>CM060903.1:1150895609-1160895609 GCA_030737815.1 Allium fistulosum | reverse complement strand
GAATCTTGGCGCTCTTCAGTACTTAGAATTGTCCGACCCCTTTTCTGAATGACCAGGGGCTCTATTTATAGGTGTAGGAGGCTGATATTTCGCCTAAAATGAGGGAAGACCAGTTCTGGTACGTCAAGGGGCCCACATGGCCGAAATCTGGAGATCCGGGCCCACTTTGGGATCGATTCGACCTTTGGTTCGAATCGATCAAGAAATCATCCAATCGAGCTGAAATTTGGTGTGAACATTCTTCATCATGTGTTTAAGCTTCTGTGAAAATTTCATGGCATTTGGACTTGTAGAACTCGAGATATGATCGATTCAATGTTGCATTTCCGGATAGCATGGATACTTCGAATCGATCACTTTTGATTTGGTTCCTTCGAATCGATCACTCCGACTCCAGGTGTTGGATTCGAAAATACGCCTGTTCGAATCGAGTATGCTACGCTGTATCTATTCGATTCGAAGTTACTCTTACTGGATGGATTCGAAGACCCTCTGCCTCGTTAGGTTCGAATAGAGGGCACGCTCGATGGAGTCGAAGGTGAGCTATATCTCCTGGATTCGAAGTTAGGTTACGCCTCCTGGATTCGAAGTAAAGCCACGCCTCCTGGATTCGAAGCTCCTTCCCTTTATGGATTCGAGGTGTAGAAAGCTCCAATGGATTCGAACTTAAGGTATCGTTTGAATCGATTCGAAGCACAGCCAACTACAATCGATTCGAACCAATACTATCTCGATGGTTTCGAACCAATGCTTGGTCCTGTCGGATTCGAACGAGAGCTTCTATGCTGATGGAGTCGAAGCAAGGGAGGTTCGATGGAGTCGAGGCAAGGGAAGTTCGATGGATTCGAACTGGTTCCTGGCCAATGGATTCGAACATAGGTTTCGCCTATGGATTCGAACTAAGGGTGGCCTACTCCATCTTTTGTCGACGATATCTTGAGCATACGAACTCGGATTGACTTGAAACTTGGATCGTTGGTTCCCACGGCTTTGCTTGACGTGCCTTATCAATTGTAGCCCGATCCGGACTTGAACAAATTTCATCGATATCCGTAGCGATCCTTACGTGTAACCGACTTCCGAGACGATCTGTCACCGGTATCTAGTCAAGTCCTTGGTGTCACGGCCTTTCCAAAAGGCGGGATAACAATATTTAGAAAATATTAATTATTTGTTCATTTAATGTATTGGGTTCCATTAGTATTTTCCGAATGCCAATAGTAATTAGTTAGTGCATATATAAAAGTTATATATATATACATATATACACACACACACACACACACACATATATATATATATATGAATCTATATTCGACATCAACATGCATTTAAATTGGATTTAAATATGATTAATTTCTAATAGGTTTGATTTTAGGCCTATATAGCCTTATTTACCATCAATGGGAGAGCAAGAAACAGGCTAAAGATTAAAAAAAAGTTGAATTCAGATTTGGTTATAGTGAAGGAGTAAATCAAGGAGAGAACGTCTTTTTTTACTCTCTCTATAAAAGGCCACACTACCCCTCATTGTTTAGATTACGTTTTGCTCTCCTCTCCTCTATGATAGCCGTAATTTCCAGCCCCCTCAGGCCAAATATATATCAGAAGCATACATTAAATAAAAAATCAAAGGTGGTTCTCCAAGCAGTTGAAAAGATAGGAGCTCGATTCAGGATCGATTCTAGAAAGTTTGCCAATCAAGATGCAAATCTAAGGCAATATTTTTTTGCGGTAACATGCTATAATTTATGGTTATTATGTCATCATATTCATACGGTTTATTTAAAATATTTGAACGAATTTATATGCACAATTGCTATCCTGCTTAATTATATTGTCGTACATATGTATACGTAAATATAAATCTTTAAATTTCACTATCTATCAATTCTATTTATTTGAACTAATAAAATTGAAAAATTATATATATATATATATATATATATATCACAATATTGAATTTTTTAAATATAATTTTTAAACACTAAAAATTATTTTAAATTGTTTTATCTTCGTCTTAACTATAAATACAAACGAAAAAATAAATATGTGTAATCATATATCCAAAATTAATTTACTATGTATCATAAATTAATGTTATTGAAAAAACAAATTTTATTTTATTTTATTCTAAATATAAATTTTATACATACATACATACATGCATACATATATATTGATGTTAATGTAACACGTATTAGTTAGTATTGTATATATATATATATATATTAATATTTTTATTTTATAAAACTAAACTTTATTGTTTACAGAATTTAAAAAAATACACACACACACACATTTTATTTGTACTTTTGGCCATAAGGCATTTTATGTAAATACATAGATTTTATATATCTTACTATTTATTTAAATGCGTTATTATAAAGTGTATATATACACACACTACATACATGTATATTATTTTTAAAAATTATATGATATAAATATATTTATGATATTGTTATTTAATTATATATATATATATGTATGTATCTATATTTTTAACTTAAATCCATAGATCCTGACCTTTTTAAAACTGTTTTTACTAATGAAACAAATTAGACGTTTTGAAAATGATTTTTGACTCCAAATTATTAATTCATCCAATATAAATTATTCTATTTATATTTATGATATTTTTGTATAAATTTATAATATATATATATATATTATTAACCCAAAAAATGGATTAACACCCTGGAGAATGATGTGAAAGTTCCAGCCTTGTTAGAATAAAGCAAATATAATAAAAAATAACCAAAAAGTAAACGAGACACAAAGATTTCTATAGTGGTTCAGTTGTTAACTAAGCCTACGACCACTTTATAACTCTGTTTATTAGTTTAATCTTGATAGAATATGCTTACATAGAGATGGAGAGAGAGAACTAATCATAGGTACACGGGCTAGACAAGTTCTAAGTCCTAGAAATGTCGACAGTTGCTGCCTTGGTGGCTATGATGTAGAGGTAAGAGTTGAAGAATAGATGGAGATCCTATGTAGTGATAGAAGAATCCGGATCCCTCCTTAGTTGCTATATTAATTGTATTTATAGTGACAGCAGTCGCATTGGGCCAAACGGAGAGTTGGAGCAGAGTATAGAAGTCGGCCTAGAAGAGTATGACAAATCACGACCTCATCTGGATTAACCACAGATATCGGTACCGACTTCTGATATCGGTGCTGACTTCTGTGGTTAACTCTAAGGAGGTTGAATTCCTTTGCACTTGTCTTGCTACTTGATTTTGAGATGTTCCATATAGTTTGTTTGGGTATTTGGTTGATATTGGCTATGGTTCCTTCATTTTGCTTTATTCTGCCATTCTGATTGCTAACTCAAACTCTTCAATCTTGGTATTCAGTTGATAAGAATCCTTTGATATTGCTTAGGCACATATGAAATAGGTAAAGAAGACCTCTACAAAGTTTGAGTGAGAAATATGGAAGTATAGGACGTCTCCATCAACATGATGAAGTCGACACCGACTTCTTCCCTTAACTCCAATCATGTAGAAATTTCTCTAAGTTATTTCTATTCCAATCTAAGTGTGTTTTCAAAATTTCAAGTCGTTTCATCTTAATCTCGACGTTTTAGCTCCTATTGATTTCTGCCTGGTTAAAAACCCAGTTAACATTTGCCTCTAGAGTATCCTTTTGTTGAAAAAAAAGTGCGCTATGGAACAAGACAAATTAGGAATTACTATCCTATCGATTCTAGTTGACTGTTTAAGTGCTATTTTGAGACGTCGCTTTTGTTTGACTCCAACTAATCGAAAAGATGCTCCACAATCTCGGCTAGCAGCATGGAATTCCTATGGAATATGTTCGTTTACTGGCAAGGAACGAACTTTCATATCATCCCCTACTTGGTTTTTATGACTTGCAGTCGGTATATGTGTCTTAGTGGCGCCGTTTCGCCTTTCAATCTTTCTTAAGAGATTTCATAGGAGAAATTGAATTTGCTTCATTTCAGATTCACCCGAACGGGTTTTCCTTGCTAAGGTCACAATATGTCTTGTTCATGCAACTATTCGAGCGCCCTCCACATTTCAGACATCTCACATATCTGCTCAAATTCAAGAGGAAAAAAGACTGCCTCTCCATTGTTATTATCGAAGCCTGGACTAGATGCAAGGTCATTGGGAACCTCCATAACAAGCGTTCTATATTCAAAACCGAATATTTCTTCGTCAGCTGTCCAGAAGGATTCAATCGCTTTTGGTTAAAAGGAAGTAAGTTCCGTTCCATCAATTCTCTTCATAGTTAAATTTCTTTAATCTAAACTTAATGCATATCTCCTATAGGTATGCCAACGAGATATAAAAGATTGGAGCACAAGAAGATGCTCGAACATCCGAAAGCCATAAGAGCAAGTGAATATTCAGTCAAATTCCTTTTGAAAAATGAAAACTTGCTCAAGTATGGTCTACTGGCTCCGGGGAGGATTGCTGGTACCGAAGTCTCTTCATGAAGTAACTCTAGTTACGTACTCATTCCACTACATCTACTCGTGACTCTAACGGAGGGTCCCCAAGAGGAAGAGGAAGAGGAAGCAAGTGGATCGCGTGATGGACGTGAGTCTGGTGATGATCATGGGGAGAGGCTGTAGATATGGAAACAGACGAGCCTTTGGGAGGTAATGAAGAAGAGGATGTTGAAATAGGTGCTGATGAGCCCATGAGAGATGATGCCCCTGATAATGGTGGGGATGGCGAACAGATGCCCACCATCCCGGAGGGGGTGAGCTGGTTGAAAGGAGCGAAGGAAAACAGCCAATGATTGTGGAGGAAAGAGAGATCTCTGATGACATTGACGACAGTGACCTTTGGTCCACTGAGGAAGGGGAAAATGAATCTTGGGATGGTACATCGAGGATGAGCCTCAGTCTTCCCGACCCTCCTTCTCCGAATCTCATAGCCGATGAGACATTAAGCCTAGATCTTGCTATTTCTCCCCTCTAGAACAACTAACTACTGAGGCCCTACTTTCTGTGGGAGATCAAGCTAATGGAACTTCTGCCAGGCCTACATCAACTTCTAACTTCATGAAAGATGTTGCCATCAATGTGAATGAGCACAGAGACATCTCAATTACAAAAATGATAAAAGAGATTGGCTGGTAGATCGACATATCTTCCTTGGCATTAATATGTGAAGGCAGCGGTACTTTAACGCTAAAACCATACCCAACCAATTTGTTGACTATATAGAGGGTCATTGGCATTACACACCCTACTTTAGGATCATGAGCACTCATGCCTACATCCATTTTTGACCTTTATACTTCTGATATTTATTCGTTTTCCTTTCGTTTCTAGTTCAATGGCCCACAACAGATATGGAGCACTTTGCCGTAGCTTAGGTGATTACCGGAGGAATACCCTTAATCCTCACCCTAGCAGCTATGAGACTAAGAAAGAAAGGCGAAGGTCGAATGAGAAAAGAGCATGAGCGTGATGATGCTCATAGAGCAGAGGGAGAACGTCCCGATGCTGAAGAAGAAAGAGTGAAGAGAAAGAGGGATTTTGGGGGAGATTCCTCCCGCGAGACTCACAAACACCCCCAGAGAGATTCCTTCGAGCACCATGGAGCCACTACTTCTACTATTTTTCCAATTTCTACAGCTCAAGCTGCTATTATCCAAGACACTCCTTCATCATGGACAGTTACAACTTCTGTAGCCTCCGCTCCTTCTCAAACCACCGTAACACTTACAATTCCGCTTGGTTTATCCTACCTCAAAACTGCTTATCCATACTTATACTTGCATGGATTAAATTCGATTCATGACATCAAAATCGTTAGAGAAAGTGCAGCGGAAAACTTGTAGGCGGTGCAAAGCGATATTGACTGGATTTTCGAATGGTATTAATTGTGGAAAGCTCTTCCTAAGATCAACAAGATCAACTTTACACAACTTGATTCGCTCGAGAAAGAGAGCGTAGAGCGTGAAGAGGCAATTAAAGAAGGGGATGCTGACTTGATCAAAGTTACCAAGGAAAGAGATCTCACACTTGAACAGAAAGCGAGTGCAGATAGTTTGATGGAAGAGATGAAGTGTGCCCATACCAATGCAGAGATAGTGATGAGGAATAATCTTAAGGCCGCTCATCTTGAAACTGTGAGCTATAAGAAACAAGCCGAAGAAAAGGCAGAAATTATAAAGGCGAAAGACCAAGCCGATTACTCGGACAGGGGTCCGAACTCGAACACCTCCATGAAAAAGTGCAAAAACTCCATGAGGAAAACCAAGGGCTAGCTGGAAAGTTGGACATTCTACCATCTAATAAGCTTTCAAATAACATCGAGCTTGCTGACTGCCGGAGCGAGTTGACAGATCTTAAAAAAGCCCAGGATGCCGAGAATGAGAAGAGAGGGAAGACCTCAATGAAGCTCACCAACATTTCTACACGAGTGTGATTATGCACAGGGATTTAAAGTGGTTAGGAAACAATTATCCTGCCACCCTCACTGATGTGTGGGAAGAAGTGTTACACCGAGCTTGAGGCGATCGCTCTGAGATCGAGCTACTAGTGCGGTACTTGAGTGCCGAAGAGATAGATATGCTTGTCGTAGGGAAGGCAATCGCCGAGGAGGATGCCAAGGCCGTCACTACCCATGTTGGCCCAAGATTTTCGGGTCAGCGTTAAGTGCATGTCTCGCAGTCTGGGGCGCTAGTGATGATCATCCTTCTTTGGCCGCACTACACGAGCCTTATTTCCCTGTTCCAGCGATTAGGCTGTTCCTAGCAACCGAAGAGTATGAGATTATCATCATACCAAGGAGTTACACTTCGGTTATTTCTCTTGTTTCTCCCATGCTCCAGTAGGTAGATCTCACTCCTGAATTTGTTATTGAGTTTTACCATTCTCTCTGTGAACTCATAGGTCCACTAGACATCCCACCTTTGCCTTGTGCTTCTCATAGCACACGAACTAAAGTGATCTTCACCGCTTCCACTGTTGTTTCCACAAGTTCAATTCCTACAGTCCAACCTTCCACCTCTGGGCCTAAATCTGATGCCAAACAGATTACAACATTGGAAGGGTTGGAGGACATTGTCATATCGTGGGAGGAGGATGTTCAGATGGTTAGTGTTACTGATTCAACCAGGGACAAGACGATGGAAAATCGAATTTAAGAGAAAGAGAGAGAGAGGAGGCAAAGCTTAAAGTGGAGCTAGATGCTGCAAAGACTAGGATCCTTCATTCACCATTAAGATTGGAAAACCGAAGTCTGTAGGTGAGTCGGTCAGTGGGTCTAAGGAAATTAACTCAAGCAAGGTGGTAGTGAAGAAGAAGACCCTAACCCGACTAGATAAGGGTGGGAAAGGTGGCTGCAAGAAGAAATGATGGGCTTGAGCATCAGTGGAATGGGGTTTTATGGTCCTTGTAGCTTGTATCTTCTAATTTTTTTGAGTCTTTTTATACAAATGCAAAAATCTGTACTTAGCGTCTTTTCTTTTGCCATTGCAGCAGTATAGTATGTACTTCTGCTTTTTGGTGCCTAAATAAGCTAACGTTGTGCAGGAATGGTCCCTGCTGTTTGATATTGTACATAAAGTGATATAAGAAGTGAAAAGATTATTTCTACTGTAATCTCTTATGTTTACTTTCCTAAATTCTATGTACTGTGACTATTTATGTACCACTATATGTGTGCATAATACGATTTCTCATCTTGTAATTTTCATATTATACACTAGTATACTGTGTGATATATGATGTGTTTATTTATCGCAATCCTATGCATGTAAATGGCATAAATAGTGTAACTTGCAGTTATTTAGTTTTACTATTTTACTTAGCTCTGTTATAGCTGCAAGAATTTTTATTCAACGTAACAGAACCGTGGAGTGATTTTTATTCTAAGTGTTAGTATGTTGAGTGCCCTCTAGTCCATGGAGTTGGTTACTCCGAACACTGGATAAGAGACCGGGTGCTCTGGGCTACTCTTTGGTTGCCCTTAGTCAAGGATGTATTATAGCTCCTATTTTCTGGAACTTGCAGTCTGAATGCTCGATTCCTAGCAGTGTGTACTTTAGTTACAGCTGATTTTCTCCGAGCTTGGTATTGAGGTTCTATCCGTACATTGGCCTCTATTTCTTGAGACCCATAGACAACTCAATTCCTTGGATTTTCCTCTAACGTTGTCGATATTTAGGCAATGTTGAGTTTTGGGCGGCGGGGATTGATTCCTACCAATCCTATAACTAACAAATTTCCCGATACTGTTGGAGCAACATCAGTGCTTTGGAGGTTTTGACAAACTAATGATATTATGGGGTAATAACGGCGATTCAGAATGTGCTTGAACACGGTTCCATTGGTCCAGGAAACGAAGGAGTTGGGCGCACTTAAATGCGTTTCCAGCGGTTCAAGTTGTTCAGGAATGAAAGCTTACCTGGATGCGGTTCCTCGAAGCGAAAGAAATAGGGCACCCTTTAATGTAATTCCATCGGTTCGAGTGGCTAAGGAAATGGGTGCTTACTTGGATGTCGTTCCATCGGTTCAAGAAGCGAGGGGCATATAGATGCACATAAGGTTTAGGCTTTCCCGATGTTGCCAGAGCACACCAGTTCTCAAAAGGCAAGCATCGATTTCCCCATAAATCCGACGGTTTGAGTCGATTTTCTTTCATCGACTCGATGGGTAGCTTACTTGAACGTAGTTCTACCAGTTCAAGAAGTGCATAGGTGGGGCGTACCTGTACGCGGTTCCACCGATCCAAGTAGCGAGTGAATAGTTTTCGAGTCAATCCGACCCCATCGACTCAGTGGGTTGCTTACATAAACGCGGTTCTGCTGGTTCAAGAAGCGAAATAACTTTATTGATAAAATAAAAAGGAAGGCAAATATTTCCTATTTACAACTCCCCCAGTATCCCTGGGTGGCTTACTTGCAAAATTAGGAAATACATAGATAGAAATTAAAACGAAATAGTGCCACAACGAATTGCTATTCCATGCACGCAGAATCTATATTTCATCAACTATTGTGAGCTTGAAAGTTCCATCTTCAAGTTTTTGGCTGATAACGTACGGTCCTTCCCAGTTTGGGCCAAGTGCCCCGTACTGGGTAGATTCGTTTCAGGACGAGATCTCCCACTTTGAAGGTGCAGTTGTGAATTTTGGCATTGAAGTGTCATCCCACTCTCTTTTGATGAGAAACAGTCCTTACCTCAGCTTCTTTCCTTTTCATTGATTTGATAAAACGATTCAAGTAGGAGCTGCTCATTATCACTTTGATTTAAGTTTCATCTTCGATGAGAGGGGACTTCCATTTCCATTGGAATCATTGCTTCTAAATGGTATGCCAAGGCGAAGGGTGAATGCTCGGTTATCGGTTTATGAGTCATTTTGTAAGACCATAGTGCAAGAAGAAGTTCATCAACCCAATTTCCTTTAGCTTTTGCTAGTCATTTCTTGATGGTGGATTTGCTGATTTTTTTCACTGCCTTCACTTGCTCGTTTGGTTGCAGGTGTACCATCGCAGAGAAGCTCTTCTAAATTCAGAAACACTCGCAGAAGTTCTTGAATTTGACACTCTCGAACTAAGTTTCATTGTTTGTGATGATTTTCTATGGTACTCCGAGCCTACAAATAATATTTTTAGTAATGAAGTTAATTTCTTTCTTAGTAGTGATGGTGGCCAGTGGTTCCGCTTTTACCCATTTGGTGAAGTAATCAACTGCGATGATAGCATATTTGGCTTCCCCTTTAGCTATTGGTAATACGCCAATTAGAGTGATTTCTCAGATTGCAACTGTGTTCGGATCTTGTGATAATAGGTTACCCTGGGCTTTGCGATTGTGGGCCTATTTCCAAGCCATTCTGATTGGCATGGATTCGAGCACCAATGAGTTGGGATTTTGATTGGGCCCTTAGTTTGTGGTCGTGCCATATGAGTTATCATATATCAAACGCACACGAGTGAGGGTGAGGATTGTTTGACGGATGTTATGTTTGCCATGGTTGTTTATCACTTTAGGGTGTCAAACGATGTAGGTGTTTTGCGACAACATACCTTGACATTGGACATTGTACTTCAATTGTAGTACACTTATATGGTTGTGATAGTAAATTAGCATATATTGACTATTATGTACCAACTCTTTGGATGCAGGGACATGTCAGGTGTGTTTCATCATACTTATGCCACTATATACTATATATGATTTTTATAGCATTTTTAAGGTAATGATCGATCACACTAGACTGTTATCCAACCCAAGGTTTTATGTTTTGTTTCTTATTATCTCGGATACTCTTAAATGAGTATGTTCAGGATAACATGTCTGGATAGCGCATGGAGTTGTACGGAGTATGAGTAGGAGGCTACGCTTTCACATATCTATACTTTGGAGCTTACTATCGCTTTTGTTCCGCTGTGTAGTACTATGGCACTATGTTAATACATGTATTTGAGAGATGGTTATAGAGTTTATTTTAGAGATATGGATGTATAAACTCTTTATTCTAGTTTTTGTATATTCTGTGAACCTGATGCACTCTGATGTTCTTATTATGGTTCATTTGATTATATCATTGTCTCGCCTGTTTTACATTTACATTATTATATTATATTTGTCTATGCACTGTGAGATGTTCTATAAGTTCTGTGTTTAGATTTTCCTTCGCTATTCACCCTTGATTGTCATCCTACATCGACCGGGTACCTCTATGACACACTCTACAGGTATATTGGGTATTGGAGGTATAGGGAGGTTATCATGACTTAGGTCGGCCGTAGGTGGTTAATGCTGAACTTGTACCTATATAAACAAGGCAGACTAGGACCAAAACCTATACCATTAACAGGTTTACTCATATGTATTCTTATCATAGCCTACAGTTTCCTGGTCTTGAAGTCTATACTAATGATAACAAACTTTATATGATTCTCATCTCAAGGCCATTAAGAAACTCCCCAAGCATCAATGGCTTTCATATTTTCTTGTACAGTGGAAATCTTATAGCTCTTGGGATATTGCAAAATAATTATAATTTCTTTAATAAGAAGGTTAAGAAGTGGAAAGAGGGAAAAAGAAAGAGAGAGTTAAGGGTCTGTTTGGTTTTATATTGAATTTTGTGTTTTGCATTTTCAACAAGCATTACAAACACGAAGAGAGCGGATGAGAAAATTTAAAATTCTAAGCTATTAGGAAGATGGAGGGACAATGGAGGAGATGAATTATTTTTCATGATTTTTTATTTCCCGAAACACAGAAAACAAAATAAATTTTCTTTCTATTTTGAATGTTAACTTCATTTTCCAAATTGGAGATCTTCTAAAAATATATATGTCATGCGCATTTTTTGAACGAAAACCCAAAACTAAAAACTGCAAACCAAACGGGGCACAAGCCTTCTGCTCCTTTTAACATATCTAAAGGCGACAAAGTAGTAAATGATGAAAACATTCATAAAGTAACAAAGATTTTGAAGAAGGTATATCCAATCGTTCCTTGAGAAGAGTTAACACCACAGCCTGCTCGAGTACGCCATCATCATTCATCGTACTACCTAGCTATTATTTTTACCATTTAACTAATATCACTAGCACTTTTTCCCTATTTTTATATGGAAGAAGACTTTAGTTCGATGAAGCTTTTCTTGATACTAGAAATGCCTTAGCATAAACTAATTCTTAAAAATATTTTTTAATATTACTTCCAAAAAAGAAACGCAACTTTTTTACTCTATTTTCTTTCACATGCTTAATCTGATATTCCTTTATCCTATTTAAATTATATTTTTAGTTTTATCAAGATTTATTTTATTTGATGATGTTCAATTTTATTTGTGCAATGCAAATGTCAAAAACCTATCTCTATTTTTGAAAATTATGCGAAGAAAGGACATATAATCTTCAAAATTTAATGCAAGAGCCTATTTTTTCCAACAACATACTAAACCCTAACTAATCTGATTTGCATCCAAAATCATAAAAATCAATACACACATACAAAATATAGACACACACACACACATAGGACTATGATCGACTACACCTCAAATTCCCCCTATTTTTAACCACATGTTATATACAGGGCTAGGGTCGGCTACACCTCAAATCCATCTGATTTCAACCACATATTCCAAATTAAGTAATATACATTCTCTCTTCTGTCCCTTCAAAATAGAGAAGAAATTTAATCTATAACATGTGGATAAGATCAGGAGTGATTTGAGGTGTGGCCGCTCCTTACACATACACACACATATACATATACATACATACATAAATATAAACACATAAATATATATACACATATATATTATAAAAGTCGAATCCAACCAACTCATTTTTCTTTTTTCCAAAAATTTTAGCATTTATTTCCTTTTTTCTTCACTAATTCTAACTCTTCGTATTTGTTATGCCTCAAAAACAAGCACTGACATAATACCAACTAAAAGAGCAGCAGTTTGTGATTCCAGCTTAAGTCCACCAGGGGTTGTGGCAGAGTTCATCAGAGAAGACGGCAATGGTGTAGGCATGGAAGAGAGTAAAGTCGAGGCAATGGCATAAGGCTGGGGTTTGAAGAATTGTGAGTATCGGTTGTGCATGTGTGCACAAGCACAGTGTGTATGTAGGGATGTTATGGGTTATGAAGCTGATATGTACATTGTATTTTAACTAGGGTTAATTTTGATGTTATGGGTTAGTTTAGTACCGTTCAGATTGTACTATAAATATCTCTGGTGATATTGAATTAAATCATCAGTTATATGAATTATCAATAAAAGATTCTATTCTTATTTCTTTCTTAATTCTGTTTTTCTGCATGCATGCTTCCTTCTGTTATTTACATCAGCGCTGAGTCCTGCTTCGGTATCAACCCTCCCTTACTTCGAGTCTTCTACCTCACTGTTTCTTGAACAATTCCTACATTCTATCCTTCTCCTTCTTCCAGTCTTGTTCTTTTCCACTGTCAATCAAGAAACATCACATATCTCCCTCTTTCTTTGATCCTTACCTCACATTCAGGACAGAATTTTGCCATGACTACAACCAGGAAGCAATCTAAGGAACATGAGCCTATCAAAGTGGTATCAGAGCCAAACTCGCAAGATGATTTGAATGATCACCCTGAATCGCCAAAACTTGATGACAACAGCAATGTCACTATGCCTCCACTTGATGATGTACATGATTTATGGGCTAGACAAGAACATTTCAATGATAAAACTAACAATACACTCGACCAACTTTCTGAAGCACAACAAGAACTCTACCAAACCACCCAAGAAATGAATGGAAAGATTGATATGCTCTCAGCAACATTAGAGTCTTTTATGCAGGAAATGAGGCAAAATAAGAAACACTCTATCAATGGTCATCAAGAATCATCCAAAAGCACTCCATACGTGCCACCATACCAGAGAATCAACCACAGAAATGACAACACTCCAATTCATTTCAATGATCCAATTCCACACGGTCCTACAAGACTACCCAGCATTTTACCATCCCCCTCCTTACTACAGCACACAACCATCAAGCTGGAATTCCCAGTATATTCTGGCGATGAAACTGTTATAGAATGGATTGATCAAGTTGAGCAACTATTTAGATATCATCACACTCCTGAAATTGAGTGGGTTCTAACTTGCTCATTTCACTTGAAGGATGATGCTCAAAAATGGTACAAATGGCTGTCGCAAAATGTCAAGAATCATGATGTTTGGAAAATCTTTAAGGAAGAAATCATCATCAGGTTTGCTCCACCCGAATTAAAGAGACCATTTGGGGCCTTTGCCAATTTAAAGCAACTTTCTTCAGTTCATACCTACCTCACCAAATTTGAACAGCTGCAGGGACTCCTACCACATCTTCATCCAGATTATGTTCTTGATAAATTTATGGATGGCCTAAAGGAAGATATTAGAATTGATGTTGAAGCCGCTAGACCCGCAAACTTCAAGGAAGCAGTTTCTTTAGCCAAGATTTATGAGCAGAGATGGTCCTTTTCAAGAAAGTTGTATAAATCACCTCCTTCTTCACAAGCAACTACATCCAGGAACATTCCACCTAAAAATTTCAGGAACAACTATTCGGGCCCATCCTCTATTAGAAACTCCAGCAATACTGATGTTAATAAATTCAAAAGTCTAACTCTAGAAGAAATCTTAGATAAGAAAAGAAAGAATCGTTGTTACGGCTGCAATGAGAAATGGCACCCAAATCATCACTGCAAGACCAAGCAAGTTTACATTCTTGAAGGAATTATGAATTTAGGCAGTGAAGAAAATGATGAAGACAATAGTGAACCATGCAGTGAAGAAATTCAAGAAGTCAAGGAAGGAGAGGAGCCAATCCCAGCAATTACATTTCATGCCATGTGTGGTATTCCTGCTTTACATACAATTAAGGTGTGTGGATCAATTAAAGGTAAAACAGTTCAGGTGCTTATTGATTCGGGCTCTACCCATAACTTTATAGACAGCAACTTGGCAAAGAAAATTCCATTGGCAATAAATGACTCAAAAAAGTTTGAAGTTCTTGTAGCTAATGGAGAGAAACTACAGGGAACAGGACTATGCAATAAAATCATGCTAAGTTGTCAGAATTGTTCCATGCCTGTGGATCTTTTGTTACTTCCTGTAGAAGGTTGTCAGGTTGTACTTGGAGTCCAGCGGATGAAGGCCTTGGGGAGTGTGACCTTAAACTTCTCTAAATTACAAGTTGGGTTTACTTATCAAGACAAACCCTTTATATGGCAAGGGATTCGACCAGATGGGGTAAAGTATGTTGACAAAAAAACCATACAAAAAGACTGTGTACAAGGTCAACTGACCATGATGTTATGCACACACTATTTGGATGAGGAACCCCAAGTGATTCCCGAAGCAGTAAGGAATCTTCTAAAGGAATTCCCGCAAGTGCATACTCCACTCACTTCCCTTCCTCCTCAAAGGTCCCATGATCATCAAATACCTTTATTACCTGGGTCGAAGCCTATATGCCTTAAGCCTTACCGACACTCTCATTATATAAAGAACGAATTAGAGGAAATTATCCAGGATATGCTAAATTCAGGAATCATCAGACCGAGCCATAGTGCATATTCATCACCAGTAGTCATGGTAAGGAAAAAAGACGGGAACTGGAGGTTGTGCATTTATTACAGGGGGCTTAACAACATCACCATCAATGATAAGTTTCCTATTCCTTTAATAGATGATTTATTCGATGAATTATTTGGTGCTAAATATTTTACTAAATTAGATCTAATGTCGGGTTACCATCATATAAGGGTACATGATGCAGACATACACAAGACTGCATTTAAAACACATGATGGACACTATGAGTTTCTAGTGATGCCCTTTGGTCTTGTTAATGCACCCTCCACATTTCAATCATTAATGAATACAATCTTTAAACCTTACCTCCGGAGATTTATATTGGTATTTTTTGATGATATATTAGCCAAGCTATGCTTGAGCATTTAGAACATATTAAAGTTGTTTTTCAGGTCTTGCAAAAGCATCAGCTGGTAATTAAGCTATCAAAATGCTCCTTTGTCAAAGAAACTGTTGACTATCTTGGCCATGTGATATCATCAGAAGGCATAGTCGTGGACCCCGGTAAGGTACAAGCTATTAAGGAATGGCCCCTTCCAACATCACTCAAGGCTTTAAGAGGATTCCTAGGTCTTACTGGCTACTATAGAAAGTTCATCAAACATTATGGTCTAATAGCTAAACCTTTGACAAATTTATTAAAGAAAGACTCATTCATATGGAATGGACAAGCTACTGCAGCTTTTGAGAAATTAAAGCAGTGCCTCATGTCCCCACCTGTCCTTGCTATGCCCAATTTCAGTGAGCCCTGTGTTGTAGAATGTGATGCTAGCGGCATAGGTATAGGGGCTGTCCTATTGCAAAATAGTAAGCCTATTGCCTACTTAAGTAAGGCACTACAGGGCAGGCATTTAAATCTTTCCACATATGAAAAGGAGCTTCTGGCATTAATGTTGGCAACCAAGAAGTGGTCATAGTACCTGTTAGGTAGACAGTTTATTATAAGGACAGATCATCAGAGTTTGAAGCATCTTTTGACTCAAAGGTTGCACACAGGAATTCAAGGAAAATGGGTAGCACAGTTACATGGATTTGACTATAAAGTAGAATACAAATGTGGAAAAGAAAATATAGTGGCTGATTCTTTATCCAGGAGAGATGAAAACAAACATCAATGCATGCATATATCTCGAGTACAAGCTAGTTGGTTGGCAGAACTCAAAAAAACCCTGATGAATTCTCCACTATACTTAGAGATATTCAATAAAATCACAACAAAGGGTAATGCAAATATCAAATACAAGCTTGTGGATGGCCTCCTCTTCTACAAAGGGAAAATATTGATTGATCATCTCAACACTGAACTACTTGATATCATCATCAATGAGTTTCACTCTACTCCACTCAGTGGCCACTCCGGCATTAAGGCTACCATTAAAAGAATTAGAACAGTGTTCTATTGGAAGAAAATGAAAAGGCATGTGGAGAAATTTGTAAGGGAATGTGAAGTCTGTCAAAGAAGTAAGTATGAAAATATACACATTCCTGGTTTACTGCAACCTTTACCTGTTCCAGAAAGAATTTGGTCAGACATTACTATGGATTTCATAACTTGCCTACCAAAGAGCCAAAAATATACTGTAATTTATGTTGTAGTAGATAGGCTATCAAAATACGCCCATTTCTTTCCTCTATCTCACCCATATACAGCCCAAGGAGTTGCACAGATATTTTTTGATGGGGTTTTTAAGTTACACGGAATGCCTACTACTATTGTTAGTGATAGAGACTCTCTTTTTACTAGCCTTTTTTGGAAAGAACTATTTAAACTCCAAGGCAGCACCCTCAAACTCAGCACTGCGTATCACCCTCAAACCGATGGACAAACCGAAGTCACTAACAGGATTTTAGAGGGCTACCTAAGGTGTTTCGTAAGTCATAAGCCCTTTGAATGGTCGAGGTGGCTGACAGTAGCCGAATTTTGGTACAATACAACATGGAAGACAACCACTAATATGACTCCTTTCCAGGTTGTGTATGGAATAACACCCCCAACTCTACTTACTTATGTTCCAAACACTGCCAAGGTGCTGCAAGTAGAAGAGATTTTATTTTCCAGAGATATTATTCTTCAATTTTTAAAAGACAGTTTGAATCTTTCTCGAGACAGAATGAAGAAATACGCTGATAAAAAGAGGACAGAAAGAAGCTTTGACATAGGTGATTGGGTTTATTTGAGATTGCAACCCTATAGACAAATGACAGCTAGAACTCAAAAGACACACAAACTATCACCGAAATTTTATGGACCCTACCAAGTTGAAAGGAAAATTGGTGAAGTGGCTTATCAGCTACAACTACCACCTGAGGCAAAAATACATCCGGTGTTTCACGTATCACAGTTAAAGAAAAAACTGGGCACAGGAGTGATTATACAGAAAAATATGCCTAGTTTCAGCGAAGAGATGGTAAGGGAACCTGAAAGCATTCTGGATAGGAGGATAGTTCCAATAAATAACAAGCATGTGGTTCAAATCTTAGTTAAATGGAAGGAGTTTCCCGAATCAGAAGCCACCTGGGAAGAATATTGGGAAATTATTAAGAGATTCCCTACATTGGACCTTGGGGCAAGGTCCATTTTTCAAGAGAGAAGGAGTTGTTATGCCTCAAAAACAAGCACTGACATAATACCAGCTAAAAAAGCAGCAGTTTGTGATTCCAGCTTAAGTCCACCAGGGGTTGTGGCAGAGTTCATCAGAGAAGACGGCAATGGTGTAGGCATGGAAGAGAGTAAAGTCGAGGCAATGGCATAAGTCTGGGGTTTGAAGAATTGTGAGTATCGGTTGTGCATGTGTGCACAAGCACAGTGTGTATGTAGGGATGTTATGGGTTATGAAGCTGATATGTACATTGTATTTTAACTAGGGTTAATTTTGATGTTATGGGTTAGTTTAGTACCGTTCAGATTGTACTATAAATATCTCTGATGATATTGAATTAAATCATCAGTTATATGAATTATCAATAAAAGATTCTATTCTTATTTCTTTCTTAATTCTGTTTTTCTGCATGCATGCTTCCTTCTGTTATTTACATCAGCGCTGAGTCCTGCTTCGGTATCAACCCTCCCTTACTTCGAGTCTTCTACCTCACTGTTTCTTGAACAATTCCTACATTCTATCCTTCCTTGTTCTTTTCCACTGTCAATCAATAAACATCACATATCTCCCTCTTTCTTTGATCCTTACCTCACATTCAGGATAGAATTTTGCCATGACTACAACCAGGAAGCAATCTAAGGAACATGGGCCTATCAGTATTCCCTACAGCTCTTTTGTATTCTGAATTATCAGTATTCCAGCTCCTTTTATTCTCAAATTGCCAAATTATCGTCCCTACCAACAATGTTTTTTCATCTCCCTTTTCCCCAAATTAATGACACTTTCAGATGATCGCTGTCAAATAAGGGTAAAAGAATATTCTCCTTCTCCGTTATTCATCATCCGCTGCAGAAAAAATTTCACTATTTAACTCGTGTTCTTCGATCTTCCCTTGCTAAAAGGTATGCAATACAGTTTTCTCCTTTAAAATCACATTTCCCTACTAATGTACGACAGTTTTAGATTGGTAAAGAATCACTTTTTAGTGACTTTAAGCGAAAGATTTTCAAACTTTAGTTTGATTTTATCCTTGCTTGGTTTAGTTTTTTAATTGAGCTTTTGATAGCTCAGAAGATTTTATTTTACATTAAATCTGGAATTGACGTTAATTTCAGGTGAGTTAGATATTTAGATCACTCAATTAATATCTGATTTTTCTTTGCTCAAACTACCGCTTATAAGTTGGAACAAGAATATGGTACTGCTTTGATTTTTATAGTTTAGTATCACATGGTTGTGTCTATTAGCACCCTTGTGTTTTCTTTATTCACCGCGTTGCTTAGAACAAAAAATTCTCACCCCATTTATTTCTTTAGTCACACAGTTTATTCCAAGATTACCCCTCCTTTTATACTTTACTTTACTAACATCTTTCTATATTTTTTACTATCTCTTTTCTTTAAAAAAAAGCTTTACAGAACTCTAGCAATGGAGAGAGGAGAACGGGGTGATGAGATCCAAGCACTAGCACAATAAATCTCAACCTCTTCTTCAATTAGTGATTAAGGTTTGATTTTTATCCTTTATTAAAGTTGATCGATCAAAATCCTAATGGTAGTAGTCGAGCAAAGGTGAAAAGAGAAGAGAGAACATCATTGAACAAAGTCTGCATCACCACTTACCTCCATGAATATTTCAATCTCTCTTTCAAAGTTTCAATCAGTAAAAGACGCTAGATGAAGCAAATATCTTATTAATTACTAGAAGATAAAAATGGGTTAAAATTTTAATATTATAAAGGGATGGTAAAAGCATATACATAGATGTTAATAAAATCAACCACAACTCGAACATGACTATTTTTTCCTAGTGCTACATAGTTGGTTGAGTTTATGTATGTGTAAGAGAGATACAACAATTCTGACAATCAGATTAATAACAACACTCCTATTTCCCATAGATTAGCAATGAGTACAATTTATCTCCAGCAATTTTGGGTTGTTCAAAATATTGTTTCTTGGAATAGAACATTGCTTCAATATTTTATATTGTGCTTGGATGTAACTTTAGAGCATCTCCAACCGATTCAGGGCGTAATATTCAGACCATGAATATTACGCCCAGAATATGAAGGGCCAACACCAACAACCGGACGTTGATTTAATCGGCGCCCTGACCTGGGCGCTGATTAAACCAGCACCCGACATTGGACGTTGATTAAATCAGCGCCCGGGGCTAGGCGCCTATAAATTAGGCGCCCAGCCTCTTTTTTCTCATAATTTCCTTCCTTTTTTACTTTTTATTTAAAAAACCGTCGAAGTGCCGGTACGTGTACCCAAAATTGCAAGACGTACCATTCGACAGCAGATAGAGGAGCTTGCAGGCCAAGCACACATTGCTCTAGCACTAGAGACGATGATTTTTCAGCTATGGATTCTGCACGAGCTGCTAGAGGGATACACTCATCGTATCTTCACAGCATTAGATGCGGTCGATGTATAATTGTAAATAATAAATAACTATCAATACATGATGGATACATTCGTCGTATATTAACCATGAAATAACATTTATTAGATAAATATGTGATAGTATAAAGTGTATTACTTAGTTGTTTGAAATTAAATTGTACAATAATCTCGAACAACCCTTTAATTTTTTAGTCATGGTACGTCAGCTATCGGGGTAATTGGGCAAAGTGTATAGCATAACAGTATGGTACGCTACCTCAGGGTTTAGACGATAATCACCACAGTCATTTGATCGTCTACTCGTATCATCCCTATTTGAGAGGTTGTGGTCTATGACATACACTTTTCATTTTCCAGATTTTGAGCTCGGCATTACCCCTACTGATTTTTATATGTTGATTGGGATTGAGATCGGATGCATAGACATAATACCACTTCCTTTCGATCAGACGTTTTCCCGAGGTTTTCACTATTTATCTACCCCAGTTTGAGGAGGGTCATGTTGCCTCCAGCGCGGCCCCCTTGCATATCTACAGGAGTATATTGTAGCTCATATGCGCACCGATGCTATGAGTGACACCGTACTTAGAGCATTTCTATTGTACTTATTTGGTTCGACTTTCTTTTCGAACCAAAAGAGTACCATTGGATTAGGTTACCTTACAGCGGTAGCCGATTTAGATCAACTTCACACTATTGAGTGGGTTTCGTCTATACTTGAATATTTGTACACCGCTCTTGATTCTTATGGTTTGGGGGAGGTTAGACAGATGTTTGGGTTTTGATATATTTTGTCATGCTGGTACTATGAGTACACGGCGAACATGCATCCATGTATTGTTGAGACAGCTAGTCATGCACCAGAGATATATTTTCTATGCATGAGACGATGGAAGCGTGTTCAGTTAGTTTCTCACGCGCTTACGGGGGTTAGACATGACCTGATGGAGGTCCGTACTCAGATTGATATGAGGTGCAGGGATAATATTTTCTGGGCACCATGGGCTTCATATTGGATTGCCCTGACACGTGCGGGCTAGATGCATGATGGTCATCCTCTTTCTATTTCGTATTATTTGGGTTTACGGAGGATGATTTTAATCCTTACCAGCGTTTCTTTCTATTTGACATTTGGGGGAGAGATACTTGTTCCAGACTACTGGGGGTTACGTATCTCTAGAGATCCATTATCTTATGACGGCATGTTCGGCAGACGTCGAACCATTGGATCACAGTATATACAGGGATTGAGACAGACTGGATGGGTGGATGCTTCTGCATTTTTCTTAATCGATGGGGATTATGACAGTTATTGGGTTAGAGTTGCTCCTCGATGATACGTGCTACCTGACTACGCTCGGAGTGTGAACTCCGATCATATAGGCCCATACGTAGCCAGTGGTAGAGTTCAGGCACCTCCATTTTCTTTTGGTCCCACTCCATCACAGTACTCTCAGCAGCCCATGGACATCAGTCTTGACGCCTATTATAGAGCGTATGATAATACCGGTACTCTTATCGAGCAGTCGATAGTTTATCCTCCAGATCATGAGATTGCTGGTATCCTCACTGTTGGACTATACTCACCTTTTGAGGTAATTCAGTGTTTGAATAATTAATTGTATTAATAATTCATTGTACAGTATTAGTTAAGCAAACGTATATTGATATATTATATGTAATTACAGTATGCAGGTAGGTTGGATGGGCATAGGCGATATATTGCCGCCATTTAGCATATGGCACTCATTCATACTCAGGCGGCAAGTCATCAGGCTCAGCAGACTCGGTAGGCAATGCATGCAAAGATTAATGATTTGCAGGCTCAGCTGGCTGCATTTCAGTTTGATCATTGTAGTCCTACTCCTTTTGATGATGTAGCGGACGACGACGACGATGGTGCTGTAGACTTGGGATGATCAGTTACTGTACTGTTACATTTATTTTACCGTTGTTTGTCTTTATTAATGTACTTCTGTATTATACCGTGGACATATTTTACTGTTGTTTTGTTACGTTATACAACTTTATTTACATTGCATATCTGTATTAAAATTTCAGCACATCGATAAACGACTTTTGATGTTTTATTTACAGTGTCACGTCATATCAAGCACTGTTTGCAAGTTGCACTACTTTTGATGTTTGCATAGCTTTATTTACAGTATATTTTCATTGCATAGATTTATTTACAGTGTCACGTCATATCGAGCATTGTTTTCACATTGCACTACTTTTGGAGTTTTCTAGCCTTAGCACTGTAGCCACGTTGCAGTACTTTTGATGTCAATGCTACCACAAAGTGGTACAATATTCTGTATTATTCGAACACTGTAGCTACATTGCACAGTTTTTGCCATATAACATCTTCTTACTGCTATATATTCTATTTCTAGGAAAACCGTTCATCTCATCGTATTAAGCAAAAAATCATGGATTACAGCCATATTTCCTTGCCATAATCACACTCATACGAAGGTCCTTTAAGTCACCTCCTAATCCATCTTACCCTGAAGAACCAACCGAATGGTATGTTGAAACGGAGGAAAGACATTATGAAGATGTAAGAAAGCATGAAAGAGCTTTGCAAGAACAAAGGCTTTTGGAGGAAGGAAGAAGACATAGGGAGGAGCGGAGGAGCAACATTGGGAGAAGGCAAAGAAGGCATGAAATACGACATCAACTACCTCAACAAGAATAAGAGGTTGATTCTGGAGAAATATAATGCAATTGTAGAGTTAATGTTTTGTATTCCGTCATAAGAAACGAATCTGACATTGGTCGACGCCACTATAGATGCTGTAATTTTACAGATGGTTATGGACTTTGGCAATGGTCGGACGATCCTTTACCTTATCATGCAGTAGTGTATGCAACTAAACTTGAACAAGAAATTGAAACGCTCAGGAGGACACTTGGTTTAGTTCAGTTATCACGTTATCGAAGATAGTTTTTAAATCATCATGTGCATGTTTGTTTTAGATCTTGTTTGCATCGTTTCAATCATCAATTTGGTTCCATTGTATTGGTTTATTTCAATGTTGGTTTTCCTTTTTGTATCAGTTTATTTCAATGTTGGTTGTCCTTTCTGTATCAGTCTATTTCAATGTTGTTTGTCCTTTTTGTATCGCTCTATTTCAATTTTGATTGCCTTATTTCATTGTTAGTTTCTTATATTACGTAACCAGTAGATAGTGAAAGTGTATACAACTTACTAAAGAACTAAAAGAAAATACATAAAACTTAAAGAACATACATTGAACTGAAAGAAAATACATGGAACATAATACTAATACATTGGATTGAAAGGAGATACATAGAACTTAAAGAAAATATAGTGAATTGAAAGAAAATACATAGAACTGAAAAAAAAACACATAGTACTTAAAGAGAAATACATAAAACTTCATTCAAATTGTCTAATATTGCTAACCCATAGATCATATGCAGCATGTCCAACAAAATTATACGATACTCCCAGAAATAGTGTGAATCATACGTAGCACGTGTTAACTGAAATAGGTCTTCTTCCTTCACTATGTTTATAACGCTTCTGTATCGTTGACAAGCTCTAGTAAACGTGACATAAGTACTGCGAGTTTCCAGAATTCGTCGAATTAATCTACAATCAAGATGATTATTAAAGGCATCGTTTAGAGTAACCTGGAAATCTTGCTTAATCTCCTATTCTATGTGTTTTGTATCGGCTTCTATGTACGCTTTGATTAATACCAAATAATCCTGGGGAGTCCAACTTTCATTTGCCATGGAATTTTTTGTACACTTCCACTATGGAATTTTCAGTTAAATAGGCAATTCATAATTGTCGTTATACAAATCAATGCTTGTTCCTTCACAATCAATAATGTCTGCCACTTGCTAAAGTCGAGCTGACCACACTAAGTATCAATAATGTCTGCCACTTGTCACGATTGATTTGACTACACTCTGCATTTTTTGTCTGCCACTTGCTAAAGTCGAGCTGACCACACTAAGTATGAATAATGTCTGCCACTTGCTAAAGTTGATTTGACTACACTCTACATTTTTTGTTTGCCACTTGCTAAAGTTCGAGCTGGCCACACTAAGTATCAATAATATCTTTCACTTGCTACAGTTGATTTAGCTACACTCTGCATTTTTTGTCTCCACTTGCGAAAGTCGAGTTGACCACACTAAGTATCAATAATCTCTGCCAGTTGCTACAGTTGATTTGACTACACTTTGCATTTTTGTCTGCCACTAACTCTACATATTGTATCACTTCTATATAAGGACTTCAACTTCCATTCCAAAAATCACATTTAACATCTTCTTTCTTTCTCTCATAACATTAAACTAAATACAACAATGAATATTTCATCTTTCCTTAAATGTGTTATGGCATTCGATAGTGATTCTGATGAAGAAGATATACTCCAAGAGGAAATCGAAGAATTGAAAGAAATAGTTGACATATGCCATGAAACTTATGGCTCCACATCACAAAAACACGGTGGATCGGTCATGGGTTAGAAACATGTAACCTGTAATTAATTTGTCTTCCACAAAACTCTAATGCAAGACTACTTCAATCCAAATTGCACTTGTGGATCTGATATGTTCAAGAGAAGATACAGAATGAGAAGAGATCTATTTTTAAGAATTTTAACAGGTACTCAAAACAATGACAAATATTTTATTCAAAAACCAAATGCTTCAAAAACAAAGGGGCTTAGCGGTGAACAATAAATGACCGCTGCACTGAAGATGTTAGCTTATGGCACCACCGCAGATGCATTGGATAATGCATATCGAATCGCAGAGACTACTGCATTAGAAACTCTCGACAAATCTGCCAATTCGTGGTGGACGTTTTCGACACTGAGTACATTAGGTCTCCAAATGAGGATGATGTGGTGTGAATTCGAGAAATGCACGAGAGCAGAGGATGGCCTGGAATGCTTGGAAGTCTCGACTGCACGCATTGAGAATGAAAGAACTGCCCCCAAAACATACCATATAGCTTACAACGGTAAAGAAAGAAAACCAACTGTTATTTTGAAAGCTGTTGCTTCATACGATTTATGGATATGACATGCTTTCTTTGAAATGCTTGGATCTAACAATGATTTAAATGTTATTGAGAGGTCACACTTATTTAATGATCTTACACTTGGTCGAGTAACTCCAATATCGTTTACTCTTAGGCAAAACACTTACGACCACAGATATTGTCTTGGTGATGTGATTTATCCAAATAGAGCACCATTGTAAAAACATGTCCAAACCCAATAACAGCAAAGTAAGCAAAGTTTGCTACAATGCAAGAGGAACAAAGAAAAGATGTAGAAGGGCTTTTGTTGTTCTTCAATCCAGATTTGCAATGATTAGTAATCCATTTCGACTTGCAATGATTAGTAATCCATTTCAACTGTGGTCTCGAAAAAAAATATCCAAAAACATATTTGCATGCATTATTATGCATAATATAATTATTGAAGATGAAAGGGTTATAAACGAAGAATGTCACTACGAATATGATAGTGCAGGGCAAATGCCAGAAGTATTCTGAGATGATGTTTTTATAACCGAAGAAGCATTCAATGTTCATGTGGAACGTCAACTTTCGTATTGAGACGCAAAACTTCATAACCGGCTATAAAAAGATCTTATGAATCATATTTGAAATTACTTTGGTGATTGTTAGTTCAATTTTATATTTGACTCGTCATGTGTGTACGTGTTTGTGTTGTAGTCGTATTTTAGTTATCTTATTAATATGTATTGCGTTTTCTTCAAAATGTTATTCAGTTTGGTTATCGACTTTGTCTAAATGGAAACAAGAATAGTACAACATTAATTAATAACAAAATATAGCAGATTTAAATAAACGATACAATACATCGAAAATAGTATAGATTATACAATTCTAAGATTGAAAAAAACTACTCTGAAGGAACTTAGAACTAAGTATTTATCTTTTGTGCTCCATCCAATATGGCTTTTGAATGTCATCCATCCCCGTCAGATTTTTGTCCATAATCATTTGTTCTTGATTTTCCAATTCAATATTCAGCTTTTGTTGCTCAATTTCTGCAAACTTACGCATCACATCGATCTTCTCCTGCGCTTGCTTGCTTCTATTTTGATACCTTCTTTCGTGAATTTCAAGAGCGGCATTCACTTTAGCATTCAACACGACATCAAGCTTATTCTTTTTCTTTGCTGCTTTAACTCTCATTGGTCTATAAACTTCATCTGGTCTCTGGTTGAGAGCATCCGACTCGTTTTCTTTCTCGAATTGAGTTTCCCTACAAGATGAATCTTCCGGACTAGACGAGTATGATGATTTCGATGCTTTGTTCTTTCCCTTCCCCTTTGTTTGAATGTCTCGGAGACTCTTCGCAGTATCGTAGTTCCACTTCGGTGTGCTCGTCAGCAACTCATAACAGTTCGAAAATTGGTAATAGTGTGATTTTTTAGCACCGTTTTCGCTTGAAAAAAGCTTTATGAATTCCTCGTTTGTCATTCTTTTCTGAAAACCAAAAAAGGAATAAATTAATAATCGGATTAAATACAAAAAACTAGTAAAAACAAGAAACATATCAAATGTTTTTCCCCTCCCATTCCACTAGGGTTCGCTTTCTTTATTTTATAAATCTGTGATTCATAAAACTGAGTTTGACGATTGATTTTTCGAATCGACCTTGAATCGCCGACAAAGATCGAGTATTTTCTGTATACTTGAGGTTGAAGGTATTCGTTATTTTCTTTCAAAACTTATCGCCGCTCTAATCGTTGCCTCTAATCGAGTCGTTCGTATAATGACAATAAATGTTGCATAAATTGTAGTCCTCGTCGCTTCTTCAAGGGTTGGATGAATGCTGTGTCGGAGGAGTACTCGGTTGTTGCTGGTTGTCGTCGAAGAAATATTTTTGAGACTGAGAAGGATGCACAACATCTCCAAAATGTGAAGCCATTTCAAAATAATACAGGTTAGAGAAGAAAGGAGTGAAGATGTTTATGTAGATATAAAAAGTGAACAGAATGTATTATGGAATTGAGGAGGAAGAAAGTAGCCGTTGGAGGCAGAAAATAACCGTTGAAGTAAGATCGAAATGAGCCGTTGGGGAAGAGCCATTATGGCTCTGGGCTGAATTGGCTCAAATATTAGCTTTAATATTAAGACTAATATTGTCCGTTGGAGTTGCTTGAATGGAAATTTCTAAATATTAGACCTTAATACTCGACCATTGGAGATGCTCTTAGAGATACGATTTACCATGATATTAAAAGCAGCCATACTTAAATTTTAATATCATTTTACTCTTGCAATAAATTATTATGAGCACACAACAATAAGCTTCATATAAACAAGGTAGATAAAATAAGTTTGAAGAAAAGCCCATAAAGTTATTGGAGTAAAAGATTCATATAATTTTATGTATTATCTATTGTCATATGAACCAAATTCCTCTATAAGCTTCATTCTGTGCATTATGTATTTGATAATAAAATTTGGACATCTATGTTTAATAATAAAATTAGCAACGCCATTTCTCCATGTTTAAAAGTTTTGGTAGAACGCTGGAAGAATGAGAGAATACGTAAACTGATTTTATTATTTAATCTTGATGTACAAATACTTCACTCTTACAAATAATGACCATATACCTTAATGCAACATTGACCTAAAATATGTGCACTGCTTATTTTCAAATAGCATACAAGTTGCTCATTTCAAAGAACAGATGTAGAGAGTAGAGCTTTGGAAGAAAATGTAATGAACACAATCAAAGTTAGTATCCAATCACAATTTAACTCAATTATTAGCCAACATAAATGCATTTAAAATTCTTACAAGAAAATAATCAGGGCCAGCTTCAAAATTGAAAGATCCGAGAGGCGAAGAACTGCAATTTCCTTGTACCAAACCGTCAATGCAAATACAAAAATAAAAAAGATAAAGCTAAGCCATCTACTCCTTTTGCATATCTGAAGATGACGAAACCTCATGTGATGAAAAGCTTCATAAAGTAACAAAGGTTCAGCCATTATGTTTAGCCAATCGTACACCATATTCTACTCGAGTCCACCATAATCATTCATCATACTACCTAAGACTGTTATGGTAACGGTAAATTTACCATTACCAGCCAATCGATTATCATTTTAAAGTAAAGCTGGTATACCAGCATAATCGGTATGGTAACGGTAAATTTATCATTTTTTAGGTAAAACATCGGTAATATTCTTTCAAAACCAGCGGTAACGGTAATCTACCAGTCCATTCATAATATAGTGATGTTCATGTAAGATGTTGTATTATGAACATTTAGAAGCAAAAAAACAGTTCAATTTATTTCAGTAATTCAACTCAAATGATAATAAATACACTTTTTTTCTATGTCCTTTATTACATATACAATGAATCATCATTCAGTGTAAAAATATATAACTTTTTATTTTCATAGACAAACCGTAATTTACCATTACCAGTGTAACGATTACCAGTTTATCGGTATACGAGTCATCGGTGTATCAGTCAATCGTTAACGGTAAACGATTTTAGTTTACCAATAAAAACGGTACGGTAACAGTATTTACAAAATGGTAACCGCAACCATTACCACAACAGCTTTAATTCTACCAAGCTATTTTTTATCATTTAACTAACCTCACCAGTTCTTTATCTCCATCATATAACACAAATACTTTAAATTGCACGAAGCTTTTCTTAAAGCTAGAAATTCCTTAACATAAACTGTTTCTAAAAAATAATCATCTCTATTATTGTTTCTAATTTTTTTCATAATTTTTTTTATTTGATGAGATCGTTGTACAGTTTTAGTCAATGCAAATGACAAAAATAACAGCTTTTACAACAAGGAAAATTCGTCGACTCCTTGCTTTTAAAAATGATATGAAACGAACATTTAATATCTAAAATTCAATGCAAGAGCCTAGTGTTCCCTGCAACATACTAAACCCTTACGGGTACATTTTGCATCTAAAGAGTATGAATTGTTTCAATGCAGCTTAATTTTGAATATCGCATGTCCTTCGGTCCACAGCATGTATAAAATTAAGCAGTCGATGCTATGAAACGTGCATTGTTTCCAAAATCCCCTTTCTATAATCTCTTTAATGCTCTAGTATACGAACACAATGGATAGTGTCATATCCGCATCTGCATCCGAAATCATTTTCAGATATCGGATATCTGTATCCATGGATACAGACGGATATCGGATAATTATCTTATCCGCTAATGACCAATAAATCAAGAATTGTAAAAGAAAATTAGTTTAACATAAATATTTTTCAATATCATTGATTATAAAAGTGTTAAAAATTAACAAATATGACGAGAATAAATAGTTTCAAACAGTTAATAAACATTAAGTGCATATAATATAAACTACCAACTTAACAAAATAATAAATGAATATCTTTCACCTCACCAAAATACACAAAATTTGAAATTACTTGACAAAAACCGAATGGATAATTTTTGAATGCGGATTCTTCGTATCCGCATCTGCATCCGTTTCTCCGGATATCGGATATTTATCCGGTTTTTGAATGCGGATGCGGATTTTTCTGCTATCCATCGACAGCCCAAAAGCTAGATAGTATCTAATTCATAATTTAACTTACTTCATTAGCCAAATGTGGATAAAGAGTAGTATATTGTGAATTGTTTATTCTTTAATATTGGTTCTAATTTTTTGTTAAATAAGGGCTTTTTTTCTTCAAATTTATTAAAAAAATCATGGTGTACCATTTTTTTTGTTTTACATCAAATCTGGAAACGACGTTAGTTTCAGTTGACTTAGATATTTAGATCACCCTGTTAATATCTGATTTTCGCTACCTACTATCACTTATAAGCTGGAACAAAATAACGGTACTGCTTTGGTTTTTAGAGTTTATTATCGCATTAGCTATTGTATGGACTATAGACTCCACCGCAACTCAGACATGCATATTTTCTCCTAGTGCTACATGGTTGGTTGAGTTTATGTATATGTGTGAGAGAGAGGTAACAATTCTGACAATCTGATTGATGACAACGACTCCTTGAGTTTTAAGCAGATTAGAGCATCTCTAATCCTTGTCTAAATACAATGTAATGTCAATTACACGTCATCAAAACATCAAATTATTTAAATTTTGTTCTCCAATGCCAATGTTAATTAAAATGTCATGCTAACTTGACATAAAATTAAATAGACATTGTCAAGTGAAATGTCTAGTTTTAAACATTCCACTTCACATTGTGAGCAATAAAATATAAATAAAAAATATTATTTTACAAATAAATATTATTTATCTATAATATAATTGGGACATGTAGCCAAAGTTGTTTCTACAAAGTAGTTAACATTGGAGTGGATGTTTTATTTTCAATGTCATGACTAATTATTTTACTTACACAATTGTGAACAATACTTGACGCATAGGATTTAGTTTACATTACAAGCCATTTGGGTTGGAGATGCTCTTAGTGCAGTTTGTCTCCAGCAATTTTGTATTGTTCACAATAATATTGTTAGGAATAAAACATTGCTTCAGTATTTTATATCCTACTTGCATGTAACTTTAGGGATACAATTTACCACAGTATTAAAAGCAGTAATACTTAAATTGGAATATCATTTCACTCTTGCAAAAAATTACAAGAATACTGCACTAAGCTTCATATAAACACTGTAGATAAAATGAGTTCGACTTCTCTGTCCAGATACGTCACTTTTACATATAATGACCATATATCATGATGGAACATCGACGTAAAACATGTGCACTGTTTATTTTCAAAGGCTAATTCTTTAATCTTTTAACCTACACTAGAAAATATAATAAACTAGCATGTAACGAAATTGTTTTGCATACAACATAATGTTTACAAAATTACCATTTTTACATCTTTCTTGTTTTTCCTCTCTAAACTTTAAAACTCATTTACATAAAATTATGAATTTCTAGCAATAAATTTAGTTAAAATTTAAAAAAATAAACTTTAATTTTTGGAACTAATATTGAAAATTCTTAATTTTTTTTTTTTTGAAAATTCTTAATTTCATCGAAATCAACTCAAGTTGTAGAAGAAAATTTTAAACACATTTGAATCATAGTTTTTAGTTGTGAAAGTTGAATTGATTGATATTTCGGTTTCATTAACTTCATCAAAATCTTATTAATCAAATATAATTGATTTTAGTATTTAATTAGATGGGTTATAAGAAAAAGACTAAAATTGCAATTAAAAAGAAGTGTAACTTAGTCATAGATTTTCTTGATAAAATAACGATGTATGTTTGGAGATTTTTCGGGGTATGAATAGAATTTGACATTTTCAAATAGTATACAGTTGCTCATCTAGAAGAACAAATGTAGAGAGCAGAGCTTCATCTCAAACAACTGCATTTTCATTGTACCAAACCGCCGATGCAAATGATGCTCTAACTTTTACCAAACCGTTAATGCAAATTAATAAACAAAAAGACTAAGCTAAGCCTTCTAATCCTTTAGACGTATATCTGAAGATGACGAAACCTCGTATGATGAAAAGCAGATTCCGCAGAAGGTATAGCCAACCATACACCGTATTCTACACGAGTCCACCATCACTATTCATCAATTCTACCTAGCTATTTTCTACCATTTAACTAATATCACTAGCATTTTATCTCTATTATATAACACATACTTAAGTTTCACAAAGCTTTTCTTAATACTAGAAATGTTAAGCTGTTTCCAAAATATATTTATCCCTGTTATCGTTTCTTACTTTTTCAAGGAATTGTTTTATTTGATGATATTAGTGTACAATTCTATTCTATGCAAATGACAATAATACTACCTTTTATAACAAGGAAAATTCATTGGCTCCTTGCTTTTAAAAATGATATGAAACGAACAACATACTTTATTCAAAATTCAATGCAAGAGACTATTTTTTCCTACAGCATACTAAATTCTTATCCATAATCAATGATTTAACAAAAGTACTAGAAAGATCGGGATTGTTCAAATTTCTAAGACCAACCCCACAAGAATGATCACAAGAATGAAAAATCTATTTAGATGTCCGAAATCACAAGAAGCATGAACTTTAAATAGACACCCAGTAGTAGAGAAAGAGCAAATAGCAGTAACTCTTCTAGAACAGTTCTTCCAAAACACTAATTCATATCCTTTTTGAATTTAATATGTCATCAAAACTTCCCTAAAATAATTGGCTACTCCAAAAATAAACCAATAAAATCATCAATGGATAATTTCAAACCTCTCTTCAACATATCCTTCAAGTAGCTTTTACTATGAACAATAACATTTGAACACAAAGATCCATTGAAAGATGAATAACTAAGAAGATTATATGAATTGAAGTAGAACCACCATCAACATTTTCCAATTGATAACTGTTGATTTTAACGGTAAAAGGAAAGAATGCACTCTTCTTATACAAATGAAAACAAACTATAGTCTGAAGATCAGAATCGGCATGAACCACTATCACTTTATTCTCAAGCACATAAGAAATTTCAATAGATGAAGGAGCTAATTGAAACCAATATCGACAAATGTCATTCTTCAAATCATAAAAACAACAATCAATGGACAACCGAGTGGTGAAAGTATTATCATCGAAGACAAACAAACAAAGAAGGCTATTATCACCACTGCAAAATAAATAAATAAACAAAGTAAAAGTAAGAAATCAAAAAGAAAATAAAACAGTTTTAACAAAACTGATACCTACTAACAATAAAACCGATATCTAAAATCTGAAGCTCAAATTTATATTAAAACTGATACAAAAACACACGTCAACAAATATTTGATACTAACAAAACACTAATTTAACCCATCGATTATTTGCTACACATCATCAGCTATACACAGAAAAAAGTAAAACGATTCAAAAATTCAGTATTATCAAAATGGTACTTTAAAAAAACTAAAAATGATAGCTAACCATTGATCCAAAATGAACTAAATACAGCAACAAATATTAATCCAAATCAACACGAATCCAACATAATCATAATTCAACAAAAAAAAAAGACAGTCGATTTAAAACAAATTTAAAAACGATGCTACATATAGAGTAAAAGGAACAAGAACGAACCTGCTACTACTGCTCAAATTTTCCATATAATTTGAGAGAAGGAAACACAACAACAAAATTAATTTCAATTATAAAAAAAAAGTTAGAATCGGCCAAATTAAAGCTCTAATAGAAGAAAAAGAAGAAGAAGAAAAAATAGAATCATGCCTACACTGAGAATTGACGATATCGAACTAAAACAGAGGAGACTGAAAATCCTGATAAGATGAGGAAATCGCGCAACAAAATAAAGATAAACGAGAACGAGATAGGAAAAAACGAGAATTGAAAGATGAACGAAGAAGAAAATTTCAAATTTGAAAACAAAAAAGAAGAAGCGACGAAGAATTGAAGAAGAACAAGAACGAGATAGGAGAAAGCGCGCGACAGTTACGATTATTTAAATTATATTAACGATTTGTCCTTGACAATAAAAATTTACTGGACTGTCCTAGTTGACAAAAAAACCCTTAAGAGTAAGGAAAATTCGTCGACTCCTTACTTTAAAAAATGATATGAAACAAACAACATTCTTTATTCAAAATTCAATGCAAGAGCCTATTTTTCCCTATACCATACTAAACCCTTCCCAGTACATTTTGCATCTAAAGAGTATGAATTGTTCTAATTCAGTTTAATTTTTGAATAACGAATGTCCTTCGATCCACAACATGTATAAAATTAAGGAGCCGACACTGTTGAAACGTGCATTGTTTCCAAAATCCCCTTTCTGTAACCTCTTTAATGTTCTAGTATATGAACACAATCAAAGCTAGGTATTATCCAATTCATAATTTAACTTACTTCATTAGCCAATATAAATGCATCTAAAACTCTAACAGAATATTCATGAGAAAGAGTAAAACAATGAGGGCTATATTCAAACTTAAAAGATCCGAGAGGCAAAAAAAACTGCAATTTTGTTGCAGCCAACCTTCAATGCAAATTGTGTCCTATCTTTTTCACAGTGACGGCTGAGAATTAGCTTCAAATCCATTATTTGATTATCCAAAATTCTTCAATCAATAAGCTTATACAAAATAAGGAACAAGAATCGTTTTGAAATGGAAAACAAGAAGTAAAAAGAAGAGATATTACATCTAATAGTGATTTCAATGGATTTTCTAGTTAACCTTTTAGTTTGATGCAATAAGTTTTGTAAAAGAAAGAACAAACAATGTGTTTGAACTGGAAAATAAGAGTAATTTTAGGATTTAGATCCGAAAATAAGAGATTCTAAAATAATTGAAAATAAGAACGATCAAAGGAAAACAAATATCCAGAGCTATTAATTAGGGTATAACAAAAACTGAAATGGGATTTAGAATGAGTAAGGGGATTATAATCGCTCGTTAATTAGTTCAGAATAAAATCATTCGTCATTATCCCAGTTTCATATAGTTCATTTTCCATTAAATCAACAGAAATATAATCAGATGAAAAAAAAGTAGAAACAGTAATTAAAACTCTCAAACAAATGCCTCAATTTGTCAACACGATAGATTTGAATGAATTTCCATCTGGCTCATCCTTTTCGACTATCCATTGCTGAAAAACCGCTAAATAAACATTAAAAAAAAGAAAGGGAGAAATATGTAAAAAGAAATAAAATAAAAAAAACTGGAATTTAAAAATGAAGCAGGCTATAGAAGTACGGCGGCATTGAGATTATATAGGATCGGTAAAGAATTTTAGGGCTTTGAACAACTGTGAAATTACATAGCTATTCCTATGTAAATATATAAGCTGATATTATGGATCAGTTAAAGGTACGGCCCAGAAAGAAAGAAAATGAGATTATCTATTTTCCTTGACAAAACAAAAATAAATGTTTAAATGGCACCAAATACTTTGGGCAATTATACCTTTAATTTAATGGTCAGAATCAATGAGTGAATTGCTTAGAGATTTGAATAATACCTTTGATCTAAACATGTATTCTTAATCTTTTACATTGAAAGATGTATATTATGAAAAAGGCTATTGCTATTGACGTCCAGAAAGATGTTATCATGTTAACTACCACAAATTTTTAATGGATATCAGTTTTTCTATTGTACTTCATACAAATCAAATTCTTTTCGTTCGGTCCTAAAAAGCCCCGTGTCTTTAATTTCCGACGATCGTTAACTAACCTACAATTATAAACAAACGTATGTGTTTAATTTTCAATGGTCGTTCAATATCGCATGATGATAAACAACCAAACATCAATTGGGTGCTTATTTGATGATAATAATAATAATCATTATAATATATGAATTAATAAGCATATAAGTAGAGTTTGTACGATGCTCATTAGTTGTGCGAGCCAAAAGCTTTTTGTGTTCCCTGTGGTGCTTTTGTATTCTAGGTTGTCGTTATTTCACCTCATTTTATTCTCATATTGCCAAATTATCGTCCCTGCCCAAATATAGGTCAAAATAAGGGTAAAAGAATATTCTCCTTCTCATCATTCATCATCAGTTGCTAAAAAAATTGTCACTATTCAACTTATGTTCTTCAATCATCTCCTCACTAAAAAAGTATGCAATATAGTTTTTCCCCTTAAAATCACATTTCCCCACTAATTTAAGACATTTTTGGATTGGTAAAGAATGTCCATCATATTTGAGTGACTTTATGCAGAAGATTTTCAAACTTTTGTTGGTTTTATCGTTTGAGCTTTTGATAGCTCGGAAGATTTTGTCTTAAATTAAATCTGAAAACGACATTAATTTCAGTTGAATTAGATATTTAGATCACCCAATTAACATCTGATTTTTCTTCACTACAAAATATGGTACTACTTTGGTTTTTGGAGTTTATAATTGAATTAGCTATTGTATAAACTCTACTGCAACTTGGACATGACTATTTTTTCCTAGTGCTACATAGTGCTCATCTCGAAGAACAGATGTAGAGAGCAGAGCTTCATCGCAAAGAACTGCATTTTCATTGTACCAAACCGTCGATGCTTCCAATGAACTCATAACTGCCATATCTTTATCCATGCATCACCCCTCTTCTCCATCCGATCTGTCTACATCAACCTCCTACCTCTCATTAACTCTGACACCTACACCCACATTACTCCTCCTCCAGGTTGGAAACCTCCCCCAAACCTCCCCTCTGACTCAGCCCCTCCTCTTTCTAAACCACCTAAACCTATCACCCCATCCAAACTACCAACCTCCCTATCTCTCTCTGCTCTTGATCATAATGAAGGAATATAATTTATCTATGAGGAAACATTCCCAGAACTGCCCAAAGATCTGTCATCTGCTCCTAGAAGAACAAGAAGCTCCTCTTTCAAACTCCCTAAAGTATAATTTATGTTACACGACACAAGGATTTGGAAAATTAGAGGAGCCCATCGACAAGCTAAATTAAAACAAGCTAAGTTTATTATCTCTAATAATAAATTAGCCATTTTTGCTCTAGTCAAAACCAAGCTCAACCTTTCTTTAACTTCTAAAGCAGCCTCTTTCATTATCTCCTCCTAGGAGTCCTTTCATAACCTTGAACATTCTCCATTTGGTTGTATCCTTGTCCTCCCCAACCCTTCTATTTTCTCATTAACCCCTATTTTATTTCATTGTCAATTTTTGCACTTCCATGCTACTTACATCACAACCTTTGTCTCCATGTACATCACCTTTTTTCATGGTCATAACCTTCCTTCTTCAAGACTACTCCTTCTCGACTACTTACCTCACCTCAATCAGAACTCCTACCCTTGGATTGTTCTCGGTAACTTCAACTGTATGCTTAGAGCCACTGATCGATGTGGTGGCCTTCCTCTAACAAGAGTCGTTATGGAGTCCGTACCTTAAGCAGAATTAATCATACCTTCATTATGACTCCTATCCTTGATCTCTGGCTAACTCTATACACCCATGTCCTTTCCCGTATTCTACTTGAGCACACCATCACTATTCATTCATTCTACCCATCTATTTTCTACCATTTAACTAATATCACTAGCCCTTTATCTCTATTATATAACACATACTTAAATTCCACAAAGCTTTTGTTAATACTAGAATGTCTTAACATAAGCTGTTTCCAAATTATATTTATCCCTGTTTTCGTTTCTTATTTTTTTTATGGAATTGTTTTATTTGATGATATTAGTGTACAATTTTATTCCATGCAAATAAAAAAAATACCACCTTTTACAGCAAGGAAAATTGGTGACTCCTTGCTTTTAAAAATGATATCAAACAAAAAACATTTAATATTCAAAATTCAATGCAGGAGCCTATTTTTCCCTGTAGCATACTAAACCCTTACCGGTCCATTTTGCATCTAAAGAGTATGAATTGTTTTAATGCAGTTTAATTTTGAATATTGAATGTCCTTCGTTTCACAACATGTATAAAACTAAGGAGCCAACACTATTGAAACGTGCATAGTTTCCAAAATCCCCTTTCTATAACCTCTTTAATGCTCTATTATATGAACACAATCGAAGCTAGGTAGTATCCAATTCGTAATTTTACTTACTTCATTAGCCAATATAAATGCATCTAAAATTCTTACAGGAAAGTTCATGAAAATGAGTAAAATAATCAGGGCTAAATTCAAAACTGAAAGATCCGAAAGGCAAAAAACTGCAATTTTGTTGTAGCCAACTTTCAATGCAAATGATGGCCTACCTTTTCCATATTGTCTGTTGCGAATTAGCTTCAGATCCATTATTTGTTTATACAAACTTCTTTAAATCAATAAGCTTATACAAAACAAGGAACAACTATCATTTTGAAATGGAAAACGAAGAAAGAGAACAATGTGTTCGACCTGAACAATAGGAATAATTTTAGGATTTAGATCCGAAAATAGGAGATTCTAAAATGATTGAAAACAAGAACGATCAAAGGAAAACAAATATCCAGAGCGGTTAATTAGGGTATCATGGAACAAAAATTGAAATGCGATTCAGAATGAGTAGGAGGATTATAATCGCTCGTTAATTAGTTCAGAATAAAATCATTCGTCATTATCCCAGTTTCATATAGTTCATTTTCCATTAAATCAACAGAAATATAATCAGATGAAAAAAAAGTAGAAACAGTAATTAAAACTCTCAAACAAATGCCTCAATTTGTCAACACGATAGATTTGAATGAATTTCCATCTGGCTCATCCTTTTCGACTATCCATTGCTGAAAAACCGCTAAATAAACATTAAAAAAAAGAAAGGGAGAAATATGTAAAAAGAAATAAAATAAAAAAAACTGGAATTTAAAAATGAAGCAGGCTATAGAAGTACGGCGGCATTGAGATTATATAGGATCGGTAAAGAATTTTAGGGCTTTGAACAACTGTGAAATTACATAGCTATTCCTATGTAAATATATAAGCTGATATTATGGATCAGTTAAAGGTACGGCCCAGAAAGAAAGAAAATGAGATTATCTATTTTCCTTGACAAAACAAAAATAAATGTTTAAATGGCACCAAATACTTTGGGCAATTATACCTTTAATTTAATGGTCAGAATCAATGAGTGAATTGCTTAGAGATTTGAATAATACCTTTGATCTAAACATGTATTCTTAATCTTTTACATTGAAAGATGTATATTATGAAAAAGGCTATTGCTATTGACGTCCAGAAAGATGTTATCATGTTAACTACCACAAATTTTTAATGGATATCAGTTTTTCTATTGTACTTCATACAAATCAAATTCTTTTCGTTCGGTCCTAAAAAGCCCCGTGTCTTTAATTTCCGACGATCGTTAACTAACCTACAATTATAAACAAACGTATGTGTTTAATTTTCAATGGTCGTTCAATATCGCATGATGATAAACAACCAAACATCAATTGGGTGCTTATTTGATGATAATAATAATAATCATTATAATATATGAATTAATAAGCATATAAGTAGAGTTTGTACGATGCTCATTAGTTGTGCGAGCCAAAAGCTTTTTGTGTTCCCTGTGGTGCTTTTGTATTCTAGGTTGTCGTTATTTCACCTCATTTTATTCTCATATTGCCAAATTATCGTCCCTGCCCAAATATAGGTCAAAATAAGGGTAAAAGAATATTCTCCTTCTCATCATTCATCATCAGTTGCTAAAAAAATTGTCACTATTCAACTTATGTTCTTCAATCATCTCCTCACTAAAAAAGTATGCAATATAGTTTTTCCCCTTAAAATCACATTTCCCCACTAATTTAAGACATTTTTGGATTGGTAAAGAATGTCCATCATATTTGAGTGACTTTATGCAGAAGATTTTCAAACTTTTGTTGGTTTTATCGTTTGAGCTTTTGATAGCTCGGAAGATTTTGTCTTAAATTAAATCTGAAAACGACATTAATTTCAGTTGAATTAGATATTTAGATCACCCAATTAACATCTGATTTTTCTTCACTACAAAATATGGTACTACTTTGGTTTTTGGAGTTTATAATTGAATTAGCTATTGTATAAACTCTACTGCAACTTGGACATGACTATTTTTTCCTAGTGCTACATAGTGCTCATCTCGAAGAACAGATGTAGAGAGCAGAGCTTCATCGCAAAGAACTGCATTTTCATTGTACCAAACCGTCGATGCAAACGAGGCTCTATCTTTTACCAAACCGTCAATGCAAATAATAAAAAACAAAAAAGATAAAGCTAAGCCTTTTAATCCTTTTTGACATATATCTGAAGATGACGAAACCTCATATGATGAAAAGCTTCATAAGGTAACAAAGATTCTGCAGAAGGTGTAGCCAATTGCACACCGTATTCTACTTGAGCACACCATCACTATTCATTCATTCTACCCATCTATTTTCTACCATTTAACTAATATCACTAGCACTTTATCTCTATTATATAACACATACTTAAATTCCACAAAGCTTTTGTTAATACTAGAATGTCTTAACATAAGCTGTTTCCAAATTATATTTATCCCTGTTTTCGTTTCTTATTTTTTTTATGGAATTGTTTTATTTGATGATATTAGTGTACAATTTTATTCCATGCAAATAAAAAAAATACCACCTTTTACAGCAAGGAAAATTGGTGACTCCTTGCTTTTAAAAATGATATCAAACAAAAAACATTTAATATTCAAAATTCAATGCAGGAGCCTATTTTTCCCTATAGCATACTAAACCCTTACCGGTCCATTTTGCATCTAAAGAGTATGAATTGTTTTAATGCAGTTTAATTTTGAATATTGAATGTCCTTCGTTTCACAACATGTATAAAACTAAGGAGCCAACACTATTGAAACGTGCATAGTTTCCAAAATCCCCTTTCTATAACCTCTTTAATGCTCTATTATATGAACACAATCGAAGCTAGGTAGTATCCAATTCGTAATTTTACCTACTTCATTAGCCAATATAAATGCATCTAAAATTCTTACAGGAAAGTTCATGAAAATGAGTAAAATAATCAGGGCTAAATTCAAAACTGAAAGATCCGAAAGGCAAAAAACTGCAATTTTGTTGTAGCCAACTTTCAATGCAAATGATGGCCCACCTTTTCCATATTGTCTGTTGCGAATTAGCTTCAGATCCATTGTTTGTTTATACAAACTTCTTTAAATCAACAAGCTTTTACAAAACAAGGAACAACTATCATTTTGAAATGGAAAACGAAGAAAGAGAAAAAAGGAACGGATATAACACCTAATAATGAGTTCAACGCAAAAGGAGGAGCGAACAATGCGTTCGACCTGAACAATAAGAATAATTTTAGGATCTAGATCCGAAAATAGGAGATTCTAAAATGATTGAAAACAAGAACGATCAAAGGAAAACAAATATCCAGAGCGGTTAATTAGGGTATCATGGAACAAAAATTGAAATGCGATTCAGAATGAGTAGGAGGATTATAATCGCCCGTTAATTACTTCAGAATAAAATCATTCGTCATTTTCCCAGTTTCGTCTAGTTCATTTTCCATTAAATCAACAGAAATATAATCAACTGAAAATAAAAAAAGGTAGACTCAATAATTAATTCTCTCAGACAAATGCCTCGATTTGTCAACACAATATATTTGAATGGATTCCTGTCAGACTCGTCGTCTTCGGTTATTCATCACTGAGAAATCGCTAAATAAACATGAAAAAAGGAGGAGAAATACGTAAAGAGAAATAAAAAGAAAAAATAAACCTGGAGCTGGTAAATGTAGCAGGCCCGTGGTGTGATAGAAGTACAGAGGCATAGAGGTTATATAGGATCAGTAAAGAATGTTAGGGCTGATATTATGGATCGGTTAAAAGTACGGCCCAGAGAGAAAAATGGGGTTATCTAGTTTGGTTGACAAAACCAAAATAAATGTTTAAATGGCCCCAAATACTTTGGGCAATTATACCTTTAATAGTCAGAATCAATGAGTGAATTGCTTAGAAATTTAAATAGAGCCTTTGATCTAAACACGTATACTTAATCTTTTACATTGGAAGACGTATATTACAAAAAACATTGCTGCTATTGACACCCAAAAAGGTACTACTAGCCACCATAGTTTTTTATTAGATATCAGATTTTTCTTATTGTACTTAATACCAAATCAAATTCTTTCCGTTCGGTCCTATCAAGTCGTGCGTCTTTAATTTCCAACGATCGTTAAATAACCTACAATTATAAACAAACGTATGTGTTTAATTTCCAACGATCGTTCAATATCGTACTATGACAAACAGCCAAACATCAAATTAGGTGCTTATTTGATGATAATAATAATAATATATGAATTAATAAGCATGTAAGTAGAGTTTGTACAGTGGTCATTAGTTGTGCGAGCCAAAATCTCTTTGTATTCCCCGCAACGGTTTTATATTCTATGTTGTCACTATTTCAGCTCATTTTATTCTCAAATTGTCAAATTTGTTGTAATATATATTAGTAATATTGGTGAATATGCTAAATGGCAAATGACATTATTGTAATCTATGTTGCATTTGGAGTCTATAAATAGAGAGCTCATTTGTATTATAGAAATTTCTAAATGAATAAAATGTCTTCTCTCTCTAATGACTTTTGTTCTTATTTTATTCTACAATACGTTATCGGCATGATGCACTCCATAAATTTCTATTATTTTTATTTTTATCTTGTGTTACAGATCTGATATAATCCTTTTATGGTCTATTTGAATGTGGAGCCATGCTGACCCATTCCTCTCATTTACGAAAATAAAGTTTAAAAATCTAGTGCTACCTATTCTACCCTATTACATATTCGCTAGCTAGATATTTTCTACTCTTGTATCTGCATCGGCTATATATGCTAGCTTTTACTAATATAATTTTATGTCACTCACTTCTTATTATTATCTCTCTGTCCCGATAAAAACGAGGTATGGATCATCAATACTTGAATGATGATGTATGCCTACTAGACAGTGTAACTACTCATACGATTTTTAAAAACCAGAAATTTTTCTCTGAATTATCCGAAAATATTTCAACTAAAGTTTCCACCATAGTTGGATCTGCTAATATAATTGAAGGGTCCGAAATAGCCCATATACTATTACCAAATGGTACATATGTCTTCATTCAAAATGCATTCTACTCAAGCAATTCCAAAAGAAATCTGCTAAGCTTTAAGGATATAAGAATGAATGGTTATCGTATTGAAACTATAAATAAAAACAATAAAGAATATCTTTGTATTATTTCTAGAATTGAAAGCCAGAAGCTTATTTTAAAAAAATTTGAAACAATTTCGATTGGATTATATTTCACGAAAATTGGCATAGTTGAATCACATTCTATATACATGAGCCAGAAGCTCATAAATACAAATACATTGATTCTCTGGCATGATCGCTTGGGTCATCCTGAGTCAACCATGATGCGTAAAATCGCTAAAAATTCAATGGGCATGATTTATCAAACTAGTTAAATTTACCAAGTGATTACTTATATGCTCCATGTGCACTAGGAAAATTAATCACTCAACCTTCATATAGTAAAATCACTTCTGAATCTCCAACATTTCTACAAAAAATTCAAGGTGATATATGTGGCCTAATCCACCCAGAATGTTGACCATTTAAATATTTTATGGTATTAATTGATGCATCAACTCGTTGGTCACATGTATGTTTGCTTTCTATAATAAACATGGCATTTTCCAAATTACTTGCTCAAATAATCAACTAAGAGTGCACTTTCCCGACTATCAGATTAAATCAATTCAACTAGATAATGCAGGAGAGTTTACTTCTCAAGTATTCGATGAATATTGTCTATCATTGGGAATTGAAGTTGAACATCCAGTAGCTTATGTTCACACTCAAAATGGTTTGGCAGAATCATTAATTAAGCGTTTGCAACTTATTGCAAGACCGTTGCTTATGCAATCAAAGCTACTTGTTTCAGCTTAGGGACATGCAATTTTGCATGCATCAAAATTGGTTAAAATTAGACCAACGGCTTATCATCAATTTTCACCATCAAAGCTTTTAACTGAATCCGAACCAAATATTTCACATTTACGAAAATTTGGTTGCACTGTGCATGTACCAATTAGTCCCCCACATCATACTAAAATGGGTCCTCAACGTAGGTTGGTAATTTATGTGGGATTTGATTCACCATCGATAATTCGTTATCTTGTACCTCTCATGGGTAATGTCTTCACCGCAAGATTTTCAGACTGTAAATTTGATGATATAATTTTTCCACCGTTAGGGGAAGGAAAGACCGTTCCAGTAGAACGGTGTGAAATATCATGGAATTATCCAACTACGTCTCATTTGGATCGGCGTACCAAACAATGCGAATATGAGGTACAAAGAATTTTGCATTTTCAGAATATTGCAAATCAAATGCCTGATGCATTTAGTAATGCTGCAAAAATAACTAAATCTCATATTCCAGCAGCAAATGCACCAACTAGAATTGAAATACCAGAAGGACCAAAAGCAGCAAATGAATTTAAAGCAAGACAAAAGCGTGGAAGACCAATTGGTTCAAAAGACTTGGCGCCTAGAAAAAGAAAGTCCAACGAAAAATCATCAATTGATAAAACTCCCGAAGAGGTTATAAATGATCTAAAAGGTAACTTAAATGGAAATCCCAATTCTCTAAAAAAATGCCGAAGAAACTATTATCCCAGAAGAAAAAATAGAAACTTCCAAAAATAAAATGGTATATAATAATAATGAGATCTCAATATTTTATACAAACCATGGAGAAATGTAGGATCGAAGTAAAATAATAATTAATGATGTATTCTCATTGCAGTAGCTACTGAAATAAATGAAAGTCATGACTATAATGAGAATAATGCTAATGAACTAACTAGCATAAATGAATGTCGAAAATGACACGGTTGGCCAAATGGAAAGATGATATCCAAGTTGAGTTAGATTCACTTCAAAAACATGGTGTGTTTGGACCAATAGAGAAAATACCATAAAATGTTAAACCAGTAGGTTATAAATGGGTATTCGTTAGAAAACGAAATGATAAAAATGAAGTCGTGAGATACAAGGCACGACTTGTCGCATAAGGTTTTCTGCAGAGACTAGGTTTTTTGGTTTTAATGAAACATATTCTCCTGTTATGGATGTCATAACATTTCGATACTGGATAAGCCTTATAGTTTCTGAAAAACTAGATATAAAATTAACTGATGTTGTGACAACTTATCTTTACGGTGAATTAGATATCATTATTTACATGAAGATCCTAGTTGGATATAGGTTGCCTGAAGAAAAATCAAAGTTGATGTACTCATTAAAACTGAAACGATCACTATATGGTTTGAAACAATCTGGAAGAATGTGGTATAACCGTCTTAGTGAATATTTGGTGAAAGCCGAATATAAAAACAATCTCATTTGTCCATGTGTCTTTATAAAGAAATCGGTAAATGGATTTGCTATTTTAGCAGTTTATGCTGATGATATAAATTTGATTGGGACTCCAGAAGAGATTGATGAAACAATAATTTACTTAAAGAAAGAATTTGAAATGAAAGATCTTGGAAAAACTAAATATTGTCTCGGTCTACAAATCGAGCATAGTACTAATGACATACTGATCCATCAGTCAAACTACATTGAGAAAATCCTTAAGAGTTTTCAAATGGATAAAGCATATCCACTTAGTACGCCTATAGCTGTCAGATCTTTGGATATTAAAAAGGATCCATACCGCACAAAAGAAGATGATGAAAATGTGCTTGGTCCGAAAGTACCATATCTCTGTGCAATTGGTGCATTATTATATTTAGCCCAATGCACGAGACCAGATATTGTAGTCTCAGTAAATTTTCTAGGAAGATACACTTCAACATCAACGAAAAGACACTGGAATGGTATAAAACATATCATGAGATATCTTCATAGAACGAAAAATTTAGACTTGTTTTATTATGACATAGGTAAAAACCAAAATCTAGTTGGCTATGCTGATGCAGGTTATCTTTCTGATCCACATAAAGCAAGATCACAAACCAGATATGTATTTAGTAATAATAATGCAGCTATTTCATGGCGATCTATGAAGCAAACGTTGGTGGCAACATCATCCAATCATTCTGAAATATTAGCACTACATGAAACAAGGCGAGAATGTATTAGGTTAAGATCGTAAGTTGAGCATATTCGAAATACGTGTCAGCTCCCCTTAGCTACAGAAGGATCAACTATTATTTATGAAGACAATACATCCTGCGTAGCTTAGATGTAACAACCCTAATTTTAACTAACATTATTTAGGAAATTTAATTAGATAAATAAAATAAAATAATTTAAATGGTTAAGGGAATTGAGATTTGAATAGTATAAGGTAGCCATGCCTTAAGAATGGGTAAACAAATAAATTAAGAAAGAAGTAATAAGGTAAGGGCAAAATAGGAATGAGTCATATTCTTATACCCTAAACCTTAACCTACTTTCATTTCCACGTTCATAAACAAAACTAAATTCAAGAGAGGCCGGCCACCATTATGAGAAAGCAAAAGGAAGATACGCTAAAATCAAGAGGAAAAAACTTAATCAATTTAGTTCAAGAGCAAATCTCAACTCCTTAATAACAAGCTAAAGTGAATAATAGGTTACATCTCATATTTTCTTATTTTCGGTTCTAGATCAGATCCGAATATGTTTTACAATGTATTATGCCATGATTTGAATGATAAATAGATATATATGCTTGTTGATGAATTTTGTTTGTTCATATAGATCTTTATGATAAGTTATAATTGATAAACCTATCAAATGACATCCAAATGCCTTGCGATTTTGATACAAGGTCAGAAATATTATTTTAGGGATGGGTTTCAAGTTTTATAATTTTATGAATTAATGTTGATTTACTATGAATTTTCCAGTGAAGAAAATAGTTAAATTGGGTTTAAAATAAATTACGGCTATTATATGTTAGCTTTGGGTCAGAAATTTAAATACGTTAGAAAAAATATTAAAAGTGATTTAAGGGAATTTTTGGAGAATTTTCTTAAATGTTTTAATAAGTATATAAAATTCTTTAAGGTATGGGACTTAAATGTTTTATATGTTCATAAATGGAGAAGAGGCAATTTGTAAATGTTTTAAATTGTTAATTTTTGAAATTCGGCAACATTTGTAGAAAATATTTTGAAAAAGTATTGGCAACCAATAATATGTTGACAAACAAAGCAAGTTAGTTAGAAAGAATTACTTTATAAAGTTAAAAAATCAGTTTATAAGATTTATGTGCTTCACCACTTATAGCAGCACCTTTCGACCTCATACTGCTGCCTCCATAAGCTTTGGTACATAGTGGATTGGAGTTGGACGAAAGGTATGGAGTTGAAATAGGGCTTTCGAAGGGGTTGAAGTAGCTTTTGAAAACTTAGAACTATTTTGGTTGTAAATAAGGCTTTCGAATGAGATGGCTTTCGACTTGGTCAATTGTTTTAAAGAAAAGAGCTTTCGAAAGAGGTTGCTGCCTTTGTTTTAAAAAGAAGCTTTCGAAGGGGTCGAAACCCCTGCTGCTGCATTCTACCTTTCGAAGCAATGCTTTCGAAAGGGTTCTTTTGTTCTAAACCTTGAAGCCGCTTCTCCAATGCTTTCGGCGGGGTTGGTTTCGACACCATCCACTTTCTTTTATTTAGGAAAATGCTTTCGAAAGAGATGCTTTCGTCCCAGTTCTTTTAAGGCCCTTTTTATATTTTGAAAGCTAAACCCAAAGGTTTTGAAAGGAATGGTTTTAAAGGTTTCGAAACTATGTTCCACACATTTTTACTTGAACCCAATGCTTTCGAAAAGGTATGTTTTAAGTAAAGGACTTTAATACTTTTGAAAGGCATCTAATAAAGGTTTCGAAGGGGATATTCCCCAGTGTTTTCGAAAGGTATGTGATAAAGGTTTTGAAGGGGTGATTCCACGATGTTTTCGAAAGGTTTATCTTTAGTAAATGAATGGAAGATTTCCAATGTTTTCGAAAGGAAAGTTTGAAGTATTTTAAAAGAGGATGCCTAAGGTTTTATAAAGCTTTCGAAAGGGACTCTTTCAATGGTTTCGAAAGGTATGTTTTGGCCTATCAGCCTAGAGTTCAAGGTAAAGTAGTTAAATGGTTTCAAAAGTGGTACTTTCAAAGGTTTCGAAAGAAATTGTTTAAAGCTTTTAAACAAAGGTTTCAAAGGTTTTCATCAATAATGTTTTGTGTAAACATATATCATGGCAAAGATATTTGAGTAAAGCAAAAGTATATTTTCCTTGTTTGAATATGATTTAAAGGGTTAAATCAATTTGAAAGAAATGCTTTCAAGGAAAATTTTGATGGATAGTTAACCCTAAGTAAATGACTCAGATATTTGAATACCAGATGGGACTAGTATAGGGTCACGCCCTATACATTAGTATAGCCTCTAACTAATTTAGTCCAAAATTCCAGTGTGTAGGGCTTAGTCATAGGTAAGACTTAAATGATGTTACACACAGAAAGGAATATAAAGAGAAGGAGGATATGTTATTAGTGAGCCTGCGAAAACATTAGGATCAGTTGACCCTGGGAGAAGTAAGTTAAAGACAAACCATCTAGAAGTGTGCCTAACAGATGTTACATTATTTATTTTGTCTGGTAGGCTCGAGTCAACCAATGGTTAGTAGTTAGCCAAACAAAACTATATTGTCGGACAAATTATTACCTGATTTTCTTATCATATACGATATTGTTATTATTGTTTTAATCAGTTGATTGCAGGATTCTGATTTGCAAAAATATATGTTTTAAAGGGATATTAGTGAGGAGAAACTTGTTCCGCTAAGCGGCGTGGTCTCACTTAATATCAGTAAACCAAGATGTAATAGTATTATGCACACTAGACTTTATGTCTGACTCAAAGTTTATGTTTTCCCTTTAAACTCTCAGGTGCTCAAAATTAATTTGAGTAGATTGAAAGTTAAGGCTTTTCAGATTTAGTAGGTTGGACGAAAGAAGCTTTCGAAGGGGTCGAAACCCCTACTGCCCTATTCTACCTTTCGAAGCAATGCTTTCGAAAGGGTTTTTTTATTTTAAACCTTGAAGCCGCTTCTCCAACGCTTTCGAAGGGGTTGGTTTCAACACGATCTATTTTCTTTTATTAGGAAAATCCTTTCGAAAGAGATGCTTTCATTCCAGTTCTTTTAAGACCTTTTTTATATTTTGAAAGCTAAACCCATAGGTTTTGAAAGGAATGGTTTTAAAAGTTTTGAAACTATGTTCCATGCATTTTTACTTGAACCCAATACTTTCGAAAGGTATGTTTTAAGTAAAGGACTTTAATACTTTCGAAAGGTATCTAATAAAGGTTTTGAAGGGGATGTTCCCCAGTGTTTTCGAAAGGTATATGATAAAGGTTTTGAAGGGGTGATTCCCCGATGTTTTCGAAAGGTTTATCTATAGTATATGAATGGAAGGTGTCCAATGTTTTTGAAAGGCAAATTTGAAGTATTTTAAAAGAGGATGTCTAAGGTTTTATGAAGCTTTTGAAAGGGTCTCTTTCAATGATTTTGAAAGGTCTTTTGTAAACGGTTTCGAAATGTATGTTTTGGCCTTTCGGCCTAGAGTTCAAGGTAAAGTAGCTAAATGGTTTCGAAAGAGGTACTTTCGAAGGTTTTGAAAGAAATTGTTTAAAGCTTTTAAATAAAGGTTTTGAAGGTTTTCATCAACAATGTTTTGTGTAAAGCATATATCATGGCAAAGAGATTTGAGTAAAGCATAATTGTATTTTCCTTGTTTGAGTATGATTGAAAGGGTTAAATCAATTTGAAAGAAATGCTTTCAAGGAAAATTTTGATGGGTAGTTAACCCTAAGTAAATGACTCAGATATTTGAATACCAGATGAGAATTGTATAAGGTCGTGCCATATACATTAACTATAGCCCTAACTAATTTAGTCCAAAATTCAAGTGTGTAGGGCTTAGTCACAGGTAAAACTTAATTGATGTTGCACATAGAAAAGAATATACATAGAAGGAGGATAGGTTATTGGTGAGCCCGCAAAACCATTAGGATCAGTTGACCCAAGGAGAAGAAAGTTAAAACAGACCATCTAGAAGTGTGTCTAACAGATGTTAGATTATTTATTTTGTTTGGTAGGCTCGAGTCAGCCAATGGTTAGTAGTTTTCCAAACAAAACTATATTAATGGATAAATAGTCCATTAAAAGGATATTAGTGAGGGAAACCCCATTCCACTAAGCTGCGTGGTCTCACTTAATATCAGTAAACCGAGATGTAATAGTATTATTCACACCAGACTTTATGTCTGACTCGAAGTTTATGTTTTCCCCTTAAACTCTCGGATGCTCAAAATTAATTTGAGTAGATTGGGAGTTAAGGCTTTTCAGGTTTAGTAGGTTGGACGAATAAAGCTTTCGAGGACGTGTAGGAGGCAAAGCTAGCTATATATGAGCTATATAGTTTTATTTCTGCTGTGTTGTATTAAGACTGATATGTTTATTTAGTAATCTGATCATCCAAAGGAGCATCTTCATATGTCGCTCTTGGCATATTGTAATAATTATATTTGACCAAAACCTAGGAATCGTTTTGGGATTATGTATCTGAATATGAAATATTGATTTGAAATGTAATCGGTAAAGTTGTTTTAAATCTGTGTTGATTTTATTTCATGTTCATGTGCTTTTGATATTATGAATACCATTAACATTATCGTATTAAGTCACCGGAAGTTAATACCATGAATGACTGCAACATCTCTAGCGCTTCGCTTCGGACCTCAAGATAGGGGATATTACATCAGATTCAGGCAGGTTTGCATCAAGGATGATAGGAAGAAATACATTTCTCCTAAGTTTTTCTTCACACATGAACTACAAAAGGACAACAAAATAGAGGTGAAGCATATCTAATTCCAAGAAAATGCGGCAGATCTATTCACAAAGGCACTTCTAAAATCAACTTTGCAGAAGATAGTGTATAAAATTGGTATGCATTGGATGCATCAACAGACTAACTGAATAATGCATTATAAATCAGGGGGAGCATTCAAAAGTATGCTATAATGTACTCTTTTTCCTTCATTGATGTTTCTCCCACTGGGTTTTTGTTAGTAAGGTTTTGATGAGGCATTACCTTGATCCAAAAGCATCAATCCTCATAATAACATTGTAAAATATGTTACCTAAAGATGACATAAAATTGCACTCTTTCTTATGATTTTCCCATTGGTTTTTCATAACATAGGCTTTTAATGAAACAATTATTTTTATCAGACGCATATTAGAGAGGGAGTGTTGTAATATATATTAGTAATATAGGTGAATATGCTAAATGGCAAAGAACATTATTGTAATCTCCGTTGCATTTGGAGTTTATAAATAGAGACTCATTTGTATTATAGAGATATCTACATGAATAAAATGTCTTCTCTCTCTAATGACTTTTGTTCTTACTTTATTCTATAACAAAATTATTGTCCCTGTCCTAATTAATCACTCTTCACTATAAGAAAATTTGCTTTTAGTTGCATTTCTTGGTAGCGTTTCAAGGCTTATGCAACCGTTGGTTAAGTTAACTCATAAAAATGAACAAATAAACGCGGCAAATTGGTTTCCGCCAACAATTCACGAAAATTTTCCTAAAATTTTACGCGGCCACTCCTTATCTCTTTTATACGCTTGAATTTTTTTCCTCGTCGCTGAAATTCCATGGCTGCTTCTTATCTCCTATCTCTCTCATTTTCGTTTCCTAAATCATCCGTCTAAGTCCTTACAAAATCCCTCGTCTTCGTCTTCTAAATCTTCCCTCTTTGCCATCGATCTACTGACGAAGCAGGAAAACCTAAATTGATTTTCGACGATCTATTTGGCTATGATGTACTGATAAATTACACTAGGAAGGATAAATCGTCATCTCAGTAGCGTTGGCGAGCTTGTTGATTGACCAACTCAACCTAGGTATTGATTTTAACTTTAGTTTATAATGATGATTTACTGTTGTTAATAAGGAAACCAATAATTTATAGTAGAAAAAACTATTTTGAGTTTCATTTCGAGATTTAAATTTGGTTTATAGAATCTCTTATGGATCAGTTGTTAAGAAGCCTAGGTATCGATTTCCTTATGTATCAGAATTGGTTTCTTGAGAATTTGTTATTACAACCGCTTTCAGTTTCGATTTACTAAGAATTAATTTACTCTACTGAATTTATTTGACATTATGATGCATAACAGCGTTCATTTGATCATGTTCGGTGCTGTCGCTTATCGGTAGTGGCTACAGCCTACATCTATGTTTTTTCACAAATTACACCGTTTATGAATGAATAACTCCTTTTATTACAGAATGGTCCTGCATTTGTAACCCTTTTTACCCAAAGATCAATGTCGACTTATTCTTCATTTTAGTGAAATATTGTTTCGTTCGCTTTTGCCAGTTGATTCTAATTTCATATGTGTGAAACCAAGCGATTTGAATTTTATACCCTCTGCTTTACTGTGTTTTGATTTCCACACCCTATAATTATAGCATGTAAATCTTTATTCCATCCATTCATAGTATGTATTCTTATAAACTGGTCAATAGAAACATGCTGACTAAATTAAATTTTCATAATAAATAAATAAGAAGATATTATTAATTTCTTTCCACTAACAGGTATTTGAAAATTTAGAAAGTAATATTACTCAAATGTGCTTGAACTTTAGATCTGGGAAACATGGTAGATTAATATGTTAACCAACCAAAACTTTATGGGATCCCTTCTATTAATCAGCTATTAATTTTCAGCAAAGTTCAATGAAGCACGTTACCTCATCGAAAATAAAATCATCAAATCCATTCATGCTTCAAAATTGTTACTATTAGTTGATTCTATAAGCCTAGGAATAAATTTTAGGGTAAGTTTGGCTCACATCCCTAATAAGTTTCAAAATAAACAAAACATCCTTCACATACAAAACTTACATTTCCGCTCCCTATTTTCAAATTCGCGCAAGCAAAAATACACAAATACCCTTTATGTTTTTAACATTTCAAACGCGTAAACTTTATGTACAAAAACCGGATCAACAAACCGTTTTCACCAAAAAATCACAAATTTTATGATCTTCGAAATGAGATCCATTGTTGATACCAAAAATTCATATTTGTAGTAAAGTTGCAATTATTTCAAATATTTGCAGACAATTCAGCAAATATTGAACATTTTCGATTTTTTTTTCAAATTTATAAAAATTGCAAAAAATGCAGATATTTCTACAACTATATAGTATATTTGCAGAAATTTATGCAACTATTGGGTATAGTTGCAGAAATTTATGCAACTATATTGTATAGTTGCAGACATTTCTGCAACTAGTGCGTATAGTTGCAGAAATTTCTGCAACTATTGCGTATAGTTGCAGAAATAACTGCAACTATTGCGTATAGTTGCAGACATTTCTGCAACTATTGCATATAGTTGCAGAAATGCAACTATTGCAAATAATTGCAGAATTGTCTGCAACTATTTGCAATAGTTGCAGAAATAGTTGTAGACATTTCTGCAACTATTGCGTATAGTTGTAGACATTTCTGCAACTATTGCATATAGTTGCACAAATGCAACTATTGCGTATAGTTGCAGAAATGTCTGCAACTATTGCGTATAGTTGCAGAAATTTCTGCAACTATCGCATATATTTGCAGAAATTTGTTGTGATTATTTATAACTGCAAATATTAAGAATATCATATTTCAATAAAAAAAACTTGATTCGTCTTCAATTTAATTGCAGTTTTCCATTTAAATCGAAAAATAAGAAGAAGAATTAGAGCTCGACATTGAAGCGCAGGGGTAATTTGGGGAATAAATTAGCGGAAAACAGAAATAGGGATGTAGAAAATATGTTTTTTATGACAGTGATCTGCTGTGATATTAAGTTTCGTTTTAAGGATGTGTGACTAATTTTCACTAAATTTTAAACAGAAACTATCATCAATGAATGCGAATTTTGATTCTCGAGCAAGGGAAATTAATCTCGTATTCTTAATGATATTTCAATCGAAATTTTCACTTTCAATGTTAAATAATAACACAGACTTTTCAAAATATATATTATTTACTTTTTTGTGTATATGCAATATGACTTGGTTTTGTCAAATGGGAAATGTTTGTTTACCACTTAACTGTGTTACACGATTTACACTAACATACGCTTCAACCCATTGGCTAAACAGCTAGTCCTCGGCAAGATTATTCAACCCATTTACCACTTAACTACAATGCTATTCTTTCATACCTATACATGGTTATTGATTATGTTGTTTTCCCTATCAAAGATAGTTCGGTACCACCACTTTGAGTGCTATATTGTAAGACAGTGAGTGACGTTGAGATGAGGCTAGTTGAGGTTAAGGATAGTCGGGTGGTAACTGGGCATATGGATGTTTGTAACAACATTGGGAGATGAGATGTTTGCAACACTCACGTTTTCAGTCCATTTTATTAGATTATCTTTTCATTTGACACTTAACTTTGAATGATAAGTAAAAAAGAAATTTTGAAAGCATCACCATTGAATATTTAAACATTGTTGAATTGTGAAATTGCTTCTGAGCCTTATATTGTAATGTAGTGGATCATGCAGCTCTTCTCTAACACCTCTAAATTAAATATAATCTTTTGATTTAATATTCATGATTATAGTGGTATAGTTGAGCTTGTTTGTGTCTTCTAGTTATAACCTATAGAGATATAAGTTCACAGTACAATTGTAAAAGTCTTGGTTATATGTCATTTTTGCTTTTCTTTAATATACATCAGTATGCGATTAATCTTGGAGAACATTTTTCATTGTTGTTATATGTCTGCCTGGCTATATTACTAGTTTGTGTCATTACTATTTCATACTCTGTTATGACTTGTTTTATACTTTAAAATGGTTGAGATTTTGCACGTATTTACTATTTTTATGTGAGTGTATTATGCTCACCTGTGAACACTGCACCATCCTCTTCTACCATGCACGCATAACCATGACAGACTAACACTGCAATGAATACTATCCATTCCCTAGATGTATACGAGCATGAAAAGATCCATATCTAAATTTGGGGAACTTAGCAATTTTCTTCAATTTGAAATTTAGAAGAATCTGATTTATATTTTTGAAATTTTGATGCTTGAGCTTCTACTTTTAACTCTAAAACATTAATGCATGTATTTCTCTTGTTTTTAATATTTTGTTTAGAAAAAAAAAGAATCTAATTTGTATATATAAATAAGTATTACGACGTTTTTTATTTCAACTTGGATCATTTTTTCTTCTTCAGTATAACGTTAATTGAGTTTTGAATTAGAATTTGGAAAGTAAATAGTAGTTGAGAGTTTTGGTTTGAACCAGAGTTCAAATTGTAAGATTTTTAATAACGAAGGTTTGTAATAATTATAGTGTAAACTTCAATGTAATTGAATAATTGTCATAATGTATGACAATTATACTTCACAGTACAATTATATTTCACTGTTAATTCCAACAAGGGTTTGCAATTAGCTACCAAAGAGTAAAATATCACAGTTGTTTTTGCTTTTTATGGTCCTAATTATGGATCTTTTTATGTAGCTAGCGTTCTCTGTGTATGATCCCCAATGAGGTCATCTTATCAATTAATTTTTCCTATCATTCTTCTTTTGGTCACATGTAGCATGCAAAAGTTTTTCTCAAATTACAGCTCTTGCTTGCTGAAAAAATGACAATCTTCCAGGAGATAGTAGCAAATAAGATGATAAAATCCATCCCTTCATATTTATCTCTTTACATTGTTACAGTAGATTAATATCCCTGTTTATGATTTATAGGCATGCAACTAGAAACTACTTTTGCATCTGGTTAAAATAAATTTGGATCTAAAACTACACTCTTACTTGATAATGAATTTTTTATTGCAATTCATCTATAATTAGTGTAAAAGTAAATGTAATTTAAAACGGGAAAGATTCAAAGAGGTTACTGAGCTCGGCACTATGAACTATTGACTTGGATTTGCATGATCATTCTGTTCACCACAAATAACAAAACCATCCTCTATGGATGGTTGGTAAGCATTACAACTTTAGTCCACTTCTATACTTTTCTAAATGAAAGTACTGTTTCTTAGTCTAATATCAATCAGAAATGATGCGATTTCAATTTCCTTTTCTTGTTCTAGCACATTAATGTGAACAAGCTTATAGAGGCCTCTTGATAATTTAGAGTTCATGAAGTGGATGAAGAGATGCTGTGATTCTATCAGTAGTGGTGCACCGGGCAGGTAATATTTTGACTTTATTGGCTAAACTTGTTGGTTTATATGGAAATCATCGATTAAAAAAAACATATAATATTGTATCTGTTTATAGACCTTTCAATTTGCATTCTTCTATTAATATTGTATCTGTTTATAGAACTTCAATTTTAAATCATAAATGGAACTAAGCTTTTTCTCAGTTATTGTCCATATGTTTAGATTAATTCAGGTTCAATCATCCCAAATATTAAAGAGTTGGATTACGAGGCATTCACTTTAGCGGTAATGGTGAAATTGGATTATTCAGGGAAACAGTAATACATGGACCCGGAAACAAACAAGCTGTGGCCGTGTGCATGCAGATGCAACACAGTGGTAGAAACAAAAGGTCAACAAACTGCAGCTGAATGCACACACGTCTACAAGACAAAACGGCTGAAACCGTACATCAGGTTTAGTTATGTCTGTCTGAACAGCCACCTAAAATCTCAAATACAGCATGGTTTTTTTCGGCAGTCTTGTACAAAATGGTACACTTTATAAGCTAGCTTCCAAATGCAAAATAAAACACCAATCTATATTCACATTGTTGTATTTCTGTCTCAGGTGGGAAACCATTCAAGTCATAGAACAATACTATTTCACATGGTATGCAATTTTGTTGAACTCCTATTGAAGGAATTTAAGTAAACATATGATATCAGACAGGAAAAGATATTAACATTTTTATTCTTAGATCTCTAAATACACTTCTTAGATGTTTTATCACTTTAATGGTTCTTGACTAAAGTACATTTTCCATATATTTTTAGTCTGAATCTGCCCAAAGCAATTATTGAACCAATCTGAACGCATATGTTTTCTTTTTGTTCCAACTCATATACACTTCTTGGTTGTTTCATTTCTACATCTTTTTACATCGTTTCATTTCCCACTTAGCTCCAGTTACTACTTTAAATAGCTGCATTAATGTCCATCAGTTGCTTTTTCTATATGCACCTACTAAAATCCAAATAATTAGCCATCTTATAAACTTTTTGAGTCTTGGTAAATAAATTCGGCATATTTTGTTGGAGGGGCTGAACATCGCTAAATTGATTCCTACTATTTAAGCTCAAGAAAGGACTTTTTTTTTATAACTTTGATAATTTATATGACATCATTTATAGTAGGATATACTTGTATAATGTTGTAGATGCTCGATCTCATATTTGAAGTCCTACGAGTTAACGTAATTGTTTGACTATCTGTTGTGCTTTGTGTAGGCATCCGACTTTTGAAGAGAGCAAATTTGGACTTGATGATGCTAGCTTTCACTTGTGTATGCAACAAAGAATTATGAGTAATCAAACGTTTTGTTAGCACTAGTTAGATATAACATTTATTAGTATCCGATGTGTAAATTTGTATACAAATGGTTATTGTATGTGAGTTAGGTCATTTTGTCGAAAAACTATTGTATTGGAATGGTTATGGATATTTTATTTGATTATATGGTTAATGTGTTTTTTAACTTATTTGAATATGATGATTATGTGAGTGATTGTTGATTGATATAATAGAACCAAAATAGACCATTAACAGGAAATAATAGCATGAAAAAATGGTGTAAAATAATAAACAACTTTTAGTAGCGTTTCAAAAACGCTACCGAAATATATATATAGTGGCATTGAGTAAATGCAACCGTAAAACATGGGTAAAGTTGGAAATTCTATTAGTAGCGCCAAAAAATCTTTTGGTGGCGTTTTTTAAACGCTACAAAAAGATTTATGGTGGCGTTTAAAAAACGCTGCCAAAAATGCATTTATAGTGGCGTTAAAATAAATGCAACAAAAAATCATGGATTTTTAGTCGCATGTTTTCTCGCGGCGTTTATCAAAACGCCACCAAAATTTTTTGTAGCGTTTTTTGAGCGCCACAAAAAATAAAATTTCTTGTAGTGCTTTCCACTGATAGCTCTCAAAATAAGAGTAAAATAATATTCTGCTTCTCATCCTTCATCATCTGTTGCTTAAAAAATTTGTCACCATTCAACTCATGTTCTTTAATCATCACTAAAAGGCATGTAGTATAGTTTTTTCCTTTAAAATCACATTTCCCCACTAACTTATGACATTTTTGATTGGTAAAGAACGTCCATCATATTTGAGTGACTTCAAGCGAAAAATTTCAAACTTTTGTTTGATTTTATCCTTGCTTGGTTTTGTTTTTTTTGTTTGAGCTTCAACAACTTGGAAGATTTTGTCTTGCATTAATCTAAAAACGAAGTTAATTTCAGTGAATTAGATATTTAGATCTTTTAATTAATATATGAATTTTCTTCACTTCAAAATATGGTACTACTTTGGTTTTTAGAGTTTATAATTGCATTAGCTGTTGTATAAACTCTACTATAACTTAGACATGACTAATTTTTCCTAGTGCTGCATAGTTGGCCGAGTTTATATATGTGAGAGAGATATAATAATTCTGACAATCAGATTAATGACAATGCTTCTTGTGTTTCCAACAGATTAGCAATGAGTACAATCCGTCTCTATCAATTTTGAATTGATCACAATAATATTGTTAGGAATAGAACATTGTTTCAATATATTATATCCTACTTGGATGTAACTTTAGAGATACAATTTACCGTAGTATTAAAAGCAGTCGTACTTAAATTTGAGTATCATTTTAATATTGCAATAAATTACAAGTATACTGCAATAAGCTTCATATAAACATGTAGGTAAAATAAATGTTTGAACAAAAGCCTATAAAGTTATTGGTTTCTCGCATTACCTACTGTCTTCCTTCTATGCATTCTATGTATTATCTACTCAAATGTTTTCGGAGTTTGTGAACAAAAGCATGTAAATCTATTGATTTCTCTCTCCTTGAACAAAAGATTCGTATCATTTTCTTTGCATCGTCTATTGTCATATAACCCAAATTCCTCTGCAAGCTTCATTATGTGCATTATGTATTTAATCATCCATAAGATAATTTCTTACAACATGTGCCATTATATATTTGAATAAAACATGGATTGCTCCAAAAACTTCTTGCTAATATTTTACCCACCTTTGGACATCGATGTTTAATAATAAAATTAGCAATGCTTTTCCTCCATGTTTGAATTTTTTACTAGAATGTTGGAACATGGAGATCATGCATTAACTAATTTTATTATTAAATCTCGATGTCCAAATATGTCACTCTTACAAATAGTAACCATATATCTCAATGGAACATTGACGTAAAATATGTGTACTGGTTATTTTCAAATAACATACAAGTTGCTCGTCTCAAAGAAAAAATGTAGAGAGTAGAATGAGCTACATATTTATAGCTAATATTTTTAAATATTTATATTGTATTTCTTATTATTAATTGACCTATTAAAACATAAATCTAAATATGTAATCCTGAAAACTTCATTCTTGCGTCTATTAACTAAACTGTTTAAATTAAAAATGTTATGACTATCGAAACTTTTACACTTATATCAGTCATCCATCTATTAATTTTTTATTAAATAAAAAGTATATATTAAGTAAGACTTACACTAGATAAAGTAGATATAACTTACCCACTTGGTGTTAAAATCTGAAAAAACACTACAATCCAAATGAACATATCACAGGGGATGTTATACAAATTAAACATTTTGATAGCCATCCACAATGCATTTTCATGACATATCGCTTGTGAAGCTCGGTTCCAACTTAGTATAATATAATACCGCATCTCCTTCCCCTCGCAGCATATATAAAATTAAGGAGCCGACACTTTGGAACGAGTTTCAAAATCCCCTTTCTATAGTCTCTTTAGTAACGGTATTAGAAATCGCCTTTTCAGGTACATTTTAGAATATAGTATGAACACAATCCAAGCAAGGATTTAATCAATAATTTAACTCAATTTTTAGCCAACATAAATGTACTTAAAATTCTTACAAGAAAACTAAAGAAAACAATCAGGGCCAAGTTCAAAATTGAAAGATTCGATAGGAGAAGAACTACAATTTCATTGTACCAAACCTTCAATGCATATAATGCTCTATCGTTTTCATAGTGCCTGCAAATTAGCTTAAAAATCCATTATTCGCTTATACAAAATTCTTCAAATCAGTAAACTTATACAAAAGAAGGAACAAGAATCATTTTGAAGGGGAAAACAAGAAAGAAAAAAGGATGAAATATGACATCTAATAACAATTTCAACACTCTTTCTAATTTACTAAGTTGATACAATAAGTTTTGCACAATTATCAAAGAAGGAGAACAAACAACGTGTTCGAATTGGACAATAAGAGTAAGTTTATGGTTTAGATTTGAAAATAGGAAATTTCAACATAATAGAAAGTACGAACGACCAAAGTAAAATAAATATCCAAAACTACTAGTACAACCGTACAATGGTGGAAGAACTGACTGTTTAACCGTATAACTTTTAATTTTTTTTTTTGAACTTTTTCATTAATTCCAATTGAATACATAATGATAAAATGCTTAACAAATGACTGTTTGCGTTATTATGAACAAAAAATATATTAAAGAAAGTGTAAAAAAGAATAATTATAATTGTTAACCCAAAAAATGGATCAACACCCAAATATCAGATGAAAGCACTGTTCAAATAAAAGTAAAAGAAAACGCAAAAGGTAGACAAGAACACATAGAAGTTTTTATAGTGGTTCGGTCTAATCTTTGACCTACATTTATTTCAATCTATTTTATTAGTTGTTCTCTCTTTGTATTATAGCTAACTCTCTCTAATCTGACCACCATCTAGTCGATCTTAGATTATGATGTTTCAAGGGTGTTTGAGAGTCACTAGTACTAAGAATCTGCTAATCTATGTCCTAGAACAAAATATAGTTGTTTCCTATGTGACTCTAATGGAGGAGAGATCAAAGGTGAAGAAGTAGAAGAGTCTCCACAGTTAGAGAATCCCGATTCCCTTTTTGGTTGCAGGTAGGTTAGTATTTATAGGGGGTTGCAGCCATATTAGGTCAGAAGCCCGCTACTGGAGTGGTCCAGACATCGCCTGGAGATGTGTAAAAAAGTTGGGGAACCCATGAGTTAGTGTGATAACTCGGGGTCGAGTCATCTCCATGGCTCAGGGGTGAGTCATCCCCTTAAGGGTAAACTTGACCAACTCTCTTGCATCGTGTCTCTTACTTCGTTTTGGGGTGCCCCTTGTATTTTCATAGGTTCATGACTTGTTTTGATGATTGTTCCTTCATGACTTGGCTTGTTCTACAGTTTAATGGAGCTAACTCTTCAATTCTTGAGATAGATAGTCTAAAATTCTATTAAATTTCTTGGGTTTTCATATTAGAGCTATAGAATCATGTGTGTAAAATTGGAGATGTTGGTGACGAGGCATGATGAGTCAGCCCCAAGCTTACACCAGCATTGCCCCCGAGTATGCTTATCCGGTACCAAGTCGATTTGGGTCGGTACCGAGCAATTCAGTTGATGGAGGCATTATTCCAATTTGCTCTGCTTCAACCCCAGATGCTCCTGCATTAACTCCTTGTCCTTGATTCTGAATTCCAGCAACTTCGGCTATTCTTTGTGGTCCCAACCTTTGGAAGAATCCTTCGAGCATTTCCTGTTGTTCGGTTATCACTCCATCCTACATCTTCTTCATCATTCTCTCCATCTCTTCTCTGGTCATGTAGATAAATTGATGAGAATTTGAGGACACCTCCTAGCTACCTCCAGGCTCTGATTAACTTCCTCCAGTTTAAGATCTAGTATTAGGCATCTTCATTTTCTCCAAATCGCAGATTCAAGCTTCAAGTTTTCAGATTTAGCTTTGTTCTCAGTGAAAGAACCAAATTATTAATCCAAAAAATAGATCAACACCCATATATCAGCTAAAATCACCGGTTCAGATAAAAGTAAAAGAAAAGGCATAAAGTATACAAGAACACACAGAAGTTTTTAGGCGTAATCTCCGACCTACGTCCATTTTAATCTATTTGTTTGGTTATTCTCTCTTTGGATTACAACTAACTATCTCTGATTTGACCACGATCATGTGGATCTCAGATATATAATGATGTTTCAAGAGTGTTTAAGGGTCACTAGTACTAAGGATCTGCTGATCTAAGTCCTAGAACAACAAATGATTATTTCTAGATGACTCTAATGGAGGAGAGGTTAGTGGTAAAGAAGTAGAAGAGTCTCCGCAATTAGAGAATCTCGATTCCCTTTCTGGTTGTAGGTAGGTTGGTATTTATGGGGATTGCAGTCATATTGGGTTAGAAGCCCGCTACCGAAGACGTTTAGATATCGGCCTGAAGATGTGTAAAAATGTTAGCGACCCCATGATTTAGGGTGATAACTCGGGGTCGAGTCATTCCCATGACTCAGGAGTGAGTCATCCCCTTAAGAGGAAACTTGCCTAACTCTCTTGCATCATGTTTCTTACTTCATTTTGAGGTGCTTCTTGCATTTCCAAGGTTGATGACTTGTTCTAATGATCGTTCCTTCATGACTTGGTTTGTTTAGCAGTTTACTGGAGCTAACTCTTTAATTCTTAAGATCGGTAGTCTGGAATTCTATAAAATTGCGTGAGTTTGCATATTAGAGCTAGAGAATCACGTGTGTAAAATTGGAGATGTTGGTGATGAGGCACAATGACTCGGCCCTGAGTCATAGCCATGACCCGGGGCCGACTTATCTCCTTAGCACATTTCTAGTCCAATTTTTTTAGAGCTATTCCTTTGTTCATATGAGCAACACTGCAAAGTTTCAAGTCGTTTCATCCTCATTTGAATCTTCTAAATCTAATTGAAATCTGCTTTGCTAAAAGCGGGTTAACAATAATTATTATTTGTCAAATGGATTCTTGTAACTATGTTATATTCATTATCATGATCATCTATGTAAAATTTGAAATCATTACAAAGCTTCCAATACCTTCAAAATAGTATTTTAAATTGACGGTAAAAATAGATATTTCGATGGCCTACTTTGTCTTGCAATTTTGAAGAAGTTAGAAGTTTTAAAACAAATTGTACCAACCCGTCATTTTTGACCTTCGTATATAAACAAACAAAAACCAAAAACAATGGATCGTCGTGGTTAACATACAATATACAGAGAGCTATATAAACTAACTATACTTTCAGAATCTCACAGTGGAAGGAAACAAACAATATCAAATCACATCCCAATATACATGATCCAATCCAAATCCATATACATAAATACATCATATACTAATATTGTCAAGTGATAAATACAAAACACTATATACATAAGCAATGCCATCGTCACCAGCACTGTCAATGTCACCCAAGTGCACCATCATCACTTATAAATCCATAAACAACAAGGAACATAGGAGGAGGGGGTTAGACATGTGTCTACTGAATGAAAAAGGCTACTAAGTATATACTACCAATATGATTTCAAAATATCATAAGAAAACTATACCTAGTACAAATATACCTTAACTTGCCTTGTATGCACAAACAAAGTTAGTCCGTTATAATAAACATAACATGGTGATCATTTATATAGTAAATACCAACATGAATTAGATAAACATACTAACTATCGAATATATATGATTTGAATAGATAGAACCAACTCATAAACGTAATGAGTTAAATAAACAGAGCCAACCTGCGCAATGAAATGAGTTAGATAAACAAGACTAACTCGTGTATACATATGCGTTGAATAAACATAACAAACCCATAATATGCAATGAGTTGAATAAACAGAGCCAACTTGCACAATGAAATGAATTAGATAAACATGACTAACTGTATGGGTTGAATAAACATATCCAACTCAACGCGAATGGGTTAAATAAATAGAACAACCCATTAACGGATAACACTTAGCCACAATGCATTCAAACTCCTTCTTCGCGTCATCTTTACAAGTGCCACGCCATTGCTTCAAAAACCAATCTTACACTCGCCTAAAGCCTGGAAACCTCTAATAAGTGCTGCATCGAACCAACGTCAAATCGGGCTCTGTAAATTGCAAATTGATCGGACACCAGGCCTCCAGCCCTAGGTTTTGAACACACCTTGGTTTACCATCGGTCCACCGGTCGACATGTGGTCGCCTGGAATGTGATTACAGAAACTGCCATTTGTCTCTTCCTTCCTCCACTTCGCCTTCATTTTGTCTCCATTCCATTCCATAACATTTCTATAAGTTCTAGACCCTAATGTACATCCCTAGCTCATGCCTACATGTTCTATTATCATTATGACACTACCAATTTAACCCATTAATGACCACTGTCATTCTAATACCTAATTCAATCCAATTCTCTACTAATCTCATATTATATGCATATTTAAGTTCACTAATCAACTAATTACTTTTCTCCTATATACTCGTTAGACACCAATTTGTCTCTAATTAGCAATCAAACAATACACATACTTTCATATCAACAATATATCACCCAATAGTGATTCTCACTCACTGTTTTTCATTGTCGAACTCCAGAAATCACCAAATGAATCCAATCTCCTTACCGTCCCAAAATTACAGTCCTATAGACTTCACCGAACTAGCAAACCATTAGTATTTCCTTGTAGCCTTCGTTGCATAAATCGATTTGATATATAACTGTATAGGGTTTGGTTTAAATTTGAAAGAGGAGTGATGAATCAGAGAGATTGACTATTGCAGAGAGAGACAAAAGAAGAAGATAGAAAAACCGAAAATATGTGAATGAGAAAATGCCTGAATTCAAAACTTCTCAGCCCCATTATATAACATTATGAATTGTCGCTTCATCCTAATGGGCTTAGGCCCATTTAACCCGAATCAAAACCCGCAACTTAAAACATAAGTATCTCCTTCATATGAACTCTGATCTGGACAAACTAATATACATTCTGACCAGAAAAATGAGCTCTAAGAAATGGCATCAGTCCTGTTGCCTAATTTCAATGTTTATAAAATTAATATTTCCCTTTTTAGTTAAAATTACTAAAATGCCATTAAAATAAATATGCCAAATATATGGGGTATTACACAAATCCAAACTTTACATAGATGATTTTGATAATGGACATAACATATCCAAGGAAATCACTTGATTTGAATTGATTTTACACACAAGGACAAAATGGGGGTTTTAGTGGATAATAGTGACTCCTAAAAATGATTTTCTATTATTGAAATGTCATTATTATATATATGTATGTATGTGTGTGTGTGTGTAATAAAGTTTTAAATTAGTAGAGAATCCAAAGTTGTGAAAGCCTAATTTTATGAATATAGTGTTTGTTAACATAATTAATGCATGTACAGATATGCTCTATCAGTGAAAAAACTACTACTATCTAGATTATGTTGACTAAGTATGATAAATCTTTTCGATCGTAATAAAGTTACATGCACATAAATATTTGTGAATTGCACTATTTATTCAAGTGGATAAAATATGTTACATTTTTTTACAAAAGATGTTATATTATTCACATGTTTCTTCTACCATCTGTTTGCATAAACATCTAAAGAGAAAACATCTAGGAAATTTAGTAATTTTATTTAGCTATGTTGAATTTATAATTATTCGAATAATGAATTACATAGGAGCAATCTTCGACAAATAATTTCAATGCCAGCATCCTACTAAAAACAAAAGCTAAATAGTGATTGTCAGTGAAGTAAAGCAAATAAGTAAACAAGGTTTAATATGAAAATTAAACACTCATAAAGCTTGGCACAAATATGACAAAAATATACAAATAAACCTCACTGCAAAAACACATTTTCATGAATTTTAACAACTATACAAAGATCACGTACAATTATCATTGATATTGCTTCTTCGTTTGCCTGTTATCGACCTCTCAACTACATTAATAATGCACTTGTAATTTTAAAAACCATTTTGGTTTATAGTTAAATTCAATTTTTTGTTATCTATGAGCATGAGAACATCTAAAAAACTAAAAAAATTTAAGGTTATACATACTTTTACTGTGGCAAGTCTCCTAACTTGAGGTGGAAAATCAACCATTATATCCAAATGATTGGTCGCTCCAACAACTAATACTTGTAATTTAAATTATTTGGGTCCACATTTAAGTTAGAATCTGAATCAACCCTTGCTTTCTTTCAGCTCCACCCTATTTAAGTAGAGATATTATATAAACATATGCCAAGTGAAAGTAAACACTTAGAATTCATAAACGTCCATATGAAGATTGCAAGAAAAAGGTATAATGAAGTATCACCTAACAAATCGGGTAAATCCATGATGTAGCATCTAGTTATACTATATAAGCAAGCCAATACCGGATAAATACTCATAAAACTAGCACTCTAGATATCATGAAGCTAATTCTAGAAACAACATTTACAGTTCGACAAGTCGAAGAAATGATTTTTATAGTAGTAATAACTATCTTTTTTAATGTATCTTTTTTAATGTACGATTAAATATTCATGATAACAAAAAATAATATACAACCTATGAATTATGATATTTTAACATTTTTTCTTATTCAACATAGAATCTCAATAATGTTAAATTTGGATGATTTAAATCTATTCCAAATTAAAAAGGAGAAGATATTAATTGATTCCCTTAATCAATCAAATATGGAAAACAAATAGGAAAGATAATCAATTAATATTAGAAGATATATTAATTGATTTGAGGAATCAATCAAATAAGAATATACATGGAAACAAACAGTAGTATGCTAAATTTGTGTTAAAATCTAATCAAGTAAATCCGAAAAGATTTCATCGTTATCTACATACAGTCTTCATCCTTGCACCTATATAAATGAAGACATTTGTTCATCTTTTAATAAAAAATTAACGAACAAGAATGTTTTCCACCAAAATATCCTCAATAAGATCTCTATTTCTATATATTTTTTAGGGTGGGTGAAATTTATTGAGTGATTCATATTCTTCTCATGTTGTACTCTCTTTCGAAGTGAAGAAATAATAAAGGGTTGTTGGGTCTCTGTGGATGTAGGATGAAAATCCAAACCACGTTAAATCTTCTTTATCTATCTTCTATCTATCGTTTATTTTGTGTGATATCATATTTGATTTTGAGTTGTATTGGTATTCAAATAGGCAAAAACTAGATCATGATTAAATCACTATCGCTCATCAATCTTTCACTATAGTTTGGTATCGGAGCTAGTATTATTATTCTATTTAGGTATTAATGGCTACTTCTGGAAAGTCTTTTGGTAGATCTGGTGTCAATTATGCTATCACACACTATGATGGAAATGGAGATTTTGGAACTTGGAAGATGAAAATTGAGGCAATGTTGAAGAAGGAGAAGACTTTTAAGATTGTTTATGCGCTTGATAAATTGAAGGACGTTGGAGCGGATGTTTTGGAAGAGATGGAAGATGAAGCTCTTACAATAATCCAATTGAGTCTTTCAGATGAAGTTATTAGAGAATTCTCTTAAAAGAAGACGGCGAAAGATTATGGGATGCATTATCAGATGCATATTAAGACAAGTCTCTCACCAAATCGATTATTCTTCAGCAACAACTCTATTCATTTAAGATGAAGCCTGAAGCCGATCTTATGGAGCATGTAGATGTTTTGACCACTTTGATTATGAAAATGAAGGCAGCGGATGTTGATATTACTAATGAGGCTCAATTAGTGATCCTCTTATGTTGTTTGCCTAAGGAGTATACTGCTTTTGTTAATTCCATGGTATATGGTCGCAGTATGATTTGTCTATCTGATGTAAAGGCTGGTCTCCATAATGAAGTGTTGAGATGAAGATTGGCGAGCAATAGTCTAGATAGTGATACAGAAAGCTTATCTGTTCATATAGGTAGAAGCCAAAGCAAGTCAAAGAATGGTGGAGGTCGAAGTAATTCAAGGTCTCAGTCTAAGGGCCCTAAGCGATTGACTTGCCATTATTGTAAAAAACCGAAGAACTTTATAGGTTAATGTCCCAAGCTCGTAGGAGGAAGAAAAGACCCAAAGCAAGCTTCAGCATCTACTACAAAGAAACCAGATATAGAGAGTGATACCGATGTGTTTACAGCTTCCGACTCTTCTAGAAAGAGCGACTTATGGCTTATTGATTCTAGCTCATCCTATCATATGATCTCTGGTAGGAACTATTTCTCCACATACTATGGGATTGATGGAGGAGAAGTTCTAACGAGCAAGATGCTTCTTTCCATATGGTTGGTGTTAGTAGTGTGAAGGTCAGAATGTTTGACGGTGTTATTAGTACCATTACTAATGTTAGACATATACCTGATTTGAGAAGGAACTATTTCTCCACATACTATGGGATTGATGGAGGAGAAGTTCTAACGAGCAAGATGCTTCTTTCCATATGGTTGGTGTTAGTAGTGTGAAGGTCAGAATGTTTGACGGTGTTATTAGTACCATTACTAATGTTAGACATATACCTGATTTGAGAAGGAGCTTGATTTCTATGGGGGCTTTGAGTAGGATTGGATTAAAGATTGTAGTTGAAGGAGAGAAAATGAAATATCAAAGGGTTCCACGATTGTTATGAAAGGCACGAGGGTAGGAAATATTTATTTATTAAAGGGTACTACTATTGTTGGTGAATCGGCTTTTATTACTTCTGCCGATTCAAATTCTTCCAGATTATGGCATCTATGGATGGGACATATTGGCAAACACAATTTGGATGAGTTGAGAAAGCAAAGTTTGATTGATGGTATTTAGCATTCAAAGTTTGGCTTTTGTAAAGAGTGTGTTCTTACTAAGCAGATAAAGATTTCTTTTGGTATGGGTGAGCATAAAGCAAAGGTTGTCTTAGAGTATGTTCACCAGATGTTTATGGACCCTCCCCTTGTCAATCCTTGGGCAGAGCTAGGTATTTCGTTTTATTTATAGACGATTTCTCTCGTAAAGTATGGGTATACTTCCTATAATCTAAGAGTGAAACGTTTGCCAGGTTCTGAAAGTGGAAATCTATGGTTGAGAAGTAGTCGGGGAAGAAGTTTAAAGTTCTCCGTTCGGATGATGGAGGTGAATTTATGTCACATAAATTCATTGACATTTGTGAGACCGAAGGCATTAATGAACGTGACTGTGCTATAGGATCGTGTAATATGGATAAACTACTTGTGCGGAATAAGTAAGTAAATAGTAAAAGTAGTAAAGTAAATGACACCAGAGATTTTTATACTGGTTCGAACTCCCGTTCTACGTCCAGCCCCAGACTCCTTCTGGATTTAAACTAGCAACCCTCACTTAACCCGGAGGAATAGGTTTACACCGCCTGAGCAACTGAACTGGACTTCTACCGCCTAAGCAACCGAATAGGACTTCTACCGCCTGAGCAACCGAACGGGACTTCTTTACAAATAACAAAAGTATCTGATTGTAGTATGCTCTTTGAATAGCACTGATAAGTCAATGAAGTACAGTCTTCCTATAATCTTCTCCTTTATGATATGTAGTGTAATGTGCTTGAAGAATGTGGAAGATAGAGTGATCAACTATCAGAGAATGTAAGCAGTTTGAGTGCAGTTTGAAAACTTGAGAATAGATAAGAATACAAGAATATTAAAAATAGATTCGGTTAATTATTTTTTGAATTCTGTAATCTATTTATAGATTTTAAAAGATTACAACTGTAGATGAAAAGTTATATTGAAAAGAAACAGGTGCAACCGTTGATTTTGAAGACGTCACTGTTCGATGAAGAGAAGTGTCTATTCATGAAAATAGCTGTTGAGAATATTCAGCCGGCTGAATAAAATAATTCAGCCTTCTGAATCAAATTAAAATGCAAACAGCAAGGTAATAGTCTATTTTTAGCCTAATTCAGCCGTTTGAATAATTTCATTCAGATGGTTGATTATTGTGAAACAATATTTTTGTTTCAGCATACGGCCATCTGAATGAAGGCATTCAACCGACTGAATTCAGCCTGTAACAAAAAATTGCCATAGCTCATTTGGTTAGAGCACTTGCATTATAAACTAGTGACCCGGGTTCGAGCCCCGCTCCATGCAATTGAAAACTTGAATTTTCATTTAAAACATGAATGTATATGTGTGTATACCATTTTGAGAAGATTTTAACATTTGTAAACTCTAGACACGACACTCTATGACTAGTAAAACTTTGTTTGTCACCTTCGTCTTGTCTCTATCGTATATATCTCTTCTTGTATCTCCATATACATACTTTGATCCTTTTTTTACTATGTATCTTCATTTTGAACGTATTTGTTTGTCTCTTTTTGATACCCATGTACCTGCAAAATAGCTTAGAGATTCTTTGGCATAATTATATAGTTGTTGTCATTAAAATCCAACAATAGAGGTTCTAACATTCTCCCTCTTTTTGATGATGACAACTATACAATTTTAAAAATATTCATTCTATATTTGAAATAATATTAATATGTTTAAAGCTCCCCCTAAGTATAATATCTCCCCTAAGTATAATTTCTCCCTCTATTAATATGCATATGAATTTCTCCCCCTCTGTCATTATCAAAAAGAATGAGGGAATATAGTAAATTTTATAAAATATCTTGTAAATAGCGGGATAAACTCGATATTAATTATGGAGAAAAATAAAATAGATTTTACCATATTTTCTGAAGTCCATATTTCATTGTAAGCACGTAATTCTATTAAACATATGGAACACCCTTTAAAATTCCAAAATCTACCCTTTTCCTTTTGTTCCCCGAGTACCTGCAATAAATAATAATAATTTTTTGTACCCACTTACTATGTTAGGGTCCGGGGGGTAAGGTTTTAGGAAACCATACCCATTTGGGTGTGGTTGAACCTTTATAAATATAATTTTCATTATTAACTACCATATCAAAATAATCATCAATGTATTTTTCTCTATTTTTCCAATTAACAGGAACCCAAATACTTAGATAATTTTTATTCATATTTCCGGTCTATGATTTTGTACTTCTAGAGAAATTATAAACATTATTGGTCATAGCAGTATTTGAATTTCGATAAAAATCGGATTTAGACTTTACTTGAAATTTAGTACTAGCACTAACATTTTTACTATACATGAAAGCGTATCTAGTGCTATTTCTACTATCAGTTTTATTATATCCTAAACCAGTTTTATCATAGTGAGCTTTAGAATTTGTAACTAAGCAAGATAAGTTATCTTTACCTTTGTTAAAATTTATGATTTATGTATATAATCTTTCAAAATTTGCCTTAGAATCACAAACTTCTTTTTGCAAAGTATCATTATTAACTTTTAAAATCTCATATTCTTTAGATAATTCTAAATTCTTTTTAATTAAAGCTTCATTCTCTTTTTCAAGAGACAAAATTAAAGAACTAGAATTGTTTAAAGAATTTTCCAAAAATGTATTTTTATTTTTCAAAGCATTGATTTCCTCCAAAAGATTAGTGTTTTTCTCTTCTAACTGCTCATTTTCATTTTGTAGGAAATCTTTTTGTGAAACAAGTTCTTCTATGGTATTTTCAAAACATTTAGTTTGTTTTATCAAAAATTTATTTTCCTCTTTTAAACTGGAAATTTCTTGCTCACAATCTTTTAACTTAGCTAAAACAATTCTATTAACTTTATTCAAGGTTTTACAATCTTTTAATAATTCATCATGTGCTAACAAAAGATCTTTATATAAAAAATCTAAGCATACCGATTGTGATCTGAGTTTAGCCATGAAGCATTTGCTTGTTTGCTCCTTTGTTTCTTCTTTATTGCTCTTCCTCTTCCTATTGCCTTGACTAGATCTCTTTTTGGCCATTTATTCTAGGATGTTGTTACAATCTCTAGAATCCCAGGCTCTGATACCAAATGAACATGACTGTGCTATAGGATCGTGTAATATGGATAAACTACTTGTGCAGAATACGTAAGTAAATAGTAAAAGTAGTAAAGTAAATGACACCAGAGATTTTTATACTGGTTCGAACTCCCGTTCTACGTCCAGTCCCAGACTCTTTTTGGATTTAAACTAGCAACCCTCACTTAACCCGGAGGAATAGGTTTACACCGCCTGAGCAACCGAATAGAACTTCTACCGCCTGAGCAACCGAACATGACTTCTTTACAAATAACAAAAGTATATGACTGTAGTATGCTCTTTGAATAGCACTAATAAGTCAATGAAGTACAATCTTCCTATAATCTTCTCCTTTATGATATGTAGTGTAATGTGCTTGAAGAATGTGGAAGATAAAGTGATCAACGATCAGAGAATGTAAGCAGTTTGAGTGCAGTTTGAAAACTAGAGAATAGATAAGAATATTAAAAATAGATTCGGTTAATTATTTGTTGAATTCTATAATCTATTTATAGATTTTAAAAGATTGCAACTGTAGATGAAAAGTTATATTGAGAAGAAACAGGCGCAACCGTTGATTTTGAAGACGTTACTCTTCGATGAAGATAAGTGTCTATTCATGAAAATAGTTGTTGAGAATATTCAACCGGCTGAATAAAATAATTCAGCCTTCTGAATCAAATTAAAACGCAAACAGCAAGGTAATCGGCTATTTTTAGCCTAATTCAGCCGTTTGAATAATTTCATTCAGACGGCTGAATATTGTGAAACAATATTTTTGTTTCAGCATTCAGCCGGCTGAATTCAGCTTGTAACAAAAAATTGCCATAGCTCATTTGGTTAGAGCACTTGCCTTATAAACTGGTGACCCGGGTTTGAGCCCCGCTCCATGTAATTTTTGAAAACTTGAATTTTCATTTAAAACATGAATGTATATGTGTGTATACCATTTTGAGAAGATTTTAACATTTGTAAACTCTAGACATGACACTCTATGACTAGTAAAACTTTGTTTGTCACCTTCGTCTTGTCTCTATCGTATATATCTCTTCTTGTATCTCCATATACATACTTTCATCCTTTTTTTTACTGTGTATCTTCATTTTGAACGTATTTGTTTGTCTCTTTTTGATGCCCATGTACCTGCAAAATAGCTTAGAGATTCTTTGGCATAATTGTATAGTTGTTGTCATTAAAATCCAACAATAGAGGTTCTAACAATTAAGTGGTATTATACCATACCTGGTGACCCTCAGTCTACTGAAGTTGCTGAAAGAATGAATCAGACATTGTTGAAGAAAACGCATTGCCTCAGATTGACTACAAAGTTGAAGAAGGGATTTTGGGTAGAAGCTTTATTTGTGGCGGCTTTCCTCATCAACTGCACACCTTCCTCTGCCATAGATATGAAGATTCCTGAAGAAGTATGGAAAGGAGAGCCTGTTAGCTATTCCTTTCTCAAAGTGTTTGGATGTTTAGTTTATGTGCACGAGAGCAGAAGAAAGTTGGAACTTAGAGCTTGCAAGTGTATCTTTCCTGGTTATAGAAGAAGAGTAAAGGGATATAGGTTGTGGTGTCCTATCAGCAAGAAGATTATTATTAACAGGCATGTGACTTTTGATGAGAAGGCTATATTGAAGGTTGGATTCCTTATCCATGAAAGTGTGAGGACAGATTTAGAATACCAAACATAAAGCAAGCCATCTTCAGATTCTTTCCATAGAGGTTCAGATGGCATTTCCATTGGCACTATGGTTAGTGAGGATAGTACAAGTGTTGGTACAGAGAATCAGATCAAGGTGCAACTCATTCATAGACTAGACCTATTAGACAGAGAAGGAAGCCTAAGTGGCTTAAGGGTTTTGTTGGATTGAGCATCGAAGAAATTGACTTCGATGACATGGCAACATATGCACCAAATGTTGTCCATAATGAGCCCAATGATTATAGAGAAGCTATTGCATCAGTTAACAGTTCCAGCTGGTTAGTTGCTATGGAGGAGGAGATTGAATCTTTATAGAAAAATCATACTTGGGATTTGGTGCCTCTTCCCATTAACAAGAGAGCAATTGGATGTAAGTGGATCTATAGAGTGAAGGACGACAACAATAGTGATCTCAGATACAAAGCAAGGTTAGTAGCAAAGGAGTATGTTCAGAAGAAAGGAGTATAGTATCATGACTTTACTCTAGTTGTAAGGCATACATCTATTCATATTCTTTTACATTAGTTCCTCATTATGATATGGAACTTGAGCAACTAGATGTCAAAACTGCATTCTTGCATGGTGATCTGGATAAGGAGATTTATTTGTGTCGACCAGAGGAGTTAATTGATAGTGGCAAGCTAGATTATGTCTGTAAACTTAACAAATCTCTATATAGACTGAAGCAATCTCCTAGATAATTGTATAAGAGGTTCGATAAGTTTATGCTTTCATAAGGTTACTCTAAAAGCTTCAAAGACCTGTGTGTTTATTTTAGGAGGTGTGATGGAGATATGATATATCTTTTATTATATGTTGATGACATGTTGATTGCATCTCGAAGTATGGTCAGAATTACAGAATTGAAAGCGGAGCTCAGCAAGGAGTTTTATATGAAGGATTTGGGAAATGCACAAAGAATTTTTGGAATGGAGATATTCAGAGATAGAAAACGGAGAGAGTTGAGACTCACTTAAGCACAGTATATTGAGAATGTCCTCGCTTGATTTACTATGGTGAAAGCTAAATCGATTGGCACTCCATTAGACTCTCATTTTAAGTTATTGGAAGACTTATCTCCTTCATTTGATGAAGACAAGAGGTATATGACTGATATACCTTATTCTAGTGATGTCGGCAGTCTCATGTATGCTATGGTGTGCATGAGACCAGATTTGGCCCATGCAATGGGTGTTGTGAGTTGATATATATCTAACCCAGGCAAAGAGCATTATCGCACTTCTTCAATTGGCTTGTTATATGGTGGAGTAGGTGGTGCTCTCTTAGAGGTTATTATGATTCAAATTATGCTGATGATAGATAAGCACAAAAGTAGGTGTTAGGCTATGTTTTTAGACTTGGCATAGGCTCGATTTTGTGGAGATCAAAGTTGCAGTCTATAGCAGTGTAATACCCCTAACTTTAGTTTAACATTATTCAAAAATTTAGTCGGATAGATTAAATTAAATAATGTAATGGAAGATAGGGATGATATGTGATAATTAATAAGGACAAGCCATCATTAATCAACTAAGATTGTTTAAACTTAATCTAAGGAGGAATAAATGAGAAGGGTAAAATAGGAATATACATATCTTTTATCCCTTAAACCCCCACCCTCTTATTCATTTCTCATTTTTCACACTCACAAACAATCAAAAAGAAAGATATAAGGTCAGCCATTAATCAAGGTAGAAGGAAGAAGATATCAAAGGGGATTTGGAAGACAAATCTTAGAGGAATTAAACTCCATCAAATCTCAACTCCCACATCCAAATTAAGGTAAATAATAAGTGGACCATCTATATAGTTTGTTTTCAAATTTAGCTATGGGTCATATCTGAATTATATTAACAATTTATGCCATGTTTTGGTTGTATGATCATTGTTTGGATAAAATAATGAATTATAGATTTTTTTATGAAATTTGAATGGGTTTTAAGGGTAAAACCTAAGTTTTTAAAAATAATTTTATGATATATTGAGTAAAATTTTATTTTGGAGATGATTTTTTAATTTCATAATTTTCCATGTTAACATAAATATTTTATGAAATTCCTAAGATGGAAACATGGTTTATTTTTAGTTTTAGTTATTGAAAATAATAAAATATGGTTTTTGGTCCTAAAATGTTTATATAGTAAAAAATATGATATTTCTGAATTTTTGTGATTTTTGGGGATTTTTCCCAAATGGTTATGATTTATTATGAATTTATTATGTTAGATAAACATTTAAATTCATAATTAATTAGGGTTGATAATTGTTTTTGGAAAAGTAAAACTGATTGTTGAAGTTTTCTAAAAAGATTTGGGAATAATTATATTGTTTCCAATAAAAAATCGACAAAGAATAAGATTCTGTGAAAAGAAAATTCTTTTAAAAGAAATAAAATAGTTTTTATATTAATTACGGGATTGCCATCGTCATCGTCATTGATGCCGCAATCATCTATGTCGCAACTATGTTTTTCGACATTAGCTATAGTGGATGCATACGATATCACTCTCAGTTGGTATGGATTGAATCCACTTGGTTAAATTGAGAAGTATGAGTAAAGTCGGAATTCATGCCTTCGGTATTAATGATGTCGCACATCTTAATGCCGCATGGCAATGCCGCAAGTTTTCACCATATTCTTAAATGACGCCGCATACCACTATTTTGATATCAACTATATTAAGGTGGCAATGCCAAATGTTTTCTATATTGATGCCATAGCTCTAGGCAGTGATGTCGCAAGCAATATTTTCGATATTAATTGTTTTATGGTGATCCTGCCGCTTTTACTTGTCATCGATAAAAGGAAATCTATATCATGGATTGTCAATGTCGAAACACTATGTTTTATGGCTTATAGTTGAAGTAATACGTTTTTCGATAGTATTGTATTAATGCTGCAAGTGACTGATTTCAGCGATAATGCCAAGTGGCATTGATGCCGCTACTCTTTATTTTAATGCCAGGGAGGATTTGTTTTATGCTAACTAACATTATGTTTTAAAGAGGTAAGACAGTCTATGTTTTTAAGAAGGTCGAAAACCTTATGATTTCTGCAGTTAGCCATATGACTATAAAATCACAAAATTTGTTTGCCAACCCTAGATAGAGGTTCGATATTGATATTACGGGATGAATATCGTAAGACTTTTACATTGCTATATAGATGGTGGAGAGCCTTATGTGCGATGATTTCGACATTGTTAGTGCAGCATGAATGTCGCATATTTTATGTATTAATGGCGGTGAGCCGTAAGTTTTATTTGACATTGTTCATGGGGATTCCAATGTAGATTAACTTCGACATGCTATATGATTAAGAAATTTGACATTGTTCATTGGGGATACCAATGTATATCATATTGACACCATTATTTTATGAATCTACATTAATCATTGGGATACCAATTTTCAACATAGATCATTGGGGATACCAATACATTTCATCTTAAGATGTTATATATTTAAAGGATATACAACCTGACTAGGGACACCAATAGACATAGGTTGAACATTTGGGTTAAATATGAATTAAATTGATACGTGATGTGTTCACAATTATCTTAGGCAAACTATGGGATGTGTGATGGATAGTCCATATCATGCTGGAGATGGATAGTCTTTATATGGTTAATAAAGGGTTCATAGTCATCCTAGGAAAACTATGGGATGTGGAATGGATAGTCCACGTCATTTTAAATAAATGAAATATATGAGATGGATAGTCCACATAACTTTGATAATGAAACCATGTGTGATGTGTAGTCCATATGGGAGGGGATAGATAATCCATAAAAATGTTTATGTATGAGACGGGTAGTCCACATAAGTTTAAGACAGATAGTCATATAAAGTTTAAGACAGATAGTCAAATAAAATTAAGACGGACGGTCTAATAAACTAAGATGGGTAATCCATGGTATGTTTGCATGATTGCATATGATTATGTTAATATGTTCTAACAATTTTGGATATAGGAGCATAGTATATGGTTAATGTGTTTTGGTTAAGATATTAGTGAGGGGAAAACCCGTCCGCTCAGCAGTGTGGTCTCACTAGATATCTATTTTGGTTTGAGATGGTAGGTTATTATTCACACTAGACTATCTGTCAGACCCGAAGTTTTTGTTATTCCCTTTAAATTCTCAAGCACTCATTTGAGTAGGTCAGAAGTAAGGGTTACTAGGTTTCCAGTAAGACGAATATGCTTCCGGAGACGTGTGAGAAGCAATCTAGCTATTTAGGAGTTCTTATCTAATTCACTGTGTTGTTTGATTTTTGTCTATATGGATGTAATGGAAAGTTATATAATTGCCAAGTATTAGACTTTGATACACCTAGAGGGCATCTTCATATGTCGCTCTTGGAGTATTTTATAATAATTATACATTCTCTGAATGTGGGATTACGAATGGGATTACGTAATGAACATGAAATGTCATTTATGTAACGTCATGTAAAAATTTGCAAATGAATTGTGCTTAAAAAATTTCATATTCATATGCTTCTGATTATTGATATGATTAACATAGCCATATTTTATTACCGAAAATTAATAACTATGGATGACTATAGCATTCGTAGCACCTAGTTTCGGGCCTCAAAATAAGTGATGTTACAAGTTGGTATCATAGCATAGGTTTATTAAAATTTAAAAGATTTTTGAAAACATAATCTAAATAAATCAAATAATAAGATTAGGGTATGGGATAACACTATAGTAACATACTTATATTTTCTATATATAAGTATGTATCCTCACCTCTCTCTTAAACCGTTTTCTATATCTTATTAAGGCTCGTATGCAGATTCCGAGAAAGCAAGATATGAGAGTACGAAATGGAATAATCTTGGTGGAGGAAGCACTACAACCAATGGAAATGTTCGACCCAATACTAGAAGGAACCAAGGTCGACAAGCCAATGCTAATCAAAATGCAAATGCCAATATGAGTGCTGGAGCCCCACCAGTAGATATAGGGATGATGTATTAGTTCTTTGTTAACATGATGCAAGTTGGAGCAATTGCAGGAGTAGTTGGAAGAAATGTTGCTAGTTCGGGAGGAGTTAATCCCGTGGTGTCAGTTGGTAATAACTATGCTTAGCTGAACTGAGATTATACTGGTCTTTGAGGAAAGCCTTTTCTTGGAAACAAAGATGCTATTGAAGTGGAGAATTGGCTACTGCACTATAAAAGAATCTTTGTTGACCTAGGATTGAATGATGATCAGAAGATGAGGTTGGCATCAAGGCTGTTGCAGGGAGCTGCTTTGTACTGGTGGAACGAAGTGACCGTTAGAGTGCTAGAAGAAGAACTGACTTGGGCTGAATTTCCAAGGAGATTCAAGGACAGGTTCTAATATGAGGTAGCCAAGTCAACCCTGCTTAGGAAGTTTATGGAGTGGTGCAAAGGAAAATGTTGGTGCTAGAATATGCTGCGGAATTCAATGAGCTATCTAGGTATAGACATGCTACCATCAACACCGTGATTAAGCGGAATGAGAAGTTCATCTGGGGTTTGAAGTCGGGGATTGCTAAAGCAACCATGCCACATCTTCGAGATCTGAGTAATATAGTGGTGGAGATGACTATAAGGAATGAGGAGATGCTTGTGACTTTTGGGAAAGGAAATTCGGTGGAAACCCAAAGTTCTCAGAATAAGAAGAGGAAATTCTTTAAGAAGAAGGGAGCATAGAAGTGTTGAGCTACCAAGAAACGAAAAGCATATATTGTTTTTTATAAGTGTGACAAGAAGGGACACTATGCTAACGAGTGTTGATGTGGTGATGGAAGGACGGTTGGGGGAAAGCATAATGTGAAGTGCTTTAAATGCGACCAAGTAGGGCATTACAAGAACAAATGTCCAAAAGCGGCAAAGGTGGAAAAGGGAAAGGTCTTTTCTTTGGAACCATCATCATCTAGGCAAACAACCATGGAGAAGGAGAGGTGATGATGGGAGGTATGCTTTTGATTCGTATCATACCTATTAGAGTATTATTTGATACTGGTGCATCGCATTCTTTTATCTCTCGGTGTTTGGTAGATAAGTTAGAGATAGAACCATTATACTTTGTTACTTCCTTAAGGGCAGCTAATCCAATAGGAGAGTATGCAACTCTAAGGATGAAATGTGACCATTTAGAATTTGAGTTGCTAGGTTATACTTTTGCCTGTAATTAGTTGGTGTTTGATTTTGCAATTTTCGGGACTATTTGGGTATGAATTAGTTGAGCAGATATGATGCTAGGATATTTTTCCAAGATAAGAAAATAAAATTGAGACATCCTAATAGTAGTGATCGAATCATATACTCAGTTGAGAATTCGATTTCATAATTTTATGTTTTGTTGGGTGTAATGGATGTAGAAGATGAAGTAAATCAGGTTTATTTTGTAAAAGAATTTACAGATATTTTTGAGTCTGTTACAGGAGTACCACCGAAATGAGCTATTGAGTTTCGTATAAATATTATACCTAGAGCTGAACCTATTAGTAGACCACCTAACAGGATGACACCTACTGAGATGAAGGAGTTAAAGGTGCAGCTTGTGGACTTACTAGGAAGGAATTTTATTAGACCGAGCAGTTCGCCTTGGGGAGCAGCCGTGTGGTCGTGAAAAAACTGGATGGGTCGTTGAGATTGTGTATTGACTATCCTAAGTTGAATGAGAAGATGATAAAGAACAGATATCATTTGCCAAGAACCGATGATTTTTTCGATCAATTGAGTGGAGCAAAAGTATTTTCTCAGTTGGATTTGGCAACAAGGTTCCATCAATTGAGAGTGGTAGAAGACAATATCTCTTTGACGGCATTTCGAACAAGATATGGTTCGTACGAGTGGTTAGTGATGCCATTCAATTGACTAATGTGCTCGCTTTCTTTGCGGACTGATGAACCAGATTTTCCAAGAGCACTTGGATAGGTTCATTTTGGTGTTTATTGATGACATTTTGATATATTCTAAGGATGAAAGAGATCACGAGATTCATCTTAGAATAGTGCTTGAGACGTTGAGGCCGCATCAACTAAAAGCAAAGTTTTCGAAGTGTCATTTATGGAAAAGAGAAGTGAAATTTCTTGGTCACGTAGTTTCAAAAGAAGGATTGCCAGTGTATCCAGCTAAGATTGAAGCTGTAAATAATTGGAAGAGATCCGAGACGGTGACCGAGATAAGGAGTTTTCTTGGATTAGCTGGCTATTACCAGAGATTCATTAAGGATTCTTCGAATAGCAGCACCCTTGACTAAACTAACCAGAAAGAATGTAACGTTTGTTTGGTCCAATAAATGCGAGGAAGCATTCCTTAAGCTAAAGTATTTGTTGATCAATGCACCCATATTAGTTATTCCGGATAGGAATCAACATTTATTGGTGTATACAGATACATGTTGAACAGGATTGGGAGTTGTGTTGATGCAAAGGGGTAAAGTAATTGTCTACATTTATCGACAGCTCAGACCATATAGAGTTAGATATTTGACTCATGATTTGGAGTTTGCAGCTATGATCTTTGCCTTGAAGTTGTGGAGACACTACCTCTTAGAAGAAATATTTGAGTTGTATATGGATCATAAGTCTTTGAGGTATTTATTCTCTCAGAAAGGTTAGAATATGAAACAATAGAGGTGGCTGGAGTTTTTGGCAGCTTATGATTTTGGTATTGAGTATACGCCAAGGAAAGGAAACAAAGTGGCAGATGCACATAGTAGAAAACATTAGAATGTGGTGTTATCTATGTTGGTAGAATGGAAGGATTTGGGGGCATTGACTACTTGTAGAGTGTAGCTAAGATTGACTGTAGTTCCCGTTAGAACACTGCAATGTTACCTTGTTTGGGAGTTCGACCAGTATTGATCGAAAGGATCACTTCTAAGCAAAGAGATGATCCATTACCAACCGTAAGGGTTATAAGATTGGAAAGTGGAACTGCGATTGATGATCTAAATGATTTTAGTCTTGACCAAAGAGGATGGTTAAAGAAGAAGGGACGGTTATGTGTTCCAAATGTTAGTGACATAAGTAAGGAAGCTCTTAGGGAGTGTCATCGATCAAAGTTTACCATACATCCTGGAGGATTAGTCATTATTCATCACTGAGAAATCGCCACATAAGCATTAAAAAATTGGGAGAAATACGTGAAGAGAAATAAAAAGAAGCAAGCTCGAGGTGTGGTAGAAGTACAGTGGTACAAAGGTTATATAGGATCAGTAAAGAATTTCAGGGCTTTGAAAAAAAAGTGAATTTGCCAACTACCCCTATGTAAATATATATAGAATGATATTATGGATCAGTTAAAAGTATGGCCCATAAGGAAAAATGGCGTTATCTATTTTGCTTGACAAAACTAAATTAAATGTTTAAATGGCACCATACACTTTGGAAAATTATACATTTAATTTAATGGTTCGAATCAACGAGTGAATTGCTTAGAAATTTAAAAGAGCCTTTGATCTAAACACGTGTATCCTTTACATTAAAACATATATATTATAAAAAAGATTGCTACTAATGGAATCCAAAAGGATGCTTCTGACTACCATAATTATTTTAATAGATATCAGTTTTTTTATCGTACTTAACACTAAATCAATTTTATCGGTTAGATCCTAGAAGTCCACGTGTCTTTGATTTTTAACGGTCATTAATGTACAACTATAAACAATCATGTGTCCTTGATTTCTGATGGTCGTTCGATGTCATACAATAACAAATACTCGAACATCAGTTTATTGCTTAGATATAAATAATTATAATATACGATCTAGTAAGCATGTATGTAGAGTTTGCATGGTGGTCAGTAATTGTATGAGTCAAAAGCTCATTGTATTCCCAGCAGCTCTTTTGTACTCAAAGTTGCTAGTATTTCAGCTCATTTTATTCTCAAATTGTCAAATTATCATCCCAACCAACAATATATTTCATCTCTCCTTTTCCAAATTAATCACTCTTTTCGGTGATGGCTGTAATGGCCCGAATTTTTCGTCGTTTGATTTTGAATATTTAAATGGTTTAAATATTGGATTTAGAATTATAATTTAGTCAGTAAGGTTTTAAAATCGAAATTTCAGGTGAATTCATCAATTTTGAAAATCAACGATTTTAATCGACGAGTTAAAACAGCGTTTCGGAGAACAATCTTGAAATTCAACAAAACTAGTTCCATTGGATCTGTAATAATGTATTATTATCGGATTTCAAATTTCATAGCATTTGGAGTTATCATTTGGTCGTACGATCTGCAAACGTCTAGAAATAATTTAATTGAATTTAATTTAAATAGTCGATTTAAAAAGCTATCTTCCAAATACGATCGAATTAGGTTTCGAAACTTGTTCCATTGGGTTTGGGATAGCGGTATAACATTAGAAATGCCTAGCAGCATGCCGTAATAAGGGTTTGCAATTTCGAGATATGCAAACGAGATGTTTTGAAATTTTAAATATATATATATTCATTCACATCAGCTGTTGTTCTTTCACATCACAACCACCCTAGGATTTAACACGTGTCACCTTATTCAAAGCAGCCTCTTCCAGTTTAAATCACGCGTGCTTGCTCCCTCTTCAAATACGAATCCATCGGAAGAAAAAAAAGAAAAAAAAGAAAGAATTTTTTATGTTTGCTTGAATTGGAGCTGCGTCTCCTCCTTCAGATTGAAATCACGGGTCCTTCTTCCTACTCCTCTTCTATTTGATTCACTAAAAAAATTAAAAAAAATCACGTGATAATCGCGATGGTGCGAGGGGATGGCTGCAGCGGTCGCGATGAACGACAGTGGAATTCTTCGTTCTTTTGGCTAGAGCTTCGATTTTTGAAATCGATCGAGATGGAGTGGTGGTTGATTTTGAGCGACTCGAGTATAGCGACGGCAAAGCAGCGACCTGGACCGAAGTGGAGCGAGTTCGTCGACAACGAACATGGCTCGGGCGTGGGAACTCGAAGTGGAATTGGGTTTTTCTCCGTTGCCTGAAATCGCGATAAGGGTTTTGGGAAGCAAATGGCTGCGATGTGAAGGAGCTTGCGAGCGATGTGTGGGTGCGGGTTGATTGCCTGACGTGAAATTTGGGGTGTGACATTCTAAAGGAGCTTGGTCAGGGAAGGAGACATCTTTGGCTAAGGTTTTGCAGGTGACTATTCAAGGGTTGTAGTCCTGGTGACAATGTTTGCAAGACTAGGGTTTCGGGCAGCAATCGATTTGGTATGTTAGTGGAGGCTGAAGCAGAAATTGTTGAGGTCTCGGGTATCATTTGGGTGAGTGTTCAAATGGTAATTAAGATTTTAAAATTTAAGGTTAATTAAATTCGTTAATAAGCAATTAGTTTATTAACTATAATAAAAATTGGAATCATTAATTTATATAATTTGAATTTTGTTTATACAAGGTTCAATCAAACAGAATCAGTCGGGTAGAATTCGTAGCTATGGAATATACGCAATAGGATTAAAATTGTAATGGATTGCAAATAAAAATCAAGGTGAGTAAATCTCACTCAATTTGGTTGACTGGAATTAATTTATAATAATTTAAAATGATTATTGAATAATTGGATGAATTGATAATTATTATTATTATTATCAGTTGGATGTTATATTATATATATATATAGTAGTTTATATATTAGTAGTTGGATATAATCCCGCTGTTGGAGCGGATAAGACCTTATGCGCCCCGCATAATAGCAGATGACCCTATATACCGCGATATCCCCCTCAAAGTGGGATTTGTGTTTTTATGTTGTATAAAATCTTTGGTTGCAGGGAAACAGGTTGGAGGGATCCAATTGGATTCCTCAAAAATATATTGATTGTTTTTCATATATAGTGATATATGATCTGAATTGATAATCTATTATGAATTGTTGTATGATTTGTTTTATTGGATGCTATAGTAGCACTGGCCTTTATTTTGGTATTTTAAATACCATAAAATATTATTTTTGAATTTAAAGGAATTAAAAGGAGATTTTGGATATAAAAATAATGATATTGAAATTTGGATTATTTTAAAGGAAATTGATTTGGATAAAATAAATGATTTGATATTGGGGTTTGTACTTATCTATTTGAAAATGTTTAAAATAGGAATTTTAAAATAATTTATATAAAGGATTTTTAATAATGGACTTTTAAAATGATATTTCCAAAAATTTGGAAAAAAAAAGTTGAAATCGATATTTAAAAGTAGATTTGTAAAATAAATGGGATTTATAAGAAATAGATTTATAAAAATGGAATTTTATAAAAGAGATTAGTTTTATAAACAAATGAATCTCAGGGAAGCTTGTAAACTTATAAACGATGTTTATAAATAAGGGAAAACGATAGCAGTTTCTAAATTGGGAATATAAAATTCATAAGGTGAATTTACATTAGAATATGGAAACAAGGTTGAGGAAAATAGTGGATACTTATAGAATTAAGTGTTTTGACTTTGGAAATATTAGACACGTGTTTTGACTTTGGAAATATTAAAGGAAATTAATTAAGGAACCCCGGAACTTATAGAATTCGTTATAAACGAGTTAAGGAATTTACAATATAAATTGTGAAGAATTTCGAGAAAAGAGAAATAAATGGAACTTTCCTAAGTGTTGAGAAGTAAGGGGTTTAGAAAAATATATTTTTAAATAGTTTTCTAAGTGTTGAAATAAGAGATGGTTTGAAATATCCTGATATGGATATAAGTATTTGAGTTGTCCCAAATATTGAAAATTTGGAAGAGATTTGAATATATATCTTATAAAGATATTTTGAAAATAAATTTTGTAAAATTATAATATGGGCCTAGTGACTACTTATGGATGTTATATTGATAGTTAAATAACTGACTATCAAATATTGGCCAATTTCGTTGATCGTTTCGAAGAGACCAGGGTTGGATTTAATTATCCGAAAACCTCTTCGATCCGATTTGATCATTACGAATGGATATCGTGAAGATAGTGAAGACGATGATTCGGTTTGTCCAGATCCAGGACAACTTGTATGGACGAATGCTATCAGTACATTGTCATTGGAGGATGATGAGCATTCTAAGTGGAATTGTTCTTGAAAGGCAAACGTAGCCTCAAGCCTCATCAACTGGGAATGACTAAAACATGGGAGATGTAAGTGGGTCGTGAAAGTGACTACTGTGTGGCCAGTTATCACTTAGGATCGTGTAATATGGAATATATTATATTCTAAATGCGAAAACAAATAATAATAATAAAGTAAATAAGAATAAGCACACCAGGAGTTTTTATACTGGTTCGAACTTCCCGTTCTACGTCCAATCCCAGACTTCCTTCTGGTTAAACTCAATAACCCCTCACTTAACCCAGAGGAATAGGTATACAACACCTGAGCAGCCGAACATGATTTTTCCACCTCTAACAGCCGAAAGAGGACTTTTACCGCCTGAACAACCGAACATGACTTTTACTGGTGTAGGAAAATAGTTGACAATTGTGTTCTGAATAACACTGATATGTCTTTAAGTATACAACCTTCTTGTAATCAAATCCTCAAGTATATATTGTGTGTGTGAAGTTATGAAAGGAAGATATTGCTTAGAATCAAAGAATATATTGATTAGTTTAGAGATTCAAGCAATATAAAGATTGTGATTGCTTTTAGAATGCAGGGATAGAAAGTAGAGAGTATGATCAGAAAGCAAAATGAAATTCGGTGATTTGGAAAAAGATTTTGATGTGTTTATATAGTAGACAAACATCTACAACTATTCACGAAGAGTTTTGATCAAAAGATGCAGCTATATCTCTTCAATTTGGATCGTAACTCTTCACAAATGGAAGTGTCTCTTCAGAAAAAATAGCTGTTAGAATCGTTCAGTCGACAGAGCAAAATCGACCAGTCAACTGAATATTCAAAGATTGTGTAAAATAGAGTATATCTGTGCAACTAAACAGGTTCAATCGACTGGTCATTTTTGGTCAATCGACTGACCTGGTTGTCAGTGCACAGTTGATACTATCTTTAAAGAATTTGAATCTTAAAACAACTTTGATTTTATGTAAACTACTTGAGGATATATTTTAACAATTTCAACCTATATCTAATGACTAAAACTTCAATAAATAAACATACTATACTTAGATTTGAAGTCTTGTCTCCCTTGTAGTTTAATAGCATATCTCATTATCTTTTTGTCGCTTGATCGTATAGTCTCATCAACGATTGTTTAAGCTTTTTATCATGAATAAAAAAACTCATGATTCAACAGGTCACACCCAATTAGGGTATGTTATCACCTTTCTAGATACCCTCAGATATATAAAAATTATGGATATGGTTGTGCATGGAAAAGAGAGCACTCGATTAGGGTGGGAACACCCGGGGTGATAACATATTCGGTACTATCCAGGTTAGAGGTAGGCCGGTCTTGTGTTGGCATGGGATCCCGACGAGGTCCTCGGTACATTTTTCTAGAGGTGTACTATGACGGGCGGTACCCTATTAGCCTAGTCATTGTATGGAATCCAATATCCACTAAGCACCGTACGGTTTTGATTGTGCCCAACTATGCTGAAACGTGAGATGCAAGCATTTCTGCTATTTTCTAATTTACTTTCTATAGACACTATTATAATTTCAGAGAATTTTGATATCAAATGTTATGGTTATCGTAAGGGAAAAACCCATCATGTTTATGTGTGACGTGGTCTTAAGAGATACCTTTGTTTTCAAAGGATTTTGAAAAATATAATAATTCAAATTGAGTGTGTTTTCTCACGCTGGTTTTCCAGACTGACTCGGGTGTTATTTTATTATAATGCTCGGGTCAAACCGAGTATTACAGATTTAGGATAGGATGCTATGGAGCTCAGGAGATGAGCTGGAGGATTCAAACGTATATCACGTACTTGGTTATATTCCGCTGTATGGGTTATGTATAACAGGACAAGTTATTATAACTGTCCAGATTGATTGATGATTGTTGTACTCTGATGATTGTATGTATATTAACCGATACAGATTCCTTTGTATAAAAATCTGTTATCATATATTATATTTTGTTCCGCCGCGATTGTGAGATTCTGTGTTGTTGTTTATATTTTCTTCTACCTCTTTCTACTTTACCCCTAGCAATCGGTATTTCCGACACTGGAATATTCGGCATGTTATACAGTGAAGTATTGATGACGATTTTCGAGAGTCGAAAATCCCAGTTCCTTCTCCATCATTTATCATCTACTGCTAAAAGAATTGTCCTTATTCATTTCATGTCCTTCAATCATCTCCTCACCACAATATGTATATAGTTTTTCCTTTTAAAATCACATTTCGCCACTAATCTACGACAATTTTGGATTGGTAAGGAACATCCATCACCTTTGAGTGACTTTAAGTGGAAGATTTTCAAACTTTTGTTTGATTTTACTCTTGCTTGGTTTAGTTTTTTTGTTTGAGCTTTTGAAAACTCAGAATATTTTTTCTTACATTTAATCGAGAAACAACTTTAATTTTAGTCGAATTAGATAGTTAAATCACCCAGTTAATATCTGATTTTTCTTCGCTACAAAATATGGTACTACTTTGTATAAACTCTTCTTTAACTCAGACACGACTAATTTTTCCCAATGCTACATAATTGGTTGAGTTTATGTATGTGTGAGAAGGAGATACAACAATTCTGAGAATCAGATTGTTGACATCACTCCTTGTGTTTCCAACAGATTAGCAACGAGTACAATTTGTCTCCAGCAATTTTGAATTGTTCACAATAATATCATTAGGAATAGAACGTTGTCTCAATATTTTATATCCTACTTGGATATTACTTTAGTGATACAATTTACCACAGTATTAAAACCAGCCATACTTAAATTTGAATATCACTCTACTCTTGCAATAAATTACAAGTACACTACAACAAGCTTTATACAAACACCATTGATAAAATAAATGTTTGAACAAAATCCTATAAAATAATTGGCTTCTCGCATTACCTACAGTCTTCCTTCTATGCATTCTATGCATTATCTGCTCAAACATTTTAGGAGTGTTTGAACAAAAGCCTGTAAATCTATTGATCTTTTTCTCCTTGAACACAAGATTCGTATCATTTTCTTTGCATCATCTATTGTCATATAACTCAATTCCTCTATAAGCTTCATTATGTGCATTATGTATTTAATCGTCCATAAGATAACATCTTACAACATTTGCCATTATATATTTGAACAAATGTGCATTGCTCTGAAAACTTCTTGCTAATACTTTACCTGCATTTGGACATCGATGTTTAATAATAAAATTAACAATGCCTTTTCTGCATGTTTGAATTTTTTGTTAGAATGCCGTAACATGGAAAACACACATTAACAAATTTTATTGTTAAATCTCGATGTCCAAAAACATCGTTCTTACAAATAATAGCCATATATCTTAATGGAATATTGACGTAAAATATGTGCACTGGTTATTTTATTTTCAAATAGCGTACAAGTTTCCCTTCTCAAAGAAAAGATGTAGAGAGCAGAGCTTCATGGAGAAAATGTAACGAGCTACATATTTATGGCTAATATTTTAAATATTTATATTGTATTTCCTACTCTTAATTGATGTATTAAAAACTAAATTTAAATATGTAATCCGGAAAACTTCATTCTTGCGTCTATTAACAAAACTTTTTGAAATAAAAATGTTGTGACCATCGAAACTTTTACACTTATATCACTTATCCATCTATTAATTTTTTATTAAATAAAAAGTGTATATTAAGTAAGATTTACACTTAGATAAAGTAGATATAGCTTACCCACTTGGTATTAAAATATAAAAAACACTGCAATCCAGATAAACACTTTCGAATTAAAGTATTTAGTTGTATTAATTGATATTTTGGTTTCATTAACTTCATCAAAATCTTATTTATCAAATATCATTGATTTTAATGTTTTAATGAGATGGGTTATAAGAAAAAGACTAAAATTGCAAATAAAAAGAAGGGTAACTTAGTCGTAGAATTTTTTAGTAAAATAATGAGGTATGTTAGAAGATCTTAATGTACGAATAGAATTTTCCATTTCAAATAGTATACAAGTGGCTTATAGGGGTGTGCAAACAAACAGTTGGTTTGAAACCGTTCAAAAATGTTAAAACCAAAATAATCATTCAAGAAACATAAATCGAACCGAACCAAACCGATGTTTTTTTAAAACCAAAACAAACCAAACCGATAATATGTGGTTTGGTTTGCTTGGTTTATTTAGTTTATCTTAAAATTAATTTAATCTTCTGATTTTTGATATAACTAGTGTGTTACCCGTGCGTTGCACACGGTATGTTGTAGAAAAATAATATTTTAATATTTTTGAAGAATATAATTTATTATGCAACATCTCATGAATTTGTTAAGATAAAGGAATTATAAAATGAAATTACTATATTATAAGTGTGTATTTTTAATGAGATTCGTATATTTTTATATTTGAATAAAAATTAAATTATCATTTTTGTTGATAAAAATGAGTTATATATTAATTTATTATTTTTAGGATTTATTATTTATTAATCAAATAAATGAAAATAAGCATTCTTAATAAATTTTGAAATTAATATTTTTATTAAATTTCATAAATAAATATTCATGTACATATATTCTAAAATTGACATTTAGCTTTTGATAAATTTGACTAAAAGATAAATGATATATACATTAAATATCAAATATTACTTGAGAGAATGACGACTATTATCTAAAAATAGAAGTGTAATACCAATGGCTCAATATATCTGTATGCATTTAAAGTTCTTATAACACATATTTATAAAAATATTTATTTAACTATTAAAAGAAATATTAAGTGAAAATAAGATCTGAAACATTACAAATCACATTGTTTCATGCCTTACTATTTTTATTTTATAGTAAAACATTTCAAAACATACTAACATTTATGTAATAAAGATAATAAATATGAAAGAAAAATATTTCTAATATATGGTATAATTTTTGTCCATTGATTAACTCATGTTTCGAATATAAATAATCAATTTGTATTTTTTTGTACAAAAACGTACTTATTGAAAATATTTATTCTTTTTTCAATAACAAGATACAAACATTCATCAATTATCATTAATTGTAATGTTATTCTTCATAAAATATAATTGGATAATGATAAAGAGTCCATTTGATGTACCGATTTTAGAAAGGAAAAACATTATATATGTTTGTAATGATGTACCAATTCGGAAAGAATTTTTTTGTATGTATTTATCTGTAATGAAATAACAACTTTAGAAAGAAAAATTATGTATATATTTCTTTGTATTAAATAACTAATTTTAGAAAGAAAAAATTATGCATATATTTCTTTGTATTCAATAATTAATTTTAGAAAGAAAGAAATTTTATGAACTTAAATGTAGAAAAATGTAAAAGTATCAAAGATAATTTTATATATAATTATGGAAATATTAGATTATACAGACTTGAGTGGAAATATAGTTTTACCATTTATATCAGTACAAATGTGGTATACACATTGAATTATCATTTTTTATGATTTATTAGATCAATTAATAAATATTTGTTAATTGGATTTAGTTAAAAAGTTTAAATTCAAGGTCAATTAATAAATTCAAAATATGGAGTTGAATGTAAAATAATATAGGAGAATTTAGGAGAAATTCGTAAATAATTGTAAAAATTATTGAATGTTGGCATTTAAATGCAAAATGATAAACGAGAATATTAGTAGAACATTATATAATTTATTTATAGTTATGGAAAATTAAAACTATATGGACTTTAATAAAAAAATCAATTTTACCATTTTTGTCAATATGAACGTAGTACGCTTGTTGAATTGTTATTTTTCAAAATTTATTAGATCAATTAATGAATATTCATTAATTGTATTATTTAAAAAGCTTAAATTTAAGATCATCTAACTAAATTTAATATACATGGACTTAAATGTAAACATAACAGAAAAAAATTGGAAGAAATATGTAAATAATTGTAAAAATTAGTATTAAATTTTAATAGTAGAAGAGAGAACCAATAAAAACATTGTAATAATTATAATAACAATAAATTGTGAGGATGTGAAAATAAAATATCTATAGAGAATTAAGGAGAGAGGATAAAATACCTAGAATTAATAAGAGGGCTTTAAATTCTTCTACTTTACTATTATTTAATAAATATAAGGCGGATACAATTAATTGAGTCCATATCATGCAAACATTTTAAAAACAAACTTCTCTTCTAAAAATATTAACACGAACTGACAGAAAAATAAGTCATAAAAATATTGTAAAAGTAGGGTTATCAATAGTTATTTTATTATATTAAAACAATTTAATTTTTAAATTTGGTTTAATTGATTGGTTCGGTTTTTAAATTTTCAAAACCAAACCCGACCAATAAACCAAAGAAATATAAAAATAAAAAACAAAACCAACAAATTAACTAAACAAACCGAATCAAACCTAATTGGTTTGGTTGGTTTATTTGGTTTAACCAATATAGGCTCACCCCAAGTTGTTCATCACGAAGAACAGATACAAAGAGTAGAGTTTTATCTCAAAGAACTGCAATTTCATTGTACCAAACCGCCAATGCAAATGATTGCTCTGTCTTTTTCCAAACCGTCAACGCAAATAAAAAAAAAAGCTAAAGCTAAGCCTTTTAATCTTTTTTGACATATATCTAAAGATGACGAAACCTCATATGATGAAAAGCTTCATAAAGTAACAAAGATTCTACAGAAGGTATAGCCAATTGTACACCGTAATCTACTCGAGTCCGCCATCACTATTAATCATTCTACACATCTATTTTCTACCATTTAACTAATATCACTAACACTTTATCTCTATTATATAACACATATATTTTAAATTCTACCAAGCTTTTCTTAATACTAGAAATGTCTTAACATAAGCTGTTTCCAAAATATATTTATCTTCGGTATTGTTTCTTATTTTTTTAGGAATTTTTTTATTTTATGATATTAGCGTACAATTTTATTCTATGCAAATAACAAAAATACCACCATTTACAACAAGGAAAATTCGTCGACTCCTTACTTTTAAAAATGATATCAAACAAAGAACATCCAATATTCAAAATTGAATGCAGGAGCCTATTTTTCCCTGTAGCATACTAAACCCTTACTGGTACATTTTTCATCTAAAGAGTATGAATTGTTCTAATGCACTTTAATTTTGAATATCGCATGTCCACAACTTGTATAAAATTAAGGAGCCGACACCGTTGAAACGTGCATTGTTTCCAAAATCCCCTTTCTATAACCTATTTAATGTTTTATTATATGAACACAATCGAAGCTAGGTAGTATCCAATTCATAATTTAACTTACTTTGTTAGCCAATATAAATGCATCTAAAATTCTTACAGAATATTCATGAGAAAGAGTAATTTTTGGATTTAGATCCGCAAATGGGAGATTTTAAATTAATTAAAAATAAGAGCAACAAAGGCAAATAAATATCCAAAGCTATTGTTTAGGGCCAAATTCTATTCCACCCTATGTTTTTGATTAGTAGCTCACCAAAATGTAAAAAAAATGTAAACCCCCAAACTTACTTAGTAGCCATCCGCTTCTTCCAAAATTGCCCCTGACTTTATCTCACGTATATTCCTCACGCGATTATTCCTCATACGATTTTCTTCTCCTCATGTATCTTCCTCACGCGATTTTCAACGCGGTTATCATCTTCAAGCCAGTGACTTTCTTCCTCCTTCTCATCACGCGTGGCTTCAACCTCATCAAAGCAAGAAAGGTAAGCTTGAACGTTAGTGAATTTAAGGTTTATTTGCAAATCGTGTGAATTTCTGAATGAATTGAGTGATAGTTTATTTGCAAATCGTGTGAATTTTTTAGCAGTGTTGAATTTAGGGTTGAAACTCGATTACACTTGAACGTTAGTGAATTAGATTTTTTTTTCTGGTTTCAGCATACCATGCAGTGACACTGCGTGGAAAAAATAACATCCACGAAAAGGCTCAACGTGGGAAAAATGACATCCACGCACTGGTCCTGCGTGGAAGCATTTTTTTCACGCAAGAGCACTGCGTGGATGGTATTTTTTTCCACACAGTGTCACTGCGTGATAGCCATTTTTTCCACGCAGACTCCGTGCATGGAAAAATGCTATCCACGCTGGTTATAAATAATCGTTGCTGAAAACAGCAACAACTTTTTTTTTGCTTCATTGTTTGTTTTTGTATGTGTATTGTCGTGCTAACTAGATTTTTTTCTGATGATTTTCAGATGGGTTGAACTCGAATGACGGCTTCTGGAAGAAAGCGGAGAATGGAGAAAGCAGCCGAAGGTACTAGTGCGGACGTGAACGAGGAGCATGAGACAGACGCAGCTAACTTTCAGATTGTTGTAAGGCAAGATGAGGAGCAACATGAAGAAGGAGATGGAAAGATGAGGAACATGGAGATGGTTCAGACTCATCGGGAGAAGAGGGAGATGACACAGAGGATGATTCAAAGACGGATGCTGACAACGACGCAGATGATGAGCCCGAGGGAGAAGGTGAAGTCGAAAAAGATGTAAACGAGAAAGGTGGACCAAGAATTAGTGATGTGATTAGAGAGTTTGACACTCATGTTGCTTCTATGATATGGATTGGCCAGATATGCAGCTATTATTATTCTAAACAATAGATTTGGAATTACTGTGTTTATTAAATGTAAATTTTATTTGTGTAGGAACGATCACCACTCACATGTGTCAACCATGCACATATGGTATCGGAGTGGAGGATTCCAGATAATACTACCAGATTCAAAGCCATTATTGACTCGTCAACTTTAGTATGTTGTCTAATTGTATTTTGGTGCATGTTTGACTTCAAGTATGTTGACATATGTTATGTGGACTGGTTGTATTTTGAGGCATGTTTGATTTTATGTATGATGTCATATGTTATGTGGGTTTGACATTTGAATTCGTTGTTGTACTGGGTGAAAGGACGACTATATTGTACGTATATCAACATCATATGTTAGTAGTATTTTGTTTGCTAGTGCCAGGTTTGCTTATTTGAATTCTGCATTTTTTTATTCTCTGTATTCACCACGCACTGACAAAACATGGATATGTACCTAACCACGTGCAGCCAATTCGAGGAAACCCCTCTGTATAATTTTTTTTGGGTTTCTGTTTTCACCACACACTGACAAGACGTCGTTATGTACCTAACCACGTAATGCTTGTGCGTGGTTTGTCATTTAGCCACGTAGGCCTTCAACGTTGTTTTGCTACTACCCACGTTTTATCAGCCCGTACTGGAACAACATTCACGTAGTTACACTACGTGGTATTTCCAAAACAGTAAAAAAAAATACTGCTTGTTCATCGCCGCAAACAAACATAGTTTAAACTTAAAGATTCACATTTTAACCAACATTTCATTCAAGAAAATTCAAAACAGTGATACACATTGTAATCCAACTAGTTGCGAACAAAGATATTTGTAGTTACTAAGCAACAACAATTTCCAAACATTCACTCAAGTTTACCATACCATATAACAACTACAAAATGGTGCCACGACTGATTCCATTCCGCATATTCAGTTCTTTCATCCCAAGCTTGTCTTCGATCGGTGTAAATATATTCCCATTTACTTCCATCTGTATCGCGAGCTGTGAACCATTTTGAATATATTGGTGGTACCGGATGTTTAGGCTCTAGTTTTACCTGCGATTGGTAATGTTTAATATAATTTGAAAGAAAAGAAATGAAATAGTTGTTAAGTTTAATAATCTGTAAGTTGCGTACCTGAACAAAATGATCTTGGTTAACAAAAGCTATTGCAATTTCAGTGCGCTGTATCGGTGGAGGCACTTTTCCTTTCAACGGAGGTATTGTAAACATATGTCTTTCACTAATGTTGAATACTACAACGTTATATCTAATTGCAATAATATAACCAACATCGGGCATTGACATCCACTTTTCCCTCGGTGCAAAACCTTCATCTTCATGCATAAGGCTTTTGAGAAGACAAGCGCTTCTATCATGCTCTATGAAAACACGATCGTATAAACTCCGATTTTCATATAATTCTTCATATAACTCCCTCCTGATTTGACTCCATCTTGATTATCCAAAACCAAGCAAAGCCGCCACACACCGATATCCACGGTTACCATCTGATCGAAGGTCAATAATATCAGTAACAAACACCTTCAACTCCAATGGTATTTGATGCAAATAAGTTCTCATGCCTACAGTTAGTTCTTCCAACTGGAAAAAAGTATGATATAGTAAGTTAATATAGTACTTATATGTGTACGAAAATAATATTTATTATACATACCTTTTTTGGTTTACGAATAGGAAGTTTATCAGTACGAGCCTTTTTCGAGGTATACGAACTTTGAGAGTACACACTTTCGACAAGCTCAAATGACCAAGGCATTCTTTTAGTTGATGTATTAGCACTTTTTGCTTTCTTTTCCACGTGTTTTTATTTTACTTTTTGGAGATGCTAGAGATGACATACGTGGTTCAACAACTTCCAACATCTTCTTATAAATTTGCATTTGGTAAGGAGTATCCATCTTTTTCACATCGTTTAATAGTACTTCCATTTTTTCTACTACCCCCACATCTTTCTTTCTACTTATTTCAACAGGATGAAGTCTTGTCCAATGAACATCAAACATATCAAGCGATATTGTGGTGCCAGGTCTAAAACGAGCTAACTTATGCACACAAGGCAGTCTATGTGTTCTACGAACGACGCATCCACATAGCAATTCTTCCTCACCAACATCTGTATTCTCTGTATTTCTGAGTGAATCAAATCAAGTGCCTTGATAGAACAAATCCTGGTAGATTTCTAAACTCTCGTATATGAAATATATGCTTTACTTTTGTTAAACTTTGCTCAAAGGATGCTTTAAGTTCGATAAACGAGAGCTCCAATAGTGAATGCATCTTCATCCAAGCTTGTTCAAAATTACATTGTCAACTAGCTAAATGTTTCTTTAATTTTGAATGAGCAGACTCGGCCCTGTATATGACACAAACATATGATTACTAAAACAATAATTACTATTTGGAATAAATATTAACATGATTATTAAAAAAATTACCGATTAGAATTATAATTTCCGAAATGCTTGTAGTCATCCGTCCATGCTTGAACAAATCGGTCTTTGTACGTACCCAACCATGTCTCGTGAATATACTTCAAGAGTGAAGTATGCTTCACATACTTTTCATGTAACACTTGCAGATTCTCATTGTATACAACTAATCTTTTTGAACAAACAAGTTCATTCCAATCAAATAAAATGAATTCTTCTCTTCAACTTCTATTCCTTTCATTTTTTTTGCATATATGTAAGAACATTATTTTTATTGTGCCATGTGCATAACATATGTGCGGAGTTTGGGAAAACAAATCCAATAGCATTAACTAGTGCCGTTTCCCTATCAGAAATGAAGACTGATGGCAATTCAACTTCAGTCAACCAAAACAGATTTCAACCGTTCTAAGGCCCATATATAATTTTCCTCAGTTTCAGCAACTAAATATGCAATCGCGATACAGAATGTAAGATCTGTGCAAGTAACGCCAACAACCTCAAGTAAAGGCATTGTATACCTATTGGTTTTATATGCGCAATCTAGTATGATAACTCGAGGAAATGTACGTAGAAAATCCAAGCTGGTAGTATGCACCCAAAAAATATCTTTAATAATATCTGTTCCATCTAATGTTTTACGGTGCTATTCAAAATAACCAAACTCTTTCAATTTACTAAGCAAATATTGAACTTGAGACCGCCCTTCTCACTCAATAGCATTTTGTGCTCGTATAACATTGTAAATTGTTTTGATGGTGGTACAATTTGTAGGATCATTTCTTTTAAGCGTGTGTAAAATTTCTTTTACTTTTACCATATTCCCATGCATCTCAATAACTAACTTGGTCTCATCTGCAGTTAGTCGACCAATATACGAATGTCCTTCGGTATTTTTTAATTATGAATGATTATGAACACCATTAGCAACATGCAATCGCCAATCATCTAAAGTAGGAAGTTTCTCACCTTTAAGTCTAAACGGGCAATTGCATTTTTTGTACCGATCATTCGGAGGTTCTTCGGGCTTTTGTCTTTTCGCTTCTTATACACACCACTTCGTTCACAAGCAAACATAATTCTTGGTTTTTTGGTTGAAGCACCAGTATCCGATTTCATAATTATGATAACAAAACCAAGATGTTTTCATGTATCACGAACCCAATCAACCAATTTTTTTTAGAAGGAAATATATGCATTAAAAATGTTTAAAAAAATGTAAGTAATATTTGAACAAGTATGGATTTTTTTTCGTAGTATGGATTTATTCGAACGTTAATTAACGTAAACTTACATCATAAGTCATAAACTCATTTGAATAATCCAACACTATTTCGTCGCACGTTTCTTCATCACTTGAAAATGGTACAATCTGCAGAAAACAAGTGTCATAAGTATTGAACACTAAAAAGGTGAGAAGAAAAAAAAATTGAACTACCATGCGTAGCCGCTGCGTGGTAGTTGTCAAAACCACGCAACAACTTTGCGTTGTTAGTTTCACTACCACGTAGAGCTTGCATGTGGTTTTACAGTAATCACGCTGTCCTCCTACTATGTTTGGCATAAAACCTAGTGGTGCCTATACGTGGATTGTCGCAAATCCCACTAATCGAGGGGATTCGACTGTACTTGCAAAAATTAACAAACTTATCAAAAAAATTTATTTTGTCTAATTACCTGCTATGATTGCAACAGAGATTCACCCTCCTCTTCAAAATCCATCATTTACTAGTTTCAAAACGAATTTTTTTCAATGATTTGGAAAGTAGGGTTATGGAGCTTCGATGTTTTAGGAGCGTGAAAAATTACGTAAGGAAGAAGAGTTGAGAAGAAAGTTTCTTAAGGGTATTTTTGTCTTCAGATAATTATCTTTTTAAGGGGGGCTACTAAGTGAATTTACAGGTTGGAATAGAATTTGCCTTGTTTAGGGTTATAATATTAGAAAACTGGAACAGGGATTCAAAATGAGTAGAAGGATTCTAATCGCACGTTAATTAGTTCAGAATAAAATGATTCATCATAATTCCAGTTTCATACATCCATTAAATCAATAGAAATATAATCAAATGAAAATAAGAAAATAGAAACAATGATTATTTCTCTCAAACAAATGCCTCGATTTGTCAACATGATAGATTTGAATGGATTTCCATCAGACTCGTCATCTATGGTTGTTAACCCGCCTTTTGGCAAGGCTATAGGTAGGCAGATTTAACTAAATCAATTGCTCGGTTATCGAGGTTGGAATACGATAGGTTTGAGTCGACTGGATGGATAGACGATCAATCACGAATGATAAACATGATTATGAAGCCGGGATTCAGCATAATCGATGGACATAAGATGTGGGATACTTGAAATACGAGTTTCGACAAAAGTCGAGTTGTCACGATGGAGTTTGCTTCGAGTCATGCTTGGTGTTGCTTTGGGTTTTTAAGCTGCCTACTTCGAGACATTTGCAAGCCTGCTCCGAGTCACTTGGGTCGGCACATTTTCTTGGGCTTCACAACTTACTTCGGGTCGGCATCCTCCAGTCTTCGGATTGACGTATGTAAATCTTTGGGTCAGCATGAATGGAGGGGTTGGCATTGAATGAGTGGATGGGATCGGCATGCTGGAGTCTGGAGTGGATCAGCATGTTGGAGTCTGGAGTGGGTCGGTGTTTTTCCCTTTGCTTCGGGTCGGCAGTACATGTTCCTCGGGTCGGCTACGTGTGAGCTTCGGGTCGGCTATAGGAAATAAAAGGGGTTCGACCATAGGGACTATATTTCGAGTCATGGACGATCGTGCTTCGAGGCCAATGCTATGTTTACTTTGGGTCGGCAAAACTCCAACAAGGGATCGGTCGTAGTGATGGGTTTTGGATCGGCTATGGTATTGATGGGCCTGGACCACTCGGGAAGCCTAGTACCCGGGTTTTGTCTATAAATCCAGCAGGCGGGGCTTCAGAAAAAGGGATCTTCATTCTGTTTCTCTTCATCTTCTCCATTAAGGCTACTCCACCATTATTGTTTTAAAAACTTTGGATTGTAACTGTAATTGATTCTGATATCAATAGAAAGGAAATTTCTGGAGTTGACGTAGGCCAGAGTCAGCTGAACCACTATAAATCCTCTGTTATTACCACTTTCTTTTTAATTTTGATTGTTCTTCATATTTAAACTCTCTACACACATTCTATCCGTGATTGCGATTTGGTGCTTTCAATGGCGTTTGGGTGTTAGTGGCCAATTTTGGCGCTAACATTTTGGTGGTTTCACTGAGAAAGCTAGCACTCGGGGATTCTGAAGCTTGGATTTTGGATTTAAAGGCTTAGGAACTCGGATTCTGGGAAGCAATGGTTAGGCCATCGACAAGGAGACAAGTGATAGAAAGGAGTCAGCAAGAAGGAAGTCAGGAGGCTTCCTTAGGAGCTAATCAGGCCTCAGTCTATATCACTAGGGACAAGATGCAGGTCAGGATGAATTCCATGCAGGAGCAATTAATGAAAAGGCAAGAGGAAATGATGCAGACCCTTCTCAGACAATTTGTATAAGTAGGAGCTGCAGGAGCTCAGATCCATGGAGCGGGATCAAAAGGACTCAACCGGCAAGCAGATGGAGTGGTTCAGCAGGGGCAGCCCCCGATCAGCAAGCAGCTATCAACCCATATGGACCTAGACTTGGGGGCAAACCAGCAAGTAATGTTGGACCGATCCATGAAAGGATAACAGATGGCACTACGCAGCCTGACGTCAATAGGAACACATGAGTGCGTGATGAGGAGTATGTACCAGAATTCCCTCAAGGACTTAGAGGGCAGTTAGGAAATGGAGATGGAGGGCAACCTTTGGTAGATAACACTGGATTAGCCGACATTATTAGGCGAACTATTCGCGGAGGCCTGATAAACATGGATCTGGAAGGAGTAAACAAAAGTCCGTCTACCCGTAACATCGGGATGGCTAGGAATCCACCTGATTTCAAGCTGCCCACTCTGGAAATGTACAATGGTAAGACGGATACCACTGACCACTTGATGAGGTACACATGACATATGGAAGTGCTAGGGGCATCAGAGGAGGTTATGGCCTGGTGTTTCCCCTGTACTTGACAACTATAGCTGCTATATGGTTCAGACAGTTGGAAGATGGATCTATTAGAACATGGACAGAACTGGTGGATAGGTTCTTGAAACAGTTTCGAGTTCACATAAATAGGCCGAAGAATGTGATGACACCAACATTGGTAAAGCAGAGGATGGGAGAATCACTTAGGACTTTCTTAACTCGGTTTAATGCGGCAGTTGGTTTGGTGGATTGCCCGGATCCATCAATGGTTCTGATGGCGGTAGTATCAGAAGTCGGGGATAATTTTGATTTCAAAGTATCGTTGATACGGGATCCACCAATGGATCTCAGGGAATTCTTTCACGAAGCTGAGAGGTTTCTTCGACAAGAGGATGCATGTTTGGATATGAAGTCAAAGGAAGTAAACATGGTTAAGGATGGAGAACCGTCCGGTGAAAGCTCGGGTAAAGACAAGGATAAAGGGAAGAGGAAGCGCTGGGGAGAACCAAAATTCTCCACTTACACAGGACTGAATGAGACATTAGAGCGTATATACTTGGATACTCGGGATCGCCTTCCTTATCGAAGGCCGGCAAGGTGGGAACCCTCAGAACGCGAAAGGACATCGGGAAAGCATTGTCTCTTTCATGACCTGGACGGGCATGATACTAATAGCTGCAGGCATCTAAAGGATATAATCCAGGAGCACGTAAGGAGTGGCCAGTTGCGGCAATATGTCGGAACTCGGAATGCGGCGGTGGAACAGGAGCAACCACTATCTACCTCAAACAACAATGGCGCGAGGCCCAGGAATGGTGGTCGGTTGGTCATCAACTAATCGTGATGGTTTCAAATAAGTAATAAACTTTGGACTAACGACTAAGTCACTTACTCATGTACGGGGACGGAGATAACCCCTAGGCATGCTCTGAGATGATGATAAGCCGTGATGCTCTGGTTTGTGAAATCTATTTTTTCTTTTTGGCTTGGACACTTGCTTTTTCTGGTTTGGTTTTGGAGTTTGGTTTGAACTCCTAGTTTTGTTTGTTTTCTGATTTGGGTTCTGGTTTAGACGTTTGTCTTTTGGTTTGGACTTTTGATATGGGTTTCTGGTTTGAATCTGGATTTTGGATTGGGTTTTGATTTACTTTTTATCTGGTTTTTGGCTAAAAGGTCATCGGGTATTGATTATGCTCGGCAAGGGTCCGGAGAGACCAGGATTCGACCTAGGACTTAGGCCCCATATTGTCTATTACTTGTTATCATAGGTCGTCGAGCATGGACTATGCTCGACAAGGGTCCAGAGCGACCGAGATTTGGCTTAGGACTTAAGCTACGACATTACTCAGCATTCAGGAACATTGAACCATGAACACCATGGCATTACTTAACACATGTCGTCGAGTGTGGAGTGCGCTTGGCAAGAACCCGAAGAGGTTACGGATTTGGATTTCGGTTTTGAATGGCTAAGGATTGGCTATGATCCGAAGCGATCTTGGATTTGGATATCGACCCGGAGAGGTCATGGATTTGGTTATTGGTTATTGGATATGGATGGGTTATAACTCGGTTATTGGGTTCGAGTGGATGTGGAATTGGATAAGGATTTGGTTATTGGATACGGATTGGATATCGACTCGGAGCAGTCGTGGATTTGGATAAGGATACGACAATGACACTTGGATAAAATGGATTGGATTATGAATCGGATTGTATGGCTATGGATAACATATGGACTTTAGATGACAGATTAAAAGCTATTCAAAACACGCCTTCCTACCGCAAGACATGTTTCGGGGGGCAAATGTTAACCCGCCTTTTGGCAAGGCCGTAGCCAGGCGAATTTAACTAAATCGATTGCTCGGTTATCGAGGATGGAATACAATAGGTTTGAGTCAACTGGATAGATAGACTATCAATCACGAATGATAAACATGATTATGAAGCCGGGATTCGGCAAAATCGATGGACAGAAGATGTGGGATACTTGAAATACGAGTTTAGACAAAAGTCGAGTTGTCGCGAGTTTCCTGGAGTTTGCTTTGAGTCATGCTTGGTGTTGCTTCAAGTTTTCAAGCTGCCTGCTTCGAGTCATTTGCAAGCCTGCTTCGAATCACTCGGGTCGGTACATTTCTTGGGTTTCATAACTTACTTCGAGTCTGAATCCTCCGGTCTTCGGGTCGGCATATGTAAGTCTTCGGGCCGCTACGAATGGAGGGGTCGGCATTGAATGAGTGGATGAGATCGGCATGTTGGAGTCTGGAGTGGATCGACATGTTGGAGGCTGGAGTGGATCGGCATATTAGAGTCTGGAGTGGATCGGCATGTTGGAGTTTGGAGTGGGTCGGCATTTTTTCCCTTTGCTTCGAGTCGGTAGTACATGTTCCCCGGGTGGGCTAAAGGAAACAAAAGAGGTTCGGCCATAGAGACTATGTTTCGAGTCATGGACGATCGTGCTTCGGGCCAATGCTATGTTTACTTCGGGTCGGAAAAACTCCAACAAGGGATCGGTCATAGTGATGGGTTTTGGATCGGCTATGGTATTAATGGGCCCGTACCAAGGAAGCCCAGTAACTCGGGTTTTGTCTATAAATACAGCAGGCGGGGCTTCAGATAAAGCGATCTTCATTCTGTTTCTCTTCATCTTCTCCACTAAGGCTACGCTGCCATTATTGTTTTAAAAACTCCGGATTATAATTGTAATTGATTCTGATATCAATAGAAAGGATATTTCTGGAGTGGACGTAGGCCAGAGTCAGTTGAACCACTATAAATCCTCTATTATTACTGCTTTCTTTTTAATTTTGATTGTTCTTCATATTTGAACTCTCTACATACATTCTATATGTGATCTGTGACTGCGATTTGGTGCTTTCAACGACGTTTGGATGTGAGTGGCCAATTTTGGTGCTAACAATGGTTATTCATCACTGAGAAATTGTTAAACAAACATTAAAAAAACTAAAAGGGGAGAAATATGTAAAAGGAAATAAAAAGAAGAAAATAAACCCGAAACTAAAAAATGAAGTAGGCCCGCGGTGTGGTAGAAGTACAGTGCATGGAGGTTATATAGAATCAGTAAGAATGTTAGGGCTTTGAAAAACTGTGAATTTACATAGCTATCTCTATGTAAATATGTAGGCTGATATTATGGATAAGTTATAAGTACAGCCCCGAAAGGAAAATAGGGTTATCTATTTTGCTTGACAGAACCAAAATAAATGTTTAAATGGCACCAAATACTTTATACCTTTAATTTTAGGGTGTTAGTATGGACGCCAATTATCCCTGATGCCACTTAAATGGATGGTAAAATTAATTGAAACAAAATACTACAAAAACCCACTTTCGTCAATTATGCAAAATTAAGTGAAAAAATAGGCACATGGTTTTGCATAACCAAATGATGCAAATATATAAATGATGCAAATATATGAAAACAAAACCCTAATTATAAAACATAGTAATAGCTTCCCATATCAACAGTTAATTGTAGAACATATTGAAACTAATAATGTTAGTAATGCCTATTTTATTGTTTTTGTATAAATCATCGAATGAATTGATAGTTTTTCTATTACCATCCAAACTAGGCAAGATATTTATGTATGTTAGAATCTCAATAGATTCAAGTTTAAATTTATCGTAGTCTATATTGATGCTTATTAAGATAATATGTAATAAAATTTATAATTTTTAAATTCAAGGAAAGGGAGGTGAAAAAATTCGTACGTTTTATTTTTATTGGGAAGAGAAAAACTAAAAGAAAGAAACATAAATTAAATCAGTGGGTATGGATGGGTGTGTGGAATAATTCAATGGGTGTTAAGAAAAAATGGATGGGAGGTGTATATTTAGTATGTGTGTAAATAACAACACCCTAATTTAATGATCAGCATCAATAAGTTTTGCCTAGAAATTTAAATGGAGCTTTTGATCTAAACATGTATACTTAATCTTTTACAGTGAAAGGTGTATGTTATAAAAAAAAGATTGCTGCTATTGACATTCAAAAAAATGCTTCTGACTACCACAATTTTTTATAATAAATATCGGTTTTTTATTGTACTTAATACCATATCAATTTTTTTCCGCTCGGTCCTAAAAAGCCATCTGTTTTTTATTTCCAACGGTCGTTCACTAATGTACAGTTAGAAACAACCGCGTGCCTTTTGAATTCCAACGGTTGTTCAATGTCATATGATGACAAAAAATCGAACATCATTTAGATGCCTATTTGAAAAAAAAATCTGGTATTAGTAAGCTGTAAGTGAAGTTTGTATGGTGGTCATTAGTTGTGGGAGACAGAAGCAATTTTCTGGATGCCTATAGTAAAGATATAGAAAAATTGAAGTTTTTTGTTAAGGGTTCGCATGATAAAATAGTTATGCATAAGTGAAATATCACCTGTCATGCTATATGTGAATTCTTTTTTTATAAATATGAATTAACCAAAATGACAAATATTAATAAAACATATAGATCAAGGACATCGGTTAAAAATTTAGGTTGAAGGAAAAAACCACATCTCCTCTCAAACTATACCACCACATTGCCGCCTACATTAGTGCATAACCATTTGTCATCACCGCCTCCTTTCATGATTGTATCCCTATAATTATCGCCTTCACCTACATTTAGAACCTCGACCATTGCATTAAATCACAAAAAACCTACTCGTCTCCAATCTCATCGTCGCACGACACCACCTTGTTGCCGCGTCGCACTAGTAGCATAACCTGAAAGTTGGTGGTATGCCTTAGAGGCAATTATGTAATTATTTACATATATCTAACTTTGTTGTCAATCTTGTTCATACTAACGATGTTTGTTTTTCTTTTATATACTTTATTATATTATAATGTAATTAATAAATAATTAATTTAAAGTGTATAATAAGTAAATCTTTAAATAAAATGTTATGTGATTATTTTTGCATATGGTTGCAATCGTGAGTAATTAATAAAAAAATAAAATGATATTTTATTTTAAATATTTCTTGTCAAGATGTTCCGAGAAAGGATATTGATACGTCCGTTGATACCAGAGTGCGTAATGCTTTCCAAATGTCGCGTAGTGTTTTACTCATGGCTGTTGGGCAACAAGGGGTCACATACTTCTAGTTATTATATAACTATGGAATGAATCGTCCAAAAGTTTCCTGTTGAACAATAACAACTAGGTAAAATGGGAAATCCCAAAGTGATGATGTTTCACGTTTCCATCAACTTGAGAATATTGTGGAACTTCAAAGTGAATACACCATTTTGATTATAGTTAAATCATTGCATGATGATCCATTGAGCGACTATAGTTGGATCTAAGATTGGAAGTGCAACACTATTCGATAGAGGATTTGTAACGACCCCGGATTTATATATATTTAATTTGATAATTAATTGAATTTTTGAATTAAATTTTGTAAAATTAATTGTAAATTGAAGCGAGTTTCCCCAATTCAAATAGAATATATATTAAATCATATGAATTTAAATATTGAATATATATATGTATATGTGCATATATGAGTAGATTTGAATATATATATGTATATATATATTGGATTTGAATTTTAAAGTTTAAGTAAATGGTTTAAAAATAATTATGAAAATATAGATATTTGACACAAGTATAAAAGTAAATGAATAAATAATTTAAATTCAGAATTGATGGTTTTTATAATAGAAATAAAAATAAAAATATTTGAGTTAGAAATAGAAATGAATAAAAGATAAATTATGAAAATAAATAGATAAAAATAAATTACATACATATAAGATAAATTAACACTTAGATAAAATCTAAAGCAAAATTAAAATAAAAATACATTCAAGTATATTCTAGTGTAAACAAATATACATAGCTATGTATATACACTTGCAAAAGAAAACATATGTTCAAGTGTAAACAAATAATATGTAATGAAGCTTGCTAAGGAAGCCACCAACTATCTCATATATTGTACAGCCGAAATATAAAAGAAAAAAATATCTTTAGTCAATACAAAATAATCAAAGAAAGAAGATAAGTATGAGACATAAGGTACATATGCATTAAATGTTTTCATCTCAGCTCAAAGTATTTGGTCAATTCGAAATCTTACAAAATGTATCCATCATACACCCAAAGCAAGAAATATCCCTGCCTCTTGTACAAACAAATAATAATATCACCTGTATTCATTTTATACATATCATCTTCTCATTTCAAATTCATTCCATCCTAAGCTATGGAAACTGAGGCAAACACTATCTAAAACTCAAACAAACAAATCAGCATACGAATTCAACAAAATACAACCTAAACAACAATACAAATTCATGAAAGACAAAGAAAGTGAAGAACTTCAGCTTGCAAAATTTTCACAAACCTGTTTCAAGCATCAAGGAAGCTCTGTTCTTTCTTCTTCTGGAGATACTGTGAGTAAACTCCATTTTAAACTAAATCTTTTATATTGATCTATGTTCTGTGATGATGGAAACTTGAAATGGATGTAAATACATGTGAATAAGTTTATATTGCCTGTGCATGTCAGTATATATATATAGACACACACACACACACACATCATACTATTATTTTACAAGCATATGATTTCCTTACAAAAATTCATATCTCAAAAATTTTAATAGATTTTGGTAATGATTTTTAAATGAAATCTAGTTGTAATCACCTGATTTAAATTTTAAAAACAATTATGAGCATAAGTATTAAAGGGATTATAGGTAGAAGGAAAATTACAGTAAAAAGGGAATCAATGGTTAAAATTCGAATATTTTAATTTGTTGATTTGATTTTATATCTTGAATAAACATTCGAAAGTAGGATTTTTAAAACAAGAATGATGATTTTTAGTTAAGTATACAAGGTGCAGTTAATAAATGAACCAAAAATGCACTTTTATCGATTTCTGATGGGTTATCTAATCTTAGATGCTGAAACTTGTTGTGAAGCTAGCTTGATGATTTTTGAATCCAGGAAAAATATGAAAAAAATTATCTATTGCATAAATGGTTGGGTAGAGACGAGTTTAGGGTTTTGGATCAAGTTTTGTAGTGGCCTGTAAACTTGTTGATTTTGTCACCGTGGGTTGATCGAGTGTGACGAGGATCTGGGAAATGGTAGAGGGGATGTCGACGAAGGTCTAGGTGGAATGGCGTGGATGCCGGTGATTGAGATCGACGGCGATGATGGATTTTCCGTCGTGTTCATTTTCCAGTTTTTTGATCGAGAATCGATTTTTCATTTTGGCCTTCGATTCGTACTTCTAGGTTGTCGCGCTGATGGACAAGGTCGTAGGTGATGCTTTGGAGCCGAAGGCGATGATTGGAGGAGGCTTGGGTGGTTGTGCACGTGCATGCGTGTGTGCGTATGTATCTGGGTTTGTGGATCATCGGTGAAGAAGATGGTAGCTCGGGTCGTGTCTCGAGTATATTGCAAATTGCCTCGAAGCAAATGAAGATGTGGGGGGAAACTCGAAGAGGGTCTCGGGTAATAGAGCATATTGCTCGGGTTTTATTTAAACTGGAAGATTCAATAAGTTTTGGAATAAATGATAGTTAAATTTTAAAGTAATCAAGTTTAAAGTGTTTTAATCTAAATAACCTTTGTTTAAAAAGTTTATTTAAATAAACTTAATTGGAAATTTAAGAAATGGAATGTGTTTAAAGGTTAATTTAGCTTAAAGGTTTAAAGTTAATTGATTAATACTTAGTTAAAAGGTAATAATTAATGATGAGCAATTAAAAGAAAATTACTTAATGAAAATTAATTAAGTATAATTACTTGATTTAATTAATAAAAGATTATTACTTAATTAAAGATAATCACTCTATGTAATTACATTAAAGAATGATTAATTAAGTAAAGTTTAATTAATGACAATTAATTAAAGATAATTGATTACTTAAGATAATTACTTAATTAAAAATAATTAATTGATGATTAAAGTTGATTAATTAGGTAATTAAAGGACAATTACTCGATTTAATTAATTTGTGATTAGGGATAATCGCTTATTATAATTAATTAAGGTAATTAATGGTAATTAATTAAGGGTTAATTTATTAATTAAGGAAAATTAATTAAAAGATAATTAAATAATTAAAGGTTAATTATTTAATGATTAAAGATAATTAATCAAAATGGTTTGTAATTAATTAATGTTAATTAACCAGGATTAGTAAATTATTCATAAGTAATTAATCTGATTTAAACTAATCAGATAATTAATTGATTTTGGAAATGGATTTGGGTTAAATGTTAAAGCTTTCGAAAAGGAGTTTTTAAGATAAAAGTTATTTTGAATAACTTGGTAAAGCTTCCAATTTAAATAATTCAATCCGAATTTGAATTCTATATTGAAAATTTTGGTTTAAAAAAATGTGATAAATGTTATAAGTGTGTTTATATGAATTTAAACCATTTTAAAACTATGGTTTTGAGAATTTGAATTTAACCCAAGGACTTTAACTCGTATAAATGAATCAGATTTTTCGAAATAAAACTGTTGTTTTCAAATAATAGAAGCTTTCATATAAGGAATAAATTTCCAATTTGTGTCAAAAGAATTTCAAGATTGAAATGGAAATGGTTTTTCGAGTTATGAATAAATATTTGTGAAGGATTGTTGAACTTTGTTTTGAAATTGGAAAGGTGTACCTTTTGTATAAAAGTTCGAAATGGAATTATTTTGAAAGCTATCAATTAAATCTTTGATTTAAAGATTGGACGAGTTAAATCCAAATTGAAATGGAAATTGATTTGGAAAATCTATGAACAGATCTTTGTAAAACTGGGTGAACTTTGTGAGATGAATCTTTTTGTAAAAGATTAAAATGGTAATGTGTTTAAACCATTTGAAAGAAAAAATTTGGGTAATAAGTTGTGACTTAATTCAAATCCCAATATCCATATGTTTTTAAATATCGCGCTCATTATTCGGTTTAGCCGGGAGAGGACTTTGTGTCATATAACCCATTCCGAATAATGATACGACGTATATGGATAGCATTTGAAGGCCGGTGGTGAAGACCGGATACTTTCGAAAACGAAAGGATTACCATCGATTGTCTCTGCATCGGCTGATCCCCGGTATAGAGATTTTAGCACCCTTTTGTGATGGGAAGTCCGGACGTGATTAGAAATTATCCGGATTTGCAAGGGCTTCTTTGGAAGTGCCTTCAGTTCTGTTCGAACCCGGAACAGACTTGTATGGTTGTATGTCTGACACTACACTTTGAGATGTAAAGCTGGTTTCTATCAAATACATTTCTGTTTGGTGGCGGAGATTTATTCTCTTAGCTTAACACCCTTCTTTGAGACGTACGAGCTCAGAGGTTATGTAGTTGATGGTTACTAGTGATACATACCCAATTTGGTAATGTGGCATGCTAAGTGTTGCTGTGTGTTGCTGATCATTTGTTGATCAAAGCATGGCTTTCGTGTAAAGCGTAGATTTATGGACGAGACCTCATCGGACCTCACAAACCGGAAATGGTCAAAACAGGAAAGATGCGGTAAGGTTTCAAGGGTAGCTCCCCTAGGGTATGTCCATTCCTTCTGGAAAAAGGTGGTATCATGGTATAGAGCCTAGATATTTACCTGTGTGGTTGCTCCAATCTCATTTACTGTGTGATTGTTGTTGTGTGATCGAGGCGCCTCGGATAAAGGTCCCAAAGGACCGGGGGTGGCATATCTCAGGTTTACTACTCGAGAAGGGGGTAACCGGCCTTGTGTTGGCAGAGAGCCAGGTGGTTCTTGGAGCGTCCCTCCAGAGGCGTTCCCATGTGGCATAGGAAGTTCCTTAGCTTGACCATTTGTTGGAAAATCCAAAGAAACAATACGAACCTTGTACGGTTTTAGTTGTATAACCTGCTATGGAATGTGGCGGTAACCTTCTATTGAACATAGTAGCTATAGTAGGCATAAGTGCGAAATGCCTATGCTGGCTAAGATTAATATTATACTTTCGAAATGTTTTCCACACTATGCACTAATAATAATATTTAAAAGATTTTGCGTATCAAGCATGTTTAACTATCATAAGGAGAAATCTCCTCCAATTCCGCGTTTGCATTGTGTGTGTGGCGGGAGACCTTATGGTAGTTTCATTTTCCAAAAGCATTGTAGGTTTCAATGTTTAAAATTCTTTTGTTCTTTGTTTTAAAGATAAACTGTTCATTGTTTTAAAGATAAACTGTTCTTGTTTTGCTTAGTGCAACGTGATAGGGGGTTCTCGCTTCGCAGTTTGGTGGCGAACGGGAGACTCTTACCCCTACATGTCCGTGAGTGGGAGGGGTTGGTTAGCCGTAAGGTGTGACAGTCGAAAGGCTGGCCGTAAAAGCAAGGACAACGTACCAGTGTATGCCACGGTGGGTCTGGGATGGTTGCAAAGCCTACTGGTCGTCACTGCCTCGTGTGGGCCTTTACATTTGGTATCAGAGCTAAGGTTGAACTTTAGCTATGGAGTATAACACATTAAGTAACTCATTAGAGATAGGGTGAAGTATACCCTAGAATGAGTATCTCTAAGATATCCGTCCGTATGCCTCAGTAAATTCTCTTGCTACCCACTGATAGTAAGTATGAGTGCAAGAAGAGGATGAGATAGGGGATAGGGGAATACGACTATAAATGGTCAATAACCTGTAACAACAAGGAAATAATCTTTTCTCTATCAATCTCTTTTGTTCGTCATCTTTTCTCAATTCTTTGATAATTCCTGGTAGATCCAGGAAGAAATTCGATATATTTGCATGGGACATAAACTCCAAATAGGTCAGAATTGTTTGTTTGGATGTATTGGTTGCTTTGGTTGCTATGGTTGATAGATATACTTTAGTTTCTAAACTAAAAGTTTTGAAATAGTATCCATATATCTATCTATTCTTTGGGTCCCGATATGTTCTACGAATGGTTAGTTATCCTTTCGAACTGACCAATGCCACTGCATATTTAGTAGATCTGGATAACCCGAGTATCGTGTGGAAAAAATTAAACAGATTCGTTCTCGTATCAATTATTGATGTTCTGATTTGGTAACCCAAATGCAGAATAGATATTCAGTTTGTTTTGATGAAATGTTTTTCATCTATCTTTGTATCTCCCTGGCAAATTTCGAGGACGAAATTCTTTTAAAGGGGAAGGTTGTAACGACCCCGGATTTTATATATATTTAATTTGATAATTAATTGAATTTTTGAATTAAATTTTGTAAAATTAATTGTAAATTGAAGCTAGTTTCCCCAATTCAAATAGAATATATATTAAATCATATGAATTTAAATATTGAATATATATGTATATGTGCATATATGAGTAGATTTGAATATATATATATATATATATTGGATTTGAATTTTAAAGTTTAAGTAAATGGTTTAAAAATAATTATGAAAATATAGATATTTGACACAAGTATAAAAGTAAATGAATAAATAATTTAAATTCAGAATTGATGGTTTTTATAATAGAAATAAAAATAAAAATATTTGAGTTAGAAATAGAAATGAATAAAAGATAAATTATGAAAATAAATAGATAAAAATAAATTACATACATATAAGATAAATTAACACTCAGATAAAATCTAAAGCAAAATAAAAATAAAAATACATTCAAGTATATTCTAGTGTGAACAAATATACATAGCTATGTATATACACTTGCAAAAGAAAACATATGTTCAAGTGTAAACAAATAATATGTAATGAAGCTTGCTAAGGAAGCCACCAACTATCTCATATATTGTACAGCCGAAATATAAAAGAAAAAAAAATCTCTTTAGTCAAACAAAATAAACAAAGAAAGAAGATAAGTATGAGACATAAGGTACGTATGCATTAAATGTTTTCATCTCAGCTCAAAGTATTTGGTCAATTCGAAATCTTACAAAATGTATCCATCATCCACCCAAAGCAAGAAATATCCCTGACTCTTGTACAAATAATAATATCACCTGTATTCATTTTATACATATCATCTTCTCATTTCAAATTCGTTCCATCCTAAGCTATGGAAACTGAGGCAAACACTATCTAAAACCCAAACAAACAAATCAGCATACGAATTCAACAAAATACAACCTAAAAAACAATATAAATTCATGAAAGACAAAGAAAGTGAAGAACTTCAGCTTGCAAAATTTTCACAAACCTGTTTCAAGCATCAAGGAAGCTCTGTTCTTTCTTCTTCTGGAGATACTGTGAGTAAACTCCATTTTAAACTAAATCTTTTATATTGATCTATGTTCTGTGATGATGGAAACTTGAAATGGATGTAAATACATGTGAATAAGTTTATATTGCCTGTGCATGTCAGTATATATATATATATATATATATATATAGACACACACACACACACATCATACTGTTATTTTACAGGCATATGATTTCCTTACAAAGATTCATATCTCAAAAATTTAAATAGATTTTGGTAATGATTTTTAAATGAAATCTAGTTGTAATCACCTGATTTAAATTTTAAAAACAATTATGAGCATAAGTATCAAAGGGATTACAGGTAGAAGGAAAATTACAGTAAAAAGGGAATCAATGGTTAAAATTCGAATATTTTAATTTGTTGATTTGATTTTATATCTTGAATAAACATTCAAAAGTAGGATTTTTAAAACAAGAATGATGATTTTTAGTTAAGTATACAAGGTGCAGTTAATAAATGAACCAAAAATGCACTTTTATCGATTTCTGATGGGTTATCTAATCTTAGATGCCGAAACTTGTTGTGAAGCTAGCTTGATGATTTTTGAATCCAGGAAAAATATGAAAAAATTGATCTATTGCATAAATTGTTGGGTTGAGACGAGTTTAGGGTTTTGGATCAAGTTTTGCAGTGGCCTGTAAACTTGTTGATTTTGTCACCGTGGGTTGATCGAGTGTGACGAGGATCTGGGAAATGGTAGAGGGGATGTCGACGAAGGTCTGGGTGGAATGGCGTGGATGCCGGTGATTGAGATCGACGGCGATGATGGATTTTCCGTCGCGTTCATTTTCTAGTTTTTCGATCGAGAATCGAGTTTTCGTTTTGGCCTTCGATTCGTACTTCTGGGTTGTCGCACTGATGGACAAGGTCGTGGGTGATGCTCTGGAGCCGGAGGCGATGATTGGAGGAGGCTTGGGTGGTTGTGCACGTGCATGCGTGTGTGCGTATGTATCTGGGTTTGTGGATCATCGAGGATGAAGATGGTAGCTCGGGTCATGTCTCGAGTATGTTGCAAATTGCCTCAAAGCAAATGAAGATGTGAGGGGAAACTCGAAGAGGGTCTCAGGTAATAGAGCATATTGGTCGGGTTTTATTTAAACTGGAAGATTCAATAAGTTTTGGAATAAATGATAGTTAAATTTTAAAGTAATCAAGTTTAAAGTGTTTTAATCTAAATAACCTTTGTTTAAAAAGTTTATTTAAATAAACTTAATTGGAAATTTAAGAAATGGTATGTTTTTAAAGGTTAATTTAGCTTAAAGGTTTTAAGTTAATTGATTAATACTTAGTTAAAAGGTAATAATTAATGATGAGCAATTAAAAGACAATTACTTAATGAAAATTAATTAAGTATAATTACTTGATTTAATTAATAAAAGATTATTACTTAATTAAAGATAATTACTCTATGTAATTACATTAAAGAATGATTAATTAAGTAAAGTTTAATTAATGACAATTAATTAAAGATAATTGATTACTTAAGATAATTACTTAATTAAAAATAATTAATTGATGATTAAAGTTGATTAATTAGGCAATTAAAGGACAATTACTCGATTTAATTAATTTGTGATTAGGGATAATCGCTTATTATAATTAATTAAGGTAATTAATGGTAATTAATTAAGGAAAATTAATTAAAAGATAATTAAATAATTAAAGGTTAATTATTTAATGATTAAAGATAATTAATCAAAATGGTTTGTAATTAATTAATGTTAATTAACCAGGATTAGTAAATTATTCATAAGTAATTAATCTGATTTAAACTAATCAGATAATTAATTAATCTTACTTATGGATGTTTGAATTGTATGGAATGCTTTGAATTGTTGATATTCCCTGATCTGTGTTGCTTTGTGATACATCCTGATTTGTGTTGTGATCTGTTTCTTTGGGATGAATGTAATTAATTCCCTATGATGTAATTTATTATCTATGATACATTAATATATTATCTGTGATCTGGGTACAAAAGATAAGCGTTATAGTTTATACCGCTTATCAACTATATTTCTGTATTCTGATCTGTGATGATTGAATGATGTTGCACTACTGTGTGAAACCCCTGGACCACACTTTTACACACACAAATATGGATTTCACGAGGAAATCGGTTAAGTCACAAATGATTTAAATTTAATGTTTTTGAAATTGAAATTTTAATTTCAATTGATTTTGGAAATGGATTTGGGTTAAATGTTAAAGCTTTCGAAAAGGAGGTTTTATGATAAAAGTTATTTTGAATAACTTGGTAAAGCTTCCAATTTAAATAATTCAATCTGAATTTGAATTCTATATTGAAAATTTTGGTTTAAAAAAATGTGATAAATGTTATAAGTGTGTTTATATGAATTTAAACCATTTTCAAACTATGGTTTTGAGAATTTGAATTTAACCCAAGGACATTAACCCGTATAAATGAATCAGATTTTCCGAAATAAAACTGTTGTTTTAAAATAATAGAAGCTTTCATATAAGGAATAAATTTCCAATTTGTGTCAAAAGAATTTCAAGATTGAAATGGAAATGGTTTTTCGAGTTATGAATAAATCTTTGTGAAGGATTGTTGAACTTTGTTTTGAAATTGGAAAGGTGTACCTTTTGTATAAAAGTTCGAAATGGAATTATTTTGAAAGCTATCAATTAAATCTTTGATTTAAAGATTGGACGAGTTAAATCCAAATTGAAATGGAAATTGATTTGGAAAATCTATGAACAGATCTTTGTAAAACTGGGTGAACTTTGTGAGATGAATCTTTTTGTAAAAGATTAAAATGGTAATGTGTTTAAACCATTTGAAAGAAAAAATTTGGGTAATAAGTTGTGACTTAATTCAAATCCCAATATCCATATGTTTTTAAATATCGCGCTCATTATTCGGTTTAGCCGGGAGAGGACTTTGTGTCATATAACCCATTCCGAATAATGATACGACGTATATGGATAGCATTTGAAGACCGGTGGTGAAGAATGGATACTTTCGAAAATGAAAGGATTAACATCGATTGTCTCTGCATCGGCTGATCCCCGGTATAGAGATTTTAGCACCCTTTTGTGATGGGAAGTCCGGACGTGATTAGAAATTATCCGGATTTGCAAGGGCTTCTTTGGAAGTGCCTTCAGTTCTGTTCGAACCCGGAACAAACTTGTATGGTTGTATGTCTGACACTACACTTTGAGATGTAAAGCTGGTTTCTATCAAATACATTTCTGTTTGGTGGCGGAGATTTATTCTCTTAGCTTAACACCCTTCTTTGAGACGTACGAGCTCAGAGGTTATGTAGTTGATGGTTAATAGTGATACATTCCCAATTTGGTAATGTGGCATGCCAAGTGATGCTGATCATTTGTTGATCAAAGCATGGCTTTCGTGTAAAGCGTAGCTTTGTGGACGAGACCTCATCGGACCTCACAAACCGGAAATGGTCGAAACAGGAAAGATGCTGCAAGGTTTCAGGGGTAGCTCCCCTAGGGTATGTCCATTCCTTCTGGAAAAAGGTGGTATCATGGCATGGAGCCTAGATATTTACCTATTTGGTTGCTCCAATCTCATTTACTGTGTGATTGTTGCTGTGTGATCGAGGTGCCTCGGATAAAGGTCCCAAAGGACCGGGGGTGGCATATCTCAGGTTTACTACTTGGGAAGGGGGTAACCGGCCTTGTGTTGGTAGAGAGCCTGGTGGTTCTCGGGGCGTCCCTCCAGAGGCGTTCCCATGTGGCATAGGAAGTTCCTTAGCCTGACCATTTGTTGGAAAATCCAAAGAAACAATACGAACCTTGTACGGTTTTAGTTGTATAACCTGCTATGGAATGTGGCGGTAACCTGCTATTGAACATAGTAGCTATAGTAGGCATAAGTGCGAAATGCCTATGCTGGCTAAGATTAATATTATACTTTCGAAATGTTTTCCACACTATGCACTAATAATAATATTTAAAATATTTTGCGTATCAAGCATGTTTAACTATCATAAGGAGAAATCTCCTCCAATTCTGCGTTTGCATTTTGTGTGTGGCTGGAGGCCTTATGGTAGTTTCATTTTCCAAAAGCATTGCGGATTTCAATGTTTAAAATTCTTTTGTTCTTTGTTTTAAAGATAAACTGTTCTTGTTTTGCTTAGTGCAACGTGATAGGGGGTTCTCGCTTCGCAGTTTGGTGGCGAACGGGAGACTCTTACCCCTACATGTCCCTGAGTGGGAGGGGTTGGTTAGCCGTAAGGTGTGACAGTCGAAAGGCTGGCCGTAAAAGCAAGGACACGGTACCAGTGTATGCCACTGTGGGTCTGGGATGGTTGCAAAGCCTACCGGTCGTCACTGCCTCGTGTGGGCTTTTACATTTGGTATCAGAGCTAAGGTTGAACTTTAGCTATGGAGTATAACACAATAAGTAACTCATTAGAGATAGGGTGACGTATACCCTAGAATGAGTATCTCTAAGATATCTGTCTGTATGCCTCAGTAAATTCTCTTGCTATCCACTGATAGTAAGTATGAGTGCAAGAAGAGGATGAGATAGGGGACAGGGGAATACGACTATAAATGGTCAATAACCTGTAACAACAAGGAAATAATCTTTTATCTATCAATCTCTTTTGTTCGTCATCTGTTCTCAATTCTTTGATAATTCCTGGTAGATCCAGGAAGAAATTCGATATATTTGCATGGGACATAAACTCCAAATAGGTCAGAATTGTTTGTTTGGATGTATTGGTTGCTTCGGTTGCTATGGTTGATAGATATACTTTAGTTTCTAAACTAAAAGTTTTGAAATAGTATCCATATATCTATCTATTCTTTGGGTCCCGATATGTTCTATGAATGGTTAGTTATCCTTTCGAACTGACCAATGCCACAACATATTTCGTAGATCTGGATAACCCGAGTATCGTGTGGAAAAAATTAAACAGATTCGTTCTCGTATCAATTATTGATGTTCTAATTTGGTAAGCCAAATGCAAAATAGATATTCAGTTTGATTTGATGAAATTTTTTCATCTATCTTTGTGTCTCCCTGGAAAATTTCGAGGACGAAATTCTTTTAAGGGGGGAAGGTTGTAACTACCCCGGATTTTATATATATTTAATTTGATAATTAATTGAATTTTTGAATTAAATTTTGTAAAATTAATTGTAAATTGAAGCGAGTTTACCCAATTCAAATAGAATATATATTAAATCATATGAATTTAAATATTGAATATATATGTATATGTGCATATATGAGTAGATTTGAATATATATATGTATATATATATATATATATTGGATTTGAATTTTAAAGTTTAAGTAAATGGTTTAAAAATAATTATGAAAATATAGATATTTGACACAAGTATAAAAGTAAATGAATAAATAATTTAAATTCAGAATTGATGGTTTTTGTAATAGAAATAAAAATAATAATATCTAAGTTAGAAATAGAAATGAATAAAAGATAAATTATGAAAATAAATAGATAAAAATAAATTACATACATATAAGATAAATTAACACTTAGATAAAATCTAAAGCGAAATTAAAATAAAAATACATTCAAGTATATTCTAGTGTGAACAAATATACATAGCTATGTATATACACTTGCAAAAGAAAACATATGTTCAAGTGTAAACAAATAATATGTAATGAAGCTTGCTAAGGAAGCCACCAGCTATCTCATATATTGTACAGCCGAAATATAAAAGAAAAAAATCTCTTTAGTCAATACAAAATAAACAAAGAAAGAAGATAAGTATGAGACATAAGGTACATATGCATTAAATGTTTTCATCTCATCACAAAGTATTTAGTCAATTCGAAATCTTACAAAATGTATCCATCATCCACCCAAAGAAAGAAATATCCCTGCCTCTTGTACAAACAAATAATAATATCACCTGTATTCATTTTATACATATCATCTTCTCATTTCAAATTCGTTCCGTCCTAAGCTATGGAAACTGAGGAAAACACTATCTAAAACTCAAACAAACAAATCAGCATACAAATTCAACAAAATACAACCTAAACAACAATACAAATTCATGAAAGACAAAGAAAGTGAAGAACTTCCGCTTGCAAAATTTTCACAAACCTGTTTCAAGCATCAAGGAAGCTCTGTTCTTTCTTCTTCTAGAGATACTGTGAGTAAACTCCATTTTAAACTAAATCTTTTATATTGATCTATGTTGTGTGATGATGGAAACTTGAAATGGATGTAAATACATGTGAATAAGTTTATATTGCCTGTGCATGTCAGTATATATACACACACACACACTGACACACACATCATACTGTTATTTTACAAGCATATGATTTCCTTACAAAAATTCATATCTCAAAAATTTAAATAGATTTTGGTAATGATTTTTAAATGAAATCTAGTTGTAATCACCTGATTTAAATTTTAAAAACAATTATGAGCATAAGTATCAAAGGGATTACAGGTAGAAGGAAAATTACAGTAAAAAGGGAATCAATGGTTAAAATTCGAATATTTTAATTTGTTGATTTGATTTTATATCTTGACTAAACATTCGAAAGTAGGATTTTTAAAACAAGAATGATGATTTTTAGTTAAGTATACAAGGTGCAGTTAATAAATGAACCAAAAATGCACTTTTATCGATTTCTGATGGGTTATCTAATCTTAGATGCTGAAACTTGTTGTGAAGCTAGCTTGATGATTTTTGAATCCAGGAAAAATATGAAAAAATTGATCTATTGCATAAATTGTTGGGTTGAGACGAGTTTAGGGTTTTGGATCAAGTTTTGCAGTGGCCTGTAAACTTGTTGATTTTGTCACCGTGGGTTGATCGAGTGTGACGAGGATCTGGGAAATGGTAGAGGGGATGTCAACGAAGGTCTGGGTGGAATGGCGTGGATGCCGGTGATTGAGATCGACGGCGATGATGGATTTTTCGTCGCGTTCATTTTCCAGTTTTTCGATCGAGAATCGATTTTTCATTTTGGCCTTCGATTCGTACTTCTGGGTTGTTGCGCTGATGGACAAGGTCGTAGGTGATGCTCTGGAGCCGAAGGCGATGATTGGAGGAGGCTTGGGTGGTTGTGCACGTGCATGCGTGTGTGCGTATGTATCTGGGTTTGTGGATCATCGGGGAAGAAGATGGTAGCTCGGGTCGTGTCTCGAGTATGTTGCAAATTGCCTCGAAGCAAATGATAATCGCTTATTATAATTAATTAAGGTAATTAATGGTAATTAATTAAGGAAAATTAATTAAAAGATAATTAAATAATTAAAGGTTAATTATTTAATGATTAAAGATAATTAATCAAAATGGTTTGTAGTTAATTAATGTTAATTAACCAGGATTAGTAAATTATTCATAAGTAATTAATCTGATTTAGACTAATCAGATAATTAATTGATCTTACTTATGGATGTTTGAATTGTATGGAATGCTTTGAATTGTTGATATTCCCTGATCTGTGATGCTTTGTGATACATCCTGATTTGTGTTGTGATATGTTTCTTTGGGATGAATGTAATTAATTCCCTATGATGTAATTTATTATCTGTGATACATTTATATATTATCTGTGATCTGGGTACAAAAGATAAGCGTTATAGTTTATACCGCTTATCAACTATATTTATGTATTATGATCTGTGATGATTGAATGATGTTGCACTACTGTGTGAAACCCCTGGACCACACTTTTACACACACAAATATGGATTTCACGAGGAAATCGGTTAAGTCACAGATGATTTAAATTTAATGTTTTTGAAATTGAAATTTTAATTTCAATTGATTTTGGAAATGGATTTGGGTTAAATGTTAAAGCTTTCGAAAAAGAGTTTTTAAGATAAAAGTTATTTTGAATAACTTGGTAAAGCTTCCAATTTAAATAATTCAATCTGAATTTGAATTCTATATTGAAAATTTTGGTTTAAAAAATGTGATAAATGTTATAAGTGTGTTTATATGAATTTAAACCATTTTAAAAGTATGGTTTTGAGAATTTGAATTTAACCCAAGGACTTTAACTCGTATAAATGAATCAGATTTTCCGAAATAAAACTATTGTTTTCAAATAATAGAAGCTTTCATATAAGGAATAAATTTCCAATTTGTGTCAAAAGAATTTCAAGATTGAAATGGAAATGGTTTTTCGAGTTATGAATAAATCTTTGTGAAGGATTGTTGAACTTTGTTTTGAAATTGGAAAGGTGTACCTTTTGTATAAAAGTTCGAAATGGAATTATTTTGAAAGCTATCAATTAAATCTTTGATTTAAAGATTGGAAGAGTTAAATCCAAATTGAAATTGAAATTGATTTGGAAAATCTATGAACAGATCTTTGTAAAACTGGGTGAACTTTGTGAGATGAATCTTTTTGTAAAAGATTAAAATGGTAATGTGTTTAAACCATTTGAAAGAAAATTTTTAGGTAATAAGTTGTGACTTAATTCAAATCCCAATATCCATATGTTTTTAAATATCGCGCTCATTATTCGGTTTAGCCGGGAGAGGACTTTGTGTCATATAACCCATTCTGAATAATGATACAACGTATATGGATAGCATTTTAAGACCGGTGGTGAAGACCGGATACTTTCGAAAACGAAAGGATTACCATCGATTGTCTCTGCATCGGCTGATCCCCGGTATAGAGATTTTAGCACCCTTTTGTGATGGGAAGTCCGGACGTGATTAGAAATTATCCGGATTTGCAAGGGCTTCTTTGGAAGTGCCTTCAGTTCTGTTCGAACCCGGAACAAACTTGTATGGTTGTATGTCTGACACTACACTTTGAGATGTAAAGCTGGTTTCTATCAAATACATTTCTGTTTGGTGGCGGAGATTTATTCTCTTAGCTTAACACCCTTCTCTGAGACGTACGAGCGCAGAGGTTATGTAGTTGATGGTTACTAGTGATACATTCCCAATTTGGTAATGTGGCATGCTAAGTGTTGTTGTGTGTTGCCGATCATTTGTATATCAAAGCATGGCTTTCGTGTAAAGCGTAGCTTTGTGGACGAGACCTCATCGGACCTCACAAACCGGAAATGGTCGAAACATGAAAGATGCGGCAAGGTTTTAGGGGTAGCTCCCCTAGGGTATGTCCATTCCTTCTGGAAAAAGGTGGTATCATGGTATGGAGCCCAGATATTTACCTGTGTGGTTGCTCCAATCTCATTTACTGTGTGATTGTTGCTGTATGATCGAGGCACCTCGGATAAAGGTCCCAAAGGACCGGGGGTGGCATATCTCAGGTTTACTACCCGGGAAGGGGGTAACCGGCCTTGTGTTGGCAGAGAGCCAGGTGGTTCTCGGGGCGTCCCTCCAAAGGCGTTCCCATGTGGCATAGGAAGTTCCTTAGCCTGACCATTTGTTGGAAAATCCAAAGAAATAATACGAACCTTGTACGGTTTTAGTTGTATAACCTGCTATGGAATGTGGCGGTAACCTGCTATTGAACATAGTAGCTATAGTAGGCATAAGTGCGAAATGCCTATGCTGGCTAAGATTAATATTATACTTTCAAAAAATTTTCCACACTATGCACTAATAATAATATTTAAAAGATTTTGCGTATCAAGCATGTTTAACTATCATAAGGAGAAATCTCCTCTAATTCTGCGTTTTCATTGTGTGTGTGGCGGGAGGCCTTATGGTAGTTTCATTTTCCAAAAGCATTGCGGATTTCAATGTTTAAAATTCTTTTGTTCTTTGTTTTAAAGATAAACTGTTTTTGTTTACTCACACCAGTCCCATGACTGACCTGGAGTTTATTGTTCCCTTCCTAAACTCTGGGTGCCCACAATTTTCCACATGGGCAGTCTAGAGTTAGGTTTTTCAGATTGTCAGGTTTAGTAGATTATCTGGAGCTAGTTCAGTTTTGGAGTTCACGGACGACTGGCGTTGCTTATCTTGGTGCAACGTGATGGTGGTTCGAGCGTGATGTTGGAGTTGTTGGAGTCATTCTCTTTTGTAGATCATTTGGAGTGATCTCTTCCATTGTTGTTATTTCCGCTGTAGCATTGTATCATATCTCTGATATTGCTGTGTATTATTGATATCATTGTTGTATATCATTCTGGATATTGTATTCATTGGAGTTGTATATTGTAACGATCACAAATTTTTAAACTATTTTAAATTGAAATTTGAATTAAATTTTGATTTAAATTGTGAAATTGTTTGAATTTTTCGAATTTAAAATGAGAAATATAGTTGGATTAAAATTGAATCGGGATTTATATAATAATAAGGCAATTTGCTTTGAAGTTTTATAGTATAAAATCTTTGGATTTTAAAATCAAATTCATCTTGATCAATTTAAATTGAAACTCTACATTTTTGAAATTGCTATGATATATGCAAATAAATGTAAAATAAATAACATACTTTTTAAAATAACTAAAAATAATAAAAACAAAATTTAAAATAAAAAGAAAAAAAATATATACCAATACCAGCCCATACCCTATACCACGTTCCCTTCTGCAAAACCACGTTCTCTCCCCCCTTACCTCTGTCAAAACCCACGACTTTCCCCCCTCTCTTCAAATCATACGAAACCCTAGATCGAAAGAAAAAAAAACGAAGGAACGAAAAATGGCGGCTTCAAAATTTTCGTTCATTCCTCATTTCAAATTAGAGCCCGTTCCTCTTTGTCCAAACTAGGGCTTTGGCCTCGCGTTCGCTTCTGTGAGATTGGCTAGAGCTTCGACTTTTCGCAAATTAGGGTTTCGAATTCTTGGGCTTGCTCGAATCTCTGGAGGTGATCGCAGCTACTTCAGTACGCGTTGAACAAAGTGAGTGTTCATCGCTCACATCTAATTCACATCTCGAGTTAATTTAAAGTTTCGAATTATGTGACTTTTTTTTCGTTCGTATTAAAATTTGATGATTTCTTACTTCTGCAATCTCGTGATGATTTGCTTATATAGGGTTTTTACCCCTTAAATTTTCGTTCATACACTATATGTTTGAATCTGTCACTTAAGTTGCTCGGCCGTTCGTTTATGCTTGGATGCTTGCGATTTCACTGTCTGATTCATATGCGAGTATATTTGGTATTTCTCGGTCGACTTGTTTTAAAAATCTCATGAATTTGAGATACTTGATTTCCACCATCTTTGACTTGGTTTTGGTCTTCCGGCTATGTAGTTTCAGGCAGTAGCTTTGCTTTGATTTTAATTGTGACTTTGGCATGTTTGTTGTTCTCTCTGTTGGCATCTGGCTATGATTCGAGTTTGCTTTGAATGTGATTTCATGGCATTGATTTTTTAACTGCAGTTGATTTCATTTATGTAGTGTATTTGGATGTCTTCACTATCGAATGATGCTTTCCCTATGCATTCATGTCTCAGTGATGCATCATGTTGTTCGACTTATACTTTCCCTGGTCACCACGAATTGGCATTGCTTTGACTTCGGCATATCTTAATTTACACTGCAGTTATCTTGGTTCAAAATTGATAATTGCTCCTGGGCATTATATTTTTCTTGTTACTGTGTTGCCTTATCTTTAATACACATGCTATTATCACTTGTTGCCTTATTGATAACACACGGCTGTGACTTTGGTCACTCTGATGTCTCTGAACCTGTTTGCAACTGCTGGCACCATTGTTGTCTTCACTTGCATATTGGTTATTCATGTATTTATGTGTTTTGCTTTTCTTGGAATTATTCCTATTGTTTCATTTTGAACTGATTGAGTTCATTGCTATATTGTTTTCACTTGATTTTGGAACTGGCTTTGAGTTCGGTTATCTTGTCGATTCTGGCATTAATAATTTTATAAAACTTAAACAGTACCACTAGTATATAACCTGATCTAAGTCCATACTTTAGGATTTGATGTTGAAACTTTGTTAAATTCAGTTTTCAACTTTAAAACCCAGATTTGCCCAGAGTTTTATAAAAAAAAACAAAGTTTTAAATATATATACACTGGAGACATTTGAGTCTTGTTCATACCATCTGGCACTATGCTTCGAATATACGAGCAATTTCACTTTAAAGTTATAACTGTCTCGACCCTTCAAATTAGTTGATGTTGATTTTTGTGATCTCTGATTCATTGCATTTTGCTTTGAACTGCATCTTCCTGTTGGCATATTCTCTTGATATTTTGGAAATTGAGCCCTGATATCCATGTGGTGGCTGCATTTTTCTTGTTGCAGTCCTACCCTTGTTTCTATGTGGTGGCTGCAGTGCTTTTTGTTGAGATTTTGTCCTTGTTGGATTGCATTGCATTGATGCACTGATTTTGGAGTCTTTGTTCGACCATATTGATAGTATTTGGTCTGGACATTGGGGTATTGAGGTTTGTACATTGTTTTGTACATTGAGTTGCTTTTCAGTTGTGTTGTGGCAGTTTGCATATGAATAAGCTGTCTTGACCACTGGGTTACATTTGTATTGTCTTTCAAATTCACTTGTGTTGAATCAGATGTTGATTTGACCTCGTGTACTCGAGTTGGCGAGGCAGTGCACATGTATGTACGTGTGTACTGCAGCCACACCGCATTGATTTTTATTGGTATTTCTTTTGCTTTTGATGCATTTGATTTTTATGCCTTTGATACTGGTGGCGAGGCCGTACACGCGTGCGTGTACGGCAGCCAGTCAAAACTTTGATGGTTTTAAAGTGACAATTTCGATTGTTTTAAATTGATTTAGTCGATTTGATAAATTGTTTATTTATCTCTGTTGATGATTTAAATCTGCTGATTTTTGTTAAACACTATTAAGTGTTATATCGACCGTTATCCGATTTCTTTGTTTAAAGAATCGGATAGTCGGGAATTATTGTGACTGTCGTCTATTTGATTATTACTGCCTATATGCACTAGTAACTGGTTTGAATTAGACTGACCTGTGTATTATTTTCTTTTGAATATAATACTCGGGTCAGACCGAGTATTTTTACAGCTTGAAGATTTTCGAGCAGCGAAGTTAGAGAGAGAGAAAAGAATCACTTTTGTTTTCAGAAGAAAATTGTATTTTAAGATATTCCGCTGTATCAGTATTAAATTGTATAAACTCTGATGTATTCAAAAAAAAGATATATAGTAATGAAATAAAGATTCATTTGTTTTAATTCATTGTTATTATTCTGTGTTTCTGTGGCTGATTCTGTTTAAACCTTATAAACTAAATAACAATTCGTCTTTTTGAACGTTTCTAGTTGGTTTAATCACCGACTGGAGGCGGTCAGAAGGGGGAATGTTACAGAGTGGTATTAGAGCTTTGGTTTACACAAAGCCTAGTTTATGACGTTTAATATGAATAGTTACTAGAAACACTTGGAAAGAAACCGTGTTTTTCAAATCTAAAGAAGTATAAAATTGTTTTTGAAAATAAAGGTTTTTAACTTAAGAAAAGTTAAATTGAATTGAATTAATATTAATAAATAATGGATTTGAAATTTAACTAAAAGGAAAGTTAAATAAATTTAACTAAGGAAGTTAAATAAATTGAACTTGATTTGATAAATTGTTGAGATGGAATTTAAACTTAAAAGAGAAGTGATTATACAATATGAATTGGAAAGTTTAAATTAATAAGTTGTATACCTTATAAAATGAGAAAATTTAAACTAAAAGGACCAATGATTACCTAATACGAATGATAATCCTATATATCAGGATAATGTAAATTTATGAACTATCTTAGGAAAATGATTGAATAATCCAACTTTTTCTAATGGAATTGTCAATTTTAATAGGAACTTCCAAAACATCCTGTTAATTAAAATGGCGAAAACCGAAGCACAAAAAGCAGTACGTCGCGAACAAAGAGCAATTGCCCGTAAAGAAGCAGAAGTAGCACGTGCAAAAATTGAAAAGAAAATTAATGAAAGGCAAGGACCTGGTCCCTATGATGACGTTACCTGTTATCGATGTAATAAGAAAGGACATTATGCCGTTACGTGCCGAGAGAAGAGAAAGAAAAGGAATGTAGATGACCGCTTCGCTCGTCCTGAGATTGTGTGTTTTAAATGTCAAGAAAAAGGACATTTGCTTAGTCATTGCCCTAAAGTGAAAAGGAAAAAGAGTGTACTCGATTTACCTGTCGATAGATTGACAGTCTGCTATCATTGTCGCCAGAATGGACATATAGCCAGAAATTTCACCGAAAGGCAGCGTGGAAAGCAAGCTATAGCCCGACCCGCTAGAGCGAAAGTGTAAAACTGATAGATAAGGAAGGGAACGTCACGTATTTTTGCGGGAACTGTAGGAACTGGGGACACGTTGACTTTGAATGCGTCAATCCTTCTTTAATCCAACCTGAAATAGTACGAACCGAAGATGAAAGTTCGGAACAGATGTATACTACCAGACGGGAAGACGATAGTCCTCTATAAGTCTGAATCTTAAACCAATCAATATATTTGAAGCGATCAATATATTTTGTAATACTATCTTTTGTAATCTAAAAACTTCTAAGTATGTATTATGAAAGCCTTAAGCTATGTATAGTTTGTACGTGAATGTTTATGGTAAGATTTGGAAGAAATATCTAATGAAATAGTATTTTGGGAAGGAAATTTATTTGTTGATTTAACTGTATGAATAAAACCAATTGTTAAATTAGTTAAACAGTTTTGTTAAGTAAAACAAAATCTGAATTCTGAATAGTAATATGAATTTGACTTTAGCAAAAGTTAAATAAAATGATTTTAGAAATAAAATATAAGTTAAGTGAATTAATGAATTGAGTTAAATCAAATATTTTGAATATCTCCAAAGTAATAACTTGGGAATTTGATTCTGAATTCTTTTAAAAATTGAAGTTTTGTTTTGATAAATAAAATTGAATAAAACTAAGTTAAGAAGTTGTGAATATGGTGAATATTAGAATTCAATCTGAATTAGAATATAAACCCAATTAAGCAAAATAAATTGGTAATATTGAATCAAATTGAATTTGATATCAAAATGAATTAATAAAGTGAAGTAATGAATATGAATTTAAGTTATAGAAAGGAAATTCAACTTTAATTGTAAAAGTGAATTAATGAATAAAACATAAAAATAGAAATGTTGTTAAGAGTTGATTGAATGGAAATTTATTAAGTATTAATGAAATTGAATTAATGGAAATTTGAAAGCTAAGCAATTGAATTCAAATTGAAAGATAAGTAAATCTAAATAGAATCAAATTTGATTTGAATCGAAAGTAAACGAACTTGAATATAAATTAGTGAAAGTGAACTAATTGAATATGAATGAATGTTAGTAAAATCCAATGTAAATGAATTAAATGTGATTAAAAAAAAATTGGAAATCAATTCAACGAAATGATTTACTAAAGAACCAGTAGATTATTTTGGAAATAGAAACTTGATAAATTTATATAATAGTTTAAAATGGAATTTTTGAATTATTATTATAAACGGTTAAGTAGAAGATTTGAAAGTGTTGATATTTTATTGGAATTATAAAATGAGTTGTATAAGTGTTAAAAATGAATATGAATGAATTTCATAAGTAAATGAAAAGAAGAATGAAAAATCACAGAATTGAAGTTAAAACCTTTATAAATAGGAATAGAATTTATAAACGTTGTTTATAAATCCGAAACTGACTTATTTTGATAAGTAAAATCGTATAGCTTGTTAAAAGTAGTATATTCACAATTTTGGACCGTGAATATATTATTGAATAAAATAGACATGTTTTGGGAAAGTGATATTTTAAAACGAAGTTAATTGTTTTAAAAGATGTTTTCAAAGGCATTGAATATCGAAACCATAGATTTCAACATTCATTGTTGAAATAGACGTTTTCGAGGAATAAGGAAATGGTGGACTATAACACTATTGTTATAGTAAATGATTTCTGAAAGGAAATGTTTTGTATAGTATTAGGATTTATACATCTATCTAAATTTCGAATTCCTATACTAGTGATTTTGAGTTGTCGTAACGATGTTTTACATAACATTCGTTTTAACTCAAATAAATGTATGAAAGAGAATGATTTCCTTAAAGATGAAATATATGCTTAATTTTGATTTAAGTATATCGAATATTTTCAAATGTTGAAAATAAATGGATTTGTGAATTACTTATTTTAAAATAAGTATGGAAATGTTTTTCCAAATATGAAATGTTGTGAATATATTCCGTAAGGGATAAATGATTTGAAATTCATTTTTGAAGTCGAAGTTGAAAAGTTAAATGAGAAATTGAATAATTAGTTCAATTTGAATTTTTCAAAAAGATTGAATCGTTAAGTTAAAATTGAGTTTAACTTCGACATCAAAGACAATATAAGTTGAGCTTTGAATTTCAGATGATGATTTGGATTGTATGTCTAACATTGTGAATTGATGACATAGCAATTGATCTCTATTAAATATATATCTGTTGGTGGCGGAGAATTTATTCTCTTAGCTTAACACCCTTCTCTGAGACGTACGAGCTCAGAGGTTATATATCAATAGACATCAATTCTGTGTTGAGAATTGACGATGTAACGTGTAATTCAAATCGAATGTGAAAGTCGATAATAAATGGAATTATGAATATGATTTAGGTTGAGATAACCTTAAATTTCCAAATCGACTTAGAGGAAAATTTTGAAAATCCTCTATTTTGTTATGAATATGGGATATGTAAGTTTTCAGAACTTATATATATGAATACGGTAAATTTGAAACCGTTAGTTTAGAAAGTCATTGTTATGGAAATCTTATGTATGTTTACATAGATATGATATGTACGAAATGTGAAATGAAGTACTACATATATGATATTATGTTTTCTAAACTGAGGATATGGAAAAGTACCTTCCATTTATTATTAGAGAAGGTATTGGAACTCGTGAAGAGTGTCCATTTGAAATTCGTAGCTACGTAGAATTTCCATTAGTCGGATTGACTATTTGAATCGGAAATCCCTCGCGATGGATCATCGTGATGAGATTAGATTGATGATTAGCGTAATTTGAGGGGCGAGATGCCCACAGTTACAAGCGATTCCATTGGGATAATGGCGCAACCGCCGAGTAAACTGCAATCTAATGCCAAGCGAAATTTGAGGGGCGTGATGCCTACAGACACAAGCGATTCTACTGGGATAGTAGCGTAACCGTCGTGTGTACTGCGATCTATGGCAACAACCATGGCGAAATTTAAGAGGTGAGAAACCTACAGATTACGAGCGACTCTACTGGGATAGTAGCGAAACCGCCGGGTAAGATGTAATCCATGGGGGAACGTGATTTCCATATCCATTTTTAAAAGAATTTTTAAAAGAATTTTCACTGGGAATTGAAGCAAGTATGTTTAGTACTTGGAGATTTTTAGACCTGCGCCTGGCCAGCGTATGCCTAATGTCTGTGAGAACGAAGATGGACTTGTTAAATTTCGAGTTAGCCAGTATTTTCAAACTGTAAATAGCAAATCAATGATCTGAAAGTAAAATTACGAAATTCCAACTTAATGAACTACGGAAGAGGATCTTTGAAATGTTTTGAAAGTCCACAGCTTTGGAAGAGATATATTATGCAAATCTCTAACGTGAAGAATTTGTAAGTTTGAATCTGAGTTGTAAGTCGAAATTTAGTAAAAGACTTTTGGGTTTTGATTTTAGAAAATCAATGAACAAAAGAGAAGATAAACAAAACTAATGAGATTAAACAAATGAAATGAATCCTATATTCATTTATTTGTAATAAGTGCAAGCTTAGAAAAATTGAGTAGAGTATAAATATTAATGAAATTTTAACAACCTTTCCTTTTCGTGGACGAAAAGTTTTTAAGGAGGGAAGTTTGTAACGATCCCGAATTTTTAAACTATTTTAAATTGAAATTTGAATTAAATCTTGATTTAAATTGTGAAATTGTTCGAATTTTTCGAATTTAAAATGAGAAATATAGTTGGATTAAAATTGAATCGGGATTTATATAATAATAAGGCAATTTGCTTTGAAGTTTTATAGTATAAAATCTTTGGATTTTAAAATCAAATTCATCTTGTTCGATTTAAATTAAAACTCTACATTTTTGAAATTGCTATGATATATGCAAATAAATGTAAAATAAATAACATACTTTTTAAAATAACTAAAAATAATAAAAACAAAATTTAAAATAAAAAGAAAAAAATATATACCAATACCAGCCCATACCCTATACCACGTTCCCTTCTGCAAAACCACGTTCTCTCCCCCCTTACCTCTATCAAAACCCACGACTTCCCCCCCCTCTCTTCAAATCATACGAAACCCCAGATCGAAAGAAAAAAAAACGAAGGAACGAAAAATGGCGGCTTCAAAATTTTCGTTCATTCCTCATTTCAAATTAGAGCCCGTTCCTCTTTGTCCAAACTAGGGCTTTGGCCTCGCGTTCGCTTCTGTGAGATTGGCTAGAGCTTCGACTTTTCGCAAATTAGGGTTTCGAATTCTTGGGCTTGCTCGAATCTCTAGAGGTGATCGCAGCTACTTCAGTACGCGTCGAACAAAGTGAGTGTTCATCGCTCACATCTAATTCACATCTCGAGTTAATTTAAAGTTTCGAATTATGTGACTTTTTTTCTCGTTCGTATTAAAATTTGATGATTTCTTACTTCTGCAATTCGTGATTATTTGCTTATATAGGGTTTTTACCCCTTAAATTTTCGTTCATACACTATATGTTTGAATCTGTCACTTAAGTTGCTCGGCCGTTTGTTTATGCTTGGATGCTTGCGATTTCACTGTCTGATTCATATGCGAGTATATTTGGTATTTCTCGGTCGACTTGTTTTAAAAATCTCATGAATTTGAGATACTTGATTTCCACCATCTTTGACTTGGTTTTGGTCTTCCGGCTATGTAGTTTCAGGCAGTGGCTTTGCTTTGATTTTAATTATGACTTTGGCATGTTTGTTGTTCTCTCTGTTGGTATCTGGCTATGATTCGAGTTTGCTTTGAATGTGATTTCATGGCATTGATTTTTTAACTGCAATTGATTTCATTTATGTAGTGTATTTGGATGTCTTCACTGTCGAATGATGCTTTCCTTATGCATTCATGTCTCAGTGATGCATCATGTTGTTCGACTTATACTTTCCCCGGTCACCACGAATTGGCATTGCTTTGACTTCGGCATATCTTAATTTACACTGCAGTTATCTTGGTTCAAAATTGATAATTGCTCCTGGGCATTATATTTTGCTTGTTACTATGTTGCCTTATCTTTAATACACATGCTATTATCACTTGTTGCCTTATTGATAACACACGGCTGTGACTTTGGTCACTCTGATGTCTCTGAACCTGTTTGCAACTGCTGGCACCATTGTTGTCTTCACTTGCATATTGGTTATTCATGTATTTATGTGTTTTGCTTTTCTTGGAATTATTCCTATTGTTTCATTTTGAACTGATTGAGTTCATTGCTATATTGTTTTCACTTGATTTTGGAACTGGCTTTGAGTTCGGTTATCTTGTCGATTCTGGCATTAATAATTTTATAAAACTTAAACAGTACCACTAGTATATAACCTGATCTAAGTCCATACTTTAGGATTTGATGTTGAAACTTTGTTAAATTCAGTTTTCAACTTTAAAACCCAGATTTGCCCAGAGTTTTATAAAAAAAAACAAAGTTTTAAATATATATACACTGGAGACATTTGAGTCTTGTTCATACCATCTGGCACTATGCTTCGAATATACGAGCAGTTTCACTTTAAAGTTATAACTGTCTCGACCCTTCAAATTCGTTGATGTTGATTTTTGTGATCTCTGATTCATTGCATTTTGCTTTGAACTGCATCTTCCTGTTGGCATATTCTCTTGATATTTTGGAAATTGAGCCCTGATATCCATGTGGTGGCTGCATTTTTCTTATTGCAGTCCTACCCTTGTTTCTATGTGGTGGCTGCAGTGCTTTTTGTTGAGATTTTGTCCTTGTTGGATTGCATTGCATTGATGCACTGATTTTGGAGTCTTTGTTCGACCATATTGATAGTATTTGGTCTGGACATTGGGGTATTGAGGTTTGTACATTGTTTTGTACATTGAGTTGCTTTTCAGTTGTGTTGTGGCAGTTTGCATATGAATAAGCTGTCTTGACCACTGGGTTACATTTGTATTGTCTTTCAAATTCACTTGTGTTGAATCAGATGTTGATTTGACCTCGTGTACTCGAGTTGGCGAGGCAGTGCACATGTATGTACGTGTGTACTGCAGCCACACCGCATTGATTTTTATTGGTATTTCTTTTGCTTTTGATGCATTTGATTTTTATGCCTTTGATACTGGTGGCGAGGCCGTACACGCGTGCGTGTACGGCAGCCAGTCAAAACTTTGATGGTTTTAAAGTGACAATTTCGATTGTTTTAAATTGATTTAGTCGATTTGATAAATTGTTTATTTATCTCTGTTGATGATTTAAATCTGCTGATTTTTGTTAAACACTGTTAAGTGTTATATCGACCGTTATCCGATTTCTTTGTTTAAAGAATCGGATAGTCGGGAATTATTGTGACTGTCGTCTATTTGATTATTACTGCCTATATGCACTAGTAACTGGTTTGAATTAGACTGACCTGTGTATTATTTTCTTTTTGAATATAATATTCGGGTCAGACCGAGTATTTTTACAACTTGAAGATTTTCGAGCAGCGAAGTTAGAGAGAGAGAAAAGAATCACTTTTGTTTTCAAAAGAAAATTGTATTTTAAGATATTCCGCTGTATCAGTATTAAATTGTATAAACTCTGATGTATTCAAAAAAAAGATATATAGTAATGAAATAAAGATTCATTTGTTTTAATTCATTGTTATTATTCTGTGTTTCTGTGGCTGATTCTGTTTAAACCTTATAAACTAAATAACAATTCGTCTTTTTGAACGTTTCTAGTTGGTTTAATCACCGACTGGAGGCGGTCAGAAGGGGGAATGTTACATATATGATATCATTGATTTCTTTATTCCGCTGTGTTGTTATACTTACTGTGTTATAAGCTCCGGCATGACTCGAATTTCAACGATTGAATCTGCGGCATTCGAGTACAAGTGAAGTACGGGTGTCGATTTTCGAACGCTAAAATTTGGATCGTGACAGGATTCGTCTCCTCAGTTGTATGAGATTAGTATCACGTTCAATTGTTCTCAACTCAAAGTCAAAATCTCTTGCTAGAGTAGTATGGTTAATAATAAATGTTATTATTGAACTAAGAACTTTGTATATGGACTAACTGAGTTGAATAAGGGTGATATTGGAATTCCAACCAAGACCAAATTTTATAAATCCTTAAGTGGTATAGTGTTGATGAAGAAAATGTGTGTAAATTATTGAACTAAATGTTAGCGATTAAAATAATATAAAATATGATTTTACCAAAAAGTATGTAAGTGATGAATTTTTCAAAACTATAACTCCACTGGCTAACGTGACGTGTGAACGTTAATATTTAAATTGTTCAATATTGATCACTAACTGAATTCACACCTCTGATTCACATAATCATAATTGTGAGTTCTTCAAACAAACACACGATTTAATTAATTTGTAAAACGTCGTATATTAATTTATTTGATATTTGAGAAATATTGATTATTATCTAATTTATTTGATGTTTGAAAGTTGTTTGTAGTTATTTAAATGCATATATAAAAGTTATATTTGTGTGTATCGATATAAGATATCCATGTAACTTTTAACGGGTTTAAATAAAAAATAACTGCATAAAGGGATTTACAAAAATTTTGTGCCATTTAATGGCATTAATGACAAGCTACATCTTGAGAACATAGAGGGATAGGGAGGGAAAATTGAGGGATTATTTAGTGAAGTTTTAATTGAAAGTAAGGAAAAGTTTTCATTCTTTCAAAGAAAACTAATCCACTAATTTTATCCGGATTCATTCTTTCATTCATTTAAAATTTTCTCTCCTCCTCTCCATAGTCATAGCCAACCTTCATTCATCCCTTCAAGAATATAATCAATTGCAAATCAATTAAACATCAAATAAAATAATGGTTCATCATTCTCTTGCAAAGCTGGGTGTGGATATACTAAGAGTTCCGAGGAGAAATCTAAAGTTAAGGTGTTACAAAGGACAATACATTTCAGGTATATACTATTTTATTTTATTCATTCATGATGTTTAACCCTGACTAAATTCACATATATGTGTATATTTAATTGTCACTTATTGAATTTATTTTTGGAACCTCTTGTGTATTGTCATTCAATTGTAAAACCATTTGTGTTTAATTTTTTTTTATATTCTGATATTGTTTGTTGGATATGAAATTATGATGTAATGTTTAAATTAATCAAATTATATAAGTTTAAATTCCTATGTTTTATTTTATGTTATCCAAAATTGTAAATTAATATCAAGTTGAGTCTTTTAGTCAAGTCAATTTTGTTTTTCAATTAGTATATCCATTGTTTTAAAAGAAGCTTTCGAAAGGATAGCCTCTTTGAACCTATTCGAAACCCATGCTGCCGCATGCATACCATTCAAATTAGTTAAGGCCGCTTTTCTTTATAGCCTTAAAACTACATATTCGAAAGGGTGCTTTCACCTTTTATTTGGAAGCTGCCTTCTTAAAGCTTTTGAAAGGGGTGTATAGTTGTTTTTAAATGGTTTCGGAGGCAATGATTTCAGAAGGGTAAGTTTCGAAACTATCCTCTTTCTTTTACTTGGGATTAATACTTTCGAATGTAATGCTTTTGCCCCCGTTCTTTATGACCTATTAGTTATATTAAAGGTAAAACCCAATGGTTTCGAAAGGAATAAGTTTAAATGGTTTCGAAGCAATGTTTCCACAAATCCTTACTTGAACCCAAATGCTTTCGGAAGGTATGCTATAAGTGTTTCGAAGGGGAGGTCCCCAATGTTTTCGAAAGGAATATTTTAAGTGTTTGAATATAAGGTTTCCAATGCTTTCAAAAGACAAGTTTAAATGGTTTCGAAGGGGGATGTCTAAGGTTTTAAGTAATGATTTCGAAAGGTCTATTTCAATACATTTGAAAGGTATGTTTTGGCCTTTTGGCCTAGTGTTTCCAAGGTTATATTAGTTAACTTGTTTTGAAAGGGGTACTTTCAATGAATTCGAAAGGGATTGTTTAAGGTTTTAAACAAAGGTTTCGAAGGTATTATTTTGGCCTTATAGCCTAGAGCTTTCTAAGTTAAAAAGAGGTTTTAACTTATTATAAAGGGATAGATAATCTCATTGATAAGATTTTATCAACATTGTTTTGTGTAAAGCATATACCATGGCATAAGTGTTTAGATTAAAGCAAAGTATATGATTTCCTTGTTTTATGAAGATATGGTTTCAGGGGTAAAATCATTTGCAAAGGTTGATTACAAGGAAATGGAATCTGAATGGGATAGTCAACCCTAAGTGTATGATTGAAAATGTAAAATTGAATAGGGTAGTTAACCCTAAGTTTATGTCTTAGATATTAGAAGACAAGATGAGGCTGGTGTAGGGTCGCACCCTATACTTTAGCTAATAGCCCCTAGCTAATATAAGTCCAAAATTCTAGTGTGTAGGACTTTTTCACAGATGGGACTAAAATAATGTTAAACATAGAAGGGAATATACAAAGTAAAGATAGGTTGTTGGTGAGCCTACAAAAACCATTGAGTTCAGTTGACCTTAGATGAAGAAAGTTAAGGACGGTCAGCCCAGTATTATGTCTAATAGAAATTAGATTATTGATTATGTCTGGTAGGCCCAAGTTAGCCGATGGTTAATAGTTAGCCAGATAAAACTATAGTGTGGACAGATAGTCCATTGATTTCCTAATTATTATGCATATATGTATCTACTATCATTGTTATAATCAGCTTGATTACAGGATTTGATTTGCAGAAGATATGCTTTAAAAGGATATTAGTGAGGAGAAACCCATTCCGCTAAGCGGTGTGGTCTCACTTAATATTAGTAAATCAAGATGTAATAGTATTATTTACAGCAGGCTTTATGTCTGACTCAAAGTTTATGTTTTCCCCTTAAACTCTCGGCTGTTCAAAATTAATTTTGAGTAGATTGAGTGTTAAGGACTTTTTAGGTGCAGTAAGTTGGACGAATAAGCTTCCGAAGACGTATAGGAGGCAAAGCAAGCTATGTAAGAGCTATATAGTGTTATTTCCACTGTGATGTAATTATGAATGGTATATCTATCTAGTACTCTTATCATCCCAGGGGGCATCTTCATATGTCGCTCTTAGCATAATTTGTAATAATTATATTTGATCAAAACCTGGGAATCGTTTTGGGATTATGTAACTGAATATAAAATATAGATTTGAAATGTTATCAGAAAAGTTGATTTTAAAATCTATATTTATTTTATTTCATATTCATGTGCTTCCGATATTATGTATATCATTAACATTATAGTATTTTGTCACAAAAAGATAATACTATGGATGACTACAACATCTGTAGCGCTTTGCTTCAGGCCTTAAGATAGGGGATGTTACATTGAACCAGTGGGAGAACTGAGTTCACCCATATACCAAATCACAGAACCTATTAGAAGGTTTAGTAGGGAAGCTCGCACACTAGAGAGATACGACGGTTTTCTTGTGGGTGGCATGAAGGAGGACTGTATCTTAAATGATGACACTCCTCTATCCTCCCATCAAGCACTGTAGATTAAAGACTTTGCACTTTGGCTATGAGCAATGAAATCCGAGATGGATTCCATGTATGAAAGCAAAGTATGGACTATGTTGGATGTACTTGAAGGGATAAAACCCATTGGCTGCAAATGGATTTTTAAGAATAAGCTAAATGTAGATGGAAATGTAAAGATTTACAAAACTAGGCTAGTTGCGAAAGGATTTCATCAAATTTAAGGTGTTGATTATGTTGAGAACTTTTCGCCCGTAGCATGCTTAAGTCAATTTAGATTATGCTAGCCATTGCTACTTTATATGACTACGAAATACGGCAAATAGATTTAAATATGGCATTTCTAAATGGTAGTTTTGTAGAAACCGTCAACATGTCACAGTCCGAGGGCTTTGTGGTCAGTTGGAGTGAGGCAAGGCTTGCAAGTTGTTAAATTCCATTTATGGACTTAAACAAGTTTCAAGCAGTTGAAACAAGTGTTTTGATAAAGTAATCATATAACTAAATTTATCACAACATAGAGGAAGCATGCGTAAACAGAAAGGAACAGGACAACGCTATCATTTTCTTAGTCTATATGTTGATGATCTATTATTGAATTACAATGACACTTTGTTGTTGCAATCAGTAAAAGCTTGGCTTTCCAAGAACTTCTCCATGAAGGATTTGAGAGAAGCACCCTATATACTAGGTATAAAGATCTATAGAGATAGATCTAAGAGGCTGATGGGATTGTCCCAATCCATGTACATAGATACCATACTAAAAAGGTTCAGTATGGAAAATTCCAAAGGACGCTCCTCATACTGTTAAGGAGAAATAGCGTATAAAGAGGATTCCATATGCTTCAGCCATAGGATCCATAATGTACGTTATGCTATGTACTAGACTGGATGTGGCATACACATTAGGATGCGTAATCCCTAATGCATATGCCGATACCAGTCTAATCCTGAAGAAAAATATTGGACAATTGTAAAATGTATACTGAAGTATTTAAGAAATACTAAGGAGTTATTTCTCTTATACAGGAATGGAGACCTCCTTATGAAGGGGTATACGAACTCTAGCTTTCAAAGTGATGTAGATGATAGTAAATTAGTGTCTAGTTATGTCTTTGCAATTAACGATGGAGCCGTTAGAGGGAAAAGTTCCAAACAAGAGACAATAGCTAATTCGGCGATGGACGTCGAGTACATTGCCCTTAATGAAGCATCTCAAGAGGTGGTCTGGATACACAAGTTTTTGAGTGAGCTCGGAGTGATTCCTAATACAAATAATCCTATGGAATTGTTCTGTGATAATAATGTGGTGATTCAGATTGCAAAGAAACCCAAAGTACATAAGAAGTCATAATATATTCTTCAAAGTTCCACCTTATTAGAGAATTCATTGAGAAGAAAGAGGTCGTGTTACAAAGGGTAAATACTAAGGACAACATAGTAGATCCATTTACTAAGGGTCTAACTCGATTGGCTTTCGAGAAGCTAATTGAAGGGATGAGATTGAGATTCCATAATTGGCTCCAAATGCAAGTGGGAGATTGATAGAGTTAAGGGTATGCCCTTGGGTCAATTCTACAATTGGTTGTAAATTAATCAACTCTATAATCAATTCTTGCTCATAGTAAAGGTGCTTTTTCTTTCTGTTATACATTTGTTATAATGTGTTATAAATAATTAAATATTTAACTAAAATATATTTAACAGAAAATCCAGAAATGGTTTGTTTGTGATAGTAATTACAAATAGTTGTAATCATAAGTATTGTATCATATTATAATAAATACATCATTTTAAATATTCCTATTCAAGATGTATCTAGACTGGATATCGATGTATCCGTTGAGACCAGAGTACGTAACGCTCTCCATATGTTGGGCGGTGTATTAGTCATGACTGCTAGGGGGTACCTAGGGGTTATGTACTAACAGTTATTCAATAACTATGGAATGACTCACTCGATAGTTTTTTGTTAGTTAATATAACTAAGGTCAAACAGAAAATATCGATGTGACTAATTTACACGGTTCTCTCAACTTGAGAATACCGTTAAACTTCAATATGAAAGCTCTTCTATAATTATAACCAAATCATGGCACTACATGCATCGAGTGGCAATAGTTGGGTCGAGTGAAGTATTGGAAGTGAAATACTATTTAAGAAAGTATTCGTCTCCTCGGTTATATGGGGTTAGTACACCGTCAACTCAAGTCGACTAAAAGTCAAAACACTACCCATAGTAGTTTGGTCAATAATAATTATTTTTATTGAACCAAGGACTTTGTGTTTGGACTATAAAGTTGAATATGGATGATATTGGAATTTTGACCACTACCAAATTCCATAAGTCCAAAGTGATATAGTTTTGACGAAGAAAATTTGTTTAAATAATAGTCACAACTGGGTGATGCTTAACAAAGTAAAATCAAATTTTACCGAAACTAAGTAAGCGACAAATTTGGTAAAAATGTCACATTACCTGCTAAGTGTGTAAATATTAATATTCGAATAGTTAGATATTAGTCGCTAACCAAATTTACACCTACCGGGTCACACAACCAAAACGATGAATACTCCTTTGACCGAATGATTTAATTAATTTGTAATTGTTATAAATTAATTGAATTTATTAATACTTATGAAATATTAGTTATAAAATTTATTTTGATTTGATGAAAAGATATTATTTAAAATATTTATAATAGTTATAAATATATTAATCAATATACAATATCGATATGCTTTTAAATTGTATTTAAATGCAAAATATTTTTTTTGGGCTTTAAATGGTTTTGAAGTTCATATAGGGGGCTGATTTATTCGGCTATGATGTGGGCATGTGTAACACCCCTAATTTTTAATAACATTATTTAGGAGATTTAACTAGAATAAATTAAATAGAATAATGTAGATAAGGAGATTGAGGTTGATTAACAAACATGCAGTGGTCGTGCTTATTAATAAAATGAACTTATAAATGGTTAAGTAATTAAACATAAGAGCATTAGGGTAAATAGCCGCCCTATTTTCCACCCTTATACTATTTCCCCTTATCCATACACGTTCATTTTCCACAAGCAAAATTATAACCGTAAGAAAGAGCAAGGCCAGCCATTAGGAAGAAAAGAAGAAGGCAAAAATCAATCTAAAGCTTAGGTTCAAGCCAGAAAAAATCAATCTCAATCAATCTTCAATTTCCTTATCCAATCTAAGGTGAATAATAATCACTACATCTCTATTTTAGTTTTTATAATCATATGAGTTTGGATTTAAGGATAAATATGTTTTTATGATATATTGAATGATGATATGCTTGATTTATGATTTATTTAGTTTAAACAAGATGGTTTAAAAGGAGATATGCATGGTTTTTAGGGTAAAACCGAGATTAAATGATTTTTAAATTCCATGAGAAAATTATATGTTATGGAAATCATGATTTTGGAGTTAGGTTTCAATTTTTATAATTTTCCAAGTCATGGAAAATTAGTATGAATTTCTAAAGTAAAATATGGTTATTTGGGTTTATAAATTTATTTTAAAAAATATACTAAGAATTTGGGTCTGAAATTTTGATATGTTAGATAACATGATTAAAGTGAATTTCTAAAATTTTTTGGGATTTTTACTAAAGTGATTTAGTATGGAAATTAAATTATTTTGAAAGGAGGACCTAAATGATTTAATTGTTTTGGTAATAGGAAGGGCATAATTGTTAAAAGTTATCATGTTTTAGATCTGAGAAAATGCGGCAAATATTATCCAAATTATTTGAAAGTTTAAGATAGCCAATCAAATGTTTACAAGTAGGCAAGTTTGTTACAAAAAGTTTACGTTATTTGATAAAAACAGCCTTTTGCTCAAGAAAAAAGGGGTTCCGCTTTCTTTAGAAGGTCCCTTCGACCAAGACCTTTTGCCTCCAACCTAGTAGAAACCTTCTAGGTCGAAACCAGTAAACCAATACACATGGTATCATCCAGATGGTGCGTAGTGGATTGGAGAAAAGCAGAAGGTAGGGTGTCGAAAGGTAGCCCTCGAAGGGGTTGGTTCTTTTGTTTTATTTGGTTTTGAAAGAAAAACGCTTGCGCATTTATAAAGGGGTTTCGGCACAGTCGAAACCTATGGTTTCGAAAGGGTATTTCAAAGTGGCTTTCGAAAGAGAGCTACCGTGTAACGACCACGACTTTCTCTCCATAGAAAGTCGTATCGCTAATAAGAAAGAAAGGGGTAGAAAATAGAAAAGAAGAGAAGAAAGAAAGAAACAACAACAACGATCTCACAGCGGAACGAATAAATTATATTAATAACATAAACTATTACATAGTATACAACACTTTACAGAGTTACACAGCATATACATCACTTACTAGACAGTTATAAACATCTGTCTAGACATTACAACTCAAATACAAGACAAGACACTATCACAGATATCAACACAGCGGAATACTATATCTACGAACGCCGAAGCCTCCTGCTCCATTGCTCCTCCAGAATATTCGTCAAAGCTAAACCTGAATCCCTTGGCTACTCGTAAAAATTTGAGTACCCAAGAGTTTATAAAACAGAAATAAACACTTGGGTCAGACATGGGTCTGGTGTGAGTAACAGGTTAAACTTGCTTAACTTCAAAACCTTTAGAAAGAAAAGGTATCACGTAAGACTCCCCACAAATAAACATGGGTAAGTTTTTACCTTACGCTAACCAAAACATTTGATAGGAAATCTGATTTTATTATAATAGGGTCTAGGGTTTTCAAGTAAAATATAGAAATAGCTGAAATGCTTACATCTCACATTCCAACATAGTTGGGCACAACTAATACGTACGGCACTTATTGGAGTTTGGATTCCATACAATGGCAGGGCTACTGGGGTACCGCCCATCATAGTACGTGGCCTAGATCACCGTACCGAGGATCACTCCCAATCCCCTGCAACACAAGGTCGGAACATCCCTTACTGGATAATTCCCGCACAAGATACCTCACGGTTGGGATCAGCAACCGCACCACTAAGTCGAAAATAGAAAGGGACATCTAGACAGAGGTAACCTTGTCCTACTTGGGTGCTACCCACTAACCTTGCTGCACCTCCCCTGTTTTAGCCATTCCCGGTTTGTGAGGCTTGAGGCTACGATTACCTTAGAAAAGAACACATCACTTAGAATGCTCATCGTCCACCTGACGATGTTCTGAAAGCATTCAATCCATACAAGTTCGTTCCGGGTTCGAACGAAACCGAAGGCATTATCTCGTTACACTCGTTTTGGAATCACCCTCAGAGTTAACGACAATAACCCTTGCACTCTGAATCTTCATCTTCACTTGATTCACGACCTATCGTTAATTTGGATCGATGTGGTATTCGGGTCTCCAGACCTGGAAATCCGGTATACGGAAACCCGATCCCGGTCTCATCGAAATCCAAAACGTATCTTTTAAGGCCAAGTTGTTTTAAAGGTTAAAACAATTCAATTCATTATCTTTATTCACATAGAAAGATAATTCACAATAGATAATCAACATTATCAGATAATCCATATTATCATCACAATTCAACTAACCATCCATATCACACATCATATATCTCATCAGAGATATCAATCAAATGCAAAGCATTCAGTATTATCATCCATCCATAAGTAATGATTTATATCATCTCTAATTAATTTAAAGTTAATTAAATTAATTACTTCATTCTATAAATCCTGCTTACTTAACCTTTAATTAATTACAAACAATTAATTAATTATCCTTTAATAATTCATTTAAATTAATCATCTTTGATTAATTACCTTTTAATTACATCCAAGTAAATTATCCTTTAATTAATTACTTAAATTAATTATCCTTAACCATTTATAGTAATTAACCTTTAATTACTTCATTAATTAATTAACTATAATTAATTAACTTAATCAACTATAATTAATTACATTTATCCTTAATTAATTACATTAATTAATCACTTCATTTATTAATTTTTACTTAATTAATCAATCTTAATTACATCATTAATTATATTAATTAATGATCCTTAATTACAAATTAATTATTAATTACTTAAATTAAATTAATTATATTAAGTAATTAACCTTTAATTAAAACACATTTATTAATCACCTTTGATTAACCTCATTCAGTAATTAACTACCCTTAATTACTTTTTAATAACTAAATTAATTACTCCTTAATTAATTTCTTAATTAATCCCTTGATTAATTATTCAAAGTAATTAACTCACATTACTTCCATTAATACTTAATTACTTCCAGTAATTATTTATTATTAACTTCCCTAAATAATCTTACCTTAATAATTACATTAAGTAATTATTTATCAAATCAACTCTTGATTATTCTAAATAAATTAAACTCAATTAATTAACTTAACTAATCAAATTAACTTCAATTAATTACAATAAGTAATTAATTTTTAATTACTTCCATTAAGTAATTCCATTTAAAACAAATTCTATAATTGATTATCCTTAAATTAATTAATCTAATTAATTGTTAAAATTAACCACATTAATTAATTATTTAATAATCCATAGTTAATGACTTCATTAACTATTAATAACTCTTTAATTACTTTTCTTAAGTAATTAACTTAGATTAATTATTATTAATTCCAAATTAATAAATCTTAATAACCAATTAATTAATCTCTAATTATTTAATTAATTAAGTGTTAACCCTACTTAATTAATATTTAATTACTTTATTAATTAATTCTTAACCATTAATTAATACTCTAATTTATAATCCTTAATTATAATTTAATCATTCCTAATCAATTTACCTTTAATCATAAATTAATTTGTTTAAACCATTAATTACCTATTTAATTAATCCAAATGATTAATTAATCAATTAAATTAATTATCCATTAAATTTCCTTATAATTTAATGAACACACATTTCTAATTACTTTAAGATAAAACTTGTTCTTATTAAAAATCAAGTTATTATTTACAAAGTATTTTTAAATCAATTCACTTTAATTTTTCATTCAAAATTTCATTTTAAATTTAAAGATTAAAAATGAAAACAAATTATCTTTAACCACATTTTAAACAATACTTCTAAAACTCTTTTATTTTACAAGTTAAAGAAATACCCATATTATAAATAACTTAAGAATTTGAATCAAATTTACCTTTAAATTCTACCCATTTAATATACAATTTAAACACTAAAGTTATTTAAAACAATTTAATTTAAAATCTGCTTTATTTACAAATATGAGATACGGATTTAAACTTTCCTAGATTTAAACTTTAGATTTAAAAATTCTGTTTAAATGTCTCTTTACAAATTTAAATCTGTTTAAACTTAAACAGACAGTCTTTTTTTTAAAAAAAAAAAACCTGGCAACAACTGTTACTCGAGGACTCACCAAAAACTTCGAGTCGCCTCTCCAAAATACTCGAGCCACTCACCTGAACAACTCGAGTACGAACTCGAGAATATCATCTTCCCAAACGCTCTACATTCCAGCAATTTACTCGAGACTTTGCTAATTTACTTCGTGCCTCACTCAAAATAACTCGAGAAACACTCGAGTAGCCTTCCCCTGTAAACTCAGACATCACCAGAGATATATACACGATCGTGCACGTGCACCGTAGTTACCACCATCTCCGACCATCGTCGAGCATCCCCACAAGTCGTCGATCATCCCTACACCATATCACGATCATCAATTCTTCGATCAAGACGCAAAATCGAAATTGGGAATTCGAGCACCAAACTGGAATACAGGCTTCTTCCAAAACCCTGTCAACATCTCCTCGTCTTCGAAATCTCGACCACCAGAATGCCAGCGACTCCAGCGACGACTTCGTCCATGTCACGACTATCATTTCCCAGAATTTTGTCGAACTCGATCCACTAGAGAAAATGTAGTGATCGATTTTCTTAACCTAGTTAAAACTAGGTTTAAAAATCTAAATCCTAAATCATTTCTGCCTCTATGTTTTAATTTCAATTCTAGTAATTTTCTTGATATCCTCGATCATTACACTATCATTCTTGAAGAAAACAACATCCCAAATTCATTGAGATCATCAAAATTACCAAAAACTCATTTCTAACTTAAACCAGAACTGCTCCTATAATACTAAACTAAAAACTATGATATTAATGCTAAAAATCATATTATCATTTATGTTTTCAATTTATAAATCTGAATTTATAAATTACAAAGTTCGAATTTTTACTTTTATATAACATGCACTGTTATTTTTGATTTACAGAGATGCTTAGTTTTTAAAGTTTTACTTAACTAACATTCTTAACATTCCTCTGTGATACATCAATAACTTTTGATTTTAAGTTTAGTTCTAACAAACTAAATCAAATGGTGAAGGTTTTTAAATAAACTTTGAGCCTGGCCAATCAAAACAAGAACAGAGTATATATTCACATATGCACACAATACATCCATTGTTCACAGCAGCTTTCAGTTATACATACAAACATTACATATTTATTCACTTCAAACATGATTATCACATGAAGAAATCAAGTAATTTACTTAAGTTAGTTTTAAATAAAAAGTGTTACTCACCTTATCAAAGATGAACAGAGGCCTATTTTTGAAAACTTGAAACAGGTTTGAACTTTTAAACAAGAATGCCTCCTTTTGATTTGAGAAGTTGAGTTGTTGAAGCTTTAGATTGCTTAAACTACATGCATGCTGGTCCCCAGATTGAAGAAATGAAAGTAAACAGTTTTGAGTTGTTTTCCAGATTTGAATAGAATGCAGTAGGCTTTAAAATGATTCCAGATTCAAAAATGAAGGCAGGCTTTAAACTTGATTTTGATTACAGATGGAAGAGAATGCAAACTGGTTGTTTTGAGATGATTACAGATCTTAGATTAGAGGATTGGTTTGAGAAGTGGTACTGATTTGTTTCAGATTTGTTTAGAGGAAAGATTTTGAGTTTCTTAGTTTTAAAAAGGGAAAAATAGAAAGAATGAAATGAAGATATGCAAATGTTTATATAAGTGAATTTATGATTTATAAAAATAAAAGAAAAAGAAAATAATAAGGACACTTGTCATTTTGAGTTTATCTTTTATTTACACATGTTAAGACAAGGCTTTAGGAAAATGACACTTGTCCTTTAAGTAATTATTCATATTTTTTTTATTATTTTAAAAGTAAATAAAAGTCTTTTTCTTATTTATTTAAACACTTATCTATATATATATATATATTACTTTTTAAAGAAACAAACTAGTTATATTTATAAATAAAAGTTTATACAAATATTCTAAAATCCAAAACAATTTAAATATTTATTCTTTTGAATTTCAAAGCTTAAATTCAAATTCAAGTCAAATTTAATTCTAAGATTCAATTTAAAAATTAAGTTATATATATTTACATACACTATTTATTCAATTTAAAATAACAATTCCTTTTAGCATTAAAATTCATACATATTAAAAATAATACATTATACTTGTTATTTGAAAATAACATATTTTATAATTTAAACAAGAGATTATATTATCAAGAAATATTTAAAAAGAAATAAAACAAACCATTTTTTGTAAATCTTATTTATTTAAGTTAAAATATATCTTAACAAATTTAAACATTTACCTAAAGTATTTTAAAACTATAAAATTACTTATTTAAATATCTTTGAAAAGTCCAGATTAAATTAAATATAAATTTCCAATTTACCAAAGCTTCTATTTACAACATATACAAATAAATATATATATATCCAAATAGAAATATCTTATTAACTTTTAAAAGATAAAATCATCAATTAATACTAATTTAATCAGATTATTAAATTAAATTCAAATCTTATTATCAAAGATTATCCATATCAATTTAATTATTTAACAAATTATTAAATTGATATTGTTAAAATTTCCGGGATATTACATTCCTTCCCCCTTAAAATAATTTCGTCCCCGAAATTTAAACAAAGGTAATTTAATAATCTTATTAAAGATTTTAATTTAAAACACAAGCATATACTATCATCCATATGCTAACAACCATAGCAACCAAATTATCCAATCAAACAATTCTAACTATCTAGACTAAATTCTAGATAAAATTCCTCGAGTTTCCCCAAGTATATATATATACCGGGATACTCGCTCTACAAACAATCTAAACTACTAAGCTATAGATCTCCTACTCATCTAGATCTACAGAACTAAACAGACTATCAGACTACAGACGAGTCTGACTCAACCACCAAACTTCCAGAACTGCTGATTCTAAAACCAGAGATAGATCAAATACGTATTCCCTCAGAGATACGTAAAACACAATGAATTCCAGTTATCCAAACTGACAATTCAACCAAGTAGACCAATTACTTATCCAAATCAGAACACAGACGAGATCCAAACATAACTCTACTTCACAACATCAGTAGATTCCAAACTTACTTCTCCCATCCAGAGATACACTCCAAACTACTTTCGCTGCTCAACTCTGATCTGAGGTAGAACACAAGCACAGACTGGACAACTCACTTCTAGAAATAAGGTTCACTGATCCATAAAGAAAACTCAGATACTCCAGCAAAACTTGAGCTACTTCACCAAACTCTATCTCTAGGAAAACATCCTTCAACTAGACTGAACCACTGGTATCACTCATGGAATCCAGTCGATAAGAAAACTCAACCTTCAGATGCGGACAAACTTCTGACTTCCCTGAAGACATCCAGAAAACTCTGATAACCCAAGAGAACATTTAGACAATCGCAAGTCACTTTTGCGATCAACCCAACCTAATTCCAAAGAAAACTGTTCTCTCTTTACCAATCAGAACAGCTTACCCTTATTTATCCAATTTATCGAAGAAATGGATATACTCTGCTGCTTCTGAACTCCACTTCAGAAAAACTGCTCAGCCAGAAAAACTTCCTGCCAATCCAAGAATACTCCGAGCTGCAACGCTGCCACAATGCCAAAGATTCCTAACCAAAGCTCTTCGAGAAACTCGGACTCCAAACCAACAGAAACACTGTGCTGAACTCAGCCACACTACCGAAACATACACACTTCCTTAATCTTGTTCCAAAGAAAACATCTTCGGGAACATCCATCGTCACTGTATCTCATCATATAGCTACTATTACCTGAGGTATCAAGATACCATCACTCACTTCTGCCTCATCGACAGATCCAACTCTACTCATCCAAACTTCAAAAATAAACTCCGAACCTTTAAAAGGTTTCCTTCAGAGATCGATGAAATCCTTCACCACAGCAAAGCTTACTCGAGACGGTATTGGGTCTACAGTCTCGACAGATACACTTCCAACCTCAACACTCAGACTCCTAATCCTAGATGATAAATTATTATCATCTCAACCAATTATTACAAATACCATATACATTTAAAATGATACTTTTTTATATAGAAATTATATCTGGGTAAAATTATTTCATCTACCCTTTTAAAACAATATTGTGTCCGTTGGCCTGGTCCAAGTGTTTAGAGATCCCTATCAATAACGTTAGCTACTCGTATTGACCAGAATCCATATACCACTCAACCGATCAATTAACACAATATAAAACCATTTTATATAACTAACAAATACGCGCTCTCGTATATATATATACTCAGACTCAAATAGGTTGCTACAGATCCTATCTCTAATGAACAATCCTTCTGAACCTAGGTATTCATTCAACCTAGTGCTCTGATATTCACTTAACCAAAAGCTTAGGCATTCGCTCAACCTATGCTCTGATACCACTGTAACGACCACGACTTTCTCTCCATAGAAAGTCGTATCGCTAATAAGAAAGAAAGGGGTAGAAAATAGAAAAGAAGAGAAGAAAGAAAGAAACAACAACAACGATCTCACAGCGGAACGAATAAATTATATTAATAACATAAACTATTACATAGTATACAACACTTTACAGAGTTACACAGCATATACATCACTTACTAGACAGTTATAAACATCTGTCTAGACATTACAACTCAAATACAAGACAAGACACTATCACAGATATCAACACAGCGGAATACTATATCTACGAACGCCGAAGCCTCCTGCTCCATTGCTCCTCCAGAATATTCGTCAAAGCTAAACCTGAATCCCTTGGCTACTCGTAAAAATTTGAGTACCCAAGAGTTTATAAAACAGAAATAAACACTTGGGTCAGACATGGGTCTGGTGTGAGTAACAGGTTAAACTTGCTTAACTTCAAAACCTTTAGAAAGAAAAGGTATCACGTAAGACTCCCCACAAATAAACATGGGTAAGTTTTTACCTTACGCTAACCAAAACATTTGATAGGAAATCTGATTTTATTATAATAGGGTCTAGGGTTTTCAACTAAAATATAGAAATAGCTGAAATGCTTACATCTCACATTCCAACATAGTTGGGCACAACTAATACGTACGGCACTTATTGGAGTTTGGATTCCATACAATGGCAGGGCTACTGGGGTACCGCCCATCATAGTACGTGGCCTAGATCACCGTACCGAGGATCACTCCCAATCCCTCGCAACACAAGGTCGGAACATCCCTTACTGGATAATTCCCGCACAAGATACCTCACGGTTGGGATCAGCAACCGCACCACTAAGTCGAAAATAGAAAGGGACATCTAGACAGAGGTAACCTTGTCCTACTTGGGTGCTACCCACTAACCTTGCTGCACCTCCCCTGTTTTAGCCATTCCCGGTTTGTGAGGCTTGAGGCTACGATTACCTTAGAAAAGAACACATCACTTAGAATGCTCATCGTCCACCTGACGATGTTCTGAAAGCATTCAATCCATACAAGTTCGTTCCGGGTTCGAACGAAACCGAAGGCATTATCTCGTTACACTCGTTTTGGAATCACCCTCAGAGTTAACGACAATAACCCTTGCACTCTGAATCTTCATCTTCACTTGATTCACGACCTATCGTTAATTTGGATCGATGTGGTATTCGGGTCTCCAGACCTGGAAATCCGGTATACGGAAACCCGATCCCGGTCTCATCGAAATCCAAAACGTATCTTTTAAGGCCAAGTTGTTTTAAAGGTTAAAACAATTCAATTCATTATCTTTATTCACATAGAAAGATAATTCACAATAGATAATCAACATTATCAGATAATCCATATTATCATCACAATTCAACTAACCATCCATATCACACATCATATATCTCATCAGAGATATCAATCAAATGCAAAGCATTCAGTATTATCATCCATCCATAAGTAATGATTTATATCATCTCTAATTAATTTAAAGTTAATTAAATTAATTACTTCATTCTATAAATCCTGCTTACTTAACCTTTAATTAATTACAAACAATTAATTAATTATCCTTTAATAATTCATTTAAATTAATCATCTTTGATTAATTACCTTTTAATTACATCCAAGTAAATTATCCTTTAATTAATTACTTAAATTAATTATCCTTAACCATTTATAGTAATTAACCTTTAATTACTTCATTAATTAATTAACTATAATTAATTAACTTAATCAACTATAATTAATTACATTTATCCTTAATTAATTACATTAATTAATCACTTCATTTATTAATTTTTACTTAATTAATCAATCTTAATTACATCATTAATTATATTAATTAATGATCCTTAATTACAAATTAATTATTAATTACTTAAATTAAATTAATTATATTAAGTAATTAACCTTTAATTAAAACACATTTATTAATCACCTTTGATTAACCTCATTCAGTAATTAACTACCCTTAATTACTTTTTAATAACTAAATTAATTACTCCTTAATTAATTTCTTAATTAATCCCTTGATTAATTATTCAAAGTAATTAACTCACATTACTTCCATTAATACTTAATTACTTCCAGTAATTATTTATTATTAACTTCCCTAAATAATCTTACCTTAATAATTACATTAAGTAATTATTTATCAAATCAACTCTTGATTATTCTAAATAAATTAAACTCAATTAATTAACTTAACTAATCAAATTAACTTCAATTAATTACAATAAGTAATTAATTTTTAATTACTTCCATTAAGTAATTCCATTTAAAACAAATTCTATAATTGATTATCCTTAAATTAATTAATCTAATTAATTGTTAAAATTAACCACATTAATTAATTATTTAATAATCCATAGTTAATGACTTCATTAACTATTAATAACTCTTTAATTACTTTTCTTAAGTAATTAACTTAGATTAATTATTATTAATTCCAAATTAATAAATCTTAATAACCAATTAATTAATCTCTAATTATTTAATTAATTAAGTGTTAACCCTACTTAATTAATATTTAATTACTTTATTAATTAATTCTTAACCATTAATTAATACTCTAATTTATAATCCTTAATTATAATTTAATCATTCCTAATCAATTTACCTTTAATCATAAATTAATTTGTTTAAACCATTAATTACCTATTTAATTAATCCAAATGATTAATTAATCAATTAAATTAATTATCCATTAAATTTCCTTATAATTTAATGAACACACATTTCTAATTACTTTAAGATAAAACTTGTTCTTATTAAAAATCAAGTTATTATTTACAAAGTATTTTTAAATCAATTCACTTTAATTTTTCATTCAAAATTTCATTTTAAATTTAAAGATTAAAAATGAAAACAAATTATCTTTAACCACATTTTAAACAATACTTCTAAAACTCTTTTATTTTACAAGTTAAAGAAATACCCATATTATAAATAACTTAAGAATTTGAATCAAATTTACCTTTAAATTCTACCCATTTAATATACAATTTAAACACTAAAGTTATTTAAAACAATTTAATTTAAAAACTGCTTTATTTACAAATATGAGATACGGATTTAAACTTTCCTAGATTTAAACTTTAGATTTAAAAATTCTGTTTAAATGTCTCTTTACAAATTTAAATCTGTTTAAACTTAAACAGACAGTCTTTTTTTTAAAAAAAAAACCTGGCAACAACTGTTACTCGAGGACTCACCAAAAACTTCGAGTCGCCTCTCCAAAATACTCGAGCCACTCACCTGAACAACTCGAGTACGAACTCGAGAATATCATCTTCCCAAACGCTCTACATTCCAGCAATTTACTCGAGACTTTGCTAATTTACTTCGTGCCTCACTCAAAATAACTCGAGAAACACTCGAGTAGCCTTCCCCTGTAAACTCAGACATCACCAGAGATATATACACGATCGTGCACGTGCACCGTAGTTACCACCATCTCCGACCATCGTCGAGCATCCCCACAAGTCGTCGATCATCCCTACACCATATCACGATCATCAATTCTTCGATCAAGACGCAAAATCGAAATTGGGAATTCGAGCACCAAACTGGAATACAGGCTTCTTCCAAAACCCTGTCAACATCTCCTCGTCTTCGAAATCTCGACCACCAGAATGCCAGCGACTCCAGCGACGACTTCGTCCATGTCACGACTATCATTTCCCAGAATTTTGTCGAACTCGATCCACTAGAGAAAATGTAGTGATCGATTTTCTTAACCTAGTTAAAACTAGGTTTAAAAATCTAAATCCTAAATCATTTCTGCCTCTATGTTTTAATTTCAATTCTAGTAATTTTCCTGATATCCTCGATCATTACACTATCATTCTTGAAGAAAACAACATCCCAAATTCACTGAGATCATCAAAATTACCAAAAACTCATTTCTAACTTAAACCAGAACTGCTCCTATAATACTAAACTAAAAACTATGATATTAATGCTAAAAATCATATTATCATTTATGTTTTCAATTTATAAATCTGAATTTATAAATTACAAAGTTCGAATTTTTACTTTTATATAACATGCACTGTTATTTTTGATTTACAGAGATGCTTAGTTTTTAAAGTTTTACTTAACTAACATTCTTAACATTCCTCTGTGATACATCAATAACTTTTGATTTTAAGTTTAGTTCTAACAAACTAAATCAAATGGTGAAGGTTTTTAAATAAACTTTGAGCCTGGCCAATCAAAACAAGAACAGAGTATATATTCACATATGCACACAATACATCCATTGTTCACAGCAGCTTTCAGTTATACATACAAACATTACATATTTATTCACTTCAAACATGATTATCACATGAAGAAATCAAGCAATTTACTTAAGTTAGTTTTAAATAAAAAGTGTTACTCACCTTATCAAAGATGAACAGAGGCCTATTTTTGAAAACTTGAAACAGGTTTGAACTTTTAAACAAGAATGCCTCCTTTTGATTTGAGAAGTTGAGTTGTTGAAGCTTTAGATTGCTTAAACTACATGCATGCTGGTCCCCAGATTGAAGAAATGAAAGTAAACAGTTTTGAGTTGTTTTCCAGATTTGAATAGAATGCAGTAGGCTTTAAAATGATTCCAGATTCAAAAATGAAGGCAGGCTTTAAACTTGATTTTGATTACAGATGGAAGAGAATGCAAACTGGTTGTTTTGAGATGATTACAGATCTTAGATTAGAGGATTGGTTTGAGAAGTGGTACTGATTTGTTTCAGATTTGTTTAGAGGAAAGATTTTGAGTTTCTTAGTTTTAAAAAGGGAAAAATAGAAAGAATGAAATGAAGATATGCAAATGTTTATATAAGTGAATTTATGATTTATAAAAATAAAAGAAAAAGAAAATAATAAGGACACTTGTCATTTTGAGTTTATCTTTTATTTACACATGTTAAGACAAGGCTTTAGGAAAATGACACTTGTCCTTTAAGTAATTATTCATATTTTTTTTATTATTTTAAAAGTAAATAAAAGTCTTTTTCTTATTTATTTAAACACTTATCTATATATATATATTACTTTTTAAAGAAACAAACTAGTTATATTTATAAATAAAAGTTTATACAAATATTCTAAAATCCAAAACAATTTAAATATTTATTCTTTTGAATTTCAAAGCTTAAATTCAAATTCAAGTCAAATTTAATTCTAAGATTCAATTTAAAAATTAAGTTATATATATTTACATACACTATTTATTCAATTTAAAATAACAATTCCTTTTAGCATTAAAATTCATACATATTAAAAATAATACATTATACTTGTTATTTGAAAATAACATATTTTATAATTTAAACAAGAGATTATATTATCAAGAAATATTTAAAAAGAAATAAAACAAACCATTTTTTGTAAATCTTATTTATTTAAGTTAAAATATATCTTAACAAATTTAAACATTTACCTAAAGTATTTTAAAACTATAAAATTACTTATTTAAATATCTTTGAAAAGTCCAGATTAAATTAAATATAAATTTCCAATTTACCAAAGCTTCTATTTACAACATATACAAATAAATATATATATATCCAAATAGAAATATCTTATTAACTTTTAAAAGATAAAATCATCAATTAATACTAATTTAATCAGATTATTAAATTAAATTCAAATCTTATTATCAAAGATTATCCATATCAATTTAATTATTTAACAGATTATTAAATTGATATTGTTAAAATTTCCGGGATATTACATACCGCCTATGTTTTAAAAGAAGTAGCTTTCGAAGGAGTTACTTAGATTTTGTTTAAAGCTTTCAGTAGGGGTTATTTCAACTAAGTCGAAACCCTTCTGAGGTTTGGTGACCTTCTGATGGTATTGAAGACATCAACGTTGTCAAAAGGTTCAGATGTTTTTATAAATATAAGCCACTTCCTAAAGCTTTCGAAAGGGGTTAGGGGTTTCGAAGGCAATGGTTTCGAAAGGGTTTTCGAAACTAACCTTCAATTGTTTTACCCAGATGTTTTAATGCCTTCGAAAGGATGGTTTCGACACCATCAAACTTCCCCAGTACTTTTGAAATAAAGAATGGTTTCGAAAGAGATGCTTTCGCCTATGTTCACTTTGACCCAAAATGATGTTTTAAGTATAAAACCAATGCTTTTGAAAGAGGGACTTTCAATGGTTTCGAAGGGTAACCTTCATTTGTTTCGAAAGGTTACTTTCAAATGGTTTCGCAACTATACTTCTATACATATATAATAATACTTTTACATGGTCGAAAGGTTTTGAATGAAATGTTTTATAGTATTCGAAAGGCGGGAGCCTATTGTTTTAAAGATAGATTTTTATGCTTTCGAAGGAGGTCATCCTATGAGGTCGAAAGCAAGGTTTCAAAGAAGTCAAAAGGTTTTAAAGTCCAAACTCAAAATTTTAAAGGAAAAACCTTTGGCTTAAATAAAGGAGTTTTAAAATGACTAACCCATAATTGTGTTTTGGGATAAAGGGGCTAGGAGAACCATCTAGGTTAACCCAGTAGTGAATGTAAATTGATTAAACTCCTGAATGAGTAGAATTGCATCTAAGGAGTCAGGGAGACCAAAATATTGGATGCCTAAACTTTGAAGTTGTCCAGGAGATAGGTTCATAGTAAACCCATGAAAACTATGAGTATGTAGTTATTGGAGGTAACCAATAGGTTCATAGTAAACCCATGAAAACTATGTATTAAGGTAGGTTGGCAGGGGCTAATTGGTTTGTAGTGAACCCATGAAAACTATATCCGGATTAAGGATTGACATCAGTCAATAGGTTCCTAGTCAACCCATGAAAACTAGGATAAGAAAGAAGTTAATGAAAGCATCAGTAGGTTCCTAGTCAACCCATGAAAACTAGGATGAGAAGTGGGTTACTTGATAAATCCATAGGTTCCTAGTCAACCCATGAAAACTAGGATAAGGGGATTAGTTATTGGAATGACTAATAGGTTCAGGGTGACCCATGAATTAATTAAGTTAATTGGCAGGAGCCTATAGGTTCTTAGTGATCCCATGAGAACTTTGAAATATGACAGGGTGTCCTGGAATTATAAAAAGGTTATTAGTAAACCCATGAAAACTAATAGGTTAATATTGACCCTAGGAACTATAATTATGACAGGGTGTCAATTTAAACTGGGTGATGGGAAATCCTAAAGGTTTCTATATATGTATATCATCATAATATTATGAAATGTATGTTTTAACCATTATGGATGCGGGAGCATGGTATATGGTTTTATAAAGATTTTAGGATACTAGCGAGGGGAAAACCCATTTCGCTAAGCGGCGTGGTCTCACTAAATATCTAAAAGGATTGAGATGTTAGATTATTATTCATACCAGGCTTTATGTCTGACTCGAAGTTTCTGTTTTCCCCTTAAACTCTCGGGGTACTCAATTGATTTTGAGTAGTTTGAAGTTTAGGGTTTTCAGGTTCTCTTCTTAGACGAATAAAGCTTCCAGGGGCATGCAAGAGGCAGTTAGTTATTTAGAGTTATCTTTTTCCCTGTGTATCTTGTTTGTAAAGGCAGATTTATTAGCCTTACTATATACTCTGATCAACCAAGGGGGCATCTTCATATGTCGCTCTTGGTGTATGTGTAACAATTATACTTTGCTGAACGTGGTTAACGTTTTTAGGATTATGTAATGAACATCAAATGTTTAAATGGAATGTGGAAACATGTTATTTTAATTGTTAATTTTTTTCCATATTCTTTGATCTGTGTATCAACGAATCTAGCACCGCCGTAGTTGGTCGTCGAGGATTAATAACTATGGACGACTGCAACATCTGTAGCCGTTAGTTTTGGGCCTCCAATGTAATACCCCAAAATTTTGTGAAAAATCATTTTTGTAAAATGATTTAATTTTTGAAATATTTAGATTTAAATATGGTGAAATTTTTGGAATAAATAGTGTGCAAGGATAGGTGTGCACATGTACATTGGAAATAGCACAAGGAAGAGATTTAAAAATTTCTGAAATATATATATATATATATATAGGAAAGTAAATTCCTTATTTAAAGCATTGGATTGTAATTTAAGCATAAAGTTAAAAATGAAGTATATGCTTAAATGTATTTTCTGTGAAACAAGGGGAGAATAAATAAATAAATATTTTTAGTTTTCTTTTCACATGTATATTCTGTGAGCAGAAAAATGTCAAGCTAAGCAAAAGAGAAACATTAAAATGACATGAAATGTAATACAAGTCAATATGCTTGTATAGGAAAAAATAGCAAAGGGGATTCTCAGAAATAATTAAAATATGAAATATGGTAGTCACACTTTTAACATGACTAGGTGAGTGGCCATTTTCTGAAAAAGTAAAGGGAAGAAAATACTGCCTTCAACAAATTATTATGGCCGGGGTATTAAGGAGGAAAATGAATGAAAAATGCATGAAGATGGTTAGGTCAGAAATGGAATTTTGTTTTAACAAACCCTAGTGGAAAAATGCATATAAATAGGCAGTTTTAGCCAGTAAAATTATCTTTACCCCGAGCTGCACAAAATAAGGAAGGAAGAAAAATATTGGAAGGAAGGAGAAAACACTCATACAAGGATTTTTCTGGATTAATAAGAAGAAATATTTAGGTGAGTAACCTCACTGAGTTCATGGCATTAAGACCTGAGATGAGGCAACCACTTTTTTTATATTGCCATTTATATATTGCTGGTTTTGATGTATATGATTTCATCAATGCTTTTTGGATGTCTTATTTTAAATCTGATATGATTTAATATGGATGATTTTGGTGATCTTTGATTTGTTGAGACATTTGTCTTTGGATGTGTATCATACTGTTTTATTTTTACTCAAAAATGTTAAAGTCCAGAATCTTAAAAATTATATAGAGAATACTCTCAACTGTTATAGATCTATGGCATGGAAACTTTACAAAAAAAATGTTGGGAGCTGCATTATACTTGGTATAAGTGCTGAGGCTCGAAAAGAAAGATGTTAAGGGTGCAATAGAAATTTTCTAAGTGCTGAGCCCTTAATCAAATCAAAAAAAAGAGAAGCTCACAAGCTAAAATTATGATTGAACCAGATCATGAATCTGAATCAATCATAAAGGCTTGCAGATCAATATAATAAGAACATGCCCTGCCTCTTTTACAGTTGAAAATATTCTTATATTTTACTGAGATCAAGACATATTGACCCCATTTAGGAAATAACTGTCTGCTTATTTCTGAGGAGAATTATGCTAGGAAAAAAAATTATGGATGTTTCCATGTTTGCAGTGACATGTTCACTTAGCATATTTGATGATAGGATTTAAGTCAATACACTAGTAAATAAACTAGGGAAGGGAAGGCCAAGAAGGCTGCTGGAATGCTTGTCATATTTGAAGTATGCAAGTTGGCACATGGTTTGTTTAAGCCCTGAGATCTTTGTGCAATGATGTGAATTAGTTCATTGCAATGTGTCCCTGTGATTCCTTAATAGCAGATGAGGCAGGAATTTAAATTGAATTATACAACCTGTAAATGAAGAAATAGGAATATGAATATTTCTTAGGATTGGTTGGTATGGAACCATGATGGTTCCAGTGAATGCAAATGTTGCAAATAGATAATTATGTTTGCATGGTTATGTATGCAAGTGTAAGAGTGATAGATAAATATATCATACCAGAATCAACTTATTTATACCATGTTAAAGTAATTGGATGCAGAAATTTGCTTAAATAACTAGTTGGTACTCTTACATTCTCCGTTGCTTAATATCATGAATGTATTGATGTTACTCATACCAGATCTTAGATCTGACCCTTGTTTGCTCATGGCATATGGGGTGTCTCATTTTAAAATGAGGCAGCCACTCATGCTCTTTCAGGGAACGCAGGCACTAAGTAGAAAATGAAGTTATGGCTATTATGGAGGAGTGAATGAACATGCTAGCTAGTTTCAATAAGAGCTTAAATTGATTATATCTGCATGTATTCAGGAAAAATTATGTTTCTAAGATTTCCAGTCATGTAATGAATATTTTATGGCTAGTGATCAAGTTGCTCTTATGTTCTGTAAAGTGTTAGATTAAATTAGTTGTTCTGTCGAAATCATTGTGTGTTAAGGTCTGATTTGTTTTTGAAGTAGTGTCTGGAATATAAACAAGAAAAATATGCTCAAGCATTAGCTATGAAAATCTGGTAAAGAAATATACAATTATGTGAGCAATTTCTTTGTAATTATATTATGTATTAGACAATCTTAAGTTATTTTAAAAACACTGAGTTTTGGAGTAAATTTAGAATTTACCTTGAAAAATACCTTTAAGTATCTAATTGTTTTTCCTCTGAATTATGTCTACAAATGGTTCAAGTCTACTTTTTAAATTGTTTTGAGAGAAGTAATTGTATGGGAAGGCTTCAGGTATGATGCAAATGACTGGCATTTCAATTGCCATGATCAGGTACCTGGCATGTCACTAGGCACATGAGTTAACCAGCTTCAAATAAGTGAAGTTTTGGTTGATTACGTTTGGTTGTGTTTTGACAGTAAAATGTCTTTCAAAAGCTTTAGGTCATTTAGCAAATGTTTTACCATAACCAATTTTCAAAGTCATAACAGATATACCATCTGGACAGGCTTGCACCAGCAAACCTGGAATTATTCTTATGAATATTTTTAAGTTCAAATTCTTGACATAGCAAATCTTATGCAAATATACAACTCACTATTTGTCATGTGGGCTAAGATTAAGGCAAACAAGTCACATAGATTGAATCTTGAATAAGGTAGTTTTTTTTTAGAAAATACATAAGTGGAAAATGATAAGTGAATATATCATTTCTGGTCTTAGTCAAATACCAATACCTTGGATCCATGATCTGAAATACAAATTTCAAGAATCTTGAAATTTAACTGACATGGTAAAATTGATATTAAAACTATCAATTAGAATGAGCAAGTTCATATGAATTAAATATGCATAGGATTTACTGACTTATTACAAATATTCAAAAGTATATAGTAATAAACTTTAGGCAGAATTGCTAAAATCTAAATCAAACAGAATGCTCTTGTACAACAAATAAAAATAAAGTATATACTCTGAATTTAAACAAGAGGAACACATACATCTTCATATGTATGTGTATGTTATTAGAAATACACTGATATATTTATATTGGTAAATTATTTTGATCCTGGATATATTTTGTTTATTGGAGAAAGAAAATGACCTTGGAAAATATATTTGTAATGAATGATATATCTATATATCATCTCTTAAAAAAAAATCCTTATGAAATTAGGGTAGAAATAGGAGGGTCATTTCAGTTGGTATCAGAGCACTTGGTTGCATTGATTGCTAAGTAATATAGAAATGTATTATGTCTGTTTGTTTTGGATGAAATAATTTAGATAAGAAAATAGAAATTATAGAAGTACTCATAATATACTAATACCATTTGCCCAGAATTTAGTTAGCAGACCATGGTAGGAAGAGGATCTCATCACAATGCAGGACCCAGTGCACCTCAAATGCTTGATATGCAAGAATTTGTGAGGGTTTTAAGAGAAGGGATTGGGCATAGGCCTGAGAACCCACATGAAGAGCTTTCAAAACTACTAAAGACTTATTCCAATTTGGGAGGCAGGAGTTTTGAAGGAACTGAGAGTGTGATGGAAATTCAAGCATGGTTGAGAACACTTGATAGGATTTTCAATGACATGCAGTTAGATGACCAAAGGAAGAGGCAAGTAGCTTCAAGACAACTGAAAGGGGTAGCTTTAAGCTGGTGGGAGGTGATCATAGCTGGAAGAAATGAAAATGAAATCACTTGGAATCAGTTCAAGGAGATGTTGGAGGCAAGATTTGTACCAGCATCAGCCAAGACCATTTTGCTTGAAGAATTTATCAAACTTAGGCAGGGAACTTTGAATGTCACTGAATACACTCAAAAGTTTGAGGGGCTATCCAATTATGGAGCAATGCTAGTGGCAGATGAAGCATCCAAAAATAATAGGTATATAAAAGGTCTGAACCCAGGACTTAGCAGGGCTATGCTACCATATGCAGATAGAACTTTTGATCAAGTAATTGATCTGGCCTTGAAACTGGAACAACATGACAAAGAAAGAGAGAAATATAGGAATTTTAAGAGCAGCAACAAGAAGGATAAGGGAAGATATCACCCTTATGATAAAAAGAAGGAGGAGGCAGACAACAGGAAGAGTAAAGATACAAAAGCCAATGATACTAAGAAGAAATTGGTTTGCCATCATTGTGGAAAAGAAGGACACATCAAACCAAGGTGCCCAGAGTTAAAAGGAGGAGCCTTCAAATGCTACCTATGTGGGAAAGAGGGGCATATGAAGAGGAACTGTCCTGAGAATAAACAGCAAGGGAAATTGGCAACTTTGGAAGGTAAAGGCAAATCTGCAGTGAAAATTGATGCTGAAAATCACGGCCAAGTGGAAGGTACATTACTCATTTGTGCCATACCCATACCAGTAGTATATGATACTGGAGCAACACACTCTTTGATTTCCTATGAATTAGTTAAAGTGTTAAAATTAAACTGCATATTGGTTGAAACCCCATTGCTTGTACAAAGTCCCCTAGGGAGTTCTAGTGTTTTGAACATGAATTGTGTGGATGTGGAGTTAAACATAGGAGGAAATATTTTTATTTCCAATTTATATGTTTTAAATTACCCAAATATAGGAGTTATATTGGGGGTAGATTGGTTAAGGCAATTTAAAGCCATAATTAATTTAGACTCATCCACCATATCATTGCAAAATTCTAGAGGCCAGAGGATCACAGTTCTATGTGAAGTAGCTAAGGAAGGGAAATTGTATCATTTAGTTGACTTAGAAAAAGATCTCAGTGAACTGACCATTGAAGAAATTCCCATAGTTAATGAATACTTGGATGTGTTTGGGGAAGTTAAGGGTGTTCCACACCACAGACCAGTTGAGTTCCAAATTAATCTCATTCCAGGAGCAAGTCCAATAATCAAGAAACCTTATAGAATGGGGCCGAGTGAACTGAAAGAATTGAAAAACCAGTTGGAAGAATTAGAAGGCAAGGGATTTATAAGGCCAAGCAATTCCTGCTGGGGTTCTCCAGTAGTGTTTGTAAGAAAGCATGATGGTACCTTGAGAATGTGCATAGATTACAGAGAACTAAATAAAGTAACCATCAAGAATAAATACCCATTGCCTAGAATAGATGATCTCTTTGACCAACTCAGTGAAGCTAAAATATTTTCTAGACTAGACTTAGCATCAGGATTCCATCAAATGAAGGTTGAAGACTCAAGTGTTAAGTATACTGCATTTAACACAAGATATGGCTTATATGAATTTATGGTTATGCCATTTGGTTTGACAAATGCTCCTTCATATTTTGTTGATTTGATGAATAGAATATTTAGAGATTATTTAGACAAGTTTGTACTGATTTTTATTGATGACATTTTGATTTATTCCAAGACAGTGGAAGAGCATAAAAATCATTTGCATTTAGTTTTGTCAAGGCTAAGGGAAAATGATTTAAAGGCAAAATTTTCAAAATGTGCATTTTGGAAAGAAGAAGTACATTTTCTTGGGCATGTTATCTCTGCCAAAGGAATATCAGTAAACCCTAATAAGGTAGTGGCAATCCAAGCATGGAAAAGGCCTAGTACCATCAGTGAGATTAGATCATTTATGGGGATGGCAGGATATTATAGGAGATTTATAAAAGACTTCTCAAAAATATCATCACCACTTACCAATTTAACTAGAAAGAACCAAGCCTTTGTATGGACAGAAAAATGTGAGCAAGCTTTTATCAAAATAAAGGAAGCTCTGATTAATGCACCAGTATTGAGAGTGCCAGAAGGAAATGAAAATTTAGTTGTGTACACTGATGCAAGTGGCTCTGGGTTAGGGGCTGTGTTGATGCAGCAGGACCAGGTGGTAGCCTATGCATCTAGGCAATTAAAGCCACATGAAACAAGATATGCAACCCATGATCTTGAACTAGCAGCAGTTGTGTATGCTTTGAAACTTTGGAGACATTATTTGTTAGGTGCCAAATTCATTTTGTACACTGATCATAAGGCACTGAAATATTTATTCTCACAAAAAGATTTGAACATGAGGCAACATAGATGGGTAGAGTTCCTAGCTGCCTATGATCTAGATATACTGTATACACCAGGCAAGGCAAATAAAGTTGCAGATGCCTTGAGTAGACAACATGCCAAGGTAGCCATGTTGATGATGGAAGAGTTTAAGGATTTGTCTATACTTACTGATTTGGAAATTGAGGAAAACAGTGAGGTACAAATGATGCCCATTGAAGAAGATGAAGGTAAAGGAAAATTAAGTATGATATCTCTGCAATCAGATTTACTTCTTAAGATTGGGAAAATGCAGGAACAAGACCTAAACATGGTGGAAAAGAAAATGCTCATATCAGAAGGGGAGGAAGTAATAAATTATCAAGTTGATAAAAATGGTTATTTAAGGAATAAAAATAGGATATGTGTTCCAGAAAATATAGAATTGAAAGAGGAAATATTAAATGAATACCATAGGAGTAAGTACTCCATACACCCAGGTAGTACCAAGATGTATCAAAATTTGAAAAGAAATCTTTGGTGGAAGGGGATGAAGTCAGATGTGGCCAGACATGTTGCAAGGTGCATGACTTGCCAACAAGTCAAGGCAGAGACACAAAGGCCATCAGGACTAATGCAACCCCTTAGTATACCACAGTGGAAGTGGGAGGACATATCTATGGATTTCATAGATGGTCTGCCTAGATCTAAGAAGGGAAACACAAGTATATGGGTAATAGTGGATAGGCTAACTAAGGTAGCACATTTTATCCCAGTTAGAACAGAGAGAAATGCTCCAAAATTGGCTCAAATATTCATGAAAGAGGTAGTAAGGTTGCATGGCATACCCAAAACCATTGTGAGTGATAGGGATACCATCTTTACCTCAAGATTTTGGAAAAGTTTTCAAGAGGCCATGGGGAGTGAATTGTGCTTAAGCACTGCCTACCATCCACAATCAGATGGTCAAACTGAGGTGGTGAACAAAGTCTTAGAAGATTTGTTGAGAGCATGTACACTGGACTCTGGAGGCAACTGGGAAGACCACCTCCATCTAGCTGAATTCACATACAATAACAATTACCAAAGCACCATAGGGATGGCACCATTTGAAACCTTATATGGCAAGCCATGTTTATCACCTATATGCTGGGTAGAGACTGGAGAAAGGGCTATTCTTGGACCTGAATATGTTAAAGAAACTACAGAGAAAATTGGGTTAATAAGAAAAAGAATAGCAGCAGCTCAAGATAGGCAAAAGAAATTTGCAGATAGGAAGAGAAAGCAAGTGGAATATGAAGTATGAGACTTTGTTTTCATCAAGATTTCACCTATGAAGAAAGTCTTGAGATTTGGCAAGCAAGGTAAGCTCACACCAAGGTATGTAGGACCCTATAAAATTCTGGAAAGAATTGGTTCATTGGCTTACAAATTAGAACTACCAGAGGAAATGAAAGCAATGCATAATGTTTTTCATGTGTCCCAACTTAGAAGATGGGTACATGATAAAGAAGACATTTTGGAAGAGCCTACCAAAATTCAAATAAATCCTGACTTGGTTTATGAAAAAGAGCCAGTGGGGATTGTAGCCAAGGAAGAAAAGAAATTAAGGAGCAAAACCTTGAAACTAGTTAAGATCAAGTGGAGTAGTGATCCTAATGACTGCACATGGGAGTTAGAGGATAAGATTAGGATGGATTATCCTAAGCTTTTTGCAAAGTAAAAGATAATAAATTTTTTTTTCTCTGGAAAAATTTGTTATGCATGGTTGATATGGTTGAATTTGTTTGCTTAAGCATATGTTTGATAAGTTTTCAGAAAATAAAATGATGCTTGTTATAAATATTAGAAAAATTGTGAGGACACAATTCCTAAAAGGAGGGGTGAATGTAATACCCCAAAATTTTGTGAAAAATCATTTTTGTAAAATGATTTAATTTTTGAAATATTTAGATTTAAATATGGTGAAATTTTTGGAATAAATAGTGTGCAAGGATAGGTGTGCACATGTACATTGGAAATAGCACAAGGAAGAGATTTAAAAATTTCTGAAATATATATATATATATATATATATAGGAAAGTAAATTCCTTATTTAAAGCATTGGATTGTAATTTAAGCATAAAGTTAAAAATGAAGTATATGCTTAAATGTATTTTCTGTGAAACAAGGGGAGAATAAATAAATAAATATTTTTAGTTTTCTTTTCACATGTATATTCTGTGAGCAGAAAAATGTCAAGCTAAGCAAAAGAGAAACATTAAAATGACATGAAATGTAATACAAGTCAATATGCTTGTATAGGCAAAAATAGCAAAGGGGATTCTCAGAAATAATTAAAATATGAAATATGGTAGTCACACTTTTAACATGACTAGGTGAGTGGCCATTTTCTGAAAAAGTAAAGGGAAGAAAATACTGCCTTCAACAAATTATTATGGCCGGGGTATTAAGGAGGAAAATGAATGAAAAATGCATGAAGATGGTTAGGTCAGAAATGGAATTTTGTTTTAACAAACCCTAGTGGAAAAATGCATATAAATAGGCAGTTTTAGCCAGTAAAATTATCTTTACCCCGAGCTGCACAAAATAAGGAAGGAAGAAAAATATTGGAAGGAAGGAGAAAACACTCATACAAGGATTTTTCTGGATTAATAAGAAGAAATATTTAGGTGAGTAACCTCACTGAGTTCATGGCATTAAGACCTGAGATGAGGCAGCCACTTTTTTTATATTGCCATTTATATATTGCTGGTTTTGATGTATATGATTTCATCAATGCTTTTTGGATGTCTTATTTTAAATTTGATATGATTTAATATGGATGATTTTGGTGATCTTTGATTTGTTGAGACATTTGTCTTTGGATGTGTATCATACTGTTTTATTTTTACTCAAAAATGTTAAAGTCCAGAATCTTAAAAATTATATAGAGAATACTCTCAACTGTTATAGATCTATGGCATGGAAACTTTAAAAAAAAATGTTGGGAGCTGCATTATACTTGGTATAAGTGCTGAGGCTCGAAAAGAAAGATGTTAAGGGTGCAATAGAAATTTTCTAAGTGCTGAGCCCTTAATCAAATCAAAAAAAAGAGAAGCTCACAAGCTAAAATTATGATTGAACCAGATCATGAATCTGAATCAATCATAAAGGCTTGCAGATCAATATAATAAGAACATGCCCTGCCTCTTTTACAGTTGAAAATATTCTTATATTTTACTGAGATCAAGACATATTGACCCCATTTAGGAAATAACTGTCTGCTTATTTCTGAGGAGAATTATGCTAGGAAAAAAAATTATGGATGTTTCCATGTTTGCAGTGACATGTTCACTTAGCATATTTGATGATAGGATTTAAGTCAATACACTAGTAAATAAACTAGGGAAGGGAAGGCCAAGAAGGCTGCTGGAATGCTTGTCATATTTGAAGTATGCAAGTTGGCACATGGTTTGTTTAAGCCCTGAGATCTTTGTGCAATGATGTGAATTAGTTCATTGCAATGTGTCCCTGTGATTCCTTAATAGCAGATGAGGCAGGAATTTAAATTGAATTATACAACCTGTAAATGAAGAAATAGGAATATGAATATTTCTTAGGATTGGTTGGTATGGAACCATGATGGTTCCAGTGAATGCAAATGTTGCAAATAGATAATTATGTTTGCATGGTTATGTATGCAAGTGTAAGAGTGATAGATAAATATATCATACCAGAATCAACTTATTTATACCATGTTAAAGTAATTGGATGCAGAAATTTGCTTAAATAACTAGTTGGTACTCTTACATTCTCCGTTGCTTAATATCATGAATGTATTGATGTTACTCATACCAGATCTTAGATCTGACCCTTGTTTGCTCATGGCATATGGGGTGTCTCATTTTAAAATGAGGCAGCCACTCATGCTCTTTCAGGGAACGCAGGCACTAAGTAGAAAATGAAGTTATGGCTATTATGGAGGAGTGAATGAACATGCTAGCTAGTTTCAATAAGAGCTTAAATTGATTATATCTGCATGTATTCAGGAAAAATTATGTTTCTAAGATTTCCAGTCATGTAATGAATATTTTATGGCTAGTGATCAAGTTGCTCTTATGTTCTGTAAAGTGTTAGATTAAATTAGTTGTTCTGTCGAAATCATTGTGTGTTAAGGTCTGATTTGTTTTTGAAGTAGTGTCTGGAATATAAACAAGAAAAATATGCTCAAGCATTAGCTATGAAAATCTGGTAAAGAAATATACAATTATGTGAGCAATTTCTTTGTAATTATATTATGTATTAGACAATCTTAAGTTATTTTAAAAACACTGAGTTTTGGAGTAAATTTAGAATTTACCTTGAAAAATACCTTTAAGTATCTAATTGTTTTTCCTCTGAATTATGTCTACAAATGGTTCAAGTCTACTTTTTAAATTGTTTTGAGAGAAGTAATTGTATGGGAAGGCTTCAGGTATGATGCAAATGACTGGCATTTCAATTGCCATGATCAGGTACCTGGCATGTCACTAGGCACATGAGTTAACCAGCTTCAAATAAGTGAAGTTTTGGTTGATTACGTTTGGTTGTGTTTTGACAGTAAAATGTCTTTCAAAAGCTTTAGGTCATTTAGCAAATGTTTTACCATAACCAATTTTCAAAGTCATAACAGATATACCATCTGGACAGGCTTGCACCAGCAAACCTGGAATTATTCTTATGAATATTTTTAAGTTCAAATTCTTGACATAGCAAATCTTATGCAAATATACAACTCACTATTTGTCATGTGGGCTAAGATTAAGGCAAACAAGTCACATAGATTGAATCTTGAATAAGGTAGTTTTTTTTAGAAAATACATAAGTGGAAAATGATAAGTGAATATATCATTTCTGGTCTTAGTCAAATACCAATACCTTGGATCCATGATCTGAAATACAAATTTCAAGAATCTTGAAATTTAACTGACATGGTAAAATTGATATTAAAACTATCAATTAGAATGAGCAAGTTCATATGAATTAAATATGCATAGGATTTACTGACTTATTACAAATATTCAAAAGTATATAGTAATAAACTTTAGGCAGAATTGCTAAAATCTAAATCAAACAGAATGCTCTTGTACAACAAATAAAAATAAAGTATATACTCTGAATTTAAACAAGAGGAACACATACATCTTCATATGTATGTGTATGTTATTAGAAATACACTGATATATTTATATTGGTAAATTATTTTGATCCTGGATATATTTTGTTTATTGGAGAAAGAAAATGACCTTGGAAAATATATTTGTAATGAATGATATATCTATATATCATCTCTTAAAAAAAAATCCTTATGAAATTAGGGTAGAAATAGGAGGGTCATTTCATCCAAGTAGGGGGATGTTACAGCATGTAGGTGAGGCTATTTAATGGCAACTAGATGAGCTATATTTTAATAGAAAAGAATGGATAATTGGTAAAGATCTGGATCCTAACTTGTCTCCATTCCTTCTCTATATAAGCATCTCAATCCATACCTATTCAAGGACTTTTTGGAGCCTCCATCTACTCTCTACTTTTGGAAAAATTAAAATGCTCCCTTCCTCTTCATTTCCAAAGTCATGTCAGAGTAAAAACAATTCTATTCGATAGCTGGTGTTCATCGGTTTAAGGACTAGCACTCTACTGGTTTTGAAATTAGTTCGAGGAGTAGATCTCATTGTTTTAAGTTGTACTTGCGAGCATTGGATATAAAGTAAGTTTCTAACCTATTTATGAATATTAATGCATATAATGATGTTTATATCATATATATTATATTATTTGTTAGGTGACGTTCTAGTATATAAATATATTATCACAATTAGATAGTTTGTATGTTTACATATACTTTTATATTTATGAATGGCATGGCTAAAATAAGAAAAAACATTTTTTTATTTTTAAATAATTTAATATATAATATTTAATATATATAGTTTATAGTTTAAATAATACATCATGCTTTATACAAAATATGGTTATATAATTTTATATAGAAAGTTTCATAGGTATAATATTTTTGACGGGAATAAAAAATATTTTTCCATGTGTGTATATGTATTATTTAAATATTAAATCAATTAATTTTATCTATATAAATATATTATATAAATTACATTTTATATTTTATAAATTTAAATTAACACAAAATATACACTCGATAAAAAAACATTTTTTATATAATTTAAATACTTAACTATTAGTCCAAAACTGAAAATAGATTTTAAAATTAGTTTTAAATTATAAAATTATATATTAATATTCAAAATTATAAAATATCACTTAGGATTTTTGTCAAAATTCAAAATTAAGTTTGGAAAGTATTTTTTATTAATTTTGAATAATATCCATACAAATATTTGCTTGAAATATATTTTAAAAATAAAAAAAATTCTATGTCGTGTGCATGACATGGTATATATGTATTTTTAAAATATATATTTTTTATATTTTAAAAGTGTGTGTGTGTGTGTATATTATATTTCTTATACATATGTATAACTATTTAATATAAATATTAAAAAATACAATATATCAATTGTTTTCGGCTTTACAAAACAAAATTTAACAAAATTTATAAATAATTTGAACATACTAATACATAGTTATATACAATGTTAAAATTTTGTATATATTTTTATAAATATAAACATGTGTGTGTGTGTGTGTATTTATACTTATATATTTATATAAAATTATTTAAGTAAAATATATATTATATATATACATATATATAACATATTTTATGTGTACATCTAAATTAAAATATATATAAACATACATTTGGACAATATATTTGTATATTGGATGAGCTAACATGCTCGATACGGTGTAAATCCCAGCACATATACACAGATATGTTATACCTAGCAGGGATTGAAATGTTACACAAGCACACACACACACACACACACATATATATATATGTATGTATATGATACACGTATATATATAATAACATTAATTAATTAAATAATATAAGATCATTTTATAAATTTAAATAAAATAATTATTTTATTTGAAATGAAATTTATAATTTTTTTAAATGAACTAGACTTCATATGTCCAATAAAGATCCAAAATGGAAATAAATTTGAAATTCATACATTACTTCCGCTGCGGATTCGCCCTATTCCAACAGACAGCCAGGTTGGTCGAGAATATGTTAAGACTATAGTGAGACTTTATAGAATTCCAAGTACTATAGTAAGTTTCCAATGAATTTTGGCAGACCTTACAAAGTGCTATGGGTTTGAAATTTTGTATGAGTACCGCTTACCATCTGCAAATAGATTACCAGACCGAATGGGTCATGTAACACCCTATATAATAAACAATAATTAATTAAAGAGAAGTAATAATTAATTAATAAGGCTCAAAAACGGAATCTGAGCAAACCTCAGGATTTGACCACGAAACTTGCACCATTCCATTCGTGGCGATTTCTTGAACAACTTCCAGATATAAAATTTTACGATCGGAGCTTAAATGAAAAGGTTATAAGCGTTTGAAATTTGTAGACCGATAATAAGTAAAATGAAATAAGAAAAAAAATACACATGGACCCTACCGGTCGACACCAAGGTGCGGCTGGTCGACCCCCGGTGGTCAACCGTCGCCTACCACTAGTCGACTTTGGGTTGGCGTGCCCTGAACCTTGGCCAAACGGCCCGGATTTAATAATAGTTATTAAATATTAATCTAACAGATAGAATTGATTCCAGTGCCTATAAATAAAGGCCTAGCCTCTCATTTTTCTTCTCATATTTTCTGAAGCAAGCAGCGAAGCTCTGCCATTTTCCCTTCTTCGTTATTTCTACAAATTATAAAACCATTATATATGTATTGGAGAAGGGCAAAATATAAAAGAGAAGAAGAAAAGGGGTGAATTAATTTTACGAAAAGGTAAAATCTATAACTATAAATCTAAATTTCCACTTAACTCAAATATTCTCTTGGATTTATAATTCTAATGGGCAGTTATATATCTTTTTACATATACTTTTGGGTTGGAAAGGAAAAACGAGTCAATTAAAGAAATGAATTCAGATTTAGGAGAATTGGAAAGCTAGGAAGGTGAGTGAGAAAATATATGATTTATATATAACATTGAAATTTATATCGTTGAATTTTATTTCATTATTATGCATATGCAAGATCTATTGAATTATAGGCTTAAAGTGAATGAATTTAATTAAAATCTCGCCTACATATTTTGTAAGCTATGTAATTGTGGTGAAGTGGCTTGTACTCCATAATCTGGAAACTTTTGAAATTACGTCTTAAAATCTTAAAGTATGATGTTAATCAGATTGTGAAGTTTATTCCAGATTTATGTTAATTGGATTGTAAATTGTTTATATTCATTTGGACTGCCCTAATTTGACTTAGAATGTAAATTTCTATGTTTTAATTTATTGGGAGCATTGAAGGTACAATTTAATTGTATCTATTTCCATGTAAATTTCCATAGGCTGCCTAACTTCACAACTATATATAAAAAGTGCGACATTTGGAATAATAAAGAATATACCAAAAGGATATAGATGTGTAAAGTACAGATGTTTTTCTCCGTAGTTTGCACTGTTTATTTCAATAGAAATAAAAAGAGATAATTCCTTGTAATTTCAAATAGAGCAAAAGTTTCACTTTTAGGTAGTTTATGGAAAGTTATAATGGTAATAGATTCCTTTTTAGTAAGGATAGCTCCAATACATTAAAATATGGAAACTAATGTTCCTTGTAAGAATGTACGTATATGTGTGCATTATGAAATTCCTAAACACGGGAATTAGTGAGTTAGAAACATACATACATACATACATACATACATACATATATATATATATAAAATCATGCCTACTAATTAAAATTATAAATATACATAGGGTAACGAATAAAGAATATAAATAAATATACTTGGATACTCGTATTAGTTATAATTAGGACAATTAAATATTATTAACGTAGTAAATCATAAGTTTAGGTTGTTGTAATGAAAAGAGGTAGTAACTCCAACATTTATGAATAATGATTGAAATATTAATGGGCAATAAATACGCAGTTAGCGAGTTACAGAAATCAAATGGGCACGTAAATGCATTCAAGGCGATTAATTGCAGAATCAAACATGACATTTATGGAGGAAACATAATAGGCATAATAAGTTAGATTTAAAATGAATGAATAAATGTCATTAGTGAATATCCAATTTGAATAGCAATGACCACTTATTACGAATAATTGATTGGAGGTAAAGGAATAAATGACATAAAAACGATATGACGAATACACGAAATAAGCGTATAAGGTAGGAATAGGTTCGCCACAAATAAATAAATGAATAATGATAAATAAACTTAGGAGGCAATATAATTTCAATAGTGGAAATTATATGGCCTCAATAATAAGTATATGATGAGCTTTGATTTGTAGGCCTAGCCTAATATTTAGGTTTAGAATAAATGGCTTAGTTTAGTATGAGTTAGGATGCGAGGTCGGTAGAGTTATACTATAGAAGTCCGCCCTTTACCTAGAGGGTGCCAGTAATTGCGTATACGCACTACTAATGTGGGATACCTTCAACTATAGAACCTATGGGAAAGGGGTATATGTTCGCGTATAGGTGTAGGAAAATATACCAAGAGTTCACCTCAGATTTGAAGTATCAAATGGCTCTATGCCTTTAGTAAAGTCAAGAGGTTTACTTTGAGGTGGAAGGTATTAAATGGCCATTGGTTCCGCCTCCTCCTTATTTAAGAAGTCGTAAATAACATACGACGGTGCCTTATTGAAAAATGAGATCCGCTTCATTTCTAATCTAGAGGTATTAAATAATTGGAATGGGAATTTTTCTTAACTTTGATTAAGTAAGTCTAAACGGGATTTCGGTTGTTGGAGGTTGGCAGGCTATGTTAGTGTTGTTGATAGACCGGTATTTAGAAGTAAGGCTAGCATATAGGCTTTGACTCTAGCAACCCCGAGTGGTTGTTAACAAAGACTTGGGTTACGTCCTGATGGATTTTGTTTCCTACTAGTGTAGAATCTGCATGGGATATGCAAAGAGCTTAAATTTTAATTAATTGTTTGTTTGTCAGAGGTGGGCTAGTTAACCCTTAGATAAGTCTTTGAGGTGCATTAGTAATACGACTAATTATATTATAAAGATGTATTTAGGGGTCATCGTTAGTCGTAGCTAGGGCCAGTTGACCATCGATTAAGTTACGGAGGGCCCGCTTTGAGGTTGAGGTGTTAAATGGCCGTTAGATAAGCCTCCTCCTTATTTAAGAAGTACTAAGTGGCCGAGGTTTCCATTTTGGGTAGTACAACACTTATATATAGGTATATATATAGTTATACCTTGGAGAAGGTTGGATATATCTTACTTGCATATGGAATTAAATGGATAAGCCATGGATAAAAGACATAACACTTAAATAGAAATTAATTGGCATAAATTAGTATTATGGATAAGTATGTAATTTTCCAATCACCATAACGATGTTCTGATCCCCTCCTTATTACAACCCACATGATAGATTTAGAGGGACATGCTACTAGTGCAAGATGAAAATGGTAGAAGAAGAAGCCTTGTCATTCATGCTTGGCACCGACAAGGCAACTAGATATCCAAAGAATAATATTGATTCCATGGTAGTTACTTTAGCCGGTATATGCATACTATTGTATTTTATATTCCATTCCAAGTTTATGTAGATAGCTCTTTGATATACTTATGTTTGTTTCAGGTTACTAACACTAACAATCCATAACCTAGTGGACTTAGATTCCGATTTAGTCGAAATTCAGGACCATTAAGGTGCGGGTTGTTATAGGTCAATCAGTGATGGAAGATTTGCTAAGAGCTTGTGTATTAGTCATTAGTGAACTGGATCTTGGGAAGATCACATACACTTAGTGGAATTTTCATACAACAATAGTTACCAATCCGGTATTGGGATGTCACATTTTAAAGCATTGAATGGAAGACCTTGTAAGTCACCAGTAAATTAATGCAAGACGAGAGATAAGCTCGTGTTAGGTTCAAATCTTGTAAGAGAAGCTTTGGAGAAAGTCAAATTGATTTGGCAAAGGATGAAAGATGCTTAATCCAGGTAGAAGAGCTAGGACGATAGGAGGTGGTAAGACTTGGATTTTAATTTAAGGGATCATATGTTTGTTAAAGTGTCACTGATGAGAGGCGCCATGAGGTTTAGAAAGTCAGAGTTGGCATGCTGGCTCATTTTTGGTACTAGAGAGAATCGACATAATAGATTATAAAGTCAAGTTTCCCAGTGCTTTTGCTAAGAAACATAAAGTGTTCCATGTGTCACATTATAGAAGTGTATCTAAGACCCTAAGGATGTTGTTATTATGAAAGCTATGGAAAATTTGGTTATTAAAACCAAATATGGCCTATGTAAGGAAACTTATTAAGATTATAGATCAAGATATAAAGAATCTTTGGAATAAGGAAGTAAAGTTTGTTTGGGTTCAATGGAGTTAGAACCGAGATGATTGTACATGGGAAACGAAGGATAATCAAGAAGACTTATCCCTAGTTGTTTGTTCAGGTTAGTAGGTATGTTTGTTATGTTTTGTTATAGACCATATATATGTGATATTATGGGTGATTTGTTATGTATTGGTAGATGCACTAGTACATTTTGTTAAGACACATAGGTAAGGAACTTATGTGTATATGCTAGAACGGGCATGTGACAGACTAAGAATCACCATCGTACCTTATTGAATTTTAAGGATGAATTCCTATTAGGGAGAAACCTATAACACTCTAAATTTATATATAATTTAATAGATAATTAATTAAAAGTATAATTAATAGAATGGTTGAATCATGGAATTAACCAATATAAAGTGGAAAGTGTTTGGGTGTACCCTTACTTTTTATGTTGTATTTAATGAAACTTATTAGGTGCCTTTTTCAAATAAACCTCAACTTGAATGAATTAAGCAAGAAAAGGAATGGTGGGTCGGTGGCCCATAGAGAGGGAAATATATGAATCTTTTCATTTTCCTATGTAATTCATACTCATCTAAACTAAAGATAATAAAAGCTTGAGCACTTTAATGGTGGCCACAACATGATAAAGTAAAGAGAAAAGGATTAAAGCTAAAGAAAAGAGAGACCTCTTTAACTAAGGAATATAAGTGAGTAATATATTTTCTAATCCCTCTTTCTTCTCTAAATATCCTATTGCCAAGTCAATATTGATTGTTTTTCATTCTTCTTTTAATCCTTAAGACCCAAAAATTTAATATCATGATAAAAACATGTTGTTAGGTTTGAGTTTTGATTTATATTGTTTTTGAAATATTGGTAAATGAAATAATTTTACCTAGTACTATATTATAATATAAAAGAATAATTTTTATAAATAGATATAGTTGTATGTGATATAGTTGTATGTGATATGCTTGTATGTGATATAGTTGTATGTGAAATTTTCAAAAGATTTTGGAGTATGATATTAGTATTATTTGGAAGTATTTTGGATATAAATATTTTCTATGTGATTTGGAAGAAATATTTTAAAGGAATTTTAAAAGGAAATAAATTATGTACTCCCCTCTTTTGTCGTTTGGAAAATAATTTCGGTGATGACGGCCGCATCATCGACATTCATTTTCGAGTCTCAAAATGGGGGATGCCACTTAGTAGCTTTGCTACGTATTTGGTTTGATAAACAGATTTTGGTTTAAAATTTCTTAAGTATGTTTTGATATATATAAAAGATATGAATATATATTATTTTAAAATGATTTGAAATGAACTCGGCATTTAGTTCTGAAGTTTCTATAATTAGGGATTTCAATTATTATAATGAAATGAAATCTTAACTATTTTAATAGTTGGAAACTTCTAAAAATGAAAAAAATAAGAAATTTGATGCTAAGTGACTAATGAAATATATAAGAAATTGGAAATTTGTAACTTGTAAATCAAAAGATATGAAATTTAGAAGATGTAATTATTGAATTTTTTGTTAACTAAATGAATAAGATAAACTTGTGTAACATTCAGTTACATTCTTAAAACCTTGATATAACTTACCAGGAATGTTTAAAAAGTTGTAATGTTAATGGGAATATGTAATAGAATATTATACAAGTAAAACTTAAGTAATGAAAGTGTTCAAATGGAATTATTTCTATAAGTAAGAATTTTGATGTACAAGAAGTGTTATAAGCATAAGTTAATGTTTTGAAATGCTAATAATTAGATTGAATAGTAAAAAAAAGTGAATATTATCTAAGAAATGTTTATAAACTTAAGAAATGACTGAAATGATTCATAAATAAGCTTATTATTAATTGACACTACAAAAGAAAGGGTAAATGTGAATTAAAAGGTAGAAACACATAAGTATAAAATGTTTTATTCATGAATATTTATACAAAATGGAAATTAAGTTATATAAACAATGAAGGTGAATTAAATTACAAGGAAACTTATATGATATTTCAAGAATTGATTTATTGATGACTTCAGATATTGAATGTGAAATAATTTATGTAAGTAAATGAATGTAAACTAATAAAAATGACATTGTATGAATAAATGAGAATTTAAAATAAATCTGTGGTTAATAATGTGAAAAGGAACCAATAGAATAAACTTAAATAATATCAAACTCTATGTTGTTTGGCTGATGGGAAATTTGGGAAATGATGCTTCGATTTATTGAGGTTGTATGAATAATCTATTAGGTTATTACCTAAGGTTATTGAGTGTTTGGTACTTAGTAGTTTATTTATCACCCTTGTACGATTAAAAGTTTTTGAACCTGAATAAACCATTGGTTTTGGTTGCTACGGATGTGTGATGGATACTTTGATTGCATATAATGGTTGTACTATTTTGTTTGCAAGTGACTGTTGTTATGTTGTGTTATTTGTGCGATTAATTCGAAGCAACTAAATATTTCTCTTTTATATAATTCTCACTCTTTGGTTTATATAAGTGAAATACAGGTTTATGGAAGCAATAACTATTGCTTTTGGTTTCATAAATAAAGTTGTTTGCTCGACAAATAGGTACGTTTTCGGATTACGGTTTTGAAACGATATTTTATTGTTTTTCCCATGGTTTGGGATATTTTATTATTGAAATATGATATATATATATTGTTATTATTGATATTATTATTTTTCCTTGCCTACCTACACAAAGAAGACTCTGCTGAAATTTTTCGTGAATGTAAGACTTAGAATTTTTTTTGGAAAAGTTGAGTTATTTTCAAATTCTTATTAAACTAGATTATGTAAATAAATTATTTTGAATAAAAATATATTAGTTTCTTAATTCCTTCTCAATCCTTTTCAAGGACGAAAAGTTTTGAGTGGGGGAGAGTGTAATGACCCGTAATTTTCGATAACTAAAAATATTAAATTAATTAAGATTTTGCAATTTAATATTATGAGAAATTAAAAATTTATGATTTATTAATGAGAAAATAATTAGAATTGATTTAATAATGTTGTTTGAATGTTATTGACAACTATTTTTGATGCAATTTAATCGATTGAAATAATTGTAAGGTCAATTTGGTTATAATTGTAAATAAGGAATTAAATTGGTAATTAATGGAATTAATGAAATTGAAATATTATAATTGATGTGGTAAAAGTTGATAACTGTAAAATTATGAATGTAATAAAATGTAAACTTATGTTAATAAATTCATAGGGTATTGTTGATTGAATAATAAGAATGTAAATCAAATAAATGAATTTATTGGAATTTAGATTATAATTAATGAATTTATTACAGTTGTAATTGAACGCTGTAATTAGTTCCATATCAAAATATTGAATTGGACATGGAAAATTTATTTTAAAAGATTATTAATTCCTATGTAGTCAAGAATGATAAATTGTTAACTTTTAAATTTAGAGTTTAAAGCGATTAAGCCAATTTAATAAAAATTAATTTATTTAGTTAACGTGAAAATAGCCCTTTTGGCCACTGTCTTGGATTTCGACGAAACCAGTTTCATCGGATCCGTAACAGTGAATTATTGTAGGATTTCAAGTTTCGTAGCGATCGGACTTGTCGTTTGATTGTGCGAGCTCGAAACGCGTAGAAATCAATTAAAAGGATTTAAATGAATATAATAATATTTTGAAAGCTAACTTCTGTATACAATGGAATTTGGGTTTGAAACTAGTTCGATTGAGTTTAAAAATATCGAAAACATCTATTTTGATACATGGGATGACCTAATTTTGTTTGGGAAACGAAACGGGCTTTTCGGGTCGTTATTATCGTTTCGACCCAATTCAATATGTTATTCATTCTTGTCTATCTTTGCCCATATAATAGATTTTGTTTCCCTAACCCTAGCAGCCTATCATCTTATTCTATATGTACATCAACTTCTTATCTGTCCCTCCTTCTCAAATGGCAGAAACCAAATTCCCAAATTCCAAACCCTAATTTCAATTTCAAAATTTTAATTTCGAAATTCTAACTCCTCAAACCATAGAAAATTATATATCGTTGGAAAGCTCTCGACGAGCACAATCTAGTGCAACAATTTTTTTTTTAATTCGAATCATTGTTTGTCCAAAAATCGATGATCTTTCTCAACCATCCATTTTTAGGGTTTTCGATCCAACAGTGGATCGTCGACCGTTTGACGATCGGGAAGCGGCGTTTGGAAGAGGGAGTCGAGCAGGTCACTGATCCGCTGTTCGTTCGTGCTAGGGGTGCTTGGTTTTGCCAAAAAATAGATTGCAAGGCGGCGACGAACGGCATTTGACGACGTCATGGGTGGCCGCGTGGTCTCCAGGGAGGCGGCCAGAGGTGGGAAGGCTTGTGGCGTGGATGGATCGTGTCAGAGATGGCCGTGGTTGCGTGCGATTGAAGATGGTCATTGGCAGCTGTGTAGGGTTTTAGCTGTGTCGATCGCATACGAGCTCGGATTCTCACACAGTTTTCTCCTTTGAGATCTTATCGAAATTCTGGACATTGTGGAACTGGTTTAGCTGCAATCTGAGACTTTAAAATTTGGGCCTTTATTTAGATTTTTAATTCGACTAAAAATCGAAGGTGAGTGCTTTAACCCACTCACGAATGTTAAACTATCTTATGTTAGTTAAATTTAATTTATAATGTGATTTGAAATTGATTGATTATTGTTTGGTACTTTAATTTGTCATTCGAGTTTAATTTGAATTTATATTAAATTAAATTTTCATTTTGATTAATATTGAAATTTAATTTCCAGTTAAATCCCTGATAATTATAACCAGTTTATTTGTTGTGATTTATTGGTCATTTTGTGTAACGGACCGGAGTTTTTTTGACCCTCGAAAATCGACATTTATACGTCCACTGTATAAAATGCCGAGCAGCCAAGTGCCGAAAATACAAGTTCATTAGGGGTGAAGAAGAAAAAGGTAGAAGAAAATATAACACAACAACATAGAATCTCACAATCGCAGCGGAACAAAATATTATATATAATAATAGATTTTTATACAAAAGAATCTGTAATTGTTTAATACTTACAATCATTAGAGTACACAATCACTACATCAAATCTGGATAGTTATAATAACTTGTCCTCATACAGCGGGAAATATTAATCAAGTACGGAAGTACGTCTCTGTCATCCAGCTCGTTCCCTGAGCTCCATAGCATCTATCCTGAATCTGTAATACTCGGTTTGACCCGATCATTTTAATAAAATAACACCCGAGTCAGTCTGGAAAACTAGCTTGAGAAACACACTCAATTTGAATTATTAACTTTTTCAAAATCCCTTGAAAACAAAGGTATCTCGTAAGACCACGCCACACATAAACATGACGGATTTTTACCTTACGATAACCAAAAACATTTTTATCAAATCCATCGGATATTATAATAGTGTCTAAATCAAGTAAATAGAAAATAGCTGAAATGCATGCATCTCACGTTTCAGAATGGTTCGGCACAATCAAAACCGTATGGCGCTTATTTGAGAATGGATTCCATACAATGACTAGGCACTGGGTACAACCTATCACGGTACACTTCTAGAAGCATGTACCGAGGACCTCGCCGGGATCCCCTGCAACACAAGACCGGCCCTATCCCTAACCTGGATAAACCAAATATGTTATCACCTCGGGTTTTCCTGCCCTTACCGAGAGCTCTTTCGCATGCACCGTATCCACATAATATAATATATATGAGGTTATCTGTAACGACCCGATATTTTGGACCATTCGCATCCATTACAAGTGCATAGGTAGACACTCATGCCGGAATTGAATTGCTCAAAATACCGCGTTGTTAATTTAAATTTGGCAAAACTCAGCATATGCAGTAAATAAATCAATCACAAACACAGAGTAATACAATAATACGCAGCGGAATAGATAAAATAGTAGTTCATGAAGCTACTATATAAACATCAGAGTTAGAAATAAAATACAACAGAATATCTCAAATGTAGTGAAGTCTCCAATACAACAGATGACTTCTGTGAACGAATCAACTGGAAAGCTGGAAGCTGAATCAAAAGTTGGATCTCCAAACGAAGCTCCAAACTCCAAAGGTGAGTCTCGAATGCTGTATCACTCAGTCTGACCCGAGTGTAAAGCAAAACACAAAACACTCGAGTCAGGATTAACATTCTTATATAAATAAATCCAACTCAAGTGAAATATCCACTGAAATACAAGTAACTTAAAGGATGTTTGGGATAACCATCCTCTAAGGATCTTCAGAACTATCTACAAGGTGGAAATATACATTATAACACCGTGGTCATTTTTATTTACTTCAAAATCAAAATATCATTTTCATTTCAAAATATCTATTTTCAAATTTCATTTCAACTCAAATTTCAAATTCCAATTTAATTCAATCTAAATTTTCCCATTTTAATTCAAAGCTCAATTCATCAATTCAATTCAATTCTAAATATACCATTTAAATTTTCAATATATTTCAAGGCTTTAATATTCAACATTTCCAAAGTTAAATTTAACAGTTTCATATAGCACTTGATTTAACTTTATTATTATCTAACCAGGGAATATTCACTTAATAAATTCAATATCATTTAACTAGCCTTAAATTTCATTTTTACTAAATATTTCTTTAAAAAAAATTTTTTTACAAGAAATATTCATTAAATTATTTAAATCAAACTCAAGTTATAAACCATATCTTAAATTCTAATTTCAACAAGCTTTGTATTGGTTTAATTAAATAAAATTCTTTACTAAATTCAAATTATCATCCCAACCTTAACTTATTCAAAAATTTTACCAAATCTATTTTGATAGATAAATTTTATACTTAACATATTATATGTATTAAATCCATCTTAATTAAATTAAGTATCATTATTAAATCTATATATATCATTACCATTTATATATAAAATTTTAAGAATCAACATTTGTTAAAAACCATATATTTCTTTCCAAAACCATAGAATTCAATTTCAAAATATTTATATATATATATGGACCAACGGCGTTTGTATATATATATTTATTATATGGATAAGTGATGCGGATATTTATCATTTCAATCCGAAATTTAAATATATACGGGTAGATATCATTTCGACCCATAATCCCAATTTCAATTCAAATGAAAATCGCTTGGGTTTATCATTTCAACCCATAACGATTTTCTCCTATTCTAAAGTCCGTTCGAGTATGTATCATTTCAACCCATAGTGAATTCTATACTAACAGGGAACTTGTAGAGTGATAACAGATACTAAAAAATATATAACAACAGACATATATCATCAGTATAAATAACAGATACGGGTGTCAGATGTCATAGGTGAATAGATACAAATAATAGTGATAACAGGCATATAATACTAGATACTGGTGTCAGATGTCACAGGTGAATAGATACAAATAATAGTGATAACAGGCATATAATACTAGATACTGGTGTTAGATGTCACAGGTGAACAATTATAGATAATAGCATATATACCAATGTAAATAACTACAGCAGCATATTTCAATTTCTATTTCAAATGAAATCAAATTTAACTAATAAAAGAACGTTAATCGTGAGTGATTGCTCACCTTTCGAGGTTAGAGCGGTAGACAATTGAAGATGAGTTACGAATCCAAGAATGAATTCTACAGCGAGGTAAGATTGGCACAAATTTGACAGCAGAGCTGAAAGCTTGGAATCGATGAAACAATAAGGATCAGCTTGATATGAGTTGAATTAAATATACATATATATATTTAGTTAAAACAATATATTTTCTTTTATTTCAAATCAATAGTTAAATCCCAACCTACTATATGCATATAAAATTTGAAAACAAAGTTCACATATATATAACTACCTCAAATAAAATATACATACGCATGAGATATGAATTACCTTTTCAAGCAAAACTATTGCCGACCTATGGATAGATAAACAGTAAAAAATGTATATATATATTAAAATATACGAAACAAAGAAACAAAACTATTCTTTCACTATTTATCACAAATATATTATACATAATATACTTCATAACAGATTTGAAATTATATAATATAAATTACATATAACTAACACATACAACTAAATACACATAAAAATTCATTGCACAGAATGTACATATATAAGATTCTTATATAACTTTATAATATCTATATAAAGACGTATTTTATATACAGGCTGGTATACAAATATTATATTTTTGTAAAATCATGTATGAAACCGTACAACTTACACATATGCATACTATATACGAAAGCAAGCAATTTGAAAAAAATATCCCAGAGTAATTTGCAGACCAACCAATTATCAACCCCAGCCTTTCAAGTACCATATAAAATATAAACGTTTATAATTAAAACAAGTTTTTTTTTCAAAACCGATTCAAATCTGTTAACATAGGCTTAAATAAAATATACAAATATTGTATATATATAAACTTGTATATAAAAGAGCAAACACATAGTAGACTCTAGATTATATATAACATATCATATATAAAAATAAACAGTTATAAATTTATACACAAAACTCAACAGACCACCCATAGATATACTAGACTTACAAGAAATAAAATAAAACATACATAAATTCTCAGATCAAAAATATATATACCTATACCAACTGTAATATATATATATAAACTTTTATAACTATACATACTTTATAACATACATAGTATAATATCATAAAATAAATAGAAGGATATTGGAGTGCTTACTGTTTCAGCCATGAGTGGGCAAGGCAGTGAAGAGCGAAGTCAGGCCGAGGGGAGAGGAAGGAAGTTGGGTGTTTGCTTGATGGAGATCTGACAAAAGAAAGGTGGAGGACCAGGAAAAGGAAAACGCGGTGAGGAGGCCTTGGTCAGTTTGTCTGGGAGATGGAGGTGAGGAGCTACAGGCGAGTGAAGGCTATCGGTTCACGGGGAGGAATGATGGGGCTGGAGCTAGCGGCAATGGTGGTTTTGAAGTAGGGCAGGTCGAAGGTGGGCTGCTTGGTGGAGGAAGGATGTGAGGGGAGTGGGGTTTCGGAGGGCACGTGGGTGGATGGGGCAGTGGAAACGGTGGAGGATTGAATGGGTCGCCAAGCGGTTGGGTGAAGAACTCAGTTGGTGCTCGGGTATTGGCCGAGGTGGGATACGGGTTTGGGCATGTGTGGAAAGTGGAGGCTGACGTGGTTGGTTGTGCTTGGAGATGCAACGGCGGAGGGTGTTGGATCGGATGAGGATGGGTTACAGAGGAAAGAGAAAGGGGAGATAAGTTTACTTCGGGTGGGGAGACCTTATTTCTCGGGCACAAGCAAGATTGACTCGGGGAAAGAAAGAAAAAATGAAGCACCAGAAGGTAGAAAGAAGAGAAGGGGAGAGTAGATCTGAAAAGAGGAGAACTGTATGCGAAAAAAAAAATAGATATAGTTTTTTTTTGAACGTTTCAGAAGGAAGTAAAAGGACATATAACGTGCTATAAATGACATAGGGGATAATAACAGTCATAGGTCAAATTAGAAATAATTAAAGCAATAAATATTGAAGAAGTACAGAAAAATAAATTTGAACGTTTGGAAAAATAAAGGTTGGAGTAGGTTCCAGGCTGTAAAGAAACGTGCAATTCATTTCAAAAGTATCAGCAGGACACTTGATTGACGGGCAGATAATTAAAGCAATTTGTTGCCTGATAGGATAGTACGCTTCAAATTTTGAAACCAAAGGAGAATTAACGGTCACAATTAAAGGTACCGTTACAATGAACAGTTTATTCTTTTCGGCGTGTACCGGATCTCAAAAATGCAGAGTTGAACATACGGCGGAGATCAATACGACGAGCCGATCGAAACGGTACACAGATATTAGTGGCACGATCATCCGATCAAAAGTCGATAATCGGTACCGAAAATGCTGCTATTTTGCCAGAATTAAGATAAACGGAGCAATAGAAATCCAAATTTGACGAAACGAAGACTGATGTTTCACTCAGCAGATGATTTAGAAATTTACTGTATAAAAATATTCAAGTTTGGAAAACATTTTATTTTCATCAAAAATTAACTGACTTAAATTGAAATAGAATTTCACAAGAAAATAAACTTTAATATTATCAGATGAAAATTTACCAGTTGCTATATTAAAATAGACGTATTCCAAATAATAAATTTTTATTTCCAAATTTTATTGTTTAAATTTCACAAAATTTCAATTAATTTAATAAATAAAATCACTAAAAATTATGGGTCGTTACACTCTCCCCCACTCAAAACTTTTCGTCCCCGAAAAGAAAGGAGGTAGAAGAATATAAACAACCAGAAAGAAAAATAGGTTGAAAGTTAAGATTAAACAATTAATTTAAAATTATATAAATTTTACTTGAAATATTCATTTGAAAACTTCGTTTGCAAATCAATTATTTTTAATACTTTAATACTTTTCAAAACTCGTTTGTAAAGTTTCTTGCTTTCTTTATAAACCATTTATATGTTTAAATAACACCTTTATAATTATATGAAAACTATTTGAAACAATTATTTACATTATTACTTATATTTACAAAGAAGCTATTTGAAAACATTAAATCCATAATTCATAATTTATTAAATTTTTTTTCTCAAGATACTTTTCAAATATTATTAATAATCAATAATCATTTACTTTAAATCTGTTTTATTTAATTAATAACCTCAAAATATTTATAACACTAAAGTTTCTATTAAACCATGTAGTCTAAAACAATATTTTAAAAGAATATAGTCAACAAGGAAAAGAAGAAGGATTTGGAAAACAGAATATAGGTGAATAAATAAAGCTGAGCAGATAAGGTAGATTCAAAAGAATAGTATCGGGCACAAATAGTTAATTAGAATCATAATAATTTCAATTTCAAATATTAATACAAAATTTCTTTGTTGGAAATACTTTTATAATAAAATACCTTTATAACGAAACAAATTTCGTTTCGAAAATACTTTTATAACTCGATGTTTCAACAAGTTTATCCTCGTTCCTGTAGACTCTGGTAGTGCGTTGATCAGGCGCAAAGCTAGAATTCTCCAGGTACTTAGTAGACTTGTTTCAACACCCAGTGAAAATACTGGAAAAACTTTTAAAAACAGATATGGAAAGTACAATCCAATCAAAACACAAACAAAACCTTTGTCTAACCATGGTTCGCAGATACACAATGGTTACGCCTGGGTCCCCCAGGAAACAATCCATATCCGTAAGCTTTCTCAGCCCTGCGAGTTACGCCATGATGACTAGTAGAATGCAGGATACACAATGGTTACGCCTGGATCCCCCAGGAAACAATCCGTACCCCCAGGCAAGACTCAGCCAAGCATTTGCGCTACTATTCGCGACCTACACAGATTGCAGGATACACAATGATTACGCCTGGATCCCCCAGGAAACAATCCGTACCCCTAGGCAAGACTCAGCCAGGCAGTTGCGCTATGCAGTCACGAGAGAAAAATAAGACCATGGGTAACGCCATGGAATTCGAAGGACACTCGAGTATCATATCCGGAAAACCAAAATCAGAGAGAATAATATCGATAGAATGAATCCAAGATGTGGCCACAAATCGGATATCAAGCAGAAGGCACTTTCCATATCTTTACTTCGAAAATATGTATCATATAGTACCTTTTCAAATCACTTTCAAATATCGTACTTATATAAAATCCATTATATATAAGATTTAATTTTCAAATCAAATACTTTCCAAAATCAGTAGTATATCAAATCATACTTATATAGACTTCAATTATATAAGATTTCACTTTCAAATTGAGTACCTTTTCAAATCTATAGTTTTCGAATCACTTTCATACTCATACAAATCAATTTTATATAAGTTCGACAACTCCCAAATCAAGTTTTCAGTAACATAAGGTTCTCAAATTTCAATTTGTTTCAATATTAGTTCAATTTCAAAATCATATACAATTTCACCAAATTATTTCTTCTCAAATTAAATATCTTTAGTTTCAAAGTTTCCAAAATAATAGATTTAGAAAATAAATCCAAATTTCCAAATCACTATAATTTAAGTCAACCAATTCATCTCCAAAATCAAATGTTTTCAAAATCATCTTATACTTACGTAAGGTCTATCTAATATAAGGATCAAATTTTCCAAAATAAATTTCGCTGTATGAAGAGCCATATGGGATTGAATATCTTTGCTTTTACGGGTTATATATCTTTCTAATTTAAATTGGAAATTTTCTTTTAGTAAGCAAAGATATTCTACATAACAGCTTTCAATTTCAGCGTCAAAATATATCAATGATATTAGAATATAAAGTGTACATACGTCATCATTTCGCAGAATCACATTTTGATCGCTCGCTCGATCACACAAGTTCGCTTTCGAACTAGTATTGTCCATTCGACTTCCCTAATGCGGATTTCGATATGGTTTCTCGACTAGAAGCCATCAGTCTCCTTGCATAGTCATATACTACGATAGAGAATTCTAGAATCAAGCCCAAAATCCATATCAAATATTCGCCATCAAGAATCGAATGAAAAATCCTAACACTAAATGGTGTAATTCACCTCGAACTTGTGTACTCAAACCTGGATCAAATTAATTATGCGAGTAGCATACGTACAACCTATATATTTATTCCAACTTGTTAAATATATAGTTTCATAAAGATGTTACCCAGTTAAAACATTTAAACTAAATTTTATTCAAAATATTTTGAAGACCAAATTCTTTTCAAAGCATTTCAAATCTAAATTTCATATTTAGAAAAATTTAAAATTGCCTTATTCATTTACTTAACAAAACAGTTTCCACTTATTTAAATCATATTACTACATACTTTAACATACATACCAAACTTATATACTTTATACTTTTCAAAATTTCTTAGCCTTGAAAAGTTAACCTTGATTTGGAAGTGCTCGAACCTTCAAAATAGTTGAAGAAATCATTTTAAAATTCAAGAGTTGGAAATCAGCAACAATCTGTAAGTCAATTTCAAAAGATAGGTTTATATCAAATTCGAAACACGAGGGCTGAACACCGGCTTACTTCAAATCATTTCAAGTATATATATACATATATCTTTCGAACATCAAATCATACTTTGAAATTTGAAATCAAAATCGGTTTCGCAAAATCACTCGAGTAGCAATGCTACTAAAATGGCCTCTCCCCACTATGAAACTCGAAAATCAATGTCGATGATGCGTGCACTCATCACCGAAATTATTTTCCAGGGACATAAGTGAGTTCTGGACTTCTATTTTCTCAAACTTCTTTTGGAATTTCTTCGAAATCATTCGAAACTCATTAAAATCATTGGAAACATTTCTTATTCGGAAAATACTTTTAAATCATACTATTATTATATATTTCAAAATCTTAAAACCAATTTCAAAATACCGGAGTTCAATTCTCGAATTTCAAATTTCAAACCCTTTAGTTATATATCATTTTTATATAAATCAATTTCTTATATAATTTCAGATCCTTTCAAAAATCCAAATTCTTATTTTTAAAAGGTATATATAATCCTTATCGAAAACATTTTCACTTTTATATATAGAATATAATCATACTTATAAAAATTTCGATATATAAACAATTTCCAAAATACGAATAAACCCGATTTTTCAAAAGGATGATTCAAGAATGGATTTCAAAACAAAGATAGAAATTCAACTTAGAGGGACTCTAATCAAATAGGATTCTGATTCGAAGATAAGTTCAACGAAAATGAGATAATTAATTTCAAAATAGAAGATGAATATACTTATATAAAATCGCGGGCGACCTTAACCGGGTCAACCGTGACTTCAGGAACAAGATCGATGCAGAATTCCAAGAAAAATCAACATTCGATCGCAAGAGCTAGCGGCATCTAAACCAAAGATATAGAAATCTCCGGTGAATCAATGCCAATTGTGAAGGAGTTTCACCCCTTCACAAATCATTCAAAGATTGGTGGGATCCTATTCTTATAGAGATCATTCGAAGTGGAGTTATGGGATACTCCAGAATCAAAAGAATACCAATCGAGAGAGACAAGAATGAATTTTTGGAACCGTAGGGAACGTTCCAAAGTTCAAAGGAAATCGAGTCAAAAGGAAGAGATTAAACTCGAACGAAAGTGATTCTGTAAAGAAATTTACAATATATGCTAAGTTTCGCCTAGAGCCAAAGCTCTGATACCAACTGTAACGACCCAATATTTCGGACCATTCGCATCCATTACAAGTGCATAGGTAGACACTCATGCCGGAATTGAATTGCTCAAAATACCGCGTTGTTAATTTAAATTTGGCAAAACTCAGCATATGCAGTAAATAAATCAATCACAGACACAGAGTAATACAATAATATGCAGCGGAATAGATAAAATAGTAGTTCATGAAGCTACTATATAAACATCAGAGTTAGAAATAAAATACAACAGAATATCTCAAATGTAGTGAAGTCTCCAATACAACAGATGACTTCTGTGAACGAATCAACTGGAAAGCTGGAAGCTGAATCAAAAGTTGGATCTCCAAACGAAGCTCCAAACTCCAAAGGTGAGTCTCGAATGCTGTATCACTCAGTCTGACCCGAGCGTAAAGCAAAACACAAAACACTCGAGTCAGGATTAACATTCTTATATAAATAAATCCAACTCAAGTGAAATATCCACTAAAATACAAGTAACTTAAAGGATGTTTGGGATAACCATCCTCTAAGGATCTTCAGAACTATCTACAAGGTGGAAATATACATTATAACACCGTGGTCATTTTTATTTACTTCAAAATCAAAATATCATTTTCATTTCAAAATATCTATTTTCAAATTTCATTTCAACTCAAATTTCAAATTCCAATTTAATTCAATCTAAATTTTCCCATTTTAATTCAAAGCTCAATTCATCAATTCAATTCAATTCTAAATATACCATTTAAATTTTCGATATATTTCAAGGCTTTAATATTCAACATTTCCAAAGTTAAATTTAACAGTTTCATATAGCACTTGATTTAACTTTATTATTATCTAACCAGGGAATATTCACTTAATAAATTCAATATCATTTAACTAGCCTTAAATTTCATTTTTACTAAATATTTCTTTAATTTTTTTTACAAGAAATATTCATTAAATTATTTAAATCAAACTCAAGTTATAAATCATATCTTAAATTCTAATTTCAACAAGCTTTGTATTGGTTTAATTAAATAAAATTCTTTACTAAATTCAAATTATCATCCCAACCTTAACTTATTCAAAAATTTTACCAAATCTATTTTGATAGATAAATTTTATACTTAACATATTATATGTATTAAATCCATCTTAATTAAATTAAGTATCATTATTAAATCTATGTATATCATTACCATTTATATATAAAATTTTAAGAATCAACATTTGTTAAAAACCATATATTTCTTTCCAAAACCATAGAATTCAATTTCAAAATATTTATATATATATATGGACCAACGGCGTTTGTATATATATATTTATTATATGGATAAGTGATGCGGATATTTATCATTTCAATCCGAAATTTAAATATATACGGGTAGATATCATTTCGACCCATAATCCCAATTTCAATTCAAATGAAAATCGCTTGGGTTTATCATTTCAACCCATAACGATTTTCTCCTATTCTAAAGTCCGTTCGGGTATGTATCATTTCAACCCATAGTGAATTCTATACTAACAAGGAACTTGCAGAGTGATAACAGATACTAAAAAATATATAACAACAGACATATATCATCAGTATAAATAACAGATACGGGTGTCAGATGTCATAGGTGAATAGATACAAATAATAGTGATAACAGGCATATAATACTAGATACTGGTGTCAGATGTCACAGGTGAATAGATACAAATAATAGTGATAACAGGCATATAATACTAGATACTGGTGTCAGATGTCACAGGTGAACAGTTATAGATAATAGCATATATACCAATGTAAATAACTACAGCAGCATATTTCAATTTCTATTTCAAATGAAATCAAATTTAACTAATAAAAGAACGTTAATCGTGAGTGATTGCTCACCTTTCGAGGTTAGAGCGGTAGACAATTGAAGATGAGTTACGAATCCAAGAATGAATTCTACAGCGAGGTAAGATTGGCACAAATTTGACAGCAGAGCTGAAAGCTTGGAATCGATGAAACAATAAGGATCAGCTTGATATGAGTTGAATTAAATATACATATATATATTTAGTTAAAACAATATATTTTCTTTTATTTCAAATCAATAGTTAAATCCCAACCTACTATATGCATATAAAATTTGTAAACAAAGTTCACATATATATAACTACCTCAAATAAAATATACATACGCATGAGATATGAATTACCTTTTCAAGCAAAACTATTGCCGACCTATGGATAGATAAACAGTAAAAAATGTATACATATATTAAAATATACGAAACAAAGAAACAAAACTATTCTTTCACTATTTATCACAAATATATTATACATAATATACTTCATAACAGATTTGAAATTATATAATATAAATTACATATAACTAACACATACAACTAAATACACATAAAAATTCATTGCACAGAATGTACATATATAAGATTCTTATATAACTTTATAATATCTATATAAAGACGTATTTTATATACAGGCTGGTATACAAATATTATATTTTTGTAAAATCATGTATGAAACCGTACAACTTACACATATGCATACTATATACGAAAGCAAGCAATTTGAAAAAAATATCCCAGAGTAATTTGCAGACCAATCAATTATCAACCCCAGCCTTTCAAGTACCATATAAAATATAAACGTTTATAATTAAAACAAGTTTTTTTTTTCTAAACCGATTCAAATCTGTTAACATAGGCTTAAATAAAATATACAAATATTGTATATATATAAACTTGTATATAAAAGAGCAAACACATAGTAGACTCTAGATTATATATAACATCTCATATATAAAAATAAACAGTTATAAATTTATACACAAAACTCAACAGACCACCCATAGATATACTAGACTTACAAGAAATAAAATAAAACATACATAAATTCTCAGATCAAAAATATATATACATATACCAACTGTAATATATATATATATATAAACTTTTATAACTATACATACTTTATAACATACATAGTAAAATATCATAAAATAAATAGAAGGATATTGGAGTGCTTACTGTTTCAGCCATGAGTGGGCAAGGCAGTGAAGAGCGAAGTCAGGCCGAGGGGAGAGGAAGGAAGTTGGGTGTTTGCTTGATGGAGATCTGACAAAAGAAAGGTGGAGGACTAGGAAAAGGAAAACGCGGTGAGGAGGCCTTGGTCAGTTTGTCTGGGAGATGGAGGTGAGGAGCTACAGGCGAGTGAAGGCTATCGGTTCACGGGGAGGAATGATGTGGCTGGAGCTAGCGACAATGGTGGTTTTGAAGCAGGGCAGGTCGAAGGTGGGCTGCTTGGTGGAGGAAGGATGTGAGGGGAGTGGGGTTTCGGAGGGCACGTGGGTGGATGGGGCAGTGGAAACGGTGGAGGATTGAATGGGTCGCCAAGCGGTTGGGTGAAGAACTCAGTTGGTGCTCAGGTATTGGCCGAGGTGGGATACGGGTTTGGGCATGTGTGGAAAGTGGAGGCTGACGTGGTTGGTTGTGCTTGGAGATGCAACGGCGGAGGGTGTTGGATCGGATGAGGATGGGTTACAGAGGAAAGAGAAAGGGGAGATAAGTTTACTTCGGGTGGGGAGGCCTTATTTCTCGGGCACAAGCAAGATTGACTCGGGGAAAGAAAGAAAAAATGAAGCACCAGAAGGTAGAAAGAAGAGAAGGGGAGAGTAGATCTGAAAAGAGGAGAACTGTATGCGAAAAAAAAATAGATATAGTTTTTTTTTGAACGTTTCAGAAGGAAGTAAAAGGACATATAACGTGCTATAAATGACATAGGGGATAATAACAGTCATAGGTCAAATTAGAAATAATTAAAGCAATAAATATTGAAGAAGTACAGAAAAATAAATTTGAACGTTTGGAAAAATAAAGGTTGGAGTAGGTTCCAGGCTGTAAAGAAACGTGCAATTCATTTCAAAAGTAACAGCAGGACACTTGATTGACGGGCAGATAATTAAAGCAATTTGTTGCCTGATAGGATAGTACGCTTCAAATTTTGAAACCAAAGGAGAATTAACGGTCACAATTAAAGGTACCGTTACAATGAACAGTTTATTCTTTTCGGCGTGTACCGGATCTCAAAAATGCAGAGTTGAACATACGGCGGAGATCAGTACGACGAGCCGATCGAAACGGTACACAGATATTAGTGGCACGATCATCCGATCAAAAGTCGATAATCGGTACCGAAAATGCTGCTATTTTGCCAGAATTAAGATAAACGGAGCAATAGAAATCCAAATTTGACGAAACGAAGACTGATGTTTCACTCAGCAGATGATTTAGAAATTTACTGTATAAAAATATTCAAGTTTGGAAAACATTTTATTTTCATCAAAAATTAACTGACTTAAATTGAAATAGAATTTCACAAGAAAATAAACTTTAATATTATCAGATGAAAATTTACCAGTTGCTATATTAAAATAGACGTATTCCAAATAATAAATTTTTATTTCCAAATTTTATTGTTTAAATTTCACAAAATTTCAATTAATTTAATAAATAAAATCACTAAAAATTATGGGTCGTTACATTATCTAGAAAGGTGATAGCATACGCTAATTGGGTATGACCCACTTAGCCTTGCTGCATACCCTCTGATTTTCAGCCATTCCCATTGAAGAGCCTAGAGGCCACGATTACCTATCAAGAATAATTTCACTTAGAATGCTCATCATCCTCCAATGACGATGTTCTGATAGCATTCATCCATACAAGTTGTCCTGGGTCTGGACAAACCGAATCACCGTCTTCATCATCTTCACGATATTCATTCGTAACGTTCAAACTGAATCGAAGTGGTATTCGGATAATTAAATTCGATCCTGGTCTCTTCGAAACGATTAACGAAACTGGGCAAAATTGATAGTCAGTTATTTAACTATCAATTCACATCCAAAAGCAGACATCAGGCCTTATTTCAAACTTTTCCAAAATTTATTACAAAATATCTTTATAAGATATTACTTCCAGTACTTCAACATTTGAAAACAGTTTTCAAATCCTTATATTTTCAACAAAATATTTCCACCCCTTCCCAATACTTAGAATATTTTCCCACTTCATTCTATATTCAACACTTAGGAAGTATTCCATTTATTCCCTATTTCTTTTTCTCAAAATCATTTACAAATTTATTTGTAAATTTCTTAACTCATTTACAACGAATTTTATGAGTTTCAGAATTCTTTAATTAATTCCCTTTAATATTCCCAAAGCCAATTATACTTGCTTATAATTTCAATTTCCCTTCGTACTTCTTTATGAATTCTATTTTATATTTCAAAGTTCACTTTTATTTAACTACTTCGGAAATTTTCTTACTTTTCTTCCCAATTCCATTTTAAGGATTTTTTATAAATCCCATATACTGAATAACCCCATTTCGAGACTTCCGAGAAGGTTTATAAACAAATTTAAAACATTTCAAAACTCTATATATACATACATATGTAAATAAAAATAAGTATTTAAAAGAAAATATTAATAATTTATTTTTAAGACATATTCAAATAATTATTTAAAATATTGAAACACTTTTTATAACATAACTTTTCAAAGCCGGTTTAAAATATAGGATTTTATTAAAATAAATATTCAGTATTTGAAAAATTCACTTCTGAAGTATTCAATACTAACTAACTTTGAATTACATAGTTTAATAAATAAAATTTTCCTTTTTAAAAATAAAAATTAACTTATCAAAATAAAATATATTTTAAATCTCAATAACCAAATTTCAAATTTATAAACCCCTCTCGATTTCCATCACATCACTTCCATTTCGGTCTCCTTAACCATTTTCACTCAAAAATAGTATCCACTATTTCTCTCCCCTATTTCCATATTTAAATATAAATTCTTTCTATAAATTTGTATCCCAAATTTATCATCCGATATCACTTTCCCATATTTATAACATCGTTTATAATTTTTATAACTCCTTTGAGTTCCACTAAATTAATCTCATTTATAAAATTCTATTTTATAAATTCAATTTCATATAAATTCCATTTATTTTTGCCAATCTATTTTTAATATCGATTTTCAACTTCTTTCCATATTATTTTCCCAATATCATTTTAAAAATCCAGTCTTAAAAATCCCTTTATATAATTTATTTTAAAATATCTATTTAAAATATTTTTCCTGCATTATTTAGAACGATCAAAAACCAATTATTGCTTATTCAAATAAATCTCTTTTAAATAATCCAAATTCCGATATACAGATTTTTATATTAAAAATCTCCTTTTAATTCTTTTTTAAAAATTCAAATAATTTTTATGGTATTTAATATACCCAAGTTAATTTCCATGCTATTATAACATTTAAAAATTTTCAACACACAATAATCCAGCATATTATTCAACCACGTCATATATTTTTATATATACGAAAAACACTAAATATATTTGAGGTATCCCGTTGGATCCCTCCAACATTTTTTTCTTGCATCCACAGATGTTAGACAGTATAAAATACCAATCCCACTTCGAAGGGGATATCGTGGTATATAGGGTCATCCATTATTATGCGGGGCACATAGGGTCTCATTCGCTAAAATATGCGGGAACAATCAATCCAACTACTAATATATACTACTATATATAAAATAACATTCAAATTGATAACAATTATCAATTTCAACCAGACATCCAATAATTAATTTTATCTATTTAAAATTAAATTAGCAATCCAAAGATGAGTGAGATTAACTCACTTTGATTTTAAATTTGCCGAATATCCAGATTTTAAACTAAATCGAACATCGTTCGATTTAATTCAAAATCCCAGCGGACTCCGAAAATTCCAAACCACTTCCAAAATGTGAATTTTTGCAGCCACGAATTTAACGTGATCGACTTCGTGATTTTCGGACCTTGCAAGAACATGTTACACATTTTAAACATTCGATAAAAATATAATTTACTTAAACTAAATACGTGTGACGACCGCCCACGACCCCTGCACTAAACCTAGACATAGTGCGCTGCAAAGTGTGCCAGGCAGCCATGGACGATTGCCAGGGCAAAATAAAACAGCAGAATCTATCGTATTACTCACAGCGCATGGACAAAATACAATAGAATATATGTATAGTGAAGCTTCACAGAATAGAATCTCATCAATAAAACTTCATAATAGTTGAATACAAACATCTGAATAGTCAATACATCAAGCCTCACTACATAGCACTCAGAGATTATACAAACAGCGGAACATCCAGTACATATAGTAAGAAAGTAATATGCAAGCCTTCAGCTCGTCTTCGACATCAGCACCGTGGAAAGCAAGAACAGCACCTGTCACCTGCTACCTAGTCTACCCGTCCCAAAATGGACGAACAACCCAAGGCAATAAGAGTTAAAACATAAAGCCTTGAGTCAGACAACAGTCTTAGTGAGCGGTAAATTAACTAACAACATAACAAAAGAGCATAAAGGAAAAGGAATAGGAATACAACCCTCCCACTCCACCTCTTTCTACAGTGATAGCCCCCAGACACACACTAAGCAAAAGCAAACATAGCAGAGCATACAATTTAAAGTAAAGCAAGAATCACTCGAGTCAAGGGTGATGCTTTCCAAGTACAAACCCCCAAGGCCTAAACCAAGATCAGATAAGCACCCAGAAAATACCGCTCTTGAGACCGAATGATGATACAACCAAACATCCATGACTCTGGCTATCACTGTTATCATTGCTTCGATATCATCGTTATTGAATGACCGGCTCATTCTTTCATCCGTCCGTCAAGGGCTAATGGAAACCCCGGTTCTAGACATCACTCTGCACGTCATCGTGACCTGTGCCTAGGACTATCGAATCTGCCCAGAGTACTTGACTACCAATCAGTAGCCTTCAGGGACTATCGAATCTGCCCAACGTACTCTTGCTTTGAGCATTCTAGAACCTTCAACAACGATGAGATCTCAGCCTTCTAGTCATCCTCCTCGACGACTATTTCCATACTAGCTCAAGCGCCTCTCGAGCAAACCATTATCCTCAAACTCGAACCATTTCACCGAGTTATCAACATGCTTGGAATGATCCCGTCTGGATTAGACCAAGGCTATCTCATATCATGCTTCGCCTCATCATCATCATAGCGAAGCCTCACCTCAACATCATCATCAAATCTATCCATATGAGCTTCCTCATCCGCTACATATGCCACGAGCAGCTTTTCCAATTCAAGAGCTTTTCCCTTAAGCTTTTGAATCATCTTCGACCATCTTGTCTAAATCAAATCATCAATCATCTAATTCATAGCAATCAATCAAGTCAATCATTAATCCAAGTAAACAAGCATTCAAATATGATCTAAATAGACAATTATAACAATAATGGCAATTTCGTAAATAAAGAGTCAAAAGTCTAACAAGCATGAAATCATGAGCAATGTCTCTATAATCTTGATGAATGAACTTGCATAGGTTAACATGTAGTAAAATGGTTGTCAAATCATCATGAACAATGGATCTATATGGATCTATACTTAGGATTAAGGAAATGCATGGAAACCACTACTATAACACAAAATCAAGCCAACGATCCGATATACTCCTTTGGATCCATGTGAGAGATAATCACCACTCACCAAATCACCTAAACAACCCAAAAGCAACACACTTCAGATCTGGACAGCGAAGGATCTAACTCGATCTATCACAAATCCGCTTCAAACGATGAAATCTCTCTTCGATGGATGAAGATCTTCAATCTAAGCTCTTGGATCTTCAATTTGATCTTCGATTTGGATGGAAGGAATCACAAGATTGGAGTGGAGAAAAGAAGTGAAGAAGTGTAGAAGTTGAGCTCTCAAAATGGCAGCACTTCGTCGCTTCAAAATCCGGATCCCAAAAAGTGAGGAAATGGACGAGTATTTATAGCTGAAATCCTCCTTAAGTCGTTCACTCGGAATTAAGTCATCCACGACTTACGACCTAACAGATCCAACGACCTAACACACGAAGGCGGCTTAGCGACCTATCAAAGATCGTGACCTAACATCCTGCGACTTAGCACACATTCGACTCAACACGGAATATCTCTACAACTCCTAGGTCGCTCACGACTTAGCGACCTAACCCCTTACGACCTAATACTTAGCGACCTAACAAACCTACGACCTTACAAACTTAGCCAGACTACGACCTAACTTCTAACCCACTAACTACTAGGTCGCTAATCCCTAAAGCCGCGTCATTCCTTAACTCGCTAACTCCTATAGGTCGCTGCCTCCTATAGGCCGCTAACTCTTAGGTCGAAAATCCTTAGGTCGCCAGTTTCTATAAGTCGCCTATTTCCTTAAGTCGTCTACGACCTATCCTCCTTCACGACCTAAGCCTCAACATACGACTTATCTTCCATACAACTTAACTATCATACGACCTAACTGCTTAGGTCGTCCCAACCTCTTAAGTCGCTCCACTTCTTAGGTCGTCTACTACGACCTAACCACCATACGACCTAAGACTTAAACTCTGGACAACTTATCAATAATGCGACCAAACGTCAACTGTTTTACGATGTTTCGATCCGTAAAAATACGGGTCGTTACATTCTCTCCCCCTTAGGAATTTCGCCCCCGAAATTCCAAACAAACAAGAGTAATCAAAAACTATTCTGCACGCCTACCATCCATAGAAATCAACAAACCATGCATCCAATTCTAGCTTAGCATGCAGAATTCTAAAACTAGAACAAGTTACAATATCGTAAGATGACACGACACCTTAGGGCCATACCTTGAAGAGTTCGGGATGAGCTACCTTCATCCTCTCTTCCACCTCCCATGTACAGTCGTTAACATCATCACTCCATTGTATCTTGAGCAACTTAACTATCTTCCTCCTAAGCTGTTTCGTGTCGGTTTCCACAACACAAAGCGGCTTACGAGGTCTCTTATCAACTGGATCAATCTCCAAATCTTCACAGCTATCAGCAGAAACCACTATATTCGAGTCGTGCACATACTTCCGTAGATATGATACATGAAAAACATTGTGTACATTCGACATCTTCTCTGGTAACTCCAATCTGTAGGCTAGCTTTCCAATTCGCTCGATGATCGGGAATGGTCCGACAAATCTCGGAGTCAATTTTCCTTTCTTCCCGAATCGAATAACATTCTTCAGTGGAGAAATCTTCACAAAAACCATATCACCTACGTCGAACTCCAAATCCTTACGACGCTTATCGGCATAACTTTTCTGACGGTCTTGGGCTGCCTTCATTCGTCGCCGAATGATCTCTATACAATCTAAAGTCTGTCGAATCATCTCTGGCCCAAGCATCAGCTTTTCTCCTGTCTCTAACCAACATGTCGGAGAGTTACACGGTCTTCCATACAATGCCTCATACGGTGCCATACCAATGCTTGACTGGTAACTGTTATTATACAAAAATTCCACCAAATGAAGGTGATCCTCCCATGATCCTCCGAAATCCAAAACACAAGCTCTGAGGAGATCTTCCAAAACTCGGTTGACTCTCTCGGTCTGACCATCTGTTTGAGGATGATAAGCTGTACTTAAACACAACTCGGTTCCCAAAACTTCCTGGAAGCTCTTCCAAAATCCACTAGTAAACAATGGGTCTCGATCGCTCACTATAATCTTCGGAATACCATGGAATCGAACAATCCACTTAACATACAACTCAGCCAACTTTGATGCAGTCCTAGTCGATCGAACAGGAATGAATCTTGCACTCTTAGTCAGACGATCTACAATGACCCAAATCCCTTCATTTCCCGTTCTTGTCCTAGGTAGTCCATCAATAAAATCCATCGACACTTGCTCCCACTTCCATGTAGGAACTTCTAATGGCTGAAGCAATCCACTGGGCTTCTTCTGTTCGGCTTTTACCAACTGGCAGTTCATGCACTTGGAAATAAAATTTCCAACATCCTTCTTCATACCTTCCCAGTAGTAGGTTCTCTTCATATCCCGATACATCTTATTTCCACCTGGATGAATAGTCAGCTTCGAGTGATGACTTTCCTTCAGAACTTCATCTCTCAATCCATCTATATCAGGAACAACTAGTCGTCCTTGCTTCCGAAGCCAACCCTCTCGATCGACCTCGAATTCTTTATCCTTTTCTGGATCCAATCCAGATTCCAAATCACGGATAATCTTGACAAGCTTATCGTCACGCTTTTGACTCTCGCCAATCCTTTCCACAAGAGTCGGTCTTATCGATAAGTTTGCCAACATCTCAGGTTCCAATTCGCATCTGGGCCTGAAGTCAAATCCAGCTAAATACTCGAGATTCTTCCATTCTGAAAACATAGCTCCCAATCCTGCATGTCTTCGACTTAACGCATCTACCACTACGTTACCCTTTCCCGGAGTATAGGCTATACCAAAATCATAAGATGCCAAAAACTCTAGCCATCGTTGCTGTCGAAGATTCAAATCTTTTTGGGAGAAAAGATATTTCAATGACTTATGATCTGTAAACAACTCAAATCGAACTCCCAATAGATAATGTCTCCACATCTTCAGAGCAAAAACAATCACCGCTAACTCCAAATCATGAGTCGGATAATTCCTTTCATGCGGCTTCAGTTGTCGACTTGCATACGCAACAACTTTACTCTTCTGCATCAGCACTGCTCCAAGTCCAGTACCACATGCGTCGGTGTAAACCACCATCTCATCATTCCCACTTGGAATAGTCAAAACAGGAGCACTTGTCAATCGCTCTTTCAGGATTCTGAAAGCTTGCTCACACTTATCTTCCCATCTGAATACCTGATTCTTTTTCGTCAATCCTGTTAACGGTGCAGCCACCTTAGATAAGTCTTTGATAAACCGTCGATAATATCCTGCTAATCCAAGAAAACTTCTCACATCAGATGCATTCTTAGGTCTAACCCAATCCTGGATTGCTGCCACCTTAGCGGGATCAACCGCTATTCCATTTCCAGAAATAATATGGCCTAAGAACCTCACTTCGCTCTTCCAGAAGTGACACTTCGAAAACTTAGCCTTCAGCTGATGTTTCCATAAGATTTCCAAAACAATACGCAAATGCGTCTCGTGCTCTTCTTCAGTTCTGGAATAAATCAGAATATCATCCACGAACACAAGCACAAACTTGTTCAACAGATCTCTGAACACTCTATTCATAAGATCCACAAAATATGCTGGCGCGTTAGTCAATCCAAACGGCATTACCAGCCACTCAAAGAAACCGGATGGTGTTCGAAAAGCAGTCTTCGGCACACTATCCTTAGCTACTCTCAACTGGTGAAATCCCGTTGCCAAATCCATCTGAGAAAACACCTTGGCTTCGTGAAGCTGATCAAACAAGTCATCTATTCTCGGCAATGGATACTTGTTCTTCTTAGTCGCCTTATTCAGCTCACGATAATCCACACACAATCTCAATGACCCATCTTCCTTGGTTGCAAACACAACTGGTGCACCCCACTCGGACACACTACACCGAATGAATCCTTTCTGCAAAAGATCATCAACTTGCACCTTCAACTCCTGCTGTTCCCTAGGCGCCATCCGCCTAAGAGGCATCACAACAGGTCTGGCTCCTTCAACTAAATCGATACGAAACTCGATCTCTCTATGCGGCGGTAACCCTTTGACCTCGTCAAAGACATCCTCAAATCCATTAACGATTGGCAACGATGACAGTCCATCCCGTGGAACAACCAGCGAATACATGAAGCTCATGAAGACGCCTTCTTCATGCTTACATCGTATCACAATCTTTCGCCCCTCCACATTTTCGACTGTCACCTCCAACCTTTCACAATCAACCTTTGCCGCATACTTCCTAAGCCAGTCCATACCCAAAATAATTCCGAACCCCGCAAAGTTCAGAACAAAACAATCACAAACAAAAGAGCAATCATGACTCGATACAATCAAACCATGGCATAACATACACAAACAAGACGAACCCCCAACTGGATTAGTCACAACCAATGGCTTATCAACAATATCCGGTTCTAAACCCAACCGGCCTACAAGTTCATTACAAACAAACGAATGCGACGCCCCAGTATCAAATAACACTCTAACTGGAACACCACATATGGAGAGAGTACCTTGAACCACCACACTCTTTCCTTTCTCTTCAGCGGTAGGAGCTTTTGTAGACGATGGAACAACCCCCAAAGCATAAGCTTGCACAATCTGCTTGTCCTTCCGCGGTTCTGGACAATTCCTCTTGACATGCCCCCAGCTTGTCACAATTGTGGCACTTCACCGGCGCCTTCGGATTCTTGCAATCCCTGGAGAAATGGCCCTTCTGCTGACAATTGTAGCAGGTCACTTCGCCCTTCGGCTTCTTCTGGCCATCCTTACCCTTCTGCTGCTGCTGCTGCTTCCTCTTCTTGTTTCTACCCTGTTGTGGTTTAAACTCTTCCTTGGTCACAGCAACAATAGATCCTTCTTTAGGAAACAGATTCTCGTGTCTGAGAGCTTTCTCCACAAGCTTCTCAAACGGGTCGTCCAAATGATCCACCAACTGCCTCCCCAGATAACTGTCCAAGCCTGTCACAAACTTCTCATTCTTCTGATATGCAGATTCAATATACGATCGGGCATACTTGGACAAAGCTTCAAACTCAGAAACATACTCAAGAACTGGTCTTCCACTCTGCTTGAGCTCCACAAACTTCTTGAACAGAACAGACTTCTGAGCTGTAGAAATGAACTTAGCTTCAAATCTGGCTTGGAATTGCTCCCAAGTAATCTCTTCCTCCGGAGTATCAATAGTGATAGAGTTCCACCAATCAGAAGCTCTTCCTTGAAGCTGCCTTGATGTTAACTTCCTCTTATTCGCATCCTCAATTCCCAAATCACCAAAGATCCTTCTACAAGCATCTATCCACCTCTGGACTTCAATGGTTGACTCTGTTCCAAAGAAAACCTTCCCTCCAAGAGCAGAATAATCCTTACACAGCTTAGCAAAATCCACTGGTTTTGGAGTTTGAACTTGAACTCCAACATCTACCGATGGCCCCGGAGCTGGCATCCTTCTCATGATCGAAGTCATCATAGCTTCGAACATAGCAGCATAATCAGCAGCCCCTTTAGTAGCACGGCCCTCCCTAGCAGCCGGTCTCCCTCTTCGACTCATCCTTAATACCTATAAAAAGGAATGATTAGCACACCTAGAGAAACAACTGCTTAAAGGACTCAAACTCTACTAAGCTACTATATTATATATAGTAATCATCCATCAAAATACAATTACGTCTCTCATACGTAGTTACGTCAGCGAGCGTTGGGTAAAATCGATTAACCAAAGCTCTGATACCAAATGTGACGACCGCCCACGACCCCTGCACTAAACCTAGACATAGTGCGCTGCAAAGTGTGCCAGGCAGCCATGGACGATTGCCAGGGCAAAATAAAACAGCAGAATCTATCGTATTACTCACAACGCATGGACAAAATACAATAGAATATATGTATAGTGAAGCTTCACAGAATAGAATCTCATCAATAAAACTTCATAATAGTTGAATACAAACATCTGAATAGTCAATACATCAAGCCTCACTACATAGCACTTAGAGATTATACAAACAACGGAACATCCAGTACATATAGTAAGAAAGTAATATGCAAGCCTCCAGCTCATCTTCGACATCAGCATCGTGGAAAGCAAGAACAGCACCTATCACCTGCTACCTAGTCTGCCCGTCCCAAAATGGACGAACAGCCCAAGGCAATAAGAGTTAAAACATAAAGCCTTGAGTCAGACAACAGTCTTAGTGAGCGGTAAATTAACTAACAACATAACAAAAGAGCATAAAGGAAAAGGAATAGGAATACAACCCTTCCACTCCACCTCTTTCTACAGTGATAGCCCCCAGACACACTCTAAGCAGAAGCAAACCTAGCAGAGCATACAATTTAAAGTAAAGCAAGAATCACTCGAGTCAAGGGCGATGCTTTCCAAGTACAAACCCCCAAGGCCTAAACCAAGATCAGATAAGCACCCAAAAAATACCACTCTTGAGACCGAATGATGATACAACCAAACATCCATGACTCTGGCTATCACTGTTATCATTGCTTCGATATCATCGTTATTGAATGACCGGCTCATTCTTTCATCCGTCCGTCAAGGGCTAATGGAAACCCCGGTTCTAGACATCACTCTGCACGTCATCGTGACCTGTGCCTAGGACTATCGAATCTGCCCAGAGTACTTGACTACCAATCAGTAGCCTTCAGGGACTATCGAATCTGCCCAACGTACTCTTACTTTGAGCATTCTAGAACCTTCAACAACGATGAGATCTCAGCCTTCTAGTCATCCTCCTCGACGACTATTTCCATACTAGCTCAAGCGCCTCTCGAGCAAACCATTATCCTCAAACTCGAACCATTTCACCGAGTTATCAACATGCTTGGAATGATCCCGTCTGGATTAGACCAAGGCTATCTCATATCATGCTTCGCCTCATCATCATCATAGCGAAGCCTCACCTCAACATCATCATCAAATCTATCCATATGAGCTTCCTCATCCGCTACATATGCCACGAGCAGCTTTTCCAATTCAAGAGCTTTTCCCTTAAGCTTTTGAATCATCTTCGACCATCTTGTCTAAATCAAATCATCAATCATCTAATTCATAGCAATCAATCAAGTCAATCATTAATCCAAGTAAACAAGCATTCAAATATGATCTAAATAGACAATTATAACAATAATGGCAATTTCGTAAATAAAGAGTCAAAAGTCTAACAAGCATGAAATCATGAGCAATGTCTCTATAATCTTGATGAATGAACTTGCATAGGTTAACATGTAGTAAAATGGTTGTCAAATCATCATGAACAATGGATCTATATGGATCTATACTTAGGATTAAGGAAATGCATGGAAACCACTACTATAACACAAAATCAAGCCAACGATCCGATATACTCCTTTGGATCCGTGTGAGAGATAATCACCACTCACCAAATCACCTAAACAACCCAAAAGCAACACACTTCAGATCTGGACAGCGAAGGATCTAACTCGATCTATCACAAATCCGCTTCAAACGATGAAATCTCTCTTCGATGGATGAAGATCTTCAATCTAAGCTCTTGGATCTTCAATTTGATCTTCGATTTGGATGGAAGGAATCACAAGATTGGAGTGGAGAAAAGAAGTGAAGAAGTGTAGAAGTTGAGCTCTCAAAATGGCAGCACTTCGTCGCTTCAAAATCCGGATCCCAAAAAGTGAGGAAATGGACGAGTATTTATAGCTAAAATCCTCCTTAAGTCGTTCACTCGGAATTAAGTCGTCCACGACTTACGACCTAACAGATCCAACGACCTAACACACGAAGGCGGCTTAGCGACCTATCAAAGATCGCGACCTAACATCCTGCGACTTAGCACACATTCGACTCAACACGGAATATCTCTACAACTCCTAGGTCGCTCACGACTTAGCGACCTAACCCCTTACGACCTAATACTTAGCGACCTAACAAACCTACGACCTTACAAACTTAGCCAGACTACGACCTAACTTCTAACCCGCTAACTACTAGGTCGCTAATCCCTAAAGCCGCGTCATTCCTTAACTCGCTAACTCCTATAGGTCGCTGCCTCCTATAGGCCGCTAACTCTTAGGTCGGAAATCCTTAGGTCGCCAGTTTCTATAAGTCGCCTATTTCCTTAAGTCGTCTACGACCTATCCTCCTTCACGACCTAAGCCTCAACATACGACTTATCTTCCATACAACTTAACTATCATACGACCTAACTGCTTAGGTTGTCCCAAACTCTTAAGTCGCTCCACTTCTTAGGTCGTCTACTACGACCTAACCACCATACGACCTAAGACTTAAACTCTGGACAACTTATCAATAATGCGACCAAACATCAACTGTTTTACGATGTTTCGATCCGTAAAAATACGGGTCGTTACAATACGAAAATTAAACTTATTTAATTCTAGACCTTTTACTGCCTTGATCGAACAACTCTGGCTGCCAATCTCCTTCATACGCGCTCAAACCCTCACCACCATCAGCCATCGATCATTGCTCCGCCATCTCCATACTGAAAACCCTCATCGACCTTCCCTAGTCGCCACCATCCATCAACAACGGCCATCCCCAGTCGTCTCCTCCTTCCAGTCATCGAACGCTGCCACCTCGACCTCACTCTAACAAATTCACGCGCCTCCAAACTCAACGCGAACCCAAACTTCATCAACGTCGAAACCCCTAACGCGTGCGACCCAAGAACTGTGTACCCCTCCTCGACCTCGAAGCAGCCGCGCCTCCACAAGCCACCACCTCTCAACCTCACCGGCACGATTAAATCACGAATCCCTCTTTTTTTAGAACGGGTTTCGATTTCGAACTGATTCGCGATTTTGAATGGTAGAAGAAATGAGAGAGTGGGGCATGATTTTTTTTTCTGATATGAATTGAACTAGAGAGGGGAGGCACATTCGTGATTTCAAATTCCAGAGGGAGGAAGAGAATACGATTCCCTATAATAGGAGAGAGTCGCGATTTTCGTTTGTTTCTCTTCTTCTTTTTTTATTCATTTATTTTGCTTGGCCATTTTTTCTATGAACGAGCAAATTCGTGAATTTTGAACTGAGAAGAGGAAGGAAGCACTTCGTGATTTTTATAAAAGTGGAGATGTGATGTTAGCATGTGGGTGGGTATCTACAGTGTGTGGGTGGGTATCTACAGTGACCTAAAGGGAAAGAAAAGGGCTGATGTGAAAATATAGGTCAAGTCAACATATAATTATACTATTTAAAATTTAAAACGCCTCGATTTACACAACTCAAAATCTCAAACCCCTATCGAGGCATGCCGCTAGGCATTTATAATATTATATCCCTATTCCGAACGTAATGGGAAAGGTTTCGAGTCCTAATTCGATCATACGAAGAATATAGCTTTTTGGACCCAATTATTATATTAAATTTCGATATTAAACTCAACGTGTTTATATTCCGTACGACCAAACGGTAACTCCAAACGTTACAAAATTTGGAATCCGATAATAATACACTATTATGGATCCAATGGAACTAGTTTCGTCGAATTCTGAGACTGTGCCCCGAGAGGCTATTTTAATGCGTCAATTAAATTGACGATTCCAAAATTTCGAAATCGCTCAAAATTTCAATTTTAAAAACTTACTAGCTCAATTATAATTCCAAATCCAATATTTAAAACCATTTAAATATTCCAAATTAATCGTTGAAAAATCCGGGTCATTACAATTTGAATGATGATTGTGATGGATGTTTAATTGTTGATATTTTGATGATTGGATATTATATTTATTTTATATCTTGTTATCACCCTGGAAGTTCCCTTAGTTTGCTGTTAGGAAAAATCACTATGGGTTGAAATGATACATACCCGAATGGACTTATAGATTAGGGAAAAATCATTATGGGTTGAAATGATAAACTCGAGCGATTTATGGATTTTGGAATTTTATTTAGGATTGCGGATTGAAATGATAGATGTCTGTAAATTTAAATTATTGCGGGTTGAAATGATATATATCCATATCACTTGACCATAGGGTAGAAAATTATATACATACACCAAATTGGTTAAATAAATGATTTTAAATCCTAATTTTTGAATCTAGTTAAATGATATTTTGAAATAAAATTTGATTAATATGAACTGAATTATTTTCAAAATCCAAGATTTAAAAATGTTGAAATTGAAATTGGTTTAAATGAATTGTTTACTGAATTTAAAATGAAAATTTAAAGTTGAATTTTGAAAAATAAATGAAATTTATCAAAATTGAGTTATTATAAACGTTGAATATTTAAACTTTGAAATCTATTGAATTTAAAGTGGTTTAAATTTGTAGTTCAAACATGGATTGAAATCGATCTAAATTGAAATGGTTTTTATGAGAATTTGAATTGAAAGATAAAAATTGAGTTTTGTTGATTTGAAATCTGGATATGGTCCAGATTTGTTGAAATGGAAGAAACAGTTTGATTTGATATTATTTTCAAATTAATTATTTTAATATAAACTGTTTAAAAATCTATTATTTAAATTTTAGATTATTTAGATTATCAAACTATTTATTATATAAACCACTTCCAATAATCAAGCCAAACTATTAAACTACTTTTAACTGTTTCAAAATCCTTAAACTATTTTAAACTATTATAAACTATTTCTAATATATAAACTATTTTAATCTATAACCTATTTTAATATATAAACTATTTCCAATATATATACTATTTTAATTTATAACCTATTTTCAAAAAAATAAACAAACTACTTTTATGTATAACAAATCCAGTATATAAACTACTTTCAATATTCAAACTGTTTAAAGTTGGAACTATTATAATTTAGATTTAATTGGTTTAAATGAGAATATTTTGATATGATGGTTTAACCTATTCTTGTGGTTATGATTTTTAAAATGAATATGATTCTAAAGTAAATAATGATTTCGAAAGTGATATGATTTTGAATTGAATATGATATTTTGATATCAATATGAATTGGTTTTGGAAATGTAAAAGAACCAACCAGTGTGAAATAAGCGTTTGGTTGTTAAAAAGACCGGGATCAGATATTGTCATACACTCTGCCAATACCAAAAACCACTTTAACAATTGTGCACGTGGTGGAGAATCTAGAATGAAGTAGGATGGTTTAGCGAACACTAATGGAATGAAGTAAGAGAATGATGATGGATAACCTTGACCTTCGGGTCATAATTAAAATGACTAAAACAAGAGCCATGCCGGGCCAAGTGGGGTCGCTCCCCTTATCGAGCACATTTTTTCGATACCATATTTATTACTTTGTGATTGATTTGGTGGCCACCCCTCGATTTTGATTATGGGAGTGTGTCTCGAGGTGGGCGGTAGTAACTGCTATGCGTTACCCATTCTGGATCCACAAAACGGTAGTATCCTACCCTGGGCATTGCCTCGCATGCCTTGTCATATTTATCCTGATCGCGCCCACTGTGACTTTGGTTTGTATTGTACCTATGGAGTGCTCACTGAGTAAACCACCAGTTTGGTGGAGCTTACAGTATTTGTATAGACTACGGTATTTATATAAAAATGTGTTAAGGGGGATATGGGTAAAACCTTAACGCTATTTTAATACTTTACTATACTTTAGACATATTATAATAGCATATTGTACTATGTATGTAGATAGTTTAAAGGATCCTTAGGAGATGGAATCCTGAACATCTCTTAAGTTATTGCATGCATGTTAGACACTGGATAGGAGATGTAAAATCCCGTAAACATCTCTGACATCGTTGCAATCATATTTATTTATTGTTGATTTAACTTACATAAGATCATTTAGTTCTGACTCGAGTGTTTTGTCTTTTCATTACGCTTGGGTTAGCCTGAGTATTTCAGCTCATGAAAGACTATTTTTCTGGAGGACGAAGACGAAGATTTAGTATATTGTTACTATTTATTATATTTATTCCACTGCATCATGTTGTTCCGCTGCATTATTTATTTATTACTGCTGTATGTATAACTCTGATCTGTATTGTAAAAATGTAATCAAATGTTATTTGTATATAGCTTCATTACGCACACGATTACTTAATTACCCCTTCCCAAGGTACATAATACTAACGAAGCCATATCAACCATCCAGTACTTCCAAACCCATTAGCCACTTAGTACTTCTAAATATGAAGTGGGCTTCTATAATACTTTTAAAAGAGAAATAGTCATACTCTGTTATTTACGACCTTAATTGAGGTAGACCCCGTCATTTAAGACCTATTCCCAATGTGGTTTCCTAACATTGTTGTCAATGGTCAGTGGGTCCTAGCTACAAGACGGCTAACCACTATTTAATTCTTCAGACATTTAATGTCCAACTATAACCGCATCTATTACTGATAAACTCGTAGTCATGTAATAAAAGTACCCAAGCCAATTAATAGCATTTATTAGAAAATAGGCAAACTCTGGTCATTTAAGACCTTAACTAAGGCATACCTCATCATTTAAGACCTATCCCCAAGGGGTGCTCCTAAATGGTACTATTATTACTACGGTTTAGCAATGTAAGAGACTGTACCCAAGCCACTTAATACTTCCCAGTGGAAAATAGGTAGACCCCGTCATTTAATACCTACTTCAAGAAGCGTGCTCCTCAATGGTACTATCTAGATTCATTGCTTGGAAATCTCATTGGGTTACTTAATACTTGCTTAATAGGAAAAAGGAGGACTTTATAGTCACTTAAGACCCCAACCCTGAAGTGAGCACTTCACGAGATATCCACTCTCACTCTTTAATTATAAATATGGCATCTCATTAGGTTACTTCTTTCGTTAGGGAGGTGGACCCTTCAACCACTTAACACTTCAACACTAAAGTAAACCCTTTTAAGAGACATCCTTATTTATTTACTTGGAATCTCACTAGGTTACTTAATACTTTCATTTAGGAGAGAGGAAGACCGTTCAACCACTTAAGACCTTAAACCGGAGGCGAACCCTGTGAAGATATCCCTCACCGCTCCTAATTCCAAATTTTGGACCATTTAATACTTTCCAATTAAGAAAGCAACCCCAACCTCTCACGTCGTCATAGGTCCTAGGATTAGTGATATCCCACATCAGTAGTAAGTACACCCGACTGTTGGTAGCCTCAAAGTGAAGGGCAGTCTTTCGTCGAGTGACTCTACTGACCTCGCATCACTAACCTACTAAGTCCAATTAACCATTCTAAGTCTTTATTTATATTATCTTAGATAGGAATTGGACTTAGCTTACTACTTCCTTTTTTATTTAAGGCAATAAGATTTATAAATGTTTATCTACCCATAAATCCCCGCTTAATGCTCATAAATGTCAATTTGTCCATAAAATCCTAATGGACATTTCCTAAGACATTTATGTATTATTACTAATTTTAAATTAGTAACCCTTTTTATCTATTCTATTTTTATTAGTCCCATTAATCCATTTACTCTATTAATTTATTGCAACTCCTATATTTATTGCTATTTATTGGAGTTACAACCTTTTAAATTCTTTTCCCATTAGTTATTTACCCTAAACACAAATATTACGTGCAAGCGTCATTATTAGCTTTTTATTTAATTATTATAAGCGCAGTGATTGCGTACAAATATTTGTTTTGTCAAATATGTTCTACTTATTTCCCTTTACTAGAATATACTTTTCCAGGTTAAATTATTGGAATCGTATCTATAAAGATTATCCACTATAATCTCTGTAATTAGTCCAAAACAAAAGATTTAACTTTAAAATATAAAAGATTTCATCATTTGAAATTACAAGGGATAATCATTTCTTTTTATTACTGAAATAGACAGTGTAAAATAAAATAAATTCATACTTTACGCATCTCTTTCTCTTTCTATCTGTATATGTTCATTGTTAGATCAAATGTTAAATCTTTTTAAAAGGGAAAGAAATCAAACTAATTTACAAATATTAAACGGATCTAAATTCCAACAATTCCAAACGTAGAAAAGTTTATATTTTAACAAGATTAGGCTAATATTCCAAATTTATAACATTATTATACAACCTATTTCAGATCTGGAATAAATTTCATTTAAATCAATATTTAAATTTATACTTTTGGGACTGATTTCCATATCAGGTTGTACAATGCTAACTCAATTTATAAACAAAAATATGTAGGCAATATTTATTATATTCAAATCGTATTCAATTCGTTGCCTACAACTTATATACAATTATCCAATTAGGCATACAAATTAAATAAACACCAACGGGATAATTTTCATATTATAACAATCTATAAAATTTCCCACTCACTTTTTAAAAGCGATCCAAATCTCCAACTCTGAAGTAGAACCTTTGATTCATCTCCAAATCCTTTTAATCTAAGAGATATATATAAAAGGGTATATACATACATTAGAATTATAGATCTGAGAAGAGATTTGGGGAGAGAAACTAGACACAAATATGTATAATTATATAAATTACCTCAAATATACATATGGTTGATTCTCTTCTCTTCTCATTTTTATTAGATTTCTACTCTTCTCCGATTTGTATGAATATAGATACAAATATCTTATCTTTATAATTTAGAAAGAAAGTGGAGAAGAAGAAATGGCAGAGCTTTGCTACTGCCTCCATAAAAATATAAGAAGAGAATGGAGGGTTAGGTCTGAATTTATAGGTGCTAGAATCAACTAGAACCGTTAGATCACTACAAGAATAATTGTTATTAATTGCATGGGGTTACAGCGTTGTATTATAACCTGCTGTTGTTATTCTTATAAATCATATGACGATACGAGAAAAATGAAGTATAGACGCTGTGAACAAAAACAATATCACAAAATTTACAGGCGGTCTTCCAAATTATTTCGTGGCAGCTAATTTTCCAATTCTTCCCTCCTTCTTTTCTCTCCTTCCCTACTCTCCATATTCTTCCATTGTCAATCATGAAAACTCTAAAAAACCTCTCCTTCGTTCATCTCTCTTCTCACATCTCACATAATCAATTCACCTGTCTTCTCCTGCCTCCACCCACCTCTGCAGCTGCGTCTTCAGGAATCATCTTTGCAACCTCTCGAAAAAGCTCTTGCCCTTTATTGATGCAGCGTTGCCTCACGTAAGTTGTTAAGCTATTCTTCGGTTGCATCCATAGTTAGCAAATCATCTTTCCTCTTTTATTTGTTACGCATTCTGATTTTTTATTTTCAGAATCATATTTCTTTACCTCTGTTAAAGATTGAGAGGAGCTGGTTAAATTTAATCTGAAAACCATTTTTATTTTTTGACTATAATCATTTTTTTTATCTTTGTTCAATTTTATTTTGTTTTTAATTTGGCAAAAAACTCTTTTAGGAACAGTTGGTATGTGTCTGTTGAATGGACAAAAATCTTTCAAAATGGATGTGATTTATTCATTCTATGGACTAGATGAGGGAAAATTAATTACTAGAGTAAGATTGTGGCCTGAGCTATTGGAATTAGAATTATGCACTAGATGTATTAAAATTGGTGCAATGTTTGATACAGTAGCAAATTAATAAGTTACATATGTAGGCAGTAAAAGCAACTCGAGCTCTACTTAAAACTGTACAGTTTTTCAAGGTCATATTTTTATTGAAAATATATAGAAATGCATTATGTCCTATCAGCGGCCCAATTTGCTTAGTTCATTGGGTGGTCAATTTTTGTATTAGCAACCTAGGTTCAATTTGCTTTTTTTTTCCCAAGGTTCATGTTGAGCATGGATTGATCCAGCTTCATATACCATTTAACAAATCTGTCATATAATGAGATACACACTAATATATACAAGGGTGCATTGCTATTTGGCAGCGAAGATTATTCTTAACCTTTTGATAAATCACATTATGATTATTTGCATGGCAGGCTATTTCTTTTCAAACATAAGACCAAATTATTTTTCCTTCGGGAACATATTGAGGAAATTCAAGTTATTCCTCCATCACTAACATCAATGAGTTACCCTTATATCTCTGTTAAGGTAAAGGTATTGATGCTCACCATGGTGCACTACCTGTAGATAATGATGGATGGCTAACTTTTCTATCTCAGTCCTTTGTTCCATTCAATGCAACTAAGGTAACGGGTGCCTTTTCCAAGCTTGGAAAGTGGACATAAAGAAGAAAATTGACAACCCATTTGACTCTGATTCGGACATAGAAACAAAACCGAAAAATGCAGTGAAGGGATACAAGGATTTCGAGAATCAATCAGTTCGAGGACTAGAAAACTATGCTGGTTCCAAGGCAGAAGAAACTACTCATGCGGTAAACAATTGTGTCAGAATCGCTGAAGTAATCAAAGAAGACGCAAAAAGAACTCTAGTCACATTGCTCCAGTAGGGTGACCAGATTAATCGAACTCATGAGAAGTGTGTTAAAATTGACCAGGATCTCAGTAAGGCAATTCACATGAAACCATCTCTAGGATATTGGAATTTTTGCACATTTAAGCCACTTTTTTGACCAAATTACACATTAAAACTATTTCATAATTATTTACATAATACATCATTTTTGTCTAAATAGACATTTATACAAATTATAGCGTAAAAAAGAAGTGTGCTTAGGCTTTTTGAAAAAGTATATGTGCATAATATCACTCCTTCCTACATATACAGACAATGATATGTTTCTACAAATGGTTTTCCATTTTATTTTAATATGAAATATGTATTTGAAAATGGTCTAATTGTGTAAAAGTACTTTAAGGATAATCTGTGGAGGTGCATTTTAAAATGTAAATTCTATTGTTAGTTAAAAACAAATTTTAGGAAGCTTAAACTCCCCAGGGAAATGACTGAATAATGCTACTGGACTGACATTTTTACTTTATTTCGAATATGTGTGTGTGTATGTATGCATGCGTGTCTATATTTTGAATATATATATATATGTATGTATGTATGTATGTATGTGTGTGTGTTGTGTGTGTTTCTTTTATAAAGAGATTGTTGATGAAGTTGTATCCTTGGTGAAGTGTATTGTACATGCGCATGAATGTACACAGATATATTAGTATTATGCACATGCTTATAATAAATAGTATTGATGTTATATATATGTAATGGGTTAATATGCAGAGAAAATCACTCTTAAATAGTCTTGGAGGCCGCTTTTCAAGACCATGGAAGCCAAAGAAGATTCGCAAGATAAAGGGCCCTATAGCAATTATACGAGGTTCGAAAAACTACGTACTCCAGTTTTCCCTCATATTATTTATTTTAAGATTTACTTATTTTGAAATTTAAAAATATTTATGAAAAATACATAGATGAATCCTTTAAAAAGAAGAAGAGCAATATGGAACAGAGGGAGAAATTAGGATTATCAAGTCGGAAGCAAAAATAGACACTGCAAAGAAACTACTTATGCAATGGATAAAGTTAAGGTATTTTTTATGTTTTTAACCTTTTATAACTTTTAACTGGCACAAAAACATTTGCATATGTTAGTTTTGAAATTATGTTGTGTTATTATTATTACAGATTGAGATGGCAAAACAAGATGATGGGCATGATGATTTAGTGGCATTTTTAAAGCACTGAAATTGGCAGGTTTTTACTTAACTTACTATATTTTCATTATTCATTATACAATATATTTGTTGTTTATTCAAGCTAGTATTTTAAAGCAACTGGTAGATTTATGCACGCAAATTTTGCATGTCAATACTCTGGTATGTTATAAAGCAACTTCCCATGCCGGTATTTTAGTTCTATTTCTATTGTTTTGACCATCGGACTAAGTAAATAAATAAACATTGAACTGCATTTTTTCTAAGTTGTACCTTTTCTGGCACAAGGACAAATCTGAAGTGTGGTTGAGCATTGAAAGACTTGAATACAATACATATAGTTTCATTTAAGACATGGACAGTTTTAGGACTTAGTTGGGCCTCATATAATTAGAAATTTGATGAGCTATGAAAAATGTGGATTGACAACGTATATTACACATTTAAACTTTTTTGATAGTAAATTTATATTAAGATAGCAAAAGCAATTTTCAACTTTGGCATATATATTAATTAATTCTATTATGTGAACCAGTTTAACATAGCAAAACTTCATTTGTCCTCAAGCAGCTTCACCATTTCTTGAATGCTTATAAAGTCTTTTTTATATACAAAGTACATAAACAAATAATATGTAGTTTGTATCCATTAGTTAGGGAATAAGAACAGTTCAAGCAGAAGAAATCAGAGGACATTCAAAGCACAAAGAAAATTGTATCCTCCTCCAGCTAGTTCAGGTCTTATCTCTTGGAGAAATTCACATTTCATGTACAGTTGAACACGGGACAATGTGATGCTCGTACATTGTGTGGTGGTGATACAGATCAGTGCTTACTCACAACATGTAGACAGGGGCACGTATGAAGAGTGAGATAAAATAGACATAATTTAATTTATTATTATATTAAAAACTTTAGGCAAATTAAGGTGAAAATTGTCTTCGTTAAATTTGAATTAGATTGGGTACTAACAATATAAAGATTGAGAAAATGAGACTGCACACTTCTGATAATAAAACAAATACCAATATAACTGTTTGTTATACTATTCATTGGCCATAGCATATATATAATAATTCTTAATAGCAAAGATTTTTGCTTTTGACCCATGAATGGCTAAGTTCCTGTCCAAGGTCACTGGAACTGCCATCGACCGGGTTGGAATGAAGGTTGATTCTTCTTTCAAGTTTGTTTCTATGCATTCTTTGAGGTCACTGGAACTGCCATCTATTATGGGTGTTCATATTTGCATTTTGAACAAACGGAAGGTTCATATTTGCATTTTGAACTATAACACGGGACACTAATTTATTGAAGTACTTTTAGCTTGCTTCCTATATTATTTAATGGAGCTGCACATGATCAAAAGCATATATAATAATCTATTTTTGAACTTCCATTTCAAGCAAGTCCTTCTATTTGCATTAGACTAGGACATATATAGATAAATAATTTATATTCATTATTGGATTTGATTTGTTAAGATGTTGTTCTTTTTATGAAATTGATATTGACAATAACCTGTGCAATAGTCAATATATTTGCTGACCTTTACCCTCAATTCTGAGTTAGTATTTTGAATACCCTATTTTTGCTACTAATTATACCTGATCATTTGAAATCCTTCCACTTGTGCATACCATTTTCCATATAAAGAGGAAATCATTGTAACTTTGGCTTTTCTTAACTATTTTGTTGTTCACAGTTTAGCTGTTAGTGCTGCATTTGCATTTTTCTTAACTTTACAAAGAATGTACTCCTTTTAATTTTTTTTTAAATGTTTCTCTTTTACACAAACTATCAAAAATACCCTTTGTGCATAATGGGGCAATGGGGACCGAGGTTTTTCCATTTTCGTTACCGTCTTTTGGTTTCATTTGAGAATTTTAGAAATTCTATTCTATTTCCAGGTTGCAAATTAGGGACTTATAAGCCGTTATTTTTCTATGTTAACACTTTATAACCCAATGAAGCTATATATTTCCAAACCTGATAAATGAAATCTGCAAGTAAGTTATTAGTTTTTTTACCGGTATAACTGAAACTATATTTTTATTCAAATTCTGTCCTGTTCCAAGCTCAAACTGGACCAGAAAGTCCAGAATTCCAGTATTCTGCTGGATTTTGAATTCTTGGGGCTGACATATCTACTGTTATAAGACAATTTTAGCATAATACCAATTATTTTATAGATAATAATACTACAGATATCATAGGAGTTACTATGTAAGAAAATATATCAATCTTCTACTAATCTTTCATATTCCTCACTTGATCATAGTACTAACACCTATTTGTTAATAATTGCATGGTAATCAAATTGGTTCGCACATTAGTTAGGACGGTTTGCTAGATTAATTGGTATTTATTATTGTAGCTGCAGTGCTACAATGTATCAAATGCAAATAACAAAAGGAATTAAATCAAGACTTGTTTTACACAATTTACTGTCATCCATGTGAAACTACATCATGACATTTTTCATGCTTAATTACAAGTTAATCACACAAAATGTATATCTGTATGGCACCTTGACATCTGTTAATCATCTCCTGCATATTCCGGTTTTTCCCATCCAACATGACTCCAGAATCTAACTATTATCTATAGCAAAATCTAAATATATTTATACTTGGATCATCTATTAGACTTATTGCTTCACAGCTTTCATGAAAAAAATAAGTTCCGTCTCTTTTTTTTCATAGGTATGTCAAGCAAGAAACATATGGAAGTATTAACATGGGTTTTATGTTCACATGAAGAGAACTTTGAGTTACTTAGACGACAAGATACTGGTTATACAGCAGTGGTTGTCGCCAATCCTCGTTCATCTGATTTTCAGGTTATGTACACTTTATTTTACTCATTGTTTTGTCAGTTCTGAAAACAGGTAAAGTAGTAGTTTTTTGGGTGGTCTATTTTCATCCCCGAATAAGGATACTACGGTAATGTTTAAATTAATTAATGCATCAGTTGTTAGATATCTTCATTATCAGATTATCTTAATCTACTAGCAACTTTTAAAAGTAAGTGAAGAAAACTTAGCTGATTTCTTTAACATAACCGTTGTAAATCTTTCCACTCTTTTCTCCTGTAAAGCAATTAGACAGAGGCTGTTTACGATAGTATGCTTACTATTATTGAAACATATATCTATAATCAGCAAAACTTGTTAGTTATGGTAAAACATGTGAGGCATTTAACATCATTTTAACAGAAACTACAATCTACCATCTAACTTTTCTAATTCTACCTTGGTATCTTAAAAGCAAGGTTTGAGATTCAATATTTGTATTGATTACAGTCTTTGAGGAAATTCAAGTTATTCCTCCATCACTAACATCAATGGGTTACCCTTATATCTCTGTTAAGGTTAAGTACTCCAAGATAATCGTTTACTATCCTTGAAAATTTCAAAACTAAAGCCTCCAAGATGATCGAGATTTTGTGGTTTTACCCTTGTATTGTTCATTAACCAAAATCAAGAAATACATGGTTGTTTCATATCAAAATTCACCAAAACCATACTGAGACAGTTGAAAATTTTAAATATCAGCTGAAACTTCAAACCATATTAAAAGACATTGAAGTCTCATACAATTGAAACTATTGTTTATTTAGAGTGTTGGTCATTTTATTGTTGGTTGGCAGATATATTGTGGGCTAGTAATATAATCGTGGTGTAAAGGGATTACATTAGTTTTTGTATGCTGTTATATTGTCTACATATGATCAAATTAATGAATCGGTATCATCTATGATACATGTTTGCAATTGCATTCCTATTGGCAATTCAGTTTTTCCAGGAAGTTCGAACAACTCTAATGTTTGGATTATTAAATGCTTTGAAGCATAATGTTGACCATCCCAAACCCATAAAGGTATTGTCTCTATTTAATTGAGTTTCTTTCTGACAGCCTTTGGTATTCGTTTTCAACAATTTTTTGTTGAGTCACAGATTCTATGAAATTTTGATTTTTGACAAAGAAATAAAGGCGATCGACAAAACGAAGACATCATGGCTATAAAGAGGCACAAAAGAGCTACATATGGTACTCTAGATTATAGGTTGATTATTTGATGTTGTAATAGTGTTAAACTTGTTAAAATCTATCCTCAAATAATCATGCACCTCAATATAATCAATATATATACGTTTGAATGGCATTGCACATTCATTGTGCAATTTTACAGGGACCGGTCGACCGGTAATAAACCATGCGGTCGACCGTTTCTGTGTAAAATGCACAATGAACGTACACACATGCACATAACGTCTATATATTTGAAATTCTGTCTACCGGCCATTTTTGACCTGTCAACCGTTTTTAAACAGAGAGCAACCTTTCCCAAAAGACACTTCTTTCTCCAATGGTTGCATCTCTTACCTTTCATCAATGATCATATCTATTAATGGCTACTCTTCACAAAGAGTTACAACCATTTATTCTCTATATAAACACATCTAAATCATTGATTCAAAAAAAGAATTCTTGCTCTAATTTCTGATCTTACTTTCTAAATATTCTTGCATTCTAAAAGGCTCTCAAACATTTCAATTGCTTATTGAATCATTGAAATTATTTCATATCTTTTGATTCAATAAGTAATATACTTCCTTCAATCTTCACAAACATCATTCACATATTTTGAGGATAAGATTATAGGAAGGGTGTACTACAATTGACAAATCCGTGTTATCAAGAGCACAAGTTGTCAACGACAATTGTATTTGTTTTTGTTGAAGTCCTTGGTGTTGTAAGAGGCATGAAATCCCGTTCGGCTGTTCGGGTGTTGTAAACCTGTTCCTCCGGGTGAAGCGAGGTAGTTGGTTGTGAAAATCCAGATAGAAGTCTGAGACTGGACGTAGGACGGGAGGTCCGAACCAGTATAATAATCCCTAGTGTGATTTTTACAGTTTACAGCATTTACTATTCTATATCTGTGAATTGCTATATAGTTAGTTTATTAAATTTTTACTTGTATAGCAATTGTAAATAACATTCCGCATATATTATTAGTCCATATTACACAATCCATAATTAGTGTGCACAAGCGTACACATTTTCATTTTTAACAGTGGATTCTTATACAAAACCCCCCATGCTAATTCAATCATTGGTCTAAGTTACAATTCCTTATCTTATGTGTTAATAATTTGTGTCGAATATTTGTTAGACACTCTGTAGTGTTTTAGATTTTTTTTCAACATGATTCAAACATTGATAAAGGACTGCTTGTCATTGCTCAGGCTGTAGATGTAGAAACACGTGGGGAAGTTTTGAGTGGAGCAGTCCAAGTGATCTATTGTACATGAGAGAGCACAACACATGCATAAGTGAGTTTTTTTACTTCTTTTGGATTGCACATTACAATAATTTAACATATATGTTGTTGTTAGATATGCGAAACTATGTAAATAAGCAACGATTTGAGTAATTTGTTGTTGTTCAAGGGTATAATAGCTTGTGAACTCTTTTTGGTACAAATATCGTTAAAATCGTTATGCATATAGGTCATTGGCAGTAAGTGGAGTTAATTTATTGAATCGTTATGCATATAGGTCCCTTTGATCTCTTTTTCTATAATGCTCAAGTATTCTTTTGATTTCTGTATGTAGGTCTTCTGATCTTCACCTTCGCTCCAGTATGCTAGTCTGAATGTAGGAATGCACTGAAGGAAATAAAGACTAATCATTGGTAATGATCTTAATTTATTTTTGCTATTGCTTTTGCTTTACTTTTGCTTTACAGGTAGATAGATGACTATGATGCAAAAAAAGGTTGCAACGAGTTATGGATCGAAGTTATTTTTGCTGCTAGAACTACTTTTTGGTTTTAACCATGTACTACTTGCTTTTGTTTTGCTATTGCTACTTGTTCTATATTTTGTTTATGAACTATTGATGATGAACTATTTATGTTTGATGTAAGAATATTGTGTATTTTGATTATGAAATTTCATACGTTGGTTATCAAATATGTGTCCAAAATGTGGTATTGATACAATATGTTGATTTTGAAATGTGGTATTGATATAATATGCTAATTTTGAAATGTGGTATATATACACATTGTGACTGATGTTTACTGAAATGGAATTTACAGAAAAGTAGAAAAAACCTAATTGACTTAGCTTTGTATACAATTTAACGGCGTTTTTAAAACGTTGTTAAAACATTCCACGGCGTTTGTTAAATGCCGTTGAAAGTTTTAACAGCGTTTTAAAACCCGTTAAATTGTATCTAAAAACACAAAGCACGGTTTATTGCAATAGGTAAACGCTGTAAATAAATATCACAACAATGAAAAAACGCTATAAAATCTTATCTTAGCACCAAAAAACGCTAAGAAAGATCTCTAACTGCACCCAACCAAACGCTGTTAAATGATTTCATGACACCAGGGAAACGCTGTAAAAAAGGACATTTAACGGCGTTTATTCTTTGTCATTGTATATCTCTGACATATAACTGCATGTCGATATACAGCGTATGTAAAAACGCTTTTAATAGCTTTTATAGCGTTTTTGAAACGCTGTTAAAGGTCATGTTTGTTGTAGTGGATCGAAATATATTAAATCCAGGCCATTTCGACCTAAGTTTTTTAGAGCCATCAGGTCGCTATCGGTTGACCGCCCTTGGTTGACCGGTCGATCGCTAGGGGTCGACCGTCCCCAATGATGGGTCGGCCTGTGCGCCCGAGTAATGTATATTTAAACGTTAATTTTTTCTTATTTAATTATTTTTGTTCCGAATTCATTATTCGTTCGTAACTTCTTCATTTGGACTTTGATCACAAAACTACAAATATGAAATTTGCTCAAAATTTCACCATGAATGCAATGGTGCAATTTTCGTGGTCAAATTCCATCATTTGCACTAATTTCGTTTTCAAAGCCTAATTAACTAACTAACTAATTAAATAACTAAAGTTAAATTACAGGGTGTTACAACTCTCTACTTAACTTGATCAATATTCAAACTTTCATATTTTTCAAGTATCCTTTATATTTGCAACATGCTTATAAATGTTTAAACATTCTAAAACCCGAGTTTGCAATTAAAATAAATCCACTTGGTTTTAAATACTTTGAAGATGAATTACAATTCCTTTGTTCATTTCTTGAAATCAAAACACGCAATTTAATCCTTGCAAAGTTATTCGAACTCTTAAATTATAATTTCAGGAAACCTTATCATATTTTCAAAGCGAAAGTCTAGATTCAAATCATCACAACAATTCAAATTGGATTTTAACTATTACTTGTTCCTATAACCCTTAAAAAACATTTAGGCCCATCAAAACATCCTACAAATGGTTCAATTACCATAAACCATAATTTCCAGATAATTTAACTTGTTTCTGAAATGTAAATGTGGCTTAAAATCATCAAGACAACTTAAAAAATTCAAAATGAGCCAAGTGATGTAAAAATATATTGCCTGGTCGATGTTTTGAAAAATATAAATTGTTTTACAGTAAGCTCTAAAACTATCCAGAAATCATCTTATACTATAAATAAGTTTCCAATGGTTTTAATTCGTTCATATGGTGCAAAACAAACTTAAAATCATCACCATTAAAGAAATGAGAAATAAACAAGATAGTAACAAGACTAGACAAAATTCTAACTTATCAATACAAATATCATCTAAAGGGTTTGAAAAGTCTATAATGTCATTAACATCTTGTTCATCAAACAAAGAAGAACCGATATCAAGGAATTACCACTTACTGCAAATTAAATTCACTGTAAATTAAAACCATAGTTATACTCACTTATCATCGTTGCTATAACCTCCTATCAACATTCAAACTCAATGCTTCGCTACTATAACCCTAACCTACCTCGCTTAAAGACGCCGCGCACCCAACAACCAAAGCACTACCTATGTCAACATTGCCAAAACCGCCAACTCCTCTTGTCAACATCGCATGCACAATAACCATCATCGCTCCATCGTTCCAGCCATTTCAAATTGCATCGCCTGCTCCTCGTGTCCACTTACCTTTGAATGCAGCCATCCCTAGAGATCCACCTTCTCTTTGACATCGTCGTCCTCCTCTATTCAATCGCCAACCTTAATCGCATGTTGCTTGATTTGCATTTTTTTCAAATTAATTTGAACGAAATGGAATTAGTGCTCTACTTTTTCTTAGCAAGGGAAATGTGGCCAGGCTTTATTACGGATGAACGAAAAGAAGATAAGGAAGGGGACATATGGGATATGAATTTGTGGTTCAATAAGAAAGATGGAAAGTTCAAATTTCCTTTTGATTCATTTTCGAACCCTTAACCGCTTATGAATCTAACCGTCTCTTAATCAATGTTTTCATGCGTTTAAAATCCACTCAAGATGTTTTATCCGAATTTTGTTCTATTCATATAATGATTTTTATTTTAATAAAATATCACTTTTCAATTCCATCAAAATTAAAATAATTGTTTTATTTTCGAATACAATTTTCAAAATTTCATAAATATTATTTTTCTACCAAAATAACTTTTCAATCAACTTTAGGACTTTTAAAATAAAATTTAAATTTCATATTCAAATATTCAATCAAATTCCCAAAATCAATTTTAATATATTTTTTCTATTTTAACTCTGGAACGGGATGTTACAGACTCCACTCCTTAAAGAAATTGCATCCTTGCAATTTCTGAAGTATATTGTAGTCGATTTAATCAATAATATTAACTACAACATATAATACACATTATTTTGTTTTTACTACGATTTTGCTGTGCCACTCTAATAAAATCTCGTATAATATATATCGTTTATTCAAATTCATTTCATCGAAACAACCATACAACAAAAGTAAACATTTCATTTCATCTAAATGAATCATATGATATTATATATAATATTGTAAACATAGGGCTTAATAAATATTTAACTTTCAATTGTTCTTTAGAAAAATTCTTTAATTTCAAAAAGTATAAAATTTCAAAAAAAATTCTACGTGTCGGAAATTTTGATAAATTTCGATAGTCTTCTTTGCATGGAGATGCTCTGGAACAATTACAATATGATAAAATAACATCGACTAAAACATGGTCGGAAATTTTGAAATTTTTTGACAGATTCTCCTTTGTACAGAGATGCTTTGGAACAAAATAAATTTTAGCTTCAAAATGGGTGTTACATTATCAATCATTCTCGTCATCGTCGGACTTCGGGCAATGGTGAATTCTTGAAGGCCGTGGCCAAATTTTCCGATCGGTTCTCGATTTGATTTTAGGAACCTTCTTGATGTCGCCAAACTCTGGGCAGTAACGAATTCTGGAAGATAGAGTTTGTTATCAAGTCTCCTCATCACCGTATATCTCCAAGTAGTGATGTATTTTTGAGGACTAGGTGCTACTTCTCTTTGTCATCGCCTATCTTTCGGCAATGGCAGATTCTTAGGTGTTAAGGTTTTTCCTCCCTAGCGCCGCCTATCTTAGGGCAACGCTAGATTCCTAAGAGAGGGAAGGTGGTTTCTTCTTGACGTCTCCTTCCTTCGGGCAACGCCAAATTCTGGAAAGTTTGGGGTCGATTTTCCCATCGTCGTGACGGTTTGACCTTACCGATATTGCCTAGGCAATGCCGGTATTCGAAAGGTTAGGGGTCGATTTAACCAGTCGGCCCCGACGGTGAAGTCCTCCTCGACGTTGCCAGTCTTTGGGCAATGTCGGTATTCGAAAGGTTAGGTCATTTATGTGAGACTGAATATCTTGGGCAATTTGTCTAATTGCCCCTTGTTTGATTCCCAATCCTACTTTAGGAAAGGGTAAATCTGATGGTTAGAGTCCTAACTTTTCGGGACTTTCCTTGCTCATAGTCAGCCGTGCACGTCCTGCTTGGCTATTAGCGTTATCTTAGAAATTTCACCTAAAATAGGGTTCCTATCTCCAGGAACTAGTAATTTTACCAACTATTTCCAAGTGTTATATTTTCGATGTTGCTAATCTCCGGGCTGTGATTGAATTCTTCCAAGTTTATATCTTTAGCCAACATCATTCTAGATGCATACATCGTAAAGATGCATCGTCATCTTTTGTCAGAACAAACTCTTTCATTGTTCAGGGTCGAGGACCATTCATGTTTCAGTTTCTATCACTGAAAACTAGCCCATGAGCGGTACAATTACGTGGATTTTTCCTTGGCATCGCCTATCTCCGGGAAACTACCAATTCTTATAAGTTAGATTTGAAAAATCAGTCAAGCACCTGCTTCTAACTTCGAAGTGCATCGATGATTTGATTTTGGAAATGCCTTCCATCATTGCCTATCTCTAGGTGATGGTGTGCTCCCGCTAGTCTCTAGGCAGCAGCAATTTCTTAGAAATTTGTTTCTCTTTCTTGTGTTGTTGGACCAATGCCAATTCTCAGATGGTATGGGTCGATTTGACCATCGAGCCGACGGTTTTGGGCTTTCCGATGTTGCTAGAGCAATGACAGTTCTCAAAAGATGAAGGTTTGATGTGACCGTCGACCCGACGATTAAGACCTCCTTGACTTTGCCAGTCTTTGGGCAACACCGATTTTCAAATGTTAAGGGCCGATACGATCGGCTAATTTATTGGTTTAGACCTTCCCGATGTTGCTAGCCTTGGGACAACGTTGGTTCTCAGAAGGTTGAGGATCGATACGACCCATTGATTCGTCGATTTAGACATTCCTGATGTTGCTAGTCTTAGGACAACATCGATTCTCAGAAGGTTGAGGATCGATACAACCCATCGATCTGGCAGTTTAGACCTTCCCGACATTGCCAAGCTTGGGACAACGCTGGTTCTCAAAAGGTTGAGGATCGATACGATCCATTGATTTGACGGTTTAGACCTTCCCAACATTGCCATCCTTGGGACAACACTAATTCTCAAAAGGTTGTAGATTGATACGACATGTCGATTTGGTGGTTCAGACCTTCCCGACGTTGCCAGTCTTAGGACAAAGTTGGTTCTTAAAAGGTTGAAGATCGATACAACCCATCGGTCTGGCGATTAAGACCTTCCACGTGTTACCAGTCTTGGACAACGCTGGTTGTCCAAAGGTTAAGAACTGATATGACCCGTCAATCCGACAATTCAGACCTTCTCGACGTTGCTAGTCTTGGGACAACACCGGTCTCAAAACATTGAGGAACGATACGACCCGTCAATCTAGTGGTTTAGACATTCCCGATGTTGTCAGCCTTGGGACAACACTGGTTTTCAAAAGGTTAAAGATCAATATAACTCATTGTCCAACAGTTTAGACCTTCCTGACATTGCCAGTATTGGGATAACGCTGATTCTCAGAAGGTTGAGGACCGATACGACCCGTCGATCCAGCAGTTTAGACCTTCCCAATGTTGCCAATCTTGGGACAATACCAGTTCTCTGAAGGTTGAGGACCGATACGACCCATCGATCCGGGGGTTTAGACCTTCCCAACATTTCCAGTTTTAGGACAACGTTGTTTCTTAGATGGTTAAGGACAGATACGACCCATCGATCCAGTGGTTTGTGAATCCACACTCCCCGTCGGTCATTCGAGGATAGAAGAGCATTTTCTCGGTTGTGCCACTGGCTACGCGGCACAGGAGTTTTTCTTTCAAGAACATGATTCCCTTGGTTCAAGATGCATATTTTATTAATGAGTAGAAGAAATGGCAAGTCTTGCCTACCCCAATGTCCCTAGATTGCTTATTTGCAAAAGGAAATTAGATAAGGATGAATGAAACAGTATTGTTTTTGGTTGCTGCTTCATTCTTGGACCAACTAACTTGAAAGTTATTTGATGACCAGTCTTTTATCAACTCGCCTGGGCCCCTCTTTTCTGAGTCCAAGCATTTTTCTTTGAGCAGGTAGAACCTAAGGTCTTGTAGTTTTCCCCCATTATGCGGTTTCCTAAAATACCGCTCGAGCTTGTTTTTCCTTATTAGTTCCTTGATCAAATTCCTCAGATGTCGACATTATTTGGTGTTATGCCCATGAGTTTCATGGAAGTGACAGTACTTCATGGAATGTTTCTCCTACTCCATCACTTCCCTTATGGGTGGCATCTAATATTGCTCAATTCCTTGTGTAACAAGATATATATTCTCTGATGTATCATTCAAGGGCATGTAATCTTCTACTCCAAAGTTCTTCGGATGTTTCGCATTTGCGTCATGCCCGTGACTCGACTTTTGATTTCTTTTCTTCTAGTTACCAGAGTTTTTGACGTTTACTACGATGTTGCTTTGGATTACTTCTTTCGATTGTTCATCACCAACCATTCTTTTGGTCAGTCCTACTTTTTCCAACCACGGGAACTGATTCGCCTTTCAATGAAATTCTTTTATGGTAGTGGGTTGCTTCATTTTTATCTCTGGGTGAATGCCCCAAACTAGTGCCATGAAGACAAGATCTTCCTTCAGGGTACTAACCTCCGTAGCAACGATCTTAATGTGAGGAATGCAGATTACGGATCTTAAGGCTAGGAATAACACTAGAGGGGGTGAATAGTGTTTATAAGAAATTACTAAATCTTTTTGAGATTATGTTAATTTGAACACAAATGTATGCAATATTCAGACACAGATATAATCATAGAAACAAACACAGATGCAGAAATAAAATAAAAATGCAATAAAGGAAAGAACACACCGAATTTTATACTGGTTCGGAGTTACCCTACATCCAGTCCCGCACAACTAAGTACGGATTTCCTTTCAAAAGCAATTCAACAATTACAACCCTCAGTTTTAAGGCTACAAGGTACACCCTCCAGAATCACAATCCTCTGGGTAGAGATACTTGATTTTCGAGTGACAAGTTCACCCAATTGATTTCCAAGGCTACAATCACACCTTTTCTCGCTTGATTGATTTCCAAGGTTACAATCACACCTTTTCTCGCTAGATAGATTACAAAGAAGCCTATAACTCTGAATATCACTTGGATCTTGTTAATTAGTGATAGGGAATCAAACCAGAGATGATCTAGTTAGATTCAATGTTGCAGAAAAGTGATGATAGGATTTTGAATAAGAAAATGTGGAAGAAGAAGAGAAGTGAAAAACTAGAAAATCTGTATTAAAATTCGTTGAAACTAACCCCTATTTATAGAAGAACAACAGCCATGTCCATTCGTGAAAGGTTATGGCGAATAGACACTTCTTTTGAAATTCAAATTTTTGAATCTAACTGTCACTATGTCGACATGGGGTGCTAGGGCATGTCGACATCCCAAAGCATTTTTTGATGATTTGATTTTCTTTGAAAATAACCTTTATATTATATTAAAAACTATTTAAACTTTATAAATATACTTGACTATAGATAAAATACATAGATCAATATAGAGAATAATATATATAAAATTTTACTATAACTTTATATTTAAATCTAAGTTTAAATATATTATAATTAAAAGATAGTTTAAAAACAAACGAAGTTTTAAACAAGAGTTTATTTAAAAACAAAAACAAAGAATATTTTAAGGCTAAAACATCTTTTTGAAAATCATTTGAAAAGATAATTTTTAAGGCTAAAACATTTTGAAAAGCAGTTTTGAAAATCATTCTGAAGTAGTTTTGAAAATCATTTTGAAGTAGTTTTGCAAGCTTCTTCCTGCAGAATATCTCATCACATCAGGACTCGAGAACTTGTACAAAACCAGGATGTTCGTGGGTTTGTAAGCCACTTGTCATAGGTTTGTAAGCTACTTGTCGTGGGTTTGTAAGCCACTAAAAAGGTAGAAATGGGTTCCATCCCAAAAGAAAAATGGAGTGAAGATTTCAGTGCTATTGTGAAGATTTAACATAATTCTAGACTCAATACTTATCTTGAAATCTTGAACTCTTGATATTCTTGATACTCATGAGTCTTCAATCTTGATATCTTGAATCTCTATACTGTACAGTCTTCATTCTTTTGTACCTGTATGGTTAAATCCTGCATATACATATATATCTAAACTATAATGTGAGTATTTATATTTTATAATCTTATTCTAAGGTTGTTGTCATCAAAACCATCATCTCAAGGACTAACACTTAAACTGATTCAGGAAAGCCTTAAGTGACTCCTTGGATCTTTGAGAGAAGCCAAATTGGGACATCATGTCCTTTGGTCATGAGTGTGGAGCCTAAACTGCTCCAGAAACTTCTTAGCCGATTCATCAAAAGTTGACATAGACTTCGACGCCAGCCTAGTGAAGCAAGTAGAAGCAACTCCTTCTAAGAAGATAAGGAAATACCTACTATGAATAACATCCACAACTATATCTCCATTCATATCTTATTTATATTTGAGTAAATGTTGTTTGGGATCGGTAGTTCTATTGTAGCATGGCATCGTCGACATGGTAAATTTTAGGGGATACTCTTTTCTATTATTCTCAGTAATTGGAGTTTGACATGGTGCAGAAACCCAGTCTTCATCTTTCCTGCCCCTGCTCTCCTCCACCAAACATTTAACCATATCAGCGATGTACTCCTCATTGGCTGGTAATCTATCGGTCAACTGTCAGGGGTTGCACCGAGTGCTTGATTCCACAAATGATCTTGGCTTACAGACTGACGTCTAGATTCTCCATTCTCCAGGTGAACCACTCCTGTAGAGTTCTGTTGCCGTCCGGTTAGTCTTGTCATGGTAGTTTGGACTCCAGTTATAGTGTTTTGTCCATTAACGTCAGTATTCAACCTAATATAAACATCATCCAATTGCATGTCATCATCAAAGTCAGAAACCAGTAATGCATCTCATACCTAAGCATCATAAAGTGGAATATTTAGGTCAGTGCTAAGTTGTCTTGTATTGGTACCAAGTTATTTTCTTATAAGGGGAGCGCTCATACTTCCTCTCGCACCAACTCCTGTAACTCCAACAGTTACTTCCTTCTGCTTTTGCTTTCCATCCTATTGGTTTTGGCCAAAAATTGAAGAGTTCTCTTATTCTATTGCAAGAGAAGTTTCTCTTCTAACTCTTCTTGTCATTGGTGGATGCAAGGTTAGTAGTGCATTCATCTTATCTGTGAGAGTTTTCTAACTATCCATCATCTTCTGGCTAAGTTCATGAATCATTTTATTAAGCTCTTCTCTAGTAACAACTTCCTGTCGAGTAGAGGATTCTGGTATTACAATTCCTTTATTAACTTCCATTTAGTGAGTGTTTCCTTCATCACTGTTATCCACCGCTCCTATGGATCATTCGAAAGCATATTTTCCTTTTCTAGGTGCTAATGATCTCCGATAACAAGCTCTCAAACTTCTTAGAGCAAGTTTTTTGGATCGAACCACTGGATCTCTCCAAATCCACAATCGCAAGCTAGACCTAATCGTGGATTCAGTTTTCTCAGTGAAGGCACCAAATGTTGATGCTAAAAATGGATCAACAACCATAAATGAGTTAGAGAAAACCTGTAGGACCTAGATCTAGTAGACAATAGTAGAAATAGCGGAAATAAAGTAGAGAGAAACAAGATTTTTATAGTGGTTCGACAATCTCAGGCCTATGTCCACTTTATAGTTTTATTGATTATGGATCTGAGATAGTTTGTATGTGATTAAAGAGAATTAGAGTCATAATTACAAGAAGTTGACAAGTTCTAAGGCCTAGAACTAACAAGAGTAGCTGCCTTGGTGACTATTGTGAGAGAGGAAGATGATAAAAAGCAATAGAGTTCTAGATCCAGAGTGAAGAAGAAAGAGCCGGGAAAAGATCCTGTTTTGGCTGCACTATGGTTTATATTTATAGGGAAACATGTGTGTTGGGTCAGAACCTTGCTTGTAGTAGAGTCCATACATCAGCCCAAGGTCACACGAAAAATATCGAGGTCCACCGAGTTAAACAAATAACTCGGTACCGAGTCATTTAACTTGGTGCCAAGTTATTTCCTTAAGTGGAAATTTCTCCAACTTTTTACACTACTCTTCTAACTTTATGTTGATGTATCCCATGTTATTTTCATTGATTATTGGTTGATTCTAGTGATCGTTCCATCATCACTTGAGTTATTCTACCATCTAAGCTTTCTTCTTTTCAAACTTTTGAATTGGTCGTCTTAACTTTGGGAAAACAATTGGTTATGAGTGTAATGGATAGATAATAACTTGCACAAAGTTGGAGAGGAGTTTTGGGGGTAAAAATTGCTCAGCCCCAAGTTAAATAACTCGGTTCCTAGTTATTTACTTAGCCTATTTTAGGTGAAAGTTTCCCGAATTGCTTCTTTGCATCTTCTAGGTGTGCTTCCAAGATTTTGAGTCGTTTCTCCTTCGTCATGATGTCAGTGAAAATCATGAGCTTTGGCTGGGTGTTGACCTGACTTGGTGTCCGACCTGAGTCGTTCATGTGTCTGCTTCAAGCCTCGCTTAGAGTCATCCAAAGGTTGGACTGTGTGGAGTCCGACCTGAGAGTTTTGTGAGTCCAACCCGAGTTCTGCTTGGTAACGATTGCTTGGAATCCGACCTGAGAGTTTTTTGAGTCCAACCTGAGTTTTACTCTGTAACGATTGCTTGGAGTCTAACCTAAGAATTTTGTGAGTCTTACCTGAGAAAAATTACTCAGTACCGAGTTAAATGGATCGGTACCGAGTTAGATACTTAGTGACTAATTTTTTGAGTCCTACTTGAGAGTTTTGTGTGTCAGACCTGAGTTATACTCAGTGACGAATGCTTGGAGTCTGACCTGAGAGTGTTGTGTTTCAGACCCAAGAAAAACAACTCGGTACCGCATTGTTTTACAACTCAGTTTTTCCTTCATTTTTCCTAGGTTCAGCTCACGTATGACTTGGGTCTGACCCCAAGTGCCAAGTTGACAAACTCAAATCAACTTTTTTCGCTCATTTTTTGATATTTCCATTTTCTTGCCTTTTTATGATGTTTCCAAAATCCATGAATTATTTTATCTTCCGTTTGACGTTCTAATGGTCAAAAACTCGATTAACAATGGTTCAGCCTAATAAAGCCTCCAAATCCAAAATGGGTTAGTGGGCATGCCCCCAAATTCACTAATTACCCACTAAGTTACTCCAGAAACTGTCAATCATCAATAGCCATATCTCTTATCCAGAAAGTCCAAATTGCTATTATGATCACTCTTTGAAAAGGGAAACCGTCATATCTTTCCGATGGAAGTGGTCTTAGATGCTAATTCAGTTTCTATCAAAAGTTATAACTATAACAAGTTTTTGGGGTAAAACTATTTGGAAAAATTATAAAGATAGAATATGTCACTAACAGACATTTCCCAAAGTTATAGAGTCATACGACCTTATATGAATTCAAAAATAATATTGTATAATCCTCCGATATGTAAAATACAGGTTGTTACATAGGCTTAACCCATCCGGTTACTATTAGGATCGGGTATGATTTGATCACAACTTGATCCGGGTTGGGCCCAATATAATTATTAGTTTTTTGTAGTTCCAAAGCATAAGTTTCTATGTCTTATTTGTTTACCGTGTAGATGTTTTTGCATATATATTTTGAAGTTGTTTTATCACTACCTAATTTAATTGTCAACATTGTTTGTGAATAATTTTTTAAAAAGTTGCAAGTTTCAAGTATGGTTTTAGCATAAATATTATGGATTATGTATATGGGTATTAACTTGCAGGCTTGAGTAGAATGATGGGTCAGGCTTGTGCATTTAGTTTGGAATACCCAATGGTTGTGCTTGGATCTTTATTATTGTAACAGGCTTGGGTCCAGGTTTTAAGGCACCTAGATCTAACTCGACCCATCGATGGGCCTACATGTAAGCACTCAATATCAATGGAAGGAAAAATTAATATGATAGTAAATTAATGCACATTAAAGAAATAATGACCTAATAATACAATTTTCTCTTGAACTTTTTGCTTCAATAATAATCGCGTAAAAATACTAGTCTTAATGTCCATTCGCTTTGTTTATAAAAGAAGCAATAAGTTTTCTCCCTTTACACGTAATAAAGTAAATGGTCCTTAGGGGTTAAATGTTAGGATGCATTTTTTACGAAGTTAATGGGGCTGGCGAACATGGTATTTTGAATGGGGCACGAACGAAGTAAAATTGATGAAAGAAGAATGCGTTTTTATGCTATGAACAGGGCAGTGAAAGCAGCAATCAAAGGTGAATTATTATTTGTGGTTGTATCATAATAATTATTTGTAATGGCAATTAATTGTTTCTAATGGTAACTAGTTTACAATTGAGAAATATCTCACACAATTAGGTAACCTAGTAGTAAAAGCATGACAGTTAATAACAATAACAAATGAAACAAATACAACGATTCAAAAATACCAAATACAATTTAATAGATATGAAAATACAAACTAAAAGAAAATACATCTAGTGAAGTCCTATAATAATAAGTTCATTCTCTATCTATCTCAAAGTAAAGCCACAATATTTTTATCCTTCTTTCGATTGGTTCATTCTTTAAGGTATTCCTTTGGAATAAGATTGGGATCATCATCATATGGCATAAAGTCCGGATCCACGTTATTGTATTTTCATATGAAATTGTGAATAGCCATTGTAGCAACAACCACTTTAACTTGAATTGGAAATCCAAAAGTCGGCATATTACTTAAGGTGGAACCTAGTGCACGAGGCTCACGCACGATAGCGGGCTCTAGGGAGGTCGATAATGTACGCAGCCTTTCCTTCACGTTGCGAAGAGGCTGTTTCTAGACTCGAACCTGTGCGTCCAGATCACCATGTGGCATATTACTTAAGATTTCAATTTTTTTGTTTCCAAATTCTGAACTTTCTTTCAATTACAATACGTAAACTTGAATGGTAGATGTTAAAATTTTCATCATCCAACTTTGGCTCAATTTGGGTTTTAAGAAAATCAAATGATATGATACCTCACATATCTTTATGGAGGCATATAACCATCCATTAGGCGATATATTGAATCAAAATATTACTGACCTAATGACATATGTGGAAAGTTTGAATTCTTATCGTTTATTATAGAATTGAAAATTCTACTATCATGTGTCGTTGTTTCACAACATCCATGACATATGTAAAAGATATATCAATTGAACATGCAGCCAAAACATGTGTGTCATATTTGTTTCGCCCAATAAATGGATGTGCACTGCTATGGAGTAGGCGTGTGGCTACGTTTATACCACCTATTGCTCCGATACAATTTTTGGATAATGGATAATATAACGTCCTTCATTCTGAAACCCAAAGATGGAACTCCAATGTGTTGCAGTCATATTGGAATTAACTTTTGGCAATAGAGATGGTATCAAATTTATTAAACAGACTTGAATAACCAAAGCAGATACTAATTAAAACAAAGATATATCATTGCAGATGTAGTTTTACGATTTTATTTCTCAAAGGGGTGCCCATGGAGGGATCAAAAATATAATGTAACGTAATTAATAGTGTCGTGTCCAATATATGAAAATGCTAACATGAACACTTTATACAACGAAATTAAAATAACATAAATATAACACCCAGGCCTTATGCTTCATCTTCGGCTTGCACTATTTGTCCATCCCAAAAACAATCTACCTAAGCCATCAAACTCAGCATACTCGAATAAGTACTCATGAGTTTATAGGGGAAAACAATAATAAAAGTATGAGTCGGACATAAAGTTTGGAATTAGTAACATATATCCTAAACAAAGAAAATAGTGAGGCAACGCTGTAAACAAGCAGGACGGGTTTTTCTATTGGAACTGGGCTAGCACGCAACAGGGTAAATGGCCAAATTTCAAAAAGTTTATTCCATTTTGGATCTTATTAGACCTATGAAGCCTAAATTTATTTAGGCCTTATTTAAATTTATTTTTAAATAAAATCAATATTTTATTTTATTTATAATAAAGTATTTTTTTATGTAAAGGATGTATAGTATAATATGTGTATCATACACACATATGCATGCATGTGCAACATAAATGGTGTTCATGGTTTAACATGCATGTCAATAGATGTTGGGTTACATCACAATGGACATATTAGTCTCTCCCCTCTATATACATATGTGTCGTTTAATATGTAAACAAATATATATATATATATATATATATATATATATATATCTGTGTGTGTGTGTATTATAAAATAACATAAATAGTTATCATTATAATATGTTGTTACTACAATCTAATATAAATAAATGTAAATTCAAATTTAAATTTAAAATTCAAATGCTAAATCTTAAATCTGGATCTACATAGTAAATATCTCACAATCCAAATTTAAATTAGTAAATTAACTTTAAAGAAATATATATTATATACGTATATATCAAAACCTTAGAAAAATTAATTTTTTATTTTAAATATATATAAACACATTATCTTATCAGCGCATAACAAATTAATATTAAGAAATCTATATAATATATATATATAAATTTGGCAAAATGATAATAAGTTTTTTTATTTGAATTTTGTGGTATTTAAAAAATGGTTTTATTATTGATTTCCTCACGGAAGTCATCTAGATATATTAAAAATTCCTTATAAAGCACTTTAAAACATGTATAAATTTTATTAAATAAATATTTGCATATTATATATATATGTAAATTTCTTAAAACTTAGATTTTGTGTTTAGATAAATTATATGTATATATATATATGGCTTAGAAATTATTTTATAAAAAATTCAAAATCATATAATGTATATTGATAATATATATATATATATATGTAAATTAAAAATAATATATATATGTATGTATGTATGTGTATGTATATCTTAAAATCAATCTTGTTTAAAAATTATTAGATTATTATTTTCTAAAAATTAAAATGAAAAAAATTGAATTTTTTTTATTCCTTGTCGAATGATATATAATACATATATGTGAAAAAAATTATTAACACACATATAAACAAACTTATACATCCAATGTTGATCGCACTAACATACATGGATTCATGGTAGTTTATATTAGCTAATCATATATAACATAATAAACAATTGTTTATACATAAATAAATGTAAATTATAGGTTATCACCTTCCACCAAAAGCTTGGATAAAATACCTTGAGATGTTGAATCTGATCACTTCTTGTATCGATATATATCCAAGCCTACAAATAGAGCTAGCTACCAATCTGATTGCAACTGCCACCAATCTTCGAGGTTGATTTAATTGTGTATATAGAAGCTTGAAAATGAGGAGGAGGGTTTTTATAGGGGTCAGCCAAATCAGGTCTTAGGAGGGGCAAAAAGAAGATCTAAATAAAGTGGGGTTAAAGATGAATACATAGAGAAATACTAAGGAGTAAAAAGGGGATCCAGATCCATATTTTCTCTTACCATTTCATCTCCTCTTGAATCAAAATTCAAGCCACTTTGCTCCCTCCTATGGCCAGTCATAACAGCCATGTTTGGGCCACCTAATTGCTTCAAGCCTAAACAAATAAATATGCATTTAAATTCAATTCAAATGTATATCGATATTGTGTATCGTACATGTGTTTATAACAATTATATTCACATTACTTAATAGTTGTCAACACTAATTAAATAAAAATTTATAATTAATATTTGATAAATATTAATTAATTTAGTTAATTTTTAACAATTATAATTAATTAAATAAGGTGGCATAGGAGTAATCAACATTTCGGTTGTATGACGCTTAGGTCTAAATTTGGTCAGTGATTAAAATCGAACAGTTCGAATATTAACATTCACATGTCACTTAGCAGGTGGTGTGACATTATGACCAAATTTATTGCTTATATAGCTTTGGTAAAATCAAAATTTATTTTATTTAAGCATTACCCAGTAGCGATAAGTATTTACACCAAATCTTTTAGTCAAAACTATATCATTTTAGACTTAAGAATTTGGTAATGGTCAAAATTCCAATATTGTCCATATTTAACTCTATTGTCCAAACAAAAATTTCTTGGTTCAATAATAATTGTTATTATTAACCGAACTGCTCTGGCCAAGAATTTGAAGCTGAGGTGACTTTAGTTGATCGTGATACTAACCTCATATAACTGAGGAGATGAATCCTCTCTTGAATAGTGTTTCACTTCCAATGCTTCCACTCAACCCAACTATAGTCGTTCGGTCAACAGTATTCTCAATCAAGAGAACCAGGTAATTTTGTCGCATCAATATTTTCTATTTGATCTTAGTTATATTAACCAATAGAAAACTATCGAGTGAGTCATTCCATAGTTATTCAATAACTATTAGTATGTAACCCCTTGGTGTCCTCGGCAGTTATGAGTAATACACTGTCCAACATTTGAAGAGCATTATGTACTCTAGTCTCAACAAATGTATCGATATCTATCGTGATACATCTTGACTAGGAATATTTAAAACGCATGTTTAATTTCATTGTGATAAATCACTCATGGTTACACCACTTTGTAACTTCTATTTCAAAACATACCATTTATGAATTTTCTATTAAATATGCTTTTAATTAAATTAATTAATTAATATAACTCATTATCTTAATTATATAATAGAAAGAAAACACCTTTTATTTCAGACAAGACTGGTTATCGAGTTAGATATATGTAACGACTACATATTTACCCCAAGGGCATACCATAACTCTATCATTTTCCCTTTCATTCTACCAATGAAATAAATTGTTTGATTTACAAGTAAACATAAATCGTAGATTCATTATTCGATGTCAAAATAATGTTGTGAAGTCATGACAGTGAGTAATCTCACCGTTCATTTCACAGAAATATTACTTTACTGCTCATAACATAAATACCCTAGCTTTAGCTGCTGCTAAGGCCATACGCCTTCTGTTAAAGGTACACCATTGAAGTCTTGTCATTCGGTTGCCACTGAGGCCTTATGCCTTACGTATCAACGGAGTGCTATATTTTAACTTTCTATGACTTAAGCCTTCTATATTCATACTACACCATATTAAGATTTAGCGTTTGACTGCCACTAAGGCTTTATGCCTTCTTCATGTCGTATTCTTGTTGCTACTTCAGGCCTTACATCTATGTCGTAGTTCAGTTGCCTCCATAGTCTTAAACCTACTTCACTCTTAGTTTCTAGACTACCACTCTTGGCCTTATATCTTTCAGCATTCCCTTAGTTTCCGCTCTAGGTCTTACACAAATTGCTTTCATAGTCTGGATAGTTTCCTCTTCGGGCCTTACACAACGCTTTCGGTTTCGGTAACCACACTAGGTCTTACACCATGCTTTTGATTTCTTGACTGCAACTTCAGACCTTATGTCATCTACCAAAATTACTACCTAACCATTCCCCATTAGGTTTTCACTTAGTTGTTCATTAAGCTAATATTTCATCTAGTCACCTTTTGGTTAACAATATTACTTAACACATGTCTTAAATTTTAGTTTTGGAAATCTTAAGCTTTATCATAAATTCTCTTCAGAAAACCATTTGTTTTCGATTTTCATATCTTTTTGAAAGTTACTCAATCTTTGACAATCACTACCCTCAGTCTCATCTGAGGAAGTCTATCTTAGTTTAGTTAGGTGATATATGATATTAAATCTATAAATTTCTGAAATCACCTCTACCTATAATTCCTCCTTAAGTGTCGGTTGTCTTTGGCCCTTGATTGATACCTATGGTTTACAAAACCTTAGCTTTACACTTAGCACTTCTTAGCTTTCATATTTAAGTCTTTATACTTAAGATTTCAATTTATTTTATTTTTCAGTTTGGCTCCACCTCCTTCAACTTTGCCCTTTGGTACTCGTCGGAAACCATTGGTGCACATCTGACACTCACTTTACACATGTCAACTCCTGATTCGTTTGACTCAACCCTTTCTAATTATTATAAAGAACTTTTTTGAAACATTTAGCACAAAATGTTGATGGTCTCTTGACCCAATATTTCTTACTTGTTTTTATTATAATACCTTCCGATAACAATTATTTTCCTTCCGGCTCCCTATTATAACCCTTTAGCCATGCTTATTTTCTTTCAAAAATCACTAAGCTTGTTTCCATAAAATTATAGTGAAAGAATCATTATTTCGTTCTGTATGATTCTTCAAACTCCTAATTCCTAGCCATTTTTCATATTATACGACTCTAAAATAATTCATAACAATTTAACTTCTAATGGGAAAATTCTATCGTGTTGGTATGCCCTATCAAGTGTTTAGAAATCCCTATCGATGCCATAGCGTCCTATATAGCGACCAGAATTTATAAATACTAAACAGAACAAATTAACACAATATAAAACATTTATATAACACTAACAAGTACGCTCTCTCATATATTTATACACTTAAACAACCCATTCTAGGGTATTACTACCCAATCTCTAATGAGTTAGACCCCACAAAGCTAAGGTTATCACTAAAACAATGCTCTGATACCAAATGTAACGACCCACCATTTTGGACGATTTAAATCGACAATAAACCATACATGTCAACTCAAACCATTCAAAAGGGAGGATTGTTATTAAGGTAAATAAGAAAATAAGAGAAAAGAAAGAAAAACAAAACACAGAATCTCACAGCGGAATGATAAAATATAATAATCAAATAAACAGTTCATGAAGCTGTTTACAAATAACATTTGATTACATTTTTACAATACAGATCAGAGTTATACATACAGCAAGAATAAATAAATAATGCAGTGGATCAACATGATGTAGTGGAATAAATATAATAAATAGTAACAATATACTAAATCTTCGTCTTCGTCCTCCAGAAAGATAGTCTTCCATGAGCTGAAATACTCAGGCTGACCCGAGCGTAATGAAAAGACAAAACACTCAAGTCAGAAATAAAAGACCTTATGCAAGTTAAATCAACAATAAATAAATATGAGTGTAACGGCGTCAGAGATGTTTATGGGATTTTACATCTTCTATCCAGTGTCTAACGTGCATGCAATAACTTAAAAGATGTTCAGGATTCCATCTCCTAAGGATCCATTAAACTATCTACATACATAGTACAATACGCTATTATAATATGTCTACAGTAAAGTAAAGTATTAAAATAGCATTAAGGCGTTACCCATATCCCCCTTAACACATTTTTCTATATATACCGTAGTCTATACATATACTGTAAGCTCCACCAAACCAATGGTATACTCAGTGAGCACTCCATAGGTATGATACAAACCAAATTTGTAGTGGGCGCAATCAGGATAAATACGAAAAGGCATGCGAGGCAATGCCCAGGGTAGGATACTGCCATTTTGCGGATCTTGACTGGTGGTAACGCATAGCGGCTACTACCGCCCACCTCGAGACACACTCCCAAAATCAAAACTGAGGGGTGGACACCAAATCAATCACCAAGTAATAAATATGGTATCGAAATAATGTGCCCGATCGGGGGTGCGACCCCACTTGGCCCGACATGGCTCCTGTTTTAGTCACATCAAGTTGACCCGAGGGAGTCAGGGATGCGTTCATACCTCATACAGAATCGTTCGCCAAACCATCCTACTTCGTTCTGGATTCTCCACCATGTGCACAGTTGTTAAAGTGGTTTTCGGTATTTATAGAGAGTATGACAATATCTGATCCCGGTCTCTTTAACAACCAAACGCTATTTCACACTGGTTGGTTCTTTTACATTTTCAAAATTGATTCATAATTGATATCAAAATATCATATTCAATTCAAAATCATATCACTTTCGAAATCATATTCTCTTTCGAAAACATTATTCACTTTAAATCATATTCATTCTTAAAGTCATAACCACAAAATAACCATCATATCAAAATAAGCGCACTTAAATCAATTAAATCTAAATCCTAACAGTTCCAGCTTTAAACGGTTTGAATATTAAAAGTAGTTTATATATTGGAATAGTTATATATTAAAAATAGTTTGTATTTTAAAATAGGTTATAGATTAAAATATTATGTATATTAGAAATAGTTTATAATAGTTTATAGATTAAAATAGTTTATATATTAGAAATAGTTTAAAATAGTTTAAAATAGTTTAAAATAGTTTATATATTAGAAATAGTTTATAATAGTTTAAAAATAGTTTTAATAGTTTAAAATAGTTTAAGGATTTTAAAACAGTTAAAATAGTTTAATATAAAATGGTTTGATTATTGGAAATGGTTATATTGTAAGTAGTTTGAAAATATAAATAAATCTAAATTTTAAATAATATATTTTTAAACAGTTTATATTAAAATAATTAATTTGAAAATAATATCGAATCAAACTGTTTCTTCCATTTCAACAAATCTGGACTATATCCGGATTTCAAATCAACAAAACTCAATTTTAATCTTCCAATTAAAATTCTCATTAAAACCATTTCAATTTAGATCGATTTCAAATCCATGTATGAACTACAAATTTAAACCACTTCAAATTCGATAGATTTCAAAGTTTAAATATTCAAAAATTTACAATAACTCAATTTTGATAAATTTCATTTATATTTCAAAACTCAACTTTAAGATTTCAATTTAAATTCTTTAAACAATTAATTTAATCCAATTTCAATTTCAACATTTAAAGCTTGGATTTTTAAAATAATTCAGTTTATATAAATCTAATTTTATTTCAAATATCATTTAACTGGATTAAAAAATTAAGGATTTAAAATCATTTAATTTAACCAATCCGGTGTCCGTATATAATTTTCTACCATATGGTCAAGTGATACAGATATATATCATTTCAACCCACAATAAATTAAATTTACGGGTATATATCATTTCAACCCGCAATCCCGAATAAACTTCAAAATCCATAAAATCGCTCGAGTTTATTATTTCAACTCATAACTATTTTTCCCTAATCCATATGATCGTTCGAGTATGTATCATTTCAACCCATAGTGATTTTTCCTAAAAATAACTAAGGGAACTTGTAGTGTGATATCAATATCTAAAATAACATAACATCCAGTCATCCAATATCAACAATTAAACATCCATCACAATCATCATTCAATTCAACCAATAAACCACATAAATAAACTGGTTATTATTATCAGGTATTTAACTGGCAAGTAAATTTCTATATCAATTTAAATGGCAACTAAATTCAATATAAATTCAAATTAAACTCGAATGACAATTTAAATATACCAAACAATAATCAATCAACTTCTAATCACATCATAATTTTAATTTAACCAACATAGGATGATTTAGTAGTTGTGAGTGGGTTAAAACACCCACCTTTGATTTTCAATAGATTTAAATATCCAAATTAGGCCTAAAATTTAACAGACCCAGAATGTAGCCAAACTAGCTCTATATTGTCTGAAATTTTGATATGATCGCAATGGAGAAAACCGCGTCCAAATCCGAGTTCGTATGAAAAATTTATTCGAGTTAGAACATTTGAAATTCATTAATTTAATAATTAATTAACAGAAAAATATATTAAAACACGTCACCTTGCTTCTATCCAAAACCCTAGCAGCCAAGTCACGAGTGCGAACCACTATAGCCGCCATGATCTACTATCCAAATCACGGCCAATACCCTCGCCTACAACAAGATCAAGCCACTGTGTCGAGCTTCCCTTCCCAGGCCGACCTCCCCAAGCCAGTGCGACCTCCCCAGGCGCCCAATACGCCACGCGCCACCGCCACCTTCCAAGCCATTTTCTGGCGATCTCGAGAATCTCCGACCCAAACGATCCGCATGGATGAAGACTGCATCGCCCCCTCTACCAAACGCATCTTCCCGATCGTCGTAAGGATGAAGATCTACCGTTGAACAAGAAGCCCTAATATGGACGGCCGAAACTAAATCACCAATTTATGGCCAAACCAAGATTCGATTGCTAAAATGAACAGCCGTAGTAGATTGCACTCGTCGAGAGCTTTCCAACTATATATAATATGATATAGTTTGAGGAGTTTAAATTTTTCGATTTGATTTTGATTTGCAATTGAATTTGAGAATTAGGGTTTCAGCCATTGGGAAAGAATGAAGGAGCAGATATTTGCAGTAGTATAGAAATCAGAAAATAGAGGCTGCTAGGGTTAGAAACAAAATCTATTTATATGGGCAAAGATAGATAAGAAATGAATGGACAGATCGATTTGGGTCGAAACACTAACAACGACCCGAAAAGACCGTTTCGTTTCCGAAACGAAAGTGGGTTATCCCATATATCAAAATATAGGTTTTCGATATTTTTAAACTTAATGGAACTAGTTTCAAACCCAAATTCCATTTTATACAGAAGTTAGCTTTTAAAATCAGCTTATTTTAATTGGATTCATTAAATTGATTTCTACGCGTTTCGAGCTCGCACGATCAAACAATAAGTCTGATCGCTACGAAACTTGAAATCCTACAATAATTCACTGTTACAAATCTGATGAAACTGGTTTTGTCAAAATTCGAGACAGTAGCCAAAATGGCTAAATTTCACGTCAATTAAATAAATTATTATTAAATTAATTAATCCCTTTAAATTCAAAATAAAAGTTAACAATTTTATTAGCCTTGATTACATAGAAATTAATAATCCTTTAAAATAAATTTTCCATGTTTAATTCACTATTAAAATATTTCATTAAATTTAACGTTCAATTACACTGTAATAAAATCCTAGTTAATTATATTTTTAAATCCAAATATATTCTTTTATTTTGAATTCCACTCTTATTATTAAATCAACTATCACCTTATAGATATAGTTAACATTAGTTTACATCCTATTACATCAATATTCTATAGTTATCATCTTAATTCATATTAACTGCAATATTTAATTTGATTAATTTCAATTGATTTATAATTTAATTTCAACGGATTAAATAATAAAATGATAATTAAACAACTACTACTCATTAATAATTCAAACACATTCCTATGTTTATTGATTACCAACAAAGCTAATAAATTCACCTACTAATTAATTGATTTCATATTCCTTAATAAACCAATTCTAATTTATAACATATAATTTCAATATTAAATCCAACATTTAATTCATTCCTTATTTATAATTATAACCAAATTAACTTTACAATTATTTTAATTGATTGAAATTACATTAAAATAGTTATCAATTAAATTAAATCAACATTATTAAATTACTATTCTAGTTATTTTTCTCATTAATAAACCACAAATTTTAATTCCTTTCAATATTAATTTTCAAATCTTATTTAATTTAATATTTTTAATTATCGAAAAATACGGTTCGTTACACTTCGGGTCAAACTAACAGTCTGGTGTGAATAATAACCACCATCTCAAACTAATGTAGATATCTAATGAGACCACACCACTAAGTGGAACGGGTTTTCCCCCTCACTAGTATCTTAACTAATATGACAAACAAAGTTCATGCACTTGCAACCATAATGGTTAGAACATAAAAATAATCATCTATAGGCATGCAGTATGGGTAAGTATAATTAGTTTGTCTTCATAGTATTACCCACTCTCTTACCCTCCCCAAAATTATAGAATGGACTACCCATCCCAATTTAATGGACTATCTATCAAATTTTAAATGATTATCTGTCTCAAATTTATTTGACTATCTATCTTATATTTATGTAGATTATCCATCTCACATATAAACATTGATGAATTATCTATTCCGAGCCATATGGACTACCTATCACACATGGTTTATCTATTTAAATTTATATGAACTGTTCATCATACATGTTTCATTTATCTAAAATGATGTGGACGATCCATCACACATCTCATAGTTTTACTAGGATGACTATGAACCCATCTTTAACCATATAGAGACTATCCATCTGTTGCATTATGTGGACTATCCATCACACATATAATAGTTTTCCTAGGATGACTATGTACCCATCACTTCTCAATTTAAATAACAATTAATCTTATTCACCTAAGTGCCCAACCTATGTTTATTGGTATCCTCAATTAGATTTTTAACACATAAACTCATGGAATATAAAAAATAATATACATTGGTATCCCCAATGAAGTTGTCAACTCATAAAACATATGACATGTTGCACCATTTATAGAGCTATATGAAATAGTAACTCATGGCATTCAAGTCGCCATAACCAATGTCGAACCCCTATCCAAGATTTGAAAACAAAAACATTAATTTTATCAAGTAAAAAAATTTCAGGTCGAAATACAAGGTTGTCGACTTCTTTAAAACATAGGCAATCCCGCTTTTTAAATCATGATTTATGGTTGACATAAACTAAGGCTTCTCAACCTATAGGGCATTTTCTTTGAAATGAAAGGATACGACATCAATGTCGCATGGCAATTTTGCCGAAAATAGGAAACAAAGAATGCCGACGTTGATAAACCACGGTGTAACAACCCAAAATTTTACCACCTTGATCTACGAATAGTAAATAAATTTTAAATATTAAAATAATAGGTTTTATAATTAAAATATAAGAAATAACAAATGGTGGTAAAGTAGAATGTAACAACCCAGGATTTTGCTACTTTGAAATAGGCTATCTAAATATATATATTTTTAGCAATAAATGGATTTTTATTAGCAAATAAACCTATTTTAATTATTTAATAGTGATGATAAAATAGTTTTCAAATTTTTTTTACCGATATGGATAGTTTAAATAAAAATTAAAAATGTGACCGAAGAATGTTTTTCGGATTTTCGGCACCGAAAAGTTATCGGGAAACATTGTGCACGTTTTTTTTAAATATGCACACACTTACAAACTAGGGTTTGATAAAATTTGCAAATAATATACATGCATGAATACTTAGTAATATATACATATACGTTTACGATGACTATTACGCATATACATATATATATATATATATATATATAACCTAGGTTAGTACCTAAACATCACCTAAAACACCTAGGTTAGTACATGAGAGTATGGAGAGGAAGGGGCAGGATGTGTGTAGAGGGTTGGTGGGAGGTATGGCAAGCATGCTTTCATGAAGGTTTATTATTATTTTATACTAAAAATTATTTTACTAAATTACCCTTCTCATTTTCTATAAATACCTCCTCGGTCTCTTTATTTTTCCTTTATTCATCTCCTTTCTATTTTCAAGTACCTCCACTTCTTCCATTTATAGCTTCCATCTCCTTTTCCTAAGTGAAAAGTTAATGTATATACTCTAAAAACCAAGTCTAAAGTCACCTACATCCACTTACATACACTACTCCACCAAAGCAAGCTCCATCTCCACAAAACATCAAAGGGCCGAGCCCCTTTGTTGCTAGGCCAAGCCCAATGCACCCATGGCCAAGCCCATTCTAGTGTGTTGGGCCATCCAAGGTTCCATATTTGTAAGTTTATATAAAGTACTAGCTTGTATTCAAGTTGTTAGTAAGAGTTCGGTGAGTAAAGTTCATGATTTTAAAACTCAAGCTACTAACTTTTTAAAGTTGTAAAATTTATGAGTTAAAAATGTTTCTTAAGCATGTAGTAATGTTATATGCTGTGTATGCATGCATATATGTTGATTTGGTGTTAATTTCTTATACCGAAATTTGACTATGCGATAAAGATTATACCTCGAATATTAGAAAAGTTAGTTAGTATGAAGTAATATTCTTATTTATGAATGTGCTATAATATTATAATGTGGTATTGTGATTAAATCTTGTATGTGTTATATGTGGGTTCATTACATGAAGCTAGTGAATCGCTGACCAAAAGCGACTTAGAAATCCTTCTTTTTGTCGAAAAGTTGTTTTGTTTCAAAGCGAAATGTTTTCAAGTTAAATCTTTGATTTTGGTTTCAAATGTTTATTTTCATGTCTTAAAGAAGACAAGAGTTCAAAGTCGAAGTTTTAAAGCTTAGGAATCCAAATTTTAAAAAAATTGAAATTACGGGTCCGTATAGCGGTAGTCACTATACGCGCAGTTCGGAAAAATTTAACCAGTTTTCTAATCCAAACATATTTTCACTAAGAAATCCTTTTGGAAATGTTTTCTAACTTTAATTCAGTAATTAGAGAACTATTATTTAATTATTTAATGATTATTTAATTGTAATTAATTAACAAAGGTGATTAGTACTTAATCCTTTGTTAATAATGGTTTCTAAACTCAACTGTTAACCAATTATGTTAATCATGATTTGTTACTTAATTAAAGTTAATTATTATTTAATTATTAATTAAGTATTAATTAATTATTATTTATTTATTTAAGATAATTATTAATTAATTATTATTTTAAAAAGGGGTTTTATTTAATTAATCTTGGATTAAAGTTAATTATGTTAAGGTTTAATTTCCTTTAATTAGAGTTTAATTACTATTTAACAAGGAGTTGATTCTCATCCATAATGGTTTTAATTTACTTTAAAATCGTTTTGAGTTTAAGTAATCAGTTTTGTTTTAAACTGGTTTCTTTTCAAATTTTATTTAAATAAATTTTTTCTATGTCACTTACTCTTAAGTAACCCCATATGATTAGAAAAACTAAATGACATCTATTAGCAAAACAAAACACCATTCTGCTTTTACAATTAACTTGGACATTTACTTAGTTTAATTGATTGTCATGTGTTTATCCCTTATGTACCTGTTGTTATGTAATGCCATGTTAGACTGGATAAGTAAAACCAAATTAAAAGAACCATTGTGGTCATCAAGCCTCCGTTTGATTTTGTATGGATAAATATTTCATTTTCTTTTTGAAATGGTTTCAAAGTTATTGCATTTTAAACAAGATATTTAAAGAATAATGTTACAAATGGTTTTACTAAAGATGTTTTTAACTAACAGGAATGGTTTTCCATGTTATAAAAAGAAGTTTTTATAAAGAGCTTTATAAACTAATTGAAAATTTATAAGGTGTTTTTGGGTAAATGGATTTGAGTTTTTAAGCAAAGAAGATTTCCTAAATAAAGAAGATTTATAAAATGGATTTGCTTATTAAAGGAAGCAAATTTGATTTAAGGTTATTTAGGAAGTTGTTTAAATAGAAAAGGTTTATAAAGAAGTTTTATAAATGATTTTGGGGTATTTATAAAAGAAGTTTTAGAATATGATTTGGATATTCATAAAGGAAGTTTATAAAAAGGTTTGGATATTTATTAGCAATTTATATGAAAAGTTGGATATTTATAAAAGTAATTTATATAAATGATTTTGAATATTTATAAAAGGGTTTTATAAATGAATTTGGAAGTTTGGAAAGTATTTTGAAATGGATTTGGATTTCAAGTAAAAGAAATTTCATGAATGAAATAGATTTGATTAAAAAGGATTTATCGAAAGAAGTATAAAAAGAATTTGAGATTCGGGTTTCTCTAAACTGACCTTTTAAAAATGGTTGTATGGAACATCTGTTACACACTTAACACCGAGGGAATAGTGTTTTGGGTTATCCTTACCTCTAATTTAAACAACATTCGTTTAATTATTTTTAATAAGATTTGGAAGTAAGAAGTTACTCACAAATATTTTATGAGTATACTTACGTCAGAGAGATAAGTATATGAATGTTTTCGACAAATGTTTTGAAAGGAGATTTATTAAATAAAGATTCATTTTGAGGTTACTAGTTGCTATGGATAAATAAATCTCAAATGGAATTGGTTGTTGTTTGTTTGATTGATAGTTAAATAACCGACTATCAAATATGTACCCAAAACGTAACTCTGGAAATATCTAGAAGAAACACGTGAGTTATATGGCACAATCATCACCGATGATGCTGTAATGTGTGTATAAATCTCGTTTTGTTCTTCTAGGATAGGTGATAAGGAAATATGTCCACTAACGATTAGGAGGTGATCCTTGCTCTTATCTATTGTCAGATTATATCCGAAAGAACTGGGGCTGAGTTTACCGGAAGCTATCAGACATTGTTTCGAAGAGACGAGGATTAGATATGTTATCCGAAAACCACTTCAATCCAAATTAAGAGTTTCGAAGTGAAGACATCTTGAAGATGATGGAATTGAAGAAGGAGCTCTTTGAAGTGCAAGGCAGCTTGCTACTAATCCTGAGGGTGATTCCAAAATGGATGTAGTAGAAGTAGTGCCTTCGGTTTGTCCATCTCTTGGACAACTTGTGTGGATGAATGTCGGCATTGCATTGTTGCCTAAAGGGCAATGTTAGCATTCCATATGGGAAGTGCTATATACAGGTAAAACCGTAACCTCAAGCTCCATCAACCGGGAAATGACAAAAATCAGGCATGCAGTAGGGCCATGTGGGTCGCTCTCATCAGGGTATGGTCATTCTAAATCTAGATTGATTACTATCTACTTATGTATGCTTCAGGGCCCAAAGTCAGGTGATCATATTCGGTACTACTAGTCAAGTGGTAGGCCAGTCATGTGTGGTCGGGGTACGAGATGTTCTTGTCATACCCTGATGCATTTTATCTAGAGATGTACCATCAGAAGGTAGTTCCTTACCTTGTTATAGTATGGAATCCATTCTCCAATCATGCCTTTACGGTTTTAGACGTACCCAACTATGTTGAAATGTGAGATGCAAGCATTTTAGCTATTTTCTCTATTTACTTAAAAACTAGACACTATTATAATATCACTGGATTTTATATAGAAATGATTTGGTTATCATAAGGTAAAAATCCGCCTATGATTATGTGCATCGTGGTCTTACGAGATGCCTTTGATTTAAAGGTTTTTATAAAGTTAAAGACTTATGCTTTACTCACACCATACCCATGTCTGACCCAAAGTTTATTTTCCATTTTCCTAAACTCTTGGGTGCTCAAATTTGAATGAGCTACCAATTAGTTCAGGCTTTTCTACAGATTCATTTTAAAGGAGCTTGGAGCAGGTGGCTTCATCGATAGCTAGTTATTACCTTGTCTTTCGTTGTATTATATGTATATTGTATCTGTTAGGTTAGGTAGGGATAGGATGTTATAACTGTCCTAGGGTAGAATTTGTATTAGTATGATTTATCGTTATGTGTTTTCTGGGGTGTTCTCCATGTTTTGTTTACTTAGTCAAATTAGGAAATTGGACGGTATGGTGTGCTTTATTATGTGTCTTGTTTTGTTGTGTGACTTGGCTTTATATATATATATATATATGTGTGTGTGTGTGTGTGTGTGTGTGTGTGTGTGTGTGTATGTATGTATGCATACATATAGAAATTATCAGTATATTTTAGAATCAGAGGAAATGATTGATCGTTATGTGTTTTTGAAAGATTTGAAGGGTTCGTCTTCTTGTTTTCAAAAGTTGTATGAGCTGATAGACAATAAAGCATTCTCTGGGGATACTCTTGTTATAAGTGATATTTTTAATAACAAGAAGAATTCAGAAGTTAATAAGTCTAAAAGTTCTGATCACAAGATTCTTGAGCTTAATAATTTTGAGTTCTCATCAGGGTCTGATGTTGATGTTGAAGTGGAGGGTGCTAAGATATCAATTGTAGAAGGTCATCATTTGAAGAGCACGACTGTTTTAATTTGTGAAGATGATGTTTTGGCGACAGGTGATGTTATTCAGATAGTAATGGAGGCTGTAAACTCTGTTATACATAAGAATAAAGATGATGATGCGATAGTTTGTGATTCTATTTGTAAAGTCAATGTAGATGGGGAATTCGTTAACTTGTTTGTGAGTAATTCGTTTAGTTCAGAAGATATATTGGTCTGTGTCGTCGGAGGGGCTGTGAGGAGGCTGTCCTTAGTTGGTTCTGTAGATCTTCATGAAGATTCTGTGTGGAGCTCTAAAATTTTTCCCATTGCCACTGTCTCTTTTAATTCTAAGGCTGATGTTAAATTGGTTAATAGTGATTTGGATGAGGAAAATTTGGGTGAGTATGATGTGTGTTCTTCTTTGACCGTGGATGTAGGTTTCGATCGAGCTATCTATTATTGGACAGGTTGTATTAGATTTGTCATGTACTGTTTTCTTGCGGCTATAGGTAAATTTCCTCGTTCTTCTGCTCATGCTAGAGAAATAATTCGTGAAGCCAAATTGAAGAGAAGGAATAAAATGAGATATTCAGCTAATAATATTAGGAGAAGTCCTCGTTTAAATCGTAAAGTCTTTTAGTCTTTTGGCTACCCGTTGTCGAGTTTTTGGGGGTTTTTTTGTAATTTTTGTTGTTTTGGAGTTAGTCTGTGGTTTGTATAGATGTTTTTTTTGCGATGTTTCAGCTTAGTTGTTGAGGTTGCGGTTGCGGAAGTTTTTTTAGTTGGCTGCTGCTCTTTTGGCATCGCTCTTGGTCTTGGTATTTGGATGGTGTTGTCTCTTTAGGGTTGGTTTTTAGTTTCTTAGGAGTTTGGGAGGGTTTGTTCTTTCTTTTCTGTATGGGGGGTTCTCTTGCTACCTGCCAGGCTTGTTGGCAGCTCCTTTACTACTGTTGTTATATATATGTGATTGTGTGCTCTCCTCTCCTGTAGAGGATCACACATTTTTCTCAAAAAAATAATCAAACATCCGTAACATAGAAAAACAATTAAGATCAATTTTGAAATTAGCCATAACCGAATTCAAACATAAAAAAGAGATGGTTAATTATTATTCACCTTAAATTGGATGATGGAATTGAGATCTGATGGAGTTTAGTTTCCTTAAGCTTTGCCTTTTAAATCCCTTGGTTTCCCCTTTGATTTCCTCTTCTCTACCTTGGTTATGGTCGGCCTCTCTTATGTTTATGATTGTTTGTGATTGTAAAATGAGAAATGCATGAGAGGGTAAGGGTTTAAGGGATAAAAGAGAGATCTATTCTTATTTTTCCCTTCTCATTTATTCTTTCCTATGTTAAGTTTTAAACAATCTTATTAGTTAATTAGTTAAGTCCCGACCTTGTTAATTACCAAATCTCATCCCTATGTCCCACTACATTATTTTATTTAATCTATCCAATTATATCTCATGAATAATGTTAAACAAAAATTAAGGGTGTTAGGGTCTCCCCTCCTTAAAGAATTTTGTCCTCAAAATTCTGTAAGGACTGCGGAACCGGGATCGGATTTGGGTGATTCCTTTCCGAAAACCACTTCGAACCAATGTATACGTTCGAATGTGAAGACATGTTGAAGATGATGATTATTGAAGACCGTGGATCTTCATAGCGTAGAAACTGCTTGTTGAACATACTCTGGTTGGCCCCCTTTATAGAGTTATTTATAACAGTGGTCTCCTCGTGATAGAGATTTTTCGGATTACAAGGACTACTCGCTACTAGTGGTAGTAGGAGAGTGCCTTCGGTTTGTCCTGTTCCTGGACAACTTGTATGGACGTTTGTCTGACATTGCATTTTCAAAGATTACGTACATTGGTTTTTACAAAAGTACATCAGTGGTGGCGGAGAAGGCAACTTCTCTTAGCTTAACACCCTCCTTGAGACGTATGAGCTTAAGGGTTGTATTTTTGTGGAAGGCAATTAGTAGTTAACGGAAATGGCAATGTGGCATTCAAAGATGTGATTGTGATTTTTGAAAGGTAATCGTTACCTCTAGCCTCATCAACCGGAAATGACCAAAATAGGGTTAGATGCAGCAAGGCTATGTGGGTTGCTCCCATTAAGGTATGATCATCCTCTTCTAGATATATCTTTACACGCTATGATGTCGTGTATCTGATTATTGTGGTTTTTATGCTAGAGGGCCCTCGGTTAAAGGTCGGCAATGACCGGAGGATGACATATTCAGTACCATCTAGTTATAGAGGTGGGCCGGTCTTGTGTTGGTAGAGAAACTTTGTGATGGTTTCTCGGGACATCCATCTAGAGGTGTACCCCTTCGGAAGGTAGTCCCTTCACCTGGTCATTTGTATGGAAATCTATTCTCCAATAAGAACCTACGGACTTGATTGTAAATCTATTATGCTGGGATTTAATCAATGTAACAATTTCGGCTAAGATTAATAAGTTTATTTGCAAATGTATTCAAAGAGATGTCATTAGAAATAATATCAAAGGTTTTGATATGAGATGTTTTAGTTATTATAAGGTAAAAACCCGTCCGTGTTTATGTGTGGACGTGGTCTTATGAGATACTCTTTATTTTCAAAGGATTTTGTTCAAAGGCTGATATATGACACTGTCATTCATTATTGAGTTTTTCTCACGCTGGTTTATCAAGCCTGATCCGGGTATTTTCAATACTCGGGTCAGATCCGAGTAGTTTCAGGTTTAGTCGAAGACGGTTGGAGTTTCCAGAGGAGAGCTGGGGATATTCATCTACGTATGAACATATTCTATTATCTGTTATACTTAGTTTGTTTTGTTTGATGTTTGTCAGCAATTGTAAGGACAGATGTTATAACTGTCCAAGATGAATTTAGGTTAGACTTTGATAAATGTATTTAAAAGATTTCTGCTATAAAGATATTTGTTCAATATTATATGTTATTCCATTCGTGTGAGATTCTGTTCTGTCTATTTTTCTTTATTACCCTTTATGTTCTGTATTTTCGTGCAATTTGAGTTGGACATGTGTGGTTAATTGTCGATTCAAAGAGTACGGAGAAACGGGTCGTGACATCCCGGTTCCTTCGAAATCCAATTATCGATAAAAAGTGAATATGAGTATACAGGATTTATTAAGTCTCTTTTCACTTTAATTCTTTTCGGATGATTTCGAAATCTCTTTCTTTTGACTTAGAATAATTTCTAAGAAATTCATTCTTTTTCTTTGGAAAATATCTCAAATTTTCTTACTTAACTTTCAATCAAATTCTTTAACTTTTAGGCGGGTCAAAACAATGTTATTTAAGACATCGTTTACGATAAACCCTAAAATAAATCTTAGCAAACATTTTTGAGCGAACAGAAATCATTCATTTTGGAGATTGCTTAAATTTTGGATAATACCGATCTTATTTTATTTCAGAAACTTAATACAAACTTTTTATTTAAGAGCATCCGGGCTTTCCTTTCGATCTGTTCCACCCCTCGCCTAAGAAAAGAAAACATAAGCCAGGTAAGTTCAGGGCACTGGTTGCTCCATCCCTAAGCTTAGTTAAACACCTTGTTTTATCTTCCCAGATCTCATAGGCGGGACAAATGTACTAGTCGTTTCCGCATACTCATATATCAATTTTATTTTGGAATTGATCATGAAGATTCCAAATTATCGTTTAAACACTTAATTTTCCTTTTAAAAACGTTCTCAACTGATTCAGGGAAAAATCGTTACATTTAAACTTATATTCAAAAAGTTATACCATTCACAGCATAAAAGTGCTGCGGAAAGTGCTATATAAGCTTATTTGATTCAAACAACTTTTAAATATTTTAAAATTCATATTTTCCAATCTAAATCTCTTTTAAATCATTTAAATAGATTTATCAAATTTATTTCATATTTTACCATAATTAAAAACATTTATTTAAACAGATTTCATATTATGGTCACTTAACTGCACTAGCGCGATTTTTCTAGAAAATCGATTTGGACTTAATTCAAAATATACTCAAAAAAACTTTGATTTTCTTTCTTCGTTTAGAAGATATGGATATAATAGTCCAGAATTTTCTTATCTCGAAGAATTCCGAGCTATATTCCACTCTACACATTCATTTGAACTTTTCGGCGCGAAATCGCGAACTACCGTTGCGCGACGCACCTTGTTTTAACTTATTTTTCCAATATTTGAAATAATCTATTCAAATTGAATTCCATTACTTATAAAATCATTACAAATCACTTTAAATCAATATTTTTACTTTTTAAAGCTTTTTAACATGTATTTTCACTATTACCATATTACAATATTATTTTATTCACATTATTTTAATATTAAATTTTAAATTCCAATTTTAATACAATTTCAATTCTAACTTCAAATTAAACATATTTAAAACTTAGATTTCAAATTTAATTTAAATTTAAACTTCAATTCAATCTCAAACTAAACTTCAATTTTTCAAAATCAATTTCAATTTCAATTTCACTATTCATCTTAATTTCAATTTCAAATTAACTATCCTTTTCAAATCCGATTTACTTCAAATTTCAAATTCTCTTTTATTTTTACTTTAATTTCACTTCTAATTGAAAAGAGACCTATTTTCCCAAAATATCTCATATCGCTAAAATTTGTCTTATTAAACAAAGGGATCACTTAATTAATAGAAATTTGATGTCCAAATTATCATCACAACTATACAAACAATCATATAACATTAACATATTCAATACGGTAAATGTCTTAACATTACTATGGATTATCCAACATATTTAATCAATCAATAACATTCATATCATCAAATGGTGATTATCTAATATAACATTAAAACTTGATAATTAATATAATTCAAAAAGCGGTGAGAATTTCTCACCTTCATATCTACTCCGTCAATCTTTTTTGTAGGCTATGTGCTTTTAGACTAATGCGCTTTTCCCGAACGTCTTGAATTCTCACCTTATCTTGTTTTCTTTCCGAACCGCTTTTGTTTTCCTTTCTTTTGTTTTTTTATAAAGACGCGGGCTTCTTTTTTTGGGAGGTGAAGGGTGTACGGCCTTGAGTGTAGAGGAGGGTACGGCCTTGGGGTTTGGGTTTTAGGCGTGTAGGAGGGTTTGGGCTCGGGTTTGAAGGTGTATGGCTCGGTTTTGCTTAGGGGTTCTCTGGTTTGGGGTATGCCCAAAGGTAGATGTGGTGTAGGAGGTGGTACGGCTTGGGTATGTAGGGAGGAGGGGATGTGCGTGCGTTATAGGGGGTTTGGGTGGTGGTATGGTTGAGATTTGTTGATGTGGTGGTGATGGCTTGGAGGTAGAAGAGAAATGGTGGAAGTAGAGAAGGTTTTTGGAAATTTTGTGAAATGAAAGGGAAGTGAAAATGAAGAGATTTGGGGTTGTATTTATAAGTGAAGATTTTGGTGGTAAATGACATTAATACCCTCTTCATTTTTAAATTTAAATATTCATTTTCTTTTATGTGAAGAGAGAGATTTGATATGCATTAATGGTGATGGTAAAGGTAGGAATGATTACTTATCCTTTTCTTTCTTAAATTTTGTAATTTAAAGAGAAGACTTTTGCATTGATTTGATTTGCATTAAATGTGAGCATATGTGTCATTAATCTCTTTAGTTAGCTTTCTTTTCATACTTTATTTTGCTTAAATTCAAGGTGTATGAGTCATATCATGTATAAGAGAAAAGAAAGATATGTAATGAGATTGTTTTATTTGTTTACTTTTGCACTCTTTTGTCAAATCATGTGTTAATATTATTTTCTTTTATTTATGTAAACATTTTCAAAAGTAAACTCTTTTTGTCTTTAGTGCTAAATGTATAATGTTTAAATAGTTTGTAAACTTGTATTTATAAGTTAGAAAATGTATCAAGTTGCAACAACTTGTCGACAACTTGTTTCGGTTGAAAATAGTGTTTTTGTCGACAAATTTTACAGTCAAAATTTGAAGTTTTTATTAAGCTATATATTGATGTAAACCAAACTTTAAAAATGAACCTTTCCCTTCTTTAAATAAATTAAAACATGCCTTTTTATATTTTAAAATCGTATTAAATTAATATCAAAATCTTTAATTTTACAGTGTATGTAAAGCTGACAAAATACGACAAATTTTGGTTATTTTTGTTAAACGATTATTAACATATTTTTAAATATATAAATATACTTTTATTATCTTTATTAGATGTTTTAAATAAGATTTAACTTATCAAACATTTACTTAAATCCATTTATTCGAACCTTTATTTATTTTTAACAAAACTTAACTTTTGTCGATTTGTTCTAAAACCCAAATTTATACTTTTTAATTTATTTACTATAGGAATACATAAATATTTATTATATATAACATATTTATTTAAGATTTAAATTCTTTTTAAATTTAAAACGAACAAAATCTATTATTTCTGAAGTAGCGAAATTACGGGTCGTTATAACATAATTAGCACATCAAACTTACAAACAACTATGATAACAATGCTAGTATATCCTACTAGCTATACAGTCTATATAACAAGTATAGAACCTACCGTCATAGCAACTCAAGATAAGTGTCCCTTATCCTGCCCTTTGTTTCCCAAGTGCAGTCTTTCTAGTTGTCACTCCACTGGATTTTTACTAATCTGACTGTCTCGTTCCTTAGCCTTTCCTCATCTCTCGCTACAACATGAACTAGTTGCCTGACAAAAGTTAGATCCGGTTCTACTACTATTTCTTCTAATAGTGTCGGAGCAATAGTAATATCTGGATCATGCAAATATTTCTAGGATGAGAAACGTGAAAAACATTATGGACTCCCGCCAAACTACTCGGTAACCCTACCGGGTATGCGAGCTTTACGATCTGCTCTATAATAGGAAACGATCCAACATATCTAGGGGCCAGTTTCCCCGACTTTCCAAATCATACCACACCCTTCATTGGTGATACCTTTATGAAAACATGATCTCCAATTGAGAACTCTAAATCTTTATGCCTCTCATTTGCGTACCTTTTCTATCTAGAATGAGCCTCCTTCATACGTACATGGATCAACTCAATCTTTTTCGTAGCTTCTCTCACCATATCTAGACCAAGAACCAATCTATCTCGGGTCTCCAAACAACATGCTGGTGATTTGCACGGCCTTCCATACAAAGCTTCGAAAGCTGCCATTCCTATACTAGTCTGATAACTATCATTATAGGAAAACTCGATTAAGTACAAATGGTCTTTGCGTGACCTACCAAAATCTAGTATACAAGCTCTTAATAATAAATCTTCATTTACCCTATTGACTCTCTCATTCTGCCTATCTATCTACGGGTGATATGAAGTACCCATCTTAAGCTCGGTACCTAATACCTCTTGTAAACTCTTCCAAAATTCACTAGTGAACAATGTATCTCTGCCACTAACTATAATACTAGTAATCCCATGCAGTCTAACAATATTCTTCATAAACAACATAGCCAGCTCTAGTCGACTTAACGGGAATAAAATGTGCACTCTTGGTTAGTCTATCCACTATACCTGAATTACTCTCATTTACCCTGTTTGACCTTGGCAGCCCATTAATAAAATCCATGGATATAGAATCTCATTTCCAAACTGGTATATCTCAAGGCTAAAGCAATCCAATTGGCTTCTGATGCTCGACTTTTACTTGTTGGCATTTCAAACATTACTTTACCCATAAGCCTATATCACTTTTCATGCCTTCCCTTACGAAACTCCTCTTCATATCCTGATACATCTTAGTTTCTCCATGATGAATAATAAACTTCGATCGATGACATTCCCTAAGAACTTCTTTCCTTAGGTCACCAACATCTGGTGCACACAATCGTCTCTTCTTTCTTAACCATCTATTATGGTCAAGACTAAAATCTTTTAAATCATCAATCTCGGTTTCGCTTCAAGCCTTCTAATTCTTTCAGCTAGTAATGGATCCTCTCACTACTTTGAAGCAATCCTTTTGATAATCACTGATCGAACTTCCAAAAATGACAACATGGCAGTTTCCCGACTAGAACTAGCTATTGATCTTAATTGCACACCATAACTAGTCAATGCTTCCAAATGATTCCAGTCCGCTATCATAGCTAACACTACATTCTGATGTTTCCTAAGTGCATCTGCAACTTTATTTTCTTTCCCTGGCGTATACTCAATCCAAAAATATACGCTGCTAAAAACTCCAGCCATCTCTATTCTCTCATATTCAACTCTTACTGAGAGAATAAATACCTCAATGACTTGTAATCCATAAACAAGTCGAATCATACTCCTAATAGGTAGTGTCTCCATACCTTCAAAGCAAATATCACCGCTGCCAACTCAAAATCATGAGTCAGATATCTATCTTCATGTGGTCTGAGTTGTCGAGAGGTGTAGGAAATCATTTTACCTTATTGCATCAACACAGCTCTTAATCCTACCCCACATGCATCTGTATACACCACCAAATCATGATTACCACCTGGCATAACTAACATGGGCGCATTGGTCAATAAATGTTTAAGCTTTTGCTTCTTCACATTTACTAGACTAAATAAACTTTACTTCTTTTCTGCTTAGTTTAGTCAAGGGTGCCACTATCCAAGAGAAATCCTTGATGAATCTCCAGTAATAACTATCTAATCCAAGAAAACTTTTTATCTCGGTCATCGACTCGGGTCTCGTCCAATTATTTACAGCTTCAATCTTAGCTAGATCTATAGACAACCTTTTTATGAAATTACATGACTAAGAAACATTATTCCTTCCTTTTAGAAATGGTACTTAGAAGAATTTTCTTTTAGTTGATGCTACCTCAACGTCTCAAGCACTATTCTAAGATAAACCTCATGATCTCTTCCATCCTTAGAATATATTAAAATGTCATCAATGAAAACCAACATGAACCTATCCAAGTACTCTTGAAAAATTCGGTTCATGAAGTTTACAAAGAAAGCAAGTGCATTAGTCAATCCGAATGGCATTACTAAACACTCGTACTAACCATATCTTTTTCAAAACGCCATCAATGGAATACTATCTTCTACCACTCTCAACTAATGGAACCCTATTGCCAAATCCAACTGGAAAAATACTTTGGCTCTACTCAACTGATTAAGTAAATCATGGATTCTCGATAAAGGATACCGATTCTTTATCGTCTTCTCATTCAACTTACAATAACCAATACACATCCTTAACGACCCATTTAGTTTCTTCACGAACATCGAGTCCGCTCCATAAAGTGAACAGCTTGGTCTAATGAACTCTTTCCTTCTAAGTCCACTAGTTGTTTTATCTTTTTCATCTTAGTAGGTGCCATTCTATTAGGCAGTCTACTTACGAGTTTAGCTCCAGGTATAAGATCAATTCTGAACTCAATAGCTCTCCTCGGTGGTAATTCTGTAACTAGTTCAAAAACATCTGCAAATTCTCTTACAACTAAAACCTGACTCAATACATCTTCTACCTCTGTTGCACCCAATAAAGCACAAACATCTAAACTCGAATTCAAAGCCGAGTATATAATTCGATCAATACTAATGGGGTGTCTTAATGATATTATCCTATCCTAGCAAAATATCCTAGCATCGTATTTGCTCAACCAATCCATACGCAAAATAATCTCAAAGCCCACAAAATCAAACACAAACAAACTGCAGGCAAAAGTATAACCTAACAACTCAAATTCTAGATGGTCACATCTCATCCCAAGAGTTTCATACACTCTTATTGGATTCGCGACCCTTTAGGAAGTAACAAGGAATGGTGGTTCTAAATCTAACTTATCTACCAAACACTGAGAGATAAAAGAACATGATGCACCAGTATTAAATAATTCTCTGGCAAGTATGCCATGAATCAAAAGTGTACCTCCCATCATAGTCGTTCCCTTCTCCTCTACCATTAGCCTAGAAGATGATGGCTCCAACACAAACACCTTCCCCTTTTTCTGCCTTGGCTGCTTCTGGACATTTATTCTTATAATGCCCCCATGGTCGCAATTGAAGCATTTCACATTCTTCTTCCTCACAAAAATTTTACCATCACTAGATCGACGCTTATTAGCATAGGCCCCTTATTCTCACACTTATAACAAATAATATATGCTTTTCCTTTCTTGGTAGCTCTATCCTTTTGAGCTCCCTTTCCCTTGAAGAATTTTCTCTTCTTATTTTGAGAACTCTGGGCTTCCACTTTCTTATCCTTCCCAAAAGTCGAAAGCATTTCTTCATTCCTTATTGCAATCTCCACCATCACATTCGATGGATCACTGATATGTGGCATAGTTGCCCTAGTAATCTCCGACCCCAACCCACAGATAAATTTTTCAGTCCTCTTAATCACAATATCAATGGTAGCATATCCATACCTGGACAGCTCATCAAACTTAGTAGCATACTCTAGTACGAACATCTCCCCTTGCACTGAATCAGCAAATTTTCTAAGCAAGGTTGACTTGGCTACTTCAGATAAGAATCCCTCCTCAAATATCCTACAAAATTTAGCCCAAGTCAATTCCTCTTCTGGTACACCTATGGTCACCTCGTTCCACCAGTACGGTGTTGTTCCTTGCAACTGCCTAGAAGCCAATCTCCTTTTCTGCTCATCGTTCAACCCTAGATCAGCAAAAATCTTCTTGCAGTGAAATAGCCAGTTCTCCACTTCAATAGAATCCTCAGTTCCAAGAAAAGGCTTTCCTCCAAGACTAGTATAATTATGATTCAGCTTTGCATATTTATTGCCAACAAGCACCACGGGATTAGCTCCTCCAGCATTAGCAACATTTCCTCTACCCAAACTAGTAACAGCTCCAACTTGCATCATGTTGATGAAAAACTGATACACAGTCCACATATCTACTGATAGGTTCTAGCACCTACATTGGCATTTGCATTTTGGTTAGCATTTGCTTATCGATCCTGGTTCCTTCAGACATTGGGTCAAATATTCCCATTGGTTATAGTGCTTCCTTCACGTAATTCACTCTTCCGTTTCCTGATTTCATATCTTACTTTCTCATAACCTGCATACAAACCTTAATAATATACTGAAGAATGGTCTAAGAGAGAGGGGAGAATACATACTTACATATAGCAAATACGAGTATGTTACTATAGTGTCACCTCATACCCCAATTTTATTCTCTGGTTCATTTGGATTACGTTTTCAAAACTCTTTTAATCTTTTAGGTTTTACATAAACCTATGCTTTGATACCAAATTGTAACATCCCCTATTTTGAGCGCTATGGATGCTGCAATCGTCCATAGTATTAATTTTCAATGACAAAATGCGATTATGTTAATCATTTAAGTAACACCAGAAGCATAAGAATATAAATTTATTTAAACACATTTCAATAGTAAACTTTCTCAATTCATTACATCAATTAAATTTCATATTCATTACATAATCCCATTTTCAATCCCACATTCGGAGAAAATATAATTATTATAATATACTCCAAGAGCGACATATGAAGATACCCTCTTGGTTGATCAGAGTCTAATACTCGAAAGTTATAACTTTTATCATTACATCCCTTCAAACAAAGTAACCAAAACAGTAGAAAAATAAAAGCTCCTAATAATATCTAGCTTGCCTCCTGCACATCTCTAAAGCTTATTTGTCTAACCACGAAAAACTGAAACCCTTACACCTGGCCTACTCCAATGAGCACCCGAGAGTTTAAGGGAAAAAACAAAAACTTCTAGTCGGATAAATAGTCAGGTGCGAATAATAACCTACCATCTCGTACCAATATACATATCTAGTAAGTCCACACCGTTGAACGGAATGGTTTTCCCCTCACTAGTATCTTTACCAATATAATAATCGAAATTCATGCTCCTGGAACCACAATGATTAAAACATAAAAATAATCATCTACTAGCATGAAGTATGGGTAAGTCTAACTTTATCTGTCTTTATAGTGTTACCCACTCCCTTACCCTCCCTAAAATCATATAATGGACTATCCGTCCCAATTTAATTGACTATCCGTCAAATTTTAAATGACTATCTATTTCATCTGACTATCTATTTTATATTTATATGGTTTATCCATCTCACATATAAACATCAATGGATTGTCTATCCCTGACCATATGGACTAACCATCACACATGGTTTATCTATTTAAATTTATATGCACTATTCATCATACATGTTTCATTTACCTAAAACGATGTAGACTATCCATTATACATCCCATAGTTTTCCTAGAATGACCATGAACACATCTTTAGCCATATAGAGACTATCCATCTTTGGCATTATGTGGACTATTCATCACACATATCATATTTTTCCTGGGATGACTATGATTAAATCATGTTTGCACCAAAAGTTAGCACAAACACCTAGTAGATTAAAAGTAGAGAAATAAAGTGGAGAATTAAACATAAAACAAAAGGTAAACAAGCAGAAACAAGAACAAACAAATTTATAGTGGTTCGACATTGATTGTCTATGTCCACTTAAAGAGATTACTTTATTCAATACTTACTTTTCTAATTATAGAAGGATCGGATCGTAATAGATCCTTGATTACAATAGAGTTGAAGTAAAATAGTAGCATAAAGATCCTTAAAATGAACAATGAACTCTATATTTATATGTGTAGATGATCAAATATCTTTTTGAAATTTCACCGACAGACTCTCACAATGTAGATGAGGTCACTAAAAGTTTCTTGGCCTAACTCTCGAGGATGGAAGATCGGTCTAGATGGCCACATTGCATCACGAAATCCCTCATGTGGGTCCCTATCCACGCTAGCTTTGTGTTTCTAAAGTTGTTTTGCATAGCCGCCTCCATGTTCTATGGAGATATCGATTGATTTGCATTGAGTTGAACTATTGGTTTAAGGTTTTCATAGCTAAAGTGATCTGATCTGATCTCTTACCTAGGGAAAGGGATAGGTACTGATCTCCAGCCTAGGAGAGGCACTAATCCATACTCAGAATATTCTAGAGAATCTCTCTTGATCTTACTTGATCGTTGTTTCATTCCATTGTTCGTGCTTGATCTCTAGACTTTTATAATCATCTATTTGGGCTATTTGCCTTGTTTACCTTCAAGTCTAACATGTCCAATCAGTCAGGATATAGCCAGGTCAAAAGGTCGGATAACACTTTCCTATCAAAGTACGTCTTGTTTCAAACATGATGTGCTTTGAATCCAAGCAAGTTAAAGTTGTTGGAAAGGTTTCCATTCAGCTACTTGAACAGTCGTTATCATTCTGTCGAGTTGTCTTTCCAAAGAGTCGTATCTCTCTCTGTTCGCTGTGACACTTGGTCTATATTAGTCAGTATAAATCCAGGATGTAATCCTCAGTCTTTGTTTAAGCTCAGTTCCATTGGGCTAATTAATTGAGCTAATACGCCTTGGTTATTTGAACTTTTCTTTTCTCTTATGAGTTCTTAGGTAATAATTCAATTTCGATTGAGTTAAGAAATCAAGTGTTGAGTATGTACACGTGCGTTCATTCATGTACACATTTTGTCATTGGCTCCCAGGTACATTCACACGTTTATGGGTCGTTGCTAGTTTCCATTAGATTTCAAATGCAAGTGACCCATCATTTGCATTTCATTTTTTGCATTATTTGAAAATAGGGGTTTGGTACTAATCCCCTAGGCCGGGGGATCAGTACTGATCCCTTCATTCATAAACACTTAGCCGCTTTGGTCTTTTAGGAAAAAGGGCACTTACGTATATAAGCTAATAGCTTAGCTTCTCTTCTTCCTACTTCTTTATTTTCCTTGCAAACCGAACCGAACCCACTCTTCTTCTCGCCTCCACCATTAGAATTCTTAAATTCAAGAAATCCATTCAATTGCCTCAAATTCAATCATTGATCCGCTCATTCATCCTCTCTAATGCCTACGCCTCCATTTTAAATCACATCTCCATCCACTTTTATTGATTTGAACCTGGTTAAATTCAAGCCCTAGATCGTATCCATTTTTAAACGCTTGGGCTCCACGTACATGTTCAAGGTAGCTACTTAAGTAGATGGCGATTTTGATTGGGGTGAAGGCGAGGTCGAACTGGGTAGTGGAATTCACGTTGATGGTTGTGAACCTAAGATTCGGTGTTGGATTGGAGGAAAGGTAGAATCGCAAGTTAAGAATGAGATCGGTTGTTGGTTGGCACCGAGGGATCGGTGCGGTCATAATATATGGGATCAGTACTGATGTAGAGAAGGTGAAGTGGAATGGCGAAGTTTAAGGGATCGGCATGTTAGGGATCGACGAAGATGATGTGGAGAAGCGACCTAGAATGGGATCGGTTAATGGCTTATATAGGTTTGAAATTGCACAAGGCAATACTGCCTAGGCTAGGGATTGGTCATGATCCCTTACCTATAGGGATCTAGGCATTTTCGGCACTTGGACTTGAAAACTTGAGTTCAAACATAACTTGAATATGAACTTGTATATCATCTTGAACTCAAACATGAGCATGATTTAGGACTTAAACACATTTGACTTATGCATATGCATCCCGGACAGAACTTGAACTTTGAACACATATGCCTACATACATCTGACTATTTATATGAACTTGAACAGGAATGTCGAATTCCCACACGTCGATAACTTATCCCAGAGCTTATGTTAAATCCACAACCATCAATATGAAAGCCAGTTGGGACGGTTAGCAATGACGGTTACTCCGACTGAATTCCAAGGTCTCTCCACAGCCATCGTTTAATCCTCACTTGTTTGTCACCGTACTGCACAACATTATATCACACCACACTAGTTTACACTTTATACGGAGGGAACATGTTCCTTTCTCTAACTACAACTATCTGCTGAGTGTGATAGTTTATGGGTTCCAAACGATCATGGCATTTGGCTATTATGGCTGTTGAGCAAGCTACTACACACAATGGATCTGATGCTAAATCAAGCTCTACAATGGACATTGCTTGCAATTCTCTGGGTCAGCAATTAAAACAACCTATAAACTTACATCGAGTTCCTGAAATCCCTCTAAGTCCAAAAGAGAAAATGAGCCAGCCCCTAACACTCTAGAAGATGCCATTTTTTAGAGAATCTAAAAGAGTCTATGGCTTCGAGAATTAACGAGGCTTCTCTTCATATAATTTTCATCAAGCATGGAATCCCGTATAAGGATATATATGAGTCCCATCTCGCAATAATAGAGCTCACTTGCCTTCGGAAGGGTAGAATGCTCGTAATAAGTATATGTGTTGGGCAGGGTGCATTCTTCCTTTTAATCGATTTATTTGGAAAATGCTACATTATTTGAAATTGGCTCCGGTCCAGTTGCATCCAAAAGGCTATGCATTTCTACATTGCACATATGTGATTTTTCATGAATTCTTATACTGTGAACCGACCTCAAAGGACATTAGATTCATTTACAACTTCAAGTGATGAAAGGGGAGCCTCTAGTACATTTTTCTTGAGCCAATCAGTAACTAACAGGTCGTAACTGTGCTTGGAATAAGCTAAGTGCATTTAAGAACGAATGGTTTTATGTGTGTTGCCTACCTAGTTTCGCAGGACGATGGCTGGAAGAACGTACGTGTTGTTTCAAACTCAATCTTGGGTGCATTTATTCAAGTCATACCTTGAACTAAGCAATTCTTTGAATCTTGTAGGTAACTATCCACGATCCAGTGGTAACAGGTATTTAGAGGCGGTTTCAGAGCTCATGAATATACCAATGGAAGATAGAGATGTTAAATCTCTTATTACCGATGAGCACCCTTTTGCTTTCGGCTTGCTAGAAGTGGGCCTAGCATAGGATTATCAAGGAATGTTGAGGAGGAAGTGGTAAGAGGAAGAGGCACTGCTTAGTATGGAGGTGGAGATGTTAATCCTGCTGTGCCCTCAGTCGAGGAGGCTCGGGATGATGCCGAAGAAAGTGACATAGGGGGTGTGCTAATGAGCCTGGTCGCGATGATGCAGGTTCATGCCATATGCCTGTAATCGGGTCCTCTCAAGACTCATAGCTCCTTTCTTCAAAGAAGAGAAAAATGAAGAAACTCGTCTGCAAGCTTCGCAAAAGGCAAATTGCCAAGCAGCCCAAGCCAACCACTACTGCTGTTGATCATCCTTCCCTTCACAAGATATATTCGAGGGCTTGGCAAACATCCCGATACCGGGGGATGTTGGGAGTTATGATTTCGCCAATATATGCCTTGAAGGGTTTAATTCTCCTATTTGAATTAGTGTTGACATTCCTCCCACTAGCATGGGAGAGGTCACTCCAGCTAACAAAGCTCCAGCACATGGTCCATCAAGGGAACAATAGGACACTCATATTCACGCACACTACACTACATGACACCCATCCATCTTTAATTCTAATGATGCTGATACATCTTTGTTTTATTTGTAGGTTCCATGGGGCGCTCTTGTAACTTCAATCATTTAAAGAAGTCATCACACTCCCAGCCTTCTTATTTTGAGCCCAGTCGAGGTCCGAACTTTGGCTGATAATCTGGTCAAGTGAGAGAAGGCCGTGATCGAGGGGATGATCATGACAGAAGCTACTAGTCCAAGGACTCATCGTCTAGATAGAAGTTCAAATATTAGTCCTCTTATCACAAGGACGACGATCCATATCCTGATGTATATAGTGGTGGCAAGTCGTTACCTCATGCACCCACTTCATCTACAGTTCCCGAGCAAAATTCGGGCTCTTCCGACACACGACAATCCTCTGAATGTCGGTTTGGCATAGAAAACCTTGATATATCATTTCATTGACATGGAAAACATACCCTCATAGCTCCAACTGCTCCAGTTAAACCTCCAACAGTGCTTGATGCTACTGTTGCAGAAAGGATAGCCATACTTAATGTAACAACCCTGGTTTTAGTGATTACCTATTAATATTAAATTATGATTTTGATTACCTGTAGATTTAGCTTCAAATTGATTAGTTATAATTTAATATTAACAGGTAATCACTAAAACCAGGGTTGTTACACTTAATGTCACATTCCCAAAGATATGCTTCAATGAGTTCAAATTCATTCCTGCTATGCACATAATTCCTTCAGAGACCAAGGAAAAAATGCTTTCTAATGTCAGTGATGTGTATGACCAGTACAACATAATTCTACATGTGGCTAAGCGAATCTCTGAAGTGTCGATGAAAAGGAAACATGAGATCGATTACTTGACTTTCGAGGTGGTTCACGATAAAGACACCATCAAACACCTGGACGAGGAGGTTAAGGGGTTGAACATGAAGCTAGTTTATGCCTAGAAGAGAGCCAACGAATCTTCTAAGTCAGCTGAGCGTATAAAGAAAGAGAACCAAATTGAACTGGATGTTGCCGTTCATTGCAGTTATACTTTAGCTCTCGAGAAGGATGCCTTGTAGAAAGACAAGGATGCTTTGAAAAAAGATAACGACACTTTGACTCTTTGTATTCAACAGCTTGAGGAGGAGCTTGAAAGGGAAAAGAAGGAGAATATTAAAGCTCAACAAGAGTCACAAGCATATTGCGAAAACATTGTTGAGGCTCACATTACTAAGGAAAAGGCTGAGAAACAACGTAAGAAAATAGAGACCCTCAAGGAAGAGGCTAAAAAGGCCGGTAGCACAGAGATAAAGGATGACTTTGATCCCCTGTTGATATATTACGATGCAAGTGTCCTCCTTAACTGTAATCTTCGATTCCTCGGAGAAGGATACCCTGAGTCGTTATTCATGGCTTAGGACTATACTATAGAGCTGAAGAAGAAATATCTTGGTGGCACTGAGGTTGATGAGAACAAGCTTATGCATGAAATCTGGCACAATGAAGAACCTGATGAACTCAAAACTGCTCGGCTTAGTCTATCTCATGATCCAGTGACCACCGAGCATGAGAAAGAAATAGGTGAAGCTTCCGAGTCCGGCTCTCAAAGCCCTTTTACATGTTAAGAAACGGGTGCCTCAGCTTCTCATACGCTTGAAAAGGATATAGGCTATAATCTAGATCAGCTTGATAAGCACAAGTCTTTTAAGTTATCCCCGATTCTTAAAGGCGACACTCCGGTTCAAACTGAAGGTCAATCTGATGAAGGTATATCTCTCACCTCTCTGATGTTCAAGAAGGTTTACATCTTATGCATGAAAGTCATAGGCTTACCTATTTGACCTTATGAATTTGTAGGTCTATCCGCATCTGTCCGTGCTCCTACTTGTGATGTCATCTCAGGATGGCATCGACCATGAAGTCCACAGGAGTCGCCACTACACAAATGGTTCTGACTGTCCGATCCACAGAGACTCTTGCCCCGGATGCTAAAGTCATATAAGCTTTAAATGAAGAAAAAAAGATGACTACCATGCCTAAGATGAAATAGAAGATGTCATGTGAATCATGCTTCAGAGCACACGGATGAGCTCAGCTTGAAAGAACGCATCATGAAGGAGGAGTTGGATAAGAAAATCAAGATGGAGCATGCTAAGGTGGGTGTTACTCCATTCTAAAGCATACTGCCTAGCTGTGTCATCCCTGATGAGGTCAACCTTTCTGTTTCCTAAAGTGTGTCCATTTCTATTTCTACCTTTCAAAACATTTCGCCCAAGGATCGCAAGAGCAGAGGCGAAGAGGAGGGGTAAGAGCGATAGCTCCAGTGAATCTATCCTAAAGAATCCCAAGAAGGACAAGAAATAGCCATTGAATTGGCTTGGGTTATGGATAGCTAGGTAGCTCATTTTTTATTGGCCATGATTGTGCAGGTACGGCCCCCGCTTTTGGTTTCTAGTTTCTGGAATAAACTTGTACTAACTTTCTAGGTTTCAGCATGTGAGTAAAAAATTCTTCGTTTCATTTTAACTTTTGTATAAATTCATTTAAATGTTCGAGCTATTAGGTTTTCCATTTAATGTACTCGTAATCTATCGCTCGTCGTTTAAGTTGCAATGTCATTCAGTCGCCCGTTACTTCAAGCATTGATCCAATAAGTCTATCTTAAGGCCTCCATTTGGTCATAGCCTTAAGTCGCATTAAGCACTGGACACAAGCCATAGTGTTACGCTATCGTATTCAACGGTTATGTGATTATACTCCTGCCCCAGTCTCTGGTTAGCGGAGCCAGTTCTTGGACGGTCTGATCCCATCCGTTACGAGTTTATACTCTTCATGTTGGGTTCAGGTCAGAGCTGGTAAATGAATGGTCAAGTCGCACTCACTCGTTTGTTCATACTTTCATCTACACTCTGGGAGTTTGAATTAGTCGACGGGTGGTTAATCACATCCGTTTGATTATTATACTTTGGTCCATACTTCGGGGATTGGAGTTATTGTGATAAATGGTCGAATCACATTTTTCTTGGTTAGTTCTTTTGCCCCCAAGTCAGTGGAAAAAGCCAAAGAGTGGTTGGTTGTATCATGTCCACTTATATTAGTACTCTTCCCATCAAATTGTGGGACGGAGTTAGTTAGATGGTCAAGTCGCGTCTGTTCTGTCTTATACTCGGTCCATCGAACCATAGGCAAGAATTATCGGATGAATGGTCGAGTCACGTTCATTTTGATCGATTCGATCATGGACCTAAAGGCTCGGTTGGCACCAAACTCCAGGCACTCATTCGTCTATATTAGGATTACGTAGATGTAAGTCGATCGCATATCAAAACTATTATACTACACATAAACAACTCACAGATATGGAAAAAACTCCAAATTTTTTTGCAAGCTGAAAGAGAAAATGACAGAGTCTGTCTTGTTACATGGCTTTGAGCTAAAATGAAAAAGCAAATTCTAAATGAAATACAACTGAATGAAACAAATTAAGCGAAGTAGTGCCGTAGATGCTCGTTGTTCCATGCCCTAAGGAGTTCAATGCCATCGACAACCGTTAGTTTGAAAGTTCCATCTCCAAGCTTCTGATTGATGACATACGGTCCTTTCCATCTCGGACCCAAGTTAGCGAAGCTAGGAAAGATCCATTTCTGAATAAGATCGCCAATTTCAAAGGTCCTAGCTCGAACTTTAATGTTATAGTACTGAGAGACTCAGTGTCAGTGTATAGCTTCCCTCAAGTCAGCCTCTTCGCACTTCTCATCTATCAACTCTAGATATTCCAGAAGGAGATCTCTATTTGATCTGGGGTCACAATAAGTCAGTCGATGAGAAGGAACTTTAAGTTCTATGCGAATCACGACTTTAGAGCCATAAGCAAGGGCGAATGGAGTGTGACCAATCGTGAACTTTTGGGTGGTTCTGTATGCCCATAGCGCTAATAGGAGTTTATCGACCTCTTCGCCTCTGAACTTTTCCAAACGCTTCTTCAGAATAGACTTTATAATTTTATATGCAGCTTCGACCTATCCATTAGCTTGATGGTATGCAACTATCACAAATCTTTCTCAATATGGTGCCAATGGCATAAGTCTTTGAATTTAGTACTATCAAATTGGGTCCCATTGTCAGTTATAATTGTTCGGGGGAGACCAAAATGGCAGATGATATTTCGTACAACAAAGTTGATTACTTTCTTCATAGTGATCATGGCCAAAGGTTCAGCTTTAGCCCATTTGCTAAAGTTATCAACTACTACGATGGCGTACTTCGCGCCACCTTTGGAAATCGGTAGGTTGTCATTGATGTCAATACCCATGTAGCAAACGGCCATGGACCGACCATCTAATCAATCTCCATCAGTGGGGCTTTTGGAATCTTTGCATATTTCTAGCATTTGTCGCACCATCTAGCATGAGCAACTGCATCTTAATTGATAGTTGGTCAGTAATATCCATAGCGAAGTATCTTCTTCATCAAGATTTCACCCTCGGTGTGATCGTCGCATTCTCCTTCATGCACTTCTCTTAATACTTGTTTGACTTCATCGTTGGCGATACACCGAAGTAGGGGGTTGGGAAAACCCTTCCTATACATGACCCATTCTTGAAGCATGTATCGTGAAGCTTTACAAAGGACCTATCATTTTTCATTCCTCCATTGGAGAAGGATTCCCCTTTGCAAATAACCTTTTATCGGAGTCATCCATGACTCCTTCTCAATTTTCGTCTCTAAGACCCAATCAATCTCCATCCGATCAATGCTCAAAGCATTAAGTATTTCAACTAGGACCAAGCCCAAAAGTTTTGCATCCCCAGAATTGGCATGTTTGGCCAGTGAGTCGACCTTCTCATTCTCTTTTGTGGGATATGTGTAATAGTGTGATGCTCAAAATCGGTTAGCAGTTCTTGAACCCAATTGAGGTAAGGAGAAAGTCGTGCTCCCTTAGTCTGATATTATCCTTTGACTTGGCACACCACTAACTGGAATCAAAGAAAATTTGCAAAGCTTTTATGTTAACGTTAAAAATTGAACGCTAACACCCGGTGTGTGTAATAATGTTGTGAAAGCACCACCCGTGATACGGGAATAAGAGATAAGCAGTAAAATAGCCAGAAAACGGTAAAAGACAGCGATTTTATAGTGGTTCGGCTCGTAATTAAGCCAACGTCCACTTTATATTCTTTTATTGCTGATCGGATTGCAAGTTGTTACAATACAATTTGAAATACAATGCACTTTGATTCCAAAACACTCTAGACTAATAGCTTAAACTTTGATGTAGAAGATCTCCTTGAATTCATGTAGAATGTGGTAGATTTCTTTCGAAGCTTGTTGTAGTGTCTCGAATGTTTGAAGTTCTTCAAGTGTTGAATGAGTTGAGAATTCGGCAGAGTAACGGCGCTTCGGAGAATGGCTTGGAAAAGTCCACTTCATGTTGAAGGTAGCGCTGTATTTATAGAGAAGTCTGGACAGAATTTAGTTCCCAAGTCTTAGGTCGTGTACGACCTAAGTTAAGTCGTAGGTCGCGAGCAACCTAAGTTAGGTCATGGTCCACTCGCGACTTAAGAAGTTAGCCTGATGGAGTTGCATCCGGTCTTATCTGAACAAGTGGTAGGTCTTGAACGACCTAAGGTAGGTCGTGCTCCTTTCTTTGTTTTTAGCTCGTCAGGTTGTTAAGTCGCTGGACCGCTTCAGGAGTTAGGTCGTAAACAACTTTAGGTCGTTAGCTCGTGAAGTCTTTAGGTCGTTAGCTCGTGAAGTCTTTAGGTCGTTAGCTCGTGAAGTCTTTAGGTCGTTAAGTCCCTTAGGTCGTGAAGTCTTTAGGTCGTTAGCTCGTGAAGTCTTTAGGTCGTTAAGTCCCTTAGGTCGTGAAGTCCCTTAGGTTGTTAAGTCCCTTAGGTCGTTAAGTCCCTTAGGTCGTTAAGTCCCTTAGGTCGTTAGGTCGTGAACTTTCTTAGGTCGTTAGGTCGCTAATACCAGTAAGTCGTTAGGTCGCTAACTTCCTTAGGTCGTTAGGTCGCTAACTTCTTTAGGTCGCAGAGTTTTAGGTCGGCATAAAAATGGGAGTTAACATTTGCCCCTCGAAGTACACGCCTAAGTCGTAGGTCGTGTACTTTGACTTAACTTTTGCTAGGTCGTGAACGACCTAAAACTCGTGCTAACTCGCGTGCCCATTTGCCTTCCTCTCTCGGCCCCATATAAATTTGCTAGGTCGCTACTTCCTCCCTACCTTACTGCTCCGAACTCCCACTGCCATTGACGAATCTTCAAACTTTCGAAGGTGAATTCAATCCAGTTAATCGTCGATCCATCTCTACCAGCATACTACGTAAGTGGATCCAATCTCTATTCCACCATAATCGCCGCTCGATCGTGAATCCATGTTTTCTGACCCAAATCCAATTTCATGTATCATGCTTCATTTTGAATGGTTATTTTGATCGACTTTTGATCGTCGTTTGGTACGTTGTGGTAATGAATGCACGGTAATTTTTATAATGGATCGGAGGGGTTTGGAATCGATTTTTTGGGCGATTTGGTGGTATGTGGAGATGAATGAAATTCACGAGGAAGATGATAGATTTTCTCTGTAATGGTGTTATCGGGTTATCGGGTCTAGTAAGGGATTTCGTGGAGAGGAAGTCAGTGACCTATGAGATCTAGACGACATAAAAGTTAGGTCGTGTTGGGATTTGCGCGACCTAAGTCTTACGACCTAAGAAACCTGACCGACCTAAGTAAAGCTGAACAACCTTTTGCGACCTAAGTAGTTTCCGACCTACGCTAGGTCGTGAGCGACCTAGGACTTGAACGTTTCAATTTGCATTGCCTTGAACATTTTAATTTGCACAACGCGACCTATGGAGGTTCCGACCTATGCTAGGTCGCTGGACGACCTAACTCTTCACACAGATTGAACTTGAACTATGTTGCACTTGAATTTGGACAGAGCTCGACTGGCCTTTAAATTTTGATTGAACTTGAACTATGTTGCACTTCTTTACAGATTACTTTAACTCTAATGTTAATAACCTGTTAAACACAACATTTGCAGAAAAACGGGACAAATATACTGCCATTGACTGCCCACATCGTATGACAGATTAGTCGATAAAGAATAATTAACTTAAATGAATTTTGTGAATGAAATGCTGTGAAACGACAAATTTAAATGAAGTATTAAAGCAAAGCTGAAATAATCAACCTAAGCTGATTTGTTTGCATCAACGCAACATTGTATTTGGACTTAAAATGACAAGCCTCGAAACTTTATAATCGACAAAATGTCAACTATCTTGATTTCAGTTATACTTGCTTGTTATCGTTTTAGTTTTGCACAACACTTCACACTTTTAGGAAACGTGCACCTTCATATTTAAATATCCAGTTGATTGTGTAGAATGACATCTCAACAAGAAGATTCAGGACCAGCCGGAGAAGCTTTCCCGATTGCTAACCCACTGATCGATCCTCCAGAAAGAACTCCGACCATTCTGAGCCACAAAGTTTTCAGACAACTGTTAACTCAGTTCGGTATTGCCGAATCAGATGCTATATTTCCTGGAGCAAACGACACTGCTGACAGACCACCTCACGGTTTTATCGCAGTGAACCGTCAGATGTGCTTAAGTGGAGCTATTCCACCTTTCAATGAATTTCTCCGAGAACTTTTCCTTCGATTAGCTATCTCGCCTTTCCAGCTACACCCCAACGGTTACGCCGTCTTGATAGGGTTGTGTGTTCTGTTTAGGAGGACGCTCAACCGTCTTCCAAGCTTCGATGAAATTTGCTATTTATGCACCTTTTCAAAGAACAAAGATCACCCTTCAATCGTGCTTGTAAGAGGCGCCAGGAACCGGAAATTGATTTTGGATTTGCCCGATAGTGCTCACGGGTTTCTAAATCAATTCTTCTTTGTCCGATGTCCTCCGGGATTCTACGCTGTCTGGAGAGTCGGGAGTAAGATTGCCTTTCTTTGTTCATCTCATGAGCTTTTCGAAACCCGAATTATCAAATGCTAATCTTCATTCTTTTCTTTTTTCAGCACTTCCACCCCCGCTTAGAAATCCCAGCCTTAAGTCAATCTTCGAAACTTTAAATGCTGTGACTATGGAAGAGAGAAGCGCCAAATTCTTGTTGAATGATGAACTTTTGCACTAGTTCGAACTTCTACATTCTTCCCGTTCCATCCAGCCTCATGAAATTCCTGACTCTCCAGCAAAGACGTCAGATGCCCCAACTCCTGCTAAAGAACTTTCACTGAAAGAACCCACCACTGAGACTTCACTGGTGAAGTGTTCTACTTCTACTGATGTTGTGGGGTCGTCTAGCAAGTTAACACTTTCTCCAGTTATTGAAGAGGAAGAAAATCCACAAATTTCTGAAAAGACGGCTAATGTGGAAGTTGAAAAAGAGAGTTCTATTGGGCATCACGGTGATGACACTTTTGATAATTTGAGCGATATAATGATAACTTCTCAGGAGCTTTTTAAAGACGACATTTCAAAAGCGATTTCTCCTGTTGTTGAAGCGACTTCTTCTTTGCAACAAACTACAACACCTCCTATACCTGCTGTCTCCATTCCCACACCACAGAGTGGTTTGTAGTCTGATGCGCATAGTTTGCACACCACACACACTTAGGATGCTTAGCACTTATATGCACTTAGCTTCTTCAATTTGAAGATTTCTAAGACTTGTCTTTTTTTTAGACTCTTCAATGGGGCGGAGCGGTTCATATTATGATAACTTCCAGCGTTATGGAGGGCGCGATACTTATGATTTCAGACGCTACCTCCCTTCCCGCCAGGAAACTGACGAAGAAAGAGCCGCCATGAAAGCTCGTGAGAGGCGGGACTATGAAGACGCTGAAGCGAAAGTTGAAGCAGAGCAGCATGTTACTAGGAAATATCGTGAAGACGCTGCTCAGCTTCGGGAGAAAGTCAGCTCCCAAAACTTGGAAATTACAAAGCTGCAATCTCAATTGTTAAGGGTTGAAAAGGAGCGCGATGAGGCTATCGTCGGTAAAGCTGCGGCCGAACAATCTCTTGAAACAACCAAAGCCAATATTAGCTCCACTTTATTTGACTTTTATGTCCACAGCATTTTGGGGCACAGAAGCCTTTCTTTTCTGGGGCCAAAATATGAAATTACTTTGGCCGAAGTGTGGGAAGTAATTATCGACATGCTTGGAGGAGCCGGTTACGGTGAAGCGGATCTTGAAGCCATTTATCTAAATGATGAGTCACGTGCTGCTCTTGCTAAAGGAAAAGAGCAACTTGCCCAAGCACGAGCTGAAGTGACGGTAAAGAAGCGTTCCGAACAAGAAATACTTCCTACTGCCCCTGTTCATACTTCGGTTTCAACTGATGTTGACATTATTGGCTCCAGTTCACACACTTCACCTCCTGCTAAAGTTGACAAAGAAATTGTGACCACTCCCACCGAGGAAGAGGCCCTGGAAGACATTGAGGCTCAGAAATTCGAGATTGATCTTGCAAAGCCGACTTCTCCAGGTAACTTTGACGTTGAACCAAGTCAAGTGGACTACTTGTTTGCTTCAACCGAGTTTGATGAATTTCTCGATTGTTACTTAAGTCTTGATGGACCCATATCTTCTCTCTTTTCAGAGAATACTGATTTTGACTTCTTTTCTTCTATAGCGGAAGCACCGAAAGTTGCGCTAACTTCTCCTTCTTCGGCTGTCATTCCTTCTTCTTCTCAAGTTACTCCTCTTCCAGCTTCTCAACTAGGATCGCAAGAAGAGAAAATAGAAGCCCTCAAAGACTTGGACGATCCGGTTGTTTCGCAAGAGCAAAAGACTATGGAACTTGAAGAAGGCGAGAAGACTCCGGAGCAGTCTCTTGATGATAACACAAAACTTTCCACACTGCTTACTACTCCTGGAAGTGAGTCTTCTTCAAAGAGGAAAGGGAAGCGCTCAATGAAGAAGAAGAAGAGCACTTTGGCTGATGAAGAAAATGTTGAAGAAGATCCAGCTACTCCTATTTCTCCTTCCCCCCCGACCCGTCCACAACGGCTTCCGAAACTATCAAGCCGGGAAAGGGCTCTAAGGGTGGCGGGAAAATGGAGTGACGAGTTGGACTTTATGGTTCTTGTTTTGCTTTTTGAATGTATTGACCGGAGGTTGTGCGGGTACCGGTCCCTGCTTTTTTGATATCTTCCTTTGAGAGTTGAAATGTGCCTCCGAAGAAGGCTTTTTTGTTCGAGCATTCTATTTTGGGACATGCCTCCGAATAGGGCTCCTCTGAAGAGTTGTGCCTCCGAAGAGGGCTTGTGCCTCCGAAGAGGGCTTGTGCCTCCGAAGAGGGCTTTTGCCTCCGAAGAGGGCATGTGCCTCCGAAGAGGGCTTGTGGTGCCTCGGGAGAGGGCTTTTGCCTCCGAAGAGGGCATGTGCCTCCGAAGAGGGCTTGTGCCTCCGAAGAGGGATTTTGCCTCCGAAGAGGGCATGTGCCTCCGAAGAGGGCTTGTGCCTCCGAAGAAGGCTTTTTGATTGCCTGGAAGTTACTTTCTCATGGTTGAGTGGATCCACGGGGCGGACGCAAGTTGCTTGATTGGATGTTCGTTTGTACAAACGATCGCAATCAATTAACAAGGGCCATGTTCCTTCAGCTTGGGATGGTGCCCCTCCGGTGGTTCCACCAATCTTTTTTGATTGAGGAAAGCACTTTCATTTTTTGGCGTGCCTCATTAGAGGGCTTTGGTTGGTGTTCCAGGGAGGTTACGTTTCTGTTTGCCTGCCCATGTTTTTCTCATCATCTGTTCACCAGCAATCCTTTATTATCGTTTCCAAGCGCATCTTCCTTTCTTTTGCAAGTAAATTGCTTTATCTGAAGAAGTAGACTTCACTGTTGAATGACTTCACGGGGCAAACGCAAGTTACTTGGTTGGATGTCTGTTTATACCGACGATCACAACCAGTTAACGAGGGCTTGATACAGTGGAGTCGCCAACTTTTTATGTGAAGTTCTTCTTGTATGGGATGCGAATCTGGAATTTTTGTCGCTTGGTATTTGCTTAATAAGTAATTTATAGGGCTTGCTTGGCCTTGTGATGGGTAAGCCTTGTTTTGATAGCCTGCAATTTTGAATCGACATTTTAGCAATACATTTTAAAGTATTTACATATCGAAATGAAACAGGCATTATACAATAATAAAGAACACATGATTTATAGTTCTATATTATTGAATTACAATACAAAAGTTCTACATCCACCATTGTTTTACAAATTTAAGCAATGCTATTAAGTAAAAAATAGATGCAAGTATTTGTAGTCTCAGAATCTCCAGATTGAATTTCAACTTCCGCTGGATTCGTAGTTTTGGATTCATATGCCAGAGAGAGTAACAGATGCCCCAGCTGTGGTTTTGTGGGTAGTTAGCAGTCGTCCCGACTTCCGCATGCTGGGTATGGACCTCCTGTGACAACATTAATGACAAGTTATTCGGGCTCTTGTACCGCGGTGTTGTTGCGAGAGCCAAATTGATGGACAGGATGTTGTTGCCCCTGTGTGGATGAGGTTGGATTAACCCCGTTTTTCTTCACATATTGTTGGAGTTTACCCTGTTTCAGTAATTCTTCAATCACATTTTTTAACTGGCGACATTGGTCAGTGTCATGTCCAGGTTGATTGTGAAATCGGCAGAAATTCCCATTATGCACTGCACCTCTCCCCATCTCAGGCGGCTTAGGATACTTGACAACATCCTTTGTTGCGAAGAAGATATTTCCCGGTGTATCAGTTAAAGGAGTAAAATCTGAAGGATTAAAGCGGCGTGATTTCTTCTCATTCCTTTGCTTCTTTCCTCCGTCGTTCTCCCTTTTCTGATTTCCAGATTCTCTTTTGTTAGACGCTACATCGGTATTGTTGACTTCAGCAACAACTACCTTTGCTGGTGCAGAAAGGTTTTCTAGGCGCATGAATTCATCGGCCTTTTTATAAAAAAAATCAAGCGAGTTTGGTTCTTTCATCTTTAGCCATTTTCCAAATTCACTTGATTTATCGACGGCTCGCATCAAGTAAGTCAGGATCATACGCGGCTCTGCATTATCCACTTCGGCTAGAGCTATATTGAAACGGCTCAAGAAATATTTGATTGATTCTCCAAGAGCTTGTTCAAGGCTAGACAGTGACATTATATCCTTAGCTTTTGAAGCATACAATCTGAACTGATCTTTGAACTTTCGCGTTAAGTCGGAGAATTGATCCACAGACCGAACTGGAAGCTTTGTAAACCAAAGTAATGCCACACCTTCCAAGTACACTGGAAAGTATCGGCACTTAATTTCATCTGATGCTCTCGCACCGGTCATATGCCAGTCGTACTTATATAGGAAATGACTAGGGTCACTCGTTCCTCTATAGGCTGGAATAGCAGGAGGTGCAAATTTCCTTGGAAATTCTACTTTCAGGATCCTTTCGGTAAACGGGGTTCTGCTTGGTGCAAATCCCCAGTCATTCTCATTTTCTTCCCTCTGCATGCTCTCTTTCATGATGTGGCCAACCATCTCGGACAGGTACTCTTTATTGTTCAGAGACATCGTTGGGCAGGCATCTGAAGTTGGCTGCGGCCTTGAACCTTCCACTTGGAAAGGTGGCATCTCGGCAAAGGTTGTTGCATGGTTTTCTGGTTGTCGACTTGCCCCAAGCAGAGCGTTTACTCTATCCATCATCAAAGCGTTTTGAGCTTCGATTTGTTGGTATAACCCAGAAACTATATCATCTAATTCAGCCCTTGTGACTCCAACGTTAGGATCTGGCTGGTTTGCTGTTGGGGAAGCGGAGGTCCCTTCATGAACATTTCCAAATCTGGCAGGTCTACCTCTTCTTCCAGGAGCCATTATTTCAATTAGACTTCTGATCTTTAAGGAGATTCTTTCAACTGCAAAGTAATGGTGAGAAGATTCTTGAGTTCAATTCTCAGTGAAAGCACCAAAATGTTAACGCTAAAAATTGAACGCTAACACCCGGTGTGTGTAATAATGTTGTGAAAGCACCACCCGTGATACGGGAATAAGAGATAAGCAGTAAAATAGCCAGAAAACGGTAAAAGACAGCGATTTTATTGTGGTTCGGCTCGTAATTAAGCCTACGTCCACTTTATATTCTTTTATTGCTGATCGGATTACAAGTTGTTACAATACAATTTGAAATACAATGCACTTTGATTCCAAAACACTCTAGACTAATAGCTCAAACTTCGATGTAGAAGATCTCCTTGAATTCATGTAGAATGTGGTAGATTTCTTTCAAAGCTTGTTGTAGTGTCTCGAATGTTTGAAGTTCTTCAAGTGTTGAATGAGTTGAGAATTCGGCGGAGTAACGGCGCTTCGGAGAATGGCTTGGAAAAGTCCACTTCATGTTGAAGGTAGCGATGTATTTATAGAGAAGTCTGGACAGAATTTAGTTCCCAAGTCTTAGGTCGTGTATGACCTAAGTTAAGTCGTAGGTCACGAGCGACCTAAGTTAGGTCGTGGTCCACTCGCGACTTAAGAAGTTAGCCTGATGGAGTTGCATTCGGTCTTATCTGAACAAGTGGTAGGTCGTGAACGACCTAAGGTAGGTCATGCTCCTTTCTTTGTTTTTAGCTCGTCAGGTTGTTAAGTCGCTGGACCGCTTCAGGAGTTAGGTCGTAAACAACTTTAGGTCGTTAGCTCGTGAAGTCTTTAGGTCGTTAGCTCGTGAAGTCTTTAGGTCGTTAAGTCCCTTAGGTCGTGAAGTCCCTTAGGTCGTTAAGTCCCTTAGGTCGTTAAGTCCCTTAGGTCGTTAAGTCCCTAAGGTCGTTAGGTCGTGAACTTTCTTAGGTCGTTAGGTCGCTAATACCAGTAAGTCGTTAGGTCGCTAACTTCCTTAGGTCGTTAGGTCGCTAACTTCTTTAGGTCGCAGAGTTTTAGGTCGGCATAAAAATGGGAGTTAACATTTTACTCCCAGCTCTTTAGTAATTTTAAGCCCGACGATCAAGGCTTCGTATTTAACTTCGTTATTCATCGCAAGGAAGTCGAGTTTCAGGGCATAGTCGTTCGAGCGTTCCTCAGGAGTTACTAGTACAACTCCAATGCCAGAACACCGATCGTCAGATGCTCCTTCCATATATGTCTTCCATTGGATGGTAGGTTCTCCACTGCCCTTAGGAGAGTCATCTTGTGTAGTAAATTCAGCTACGAAGTCTTTCAATGCTTGTCTCTAGATAGCTCTCCGAGGGAGATAAGAGATATCGAACTAGCTAAGTTAGATCTTCCATTTCAGTAACATCCCAGACGTCTCAAGTCTCTATAGGACCTATCGTACCGGCTGGTCAGTTAAGATATTAATGGGGTAAGCCTAAAAATAAGGATGGAGCTTCCTTGATGCAATCAACAGGCAGTACGTGAGCTTCTCCAACTTTGGATAGTTTCTTTCAGCACCTGTCAACTGCTTGCTAACATAGTATACTAGCTTCTGGATTAGATTCTCTTTGCATAGAAGTGCCACAGTTATGGCATGTACCGACATTACTAAATAGATAAACAAGTCTTTATGATCCAGTGGCTTAGACAAGATGGGGGGTCCCTCTAAGTGATGTATAGGAGCTTGGAATGCATCAATATAATTCTGTGTCCATTCGAAGATCCTCTTCCCTCTTTTGATCAAGTCGAAGAAGGGAATGCACTTGTCTGTGGCCCTGGAGATGAATCGACTTAGGGCAACGACCTTTCCATTTAGGCTCTACACCTAGTTAATCGTCTTTGGTGCTTGGATATCTCTTATCGCTTGAATCTTCTTGGGTTTGACTTCAATCCCACGAGAGCTAATGATAAAACCCAAGAATTTCCCTGACATAATGTCGAAAGTGCATTTCAAGGGGTTGATTTACATTTCGTATTTTCGGAGAACACTGAACATTTCCACCAAATCACCAATGTGGTCATTTGATCGTTATGAATTCACAAGCATATAACCCATATATACTTCCATTGATCGTCTGATCTGATCTCTGAACATCTAGTTGACCAATCTCTGATAAGCAGCTACATCGTTTTTCAGTCCAAATGGCATCACAATGTAGCAGTATAACTCTAGTTCAGTAATGAAGCTGGTGTGTTCCTGGTCTGGGACATGCATCGGGATTTGATTGTACCTGGAGTACGCATTCATAAATGAAAGTAGTTCATGTCTAGCTGTCGAGCCTACCAGCTGGTCAATCCTTGGAAGTGGAAAGCTATCCTTTAGGCATGCTTTATTCAGGTTTGAGTAGTCGATGCATGTCCTCCACTTTCCATTAGCCTTTCTTACGAGTATAGGATTAGATACCCATTTTGGGTAGAGGGCATCGCGAATAAACCCATTGTTCTTGAGTCCATCCACCTCCTCCTTAAGTGCAGAAGTTCTCTCCAGATCTATGCTGCATCATTTCTATTTCACCGGAACATGCCCCAGGTCGATATTCAATGCATGGCTTGCGATGGTTAGCGAGATCGCACACATGTCAGAATGGGTCTAGGCGAACACATCAAGATTCCTCGAAGAAAGCTATCTAATTCCTTCATGTTGAGCTGTGATTCGATCTTCAGGATTGGCGATGGGTCGTCGTGGCTAACCGTGATGTCGATCGTCAGCTTAGCGGGTGCAGCCTTGAGTACTTTGAGCTCCTTATCCTCATTTCTTGGATTTATATCTTTATAGAACCGACTATGGTGTTGCTAAGTTCATTAGTTTTGATGCAAAGAGGCTACTCCACATCATTTTATTTTCCTCTCCACTGATCATCTATCAACTCAGCAACATATCAAGCATGACCGGTTGCCTAATCTCCATGAATAATTCCCATGCCATTCTCTGCCGAGAATTCGAGTGTTAAACACCAAGGGGCGATAGCTGCCCTAAATTTAGCAAGGATCGGATGGCCCAAGAAAGCATTGTATGGAGAGTTCACATCCATAAAAAAACGGTAGCACTCACACTCTCCTATGGTTGATGTCTCCCAACTCCACCTGTAGCTCGACATAGCTTATTGCTTCAGCAGTAATACCGTTAAAGTCCTTAATATGGGCTTTGCATGGTTTCAAATCTTTGGCCTCCAGTAACATCTGTTCGTAGGCCTTCTTAAAAAGGATATTGACTGAACTTCTACAGTCAATCAAAATCTTTCTCACCAAGGTGGGGTCGATCATGGCCAAGATCACCATTAGGTCTATTGTTGGAGCCTCTACCATGTTTGCATCTCTACTACGAAATATGATATCATTAGTCATAGTTCTTTGCTACTTTGCTGGAGCACCGTCCTCCGTGTTTGAGCAGCACTCCATATCAACATGTCATATATCATTAATGTAATGCTCCATCTCGTTCTAACTTTTGTCAACTGGATGTGGTCCTCCAACAATAATGTTAATGACTAACCTTCCTCCCGCCTGCCAAGATTCCTCAGCACTAGGCAGGACTTGTCCTCTATTGGGGTCGGATGTCCCCTGCCCACCATCCTATGGGGCTTTAACAAACTGTTGCAACTTTCTTTCACAAATCAACTTTTCAATGACATCGTGGAGGTGGCAGCACTCGTCCGTTGTATGACCATAACTTCCATGGAATCTACAGTACTTTCCTATCTGTTTCTGCTTCTCCGTCAGTTCTTTCGGGGGTGGTTTTCTGTACTGCATAGTATTACAAGTCGATAGATAGATGTTCTCTACTTACATGTTCAACGGTATATAGATGTCAAATGTCAGAATCCTTGGCTCCCCTCTTCCAGAATCTCAGCTTCGATCATAATTTCTATCATCGCTTCCCTTTTGCTCATTTGCTTTGTTTTGAACATTAACTTCAACTTTACTGTAACTCTTTACGGACTGTTTCACCGCCATGTTACTTTGTACTCCCTCAGCACTCTGGCCTGCAACATCTCTCTTCCTGGTCTGCTTCACCTCCTCTTTCCTAAAGTACCGAGCTACCTTCACATAGAAACGACCAACATTGAAGGAGGCTTTCCCACTAACCAATCACCAAAATCAGAATCAGAGTAGCCTCCCTTAGTAGGTGCTATCAGAATTGCATTATCATTTGGATTACTGACTTCTGTAACAACCGTATTATACCTTTCAGATAATCTTTTAGTGACTCCCCCGGAGCTTGGACCAAGTTGGAAAGCGACATGACATCTTTGGGGCGAGCCACGTGTACGTGGAGCAGGGAACTGCTCCATGAACTTCCTTGCTAACTCATCAAATGTGACCACGGTGGTAGCTTATGAAGCACATAGTCGCCACTAGTAATGATCACCTTTTCGACCCTTAAATGTTGACATAATATATCCACGGTATTCACGTGCCAAGCACCCAAGTGCTAAAAAGACAAATGTTAAGGTAAAAGAAAAGGAAGAAAAGAAAATATAACAGAAAGAGGAGAACAAAAACATCAAAATCTCACAATGGAATGATAACATGTAATATCAAAATGACCTTTTACAAAGGAAATCGTATGTATACAATAATCAGAGCAACCTAACCTATCATCAGCCAAGATAGTTATAACTACCTGTCCTCATAATTGCTGATAAATATAAACAAAGTAATGAAGTATAAATAAAAACTACGATTGGTATTCATCCCGCTCGTCTCCAAGAGCACTAATGAACATCAACGAAAACTAGAAATATACGCGGGGATAACCTGAGCATTATAAGAAAATAAAGCCCAGATCAGTTTTTGGAAAACCAGCATAAGAAACTTAAATCATTTGAATTATTTAACGTTATAAAACTTTTCAAAATGAAGGTATCTTGTAAGACCACGTTGTAAATAAACACGGATGAGTTTTTACCTTATGATAACCAAACCATTTCTATTAGAAACTCCAATGATATTATAATAGTGTCTAAGGTGTTTAATATAAATATAACATAGCTGAAATGGTTACATTTTTTACATTTAACAACATATTTAGGTATACAAACAAAACTGCTAAGGCACTTTCATATAATTGGATTTTCCATGGAGATACCTCCAGCTTAAAAACTGAAGCGGATCTCCTATGACAAGGATCTGAAACTACCTTCCAAGCTTCATATATCTTTAGATAACATATACCATAATGTAAACACAACTGGCCCATGCCCGAGCAAGCAAACCCGAATCATGTGGAACCTAAGCATCACAACTCATGCTGGACAACATATCGATAAGAATACTTTAGACAATGGAGTTGAGACACCGCTCTAGGTTAGCAAAAACACTACATTATGCATCCTACTCCGTCTTTAGTCATTTACCGATGTTGAGGTTACATTTGGCATCTTCAAACGAGTTTTCAATACTCGAACCAATAATGAATCCCATATGGATTCCATCATCTCAACATATTTCAGAACCACACTTGGACTCCATCATTCACTTCCAAAATAGAGAACCCGTATCTCAGTCTCGAAGTGATTTTCGATAAGTAGAACACTTACCAATCTCAATCTCTCTAAGACTGAATCGATACATTTGGTCTTATTCAACAATAATATGAATGATTGCATAAGGTAACTAAATCCCGTAAACTCTCCATAAGCAAGTAAACATACAAGCACTATCAATTCATCCAAAGCACGATCAAGTCACATAAATGACTTTTAAACCCTTTTTAATTAATTTATCTTTTACTAATTACAAACCCTTTGTATTAGTAAAACTCATTTTTTACCTAATAAAACTTCATACATTAATCAAAGCTTCCTTTATTAATTAATATTCTGTATATATTTTTAAATTCACTTTGTAAAAGATATATATTTGTATTCATATATTTAACTATTAACTTACACTATTTTCAGTACTTAAAAAGTATTTATGTACTTATTTCAATAGCATAGGTATATTCATAAATTAGTTAACACAGTTTTGCATACTTAAAATATAATCAAAGAGGTTAAAAACAAATGTCATTAAAACATTGTTACTATAATCCCCTCCTCTTTCATAAATTAAACATATAACTTTTTCTATCCTTTTATAAAGATTTCAATTACTTACTATCTTTAAAATTCAATTATTAAAGATCTGATTATATATAATATTTTTCCACTTTAAAATATAATTCAAGGGTTTAAAAACAAATGTTACTAAAACATTATTTACAATAACCCAAAACATTTCACTCCTAACCATTTCCTTTAAAACTTGCCTCTAAGGATTTAATTACATTTAAGGATTAAATACAGTTGTTACTCAAATATTTGTCACAACAAATCCAAATCTATTTCATACTTTGAAATCATTTTTCTTTAAAACTACCTTTTAAGGATTTAATTACATTTAAGGGTTAAAGACAATTGTTACTCAAACATTTGTCACAACAAACCCAGAACTATTTTCTTGTAATTATCTACTAAATATTCATTAGTAAATATCTAATTATATTTCTAAGTAAAATTATTAACAAAGGTTAAAAACAAGTGTTGCTAAAACACTATTTACAACAACCCAAGACCATTTACTTATCCATTAATAACTTTAAACATTTATTTAAAGATAAAAGTGTATCCACACTTATTAATTAAGATAATACATTAGTAATTTCCACAAAACCATTTATTTTGACTTAAGTGTTAAAACCCAAATCTCGTTTATTACATTTATTAAATACTTAATTAAATATTTAAAACTTATGTATACATATATAGAAATATCTTTAAAATACTTATTGGTATGTTAATATACTTTTAAAACTACTTAAAATATATGATAATTATTTATATAAAATATTATTTAAGAAAAAGGAATTTTGAAATAAATAGAAAAATCAAAATAAACATGTTTTATTTTAAAAGCCACTTAGTTTAAAAATTCATAATTAATTGTTAAAAATATATTTAAATGGAAACTAATTTTAAAACACTTTATTATAAGTTAGAAAACAACCCTAAAAAGATTAGAGAAAAATACTTAATTTAAATATCATTTTTGCAAAATCTACAGTTTCAAACAGAAAACAAAGCATTTCTGCAAATGCTACCAAAGCAATTTGCAACTGCACAGAAGTGTTTCAGAAGCAAAGACAGCTCTTCAGAAGTGCTAGTAAAAGTCTCGGGCTATCATTCCAGTTATTTTGTTACATCTTTGCGCCTAGTTTTCAACGATAAAATAAAGATTTTTGATCCATTATTTTTACAATAGTTAGTATACTTTGGGTACTTGAAAACTATGAAGAAAAATCCTAAAGAATGTCGTTTAATTATTATATAGAACATCTGAAAACAAAGTATTTTACCAAGTGCTCATATAGTGACTATTTCGCTATAACTTTTGCCTCTTCGTGAACTAGCTATCTAATAATTTAAGCTTCAAAACTTTTCCAATAAGAATAATATATTATTTTCTTATTAAAATGGTAAAGAAAACCCTAAGAAAGTTTCTAAAAAAAATAAATGTTATTTCTCAAAAACAAGTTATTTAAAAGTGTCGATATAGTGACTATTTTGCTATTAACTTTTACAATTTTGGTTTGCATTTTCTATAACTTCTCAAAACATATACTTTGCTTTTAAACACACTTAAAGAAGTGTAGATAATGACCAAAACAAGTTATATTAAGATATGCTCATAAATCACTAATTTACACAAGTTATAGCTAAGAGATTCAAAGTGCGTTTATAGCGACTATTGCTATACAGACAATTCTGTATTTAACTCGATATTTAATATCATTCTATTTTATTCACATATATAACTTCCAAATTCAAGCCACATTCCAAGAAACATATTTTAACATATGTATTTAAATCAACATACCCATTTTAAATGTTCAAATTTACTTAACACAATTCAATGGTTTTAAGGCAACTAATTAAACTATCACAAGCCTTTTAGAGCATGTAATTAAGGGTCATAACTTAAGTAGTTAGGAACTATTATTATAGTTTATAACAAGCAATATTATCAAGCAATATTAACATGTACTTATCAATTTATATATTCATTCAAAATGAGATAAACTCACTTTCATCCAATCCAAACACTTCCTACCAACATTCAAACAATCAAACACTCCTCCAATCACTTCTACTTTCTCCTAGCTCATAGCCAAGACCTCCCCTTTCCTCCATTGGCTCATGTCCAAGCCTAGAAAGGCCACTCCCCCAAAAATCATGGCCTAAGGCCTCATCCCCCCTTTCTCCATCATTTCCTCACTTCTTAGGTGCTAAACCATATATCCTAGATGATATAAGGACTTTGGCAATTTTGGTGGAGATAGAAGTTGGTTTGAATATATTTCTAGAAAGTTAGAGAGGAGGAAAAAGTGTAGAACATTGATTATTGGTTTATGAATTTTTGAGAAATGCAGAGAGCTTCTCATCTTATTTTTAGCCTTAGTAAATGTGTGAAAAATATGTTAAAAACCCCTCTCCTTCCAAGCTAAAGAATATGCAAACCATACCCTTACACATCCATACTCTTACACACCATACTTCCTTAGTCAATGCCTTAATTTGGGGGTCCTTTGGTACTTTTTGTTTATACTTACTTTTAAAAATATAACACTTAGTTTAATTAATTATTTGCTTAGGAGGATGGAAGATTTAATTCTTGTTTATATGTTCATATGGTAACTTAGTAGCGTACAACTATCCAAACAACTTTTACCTAATGTAAAATTGATTTTTAACAAAATATTTTTCGATCACATTTTAAATATTTATCCAAAGTGTATATTTTTGTAAACATGTTTCAAAAATAAGTTTTCTATCATTCTTTATTAATTAAAAAGTGTTTAACAAGGTTATAAAATCATATTTAATCACATTAAATCAGAGGTACAAATATTTAAATAATTTAGATATTTAAATACGAAGTGTTCAGAAGTCTGGGTTGTTACACGAACCCTTCCAGAAAAATGGTAAAACATCCACACTTGACTGCATTAGTGGCTCATACGGAGTCCATTTGCCACTCGTACTTCATGAGATGCTGCCTGAGGTTGGTTTTTCCCACATAAGCAGGCATCATAAGCATACTGAACCCACGAATATTCTACATGCAGGATATTGTCAATGAATGGAGAATGGCTTTTGGAGAGTCCCCAATCATTGTTGGTCAGGCGTTGATTTTCTTTCACAAGCTGTCTCACCATAGCCGTTCGTTCCGGCGTTTAGAGAGTCGGTGCTTAGTGGTGATCATGTTCGACCTCACGTAAATGACCTGATCCATGCCTTTTGGGCAGCACCACATTGCCTTGGCCCAGCGTGCTCCTCCTGTAACTCCCGTTCAGCAATCCTATCATCGTCTCTCGACTATGGTTCATTCGCATTCGCTTGGGTTTCAACGCCTTTGTCAGTCGCGGTGCATCCGAAGTTGGCTCCTCCATCAGCATGAAGGTTCCCCCTTGGTTGGAGGGTTCGGTGCTGATTTGGGTAGCTTGGCAATGGTCGATCGCATAGTTTCCCCTCAACGTTCCAGCATCATATGCATTCGCCTTGTGTCGTTTTCTTCTGTGATAGTCGTCAGATGAAGAGGAGCCCTCTGATCCTAAGTATGGAGTAGGCTCTGCCCTTGTCTTCCCATGTTGGTTTTTCAACTGGTTCATCAAGTCCATATTGGCCTGGATTTGCTGATAGAGCTGCAGAGGCTATCTAATAGTTCCTTCATTAGGAATTCAATGTAGACTTTGGTGATATAATCTGCTAGTGGGGCATCGGTAGCCACCGGTTGCATATTGTGGTTAACTTGTTAAATGCAGATATCTTCATTTCCTTCAACAGCACGAGAAGTAGTGGACCTGTTTCCTCTAGCCATGGCTAATAGCTTACTTATAGATCTTCTTAAAATCTGAGTAGAAATGGAAATTTTTCAGTAGAAATCTGGATCTATCTCGTGAATATGGGAATCCATAAGTTTATGATGAGATCCAATCAAGTTGAGAATTCTTTCTCAGTGAAAGCACCAAAATGTTTGCACCAAAAGTTGGCACAAACACCAACATATTGAAAGCAGAGAAATAAAATGGATAATTAAACTTGAAACGGAAAGTAAACGAGCAGAAATAAGAACGACAAATTTATAGTGGTTCGGCATTGATTGCGTACATCCACTTAAAGGAATTGCTTTATTCAATACTTGCTTTTTTGGTTAAAGAGGGATCAAATCATTGATTACAATAGCGTTGAAGTAAAACAGTAGCATAAAGGTCCTTAAAATAAACAATGAACTCTATCTTTATAGTTGTAGACGACCAAATATCTTCGTGAAATTTCACCAACAGACTCTCACGATGCAGACAAGGTCACCCAAAAAGTTTCGTAGCCCAACTCCTAAGGATGGCGATCTGTATCGATCGGTCTAGATAGCCACGTGGCGTCACATGATCCCTCATATAGGTCCCCCTCCATGCTAGCTTCATGTTTCCAAAGTGTTTTTGCATAGTTGCCTACATGTTTTGTGGAGATATAGATTGATTTCCATTGAGTTGAACTGCTAGTTTGTGTTGTTCATAGCTAAATGATCTGATTTGATCCCTTACCTAGAGGAAGGGATAGGTACTGATTCCATGCCTAAGGGAGGCACTAATTCATAATTAGAATATTCGAGAGAGTCTCTCTTGATCTTGCTTAATCGTTGTTTCATACCACTATCTGTGCTTGATCTCCGGACTTTATGCTCATCCCTTTTGGCTACTTGCCTTATTTACCATCGAGTCTAACCTGTCCAATCAATCAGTATATAGCTGGGTCAAAAGGCGAGATAACAAATCACAATTAATCGTATTCTCTCAAGTGCCCGACCTATGTCTATTGGTATCCCTAATTAAGTTGATAAGCCTTAAACTCATGGCATATCGAAAACAATATACATTGGTATCCCTATTGAAGTTGTCAACCCATAAAACATATGGCATGTTGAAGCATTTATAGAGCTATACGAATTCTTTTTCATATAAAAATTTCAGGACCAAAATCATTATTTAATTATTTTTAATAATTCAAACCCAAAAAAAGGTCATTTCCTTCTTAGGAAATTTATAAAATATCCATATTTACTTGGAAAAATTATGAAATTAAAAACTCATCTTCAAGATAATATTTTATACAACATACCGGAAAATCAAATCAATTGGATATTGAAAACTTAGGTTTTCCTTTAAAACGCATCATAATAATTCCATAAAATTTCACAAATCGTTATTCTATCTAAACAAGGACCAAACATCCATAACATGGCAAAAAAATCAAGATTAATTCGGAAATCAGCATAACTGAATTCAAACACAAACATAGAGATGGTTAATTATTATTTACCTTAAATTGGATGATGGAATTGAGATTTGATGGAGTTTAGTTTCCCTAAGCCTCGCCTTTTGAATATCTTGGTTTCCCCTTTGATTTCTTCTTCTCTACCATGGTTATAGCCGGCCTCTCTTATGTTTGTGATTGTTTGTGATTGTAAAATGAGAAATGAATGAAAGGGTGAGGGTTTGAGGGATGAAAGAGAGATATATTCCTATTTTGCCCTTCTCAAGTATTCTTTCCTATGTTAAGTTTAAAAAAACCTTATTAGTTAATTAGTTAGGGTCTAAACTTGTTAATTATCAAATCTCGTCACCATGTCCTACTACAGTATTCTATTTAATCTATCCAGTTAAATCTCCTAAATAATTTTAATCTAAAATTAGGGGTGTTTCAACCAATTTCTTTTTGATTTATAGAAAAAGAATTAGAAGAGGAGTGAGAAAAAGGAAAAGTCAAAATGAAATGAAGAATAGTCTAAAGTTGATGTTTGTTCATTTTGTAATTTCTAGCATTTCGCTACACAGCATTTCGTTCGCGTATGAACCACGAATGACAAAAACAAAAATACGATTGCAAACGAAAATGCGATACGATCATAAAACAACAATAAAATACACTGGTTATCTTATTCTGTGAAATTTCAAAAATACCATCATTTACTAAAAATACGTCAAACGAAAATTTAAATATTTTCTAAATTAAAAATTATGGAAAAATCCTATAAATTAAATTAAAAATTCATTAATAAAATCGAGTCATTTTATTAAAAATTGATTTTCTTATTATTTATCATATTTGAATCATATTTCAATATTTAAATAAATTAAATATTCTCATCCAAAACATTAAAAAATTTGGGTCGTTACAGTTAACCGTGCTTGTTTTTATTGTTCAATATGCGAGCACCATTTTGCATTGTGATTCCCAAAGTTCTGAAATGTGTACGTTATGGTTAACGAGAAGCAGTAGGTGACAGTGATGCTTGAGACTGGTTTTGTGGAAATGAACAAAAATAAAATTATTGTTATAAGGACACATGCAAGTGTATATCTATGTTAGGCGACATGTGAGGTCAGACTAGCTCTTTAAATATAAACACTGGTTGTGTAAATTAGCGGAAAGTGGATTAGTAGGCATATAAGAGTGGATGTTGTGCGTAAAATAAAGTTGTAAGCTGGCATAACGTTGTCATGTGTTGTGTATAAATAAATTAGAGGGTAGTTAGTATGGATATATGAGATACAGTTAGTTGTGTTACCTAAAATTTAAGTATTCTATCTATAATAATAATAAACGAGTGTTACGTCACGCGTGAGTTATTTTACAAATTGTATATGTTTCAAAACACTCAAAAAAATAATTTTTAAAAATATTTAGTCGTATTTTGCGTTTGAATTTTTATTTTTAAGTTCAGTATTTAATTTTTTTTGATAGTTTATGAATTTATATTTTTGTTATTAGTTAATAAAGAAAGGATTTGTAAAGGAATTTCATTTGTTATATCCTATTTTAAAGTTACATTAAGATTTGATTATATTTGAGCGTTCTGAATTTGTAAAAAAAAACCTATTTATCCGGTCCTATTTTCAAGTGATATTAATGTTTATTAATATTTGTGAAGACACGTGTTCAATTTGTAAAGTGAGTTTATTTATTAGATTCATTTTTTAAGGAATTTGATAATATATATATATATATATATATATATATATATATGAGCGTTAAATTATATATGAGTAAAGGGTATTTTTGAAAGTTTACGATCGGACCAAAAATTTACGCTTTCAAGCCAACTATTAATAAAGATAATAAACGTAGCACGGTATATGTTATAACTTAACTTTGAGGTATTTTACTTAATGAAATATTTTGTGACAGTGATATTTTAGATAATGTTTCAGATTTTTTCACATCTTAAAATATGTTTGCTGACTCAAGTATTTAAGTTCGTGGTTGTAATAAGTTAGTAAAACTTTTGTTAAAGCTGGATGCTCGGTATGTGATCTCGAATACTCATGTTTAAATGGATTTCATGGAAGTATTTTATAGTGTTTTACGCTTCTTGTCAATGAGTTGTGACAATGAAGGCAAAATGTACAAAAGATTGGAAGGGAAAACATTATGGTATTACGAATGACATAGTATAACTATTGAAAAACACTAAAAAATAGTGTTATGTCGATTAATCCAAAAGAAAAAACAGTAAACTAAAACGCTGCTATTTGACACTCTTATTTAAAAATATAATTGACATAACATGGTGTACCTATGCGTTATGTCATTTTGAAGTATTTAGAAGACATAGCTTTCGAAGAAATTAAACTTTAGAAGTAAATAAAATATTTCAAATTCATAACAAATCAAATGATTAACATACCAATACTTAGAGGAGGAACCTCACCAAATCACTACATGTATACTGGTAATTTATTGTTGTGAATTATAGATTTTTGCTTTCTATTTCTTTTAGGAGTTTAACTTACCTCCAACAATTTATTTAACCTTTTAAACTTGGTATTTAAAATTTAAGCTATGTATTGTCTTTATGTTTGTTTCCTGTAACAACCCTGTATTTTTCAAATATTTTTAAATTGATTTTTCCAGATTCAAAAGCTTTATTTATGAAAAAGAATAAATTTTGTTATTTTAAGTATAAACTTTGATTTTGATGTGGATTAGAATTTCAAATATGACTAAATTTAATACTTTCAGAAATTGTGAATTTTGGTCAAATAGTCAAACTTTGACTTTTAAATTTAAATTTTAAATATTTGAAATTATAAATTTTATCTTTTATTATGAAAATAGATTTAATAACATGAATACTGCTTTTCGTTTCGTTGAAAACGAAGTTAAAATGTAAAAGTTATGTGCATTTCAATTTTTAGTATAATTTGTTTTATTGTGCAATTTTGCCTGTTTTAAATTTTATAAATCATATTTTCTTTCTTATATTTTGTTTTAATATGTGTTAATATGTTATTTTATGTATCTTTTTGTCTTTTAATATTTTAAAATGATAATAGAATTTTTCCAAAATTTACTGTATTTATTTTCCATTTTTAAAGGCTGTTTTCCTATTTTCTGCTATTTCCTCATTAAAAATTATATGTAAATTTAATTTTAAATATTTATTTTGTGAATATATTTTTATTTTATGTTATTATTTATGTTTAAAAATATATTACAAGCTCATATGAATTTTCTAAAATTTATTCTATTCAATTTCAAATTTTCTAGACTAGTTTACTATTTTTAAGCAATTTCCTTAATTCTTTTTATATTTTCTTTAAATTTAATTATATATTTTTATTTTATTTCACTTTTTTTTCGGTTTTTAGATGTACTTGCTGAATTTTATTTCATTTTATTTGATTTAAATGAAAAGAAAGTATGGAAGGTTTTAAAAGCTAAGAAACGTAAAGTCGTTTCACCGTTTCTTTTACCGTTTCTTTTTCAATCAATACATCAGTTATTTTGGCCGTTACTTATACTTTCTTCAGCTGTACCTCTCTCTTATTCACGTGAAAAGCTTCTCAAAATTTCAGTTCTCATCTCCTAAAACTCACGACTAAGAAAAATTTGCCAATGGCTTCCATTCTCTACTTCTTCTCTTCACTTTTACTCTTTTCTTTCAATGATTTTGCTTGATCTCTTCACATGTTTGCTTGGCCTAGCCTCTACCACCTTCATCCCCATCATCACCTCCTCCATCTACTACAGCAAACACTCCCTTCCCTCTGACCAAGACAGGCCATGACCTTCCACTTGAAGCCATCACCACAAAACTCCACAAAACATTGCCTAGACCACACATATCATCACCTACCCTCCATATCTTGCTTTGGCCACCCCCTTAGCCACCACCACCACTTGCTACATGACCTTTGGCTGCTGCTGCACCATCACCCTCCACTGTCCAGACCTGTACCATGCAAGGGCCGAGCCCCACTTGCCTTTGGATGAGCCAAAAATGCACCAAAACTCCACTTATTTTGCCTTGACCCTTTGTCTTATTCATATGTAACTACTACCATCATCATCTCCTTGTTGCCATGCTATTTTGATGCCATAAACTGAGATTATGTCCAGCTATGGCTGAGCAAAAGATCCCCTTGGTCAAGCTCTTGAATGGTTAAAGAAAGGTCGAATCACTTTGCCCTTTGTTGCTTTTTATTTCAAGTCATTTCGATATTGTTTTGTGTTACATATTTATGTATACATTGTCTTGTTTTGTTTATATGTATACAAGGCAATTATATTTGGCTCTCCACTCTCAAATCATATTCATGTTGTCGTACCTTCAAAGATTCTGTGTTGTGGGTTTGGTCGTCATCTCCAGCTTAAACAGGTGAGTTATTCTCACCAGACAATATGTACCTATATATATAACTAGTAAATTGACACCCTGTGAATTTGTAGAAATATATTATCATGTTATACTTGACTATGTTATGATCATATGATGTTTATACACCTGTTATATCATATGTTACTGTTATTTAATGTTATTCTGTTATTTATATCAGTTATCACCATTGCAAGTTCCATGTAGACTAGAATCACTATGGGTTGAAATGATACATACCCGAACGGACTTTAGAATAGGGAAAAATCGTTATGGGCTGAAATGATAGGCCTGAATGGTTTTTATTTAATTTATTTTAACTTGGAATTGCGGGTTTGAAATGATAGAACCCGGATTTTTCATTTTAAACTGCGGATTGAAATGATACATATCCGTATCACTTGACCTAGGCTAGAAAACTATATACAAGTCCGTGGTTATTTTATAAAGCGTTTTGAATATTTTTAAGTATTTTAAAAATATAAATTTATGAAATTTGATTTAAACAGATTTTGAAATATTTTGAATTAAAGAAATTATGATTTTTCTATGTGTTAAAAATGTAATTAATGAATGGTTTAACTGGATTTTTGAAATATAACTTAAGTTGGAAATTTGGAATTTTGGTTAAAAATGGTATTTAAGTTATATAAATAAAATGGATATTAAATTTCATTTGGAAATGGTAAATATGATAATTTGATAAAATTTGAATTTAAGTGATTTATTAAAGTATTATTGATTTTTCTATGAATTTAAGAGGTTAAATAAATGAATGTTTAAAAGTGATCTTTTAAAATATAACTTGACTAGGAAATGTGAAATTTGGTTTTAATTAAAGGTTTAAGTTAATTAAATAAAATTGGAAATTTAGTTAAATTGTGAAATGGTAATTTAAATTTGAAGTGTTAAGTTTATTTGTTGAAATGTGAAGAATTGGACACTTTTACACTAAAATTTATTAAGTAAATTGTTGAAAATTGGATTTGATTATAAGAAATTTATTGTGGAAAGATATATGTTAAATGATATGTAAATGAACATTTTAAATGTTAAAATATGATTTTAAAAATGTTTGTGTTTTAAATTAAAGTTATTTAATTGCTGGAAATACACTAAGACCTGAAATTAACTTTTAATAGCATTCAGAAATGCTATAGATTCTGTTTTGAACTAATGTGTAAAAAGAGCTATTACAGCATTTCTGGAATGCTGTAGTTGCTGTAGTTGAACTTATAGGCTAATATTGAACTCAGGCCTATTATCGCATTCTCTGGAAATGCTATAATGGTCTGCAGTCTATGTTGAAATCAAATTTAACCCGTGTTTTGAAATCTGAACTACCGCAGCACTTCTGAAATGCTGTCTTTTCTGTTTTGAACTATAATTCAACTAAAACTGAGTTTTAACAGCAGTTTTAAGTGCTGTCTTTGCTGAATTAAAAATGTTTTTAAATATAACTTATAGCAGTTGTTTTTAAATGCTGTGAAATGCTGAAATTTTAATAATTAGGGTTTTTGACTTAGTAAACGAACTCGGAATGGTTTGAAACTTTGGAAATTGAATACTTGATTTGAAAATATAATAATTACACTTTTAAAAAGGTTTAAATGAATTATTTTGATTTGGAATATAAAATATTTAAAGGTGATTTGAAATGATAGTAAATGAACGATATCTTTGAATTTAAAAGGTATTTAAAGTTGAATATTTGGATTTGAACTGATAGGATATTTTATTTTATTAAAATGATTTGAAATGAAGTTTTGTAAGGATATGATATTTTATTATATTAAAATGATTTGAAATGAATTTTTGTAAGGATATGATATTTTATTATATTAAAATGATTTGAAATGAAGTTTTGAAATGATATGAAAATTTAAATATATGGAAATGGTTTGGAATTGATTTAATCTCTATTTTGATAAAGATATGGTTTGAAATGATATTTTATTTTGAAGTAAAGTATTGTTTTTAAAAGTTATAACCACGGGTTATAATAACGATTGGTTGGCAAAGAGACCGGGATCGGATATGGACATACTCTCTGTCGATACCGAAAACCACTTTGACAACGTGTACGCGGTGGAGATTCCAAAATGAAGTAGGATGGTGGCGACGTTCTTAAGGTATGTTACGTGGACCCAACTCCCGTGAGTTGGCATAAGGTGGATAAAACAGGAGCGATCTCGGACCAGTGAGGTAGCACCTCTTCTCGGACACATTTCTTCGATATTATACTCTTACTTGTGATTGATTTGATGGCCATCCTCCGATTTGGGAGTGTTGTTCGAGGTGGACGGTAGTGGCTGCTATGCGCTCCACCAGTCCGTGTGCGTAATTGGTATATCTACCCTGGCATTGCCTAGTTGTGCCGTGTCACCTACCATATCGAGCTTTACTACGATTTGTGATTTCTCCCGTAGCCTGTGGAGTATCGAGGGTAGCCCCCATTTTGGGAGTATGCTAATACTGGAAAGACTACTGGGACTATTACGTGTTAAGGTGGAAAATGTAAAGCCTTAATGCTATTTAAAAGTATGTTTAATTTATATTAGACATTATTATAATATCGAATATTACTACATAGTAGATAGTTTAACGGATCCTTAAAGAATGGGCGATCCCAAGCATTCTTTAAGTTACTTGTACCTTTATTTCAGTTCACTTGAGTTGGTTTACATTATATAAGTATATATTGTCCTGACTCGAGTGTTTTGTGTTTTGCTTTACGCTCGGGTCAGCCTGAGTTATTCACAGATTTGGATTTCCACTCTCTTGGAGATTTGAATCGCTGGAGATTATCTGCTTGTCATGTCCTATCTATTTCAATTCCGTTGTTCTACTCAGCTTGTACATGGTTATTATATTGAGACTTTTTTTGTATTCTATTTCTTCTGTTATATCTCATGTAACTCTGATATATTTATATAGTAGCTTCATGAACTACTATTTCTTTTACTTCCGCTGCATTATTTTACTCTGTGTCTGTGATCTGTGATTATATTTTTTACTGCATATTCTGAGATTTGCCAAATTTTTATTTACAACGCGGTATTTTTAGCAATTCAATTCCGACATGAGTGTCTACCTATACACTTATAATGGATGTGAATGGTTGAAAATATCGGGTCGTTACAGTTGGTATCAGAGCTTTGGCTTTGAGGCAAAACTCAGCATATGGAGTAGATTTATTTACAGAATATATCACTTTCGTTCGAGTTTGAATCTTTTCCTCTTGATTCGAATTTCCTTTGAATTTTTGGAACGTTCCCTGCGGTTCCAAAAATTCATTCTTGTCCCTCACTATTCGTCTTCTTTTGATTTTGGAGTATCACATAACTCCACTTCGAATGATCTTTATAGTGAATTGGCTGTCTCACCAATATTCTAATTTTCTGGTAAAGGGGGAAACTCCTTTACAAATTTGCATCGATTCACCAGAGATTTATATCTATCCTTGGTTTAGATGCTAATATCTTTTATTATTCCAAACTCTATCTCTTGAGATCGAAGGTAGATTTACCCCAAAAAATCCACATTTGATCTTATTCATTAAGTCACGGTTGACCCGATTAAGGTTGCCCGCGATTTATTTAAGCTTACCCATCTCCTAATTTTGTTATTTAATCATCTTGTCTTTTGTTCCAAACTATCTCCAAACATTTTTAATTCAGCAAAGACAGCACTTAAAACTGCTGTTAAAACTCAGTTTTAGTTGAATTATAGTTCAAAATAGAAAAGATAGCATTTCAGAAGTGCTGCGGTAGTTCAGATATCAAAACAATGGTTAAATTTGATTTCAACATAGACTGCAGACCATTACAGCATTTCCAGAGAATGCTATAATAGGCCTGAGTTCAATATTAGCCTATAAGTTCAACTACAGCAATTACAGCATTCCAGAAATGCTGTAATAGCTCTGTTTACACAATTTTAGTTCAAAACAGAATCTATAGCATTTCTGAATGCTATTAAAAGTTAATTTCAGGTGTTAGTGTATTTCCAGCAATTAAATAACTTTAATTTAAAACACATAAACATTTTTAAAATCATATTTTAACATTTAAAATGTTCATTTACATATCATTTAACATATATCTTTCCACAATAAATTTCTTATAATCAAATCCAATTTTCAACAATTTACTTAATAAATTTTAGTGTAAAAGTGTCCAATTCTTCACATTTCAACAAATAAACTTAACACTTCAAATTTAAATTACCATTTCACAATTTAACTAAATTTCCAATTTTATTTAATTAACTTAAACCTTTAATTAAAACCAAATTTCACATTTTCTAGTCAAGTTATATTTTAAAAGATCACTTTTAAACATTCATTTATTTAACCTCTTAAATTCATAGAAAAATCAATAATACTTTAATAAATCACTTAAATTCAAATTTTATCAAATTATCATATTTACCATTTCCAAATAAAATTTAATATCCATTTTATTTATATAACTTAAATACCATTTTTAACCAAAATTCCAAATTTCCAACTTAAGTTATATTTCAAAAATCCAGTTAAACCATTCATTAATTACATTTTTAACACATAGAAAAATCATAATTTCTTTAATTCAAAATATTTCAAAATCTGTTTAAATCAAATTTCATAAATTTATATTTTTAAAATACTTAAAAATATTCAAAACACTTTATAAAATAACCACGGGCTTGTATATAGTTTTCTAGCCTAGGTCAAGTGATACGGATATGTATCATTTCAATCCGCAGTTTAAAAAGAAAAATCCGGGTTCTATCATTTCAAACCCGCAATCTCAAGTTAAAATAAATTAAATAAAAACCATTCAGGCCTATCATTTCAGCCCATAACGATTTTTCCCTATTCTAAAGTCCGTTCGGGTATGTATCATTTCAACCCATAGTGATTCTAGTCTACAGGGAACTTGCAATGGTGATAACTGATATAAATAACAGAATAACATTAAATAACAGTAACATATGATATAACAGGTGTATAAACATCATATGATCATAACATAGTCAAGTATAACATGATAATATATTTCTACAGATTCACAGGGTGTCAATTTACTAGTTATATAGGTACATATTGTCTGGTGAGAATAACTCACCTGTTTAAGCTGGAGATGACGACCAAACACACAACACAGAATCTTTGAAGGCACGACAACATGAATATGATTTGAGAGTGGAGAGCCAAATATAATTGCCTTGTATACATATAAACAAAACAAGACAATGTATACATAAATATGTAACACAAAACAATATCGAAATGACTTGAAATAAAAAGCAACAAAGGGCAAAGTGATTCGACCTTTCTTTAACCATTCAAGAGCTTGACCAAGGGGATCTTTTGCTCAGCCATAGTTGGACATAATCTCAGTTTATGGCATCAAAATAGCATGGCAACAAGGAGATGATGATGGTAGGAGTTACATATGAATAAGACAAAGGGTCAAGGCAAAATAAGTGGAGTTTTGGTGCATTTTTGGCTCATCCAAAGGCAAGTGGGGCTCGGCCCTTGCATGGTACAGGTCTGGACAAGGGAGGGTGATGGTGCAGCAGCAGCCAAAGGTCATGTAGCAAGTGGTGGTGGTGGCTAAGGGGGTGGCCAAAGCAAGATATGGAGGGTAGGTGATGATATGTGTGGTCTAGGCAATGTTTTGTGGAGTTTTGTGGTGATGGCTTCAAGTGGAAGGTCATGGCCTGTCTTGGTCGAAGGGAAGGGAGTGTTTGCTGTAGTAGATGGAGGAGGTGATGATGGGGATGAAGGTGGTAGAGGCTAGGCCAAGCAAACATGTGAAGAGATTAAGCAAAATCATTGAAAGAAAAGAGGAAAAGTGAAGAGAAGAAGTAGAGAATGGAAGCCATTGGCAAATTTTTCTTAGCCGTGAGTTTTAGGAGGTGAGAACTGAAATTTTGAGAAGTTTTTCACATGAATAAGAGAGAGGTACAGCTGAAGAAAGTATAAGGAACGGCCAAAATAACTGATGTATTGATTGAAAAAGAAACGGTAAAAGAAACGGTGAAATGACTTTACGTTTCTTAGCTTTTAAAACCTTCCATACTTCCTTTTCTTTTAAATCAAATAAAATGAAATAAAATTCAGCAAGTACATCTAAAAACCGAAACAAAGTGAAATAAAATAAAAATATATAATTAAATTTAAAGAAAATATAAAAAGAATTAAGGAAATTGCTTAAAAATAGTAAACTAGTCTAGAAAATTTGAAATTGAATAGAATAAATTTTAGAAAATTCATACGAGCTTGTAATATATTTTTAAACATAAATAATAACATAAAATAAAAATATATTCACAAAATAAATATTTAAAATTAAATTTACATATAATTTTTAATGAGGAAATAGCAGAAAATAGGAAAACAGCCTTTAAAAATGGAAAATAAATACAGTAAATTTTGGAAAAATTCTATTATCATTTTAAAATATTAAAAGACAAAAGATACATAAAATAACATATTAACACATATTAAAACAAAATTTAAGAAAGAAAATATGATTTATAAAATTTAAAATAGGCAAAATTGCACAATAAAACAAATTATACTAATAATTGAAATGCACGTAACTTTTACATTTTAACTCCGTTTTCAACGAAACGAAAAGCAGTATTCATGTTATTAAATCTATTTTCATAATAAAAGATAAAATTTATAATTTCAAATATTTAAAATTTAAATTTAAAAGTCAAAGTTTGACTATTTGACCAAAATTCACAATTTCTGGAAATATTAAATTTAGTCATATTTGGAATTCTAATCCACATCAAAATCAAAGTTTATACTTAAAATAACAAAATTTATTCTTTTTCATAAATAAAGCTTTTGAATCTGGAAAAATCAATTTAAAAATATTTGAAAAATACAGGGTTGTTACACTCTCCCCCACTCAAAACTTTTCGTCCCCGAAAAGGAACGAGGTACGGGAAAGCACAGAAAAAGATAGAATGAAATAGAATTAAGACAAGATGATAAGAAGATTGGAATTACACCTGATAACTATTGTTATAGGTAAGTTTGACAAAATGGAAGTGATCAAATCAAGAACACAAACACGAAAAAGATCCTATAGAGTCTGAATCACCCCTTTCACTTGACCGACGGTCTATGAATGGAAAAACAGTGTTCAGATCCAGATGAGTAACAAAGATTATCAAAGATTACAGAAAGATTTCTAAACAGAAAGATTATAGAAAGATGCTTATACCAGTCTGTAGCAAGATGAGGGAAAATAAGGATAACCAAAAGATGGTTTGAAAAACAAAATAAGATAATAATTTGAAACCATAATGCTTTGAAATCATAACAATTTAGGGATGTTTATCATTTGGAAATCATACTACTAAGATCATAACACTTAGAAATGTTACAACTTTTAAATGAATTAAAATATTTTAAATGAAGATTATTTTAAAAGGTGTTATGATTTTCTAAGTATTATGTTTTTTTAGAATAACATTTCCAAGTGTTATGATCTTAGTAGTATGATTTCCAAATGATAAACATCCCTAAATTGTTATGATTTCAAAGCATTATGGTTTCAAATTATTATCTTATTTTGTTTTTCAAACCATCTTTTGGTTGTCCTTATTTTCCCTCATCTTGCTACAGACTGGTATAAGCATCTTTCTATAATCTTTCTGTTTAGAAATCTTTCTATAATCCTTGATAATCTTTGTTACTCATCTGGATCTGAACACTGTTTTTCCATTCATAGACCGTTGGTCAAGTGAAAGGGGTGATTCAGACTCTAGAGGATCTTTTTCGTGTTTGTGTTCTTGATTTGATCACCTCCATTTTGTCAAACTTACCTATAACAATATTTATCAGGTGTAATTCCAATCTTCTTATCATCTTGTCTTAATTCTATTTCATTCTATCTATTTCTGTACTTTCCCGTACCTCGTTCCTTTTCGGGGACGAAAAGTTTTGAGTGGGGGAGAGTGTAACAACCCTGTATTTTTCAAATATTTTTAAATTGATTTTTCCAGATTCAAAAGCTTTATTTATGAAAAAGAATAAATTTTGTTATTTTAAGTATAAACTTTGATTTTGATGTGGATTAGAATTCCAAATATGACTAAATTTAATATTTCCAGAAATTGTGAATTTTGGTCAAATAGTCAAACTTTGACTTTTAAATTTAAATTTTAAATATTTGAAATTATAAATTTTATCTTTTATTATGAAAATAGATTTAATAACATAAATACTTCTTTTCGTTTCGTTGAAAACGGAGTTAAAATGTAAAAGTTATGTGCATTTCAATTTTTAGTATAATTTGTTTTATTGTGCAATTTTGCCTATTTTAAATTTTATAAATCATATTTTCTATCTTATATTTTGTTTTAATATGTGTTAATATGTTATTTTATGTATCTTTTTGTCTTTTAATATTTTAAAATGATAATAGAATTTTTCCAAAATTTACTGTATTTATTTTCCATTTTTAAAGGCTGTTTTCCTATTTTCTGCTATTTCCTCATTAAAAATTATATGTAAATTTAATTTTAAATATTTATTTTGTGAATATATTTTTATTTTATGTTATTATTTATGTTTAAAATATATTACAAGCTCATATGAATTTTCTAAAATTTATTCTATTCAATTTCAAATTTTCTAGACTAGTTTACTATTTTTAAGCAATTTCCTTAATTCTTTTTATATTTTCTTTAAATTTAATTATATATTTTTATTTTATTTCACTTTGTTTCGGTTTTTAGATGTACTTGCTGAATTTTATTTCATTTTATTTGATTTAAATGAAAAGGAAGTATGGAAGGTTTTAAAAGCTAAGAAACGTAAAGTCGTTTCACCGTTTCTTTTACCGTTTCTTTTTCAATCAATACATCAGTTATTTTGGCCGTTCCTTATACTTTCTTCAGCTGTACCTCTCTCTTATTCACGTGAAAAACTTCTCAAAATTTCAGTTCTCATCTCCTAAAACTCGCGGCTAAGAAAAATTTGCCAATGGCTTCCATTCTCTACTTCTTCTCTTCACTTTTACTCTTTTCTTTCAATGATTTTGCTTGATCTCTTCACATGTTTGTTTGGCCTAGCCTCTACCACCTTCATCCCCATCATCACCTCCTCCATCTACTACAGCAAACACTCCCTTCCCTCTGACCAAGACAGGCCATGACCTTCCACTTGAAGCCATCACCACAAAACTCCACAAAACATTGCCTAGACCACACATATCATCACCTACCCTCCATATCTTGCTTTGGCCACCCCCTTAGCCACCACCACCACTTGCTACATGACCTTTGGCTGTTGCTGCACCATCACCCTCCACTGTCCAGACCTGTACCATGCAAGGACCGAGCCCCACTTGCCTTTGGATGAGCCAAAAATGCACCAAAACTCCACTTATTTTGCCTTGACCCTTTGTCTTATCCATATGTAACTCCTACCATCATCATCTCCTTGTTGCCATGCTATTTTGATGCCATAAACTGAGATTATGTCCAGCTATGGCTGAGCAAAAGATCCCCTTGGTCAAGCTCTTGAATGGTTAAAGAAAGGTCGAATCACTTTGCCTTTTGTTGCTTTTTATTTCAAGTCATTTCGATATTGTTTTGTGTTACATATTTATGTATACATTGTCTTGTTTTGTTTATATGTATACAAGGCAATTATATTTGGCTCTCCACTCTCAAATCATATTCATGTTGTCGTGCCTTCAAAGATTCTATGTTGTGTGTTTGGTCGTCATCTCCAGCTTAAACAGGTGAGTTATTCTCACCAGACAATATGTACCTATATAACTAGTAAATTGACACCCTGTGAATCTGTAGAAATATATTATCATGTTATACTTGACTATGTTATGATCATATGATGTTTATACACCTGTTATATCATATGTTACTGTTATTTAATGTTATTCTGTTATTTATATCAGTTATCACCATTGCAAGTTCCCTGTAGACTAGAATCACTATGGGTTGAAATGATACATACCCGAACGGACTTTAGAATAGGGAAAAATCGTTATGGGCTGAAATGATAGGCCTGAATGGTTTTTATTTAATTTATTTTAACTTGGGATTGCGGGTTTGAAATGATAGAACCAAAATTTTTCTTTTTAAACTGCGGATTGAAATGATACATATCCGTATCACTTGACCAAGGCTAGAAAACTATATACAGGCCCGTGGTTATTTTATAAAGTGTTTTGAATATTTTTAAGTATTTTAAAAATATAAATTTATGAAATTTGATTTAAACAGATTTTGAAATATTTTGAATTAAAGAAATTATGATTTTTCTATGTGTTAAAAATGTAATTAATGAATGGTTTAACTGGATTTTTGAAATATAACTTAAGTTGGAAATTTGGAATTTTGGTTAAAAATGGTATTTAAGTTATATAAATAAAATGGATATTAAATTTTATTTGGAAATGGTAAATATGATAATTTGATAAAATTTGAATTTAAGTGATTTATTAAAGTATTATTGATTTTTCTATGAATTTAGGAGGTTAAATAAATAAATGTTTAGAAGTGATCTTTTAAAATATAACTTGACTAGGAAATGTGAAATTTGGTTTTAATTAAAGGTTTAAGTTAATTAAATAAATTGGAAATTTAGTTAAATTGTGAAATGGTAATTTAAATTTGAAGTGTTAAGTTTATTTGTTGAAATGTGAAGAATTGGACACTTTTACACTAAAATTTATTAAGTAAATTGTTGAAAATTGGATTTGATTATAAGAAATTTATTGTGGAAAGATATATGTTAAATGATATGTAAATGAACATTTTAAATGTTAAAATATGATTTTAAAAATGTTTATGTGTTTTAAATTAAAGTTATTTAATTGCTGGAAATACACTAACACCTGAAATTAACTTTTAATAGCATTCAGAAATGCTATAGATTCTGTTTTGAACTAAAATTGTGTAAAAAGAGCTATTACAGCATTTCTGGAATGCTGTAGTTGTTGTAGTTGAACTTATAGGCTAATATTGAACTCAGGCCTATTATAGCATTCTATGGAAATGCTATAATGGTCTGTAGTCTATGTTGAAATCAAATTTAACCCTTGTTTTGAAATCTGAACTACCGCGGCACTTCTGAAATGCTGTCTTTTCTGTTTTGAACTATAATTCAACTAAAACTGAGTTTTAACAGCAGTTTTAAGTGCTGTCTTTGCTGAATTAAAAATGTTTTTAAATATAACTTATAGCAGTTGTTTTTAAATGCTGTGAAATGCTGAAATTTTAATAATTAGGGTTTTTGACTTAGTAAACGAACTCAGAATGGTTTGAAACTTTGGAAATTGAATACTTGATTTGAAAATATAATAATTACACTTTTAAAAAGGTTTAAATGAATTATTTTGATTTGGAATATAAACTATTTAAAGGTGATTTGAAATGATAGTAAATGAACGATATATTTGAATTTAAAAGGTATTTAAAGTTGAATATTTGGATTTGAACTGATAGGATATTTTATTTTATTAAAATGATTTGAAATGAAGTTTTGTAAGGATATGATATTTTATTATATTAAAATGATTTGAAATGTAGTTTTGTAAGGATATGATATTTTATTATATTAAAATGATTTGAAATGAAGTTTTGAAATGATATGAAAATTTAAATATATGGAAATGGTTTGGAATTGATTTAATCTCTATTTTGATAAAGATATGGTTTGAAATGATATTTTATTTTGAAGTAAAGTATTGGTTTTAAAAGTTATAACCACGGGTTATAATAACGATTGGTTGGCAAAGAGACCGGGATCGGATATGGACATACTCTCTGTCGATACCGAAAACCACTTTGACAACCGTGTACGCGGTGGAGATTCCAGAATGAAGTAGGATGGTGGCGATGTTCTTAAGGTATGTTACGTGGACCCAACTCCCGTGAGTTGGCATAAGGTGGCTAAAACAGGAGCGATCTCGGACCAGTGAGGTAGCACCTCTTCTCGGACACATTTCTTCGATATTATACTCTTACTTGTGATTGATTAGATGGCCATCCTCCGATTTGGGAGTGTTGTTCGAGGTGGACGGTAGTGGCTGCTATGCGCTCCACCAGTCCGTGTGCGTAATTGGTATATCTACCCTGGCATTGCCTAGTTGTGCCGTGTCACCTACCATATCGAGCTTTACTACGATTTGTGATTTCTCCCGTAGCTTGTGGAGTATCGAGGGTAGCCCCCATTTTGGGAGTATGCTAATACTGGATAGACTACTGGGACTATTACGTGTTAAGGTGGAAAATGTAAAGCCTTAATGCTATTTAAAAGTATGTTTAATTTATATTAGACATTATTATAATATCGAATATTACTACATAGTAGATAGTTTAACGGATCCTTAAAGAATGGGCGATCCCAAGCATTCTTTAAGTTACTTGTACCTTTATTTCAGTTCACTTGAGTTGGTTTACATTATATAAGTATATATTGTCCTGACTCGAGTGTTTTGTGTTTTGCTTTATGCTCACGTCAGCCTGAGTTATTCACAGATTTGGATTTCCACTCTCTTGGAGATTTGAATCGCTGGAGATTATCTGCTTCTCATGTCCTATCTATTTCAATTCCGTTGTTCTACTCAGCTTGTACATGGTTATTATATTGAGACTTTTGTTGTATTCTATTTCTTCTGTTCTATCTCATGTAACTCTGATATATTTATATAGTAGCTTCATGAACTACTATTTCTTTTACTTCCGCTGCATTATTTTACTCTGTGTCTATGATCTGTGATTATATTTATTTACTGCATATTCTGAGATTTGCAAAATTTTTATTTACAACGCGGTATTTTGAGCAATTCAATTCCGGCATGAGTGTCTACCTATACACTTATAATGGATGCGAATGGTTGAAAATATCGGGTCGTTACATTTCCACATTTTATGGATTTATGTCAATGAAAATGGATATGGAAAATAAAACTTATCTTCGATTTATTGCTTTTAATATGTACAATATAAATATTGATTATAGACTTTAAGTAAACGCATATTCAATGTTGTAAGAATGATTTTATATTAAGACACTTCAATAATATTTTATGAAATGTACATAAGCTTTTGTATCTCGGTGGTAAACATTAGATTTAAAGACGGGAGGTCGAAGGTTCAAACACTGATCGGGGCATAAATGCTCAGCGGTCAAAAGCTCATACTTTCGAGAGTTGTATACCTTCAAAAACTTATTGACATGTTATAGAACCCCTGGTCCATTTGGTAAGATTTTTAGATGACGGATCTAGACCTTAGTTCAACTATCCCGATGACTAATATTTTAATTAATGCTTACTTAAAGAAATTTACACAAGGTCATGCCTATTTAAAACTAAAAAAGATTTACTTATAACATTGGAAATCGATTTGAAGTACACTTGTTATATTTTGTAAGTATGGTTTTAATAAAAATATCAATGTTTGAAAATGAATTATTGCTAGACTAACACTAATTTTTGTTTTGATAATAATAGTATTTTATCATTTTGTGAACTTTATTAGCATAAATATCATAATTTTCTTAGAAATATAGTATAAATTATTTATACAAGTTTTATAACTTATGATGTAACAAGCAGGATAAATTTGGTTAAACTTTGTAAATATTGGAAAACACCATGTGGAAAACATTTTCGAAATTATATATATTACATATATTTGAAATCATCATTAATGTGAGTAAATAATCACAATATGTATTAAAAACTATTTACAATGTTTGATAAATGTCGATAATATAAAACAACAACATTGATGATATTTATAAATTTTGAAACTAATAGAAATTTAGAAATGAAAAGGCTTTCTAATTGCCACATAATAATAATTCAAATGCGTTATAATATATCTTACAAATATTTATCACCAACTTTAATTTATTCCCACAATTCTTACAAAATGTCGTTTATAAAATTTTTACAATGCTGAATGTCAAAATAAATATACACTTTTACCTCTGTGTATATTATAACACTATGAATATTTTAAAAACCTTTTTCCTTTACTGTTAAAAGGTAAAATATTATGTATATATGATTGTGGTTACTAATAAAAAGTTAAATACGTGAATACCAATGAAATTTATTTGTTTAGATCTTTAATTGATTTCTGTGTTTAAAGACCTTTCGAATGTGAGTATTTTCGATGAACTAAAAATTATACCAATACTAAATTTCATTAAAGAAAATTTATTGTCCTCAATTAAAGTTTACACATAACTAACTAATTTTTTGTTGGAATCAACAATTTCAAAATGCAATATAAAGAAACACCATGTAATATATTATAACAAACTCTAATAAAACACAATTTCATATAAAGAAATTATTTACATATATATTATGTTGTGCAATGGTCCGATTAATCTTATAAAACATACACAAGAAGTCACACAAGAAATCTTAACTACCACCTTATTAACATCATTCATAGACAAAGCTTGTTGTACACTTGTGAAGATTACACTTTATAATGAAGTATACACCACCTTATTTTACCCTGCAAATAAACAATGAAGGTTATGTTAGAATTAAAATATAAATTTGTTCTCCTACTTATATGTGTGTTATACTATATACTTAAAAGGGTAAAATATTAAAATAATGCTGAAAAAAAGTTATAATTTGAAGCATGAACCAAATTTCATACTTGGAGCAATCCATAGATGGGCTGATCTCATAAGGAATATCGACCCCGCATGCTTTAGGGATGCCAGCAATGAGTGGAAGGTTAACTATAGGATTTTTTACAAGCAAAGACTTCAAACATGCACATATTTTTTGTCGATCAGAAGTAGTTTTTGTTGGAGAGTTCAACCCTCTAATCCCATTGCAACATCGACTAGTTAGCTTTCCATGGCCATTAACATAACTGAAGCATGGAATTAGAGCTATAGTTACTGAACCACAAGATATTGTACCGTATACCCGTTGGATGGTAATGAGAACAATCATAGTAATAGATAATAAGATGCTTGTGTTAGACATTTTTATGATGAGTGTTAAACTAAGGTGAAGGATTTGTAAATAATAATCTGGGTGATGGTAGAATTAGGAAGTAATGTGTATTTATAGAGATGGAAAAGAAATCAAGTATCTCAATATTATAGGATTCAATCTTATTAACAAAATTCATTTGCTAATTCATCATTTTATAAATATATTTGTTAATTAATTAGTAATAATTGAAATCCTATGCATATATATATATATACATATGTATATATGTATGTGTGTGTGTATGTGTGTGTGTGTCTATATATATATATATATATATATATATGTATGTATGTATGTATGTATATTTACTTACTTAGTTTCAAAATTCTAGCTAATTAAATAAAAAATATCTTGCATTAATGTGCAAACTATTTATATTTAATAAAAAGCTAAACAAATGTTAACATTTCTTAATTTTATAGTGGGAATTTTATTATGTATACATGTGCTCATTTAATTTGCAAATATTAGCTAATAAGTTAGTACATCTTCCACTACATGCACATCCACTAATTGGATTACTATCATATCTAATTGATTCACAGTATGGTAAGTGTATTGTTTTATATTCATGTTAGGGTTGTCATAATTTTCAAAAACATTAACTTGAAGTATCATATGATCAAAAGAATTTTGTATCAAACGTTTAGCACAATCTCACAATAGATATTTTACAAGTTACTATACTTAGTGTTAGTCCTTGAGATGATGGTTTTGATGACAACAACCTTAGAATAAGATTATAAAATATAAATACTAACATTATAGTTTAGATATATATGTATATGCAGGATTTAACCATGCAGGTACAAAATGAAGACTGTACAGTATAGAGATTCAAGATATCAAGATTGAAGACTCATGAGTATCAAGAATATCAAGATTATCAAGAGTTCAATATTTCAAGATAAGTATTGAGTCTAGAATTATGTTAAAACTTCATAATAGCACTGAAATCTTCACTCCATTTTTCTTTTGGGATGGAACCCATTTCTACCTTTTTAGTGGCTTACAAACCCACGATAAGTAGCTTACAACCCGAAAAGATCATATTGCCTTCTGGAATCTTTCTCACTCAAACACTTAAAAGCTTTGCTAACATTTTTAAAAGCTTCGTCCGCGCTCGGAGCTTTATTTTTATCAGGATGAACTTTAAGTGATAGTTTTCTATATGCTCTTTTGATTTCCTCAACTGAACAGCTCTTTTCTACACCGAGAATCAAATAATAATCTTTTTTCTTTCTGATATCTCTAACTAACTTCACATTATCCTCAGTGTAATTGCTATCATCACGTGGCAACTCTAATGAGCTTGAACCTATAGGAATTTCCCGAGCATTCACATTTTGAGAGTGAGAGCTAGATTTATTCAAATTTTCACAAGCATGAAAAAGTCTATCACTTATTGATATTGTAGGATCTAATCTCTTTGCTATTTTGATAAACTTATTGGCTTTTTCTTTGTTTTTTGAAGTAAGTGCTGCTTCTGCTAACTCTATACATCTCAAAAATATCATCATTTATTGAAAAATACGTCAAACGAAAATTTAAATATTTTCTAAATTAAAAATTATGGAAAAATCCTATAAATTAAATTAAAAATTCATTAATAAAAATCGAGTTATTTTATTAAAAATTGATTTTCTTATTATTTATCATATTTGAATCATATTTTAATATTTAAATAAATTAAATATTCCCATCCAAAGCATTAAAAAAATTGGTTCGTTACAGTTAACCCTGCTTGTTGTTATTGTTCAATATGCGAGCACCATTTTGCATTGTGATTCCCAAAGTTTTGAAATGTGTACGTTATGGTTAACGAGAAGCAGTAGGTGACAGTGATGCTCGAGACTGGTTTTTGTGGAAATGAACAGAAATAAAATTATTGTTATAAGGACACATGCAAGTGTATAAGAGTAAAATTAATGGACAATGTTAATATGCTGTCAAACCATTTTCAGGCCGTAAGTCATAACTAAAGTAAAACAATGTGCATATCTATGTTAAGCGACATGTGAGGTCAGACTAGCTCTTTGATGATAATGCCAAAGTTAAAATGGATTTTGTTTTGGCAAAATAGGGGACGATTGTGAAAGGCTAATCACTTAAATTCCGAGTGAAGATGGGATAAACTTTTGGGATGTCTTACATAGAAAAGGAGATAAAAGAATAAGAGAATGTCCCTTATTATTTTGATTAGTAGTTAATTTGTGTTCGATAGGTGACCATATGTGTACATCAGATAATATTAAGTGAACGGTGTAGGTAAGGAGACTACCCTTAAGTATAAACTAGTTGTGTAAATTAGCAGAAAGTGGATTAATAGGCATAGAAGAGTGGATGTTATGCGGAAAATAAAGTTGTAAGTCGGCAAAACATTGTCATGTGTTGTGTATAAATAAATTAAAGGATATTTAGTATGGATATATGAGATATAGTTAGTTGTGTTGCCTAAAATTTAAGTATTCTATCTATAATAAATAATTAATGTAGTATGGTATATGTTATAACTTAACTTTAAGGTATTTTACTTAATGAAATATTTTGTGCATTGATATTTTAGATAATGTTTGAGAATTTTCCACATCATAAAATATGTTTGACAACTCAAGTATTATTTTTTGTGTTTTATCGGATACTCTTGTTTGGGTGTAGACCATGGTAGAGTGGTTTAGGTAGATGCAGGTAGGATTTGTGTGGTCTGGAGGAGCATAAGTGATTTTTAATATTTTACCTTTTGCATTCCAACCTATTTAAGTTCGTGGTTGTAACAAATTAGCAAAGCTTGTGTTAAAGCTAGATGCTCGGTATGTGATCTCGAATACTCATGTTTGAATGGATTTCATGGAGGTATTTTCTAGTGTTTTACACTTCTTATGCAATGAGATGTGACGGTGAAGGCAACATGTATAAGTGATTGGAAGGGAAAACATTATGGTGTTACAAATGACATAGTATAATGTTTAAAAAACATAACACAATACAAAATAGTGTTATATTGATTAATTCAAAAGAAAAAAATGTAAATTAAAACGCTGTTATTTGACACTCTTATTTAAAAATATAATTGATATAACATGGTATACCTATGTGTTATGTCATTTTGAAGTATTTAGAAGACATAAATAACTTTAAAAGTAAATAAAATAGTTCAAATTCATAACAAATCAAATGATTGACATACCAATAGTTTAAATTCCCAATATGCTACTTAGAGGAGGAACCACACCAAATCACTACATGTATACTGTTAATTTATCTTGTGTCAATTATAGATTTTTGCTTTCTATTTTTTTAGGAGCTTGATTTACCTCCAACAATTTAGTTAACCTTTTAAACTTGGTATTCAATTTAAGCTATGTATTATCTTTATATTTGTTTCTAAATTTTATGGATTTATATCAATGAAAATGGATATGGAAAATAAAATTTATCTTTGATTTATTGCTTTTAACTATGTACAATATAAATACTGATTATAGACTTTTAAATAAATGCATATTCAATGTTGTAAGAATGATTTTATATTAAGAAACTTCAACAATATTTTGTGAAATACACACAAGCTTCTGTATCTCGGTGGTAAACATTAGATTTAAAGATTGGAGGTCGAAGGTTTAAACACTAGTTAGGGCATAAATGCTCAGCGTCAAAAACTCATACTTTCGAAAGTTGTATACCTTCAAAAACCTACTGCACATGTTATAGAACCCCTAGTCCATTTGGTAAGATTTTTAGACTATGGATCTAGACCTTAGTTCAATTACCCCGATGACTAATATTTTAATTAATGCTTACTTAAAGAATCAAATTTACACATGCTTATGCCTTTTTAAAACTGAAAAACAAAAAAAATTACTTATAACATTGGAAATAAATTTGAAGTACACTTGTAATATTTTGTAAGTATGGTTTTAATAAAATATCAATATTTCAAAATGAATTATTGGAAGACTAGCAATAATTTTTGTTTTGATAATAATAGTATTTTATCGTTTTGTGAACTTTATTTGCATAAATATCATAATTTTCATTGAAATATAGTATAAATTATTTATACAAGTATTATAACTTATGCTGTAACAAACACGATAAATTGGTTAAACTTCGTAAATATTGGAAAAACACCATGTAGAAAACATTTTTGAAATTATATATATTACGTAGCTATTTAAAATCATCGTTATTGTAAGTAAAAAATTACAATATGTATTGAAAACTATTTACAATGTTTGATAAATGCCGATAATATAAATAACAACATCGATGATATTTATAAATTATGAAACTAATAGAAATGTAGAAATTAAAAGGCTTTCTAATTTCCACATAATAATAATCCAAATGTGTTATAATATATCTTAGCAATATTTATCACCAGCTTTAACTTATTCCCACGGTTCTTACAAAATGCAGTTGATAAAAATTTTATAATGCTAAATGTCAAAAGAAATGTACACTTTTACCTTTGTCTATATTATAACATTATGAAATATTTTAACAACCTTTTTCCTTTACTGTTAAAAGGTGCTTCATATTTGAAATATTATGTATATATGCTTGTGGTTACTAATAAAAAGTTAAATATGTGAATATCAATAAATTTTATTTGTTCAAATCTTCAATTGATTTCTATGTTTAAAGACATTTCAAATGTGAATATTTTCGATGAACTAAAAATGTTGCCAATACTAAATTCAGTAAAAAAAATTTATTGTCCTCTATTAAAGTTTATGCATAACTAACTAATTTCTTATTGGAATGAACAATTTCAAAATGCAATATAAAGAAACACCACATAATATATTATAACAAACTCTAATAAAAACACAATTTCATATAAAGAAATTGTTTACATATATTACGTTGTGCAATGGTTCGATTAATCTTATAAAACATACACAAGAAGTCATACAAGAAATCTTAACCACCACCTTATTAACATTGTTCATAGACAAAGCTTGTTGTAGACTAGTGAAGATTACACTTTATAAAGAAGTATACACCACCTTATTTTACCCTGCAAATAAACAACGAAGGTTATGTTAGAATTAAAATATAAATTTGTTCTCCTACTTGTTATACAGTATACATAAAAGGGTAAAGTATTAAAATAACACTGAAAAAGGTTATAATTTGAAGCATGAACCAAATTTCATACTTGGAGCAATCAATAGATGGGCTGATCTCATAAGGAATATCGACCCCACATGCTTTAGGGATGCCAGCAATGAGTGGAAGGTCAACTGTAGGATTTTTCACAAGCAAAGACTTCAAACATTCACATATTTGTTGTCGATCAGAAGTAGTTTTTGTTGGCGAGTTCAACCCTCTAACCCCATTGCAACATTGACTAGTTAGCTTTCCATAGCCATTAACATAACTGAAGCATGGAATTAGAGATACAGTTACTAAACCACAAGTTATTGTACTGTGTACAATTGGAATGGTAATGAGAACAATCATAGTAATAGATAATAAGATGCTTGTGTTAGACATTTTTATGTTGAGTGTTAAGCTAAGGTGAAGGATTTGTAAATAATGATGTGGCTGCTGATAGAATTATGAAGTAATGGGTATTTATAAAGATGGGAAAGAAATCAAAGTATCTCAATATTATAGGATTCAATCTTATTAAGAAAATTCTTTTGCTAATTCAGCATTTTATAAATATGTTTGCTGATTAATTAGTAATAGTTGAAATTGTATGCATATATATATATATATACTTATTTTCGAATTTCTAGCTAATTAATTAAAAAATATCTTGTATTAATGTGAAAACTATTTATATTTAATAAAAATCTAAATAAATGTTAACATTTCTTAATTTTATAGTGAGGATTTTATTATATATACATGTACTCATTTAATTTGCAAATATTGGCTAATTAGTTAGTACATCTTCCACTACATACACATTTACTAATTGGATTACCATCATATCTAAATGATTAACAGTATGGTAAGGGTATTGTTTTATATTCATGTTAGGATTATCACAATTTTCAAAAACATTAACATGAAGTATCACATGATCAAAGAATTTTGTTTCAAATGTTTAGCACAATCTCACAACAGATATTTTACAAGTTACTATACCTAAATAAATGAAAACATTTTATACAGTATTTTAACATGTATACACTTGTATTAGTTTTGAAGAGCATTTCTAGAATATATATCTCACATTACCATTCATAATAGTATATATTTATACTCATTTAATTAAATTGATTTTGCAATATGAAGCATTTTAAATTATCAGGAGTTTTTCCACATTTAATAGGTATATCAAGATTAACTACATTTTGTAAACCCTTTAATGGAGGATTGATTTATTACTTTAAGGATAATACATTTTTTCTAGCAGTTACATAATATTAGCGTTATTCAAGCTTAACAATAGAAGAATATAGAATGCAAAGGGTCTAATAATCTCTATAGCATGGTGATTAAAAATATTAGCGATTTCAAAAACACATACATAATGCTAAAAATATTATAGAGTAAAAATAATAGCTCCCTCCTCCTATCAAGGTCCGTGAATGCATCAACTAAATGTACATTCATCATTAATTTATACTAGTATACATTTACTATTTTGAAAAAACACGATTATGCTAATCATTGGTATCAAAACTTGTTCTTTATTGTATATATATTTAATATGTTTCTGAGCTATTTGCTTTATTTTCTTTCACCTTTAATGAACGTAGTTCTTTGCCATATATCAATGAATTGTATTTGCAATGGAACATTTGTTTAATACTAATGTGACTGTACAATTAAGTTTTTAGAAAATTATGTCATAGAAAATGTACGATAATGATATTATTAGTGTATATGATAATAAACATAGGAATATTAAAGCTTCATAATTCATCCAAACATTATAACTTAACTGATATTAGACCTAATGTTAATAGTACTAATAATAATAATTGGCATTTTTTTTTCAAAAACCAGAATATTATAATAGCATGGAGAAACAAGCCTTTCTCCAACGGCTCACAAAATACAGCAAGACATACAAAGTATTCGACCCACATACCCGATAAACAAAGTATCAGAAAAAAGAAGAAAAAGCTAAGCTGACAGAGCAACATAATACAAAGCTAAAATGACTAAATGAATAGCCGCTCAACCAACAATCCCGCTACACCCAAAGGTGTAGGCCAGTCCACCTGAAAGAAAACCAACCACCGACATAGAGTGCAAGAACCACATAGTACCGCGAGCCACCACTCGCTAACCATAGAGAACCATAAAAGCTGGCCTCAAACAAACCCAACCAGCGAAACAGCAATACCAGAATAGCTCTGGATACCAACATCCGACTAGAATAACGGAAAGCTGAAGTGCAACCCATGGAATCAATCCTAGGAGAATATAAAACTCCCTACAAAACCTGGACCTGAAAAACTAGCGACCACATCAAATCAAACAATAAGGTGGGGGAGGGAGAGTTAGGAACGTTGGATGTAGACCAACGCCTTGACAGGAACACTCAACCGATTCCCGTTCTAGCGGACCTCATCGCACAAGTAATAGAAAGTAGACCCACAAGAGAATGGATACCGGGACTTAATCGTCCCCTGAAAGGCCGACCTCGAAAAGCAAGGAACACATCATTCCTGACTCGCCTAATAATGGTCACGGGCTCCATAGGAGTACTATCGAAGATAGCCTTGTTCCTAGCACACCAAATGTGCCAGCAAAGGAGACAAGGAATTAAGCGATGAATGATCGCACGAAGAGATTTCCTGGAGTTCCCAGACCACCATGATGAAGTTAGATCGTTAACAGATCTGGTAATTCCTCGGACACCTACCAAGTTTCCGAAGAAGTTCCAGCAAGATCTGGCTGTAGAACCAGTGAAGAATAAATGGTTCAAGGATTCAGAATCCCTGTTGTCGCAGCAACTGCAACGGGAAACTAATGGGATGCCTATCCGCTGAATGTTCTCGTCTAAAGGAAGGCCATCATGGAGGATACGCCACATGAGGGTCGAAACTTTTGGTGGAGAGCGAGAATCCCAGATGAAAGAAAACAAAGGGCGAATGGGGGAAGGAATACGAATCGAAGTCCAAGCTCTGAGGATGGAAAACGGAGCGCCGTCCCATCCTAAAAGACCGCCATGGGAGTCAGATAAGGATTTCACTGACTGCATGTGCTTCCAAGTCTCGCTAGCATAGGACGGAGAACCCGAATAATTAGTGCCCGCAAGCCTTCGGTACTTAGCGTGTAGGAAAGAGGACCATAAAGAGTTGTTAGCACCGAATCTGTACCACAGTTTGCAAGCGAAGGCGGAGCAAATAAGGAGCAAATAATTGGCATTTGTAAAGCGATAATAATGTTGTATTAATGTTACTGTATTTTATAGAATACCGAATATTTCATCACCAAACATTTTATTGCCAAATTTCGATGTTCAATCTGTAATAAGATTATATAGAAAATTTACGAGATTATGCAAGCACTGATTATGCTATTACATACTAGAAATCGATTAAAACACTACTGGTTGATGTTCATTTTTGGAATTTATTTGGTCATTACAAATCTGGCACTTTTTAATTATTTAAGATGTTAGGCTAAAAACTTTGCAATCAAGGCACTAAAATCTTTAACTTCGTGAAACATAATCATTTACATAAATAATGTACCAAATGTCTTAATTAATTTACTAAATTATAATATATATTTATTGGAAATTAGTAAAAAAAATCACTAATTGATAAGTACCAAAAGTCATTATGCCCACATCAAAATCAAGAATAATTTTAATTTATTGGTTTATTTAATTTGATTTTGCAATATGAAACATATTAAATTGTTGGAAATTTTACCACATTAATTAGATATATCAAGTTTAAGTGCAATTCATAAACCATCTAATGCAAGGCTAATTCATTATTTTAAGGTTTATACCTTCTTTCTAGGATTTGCATAATAGTAGCGATACTTTAAAGAATCGGTGTGTCCAATAATCTCTATAGCTTCATTTAGACACAAAAACATCTACTCTATTATATATAAATAAGAATATTGGACTATTTGTATTATTATCTTTAATTCACTCTGAATTAAAATACTCTTCTCTGACCAATTCAGGGAGAAATATTTACACGGTCCTATAAAATAATATATATCCATTCAAACACAAATCTATTTCCACTATAAGATTACCTGATTTTTGCACCGTTCTACTCTCTCACGTGTCTCAACAAGATTACATGATTTTTATTTTTTCTACATTCTAATATGTATCAACAGTTTCTTGTAGGCTCAGTGGTGTCATAATTTGATTGTTCTTTTTTATTCCCTTCTGTTATTTTAATTTTAATTTTAATTGTAATGATTCTGGTTATAGACGTATGGATATGTTTTACGTACATTTCAATCTTGATATCTGTCTATTCCATTATGTAAGAAGTTCAATCTCTGTTTGATAATTTTTTCTCTTATTATAGTTTGAGCGGTGTATTCCCAATAAACTATGGTATAATTTTCTTTTAGCCCTCTATAATATTTTCATTGTTCCACAAAGCATGACATTTGTAATGACCCACCAGTCTTCTAGAATCAAATGTAATTAGTGTTATTTGTTTAGTGTTGTATGTATTCGTGTAATTTCATGAGAAAGTTATTCAATTTAATGAACCCTATATTTCAAGATTGTGTAATTAAGTTGAATTAGGGTAAATTGAGAGATAATTGCATCGTTGAATAATCATATATAATTAAATCGATCTTCCTTAACATAAAAGTGCTCCGAATTCAACATATTACATATAAAATTGTAGTACTGGATGACATGAATCTACTGGTGGTGTTTCTTCATCGGCTAAATTAACGGATTGATCAGAAAACACATTGGAATTTCAATAAATGTGGCTCCTCTATTTAGGTTAAACGGGGAAACAAAGATGATTACACAATCAAAGAGTGTAGCTAATATGAGGGGACCAAGGATGTAACGACCCGTAAATTTCAACCGTTTTAATAACGCAATTAGTTGAAATTTTGTAAAATTTTAAACGATAAAATTTTGAAATAAAAATTTAATATTTGGAATACGTCTAGTTAAACATAGCAACTGGTAAATTTTCGTCCGAAAATACGAAAGTTTATTTCGCGCGTAAATTCACTTCAATTTAATCAGTTAAAAAGTAATGAAAATAAAATGTTTTCGGAACCTAAATATTTTTTTATAGAAAAATTCTAAACCATCTTCTGAGCAAGATTTCAGTTTGTCGTTTTTCCAAATTCGGACATCTTTGGCTCCGTCGTTCTTATTTTCTGCAAAATAGCAGTATTCTGGTACCGGATTTTTATCGGATGATCGTACCACTGATTTCTATATACCGTTTTGATCGTCTCGTCGTGACGATCTCTACGGTATATTCGATTGTCAAATTCGGAGTTCCGTTGCACGTTGCACTTTGCGTAACGCCTACCGTATCGGTATCCGTTGTTTTGTGTCCTTTCTCCTCTGGGTCCTTTTATCTCCTTTGTCTATTCAGTTTCCATCGTGCAACAAGCGGCCATCCACTTTTGTGATTACTAATAGCCTTGAATTCATGCCTCCGCTTTACTATCATTAAATTTATTTTCCTTTTTCAAGAATTTTTTTTTTTATTATTTTGGGGCTTCACACTACCATTATTCTCTGCCACCACATCTCCACTTCCTTCCATCTCCACTTACGCCTCCATTTTTCTGTGGTTTCATTCTTTGCCAAAAGATCTTCATCTCCCCTCCTCTCAACCGTGCATCACAACCCACAACTCCAATGCCTTGCCCACGTGCTGCACATCCACTCTAGCCTCCGCGTCCTTCCCTTCTCCAAATCCTTATGCAACCGCCTTCTAAAAAAAATATGAATGAAACCAGTAAACGCACCGTATCACCTTGTTCCTCCTTCAACTCCTCCTCGGCCATAACAGCCACCGAGCCGAACCGCCACCAGAAAACAGACCCACGGCAACCTTGTCCCGCCTCCCTCTGGCCAAAGCCATGCTATTCCTTTCCTCCATCACAACACAACCACGCCATCCAACGTGGACCCACATCGCCTCCGCCCTATCACTGCCGAGAGCTACAGCTCCCCGTCCACACTCCAAAACCTCCAGCCGAATCTTGTTGTAAGTGTTTGGCTATAGTATTATTTGTTCGCATATAAAAGTTTATATGTATATTGTATAGGTTATATAATACTGTATAAGTTATATTCGCATGGATATATTATTATATATAAAGTTTCAAAATTTTAAGTTTATATTGTTTGGGTATCACCTGTTGGAACTATATAAATTCTATTAGTATACTTACGTTATTGAACCTATGTATAAAAGGGAGTTGTTATATATGGGTAGTATAGTTAAAGATATTTTTATCTAAGTCTACAACTTATAAAAGTGTATAGTCTGTTATAAGTTTGTTATGCAAATTTATATCTAAGTGTAGTTGTTAGAACAATTGTTTCGATGCGTTTGTATACAGTGTTTGGGTGACAATATATTAGCTGTACAGTCTTTTTAAAGATATATATATAACATCGTATATTTTTATATAGTTTATGAAAGTTTAAGGATCATACGTATATTTTGTGTTTGCATTTTTTTATAAAAAAAAAATATACGTTTATAAAAAAATGAATTTTATGTTATATAAGTGTATACATAGAGTATTTTATATGTCAGTTATATTTTACATACGTTATAGTTTCCAATTAGCATAGTGTTTATACATATGTTTACTTCGGTTGTTCAAGTTCATATTTATATATATATTTGTTCGTATAAGTTGTTTATAGTCTTTTGTTATATATATATATAATACTAGTTTATATATATATTTGGTTTAAATGTAATTTATGGTTATATAAATATTATATAAAGAATTGTTATAGATATACTATTGTATATAGTCTGTGTAGGCTAGTATATATCTATATGTATTATGGTGTATGTGAAATTTTGAAAAAAAAAAGTTTGTAATAATAATAAAAAAATAAGTGTGTACAAAGAATGAATGATTATACCTGTTGTAACCTAGGTTTTACGATTTTGACTTTAAATATAATAATAGTGTTCCTATTTTCAATTTATATCAAGGTTGATTCGGATGAGTTCTCATCGATTTTCCATTTATCAGCTTTTGTTCGTCGTGCCTGCTTTCTTCATCGAATTCGTACCCATCTCATTTTGCTTTGGAATTCGTAGCTTGCTCCGTGGTCTTTTCTCTCTAGCCTCGAAAGGTGAGCACTCACTCACGATTAACGTTCTTTTATTTATTAAATTTGATTTCAATTGAAACGACAATTGAAATATGCTGCTGTTAGATATTTACACTGTTATTACCTGTATCAGTTCACCTGTGACATCTGACACCATTATCTGCTAGTTATTTATGCGATGATAATACAGTTTGGATGATAATTGATTGATTGTTGATGTTTATATTGGACGTTAAATTGTTAATGTTAAATGATAAATAGTATGCAATTGAAATTGATATAGAATAGTTAAATGTTAAATTTGATTAAATGACACTTGTATAATATGACCCCTTTAACTGTTAAATTTATCAACACGTAGGATTTGTTTAATTACATTTTGAACCACTGAATGTATGTTGTTAAATTGATGATGTATGAAATTGTAAATAGATGACAAGTGAAAAACTATAATGTAATAATCTTTAATCTACATGAAATGATAGTGTAGATTCTAGAAATAATTATATTAATTCGTACAAATAACAATGCGAATTAATAGGATTATTTCGGGATTATTTGAATTGATTATTGGATTGTTATTGATTGTTGTTATTGCTTGTTTATTTACTTTGACACCATCCCAGTTATCACACTGCAAGTTCCCTTTGATATGTTTTGAATTTGAATTGAATTGGAATCGGGTTGAAATGATAAATACCCAAATTGAACTTTGACTTAGGATAGAAAATTTAATAAAACCCGATTGGTCAATAATTTGATTTAAAAATAAAACGAAGATTTTATTTGAATAAAGAATATGGTTTTGAAATGAAGTTGAAATTTGAATTTTTGATGAAAGGAAAATGGTAATATTTAATAATCTGAAACAAAAGATTAACAATGTAATCAATGAAAGAATGTTGTTTAATTTGAGAAATGATTGAGTTAAGTTTGAAATGATTTAATAATTAAGTTTGAAATTATAATTAAGTTTGAAATTATTAAACTTTGAAATTATTTAATAATTAAGTTTTGAACTATTTAATAATGAATTATTAAATGATTAAATTGAATTGAAATTCTTTAATAAGTGAAATTGAACTTTTGAATAAGTGAATTTTACTTCGTAAATAATTGAAATTGAGTTTCTTTATTAAGTAAGTTTGGAAAATTATTTAAGAAGTAAATAAGTGAAATTGAATTTCTTTAACAAGAAATGAAAATGTGATATTTTTTTGGAATTAATGTAAGACTTGAAATTGAAAGAATTGATTTGACGAATTTAATTTAATTCAAAATGGTAAGTTTGATTTAATGAAGTTGAACTTAAGAAATTGATTGAATGAATTGGAAATTTAATAGAAATTGTTTTGAATGACAAATTGCTTAACGAATATTAAATGGAATCGATAAATGAATTTAAATTGATTTGAATATTAAATTAAATTAAATTAAATGATTTCGGAATGAAATTTATATATGAACTTGAAGCAATATTTGAATGGTTTAAAATAAAATTTGAATTTGATTTATAAGATTTTGAAATGGAAAATTGGAAGTTTTGAAACGAAAATTTGGAAATTGTTTTAGAAAGACAAATGAAATGTTGATTTACGAATTCTATTTGAAATTGAAATTGATTTGGTTTTTGAAATATATAAACGACCAATCGGTGTAATAATTACGAAAGTTATTAAAGAGACCGGGATCGGTAATGGATATACTCTCTATCTGAACCGAAACCACTTTAATAACTATACGCGGAGTGTTGACCCAGAACGAAGTGGATGGTTTTGATGAACGCGTTGATTGAAGAAAGAGAACGATTTTGGATGACCCTTGACATGACTAAAACAGGAGCCGCGCCGGGCCATTGAGGATCGCCATCTCTAGCGGACACACTTCTTCGATACCATATCTATTACTTTTGTGATTCGATTTGGGTGCACCCCTCGATTATGGGAGTGTTGTTTCGCGGTGTTGGGGTAGTAGCTGCTATGCCCAACATCAGTCCGGATCACGCAACTACTAGTATCCTAGTTGGTATTGCCTCATGTACCTTGTCATACTGATTATCCTATTCGCGACCACTACGATTTTGATTTGTACCTTTAGTATATGGATTGCCCTCTGGTGACTTCCGGTTTTGGGGAAACTACGGTCTTGTATATGCTTTTGGGAATAAAAATGTGTTAAGGGTGGAATGGGCCATGACTTAACGCTATTTTGATATCTTTTATATTACTGATAGACATTATCTACTTACCGTAAATTACTATATAGTAGATAGTTTGACGAATCCTTAAAGGATGGTTATTCCAAACATCCTTTGAGTTACTTGTATTTCAATTGCTATTTCACTTGAGTTGGATTTATTAATATGAGAATGTTAATCCTGACTCGAGTGTCTTGTGTTTTGCTTTACGCTCGGGTCAGACTGAGTAGTTCAGCTTTCGAGACTCACCTTTGGAGTTGGAGCTTTGCTTGAAGATCCAGCCATCTATTCTGCTTCAGTATTCGATGATTCCAGTGATGTATTCTGATTTGTATCTGATGTATCATATTACTCTTCCGTTGTATCTGGTTTAACTCTGATGCATTTTATATATTCATATAGTAGCTTCATGAACTACTATCTCTTTTATTTCCGCTGCACTTATTACTCTGTGTCTGTGATCTGTGATTATTTATTTACTGTATATGTTCAGTTTTGCCAATTTTAATTAACAACGCGGTATTTTAAGCAATTCAACTCCGGCATGAGTGTCTACCTATACACTTATAATGGATGCGAATGGTCCAAAATGGCGGGTCGTTACAGTTGGTATCAGAGCTTTGGTAGCTCTAGGCAAAACTTAACATATAGGGTAAATATATTTACAGAATCACTCTCATTCGAGTTTCAATCTCTTCTCTTTGACTCAATTCCTTCGAATTTTGGAACGTTCCCCTCGGTTCCGAAATTCATTCGTGTCCTTCACTATTCGTCTTCTCTCAATTCTGGAGCACCCCATAACTCCATTCCGAATGTTATCTATAATAGATCGGCGGTCTCGTCAATCTTCGAATGATTCGTAAAGGAGTAAACTCCTTTGTAATAGGCATTGATTTACCGGAGGTTTTTGTATCCTCGGTCTACGATGCTATCTATTCCCTGCTATACCTGAATTCCATCTCTTGAGATCGAGTGTTGATTTACCTCGGAATTCAGCATCGATTTTATTCTTGAAGTTACGGACGACCCGGTTAAGGTTGCCCGTGAATTAAATAAACTTACCCATCTCCCGATTCTGTTATTGAATCATCTTATCTTTTCTTTCGAATTTATCTTCGAATCAGATTCCCCTTTGATTTGAGTCCATCAAATTTGAAACCCTATCCTTATTTTGAAAATCCATTCTTGTATCATCGAGCGAGGAAGTGTATTTGTAAATTTATATAAAAATGTTTTATATATTGTGTTGTTTGAGTTGTTGATGTTGATTTGGGTTTTCGATTGATTCGTCTGATCAACGCTATCGATAGAATTTCCAAAACACTTGAGCAGAGCAAACTGACACAATATTGTTATCAAATTTGATAAATAAGATAATTTTGACTCATTATATTATCTAAGTAAATTTTTCTAAAATTAAATTGTTAATGAATTTGTTGTCATAAATGATATTATTTGATTTCATTTGGTGTTTTGTAAACCATTGATTTACCAACTTATGAATAAAGGGAATTATAAACTTGGCTATAATTTGATTTGAAATTTGAAATGTATTTAAACCAAGAATTTGAGAATTTATTAATTTCCGGTGATTTCGAACTTTGGTTTTTAAAATTTTTAAAGTATATATTGAAAGTATTTTCGAATAGAATCGTTTGCAAAGAATTTTAAAGTGTTGAAGTCGGTGCTCTTCTCTTTGTCGCTGGAAAATAATTTCGGTGATGGCGGCCGCATCATCGACGTTCATTTTCGAGTTTCGAAGTGGAGAAACCATTCTATAGCTTTGCTACGATTTTGTTTTGAAAAATATTTTGATTTGAATTTCTTCAGTATATTTTGATTTACCTATATATAGGTATCTTATTTTAAAATTTAATTTGATTTATAAAATATTTTATATATCTCTAAATTGTTTAAAGTTAATCGGAAATCTAATTCTTAAATTTTGTTAAAGGATGATTTTAATTATAAATAAAACCAAAAATTTGGAATAAATATTTAAACTTGAATAATTGAATTGGGAAATTTTTATTGTATATTATTCAACTTCATTCTAATACAACTTACCTAAATTATTCAGAAGTTGAACATGTAATTGGATAATATATAATATAAATTGAATTTATAAATAAAATTTGAGTGTTTATAATAAATGTTATACACTAAATTTTGATTATAAAGATGTTAATAGAGTTAGATATGATAATAAGTAAACTCAATTAATAGTGAAATAAATTTGTTTGGAAAAAAATTAATAAATTTGTTTTGAAAGAATTAATAAAGTGAAATTTGATCAACGTATGGAAATATCTTGATTTTAAAAGAAATTAATAGGTGTAAATTAATTTAAATCAAAACTTTTATGTTTTAAATTAATTTATATGGGTTAAATATATATGAGTAGATATATTAAGTAGAATAAATTTAACAGTAATTTGGAATAAAGAAGAATTTAAAATTGTTGAAGAAAATGATTATAATAAAAGACTATTCAAATTTTATGGTTTTAAAAAAAAATTTAAATTGAAGAAAATTGGATAATAAGATAATGAATTTAGGAATAGTTGAAATTGATTTTAGTGAAATCAAATGGATTAAATCAATTATTGAATATCAATTAATTTAAATTTGAATTTTTATGGTTTAAATCAATTGTTAATTGTTATTCAAATCTGTTTTCTTTCTGGTTGTTTCTATTCTCCTACCTCGTTCCTTTTCGGGGACGAAAAGTTTTGAGTGGGGGAGAGTGTAACGACCCGTAAATTTCAACCGTTTTAATAACGCAATTAGTTGAAATTTTGTAAAATTTTAAACGATAAAATTTTGAAATAAAAATTTAATATTTGGAATACGTCTAGTTAAACATAGCAACTGGTAAATTTTCGTCCGAAAATACGAAAGTTTATTTCGCGCGTAAATTCACTTCAATTTAATCAGTTAAAAAGTAATGAAAATAAAATGTTTTCGGAACCTAAATATTTTTTTATAGAAAAATTCTAAACCATCTTCTGAGCAAGATTTCAGTTTGTCGTTTTTCCAAATTCGGACATCTTTGGCTCCGTCGTTCTTATTTTCTGCAAAATAGCAGTATTCTGGTACCGGATTTTTATCGGATGATCGTACCACTGATTTCTATATACCGTTTTGATCGTCTCGTCGTGACGATCTCTACGGTATATTCGATTGTCAAATTCGGAGTTCCGTTGCACGTTGCACTTTGCGTAACGCCTACCGTATCGGTATCCGTTGTTTTGTGTCCTTTCTCCTCTAGGTCCTTTTATCTCCTTTGTCTATTCAGTTTCCATCGTGCAACAAGCGGCCATCCACTTTTGTGATTACTAATAGCCTTGAATTCATGCCTCCGCTTTACTATCATTAAATTTATTTTCCTTTTTCAAGAATTTTTTTTTATTATTTTGGGGCTTCACACTACCATTATTCTCTGCCACCACATCTCCACTTCCTTCCATCTCCACTTACGCCTCCATTTTTCTGTGGTTTCATTCTTTGCCAAAAGATCTTCATCTCCCCTCCTCTCAACCGTGCATCACAACCCACAACTCCAATGCCTTGCCCACGTGCTGCACATCCACTCTAGCCTCCGCGTCCTTCCCTTCTCCAAATCCTTATGCAACCGCCTTCTAAAAAAATATATGAATGAAACCAGTAAACGCACCGTATCACCTTGTTCCTCCTTCAACTCCTCCTCGGCCATAACAGCCACCGAGCCGAACCGCCACCAGAAAACAGACCCACGGCAACCTTGTCCCGCCTCCCTCTGGCCAAAGCCATGCTATTCCTTTCCTCCATCACAACACAACCACGCCATCCAATGTGGACCCACATCGCCTCCGCCCTATCACTGCCGAGAGCTACAGCTCCCCGTCCACACTCCAAAACCTCCAGCCGAATCTTGTTGTAAGTGTTTGGCTATAGTATTATTTGTTCGCATATAAAAGTTTATATGTATATTGTATAGGTTATATAATACTGTATAAGTTATATTCGCATGGATATATTATTATATATAAAGTTTCAAAATTTTAAGTTTATATTGTTTGGGTATCACCTGTTGGAACTATATAAATTCTATTAGTATACTTACGTTATTGAACCTATGTATAAAAGGGAGTTGTTATATATGGGTAGTATAGTTAAAGATATTTTTATCTAAGTCTACAACTTATAAAAGTGTATAGTCTGTTATAAGTTTGTTATGCAAATTTATATCTAAGTGTAGTTGTTAGAACAATTGTTTCGATGCGTTTGTATACAGTGTTTGGGTGACAATATATTAGCTGTACAGTCTTTTTAAAGATATATATATAACATCGTATATTTTTATATAGTTTATGAAAGTTTAAGGATCATACGTATATTTTGTGTTTGCATTTTTTTATAAAAAAAAAATATACGTTTATAAAAAAAATGAATTTTATGTTATATAAGTGTATACATAGAGTATTTTATATGTCAGTTATATTTTACATACGTTATAGTTTCCAATTAGCATAGTGTTTATACATATGTTTACTTCGGTTGTTCAAGTTCATATTTATATATATATTTGTTCGTATAAGTTGTTTATAGTCTTCTGTTATATATATAATACTAGTTTATATATATATTTGGTTTAAATGTAATTTATGGTTATATAAATATTATATAAAGAATTGTTATAGATATACTATTGTATATAGTCTGTGTAGGCTAGTATATATCTATATGTATTATGGTGTATGTGAAATTTTGAAAAAAAAAAGTTTGTAATAATAATAATAAAATAAGTGTGTACAAAGAATGAATGATTATACCTGTTGTAACCTAGGTTTTACGATTTTGACTTTAAATATAATAATAGTGTTCCTATTTTCAATTTATATCAAGGTTGATTCGGATGAGTTCTCATCGATTTTCCATTTATCAGCTTTTGTTCGTCGTGCCTGCTTTCTTCATCGAATTCGTACCCATCTCATTTTGCTTTGGAATTCGTAGCTTGCTCCGTGGTCTTTTCTCTCTAGCCTCGAAAGGTGAGCACTCACTCACGATTAACGTTCTTTTATTTATTAAATTTGATTTCAATTGAAACGACAATTGAAATATGCTGCTGTTAGATATTTACACTGTTATTACCTGTATCAGTTCACCTATGACATCTGACACCATTATCTGCTAGTTATTTATGCGATGATAATACAGTTTGGCTGATAATTGATTGATTGTTGATGTTTATATTGGACGTTAAATTGTTAATGTTAAATGATAAATAGTATGCAATTGAAATTGATATAGAATAGTTAAATGTTAAATTTGATTAAATGACACTTGTATAATATGACCCCTTTAACTGTTAAATTTATCAACACGTAGGATTTGTTTAATTACATTTTGAACCACTGAATGTATGTTGTTAAATTGATGATGTATGAAATTGTAAATAGATGACAAGTGAAAAACTGTAATGTAATAATCTTTAATCTACATGAAATGATAGTGTAGATTCTAGAAATAATTATATTAATTCGTACAAATAACAATGCGAATTAATAGGATTATTTCGGGATTATTTGAATTGATTATTGGATTGTTATTGATTGTTGTTATTGCTTGTTTATTTACTTTGACACCATCCCAGTTATCACACTGCAAGTTCCCTTTGATATGTTTTGAATTTGAATTGAATTGGAATCGGGTTGAAATGATAAATACCCAAATTGAACTTTGACTTAGGATAGAAAATTTAATAAAACCCGATTGGTCAATAATTTGATTTAAAAATAAAACGAAGATTTTATTTGAATAAAGAATATGGTTTTGAAATGAAGTTGAAATTTGATTTTTTGATGAAAGGAAAATGGTAATATTTAATAATCTGAAACAAAAGATTAACAATGTAATCAATGAAAGAATGTTGTTTAATTTGAGAAATGATTGAGTTAAGTTTGAAATGATTTAATAATTAAGTTTGAAATTATAATTAAGTTTGAAATTATTAAACTTTGAAATTATTTAATAATTAAGTTTTGAACTATTTAATAATGAATTATTAAATGATTAAATTGAATTGAAATTCTTTAATAAGTGAAATTGAACTTTTGAATAAGTGAATTTTACTTCGTAAATAATTGAAATTGAGTTTCTTTATTAAGTAAGTTTGGAAAATTATTTAAGAAGTAAATAAGTGAAATTGAATTTCTTTAACAAGAAATGAAAATGTGATATTTTTTTGGAATTAATGTAAGACTTGAAATTGAAAGAATTGATTTGACGAATTTAATTTAATTCAAAATGGTAAGTTTGATTTAATGAAGTTGAACTTAAGAAATTGATTGAATGAATTGGAAATTTAATAGAAATTGTTTTGAATGACAAATTGCTTAACGAATATTAAATGGAATCGATAAATGAATTTAAATTGATTTGAATATTAAATTAAATTAAATTAAATGATTTCGGAATGAAATTTATATATGAACTTGAAGCAATATTTGAATGGTTTAAAATAAAATTTGAATTTGATTTATAAGATTTTGAAACGGAAAATTGGAAGTTTTGAAACGAAAATTTGGAAATTGTTTTAGAAAGACAAATGAAATGTTGATTTACGAATACTATTTGAAATTGAAATTGATTTGGTTTTTGAAATATATAAACGACCAATCGGTGTAATAATTACGAAAGTTATTAAAGAGACCGGGATCGGTAATGGATATACTCTCTATCTGAACCGAAACCACTTTAATAACTATACGCGGAGTGTTGACCCAGAACGAAGTGGATGGTTTTGATGAACGCGTTGACTGAAGAAAGAGAACGATTTTGGATGACCCTTGACATGACTAAAACAGGAGCCGCGCCGGGCCATTGAGGATCGCCATCTCTAGCGGACACACTTCTTCGATACCATATCTATTACTTTTGTGATTCGATTTGGGTGCACCCCTCGATTATGGGAGTGTTGTTTCGCGGTGTTGGGGTAGTAGCTGCTATGCCCAACATCAGTCCGGATCACGCAACTACTAGTATCCTAGTTGGTATTGCCTCATGTACCTTGTCATACTGATTATCCTATTTGCGACCACTACGATTTTGATTTGTACCTTTAGTATATGGATTGCCCTCTGGTGACTTCCGGTTTTGGGGAAACTACGGTCTTGTATATGCTTTTGGGAATAAAAATGTGTTAAGGGTGGAATGGGCCATGACTTAACGCTATTTTGATATCTTTTATATTACTGATAGACATTATCTACTTACCGTAAATTACTATATAGTAGATAGTTTGACGGATCCTTAAAGGATGGTTATTCCAAACATCCTTTGAGTTACTTGTATTTCAATTGCTATTTCACTTGAGTTGGATTTATTAATATGAGAATGTTAATCCTGACTCGAGTGTCTTGTGTTTTGCTTTACGCTCGGGTCAGACTGAGTAGTTCAGCTTTCGAGACTCACCTTTGGAGTTGGAGCTTTGCTTGAAGATCCAGCCATCTATTCTGCTTCAGTATTCGATGATTCCAGTGATGTATTCTGATTTGTATCTGATGTATCATATTACTCTTCCGTTGTATCTGGTTTAACTCTGATGCATTTTATATATTCATATAGTAGCTTCATGAACTACTATCTCTTTTATTTCCGCTGCACTTATTACTCTGTGTCTGTGATCTGTGATTATTTATTTACTGTATATGTTCAGTTTTGCCAATTTTAATTAACAACGCGGTATTTTGAGCAATTCAACTCCGGCATGAGTGTCTACCTATACACTTATATTGGATGCGAATGGTCCAAAATGGCGGGTCGTTACAGGTTACTAGAGTTCGCTAGATTGGCAAAACCAAATCTAAAAAATTGATGGCGGTGTAGGTCGTTTTAGGCGACGGGAAGGGTAATTGATGGCGCTGCATGGTGTGGGCTAGCCGTAGGTATAGGTTGGATCAGGGTATTATGGCCCATGGCTGGGGTGCATGAAAGGAAGTAGTAGTAAATTATATTGTCTCAATCTGGAAGAAGAATTATGTGATTAGTTAATTAGTTACCCCTATCCTTCTGTCTCATATAACTTTTGCATATAACATCATATTCATATGAAGTTCACAACACTGATCAAGGAAAAACTTGGAACATTTCGGTATGTTGTTCACTGTATTTTGAATTACTTTAAAAATGTGCCTTATTGCATATTTACTTTGTGTAAAGACATAGTACAAGATAGTTTACTATCTTAAGAGGTCATTTGACAAATATTGATATTTGTTATTTGGGTGTTCAAATTTTGTCGTATGTGCAGTCAGATCATATTTTTTTTTGTTATGTGTAGATTCCAAAAGGGATTCCATTTTTGATGCAGCCAACTATAACGATGTTAAGTCGTCTGGCCTAAGTCGCCCACGATCCAAGACATCAAGGCAAAAAAGGTAACAACTCAAGAAAGCAAGTTATGCGAGCTAAGTCATTCTTTAAGTCGCGAACAACCTAATGGGTTGATAGGTAACTCAAGCGACCTAGTAAATTCTCTGGAATGCAGGAGCAGCGAGCTACGACCTAAAAGGCTACGACCTAGCGAGTCATTCCAGAAGTCAGTTCTTAGGTCGCGAGAAGCATTAAGTCGCTCAGGACGTACGAGCGAGCTACGACCTATGCTAGGTCGCTCACATATGCCACTTCCTGTTAGATCGTTCAAGCCGTTCATGCTGTTGTGCATTCTTCTTAGGTCGATGTGTTGTATTAAGCTGCCTCGCTTAAGTCGCTCGACCCTTTGCCGCTTCAATTTTAGGTCGCTCAAGCCTAGGTCGCTCAACTCCTTATGTCACTCGACCTATAGGTCACATAAGTCATTCCTGAAGCTGATTCTCCTCATGTCGCTGAAGCTTATGCCGCGTGGTGTTGTAGTCTTAGGTCGTTATGTTGTAATTTGTTGTGTGTTGTATATAGTGAGTCGCTTGATGTGTGTTGTAACGTGTTTTCTTATATCGCTTTATTTTTAAGTCGTATGTCGTTCATGTTGTATTTGTTGAGTCGCTGTTTGTTTTTAGGTCACAGGTTTGTTAGGTCGTTCACGACCTAGTGTGAGTTGTAACCCTATAAATAGGGATGGTGGAGTCATTTGTAAAGTAAGTTGATTTTTTTAATAAAACTTTGTTTGAGTGCTTTGTGCCTCTTCTTAAATTTGTAGTTGAGTATGATCTCCTATCTCCACCTTCGGTATTCGAGTGCGCTCGAATCAACGATTGTTGAAGCCAATTCACGGAATCAAGTGCGCTTGATCAACGTAGAAGAATCGTAAATCTTTTAACACGGTATCATGCGCGATCAACATGTTGGAGATAGCTAGAATCCGGTATCATTGGGATCAACGGATTTGGGCGTTTGGTATTTTCCATTCCATCGATTGCTACTTTCATCGTTATATTCATTTTCGTTATTTCCGCTGCATCAATTTTGGTATTTCGGTACACATGTTAGGAAAGTAGTCCTCAGTTGTACAAGTGTTGTTTGGCATGCGAGTTGGGGCTTTATTCCAACACAGTTACATTCAGGTTGGCATGCGAGTTGACGCTCTTTCTCAACAGTGTTGTATATGGTTGGCAATGGCGAGTTGGAACTTTATCTCGATAGTGATGCATATGGCTCTTTATGCGAATTGTAGCCTTATTCCAATAGTATGGCACACGGTTCGGCATGCGAGTTGACTTTATCCCAATAGTGCCCCATACAGTTCGGCATGCAAATTGGGGCTTAATCCCAATTAGTATTGCACATAGTCTAGCAGATGATTTGGAGCTTTATTCCAATTGTGGTGCATTATGATGTAATACAAGAGTTGTAATTCTACTCTAATAGTTATCTTATATATGTTAGGTTGTTAGGTAGGACCAAATAGCAACTGATAGTCCATATTTACCTTTATAAACATTGTAGTGAGGCCTATATCTATTATGGTGATATGTCTTTTAGTAGTCCATACACTATTGTCCCATATACTTAGATGCACATTATTTATTATATTCAAGTTAAGTTGTTTGGTAGAGATGGCAGGTTCGATTTTAGCATATAAGTGCAAGGTTACTAACTTATAGAGCATTATGCATAAATAATTTTTTCACTCAACGGCTTATGTCTGAACCCCTCTACCATTTCTTATTTTTAGTTATACTCTGATAGGTCAATGGAGAGGACTGTGGTGGCTTAGAAGCGAGATGTTATGGTCGACACACACATTTATTTATCTTGTTCTCTACTATTTTATTCCATTTATTCCCAAACAATATATTATTCCCATTAACAGTATAAAGAGATGTGGTAGTAGTTTATTTGATACTCCATTGTTTTATTTATTTGGGATTGTTCTATTTGAATTTTTACATGCATATATGCGTTCTAACTATGCTAGATGATTATATATATGATATTTGCTATTTTCTTATATATATATATGTTTGTTAGTCGTAACGTAAGAAAATTGTTACGAAATTGTTATTTAGTAAGGTCAGAAAAGCATTGCTAAACTGTATACACAAATTGCTAACAATAACGTTACAAAGGCGTTACGAAACTGTTATAATTATGTTGCAAATTGTAGCAACAACAAATCATCACAGGTACGTCGCAAAATTGTTAAGAGTGGTACTTGTGCGTTAACAAATAAGCAGTAAAAAGCGTACCGATTATATTTGTCCAAGTCCAGTATAAACTGTTTCCTTGAAACAGAATTGCTCTCTCAATGGTGCTTAAGGGATGACGAGCAACTGTTTTCCAAGATGAAACGGACCGATCTCTGCAATATTGCGCTGGCAATTGCAGAGCAACAACGAACTCAAGAGATTATTTTAAGAACAGAGGTTGGAGGAGAAAGGAATGCAGAAAAAATTCGATGATTTGTTTTTTATTTCGTTCTGCCTATATATAGGCACGGGAGGTGCATATTCGATAAAAGGCACCTGTTTGAACGGTTGCGACAATTGAAAAGGTTGCGACCATTTACTAGGCGGTGCGACCATTTGAATTTGAACAGACAGAAATAAAAACTGTTCGATCTGAACAGCCACGCCAAGCCAACTGTCAACTGCAAAGTGCTAAGTGCCTCTAATACGCCTCAAACGCCCATTTGCTCACGCCGCGGGTGCGGGTGCGGGTTCGGGCGCGCGCGCGTGCGGGGTGGTGCGTTGCACCACTCGTCATGGCCTTTGTCTCCCTTTGTCTATATGAATTGTCATAGTGTCCACATCTTAGTATATAAACACAAATAGTTTATTATATTCTAAGATGTTAGACTATTCAGCTTCCAAGACAATTAATGCCTTCACATTCCCCAATACAACTCATTCATTTCTAACAATCCCCCATATGAATGAGTATTTGTTCAGTTTGTTCTTAAAATTATGCGAAATATTTATCGTATCGGTTAAAGTAGCACATAGGCCTTGAACTTCCCTAGTGTTTATCCTTTTGATTTACTGGCGAATCAGTAAACTAGATTTTCTTTGAACTGTAAACCTTTTTGTGTAAATCCAAAATAGACAACACACAATAAGTGTTTCTTATCTTCCTTGGTTCTTTGTTTGTGTTCATTTTTGCCATGAACGCCAGCTTGGTCTCATGAGTGCTTGGAGAATTTGGCCTCAGAATTCTACTTGAAGCGGCGCCTTGCACTCACATAAGTGATTCTGTAAAGGGTATTTGTAATTCCCTACTTGGTTCTTTATTATTACCAAGTACAGACATCATTAAAAGTATCAAAACTTATCCTATTCTCCAGCGAGTAATGCACTGACTTATCATAGGAATGGTTTGAGTGTATACCAGTGCCATTAAGTTTATCTTAAACTTAGTTGTCCCTTTGAACCTAGATCTTGGGATCTCCAGTTAGCTAGGTAAGGTTTCCATTTTAGAGAAACTTTTAGTTTATGGGCCTTAACCCCATTCCCATCGACAAGATTTGAACTTTCTCTCTAGGCAAGTCTTTTGTTAGTGGATCCGCAATGTTATCCTTTGACCTTACATAGTCTATAGTGATAACTCCATTAGAGAGAAGTTGTCTTACGGTTTTAAGTCTACAACGAATATGCCTAGATTTACCATTGTATAGTGTACTATTAGCTCTTCCAATAGCTAATTGACTATCACAATGTATGCATATTGGAGGCACGGGTTTGTTCCAATTCGGAATGTCTTCTAAAAAACTTCGAAGCCAGTCTGCTTCTTCTGCGGCTTTATCTAGTGCAATAAATTCCGATTCCATTATTGAGCTTGCTATGCAAGTCTGTTTGGATGATTTCCATGAAATTGCTCCATTTCCTAATGCGAACACATATCCACTTTTGGATTTTGTGTCATTTGAACCAGTTATCCAATTTGCATCACTGTATCCTTCCACTACTGAAGGATATTTAGTATAGTATAATCCATAGTTCTGTGTATACTTTAGATATCCTAGAACTCTTATTATCGCTTTCTAATGATTTTTATCAGGATTATTGGTATACCTACTCAGCTTACTTACAGCATATACGATATCTGGCCTCGTGCACTTCATGACATACATGATACTTCCTAGTATACGAGAGTATTCAAGCTGATAGATACCATCACCAGTGTTCTTTACCTAATTTTGGTTCATCTCTACTGGTGATTTTGCAATAGTTATATTATGCTGTTTGAACCTTTCAAGTATTTTGGCAATGTAATGTGATTGAGATAATGCATATCCCTGTGATGTCTTCAAAATTTTGACACCCAAAATTATATCAGCCATTTCTAGGTTTTTCATGTCGAATTTAGAGGATAACATATCCTTTGTTGACTTTATTATGGCCTTATTATTACCTAGGATTAATAAATCATCAACATAAAGATAAACAATGACATATTCAATATCTGTATGTTTTACATAAACACATTTATCTGATTCATTTATTTTGAATCCGTTTGATAACATAGTTTCATCAAATTTCTCGTGCCACTGTTTTGGAACTTGTTTAAGGCCATAAAGTGATTTTACTAACTTGCATACCCTATTCTCATTTCCTGGGCTAAAACACCCTTCAGGTTGCTTCATGTATATTTCTTCTTCTAGTTCACCATTCAAAAATGCAGTTTTTACATCCATTTGATATATTCCCAAATTAAGTATGGATGCGATTGCAATAAGCATCCTAATTGATGTTATTTTAGTTACTGGTGAGTATGTGTCTAAATAATCCAGGTCTTTCTTTTGTCTGAATCCTTGGACTACAAGACGAGCTTTATACTTGTCTATTGAACCATCATGTTTCAGTTTCTTCTTAAATATCCATTTATTACCTAAGGTCTTGCATCCTCGAGGTAAATCAACTAACTCCCATGTATGGTTAGCTATAATGGATTCGATCTCAGAGTTAATGGCCTCCTTCCAGTAAGAGGCATCGGCGGAGGACATAGCTTGTTTGCATGTTAATGGATCGTCTTCTATCATAAATGTGTAGAAGTCTGGTCCAAAGGTTCTTGAGGTCTGTGACCTTTTGCTTCTCTTTGGTTCCTCCACTTGTTGATTAGTACTATCTTACCCAAAATTATTAATATTTTGCTTAGCATCCTCAAGAGAATTAGAGTTTTCGGTTTCCCTTGGTCTCTTTTGAGTATAATTTTCAGTACCCTATTTTAAAGGATATACGTGTTCGAAAAATCTAGCATTTCTCGACTCAATGATGGTATTTACATGAATATCATCAACTTTAGATTTGTATACCAAAAATCAATAAGCTGCACTATTTTTTGCATATCCAATGAATACGCAATCGATGGTTTTTGGACCAATTTTGACCTTCTTTGGTTTAGGTACCTCTAGTTTTGTAAGATACCCCCACGGTTTTGAGTATTTGTAGGATGGTGGTCTATTTTTCCAAAGTTCATGGGGAGATTTAGATGTTTTCTTCGTGGTATTTTATTTAAAACATGATTTGCAGAAAGAATAGCTTCTCCCTAGAAGTTATCTGGCAAGCCAGAACTAATTAGTAAGGCACTCGTCATTTCTTTAAGAGTTCTATTTTTCCATTCGGCTATACCGTTGGATTGAGGTGAATATGGGGCTGTAGTTTGGTGTATAATACCATGCTCAACGCAGAATTCCTCAAAGGAAAATTCATATTCTCCTCTTCTATCACTTTTAAAAGCTTTTATTTTCTTGTTGAGTTGATTTTCAACTTCTGCTTTATACTGCTTAAACATATCGAATGCCTCGTCCTTGCTTCTAAGGAGATACACATAACAGTACCTTGTACAATCATCAATGAAAGTGATGAAGTACCTTTTTCCTCCTCTAGTTTGACACATTTTTAAGTCACATACATCTGTGTGTTTTAAGTCTAGAGGTTCGGTTTCTCTTTCAACACGATGAAATGAGGTTCTAGTCAATTTTGCTTCAACACAAGTTTCACATTTATAACTTGGATCTATTGAAAACTTATGTATAAAGTATAAGTTAATCATTTTTCGTAATGTATCAAAATTAACATGGCCCAATTTGGCATGCCATATATTAGAGGATTCAGGGATATAAACAGAAGAATTAACTTTATTATCACAATCCTTTGGTATAACAGTCGTTACATTTATTTTAAACAAGCCATCACTCACATATCCTTTCCCAACATAAACTTTGTTCTTTGATAAAACAAAGTTATCGGATACAAAGACTAACTTGAAGCCATTCTTGCTTAGTAGTGAACTAGAAACCAAATTCTTTCGAATGTCCGGGATGTGTAAAACATCATTCAACGTAAGCTCTTTACCACAGGTCATCTTTAAAACAATTCTGCCTTTTCCTTCAACCTTTGATGTGGAGGAATTTCCCATAAACAGTTGTTCTTCTTGTGTTACAGGCTTATAGTTCGAGAACATACACTTATTGGCGCAGATATGTCTTGTGGCACCAGTGTCCACAAACCACTCTTTGGAGTTGCCAATTAAGTTGCATTCGGAAATCACCGCAGACAAGTTCATTTTAGAAATGTCAACAGAGAGTTTCTCGAATTCGGTGATATTTTCTTGTTCTTTCTTTTTCATTGGACCTTGGCATTCACTGACCTTATGTCCTTTCTTCCCGCAATTGTGACAATTTCCTTTGAACTTCTTTGGTTTCTTTGTTTTTGGATTGTATTCCCGTTTCTGCTTGTTGTTTTTCTCAGCCTCGACTACATTTTCCTTTACTACTATTGCATTGGTCGTTTTCTTTTCCGATTTCCTGTTGTCCTCTTTGATTCTAAGTCGAATAACAAGATCTTCCATAGTCATTTCCTTGCGCTTATGTTTTAGATAATTCTTGAAATCTTTCTATGACGGGGGTAGCTTTTCGATGGCAGCGGCCACTTGAAATGATTCGCTCAAGGACATCCCTTCATCATGGATTTCGTGTATTATTACCTGCAACTCCTGGATTTGACTGATAACGGTTTTGGCATCTATCATTTTGAAATCAAGGAACTTTCCGACAATGAACTTTTTCATTCCAACGTCTTCCGTCTTATACTTTTTATCCAGGGAAGCCCAGAGTTGTTTCGAAGTCTTCATTGTGTAATACACATTATACAGACTGTTATCCAGTTCATTTAATATGTAGTTTTTGCATATGAAGTCTGAATTGTTCCATATGTTGAGTGTTTCAACTTTGGTTGCATCAGTCTCTAGTTCGTCCACTTCCGGAGCGCTGTGACGCCCCACCTCTATACCCATGCTAACCAAGAACACTACGATGTAGTGCCGTCGACTAGCACGGAGAATAAGGCTGTTGAGGAGCGACCATCTGTATAATTGCTTTGTGCGAGTACCGATATGCCAGATAAAAATATAACTTTTCATCTCAAGAGGAAATCCGACATACGATACAAACTCAAAGCTACTACACAGTGGCTATATGGACTTCGGAAACAAATATAGAAATAAACATAACACAAATCAGTCACAGACAATTCATATCACAAAGGCGGAAATAGATATGAACATAACACATGAAAGTGTACATCAGAGTAGTGGTCAAATAAGATCCACAATAACATAAAAGAATAGATACAAGTACAAGACAATAGAATATGCATACATCAAGGAGTCTAATCTCAAATGTATACAACAAAAACTACTAATCTAAAGTAGTTAGCCAAAAGAGTCAGAAGATGGCTCCAGATAGGAAGTCATGAGGAAGCACCTGTAAAATCTCAGTCTGACCCGAGTATTATTTAATAAGAAAATAATAAACGGATCAGTCTAGCTATAATTATCATATAAAATGAGATATAAGAAGAGATATAATAAAAACGCATGATAACCAAAAATGTCATATCTCGACAAGTATACATTAGTAAATCAACAAAGGAAAATCATACAAACATCTCACGAATCTCATAGCCTAAAAAGAATATCATATTCTTTAAATAATTCACCAAACCACAATAAATGACATACATATCAATGCCAACTGAAAAAGGTGGTGAAACATAAATTCTAGAAATCACAACGAGAAATCCAGAAATCACAAGAAAAGAGGATGGCCAATCAAAAACGGAAGCATGAAAACTCCCAACGTGTATAACACATGACGAGAAGCTATCTCATGGTCGCTAACCATAGAGCCGGTGCAACGGCGTAGTGCAATAACGGTACGCCCGAGGAACCTGAAACTCGAATGAGTTGGAACAACGACGTAGTGCAATAACGGTACGTCCGATGAACCTGAAACTCGAATGAGTTGGAACAACGACGTAGTGCAATAACGGTACGTCCGATGAACCTGAAACTCAAATATTTCGGATCAACGACGCAGTGCAATAACGGTACGCCCAATGATCCCGAAAGCCGAAGCATCGATGTAGTACAATGACGGTACATCCAATGAATCTCGAAAGCCGAAGCATCGATGTAGTACAATGACGGTACATCCCGATGAATCCGAACACCGTAAAAGAACATGGGTCGATAGCCCACAATAAAAATGAGACGAAGCTCAATAAAGTGAAGTACAGTCCTGTATGAGGACGAAAAGACATCGCACATTGCTAGTCTAAACCATAAAATGATCATCATCGATCATCAAGAAGTGTCAATTACACTAAGCTAGTAAATATAAGAGTTTAGCTTCATGTCCCATAACCACTTGCTTAACTCAAATATTTACGAACAGATTGTAGATCTCCACTAGAAAATTGTCACAAGAGTTTCAATCGAACAAGTCCAAAAATTAACCGACGAAGTAAACGCAAGCGTTTCATACCACTTGTTTTGCTAAGCCGTTTAATTATATTTTCTCATACGAATGAGGTAAAGGTTTGTATATACTAATAGATTGGAAAACGGTTTTAAGAAACGAGCTTTGTAATAAAATAGTGTTGAAATCGTTTTAATGAAAGGGTTTTGATATTTACTACTAGTATAGAAAGGCTTTATATTTTGAAGTGACAAATCATAGAAGTGATTGTAGAAACAATCAATCATAAAAATTCACATTCGAAGATGTGAATGAAATCCAAAGAAATCGATATCAAATCTATCAAAATGGATATTTCCAATAATTACCAAAGAAAGATGTCATCAAAGATGATAATAAAAGATAACAACAATAGGGAAACCACACGAATCGATTAAAGTTGGAAATCACACAAAATAGGCGAAATAGGCAAACAGCATCAGGTCGGTCGGTCGGCTTCAGGGCTCGGTCGACCGGACCCTGTTCTGAAAAATAGTTCGGGAAGCAGGTCGGTCGACTGAGCTCTGCAGCCGGTCGACCAAACCCAAACAGAGAAGTGCTTAGCACTTTTGGAAGCAGGTCGGTCGGCCGGCTATAGAGCTCGGTCGGCCGGACCTGTTTCCAGCACTGCCCAACTTATCGAGTTCATTGGCCAAATCTCGACCAAATTGCATTTTCGCGAGCAACGGCACTAAGGATTTAAGCCAAACGACAACCCGACCTTGTATGCCCTTCAATGCATCACAAAATCATGATCAAAGATCAAAGTTTGGATTTTTAAAGAATTGAACTCAAAACACTAAAAATTGGAATATTCACCGAATCAATCCAAACCAAAAGTAATTGCATAAGAATAAGTGTTAGGATTTCATACCTAACAATCGAAGATAAATATAGCTTAAGATGTGAGATAAAAATCTCATCTTTGAACCCAAACAAATGAAGAAGAAGCTTGAAGACAAGGGAAGATCAACCACACTTCAATCTCAACACAAGAAGCATGAATCTAAGCTAAAAGAGAAATATTTCCCAAATTAGGTTTAGGAATTTTCTGAAATCAAAGAGAGAATGTGTTGGAGAAGAAGGAGATGAAGCTTACCAATGGGTTCTCTTTGAATTTGGAGCAAGAACTTGAATTTGAAATGGAACTAGGGCTTAGGAATTTCCTAATTCTTTTTCTCTTCCCCCATTTTTGATGAAGCTTGAGACTTAGGAAATGAAAGTGAAGTAATGAAGAGGAGAGGGGGTGGAGTAAAGATATAACCAGATTTGGGCAAGTGGGCTGAACCCAACCCAAAGTCCAAAGTGAAAAAGTAGCGAAATTCGACTTACTCCAAACATATCAAAGATTATACTCAAAAAGATCGCAAATGGCATTTTGAACTCAATGGAAGTGGTCTCGAGTCCTAATTCGACTGTTTGCAAAAGGTAGCTTTTCGGACTTCAATCCGATCAACGATTCTATATTTAAATAAAATATTTAAATTTGCAATCGAAAAATATGCGGGTTGTTACAGACTCCCCTCCTTAAAGAAATTGTGTCCCCGCAATACTTAAGAAGAAAATAAAGAGTAACAACCATAAAAGCATATCAACACAAAAGAAAATTTGAAACAAGAAGTTCACCATAAAGAGCACGAAAGAGTAAGTTCGGATGTGTTTGCTCAATGAATTCTCAAGATTCCCAAGAGAAATTCTTAAGGTTTGAGGACCATTGAACTTTCACAAGAAGAATATCCTTATTTCAAAGGCGTTCAACCTCCAAAGTAATGATACGAATAAAATGCTGCTCATAAGTCAAATTTGGTGATACTTCAGTTTCTTCAATTAAACCGGGCTCAAGAATAAAGATTGGAATCCCTAAGGTATTTCCGTAGTAGAGAGACGTGGAAAATGTCATAAATAGCAAAAGATTGAGCCGGTAATAAAAAGGTGATAAGCCACGGAACAAATACGTTCGGTGATGGGAAATGGATCATCGTTTCGAGGTGCTAACCTTTCCGATCGACTGAAACGCACAACACCCATCATAGGTGAAACATGAATGAACACCAAAAAGATCTGGACCTAAAACCAGTTCTCACCGACTTTAAGCCAACACGAAGAAAATCGGCATAGCCTTCCGTAGAGTGCCTCGAAAGGTGCCATACCAATACAAGGTTGGAAGTTATTATTGGAAGAAAACTCAACAAGAGAAATATAATTTTCCCAACTTCCACCAAAGTCTAGAACACAAGCACGAAGAAGATCTTCAAGACTTTGATTCACACGCTCTATTTGTCCATCGGATTGAGGACGACAAGCGGTGCTAAGAATTAAGCTTTGTTCCCAAAGCTTTTGAAGACCTTACAAAAATCCATTAGCAAAATAACGGGTCACGATTGCTAACAATAGAAGTAGAAACTTCATGCAATCTAACTAGACATAGAGTTTAGTAAAAAGGGATACGGTCTAAAAGAGAAGGATGAGCCTCAAGGCTACATAAAACAAGAGATGAACATGAATTGGAATTCACGGTCTCGAATCTCACAAGTGGAGGAAATCCCGAGATCATTCCATTTGGATATCATCAAAGAGGTAACTGCTTGTTGCTTAAGACTAAGGGCATCGGCAACACGATTCTCCCATCCGGGAGTAAACAAAGAATATCAAGATCATAAGATGCAAGGAACTCGAGCCAACATTGTTGACACCAATTAAGTTCCTTAAAAGAAAATAAATATTCCAAAGATTTATGATCAATGTGGAGAACAAATTTCTCACCCAAAAATAATGATGCCAAATTTTTAAAAGCGAAATCGATAGCCACGAGCACTAGATCATGAGTGGCATATCTAGTCTCAATAGGCATTAATGATTTAAAAGCAAAAGAAAGAGAACGACATCCAAACCAATACGATTAGCATTGGTACAAAAGATAAAGTCTTGGTTCCCATCGGGAATCACAAGAATAGAAGTATCGGAAAAGAATTCTTTCAAATAATCTTCTTTCCTGAAAAGCTAAAACTTTCAAAATCACAATTATCTTTATGAAAAAAAAATCTTTCTAGATAAATTTGCATTTTACAAGTCAATATATCGTGTCTGATTGTCTCATCAAAGCGTTTAGGAAATTCCTATCGATAACGTTGATCAAGCGCATCGACCAGAATTCTTAAAGCACTCAATGGGCAATACAATCACAAAATCATTTTCTATATGATAAAAGTATCCCTTAGAAGTTTTAAGAATATTCTTTGTTCATTGAGGAACAAAATCCAATTATACTTATAAATAAATATTATGAAAAAGATTTGCAAAATTTTTAAGTTGCTATTTCCATCCAAAATCAATAAATACAAAAAAAATGGAGTCATCAAGATCGTAGAATACTCGATTCATAAAATGGATGAAATAAGCTGGACAAACTGAATGACATAATAAGTCATTCTTAAGTTTCATAACGAGTGCGGAATGCAGTAAATGGAATGTTAACTCCCGCAACTCGTAGCAAACGAAAATCGGTGGCAAGGTCGAGCTAAAAAGACCTTAACACCACTCAAAAGGTTGCTTAGGTGATAATCCTAAGACAAACTCAAAAATACCGGAAAATTCTCAAACTACATGAATGAGAGAAATAACACTTTCCTCATCATGTGAGCTTAAAGAATAAAATGATGCCATCGTATTGGAATCAAAATCACAAAGGAAAAACAGAAATCTGCTTAACAGATTTAAAATGTCGAAGATGAATAGTCCACACGGGACAAGGGATGTGGCTTCATAATAATTAAGCCAATCCTTACAAAAGTCAATTCCGAAGCATAAGTAAAAATCGGCTCGGAAAGAAAAATCACGTAAAATAATTTCGACATCAATAAAAAGCAAATTGAGTGTTGCGGATCCACCAATCCGGATTCGCAATCCTCAAAGAAGTCATCAAGCCCATAAATGTTTAAAGAAAAAGAACACAAGTTCTTTTGATATAAAAATAATGAGATGAACCCATATCAAAAAGAACTCGAACAAGATAATCACAAAATAAATATTATCAAGGTTAGAATGGATACCTTGACTAAGAGAAGAGTTGCTAGGGGCTTGCACAATATTTAGTTTTCCCTCTCTCTTCTTTGGAAGTCTGGGGCATGAAGATAATAAATGGCCCGAACTTTTGCAATAACGAAAAAAAAAGGTTTCGGGCATTCTTTAGCATAGTGGTCTGTAAGACCACAATTGTAGCATCGTCCATGACTAGTGGTAGGGGTCTTTGCTACAGAACTTTCTTGCTTCCCTTTCTTGTCGGGATAGGGATTGGGGCCTTTGAGCTTAATAGGCCTCTTCGTGCTATTGTTGAAGTTTTGTTTAGCACCAACAATCTCAACATCACACTCTCTATCGGCCTCTTCAAGACGAAGAGCAATATCAATAAGCTGATCAAAAGAGACTTCTAATTTCAGAAGTAATGGCTTCTTGAGATTTTTGTTTAAGCCATAGACGAATCTTTGATTCTTTTTCAATGGGGTGTTGATGTATTCAACCCCGTATTTAGAAAGAGATTCGAAAGACGCGACGTAGTCCGTCACAGAAGATTCACCTTGAACAAGATCGATAAAACGGCGGGCCAAAGTTACCTTTTCAGCCTCCGGTACAAATTTCAATTCGAATCTTTCCCGGAATTGCTCCCAAGTGAGATCCGCTTCAACGATTTCAGAAATAAGAAGCTCATACCAATCCAATGCTCTTTCTTGGAGCATGCTAGAAGCCACTTGGACTCGGTGGAGATCAACAAGATTCATGCGAGAAAAGATGCGGTCGCATGATCTAAGCCAAGCTTGGATTTCTATAACACTCTTGGATCCCTTGAATGGCCTTCCACCCAAATCGGTATAGTCTCTACACAAGCGTGCAAATCCAGACCTAGGATGAGTTGGCTCTGGAGTGGGTCCGACAGCTTGAGCATTCTTAACAAGATCTAGAAGTTGCTGAGCAGACATAAATGCTCCATCCTGGGGAGTAGCACTAGATTGACCGGCGCTGGGACGGCCAGGTCTAACCATTTCTCTTCTCTAATAAAGAAAGAAAGAAGAGGAAAAAGGTTATTCTCAAAATGAATATCAAGCAACCTTGATTGATAAAACAAGGAATGATAAAAAGAAATAGGATAGAATGGTACGAAGACCCGAATTAAATCCTATGGCACGATTCCTAAGAAAGACTTAGGACAATGATCCTTGCTAGATTATTCTACATTGTTCCGAAGTTTGGCTCTGATACCAAGCTGTGACGCCCCACCTCTATACCCATGCTAACCAAGAACACTACGATGTAGTGCCGTCGACTAGCACGGAGAATAAGGCTGTTGAGGAGCGACCATCTGTATAATTGCTTTGTGCGAGTACCGATATGCCAGATAAAAATATAACTTTTCATCTCAAGAGGAAATCCGACATACGATACAAACTCAAAGCTACTACACAGTGGCTATATGGACTTCGGAAACAAATATAGAAATAAACATAACACAAATCAGTCACAGACAATTCATATCACAAAGGCGGAAATAGATATGAACATAACACATGAAAGTGTACATCAGAGTAGTGGTCAAATAAGATCCACAATAACACAAAAGAATAGATACAAGTACAAGACAATAGAATATGCATACATCAAGGAGTCTAATCTCAAATGTATACAACAAAAACTACTAATCTAAAGTAGTTAGCCAAAAGAGTCAGAAGATGGCTCCAGATAGGAAGTCATGAGGAAGCACCTGTAAAATCTCAGTCTGACCCGAGTATTATTTAATAAGAAAATAATAAACGGATCAGTCTAGCTATAATTATCATATAAAATGAGATATAAGAAGAGATATAATAAAAACGCATGATAACCAAAAATGTCATATCTCGACAAGTATACATTAGTAAATCAACAAAGGAAAATCATACAAACATCTCACGAATCTCATAGCCTAAAAAGAATGTCATATTCTTTATATAATTCACCAAGCCACAATAAATGACATACATATCAATGCCAACTGAAAAAGGTGGTGAAACATAAATTCCAGAAATCACAACAAGAAATCCAGAAATCACAAGAAAAGAGGATGGCCAATCAAAAACGGAAGCATGAAAACTCCCAACGCGTATAACACATGACGAGAAGCTATCTCATGGTCGCTAACCATAGAGCCGGTGCAACGGCGTAGTGCAATAACGGTACGCCCGAGGAACCTGAAACTCGAATGAGTTGGAACAACGACGTAGTGCAATAACGGTACGTCCGATGAACCTGAAACTCGAATGAGTTGGAACAATGACGTAGTGCAATAACGGTACGTCCGATGAACCTGAAACTCAAATATTTCGGAACAACGACGTAGTGCAATAACGGTATGCCCAATGATCCCGAAAGCCGAAGCATCGATGTAGTACAATGACGGTACATCCAATGAATCTCGAAAGCCGAAGCATCGATGTAGTACAATGACGGTACATCCCGATGAATCCGAACACCGTAAAAGAACATGGGTCGATAGCCCACAATAAAAATGAGACGAAGCTCAATAAAGTGAAGTACAGTCCTGTATGAGGACGAAAAGACATCGCACATTGCTAGTCTAAACCATAAAATGATCATCATCGATCATCAAGAAGTGTCAATTACACTAAGCTAGTAAATATAAGAGTTTAGCTTCATGTCCCATAACCACTTGCTTAACTCAAATATTTACGAACAGATTGTAGATCTCCACTAGAAAATTGTCACAAGAGTTTCAATCGAACAAGTCCAAAAATTAACCGACGAAGTAAACGCAAGCGTTTCATACCACTTGTTTTGCTAAGCCGTTTAATTATATTTTCTCATACGAATGAGGTAAAGGTTTGTATATACTAATAGATTGGAAAACGGTTTTAAGAAACGAGCTTTGTAATAAAATAGTGTTGAAATCGTTTTAATGAAAGGGTTTTGATATTTACTACTAGTATAGAAAGGCTTTATATTTTGAAGTGACAAATCATAGAAGTGATTGTAGAAACAATCAATCATAAAAATTCACATTCGAAGATGTGAATGAAATCCAAAGAAATCGATATCAAATCTATTAAAATGGATATTTCCAATAATTCCCAAAGAAAGATGTCATCAAAGATGATAATAAAAGATAACAACAATAGGGAAACCACACGAATCGATTAAAGTTGGAAATCACACAAAATATGCGAAATAGGCAAACAGCATCAGGTCGGTCGGCCGGCTTCAGGGCTCGGTCGACCGGACCCTGTTCTGAAAAATAGTTCGGGAAGCAGGTCGGTCGACTGAGCTCTGCAGCCGATCGACCAAACCCAAACAGAGAAGTGCTTAGCACTTTTGGAAGCAGGTCGGTCGGCCGGCTATAGAGCTCGGTCGGCCGGACCTGTTTCCAGCACTGCCCAACTTATCGAGTTCATTGGCCAAATCTCGACCAAATTGCATTTTCGCGAGCAACGGCACTAAGGATTTAAGCCAACCGACAACCTGGCCTTATATGCCCTTCAATGCATCACAAAATCATGGTCAAAGATCAAAGTTTGGATTTTTAAAGAATTGAACTCAAAACACTAAAAATTGGAATATTCACCGAATCAATCCAAACCAAAAGTAATTGCATAAGAATAAGTGTTAGGATTTCATACCTAACAATCGAAGATAAATATAGCTTAAGATGTGAGATAAAAATCTCACCTTTGAACCCAAACAAATGAAGAAGAAGCTTGAAGACAACGGGAGATCAACCACACTTCAATCTCAACACAAGAAGCATGAATCTAAGCTAAAAGAGAAATATTTCCCAAATTAGGTTTAGGAATTTTCTGAAATCAAAGAGAGAATGTGTTGGAGAAGAAGGAGATGAAGCTTACCAATGGGTTCTCTTTGAATTTGGAGCAAGAACTTGAATTTGAAATGGAACTAGGGCTTAGGAATTTCCTAATTCTTTTTCTCTTCCCCCATTTTTGATGAAGCTTGAGACTTAGGAAATGAAAGTGAAGTAATGAAGAGGAGAGGGGGTGGAGTAAAGATATAACCAGATTTGGGCAAGTGGGCTGAACCCAACCCAAAGTCCAAAGTGAAAAGGTAGCGAAATTCGACTTACTCCAAACATATCAAAGATTATACTCAAAAAGATCGCAAACGGCATTTTGAACTCAATGGAAGTGGTCTCGAGTCCTAATTCGACTGTTTGCAAAAGGTAGCTTTTCGGACTTCAATCCGATCAACGATTCTATATTTAAATAAAATATTTAAATTTGCAATCGAAAAATATGCGGGTTGTTACAAGCATCCTCGGTGAGAAATTGTGCAAGGTTAAGAGTAGTCAAATAAAACAGCATTTTCTGTTGCCAACATTTGAAATCTACCCTAGCAAATTTTTCTAGCCTCTCACCGTGTGAAAAAGCGACAGTGGTTGTTGGAACCATTGTTCTGTTCTCGGTGGTGGCCACGGTCGGTTTGACTGCCAATGTATTGTTGTCTTGAGCCATTGTCTGAAATACAGTGGCTTCGATCAGTGATAAACAAAATACGAAAATTCTATTTCAAGATTGTTAGGCGTGACATCAGAAAAGTGTTACGAAATTATTATTTTGGTATCGTCGAAAAAGCATTACTAAACTGTATACACAAATTGCTAACAGCAACGTTACAAAAGCGTTACGAAACTGTTGCAATTATGTTGCAAGTTGCAACAACAACAAACCGTCACAGGTACGTCGCAAAATTGTTAGAGTAGTACTTGTGTGGTTAACAAATAAGTATTAAAAAGCGTACCGATTATATTTGTTCGAGTCCAGTGTAAATTGTTTTCTTAAAACAGAATTGCTCCCTCAATGGCGCTGAAGGGACGACGAGCAACTATTTCTCAAGATGAAACAGACTGATCTCTGCAATGATGCGCTGACAATTGCAGAGTAACGACGAACTCAAGAGATTATTTTAAGAACAGAGGTTGGAGGAAAAAGGAATGCAAAAAAAATTTGATGATTTGTTTCTGATTTCATTTTGCCTATATATAGACACGGGGAGGTGCCTATTCGGTAAAAGGCATCTGTTTGAACGGTTGTGACCCTTTAACAGACGGTGTGGCCCTTTAACAACAAACCGTCACAGGTACGTCGCAAAATTGTTAGAGTAGTACTTGTGCGGTTAACAAATAAGTAGTAAAAAGCGTACCGATTATATTTGTTCGAGTCCAGTGTAAATTGTTTCCTTAAAACAGAATTGCTCCCTCAATGGCGCTGAAGGGACGACGAGCAACTATTTCTCAAGATGAAACAGACTGATCTCTGCAATGATGCGCTGACAATTGCAGAGTAACGACGAACTCAAGAGATTATTTTAAGAACAGAGGTTGGAGGAAAAAGGAATGCAGAAAAAATTTGATGATTTGTTTCTGATTTCGTTTTGCTTATATATATACACGGGGAGGTGCCTATTCGGTAAAAGGCATCTGTTTGAACAGTTGCAACCCTTTAACAGACGGTGCGACCGTTTGAATTTCAACAGACAGAAATAAAAACTATTCGGTCTGAATAGCCACGCCAAGCCAACTGCCTCTAATACGCTTCAAACGCTCATTCGTCCACGCCGCAGGTGCGAATGCAAGCGCGAGCATGCAGGATGGCTTGTGTCTCTCTTTGTCTATATGAATTATCATAGTGTCAACGTCTTCGTATATAAACACAAATAGTTTATTATATTCTAAGATGTGGAACTATTCAACTTCTAAGGCAATTAATGCCTTTACATCCCCCAATACAACTCATTCATTTCTAACAGTGTTCACTTGTTTTTTGTTTATGGACGTAGTAGAATTACCACCAAAGCCCGTTGTTCCGGTTGTAGGATCATTAACGTCAGAAACTGTTCCATCTGAGACCAGATTCAAGACGTGGGCTGTGATGGTTAAGCATTTTGGAACTTCAATTCCTCACAAAACTGCAATTGATCTGAATTTTTATGCACCACGGATAGAAGATGATGGCTCCACTATTTTTATGCCTGAAACTGTGATATTCAAAAATTCTGGTAAGTGGGCAAAGACAATTGTAGCATTTGTTATGAGAAGAAGCCACAATTTGAACATTTCAGGCAATTTGTCCAAAAGTTGATGAACCCTATATCAGGTTTCGATATTTTTTATAAACCAAACACTACAAAAGAATTCTGGATTCCCTACGCCAATTGGGTGTAGGGAAGGCGTAGGAAAACAAATTTTACTACGCCACCTCTACGTCAAAAAAGAAGTCGGAAAATGGTGCGTCGCAAAAAATCCTTACGGCTTCCCTACGTCGTTTCCCTATGCATTACCTACGCCAGATTCCATACGCGTTACCTATGCCATATTTCCCACGCTTTTCCTAGCCAGATTCCATACGCTTTACCTACGCCCGATTCCATACGCTTTACCTACGCCAGATTCTCTACGCCTTACCTACGCCATATTCCATACCCCTTCTTACGAGTTCCATACGCCTTCCCTACGCCACCGTACATTAAAAATTCAATATGATCTTATTGAATTCACATTCGTCTACCTCACATATCGCCATAAAATCTAATAAAACCGAACATCAACAACAGAAAACATTAAATAAATTATATAACCACATGCAAAAATCATAACTATGTCTCATTAAAAACATTAATATAGAATGCATATCATGGTCAAATTACATAAACTTGTTACAGAATATGTTTGAAATACATCATGTCCAACAAACAATAAAATAAAGTTGCTACATAGCTCCAACATAGTTGTTTCATCGAATTCAAACATCATACAATGTACGTTATAAAAATAGAACATCAAACCCACAACCAAAATAGGAATAACTCACGAAGTTGGTCGTATCTCTGGTCCTTGCTCCCGCCTCAGCCCCCGTATAAACTCCTGCACAGAACTCATATCCTGCTGCATGGAACATAAATCCCCTTGTAGTTTGTTAATCGTGGCATTCATTTCTTGATTTTTACTCCTTAGCTCTTCTACTTCCTCCTCAAGTTTCTCTTTGTCATGTGAAACTCCAAAACGAGCAGTATATGTATTGTCTCTGTATATCTGCATGTAAATTATTTAATCACATTAGCAAAATGTATAACTATTCGACTTTTCTTTTCCTAACTTATAATTTCATAAAGAAATGAAAGAACTAGTTATGAAAATATGCCGACGGTATAATTGGCATTCTAAATCTTCAATTAGTGCAATGTATACAGAAGCCTATGTCTCAAGTACACAGATTCTTGCATTTGTGTAATGTGGCGTTGCATGGACATGGACGACCCTTATAAAACCATGTAGAGCGTAGAATCATTTACCGTAAGTTCTACCATTTATCTCACAATCTTTCTTCAGACTAATCAAATTTTGTTTGTACAGATACATGCATTAAATCATCAACAGACAAACAAAAACAATGCTAATCCCAGACGAAAACTAGTTAACAGATTAGGACACTAACAAAGCAAACCAGAATCATGACAGCTTAGCAGATAGATAAACTAGAAGAAAATTTTAGCAATATTCAAACAAGAGACAGACAGTACAACACAAAAAAAGCACGCATAGCTAGACCACGATACCTATAACACCAGCAAGCAAAGGATCTCTTCATTCTAATTTATAAAATTTTGCAGTAAACACTTGCATTTACTGGGCCTCAACAAGTTTCTCAATCATATCAGCATCACCCCTTAAAATCACTCACTTCCATATCAACATACACAACCTCCTCCATCACTATCAACATACACTTCCTTATCTAAAAACTATGTATTTTACTGAATGCACAATATTTCTACATTTTACTGAATGCACAGTATTCTAGAAACTTTTCTCGATGTAAGGCTGATGTTTTTGTTTGGTTCTTACGTGTCATGCATCAATTCAATTTTGTAGTACTTGTTTTTTTTTAAGAAATGGAGGGACCTATGGGTGAATTGCTATATCAGTCCAAGTTTGCCTTTGAAAATTGATCTTCTAGATAATGCTTTCACCTTTCCTTTTATAAAGTCATCTTTACATGTCGTTAATCTCTAAGTATATAGAATTTAAACATTTGAGGAATAAAATGAGAATCTAAGGTTCCTAATAGAATAGTACTCTATTTGACATAATTACTAGCAAATCTAATTTTATTTTTACTGTCAGTGGATTTTATATTTCACTGTGTATGTTTTATAATACACTGGTGGTAGGCTTCACTAGAGGGATGTTGGATTATCATCCAAAACTAAGCAATCTTAAGGAAATTCTTGAAGGTCTACTTTCTGCCAAAATACATCATAAACAGCGCAGATTTTGATTAACCATAACTTTAGATTTTGTTGTCTGATTTTGATGAATCTTTTTCCATTTGAAATATATTTTAATATAGAACAATTTTCATGCTAATCACTTTGCTAAAATTTGAAGTTAGCAATAGTTTAAATTTGAATTAAAGTATATGAATACCGCTGTCCCGAAAAAGTCAATTTCATGTTTCATCGTTAAAATTCATTCGACTATAAATTTTGAACGGCTTATTCGATTTTGACGATTTAACCCATTCTGGAAAGCCTAGAACATAAGAAACAACTTTTATTTAGAGAGTATCACAAAATTTTGACATTTACTAAGCTAAAAATGCGGCTTTAAAGGGTGGGCCTGTGCATAATTGAAAAATCTGATTTGATCGTCTTTTGAAATTCCCCTATAACTTAAGTTGTAATCCACGTTTTTGCAATCCGAAAGATGTTTTGAAAAGCTAGCACGCTATGTAACAATTTACTTTTAGAAACCATTAGTTAGTTTGGTGTTTTGACCATTGTAATCTTTGTCATAAAGCAACCTAAATATGAATGTCATGCTGCATTACATTACATGTGTGCATACTTACCATTCTTTATACGCAACTAATGGTTAATGTTGAGTTACTCAAGAAGCTTATTTAAGGTACCAACTTATGAAAGCAACATTTGAAATGATTCATTACCCCAGGAATATTGCCAGTACCAGGTCTCCGTGTGCTTCTTGAGGAAGCATATGTCTCACCTTCTCCAATAAGCTGCATGTATAGAAGGTTTAGCTCGTCATGATAGAGCTCTCGATCCTTAGTCGCGGTCATTTGAGCAACTCGCTCATTGTATTTGGCCTATAATTTACATTAAGAGTTAGATATTGTACCAATAACATAGTTTGGAATTTGTAAATTCAAATTCAAATTTTTTGTTGATTACATACAACAAACTATTCCGAGTACTCATCAACCCATCCGCCATCTACAGAACCATCCGGTTTCTCAACATAATGTGTTCGGATGTACACCTGCATGTATGTCGGTGTTCGACCCTGTTCTTTCTCCTGAAAAGTAAAAATAATTTATCGTGTGTTTATTTGAATTGTATACTAATATTATTAAATAACTTAAACAATCACCATATCATTCATCCATTGTTCCATTGATTTAGAACCACATCTATGTGGCCTTGGATTTCTTTTGCGAGCGATTGAGTTCTTTTGGGCAAGCTTCTTGACATCCTCCTTTTCCCAGTGGGGTAAAAACTGTTGCCATACCTCATTTGTTATACAAGCATTCTTCTTTTTATACATTTTCATGTCTCCAACAATCCATCTATACTTCAAAGAGCATTTTTGTTCCCATAATCGTCTGACATCAGCAAAAGAAGTCGTGGGATCCCAAGAGTACAATGCCTATACAAGAATTTGAGAGTATATTAAATGAACTGAAAAACTTAATCATGGATGGACTAAAAATACTGTAACATCGTGAATTTCAAAATTACTATACCTTAAACTCTTCAAACCAATGATCCTTAATATTAGCAGGAACCACACTAAAGCAAGGCCAAAATGATGTTATACGGGCTTTAAGCATAGAAGATATAGTACGAGACGTCGAGGCACTATTCGCGAATTCCTAGCTATTAATGCACAAATTATATTAATCCTTTACTGCATTACTACAATATATGATAATTCAAAAGCTTATAAATTTTACTTACTCTCCACTCTCCCTGCAATAGATGTACATGGTGCCGACTGAGGAAGTCGAGCCAGTCTGTGACATATGTCCAGATAACCCAGGGGTGCCTTCATCATGATCACCACCATCTGAAGGGGTGGGTTGTTGATCGGCGGAGGAAGGTGTTGGTTCGATCAAAGCCAAACCACGTCCACTACCACTACGACCACCACCACCACTATGACGACCACCACCACGAGAACTCATATCTGTTACAAGAATACAATATATGCAACTATATACATAAGATAAGGTAACATTTCAGAATGAAATTTGTGAACTTTACTTAAGACAAGGTTTGAAAACATACATCAAATAGCATAGAATATAAACCAATAACTGAAAATTTTACTATTAACTAAAAGATGAACAACTTCATCAACATAAAAGCAATCGAGCAACTTAAAACACATTCAAACCATCATCATTAAATATACATGCTACCAATCTTCATTATCATCATCACTCTCAATATTTACACTCTCATCTTCAAGCTCACACTCATCTTCATCTACTTCGACTTGCCCATCGTCGTCTTCATCTACTTCGATCCCATCATTAACGTCATTAATAAGAGATCCTATATCTTCTACTTCTTGTACAATCTCCAGTAGTTCGTTAGGTTCTCGATCATTTTGATACGCCGTATTGTCGGTTATGATCGTGTTTGAGTGAAATGACCATCTCGGTTTTGTTTTAATAACAGTCCACCAATCTGAACGACTATTGTCGATAGCAGGATACGACGTAAAATAAACTTGCGTAGCTTGTGCTGCCAATACAAATGGATCGTACCCTAAATATTTTTTTTTGTGGTTTACTTCAATAAGAGGGTAATCCTTGTGTACGCGTCTTACTCCAATATTCGGCCTACTATCAAACCATCGACATTTGAATAGAAATGTTTTTAACTCCGGTACCACCGAGTAAGTTAACTCGATTATTTCCTCTAGCACACCATAATAATCTTTTATGTCATCATCGTTGTTTCCACCTTTAATAAAAACTCCGCTATTAATAGTTGTTTTTTTCTTTCCATATTCTTCTATGTGAAACTTAAATCCATTTATAAACATTATTGGACACATTCTGTAGCTATTACGTGGACCAAATGCAAGTTTCGTATAGCAAACGTCGGTGATGTTGTTCGTATCAACCTGTCGATTTGAATCAAGTACACAAGTTAATATATAATGAATACCTTGTGAGGTTAAAATACAGGACTTATCATACTTACATATTGTTTAAACCATCCCTCGAATTCTTTACAGAGTTCAACATTAGGATATTCACTTTCGAACTTGCTGTTTAAATCAAGCACACAAGTTAATATCTAAGGAGTATTGTGTGTAGGTTGAAAAGATTGACATAAATTTAGTCAATGAATAATAAAAATTATTATGGTACCTAATAAGATCAGTTAATTCATTACAATTAAGAAGCACAGTTGCCTTTGCTAGACTTTAATCCTTTGTTGTAGCGAAGCCTTTAACATTCTTCCATTTACCAGATGGACGTCCTTGTTTTTTGAATACCGAGAGAACGTTATCGATTGAATCATCCATCATATCATTTTCATTGCGATGACCACGATTGAAATTTAAATTCACGTGATCATCGAAATAATGGCTAAAAAATATGGACGCTTCTTCAATAATGTATGTTTGACAAATAGAACCTTCAACGCATGCTTTCTGTTTCACTTATTTCTTTAGGTGACCCAGATACCTTAATATGAAAATGTGTGAAATTAAGTATAACATGTTCTATATTTAAAATTGCGTAAATAAATATAATTATTACATACCTCTCAAAAGGATACATCCATCGATACTGCACTGGTCCCCGTAGTAACGCTTCAGTTGTTAGATGTACTGGTAAATGTTATATGCAATTAAAAACTCCAGGAGGAAATATTTTCTCCAATTTACACAGTAATTTGGGTATATCTCTTTCAAGCTTCTGCAAATGACTTTTAGATAAAGTTGTCGAACATATCTCTTTAAAGAATAAACTGAGCTCTGTTATAGGCATCCAAACCTTTTGTGGTAAAAGCTCTTTAAATACTATCGGGAATAGAGTCTCTAAAAATACATGGCAATAGTGACTCTTCATACCTGACAGTACAACGTCCTTCATATCAACACATCGTTTCATATTAGAAGCAATTCCATCTGGAAACCTCAAAGAATCGACCCACTTTAGTAATTTTATACGAGTCATATCCAGCTCATAACACGCAAGAACTTTGAAGTTTGGACGCATAGGATTAATCTTAAGCTCTGGACGATTGCAATAGTATTCGATATCTTTTCTTGATCTCAAATCATCTTTGGTTTTTCCTTTCACATTCATAATTGTATGAAAGAAATTCTCAAACACATTTTTTTCAATATGCATCACATCCAAATTGTGTCGAAGTTTTAGATCTTTCCAATATGGTAATTCCCAAAATATACTATGTTTGCACCAGTTGTGATAATCCCCTTTTCCAGGAATTTTAGGCTCTTTGTTTCCCGTCTCGTGTAATTTTGCATAATCTTTTACAATATCAAATACCTCTTCTCCGTTGAAAAATGTTGGTGGTTGCAAACTTATAGTTTTATTTCTTTCAAAAATTTTCTTATCACGTCTAAATGTGTCATTTGTATGCAAAAATCGACGGTGGCAATCCCACCAACACTGCTTACCACCATGCTTCAGTGTAAATGCCTTTGTTGAATCCATGCACACAGGGCAAGATAATTTACCCCCCGTACTCCAGCCCGAAAGCATCCCGTACGCGGGAAAATCGCTTATCGTCCACAATAAACAAGCAAATAGTTTAAAAAAAAATCTCTTTGACACGTCGTAAGTGTCAGCACCCTCTACCCACATCTTCTTCAGGTCCTCGATTAAAGGTTGCAAATAAACATCTATTCCATTTTTTGGATTTTTTGGCCCAGAGACAATTAGAGTTAAGAACATGTATGGATTTTGCATACACATCCAAGGAGGTAAATTGTAGGGTGTTAAAATAACTGGCCAAGTGGAGTATTTTTTGCCATACTGGCTAAAAGGTTGGAAACCATCAGTACATAAACCGAGCCTAATATTTCGTGACTCCTTGGCAAAATCAGGATATTTGTCATCGAAATGTTTCCACGCTTCTCCATTTGCAGGATGACATAAAACCTCTTCCTCTTGAACTCGTTTACTATGCCATCTCATGTGCTCCGCGGTGGCATAAGACGAATACAATCTTTGCAATCTAGGAATAAGTGGAAGATAATGTAAACGAGTAAAGGGAACACCTTTACCGTTACTTTTTTTCTTTTCATATCTTCCTAAGCCACAAAACTTACATTGTGAACTGTCTATGTCCTCTTTCCAATATAGCATGCACCCACTTCGACATGTATCTATCTTTTCGTACGACAATCCAAATGCGTACACTTGTTTTTTTAATTTATACCAATTTTCTGCCAATCTAGTCTGCAAACCGGATGGGACTACATCTCGAACTAAACTAAGAACATCAGTCATTAATTTTTGTGTACAGTTGTTTTTGGATTTTATAGCAACTAACCTAGAAGTCGCTGCCAATTCCGTCATTGGACATCCATCAAAAAGCGGTCTTTTTGATGCTTCTAACAAGTCGAAAAATTTCTTAGCTTTTGGATTTGGTTCTTCCTCTACACTTAACGAATTAGTCAGCAAACTCGAACCAGCGGCGTCAATAACCATTTCTATCATTCTATTTTCTGAAGTAGTAGGTTCATCAAAATGAACACCAACATTTACATTATCACCCTCACCAACCACCGATGTATTAATAACATTTATCATATCTTCACCATGATGTATCCACACATAGTAATCATCCATAAAACCGTTTTTAGTTAAATGCTTTTGAACAACTTCATAAGAATGATGTTTAGTGGCTTTACACTTCTTACAAGGATAACGGATTTCGGTCACGTTTGTCTCATTCGAAGATGCCACTAACATGAACTCGGCTAAACCTCTTAAAAACTGAAATGGAATCGTTCCTCTATGCCCTACATTTTTGTACATCCAAGCTCGACGAACTTTCAAATGTTCCATCTACTGCATAATTAAGATAAGTTAGTTGAGTACTTATATTAGCTCTTTCCATGCATATTACTTTAGTTTTTTTTTAACTCGCATACAGAGTATACAAAATTTAAGAATAAACAACAAAATTATACAATATATTAGCTTTATTACTCACAATACAGTAAGGCGATTTGGTTCAACTTTACAAACTGAGACTGTTAATATCATGACTGAAAGGGAGATTGTATATATCTGAACTGTAGATGCATATGAATAAAATGATGTGGTAACCACACAAGTTGCATACGGTATAACTTTAGAAGAATACAAGTTTCCAATCATATGTGAAATAGAGACTTTTGATGTAAACAAAAAGTAAAAACTAATCAGATTAATCAAAAAGTATACACGTACACCAGAATAATGATATAGTCACTCTATTATAACGAAGTTTATCTAAATGCATGAATGAAGAAAATAACATTTACCTAATTGTAAATGGAAAATGAACTATTGTTATCTTCTCCTTATCCTTGTCTTTTGTCAACCGTAAGGTGCTTTCAATCAAAAGAGAGGCAAAGTCGGTAACAGATCCATCGCCTGAATAAAGAAATCCATTATAAGGATACTTAAACACAGACAATGTGAATATTCACATAAATGCTAAATGTCTACCTGTAGATCTATCTGGTTGCAAATCAGTTGCCAAACAGCAAAGAGAATCACATATATTAGCTAAAGCCAAGCAAGCAGTTATTCTCACCTGAAAATATATTTCTTTAATAAAATAAAATAATACTTAGCCTTCAAAATAAACTTCAACCTAAAAATAAAATAGTATGAAATATATTTACCGAGACAGAAGGATCACGGCTATTTTCATACTGAAGATATTATGAGCTATTTTTAGAAATTAAAAATAGAATAGAGTGCTTGTTAATCATATTGAAATTACTAATAATGTTAAAATTTTGTTTCACTGTTATCATACTGCTTTTAGTTAGAATGAAGTTTATTGTTCTTTCATGTATTAGCTGGTCCACATTATCATGTACTACGAGTTAACCCCAATTTGTTTGAGGATGTTTCCGTCACTTATAATTAGTCTAGTGTAAATAAATCTTGCTTAGATTTATTCTAGTTTAGTTAGTTTATTTATTGCATTACAGCTGCACTTGTAGACAACACTTTGTTGAATGTTTTTTCAAATAAGATCCCCTACGGAGGGGGGTGGCAACCCCCAAAGGTGGGGGTGCAGGGGCAACGCCCCTGCTACGGGCCAAAACAGTACGTTTTATTGACTATTGAATTCGAATTCAACAGCCAACGGTAATAACCGTTAGAAAACGGTCACGACCGTTCGAATAGGCTGTACTGCCTATTAGTTGTTTTCTATTTTGAAGCTTTCATATACTGTACTGCCTATGTTTTTCTACTTATAATCTATAAAGTTTCTTAATACATTAGCCTTCATATATTATACAATTTTTATATTATCTCCTACAATGTGAATATTGAAGGAGGAGATGCTCTTACATTCTTTTTTGTAATCCATAAAAATAACAAATATATGTTGTCCTTTATACAACAGGACACATAATACAAATTGGTTATCCATAACGCTAAAAACCAACATTTATTACACGATAACCAGTTCACTAGCTTCAACCCCATTAGCTAAAATCCTCCAAAGTTAACTATTATAGACCATGAACACAGACATGTTCAATATAAATATTACATCACAAATTTAAATTTGAGTTTTAGCTAAAGTTTCATGTCTACTTTGTGTATGTCACAAATTTAAACCTCGAATATGATGATAATTCAAGGTGGGAGATGGTATTTTCTGTCAAAACATTCCTCGTATATATCTCAAAGTTAGTTTTCTTTATAAAAAAAAGGAAGGAAAATCACAATTACATAATGGCCCTATCTCAATTCAGCTCACAAGCCCAAAAATACAATTACAGTGATCTAGCAGCACTTGGTGCAAGTAACCAAAAAATTATGAAGGACCAAAAATATCTGTGAAAATATCGATATTACATAGCAGTACTATCTGTACAGAATGAGGAATAACCAAATCAAAAGGGTACGTATAGGAATTGAGGATAGCTACTGGCGGCGGCGAGGCCACGGAGGCAGCTACTGGCGGCGGTGCAGATGTAGCTACAACGCGGATCGAAGGCAGGAGGATTTGGGCAGAACGGAGTCAGGAGGGTTTGGAGTTTATCGATTAGGGTTTTTTTTGAAAAGGATACGAAGTAATTAGGGATGGCTAGGGTCAACAGTTTTGTACACAGTTAAACGTGGTACGCGTTGCAGGGAACTGCTATCGGCTTCCCTACGCCTTCCCCACGTTTTCACGATCTCCCTACACTGCGCCTACGCGGTGTATGGATGGCGTAGAGAAATTTGAGTTGGAAAATTGCCACTTCTTTTGTAGTGAAATAGCTTTATCCTCAAAATTAGGCTATCCCCCTCTGTTGATGTTGATAACATTCTTAAGGGTGGGCCTTTTACTTTCAATATGAAAATCATCATCCTTAAAAGATAGACACCAGATCTAAAACTTACCAGAGATTATTTTACCACATTTCTATTTGGATTAGGCTTGTTGATTTAAATTTAGCCTACTAGAGTTAGGAGGGAATTAGTCGAGTGGCAAGTGCTTTAAGCAGCCCGTAGAATAGACAACACTACTAGTAATGAATTACGACTAAACTACGCTAGAGTACTGGTTGAAATAGACGCAGATTTTAACTACCCGGAGAAAGTTAAAGTTCAACGTGCTAACAACTAGACAGAATTTATTGAATTAGCATATGAATACAAGCCCAGAGTATGTGCATCATGTAAACTTTAAGGACATAATCCAGAGTTCTGTACAATTTCAGCAACAAAGACATGGCAACCTAATGTTCAGCATACACACAGTTGTTTAACTGTTACATCTGATACAACTCAATCAAATCAGGCTACATAAAATATGTAGTTTCAAAAAAAGACCCAACATAAGGATAAAGAAAAGGTGTTCTGCTCTCCAAATAGTGTTGCTTTATATATCTCCACTTCAAATAGATTTGACTACCTTAGCGAAGATCAAGTGATCCCTTATTCAACCTCTACCCCACTGCAGACTACTGATACAGTTCACCATGTGGTTCCACCTATACAATCAACTGCACAACAACTAGAAACTTATTTGGATGAGGTTATAGTAGAAGATTGTAACTCTGAGGATTCAAATGCAGAAAACCCTATGGTAGATGCGTTCGATACAACTCAATAATTTGTGGACACTATCGCAACACATATACAAGAGAATCCAAAACCACCAGGAAAAATTAATGTTTCCTACATGGTTATGGAAAATCCTAAATATGTGGCTAAGTTTCATAAAAAACTCTCAAAAGTACAGCTCCTCCTAAAAGACTAACAAGGAGCTCGGCTGCTAATAGATGAAGATAATGTCTTAGAATGTTAGAAGTTTGAATACCGATACAAAATTATATCATGTATTTAGAATTCTGCATACTCATAAACTCACTATTTTGAGTTTGTTAGAGAACAAGTTAGATACCGAAAACATGTTCAGAGTACAATCCTTTCTACCAAGACAGTGGGACGTTATTCATAATAATGATTTGGGATGTAAGAGACGTATTTTGATTCTTGTTGACTCGTTAGTTTGGTCCGATGAAATTCTCCACAAAAGTGAGCAACACATTATTGTACAACTTATTAATAGAGGAGGATTCTGTTATACTTCTAGTATACCAGAATAGAGATTAATCAATTATAAACTCGTCTCATAAGTTTATCAATCAAATTTCCACTACTCTAGAAGTATGTATTAGCTAATTTAAACAATATTTATGTCGTAATTAAATTACAACAACTAACTAACAACTATAGCAATAACTATAGTGATAGATCAAACGTAATACTATTTACAGAAATAGTACAACGTAGAAATCGAAAATGAATATATATAAATATATAAATCTAACCGAATGAAGAAGGAAATTCCGTCTGAGGCTTGTCGTAACAATTTCCTTAAGACTTTATTTAAAGTCTCCCAAGATACAACAGACGTAATCTGCACGAGAATGTAATGAGTATATCAATTCTGTGATATATTGTATATAGAAGTAGAGAAAGAATAAGCGGAAGAAACTAGAATGGAATATAATTAATGAGAATGTGATCAGGATTCTCTTCTATTTATAATTTCGTCTGCATCCCTTCAAACAGTCGCGTCCGCTTGACGGGTCGCACCCGCTGTCTTTTGAACGCTGCTGCTCGTTAACGGGTCGCACCCGCATCTGTTCGCCCGCGCTTCTTCAGTCAGGTCGCACCTGCTCGCGTCTAACGGTTCGTGCCCGCTTCAGAAGTCACACCTCCTCAGTTAATCCGCGTCCGCTTATGAACAGTCGCGTCTGTTCGTATAGCCTGCAACTGTTAAAAAACCCGGCCCAGTTTTGCAGTAAAATTAGGAACATATTAGACCCAAACCCGAACCTGACCCGGCTCGGTTCGGTTCGGTCGGACGGCGGTGTTGGCGCGCGCGTGTGTGGTGGTGATGCATGATCTCCCTCCTCACAACGAAGCAAACATTTGGGTGCCCCAAGGCCCCAACCTCGTCATTAGGAAGCTATTAATATACTTGGCTTTGTTTGTATATTTGGCGATGTGGGACAAGTGTATTTCATTTACACTTTGTACTTAGGAATTCCAACAATCCCCCACATAAATGATAATATACTTTTCCCTCACACAAAGCGAAATATCACAGAGTACATATGGAATAATGTTTTATCGTGGATAAGTAGATATTTCACTTTGAACTTTCCCTAGTTAAAACTTTTCGGATCTACTTGGCTAATCGGTGAATTATTTCATCTTGAACCGTCGGCCTTTATTGTATATCCAGACAATAAGTTTTATGAAGCATTATTTCCCTTCACATCCAATCTCTTGGTTGTGTTCATTTTGGTCCTGAACAATTTCTGGTTCTGCGAGTGTTTATAGAAAATATAAGCCTTTAATATTCTCATAAAGCCGACCCAGCTCACACTAACATAGGTGATCGCAACCATTAAGAGTATCCTACATATACTCCACTTGTTATATTCAAGATATGGTCATCATTAAAAACATAGTTTTAACCTTTAAATACTTCTGTAGGCATGCATTTATATTGTGCACCATAGGAATGAAGTTGGACTATGTCCAAGCAAATGCATTACGTCTTGAGTTACTCAGAACTGGTTTGCCTATTGATCCTAGTCCTTGGGATCTCCAGTCGCTAGAATAGGTTTTCGTATAAGATAACTCTTGGTGGTTTAGGCTTTTAAACTCATTCCCCTCAATGCGCAGTCAATTTTCTCTCTTGATAAACCTTTAGTAAATGGATCCGCTAGGTTATCATTTGTTCTCACATAATCTATGGAAATAGTTCCATTTGAGAGTAACTGCCTAACTGTGTTATGGCGTCGACGAATGTGTCGTGACTTTCCATTATACACAAAGTTGTGCGCTCTGCTTAGCGCAGCTTGGTTATCACAGTGTATGCATATGGCCGGTATAGGTTTAGGCTAAAATGGAATATCTTCTCAAAAATGACGAAGCCATTCTGCTTCTTCGCCTGCTTTATCTAAAGCGATGAACTCTGATTCCATAGTGGATCGAGCTATGCATGTTTGTTTAGTTGATTTCCATGACACTGCTGCCCCTGCTAAGGTAAATACATAACCACTCGTTGATTTTGATTCCTCTGAATCAGCAATCCAGTTTGCATCACTGTATCCTTCTAAGACGGCAGGATATTTTCCATAATGTAAGGAATAATTTGTGGTATTTTCTAAATATCCCAACACTCTCATTAGTGCTTTGCAGTGTTCCTTTTCTGGATTGCTTGTATACCTGCTCAGTCGACTTACCGCGTAAGCGATATCTGGTCTAGTGTAATTCATGAGATACATTAAGTATCCTATTACACGAGAGTATTCCAGTTGCATTACACTCTCATTAGTGTTTTTATGCAGTACTTCTGATGGATTAAAAGGTGTTCTCACTCCTTTAATTCCATAGTCTTGGAATTTTTCAATCACTTTGTCTACATAGTGTGACTGAAACAATTCAATTCCATTAGGTGTTCTTATTATTTTGATTCCCAAAATAACGTCTGCAACTCCTAAGTCTTTCATATCGAAATTGTTAATTAACATCTTCTTTATGGTCTCTATTACCTGAGTATTTGGACCAAATATTAACATATCGTCTACATATAAACAAATCATCACATATGATTGTCCAATTTGTTTATAATAAACACATTTATCACATTCATTTATACGAAAACCATTTCTCATCATGACACTATCAAATTTTGTGCGCCATTGTTGTGGAGCTTGTTTTAGTCCGTATAATGATTTTACTAATCTACAGACTATGTTTTCATTTCCTTTGGAAACAAAACCTTCAGGTTGCTCCATGTAGATCTCCTCATCGAGATCTCCATTTAAGAATGATGTCTTTACATCCATTTGATGAACTTCTAGATTATAGATCGATGCAATTGCTATTAGCATTCTTATAGAGGTTATTCGTGTTACCGGCGAATATGTATCAAAGAAGTATACTCCTTCTTTTTGACGATATCCTTTGGCTACTAATCTGGCTTTATACTTGTCGATAGAGCCATCTGCTTTCATTTTCTTCTTGAAAATCCATTTACAGCCAATAGGTTTTATTCCAGGTGGAATATCAACAATTTCCCAAGTTTTATTACTTAGAATTGAATCAATCTCACTTTGGATTGCTTCTTTCCAACATGAAGATTCAGAAAATGACATTGCTTCCTTGTACGTTTCAGGTTCATGTTCTAACACATATGTGAAAAAATCCGAACCAAATGTCTTGGAAATCCTATCCCTTACGCTTCTTCTTGGTTCAACTTCCTCAATCTCATGATGAGTTTCATCTTCATGTGAATTGGTTGATTCTTCTCTTGTCCTTTTAGGGACATTATTCCCTTCATTCCTTTTGTGTGGAAACACGTCTTCAAAGAATGAGGCATCTCTAGATTCCATGATTGTATTTACATGAATATCAGCTATATCAGACTTGAATACCAAAAATCTGTAGGTACTACTATTTTGGACTGGCCCTAGATAGTAACAATCTTCCGTTTTTGGTCCAAGTTTGACTTTCTTGGGAGGCGGAACAGGAACTTTTGCCAAGCACCCCCACACTTTGAGGTATTTAAAACTTGGTTTGTGTCCTTTCCATAACTCATATGGAATTGTTCTTGTTTTATTGTGATGGACTTTGTTTAATATGTGATTAGACATATTTAAGGCTCCCCCCCACAAGTTCGTCGGTAGACCAGAGGTTAAAAGCATGGCATTAATCATGTCTTTTAACGTTTTGTTCTTCCTCTCGGCTACACCATTTTGTTGTGGTGAATATGGAGATGTTGTTTGATGAATTATACCATTTTCGGCACAGAACTGTTCAAATGGTGATTCATATTCTCCACCTCGATCAGATCTCAATATCTTGATCTTTTTATTTAACTGATTTTCTACCTCAGCCTTGTACTTTATAAATGATGTAATTGCTTCATATTTACTATTCAAAAAATATACATAGCAATATCGTATATAATCGTCAATAAACGTGATAAAGTACTTTTTCCCACCTCTTGTAGGTAATGATTTAAAATCACATAAATCTGTAAGAACCAAACCTAGTGGTTCGGTGCTTCTATCAACAGATTGAAATGGTTTTTTAACCATTTTTTCTTCTACACATGTCTCACATTTGTAGTTCTTATCGACTTGGAATTTCGGAATTAATCCCAAGTTTGATAATGTTTTCATTTTTCCGAAGTTTACGTGTCCTAATCTATCATGCCATAGTAAAATTTCGTGCTCAAGCAAGTAAGAAACTTCAATTTTATTAATAGCACAATCAGAATACATAGTTTTATTGCCGATAACGGCTACATTTTCCTTAAATAGGCCATCACATAAATATCCCCTTCCGATATACATTCCAGCTTTGGACAGAACCATCTTGTCCGACTCGAACACCATTTTGAATCCTTTCTTTGATAGTACTGAACCAGAGATCAGATTCTTGCGTATGTTTGGAACGTGGAGCATGTCATTCAACTTGACAGTTTTTCCAGAAGTAAACTTGAGGATTATTGTGCCACTGCCTTCAATCATGGAAACAGCAGAATTACTCATGTAGAGTTTTTCTTCCCGATCGAATTTTTGATATGTTGAAAACATGGATTTATCATAGCAGACATGACGAGTAGCTCTTGTGTCCACCCACCATTGGTTAGGATTCTGAACCAAATTGCATTCATATATAACTGCTGAAAAGTTGGACTCGTCCACTTCCATGTTGTCAACTATATTTGCCTCTGAGTTGCGTTCCTTCTTGTGTCTGCAATCTCTATCGGCGTGTCCCATTTTGCCACAAACCCAACATTCACCATTAAACTTCTTGGTTTTATTATCTTTGGGTTTGTTTTCAAGAGCTTTCCTCTTCTTTGAGAAGTTCTTATTTTTGTTGAAGTGGCTTTTATTCTTGTTCTTCGACCCTTCTATTACCAACGCCTCGTTGCTTTGTTTGGTAATTCCGCGGTTATCTGCCTCAATCTTTAATCGTACAATGAGGTCCTGCAAAGAAATCTCTTTCTTTTTATGCTTTAGATAGTTGCGGTAGTCTCTCCATGACGGTGGCAGTTTTCCCATGATGGCTTCAACCAAAAACGATTCTCCAACCTTATAACCTTCCGCTTCGAGTTCATGAATGATGATTTGTAGTTCATGCAGTTGAGCAGTCACCGGTTTGGAGTCGACCATCTTGTAGTCCATGAATTTGTCTATAATGAATTTCTTCAGACTGATATTCTACGTCTTGTACTTCATGGAAAGTGCATTCCAGAGTGCTTTTGCTGTCTTTAGAGGTTGATATACTTTGTATAGCACCTTGTCGAGACAGTTCAGAATATAGTTTCTGCATAGGAAATCGGAATGCTTCCACGTAGCAACATCTGATTCCTTGCCTGGTGCAGGAATCGGTTCCTCCTCTTCGAGATACCGTTGCAGACCGAGTGTGGTGAGATAGAATGACATCTGATTCTGTCATGTTAGAAAGTCGTCACCACCTCCTTTAAAAGGATCAGGCCTGTTATGTGTAGTAGCCTTTTTTGAGAGCTCTACTGTTGTCATCTCTGTTTTAGTTAAAAACAGAAAAGTCTTAAGATGTTATACTTCTAGTATACCAAAACAGAGATTAATCAATTATAAACTCGTCTCACAAGTTTATCAATTAGATTTTCAATACTCTGGAAGTCTGTATTAGCTAATTTAAGCAATAGTTATGTCGTAATTAAATTACAACAACTAACTAACAACTATAGCAATAACTATAGTGATAGATCAAACGTAATACTATTTACAGAAATAGTACACCGTAGAAAACGAAAATAAATATATATAAATATATAAATCTAACCGAATGAAGAAGGAAATTCCGTCTGAGGCTTGTTGTAACAATTTCCTTAAGACTTTATTTAAAGTCTCCCAAGATACAGCATACGTAATCTACACGAGATTGTAATGAGTATGACAATTCTGTGATATATTGTATATAGCAGTAGAGAAAGAATAAGTGGAAGAAACTAGAATGGAATAGAATTAATGAGAATGTGATCAGGATTCTCTTCTATTTATAATTTCGTCTGCATCCCTTCAAACAGTCGCGTCCGCTTGACGGGTCGTACCCGCTGTCTTTTGAACGCTGCTGCTCGTTAACGGATCGCACACGCATCTGTTCGCCCACGCTTCTTCAGTCAGGTCGCACCCGCTCGCGTCTAACGGTTCGTGCCCGCTTCAGAAGTCGCACCTTCTCAGTTAATCCGCGTCTGCTTATGAGCAGTCGCGTCTGTTCGTATAGCCTACAACTGTTAAAAAACCCGGCAAACATTTGGGTGCCCCAAGACCCCAACCTCTTCATTAGGAAGCTATTAATACACTTGGCTTTGTTAGTATATTTGGTGATGTGGGACAAGTGTATTTCATTTACACTTTGTACTTAGGAATTCCAACATATTCCAATGTGTTATCACGTTTGTTTATGCTAGTAATTTTCATCAAGAGAGAGTTGAAGGATAGAAAATGGGGCTTTACTACCCCTTTCTCCTATATTACTAATTTTAAAAATTGCATGTTAAAATGTGGGTTGATTGAAACTATTTTACAGGGTTGTAAATCTACGTGGAGAAGGAGAGGGATGGCTACAAGTATTGACAAAGTGCTTGTCAATTATGAGTTGTTAACTAAATTCCCAGATTTAGTAACAATCGTGTTGCCCAATCATTATAGTGATCATACTCCACTTTTATTACAAGTCTCTACACAGTAGCCTCATCAGAAAGGGAAACCTTTCAAATATGTAAACACTTGGTATCGATTGGATGGTTACAATTTGCATACAAGAGAGTCGTGAAGCAACAACTTGGAGTTCAGATATCCACAAATTCATTCACATTTTGCAAACAATCAAGTAAAAATTTAAATGCAGAAACAAAATATGTGCAAAATCTAATTCTATACAGCAGCTAGAAGATGATTATAACAAGGTATTTCTACAATAGATGCTAATCCCAAAGATGAAGACCAGTACAGTACCATTCTACAATTGCAATTAAAGCTTACAGACAAGCTTAAAACACAGCATGAATTTAATTAGCAACAAAGTAAGATTGCTTGGCTACAATGTGGTGATACCAATTCAAAAAAAAATGCTAAAATGGTAATGCAGAAGCATAAGTAATTTCATTCATTGATGGATGCAGATGGCAAATTTATTTATGACCAAAAGCAAATTACTGCTCAGGCTATTGATTTTTATACTACTTTGTTTAATGGTCAAACTACGAATGTTTTTCCCACTGTTCACCCAGGAAATATTTTAAATGAAGAAGGTAAGAGATACTTATCTTCTGCTGTTGCCATTGCTGAAGTTAAAGGTTCAGTCTTCTCTATTGAAGATCATAAAAGTCCCGGTCCAGACGGTTTTTCAACAAAGTTCTACGGGCTGCATTGGGATGATTTGAAAGATAAATTATTTTCAGCTGTTACTTCAGTTTTCCACAGTGGAAAAATTGCTTCAGGGCTAAATCATAATTTCATCACTTTGATACCAAAAAAAGATAAACCACAATGCATTGCTGATTATCGACCTATATCATATGCTAATGTGCTAAATAAAATAATTTCTAAAATCATATTTTTTAAAATTAAACATTTTCAGCCTTATCTAATTGCTGATAATCAGTCTGCCTTTATCCCAAATAGACATATTGGGGAAAATATACTGCTAGTTCATGAACTAGTTCGAGATTCCAAGAAAAAAGGAGTTGCTAAAATATGCATTAAAAATTTAAAATTGATCTCCAAAAGGCGTATGATATGGTCAATAGAGAATTTGTGTGCTATATGTTATACACAATGGGTGATTTCTCCCTCTCAGTCGTTAATTTGATCTATGAATGCATTAGCACTCCAACTTTATCAATTATGGTTGACAGTATACCACAGGGTTTCATTACATCTACTAGAGGATTGTAGAAATATCACCTTGCTTATTTTGTGGAATTCTTTTTACTTATTATGGAAGATGCTTTAATCCTACATCATATTCAACCTATTACAACAGTTCAGCCAGTTATACTTCATCTATTGTATGTGGATGACGTTACGATCTTTTTGAAGGCTGCTTCCATAAATGCTACTGCAATGACTACTATTTATAATTATATGGCTAATACAATGGGTTTAAGAATAAACCAATTGAAGTCAAATGTTTATTTTAGTAGAGATGCTGCTAATAAGACTCAAATACTTACCATTTTGGGAATGTCAGAATATAATCTACTAGTGAAGTATTTAGATGTTCCTTAATCTGCAGGTTATATACATGCTTCAAATTGTTCTCCTCTAAGTAATAAGGTTTTTAATAAAATTAAGGGTTGGGATAGTGCTTTGCTATCTACTGCAGAAAGAGCTGAGCTAATACAAAGCACTATCACCCCAATTGTGTTATATTGGTTGCTTATTTACCAAATACCAACATCATGCTACAAAAAATTGAAAAAATGTGCTAATCTTTTTTTGGAGGGGGGGTGTTATGGCGGATTTCAATCGAGACCACTCCAATTCAAATCCCCAAACGCAGCGGAAAAGCTAGATCGTGATAAATAGTGTAAAAACAACCAACCAATAACTCAAATCTAATCTCAAACAATCCAAAGACGATCACAATCCCAAATAAGCAATTCAGAAATTAAAGCAATAACGAGAAATAAATCACACAGCGATTTATAGTGGTTCCACTAACGTCGTGTTAGTGTACATCCACTTTAAGAGAGAGCTTTATTAATATTAATGAGAAGAGTACAAGAGATTGAATACAATGATCAAATCCTAATTAGAATTGAATTTGTGGAGAAGAGAATTGAAGAAAATTAGGTTTTGATAAACCCTAATTAGTGGAGGCTAATCTCTTGCAGTCACTTGCGTTTCGTCACACTTTGATCTGATACCAGAGGCTAGCTTATATAGGAGAATAGAAACCCTAGGCAATATTACGAAATTGCCCCCGCAGTTGACACAAACCTTCACGCCGAGTCCGTATGAGAAAAAACAGGCGAAAGTCGTTCCAAACGTCTGACCAAAAGGTCAGACGTCTGGCTAAAGTCACTGGAGTGACTTTCCATCAGAACAGACGTCTGACCCATATCGTCAGACGTCTGTCGAAATGCTCTGGAAGCATTTCTGAATCAAAACAGACGTCTGAAAAGTAGGTCAGACGTCTGAGAGAAGTTTCTGTCCCAACTTCGCCTACTTCACATTTTCTCTCATAACTTCCACCTCCGAACTCCGATTTGCGAACCGTTTTCTCCGTTGCGAAGCTACTTCCGACCTCTATAAATCCGCATATAGTGTCGCCAAAATTCAACACTCCACCTCGACACTATATCCATCTCCAACTCTAATGGTACCATATCATTAACAACCGATAGCTCCAACTACCAACACTTCTACCTTCAACCAAACATGAATATTTCCCCAATGAGCTCCGGCAAAGCCACCACCTATTGCCCTCCACCAACGAGCTCAGGCAAAGCCCCCGCCCGCTAATGAAATGTTGAAAACATCCAAAACCTAAGCTATCTCTCCAAAGACTAGCACTAACCAAGAAGATAAACCTCAATCTCTCACCAATACTCTTTCTCACCTACCACCAAGCTCCTCCCTTAACCGTGCCACCCCATGGCACCTAGCACTTCTCCAAGCGAATCAAGTTCGAGCAATGCTCGAACTTCCCAACCGGCAAAGCCTTAGTGAACATGTCCACCGCGTTATCCTTTGTGTGCACTTTCCGAAGATATACTTGCTTATCCTCATCCATGGCTACTAGAAATGACTCTCTCACCTCAATATGCTTAGTCCGTGAGCTAAACGCCAAATTCTCTGCCAAGTGAATAGTACTCTGGCTATCACATCGAACATCAATACTATCATGCCCGAATCCCAAGTCACACAACAATCGCTTCAAATAGAGTGCCTCCTTTGCCGCCTCCACTGCGGCAATCAACTCCACCTCCGTAGTGGATAAAGCAACTACGGTCTGCAATCTAGATCTCCAACTTATGGCTGTACCCCCAAGTGTGAAGACATATCCGGAAGTTGATTTTCTTCGATCCCTATCACCAGCGTAGTCCGAATCACAATAACCAACCAACTTACAATCCATCGCCTTACTACCGCCAAAAACAAGACCATGAGATGATGTGCCTCTAAGGTATCTCAATATAAGCTTCATAGCTTCCCAATGCGATTTTCCCAGATTAGCTATGTATTGACTAACCATCCCGACGGCATTTGCTATATCGGGCCTTGTACACACCATAGCATACATTAGACTTCCAACCGCACTTGCATATGGCACCTTTGCCATATAAGCCTTGTCTTCCTCCAAGATAGGTGATCCTTTACTCGAAAGCTTTATATGCAAAGATAAAGGTGTATTTGACGCCTTTGCATTCTCCATGCTAAACCGGCAAAGCACTTTCTTAATGTACTCCTTTTGAGTTAGTTTCAACTCAAAATGCTTTCGATCCCTTACAATTTCCATGCCCAATATCCTTCTTGCTTCTCCAAGATCCTTCGTTTCGAACTCCGATTTCAAACTCAGTTTTAACTTGTTGATTTCATTCTTGTCCTTCGAAGCAATGAGCATATCGTCCACATACAAGAGTAAATACACCCAACAATCATTTTCCAACTTCTTGAAATAAACACAAGCATCCTTGATGCTTCTATCAAAACCATTTTCAAGCATAAAATGATCAAACCTCTTGTACCATTGTCTAGGTGATTGCTTTAGTCCATATAGTGATTTCTTCAGCTTGCAAACCAAATTTGACTTACTATCCACAACAAAACCTTTCGGTTGCTCCATGTTGATGTCTTGATCCAAGTCCCCATGCAAGAAGGCGGTTTTCACATCAAGTTGCTCCAACTCCAAGTCATGAACAGCAACTATAGCAAGTAATATCCGGATAGAAGTATGACGCACAACCGATGCGAATATCTCATCATACTCCTTTCCCTTCCTTTGTGCAAACCCCTTAGCCACTAGCCTAGCTTTGTATCTTCCATCGTCCTTCACCTTGTAAATCCATTTGCACCCTATAGCACGGTTTCCATCAGGAAGCGGAATCAAATCCCAAGTTTGATTCTTCAACAATGATTGCATCTCTTCCTCCATGGCACAAATCCATTTCGAGCTATCACTCGACTTCATGACGTCATTAAGGTCCATTGCCTCATCTTGGACTACATGAAGTGCATAGTCCAACTTATCACAAAAGCTAAGATAGTTCCAATCACCATATCTTTCGGGTGGTCTTATAGTACGATGACCAACCCGAGTAGCAATACCATCACCCAAACTTCCTTCAGCTCCACCTTGAACCGAATCTTCTCTAGAATCATGCACATCACCAACACTACTAGAGGTACCCTGTGGACTATGTGATGTAACATCAACCGCTACTTCCTCGCAAGCATCTCCAACTACTCTACTCTCTCTACTCCTTGGACAAAATGTGGAAATAACTTCCTTCTCCTTTGATTCACCATGAACCAAATCCGGAACACCCGATGAGCTCCCTTTCTCCTTGAACATCACCGACTCATCAAAAGTAACATGACGAGAATTTACTGCCTTCTTCGTTTCCGGATTCCAAATCCGATAGCCTTTTACACCATCCGTATAACCAAGCAAAATCCCCTTGAAAGCTCTAGGTTCAAGCTTATCATTTCCCGGATCATGCACATACACTGGACTTCCAAAGATACGAAGATAGCTCAAGTCAATACTCTTTCCCTTCCACACTTCCTCCGGAATTTTATTACTAATAGCTGAGCATGGAATTCGATTAATAATATGCACTGCGGTTGATAAAGCTTCAGCCCAAAATCCCTTCGCCAAACCCGATGTCAATCTCAAGCATCGAGCTTTCTCAAGTAGAGTACGATTCATCCTCTCCGCAACACCATTCGAATGCGGATCTCCAGGTGTAGTAAAATGCCTCTGAATACCATGATGCTTGCAAAACTCTAAAAATTCTCCAGAAACATACTCTCCGCCATTGTCAGACCTTAGAACCTTCAAAGACTTACCACTCTCATTCTCAACAAGAGCTTTCCATGCTTTGAACTTTGCAAATGCCTCCGACTTGGCCTTCATTACATACACCCAAACTTTCTGAGAAAAGTCATCTATAAAGGAAATATAATAGCGAGCTCCACCTAAAGAAGCTACTGGTGCCGGTCCCCAAACATCCGTGTGAACATACTCAAGAACCCTTCTCGAATCATGCTTTCCTTCACCGAACGAAACTTTTGTTTGCTTCCCCATGACGCATTCTTCGCAAAACTCCAATTTGTTGAAACTCTCTCCATCGATCATCTTACTCTTTCGAAGAATGTCCAAACTCCTCTCCGAGACATGACCTAACCTCAAATGCCACAACTTAGTCGCATCCAAACCACGAGAACTATCAACTCCTATACAAGTTTCTCCTTCCACAGTCACTCCTTAAAGCAAATAAATACCATGAGTCCTAGCACCCTTCATCACCACAAGCGCCCCCTTCGAAACCCGCAAGCTATCACTCTCAATAATGATCTTACAACCTAAAGAATCCAGCTGCCCCAAAGAGATAAGAGACTTCCTAAGTCCCGGAACATAGCGCACATTAGTGAGAGTACCCACTTCGTCAAACATCCGAATTTGCACGGAACCTATGCCTTTCGACTTGCAAATAGCACCATTTCCAATAACAATTGAATTTCCTTCTTTGTCGATGTAAGAAGAAAAACAATTCATATTTGGCGTCATATGATAAGACGCCCTTGAGTCGAGCACCCACTCACTACCGGAAACATCCGATGCTACCGCCGACAGAACATCTACATCTCCCTCACCAACTCCACTCTCCATCGCTACAGATGAAGATGCTACTTCCTTCTTTGCCTTCTCCTTGTCCGGACACTCATTCTTCCAATGCCCAGGCTTCTTGCAAATATAGCACCTGCCTTTTCTTTCCTTCGACTTTCCTCTCCAACCGGCGTTCCTTGATTTAGAACGCCCCCGGTTCTCCTTCTTCACATACCTCTCCTTCTCCACAAACAAACCATGACCATTACTAGCACCACTACCTCCATCACCTAACTCCTTCATTTGATCCCGCAACTTCTCGCTAAGAAGACCCATCTTGACATCATCAAGAGTCAATGTATCTCGGCTATAGATCAAACTATTTGAGAAACCTGTATAGCGATCTGGCAACGAACACAACAATATCATTGCCTTTTGCTCTTCCTCAATCTTCAAATCTACCGCCTTCATCTTCATTAGCAAATCATCAAATATATTCAAGTGTGCCTTAAGCGAAGTACCTTCCTTCATCTTATAGGTGAAGAACGTTCACAATAAGATCAAACGATTTGTCAGTGACTTCTTCATATATAACTCCTCCAACTTGTCCCAAATACCCTTAGCGGTTGTTTCACCACTAATTTCAGAGATAACATTCTCTCCCATAGCAAGTTGAAGTGTAGTGAATGCCCACTCTTCCATCTCCTCTCTCTCAACATCCGAGATGTCTGCTGGCAACAAATGTGTGTCAAACACTACCCGATGTACCTGATTCCTCCTTAGAACCGCTTTCATCTTCCATTGCCATTTTTCAAAATCATTATCGCCATTCCACTTGTCTATTACCAATTGTGATCCTGAAGCTGCATACGATCCACGTACATAAGGCGCTACACCACTTGGATTATCCATTGAGGAACTACTTGAGGTATTATCTGTTTTTTGGCATTTCTACAACCACCTACCAACACCAATGCTCCGATACCAAATGTTATGGCGGATTTCAATCGAGAACACTCCAATTCAAATCCCCAAACGCAGCGGAAAAGCTAGATCGTGATAAATAGTGTAAAAACAACCAACCAATAACTCAAATCCAATCTCAACCAATCCAAAGACGATCACAATCCCAAATAAGCAATTCAGAAATTAAAGCAATAACGAGAAATAAATCACACAGCGATTTATAGTGGTTCCACTAACGTCGTGTTAGTGTACATCCACTTTAAGAGAGAGCTTTATTAATATTAATGAGAAGAGTACAAGAGATTGAATACAATGATCAAATCCTAATTAAAATTGAATTTGTGGAGAAGAGAATTGAAGAAAATTAGGTTTTGATAAACCCTAATTAGTGGAGGTTAATCTCTTGCAGTCGCTTGCGTTTCGTCACACTTTGATCTGATACCAGAGGCTAGCTTATATAGGAGAATATAAACCCTAGGCAATATTACGAAATTGCCCCCGCAGTTGACACAAACCTTCACGCCGAGTCCGTACGAGAAAAAACAGGCGAAAGTCGTTCCAAACATCTGACCAAAAGGCCAGACGTCTGGCTAAAGTCACTGGAGTGACTTTCCATCAGAACAGACGTCTGACCCATATCGTCAAACGTCTGCCGAAATGCTCTGGAAGCATTTCTGAATCAAAACAGACGTCTGAAAAGTAGGTCAGACGTCTGAGAGAAGTTTCTGTCCCAACTTCGCCTACTTCACATTTTCTCTCATAACTTCCACCTCCGAACTCCGATTTGCGAACCATTTTCTCCGTTGCGAAGCTACTTCCGACCTCTACAAATCCGCATATAGTGTCGCCAAAATTCAACAGGGGGTATCACAAAATAGAATGGGAACTACTTTGTAGGCCAAATTTTGAAGGGGGTATCGGGCTCAGGTTCTTTAAGGACCTGAAACATACTGCACTTTTGAAATTATTGTGGTCTTTACTTATGAAAAACAGTTTATGGAGCTCTTGGATGAGAAGAAAATATATACATATTCGATATTTGTAGGTTATGGCCATAAACAATAATTTTTCATGCACTATGAAAAGAATTTTACGAGCCAAAGACTCTGCAGCCAAACTTATGTAGAGAATTATAGTAAATGGAGACACAACTTCACTATGGTTTGACTCTTTGGTTAACCATAAATCTATGGTAGACTTGTTAGGGTGGCATAGACTTAGTATATGTCCACAAGCACACTCTCGAATGGTTCGTTATGTCTTGAAAAAATTTCATCTGCTCGTGAATTGAAGACGTGGAGAAACAAATTTCAATTGCAACCGATTAGACTAATTATTAAATGCAAATTTTACAGTCTGCTTTTATTAACTTTGCTTCGGTGTAGAATAGTGTAAGAGCAAATATTCCTATTGTATGTTGGGGTAAGGTAGTGTGGCATCGTACAACTGTAAAGAAATTTAGTCTAACAGCATATAAAGCATGGTTTGGGTGTTTACCAACTAAAGATCGATTACATAATTGGAGAATTTCAGATAACATAGTATGCGATCTATGCAATCAAGCAGAGGAACATCATAATCATTTATTTTTTACATGTGTTTACAGTACTTATCTTTGGAATAATATGAGGCGCCGACTTCCGCTCTAACCCAATCGAATGTGCTTAGCGAACTTGATTCCATTAGCATCCATTAACAGTGCCGAGCTTGGGCTTGTTGTGGTGTAGCACTTATATTTTTGGACAAAATTATTAAACGTTTTCTGACAGTTATTGTATTTGAAATGGTAAAACTTCAGATCCGAGTTTTGAGCCAACGTCACCCCATGACTCAGTAATACGTTCGACCTGGTATTCCGTTTATTAAAATTGATTGTTAGCCGAAATCAAAAGACAGAATGACATTTTTTTCTGCAAACCTATCTTCTTCCCCACGAAATCATTTTCTTCAAAAATCAAAAGTCGAGCAGTTTTTTTTAGTGCAACTAAGTCGATTCCGTTTGTGTAGACGGATTGATACTACAAACCAATAAAAAGAGAGGCTGTTATATCCTAAAGGCGGTGGTGTTTGTTTGACTACTTGCACCCCTGAGCAGAACGCCGAAACGACTTTAAGACAGTGACAGAGTACACGACTCAGCCGAAGTTCATATGTTTTCAGCAAATTGAAGACGTCGCCAGCAACAATGATTTCTACTGTAGATTTGGATGTCGCTGCACCCGCATCGCTGTTCCAAGTCCCCATGGTGTCTGCTGCGCCATTGAGGTTCGAGGGCCTCCATTTCAAGCGTTGGAGACAGAAGATGGAGTTCTTTCTAACAATGAGGAAGGTCGTCGCTGCCCTAACAACGGATAAACTACAGCTACCAGACAGATCCGACGAAGCAGACACAGATCAACTGAAAGCTTGGATAGAGATATTGAAGGAGTTGCAGATCTGAGCAGGATTACTTGTGCAAGAACTTCATCCTCAATGGACTCAACGGCGATCTCTATGACTACTACAACTCTGACAAAACAGCAAGGAAGATTTGGGAAGCGCTGCAGAAAAAATACGATACAGAGGAAGAAGGAGCAAAGAAGTTCACCATCAGCCGCTACCTCAAGTACCAGATGACAGATGACAGGTCAGTAGAGATGCAGTCTCATGAGCTTCAGAAAATAGCTCATGAGATCATCTCCGAAGGTATGAGTTTAGATGAACAGTTTTAAGTGGCAGTTTTGATTGATAAATTACCTCCCAGTTGGAAGGATTTTAAGAATAATCTTAGACATAAAACTAAGGAATTTTCATTAGAAAGTCTAATAACCCGTCTCCGTATTGAGGAGGAATCTCATAAATAGGATATGAAGGAAGAAGTGTTTGCTGTCTCGGGCAACACTAAGAAAGCTACAATTCTAAAACCAAATCCCAGAAGCTTTAAGAATCGGAACCGCAAGCTTAATCAGAACCGCAACAAACAGAATTTGAATTCGCAAGGAAACCAAAGAGGTCAACAGAAACCACCCCAAAAAAATGACTCTGGACAGTTGTTTCTTTGTTACAACTGTGAAAAACCAGGTCATGTGGCATGCAAGCGTTGGAACAGGCCAAGCTCTGCACCGCAGGCTAACCTGACTGAGGAGCCTCTTACGGCTATGATTTCTGATGAGATTCACCTTGTTGGTGGATCAAAGGGTTGGTGGATAGATACTGGTGCTACACGTCATGTCTGCTATGAACGTGCTATGTTCAAAACATACACGGAGACTGAGGACAAGAAAGTGATGTTGGGAGACTCTCACACCACTATTGTTGTTGGGATTGGAAGCGTAGAGCTGAAGTTTACCTCTGGAAAGACCGCCATTCTGAAAGACGTCATGCACACTCTAGAGATGAAAAAGAATCTTGTTTTGGGTTATCTTCTTAATGAGGCTTGGTTTACACAGACTATTGGGGCTGATATGTACAACATTACTATGAATGGTATGTTTGTGGATAGAGGCTATGCAACTGATGGAATGTTTAAACTGAATATTGAATGTAATAAAATGCTTCTCCTTATATGTTTTGTGATTTTAATATCTGGCACTCTAGACTATGTCATGTAAATAAACGAATAATAACGAACATGAGTAGCTTAGGTATAATCCCTAATATGTCACTAAATGATTTTGAAAAATGTGATTTTTGTAGTCAAGCAAAAATAACTAAATTCCCATATAAATCTGTAATTAGAGAATCAGAACCCTTAGACTTGATTCATTCTGATATATATGAGCTTGATGACACTCTGATTAGAAATGGACACTGCTACTTTATCACTTTCATTTATGATTGCTTTGATTTTACTCATGTATACCTGATGGAAAAAAAGTGATGCATTTGAGATGTTTAAATCATTTATAGCTGAAATTGAAAATCAGTCTAATAAGAAAGTTAAAAGATTGCATAGTGATAGAGGAACTGAATATGAATCAAGATTATTTATTGACTTTTACAACTCATATGGAATGGTACATGAAAGAACTGCACCATATTCACCTGAAATGAATGGTAAAGCTGAAAGGAAAAATAGAACATTAACTGAATTAGTAGTTGCCATTTTACTTAATTCTAGTGCATCATCACATTGGTGGAGGGAAATCTTATTGACCGTGTGTTATGTTTTGAATAGAATCCCTAAGTCTAAAAGCACATTTTCACCTTTTGAAATCTTAAGAAATTATAAATCAAATGTGTCTTATTTTAGAACTTTGGGATGTTTAGCATATGTTCTTATACCTAACCCTATGAGAATAAAATTAGCAAGTAAAGCATATGAATGTGTATTTATTGGATATGCTATTAATAGAAAAGCATATAGATTTTATGATTTGAATACAGACAACATAATAGCATTTAATGATGCTGATTTTTATGAATTGAGATTTCCTTCTAAATTGAGGAATAGTGGAGGCACGTCAAGTAACACTATACCTATTAGAACAGAACATAATGAATCTTCTGAAAACGAACCTAGAAGAAGTAAAAGAGCAAGAATTACAAAATATTATGGTTCGGATTTTTTCATTTTTACTATAGAGGAGGATCCTTTAAACCTCCAAGAAGCCTTATCTTCTTTAGATGTCCATTTTTGGCAAGAGGATATAAATGATGAGATGGATTCTTTGCAATCCAATAAGACTTGGCACTTAGTAGATTTACCACCTGGTTGTAAGTTTATAGGTTGTAAATGGGTACTAAAAAAGAAATTAAAACCTAATGGAATAGTTAATAAATTTAAAGCCCATTTATAGCTAAAGGGTTTAAGCAAAGAGAAAATGTAGATTTTTTTAACACTTTTTCACTTGTAACTAGAATTACATCCATTCGAGTACTAATTTCACTAGCATCTATTCATAATTTAATAATATACCAAATGGATGTTAAAAGTGCTTTTTTAAACGGTGAACTAGAAGAGGAAATTTATATGGACCAACCTGAAGGCTTTGTAATTCATGGTCAAGAACATAAAGTTTGCAAGTTAGATAAATCATTATATGGTTTAAAATAAGCACTTAAGCAATGCATGAGAAATTTGATAACTTAATAATCTCGCATGGTTTTAAAGTTAATGAAAGTGACAAATGTATTTACTATAAATCTGAGAATGACATTTGCACTATTATATATCTATATGTAGATGATCTACGTATCTTTGGGTCAAATATTCATGCTATAAACAATGTCAAATCTTTGTTAAGTGCCAACTTTGATATGAAAGATTTAGCTGAAGCGAGTGTAATCCTTGGAATTAAGATTACTAGGTCAGAAAAGGGAATTTCTTTGGATCAATCTCATTACATTGAGAGAATACTAAAGAAATTCAATTACTTTGACTGTAAACCTGCATGTACACCATATGATCCTAGTGCAAAACTATTTAAGAACACTAGTGAAGGTGTAAGATAGCTGATTATGCGAGCATCATTGGCAGCCTTCGGTATGCCACTGATTGTACTAGACCCGACATTGCCTATGTCGTGGGATTATTATGCAGGTTACTAGTAGACCTAGTATAGAGCACTGGCATGTTATCGAAAGGGTCATGAGATACCTAAAATGAACTATGAATCTTGGGTTACATTATGAAAAGTTTTCGGCTGTCCTTGAAGGATACACCGATGCAGATTGGAATACTTTATCCGATGATTCGAAAGCAACTAGTGGCTATATATTTAGCATTGCCGGCGGAGCTGTTTCTTGGAAATCTAAGAAATGGACTATTTTAGTTCAGTCCGCTATGGAGTCTGAGATGATAGCACTAGCCACAGCTAGTGAAGAAGCGGATTACTTAAGAAATCTACTAGCTGAGATACCTTTATGGAAAAAACCGATACCAGCTGTGTTGATCCATTGCGATAGTATCGCGGCTATCGCAAAAGTACAGAACCGTTATTATAATGGTAAGAGATGACAGATACGTCGTAAGCATAGCACTGTTATAGAGCTACTTTCTTCGGGAGCTGTTAAAGTGGATCACATACGTAGTGATGAGAATTTGGCTAATCCTTTGACGAAAGGACTAGCTAGAGAGAAAGTCCTTAGAAACTCTAAAAGAATGGCACTATTGCCCTTAGATTGTTGAGTAACGCACAATGGTAACCCGACCTAATGACTGGAGATTCCAAGAATTAGGTTCAATGGGTAAGAACAAGTTGTGAAGTGATATGAGTTGAACATGCTATTTTTATGTATTTTGAAGCATGTATTCTCGAAGTGATTAGAAGATGAGTTATAGAAACTCTTAATGAGATCTATACTTTATATAGAGTGGAGTACCTACCTTCAGGAGTACTCTTGATAGACCCACCTATGTGAATGTGAAAATGTGGCCGTTTCTATGGAATTTTAGGCAAAATTCTTATAGAATTCGCTAAACTGGGAGAGATGTGCATAGCCATAAATGCACGGGCTTATTTGATTGTACTCTAGAAAGATTGTGTGTGGTTTGATGTCAGGAATAGAGTTCAAGACTACGTGTCACTCTAGTAAAAAACTAAATTGTAACGAACCGCGATTTTCGACCCTCGAAAATCGACATCAATACGTTCACTGTATAGCATGTCGAGCAATCGAGTGCCGGAAATACCAGATCATTAGGGGTAAAGAAGAAGAAGAGGTAGAAGAAAATAGAAATAACAACACAGAATCTAATAATCACAGCGGACAATATATATTAGATAAATTCAGATCTTTATATAGAGGAAACTGTAACTGTTAATATACATAAAATCATCATAGTACAACAATCAACCAGTCAATATGGATAGTTATTATAACTTGTCCTTACCAGTACTGACTATACAGTCTACACACACAGCAGAATATAATCAGGTACGTGAAATACGCCTGAGACCCCTCCAACTCGTCTCCTGAAATCCATAGCAACCTAACCTGAATCTGTAATACTCGTTCTAACCCAAGCATTATAATAAATAACACCCGATTCAGTCTGGAAAACCAGCGTGAGGAAACAAGCTCAATTTGAATTATTACTTGTTTTAAAAAATCTTTTTGAAAAAAGAAGGTATCTCGTAAGACCATGCCACACATAAATACGACGAGTTTTTACCTTACGATAACCAAAACACTTTTTATAGAAAATCCAGTGATATTATAATACTGTCTAAGTACAAATACTTATTAAAATAGCCGAAATTGTTACATTAATTAAATTCTAGCATACTAGGCTCTACAATCAAAACCGTAAAGGTTCGTAGTGGATATGTGACTGAGCTACTGGGGTACCGCCCGCCATAGTGCACCTCTAGAAAAATGTACCGAGATCGTACCTAACGATCCCTGCTAACACAGGACCGGTCTACCCCTTGCTGGATAGTGCCGAATATGTTATCACCCCGGATGTTCCCACCCAATCGAGCGCTCTCTTTTCCATGCACAACCATATCCATAATTATAATATATTTGAGGGTATCTAGAAAACTAATAAAATACCCTACTTGGGTGTTACCCACTTAGCCCTGCTGTTAGTCATTCCCGGTTGATGAGGCTTAAGGCCACGTTTTACCTTTAGAATAGCATTCATACTTGGAATGCTAACACTGCCTTCCAGACCATGATGCAAATGATAGCATTCATCCATACAAGTTGTTTTGGGTCTGAACAAACCGAATCTCCAAAATCACCGTCTTTATTATCTTCACGATATCACAATTCGTAACGCACAAATCGGATCGAAGTGGTTTTCGGATAATTAAATCTGATCCCGGTCTCTTTGAAACGATCAACGAATTTGGCCAGATTTGATAGCCGGTTATTTAACTATCAAATTTCACACATAAGCAATCACTAGCCCCAATTTTATAAATATTTCAAAACATTCATTTCAAAATACCTTTACAAAGATATATATTCAAATCTCTTTCAGTATATTCAATAATTGAAAACAATTTCGAATATTTATATCCATAACATGATATTTTCAAATCATATCTTACTTCAACACTTAGTGAAATATTTCCAAATTCGATTTATAGTCCATTACTTAGGAAAAAATATTCATATAGAATCATTTCGCAATTAAATATTTCCAAACCCTTCTTTTCAATCATTAGTAAAATATTATAAGTATATTTTCCAAATCATTTTAAATATTCATACTTAGGAAATGTTTATAAGTATATTTTCCTAAAACCATTTTATTTGCAATACTTAGGAAATGATTCCATTTATTTCCTATTTCTCAAAATCTTTTACAATTTATTTATAAATCCCTTAACTCGGTTATAACGAATTCTATAAGTTCCCAAAATCCGTTAATTAATTTCTTTTAAAATGTCCAAAATCGATTATACTTGTCTATAATTTTAACTACTCATTTCTAACTTATTTATGAATTCTAATTCATTTCTGAAGGTTATGTATTTAAACACTTTGGGAATTTCCTTAAGTTCCCAGAATTTCCATTATAAAATTTCTCTTACAACCACCTCCATTAAATAACTTGGTTTACAAATCTCGAGAGTATTTATAAACATATCGCAATCACTTGCCTTTAAATTCAATATATAAAATAATAAGTAATTTTTAAAAATAATAATTTACTTTAAAACATTTTTAAGTAATTATTTAAAATATCAAAACACTTTTTAAATAGATGGCGATAACTAATTTCTAAATCATTTATAAGTAATAATAATCGATTCATAAAGCTTATTATAAAAATGTGAATTTGTTTCAATAAATATTAAATATTTGAATAATTTACTTTTCGAAATATTTCCATACTAAAACACCTTTATCTATATAGTTTAATAAATAAAAATCCCTTTTGAAACAAAACTTAACTTCTTGATAAATATATTTTAAAATCCTAATAACCCATTTCAATTTATAAATCCCTCTCGATTCATAACTGTAACGACCCGACTTTCCAGACCCGGAAAATCGAACCATTTTATGCTAAAAGAAGAGGTAGAAGAAGAAGAAGAATAGAAAACAACAACAGAATCTAACCATCGCAGCGGAATAAAATATAATATATATTAACAGATCTTTACACAAATCAAAACTGTATCAGTTTTATATAATATAACATCAGAGTATACACCAGAGAACACATAACATACAACTGGACAATAACCATATCATGTTCTCAACTACAACAGAGTACAACAATCAACCCAACGGAATATATATATAAACAAGTACGGGAGATACGTCTCGCCATCCAGCTCATCTCCTGAGCTCCACAGCATCATATCCTATAACCTATAATACTCGGTCTGACCCGAGCATCATATAAAACAATACCCGAGTCAGTCTGGAATACCAGCGTGAGAAAATCACACTCAATTGATTATTAAAGTTTCAAAATCCTTTTGAAAACAAAAGCATCTCGTAAGACCACGCCACAAATAAACATGTCGGGTTTTTACCTTACGATAGCTAAAACACTTTTTATCAAAATCCTCTGATATTATAATAGTGTCTATTCACAAATACTTATTAAAATAGCTGAAATTGTTACATGATTAAATTCCAGCATACTAGCCACAACGTGGGTAATACAAACGAAACTCGTACAAGTCACGTAGGGAGAATGGATTTCCAACGAATGACTAGGCACTGGGGTACCACCTGTCACAGTACGTGGCCTAGATCACAGTACCGAGGAGTACGCCCGCTCCCCTGCAACACAAGACCGGAATCATCCCTTACTGGATAATTCCAAATAAAATCACCCCACGGTTGGGATCAGCAACCGCACCACTAAGCCGAAATAAAAAGGGACATCTAGACAGGGATGACCTTACTCTCAAGTGGGTGCTACCCACGAAGCCTTGCTGCATAACCCCTGATTTTCAGTCATTCCCGGTTGATGAGGCTTGAGGCTAAACGATACCTTTTCAGAACATATCCCCTAGAATGTCCATCGTCCACCTGACGATGTCTCGAAAGCATTCGTCCATACAAGTCCGTCCCGGGTTCAAACGGAACCGAAGGCACTATTCCTACTACATCCATTTTGGAAATATCCTCAAGATTAGTAGCGACTAGCCCTTGCACTTCACTGCTCCATCTTTGACTCCGAACACGTTCACGAAACGTACAAACCGAATCGAAGTGGTATTCGAGTCTCCAGACCTAGAATCCTGGTATACGGAAACTCGATCCCGGTCTCTTCGAAACGATCAACGCATTTGGCCAATATTGATAGTCGGTTATTTAACTATCAATTAACATCCACAAGCATCCATCAAACAATAAATAATTTCCCACATTATTTATTTACCCAAATCTCTTTCCAAGATATATTTCTATTTTCAAACTCCTTTTGAAAACAATTTCAAACAGTTTCCGCTTACGGAATACATTTCCCAAATAATTATTTCCACTGAATCACCAAGTACAAAATTACTTTAGATTTTAAAATAATTTAAAAACACTTTATTTAAATATACTTTATAACATTGAAATTTAAAACTACTTTTAGTAACTTATTAAAATATATACTTTAAGAATATTTAAAATAAAACCACTTTGTAAATATAAACTTAATTTCTCCTTTAAAACAGAATACCAAATCACTCTTATATAATTACTACAATAATAGATTTGAAAAATACTTACTTTAGAATTTAAACATTTAGAAAATATAAATTTTCTAAAACATGCCTTTTAAAAACAAAATTAGAACTTTTAACTTATATTTAAAATTGCTTTGAAAAACGTACTTGGCTATCCAGAGAAATACACTTCTCATTCCTATCTTCTAAAAATAAATCAACATTTATTTTTAAACCAATCCATATTCTTTTATAAATTCCCACCTTGAATTTATATTTTCAAATATCCACTGATATTTTATTTTACTTTATAAACCCAGTTTATAAATTCCAAAATCTCACTTCTCTTATAAAATTCCAATTTTAACAACTAAATCAATTTTCCAGTTGATTTTCCAATTTACTTTACTTTGAAATAAATTTCCTTTGCTACTTCATTTATTCCAAAATACATTAACTTTTAGATTTTTATTCCTTATTACGAGTTAAACCCCTTTTTACCAATATCAATTACAGATTTCCAAAACTCCTTATTTATTCTTTAATTAATTTTAATCCTTAATTTCAAAAAAAAACTTCTTTTATTCTTCACATAATATCACTTAAGTACAAAATTTATTATCCCTTGTAAATTCAAAATCCCCTTATTTCATATTTGTTAAAATTCCAAATCACTTTATTTTTATTTCAATTCGTTATAAATTTTATCCCAATTCCTCGAATTATTTTACTTAAACCTTTATTCTTTTATTTCTTTTCAAAAATTCAATTCCATAGATTTTATAATTTATTATACTGGACAATCCAAATCAACCACATCATCCAATATAAAATCATCACATGATACCAACAAACATATCACAGAATATTTAAACAAAATTAAATATTTTGAGGAATCCAGTTGGATCCCTCCAACCTGTTTACCTGCATCCACAAATGTTAGCACAATACCAATTCCACTTCGAGGTGGAATATCGCGGTATATGGGTTTTATAAAATATCATCCGCTATTATGCGGCGCATAGGGTCTCATCCGCTATATAATGCGGGAATATCAACAATTCCAATATATACATATGCCAATATGTATATATTGCTATATACTACTATATATATAGTATCACATCAAACCAAATCAATCATTCAACCAATTATTTAAATTTAACCAATTAAATTTAAAATTAAACTGAGTGAGATTAACTCACCTTTGATTTTTTTATTTGCAATCCATTTCCATTCTGACTTGTTTTCCTTACGTCCTTAATCCTTGAATAAACAATTTACGGTTTTATTAACACTTGAAATAAATCAAACAATCAATTACCATTTTAATAAATTTACCTAACCACTTTTTAACTAATAATTCCTATTTTCAAAAATCTTTTCTGTAAGTAGACAAACAGGATTTGTTTACTGTAAATTTTTTTATATATATATATATATTTGTAAAATAAACAATCTGGATATAAATTCCTATATGTATGTATACAAATGCCCTCTTTTTTTTCTGTTAACTATATGTATTTCTATATATAGCAGAATTTAATTTTCGAAAATAAATTGATGATTAATATATACCTCATAGGAACCCAGCCAACAACAAATCGAACGCGGCTGTCAAGCTCGAATCCCCAAGTGCTTCGTCCTCAATTGAACGCTGCGCTAACCTCCCATCCACAGTAGTTCTCCCCACCGCCAACTAAGCCCACGCATACGACCTCCCAAACACGGCTTTCGACCTCGCGAACGACCACGCCTCGTCGACGAGCTCGGCCATTGCATCGCGACTTCTCCTCGAATCGAGTGAGCACGAGCGCCTCGAGCACTACCGGCTACCTCCACTATGCTATTTGTTCGATCGAACTTCTCCCCCCCATGCCTCGGCCTTGAGCTTGAATCGAAATTGCTTTGATTACACTGAGACCGATTCGATTTGAGTAAGAACGAGGGAAATGGGTTTTGAAAGATATGAGAACAGGCAGCGTTCTTTTAAATCTGTAAATTTTAGAGAAGACGCGATTGGTTTTCTCACCGGCCATTGATTTTATCCCCTTTGATTTCTTTGAAAAAGAAAAGCTCCGCTGCTTTTTTTTTTTATTTCTTTTCTTGTTTTGATTTTTATTTGCAAACTAAAATGAAGCGTCTGCATTTTGAAAGAATGAGGAAGAAAGAAATTCGTTTTCACTTTAAGCAGAAGAGAATGGAGTGGTAGGGAGAAGGCGTAATTTTGAAGAGGAGATTACTGCTCGGCCACTATTTCGAACGATAGATATTTTAGTTTGATAGCTTCTTAGAGAAGAGAAGGGGTACGAGATTTGAAAGATAGGAGGCATGGCTCACACGAAAAATAAGAGTGGCTGCTGATTTGATTTTTAAATCAAATAAAGATATTTAAATCGGTTAATTATTCTCTTGGCGTTTATATTCCGTACGATCACACGATAGCTCCGAAAACTATGAAATTTGAAATCCGGTAATAATACAATATTACGGATTCAATGGAACTAGTTTCGTCGAATTCCGAGACTATGCCTCGGAAGGCTATTTTTAAATTCAATTTAAACGTTAAAAATTCAAAACTGATCAAATCAGTATTAAATTCAATTTTAAAACTTTTATTATTATCGACACTATTTGTATAAATTTTACAAGCCTTCAAATTATTTTTAACAGGCTTATAACTCCAGATTCAACATTTTATCCAACTTCAAATAAATTTAATTTAATTATTAAATTACTCAATAAACAGCGATATTTGAAATTTAAGTTTATAATTAAACTCTGAATATTTAAAATTAATTAAATATTCCAATTTCAAATATACAAAAATTCCGGGTCGTCACATTCCTCCACCCTTAAAAGAATTTCGTCCCCGAAATTACTAGTTAGGAAGAATGATTCAATCCCCGTTAACTATTTCCCAAATTCAAACAGTTTTAACAATACCCAAACAATCTTCTATTGATGATACTCTAATCATCTTTTAACTTCCCAAACTTATTCATAAGTTCAACCCATACCACCTACTTATCCATTCAAATTTAAATTCGAATTCAAATTTTGAATTATCAAAAATTTCTCAAAATTTTTCTAACTCGCTAAATTCCCGAAAAATTTCGCCAGCGTCTCCTTTGCGCGGCTAGCTCGGTACAACTACAAAATGGCTCTACGGCCTCCCAATCTCAAAAAGAAAACAAAAAGCCAAGTGGCTGGATCAAAAACCCAATCAAATTTCATACAGAAATTCAAATACATACCTTTTTGTCGGGCCATTAAATTTATCTTTTAAAATCAAAAATCCCAATTTATCCATTGCTTTTATACACCTGTATATCCTACTAAGCAATAATATTCAATCATAGGACTCAAAATTATTTTATCAACTCCTTTACAAATTTTAAATATTTGCTTTACTTATGCCCGTACGATGCACATATATCATTCGTACGCAATATCATATTCGATCGCTCACTCGATCACACAATTTCACTTCCGAACTAGTATTGTCCACCCGACTTCCTAGTGCGGACTCAGATCTGGTTTCTTGATCAGAAACCGTCATTTTCCTTGCATAGCCACAAACTATGATAGAGAATTTCCAGAATCAATCAACAATCCATATCCAGGCTCGCCGTTGAAAATCGAGTGAAAAATCCTGATTCGGATCGATAAAACTATCTCGAAATTCTGTGTTCGAATTCTGGATCAAATCGCTTATGCGAATAAAATAATATACGTACACCCTACGTATTTACATTCATTGATTATCAATTATATCAATTTCCTCTTTATTCACATTCATTTTGATTACATTCACTTATCCACAATTTTCTCCTTTCACACTTCAAATTTTACTCGTCATTCAATTATTCATCTAGAATAATTTTCCTCAATACCAAATTATTTAAGAATCTCACCATACTTCTTAAGTTCAATATAAATATTTTACATACTGCTTGGATTTATTTCACTTCATTATTGAAGTACATATTAAATTCTAATCACTTTTGCCTTTACAATTCTATTTGATTTTAAATTTGGTTTCCACTTGAATATTTAATCAGTTATACTTACTAGTTAATTTAAATCTTACTTAAAGGTTTATTTGCAACTTTACTTTCTTAAGTTCCTTCGATTTCACTTACTTTACAATCATATTTAAACTAGATTCAATTATTCGGTTCCAATTCCATTTGCTTAGCAAATTTAGATTATTTATCGTTAATGAAAATTTTCAAAAATTTTCTAACTCCCAAAATTTATGGAAAATTTTGGCAGAGTCTCCTTTGCACGGAGGGACTTCTGCGATATCGCAGGATGTACAAATATATATACATCGGCCCACCCGGCCGGAAAACAAAAAAAAAAAACAGTTCATATCTCCTATTTTGAATTTTTGCGTAAGCGTACCTTATTATAGCAATTTATAAAGCAAGCGGTGATTTATTTTAGCAAATTTCGCAATCAAATCCAGCCAAACGGCTTCCCGGTACCTGTACTACTCAACTTAAACAGGTAAGTGACCAATATACAAAGTTTATTAACATTTCACTTAATAACACATAGCTAAAAACATGGATTCCATAAACGATGCATATCATATACTTCCATAAGCACAAGTGAAATGTTCGACACTTATTTTAAAGGTTTTCAATCAATATTCAACCCATTTTATCCAATTCCAATAGCTTACAATTCATTTTCAATCAAACAACTCATATCCAATTAATTGGTTCCAATTCAATTTACACTTAATTTCATTGTATTCGATTCTCATCAAATTCTATCCAATTCAAATTGCTAATTCACACTCTCAATTTATCAAAATAATATCCATGCACATATTTAAACTTGTTATATTCTTATTGGATTTCATTAGCAACTCAAGTTATTCCCTTGTAATCCAATTCCAAACAACTTCATTTCATATTTAATTTACCTACAATTCCATGTTGAATGTATATTTATAACTCAAACTTCACTTTCAAATTCTATTATTTATTCACAATTCAATTTTTAATTAACCAATTCAAGTTTCATTTTCATATTTCATTTACAACCCAACATTTGTCACATTAATTTGGTATACAACTTACATTCCATTTCATTAACCAATTAATTATCTATTGGTTTATTCCAAATTTTATACCCAGTATTAGATTTTTTTTTTATTTCAAACTCACTTTAACTATTTTACTGGAGTTCAATCCATTTATAATTTAAAATTTGGATTATATTGATTATCATTACACACAATTTTATTTGGCTTATCTATTTTACTCCCAAATTTTATAAGTCACAAACTTATTTATATTCATATTTCACCCATTTACAATCAATCCCATTCACATTTTGCTTTTTAACTCGGGATTATATATTTTATTTAGCCAATATATATTTTATTATTCCATAAACATCTTTAAATGAGATTCCAGAGTTTAAACAATTTCAAAATTTCAAAATCATTTTTGAAATCAACTATACCCAAAACCCTTTTCAATTACAAAACCAAACCCCAGTTTTGCAAACGAACTCCAACCCAAACATCCAGGTAGCAATTTATCTCTTGGAAACTCGAAAATGAACACCGGTGATGTCGCGATCATCATCGGAATTATTTTCCAGCGACCACAAAGAGTTTAGTGCTCTTATTTGTTTAAAAACATTTCAAATATTTTAATTTCCAAATCTCACAAGATTTCAAATTCAACTCAAAAATATTCCTGAAATAATACTATTATTTCTCCAAAACCTTTTTGAAAACCATTTCAAAACTCAAAGGAATTTAAATTTTTCCCAAAAATCACAAATTGCAATTCCTTTAAATCTATACTCAAACATTCTCTGGAATTTTATCTCATTTCAATTTCAAAATTATAATTACCTTTACAGTTTACATTTACAAATCTCATTTGTATATGAAGTTTATTTCAATTCATAAATTACATTTATAATCTATATCTCAAATTTTATTTTATTATAGAATTTTATTCTTTGCTTTGGTTATAAATTTCACTTTCTAGTTAAGTTTCCATATATTAATGATAATAATTCCATATTATCACTTCTAACATCCAAACAACCATATATATTAACTAGAATAGTTTACAAAACGTTTCTTTTTTATACAAAAATAATTTGGGTAAAATTATTTCATTTACCCTACTTTAAAACAATACTGTGTCGAATTGTTCTATTCAAGTGTTTAGAGATCCCTATCAATGTTGTGGCGTCCCACACATCGACCAGAATCCATAAACTACTCAATAAACCAATCAACGCAATATAAAACAAATTTTATATTCACTAACAAATACGCGCTCATATCTATTAATACTCTCAAAATTCCCACCAGAGCCAAGGTTGTCGCCAGCCTAAGCTCTGATACCACTGTAACGACCCGACTTTCCAGACCCGGAAAATCGAACCATTTTATGCTAAAAGAAGAGGTAGAAGAAGAAGAAGAATAGAAAACAACAACAGAATCTAACCATCGCAGCGGAATAAAATATAATATATATTAACAGATCTTTACACAAATCAAAACTGTATCAGTTTTATATAATATAACATCAGAGTATACACCAGAGAACACATAACATACAACTGGACAATAACCATATCATGTTCTCAACTACAACAGAGTACAACAATCAACCCAACGGAATATATATATAAACAAGTACGGGAGATACGTCTCGCCATCCAGCTCATCTCCTGAGCTCCACAGCATCATATCCTGTAACCTATAATACTCGGTCTGACCCGAGCATCATATAAAACAATACCCGAGTCAGTCTGGAATACCAGCGTGAGAAAATCACACTCAATTGATTATTAAAGTTTCAAAATCCTTTTGAAAACAAAAGCATCTCGTAAGACCACGCCACAAATAAACATGTCGGGTTTTTACCTTACGATAGCTAAAACACTTTTTATCAAAATCCTCTGATATTATAATAGTGTCTATTCACAAATACTTATTAAAATAGCTGAAATTGTTACATGATTAAATTCCAGCATACTAGCCACAACGTGGGTAATACAAACGAAACTCGTACAAGTCACGTAGGGAGAATGGATTTCCAACGAATGACTAGGCACTGGGGTACCACCTGTCACAGTACGTGGCCTAGATCACAGTACCGAGGAGTACGCCCGCTCCCCTGCAACACAAGACCGGAATCATCCCTTACTGGATAATTCCAAATAAAATCACCCCACGGTTGGGATCAGCAACCGCACCACTAAGCCGAAATAAAAAGGGACATCTAGACAGGGATGACCTTACTCTCAAGTGGGTGCTACCCACGAAGCCTTGCTGCATAACCCCTGATTTTCAGTCATTCCCGGTTGATGAGGCTTGAGGCTAAACGATACCTTTTCAGAACATATCCCCTAGAATGTCCATCGTCCACCTGACGATGTCTCGAAAGCATTCGTCCATACAAGTCCGTCCCGGGTTCAAACGGAACCGAAGGCACTATTCCTACTACATCCATTTTGGAAATATCCTCAAGATTAGTAGCGACTAGCCCTTGCACTTCACTGCTCCATCTTTGACTCCGAACACGTTCACGAAACGTACAAACCGAATCGAAGTGGTATTCGAGTCTCCAGACCTAGAATCCTGGTATACGGAAACTCGATCCCGGTCTCTTCGAAACGATCAACGCATTTGGCCAATATTGATAGTCGGTTATTTAACTATCAATTAACATCCACAAGCATCCATCAAACAATAAATAATTTCCCACATTATTTATTTACCCAAATCTCTTTCCAAGATATATTTCTATTTTCAAACTCCTTTTGAAAACAATTTCAAACAGTTTCCGCTTACGGAATACATTTCCCAAATAATTATTTCCACTGAATCACCAAGTACAAAATTACTTTAGATTTTAAAATAATTTAAAAACACTTTATTTAAATATACTTTATAACATTGAAATTTAAAACTACTTTTAGTAACTTATTAAAATATATACTTTAAGAATATTTAAAATAAAACCACTTTGTAAATATAAACTTAATTTCTCCTTTAAAACAGAATACCAAATCACTCTTATATAATTACTACAATAATAGATTTGAAAAATACTTACTTTAGAATTTAAACATTTAGAAAATATAAATTTTCTAAAACATGCCTTTTAAAAACAAAATTAGAACTTTTAACTTATATTTAAAATTGCTTTGAAAAACGTACTTGGCTATCCAGAGAAATACACTTCTCATTCCTATCTTCTAAAAATAAATCAACATTTATTTTTAAACCAATCCATATTCTTTTATAAATTCCCACCTTGAATTTATATTTTCAAATATCCACTGATATTTTATTTTACTTTATAAACCCAGTTTATAAATTCCAAAATCTCACTTCTCTTATAAAATTCCAATTTTAACAACTAAATCAATTTTCCAGTTGATTTTCCAATTTACTTTACTTTGAAATAAATTTCCTTTGCTACTTCATTTATTCCAAAATACATTAACTTTTAGATTTTTATTCCTTATTACGAGTTAAACCCCTTTTTACCAATATCAATTACAGATTTCCAAAACTCCTTATTTATTCTTTAATTAATTTTAATCCTTAATTTCAAAAAAAAAACTTCTTTTATTCTTCACATAATATCACTTAAGTACAAAATTTATTATCCCTTGTAAATTCAAAATCCCCTTATTTCATATTTGTTAAAATTCCAAATCACTTTATTTTTATTTCAATTCGTTATAAATTTTATCCTAATTCCTCGAATTATTTTACTTAAACCTTTATTCTTTTATTTCTTTTCAAAAATTCAATTCCATAGATTTTATAATTTATTATACTGGACAATCCAAATCAACCACATCATCCAATATAAAATCATCACATGATACCAACAAACATATCACAGAATATTTAAACAAAATTAAATATTTTGAGGAATCCAGTTGGATCCCTCCAACCTGTTTACCTGCATCCACAAACGTTAGCACAATACCAATTCCACTTCGAGGTGGAATATCGCGGTATATGGGTTTTATAAAATATCATCCGCTATTATGCGGCGCATAGGGTCTCATCCGCTATATAATGCGGGAATATCAACAATTCCAATATATACATATGCCAATATGTATATATTGCTATATACTACTATATATATAGTATCACATCAAACCAAATCAATCATTCAACCAATTATTTAAATTTAACCAATTAAATTTAAAATTAAACTGAGTGAGATTAACTCACCTTTGATTTTTTTATTTGCAATCCATTTCCATTCTGACTTGTTTTCCTTACGTCCTTAATCCTTGAATAAACAATTTACGGTTTTATTAACACTTGAAATAAATCAAACAATCAATTACCATTTTAATAAATTTACCTAACCACTTTTTAACTAATAATTCCTATTTTCAAAAATCTTTTCTGTAAGTAGACAAACAGGATTTGTTTACTGTAAATTTTTTTATATATATATATATTTGTAAAATAAACAATCTGGATATAAATTCCTATATGTATGTATACAAATGCCCTCTTTTTTTTCTGTTAACTATATGTATTTCTATATATAGCAGAATTTAATTTTCGAAAATAAATTGATGATTAATATATACCTCATAGGAACCCAGCCAACAACAAATCGAACGCGGCTGTCAAGCTCGAATCCCCAAGTGCTTCGTCCTCAATTGAACGCTGCGCTAACCTCCCATCCACAGTAGTTCTCCCCACCGCCAACTAAGCCCACGCGTACGACCTCCCAAACACGGCTTTCGACCTCGCGAACGACCACGCCTCGTCGACGAGCTCGGCCATTGCATCGCGACTTCTCCTCGAATCGAGTGAGCACGAGCGCCTCGAGCACTGCCGGCTACCTCCACTATGCTATTTGTTCGATCGAACTTCTCCCCCCCATGCCTCGGCCTTGAGCTTGAATCGAAATTGCTTTGATTACACTGAGACCGATTCGATTTGAGTAAGAACGAGGGAAATGGGTTTTGAAAGATATGAGAACAGGCAGCGTTCTTTTAAATCTGTAAATTTTAGAGAAGACGCGATTGGTTTTCTCACCGGCCATTGATTTTATCCCCTTTGATTTCTTTGAAAAAGAAAAGCTCCGCTGCTTTTTTTTTTTTTTATTTCTTTTCTTGTTTTGATTTTTATTTGCAAACTAAAATGAAGCGTCTGCATTTTGAAAGAATGAGGAAGAAAGAAATTCGTTTTCACTTTAAGCAGAAGAGAATGGAGTGGTAGGGAGAAGGCGTAATTTTGAAGAGGAGATTACTGCTCGGCCACTATTTCGAACGATAGATATTTTAGTTTGATAGCTTCTTAGAGAAGAGAAGGGGTACGAGATTTGAAAGATAGGAGGCATGGCTCACACGAAAAATAAGAGTGGCTGCTGATTTGATTTTTAAATCAAATAAAGATATTTAAATCGGTTAATTATTCTCTTGGCGTTTATATTCCGTACGATCACACGATAGCTCCGAAAACTATGAAATTTGAAATCCGGTAATAATACAATATTACGGATTCAATGGAACTGGTTTCGTCGAATTCCGAGAAAATGCCTCGGACGGCTATTTTTAAATTCAATTTAAACGTTAAAAATTCAAAACTGATCAAATCAGTATTAAATTCAATTTTAAAACTTTTATTATTATCGACACTATTTGTATAAATTTTACAAGCCTTCAAATTATTTTTAACAGGCTTATAACTCCAGATTCAACATTTTATCCAACTTCAAATAAATTTAATTTAATTATTAAATTACTCAATAAACAGCGATATTTGAAATTTAAGTTTATAATTAAACTCTGAATATTTAAAATTAATTAAATATTCCAATTTCAAATATACAAAAATTCCGGGTCGTCACAATAACGCATCGATTTCATTTCGATTCCCTAACCATTCTTACATTTCAAAAATAGAATCCACTATTTTTCCCAAAAACCTATTTCCATATCTCGATATAAATTCACACTTCCCAATTTATCAACTGATATCATTTTCCTTATTTATAAACATCATTTATAAATTTATAAACTCATTTCCAGTTTATAACAGATTTATATTACTAAAATCCAATTATAAATCGCTTTCTATTAAAAATTCCATTTGGAAATCTATTTCTGAAATAATCCAACTATATTCCAAACCATTTAAATCTCGATTTTAACTTCCATTTCATATTTAAAGAAATCTTATTTAATAATCATCGTTTTAAAAATACTCAATTTAAAATTTTCCATTCGAAACCATTTTACAAAATAGCTAATTAAATATCCAACATTAAATTTTTTATTCTATCCACCCAATTCCTTTTTAAAAATCCCAAAATTCTATATAAATAATTTCATTTCAAAATCGCCTTTGAATTTATTTTTTTATTTTTAAACTTAAAAATATCATCTATGGTATTTATAATACCAAAATTAAGGTTAGTGCTACTATAGCATCCAATAACCAAATCACACAACAATCGGTCACATCATATATCGCTATATATGCAAAACAATCAATATATTTGAGGAATCCAGTTGGATCCCTCGAACCTGTTTCCTTGCATCCACATATGTTATATAACATAAAATACCAGTCTCGCTTCGAGGCGGGATATTACGGTAATATAGGGTCATCCGCTATTATGCGGGGCGCATAGTGTCTCATCTACTCCAATGGCGGGAAATATATCTGACTACTAATATATATACTACTCTATATATAATAATATTCAACTGATAATAATTTATAAATTCATCCAATAATTAATTTTTAATTGCTACAAATTTAACCAGTCAACCAAATTGAGTGAGATTTACTCACATTGATTGCGATCCGTCCCAATTTTAAATCAAAATTGAACAACGTTCGAAAATTCCAAACTAATTCCAGATTGTAAATTTCGCAACTACGAATCAAATGCAACTTGTCATGTTTTATTTCGACCATCAGTCGTTGTAGCATCTATAAAGAACAAACTTCTCCATCGGCTTCTTACATTCAGCATAAACAACCTATTCTTGAATACTGCTCGTCTTCCCCAGCAATATAAGCCGCGTGCAATGCTCGTGTGTATGAAAAGGTATTAATGCCTTTTCAAGAGCAGGAATGAATCCTTCACGTTCGACGTATTCCTTCCATTCGAACTCAATCTCAAGCAGCTATGTTTCTTCATCTAAGAAGCACAGATCAGAACTTGAACAATCCAGGCAGCGCGAACATCTTCCTTCAGATCTCAAAACTCACAACAACTTCAGCGACACAGTCTACGATTTATATCCTCAAGGTGTGACGCAACTTCCAGTCGTTGGCAACGAGGCAAAACTCAGAAAATGTAGCAATGACTTCGATTACTCAACGTTGAAAAATATTCAGGTGGCGGTGCTTCTTTGGTTTGCAAGCGGCGTCAAGTTAATTTTTGGTTGAAGCGTTGCTTTTTGGGAGAGTTAATTTTTTTTCGATTTCGATTTCCAAAAAATGAAGGAGGAGAACGCGAATATAAACTATAGAGAAGGCGGCTTTGGTCAGCATATAGGTCGGCGCTGTACAGGGTTAGGGTGGCTCATGACTTGACCTTGTATATATTTTATTTAAAAATATCTCGTTTTAGGTAACTAAAAATCTAAAATCCCTATCGATGCGTACCGCCTGGCGTTCCTAATGTTATACCTCTATTCTGAATGCAATGGAACAAGTCTCGAACCCCAATTTGATCGTATGGAGAAGATAGCTTTTTAAACCTAATTATTATATTAAATTTTCGATATAAATTTCAATGCGTTTCTATCTCGTACGACCAAACGCTGACTCCAAACGCTTTGAAATTTGAAATTCGATAATAATATACTATTATGGATCCAATGGAACTAGTTTCGTCGAATTCTGAGAATGTGCCCCGGGTTGCTATTTTAACGTGTCGGTTAAATCGACGATTTTAAAAATTGATGAAGTTACTTAAAATTTCAGTTTTAAAAACTTACTAACTCAATCTTAATTTAAATAGAATTTATATCAACATTAGAAATCGTTTTGATTCATATTCAATTCAAATTTCAATTATTTCAACTATTCATATTACAATAAATCATTATATTTGAAATTTTGAATTCATTCTATAATTTCAACCAAAATCTTCATATCCAAAATCAACTTATATTCCAAATCCAATATTTAAAACCATTTAAATATTCAAAATAAAATGATGGAAAATCCAAGTCGTTACATGAATCTTATCCACTATGCAAAGATTCATACCGAAAGGCACCTTTTTTATGCATAATTTTATGTTTTCAGAAGCTGCTCGAAAAATATTTTTAAAAAAATCAAGTGTGGGATTGTTGGAAATGTTTTTTAAAATCTTAAGTGAATTATTAAAAAATTGAATAAGTGTAAATGGCTCATATGTATGTGAATAGTCCCACATTGTAGGACTATAGGAAAGAATCAAGTATTTATACTTGATTCTTAGAAGCTAAATTAGGCCCTTTGGGCACCCAATGATGCTCTTTTGTAAGGAGGAAGATCATGCTTGACCACCACACACGCGCACGCGCACCGACTGGCTCGAATCAATTGGACTCAACCCGACCCGGGCCGGGCTTGGGCTTGTTGTGGTGTAGCACTTATATTTTTGGATGAAATTATTAAATATTTTCTGACTGTTATTTTATTTGAAACGACAAAACTTCAGATCTGAGTTTTGAGCCAACGTCACCCCATGACTCAGTAATACGTTCGACTTCTATATTCTGTCTATTAAAATTGATTGTTAGACGAAATCAAAAGACAGAATGACATTTTTTTTCTGCAAACCTATCTTCTTCTCCACGAAAACATTTTCTTCAAAAATCAAAAGCTGAGTAGTTTTTTTGAGTGCAACTGAGTTGATTCCATTTGTGCAGACAGATCGATACTATAAACCGATAAAAAGAGAGGCTGTTTTATCCTAGAGGCGGCGACCTTTGTTTGACTGCTTGCACCCCTGAGCAGAACGCCGAAACATCTTCAAGACAGTGACAGGGTATACGACTCGGCCAAAGTTCAATTATTTCAAATAAGAGGTATGAAAAGGCAAAGGAGGAAGACATGAGAGTAATTTAAAGCTGGAGCTTGATTTATGATCATGGGTAGAGTTGCGGTGTTTCTTTTTTTAGGGATTCCACCGTTATGTTGTTTTCCGAGCATGGGCCGGGTTGTATTTTTGTTTGTAGCGGTGGTGTATTTTGTTGTTTTTCCTTTTTTTGTAATTTTATGGATGAAAATATATAAGGTTCGTCGTTCTCTTTTTCCTTGCTACACGAGCAAGGTTTTTTACGGAGGTAGCTTCCTTAGAGTTCTTTTCATCACTAATAAAAAATCCATTTTCAATATATGTATGTATGTATATGTATACACATACATATATTATGATGTTTGCATACATTCTTGGTTGTCGTTATACATACACATCCATATATGAGAATGGTACAGTTGCATTTGCATTCATCTGACATCATATCATCTTTATTATTATTTGTCATATGCATTATATACTCTTGGTTGTGATTGTGACTATGTTTATACTTTATATGATGGATGCTAGATGGATGTAGTTATGTTTGTTTTTTTTTATTTGTATGCTAGAGAGTGAGTTGCATTGTCTATATCCTAGAATCTCAGGGACAAAATTCTTTTATTGGGTCTTGAATAATTAAATAACTAATTAACAAGGGTAAAATTGTAATTGTACATAAGTGGACGAATAATAAATTTTAACATGTGCTAGGATTAGACCACATGACCTATCCCATTGCATGCAGATTGTCGTTTCTAGTAAAAAAAACATAAAAACTTATCAAATTTGACAAAATGGGTAAAAATAGCAAAAACTTGGGCTAAATGGCATTTCATAAATATTAATTCGAACTTCAACCCTAGCACCGTTGTTTTACCCTATATTAAAACCTTTACTCTATCTCTTTTGTTCTAATACTCTAACCTCTACTTGGAAAACACTAACCCCTAAATCAATCATAATTTCTCCAAATCAAGTCTAAATTAAACAAACGTACATACGAAGCTGGTCACAATAAGCTGCGTAAAGGATCAAAGCTATCGCGAAATTTGGAGTTTGAAGGCATGGAAATTCTAGATTGTGGAGAAGAAGATGATATTTTAGCGGATTAATGAAGAGTAACATGGATGAAAGGTGAGTGAGAATATCATATTTGATAATAATGCTTACAAGTTAGTTAATCACTCTTATTTATTTAAAGTCGTATGTATTAGTGTAATTTCATGAAATGTTTTCTGATTTGATGAACAATTTACCTTTTTATTATATAATTAAGTTGAACAAGGGTGAATAGAGATATAATTGCACTGTTTAATAATCATATACCATTAAATCATTTGTTATGTAAATTAAAAAACGGTAAAGCACAAAAGTGCTCTAAATTCATCGTATTACACACAAAAATTGTAGTGCTTGATGGTCAAAAAAACTGCTGATGGTTTTCGTTCGTCAATTAGGTTACTGAATTGATAAGAAAACACATAGGAAGTTCGGTAAATGTGGATCATCCATTTGGGTTCAATGGTGAAACAGGGATGATAGCACAATTAGAGGGTGTGGTTTCTAGAAGGGGACAAAGGAGAATGTCTTGTGTAACGAACCTGATTTTCGACCCTAAAAAATCGACACTAATACGTCCACTGTATCACATGTCGAACATTCAAGTGTTGGAAATACTGATTTGTTAGGGTGAAAGAAGAAGGTAGAAGATAGAAGAAAACTAAACAACACAGAATCTCACGACGCAACGAATAATATACAATGATCTTTACAAAAAGGAAACATCTTATTCATATAACATCATAGTACACTAGACTTATCTTAAACTTGGACGATTATAGAAACATGTCCTTACATTGACAAACATACAGACAAACTACACATAACACATACACAGCGGAAGATATCCAAAATACGAGAGTACGTCCTGGGCCTCCAACTCGACTCCATAGCTCCAAAGCATCTAAAGCTAACCTGGCAAACATGCTCGGTCTGACCCGAGAATTATAAGGAAATAACACCCAGGTCGGTCTAGAATACCAGTGTGAGTAAACTCAAATCACAAAACTTTATTGGTTTATTAACTTGAAAATCCTTTGAAATCAAAGGTATCTTGTAAGAACTCGTCGCACATAAACACGGACGGGTTTTTACCTTACGATAACCAAAACACTTTTATAGAAAATCCAGTGATATTATAATAATGTCTAAGCGTTCAAAGTAAAATATTAAAATAGCTAGAATGCTTGCATCTCACGTTCCAACATATTTGGCATACAACTAAAACCGTAAGGCTCATATTGAAGTATGGATTCCAACTAATGACTGGGCTACTAGGGTACCGCCCATCACGGTGCATCTATAGATAAAATAACACCGAGGACCTTGCCTGGATCCCCTGCCAACACAGAACTGCCCTACCCCTTATTGGATAGTACCGAATATGATCATCCCTCCATTAATGGGCCCCAAAGCTTACAAATGAGAGATAATAGCAACTCTAAATAGGGATAATCATACCCTACTTGGGAGCGACCCACTTAGCCCTACTGCATATCCCATGTTTTAGTCATTCCCGGTTGATGAGGCTTGAGGCTAAAGTTACCTTCCAAGAACATTTACACTTAGAATACTCATTGCCCTCTAATAACAATGTGCTGATAGCATTCATCCATACAAGTCCGTTCTGGGTCTGAACGAAACCGAAGACACTATTCCTACTACATCCATTTTGGAATCACCCTCAGGATTAGTAGCGATTAGCCCTTGCACTTCACCTCTCTATCTTCGATTCCATACTCTTCACAATGTCATCAGTTCACAACACTTAGGTTGGATTGAAGTGGTTTTCGGATAACATATCCGATCCCGATCTCTTCGAAACAACTTTCGATAATTTCAGGTAAACTCAACCCCGGTTCTTTAGGAAATAAACAGACAAATGATAAGAGCGGAGTTCACCTCCTAACCGTTTGTGGAAGGATTTCCTTATCATTTGTCCCAGAAGAACGAAACGTGTTTATATGTACAGTATAGCACCTCCGACGGTAACTGTACAATATAATACTTATGTTTCTCCTAGATATTTCCAAAGTTGCATTTTGTCCAGATTTGATAGTTAGTTATTTAACTATTAAATAAACAAACATCCAATCATGGTTTAATTTCCATATGGGATCCACTAAGCCTTTATTAATTCTCTTTAATTAATAAAACCACTTTATAAATCTGATCACAAGATCTTTCCAAACACTATTCCCAAACCCCTTACATTTCCTTTTGTACTTGGGAAACATTTATATATTATCTCAATGTTATAAGTATATTACCAAAACATTTTATTTTTCATGCCTTGAAACAAATCATATACTTATCATATCAGTATAAGTATATTTACAAACTTTTCAAAGTTTTCTTCTTTCCAAATCCCTTATTAAATAACCAAACATTTCTTCAAATCATGCATTCTGTTTATCCTTTATCAAAAAATTCCCTTTTTAAAAGCTCATCTCATATTTCAGTTAACTTATAGCTTCAAAATAAAGTTATAACCCACTTTTATAAACCCTTAAGTTAATTTATAAACCTCTTTCCAAATCCATGAAATAATTTATAAACCTTTTTCCTATTTTTAAAACTTTTTATATAAACCTTTCTATACTCCTTTATAAAATATCCTTTATAAATATCATTTACAAAATATCATTTGTAAAACACCTTAATAACCCTTTCCGTTAGAAAACCCCTTCCTATAAACATGTTATCATTTATAAATACCTTTATAAGAATTATATAACTTGAAAAACCATTTATAAAACCTTAGCCTTAAATTGATTAAAGAATTAAAGTAAATTCAAACCATACTTTATAAATTCCAAATGAGGTTTAGCAGTCCCAATGATACTAATTTAAGTTACCATTTAATTTCAATTTGATTCCCAAATTACATAATTATTATTTACATAAGCTACCATATATGTAAATACAGTTCATATCCAATCAGGGAATAACATGTCAATATAACTAATTGGCGTATACAAGTCCAAATAACATAACAACAGTATGGTGATTTATCCTGCTAAATAGATGTCCAAACAATTCGATTAATTTATAGCAGAACGGGGATTTATTCTGCTTAACACATGTCCATACAATCAAATCACTTACACTATACTAAAATGGTGTTTTATTCTGCTAACGGATGTCATTTAATTCTCCTAATCATATGGGTTACTTAAGGGTCTGGATCAGAGATCATTTAATATGGAATTGATTTACTTTGAAAAAGAAAATTGATTAAAACACACTCTGTTTAGTTTAAAATCACCTTTGAAAAGTTGAAAGTATATTTAATTAGCTTAAACCTGAACTAAATCTTAATTAATAAAATTTAAATCAAGACTAAATCATAATTAAACTCTAATTAGGCTTAATGAACTTGTTTAAGTACTAATTAACTTCCTAATGCAACTTGGTTAAGGTTAAACCAAATTGTTTAAGAGTTAAACCCTAATTAATTAAATATTAATTAAATAACCCATTAATTAAATAAATACATAATTAACTACTAATCTTAATTAAATAATTATTAATCACTTAATTACTTATTAACCCCATTAATCACTAATTAAAACTTTATTAATCAGTTAATACTTATTAACTTAACTTAAGTGATGATTAACCTCTAATCACCTTCTTAATTACCAATTAGGTGCTAATTGCCTTTTAATTAATTAATTAATTATATTACAACTTAATTACTTTTTTAATATTACTAATTAAGTTTGAAAACTTAGTAAACTAAGTTCAAAATAAAACAAATTTAGAATAGAAATTCAAACCTTTGCTGAACTGCATCCATAGCGATTGTCGCTATGATGCAGTTTGCTCTAACCCACCTTTAGGCGAAGTCACTTTACTAAAACCATATTATTTCATGATTGAAACATGTCCTAGTAAATTTTCACACTTTAAAACCAATTACGCAAACTTGAACCAAAATCTAAACTTTAAACTCTTGAAACGAGTTTGATTCCAAATCCGACCTCAAATCCGTCGAGACTACATACAAAGTTTCAACTTTTTTTTCAACCCATCATGAATATAGTCAAGTTCATCATCAACCCTTTATATTCACACATCATATTCATACAACAAATTGTATACATATACCAATATATACACAATTACTAACTTTGCAATAACACAACGATTCGAGCGCTAACACTAACCCATACATTAACACTTACCATCACATTTCAAACATGCCAAGATCCAACATATATATAACATACATATAGCTAAGGATCAACACAATATATAAAGGAAATTTCTTACCAAATGATTAGGAATTTACTCACCGAAAGCTATTTTAACTCTTGATAAATTAGAATATGACATAGCACTTCCATTCTTAAGCAAACCCTAAATGCACTAGGTAGGCTTGGCCTTGAAGGAACGAGGAAGCGAGACTTGTTTTGCTAAGGTGGAACGACTCCGGATAAACATCGAATTCTCAATAATAAACCCAAAAATAGGTCATTTTGCAACTGATTTTTGAGCTAACTACTCATGAAATTTCAAAAGGCACTCAAAGAGAAAGTTATTGGGATTTCTTTTCTCTATCATTTCATAAAAGGAATCATTCATTTTCGATTTGTTTTGAAGAAGTTATGATTAAAAGAAGAAGGGTAATTTTCGAACTTGAAATTCTGAGTGAAAAATTTCTTTGAAAACATTAGGTATTTTGACATAGCTATGGTAGAAATTTGAAAAAGTTGTAACTAGATTATTGTAGCCATTAAAATTTCACATGGTTTCAATAAAAGAAAAACTCCATTTGTGTTAGAAATGAGGAAGAAAAGGTTGGTGGAAGGATGAGGAAAAATGGAGAAACATATGGCTATTTATAGAAAATTTCCTATGTCATCATTATATCTAGTCACATCACAAATATTTTATAATATATATATATAATTATGTTTAATCACATCACTCTTATATATATATAATTATGTTTAGTCACATCACTTTCTATTATATATATATAATTATTATGTTTAGTCACATCACTTTCTTTATATATATAAGTTTAATTATTAATTAACTAAGATGTGACAAGAGAAAATTATTGTTAATGATTACAAATCTAAAATATGACAATACTTTATATATATATAATGTTTATTATTTTTAAAACTGTGTTTTGTCACATCACTTACTAATCCAAATTAATATAAGATAATTTATTTCTAAGTGTATTATTATCTAGTTAATTAACTCTTATATATATATATGTACATATAGTGCACAAAGATGAACAACGTTCCCAACAACTTTCCGGTGTTGAAAGGTCGAAATTTCGGAAAATGTTCTTCGGTCACATTTTATGTTTTTCTACAAACTATTTAATTTGGTAAAAAAATTGAAAACGATTTCACGATCATTATTAATTAATTAAAATGACTTTATTTTCATTATAAACCTATATATTGAATATTTAAAATTAAATAAATATCCACTAATCAAAGTAGTGAAATTCCGGGTCGTTACATCTTGCCTAAGTCTAACCAACTCTAGGTGGCTGGAGATCGCCGGGTCGATGAAGCCTAACCTCAAAAATTAATGGAAGCTTAGGTCATTTCAAGCGGCAAGAAGGGTAGTGGATTGTAACGACCCAGAATTTTGAACAAATTAAATTGAGAATATTTAATTTATTTTAAATATTTGAACGATGATTTAATTTGTATCCCGAATATAACTTTGAAAACTGACGATTAAATTATAAAATTTAATCTATTGTAAGTTGAATAAAATTTGAATCTTTAATTTTAAGTTGAAGAAAAATATTTCGAAAGCTTTTAAAATTCGTAATGATAATACTGAATATAATAGAAGCTTCAGAGTTTAATTTCAAACTGTTTTGATCAGTTTTGAATTTATATCATTCGTATCGATATTTAAAAATAGCCGTCCGAGGCGTAGTCTCGGGATTTGACGAAACCAGTTCCATTGGGTCCGTAACGTTGAATTATTGTCGGATTTCAATTTTCGTATTTTTCTGAGTTAATACGTGATCGTACGGCGAGCAAACGCATTGAAATCAAATCAAATTCAAATTAAATTTAATATTTAAATTTGTCAAACATCAGCCACGTTCTCTTCCTTAACTCACGCCTTACATCATGCTGAAGACCACGAAATTATCGTGCAACCCATCCTTTTTCATTTTCAAATACGCCTCTCCCTTCTCAGTTCAAATGAAAACGAGAAATCGAATTCACGAAAATGGCCGAAGCCAGAAAGGAAAAAATATATATATAAAATCGCATCCCTCTGGTCGACATTCAATCTCGTTCCATCCCCAAATCTCACTATCGAAAACAAAAGAAAACGAGAATGGGAGGGAGGCAGTCGATAGCCTAAATTGATGGGCTCGGGGTGTCGCGAACGAAGAGGAGCCGCGTAGTCGTCGTAAAAGGGGGAAGAGCTTCGCAAGGGAGGCGCGACGTCACATAGCGCAATTCGTGGGGATCGCGATGGGTTCGCTGGGGTGTTGGCCGACGAAGTAAGGGTCGTTCGAGTAGGGTATCGCGATCGAGGGACGTGGGCACGGTGGCAGCAGATGAGGCTGGTGATGAAGTCGAATTGTGAAGCTAGGTAGAGTCGTGGTTCCAGTCACGATTTTGAGGCTCGAGCTCGAGCACAGCGGGGCCGCGTTGATGGACTCGCGCGTGAAGATGGAGGCGGTGGTCGATCGCGATAGTGAGGAAGTTCGCGCCGGAGTTGAAGCATCTCGACCTGGGTTTGCATTTTTCAGTAAAGGTATTTTCAAACTTATTATGGTTATATATGCAGAAAAAAAAGAGTTTTGTTTAAGATTTCAAATTGTATATATATTTTTGAAAACAGAAATAGAGAAAAAAAATTATAATGAATACAATTTATTAGTCGTTTGAAAATAATTTATTAATGAAATTCCTTTTGTTTAAATAACTTATATAAATCATATTAGCTACTAAAAATAATTTGATAAAGGGAAGATTTATTAAAATCAAATTATTAGTTTAAACAAATTTTTAGTTAAATCAAATTATAGAATGAAAATTTTAATTTGTTCAACTAATTCGAATATTTATAAAAGTTTATAATGTTTGTTACAGGGTTTAAAGAAAAATATATATGGTTAAAAGGGAATTTTAAAATACATACTAGCTAAATAAAAAAATAAAAAAATAAAAAAAAATTGTTAAATAGAAATTGAGTTATTCGATTTGTTCGAATATTAATGAAAATTTGTATAATATTTATACAAGGTTAAAAATCATGAAGAAATGATCAGAAATGGAAAATGGACTGCAAAAATAAAAAGCTAAGGTGAGATTTTTCTCACTCAAATGAAATTTAATATTACGGTTATTGATTTATGATTGCTATTGGATGTGATATTAGATATAGTAGGATATATTTATATATATAGCAATATATACATATTGGCATATGTATATATTGGATTGATTGATTTCCCGCCTCGTATAGCGGATGAGACCCTATTGCGCCGTTATTAAGCGGATGATTTTTATAAAACCCATATACCGCGATATTCCACCTCGAAGTGGAATTGGTATTGTGCTAACGTCTGTGGATGCAGGGAAACAGGTTGGAGGGATCCAACTGGATTCCTCAACTGTATTTATTTATTTACAGATATTGATGTATATTCTGTTATCATATTGATATATGATATTGAATGTTGTGATTGACTAATTAGTGCTGTTGCATCATCAGATTCAAATTTTGAAGTTTAAAACTAACGATTTTAACTTTAAAAGAGAAATTAAAAGTGATTATTTGAAAGTATACGTTTTATTTGAATTTTTGAATTGATTTACTTTAAATAAATAAATGTTAGAAATTTAAAGTTATGGAAATTATAATGTTTGTGAAATATAACCAAAAGATGATTTTTGAAATAAATAGTTAAGTAATTTATAAAATAGTTTAAATTTGGATTTTTGAATTATTAAAAACGATGTATGTAAAAGATGTACAAAATTGATATTTATCAATTAAAATAATTGGAATTTAAAACGAGTTTTTATAAGTGTTAGATAGAAAATTTATAGAATTATAAATTTTGAAGATAGAAAATTTATAGAATTATAAATTTTGAAGATAGAAAATTTATAGAATTATATATTGTGAAGATAGAAAATTTATAGAATTATAAATTGTGAAGATATGAAGTTTATAGATTTATAAAGTGTGAAGTTATAAAATGAATGAAATTGTAGAATAAAAGATTTATAAGAAATTTACTTATAAATTGGATTTTTGCCTTTAAATGGAATATTGATCGAATTGTTAATAAAGAAGATTTATAAATCAAAGTTGTTACAAAATAGAAATAGAATTTATAAATGTTGTTTTATAAATTCGAAATCAATTGGATTTGATAAATTTAATATAGAAGGTTATTAAAGGAGATATATTCGCGATTTTGGATAGCGAATTATTATTGAAATAAAATGTGTAGAAAATATTGAAATTTGGTTAGTGAAGTATATTCACGATTTTTGGACAGTGAATATATTGTTAAGTAAAATGGATATGTTTTGGGGAAGTAATATTTAAGAATGAGTTAATTGTTTTAACGATGTTTTTAAATGTGTTAAATATCGAAACCATAGATTTCAACATTCATTGTTGAAATAGACGTTTTCGAAAAATAAGGAAATGGTAGACTATAACACTGTTGTTATAGTAAATGATTTTCGAAAGAAAATATTTTTTTGTAGTATTGGGATTTATATATCTATCTTAAAAATCTGAATCTCTATACTAGTGATTTTGAGTCGTCGTAACGATGTTTTACGTAACATTCGTTTTGACTCAAATAGATGTTATAGTAAATGATTTCCTTAAAGAATGAAATATATACTTAATATTGATTTAAGTATATTGAATATTTTCCAAGTGTTGAAAATAAATAGATTAGTGAATTACTTATTATTAAATAAGTGTGGAAATGTTTTCCAAATATGAAATGAAACGTTTTTGAGAATTTAATTTTTGTAAAGATAAATTGAAAGTGAATATTTGAAAATGATTGAAAATCGTATATCAGTAGATATTTTGAAATATAAATTCACTATGGAATTTGTAAAAGGGAATCTGTTTAAAAATAAATATTGATTTATTTTTGAAGTGTGGAAATTATATATCTAGTAAAGATATTTTTGAAAAATAAATAATTTGGAAAATTATTTTGGAATCTGATGATGTTGCGCATCTTTATTGATAGTTAAATAACCGACTATCAATAATTACCTTGAATTGGTATTTGTTGTGAATTGGATGAATTTGAATGCCACACTTATTTTTGAATAAGCGCTCACTATTCGGGTTAGCCGGGAAAGGACCATGGGGTCGTATAACCCATTTCGAATATGTGACACGTCGTAATGAATCGCATTTGATGACCGGTGTTGAAGACCGGATATTTTTGAAAACGGAAGGATTACCGTCGAGTTACTCTACATCGGCCGATCTCCGATTTAGAGGTTTTATCACCCTTAGTGACGGGAAGTCCGGACGTGATTGAAAATTATCCGGAATTGCAAGGGCTTCGTGAGAAGTGCCTTCGGTTCTGTTCGATCCCGGAACAGACTTGTATGGATTGTGTGTCTGACATTACAGATTGAGATATAAAGCTGATTTCTTTCAAATACATTTCTGTTGGTGGCGGAGAATTTATTCTCTTAGCTTAACACCCTTCTCTGAGACGTACGAGCTCAGAGGTTGTGTAGTTGAAATTTATCAGCGATATACTCCCAATTTGGTAACGTGGCATACTGAGTGTTGTTGTGAAATGATCAGTGTTTGATCATTTGTGATATGATCATTTGTTTGATCATTTATCTTTGTGATCATAGGTTGATCATTTGTTGACCCAAGGCATGGCTTTGTGAACAAAGCGTAGCTTTGTGGACGAGACTTCGTCGGACCTCACACCCCGGAAATGGTCAAAACAGGAAGGATGCGGCAAGGTTCTAGGGAGTAGCGCCCCTTAGTGTATGTCATTCCTTCTGGATAAAGGTGGTATCATGGTATGGAGCCCAGATACTTAACCTCTGTAGATGCTGCGAGTTTATTACTTTGTGGTAGTTGGAAATTGAGGATCCTCGGGAAGATCGGTGACGATCGGGGGATGGCATACGCGTGTCAGTAGTTACCTATTTTTGCAGAGGTAACCCGACCTTGTGTTGGCAGAGAACTGGTTTGGTTCTCGGGACGTCATTCCAGAGGCGTTCCTTCATGGAATAGGAAGTTCCTTAGCCTGACCATTTGTTGGAAATCCAAAGAAACAATACGAGCCTTTACGATTGCAAATTGTAGAACCTGTCTCCTCAGGAGGCAGCTATAGCAGGCATAATATAATGGTACCTATGCTGGCTAAGATTTATATTCTACTTTCGAAATGTTTTCTACACTATGCACTAATAATAATATCAAAAATGATTTGATTCTGCGTAGTAAGCATCTTTGACTAACATAAGAAGAAATCTCCTCCAAGTCTGCGTTTGCATTGTGTGTGTGGTGGGAGGTCTTATGGTAGTTTCATTTTCCAAAAGCATTGCGAAATTGACTTTAAAAATCTTCTTGTTTATTTTAAAAGATAAATTGTTTTACGATCTCACACCAGTCACCATGACTGACTCGGAGTTTATTGTTTCCCTTCTAAACTCTGGGTGCCCACCAATTTCCACACGGGCAGCCAAGAGTTATGTTATCAGGATATTCTAGAGCTTTGGAAGCAAGCTGGATGGCGAGACGTAGTATCTGTATCTGATATATTTATTCCACTGTGTATTCTGTATGAGGACAAGTTTATATAACTGTCCATTGTTGTATTGAGTCGTATATTGACTCTGACTGATGTATTATATAAAACTGATATAGTTCTTTGTTTAAAAAACTAGTGATTTATCTATTATATATATTGTTCCGCTGCGATATGTGAGATTTTGAAATTGTTTCTGATGTTGTTCTGTTGTGTTCTTTCTTCTCTTCTTCTCTTTTTCTTCTATCTTCTTCTTCTTCTACCTACTTCTTCTTTTTAAAACCATAACATTTCGGGTTTTCGGCATTCGATTGCTCGGTAGTCGATAAAGTGAGTATCGATGCTGAATTTTCGAAAGTCGAAAATTTTGGTATGTTACAAAGTGGTATCGGAGCATATGGTTAAGCGACAACCCTGCTCTGTTGGGTGTTACTCATTAGAGATAGAGTCAGTAGTACTCTAGAATGAGTTGAGTGTAATAATAGATATGAGCGCGTATTTGTTAGTGAATATGAAATTGTTTTGTATTGTGTTGACTTATCGGTTGATTGTTTATGGATTCTGGTCGGTGCAGTCTAGCTAACTGTGTTGATAGGAGTTTCTAAACTCTTAAACAAGATAAACCGACACAATATTGATTTTAAAATAGGGTAAATGAAATAATTTTGCCCAAAACTATTTTTGTATATAAAAGAAATCATTTTCTATGAATTATCATAGTATATGGATGCTTGTTTGTTAGGAAAGTGATAATATTGAAATGTTATCATTATTATATGAAATTAAATAAGAAATGGAAATCATAACTCCAAAGTTAAGAAATAAAATTCACATACAAATGAAATTTGAGAATATAAATTATAAATGTGATTTTTAATTTGGAAACGGAATTCCAAAGAAGTTTTTGGAAATGTTTTGAAAAGAATTTGAAAATTTTGGAGATTTGGAAAGTTTAAATCTTTTTGATTTGAAAATGAATTTCGAAGGTTTTGAAAAGTATTTTGAAGAGATGAAAGCTCTAAACTCTTTTTGGTCGCTGGAAAATAATTCCGATGACGACCATGGCATCACCGGTGTTCATTTTCGGGTTTCCAAAAGAGAAATTGCTGCCAAATTGTTTTAAATAAAAGTTGTTTGAAAATTTTGGGTTTTGTTTTGGAAATTCAAAGGATAATTTGAATTGTTTTCAAAAATGGTGTTGAAAAAGTTGGTAAGACTCTGAAATACTATATAAAAAGTATTTATGAAATATTATTAAGTTGATAACTTATACAATTTGAATTTTGATAGAATTAATTTAACTTAAAGGATGGAGCTAAATTAAAGTATGTACAAGTAAATCAATTAAATGAAAGTGAAATTGAATGTTGAAATTCATTTCGAATTTGTAAGTAATGAATTGAATTGAATAATTATAAATAAAAGATGAATTAAAAATTCAATAATGGAATGTAATTTGATTTGAATCACGTTGAATAGAAAATTCCTAACTTGGAAAATAAAATGGATTGAATCCAAATAAACTACTTTGATAATTAATTAATTCATGAAATAGAAGTTGAATTAGATAAATTGAAACTTGAATTGTGAACAAAATAAAAGAATGGTTCGAAATTTCAAGTAAATTCAAGTAAGTAGAAATAAATTCCGAATAAATGAATGGAATTTACAGTTGCAAGTAGATAAAATTAAAGCTGAATATTGAAAAACTGGATTTGATTTGTGATAAACAAAGTGAAGTATTGGAATAAAATTAGTAAGCGAAACTAATTGAAGGAATGACAAAGTAAATATAATTTGAAAATGAATTGAATTCAATAATTATAAATGAAAGGCAATCCAAATGGAATCAATTAGTAAACGAAAGTTAATAGATAAAATTCAATATTCAGAATTGAAGATAAATTGAACTCAAATAGAATTGAAATTGTAAATTGAATTCAAATAGATTTGAAATGTAAAATTGAAGGAAAATGAATATGTAACTTCAATAGTAAGCTAAAAATGTATAAGCGATTTATATTGGAAATTTTGTAATGGAATTTGCAAAATAGTTTGAATATTGTAACTAGATATTATGGCTAGTAGGATATACAGGTGTATAGAGGAATTGGGATTTTGTTTTTCAAAGATAATTTGAATTGCTCGACAAAAGGTAAGTATTTGAATTTCAATATGAGATTTTCTGATTTCTTGTCTAGCCGCTTGGCTTTTCCTTTTTCTTTTTGAAATCTGAGAGTCCGTAGGGACGTTTTATAGTCGTGCCGTATTAGCCGCGCAAAGGAGACGCTGGCGAAATTTTTCGGAAATTTAGAGTGTTAGAAAATTTTGAAAGTTTAAAATTTGAGTTTAAATTTAAATTTGAATTTTAAAGTAAAACAATGCTGTTGAAACTTATAATCGAAGTTGGAAAGTTAGTATGAATAATAACGAATCTTTAATAGAAGGATTTGTTTTGGTAAAATCGACAAAACTATTGGATGTTAGAAAATAGTAGACGAGTTAAGGACCATTTTTCCTAACTTGTAATTTTGGGACGAAATTCTTTTAAGGAGGGAAGTTTGTAACGACCCAGAATTTTGAACAAATTAAATAGAGAATATTTAATTTATTTTAAATATTTGAACGATGATTTAATTTGTATCCCGAATATAACTTTGAAAACTGACGATTAAATTATAAAATTTAATCTATTGTAAGTTGAATAAAATTTGAATCTTCAATTTTAAGTTGAAGAAAAATATTTCAAAAGCTTTTAAAATTCGTAATGATAATACTGAAGATAATAGAAGCTTCAGAGTTTAATTTCAAACTGTTTTGATCAGTTTTGAATTTATATCATTCGTATCGATATTTAAAAATAGCCGTCCGAGGCGCAGTCTCGGGATTTGACGAAACCAGTTCCATTGGGTCCGTAACGTTGAATTATTGTCGGATTTCAATTTTCGTATTTTTCGGAGTTAATACGTGATCGTACGGCGAGCAAACGCATTGAAATCAAATCAAATTCAATTTAAATTTAATATTTAAATTTGTCAAACATCAGCCACGTTCTCTTCCTTAACTCACGCCTTACATCACGCTGAAGACCACGAAATTATCGTGCAACCCATCCTTTTTCATTTTCAAATACGCCTCTCCCTTCTCAGTTCAAATGAAAACGAGAAATCGAATTCACAAAAATGGCCGAAGCCAGAAAGGAAATATATATATATATATATATATATATATATATATAATCGCATCCCTCTGGTCGACATTCAATCTCATTCCATCCCCAAATCTCACTATCGAAAACAAAAGAAAACGAGAATGGGAGGGAGGCAGTCGATAGCCTAAATTGATGGGCTCGGGGTGTCGCGATGAAGTCGCGAACGAAGAGGAGCCGCGTAGTCGTCGTAAAACGGGGAAGAGCTTCGCAAGGGAGGCGCGACGTCGCGTAGCGCGATTCGTGGGGATCGCGATGGGTTCGCCTGGGGTGTTGGCCGGCGAAGTAAGGGTCGTTCGAGTAGGGTATCGCGATCGAGGGACGTGGGCACGGTGGCAGCAGATGAGGCTGGTGATGAAGTCGAATTGTGAAGCTAGGTAGAGTCGTGGTTCCAGTCACGATTTTGAGGCTCGAGCTCGAGCACAGCGGGGCCGTGTTGATGGACTCACGCATGAAGATGGAGGCGGTGGTCGATCGCGATAGTGAGGAAGTTCGCGTCGGAGTTGGAGCATCTCGACCTGGGTTTGCATTTTTCAGTAAAGGTATTTTCAAACTTATTATGGTTATATATGCAGAAAAAAAAGAGTTCTGTTTAAGATTTCAAATTGTATATATATTTTTGAAAACAGAAATAGAGAAAAAAAATTATAATGAATACAATTTATTAGTCGTTTGAAAATAATTTATTAATGAAATTCCTTTTGTTTAAATAACTTATATAAATTCATATTAGCTACTAAAAATAATTTGATAAAGGGAAGATTTATTAAAATCAAATTATTAGTTTAAACAAATTTTTAGTTAAATCAAATTATAGAATGAAAATTTTAATTTGTTCAACTAATTCGAATATTTATAAAAGTTTATAATGTTTGTTACAGGGTTTAAAGAAAAATATATATGGTTTAAAGGGAATTTTAAAATACATACTAGCTAAATAAAAAAATAAAAAAATAAAAAAAAATTGTTAAATAGAAATTGAGTTATACGATTTGTTTGAATATTAATGAAAATTTGTATAATATTTATACAAGGTTAAAAATCCTGAAGAAATGATCAGAAATGGAAAATGGACTGCAAAAATAAAAAGCTAAGGTGAGATTTTTCTCACTCAAATGAAATTTAATATTACGGTTATTGATTTATGATTGCTATTGGATGTGATATTAGATATAGTAGGATATATTTATATATATAGCAATATATACATATTGGCATATGTATATATTGGATTGATTGATTTCCCGCCTCGTATAGCGGATGAGACCCTATTGCGCCGTTATTAAGCGGATGATTTTTATAAAACCCATATACCGCGATATTCCACCTCGAAGTGGAATTGGTATTGTGCTAACGTCTGTGGATGCAGGGAAACAGGTTGGAGGGATCCAACTGGATTCCTCAACTGTATTTATTTATTTACAGATATTGATGTATATTCTGTTATCATATTGATATATGATATTGAATGTTGTGATTGACTAATTAGTGCTGTTGCATCATCGGATTCAAATTTTGAAGTTTAAAACTAACGATTTTAACTTTAAAAGAGAAATTAAAAGTGATTATTTGAAAGTATACGTTTTATTTGAATTTTTGAATTGATTTACTTTAAATAAATAAATGTTAGAAATTTAAAGTTATGGAAATTATAATGTTTGTGAAATATAACCAAAAGATGATTTTTGAAATAAATAGTTAAGTAATTTATAAAATAGTTTAAATTTGGATTTTTGAATTATTAAAAACGATGTATGTAAAAGATGTACAAAATTGATATTTATCAATTAAAATAATTGGAATTTAAAACGAGTTTTTATAAGTGTTAGATAGAAAATTTATAGAATTATAAATTTTGAAGATAGAAAATTTATAGAATTATAAATTTTGAAGATAGAAAATTTATAGAATTATAAATTGTGAAGATAGAAAATTTATAGAATTATAAATTGTGAAGATATGAAATTTATAGATTTATAAAGTGTGAAGTTATAAAATGAATGAAATTGTAGAATAAAAGATTTATAAGAAATTTACTTATAAATTGGATTTTTGCCTTTAAATGGAATATTGATCGAATTGTTAATAAAGAAGATTTATAAATCAAAGTTGTTACAAAATAGAAATAGAATTTATAAACGTTGTTTTATAAATTCGAAATCAATTGGATTTGATAAATTTAATATAGAAGGTTATTAAAAGAGATATATTCGCGATTTTGGATAGCGAATTATTATTGAAATAAAATGTGTAGAAAATATTGAAATTTGGTTAGTGAAGTATATTCACGATTTTTGGACAGTGAATATATTGTTAAGTAAAATGGATATGTTTTGGGGAAGTAATATTTAAGAATGGAGTTAATTGTTTTAACGATGTTTTTAAATGTGTTAAATATCGAAACCATAGATTTCAACATTCATTGTTGAAATAGACGTTTTCGAAAAATAAGGAAATGGTAGACTATAACACTGTTGTTATAGTAAATGATTTTCGAAAGAAATTTTTTTTTTGTAGTATTGGGATTTATATATCTATCTTAAAAATCCGAATCCCTATACTAGTGATTTTGAGTCGTCGTAACGATGTTTTACATAACATTCGTTTTGACTCAAATAGATGTTATAGTAAATGATTTCCTTAAAGAATGAAATATATACTTAATATTGATTTAAGTATATTGAATATTTTCCAAGTGTTGAAAATAAATAGATTAGTGAATTACTTATTATTAAATAAGTATGGAAATGTTTTCCAAATATGAAATGAAACGTTTTTGAGAATTTAATTTTTGTAAAGATAAATTGAAAGTGAATATTTGAAAACGATTGAAAATCGTATATCAGTAGATATTTTGAAATATAAATTCACTATGGAATTTGTAAAAGGGAATCTGTTTAAAAATAAATATTGATTTATTTTTGAAGTGTGGAAATTATATATCTAGTAAAGATATTTTTGAAAAATAAATAATTTGGAAAATTATTTTGGAATCTGATGATGTTGCGCATCTTTATTGATAGTTAAATAACCGACTATCAATAATTACCTTGAATTGGTATTTGTTGTGAATTGGATGAATTTGAATGCCACACTTATTTTTGAATAAGCGCTCACTATTCGGGTTAGCCGGGAAAGGACCATGGGGTCGTATAACCCATTCCGAATATGTGACACGTCGTAATGAATCGCATTTGATGACCGGTGTTGAAGACCGGATATTTTTGAAAACGGAAGGATTACCGTCGAGTTACTCTACATCGGCTGATCTCTGATTTAGAGGTTTTATCACCCTTAGTGACGGGAAGTCCGGACATGATTGAAAATTATCCGGAATTGCAAGGGCTTCGTGAGAAGTGCCTTCGGTTCTGTTCGATCCCGGAACAGACTTGTATGGATTGTGTGTCTGACATTACAGATTGAGATATAAAGATGATTTCTTTCAAATACATTTCTGTTGGTGGCGGAGAATTTATTCTCTTAGCTTAACACCCTTCTCTGAGACGTACGAGCTCAGAGGTTGTGTAGTTGAAATTTATCAGCGATATACTCCCAATTTGGTAACGTGGCATACTGAGTGTTGCTGTGAAATGATCAGTGTTTGATCATTTGTGATATGATCATTTGTTTGATCATTTATCTTTGTGATCATATGTTGATCATTTGTTGACCCAAGGCATGGCTTTGTGAACAAAGCGTAGTTTTGTGGACGAGACTTCGTCGGACCTCACACCCCGGAAATGGTCAAAACAGGAAGGATGCGGCAAGGTTCTAGGGAGTAGCGCCCCTTAGTGTATGTCATTCCTTCTGGATAAAGGTGGTATCATGGTATGGAGCCCAGATACTTAACCTCTGTAGATGCTGCGAGTTTATTACTTTGTGGTAGTTGGAAATCGAGGATCCTCGGGAAGATCGGTGACGATCGGGGGATGGCATATGTAACGACCCGTAAATTTCAACTGTTTTAATAACGTAATTAGTTGAAATTTTGTGAACTTTTAAACGATAAAATTTTGAAATAAAAATTTAATATTTGGAATACGTCTAGTTAAGCATAGCGACTGGTAAATTTTCGTCCGAAAATATGAAAGTTTATTTCGCGCGTAAATTCACTTCAATTTAATAAGTTAAAAAGCGATGAAAATAAAATGTTTTCGGAACCTAAATATTTTTACATAGAAAAATTCTAAACCATCTTCTGAGCAAGATGTTAGTTTGTCGTTTTTCCAAATTCGGACATCTTTGGCTTCGTCGATCTTATTTTTCAGCGTTTTTCTTGCATTTTCCGTCAGTTGAAAATTTCGAATTTTATAATTCAATCGCATCACTAATATCTGTATACCATTTTGATCATCTCGTCGTGCTGATTTACATGGTATTTTCGTATGTGCGTTTCGACGTCCGGAGGACGACGAAATTTGTAAACGTTGTATCGTATCGGTACATTTCGTGAGACTTTTGGTTTCTTTGTGTTCTTTTACCATACAAATCCAACGGTCACTAATATTTAGTATCTACCGAATCTAGTAATCAGTTGCCATAAATAATTTTGAAATTTTAAAGTTTTAAATGTTTGCTATTTTCCGGTGCAAATCTATAACCGGTTCGTTTCTTAATGTTACGTAACCTTTCCCCTACCCTTGCTTTTTCTTCATCTTCCTCTGTCACTTTGCGTTTCATATTTGGCCTTGGCTTCTCCACTTTCATCTTCTCCCCTGCTAATTTTCTACTGGCCATAGACAAACCCACCTTCAAAAAAAAAATGAAAACAAGTTATGTGAGCTTCTTCCCTTCTTTTGCTAGCCAAGCACATAACTCACGTCTCCACTTCGCTACCTCCCATCAGATGCTTCTCCCACCGCATTGCTTCTCCCACCACATTGCTTCTCATGTGACAACCTGAGACCACCCTAGCCCCACCTTAACCGAGCTCCTCATGGCACGCAGAAATCATCCAAACGTGCTCTCCACTTTCTCTTCCTCCTTTCCCACATGGCACGTCAGCCATTACCTTCCAGCGCCGACACCGCCCTTTCCTCTTAGCACCACCTCAGATCCACGGCCGCATCATCATCGTCCATCCACTTGCCGTCACCCGCATCCGCCCCTCACTGCCATAGCTTCCACCAAACAACCCGACTCCGTTCAACGTGCGCCCATCCACCGTAGCCAACGCCAGCCTTCAACCGACTCTGCCTAGCGCCCATCCCGCCTCGACTCCCTCTCAATGTCGAGCGTCGTCATCATCTGTTGACAGTACATACTCATACCGCATATCCTATGTATATACGGCTATACATGAATGAGGTTAGTGAGTATACATCCTAGCTAGTTGTCTTCACAGTAGTATCTGTAGAGATGTTGTGGCAATTTGCAAATAAGGCTAAATGCCATTTACTGCTGTTTTTCTTTCTTGTAGAATTGAACTTGAATTTGGGGTTTCATAGTATTTCTGATTTTGAATCTTGATGGTCACTTGTTTTCTTACTCCTTGACTTCGAGCTCATCATTAGGTTGAGACTGCAACTTGTTACCATTGGGATCTTGTCCTTATTCATGTAGTTGCACTTGTTTGATGAGTTTTGTCGTCAGGTGTACTTCTGGTTTCAGGGTATAATATATGTTAGTTTTTCAATTATGTAAGTCTTTTGTTATTTAATATGATTAGTATACATGAATAGGGCGAGTACCAGTAGCGCCTCTCCTATTATGCATCCCCTAGAGGTAGAGGCTGTGCAACAACTATGATCTGATGGTTGCAGTTTGCAGAATTAGGAAGGGAAATTTAAGTATTCTACTAAATGTAGTTGGATTTGTAGTGTACTGAAGTGTTATTTTGAGCGCGTTAGATGTAAGCTGATGTTTTAGGTAGGGAGCTAAATCGATGCTGATGCATTTTATCTATTTGTCCATGCTAGTAGATATGTTGTCGCTTGGTTGGTAATAGGGGCTAATTATTTGATCAGCGTTTTAAGAATGTTTTTACGTTATCAAATTTAAAAGGCATATTCTAAAAAAAAGATTAGTATATATGATAAGTGACGTTGGTTTTAAACCTGCATATAAGACTTGTTTATGTGTTTTAAAATTTAAACTAATAAGTTTGGAAGTACAGATATGTATATAATTATTGATAAATGTTTGAAATTTTAAATATAATTTTGTATATATGTATTTTATATGTTATATCAATATCCATTCACTTATATCAATTACCTCCATCAACCCCGTTCTGATTTGTTTCATCTAATTCTTTTATCAGCCTTGACCGTTGAATTTTGGCCGATGTTGCTTTGCTTCGATTCGTCACTCAGATTCCAGTGTCTGTATCTGTGTGCGTATCCGTGTCACCTTCCGAACTCCTCTAGCCTCTAAAGGTGAGCACTCACTCATGATTAACGTTCTTTTATTTATTAAATTTGATTGCAATTGAAACGACAATTGAAATAGGCTGCTGTTAGTTAATTACACTGTTATATATGCTATTGCCTGTATCAGTTCACCTGTGACATCTGACACCATTATCTGTTAATTATTTATGTGATGATAATACAGTTGGCTGATAATTGATTGATTGTTGATGTTTATATTGGACGTTAAATTGTTTGTGATAAATGATAAATAGTATGCAAAATTGAAATGGATATAGGATAGTTAAAAATTTTAAAACTGATTTATATGTTAAAATTGATTAGTGAATATGACCCCTTTTAATTTTTAAATTAATTGACATGTAGAACAGTGATAATTACACTTTGAACCATCGACGTATATTGGATTAATTGTTGTAGTATAAAATTGAAATTGAATGACAAGTGAAAACCGTATAAATAATAAGTGTAATAATCTTTAATCTACATGAAATGATAGTGTAGATTCTAGAAATAATTATATTAATTCGTACAAATAACAATGCGAATTAATACGGTTATTTCGGGATTATTTGAATTGATTATTGGATTGATATTGATTGTTGTTATTGCTTGTTTATTTACTTTGACACCATCCCAGTTATCACACTGCAAGTTCCCTTTGTTATGCTTTGATTTTGAATTGAATTGGAATCGGGTTGAAATGATAAATACCCAAATTGAACTTTGACCTAGGATAGAAAATTTAATAAAACCCGATTGGTCAATAATTTGATTTAAAATAAAATGAAGATTTTATTTGAATAAATAATATGGTTTTGAAATGAAGTTGAAATTTGAATTCTAATGAAAGGAAAATGTTAATGTTTAATAATTTGAAACAAAATATTAACAATGTAATTGATGAAAGAATGTTGTTTAATTTGAGAAATTATTGAATTAAGTTTGAAATTATAATTAAGTTTGAAATTATTAAACTTTGAAATTATTTAATAATTAAGTTTTGAATTATTTAATAATTAAATATGATTGAATGATTTAAAGATCAAATTGAATTGAATTCTTTAATAAGAGAAATTGAACTTTTGAATAAGTGAATTTTACTTCGTAATAATTGAAATTGAGATTTCTTTATTAATTAAGTTTTGGAAATTATTTAAAGTAAGTAAATAAATAATTGAAATTGAACTTCTTTAACAAGAAATGAAAATGTGATATTTTTTGGAATTAATGTAAGACTTGTAATTGAAAGAATTGATTTGACGAATTTAGTTTAATTCAAAATTGTAAGTTTTGATTTGATGAAGTTGAACTTAAGAATTGATTTAATGAATTGGAAATTTAATAGAAATTGTTTTGAATGATAAAGTAACTTAACGAATATTGAATGGAATCGATAAATGAGTTTAAATTGATTTGAATGTTAAATTAAATTAATTTAAATGATTTTGAAATGAAACTGCTATACGAACTTGAATCAATATTTGAATTGTTTTCAATATAAAGATTGAAATTGAATCGTCAGATTTTGGAAATTGGTTTTTGAAAGACAAATGAAATGTTGGTTTACGAATTGTAATTGAAATTGAATTGATTTGGTTTGAAATATATAAACGACCAATCGGTGTAATAATTACGAAAGTTATTAAAGAGACCGGGATCGGTAATGGATATACTCTCTATCTAAACCGAAAACCACTTTAATAACTATGCGCGGAGTGATGATCCAGAATGAAGTGGTTGGAATGATGTACGTTGATGACTGAAGAAAGAGAACGATGATGGATAGTCTTGACACTTGTGTCAAATTGGAAATGACTAAAACAGGAGCTGTGCCGGGCCAATGGAGGATTAGCTACCTCAAGTGGACACACTTCTTCGAACTACTTATACTTGTTGTCGATTGGTGCACCCTTGATTTTGGGAGTGTTGTTTCACGGTGTTGCGGGCGCTGCGGCGTTGCGTTCTCACCAGTCCGGATCAGGCGAACGGTAGTATCACTACCTTGGGTATTGCCTCATGTGCCTTGTCATACTTGTATTCCATTTATGCGCGACCACTACGATTTTGATTTGTACCTTTAGTATATGGATTGCCCTCTGGTGACTTCCGGTTTTGGGGAAACTACGGTCTTGTATATGCTTTTGGGAATAAAAATGTGTTAAGGGTGGAATGGGCCATGACTTAACACTATTTTGATATCTTATTATTACTGATAGACATTATCTACTTAGCGTATATTACTACATAGTAGATAGTTTAACGGATCCTTAGAGGATGGTTATTCCAAACATCCTTTGAGTTACTTGTATTTCAATTACTATTTCACTTGAGTTGGATTTATTAATATAAGAATGTTAATCCTGACTCGAGTGTTTTGTATTTTGCTTTACGCTCGGGTCAGACTGAGTGGTTCAGCTTTCGAGACTCACCTTTGGAGTTGGAGCTTCGCTTGGAGATCCAGCCATCTATCCAGCTTTCAGATATTCGATGATTCCAGTGTTGTATTCTGATTTGTATCTGATGTATCGTGTTACCCTTCCGTTGTATCTGGTTTAACTCTGATGTATCGTATTACTCTTCTGTTGTAAACTCTGATGTATTTTATATATTCATATAGTAGCTTCATGAACTACTATCTCTTTTATTTCCGCTGCACTTATTACTCTGTGTCTGTGATCTGTGATTATTTATTTACTGTATATGTTCAGTTTTGCCAAATTTAAATTAACAACGCGGTATTTTGAGCAATTCAACTCCGGCATGAGTGTCCTCCTATACACTTATAATGGATGCGAATGGTCCAAAATTCCGGGTCGTTACAGCATACGCGTGTCAGTAGTTACCTATTTTTGCAGAGGTAACCTGACCTTGTGTTGGCAGAGAACCGGTTTGGTTCTCGGGACGTCATTCCAGAGGCGTTCCTTCGTGGAATAGGAAGTTCCTTAGCCTGACCATTTGTTGGAAATCCAAAGAAACAATACGAGCCTTTACGATTGCAAATTGTAGAACTTGTCTCCTCAGGAGGCAGCTATAGCAGGCATAATATAATGGTACCTATGCTGGCTAAGATTTATATTCTACTTTCGAAATGTTTTCTACACTATGCACTAATAATAATATCAAAAATGATTTGATTTTGCGTAGTAAGCATCTTTGACTAACATAAGAAGAAATCTCCTCCAAGTCTGCGTTTGCATTGTGTGTGTGGTGGGAGGTCTTATGGTAGTTTCATTTTCCAAAAGCATTGCGAAATTGACTTTAAAAATCTTCTTGTTTATTTTAAAAGATAAACTGTTTTACGATCTCACACCAGTCACCATGACTGACTCGGAGTTTATTGTTTCCCTTCTAAACTCTGGGTGCCCACCAATTTCCACACGGGCAGCCTAGAGTTATGTTATCAGGATATTCTGGAGCTTTGGAAGCAAGCTGGATGGCGAGACGTAGTATTTGTATCTGATATATTTATTCCGCTGTGTATTCTGTATGAGGACGAGTTTATATAACTGTCCATTGTTGTATTGAGTCGTATATTGACTCTGACTGATGTATTGTATAAAACTGATATAGTTCTTTGTTTAAAAGACTAGTGATTTATCTATTATATATATTGTTCCGCTGCGATATGTGAGATTTTGAAATTGTTCCTGTTTCTGATGTTGTTCTGTTGTGTTCTTTCTTCTCTTTTTCTTCTATCTTCTTCTTCTTCTACCTACTTCTTCTTTTTAAAACCATAACATTTCGGGTTTTCGGCATTCGATTGCTCGGCAGTCGATAAAGTGAGTATCGATGCTGAATTTTCGAAAGTCGAAAATTTCGGTATGTTACATGGATGGCGGTGCATGGGAAGGGCTAGCAGTTGGTGGAGTCGAATCGAAATATCATAGTCCATCGCGGTGGCAACAATGAATAGAAATAACTGTTGGTTGCATTTTCTCAGTCTGCAAGAAAAAGAATTAATTAATTATGGAAATATCCCTGTCCTTTTAGTCCCTATAATGTTCACATACCACATCGGATTCACCTGCGCTTCACGGCTTTTTTTATCATGGTGAGAAGAGGAACATTTTGGCATGTGATTTGTTGAGTTCTAAGGTACTTCAGAAAAATGTCTTATTACATTTTACTTTGCGTAACAACTCAGTACAAGCAAGTTTAGTTCGTCGAGCAGTCATTTGACATGATATAAATATTTGTCATTTGAGTAATCAGATTTTGTCATATGTGTAGTCAGATCATATTTGGTCTATTCATTATGCTAGACGTCAAATGGGATCCATTTAGGCACTTCGATTCACGTATGAGGAAAATAGTTCTTGGTTGTACAAGCGTTATTTGGCATGTGAGTTAGGGCATTATCCTAATAGTTTTGCATTTGGGTTGGCATGTGAATTAGGACTCAATCCTAGTAGTATTGCATGTTTCTTGGCAATGAAAAGTAGGGGTTTTATCCTAATAGTATTGTGTATGGTTTAACACATAAGTTGGAGCCTTATTCCTATAGTGTGGTATATGATTCGACATACTAGTTAGGGCTTTATCCCAAAAGTGGTGTACATGGTTCGACATGCAAGTTGAGGCTTTATCAAAATAGTGTTGCACATGGTTCAACACACGTGTTTGAACTTTATTCCGATAGTGGTGCATTATGATACGATACATGAGTTGGAAATCTATTCCAATAGTGTTGTTATATATGTTAGGTTGTTAGGCGAGGCTAGATAGCGAGAGATTATCCACTTTGAATCACCGTTATGAGCACTCTAGTGAGGCCCATATCTATATATATTTTAATAGTAGTTCTTACCCTATATTGTTATATATGCATAGGCCCACATTTTTTATGCTATTGCAGGTTAACTTGTTGGAAACATGTGGTAGGTAAGGTATGATTGTAGCATATAGGTGCTAGATTACTAACGTACGTATTATTATGCACTTTTATCATGTGTTAACTAACTAAGCTTAGATCTAACCCCTCTATCATTTATTTTTATTTATACTCTAATAGGTTGATAGAGAGAAACGGTGGTGGCTTAGAGGCTTGATGCTATAATGGAAACACACATTTATTTATCTTGATACTACTATTCTATTCCAGTTATTCCCAAACATTATATTATATTGTTCGAAATATATAGTATTTAGGGTTTATTTAATAATCAATCGTTTTATTTATTTGGGAGTGTAGTATACATTTTTATATTTTATTCCCTCCACTATGATTTTCAAAAAGTAAAATATTATAGATAGCTTCATGATCTATTTTATTTTAAACCTAACGATCTGCCGTCTACGAGGTCTGGGATGTCCGCGTCTCTTTATAGGCAAATAAAGGCATTGAAGACATTGGGTTGTTACATTATAACAATATTAAATTATTTGTTAATAGCATCTCATTTCTATTATGTAATAGACAAAATCTCAAAAGCTACTTGAAAGCACATTTAGTTTTCTAAATAAACTCATAATCATTATTCCTTTATAATCTAACAGAAGCACTTTTCCTCTTCTACATGTTTTGTGATGACCTCCCTACACCTTTGGTACCTAATATACTAATAATTGATGCCAAAGAGTGCAATGCAACGGTACCCAACTAATGTAGGGAAGAAGTCAAGAATGAAGTAACAACTATCGAAAGCAAAACCTGTCATATATCGCATTACACATTTATAACATATATTAAAAAATAGATATAAAATAGGCGAGACGGTAATATAACCTAATAAACCAAGATAAATAAGAGTGCATCAGGTTCATCATAGTTATACAGAATAATGTGACAATAAAGTTTACACATCTGAATCAAATAAACTCTAAATGAAACTATTTTTAATATCAATAAGTAAGTGCTAATATAACTCCAAAGTACTACAAAGTGAATGTAAGCAATAGTGGCTCCAAATACAGATAAATAGAAAGTGCATCCTCATGCTTATCCTTCACGCAACTCTATGCCCTATCTCATATCAATTATCTCAATCTGCTCATTTAAGAGCACCTGAGATGATAAGAAATAATGCAAATATCTCAAATCAGACAAAAATCTGGTATGAGTAATCTATAGTCTTAAAATTGATATAAAAACTGTATAATAGTGTAGGAAAATATGGTATAGAGAATCATATGTGACATGCCCTTGCATCCAACAAGGTAGCACATAACATAATATATGTTATACCATCATTATATATGTCTACTAACCAAGTATAACTTTGGGTGTTATGGTACCTAATTCGGTAGTACCTATATCATATGACATCCAACTCAAACTCCACAATCATAGCAAACACAACAATCATGGTAAACAAAAAAGCCATAAACCAAATTTCGCATTGCTCACTTAAATATTGTTGGATATATAATAACTCGTGTGACCATCACTAAAGTCATTGACCACTCAACATCGAGGTTACATCAATGGTCGATTGAATACCATCACTAAGGTTTTGCCATCACTAAGATGAGCTAGACCATTGCTAAGGCCTAGCATAAACAGGTGACCATTCTCACATACCCCTACCATACGAGCACACATCACTTCTTTGGGTTATCCAATAATGCTCTCGACATATACCCCGATAGTTAAAATCACATGTTCCGTTCCATTCCACATGTTGAGGCTACTCTGAACTTATCTTCTTAGACAACCATTAGGTGTCACAGTCATTTCTCACCTAAAATACTCGATCTACTCTACTCAAAATGTTGAGTCTCAAAGTCTGTTCACTTCTTTAGTTGCCTCAAAACACATCAAAGTTATCTTGTGCCAAGCCTAAAGAGGTCACGTGTCCATCCCAAAGTATCTTCCTGGCTTGGATTAGCTCCTGCATTTCCCTAAGTACCTCATGTAGAACATTTTACTTACTATTGATTAGTATTGGCGTGTAGCACCAAAAACATTGACTTATTTCCCACACAACTGATCGTACAAGCTCCCCATACCTTGATGCATATATCCCCAAATTATGCGTCGATCGGTACCAATCCATTTTTCTCAAGACATGACCAAAATTAGGATAAGTCCAACTCTTCCCTACTATGATCGATCATCTTCGTGCATGTCACATAGTCAGTGCCGCGTTTTCCTTCAACTTACCCGAAGTTCCTCAACACTTCAACATTTCTGGGCATTTAAAGGCATCTGATCGATCGGTGCTTCCATTTTCTCGCGAATGACTCGAAATGGCTTCATCAAAATATAACTGGCTACTGATTTTAACATTTGAAATCTAATATAGGCGTTGTCAAAATTCACTTGCAACTAATTTAGATATTAAGAACGGTGTACCATTAGATTTATAAAATTAAAAACTAAGATCAATTTTGGAAAAGGAGAAAAACATCACAACGGAATTTAAATAAGTACATCTCAATAATTAATAATACACCTCAATTACACAAGGCCTAGTAAAATAAATAAATAAACGATCTTTATTTTCTCATACACGATCATAATTAAATCTTTAAAAAGAATACAACAGTAATATCGTAAAATATTTTAAGTAGACAATCCGTCAACATCTTATGTATTCAAACCACTTGTTCCTTCTTTGCTTCCACCTACAAAATTTTATCAAAACATGGAATGGAGAAAAAAATGTCCAACAATGTTTGGACTCGGCCAATTTATACACACCCCGACCACAAGGGAACCATGGGTTATTGTATAGAAATCCCTACGTATCCTTTCGAGATCAATCCTATATAATATTACTTTCTATTCTTATTCTCCATCTGAATATTGGATATAACACAACAATCGTAGCATCCATCCATTTGATGCAAGCAGAAAACACAACTTCTACTAAACCATCACAATTAATCAACATACGAAGTAACACAATAATGGCACACATCCATAAAACACTAACAACTCTCAATACCAACCCTGATCATCAAATAAGAAAACAACAACAAAAATATATTTACATGCATACTAATCATCAACTATAGTAATACATCGTCAATATAAGTATAAATCATCAAATAACTAATCACCACATAATAGTAACACAACATCAGTACCATCAAATAACCATAGTCAACAACCTATTATCTAGTAGTACTAATAGTAGAGTGTCACATACTCATCAAAATGTGACATTATCATCAAACATCAATCATATGTGATAATTACGACCAACAATTAGTCACATATTCTACAACCATCGAAATAATATATCTACGAACATTATTCTTTTAAGTATAAATCCTTTTTATTATTGTTTATTATGGAACCACCATATTTATATATCCCGAAACAATAATAATCTTTCCAAAATGATGATATACTCCAAAACCCATTTTTTTACACTTTTGTTTCTTCAAATATCTTAATATATCGTATTTTAGTAAAAAATAGCAATTTACATCCAATTATTTCCAAAATAATAATATTATTATTTTACATCAAAATAATAATACATTATAACCATCTGAATATTTTCCCAAATCAATTTATTACAATTTACCTCAAAAATAACAATATCTTATATTATATTTTAAAACTCCCTTTTATCGTTATTTATCTTAAAATAGTAATAATTTAAATTAAAACACTTTTGGAAATACATTTTTACTACTATTGTTACTATTCCAAACGTCCTTTTTATTTTAGTAACCAAATAATGATGTTAATAATAAAATTTCTATAAAAATCTATTTATAGAGAAAAACAATGCGTGTTGGGCAATGGCAGTCCGAGAGGGTTGAAGAAACCCATTTTTGCAATCAAGTGAAAATATATCATGCTATATATCGAAGTATATGTATTGAATGGATATTTCATCAACCTTAGAATCAGACTAATGTGTCCTGAAGAGCAAACCTTATTTGCTAATCACTAGGATTAAAAGTGGAAAATGATAGGAAAGTTGGCAATTAATGTAAACAATACCAAATATAGAGTTGTTCGGGCAGGATGCCTAAATCCTTTCGTCCTTGCTACTCCAACCATAATATACTTCTTTTTAAAGGAAAAGAAATTAATTATATATTTAAATATATATATTTATAAAATCACAAATACATCCCCTGTTGATTAACCTTAGTAATCATCTAATATATAATATAATATCTTTATTATAGAAAATTACCCAACACACCCAAAGGTCAGGGACTCTAAGTCTTAAGTCTCAACTCATGTCTCTTATATACAATGTATTGTTCTGGACCTGCTCTGATACCAATTTGTGACATCCCACCTCTATACCCATACCGTCTAAGAATATTACTAAGCAATACTATCAGATAATATAGAGAATGAGGTTGTATTGGGTAAACACTTCCGTTGGGCTAATACTGGTCCTTATTAGAACATCGAATATATCTCACTAGCTAACGTACACAGTATTTTCACAAAGAAATAAACATGTGTACCCCTAGGATAGAACGGTACATAATATACAGTACATAAACAAAGAATACATAGTCAAATCGCAGCGATAGTATATGATACATAATATACAATGTCTATCCAAAAATATAGTCTTAAGAATATACATCCATGAAGCACATCAGATATAATAATATGTAACTAAACTGTATAACTAGCCTCTACTAACCTAGTAAATACAAGTTGGTCTCATCATCCTTATACCTGAAATGACTCGAATTGACCCGAGTATTATAAATGACACACGGGTCAGACTATGTCTATAATGATAGGTGTTAAAATAACATACAAAGGTAACATAAGAAGCATAATAGGAAAACGTAAACACCTTCAAATTTCTCAAAACAACATCCACCATGAAATTATATAAGAAAATGTCATCATTCATATAAATCCAATCAGTAGAAAAAAAATCTATAACAGATGAGTGAATCACCCATACTATAAAAACATTATCAAAGAATATGAAAACATCATGTATGTTGGGCTAGCACACTGCAATACCCCTAATACCTCGGGCTAACACACATCAATGCCCTAAGATGAATACATTGGGCTGGCACACAGCAATGAACTGGTATAATATAATGGACATTCTGAGTCTATCATAATCAAGTAATAAAATGAATAATCATTGAACAATATGCATATAATGGGGGCTAGCTACACTTTAAACATAGTCACTAGAATAGTCAACTCATTGTAGGATATAGACATATATGCTAATCCACTATCATACAGATATGCCGAAACCAGAAGGGAGACTGATCGCATATAGTAAGCTCCAGGATCCTGGGGTCTATTAGCACACAGCAAGTACCCGGATCCATTCCTACAGTCTTCAGTTACCTCGACGGACATCATTACTGTAACGACCCAAAATTTTCGATCCCGAAAATTTTAGATAGTTAGGAAAAGAAGAAAAGAGATAGAAGAAGAAACAGAAAAACAAGTCATAGAATCTCACATTCGCAGCGGATGAAATATAATATCAAATAATAACAGTTATACAAAAGAATACTATATCTGTCAATTACATTTTAATACATCATAGTTACACTCATACACAAACACTGGACATATACAAATCGCATGACTCAGATAAACAGAAATAATATCACAGCGGTAACACTCCATACGTTCCTGCCATCCAGCTCGTCTCCTGAGCTCCAGAACGTCCTTACCTGAAAATCTGTAATACTCGGTCTGACCCAAGCATTACATCAAAGTAACACCCGGGTCAGGCTGGAAACCAGCGTGAGTAAACCCAACTAACAAGAAATACCAGTGCATAAGACTTACTTAAAACCCAGGGTAACTCGTGTCAATTTACAAATTCACAATTTGTTATAGACATCACTTATTTCACCCATCAATTTCTAAGTACCAAAACTTAGATTAAATGGTCCAATTCACTTAAATCATTCCATTCCAGCCTATTGATTTCACATATCAATTTATAAAGAATCGAAGTGGTTTCGGGTATTAACTAATACCCGACTCCGGTCTCTTCGAATCCAATGTCATCTTAACCCAAGTTATTCAAGTGAATTAAATTTTCTTTTAAATACTGCATGTCAACCTTTACACAACAATTTATCCTTGATAGATAACCATATTATCACTGTCCAACCTAACATATCATCTCACATAGCATCACAATTCACATATCAGAGATATCAATAATCCAAGGCAATTCAATATCATTCAATCGTCTATAAGCAAGGTTAATTAATCTCCAAATAAATTAATTAATTTCCTAACCCAACTTAATTAATATTAATTACACCTTTCTTTAATTATTAATCTAAATTAATTATCCATAATTACTTTCATTAAGTAATTATCCCACTGGTTAATTATCCTTAATTAATTAACCTAAATTTTAATTAGTTATCCACAAATTACTAATTAAATTAATTAACCTTTAACAAATTAATCCTTAATTACTTACAATTAAGTAATTATCATTTAATAAATCACTTTTAGTAATCATCCATTAATTACCCACCTTAATAAATGACACTAAGTAATTATTGTCTAATTACTTTCATTACGTAATTATCGTTAATTAAGTACATTAATAAATAAATTCTTTAAATTGATTACACAAATTAATTAACCTTAAATTAATTAATTAATTCCTTACTGGTTACATTAATTAATTTACGATCCTTTAATACATTAAATAATCAATACTTTATTAAATTACATCATTTAAATCACCTTTGAAACATATTATATAATTGCTTTTAAACAACAATTTTAAAGTATTTTTAAAACTTAAAAAAACTCGTTTAAAACTTGCTAATACTTTATTTTAGATCTTGGTTTATATTTTCTTTTAAAACTTATCCATTTTTGTTAAACTCTTAAAACTTGATTAAACAATTTATTTGGAATTTGATAAATACTTAAGCTTAGCAACTTATTTTTGTTGCTTTTAAACAACTTGTACCTTATTATTTATAAAACTGTTTCCTATTCTTATTTTCAAAAAACCAGTTTGTAAAAAAAACTGTACCCGAGTATTCTAGATAAAAACTCGAGCAAAACCCACAAAATCACCGAGCTAACCCTGCATCACTCGCGAACTTATCTCCTTACTTCAATACTTTGAGACAAACACGCAATCGTCCCCAACTAAACCCATGCAAAAGCTTCATCCAAATCTTGAACACACTGCCATGCTCAAACCTGCCACAAACGTGCACGCGTGCACGTGAACAGAACCCCCGGCCACCGCCGATCGTCATCACGACCATCTGCAAGTCGTCAACGACTCCACTACTCCTTCCGACAACCCAGAAACCCAAAACGTTGACGAACTCGAGATTTGGCCATCCAACCCAAACTGGAACAAAACTTCGATCAACTAAATCGATTCACCCCGCCGCCTCAGGCCATCTGAGGCCATGAAAACTTTGTTAGACCTTCGCCTACCTCTCTAGCTTCGATCGACTGACGCGATCGATTCCGGTGCAACGACGACGCCACAGCGATTAAAAATATGCCCTCGACCAAACTAAGGGTTTAAACCCTAAATCCTTGCCGTGCCATCACCATAGCGAAATATAAAATTATCGAACATTTTTCTGATGAACTCCGACCTCCCAACAAGCCATGACTTCGATCTCGAGAACCAATGCCCCATCGATCACCAGAAACTGCCCAGAACACAAATCACGTTCAACTCGTGATTACTCTCGAATTAAAAACTTAAAAATTAAAATTTTATTTTTAAAAATCATGGATTTTGTTAACAAATCAAACTACATGCCTGAAACATTCAATTATTGAAATCAAGATTTTGATATGTGAGAAATTTTCACTGTAATTCTTACTTTATGTTGAAACTACCCTAAGATCTTATCTAAAAATGTTTTTAGATCAAGTATCTTGTCACTACAAACAGAATACAAAGTGTTTCTGGTAAAATGCCCCTAGAAATTTTAGTTTCTAGGACACACATTCAAAGAAATTACTTTCAAGGCCAAAGTCAACAGAATAATTACTTTCAAAGACAAAGTCAGCAGTCCGATTACTTTTAAGGACATAATTTCATAGGTTTTTAGACCCTAGAAACTAATTATTTTACGTTTTGTCCTTGAAAGTAATTATTTCAGTTGTGTGTCCTAGAAACTAATTCCACTTGCTAAAGAGACCCTTGCGGCTAATTTCCACTTTTGTTTATATACCAAGGTTTAAAATGAATCAGGGAAAGAAATTTTTAAGTTTGATCAGGTTTTGAAACCTGTATAACTAGTACAAAGTGTTCATTTTGTATTCAGACATGCACACCATGAGATCATATATATATATATATATATATCCACATGCAATTTATATAAAGATACATGCAATACTTATCATACTTTGTTTTCAAATAATTACAATGTGCAATAGAAACTTAGTTTACTCACCTTATTTTGATGCTTGAACAGAGCTTGTAAACTTGCTTTTGACTGGAAATCTCGTTTTAAAAACTGAGATGACTTGCTTGATGATCTGAAACTTAGTTCAGTTGAGTTTTAAATTTGAAAGCTGGAACTTGTTTTGATTTTGTTGAGTTGCTTCCAGATTTTATTTTTGAACTTTGCTGAGGTTTTACAGGAGATAGGTATTATCTGGTGCAAACGTTTTCTATTTGGTCAGAGATTTTTTTCCTTTCTTATGGAGGCTGAGATGATTTGTTCTGTGCTAGAGATAATGGCATTAAATGCCTTGGTTCCTTTTCATGTTTACATATACTATCTCTTTTTATTTTGTAAGTACATCTTATATATATTTTATTTTTTTTCTTTTGTCTTATTTCATTATATGACTACATGTATTCCAAATATGTATATATGTCTCTAGAATTATATTATGTGTTTATTTTTACATCACCATATAATTTACTTTATATATGTGTTTCTATTTTTTTTAAACTTACTACCAAACACTTCATTTACTTATTTATTATTTATTTTTATACTTAAGTTAATGTCATAATTTCTTATGTTTATATGTTTATATAGATAATTTTAAATACATTGGAACACTTTATCTTAAATTTCCAAACCATAGTTTCTTCCAAAATACACACATATATAAATGAAGAAATTGTAAATATCCACAAGTCTTATTTGTTTTTAAAGTGATAAGCCTGTATTTTAATTAATTAGATTAAATACTTATTAAAATAATATTGCAAAAAATGGCCAAGTTGTTTTAGATCATGTTTAAATTGAATGTACATATGTTTACCATTATATAATATACATTTAAACATTTTATCTTTAATCTAATTTATGGGATTCATGTATATATTATTAAAACCAATTTATAAATGTATCCGGATATTTTAATCATCAGAATTTTTACTTGTTTGACTTATTAAAACTAATATTCCAATAATTACATCAGTCAACCATTCAATATTCGATGGCCAAAAATCTGGGTCGTCACAATTACCATGTCCATCTATGACTCATCTATGTGTTGCCTCGGTCACGACCCTGCACTTGCCCCTATGGTAATAAATTGCTGGCTTAGGTGATACAGGGGGATTCCACACGGTGATAGCACACAACTATATAAGAGAAAGGTATCGCGGATCTGGGGTGCGACCCTACGATCAGGCCGCTAGGGTGGAAACTAGCCAATCTAGTTCACTTCTGAACTATAAAGGAAGTTGGTCACAATGTGGATGATATATAGTACTTATATCCTACATCTACACATTGCTCTAGATGTAAGCCGACACACAGCTCAAATAATTCAACACATGACTGTAATGTACCAGAGCTCTTATCACGACCCTCCCTTTCGACCCTCGAAAATCGACATAAATACGCCCATTGTATAACATGTCGAACGATCGAGTGCCGGAAAGACAGATTGTTGAGGGAAAAGAAAATAGGTAGAAAAAAAGAAGAAAACAAACAACAGAATCTCACAGCGGACTAAATAACATATAATATGAATAGTTCTTTACATAAACCAAAACTGTACTATACATATCTCACATCAGAGTACACAAATCAATACTTATCAACCTGGACAGTTATAACAACCTGCCCTAACAATCGCAGGTAATTTCAAACAAACACTGCAGCGGAATAAAATCAAATACGAGTGATACGTCTTCGCCATCCAGCTTGTCTCCTGAGCTCCATAGCATCCTAACCTGAACTTATAACACTCGGTCTGACCCGAGCATTATAATAAAATAACACCCGAGCCAGTCTGGAAAACCAGCGTGAGAAAACACACTCAATTTGAATTATTAAGGTTTCCAAAAATCCTTGAAAATCAAAAGTATCTCATAAGACCACGCCACATAAACACGACGGGTTTTTACCTTACGATAACCAAAAACATTTCATATCAAAATCATCTGATATTATAATAGTGTCTAAGTATAAATACTTATTCAAATAGTTGAAATGCTTGCATCTCACGTTTCAGCATAGTTGGGCACAATCAAAACCGTACGGCGCTTATTGGAGAATGGATTCCATATGAATGACTAGGTACTGGGGTATCACCTGTTATAGTACATGTCTAGAAACACTGTACCGAGGACCACGTCGGGATCCCTTGCCACACAAGATCGGACTATCCCTGACCTGGATAGTCCAAGTATGCTATCACCTCGGGTATTCCCACCCTTTTCCGAGCTCCTTCCATAATCGTAGTAATAATATCTGAGGGTATCTAGAAAGGTGATAAACATACCCTAATTGGGTGCTACCCACTTAGCCTTGCTACATCCCCCTGCTTTTCAGTCATTCCCGGTTGATGAGTCTAGAGGCTACGATTACCTTTTCAAGGAAATTTCACTTAGAATGCTCATTGTCCTCCAATGACAATGTACTGATAGCATTCATCCATACAAGTCCGTTTCGGGTCCGAACGGAACTGAAGGCACTATTCCTACTACATTCATTTGGAATCACCCTCAGGATTAGTAGTGATTAGCCCTTGCACTTCACTGCTCCATCTTCGACTCCATGCTCTTGTCTTAATTTCGAAAACGTACTCATTGGATCGAAGTGGTTTTCGGATAACAAATCTGATCCCGTTCTCTTCGAAACAACGTTCGATATTTCCCGGTAAACTCAACCTCGGTTCTATAGGAAATAAACAGATGAAAATAAGATCGGAGATCACCTCCTAACCGTTAGTGGATGGATTTCCTTATAAACATCCTCGAAGAACGAAACGAGTTTATACATATAGTATAGCACCTCGAACGGTAACTGTACCATATAATTCTCGTACTTCTTCTAGATATTCCCAAAGTTATATTTAGGTCCAGATTTGATAGTCGGATATTTAACTATCAAATAAACAATCAATTCAACCAAATACTTCTTTTCAGTGAAAAACACCAAGTCTTATTTAATTTAAATTTTAAATAAATTAAATCTCTTTCTCCAGAATATATACTTATCTTATCGTATTTAATAAATTCACAAAGTATCTTTTCCGAAAATATTTGAAAACCCTTTTAAAATAATATGGAAAGTACCTTTGCGGTATCAAACCATGGATCACAGCTCAATGGTTACGTCTCTATCCTAGAGAAATCCAAAACTTAACTGTAGGCACTCGCTGCCTCCGATTTACGCCACGCGAGTATACCATTACTTCCCAAAAACTTTATTTTCAAAAATTATCTCAAAATAATGCCTGTAAATTCTAAAATAAATTTCAAGTTTAATCTAGGCAAATATATTTAAATAAAAGTTATTATACAAAGCCATGTTAATATTTAGTAATTTATCTTTAAAACAACAATGCTGACTAATCCTTAAATAATAGATAATAATAATAAATCTTTAATAATCATTATAAGGTAACTAATTAATAATTAAATATGCTTAAAACAATTTAAAATAATTTAATAACTAATTTCCAGAACATTTCTAACACTTTTAAAATCACTAGATTAATACTTAAAAATCCTCTTTTTAAAACAAGTCCAATTCCTCGATTCCAATTCCATTTCATAAATTTGGAAATCTCACTTGAACTCCAGTTTAACCAATTTTAGTCCTATTTCCCAAATTCACCCCTATTCTTTCGATCTATTCAAAATCTCGATTTTAAAACCTCCTTTACTATTTTAACCACGTGCCACTTGAGCATTTACTATAAAATCCTTTATTTACTTTATTCTCAACATCCCTGTCACAATAACCCGAAATAGTTGCATTACAGTTTCAAACAACTTACTTTACCCAATAGATTTACCCAAAAACTCTATATAAACATTTTACTTCAAAATCCTTATTTACAATTCTTTACCAATTTTAAACTATATTTTATTGGTAATTAAAAAACACCCAAAAATCCAGGTTAACTGCCATACATCCAATCAATTCAAATCACACAATAACCTATCACAGATTATTCCAACAAAACATATATCACCATATATGAAATTAAAGTTAACATTTTTGAGGAATCCAGTTGGATCCCTCCAACCTGTTTCCCTGCATCCACGGATGTTAGCACAACATAAAAATACCAATTCCGCTTCGAGGCAGAATATCGCGGTATATGGGGTCATCCGCTATTATGCGGGGTGTATTGGGTCTCATCCGCTATATATATGCAGGAATATCAATCACTCCAATATATATATATATATACTATTATATATAATATCACATTCAATTGATACAAATGTATCAATTCAACCAATCAATCATTTATTAATTTTAACTATTTAAAATTAAAGCCAGCAGTCCAAAATTGAGTGAGATTAACTCACCTTGAGTTTTTAAAACGCCAAACGTTCAAATTTTAAATTAAATCGAACACGTTCGATTTATCCTAAAATTCTCACTTGCTTCAATCACCTCCAGATCTGCTCAGCACGTAGTGCTCATCGCCGTGATTCCGGTGTCGCTTGTTTTGTCAGATTCCGACCTCGTATGAAAAAGATATGATATTTTAAAGTTTGATATAAAGTTATATATATATATATAAATTCACTTTTTTATTTATTAATACCCTCAGGAAATCATGGCCGTTGATTTGCTTAAGAGAGATCCAGCCACATACTTCTTCCATATGATTGTCTCCAGGGTTAAACGAAACCCATAGCCACCACTCGTTCCCCCATTTTTGCGACCTCCACGATGACCAAGAAGATGATCAGCAACCGGCATACGAAAGCTCTACGCGTCCCCTACCTACGGCCAGAGCCATTCGAAACTCGGTCATCTCCTCCACCAGAAACAGGCGTGCGAACACGTGACCTTCCCGAGCGAAATCCCCCCCATCGCTTGAAACACGATCGCCACCGTTGGATTGATAGAGCTTGGAGTGCTCTACGTTTCCTCAGTTGAAGATTTTTGATATAAGTTGATGGATAGACCGGAAATTGAGGAAGAATGGGGTGAACTATCGGCCATTAACTTTTATTGTGGCAGCTGCGTTTTTAGAGGCTAGGGTTTTACTATGCTACGCATATATATATACGTGTATATCTATTATTTTAATATTATTTTTCACAATTAACATGATTTTTTCGAACGAACTCCAAACTAGACGTGCCGCTTGGTGTTTATAATGTTTTACCCTATTTCGAACACAATGGAACATGTTTCGGACCCTAATTTGATCGTATGTGGAAGATAGCTTTTCGAATCGAATTTAAATATTAAATTTTCGATATTTATTTCAACGTGTTTCTATCCCGTAAGACCAAACCGTAACTCCAAATGCTACGAAATTTGAAATCCGATAATAATACACTATTACGGATCCAATGGAACTAGTTTCGTCGAATTCTGAGACTATGCTCCGGAAGGCTATTTTAACTCGTCGATTATATCGAGCGATTTTCAAAACCGTCGAAATCGTTTAAAATTTCAATTTTTAAAACTTACTAAGAAATCACTTCGATTCATATTAAATCAAAATTTCAATTATTTACCCTATTTCCATATATTGAATTTCACTATTAAATTAATATATAAATTTTCAATTTCTAACTTATCGACTTTTAATTCCATTCAAAAGTCCAATATTATAATTCTAATCCAAATAGAATTTAAATCATCTTCAGAAATCATTTTCCACTCACATTTAACTCCGAATTCCCATTTTTACCCAATTTCAAATATTAAATTTATATTTACCAAATCCAGTTTATCGCTATATTTGAAATGTTTTAACCCATTTAACTAATTCAAACAAAATCTCCATATTCAAAATCAATTAATATTTAAAATTCAACATTTAAAATAAATTAAATGTTCAAAATCAAACGACCAAAATTCCGGTTCGTTACAGCTCTAATCCTTCGCCGACACATGGCTCTAACCATAAGCCAATACATGGCTATAATATACTCCTACCAGAATGGGTATCACAATATACTCATGAGCTTATCCCCGTTTAAGTGGCATCTACTTACAAGGAATAATAAAAGAAATAACATAATGTCGTCTCATACCACCACATGTTATTCAAATAACTATTCAATGCTCATAAACTACACTCAATCCACATTAGATATCTCTGTTTGACAGGTCCGATGAATAACCAAAAAAGCGTTACTGAAATTCTTATACCAGACGGAATCACTAATCCGTTTATTCAAATTTCTCGTCATACAGAAATGAAATCTCACAAATTAAAGAGAAGGATGTCATCATGGTATCATCTTAAAATCACTAACTAAATCAATATCAACAGTGAATCACTCATATCATCGGTATCAATATAAGAAGATAAGAAATCAAAAATTAGAAACTAATATAAAAAATAGATTATTCAAATAAACATAAATAAACGAATCAATACTTAATAATGGAACAATCAAAACATATAATATCATATAGCAAAATAAATACTAAGAGATGGATAAGAAACTCATATTCCTGAATTATATATATTTTATACAGTAAATAACTAATTCCACAATCTTTTTAAAGTTTAATAATAATTTAGTATCCACAAATAGCATTAAAAAAAATCCTTTTCTTTCAATTGTTAATCTAAAAATAGAATGTAAAAACTAAATACCATTCATAAGAATTATTCAATAATTTTCTATAATGAAATACTTTTTATAAATAACTATGAAACATTCAAATTAAGTATTTAAATTTTATAATCGATTAAATACATTTCCATAACAGGAATTACATTTAAAAACTCATAAAATATACTTTAAAAACTATAAAATACCAATTAAGAAGCATTTCATATTTCTTTCCAGTTTAAATATCACAACAAATTCACTTTATTACTTTATTAAATATTACATATAGTTGCATAAATGTGTACATTTAAATTTTATGTTTTAATTATAAATTATGAAATTTGTACACATATACAAAATTACTTATGTACATATATAGTATAACTAATAGCAGGTCAAGTTTGTAAGTATTCGTAATAGACTTTCTATCGATTAGAAAACTACCAAATTATATCGTAATAAAACCGCAAGCGCACATTGTACAATCATAGTACATATGTGAGCACGAGTCAACCCATAAGGAAAGCAAAAAAATTAAATCACTCAATTATATTATACCAAGGATTTTGAAAATGTGTTTAACTAAAAATTGTTAAAAACTAGAAAATTTGGAATTAAACTATGAGATTAGAAGGCAATTTAGAGACAAATCCCTTCTCATGAACATACAAATCAACACAAAATGAATTCATGATCTCTCTTTTTAATCACTTGTAGGATTTGTTGATGTATTTATTATAAGTATGGTCTAATTGTGATATTGACTAACACATCTTGAACCATCAAACTTTAATACAACCTCTAAATCCACTTGTCCAATCTAATGAAAATGATCATGATATTAATGATAAAATCTTTTTTAAGCATGATCTATTTACTATGAATTAGTAACATAGTGCATCAAATTTTGATTATAGTATCACTTTCACTACCAAATCATATTTAGATGAAAGGGTAACTTGTGTTTATGTTTGATTAAGCATAACCTATTTGTTATGAACAATATAGGCTATCAAATTCACTAATAAAAAACAAAATTCCATTAACATCAAAATTTCCATTGAGCACAAACAAGATATCACAAATGAAATCATTATGTTATTTTTATACGACTCATTAGAGCTTCATTACCCCTAAATTGAAGGGGTTTAGCTTCTCATATTTGAATACGTATTAAAATAAATTAATTTCAACATAAACAAAAAAGGAAAGGAAAACCAAGTAAAGAGAACAGAGCTAACTAACTTGCATAAAATAAAACTAAGCTACTTGCATGAAAATAAATCTAATCCACTAACATGAAATAAAAGAGAGCGTGTAATAAAAATAACATAAAAGAAAAGAGCATTAAATAATAATAAAAAATACAAAGAAAATTGCATAAAAAGAAGATGGCTACGAAGCCATTAAAGAGAAGCTTTTATTTTTAATTTTTGATTACAACTCTATACATTAAAAAAAGATCCATTACATAAACATAGGAGGGTTATTTATACATTTTCTAAAACCCTAATATCTTTTAGGGAACTACCAAAATTGCCCTTCACTTTATGTACCCTCCAAGTTATCATTAAGGAATTAATTAATCTCCACTAGCCTGTGCTTTTGCTTTTTAATGTTGGTCCATTAGTTAGTGGGTAGATGAGCTTCTCCATGTTGATTTAATTCCTTCCTCTCTTCATTCTTTTGGCTTTTTTCACGTTGTGCATGCATATATCCATGAAGCCACTTCTAATTTGCACTCAATTTTCTACAAAAAAGAGCAAATAAATTTTCTCCAAATTACTTCACACGCAAAATTAACATTTTACCCAAATGTAGATAAGTGAATGATGATTTGAAAGAACTTTTATATTTTGGTTTAAAACATATAAAAACACCATAATATTTCATTTATTTAAATAAAAGAGGAATAAATATGAATGTAGAAATATACATTTTTACATATACATTAAATACCCCTACACTTATCTTTTTGTTCGTCCTCAAATAAACTAAAACTGGGATAAATCCATTTTCGTAAGAAGCACGATTACATTAAGTATATGCAATAAACCGTTAAACCTCTAGGTGTGCCCAGCAGGACGAATGTTGTCTTGTAAAGGTTTTCAGCGGATACTACCCACAAAATCCAAATGTGATATGCAAAGTTCCTAATGCAAGATTTATTTACAAAGTATGAGTGCAAGTTTTTTAATTTACAAAATGAAGAATTTACTTCTAAATAGGTGTGAGATAGTAATATACAAGTATCGGTCATCATCAAAAAATTTCAGTCTTTTACTAATCAAAACTTCCAATAAAAATTAAGTTTTTATTGCATTTCAACTCTAATTTGGCTAGTTGTTTCGGTTGATAACATAGTGCAACTATGAAATAAATTCTTTAATTGATTGTCAGAGTTTGCAAAGTGGTATCTTCATTTCTATTTGTATAACAAGTCAAATCAGTAAAGTCAGGACAATGCTTGGATTTCAATTGCTTACTCTCTACTTATTTAAAAAAATATTAACAGTGTTATTATTATTATTTATATACACCTAACTCGGAAAACTGAGGCCAGATATACCATTCATGCACTGCTTTTTGGGATTATGTGAGAAGAGTACAGAGCATGGCGAGTGTCCCTACTTAGATGTGTACACTTGACTCTAAGTATTTATTATTTTTAGTTTTTATATACATACAACTAACTTAGAAAACTGAGGCTAGATATAATGTTCATGCACTGCCTTGTGGGCTTATGTGAGAAGAGTACAGAGCATGGCGAGTGTACACACTTATGTGTGGTCGCATGACTCTAGGTGTGCTTTTTTTCCTTTTTTTTAAAAGAAAAGGAGAGAGTTATGAAAAATCATCTTAGCACCGCTTAACTTTAAAGATTAAAAATGTAAACGCATGTACTTTAAATCAACAACTTTTTAAACGAAGACGACAATTTAGAATAACTTCATAACCATCACCCATGAATCTGCTTGTATACTAGTTACACCATAGTTGCTTGTAATTCAAATTTTATTTTTATTAATCGTTGTGAAAAGTAATTTTCCAAAAATTTCAATCTAATAACCAAGATAGTGTACTTACTTTATCGTGCCTATTTAAAGGTAAATTATGATGTAATTTTTTTAGAAAAAAGGAAAATAAAATGCAAAAATCAAACCATGTAAAATTAAAATAAACCTGAAACTCCCCTACATATTTGTTTGTTGGGAAGTGGTAATATTAAGTTATTATCGTCGACTATTTGATTAGTTATGCTTGTCCAGTTTATGAGCATCGAGGATTGCTATTGATTGATTGTTGTGATCAGATAGTTTATGAGCATGTATTATTTTATTAAGTTAAATACAAACACCTTGTGAATTCAATTTCACGATTTGATATAAGGTGTTCAAGGGTATGTTGGGTTAAGATTTAAATTTAATTTTAATAAAAGTTGTTAATTATAATCTAAACAAGATATACTTTTGTGAAATGAAATTTTGTAAGTATAATTTATAAACATGGTTGTAACAACCTGCATATTTGTCGATTTTATATTTAAATATTTTATCGTTAGTCGGATGTTAGTCCGAAAAGCTACTTTTTGCATACGGTCAAATTAGGACTCAAGACCACTTCCATTGAGTTCAAAATGACGTTTGCGATCTTTTTGAGTGTAAACTTCGATATGTTTGGAGATAGTGAAATTTTCGTCACTTTTTGCTTTGAGACTTTTGGTTTGGGCTGAACCATTAGTCAATCCCAACTCCTTCTCCTCTTCACTTATTCACAAACACTTCAAGCTTCTTCAAAAATGGTGGTGGGAATGGGAAATTAAAACTCCAAAGTCTTATTCTTCATTGCTAATCCAACATCTGCTCCAAATTCACGTGAAGAACATTGATTCAAGCTTGTTGTTGTTCTTGCTTTGCTCTCAAGTCTCATCTTCATCAATTTCGTGGAAAAGGTGAGATTTTTATCTCACATTCTTGTCTATAACTATCTTGGACTATTGGGAATGATTCCCTATCACTTTAGCATCAACATTTGCATTTGGTTTGGATTGGATTGGCGAAAAACCCAAATTTCTAGTGTTTTTGTGGGAAAAACTGCCGCTAGGTCGTTCTGCACTCATAGGTCGGCCAGGTTAGGTCGTTGGCGTTGAAAAGTCACACAGGGATAGGTCGTTCCAGCCTTAAAATTCACTCTGGAATCGATAGGTCGCGCGGCGCTAAGTCGTAGGTCGTCTCCGACCTAATATCTCTCAGTAGCACTAGGTCGCGCGGTGCTAAGTCGTAGGTCGTCTCCGACCTAATATCTCTCTGTAGCACTAGGTCATCAAGTCGTAGGTCGTCCCCGACCTTATATCGCTCGGCTTGCTTGAGTTAAGTCGCGTCTCTTTTAGGTCGCTCGATCATCTTAAGTCGCTCGCGTGTTAAAACTTTAGGTCGCGCTGGCCTTAAGTCGTAGGTCGTCTCCGACCTAATATTGCCTCTGCTATTTCACTAGGTCACGCGGGCCTTAGGTCGTAGGTTGCTCGGTCCTGCCTCAATCCATAGGTCGCGTACTTTGGCCTTTCCCCTTAGGTCGCTCGACCTTATTACCTGGTTAGGTCGCTCGCCTCCCTTAAGTCGCTCACCATTAGGTCGTATGACCTATAAGTCGCTTGCTCCAGTTAGGTCGCTCGGCCATTTTGTTAGGTCGCTCGGCCATTGTGTTAGGTCGCGTGAGCCCTTAGGTCGTTAGACCTCATTTTGCTTTAGGTCGTAGGCCGCTTGTCTTCACTTAGGTCGTACCGTTTTGGACGGGGCGCTGCCCCGCACCCCGCCGGGCACCATAGCAGGGGCGTTGCCCCCGCACCCCCACCTAGGGGGTTGCCACCCCCCTGGACCACCCTCCGTAGGGAATCTTACCTGAAAAACATTCAACAGAACTTCCACCTTGATGCATTTTGAACTGATTTCCGTGGATTTTGTTCACGTCTTCGAATGTGAATTTTTGTGATAGATTGTATCTGCAACCGTTTTGTGATTTGTCACTTCAAAAATATGAAGGTTTCAATACTAGTAGTAAATATCAAAACTCTTTCATCAAAGCGATTTCAACTCTATTTTATTACAAAGCTCTTTTTCCTAAACCGTTTTCCAAACTATTAGTATATACAAGCCTTTACTTCACTCGGATGAGAAATCAAATTAAACGACTTAGTAAAACGAGTGGTATGAAACGCTTGCGTTCACTTCGTCGGTTAGCTCTTGGACTTGTTCGATTGAATCCTTTTGTGACAATTTTCTAGTGAAGATCTACAGTTTGTTCGTAAATATTTAAGTTAAGCTAGTGGTTATGGGACATGAAGCTAAACTCATATATTTACGGGCTTAGTGTAATTGACACTTCCTTATGATCATGACGATCATTTTTGTGATTTAGACTAGCAATTGAGCGATGTCTCTTTGTCTGCGAGGGAGACTAGACCACGCTTTTGTGATGTTTCACCATCACATATATGGGGTAGCACCCCATGGTCTTTGGGCCGTCCGTGTGTTCGGACTTCCATTCGTGTGTTCGAAAAATTAAATGGATAGCTTCCATGAGATAGCTTCTCGTCCGTGTGCTCGGACTTCCCCCTTTTTTGTGATTTTTGGATTTTGTGTGTTGATTTCTGGGATTTGTTCTGGATTTCGTGTGTTGATTTCTGGATTTAGTGGTTCACCAATTTTCGTGGTTTTCATTGATATGCTTTATCGATGTGTTGTGTATTGGTGAATTCGTGTGTCATTACCTTTTTATGGGTTTGGATCTCAGAGAAGATTCTTGTGATATTGATTAATCTCTTGTTGATTATCACTTACATACTTATAGTAGTATGCACTTTACTGTTATTACATGTTCATGTCATGTTATTCGTTCTATACCTTATCATCTGATATTTATAGCTAGACTGATCCGTTTATTATTTTCTTATAAATAATACTCGGGTCAGACCGAGATGTTACAGGTGCTTCTGCTTGACTCCTCTTCAGGATCATTCTGAATTTTGGCTAACTACTTAGATTAGTAGTTTTTGGTTGTACACCTTTGAGATATAGACTCTATGTTGTGTACTTATTCTTTTGCATAGCACGTGTTGCTATTCTTTTGTATTATCGTGGATCTTTCTGACCACTACTCTGATGTACACTTTCATGTGTTATATATATATTCATATCTTTATTCCGCCTTTGTGATATGGATGTTTGTGACTGATTGTGTTTGTTTATTTCTATATTTGTTCCCGAAGATTACATAGCCACCGTGTGATAGCTTTGAGCATGTGTCGGTATGTCGGATTTCCTCCTTAAATGAAATGCATGCTATACTATCTGATATATCGGTGCTCGCACAAAGAAGTTACATGGATGGTCGCTCCTCAACAGCCTTATTCTCCGTGCTAATTGACAGCACTACACCGTAGTGTTCTTGGCTAGCGTGGGTATAGAGGTGGGGCGTCACAATGGTTTATAAATAAAAAGGATTTAAACTAAGAATTTGAGAATTTAAATCTTGATGTTTTCAAAAATTATTTTTCAAAGTTTTAGAGAAACTAATATTAGTATTATTTGAAAGTATTTATTAATAAAAATATTTTAAAAGGATCTATGGGAAGTAGAAAGCACTGGACTCAATTCGATCGCTAGGAAATAGTTCTAATAAGGATTGTTGTATCATCGAAGTTCATTTTTTAGTTTCTAAGTGAGGGATTGCTACCATAGTAATTTGCTATAGAGTTGTGTTGGGTAAAACAAATTCTGATTTAATCCCAAAGGCATGATTTGATATACAAAAGAAGAGATATATGTTATTATTATTATTATTATTATTATTATTTCAAAGTGATTGAAATAAAACTCGAGTGTTTAGTTCTAAAGTTTTCAGTTGAGTTATTATATGGACTCATGTATCCTATGCATTAGGTTAGTTTGGCTTATGAATTTCATTTTGATACGTTGTTTGGCAGTTTTCATTTGTTAAAATAAAATGGAATTTTCGATGATTTTGGACAGTCGAGAACTTTCGAATTATTGAAAACTTAACGCTAAGTGTTTTTGGTGAGATTATAAGAAAATAAGTTTTTGGTAACTTCTAAATTTGAAAAGTTATTAAGTTAAACAAGTTTTAAATTGTTGAACATTTTGGTTAAATAAAACTATATGAATTGTGTATGTACTCCGAGAATGTGGTGGAGTATTATATGAATATAAACTTAAGTTTTAAAAGGTGTCGATAAACATAAGTTGTGTTTCATAAGATGTTAATAAACTTAAGAAAAGTTTTATGAAATGGTTACAAATTAAACGATTTAGTATTAAAGGAAATATACTATAAGTAAAAATGGATGTGATTTAAAATGAAAACTAATTAGTGTAGTGAAGAGACCAATGGAATAAATACGTAAGTTGTACGTAGGTCATTTTATTTGCATAACTATTCTTGATCCAGATTCGAGTACATGATTTCGATGTGATTTACACCGATCTGAACAAGGATTTTTCACTTGATTCTTGATGGTGAACACTTGATACAGATTTGTGATTTTATTCTAAAGTTTTCTACCATAGTATATAGCTATGCAAGGAGAACAGATGTTTCAAATCAAGAAACCTGATCGGAGTCCACACTAGGGAAGTCGAGTGAGCGATACTAGTTCGGAAGTGAACTTTGTGTAATCGAGTGAGTGATCGGATTTGATATTACGTATAGATGACATATGTACATCGTAAGGGCTTTAATAAATTATATGTTTTTGACATTAGAAAATGCAAGATATATGGTTTGATGGCATTTATTGGTGAGATATAGGTTCATGGAAGCAAAGGCTAGCTTGCTGCTTTTGGTTTAATGAGTAGAGTTTGAATGCTCGACTAATAGGTATGTGCTTATGTTGGTATTGATGGTATGCCCCAAACATGGGAGGTCTCTTTTGGGTTTTTGCTTTCTTTTGTTGGTTTGGGCCAGTTGTGGCGTGTTATAATTTTTCCGGATCGAGCCGCGCAAAGGAGGTGTTGCCAAAAAAATCATAATATTGGGACTTTAAAATTTTAATAACACATTACAACTAATTGATCGTTAAAGTTTAACAGTTTGGTGACATTTTTCTTCATTTGGGAATTTTGGGGATGAAATTCTTTTAAGGGAGCAGAATGTAACGACCCAAAATTTTTAACGTTTTGAATGTGAATCTTTAATTCATTTAAATATTCAATTTTGATTCAAATTTAATCATATTAAGAAAATCATTTGTTAATAAATAAACTCGATTCTTAATGACGTATTCTTAATTTAATTTATAGGACCTTTTATTAATTTTTTGTAAAATATTGAATTAGTTGTTTGACGTGTTTTACGTTAAATGTTGGTATTTTTGGAATTTCACAGAATTAGATAATTAGTGTATTTGATTGTTATTTTGAGACCGTATCGCATTTTTTGTGTACGATCATATTTTTGTTTTGTCATTCGTGGTTTATACGCGAACGAAATGTTGTGTAGCGAAATGCCAGAATTTGTATTATAAATCCAAACTCAACATTTAGAATCTTCGACAACTTTTACTTTTCAACTTTCCCTCTTAGCTTTCATTTTTTTCCTCCTCTCGTTTTCATTTCACATTCCCTGTAAACGAAAAGGAAAATGGCTCCATACTTTAAAAATCAAAATAATTAATTTACTCAACGGAAATATACAAAGTTTGATTCTTTCATAGTGATTAGATCTTCGAATCCATATGAGTTTGAGGTGGAGTGGTTTTCATTTGGAAAACGCGACAGTTTTGGACGTAAAGGGTAGAAACTAGGGTTTCGATTTTAAGGAGTTTCAGGTGATGATTGGCCAAGGGAAGGTTGAATTCATGTTTGTTGAGGAAAGTTGAGGAAGTGGTGATGTTTTGGTGGCCTCCGATCTACTATTGGATGTTTTGGATATTGCTACAGTGCTACAGTGGGGAGGAGGAGCTCCAAGATGCGATTTACTGGAGCTGTGCAGAGGAGAATTCGGGAGTCGGGGAGGTGAAGTTCCAAAAGTGGAGAACGTTGGTGCGAGCGGATTTTGATTTCATGGAGAGATGCTCCGTATTGCTTGGTTGGGGTGCATGCATGAGTAGGTCTGGTGTATCCCCTGTGCACTTTTGAGAAGGTTGGGAAAGAAGGAGTTTAGAGGGAAGAGGGTTTCATTTGGGAAATTTAAATTTAATTTGTAATTAGTGAAGTTAATTTATAATTTTAAAATCAAGATCTTATAAAATGAATATCTCTTTCGTATGTGGTCCAATCAAGACGCGGTTATTTGGTTACGCTCATAATGGCGATAGCTACGCGATGGAACCAGTTTCATCAAATTTGGAGTAAGTGAAATTTTGAGCTAAAATCGAACATTCAATTTTTGTTCAAAATGGAACGCTTAAGCGTTCGCTGGAATTTTGGTGAGTCGTCTCACCTCTGAATGATTAATATAATGATATATAGTAGGTATAAATTATTGTTTTATATTGAAATGATTAGTTGGCTTGATTTGGTTAAATATCTGCTTTTGAAAAGCGAATGAGATTTAAATTGAAATATAGGGACTTGATTTGGTTAAATATCCGCTTTTGAAAAGCGAATGACATTTAAATTGAAATATAAGGAATTTTGTAGATAAATTCGGATTTCTCATCGTTATGATTTTTATACATGTTGCATAGTCGGTTCAATGCTAAAATTCGATAGTTTGGCTATATTGAATGTGATATTGACATATGTTAAAAGTTGAACCTTTTTAGTAAAAAATGTAGTAATAGTATTGGCGAAGTGATATGGTAGCTATTAGCCTCGTTGTATTATTTTAAAATAATATTAATTGTTGTTTTGGTTTTGGAATGGTTTGATTTGGAGAACGATTTTTAAATATGATTTTTGGAAATTTCTATGCCATTTTATTTAAAATGATTTTTGAGCTTCTTTATTTTATTTCAACTTTTCGGTTAATCTTTTCTAATTTATATGTAAATGTTTTTAAAATTATTTTGGAAAGTATTTATTTTTATAGATAAATTACTATAATAATAAATTTTTATTTTAAAGGAAAATAAAGGGAATTAATCTATTTAAATTAAAGTGATTCTGCTTTAAAAAAAATATCAAAATATTTTGGATTAAATATTTGTAAAACGTTTCATATACAATGCTGTATAAAAAGAATAGATTTATAGATGGTATTTTATAAATAAAAGAATAGATTTCTAAATGATATTTTATAAGATGGGAATTAATATCATTTTGATAAACTGAAAAATAAATCACATGTGTGGATTTATAGTAATACGTGGAATGATCGCTTTATCGAAAGTTTGGGGTTCTATTTCGAAACTAAAAGTTTGTGATAAATTTGGAGATTTATAAACGGTATTTTATAAATAGAAATGAGTTGTATAAAAGGAATTTTATAAATGAATTTAGAGTTGAATAGTTTATAAATAGAATAGATTTATAGATGGAATTTTATAAATAAAAGAATAGATTTCTAAATGATATTTTATAAGATGGAAATTAGTATCATTTTGATAAATTGAAAAATAAATCACATGTGTGGATTTATAGTAATACGTGGAATGATCGCTTTGTGGAAAGTTTACGGTTCTATTTCGGAACTAAAAGTTTGTGATAAATTTGGAGATTTATAAATGGTATTTTATAAATAGAAATGAGTTGTATAAAAGGAATTTTATAAATGAATTTAGAGTTTATAATTATCTTTGGAGATTTATAAAGGAGTTTTATAATTATACTTTGATATTTTATAAAAGGAGATTTATAAATGATATTTTGTAAAAGAGATTTATAAATGGAGTTTGTAAATATAAATGAGATTTATAAAAAGGAGTTATAAAAGAAACGAGATTAGATTTCTATAAACGATCATTTTAAATTATTGTGATATGGAAAGTATTCTTTTCATACTTAACACCAAATAGGTATAGAAACTCGTCTCTATCTTGAAAAGTAAGAATGTATATCGAGGCAAGAATAATTTTTTCTAACTTGTCCGATTTCATTGTTAATTGAGGGATAGTACTGTTTGAAATCGGGAAGTGGTGGTAAGTATAATTGATTTAATTTCCATACGATCCGTTTACTTACACCAAAAGGAAAGTTTGGGTTTATTGTTACCAATGTTTTAAATGACATTTTTTAACCCAAATAAGTACGTTTTTTAACTAAAAGCTTTCTTAAGATTTGTGAATATATTTTACCGTTGAGATAAGTATATGGGTTCATTTTCTAAGTATTGGAAAAATAGCGTTTTGTGAATATACTTATATTGTTGGTATAAGTATATGGAAAAAAATTCTAAGTTTAAAATTAAAATGTTTTGTGAGTATACTTATATGGTTGAGATAAGTATATCAGTATTTTTCAAATGTTGAAATCGTAGAGATGGGATGTGAATATATCTTTGGAAAAATATTTTGAGATAAGTATCATAGTGGTTTTAATGAATGAAAAGATTAATCAAAAAGGTTTAGCGGTTGCTTAACCATGCTTAGTTAAATCTCTATTAAGATTGTTTGTTTATTTGATAGTTAAATAACTGACGATCAAATGTTGGTCAGTTTTTAAAATTATCGTTTACCAATTCAGAGAGACCGAAATAAGATATATTATTTGAAAACCACTTCAAACCAGCATGAGCATTTGAATTGGAGACATCTTGAAGATGATCGAAGACAAAGTATTTTGAAGTGTAAGGGCTACTTACTACGAATCTCGATGGTGATTCCAAAAAATAATGTAGAAGAAATAGTGCCTTCGGTTTTTTTTAAGTCCCAAAACAACTTGTATAGATGGATGTTGGCATTGCATTGTTTCATGGAGGGCTGTGTTAGCATTTCAAGTAGGATTTGCTATAAATGTAAAACGTAACCTCATGCCTCATAATCGATAATGAATGAAGCAGGGACATGCCACAGGACTAAGTGGGTCGATTCCATTAGGGTATGATCATCGCCTGATCGAGATCGGTATTTATGAATTCATGTATGCTTGAAACTCAGTATGGTTGTTGGCCAGCAACTAAGTGGTGATCATATTCGGCACTATTCAGGAAGGGTTTGGCCGGTTCTAAGTAACAGAGGTGCGAATGTTTTGTAGCTTCGGTATATTTTATCTAGAGTGTACTATACGGAAGGTAGACCCTTACTTTTTCATTATATGAAATCAAATCACCAATACATGCTTTTTAGACTTGATGTATACTATGTATGCTGGAATGTAATTAATGTAACCATTTCGACTATGATTTAACATTTATTTTAAACCCTAGATATTATTATAATATCATAAGGTTTCCTATTGAATGGTTTGTTTATCATAAGATAAAAACCCGTCCGTGTTTATGTGCAGTATGGTCTTACGAGATACCTTTATTTTTGAAAGGTTTTATAACATTAAAATCAATTTGAAGTGTGATTCTTACATTGGTTTACCAGACTGATATGGGCATTATTTTCTTATAATGTTTGGGTCGGGCCGAGCATATTTTCCAGATTTAGTTTTGATGCTTTGGAGCTTCAGGAGACGAGATCGATGCCTCCAAGACATATTCATGTGTATTTTATTTCCACTACATTGGTTGTTTATATTTATTAGCATTTGTAAGGACATATTGTTATAACTGTCCAGGCTGATGATTGGTTAGTTTACTCTGGTTAATGTATGTAAATTACAATTTTCTTTTGTAAAAATCTATTGTATATTATATATTAATCGTCACGATGTGAGATTCTGTTATGTCTTTTCTTTCTTTTCCCCCCAACAATCTGCCTTTCTGGCACTTGGATGCTCGACACATGAATACCGCGAGTGTATTAGTGTCGACTTTTGATGGTTGAAAGGGCGGGTCGTTATAGGATGTCCCTTAAGTTGACTTTGAAAATCGTCGAACACGGGACATTTTAAAATTGCATCCATAACGACCTTTTCGCTTTCAGCTTTCAAATTTTATAACTTTCCACACCATTTCTTTACTGTCCCATACACCAAAATATGTGTAGAGAATAACCAAATCAAATTGTCCCAATTTAAGATCATAAATCTTCCATTCACGCAGGTTAAAGCTAAGGGATATTAAAGTGCACTTATAGCGACTATTCTCACTTCAAACACTTTCAAACATACTTTAATTCAACACACAAGCCAACCAAACATGTAAACAGAAAGTCTAGGCCACACCACATGTTATAGAAGGTAATAAAGTGATGTTATACAATATAAAGTTGTCATTTTCTTTCAAAAGCAAGAGGGGTCCAAATTTTATAATTTTAATTAGTTGACATCACTTTAACTTTATATTTCAAGCACACAACATGTATGCACAATATATGATAGAGTTAGGGGTATGCCCTAAGGGCAATTATGTAATTTGCTACATATATCTAACTCATTGACCAATCTTGTTCGAAATAAAAGGTATTTTCTTCCTATTATATACTTGATATAATGTGATTATATTAATTAATTAACTTAATTAAAAGTATATTTAATAGAAAAATCCATAAATGTTATATTTTGTGATAGTAGTTACAAAGTGTTGTAACCATGAGTAATTTATCACAACGAAACAAATATACCATTTTAAATGTTCCTAGTCAAGATGCATCGAGACTGGATATCGATGTATCTGTTGAGACTAGAGTATGTAACGCTCTCCAAATGTTGGATAATGTATTACTTATGACTGCTGGGGCACCTAGGGGTTACATACTGATAGTTATTGGATAACTATGAAATGACTCACTGGATAGTTTTCTATTGGTTAATATAACTAAGGTCAAACAGAAAATATCGATGTGACTAATTTACACAGTTCTCTCGACTTGAGGAATAAATAATGTTATATATATATATATAACAGTTATAAATATATCGATCGATAAACAATATCGACAAGCGATTAAATTAGATTTAATTGCATAGCGTTTTGGCTTGGACTTATATGGGTTTAAGGCCCATCATTAGGGCTGCAAAATTTCGGTTTTGGGAAGGTCTAGGGGTGGCTAAAACATAGGGATTTGGCTTGGAGATAATGGGTTGAGATCAAATGAGAATGGGTAAAAAGGTTTTCCTCGTTTCTCTCTAATACATCCTATATATATCTCTAAAAAAATGAATAACCTTTTTTGGCCGCCATTAACTTCTACATTACTGGTTAAAACATAGCTCTCAATCCACTCCAAAATTCTCGAATATATTTCAAATTAAAATAATACTATTCGATAGTTAGAGGTCGGTGATTCCGGACTTGCAATCTGACGAACCAAGAACAGTAAAAGGAAGGGAAGTCATTGCTTCAACGTGAGGCATCATTAAATTGGTAATTTTAATTCTTATTACAGTAATTAAATTATATTATATGATCCTATAATGAGCAATTTCATATCTGTTTAAATATATTGCTACTATATGTTTAGTTAGGTGAGATTTTTGTAAGTAGATGTAGTTGTCACAAATCAGTCTAGTTATGTGCAGAATTTGTTTGTTATACAATTTGATTTATGTATAGACAAATGCTGTTTACTATACAAAATCAACTTTTGTCATTAATAATTATTTTATATATATTTATTAATAAATTCATATATATATATATATTAGTATATATTTCTCTCTCATAATAGCATATATAAGATATATATATGATTTAAAATATTTAGTACACTTATTTATAGATAATATGAATTTACAAATTCGAAAATTAATTATCATACATAAATTCATATTTTTAAATTAATATTTATTTAATTGTTTATAATATATAAAAATAACTATTACATTAAAAATTCAATTTTATATTTTTTTAAAATATTATATAATTTCAGAAACATATAAAAAAATTAGGAATTTTTCAATAAGGTTTATTATTTTTAATGATTAATATTATTTCGAAAAAACTGTTTATGATTTATTAAAAATAATAATTTAATTGAAAAATTCTTCAAAATTTTTTGTAACCTTTCATTCATGATCCTAGAATTTCTAAAATTTTAAATTTTGAATTTTTAATAATATATTATTTTATATTAAATAATTATTGCCGAAATCAATGTATTTGTTTTTTTTTAAATAATATTTCAACTTTGAAAAATATCCAGATTTTTTCTAAGCTCTATTTTATGATCCTAGATTTTCAAAAATTGTAAAATTTGAATTTTCATCAATAGATTATTTTATGTCAATTATTTATGAATGAAAACATTATTTTATTCATAATATATACGAATTAAAATACTAAAATTATTGTGTTTGCAAAACTAAGTTAATTTTGAATTATAAATAATTTCTCTCTCTCTCTATTTCTATATATATATATATAAATGTTTTATGTTCATATATTATATATAATATAATTATACTTACATATGTGTGTGTGTGTATTTGTAACACATATACATGCACATATTTGGACAACATACATGGCATACAAAATGAGCTAATATGTCCGCTGCGATGTAAATCCCAACATTTACAGATGGGCATATTATACCTTTCACGAATTATTATGTCACACATGCACTCACACATATATGTATATGATATATTTATGTATAAACTAAACTAAATAAAATTAATTTCATATCTTAATATATTTGAATTTAAATAAAATAAATGATTTTATATAAATGAAATTTAGAAATGTTTTAATTTAGTTAGACTTCATAGGCCCAATAAAGATCCAATAGGGTAAAAATTTTAAAATTCGCGCATAACTTCCACTGCGGGTTGGTCCAGTTCCAACAATGGTATCAGAGCCCAATAGCCTATGCGGTCTAAATTAGTCATATTAGGGCTAACTAATTAAGCTTGCCCACTTAGTACGGTGTCTAGAAAGGTAATGTCTAGGGTTGGAATTGGGTAATCAAGTACCCCGTCCTACCTGGTTACCGGCCTGGCTCGAAAGGTGAAGTGAGCCCAAAGGTTGCCCCTAATAGAAAAGTCCCAACTTAATTTAGGCCTTGGGCTAATTTTCAAAATCGTTTTAAAAATTAATGTTAAAGATTATAAATTTAATAGTTAAATTTAAAATAAAACATGTTTATTATAAAAATTATAATACTACATAAGTTTTCAAAATGTTTAAAAAGATAATGATATTTTCAAAATGTTTGAAAATATTTATATAATAATTTCAAAATGTAAATTTATTAATAAGATTAATAAAATAAATAAATTAAATATGTTAATTAATTAATGCATATATGCATGTATTATATATGTTGATATATGTTATGTTATTTTAAAATGTTTAAGATAACATAAGTATACATGTATGTATACAAGATAAATTTTGAAATTAATAAATTTTAATAAAAATTGTTTAATTGAATAAATTAATTAAAGGTTAATTAATTAAATAAAATATACATATATATGATATATGTGTGTTACACTATAAAGGTTATAGTATACACTATAAATGTTATAGTAGATATGTCTAATATAAAAGTTATATTGGAATACTAATTTAAAATTAATTAAAGAGTTAATTGATTAAAATTAATTAGATAAGATTTAATTAATAATATATTATACGTAAGACCATCATATAAGTAATATGAAATATAAAAGTTATATAACAATAAAACTTATATGATATGTGTATAAACTAAATGTAGAACATTATAGAAACCCAAATAGACTTGAGAAATAAATACATATGTAAATGTACATATACCATGATTTCTGATGTGTCCGACACTTTAATCGCTGGAGTATTTCATAAGAAATATATTATTCTATAAGTCGATATCACTCAATATATATATTGAAGATTATGAATCTTCAATATAATGTTGTCATCTACCATATATATATATATATATATTAATAAATTACTTACACACTCCTTGGTTGTTAAGCAAACTCAGGCTAGGGATGTTATGCGTAGTATTATTAATATACTGAACACATGAGGTAAGATAACTATATGTATTTGTTGAGCAAACTCAAGATACATATACTATACTTAGGCCATCACGATATGGTAGGTATGAGCGAATAATCTCTTTTGATTGGTTGAGCAAACTCAAGGTCGAAATGAGATTAGAACAAGGAAAAATAGGTTAGGAGTTGTATGTGATACAACCGATAAGGAGTTATCCATCGTTTGTGGGGCTATGATTTGTTGAGAAAACTCAAGGTTAGAATACCAAAACAAACGAGTCCTAACACCCACTAGTGAAATTGGAAGACTTCTATGTTTCATCTTAGGGTCTGGAGAAACATAAAAGACTAGTGGGAGCCTTGTTAGAAAAATGAAATGGTAACATTTAACCTTTCTAATATTGTAAGAACATATGCTATGTAATGCTATAATTATCTACAATGATAAATTTGTGCATTTAATATGATTGATAAAATGTTTGTCAATTAACATATATATACAAATTGAATTGAAAGTTGACAAATAGAAATATAATATATACTTACTAATAATTCTAATTGCATGTTATATAATGTTTCTATACCCATGCAAGTGCCTAATTTCAACTACTTAATACATTCGTAAGTTGGTCACTTATATATTTATTTGGTTTAGACTGTGTATTGCATTTCATGAGTTTTTGAACTCTAAATGCAATTCAAGACTATGGATATTTGATCCATGTACTTTCACATATAAATGTTATATGGTGAACATTCATAGTTTGTGGGGTACAATATTTCGATGAAGTTAGTTCATTCGAAGTAAGCCAATAAACAGTATTTTAAGATCATGTATTCAACTTGAATGATTTCAAAAGGTTCATAAAGTGTTTATGAATCCCTATTCTATTTGCACTAAGAAACAATTCTTGTTTCAAGATATATTAACTTCATTGTGAAGGAATTTCTTTAAGAAATTTTTGGTAGTTAAATGGAATTGGATCCAATCCATAGATAGAACTGATTATATGAGATGAAGTGAAATCAACTAACCTAAATGAACACATAGCATTAGAATGTCTAATAAGTATTCTCGTACATCGAAGAGAAACTATGAGTTTCTTATTAATGTCAAAAATATATATTACCCTCGGTTGTTCAATTAAACCATTAAGATTGTTGACTATATATGGTATGATGCGCAAATCTAAAAGAATTCCAAGTACGCTATCAATTTCATGGTCGTAACCAAAGAGATGTGATCCATCGGCCGATATTGTGTCTTTATTGAAAAGACTAATGTGGTTGGAATTAAATGAGCAATGTTGATAAGAATAATATCGCAAATTTCAATTATTGGAATTAGCATAACAGATTCAGTATTCAATATGCTCAAGTTAATTCAGATGTACTCACAAAATTATCGCTTGATAAGACTTAGTGTTTGGTACTTATGTATTGAAACAGAAAATTCTAAATAATGATTTAGAGTAAGCCATTTACACATATTAACCAAAAATGCCTCAAAGTCAATGGGAGCGATATTGGGTTTGTGAATCTTTGGATATGATCCAAGAAATGATATGAATGTATCATTTTATAAGCATCAAGATTGAATACGTATTTTGATAGAAATACCAAATAGTTTGATTTTCAATCAAAGTGCAGAGGAAGCGTGTGTTCATAATGTAACGACCCGTACATTTTTAATAATTAAAGTTGTCAATTTAATAAGATTTTGGTAAATAAATTTGGAAAAATAAAAAACTTTGTAATTTAATAATGAAATGAATGCCAAAATGAAATGAAATAATGTATTTAAAAACTAATTATTAATAATTGAAATGAAATTACAATTTATTGAAGTAATGTAAATTGTTATACTTGGCTATAAATTATGTAAGAAAACAAATGCAAACATTAAAATTTATAAATGATTTAGTATGAAATAAATGACCATTGAATAAAGATTAGTTATATAAGAATGGTAACATATGTTTGTGAACAATGAATTCAAAAGTGTGATTAAAAGTTATAGTAACGGTTGTAAGTTACTATTTGATTGGTCTATTAATATAGTTGTAAATGTTGCATTTGCGTATAAAACTGAATATAAGTAAATAAATGTAAGTATTGTATGGATAAATGAATTAGTATATAATTTATGGTAATTGAATGAATTAAACATTATGTAAGCAATTATGGTAATTAGTGGACATAATAAACTTGAGTGTAATATAAAGATAATGATAACATTTATTGCAAGTTACATTTTATTTAGGCTGCTAAATTTAAAGTAGGAAATCAATTGCATTTAAATGTAAGTAAATGTTCATTAATATGAGATAGGACAGTAATTATAAAGTGTGAATATAATGAAATAAATGGAAATGTATATTTTATTCATAGATAAAAATAAAAGAATGAAACCAAGTTGAATAAATTGATTAAGGTTTTAATTATAATAAATGTAAAATTTGGATTTTTTTTGTAATTTATTTTCCAAATACAATAAAACAAACATTTTCTAAAAATTTTATGGTTTGGTCAACTTTGATCAAATTTTGAATTTAAGTTTAAATTTTTAAATTTTAATCTTTTTCTTTGGAGCAGAATATAATGCTGATATCCTTTCTGCTTTTTGTTTCGTTAAATTCTGATTTATATCTTTAAAATTGGATAAATTACAGCGTTTTACACGCAATAAATTTCTGTATTCTTATTTTATATATTTTCCTATATCCATCTCTTTGTTTATTTCTCTATTTATTTGTCTAGACTTTTATTGTATTTATTTGGATTATTTGTTTATATCTTTTTATAAATGGCTGGAGAAAATCAAGGGGACACGCGTTACATTGTTTAAATTCTTGCCTTTTTATTTACCTAGCCTCTTTATTATTTTCCTAGCATTCACCCCTCTCTTAGCCATTCAAAACTTTTCTTGCCATCCACTCCACTTCATAATTCACCCACAAAAAAAGAAAATTTATTTCCCATCTCTCATTTTCATTTGCATTTAAGAATAAAATATATACAAGATTCTTTTCCTTTAATTCATAGTGTGACTTTTCCTTTTCTTACCATTCAAAACCCCTTTGCTTGCCGTCCAAACCTTTATTCTAGCCGTGAATTGTTCCTTATTCACGCACAAAAATATACATCTCTCATTTCTCATTTCCTAACAAATAAAAAGAATTAAATACATCAAGTTATTTGTTGCCTTTTTATTTTCCAAACCATTCAAACTCTTGCCTTTAATTGCCTAGCCTCTTTATTTCTTTCCTTTAGCCGTGCCTTTTTCTTGCAAATCACGTACAAAACAATTTCTCATCCCTTCATTTCTCATTCACATTCAAAAGAAAAAAATATACTAGTTTCTCATGTCTTCCTCTTTCTCTTTTCCTTCTCTCTTTTGTTTTGTTTTCTTCCTCTCATGATATGCTCGGCCTCCACCATCACATGCTCCTTGCCGACCATCTTCTTCCTCCACCTTTGTGCCAACCACCATCTCCTCTCCACCTCCACATATGACCGGCCATCACCTCCTCCATCACCCCATACCATGGCTGAGCCCCTTGTTGATTTAAAACAAGGTTATGTTATTTTTATTTCATATATTTTCGTTGTACAATCCATCTTTTCTTTGTATTGAATCATACATTTATGTTTGTGATATTTGTTTGCATACAAGATTGGATCTGACTATCCATCTACTCAAAAAAATCTAGTCGTGCCTTTTCGTGCTTTGCGGAGTTTGGATGTGTGTTTTGAATTTGATTCTAGCTTTTAAAAAGGTGAGTTTATCACTCTCGACATACGTACTTTTATAATTGTGAAACAATGGCATGTGAATTGTAGAAAATTTATATGTTATGTTAATATGTTCATATATGCATGTGATATGATTATATGATGTTGAATTCTGTTTATATATTTGTTACATCATCTGATATGATTATATGTTCTACTGTTCATTTATTTACTGATTCTCACACTGCAAGTTCCCTATCACTATGGGTTGAAATGATATATACCCAAACGGACATTAGAATAAGGAAAAATCATTATGAGCTGAAATGATAGGCTCGAGTAATTTTTTATTGTATTTGTTTTACTTGGGATTGCGGGTTTGAAATTATAGAACCCGGATTTTTCTTAAATTACGGATTGAAATGATACATATCCGTATCACTTGACCTATGTTAGAAAATATTATACAGGCCGATGGTCATATTTTAAATAATATTTTCCTAAAATTTATTAAGTATTTTTAAATAATATTTTCCTAAAAGATTATTAAGTATTTTGAGTTTTATAGATATGTGAAATTTTACTTAAATTTTGATTTAATGCTTTAAATTATAAAGGTGTATTGGTTTTTCTATAAGTTAAATTTTTATAAGTAATAATTGGTTTTAGGTTAAATTAAGGATCTTTATTGATGATAAATAACTTAATAATTGAATTTGACTTAATATGGAAGTTTTAAATCTAACCTAGTAATTGTTATGAATTTTACTTTATGAAACAGACATGTTTTGTGTAATAAATAATGTATTTTGAACCTATAAAATGGAATACAGTCTTAATTGGACATTTGTAATAAAATTTATTTGACTAGAAAATCATAGTTAATTGATGTCTAAATGAATAGATCCAAAAGAAAAAGATTGATTGTTATATTAACTATGATAAAATATTCTTTTGTGAAATGTTATGTTTTGTAAAATAAATAGTTATGATTTTTAAATGGAAAAATGTAACTTTAATTATGACCTAACTTGATAATTGGAAATTTGGTTTTTCAAATGGAAATTTTAAGTTAAGTAAATAAATAGAAATTTAGTTTTATTTATGAAATGGGTATTTTAAAAACGAAGTGTTAAGTTATTTGTTAAATCAAAAAGTTAAGTAAAATAGTGTAAATTTGACTTAATAAATAAATTATAGTTAATTGGATATTTTATTCATAAAATTTTATTTTATTAAATAATAAGTAAAATGATATCCAAATGAATGTTTTTGAAGCATGAAATATGATTTTTATAAGTTAAAAATGGCTAAAATTGAAGTTTTAATATTTCTGAAAAGTTATAATAAAATCTGGAATTTTATTGGTAGCATTTACAAAATGCTGTGGTTTTAAGATGGCATTTGTTAAGTGCTGTCATTTCTAAAATTTAACTAAGTTCTAAAATAACTAAACAGCTACTACAGCACCTTGTAAGTGCTGTTGTTGCTGAAAGTAAACTGTTTTGCAGTACTAGTGAGCTACTGCAGCACTTTGTAAGTGCTGCTGCTGCTGAAAGTAAATTGTTTTGAAATAATAACTAAATATCTACTGAAACACTTGCTAAGTGCTGCTGTTTCTTAAACTGAACTGTTTTGAAAGACTAATACCTACTGTAGCACTTTGTAAGTGCTGCTGTTTTGATTTTGACAATGTTTTGAAATGTTAATATATTTACCGTAACACTTTATAAGTGCTGTTATGGCTAAAATTTCAATGAACTTTGGAAATGAATATTATTTTGGAAGATTTTGACATTGAATTTAAATGGGTTAAATGAATATGTTTTAAGGTGAAATATAAACCATTTTGAAATTTATAAGTTAATACAATGTTTTCGAAATTGGTATAATTGAACAGGTGAACTTAAAAATGCTATAACTTTGGTAATGAATATTATTTTTAAGGGTGTTATGATTTTTCTAAATATTATGATTTCCAAATGATAACATTTCTAAATTGTTATGATTTCAAAATATTATGGTTTCAAAGTGTTGGGTTTCAAAGGTGTTATAACTTTGAAAGTACTATGATTTTGGAAATGAATCTATTTGAAATAATATTTAATTAAGAATTGTCTTTAAATATATTGACTTGGAACTTATTGAAATTGAAGATTTAAGAATGTGACTTTATAAAGTGGTGGTTTAAGATGATTTAAAAGAAATATTTCAAGTTTAATAAATTGAAGGAAATATTCAGTGATTTGGAAATGGGGGTTTTATTTAAATGATATATTGATTTGGTTTTGGAATTTAAATGATATATTATGGCTTTGGTTTTGAAATGGAAATGATATATTGATTTGGCTATGAAATGAAATAATATAGTATTTAGTTTTGAAATGGATATGATATTTTGGATTTTAAAGTATAAATGAGTTTGGAATAAATATCCATGGGTTATAATAACGATTGGTTGGCAAAGAGACCGGGATCGGATATAGGCATACTCTCTGTCGATACCGAAAACCACTTTGACAACCGTGTACGCAGTGGAGATTCTAGAATGAAGTAGGATGGTGGTGACGATCCTATTGAGTTATATACGTGGACCCGACTCCCGTGAGTTGGCATAAGGTGGCTAAAACAGGAGCGATCTCGGGCCAATGAGGTAACACCTCTGATCGGACACATTTCTTCGATACTATTATATTACTTTGTGATTGATTTGGTGGCCACCCTTCGATTTTTGATTTGGGAGTGTGTTCCGAGGTGGGCGGTAGTGGCTGCTATGCGTTTCCACTAGTCCGTGTGCGTAATTGGTATATCTACCCTGGCATTGCCTAGTTGTGCCGTGTCACCTACCATATCGAGCTTTACTACGAGTTTGATTTGTGTCGTACCTATGAAGTATCCTCTGGTAGCTCCAGTTTACGGGGTATTACGGTACTGTATAGACTATTGGCACTATTATGTGTTAAGGTGGAAAATGTCAAGCCTTAACGCTATTTAAAAGTAAGTTTATTTTACTATAGACATTATTATAATAGCGAATATTACTACATAGCAGATAGTTTAACGGATCCGTAAAGGATGGGCGATCCCAAGCATCCTTTAAGTTACTTGTGCATTTTTATTACAGTTCACTTGAGTTGGTTTACATTGTATAAGTATGCATGTCCTGACTCGAGTGTTTGTGTTTTGCTTTATGCTCGGGTCAGACTGAGTGATACAGCATTCGAGACTCACCTTTGGAGTTGGAGTTTTTCTTGGAGATCCAGTTATCTATTTCGCTTTCAGTTATCCAGTTGATTCCAGTGATGTATTCTGATTTATACTTGATTATCATATTAAGACTTCTGTTGTATCTTGTTACTTCTGTTGTATCTTGTTAACTCTGATGTATATATATAGTAGCTTCATGAACTACTATTTCTTTACTTCCGCTGCATTGTTATATTACTCTGTGTCTGTGATCTGTGATTTATTTACTGTATATTCTGAGTTTTGCCAAATTTATATTTACAATTCGGTATTTTGAGCAATTCAAGTCCGATGTGTGGATGCGAATGGTCCAAATATCGGGTCGTTACACATAAGAAAGAACGTTAAAAGGTACATTGATATTTCTAAACTATAAGTAAACAACACGTTGTTGATTTTAACAATATGCTTGTATTAAAATCAACTTTAGTTGTTTTAATACTCAATTTTGGATTGTAAATAATGCCTTTTATGGTGAGTATAAAAGATATAGGGATTGTCCCAAAACGATATACAAGAGCACTCTATTAAAAAGAGAACGTGTAAGTTGGATTCCTTATGCATTAGCAATAGGAATTATCATACAGGTTATGTTGTGTATGATATTGTGTTTTGTTTATGTATTTGATACATGGAGCAAATATAAAATCCAAATTGATATCACTAAATTGTTGTTTGAGGTGTTCTCGCGTATTTATGAAATACTAGAGAATTGTTTATAGAAACAACGAACTCGTTATGATGGAACGTTTGGATACAAACTTTTATAAGTGATATTGAGTATAACATGTCAATGATAAAATTCAAGTTAAAATCTTTAATTTGAAAATGTTTCAAAATAAAGGTGATTGTGGTCGATTCAACAAAATGTTGAGAACATTAACTCGAATAGCGCTACAATAAACCAATGTATATAGATATAAATGCACAAATTTATAATTAAGACAAAGGTGATTCCAAATGTTGAGAATCCTGTAATATTGTTATAAGATAACAATGTCATGAAATTGGTCATGATAGAACTTAAAGCTCACTAGAAGTAAAAAAACATACTTCGAATTGTTCCACATGATAAAGATAATTTATCAGTGTTAGAGAGAGTTAATCGACAAAGTAGATAATTAAAACATAATAGCATACCCATTCATTAAGGGACTGACCTAATTGATTTTGAGAAAAGTGATTGGAGAAGTTTGAATTAGATTCCATAATGACCCCAAGTGCAAGTGGGAGATTGATAGAGTTAGGGGTATGCCCTAGTGGCAATTATGTAATTTGTTACATATGTCTAACTCATTGACCAATCTTATTCGAAATAAAAGGTATTTTCTTCCTATTATATACTTGATATAATGTGATTATATTAATTAATTAACTTAATTAAAAGTATATTTAATAGAAAAATCCATAAATGGTATATTTTGTGATAGTGGTTACAAAGTGTTGTAACCGCGAGTAATTTATCACAACGAAACAAATATATCATTTTAAATGTTCCTAGTCAAGATGCATTGAGACTGGATATCGATGTATCTGTTGAAACCGGAGTATGTAACGCTCTTCAAATGTTGGGCAGTGTATTACTCATGACTGCTGGGGGCACCTAGGGGTTACGTACTAATAATTATTGGATAACTATGGAACGACTCACTCGATAGTTTTCTGTTGGTTAATATAACTAAGGTCAAACTAAAAAATATCGATGTGACTGATTTACATAGTTCTCTCGACTTGAGAATACTGTGGATCTTCAATATGAAAGCTCAGCTTTGATTATAGCCAAATCATGGCATGACGCCCATCGAGTGACTATAGTTGGATCAAGTGGAAGCATTGGAAGTGAAGCACTATTCAAGAGAGGATCCGTCTCCTCAGTTATATGCGGTTAGTATCACAGTCAACTCAAGTCAACTCAAAACCAAAGTCTCTGGCCAAAGCATTTCGATTAATAATAATTGTTATTATTGAACCAAGGACTTTGTATTTGGACTATAAAGTTGAATGTGGATGAGGTTGGAATTTTGATCATTACCAAATTCTATAAGTCCAAAGTGATATAGTTTTGACGAAGAGAATTGGTGTAAACAAATGTCACAACCGGGTAATGCTTATTAAACTAAAATTGGATTTTACCGAAAATGAGTAAGCGATAAATTTGACCATAATGTCACACCACCTGCTAAGTGACGTGTGAACGTTAACATTAGAATAGTTCGATGTTAATTGCTGATCAAATTTACACCCAAGAGTTACACAGCCGAAATGATGAATTCCCTTAAGACCGAACGATTTAATTATTTTATAATTGTTATAAATTAATTAATATTTATGAAATATTAATTATAAAATTTGAATATGATTTGAGAAATAAATAATGTTATATATGTATTTATAACAGTTATAAATATATCGATCGATATACAATATCGACAAGCGATTAAATTAGGTTTAATTGCGTAGTATTTTGGCTTGGCTTATATGAGTTTAAGGCACATCATTAAGGCTGCAAAATTTCGATTTTGGAAAGGTCTAGGGGTGGCTAAAACATAGAGAATTGGCCTTGGAGATAATGGTTTGAGATCAAGTGAGAATGGGTAAACAGGTTTTCCTCGTTTCTCTCTAATACAACCATATATATATAATGACAACCTTTTTTGGCTACCATTACCTTCTACATTGATGGTTAAAACATAGCTCTCAATCAACTCCAAAATTCTCAAATATATTTCAAATTAAAATAATACCATTCGATAGTTAGAGGTCGGTGGTTCCGGACTTGCAATCTGACGAATCAAGAACTGTAAAAGGAAGGGAAGTCCTTGCTTCAACATGGATTCAAAGGCATCATTAAATTGGTAATTTTAATTTATACTACAGTAATTAAATTATATTCTATGATCCTATAATGAGCAATTTCATATCTGTTTAAAAATATTGCTACTATATGTTTAGTTAGGTGAGATTTTTGTAAGTAGATGTAGTTGTCACAAATCAGTTTGGTTATGTGTAGAATTTGTTTGTTATACTATTTGATTTATGCATAGACAAATGTTGTTTACTGTACAAAATCAATTTTTGTCATTAATAATTGTTTTATATATATTTATTAATAAATTCATATATATTTTTTAGTGTATATTTCTCTCTCATAATAGCATATATGCATATATAAGATATATATATGATTTAAAAATTTTATTACATTTATTCATATATAATATGAATTTACAAATTCGAAAATTAATTATTATACATATATTCATATTTTTAAATTAACATTTATTGAATTGTTTATTATATAAAATAATTATTACATTAAAACTTAAATTTTATATTTTTAAAAAATATTATATCATTTCAGAAACATATAGAAAAATTTAGGAATTTTTTTTAAAAATTTATTATTTTTAGTGATTAATATTATTTCGGAAAAACTATTTATGATTTATTAAAAATAATAATTTAATTGAAAAATTCTTCAAAGTTTTTCATAACCTTTCATTCATGATCCTAGAATTTCAAAAATTTTAAAATTTGAATTTTTAATAATATATTATTTTATATTAAATAATTATTTCCAAAATCAATGTATTTGTTTTAAAAAAAATAATATTTCAACTTTGAAAAATCTACAAATTTTTTCTAAGCTCTATTTTATGATCCTAGATTTTAAAAAATTGTACAATTTTAATTTTCATCAAAATATTATTTTGTGTTAATTATTTATGGATAAAAACATTATTTTATTCATAATATATACAAATTAAAATACTAAAATTATTATGTTTGCAAAACTAAGTTAGTTTTGAATTAAAATAATTTCTCTCTCTTTCTATATATATATGTATGTATTTATCTATATATAAATGTTTTATATTCATATATTATATATCATATATTTATACTTACATGTGTGTGTGTATTTGTAACACATATACATGCACATATTTGGACAACATACATGACATACAAAATAAGCTAATATGTCCACTATGATGTAAAATCCCAACATCTACAGATGAGCATATTATACCTTTCATGGATTATTATGTCACACATGCACTCACACATATATGTATATGATACATTTATGTATAAACTAAATCAAATACAATTAATTTCATATCTTAATATATTTGAATTTAAATAAAATAAATGATTTTATTTAAAGGAAATTTAAAAATGTTCTAATTCAGTTAGACTTCATAGGCCCAATAAAGATCCAATAGGGTAAATTTTTTGAAATTCACCCATAACTTCCGCTGTGGGCCGGTCCAGTTCCAACAATATATACATACAAAATTATGAGATAGCTCACCCAAATCCAAGCCAAATACATGCTCAGTCGCACCCAAACTCAAGAACCACTTCCTACCATCTCAAAAAGCATAAAGATCCCACCTTTTAGCACATCCAAGCCAAGCCACACCTTCCCTCTACCTTCCACGCTTAAGGCCCAAAGAGGAATCCCACCATCCTCTTCGCTTTTTCCACTTTTTACTTTAGATCCAAGCTTCATAAGGTGTTCTAAGATGTTGGTGAAAATTTGGTGGAGTTTGGAAGAGATTTGTACTAATTAAAGAAAAATTGGTGAAGAACAGAGTGGATTAGTGCTAACCTACTTCCACTATTTTTGATCTTTTATTACATTTGAAGCTTTAGTGAATTAATGAATGAATACATATGCCTTAGCCCCTTCTTTACATCGCCAAGATCCCCTCTCATGTGCCATGCATGCTTATTTTACTTTACACCTCATTTTTCCTTAGCAAATTATCCTTTTACCCATACACAAAATATCTTCCCATGACATCATCAAGTATTTTCTTTTCATAAATGGTAAAATATTTTTATTTCATAGTAATGATTTCCTACGCAAATAAGTATGTAAAAAAAAGTTTGAACAACTTCTGACAAGTAAAAAAGCTGTTTATCAATAAAACGATTTTCGACCACATTATCGATATTCCTTCAAGTAACTATTTTTGCAAACATTTTTCCAAAACAAGCTTACCACCATTAGTTATTACTTAAAAGTGGTTAACAATGTTATTAAATCAATTTAACTACATTTAATCCAAGATTTAATTATTTAAATAATTTAGATATTTAAACATGAAGTGTCCGAAATTCTGGATAATTACACAGTTTAATAAGTGGATAACTACAAGGTAATTAGATAACATAATAATTGCAAATTGAACAAAGCGATTGAGTTTCAGTGTTTTTCCAATGGTAAAAAGATGTTTAAACCGATAATGGATTGCTACGGTAGAAAATGCAGATCGTACATGATTAATTAGAGAAAGTTAAGATAACTCCTTGATAAATACCATCAATCAAGATTCTAAATTCATCAAATTGCAATAAGATGTTCTAACTTGTGAATAAAATGTTTTAACAAGATGAGATGGAGAGGGAATTGGTGTCGATGAATTACCACGATCAAGGTGAGACAACAAACGAGTCTATGTTATATTCAGCCGATTGACTTAAAGTGCACATTTTGTTCATATATGCTCGACATACTTTGCTATAGATTTGGTAAAGTTGTATACTAAGCAAATTACGAGGTTGGATAAATGTTCCTAGTAACATTTTATGTAATTAAGATCTAACCTTCTCTCGAGTAGCGTTCTACATAGGGCTGTTATGGTAATGGTTACCGTTACCATTTCACAAATACCGTTACCATACCATTTTTACTGGTAAGCGAAAATTGCTTACCGTTACCGATAGGCTGGTATACCGAAGACTGGTATACCGATAATCTGGTAACCGTTACACTGGTAATGGTAAATTACCGTTTGTCTAAAAAAGGTTAGTAACATAACACGTATTCACACCATAACGGTCGTTCATTATATAATTTATAGTGTTACTTAATAAAAGACATAAATGAGAAAGAAGTGAAGTGTATTTAACATTATTTCACTTGGTTAATAAACTAAATTTAATCATTTGCTTGGTTCTAAATGCCTATAATAAAGCAGGTTACATGAATATACATGCATTATAAATTGACTGGTAAAATTACCGTTACCGCTGGTATTGAAGAAATGTTACCGATGATTTACCGTATAAAATGGTAAATTTACCGTTACCATACCGATTAAACTGGTATACCGATTTCACTCGAAAATGGTAACCGATCGATATGGTAATGGTAAATTTACCATTACCATAACAGCCCTAGTTCTACATGTTTAGAAGTATACCTTACTATAAATGTAACTCGATATTATGTCTTGTGATTGTTCATGATCAGAACGTGGGTTTTATACGTAAGATTCAGTGTAATATAAAGTAAAAAGACTATTGCAAATCATTATAGAAGATCTTTTATCCTGACTTAGCTACATTAACCTATATACGACTTTCGATGAATCGTTTTATAATTGTTACTTAATAAGTACAAATATGCAACCTCTTGGTGCTCCCAACGATCATAAGTAAATCATCATTAACCTATCGTAAGCATTATGTACATCAGTATAGTCGATGTATCAATATCCCCTTATTGAAACATCTTTGATTGGAAACGTTCAAGGATAAGAATTTAATCGCGCGATTTAATATTCACGGTTATGTACCCTTTCGTGACTACAATCGGCTAAACATTTTATCCTAATGATTTTTTACATGTATGCTATAGTGTGCAATCAAAACATTATGTACATCAATACATGCAATATAAACAAAACCAATAAAACATGCTTTCACTCCATATGAAATTCCCATAGAAGTTATGTAATTAATATTATAGTACACCTTTTACTTTATCACTAATATAACATTGTTATCGCTCGATAATCATAGTAAAAATTTGCAGAAATCAATTTTTTATAAGATAATTTATCGAAAGATTCATTATTAACGACGTATTTGAAAAACTATTTTTTTTCCGAAAGTTGGTAAAAGATCAAAACAGAACTTTAAATTTTTTTGGATTTCATATTATTTTTCTTTACAAAACTATATATGCTAATATCGAGATTCTTCGAGCACTTTATGATGATTCAGGCTCATAAGATAATTTAGTGGATTGATCAAATTTTGGCACATTCAATATGCTATTTTTGAGACTAGCATGTAAGATTAGCCAAGTTTGTTAAATTGTTTCTTTGAGGATTATTTATAAACTTTTTTGAAATAAACATGTTTTTTGGTAGTCCAAAACATTTTTAACTTTGTTGCGAAGTAACGTAGTCAATTTTAATGGTATTTTTCAAATGTGATATCTGTAAGTGCAAATTAAGGTGCTTTTAAAAATACAACAGGACTAAAAGCATGTTTGATAACTACCTTAAAGTAGGCAAAACTATTTGTATGTCAATTATTTCAACTTTTATGTTTGACAATTTTTTACATGAAGCTTACAAAAGCGACTAATAAGTTGAAATACAAGAAACAACAATTTATTGTTTATGACTTGTGAACATATTTCATAACTAGTTTTTAATCAATTATTTTAGTTATTTAACTTAAAGTCAGATTTCATCCAAACACTCCAACTATAAGTCATTATTAAAAGCTATTTATAGGCAAAATAAGCTATTGAAAAATGGGTTTTATAATATGGATTTTTCCCCAACCTCCCTTTTTTAATATTTAGTTTTTTTCCGATGGATAGAAAAGGGGGGACTAGACATAAGGACAAACTGTAGCAAAAATTTTAGATCTAGGATACACATTTCTAATTTAGTCTGAATAACAAAATCACGTCGTCTCTCATCGACATCGGTCCCGCCTCGAGACCCAACACTGCACTACCTCCACATCACCGCATCTTCGTATGGCGTTATCATCACACTCACCCTCGCCGCTCAACCTCAATCACATCCATCATCGTTATATCCCTTGTCATTGTCGCCCCCACCTTGGTCAAAGAACCCTAGTCATCATCTTTGTTCATGAACCTTAGCCCTACCAATTCTCACTGTATGATCGATTTCACCCTAGAGGGGAGGTGAATAGGGTGATACTAACAATAATAAAAAATTTAATGCGGAAATATATAAAATAATTGTAGCACTGATAATAGTAGAATATTAAAAGCAGAAATAGAACAACACAGATTTACCCAGCTTCGGCAAAACTCTGCCTATGTGCTGCCCCCAAGGTTTCTACTAGAAATTAAGTAGTCAGACGCTTACACACGTAAACTCGCGACACCCGCTATCGACTAACCTAACTCTATGCTCAAAACCCTGCCACAACTCAGCCACCGAGCTGTGAATTCTCGAACTACACCGCCGTAGTTCATCCCCTAGTCACACGACTAGAATTTTACAAAGATTTAAAAGTAAATTACAAAAAAAAAAAACAACTTAAAACACAAAACCCTAGTTTAAAAATATAAGCCAAAAAACAATTAATTCGGCCCAAAATAAAAATAGTGTTAAACAATATCCCTCTTTTCCTTTTATATTTTCGGCTGTATCTTCTTTGTGAAAATGGATGCTTTCTTGTTCCTCTTCGTTCAAAATTAGGGCTTCGTGATTTTCTTTGAAGCCGTTGCTTGGTCGTCGATCGATCTTACTGTCGAATCTCAATTCAGTTTGATGCTTCTTCGATCTTTGTTCTTTGCTTAGCTTCGGATGCTTCAAATTATCGAGATTGAATGATGCGTGAATCGGTACGTGAATGCCTTTTATTGATTATTGGATATTCTCGACTTTGATTCGAGTTTAATGATTTATTGCCTCTCTTTTTGCTTGAACTCGAATGAATTAGTAGCCGATGATGAGATTGGGTTTCATAGGATTGAAAACCCTAAATTAACATTTTTATTTTTTGAGTTGAATTCTTCAATTAACTTTGCTCTACCGTTCGATTTTTGATCGACCGATGGTGATGATATTGACTTGTTAAATCCGTATATTTTCCTGATGTCCTTGCTTGATCACCACGGCTTGTTTGATTTTCTGATTTTTCGTTCATACGTGTTATCATCTGGCTTTGGATTTGGTTTTGTTCTTTATGTTGTTGACTTTGACACTTTGATTTGTTCAATTCGAACTTGTTATTATCTTGGTCACCACGGCTTTGATTCTGGCATGATTATTGACTTTGTTTGAAACTGCTGCATATCATTATTCACTGTCTTTTTGTGCACTGCCCTGGTGCACTTGCTCATTCGAGCCGCTGTCTTCACTGCTTGATTTTGATTTGGTACTTGATGCCTAGATTTATTTCATGTAAGCTGTCATGTGAATCATTTACTGTTGAGGTGCTGGTTATTGCATTCATGTTCATATATATGTATACAAGTGTGTATGTATGTGTGTATATATATATGTATGTATGCTAGTGATGTCTGCACTTGTTCCTCTTGATTTGTATGTGGTCAGTGGTTGTGTTCACGCTTGAATTTGGTATGCACTTCAGTAAAAATACCTCTAACCTTGGTAGCCTCTGGTCATTGTATTCAGATGAGTATATTTATGGTTCACTTGATAACTTTACATATGTATACTTGTTTACCTCCATGCCTTCACTTGTTCCATATGAGTCTGGTTGTATTCTCTGGTATACCACTTTGTGGTTGCTTCTGAACTGGTGGACTCTGGTAGCTGTAGTATCATGTGATCTTGTTCCTTGAGTTCATATTGTAACTGTGTCATATTGCTTCGAGGCAGATCATATTTGTTTGGTCTTGGTGTCACAACTGTTGCTCCTTTGTGTGTTGTCCACCACTTTTTGTACTGGTTCTTGAGTCTTCACTTGTATTCAGTTGCATTCATTAGTTCACTGTATTTTGAAATATGGTTTTGGACTTAAGTCTTGTTTCAACCCTTGTTGTCACTACATACATGATTTCACGTGTGTATATATGTGTTGTTGCAGTCCTCTCTGTTGTATGTCATCATGCTTGTTGCTCCGTGTTCATGTACATTTGGGTCTAGTTCATGCATTCTGAAGCTTTGTAGATGTGCAATCTGATTCATTGTTGCATCAGAACTGGTACATGACAATTTTGTGATGCTTTTGTGTTGCACCTGAGTTGAATCCAGCCTCGGCTCGGGTTTGACCTTGTGCTCACCTGTCCCTACAGTTTTATCAAGTGTATATCGGTGTGCACGGCCTTGTGGTATGTACAGTGATACACTGTGCATGTTACAAGCTGTTCGTGATTGATGAATTCAAAATAAATATGATGACGAACAACCCAAATAACCGAGGCAAATAATATTTTCAAAAACACATTTTATTTTACACTACAAAAATATTTCCTTTTCAATTTTACTGCGTCAGTGTGTATTTTGCAGATAACTCAGATGCTAGATACAAATTGGAATACAGTTGAAGAACAATTATGAGTGAACGAGTGATATGTAGTGAGGTGCTGATGTAATTGATAATTGTATGGTAACAAATTGTATTGTAATTTGAAATGTTGTATATATAGTGAGAGCTCAAATTTTGTACTATTCAAAAATTGTAATAAAATATTTGTTTGAATAAAATATTTATTTGAATTTAAATTTTGTGTTATTTATTTTATTCAGCAAATATTTATTTAATTATGTGAAAATAAAATAGTACAATAACAAATACATTTAAATGAATATATATATATATATATATGTTTATTATCATCAAACAAAAAAATCATATACTAGCATATTCAACAATCTCCCCCTTTTGATGATAACAAATATATATTTAAGATTTTGAATATATTAAATGTATTTGATCATTCAATTTGCTCCCCCTATTTGAATGCTCCCTCTCTACAACAAAGCTCCCCCATCATATATGCATGAAAATAAATAAAAATATGCAAATGAACCTATATGGGAATATGCAAAATATTTGACCTTTATTTGCCAAAATCTTAACTTTTCTCTCCCCCTTTTGTTATCAGCAAAAGAGTAATAGTATTAGAAAAATAGAGATAAAGTGATAGACATTAATATAACATTAATACCCAATCGAGTATAAATATTAAATTTCAATAAAAATCAAACAAAAATCATAAATACTCTATTAGGCGCGTATTCCACTTTAGAATGATAGGGATGATGTAAAACCATATAGTTGTGTCTATTTGTGGTATGTTTATATCAGGAATTTGAATATCTACTAAGCATGCATAACCGTTAGGACTTTTAAATGAGATTAGTAGTATTCCCAATTTAAAATAAAAATAAAAAATGAATTCAAGCATCTTCTAACCACGCATAACCGTGAGGACTTTTAAATGGGATTAGAGTCAACTTGTCTATTTAATAATCAATTTTGATATGTGTTCCATACATGCATAACCGTGAGGACTTTTAAATGAGCATGAAAGCACATAATCAAAATTTCCAAGCAATTCACCCATGCATAACCGTGAGGACTTTTAATGAGAGTGAATACTTTCGATGTTTTTATTGCTAAAAATAAAATAAAATGAATAATGAATAATTTCCCATTTAAAATACCACATATTGACATACTATATTGGATTTTGATGAGTGATGGTCGTTAGAAATATGATAGAAATAAAGATGGTCATGGAATTTTTACCCATCAAAAGTTATTATAAATCTTGTTTAAATTTCTAAAGAAATTTACTAAATATACTGTCTCAAGTTATAATATATGATTAATATTAACACTCATCACTTTTTCAATCACTATTTATCTTTTCGATAATCAGTAGGGAGTCAGATTAGTTAATGTAGTCATTTAAGGTCAAATCCAACAATAATTATAGAATCAAATTTTCTAAAATGACTAATCTGAAACAAGGTCAACAAAAACTATTTTCTAGAAGGGGTTTTATAAGAAAAATGTCTACTAATTTAAAATCATTTGAAATGAAAAATATGCAGATATTTTCTTTGAAAATGTGATGTCTCTACATAAAACACGTTCTACTAGTAATTTTTCTATCAACCAGACTACCAGTGTAATCTGCATCTGAATTCCGCTTTGACTCAAAGTTATCATTAGATAGACATCATAGACCAAACCGTGGAGTGTGCAACAAATACCTAAAAATTCTTTTGAGTTTGAATTGAAACCGTGCATATTAACAACTAGTGAACATAATGTCAGATCAGAATAAACAAATATATCCACATGTATCATGAGTAATCATCAATCAGTAAAACACCAGCATTAGTCCAAACAAATCTATATGAAGTAGTTCAAAGACTCTAGAGGTACATGTAGTGTTCTCGGCATAAAAAGATAATTGGCCAACGATTTTCATAATTCAGATTCAAAATCAACATTTATTTCTTTATCACATAACTGACTGATTTAATTCAGATTATGGTGCATATTTTCACATTTAATAAATCGTTCAAAATAAATATACCGTTACCTATTTTACCTTTACGATAATTTTTCGTTATTGCCCATTGTGATTTTGCCACCTTTATACTAGGCTAAGGAACTTTGATTTTTCTCCCGTCGTATGCCTGGAACAGCCAGAATCCAGGTAACACTGTTGTTGTTCCTTAGCCTGCCACCATGCCTACACGAGAGAAGATTTTTGTGACCTATTTGTTTTTATAGGTCCATGGTTGTTAATGGCAAAATATTTTGAAAAATAAGTTTGTGGAGACCCAAGACAATTTATATTTGTTCCTTTTGGCACCCAGATTTGTTTGACTCTAAGGGATTTTATATTCGTGCCTTTTGAAACACAAATTGGTATGGTTTTGTGTTTGTATATATTTCGACAATTATTCTTGCCATGGCCAATATTTCCACACTTTACGTATTTGGGTATCACACTTTTCCCCTTAAAGTATTATTAGTCGTTTGTTCATATTTTAACACTTTTGCAAATCCAAATCCTTTCCTTTTATTCTCGAAGAGTTGATTTTCAAAGAGCATATTAAATGATTTATCTCTAGTGTAAAATTTCCGAGTAACCAACTCAAGTTTATTAACTTTGGATTTTAAAAGTTTATTTTCATTTATTAGCTTCGAACAACAACTAATAGTACTATCTCTCTTTTCAAAATTCTTCATTTTCAAGTCCATATTTTCATTTTTAAGTTCTCTATTAGTCTAAATTTCTAGCATCTCAGTTTCAAAGAGTTGGAGTTTTTTAAATTCAATTTTTTCAAAATCCTTGATTTTTTCAATCTCCTTTTCAAACTCATGATTTAATTGAATAATTTCAGATTTGCTCAAAATCACGTTTTCTTTTTCAAGGGTTTTGAAATTTTCGTTTACTATATTTAATTCCTTTTCAAAAATCGCACATTTAGAACTTTTTGACTTCTTAAAACTATCCAACTCTTTTTGCAAAATGCTATTTTTACAAATCAACTCAGTTATCTTTTTCTCCCGAATTAAAATTTCATTTTCTAACTTTTGAAAGTTTTCTTGAAAACAAACAAATTCTTTTTCATAGTCCAAACACCTTTTGCAATTAGAATTTTTATTTTTCTTAAAAATTTTAAGCTCATTTTCCAAATCATTATTTTTCTGACGCAGTTTAGCTTATCCCATTTTCAACTTATTATTTTTCATCTTAAGAGATTCATTATTTTCAATTGATTTTCGGCACAAGAGAACTAAATCATGAAATGAAAGATCACTTATCTCATCGGCTATTGAATCTTCATCACTGCTGTCAAATCCTATCAAGCACGTTTCTTCAACTGAGTCGATTGTGGGGGATTTCTCACCGTTGTTGACTTTTGCACCATATATTGCATCAAAAGCATTCCAGAGTTCCTGTGCACTTTCACAATGAGAGATATAGTTAAAATTATTTCGATTAATATGAGAATATAGTATATGCATAGCAAGAGCATTAATTGAAATATTTTCTCATCTACTATATCACACCCTTTTTCAATTATATCCCAACATTTAAAATTAACAGATTTTAAATACAATTCCATTTTAAATTTCCAATTTAAAAAATCTGTTCCATCAAAAATAGGACGAATAATACTGGACTCACTCTCGCTAAATTTGCAACTAGGGTTAGACATCCTTGCTATTAACCTGCTTTGATACCACTTGTAGGATCGATTTCACCCTAGAGGGGGGGGGGGTGAATAGGGTGATACTAATAATAATAAATTTTTTAATGCGAAAATATATAAAATAATTGCAGCATTGATAATAGCATAATATTAAAAGCAGAAATAGAACAACACAGATTTACCCAGCTTCGGCAAAACCTTACCTACGTGCTGCCCCCAAGGTTTCTACTAGAAATTAAGTAGTCAGACGCTTACACACGTAAACTCGTGACACCCTCTATCGACTAACCTAACTCTACGCTCAAAACCCTACCACAACTCAACCACTGAGTTGCGAATTCTCGAACTACACCACCGTAGTTCGTCCCCTAGTCACACGACTATAATTTTACAAAAATTTGAAAGTAAATTGCAAAAAGAAAGACAACTTAAAAAACAAAACCCTAGTTTAAAAATATAAGCCCAAAAACAATTAATCCGGCCCAAAATAAAAATAGTGATAAACAATATCCCTCTTTTCCTTTTATATTTTCGGTCGTATCCTCTTTGTGAAAATGGATGCTTCGTTGTTCCTCTTCGTTCAAAATTAGGGCTTCGTGATTTTCTTTGAAGCCGCCGCTTGGTCGTTGATCGATCTTACTGTCGAATCTCAATTCAGTTTGATGCTTCTTCGATCTTTGTTCTTTACTTAGCTTCGGCTGCTTCAAATTGTCGAGATTGAATGATGTGTGAATCGGTACGTGAATGCCTTTTATTGATTATTGGTTATTCTCGACTTTGATCCGAGTTTAATGATTTATTGCTCTCTGTTTTTGCTTGAACTCGAATGAATTAGTAGTCAATGATGAGATTGGGTTTTATAGGGTTGAAAACCTTAAATAAACGTTTGTATTTTTTGAGTTGAATTCTTCGATTAATTTTGCTCCGCCGTTCGATTTTTGATCGACCGATGGCGATGATATTGACTTGTTCAATTCATATATTTTCCTGATGTCCTTGCTTGATTACCACGGCTTATTTGATTTTCTGATTTTTCGTTCATATGTGTTATCATCTGGCTTTGGATTTGGTTCCGTTCTTTATGCTGTTAACTTTGACACTTTGATTTATTCAATTCGAACTTGTTATTATCTTGGTCACCACGGCTTTGATTCTGGCATGATTATTGACTTTGTTTGAAACTGCTACATATCATTATTCACTGTCTTTTTGTGCACTGCCCTGGTGCACTTGCTCATTCGAGCTGCCGTCTTCATTGCTTGATTTTGATCTGGTACTTGATGCCTGGATTTATTTCATGTAAGCTGTCATGTGAATCATTTACTGTTGAGGCCGCTGATCATTGCATTCATGTTCGTATATATGTATACAAGTGTGTATGCATATGTGTGCGTGTATATATATATGTATGTTAGTGATGTCTTCACTTGTTCCTCTTGATTTGTATGTGGTCAGTGGTTGTGTTCACGCTTGAATTTGGTTTGCACTTTAGTAAAAATACCTCTGACCTTGGTAGCCTCTGGTCATTGTATTCAGATGAGTATATTTATGGTTCACTTGATATCTTTACATATGTATACTTGTTTGCCTCCATGCCTTCACTTGTTCCATATGAGTCTGGTTGTATTCTCTGGTTTGCCACTTTGTGATTGCTTCTGAACTGGTGGACTCTGGTAGATGTAGATGTGATCTTGTTCCTTGAGTTCATATTGTAACTGTGTCATAGTGCTTCGACGCGGATCATGTTTGTTTGGTATTGGTGTCACAACTGTTGCTCCTTTGTGTGTTGTCCACCACTTTTTGTACTGGTTCTTGAGTCTTCACTTGTATTCAGTTGCATTCATTAGTTCATTGTATTTTGAAATATGGTTTTGGACTTGAGTCTTGTTTCAACCCTTGTTGTCACTACATACATGATTTCATGTGTGTATACATGTGTTGTTGCAGTCCTCTCTGTTGTATGTCATCATGCTTGTTGCTCTGTGTTCATGTACATTTGGGGTCTAGTTCATGCATTCTGAAGCTTTGTAGATGTGCAATCTGATTCATTGTTGCATGAGAACTGATACTTGACAATTTTGTGATGTTTTTGTGTTGCACCTGAGTTGAATCCAGCCTCGGCTCGGGTTTGACCTTGTGCTCACCTGTCCCTACAGTTTTATCAAGTGTATATCAGTGTGCACGGCCTTGTGGCATGTACAGTGATACACTGTGCATGTCACAAGCTGTTCGTGATTGATGAATTCAAAATAAATATGATGACGAACAACCCAAAAAACCGAGGCAAATAATATTTTCAAAAACACATTTTATTTTACGATGCAAAAATATTTCCTTTTCTATTTTATCGCGTCAGTGTGTATTTTGTAGATAACTCAGATGCCAGATACAAATTGGAATACAGTTGAAAAACAATTATGAGTGAACGAGTGATATGTAGTGAGGTGCTGATGTAATTGATAATTGTATAGTAACAAATTGTATTGTAATTTGAAATGTTGTATATATAGCGAGAGCTCAAATTTTGTACTATTCAGAAATTGTAATAAAATATTTGTTTGAATAAAATATCCATTTGAATTTAAATTTTGTGTTATTTATTTTATTCAGCAAATATTTATTTAATTATGTGAAAATAAAATACAATAAAAAATACATTTAAATGAATATATATATGTTTATTATCATCAAACAAAAAATCATATACTAGCATATTCAACACTCACCCCCACAATACACTATCACGTCGTTGCACCACACTAGAAGCCCGACCAGTGCACCAACATTAGAAAAAAAAGTGAACAACAAAAATGCTAAATTTAATCAGCATAATATGATTGTAAGACAATATACATTTGTGCATATAGCATAATGCAAAATTAAACTAGCATTATACATACATACATACATGTGTGTGTGTATAATGACATATGCATTTGCATATTTCAAAAAGAAAAAAGCTAAACCAAACCAACGCCACACATGTATGATGTTATATACTCATTTATATAGTACAGAAAATACTAAATTAAACCAGTATTATATGTGTGTGAGCACGCGCACGTGTATATATGTATGTGTGTGTATATGTATATATATGCATATATATGTATATGTGTGTGTACACCCCACCCCAAATAGTGGAGCACTGCAATTGTCTATTAATTTCCCCTCTAAGTTTCTATTTAAACGATAAAGTGAATGGAAAAAGAGAAAAAGAAGTATTATCTAAATAGAAACTTAGGTTGAAAATCGGATAACAATTGGGGTGTTGCACTGTTTGAAATGCCACTGAACGCTCCTCGTATGTGTGTATGTATATACACACATATACATGTATACATATATAGGCACACACACATACATACAAAACAAGTAATGTTTTAGCATTTTCTGTGGCTAGCTCATAGAAAAAACCATCGCCACCAATCACAACTACCGCTACCACCATCATCATGAACTTTGAACCTCCACCAAGAAGAGCACTCAACGCCACCGCCAGCCACCTTCGCGGATTCTCCATCCAAAATCTTCCTCCGATCAACACCGAATCCTAGTCCTGTTTGTCGTGAAACGTTTGTCTAGTCTAGAGTCCAAAATCGAGGCATCATTTCTTGAGGCGGATGAAAAAAGTCCTTTACTCTAGTTTCCACGATAAATAAATACGAAAAAAAATAAGGAAGGAAAGAAATTGCCAGTTTTGTTTTTCTATCATCTTCCCCAAGCCGCCATTCTGCTTGAAACACTAATAAAGCCTCACATCTCCGCTCTATTTTGGTTGCTCCCTGTAATGGCGCCTAGCAGTCCACGAATCCTTGTTTGCGGTGACGTCTTTGGCCATCTCAATCAACTTTTCAAACGAGTGCAATCCGTATTATCCATCCCTCTTCCGAATTCCTTTTGAAATTTTAAATTAGTTTTCGGCTTATCAATCCCTCTAATTTTCAGGTTAACAAATCGAGCGGCCCATTCGACGCCCTGCTTTGCGTCGGCCAATTCTTTCCTCAATCAATGGATGACGCTGATGAAATCGCTGAAATTATTGACGGAAAAGTGCATGTGCCGATTCCGACATACTTCATTGGGAATTATGGAGCAGGAGCTGCTAAATATCTGAGTAAAATTGGAGGATTAGGGTTTAAGATGGATGGGATCGAAATTTGTAAGAATCTTTTTTGGTTAAAGGGCAGCGGCAAGTTTTCTCTTCATGGTTCGTCTGTTTCCTAAACCCTAATGTTATGTTTTTCCATTCAGAGCATTGTGTTTGTTAATTTGTCATGTATGTAGATACAACATTGTTTCTTTATTTCTTTCCGCTAACCATTTTGAATGAGCATTACTATTCATGCCCTAAAATCACTGAGAATTACTTTATTCCAGTTCGAGACAAAGGGTGTCCGTGCTTCAATTCATTTGGCCATACAAAGAGTGTCCGCTCTTCAATTCATTTGGCAATACAAAGCGCATCTAATTTGAAAAACACAAAAAAAAAAAAAAATTCAAGTGCTAGTACAAAGCGTGTTTACTCTTTATTGCTATCCACAATTTAATGAAAAGCAGCCACACTTCAGTAACGTTTTAATAGTAATGCTCATTTTGAATAGCTTTTCATAGGTTCTCAAAAGCAAATATTAAGAGGTCAATATTGATAAGAAAAGCCAAATCACTTCTAATGTTATTTTTTGACTTTGTTTGGAAGAAAAAGTTTTAACTGAATTAAGGAATGCATCCACAATCTGACTTTCTAATTTTTCGTCTTTCTAAAACAAGATACTTCTTTAACAAAAGCAGAGAACATTTTTGCTTTTCGTTGCCAAATATACTCTTGGTGGGGAGAGTAAAGATAGCTTGAGAACGACCCTTATAGAGTTTATGGTGTATGAAATTTGGATGAACAAAAATGTTCAAACAAGTAAAAAGTATATCATACAACGTGGAAACCGACCGCCTGTCTTATTTTATATGAAGTGTAACGTATAAAAGTAAATAAATGTATACTTGAAATTTCACAATACTATTGTAGTATAGTCTAGAATTTTTTTGATGAAGTAGATATTAACGAGTTTTAAAATTTCATTAATATTGAGTTTTTTTTTGAAATTGGATACTTAGATGATAGTACATAATAGTACTACAAGTCTTAGATAGTATACAACATATTACATATCAATATATTTTCAATAGTTCGAATCACGCTACGCAAGTTCAAAACTGTGACCTCTCGCATCAAAGTCGAAGCGCCTAACCACTGGAATAGTAGTGCTGGTCAAATAATATTGAGTTTTACTTATGAATATCGTATGCCATAATTGTCTGATGACGCCCTCCACTTGTAGTACCCATGAAAGGACCATCCTACATTGTTCGATACTCAACCGATGGAGGGAGCGTCATTGGGTCAAAGCAAAACCTAAAAACATGTCATATATGTCAGAGCGCGTAGAGAAATTGTACTACATAACATAAATATAATACATACGAGACAACAATATGATCAAAGGAACATAGATTAACCACAACAAACCAATATTAGAATGCAATGTGGTTCATCAGACCATAAATCAAACAAATAAGAGAAAATATATCTCAAGTACAATAATGACCGCATAAGTGAAGACTATCAATAAATATATACATAAGTGCTGATAGCTCATAACGCTGCATACATAATAAGTAACAACTCCATATAATAGTAATATGAGAAAAACGTAAGCCTCTTGCTCATTTTTCATACAACTTCATATGCTATCATCGTATATGACTCCATTCATTCATAAAGAATACCCTAAAGTTATGAAAAAACATGTATACAAATAACCTTGGGTCATACAACAGTTTGATATGAGTGATTTGTACGTCTAAAACAATATATATAAACTATATGTATATATCATAAAGTAAGAGCTATATGGTATGTGAAATTATATCACATTCCCCTGCATTTAACAAGTTAGCATATATAAAATATCATGTTAAACTAAATCAATGCTAAGAGTATACTACTCTATCTCAATATAAATTAGGGTATCATGGTATTAGATTCAATAATACATAACATTAGCAAAGATAGTTGTGTCATCCATCAATCAAACTTCTATAATACTTGTAGTGATTTGGTTATATGATGACATATCGTTTGGCCTATTGAAAGTACCATATAATAGACCGAACCAACAATAGACTTAGACATGTCCTCGACAACCATGACTCTTATGTTTGTTGGTGAGCATCCCGTCCGATAATGGTCTTTCCCATGTTACATATCCTAAGGCCTGTCATCAAACCCCCTCGTCACGTCACATGAGTAACGATAGTAGAATCTATGTTGTTCCTACATACAAGTAATCCTAAGTAGAACTTGCTTGCTTGAACAATCCTAGTCTTTCAAAACAACTGATTTCCACACATCAGCTATTAATCGGTACCGATTGATATCGATCAGTACAGTACCAGATGGATTCATAGTTATTAATGGCGCACGGCGTAAAAAGACGCAAAACCTCTCTGGAGTCTTGGCGCACGACGCGGCAAATGTCACGCGTCCTTTTAATTTACTGCGCATGTTTAATTCCTTTTCTATAAATTTAACCTATAACAACAAATATAAAAAGTTCATAATTTTTTGCTAAAACATATGCAACCAAAGATTTTTAGGCATTTTGTAAAAAGAAACATCATCAAATATAACATCATTAGCATAGAATTTCAAGCATAATAGTTTTCAAAATTCAAAATAATTATATATTACTAATAAACTAGAAATCTGAATCTGATTCAGCGATTATATTTTCCAGATTCAGGAAAATAGGCAGAGGGAAAAAGTAGCAAAAAAAATTAGTCTCAGGGACAACAAGTTTGTTTTTTTGTCTGAAGGACAATTTTTAATGTAAACAGAAAATGATAGTTGCAACCATCATTCTGTGATTTACACTAAAAAGTGTCTTTCAACCTAAAAAACAAACTTCTTGTCTTTGAAACTAAATTTTTCTTCAACTTTTTCCCTAAGCCTAAAACCCCTTCCAGATTAATGTGTGCATCATCAGAATCATAAGCTTAAATATCTTCCTCATCCGTCTCATTTAGATTTGTTTCTTCTTCGTGAAGACATAAAAGAGTTGGAACAGGTACTGAAAAACCTCTTGACATGGAAGTTCTTCTACATGGATATCTAGCTTCCTCCACTTCTGCTGCTCTAGCAGCAACACCCCATGTCAAGTCGTCGTCATCATCAAATACAAGTTCATCTTTAGCATCGAATCGAATACATCATCGATACTAATTTTAGAGTTTAAAATGCAAAAAATGAAAAATAAAAAATAAACAAAAACAATAAAATAATAAAAAGGCGCGTCATTTGCGCCATTTGACGCGCCTTTTCATGTACGCTGCGCCACAAGTGAAAATGGCGCAAACGCTGCGCTGTGCCCCATGGCATGCGCCTTGATGCTCCATTGATAACTATGGGTGGATCGATATCGATTGATATCAATCGAGCACTTAACTTCACTCTATCTTTTGTATACTCGACCCCTTCTCTTGCTTCAATCCTAAATGTTCATTCTTTGCTCCATATATTGGTTTAGTCATCGATCGGTCTCGTTTGATAACATATGTCAGTTTTCATGGTTTAGCACCGATTGATATTAATCAGTATCGATCCATGACTTATAAATTTTTCGGTGTTTTTGTGCTTCATTTTTTCGTCGACCCTTCTTTCGTCTCTTTTGCTCCATTTTGCGTGCAGCTTTCAACATTCATCGTCTCTAGAGTCTCAAAACTTTGCATGATCATCCATTCAAACATGCATGCAATAAACAACCCCAAATCAAGCATAACATGTCATTTAAACATTTCAACAGACACCTTAACTATGCATGTAAGCGTATTTCATCATAACACATACTGCAATCCATGTTTAATCATTAAAACATTATTTTAATTTCGTTTTTCAAATCATATCAAAAATTAAAAATAGAGCTTTATGCTGAAAAGTGAATCCAAAATATTTTTAAAAACATGTATTACAACATATATCATCATTTGATGATTAAATCCTAAAAAATGCTCCAAATCAATGCAAATCTGAAACGATGATTAAATCTTTCCCTTCTCTTCTTTATTGGAATGACTAGGATTTTCTAACATCTCATTTTTTTCCACGCGATTTGACATACATATTGAAAATGCATAATACAAAACTTGTTTTCAAACCAAACACCATATTATATTTATAATTGATTTTGTTTGAAGAAATGTTATTGGAAATGCTTTTAGATTTGAAAATTAATGAAATAGCAGCTGCTCTAACCTAGCTTACCCCTAAAATCGTTGGTTTTGGGCTTTTGGGACAAACTATAAAATCTGTCTAAAACAATCCACTAAGACGGAAAACTTATAACAGTTATAATATTCAAAATGGTTGAGCCAAATCATTATTATGCTCACTCTATGGATGGACAAACAACTTGTTCTTTCATCTAGAACAAGAATCAACCCTAATTTGACTCCCATCAAAAGTTATGTCCATTACAAGGTTCGATCTCTAAAAGTAACACAATTTTGCCTAAAATTCAAAAAATGAAAATCTTACTTTTTGCCAAAGTTTTTAACCATAGCTATTATTGGCGTAAGGCGCAAAGTTTCCCCAGAGCCTTGGCGTACGGCGCGGCAAATGACGCACACCTTTTTAATTTGCTGCGCAAGTTTAGAATTTATTTATACATTTAACATATATAACAATTGATTTAAAAAGTTTAATATAATTTATATTTAATATATGCAATAAAGATTTTTTAGACATTTTGCAAAAAACATCATTAAATATAATATTGTAAGCATATAATTTCAAACATAACAGTCTTTGAAAGCTAAAATCCATGATAACAGTGCATATTATTTATAAACTAAAAATCTGAATTTGATTCAACAATCATATTTTCTAAATCACTGTCCGTATAATCAGATTCATAAGCTTTAGTGTTTTCCTCATTTGTCTAATATCAGTTTTAATGCGACCGTAATAGGAATAGGCGGTTCTAAGTTATTTGGGAATTAATTTGACAAAATAAATCCATTGGAGATTATTTATTAGGCGCAACATTTATTAGAATAGGTAGTTCAAAGTTTGTTCGAAATTAATTTGGAGAATGCGATGATGTTATTTGTTCGGTGCAATGGTGGTAATTAGACCCGTTGGGTTGGATTTAGAACCGACCGACAGGTCTTGGTTCTAGCCGGGTTGAGTTTTATCGAGTTTAACTGTGTATTTTGAAACCTTAACACGACTCGATGTTCGATTCGGATCGGGTCAGTTTGGGTCCGATTGGATAATAGCGCTAAAGAGTATTTACTTTTTCGCTTTTCTGTTTAATCTTCTAGATCATATTGCTTCTTCATATTATTTTTCATGAACTATACCCTACCCGAGGTCTATCTTTATATTTTGTTGGAGATTACTTCAGAGTGTAATCGTAGCATTGTATAAAAAATATACAATACATTCTACCATGATTGGAGATTAGTTTGAATTATGAAAAATGAAAAATAAATAAAAAAAAGTAAAAAAACATTAAAATAACGAAAAAATGTGTCATTTGCGCCGTAGCTCCATTCACCGTGCCTTTCCATGTGCGTCGTGCCATACAAAAGAAAGGCGCAAACGCCGCCGTGGCGTGCCTTTCATAATTATGTTTTTAACCAATTAAAGTTGTTTGATTATGTAAATCATATTTTTCCTATGTTATTCTACTTGAAAGCGTGTGTCGTTACAAATTGAGTTTATCGTAGTTATTGGATTTTACTTTGAACTTCGTGTTTTTGAATACGAGAAATCTATCTCATTGAAATAGAGTATATACGGTTTTGATGAATAAATCCAATCTTCAATCCATCCTTCTGCAAATATATATTGCAGTTTTTTCTAAAATGAGAAAACTTTTAAGAGTAAGAGACTAAGCTAAAATAGTATAACAATTTTTTAACAATTAGTGCAAATTTTATTATGTCCCGTGATGTATACAACATCTTGTATTTTGTTATCTAAGTCTTATTATTGGAATAAAATAAGAAACCGAAGTTAAATGAAAAAAGTGAAAAGTTGCTCTTAAAACTAACTGTGAAGAAAAATAGAAATTCAAGTGGTTTGGAGATAAATAAATAAAAAGTGTGTATGTATGCGTGTATATCATTACTAGAGAACTGATTGAATGAACTCCAAGTACTTGACAAACAATATGTTCTGTATTTACTTGGGAATGGGGTTCCCAGCTTTGTATAGATAGTGAACAATGAATTTTCCACTATGTTCTAGCTATCAATATCCGCAATTACATGTAATACCATATTTCGCTCTCTACACATGTTTTCCATGATCAAGGGTGTTTGCTTGCCTGCTTGTGTTTATATCCATCATTGGATGCAATGTACAACCATTAAAAATAATCTTTTAACCATGAAAACATGCTGAAAGTTTGAGCGTGTGTGTCTATATATGTATAGATTTTAGTTCATCCAGTTGAAAATTTCATTGGTATATTAAAATAAATGTCATGAAAAATATGATATTCTCTTTCGTAAGTAGATATTTTGATTAAATGTTACCGTGGTATTTCAAAGATAGCAACATCGATTATATCATTGAAAATAAAAAATACTAATAGTAATTTCTGTATTTTTAGTGCATCGTAGCAAATGTTTATATGGTTTATTTGAAGGTATGCATTTTTTTTCACCAAAATGAAACATATGGCATTAATAATCTGGATATACAGTTGATATGGTTTATTTAAAGGTACGTAATTTTTTCCACCAAAATGAAACAAATGGCATTAATAATCCAGATAGAGATTATGGATATCAAGTGATTTACTTACATTTTTAGCGATTCTTCAAGAATAACTTTTGTAAAGGTGTGACATAATGAAATGAAAACATATTTTAGGCTAGGGATGTAAATTTTGTACGATTGTCCGACGTCCGGCTCGGTCCGAAACTGTAAGGCGTTCGGTCCATGTCCGTAGAATTCTTATTTAGGACACTAATTAGGACAAGAAATAATATCCAAAAATATGTTCGTTCGGAAATGTCCGATGTTTTTCTATTGTCCGAACATTGTCCATACGTTGTCCGACTCGTACAAATATTGTTCGAGCTTAATGCTTGTCCGGTCTATACTCGTCCGAATCTCTTATATGACAGGACTAGGACACACCGTCGTTCGATCCAATTCGACTCGTTTACACCTCTATTTTAGGCCATTGACTAAAACCATTTATATTTGATAACCAACCACTGTTTATTAAACTTAAAGTAAATATTGCAAGTTAGCGCCACTTGAAAATTTATCGAGTCTTTTAATATTAAATATTCTCTAATTGTACTTTCCAACGCTCCGATGGACCTATCAAAATTTGTGAAAAGGAAAAATGAAATGCAACACAGAAATTTCATACCATATAGATGATAGTGTTGCTGGCTTCAAAACTTGTTTCACTCATGCGACGACTTACAAATTCAGCCTAATATAATAAATTTATAAAAGGTTCGCTTCCCACATAGCATAGATCAAATTTAGCATAATATGAAATTTATAAAAAGTTTGCTTCCTACGTAGCATAGATCACGCACTAGTTGCATGATAAGATTGAGACTTAAGAGCCATAATTTTGAACTTGTCATATCAAAATACAGAAATTCAAGGTGAAGCTTTACTTAGTAAGTGGCCTAGACTATCAAATGAGCATTCATACAAAATACTACATTCTGAAAATATATGTCCTCTAGAATATCTCTCTAGTTTAGCCCAAACCAAAACATTCATACATTATACAAAACATAAAAGATACCCCTAAACTTTAAACATAGATTGTCAGTTGCATCTACATCATCAATATCTTGACATACATCACCATCATCCTTTTTGTCTTATTTCCGAATGATTGGGGTCGACCACGTAAATTCCCAATTTCCATGTTGAGAATTCAACATAAGATTTGACACAGTTTTACAATCGGTTGTGAACCTGACATCAACCGATCTTTTTTTGCATCCGACCTTGGGTGCCAACATAGGGAGAGTCAATAGACATCTCGACATTCATTAGGATGAATTTTCTTTATCTATTACTATTTTATAATTTTGTTTTGATTCTCATCCAATAAAATGCAAAATGAGCATGAATTGTGTAAAGTACGGATGCATCTCAACTAAAAATGTTAATATATATAAAATAACACAAATGACTAACTCCAAACCCCCATTCACCCCCAAACGTCCCACCTCTATACCCATACTATTAAAGAGTGTTACAATGTAATACCATCTAGTAATACAGGGAATAAAACGATAATGAGCGAGAATATTCTGTTGGGTTAACACCGGTACATATTTCTAGCTCGTACAATACATCAAATATATACGTATGCGATATCGACACAAAGTAATAAACACGTGTGTTTATTAAGACATAACAATACGCAATATAAAAAGAGAATACAGAGTCATATATCACAATGGGAAAATATAATAACATAACATAAACACAACTGAGTAGGTCTACAAAAGATGTATTCGACCCATTACAAAATATACATAGTTACGAGTAGAACAAAATATACATCCCAAGTACCATAACGTCAATACATACATGATACCACATCAAAAGAATATATACAACACGGACCATCAAAATGTACATACAAGTATATCTATTTAGTCCGCTCAAAGTAAAATCCATCATCCATAGGTCTACCGTTCTCCTGAAACTGTAAAGTCTCAGACTGAACCAAGTATTATTATATAAATAATAAATGATAACATAGCAATCATCACCATATATAGAAACATCATGAACTCAACCATGCACAATATCATCAAGCATAATGCGCACCTCAATCATCATATTAATAACACATACATAATTGGATGATAATATAAACCTAAATGATGCATGCATTCCCATGCATTTAGTGTACTTGTTGCATGCTTTAAGCAATGTCGAAATTAACTCTCAGATAATCTACTAATGGAACGTGCATGAAGCCGGTCCTACCTAAGCTACTAAATGTATGATATGAAAACTAATAGCCGATGCGAACATACACAACAAATACAATAAGGACAAAGTTATGCTCTTTGCATGTTTTGGTTTTCTCTCAGATAATCATGGCGATTTCTCTCAATCTCAGGTATCACTAATAGACGAGCATATATGTATATCTATAGCTGGTCTTAGGGTTAGACATAATAAACTATCTATCTTGTAAATATAAGTCGGCTCTCAACCATAGCCATGCATACTTTTTGCCCATAATCAGTTTTCCTCCAGAGAAACGTTACTTCAAGTCGTATGTATATTTTAGTGGAAATCGGACGGAAGATTGATAGGCTTTTAGTCCTACTCCAAGAGCCTTCCTCACATGCTTTCAACGCCACTTCTACAACCTTTGGCCACCCGATTCAATATCCATCTTGCACATCGTAGTGTGCACAATACAATGAATTGCTTCGCTACGATCCTTCAATTTGCCCTATGATAATAGACTATTGTGTGATACTAAGGCGATAGCTCTTAGCAATAAATAAAAAATGCGTCATGGATTCGAGGCGCGATTCCATAATAAGACTGCTAGGATGGATACTTGCATAATCTGGTTTCATCCCCGCGACATAAAAAGAACAAATTCTTAGTCAATAGACATAGGAAACAGCTCTTAGCCTACTAACTCTCATAGCTAGTTGCGTGAGATATTAACTACAATTTATAACCTTGTTACTCGTCTCGTCAAATAAGTGACAACTACTTGCATAAAGTAATCAAACAAATATCACTCGAGTATCTCATACTACTCAGTGTTACTCGATCGTTTACTGGATGCACTATTCTACACAATGAGTCAAAGGAGTAATCAGAAAAGTATTATCGAATGTATCATACCGTTCGGTATTACTAATCCATTTACTCAGTATTCTCCTCATACAAAACTTAACACACAGATTTGCTAAGGCCAATTCACTTTAAAAAGGTGAAGTTTTAATTTAAATTTACTTCAAATCCTTTTTAATTCGAAATCCGGAAACCTCATTTCGGATTTAAATACTTCTGATGTGTGTGTGTTTTCTTAAAAATTCATATTTGATTATTGTAAAGTGTTCAAATTTACTCACTAAAATCCCCCCCCCTTTGATAATCATTTAAAAACTGTATTTTTTTCAAATTTAAACCAATAGATAGTTTTAATTACATTAGTAAATAAAATAATTTGTAAATAAATTTTCTACAGTTCGAAAATTTATCCCAATTATATAAAAACCCATTTCAGATGTTTAACACAATTTAAAATATCAATCTAATTCGTTTTTAATCAAAATAGCAGTCATTTCCATTTTTCTAAAATAAATTGCAAATTTATTTAGGTGTATAATCAAAACTCTTGCAGGTTTGGATTTTGGCCAAAAACTCAAAGGAAAAACAGTAAATAAGAAAATCATAACTTGTCTTAGATTTTAACTTCAACATTGTTTCTGACAAGAAGAAAAAAAATACAGTGGAATTAGGATTTTGATTAAACGGCCGAAAGTTTTAAAATATAATCTGGTTGAATGATGAGAAAAAAAGATAATGAACTAAACGCTGAAGCAGGATGTCTACCAATAAAATTTTAGGTTAGTATTTTGTTGGAAGATGGCAAGAAAAGAAAATGAAGTAAAATAAAGCCAAATATGTGCCAAGAAGGTGGTTGAATTTTTTTTTTAATCATGATACATTAGAGGAAGGCGGTTGTAGAAAATAAAACGTCCACAACAGTTGCATATAACTTGTAGTGGACTGTTCTGAATTATGAAGAAATGTGACAAAGAAGAAAAACAATAAACAAATACTTTTGTCAGGATATGGCTTGAAGATCTAAAGAAGAAGAGACAAGGAAAAACTTTAAAATAAATGGAATAGCAAACAAATAGTTTTTGCTCTGTCTTAAAATATAATTTCTCGTGTCCGTCGGCTTTAGGTTATATCCAAGATCACTAGATAGTATATACACGTCTAGTTCGAGGATTTTTTTTAAATACTTACCAGAAATATTCATTAAGCTTCACTTTTATTTATAACTTTAAAAGGAGGTCTTATTACCAAGAGATTTTTCTTCTTCAATTTAGGCCACTTTTTAAAACTGATTACGCAAATAGGTCGCTTTCAAGACTGTTTACAAACATAGTTCATTTTTCGATCATGTCAGTGCCACGCTGGCAAAAATGTACCGACGACATTCCAAATGTGGCCAGTGTATATATTAATTTTTAGTATATTGGTGACATTTCAAAACGTGCCAATATGTTAAAAATTTATATGTTGGCGCATTCTCAAATGTTGTCTGCTTTCCGCTTTCATAAAATATTAAACAAAATCGGCAACTTTTGAAAAAGAGCCAACCTTAGGGCCCGTTTGGTTTGCTGTTTTTAGTTTTGTGTTTTCGTCTAAACAAAAATGCGCATTTCTTATGCGTTGTTGGAAAACACACAATTTTGAAAAATGAAATTAACATAGAAAATAGAAAACAAGTTTATTTGGTTTTTCGTGTTTTGAGACATAACAAAAGGACGGAAAACAATTCCTCTCCTCCATTTCCCGTCCATCGTTGTAATGGCTAAGAATTGTAAAATTTTTTTCCATGTTTTTTTGTATTTTGTAGTGTATGTTGAAAACACAAAACTCAAAACGAAACCAAACGGGCCCTTATTTTCTGTAACAATTCTGGTGTCTTTTCAAATGTCGCCAATAAAAAAAAATAAACCGGCGACATTTCAATTGTCGTGTCCACATTTTTGTCAGCGTGGCACTAACATGGCCAAAGTGATATATATTTGTAAATAATTTTGAAATTGACATATTTACGTAGTAAGTTTTAAAAGTGGCCAAAATTTACAAAGTTCTCTATTACTAAAGATGAATTAAACCTTATTTGAGATTCTTTTTTCACCCCTTAGAAAACTTTACTCTTAATCCAAAACCCCATATATCATGATTTACCGCTAATAATATCTTTGTTTTTATCAACTCCTAATTAATATGAGCCATTAGATATACTTTTTTCTTTCAATCTCAGCCATTAGATTAGAACTAACTAACCTTGCATACTTTTTCAAGTCGTTATAGTTCGTACTTTTCCAGACTCAGTCCAAAATTCTAGCCCAATCCTTATTATTTTCTCCAAATTAGGAGTTTTATTGATAAAATGCATTATTCTGTATATATAATTCGCTTTAGTTCTATCGACCGAAGACTTCTGAATTGTACACATGGCACTTTGTTATGTTATGCTTTAACTTTGTCATCTTTTCGCTTGCACCGTTCTTCTCTACCCTTCATTCCAACGCCAAATTCAAATTGCTAAACTGTTTGTGTATTTTTATTACAAATTCCAATAATTAATAGCAAAATGCTTTTTTGACACCCATTTCACATCCAATTCAAATGTAACTAAAAAGCCTGTATCTGCAGGATTGTTAATAGTGTATCTATCAGGACGAAAAATGCCAGATGTTGCAGGACTTGGTGGGTACAATGAGGATGATGTTGATGCATTGAGGGCTCTGGTTGATGATTCTGGAATATTCGATATCTTTTTGACATATCCTTTCTACTTACTACATTGTCTTGTTCTTTTTATCTTGTTTTGAGGTACTTTGTGAAACAGCAAAAAAACACTTTGTTGGGACTTTAACTAGGTATTACTAATGAATGGCCAAGTGGTGTCTCATATGGATCTAATGCATCAGATGTTTCTCATGTAGTTTCAGATACTACTGGATCTGACTCTGTTGTCGCGGAGTTGGCTTCAGAACTCAAGCCTAGGTGAGCAGCACATAGTTATGGTTTTGAACATTAATACATAGTTGTCTTTTTATATTGATTTCTGAACAATCCCTTGATTCAACAATGAGTCACATAACGACTTTAACAAGCTCAAGTACAAGCATGAGCAATCATTAACATCATCATATAGTTGTCCTGACATTGTTCAGCAGATTACTGGTTTTCGTACAATCATTTTAGGATCCCATTCAAGTTGATGATGATAAACATTTTTGTTTTGTGGCTATAAATTATTCATTGCTAAATGAATTCCATAGTCTATAATGTAACATAAATAAACATGAAACATTCTTGTCTGACCTATCAATCTATTTTGTTGAATATAACTTTTATACAGGTATCACTTTGCAGGTACCAAAGGAGTCTTCTTTGCTCGTGAACCTTACTGTAATGGAGATGCTGCACACGTGACCAGATTTGTTGGTCTGGCGGCCGTTGGCAACAAAGATAAACAGGTTGGTTTCTTTCCATCAGCACAATTGGTTATTTATAAATACTGCAGTTTCTTTATATGGTACCATATGCATTTTTGATGTCACATTACATTGGTTATGTGTGTAATCAAAGCCCAAACACCAGATGCAGTCAAACATCATGTTTTACAGCATATGAAGTAATAGTTTATTACACCTAAATATTTTTATCTGGTTGCATAAAAAAAGTTAAGAAGCTGGAAACATCATACATAAACATTTTCCCCCCTTCTAACTGCTTTTATCCTAACATTTTTTGTGCATTGTTATTATTTATTTCATTTTTATTTTGTATATGTTTGTTGCCATTGTAAAGTTATGAATCAAGATAATGTTGTACAGTCCCAATATTTCATCAATATAAGGCATACAGAGTCACACCCATTGTACAATCGTTATAAGTCCATCTTATTAATTTTTTACTTAGTCAGCTATAATTATTCCTAGCTGAAGGGATAGTTCTATTTTTATTACAAAACTGTCCTTATCGTCATATTCAAACATTTTCTTTCTTTTATTCCATCTATCATTTTTCATCAAATCTAAATTATTGTTTGTTGTTTTCATCATTCCTTTTTGATTCAAACCTTTCTCATTCTTACAAAAGTCAAGTTAGTATATCTTTTCAAATAATCTAAATGTTTGAACCCTTCAGAATTAACCGAGATTAGAGTTTTAGATCAAGGTTTGAAAACTCGATTGTGGTTTTGTTTTCGGCCATTTGAGTTTCTCTTACTAACGGTCAATTTTGGAAAATTCGAAAATTTTGGTTTTGGTCATACGTTCGAATATTGGTATCTTTTAATGAAATAAATTAAATTGAACTTGATTAAGCTAAAGTAAACTTAATTAAATGAATATACAATTCATAATTAACTAAAGAACTTGTATATATTTAAACATAACAATTAAACCCGAGTTTGGAGGTACTACCAGTACGGTCACGCACATACAAAAAACTGGTGATTTCTTTTATATACCCATTCGCTTGCTTATTAATGATATATGAAACATAGTGCAGATTTTTTATGCATCTCACCAACGAAACTGAATTTTTTTTGTTTCGTTTCGGTTCCAGCCGGAACCAAACCGAGATGGCCGGAATCTCGGAGTTCCGGTTGAAACCTCAAACCTTGTTTTAAATCTTCCGAGATCCACCTTCTGCACTTGGGCGAGACAAGATTTCCAACATAATTTTTAGTTTGTTTCACATATGGTTTTAAATTTGCTATATCTCACCGAGATCTCCTTTTTACAATTAGACGAAACATGACATCAAATCCTCTTTATATACCCCGACACTCATGTCGTCCGCAATATTCGAATCTCATCCGAAATATACATCAAGATCTCAATCCGAGTTCTCACCCGAAATTATATGTTTTATTCTTCATAACATAATTTTTTTATTATTGTTATAATAGATTCAAAAGAAACTACTTAATCCAATTACCAGTTATCAACTTCTTGAATATTTTTTTTTATTTTTATTTTGGTGTGTCACACCAAAAGACTTCATTTTTTTATATTCACAGAAAATGATATAATTAAATCAGTACCAGATAAATCAAGCTAATCAAGCTACTGCTCTTCTTTAAAACATTAATTTCAAAAAAATATTCTATGCAAAGCAAGTATGTTACAATTTTTATTTTACTTTAAAAATTATAGTTGTTAAATAAATAATTAAAACATCAATTTTTGACACATAAGTTACTTCGAGATATTCCCGAGATGTACTTTAAGATCTGAGACGTCAATCCTAGTTGTGCACCCGAGTTACATTCAAATTGTCGGAGATCTCCTTCAATATGAGATAGCTTGTGTGAAAATTCCAAGATGAAACATGACCGAAATTTGATATTTAAAACCTTGTTTGACAATCATCTCATCGTGATGTTAAAATATCGACCCGAGAAATGAAGCAATGTGAAATCCAAGATTTGAAAGCTTGATTGAGATCATGTCGGTTACATTGATGTATGTGGTGGACGTTGATAACATGCTATTTTCATACGTGTTCGATGAATAGGATGTGAAATGATTAGGAAATGATGGATACATCGAATTTTTTCATAAAATGATTTTGAAACATGAATTTCCATTTTTAAAATGTATATACATTTATATTTATCTATTTTTTTGAAAATAATATTGAAATGCTCTTATAGTCATGAACATTGATAAACCCGAGTTTTTTTAAACCGACCTTTGTACTTTCTAATTGATATCATCGTTGTTGTGTATACACACACATACATATATGCGCGTATTTGCGCACACACATATGCTTCTTGATTTTAAGTTGGTGTCGATCATGAAGTACAAATGTTATTTTAATTTTAATTACAATTTTTTTATATATTTGAATTTCATTTTGTAAATAGATCGCAAAATGAAAAACAAAAGATTTATTGGTTTTCTATTTAAAATTTTATTTTTATGACATTTTTGACTAAAGTGTTGCATTTTTATAGAAGTATTAAATTCAATTTCTTTTAAATATTACTGTGTGAAACTGTAATTTTATATTTGTCTTTGTTACTTTTATTTCTAATTATCGAAAACCTCATGAGAACTATTAATCTTTAATAATAGTTGTAATAGCTTTGGTGTCATACTTTTTTGGTATCAACGTGAACTACCAAAAACGCCCCTCTATATATTATCAAATCTTAATCACTTAAAAATAGGATCTAATATTAAACTTTTTTCACAAATTCAAATGCCCTTAAAAGTAGGATCTAACAATTAAACATGCTTTACAAATTCAAAACGCTTCTAAAAATAGAATCTAAAATTAAATTTCCTTTACAAATATACAAATCTTAATATCACTTGAAAATAAAAAATCATTTTTTGACGGATTTATAAATAAAACAATTCACACACGAAGCGCGTGCCGTAACACTTATATATATCTTTAATAATAGTTGTAATACCTTTGGTGTCACACTTTTTTGGTATCAACGTAAACTACTAAAAATGGCCCTCTATAAATATTATTAAATATTAATATCACTTAAAAATAGGATCTAACAGAGAAGTTTCTTTTACCAATTCAAAACGTCCCTCTATGGATATTATCGAAATCTTAATATCACTTAAAATAGGATCTAACAAATAATATTTTTTTCAAAGTCGTTTTTTTATTAATTAATAACAGAAATAAAAATTCAAACTAATAAAAACAAAATTCATTTTATTAATTAATAATAGAAATAAAAATTCAAACCAACAAAAAATTGGATGTTGCAATTTAAAAAGTAAAATTAAAACTAATTGCATATCTTTTCAACGCAAATACGGTTAAATATTCGTGCAAATCATATTTTTTCGATGGAGTTAAACATATAAAATTTGTAAAATAACAATTCACACATGAAGTGCGTGCCATCATCACGCGTGAAGCGCGTGCCGTACAACTCGTCTTTAATAATAGTTGTAATACCTTTGGTGTCATACTTTTTTGGTATCGGCACAAACTACCAATAATGCCCTTCTATCTTAATATCATCTAAAAATTGGATCAAACTTCTTTTACAGATTCAAAATTTTCTTTACAAATATTATCAAATCTTAATATAACTAAACATAGGATCTAACAAGTAAATCTCTATAAATATTACCAAATCTTAGTGTCGTCCAAATATAGGATCTAACAAATAAATTTTCTTTACAAATTCAAAATTTTCCTCTACAAATCTTTAATAATAGTTGTAATACCTTTGGTGTCACATTTTTTTGGTATCAACGTGAACTACCAAAATTGCCCCTCTACAAATATTATTAAATATTAATATTACTTAAAAATAGGATCTAACAGTTAATTTTTTTACCAATTCAAAATGCACTTATCTTAATATCACTTAAAAATAGGATCTAACGAATAAACTTTTTTTCAAAGTCGTTTTGTACTAATTAATAACAGAAATAAAAATTTAAACCAATAAAAAACTAAATTCATTCTTTAGTAATTAATAACAGAAATAAAAATTTAAACTAACAAAAAATTAGATGGTACAATTTAGAAAGAAAAATTAAAACTAACTGCATATCATTTCAACGCAAAAATATGATTAAATATTTGTGCAAATTTTATTTTTTTCGAACGAGTTAAACATATACATTTTATAAAAAACAATTCATGCACGAAGTGCGATCCATCATCACACGCGAAGCGCGTGCCGTAACGCTCGTATTACAAAATTTTAATACACTTAAAAATAAGATAACAAATAAACTTCTTTTATAAATTAATTGAAACAAAAACTCAAAATAACAACAAATTATATGTTGCAACTAAGAAATAAAAATTCAAACTAGCTACATATGATTTCAACGCAAAAATATGGCTTAACATTTGTGCAAATCATTTCTCTAGAATATGTTACACATTCGATTTACAGAAAAACAATTCACACGTAAAGCACGTTTCATAATCACGTGCGAAGCGTGTGCCGTAACACTCATAAAAGTTAAATATTGTAGTTTTATTTAAATAATGAGTGTTCATGTTTATCAAGATTGATATTGTATTGAGGATTTTTTTTGATGCTATAATTTTGCAATGAATAATGTTCATTTTTGTTTCAACTTTTGTTAAAATTTCAATTATGGTATTATTAACTGAACATTTGATTGCTACTTTGGATTTGTTTTTGTTAGATTAGCACTTTTGATTGTTTTGACAAAATTTCAGTTTTAAATCTTGTTAAAAATTTAAAGTTTAATTCCTTATTATGATTTCCACTTTAATTTTTACTATCATTGTAAAACTTGATATTTGTAATAAAAAAACAAGTACATTTTCAGAAGAAAAAAAATCCAATAGTTTACTTCAATTTTATTCTGAAAAAATATCATTGCATTTTTTCTCTACTTTTTTAAATAATCTAATGGAACCCTATAATTTTTTAAGTGTGCTATTTTGATTGGTTTTTTGATTTTTTTTTTTAATTTGTTAGTAGATGTGTATGGAAATTTCCAATATATTGTTTCTGATAAGTAAAAACCCATATATCAATTTTATTTTGGCCTAAAGTATCAAGTTAATCGAGTGAGGACTTATAATGCTGAGATATCGTTTATTTTCCAATTTCGAATGTTTTGTATTCATCTTTGTATAACTATAATCCAATCCTTTATGTTGTTCAGTTCGAATTCTAGTTTTTATGTTGTGCTAATTTTCATATTTGTTATAAAAAAATATCATGGTTATTATTGTTAGTTTTTTGAATAAAACCGATGTGTTTTAAGAATGATAATCAAATTTTACTTTGAAATGAAATCAAATAGGTTTGATGAAAATTTTAAAAGTATAATTTTGGGACAGCAACATTAGGTCCATACCGGCATCTTTTTAAACAATTATAATCATTTTTTTTACTTTGGAGAAATCAAATAGGTTGGACCAAGATCAAGAAAGTATAATATTGGGCCCCCAATGTTAGGTTCTAATTGTATTTGACTATCCGTTACGAAAGTATAAAATAGTTTTAACTCTTAATTGTTACTCTTTTTTTTCTTTTTCTTTTTCATATATCATCACATATGCCATGTTTAAATAGGTACTTGCAAACATGATCTTACTTATCTAGCTTACAATTTTTAATTAGATTAAAACGTGCTTTCCTCGATCTTCTTTATTTATAAATCTATTAAGAAGAAATATTGTTTTGGCTTTGTACTTTTATAAAGTGGACATATTTACTTCTCAAATTACCTTTATTTATGTAATTAATTTTTGTTTTTCTTAACCATCAAAATTAGACATATTTGTGAAGAGATGGTTTAAATTTGCATTTTCAAATGATTTAAATTTGCATTTTCAAAACCGTAGATATGCGTACATTGTTTCTAATTCAAAGTCTAATCTATTACACAATTTCTTTATGACGTTAATTTGGTAATTTTATGGGTATATGGTCTCTTTGCTTGTATTTTAGATAGATGCTGTAACTTGTAAACCGTGGGTTAAGATATTTAGTGCTATGCTTCATGGTAAATAAATAGACATGAAATCCAATCCATTATGGTTAATCTTGTGTTAGACCATTGGGTTACTAGAACACTTCATGATTGATGATGATTGTATTAACATGTTACGTATTTGAAATAAAATTATAATCGTTGGTTTTTAAAAAAACCGAAAATTCGTCAAGGACCACTAGTTCAATTGACAAGTAGTATGACTATAACACTCTAGACTAGGGTTCTAGAGGTTATGAGTTCGAACCTCCGATACATCAAAATCAGTGCTTGACTTGAATAAAGCATCACTCTTATCCTTAACAAAAAAACCCGAAGGCTTGTACATTTTTTCAAACTTGTAGAAGTTGTATATATGCGCGTATAGAAATGCTAAGTAGTATGGTGAGTAGTTGGTCCGTTCAGTTCATTATAAGGTAAAAAGATATTAAAACGAATTCAAACCGAGAAATTGAAAATCGAACAATCCGAATCAATTCCGGTTGATTTGCAGCTTATATATATAATACTTTATGGTTGAAATGTTAAATAAACTGAAGATAAAACATAAAGTTGTGGTTAAAATGTTTCTATTAAGCATTTTTTGAGTAACATTGATTCACATTTGATATATACAAAATATTTTAACTACTGAACTAATATAAAGAAGTATTAAAGAAAATACAATGAAAAATCATTTCGTTCAACTGATAATCAAATAGAATTATTTTACAAACTGGTTACAAACTAACTTAATTTAGTAACCGAACCAATCAAGCTAAAATAAACTATTTTGGTCGGTTTATTCGTTCTAACCTAATAATGCTCACGCTTATTCAGTAGTTTTTTTGTTAATGGCCCCTTTATAGCCCTTAAGTATTAGCCATTAAATTAAGTGAATAATTGTAACCGATAATTGGTGCAATCAATGATGTAGTCAATGTCGTTTATATTTGCTAATTAATAAATCCACTGGAATGTAAAGAGACGCAAGAAATTGTAGTACCTTTGAACCAATTACGTATAACTAGCCTAAATTCAATGATGCTTCTAAAATATAACATCCATATTTCACCTCCTTGATTTGATCAAGTAATGGTGGCGCTGTGACAAAAATCGATAACTAATCAATATTAATGATAATCATTGATTACACGAATCATATCTACTATATTAAAGTGTCAAAATGGTGCTATATTTTGGGGTATCATTCAACCTAGTAGATATGTATGCATGTACATATATGTGTACATATGTAAATATGTGGCTCTTTATACCACTTTAGTTCCTCCATTATCCCTGAAGTTTGCGTGGCAATTTCCATTCTTAAATCAACGATACTTAGTATACACCAAAAAAATTAGTATGCACTTAAAATTGCTTAACATACACCATTTTATTGCAAAATTACCTCTATTTTTATCTTCTATCACCCATCTTAATTTTAACTTAATATCTATCTACATGGAAACCCTAAAAAGTTGAGCACTAAATCAAACTGAAATTCTACGGAAAAAAATTGCAACTGCACTCTTTTTTTCCTTTCAAATCTCTTCAATTTTAATGAAATCAACTCTAGTTTCTAGAAAAGGAAGTTAAATTAGTGTGAAATCGAAGGGATCGGTAGTGATAATCGTCTTAACTAATTTAAAACTTTTTTCATCAAAAAAATTTCAATAACTAATTCATTAAAATGTATTGCCTTGATCAAATTCCTTGAAGCCTTATAAAAAGGTATGTTAGAGATGCAACTAAAAATGATAAATTAGTCATAGATATTTATTACAAGAATGGTGTATGTTAGGTTATTTTTGATCTTAATATAGAATTATGAAGATCTTCGATTGTGCCAAGTTTGGCATATGTTCAAATCGCAGAATTTTTTTATTAAAAAAATATCTCATTTTAAATCTTTTAATCCTTTCAAATTTGTAGATTAACATAAACTGTCAAAAACATTTATCTTAATATTGATTTAAATTGTAGTTTTGAAGCAATAAAAATTAAATGATACTTTTTTTATGAAAAAGATATACATGATTACAAAATTACACCTAAATGAATGACTTGGTACAAAATTTATAAATAATGAAGAGTTGTCAACATCATAGTTATTAATGGCGCACGTCGCAAAACCTCTCTGGAGCCTTCGCGCACGACGCGGCAAATGGCGCGCGCCCTTTTAATTTACTACGCATGTTTAATTTTTTTTAATAAATTTAACGTATAACAACAAATATAAAAAGTTCAATATTTTTTGCTAAAACGTACGTAACTAAAGACTTTTAGGCATTTTGCAAAAAGAAACATCATGAAATATAACATCAGTAGCATATAATTTCAAGCATAATAGTTTTCAAAATTAAAAATAATTATACATATTACTAATAAACTAGAAATCCGAATCTGATTCAGCAGCTATATTTTCTAAATCAATGTTTGCATCATCGGAATCATAAGCTTAAACATCTTCCTCATCCGGCTCATTTAGATTTGTTTCTTCTTCGTGTAGACGTAAAAGAGTTGAAGCAAATACTGAAAAACCTCTCGACATGGAAGTTCATCTACATGGATATCTAGCTTCCTCCACTCTTGCTGCTATAGTAGCAACACCCCATGTCAAGTCATTGTCATCATAAAATACAAGTTCATCTTTAGCATCGAATCGAATGCATCATCGATACTAATTTTATGCAGTTTAAAATTGAAAAAAAAGAAAAATAAATAAAAAATAAACAAAAAACAATAAAATAATAAAAAGACATGCCGTTTTTCGCCGCGCGTCTTTTTTGCGCCATTTGGTATGCCTTTTCATGTGTGTCGAGCCACAAGTGAAAATGGTGCAAACGCCGCGCCGTGCGCCGTTGATAACTATGGTCAACATTAATGAAGGACTAAAGGGATAGGATGCGAATACATTCTCACACGCTATATAGATTAGCTTAATGACATTTTAAAGTATTACATTCTATTTGCATCTAAATATTGTTTACTGCATTAATTTAATCAACCATAGTTAATGATACCGACATTGATGAAGTAAATGTCTTTATCGTAAAAATCCTTTTAGATGTCCACCAAGGCCCGCTAAAGAGCTAGGTAATGTTAACTGCCTAGCCATCTGCCTAGGTCATCCTAAATGAGGCTTATCGTCTCATTTAAGCATCTAAACAAGTATCTAGGCACTACTTGGACATTAATTTAGGTCTGATGTATCGTATAAACATATACGTGCCAATTTTAGACAGTCTTGCCTCCTTGGCTGCTTCCAAACACATCCAAGCCCCTAAAATGTTAATTCAGATCAGTTAATACTAAACCAACTATAAATTTATCCAAAATGCATGAATTTATCAAAAATATCTACCTTCGGTTAATCTCCGCCTCAACTATTAATTTCTCCTCTATACTTATAGCGTGACGATTTTTACAATCTTTATAAATATTGATAGTAGTAATTGATTACATAAATTCAATAAGCTTGATTGAGACACAAGTAAGTTACTAGATTTAGAAACGTCTGTTGAACCTTATAAAATTTGAATATTTATAGTGTATTTTGTTTTTTTTGTTAAATGTCGCTTTAGTGTTTTGTTTTTTCTATTTAATGATTTTAATTTTTATTAGCGAGTTTTATGATGCTAATACGTTTATCAATAATTCATCATAATCATTGTCACATCATCCTCATTTTTTACCATTGATAAAATCAGTTCAAAGTATTATATTAGGATTCAAATGAGTTGTTAGGGTTCAAAGTATTATATTTAGACCATTTTTTAAATGGTGAAAGCCTACACGATACTTTTTTGTGTTCGTGAGGCGAGATGTAAGCCTCGATACATTGAGGTTGTAAGGTTTTTGGATAAAATGGAAATGCATAACATATAATGAAATCGGACATAGAATAACATTTGTCAAATACTAAATAAGCAGTATCCACTTCCATGCATATATGATCAAAAAATCCTCAAAGATTTTTTTTTGGATTGGTCGAATCCGGTAGTCTTCAAAGAACTTCCACAATATCTTTCTTGGTTATTTTAAATCAACAACCTATACAAAAATAAAGAATAAATCAAACATTCTTCTTCTGGCAGGTGCATCCATCTTTAAAAAAATTATATTAAACAGAATCGATTCCATGATTCGTTTCGATTGTGGAATCGATTCGTTTTGATTTCTGGAATCAAAATCGATTCAAGGTAATTGTGATTATTTTTGGTTTTGGAAAAAAATCACCTGTTTATTTCTGATTTCTTCCTGCCCACTGTTGTTTTATTTATGGGAATCAGTAGGGTTCTGAAAAAAAAGTCACATGGTTTTTGGCACTCAAAAGACTTACGCTTCATCAGCACGAGGTTCATGTTTTGTGCATCTTTTATACCTCAAAAGGATGAGGCATACACCTTTTGAGTAAAATATCTTTTGAACTACACTTTGAGGCCATTTGCCTATTCCTTGCCTTGAGATATGCCTCAAGATGTGCCTCACGGCCTTTTTTTTAAACCACTGATTTAGACCATCTTGTGATTCGTTGGATTGAAATAATTCATGATTATTTATGATGCTGATATGCTAATGATCAATAGTAACACTAGATACCTTGAATAGCCATACAATCTTCATTTTTAGTTAAAAACTAAATCAATCCGATAGACTATATTAGAGGGTATATTGAATGGGAAAAAAAGTCTGCTAAGACACAAATAAAAACACAATGGATTACTTAATTAATTTCAGCTATTAAATATCCGTTTGGTCTCAAACACGATTGAAAACACAGTGAGATCTCACCATTGAGACATATTCATGTCACCTGTTTCAATTTATTTGCGTTTCAATAACCATTTCCAAATTAAAAATTAAAACAAGAAGTGTAATCAGCCAAACTTTACACACACACATATTTATATGTATATGCTTACGCATGTCGAAAATGTTTTACATCTCATCGCTTTAATTCCATAGTTATCCGTCGTTGATTAATTTGTATACGAAACTTTGAGGTTGAGCTAGTTTTCTATGTATGTGTTTATCATGAAATCTTTGTCCAATTAATGTTGGACCATTTGTTTTTGAAAATTGATTCTTTCACAACTTCCATTTGAACCGAAAGTTAAAATAAATATATTTCGATGAATCATATTTGTGGAGTTAGTTTTTCTCGAAACAGTACAATATTCTGTGGAGATGAAATACTTAATAATTAGAATATCATATGTAGTTTTTTTTTGAATGAATTCAATTTTTTTTCCATACAAGATGGGGATATATAAGAGATTAAAGGGATGAAAGCTGTGGAGAAGAGTTCATACACAATAGTGATATAAATTTTTGCAATGAGGTATCCAAACATATTGTCATCTCACTTTTTGGTGTCTAAAATAATGAAATAAGCAAAATATTTTGATAGGACCCACTTGCCATAAAATCAATATATATATATATATATGTATGTATGTATGTATATGTGTGTGTGTATAATACGTACATATACGTATGTATGTATGGGCAATGATCCGCTATACTATATGTGTGTGTGTGCATGCATGCATGTATAGGGCAATGATCTGCTATACCTCATTTTTGCTATACCTCAAATTCCCTCGATTTCAACCACATGTTTCGAATTAAATAATGGAATGAAGTGACGAGAGGGAGAAAGTATAATTACTTAAATCAGAACATGTGGTTGAAATCAGGGAAGATTTGACATGTAGCAAAAACGAGGTGTAGCCGATCCTTACCCCCACACACACATAGATTAGATGATAAATACAAAATGTTAGAAATTTCAAAATAAGGTGACGATGCCCATATGCAAAGTAGATAATAAAATCAAAAATAATGGCTTATTTTGGTATTTTTGAATATAAAAAAACAAGCTGAGGATGCTTCAGGAGTACATAAAAGCTGAGATGCAGATACTCCTTTTTTTGGGGCATTTCCTTTTTAATGTTATGCTGCAACTTTTTCCATCTTTTTAGGTTATAGAAAACATGTTTCTGTATATTAGACCTGATTCAGATAGTTTCCTTTTGAGCTGCATGCGTAAACTTCAGTTTGATGTATAGAACAGCATATGGATTCCATATGATTTTTTTTTTATTTCTTGTTAACTCGAGTTTTCATTTGGTCAACCACAGATTTTCTTGTAAATTTGATGATAAACAGTATACGGTTATAGTTACGAATATTATGAGGAGAATGATAAATTTATAAGGACACAAATGGTTTTAACGTGGTTCGGTCTTATGGTTTTATTGATATAAACTTGGTCGCTTCGAGCAGTTTTGGACACTCATCATATTGATCTGCTTCTTTTTGTCGATCAGATGTGGTAGTGCCCTAAGCAGGCTTCGTGCAGGCAAGTCCTGCAATGTGTGCTTTTTTATGACCGCTTTCTGGACATATCAACCAGTGACTACGTTGAACAGAATATGTACTTCAACTGATCTGACTTCTGAGCTTAGTCTTGTACCAGCTCATCTTTACTCACAATCACGAGCATTAACTGCCTTTTATATTTCTGTGTTCAAAATATCTTCTACATGTGGTGATGACGCTTCCGAGTTCTAGTGCTCTTTGTGGTAATATAAACTTTCATAGATTAGTACCTAACACGTGTATCTTTATTAAAAAAAAACCCTCTTCTACTTGATATATTTCTGTTGAAGCGGCATATTTTAGTAAGCTATATAAAGGAGTAACCAAATATGAAGAGGTGAATGATGTTGCAAAAGCACAGTTCATTTTGGAACTGAAACAAAGTTTGTTGAATTATGTAATATGTCTTATCTGGCTGTCAGACAGTAACTGCCTTTTATAAGAACCTCGGTTCACTGTTCTATTTTCTGTTAACTCCCATTTAAGTTTTCGTTTTCCCCTTATCTTTGGTACAAATACTAGGAATGTTGCAGTGGTTTGTATTACGACAGATTTGTACAATGTTTTCTTCCTTCATCATTATGTTGCACTGTTATCCCAGTCAGAATTTGATAGTATATGCTTATGAAATGTATATAAAGTTTGAAAGTTAATTCCTTTTAGACAGCCTAATAAAATTAATATGGATAAGCTGATAACAAAGTCCATAAACAAAGCTAGAGTGCTATTTCTCCTACATGTTCCCCGAAGTAATAGGGATACTCATGAAATGTATATGAAGTTTGGTAAGATCACTCTAACATAGTTGTACATGTTCCCAGAAATTTATTCATGCTATTTCTCCTACTCCTGCATCCGCTATGTCACCTGTTGAGATTCAGTCAAGACCACCAAACACAACCTTGTCACCATACATTATTGCTACTAAGTCAAGTCATACAAGGGAAGAAAATAAACGGCCACCTGACAATGATGTTAATTCACAATATTGGCGCTATGACGTTTCACAAAAGCGGCAGAGACAAGAAGGAGCTGACAGGTTGTGCTTCAAGTTCACCTCCACTGGTTCATGCGCCCATGGGGATAAGTGTAACTTTAGACATGACGATGCAGCAAGAGAGCAGTCATCGAGAAAAGTTTGTTTTGATTTTCTTAACAAAGGAAAATGCGAAAAGGGTTCAGATTGCAGATTCAAGCATAGTTTTGTTGAAGAAGGAAATAAGTCAAATAAACCCCGCACTCGTGGGTATGTATCATTCAACATGATTTGTTTCCTTATTGAATTAATTTTGCCTTAAATTATATCTGGTGTCTGATTACACTAGCTCACATTGCAAGGTTTTGGCATGCCTCAAACGAATATATTTCTTTGCTAAATGTATAGCATCATTAACTGTACTGACTATACAGAATTGGAAACCATTGTAAATATACAGATATCTTATTATCGTCACACAATTGTTGAGCATCTCACTATTGTAATTATCTATTAAATTAAGTGGTTTACAACTTAGTTGTTCCATATTCGCAAGTGAAAACCCTTATATCCTTGTCATACTTGGATATAATGGATCATGGTTTTTCTTTTGATTTTCCAAAATAAATTAATATTTAATTTTGTCTCTTGCTCAGCTTGTTTTCGCTAAAAATATACTAATATGCATTTAAGCAATGTCTGCCACGCAACTTATATTGTATATTAAAATAAAATTTAACAATATCTTCAGAAGGAGTTCCGGAGTAAAATGTTGGTTCTGCTTGTCAAGCCCAGATGTGGAGTCACATCTTATTTTGAGCATCGGAGAGTATTACTATTGTGCGCTAGCTAAGGGCCCACTCGTACAAGATCATGTACTGTTGGTACCTGTTGAGCATCATCCTAATACTATCACTATGGCTTTGGAATCTGAACCAGAGCTTGGGAGATATAAAAATGCTCTGAATATATATTTCAGAAACCAGGGAAACAATGTCATTTTCTTTGAGTGGATTTCTCGACGTAGTCTTCATGCAAACATTCAGGTAATGAAGTTTTCAACTTCACACATACTGTTTAAAATATCATGTGATAAAGATGTATGTGTTGCATGGACTATGATGAATTTTGCTTCCATTTTCTTGACTGTCACACCACCTTTTTTGGGTTCAGACTCTTGCAACTAACCTACGATGTCAAAATGCAAACGAATAGTGCCAGAATATCATACACAATATTAACTTATATAATCTACGTTGTTCACGTTACATCATATTTTCTTCTTCTTCCAAATCTGACAACAAATGTAAATAACATATTTCCAGAACGACTAGGTACCAAAAACCAAAAAAGTTCGTACTTTTCTCTTTGTCCGCTGCTCCACGTGCTTGATCCATTCCTCCAGACATGAAAGGTTTATGTGTAATATCATGAGAAAGACGGATCTAGTAATATTGGTATCTTACCGTGTGACATGCCAATTCATTTATGGGTACCGTAAAACACATACTAATACTCATTGATAAGGCACATTCTACTGTATAAAATCTACAAAACCATATGTATAAATGGTAAAACATATAGGTAAATATCTTTACCATAGTAATAATCATATAATGATATTAGCGTAAATGAAAATATATGGGACACGCTTCTAATCACCAACTCTTTAAGGCATACTTTCTAAGCATAATTTTTATCATCGACAAATTGCAAAATTCTATCCTGACTTGCAGTACATTTGAAATACAATCTTAATCCAACATAGTGTTTTATGCACTGAAAAACTTGTCAAACACAAGCATCTGACATACCTCTAACACAGATGTGTACCGTACACGCACAAAAACTAGTAGAGTGTTTTATGTATGATACTTTGGCACTGTTTTTTATTTTGTGTAACTTGTTTCTGCTTGGTCTTGTTTTGTCCGAGTCCGTTTTAATTTTTTCTGAATACATCTGCTCCTGGTGAATCAGATCTATTGGCACTCCTAAGCAGGGGTGACTTCTGTATCATGTGCAACTCTTACCCCTTCCTAAGTACTATTTTTCGCAACTTTCATTGTAAATAATAATGACTCATCTAAACTTGTATCCATCGAAAATTATGGCTCATATAATGATGTTCATTTCTGTAGTTCATAAAAAAGTATTTGGTTTCTCTTTCAACCCAGTTAGCTTGGTGAATTGCGCTGGGGAGGCATCAGTGGTAGTGTGAATGTTCCGATTCAGTGGGGGCTATCACAAAATCCCCATCTCCTTTATCGAAAACAAGTGTCCCTATAACATTGTCCTTTGTAAATTATTCAAAGCCATTAAAATCCAGTTTTCCTGAAATATTTGATAATCAATAGTACGGGTAGTCTGAAGTTACTTCTGGATTTCCTATTTTTAAATAAAATAAATTATGCATGGTATCAAAATTTTCAAACTGTGTATTAGAAAATTAAAAGTTTAGAAGATCAATTATCCATAAATAATTTTTAGCAGAAGAATTCTTGTTTGTGATGATGGAGAGTTAAATAAGCAGAATATCAAATTTAAGAACGCAAAACAAAACTGCGAAGAGTATATATATATTTTGATTGAAAGAGACATCTATAATATAAAAAACATAAATAACGTGGAAACTTAGAATAAAAAATTCTTCTAAGAGTTTGGATTCGTACCCATGATCTTATTTATATATAAAATTTTAGAATATACAGAGAACTATTTGTCAAAGACCGAAACTCGGATCTATGTATATCAATTATTTATAATGAAAACATAGGAGCATTTTTTTTAGAAAAATGTATGACACCAAACAATATTAGAACTATCATTAAAGATGTCTAATACTTAAATGCAAACAATTTAGAAGGCGAACCCTTCTTAGACCTTTCCAAACTATCCTTGTATGAAATAACCACGTACATTTTAGGTAGACTTTCTAAATTGAAGTGGATAGTTACTGTAATTGATAATTCTTCTAAGTGCATGCACATTATACTTTCCATCATTATTATCATCAGAACTGGCTTGAAACGGTCAGAATTATGACTCATATAATAATATGTGTTTCTGTAGTTTATAATAGAACTTTTAGTTCCTCTTCCTGCACAAATAACTTAGGGATTACATCCAAGTACTGTTTTAAACGCAGGCTTTGATACTGCCAACTTTATATTTGTAATTCTCTCCTGTTAACTTTCATGAATTACCGTGACTTCTCTCTTAAGTTTATTGCGTAACTATTTGAATTTCAGTTAAGCACGTATTTACAAGCGTATCCAAAAAGATAAACCTTAATTTGTGCGGTTTATCACATTTACACCTCGTTGAATCTTATTTCATATCAATCAGATGCTCAGCATTCTATATAGATTATAAGTCATGGTTGACTAAGACATCTTATAGTTTACCAGTACAGTTTTCATTAAATTAACATCATTATAAGTCATGGATGAATCTTATTTCATATTATTCAGATGCTCAGCATTCTATATAGATTATAAGTCACGGCCGACTAAGACATCTTATAAATTACTAGTATAGTTTTCATTATATTAACAACATTATAAGTCATGGATGAATCTTATTTCATATCATTCAGATGCTCAGCGTTATATATAGATTATAAGTCATAGTTGACTAAGACATCATTCACATTTCAAAGAAAAAGCGTGACACCAAAAATATTACAACTATTGTTAAAGTTGTTTGATACCATAATGCAAATACATTAGGAGGCGAAACCCTTCTTAGACCATCAATTTCCAATAAATCATTGTTTTCATTGCAGTCATTTACGGCCAACATGGGAAAACCCCATAATTGATTCCAGCGAATAATACCTACAGGGGCCCGTAAAGAGTATTTGACGTGTGTGTCAAACTACTTACAACTACAAGATAGTCTAAAAGATCCTCATTGTTATATTTTGATTAATTAGCAATATGTTAAAACTTGCTAATTGCACTCAAAAGCCTGAATTTTGGATTTTTGCAAGCACGGTAACTACTCCACGTCTGCTCCCTGGCTAACACTGTATTGCTAATGTGTGGACATTAGTTGTATCTTATTCTGCTATAGCAGATCGAGACATTGCACAGGTGCACCCGTGCTCAGATCATATGCATTGCGACATGTCTTTCTTTTAGTGCCATTTTTTTTCAATCTTCTAAGCCTTATTCATCATCTTTTCAAATACAATTTTTTTTTTCATTAGATTCTTTCCACCGGTTCAAATTTATCCTCAAGCTTACGAATATAGAATTGCTGGCCCAAAATATTTTTACTGATCCAAATATAATCCAAGATTTGAGGTTTCGACATGAACATTGAGACTTGGGTCATTCCATTTTACTTTCAGTAGGGACCGAAATGAAATCAAACTGGAACTCCGGTCCAATAATCTTTTAACCTAACATCAATTTTTTTTGAATAAAATGGGTGATCCTCTCAAGGAGGAGAGCACTCACATAGTTTTATTCCACACTTGAATAGGAGACACCAATAAGCCTGACAAGTGGCAAAAACTCCCCGTACGAAACGAAAAAATAGAAAACCCTTCAATAAAAATAGTAGTAGTAATAATAATAATAACAAATAAACTAAAATTACGGTATATAAACTGTACTAGGCTCAAAGATAGAGTCGGCTCAGACATCGATCGATCAAGCTCATGGAGAGCTAGTCCAACCTGATAGGAGGATTCTACACATCGGCTTTGCGTCCATATCCCACTCGCAGAAGCTCAATAGCATGGACCGTCAAGCGGCATCAACCTACTATACCTGAATGAGCTCAATTGAAAACGCAAGTCCAACACACACATATTTATATATGTATTTAAAAGAGTTTATATACATATATATGTGAAAGAGGTAACAACAGAAAGTTATGCACCTTAACTCAGTTATCCAGTAGATTAGAAGAGTTTGACAAGTTATCCTCATTGAAAAGAGTTATTATAGCAGCGTTTAATATATTATTTCTCCAACTACTATAGTCTAATTTTATCTTTAGGTTGTGGATGTGGCCTTTTGCCATGTTAAGAAATTCTTTGAAGAATACATATTTGACCAATTTGTAGCTAGGATTTGCAATCCAGTTATAATTAAACATTGCAGTGGCACAATGTTAGGTTATCAAAAGAAGTGTTGGTGCTATTAAACATTCTTTGGTATCTTTCAAACCATAAGGACCAACAAGTGATTATGAAATTGGTGTCAAATAATATTCTATTATATTTAGTGTACTAAAGTCTAAGAACATTTCGGTAGTGTCCACAATCAAAATCAGAGTTATTCAAGTTAAGCTCGAAAATACAGGGAGTATTTACGAATATAGAATTAGTCAGGGGACAAACATAGTATACGTGTGCTATGTATTTTAAGGTTGAGTTACAAAAAACACATTTTTATTTATAAGTAGATTTTTCTTCTTTAAAAATTTGATTGTGTTTAATTTCTTGTGCAGGATTAACCACATATGTAGTTTTGCTTTGGGGAGCATTGACTTTCCAAATTAATTTAAACATCCTTTGCTTAGTTCAGAGAAATTTAAAAATTTATAAACCGAGGATGATGAATATATTTTGTTATTTTTCCAACATTAACTCTTAGTATTGCTTTCACCGTCTAGGTGATATAACTCGAGCTTAGCACAAAATGCTAAAAATTGGGTCAAGGTATGTGCTTCAAGGGCATGATTAAACTAAAGTTTCACGGAAAATCACTTCGTGGATTAGACTGCTTAGAAATTAATTCATTTTTGAAATTACGAAAAGTTCTTTGAATTCCACTTTTAAAGGTATAGCCGAGATCCAGCTATCATGTCAAAAGGCAGTGTTGTTACCCGAGTGAACTACGTTATTAATACTCAAATTAAAAAATTTCAAAAGTTCAAAATGAATTTACAAAAAGGCGACATGTTGCTGAAGTTAGAGGAAATATGATGAAGATTGTAGGTTCTATTATAAAATTGAATTGAGATCATTTCTTTTCAAATAAGATTTTTCATTATTATTGTTAAATTTTCAAATCCATATTCCAAGTAAATAAACATTGAGGTTATGGAGGTTTATGATTCCTAGGCCCCATTGCTTTTTGGATTTGCAGACTGTTTTCCAATTAACAAGACAGTTGATACTGGCGCATGAGCAGTCTCCGTTTCAAAGGAAATTTCTTCTAATTTTATATATTTTATAAATCATCCATTTTGGAAAGAGATAATAAGAAATGGTCGACATAACGGAGTTAATTAGGATGATTCTGCCGGCTTTAAAAGAAGTCTGCTGTTCCAATTCGACGGTTTCCTATTAATTTTATTAATTATCATTTGCCAATCCTCTTTTTTAACTTGGTTGGTCTAATAAAAAATCTTAATATTCTATTGGGAATTTCATAGTTGTACAGTTGAGGGTATTAGCAACAAGATTTTCTACCTTGTCTATATCATTCAGTACAAACTGATCTTTTGTCAAAATCAATTTTAAGACCCGAAAGCATTTCGAAGTCGTATAAAATAAATTTAAGAACTATGATATGTCGAGGTAGATATGATGTAAAAAGCAAGCATGGCATCACCCGCAAATTGAAGAACCGAAAGCCCATCATTAGTAATATCATTTCCTGCGCTTTCCAGAACCCCATTTGTAATCGAAAGCTTAATGATCCTAGTAAATACGTCCTCAGCTAAATTGAATAAAAAAGGCGACAAATGATCGTCTTGGCTGAGACAGCACTTCGATTGAATTTTATTTTCCGAAATGTCGTTGACCATTATACTTGAGTTTTCAATTTTGAGTAAAGTCATGATCCATTTTACCCATCTAGTACTGAAACCCTTGGACAACAGTAAACCTTTGAGAAAAAACCAATCAAATGAGTCAAGCTTTAGCGAAGTCAAGTTTGAAGAGGACACAAATAATATTATTTTTACAACAATAATAGCGAACATCAAATTTTATAGAAGAAGCTAAAAAATAAAAAGAATTAATTTGAGTTTCAAATATATGAATATTCAAAATTCAAAAACTTAACTTAGAAAACATACAAAATCACATAATATATAAATGGTGTAATTAAAAAAAGGTTGAAAACAATGCAATGAATAAATACTTTTTAATGTTATAAATATCACCATTGTTCTTTTATATCTTATCTTTTCAATTAATGACTTCAATCAATTAAACAAATATACGTGTTTGTTTATATCTTATCTTTGCATATCACCATTGTTCGTTTATATGACAAAGAAATAACGAAGTCGAAAGCCGAAACTAAAATTCTTGAACTTTACTAATTTGATTGAAATTCCTAAAATTACAAAAAAACCGAAATCAAGACCGAAACCGAATTCTCGAACCTTGATATAATCTTTGACAAAAGAGTAAATGTTGGCTGCTATGTACTATTATTTGCCTATATTTGTATACATCGTGTTTAAGATTTCTTGTTAACTGCACTAGAGAGGAAGAGACCTTTTGATAAGTCTCAAGTTTTAGAACTTATGTTATCAGGCTATTTTGTTTACTAAAAACTTAGGTAGTGTTCGGCTTAAAAACGAGTTTTGTGTTATCAATATGTACGTCAGATGGCTCGAAAGAGAACAATGAGATGAAAAATCCTAGCCATTCCAACAAAGGAAAGAAGATAGTTTTGATGTTTTCAAAAGCTGAAAAACAAGAAAAAGTCATTTTTAATTTTAAAACCATTTTCCAAATCGATCGTTTTTCACCATCTTCAGCTCTTCCGTACATTTTAAAGTGTAGGTGACGACACAAAACACAAAATTCGTTTTCAAACTAAACACTACCTTAATTTTTTCTGTTCTAAAGTAGATCTCAGGGTAAAAAAATAATTGAATAATAATAATAATAATTGGTGATTGCTGTTCAAAAATATCGGACTCAAGATCTCTGAATCTACGGTCCAAAGACTTCTAACACTTTGCCGGCATTATTCTTACAGTTTTTGCTTAAAAAGTTTAATATATTCATTTGTTTACTTTCTGTATCTTAATACAAGTGTCATTTTATTATGGAATAAATAGGTATTCTAACCACTTCCCCTGTATCTTGTGCAGGCTGTACCCATTCCGTTGTCTAAAGCATCTAATGCTCTGAGAGCTTTCAATTTGGCGGCCAAAACATTAGGGTTTGAATTTACTGTGGTGTCCAAAAGTATGTTTTCTTCTACGTGTTTCCTTTATTTTTCTCTGTGTGAACATCTCTATATAGAGGTTTGGACCAGAAAGGGAAACTTATAATGGGTGCAGTATTAGGTAGTACTACGCTTATAATAGGTAGTACTACGCTTAGCATCCAGTATTAGGTAGTACTATGCTTAGCATCCAGAAAGGGAAACTTATAGGTGCAGTATTAGGTAGTTACTGATGTGTAACCTTTTTTTTTTTGATTCTCGAAACTAAATTACTTTATAAAGTGCTTGCACATCATCATGCACAATATGCACACATACATTACATGTTTTGTGTCTTTAGAAAATTATATATGCATTATACATACATATACATGTACATATAGTTACGTTTGTATGTGTCCCAATTCCTATGTATTTTCTAATTCATCCTCATCATGTATTTCACATATAGATTTTCATCTTTTTTTATTACTGTTTTTCTTAAACTAGATTATTATTTCACATAAATCATAGTTCATCATTTTGCACTGAATGCACCAAGTGAATGGTACTTGCGTGTAACTTAAAATTGTGTGTATAATTTGGTTACTTATTCTTTCACAGGCAATCATAATAACGAAGGAAGAAGTTTATTGAGGTCCACATTTTATGGGAATTCTAACCTTTTTTATGTTGAATTACCCGAAGGCATTGTATTGTCCTATGCTCCTAATGACAAAGATAATTTCCCATCCCAGTTTGGACGTGAGGTAAGTAATAAAACGATTAATATTTCAATGATAATTCAATGGGGTGTTCTCTTTTTTGGGTATATGTGATCTTACAAAATCTGAAAAGAAAAAAAAAAGTTTGCAAAAATGCACCTTCTTTTGTTTTTGAATTTTGGCTATAACGGTTAAAAAGTGATGAAAATTTCAACTTGCAGGTGATAGCAGGTCTTTTAAATATAGCAGACAAAGCTGATTGGAGAATTAGCAAAATGAGCAAGGAAGAAGAATCCCAAATGGCGGAGAATTTCAAGAAAGGGTTTGAACAATTTGATCCTGCTAGCTAGGTAATTCTATATTTGTTGGTGTTTATTATGCTGACATAAGGTTGACTAAATTTATGGTCACATTCATGTAAACCAGTCACAATTTAACTTGTAATGTAAACGGTTCACTTGATTTGAGCTGTAATACTTAATTATTTTTGTAATGTTAACAAGAAGTGTTTACTACACCTCTTATGCTATATCCCTACACTACATCTCAATATTTTTTGAAGTTTCACATTTGAAATGAATCCGAACTTTGGGGATGTTTAATTCACATTACAAACATCATCTACGCAAACTTTAAAATCATTTTGAAATTTCTGACATGTTCAAAATATTAAGTTAAATATTAGTCGTTGCATTTACCTTTCAATTTTGATTTTTTTTTTTGAGTATTATCCAAACAATCCAAATTTTTGGTAAGACGATCTTTAACTATATAACAACATATGCCTAAATTTTGGATTCGTTTCGAATTGAATAATTCAAGAAATCACCGAGGTGTAGCGTAAGAGGTGGCTCATAAGTTGTGCAAAAAGATTGATAATGTTTGGTGGAATTTTAAGTTGGCATGTGAAACTATAAGCGATTTAAGTACTGCACATGCCTTGGCTGATAGTTTCACATGCTCTGGGTACTTCATTTGTGCAACTCAAAGTTGCACAAAATATTTTCTTAACTTTTTTGTGTGCATATACTTCAAAACTAAAATACGTTGATTTGTGTTTACACAAAAATTGGCACACACGTCCAATTGAGTACTAAAAATGTACAATATCTAAGAAAAGAAAGAAATAACAAGAAAAAAATATGATTTATATTGATTATCCTTTGTTTTTACAAAACCGTTCTTACAACTTGATAGTCACAACTCGGTAGAAATTCGATCAAGTAATTTTTAGAGTTACGATTTTACAACTCGTCGTAGCTGGAAGTTCAGAATCGAGAAAAAGTCCCCTTTCCAAGCACCCCTCATCTTTAGTTATAGGCGAAGATTTCTACATTTGGCTTCGAAATTTGCTATGCACGATTACCATGTCGTGCACGTCATCCTACAAAAGTCGCAAGGCCAACGATGAACTGTAATGCCCCAGAAATTCAAGGAATCTTGTTTTAGTTGAATTTTGAAAATATTTGAAATTATTTGTATAGGAATATATGGAGTTAATTGTGTGCAAGTATGTGTACATGTGTGCACGTGCACACTGATATGGCACAAGGAAGAACTCCAGATTTCTTGAATTTAAAACAAGAATTAAAAAGCAATACAAACATGATTTTGCAACATGGATAATTGATTTCTGGAATTAAATGGATCATCCCAGAAAATAAGAAAAGTAAGTTTTCTTTTAAATCAGTAAACGGATTTTATTTAAAACCCAGAGAAAAAAATATATACACATATATGTTATAAGGATTTAAAAACCTGTATACATATAGGTGCATATGTTTCTGAAATTAAGAGGAATTAAATAAACCTAGATAAGATATGTATACAAATATACATTTTCAAGCACTGTAAGGTATACATAAGCAAGTGAAACTATAACACTAAAATGGCAAAAGACGAATTGCAAGCAAAATAATTGCTTTAGGCAGAAAATAGAAAGGAGGATTTTAGAAAATAAACAAGTGAACAATGTCACACAATTATCATGACTTGGTAAGAATATAATATATATATTCTGGAAAAGAAAAAGGGGAGGCATGTCTCACATATGGCCGGGATATTAAAGGTGAAAAATAAACAAACTTGAAATGCAAAATGCATGAGTTTTGGCCAGGGTAGAAATGAGATTTTACAATGATAAAACCCTAGAAAAACCTCTCTTATAAACCCAAGTATAAACCAGAAAAAAATCATTTTGCTACCCAAGAAAACATTTAAGAAAACAAAGGAGAAAATACTTACAAGCAGAAAAACAAGTTTTGAAAAGGATTCTTTTCTGAGTTAGCAAGAGAAGCATTTTTCTGTGAGTAATCTCACTAAACCCATGGCATTAAGTCCTGTTATGAGGCAGCCAGATTTATGTTATTTTTCTACATGTTTTTGATTCCATTACTATGGTTTTAATGGATGCTTCAATGGATGTTTTAATGGGTGTTTCTGGATGTTTTGATTGATTTGATGATTGAATGTTTTGCTCTGTTTGGTTACACCCAGAAAGGTAAAGTATAAAATCATGAAAGTAAATAGAGAATACTTGTAACTGGTTTAGATATGGCATGGAAAACATAGAAACCAAAATGTATATGAGTTGCATTACACTTGTGTAAGTGCTGAGGCTCAAATGAAAGATTCAAGGTTGCAATGGAAATATCCAAAAGTGCTGAATCCTTGATCAAATAGAAAACCCATGAGCCAGAGATCTTGTTTAAGCTAGATCTTGAATTTAGTTCAAACATGGTTGCTTATGAAACAATAATAACCCACATGCCTAGTCTTTATTCCCAGTTGTAATTATTCTTGTATTTTCTTTAAGCCAAAACACTTGAAAATATGGTTTTCCCTGGACATGAATGTTAGATTGTTCTTGAGTTATGCTTGTAAACTCTATGTAATGTTTCATGTATACTGGGATTTAGTCACCTAGCTATCTCATGATAGGATTAAACATGAACACTTAGTAAATAAACTAAGGATTGTGAGCCAAGAAGACTGCTGGAATGCTTGTCATATTTGAAGTATGCAAGTTGGCACATGGTTTGTTTAAGCCCTGAGATCTTTGTGCAATATTGTGAATTATTTTATTGCAATGTGTCCCCGTGATTCCTTTATGGCAGATGAGGCTAGGAATTAATTTGGTAAATGCAACCTTAAATTGATGAAGTAGGAACTTGAGTTATTCCTAAGATGGTTGGACTGGAACTATGATAGTTCTTGAGTATTTCTATTTGAAACCTATGTTTGCATGGTTGAATATGTGTATATAATTAGTCATAAACAAGTCAGGCAAATTGATCGAAGATGATATGCCCACTTGAACAAAATATTTATGTCTCACTCATTTACCTAATATCATGGAATTTTTGATTTTACTCATACCAGATCTTGTATCTGACCCTTGTTTGCTTATGGCATCTGGGGCGTCTCATCTAAAATGGGGCAGCCTCTAATGTTCTTTCAGGGAATGCTGGATCTAAATAGGAAGCTGCTGTGGCTAATGAGAGTGATTATATAAGCATGCTAAATTAGAATTAAATAAGAACTTAGAATGAAATATTTGCATGTAATCTGGGAAGTTTTTATAGATCTGTTTTGGTTGGTATGTAATGATCTTAAAAGTTTGGATTTATTAGTTGTTCTAAATGAATCTAGTGATGTATTAAGTTTGGGATTAATCTAAAGCCTTGGCTAAATTTTTGCAAGAAAATATATATTTGGGTATTGTGATGAAAATCTGTAAATGGTATATGCCTGTATTTGAGAAATAGAAATGTATATGTACATACATTGTATTAGATAATTTCAAGTTACTTAAAACCTTAAGTTTGAAGGTTAAAAATCTGAGTCTAGCTATAAAAACCTGGAATTATTCTTGTGGATATTTTTAAGTTCATACAAATTAGATATGCATAGGATTTACTGACTTGTTACAAATATTCAAAAGAATATAGTAATTAACCTTAGTCAGAATTGCTAGAATCCAAATCAAGCAGGATACACTTGTTTAACAAAAATATATATACTCTGAATTTAAACAAGATAAACACTTACATCCTCATATGTATGTGTATATTACTAGGGATGCACTGATATATTTATATTGGTAATAAGTTTTGAATCCTGGTTGAATTGTTTGAAAAGAAAATGACTCTGATAGTTCAAAGGAAGTTTAAATCAAACCCAAAAGTGTAAATGAATGTAGGTGGACATCCAGACACATATAAATTGAATATGCATGTGCATGTACATAGAAATCTAATTTAGACGTCTGTCTTAATAATTTAGACGTCTGAGATTAAACTTAGACGTCAGTCATAATAATTTAGACGTCTGAGATCTAATTTAGACGTCTGTCAATAAAAATTTAGATGTCTGAATTTAGTTCAAAATGTTTTCCACTCTCTGTTTAAAATTTAGACACTCTGAGACGTCTGTCATAAAAATTTAGTCGTCTGAGATCGAATCTAGACGTCTGTCATAGAAATTTAGACGTCTAAACTGCTGATTTTGTCTAATTTGCCTATTTTCGAGTAAATTCCCAAGGTTTATCAATTTTTGTCAATTCAACTTATTGTTATTAATTAATATCAACTTTGATAACTATCATAAGATCAAGTAAATACTATTTTAGAGTTAAATAGAGTTATCTAGGCAAGATAAATGTATATATGTGTTAGTATTTGTCAAAGTGCACCTATGGCAGTAGAACAAGACTTAGAAAAGAAATAAGTGGCTATGTCAATAGCTTGTATGGCATTTTGATTTATATTTGATTTAAATTCCCTTTGATGAGAAAAAAAAATCCTTATGAAATTAAGAAAGAAAAAGAGGAGGGTCATTTCAGTTGGTATCAGAGCACTTGGTTGCATTGATTGCTAAGTATTATAGAAATGTATTTTGTCTGTTTGTTTTGGATGAAATAATTTAGATAAGAAAATAGCAATTATAGAAGTACTCATAATATACTAATACCATTTGCCCAGAACTTAGTTAGCAGACCATGGTAGGAAGAGGATCTCATCACCATGCAGGATCAAGTGCACCACAAATGCTTGATATGCAAGACTTTATGAGGGCTTTAAGGGATGGAATTGGGCATAGGCCTGAGAACCCACATGAAGAACTTTCAAAACTACTGAAGACTTATTCCAATTTGGGAGGCAGGAGTTTTGAAGGAACTGAGAATGTGATGGAAATTCAAGCATGGTTGAGAACACTGGACAGAGTTTTCAATGACATGCAATTGGATGATCAAAGGAAGAGGCAAGTAGCTTCAAGACAACTGAAAGGGGTAGCTTTAAGCTGGTGGGAGGTGATCATAGCTGGAAGAAATGAAAATGAGATCACCTGGAATCAATTCAAGGAGATGTTGGAAGCTAGATTTGTTCCAGCATCAGCCAAAACCCTATTGCTTGAAGAATTCATCAGGCTTAGGCAGGGAACTTTTAATGTGACTGAATATACTCAGAGGTTTGAGAGCTTGTCTAAGTATGGAGCTATGCTTGTAGCTGATGAGGCATCAAAGAATGATAGGTATATTAAGGGTTTAAACCCAGGGCTTAGTAAGGCTATGTTGCCATATGCAGATAAAACTTTTGATCAAATCATTGATCTGGCCTTAAAATTTGAGCAACATGACAAGGAGAGGGAGAAGTATAAGAATTTTAAGAATAATAACAACAAGAAAAATAAGGGAAGGTATCATCCCTATGACAAAAAGAAGGAGGAGACAGAAGGCAAGAAAACCAATGATACTAAGACCACTGAAACAAAGAGAAAAATAACATGTCATCATTGTGGAAAAGAGGGACATATCAAACCAAGGTGCCCAGAATTGAAGGGAGGAGCTTTCAAATGCTACCTATGTGGTAAGGAGGGACATATCAAGAGAAACTGCCCTGAGTATAAACAGCAAGGGAAGCTAGCAAGTTTGGAAAGCAGAAGCAAATCCACAGTAGAGGCTAATGCAGAAAACCATGGCCAAGTGGAAGGTACTTTATTTATTTGTACCCTACCCATATCAGTAGTGTATGATACAGGGGCAACACATTCTCTGATTTCCCATGAGTTAGTTGCATTGCTTAAATTAAATTGCATACTGGTTGAAACCCCCTTGTTAGTGCAAAGCCCATTGGGAAGTTCTAGTGTTTTAAACATGATGTGTGTGGATGTGGAATTAAACATAGGAGGAAATGTTTTTATTTCCAATTTATATGTTTTAAATTACCCAAATATAGGTGTTATATTGGGTGTAGACTGGTTAAGACAATACAAAGCCATAATTAATTTAGACTCATCCACCATATCATTACAAAATTCTAGAGGTCAAAGAATCACAATTTTGTGTGAAATAACCAAGGAAAGAAAATTATATCACCTGATTGACTTAAGTAAGGATTCCAGTGAGCCTTCTATTGAAAAAATCCCCATAATTAACAAATACTTAGATGTGTTTGGAGAAGTTGAGGGTGTTCCACACCACAGACCAGTGGAATTTCAGATTAATCTGATACCAGGAGCAAGTCCAATTATTAAGAAACCCACTAGGATGGGGCCAAGTGAGTTGAAGGAATTGAAGAAACAATTAGAAGAGTTGGAAAGCAAAGGATTTATAAGACCAAGTAATTCATGCTGGGGTGCTCCAGTAGTATTTGTAAGGAAACATGATGGTACTTTAAGAATGTGCATAGATTACAGGGAGCTAAACAAAGTCACTATCAAAAACAAGTACCCCTTACCTAGAATTGATGATCTTTTTGATCAACTTAGTGGAGCAAAAATATTTTCTAGGTTAGACTTGGCATCTGGATTCCATCAGATGAAGGTTGAGGACTCAAGTGTTAAGTACACAGCCTTTAACACTAGGTATGGTTTATATGAGTTTCTTGTCATGCCATTTGGGTTGACAAATGCTCCATCATACTTTGTAGACTTGATGAATAGGATATTCAGGGATTATTTAGACAAGTTTGTTTTGATTTTTATTGATGATATTTTGATCTATTCTAAAACGGTAGAGGAACATGAAAATCACTTACACCTTGTTTTGTCTAGATTAAGAGAAAAAGATTTAAAAGCAAAATTTTCTAAGTGTGCATTTTGGAAAGAAGAAGTGCATTTCCTTGGGCATGTTATATCTGCCAAAGGCATTTCTGTAAATCCCAATAAAATTGTGGCAATCCAAGCATGGAAAAGGCCAAGCACAGTGGGAGAAGTTAGGTCATTTATGGGAATGGCAGGGTATTATAGGAGGTTTATAAAAGATTTTTCTAAGATGTCATCACCTCTTACCAACCTAACTAGAAAGAACCAACCCTTTATATGGACTGAGAAATGTGAACAAGCCTTTAGTAGAATCAAGGAGGCCTTAGTCAATGCACCAGTATTGAAAGTACCAGAAGGTAATGAGGATTTGATTGTGTATACTGATGCAAGTGGTTTTGGGCTAGGAGCTGTATTGATGCAGCAAGATCAAGTTATAGCCTATGCATCAAGACAATTGAAGCCACATGAATCAAAGTATGCAACCCATGATCTTGAGTTGGCAGCAGTGGTATATGCACTAAAGCTCTGGAGACATTATCTTCTAGGTGCTAAGTTTATTTTGTACACAGACCATAAGGCATTGAAATATCTCTTTTCACAAAAAGATTTGAATATGAGGCAACATAGATGGGTTGAGTTTCTAGCAGCATATGATTTAGACATACTTTATACTCCAGGAAAAGCTAATAAGGTTGCAGATGCTTTGAGCAGGCAGCATGCAAAAGTAGCCATGCTAATGATAGAAGAGTTTAGAAATTTATCTCTACTTACTGATTTGGAAATTGAGAAAAACAGTGAGGTAAACATGGAGATGATTAAAGAAGGGAGTAAAGGGAAATTAAGTTTGATAACTTTGCAATCAGATTTAATTTTGAAAGTGGGAAAAATGCAAGGGGGAGATCCAGATTTATTAGAAAAGAAGAATTTAATAGAAAAAGGAGAAGAAGTAGCAAACTACCACATTGATAAGAATGGTTACTTAAGGAATAAAGGTAGAATATGTGTTCCAAAGGATATAGGATTGAAAGAAGAGATACTTAATGAATATCATAGGAGCAAATATTCTATACACCCAGGCAGCACCAAGATGTACCAAAATTTGAAGAGGGATTATTGGTGGAGAGGGATGAAAACTGATGTGGCCAAACATGTTGCAAAGTGTATGACTTGCCAACAAGTCAAAGCAGAAACCCAAAGACCCTCAGGCCTATTACAACCTCTAAGCATACCACAGTGGAAGTGGGAAGATATATCTATGGATTTCATAGATGGTCTGCCTAGGTCAAAAAGAGGAAACACAAGCATTTGGGTAATAGTTGATAGATTGACTAAAGTGACACACTTTATACCAGTGAAGGCAGAAAGAAATGCACCTAAACTAGCTCAAATATTCATGAGAGAAATAGTAAGATTGCATGGAATCCCTAAGACTATAGTGAGTGATAGGGACACAATCTTTACATCCAGATTTTGGAAGAGCTTTCAAGAAGCCATGGGAAGTGAGTTATGCTTGAGTACTGCATACCACCCCCAATCAGATGGTCAAACTGAAGTGATAAATAAAGTTTTGGAGGATTTGTTGAGGGCATGTGCATTGGACTTTGGAGGTAATTGGGAAGATCACCTCCATTTGGCTGAATTTACATATAACAATAGTTATCAAAGCACCATAGGTATGGCACCATTTGAAGCCTTGTATGGCAAACCATGTTTGTCACCAATATGTTGGGTTGAAGCAGAAGAAAAGGCTGTCTTAGGGCCTGAGTATGTTAAAGAGACTACAGAGAAAATTGAATTGGTGAGGAGAAGAATGGCAGCAGCTCAAGATAGGCAAAAGAAGTTTGCAGACATGAGGAGGAAGCAGGTAGAATATGAAGTTGGTGATTATGTTTTCATCAAAGTTTCACCTATGAAGGTGTTGAGGTTTGGCAAGCAGGGAAAACTTACCCCAAGATATGTTGGACCTTACAAGATTTTGGAAAAAATAGGTTCATTAGCATATAAGTTGGAGCTACCTGAAGAGATGAGTGCAATGCACAATGTATTTCATGTATCACAACTTAGGAGATGGGTGCATGATAAAGAGGCAATTCTAGAAAAACCAACTCAAGTTCAAATAAATCCTGACTTGGTCTATGAGAAAGAACCAGTGGGAATTTTAGCTAAAGAGGAAAAGAAGTTGAGGAGCAAAACTTTGAAATTGGTAAAGGTTCAATGGAGCCTAGACCCTAATGATTGTACATGGGAGTTAGAGGATAAGATAAAGATGGATTACCCTAAGCTTTTTGCAGTGGAAGGTAAAAATCTAAATCCCTAAAAGTTTGATATGTATGATTGTTTTGACTGAATTGTTTGCTTATGCTATGTTTGATAGATTTTATAAAATCTGGACATGTTTAAAGTCAAATGAGGAAAAATTGTGAGGACACAATTCCTAAAAAGGTGGGGTGATTGTAATGCCCCAGAAATTCAAGGAATCTTGTTTTAGTTGAATTTTGAAAATATTTGAAATTATTTGTATAGGAATATATGGAGTTAATTGTGTGCAAGTATGTGTACATGTGTGCACGTGCACACTGATATGGCACAAGGAAGAACTCCAGATTTCTTGAATTTAAAACAAGAATTAAAAAGCAATACAAACATGATTTTGCAACATGGATAATTGATTTCTGGAATTAAATGGATCATCCCAGAAAATAAGAAAAGTAAGTTTTCTTTTAAATCAGTAAACAGATTTTATTTAAAACCCAGAGAAAAAAATATATACACATATATGTTATAAGGATTTAAAAACCTGTATACATATAGGTGCATATGTTTCTGAAATTAAGAGGAATTAAATAAGCCTAGATAAGATATGTATACAAATATACATTTTCAAGCACTGTAAGGTATACATAAGCAAGTGAAACTATAACACTAAAATGGCAAAAGACGAATTGCAAGCAAAATAATTGCTTTAGGCAGAAAATAGAAAGGAGGATTTTAGAAAATAAACAAGTGAACAATGTCACACAATTATCATGACTTGGTAAGAATATAATATATATATTCTGGAAAAGAAAAAGGGGAGGCATGTCTCACATATGGCCGGGATATTAAAGGTGAAAAATAAACAAACTTGAAATGCAAAATGCATGAGTTTTGGCCAGGGTAGAAATGAGATTTTACAATGATAAAACCCTAGAAAAACCTCTCTTATAAACCCAAGTATAAACCAGAAAAAAATCATTTTTCTACCCAAGAAAACATTTAAGAAAACAAAGGAGAAAATACTTACAAGCAGAAAAACAAGTTTTGAAAAGGATTCTTTTCTGAGTTAGCAAGAGAAGCATTTTTCTGTGAGTAGTCTCACTAAACCCATGGCATTAAGTCCTGTTATGAGGAAGCCAGATTTATGTTATTTTTCTACATGTTTTTGATTCCATTACTATGGTTTTAATGGATGCTTCAATGGATGTTTTAATGGGTGTTTCTGGATGTTTTGATTGATTTGATGATTGAATGTTTTGCTCTGTTTGGTTACACCCAGAAAGGTAAAGTATAAAATCATGAAAGTAAATAGAGAATACTTGTAACTGGTTTAGATATGGCATGGAAAACATAGAAACCAAAATGTATATGAGTTGCATTACACTTGTGTAAGTGCTGAGGCTCAAATGAAAGATTCAAGGTTGCAATGGAAATATCCAAAAGTGCTGAATCCTTGATCAAATAGAAAATCCATGAGCCAGAGATCTTGTTTAAGCTAGATCTTGAATTTAGTTCAAACATGGTTGCTTATGAAACAATAATAACCCACATGCCTAGTCTTTATTCCCAGTTGTAATTATTCTTGTATTTTCTTTAAGCCAAAACACTTGAAAATATGATTTTCCCTGGACATGAAGGTTAGATTGTTCTTGAGTTATGCTTGTAAACTCTATGTAATGTTTCATGTATACTGGGATTTAGTCACCTAGCTATCTCATGATAGGATTAAACATGAACACTTAGTAAATAAACTAAGGATTGTGAGCCAAGAAGACTGCTGGAATGCTTGTCATATTTGAAGTATGCAAGTTGGCACATGGTTTGTTTAAGCCCTGAGATCTTTGTGCAATATTGTGAATTATTTTATTGCAATGTGTCCCCGTGATTCCTTTATGGCAGATGAGGCTAGGAATTAATTTGGTAAATGCAACCTTAAATTGATGAAGTAGGAACTTGAGTTATTCCTAAGATGGTTGGACTGGAACTATGATAGTTCCTGAGTATTTCTATTTGAAACCTATGTTTGCATGGTTGAATATGTGTATATAATTAGTCATAAACAAGTCAGGCAAATTGATCGAAGATGATATGCCCACTTGAACAAAATATTTATGTCTCACTCATTTACCTAATATCATGGAATTTTTGATTTTACTCATACCAGATCTTGTATCTGACCCTTGTTTGCTTATGGCATCTGGGGCGTCTCATCTAAAATGAGGCAGCCTCTAATGTTCTTTCAGGGAATGCTGGATCTAAATAGGAAGCTGCTGTGGCTAATGAGAGTGATTATATAAGCATGCTAAATTAGAATTAAATAAGAACTTAGAATGAAATATTTGCATGTAATCTGGGAAGTTTTTATAGATCTGTTTTGGTTGGTATGTAATGATCTTAAAAGTTTGGATTTATTAGTTGTTCTAAATGAATCTAGTGATGTATTAAGTTTGGGATTAATCTAAAGCCTTGGCTAAATTTTTGCAAGAAAATATATATTTGGGTATTGTGATGAAAATCTGTAAATGGTATATGCCTGTATTTGAGAAATAGAAATGTATATGTACATACATTGTATTAGATAATTTCAAGTTACTTAAAACCTTAAGTTTGAAGGTTAAAAATCTGAGTCTAGCTATAAAAACCTGGAATTATTCTTGTGGATATTTTTAAGTTCATACAAATTAGATATGCATAGGATTTACTGACTTGTTACAAATATTCAAAAGAATATAGTAATTAACCTTAGTCAGAATTGCTAGAATCCAAATCAAGCAGGATACACTTGTTTAACAAAAATATATATACTCTGAATTTAAACAAGATAAACACTTACATCCTCATATGTATGTGTATATTACTAGGGATGCACTGATATATTTATATTGGTAATAAGTTTTGAATCCTGGTTGAATTGTTTGAAAAGAAAATGACTCTGATAGTTCAAAGGAAGTTTAAATCAAACCCAAAAGTGTAAATGAATGTAGGTGGACATCCAGACACATATAAATTGAATATGCATGTGCATGTACATAGAAATCTAATTTAGACGTCTGTCTTAATAATTTAGACGTCTGAGATTAAACTTAGACGTCAGTCATAATAATTTAGACGTCTGAGATCTAATTTAGACGTCTGTCAATAAAAATTTAGATGTCTGAATTTAGTTCAAAATGTTTTCCACTCTCTGTTTAAAATTTAGACACTCTGAGACGTCTGTCATAAAAATTTAGTCGTCTGAGATCGAATCTAGACGTCTGTCATAGAAATTTAGACGTCTAAACTGCTGATTTTGTCTAATTTGCCTATTTTCGAGTAAATTCCCAAGGTTTATCAATTTTTGTCAATTCAACTTATTGTTATTAATTAATATCAACTTTGATAACTATCATAAGATCAAGTAAATACTATTTTAGAGTTAAATAGAGTTATCTAGGCAAGATAAATGTATATATGTGTTAGTATTTGTCAAAGTGCACCTATGGCAGTAGAACAAGACTTAGAAAAGAAATAAGTGGCTATGTCAATAGCTTGTATGGCATTTTGATTTATATTTGATTTAAATTCCCTTTGATGAGAAAAAAAAAATCCTTATGAAATTAAGAAAGAAAAAGAGGAGGGTCATTTCATGAACCATGCTTCATAGATCGACGATAGTCCATGGGCCATAGATCGACCCCGATCTGACTTTGGGTCTTGCTTTGGGTCAATGTATGTACTGCTCCGGGTCTGACTTTAGATCGACCTGAGGTTGAAGTGCTACGGTTTTTTTTTTCAATTTCCTATGCAGCGCTTGGGGTTTGGATCGGTGTCGATCCAGAGCACTCGATCCATTAAGTCAATTTTCATTTTTCAACTATCTTTTTGGTATTTCTTCACTTTGCCATCTTGTGATGTTTTTCTAAATATCTGTATCCATTCCTCCATCGTTTATTAGTCTAGTTTGATTATTTAAGTTCGTTCGAAGATTGTGGAAAATTCAACCATAACACCTGCTTCCAAAGCACGCATTGTGAATGAAAGGTGTGTTTTGCTCAATCGAAGTTGGCAAATCAGTAGTAGTTGAGCTTTTTGGCTATTAACTGATCAAACTACGACGAATCATTCGGTTCCTTTGGATTCATCTGTAAATCAAAGGTTGTTCCAGACCGTCACAGCTAAGGACTTGAGTCCTTGCTTGAGTGTTAGTCACAAATCATCATCATTTCATGTTCTCCTAGAATTATCATATCATATATCGTATATTGTAGATCAAAATCGTCACGTGTTCTTCTGGGAGTAAAATATCACATATCTAAATCAGTATCGTCCCATGTTTGTCCGAGATTTCATTATCATGGGTAGATCACGTGTGGGGTAATCGAAAGTCAATAATTGTGTAAGTTTGTAACGACCCGCCATTTTTGACCATTCAAGTCGACAAAGCTGACACCCATGCCGACTCAAACAATCCAAAATACATATAGTTATTGGGGTTAAATAAGAAAAGGAAAGAAAGAACAGAAGCAAACTCAGAATCTTGCAGCGGAAGGAACAAGATATAATAATAAAATAACAGTTTATGAAGCTGTTAAATAAATAAATTTGATTATTATTATACATCATAAATCAGAGTTACATACATATCAGAGATAATACAATAATGCAGCGGAAAAATAATATGGTAGTAGAATACAAATGATGTAATACCAAACTCCGTCTTCATCCTCCAAAATAGATCTTCAACCTTATCTGAAATGCCCAGGCTGACCCGAGCGTAATGAAAAGACAAAACACTCGAGTCAGGACTAAAATATCTCATGTAAGTCAAATCGAATAAGAAATATGAGTGTGACGGCGTCAGAGGTGTTTACGGGGTTTGACATCTCCTATCCAGTGTCAACGTGAGTGCAATAACTTAAGAGATGTTACGGGATTTTCCATCTCTCAAGAATCCGTTAAACTATCTACTATGTAGTACAATACGCTATTATAATATGTCTACATTAAAGTAAAAGTATTAAAATAGCGTTAAGCCATGTCCCATTCCACCCTTAACACATTTTTATTCCCAAGAGCATATACAAGACCGTAGTTTCCCCAAAACCAGAAGTCACCAGAGGGCAATCCATATACTAAACGTACAAACCAAAACGTAGTGGTCGCGAATAGGATAATCAGTATGACAAGGTACATGAGGCGATACCAACTAGGATACTAGTAGTTGCGTCATCCGGACTGATGTTGGGCATAGCAGCTACTACCCCAACACCGCGAAACAACACTCCCATAATTGAGGGTTGCACCCAAATCGAATCACAACAGTAATAGATATGGTAACGAAGAAGTGTGTCCGCTAGAGGTGGCGAACCTCAATGCACCCAAAATCGTTCTCTTTCTTCAAATCAACACGTTCACCAAAACCATCCACTTCATTCTGGATCAACACTCCGCGTGTACTAGTTATTAAAGTGGTTTTCGGTATCGACAGAGAGTATGTCCATATCCAATCCCGGTCTCTTTAATAACTACGTATTATTACACCGATGGCCCTTTTACATTTCAAATCGATTCATAATTAATATCAAAATATCATATTCGCTTCAAAATCAAATCCATTTCAAATATCATCATATCTATTCAAGATGTAAGATTCCGTTTCAAAATCATTTTTCGCCTCAATATCTCATTTCGATTTCAAAATCATTTTTCGCCTCAATATCTCATTTCGATTTCAAAATCATTTTCGCCTCAATATCTCATTTCGATTACAAAATCATTTTTCGCCTCAATATCTCATTTCGATTTCAAAATCATTTCGTATTCAAATTAGAATATTCTTCAAATTAAACATCCGTATTAAGTAGTTTACTTAATTTCTGGAACAATTCCAATTCAATAAACTTAGATTAATATTCGGATTTCAAGAATTCATTTAAGTATTACATTCCAAATCGATTTCAGTCCAAATCCTATTCAAATCAATTTTATCTTCAAATTTAATTCAATAGTTTCAATTTAGTCCAATTCACAAATTTCTTTGAATTTCAATTAAATTTCAAATTAATTAAATCTCAATTCCAAATTAATTTCAATTCCAAACTCAAACTTGAAATATCATTTCATATAAATTTTCTTAGAAATATTCAGAGTTCGATTAAAAGTCCAATCTTTTAAAACAAATCAACTTTCGAAAATTTACGCCGTATTTCAATTGTTTTTTACTTAAAATCTAAACTTCAAATAATTAAACAATTTCATTTACCAAGTTTAAATTCCAACATCTCGAGCTTCAATTTAAAATAATTCAATTTCCATAAATTGGATTTTTCATAACTTTTAAATCAAATCATTTAAATAATTTCAAAACAACTTTTAAAATCATTAATTTAACCAATCCAGTGTCCGTATATAATTTTCTATCCTATGGCCAAGTGATTATTTATTCCAATTACATGTCAGGGATGAATATATATTACATAAACCAATCACAGTGTCATATGCATGTAAAACGGGATATATATATATATATATATAAGCAAATAAACATCCAAACATTTAAATAACAACCAATAGCATCCATCGAAATAAATCATCCAATAGTCAATACAATTCACGGCAATTTCATAGTTATCAATATCGGGAATTTTGATTTCGATTAAATCCTAATTTCAATCTACTGTCAATTTAAATTTTCAACGGTGAATTCACATGACAATCTATATGACAATTTAAATTTTTATCAAACAACGACAAATAAATTCATATCACTTCATAATATCAAATTTAACTACCATAAAGATATTCAGTACATTGTGAGCGTTATAAAACACTCACTTTGATTTTCTGTTGTCGCCGAGACGTTCCGGTTTGGAACTAAAACTGGACGACGCCCAACTTTAGCCCAAATTTCCACCGTCTCCAAATCCATCCAAACCAGTTTCATTTCGAAGCTCTCGTCATTACAATCGCAACGTAAAAAGTTTCGTTTCAATCGGACCTCGTATGAAAAAGTTATGCATTTTAGAAGTTTGTACACATTAATAATATAAACAATTTACATTTTATTTAAATTTTTTTTTTAACCTAGAACGATTCAGGCCGTCGATTTCCACCCCATCAGATCTGGCCGCATCCTCCCCTTCTTCCTTCTCTCGTTCAAAGCCGTGAGTATGAAACCCATAGCCGCCTCTCTTCTTTGAATTTTCACGACCAAAATACACGACTTGAAGACGATCGGCCATTTCCATCGCGAAGCCCTCGGCGAACTCTACCTACACCGTGAATAGCATGGAACTCGACTGCCCCTTTGGCCTCGAAAAACGTGAAATACGCAGCAGCTTCGAGCTCGATTTCCCGTTGATTCGTTGCTCCGTTTTCGATCATCTCCGTATGGATTTGAAGCTCTCATCGTCCTCTACAACTTTGTAGTTGACGACTTTTGCTAATTGTTGATGGATTGAGAGGAAAATGAGGAAGAAGTTTCAAAATTTTCTGGCCATTGAATTTGAAAGTGGCGGCTGGAGCTATTTGGATTAGGGTTTTGGGCTTTTGTTTGCAAATTGAAGATGTGAGGTCCTTATATAGAAAATTGGCAAAACACTATTCATCGAAAATTTTCCGAACTCCAAACGAAGCGTGCCGGCTGGCGTTTCTAGGGTTTATTCAGCGTTCCGAACAGAATGGAACAGGTTTCGGAAGTTAATTCGATCATCTGTGCGAGTTACGGCAATAAACGATCGATTTAAAATTAAATCGGTTAATCAAATTTCTGTGCGTTTGGGCTCGCCCCGGACAAACGGTAATTCCGATTGACACGAAATTTGAAACCCTACAATAATATGACATTACGGATCCGATGAAACTGGTTTCGTCGAAATCTGAGATTTTTTGAAAAATGACTATTTTCTCTCGCCGAATTAATATTAAAAACAATTCGATGCGTTTCGAGCTGCCATGGTCAAACGATAACTCCGATTGCTACGAAAATTGAAATCCGATAATAACAAACTATTACAGATCCAATGAAACTAGTTTCGTTCAATTCTGAGACTGTTCGAAAAATGGCTATTTTTCAGTCGATAATTAAATATTAAAATATTCAATTTTCACAAATTAACTTTAAATTCAATTTTAAAAGTTCTATAACATTACTATAACTCCAATATGATAAGATAAAATTTTACAAATCATTTTCAATCATATTCAACTCGATTTTCAATTATTTCTAAAATTTAACTTATTAAATTATCGATTTAATTGTCTAATTAAATCCAATATTCGAAAAATAAAATATTCGACTGTTTAATTTCAATATAAAATTCCCAATTTTAAATTATTAACTTTTAAATCAAATTTCAATTGTTCACAAATTCCATTTTTAATTTCACAGTAATTAACAATATTTTACAATGCAATTTTCCATTATAAATCTAATATAAACGATTATATTAGATTCCACGTTCAATTATATTGTAATTCAAATTCAAGTTATTTAATTCCAAATGAATTCTTTTATTTCGATTTACACTTTCATTATTGAATCAACCTTTTACTTATACATTATTATCAATAGTTTATAATTCATTTACTTTCATTTTCTTCAGCTATCATCTTATTTAAATTCACAGTAATATTAAATTACATTCATTTACGTTGATTTCCATATTATAACTTCAATATTAAATGTAACATTTTATTTATTTCGTTGTTTACAATCAAATTCAATTCATTATTTACATTCACTACAAGTTAACATCCATATTTAATTTATAAATAAGTTATTTCAGAATTCAGTTTTGTATTTTAACTTGTAATTCACATTTAACAACACAAAATTTTATTTCTTTCGGATTTTTATCCAAAATTTTCATTTTAATTCGTATTTTTAAAGTCTTAAAAATACGGGTCGTTACATTCTCCTCCACTTAAAACTTTTCGTCCTCGAAAAGGAACGGAGAAGTGGAAACAATCATTTAGATATAATTCATTCAAAATATTCTACTTATTTGCAAAATTTAGTTATAGGATTTTTTTTTCACAAAATTTTCTAACTACCGGATTTTTGAAAAATTTCGGCAGCACCTCCTTTGCGCGGCTAGGACCGAAAAATTTCACAGTAGTAATAATTGCATGATATACATCTCATTACAAGAATAAGGCATCCCAAAACATGGGGAACACAATAATATACCACAACATAAACTGTAATCCGAGAACATACCTTTTATTTAGCGTTTATTAGCATTTTAACTTACATTTTGCATTAAGCGCAGAAGCGAGCTCCACAAGCGAAGCGCAACCCCTTTGCTACCTACTAAAATGCTCCATAACAAAGTTAGAACCATGCATATAAAGATAGATCGATATACTTATCATAAACAACACACATATAACATGTTTAGCTTTAAAACTGAAATTCCAATTCCAGGACAGCAAACGAATCTCAGTTTTTGGTCACCTAAACGATAAAATTTTACAATGGAATCTAAACAAAAGTTGTTGCATTCGTTTCAGGCTTTCCGGAATGTCAAAAATCATTGAATTCGGCCCTTCTGTTCAAAAGTTACGACCGTTTTACTAAATAGATACGCCTCAGCCTGGCAATGAATTGCGCAGGTCAGCGACGTTTGGTCACGTTTTTGACCTTCTAAACGACAGCAAAACACCAAATGCTTAAAACAAAAGTTTTAGCTTAAGTTCTAAGCTTTCCAGAAAGTGCAAGATCATCAAAATTCGATACACCAGTAAAAAGTTATGTCAAAAATACTAAGAGTATATGCTACTGATTTTGCTTCCCTTTTTACACAGGCCAGCGAGAAGATTCAAATTTTTAACTAAGTAAAAATAGGAATTTCTCAAGACAGTCTAAACAAAAGTCGTGCTACAGTTTCTAAGCTTTCCGAAAAGTCTAATATCGTTGAATTTCGTCCAGACATTTAAAAGTTATGGTTGTTTTCGTTTCAACATATATTGGACAATTTTGGATTTTTTTTTTCAAAATTTTTCTTTTATTATTTCAAAGTACAAACCATCAAACTTTAAATTTTCTAAAGAAACAATCATAAACACAAAGTCGTTTATTTTCTTATTTATCCATGAAATACGTTTACATTCAATTTATTTCCGATTTATTCAAGTTTGTTTCATTCACATTTTAAATTCAAGTCAATTTGTTTCAATTTAAATTGGATTCAATTATATTTAATTTCACTTTGCTTCAAATTTGAATTTAATTATTTTAAAATTTTATTCTGTTTATTCAATTCCATTAACACTAATGAATTCTATTTAATCAATTACCATCCATTTAACAACCAATGCATATCAAACATTAACATCAATTACACATTTCCAAGTCAAAATTTTAATTTCACACACTTCCAAGTTTATTGACATTTAGTTTTATTCAAATTTAATTAGTTTCCATTTACAAATTTTATATTTCATTAATTTTAAATTTTATTTATTCACTTGTATATATCATTCATTTTACAGCTTAAATTTCTTTTATATTTACAACTATCAATAGATCTTCACATTTTATTATTCACTCTCACACTAGTATATGTGTATATATTTATATATATATATTTAAATTCGCAAATGTTTAAAATGCATAACTTTTTCATATGAGGTCCGATTGGAACGAAACTTTTTGCGTTGCGATCGTAATGACGAGAGCTTCGAAAAGAAACTGGTTTGGATGGATTTGGAGACGGTGGAAATTTGGGCTAAAGTTGGGCGTCGTCCAGTTTCAGTTCCAACCCGGAACGTCTCGGCGACAACAGAAAATCAAAGTGAGTGTTTATACGCTCACAATTGACTAAAATAATTTTTGTTAGTTAAATTTATATTCTGAAGTGATATGAAATTTATTGGCTGTTGTTTGGTAGGTTTAATTATCATCTGTCTTGATATATGAATTAATTGATAGAATTTAAATTGACCGTTAAAATAAATTTAAATTGGCAGTATATTACTCGATATTGATAATTATAAAATTGTTGTGAATGTTATTGGCTTTATGGTTGATTGGTTGTGATGGATGCTATTGGTCGATATTGGTTGTTTATTTATTTTGATATATCATGCTATCATCATGTATATTGTTTATTGCATATAAAACTGTAAACTGAATCATTTCGAATAAATTAAGGAATAGGTTGAAATGATATACCTATGACATCTATTTGGATTGAAATGATATATATCCATCCTTGAAATTAAAATTGAAATCATTATCCACTTGGCCATAGGTTAGAAAATTATATACGGACACCGGGTTGGTTAAATTAAATGATTTTAAAAGTTGTTTTGAAATTATTTAAATGAATTGGTTTTAAGAATAAAATCCAATTTATGGAAATTGAATTATTTTGAATTGAAGCTCGAGATGTTGGAATTTAAACTTGGTAAATGAAATTGTTTAATTATTCGAAGTTTAGATTTTTAAGAAAAAGATTGAAATATACCAACTGTAACGACCCGCCATTTTTCACCATTCAAGTCGACAAAGCTGACACCCATGCCGACTCAAACAATCCAAAATACAGATAGTTATTGGGGTTAAATAAGAAAAGGAAAGAAAGAACAGAAGCAAACTCAGAATCTTGCAGCGGAAGGAACAAGATATAATAATAAAATAACAGTTCATGAAGCTGTTAAATAAATAATTTTGATTATTATTATACATCATAAATCAGAGTTACATACATATCAGAGATAATACAATAATGCAGCGGAAAAATAATATGGTAGTAGAATACAAATGATGTAATACCAAACTCCGTCTTCGTCCTCCAAAATAGATCTTCAACCTTATCTGAAATGCCCAGGCTGACCCGAGCGTAATGAAAAGACAAAACACTCGAGTCAGGACTAAAATATCTCATGTAAATCAAATCGAATAAGAAATATGAGTGTGACGGCGTCAGAGGTGTTTACGGGGTTTGACATCTCCTATCCAGTGTCAACGTGAGTGCAATAACTTAAGAGATGTTACGGGATTTTCCATCTCTCAAGGATCCGTTAAACTATCTACTATGTAGTACAATACGCTATTATAATATGTCTACATTAAAGTAAAAGTATTAAAATAGCGTTAAGCCATGGCCCATTCCACCCTTAACACATTTTTATTCCCAAGAGCATACACAAGACCGTAGTTTCCCCAAAACCGGAAGTCACCATAGGGCAATCCATATACTAAAGGTACAAACCAAAACGTAGTGGTCGCGAATAGGATAATCAGTATGACAAGGTACATGAGGCGATACCAACTAGGATACTAGTAGCTGCGTCATCCGGACTGATGTTGGGCATAGCAGCTACTACCCCAACACCGCGAAACAACACTCCCATAATCGAGGGGTGCACCCAAATCGAATCACAAAAGTAATAGATATGGTAACGAAGAAGTATGTCCGCTAGAGGTGGCGAACCTCAATGGCCCGGCAGGGCTCCTGTTTTAGTCATGTCAGGGGTCATCCAAAATCGTTCTCTTTCTTCAGTCAACGCGTTCACCAAAACCATCCACTTCATTCTGGATCAACACTCCGCGTGTATTAGTTATTAAAGTGGTTTTCGGTATCGACAGAGAGTATGTCCATATCCGATCCCGGTCTCTTTAATAACTACGTATTATTACACCGGTGGCTCTTTTACATTTCAAATCGATTCATAATTGATATCAAAATATCATATTCGCTTCAAAATCAAATCCATTCAAATATCATCATATCTATTCAAAATGTAAGATTCCGTTTCAAAATCATTTTTCGCCTCAATATCTCATTTCGATTTCAAAATCATTTTCGCCTCAATATCTCATTTCGATTTCAAAATCATTTTCGCCTCAATATCTCATTTCGATTTCAAAATCATTAATTTCAACTTGATTTAGCTTCTCAATAAACCGTTTCAAATTATCAATTTCAAATACATATTTGAACCACAAAATAAACAATTTCACTTTCAATATATTTCAAAACTTTAAATATTTCACATTTCAAAACAGCTCATATATTTATATAAGAATATACGATTCGCTTTAAAACCATTTCGTATTCAAATTAGAATATACTTCAAATTACACATCCGTATTAAGTAGTTTACTTAATTTCTGGAACAATTCCAATTCAATAAACTTAGATTAACATTCGGATTTCAAGAATTCATTTAAGTATTACATTCCAAATCAATTTCAGTTCAAATCCTATTCAAATCAATTTTAACTTCAAATTTAATTCAATAGTTTCAATTTAGTCCAATTCACAAATTTCTTTGAATTTCAATTAAATTCCAAATTAATTAAATCTCAATTTCAAATTAATTTTCAATTCCAAACTCAAACTTGAAATATCATTTCATATAAATTTTCTTAGAAATATTCAGAGTTCGATTAAAAGTCCAATCTTTTAAAACAAATCAACTTTCGAAAATTTACGTCGTATTTCAATCTTTTTCTTAAAAATCTAAACTTCGAATAATTAAACAATTTCATTTACCAAGTTTAAATTCCAACATCTCGAGCTTCAATTCAAAATAATTCAATTTCCATAAATTGGATTTTTATTCTTAAAATCAATTCGTTTAAATAATTTCAAAACAACTTTTAAAATCATTTAATTTAACCAACCCGGTGTCCGTATATAATTTTCTAACCTATGGCGAAGTGGATAATGATTTCAATTTTAATTTTAAGGATGGATATATATCATTTCAATCCAAATAGATGTCATAGGTATATCATTTCAACCTATTCCTTAATTTATTTGAAATGATTTAGTTTACAGTTTTATATGCAATAAACAATATACATGATGATAGCATGATATATCAAAATAAATAAACAACCAATATCGACCAATAGCATCCATCACAACCAATCAACCATAAAGCCAATAACATTCACAATTATTTTATAATTATCAATATCGAATAATATACTGCCAATTTAAATTTAAATTTATTTTAACGGTCAATTTAAATTCTATCAATTAATTCATATATCAAGACAGATGATAATTAAACCTACCAAACAACAGCCAATAAATTTCATATCACTTCAGAATATAAATTTAACTAACAAAAATTATTTTAGTCAATTGTGAGCGTATAAACACTCACTTTGATTTTCTGTTGTCGCCGAGACGTTCCGGTTTGGAATTGAAACTGGACGACGCCCAACTTTAGCCCAAATTTCCACCGTCTCCAAATCCATCCAAACCAGTTTCATTTCGAAGCTCTCGTCATTACGATCGCAACGCAAAAAGTTTCGTCCCAATTGGACCTCGTATGAAAAAGTTATGCATTTTAAACATTTGCGAATTTAAATATATATATAAATATATACACATATTTTTTTCAAACCCTACTTTCAATCTCAGCCCTCCATTTTCTCTACTGCAGATCTGGGCCCTTTCTTCCATCCTCTCCAAAACGTGAAAAGCACATACAATCTCAACCCATTCCTTCCAACCTTTGACCGACGATTTCTCCACCATCACTCGACGAGAAGTTGATCGGAGACCCACGTTAGAAGCGCCTACGCAAGAGCTACCCACGGCCAAGAGGTGGTTGAACTCGGCTCCACCCATCACCTCGATTTGCGTGAAAAACGCAGCGACTTCGAGCTCGATTTCCCGTTGATTCGCTGCTCCGTTTTCAATCATCTCCCTATGGATTTGAAGCTCTCATCGTCCTCTACAACTTTGTAGTTGACGATTTTTGCTAATTGTTGATGGATTGAGAGGAAAATGAGGAAGAAGTTTCGAAATTTTCTGGCCTTAGAATGTGTTACTTGGAGCTGGAGCTATTTGGATTAGGGTTTTGGGCTTTTGTTTGCAAATTGAAGATGTGAGGTCCTTATATAGAAAATTGGCAAAACACTATTCATCGAAAATTTTCTGAACTCCAAACGAAGCGTGCCGGCTGGCGTTTCTAGGGTTTATCCCACGTTCCGAACACAATGGAATAGGTTTCGGAAGCTGATTCGATCATCTGTGCGAGTTACGGCAATAAACGGTCGATTTAAAATTAAATCGGTTAATCAAATTTTTGTGCGTTTGGGCTCGCCCCGGACAAACGGTAAATCCGATAGACACGAAATTTGAAACCCTACAATAATATGATATTGCGGATCCGATGAAACTAGTTTCGTCAAAATCCGAGATTTTTTGAAAAATGACTATTTTCTCTCGCCGAATTAATATAAAAAACAATTCGATGCGTTTCGAGCTGCCACGGTCAAACGATAACTCCGATTGCCGCGAAAATTGAAATCCGACAATAACAAACTATTACGGATCCAATGGAACTAGTTTCGTTCAATTCTGAGACTGTTCGAAAAATGGCTATTTTTCAGTCGATAATTAAATATTAATAATATTCAATTTTCACAAATTAACTTTAAATTCAATTTTAAAAGTTCTATAACATTACTATAACTCCAATATGATAAGATAAAATTTTACAAATCATTTTCAATCATATTCAACTCGATTTTCAATTATTTCTGAAATTTAACTTATTAAATTATCGATTTAATTGTCTAATTAAATCCAATATTCGAAAAATAAATTATTCGATGTTTAATTTCAATATAAAATTCTCAATTTTAAATTATTAACTTTTAAATCAAATTTCAATTGTTCACAAATTCCATTTTTAATTTCACAGTAATTAACAATCTTTTACAATGCAATTTTCCATTATAAATCCAATATAAAAGATTATATTAGATTCCACGTTCAATTATATTGTAATTCAAATTCAAGTTATTTAATTCCAAATGAATTCTTTTATTTCGATTAACACTTTCATTATTGAATCAACCATTTACTTATACATTATTATCAATAGTTTATAATTCATTTACTTTCATTTTCTTCAGCTATCATCTTATTTAAATTCACAGTAATATTAAATTACATTTATTTACGTTGATTTCCATATTATAACTTCAATATTAAATGTAACATTTTATTTATTCTTTGTTTACAATCATAACCAATTTGGTTTACAATCAAATTCAATTCATTATTTACATTCACTACAAGTTAACATCCATATTTAATTTACAAATAAGTTATTTCAGAATTCAGTTTTGCTTTTTAACTTGTAATTCACATTTAACAACACAAAATTTTATTTCCTTCGGATTTTTATCCAAATTTTTTATTTTAATTCGTATTTTTAAAGTGTTAAAAATACGGGTCGTTACATTCTCCCCCACTTAAAACTTTTCGTCCTCGAAAAGGAACGGAGAAGGGGAAACCATCATTTAGATATAATTCATTCAAAATATTCTACTTATTTGCAAAATTTAGTTATAGGATTTTTTTTTCACAAAATTTTCTAACTCCCGGATTTTCGAAAAATTTCGGCAGCACCTCCTTTGCGCGGCTAGGACCGAAAAATTTCACGGTGGTAATAATTGCATGATATACATCTCATTACAAGAATGAGGCATCCCAAAACATGGGGAACACAATAATATACCACAACATAAACCATAATCCGAGAACGTACCTTTTATTAAGCGGTTATTAGCATTTTAACTTACATTTTGCATTTAGCGTAGAAGCGAGCTCCACAAGCGAAGCGCAACCCCTTTGCTACCTACTAAAATGCTCAATAACCAAGTTAGAACCATGCATATGAAGATAGATCGATATACTTATCATAAACAACACACATATAACATGTTTAGCTTCAAAACTGAAATTCCAATTCCAGGACAGCAAACGAATCTCAGTTTTTGGTCATCTAAACTATAAAATTTGGCAATGGAATCTAAACAAAAGTTGTTGCATTCGTTTCAGGCTTTCCGGAATGTCCAAAATCATTGAATTCCGACTTACTGTTCAAAAGTTACAACTGTTTTACTAAATAGATACGCCTCAGCCTGGCAATAAATTGCGCAGGTCAGCGACGTTTGGTCACGTTTTTGACCTTCTAAATGACAGCAAAACACAAAACACTTAAAGCAAAAGTTTTAACTTAAGTTCTTAGCTTTCCAGAAATAGCAAGATCGTCAAAATCCAATAAACCAGTAAAAAGTTATGGTGAAAATACTAAGGGTATATGCTACTGATTTTGCTTCATTTACACAGGCCAGCGAGAATATTCAACTTTTTTAACTAAGAAAATGAAGGAATTTCTGAAGACACTCTAAACAAAAGTCGTGCTACAGTTTTTAAGCTTTCCGAAAAGCCTAAGATCGTCGAATTTCGCTCAACCATTTAAAAGTTATGGTTGTTTTCGTTTCAGCATATATTGGACAATTTTGGATTTTTCAAAAAATTTGCTTTTATTATTTCAAAGTACAAACCATCAAACTTCAAATTTTCTAAAGAAACAATCATAAACACAAAGTCGTTTATTTTCTTATTTATCCATGAAATAAGTTTACATTCGATTTGTTTCCGATTTTTTCCAAGTTTGTTTCATTCATAATTTAAATTCAAGTCAATTTGCTTCAATTTAATTTGAATTCAATTATATTTAATTCCACTTTGCTTCATATTTGAATTTAATTATTTTAAAATTTTATTCCGTTTATTCAATTCCATTAACACTAATGAATTCTACTAAATCAATTACCATCCATCCAGAATCTACACTAAATCAATTATACATTTCCAAGTCAAAATTTTAATTTCATACACTTCCAAGTTTATTGACATTTAGTATATTCAACTTTAATTAGTTTCCATTTACAAATTTTATATTTCATTAATTTTAAATTTTATTCATTGACTTGTATATATCATTCATTTTACAACTTAAATTTCTTTTATATTTACAACTATCAATAGATCTTCACATTTTATTATTCACTCTCACACTAGTATTTTATTCCTCTACTTATCCTTATTAGCATTTTAAACTTTTTAAGTATTTGGTAAGTTATAGTTATGCAAATAGAATGTAGTTAAACAACATACAACCTCTTTTCATTCAAAGTTGAATTTTCAATTAATTAATTCTTAAGTCATTACTTAAATTTCACTATAATTTAATTTCACATTTACATTCACATATAGTATTTCCATTTTATATTAACATAATTGTGAATCACCCTTAAATGTTAATTTAAATTCCAATTATTTACTAACAATTTTATTTTATAGTAACGACCCGCTATTTTTGACCATTCAAGTCGACAAAGCTGACACCCATGCCGACTCAAATAATCCAAAATACAGATAGTTATTGGGGTTAAATAAGAAAAGAAAGAAAAGAACAGAAGCAAACTCAGAATCTCGCAGCGGAAGGGACAAGATATAATAATAAAATAACAGTTCATGAAGCTGTTAAATAAATAAATTTGATTATTATTATACATCATAAATCAGAGTTACATACATATCAGAGATAATACAACAATTCAACAGAAAAATAATATGGTAGTAGAATACAAATGATGTAATACCAAACTCCGTCTTCGTCCTCCAGAATATACCTTCAACCTTATCTGAAATGCCCAGGCTGACCCGAGCGTAATGAAAAGACAAAACACTCGAGTAAGGACTAAAATATCTCATGTAAGTCAAATCGAATAAGAAAATATGAGTGTGACGGCGTTAGAGGTGTTTACGGGGTTTGACATCTCCTATCCAGTGTCAACGTGATTGCAATAACTTCAGAGATGTTACGAGATTTTCCATCTCTCAAGGATCCGTTAAACTATCTACTATGTAGTACAATACGCTATTATAATATGTCTACATTAAAGTAAAAGTATTAAAATAGCGTTAAGCCATGGCCCATTCCACCCTTACCACATTTTTATTCCCAAGAGCATATACAAGACCGTAGTTTCCCCAAAACCGGAAGTCACCAGAGGGCAATCCATATACTAAAGGTACAAACCAAAACGTAGTGGTCGCGAATAGGATAATCAGTATGACAAGGTACATGAGGCGATACCAACTAGGATACTAGTAGTTGCGTCATCCGGACTGATGTTGGGCATAGCAGCTACTACCCCAACACCGCGAAACAACACTCCCATAATCGAGGGGTGCACCCAAATCGAATCACAAAAGTAATAGATATGGTAATGAAGAAGTATGTCCGCTAGAGGTGGCGAACCTCAATGGCCCGGCAGAGCTCCTGTTTTAGTCATGTCAGGGGTCATCCAAAATCGTTCTCTTTCTTCAGTCAACGCGTTCACCAAAACCATCCACTTCATTCTGGATCAACACTCCGCGTGTACTAGTTATTAAAGTGGTTTTCGGTATCGACAGAGAGTATGTCCATATCCGATCCCGGTCTCTTTAATAACTACGTATTATTACACCGATGGCCCTTTTACATTTCAAATCAATTCATAATTAATATCAAAATATCATATTCGCTTCAAAATCAAATCCATTTCAAATATCATCATATCTATTCAAGATGTAAGATTCCGTTTCAAAATCATTTTTCGCCTCAATATCTCATTTCGATTTCAAAATCATTTTTCGCCTTAATATCTCATTTCGATTTCAAAATCATTTTTCGCCTCAATATCTCATTTCGATTTCAAAATCATTTTCGCCTCAAAATCTCATTTCGATTTCAAAATCATTTTTCGCCTCAATATCTCATTTCGATTTCAAAATCATTTTTCGCCTCAAATTAGAATATTCTTCAAATTAAACATCCGTATTAAGTAGTTTACTTAATTTTTGGAACAATTCCAATTCAATAAACTTAGATTAATATTCGGATTTCAAGAATTCATTTAAGTATTACATTCCAAATCGATTTCAGTCCAAATCCTATTCAAATCAATTTTATCTTCAAATTTAATTCAATAGTTTCAATTTAGTCCAATTCACAAATTTCTTTGAATTTCAATTAAATTCCAAATTAATTAAATCTCAATTTCAAATTAATTTCAATTCCAAACTCAAACTTGAAATATCATTTCATATAAATTTTCTTAGAAATATTCAGAGTTCGATTAAAAGTTCAATCTTTTAAAACAAATCAACTTTCGAAAATTTACGCCGTATTTCAATTTTTTTTTACTTAAAATCTAAACTTCAAATAATTAAACAATTTCATTTACCAAGTTTAAATTCCAACATCTCGAGCTTCAATTTAAAATAATTCAATTTCCATAAATTGGATTTTTCATAACTTTTAAATCAAATCATTTAAATAATTTCAAAACAACTTTTAAAATCATTAATTTAACCAATCCAGTGTCCGTATATAATTTTCTATCCTATGGCCAAGTGATTATTTATTCCAATTACATGTCAGGGATGAATATATATTACATAAACCAATCACAGTGTCATATGCATGTAAAACAGGATATATATATATATATATAAGCAAATAAACATCCAAACATTTAAATAACAACCAATAGCATCCATCGAAATAAATCATCCAATAGTCAATACAATTCATGGCAATTTCATTATTATCAATATCGGGAATTTTGATTTCGATTAAATCCTAATTTCAATCTACTGTCAATTTAAATTTTCAACGGTGAATTCACATGACAATCTATATGACAATTTAAATTTTTATCAAACAACGACAAATAAATTCATATCACTTCATAATATCAAATTTAACTACCATAAAGATATTCAGTACATTGTGAGCGTTATAAAACACTCACTTTGATTTTCTGTTGTCGCCGAGACGTTCCGGTTTGGAACTAAAACTGGACGACGCCCAACTTTAGCCCAAATTTCCACCGTCTCCAAATCCATCCAAACCAGTTTCATTTCGAAGCTCTCGTCATTACAATCGCAACGCAAAAAGTTTCGTTTCAATCGGACCTCGTATGAAAAAGTTATGCATTTTAGAAGTTTGTACACATTAATAATATAAACAATTTACATTTTATTTAAATTTTTTTTTAACCTAGAACGATCCAGGCCGTCGATTTCCACCCCATCAGATCTGGCCGCATCCTCCCCTTCTTCCTTCTCTCGTTCAAAGCCGTGAGTATGAAACCCATAGCCGCCTCTCTTCTTTGATTTTTCACGACCAAAATACACGACTTGAAGACGATCGGCCACTTCCATCGCGAAGCCCTCGGCGAACTCTACCTACACCGTGAATAGCATGGAACTCGACTGCCCCTTTGGCCTCGAAAAACGTGAAAAACGCAGCAGCTTCGAGCTCGATTTCCCATTGATTCGTTGCTCCGTTTTCGATCATCTCCGTATGGATTTGAAGCTCTCATCGTCCTCTACAACTTTGTAGTTGACGACTTTTGCTAATTGTTGATGGATTGAGAGGAAAATGAGGAAGAAGTTTCAAAATTTTCTGGCCATTGAATTTGAAAGTGGCGGCTGGAGCTATTTGGATTAGGGTTTTGGGCTTTTGTTTGCAAATTGAAGATGTGAGGTCCTTATATAGAAAATTGGCAAAACACTATTCATCGAAAATTTTCCGAACTCCAAACGAAGCGTGCCGGCTGGCGTTTCTAGAGTTTATCTGGCGTTCCGAACACAATGGAATAGGTTTCGGAAGTTAATTCGATCATCTGTGCGAGTTACGGCAATAAACGATTGATTTAAAATTAAATCGGTTAATCAAATTTCTGTGCGTTTGGGCTCGCCCCGGACAAACGGTAATTCCGATTGATACGAAATTTGAAACCCTACAATAATATGACATTACGGATCCGATGAAACTGGTTTCGTCGAAATCTGAGATTTTTTGAAAAATGACTATTTTCTCTCGCCGAATTAATATTAAAAACAATTCGATGCGTTTCGAGCTGCCATGGTCAAACGATAACTCCGATTACTACGAAAATTGAAATCCGATAATAAAAAACTATTACAGATCCAATGGAACTAGTTTCGTTCAATTCTGAGACTGTTCGAAAAATGGCTATTTTTCAGTCGATAATTAAATATTAAAATATTCAATTTTCACAAATTAACTTTAAATTCAATTTTAAAAGTTCTATAACATTACTATAACTCCAATATGATAAGATAAAATTTTACAAATCATTTTCAATCATATTCAACTCGATTTTCAATTATTTCTGAAATTTAACTTATTAAATTATCGATTTAATTGTCTAATTAAATCCAATATTCGAAAATAAAATATTCGACTGTTTAATTTCAATATAAAATTCCCAATTTTAAATTATTAACTTTTAAATCAAATTTCAATTGTTCACAAATTCCATTTTTAATTTCACAGTAATTAACAATATTTTACAATGCAATTTTCCATTATAAATCTAATATAAACGATTATATTAGATTCCACGTTCAATTATATTGTAATTCAAATTCAAGTTATTTAATTCCAAATGAATTCTTTTATTTCGATTTACACTTTCATTATTGAATCAACCTTTTACTTATACATTATTATCAATAGTTTATAATTCATTTACTTTCATTTTCTTCAGCTATCATCTTATTTAAATTCACAGTAATATTAAATTACATTCATTTACGTTGATTTCCATATTATAACTTCAATATTAAATGTAACATTTTATTTATTTCGTTGTTTACAATCAAATTCAATTCATTATTTACATTCACTACAAGTTAACATCCATATTTAATTTATAAATAAGTTATTTCAGAATTCAGTTTTGTATTTTAACTTGTAATTCACATTTAACAACACAAAATTTTATTTCTTTCGGATTTTTATCCAAAATTTTCATTTTAATTCGTATTTTTAAAGTGTTAAAAATACGGGTCGTTACAAAGTTAATTGCCACCGTTGAAACGTTATTTATAAATTGTCTAGTATCGCCTAGTATCCCATTATAAGAACGTCCAATCGAATCAAAGCAATGACTTTCATCATTCATTTGGTTATCATAAATTATCAATCTGGGTAGTGCATCGCCATTGATCGGAGCATCATTTATAAATCGTCTGAAATCGCCCAGCATCCCATCATAAACAAGACCGATCGAATCGAGGCAAAGACGTAATTTGGTAATCATCATTAAGTCATTTCAAAGTAGGTTGGCATTCAAATCCAAAGTCTAGCTTTCGATATTTTCGGATTGCACAACCAATGTCCAGTTTAGGGTCTGATGTTCGATCTCTTCGGATCGTTAATCTAATTTCTGATCTCTTCGGATCACGTATCTAATCTCTGATCTCTCCGAATCGTTAATTCATGCTAAGTCCAATCTGCTCGCTTTTTGGTCAAGGGACCCAACGACCGAGTAAGTTCATCCGCTCACTCTCTGGTGAGGGGACTCACTATCCTGTGCAAGTCCAATTCACTCGCTCTCCAACAAGGGAACTTGCATATTACAATTCGTCGCCCCATATCTCTGGTCGGGAGAAATGTGTTCAGTCGTTTCATAAATCAATATCAAGCGGTAACCAATCTTCGTTGGTGTTTCGCATTCAATATCTGACTTTCATTCATCCCGATCATGAGATAACTATTCTCAATCTTGATCCAAGATCGCTTCCAGGTGCATTTGCTGCGGATGGTGGCTACTCCTTCCACACCACTACAGTTTGGTTTCTCACGTATTATTGTAGCCAGTTGTTTCGAACCTACTCTTCAATTAGATATTGCAGGTGTCTGCACTCATTTGTCTCATGCTCATCCAGCTCATAGAATAGGCAAAACTTTTCATACATCTTGTCCCGATCCGTGGGCTCTCTTTTCATCGGTTTTGGATAAGGTATCTGCCCCTTGGTATCCAAGTAAATCCTTTATGGGGTTTCAGTTAGATCGGTGTAGTAGGAAAACTTCAATTCTCTCCTTTGTCGCTTCAGTCCTCCGAAGCCATCATTAGTTTTTCGTTTTCCTTATCTTTCCAAATCCTATTCCGGACGGTCCCCCGTCATCTACAACATTAACTTTAACATTTTCGGCTTCAGCGTTCTCCTAACGCAATTATCTTTTAGCTTCATGGTAAAACTTTGCAGGATCTACAGGTGAATTTCTTTCCAAAGCAACTTTAAAATTTGTTTTATTTGCGACCCCATACACACTACTGCCATCAGAACAATTGATGAATCCGGCTTATGGACCGTAGCGGCCGCTGCTTTAAATCTAGTCAAATCACTTCTTAGGGTTTCTCCGGCCTTCCGTTTCACACTCGAAAGCGTCAACATTCTTTGGTTGTGAAATGTGAACTTTAAACTGTCTTATGAATTTATCCACTAATTCGGTCCACGTGCTGATGGACTCGTTTTTCAGCTGTTTAAACCACCTTGTTGTTAAATTCGTTAGATATAATGGGAAATAGCGTTCCATTACCTTCATAGAAGCATCCAACATGTCCATGTGTCGAATGTATCTCATCAGATGAACGGTTGATCTGTCTTCCCGACTTACATTTCCAGTATCGGTAGCTTGAAATCAGGTGGATTCCTCGCGTAACAAATGTTAGGGGTGAATGAGTTTATGTTCATGTCTTCCACACTCTGGTTTGATGGTCCACCTATCAGCACCCGTCTAACCATTTCAGCAACCCTATCATTATCATCTAATGGAAGTCTCTGTTCCACGGTTTCATTTTGCCCCTCGTTCCTACGCAGAACTTCTGGCTCCAATTCCTACTGATGTACTTCCGCGTTCCGATCTCCAATCTGCAACCCAACATCATTCCTAAGACCTGCTCCGTCCTGTCTCAAGTCAACTTCACCCATGTCCTCTTGCCCAGTCAACTTGGCATTGATTTGTAAGCGTGGGTCGGCACCGAGTTGTAAGGCCTCCAGTGGGTTGGCTCCACTCTATATTGCTTTGTTTCTATGCGCCCTCGTTTCGCCTTTTAGTCTCTGGTTCTGGTTTTCAACGACTTTGGCTGTCCTATCCTGATGAAGAATCCCTCCATAATTTATTCCTGATGGGCTATCATTCTCTTCTGCATTTCTGCCATCATCTTCTCCATTTTATCTCTAGTTATGTAAACGGATAGGGGGTTAGATTCTAAGGACACTTCCTGACTGCCCCTTGCCTTGCTGGCTTTCTCCGTCGACAGTATTCTTAGTTGATGATCTCGTCATCTCACTATATCCAAGTTCTAAGTTGTCAAATCCTAGTTCCTCTCAGTGAAAGCACCAAAATGTTCACACCAGAAATTGAGACTAACACCCAATTGAGTAATAAAAATGTAAAATATCAAAGAAAAGAAAGAAATAACATGAAAAGAACACGAGATTTTATAGTGGTTCAGCGAATACAGCGGCCTACGTCCTTTTAGTCGATTATTATCGATTGTCCTTTATTTTTACAAAGTTGTTCCTACAACCGGTAGTCACAACTCAGTAAGAATCCATTCATGTAATTTTCAAAGTTATGATTTTACAACTCATCGTAGCTAGAAGTTTAGAACCGAGCAGAAAAGAAAAAGTCCTTTTTCCAAGCACTCTTCACCTTTATTTATAGGTGAAGATCTCCACATTTGGCTCTGAAATTTTCTCGCATGAACCCCACGCTGTGCACGTCGTCCCACAAAAGTTGCATAGCCAACCCTAAACCACGCTTCACAGATCGCCGACAATCCATGGGCCATATATCGACATCGATCTAACTTCGGGTCTTGTTTTGGGTCAATGTATGTGTTGCTTCGGGTCTGACTTCGAGTCGACCTGGGGTTGCAATGCTTCGGGCTTTTATATCAATTCCCCTAGGTAGCGCTTGGGGTTTGGATCGGTACCGATCTAAAGCACCTGATCTATGAAGTTAATTTTCATTTTTCAACTTTTTTTGTATTTTTTCACTTTATCATCTTGTGATGTTTTTCTAAGTATTTGTATCCGTTTCTCCATCGTTCATTAGTCCAGTTTGATCATTTGAGTCTGTTCAGAGATTGTGGAAAATTCAACTGTAACAATTAGGCTGCTAAGTGGGCTAAAACAAGCATATTTTGATAATAAATTTGTAAACTAGAATATTAGCCTATATGAAAGTTCTGTCATATCTATTTGATACTATTAGATTCATTCTTTTTACATATTGAGGAGGGCTGTTCTACTATTTTACACCCCTGCAAACACCATGTCATTTCAATAATTATGTGAAATTTCACATTTTGTTTTACAAACAAAATGCAACCCAATTTGTAAGGTGGTTTTATAGAGTCGTCCAGTGGTTACGAGACGATGCAATTATGGTATTGAAATATACTATTTTATACGATGTTGTGTATACAGAGTAAATCCGTAATCCTAGACCATTCGTTACATGAGGCATGGTTTATTAGCGTGTTTTGAGCGGCTCCAAAATGGAACTTTGGAGACGTTCATTCTTGGTAGCACGGGCCGTGTGCATCGAGCTACTTTGTAGCAAGGGTTGTGGGCCTTGAGTTACTTGTTTTATGTCTTCTTAGTGATCAAAAGGTAGTGGTGAAGCACATATGTGTCGATGTGGGTTTTATACGGTTATAGTGGTGGATGTGTGTTGGAGCCTCGTAGTATCAGTATTACATTGATGACCATGCTTACCAGGTCTTGGCCTTACTGGGAAACTCGAGGCCCATTAGCCTACTATGTAGTCGTTAAGTTACACTTGGTTGTCAAGTGATTAGTAGATTGCAAACTTATCACAGATTACGTAGCATTTTAGTAGAAATGTGCTAACTTATCGAATGCAGGTGAAGATACAGACTGATGAACGGTTACATTACCTCGTATTATACCACTTGGTATTGTACACTATATATATCAACGTATTGGTAATCATTCAGTATAATGATATTTCCTTTTCACTAAACTTTACGTTCGACACTTTCTATGCTGTCTCTTTTATTATCTATTCCTTGAATAAGTTGACTTAGAAGAGGTATTTTCCTAGTTGGAGGAGATTTTTAGAACCGTACATGTTAACGCTATTATCATACATATCCAGTGTTGTGGGTTTTAGACGTGTCAGACTATATGTATCATGAGATACATTATATTTGGATTTGATGTACTATTTAGACTTCGTGTGTTTGGAATATGTACTATGATATTGGATTCTATGTCTCATTTGCTTATATGATATGCACTTAGTCCCATACGAGTTTATATTGATATAGCATATATTCCTTCTGTTGTTAGATAATTAGTATTTACACTGTGATATATATGCTCTGTTTTGTTTCAAAAAACTACCTTACAAACCATCATCCATGATAGTTATTCGGGTATCCTCTTCGTTCATGGATAACGAATGCCGCGAATGGTAATGAGTAACGTTTTTTATTAGAGCTTAGGTTACCTAATCACCATAAATTGGGACAAAGTTGAGAGTGTGCTTGTATTTTGTTATACGTATAACACTTATGCGCTCAAACTTCTGTTTCTCGTTCTTTGATAACTATCTTGTAGGAAGTTGTTGATGATTCTCATCCATAGATAGCTACCATAAGTCTTGCCACTAGAGCAATGACTGCTTAGGCCCCGGATCTATAGATATTAGCATGGTTTTAGAATTATTTACATGCTACAACATACAGAACTCCAGCTCTTATGGGAGTACCCTTGTTTTTGCTGTATAAGAGTGATGCCTATTTATTCCACCACCCTTACTACTACCCTTAACTTCCCAAAACTTTATAGGAATTATCTTTGGCATGTGAGGTAAGCCATATATGGGAATGTGGTCGTTTATAGAGACTTAAGCATGGCTTTGCGCTAGCGAGTAGATATTTGATGATATGACGCTGGAGAGTTTGGTGAAGAAGCGGATAGCTTCTAGGGAACCATAGGAGGCGGCTTCATATTGGTGGGTTAGCGGTATATGAGGTGGCTGAATATGTTATGACTTGGTAAAACTTTAGGAGTTTTGAAGCTTGGTTTATTTCTGAAGCCGATAAGGACTTACATTTGGAGAAATTCATATATCTTCGACAATGTGACGAAATCATAAAGGAGTATATTACCGATTTCACACTTTTGGCTGTATTCAACATGGATACGATTAGTATTCCCGCTAAAAAGGGCACGAAGTTTGCAAAGGGACTCAACTTGCTTTTTAGGGACCTTACTTTTAATCATGTTTCCATGGACGCTACTTTTGAAACCCTTGTTAAAGTGGTATTGTTGAATTCTACTGCTCTAGAGGCCTCGAATAGGGAGGAAAACAAAGTGGAAGTGGAACCTGAATTCCAAAGCAAGAGTAAATGTAAGTCGATAAAGGGTGACCAAGGCCTCGCTAGGAAGAGAGTGGTGACTTGCAATACATGCCATCTGAAAGTGCATGTTGCTAGAGATTGCAAGCCAACCTCCAAGCGAGCAAATGTTGTAATTGTGACTAACCAGGGCATCTTTAAGAAAGATTATCCATCTTTACTGAGAAGTGGGCAAGTGGTCAAGGATTATGCTATTCATGCTACTCCATGTTCGAGCGCTCCACCTAAGATTGAAAAGGGGAAAAACATCGTCTTACAAGGTGTTTTTCTATTTATGATTTTTCAGATATATGTTTTATTTGATACAGAGGCTCTACATTCTTTTATTGCTACCTATCTTATTGATATTTGCACTTAGTTCCCTATGTTGTCGATTATTCTCTTATTGTGTCGAATCTCGTTGGGGAGTCACTATGTCTTTTCATGATGTGTAGAGTGTGAAAATGTATATGGGCGAGTTCGAGTTTTCTTCTGATGCTTATGTACTCAGTTTTTTTGGGTTACGAACTTATTCTAGTGATGGATTGGATGACGAGGCACAGGGTTGTTATTGATTGTGATGTTCGCGTTGTTCGCTTGAAGGATAACGTGTGTAATGGGCTTAATGTTGATTGTGAGTCTGAGAGTTCCATGTTGAGTTATTGTACTCCTTGGTCACTCATATGATGAGTTGTCAAGAATTCGCGTGGTGTGGAATTTAGCGAGCGTGTTTAAAGAGGTTTCAGGATTACCTCCTCATAGAAAGGTGGAATTCCGAATTGATTTGATGAGAGATGCAAAGCTAGTAGTTTTACCTGTTAAGCAAATGGAGCGACTTAAAAATGCAAATTTTCAATCTTTCTAAGAAGGGTCTCATTCGAAGTACATTGGAGTGAGGAGTACCTATTGTGTTTGCCACTAAAACTGTTGGGTGCTTAAGGTTGTGTGTTGATTATTGTGAGTAAATAGGTTGACAAGAAAGAGCAAATATCGTCTACCTCGCATTGATGATTTGTTCGACCAATTTGGGGGAGAAAAGATCTTCTCCTATCTCGATTCTTTTATGGTTTTATCAACTAGGGTTGGCTAGAGATATTATTCCGAAGACCGCCTTTAGAACTCCCGATGCATCTTATAAATTGTTGCTTATGACATTCGGGCTTACGAATGCATCAATATATTTTGTAGATCTTACGAGTTGAGTTTTTCAGGACCAACTCAATAAATTCATGGATTAATCTTTTCCGAAAAGTGAGGGAGAACATCAATTATATTTGAAAGAACTGTTGGAAGTGTCGAGGCAATAGCTTGAATGCGAAATTTTCTAAACGTCACTTTTAGAGTAAGGAAGTGTGCTTTATAGGTCATGTCGTGTTCAAGTTTTCGTTGATCCATGTAAGTTTGTTGTGGTGCAAGATTGAAAGGTGTCGAGTAATGAGATCAATTGATGGGTTATTATTGAAAGTTCATTTAGGACATTGCGAAGGCTGCCACGCCTTGATTGACTAACTAAGAAGAACTGAGTTTTATTATCAGATGCGCTTAGTGAGGACACTTTTGAAATGAAGCAATGTTGACTAATGCTTCGGTTTTTGTCATACTTGAAGAAATTAACCCATTTACAGTATATATCGTTGCCCGCGGTACGGGTGTCACTATGTGTTAGCCTTCAAAATGGGCTCTCACCCCCAAATGATTGAAATCAAATTTAAATGAAGGAAGTCGATAAGAAGAGAGAGAGAGAGAGAACACACAATCTTTTATAGTGGTTCAGTTATCTCGTCCACTTTATAATTTTTATTGATTACTTTTCACTAGTACAACCAAATTACAACGTAACTCCGAGAATACAATCGACTGATTTTGAATTTGGTAGAGTTTCCTTAGCAAAAAGATCAAAAAGCCATATTCCAAGCGATGAAGTGTGCTATTTGTAGCTGAATCCGTGCATCAGAATCATCAAATCTTGTTTGAATTTGTCAAACGGTCAGATCTGAGAAGATAGAGGAAGAACATGTCAAACAAGCCAAGAACTGTACATTTAATGGATTGACACCAATCCATCCATGGATCGGTACGGATCCATGACTTGATTAAAAGTTGCTTCTTTCCTCCATTTTGCTTAAGTCTTCAAGTTTTGGGTCTTCAGAGGAAACATTATATTTATGATGGACTTGGTACCGTTCCATTCTCCATTTTCGAAACTTGTCTTTTTCTTCAAAATAGCATGCAGATCCATAGTGCAAGTTGAATTATAGTATTTTTGACATTTTAATGGATCGACGCCCATCCTTCTGTGGATGGGTGCCGATCCATGGTATTGGGCAAAAACACTATATTTTTCCATGAATTGATATTCTTCAAGTTGAGTATCCATTCCTTTGTTATTTCTTAGTCCAGTCCCATCGAAATGTTGCTTCTTTAAAATACCGAATAATGGTGTGGTTCTTATGCAAGAAGGTAAAGTGGTTGTGTATGTGAGTAGGCTACTCAGGGCGAACGATAGAAATTATCCAACTCTTGATTTAGAATTGACGGTCGTTGTCTTTGCTTTGAACACATAAAGGCATTATTGTTAGATGAGAGATTTTGAATTATTTACAGATCAAAAATTTTTGATTTTTTTTTCTAGAAAGATCTCAATCTTAGGCAACAACAATGGATGAAGTTTCTAGCATCATATGAATTTTGTATTTTTTACCCTCGGAAAAGGGAATGTTGTACCAAAAGCATGAAGTAAGAGGCATGCGGTGTTGATCTCTATGTTTGTTGAATGGAAGAGTTTGGAATATATTATAGAGTTTGATTTTTGACTTTTTTATGATGTATTAACTGATTTGTTGGCAACATTAGAGGTTAGGCCAACACTTATAGAACAGATTGGATCTCGCAAAATACTTGATGCAAATTTAGTAGAGATCATGTATTAGCTTTGGAAGGGGGAAATGTAGTCACATAAACCGATATTTTATCGATGCATAGGGTTGGCTTCATAGAGACGGGGGATTGTGTGTTCCTAAAGTAGAAGATTTTATTGAAGAAGAAGTTCAAGAGCAACATTGTTCTAGAATGACCATTCATCTTAGTGGTAACAGGATGTACAATGATGTTAAGCACACTTATTATTGGAAGATATCTCAGAGTTCATAGAAAAGTGTATGGCTTGTCAATGGGTTAAAGCCGAACAAAAGAAGCTTGGTGGTTTTTTTGTTGCCTTTGGAGGTTCTACAATGGAAATGAGAGTATTTCCATCGATTTTACAGATGGGTTGTCATGGAGCCTAAGGAGAAATGTGAACATTTGGGTTGTCATAGACTTCTCGACGAAGAATGCTCATTTCATTCCGATAATATCTAGGATTGCTCCATCTTTAGTTATGTCGTGTGTGCCGAAAATAGTAAGGTTGCATGGTGCACCCTCTAGTATATTGAGCGATCGGGACTCACTCTTCACGAGTGAGTTTAGATGAGTTTGCTACATGTATTAGGTTCATAATTGAATTTGAGCACAACCTATCATCCAAGAACGAATGGTCAAATGGAATCGGTGAATCAAGTACTTTGGATTTGTTGTAGGCTTGTATGATTTTGGTGGATCATGGAAAAATTACTTGCCTCTTGTTGAATTCATATACAGCAGTAGCTACCAAGCTAGTATGAGTATGACGCCATATGAAACATTGTATGTGCAATCATGTAAATCGCCTACATATTGGTAGGAAACAACGAATAAGGTATTACTTAAACCAGATGTGATTCATAAGATTGCGAAGAAGGTCGAGTTAATCTTGAAAAGAAGGCATCTCAAGATCAGCAAATGTACCGACCAACAAATTTTACACTTCTAATATTAAAGTAATTAAAAATGGATTTTAATAAAAAAGTGAATTGGAATTTGTATTTAGAACTGTTGTGAAGATCTCTTCGAGCTGATCAGTTTGATATATAATTTTGATGGGTTTGAAATTACATTTTACGAAATAGAGACGATACAGTGTTTAAATAGAGTGCACAACCACTTTTGGGCCAAACGGTTACACATTACTGATCTTGCCTCATTGCCTATGTAAGCAACGTTTAGAAACCCTATAGAGAAGCAGTCATAACAGCCTCTCTTCCTTAATCCTGAGATTCCTCTGAATTGCATTTAATGGCGGATGATTTTCGCTAATTACAAATTAGTTCAAAATTCGAAGTGTCCAAACCCCTATATGTTATATATCGGTATGAAGCTCTCGACAAATGGAGTTAATGAGTGGTGTTCGTTTGTCGAGATGGTGCTTAGGTTGGCCAAAAATTGATGAGCTATTCTCAGTGATCAATCCTAGGTTTTCAATTCAATGGTGAAACGACGACCGATCTAATAGGACCAGTGTTGAGAAAGTAATGAGCAGTAAATCCATGGTCTCTAATCATGCAATAGGCACTAGATCTTGCCGGAATTCGATGAGGAAGTAGCAGCGGCCGAGGCGGAGCGTCAATGGAGGGGGTGGTTGAACCGCGACGCTTGATTCAGGGGCGACGATGATCTTAAATCGGTCGAAGATGAACTGAGCGGTAGTAGTTTCATCGATAAGGCGGTTGTTGGAAATGGGTTTACGTATCGGGATGGGGGATACTGTAGCACGGTAATGTTATTATTAATTCAATTATTAAATTTGTAAATTACCATATCGCCCCAATAACTTTTAACTTCAATAACTTCTAATTTCGATTCATGTGCGGTTTCTTCAGTTGAACTCGTGCAGAAATTCTGGACGGTTTGGCGTTGAGTTTGCTGAATTCTGAGGTTGTTTGCGAAAGTGCGTTGGTACGATTAGTTTAATTTAATTAGTTAAATTTTAAATTATTAAATACATATTTATTGATGAAAAATCGTACTGTTTGATATACGTTGTGTTTGATGGATGACTATTTGGTTATTATAATATTTTGGATGTATTATGTATTGATTGGATAATTATTCCGACTGTAGTATTTTTGGAAGATTAGTTAAAATGTTTGATTTGAATCAGAAAATAATTAATTGAAATAAAATACATAATAACGAGAAAATAAAATAAACAAATGATGTTATTTATAGATTTTGGATGTTATTTGTAAATAACAATGATTTGACAACTTTACTGAAATTAAAGTATTGAATTTAATAAGGTTATTATTTATGTATTTTCTTTGGAAATTCATAAATAATAACTAAAATTATATTTTAAATTGAGATTTGGGAAGTTTATTTTATTTATAAAATTAAACGGGATTTTAAATAATAGTAACATGGATTTCAATGGAAATAGCATTATTGTATGTAAATGATAAAATGATCGACTTTATAGTATTTATGGTAGAAACTATTATTATTATTATTTGAGAAATAAAATAAAAGGTACTTTTTAAACTATAATAATAATAGTAAATAAATGTTTTCCAAAAGCGTTTTAGGATAAAATAATTATTATTTTGAGATAAATTAAAAATAAAAATGAGTTTTGGGGATTCAAAATAAAATATTATAATTTTGGAATAAATGGTAATAAATTGGTTTTGGAAAGTATTAAAGAGGTTTTAATATGTATTATTATTTTGACGTGGAATAATAATAACACCAATTTTTAAAAGCCATTTTATGAAGATTACTATATTTCGATTTAAAATGTAACGTTAGCTGTTATTTAAAGAAATAGAAGCATAAAGGGAATTTTTGAAATATGTTAATATTTTAGAATGATTAATATTGTTTCAACATGTATAAATAAAGGTAGTATTATAATAAACAATAATAAAATGGTTTTATACTTCTAAGAAATACATTAGTCATAAATATAATGTTTCGAATGGAAATAATATGTGATAAATTGTTAATTTGAATTAACACATATGATTGTCTATGATGATGAAATTGCACTAGGACGAGTATGCGATGCTTTATCATTACTACTACAAGACGAGGGGTAGTTGATTATGGTTATATGATGATCGATGTTGTGTTACTAATGTTGATTGGATTAATACACATTTGATGATTGGCATTGTGTTACTAATTTTGATCAGATTAGTACACATTTGATGATTGACGTTGTGTTACTAATGTTGATTATATTAGTACACATTTGATGATTGTCATTGTGTTATTAGTTGATCGGATTAGTACACATTCAATGATTGACGTATTGTTACTAATGTTTATTGGATTGGTATGCATTTGATGATATATGCTATGCCACTATTATGAGGTAATTTGTACACATTTATTGATTTATACTTAAATTGCTGAAGCGTTACTATAATGGATGATTGGTATATATGTAAGTATATTTGTGATGTTATTTTCTCATTCAATGATTGAGGTTGACATTGAGTATTGTCAAATATATGTGATGTTTAATGGCTAACTATGCTATTACTGTTTTTGCTCCATATGATGATCTGTTGTAATTGATAAGCTACTTGTACTGTTTTATTGGTTGTGATGGTTGCATGAATGCTATGATTGTTATGTACTAACAATTATTTGGATGCAGAGAAGAGCAGAAAACAGAATTACACGGGCTTGATTCCTCAAAAGGATATGTAAACAGTCTTTTCTTATGCAGTAGCTCTCAAGCCTTAAGCCGGACTGTATATGGTTAAGTGCAGTCCAAACATAGTTGACACATTTTTCCTTTATTATATGTATACATGTGTATTTGTAAGTTTGTAGGTGGAAACAAAGGAGGGGGCAAAGAGTTTATAATGAGTCATATCCAGATGATGGTTGTTTAAATAACTGATGTATTGAAATATATGTATTATTTGATGTACTAGATTTGTTTAGTATTAAATTGTTGAAATAAGATATGTCTATATTGATATTTAAATCCTATCACGAGGTTCTCCCTTTTTATGTTCACTATTTTGGACTCTTTTTAATTCTATATACCCACGGTCCACTATCTTTAACATTTGAAATTAGTTATAAGCGTATTTTGTTGGCGTTTTCAATTACTTTTAGATGTTAAAAATAGCGAGTCGTCGCACTTGGTAACATAGCTTAGTTTAGCGACTCCCCGAGCCTTGAATAGGTTTAGACCAATTTGGGCAATTTAATTTATACCTTGGGTTGGAATATAGAATGCGAGAGTGTTTTGATTGATGGTTGTCTGCTTTGTGTGTAGGGGTTGTTTGTTTAATCACCATTACCTCACTCTAAAATGATATTTATTTAAGATGACCTTTCTGTCGAAGATAAATAAAGTAGAAGTATGGTAAGATAAACGCTTATAAGGGGTTAAGTGTTGATTATAAGTCGAGTGGCACACACACCTAATGTTAAATTATAACTGAAATTTGACCTTAATAAGATGGAATCACTTTTGTTTTTAGGTGAATAATGTTTGGAAAATTTATAAAGTATACGTTTTTTATTTTAGAGATATTTTATTAAAAAGTGGAGAATGTCTATTTTGGAAATAAAGTGATTTGTTCAAAAATATGTTCAAAAATAAAGTTTTTAATTTGAAGAAATAATTTTTTTTATGAAGATATTTTTTGGTAAGAAAGAGTGAATATCGTGTAAATATTTTATTTGTGGTACGATTAGTTTAATTTAATTAGTTGAATTTTAAATTATTAAATACATATTTATTGATGAAAAATCGTACTGTTTGATATACGTTGTGTTTGATGGATGACTATTTGGTTATTATAATATTTTGGATGTATTATGTATTGATTGGATAATTATTGCGACTGTAGTATTTTTGGAAGATTAGTTAAAATGTTTGATTTGAATCAGAAAATAATTAATTGAAATAAAATACATAATAACGAGAAAATAAAATAAACAAATGATGTTATTTATAGATTTTGGATGTTATTTGTAAATAACAATGATTTGACAACTTTACTGAAATTAAAGTATTGAATTTAATAAGGTTATTATTTATGTATTTTCTTTGGAAATTCATAAATAATAACTAAAATTATATTTTAAATTGAGATTTGGGAAGTTTATTTTATTTATAAAATTAAACGGGATTTTAAATAATAGTAACATGGATTTCAATGGAAATAGCATTATTGTATGTAAATGATAAAATGATCGACTTTATAGTATTTATGGTAGAAACTATTATTATTATTATTTGAGAAATAAAATAAAAGGTACTTTTTAAACTATAATAATAATAGTAAATAAATGTTTTCCCAAAGCGTTTTAGGATAAAATAATTATTATTTTGAGATAAATTAAAAATAAAAATGAGTTTTGGGGATTCAAAATAAAATATTATAATTTTGGAATAAATGGTAATAAATTGGTTTTGGAAAGTATTAAAGAGGTTTTAATATGTATTATTATTTTGACGTGAAATAATAATAACACCAATTTTTAAAAGCCATTTTATGAAGATTACTATATTTCGATTTAAAATGTAACGTTAGCTGTTATTTAAAGAAATAGAAGCATAAAGGGAATTTTTGAAATATGTTATTATTTTAGAATGATTAATATTGTTTCAACATGTATAAATAAAGGTAGTATTATAATAAACAATAATAAAATGGTTTTATACTTCTAAGAAATACATTAGTCATAAATATAATGTTTCGAATGAAAATAATATGTGATAAATTGTTAATTTGAATTAACACATATGATTGTCTATGATGATGAAATTGCACTAGGACGAGTATGCGATGCTTTATCATTACTACTACAAGACGAGGGGTAGTTGATTATGGTTATATGATGATCGATGTTGTGTTACTAATGTTGATTGGATTAATACACATTTGATGATTGGCATTGTGTTACTAATTTTGATCAGATTAGTACACATTTGATGATTGACGTTGTGTTACTAATGTTGATTATATTAGTACACATTTGATGATTGTCATTGTGTTATTAGTTGATCGGATTAGTACACATTCAATGATTGATGTATTGTTATTAATGTTTATTGGATTGGTATGCATTTGATGATATATGTTATGCCACTATTATGAGGTAATTTGTACACATTTATTGATTTATACTTAAATTGCTGAAGCGTTACTATAATGGATGATTGGTATATATGTAAGTATATTTGTGATGTTATTTTCTCATTCAGTGATTGAGGTTGATGTAACGACCCAGAATTTTGAACAAATTAAATTGAGAATATTTAATTAATTTTAAATATTTGAACGATGATTTAATTTGAACCCCCGATATAAATTTGAATTTGACGATTAAAGTATAAAATTTAATCTAGTGAATGTTGAATAAAAATTTGAATCTTCAATGTTAGGCTGAAGAAAAATATTTCAAAAGCTTTTAAAATTTGTATTGATAATACTGAAGATAATAGAAGCTTCAGAATTTAATTTCGAACTGTGTTGCTCAGTTTTGAATTTAATTGTTCGAATCGATATTTAAAAATAGTCATTTTTCAAACAGTCTCGGAATTCGACGAAACCAGTTCCATTGGGTCCGTAATATTGAATTATTGTCGGATTTCCAATTTCGTATTTTTCGGAATTGTTATGTAACCGTACGGAGAGTAAACGCGTTGAATCTTTATCGAATTTAAATTTAAAAATTTAAAATTTTATTAATTAACATCAGCACCACGTTATTCCTTTTATCACGCCTTCGATCACGCAAGAAGATCGTGATGGCCATACTTCGTCCAATTTTAAATAACCCTCTTCTCTGTATAATTCAAAATCGAACAGAAGATAAAAATCAATGGCGACCTCTTTCTTTCGTTCTCGTTCAAAGTAAATGGCCACATACCCTTCCTCTTGTTCAAAAACGAAATCATTCCTCGGTTCCCAAATTCGAAAAATAAAAATGGCCGAGCCCTTTCGTTTGAAATCTCCAGTTCAACAAAGAAAAAAAATGTCGCGATGATTTAAAAGCAAGCTCGCGTACGCGAGAGGCGATGGCGATGTCGTTTGGGCGACGAAGGCGGAGACTGGGTACTCGAATCGAGCAGCGCGTCGTTCTGGTGGATGTCGCGTGATGGAAGCGCGGCGGCGATGGCATCTCATAGGTTGGAGGGATTCGAGCTCGCATCGTACTCGCTGTGGCCCCAATGGAGTGCGATTGGGTGAAGCGAATCACGATGTAAGGCGATGTTCGTGGGTAGGCTCGCGAATCCATCTCAAAGTCGAAGTGCGTTCGAATCGAGCAGCAGCGGCTACATCGGGGGCAGTAGGTGGTCGTCTGTGGTCTGAAGACGAGGGGCAGGCATCGACGTGTTTTTTTTTTAGCGCTGCCTGAGGTAAATTTATTTATTTATTTGATTTTTAAATCAATTTGTATATACATGAAAAAAATAAACCAGTCTGATTTAAAACAGTAATTAAAGTAGTCAGGAAAAAATATATGTAGTTTTTATATATATACAGATAAAACAGAAATATATGTATATATTCCTTATGATTTGGGAATGCAGAAATTTTGAATTTTGGGAAATTTGTAAGTAAAAGGAAATGTGTTTGAACTGAAATTTTTAGTCTAATATAGAGTTTAATTAATCAAATTTAATAATTAGTTAAATAAATTTATTAAAAGGAATTGGTTTAAAAATTAAAACTATTAGTTAATCAAATTGTTAAATGGCAATTAATAATTCGATTTACTTCAAATATTAATAAACTGTATAATGTTATACAAGGTCTAATCTAGTGGAGAAAACAAGTCTGGATTGATAATGGATTGCAAATTAAAAAGCTAAGGTGAGATTTTTCTCACTCAAAATGAATTGCAGTTATTGATTGCTATTTGGATGTGGTATTAGATATAGTAGGATATATATATATAGCAATATATACATATTGGCATATGTATATATTGGATTGATGATTTTCCGCCTCGTATAGCGGATGAGACCCTATTGCGCCGTTAGTAAGCGGATTTTTATAAAACCCATATACCGCGATAATTCCGTACTGGAGCGGAATTGGTATTGTGCTAACATCTTTGGATGCAGGGAAACAGGTTGGAGGGATCCAACTGGATTCCTCAACTGTATTTACTTATTTACAGATATTGATATATATTCTGTTATCATATTGGTATATGATATTGACTGTTGTGATGGACTGATTGGTGTTGTTGCATCATCAGATTCAGTTTTGAAATGTAAAATAACGACTTTTACTTTAAAAGGATTTTTTAAAGTGATTTTTGAAAATATACGTTTTATGGAATTTTTGAATTGATTTATAAACGTAAAATTTTAAAGTTATAAAAGTTATAATTTTTAGTGAAATATAACCAAAGTGTCATTTTTGAAATAAAAGTCGATTTATTTATAAAATGGTTTAAGTTGGGATTTTTGAACAACTATAAACGATTTGTATAAAAAAGATTTGTAAAATTGATATTTTATAAATCGAAATATTGGACTTATAAAATGAATTTTTATAAGTGTTAGAAAGAAGTATAAATGGATTTCATAAGTGAATGAAATTAATAGATTTATAACGTGAAGTTATAAAGTAAATAGATATTGTAGAATAAAAGATTTATAAGAAATTTACTTATAAATTTGACTTTTGCACTTAGATGGGATATAAATAGAAATTGCAAAATGAAATGATTTCATAACTTGAAATTGTTATAAAATATAAAATTGTGATTTATAAACGTTGTTTATAAATCCGAAATCACTTATTTTGATAAGTGAATTGTAGAAGTTAATTAAAGGAATTATATCCACGATTTTGGACAGTGGATAAGCTTTTAAATAAATGTGTAGTAAAGTTTGAAATTTGGTTAAGTGAAGTATATTCACGATTTTGGACAGTGAATATATTTTTGAAGTAGAATGGATATGGTTTTGGGAAAGCGATATTATAAAAATGAAGTAACTGTTTTAAAAGATGTTTTAAAACGTGTTAAGTATCGAATACATAGATTTCAACATTTATTGTTGAAATATACGTTTTCGAGAAAAATAAGGAAATGGTAGACTATAACACTGTTGTTATAGTAAATGATTTCCGAAAGGAAATATTTTTATGTAGTATTGGGATTTATATATCTATTTTAATTTCGAATCCCTATACTAGTGATTTTGAGTCGTCGTAACGATGTTTTACGCAACATTCGTTTTTGACTCAAATAGATGTTAAAATTTATGATTTCCTTAAAGAATGAATATATACTTAATATTGATTTAAGTATATCGAATATTTTCCAAGTGTTGAAAATAAATGATTTGTGAAATACTTATTATTAAATAAGTAGGGAAATGCTTTTCCAATATGAAATGAAACGTTTTGAGATTTTATCTTCTTAAAGATAAATCGAAAATGAATATTTGAAAACGATTGTAAATCAAATATTAGTAGATATTCGAAAAATGTAAATTCAAGATGGAATTTATAAAAAGAAATGGGAATTCGTTTAAAAATAAATATTGATTTATTTTTGAAGTGTGGAAATTATATATCTAGTAAAAGATATTTTGGAAGATAAGAATAATTTGGAAATTATTTGGAATCTGATGATGTTGCGCATCTTTATTGATAGTTAAATAACCGACTATCAATAATTACCTTGAATGGTATTTGTTGTAAATTGGATGAATTTGAATGCCACACTTATTTTTGAATAATCGCTTACTATTCGGGTTAACCGGGAAAGGACCATGGGGTCGTATAACCCATTCCGAATATGTGATACGTCGTTATGAATTGCATTCGAAGACCGGTGTTGAAGACCGGATATTTTTGAAAACGGAAGGATTACCGTCGAGTTACTCTACATCGGCTGATCTCCGGTTTAGAGGTTTTATCACCCTTAGTGACGGGAAGTCCCGACGTGATTGAAAATTATCCGGAAATGCAAGGGCTTCGTGAGAAGTGCCTTCGGTTCTGTTCGATCCCGGAACAGACTTGTATGGATTGTGTGTCTGACGTTACAATTTGAGATATAAAGCTGATTTCTTTCAAATACATTTCTGTTGGTGGCGGAGAATTTATTCTCTTAGCTTAACACCCTTCTCTGAGACGTACGAGCTCAGAGGTTATGTAGTTGAAATTTATCAGCGATATATCCCAATTTGGTAACGTGGCATACTGAGTATTGCTGTGAAATGATCAGTGTTTGATCATTTGTGATATGATCATTTGTTTGATCTTATATCTTTGTGATCATAGGTTGATCATTTTGTTTGACCCGAAGCAGGGCTTTTTGTAGAAAGCGTAGCTTTGTGGACGAGACTTCGTCGAGCCTCACACCCCGGAAATGGTCGAAACAGGAAGGATGCGGCAAGGTTCTAGGGAGTAGCGCCCCTTAGTGTATGTCATTCCTTCTGGATAAAGGTGGTATCATGGTATGGAGCCCAGATACTTAACCTCTGTGGTTGCTGCAAATTTATTTCTTTGTGGTTGCTGCGAATCGGGGATCCTCGGGAAGATCGGTGACGATCGGGGGATGGCATACGCGTGTCAGTAGTTACCTATTTTTGCAGAGGTAACCCGACCTTGTGTTGGCAGAGATCCGGTTAGGTTCTCGGGTCATCTATTCCAGGGACGTACCCATCGTGGATAGGAAGTTCCTTAGCCTGACCATTTGTTGGAAATCCAAAGAAACAATACGAGCCTTTACGATTTCAATTGTATAACATGTCTCCTCAGGAGGCAGCTATAGCAGGCATAATATAATGGTACCTATGCTGGCTAAGATTTATATTATACTTTCGAAATGTTTTCCACTATGCACTAATAATAATATCAAAAAGGTTTTGATTTTTGCGTAGTAAGCATCTTTGACTAACATAAGAAGAAATCTCCTCCAAGTCTGCGTTTGCATTGTGTGTGTGGTGGGAGGTCTTATGGTAGTTTCATTTTCCAAAAGCATTGCGAATTGACATTAAAGTTTTCCTGTTGTTTATTTTAAAGATAAACTGTTTTACGATCTCACACCAGTCACCATGACTGACTCGGAGTTTATTGTTCCCTTCTAAACTCTGGGTGCCCACCAATTTCCACACGGGCAGCCTACAGTTATATTATCAGGATATTCTGGATATTCTGGAGCTTTGGAGATAAGCTGAATGACGAGACGTAGTATTTGTATCTGATAGTATTTATTCCGCTGTGTATTCTGTATGAGGACAAGTTATATAACTGTCCATTTTTGTATTGAGTTGTATATTGACTCTGTTGATGTATGTATAAACTGATAAAATTCTTTGTTTAAAAGATTACTGATTTATCTATTATATATTGTTCCGCTGCGAATGTGAGATTCTGATATTGTTCTGTTTCTGTTTTCTATTCTGTTGTTGTTCTTCTTCTTTCTTTCTTCTCTTTTTCTTCTATCTTCTTCTTCTTCTACTTTTTCTTTTTCTTAAAAAAAACCCTCACTATTGGAGTTTCTGGCACTCGATTGTTCGACAGTCGATAAAGAGAGTATCGATGTCGAATTTTCGAAAGTCGAAAAATCCGGTATGTGACAGTTGACATTGAGTATTCTCAAATATATGTGATGTTTAATGGCTAACTATGCTATTACTGTTTTTTCTCCATATGATGATCTGTTGTAATTGTTAAGCTACTTGTACTGTTTTATTGGTTGTGATGGTTGCATGAATGCTATGATTGTTATGTACTAACAATTATTTGGATGCAGAGAAGAGCAGAAAACAAAATTACACGGGCTTGATTCCTCAAAAGGATATGTAAACAGTCTTTTCTTATGCAGTAGCTCTCAAGCCTTAAGCCAGACTGTATATGGTTAAGTGCAGTCCAAACATAGTTGACACATTTTTCCTTTATTATATGTATACATGTGTATTTGTAAGTTTGTAGGTGGAAACAAAGGAGGGGGCAAAGAGTTTATAATGAGTCATATCCAGATGATGGTTCAATATATCTCTTACATCATAGTTAGATAGTTGTTTTAATAATTGATGTATTGAAATATATGTATTATTTGATGTACTAGATTTGTTTAGTATTAAATTGTTGAAATAAGATATGTCTATATTGATATTTAAATCCTATCACGAGGTTCTCCCTTTTTATGTTCACTATTTTGGACTCTTTTTAATTCGATATACCCACGATCCACTATCTTTAACATTTGAAATTAGTTATAAGCGTATTTTGTTGGCGTTTTCAATTACTTTTAGATGTTAAAAATAGCGAGTCGTCGCACTTGGTAACATGGCTTAGTTTAGCGACTCCCCGAGCCTTGAATAGGTTTAGACCAATTTGGGCAATTTAATTTATACCTTGGGTTGGAATATAGGATGCGAGAGTGTTTTGATTGATGGTTGTCTGCTTTGTGTGTAGGGGTTGTTTGTTTAATCACCATTACCTCACTCTAAAATGATGTTTATTTAAGATGACCTTTGTGTCAAAGATAAATAAAGTAGAAGTATGGTAAGATAAACGCTTATAAGGGGTTAAGTGTTGATTATAAGTCGAGTGGCACACACACCTAATGTTAAATTATAACTGAAATTTGACCTTAATAAGATGGAATCACTTTTGTTTTGAGGTGAATAATGTTTGGAAAATTTATAAAGTATACGTTTTTTATTTTAGAGATATTTTATTAAAAAGTAGAGAATGTCTATTTTGGAAATAAAGTGATTTGTTAAAAAATATGTTGAAAAATAAAGTTTTTAAGTTGAAGAAATAATTTTTTTTATGAAGATATTTTTTGGTAAGAAAGAGTGAATATCGTGTAAATATTTTATTTGTGGTACGATTAGTTTAATTTAATTAGTTGAATTTTAAATTATTAAATACATATTTATTGATGAAAAATCGTACTGTTTGATATACGTTGTGTTTCATGGATGACTATTTGGTTATTATAATATTTTGGATGTATTATGTATTGATTGGATAATTATTGCGACTGTAGTATTTTTGGAAGATTAGTTAAAATGTTTGATTTGAATCAGAAAATAATTAATTGAAATAAAATACATAATAACGAGAAAATAAAATAAACAAATGATGTTATTTATAGATTTTGGATGTTATTTGTAAATAACAATGATTTGACAACTTTACTGAAATTAAAGTATTGAATTTAATAAGGTTATTATTTATATATTTTCTTTGGAAATTCATAAATAATAACTAAAATTATATTTTAAATTGAGATTTGGGAAGTTTATTTTATTTATAAAATTAAATGGGATTTTAAATAATAGTAACATGGATTTCAATGGAAATAGCATTATTGTATGTAAATGATAAAATGATCGACTTTATAGTATTTATGGTAGAAACTATTATTATTATTATTTGAGAAATAAAATAAAAGGTACTTTTTAAACTATAATAATAATAGTAAATAAATGTTTTCCAAAAGCGTTTTAGGATAAAATAATTATTATTTTGAGATAAATTAAAAATAAAAATGAGTTTTGGGGATTCAAAATAAAATATTATAATTTTGGAATAAATGGTAATAAATTGGTTTTGGAAAGTATTAAAGAGGTTTTAATATGTATTATTATTTTGACGTGGAATAATAATAACACCAATTTTTAAAAGCCATTTTATGAAGATTACTATATTTCGATTTAAAATGTAACGTTAGCTGTTATTTAAAGAAATAGAAGCATAAAGGGAATTTTTGAAATATGTTATTATTTTAGAATGATTAATATTGTTTCAACATGTATACATAAACGTAGTATTATAATAAAAAATAATAAAATGGTTTTATACTTCTAAGAAATACATTAGTCATAAATATAATGTTTCGAATGGAAATAATATGTGATAAATTGTTAATTTGAATTAACACATATGATTGTCTATGATGATGAAATTGCACTAGGACGAGTATGCGATGCTTTATCATTACTACTACAAGACGAGGGGTAGTTGATTATGGTTATATGATGATCGATGTTGTGTTACTAATGTTGATTGGATTAATACACATTTGATGATTGGCATTGTGTTACTAATTTTGATCAGATTAGTACACATTTGATGATTGACGTTGTGTTACTAATGTTGATTATATTAGTACACATTTGATGATTGTCATTGTGTTATTAGTTGATCGGATTAGTACACATTCAATGATTGACGTATTGTTACTAATGTTTATTGGATTGGTATGCATTTGATGATATATGCTATGCCACTATTATGAGGTAATTTGTACACATTTATTGATTTATACTTAAATTGCTGAAGCGTTACTATAATGGATGATTGGTATATATGTAAGTATATTTGTGATGTTATTTTCTCATTCAATGATTGAGGTTGACATTGAGTATTGTCAAATATATGTGATGTTTAATGGCTAACTATGCTATTACTGTTTTTGCTCCATATGATGATCTGTTGTAATTGATAAGCTACTTGTACTGTTTTATTGGTTGTGATGGTTGCATGAATGCTATGATTGTTATGTACTAACAATTATTTGGATGCAGAGAAGAGCAGAAAACAGAATTACACGGGCTTGATTCCTTAAAAGGATATGTAAACAGTCTTTTCTTATGCAGTAGCTCTCAAGCCTTAAGCCGGACTGTATATGGTTAAGTGCAGTCCAAACATAGTTGACACATTTTTCCTTTATTATATGTATACATGTGTATTTGTAAGTTTGTAGGTGGAAACAAAGGAGGGGGCAAAGAGTTTATAATGAGTCATATCCAGATGATGGTTCAATATCTCTCTTACATCATAGTTAGATAGTTGTTTTAATAATTGATGTATTGAAATATATGTATTATTTGATGTACTAGATTTGTTTAGTATTAAATTGTTGAAATAAGATATGTCTATATTGATATTTAAATCCTATCACGAGGTTCTCCCTTTTTATGTTCACTATTTTGGACTCTTTTTAATTCTATATACCCACGGTCCACTATCTTTAACATTTGAAATTAGTTATAAGCGTATTTTGTTGGCGTTTTCAATTACTTTTAGATGTTAAAAATAGCGAGTCGTCGCACTTGGTAACATGGCTTAGTTTAGCGACTCCCCGAGCCTTGAATAGGTTTAGACCAATTCGGGCAATTTAATTTATACCTTGGGTTGGAATATAGGATGCGAGAGTGTTTTGATTGATGGTTGTCTGCTTTGTGTGTAGGGGTTGTTTGTTTAATCACCATTACCTCACTCTAAAATGATGTTTATTTAAGATGACCTTTGTGTCGAAGATAAATAAAGTAGAAGTATGGTAAGATAAACGCTTATAAGGGGTTAAGTGTTGATTATAAGTCGAGTGGCACACACACCTAATGTTAAATTATAACTGAAATTTGACCTTAATAAGATGGAATCACTTTTGTTTTGAGGTGAATAATGTTTGGAAAATTTATAAAGTATACGTTTTTTATTTTAGAGATATTTTATTAAAAAGTGGAGAATGTCTATTTTGGAAATAAAGTGATTTGTTAAAAAATATGTTGAAAAATAAAGTTTTTAAGTTGAAGAAATAATTTTTTTTATGTAGATATTTTTTGGTAAGAAAGAGTGAATATCGTGTAAATATTTTATTTATGGTACAATTAGTTTAATTTAATTAGTTGAATTTTAAATTATTAAATACATATTTATTGATGAAAAATCGTACTGTTTGATATACGTTGTGTTTCATGGATGACTATTTGGTTATTATAATATTTTGGATGTATTATGTATTGATTGGATAATTATTATGACTGTAGTATTTTTGGAAGATTAGTTAAAATGTTTGATTTGAATCAGAAAATAATTAATTGAAATAAAATACATAATAACGAGAAAATAAAATAAACAAATGATGTTATTTATAGATTTTGGATGTTATTTGTAAATAACAATGATTTGACAACTTTACTGAAATTAAAGTATTTAATTTAATAAGGTTATTATTTATGTATTTTCTTTGGAAATTCATAAATAATAACTAAAATTATATTTTAAATTGAGATTTGGGAAGTTTATTTTATTTATAAAATTAAACGGGATTTTAAATAATAGTAACATGGATTTCAATGGAAATAGCATTATTGTATGTAAATGATAAAATGATCGACTTTATAGTATTTATGGTAGAAACTATTATTATTATTATTTGAGAAATAAAATAAAAGGTACTTTTTAAACTATAATAATAATAGTAAATAAATGTTTTCCAAAAGCGTTTTAGGATAAAATAATTATTATTTTGAGATAAATTAAAAATAAAAATGAGTTTTGGGGATTCAAAATAAAATATTATAATTTTGGAATAAATGGTAATAAATTGGTTTTGGAAAGTATTAAAGAGGTTTTAATATGTATTATTATTTTGACGTGGAATAATAATAACACCAATTTTTAAAAGCCATTTTATGAAGATTACTATATTTCGATTTAAAATGTAACGTTAGCTGTTATTTAAAGAAATAGAAGCATAAAGGGAATTTTTGAAATATGTTATTATTTTAGAATGATTAATATTGTTTCAACATGTATACATAAACGTAGTATTATAATAAAAAATAATAAAATGGTTTTATACTTCTAAGAAATACATTAGTCATAAATATAATGTTTCGAATGGAAATAATATGTGATAAATTCTTAATTTGAATTAACACATATGATTGTCTATGATGATGAAATTGCACTAGGACGAGTATGCGATGCTTTATCATTACTACTACAAGACGAGGGGTAGTTGATTATGGTTATATGATGATCGATGTTGTGTTACTAATGTTGATTGGATTAATACACATTTGATGATTGGCATTGTGTTACTAATTTTGATCAGATTAGTACACATTTGATGATTGACGTTGTGTTACTAATGTTGATTATATTAGTACACATTTGATGATTGTCATTGTGTTATTAGTTGATCGGATTAGTACACATTCAATGATTGACGTATTGTTACTAATGTTTATTGGATTGGTATGCATTTGATGATATATGCTATGCCACTATTATGAGGTAATTTGTACACATTTATTGATTTATACTTAAATTGCTGAAGCGTTACTATAATGGATGATTGGTATATATGTAAGTATATTTGTGATGTTATTTTCTCATTCAATGATTGAGGTTGACATTGAGTATTGTCAAATATATGTGACGTTTAATGGCTAACTATGCTATTACTGTTTTTGCTCCATATGATGATCTGTTGTAATTGATAAGCTACTTGTACTGTTTTATTGGTTGTGATGGTTGCATGAATGCTATGATTGTTATGTACTAACAATTATTTGGATGCAGAGAAGAGCAGAAAACAGAATTACACGGGCTTGATTCCTCAAAAGGATATGTAAACAGTCTTTTCTTATGCAGTAGCTCTCAAGCCTTAAGCCGGACTGTATATGGTTAAGTGCAGTCCAAACATAGTTGACACATTTTTCCTTTATTATATGTATACATGTGTATTTGTAAGTTTGTAGGTGGAAACAAAGGAGGGGGCAAAGAGTTTATAATGAGTCATATCCAGATGATGGTTCAATATCTCTCTTACATCATAGTTAGATAGTTGTTTTAATAATTGATGTATTGAAATATATGTATTATTTGATGTACTAGATTTGTTTAGTATTAAATTGTTGAAATAAGATATGTCTATATTGATATTTAAATCCTATCACGAGGTTCTCCCTTTTTATGTTCACTATTTTGGACTCTTTTTAATTCTATATACCCACGGTCCACTATCTTTAACATTTGAAATTAGTTATAAGCGTATTTTGTTGGCGTTTTCAATTACTTTTAGATGTTAAAAATAGCGAGTCGTCGCACTTGGTAACATGGCTTAGTTTAGCGACTCCCCGAGCCTTGAATAGGTTTAGACCAATTTGGGCAATTTAATTTATACCTTGGGTTGGAATATAGGATGCGAGAGTGTTTTGATTGATGGTTGTTTGCTTTGTGTGTAGGGGTTGTTTGTTTAATCACCATTACCTCACTCTAAAATGATGTTTATTTAAGATGACCTTTGTGTCGAAGATAAATAAAGTAGAAGTATGGTAAGATAAACGCTTATAAGGGGTTAAGTGTTGATTATAAGTCGAGTGGCACACACACCTAATGTTAAATTATAACTGAAATTTGACCTTAATAAGATGGAATCACTTTTGTTTTTAGGTGAATAATGTTTGGAAAATTTATAAAGTATACGTTTTTTATTTTAGAGATATTTTATTAAAAAGTGGAGAATGTCTATTTTGGAAATAAAGTGATTTGTTAAAAAATATGTTGAAAAATAAAGTTTTTAATTTGAAGAAATAATTTTTTTTATGAAGATATTTTTTGGTAAGAAAGAGTGAATATCGTGTAAATATTTTATTTGTGGTACGATTAGTTTAATTTAATTAGTTGAATTTTAAATTATTAAATACATATTTATTGATGAAAAATCGTACTGTTTGATATACGTTGTGTTTGATGGATGACTATTTGGTTATTATAATATTTTGGATGTATTATGTATTGATTGGATAATTATTGCGACTGTAGTATTTTTGGAAGATTAGTTAAAATGTTTGATTTGAATTAGAAAATAATTAATTGAAATAAAATACATAATAACGAGAAAATAAAATAAACAAATGATGTTATTTATAGATTTTGGATGTTATTTGTAAATAACAATGATTTGACAAACTTTACTGAAATTAAAGTATTGAATTTAATAAGGTTATTATTTATGTATTTTCTTTGGAAATTCATAAATAATAACTAAAATTATATTTTAAATTGAGATTTGGGAAGTTTATTTTATTTATAAAATTAAACGGGATTTTAAATAATAGTAACATGGATTTCAATGGAAATAGCATTATTGTATGTAAATGATAAAATGATCGACTTTATAGTATTTATGGTAGAAACTATTATTATTATTTGAGAAATAAAATAAAAGGTACTTTTTAAACTATAATAATAATTGTAAATAAATGTTTTCCAAAATCGTTTTAGGATAAAATAATTATTATTTTGAGATAAATTAAAAATAAAAATGAGTTTTGGGGATTCAAAATAAAATATTATAATTTTGGAATAAATGGTAATAAATTGGTTTTGGAAAGTATTAAAGAGGTTTTAATATGTATTATTATTTTGACGTGGAATAATAATAACACCAATTTTTAAAAGCCATTTTATGAAGATTACTATATTTCGATTTAAAATGTAACGTTAGCTGTTATTTAAAGAAATAGAAGCATAAAGGGAATTTTTGAAATATGTTAATATTTTAGAATGATTAATATTGTTTCAACATGTATAAATAAAGGTAGTATTATAATAAACAATAATAAAATGGTTTTATACTTCTAAGAAATACATTAGTCATAAATATAATGTTTCGAATGGAAATAATATGTGATAAATTGTTAATTTGAATTAACACATATGATTGTCTATGATGATGAAATTGCACTAGGACGAGTATGCGATGCTTTATCATTACTACTACAAGACGAGGGGTAGTTGATTATGGTTATATGATGATCGATGTTGTGTTACTAATGTTGATTGGATTAATACACATTTGATGATTGGCATTGTGTTACTAATTTTGATCAGATTAGTACACATTTGATGATTGACGTTGTGTTACTAATGTTGATTATATTAGTACACATTTGATGATTGTCATTGTGTTATTAGTTGATCGGATTAGTACACATTCAATGATTGACGTATTGTTACTAATGTTTATTGGATTGGTATGCATTTGATGATATATGCTATGCCACTATTATGAGGTAATTTGTACACATTTATTGATTTATACTTAAATTGCTGAAGCGTTACTATAATGGATGATTGGTATATATGTAAGTATATTTGTGATGTTATTTTCTCATTCAATGATTGAGGTTGACATTGAGTATTGTCAAATATATGTGATGTTTAATGGCTAACTATGCTATTACTGTTTTTGCTCCATATGATGATCTGTTGTAATTGATAAGCTACTTGTACTGTTTTATTGGTTGTGATGGTTGCATGAATGCTATGATTGTTATGTACTAACAATTATTTGGATGCAGAGAAGAGCAGAAAACAGAATTACACGGGCTTGATTCCTCAAAAGGATATGTAAACAGTCTTTTCTTATGCAGTAGCTCTCAAGCCTTAAGCCGGACTGTATATGGTTAAGTGCAGTCCAAACATAGTTGACACATTTTTCCTTTATTATATGTATACATGTGTATTTGTAAGTTTGTAGGTGGAAACAAAGGAGGGGGCAAAGAGTTTATAATGAGTCATATCCAGATGATGGTTCAATATCTCTCTTACATCATAGTTAGATAGTTGTTTTAATAATTGATGTATTGAAATATATGTATTATTTGATGTACTAGATTTGTTTAGTATTAAATTGTTGAAATAAGATATGTCTATATTGATATTTAAATCCTATCACGAGGTTCTCCCTTTTTATGTTCACTATTTTGGACTCTTTTTAATTCTATATACCCACGGTCCACTATCTTTAACATTTGAAATTAGTTATAAGCGTATTTTGTTGGCGTTTTCAATTACTTTTAGATGTTAAAAATAGCGAGTCGTCGCACTTGGTAACATGGCTTAGTTTAGCGACTCCCCGAGCCTTGAATAGGTTTAGACCAATTCGGGCAATTTAATTTATACCTTGGGTTGGAATATAGGATGCGAGAGTGTTTTGATTGATGGTTGTCTGCTTTGTGTGTAGGGGTTGTTTGTTTAATCACCATTACCTCACTCTAAAATGATGTTTATTTAAGATGACCTTTGTGTCGAAGATAAATAAAGTAGAAGTATGGTAAGATAAACGCTTATAAGGGGTTAAGTGTTGATTATAAGTCGAGTGGCACACACACCTAATGTTAAATTATAACTGAAATTTGACCTTAATAAGATGGAATCACTTTTGTTTTGAGGTGAATAATGTTTGGAAAATTTATAAAGTATACGTTTTTTATTTTAGAGATATTTTATTAAAAAGTGGAGAATGTCTATTTTGGAAATAAAGTGATTTGTTAAAAAATATGTTGAAAAATAAAGTTTTTAAGTTGAAGAAATAAATTTTTTTATGAAGATGTTTTTTGGTAAGAAAGAGTGAATATCGTGTAAATATTTTATTTGTGGTACGATTAGTTTAATTTAATTAGTTGAATTTTAAATTATTAAATACATATTTATTGATGAAAAATCGTACTGTTTGATATACGTTGTGTTTCATGGATGACTATTTGGTTATTATAATATTTTGGATGTATTATGTATTGATTGGATAATTATTGTGACTGTAGTATTTTTGGAAGATTAGTTAAAATGTTTGATTTGAATCAGAAAATAATTAATTGAAATAAAATACATAATAACGAGAAAATAAAATAAACAAATGATGTTATTTATAGATTTTGGATGTTATTTGTAAATAACAATGATTTGACAACTTTACTGAAATTAAAGTATTGAATTTAATAAGGTTATTATTTATGTATTTTCTTTGGAAATTCATAAATAATAACTAAAAATATATTTTAAATTGAGATTTGGGAAGTTTATTTTATTTATAAAATTAAACGGGATTTTAAATAATAGTAATATGGATTTCAATGGAAATAGCATTATTGTATGTAAATGATAAAATGATCGACTTTATAGTATTTATGGTAGAAACTATTATTATTATTATTTGAGAAATAAAATAAAAGGTACTTTTTAAACTATAATAATAATAGTAAATAAATGTTTTCCAAAAGCGTTTTAGGATAAAATAATTATTATTTTGAGATAAATTAAAAATAAAAATGAGTTTTGGGGATTCAAAATAAAATATTATAATTTTGGAATAAATGGTAATAAATTGGTTTTGGAAAGTATTAAAGAGGTTTTAATATGTATTATTATTTTGACATGGAATAATAATAACACCAATTTTTAAAAGCCATTTTATGAAGATTACTATATTTCGATTTAAAATGTAACGTTAGCTGTTATTTAAAGAAATGGAAGCATAAAGGGAATTTTTGAAATATGTTATTATTTTAGAATGATTAATATTGTTTCAACATGTATACATAAACGTAGTATTATAATAAAAAATAATAAAATGGTTTTATACTTCTAAGAAATACATTAGTCATAAATATAATGTTTCGAATGGAAATAATATGTGATAAATTGTTAATTTGAATTAACACATATGATTGTCTATGATGATGAAATTGCACTAGGACGAGTATGCGATGCTTTATCATTACTACTACAAGACGAGGGGTAGTTGATTATGGTTATATGATGATCGATGTTGTGTTACTAATGTTGATTGGATTAATACACATTTGATGATTGGCATTGTGTTACTAATTTTGATCAGATTAGTACACATTTGATGATTGACGTTGTGTTACTAATGTTGATTATATTAGTACACATTTGATGATTGTCATTGTGTTATTAGTTGATCGGATTAGTACACATTCAATGATTGACGTATTGTTACTAATGTTTATTGGATTGGTATGCATTTGATGATATATGCTATGCCACTATTATGAGGTAATTTGTACACATTTATTGATTTATACTTAAATTGCTGAAGCGTTACTATAATGGATGATTGGTATATATGTAAGTATATTTGTGATGTTATTTTCTCATTCAATGATTGAGGTTGACATTGAGTATTGTCAAATATATGTGATGTTTAATGGCTAACTATGCTATTACTGTTTTTGCTCCATATGATGATCTGTTGTAATTGATAAGCTACTTGTACTGTTTTATTGGTTGTGATGGTTGCATGAATGCTATGATTGTTATGTACTAACAATTATTTGGATGCAGAGAAGAGCAGAAAACAGAATTACACGGGCTTGATTCCTCAAAAGGATATGTAAACAGTCTTTTCTTATGCAGTAGCTCTCAAGCCTTAAGCCGGACTGTATATGGTTAAGTGCAGTCCAAACATAGTTGACACATTTTTCCTTTATTATATGTATACATGTGTATTTGTAAGTTTGTAGGTGGAAACAAAGGAGGGGGCAAAGAGTTTATAATGAGTCATATCCAGATGATGGTTCAATATCTCTCTTACATCATAGTTAGATAGTTGTTTTAATAATTGATGTATTGAAATATATGTATTATTTGATGTACTAGATTTGTTTAGTATTAAATTGTTGAAATAAGATATGTCTATATTGATATTTAAATCCTATCACGAGGTTCTCCCTTTTTATGTTCACTATTTTGGACTCTTTTTAATTCTATATACCCACGGTCCACTATCTTTAACATTTGAAATTAGTTATAAGCGTATTTTGTTGGCGTTTTCAATTACTTTTAGATGTTAAAAATAGCGAGTCGTCGCACTTGGTAACATGGCTTAGTTTAGCGACTCCCCGAGCCTTGAATAGGTTTAGACCAATTCGGGCAATTTAATTTATACCTTGGGTTGGAATATAGGATGCGAGAGTGTTTTGATTGATGGTTGTCTGCTTTGTGTGTAGGGGTTGTTTGTTTAATCACCATTACCTCACTCTAAAATGATGTTTATTTAAGATGACCTTTGTGTCGAAGATAAATAAAGTAGAAGTATGGTAAGATAAACGCTTATAAGGGGTTAAGTGTTGATTATAAGTCGAGTGGCACACACACCTAATGTTAAATTATAACTGAAATTTGACCTTAATAAGATGGAATCACTTTTGTTTTGAGGTGAATAATGTTTGGAAAATTTATAAAGTATACGTTTTTTATTTTAGAGATATTTTATTAAAAAGTGGAGAATGTCTATTTTGGAAATAAAGTGATTTGTTAAAAAATATGTTGAAAAATAAAGTTTTTAAGTTGAAGAAATAATTTTTTTTATGTAGATATTTTTTGGTAAGAAAGAGTGAATATCGTGTAAATATTTTATTTATGGTACAATTAGTTTAATTTAATTAGTTGAATTTTAAATTATTAAATACATATTTATTGATGAAAAATCGTACTGTTTGATATACGTTGTGTTTCATGGATGACTATTTGGTTATTATAATATTTTGGATGTATTATGTATTGATTGGATAATTATTATGACTGTAGTATTTTTGGAAGATTAGTTAAAATGTTTGATTTGAATCAGAAAATAATTAATTGAAATAAAATACATAATAACGAGAAAATAAAATAAACAAATGATGTTATTTATAGATTTTGGATGTTATTTGTAAATAACAATGATTTGACAACTTTACTGAAATTAAAGTATTGAATTTAATAAGGTTATTATTTATGTATTTTCTTTGGAAATTCATAAATAATAACTAAAATTATATTTTAAATTGAGATTTGGGAAGTTTATTTTATTTATAAAATTAAACGGGATTTTAAATAATAGTAACATGGATTTCAATGGAAATAGCATTATTGTATGTAAATGATAAAATGATCGACTTTATAGTATTTATGGTAGAAACTATTATTATTATTATTTGAGAAATAAAATAAAAGGTACTTTTTAAACTATAATAATAATAGTAAATAAATGTTTTCCAAAAGCGTTTTAGGATAAAATAATTATTATTTTGAGATAAATTAAAAATAAAAATGAGTTTTGGGAATTCAAAATAAAATATTATAATTTTGGAATAAATGGTAATAAATTGGTTTTGGAAAGTATTAAAGAGGTTTTAATATGTATTATTATTTTGACGTGGAATAATAATAACACCAGTATTTAAAAGCCATTTTATGGAGATTACTATATTTCGATTTAAAATGTAACATTAGCTGTTATTTAAAGAAATAGAAGCATAAAGGGAATTTTTGAAATATGTTATTATTTTAGAATGATTAATATTGTTTCAACATGTATACATAAACGTAGTATTATAATAAAAAATAATAAAATGGTTTTATACTTCTAAGAAATACATTAGTCATAAATATAATGTTTCGAATGGAAATAATATGTGATAAATTCTTAATTTGAATTAACACATATGATTGTCTATGATGATGAAATTGCACTAGGACGAGTATGCGATGCTTTATAATTACTACTACAAGACGAGGGGTAGTTGATTATGGTTATATGATGATCGATGTTGTGTTACTAATGTTGATTGGTGTAACGCCCCACTCTGAGACCCACTGTAACAAAGAGTATTACGGGAGTAATACTGTCTGTTAAAGCGGAGAATAGAGTATAGTGGAAGCGACCATCTATAATCAAGCTATAACTATCTACCGAATACGTCGAAAGGTGGAATCTATTTAAATTTTTCTCAATCAGGTGGTTTGACATATTCGGTAAATACTTATAACGAAATTACAAATGGCTAAAGATCTATCAGGACAAAGCATAATAATAAATGATAAAAACATCACAGAACAGAATCACATAACAGATATAAAATCCCAGAACAATACATCATCAATACAGATCCAAATATCATAAGTGGGTACAAAGCCACTGCTCACACATGTGAGTCAAAAATATGTACATATTAAAGTCTGAATAATAAGAGTGTAGCGGAATAGTGGACAAATAAAAGCGCTATCTATCAGCATAGCAGATAATGTCCAAGCGGAAGCATAGAAGCTAAGTCCAGAGACCTAACCTGAAACAACTCGGTCTCTTTTAGTAGTTTGGATTAACTCTCTTTGATTTGGTGTAGATTGGAGTCTTGCTTAGGAGGCCATGACTAGGTTTTGGAGCTTTCTAATTAGGTTTTAGTAGTTATGAAATGAAGTGTTGGCTGAAATGGGAGAGTAAAAGATACTTTATAGGCTAATGGTTAGGGTTATTGGATCTAATACCCATTAGGACTTTGTATTATTCATGTGCATACATATATAGGCAATTTTCTCTAAGTACACTCTACATACAAATTACTAAATACATTTCAAACCATAGAAAATTATGAAAATATGTTAACAATTACTTTTAGCCATTTCATAAAATCCTATATCAACAATATTTTACATTTTAACCCCTAATTTTTCCAAAACACCGTTTATAGTTAATATTAGCCAAAATCACCATTTTGCAAATAAATTGCAAATTAATTTCCCAAATCAAATATTGCACTATTTTACACATATTAAATTTTGCAATAATATAAATTACAAATTTCCCTAATTAATTTCCTTGAAATGCTCCATTTTACACTTAAGCCCAAAATATTAATTTATTCAAAATGACTAAATTTTGAACAAATTAGCCACATTAAAAATTCATTAATAGCTCCAATTAAATTAAAATCCCAATTTTAATTTATTATTTGGTAACCGCAATCACGGGTTGTTACAGACTCCCCCCCTTAAAAAAATTGCGTCCCCGCAATTCCTTAAATATAGAAGTCGTCTATAACATCTAATCCACAAAAGGATTACAGAAGACGGAGCTCGATTTCGAATATCACACATAGAAAGAGTCTCAAGAATATCGTCGATGAAAACCAGAACGAATCTATTGATGTATTCCCGGAATACTCGATTCATGAGATCGACGAAGAAAGCCGGAGCGTTCGTCAAGCCGAACGGCATGACCAACCACTCAAAAGAACCATGACGAGTGCGAAATGCTGTAAGAGGAATGCTGTCTTCCATGACTCGTAGCTGATGGAATCCGGTGGCAAGGTCAAACTGAGAGAAGACCTTCGCACCGCTCAAATGGTCAAACATGTCGTAACGGGAATTAGAGTTAGACATGATTCAATGATAGATAATTAATTAAGGAATACTACGGAATATAACGGATTCCTATACATATTCCTAACTTATCTATCAATAAACATGAGGAAGGGATATGAATTAATTCGGATCTAATTTAAAATGTATTGTACTAAGTGTATCTGTTCTGTGTTTATTATGCTTATTCCTGAAACCAGGCTCCGATACCAAGCTGTAACGCCCCACTCTGAGACCCACTGTAACAAAGAGTATTACGGGAGTAATACTGTCTGTTAAAGCGGAGAATAGAGTATAGTGGAAGCGACCATCTATAATCAAGCTATAACTATCTACCGAATACGTCGAAAGGAGGAATCTATTTAAATTTTTCTCAATCAGGTGGTTCGACATATTCGGTAAATACTTATAACGAAATTACAAATGGCTAAAGATCTATCAGGACAAAGCATAATAATAAATGATAAAAACATCACAGAACAGAATCACATAACAGATATAAAATCCCAGAACAATACATCATCAATACAGATCCAAATATCATAAGTGGGTACAAAGCCACTGCTCACACATGTGAGTCAAAAATATGTACATATCAAAGTCTGAATAATAAGAGTGTAGCGGAATAGTGGACAAATAAAAACGCTATCTATCAGCATAGCAGATAATGTCCAAGCGGAAGCACAGAAGCTAAGTCCAGAGACCTAACCTGAAACAACTCGGTCTCTTTTAGTAGTTTGGATTAACTCTCTTTGATTTGGTGTAGATTGGAGTCTTGCTTAGGAGGCCATGACTAGGTTTTGGAGCTTTCTAATTAGGTTTTAGTAGTTATGAAATGAAGTGTTGGCTGAAATGGGAGAGTAAAAGATACTTTATAGGCTAATGGTTAGGGTTATTGGATCTAATACCCATTAGGACTTTGTATTATTCATGTGCATACATATATAGGCAATTTTCTCTAAGTACACTCTACATACAAATTACTAAATACATTTCAAACCATAGAAAATTATGAAAATATGTTAACAATTACTTTTAGCCATTTCATAAAATCCTATATCAACAATATTTTACATTTTAACCCCTAATTTTTCCAAAACACCGTTTATAGTTAATATTAGCCAAAATCACCATTTTGCAAATAAATTGCAAATTAATTTCCCAAATCAAATATTGCACTATTTTACACATATTAAATTTTGCAATAATATAAATTACAAATTTCCCTAATTAATTTCCTTGAAATGCTCCATTTTACACTTAAGCCCAAAATATTAATTTATTCAAAATGACTAAATTTTGAACAAATTAGCCACATTAAAAATTCATTAATAGCTCCAATTAAATTAAAATCCCAATTTTAATTTATTATTTGGTAACCGCAATCACGGGTTGTTACAATTGGATTAATACACATTTGATGATTGACATTGTGTTACTAATTTTGATCAGATTAGTACACATTTGATGATTGACGTTGTGTTACTAATGTTGATTATATTAGTACACATTTGATGATTGTCATTGTGTTATTAGTTGATCGGATTAGTACACATTCAATGATTGACGTATTGTTACTAATGTTTATTGGATTGGTATGCATTTGATGATATATGCTATGCCACTATTATGAGGTAATTTGTACACATTTATTGATTTATACTTAAATTGCTGAAGCGTTACTATAATGGATGATTGGTATATATGTAAGTATATTTGTGATGTTATTTTCTCATTCAATGATTGAGGTTGACATTGAGTATTGTCAAATATATGTGATGTTTAATGGCTAACTATGCTATTACTGTTTTTGCTCCATATGATGATCTGTTGTAATTGATAAGCTACTTGTACTGTTTTATTGGTTGTGATGGTTGCATGAATGCTATGATTGTTATGTACTAACAATTATTTGGATGCAGAGAAGAGCAGAAAACAGAATTACACGGGCTTGATTCCTCAAAAGGATATGTAAACAGTCTTTTCTTATGCAGTAGCTCTCAAGCCTTAAGCCGGACTGTATATGGTTAAGTGCAGTCCAAACATAGTTGACACATTTTTCCTTTATTATATGTATACATGTGTATTTGTAAGTTTGTAGGTGGAAACAAAGGAGGGGGCAAAGAGTTTATAATGAGTCATATCCAGATGATGGTTCAATATCTCTCTTACATCATAGTTAGATAGTTGTTTTAATAATTGATGTATTGAAATATATGTATTATTTGATGTAATAGATTTGTTTAGTATTAAATTGTTGAAATAAGATATGTCTATATTGATATTTAAATCCTATCACGAGGTTCTCCCTTTTTATGTTCACTATTTTGGACTCTTTTTAATTCTATATACCCACGGTCCACTATCTTTAACATTTGAAATTAGTTATAAGCGTATTTTGTTGGCGTTTTCAATTACTTTTAGATGTTAAAAATAGCGAGTCGTCGCACTTGGTAACATGGCTTAGTTTAGCGACTCCCCGAGCCTTGAATAGGTTTAGACCAATTTGGGCAATTTAATTTATACCTTGGGTTGGAATATAGGATGCGAGAGTGTTTTGATTGATGGTTGTTTGCTTTGTGTGTAGGGGTTGTTTGTTTAATCACCATTACCTCACTCTAAAATGATGTTTATTTAAGATGACCTTTGTGTCGAAGATAAATAAAGTAGAAGTATGGTAAGATAAACGCTTATAAGGGGTTAAGTGTTGATTATAAGTCGAGTGGCACACACACCTAATGTTAAATTATAACTGAAATTTGACCTTAATAAGATGGAATCACTTTTGTTTTGAGGTGAATAATGTTTGGAAAATTTATAAAGTATACGTTTTTTATTTTAGAGATATTTTATTAAAAAGTGGAGAATGTCTATTTTGGAAATAAAGTGATTTGTTAAAAAATATGTTGAAAAATAAAGTTTTTAAGTTGAAGAAATAATTTTTTTATGAAGATATTTTTTGGTAAGAAAGAGTGAATATCGTGTAAATATTTTATTTGTGGTACGATTAGTTTAATTTAATTAGTTGAATTTTAAATTATTAAATACATATTTATTGATGAAAAATCGTACTGTTTGATATACGTTGTGTTTCATGGATGACTATTTGGTTATTATAATATTTTGGATGTATTATGTATTGATTGGATAATTATTGTGACTGTAGTATTTTTGGAAGATTAGTTAAAATGTTTGATTTGAATCAGAAAATAATTAATTGAAATAAAATATATAATAACGAGAAAATAAAATAAACAAATGATGTTATTTATAGATTTTGGATGTTATTTGTAAATAACAATGATTTGAAAACTTTACTGAAATTAAAGTATTGAATTTAATAAGGTTATTATTTATGTATTTTCTTTGGAAATTCATAAATAATAACTAAAATTATATTTTAAATTGAGATTTGGGAAGTTTATTTTATTTATAAAATTAAACGGGATTTTAAATAATAGTAACATGGATTTCAATGGAAATAGCATTATTGTATGTAAATGATAAAATGATCGACTTTATAGTATTTATGGTAGAAACTATTATTATTATTATTTGAGAAATAAAATAAAAGGTACTTTTTAAACTATAATAATAATAGTAAATAAATGTTTTCCAAAAGCGTTTTAGGATAAAATAATTATTATTTTGAGATAAATTAAAAATAAAAATGAGTTTTGGGGATTCAAAATAAAATATTATAATTTTGGAATAAATGGTAATAAATTGGTTTTGGAAAGTATTAAAGAGGTTTTAATATGTATTATTATTTTGACGTGGAATAATAATAACACCAATTTTTAAAAGCCATTTTATGAAGATTACTATATTTCGATTTAAAATGTAACGTTAGCTGTTATTTAAAGAAATAGAAGCATAAAGGGAATTTTTGAAATATGTTATTATTTTAGAATGATTAATATTGTTTCAACATGTATACATAAACGTAGTATTATAATAAAAAATAATAAAATGGTTTTATACTTCTAAGAAATACATTAGTCATAAATATAATGTTTCGAATGGAAATAATATGTGATAAATTCTTAATTTGAATTAACACATATGATTGTCTATGATGATGAAATTGCACTAGGACGAGTATGCGATGCTTTATCATTACTACTACAAGACGAGGGGTAGTTGATTATGGTTATATGATGATCGATGTTGTGTTACTAATGTTGATTGGATTAATACACATTTGATGATTGGCATTGTGTTACTAATTTTGATCAGATTAGTACACATTTGATGATTGACGTTGTGTTACTAATGTTGATTATATTAGTACACATTTGATGATTGTCATTGTGTTATTAGTTGATCGGATTAGTACACATTCAATGATTGACGTATTGTTACTAATGTTTATTGGATTGGTATGCATTTGGTGATATATGCTATGCCACTATTATGAGGTAATTTGTACACATTTATTGATTTATACTTAAATTGCTGAAGCGTTACTATAATGGATGATTGGTATATATGTAAGTATATTTGTGATGTTATTTTCTCATTCAATGATTGAGGTTGACATTGAGTATTGTCAAATATATGTGATGTTTAATGGCTAACTATGCTATTACTGTTTTTGCTCCATATGATGATCTGTTGTAATTGATAAGCTACTTGTACTGTTTTATTGGTTGTGATGGTTGCATGAATACTATGATTGTTATGTACTAACAATTATTTGGATGCAGAGAAGAGCAGAAAACAGAATTACACGGGCTTGATTCCTCAAAAGGATATGTAAACAGTCTTTTCTTATGCAGTAGCTCTCAAGCCTTAAGCCGGACTGTATATGGTTAAGTGCAGTCCAAACATAGTTGACACATTTTTCCTTTATTATATGTATACATGTGTATTTGTAAGTTTGTAGGTGGAAACAAAGGAGGGGGCAAAGAGTTTATAATGAGTCATATCCAGATGATGGTTCAATATCTCTCTTACATCATAGTTAGATAGTTGTTTTAATAATTGATGTATTGAAATATATGTATTATTTGATGTACTAGATTTGTTTAGTATTAAATTGTTGAAATAAGATATGTCTATATTGATATTTAAATCCTATCACGAGGTTCTCCCTTTTTATGTTCACTATTTTGGACTCTTTTTAATTCTATATACCCACGGTCCACTATCTTTAACATTTGAAATTAGTTATAAGCGTATTTTGTTGGCGTTTTCAATTACTTTTAGATGTTAAAAATAGCGAGTCGTCGCACTTGGTAACATGGCTTAGTTTAGCGACTCCCCGAGCCTTGAATAGGTTTAGACCAATTCGGGCAATTTAATTTATACCTTGGGTTGGAATATAGGATGCGAGAGTGTTTTGATTGATGGTTGTCTGCTTTGTGTGTAGGGGTTGTTTGTTTAATCACCATTACCTCACTCTAAAATGATGTTTATTTAAGATGACCTTTGCGTCGAAGATAAATAAAGTAGAAGTATGGTAAGATAAACGCTTATAAGGGGTTAAGTGTTGATTATAAGTCGAGTGGCACACACACCTAATGTTAAATTATAACTGAAATTTGACCTTAATAAGATGGAATCACTTTTGTTTTGAGGTGAATAATGTTTGGAAAATTTATAAAGTATACGTTTTTTATTTTAGAGATATTTTATTAAAAAGTGGAGAATGTCTATTTTGGAAATAAAGTGATTTGTTAAAAAATATGTTGAAAAATAAAGTTTTTAAGTTGAAGAAATAATTTTTTTATGAAGATATTTTTTGGTAAGAAAGAGTGAATATCGTGTAAATATTTTATTTGTGGTACGATTAGTTTAATTTAATTAGTTGAATTTTAAATTATTAAATACATATTTATTGATGAAAAATCGTACTGTTTGATATACGTTGTGTTTCATGGATGACTATTTGGTTATTATAATATTTTGGATGTATTATGTATTGATTGGATAATTATTGTGACTGTAGTATTTTTGGAAGATTAGTTAAAATGTTTGATTTGAATCAGAAAATAATTAATTGAAATAAAATACATAACAACGAGAAAATAAAATAAACAAATGATGTTATTTATAGATTTTGGATGTTATTTGTAAATAACAATGATTTGACAACTTTACTGAAATTAAAGTATTGAATTTAATAAGGTTATTATTTATGTATTTTCTTTGGAAATTCATAAATAATAACTAAAATTATATTTTAAATTGAGATTTGGGAAGTTTATTTTATTTATAAAATTAAACGGGATTTTAAATAATAGTAACATGGATTTCAATGGAAATAGCATTATTGTATGTAAATGATAAAATGATCGACTTTATAGTATTTATGGTAGAAACTATTATTATTATTATTTGAGAAATAAAATAAAAGGTACTTTTTAAACTATAATAATAATAGTAAATAAATGTTTTCCAAAAGCGTTTTAGGATAAAATAATTATTATTTTGAGATAAAATAAAAATAAAAATGAGTTTTGGGGATTCAAAATAAAATATTATAATTTTGGAATAAATGGTAATAAATTGGTTTTGGAAAGTATTAAAGAGGTTTTAATATGTATTATTATTTTGACGTGGAATAATAATAACACCAATTTTTAAAAGCCATTTTATGAAGATTACTATATTTCGATTTAAAATGTAACGTTAGCTGTTATTTAAAGAAATAGAAGCATAAAGGGAATTTTTGAAATATGTTATTATTTTAGAATGATTAATATTGTTTCAACATGTATACATAAACGTAGTATTATAATAAAAAATAATAAAATGGTTTTATACTTCTAAGAAATACATTAGTCATAAATATAATGTTTCGAATGGAAATAATATGTGATAAATTGTTAATTTGAATTAACACATATGATTGTCTATGATGATGAAATTGCACTAGGACGAGTATGCGATGCTTTATCATTACTACTACAAGACGAGGGGTAGTTGATTATGGTTATATGATGATCGATGTTGTGTTACTAATGTTGATTGGATTAATACACATTTGATGATTGGCATTGTGTTACTAATTTTGATCAGATTAGTACACATTTGATGATTGACGTTGTGTTACTAATGTTGATTATATTAGTACACATTTGATGATTGTCATTGTGTTATTAGTTGATCGGATTAGTACACATTCAATGATTGACGTATTGTTACTAATGTTTATTGGATTGGTATGCATTTGATGATATATGCTATGCCACTATTATGAGGTAATTTGTACACATTTATTGATTTATACTTAAATTGCTGAAGCGTTACTATAATGGATGATTGGTATATATGTAAGTATATTTGTGATGTTATTTTCTCATTCAATGATTGAGGTTGACATTGAGTATTGTCAAATATATGTGATGTTTAATGGCTAACTATGCTATTACTGTTTTTGCTCCATATGATGATCTGTTGTAATTGATAAGCTACTTGTACTGTTTTATTGGTTGTGATGGTTGCATGAATGCTATGATTGTTATGTACTAACAATTATTTGGATGCAGAGAAGAGCAGAAAACAGAATTACACGGGCTTGATTCCTCAAAAGGATATGTAAACAGTCTTTTCTTATGCAGTAGCTCTCAAGCCTTAAGCCGGACTGTATATGGTTAAGTGCAGTCCAAACATAGTCGACACATTTTTCCTTTATTATATGTATACATGTGTATTTGTAAGTTTGTAGGTGGAAACAAAGGAGGGGGCAAAGAGTTTATAATGAGTCATATCCAGATGATGGTTCAATATCTCTCTTACATCATAGTTAGATAGTTGTTTTAATAATTGATGTATTGAAATATATGTATTATTTGATGTACTAGATTTGTTTAGTATTAAATTGTTGAAATAAGATATGTTTATATTGATATTTAAATCCTATCACGAGGTTCTCCCTTTTTATGTTCACTATTTTGGACTCTTTTTAATTCTATATACCCACGGTCCACTATCTTTAACATTTGAAATTAGTTATAAGCGTATTTTGTTGGCGTTTTCAATTACTTTTAGATGTTAAAAATAGCGAGTCGTCGCACTTGGTAACATGGCTTAGTTTAGCGACTCCCCGAGCCTTGAATAGGTTTAGACCAATTTGGGCAATTTAATTTATACCTTGGGTTGGAATATAGGATGCGAGAGTGTTTTGATTGATGGTTGTTTGCTTTGTGTGTAGGGGTTGTTTGTTTAATCACCATTACCTCACTCTAAAATGATGTTTATTTAAGATGACCTTTGTGTCGAAGATAAATAAAGTAGAAGTATGGTAAGATAAACGCTTATAAGGGGTTAAGTGTTGATTATAAGTCGAGTGGCACACACACCTAATGTTAAATTATAACTGAAATTTGACCTTAATAAGATGGAATCACTTTTGTTTTTAGGTGAATAATGTTTGGAAAATTTATAAAGTATACGTTTTTTATTTTAGAGATATTTTATTAAAAAGTGGAGAATGTCTATTTTGGAAATAAAGTGATTTGTTAAAAAATATGTTGCAAAATAAAGTTTTTAAGTTGAAGAAATATTTTTTTTTATGAAGATATTTTTTGGTAAGAAAGAGTGAATATCGTGTAAATATTTTATTTGTGGTACGATTAGTTTAATTTAATTAGTTGAATTTTAAATTATTAAATACATATTTATTGATGAAAAATCGTACTGTTTGATATACGTTGTGTTTCATGGATGACTATTTGGTTATTATAATATTTTGGATGTATTATGTATTGATTGGATAATTATTGCGACTGTAGTATTTTTGGAAGATTAGTTAAAATGTTTGATTTGAATTAGAAAATAATTAATTGAAATAAAATACATAATAACGAGAAAATAAAATAAACAAATGATGTTATTTATAGATTTTGGATGTTATTTGTAAATAACAATGATTTGACAAACTTTACTGAAATTAAAGTATTGAATTTAATAAGGTTATTATTTATGTATTTTCTTTGGAAATTCATAAATAATAACTAAAATTATATTTTAAATTGAGATTTGGGAAGTTTATTTTATTTATAAAATTAAACGGGATTTTAAATAATAGTAACATGGATTTCAATGGAAATAGCATTATTGTATGTAAATGATAAAATGATCGACTTTATAGTATTTATGGTAGAAACTATTATTATTATTTGAGAAATAAAATAAAAGGTACTTTTTAAACTATAATAATAATTGTAAATAAATGTTTTCCAAAAGCGTTTTAGGATAAAATAATTATTATTTTGAGATAAATTAAAAATAAAAATGAGTTTTGGGGATTCAAAATAAAATATTATAATTTTGGAATAAATGGTAATAAATTGGTTTTGGAAAGTATTAAAGAGGTTTTAATATGTATTATTATTTTGACGTGGAATAATAATAACACCAATTTTTAAAAGCCATTTTATGAAGATTACTATATTTCGATTTAAAATGTAACGTTAGCTGTTATTTAAAGAAATAGAAGCATAAAGGGAATTTTTGAAATATGTTAATATTTTAGAATGATTAATATTGTTTCAACATGTATAAATAAAGGTAGTATTATAATAAACAATAATAAAATGGTTTTATACTTCTAAGAAATACATTAGTCATAAATATAATGTTTCGAATGGAAATAATATGTGATAAATTGTTAATTTGAATTAACACATATGATTGTCTATGATGATGAAATTGCACTAGGACGAGTATGCGATGCTTTATCATTACTACTACAAGACGAGGGGTAGTTGATTATGGTTATATGATGATCGATGTTGTGTTACTAATGTTGATTGGATTAATACACATTTGATGATTGGCATTGTGTTACTAATTTTGATCAGATTAGTACACATTTGATGATTGACGTTGTGTTACTAATGTTGATTATATTAGTACACATTTGATGATTGTCATTGTGTTATTAGTTGATCGGATTAGTACACATTCAATGATTGACGTATTGTTACTAATGTTTATTGGATTGGTATGCATTTGATGATATATGCTATGCCACTATTATGAGGTAATTTGTACACATTTATTGATTTATACTTAAATTGCTGAAGCGTTACTATAATGGATGATTGGTATATATGTAAGTATATTTGTGATGTTATTTTCTCATTCAATGATTGAGGTTGACATTGAGTATTGTCAAATATATGTGATGTTTAATGGCTAACTATGCTATTACTGTTTTTGCTCCATATGATGATCTGTTGTAATTGATAAGCTACTTGTACTGTTTTATTGGTTGTGATGGTTGCATGAATGCTATGATTGTTATGTACTAACAATTATTTGGATGCAGAGAAGAGCAGAAAACAGAATTACACGGGCTTGATTCCTCAAAAGGATATGTAAACAGTCTTTTCTTATGCAGTAGCTCTCAAGCCTTAAGCCGGACTGTATATGGTTAAGTGCAGTCCAAACATAGTTGACACATTTTTCCTTTATTATATGTATACATGTGTATTTGTAAGTTTGTAGGTGGAAACAAAGGAGGGGGCAAAGAGTTTATAATGAGTCATATCCAGATGATGGTTCAATATCTCTCTTACATCATAGTTAGATAGTTGTTTTAATAATTGATGTATTGAAATATATGTATTATTTGATGTACTAGATTTGTTTAGTATTAAATTGTTGAAATAAGATATGTCTATATTGATATTTAAATCCTATCACGAGGTTCTCCCTTTTTATGTTCACTATTTTGGACTCTTTTTAATTCTATATACCCACGGTCCACTATCTTTAACATTTGAAATTAGTTATAAGCGTATTTTGTTGGCGTTTTCAATTACTTTTAGATGTTAAAAATAGCGAGTCGTCGCACTTGGTAACATGGCTTAGTTTAGCGACTCCCCGAGCCTTGAATAGGTTTAGACCAATTTGGGCAATTTAATTTATACCTTGGGTTGGAATATAGAATGCGAGAGTGTTTTGATTGATGGTTGTCTGCTTTGTGTGTAGGGGTTGTTTGTTTAATCACCATTACCTCACTCTAAAATGATGTTTATTTAAGATGACCTTTGTGTCGAAGATAAATAAAGTTGAAGTATGGTAAGATAAAGGCTTATAAGGGGTTAAGTGTTGATTATAAGTCGAGTGGCACACACACCTAATGTTAAATTATAACTGAAATTTGACCTTAATAAGATGGAATCACTTTTGTTTTTAGGTGAATAATGTTTGGAAAATTTATAAAGTATACGTTTTTTTATTTTAGAGATATTTTATTAAAAAGTGGAGAATGTCTATTTTGGAAATAAAGTGATTTGTTAAAAAATATGTTGAAAAATAAAGTTTTTAATTTGAAGAAATAATTTTTTTTATGAAGATATTTTTTGGTAAGAAAGAGTGAATATCGTGTAAATATTTTATTTGTGAAACGTCCAGTAAATATGTGTTTTGATTAGATATTAGAAGTTATATTCAGTCTTTGAAGAAACATTTTAGTGTGGGAAAATTATATGTTTTTAAAACATTCTTTGGAGTGTTTTTCTATAATGGTATTATGATTTGGAAACATTTTTTTAATAAAGGATGTATTGCCTTCGGAAAGAGTATTTTTTGTTGATTAGTATTTTATTTTAAAATACTTTTATGAAACCTTGTTTACTTAAAATATTTTATTTTGATAGAAATATTTTAATGAGAACAGTTTAGTTAAAAATTGTTTTTAATTTCATAACATCCTTCGAATGATATTATTGAAAGGTATTTTGTAACCTCATTATGATTTAGAATGCTTTGGAACAACAATCTATTGAGGGATACTTTGAAAAGAACTATATTTTAATGGATATTCTAAAAATATACACTGTAAGGTTTGAGGAGTATTTATTAACAAAGATGTTTTAAGGAAAAAACCATTTTGATGGTAGTATAAGATTTAAAATGTTTTGTTAAAACATCTTGTTGTAGAGTTCCTAGTGAGAACACTTATTTTAAAGAAAAGAGCAATATTTTGTTGGAACATTCTTTATGATGAATGTTATATGATTTGAAGAAAGTTTATGTTAAAAGTGCTCTACAGGAAGGTTGTTTCCATAAAAGTAATTATTTTTCTCAGTAGAAATATTCGAAAATAATATGATGAAAATGTTTTTATTTGAGTAATTATTTTATTGGTGGAAATATTTAAAAATAGTTTAATAGAAGTATTATTATTTGAGAAGTATTTGTTTAAGTAAAGAATGCTATAAAATATTTATTCGAGAAAAGATTTATTCAGGGGGTATATCTAATTTTAGAAAACTTTTGTTTGCAAATTGGTTTTAAAAATTTACTCTTAAAGGGCACTCTTTGAAAAATAAATTTAGAAATAAAACAATTTTAGGTAAAGAGTTTTGATCGATATAGACCTAACATTGAAATTTTTTAGCGAGGACATATTTGAAATTATATATTTTTGAGAAAGGATGCACTAAAAATTATCTAGTTTTAGGATACCTTTAGAAATTATTTTACGAAGACGAGAATGATTTTATTTGGAAAGCAAATGGTTGAGATAATAAATATTTAATTGAATAACAAACTTTGAAGGTGTTTGTTAAAAGTATTTTTTTATTAAAAAGATGTTTTCTTTGGAAATTTTAATCGAGTAATACAAGACTAAACTTTATAATATGGGGTGTAAGACAATGAGGTAAGATGATTTTTGAGTATACAAACATCCATTCAGATAATATTACCTCTATGGCTATTGTGTGCGACCTTTCCCTAATGAATCCCCGCATGTTTAGTTATTCCCTTTTATCTGAAGTGTTGAGAAATGATGCAGGGGCCACCAATTTTGCTGTGTAGGATGGTGATCTTTTACTTATATTTGCTTACCTTGGTTGAATTACTTATATTGATTTGTTGCTTGTTAAGTTATTTACGATTAAGTAATTGGTGTTGTTTGTTTGCTTATGTTACTTATTACTGTATTTTATGCTTGTTTGAATTGATTTCTCTTGCAAGTTATTGATTGTTTGTTTTATTACGTCTGATTTAATTATTAGATTTTTGTTACTATTTTTTTTGATCGGTTGTTGTCTGTTTGGTTGTTTACTTGTCACTTTGGTTGCTTGTTGTTTGACACATTATAATTGTTTATACTGTGTGCTACGTTAAGTTGATATATATTGATAATTGTACCATGATGTTATCCAATATTGTCCTTTAGTGGGATGAGCATTGGAGAGACTAGCAAGAGATCAAATGACATATTTGATTTAATCATAGTGGAATAACGTAGTTTCCTAAGCCGAGGAAGACTCAATGTTGAAATTAACTAAAAGATGTGAAGATATTCCTTGAAGATGAGTAATAATGATTGGGATTTTAATGATTAAAGGCTTGATGTGTATCATTGAGAATAAAGGGTTGGTGGGAGGTTCATTATACAAAGTTTTTAAATATGTATATCGAAACTTATTTTAAAACATTGATTTTTTATTTTGAAGAAATTTCCACGATTGGATTATATATAAAAAACAATGATTTCTCAAAATTATTTTAGATTGATTTAAAGTGGTGGAATTATTTTTAGAAATTGTTTTATAGATTGATGGTGGCATTGTTAGGAAGAAAAAGATTTTAGTGTTAAAAGGGGATGAGAAGATTTAATCTGCAAATCGAAATGTTCTGCTATTAAGATGTATTAGAAATCTCCTGGTTAGCAGATTCTCTTTAGTATTTCGGGAGGGTTATCCCCAGTCATTAGATGGAGAAATCTCTATAAGAGGATTGGAATGAGATGATTCTATGACTTACGAAGGATGTCTAACGGGGTTCCGATGATGATGACTCGATGATGGGATCCGTAATGATGATCTACATGAATGAGTTTGAAGAGGGAAGTTCGTAGGTAGAATGATGATGTGTTCTACTATGGATGTGTGCTATGAGATCGATGATCACTGTAACGACTCGGAATTTCACTGCTTTGATTTGTGAATATTTAATTAATTTTAAATATTCAAATAAATGATTTTATAATGAAAATAAAACACTTTTTAATAATAAATAATAATGGTGAAATAGTTTTTAAAATTTGTTTACAAAAATAATTAGTTCGAAGAAAAATCGAAAATGTGACCGGAATTCGTTTTCCGTATTTTCGACTTTTTGCCGGATAAACGTTATCAGAAACGTTGTGAACTCTTTAGCATAAATATAAATTTGTAAATTAATTAGTATATATATATTTGTGTGCGTATTATTGTATGTATATATGTATTTATACTTAGGTTAATTTAGGGTTTAAGGTGACATTTAATAAAGTGTTAAAGATAGGATGCTTAAGGGAACATGATGTGACTTTTGGCGACTTAAATTACATAAAGTACAATTTGTAATAAATGGATGTTGGAGCATTGGAAAATGGGAGGGGAGATGTAACAACCCGAGGTTCCGTATCGATTGATCATCGTCATTAGACGATCAAATCGGTAGCTAATTATTGTTGGTATTTTAATCGATTGAATTCTCTTCGAATGTTGGGTTGAAATTCTTTTAAATAATTTTGTTAAAGAATATATGGGCTTTAAATAAACATTTCCCTTTTTAAATTTTATTCAGCCCATTTCTATATGTTGTGAGATAAAAGCCTATGCCTGTTCCCTCCCCCTAACTCATTTTCTATTCGAACCCTAAACAAAGTAACATACGAAAGAAAAAGAATGGCGGCTCTTGTTCGTTCGATCCTCTTCCTTCGACAATTAGGGTTTTCTTGAAATTTAGAAGAAGCCGACTACGATTGTTAGACTATAAGCTCCGGCGTGCTTGCTCCATCGAATGATCGTCCTTCGATCTCACAAGGGCTGCTAGGGTTTCGTGCTTGGCTCGTTCGACATAGGGATGCCACAGCTTCTACTCGAAGCTATTCGACTCGTCAATTTCGTGCTCGTCAAAATAGGTGAGTAAAATCTCACATCTAATTCATTTTCAGTTTGATGCTTCTGCAATTCGATTTTGAATTCGTTGATTTTCGTTTGTATTCTAGTGGTTGTGTTGTCGATTCTTTTTTGTCGCTGTTCGAATTTATTTGATTCGTTCATTCTCGACTTCAACTTGTTTCATTGTGAGGATTTCGACGAGTTCGAACCCGAACCTTGTTATGGTTTTGATTCTTGGAGACTTCGGCTATTGTTTCGAATACTTTGGCAATTTGGGTTTTCTTCTTGTTGCTCGATTTTGTAAGTCTTGTCGACCTCGATCTGTCACCTGGTTCTGAATATATGTGCATATATACATATGTTTGTGCGTATGCATATATAGGTGGTTGACTTGAATTTTGATTCGCTATATCCCTCTACTTGTTGTTGTTCCTGTACACTTTTGGTTTTCGTTGAAGTTAGTTGCATCACTGGTCTTTGCATTGGGTAGTTGCCGTTGTATGTTTTCATTTGAGGCTGCCGTCCCACTTTGTTAGACACTATTTGGTTGCACTTGAACTTATTTATGTTGGCGTTGGATTTGATTGTGAACTTTGACTCTAGCCTGTCTGCATTTATGATATTTGTTCACCTGAACATGTATTTGTTGCCTTCGTTGTAGTTGGTTCATTAATCACTTGAACCTGTAGATAATTCACTGTTGTATTCATCCCCTGGTTGCTTGGTACATTTCTGTAGCTTCACTGACTTGAGTGTTGCATTGGTTATCCACTTAACATTGTTGAGCTAATAATTGTGTCACACAAGTCTGGTCTGCATATATGGAGTATTCATTCTGATGGCACTGCCCCGCCTTGTTGAGACTAATTACTTCGAGACAGTATTACTTGTACACTGTCAGGTCCATATTGCTTTTGTTTTTGGTCATATGCTAGAAACAGATACATTGCCTTATTCAATTGCAGTTGTATTTAGTTGCACTGACTTCCTACCTACCTGCTTGCAATTGCAGTCACTAGTATCACTGCTTCATACTGGTACATTGGTTGTCTTATTCATGTCTTCTTGCATTGTCACTTGCACTTAATTGTTCATTGATTTCATTTGGTGGTTCGCTCGAACTTGGGACCATTTCGTAGTCTGGTATCTGATCATTTGAATCAGTGTTGTTTTAATGTTGATGTATTTCCCTGTAGCCCCTGTGTACATTCTTCACGTGTAGCTTGACCCTTGGTGTTCACTGTGCTTACTGCTATCACGTCTCTCCTGTTTGTAGTTGCTTTGTATATGTGCACTGTTGTGTCTGCACTTGTATCTCTTGTGTACTTTGTGCCTTGTCTTGTTGAACTGTTGTATTCGAACTACGATATTGCATTACTTCCCTGTGGCCAGTTTTGGTTGCACTGGTCAATTCCAGTTGTGTGAGCATTTGTATCATTGGCTCGCCTTCACTTGACCCACTGTTACATTCTCTTGTACATGTGGCATTGGCTTGCCTTTGTGACCTTGTTTGATTCTGACCCATGTTGCTGTGCAATGAGTTGAACTGCTGACCTGTAGCCTTTGTAGTGCTTGTTGATTCATTTTGTGTCCATCCCTTGCTTGCCTGTTCATAGTGGTGTTTACACTTCTGCATGGTGTATATATATTTGTTTCTTGCCCCACTCGAGTCTGAGTTGAAGGTGCAGTTTCAAACTGCTGTGTTGCCACTGCAGTTGCCTCTTGATGGCCTTGTTTCTCCATTTAGTCTTGCTGCAGTTGCTAGTTTGAGTTTTGTTGCCTCTTGCACATGCTCTTTGATATTGGTCGAACTTGTTTCACTTGCTGCCACTGTCTTCTTTGTAGTTGCAGTCTGCCCTGGTCTTTACAACTGTTTGCCACTGCAGTTTCATCGTGGTGGTTGCTGTGTATTCGTTTATGTCTGCAGTCGCATGTGTTTCGCAGTTTTCCCCCTGTTGGGATTTGTTTCTGAATTCACTTGAGTTGAATCCGGCACTTCGGGGTTTGACCTGGTGATCACCTGTGACTTCCACTGAGCTTTTGCGTATCTCTTGCGATGGTGGCGAGGCGGTGCACGCGTGCGTGCACTGCAGCCACCCAAACTCGACAGTTTTGAATTGATTTTTCTTTTGCTTTTGATGCATTGATCTTTTATGCCGTATTGGCGAGGCCGTACACGCGTGCGTGTACGGCAGCCAATCGAGTTTTGATGGTTTTAAAGTGACAATTTCAATGGCTTTAAATTGATTTAGTCGATTTGATAAATTGTTTATTTATCTCTGTTGATGATTTAAATCTGCTGATTTTTGTTAAACACTGTTAAGTGTTATATTGACCGTTATCCGGTTTCTTTGTTTAAAGAATCGGATAGACGGGAATTATTGTGACTGTCGTCTATTTAAATTATTCTGCCTATATGCACTAATAAACTGGTTTGAATTAGACTGACCTGGGTATTATTTTCTTTTGAATGTAATACTCGGGTCAGACCCGAGTTATTTCAGGTTGTAGATTTTCTTCTTTGAGTTGCTGTTCAGGATATGAAGACTTTTCACACCTTCTGAAGTTGTCAGTGTCATTTTGTAGTAGTCGTGTCATTGTATAGAACGATATGTATTCATGTATATTAGTCGATAATGTACTTGTATATATAACTTCTAGAGTCGACAGTTGTAGTTGTATCATATGTATTGTGTCAACTATGTATTAACTGACATCAGTTATATATATATGAGACTTTTGTTTTATCTGTGTTCCGCATTTATATTCACTACACCAAATCAATCTGTTTGCAACACTTATTTCGCTAGAATTTGAAACGATAATAACCGTTACAAATTATTAACGGTTATTTTCGTTGTTTCCCTTTGTCACATTTATAACCGTTAGGATATTTGGTACTTCGGTAAATAAGGGATGTAAGGAGGGCAAGCTAGTAATTTTTATTTACATCCTAGTTCTGTTGTTTCGAACGCATTAGCAAACCTATTTCTCTCTTTGTACGAATCTAGGGTTTGTTTTTTATTTTGCCTCCTTCGTTCAATTTTTTCCTCAAATCTGTTCATATGTTCCAATCTAGGGTACGTTTTCTTATGAATCTTATGTATCCTTTTCTTATGCGAATCTCTATCGCCAAAATCTCAGAACTTTTTCCCTATTACAAAACTTTTATTTTACTCAGTAAATATGGTATAACTTGTGATTCCTTTCTGGATTGTCTGAAGCATTTTTGGTTTGATGACTTGAAATGTTATTTTATAATGATGTGTAGATAAAAGGAGCTGCAGTTGCAAAAGAAGCAGTAGGAGAGGGCCACGGAGACGGCCACGGACGATGTGTAGATAAAAGGAGCTACAGTTGCGAACTGCGATTATCCACTGCCTTCGACGACGATTGTCCGCATCGTCAACCCTAACTTCCTCTCTGCCTTCGACGTGCTTCTCTCGTCATCCGCCTGGATCTGGTACTCTCATATTTTTTTCTTTTTGCTTCTTGCTAATTCTGCTCCATTTATAAAAATTTGAGGTAGGAAGGGAAAAATAAAACAGATATATCAGAAAATCTCTATTTTGTTATTCATCTTATTCTAATCTGCAATTGTATGTACTACGCACACAATTATTGACTCATGAATCTACATTGACCTTCCTATACGGCTAGGAGGAAAATAAAAAATCTTGATCTGTTTGGGTAGAGTGAGGCACTATTCGTAGGAAATTGAAAAAGAGTACATTTTCCACTGCTGCAAAATCCTAGACCAATAAAGTGGAAGATTTTCAATACATAAGATTTATAGGCAATAATTAAGATAACATTTAAAGAATGATTATCTTTTCCAAACAGGTCAACAAGTTAAAGACTGCTATAGGACCTTTATCTGGACGTAGTTTGCAATTTTGTGATGATGCGTGCATTAGAAGATATTTGGAAGCTCGAAATTAGAACATTGAAAAGGCAAAGAAAATGCTCGAGGAGACGCTTAAGTGGAGGACGACTTATAAACCTGAGGATATTCGATGGGTAAGAACCACCTTGTCGTTTTATTATAAAATTAATTTTTCTGTTAAATAATGTAATATAGTGAGTTGCTTTTCCATTTTATAAAGCATGAGGTTGCAAGTGATGGGGAAACTAGAAAAGTGTACCGAGCGAACTTTAAGGATAAAGAAGGAAGAACGGTTCCTGTATTAAGGCCTGGAAAACAGGTGTGTATGTTACACTTATACTTCTCAAAATACTAGTATGCACTCCTTGTATTTGCTTAGAGAATTATATTCTAGTCTAAAGATCTTTGAAATGTTTTCTATTATAATGTTTTCAGGTGGCTTATAACCATAAACTATATGATAAATAAAGTAATTTAATCCTTTTAGCATTTCCTATGGATGAAATAGCATATAACTTCATCAACTAGAGCTGCTTCTGAATCATGGATCATTTTATTGTATCAATATGATGTAAATTAAAAGATATTTTTGTCCAAGCCTATAGAAACATAGATAGTTTTCCCTCTTTTTTGATGAATATGACCTAATAGCTAGCATCTTGTTAAAAGAATTGCAAATTTACCTCCCCTTTGGACAAGCATGCTAACTTTTCAAAAAATAATGTATTAATATATGATGGTTGTACAATAAACAAGTTCCCCCCCCCCCCCCTTTTCCAACTTTGTAGAATACATCAGCACATGATAATCAACTATGCCATCTAGTGTATCTTATTGAGAATGCTATCCTCAATTTAACTGAGGGCCAAGAGCAAATGGTGTGGTTGGTTGACTTTAGTGGGTGGTCATTGAGTTTATCTGTTCCAGTTAAAACTGCAAGAGACTCTATCAACATTCTGCAAAATCACCAGAGAAGCTTTCAGCTGCATTTATGTATAATCCTCCAAGAATTTTTGGAACATTTTTGAAGGTAAGGTCCTCTTAAGCATTAATTTCATTTTGAGTAGCAACTGAAAAGAACAATAAAAATTAGAAACTAAATTATAACCTGTAGCCATTTGCAAATTTTGTATGTAAGGTACGAAAATGAGTACAGTATGTACTCTGCTATACTGCATATCTACATTTGGATGCCTTTTTTTTTTCTTTTTCTCTAGGGGTGGGTGCGGTCGATTAGCCACGTAAATCGGTTAATTTTTGCGGTTAACCTAAACTAATGTGTGGTTCAGTTAACCGATAATCAGTTAACCATTGTTGGTAGTATCGACCGAACCGCAACATTTAAACCATGGTTAACCGGTCATATAGAACAGTTAACCGACTATTATTTACGGTTAAACGGTTAATCGGTTACCAACAAAGTTAAAACGGTTAACCGATTGATTGTTTGCAACTTTGAAATGTTTGCATAGAAATTCAAGTTCATACTTCATGCATGCCACAAGCCCACAACAGCATTACAACCAGTCACCACACACGGCATTGAAATTACAAGAAATAGAAAATGACTCCATTTCATTCACATTAAGAAGACACTAACAGGTTAACTGACACTAACATTCCATTTCACGTTAACAAGATTCCACCATTTCATTTCAGGCTCACCAAAAGCCAAAAGGAGAATGTCAGTCTCCATGCTAAAATCAAACAGGCAAACACACTAACAGGTATATATATAAGTATACTAATGAAATTGCATGTTTTGAAAACTGCAGGAAAAGTAAGGGAACTGAAGCTAGCACTATTGGATCTTCTTTTGGATGACATGAAGAATGGACTAGGGTTGCAGAGGGTTATAGTTCCATATGAAAGGTGAATGTTTTTTGAGATAGTGAGGTTTCATTGTTCGATGATATATGCATTTTGTGTTGCTACTTTAGTTTAAATAAATCAAATAATATGTTCAAAATGAAATAATAATTAGTTAATTTTTCCTTTTGTGCTATATGCCGAATAATAATTTAGGAAAACATTAAGCATCAAAACTTCTGCAAACTATCAATTGTTTACTTAATATAAATACAAATACGTTCTACTGTTTATGCCGTGTATAGATCCAATATGAAAAGAGTTTGAAAGTATATCACCTCCGTGTGGTTTAAATATAATTGCTACAAAGAACAGAAGGGATGTAATATACACATGCTTAAATGGTTAAACTTGCTTTTATATAATTGAATTTTTTTATTTTTATAATCTTCAAGCAGTATGGTTTTTATAATATAACATATCCATACTCAACACACACCTTAAATAATACAAACATGCACTTTAATATGAACACACATAACACTTTAATACACTACACCAAACATGCATGCAAATATTGGTTTGCCCTCATTGAGAGCTCCACTTACCTGACATCACCACTGTAAATGTTAGCGTGTGAATGTGGGTAAGTTCCTACGCATAGGTTTCATACACAGTTCCTTTCGTTCTTTAATTTTGTAGCTTAAACAAATATAGAGCTCTAAAGTTTCACACAAAAAAACCAAAAATAACAGGCCTTACAGCAACAAACTTCTATTACAGGAACGAGCAAGATAGCGACAGAGTGGAAGCTGCGGAGCAATGGGCTGCAAAGCATGCAAAACTTGGTAAGTTTTTCGAGCAAATGAATGGGAATCAATGGTAGGATATGGACGTGAATGAGTGCCTTGTGTTTTGTAATAATTGTGTTGGTTGTACTTGGAACTGTGCATGTATTGGTTTCGTGTTTTGTATAATTTGTGCCATTATTTACATTTTTTATTGTGTTGTATTTGAAATTATACGAGGTCAATGAATGTGATTATCGTATATGAATCTGCTGTAAAATATTGAATTTTATTAATGTTCAGTTTATAATTTCTGATGGACAATATTGGTGAAAATGGACTATCAAGTTTATAATTTTCTAGAGTGTTTACTATTCTTAGTTTCCTGCATCATACATAAATGTTATATGGAATATCAAGTTTTATATTTTGCAATTCTGTTGGGAAATACCGAAATTCCCAACGGTTATAACCGTTGGTAAATTCCCAAATTACCAACGGTTATAACCGTTGGAAATAAAGAATTTTCTAACGGTTATAACCGTTGGGAATTTGAGAATTTCCCAACGGTTATAACCGTTAGAAAATTCCTTATTTCCAACGGTTATAACCGTTGGGAAATATATTACAGATTTTGTCACGTACCTATTACTAACAGTTATAACCGTTACAAATTCGATTTGTAACAGTTATAACTGTTGGGAAATTGCAGTTCTGGTGTAGTGATTATCTGTGTTATTGTTATATCTAATGTCCTAAACTATTATGAACTATCGTAGTTTGTTTTATACTGATAATTGGGTGTGTCGATGGGAGTAAATAAATGATAGATGAAAAATAAAAAAGTATATACCACTCCTATCGAGATAACCAATATTAGTGTAAGGTCAACTACGGATGGTCGCTCCTATCCAGCCTTATTCTTCGTAATAATAGACAGTATTTCCTTTAATACTCTTTGTTATTATGAGCATAGAGGTGGGGCGTCACAGGAGACATGATAATTTTGAATTTAAGGGAGGGAACAAGGCTTGGTGAGGTGGAGCAAGGGGAATGGAGGGCAAAGTACAAGGTCATTTTGGCAATTCACCTTGTTAACATTTTATAAAAACCATTTTTCATAATTTTTATTTCATTCTCATTCTCATCTTCATTTTTCAAAACTTCCTAAGACTTTGAATAAACTTTCATGGCTTCACTTTATAGTTTATTTTAAGTTTTAAAGTTGTTAAAGAAAATCCAAGTTTGATTCTAAATGTTTCAAATGTTTAAAGACTTCTCTTTTTTCCTTTACAAATTCCTCCATTTTAACCTCTATTTTGTTCGGCCAGAACATCCTCTAAATTTCACCAAATTAAGATTTTTTTTTCAAACCATATATATTTCTAGTGGCTGCAACTTTGTAGTTTATCACTTTTTCCGATTTCGAGCTTAGTTGCTCCAAAAATTAAGGGCCCGTTTGGTTTGCTATTTTTAGTTTTCATCTAAACAAAAGTGCGCATTTATTATGGATTGTAGAAAAACACACAATTTTGAAAAATGAAACTAACATAGAAAACAAAAAACAAGTTTATTTGATTTTTCGTGTTTTGAGACATAACAAAAGGATGAAAAACAATTCATCTCCTCCATTTCCCGTCCATCGTCGCAATGACTAAGAATTGTAAAAGGTTTTGCACATTTGTTTGTATTTTGTGGTGTATGTTGAAAACACAAAACTCAAAACTCAAAACGAAACCAAACAGGGCCTAATTTTTTGCGAGTGTTTTTGAACCTAGATTTTGATGTCCGAAAAAACCCCTCACTATTTTGGCAATAACTTCCTCAAAATTTAACTTTTTTGAGTAAACCTTTTTTTTAAATGATAGAGGAAATAATAATATAAAACTTTCCTTTTGACCACTTTTCCAAAATCAAAGAGTAAAGGGTCCAAAAGTCGAGTGCAAAATGACCTATTTTCGAGAAGAATTTGTGGTTTTCCAAGCTTTTCGAGCGCTAAAGTATTTCAAGTTTTCAAAACTTTTGGTGAGTAAAGTTCTTAACTTTTTGGGAAGAATTTACTTATATATATGTGTTGGTTATGTGGTTATATATATGTAAATATATATATATATATATATATATATATATATATATGTGTGTGTGTGTGTGTGTGTGTATAATATATATAATTGTTTGGTTTGAATTGTGGTATTATTTAGATATGTTGGTTATAAAAACATTGTGATTGTTGGTTATGCTTGGTGATGATATGATTTGGTATAGTTGAACTTGGATATGTCGTTGAAGCTAAAGCAAGTTAGCATGTAAACTAGTTAGTAAAGTGAAATTACGGGTATCCATAGCGATAGTCGCTATGGATGCAATTCGCTTAAAATTTCGATTTTTGCAAAGTTTGGTTTTTATACTTCAAATTGTTTTATGAATATTTTGTAAACTAAATATAATGTTTTTTAAAGTTAATTAAGGATTTAATAACTAATTGTTAATTAACTAGGTTTTAGTAATTGATGATTAATTAAATGTTAACAAGGTTTATTAACTTTAATTAAATAAAAATTAGTTCTTAATTAATTATCTTTTAAAGTTAAGATTTATTTTAATTAATTATTAATTAAGTTATGTTTAAGTAAATTATTTATATTTAATTTATCATTAATTAAATATAAGATTAATTATTAATCAAGGGTTTAATTATTTGATTAAAGATTTAATTTATAATAAACTATTTATTAAAGGTTTACTTTATTGTTTAAGTTTAACTAAATATTATTTAATTAATTAATTGAGATTAATTAATATTTAAATATTAATGATGGTTTAATTAATTATTTAATAATTAATAAAGGATTAATTTGGGTTTAATTAATAGTTAATTATTGTTTAACTATTTAATTAAATTAAGTTAAGATTCAATTAAAATTAATTATGATTTAAATAAGGATTAAACTTTTAATTAATTATTTTTAAAACGTTTTAAAAGTTTTAAATCCTTTGGTTTTCAAAAGTAAAATGGTTCAAAGGTACTTCTTTTTCAAAGATGGTTTTGAATACAAGTGATTCAAATATTGACATCATTATGAAACCATATAACCGTGAATGAGTTATAATGTAGATTGTTGGATTATTTGGATATGTGTTAGCAAAATAAATCCCCGTTCTACCATAATTGATTGTTTATTTGTTTGATTATTTGGACATGTGTTAGCAGAATAAATCCCAGTTCTGCTATAAATTAATTGTTTGTTTGTTGGGTTGTTTGGACATGTGTTAGCAGAATAAATCCCCGTTCTGCTATAAATTGTTTGTTTGCTTGTTTGCTTGTGTGGACATGTGTTAGTAGAATAAATACCCATTCTGCTATAAATTGAATTGTTTGGACATCTGTTTAGCAGGACAAATCACCACCCTGCTATTATGTTATTTGGATTTGTATATGATAGTTAGTTCATATTGACATGTTATTCCCTGATTTGGATATGGGTTGTATTTACATATATGTTGACCTATGTAAATAACTGTTAAGTGAATTGAAATTGAAATTGAATGGTAACTTAAATTAGTACCATTGGGATTGCTAAGCTTCCTTTCGAATTTACTAAAGTATGTTTTTGAATTAGCTTTAATTCTTTAATCAATTTGGGTTTAAAAGGTTATAAATGATTTTTAAATTTTATTATTATTTTATAAATTTATTTTAAAATAATATCTTGTTTTTAATAAGGGGTTTATTAAATAAAAGGTTTTACCTAAAGTGATTTACAAATTATATCTTGAAAATGATATTTTATAAAGGAGATTCAATAAAGGAATTATGAAGGAAGATTTTTAAATAGTTGTAAAAATAGAAAGAGATTTTATAAATAATTTTAGATATTTTTGAAAGACGTTTTAAATCAAGTTTGAAAAATTGTAAAAAGGTTTGAAATGTGAGGTGAACTTATAAAAGAATTTTTGTAAGGAATAAGTGAATGGGTTTTATAAAGTGAACGAGTTTTATAGTAAGTGATGTTTTGAAAGGGAATGGTTTGGCCATTTAATATGGAATGTGAGAAGAGAGAATTTTCCAAATGTTTTTGGTAAATGTTTATATTGTTTTCCAAGTAAAAGGGATGTAAGGGGTTTGGGAAAAGTCTTTTAGAAAAGACCCTTTGATAAAGTTTAATAAAGTGATTTTATTAATTAAAGATTAATTATTAAAGGCTTAGAGGATCCTATATGGAATTGAATCAATGTTTGATTGTTTGTTTATTTGATAGTTAAATAACCAACTACCAAATCTGGACCAAAACGTAACTTTGGAAATATCTTGGAGAAACACAGAAATTAAATGGTACAGTTACCGTCGGTGGTGCTATACTGTACGTATAAATTTGTTTCATTCTTCTAGGATAAATGATAAGGAAATCCGTCCACTAATGGTTAGGAGGTGAACTCCGCTCTTATCTTTTATCTGCTTATTTCCTAAAGAACCGGGGTTGAGTTTACCGGGAACTACCGGATGTTGTTTCGAAGAGACCGGGATCAGATATGTTATTCGGAAACCACTTTGATCCAACTCAAGCGTTTCGAACTGAAGACATCTTGAAGAATATGGAATCAAAGATGGAGCATTGAAGTGCAAGGGCTGCTTGCTACTAGTCCTGAGGGTGATTCCAAAATGGATGTAGTAGAAGTAGTGCCTTCGGTTTGTCCTTATCCTGGACAACTTGTATGGATGAATGCTGGCACTGCATTACTACCTGGAAGGCAGTGTTTGCATTCCAAGTGGGATTGCTATTCAAAAGGTAAGCGTAGCCTCAAGCCTCATCAACTGGGAATGACTAAAATCAGGGGAGATGCAGCAAAGCTAAGTGGGTCGCTCCTATTAGGGTGTGTCATCACCTTTCTAGATACATCTACATATTTATGGATTGGTTGTGCAAAAGATCTCGATAAAAAGGGTTGCAAAGCAACCGGGGTGATGACATATTCAGTACTATCTAAGGGGTAGGCCGGTCTTGTGTTGGCAGAGGATCCTGGCGAGTTCCTCGGTACATTTTCTAGATGTATACCATGATAGGTGGTACTTCGGTGCCTTATCATAGTATGGAATCCGTTCTGCAATAAGCACCGTACGGTTTTGATTATGCCCAACTATATTGAAATGTGAGATGCAAGCATTTCAGCTATTTTCATACTTTACTTTGACCTCTAGACATTATTATAATATCATTGGATTTTCTATAAAAAATGTATTGGTTATCGTAAGGTAAAAACCCGTTCGTTTTTATGTGCGGCATGGTCTTACGAGATACCTTTGATTTTAATAAGGATTTTAAACATAATAATTCAGTTGTTTGAGTTTACTCACACCAAACCCATGTCTGGCCCAGAGTTTTATTTTCTTTCCCTAAAACTCTTGGGTGCTTAAAATTTTATAGGCAGCCAAGTAGTTCAGGTTTCCCATGGATGCATTTTGGAGGAGCTTGGAGCAGGAGGCTTCATCGATGGCTAGTTACTATCTTGTTTCTGTTGTTTATATGTATTTGTGTTAATTAGGTAGGGACAGGCTGTTGTAACTGTCCTAGAGTAGAATTTGTATTAGTATGACTCTGATGTATCATTTTTGAAATGACTTTGTAAAGTATTATGTTGATTAATATATGTTATTCCATTGCATTGTGAGATTCTGTGATTGTTTAGTTTCTTCTATCTTCTATCTCCTTTCTTTCCCTTAACAATCTGTCTTTCCAGCACTTAGTTGTTCGACACATGAATACCGTGGATGTATTAGTGTCGACTTCTGAGGTTCGAAAAGGTGGGTTGTTACAATGACCAATGGCTTCGATTTATGTTCGTAAAGAAGGGGTAGGTGAGGACGCTCATCGAGGATTTATGATGTGATCCTCCCTGGACCTTATGAGGGTGGTTTAAGTCCCGACTATCTAAGTGACAAGAATTCAGGGGTTCATGTAGCTGCGATGCTTTTATGGTTGAGTATTGGTTGACCTTATGGGGGTGGTCATTTCAAAAAGATGTTATGATGTGGGTCTGAGGATCGAAGGTTGATGCAGCTGCAGCTAGGGTAGATGGACAGATTATTTTAAGGATGTAATCATGACTAGATGAATATATTTTGAGGATGTTGTTATGACTAAGCATATTATTTTGAAAATGTAGCCAGAAGTAGGCACATATCATTTTGAGGATGTATTCATGAGCTGGCACATTAATTATTTTGGAAGGTGTAAGAACGTGGTGGACAACGATTATTTTGAGAATGAGTCTATGAGAAATTTCTTGACAATTTTGAGGATACACGTATTAGGATGGATGTGTGCTCAACACATGGATTAACACACATGTGTTGTTTGTAAATGACGATGTAGTGATCACCTTTTAGTGTGTGTGCACTTCATTTTTGATGGGCTATGCTGATTTTCAGTTTATGTGTATTTATTTATTTATACATGCATGTTTTGATTAACATAAGTTTTTTAGTGGATTTTTCTTGTAGTCAACTATGGTTGAAATGGGGAACATGATAGGAACTATTCCATGATTGATATTTTTTCTCCCTTATTAATGAATTGTTATTTTACATGCTATAGTTTGGATTGTAAGATTAACGAAGTTTGTGTGTTACTATAGTATGTGTGTAGAAATTTAAATTCATTTCAGGGAAGAATTTTATTGTTTCATGGTTAATGTTATATGGTTATTATATACTACTTTATTATTAACTTGTAGTTGGTGTATTTCCTCATATTTTTTTATTAAATCAATAATGATGATTCATATATATTTTTGAAGGTTATATTTAGGATTTCTTTTCTTAGGAACACATACAAGAAAAAGAATAGTGGTAACCCCACCACTAACTACTTCATTTTCATTTTTGAATTTCATAGTAATAGAAAATACATGTCCTACCGAGATAAAATTTGTAACTTGCTGCCCTCTTGCTTAGCAGTCAAAGATTGACCTCTGTGGAAAGGTTGATTCATTCAGATCGACATGGGGGTCCAACTCCATTGCATTGCCAGTGATGGCACAATTCTTTTAAGGAGAAGAATGTACCTACCGATAAATTTGACACTTTTAAAATTAAAGTAACTAAAAATGGATTTTTAATAAAAGGCGAATTAGATGTTGTATATATTACTATTGCGAAGATCTTTCCAAGCTAGTCGGTTTGATATATAATTTTGATGGATTTTGAATTACGGTTTACGAAACAAAGACAATATAGTGTTTAAATAGAGTACACAACCACTTTTGGGTCACACGGTTAAACATAAGTGAACCTGCCTGCCTATATAAGTAATGCTAGAAACCTTAGAGAGCAGCTATCATATCGGCCTCTCTTCCTTAGTCTTAATTTCTCTTAATTACATTTTAATGGAAGATGATTTTTGCTAATTTCAAATTGGTTCAAAATTCAAAGTGCCCAAACCCCTACGTATTATATATCATTATGTAGCTCTCGACAAACAAAGTTGAGGAGTGGTGTTATTTATCGACATGGTGCTTAGATTATCTAGAAATTGGAGAACTACTCTCAATCGTCAATCTAAGGATTTTCGATTCAACGGTTAAACGACGACTAATCGTCGTTCGGAAGGAACCAAAGTGTAGAGGAGGCCATATGAAGTAAATCTACAATCTTTGATCATGCAATAAGCTCTAAATCTCATCGGAATTCAACCCAAAAGTGACGATGGCCAAGGCAGAGCGTCAGCGGAGGGGGTGGCTAAACGGCGTCGCATCGGTCAGCTTAGGTGCGGCTCGGGCTGGCGAGGACGATGGTGATGTCCGATCGGTTGAATATGGATGGAGGTTGTGGTAGTTTCATCGAGAAGTTGGTGGCTTGAAATGAGTTTACGTATCATGGAAGACTGTGATGCTTGGCTCCGTAAGGATAGGAATTGTTTGTACCTAATATCGATGCGTTGAGGGATGAGGTTCTATAAGAATGTAATAATTCGATATTGAAAATACATCCACGAGACAATAAAATGTATAAAGATATGGAGCATTTATTTCATTAGAAAGGGATGAACAAGGATGTTGGGACATTCATCTCGAAATGTATGAACTGCTAGTTGGAAAAGGCAGAGTAGAAGAAGCCTGGTAGTTTGCTGCAACTGCTGGAAGTTCTTGATTGGAAGTGGGAACAAGTATCGATGGACTACCATGCACTAGAGGAGGGTACGATAGAATTTGGATCATAGCTGATAAATTGACCAAGAGTACTAGATTTATACCCATTAAGTCAAATAGGATGGCAGCCAAACTGGCCGAGTTGTATGTGAAGTAGGTTGTAGGATTCCATGATGCGCTGAAGAGAATTTTAAGTGATCAATGCCCATTATTCATTAGTGGAGTTTGGAAAAGTTTATAAAAGGCATTGAAGACAAAGCAGCATCTAAGTACAACTTATCACCCTCAAACTGATGGCAAAACTAAGAGAGTGAATCGTATCTTAGAGGATCTCTTATGAGCTTGCATACACGGGTTTGGAGGCTCATGGGATGATTACTTACATCTTGTAGAGTTTGCATACAATAATAGCTATCTGGCAATCATCGATATGTCACCGTTCGAGGCATTATACGGTCGACCATGCAACGCTCCTTTATGTTGGTGAGAAGGGGGCAAAAAATTGATACTTGGGCTAGATATGATCAGAGAGACTTCAAAGAGGATCGAGGTCATTCGAAAATGAATGAAGTTTGCTCAAGATAGACAGAAGAGCCGCGCCGATAAGAGAAGTAGAGATTGGAGTTCTTTGTCGATGATACGGTGTTTGTCAAAATCTCTTCATTGAAGATTGTGATTCGATTAGGTACTAAAGGGAAGTTGAGACCGACATTTATAGGTCTTTTTTGATACTTGAGAGGATCGGGAACCTAGTTATAAAGTCGACTTACCTCAAAAGATCACAAGAATGCATAATGCATTCGACATTTCTCATTTACGAAAGTCTATGCATGGATCACGCATGACTATCACACCAGATCAAGTTGATGTTAGCAAGATTGGGCCACAAGCTTCCGTACCTCATAGGTCTATTCGTACAATTGGGTATGGTACGAAGCAGCTTTAGAGGAAGGCGGTGAAGTGGTAAAGGTTAAATGGAGTGATAGTAGAGACGATTGCAGCTTTCATATTCGGTATCAAACTTGTGTAGTTTAGTACCTTGCATGCTAGGATAAACATAGGTAGTTTCTTTTTCTTGTATATATGCATGTTTGGTGTTTGATTATTGCTTATGCTTGTTAGGCAAGCACGGTAACCTTCTTTGATTTAGTGAATTTCAGTGGCGAAATTCTTAAAGGAAGGGAGAATGTAACTACTTGTATTTTTCATATCGGAGGATCGTAAAATATTTATATTATTTTCATTATCAAATAATACTCAAACTTTGTGTAACGACCCGTAATTTTCGACAATTTAAATTTGTTAATATAATGAGATTTTGGTAATATAATATTGAAAGAAATAAAATTGGTGGTTTAAGAATGAAATAATAATAACTAAGACGAAATGTAACAACGAAGTTAATTAAAGTTAATTATTGATAAATTGAATGAAATTCCAATCAATTGAAATGACTCAAATGTTATAACTTGGTTATAAAGTGAATATAAGAAAACAAGTGTAAATATTGAACCAATTGATGGATCAGTATATAGTTAATGGTAATTGAATAAAATTGGTGTTATGTAAGTATTTATAACCTTTGTTTGGAAGTAGTAACTTATAGAAGTAATTAAAGGCTAATGGTGACAATTAGTTGAATAAAAAGAACGAAAATCAAGATTTATTAATTTATTGGAATTTTAAACTATAATAATTGGATTAATTGCAATTAAATGAAATTAAGTATTTAAATATTACGTTAATGGAGATTAAGATGAAATTTGAGAATATTAGTGTAATAAATCATGAACTAATGTTAATTTCACCCATTTGATAGAAATGGATTGAATAACAGGATGAAAGGTCAATTAAATGGAATTATTGGACATTTGATTTATAATTACTAAATTTATTGAAATTGGAAGTAAAGATGAAAATTATTGAAATAATTAACATTAAATTAACCTGAAAATTTGTTCTAAATTGTTATAAATGTTTAAGTAATCAAAAGTGATAAAAAATAATAATTATAGAATCAGAACTGAAAAGGTGATTTAATTAATTTATTATTAATTTATTTAATTAACTGAAATATAGCCATTTTGGCCACTGACTCGGATTTTGACGAAACCAGTTTCATCGGATCCGTAATGGTGAATTTTTATAGGATTTCAAGTTTCGTAACGATCGGACTAGTCGTTTGATCGAACGGACTCGAAACACCTATAAATCAATTTAATTGAAATCAATTGAAATCAAATCGAAATAAGCTGATTTTAATATAACTTCTTCATACGATGGAATTAGAATGTGAAACCTGTTCCATTGGATTTAAAATTAATGAAAACATCTATTTTGATATATGGGATGACCCATTTTCGTTTCGGGACTGAAACAGGCTTTTCGGGTCATTTATCGTTCAACGGGTAAATCAATCGTATCCATTCATTCTATTTTCCTGATCTGTCTATAAATACCTCGTTATAAACCCTAGCCACTCCTCATTCTCGGTTGTCTGTACGTACAATTTCATTTGTTCCTCTCTTTCTAATGGCAGACAAACCCTAAATTATCCAATTCAATTTCAATTCAAAATTCAACTTCAAAATCAAATCTCCTCAAACTATATCAAATTATAAACCATTTCGAAACTCTCGACGAGCGCAAGTCAATTATGTGATTCGTTTTTCGATATGGGTTGCTATGTGGCCAGAATTGGATGATCAAGTCATGGCCGTTCAATGCGCCTTCATCAATCGTCGACCGATCGACAAATTGGAGACACCGGGATGTAGAGATCGCTGCACGCAGTGCATCGAGGTGGTTTGTTCATCGAAGCGACGGTTGGATTTGGCTTAATAAATTTATTAGGGTTTCAAGAGGCGTGCGTCGGCTGTGTCTTTTCAATGGCGAACACGATTCGAGAGGTGGCGAGGGTCGTGGAAGCTACACGACTAACGAGGCATTGTATGGTGACGTGGGCAAGGCCGCAGTTGGCCAGCGGCGGCGATCCAGACATATGCAGGTGGCCGCGTAAGTTAAGGGTTTGGCGAGGTAGAGTATCGTGCTGTAGAGCTTTAGTTTTGCCTGGTGACGTGGCTTCTATTTACTGGGTTGTCTATTTTATTTTGTTTATTTAAAATTTTGAATTTCAATCATTCTAACTTATATAAATTTTACATACGAGGTCCAATTCACGCGCGGTTTAATCCGATGGGATCGTACCAAAATTTCAGGCATTTTGACGTAGGTTTGGACGAATTCTGAGGCCGTTCAAATTTTGGGCTCAAATTGACTTTAAATTCGATTTAAATTCAAAGGTGAGTGTTTTAACCCACTCACAACTTCTAAAATTTCTTATGTTAGTTAAATTAAATTTTGATGCGATTAGAAATTTATTTATGATTGTTTGGTATATTTTAAATCATCATCTCAGTTAAATTGAATTTATTTGAATTAAATCGTTATTTAATTTATTATTGAATATAAATTGCCAGTTAAATACCTGTTATTTATTATCAGTTCTATATTGATATTTATTGATTGATTTGGATGATGTTTGTGATGGATGTTGATTGTTGATATTGGATGAATGAATGTTTTATTTTATATCGTTATAAACTACAAGTTCACTATGGGTTAAAATGATATGTACCCGAATGGTCTATAGATTAAGGAAAAATCGTTATGGGTTGAAATGATAGACTCGAGCGATTTTATGGATTTTATTATTAATTCGGGATTGCGGTTTGAAAAGATATATAACCGTAAAGTTTTAAATTGCGGATTGAAATGATAAATATCCGTATCACTTGACCCTATGGTAGAGAATTATATATGGACACCAGATTGGTTAAATTAAATGATTTTAAAATCTTTAATTTTTGAGTTGAGTTAAATGATATTTTGAAATAAGAATTTGATTATATAAATTGAATTATTTTGGAAATCAAGTTTATGTTGGAATTGGAATTGGTTTAAAGGAATTCTTTAAAGGAATAAATTTGAAATTTGAAATTTGAATTTGAAGTATAAGTGAAGTTATCGAAATATGACTTATTAAAATGGTTTGAAATATAACTTTGAAATATATTGAAATTGGAGTAATTTAAAGTGATATTTCGAACATGAATTGAAATGATATGAAATTCAATAGTTTATTGAAATGTTAAATTGAAAGGTTTGAATTTGGTTTGTTGACTTAGAAATTGAAAATGGTCCAAATGCGTTGAAATGAAATGAATAGTTTAATTTGATATTAATTCCAAATTCATGTTTTAATATAAACTGTTTTAAAAATATATTATTATTTCAAAATTTCTAATTATTAAAATTTCAAAGTATTAAACTATTTTAACCTGTATTAATTTATTAAATCATTTTAATCTATTTTAAACCATTTAATTTATTTAAACTAATTAATCTATTTTAACTTATTTTAAATCTAATTAATCTATTTTAAAGCTATTTAATCTATCTTAATTATATTAAGTCTATTTTCTTCTAAATTCCAAACTAAGTAAAATGGATGGGTTTATATTCAAATTCTCGATTTTTATTGTGAATGTGGTTAAGCGACATTATAACCTAAGTTGGGATCTAAATAGCATATTTTGGTTTAATATGATAATTTTGAAATGAGAGTTTAACCTATTTTGGAAACACGACTTTTGAAAGGAAATATAATTTTGAACTATGATTTCAATGTGATATAATTTCGGAAGTAAGTAATGATTTCGAAAGTGATATGATTTGAATTGAATATGATATTTTGATATCAATTATGAAATGATTTTGGAAATGTAAAAGAACCATCCAGTGTGTAATAAGCGATTTGTTGTTAAAGAGACTGGGATTGTATATTGTCATACTCTCTGCCAATACCGAAAACCACTTCGATAACTGTGTATGCGGTGGAGATTCCAGAATGAAGTAGGATGGTGGCGACGATCCTAAAGGTATATACGTGGACCTGACTCCCATGAGTTATTTTAAGGTGGCTAAAACATGAGCAATTGGCGGGCTAAGTGAGGTCATTCCTCCGATCAGGCACATTCCATCGATACTATATTCTGACTTTGCGATTTATTTGGTGGCCACCCTCGATTTTTTGATTCGGGAGTGTGTTCCGAGGTGGGCGGTAGTAGCTGCTATGCGTTACCACTGGTCCGGAAGTGTAATTGGTATATCTACCCTGGCATTGCCTAGTTGTGCCGTGTCACCTACCCTAGCGCGCCTTCTATGAGTTTGGTTCGTACCATACCTATGGAGTGCCCTCTAACGACGTCCAGTACGGGCGGGATTACGGTACTGTATAGACTATGGGAAATAAAAATATGTTAAGGGGAAAAATGTAACTCCTTAACACTATTTTAATAGTTTATATTACTGCAGACATATTATAATAACGTATTGTACTACATAGTAGATAGTTTAACGGATCCTTAAGAGATGTGAATCCTGAACATCTCTTAAGTTACTGCACTCACCTTAGACACTGGATAGGAGATGTCAAACCCCGTAAACATCTCTAACGCCATTCCACTCATATTATTTTCTGTTGATTTAACTTACATAAGATCTTTTAGTTCTGACTCGAGTGTTTTGTCTTTTCAATTCGCTCGGGTCAGCCTGAGCATTTCAGGATTTGAAGACCTTATTTCTGAAGGATGAAGACGAAGATTTGTACTACTACTATTTACTATATTTATTCCACTACATTCATACTTTTCCGCTGCATTGTTATGTATTTATCTCTGATAGGTATAACTCTGATTCTGTGTTGTATAAGTATAATCAAATTTATTTGTAAAACAGCTTCATGAACTGTTATTTGATTATTATATTTTGTCATTCCGCTGCGAGAATCTGTTTTGTTTTTTTTCTTTCTCTGCCTTTTGCTATTCACCCCAATAACAATCCGCCCTTCTGTATGGTTTGAGTCGGCATGTGTGTCTGCTTAAAACGTACAAAAAGGCGGGATGTTACAGTGGTATCAAAGCCAGGTTTAGCGATAACCTTAGCTTTGTGGGGTCTGACTCTTTATTAATAGGGTAGTAATACCCTATGATGAGTCGCTGATTGTATATATATGAGAGAGCGTATTTGTTAGTGTTATAAAATGTTTTATATTGTGTTAATTTGTTCCGTTTTGTATTTATAAATTCTGGTCGGTGCATACGACGCTATGATATCGATAGGGATTCTAAACATTTAATAGGACAGACCGACACAATATTGTTTTGAAATATAGGTAAATGAAATAATTTTGCCTATTGTATATTTTTATATATAAAATAATGATTTATAAATGATATATATTTGGTTGTAATATATTGGTTGTTAGGTAGTGGAATTTATAAATATTGGTTGGAAATAAGATTTGAAAATAAGATAAATGAAATTTGGAAATTTAGAACTTAAGTTCCGGGATTCTGAAAATTTCTTTCAAATGATTTTTGAATATAATAATCATATTATTTAGAAGTATTTTCTGATATAAATATTTCAATATAATTTGAAAGAATTATTTTAATGAAATTTTGGAAAGAAATAAGTTCTGTACTCCCATCTCTGTCGTTGGAAAATAATTTTGATGATGAGTGCACGCATCATCGACATTCATTTTCGAGTTTTAAAGTGGGAAGACTGTAGTAGTAGTTTTAGTATAGATCTATTTTGATAAACAAATAAAAAGTTTAAAGTTTAAATATGATTGGATATAAAAGTTATGAGTATATATAAATATATGTATATATTATTTTAAATGATTTGAAATGGAACCCGACATTTAGTTCTTAAATTTCTATGAATTAGAGATTTCAATTATTGAAATGGAATAAAATTTTTAACTATTTAATAATTGAAACTTCTAAATGAAAATAAGAAATGATATGCTAAGTTATAACTGAAATATACAAGGAATTTGGAATTTGTAACTTGTAAACGAAAAGAATATGAAAATAAGAAATGATAATTATTAAACCTTAAGTTAATTAAAATAAGTAAGTCAAACTCGTGTAACTTTCAATTGCATTCTTAAAGACATATATATATAACTTACCAATTATAAAAAGTTGAAATGTTAAAAGAATATGTCATGGAAATTTTTACAAGTAAAACTTATGTAATAGAAGTGTTCAATGAAATTTAATTTTATAAATAAGAAATTTGATATGAAAATAGTTATAAACTTGAGTTAAAAATTGTAATACTACTAATTAAATGAAATAGAAAATGAGTACTATAAGTAAAGGATTTTGAACTTAAGTTAATATTGAAACTTTTTATAATTAAAGTAAATAATAAAATGAATGTAATGCAATGAAAGAAATTGACATGATATGAATAAATGAAAATGAATTTTTGTAAGTAATAAAGGAAAAGAATAAATGAAATAAACACCCAATGAATGAATGAGAATTAAATTTTGTAAGAGATAAATGTAAGTTAAAGAAATAATCCTTGTATGAATGAAAAGAAAAATAAAATAAAAAACTGTAAATGTTGTGAAAGAAATTTAATAAGAATAACTCAAGTACATTGTAAATTATTGTTTGTTTTGGTTTATGGGTTGTTTGGGATAGGATACTTCTAATTGTTTAAGATGTATGAATAATCTATTGGGTTCATCTAAGACTGTTGAGTAAATGGTGCACTCAGTAGTTTATTTGTCATTCTAGGCGGTTAATAATTTCTGAACCCGAACAAACCATTTGTTTGTTTGCTATGGATGGATAGTTGATTTTATCGATTTCATATGATGATTGTATGCTGTGGTTGCCAGTGATTGTTATTTATATTGATTTGTTTGTTAGTGGTTGAAACAACGTTTAATATTTCATTTTATATAATTATTAACTCTTTTGGATTATATAAGTGAAATACACATTATGGAAGCAATAGCTACTGATTTTGGTTTTATAATTAACCGTTATTTGCCCGACAAATAGGTATGTTCTCGGATTACGGTCTCCTAGCGATATTATATTATATTATTTTCCCATTGTTGGGATATATTATTTTGAAATATATGATGTATATTGATTATTTTGATATTATTATTTCTCCCGAGCCCTCCGTATAAAGGAGACTCTGCCGAAATTTTCTGGAATTTTTGGACTTAGAAAATTTTATGAAATGTTTTCCAAACTTTATTAATTTGAGTAAAAAGGATTTAATTGTTATAAATTGATACATTTTATTTAAATTAATTAATTTTGTAAATTTATTTGTTTATAAATTTAATATTTTGAACAAGATATATTGATTTCTTAGTTTCTTCTTTTTCCTTTTCGGGGACGAAAAGTTTTGAGTGGGGGAGAGTGTAATGACCCGTAATTTTAGACGATTTAAATTTGTTAATATAATGAGATTTTGGTAATATAATATTGAAAGAAATAAAATTGGTGGTTTAAGAATGAAATAATAATAACTAAGACGAAATGTAACAACGAAGTTAATTAAAGTTAATTATTGATAAATTGAATGAAATTCCAATCAATTGAAATGACTCAAATGTTATAACTTGGTTATAAAGTGAATATAAGAAAACAAGTGTAAATATTGAACCAATTGATGGATCAGTATATAGTTAATGGTAATTGAATAAAATTGGTGTTATGTAAGTATTTATAACCTTTGTTTGGAAGTAGTAACTTATAGAAGTAATTAAAGGCTAATGGTGACAATTAGTTGAATAAAAAGAACGAAAATCAAGATTTATTAATTTATTGGAATTTTAAACTATAATAATTGGATTAATTGCAATTAAATGAAATTAAGTATTTAAATATTACGTTAATGGAGATTAAGATTGTAATGACCCGCCACTCATTCTACAGAATGACGTATCATTAATAAGAAAGAAAGGGGTAGAAAATAGAAAAGAAGAGAAGAAAGAAAGAAACAACAACAACGATCTCACAGCGGAACGAATAAATTATATTAATAACATAAACTATTACATAGTATACATCAATTTACAGAGTTACACAGCATATACATCACTTACTAGACAGTTATAAACATCTATCTAGACATTACAACTCAAATACAAGACAAGACACTATCACAGATATCAACACAGCGGAATACTATATCTACGAACGCCGAAGCCTCCTGCTCCATTGCTCCTCCATAATTCGTCAAAGCTAAACCTGAATCCCTTGGCTACTCGTAAAAATTTGAGTACCCAAGAGTTTATAAAATATAAATAAACAACTTGGGTCAGACATGGGTCTGGTGTGAGTAACAGGTTAAACTTGTTTAACTTCAAAACTTTTTGAAAGAAAAGGTATCACGTAAGACTCCCCACAAATAAACATGGGTAAGTTTTTACCTTACGCTAACCAAAACATTTGATAGGAAATCTGATTTTATTATAATAGGGTCTAGGGTTTTCAAATAAATATGAAATAGCCGAAATTGTTACATTATTAAATTCCAGCATACTGGGTATACAATCAAGTCCGTTATCACTTATTGGAATTTGGATTTCCATACAATGGCAGAGCTACCGGGGTACCGCTCATCACAGTACGGGGCCTAGATCACCGTACCGAGGATCACTCCCAATCCCCTGCAACACAAAGCCGGAACCATCCCTTACTGGATAATTCCGAATAAAATCACCCCACAGATGGCCGTCGCCAACTGCACCACTAAGCCGAAATAAAAGGAGGAACTCTCTAGACAGGGATGACCTTACTCTCAATTGGTGCTACCCACGAAGCCTTGCTGCACCTCCCCTGTTTTAGCCATTCCCGGTTGATGAGGCTTGAGGTTACGATTTACCTTTAAATCAGAACACACCACTTAGAATGCTCATCGTCCACTTGACGATGTTCTGAAAGCATTCAATCCATACAAGTTCGTTCCGGGTTCGAACGAAACCGAAGGCATTATCTCGTTACACTCGTGTTGGAATCACCCTCAGAGTTAACGACAATAACCCTTGCACTTTGAATCTTCATCTTCACTTGAGATTCACGACCTATCGTAAATTTGGATCGATGTGGTATTCGGGTCTCCAAACCTGGAATCCCGGTATACGGAAACCCGATCCCGGTCTCATCGAAATCCAAAACGTATCTTTTAAGGCCAAGTTGTTTTAAGGTTAAACAATTCAATTCTTTATCTATGCTACACACAGATAGATAATTTACAATAGATAATCCATATTATCATCCAAACAGATAATTCATATTATCATTTCAATCCAACCAAACATCTATATCATAGATCAACATATCTCTTATTAGAGATATCAACAATGCAAAGCATTCAATATCATTCATCCATTCTTAAGTAATGATTTATCATCTCTAATTAATTTAAAGTGAATTAAATTAATTACTTCATTTTATAAATCCTTCTTACTTAATCATTAATTAAACCAATTAATTAATCATACTTTAAGTATTCATCTTAATTAATCATTCCTGATTAATTACCCTTTAATTACTTTAAGTAATTAATACCTAATTAATTTCACAAATAAATTATCTTAAACCATTCAGTAATTAATCTTTAATTACTTCATTAATTAATTAACTATATTTAATTTCATTAATCCTTAATTGATTACAATTAATTAATTACTTTAATCACTTATTATTTATTAATTAATCTTAATTAACCAATCCTTAATTACATCATTTAATTTAATTATATTTAATAATTAATTCTTAATTAAACCACATTTATTAATTACCTTTGATAAATCATATTTAGTAATTAACTACCCTTAATTACTCTTCCATAAATTAATTACTCATTAATTAATTATCCTTTAATTAATCCCTTGATTAATTATTCAAAGTAATTAAACTCAAATTACTTTCATCTTTAGTTAATTACATCCACTAATTAACTTTAATTACTTTCCTAAGTAATTTATACTTCCACTAATTACATTTATGTAATTATCAAATCACCAAGTGATTCCTTAAAATAATTAAACAAATTAATTTAAACTTATCAAATTTATTTAATTAATTACCTTAAGTAATTAATTCATTTAATTATTTCCATTAAGTAAATTATACTTAACCAATTTATAAATGCTTTTCATTAGTTAATTAATCTAATTGATTATCAAGATTTATCACATTAATTAATTATTCAATAATTCCTAATTAATGAACCCTCATTAATTATTAACAATTCTTATTTAAGTAATTAAACTTAAATCAATCATTATTAATTACCAATTAATAAATTCTTAATTACCATTTAATTAATTTCAAATTAAATTAATTGCTAAATAAATCTTTAATCACTTGATTAATTAATTCCTAATCATTTATTAAAAATCTATACTTATTTAAATAAATGATCCTTAATTCTTAATTAATCAACTTATAATCCTAATTATTTAATTAATTAACACTAAATTATTAATTAATTAAATTATCAAATTATTCTTTAATTATCTTATTAATTTAATGAACCTAAACCTTAATTAATTGCTAAATTAAAGTATTTATTCTTCAACTACTTTAATTATTATTAACAAAGACTTTAAAATATTTTACTTTAAAATCTTTCTTTAAATTCATTTTAGATTAAGGATTTAAAATAAATTACAATTTTACTTTAACCAAATTTAAATCTAATTTACAAAATCTTCTTCAATTCAAATGTTTAAAAAAAACACTTAACATTTATATAAAGGAAATTTATAAGATTTTTAAACAAATTCATTTATTCAAACCTTTTTTAAATTATTCTTTAAACATTTAAATTTGTTAAAATCTTTATTTTTATAAACTTTATTTATCTCAAATTCTAGGATACAAATTATAACTTGAACTCGAATGAAAACTTGATTTAAAACTGGATTTAAATCCTGTTTTCAAAGTTTAAAAATCAATTTAAATTTACAAACACTGTCAGGCTTTAACTTTAGTTACTAAAACTACCCGAGACAACTTGATTTTACTTCGAGTCGAATCCCTCCTTGCTTCAATCAAACCCTCGAATAACTCGAGACAACTCGAGATTTTCCCTGAGTCTACCCGTGTCCACTCGAATACCCCCTTGCTTCGAGACAAAATCCAAATTGCACGAGCTCAACCCGAGTGCCTTCATCTTCTCCAACGCCAGCAACTACCAGATAGCACAAACGTGCACACGTGCACGTGCACGTCGTTCGACGTCGCTCCGACCAATCATCTGAACGTCGACCAGTCCCCCTTAGCCTCGACATTCCAACTATCAACCCAGAAACCCATCTTCATCATCGAAACGAAAACGAGCTTCCTCGTCAAAAATAATCTGGCACTAATCTGATCGGAATCACCAACCACCGATGGTCACGACCTCGAGAACACTCGCCAACTTCGCCGCAGCTTCGCCACGCCTCCAGCAATCTTTTCCCCCTATCGCGAACGATTCCGGTCCCCTATCCACGTCGAAACTGCTTCGACAAACCAGACGATCAAAACTCCACCTAAAGCCCTAGTTCATCTCGTTCCGATCACCACAGCCAAAAATAAAATCAACTACAATTTTTCCAGTGATCATCAACCTATAAGCTACCTTCGATATCAAGCACGAACTTCAATTCATCGTTGATCGACGCAGATTGACGATAAACCCAAATTAGCCCAACCCAGATTATCTCAACCAATGCAAAACTAAAAATCAAGACTTTTATCTCTAAATTCATTATTGACAATAATAAATCAGATTATAAATTAAACTCAGGAAATTAAGATGTTTTAATTTTCTGGTTAAATTGATTTCTACTGTAAAAACAAAATTTCAAACTATAAACTAAATAATTTCACCTGAAAACTATTTTGTTAAACAAATTTTCATTGTAAAATCATTTTCTATTTTATGTTCAAAGCCAGACACAGATTGAGAAGAAAGATATTTGTTTTTCTTTTTCTTTGAACTTGGTTCCTAGTCTGTTAATCAAAACAGAGAAATGAATATCCTTTTACAGGCATGCATCCGGATATATATACACATCACATCATATATATACATGCATTCATACATATAAACATAAGCATCCATATTCCTATACAATCCATCACAAACATCTATATATAATCACAGTTTTTAAACTGTTTTAAAAGAGATTTACTCACTTGATAAATAACAGGGAATAGGTTTTTTATGTGTAAACTGACAGGCTCATACATATATTTATACTAATTCATATAAATTCAAATTAAAATCTACAATACAAGCCAATATTATCACATGCAAACATATATCATATGCTTTAAGTTTTAAAAATGAAAGTTACTCACGTTTTAAAAGTGAACAGAGAAACTTTCCAGGTTTTAACTTGAAAAGCTTTTGAATTTAAGATCTGAATGTCTTTGCTATTAAAACTTGAATATTTGATTTGGAGACTTTCATGCATGCACTAAAATCTTGCTTTGTTTAGATGTTGCTCTAGATCAGGTTGCTTACTTTCAGATTCGAAAAGAAGAAATTGCAGTCTTGCTTAGATTCCAGATTAAAGAAAAATGCAGGCTACAGGGTTTACACTTGCAGTCTTTGTTTTGAGATTGAAGAAATGGTTATCGGGTTTTAGATCTTGAAAAGGATTTGAATTGCAGATTGTTTTTAGAGAGGAAGATAGATTTGTTATGAGGATTTTGAATTGAGAGTAAGTTAATTTACTGATTTGTTAAGAGAGGAATTTATATTCAGTTTTTCTTAGTTTTAGGAATGAAGATCAGAAAGGAAATGAAGATAAAGAAAAATGTTTATATAAGCTGAAAATAATTTCTTAAAAATAAAAGAAAATAGAAATTTAAAAGATGGACACTTGTCATATATCTTAGTTCATAAATTTACACATATTACTTTGAGTCTTAATATGATAACACTTGTATTTTAAGAAATTTGCATATATTTATATGTAAATAAAAGCCTTTACTTAATTTAATAATGCTTATATATATATATATTAATTATAAATAAACAAAACTAATTATTATAAATAAAGGTTTACATATACATTTATAAACTCCAAAACTATTTAAATATTACATCTTTTTGAATTCAAAATTAAATCTAAATTATATTTTTAAAATCCAATTTAAAGTAAATTTAAAACAACACATTGAATATAACAATCCTATTTTATTAAAGTCTATTTATATTTATATATAAAACAATATATTATAATTATTATTTGAAATAACAATATTAAAATAATTTATAAAAGAGATTATAAATGAATTAACATATCATATGTAAATTGTATTTTAAACTTATATATATATTCACTTTTAAATCATATTTAATAAGAAAATAAAATAATCCTTATTATAAATCTTATTTAAAACCATATAGTTATTTTTTTAAATAGCTTTGAAAAGCTAATATTAAATAAATCATAATTTCCAATTATCAAAATATATATTAGAAATTTAAAATAAGACTTTATTCATTTATTAAATTTCAACCCAAAGCCAAATCTATTTACAATATATACATTATAAATAGAAATCATTTTATTGGTTTTTAAAAGATAAATTCCACTAATTAAATATTTATTTAATTAGATTATTTACCAATTCAAATTTTTATTATCAAAGATTAACAAATCAATTTAATTATTTAAACAGATTATTAAATTGATATTGTCCATAAATTTCCGGGATATTACATTCCTCCCCCCTTAAAATAATTTCGTCCCCGAAATTTAAAACAAAGGTAATTTAATAATCTTTTTAAATCACAAGGATGTATTATCATCCATATGCTAACAATCATAGCAACCAATCATCCAAACAAACAATTCTAACTATCCAGCGAAAAATTCTGAATAGAATTTCCTCGAGTTTCCCCAAGTATATATATATACCGGGATACTCGCTCTACAAACAATCCAAACAACCAATACTACTAAGCTATAGAGCTCCTACTCATCTAGATCTACAAAACTAAACAGAATATCAGACTACAGACGAGTCTGACTCAACAACCAAATACTCCAGAACTGCTGGTTCCAAAACCAGAGATAGATCAAACACGTACTCCTTCAAAGATACGTAAAATACATTGAATTCCAGTTATCCAAACTGACAATTCAACCTTGTAGATCAAAGTACTTATCAAATTAGATCACAAAAAAGATCCAAAATAACTCGGAGCTAACTTCCCAGACTTACCCAATCTTATAGCTCCCTTTAACCAGAGAAAAACTTCACAACCACGAAGTCTCCAACTTCGAATTTCAAATTCCATTGTCTCTTATCCACAAAATCCTTCAGATGATCCTGGGCTGACTACAGATCCTTCCTGATCAACTCAACCTTCGCTGATGCTTCTGGAAATAAACAGAACCAAAAACAACTCAACAGAATGATCCTCTCAAGATCTATCAATAATCCAAAACACAACTCTACTACCAAACATCAGAAGATCGAACTAACTTCTCCTATCTGGAAAAGACAACAAGAGCACTCGCCAAACTGCTTCTGCTGCACCATTCTGATCTGAAGTAGAATGAAAATGCTGATGAGGAATACAAGCACAAACTGGACAACACATCCCAGAAAATCTCAGATAACTCAAAAGAATACTCAAACTATCGCAAGTCACTTTTGCGATCAACCCAGCCAAAATCCAAATAAAACTGTTCTCTCTTTACCAATCAGAACAGCTCACACTTGACTATCCAATCCATCGAAGAAATGGATCCTCTCTGCTGCTTCTGAACTTCACCTTCAGAAAACTGTTCAGCCAGAAAAACTTCTGTCGAAAATAGAACACTCCGAGCTGCACTGCTGCCATAGATGCCACAGAGTTCTCAATCCAAAGCTCTTCGAGAAACTCGGACCTTAAACAAAACACAAACACCATGCTGAACTCAGCCACAACACCGAAACAGACATACTTCATTAACTTATTCCAAAGAAAACATCTTCGGGAACATCCATAGTCACTGCATCTCATCACGCAGCTACAATTTCCTGAGATACCGAGATACCATCACTCGCTTCTGCATAACCGACAGATTCAACTTTACTCATCCAAACTACAAAGATAAACTCTGAACCTTAACAGTTTCCTTCGGAGATCGATGAAATCCTTCATCATAGTAAAATTCACTCGAGACGGTATTAGGTTTACAGTCTCGACAAATACCCTTCCAACCTCAACACTCAGACTCCTAATCCTAGATGATAAATTATTATCATCTCAATCAATCAATACAAATACCATATACATTTAAAATGATACATTTTTTTTTATATAGAAATTATATCTGGGTAAAATTATTTCATCTACCTTTTTAAAACAATATTGTGTCTGTTGGCCTGGTCCAAGTGTTTAGAGATCCCTATCAATAACGTTAGCTACTCGTATTGACCAGAATCCATATACCACTCAACCGATCAATTAACACAATATAAAACCATTTTATATAACTAACAAATACGCGCTCTCGTATATATATATACACTCGGACTCAAACAGGTTGCTACAGATCTTGTCTCTAATGAACAATCCTTCCGAACCTAGGTATTCACTCAACCTAGTGTTCTGATATTCACTTAACCAATAGCTTAGGTATTCGCTCAACCTATGCTCTGATACCACTGTAATGACCCGCCACTCATTCTACAGAATGACGTATCATTAATAAGAAAGAAAGGGGTAGAAAATAGAAAAGAAGAGAAGAAAGAAACAACAACAACGATCTCACAGCGGAACGAATAAATTATATTAATAACATAAACTATTACATAGTATACAACAATTTACAGAGTTACACAGCATATACATCACTTACTAGACAGTTATAAACATCTATCTAGACATTACAACTCAAATACAAGACAAGACACTATCACAGATATCAACACAGCGGAATACTATATCTACGAACGCCGAAGCCTCCTGCTCCATTGCTCCTCCACAATTCGTCAAAGCTAAACCTGAATCCCTTGGCTACTCGTAAAAATTTGAGTACCCAAGAGTTTATAAAATATAAATAAACAACTTGGGTCAGACATGGGTCTGGTGTGAGTAACAGGTTAAACTTGTTTAACTTCAAAACTTTTTGAAAGAAAAGGTATCACGTAAGACTCCCCACAAATAAACATGGGTAAGTTTTTACCTTACGCTAAGCAAAACATTTGATAGGAAATCTGATTTTATTATAATAGGGTCTAGGGTTTTCAAATAAATATGAAATAGCCGAAATTGTTACATTATTAAATTCCAGCATACTAGGTATACAATCAAGTCCGTTATCACTTATTGGAATTTGGATTTCCATACAATGGCAGAGCTACCGGGGTACCGCTCATCACAGTACGGGGCCTAGATCACCGTACCGAGGATCACTCCCAATCCCCTGCAACACAAAGCCGGAACCATCCCTTACTGGATAATTCCGAATAAAATCACCCCACAGATGGCCGTCGCCAACTGCACCACTAAGCCGAAATAAAAGGAGGAACTCTCTAGACAGGGATGACCTTACTCTTAGTGGGTGCTACCCACGAAGCCTTGCTGCACCTCCCCTGTTTTAGCCATTCCCGGTTGATGAGGCTTGAGGTTACGATTTACCTTTAAATCAGAACACACCACTTAGAATGCTCATCGTCCACCTGACGATTTTCTGAAAGCATTCAATCCATACAAGTTCGTTCCGGGTTCGAACGAAACCGAAGGCATTATCTCGTTACACTCGTGTTGGAATCACCCTCAGAGTTAACGACAATAACCCTTGCACTTTGAATCTTCATCTTCACTTGAGATTCACGACCTATCGTAAATTTGGATCGATGTGGTATTCGGGTCTCCAAACCTGGAATCCCGGTATACGGAAACCCGATCCCGGTCTCATCGAAATCCAAAACGTATCTTTTAAGGCCAAGTTGTTTTAAGGTTAAACAATTCAATTCTTTATCTATGCTACACACAGATAGATAATTTACAATAGATAATCCATATTATCATCCAAACAGATAATTCATATTATCATTTCAATCCAACCAAACATCTATATCATAGATCAACATATCTCTTATTAGAGATATCAACAATGCAAAGCATTCAATATCATTCATCCATTCTTAAGTAATGATTTATCATCTCTAATTAATTTAAAGTGAATTAAATTAATTACTTCATTTTATAAATCCTTCTTACTTAATCATTAATTAAACCAATTAATTAATCATACTTTAAGTATTCATCTTAATTAATCATTCCTGATTAATTACCCTTTAATTACTTTAAGTAATTAATACCTAATTAATTTCACAAATAAATTATCTTAAACCATTCAGTAATTAATCTTTAATTACTTCATTAATTAATTAACTATATTTAATTTCATTAATCCTTAATTGATTACAATTAATTAATTACTTTAATCACTTATTATTTATTAATTAATCTTAATTAACCAATCCTTAATTACATCATTTAATTTAATTATATTTAATAATTAATTCTTAATTAAACCACATTTATTAATTACCTTTGATAAATCATATTTAGTAATTAACTACCCTTAATTACTCTTCCATAAATTAATTACTCATTAATTAATTATCCTTTAATTAATCCCTTGATTAATTATTCAAAGTAATTAAACTCAAATTACTTTCATCTTTAGTTAATTACATCCACTAATTAACTTTAATTACTTTCCTAAGTAATTTATACTTCCACTAATTACATTTATGTAATTATCAAATCACCAAGTGATTCCTTAAAATAATTAAACAAATTAATTTAAACTTATCAAATTTATTTAATTAATTACCTTAAGTAATTAATTCATTTAATTATTTCCATTAAGTAAATTATACTTAACCAATTTATAAATGCTTTTCATTAGTTAATTAATCTAATTGATTATCAAGATTTATCACATTAATTAATTATTCAATAATTCCTAATTAATGAACCCTCATTAATTATTAACAATTCTTATTTAAGTAATTAAACTTAAATCAATCATTATTAATTACCAATAAATAAATTCTTAATTACCATTTAATTAATTTCAAATTAAATTAATTGCTAAATAAATCTTTAATCACTTGATTAATTAATTCCTAATCATTTATTAAAAATCTATACTTATTTAAATAAATGATCCTTAATTCTTAATTAATCAACTTATAATCCTAATTATTTAATTAATTAACACTAAATTATTAATTAATTAAATTATCAAATTATTCTTTAATTATCTTATTAATTTAATGAACCTAAACCTTAATTAATTGCTAAATTAAAGTATTTATTCTTCAACTACTTTAATTATTATTAACAAAGACTTTAAAATATTTTACTTTAAAATCTTTCTTTAAATTCATTTTAGATTAAGGATTTAAAATAAATTACAATTTTACTTTAACCAAATTTAAATCTAATTTACAAAATCTTCTTCAATTCAAATGTTTAAAAAAAACACTTAACATTTATATAAAGGAAATTTATAAGATTTTTAAACAAATTCATTTATTCAAACCTTTTTTAAATTATTCTTTAAACATTTAAATTTGTTAAAATCTTTATTTTTATAAACTTTATTTATCTCAAATTCTAGGATACAAATTATAACTTGAACTCGAATGAAAACTTGATTTAAAACTGGATTTAAATCCTGTTTTCAAAGTTTAAAAATCAATTTAAATTTACAAACACTGTCAGGCTTTAACTTTAGTTACTAAAACTACCCGAGACAACTTGATTTTACTTCGAGTCGAATCCCTCCTTGCTTCAATCAAACCCTCGAATAACTCGAGACAACTCGAGATTTTCCCTGAGTCTACCCGTGTCCACTCGAATACCCCCTTGCTTCGAGACAAAATCCAAATTGCACGAGCTCAACCCGAGTGCCTTCATCTTCTCCAACGCCAGCAACTACCAGATAGCACAAACGTGCACACGTGCACGTGCACGTCGTTCGACGTCGCTCCGACCAATCATCTGAACGTCGACCAGTCCCCCTTAGCCTCGACATTCCAACTATCAACCCAGAAACCCATCTTCATCATCGAAACGAAAACGAGCTTCCTCGTCAAAAATAATCTGGCACTAATCTGATCGGAATCACCAACCACCGATGGTCACGACCTCGAGAACACTCGCCAACTTCGCCGCAGCTTCGCCACGCCTCCAGCAATCTTTTCCCCCTATCGCGAACGATTCCGGTCCCCTATCCACGTCGAAACTGCTTCGACAAACTAGACGATCAAAACTCCACCTAAAGCCCTAGTTCATCTCGTTCCGATCACCACAGCCAAAAATAAAATCAACTACAATTTTTCCAGTGATCATCAACCTATAAGCTACCTTCGATATCAAGCACGAACTTCAATTCATCGTTGATCGACGCAGATTGACGATAAACCCAAATTAGCCCAACCCAGATTATCTCAACCAATGCAAAACTAAAAATCAAGACTTTTATCTCTAAATTCATTATTGACAATAATAAATCAGATTATAAATTAAACTCAGGAAATTAAGATGTTTTAATTTTCTGGTTAAATTGATTTCTACTGTAAAAACAAAATTTCAAACTATAAACTAAATAATTTCACCTGAAAACTATTTTGTTAAACAAATTTTCATTGTAAAATCATTTTCTATTTTATGTTCAAAGCCAGACACAGATTGAGAAGAAAGATATTTGTTTTTCTTTTTCTTTGAACTAGGTTCCTAGTCTGTTAATCAAAACAGAGAAATGAATATCCTTTTACAGGCATGCATCCGGATATATATACACATCACATCATATATATACATGCATTCATACATATAAACATAAGCATCCATATTCCTATACAATCCATCACAAACATCTATATATAATCACAGTTTTTAAACTGTTTTAAAAGAGATTTACTCACTTGATAAATAACAGGGAATAGGTTTTTTATGTGTAAACTGACAGGCTCATACATATATTTATACTAATTCATATAAATTCAAATTAAAATCTACAATACAAGCCAATATTATCACATGCAAACATATATCATATGCTTTAAGTTTTAAAAATGAAAGTTACTCACGTTTTAAAAGTGAACAGAGAAACTTTCCAGGTTTTAACTTGAAAAGCTTTTGAATTTAAGATCTGAATGTCTTTGCTATTAAAACTTGAATATTTGATTTGGAGACTTGCATGCATGCACTAAAATCTTGCTTTGTTTAGATGTTGCTCTAGATCAGGTTGCTTACTCTCAGATTCGAAAAGAAGAAATTGCAGTCTTGCATAGATTCCAGATTGAAGAAAAATGCAGGCTACAGGGTTTACACTTGCAGTCTTTGTTTTGAGATTGAAGAAATGGTTATTGGGTTTTAGATCTTGAAAAGGATTTGAATTGCAGATTGTTTTTAGAGAGGAAGATAGATTTGTTATGAGGATTTTGAATTGAGAGTAAGTTAATTTACTGATTTGTTAAGAGAGGAATTTATATTCAGTTTTTCTTAGTTTTAGGAATGAAGATCAGAAAGGAAATGAAGATAAAGAAAAATGTTTATATAAGCTGAAAATAATTTCTTAAAAATAAAAGAAAATAGAAATTTAAAAGATGGACACTTGTCATATATCTTAGTTCATAAATTTACACATATTACTTTGAGTCTTAATATGATAACACTTGTATTTTAAGAAATTTGCATATATTTATATGTAAATAAAAGCCTTTACTTAATTTAATAATGCTTATATATATATATTAATTATAAATAAACAAAACTAATTATTATAAATAAAGGTTTACATATACATTTATAAACTCCAAAACTATTTAAATATTACATCTTTTTGAATTCAAAATTAAATCTAAATTATATTTTTAAAATCCAATTTAAAGTAAATTTAAAACAACACATTGAATATAACAATCCTATTTTATTAAAGTCTATTTATATTTATATATAAAACAATATATTATAATTATTATTTGAAATAACAATATTAAAATAATTTATAAAAGAGATTATAAATGAATTAACATATCATATGTAAATTGTATTTTAAACTTATATATATATTCACTTTTAAATCATATTTAATAAGAAAATAAAATAATCCTTATTATAAATCTTATTTAAAACCATATAGTTATTTTTTTAAATAGCTTTGAAAAGCTAATATTAAATAAATCATAATTTCCAATTATCAAAATATATATTAGAAATTTAAAATAAGACTTTATTCATTTATTAAATTTCAACCCAAAGCCAAATCTATTTACAATATATACATTATAAATAGAAATCATTTTATTGGTTTTTAAAAGATAAATTCCACTAATTAAATATTTATTTAATTAGATTATTTACCAATTCAAATTTTTATTATCAAAGATTAACAAATCAATTTAATTATTTAAACAGATTATTAAATTGATATTGTCCATAAATTTCCGGGATATTACAAAGATGAAATTTGAGAATATTAGTGTAATAAATCATGAACTAATGTTAATTTCACCCATTGATAGAAATGGATTGAATAATAGGATGAAAGGTCAATTAAATGGAATTATTGGACATTTGATTTATAATTACTGAATTTATTGAAATTGGAAGTAAATATGAAAATTATTGAAATAATTAACATTGAATTAACCTGAAAATTTGTTTTAAATTATTATAAATGTTAAAGTAATCAAAAGTGATAAAAAAAATTTAATTATAGAATCAGAACTGAAAAGGTGATTTAATAATTTATTATTAATTAACTGAAATATAGCCATTTTGGCCACTGATTCGGATTTCAACGAAACCAGTTTCATCGGATCCGTAACGGTGAATTATTATAGGATTTCAAGTTTCGTAATGATCGGACTTGTCGTTTGATCGAACGGACTCGAAACGCCTAGAAATCAATTTAATTGAAATCAAATTGAAATAAGCTGATTTTAATATAACTTCTTCATACGATGGAATTAGAACCTGAAACCTGTTCCATTGGATTTAAAATTAATGAAAACATCTATTTTGATATACGGGATGACCCATTTTCGTTTCGGGAACGAAACGGGCTTTTCGGGTCATTTATCGTTCAACGGGTCAATCAATCGTATCCATTCATTCTATTTTCCTGATCTATCTATAAATACCTCGTTATAAACCCTAGCCACTCCTCATTCTCGGTTGTCTATACGTACAATTTCATTTGTTCCTCTCTTTCTAATTGCAGACAAACCCTAAATTATCCAATTCAATTTCAATTCAAAATTCAACTTCAAAATCAAATCTCCTCAAACTATATCAAATTATATACCATTTTGAAGCTCTCAACGAGCACAAGTCAATTATGTGATTTGTTTTTCGATATGGGTTGCTGTGTGCCGGAATTGGATGATCAAGTCACGGTCGTTCATCGTGCCTTCATCAATCATCGACCGATCGACAAATTGGTGACACCGGGCTGTAGAGATCGCTCCACGCAGTGCATCGAGGTGGTTTGTTCGTCGAAGTGACGGTTGGATTTAGCTGAATAAATTGATTAGGGTTTCAAGAGGCATGTGGCGGCTATGTCTTTTCAATGGCGAACACGATTCGAGAGGCGGCGAGGGTCGTGGAAGCTACGCGACTAACGAGGCATCGTATGGTGACGTGGGTAAGGCCGCAGTTGGCTAGCGGCGGCGAACTAAACATATGCAGGCGGCCGCGTGCGTTAAGGGTTTGGCGAGGCAGAGTATCGTGTTGTAGAGCTTCAGTTTTGCCTGGTGACGTGGCTTCTATTTACTAGGTTGTCTATTTTATTTTGTTTATTTAAAATTTTGATTTTCAATCATTCTAACCTATATAACTTTTACATACGAGGTCCGATTCATGCGAGGTTTGATCTGCTGCGATCGTACCGAAATTTTTGACATTTTGACGTGGGTTTGGACGAATTCTGAGGTCGTTCAAATTTTGGGCTTAAATTGAATTTAAATTCGATTTAAATTCAAAGGTGAGTGTTTTAACCCACTCACAACTTCTAAAATTTCTTATGTTAGTTAAATTAAATTTTGATGTGATTAGAAATTTATTTATGATTGTTTGGTATATTTTAAATCATCATCTCAGTTAATTTGAATTTATTTGAATTAAATCGTTATTTAATTTATTATTGAATATAACTTGCTAGTTAAATACCTGTTATTGATTATCAGCTCTATATCGATATTTATTGATTGATTTGGATGATGTTTGTGATGGATGTTGATTGTTGATATTGGATGAATGGATGTTTTATTTTATATCGTTATAAACTGCAAGTTCACTATGGGTTGAAATGATACATACCCGAATGATCTATAGATTAAAGAAAAATCGTTATGGGTTGAAATGATAGGCTCGAGCGATTTTATGGATTTTATTATCAATTCGGGATTGCGGTTTGAAAAGATATATAACCGTAAAGTTTTAAATTGCGGATTGAAATGATAAATATCTGTACTTGACCCTATGGTAGAGAATTATATACGGACACCGGATTGGTTAAATTAAATGATTTTAAAATCTTTAATTTTTGAGTTGAGTTAAATGATATTTTGAAATAGGAATTTGATTATATAAATTGAATTATTTTGGAAATCAAGTTTATGTTGGAATTGGAATTGGTTTAAAGGAATTCTTTAAAAGAGTAAATTTGAAATTTGAAATTTGAATTTGAAGTTTAAGTGAAGTTATCGAAAATTGACTTATTAAAATGGTTTGAATTATAACTTTGAAATATATTGAAATTGGAGTAATTTAAAATGATATTTCGAGCATGAATTGAAACGATATGAAATTCAATAGTTTATTGAAATGTTAAATTGAAAGGTTTGAAACATGAATTGAAACGATATGATGTGTAGTGCAATTAATATATTGAGCAGACGATGTAAGATAATTGCATGTATTTTTTAAGCTTTCCCCAAGGTACGTGCATTATACTTAGGCCATCGTGAAATGATAGGTCCGAATGAATAATCTCACCTTACTTATTGAGCTTTCATCAAGGTAAAGGAAAGATTAGTACAAGGAACCACAAATTAAGAGTTGTATGTGATCCAACCGATAAAGAGTTATCCATTGTATATCGGGGTATGATTTTGTAATGATCCCGGATTTTTACTAAGTTTAAATTGATAATTAATTTAATTTTTGAATAAAAATTGTGAAATTAATTGGTAAATTGATTTGAGTTTCTCCAAATTCAAATAAAATATGTGTTGAATCATTTGAATTTAAATCTTGTATATATATGTGAATATATATGTATATGTGCATATATGAGTGGATTTAAATATATATATATATATATATATATTGGATTTGAATTTAAAGTTTAAGTAAATGGTTATAAAATCATCTATGAAAAATATAAAGTAAACAAATTAGCTAGATTTAAACAACATGTTAAAAATAGAACTTCATTTATATTACAAAATAATAAGTATAAGAAGAAAAATAAAATACATTCAAATATGAAAAAAATAAATATATGTGTACACTTGTAAAGGAAATTATATATGTAATAGCTTGCAAAAGAAGATACTAGTATATATATATATTCAACTATGTACAAGCAAATGAAGATAAGTATGTAAGTATAAAACCAGACAACAAAACATAAATATCTATGGCTTGCAAAAGAAGACAAAGGAACAAAAATATATATTCAAGAATGAAACACAAAAAATTTAAATATCTATGTACGAGTAAGGATAAGTATGTAGATTTGTACATGGTAATTAATGCTAGCCAAAATATTATCATATCAGCCACCAAGAGAAAAAAATCTCTGACCTATTGTACAAAAAAATCACCATGTATTGTACAAAAACATATCATCACCCAGTAAACTCAATTTCTATATATCAACTTCCTCATCTCAGTTTCGTTTATTCAAAGCTGTGTAAATCTGAAGTAAATATCATTTCAAACTTAAACAATAATTCAACCTAAACAACTTAAACTCCAGCTCAACTCAAATCAGAGAATTAAAGAGAAAGATTTCAGCTTGCAACTTTCACAACCTGTTTCAAGCATAAAAGAAGAAGCTCTGTTCTTTCTCCTGAAACACTGTGAGTAACATCACTTTAAAACAATTTAAAAGTATAACCTATTGCTTATATATCTGTGAATAAGAATGTTCGTATCTATATATGTGAATTCTTTGTGAATGATGGATGGTATTGTGTGCAGACTGTTGTTCATAAATGTTCTCTGTTCTTAAATTATAAGCACAAGATTTTGATTCAAAAATCAATTCCTCTTATTCTACTTGCTGTTTGAACTTCATGTTAAAACAAAAGATGTTTGGTTGATTATAAACTAAGTTTTAAAAATCAATTTAAGTTAAAATAACCAGTTAAAGTCTCTGGAAATCAAAGAAAACTGAGCAAACCTTAACTTAGTCAAAAATTCAAACATTTTAATTTACGATTTCAGGTATATAAACTGAATTCGTATGCTTTAACATGATTTTTAAAGTTAAAATCATAATTTTTAGAGCTAAGGTGGAAGAGCAGTTCGACGTCGAACGGAAAATGGAATTTCGCCAAATTCCGGCGATGGGCGACGTTCTGGAGGCCGGGGTTCTGCGTGGAGGTGGAGGAGCCTACGGCGATGATGGAAAAAATGGTCGGAGGTGTACTCGATCATCGAGGTGGCAGCGGCGAGCTCGTGAAGTCTGGAAACCTAATTTTGTTGAGGGTGAATGTTTTGATTCGTTCGTCGTCTGGAGTTGATCGAGCGTTGCGAGGCTTTGGGAGGTGGTAGAGGGGACGTTGGTGATCGTGTGGCCGGAGTTTCAGGTTGTCTGGTGGTCGAGGTTGCGGGGATGAGGCGATGAAAGTTTTGGTTGTGGTGGGTCTTGTTGTTCCAGGTTTCGAGTTTGTACTCGATTTTGATTTCGAGAAGATGAGGGAGTTCTGGCGATCGGAGATTGATTCGAGGATGGACTTCGACTTGCTCAACGATGTGATGTAGTCTGGAGTCGATCATCGGCGACGTGCACGTGCACCATGCACAAGTTCTGGTGATCTGGAAATTTGGGTAGTTTGGGATGAAGCAGGGTTGTACTCGAGATTGTCTCAAGTTGCTCGAGTATTTTACTCGAAGGATTTTCATTTTGGCTCGAAGCAAGAACAAGAATGGCTCGGGTCGAATATTGTTCAGATCTTAAAACAGGAACCTGTTCTGTTTTTGGCAATTTAAAATTGAATTTAAAATTTCAAAGAAAAGTTTAAATTGAGTTTTAAAATTAAGGTTAAATTATGAATTCAAGTTAGTTTGGAATTCAGTTTGAGAATAAATAAGTTCTTACCTTCAAATTGTTTTAATAACCAAAAGTGTTTAAGTCGATTAGTGTTTGGAATTATTAAGTTAATTAGGATGGTTAATTATGTTTGGATTAATCAAATTAGTGATTATAAGCTTTAAATTTATTAATTAGAGGTAATCATTTGTGAAATTATTTAAGTAAAATTACTTAATAAAAGTAATTAAGGAATTAATTACTCATTGTAATTAATTGAGTTAAATTTGATTAGTTTAAGTTAATTAATTAAGTTTAATTAATTTAAGATAATCACTTGATGATTTAATAAATGTAATTACTTAATGTAATTAATGAAGTATAATTACTTAGTGAAGTAATTAAGGGTAATTACTGGATGTAATTAGTGGAAGATGATTTAATAATGGAAGTAATTTGGATTTAATTACTTTGTGTAAGGGATTAAATAGAGTAATTAATTAAAGAAGTAATTGGAGATCATTAATTAATATAATTAATGATGTAATTAAGGGTTGATTAATTAAGATTAATTAATCAATGATAAGTGATTATGAAGTAATTAATTAATGTAATTAATTAAGGATTAATGTAATTATTTTTAGTTAATTAATTAATGAAGTAATTAAAGGTTAATTACTGTAATTAGTTAAGAATAATTAATTTGTGTAATTAATTAAGGATAATTGCTTAATGTAATTAGAGTATAATTAATCAAGGGTGATTAATTAGTACTTAGAGGATGATTAATTAATTTGTAATTAATAAATCAGGATTGGATAATTAATTCATAAGTAATTAATTTAATTGGAAATAAATTGAATTAATTAGGATTAAACAATTAATTAATCCTGCTTATAAATGATTATTGAATGTTTGACCTTACTTATGAATGATTGTATAGTATGAGATGCCTTGAATTGATTGTCCTATCTGATCTGTGATATTTTGTTCTGTGGATTGAGCCGTGTATAATTTACTCATTTATTTGTGATACATTTGTATATTATCTGAGTCTGTGAATGAACGATAAGCGTTATAGTTTATACCGCTTATCAAATATATTGTTGTATTTGAATCTGTGGTGACTGAATGATGTTGCACTATTGTGTTAAACCCCTGGACCACACATACACACACAAATATGGATTTCACGTGGAAATCGGTTAGGCTACAAATAATTTGAATTTAATAAAATGTTTTTGAAATTGAAATTTTAATTTCAATTTTGAAGATGGAATGAAAAGCTTTGGAAAGAAGTTTTAAAGAGAAAAGTTATTTTTGAATAACTTGATTTAGTTTTGAAATTTGATTTAAATTTGCATTCAAAATTTGAAATTGAATTCTATGTTAAGAAATTATGATGTAAAAAGGGCATACAAGTTTATATGGGTTTTAAACCATTTTTTTTAAAGTATTATTTGGGAATTTGAATTTAACCCAAGGACTTTAACTTGTATAAATGAATCGGATTTTTCCGAAATAAAAACTATTTGTTTTTAAATAATTTTAGCTTTCATTTGAAAAAAGGATTTCCAATTTGTGTCAAAAGAATTTCAAGTTTGAAATGAAAATGGTTTTCCGAGTTATGAATAAATCTTTGTGAAAGATTGTTGAATTTTGTTTTGAAATTGGAAAGGTGTATCTTTTGTATAAAAGGTCGAAATGGAATTGTTTTGAAAGCTATAAGTTAAATCTTTGATTTAAAGATTAAATGAGTTAATTCAATTGAAATGGAAATCGATTTGAAAATCTATGAATAGATCTTTGTGAAACTGGGTGAACTTTGTGAGATGAATCTTTTTGTGTAAAAGATTAAAATGGTAATTTGTTTAAACCATTTGAAAGAGAAGTTTTGGGTAATAAGTTGTGACTTAATTGAAATCCCAATATCCATATGTTTTAAAATATTGCGCTCACCATTCGGTTTAGCCGGGAGAGGACCTTTGTGTCATATAACCCATTCCGAATAGTGATACGATGTAAATGGATAGCATTTGAAGACCGGTGTTGAAGACCGAGTGTTTGCGAGAACGATAGGATAACCTATTGATTGTCTCTGCACTGAGTAGCTACGGTATAGAGATTCCATAAGTGATGGGAAGTCCGATCGGGATTGTGAATACCCGGATTGCAAGGACTTCTTTGGAAGTGCCTTCGGTTCTGTTCGAACCTGGAACAGACTTGTATGGTTGTATGTCTGACATTACAATTTGAGATATAAAGCTGATTTCTTTCAAATACATTTCTGTTTGGTGGCGGAGAATTTATTATCTTAGCTTAACACCCTTCTCTGAGACGTACGAGCTCAGAGGTTATGTAGTTGAAGGTTATCAGTGATATACTCCCAATTTGGTAGTGTGGCATGCTAAGTGTTGCTGTGTGTTGCTGATCATTGTTGATTAAAGCATGGCTTTCTTGTAAAGCGTAGCTTTGTGGACGAGACCTCATCGAACCTCACACCCCGGAAATGGTCGAAACAGGAAAGATGCGACAAGGTTATGAGGGTCGCACCCTTTATGGTATGTCATTTCCTTCTGGAAAAAGGTGGTATCAGGTATGGAGCCCTGATATTTAACCTGTGTGGTTGCTTCAATCTCATTTACTGTGTGGTTGTTGCTTTGTGATCGAGGGCCCTCGGATAAAGGTCGCAAACGACCTGGGGGTGGCATACTCGTGTAGTAGTTACCTAGTAAGAGGTAACCCGGCCTTGTATTGGGAGAGAACTAGTTAGTTCTCGGGACGTCCCTCCAGAGGCGTACCCATGGGGCAGTAGGAAGTTCCTTAGCCTGACCATTCATTGGAAATCCAAAGAAACAATACGAGCCCTTTACGATTGCAATTTGTATAACCTGTCACCTCAGGTTGCAGCTATAGTAGGCATAGTATAATGGTACCTATGCGGGCTAAGATTAATATTATATTTTCAGAAGGATTTTCACACTATGCACTAGTAATAATATCAAAAGAGTTTTCTCGTATTAAGCATATTTGACTATCATAAGAAGAAATCTCCTCCAAGTCTGCGATTGCATTGTGTGTGTGGTGGGAGGCCTTATGGTAGTTTCATTTTTCAAAAGCATGTCGAATTTCTATTATAAACTGTTTTTACACAAACAACTGTTTTTGTTACTCACACCAGTCCCATGACTGACTCGGAGTTTATTGTTCCCTTCCTAAACTCTGGGTGCCCACAATTTTCCACACGGGCAGTCTAGAGTTGGGTTTTTCAAATAGTCAGGTTTAGTAGATTATCGGGAGCTAGTTCAGTTTTTGGAGTTCGTCCGGACGACTGGCCTTGCTTATCTTGGTGCAACGTGATGGTGGTTCGAGCTTGATGTTGGAGTTGTTGGACTCATTCTCTTTTAAAGATCGTTTGGAGTTATCACTTCTTTTGTTTCCGCTGAAACATTATTATTTGTCTCTGATATTCTTGTATCATATAGATATCATTGTTGTATATCATATTCTGGATATTGTATCATTTGTGATGTATATGATATTATCCATTTCTTTCTTCCGCTGTGTTGTTATACTTAACGTGTTATAAGCTCCGGCGAGCCAGATTCGACATTTGAATCTACGGCATTCGAGTACAAGTGAAGTACGGGTGCCAATTTTCGAAGGCCGAGTCAGGACCGTTATAGATTTTTTGAGCTTTCCTCAAGATCAGAATCTTAAGATATACGAGTCCTAACACCCAGTGGTGAAGTCCAAAGACTTTTATGTTTTCCTTAGGGTTTCGTGAAACATAAAAATCTAGTGGGGGCCTTATTAAAAAATGAAATGATAACGTTTAACCTTCCCGATATTATAAGAACATATGTTGTATAATGTTATAGTAGTCTACACTGATAAATTTGTGCATTTAATATGATTGATCTAATGTTTATCAACTAAGATTTACACTTGAACTAAATTGAAGGTTGACAAATAGAAATATAACATATACTTAGTAATAAATGCTTTTTGCATGTTAATGTTTCAATACTCATGCAAGCACCTAATTTTAGAACTACAAAATTCATTCGTAATTTGGTCACTTACGCATTTGTTTGGTTGAGACCATGTATTGTATTCTATGAATTTCGAACTCTAAAAGCAATATAAGACTATTGATATTTGATCCATATATTACCGCATATAAGTGTTATATGGGGATCAGTCACGGTTTGTAATGTACGATACTTCGATGAAGTTAGTTCATTCGAAATAAGCCAATAGACCGTACCATGTGATGAGTATTCAATTTGATTGATTACAAAAGGATCGTATTGTATTAAATGTAACACTAGACCAAAACTACAAGAAAGAACTAAAAATTCTATTACTAAAATGTTAGTTTGATCAATTTATGTAAGGAGCGTCATATTTGATGTCCTTAAATGTTAAAGATAATCAAATACTTTTTTATAAAGAGTTCGTTATGTTGTTATAGTAAGAGTATTTTTAAATGGTTCAACCATTTAGAAAGAAAAATGAATGTACAAGAGTGGATGTGATTCAAGGTACAGTTGAGATAAAGAGAGCGAATAGTCATTTCTACTTCATAAGAAACATCAGAAATGAGAATTGTAAAATAACAATTGATAATTAACATTGGAACAAGAAATATAATTTCTATTACGAGATGAATTTTCATATAGAAAATTGTTTTCTATAAGATTATTTATTTGAGTTTGAGATATTTGATCAAAGGATTCTCCGCTATAAACTAGTTGTAGTATATGAAATAAATAGTTTATATTAAGTGAACGATGGACCTCTTAATTTAATACACTATTATAGTATGGTGGAAATAGTGAGAGCATGCCATATAACACTTATTGATTGCATCAAGCTATGAAAATTATTTTCGTAAAACATACCAAATGTTATTTATGAAATAATGTCTATTTTTCAATGTCGACTGAAAAATAGATATAGTTATGTTTTAATGTAAATATTATGAATATACGTTATGAAATAAAACTATAATCTGGTATTTGTTTTCACAACAAAAGTGATGCAATTGAAATTATTGAAGCATCTAAAATTATTTACAAATATTTTAGAACTATAGACTAACCCATAGTTTTAAGAAATAATTTTTATTATATGATTATGAATCATATGATACTAGTTAATTATATCTCAAACAATTAAGGGCTATGCACCTATTTAGTGGGAGCATCATAAGAGTTGATGAACTCTGAAGATTGATACGTATAGGCATATGCAATCGTAAGTTTATTAATACTAAAACGATTCCACATACTTCATCATATTCACCGATGAGTTACCACAGACATGTACATGTGTATCTGATACACATGTATAAGTCTATGGTAAGCCCATAGAATATACAACGGAAGTAAATAATGTAACATGCAACATAAATGATTCGTGATCGAATAGGTGAGTATATTGAAAGAGTTCAAAATGTACCTAGAATTGAACAAAGATTCGATCTCAAAAGTCACTCCTCCTTGTGATACATAATGATATATTGATAAGGAGTAATCGAACTTTGTTGGACAAAGTATGATTAATCGTGAGTGACTTTGAGTTAATTTCTTCCTATATGGTCATGTATTCAAGAGCAGTACACAAGATTAATATTACATCTAAATAATAGTTTACAAAATCATACAAGATAAGGGTTTATAACAAACCCCAACATATCCTAGGCCAAGAAGTTGGTAAGTTTGCAAGTCAAAAGTCTACATGTAATAATTGTTAGTGAAGGTTCTTATATAAATCTCTCCAAAAGGAGTTTAATAAGGACCGTCATTAGATGACATATTTATGTTTGAACATATAAAACAAAATTAGTTTTATATATAAGGAAGTTCATTAAAAGTTTGTGAATACCTATTCCATTACACTAAGAAACAGTTGTTGTTTCAAAAAATACCAACTTCATAGTGAAGGAATTTTTTTGAGAAATTATAGATAGTAAAATGGAAATGGATACAATCCAAAGATAAAGCCGATCACATGAGGTGAAATGAATTTAACTAACCTAACAAACACATCGAATTAGAGAGTGTTCTCACATATTGAAGAGAAACTATGAGTTTCTTATTAATGTCAAAAATATATAATCCTCAGTTGTTTAATTAAACCATTAAGAGTATCGACTTTATGATATGGTATTATGTGCAAATCTGTAAAAATTCCAAGTATGTTATCAAAATATGATTTTGGTAGTCGTAGCCGAAGAGATGTGATCCATCGGCCGCGATTGTGTCTTTAAGAGCAAGACTAATGCAGTTGGAATTAAATGGGCAATGTTGACAACATTAATTTCGTAAATTTTATTTGTTGAAATTAGCGTAATAGATTCATCATTCAACGTGATCAAGTTATTTTGGATTTACTCACAAGATTATCTCTTGATAAGACTTAGTGTTTTGGTACATATATGCTGAAATAGAAAATTCTAAATAATGACTAAGAATAGACTATTTGTGCATAACAATCAAAAGTGTCTCAAAGTCAGTGCAAGTGATATACAGGTTGTGAGTTTTTTAAAATGATCCAAGAAATGATACAAAAGTATCATTTTATAAGCATCAAAATTGAATAAGTATTTTGGTAGAAATATCAATTAGTTTGATTTTCGGTCAAAATGCAGAGGAAGTGTGTGTTCATAAGAAAGAATGTTAAAATGTACATTGATATTTCTAAACAATAAGTAAACAACACATTGCTAATTTCTAACATTGTACTTGTGTTAAAACCAGCCACAATTGTGTTAATGCTCAAAGTTGGATTTGTAAATGATGCCTTTTATATAGAGTATAAAGGATATCAGGAATCCCAAATCAATATGAAAGGACACCTTATTAAAATTTTCATTACAGAACGTGTAAGATGGATTCTTTATACGTTGGTAATAAAATTATCATACATGTTATGTTGTCTATGATAGTGTGGTTTATTTACGTATTTGATATATGAAGCAAATATCAAATCCTAATTGACATCACTAAATGGTTGTTTGATATGTTCTCGTGTATTTATGAAATACTAGATAATTGTTTACAGAAAGAGTGAACTCCTTATGAAGTAATGTTCGGACTCAAATTTCATTAGTGATATTAAGTATAATATGTCAATAATAAATTAAGAATCTTTAAGTTGGAACTGTTCCAAATAGAAGAGATTGTGGCTGATTCATTGACTTGAATAGCGCTACAATAAAATAAAGTATATATGTAATAAATACATAAATTTATAACTGAGCTGAGGGTGATTCCAAATGTTGAGAATCACATAACATTATTATATGATAACAATGTCATGATATAGTTCGTAACAGAACTTAGAGCTTACTGGAAATCGAGAGACATACTCCGAATTGTTCCACATGATGAAGGTGGTTTATCTGCATCGAAGATAGTTGATTGACATAGTAGATAATTTGAACATAATAGCACTCGTTCACCAAGGGACTGACCCAATTAGTTTTGAGAAATCTGGTTGGAGAAGTTGGAATAAGATTTCATAATTGACTCCAAGTGCAAGTGGGAGATTGATGAAGTTAGGGGTACGCTCTAAGGGCAATTATGTAATTTGTTACATATATCCAACTCAATAACCAATCATGTTCGAAATAAAAGGTATTTTCTTTCTAATATAATGTGTTATATTAATTAATAAATTAAATTAAAAGTATATTTAATAGAAAATCCATAAATGATATGTTTTGTGATAGTAGTTACAAAGTGTTGTAATCGTGAGTAATTTATCACTATAAAAATAAATATACCATTTTAAATGTTCCTAGTCAAGATGCATCGAGATAGGATATCGATGTATCCATTGGGACTAGAGTATGTAATGCTATCCAAACGTTAGCTAGTTTATTACTCATGGCTGCTAGGGGTACCAAAAGTTACACACTGATAGTTATTGGATAACTATGGAACAACTCGCTCGATAGTCTTTTGTTGGTTAATATAATAAAGGTCAAACAGAAAATATCGATGTGACTAATTTACATAGTACTCTCGACTTGAGAATACTGTCGACCTTTAATATGAAAGTTTTGCTTTGATTGTAGTTAAATCATAGCATGGTGTCCATCGAGTGACTATAGTTGGGTTGAGTGGAAGTTTTGGAAGTGAAATACTATTTAAGAGAGGATTCGTCTCCTCGGTTATGTGGGGTTAATATCACGGTCAACTCAAGTCTACTCGAATTCAAAGTCTCTAGCTAGAGCATTTGGTTAATAATAATTATTATTGAACCAAGGACTTTGTGTTTGGACTATAGAGCTGAATATGGATGATATTGAAATTTTGAGCATTTTCAAATTTCTTAAGTCTAAAGAGATATTTTTTTGACAAAGAGAACTGGTGTAAATAAAATTCACAGCCAAGTAATGCTTAATAAAGTAAAGTAAAATTGGATTTAACCAAAACTAAGTAAGCGATAAAGTTGACCAAAATGTCACACCACCTGCTAAGTGATGTGTGAACGTTAACATTCGAATAGTTTAATCGCCGACCAAATTTTCACTCGACGAGTCACACAACCGAGATGATGAATTTTCTTTCAACCAAATAATTTAATTAGTTTATAATTGTTATAAATTAATTAAATTAATTAATATTTATGAAATATTAATTATAAAATTTTGATTATGATTTGTGAAATAAATATTATTAAATATATTTATTACGGTTATAAATATATCAATTGATATACGATATCAATAAGCGGTTAAATTATATTTGATTAAATAATATTTTCTACGGGCTTAAATTTGATCTTGGCCCATGATGATGGGTGAGTATTTTAGGCTGAAATAAAACTAAAGGGGGTGGCTCAAATAGGTTAGGGTTATAGGGTTTTGGATGGCTCAGATTGAGAGAGAACTGGTATGAGATGAGATCCACTATGCTCTCTCTTTCATCCACTATTTGAACACCTCTAACCCTAATTACAAACGAATTTTTGCTGCCACTCTTTCCTTCATTACTGGCCGACTTAATCCCTTATGCTCTCTATCATATCAAGCTCAAATCTATTCAAGTCGATTACTATTCGATAGTAAAAGGTCAACGGTTCAAGAATTAGCAGTCTACCGAATCGAAAAGCTTTCAAAGGAAAGGGAGTTCATCATTAAAGATGTGCTCTAAAGCATTGGTTTTCAGTACATTTTTACTGAATTATAGCTTATGATTTCTTAATAATATTTCATTGTATGTATATGTGATGTGTGTGTATGTCATACTGTTATTTAAGTGATGATTTTTTACATGTATTGATGTTGTCACAAACTAGATTGATTATATGTATGTATTCACTTAAAATGCAATTTTTTATATATAAGTCAGATTTGTACAACCGAATATTTTATACGTAATAATTATTTCTTTATTAATTTATGTACATATACATATAAATATATTATTTAATATACAAATATGGTTTATATTTAAGTTATAATAACACTCCATGGTAATAATATAATTTTGTACATGTATATTTACAGCAATTATAATTTTCGACGGATGTAAAATATTTTTTATAATTTTTCATTATTATTTAAATTAATATACTGTATAAATAAATCATATAAAATAAAATATGTTTCAAAAATTGTTTTTTAAATTTTATAAAATTATTTTATCATGAGGTAAACTCTTGGCTAGAAAATGAAAATAAAAAAAAAATCATTTTTTCCATTTTAGAAATTATTTTAATAAATAGTCGAGAAATAATAAATTATTAAAAAATAGATTTTGTCCGAAAAAGGTATGAATTTTTTTTCCAAATTCCGAAATATCATATAAGATTTTTTGAAAATTTAAAATTTTGGAAATTATTTTTATTAATATTTTATCTATTTTTGAGTGAATAATCAATTAATATATATTTTAAAATAATAAAATCTTACAATGCTGTATGTATGATATGGAATTATTAAAAAAAATAATTTTTAATTTCTATATATATAAATATTATAAATATGTTTATGTATATATATATATATATTATTTTGTCATTATAGATATATCTGTTTGGTTCATAATTAAAAAAATAAATTATATTATGTGTGTATATATATAAGTTTAATATTTATTATAATAATATGTATACATAAATATATACTACTATTATTTTATATAAATTTGTAAATTTCATATAAATACGTACATATATATACATATACATATACATATATAAGTAAATATCTTCCTTTACATAAAATTATTTAAACAAAATTAACATATACATTTATATATAGATTTATAATATTTATATAAGTAACATGTTTAAATACATACATTTATTTAGACAACATACAAAACATATTGGGTGAGCTAACATGTCCATTGCGATGTGAATCCCAACATCTATACACGGACTATCATGTTACACATGCAAACACATACATATATGTATATGATATATGTGCATATATTTATATGTATTAAAATATAAATTAAATAAAACTATATAATTTATGAATTTAAATAAAATAAGAGATTTTATTTAAATAAAATTTAGAAATGTTCTAAATAAGTTTGACTTTATATGTCCAAATAGATTCAATGAGAGAATCTTTTTAAAATTCACGCATAACTTCTGTTGCAGGCTGGCTCAATACCAACATTTCTTCCATCCTAGTTTGGGCTGAATCGATAATAAACAATCGAACGTCTAAAATTTTCATTCAGATGTCTGGAAGACCGATTCTAGTTGGCTGCATAATGCAATTCAAACCATTCAGATGTCTGGATTCCTAATCTAGATGTTTGAAAATTAAACCCAAGCATTTAATTTCTTTATTAAGACGTCTAGTTGGCTGTAAAATTAACAACTGGGCCTAACATTCAAAATTCTAGGATTTAGAAATTCTGGTTTAGCTTAAGGGCCTGGGAGGTGCTTGGAAGGTTGACTGAAGAGTAAAGGAATAATTTGATAATGGAAGGCTATGTTTCAAAAAGCTTGAGGTGAGAGAGTTAAATGTATGCCTTGGGGGAAATTATGTAATTTATTATGTAATCTTAACTCGGCTTATGGGCCTGAGAGGTGCTCGGAAGGTTCGAAGCGACTGAAGAGTAATGGTATAATTTTGATAATATAAGGATATGTTTTTGGAAAGTTTGCGATGAGAGAGTTAAAGGTATGCCTAGTGGGAAATTATGTAATTTGTTATGTAATATTAACTTTGCAACAAATATTGTTTGTAATAAAAGTATTCTTTTTGGTAATTTTTCTATTATGCAAGTTTGTTATTTATGACATAAATAATGATTACATAACAACTCAATCGAGAGTCCTATGTAGGTTAAATATACCCAAGTCAAAACATAGGATCTCCACGTGACGATGTTTGATAATCTTTAGACTTGATAATATTGTGTAGCTTGAACTAGGAAGTTGTGCTATGATTTTAGTTAACCCATTGACATTGCTACTATACACGGCTCCTCTTGGGTATAAGCCAAAAAATTTCAAGTGAAACACTATTCAATAGAGGCTCTTCTCCCCAATACAGGAGGTTAATATCACTATGATTGGAAGTCAACTTAAGTCAAAAATCTGTGTCTATAATACTTTCAGTTATTCTATAATTTTATTATCGTTTGAACCAAAGACTTTGAAATTGGTATTCATAATTAACAACAGATATTATTAGAATTTTTGACAGTTTACCAAACTCTAGATATCTTAGTGGGTGATGATGAAAAGTAAATCCATCCAAACATTGTCTCTCAAGGGTGTATGTTCAGTTAGATTAAAATATGATTTTTCTCGACTATCTCTAAGCAACAGATTGTGCCATAATGCTACAATAATGAAGCCAAAACTGGTGGGCTTTAATATCAAATTGTTTCATATTATTTGTTGACCGAGTTCTCACCTATGAGTCACCTAACGGAGCTTGATTGAGCGAACTCTGAGAGTGGCCAGTTTATAAACTTTATAAATTGCATGGAGAAAGTTAATATAAATGTTATATTAATTTATTTAAGAGAATTGATATTATTGGAGGATTATAGGTTAATTAAATAATATACATATATATGTTGTATATAGTTTTTAATTAAATAAAATAGTTGAATAATATCTGAATAAAATGGAATAAGAATTTAAATTGTTTAAAATTGATTTTAAATCATGGTCGAAAATTGAATTTTTTACTAATATAGGTCAGTCCCCATTTTGTTGAATACATACCGATGTATTCTTCTATCCATTTAAGGCTTAGTTTTATTTCTGGAGATAAAGATTAGATCTATGCCCAATTAGACAGGCTCTCCATTATTGTATATAATTGTATTTTCACAAAACCTTAACCATCACAATCATTTCTCTCTCATACAAAACTAAGATCTCCCTTAGGGTTTTTCTAGCTAGTAAAAAAAGTATGCAACTTTACTTTAAGGAAAGAAAAAAATTTCCAATGAGGAAACACAATCAATTTTGAGTTGTTAAACGAATGATTAGAAGCTTAGTAATTCATCTCTAATCTAATAATATATTCTTCTTAACATAAATTTATGGTTTTGGCATTATGATTGTTTGTAAACAATGAATTTACACATACACACGTATATATATATATATATATATATAGTGTAAATTGATTGTAAAATAATGAATTCAAATCTATAGTCTATGTAAACTTATTTACGTACAATTTTAGTTCGATGTGAAAAATAATTTTAAAACTAAATTGTAAAAGCATAAGAGTAAAAACAAGATCTAAGATCTAATTATAAATTTAGCGTATACGCTTTAAGTAGATTGCAAAACATAGGAGTGAAAATAAGATTAGAGATCTAATTATAAATTTTAACATATACATGTAAAATTTTAAAGGCGGATAGTGTTGAATAAGTCAAAAGTGCCTCAGCAACTTTACTACCCCGGCACATATGCCTCATTACAAAGTGACTCATACAACATATCTATCATTACACCCTTGCAAACACACTTCTAGAACAAACACTAGATTATAAAGGCAAATGACAATGTTACATGACAAATGTACCATGGTATCTTCCCAACATGGAGGATACATTCAAAAATTTCATTTCCATGGTGAAGCAAAAACTTCACATATTTCATCAAAAGCAAAAGCTTCACATATTTCACCAAATAGCTTTTTGATGCACATGGCATAACCAAAATAATGGATAATTTTCTCTAACAAGGTTAGATGGACACTATACTTTCGCATTTACCAGGAAACAAACCAGGAAAATAAAATTCTGACCAATAGATATTTAATCACTACCAAATGAAAAGACGAATACAATAAAAATAACCAACCACCAACACACATGAAGACCTGCTAACATCACTTACCACATAGCCATCCTGCTGTAGAACTAGTCCCATAGGATACAGACCAGCTGAGTATCATAAATTAATAGGAGGTACCTGAAATGCACTCGGACCAAACAAAAGCAACTATAACATACTGTGTACCATCAGCCCCATCGAACAAAGAAAATCCAAAACATGTCATCTCGGAGAGTAGGCCAAAAACCAAACAGCAAAAATTAGACAACACGAAAAACAACCCTTAAGCACTTGGAGTTTCTTTCACACAGAAGGGGTTTCAGTAGCATCTTCAGACGTCGAGCGTTACAGCCTAGCTAAAAGTCTAGCACAAGGGAGAAAGAAGACAAGTGCCGAGCATCGGTTAGAATCCCTTCACGGATGGGGAAGGCTAGGTTGAAATGGAAGGGAGACGTGCAAGCACATTTAGATCTAGAAATCGATAAAAACAAATGGGAAAAAAAGGAATGTTAAAGGAAGAGGGAGAGGAGACGATGGGAGGTGGATTAGATCTGAAGTGGAGAGATGAAATTTGACGCCCTACCTCTATACTCACACTAGCCAAGGACACTATGGGGTAATGCCGTCGACTAGTACGAAAAATAAGGCTGTTGAGGGGTGACCATCTATGTAATTGCTTTGTGCGAGTACCGATATGTCAGATAATATTACTTACATTTCGTTTCAAGAGGAAATCCGACATACCAAATACAAATTCAAAGCTACCACACAGTGGCTATGTGGCCTTCAGAAACAAATATAGAAATAAACATAACACAAATCATTCACAGATATTCATATCACAAAGGCGGAATCAGATATGAATATATCACACAAAAGTGTACGTCAAAATAGTGGTCATATAAGGTCCACTACATCACAAAAGAATAGATACAAGTGTTAGACAAAAGAATAAGTATACATCAAAGAGTCTCTATCTCGAATGTATAACAACAAAAACTACTAATCTAAATTAGTTGGCCCAAAAATCAGATGATTAACCCTGATAAGAAGTCAAGCAGAAGCACCTGAAATACCTCGGTCTGACCCGAGTATTATTTAAGAAGAAAATAATAAACGGATCAGTCTAGCTATAAATATCAGATAAAATGAGATAGGATAAGAGATATAATTAAAACGTATGATAACAATAATGCCATACTGTGACAAGTATACATCAAATAACAACAAAAATCATACAATACCTCAATTCATCTCAAACATCCAAAAAGAATCACATTCTTTAAATTATTCACCAAAACACAAATATTGATAGAGCCCATCAATGTCTATCATCAAATACGGTGAAACACAAATTCTAGAAATCATCAACTAGAAATCCAGAAATCACAAAAGGGGAGGGCCTATCACAAACGGGAGCTTGAAAACTCACCAACACGTGCATCACAAACGGGTCGCTAACCCATGGTCGCTAACCATAGAGCCAGTGCAGCGACGTAGTACAATAACGGTACGCCCGATGAACCTAATACTCAAGTAATTCAGAACAACGACGTAGTACAATAACGGTATGCCCGATGAACCTGATACTCAAGTAATTCGGAACAACGACGTAGTACAATAACGGTACGCCCGATGAACCTGATAAGCTGGGACAACGACGTAGTATAATAACGGTACGTCCGATGAACCAAACTCCAAAAAAACCATATGTCGCTAGCCTATAAAAAAGAATGAGATGAAGCTCCATAAAACGAGGTATAGTCCCCCCACGTGGACAAAGGGACATCGCATGCCGCTAGTCTAAACCATAAAAGGATCACCATTGATCAATGAAAAGTGTCGATTACACAAAGCTAGTAAATAAATGAGTTTAGCTTCATGTCCCATAACCATTGGCTTAACTTAAATATTTACGAACAAATTGTAGATTTCCACTCGAAAATTGTCACAAGAGTTCAATCGAACAAGTCCAAGAATTAACCGACGAAGTAAACGCAAGCGTTTCATACCACTTGTTTTGCTAAGTCGTTTAATTGGATTTCTAGTACGAATGAGGTAAAGGTTTGTATATACTAATAGATTGGAAAACGGTTTTAAAGCGAGCTTTGTATTTAAAAGTGGTGTTGAAATCGTGGTTGTGAAAGAGTTTGAGTATTTACTATTAGTATAAAAACCTTTGTATTTTAAAGTGACAAATCATAGAAATGATTGTAGAAACAATCAATCACCAAAAATTCACATACAAAGACGTGAATCAAATCCATAGAAATCGATACCGAATCCATCAAAATGGATATTCCCAAAAATCTCGAAAAAGAAGTCATCAAAGTCGATAAAAGTGATAACAACTAATCGGAGCAACTAAAATCGATTAACATTGGAAATTCCCTCAAAAACAGCCTAAACAGGCAAAAATGAATAGTTCCAAACGTCTGGGGGTCAATCTAGACGTCTGGATTTAGGTTTTGGAAATTCCAAAAAAACCTCCTAGATGCCTGGTTCGGCAATCCAGACGTCTGAAACCATCCAGACGTCTAAACCAAAAAATCAGACGTCTGGAATTAGTCTCTATCTTTTTTTTAAATTCTGCATGCATATATTTTTGCTCCAGGTCCAAACCAGACGTCTGGACTTGGTCACCTGGTCTGGGCAACAATTTGCCTAGGCCAAAGTGGCCAAAACGTATCGGGAGCGATCAGACAAGCAACGACGACCAAGGATTTACGCCAAGCGACAACCCAGCCTTATAGGCTCTTCGATACACCCCAAACAACAGGTCCAAACATCCATAGTAGGATTTTCAAAAAATTGGACTTCAAAAACTAAAAATTGGAGAATTCAAAAAACCAATTCAAATCAAAAGCAAATGAATATGCACAAATGTTAGGAATTCATACCTAACAGCAATGATAGCTATAGATGTAGATGTGAGTTACAGAACTCACCTTTAAACCCAAAAACAATGAATGAGAAGCTTTTAAAACAAGGCAAGAACAATTCCTCTTCAACACACCTCTAGAATCTTTAATCTATTATCAAAGGTGAAGTTTTTTTCCTAAGTTAGGGTTAGGAATTTCTGAGAATTGAAGAGAGATAGAGATGGAGAAGATGAAGAGGATGTTTACCTAAGCTTCTCTTTGTTTTCTAGAGCTTGAATTTGAATTTCCTAGTAAACTAGGTTTAGGAATTTTAATTTCCTTTTCTCTTCCACCATTTTTCCTTTGACTTGAGAGTGTTAGGAAAATAATAGAATGTAAGGAGAGAGAGTGGAGTGTTAGGGTATTAGATGGGTTGATGGGCTGAAACCCAAACCCAAAGCCCTAAATGAAAATATCAAAATTCTACTCAACTCCAAATATATCGATGTTTATACTCAAAAAAGTTGTAAACGTCATTTTGGACTCAATGGAAGTGGTCTCGAGTCCCAATTCGACTATTTACAAAAAGTAACATTTCGGATTTTAATCCGATTAACGATGCTATATTTAAATAAAACATTTAAATATACAATCGCGAAATATGCGGGTTGTTACATGAAACATGGTGAAAAGAGAGAGAAGCGGAAAGAAAGAGGCGGCTAAAACCCTAGGTCCCATTGTTTACATTGAACAATGGAAGTGAATTTTGATAAACATCTACAATTGGATATATATTTTATGATATTTGGTGTGTGTATTAATATCATAGAGATTTAAATATTTTTTAAGAACTTATGAGGAAACTAAAAATAACATAACCCTAACTGTAACATTTCAATGCACTAAATTCAGTTTAGATACCAATTTATAATCATTAACACACCTAACTATAACCTTTCAATACCTTTCAATGCGTTAAGTATGAATTAATGCTCTGATTTATTATCATTAACACACCGAAATGCAACCTTTCAAATACCTTTCAATGCATTAAATATGATTTAATGCACTAATTTATTATCATTAACACACGATAAGGTATAGTGCTTTAGATTAATTTGAGTTTTATTTATTTATTTTATGGGCCAAATTTTTCACCGCCCAATTCAGTCGATTTAACAATTGTAACAAAAGTCTGTATAACATCCTACATTCCAAAATCCGAAGATGGAACCCAATGTGCTGTGGTCACCTTGGAATTGTCTTTCGACAACAGAATGAGTTTAGTATTTTTTTCAATAGCTATAAGTAAACATAGCAGCTAAATAGATTCATTACATATAATTGACTTAGTAGCCTTTGCACAATTTTTTCCATAAATCATAAAATTTTCCCACGTAGGTATCAAATATAGTTGAACATAAGTAGGTTGTCATGCCTAACATATGAAGATGCCGTCATGAACATCTAAACGTTAGATATCAAACAACTATCATTTTCATCTAAGCCTCCTGCTTCATCTTCGGCTTACTTTATTTATCCTTCTGAAGCATCCTCTTTAAACCCATAAACTCAACATGCTCAATCAAGCATCCATGAGTTTATAGGGAAATAATAATAAAAATAATGGTTTGACATAAATCCTAGTATGAATAATACATTACCCTAAATGCAACATATAGTGAGACCATGTGGCCAAAGCATGGAACGGGCTTTCCACTCACTATTCAACAATCATAATTCATAAACATGAATAATAAACACATGATATTCTATCATGTCCAAGTTGTTCCCTACTCTTCTTACCATATCAAGAATAAGTTTAAAGTTAGCCTTTTTCTTACTGGTTCATGGTGTTAATTTTATTACAATCTTGGTTGACGCTATCGCCTTATGCCTTACTTTCCATTTAGCGTGTAAAAATGCTTTTAGGTTTCCACTTAAGCCTTTACTCTATTGTCTCCTTTACCTATCGTGAATAGACATTCGATATCCACCCATGGCCTTATACCGCCATTTTGTTTTATTTAGTGAATAAGCTTTCGAATGTCATTTATGCCTTATACTAAAACCATCGCTCATTGTTGTGTATAGACCTTTAGATTCCAGTTACAGACTACATCATCTCATTTGTTTAATGCGATCAACATGCTTGTGGATGATATTTGTGACCTTACACCAAAATTATTGTTTAATGTCTTAAATAGGTTTTAGGATGCCACTTAAGGCCTTGTACCAAAACCATCGTTTAATGCGATCAATAAGATTTCAGATGTCACTTATGGCCATACACCGATGTTTTCATTTAATGCCATCAACATGCTTTTTGATGCCACCCATGGCCTTATACCAAAACTGTAATGACCCAATTTTTCAGTTGTTTGAATTTAGAACATTCAATTGATTTTAAATATTCAAAAGTTAATTTTGTAAGTTAAATAACTCATATTTTGAATATAGTGATTTATTTGATAATTTAATTGTTTAATTTAATATTTGAAATTATATAGAAAAGGGAAATGTGAATTTAAAATGAATGAAAATTGTTTTATAAAGTTGATATAAATCTATTTAAATTAGAATGAAGTTAGTAAACTTTTAAAATTGATTTAAAAGTGAATAAATAGAAATTGGAAATTTCATATTTTAATTAACATGTAAAAATAATCATTTTTGGCACTGTCTCGGATTTCGATGAAACTAGTTTCAATAGATTCGTAATAGTGAGTTATTATAGGATTTCAAGTTTCATAGCGATCAGATTTATCGTTTGATCGTGCGAGCAAGAAAAGCATAAAAATTAATTAAAGGAAATTTAATTAAAATAACTCGACTTGAAAACCTATCTTCTGTATATGATGGAATTGACCTCCAATACATATTCCATTATGTTCGGAATAGGGATAAAACATTAGGAACGCCAGACGGCATGCCTTGATTGGAGTTTGAAATATTTTCGGATGAATAGTGCGTGAAATTTTTTTATATAAGGCCACAAGATTTTCTAATTTGCACAAACCCTAGGGTTTCATGCCCTAGCTGCCATAAACAATTCAAAGGCCAGAAAATCTCGAACTTCCTCCTCCAGTCTCTTCCAATCCATCCACTTTTAACAAAAACTCTCAAATACAAACTTGTAGAGCGTAACGAGATCTAGCTATCCAATGTTGGTGATCGACGTCAGAGCATTGTGGTGGCCAAAATCTGGCTCCGTTCGTGTGGTGTTTGGGGGACGTTTTTGTGGCGAGTGGGAGGCCGAGATCGGCATGGTTGAGGCCGTGGGTGGAGCTCGCGTAGGCGCGCGATGTGGTATGCTCAGATCGAATTATAGTGGTACGATGGTGGAGCGGCTATCAAAGAAAGAGGCGCGTATATGGGTTCACGGCCTGGGAGTGGCGAATGAAGGGGAAGATAATTAGAGGGTGATCAATTAACTATAATGACTGTAATTAAACATAATTAGTTTTAAATTATAATTCGTATGTTTAAAAATTGTATAACTTTGTCATACGAGGTCTGTTTCGCACGAAACGAATTGCATTGGATTCGTATTGATGAGCACTACATTTTAGAGCTGGTTTGGATGGATTTGGAGCTGTTGAAAATTTTGGTTAAAATTAAATGCTCATTTAATTTTGATCGAGATAAAACGCTACAACAACGAAAGTAATCAATGTGAGTAAAATTCACTCTCTCTGTCTCACTTATATTTTTATATAAGTGGTAATAAATTCGTTTTATGCTATGTGATGATTATTTGGATGTTATACTATATTATTAGTAGTTGGATATATTCCTGCTTATTAGAGCAGATGAGACCCTATACGTTCCCGTGTATGAGCGGATGACCCTTTGTACGTGCATCTGCCTCGAAGCAGACATTGAACATATTTTTCTCATATGTGTATTTGTTGCAGGTTACAGGTTGGAGGGATCCAACTGGATACCTCACCATTGTTGATTTTTATTTACACATATTGTTATATATGCTGTATTATGTGATGTTTGATGTGATGGATGCCATGTTTGCTATTATTGATGTGAATCCCCTTATTTAGTACTTTTGCAGCATTGGGCCATATTTTTGGAATTTTAAAATATTAAAATGATGGTTTCAATTTAAAAAGGATTTCAATGTGATTTTGAAAATATATATTTTTTAATAATTTTTGAAGTGTTAAAGAAATGAATTTATTTTAAATGAATGAAAAGCTATAATTTTTATGTTATAAAAATTATGGATTTGTGAAATATACTTAAATATGACTTTTGAAATATGAAGTTAACTATTTTGTAAAATAATTTAAATTGAGAATTTTGAACTTATTATAAATGGTTTATATATAAGATTTATAAAATTGATATTTTATAAATAAAAGTAATGGAATTATAAACGAGTTTTATAAGTGTTAAAATGAATGTTTATAAAGGAATGCTATTAATAAAGAGATTTAATGAAATGAATTTTTATAAACAGTGTTTTATAAATATTAGAAATGGATTTATAATCAAATTTGTAAATGGATTTGCAATTGAAATTTAGAAATGTATTTATAATGGACTTTATAAATAATAAGATTAGAAAACAACGAATTTGTAAATAAAGAGATTTATAAGTAAATAAACTTATATTGGAATTTTGACATATAAATGAGATACAAATGGAAATTGTTAATACAGGAATTTTATAAATGGAAGTTTTTATAAAATAGAAATGTGAATTATAAACACTGTTTTATAAATGTGAAATCAATTTAATTTGATAAGCTAAATATGGATTTTTATAAAAGAAAATATATTCATGTTTTTAAAGTGAAAAATCCTTCAAATGAATGTCTTGGAAAGTGATATTTCAAAATGGAGTTTAAATGACCTGGAAACACAATAAGTTGTGAATTCACTTATTATTAAAATAATTTTATGAAATGTTTTCCAAATATTGAAATATTGAATGGATTTGGAAATCTATCTTTTAAAGATAATTTGAAGTAAATAAATTGGAAAGTGAATTGATTTATAAATGATTTAATAAATCAGGCCTAGCGACTACTTTAGTGCTAAATTATATTTTTTGGCCATTTTAGTTTCTCGACTTGATGTGGAAACTATTTAGTCGTACACTTAGTACGTAGTCATCTGTGTAGGCTTGATTATCGTTTGGTGTAAAGGATGTTGATTCGAGTAGTGCGAAGTGACTACTCCTATCTACCGATCTTCCTTCTTGACCGAAGGATAGCAAGTTGAAAGTTGCAAACGTGATAAGTCTACGAGTCTTGGTTTCTGTATGAAGTTGAGTAACGCTTTTGCGTTGTTGGTGCGAAGAAACCGGGATCGGTTTATCTGAAAACCACTTCGGACCAACCTATATGCGACGATTGTGTAGGTTTGTTGATGATATTGATATTTAGGATTTTCATAGTGAAGGACCGCTTGTTGATCGTTTGAGGTTAAAATCCCAATATACATATAGTAGCAGTACTTTTCTTTATGAAATATCCAATGCAAGGACTATTCGCTACTAATCCTACAGATTTCCTGATAGGATGTGGTAGGAAAGTACCTTCAGTTTGTCCTGTTGTAACAACCCATAAATTTTAACAAATATTTTAATTGAATTTATTTGAAACTTTGATTTTAAACCATTTAAAAATTGAAATTTCGGAATTTTCCAATGTATTTTGGTTTTTGGTTATAATTTATTTTCCAAATATAATAAAATAAAGATTTTCTGAAAATTTTATATTTTTGTCAACTTTGATCAAACTTTGACTTTCAGTTGAAATTTTAAATTTGAATTTTAAATTTCCAATCTTTTTCTTTTAAGCTGAATTTGATTCCGATATTCGTTCTGCTTTTCGTTTTGTCAAATTCAGTTTTATACTTTTTAAATCTGATAAAATTCAGCATTTTACACGAAATTATTTTCAGTATTTTATTGTCTATTTTTCTATGTTTATTTTCTATTTTATTTTGGTTTGGACTTTGATTTTTGTTTGAGTTTGAGTTTGTTTTTGTTTTGGGCTTGACTAATGGGCTTGGAAATATCAAGAGTCTTGAGTTTTCTTTTCTTTAATGTGCATTGATGCCTTTTCCTTTTCCTTGCCTTAGCCATACATATCACTTTGCATTCCCATCTCTTTCTCATTTCATTTCCTAACAAAATTTTTACAGTAAGTTATTCATGGCTTCCTCCTTTCTCTTTTCCTTTTCTCCTTTCTTTTGTTTTCTTTCTCTTATGCTATTTCGACCATCACCATTCCCATCCCCCTTAGCCAACCATCTCCACCACTTCATCACCACCTATGATCGGCCTCCACCATCCCATCATAATCCCTATGCCTTACGGTGACCAATAGATCCAAATCCATAACCAAAACAAGATTGAAACCATAGCCGAACACCTCTACACCACTTCCTCCTTGCTAGCCTCGGCCACCACATATTCCACCACTTCCTTTGCCTTGCCGCGACCATCCCTAATCCATAGCCGAGCCATTCATGTGCCATGACCCACTTGACCCAAGCCTTGAACCATAGGCCGAGCACTTTAGCCATAGGGCCGAACCACTTGTGCACTTGACCCTTCATTTTCCTTTGACCCTTTACCTTCCAAATGACTTTTGCTTTGCCAACCATTCACCTACCCCATAGTCGTACCTTATGCTTGACCATAGCCGAGCCTTGTAGCATTTTTAATCCATCCATAGCCGTGCATAGTGGCCTCAAAACCATGGTGGCCGAACCCAATCTCATGTGGTCAAGCCTATTTGTGAAGTGGCCGAGCCCACATGGTTATGTTAGCCATTTTTGTTTTGTTTGATTAATTCTTTCTTGTATAAATCATTTGCTTATATATGTTTATTTTATTATTTACAAGATTTGGATTTGGGTGCTACGTCTCCTCGAATTTGATTCGTGCTTTGTCGTTCTTTTTCGGAGTTTGATTCTGTGTCTTGAATTGTCATCTCTAGCTTTAGAAGGTGAGTTATCACTCTCGATTTCGTACTTATAAAATTGTGAAACAATGTCATGTGAATTGTATTAGTGATATGCCATATTGATAGTAGTCTCATATATGCCAGTGATATGATATTTGATGTTATAACCTGATTATATACCTGTTTCATCACCTCATATGACATGCTATGCTTTACTTTTTATTTTAAATTTCTGTTTCTCACACTACAAGTTCCCTCACTATGGGTTGAAATGATACATACCCGAACGGACTTTAGAATAGGGAAAGGTCATTATGAGCTGAAATGATAGGCTCGAGCGATTTTTATTTGACTTGGGATTGTGGGTTTGAAATGATCAAACCCGGGATTTTATTTTTCGGATTGAAATGATATATATCCGTAATCACTTAACCTAGGTTAGAAAATATTATACAGACCCGTGGTTAATTTTAAATATAAATATTTCTGAAGTTTTAAGTATTTGGAATATAAATATATGAGATTTTAACTTAAATTGGATTTAAATGATTTAAATAAATTTTATAGTGATTTTCTATAAGTTAAAATTGTATGAGTTAATAAATGATTGAAATGTAAAATTTAAAATGTGATTTGACTAAATAATTGAAAATTGATTTGAAATGGAATTTTAGGCTTAACTTAGTAATAAAATATTTTATTTATGAAATGGATATTTTTAAAATAAATAAAGTATCAAGTTATTTGTTAAAAGTAAAGTTAAGAAATTTAAATGTAATTTTGACTTAATAAATGAATTATGGTTTAATTTGGATATTTTATTTGTAAAATTTTATTTATAAAATTTTATTTTTTTAATCAAAAGTTAAATGGTATCCAAATAAATATTTTTGAAAAGTGAGATATGTTTTATAAGTTAAAGATGGTGAAAAACTGAAATTATAATGTTTCTGAAATGTTATAGTAAATCTCAGATTTGTATTGGCAGCATTTCTAAAATGCTGTGGTTTTAATGTAGCGTTTTCTAAGTGCTACCATTTCTAACAATGTACTATATTTTACAAACACCACTATATCTGCAGTAACGTTTTCTGAGTGCTGCTGTTTCTGAAAAGACAATATTTTGAAATACTACTATATCTGTAGTAACGTTTTCTGAGTGCTGCTGTTCTTGAAAAGACAATATTTTAGAAATACTACTATATGTACAATAACATTTTCTAAGTGTTTCTGTTTCTAATAAGGTAATGATTTCGAATGCTAAATTACAATACCTTTGAAAATGTTATAATTGAATGAATGAACATAGAAATACTACAACTTTGGAAATGAATATTATTTTTGAAAGATATTAACATCGAATTTAAAGGGTTTAAAATGAATATGTTTGATTTGAAATATAAACCATTTTGAAATTTATAACCACGGGTTATAATAACGATTGGTTGTTAAAGAGACCGGGATCGAATATGGACATACTCTCTGTCGATACCGAAAACCACTTTAACAACTGTGTGCGCGGTGGAGATTCCAGAATGAAGTAGGATGGTGGCGACGATTCTATTTTGAGGTATAAACGTGGACCCAACTCCCGTGAGTTGGCATAAGGTGGCTAAAACAGGAGCAATTGACGGGCTAATGAGGTAGCACCTCTGATCGGACACATTCCATCATATTCCATTCTATTACTTTGTGATTGATTGGGTGCACCCCTTGATTCGAGAGTGTGGCTCGAGGTGGGCGATTGCTGCGGCTCTGTGTTACCACCGACCCGGAAGTGTAATTGGTATATCTACCCTGGCATTGCCTAGTTGTGTCGTGTCACCTACCCTAGCGTGCTTTACTACGAGTTTGTTTTGTACCATATCTATGGAGTGCCCTCTGACGACGCCCATTACGGGGGAGCTTATGGTACTGTATAGACTATGGGAATATATAAAATGTGTTAAGGGGGATATTGGTAACGCCTTAACGCTATTTTGATAGTTTACTTTACTTTAGACATTATTATAATAGCGTATCTTATTACATAGTAGATAGTTTAACGGATCCTTAAAGGATGGGCGATCCCAAGCATCCTTTAAGTTATTGATGCATTTCTATTACAGTTCACTTGAGTTGATTTACATTTTATAAGTATGTATGTCCTGACTCGAGTGTTTTGTGTTTTTCTTTACGCTCGAGTCAGCCTGAGTATCACAGCTTTGAATTCATCTTCTGGAGCTAGAGATTTGCTGGAGTTTATCTGTCTATCTAGTTGTCTATTTCCATTTCAGTTATTTCCTATTCGGCTTTGTTTATGTACTTGTGAACTTATGTATTCAGACTTTTGTTGTATCTGTTTTTCAGACTATGGCATTTTGTATCTATTTCGAGACTATGTATTGTAGTAGCTTCATGAACTACTATGTATTTTATTTTCGTTGCGAATCATTCAGATATTCTGTGTCTGTGATTGGTTTTATTTGCTCTAAATTTATTTACAATCTATTTTTTTGAATTATTCAAGTCCGACATGTGTGGTTTTATTATCGATTTGAATGGTCCAAAATAGTGGGTCGTTACATTTGGTATCAAATTATTTTCAAATTATTTTAAAGGATTTTAAAAGATTACTTTGGATATAAAATTTTCTTGTTTTAAAATCTCATTTTTTCTTAACTTCATTCCTTTCGAATCCACCTTGTTTATTTGAATTCTTTGATTAGGATTTCCATTCTAGTTGAATCTTATCTTTGCCTTTTTGTTTTACCTTTGTCCTAAAATTCATTCTTGATTTTTCCAGTATGAATCGTAGGAATGCCAAAGGTAGGGGTCGTGGTATTGCCCCAGTTCCCGAGCCTGTTGCACCCATCAGGTTCACCACTCTCTGTAAGGAATTCGCTCAGCTTGGTGGTACCAAGTTTACTGGATCTGAGAGCATCGTTAAGGCTCAACAGTGTTTGAGGAGTCTAGAGAGGATCTTCACTGGTTTGGAGATTACTGAGGCTCAGAAGCGTCAGTTGGCAGCTTGGCAGTTACAAGAGGCAGCCCAAGATTGGTGGGAGTCTGTCACAGCTCAGACTGTGGAGGCAGATATTTCTTGGGAGCAGTTTAGGTATCTTCTTGTGTTAGTCTTGTGTTCGGTTCAGTTTTCTCTATTTGGAATCAATCTTAAGCTTATCTATCTTTTTTCAGGGAGGCTTTTGTGGCAAAGTGATGCCCGAAGCCGGGAAGTCCCAGCTATACAGCGAGTTTATGGATCTTAAGCAAGGGAGCATGTCATTTTCTGAGTATGAGCGGAAGTTCAATGAACTTTCCAAGTTTGGTCCTGGCCTGATTGACACCTCTCTTAAGAAGAATGAGAAATTTATAGTTGGAGCTCGCCCAGAGTTTTATGATCGTCTCATTTCTCATGTTCATGGTACCTTCACGGAGTTGATGGACATGGCCATTAGATATGAGAATCCCACTTCTAAGGAAGCTTCTGTTTCTCGTGCTTCTCCATCTGAGCCTGGTTCGGGCAACTCTAAGAAAAGGAAGCCTAACTTTCTTCAGCAGAAGCAGAATTGGCTCAAGAATCCTGGTTTAGGATCTACTCCTCGAAAGCATCCTATCGACCTATCTTCCATCACTTGCTTCAAGTGTGATCAGAGGGGACACTGTGCCAATAGTTGCCCTACTTCAGTTGGTGCTGCTGTTCCTCCACCTTAGGATACCAGGAACAATCTCTGTCATGTATGTCTACAGCCTGGTCATTTTAAGAAGGATTGTCCTTTGTATCAAAAAGGCAAGACATCTGGAGTCTTTGCCATGACTTCTTCCACGCCTGCTCCACCTGCTCCTAGTGATACCCAAGGTACTCTCCAGGGCACTTTTTCTCTGTTTAATTTTCCTGTTCATGTTTTATTTGATACTGGAGCTTCGCATAGTTTTATTTCTGTGGATCTTTGTGATAAGTTTGAGCATCTTCTTTCACCCATGTTTGCGGCTATACCTTTGTGTGTTACTAATCCTATTGGGGGTCCCGCGAACCTTAGTAGAATTTGTAACCAAGTGAAACTCTTCTATTCTGGCCATCGATTTTCTAGTGATTCTATGTTATGGGTTTTGATGCTTTTGATATATTGCTTGGGGGTGATTGGCTGAAGAGGCATGAAGCCGTTATCTCTTGTAAAACCCGAACTGTTTCTCTTGTTGATGATCGGGGTAACCCTTTGGTGATTTAGTGCCGTATGCCTCAGGATTTTGCTGGCAGTTTTATTTTCTCTTTGGATTCTTCTCCCGGTGATCTTGATTCAACCCCTGTGGTTAAGCTCTATCTCGATGTATTTGGTGAAGTCTCCTCTTTACCTCCTAAGAGGGAAATTGATTTCCGTATTGATCTTATTCCTGGAGCTCGACTTGTAGTTCTTCCTCCCAGAAGAATGGCACCTCGTGAGAAGGTTGAGTTAAGGAAGAAAATTGAGGACTTGTTCTCCAAAGGTATGATCAGACCTAGTCATTCCGAATGGGGAGCAGCAGTGGTTTTCGTCACTAAGTCCGATGGATCTTTGAGGATGTGTGTTGACTATAGGGAGCTGAACAAGCTCACTATGAAGAACATATATCCTATGCCTCGTATCAATGATATGTTCGATCAGCTTTATGGAGCTATTGTTTTCTCAGCTTGATCTTGCCATAGGTTTCCACCAGCTCAGAGTTGCCGAGGAAAGTATTCCCAAGACTGCTTTCCGTACTGAGAATGGTTTCTATGAATGGTTAGTTATTCCTTTTGGTTTGACTAATGCCCCAGCTTTCTTTGTTGATTTGATGAATCGTGTTTTTCGTGATGTTCTAAATAAGTTTGTTCTGGTCTTTGTTGATGATATTATGGTCTTTTCTAAGACCGAGGAAGAGCATGAATATCATTTGAGCTTTGTTCTGGGGACACTAAGGAGTCATCAGTTGAAACCTAAATTCTCTAAATGCCATTTCTGGAAGGATGAAGTTCGATTTCTTGGACATATTGTTTCTAGTAATGGAGTTTCTGTTGATCCAGTCAAGATCGCTGCGATCAATGTAAGTCTACCTTTTCTCATCTTTCTTTGGTAATCCAATTTTTCTATCTTTGTTTGTAGTCCTTATTATTCCTATTCTATTTCAGGATTGGGAAACTCCTAGGACTCCATCTGATATCTGTAGCTTTCTGGGCCTTGCCGGTTATTATCAGAGATTCATTGAGAATTTTGCTACGATTGCTGCACCTCTCACTGCTTTGACATGTAAGAATGCAAAGTTTATGTGATATCCCGGAATTTTGGGCAATATCAATTTAATAATCTGTATTAAAAATTAAATTGATTTGATAATCTTTGTTAATAAATTTGAATTAATTTAATAATCTAATTAAATAAATATTTAATTAGTGAATTTTATCTTTTAAAAATTAATAAAATGTTTTCTATTTATAATATATATATATAATTGTATATATTGTAAATAGATAAGCTTTGGTCTGAATTTAACAAATGAAATTATGTTTTCAAATTCTAATATATTTTGGTAATTTGGAAATCATGATAAATTTAATCTTAAGCTTTTCAAAGTTATTTAATAAATAACTATATGGTTTTAAAAATACTTAAAATAAATGATTTATTGTTTAAAAATAGATTTTTAGCTTAAGTTTAAATTAAATAAAAGATTTGTTTTATTTCTTTTTAAATATTACTTAATATATATGATTTAAAAATAGAAGTTTAAAATACAATTTACATATGGTATTAATTCATTTAATAATAGAAGAAATTTATAATATCTTTTATAAATTATTTAAAATTGTCAAATTTGATATTTTCAAAAAAATAATTATAATACTTTGTTTTTATAAACATAAACAGATTTTATGGAAATAGAATTGTTATTTTAAATTTAAATGGTAGTTATATGTTAAAATATTTGGATAAGCTTTCATTTATATATAATTTGTTTATAACATTTTCTTTAAAAGAAATTCAAATATATACATTTAAATAAGGTATAAAAACTCTTATTTACATTTAAAAATAAATAGAAAATTTAAAAGACAAGTGTAATAAAATCAAGGCACATTAGTAACATGTGGAGGCTAATGAACAATTATGAAAACAAGTGTCACATTTGATTTAATTTTTCTTTTATTTTTTTTAAAAATCAATTCAGCCTTTATAAATACATATCCTTTCTCCTCTCCATTTCTTTTCTATTCTTAAATTCTAAAGCTAAGAAACTCAAACAAATAACTCAAAACAAATCTGGAAATCAATACTTCCAAACCAAAAATCAAACTCAAACCAAATTCTCAGAAATAAAGCCGGTAATTTATTGCAAAATCAAATCAAACCATTAGCCTGCATCTTTTTCAAGCCTGGAATCAAGTAGTCTCTGTTTCAAGCATTCCAGTTCTGTAGGGATCAGCAATTCAACTTTATTAATCAAAGAAGCATTCAAGTTTAAGGTTTTCAAAAGCAAAATCAAAAGCATGCAAGTTTTAAATCAAAACAAAGCAGCAACTCAAGTTTTCATAAGCAAAGACTTTTCCAGTAACTCAAGTTTTAAAAGATTCAAAAAGCTTTTTCAAAGGAGGCTCTGCTCTTCCTTTCAAAATCAGGTGAGTAAACTATATTTTTAAAAACAGTTTAAAAACCTGGATTTCATTTTGATATATGAATGTAAATCATGTTGCTTGCCTGAAATTTTGGATTGAAATGGATGCATGTGTATGTGTTAGTATTGAATGCCTGTATATATGCAAAAGAATGAACTCTGTTGTTTTTAACAGGTTTTGTTTTCTCTATTTAACCCAATATCAAATCATTAAATCGTAGTTAGCTTTTGATTTGTAAATAGAAAGTGTTTGAAATCATGCAATAACACTATTAAAAATCATTCTAGGAATTTATATTGTATATTTGTGTAGAAAGTTTATAAATAACAAGTGAGAAAACTTGACCTTATTATATCTTTTGATGATTTAATTTGTATGTGAAATATGTGCTGGTATAATTATGTGAATATTTCAGCATATATATGTATGTATATAAACATAACATAAGATAATTAATGCATGTATGTGTATACCCAGAAGTATCTCCCTGTTTCAAATTCACAGGCTAACAAAATAATTTAAAAATCAATCCCTTCATCTCTAATAAGTTTTAAGCTATGATTTCTAAATGAAAAATGTTTGTAATGATGTAAATTTATTTTTAAAAATAGTTTCAAGCATTTGTATTAAACAATTATTTCTGAAATAAGGAAACTCAGTGATAAACAAACAATAGCCAAAAATTCGAAGAGTATAATTTCACGTTTTGTTTTCATAACTTGATTAGCATTTGAAAATAAGGATTTTTGACGATAATATTATGATTTTTAAGCAAGTGGTGGTCGTGAATATTTAAGATGGTCAGAAAAGGGATTTTCATGAACTGCCAACGATCGATGGTGAGTTGAAATTCGAGCTGATGGTTGAGGGTAGAGGGATGATCGCAGATGGTAGGAAAATTACTAGATGTTGGTCAGAATCACCGTGGAGGTGGCTGTAACGACCCGGTATTTTGGACCATTCAAATCGACAATAATCCACACATGTCTGGCTTGAATAATTCAAAATAACAGATTGTAAATAAATTTGGAGCAAATGAAATCAAATACACAGAATCACAGACACAGAACATATCAGAATAACTCGCAGCGGAATATAAAAAACCATAGTAGTTCATGAAGCTACTATAACAAACTCTCAAAACATAATACATAATATCTGCTTGAAAACATATACAATAGACATCTCAAATAAATAGAAGTTTATGAATACCAGAACTGAAATAGAACAACTGAACTGAAAGGAACAGATAACTAGACAAGCAGAATCTCTAGCGATTCCTAGCTCCAGAAAGAAATCCAAAGCTAAGCTGTAAATACTCAGGCTGACCCGAGCGTAAAGTAAAACACAAAACACTCGAGTCAGGACAATATATACTTATATAATGTAAACCAACTCAAGTGAACTGTAGTAGAAATGCACAATAACTCAAAGGATGCTTGGGATCGCCCATCCTTTAAGGATCAGTTAAACTATAAATTAAATACATCCCGTGGTTAAAATTTCAAAATGGTATTTTATACTTCGAAATCAAATATCATTTCAAAATTCAATATCCTTATAAAATCCATTTCAAAATATCAAAATATCATATTTCAAAATAATTTATATTTCGAAACAAATTACTTCATTTTAAATCATAAAAATGAAGTTAGTATATTTAATAACTAAAATTTTAAATTTCCAAAAATTTAACTTTTCAAAGTTCATTCGTTCACTTAAATTAATTAAAACAATGAAATTTCAACTTTCGTAGCATTTAGAAAATGCTACGGAAAGTCACATTTAAAATAGTTCAATTTAACAAAAGACAGCATTTAAAATTCTGTAATATGGTTACATTAGTTTCAAATAAACTTAGTTAAATTCAACCATTATAACATTTACAAAAATGCTATAATAGCCTTTAATTAAATTTAGCCATTTGGTTCATTATTATCAACTACAACATTTACAAATGTTGTATTATCATTTACATTAGAATTTAATAGCGTTTCAGAAATGCAGTTAACTAACTTCAAATATTCAGTATAATTTCACAAACAATTATATTTTTATATAAATCATTTTTTTACTTATAAAATCATATAATTTCACTTTTAAAACAATTATTCAAATACCCTTATATTCATGATTTTATAAAGTTAAAACTCCATTCAAAAATCAAAATTTAATAATAATTCACTTATTAAATTCCAATATTAAGTTATAAATTCATTAAATTAAATTAACTTAACACTTAAGTTTAAATTTTCAAATATAACTTAATTCCATTTTTATTTACTTAACTTAAAAATTCACTTTTAAGCCAAATTCACAAATTTCCAATTTTAGATATATTTCAAAATTTCAACTTAAATATTCATTCATTTCACATTTTAACTTTATTCAAAAAAAAACATTAATATATTATAAAATCATTTAAATTCACTTTAATCCAAATTATCATGAATTTATCACATTTCATATTTAATTTAAATTCCAATTATCACCAAATTAAAATTTCCCAAAATAACTTACATTTCAAATTTTCTAATTTTACCATTAATTTATTTCACTTATAAATTTTCAGAAATCAATAATGCTTTACAAAAATCATTTTTATTTAGTTTAAATCAAAATATTATAATATTTACATTTCTAAAATATTAAAAAAAAATTATAAAACATATTTTAACAACGGGTCTATATTTCATTTTCTAGCCTAGGTAAAGTGATACGGGTAATTTATCATTTCAAATAGTAATTTACAAAGATACCCGGGTTTGATCATTTCAAACCCGCAATCCCAAGTAAATGAAAATAATTGAAAATCATTCAGGCATATCATTTCAGCCCATAACGATTTTCTCCTATTCTAAAGTCCGTTCGGGTATGTATCATTTCAACCCATAGTGATTCTAATCTAAAGGGAACTTGCAGTGTGATAAACTGATAAAAATAAAAGAACAACATAATATAACAGTAACATATGATATAACAGGTGTTTAAGCATGGGTGAACATCATATAATCATAACATAGCAGTTATAACAGGATGCAATACATTTACAGATTCAAGTGGTGTCGGTTTATCAGTTATATAGGTACAGATTGTCTGGTGAGAATAACTCACCTGTTAAGCTGGAGATTTGCCAACAAGCACACAACACAAAGATTACGAAGGCACGACAACTCTAATACAATTTGAGTGTGGAGAGCAAATCCAATGATATAGATCTTGTGTTACAACCCAAACAAAAATCAAAGCAAACCATAAATTTCAATACACTAGAAATGAAATAACTTTTAAATAAAGAGAGATACGAATGCCAAATCTTTTGCCATGCTTTCTCTATTCTTTTTTCATGGCCTAGGGATGGTTTTGGCTCTGGTTTGAACAAGTTTGGCTCAGGTTTGGTCATGTGTATGCATGGCCTAGGTAGTAGAATATGAGGAGGAAGTTTATACAAAGGAATATGAAGAGTTTAAGGCAAAATAAGTGGGTTTTGTTCACAAAAATGGCTCGGCCATGGGCTTGTGTGGTCAGGTCAGAGGGGTATGGATCAGGTCAGTGGAAGGAAAGGTGTGTGGTGGTCTGGCCAGAGGTGGTGGAGGCGGCCTAAGGTGGTGGTGGTGGTGGAAAATGGAGTGGTGAAGCAATAGTGGTAAACAATCATGTTTTTATGGCTTGTTTTGCAATTTTTGTGGAGTTTTGGCATCATGGTGGCTCGGCCTTGGTCAAGACCAGAGGAGTAGCTGGTGTTGATGGCAGGGAAGAGATGTAGGAGTTTGTGGCCATGGATGTGGAGGAGAGGCCTATCCAAAAACAAGAGAAAACAAGGCAATTTTCATAGAAAAATAAGGAGAAAAGAAGAAAAATGAAACCATTACCAAAAGCTTTTGCTTCAGATCTGAAGTGGTCGAATGATGAAATGAAAAATGAGAGTTTTCACGTGAAAACAAAAGTAAAAGTCATGGCCAAAGCATAAAGGAGGGGTTATGGAAATTGAAAAGACTTAAGGAGGTGAAAGGACATCGGTTTCTAAGCAATTTTAAACCCTTCATATTTCTTTTTCTTTTTAATCCCAATAAAACAAAAATAAACTCAGAAATAAGCTCTAACAACTGAAACAAAATATTATAAATAGAAATAAATAATTAATTTTAAAGAAAATGGAAAAAGAATATAAGAAATTGCTTAAAAATTGAAAACAGGGTCCAGAAATTACAAATAAATCACGATTGTCTTTGGAAAATTATCTACTTCATTTTAAAAATATTCTAAAGAAAAATTTTGAGATAAAATAATTTCTAAAGTATTTTAAAAGTGAAATAAATAATTTAATTTAGAAAAAATAGAAAAAAAAACTAAAGAAAAATGTTTAAAAATTGGAAATAAGACATGAAAATTACAAATAAATATCACTAGCCTTATAAAATTTCTATTTCACTTTAAACAAATAAAAGGTAAAATAAATAAAATAAATGAGGAACAAAATAAAGTGGGAATGAGAATAAAATAAGATTTTAAGAAAAAAATAGAAAAACAAATAAAGAATTACTTTAATTAATTGAAACTGGAAATTAGAATTTTAAACAAAATACAGCTAACACTGGAAAATGCCAATTATATCTTTAAAATGTTTTAAAACCAAAGTATATACATAACATGTTATTTTACCCATATAAATATAAATTATAATATTACATGACCAAATAAAATATTATTTTTTTATAATTTAAAATAAAAAATTTTGTTAAATACAACAAATTACACACAATATTTAAAAGGGTATAACTTTCACATTATAAATCAGATTTTAACGAAACGAAAAGCATTATTCTTAAAATTTTATTTACTTTCATAATAAAAGATAAAATTCAAATTTTCAAACTTTAAAATTTCTAAATTAAAAGTCAAAGTTTGACCATATTGACCAAAATTCATTTTTCTGGAAAATATCCTTTTTAGTCATGTTTGGAATTCTAATTCACATCAAAATCAAAATTTATATTTAAAATAACAAAATTTATTCATTTTAATAAATAAAATAAAGTTTTTAAATCAGGAAATCAATTAAAATAACCAAAATAAATAATTAAAATAATCACAAAATACAGGGTTGTTACACTCTCCCCCACTCAAATCTTTTCGTCCTCGAAAAGGAATGAGGTACGGAAAACACAGAAAAGATAAAATGGAATAGGATTAAGACAAGATGACAAGAAGATTAAAATTATACCTGATAACTATTGTTATGGGTAAGTTTAATAAGGTGGAGAATAGGAATAGCTAGAAGGGAAAATAGGACGAAAGACAAGGATGAGCCATTAATTTAAAATTGTTGGTTGAAGAGGTAAAATATTTAAAACACTTTAAAATCGTTTAAAAAGGAAATAACTAATCAAAGTATCATTTATATAATATTTTATCAAAATACTTTTATAACTCGATGTCTTAACAAGTTTATCCTTGTTCCTGTAGACTCTGGTAGTGCGTTGATCAGGCGCAAAACTAGAATTCTCCAGGTACTTAGTAGACTTGTTTCAACACCCAGTGAAAATACTGGAAAAACTTTTAAAAACAGATATGGAAAGTACAATCCAAACAAAAACAAACAAAACCTTTGTCTAACCATGGTTCGCAGATACACAATGGTTACGCCTGGATCCCCCAGGAAATAATCCATATCCGTAAGCTTTCTCAGCCCTGCGAGTTACGCCATGATGACTAGTAGAATGCAGGATACACAATGGTTACGCCTGGATCCCCAGGAAACAATCCGTACCCCTAGGCAAGACTCAGCCAAGCATTTGCGCTACTATTCGCGACCTACACAGATTGCAGGATACACAATGGTTACGCCTGGATCCCCCAGGAAACAATCCGTACCCCTAGGCAAGACTCAGCCAGGCAGTTGCGCTATGCAGTCATGATCGTAAGACCATGGGTAACGCCATGGAATTCGAAGGACACTCGATTATCATATCCGGAAAACCAAAAATCAGAGAGAATAATATCGATAGAATGAATCCAAGATGTGGCCACAAATCAGATATCAAGCAGAAGGCACTTTCCATATCTTTACTTCGAAAATATGTATCATATAGTACCTTTTCAAATCACTTTCAAATATCGTACTTATATAAAATCCATTATATATAAGATTTAATTTTCAAATCAAATACTTTCCAAAATCAATAGTATATCAAATCATACTTATATAGACTTCAATTATATAAGATTTCACTTTCAAATTGAGTACCTTTTCAAATCTATAGTTTTCGAATCAATTTCATACTCATACAAATCAATTTTATATAAGTTCGACAACTCCCAAATCAAGTGTTTAGTAACATAAGGTTCTCAAATTTAAATTTGTTTCAATATCAGTTCAATTTCAAAATCATATACAATTTCACCAAATTATTTTCTTCTCAAATTAAATATCTTTAGTTTCAAAGTTTCCAAAATAATAGATTTTTGAAAATAAATCCAAATTTCCAAATCAATATAATTTAAGTCAACCAATTCATTTCCAAAATCAAATGTTTTCAAAATCATCTTATACTTACGTAAGGTCCGTCTTATATAAGGATCAAATTTTCCAAAATAAATTTCGCTGTATGAAGAGCCATATGGGATTTGAATATCTTTGCGTTTATAGGTTATATATCTTTGTAATTTAAATTGGAAAAGTAAGCAAAGATATTCTAACCCGACAGCTTTCAATTTTAGTGTAACGACCCCGAATTTTATAAATATTTAAAATGATAATTTATTAATTTTTGAATTAATATTTGTGAAATAAATCGATAAGGTGATGCGAGTTTCCCCCGATATCCAAATATATTTGTATAAATCGTTTAAAAATTTAAATTATTGTGTATATGTGAATATATGTGTATTGAGCATATATGAGTAAAATTGAAATAATATATAAGTATATATATTTAATTTGAATCTAAATTGTAAATAAACGGTATAAAAATGAATAAATTATATAGTTTTATTCAATATAAAGTAAATACATATATCTTGATAAATCAATACGATATAAAACAAATAAAAATATAGATTTGATAAGTATGTAAACAAACAATATATAGTGAAGCTTGCAAAACAAGGAACAAGATAAATATAGGAATGTGCAAATAAACTAAGTACAACTAGGCAACTCAACCCAAAACAATTATCTTCAGCCGAAATGAAACAAAAGATATGTATGAACATATAGTACATGTATGTATGCAGGCAAGATGTGAAAATATAACACATCTAGGAACATAAAGTACTGGAGCATTTAATGCTAACATAAACAAGTCAATTCGATTTGTTTTAAAATCCTTTCAGCCGCAAGCAAGAGGAAAAAAAATATCCCTGCTAAAGAAATTTGTACAAACTACATATCACCTGTACAACTCTTCCTCTATATCAGATTTCCTCTTCATTTTAGTTCGTTCAAAATCATAACTTTACAAACTTGAGAAAATAAAAGAGAAGCATCATTATCTTACAAGAATTCAAGTATCACTCAAGATCAAAAGTCAGGCAATTTGAAAACTTAAATCATAAATCAAAGCAACCTGGAATTCAAGGTAAAGTAAAGATTTGAGCTAATTCAACTCAGTCTGGATTCAGACTTCTTCAATTCTTAGGATGCAAATCAAAAGGAAAATCAAGTCCTGATCAAAATCTAAATTTCCAGGCTCAATTCCTTCCTGCCTTTTTTCAACTTTAAGGTGAGCAACCTTCTTGAATCTGATGTATATCTTGTTGTTGATATGATATTGAAGTTGTGATTTTGCTTGTATGATGGTGTGTATATATATATACATAAGAACTAAGAGATGCATGTACAGGCAGATATCCCTGTTTTAATGTTTACAGGCTAAACAAAAAGAAAAAATACAAATCTCTTAAATCATTCACTGTTAGACTTTGTTATTTAAACAAAAAATGTTCGAATTAACAAGACCAAGATTTTAAAAATACTTCTAAGCAATGAATTTGTATGGATTTACTAGAAAGGGTAAGAACACAGTAAAATCAAATTTTATCAAAAATTTAATTTATTAAATTTTGAGTTTTGACTTCATGATCATGTTCGCCTTAGTAAACCATGATTTTTAATGAAGAGATTATGATTTTTAACTTAGTAATTCTCGAGCTTGAGGGAGTTGAACGGGAAATGGGTTTTCGTGAAAATCTGGTGATCGATGAACTTTTAGGGCTCGGAGTTTTTGTCGAAGCTAGCTGGTACATCGGTGGATACGAGAAAAATACTAGGAAAATTTTGTATTGCGTGATTCGTTTGGTCGAATCAAAATTAGGGTTTTAGGTTGTTCTCGGCTGGGCTTGAATGTCGTGACATTTGCGACGTAGAAGATGGACCGGAGGCGTTCGCTTTTGGGGTGAAGGTAGCTCGTGGTCGTGGTGTTCGATGGTGGGGACGGCGAGTTCAACGGCGTCGAGGTGTATGGCCGTGGGGAAGTTTTAGTGGTCGTTGTTTTCTGCAGTTTCGAGCTTGAGGTTCGAAATTTTGATTCGCGAAGAAATTCTTCGATCTGGGTTTGGATTCGTGATCGCGAGAGTTCGTGGAGTGGTTGAGGAGCATCGCGACGATCGACGTTGGCCGGAGTTGCCGGTGCACGTGCACCGTGCACGTTCGTGTACCAGAAGTTATCGACGTTTTGGGGAAGACGAGCTCGACTCGGTGAAGTGTTCGTGCGAATGGAAGTTAAACTCGAAGTAGACGAGTGTGGTGGAAGACTCGGGACAGGGTCGTGTTTTGTGGGGTTTTACTCGGGTTTGTTTCCAAACAGCAGTATTGCATTTTAAAGGTAATGTTAAGTAAACAATTTTTCACTAAATTTTAATTTACTGTAAACTTAACATGTATTTCAGTTTGGAAATAAATGGAAGTTAACTTAAACAAGTTTTAAAAACAAAAGTTTAAATATAAACTTAAGTTCGTTTACGACATAGTTTGGGCATAACGAAGTTTTTAAGTTTAAATTGTTTTAATAACAATTAAGTATATATAAAAAAAAACTAGATTAATTAATTAAGATAATCAGTTTAAATTGTTAATTACTTAACGAAAGTAATCAAGGGATTAATTACTTATTGTAATTAATGTAATGTTGGATATTCTAATAAATTAAAGTTAATTTATAATCACTTGTTGTAATTAATTAAGAATGATTAATTAAAGGTTGATTAATTAAGGGTTAATTTATTTATTAATGAGTTATTAAGGGGTTAATTAATTTTAAATTTATTATTAATGGTTAATTAATAAATGATTAAAGGATAATTAATCAGAATGATGTGTAATTAATTAATGATTAATTAACCAAGATTTGTAGTTTATTCATAAGTAATTAATATGGTATAAATTAATTATTATCAGATATTATTTGATTCTACTTATGGATGTTTGGATTTCGTTGAATGGTTGAATTGTTTGATATCCTGATTTGTGATGCTTTGTGATACGTCCTGATTTATGTTGTGATCTGAAATTTCTATTTCTATGATATATTACTATGTGAATATGAAACCCTTGACCCATAGAATGACATTTGAATTTCGATGCGACAGGGAGTCGGATTCCGGTTGGATATCCGAAACCCACATCGAATTATAATTGTGAATCTTTAGGACTGATAAATTTATTTTATCTATGAATCTGTGAATGAAGATAAGCGTTACCGATTATACCGCTTATCGATATATCTATGATGATTGATGTTGTGCACTATTGTGTGAAACCCCTGGACTACACCTTTACACACACAAATATGGATTTCACGTGGAAATCGGTTAAATCACAGATGATTTAAATTCAATGTTTTGAAATTGAAATTTTAATTTCAATTGATTTTGAAATTGGAAATTGGGGTTTAATATGAAAAGCTTTTGAAATGGGATTTCAAAGATAAAAGTTATTTCGAATAACTTGATTAAGTTTTGAAATTTAAATAATTTGATTTAAATTTGAATTCAAGTTTGAAATTGAATTCTATGATTTGAAACTAAGGATTAAAGATGCTGTACAAGTTATATATGGGTTAAACCATTTTAAAATTATTGATTTGGAAATTTGAATTTAATTCAAGGGTTTTAACTCGTGTAAATATAACTGGATTTTTTTTATGAAACGAAACTATTTGTTTTCAAATAGTAAAAGCTTTCACATAAGTAAAGGATTTCCAAATTGTGTTAACAGATTTCAAGTTTGAAATAGAATTGAAATGTTTTGAAAACTATGAAATGAGTCTTTGATTTCAAAGACCGGATGAGTTAATCTAACTTGAAATAGAATTGTTTTGAAAGCTATAAGTTAAATCTTGATTTAAAGATTTAACGATTTAATCAAATTGAAATGGAAATCGATTTGAAAATCTTTGAATGAATCTTTGTGAATGGGGTTAACTTTGTGAAATAAATCTTTTTGTTTAAAAGATTAAAAGTGTGGAAATTGTTTAAACCATTGAAGGTTTTTGAATTAAATCTTTTTGTTTAAAAGATTGGAAATGGTAATTTGTTTTACCATTCGAATGAAAAGTTTTGGGCTTTAAGCTGTGATTTAACTGAGACCCCAGTATCCATATGATTTTTTAATTGCGCTCGTTATTCGGTTTAGCCGGGAGAGGACCTTTGTGTCATATAACCCATTCCGAATAGTGATACGACGATATGGATAGCATTTGAAGACCGGTGGTGAAGACCGGGTATTTGCGAGAGCGATAGGATGACCTATCGATTTTCTCTGCATCATGGCTCTGGTATAGAGATTCCCTAAGTGATGGGAAGTCCGATCGAGATTGTGAATACCCGGATTTGCAAGGGCTTCTTTGGAAGTGCCTTCGGTTTTGTTCGAACCCGTAACAGACTTGTATGGATGTGTGTCTGACGTTACACTTTGAGATGTAAAGCTGGTTTCTATCAAATACATTTCTGTTGGTGGCGGAGAATTTATTCTCTTAGCTTAACACCCTTCTCTGAGACGTACGAGCTCAGAGGTTATGTAATTGATGGTTACTAGTGATACATTCCCAATTTGGTAATGTGGCATATGAAGTGCTGATTGATCATTGTTGATCAAAGCGTGGCTTTGTGAAAAAGCGTGGCTTTGTGAAAAAGCATTGTTTTGTGGACGAGACTTCGTCGAGCCTCACAACCCGGTAATGGTCGAAACAGGAATGTTGCGACAAAGGTTTGTAGGGGTAGCGCCCCTAGGGTATGTCATTTCCTTCTGGATAAAAGGGTGGTATCATGGTATGGAGCCCAGATACTTACTCATGTGGATACACTTTATTTATTATGTGTGATGTTGGTTATCGAGCGCTCGGATAAAGGTCGGTAACGACCGAGGGATGACATAGCTCGTGTGTTAGTTACCTAGTTACAGCTGTACAGCGTGAGGTAGCGTCAGTGTGTTAGTTACCTAGTTACAGCTGTACAGCGTGAGGTAGCGTCGGCCTTTTGTTTGCAGAGATCCGGTTAGGATCCGGGGCGTCTTTCCAGAGGCGTTTCTATTTCGGTAAGGAAGTTCCTTAGCCTGATCATTTGTTGGAAATCCAAAGAAACAATACGAACCTTTACGATTGCAATTGTATAACCTGCTATGGAATGTGGCGGTAACCTGCTATTGAACATAGTAGCTATAGTAGGCATACGATACTGGTCGTATGTTGGCTAAGATTAATATTATACTTTCGAAATGTTTTTCTACACTATGCACTAATGATAATATCCAATGATTTGCGTAGTAAGCATGTTTGACTATCATAAGAAGAAATCTCCTCCAATTCTGCGTTTGCATTGTGTGTGTGGCGGGAGGTCTTATGGTAGTTTCATTTTCCAAAAGCATTGCGGATTTCAATGTTTAAAACCTTTTGTGATTGTTTAAAGATAAACTGTTTTTGTTGCTCACACCAGTCCCATGACTGATCCGGAGTTTATTGTTCCCTTCCTAAACTCTGGGTGCCCACTATTTTCCATACGGGCAGTCTAGAGTTGGGTTTCTTTCCAGATATTCAGGTTTAGTAGATTATCTGGAGCTAGTTCATTCATCGGAGTTGCTTATCTTGGAGTTGTGGATTCATTCTTGTCTGAAGATCATTTGGAGTTATCATTTCTATTGATATTGTTCCGCTGCTGTTGTTATCTTTTCTTTTCCGCTGCTATTTCTTGTATCATATCTCTGATGTATATTGATATTCATTGTATCACTCTGTTGTATCAGATATTGTATATCAATGTATTATTCTTTTTCTTCCGCTGTGTTGTTGTACTTAATGATGTTATAGCTCCGGCGAATCGGATTTGAATGGTCGAATCTGCGGCATTCTAGTACAATGTGAAGTACGGATGTTGATTTTCGAACGGGCAAAATCCGGGACGTTACATGTGGTATCAGAGCTAAGGTTGAACTTTAGCTCAGGAGTATAACACATTAAGTAGCTCATTAGAGATAGGGTGAAGTATACCCTAGAATGTGTAATCTCTAAGATATCTGTCCATACGCCTCAGTAAATTCTCTTGCTATCCACTGATAGTAAGTATGAGTGCAAGAAGAGGATGAGATAGGGGACAGGGGAATACGACTATAAATGGTCAATACTCTGTAACAACAGAGGAAACAATCTTTTCTCTATCAATCTTTTTGTTTCAGCATCTTTTCTCAATTCTTCGATAGTTTCTGGTAGATCCAGGAAGGAATTCGATATATCAATATGGGACGTAAACTCCGGATGTACCAAAATTGTTTATTTGGATGTATTGGTTGCTTGTTTGCTATGGTTGATAGGTATACCTTAGATTCTAAACTAAAAGTTTGAAATTGTATCCACATATCTATCTATATTTTGGGTCCCGATATGTTTTACGAATGGTTAGTTATCCCTTTGGACTGACCAATGCCACTATATATTTCATAGATCTGGATAACCCGAGTATTTTGTGGAGTGTCAAACAGATTCGTTCTTGTATCTGTTATCGATATTCTGATTTGGTAAGCCAAATGCAGAATAGATGTTCAGTTTGATTTGATGAAATATTCTTCATCTATCTTTGTGTCTGCTTGGAAATTTCGAGGACGAAATTCTTTTAAGGGGGGAAGTCTGTAACGACCCCGAATTTTATAAATATTTAAAATGATAATTTATTAATTTTTGAATTAATATTTGTGAAATAAATCGATAAGGTGATGCGAGTTTCCCCCGATATCCAAATATATTTGTATAAATCGTTTAAAAATTTAAATTATTGTGTATATGTGAATATATGTGTATTGAGCATATATGAGTAAAATTGAAATAATATATAAGTATATATATTTAATTTGAATCTAAATTGTAAATAAACGGTATAAAAATGAATAAATTATATAGTTTTATTCAATATAAAGTAAATACATATATCTTGATAAATCAATACGATATAAAACAAATAAAAATATAGATTTGATAAGTATGTAAACAAACAATATATAGTGAAGCTTGCAAAACAAGGAACAAGATAAATATAGGAATGTGCAAATAAACTAAGTACAACTAGGCAACTCAACCCAAAACAATTATCTTCAGCCGAAATGAAACAAAAGATATGTATGAACATATAGTACATGTATGTATGCAGGCAAGATGTGAAAATATAACACATCTAGGAACATAAAGTACTGGAGCATTTAATGCTAACATAAACAAGTCAATTCGATTTGTTTTAAAATCCTTTCAGCCGCAAGCAAGAGAAAAAAAAAATATCCCTGCTAAAGAAATTTGTACAAACTACATATCACCTGTACAACTCTTCCTCTATATCAGATTTCCTCTTCATTTTAGTTCGTTCAAAATCATAACTTTACAAACTTGAGAAAATAAAAGAGAAGCATCATTATCTTACAAGAATTCAAGTATCACTCAAGATCAAAAGTCAGGCAATTTGAAAACTTAAATCATAAATCAAAGCAACCTGGAATTCAAGGTAAAGTAAAGATTTGAGCTAATTCAACTCAGTCTGGATTCAGACTTCTTCAATTCTTAGGATGCAAATCAAAAGGAAAATCAAGTCCTGATCAAAATCTAAATTTCCAGGCTCAATTCCTTCCTGCCTTTTTTCAACTTTAAGGTGAGCAACCTTCTTGAATCTGATGTATATCTTGTTGTTGATATGATATTGAAGTTGTGATTTTGCTTGTATGATGGTGTGTGTATATATATATACATAAGAACTAAGAGATGCATGTACAGGCAGATATCCCTGTTTTAATGTTTACAGGCTAAACAAAAAGAAAAAATACAAATCTCTTAAATCATTCACTGTTAGACTTTGTTATTTAAACAAAAAATGTTCGAATTAACAAGACCAAGATTTTAAAAATACTTCTAAGCAATGAATTTGTATGGATTTACTAGAAAGGGTAAGAACACAGTAAAATCAAATTTTATCAAAAATTTAATTTATTAAATTTTGAGTTTTGACTTCATGATCATGTTCGCCTTAGTAAACCATGATTTTTAATGAAGAGATTAAGATTTTTAACTTAGTAATTCTCGAGCTTGAGGGAGTTGAACGGGAAATGGGTTTTCGTGAAAATCTGGTGATCGATGAACTTTTAGGGCTCGGAGTTTTTGTCGAAGCTAGCTGGTACATCGGTGGATACGAGAAAAATACTAGGAAAATTTTGTATTGCGTGATTCGTTTGGTCGAATCAAAATTAGGGTTTTAGGTTGTTCTCGGCTGCGCTTGAATGTCGTGACATTTGCGACGTAGAAGATGGACCGGAGGCGTTCGCTTTTGGGGTGAAGGTAGCTCGTGGTCGTGGTGTTCAATGGTGGGGACGGCGAGTTCAACGGCGTCGAGGTGTATGGCCGTGGGGAAGTTTTAGTGGTCGTTGTTTTCTGCAGTTTCGAGCTTGAGGTTCGAAATTTTGATTCGCGAAGAAATTCTTCGATCTGGGTTTGGATTCGTGATCGCGAGAGTTCGTGGAGTGGTTGAGGAGCATCGCGACGATCGACGTTGGCCGGAGTTGCCGGTGCACGTGCACCGTGCACGTTCGTGTACCAGAAGTTATCGACGTTTTGGGGAAGACGAGCTCGACTCGGTGAAGTGTTCGTGCGAATGGAAGTCAGACTCGAAGTAGACGAGTGTGGTGGAAGACTTGGGACAGGGTCGTGTTTTGTGGGGGTTTTACTCGGGTTTGTTTCCAAACAGCAGTATTGCATTTTAAAGGTAATGTTAAGTAAACAATTTTTCACTAAATTTTAATTTACTGTAAACTTAACATGTATTGCAGTTTGGAAATAAATGGAAGTTAACTTAAACAAGTTTTAAAAACAAAAGTTTAAATATAAACTTAAGTTCGTTTACGACATAGTTTGGGCATAACGAAGTTTTTAAGTTTAAATTGTTTTAATAACAATTAAGTATATATAAAAAAAACTAGATTAATTAATTAAGATAATCAGTTAAATTGTTAATTACTTAACGAAAGTAATCAAGGGATTAATTACTTATTGTAATTAATGTTGGATATTCTAATAAATTAAAGTTAATTTATAATCACTTGTTGTAATTAATTAAGAATGATTAATTAAAGGTTGATTAATTAAGGGTTAATTTATTTATTAATGAGTTATTAAGGGGTTAATTAATTTTAAATTTATTATTAATGGTTAATTAATAAATGATTAAAGGATAATTAATCAGAATGATGTGTAATTAATTAATGATTAATTAACCAAGATTTGTAGTTTATTCATAAGTAATTAATATGGTATAAATTAATTATTATCAGATATTATTTGATTCTACTTATGGATGTTTGGATTTCGTTGAATGGTTGAATTGATTGATATCCTGATTTGTGATGCTTTGTGATACGTCCTGATTTATGTTGTGATCTGAAATTTCTATTTCTGTGATATATTACTATGTGAATATGAAACCCTTGACCCATAGAATGACATTTGAATTTCGATGCGACAGGAAGTCGGATTCCGGTTGGATATCCGAAACCCACATCGAATTATAATTGTGAATCTTTGGGACTGATAAATTTATTTTATCTATGAATCTGTGAATGAAGATAAGCGTTACCGATTATACCGCTTATCGATATATCTGTGATGATTGATGTTGTGCACTATTGTGTGAAACCCCTGGACTACACCTTTACACACACAAATATGGATTTCACGTGGAAATCGGTTAAATCACAGATGATTTAAATTCAATGTTTTGAAATTGAAATTTTAATTTCAATTGATTTTGAAATTGGAAATTGGGGTTTAATATGAAAAGCTTTTGAAATGGGATTTCAAAGATAAAAGTTATTTCGAATAACTTGATTAAGTTTTGAAATTTAAATAATTTGATTTAAATTTGAATTCAAGTTTGAAATTGAATTCTATGATTTGAAACTAAGGATTAAAGATGCTGTACAAGTTATATATGGGTTAAACCATTTTAAAATTATTGATTTGGAAATTTGAATTTAATTCAAGGGTTTTAACTCGTGTAAATATAACTGGATTTTTTTTATGAAACGAAACTATTTGTTTTCAAATAGTAAAAGCTTTCACATAAGTAAAGGATTTCCAAATTGTGTTAACAGATTTCAAGTTTGAAATAGAATTGAAATGTTTTGAAAACTATGAAATGAGTCTTTGATTTCAAAGACCGGATGAGTTAATCTAACTTGAAATAGAATTGTTTTGAAAGCTATAAGTTAAATCTTGATTTAAAGATTTAACGATTTAATCAAATTGAAATGGAAATCGATTTGAAAATCTATGAATGAATCTTTGTGAATGGGGTTAACTTTGTGAAATAAATCTTTTTGTTTAAAAGATTAAAAGTGTGGAAATTGTTTAAACCATTGAAGGTTTTTGAATTAAATCTTTTTGTTTAAAAGATTGGAAATGGTAATTTGTTTTACCATTCGAATGAAAAGTTTTGGGCTTAAAGCTGTGATTTAACTGAGACCCCAGTATCCATATGATTTTTTAATTGCGCTCGTTATTCGGTTTAGCCGGGAGAGGACCTTTGTGTCATATAACCCATTCCGAATAGTGATACGACGATATGGATAGCATTTGAAGACCGGTGGTGAAGACCGGGTATTTGCGAGAGCGATAGGATGACCTATCGATTTTCTCTGCATCATGGCTCCGGTATAGAGATTCCCTAAGTGATGGGAAGTCCGATCGAGATTGTGAATACCCGGATTTGCAAGGGCTTCTTTGGAAGTGCCTTCGGTTCTGTTCGAACCCGGAACAGACTTGTATGGATGTGTGTCTGACGTTACACTTTGAGATGTAAAGCTGGTTTCTATCAAATACATTTCTGTTGGTGGCGGAGAATTTATTCTCTTAGCTTAACACCCTTCTCTGAGACGTACGAGCTCAGAGGTTATGTAATTGATGGTTACTAGTGATACATTCCCAATTTTGTAATGTGGCATACGAAGTGCTGATTGATCATTGTTGATCAAAGCGTGGCTTTGTGAAAAAGCGTGGCTTTGTGAAAAAGCGTGGCTTTGTGAAAAAGCGTTGTTTTGTGGACGAGACTTCGTCGAGCCTCACAACCCGGTAATGGTCGAAACAGGAATGTTGCGACAAAGGTTTGTAGGGGTAGCGCCCCTAGGGTATGTCATTTCCTTCTGGATAAAAGGGTGGTATCATGGTATGGAGCCCAGATACTTACTCATGTGGATACACTTTATTTATTATGTGTGATGTTGGTTATCGAGCGCTCGGATAAAGGTCGGTAACGACCGGTGTAACGACCCGTAAATTTCAACCGTTTTAATAATGTAATTAGTTGAAATTTTGTGAAATTTTAAACGATAAAATTTCGAAATAAAAATTTAATATTTGGAATGCGTCTAGTTAAACATAGCAACTGGTAAATTTTCGTCCGAAAATACGAAAGTTATTTCGCGCGTAAATTCACTTCAATTTAATCAGTTAAAAAGCAATGAAAATAAAATGTTTCCGAAACTTAAATATTTTTACATAGAAAAATTCTAAACCATCTTCTGAGCAAGATGTCAGTTTGTCGTTTTTCCAAATTCGGACATCTTTGGCTCCGTCGTTCTTATTTTCTGCAAAATAGCAGTATTCTGGTACCGATATCTATTTTTATCGGATGATCGTACCACTGATATCTATATATCGTTTTGACCGTCTCGTCGTGCTGATCTCTACGGTATATTCAATTACCAATTTCGAAGTTCCAAAAAAACAACGAAATCTACGAAACGTTTTGCTATATCGGTCTTGTATTTAAGTTTTTGGTCTACCAGGTCCTTTCAGTTATCTACCGTATGCTATCAAAAGCCATTTTCTTTAATTACTTCTCAAATCAACCGTTGCCTCTTTCTATTCCCTATACCCAATTTATTATTGCTGGTTCCAACAAAATTCGTCCTACCCCTTCGTTTCATCCTCTGTCCACTGGTTTGCTTTAATTTAATGCTCCATTCTCATTGCTTATTTTCCTTCGGTCTGTCATCTCTTGGAAAGAAGAGAAAATATAATATATACATTATATAAAAATTGTTTATATCTGTACTCCCTGAACTTCACTTCTCAAAGAAAATGAGGAGGACATATTTCATGTAGCCAACATTCCTCCATGCAACAACGCAATCCCCCTCCTCCACTTCACCTAGACGCCAACAACCCGACCACAGCCCAGCCGAGAACCCATTCACCTGACCCATTGCCGTTCCCCTCTTGCTCCTCGGCCCAAATCTCAGCCGACCACCCAGTAAGTGCCGACGCCCCAAGCCTTGCAATAGTCCTTCTTCCTCCCCTCTTCCTTGAAACCTTCCCGAGCCCCAAACCCCAAGGCAGTGCCACCATTCGCCTGCCTGCCTACCTTAAAACCAAATGCTCCCCTGAACTGTCGAGCTTCATCACACCCGAGACCCTTGGCCTTCCCGCCTTTGCCACGCAACCAACCGCAGCCATCCCCTGATCGCCACTGGCCAACCCTTCCTCTGTCATGACAAAGATTCGTGCACCCCAGGCTCTCCACCCACTCGAACTTCCCTCTATCTATGCTCAGCGACCGAGCTCAATTCCATCGTCGACGTATACTTCAACTTGCTTGCTTTTCAGGGTATTGTATTTATATTATTATAAGTATGTATATATATATAAATGTTTCGAATATTGTTGCATCAGTAGGTTACATATGTAGGTATATGGTTTTATTTTTCATTTGCTTGTATATCCATGGGCAGTAGCTTCTTCGAATAAAAAAAATATTATATTTTATCACAAAGTTTTGGGCAGGTGGATTTATTCTTATATTCAAAGTAAGAATGGTATATACTTTTATATATTATGAAATATTGTTGCTGGTTGCCTTGTTTTCATATACTTCCTTCTCGAAATATAATATGATTTAATCCTAATTGATATATATAAAAGTTTAAGTTACAAATTTTATAACATTTTTCGGTTGTATATTGTTTTTAAATTTTAGTGTGTAAGTTGTACATTTGTATCTTGTAGTTCGCTGTTACTTGTTCTATGGTAATGTATATATATTAGTTGCTTTATTAGGTAGAGTGTCAAATCAGTTCACTTATATATGTTTACTTTGTTTGTTCAAGCTCATATTAATTTATATATTTGTTCGTATAAGTTGTTTGGCATAAAGGCATTGACTGTTGATATTAAGTTATAGTACATGTTTAAATGTATGAGTTTTAAAGTTATTGTTTTCATGTGTGGGCGTGTATATATATATATTTTTATTTTAAATGCGTGTTTTTGATTTAAGCATTCATTTTGAAAGAAAGTCATGAAATAATAATATAATATTCATTTCAAATTTTATCAAGCTAATCTGATCCGTTCGCATCAATTCCTATTTATCAGCTTTGTCTGTCGGATTCGTGCCAATCTAGCTTTGTTTTGGGATTTCTAGAGTGTCGATGTTTTCCGTATGCGTATCTATGTTCGTGTCATCTTCAAATTTCTCTGGCCACGAAAGGTGAGCACTCACTCACGATTAACGTTCTTTTATTTATTAGATTTGATTTCAATTGAAACGACAATTGAAATATGCTGCTATTAGTTAATGACACTGTTATATATGCTATTACCTGTATCAGTTCACCTGTGACATCTGACACCATTATCTATTAATTATTTATGCGATGATAATACAGTTTGGCTGATAATTGATTGATTGTTGATGTTTATATTGGACGTTAAATTGTTAATGTTAAAATGATAAACAGTATAAAATTGAACTTGATATAGGATAATTAAATGTTAAATTTGATTAACTGACATTTGTATAATATAACCCCTTTAACTGTTGAATTTATTGACACGTAGGATTTGTTTAATTACATTTTGAACCACTGAATGTATGTTGTAAAATTGATGATGTATGAAATTGTAATAGATGACAAGTGAAGAACCGTAATGTAATAATCTTTAATCTACATGAAATGATAGTGTAGATTCTAGAAATAATTATATTAATTCGTACAAATAACAATGCGAATTAATACGGTTATTTCGGGATTATTTGAATTGATTATTGGATTGATATTGATTGTTGTTATTGCTTGTTTATTTACTTTGACACCATCCCAGTTATCACACTGCAAGTTCCCTTTGATATGTTTTGATTTCGAATTGAATTGGAATCGGGTTGAAATGATGAATACCCAAATTGAACTTTGACCTAGGATAGAAAATTAAATAAAACCCGATTGGTCAAATAATTTGATTTAAAAATAAAACGAAGATTTTATTTGAATAAATAATATGGTTTTGAAATGAAGTTGAAATTTGAATTTTTATTGAAAGGAAAAGTGTTAATATTTAAAAATCTGAAAACAGAATATTAACAATGTAATTGATGAAAGAACGATGTTTAAATTTGAGAAATGATTGAATTAAAATTTGAAATGATTTAATAATATAGTTTGAAATTATTTGAAATGATTTAATAATCATAATTAAGTTTGAAATTATTAAACTTGGAAATGATTTAATAATTAAGTGAAAATTATAATTAAGTTGAAATTATTAAACTTTGAAATTATGTAACAATGAAGTTTGAATTATTTAATAATTAAATAAGATTGAATTATTTAATGATTAAATTTAATTGAAATTCTTAAATAAGAAAATTGAACTTTTGAATAAGTGAATTTTTACTTCGTAAATGAATGAAATTGAGTTCTTTATGAATTAAGTTTTGGAAAATTATTTAAGTAAGTAAATTGTTGAAATTGAATTTCTTTAACAAGAAATGAAATTGTGATAATTTTGGAATTAATGTAAGACTTGTAATTAAAAGAATTTGATTTGACGAATTTAATTTAATTCAAAATTGTAGATTTTGATTTAATGATGTTGAACTTAAGAATTGATTTAATGAATTGAAAATTTAATTGAAATTGTTTTGAATGATAAAGTAATTTAACGAATATTGAATAAAATCGATAAATGAGTTTAAATTGATTTGAAAGTTAAATTAAATTTATTTAAATGATTTCGGAATGAAACTTATATACGAAATGCAACAAATATTTGGATTGTTTTAATTGAAACTTTGAAATTGAATATAGAAATGTTGAAATTAAAATTGGAAAGTTTTGAAACGTAAATTATTGGAAATTGGTTTTTGAAAGACAAATAAATTGTTGGTTTACGAATTCAAATTGAAATTGAAATGGTTTTGAAATATATTAACGACCAATCGGTGTTATAATCACGAAAGGTTATTAAAGGAACCGGAGTCGGTTTGGGGCATACTCACTGTCTAAACCGGAAACCACTTTAATAACTATACGCGAAGTGATGATCCAGAATGAAGTGGTTGGATTGGCGAACGTTGATGATTGAAGAAAGTGAACGATAATGGATAGCCTTGACACTTGTGTCAAATTGGAAATGACTAAAACAGGAGCTGTGCCGGGCCAATGGAGGATTGATACCTCAAGTGGACACACTTCTTCGAACTACTTATACTTATTGTCGATTGGTGCACCCTTGATTTTGGGAGTGTTGTCTCACGGTGTTGCGGGCGCTGCGGCGTTGCGTTCTCACCAGCCCGGATCAGGCGAACGGTAGTATCACTACCTTGGGTATAGCCTCATGTGCCTTGTCATACTTGTATTCCATTTATGCGCGACCACTACGACTTTGATTTGTACCTTGAGTATATGGATTGCCCTCTGGTGACTTCCGGTTTTGGGGAAACTACGGTCTTGTATATGCTTGTGGGAATAAAAATGTGTTAAGGGTGGAATGGGCCATGACTTAACGCTATTTTGATATCTTTATTATTACTGATAGACATTATCTACTTATCGTACATTACTACATAGTAGATAGTTTGACGGATCCTTAGAGGATGGTTATTCCAAACATCCTTTGAGTTACTTGTATTTCAATTGCTATTTCACTTGAGTTGGATTTATTAATATAAGAATGTTAATCCTGACTCGAGTGTCTTGTGTTTTGCTTTACGCTCGGGTCAGACTGAGTGTACCAGTATTCGAGACTCACCTTTGGAGTTGGAGCTTTGCTTGAAGATCCAGCCATCTATTCTGCTTTTAGTATTCGATGATTCCAGTGATGTATTCTGATTTGTATCTGATGTATCGTATTACTCTTCTGTTGTACACTCTGATGTATTTTATATATTCATATAGTAGCTTCATGAACTACTATCTCTTTTATTTCCGCTGCAACTATTACTCTGTGTCTGTGATCTGTGATTATTTATTTATTGTATATGTTCAGTTTTGCCAAATTTAAATTAACAACGCGGTATTTTGAGCAATTCAACTCCGGCATGAGTGTCTACCTATACACTTATAATGGATGCGAATGGTCCAAAATGGCGGGTCGTTACAGTTGGTATCAGAGCTTTGGTAGCTCTAGGCAAAATTTAACATATAAAGTAAATGTATTTACAGAATCACTCTCATTCGAGTTTCAATCTCTTCCTTTTGACTCAATTTCTTTGAATTTTGGGACGTTCCCCTCGATTCCGAAATTCATTCGTGTCCCTCACTATTCGTCTTCTTTCAAATTCTGGAGCACCCCATAACTCCATTTTGAATGATATCTATATAGATCGGCGGTCTCGCCAATCTTCGAATGATTCGTAAAGGAGCAAAACTCCTTTATAATAGGCATTGATTTACCGGAGATTTCTGTATCCTCGGTTTACGATGCTATCTATCTCCTGCTATATCTGAATTCTAATTCTTGAGATCGAATGTCGATTTACCTCGGAATTCAGCATCGATCTTATTCTTGAAGTCACGGTTGATCCGGTCAAGGTTGCCCGCGATTTATATAAACTTATCCATCTTCTTATTTGTTATTTAAATCATCTTATCTTCCGTTTCGGACTTATCTTCGAATCAAAAATTCTCTTTGATTTGATTTCTATCAAAATTGAATCCCTATCCTTGCTTTGAAATCCATTCCTGTATCGTCAAGCAAAGAAGTGTATTTGTAAATTAATTTTAAAATGATTTATATATTGTGTTGTTTGAGTTGTTGATGTTGATTTGGGTTTCCGATCGATTCGTCTGATCAACGCTATCGATAGGATTTCCAAAACACTTGAACAGAGCAAACTGACACAATATTACTTTCAAACTTGGAAAATGAAATAAATTTGTTTGATTATATTGTGAAAATATAAGTAAAAATTTTCTGGAATTTAATAGGTAAATTAAATTGTTGTTTGAAATGATAATATTTGATTATCATTTATTGTTCTAAATAAATTTATAAATACGGTTTATAAATTGATTGGAATTTGAAATGAATTTAATTCAGAAATTTGAGAATTTAGTTTCCGGTGATTTCGAACTTTGGTCTTTAAAATTTTAAAGTATATAGTATAGGAAGTATTTCGAATAGAAATCGTTTTCAAGGAATTTAAATATTGAAATCAGTACTCTTCTCTTTGTCGCTGGAAAATAATTTCGGTGATGGCGGCCGCATCATCGATGTTTATTTTCGAGTTTCGAAGTGGAGATACTATTCTGTAGCTTTGCTACGGTTTGTTTTGAAAATATTTTGTTTTGAATTTCTTCAGTATAATTTGATTTATATATATGTAGGTATCTTATTTTAAAATTTAATTTGATGTGATAAATATATTATATATAACTCTAAATTGTTTAAAGTTAATCGGAAATCTAATTCTTAAATTTTGTTAAAGGATGATTTTAATTATAAACAAAACCAAAATTTGGAATAAATATTTTAACTTGAATAATTGAATTGGAAAATTTTATTTGTATATTGTTCAACTGCATTCTAATACAACTTACCTAAATCATTCAGAAGTTGGATATGTAATTGGATAATATATAAGATAAATTGAATTTATAAATAAAATTTGAGTGTTTATAATAAATGTGATACACTAAATTTCGATTATAAAGATGTTAATAGAGTTAGATAGGATAATAAGTAAAACTCAGTTAATAATAAAATAAATTGTTTTGAAAGAATTAAAATTTGTTTTGAAAGAATTAATAAATTGAAATTTGATCAACATATGAAAATACCTTGAATTTAAAAGCAATTAGTGAATATAAATTAATTTAAATTGGAATTTATATGGTTTAAATTAATTTATATGGTTTAAATATATGTAATAAGATATATTAAGTGAAATAAACCTAATAATAATTTGGAATATAGAAGAATTAAATTTGTTGAATAAATATGTTTTATTAAATGACTATTCTAATTTATGATTTTAGAAATTTGTTAATTAAACATAATAGGATAATAAGATAATGAAATTTAGAAATAGTTGAGATTGATTTTAGTGAAATCAAATTGATTAAATCAATTATTGAATATCAATTAATTTAAAATTTAAATTTAAATTTATATGGTTTAAATTAACTGTTATTTTGTATTTCAAATCTGTTCTTCTTTCTGGCCGTTTCTATTCTCCTACATCGTTCCTTTTCGGGGACGAAAAGTTTTGAGTGGGGGAGAGTGTAACGACCCGTAAATTTCAACTGTTTTAATAATGTAATTAGTTGAAATTTTGTGAAATTTTAAACGATAAAATTTCGAAATAAAAATTTAATATTTGGAATGCGTCTAGTTAAACATAGCAACTGGTAAATTTTCGTCCGAAAATACGAAAGTTATTTCGCGCGTAAATTCACTTCAATTTAATCAGTTAAAAAGCAATGAAAATAAAATGTTTCCGAAACTTAAATATTTTTACATAGAAAAATTCTAAACCATCTTCTGAGCAAGATGTCAGTTTGTCGTTTTTCCAAATTCGGACATCTTTGGCTCCGTCGTTCTTATTTTCTGCAAAATAGCAGTATTCTGGTACCGATATCTATTTTTATCGGATGATCGTACCACTGATATCTATATATCGTTTTGACCGTCTCGTCGTGCTGATCTCTACGGTATATTCAATTACCAATTTCGAAGTTCCAAAAAAACAACGAAATCTACGAAACGTTTTGCTATATCGGTCTTGTATTTAAGTTTTTGGTCTACCAGGTCCTTTCAGTTATCTACCGTATGCTATCAAAAGCCATTTTCTTTAATTACTTCTCAAATCAACCGTTGCCTCTTTCTATTCCCTGTACCCAATTTATTATTGCTGGTTCCAACAAAATTCGTCCTACCCCTTCGTTTCATCCTCTGTCCACTGGTTTGCTTTAATTTAATGCTCCATTCTCATTGCTTATTTTCCTTCGGTCTGTCATCTCTTGGAAAGAAGAGAAAATATAATATATACATTATATAAAAATTGTTTATATCTGTACTCCCTGAACTTCACTTCTCAAAGAAAATGAGGAGGACATATTTCATGTAGCCAACATTCCTCCATGCAACAACGCAATCCCCCTCCTCCACTTCACCTAGACGCCAACAACCCGACCACAGCCCAGCCGAGAACCCATTCACCTGACCCATTGCCGTTCCCCTCTTGCTCCTCGGCCCAAATCTCAGCCGACCACCCAGTAAGTGCCGACGCCCCAAGCCTTGCAATAGTCCTTCTTCCTCCCCTCTTCCTTGAAACCTTCCCGAGCCCCAAACCCCAAGGCAGTGCCACCATTCGCCTGCCTGCCTACCTTAAAACCAAATGCTCCCCTGAACTGTCGAGCTTCATCACACCCGAGACCCTTGGCCTTCCCGCCTTTGCCACGCAACCAACCGCAGCCATCCCCTGATCGCCACTGGCCAACCCTTCCTCTGTCATGACAAAGATTCATGCACCCCAGGCTCTCCACCCACTCGAACTTCCCTCTATCTATGCTCAGCGACCGAGCTCAATTCCATCGTCGACGTATACTTCAACTTGCTTGCTTTTCAGGGTATTGTATTTATATTATTATAAGTATGTATATATATATAAATGTTTCGAATATTGTTGCATCAGTAGGTTACATATGTAGGTATATGGTTTTATTTTTCATTTGCTTGTATATCCATGGGCAGTAGCTTCTTCGAATAAAAAAAAAATTATATTTTATCACAAAGTTTTGGGCAGGTGGATTTATTCTTATATTCAAAGTAAGAATGGTATATACTTTTATATATTATGAAATATTGTTGCTGGTTGCCTTGTTTTCATATACTTCCTTCTCGAAATATAATATGATTTAATCCTAATTGATATATATAAAAGTTTAAGTTACAAATTTTATAACATTTTTCGGTTGTATATTGTTTTTAAATTTTAGTGTGTAAGTTGTACATTTGTATCTTGTAGTTCGCTGTTACTTGTTCTATGGTAATGTATATATATTAGTTGCTTTATTAGGTAGAGTGTCAAATCAGTTCACTTATATATGTTTACTTTGTTTGTTCAAGCTCATATTAATTTATATATTTGTTCGTATAAGTTGTTTGGCATAAAGGCATTGACTGTTGATATTAAGTTATAGTACATGTTTAAATGTATGAGTTTTAAAGTTATTGTTTTCATGTATGGGCGTGTATATATATATATTTTTATTTTAAATGCGTGTTTTTGATTTAAGCATTCATTTTGAAAGAAAGTCATGAAATAATAATATAATATTCATTTCAAATTTTATCAAGCTAATCTGATCCGTTCGCATCAATTCCTATTTATCAGCTTTGTCTGTCGGATTCGTGCCAATCTAGCTTTGTTTTGGGATTTCTAGAGTGTCGATGTTTTCCGTATGCGTATCTATGTTCGTGTCATCTTCAAATTTCTCTGGCCACGAAAGGTGAGCACTCACTCACGATTAACGTTCTTTTATTTATTAGATTTGATTTCAATTGAAACGACAATTGAAATATGCTGCTATTAGTTAATGACACTGTTATATATGCTATTACCTGTATCAGTTCACCTGTGACATCTGACACCATTATCTATTAATTATTTATGCGATGATAATACAGTTTGGCTGATAATTGATTGATTGTTGATGTTTATATTGGACGTTAAATTGTTAATGTTAAAATGATAAACAGTATAAAATTGAACTTGATATAGGATAATTAAATGTTAAATTTGATTAACTGACATTTGTATAATATAACCCCTTTAACTGTTGAATTTATTGACACGTAGGATTTGTTTAATTACATTTTGAACCACTGAATGTATGTTGTAAAATTGATGATGTATGAAATTGTAATAGATGACAAGTGAAGAACCGTAATGTAATAATCTTTAATCTACATGAAATGATAGTGTAGATTCTAGAAATAATTATATTAATTCGTACAAATAACAATGCGAATTAATACGGTTATTTCGGGATTATTTGAATTGATTATTGGATTGATATTGATTGTTGTTATTGCTTGTTTATTTACTTTGACACCATCCCAGTTATCACACTGCAAGTTCCCTTTGATATGTTTTGATTTCGAATTGAATTGGAATCGGGTTGAAATGATGAATACCCAAATTGAACTTTGACCTAGGATAGAAAATTAAATAAAACCCGATTGGTCAAATAATTTGATTTAAAAATAAAACGAAGATTTTATTTGAATAAATAATATGGTTTTGAAATGAAGTTGAAATTTGAATTTTTATTGAAAGGAAAAGTGTTAATATTTAAAAATCTGAAAACAGAATATTAACAATGTAATTGATGAAAGAACGATGTTTAAATTTGAGAAATGATTGAATTAAAATTTGAAATGATTTAATAATATAGTTTGAAATTATTTGAAATGATTTAATAATCATAATTAAGTTTGAAATTATTAAACTTGGAAATGATTTAATAATTAAGTGAAAATTATAATTAAGTTGAAATTATTAAACTTTGAAATTATGTAACAATGAAGTTTGAATTATTTAATAATTAAATAAGATTGAATTATTTAATGATTAAATTTAATTGAAATTCTTAAATAAGAAAATTGAACTTTTGAATAAGTGAATTTTTACTTCGTAAATGAATGAAATTGAGTTCTTTATGAATTAAGTTTTGGAAAATTATTTAAGTAAGTAAATTGTTGAAATTGAATTTCTTTAACAAGAAATGAAATTGTGATAATTTTGGAATTAATGTAAGACTTGTAATTAAAAGAATTTGATTTGACGAATTTAATTTAATTCAAAATTGTAGATTTTGATTTAATGATGTTGAACTTAAGAATTGATTTAATGAATTGAAAATTTAATTGAAATTGTTTTGAATGATAAAGTAATTTAACGAATATTGAATAAAATCGATAAATGAGTTTAAATTGATTTGAAAGTTAAATTAAATTTATTTAAATGATTTCGGAATGAAACTTATATACGAAATGCAACAAATATTTGGATTGTTTTAATTGAAACTTTGAAATTGAATATAGAAATGTTGAAATTAAAATTGGAAAGTTTTGAAACGTAAATTATTGGAAATTGGTTTTTGAAAGACAAATAAATTGTTGGTTTACGAATTCAAATTGAAATTGAAATGGTTTTGAAATATATTAACGACCAATCGGTGTTATAATCACGAAAGGTTATTAAAGGAACCGGAGTCGGTTTGGGGCATACTCACTGTCTAAACCGGAAACCACTTTAATAACTATACGCAAAGTGATGATCCAGAATGAAGTGGTTGGATTGGCGAACGTTGATGATTGAAGAAAGTGAACGATAATGGATAGCCTTGACACTTGTGTCAAATTGGAAATGACTAAAACAGGAGCTGTGCCGGGCCAATGGAGGATTGATACCTCAAGTGGACACACTTCTTCGAACTACTTATACTTATTGTCGATTGGTGCACCCTTGATTTTGGGAGTGTTGTCTCACGGTGTTGCGGGCGCTGCGGCGTTGCGTTCTCACCAGCCCGGATCAGGCGAACGGTAGTATCACTACCTTGGGTATAGCCTCATGTGCCTTGTCATACTTGTATTCCATTTATGCGCGACCACTACGACTTTGATTTGTACCTTGAGTATATGGATTGCCCTCTGGTGACTTCCGGTTTTGGGGAAACTACGGTCTTGTATATGCTTGTGGGAATAAAAATGTGTTAAGGGTGGAATGGGCCATGACTTAACGCTATTTTGATATCTTTATTATTACTGATAGACATTATCTACTTATCGTACATTACTACATAGTAGATAGTTTGACGGATCCTTAGAGGATGGTTATTCCAAACATCCTTTGAGTTACTTGTATTTCAATTGCTATTTCACTTGAGTTGGATTTATTAATATAAGAATGTTAATCCTGACTCGAGTGTCTTGTGTTTTGCTTTACGCTCGGGTCAGACTGAGTGTACCAGTATTCGAGACTCACCTTTGGAGTTGGAGCTTTGCTTGAAGATCCAGCCATCTATTCTGCTTTTAGTATTCGATGATTCCAGTGATGTATTCTGATTTGTATCTGATGTATCGTATTACTCTTCTGTTGTACACTCTGATGTATTTTATATATTCATATAGTAGCTTCATGAACTACTATCTCTTTTATTTCCGCTGCAACTATTACTCTGTGTCTGTGATCTGTGATTATTTATTTATTGTATATGTTCAGTTTTGCCAAATTTAAATTAACAACGCGGTATTTTGAGCAATTCAACTCCGGCATGAGTGTCTACCTATACACTTATAATGGATGCGAATGGTCCAAAATGGCGGGTCGTTACAGTTGGTATCAGAGCTTTGGTAGCTCTAGGCAAAATTTAACATATAAAGTAAATGTATTTACAGAATCACTCTCATTCGAGTTTCAATCTCTTCCTTTTGACTCAATTTCTTTGAATTTTGGGACGTTCCCCTCGGTTCCGAAATTCATTCGTGTCCCTCACTATTCGTCTTCTTTCAAATTCTGGAGCACCCCATAACTCCATTTTGAATGATATCTATATAGATCGGCGGTCTCGCCAATCTTCGAATGATTCGTAAAGGAGCAAAACTCCTTTATAATAGGCATTGATTTACCGGAGATTTCTGTATCCTCGGTTTACGATGCTATCTATCTCCTGCTATATCTGAATTCTAATTCTTGAGATCGAATGTCGATTTACCTCGGAATTCAGCATCGATCTTATTCTTGAAGTCACGGTTGATCCGGTCAAGATTGCCCGCGATTTATATAAACTCATCCATTTTCTTATTTGTTATTTAAATCATCTTATCTTCCGTTTCGGACTTATCTTCGAATCAAAAATTCTCTTTGATTTGATTTCTATCAAAATTGAATCCCTATCCTTGCTTTGAAATCCATTCCTGTATCGTCAAGCAAAGAAGTGTATTTGTAAATTAATTTTAAAATGATTTATATATTGTGTTGTTTGAGTTGTTGATGTTGATTTGGGTTTCCGATCGATTCGTCTGATCAACGCTATCGATAGGATTTCCAAAACACTTGAACAGAGCAAACTGACACAATATTACTTTCAAACTTGGAAAATGAAATAAATTTGTTTGATTATATTGTGAAAATATAAGTAAAAATTTTCTGGAATTTAATAGGTAAATTAAATTGTTGTTTGAAATGATAATATTTGATTATCATTTATTGTTCTAAATAAATTTATAAATACGGTTTATAAATTGATTGGAATTTGAAATGAATTTAATTCAGAAATTTGAGAATTTAGTTTCCGGTGATTTCGAACTTTGGTCTTTAAAATTTTAAAGTATATAGTATAGGAAGTATTTCGAATAGAAATCGTTTTCAAGGAATTTAAATATTGAAATCAGTACTCTTCTCTTTGTCGCTGGAAAATAATTTCGGTGATGGCGGCCGCATCATCGATGTTTATTTTCGAGTTTCGAAGTGGAGATACTATTCTGTAGCTTTGCTACGGTTTGTTTTGAAAATATTTTGTTTTGAATTTCTTCAGTATAATTTGATTTATATATATATGTAGGTATCTTATTTTAAAATTTAATTTGATGTGATAAATATATTATATATAACTCTAAATTGTTTAAAGTTAATCGGAAATCTAATTCTTAAATTTTGTTAAAGGATGATTTTAATTATAAACAAAACCAAAATTTGGAATAAATATTTTAACTTGAATAATTGAATTGGAAAATTTTATTTGTATATTGTTCAACTGCATTCTAATACAACTTACCTAAATCATTCAGAAGTTGGATATGTAATTGGATAATATATAAGATAAATTGAATTTATAAATAAAATTTGAGTGTTTATAATAAATGTGATACACTAAATTTCGATTATAAAGATGTTAATAGAGTTAGATAGGATAATAAGTAAAACTCAGTTAATAATAAAATAAATTGTTTTGAAAGAATTAAAATTTGTTTTGAAAGAATTAATAAATTGAAATTTGATCAACATATGAAAATACCTTGAATTTAAAAGCAATTAGTGAATATAAATTAATTTAAATTGGAATTTATATGGTTTAAATTAATTTATATGGTTTAAATATATGTAATAAGATATATTAAGTGAAATAAACCTAATAATAATTTGGAATATAGAAGAATTAAATTTGTTGAATAAATATGTTTTATTAAATGACTATTCTAATTTATGATTTTAGAAATTTGTTAATTAAACATAATAGGATAATAAGATAATGAAATTTAGAAATAGTTGAGATTGATTTTAGTGAAATCAAATTGATTAAATCAATTATAAATTTATATGGTTTAAATTAACTGTTATTTTGTATTTCAAATCTGTTCTTCTTTCTGGCCGTTTCTATTCTCCTACATCGTTCCTTTTCGGGGACGAAAAGTTTTGAGTGGGGGAGAGTGTAACGACCCGTAAATTTCAACTGTTTTAATAATGTAATTAGTTGAAATTTTGTGAAATTTTAAACGATAAAATTTCGAAATAAAAATTTAATATTTGGAATGCGTCTAGTTAAACATAGCAACTGGTAAATTTTCGTCCGAAAATACGAAAGTTATTTCGCGCGTAAATTCACTTCAATTTAATCAGTTAAAAAGCAATGAAAATAAAATGTTTCCGAAACTTAAATATTTTTACATAGAAAAATTCTAAACCATCTTCTGAGCAAGATGTCAGTTTGTCGTTTTTCCAAATTCGGACATCTTTGGCTCCGTCGTTCTTATTTTCTGCAAAATAGCAGTATTCTGGTACCGATATCTATTTTTATCGGATGATCGTACCACTGATATCTATATATCGTTTTGACCGTCTCGTCGTGCTGATCTCTACGGTATATTCAATTACCAATTTCGAAGTTCCAAAAAAACAACGAAATCTACGAAACGTTTTGCTATATCGGTCTTGTATTTAAGTTTTTGGTCTACCAGGTCCTTTCAGTTATCTACCGTATGCTATCAAAAGCCATTTTCTTTAATTACTTCTCAAATCAACCGTTGCCTCTTTCTATTCCCTGTACCCAATTTATTATTGCTGGTTCCAACAAAATTCGTCCTACCCCTTCGTTTCATCCTCTGTCCACTGGTTTGCTTTAATTTAATGCTCCATTCTCATTGCTTATTTTCCTTCGGTCTGTCATCTCTTGGAAAGAAGAGAAAATATAATATATACATTATATAAAAATTGTTTATATCTGTACTCCCTGAACTTCACTTCTCAAAGAAAATGAGGAGGACATATTTCATGTAGCCAACATTCCTCCATGCAACAACGCAATCCCCCTCCTCCACTTCACCTAGACGCCAACAACCCGACCACAGCCCAGCCGAGAACCCATTCACCTGACCCATTGCCGTTCCCCTCTTGCTCCTCGGCCCAAATCTCAACCGACCACCCAGTAAGTGCCGACGCCCCAAGCCTTGCAATAGTCCTTCTTCCTCCCCTCTTCCTTGAAACCTTCCCGAGCCCCAAACCCCAAGGCAGTGCCACCATTCGCCTGCCTGCCTACCTTAAAACCAAATGCTCCCCTGAACTGTCGAGCTTCATCACACCCGAGACCCTTGGCCTTCCCGCCTTTGCCACGCAACCAACCGCAGCCATCCCCTGATCGCCACTGGCCAACCCTTCCTCTGTCATGACAAAGATTCGTGCACCCCAGGCTCTCCACCCACTCGAACTTCCCTCTATCTATGCTCAGCGACCGAGCTCAATTCCATCGTCGACGTATACTTCAACTTGCTTGCTTTTCAGGGTATTGTATTTATATTATTATAAGTATGTATATATATATAAATGTTTCGAATATTGTTGCATCAGTAGGTTACATATGTAGGTATATGGTTTTATTTTTCATTTGCTTGTATATCCATGGGCAGTAGCTTCTTCGAATAAAAAAATATATTATATTTTATCACAAAGTTTTGGGCAGGTGGATTTATTCTTATATTCAAAGTAAGAATGGTATATACTTTTATATATTATGAAATATTGTTGCTGGTTGCCTTGTTTTCATATACTTCCTTCTCGAAATATAATATGATTTAATCCTAATTGATATATATAAAAGTTTAAGTTACAAATTTTATAACATTTTTCGGTTGTATATTGTTTTTAAATTTTAGTGTGTAAGTTGTACATTTGTATCTTGTAGTTCGCTGTTACTTGTTCTATGGTAATGTATATATATTAGTTGCTTTATTAGGTAGAGTGTCAAATCAGTTCACTTATATATGTTTACTTTGTTTGTTCAAGCTCATATTAATTTATATATTTGTTCGTATAAGTTGTTTGGCATAAAGGCATTGACTGTTGATATTAAGTTATAGTACATGTTTAAATGTATGAGTTTTAAAGTTATTGTTTTCATGTGTGGGCGTGTATATATATATATATTTATTTTAAATGCGTGTTTTTGATTTAAGCATTCATTTTGAAAGAAAGTCATGAAATAATAATATAATATTCATTTCAAATTTTATCAAGCTAATCTGATCCGTTCGCATCAATTCCTATTTATCAGCTTTGTCTGTCGGATTCGTGCCAATCTAGCTTTGTTTTGGGATTTCTAGAGTGTCGATGTTTTCCGTATGCGTATCTATGTTCGTGTCATCTTCAAATTTCTCTGGCCACGAAAGGTGAGCACTCACTCACGATTAACGTTCTTTTATTTATTAGATTTGATTTCAATTGAAACGACAATTGAAATATGCTGCTATTAGTTAATGACACTGTTATATATGCTATTACCTGTATCAGTTCACCTGTGACATCTGACACCATTATCTATTAATTATTTATGCGATGATAATACAGTTTGGCTGATAATTGATTGATTGTTGATGTTTATATTGGACGTTAAATTGTTAATGTTAAAATGATAAACAGTATAAAATTGAACTTGATATAGGATAATTAAATGTTAAATTTGATTAACTGACATTTGTATAATATAACCCCTTTAACTGTTGAATTTATTGACACGTAGGATTTGTTTAATTACATTTTGAACCACTGAATGTATGTTGTAAAATTGATGATGTATGAAATTGTAATAGATGACAAGTGAAGAACCGTAATGTAATAATCTTTAATCTACATGAAATGATAGTGTAGATTCTAGAAATAATTATATTAATTCGTACAAATAACAATGCGAATTAATACGGTTATTTCGGGATTATTTGAATTGATTATTGGATTGATATTGATTGTTGTTATTGCTTGTTTATTTACTTTGACACCATCCCAGTTATCACACTGCAAGTTCCCTTTGATATGTTTTGATTTCGAATTGAATTGGAATCGGGTTGAAATGATGAATACCCAAATTGAACTTTGACCTAGGATAGAAAATTAAATAAAACCCGATTGGTCAAATAATTTGATTTAAAAATAAAACGAAGATTTTATTTGAATAAATAATATGGTTTTGAAATGAAGTTGAAATTTGAATTTTTATTGAAAGGAAAAGTGTTAATATTTAAAAATCTGAAAACAGAATATTAACAATGTAATTGATGAAAGAACGATGTTTAAATTTGAGAAATGATTGAATTAAAATTTGAAATGATTTAATAATATAGTTTGAAATTATTTGAAATGATTTAATAATCATAATTAAGTTTGAAATTATTAAACTTGGAAATGATTTAATAATTAAGTGAAAATTATAATTAAGTTGAAATTATTAAACTTTGAAATTATGTAACAATGAAGTTTGAATTATTTAATAATTAAATAAGATTGAATTATTTAATGATTAAATTTAATTGAAATTCTTAAATAAGAAAATTGAACTTTTGAATAAGTGAATTTTTACTTCGTAAATGAATGAAATTGAGTTCTTTATGAATTAAGTTTTGGAAAATTATTTAAGTAAGTAAATTGTTGAAATTGAATTTCTTTAACAAGAAATGAAATTGTGATAATTTTGGAATTAATGTAAGACTTGTAATTAAAAGAATTTGATTTGACGAATTTAATTTAATTCAAAATTGTAGATTTTGATTTAATGATGTTGAACTTAAGAATTGATTTAATGAATTGAAAATTTAATTGAAATTGTTTTGAATGATAAAGTAATTTAACGAATATTGAATAAAATCGATAAATGAGTTTAAATTGATTTGAAAGTTAAATTAAATTTATTTAAATGATTTCGGAATGAAACTTATATACGAAATGCAACAAATATTTGGATTGTTTTAATTGAAACTTTGAAATTGAATATAGAAATGTTGAAATTAAAATTGGAAAGTTTTGAAACGTAAATTATTGGAAATTGGTTTTTGAAAGACAAATAAATTGTTGGTTTACGAATTCAAATTGAAATTGAAATGGTTTTGAAATATATTAACGACCAATCGGTGTTATAATCACGAAAGGTTATTAAAGGAACCGGAGTCGGTTTGGGGCATACTCACTGTCTAAACCGGAAACCACTTTAATAACTATACGCGAAGTGATGATCCAGAATGAAGTGGTTGGATTGGCGAACGTTGATGATTGAAGAAAGTGAACGATAATGGATAGCCTTGACACTTGTGTCAAATTGGAAATGACTAAAACAGGAGCTGTGCCGGGCCAATGGAGGATTGATACCTCAAGTGGACACACTTCTTCGAACTACTTATACTTATTGTCGATTGGTGCACCCTTGATTTTGGGAGTGTTGTCTCACGGTGTTGCGGGCGCTGCGGCGTTGCGTTCTCACCAGCCCGGATCAGGCGAACGGTAGTATCACTACCTTGGGTATAGCCTCATGTGCCTTGTCATACTTGTATTCCATTTATGCGCGACCACTATGACTTTGATTTGTACCTTGAGTATATGGATTGCCCTCTGGTGACTTCCGGTTTTGGGGAAACTACGGTCTTGTATATGCTTGTGGGAATAAAAATGTGTTAAGGGTGGAATGGGCCATGACTTAACGCTATTTTGATATCTTTATTATTACTGATAGACATTATCTACTTATCGTACATTACTACATAGTAGATAGTTTGACGGATCCTTAGAGGATGGTTATTCCAAACATCCTTTGAGTTACTTGTATTTCAATTGCTATTTCACTTGAGTTGGATTTATTAATATAAGAATGTTAATCCTGACTCGAGTGTCTTGTGTTTTGCTTTACGCTCGGGTCAGACTGAGTGTACCAGTATTCGAGACTCACCTTTGGAGTTGGAGCTTTGCTTGAAGATCCAGCCATCTATTCTGCTTTCAGTATTCGATGATTCCAGTGATGTATTCTGATTTGTATCTGATGTATCGTATTACTCTTCTGTTGTACACTCTGATGTATTTTATATATTCATATAGTAGCTTCATGAACTACTATCTCTTTTATTTCCGCTGCAACTATTACTCTGTGTCTGTGATCTGTGATTATTTATTTATTGTATATGTTCAGTTTTGCCAAATTTAAATTAACAACGCGGTATTTTGAGCAATTCAACTCCGGCATGAGTGTCTACCTATACACTTATAATGGATGCGAATGGTCCAAAATGGCGGGTCGTTACAACCGGGGGATGACATAGCTCGTGTGTTAGTTACCTAGTTACAGCTGTACAGCGTGAGGTAGCGTCAGTGTGTTAGTTACCTAGTTACAGCTGTACAGCGTGAGGTAGCGTCGGCCTTTTGTTTGCAGAGTTCCGGTTAGGATCCGGGGCGTCTTTCCAGAGGCGTTTCTATTTCGGTAAGGAAGTTCCTTAGCCTGATCATTTGTTGGAAATCCAAAGAAACAATACGAACCTTTACGATTGCAATTGTATAACCTGCTATGGAATGTGGCGGTAACCTGCTATTGAACATAGTAGCTATAGTAGGCATACGATACTGGTCGTATGTTGGCTAAGATTAATATTATACTTTCGAAATTTTTTTCTACACTATGCACTAATAATAATATCCAATGATTTGCGTAGTAAGCATGTTTGACTATCATAAGAAGAAATCTCCTCCAATTCTGCGTTTGCATTGTGTGTGTGGCGGGAGGTCTTATGGTAGTTTCATTTTCCAAAAGCATTGCGGATTTCAATGTTTAAAACCTCTTGTGTTTGTTTAAAGATAAACTGTTTTTGTTGCTCACACCAGTCCCATGACTGATCCGGAGTTTATTGTTCCCTTCCTAAACTCTGGGTGCCCACTATTTTCCACACGGGCAGTCTAGAGTTGGGTTTCTTTCCAGATATTCAGGTTTAGTAGATTATCTGGAGCTAGTTCATTCATCGGAGTTGCTTATCTTGGAGTTGTGGATTCATTCTTGTCTGAAGATCATTTGGAGTTATCATTTCTATTGATATTGTTCCGCTGCTGTTGTTATCTTTTCTTTTCCGCTGCTATTTCTTGTATCATATCTCTGATGTATATTGATATTCATTATATCACTCTGTTGTATCAGATATTGTATATCAATGTATTATTCTTTTTCTTCCGCTGTGTTGTTGTACTTAATGATGTTATAGCTCCGGCGAATCGGATTTGAACGGTCGAATCTGCGGCATTCTAGTACAATGTGAAGTACGGATGTTGATTTTCGAACGGGTAAAATCCGGGACGTTACATTCAGCGTCAAAATATATCACTGATATTAGAATATAAGATGTACACACGTCATCATTTCGCAAAATCACATTTGATCGCTCGCTCGATCACACAAGTTCGCTTTCGAACTAGTATTGTCCATTCGATTTCCCTAATGCAGACTTCGATATGGTTTCTCGACTAGAAGCCATCAGTCTCCTTGCATAGCCATATACTATGATAGAGAATTCTGGAATCAAGCCCAAAATCCATATCAAATATTCGCCATCAAGAATCGAATGAAAAATCCTAACACGAAATGGTGTAATCCACCTCGAACTTGTGTACTCAAACTTGGATCAAATTAATTATGCGAATAAAATAGCATACGTACAACTTATATATTTATTTCAACTTGTTAAATATATAGTTTCATAAAGATGTTACTAAGTTAAAACATTTAAACTAAATTTTATTCAAAATATTTTGAAGACCAAATTCTTTTCAAAACATTTCAAATCTAAATTTCATATTAGAAAATTTTAAAATAGCTTTATTCATTTACTTAACCAAACAGTTTCAACTTATTTAAATCATATTACTTCATACTTAAACATTCAAAACAAACTTATATACTTTATCAAATTACTTTTCAAAATTTCTTAGCTTTGAAAAGTTAACCTTGATTTGGAAGTGCTCGAACCTTTAAAATAGTTGAAGAAATCATATTTCAATCCAAGAGTTGGAAATCACAATTAAATCAGTAAATCCATTCCAAAAATAGGGTTATATCAAATCAAATCCAAAACTCAAGGACTGAACACCGGCTCATTTCAAATTTTACAAATATATATACATATATCTTTCGAATATCACATCACACTTCGGAATTTGAAATCTAAATTGGTTTCACAAATCAATCGCATAGCAATGCTACCGAAGTGGCCTCTCCCTCACTCAGAAACTCGAAAATCAATGTCGATGATGCGTGCACTCATCACTGAAATTATTTTCCAGCGACACAAGTGAGTTCTGGACTTCCATTTACTTTGAAAACTTCTTTGAAATTCCTTCAAAATCATTAAAACCCATTACAATCATTGAAACATTACTTATTCGGAAAAATAATTTCAATCATATTATTTATTATTTCAAAATCTTAAAACCAGTTCCAAAATGCCGGAGTTCAATCACTTAAATTCAGATTCAAAACCTTCAGTTATAAATCATTTTATATGAAACCATTTCTTATAAAATTTTCACAATTTCAAATCCTTTCAAAACTTCAAATTCTCATTTTTTTTAAAAGGTATATAATCCTTATCAAAAACATTTCATCTTTATATAAAAATATGGTCATCCTTATCAAAATAAAACTACGATGAATACAAAATTTTTAAAAGACAATCAACCACAAACTTTCCAAGGGACGATTCAAGGATGGATTTCAAAGCAAAACAGAGATTCAAATTTAGAAGGACTCTAATCAAATAGAATTCTAATTCAAAGATAGGCTCAAACGAAGATAAGATAATTAAATTACCAAATACAAGATGGATAAGCCTATATGAATCGCGGGCGACCTTAACCGGTCAACCGTGATTTCAGGAATATAATCGATGCGAAAATCTAAGGAAAATCGACCTTCGATTGCCAGAGATAGAATCTAAATATAGCAGAAGATAGAAAACATCGTAAACCGAGGATACAGAAATCTCCGGTGAATCAATGCCAATTATAATCATTCAAAGATTGGCGGAATCGCCACCCTATAAAGGTCATACAAAGTGGAGTGATGCAATGCTCCAAAATCAAAAGAATACAATTAGGGGAGATAGGAATGGATTTCAGAACAAGTGAGCATTCCAAAATTCAAAGGAATCTTATTCGATAAGAATCCAAACGAAGATTAGAGAAATATAACCTATATCGATACAGAAAAATTCCCATTCAAAATTTGGAAAGACTCGAATTCATAACATACGAAAACAGAAGCATAAATATCTTTAGTTGGACAACTTTAGCTAAGCAAAAGATACAACAGAGTTTACTCAAAGCATCCTAACAAACTAATGATTTTGCCATACCCAAAATAGATTCCTATCAACAAAGGATCTAGATCAATCAAGAGAGAAGTTCAAAATTTTAGAGGATCCTAATCAAAGAAATTACTAACAAGGTGGATACAAAAGGAATGAAGTTTAAGAAATATTTTACTTTTAAAGCAAGGAAATTTATATCAAAATAATCTTTGAAAATTCTTTAAAAATCATTTGAAAATCATTTTATACTTCGAAAATACGTTCTCTCACAAAGAAATGATTCTGAGATTGATTTCACTTATTCTAGGGTATTTCTACCCTATCTCTAATGAGTTTTTGCTCCGCAGGCTAAGGTTTGCCTAAAACCAAAGCTTTGATACCAACTGTAACGACCCGGTATTTTGGACCATTCAAATCGACAATAATCCACACATGTCTGGCTTGAATAATTCAAAATAACAGATTGTAAATAAATTTGGAGCAAATGAAATCAAATACACAGAATCACAGACACAGAACATATCAGAATAACTCGCAGCGGAATATAAAAAACCATAGTAGTTCATGAAGCTACTATAACAAACTCTCAAAACATAATACATAATATCTGCTTGAAAACATATACAATAGACATCTCAAATAAATAGAAGTTTATGAATACCAGAACTGAAATAGAACAACTGAACTGAAAGGAACATATAACTAGACAAGCAGAATCTCCAGCGATTCCTAGCTCCAGAAAGAAATCCAAAGCTAAGCTGTAAATACTCAGGCTGACCCGAGCGTAAAGTAAAACACAAAACACTCGAGTCAGGACAATATATACTTATATAATGTAAACCAACTCAAGTGAACTGTAGTAGAAATGCACAATAACTCAAAGGATGCTTGGGATCGCCCATCCTTTAAGGATCAGTTAAACTATAAATTAAATACATCCCGTGGTTAAAATTTCAAAATGGTATTTTATACTTCGAAATCAAATATCATTTCAAAATTCAATATCCTTATAAAATCCATTTCAAAATATCAAAATATCATATTTCAAAATAATTTATATTTCGAAACAAATTACTTCATTTTAAATCATAAAAATGAAGTTAGTATATTTAATAATTAAAATTTTAAATTTCCAAAAATTTAACTTTTCAAAGTTCATTCGTTCACTTAAATTAATTAAAACAATGAAATTTCAACTTTCGCAGCATTTAGAAAATGCTACGGAAAGTCACATTTAAAATAGTTCAATTTAACAAAAGACAGCATTTAAAATTCTGTAATATGGTTACATTAGTTTCAAATAAACTTAGTTAAATTCAACCATTATAACATTTACAAAAATGCTATAATAGCCTTTAATTAAATTTAGCCATTTGGTTCATTATTATCAACTACAACATTTACAAATGTTGTATTATCATTTATATTAGAATTTAATAGCGTTTCAGAAATGCAGTTAACCAACTTCAAATATTCAGTATAATTTCACAAACAATTATATTTTTATATAAATCATTTTTTTTACTTATAAAATCATATAATTTCACTTTTAAAAGAATTATTCAAATACCCTTATATTCATGATTTTATAAAGTTAAAACTCCATTCAAAAATCAAAATTTAATAATAATTCACTTATTAAATTCCAATATTAAGTTATAAATTCATTAAATTAAATTAACTTAACACTTAAGTTTAAATTTTCAAATATAACTTAATTCCATTTTTATTTACTTAACTTAAAAATTCACTTTTAAGCCAAATTCACAAATTTCCAATTTTAGATATATTTCAAAATTTCAACTTAAATATTCATTCATTTCACATTTTAACTTTATTCAAAAAAAAACATTAATATATTATAAAATCATTTAAATTCACTTTAATCCAAATTATCATGAATTTATCACATTTCATATTTAATTTAAATTCCAATTATCACCAAATTAAAATTTCCCAAAATAACTTACATTTCAAATTTTCTAATTTTACCATTAATTTATTTCACTTATAAATTTTCAGAAATCAATAATGCTTTACAAAAATCATTTTTATTTAGTTTAAATCAAAATATTATAATATTTACATTTCTAAAATATTTAAAAAAATTATAAAACATATTTTAACAACGGGTCTATATTTCATTTTCTAGCCTAGGTAAAGTGATACGGGTAATTTATCATTTCAACCCGTAATTTACAAAGATACCCGGGTTTGATCATTTCAAACCCGCAATCCCAAGTAAATGAAAATAATTGAAAATCATTCAGGCATATCATTTCAGCCCATAACGATTTTCTCCTATTCTAAAGTCCGTTCGGGTATGTATCATTTCAACCCATAGTGATTCTAATCTAAAGGGAACTTGCAGTGTGATAAACTGATAAAAATAAAAGAACAACATAATATAACAGTAACATATGATATAACAGGTGTTTAAGCATGGGTGAACATCATATAATCATAACATAGCAGTTATAACAGGATGCAATACATTTACAGATTCAAGTGGTGTCGGTTTATCAGTTATATAGGTACAGATTGTCTGGTGAGAATAACTCACCTGTTAAGCTGGAGATTTGCCAACAAGCACACAACACAAAGATTACGAAGGCACGACAACTCTAATACAATTTGAGTGTGGAGAGCAAATCCAATGATATAGATCTTGTGTTACAACCCAAACAAAAATCAAAGCAAACCATAAATTTCAATACACTAGAAATGAAATAACTTTTAAATAAAGAGAGATACGAATGCCAAATCTTTTGCCATGCTTTCTCTATTCTTTTTTCATGGCCTAGGGATGGTTTTGGCTCTGGTTTGAACAAGTTTGGCTCAGGTTTGGTCATGTGTATGCATGGCCTAGGTAGTAGAATATGAGGAGGAAGTTTATACAAAGGAATATGAAGAGTTTAAGGCAAAATAAGTGGGTTTTGTTCACAAAAATGGCTCGGCCATGGGCTTATGTGGTCAGGTCAGAGGGGTATGGATCAGGTCAGTGGAAGGAAAGGTGTGTGGTGGTCTGGCCAGAGGTGGTGGAGGCGGCCTAAGGTGGTGGTGGTGGTGGAAAATGGAGTGGTGAAGCAATAGTGGTAAACAATCATGTTTTTATGGCTTGTTTTGCAATTTTTGTGGAGTTTTGGCATCATGGTGGCTCGGCCTTGGTCAAGACCAGAGGAGTAGCTGGTGTTGATGGCAGGGAAGAGATGTAGGAGTTTGTGGCCATGGATGTGGAGGAGAGGCCTATCCAAAAACAAGAGAAAACAAGGCAATTTTCATAGAAAAATAAGGAGAAAAGAAGAAAAATGAAACCATTACCAAAAGCTTTTGCTTCAGATCTGAAGTGGTCGAATGATGAAATGAAAAATGAGAGTTTTCACGTGAAAACAAAAGTAAAAGTCATGGCCAAAGCATAAAGGAGGGGTTATGGCAATTGAAAAGACTTAAGGAGGTGAAAGGACATCGGTTTCTAAGCAATTTTAAACCCTTCATATTTCTTTTTCTTTTTAATTCCAATAAAACAAAAATAAACTCAGAAATAAGCTCTAACAACTGAAACAAAATATTATAAATAGAAATAAATAATTAATTTTAAAGAAAATGGAAAAAGAATATAAGAAATTGCTTAAAAATTGAAAACAGGGTCCAGAAATTACAAATAAATCACGATTGTCTTTGGAAAATTATCTACTTCATTTTAAAAATATTCTAAAGAAAAATTTTGAGATAAAATAATTTCTAAAGTATTTTCAAAGTGAAATAAATAATTTAATTTAGAAAAAATAGAAAAAAAAACTAAAGAAAAATGTTTAAAAATTGGAAATAAGACATGAAAATTACAAATAAATATCACTAGCCTTATAAAATTTCTATTTCACTTTAAACAAATAAAAGGTCAAATAAATAAAATAAATGAGGAACAAAATAAAGTGGGAATGAGAATAAAATAAGATTTTAAGAAAAAAATAGAAAAACAAATAAAGAATTACTTTAATTAATTGAAACTAGAATTTTAAACAAAATACAGCTAACACTGGAAAATGCCAATTATATCTTTAAAATGTTTTAAAACCAAAGTATATACATAACATGTTATTTTACCCATATAAATATAAATTATAATATTACATGACCAAATAAAATATTATTTTTTTATAATTTAAAATAAAAATTTTTGTTAAATACAACAAATTACACACAATATTTAAAAGGGTATAACTTTCACATTATAAATCAGATTTTAACGAAACGAAAAGCATTATTCTTAAAATTTTATTTACTTTCATAATAAAAGATAAAATTCAAATTTTCAAACTTTAAAATTTCTAAATTAAAAGTCAAAGTTTGACCATATTGACCAAAATTCATTTTTCTGGAAAATATCCTTTTTAGTCATGTTTGGAATTCTAATTCACATCAAAATCAAAATTTATATTTAAAATAACAAAATTTATTCATTTTAATAAATAAAATAAAGTTTTTAAATCAGGAAATCAATTAAAATAACCAAAATAAATAATTAAAATAATCACAAAATACAGGGTTGTTACAGTGGCGATGGAGGATTTTGGTCTGTTGCCCTAGTTTGTCTGGGATGAATATTTTGGATTGGTTCGACTTCCACAGTTGATCGAGTGCAATAAGGTTTTTGGTGATGGAAGATGGTGGGTTGACGAGAACTTGGCCGGAGTTTCAGAAGTAACGGCGGTCGGAGCTTCGAGAGGGAGGCGTTGACAGGTTGTGATGGGGGTGCCTGTTGTCGTTCCAGGTTCGGGGTTGAAGCCTCGATTTGATTTCGAGCTTTCTTATGACGATCTAATGATCGTGGGGAGATGTGTAGTTATTTGCCGATGTGGGATGATCGGAGAAGTTGGCCAGAAGCGATCGGCGGCACCGTGCATGTGCACGGTGCACCACTTTTGTTTTCTGTTGATTGTTGATATGAGTGGGGTTTTTGTCTCGAGTAATTCTCGAGTAGAATGAGTGTTTTGCTCGAGTTTGTTTGTAATTGACTCGAAGCAAATTTAAGTAAGGCTCGGGTAAAATAAAAAAAAAATTCTGGGTTAAAGGTAAACCTGCTTTGTTTTAAAAATCTAAAACTGGATTTTGAAAATGTAAAGAAAGGATTTAAATAAAGTTTTATAAATTTAAATGTTTTAATAAGTTTAAATTTTAATTTATATTTTAAATGTTTGAATTTAAAAAGAAATTGTTTTAAACTCTTGTAAAAATTCTTTTATAAGAAAAAGTATTCTTTATCATGTAAATTTAAAGGTTTTAAATTGATTTAAATTTTGTTAAAAATAAATTGAGTTTCATTTTAAAACTTGAATTTAAAATGAAATTTGAAATGAAATTTGGAAATGAATGTTTCAAATATATTTGTGAATGATAATTTAACCATAGATAAGAAAAAGTTTTTAAAGTTAAATTAGAATTTAATATTTTGTTATTCATTTAAGTATTAGGGTAATTAAATGGATAATTAACTTATTTTATAAATTAATGAAATGGATAATTACTTAAAGTAATTAAGGGTTTAAACTTAAGGTTTAAGATTAATTATTCTTAGAATAATTAATTTGTAATTTAAGAATCATAAATTAAATAAGGTTAGATTTTAATTAATGATTAGTAATTAATTAATCAAGTAATAAAGGATTAATTAAGTTACAGTTAAGCACTTAATTAATTAAATAATTAGTGATTAATTAAATGATTATTAAAGATAAATTAAATTGTTATTAATAATGATTAATCCAAGTTTAATTACTTAAGAGATTATTAAAGAATTGATAATAGTTAATGAAGATCATTAACTTGAGATTATTAAATAATAAATTAAATATGATTAATTTTAATAATTAATTAGATTAATTAAGGATAATTAATTTGTGAAATTAATTAAAGGATAATTACTTGAATGTAATTAAAAGATAATTAATCGAGGATGATTAATTAAAATAAATAACTAGAGGATGATTAATTAATTAAATTGTGATTAATTAATGGTTAAGTAAGCAAGATTTATAGAATGAGGTAATTAATTTAATTTACTTTAAATTAATTAAAGATGAAGTAATTATTTTAATTCACTATTAAATTAATTATAGAATGATGATTAATAAATCATTGCTTATGGATGCTGTTGGATGCTTTGCATTATTTGATATCTCTGATGAGATATGTGCTGATCTATGATGTGGATGTTTTGGTTGAATTATAATGTGAATTATCTATTTGTGATAATAATAATGTTGATTATCTATTGTGATATTGTGAATTATCTATCTGTGTGTATATAGATAATTGAATTGAATTGTTTTAACTTTAAAACAACTTGGCCTTAAAAGATATGTTTTGGATTTCGATGAGACCGGGATCAGGTTTCCAGATTTGGATATCCGAATACCACATCGATTCAAATTAACAATAGGTCGTGAATCTCAAGTGAAGTGAAGAATCGAGGTGTAAGAACTATGTACCGTTATAACTCTGAGGGTGATTCCAAAATGAGTTAACGGATATAGTACTTTCAGATTCGAGATGAAGATTCAGAGTGCAAGGGCTATGGTCGTTAACTCTGAGGGTGATTCCAAAACGAGTGTAACGAGATAGTGCCTTCGGTTTCGTTCGAACCCGGAACGAACTTGTATGGATTGAATGCTTTCAGAACATCGTCAGGAGGGCGATGAGCATTCTAAGATAGATGTGTTCTATAAAGGTAATCGTAGCCTCAAGCCTCATCAACCGGGAATGGCTAAAACAGGGGAGGTGCAGCAAGGCTAAGTGAGTCGCGCTCAAGTAGGACAAGATTTCCCCTGTCTAGAGGTCCCTTCTTTTTATTCGGCTTAGTGGGCAGTTGATTCGAGACAACTGCTGGGGTTGTCTTGTTCGGGACTATCCAGTAAGGGATGGTTCCGGCTTTGTGTTGCAGGGGGTCGGGAGTGATCCTCGGTACGTTGATCTAGGCCACGTACTGTGATGGGCGGTACCCCAGTAGCCCTGCCATCGTATGGAAATCCAACTTCCAATAAGTGATCTCGGGCTTGATTGTATAACCCACTTTGTGGCTAGTATGCTGGAATTTAATAATGTAACAATTTCAGCTATTTCTTATTTACTTGAAAATCCTAGACCTATTATAATATCACTGAATTTCCTATCAAATGTTTTGGTTAGCTTAAGGTAAAAACTTACCCATGTTTATGTGTGGGAAGTCTTACGTGATACTTTTGTTTTCAAAAGGTTTTGAAGTTAAGCAACTTTAACCGTTTACTCACACCAGACCCATGTCTGACCCAAGTGTTTATTTTCTGTTTTATTAAACTCTTGGGTACTCAAATTTTTTACGAGTAGCCAAGGGATTCAGGTTAGCTTTGACGAGTTTTCTGGAGGAGCAATGGAGCATGAGGCTTTAACGTTCGTAGATATATAGTGTTCCACTGTGTTGGTTTCTCTGAGTTGTTTTTGAGTTGTAATAACTAGACATGTGTTTATAACTGTCTAGGATGTGTTGTATAAGTTGTGTAACTCTGATGTATATGATACTATGTAATATCTTATGTTATTAATATAATTTATTCGTTCCGCTGTTGAGATTCTGTTGTTGTTTCGTTCTTCTTCTCTATCTTTTCTCTTTTCTATCCCTTTCTTTCTTCAGGATGATACGACTTTCTGTGGAGAAAAAGTCGGGTCGTTACAGTTGGTATCAGAGCGATAGGTTGAGTGAATACCTAGGCTCTGGAGTGGTGTCTATCTTGAGAGCGCGTATTTGTAATTTTTTATATAACTATATATATATATATTTATTTCTACCTATATTGTTGGGTTACCTGTTCGGGTTTTCCAATATGAGTTCTAAAGGTAGATGGGGCAGTGGTGTGTGTAACACGACTATTACCTATAATAGGAGTCTGGGTGTTGAGGTTGGAAGTGTATCTATTGAAACTGTAGATCCAATACTGTCTCGAGTAAGCTTTACTGTGGTGTAAGGATTTCACCAATCTCTGAAGGAAACTTGTTAAGGTTCGGAGTCGATCTTTGAAGTGCAGTTGGATGAGTAGAGTTTGGATCTATCGGTTGAGCAGAAGCGAGTGATGATATCTTGGTAACTCAGGAAGAAGTAGCTGTGTGATGAGATGCAGTGACTATGGATGTCTCCAAAGATGTTTTCTTTGGAACAAGTTTAAGAAAGTGTGTCTGCTTCGGTGTTGTGGCTGAGTTTAGCATGGTGTTTCTGTTTGGTTCGAGGTTCGAGTTTCTCGAAGAGCTTTGGATTAGGAAGTCCTCGGCATCAGTGTCAGCAGTGCAGCTCGGAGTATTCTGTGTGTTGGAAGGAAGTTTTCTGGCTGAGCAATTTTTCTTGTGGTGGAATTTAGAAGTAGCATAGTGGATTTCTTCGATGGATTGGCTAAATAAGTGTAAGCTATTCCGATTGGTAAAGAGAGAACAGTTTTTCTTTGGAAATAGGTTAAGTAGATCGCAAAAGTGACTTGCGATTGCTGAGTGTTCTCTTGTGTTATCAGAGATTTTCTGGATATCTTCAGGGTAGTCAGAAGTTTATCCGCATCTGGATGTTGAGTTTTCGTATCGACTAGAATTCCAGGATTGGTACTGGTGGTTCGGTTTAGTTGAAGGATGGTTCCTAGAGATAGGGTTTGGTGAAGCAGCTCAAGTTTTGATGGAGTATCTGAGTTTTCTTTATGGATCTGTTGAACCATATTTCTGGGATGTGTTATCCAGTTTGTGCTCGTGTTCATCGTCAACATTCTTATCTACTCCAGATCAGAGTTGTGCAGCGGAAGCAGTTTGGAAGTGCATCTGTTTTGTCTTCTTTCGGATAGGAGAACTAAGTCAGTCCTCTGATGTTTGAGGAGTGGAGTTTGTTCTTGGTCTTGGTTGATCTTGAGGAGATCATTGTGTTGGGTTGTTTTTGGGTCTAGTTTGTTTCTAGAGGCATCGGCGAAGGTTGAGCTGATCAGGAAGGATGTAGGCAGCACAGGATCGTCCGAAGAGTTGTGGATAAGAGACGAAGGTATTTTGGATAAGAAGCTTGGTATACAAGGTTGAATGGTCAGTTTGGATAACTGGGATTCGATGTGTGTTACGTATCTCTGAGGGAGTACGTGTTTGATCTATCTCTGGTTTTGGAACCAGCAGTTCAGGAAGATTTGGTTGTTGAGTCAGACTAGTCTGTAGTCTAATATCCTGTCTAGTTTTGTAGATCTAGATGAGTAGGAGCTCTGTAGCTTAGTAGTATAGATTGTTTGGGTTCTGTAGAGCGAGTATCCCGATGTTTATATCTGGGAAACTCTAGGAAATTCTATCCAGAATTTTGTCTGGATAGTTAGATTTGTTTACTTGTGTGAATTTGTTTGCTATGGTTGTTAGCATATGGTTGATAATATATGTTGTGGTTTAAGAATTAAAAATCTTGGATAGATTATTAAATTACCTTTGTTTTAAATTTCGGGGACGAAATTCTTTTAAGGGGGGAGGAATGTGATGTCCCGGAATTTTGGGAAATATCAATTTAATAATCTGTATTAAAAATTAAATTGGTTTGATAATCTTTGTTAATAAATTTGAATTAATTTAATAATCTAATTAAATAAATATTTAATTACTGAATTTTATCTTTTAAAAATTAATAAAATGTTTTCTATTTATAATGTATATATATAATTGTATATATTGTAAATAGATAAGCTTTGGTCTGAATTTAACAAATGAAATTATGTTTTCAAATTCTAATATATTTTGGTAATTTGGAAATCATGATAAATTTAATCTTAAGCTTTTCAAAGTTATTTAATAAATAACTATATGGTTTTAAAAATACTTAAAATAAATGATTTATTGTTTAAAAATAGATTTTTAGCTTAAGTTTAAATTAAATAAAAGGTTTGTTTTATTTCTTTTTAAATATTACTTAATATATATGATTTAAAAATAGAAGTTTAAAATACAATTTACATATGGTATTAATTCATTTAATAATAGAAGAAATTTATAATTTCTTTTATAAATTATTTAAAATTGTCAAATTTGATATTTTCAAAAAAATAATTATAATACTTTGTTTTTATAAACATAAACAGATTTTATGGAAATAGAATTGTTATTTTAAATTTAAATGGTAGTTATATGTTAAAATATTTGGATAAGCTTTCATTTATATATAATTTGTTTATAACATTTTCTTTAAAAGAAATTCAAATATATACATTTAAATAAGGTATAAAAACTCTTATTTACATTTAAAAATAAATAGAAAATTTAAAAGACAAGTGTAATAAAATCAAGGCACATTAGTAACATGTGGAGGCTAATGAACAATTATGAAAACAAGTGTCATATTTGATTTAATTTTTTTTTTTTTTTAAAATCAATTCAGCCTTTATAAATACATATCCTTTCTCCTCTCCATTTCTTTTCTATTCTTAAATTCTAAAGCTAAGAAACTCAAACAAATAACTCAAAACAAATCTGGAAATCAATACTTCCAAACCAGAAATCAAACTCAAACCAAATTCTCAAAAATAAAGCCTGTAATTTATTGCAAAATCAAATCAAACCATTAGCCTGCATCTTCTTCAAGCCTGTAATCAAGTAGTCTCTGTTTCAAGCATTCCAGTTCTATAGGGATCAGCAATTCAACTTTATTAATCAAAGAAGCATTCAAGTTTAAGGTTTTCAAAAGCAAAATCAAAAGCATGCAAGTTTTAAATCAAAACAAAGCAGCAACTCAAGTTTTCATAAGCAAAGACTTTTCCAGTAATTCAAGTTTTTAAAGATTCAAAAAGCTTTTTCAAAGGAGGCTCTGCTCTTCATTTCAAAATCAGGTGAGTAAACTATATTTTTAAAAACAGTTTAAAAACCTGGATTTCATTTTGATATATGAATGTAAATCATGTTGCTTGCTTGAAATTTTGGATTGAAATGGATGCATGTGTATGTGTTAGTATTTGTTATCCCACCTTTTGGCAAGACCGTAACACCAAGAACTTGACTAGAAACCAATGACAGTTCGTCTTGGAGATCGGTTATACGCAGGCTCACTATGGATATCGACGAATTTTTTCCGAGTCTGGCTCGAGCTAAAATTGATATGACATGACAAGCAAAGCTATGAGAGCCAACATTCCGAATTTCAAGTCAATCGGAGTTCATATGCTCCAGATATTGTTGGATCACGGCTGAGAAATCCAAACTTGCATCGATCATAACTCGAGATCTACAAGTCCAAATGCCACCAAATTTGGACAGGAGCTAACTGGAAACCTAAGGAATGTCCATGCCAAATTTCAGCTCAATCGGAGCAAATCTTGATCGATTCGAAGTTGAGTTCGAATCGATATGGACCAACTTGCATCGATCATATCTCGAGATCTACAAGTCCAAATGCTATGAAATTTTCACAGTAGCTTACTGGCAACCTAAGGAATTTCCATGCCAAATTTCAGCTCCATCAGAGCAAATCTTAATCGATTCGGAGTTGAGTTCGAATCGATCATGGGCCAACCTGCATCGATCATATCTCGAGATCTATAAGTCCAAATGCTATGAAATTTTCAGAGGAGCTTACATATGACCTGAGGAATGTTCATGCCAAATTTCTGCTCAATCGGAGAAAATCTTGATCGATTCGAAGTTGAGTTTGAATCGATCTCGAAGTGGGCCCAAATTTCCTAAGGCCGGGCGTGTGGGCCCCCTCACGTGCCAGAAGTGGTCTCCCGAAATTTAGGCGAAATATCAGCCTCCTACACCTATAAATAGAGCCCCTGGTCATTCAGAAAAGGGGTCGGAGAATTCTAAGAGCTAAAAGCGCCCAGACTCTGCCAGATTTACTCCAAATCACCACTGCTACCTTAGATTCAGACTTAGATCATAAAATCAGTTGTACTACATTATAAGAAATTGTAATCTTCAAGTACCGAGCAATAAAATCATCAAACTTCATAGTGGACATAGGCGAAACGCCGAACCACTCTAAATCGTTGTCTTCTGTGCAATTTACTTTCTATTATTTGGAGTTTTTGTTAGATAATCCTCAGTTTTAATTTTCTTTCTTCACTTTTATCTCTTCAAAAACTTCCGAAGAGTGTTGTGCCCATTCTTGGTACAGCTAACGACTTCACCAGTGTTCAACCTAAACCCGAGGAGGATGGATCAGTCCATCTAACGACCTCGTCTTCAATATTTACAAGCTCGAGGAGGATGGGTCCGTCCATCTAACGACTTCGCTTGCCTACTCAGGGTGGATGTGATACAACCGTCCACGTACCTGATCAACCAACTCCGAACTCCCAGAGTGTGAGTCGGAGTATAAACATCAACTCCAGATTCCCAGAGTGCGAACTGGAGTATAAACATCAACTCCGAGTTCCCAGAGTGCGAAACGGAGTATAAACATCAACTCCGAACTCCCAGAGTGTGAGTCGGAGTATAAACATCAACTCCGAGTTCCCAGAGTGCGAACCGGAGTATAAACATCAACTCCGAACTCCTAGAGTGTGAGTCGGAGTATAAACATCAACTCCGAGTTCCCAGAGTGCGAACCGAAGTATAAACATCAACTCCGAACTCCCAGAGCGCGAGTCAGAGTATAAACATCAACTCCGTATTCCCAGAGTGCGAAGCGAAGTATAAACATCCAACTCCGAGTTCCCAGAGCACGAACCGGAGTATAAATATCAACTAACTCCAGATTCCCAGAGTGCGAACTGGAGTATAAACATAAACTAACTCTAAGTCCCTAGAGTGTGGGCTGGAGTATAAACACCAACTGGGTGTGAATGACCTCCCATCAACTCACTTCGGTCCCGAGAGCGCGGGCTAGAGTATAAACACCAAATGGGTGTGACTAACAACCCATCAACCAACTCCAGTCCTCAAAGCATGGTTTGGAATATGAATACCAAAAGGGATGTGATTCGACTATCCATCTATCGGCTATGGTTCCCCATCAAGTTCTGTAATATAAAAAGCGGATGTGGTTCGACCGTCTGCTTTCCAATCTTCCCCTGACACGGGGTCACACTTAACACACAAAATTGGATATGATTCGACCATCCAGCACTGAGCGGGTGTGATACAACCGTCCATGCATCAACTCTTGTCCCCGGCACGGGATCCATAACGTAAATTTATAGGGATGCGCTCCTACCCTACAAGACAAAGTTTCTTCCTTGATTCGACAGGGAGGCGTAGATTAGAAAAACGGACCTAGCTGGATGTCCTATTCCGAATTGATATTACTACCATCCAACCGCAAATGAACGTGGCGCGACTGTTCATCTGCTAACTCTCGCCTGTGATCCAATGGGTTTTGCGTGCAACATGGACGGATGTGACCTAACCATCCGCCAATCAATTCCTTCCTACAATTCAGTGGAAGAAGCATCAAACTAAAATTGTTGTAATTTGACCGACCACACTTCAACTTTCGCCTTGACTGGGGGCAGAGGAATTAATTGAGGAAAATGCGGTCTGACCATTTTCTACTAAAACTCTTAGTCCCCAGAGTGTGGACAGGGGTATAAACATCAAATAGGTGTGATGAATGGCCCTTCAACTGACTCTAATCCCCAAAGTGTGGCTATAAGAATAAACCAACGAATGAATGAGATTCGACCATTTATTCACCAACTCTGACCTGAACTCGACGTGAGGAGTGTAAACTCACTACAGGTGCAATTAGACCATCCACGAACTAACTCTGCCAACCCAAGACTGGGGGCAGAAGTGAAAATCACTGAAAGAAGAGAAAGGTGACTCGCTACATCTCCAACTTAGCGTCCTTTACAACTTAAGGCAACGACTACAAGGAGACCCTAATGCTAACCAATCAGAATGATGCCCAAAGTTCTGGGCAACCAATTATATCGTACCGCCGGATCGACGGGCAATATCGATCTGCACCTTTCATATCATACCATTGGATCGATAGGAAATGAGGTCCAAGCATTCTACATCGTGCCGTTGAATCGACGGTCAATATCGATACTCTTCGACTACAAATCGATGTGACCCAAACGTCCATCGAATACCTTTGACCAACAGAGCATGGATAGAAGAATAAACCACGAATAAGTGTGACTTGACCATTCGTCCTCCGTCGCCTTCCTTCGATCCGTCAGGAAGAGCATGAGACCAAATGAGCATGACATGACTGCATTTGAGCTGAATTTATCCCTAGATCTAACGGGAGAACGTAAATCGAAATGGACATGGTTGATCACCCAACTCCAAATGAATGCAACGCGACCATTCATTCACCGACTCTTACCATGATCCGACTAAAAGAGCAATTCAAAACAAGTACAACCTAAACATCTGCACACTGATTCTTACCCTGGATTTGACAAGGGAAGCATCAATCCTGCATTGGATCTGATTGGACGATTCACTCTTCAGTTTTTCCCCAAAGTACAGCGACATAAGCAGCGAAGTGAATGCCACTGACCGTCCAGAATCTAGCTTATGTCCGAATGTTGGCAAAGTAACAATGTATCCCGCTAAGAGGAAAGAACTAGAACATAAAACAGGATATGCACGACTTAGCCTTCCATCGGTTAACTCGATCCCATGGTTCAATGGGATAGAATACAAAATTGAAGCGGACATTATCTACCCTACCACTTATCGAGATATTCCCCAGACTTGGGGGCACGAACAAGAAGATAAGATAATATGATTCAACCATTCATCAGTCAACTCTGGTTCTTAAAGCTTGAACTACAGTATAGACACAGCTAGGATGAGACTAGATCGTCCGCGTAAAGCATCCGCCAACCCGAGACTGGGGGCAAAAGAGTAATTATCCGAGAGTTGACTATGACAACTTGAACCTATGACCCATGCCTGATGTTCATAACAACTCTAGGTTGCGACCGAAAGGATGCCTAGAGATAAAGTCATCATATCAATACCAGGACTTATGGGCGACTGATCATCATTCTAACCCTTCCGATGAGCAATGGATCGCAGATAAACACATGAGGCGCCTACAACCCATCACGAGTATTGTAGATCAGATCACAACTCTGCGCAATGATGAAGAAAGAGTCAACTGTTATACTTCAGGTGAATCTTGATGTGTTCGCTTGGACTCGATCTCATATATATATATGGACTCTCGCTAGCCATGAAGAACCCTGCATTAAATGTCATCCCGAGGTATGTCTCGGTGAACAGAAACGATGCGACATGGATCCGGAGAGATCTGTTGCACTTAAAGAGGATGTGAATTTGCTCAAAACCAGTGGGTTTATCCATGATGCCCTCCAACCAAAGTGAGTATCCAATCCTTTACTTATAAGAAAAACGAACAGAGAGTGGAGGACATACATCAACTGCTCAGATTTGCATGGGGTATGACAAAGCACGGCTTTCCACTTCCAATGATCAACCAACTGATGGACCTGACCATCAGACATGATTTACTCACATCCATGGATGCAAAATCCAGATACAATCGGATACCGAAGCATGTCCCAGACAAGGAATACAACTGTCTCATTATTGACCTGGGCCTATACTGCTATGCTGAAATCCCTGGATTCGAACTTGAGAACGCTTATGCTACTTGCCAAAGGACGATTAATAGATCATTAAAAAATCATATCGGTCGGTCGATGAAAGTAGATGTGGTTAATATGCTCATGTGATCGCGACTATCAAGCGACCATATCAATAACTTGACAGAGGTATTCAATGCTCTCCAAAAAATGCAGGATGAAACTCGATCCTTTGGAATGCTCTTTCACCATTACATCGAAAAGATTCTCTGTTTTCATCATTAATCCTCATGGAATCAAGACTAATTTCTAGAAAATTCCGACAGTTAGAGACATCCGTGTACCGAGGACAACTAAGCAGCTCTGATAGATCGGTTAAAGGGACCTCCCATTTTACCCAAACCTTGGGATCACGAAGATTTATACATCAATTGGGCCGTGTTAACACACGCCATAAGCGTCGCAATGCTATGTGAAGTGAAACGAATCCAAAGACCAGAATATGATGAAGGCTGGCTATTGACAAGCTCACCCCGTTAACGTCCATATCGACCAACTGTTACGATAGGTCCAATAGAAACCTTAGATGTCTGAAAAGTTACTCAAATGGAGTATCAAGCTAATCCAATTTGATATCACTTATCTCCCTCGGAGAACTCTCCATGGTCAAACATTAGCATACTTCATATCTGAATCTGCGACATCAAACGACTATCCGAAGAACAGTGGGGAACCGTCCAACCGATGGAGAACGTACACCGATGGAACTTCCAATAATCGGCTTTCTAACATCGAAGTTGCGTTAATGATTCCTGAGGAACGAACGATCTACTACGCCTTGAAACTCAACTTCCCTGCAACAAATAACGAAGCCAAGTATGAAACCTTGGCGCTCAAACTTGTAAGAAAACTACGAACGGAAACTTTACATGTCTTATGTGATACCGGTTAGTAGTACGCCAAGTCAAGGAAGATTATCCGACTAGGGGGCAATGTCTTGCTCCTTATCTCAACCGAGTCCAAAAGCTACTAGTCAACTTCGACTATTACACCATTACACACATCCTCGGAGAACAAAATGAAAAAGCTAAGTCACTGGCCAAGCTAGCCAGTTCTGGGGATGCGCGGCAAAAAGACTTTGTCCCAGTTGAAATACTTATTATTCTGGGCATTGACATATGAAGATCAACTAGATCTTGGAGATGGATCTAGAAAAAGAGTCATGGATGACTCCTATCAAAGATTATCCACGATTGGGGATTCTTATTGAATAAAGGAATAAGAAATGGCATATCCTCTGTGAAGCCTCACTGCATGATTACGTCTAGATTGTTCTACTCCGTCGACACAAAGCATTACTCCTGTATCCGCCAATCCGAGACCCATTATGATGTATCCGTCGATACGAAGCATACATTCCAACATCTCATATCGATCCAGGAGAGGATTGATATAAAGGAAGGACCCAAAACAACCATCGAACGTTGTTACAACTTGAATTTCGCTTCGATCCAGAAGAGGATCAATACGAAACTCAATCCAAACAAAAACTAAAAAACTTGACAACGACTCGTGAACGTGCAAATGTTAACGGGAGCCAGGTTAACATACGTACATGTATGTTAGACTAACATTCAATTTTCAAAATTCACAGGAATTGAATGCTCACCTGATGACAATTACAACAGCGAACAACAAATCGCTAGCACTCGACACTCAGTTACAACATTGCACTACATAATCACTGATAGTGGTTCAATCAACATTTATATTACTGGAAATCAATCGAAGGTTACATCTTTTGACGAAAAGATAGCAACTACTCAATGAATCAGATAGAACTTTTTCAGAATGAAGGATGCAGCATTTCAAAGCACGTCATGTTCACACAAGACGTACTTTGGGGGGCAAATGTTATCCCGCCTTTTGGCAAGACCGTGACACCAAGAACTTGACTAGAAACCAATGACAGTTCGTCTTGGAGATCGGTTATACGCAGGCTCACTATGGATATCGACGAATTTTTTCCGAGTCTGGATCGAGCTAAAATTGATATGACATGACAAGCAAAGCTATGAGAGCCAACATTCCGAATTTCAAGTCAATCGGAGTTCATATGCTCCAGATATTGATGGATCACGGTTGAGAAATCCAAACTTGCATCGATCATAACTCGAGATCTATAAGTCCAAATGCCACCAAATTTGGACAGGAGCTAACTGGAAACATAAGGAATGTCCATGCGAAATTTCAGCTCAATCGGAGCAAATCTTGATCGATTCGAAGTTGAGTTCGAATCGATATGGACCAACTTGCATCGATCATATCTCGAGATCTACAAGTCCAAATGCTATGAAATTTTCACAGTAGCTTACTGGCAACCAAAGGAATTTCCATGCCAAATTTCAGCTCCATCGGAGCAAATCTTGATCGATTCGAAGTTGAGTTCGAATCAATCACGGGCCAACCTGCATCGATCATATCTCGAGATCTATAAGTCCAAATGCTATGAAATTTTCAGAGGATCTTACATATGACCTGAGGAATGTTTATGCCAAATTTCAGCTCAATCGGAGAAAATCTTGATCGATTCGAAGTTGAGTTCGAATCGATCCCGAAGTGGGCCCAAATTTCCTAAGGCCGGGCGTGTGGGCCCCCTCACTTGCCAGAAGTGGTCTCCCAAAATTTAGGCGAAATATCAGCCTCCTACACCTATAAATAGAGCCCCTGGTCATTCAGAAAAGGGGTCGTAGAATTCTAAGAGCTAAAGAGTGCCCAGACTCTGCCTGATTTACTCCAAATCACCACTGCTACCTTAGATTCAGACTTAGATCATAAAATCAGTTGTACTACATTATAAGAAATTGTAATCTTCAAGTACCGAGCAATAAAATCATCAAACTTCATAGTGGACGTAGGCAAAACGCCGAACCACTCTAAATCGCTGTCTTTTGTGCAATTTACTTTCTGTTATTTGGAGTTTTTGTTAGATAATCCTCTGTTTTAATTTTCTTTCTTCACTTTTATCTCTTCAAAAACTTCCGAAGAGTGTTGTGCCCATTTTTGGTACAGCTAACGACTTCTCCAGTGTTCAACCTAAACCCGAGGAGGATGGATCAGTCCATCTAACGACCTCGTCTTCAATATTTACAAGCTCGAGGAGGATGGGTCCGTCCATCTAACGACTTCGCTTGCCTACTCAGGGTGGATGTGATACAACCGTCCACTTACCTGATCAACCAACTTTGAACTCCCACAGTGCGAGTCGGAGTATAAACATCAACTCCAGATTCCCAGAGTGTGAACTGGAGTATAAACATCAACTCCGAGTTCCCATAGTGCGAAACGGAGTATAAACATCAACTCCGAACTCCCAAAGTGTGAGTCGAAGTATAAACATCAACTTCGAGTTCTCAGAGTGCGAACCTGAGTATAAACATCAACTCTGAACTCCCAGAGTGTGAGTCGGAGTATAAACATCAACTTCGAGTTCCCAGAGTGCGAACCGGAGTATAAACATCAACTTCGAACTCCCAGAGTGCGAGTCGGAGTATAAACATCAACTTCGAACTCCCAGAGCGCGAGTCGGAGTATAAACATCAACTCCGTATTCCCAGAGTGCGAAGCGGAGTATAAACATCCAACTCCGAGTTCCCAGAGCACGAACCGGAGTATAAACATCAACTAACTCCAGATTCCCAGAGTGCGAACTGGAGTATAAACCTAAACTAACTCTAAGTCCCTAGAGTGTGGGCTGGAGTATAAACACCAACTGGGTGTGAATGACCTCCCATCAACTCACTTCGGTCCCGAGAGTGCAGGCTAGAGTATAAACACCAAATGGGTGTGACTAACAACCCATCAACCAACTCCAGTCCTCAAAGCATGGTTTGGAATATGAATACCAAAAGGGATGTGATTCGACTATCCATCTATCGGCTATGGTTCCTCATCAAGTTCTGTAATACAAAAAGCGGATGTGGTTCGACCGTCTGCTTTCCAATCTTCCCCTGACACGGGGTCACACTTAACACACAAAATTGGATATGATTCGACCATCCAGCACTGAGCGGGTGTGACACAACCGTCCATGCATCAACTCTTGTCCCCGACACGGGATCCATAACGTAAATTTATAGGGATGCGCTCCTACCCTACAAGACAAAGTTTCTTCCTTGATTTGACTAGGAGGCGTAGATTTGAAAAACGGACCTAGCTGGATGTCCTATTCCAAATTGATATTACTACCATCCAACCGCAAATGAACGTGGCGTGACCGTTCATCTGCTAACTCTCGCCTGTGATCCAATGGGTTTTGCGTGCAACATGGACGGATGTGACCTAACCATCCGCCAATCAATTCCTTCCTACAATTCAGTGGAAGAAGCATCAAACTAAAATTGTTGTAAGTTGACCGACCACACTTCAACTTTTGCCCTTGACTGGGGGCAGAGGAATTAATTGAGGAAAATGCGGTCTGACCATTTTCTACTAAAACTCTTAGTCCCCAGAGTGTGGACAGGGGTATAAACATCAAATAGGTGTGATGAATGGCCCTTCAACTGACTCTAATCCCCAAAGTGTGACTATAAGAATAAACCAACGAATGAATGAGATTCGACCATTTATTCACCAACTCTGACCTGAACTCGACGTGAGGAGTGTAAACTCACTATAGGTGCAATTAGACCATCCACAAACTAACTCTGCCAACCCAATACTGGGGGCAGAAGTGAAAATCACCGAAAGAAGAGAAAGGTGACTCGCTACATCTCCAACTTAGCGTCCTTTACAACTTAAGGCAACGACTACAAGGAGACCCTAATGCTAACCAATCAGAATGATGCCCGAAGTTCTGGGCAACCAATTATATCGTACCGCCGGATCGACGGGCAATATCGATCTGCACCTTTCATATCATACCATTGGATCGATAGGAAATGATGTCCAAGCATTCTACATCGTGCCGTTGAATCGACGGTCAATGTCGATCCTCTTCGACTACAAATCGATGTGACCCGAACGTCCATCGAATACCTTTGACCAACAGAGCACGGATAGAAGAATATACCACGAATGAGTGTGACTTGACCATTCGTCCTCCATCGCCTTCCTTCGATCCGTCAAGAAGAGCATGAGACCAAATGAGCATGACATGACTGCATTTGAGCTGACTTTATCCCTAGATCTAACGGGAGAACGTAAATCGAAATGGACATGGTTGATCACCCAACTCCAAATGAATGCAACGCGACCATTTCATTCACTGACTCTTACCATTATCCGACTAAAAGAGCAATTCAAAACAAGTACAACCTAAACATCCGCACACTGATTCTTACTCGGGATTTGACCAGGGAAGCATCAATCCTACATTGGATCTGATTGGACGATTCACTCTTCAGTTATTGCCCAAAGTACGGCGACATAAGCAGCGAAGTGAATGTCACTGACCGTCCAGAATCTAGCTTATGTCCGAATGTTGGCAAAGTAACAATGTATCCCGCTAAGAGGAAAGAACTAGAACATAATACAGGATATGCACGACTTAGCCTTCCATCGGTTAACTCGATCCCATGGTTCAATGGGATAGAATACAAAATTGAAGCGGACATTATCTACCCTACCACTTATCGAGATATTCCCCAGACTTGGGGGCACGAACATGAAGATAAGATAATATGATTCAACCATTCATCAGTCAACTCTGGTTCTTAAAGCTTGAACTACAGTATAGACACAGCTAGGATGAGACTAGATCGTCCGCGTAAAGCATCCGCCAACCCGAGACTGGGGGCAAAAGAGTAATTATCCGAGAGTTGACTATGACAACTTGAACCTATGACCCATGCCTGATGTTCATAACAACTCTAGGTTGCGACCGAAAGGATGCCTAGAGATAAAGTCATCATATCAATACCAGGACTTATGGGCGACTGATCATCATTCTGACCCTTCCGATGAGCAATGGATCGCAGATAAACACATGAGGCGCCTACAACCCATCACGAGTATTGTAGATCAGATCACAACTCTGCGCAATGATGAAGAAAGAGTCAACTGTTATACTTCAGGTGAATCTTGATGTGTTCGCTTGGACTCGATCTCATATATATATATATGGACTCTCGCTAGCCATGAAGAACCCTGCATTAAATGTCATCCCGAGGTATGTCTCGGTGAACAGAAACGATGCGACATGGATCCGGAGAGATCTGTTGCACTTAAAGAGGATGCGAATTTGCTCAAAACCAGTGGGTTTATCCATGATGCCCTCCAACCAAAGTGAGTATCCAATCCTTTACTTATAAGAAAAACGAACAGAGAGTGGAGGACATACATTAACTACTCAGATTTGCATGGGGTATGACAAAGCACGGCTTTCCACTTCCAATGATCAACCAACTGATGGACCTGACCATCAGACATGATTTACTCACATCCATGGATGCAAAATCCAGATACAATCGGATACCGAAGCATGTCCCAGACAAGGAATACAACTGTCTCATTATTGACCTGGGCCTATACTGCTATGCTGAAATCCCTGGATTCGAACATGATAACGCTTATGCTACTTGCCAAAGGACGATTAATAGATCATTCAAAAATCATATCGGTCGGTCGATGAAAGTAGATGTGGTTAATATGCTCATGTGATCGCGACTATCAAGCGACCATATCAATAACTTGACAGAGGTATTCAATGCTCTCCAAAAAATGCAGGATGAAACTCAATCCTTTGGAATGCTCTTTCACCATTACATCGAAAAGATTCTCTGTTTTCATCATTAATCCTCATGGAATCAAGACTAATTTCTAGAAAATTCCGACAGTTAGAGACACCCGTGTACCGAGGACAACTAAGCAGCTCTGATAGATCGGTTAAAGGGACCTCCCATTTTACCCAAACCTTGGGATCACGAAGATTTATACATCAATTGGGCCGTGTTAACACACGCCATAAGCGTCGCAATGCTATGTGAAGTGAAACGAATCCAAAGACCAGAATATGATGAAGGCTGGCTATTGACAAGCTCACCCCGTTAACGTCCATATCGACCAACTGTTACGATAGGTCAAATAGAAACCTTAGATGTCTGAAAAGTTACTCAAATGGAGTATCAAGCTAATCCAATTTGATATCACTTATCTCCCTCAGAGAACTCTCCATTGTCAAACATTAGCATACTTCATATCTGAATCTGCCACATCAAACGACTATCCGAAGAACAGTGGGGAACCGTCCAACCGATGGAGAACGTACACCGATGGAACTTCCAATAATCGGCTTTCTAACATCGAAGTTGCGTTAATGATTCCTAAGGAACGAACGATCTGCTATGCCCTGAAACTCAACTTCCCTGCAACAAATAACGAAGCCAAGTATGAAACCTTGGCGCTCAAACTTGTAAGAAAACTACGAATGGAAACTTTACATGTCTTATGTGATACCGGTTAGTAGTACGCCAAGTCAAGGAAGATTATCCGACTAGGGGGCAACGTCTTGCTCCTTATCTCAACCGAGTCCGAAAGCTACTAGTCGACTTCGACTATTACACCATTACACACATCCTCGGAGAACAAAATGAAAAAGCTAAGTCACTGGCCAAGCTAGCCAGTTCTGGGGATGCGCGGCAAAAAGACTTTGTCCCAGTTGAAATACTTATTATTCTGGGCATTGACATATGAAGATCAACTAGATCTTGGAGACGGATCTAGAAAAAGGGTCATGGATGACTCCTATCGAAGATTATCCACGATTGGGGATTTTTATTGAATAAAGGAATAAGAAATGGCATATCCTCTATGTAGCCTCACTGCATGATTACGTCTAGATTGTTCTACTCCATCGACACAAAGCATTACTCCTATATCCGCCAATCCGAGACCCATTATGATGTATCCGTCGATACGAAGCATACATTCCAACATCTCAGATCGATCCAGGAGAGGATTGATATAAAGGAAGGACTCAAAACAACCATCGAACGTTGTTACAACTTGAATTTCGCTTCGATCCAGGAGAGGATCAATACGAAACTCAATCCAAACAAAAACTAAAAAACTTGACAACGATTCGTGAACGTGCAAACGTTAACGGGAGCCAGGTTAACATACATACATGTATGTTAGACTAACATTCAATTTTCAAAATTCACAGGAATTGAATGCTCACCTGATGACAATTACAACAGCGAACAATAAATCGCTAGCACTCGACACTCAGTTACAACATTGCACTACATAATCACTGACAGTGGTTCAATCAACATTTATATTACTGGAAATCAATCGAAGGTTACATCTTTTGACGAAAAGATAGCAACTACTCAACGAATCAGATAGAACTTTTTCAGAATGAAGGATGCAGCATTTCAAAGCACGTCATGTTCACACAAGACGTACTTTGGGGGGAAAATGTTATCCCGCCTTTTGGCAAGACCGTGACACCAACAACTTGACTAGAAACCAATGATAGTTCGTCTTGGAGATCGGTTATACGCAGGCTCACTATGGATATCGATGAATTTTTTCTGAGTCTGGATCGAGCTAAAATTGATATGACATGACAAGCAAAGCTATGAGAGCCAACATTCCGAATTTCAAGTCAATCGGAGTACATATGCTCCAGATATTGATGGATCACGTTTGAGAAATCCAAACTTGCATCGATCAAAACTCGAGATCTACAAGTCCAAATGCCACCAAATTTGGACAGGTGCTAACTGGAAACCTAAGGAACGTCCATGCCAAATTTCAGCTCAATCGGAGCAAATCTTGATCGATTCGAAGTTGAGTTCGAATCGATATGGACCAACTTGCATCGATCATATCTCAAGATCTACAAATCCAAATGCTATGAAATTTTCACACTAGCTTACTGGCAACCTAAGTAATTTCCATGCCAAATTTCAGCTCCATCGGAGTAAAACTTGATCGATTCGAAGTTGAGTTCGAATCGATCACGGGCCAACCTGCATCGATCATATCTCGAGATCTATAAGTCCAAATGCTATGAAATTTTCAGAGGAGCTTACATATGACCTGAGGAATGTTCATGCCAAATTTCAGCTCAATCGGAGCAAATCTTGATCGATTCGAAGTTGAGTTCGAATCGATCCCGAAGTGGGCCCAAATTTCCTAAGGCCGGGCGTGTGGGCCCCCTCACGTGCCAGAAGTGGTCTCCCGAAATTTAGGCGAAATATCAGCCTCCTACACCTATAAATAGAGCCCGTGGTCATTCAGAAAAGAGGTCGGAGAATTCTAAGAGCTAAAGAGCGCCCAGACTCTGCCAGATTTACTCCAAATCACCACTGCAACCTTAGATTCAGACTTAGATCATAAAATCAGTTGTACTACATTATAAGAAATTGTAATCTTCAAGTACCGAGCAATAAAATCATCAAACTTCATAGTGGACGTAGGTGAAACGCCGAACCACTCTAAATCGCCGTCTTCTGTGCAATTTACTTTCTGTTATTTGGAGTTTTTGTTAGATAATCCTCAGTTTTAATTTTCTTTCTTCACTTTTATCTCTTCAAAAACTTCCGAAGAGTGTTGTGCCCATTTTTGGTACAGCTAACGACTTCGCCAGTGTTCAACCTAAACCCGAGGAGGATGGATCAGTCCATCTAACGACCTCGTCTTCAATATTTACAAGCTCGAGGAGGATGGGTCCGTCCATCTAACGACTTCGCTTGCCTACTCAGGGTGGATGTGATACAACCGTCCACGTACCTGATCAACCAACTCTGAACTCCCAAAGTGCGAGTCGGAGTATAAACATCAACTCCAGATTCCCAGAGTGCGAACTGGAGTATAAACATCAACTCCGAGTTCCCAGAGTGCGAAATGGAGTATAAACATCAACTCCGAACTCCCAAAGTGTGAGTCGGAGTATAAACATCAACTTCGAGTTCTCAGAGTGCGAACCTGAGTATAAACATCAACTCCGAACTCCCAGAGTGTGAGTCGGAGTATAAACATCAACTTCGAGTTCCCAAAGTGCGAACCGGAGTATAAACATCAACTTCGAACTCCCAGAGTGCGAGTCGGAGTATAAACATCAACTCCGAACTCCCAGAGCGCGAGTCGGAGTATAAACATCAACTCTGTATTCCCAGAGTACGAAGCGAAGTATAAACATCCAACTATGAGTTCCCAGAGCACGAACCGGAGTATAAACATCAACTAACTCCAGATTCCCAGAGTGCGAACTGGAGTATAAACATAAACTAACTCTAAGTCCCTAGAGTGTGGGCTGGAGTATAAACACCAACAGGGTGTGAATGACCCCCCATCAACTCACTTCGGTCCCGAGAGCGCAGGCTAGAGTATAAACACCAAATGGGTGTGACTAACAACCCATCAACCAACTCCAGTCCTCAAAGCATGGTTTGGAATATGAATACCAAAAGGGATGTGATTCGACTATCCATCTATCGGCTATGGTTCCTTATCAAGTTCTGTAATACAAAAAGAGGATGTGGTTCGACCGTCTGTTTTCCAATCTTCCCCTAACACGGGGTCACACTTAACACACAAAATTGGATATGATTCGACCATCCAGCACTGAGTGGGTGTGACACAACCGTCCATGCATCAACTCTTGTCCCCGGCACGGGATCCATAACGTAAATATATAGGGATGCGCTCCTACCCTACAAGACAAAGTTTCTTCCTTGATTCGACAGGGAGGTGTAGATTTGAAAAACGGACCTAGCTGGATGTCCTATTCCGAATTGATATTACTACCATCCAACCGCAAATGAACATGGCGTGACCGTTCATCTGCTAACTCTCGCCTGTGATCCAATGGGTTTTGCGTGCAACATGGACGGATGTGACCTAACCATCCGCCAATCAATTCCTTCCTACAATTCAGTGGAAGAAGCATCAAACTAAAATTGCTGTAATTTGACCGACCACACTTCAACTTTCGCCCTTGACTGGGGGCAGAGGAATTAATTGAGGAAAATGCGGTCTGACCATTTTCTACTAAAACTCTTAGTCCCCAGAGTGTGGACAGGGGTATAAACATCAAATAGGTGTGATGAATGGCCCTTCAACTGACTCTAATCCCCAAAGTGTGACTATAAGAATAAACCAACGAATGAATGAGATTCGACCATTTATTCACCAACTCTGACCTGAACTCCACGTGAGGAGTGTAAACTCACTACAGGTGCAATTAGACCATCCACGAACTAACTCTGCCAACCCAAGACTGGGGGCAGAAGTGAAAATCATCGAAAGAAGATAAAGGTGACTCGCTACATCTCCAACTTAGAGTCCTTTACAACTTAAGGCAACGATTACAAGGAGACCCTAATGCTAACCAATCAGAATGATGCCCGAAGTTCTAGGCAACCAATTATATCGTACCGCCGGATCGACGGGCAATATCGATCTGCACCTTTCATATCATACCATTGGATCGATAGGAAATGAGGTCCAAGCATTCTACATCGTGCCGTTGAATCAACGGTCAATATCGATCCTCTTCGACTACAAATCGATGTGACCCGACGTCCATCGAATACCTTTGACCAACAGAGCACGGATAGAAGAATAAACCACGAATGAGTGTGACTAGACCATTCGTCCTCCGTCGCCTTCCTTCGATCCGTCAGGAAGAGCATGAGACCAAATGAGCATGACATGACTGCATTTGAGCTGAATTTATCCCTAGATCTAACGGGAGAACGTAAATCGAAATGGACATGGTTGATCACCCAACTCCAAATGAATGCAACGCGACCATTCATTCACTGACTCTTACCATGATCCGACTAAAAGAGCAATTCAAAACAAGTACAACCTAAACATCTGCACACTGATTCTTACCCTGGATTTGACAAGTGAAGCATCAATCCTGCATTGGATCTGATTGGACGATTCACTCTTCAGTTTTTGCCTAAAGTACGGCGACATAAGCAGCGAAGTGAATGTCACTGACCGTCCAGAATCTAGCTTATGTCCGAATGTTGGCAAAGTAACAATGTATCCCGCTAAGAGGAAAGAACTAGAACATAATACAGGATATGCACGGCTCAGCCTTCCATCGGTTAACTCAATCCCATGGTTCAATGGGATAGAATACAAAATTGAAGCGGACATTATCTACCCTACCACTTATCGAGATATTCCCCAGACTTGGGGGCACGAACAAGAAGATAAGATAATATGATTCAACCATTCATCAGTCAACTCTGGTTCTTAAAGCTTGAACTACAATATAGACACAGCTAGGATGAGACTAGATCGTCCGTGTAATGCATCCGCCAACCCGAGACTGGGGGCAAAAGAGTAATTATCCGAGAGTTGACTATGACAACTTGAACCTATGACCCATGCCTGATGTTCATAACAACTCTAGGTTGCGACCGAAAGGATGCCTAGAGATAAAGTCATCAGATCAATACCAGGACTTATGGGCGACTGATCATCATTCTGACCCTTCAGATGAGCAATGGATCGCAGATAAACACATGAGGCGCCTACAACCCATCACGAGTATTGTAGATCAGATCACAACTCTGCGCAATGATGAAGAAAGAGTCAACTGTTATACTTCAGGTGAATCTTGATGTGTTCGCTTGGACTCGATCTCATATATATATATGGACTCTTGCTAGCCATGAAGAACCCTGCATTAAATGTCGTCCCGAGGTATGTCTCGGTGAACAGAAACGATGCGACATGGATCCGGAGAGATCTGTTGCACTTAAAGAGGATGCGAATTTGCTCAAAACCAGTGGGTTTATCCATGATGCCCTCCAACCAAAGTGAGTATCCAATCCTTTACTTATAAGAAAAACGAACAGAGAGTGGAGGACATACATCAACTACTCAGATTTGCATGGGGTATGACAAAGCACGGCTTTCCACTTCCAATGATCAACCAACTGATGGACCTGACCATCAGACATGATTTACTCACATCCATGGATGCAAACTCCAGATACAATCGGATACCGAAGCATGTTCCAAACAAGGAATACAACTGTCTCATTATTGACCTGGGCCTATACTGCTATGCTGAAATCCTAGGATTCGAACTTGAGAACGCTTATGCTACTTACCAAAGGACGATTAATAGATCATTCAAAAATCATATCGGTCGGTCGATGAAAGTAGATGTGGTTAATATGCTCATGTGATCGCGACTATCAAGCGACCATATCAATAACTTGACAGAGGTATTCAATGCTCTCCAAAAAATCCAGGATGAAACTCGATCCTTTGGAATGCTCTTTCACCATTACATCGGAAAGATTCTCTGTTTTATTCATTAATCCTCATGGAATCAAGACTAATTTCTAGAAAATTCCAACAGTTAGAGACACCCGTGTACCGAGGACAACTAAGCAGCTCTGATAGATCGGTTAAAGGGACCTCCCATTTTACCCAAACCTTGGGATCACGAAGATTTATACATCAATTGGGCCGTGTTAACACACGCCATAAGCGTCGCAATGCTATGTGAAGTGAAACGAATCCAAAGACCAGAATATGATGAAGGCTGGCTATTGACAAGCTCACCCCGTTAACGTCCATATCGACCAACTGTTACGATAGGTCCAATAGAAACCTTAGATGTCTGAAAAGTTACTCAAATGGAGTATCAAGCTAATCCAATTTGATATCACTTATCTCCCTCGGAGAACTCTCCATGGTCAAACATTAGCATACTTCATATCTGAATCTGCGACATCAAACGACTATCCGAAGAACAGTGGGGAACCGTCCAACCGATGGAGAACGTACACCGATGGAACTTCCAATAATCGGCTTTCTAACATCGAAGTTGCGTTAATGATTCCTGAGGAACGAACGATCTACTACGCCTTGAAACTCAACTTCCCTGCAATAAATAACGAAGCCAAGTATGAAACCTTGGCGCTCAAACTTGTAAGAAAACTACGAATGGAAACTTTACATGTCTTATGTGATACCGGTTAGTAATACGCCAAGTCAAGGAAGATTATCCGACTAGGGGGCAACATCTTGCTCCTTATCTCAACCAAGTCCAAAAGCTACTAGTCGACTTCGACTATTGCACCATTACACACATCCTCGGAGAACAAAATGAAAAAGCTAAGTCACTGGCCAAGCTAGCCAGTTCTGGGGATGCGCGGCAAAAAGACTTTGTCCCAGTTGAAATACTTATTATTCTGGGCATTGACATATGAAGATCAACTAGATCTTGGAGACGGATTTAGAAAAAGAGTCATGGATGACTCCTATCAAAGATTATCCACGATTGGGGATTCTTATTGAATAAAGGAATAAGAAATGGCATATCCTCTGTGAAGCCTCACTGCATGATTACGTCTAGATTGTTCTACTCCATTGACACAAAGCATTACTCCTGTATCCGCCAATCCGAGACCCATTATGATGTATCCGTCGATACGAAGCATACATTCCAACATCTCAGATCGATCCAGGAGAGGATTGATATAAAGGAAGGACTCAAAACAACCATCGAATGTTGTTACAACTTGAATTTCGCTTCGATCCAGGAGAGGATCAATACGAAACTCAATCCAAACAAAAACTAAAAAACTTGACAACGACTCGTGAACATGCAAATGTTAACGGGAGCCAGGTTAACATACGTACATGTATGTTAGACTAACATTCAATTTTCAAAATTCACAAGAATTGAATGCTCACCTGATGACAATTACAACAGCGAACAACAAATCGCTAGCACTCGACACTCAATTACAACATTGCACTACATAATCACTGACAGTGGTTCAATCAACATTTATATTATTGAAAATCAATCGAAGGTTACATCTTTTGACGAAAAGATAGCAACTACTCAACGAATCAGATAGAACTTTTTCAAATGAAGGATGCAGCATTTCAAAGCACGTCATGTTCACACAAGACGTACTTTGGGGGGCAAATGTTATCCCACCTTTTGGCAAGACCGTGACACCAAGAACTTGACTAGAAACCAATGACAGTTCGTCTTGGAGATCGGTTATACGCAGGCTCACTATGGATATCGACGAATTTTTTCCGAGTCTAGATCGAGCTAAAATTGATATGACATGACAAGCAAAGCTACGAGAGCCAACATTCCGAATTTCAAGTCAATCGGAGTTCATATGTTCCAGATATTGATGTATCACGGTTGAGAAATCCAAACTTGCATCGATCATAACTCGAGATCTACAAGTCCAAATGCCACCAAATTAAGACAGGAGCTAACTAGCAACCTAAGGAATATCCATGCCAAATTTCAGCTCAATCGGAGCAAATCTTGATTGATTCGAAGTTGAGTTCGAATCGATATGGACCAACTTGCATCGATCATATCTCGAGATCTACAAGTCCAAATGCTATGAAATTTTCACAGTAGCTTACTGGCAACCTAAGGATTTTCCATGCCAAATTTTTGCTCCATCGAAGCAAATCTTGATCGATTCGAAGTTGAGTTCGAATCGATCACGGGCCAACTTGCATCGATCATATCTCGAGATCTATAAGTCCAAATGCTATGAAATTTTCAGAGGAGCTTACATATGACCTGAGGAATGTTCTTGCCAAATTTCAGCTCAATCGAAGCAAATCTTGATCGATTCGAAGTTGAGTTCGAATCGATCCCGAAGTGGGCCCAAATTTCATGAGGCCGGGCGTGTGGGCCCCCTCACGTGCCAGAAGTGGTCTCCCGAAATTTAGGCGAAATATCAGCCTTCTACACCTATAAATAGAGCTCCTGGTCATTCAGAAAAGGGGTCGGAGAATTCTAAGAGCTAAAGAGCGCCCAGACTCTGCCAGATTTACTCCAAATCACCACTGCTACCTTAGATTCAGACTTAGATCATAAAATCAGTTGTACTACATTATAAGAAATTGTAATCTTCAAGTACCGAGCAATAAAATCATCAAACTTCATAGTGGACGTAGGCGAAACGCCGAACCACTCTAAATCGCCGTCTTCTGTGCAATTTACTTTCTGTTATTTGGAGTTTTTGTTAGATAATCCTCAGTTTTAATTTTCTTTCTTCACTTTTATCTCTTCAAAAACTTCTGAAGACTGTTGTGCCCATTTTTGGTACAGCTAACGACTTCGCCAGTGTTCAACCTAAACCCGAGGAGGATGGATCAGTCCATCTAACGACCTCGTCTTCAATATTTACAAGCTCGAGGAGGATGGGTCCGTCCATCTAACGACTTCGCTTGCCTACTCAGGGTGGATGTGATACAACCGTCCACGTACCTGATCAACCAACTACGAACTCCCAGAGTGCGAGTCGGAGTATAAACATCAACTCCAGATTCCCAGAGTGCAAACTGGAGTATAAACATCAACTCCGAGTTCCCAGAGTGCGAAACGGAGTATAAACATCAACTCCGAACTCCCAGAGTGTGAGTCGTAGTATAAACATCAACTTCGAGTTCCCAGAGTGCGAACCGGAGTATAAACATCAGCTCCGAACTCCTAGAGTGTGAGTCGGAGTATAAACATCAACTCCGAGTTCCCAGAGTGCGAACCGGAGTATAAACATCAACTTCGAACTCCCAGAGTGCGAGTCGGAGTATAAACATCAACTCCGAACTCCCAGAGCGCGAGTCAGAGTATAAACATCAACTCCGTATTCCCAGAGTGCGAAGCGGAGTATAAACATCCAACTCCGAGTTCCCAGAGCACGAACCGGAGTATAAACATCAACTACCTCCAGATTCCCAGAGTGCGAACTGGAGTATAAACATAAACTAACTCTAAGTCCCTAGAGTGTGGGCTAGAGTATAAACACCAACTGGGTGTGAATGACCTCCCATCAACTCACTTCGGTCCCGAGAGCGCAGGCTAGAGTATAAACACCAAATGGGTGTGACTAACAACCCATCAACCAACTCCAGTCCTCAAAGCATGGTTTGGAATATGAATACCAAAAGGGATGTGATTCGACTATCCATCTATCGGCTATGGTTCCTCATCAAGTTCTGTAATACAAAAAGCAGATGTGGTTCGACCGTCTGCTTTCCAATCTTCCCCTGACACGGGGTCACACTTAACACACAAAATTGGATATGATTCGACCATCCAGCACTGAGTGGGTGTGACACAACCGTCCATGCATCAACTCTTGTCCCCGGCACGGGATCCATAACGTAAATATATAGGGATGCGCTCCTACCCTACAAGACAAAGTTTCTTCCTTGATTCGACAGGGAGGCGTAGATTCGAAAAACGGACCTAGCTGGATGTCCTATTCCGAATTGATATTACTACCATCCAACCGCAAATGAATGTGGCGTGACCGTTCATCTGCTAACTCTCACCTGTGATCCAATGTGTTTTGCGTGCAACATGGACGGATGTGACCTAACCATCCGCCAATCAATTCCTTCCTACAATTCAGTGGAAGAAGCATCAAACTAAAATTGCTGTAATTTGACCGACCACACTTCAACTTTCGCCCTTGACTGGGGGCAGAGGAATTAATTGAGGAAAATGCGGTCTGACCATTTTCTACTAAAACTCTTAGTCCCCAGAGTGTGGACAGGGGTATAAACATCAAATAGGTGTGATGAATGGCCCTTCAACTGACTCTAATCCCCAAAGTGTGACTATAAGAATAAACCAACGAATGAATGAGATTCGACCATTTATTCACCAACTCTGACCTGAACTCGACGTGAGGAGTGTAAACTCACTACAGGTGCAATTAGACCATCCACGAACTAACTCTGCCAACCCAAAACTGGGGGCAGAAGTGAAAATCACCGAAAGAAGAGAAAGGTGACTCGCTACATCTCCAACTTAGCGTCCTTTACAACTTAAGGCAACGACTACAAGGAGACCCTAATGCTAACCAATCAGAATGATGCCCGAAGTTCTGGGCAACCAATTATATCGTACCGCCGGATCGACGGGCAATATCGATCTGCACCTTTCATATCATACCATTGGATCGATAGGAAATGAGGTCCAAGCATTCTACATCGTGCCGTTGAACCGACGGTGAATATCGATCCTCTTTGACTACAAATCGATGTGACCCGAACGTCCATCGAATACCTTTGACCAACAGAGCACGGATAGAAGAATAAACCACGAATGAGTGTGACTTGACCATTCGTCCTCCGTCGCCTTCCTTCGATCCGCCAGGAAGAGCAAGAGACCAAATGAGCATGACATGACTGCATTTGAGCTGACTTTATCCCTAGATCTAACGGGAGAACATAAATCGAAATGGACATGGTTGATCACCCAACTCTAAATGAATGCAACGCGACCATTCATTCACTGACTCTTACCATGATCCGACTATAAGAGCAATTCAAAACAAGTACAACCTAAACATCTGCACACTGATTCTTACCCTGGATTTGACAAGGGAAGCATCAATCCTGCATTGGATCTGATTGGACGATTCACTCTTCAGTTTTTGCCCAAAGTACGGCGACATAAGCAGCGAAGTGAATGTCACTGACCGTCCAGAATCTAGCTTATGTCCGAATGTTGGCAAAGTAACAATGTATCCCGCTAAGAGGAAAGAACTAGAACATAATACAGGATATGCACGACTCAGCCTTCCATCGGTTAACTCGATCCCATGGTTCAATGGGATAGAATACAAAATTGAAGCGGACATTATCTACCCTACCACTTATCGAGATATTCCCCAGACTTGGGGGCACGAACAAGAAGATAAGATAATATGATTCAACCATTCATCAGTCAACTCTGGTTCTTAAAGCTTGAACTACAGTATAGACACAGCTAGGATGAGACTAGATCGTCCGCGTAATGCATCCGCCAACCCGAGACTCGGGGCAAAAGAGTAATTATCCGAAAGTTGACTATGACAACTTGAACCTATGACCCATGCCTGATGTTCATAACAACTCTAGGTTGCGACCGAAAGGATGCCTAGAGATAAAGTCATCAGATCAATACCAGGACTTATGAGCGACTGATCATCATTCTGACCCTTCCGATGAGCAATGGATCGCAGATAAACACATGAGGCGCCTACAACCCATCACGAGTATTGTAGATCAGATCACAACTCTGCGCAATGATGAAGAAAGAGTCAACTGTTCTACTTCAGGTGAATCTTGATGTGTTCGCTTGGACTCGATCTCATATATATATATGGACTCTCGCTAGCCATGAAGAACCCTGCATTAAATGTCGTCCCGAGGTATGTCTCGGTGAACAGAAATGATGCGACATGGATCCGGAGAGATCTGTTGCACTTAAAGAGGATGCGAATTTGCTCAAAACCAGTGGGTTTATCCATGATGCCCTCCAACCAAAGTGAGTATCCAATCCTTTACTTATAAGAAAAACGAACAGAGAGTGGAGGACATACATCAACTACTCAGATTTGCATGGGGTATGACAAAGCACGGCTTTCCACTTCCAATGATCAACCAACTGATGGACCTGACCATCAGACATTATTTACTCACATCCATGGATGCAAACTCCAGATACAATCGGATACCGAAGCATGTCCCAGACAAGGAATACAACTGTCTCATTATTGACCTGGGCCTATACTGCTATGCTGAAATCCCTGGATTCGAACTTGAGAACGCTTATGCTACTTGCCAAAGGACGATTAATAGATCATTCAAAAATCATATCGGTCGGTCGATGAAAGTAGATGTGGTTAATATGCTCATGTGATCGCGACTATCAAGCGACCATATCAATAACTTGACAGAGGTATTCAATGCTCTCCAAAAAAATGCAGGATGAAACTCGATCCTTTGGAATGCTCTTTCACCATTACATCGGAAAGATTCTCTGTTTTCATCATTAATCCTCATGGAATCAAGACTAATTTCTAGAAAATTCCGACAGTTAGAGACACCCGTGTACCGAGGACAACTAAGCAGCTCTGATAGATCGGTTAAAGGGACCTCCCATTTTACCCAAACCTTGGGATCACGAAGATTTATACATCAATTGGGCCGTATTAACACACGCCATAAGCGTCGCAATGCTATGTGAAGTGAAACGAATCCAAAGACCAGAATATGATGAAGGCTGGCTATTGACAAGCTCACCCCGTTAACGTCCATATCGACCAACTGTTACGATAGGTCCAATAGAAACCTTAGATGTCTGAAAAGTTACTCAAATGGAGTATCAAGCTAATCCAATTTGATATCACTTATCTCCCTCGGAGAACTCTCCATGGTCAAACATTAGCATACTTCATATCTGAATCTGCCACATCAAACGACTATCCGAAGAACAGTGGGGAACCGTCCAACCGATGGAGAACGTACACCGATGGAACTTCCAATAATCGGCTTTCTAACATCGAAGTTGCGTTAATGATTCCTGAGGAACGAACGATCTACTACGCCTTGAAACTCAACTTCCCTGCAATAAATAACGAAGCCAAGTATGAAACCTTGGCGCTCAAACTTGTAAGAAAACTACGAACGGAAACTTTACATGTCTTATGTGATACCGGTTAGTAGTACGCCAAGTCAAGGAAGATTATCCGACTAGGGGGCAATGTCTTGCTCCTTATCTCAACCGAGTCCAAAAGCTACTAGTCGACTTCGACTATTACACCATTACACACATCCTCGGAGAACAAAATGAAAAAGCTAAGTCACTGGCCAAGCTAGCCAGTTTTGGGGATGCGCGGCAAAAAGACTTTGTCCCAGTTGAAATACTTATTATTCTGGGCATTGACATATGAAGATCAACTAGATCTTGGAGATGGATCTAGAAAAAGAGTCATGGATGACTCCTATCAAAGATTATCCACGATTGGGGATTCTTATTGAATAAAGGAATAAGAAATGGCATATCCTCTGTGAAGCCTCACTGCATGATTACGTCTAGATTGTTCTACTCCGTCGACACAAAGCATTACTCCTGTATCCGCCAATCCGAGACCCATTATGATGTATCCGTCGATACGAAGCATACATTCCAACATCTCAGATCGATCCAGGAGAGGATTGATATAAAGGAAGGACTCAAAACAACCATCGAACGTTGTTACAACTTGAATTTCGCTTCGATCCAGAAGAGGATCAATACGAAACTCAATCCAAACAAAAACTAAAAAACTTGACAACGACTCGTGAACGTGCAAACGTTAACGGGAGCCAGGTTAACATACATACATGTATGTTAGACTAACATTCAATTTTCAAAATTCACAGTAATTGAATGCTCACCTGATGACAATTACAACAGCGAACAACAAATCGCTAGCACTCGACACTCAGTTACAACATTGCACTACATAATCACTGACAGTGGTTCAATCAACATTTATATTACTGGAAATCAATCGAAGGTTACATCTTTTGACGAAAAGATAGCAACTACTCAACGAATCAGATAGAACTTTTTCAGAATGAAGGATACAGCATTTCAAAGCACGTCATGTTCACACAAGACGTACTTTGGGGGGCAAATGTTATCCCGCCTTTTGGTAAGACCGTGACACCAAGAACTTGACTAGAAACCAATGGCAGTTCGTCTTGGAGATCGGTTATACGTAGGCTCACTATGGATATCGACGAATTTTTTCCAAGTCTGGATCGAGCTAAAATTGATATGACATGACAAGCAAAGCTATGAGAGCCAACATTCCGAATTTCAAGTCAATCGGAGTTCATATGCTCCAGATATTGATGGATCACGGCTGAGAAATCCAAACTTGCAACGATCATAACTCGAGATCTACAAGTCCAAATGCCACCAAATTTGGACAGGAGCTAACTGGCAACCTAAGGAATGTCCATGCCAAATTTCAGCTCAATCGGAGCAAATCTTGATCGATTCGAAGTTGAGTTCGGATCGATATGGACCAACTTGCATCGATCATATCTCGAGATCTACAAGTCCAAATGCTATGAAATTTTCACAGTAGCTTACTGGCAACCTAAGGAATTTCCATGCCAAATTTCAGCTCCATCGGAGCAAATCTTGATCGATTCGAAGTTGAGTTCGAATCGATCACGGGCCAACCTGCATCGATCATATCTCGAGATCTATAAGTCCAAATGCTATGAAATTTTCAGAGGAGCTTACATATGACCTGAAAAATGTTCATGCCAAATTTCAGCTCAATCGGAGCAAATCTTGATCGATTCGAAGTTGAGTTCGAATCGATCCCGAAGTGGGCCCAAATTTCCTGAGGCCGGGCGTGTGGGCCCCCTCACGTGCCAGAAGTGGTCTCCCGAAATTTAGGCGAAATATCAGCCTCCTACACCTATAAATAGAGCCCCTGGTCATTCAGAAAAGGGGTCGGAGAATTCTAAGAGCTATAGAGCGCCCAGACTCTGCCAGATTTACTCCAAATCACCACTGCTACCTTAGATTCAGACTTAGATCATAAAATCAGTTGTACTACATTATAAGAAATTGTAATCTTCAAGTACCGAGCAATAAAATCATCAAACTTCATAGTGGACGTAGGCGAAACACCGAACCACTCTAAATCGATGTCTTCTGTGCAATTTATTTTCTGTTATTTGGAGTTTTTGTTAGATAATCCTCGGTTTTAATTTTCTTTCTTCACTTTTATCTCTTCAAAAACTTCCGAAGAGTGTTGTGCCCATTTTTGGTACAAACAGTATTGAATGCCTGTATATATGCAAAAGAATGAACTCTGTTGTTTTTAACAGGTTTTGTTTTCTCTATTTAACCCAATATCAAATCATTAAATCGTAGTTAGCTTTTGATTTGTAAATAGAAAGTGTTTGAAATCATGCAATAACACTATTAAAAATCATTCCAGGAATTTATATTGTATATTTGTGTAGAAAGTTTATAAATAACAAGTGAGAAAACTTGACCTTATTATATCTTTTGATGATTTAATTTGTATGTGAAATATGTGCTGGTATAATTATGTGAATATTTCAGCATATATATGTATGTATATAAACATAACATAAGATAATTAATGCATGTATGTGTATACCCAGAAGTATCTCCCTGTTTCAAATTCACAGGCTAACAAAATAATTTAAAAATCAATCCCTTCATCTCCAATAAGTTTTAAGCTATGATTTCTAAATGAAAAATGTTTGTAATGATGTAAATTTATTTTTAAAAATAGTTTCAAGCATTTGTATTAAACAATTATTTCTGAAATAAGGAAACTCAGTGATAAACAAATAATAGTCAAAAATTCGAAGAGTATAATTTCACGTTTTGTTTTCATAACTTGGATTAGCATTTGAAAATAAGGATTTTTGATGATAATATTATGATTTTTAAGCAAGTGGTGGTCGTGAATATTTAAGATGGTCAGAAAAGGGATTTTCATGAACTGCCAACGATCGATGGTGAGTTGAAATTCGAGCTGATGGTTGAGGGTAGAGGGATGATCGCAGATGGTAGGAAAATTGCTAGATGTTGGTCAGAATCACCGTGGAGGTGGCGATGGAGGATTTTGGTCTGTAGCCCTAGTTTGTCTGGGATGAATATTTTGGATTGGTTCGACTTCCACAGTTGATCGAGTGCAATAAGGTTTTTGGTGATGGAAGATGGTGGGTTGACGAGAACTTGGCCGAAGTTTCAGAAGTAACGGCGGTCGGAGCTTCGAGAGGGAGGCGTTGACAGGTTGTGATGGGGGTGCCTGTTGTCGTTCCAGGTTCGGGGTTGAAGCCTCGATTTGATTTCGAGCTTTTGTATGACGATCTAATGATCGTGGGGAGATGTGTAGTTATTTGCCAATGTGGGATGATCGGAGAAATTGGCCAGAAGCGATCGGCGGCACCGTGCATATGCACGGTGCACCACTTTTTTTTTCTGTTGATTGTTGATATGAGTGGGGTTTTTGTCTCGAGTAATTCTCGAGTAGAATGAGTGTTTTGCTCGAGTTTGTTTGTAATTGACTTGAAGCAAATTTAAGTAAGGCTCGGGTAAAAAAAATATGGGTTAAAGGTAAACCACCTTTGTTTTTAAAGTCTAAAACTGGATTTTGAAAATGTAAAGAAAGGATTTAAATAAAGTTTTATAAATTTAAATGTTTTAATAAGTTTAAATGTTAAGTTATATTTTAAATGTTTGAATTTAAAAAGAAATTGTTTTAAACTCTTGTAAAAATTCTTTTATAAGAAAAAGTATTCTTTGTCATGTAAATTTAAAGGTTTTAAATTGATTTAAATTTTGTTAAAAATAAATTGAGTTTCATTTTAAACCTTGAATTTAAAATGAAATTTGGAAATGAATGTTTCAAATATATTTGTGAATGATAATTTAACCATAGATAAGAAAAAGTTTTTAAAGTTAAATTAGAATTTAATATTTTGTTATTCATTTAAGTATTAGGGTAATTAAATGGATAATTAACTTATTTTATAAATTAATGAAATGGATAATTACTTAAAGTAATTAAGGGTTTAAACTTAAGGTTTAAGATTAATTATTCTTAGAATAATTAATTTGTAATTTAAGAATCATAAATTAAATAAGGTTAGATTTTAATTAATGATTAGTAATTAATTAATCAAGTAACAAAGGATTAATTAAGTTACAGTTCACTTAATTAATTAAATAATTAGTGATTAATTAAATGATTATTAAAGATAAATTAAATTGTAATTAATAATGATTAATCCAAGTTTAATTACTTAAGAGATTATTAAAGAATTGATAATAGTTAATGAAGATCATTAACTTGAGATTATTAAATAATTAATTAAATATGATTAATTTTAATAATTAATTAGATTAATTAAGGATAATTAATTAAAGGCTAATTACTTGAATGTAATTAAAAGATAATTAATCGAGGATGATTAATTAAAATAAATAACTAGAGGATGATTAATTAATTAAATTGTGATTAATTAATGGTTAAGTAAGCAAGATTTATAGAATGAGGTGATTAATTTAATTTACTTTAAATTAATTAAAGATGAAGTAATTATTTTAATTCACTATTAAATTAATTATAGAATGATGATTAATAAATCATTGCTTATGGATGCTGTTGGATGCTTTGCATTATTTGATATCTCTAATGAGATATGTGATGATCTATGACGTGGATGTTTTGGTTGAATTGTAATGTGAATTATCTATTTGTGATAATAATAATGCTGATTATCTATTGTGATATTGTGAATTATCTATCCGTATGTATATAGATAATTGAATTGAATTGTTTTAACTTTAAAACAACTTGGCCTTAAAAGATACGTTTTGGATTTTGATGAGACCGGGATCGGGTTTCCAGATTTGGATTTCCGAATACCACATCGATCCAAATTAACGATAGATCGTGAATCTCAAGTGAAGTGAAGACTCGAGGTGTAAGAACTATGTACCGTTATAACTCTGAGGGTGATTCCAAAATGAGTTAACGGATATAGTACTTTCAGATTCGAGATGAAGATTCAGAGTGCAAGGGCTATGGTCGTTAACTCTGAGGGTGATTCCAAAACGAGTGTAACGAGATAGTGCCTTCGGTTTCGTTCGAACCCGGAACGAACTTGTATGGATTGAATGCTTTCAGAACATCGTCAAGAGGGCGATGAGCATTCTAAGATAGATGTGTTCTATAAAGGTAATCGTAGCCTCAAGCCTCATCAACTGGGAATGGCTAAAATAGGGGAGGTGCAGCAAGGCTAAGTGAGTCACGCTCAAGTAGGACAAGATTTCCCCTGTCTAGAGGTCCCTTCTTTTTATTCGGCTTAGTGGGCAGTTGATTCGCGACAACTGCTGGGGTTGTCTTGTTCGGGACTATCCAGTAAGGGATGGTTCCGGGTTTGTGTTGCAGGGGGTCGGGAGTGATCCTCGGTATGTTGATCTAGGCCACATACTGTGATGGGCGGTACCCCAGTAGCCCTGCCATTGTATGGAAATCCAACTTCCAATAAGTGATCTCGGACTTGATTGTATAACCCACTTTGTGGCTAGTATGCTGAAATTTAATAATGTAACAATTTCAGCTATTTCTTATTTACTTGAAAATCCTAGACCTATTATAATATCACTAAATTTCCTATCAAATGTTTTGGTTAGCGTAAGGTAAAAACTTACCCATGTTTATGTGTGGAAAGTCTTACATGATACTTTTGTTTTCAAAAGGTTTTGAAGTTAAGCAACTTTAACCGTTTACTCACACCAGACCCATGTCTGACCCAAGTGTTTATTTTCTGTTTTATTAAACTCTTGGGTACTCAAATTTTTTACGAGTAGCCAAGGGATTCAGGTTAGCTTTGACGAGTTTTCTGGAGGAGCAATGGAGCATGAGGCTTTAACGTTCGTAGATATATAGTGTTCCGCTGTGTTGGTTTCTCTGAGTTGTTTTTGAGTTGTAATAACTAGACAGGTGTTTATAACTGTCTAGGATGTGTTGTAAAGCCGTGTAACTCTGATGTATATGATACTATGTAATATCTTATGTTATTAATATAATTTATTCGTTCCGCTGTTGAGATTCTGTTGTTGTTTCGTTCTTCTTCTCTATCTTTTATCTTTTCTATCCCTTTCTTTCTTCAGGATGATACGACTTTCCGTGGAGAAAAAGTCGGGTCGTTACAGTTGGTATCAGAGCGATAGGTTGAGTGAATACCTAGGCTCTGGAGTGGTGTCTATCTTGAGAGCGCGTATTTGTAATTTTTTATATAACTATATATATATATATTTATTTATTTATTTCTACCTATATTGTTGGGTTACCTGTTTGGGTTTTCCAATATGAGTTCTAATGGTAGATGGGGCAGTGGTGTGTGTAACACGATTATTACCTATAATAGGAGTCTGGGTGTTGAGATTGGAAGTGTATCTATTGAAACTGTAGATCCAATACTGTCTCGAGTAAGCTTTGCTGTGGTGTAAGGATTTCACCAATCTCTGAAGGAAACCTGTTAAGGTTCGGAGTCGATCTTTGAAGTGTAGTTGGATGAGTAGAGTTTGGATCTGTCGGGTGAGTAGAAGCGAGTGATGATATCTTGGTAACTCAGGAAGAAGTAGCTGTGTGATGAGATGCAGTGACTATGGATGTCTCCGAAGATGTTTTCTTTGGAACAAGTTTAAGAAAGTGTGTCTGCTTAGGTGTTGTGGCTGAGTTCAGCATGGTGTTTCTGTTTGGTTCGAGGTTCGAGTTTCTCAAAGAGCTTTGGATTAGGAAGTCCTCGGCATCAGTGTCAGCAGTGCAGCTCGGAGTGTTCTGTGTGTTGGTAGGAAGTTTTCTGGCTGAGCAATTTTTCTTGTGGTGGAATTCAGAAGCAGCAGAGTGGATCCATTTCTTCGATGGATTGGCTAAATAAGTTTAAGCTGTTCTGATTGGTAAAGAGAGAACAGTTTTTCTTTGGAAATAGGTTAAGTTGATCGCAAAAGTGACTTGCGATTGCTGAGTGTTCTCTTGTGTTATCAGAGATTTTCTGGATATCTTAAGTGTAGTCAGAAGTTTATCCGCATCTGGAGGTTGAGTTTTCGTATCGACTAGAATTCCAGGAGTGGTACTGGTGGTTCGGTTTAGTTGAAGGATGGTTTATAGAGATAGGGTTTGGTGAAGCAGCTCAAGTTTTGATGGAGTATCTAAGTTTTCTTTATGGATCTGTTGAACCATATTTCTGGGATGTGTTATCCAGTTTGTGCTCGTGTTCATCGTCAGCATTCTTATCTACTCCAGATCAGAGTTGTGCAGCGGAAGCAGTTTGGAAGTGCATCTGTTTTGTCTTCTTCCGGATAGGAGAAGTAAGTTGGTCCTCTGATGTTTGAGGAGTGGAGTTTGTTCTTGGTCTTGGTTGATCTTGAGGAGATCGTTGTGTTGGGTAATTTTTGGGTCTAGTTTGTTTCTAGAGGCATCGGCGAAGGTTGAGCTGATCAGGAAGAATGTAGGCAGCACAGGATCGTCCGAAGAGTTGTGGATAAGAGACGAAGGTATTTTGGATAAGAAGCTTGGTCTACAAGGTTGAATGGTCAGTTTGGATAACTAGGATTCGATGTGTTTTACGTATCTCTAAGGGAGTACGTGTTTGATTTATCTCTGGTTTTGGAACCAGAAGTTCAGGAAGATTTGGTTGTTGAGTCAGACTAGTCTGTAGTCTGATATCCTGTCTAGTTTTGTAGATCTAGATGAGTAGGAGCTCTGTAGCTTAGTAGTATAGATTGTTTGGGTTCTGTAGAGCGAGTATCCCGATGTTTATATCTGGGAAACTCTAGGAAATTCTATTCAGAATTTTGTTTGGATAGTTAGATTTGTTTACTTGTGTGAATTTGTTTGCTATGGTTGTTAGCATATGGTTGATAATATATGTTGTGGTTTAAGAATTAAAAATCTTGGATAGATTATTAAATTACCTTTGTTTTAAATTTCGGGGACGCAATTCTTTTAAGGGGGGAGGAATGTGATATCCCGGAATTTTGGGCAATATCAATTTAATAATCTGTATTAAAAATTAAATTGATTTGATAATCTTTGTTAATAAATTTGAATTAATTTAATAATCTAATTAAATAAATATTTAATTAGTGAATTTTATCTTTTAAAAATTAATAAAATGTTTTCTATTTATAATGTATATATATAATTGTATATATTGTAAATAGATAAGCTTTGGTCTGAATTTAACAAATGAAATTATGTTTTCAAATTCTAATATATTTTGGTAATTTGGAAATCATGATAAATTTAATCTTAAGCTTTTCAAAGTTATTTAATAAATAACTATATGGTTTTAAAAATACTTAAAATAAATGATTTATTGTTTAAAAATAGATTTTTAGCTTAAGTTTAAATTAAATAAAAGGTTTGTTTTATTTCTTTTTAAATATTACTTAATATATATGATTTAAAAATAGAAGTTTAAAATACAATATACATATGGTATTAATTCATTTAATAATAGAAGAAATTTATAATTTCTTTTAAAATTATTTAAAATTGTCAAATTTGATATTTTCAAAAAAATAATTATAATACTTTGTTTTTATAAACATAAACAGATTTTATGGAAATAGAATTGTTATTTTAAATTTAAATGGTAGTTATATGTTAAAATATTTGGATAAGCTTTCATTTCTATATAATTTGTTTATAACAATTTATTTAAAAGAAATTCAAATATATACATTTAAATAAGGTATAAAAACTCTTATTTACATTTAAAAATAAATAGAAAATTTAAAAGACAAGTGTAATAAAATCAAGGCTCATTAGTAACATGTGGAGGCTAATGAACAATTATGAAAACAAGTGTCACATTTGATTTAATTTTTCTTTTATTTTTTTTTAAAAATCAATTCAGCCTTTATAAATACATATCCTTTCTCCTCTCCATTTCTTTTCTATTCTTAAATTCTAAAGCTAAGAAACTCAAACAAATAACTCAAAACAAATCTGGAAATCAATACTTCCAAACCAGAAATCAAACTCAAACCAAATTCTCAGAAATAAAGCCTGTAATTTATTGCAAAATCAAATCAAACCATTAGCCTGCATCTTCTTCAAGCCTGGAATCAAGTAGTCTCTGTTTCAAGCATTCCAGTTCTGTAGGGATCAACAATTCAACTTTATTAATCAAAGAAGCATTCAAGTTTAAGGTTTTCAAAAGCAAAATCAAAAGCATGCAAGTTTTAAATAAAAACAAAGCAGCAACTCAAGTTTTCATAAGCAAAGACTTTTCCAGTAACTCAAGTTTTAAAAGATTCAAAAAGCTTTTTCAAAGGAGGCTCTGCTCTTCATTTCAAAATCAGGTGAGTAAACTATATTTTTAAAAACAGTTTGAAAACCTGGATTTCATTTTGATATATGAATGTAAATCATGTTGCTTGCCTGAAATTTTGGATTGAAATGGATGCATGTGTATGTGTTAGTATTGAATGCCTGTATATATGCAAAAGAATGAACTCTGTTGTTTTTAACAGGTTTTGTTTTCTCTATTTAACCCAATATCAAATCATTAAATCGTAGTTAGCTTTTGATTTGTAAATAGAAAGTGTTTGAAATCATGCAATAACACTATTAAAAATCATTCCAGGAATTTATATTGTATATTTGTGTAGAAAGTTTATAAATAACAAGTGAGAAAACTTGACCTTATTATATCTTTTGATGATTTAATTTGTATGTGAAATATGTGCTGGTATAATTATGTGAATATTTCAGCATATATATGTATGTATATAAACATAACATAAGATAATTAATGCATGTATGTGTATACCCAGAAGTATCTCCCTGTTTCAAATTCACAGGCTAACAAAATAATTTAAAAATCAATCCCTTCATCTCCAATAAGTTTTAAGCTATGATTTCTAAATGAAAAATGTTTGTAATGATGTAAATTTATTTTTAAAAATAGTTTCAAGCATTTGTATTAAACAATTATTTCTGAAATAAGGAAACTCAGTGATAAACAAACAATAGTCAAAAATTCGAAGAGTATAATTTCACGTTTTGTTTTCATAACTTGATTAGCATTTGAAAATAAGGATTTTTGATGATAATATTATGATTTTTAAGCAAGTGGTGGTCGTGAATATTTAAGATGGTCAGAAAAGGGATTTTCATGAACTGCCAACGATCGATGGTGAGTTGAAATTCGAGCTGATGGTTGAGGGTAGAGGGATGATCGCAGATGGTAGGAAAATTGCTAGATGTTGGTCAGAATCACCGTGGAGGTGGCGATGGAGGATTTTGGTCTGTAGCCCTAATTTGTCTGGGATGAATATTTTGGATTGGTTGGACTTCCACAGTTGATCGAGTGCAATAAGGTTTTTGGTGATGGAAGATGGTGGGTTGACGAGAACTTGGCCGGAGTTTCAGAAGTAACGGCGGGCGGAGCTTCGAGAGGGACGCGTTGACAGGTTGTGATGGGGGTGCCTGTTGTCGTTCCAGGTTCAGGGTTGAAGCCTCGATTTGATTTCGAGCTTTTGTATGACGATCTAATGATCGTGGTGAGATGTGTAGTTATTTGCCGATGTGGGATGATCGGAGAAGTTGGCCAGAAGCGATCGGCGGCACCGTGCATGTGCACGGTGCACCACTTTTGTTTTCTGTTGATTGTTGATATGAGTGGGGTTTTTGTCTCGAGTAATTCTCGAGTAGAATGAGTGTTTTGCTCGAGTTTGTTTGTAATTGACTCGAAGCAAATTTAAGTAAGGTTCGGGTAAAAAAAAATTCTGGGTTAAAGGTAAACCTGCTTTGTTTTAAAAATCTAAAATTGGATTTTGAAAATGTAAAGAAAGGATTTAAATAAAGTTTTATAAATTTAAATGTTTTAATAAGTTTAAATGTTAAGTTATATTTTAAATGTTTGAATTTAAAAAGAAATTGTTTTAAACTCTTGTAAAATTTCTTTTATAAGAAAAAGTATTCTTTATCATGTAAATTTAAAGGTTTTAAATTGATTTAAATTTTGTTAAAAATAAATTGAGTTTCATTTTAAAACTTGAATTTAAAATGAAATTTGAAATGAAATTTGGAAATGAATGTTTCAAATATATTTGTGAATGATAATTAACCATAGATAAGAAAAAGTTTTTAAAGTTAAATTAGAATTTAATATTTTGTTATTCATTTAAGTATTAGGGTAATTAAATGGATAATTAACTTATTTTATAAATTAATGAAATGGATAATTACTTAAAGTAATTAAGGGTTTAAACTTAAGGTTTAAGATTAATTATTCTTAGAATAATTAATTTGTAATTTAAGAATCATAAATTAAATAAGGTTAGATTTTAATTAATGATTAGTAATTAATCAATCAAGTAATAAAGGATTAATTAAGTTACAGTTAAGCACTTAATTAATTAAATAATTAGTGATTAATTAAATGATTATTAAAGATAAATTAAATTGTAATTAATAATGATTAATCCAAGTTTAATTACTTAAGAGATTATTAAAGAATTGATAATAGTTAATGAAGATCATTAACCTGAGATTATTAAATAATTAATTAAATATGATTAATTTTAATAATTAATTAGATTAATTAAGGATAATTAATTTGTGAAATTAATTAAAGGCTAATTACTTGAATGTAAATAAAAGATAATTAATCGAGGATGATTAATTAAAATAAATAACTAGAGGATGATTAATTAATTAAATTGTGATTAATTAATGGTTAAGTAAGTAAGATTTATAGAATGAGGTAATTAATTTAATTTACTTTAAATTAATTAAAGATGAAGTAATTATTTTAATTCACTATTAAATTAATTATAGAATGATGATTAATAAATCATTGCTTATGGATGCTTTGCATTATTTGATATCTCTGATGAGATATGTGCTGATCTATGATGTGGATGTTTTGGTTGAATTGTAATGTGAATTATCTATTTGTGATAATAATAATGTTGATTATCTATTGTGATATTGTGAATTATCTATCTGTGTGTATATAGATAATTGAATTGAATTGTTCTAACTTTAAAACAACTTGGCCTTAAAAGATACGTTTTGGATTTCGATGAGACCGGGATCGGGTTTCCAGATTTGGATATCCGAATACCACATCGATCCAAATTAACGATAGGTTGTGAATCTCAAGTGAAGTGAAGACTCGAGGTGTAAGAACTATGTACCGTTATAACTCTGAGGGTGATTCCAAAATGAGTTAACGTATATAGTACTTTCAGATTCGAGATGAATATTCAGAGTGCAAGGACTATGGTCGTTAACTCTGAGGGTGATTCCAAAACGAGTGTAACGAGATAGTGCCTTCGGTTTCGTTCGAACCCGGAACGAACTTGTATGGATTGAGTGCTTTCAGAATATCGTCAGGAGGGCGATGAGCATTCTAAGATAGATGTGTTCTATAAAGGTAATCGTAGCCTCAAGCCTCATCAACCGGGAATGGCTAAAACAGGGGAGGTGCAGCAAGGCTAAGTGAGTCGCGCTCAAGTAGGACAAGATTTCCCCTGTCTAGAGGTCCCTTCTTTTTATTCGGCTTAGTGGGCAGTTGATTCGAGACAACTGCTGGTGTTGTCTTGTTCGGGACTATCCAGTAAGGGATGGTTCCGGCTTTGTGTTGCAGGGGGTCGGGAGTGATCCTCGGTACGTTGATCTAGGCCACGTACTGTGATGGGCGGTACCCCAGTAGCCCTGCCATCGTATGGAAATCCAACTTCCAATAAGTGATCTCGGGCTTGATTGTATAACCCACTTTATGGCTAGTATGCTGGAATTTAATAATGTAACAATTTCAGCTATTTCTTATTTACTTGAAAATCCTAGACCTATTATAATATCACTGAATTTCCTATCAAATGTTTTGGTTAGCGTAAGGTAAAAACTTACCCATGTTTATGTGTGGGAAGTCTTACGTGATACTTTTGTTTTCAAAAGGTTTTGAAGTTAAGCAACTTTAACCGTTTACTCACACCAGACCCATGTCTGACCCAAGTGTTTATTTTCTGTTTTATTAAACTCTTGGGTACTCAAATTTTTTACGAGTAGCCAAGGGATTCAGGTTAGCTTTGACGAGTTTTCTGGAGGAGCAATGGAGTAGGAGGCTTTAACATTCGTAGATATATAGTGTTCCGCTATGTTGGTTTCTCTGAGTTGTTTTTGAGTTGTAATAACTAGACAGGTGTTTATAACTGTCTAGGATGTGTTGTAATGCCGTGTAACTCTGATGTATATGATACTATGTAATATCTTATGTTATTAATATAATTTATTCGTTCCGCTGTTGAGATTCTATTGTTGTTTCGTTCTTCTTCTCTATCTTTTCTCTTTTCTATCCCTTTCTTTCTTTAGGATGATACGACTTTCTATGGAGAAAAAGTCGGGTCGTTACAGTTTATATGGAATGATAAGTGTGAAGCTGCATTCAATGAGTTAAAGCGCAAGCTTACTTCTGCACCAGTTCTTACCAAATGGAAATGAGGGATTAACAGTATATACTGATGCTAGTCGTGAAGGTTTGGGAGCTGTTCTGAAGTAGGATGGGAAGGTCATTGCTTAAGCCAGTCATCAGTTGAAGACACATGAAGCCAATTATGATGCTCATGATTTGGAATTGCTTGCTGTGGTTTTTGCTTTGAAGCCTTGGAGGCATCATCTTTTGGGGACTAAGTTTGAGATTTTTATGGATCATCAGTCTTTGAGGTATATTTTCACCCAGAAGGATTTGAATCAGAGACAAGTTAGGTGGCTAGAGTTCCTTGCTTCTTATGACGTCGACATCAACTATACCTCTGGGAAAGCTAATGTTGTGGCAGATGCTTTGAGTTGGAAGAAGGCGATGTTGTGTTAGCTAGTTGTTTCTTCTCCTCTTTTGGATCGTATCATGGCTAAGCAGGATGAGGATCAGATGCTTAGGCTTATGAAGGAGAGTGTTAGTAGCAGGGTTGGTGGTAGTAGTCTTGATGGTAGTGGAGCTCAGATCGATGATAGAGGGATTTTGAGGATTAATAATCGGATTTGTGTCCCGAATGTTGATGGATTGAGACAGGAGTTACTTCGGAAAATCATCGATCCAGACTTTCTATTCATCCGGGTGTGACCAAGATGTATCAGGATATGAAGAAGTTGTATTGGTGGAAGGGTATGAGGTGTGATATCTCCATTTTAGTTAGTAGGTGTGCGACTTGTCAGCAAGTTAAGGTCGATCACCAGAAGACCCCTGGTTTGTTGCAGCCCCTTGAGGTTCCCAATTGGAAATGGGAACAGGTTTCTATGGATTTTATTGATGGATTACCGAGGACTAGGAGGGGTAATGAGAGCATTTGGGTTATTGTGGATAGATTGACCAAGTCAGCTCACTTCATTTCGGTCAAGTCTACCCGTTCTGCTTCCAGTTTGGCAGAGATTTATTTGAGGGAGATTGTTCGTCTCCATGGTGTTCCTGTCAGTATTGTTTGTGATCGTGATCCCATCTTTACCAGTCAGTTTTGGAAAGCTTTTTAGGAATCTTTGGGTACTCATCTGAATCTAAGCACTGCTTACCATCCGCAGACCAACGGTCAAACGGAAAGAGTAAATCAGATTTTAGAGGATCTTCTTCATGCTTGTGTTCTTGATTATGGAGGATCTTGGGAAGATCATCTCCATCTTGTCGAATTCACCTATAACAACAGTTATCAGGTATAATCCCGAATCTTTTATTTTAATCTTGTTTTAATCTCTTATCTATCTCATTTCACCTTTTGAATCCAGGCTAGTATTGCAATGTCTTCGTTTGCTGCCCTTTATGGACGACCTTGCAGATCCCCATCTTGCTGGATTGAATCCGGTAATCGTTTGGTTCTTGGTCCTGATATGATTCTGGAGGCTTCTGAGAGAGTTGAGGAGATTAAGAGGAAGATGAGGAGTGCTCAGGATGGGCAGAAGAAGTACGCTAATAGGCATAGAAGGAGTTTGGAGTTTGCTGTTGGTGATCTGGTTTTCCTTAAGGCCTCTCCCTTAAGGAATGTGATTCGTTTTGGTCATAGAGGGAAGCTTGCTCCTAGGTTCATTGGTCCTTTCCGCATCTTGGAGAGGATTGGTTCTTTAGCTTATCGTCTGGATTTGCCTGAGAATTTTCAGGAGTGCATAATGTATTCCATGTTTCGCACCTTCGTCGGTATCTCATGATCCATCCCTTATTGTCCAGCCTTCTACTCTCGAGAGTCTGGATATTGAGCCTAATCTGACTGTCGAGAGGAAGCCACTTCGTATTGTCGATAGAGGTATGAAGCAGCTGAGAAGGAAATCTGTCAACCTGGTCAAAGTGCAGTGGAGTACTGATGATCGGGATTGTACCTGGGAGCCGAAGGAGAGCATGCGTGCTTCGAATATGGAATTGTTTGTTTCAGGTACTATTTGTTATTCTATCTTATCCTATCTTTCTTTGTCTTTCTGTGTCTTGTTCCTTTTCGAGGACGAAAAGCTTTGAGTGGGGGAGAGTGTAACAACCCATAAATTTTAACAAATATTTTAATTGAATTTATTTGAAACTTTGATTTTAAACCATTTAAAAATTGAAATTTTGGAATTTTCCAATGTATTTTGGATGTTGGTAATAATTTATTTTCCAAATATAATAAAATGAAGATTTTCTGAATTTTTGTCAACTTTGATCAAACTTTGACTTTCAGTTGAAATTTTAAATTTGAATTTTAAACTTCCAATCCTTTTCTTTTAAGCTGAATTTGATTCCGATATTCGTTCTGCTTTTCGTTTTGTCAAATTATGTTTTATACTTTTTAAATCTGATAAAATTCAGCGTTTTACACGAAATTATTTTTAGTATTTTATTGTCTATTTTTCTATGTTTATTTTCTATTTTATTTTGGTTTGGACTTTGATTTTTGTTTGAGTTTGAGTTTGTTTTTGTTTTGAGCTTGACTAATGGGCTTGGAAATATCAAGAGTCTTGAGTTTTCTTTTCTTTAATGTGCATTGATGCCTTTTCCTTTTCCTTGCCTTAGCCGTACATATCACTTTGCATTTCCATCTCTTTCTCATTTCATTTCCTAACAAAATTTTTACAGAAAGTTATTTATGGCTTCCTCCTTCTTTCTCTTTTCTTTTTCTCCTTTCTTTTGTTTTCTTTCTCTTATGCTATTTCGGCCATCACCATTCCCATCCCCCTTAGCCGACCATCTCTACCAATTCACCACCACCTATGATCGGCCTCCACCATCCCATCATCATCCCTATGCCTTGCCGTGACCAATAGATCCAAATCCATCACCAAAACAAGATTGAAACCATAGTCGAACTCCTCTACACCACTTCCTCCTTGCTAGCCTCGGCCACCACATATTCCACCACTTCCTTTGCCTTGCCGTGACAATCCCCAATCCATAGCCATGCCATTTCATGTGCCATGACCCACTTGACCCAAGCCTTGAACCATAGGCCGAGCACTTTAGCCATAGGGCCGAACCACATGTGCACTTGACCCTTCATTTTCCTTTGACCCTTTACCTTCCAAATGACTTTTACTTTGCCAACCCTTCACCTACCCCATAGCCGTACCTTATGCTTGACCATAGCCGAGCGTTGTAGCATTTTTAATCCATCCATAGCCATGCATAGTTGCCTCAAAACCAAGGTGGTCGAACCCAATCTCATGTGGTCAAGCCTATTTGTGAAGTGGCCGAGCCCACATGGTTATGTTAGCCATTTTTGTTTTGTTTGATTAATTCTTTCTTGTATAAATCATTTGCTTATATATGTTTATTTTATTGTTTACAAGATTTGGATTTGGGTGCTACATCTCCTCAAATTTGATTCGTGCTTTGTTGTGCTTTTTCGAAGTTTGATTCTGTGTCTTGAATTGTCATCTCTAGCTTTAGAAGGAGAGTTATCACTCTCGACTTCATACTTATAAAATTGTGAAACAATGTCATGTGAATTGTATTAGTGATATGCCATATTGAAGTAGTTGCATATATGCCAGTGATATGATATTTGATGTTATAACCTGATTATATACCTGTTTCATCACCTGATATGACATGCTATGCTTATTGTTTATTTTATATTTCTGTTTCTCACACTGCAAGTTCCCTCACTATGGGTTGAAATGATACATACCCGAACGGACTTTAGAATAGGGAAAGGTCTTTATGAGCTGAAATGATAGGCTCGAGCGATTTTTATTTGACTTGGGATTGCGGGTTTGAAATGATCAAACCCGGGATTTTATATTTCGGATTGAAATGATATATATCCGTAATCACTTGACCTAGGTAAGAAAATATTATACAGACCCGTGGTTAATTTTAAATATAAATATTTTTTGAAATTTTAAGTATTTGGAATATAAAATATATGAGATTTTAACTTAAATTGGATTTAAATGATTAAATAAATTTTATAGTGATTTTCTATAAGTTAAAATTGTACGAGTTAATAAATGATTGAAATGTAAAATTTAAAATGTGATTTGACTTAATAATTGAAAATTGATTTGAAATGGAATTCTAGGCTTAACTTAGTAATAAAATATTTTATTTATGAAATGGATATTTTTAAAATAAATAAAGTATCAAGTTATTTGTTAAAAGTAAAGTTAAGAAATTTAAATGTAATTTTGACTTAATAAATGAATTATGGTTTAATTTGGATATTTTATTTATAAAATTTTATTTTATTTAATCATAAGTTAAATGATATCCAAATAAATATTTTTGAAAAGTGAGATATGTTTTATAAGTTAAAAATGGTGAAAAACTGAAATTATTATGTTTCTGAAATGTTATAGTAAATCTCAGATTTGTATTGGCAGCATTTCTGAAATGCTGTGGTTTTAAGGTAGCGTTTTCTAAGTGCTACCATTTCTAACAATGTACTATATTTTCCAAACACCACTATATCTGCAGTAACGTTTTCCGAGTGCTGTTGTTTCTGAAAAGACAATCTTTTGAAATACTACTATATCCGCAGTAACGTTTTCTAAGTGCTGATGTTTCTAAAAAGACAATATTTTTGAAATACTACTATATGTACTGTAACGTTTTCTAAGTGTTGTTGTTTCTAATAAGGTAATGATTTCGAATGCTAAATTACAATACCTTTGAAAATGTTATAATTGAATGAATGAACTTAGAAATACTACAACTTTGGAAATGAATATTATTTTTGAAAGATATTAACATCGAATTTAAAGGGTTTAAAATGAATATGTTTGATTTGAAATATAAACCATTTTGAAATTTATAACTACGGGTTATAATAACGATTGGTTGTTAAAGAGACCGGGATCGGATATGGACATACTCTCTTTCGATACCGAAAACCAATTTAACAACTGTGTACACGGTGGAGATTCCAGAATGAAGTAGGATGGTGGCGACGATTCTATTTTGAGGTATAAACGTGGACCCAACTCCCGTGAGTTGGCATAAGGTGGCTAAAACAGGAGCAATTGACGGGCTAATGAGGTAGCACCTCTGATCGGACACATTCCATCATATTCCATTCTATTACTTTGTGATTGATTGGGTACACCCCTTGATTCGAGAGTGTGGCTCGAGGTGGGCGATTGCTGCGGCTCTGTGTTACCACCGACCCGGAAGTGTAATTGGTATATCTACCCTGGCATTGCCTAGTTGTGTCGTGTCACCTACCCTAGCGTGCTTTACTACGAGTTTGTTTTGTACCATACCTATGGAGTGCCCTCTGACGACGCCCTTTACGGGGGAGATTACGGTACTGTATAGACAATGGGAATATATAAAATGTGTTAAGGGGGATATTGGTAACGCCTTAACGCTATTTTGATAGTTTACTTTACTTTAGACATTATTATAATAGCGTATTTTACTACATAGTAGATAGTTTAACGGATCCTTAAAGGATGGGCGATCCCAAGCATCCTTTAAGTTATTGATGCATTTCTATTACAGTTCACTTGAGTAGATTTACATTTTAAAAGTATGTATGTCCCGACTCGAGTGTTTTGTGTTTTGCTTTACGCTCGGGTCAGCCTGAGTATCACAGCTTTGAATTCATATTCTGGAGCTAGAGATTTGCTGGAGTTTATCTAGTTGTCTATTTCCATTTCAGTTATTTCCTATTCGGCTTTGTTTATGTATTTGTGAACTTATGTATTCAGACTTCTGTTATATCTGTTTTTCAGACTATGGTATTTTGTATCTGTTTCGAGACTATGTATTGTAGTAGCTTCATGAACTACTATGTATTTTATTTCCATTGCGAGTTATTCTGATATTCTGTGTCTGTGATTCTATGATTGGTTTTATTTCCTCCAAATTTATTTACAATCTATTGTTTTGAATTATTCAAGTGCGACATGTGTGATTTTATTGTTGATTTAAATGGTCCAAAATAGTGGGTCGTTACATTTGGTATCATAGCTTTGGTTTTAGGCAAACCTTAGCCTATGGAGCAAAACTCATTAGAGATAGGGTAGAAATACCCTAGGATGAGTGAAATCAATCTTAGAATCATTTCTTTGTGGGAGAACGTATTTTTAAGTATAAAATGATTTTCAAATTATTTTAAAGGATTTTAAAAGATTACTTTGGATATAAAATTTTCTTGTTTTAAAATCTCATTTTTTCTTAACTTCATTCCTTTCGAATCCACCTTGTTTATTTGAATTCTTTGATTAGGATTTCCATTCTAGTTGAATCTTATCTTTGTCTTTCTGTTTTACCTTTTTCCTAAAATTCATTCTTGTTTTTTCCCGGATGAATCGTAGGAATGCCAGAGGTAGGGGTCGTGGTATTGCCCCAGTTCCCAAGCCTGTTGCACCTATCAGGTTCACCACTATCTATAAGGAATTCGCTCAGCTTGGTGGTACCAAGTTTACTGGATCTGAGAGCATCGTTGAGGCTCATCAGTGGTTGAGGAGTCTAGAGAGGATCTTCACTGGTTTGGAGATTACTGATTCTTAGAAGCATCAGTTGGCAGCTTGGCAGTTACAAGAGGCAGCCCAAGATTGGTGGGAGTCTGTCACAGCTCAGACTATGGAGGCGGATATTTCTTGGGAGTAGTTTAGGTATCTTCTTGTGTTAGTCTTGTGTTCGGTTCAGTTTTCTCTCTTTGGAATCAATCTTAAGCTTATCTATCTTTTTTCAGGGAGGCTTTTGTGGCAAAGTGGATGCCAGAAGCCGGGAAGTCCCAGCTATACAGGGAGTTTATGGATCTTAAGCAAGGGAGCATGTCATTTTCTGAGTATGAGCGGAAGTTCAATGAACTTTCCAAGTTTGGTCCTGGCCTAATTGACACCTCTCTTAAGAAGAATGAGAAATCTATAGCTGGAGCTTGCCTAGAGTTTTATGATCGTCTCATTTCTCATGTTCAAGGTACCTTCACGGAGTTGATGGACATGGCCATCAGATATGAGAATCCCACTTCTAAGGAAGCTTCTGTTCCTCACTCCCATTAGGAGATGCCATCATCCTTTTAGATTTACTCTACACATGTCTAAGTATGTGGTGAATGTATGACTCGGGTACCCGTTAATGGTCGGTAAAGACCGAGGTGATGACATATTCTGTACTATCCATGAAGGGGTAGGTCGGTCTCGTGTTGGTTTAGACGGGCAGTATCTGCTCCCTAGGTGCATCCCTCTAGAGGTGTACTGTATGAAAGGTAGTCCCTTACCTAGTCATTTGTATGGAATCCAATATCCACTACGTGTGTGCCATTTTGTTTGTAAACCTATTATGCTGGAATTTAATAATGTAACAATTTCAGCTATGATTAATTATTATTGGTATAATAGACACTATTATAATATAATAGAATTTGATATGAAATGATTTGGTTATCGTAAGGGAAAAACCCGTCGGTGTTTATGTGTGGGCGTGGTCTTACGAGATACCTTTTGTTTTGATAAAGAAAGTCCAGTAATCTTAAAACTTTAAAATTCAGTTGAGATGTGTTTTTCTCACGTTGGTTTACCAGACTAATCCGGGTGTTCTTCCCTTTCAATGCTCTGGTCAGACCGAGTATATTTACAGGTTCAGATTTGGTGCTTTTGGAGCTTCAGCAGACAAGCTGGAGGTTTTCATGTCTTATACACGTATCTGTTTATTTTCCGCTGCATTGTTGTTGTAAATTATCAGCATTTGTGAGGATATATTGTTATAACTGTCCAAGCTGGTAATTATTTATTCATGTACTCTGATTGATGTATGTATATTACAGTTTCTCTTTTGTAAAGATTATTCATCTATATTATATGTTATTCTGATGCGATGTGAGATTCTGTATTGTTATGGTTCTGTTTATCTCTTCTTCTTCTCTCTTCTTTCTTTCTTCTCACCCTCTCTCTTCTTTCTCATGACTTTCCGTCATTATATGCTTTTTGGGTCTGACATGTGTGGTTTATTGTCGATTCAAAAGGGTACATATTTGCAGGTCGTCACAGAAACCGTTTTCAAAATATTGGCTTTCCTCTGAAAGTCAATAAACCTTAGTAAGCACTACCCTCAGTCTAATATAGGAAAGCCAAATTTATTCATTGGTTCATTCCGACACCTCGTCTCAACACCATGATAGGTCTCGGCATACCCTTTTGATCTCTTGCCAACTTTATCTTTCGTATGTTGCTCCCACATTGACCTCCAGCTATATGCTCCTCCTTCGACAATCATCATCGGTTTCCTCCTTTATATTTTCCTAGTTTTTATACTTATACTTTTCTTAGTCTTATACTAGTTCATTTTTAGCTTTCGTTTCCAGTCTAATCCTCCCGCATTCCCTCATTTCCCACATCACTCTGCTACAAGTAGTATAGCATGACTTCTGAATGTACCCACCACTTGCTTTTACATGTGTTGCCACCATATTCATTACACCTCTACTTTTAGTTAGTGAAAGCATACTTTTTATTATTCTTATAGCACTTTTATAGGATCTTTTTCTCTTATTACTTAATCATAACATTTGCATGAATAAATTAGTCTATGGTTTCTAAATAAAAGGTTTAGGCCTTTATGTTTAACTTTGAAATGACTATTTATGGTCAGGTAAAAACCTATAAAATTCAAGAAATTTATAAATTAATTATTAGACACATTTTTTTTTACCAACATTTCTATTTTTAAGTCATCTTTCCTTATTTATTCAGTACACAGATCATTTCAATACACGGACTAATTAAGTCATTTTTACCAACATCTTCTAATTTTAAACCCATCGTTAAAATTATGCTTAGAACATCATACTAAATTTCCGTAAGCATTTCAAAATCATTTAAGTAGAGAAATATAGCTAAACATCCTTTAGTATAGTAATTTTACCCCCCAAATCATCCATTAAAACATCATTTATTGATTGAGTAAGGGGTATGTCCTAGGGGTAATTATGTAACCTGTTACATATATCTAACTTGTTGAACAATCTTGTTCATAATAAAGGTGTTTCTTTCTATTATATACTTGATATAATGTGGTTATATTAATTAAACAATTTAATTATAAGTATATTTAATAGAAAATCCATAAATGGCATATTTTATGATTGTAGTTACAAAGTGTTGTAACCGTGAGTAATTTATCACAATAATACAAATATACCATTTTAAATGTTCCTAGTCAAGATGCATCGAGACTGGATATTGATGTATTCGTTGAGACTAGAGTATGTAACACTCTCCAAATGTTGGGCACTATGTTACTCATGACTGCTAGGGGCACCCAGGAGTTACGTACTGATAGTTATTGGATAACTATGGAACGACTCACTCAATAGTTTTCTGTTGGTTAATATAACTTAGGTCAAACAGAAAATATCGATGTGACTAATTTACACAGTTCTCTCGACTTGAGAATACTGTGAAAAGCTCTGCTTTAATTATAGTCAAATCATGGCATAGCGTTCCATCGAGTGACTATAGTTGGGTCGAGTGGAAGTATTGGAAGTGAAGCACTATTCAAGAGAGAATTCGTCTCCTCGGTTATATGGGGTTAATATCATGGTCAACTTAAGTCAACTCAAAGTCAAAGTCTTTGGCCAGAACATTTTTGTTAATAATAATTGTTATTTTTGAACCAAGAACTTTGTGTTTGGACTATAAAGTTGAATGTGGATGATATTGCAATTTTGACCATTACCAAATTCCATAAGTCCTAATATGATATAGTTTTGATGAAGAGAATTGGTGTAAATGATTGTCACTATTATGTACCGCTTATAATAAGTAAAATAATTTTACCAAAAGATGTGTAAGCGATGAATTCAGCCAAAATGTCACACCACCTGCTATGTGACGTGTGAACGTTAATATTTGAATTGTTCAATATTAATCGTTGACTGAATTTACATCTTTGAGTCGCACAACTGTAATGATGATTTCTTCGAAAAACCACATGATTTAATTAATTTATAAAAAGTTGTAAATTAATTAAATTAATTAGTATTTGAGAAATATTAATTATTATTCATTTTATTTGATATTTGGGAGTTATTTGTAATTATTTGAATGCATTTATAAAAGTTATATTTGCGCGCATTGATATATGATATCATTGTAATTAAATAAATGATAATTACATGCATTAATTTATGGAATCTTATGTCATCTGATGGCACGTAATTTTCAGCCATACTATGTAAAGAAATAAGAGTGAAAAGAGAAAGTTAATCAAAAGAATTAATTAGAGAAGTTTTAATTAAAGAATGGGAAAGGTTTTATTCTTTCAAATAAAACATATTCTCTGATTTATTCTGTACGTACAATTGAGTGTCTCATTTTTCATTCTCCTTTCTATAACTTTTCTGGTTCTCTCCTTCTCTAATGGCTGAAAATATGAGATCTTCCATGGCTTCAATTATTGCTAAAATTAATACAAGTAAAATCAATTATGAAAAGTGGTTTATTCCTCTTGATCCTTGCTACATTTGGAGGCTGATTTCTGGATCTAGGAGATTTGATTCATCATTCAAGGTGCAAATCATTGGCTTCATTTTTGGTAATTCTAATTTCATTTATTTGTATACTCATCATGTTGAAATGGTCCAGATTTATTCGTATTATATACCTTCTATCTCATCATGTTTAAAATGTTTAGATTTATTCATATTATATCTCTTCTATCTTGTGTAATCATCTTGTAATATAACTTAGATCCCCTTTTGTTCATCTCGTTTAGTTATATGATCATTATGTAGATTTAATATTGAATCTCTCCTTATTTACATATCCATTGACTATACGTTTATTATGGTTGACTTCAAATCCTTTATCTGTTTTATTTTATGTCCCTTTTGTATAGTCAGATCTGATTTATAATACAATAAATTTGTATATGCCCAAGTTGTCCGATATTTTTTCTGTCATTGTTTAGGATTTGAAAAAATAAGGAATGTGAAAATATTTTATTATGTTGTAATTTTATATATAAAATTTTGTAACATTTTTATACATAAACATTAATAAACTATATTTGTTAGTGGTTTAATACGGTAAAATTAATTTCCAAAATAATTTAATTTTACTTGTTATAGTCATAAAAGTAAAATTTTCCTTTTGTTTTAGAATTCATTAGTGGTTATGTACGTAAAGTTATAGACTTTTATTTCATACCTAAGATTAAAAGATTGAATCATTTTGTTAGCATTAAATTAAAACATATATATTACTTAAATTGCAATCTTCATACATACATATATATATATATATATATATAAATATATGTGTTATTTAAAATGAATACATAACTTGTAATTATTTATACATATAGACATATATATGTGTGTGTCTGTGTTTATGTTATTTTAATCTAAATTAAAACAGACCTTTTTGTGAAACTATAGAATTTAATTTCAAACTCTTCCTTAATTGAAACCTTTGTTACAATTGTTAATTCTTGTTTTGAAAAACTCATATATACATGAAAACTTATTTTAACATGTGTAAGTGTAAACTTATCAATTATTATACATGTATATTTTATTACTTAAAAAAAATTGGACAACAAAGGCATATGCAAATTCTATTGTAAATGCCATTTAATATGTCATTCAATGTAAGTAAAAAGAGAGAGAAACGTAAGGGTTTCTCTCTCTACATTTATAGCCTTATCTTTCCTTAATTTACTATACATGTCAAGAGAAGAAAATCTTTCTCTAAAATTTCTCATGCTTAGTTACACAAATATACACTTCTTATATGTTACACTTATATTTCACAACATGAATGTATTTGATACATTCATTCCATTAGACATTGACGCATGTGATGTGCTCATAATCATTTGTTATTAATAAAATTAAATTGAATTAATGCTTTCCTAATAAAACATTCAATTGAAATGTTAACATGTTTATTCAACATACTATCAATCTAATCAGAGGTAGAGAAATATGACGTTTCTCTCTCTCCAATTAATGTTGTTTACTTTCTTAATTAATTGCATAACTATTAGAGAAGGAAGCTAAAGGTTACTTTCTCATATTTATTTTAATAAGTAACTACTACACACATAGGTGTATTTGATACACTCATTCATATAAATTTATAAAATATTCAAACCCTTTTGAAATCTTTTTACCAAATTAAATAAAATATTGATTTTATTTAAAAGAAAATTTAGATAAGATCTAAATGCATTTAGACTTCATAGGCTTGTTAATGATCCAAAATGGTAAATTGTTTGAAATTCACCCACCTCTTCCGTTGTGTGCTGGCCCAGTTCCTTCATTTATCTCATATAAACAACTTACATAAACGAAATCTATCATATTTAATCAAAATTGAATTCAACCTACTATGAAATGGTAGAAAGTGTGTTGTATTAGTCACATAAGTCTTTGCATTTACTTGGTCTTTAGTTTCTTTAGCTTTTCCTCTTCTTTTTCTTCTTCTTTCCTTAGAACATTGCTACCATTAATGAGTTCTTTTAGACTTTCTTTTGTTTATAAAATAAGAATGCATGAATAAGGTAACAGTTATTTGTTTTATTATATCTCTTTCCCATGATGAGTTGGGTTGTCGGCCCTTGTGATAACCCTGATTTTTGTGAGTAACTTCATGATTTAATTTAGTTTGTATTTGTTTGAAATTGCATTGGAAAAATAGGAATAGGAAATTGATTTGCAGATATATAGTATAAAACATGTACCTGTGCACAAGACAGTGTACACATGCACACCGATTTCTGTGTGATAAGAATTTAGCAGAAATCAATAGATAAATTAAAATAACTAATTTAGAAATACATATGCATGAAGATAGAATTTTATCTTTAAATAAAATAGGGTACAAAGAAAATAAAAGACTTAGGTATGCATGTGTTATACATGTATACAGTCAACCAATTTCTGGAAGAAAACAGAAGTTACATAGAAATGGCATGAGTCCTTAAACAAACACTTTATCCATTTCTGGTAATTTCTTTAATTTAGGAAATAAGAAGTCATGGATATAACATGACCCGGGAAAAGATTAAAAGAATGAGGCTTATTTTTGAAAATGAAGACAAGGACCACATACCCTCTTATTTTTGAAAGCAGGCTATGTTTTGTATGGGGTAGAACTGACATTGGGTAATTCCATAAACCCTAGAAACATCCAAGATTTGTATAAAAGGCCTAGTATAGTGAGACCATATACATTTTTCTTCATTAACCTAGAAAAAAAAATATACAAGACATAAAACAGAGAAGAAAAAATAGGAGAAGGCAGAAGTCTAAAAAGGAGTTCATTAGGCATAGGAAGAAGAAGGATTAATGTGAGTAACCTCACTGAAAACTTTGGCATTAAGTCCTGAATATTGAGGCAGCCTATTTTAACTAATCATTCATTTTCTTTTACAAATTATGTCTTATGGTTTGATGACTTTGTTTTGTTAATGATCTGTTTAAGTATAGAACCCCTCTCTGATTTACCCAGAGAAAAATGAGAGTCATGGATTCATGGTTCAAAATGTTTATCTGTGATATGGGTTAGCTTTGAGATGGAGTGATTTCTTTTATAAGTTTTCTTTATAAAAATTGTTTATGAGAATCCCCGGATTCAAGTGGTGGGTATATGGTCTGAAGATAGAAAGAAATATGGGGCTGTAACATTGTGTTGTTGCTTATGTCTCATGTTGATTAAAACAAAAGAAAATGTAGAAGTGCAATGTTGTACATGTGCTGAGCTTCTATGTTTTATGAAATACCCAAATCAAATATACTTGTGGTTTAGCCAGACCATGAATATGATCGAACCAGAGGTAGGAAAAGATAACCAGTAAAATACTTAGGACCATATACTTACATCTTGATCCACTGAAACTCATAGTCAAAAAATAATGTTCTAAGAAACCATATCTATTTTCATGATTAAATGTATGCTTCTGAGAATATAACTTACCAAACTCTGGATGAATACATGTTGCTTGTATTGTTTCTATTTCTCTGATTAAAAAGTGAGATGCAGAAGGGATTAGCAAAGTTATGAAAAAAAGAAAGAAATAGTACTTAGTAATTTAACTAAGGACTTGGGATCTTAGGGCTACAAAATATAGCTTGGCAAGGGGAACATTGCAAGCTCACACATGGTATGTTTATACCCAGGGGCCTGAGTGTGCTGGGTTAACAGAGAGATGTCCCAGGCAGTGTGTGCTTAAAAAGAGAAAGTAGCTAAAGAACCTATTATATTTGATAATGAACTTTAGAAATAGGTTCAGGAGGGGCCTGGGCAAAATCCCTGATGGCTAGTAAAGTTGAAAAGGGCATGATGACTGAATTGATGACTGCTTTTGGTTGGCTTATGATGTTTTTATTGATGAATCCTATGATTGTTTTCTATGAATTAAGTCATTGTGATCACATCTATATAATCTGTTCAACACTGATATGAATGCACATGCCTCACAAAAACATGTACAAAGAAGATACTGAGTTTCTTATTCATACAAAGCACTGGAATGTAAATGGAATTGAATATGATCATGTTTTCAGTTAGATTATTCATACCAGGCAATTAGTCTGACCCTTTTGTGTTTGTGCACCATTGGGTGTCTCATATTTGTATGAGGCAGTTCATGGTGACTATGCAGGTAAATAAGAACATGGTTGATCAGGAATTGGATGAGTTAACTACTTAAAGATTTGGATGCTATGTTTAAAAAGACTTTGCTGAAGTAAATCAAACATTCATGAGGAACTAGATTAAGACCTTTTGTTTAAGTTACTTTGAGAAACCAATGTATTGTTAATTGCTATTTGGTAGTTGTTGAACTTATATATATATATCAGCTGAGACTATGTGCTTTGTTTCTACAAGATGTTTTGCTAAGAAAAATGAATGTTAAGCTTCAAGAACAGTCAGGATAATGGTAGAAAATTTGAGAATAAAGGATTTATGGATTGAATGTATATACAAAGAACTGACATAAGAAAATCCATGTATAAGTTAAGAAATAATTTTTAGACACTCTGAGACGTCTGTCATAAATATTTAGACGTCTGATATCAAATTTAGACGTCTGTCATAAAAAATTTAGATGTCTGAATTTAGTTCAAAATGTTTTTCACTCTCTGTTTCAATTTTAGACACTCTGAGACGTCTGTCAGAAAGATTTAGACGTCTGAGATCAAATTTAGACGTCTGTCATAAATATTTAGACGTCTGAGATCAAATTTAGACGTCTGCCATAAAAAATTTAGATGTCTGAATTTAGTTCAAAATGTTTTTCACTCTCTGTTTCAATTTAGACACTCTGAGACGTCTGTTATAAATATTTAGACGTTTGAGATCAAATTTAGACGTCTGTCATAAATTTTTTAGATGTCTGAATTTAGTTCAAAATGTTTTTCACTCTCTGTTTCAAATTTAGACACTCTGAGACGTCTGTTATAAAGATTTAGACGTCTAAGATCAAATTTAGACGTCTGTCATAAAAATTTTAGACGTCTAAACTGTTGATTATGCCTAATTTGCCTATTGAGGAAAAGAAGTGTTAAGAATTACTAAGTAGGAACTGCATATGATTATGGGATTAATTCCCCTGACCTAAAAATCAAAAGGTATGGAAAATGAGCTATGTGCTGGTTGATTTGAAATTCAAAATTCAATCAGGATACACTCTTGCTAAACAACACTCTGATCCTAGCAAGAGGGTCACATACATCTTCATATGTATGTGAATATATTTATTGATGAACTGATATAAATATATTAGTAGAAAAGGAGGATCCTGGATTATTTAGTAAGAAGGCTAAATGACTCTAAGAGATTTATTGATGTAAAAAAAAAATCCTAGTAAAAATAATTAGGTGGAATTAGTTAGGGTCATTTCAGCCCTATAACCTTTTTCTTGTTTTAATTCATTCCCAAGTCATGTAGAACTATATCATAATAAGTTAATGTACACCAAACACTTATATAAGTCACCATTTGTTTTATGAGAACAAGTAAATAAATATCCTCCAAAATATTTACCTTGTCCAAAATCCATGTTTTCTTAATTAATTAGTTATTGATTATTCATTAATATTTTGGGAGTTACAGACTTTCCCACTTATAGGAATTTCGTTCCCAAAATTCAAGTAAGTTACATTAGTGATTCATTTTTTCCTATGCCCACTCTAGCATAAACAAACAACTTGGGATAAGTCTTCCTGACTTTATCTTCTGTCTTCTAAGTACAATCCTCCTGGTCCTCACTCCATTGGACCTGTACAGACTTCACTTCCTTATTTTGACCTGCTTTAAATCTTGATCTGCAATCCGAATAGGTTCTTTAATATAAGTCGTGTTTTGTTCAACAATCAAGTCATCCATAACTCTCGAAATCACTACTGCCCTAAGGTCTCAAATACACTTCCTTAAATGTGATACATGAAACACATTATAAACCCCAGCTAAAGTACTCGGTAGCTCAACTCTATATGCTACTTTACCAAATCTCATGTATGAGAAAGGGGCCAACATACCTAGGTGATAGCTTTCTTGCCTTTTTGAACATAGTGCCTCTCAAAGTAAAACCTTAACAAATACATGATCTCCCAAATCAATATCCAAGTCCTCCGGCCTCCTATCGACGTGGCTTATTTTTACCTCGATTGGGCATCTTTCATCCTTTGCCGAATTATTTTGACCTTTTTTGAAGCCTCTCTTACTAGATCTGGTCCTACAACAAGCCTATTTTTCATATCACACCAACACACGGGTGACTTGCATGGTCTTCTATACAATTCCTTGAAAGGTGTCATCCAAATACCGGGTTGGTAACTATAGTTGTATGAAAATTCCACTAACTGTAGGTGATCTTCCCAAGATCTAGCAAAATTGTTAAAGAGATTTTTCGTCTTAGAAACACCTAGGTATATTTATGTAGTAATCACGATGCTAAATGCTTTCAAGATTATGAATCAACAAAATTAAGTAATATTAATATTGCCTTTAAGAGGAGTAATTATATTGCTTTAACGCTTACACAATTATGAGAGGAAATGTTCCAAAATAGTAAAAGTCTGTTTGTTAAATTAATCTACCTCGATTAAGCACTGATATAATTAAATAATAAAATAAAGGGATGGAAGCAATAAAAAAAGACACATAAAATTTACATGGTTCAGAATTAATGAATTCAACATCCCTTGGTCAAATGTCTTATTCCTTCTTTCTTGATTCTTAACACAAACAAAAGTGGTAGAGAGTACAATTTTCGATTTGTGTGTACCAAAAAGAGTGAAGTAAAATTCTCCCTCCTTTTGCTATAATGACCTATCTATTGATAGTACACAGAGGTTCACCTGGATTATCAACGTCATTCTTTCGCTCTTTGATTTCTGCCTTTGGATCATGGCACGTGTCTACCATCCATCTCTCTTGTTTGATGTGCACTGATTATTAACGTGGCTTTCAGTAGGAAACTGTAATTTGAGCGGTTTAATTTTGAATGTAGAATGGAAACTCGAAATTGAGGCGGGAAGCTTGGAATTGAAGCGGGAAAACTCAAATTCGAGTAGTCCATGACTTTTCGGTACTTTAAAACAACAGGCTTGTGGGCTGCACACATATGTAGAAGAAGCCACAACTGAGAAACTACCCTTAATTCCAAGGATAGCTACATCACCATCAACATTTTAGGACTTCGCTTTAGTTTATGGGGAGTTATGCTCCTTCATTATGTTTGGGAAAGTGATGTCGTATCGCATTCGAACTGCTCCATCATTCCTGAAGCTGTACTGCACCATCTAATTTGATATATTAGCATAGCACAGTGTTGGAGAAGGTTGGATTTGAGTTGCATGACTTAGTAGGAGAGGTTGAGCTTTGAAGAGTGATTGTCTTGCATAAACTTGTTCTGAGCCATTTTCGCCGACAAAAAATTGTGTTGTTGCCCTTGCCTTTGAGCGTGGTTAACGATGTTGGGGATAAAGTTGAGATCTCTTATTTGTCTTTAAGGAGTGAGGTTCAGCTCCTAGTTGTGGGGGCGGCCTTTCCATCGCTTTATCCCTCAAACCTTTCATGTTTGTGGATAATGTATTTTTAAGGATTATGGTGTTGTTCTGTCACATCAAGATGGTGGCGCATTCTTTATTAGTTTGGTATTGACATAGGATTACGACACAGTCTTATCACTTCAAGATGGTGGCACATTCTTTGTAGCTTGTGATACTAAATTGGGGCGCAGACCTACCACTTTAGATCATAGTTACAAATTGCAGTGCATCCCTGTTTGTGTATAATCACTTAAGAGGGTGTGCCATGATTTCATAATGTTAGGATTGCTTTCGGGGCCGTAATACAGCCTCCATTCTTCATTGTTACTTAGAAACTGCGCATTGGTTTCAACCTTTGATGTTAACTTTATGGAGCCATAGCACAACCTTCATATTTTGTAATTGAAAGCTATCCCGCAGTTTTACCTATTGGAATGAGTGTTAGATTTGCATATCAATTTTCATACTTAGTAAATAATTCAAGTCTTCGGCACATCATCATAGTGCTGAAGTAATATTCAATGGAGAAGCGCGGTCTTTGTGTTGTGTCACCATCCTTAAAGCTTTGGCGTAGTATTACTCGGATCTTGTTCTTGCACCCTTTTCATAGTTCAACTTCCTTTAGCTCAATGTTTACATTAATCTTGCTTTGTTCAAAAAATATAGGTGTAACATAAGTCTGACACACAAGCTTGCAACAAGTCTTTCAACACTATATTGACCATTTTGGTTTGTCCATCTATTTACAGATGGATGCGATACTCATACTTAACTCCAAAGCCAAAGCATTCTACAGGCTCCACCAAAACTAGTAAACAAGCAACGGGTCTAGTTCACTGAGTATAATACTCGATACTCCATGTAATCTCACTATAGTCTTCAAAATTTCAATCAAATTGTATTCATCCTTATAGCTCTTACCGGGATAAAATGGCACTCTTGGTCTTTTGTCTACTATGACCCATATTCTCTTACTCCCAGTTCTAGATCTTTATAAGCTGTCTATGAAATCCATACAAACCAAGTTTTATTTCCACACCAGACTTCCAAAGGATACAAAATTCCACTTGGCTTTTGATGCTCCACTTTAACTTATTGGCATGTGAAACATCTCTTTACATATTCTCCAACATACCTTTTCATACCCTAAACAAAGAAGCTTATCATCATGTCTCGATGCATCTTAGTACCTCCTGGGAAAAATGCAAATATTGACTGATTACATCCATTCAAAACTTCTTCCCAAATGGATCCTACATTGTTAACCCAAGAAGTGGATCAACACCCTGGATTGAGTGTGAAAGCACCAACCCTGTTTATCAAGGCAAATAGAATAGAAACCAGAGGTAATAACTCGCAGATAAAGTAAAAAAACAAGAGATTTTTATAGTGGTTCGGCTGTTAACGAAGCCTACGTCCATTTTATAACTTTTCTTATTGACTGACTGCTATTACAAGTTGAATCTGGGTACAATGCAATTGAATTATGTAAATGGGATCAAGCCGCCAATGCTAGAGTTCACTAGAGAATCACAGCGAACCCTGGAGATGACCGTTGTGTGGGAGAAGAAGAATGAAGAGTAGTTTTTGCATATTTTTAGTAGCCAGTCCAGAAGATTTAGTTTATGTTGCAGGTAGGATTGTATTTATAGGGGTTGGAGAGCTATTGTGCTAGGCCGACTTGCCAGATGTTTGCAAATGACCATACGAAGGCACCCTGAAAGTTTCATAGTGAGCCGAGTCAATTTGATGGATCGCTAGCGATCCATAGCCCTGGGTCGCTGATGACTCAAATTCTTGAGATTCTTTCTATCATCCTTTTCTACAAACTCCATGGCAATCTGGCACAGTCGTATGGGTCGCTAGTGATCTATTGTGCATGGATCGCTAGCGATCCATGTACTTAGAGTGTTTTTGGACTTTGCCTTCTGGATTGCATTTTTTGTCTTGTGTTGGTGTTCTCCATGTAATTTCTAGCTTGTTGCCTCGTTTTGATAGCGATCCATATACTGGTGACATTGGACTACTGATTGAATTAGATGAATGCTCGCTTCTCGATTTAACTAGCTTGGAATTCCATCAAACTTAGCCATCATTCTTAAAATGCCTATTAGATCGTGATGCAAGAGGATGGATGGACCCACGAGCGAACATTATGTATCGCTAGCGAACCATCACCTTAGCATGTTTTCATATTCTTTTTCTCTGATCCTTCTTGGTTGGTTCTTCTAGTCCTTTTGGGGGTGGCTCCTCAGCTGTTCTGACTTGACGAAGCTGTTCCGACTTCCTTTGAATTCAGTTGGGTTAAAAACCTGGATAACATACATTAGGAACACAAAACCTTCCCTTCTTCAGAAGTCTACCTCTTTCAGCCACACCCAAACCTTTCAGCTCATTTGCTTCGGTTCTAAACTCTAGGCATCTAACTCTTTCGGCACAGATTGAATCTTCCCATTGCTTCTTGGTAATCCTTTCTATGCAAGCTTGCCAAATTTCTAAGCATGATAGTGTCTAGGAGGATCTACTCAATCCAAAACACGATCGAAGATGAATATTGCAAGAAGCTAATGTCTCAAGCATATTTCACTCTTCAGCCATTACCAAATCATAACTTTGCAGCTTTCGACTCAAAAATTTGCAACTTTATTTCCCTTTCGTAGGGTATACTTTATCCAAAGTCATAAGACACCAAAAATTCTAACATCCTCTATTGCCTCATGGTCAAATCCTTTAGGAGAACAAGTATCTCATGGACCCATGGTTAGTAAATAACTCAAATCTTTCCCATACAAGGTAACATCTCCAAATCTTCAATGCGAAGATAAAGCTGCCAACTCCAAGTCATGTGTCAGATATCGAACTTTATGGGGTCACAACTGCCTAAATGCATATACTATCACTTTGCTTCTTTCCATCAACACTGCTTTGAACCTCAAACTGAAGCATATGTATACACGACCATGTCATTATTACCTTTAGGGTATAAATAAAGTTGGAGCATTCATCAAAGTGAACTTCAACTCACAAAATGATGCCCTACATTCTTTAGTCCATGCATACTTCTCATTCTTTCAAGTAAGTCTCGTCATTAGCACTATTATTCAGGAAAAGTATTAATGAATCACCAAATGTAGCCTACTAACCCTAGAAAACTCTCGACCCCTGTAATATTCTAGGGCCTCTTTCATCCATTCACAGCTTCAACCTTCAAAGGGTCCACATCCAAGCCTCTATCCGAAACAACCTGGCCTATGAACTTAACCTTCCTTCATTAAGGACCTAACTTCCTTACCCATATAACTATCTCAGGTCTCTTCCATTCATTCACAGCTTCAACCTTCAAAAGGTTTACGACTAAGCCTCTTTCGAAAACAACATGGTCTAAGAATTCAACTTCTCTTCTCAAAAAAATAACACTTGGAAAATTTCACCTTTAACTTATATTGCCCAATGTCTCCAACACGGACCGGGCCTTATGTGAACCTCATGCTCCTTCTCATCTTTTGAGTACACTAAGCTTTCATCTGTAAATACCAACACATATCTATCTAACTGATCTTGAATAATCCAATTAATCAAGTCCATAAAGAATGCAGGTGCTTTAATTAGTCCAAACAACATTACTATCCACTCACAGGAACCGTACATTGTTCTAAAATAGTCAAAGCACACTCTTCGCTGCAACTCTTGGTTGGTGGAACCCTGAAAGCCAAATCTGGCTGTGAGAATACCTTACCCCATTTAGCTGATCAAACAAATCATCGATCCTTGGCAAAGGATATCTGTTCTTCACTGTTCTCTCACTCAACTTCCGATAATAAATACATAGTCTCAATGACCTACTAGACTTCGTTTTCTAACATAGCCGAAGCTCCCTACAGCGAATTACTTGGTATTACAAAGCTCTTGCTTTCCGACTCTACAACTTGCTTCATCAACTTCTTCATCTCCCTTGAAGTCATTCTACTAGGAGGTTGACTAAATGGTTCGGCTTGCAGTATTAACTCAATATAATATTCAACCGCTCTCAGGGGTGGCAATCCCAAAACCAACTCAAACGCATTTGGGAAGTCTGTAACTACTCGTACCTCTCCATTGCCTTCTTCCTCTAAACTACACTCCTCCTTTGCTCCCATGTCTTGGTTCTTCCAAAGCTACAACTAATCTTGTGCTCCAGTTTGGATATCTCAATATTATAGTCCTTTCGACACAATATTTCTTTACGCTAAAATGTTATAGCCAACCCATCCCCAAAATAACTCCGATGCCTACGAGGCAAACACATAAGGATCATATAGAAATTTACACCTACCTAACTCAATTTCTAAGTTAGTGCACCTAAATCCGAGAGTGACAAACACCTTATCAAATTTATTATACAAATGGAAGTGACTAAATAGGTCTTATGGCAGAATTCTTTAGCTATAAATGAATGTGTAGCTCTAGTATCAAACAGTATCCTAACCGAAATGCCAAAAATTAGAGTCATACCTTCTAAGATGATATTCTTTCCTTTCTTCTTAGTAGACAGACCTCCTTTTGGCCCTTCCAAAGCAAAGACCTTTGCCTGCTTCATCTCTGGACAATATTTCTTTTTATGGCCAAACTTATCACAATTAAAGCACCTGAAACATCTTCCGGGTTTGGTCACTAAGATGGGTAAAGTCCCATCTGGCCACAATTGTAATAGTTTACTTTCAAAATATCCCACCGTTCTTCACTTCCTAGAGCCTTACCTTTCGGTTGCTGGCCCTACTTCCCCTTTAGACATAGGGTAAACTCTTCTTCTTGCCAACTTAAGTTTTTGGACCAATCACCTACCTCTTGGTGTACATATGCTTATGTCGCCTTGTCATATCCACCACTTCATTAATGGAAGTGCCAAATGGCTCATTGTCTTATTACTCAATCCTGGCCTCCAACCTTGAATAAACTTCACCACCTTCATTTTTTCATTCTAACCAGGTCCACCACATAGTTTGATAAGGCGTTAAAGTTCTGAATATACTCTAGTACAGTCATACTTCCTTGTTTCAGCTCAATAAACTTGCGAAACATAGCTAACAACTTTGATCTAGGAATGTGCTTTCTTCAAAAATCTCCTTAAATCTTTGCCATGCTCATAAACTTCTGCTCCCACGATCTCTTAGTAAATATTAGCTAACCCCTTGAAATTACTTGGATACTAACTTCACCTTCTAAGCATTAGTAAACTCCAAATCTTATAAAACCCTTTCACATATTCTTAGCCAATCACTAACTTCTAAAGCTGGTTTGGTCCTATCAAACATCTCTCCAGCCAAGCTTCAAAAGTATTGATTTATCTTATCAAAATTATGTCTAACGGCTTGTATTGGGCCCTTGGGGACTTATGGGATTTGCGGAAGCACTTACAACCGAACCTGCTGCTGCGCTAAGTTTAGCATGAACCGTAACAACCCAGAATTTCAGTCATTTGAATTTTGGAATATTTAATTGATTTTAAATATTGAAAAGTTAATTTTATAAGTTAAATAACTTGGATTTCAAATATAACGATTTATCTGCTAATTAAATTGTTGAATTTAAATTCTGGAATTGTTTAAAATAATTGAATCTTGAATTAAATGTAATAAAAACGATTTCGAAAGTTAATTTAAATTCTATGTGAATAGGAAGGAATTTATTAAACTTTTAAATTTGGATTTAAAAGTAACTAAATTAATTTTGAAAATCACTCGTTTTAATTAACGTGTAAAAATAGCTTTCTAGGACACTGTCTCAGATTTCGATGAAACCAGTTTCATTGGATCCATAATAGTGAATTATATGTTATCGAATTTCATGGCAAATGGACATGTCGTTTGGTCGTGCGAGTTCGAAACACGTAGAAATTATTTAAAGGATTTTAATTTAATATAGTTTGACTTTGAAAAGCTAACTTCTGTATATGATGGAATTTGCTTCCGATATATATATTTCATTGTGTAAGGAATATGCGTATAACATATAGAACGCCAGACGTCGTGCTTCATTTAGAGTTCGAAATTTTTATGTGTGAATAGTGTCGAGTTTATTTTCTGTATAAAGGGCCTTAACGTTTTCATTTGCCGAACCTTAACTTAAAAACTAGAGCCGCTATCCAATGGCCATGGCAAATCAAAGCCACCACAGGCCGAATCGGCCAATGACTTCACCATGAAAGTTGGAGAGCTCGACGAGCTCTACGCAATCAACATTGGTATCGTCAATCGACAAAACGAGGTGGCAGTTGGAGGGGTGTGTTCAAGGTGCAGTTTTTGGGATTCATGTGCATACGCATGCGTGGCGCTCGAATGGGTTGCGAGGCAGGGAGTCAACGACCGAGCGGTGGTGGCGTAGGTGTGGCGGTTGGGTTGCGCGATGATCGATCGAAAGTTATAAAATAAAATAAAAAGCAACGCTAAAGGATGAGCACGAGGGAAAGAAGAAGGAGGTTTTTTAAATGTTATTTAATTAAGTTAATTCTAAACTTAACTATATCGAACGATCATTAATCCATAACTTTTCCATACGAGGTCGGTTTTGAGCATGACGAGTCGCATTGCGATCGTATCGATGAAGGTTATGTTATGGAATTGGATTGGATGTATTCAGAGCTAGTGGAAATTTTGGGTTAACTTGAACGACTGTTCAATTTTAATTCAAAACTGGAACATCGGCGAAACTAAAATCAATGTAAGTTAGTCTCACCTTTTTGGTTAATTAGAAAATATGATATAGTTAATAAAATTTATTTATTGGATGCATGGATATTTTATTGTTGATTGTTATTGACTGTTTGGATGGTTTACTAGTTTATATTATTGATTTGGATATATTCTTGCCCCTGGAGTGGATGAGACCCTATTACGTTTCCGTGTAAGAGTGGATAACCCTTTACATATGAATTCCACCTTGCAGCGGTTGATTTATATTTTTATGATTATATACTGTATTTAATACAGGGGGACAGGTTGAAGGGATCCTACGAGATTCCTCACACTGTTGATTTATTTTCATATAAATCGATATATGATACGTTGGATGCCATATAGATGACATGGATATGATTCTGCTTATTTAGTGCTTTAGTAACATCGGGCCTTATTTTTTGTATTTTAAAATGTTATAAACTAATGATTTGATTTTAAAAGGGAATTCAAGTGATTCTGGAAGTCATATATGTTTTAATAATTATTCTTGAATTTTTAAAAGATATTTTAAATAGAGATTTTAAACAATGAATATAGATTTTAAAAATCTTGAAAATGAGTCCGTGATTTATAATGAAGGATTAGGATTCTAAAAACAAGGTAGAAATAATTATTAGTCATTTTATATATAGGGATATGTATATAGTATATACAAATATTAAGGTTTATTTATGAATATGTAGATCTATAAAGGTGATAATGTATAAAGTGACATTTTTCAAATAAAGTTAAGATTTGTAAAATCGTATTTTATTTATAAAGGGATAGATTTATAAGCGGTGCTTTATAAATGAATGGGAAACTATTATCATTTAATAGATTGGAGAAATAAATCAAATGGTGGATTTATTTTAAGACGTGGAATGATGCTCTAGAAAATAGTTGATTCTATTTTGGAAATCGAATGTGAGTGTAAATTTGGAATTGTTAAACTATATTTTGTAAATTAAAAGGAATTTATAAAGGACATTTATACCTATGGAAGCAAGGTTAAAAATGGTTGAAATTAAGTTTTGAATGGGATTTTATAAATAAGTGAGAGTTATAATGAATGGAGTTATAAATAGAGTTCATAAATAAAGGGATTTATGAAAGGAAATTTTATACAATAGACAGAGAATTATGAATCTACTTTATATAATACGGAAACGATTATGTGGAAGGTTAAGTATGGATTTTATCAAAGAAAAATATTTATGTTTTAAAAGTTGTTTATTTATACTAATATTGCTTTAAAGTTGGTTATCGATATCATAAATAATTGGATGCCAACTATTTAAATTATTAATATGGTTTGAAATTAAGTATGATTATTTACCAATATAGTTTTAGAAATTAATGATTTTTATTTATAAAAATGTTGGAGATTAAATTTATTACTGGTCATTAAGAATGTTTGAAATTTATCAATTACTATTTTTTAAGATGATTAAAGTTAATACTTCTTTATTTATGGTGTTTATTATTATATGATAGCATTTTAAAGTAAATGATTTTATTTATTTATAAATGTTTCCAAAATTTATAAATAAGGTTTTATAAAGAGATTTGGGATTATAAGAGAAGTTTATAGAATGTTTTGGAGACTTAAAGGAGAGTCATTCATAATGTATGAAGAGAGCTTTGCAAATGGTTTTAGATAATTATAAAGGAAAATTATAAATGGGTTTATAGATTTATAAGAAGAGCCTTATAAATATTTGCATGGATTTATAAAAAGGTTTATAAATGATTTGAGAAATTATATTTATAAATGGTTTTAAAGGTTGTAAATGGTTTTATAAATGTTTTAGATTGGTAAGGGATTTGTAAATGATTTTTTTGGATTGTATAGAATGGAAATCTTTCTCGGTTTTGTGAATATACTTATAGTGTTGAGATAAGTGTATGGATATTTTTCTAAGTATTGGGAATTAGGGATTGGTGAATATATATATATATATATATATATCTTTCTAAAAGGATTTTTATTCGAGTATTTACAAAGTGAATTTAATAAATGGAAGATTATTAAAAGAGGCTTAGTGTTGCTTGGTGCTGAACCAAATTTTGGTTTTCATTATGGAATTAAAATATGATTGAATGTTTGTTTATTCAACGGTTAAAAAACCGACTATCGAATTTGGATCCAAACGTAACTTTGGAAATATCTAGGAGAAAACATATGAGTTATATGGCACGGTAATTCCTGAGGATGCTACACTGTGTGTATAAATCTCATTTCGCTCTCCTAGGACAATGATAAGGAAATCCATCTACTAACGGTTAGGAGGCGATCTCTGCTCTTATCTTTGGCTGTTTATTTCCTAAAGAACCGGGGTTGAGTTTACTGGAAACCATCAAATGTTGTTTCGAAGAGACCGGGATCAGATCTTTTATTCGAAAACCACTTTGATCCAACTTAAGCATTGCAAAGTAAAGACATCTTGAGGATGATGGGAATTCAGAGGGAGCTCTCAAGTGTTTCATTCAATCCCAGAAGGAACTTGTATGCTAGTATTGCATGGTTGCCTAGAGGGAAGTATTAGCATTCCAAGTGGGAAGTGCTATAAAAAGGTAATCGTAACCTCAAGCCTCATCAACTGGGACAATGACTAAAGCAAGGACATGAGGCATGGCTATGTGGGTCGCTCTCATTAAGGTATGATCATCCCAAGATCTAGTGTCGATATCTCTATGTTTGCTTTAGGGCCCATGATGGTTGTTTATCAACCATGGGGTGATCATATTTGACACTATCCAGTAAGGGGTAGGGCCAGTCCTGAGTGCTGAGGTGTAACGTGTTGTAGCCTCCCATACATTTTATCTAGAGGTGTACTGATTCGGTGGGTAGACCCTTATCCTTTCATAGCAGGAATCCATTCTCCAATAATCTCCCTCGGACTTGATCGTATACCTATTATGCTGGAATTTAATAATGTAACAATTTCGACTATGTTAATAAGTAATTGTATCTAGACATTATTATAATACCAGAGAATTTCATATGCAAAATGTTTTGGTTATCATAAGGTAAAAACCTGTCCGTGTTTATGTGCGGCGTCGTCTTACGAGATACCTTTGTTTTCAAAGGTTTTTACACTTTAAAATCCAGTTGGATGTGTTTTCTCACGCTGGTTTTCCAGACTGACTCTGGTATTATTTTATTATAATGCTCAGGCCAGACCAAGCATATTTACAGATTGCTTTTGGAGGCATTGGAGCTCAGGAGACGAGTTGGAGGTCTGCATGACATATTCACGTATCTGTTAATTTCCACTGTTTGGTTGGTGAAATTATCAGCATAAGGACGGGTTGTTATAACTTTTCAGGCTGATGATTGTGATTTGTTGTTGTATTCTGATGGATGTATGTACATTACAATTTTTGTTTCGTAAAGTTCATTGATATTATACTATATGTTATTCCTCTGCGATTGTGTGATTCTGTGATTTGTTTTAGTTTCTTTCTCTCTTCTTCTTCACTTCTCTTCTTCTTTCTTTCTTTCTCATAACTATCTGTCTTTCCGTTCAATTTGGGTTGGACATGAGTGGTTTATTGTCAACTTGAATTGTACAAAAAAGCGGGTCGTTACACTTAGTATCAAAGCTTAGGTTGAGCGAACACCTTGGCTTTGGTGGGAATTTACTCATTTGATATAGGGTAAGCGAGACCCTAGGATGAGTTTGAGTGTACATACATGAGTGCATATTTGTTAGTGATTATTAAAATGTATTATATTGTGTTAATTTATCAGTTGAGTGGTTTATGAATTCTGGTCGGTAGGTGGGATTCCACGATATCGATAGGGGTTTCTAAGCACTAAAACAAGGCAATTTGACACAGTATTGTTTTGAAATAGGTAAATGAAATAATTTTACTTTGATTATATTTCATATATAAAGGAATAATTTTTCGTAAATTATTATAGTTATATATGATATGTTTGGTTGATTAGTGAATGATAATATTTGATTATTATCATTTGTGGGTTGTTGTTTTAATAAAATTTGTTATTGTTATAATCAAAATAAAGATAAACATTTGTAAAATGAGTTAGATAAGGAAGTGAATTTGTAAATATGAATTATAGAGTATTGACTATGATTAAAATAAATCAATATTTATGAAAGGATATTTCATAAGAAGTGGGATTATATAAATATGATTTATGAAGGTGATTTATAAATGGAAAGTAAAGGAAATTGCCTAAGTATATTTATAATATGAATTGTAAATAAAAACGGGTTTAAAACAAGAAGTTTGAGAATTTAAAACCCATTGATTTTGAAAGTTGTTTTCTGAAAGGTTTTAGAAAATAATAATAGTATTATTTTGAAAATATTTTGGGTTAGAAATATTTAAAATGGAATTTAAAGAGATAGACACTACAAGAAAATATGCTTTTAGTTGCACTTATTAGTAACATTTCCAGGCAAGTGCAACTATTATTGTTTTATGCCATATTCTCAATGCCGCCAAAAGTTATTACTAACCCAGGCTTTAATTTTTTCTTTATTTCTGCCAAAAGTTGCCGCCAACTTTTTATTTGCCACGTTTTTCATTCTAGTTTCCATGTCTTCATTTTTCTTCACTTCCAAAAATTTACGAGCCCTACCATCATCCACTTTACTTTTCCTCAATCATCATCATCGCACTACTCCTCTTCATAGTCAACCGAATCCTCTCCGACGCACTACTGCTTAAGCGCTAATTCTTTTTATTGATCGAAAGTTTCATCATGCTACTCATCATCGATATGGATTTCTCTAAATTTGCTTCATTTAATATGAATCGATACCGTGTTTATATATGGATTTGCAAAAACCCTAATTCGCTACTCGTCTTCACCATTTTTCCAAACCATAATTTGTGCATAATCCCTAATTTGGAATAAGCTATGATTTTGGCTTTGGTAAGGACGATACAAATGCAAGTCTTTTGCAGTGTTATCAATGTACAATCAGTTTAATAGTTTTATTGATTTTATTTCTGAATTGGCAGATAAGAAATTGGGAAAGATAGTGGATAAAATTGATGATGAAGAATCAAAAATATAGCTTTCCAATGCTCACATATACATGTTTTTTTTACACTTACATTTGTTATAGAATCCGCCTTTTTAAATTTTTATCCCTTGATGTTTTAGGATAATTGGGTATTGGAGATTGTGTGTGTATGCACTATAAACAGGGAATTCTGAGGAAAAAGGGTTTCGCTTGAGAAACTTTAGTCTAAAAAAGTCTTAGTTCATGAACGATAAATATGATAAATTGCATATCATATACTAAAATTAATTTTCTTAGCTGGATGTATTATTTCAAAATAATAATAAATGTAACTTTTTGATAAAACTATTGATTCATGAACGAAACATATTTTTTCATCTAAATAAATTAAGGTCTTAGACACATGTAAATTGATTTTTTTTGCAAATGTACTTTCCATTTAGATCTTTCATTGATTTAAATCAAAGTTTTGGCATTAGGATATATGGAGCTTGTAAGTGACCAATATATGGAGCAACAATAGAAATTGAAGGTGAATCAAGAACTTTAGCGTTTGTGATATGCTTAGCATAAGAATTGATGAAGCTTACCTGCATATTGTTGGATAAAACATACCCAACCTGTGCATTGATCTTGGGCATGAGAAATAGAAGGAGCTTGTGGTTCGGAAGCGACAATGTGAGGATGTTTAGTAGATATATCAAAACTGAGATGTGGCTGATCATTAAGATCTAGAGCATGGAAAGGAGATGAAGCAGAGGATAAATGTTGTATGTTTAACTTTACTACTAAACTGAAGTTTGTCTAACCTAATTGGTATTTGTTGCTATGTAACACTCAATGCAACATGCATGTTTAATGTGGTCAGATGTTGCTTATTGTGACTAATCGAACCATTTTGTGTCTTTAGAATAGAGTATAGGTTAAAAGGATTTAGATATCCTTCTTTGCTAAGAAATTATAACGGGAATTCACCTTTGCATTTCAGCTACTAGATCATAGGATCTAATGGTCTTGATCAAATCAAAGTACATATATGCTTGGATATGTCTAATTTTCTTTACACATTTTATTATGCTTAATGTTTTGGCATAAAGGTGATTCATCATTACATACTACACATTTGTTAAATTTGTGTTGCTCGTTATTTTATGTCTAAAATAGTACACTCAAAATCACAACTCACATTGTTTTCCATTGAAAACTTAGAGCTTAGCCAATAATACCGATTTCTAGCCTATCTTCCAGTATACCTTTTAAAGAAACATGCACACCATGAGATGTTTAGACATACTTACTTTTATTAAGCTTTAAAATATGTATGCAATTGTGACCTAACTTATTTCTAAAGTCCTATATATAGACTAAACTCAACATAAAAATGGCATCAGCCTTCAGTGTTCATGAAAAGAAATGTTAATTATAGTCTATCTTTCAGTGTTCATGTTTCCAGGCAGGGATAGCCTGAAGTTTTCAAGCAAAGGCAGATCTAAAAACAATGGTAGGCGACACTCTTTCTATGGGCAGTAACAAGCCAGAACTTTATTTCTTTGGCAAAGGTCAAGTTCATGCAAAACATGTTCATCTAAAATGAAGCACGAGCAACTATGTGGCATGTCTCAGACCATCAACAGTTCCCAGGTGGTGTGTTTAATTTTTCTCGGGCGTTTGTACAGTGTGTTGTTGCTCTAAGATCAACCATGGTCCAAAATGAAAAATTCAAACGACCAGCTTGGTTTCAATTGGGCATTAAATAAAACTACAATCCAGGTGTGTCTGTTCTCTATTTACCTTGCTTTGAAAATTTTATTGCCTCTGCTCTTTGAATGCCTAAACAATGACATGTTAAATTGGCTTTTCCATGGAGTATATAAAGGCCCTTTTCATTGCTGTGGTCTGTATATGAATTCTCATTTATCATTTGAGGATTTTTATAGTACATCCCTGATATTAAAATCAATAGGGCAATAGGATATAAACCATTTCATACTATAAATGCAGACCCTACAATGTTAAATTAATCTATTTCTAAAGCAAAGGATAAACATTCTACAATGTGCATACCATAATAAAAATAAGGAAAACGTGCAGAAATAAAAGGTGACCTTTCAATCCTTTTACCTTCTACACTGGCGTTATTTCTAACGACGACTAAATAAAAGGTGACCTTTCAATCATCGTGCCTACAGTTAACCTTTTTGGCAGGATTGAGCACTTTGAGTTGAAGAGAATATAGTAATTTCAAATAAAAAATTTAGAAGTAAAATCAAATTTAGATGCTTGGCAAGAAAAATATGTATGGATTTTACTTGATTTGTTCTATATACTTAGTTAATAGTGTGGTATGCATCCAAATATTTTCCAACCATATGTTATTAAGTTTCTTATCTTTTTTTGTAACATGGATTATATACGACCCATCCCATCTAATATGCACAACTTCACAGACTGTTACATTTTCTTTTTTTAGCTTGTGATTTTCCGATTCATCTAATATGCACGACTGCATAGAGTGTTGCAGTTTGGTTGATATGGAGTTTGTGAAGATTTTCTGATAGGGAGAAGCCAAGTAAAAGAAGTTACACATAAGTCCTGGAAATCAACACATCCAAAGTCTTTAGGTAAGTGTTTCGAGTAAGTTTAGATAACCAACAGTATTTTTATCTTAATATGATAAATGCATGTTTAGTATATAAAGTTACATGGTTTAGGAATACAGAATTAATAGCTAATTTAAATAAAATAATATCTAGATTTTGGGAATATGCATCTAAATGATCTAATTGTAAAGCAATGTTTTCCAAAATTTAGTCTTAGCTTCTGCTTTGTCCTTTCATGAGTTTGATAAATGGCTTCACCAAAGACACCTTACTATCTAACTGAAGTATTGTTGAATTCTTCTTTTCATAGATATTTTCTTGGAACAAAAATGTACAAAATTGTTACGTTTGTTGTATGGGGAAATATTGAGATACTATCTTATCTTATTGTATATTAGATTTCTGATTTAGTTATTAAGATACTAGCGTAAGTTCTCAATTTTGTACCACTAAGTTCCTGTTTGTAAACCTTTTAAACTATCAGCACTATAGACAAGCCCAGCTAGATCCCAAATCGTGTTACCGTTTAAGGGTTATTTAAAACGTAAATGAGGAGGTTTCATCAAAGGGCTAGATGGTATGGGGGCAGGTCCCACTATTGAAGCAGATATACTATGCACTAACACCAGAAAGATTGCAGCTAGCATGCTCAAAGATTGGGATGACAGTACTTTAAGCAATTACATACAAAAACTTCGAATCTAGGACAAATCTGAAGCTACCATAGGATAAGAACGGGTTTTAGCGTATGCATTCTCTTAGCAGGTAATAAAATATAAATTTTTGGTGAATTTTTTTAAAGGACACATTTTAAGAATAATCCATAAAGTTGTCATTGTGGATTTTGTTTTTGTCTTGGAGCTTGTGTAGGTTGGAGAAAGGTGTGATTATGTATTGTGGTAGCCGCAGTGTTAGAGCTATATATGATGTAGATGGAGGAGATGGCCTAGCTTCATCTGAGCCTCTAATAGTTTTGGTAAATTCTGTCTCACCAAAATAAACTGTGTGGTTCCTGCGGGATAAAAGAAGTATAAAAAATACTTTTTTATCTGTTATATCACTAGAAATAAATTATTTTATCTACTTGTATTTTTGCTTATTATTATTTTTTTGTACTGAAAATATATGTTAAGTTGAGGTTGTACATAAATACACATAAGGGGCTGGGAATGGCTCATATATTGTTGTATAAACTGACACTTTGACTTGTCTTGTATAAATTATCCATATGCCATGTTTATTCTTTGACAATTGATGCAGGAGTCTAATGCCTTGGGGAAAGCGGTAAGAGATATACCTTCTTCAGTTATTGATGATTCTAGTACTTTTGATGTTGTGACCTTTAAAGATGCAATAAAGTAAAGTATATCAAAGTCATTTTTGAGCAAATTCGCAATGGTTGCACCTTGCGACTTAATTTTCTCCCACAGTTCCAATTTGTCCAAGCATTTGTTGTAGGAGTTCAGGTAATTTCTTGGTATCGTATGTTTTACATCCATGCAAATTATTTGTGTGGTTTTTGATATTTAAACACATATCATTTTTTTTTACTTGCACTTTGAACTTAGATGTTTTGTACTAGAACTTGGAAGTTATACATGAACTTTGAACTTTGGACTTTGATAGAAACGCCCATGAAACTATTTACTCGTTACACTTTTGTATAAAGTGTATTTCCAATAAACAGAATTTGTTGATACGATGAAGCATTTATATGATTCATAGACACAGTTGTACAAGTCATCCAATCCTAACTCCTACTATAATAAGTTAACCGAGTTTTATAAATAATAATAATAATAACAAATTAACTAAGTTAACCAAGATAATAAAAATTAACTAAGTTTTTTTTAAAATTAAACAAGTTTTATAAAATCAACTAAGTTTAAGTTAACTAAAATTTATAAATAATAATAATACTACTAATTTAACAAATTTTTATAAATAATGATGATGATGATGAATTACCTAATTTTACAAAAATTAACTATTTATAATAATAATAATAAATTAACCAAGTTAATAAAAATTAACTAAGTTTTGTTAAAATTAAACTAGTTTTACTAAATTAACTAAGTTTAAGTTAACTAAATTTTATAAATAATAATAACACAACTATTGTCATGATGTACACTGTCCAGGGAATTTTTAGTAGTTGATGCTCGTGTAATCTTGATAACCATCAGATTTTGACAACTCCTTTCATTTATTCCTTACTAGTTGTTCTCTTTACATCAAATTTGGCTTATTAAACCTATTAGTGTGTAAGTGAGAAATAGTAATAAATTAATAACAATAATAATAGTAATAAATCAACCAAGCTAATAAAAATTAACTAAGTTTTGTTAAAATTAAATAACTTTTATAAAATTAACTAACTTTAAGTTAACTAAAATTTATAAATAACAATAATATAACTAATTTAACATAGTTTTATAAATGATGATGATGAATTAACTAAGTTTATAAAAATTAACTAAGTTTATAATAATAATATAACTAAGTTTATGTTAACTAAATTTTATAAATAATAATACTATAACTAATTTAACAAAGTTTTATAAATAATAATGATGACAACAATGATGAATTAACTAAGTTTATAAAATTAATCAAGTTTATACTAATAATAATAATACAATTAAATTAACCTTGTTTTTTTAATAATAATAATAATAAATTAACTAAGTTAACCATGTAAATAAAAAATTAACTAAGTTTTGTTAAAATTAAACAAGTTTTATAAAATTAGTTAAGTTTAAATTAACTAAATTTTATAAATAATAATATAACTAATTTAATAAAGTTTTATAAATAATAACAATGATTATGATGATGATGAATTAACTATGTTTATAAAAATTAACTAAGTTTATAATAATAATAACAATATAATTAATTAACCGATTTTTAGTAATAATAATAATAAATTAACTAAGTTAACCAAGTAAATAAAAATTAACAAAGTTTTGTTAAAATTAACTAAGTTTAAGTTAACTAAATTTAACAAAGATTTATAAATAACGATGATGATGATAAATTAACTTAGTTTATGAAATTTAACTAAGTTTATAATAATAATAATATAATTAAGTTAACTGAGTATGAATAATAATAATAATAAATTAAGTTAACCAAGTTAATAGAAATTAACTAAGCTTTGTTAAAATTAAATAAGTTTTATAAAATTAACTAAGTTTAAGTTAAATAAATTTTATAAATAATAATAATACAACTAATTTAACAACATTTTATATATAACTGTAAGATTGGACATTATTTATTTCATTTCGTTTATAACTTTGATTATTTATATGACATTATTTATAATATGATATACTCGTACAATGTTGTAGATGTTTGATATTAGATTTGAAGTCCTACGAACTAACATAATTGTTTGACTATATGTTGTGCTTTTACTTGTACAGGCATTAGATTTTCGAAGAGAGCAAGGTTAGACTTTTATGGTGCTAGCTTTCACTTATGCATGCAACAAAGAATTATGGGTAATCAAGCGTTTTGTTAGCAACAGTTTGGTATAACATTTTATTAGTACTAGGTGTGTAAATTTGTATACAAATGATTATTATATGTGAGTTTGGTCATTATCAAAAACTATTGTATTAGAATGGTTATGAATATCTTACTTGATTATATGATTAATATGATTTTTTAATTGTTTGAATATGATGATTATGTGAGTGATTATTGATTGATATAGTAGAAACAAAATAGACCATCAATAGGAAATAATAGCATGAAAAAATGGTGCAAAATGATCAACAACTTTTAGTAGCATTTCAAAAAGGCTACAGAAATACATATAGTGGCATTGAGTAAACGCAACTGTAAAGTAGGGGTAAAGTTGGAAACTCTATTGGTAGCGCCAAAAAACCTTTTGGTGGCGTTTTTATAATGCTATAAAAAGATTTATGGCAGCGTTTGAGAAACGCTGCAATAAAAGGATTTATAGTGGCGTTGAAATAAATACAACTAAAAACATGGATTTTTAGTTGCGGGCTTTATCACGGCGTTTATCAAAACGCTACCATAAGTTTTGGTAGCGTTTTTTGTGCACCACCAAAATTAAAATTTCTTGTAGTGAGAAAGCACTGAACCCACTTCAGTCGCTGAAAAATAATTCTGGTGATGACTGCAACATCATCAACGTTCATTTTCGAGTTTCTAAGTGAGGAATTGCTACCATTGAGGTTTTGTTTTAGGTAAAACAAGTTTGTTTTAGGTAAAACAAGTTTGTTTTAGGTAAAACAAGTTTGTTTTAAAATTTAAAGTATGATTTGATATATAAAGGAGTTATGTATATATATGATTTTAAAATGATTGAAATAAAACCGGGTGTTTAAAAACCTGAAAATTTTTATCTGAAAGTTTTGTGAAAACATAATATAATAAGTTTTTGACCTTATAATTTGAAAATGGTATAGAAAAGAAAAATGGAACTGAGATATGAAATAAAAATTTAACTCAAGTAAAGTAAATTAATTAAGTTAATGAAATGAAGTTTAACTTAAGAAGGGTTAAATGAAAATGGAGTTGGATTTGAAATGAATTAGATGAGTTAATAAAGTGCATTAATGAAATGAATATACACAGATTGTAAAGCGATTATATAACCCTGATTTGTAAATATAGTAGTGAATAAATGTCACGACCCATCTTTCTTAGCCCAGAAAGACGCATCATGATTTAAGAAAGAAAGGGATAGAAGAAGAAAAGATAGAAAAGAAAGAACTAACAACATCAGAATCTCACAGCGGAACGAATAAATTATATTAATCACATAAGCTATTACATAATATACAACATCTATCAGAGTTACACAACTTATACATCACATACTAGACAGTTATAACATATGTCTAGACATTACAACTTAAATACAACACAGAGATACCAACACAGCGGAAAACTATATATCTACAAACGCTGAAGCCTCCTGCTCCATACCTCCTTCAGAATTCGTCAAAGCAAACCTGAATCCCTTGGCTACTCGTAAAAATTGGAGTACCCAAGAGTTTAATAAAACAGAAAATAAACTCTGGGTCAGACATGGGTCTGGTGTGAGTAAACGGGTTAAAGTTGTTTAACTTGAAAATCATTTGGAAAGAAAAGGTATCTCGTAAGACTTCCCACACATAAACATGGAAAAGTTTTTACCTTACGATAACCAAAACATTTGATAGGAAATCTGGTTATATTATAATATGGTCTAGGGTTTTCAAATAAATATTCACATAGCTGAAATTGTTACATGATTAAATTCCAGCATACTAGCCACAAAGTGGGTTATACAATCAAGTCCGAGATCACTTATTGGAGTTTGGATTCCATACAATGGCAGGGCTACCAGGGTACCGCCCGTCACAGTACGTGGCCTAGATCAACGTACCGAGGATCACTCCCAATCCCCTGCAACACAAAGCCGGAACCATCCCTTACTGGATAATCCCGAACAAGACAACCCCAGCAGTTGTTGCAATCAACTACCCACACAGCCGAAATAATAAGAAGGGACCTCTAGACAGGGGAAATCTTGTCCTACTTGAGCACGACTCACTTAGCCTTGCTGCACCTCCCATGTTTTAGCCATTCCCGGTGGATGAGGCTTGAGGCTACGATTACCTTATCAGAACACATCTCTTAGAATGCTCATCGTCCACCTGACGATGTTCTGAAAGCATTCAATCCATACAAGTTCGTTCCGGGTTCGAACGAAACCGAAGGCATTATCTCGTTACACACATTTTGGAATCACCCTCAGAGTTAACGACAATAACCCTTGCACTCTGAAACTTCCTCTTCACTTCACTTGAGATTCACGACCTATCGTTTAATTTGGATCGATGTGGTTTTCGGATATCCAAATTTTGGAAATCCGATCCCGGTCTCATCGAAATCCAAAACGCCGTCTTTTAAGGTCAAGTTGTATTAAAGTTAAAACAATTCAATTCTATTATCTATATTCACACAGATAGATAATTCACATTCTCACAAATAGATAATCCATATCATCACAATTCAACCAAAGCATCTCATATCACATATCAGCACATATCTTATATCAGAGATATCACACAATTCAAGGCATTAAATAACATTCAGCCATCCATAAGCAAGAATTAATCAATCACACTATCTTTAATTAATTTAATTATCCCTAATGAATTTAATTAATTACTTCAATTACTACTAAGTCCTTCTTACTTAACATTGATTTATTTCCAACCAATTAATTAATCATCCTTTAATTATCCATCTTAATTAATAATTCCTGATTTAACTATCGTTTAATTACATAAGTAATTAACCCTTAATTAATTACACAAATTAATTATTCTTAACCATATACAATAATTAACTTTTAACTACTCTCATTAATTAATTATACTATAATTAATTACATTAATTAATGATCCTTAATTAATTACATAAATTAACTAAACCTTTAATTAATAAATTAATTACACTAAGTAATTAATCCTTAATTACTTCCATTAAGAAATTAACTTTTTATTACTTCCATTAATTAACCTCTAATTACTTTCATTAATTAACCTCTAATTACTTTCATTAAGTAATTATTCTCAAATTACTTTCATTAATTAACCACTAATTACTTTCATTAATTAACCACTAATTACTTTCATTAAGTAATTATCCTTTTATTAATTACATTCATTACTAATTAATTTAATTAATTAATTACTCTTTAATTACCTTCATTAATTAATTAATCTTTAATTACCCAAGACCCTAATTAATTAAAAGATAAATCATTTATCTTAATTAGTTTTCTTGATTTCATTTAAAATCTTATTTAATAAACCCTTGGAATTAATTATCATTAACTTAAGACCTTAAGTTTAAAACATTTTATTTTTTTATAAAACTGTTCATGCTTTTACTAAATTTTTAAAATCTCATTAGCTTATCAAAACAGACTCGAGCAAATCAACCATAAACCCCGAGCTATCCCCATGTCACTCGCATACCATCTTCCCGTCTCGATAAACTCAAGATCAACCCGAGCGAAAACCAAACTACCCCGAGACAAAACAATCCCAGACATCACCGTGCACACGTGCACGTGCACGCCGTACTCACGCCCCTCCGACCAACGCTCCGCTCCTCGACATGTCGCCGACACCCTCGCTATCCTCCTCGACCTCCCAGATCGACGATCCCACCAAGAAATCAAAATCGAACAGAACGATCACACATAGGAACCCACTTCGATCGGAAAACCTCCCCTAGCAATCCCCTTTGATCACCGGTACTCACGCCGACCAACCCGAAACTACTCCACACTCCGATGAACCTTTACACCCTCCTCACGATCCGGCCCGATGCATCACTGTCGTCGAGATCACCTCGACATCCCACTCAATAGAAACCAGAACCAAAACCCAAGATCACCTCCAATGGAACGCCACGGCCATAAGAAAAATCCCAATCTATTTTTCCTGCGTTCTCCCACTTCCTATCCATCTCCACCCTAAATCTTGACCTTCCCCTTGCCGTCGATCAATAGCAATCGACAAAAATGTCGATTCCGATCATCCCAAATATCTCAATAATTACTACACTAAAAATAATGATTTTTCTTCCTAAATTCATCGTTTTCAGATACAAACCTAGTTATGAAGTCGAAACTAAAAATTTAGATCTTTTATTTTCTGACTTTAATTTATTTTTACTGTAATTTCTTATTTTTGAAATAATCCTTTAATATAAACACTTGAATTTATTTTTAAAATAGTATTACAGTCTTACAATCATTTTCCATTTAGAAATCAAAGTCTAAAACTAAATGTATGAAAAGAAATGGAATTTTCTTTAGGGAAGTTGAGCATGTAATTCAATAGAGGCTTATACATATACAAAATCACAGACATTTCATAGACATTTCATTATATATATACATGCATTCACATCCATACATTCATGCAACAAAATCAACTACATTACTAGAAGGATTCATCACATGCATCACATATAAACATAGATTAAAACTGTTTTTAAAGAAAGTTTACTCACCAGTTATTGATGAACAGAGAATAAGCTTTTGAAAAGAAAACTGGAAATTGCTTTTGCTTTTGAAACTGGAATTGAACTGAAGTTGTTGAAATCTTGAATTTGCTTTGATTAAATCTCAGGTTTGCTTGTAGGTTTATGGTTTGATTTTGAAAATGAATTACAGGTTTTGATTTTGAAAATGATTTGCAGGCTAATGGTTTGATTCTTTGGTTAGAGGAGTGTTGATTACAGATTGTTTTGAGAAATTTTGTTTGAGAATTTGGTTTGAGTTCCAGATTTTGTTTTTGAGTATCCTTTAGGCTGAAGTTTTCTTATCTTTGAATTGAAGAGGATAGAAAAAGAAAATGAAGATGAGAAGCATATGTTTATATAAGTTAATTTGTGATTTAATAAAAATAAAAGAAAAAATGAAAATTATAAAGGACACTTGTTAAAAATTCACCATTTGTCATTTACATTGTTAATCAAATTAACACTTGTTTAAAACCAAGCCTAATAAATTTACACTTGTCATAACATAATTTTTATTTACTTTAAATATTAATAAAAAGCTTTATATTAATTTACTAATTCTTATCTAAATATATATATATAAATTACTTTAAAGAAAATATTATAAAACCAATTATATATAAATAAAAGCTTAAACAAATATTTTTAAATCCAAATATTTCAAAATATCTATCTTTTGAATTTCAAAATTAAATCCAAATTCAAATTCAAATTAAATTTAAAAATCTATTTTAAAATCAAGTTATATATATACATATATAACAACACATTAAATTTTGAAAACAACAATTCTATTTTCTTAAAAATCTATTTATATCTATATAAAAACAACATATTATTAATATTGTTTGAAACAAATGAATATTTATTAAAGAAGATTATTAAACCAATTTAAACATTTTTAATAAAGATTATCAAATCAATTTAATTTTTAACACGGATTATTAAATTGATATTGCCCAAAATTCCGGGATATCACAATAAACTTAAAAAAAATCCATGAAATTTTAAGTAAATAAGTTTGTATAACTTATGGATTTAAGGAATATTAAGCTAAAAACAAATTTTAAATTTGTTGAATGTGAATGTTAAGAAAAGAGAATCTGAATTTGAATTATAAAATGAAATCTAACTTAAGTTAAGTGAGCTGACTTTTAAAATGGAATTTAACTCAAGTTAAGTAAAGTGGGATGAAATGAGTTAAATAAAGTAGAATTTGACTTTTGAAATGAAAATGAACTTGAGTTATAAAATGCAATTCAATCGTAGTTGCAAAATGAATTGAGTATGTGTTGGAATGTTACTAGAAATAAATATAAACTTAAGTTATAAAGTGAAAATAAAAATTTGATGTGTTATATAAAATGTTTAAAATGAACTTAAATAAAAATTTAATGGAATGGTTCTTAAGTTATACTAGTATTGAAAGAAATATATTAAGCGATAACGAAATAAAAATTTAACTTAGGAAAAGTTCATGTGAAATGAATTTTATAAAATGATCCATAAATGAATTGAGTATGGAATGAAGTGTTGTTAAATATAATGTGGATAGATTGAATGTGAATAATGAATAAAGGAGAATGGGGTATAGTAAGAAACCAATTGAAATAAACATGTAAGTTGTACGTATATTATTTTATTCGCATAACTGTTTGATCCAGATTCGAATATACGGTTTCGAGGTGATTTCTCTGATCCGAGTTAGGATTTTTCACTCGATTCTCGACGACGAACACTAGATGTGGATTTTTGATTTATTCTGATATTCTCTATCATAGCATATGGCTACACAAGGAGAATAGCGGTTTCTAATCAAGGTACCCAATTTGAGTCCGCACTAGAGTGGTCGTGTGAACGATATTAGTTCAAAAGTGAAACTGTGTGATCGAGCGAGCGATCAGGTATGGTTTTGCATATGGATGATATATGTACATCATACGGGCTTTAGTACATTAAATGTTAACATTGGAAATTGCAAATTGATATGGTTATAAATGAATTGAATGGATGTTATTTGTTGGTTGGTTTCTCTTATTGCATTTGTTACATCTGCATATAGTTAATGTATATTCTATATGTTATATATTAATGTTGCTTTATATATACATATTCTCATTGGTTGTTAAGTGATTAGTAGGTGTGGATGGTGTATGCTTTGCTTTTGGAGCTTATTTCACATTATATTGGTTGTATATGCTTGCTAAACTAAAATAAGGTACACATCTTGGATTACATACTGTATTTTTAAATTTTTTTCCATACGGGATGCCTCATCCTCGAAGATGAGATACATATTTGTGACTACATATATATTGTAACTTTTTATGATCGAGCCGCGCAAAGGTGACGTTGGTGAAATTTTTCGTAAATTCAAGAGTTAGAATTTTTTTAAGAATTTTAGAAAAATTTTGATAACTAAAATTTGGATTTTGGTTTTGTAACTTTTAATGGTATACTAGTTAATAACTATGAATTGATTTGAAAGACTTAGAAATTTTATAATCCATTTTAAATAATTGATTTTGAAAAGTTAACGGGTTTGGGCCATTTTTCTTTGTAAAGACCCAAAAACTCGGCCTTCGAAAATTGGCATCCGTACGTCACTTGTACTCAAAATGCCGTAGATCCAAACGCCGAATCTGGTTCTCTAGAGCTTATAACAACATTAAGTAAATAACACAGCAGAAGAAAAAGAATAATATCATTGATATACAACACTGATACAATATCTGATACAACAGAGTGATACAATGAATATCAATATACATCAGAGATATGATACAAGAAATAGCAGCGGAAAAGAAAATTGATAACAACAGCAGTGGATAGAATATCTCCAATAGAATGCCCCAATCCATAGCTAGCGGAAAGCAAGGTCAGTCGTCCAAGGACTGACTAGCTCCAGATAATCTACTCAACCTGAATATCTGAAAATCCCAACTCTAGACTGCTCGTGTAGAAAATTATGAGCACCCAGAGTTTAGGAAAGGAACAATAAACTCTGAGTCAGTCGTGGGACTGGTGTGAGCAACAAAACAGTTTATCTTTAAAAACAAATAGCAAAAGAATTTTAAAGTCAATTCGCAATGCTTTTGGAAAATGAAACTACCATAAGGCCTCCCGCACGCACACACAATGCAAACGCAGAATCGGAGGAGATTTCTCCTTATGATAGTCAAAGATGCTTACTACGCAAAACAAATCATTGAATATTATTACTAGTGCATAGTGAAGAAAACATTTTGAAAGTATAATATTAATCTTAACCAGCATAGGCATTTCACGTTATGCCTACTATAGCTACTATGTTCAACAGCAGGTTACCGCCACATTCCATAGCAGGTTATACAATTGCAATCGTAAAGGTTCGTATTGTTTCTTTGGATTTCCAATAAATGGTCAGGCTAAGGAACTTCCTTTCCTCCTGCTGAATGGGATCGCCTCTGGCTGGACGTCTCTCGGCCGGGTTACCCCTGTAACAGGTAACTCACGAATATGCCACCTCCCGGTCCTTTGGGACCTTTATCCGAGGCCTCGGTAACCAACATCACACATAATAAATAGAGTGTGTCCACATGAGTAAGTATCTGGGCTCCATACCATGATACTACCCTTTTCCAGAAGGAAATGACATACCCTAAAGGGCGCGACCCTCATAACCTTGCTGCATATTCCTGTTTTGACCATTTCCGGGGAGTGAGGTCTGACGAAGTCTCGTCCACAAAGCTACGCTTTGTCACAAAGCCATGCTTTGGGTCAACAGATGATCAAAGTAATGATCACAAAGATAAATGATCAAACAAATGATCATATCATAAATGATCAAACAATGATCATCACACAGCAACACTCAGCATGCCACATTACCAAATTGGGAATATATCGCTGATAAATTTCAACTACATAACCTCTGAGCTCGTACGTCTCAGAGAAGGGTGTTAAGCTAAGAGAATAAATTCTCCGCCACCAACAGAAATGTATTTGAAAGAAATCAGCTTTATATCTCAAAGTGTAATGTCAGACATGTAACCATACAAGTCTGTTACGGGTTCGAACAGAACCGAAGGCACTTCCGAAGAAGCCCTTGCAAATCCGGGTATTTACAATCCCAATCGGATTTCCCATCACTTAGGAGATCTCTATACCGGCGCGACTCAATGCAGAGACAATCGATAGGTTATCCTATCGTTCTAGCAAATACCCGGTCTTCACCACCGGTCTTCAAATGCCATCCATATACGATGTATCATTATTCGGAATGGGTTATGTGACACAAAGGTCCTCTCCCGGCTAAACCGAATAATGAGCGCGATATTTAAAAACATATGGATATTGGGTTTTCAATTAAGTCACAACTTATTACCCAAAACTTTGCTTTCAAATGGTTTAAAACAAATTACCATTTTAATCTTTTTAAATAAAAAGATTCATTTTAACAACCTTCAATGGTTTAAATAGTTTCCACACTTTATTCTTTTAAACAAAAGATTCATTCACAGATTTTTTTCCAAATTAATTTCCATTTCAATTTGATTAACTAGTTAAATCTTTAAAACAAAGATTTAACTTATAGCTTTCAAACAATTTCATTTCAAATGGTTTAAACAAATCATCATTTTAAATCTGTTAAAAAATAAACAGATTCAATTCATAGCTTTTCAAAAAGAATTCATTCATAACTCGGAAAACCATTTTTCAATTCAATCTTGAAATTCCTTTAATTAAACTGGAATTTCTTTTCTTATCTGAAAGCTTTTATTCTTTTAAAACAAACAGTTTCATTTTGGAAATCTGATTCATTTATACGAGTTAAAGTTCTTGGGTTAGATTCAATTTCTCAAAACCAATACTTTTAAAATGGTTTAACTTCATATAAACATATTTATAACATTTTTAACCGAAATTCCCAATCATTGAATTCAATTCCAAATATTGAATTCAAATTCAAATTAAATTATTTAAATTAGAAACTTTACCATGTTATTCGAAATAACTTTTATCTTAAAACTCTTTTTTAAAAGCTTTTAATATTTAACCCAAATTCATTTCCAAAATAAATTGAAATTAAAAAATTTCAATTTCAAAAACATTAAATTAAAATTATCTGTGACTTAACCGATTTCCACGTGAAATCCATATTTGTGTGTGTATAAGTGTGGTCCAAGGGTTTAACACAATAGTGCAACAAAATGAATCATCACAGATCAAAATACAGGATATAGTTGATAAGCGGTATAAACTGTAACGCTTATCTTTCATATACAGATCACAGATATATATGTCACAGATAATAAATTACATCACAGATAATTTATCACAGATCACAACATAAATCAGGGTGTATCACAAAGCATCATATATTAGGGAATATCAACAATTCACATTCAATACAATTTAAAATATCCATAGATAAGATCAATTAATTATCTGATTTAATTAAATTAGATTAGTCACTAATCCTGGTTAATTAACATTAATAAGTTACAAATCATTTTGATTTAATTTTCCTTTAGTCATTTATTAATTAATCATTAATAACAAATTATTAACCTTTAATTATTAATAAATCAACCGTAATTTATAATTGAATCAATCTTTAATCACTAAATAATCAACCTTTAATTATTTGATTATCCTTTAATTATTTCTTGATTAATCAAACTTAAATTCATTAATTAATTTATCTTAATCACTTTTATTAGGTCATTAACTTCAGGTAATTAATTTCATTTAACAAATAAATTTAACTAATATTTTTAAAAGTTAATTAACCATTTCAACATTCTTCAATAAATCCTTAATATTATTGAGTTAAACTTTTCAAAATAAAAGTTTATGTGTATCTTTAAATCATTTTAAAACTTAGTTAATTAAGACAATTTAATTTCGAATCTTATTCCCAAACTAAGTTTCAAATTACACTTGGATTTATATTTTAACTTTGATTTAAACTTAGTTTTAAAACTTGATTAAAAATTTAATTTTAGTTTTAATTTTCAAAACAGAACAGTTCAGGTAAAAAAAACTGGAACAAATTCTTGACTCGAGATGTGACGCCCCACCTCAATACCCACGCTAGCCAAGGACACTACGATGTAGTGCTGTCAACTAGCACGGAGAATAAGGCTGTTGAGGAGCGACCATCCATGTAATTGATTATCACACGGTGGCTATAAAATAATCTTCGGAAACAAACATAGAAATAAACATAACACAAAGCAGTCACAGACATCCATATCACAAAGGCGGAAGAAGATATGAATATATAACTAACACATGAAAGTGTACATCAGAGTAGTGGTCAAAAAGTTCCACAATAATACAAAAGAATAGCAACCTGTGCTATACAAAAAGGAATACAACTATGAGTCCATATCTCAAGTGTATACAACAAAAACTGCTAAACTAAATAGTCAGCCAAAAGTCAGAGTAGCAAATCCCGGAAGGAAGTCAAGCAGAAGCACCTGTAACATCTCGGTCTGACCCGAGTATTATTTAAGAAAATAATAAATGGATCGGTCTAACTATAAATATCAGATGACATGATATAGAATAAAAGATATGGCATAAACATAGAATATCCATACAGACATACTACTATAAGTATGAAAATGATGATCAACAGGAGATCAACCGATGAGAAATGATCAATATCACGAGAATCTTCTCAAAGATCCAAAGAGGGCATCATACCCTAAACTTGTACTCATAACAAGTCAATGACATAAAAATCCAGAAATCAAACAAGAAATCCAGAAATCATAAAAAGAGAAAGAGGCCTATCACATGATGGTCCAAAGACCATGGGGAGCTACCCCATATGTGTGAGTCGGAATCACACTGATTGAGGCCTAGGCTAACCAAAAAGCAAAAAGGTATGTGTGAATGGAATCACACAAGTGGTGTCTAGCCTAACCTCGCAAACAAAAAGATATGTGTGAGTCGGAATCACACTACTGCGGCCTAGACTAACCTTGCGGACAAAGAGATGTGTGTGAGTCGGAATCACACTACTGCGGTCTAGTCTTACCTTGCAAACAAAGAGACATCGCACAACTGCTAGTCTAAATCATAAAATGATCATCATGATCAGCGAGAAGTGTCAATCACACCAAGCTAGTAAATATATGAGTTTAGCTTCATGTCCCATAACCACTTGCTTAACTTAAATATTTACGAACAAGCTGTAAATCTTCACTAGGAAATTGTCACGAAAAGGGTTCAATCGAACAAGTCCAAGAGCTAACCGACGAAGTGAACGCAAGTGTTTCATACCACTCGTTTTACTAAGACGTTTAAGTCGATTTCTCATTCGAGTGAAGTAAAGGCTTATATATTAGTAGATTGAAAATCGGTTTGAGAAAACGAACTTTTGATATTAAAAATAGTGTTGAAATCAATTTGAAGAGTTTTGATATTTACTACTAGTATTAAAACTTTCATATCTTTAAAGTGACAAGTCATAAAACGATTGTTGGAACAATCTATCACAAAAATTCACATTCGGAGACGTGAATAAAATCCAAGGAAATCAGCTTAAAATGCATCAAAGTGGAAGTTCTGATGAATGCTCTTCAGATAAGATTGCCTTCGCAGAGTAATACGGTACGACTTAGTGAAGGCAGGCTGGTCAGCCGACATAAGTAAAAGTAGGTCATACGACCTAGCAGAAGAACAGGTCGAACGACCTAAGGGAAAACTGCTCAAACGACCTAAGTGCTAACTCGCGAGCGACCTAACGAAGTGCGCGACCTAATAGTGAGGCGCGACCTAAGGATGTGCGCGACCTATCAGTGTTACGCGAGTTAAGGTGATTCGCGACCTAAGGGTACGCGACCTAACATGGTTCGTGACCTAAGACTTAGTGGGATCGAGCGACCTAAGGGATAAGGCCACACGACCTAACAGTTAAAAGGTCCTACGACCTAGAGAGAATGCACGACCTAACTGGGTTCGCGACCTAAGATAGGCGAACGACCTAACTGGGTTCGCGACCTAAGATAGGCGAACGACCTAACTGGGTTCGCGACCTAAGGAGGGTGCGACCTAAGGTCTTGCGACCTAAGGTCTGCCTGGGGGTTTATAGGTCGGCAACGACCTACGACTTAAGGGCGAGCGACCTAAGGATGGTGCGACCTAAGGTCTTACGACCTAAGGAAAAGAAAAGTCTTACGACCTAAGGAGTTAACTCGCGAACGACCTAAAGCCTTTAACTCGTGAACGACCTAGGCCTTTAACTCGCAGACGACCTAAGCCTTTAACTCGCAGGCGACCTAAGACTTTAACTCGCAGGCGACCTAAGACTTTAACTCGCAGGCGACCTACGACCTATGGATGAGCGACCTAACTCCGAACGAACTAAAAATGGCCAGAACGACCTAGTAGCAGTTTTTTCACCAAAATCACTAAAATTTGGAATTTTTCGCCAATCCAATCCAAACCAAATGCAACAAACATGCTAAAGTGATGAGGAATCATTCCCAACAGTCCAATGACGATTATAGGCAAGATGTGAGATCAAAAATCTCACCTTTTCCACGAAATTGATGTTGGAGAGCTTAAGAACGAAGCAAGAATCAACCCCTAGCTTGAATCTATGTTCTTCACCTTGAATTCGGAGTTTGATGTTGAATTTACTAAATATCTCGAGCTTGGAATTTTAATTTCTCTTTCCCCCCACCATTTTTGAAGAAGCTTGAAGTGTTTGATGAAGTGATGAAGAGAAGAGGGGGTTGGGCTGAGTTAAGAAGGTGCAGTCCCAACCAAAGTCACAAGTGGGAAAAGTGACGAAAATTTCACTATCTCCAAACATATCAAAGTTTACACTCAAAAAGGTCGCAAACGTCATTTTGAACTCAATGGAGGTGGTCTCGAGTCCTAATTTGACCGTATGCAAAAAGTAGCTTTTCGGACTAACATCCGACTAACAATAAAATATTTAAATATAAAATCGATAGATATGCGGGTTGTTACACGAGACAAACGAGTATGATCCCCGAGCCAGCCACTAAAATTCTCGGGTCCATCCCCGAGTAAACTCGCAACCCACTCTTGCTTCGAGTCAAACCCACAAATATCACGTGATCGACCCGAGCACCATTCTTCTTCCTCAACTACGAATGACCATACCAGGCACACGTTCACCTGTACATGTGCACACGGCGCCGGAGCTACGGCGATCAACGCTGACACCTCCCACATGTCACCGTCCATCGACTCACGCCCTCAGGCCAACCCATTCGTCGAATCCACGATGAATTCGAAATCGAGAAACTAAATCCAACCTGGAACAGAATTCGACCACCACGAGCTTCCTCGTACCACCACCACAGATCATCAGAGACCCCGCGATCACTACCAGAGCTCCACCGATAACCCATGTTCATTTTCCCCCCGGTCCGATGCCTTCCGGTGCTACGACGAAGACGAACTACCCTCTCTAACCTCGTTGACCACATTGGGTATAAAACCCTATTTCCACCACACGCCGCCGCCCTGATGATCAAGGACCACTCCGACTATTTTTCCCAACCTCAGCGACCTCCAACGAAGCTTCCTCCTCGATCACGTGAATTATCATTACTCCGATCGTCAGAACTTGGTAAAAATACCATCTCAGGTCATCTTTGAACTGCTTTAAACATACTTAACGAAAAGCTTTCATTTTTATTTCAAAAATCATATTTTCGAATGTAGATTCCGATTATGTAATCGAATCAACAATTCATTCCGTTCGAATTTTATCATAATAACACCTATTCCCTGTAGAACAGAGTTTCCAGTGATGATACTTCACCAACAGGTTCAAAACAAATTTTAAAAGCTTTGGCTTATGTTTAACAACGTGTTTTGTTTTAAAATGTTAGCCTATAAATGATTGAAAATTGATGTTTTGTATGTTTTGATTAACTCCTTAACTCTGTAACTACCACAGGAAATCAACAGTATCTTCAAAAGTTACAGGACACTCATATATATAAACATAGAACTATACAAACAAAATACATAAGCAAGAACCATGTTAACCCAGATTAAATCAAGTTTAAGTCTAAAAAAAATTGTGTTTACTCACAGTGATTAAGAAGAACAAGAAGAAGAACAGAGTTTGATAGGTTGAACCAGTTTTGAAAATGCAAGCTGAAACCTTTCTTCCATTCTCTGATTGGTATTGTTGTTTTAGTTGAATTGTTGTTTGAGTTTTGAATGATATTTTCTCAGTTTTACTTAGCTAAGAATGGAACGAACTGGAAATAAGATGATGGAAAAGTTTACTGGGTGATAAATTACTTGTACAGGGAGATATATTATTTTTTGTACAAGTTGATATTATTTGGTTTTGTACAACATCAGAGATTTTTTCATTGTGGAGGCTGATATACATCTTGCTTTGGTGGCTATAGGACATGGCATTAATTAAGCTTGCTTTGACTAAAGATTTTTATCTTTGTTTATTGAAATGAAATGATCTCATTTCGGCTGATAGAATATGGTTGTGTACTTGTTCATATTTACCTTTATATATTTTGTTTCTTTTGCTAATTCATACTTGAATGTATTTCATCCTTTGTATTTTGTTTTTCTGGTTTTATACTTGCATATGTATTTTGTTTTACCAGCCTATATATTTATGGTTGAATATACTTGAATGTATATTTGTTGTTTCTTCATTTGTAAGCTTATACACATCTATTTGTTTACTTTCTTGAATGTAAGCACTTGAATAAACTTTTATCTTTTCTTTTGTCTTTGCAATAAATAAATTTTAATTTTAAACTTGATGTCGGATTTTTATCTAAATGTTACGCTTAAAATTTTATTGTCTTATTATCCAATAATATAAGTAATCTTCTATTTTTAATTAATTATTAAAGTTTAGCAAATGTATTTACTTAATATTTTTATAGCTTATCTTTATATATATTCATCTCTATTTCTAGCTTAAATTATTTATCATCAATTTTACTTTAATACCATTTGTCTTGAATTTCTATATATATATATATATTTTCATAAACTCAAATTATTATTAAACCATTTATTTACAATTTAAATTCAAATCAAATATATATATACATATATATCATTTCAAATTTACTCATATATGCTCGTATACATATATATTCACATATATACATATATTCAAAAATATTAAATTTAAATGATTTATACCAAATTATTGGTGATCGAGGAAACTCGCATCACTTCATCAATACATTTCACAATTTTTAATTCAAAAATTCATTTAATTATTAATTTAAATTTATATTAAATCCGGGGTCGTTACATTCTTAGCTTGGCAATTTCGGGAATGAAATTCTTTTAAGAGGGGAAATGTAACAACCCAGAATTTCAGTCATTTGAATTTGGAATATTTAATTGATTTTAAATGTTGAAAAGTTAATTATATAGGTTAAATAACTTGGATTTCAAATATAACAAATTATTTGATAATTAAATCGTTGAATTTAAATTTTGGAATTGTTTAAAATAATTGAATCTTGAATTAAATGTGAATGAAAATGATTTCGAAAGTTGATTTAAATTCTATTTGAATAAGAAGGAAATTAGTAAACTTTTCAATTTGGATTTAAAAGTGATTTAAACTAATTTTGGAAATTACTTGTTTTAATCAACATGTAAAAATAGCTTTCTGGGGCACCATCTTGGATTTCGACAAAACCAGTTTCATTGGATCCATAATGATGAATATATGCCGTCGAATTTAGTGGCAATTGGATGTGTCATTTGGTCGTGCGAGTTCGAAACACATAGAAATTATTTAAAGGATTTTAATTTAATATAATTTGATTTTGAAAAGCTAACTTCTATATATGATGAAATTGGCTTCCAATATATATTCCATTGTATTCGGAATAAAGATATAACATATATAACACCAGGTGACACGCTTGGTTTGGAGTTCGAAATTTTTAAGCGTGAATAGTTCTGAGTTTATTTACTATATAAAGGGCCTTAACATTTTCATTTGCCAAACCCTAACTTAAAAACCAGAGTCGCCATTAAATTAAAACCCTTCATCAAACAACCACGGCAAATCAGAGCCACCATGGGTCTGATTGGCCAACGACTTCAACATGAAAGTTGGAAAGCTCGACGAGCTCTACACAATTAATGGTGGGATTGTCGATCGATGAACCGAGGCGACGGCTGTAGGCGTGCGTTCGAGGCCCAGGTTTTGGGATTCGCGTGCGTACTTGCGCGCAGTGCACGGTAGGGTAGCGAGGTGGAGAGTTGATAATGAAGCGGCGGTGGCGCAGAGGTAGCAGCTGGGTTGTGCGATGATCGATCGAACGTTATAGAATAAAACAAAAGCGACGCCTGGAGGATGAGCATGAGGGAAAGAAGCGGGAGGTTTTTTTAAATGTTATTTAATTAAGTTAATTATAAAGTTAATTATCTCGATTGATCATTAATCCATAACTTTTCCATACGAGGTCAGTTTTGAGCACGATGAGTCATGTTACGATCAAATCGATAATGGCTACGCTATGGAATTGGATTGGATGGATTCGAAGCTAGTGAAAATTTTGGGTTAAATTGAACGACTGTTTAATTTTAATTCAAAACTAGAATGTTGGCGAAACTAAAACCAATGTGAGTTAATCTCACCTTTTTTGTTAATCGGAAAATATGACATAGTCAATAAATTTTAGTTTTTGGATGCATGGATATTTTATTGTTAATTATTATTGATTGTTTGGATGATTTACTAGTTTATATTGTGTTTTGCACATATTCTGGTCCTTGGAGCGGATGAGACCCTTTTACATTCCCGTGTAACAGCAGATGACCCTTTGTATACGAATCTCACCTCGAAGCGGTTGATTTATATTTTTATGATTATATATTGTATGTGATGCGGGGGGATGGGTTGGAGAGGTCCAATGGAATTCCTCACACTATTGATTTATTTTCATATAAATTGATATATGATAAATTGGACGCCATATTGATGATATGGATATGATTCTTCTTATCTAGTGCTTTATTAGCACCGGGCCTTATTTCTGGTATTTTAAAATGTTATAAACTAATATTTTGATTTTAAAAGGGATTTCAAGTGATTTTGAAAGTCATATATGGTTTAATAATTATTCTTGAATTTTTGAAAGAAATTTGTTTTAACATAAAAAGGCATGATATTAAATATTATAACAAGTAGTTTTATAAGATATTTTAAATAGAGATTTTGAACTATGAATAAAGATTTTAAAAATCTTGAAAATAAGTCTGTGATTTATAATGAAGGATTACGGTTCTAAAAAGAAGATAGAAATAATTATTAGTCGTTTTATATAGAGCGGCATGTATATAGTATATACAAATACTAAGATTTATTTGTAAATTTGAAGATTTATAAAGGTGATAATGTATAAAGCAACATTTTTCAGATAAAGTTAAGAGTTGTAAAATCGTATTTTATTTATAAAGGGATAGATTTATAAACGGTGTTTGATAAATAAAAGGGAAAACATTATCATTTAATAGATTGGAGAAATAAATCAAACGATGGATTTATTTTAATACATGGAATGATGCTCTAGAAAATAGTTGATTCTATTTTGGAAATCGAAGGTGAGTGTAAATTTGGAATTGTTAAATGACATTTTATAAATTAAAAGGAATTTATAAAGGAAATTTGTACCTATGGATGCAAGGTTAAAAACAGTTTAAATTATGTTTTGGATGAGATTTTATAAAAAAGTGAGATTTATAAAGGAATTGGTTATAAATGGAGTTCATAAATAAAGGGATTTATGAAAGGACATTTTATAAAATAGACATAGAATTATGAATCTACTTTATATAATATGGAAACGATTATTGGAAAGTTAAGAAAGGATTTTTATCAAAGAAAAATATTTATGTTTTAAAAGGTTGTTTATTTATACTAATATTGTTTTAAAGTTGGTTATCAATAACTTAAATAATTGGAAGTCAACTATTTAAATTATTAATATGGTTTGAAATTAAGCATGATTATTTATCAATATAGTTTTGGAAATTAATTATTTTTACTTATAAAAATGTTGGAGATAAATTTATTATTGGATATTAAGAATATTTGAAATTTATCGATTACTATTTTTAAGATGATTAAAGTTAATACTTATTTATTTATAATGTTTATTATTATATAATAGCATTTTAAAGTAAATGATTTTATTCATTTATAAATGTTTCTCAGATTTATAAATAAGGTTTTATAAAGAGATTTGGGATTATAAGAGAAGTCTATAGAATGTTTTGGAGACTTAAAGGAGAATCATTCATAATGTATATAGAGAGTTTTGCAAATGGCTTTAGATATTTATAAAAGAAAATTATAAATAGGTTTATAAATTTGTAAAAAGAGCCTTATAAATAGTTGCATGGATTTATAAAAAGGTTTATAAATGATTTGAAAAATGATATTTATAAATGGTTTTAAAGGTTATAAATGGTTTTAGAAATATTTTAGATTGTTAAGGGATTTAAAAATGATTTTTTTGAATTGTATAGAAAGGAAACCTTTCTCAGTTTTGTGAATATACTTATAGTGTTGAGATAAGTGTATGGATAATTTTCTACGTATTGAGAATTAGGGATTGGTGAATCTATATATATACACACACACATATAAAACCTTGTAAAAGGATTTTTATTCGACTATTTACAAAGTGAATTTAATAGATGGAAAATTATTAAAAGAGGCTTAGTGTCGCTTGGTGCTGAACCAAATGTTGGTTTTTCCTATGGAATTAAATCCATGATTGAATGTTTGTTCATTCGACTGTTAAATAACCGACTATCGAATTTGGACCTAAAGGTAACTTTGGAAATATCTAGGAGAAACATGTGAGTTATATGGCACGGTCGTTCATGTGGATGCTATACTGTGTGTATAAATCTCGTTTCGCTCTCTTAGGACAATGATAAGTAAATACGTCCACTAACGGTTAGGAGGTGATCTCCGCTCTTTTATTTGGCTGTTTATTTCCTAAAGAACGGGGTTGAGTTTACCAGAAATTATCGAATGTTGTTTTGAAGAGGCCAGGATCAGATCTATTATCTGAAAACCTCTTCGATCCAACCTAAGCGTTGCGAACTGAAGACATCTTGAGGATGATGAGAATTCAGTGACAAAGCTCTCAAGTGTTTTGTTCAGTCCCAGAATGAATTTGTATGGATGAATGCTGGTATTGCGTGGTTACCTAGAGGGTAATGTTAGCATTCCAAGTAGGAAGTGCTATAAAAAGGTAATCATAGACTCAAGCCTCATCAACCTTGAAAATGACTAAAGCAAGGACATGCGGCAGGGCTATGTGGGTCGCTCCCATCAGGGTATGATCATCCCAAGATCTAGTGTTGATACCCCTATGTTTGCTTCGAGGCCCATGATGATTGTTTATCAACCATGGGTTGATCATATTCGGCGCTATCCAGTAAAGGGTAGGGCCGGTCCTGAGTAGCTGAGGTGCATTGTGTTGTAGCCTCCCGTACATCTTATCTAGAGGTGTACGGATCCGGTTGTAGACCCTTAGCCTTTCATAGTTGGAATCCATTCTCTAATAAGCGCCTCGGACTTGATCGTATACCTATTATGCTGGAATTTAATAATGTATCAATTTCGGCTATGATTAATAAGTAACTGTATCTATATACTATTATAATACCAAAGAATTTCCTGTAGAAAATGTTTTGGTTATCGTAAGGTAAAAACCTATCTGTGTTTATGTGTGGCGTGGTCTTACGAGATACCTTTGTTTTCAAAGGTTTTTATAACTTGAAAATCCAGTTGGGTGTTCTAATGCTGGTTTTCTAGACTGACTTGGGTGTTATTTTTTTATAGTGCTCGGGTCAGATCGAGCATATTTACAGATTTCTTTTGGATATGCCACATAGTTGCTCGTGCTTTGTTTTAAATGAACAAGTTTTGCCTGAGCTTGACCTTTGCCAAAGAAATAAAGTTCTGGCTTGTTACTGCCCATAGAGAGAGTGTCGCCTACCATTGTTTTTAGATCTGCCTTCGCTTGAAAACTTCAAGCTATCCCTGCCTGGAAACATGAACACTGAAAGATAGACTATAATTAACATTTCTTTTCATGAACACTAAAAGCTGATGCCATTTTTATGTTGAGTTTAGTCTATATATAGGACTTTAGAAATAAGTTAGGTAACAATTGCGTACATATATTAAAGCTTAATAAAAGTAAGTATGTCTAAACATCTCATGATGTGCATGTTTCTTTAAAAGGTATACTGAAAGATAGGCCAGAAATCAGTATTGTCGGCTGAGCTCTAAGTTTTAAATGAAAAACAATGTGAGTTGTGATTTTAAGTGTACTATTTTAGTCATAAAATAACGAGCAACATAAATTTAACAAATGTGTAGTATGTAACGATGAATCACCTTTATGCCAAAACATTAAGCATAACAAAATGTGTAAAGAAAATTAGACATATCCAAGCATATATGTACTTTGATTTGATCAAGACCATTAGATCTTATGGTCTAGTGGCTGAAATGCAAAGGTGAATTCCTATTCTATTTCTTAGTAAAGAAGGATATCTAAATCCTTTTAACCTATAATCTATTCTAATGACCCAAAATGGTTCGATTAGTTACAATAAGCAACATCTGACCACAATAAACATGCATGTTGCATCGAGTGTTACATAGCCTAATAAATACCAATTAGGTTAGACAAACTTCAGTTTAGTAGTAAAGTTAAACATACAACATTTCTCCTCTGCTTCATCTCCTTTCCATGCTCTAGATCTCAATGATCAGCCCCATCTCAGTTTTGATGTATCTATTACACATCCTCACATTGCCGCTTCCCAACCACACCTCCTTCTATTTCTCATGCCCAAGATCAAAATGCATAGGTTGTGTATGTTTTATCCAACAATATGCAGGTAAGCTTCATCAATTCTTGTACTAAGCATATCATAAATGCTAAAGTTCTTAATTAACCTTCAGTTTCTATTGTTGCTCCATATATTGGTCACTTACAAGCTCCATATATCATAAATTCCAAAACTTTGATTTAAATCAATGAAAGGTCTAAATGTAAAGTACATTTGCAAAAAAATCAATTTACATGTATCTAAGACCTTAATTTATTTAGATGAAAAAATATGTTTCATTCATGAATCAACAGTTTTATCAAAAAGTTACATTTATTATTATTCTGAAATAGTACATCCAGCTAAGAAAATCAATTTTAGTATATGAGATGCAATTTATCATTCATGAACTAAGACTTTTTTAGACTAAAGTTTCTCAAGTGAAACCCTTTTTCCTCAGAATTCCCTATTTATAGTACATACACACACAATCGCCAATACCCAATTATCCTAATACTTCAAGAGATAAAAATTAAAAAAGGTAGATTCTATAACAGATACAAGTGTGAAAAAACATGTATATGTGAGCATTGAAAAGCTATATCTTTAATTGATCATCATCAATTTTATCCATTGTCTTTCCCAATTTCTTATCTGCCAATTTAGAAATAAAATCAATAAAACTATTAAACTGCCTATACATTGATAACACCACAAAAGAGTTACATTTGTATCATTCTTACCAAAGCCAAAATCATAGCTTCTTCCAAATTAGGGATTATGCACAAATTATGGTTTGGAAAAATGGCGAAGAAGAGTAGCGAATTAGGGTTTTTGCAAATCCATATATAAACTCAGTATCGATTCATATCAAATGAAGCAAATTTAGAGAAATCCATACCAACGACGAGTAGCATGGTGAAACCTTCGATCAATAAAAAGAATTAGTGCGTAAGCAGTTGTGCGTCGGAGAGGATTTGGTTGACTTTGAAGAGGAGTAGTGCGATGATGATGATTGAGGAAATGAACTAGATGATGATGATGATGTTAGGGCTCGTAATTTTTGGAAGTGAAGAAAATGAAGACATGGAAACTAAAATGAAAAACGTGGGAAATAAAAAGTTGGCGGCAACTTTTGGTGGAAATGAAGAAAAAATTATTGCCTGGGTGAGCGATAACTTTTGGCGGCATTTAGAATATGGCATAAAACAGTAATAGTTGCACTTGCCTAGAAACACTACTAATAAGTGCATTTTTATTTATAAAAATGTTGGAGATAAATTTATTATTGGTTATTAAGAATGTTTGAAATTAATCAATTACTATTTTTAAGATGATTAAAGTTAATAATAATTTATTTATAATGTTTATTATAATATAATAACATTTTAAAGTAAATGATTTTATTTATTTATAAATGTTTTCAAGATTTATAAATAAGGTTTTATAAAGAGATTAGGGATTGTAAGAGAAGTTTATGGAATGTTTTGGAGAGTTAAAGGAGAATCATTCATAATGTATGAAGAGAGCTTTGCAAATGGCTTTAGATAATTACAAAGGAAAATTATAAATGGGTTTATAGATTTATAAGAAGCGCCTTATAAATAGTTGCATGGATTTATAAACAAGTTTATACATGATTTGAGAAATGATATTTATAAATGGTTTTAAAGGTTATAAATGGTTTTATAAATGTTTTAGATTGGTAAGGGATTTGTAAATGATTTTTTTGAATTGTATAGAAAGGAAATCTTTCTCTATTTTGTGAATATATTTATAGCGTTGAGATAAGTGTATGGATAATTTTCTACGTATTGAGAATTAGGGATTGGTGAATATATATAACTTTGTAAAAGGATTTTTATTCGAGTATTTAAAAAGTAAATGTAATAAACGGAAAATTATTAAAAGAGGCTTAGTGTTGCTTCGTGCTGAACCAAATGTTGGTTTTCTCTATGGAATTAAATCCATGATTGAATGTTTGTTTATTCGACGGTTAAGTAACCGACTATCGAATTTAGATCCAAACATAACTTTGAAAATATCTAAGAGAAACATGTGAGTTATAAGGCACGGTCGTTCACGAGGATGCTGTACTGTGTGTATAAATATCATTTCACTCTGCTAGGACAATGATAAGGAAATTTGTCCACTAACGATTAGAAGGTGATCTCTGCTCTTATCAAGCCTCATCGTAGCCTCAAGCCTCATCAAACATGAAAATGACTAAAGCAAGGACATACGGCATGGCTATGTGGGTCGCTCCTATTAGGGTATGATCATTCCAAGATCTAGTGTCGATACCCCTATGTTTTCTTTGGGGCCATGCTGGTTGTTTATCGACAATGGGTTGATCATATTCGGCGTTATCTAGTAAGGGGTAGGGCCGGTCCTGAGTAGCTGAGGTGCAACGTGTTGTAGCCTCCCGTACATCTTATCTAGAGGTGTACGGATCCGGTGGTAGACCCTTACCCTTTCATAGTTGGAATCCAGTCTCCAATAAGCGCCCTCAGACTTGATTGTATACCTATTATGCTAGAATTTAATAATGTATCAATTTCAGCTATGATTAATAAGTAACTGTATCTATGTACTATTATAATACCAGAGAATTTCATGTAGAAAATGTTTTGGTTATTGTAAGGTAAAAACCTGTCCGTGTTTATGTGCAGCGTGGTCTTACGGGATACCTTTGTTTTCAAAGGTTTTTATAATTTGAAAATCCAGTTGGGTGTGTTTTCTCACGCTGGTTTTCCAGACTTACTCGGGTGTTATTTTATTATAATGCTGGGGTCAGACCGAGCATATTTACAGATTTCTTATAGATACATTGGAGCTCAGGAGACGAGTTGGAGGTCTGCATGACGTATTCACGTATTTGTTTATTTCTGCTATTTGGTTGATGAAATTATCAAAAATTGTAAAGACAGGTTATTATAACTGTCCAGGCTGGTGATTGTGATTTGATTGTTGTACTCTGACGGATGTATGTATATTACAATTTCTATTTCGTAAAGTTCATTGATATTATATTATATGTTGTTCCGCTGCGATTGTGAGATTTAGTGATTTGTTTTAGTTTCTTTCTCTCTTCTTATTCCCTTCTCTTCTTCTTTCCCATAACTATATGTCTTTCCGTTCAATTTGGGTTTGACATGTGTGGTTTATTGTCAACTTGAACTGTACGGAAAAGCGGGTCGTTACATGAACTGTGGAAAAGCACATTCATGTCCACAGTTGTATCTGGCATTTGAAATCCTTCCTCAACTCCAACATCCAGGGGCATCTCTCCACCTTGGCCATTTAGTTTTCATTACCTCAGCCTCTCTTCTAACACTTGGCCCTCCCATTGCAAATCTTCCACTCCTCATCTCCATCTTGCTTTTCTAATATGCAAGTCTTCATTAGAAATGAATGCAAAGAGAGTGAAACAATAATAGAAGAATAGATATATCTGTCTCTATACATATATAGCAAACTACATGTGATGCCCCACCCCAATACCCACATTAACAAAGATTATTATTGGGTAATACTGTCTGCTAATGCGGAGAATAGGGCGGTTAGGAGCGACCATCTATAGCTTTGTCTTTAACATCTATTGAATACATCGATTTAATGCTCTAATTTTTCTTCTTTCTCAAGTGGTTCGACTTATTCAATAAATGCTTAATACAAAACTACAGTGGCTAACGGATCTATCAGAACAAAATACAACAACAAAATGTATAACACATCACATAACAACAAACAAACATATATATATATACATACACACTGATACATCCCAGTACAATACAAAATGATACATCATAAGTGGTACTAAGACCACACTATATACAACGAGTCAAAAATATCGTTACATATTAGAGTTTGACTACAAAACTACAAAAAGAGATAAGCATATATCTATGGCGGAAGCAGCAAAGCAAAGTCCAATAACATGTATCTAACCTGAAACAACTCGGTCTGACCCGAGTATATAAAAATACACGGGTCAGTCTAGCTTAAACAACTAATTAGTAAATGATAGGAGTAATACATATGGATAAAAGATAACAATTCTTCTCGAAGAGAAGAAGCAATACTAAGTCTAAGTCAATAAGGTTTCTAAGCAGAGATAAATTCAACTCAAACTCAAATATCCACAAATATGCCTCATATCATCTGCTTTATCCAATAGCAATATAATAGCTTAGTTAAACAACAACATATATTATCCACAAATATACGCCTCATCTCATCGGCATATACAAATCTCAAAAATGCCAAGAAATGGCGATATGAATCACAATATAAATAGAACATGACTAAGAGTTCGAAACTCCAAATGTAATCACCATATAGTAAATACTATAGTGCTCAGGCTAAATAAATAACTCAACAAAGGCGACTATGGTGAAAACATATATAAATCATAAATACTTTAGAAATCAACACGGAGAAATCTAGAAAACATCAATATAATAAATAGGACCCAACAGCCCAATAAAAGCCCAATAGCTATATGAAAATAGGACCCAATAGTCCAATAAAAGCCCAACATCTATATGAAAATAGGACCCAACAGTCCAATAAAAGCCTAACAGGCTAACAGCTATATGAAAATAGGACCCCAACAGTCCATATGGTGGCCCAATAGCCTACCAAGTACCGTGTATAAGAGATCCAACAGTCTCAATAGGACCCAATAGTCCATGATTAGCCCAACGGCTATATATACACATAGGACCCAACAGTCCAATAAGCGGCCCAACAGCCTAAGTACTGGCAATAACTCGTGAATGTGTCATAAACTCTCAGATAGGAACCCGAAAAGTGGTAACAGTGCATCCCGTACCACACGTTCTCACTTATCGGTTTACTAACCGCTAGTCAATGCCACATTGGAAAACAAAATCAGTAATCACAAATATTTGCCTCATCTCATCTGCAAATATGACCCGAAGGTCAAAACATTCAAACAGACAAGTCAGGAATTAACCAAAAAGGTAAACGCACATGTCCCATACCACGTGTTTTACCAAATCGTTTAATTCTCCTTCTCATTTGCTCGAATAGTGCAAAACGTGTATTTTATATAGAAAATAATTTGTTTGAGAAAACAAGCTTTTAAAATAATTTCAAATTCGTTTTTGGAAAAATCTTTGAAATTCCCTTATTATAGAGTATATATAGCTTTTATATCTTTAAAATAATTTATAAATATTATTTAATAATTATTTCAAAAGCCAATGTATTTTAAAAATTATTTAAAAATTATTTAGAAAAACCCATGCTCGAAATCAAGGAAAAATCATTGAAAAACACCAAAACCGACATTCGAAATCATTTAGAAACGGTTCAATTTCGAATCACAAATTCACCAAAATTTAGGCTCGCCAATTGATAAGCTTCATGGCCTTCAAAACAATTCAAAATTATCACAAATACAAGATGCAGATATCGGAAAGCAAGTTGGAAATGAGGACGGAACAAAACAATTACATAGGGCAGAAAAACAACTCCCAGGTCTGAAATCTTCTCCGGGTTCAACTTTCAGACATAATTTGAATGGCTTAATGACCTCGAAATGATCTGAAATTTGATACACAAAAAGTAGAACAATTTATCTATGAACTGGAAAATGATTCATTGAATTCCGACAGGAAATGATAAAGGTATGAAATTCCAAACATGGACTTAGGCCATGTTGAATTCTGCCCAGGTTTGAAAACCCTCTCGGGTTCAACTTACAGCCATGAAACAGATAACCAGACGACCTCAGATTGAACTGAAAATTGGTATGCACATAGTAGAACACTTTAACTTTCAAATAAAAAAAACAATCAATTCTGACAGGAAATGAAAGAGACACGTTGTCTCAAACATGTACTCAGGCCATGTTTGCAGCAGTTCAGAAAACGGGATTGTGCCCAGGCCTGAAAACCATCTCGGTTTCAACTTATAGGCATGAAACAGATGACCAAACGACCTCAAATTGAACTAAAAATTGGTATGCACATAGTAAAACACTTTAAATTTCAAATAAAATAAGAGTCAATGAATTTCAACAGGAAATGAAAGAGATAAGATTACCCAAAGATGCAACCAAAAACAGTTATATACTGTAAACTAAAAAAACAAGCAAATTTTGTTACAACTAGCGATTCTATGCAATTTATAACTTGCATTTCATTGCTTCAGCTAGATAATGTGAGTTTGGAACTCACCTTTGCAAATCGAAGAATAAACTTGAGAAAACTTGAAGGAAGTTGAGAGCTTCAGGCTTGAGATAGCTTCAACAACCTGAATAGAAGCAGTACAAAGACATGCAAAACAAAAATACAAATGATAGACAATCAACTTCCTCAAAATCTGAAATTGATGGAATGTAATTGGTTTATGTAGTGATTACCTGTGAAAAATAGCTTTAATTTGATTAAAAATAGCAAAGGATTGATTTAATTTGGAGATTGAAGCCTAGGTTTGAAAAGAGGAAACATTTCTTCTTTCTATTGTTTTGTTTACTGTCAAGAGAAATGGACGTACTAAGCTTTGAGAAAGAAGAACTTCTCTTTAGGTTAGAATAGGTTAATGGGCTTAGGCCCAAAAGAATTAATTAACCAAATAAAATCAATTTATCACTTAAAACACTAATATACACTTGTATTATCACTAAAACAATATATTTTTACAAGATTTCTTCACAATAAAATTACACAAACATATTTTCATGTTTAACAAAACATTTTACAACTAATAAAAAGATAATTTAGTTATAAAATATTTTTATTATCAAAACTCTTATTTTTAAATAAATACACAATTTACACAATAATCTACAGAACACTATTTTTAACTCCAAAAATTACATAAAAATTATTTTCTTATGTAATAAAATACAATAAACTATTTTAACATCAATTTTATATCCAAAAATTATTTTTAACCAAAATTCGATTATTTTATTTTAAATATACACATATAAAAATCAAATTCTTCATTTAAAAATCAATAAAAGTCATAGTTGTCAATAATTACTAAAATTATTGTATTCCTCTAAATTAAAACCATATTTCAATCATTTTTATCACAACAACCCAAAAATAAAGTTTCTAAAACTTTATTTTCACATTTTATATTTAAAACCCATTGTTTATTCAAAATAAACTATTTTATATCTCCAATTTATTTTATTTCACAATATTAAATTATAACCGCTGTTATAATTTAATATTACAGGTAATCACCAAAACCAGGGTTATTACAGTACAAATAGTTATAACATATACCACCCCAAGGTGTTTGTTTTGTATTAAGTACTTAACTATTTCTAGCTTTATTTTACTTAAATGTCCCTTAACAAAGGTTCTAAAACAAAATTGTAACATCCCTTATTCCAAAATCCAAAGATGGAACCCCAAGTGCTACGGTTACCTAGGAGCTAACTTTCGATAATAGAACGAGTTAAGTATTTTTTCAATGGCTACAAGTAAGCATAGCAACTAAACAGATTCATTACATATAATTGTTTTAGTAGTTTTTGCATGGTTTTTTCTCCATAAGTCCTAAAATATGCCCACGTAGGGGTCAAATATATTAGAACGTAAGTAGGGTGCCATACCTGACATATGAAGATGTCGTCAAGAACATTTAAACATCAGAAATCAAACAGCTATTATTTGCAACCAAGCCTCCTTCTTTGTCTTTGGCTCACTTTATTTGTCATTCTAAAGCATCATTTGTAAATCTATAAACTCATCTTACTTAGATAAGTACCCATGAGTTTTAGAAAAAACAATAATAGACACACAAGCTAGATGTAAAGCCTGGTATGAGTAATACATTACCCTAAAGACAATATATAGTGAGACCATGTCACTAAAGCACGGAACGAGCTTTCCACTTACTATTTGAAAATCATAATTTATCAACATGAATAATAAACATATGAAATTCTATCATGTCCAAGTGTTCCATACACTCCTTACTATATCAAGTCCTAGTTTTAAAGTTAATCTCTTATCTTGCAACTTATGCCTTTTTCTTACTAATTCATAGAACAAAACTTATTGCACTCTTGATTTTTGCTATAGCCTTACGCCTTCCTTTCGATTTTAGCACCATGAACAGGGTCTTCGGTTTCCACTTAAGGCCTTATGCTATTGCCTCCTTTAACTATTGTGAATAGACATTTGGATGTCACCTATGGTCTTATATCATCACTTTTGTTTAATGCTATGAATAGCTTCCAAATGCCACTTGTAGCCTTTTTCTATAACTATGGGTTGCCGTAAATAGACCTCTGGATGTCACTTATGGCCTTACACCAAATTGTTCATTCAATTCTGTCGACAGGCTATTGGATGACACTTATGGCCTTACACCAGCATTGTTGAATAAGGCCATAAATAAGTTCTCGGACGCCACTTATGGCCTTATACCAAAACCGTCATTTAATGCCATCAACTAGCTTTTAGACGCTACCTATGGCCTTACACCATCATCTAATGTCATAAATAGGCCTTTGAATGCTACCTATGGCCTTATATCGAAACCGTCGTCTAAGTATTGACTTTTCTCCTAAAGTCAATAAGCTTCAGGTAACACTACCCTCGATTTCATTTAGGGAAGCCTGATCTATTCATGAGTTCATTCCGATCTCAACACCACATTAGGTCTCAGCATACTGCTTTCGTTTCTCCTGCTTTTTGCATAATGGTTCGAGCTTGGCTTTATAAGCTTTGTTGAAGCGCTCTCTTGAGCCTTCTGGTTATTTGTTTGGGTTGCTAGCCTCCATAATCTTTATGTACGGCTTGTATAATTTGACTAAAATGTTGTCGAGTCAAAAGGTCGGATAACACTTACTCCCTAAAGTACATCTCATTTCAAATGCGATGTGCTTTTAATCGAGTTAGATCAGGATCATCATGTCGAATCCCAAGTCCTATTTCGAATGGTTGTTATCCTTTCTTGGATCCATTCCTATGATTAGTCATATCATTCTCCATTTGCCATGATATTTCAATGGTGTTTGGGATTATAAAATTTGAAATCATCTTCATGACTTTTCATTCCAAGTTCAGCATTCTCGAATACTTCTATTTTTAGAATTTCCAAGTCAGGATTTTTTGTTCGAATTATGAAATTAACTGTTCTATACACACAGGCATGCATACGTACATGCATATGATTGCTTAAGTCCAAGACAATACGAACATAAATAAGCATGCATACAGGTGGGATTATGCTTCTCTTCTCTCCTTTTTTTTTACTTTGATCGTTCGGTATCGAACCATGACGGTTCGGTATCGACCCAATTACTTAGGAATGGAGTAATTTCTTAATCGAAAATCAAGGCTCAAGCTTTATAAAACATGGTCGACCTTTGCTTCTCTTTCCCTTCACTTTGCTATCATATTTGAAGCTTTCTATTTTTGCCATTAAAAAGCCCTTGCACTTAAATCGAATTGCCTCTGTCCATCACTAGAATTGCTACCGCCGTTCTCTATTATTCCCCAAAATCCTCATCTTCGTTTGATTGACCTCGACCACTGAACAAACCCATAAGCCAAGATCTGATTTTGCTTTACCGCAATCCTTGGATTCAAACGTCTAAATCGAAGCAAGACCATTAAATTGAACTTAATGTGCACACATAGGTAGATGGAGATAGAGATTAAGGATTGGAGATGAGCGGTGTTAAGGAGTGCGCTTGGATCTAGGAGAGGGGTTAAAGTGATCGTGCCAAAAGGAAGAAGAAGAAAACGAACTCGAAAATCTCCTAAGTGTAATGGTTCGATGCCAAACCATCCACTTAGTGGATTTTCGGTTCTTTCTTCCTTTTTGCACATCATTGACCAATCTTTGGTGAACTCTGAAAGGGAGTGCGGATTAAGGATCTTAAGGCTAATTTAACACTAGAGGGGGGTGAATAGTGTTTAATGGATTCTACGACTTATATGGACTAAATTAAAATTATGACACAAACAAATGTAGAACTTAATCACAGAACAATCACAGAATCAAACACAGATGCAGAAAGTAAATAAAAAGCAGTAAAAGGAAAGAACACACCGGATTTTATACTGGTTTGGAGTTACCCTACATCCAGTCCTGTACCAAGGCAGAACACCTCATATAGATTTTTATTATACCAAAGTCGAGATTACAATCCTCAGTTTCTAAAGGCCTTCAGGTACCCTCCTGTCTCACGAGTCCGGGGCAAACTCTCTTGATTTATGGGCCACAAGATTACCCAATTGATTTCCAGGCACAACCACACCTTATAGAGAGACTCGATAAACTTTTGATTACAAATTGATCCTATAACTCTGAATAGCACTTTGATCTTCGAGAGAGGGCAGAGAATCAAACAAGAATGAGATTCTAATTTGATTCACTTGAGAATTCGGTAGAATTTTGGCACGATCTTAAAAATATGAAAATTTTAGAATATGGATTTGTGGAGAAGAAGGAGTGAAGAAAATATGAAAATAGTTAGTTAAAAAATTCGTTTGTGAAGGCTATTTATAGACCAGTAACGGTCATAACCATTCGTGAAGAGATTTAAACGAATAGACACTTCTTTTGAAAATTGAAACTTTTGAATTTAACGGCCACCATGTCGACATGGGGTATCCAATGGTGTCGACATCCCTAAGTCAAAAATAATGTAAAATTTGTTTTGAAAATGGTATTGAACGGAAAACAAGATGAAATGATTCTGGAATAAAATAAACTAATTTTCCTATGTTTTGAAATAAAGAAGAGTATAAAAATATATTTTGAGAATGTATATATAAATTTGATTTTAAATCTCAAGTATATATATATTATAAAAGAATATTTAAAAAGCAGAAGATAGTTTTAATAACAAACGAAGTTTAAAACAAAAGTTTATTTAAAAACAAAGACAGAATATTTTAAGGCTAAAACATTTTGAAAAGCAGTTTTGAAAATCATTTTGAAGTAGTTTTGCAAGCTTCTTCCTGCAGAATATCTCATCACATCAGGACTCGAGAACTTGTACAAAACCAGGATGTTCGTAGGTTTGTAAGCCACTTGTCGTAGGTTTGTAAGCTACTTGTCGTGGGTTTGTAAGCCACTAAGAAGATAGAAATGGGTTCCATCCCAAATGAAATATGGAATGAAGATTTCCGTGCTATTATGAAGTTTTAACAATAAACTAGACACATATATTGAAATCTTGATCTTGATACGCATGAGTCTTCAAACTTGATTTCTTCATCCTTGATCTTTATACTGTACAGTCTGCAATAATCAGTACCTGCCTTATATATATCCTGCATAATAACATTCATATATATCTAGACAATAGTGTTAGTATATAAGTTATAATAAAATAAGTTACAAAGGTTATTGTCATCAAAACCACTATCTCCAGTTCCTAACAAATTTGACATTCCAAATTCCAAGAAACTTTGACAGCATGCTTTCGACGTCACGTGGCTCATTGGGACGGTCAGCAATGACTGTAACTTTGGGTGGTTTTCCAATCTTTCACATGAACTATCGCACTATATTAGACATCTACACTCCATGACACCGCACGACACTGCACTAGACTTTCATCTTAATTAATATAATATCCATTATGCGTTGAGTTTTGATAGCTATAATTAATAAACATTCCGAGTGTGTCTCTTCTCAGATTTCCCATTCATCAACTGTCATATATGACTAATCTGATACATAATCTTGCTTAATAAGAGCATCTTTAAAACAAAAAAACTCTAGAACATCTTGATGTTCAACCCGACACTCCTCAAGGAGATCAACCTGCTCAAGGAGTTCCGGGAGAGCTCATACATGAACCAAAAGTGGAACCTGCTCCTGACACACTCCCAGATGTGGTTATATTGGAAGATCCTATTGATTCTATTGCCTCCAATGTTAATGAGGCATTGCTTAGGAGGATCTCTGAGAAGCAGGAAATTTCATGGGATGGCGTGACTATCCCAACCCATCTCCAAAGGGCACATCACCCTCCAGAAGGATATACGGCCTGTAACAAGTACATGTGCATGTTAGGGGGGTTCCATTATTTAATCCATTTATAAGACAAATTTTACATCAAATGAAGTTGGCTCCTACTCAACTCCACCCAAACGGTTATACTTTTCTCAACTGCTTGTACATCATCTTTGCTCGTTACTTTCAACGGGTCTCGACTTTTCAATGGATGTACTGCTATGGATTGTAATATGGAATATAATCTAAGTTATCTACTAGTGCGGAATATAAATATAAAAAGTAAACGGTAAAGTAAATGACACCAGGGATTTTTGTACTGGTTCGAACTCCCGTTCTACATCTAGTCCCAGACTCCTTCTGGAATTTAACTATCAACCCTCACTTAACCCGGAGGAACAGGTATTACACTGCTTGAGCAACCAAATAGGACTTCTACCGCGTAGACAATCGAATAGGACTTCTACCGCCTGAGCAACCGAACAGGACTTCAATAATACAATAAGTTTTCTTGACTGATTGTGCTTTGAAGATAGCACGGATATGTCTTTAGAGTACACCCTTCCTATAATCTTCTCCTTCATGGTATATAGTGTAGTAAATGAATATTGGAAGTAATTTTAATCATAAATAAATTATGCATGAATTTGCGAGTGATTAGAATATGTTTATGAAAGCAAATGGAAGAATTTAGATAGCAAGAATATTAGAATAGAATCAGAGAATTAAGTTATTGAAACCAACTGAATTCAAGGCTATATATAGAGTTTAATAGATGTAATCATTCGTGAGAAGTTTCGGCCAAAAGATACGGAAACAACTATTGGATTAAAAGTTGTTTTTGTTCGTTTAAAGAAGGTGATCGTTTAGAAAATAGCCGTTATGAATATTCAGTCGACTGAGGAAAGAAATTCAGTCATCTGAAAATTCAAACAATTTTGAATTTTAAATTTATTTTGAAAAGACACCTGGCTCAGTCGACTGAATGAGGGGTATTTAGTCAACTGAACCTTCAAAGTTATTTGTGCACCTGTGCATGTTTCAGTCAACTGCACACCCCTGTTCAGTCGACTGAAACAGGTGTTTTCTGCGATATAAACTTCTTATTGAAAGGTTTTTGTTTAGTAACTTATTATAATTAATTTCTAAGGTGTGTATATGATTTTGAAAGTAATTTTAAACCATGTGTGTATGCACACATAGGAGAGATTTTAACACTGATTAACTTCTGACTAGACTATAGACAAACCATTTATAAAATTTGAAACTTACTCTTTGAAATCTCGGTCTTCGATCTATCATCGAGTAGAATAGTCTTCTTCTGCAAATTTGGTTAGTTCATATAATATATACTTATAAAGTTGTCTTGATCAAAATATCAAAATACAAGGTTCTATAACATTCAAGAGATTCAATACTTGAATAGTTTCAAGCGTCATAAAGGGAGTCCTTCTCATATCTTTCTCGAGTCATCTAGGATGTGCAAAGTTATGGTTGGAATCTAGAACAAGTTAAGTTATTTCAAGGAGGAGTTCTTTTTTATTCGCTATCCTCTTAGGATCACACAACCATGGCTATTTAGATGTAAGTTTTTGTTCTCGTCTTTCAGGTATAAATCCATATCCTTGACTTCATGATTTCTAATCGACTTTTGCCTTCCGTAGAAGTTCCACATAAGGACAATATTGCAACCCTAGCCGAGACCGTGTTCCAACTTTAGGCACTCCTCGTAGCATAGAAAAGAGCCAAATTGTTGCTTACTGATGAAAATATCCTTACTCACCACTTATTGGACCCTAACTGTACTGCCAGTCCTACTTTGATTATCATGGATAATGAGAAGGATAAACCAATAGCTGGGAACGTCGGAGATGAACCACCGGTGCCTCTAATCCAAGGTCCAGCAATTAAGGCTGGTGATGTTCAAGAACACATCGATAAGGGTGAAACCCAGGATGAAGGTGAAGGAGTGGGAGATAATGCCTAAGAAGGCGAAGGTGGAAGTGATCAGCAACCTCTTAGAGAAAAAGCCTTAAGATCAAACTTCCAGAGAAAAAGATCCACCCCCACCAGCTACATCTACATTTGAGACTCTTATACAGACCTTCGAGGATCCATTTTCCAATCTCGAGCCGATTCCAGATGTAATCGAGCCTTATCGCCTTGCCAACTTGAGCCTTGGGGAACTCAGGTCTCCAATTCGCTTCACCGAAGATGCGCCTTCAACCAAAGCAGGAGAGATAACTCCTATGAGTAAAATTAGAACCCATGGTCTGTTGGGGGGCACTTGACTACTAACACACACACACACTGTACTTTAATCGGTTCTTGTGGTGTTTTAGTTCGGTCAAGGCTGACTCACCTTTGTTTCATGTATAGATTCTATGGACCGTCGTGGATTATATGATGATTTTCAAGAGCATACAGAGTATTATCTGAGCCGCAAACCAACTGTGCGGCCTCACAAGTTTGGCCATGCATTTGAGCTCAGCCGACACTTGAGCCAGGATCGTGAAAGTAAAGAGAAAGACTACATGTTGCTCGATTCGTCATTCTAGATCCAAATCTCCCCCATTCAAGGGTTAGAAGAGTTATTCTAGTCGCCAAGGCGATCATTCACATGATGACATGTCTCATATTTCTCCTCCTACTAAGCAACCAATGTTGTCCCATGCTTCTTAGCAATCTCAGTACCATTTAAAGTCCACTGCATCTTATTCCTCTCTTTGAAAATACGATAAGGCACCTATTGATAAGCTAGTTGAACAACTTGACAAACAATCTACTATACAATTAGAGCGATCGATCTCTTCGAACCATCTGGTAACTGATTTGCGGCGTTACTTTCCAAGATCAATTTCAAAACTTGCAAGTTTGTTCCAAGCATAAAGGATATTCTTGAGCGATACCAAAGCGAGACAATTGCTTATGTCAATGATGTGTACAAATAGTATTTTACTTGGAAAAGATTGACTGAAAGAGTATTAGAATACTCTGAGGAATTGGAAGTTGAAATCGCGGTAATGGAACTTATAGAGGACCAGAATAATGAGACCGTTGCCCATCTCGATAAGGAAGTTACCAAGTTGAAGAAGGTGAAAGAGGAGCTAACTAAAAGGTCAAGGAGCTGCATACTACGATTCACCAAAAAAGAAGGAACCACATGATTGAAGTGGAATCCATTCACCATAGAAATTATGATATGGTTGAAGAGGTTAAAGTGTTAAAGGCGCAACTTGAGAATGAGAAGAAAGAGAAAGATGAGGTTCTTCTGACCGCCTATAACTATTATAACAATTTGCTTGATGTGCACGAGGAAAGAGATGTTGCGCGTAGAGAAAGGGATGAAGCAATGGATAAAGCTAATGGAGTGGATGAATTAGTAGCCTCTAGGGAGAGAAGGATTAAGGATAGCTTTGATCCTCTCATCACAAATTACTATGCTAGTGTTCTCTCGTTTAGAGACCTAGCATAGCTTGGTAAGGCTTATCCCTGCATCTTGGCAATGACTTGGGAGAAATTAGTGAGTGACGACCGAAAACACTCAAAGGAAGGTGAGGTGGAGTTGGAAAAGGAGTTTCTAAGCAAGGAGTAAATCGAGGTGCTCAGAGCCAACGAGCTCATTTAGCACCTGAATTTGCTACTGTTACTTAAAGGGCCAAGCTGAAGGTTCTAACACCACTCCTCAAGATATTATTACATGCCTTACCTCCAGCCACCAGCAGCCATTTTATTTCATTAGATCCTGGGTACAATCTAGATGCACCACAATTTCACTGGCCTAACATGCTATCTCCCATCTAGGAAGGAAATTTGGACGGTACTCCTGCACGTTCAGAGCCACACTCGGGTGGAGGTATATCATTAACTTCGCCAATTTTTAAGAGGGCACACATGACGTCAGTTGACATTGCTAATCTCTCATTTCACCTTTCTCAAATTTCAAGTCAGCCGGTAATCTCATATCTGCCTAAGGAAAGCTCCTAACTAGGTCCATATGCAACAACGAACGACTCAATGGTCATGTCCATCTCTGGGATGATCCTAACCATTCTAGTCACTGATGCCCTCTATCTTGATGTGTAGAAGATCCAGACATTGGATGAAGAAGGGGCTGGTGGGTTTCAAGAGATTTAGGTTGACGAGGATGTTTTGATAATGGTTATTTCAGGGCCAGCCACATGCCTCACTATGCAAGAATTCACGATGAACGAGTCTTGGATATCAGTAAGATCAAGCAAGAGCCGATTAAACCACCTCCAGTTCCATCAAACAACCTCCAAATGATCCCGTTTTTTCTATGAGACTTATTTTATGTATCCTAAGTGTTCTCCCAAAATTCAAGTCAATCCGACTCCGTATGAGTTCTCTAGGTCCATTTTAAGTTAGCTGCATTTGGTCAAACAGCTTGAATCAGACGAGTCTTCACTTCTCGAGCTAGATTGCTTGGCATATTATGAAACTTGGTAAGCGTGCTTAGAAATGGTAATGAACCATGATGCAAGAGGTTTGGGTGACTGATGATGCTTCCTTATCCATGGGTGATGGATCGCTAGCGATCCATCTACTTGGTATTTTATTGGATGATTTTCCTTGAGTCCTATTGACTTGTTCGCTTGGTTGTTTTGGTTGAGTCTCGAGTTATTCTAGCATAGTCTGAATGTTCTAACTCCTATTGAATTCTGATGGGTTAAAAACCCGGTTAGCACTTGCCCCCCAAAGTACGAATTTTGAATGAAAGGTGTGCTTTTCTTAAGAACAAGTTCCTGTCTCTAGTCTTCGATATCGTCCAGTTCCTTCGGATTCTCTTGCCAATCACAAGTCTTTCCAAACCAGTTATATCCTAAGACTCTAGACTCTACCTAAGTGTAACCTATACATCAAAATCATTCCGATTTCATTTGGAGTTATTATATCACATATATGTACTTAAATCATATGTTTCCAATTGCATCACATATCTCCAGTTACATCACATATCTTCATTTACATCACATATCTCTAATTGTCCCATGTTCATTCAGGATTTACATCACTATCAATTTTTGCTTCTCATTTAGAGTTGTCACATCATATATCAGAATCACATTATATTATAAAATCACATCATATACCAAAATTATATCATATATCAAAATCATCCTGTGTTCATCCGGGATTTATCAGTTTTACTCTATTTATGAGGCATTCAAATCCTTTTATTGTTCCCTTTGGTACCGCTTATAATAAGTAAAATTGGATTCTACCAAAAGACGTGTAAGCGATAAATTCGGCCAAAATGTCACACCACCTGCTAAGTGACGTGTGAACATTAATATCTGAATAGTTCGATATTAATCGCTGACTGAATTTACACCTTTGATTCACACAACCATAATGATGATTACTCTGAATGAACCACATGATTTAATTAATTTATAAATTGTTGTAAATTAATTAAATTAAATAATATTTATGAAGTATTAATTATTAAACTTCATTTGATTTGTTCGTATTAGTACTTAATAAAGTGCATCTATAAAAGTTATAAATGCGCATATTGATATTCTATATCAATAAAATATTTAAATTGGATTTAAATAGATTAATTACCAAGTGTTTTTTGAAATTTTTCATTGAGGCCCACATGCATGATGGAAAAAGGGAAAGGTTTCAAAGGTGATTTGAAAATCTAAATGAGGAATTAATTAAAAAAAGAAAGGAAATAAATCTCCTTTTTATGAATCACTTAAATATCATTTATGAAATGAACATTGTCGGTTTCCCTTCATTTTATTCTGCTGAATATATAAAGATGATGGAAGAGGATTTGGTGATTTTACTTTTAGAATTAAATAAGGAAGGTTTTAAAGGTGGAAATTGAAAAGGTTTTAATGTTTTCTTTTAAAACATATTCTCTCTCATCCTCATTCACGTTTTGTTTTAGACAGACAATTTTTCCATCTTTCTTTCTCAAGCTCTCCTCCTCTCCTTTAATGGCCTCCGTGAAAATAAAATTTTCATAAAACAAATTCAAACAAAATAAATAAATTCAAGGTGGTTCTTGTCTCTTGATCCTTGCAACATCTGGAGGCTAATTTCTGAATCTAGGAGGTTTGATTCATCGTTTAAGGTAAGATTCATTGGCTACATCTAAAGGAAAATTTCAATCTTTCAAGGTGTACTTCAAGGCTTTGGAATTAAGGTATGATATTCTTATTCTAATAATTTTGATACAATATTTTAATGAGTAATATTGGATATCATAATTTATATGTGTATAATATTGTCTCATTTGATTTGAACATGGTTTATGTAGTTTGAATTGTTTATTATATCAATTGATTGGTTTTTTTATTACGGTAAATCAAAACTGAAACTTGTATATGATTAGACAATATTTTAATTTTAGATCTATGTTTATCTATTAAAATCAAAGTGAGCTTTTGACTTGAAAGTTTATAGTTTTTATTATTCGCATTTGTGTTGTAATAGAAACTTACATTTGATTAAAAGAAGTTTGATAATAAATTGATTGCAATAAATTTCTAAATTTGTTACTCTATTTGACATCTTAGTTATCCTTCTTTAAGTATTCAAAGGATTTTAACATATTTCTTAATTCAGTATATATCACCTTTTGTTTTATAATAATAATGAAAAAAAAATTATTTATTCATATATGTTGAATCTCCTTAGATTTGAAAGTTTATTTGTTCTTATTATCTACATCTTATTATGATTGAAAACCACACATGATTAAAGGATGCTTTGATAATAAGTTGATTACAATAAATGTATAAATTTGTTACCGTATTTGACATGACTAATATCTTTCTTTAAGTATTTAAAGGATTGTTAATATATTGCTTAGTTTAATATGTTTCACTTTTGTTTAAAAAAATTCATATAGGTTGAATCCCTTGATTTAATTGTATACATATATATTTTGTTAACAAATTTGAGTTTACGTAAGTTCATAAATACATCACAAAATTTAAACGTAATATGGTTTATTTTGAATTAATTAAGAAGTTTTGGGTTAATCTTTATATACAAATAATTACATCTATATGTATATGTACATATAAAACTTAATGTTTGTATTTCAAATTGTATAATTTAAATGCTTTACTATTAACAAACAATTTTAAATGAGGCAGTAGTATATGCGTATGAATTATTGTTGGTAATTCATATTCTTATGTCATAATGATTCATTGATTGTTCTTCTGTCATAATGATTCATTGATTGCTAATTGAATGCTACATAAATCAAGTTTGTCAAAAAGGGAAAGATGAATCAATCATCATTGTCATCTTTTATTTCTTTCCCTTTTGTCCCTTATGTGATTGCCTTTAAACTTATTCTTATTTATTCATATACATCATGTTATCAATTGATCATACTTACATTATGTTTAATTATTCCGTCACACAATTAAGGAATGAATATATTTGATATATTCAAACCTTATTTTTATATCTCATTCTTGGTTGTTTTAGAATTAAATTAATAAAATAAAATATGGTATTAAATAAATTATTGATTTTATTTAAAAGAAAATTTAGATAAGATCTAAATGCATTTAGACTTCATAGGCCCGTTAATGATCCAAAATGGTAAATTTTTTGAAATTCTCCCATTTCTTCCGCTATGGGTTGGCTCAGTTCCAACACGTCGTTCTTTAATTTTTAATGCATTAGTTCTAGATTTCACTCTACAAACATGAAAACCCATCATTTTGTGCATCCCATATCAATGATCTAACATCTTCATCATCATTATGCACTAGATCCATCATAGAACGATCCCCAGACTTTAATTAGCCTTTGATCGACGTTTCACTCAATACTAACAAACAATCGTTGCATACATGTAAAAAACATACATTTTCGCCCATACAACCATCAAAAAACCATTTTAACATACATATAGTTGGGAATCAAAAAAAACATAAAAAATCACCAAATTTGAAAATCGACAAATGGTACAAGAAGAAAGACGATCAATACAAGGGAATGGTCATAAACAAATTAAAATCCATTTTAAATTGTTTATTTATGAATTTAAAGCATAATCAGGTTTACGACAAACCTCTCTGAGATGGGTCTAATTTCGATCCAGTAGAAGCCCTCGAACCTTAGGTCCATTCAAGAGCCGGTTGTAGGTTGGTATTATTGATTTAACAAGACAATATGCAGAGCTATCTATCCAAGCTTTCAAAGACTCGCCATGGAAGGAATAAAACATAATAATAAGCTAAAGTTCCCATCTCATAAAACCAAATCATAGGAATACAATGTCAAAATAGTGCATAAAGCATGTCTAGTACATATTATGGGTACATCATAATAACACAAATAGATAACTATAATGTTAGTCGCTATGAATAGGATCAAAGATGCTCAACATTAATAAACAATGTAAATGCAGTGGAATAGTATACTAGTAGATCACACGATCGATTTTATATTGGTTCAGACCCCCAATCCTATGTTCAATCCTGAAGCTCCCCTTTGATATTTCACTATCAATGCCCTCGCTTCATCTGGAGGAATAGATTTACAGACTCTGCCTGAACAATCGAACAGAACTTCAACAACAATTACAAGTAGTGTAACAAAAACATTACTCTCTGACATAGTGTGTCTTGATATACAAAATGTCAGTTTGATGTAAATGACTCCTATAACCAAACCAAATGATATTGAGTGGAGGTGTAGAGGCTAAGGTGTTTATTCGAGTAGAGTATGGGATGTGGAGATGAAGCACACTAATCGAAATCTCTTAATCACATGAACTTCTTGGAATTCGAAGTATTGCTTAGGAATTGAGAGTTTGAGGCCTAGAATTCAAAGTATAGAGTTGTTTTTTGATTTAGGGACGGTTAGGAGTTTATATAGATGTTGTAGGAAGTAAAGTAAGGGTGAAACCTTCCAGTTTTTCCATTGATGAAGAGAAGTAGCTATAGGAGCGGAGAGATGCAACTTCTAGAGCGAAGAGACATGAAGATATCACTGCAAAAAACTAATCATTGTATACTAGGTCAGTCGACCGAAAGAAGGCTTCAGTCAACTGGCTTAGTGTAAAATTTGAGCCCGAGAGCATTGCCAAAAACAGTAGAAATTTTTTATTCATATTTAGTCGACTGGTTCAATCGACTAGACAAGGCTTTTAGTCGATCGAATCATAGTTGTTAGCACCAAAATTGGTCACTAACCTCGTAGAGAAAGATTGTGTAGAGATATAAGTGATGAAATCAAATTAAACAGAGAAGACAATGCTAATTTAAATGCTGAAAGTAAGAACACCAAATTTATAGTGGTTCAGCGTAATTGGCTACGTCCACTTTAACTTTTATTGATCCTCTTAGTTGATGATTACAAATACAATTCGTGAATCAAACGCTTGAATGAAGTTGTTAAGTAGAGGAGATGAGTCTCAAAAATGGCAGAGTTTCCCTGGTGTTCTCTCCTGAAAAAAGGATCCTCTTCACTGTGACCCTGCCCCTCTATTTATAGACAAAGATGGGCTGGACTTCCCAAGTGGGCTTGGTAGCCGAACGCTCTAGCCCAGGTGTAGTGTTCGCTGCATGCCGAACCAGGTATGCCGAACGCTTTGACACCGAACAGTCCTTTCCATGCCGAACGGACCCTTCCATGCCGAACAGTCCTTTCTATGCTGAATGGTTCGTTTGATGTGTGGGAAGTGCAGGATGGCTCAGTTGAAGCCGATCGTAACTCTATCTGAAGCTCTTGATCGAATGATGCATGCTGGCCGAACGATAGTGTCATGTTGAGTAGTTATGTCCACCGAACGTCTTTTGGATGCCGAGCACTCATGTTGCCGAGTTCTACTGATGCCGAGCGCTAGCTGACGCCGAGCATTGGTTGACGCCGAGTGCTAGTTGACGCCGAGTAGCCTGGTATGCCGAGTACTTCGCTGAGTACTATCTAATGCCAAGTGTCATGGATGCCGGGTACGCTGGATGCCGAGTACTTCGCCGAGTACTCCTAGATGCCGAACACTCTCTGACGCCGAGTCCCTCTTGATGCCGAGTACTTCGCCGATCACTCCTAGATGCCGAACACTCTCTGACGCCGAGTCCCTCTGGATGCCGAGTACTTCGCCGATCACTCCTAGATGCCGAACACTCTCTGACGCCGAGTGCTACCTGATGCCGAGCACTAGTTTCCTGGTCAAATCTCCAGGAAACACTTGCCCCCCAAAGTGTATTATGTGACCGAACGTGATGCGTTTTGAATCTAGTTCAGCTTACCTCGGAGGTGCCTTCTCGAGAATGTTAGTGAAGGAGGTGTGAGACGAGCATGGTTTGGACGCCGAACGATGCGTTCGAAGCCGAACAATCCTCATGTGTCGAGCGACACTTCGCTTTGAAGTCGAACGCTATGACTTTGACCGGTTCTACCGAATATAGCCTTTTCAACTTCCATCTTCTCCCTATAAAACCAGGCGTCCTTCCACTATTTTCCTTTTACACCTTCATATCTGTCACTCCCAAGAGACTTGCAATTCTCGCCAGCCAATCAGATATAAAGCCTAATTGATCTTTCCTTAAGTTCGATCTTCGAACTAGGTATCGTTCCTTCCACGATTAAATTACTTCAACACGAGGTTTAGGTTCATCACGTGGAAAACGGGACATTTCTACGGTTGCATAATGTGTGGCGAGTAGAAATGGCTCGCACGTTTGGAGTCGTCGAATGGTGCATGGTAGTTGGGCCTAGCTCCTTCGCGCCGAACAAGACTGGGAGAAAAAGAAAGATGGGGTGTCGAACGGCGTAATCTTCGCCGGGCGATCTGTTCCTGTTGTTCGGCGCAGATGGAGAAGGAGTAGGGTGGAATTGTAATCGAGGGTGGAGCGCTACTTTAGCCGAACAAACTAAGGCTGAACACTACCCAAATGCCGAACAGTATATGCGCCGAACAGCTGACATGCCGAACAGACACACACGCCGAACAGAATTTAGACCGAACAACATAATTGCCGAACAACTGACATGCCGAACAATATACGTTTTGAACAACTGACCTGCCGAACAAACATACATGCCGAATACTATATTTAGGTCGAACAATCCAAATGCCGAACAAAACTTAACCAAACCATATCAAGGCCGAGCAATGCAAATGCCGGACAATTATAAATGCCGACCAATGATAAATGTTGAACCATACTTAGGCCGAACACCGTAAATGCCAAACGAACAATTGCCTTGCCTAATCTACACAAGGTCAAAAGATCTAAGCACACCATCATATGACACTGACCCGGATCATTAACTCCCTAGCTTTAGTAGACTTAAATCTGGGTTTGATTAACACTCGTTTTCTGAATTTGAGACTGTAATCACCTCAAGGCGGGCTTTTTGAGACGGTCAGCGATGACGGTCTTCGAAGGCGACGACTCGAAGCTCATTTTTATATCTTTGAAATCTTTAGATTCTTATTGCTTGTACACAATTGCTTGCACTAGTTCACACACCACGTGGGGGGAAAACTCGTGTTGCTTACTCTAACGTTCAACGTTTTTTGAGTATAGCTTTCTCAAGCACTTTGCCAGGTTCGTTATTTATTGAGGATGTCAAGAAAGTCTAGCTCCGCCACTATATCCGACAGGCCTGGGCCGTCATCAAGGCCAGAAGCTGCTAATACTTCTAATCCCTCGACTTCTCCTGCTCACAACTTAGCACCTGATGCCTTGGAGGCAGCAATTCTTCTAGACAATCCGATCGATTCACAAGCTTCGAAGATCAACGAAGCCGCTCTCCGACGGATATGCTCCATTCATGGGATCCCTTTCGCCGACGTGTTGGTCCCTTCGCGACACGATCGTCCTTATCTGCCCCCAGTCGGGTATACCGCCTGTAACAAGTTCATGTGTTGGATGGGCAGCGTGCCTCCGTTCAATTTATTTCTCCGGGATGTATTGCAGTACATTGACATAGCTCCGTCGCAGCTGCACCCGAACGGCCATGCGTTTCTATACGGGACCTACTTACTTTTCATGGCCGTCTTCTCTAGACCTCCAACCGCTGGCGATATCAGATACATTTATATGATCAAGAGACGAAAAGACAGTCCTTCCTTTATGTTCCTCGAGCCATACCACAAATGCCAAATCTTGACAGGGGCATGCAGTAAATTCGCCATGTACAAACAGGAATGGTTTTATGTGCGCTGCCCTCCTGGTTTTGCGAGGAGATGGGTTGAAGGCAGTAAGTCTCTCTGCCGAGTCACCATTCGCATTTAACCGGAGTCATGCTTTTCCTAACTCTTTGTTTCATCTTTTCAGGTATCAACCCGCGTCCAGAAGGCCGAGGATATTCTGAGGCTGTTGAAGCCATTAGAGCTCTTCCTGCCGAGGAATGAGACATCCGGACTATCATTTCAAATGAATCACTATCGGGGTTTGGCTTGCTAGCCCCTATTCGTCGGATCAACCTTCCAGAAGGTGTCATCATTCCCAAACCTTCGTCCGGTAAAGGGAAAAAACAGGCTGGATCGTCGTCGCGCCGCACTCCCGATACGCATGAAGAAGGTGAGCGCAAAGAAGACGAAGCTCTTGAGACTCAAGGCGAGAATGTGGGTCCCGCTTGGAATCCGGCAGTCGAAGTTCAAGATATTGAGACGTCATCCTCCCCTTTGAAGGGAAAGAGGAAGTTAAAATATAAAGTTCAGAAGGAGAAAGTTGGTGGCACTTCAAAAGTCATGCCTATCCCGCCTGAGAAAGAGGCTTCCTCGCAGCACCTGGAAAGTTCCCTGAGGGGCCTGTCGAACCTGTATATTCCCAATGATATTCTCAATTACGGGTTTGACGATCCTGAAGCCCTCAAGTTTTCTTCGCCCGTTAAAGGCAATGCGGGAGTTCAACTCCTGGTCCGAGGAGACAACACTCCGATTAGTAAAGATAAACGAACGGGTCCATCGGGGGAAACACTAGGACACGCACGCACATACGCATTCCATCATACACTTCATCATTTTTTTATTTCCTGGATTTTTCCTAACTCGTTGCTATCTCCATTCTTTGCAGGTGACATGGGACGCTCTCACGGACTCGATCGCCTTCATGGCTCTTCCATATTTCATCATTCCGGACGGGACTCAGGCTCAGGCAGACGTAGGGATAGGGATGATTACGAAGATAGAGACAATCGTCCCCGCGATTCGTCTCACCGTAAGAAGGCATATTCTCAATCTTCACAGTCCCGTGATCCTCTTCCTCCAACTGAGCCAGATAAAGAGAAGTCTTCACAGAAGGGTTACCAATCTGATGCTCCTCGAGAACAACACTCCGGTTCATCGAGTACAAGGCAAGTTCGGGAGCAACGAAAAAGAGCAGAACTTCCAAAGCCTCCTCCTCCTACCCCTGTGGTGGACCCAACTGTTGCGGAAAAGATGGTCGATCTTAAGGCCAAGTTTCCAAAAATTTGCTTTGACGATTTGAAGTTCCTCCCGGCTATTCACCATATTCCTGGGCACGTGAAGCAGAGTGCCATTGCCTGCAATAACGACGTCTATGTTCAACATGACACGTTTGTGCACTTGGTGGAGAAGATCTCGGAGGTGTCCGTTGAGCGTCAACATGAGATTGATCGCCTGAAACTGGAGGCTGGCTGCGACAAAAACATCATCGAGCACCAAGACGTAGAGCTCGCTTCGTATAAGTCGAAGCTGGAAGCCGCTGAACAAAGTGCAAAAGATACTGCTGAGGCAGTTACTCGCTTAGAGATGGCTCACAAGAAGGAGCTTGATGAAGCAGTCCAGCGCAGCGGTGCCCTCACCCTAGAAAAAGACTCTGTCCAAAAAGAGAGGGACGCGCTGTTTGCACAAAAAAATGGACAAACACCTCAAAGTCGTATGATTTAATAGATCTTATGTTGTTCTTAGTGATTTTGGAGATTTATGCAAATATATGAAAAGCAGGGGCTAAACTGTAAAAAGACACGCAAATTTATAGTGGTTCAGCCAGAATGTGCCTACGTCCACTTTATATGTTATTTCTCTTCTTCTCTTTTGATTACAAGTACAAAGCTTTGATACAAGTAAAAGAAAGTTGTTTGAAAGTTCCTTCCGTGCTTGAGCTCTCAAACTTGTCCCCCATTGTTGTACCCCTGCCCCTCTATTTATAGAGTGAGGCTGGGGGTAGGGGTCTTGGAGGTATATAGCAGCTGGTGGGCCTGGGCTGCTACAATCTGGCCTGGCAGTGCTCGGGCTCGGTAGGGCTTCGATTCGGTGGTTGGAGATGGAGCCTGGACCGACACGAGTTGGTTCGGTGGTTGGAGACGAAGTTTGGACCGGCACTAGCTGGTTCGGTGGTTGGAGATGGAGTCTGGATCGGCACTGGCTGGTTCAGTGGTTGGAGATGGAGTCTGGACCGGCACTAGCTGGTTCGGTGGTTGGAGATGGAGTCTGGACCGGCACTGGCTGGTTCGGTGGTTGGAGATGGAGTCTGGACCGGCACTAGCTGGTTCGGTGGTTGGAGATGGAGTCTGGACCGGCACTAGCTGGTTCGGTGGTTGGAGATGGAGTCTGGACCGGCACTAGCTGGTTCGGTGGTTGGAGATGGAGTCTGGACCGGCACTAGCTGGTTCGGTGGTGAGAAAATACCCCAACATTTGCCCCCAAAGCGGGGCATATGCCAGCGTATGTCTCGCTTTGTTTTGGTTCGGTCATTCTTATCCGGTCCTTATGCCGAGTCTGTTGGTCCGGTAGTTCGCCTTCGACTATAAGTAGGGGATTAGGGCTTCCGATATTTCCTACCAAACACGACAGCCGAGCCAACTCCTCTTGCCGAATCAAAGTGTTTAGCAGAACCAAAGAACTTCTTTTCACCGAATCAGGTATCGATCTTATACTTTCCTGCCGAATATGTTATTCACCGAATGGACTTGGGGGCTCTGAGTGCCGAATGAATTCACATACTTGTTTATTTTCGAATGAAACTGATACCGGATGGGTCTTTTACCGAATGAAGTCATACACTTGTCTATATCCGAATGAAAATGATACCGGACGGGACTTCTACCGAATGAAGTTATATACTTGTCTATATCCGAACGAAAATGATACCGGATGGGACTTCTACCGAATGTAATGGAAATTTGAGCATTTATGAGTGCAACTCTAGAACGCACACACTCGCTTCTTTACTTCCTTTAGTCTAACGACATTCTCCTTTGTGTCTGCAGATAATGTCTCGTAAAGCGGAAACTCGATCAGACAAGAAGAAATCCGGGGGCGAAGGAAGTTCCTCTGCCGTGCCCCCAGCTCAGCCGAATCCAGAACGTCACGGACCTGCCCCGAGATCACTAGTGGACGGGTACGGCCCTCAGGAACTTCTAAACTCCCCGCCCGATTGTATTCCTAGCTCCCTTAAGGAAGAGCAGCTTGATGTCATCTCTCGCTCTTTCGGAATTGACAGGGCGCGAATGCTGTTGCCAGGGAAAGATGTTATGCCATACGACCCTCCTGAAGGGTTCTTTGCTTACAGCAGATACCACTGCATGTGTGGTGCCATTCCGCCCCTTAACGCCTGGGTAACCAGCTTCCTCACATATCTCAAGGTGGCCCCATTCCAGCTTCAACCCAACTCCTATGCTATACTGGTAAGCCTCTTCGTTATTTTCCAGAGGAAGTATGGTCGTGCCCCTTCCAACCGGGAGATCCGGTACTTGTATAATCTGAGGGGCTATAAGAAGGGGTCTCCATACATTAGCCTGGAGTCGGCCGTGACCTTCAAACCGGTCTTGGATTTGTATTCTAAATTCAGCATGTTCAAGAAAGAGTGGTTCTTTGTCAGGGACGACTCCGTTTCAATTCGGCGCTTTACTTCTGGATGTAAGTTGATGCTTTTACTTATAATTTCCATTCTGATTGCGATGCTTTTTCTCATACTCTCTCATTTTTGCTAGCGACAGGTGGCTTTGCGATTGTGGAGACTGACCGCCTGGTTCAGACGGCGGCTGAGATAGAAGCAATTCTTGGGAAATATAGATCATCTGCCTTCCTGATCAGAAATGCGATCCTTCTGGAGTACAACTTAATCCTCCCACAGCAGTCAGTAGTTAAGCTGAGGGAGACGGCGGAGGAGAGGGCGGCTGCTCAGACCAAAGAAGGTGTTTCGGTGGAGAGTAGCAAGAGGAAACCTTTCACAAGACCTCCAGCTGTCGGAGGTAAGAAACTCAAGAAGTCGGACGGTCCCTCCCCCAGCAATTGTCCACTTACCCGGGAGGAGGAAGATATAGAGGAGGAAAAAGGCGAGGGTGGAGATGGTCGGGATGGTGACAAAGGTGGCGATGGCATTGGGGCCCTACTTCCTGGGCAAGCGGGCGAGATTCAGGAGTGGACGGATGATGCATTCCACCAGGCTTTCGAGGGGCTGGATGGAGATCCGGCTTTGGTAGAGAAAACCAGGAAGGCTAACAAGGCCGGGACTGGTGCAAGTGAGTCTTCTCCGACCATTCCAGCCAAGGTGGCTCCGACGACTCAAGGTGAACTCTTGACTCCTGCATGCTTCATTAATGATAGGGACTTAGGAATATTTTATGACCCACTCCCGTCCTGGAATGAAATTCAGGACTTATTGCAGTATCCTACTTCTCCCCAGGGTTTGTACAACCACAGCTGTGTTTCTTTTCCTTTTTTAACTTGTAATTTACCGCGTTTCTTGAATCATATAGTGATGTAAGTTTGTGACGCTTGTTCTTTATATCAGGAGCAGGCAAGACGTCCAAAGCCTCAGACCTTCGACACAGGCTTGAGCAATATAAGCTTTCCAAAACTTCTGCTAAGCCGAAGCCCTCGACCCAACGCTCCGGGGATGTAGTCGGCTACCGTCCTCTTCTTGGGGTCATCGAAGAGGGTATTCAGCAGAGGAAGAGGAGTCGTCCTTTATCCAAAACTTCGCCCGGTCCTCAGCTTCCGGCTCAGCCTCTTCATGATATCACTGAAGAGGGTAGCGAGTTTGCACCCTCTCCGCACCCGTCCAGAAACCCTTCCGTTACTCATATCGACCGTCCTGACTTGGCTCGTAATCCATTTGCGGGTCATCCTAATCTGGATCCAAGTTCCCACGACATTACCTTTGATGAGGTTACTGGTGAGCACCTTCTTCCCCGCAATCCCATGGTACGGGTGCTTGATGAAGCTAAGTCCTTAGATCTTGATCTACTTACCACTCGGATAGTTACCATGGGAGATGAGGCCAAGGCTAATATTGATCGGGTGGCGGAGGAGACTAAAAAGCTGATGGGGCATCATGCCCGGCTGGTTAAGGCCGGAGAGGAGATTGGGAGCGCCAATATCCGACTTCGATTGGTGGTTTCGGATCAGGCCAAACAGCTTGCGGATCAGGCTATTCAGATTTCTCAGCATGAGGCTGCTACTGGGCGACTAAGGAAAACCATGGAAGAGGCCAGTCGGGCCGAATTGTGGAAAATGGAAGCTGCTTGCAAAGAACGGATTGACATGGCTATTGCCACGGTGGACGAGGTTCGGAAAGCGGATCTCGAGCAGGTGGAGGAATTGTCCGGGAAACTTGAGGCTGCAGAGCTTGCTCAAGCCAAGTTGAGGGAGGAGATGGAGGCAATGCGGGGATCCCTTCTGGTTGACTGCTCGAGATACCGATCGGAGAGAGATGCCGCTATTGGGAGGTTGTCGGCTTCCGAGGCCCGGATGAGGGAGTTTGAGGAGAACGAGGGGATGATGGACGAAATGCTTAAGTTCGTGGCAAACAGGCTTTGTAGTCACTTTCCCTAGCTGTGGGTCTTGGAGACATTCGTCACCCATCTTACGCCTCTGCGGGGAGTTAATTCTTTTTTACCACAGCCGTACTTAAGACACATCGGAGCCGAGATCGCGCACGGTAACTACCCGGGCCATTATGGCCCGCAATCGTGGGTATTATTCGATTTACTGTGGCCGGCTAGCGTGGGTGCCGATCGTCAACTGTGAACTGCCCCTGGCTGGCCACACCTTATGTTGGGGATTATAGTCGGTTCACAGTTGCCGGCGAGCCTAACGCCGCAATGAGCTGCCTCGGCTATAGTCGGCCTTCTCGGTGGCTTATAATCGGCTCATTACAGTTGGCTTTAAGGGCCGTCGCGAGCAATGAGTTAACCCGCAGCAGAGGGATGCTGGAGCAAAAGTGTCTCATTGGCGAGGGCATAGATTTGCATAGTACCTGTTAGGTCTTGTCCAGGTGAAATTGTGTTGTGGAGTGCTTTGAATAGAAATGTTGTATACTCAGGATTTTGTTCAACAAAAAAGGATAAAGTTAACAAGCAGCCAAGATACAAAGGAACAAGTTAAAAAAGAGACAAGGTTTTTTAAAGTGGTTCGGCACGAAAAGGCCTACGTCCACTGATTCTCTTTGTTAATTCACTTCATATGGGCAATACAAGTTAAGAAAAGTATCGACGGAGGTGTTGGATGTTCCATGCCCTCTGGAACACCTCTCCGTCCACTGTTGACAAAATATAGGCTCCGTTGTGGAGATCTTTATGAATTACATATGGTCCATCCCAGATTGGGTCTAGTGCTCCAGGGCGAGGGAAGATTCGTTTGAGGACAAGATCCCCTTCCTGCAAGGTACGATGCTTGACTTTGGAGTTGTATTGTGCTGCCACTTTTTGCTTGTGGGCTGCTGTTTTGAGGACTGCATCGTTTCTTCTCTCCTCGATTAGATCCAAAGACATGTGAAGGAGTTCTTCGTTCTCTTCTGGGTTATAGTGGATTCGACGGTGGGAAGGCACAATAGTTTCTACTGGGAGCATAGCCTCCGATCCGTATGCCAAAGAGAAAGGAGTGTGCCCTGTCGATGTTCTGAAAGATGTGCGGTAGGCCCATAGTGCCGTAGGGAGTTCATCCACCCAAGCGCCCTTTGACTTTTCGAGCTTCTTTTTTATCAGAGCTTTCAGAATTTTGTTGACTGCTTCGACTTGTCCGTTTGCCTAGGGATATGCTACGGATGAGAAGCTTTTATGAATTCTGTGTTCTTGGCACCAGTTGGCGAATTCCTCGCTGTCAAACTGAAGTCCGTTGTCTGATATGATTTTGAGTGGGACTCCGTACCTGCATAGAACATTTTTGATCAAGAAGTTAATAACTTTTGCTGAAGATACTTTATTCAGAGGTTCTGCTTCCACCCATTTGGTGAAATAATCAACTGCCACTATAGCATATTTGGCCCCGCCTCGGCCCATTGGTAGCTCGCCGATTAAGTCAATTCCCCATATTGCGAAGGGCCAAGGGCTGGTCATTTGAGTAATCTCAGTTGTTGGTAGCCGTGGAATCTTAGCAAATTTTTGGCATCTGTCACATCTCTTGACGAAATCTAAGGCGTCCTTGCTTAAGGTGGGCCAGAAATATCCGTATCGGAGTATCTTTTTTGCTAATGTTTGCCCCCCGGTGTGATCTCCACAGCTCCCCTGATGGATGTTGGATAAGATTTCCTTGGCTTCCCTTCCGGCGACACACCTTAATAATGGGTTAGAGAAACCGCGCCGATAGAGGATGTCTTCTTGTATTGTATAGCGGGACGCTTTTCTCAAGATTTTCTTGACTTCATTACGCCCGTTGGGTAGAGTGCCACTTTGTAGGTAGTCTTGGATGGGAGTCATCCAAGTTGCTTCTTCGATTGCAGCTATCAGATTCACTTGCTCAAAACTCGGGGCCAGTTGCTTCGAGATGGTTACTGCCCCGAAGATGGTGATGTCTCTCACACTTGCTTGCTTTGCCAGTTCGTCGGCCTCTTGGTTCTCTTCCCGAGGGATGTGTTTGACTAAGTACCGATCCAATCGGCTGAGAAGCAACTTGGTCTTCTTTAGATATGCTATGAGTCGTTCCTCTCGAGCTTGGAATTCTCCTAGTATTTGATTAACAATAAGTTGAGAATCGCTGTGAAGACACAAAGAATTGGCTCCGATTTCTATGGCAATTTCTAGTCCAGCTATCACTGCTTCATATTCTGCATCGTTGTTGGTGGCAGCGAACTCCAGCCTTATAGCATAGTGCAGTTTATTTCCCCTAGGAGTGATTATTACCACACCTGCCCCCGAGCCTTGTTCGTTAGATGCACCGTCCACAAAGAGATTCTACTTGATATTTTCTGTTATTTCCAATTGCTCCCTATCCTCGTTGGTAGTGAATTCCGCAATGAAATCAGCCATGGCTTGTCCCTTGATGGCGGTGCGAGGGTGATAGGTGATATCATACTGACTTAGCTCGATGCACCATTTAAGTAGTCGCCCAGAAGTGTCAGGACGATGGAGTACCTGCCTCAATGGTTGATCGGTCAGAACTTTGATGGAATGGGACTGGAAGTAGTGACGCAGTTTTCGCGATGTGATTAGTAAACAGTATGCTAACTTCTCAAGCTTAGGATATCTAACTTCTGCCCCAGTAAACCTTTTGCTGACGAAGTAAACTGGTCGTTGCGTGCGGTTGTCTTCCCTTACCAAGGCAGCGCTCAGGGCGTGGGATGACACAGCGAGGTATAGGTATAATTCTTCTCCTTCGCTTGGAGTTGAGAGCACCGGTGGTTTCTGGAGGTGTTCGATTAAGTGAAGGAAAGCGGTCAGGCATTCGTCAGTCCACTCGAACTTTCCTTTATCTTTCTTTAGGGCTTCGAAAAAGGGGACGCACTTGTCCGTTGCCTTGGAGATGAATCGGCTTAGGGCGGCCACTTTTCCATTTAGGCTTTGCATTTCCTTTCGGGTGGAAGGTATCTTGATATCCGTTAGCGCTCGGACTTGTTCAGGGTTTGCTTCTATCCCTCTGGCATGAACGATGAATCCTAAGAATTTCCCTGACGACACACCGAAGGAGCATTTTAGTGGATTCAACTTCATTCCATATCGCCGAAGTACTTGAAACATCTCGCCTAGGTGGCTTACGTGATCTTTGGCCTTCCTTGACTTTACCAGCATGTCATCCACATATACTTCCATAGTTTGTCCTATTAGCCCTGCAAACATCTTGTTGACGAGGCGCTGGTAGGTGGCTCCTGCATTTTTAAGTCCGAAAGGCATCACTTTGTAGCAGTATAAACCCCGGTCGGTGATGAAACTAGTGTGGTCTTGGTCGGGAGCATGCATAGGAATTTGGTTATATCCTGAGTATGCATCCATAAAAGATAGGAGTTCGTGCCCGGCTGTGCTGTCGACAAGTTGGTCGATTCTGGAAAGCGGGAAGCAATCCTTTGGGCAGGCGTCGTTTAGGTTGGAGAAGTCAATGCAGGTCCGCCACTTCCCATTAGCCTTTTTTACTAGTACCGGGTTGGCAATCCATTCTGGGTAAACAGCTTCTCGTATGAAGTCATTGGCGAGTAGATTCTTTACTTCTTCATCGAGGGCTGCTGATCGCTCTGCCCCCATACTTCTCTTTTTTTGTTTTACAGGCGCCTTGGTAGGATCAATGTTTAATACGTGGCATGCTATGTCGGGGGAGATTCTGGTCATGTCAGCGTGTGACCAAGCGAATACATCCAAGTTGTGGCGGAGAAAATCAATGAGTTGTTCCTTCAATTCAGCTTTCAGCTGGGACCCAATTTTCAGTAGCCTACTTGAGTCGTGCTTGTCTACAAATATAAACTCCATAGCTTCTGCAGGCTCGGCGGTGGCCTCCTCCTCTTTGTCCCTAGGGTCTAATTCATTGAAAGGGTCGCTGGTGTATCGAAGAGGAGGGGCTTTCTTTAGTTGCTATGCTTCAAGGCTTTTTGTGCAGAGGGCAATCTCTACACCTTTCCCTTTATCTTTCCTGTGGTTGTTGCGAAGTTCGGTTACATAGCAGTCTCGTGCAATATCCTGGTCTCCTTCCACTTCCCCTACCCCATTGTCTGTTGGAAATTTCATTTTCAGGCACCATGGGGCTAGGACAATCTGGAAGTCAGACAAGGCTGGTCTTCCTAAGAAGGCGTTGTAGGCCGAATGGTTTTCTATCAGCACAAACGTCTGTTTCCTCACAACGGAGCGGGGATGGCTTCCAATCTCAACAAAGAGGTCCAGCTGCCCGAGGGGCATCTTCGCATCTCCAGTGAAACCGTGTAGTGGTTTATCACAGGGAGATACATCCTTCATTGATAGCTTCATTTTGTCGAATGCGTGTTTGAACAGGATATTTACAGAGCTTCCAGTGTCTACCAGGATTCGGTAAACTTCGGCGGGACCGAGTCGGGCAGAGATAACCATGGGATCCATGTGAGGGTACTGTCTTCCTTCTAGGTCACGTTTACTGAATGTGATGTCATCACTTTCTTTCCGCTTTGGGTGGCGCTCTTCTATAACCGTATTGACACAGTCTTTATTGTCTCTAAGCGACTTCCCATATCTTTCCATCTCTCTCCAACTTCTGTCTACGATGTGCGGACCTCCTGAGATGGTATGGACCACTATCTTCTCTTGACTAGAGCTGCTAGCGTTGCGGTTTCCTCTGTCGGTCCCTGGTGAGGGTAGCCTTGGGTTTTCATTGGCAGGAGCTAGAGTCCTGTCTTGACTTTTTACATAACGTTCCAGTTTCTTCCTTCTGATGTGTTCCTCAATTAGATCTCGGAGATGATGGCATTCGTTGGTATCATGTCCGTGAGATTCGTGGAAGCGGCAGAATTTTCCAGACTTCTATGCGTTATCTGATTCCTTCTTGTATGGTGGGCGTTTGTATCTAACTTCGCCTTGGGTGGCAAGGAAGATATTTTCGACGGTCTCGTTCAAAGGGGTGTAAGTGTCGAATCTTGGTCCTGGCCGATATAGGCGCTTTTCTACCTTCTTGCCCCCAGCATTGTCTCTGGAATCATTTCTTCGAACGTCCCTCGCCACAGCAAGGGCGTTGCCATGGGTCGTCTTACTTTGCTGTCCTGACTGTCCCTCAACGGCAGCATCCTCAAGCCTCATGTATTTCCCGGCTTCATGGAAGAAATCGGGTAAAGTAGCTGGTTTTTCTTTTGTCAATCTTCTAGCAAATTTAGTGTCCGGATGCACTCCACTGCAGAGGGCCATTAGGATAAGCTTCTCATCGGCATCTTGAACTGCGGCTGCTGCGGCGTTGAATCTGGTTAGGTATTGCTGCAGCTTTTCTCCAGGTTTCTGTTTGACGCTGGATAAGGAATAAGCGTCCTTAGGTTGCTCCACATGAATGCGGAATTGACTGATAAATTTTTCTTTCAACATTTCCCATGAGCTGATGGATCCTTGGGGTAGATGACAGAACCAGGAGGTAGCAAGATCTGCTAAGAAGAGCGGAAAGCATTTGCACAGTACTCCCTCTGTTGCTCCACTCATGAGCATATGCTGCGTGTACCTCTGTAAGTGTACAACGGGATCGGAGGTTCCTTTGTAGGGTTCCATTGTTGGCATCTTCCATTCTCGGGGGGTGATAGCAATTTCGATATTGCGGGCGAAAGGGCTGGTTACCCTAGCGCCTATCCCTCGATCTCTTTGCTCCCGTTGGACACACTCTCTGAATAAGCATGCCATCCTTTCATCGGAACTTGGAGCAGATAGAAATGAGTTTGGTTCTGTTCTGTGGGATTGATTCCGTCCAGACGACCTGTAGGGATGGTATCGTCTATCATTCCTCATATTTTCCAGTGGCTGCCTTTGATCTTCTGGGAGCACGCTTGGGTCAGCTACAGTTGGCCCTTGCCTTGATCTCCCCCTGTTGGGTTCTGATCTAAGCACTTCCTCGGGTCCAACTTCGGGCTGAACTCTAGCTCGGCCCCGTTCACTGGTGTTTCTGTGGTTAGGCAGCATGACAGGCTCAGCTACAGTTGACCTTCGCCCGGTACCTTCCCCGTTGGGTTCGGTACCAAACGTTTCCTCAGGCCTAACTTCGGGCTGTGCTCGGTCTTGGCTCCTACCACGGCCACTTCTGCCGTTAGCTCCTTCGAAGAAGGAAGATCTTTGTTGTCTCTGAGATCCTCCAGACTGGGACTCGCCCCATGATTCAGTGTTGCGGTTGGATTCTTCAGCGTCCCTCAAGCGTGACATGAGATGGTCCACCAAGGCTTCCTGTTGGGACGTGAAGCGGTTAGTTACTTCAACAACAACTCTGTCCAAATCTGCCCTAGTAATTGCTGCAGGTTGTTCTGTGGCAGGAGTGGTTGGGCTAGCATGTCCTTCATTTGTTACCGTTGCTGGAGGAGGACGATTTACTTGATTCGTGACAGCTGGATCTGGAAGAATGCTGGATGCGATGTTTTTTCCTTTGTTAACATCTTTTCTCTGTTTGGGAGGCATGTTTTCCAAGTGGCGGACGATGCTGTTAGGAAAACTTGTTAAGTAGATGAAGCTGAAGCTTCGAGCTTCTAGCCCTCAATGAAAGCACCAAAAATGTTTGCACAAAAAAATGGACAAATACCTCAAAGTCGTATGATTTAATAGATCTTATGTTGTTCTTAGTGATTTTGGAGATTTATGCAAATATATGAAAAGCAGGGGCTAAACTGTAAAAAGACACGCAAATTTATAGTGGTTCAGCCAGAATGTGCCTACGTCCACTTTATATGTTATTTCTCTTCTTCTCTTTTGATTACAAGTACAAAGCTTTGATACAAGTAAAAGAAAGTTGTTTGAAAGTTCCTTCCGTGCTTGAGCTCTCAAACTTGTCCCCCATTGTTGTACCCCTGCCCCTCTATTTATAGAGTGAGGCTGGGGGTAGGGGTCTTGGAGGTATATAGCAGCTGGTGGGCCTGGGCTGCTACAATCTGGCCTGGCAGTGCTCGGGTTCGGTAGGGCTTCGATTCGGTGGTTGGAGATGGAGCTTGGACCGGCACGAGTTGGTTCGGTGGTTGGAGACGAAGTTTGGACCGGCACTAGCTGGTTCGGTGGTTGGAGATGGAGTCTGGATCGGCACTGGCTGGTTCAGTGGTTGGAGATGGAGTCTGGACCGGCACTAGCTGGTTCGGTGGTTGGAGATAGAGTCTGGACCGGCACTGGTTGGTTCGGTGGTTGGAGATGGAGTCTGGACCGGCACTAGCTGGTTCGGTGGTTGGAGATGGAGTCTAGACCGGCACTAGCTGGTTCGGTGGTTGGAGATGGAGTCTGGACCGGCACTAGCTGGTTCGGTGGTTGGAGATGGAGTCTGGACCGGCACTAGCTGGTTCGGTGGTGAGAAAATACCCCAACACGCGCTCATCGTGCAAGTCAGAGAGCTGAAAGAATTACTCTCCAAGGAGAAGGAGGACAAGGTAGCTGCTCAAGAAGAATCACAACGATACTGTGATGAAATTGTTGCTACTCGTCTCCTGAAAACGAAGCTCGATGATGAACTTGCTGGGGTTGAGAAAATGAAGGATGAGGCCCGTGAGGAGGGCAAAAGAAAGGCTATGGAGGAGATTGACTCTCATCTCGAGGCGGCCGCAGAAGCCGGTAGGGAAGAAGTCAAATGCATGTTTGATCCGTTGATCGCTGAATATGGAGCCCGCGTCCTTATGCATTGCGACTTAACATTCTTGGGCGAAGGCAACCTCGAATCCCTAGCTGAGGCCTGGGAAACTTTGATAAAGATCAGGAAAATCGAGTCGGGCTCTGAAGAGGTCGATGAGGATGCTTTGGTGAAGGAGTTCCTTAGGGGGAATGAGCCAGCGGATTTATCCGCAGCATTGACGCTTTATAGCAAAGGCTCTCCCCTTCCAAGAGAGAAAAATGATGAAGCTGGCCCGTCTGGGGCTGAGACTATGGCTCCTTACACTGCTGCTCCTCCCGCTGCTCATCCGGCCGGTCGGCCGACACTTGACCCGTTCGAGCAGCACGCCGGCTATGACCCTGAAGATCCCGGGCTTGGTGTTCATGTGCTATCTCCTATTCTGGAGGGTGAAACCCCACGCGCAACCGATAGCCAACCAGAACCCGGTAGGAAACTCTTCTTTTCTAGAAGTTGAAAGATCCCGTCATTTTTCAGCAGTGGTTATTCGTTCTAACGCTTATTCTTTATGTTTTCATGTAGGCTGTTCTGACGTCGAGCCGACTCCAAGGAGCGATGATGCCAAGGAGGAGGCAGAGAAAACTAGCGACGCTGTCCATGCGGGAGTAATTCCTGGTCCCGATGCTCAAGTGATTGGGGCGCTAGATGATGATAAGCTTGACACTTCATCTCCTACCGAAGGTAGTGATGAAATTGAAATCACTGGCGCCTCTAAGCATACTTCACAGATGAGCATGAAGGATCGCCTCGCCGCAGAGGAGAAGAAAAAGGCCGAGGTCAAAGTTGAACCTGGAATCCTGGAACTTACCGACCCGCGAAACAGACCTATGAAAATCATTCTCCCGGGCAGGTCCAAACCACTAGATGTTCCGTCTCCTACTCCTGACTCCGCTTCTTTAGCAAGCAAGAAATCCAAGAAAAAGCGTGAAGGAGAGGAGTCGTCGAAAAAAACAAAGGAAGACAAGAAGAAGAAACCGAAGAAATAATTAATACACTCGGTCAACGAGCTTCTTGCTTAAGTCCTGTAGCTTGTATAGATAAGTTCTCAACTCTGAGTTTTGTAGGAGTAACTGTGTAACCCCATTTTGAACTATTTGAATGAAGTTTAGTTTCTTTTTCGTTTGAATGATTTTCTTGCTTTTCTTTTTGTTTGATGATTAAATGTAGTCGCATTATCTCCTAGTCCATTTTCGTGTTGTTCAAACATCTCCGGACGTGGCATATTTCTTGTTCTACATCTCTCGAGTACTTGGACTTTTTTCTAAATCTGCGCTCCGGGAATTTAGAGTAAGTTGATCCGCGTTCAGGGGATTCGGAGGTTCGCATCGTTTATACTCTAGTCCGCATTCTAGGGACTTAGGGTACTACGATCCGCGCTCTAGGGGACTCGAAGATTTGCAATCGTTTATATTCTAGTCCGCGCTCCGGGGACTTAGAGTACTCCGATCCGCGCTCCGGGGATTCTGAGATTTGAGATTGTTTATACTCTAGTCCGCGCTCCAGGGACTTAGAGTACTCCGATCCGCGCTCTGGGGATTCGGAGATTCGATATCGTTTATACTCTAGTCCGCGCTCCGGGGACTTGGAGTACTCTGATCCGCGATCTGGGGATTCAGAGATTCGAAATCGTTTACACTCTAGTCCGCGCTCCGGGGACTTGGAGTACTCCGATCCGCGCTCTGGGGATTCGGAGATTCGAAATCGTTTATACTCTAGTCCGCGCTCCGGGGACTTAGAGTACTCCGATCCGCGCTCTGGGGATTCGGAGATTTGAAATCGTTTATACTCTAGTCCACGCTCCGGGGACTTAGAGAACTCCGATCCACGCTCTGGGGATTCGGAGATTCGAAATCGTTTATACTCTAGTCCGCGCTCCGGGGACTTAGAGTACTCCGATCCGCGCTCTGGGGATTCGGAGATTTGAAATCGTTTAAACTCTAGTCCGTGCTCCGGGGACTTAGAGTACTCCGATCCGCGCTCTGAGGATTCAGAGATTTAAAATCATTTATACTCTAGTCCGTGCTCCGGGGACTTAGAGTACTCCGATCCGCGCTCTGGGGATTTGGAGATTCGAAATCGTTTATACTCTAGTCCGCGCTCCGGGGACTTAGAGTACTCCGATCCGCGCTCTGGGGATTCGGAGATTCGAAATCGTTTATACTCTAGTCCGCGCTCCGGGGACTTAGAGTACTCTGATCCGCGCTCTGGGGATTCAGAGATTCGAAATCGTTTATACTCTAGTCCACGCTCCGGGGACTTAGAGTACTCTGATCCGCGCTCTGGGGATTCGAAGATTTGAAATCGTTTATACTCTAGTCCGTGCTCCGGGGACTTAGAGTACTCCGATCCGCGCTCTGGGGATTCGGAGATTTGAAATCGTTTACACGAGTCCGTACTCCGTATAGGATAATGTAATTCGTCATCTGGTCATGGGGTATAGAAACATTAGCGATCTGTGGAAAATACGGCTTCAAGCCTTTATTAATGAAAATCAACTAAGCTGCTCGATTACAACTTTAAAAAGAAACTAAGTTATGACTGAACGGAAACATGCAGGAAATAAAAGTGCCTAAAACAAGAAAGAAAACATGCTAAATGTAATAGTGCCGCAGATGTTCACTGTTCCATGCTCGGGGGAGTGTCGTGCCATCAACGGTCGCTAGCTTGAATGTTCCCTCTCCAAGCTTCCGTTCAATGGCGTACGGACCTTCCCAGCTGGGATTCATACGTGATGGTACCGGGAAAACTCGTTTCAGAACGAGATCACCCACATCAAAGATCCTTGGGCGGACTCTGCCGTCGTAGTAGCGCTTGACTCGGTGCCTATGCACTGCCGCCTTTAATTCGGCTTCTTCATGCTTTTCATCGATGCAGTCCAGTGATTCCAACAAGAGATTTTGGTTCGTCTTGGGATCATAGTATGTCATTCGGTGTGATGGAACTTCAAGTTCCACGGGTATAACGGCTTCGGAGCCGTATGCCAAGGCGAATGGAGTGTGGCCGATTGCGGACTTGTGGGTAGTTGTATATGCCCATAATGCTGTCGGGAGTTCATCTACCCACTTGCCTCCAACCTTCTCCAGACGCTTCTTCAGTATGGACTTGATTATTTTGTTAACGGCCTCGACTTGTCCGTTAGCTTTCGGGTGTGCAACGGCGGCGAACTTTTTCTCGATGTCGTACTTTAAACAGAACTCTTTGAACTCTCTACTTTCAAATTGCGTCCCGTTGTCCGTAATGATGGTGCGAGGAAGGCCAAAGCGGCATATAATATTTCGTACAATGAAGTTAATGACCTTCTTAGAGGTGATTGTGGCCAAAGGTTCTGCCTCCGCCCATTTTGAAATAGTCGACTGCAACTATCGCGTATCTCGCACCACCTCTGGATATAGGCAAAGAGTCGATTATGTCGATTCCCCAGATTGCAAAGGGCCAGGGACTAACCATTTGCGTGAGTTCCGTTGCTGGAGTCCTCGGTATTTTCACATATCTTTGACACTTGTCACACTTTCTTGCATAGTCTGCGGCGTCCCGGTTTACGGTTGGCCAGTAATATCCATAGCGGAGGATCTTTTTTGCTAGCGTTTGCCCCCCAGTATGGTCGCCACATTCCCCTTCGTGAACCTCTCTTAAGACCCGCTTTGTCTCATCATGAGCGATGCATCGTAATATTGGGACTGAGAATCCTTTTCGATACATTGATCCATCCTGCATTACGTATCGCGCGACCTTTCGAAGGACCTGCCGTCTTTCGCTTCTTTTTTCTGGTAAAGCCTCGATCGTCAGGTACAGTTTGAATGGGGTTATCCACGATTCCTTTGTTATCCCGCCTTTTGGCAAGGCCAGGACACCAAGGAGTTGGATTCCAAATGTCGTTTGTCATGGATATCGTTGAATTTTGACCAAGTCCGGATCAAGCCCCAGTCGATGAGACATGATCGGGAAAGTAAAGCAAACCAACGCTCCAAGTTTCAGATCGATCCGAGTTCATATGCTCGAGTTATGATGGAGGCAAGTCAAAGGGGAGAGCATCTTTTCGTATCCATCGGGAAGCAGCAGTTCGTATCGATCGAAGCTAAGCATGCTTCGAATCCATCGAATTCGTCTCGATGGATTTCGTATCAATCAGCCCGGCCCAGATTTCGTATCCATCGCTATGGGTGATTCCGCATCCATCAGATCAGCGGTGATTTCATGTCCATGAGTGGGTCTTGCTTCGTATCCAACCAGCCTGTGTCCATCACTCGTTTCGCATCCATCGATCGCATGTCAATTAGGATGATTAAGTCCACACAGTTATAAGCCTCGTATCGATAGGACCTTCAGCCGGAAAGACTTGCTCGTATCCATCAATAAGTCACCTGGTTCGTAACGATCACTTAATGTCTATTTTGTATCCATCATTCAGTGCCTACTTCGTATCCATCAGTCAATGCTTGCTTCGTATCCATGGATGAAGTCCTACTCGAATCCATCCGGTCAACCAGCTTGGATAACATGTCATCTCTCGAAGGAAACGAGGCGAGATACATGAAGTCGAAGCAGTCAACACAGAGCAAATATCAGATCGAGGCGAAGCGCGCGCACCACGTCATCCCTTGATGCGAATGCGCCGAGATATATGGAGTCGACGCGGTCGACTCGGAGTAAAGCCCGGATCGAGGCGAAGTGTGCATTCCACGTCTTCACAGAAGCGCGTGACACCATCGATTCGAAGCCCTCAGCTCAGAGAAATGGATTCGAACCAGACAGCCTAGCGAAGAACATCGCCTCGTATCGACAATATCTCTCAATCCACTGATCCAAATACCATGAAATTTTAACCAAAGGTTGCACGCATACCAAGGAACATCTCCACCAAATTTGAGCTCAATTGGAGGTAATCTTGATCGATACGAAATGACTTCGTGTTGATCGCAGATTGACTCCAAACTTTCTGGAAACGGTCGCGTGGGCCCCCTCACGTGCCAGACCAAGTCTCCCGGAGTTTGAGCGAATTCTAAGCCTCCTACGCCTATAAATAGAGCCCCAGAATCAACAGAAAAAGGATCTTTTTTGGTTGAAGCGTCCAGACTCTGCCGGATTGAGATTTGCATCCTATTTTTGCTGTCAATTTCGAATTCTAATCTGTAATCCGCTGTTCATTGCTGTAACCGCTTGTAATCATTGAAAGAGAATCAATAAAATCATCAAAACTTCATAGTGGACGTAGGCTATACGCCGAACCACTCTAAATTGCTTGTCTGTGCATTTTACATTTCTGTTTGTTGGAGTTTTTGTTAGATAACCTCTGTTTTACATTTATAATCTTCATTTTATCTCTTCAAACAACTCCCGAAGAGTGTTGTGCCCATTTTTGGTACAAACACTTTGGTGCTTTCATTGAGAAAACCAGCTCTTTCTCCTGCTCATTGGATCTGCCATCGATACCGGATTGCACAAATCCAAGAGGAAGATCCAGATATCCAGTCTGGAATCCTTCCATTCTATTCAGATTTGCTCAAAATCTAGGCAAGGACTCCACCACCGAGAATGGTCAGCACAAGAACTGGCGCTACCGCTGCAGAGCAAGAAGGCAGAGATAGACAGAATCCCACACAGCCGCCTTCTTCCAATCAAGACAATACCACTCAATCAGACTCAACGGGGCTAGTCACCCGACAGGAGTTTCAGGTATTGCTCCAGGAGCTGACCCAAAGCCGTCAGCAGTTGGCGGAACAGTTGCGCGCCAATATCGAGCTGACCAACCAGCTAAACCGCCGGGGGCACAGAAGGTCCAGGAGAGATGATGTCTCCAGAGCGTCTACTGAAAGCTCAGCTTCATCTGATTATCACCATCGAACTACCCGTCCTCGACTAGAGGGGAGTCGCGCTCAAGCTGCTGAATATCAGCCCGCCTTAACTGTTGGGCAACTGAGGGTAGGACCGTCGACCAGCTTCCAAACGGGTCCCTCAACACGAGGAGGTACTGCCCCACAGTACACCACGGATAACCGCGCCACAACCGCCGCAGCAGAGACAAGGGTCGATACCCGAAATCAATCAGAGCCGATCAATCAACAGCGAGGACATACTCCTGAACCTTATGTCCCAGAAGACGTTGAGCCAAGGAGGCGAGATACGGATCATCGACAGCGCCCGATCCCAACTCGCACTGTGGAACCCGACCACGCCTTAGCTCATCACGCTCAGAACCTGCCCGTTTCAGATATATCAACCATGATACGTCATATGATCCGCGAGAGTCAGGGGCTCACCAATGATGACTGGGGGATTTCCCGTAGTCATACCCCTTTCACAGACGAAGTGTTACATGCCGAACCCCCTAGGCGATTCAGAATGCCGACTCTCCCGATGTACGAAGGGAATAGTGACCCCAACCAGCATATTCTGAAATATGAATGGTCGATGAGCGCTGCAAGGGCCGACGATGCAGTGAAGTGTCGGAGTTTCCCCATCTCTCTGGGGGGAATCGCGACAATGTGGTTTACTCGCCTACCACCTAGATCAATTTCTTCGTTCGATCAATTGGCCAAGAGGTTTGTGGAGCAATTCCGGATGCATGTTGCTAGGCCAAAAGACGTCAACACCTTGTCCAGCGTCACTCAAGCTCCTGGAGAAACGCTCAGGCGTTACCTGGAGAGGTTCCACGTAGCATGCGTCGAGATCACCAATCCCAACGATAATTCAATCCTGATGGCTCTGACCAAGGGGATTGATCCTGATTCTGAATTCGGAAACTGGCTAGCTGGAAAACCGCCCGCATCGTTGGACCGTTTTTACTCCAAGGCCGCTCAATTCCTGCGGCAGGAGGACGCAAAACAGTCTAGGAAGCAGGACGATGCGAGGCCCAGCATTGAGGGAATACAGAGCAATGTGGCAGTTAAACAGTCCGGCGAGAGTTCCGGGAAAGTTCAACTGAATATACAAAACAAGCAAACCCAGCAGAGAGGAAACAATGGCCAGAATAAGAAGAGAGACGAGAACCGAGGTCCACGACGTAGAGCTCAGATGTTTAACAGTTATACGCCGCTAAACACGTCATTGGAAAACGTATACTTACAGACTTGTAACACTGTACAGTATAAGAAGCCTGCTCCGAAGCCCTCGTCGGAGAGACAGATTCAGACAGGGAAATTCTGTAGGTTCCATGAAAGCTATGGACACAATACCAATGAGTGTCGGCACTTACAGGACCTCATCGAGAAGCTGATTAGAGAGAGGAAGCTAGATCAGTTTGTACGGGCGCCACAGCCTGGCGGAGCGGGCCCCTCGAATCAAAATCGTTCACAAAATCAGGAAAGAGAGGAGGAACCCGCCCGTGCGGGCGGGAGATTAGTTATCAACACAATAAGTGGTGGTCCCCATCCGGCAGACAGAAGCTGGGGGGAAATGGAGTCGTATGCCAGTTCTATCAGGCATGCGGACTTCGAGTGTTATAGTAATTGCGAGGATGGAACCCCGGCGAAGCAACAAAAGATAATGTCCGATGATATCGTGTTCAGGAGCCGAGACGCCGATAAAGTCGAAGCCCCTACAATCGACCCACTAGTCATATCTGCCTAGGTAGGTCCTGTTTGGATGAAGAGGATCCTGGTTGACAGTGGGAGCTCTGTGAACATCTTGCTTAAACGGGCTTACGATCTAATGAAGATGGAGACAAAGGATTTGAAACCCTGTTTATCCAGAATCCATGGTTTCAACGGAAGTGCCACGATACCCATCGGAATAACTGAACTCCCAGTCGAGTTAGGCGTTGGAGAACGTCGGAGGGTCCGAATGTTACAATTTGTTGTGCTAGAAATCGACTCGCCATATAATGCGTTTCTGGGACGACCAACCTTAGCTGAGTTCAGGGCGGCGATCGCCCCATGGTGTCTGACTTTGAAATTTCCCACTGATCATGGGATTGGAGTTGTTCAAGGAGATCAGGCCATAGGAAGGGCCTGTTATGTTGCTGAGCTGCGCGGGGCGCAACGTAAAGAGAAGGGAAAGGGCGTAGAGGAATCTCTCTGCGTCCGTTCTGTCGATAATTGACAATTGATGCCTGGGCCTCGGCCCGGGCACCACGACCAATTCCTGAAAGACCTGGACCCCAGGGACAGCGAGGATAAAGACGAATCAACGGAGAGTCAAGCTTCTCCAGCCGAACTGACTGTGGACGTCCCAATCAGTGAGGATGATGATTCAAAGATGTTGAAAGTTGGGTCTCAACTAAACAAACAGACACAGCAGGAATTGGTTGAATTTCTTCGGGCGAATCTCGACGTCTTCGCCTGGACACACTCTGACATGTGCGGGATCTCGCCGAGCATTGCAAGTCACTCCCTGAATATAGATCCGCGACATGTCCCAGTAAAGCAGAAAAGGCGCGGTATGGATCCAGAGAGATCTGCCGCCCTTAAGGAGGAAGTTGATAAACTACAATCGAATGGGTTCATTCGAGATGCCTTGTATCCAGAATGGGTGTCCGACCCTGTACTAGTTCGGAAACCAAACGGGAAGTGGAGAACCTGTGTTGATTACTCTGACCTAAACAAGGCCTGTCCAAAAGATAGCTTCCCACTTCCACGAATCGATCAGCTCGTAGATTCGACGGCCGGACATGAACTACTATCCTTTATGGACGCTTATTCCGGCTACAATCAGATACCCATGCATTTACCTGATCAGGAACATACCAGCTTCGTGACCGACCTGGGACTCTATTGTTACAAAGTCATGCCGTTTGGTCTAAAGAACGCTGGAGCAACATACCAACGCTTAGTCAACCGAATGTTCGCTGATCAGATTGGGAAGACTATGGAGGTTTACGTGGATGACATGCTGGTGAAGTCCCGATTCTCCACCGATCACGTCAGAGATTTGAATTCAATGTTCAGCATCCTCCGGGAGTACGGAATGAAGCTCAACCCACTCAAATGTCACTTTGGCGTTGCATCCGGAAAATTCCTTGGGTTCATCGTCAACGCTCGAGGAATAGAGGCGAATCCTGAGAAGATCTGGGCTATTAGAAATTTGCAAACCCCTAGAACTATAAAACAAGTCCAGAGTCTTAACGGGAAGGTCGCAGCATTGAGCAGGTTCATTTCAAAGTCCACCGATAAATGCATTCCTTTCTTCGACCTGATCCGGAAGGGCAAACGAAACTTTGAATGGACCACGGAGTGTGAAGGCGCGTTCCGATCATTAGTTCAACATCTCTCCACACCTCCGATCTTATCAAAACCGGTTGACCACGAGCAACTATATCTCTACCTGGCAGTATCAGAACATGCGATCAGTGTTGTTCTAGTCCGGGAAGAAGACAAAGTGCGAAACCCGGTCTACTATGTTAGTAAGCGACTAACAGGAGCTGAAAGAAATTATCCGAGACTGGAGAAACTGGCCTATTGTTTTGTCATTGCCTCAAGGAAGCTCCGTCCTTACTTCCAAGCTCATCCACTTACTGTGTACACCGACCAGCCGTTACGACAGGTCCTCACGCGACCTGAGACGTCCGGTAGGTTACTCAAGTGGAACATTGAGCTAAGCCAATTTGATATCGCATACGCTCCACGGAGAGCCATTCAAGGACAAATCCTGGCTGATTTCATAGCTGAATTCACCGTTCCAGAAGACTTACCCGAGACCAGTGACTCCCCCGAATACATCTGGAAGCTGTATACTGATGGTGCGTCAAATGACCGGTGTTCGGGCGCTGGGGTTGTACTTGAGACTCCCGAGGGCCGATCCATATGTTATGCTCTTAAATTCGACTTTCGTGCAACTAATAATGAAGCCGAATATGAAGCCCTCCTAACCGGCCTAAAGCTTGCCAGAGATTTGAGAATTATCGCTGTAGAGATTTATTGCGATTCACAGTTGGTGGTATGTCAAGTGCGAGGAGAATACCAGGCAAGAGACCGAAGACTGGCCGCTTACTTGGCTCGAGTTCAGGAAATACTAAACCAGTTTGATTATTATGCCATCTATTATGTGCCTCGGGAGCGCAATCAGAAAGCCGATTCACTGGCAAAGTTAGCCAGCACAGGTGAAGCGCAACAAATGGGACTTGTCCCCGTTGAAACTTTGGCCACTCCGAGCATCGATCGGATAGAAATGAACTCTGTATTTGAAACCGCTCCCAGTAGAGAATCTTGGATGACTCCGTATCGGAATTACATTGAGAATGGGGTGCTGCCTGAACCTAGAAATGAGAAGAGACAAATTCAGCGAAAAGCTTCGCGGTTCGTCATCCAAAACGGAGTCATGTACAGGAGAGGTTATTCCGTTCCTCTCCTCAGGTGTATCGCCCACGAGGAAATCAAATGAGTGTTACATGACGTGCATGAAGGAGAGTGCGGTGATCATACCGGAGGGCAAGCTCTCGCTAAGAAGATACTCCGATATGGGTACTACTGGCCGACAGTGAACCGAGATGCGGCAAACTATGCCTGGAAGTGCGATAAATGCCAGATACATGCCCGAATTCCGAGAGCTCCGCCTACTGAAATAACCCAAATGGTCAGTCCCTGGCCATTCGCAATGTGGGGCATTGACATCATCGGCGCTTTACCTTTGGCAAAAGGCGGTGCGAAATACGCCATCGTCGCCATTGACTACTTCACAAAGTGGGCTGAAGCCGAAGCCCTTGCAACCATTACGACAAAGAAAGTGATAAATTTTGTGGTTCGCAACATCATCTGTCGATTTGGACTCCCGCATACTATCATCACTGATAACGGAGCCCAATTCGAGAGTGCAGAATTCAAGAATTTCTATCAACGGTTTCATATCCGCAAAAAGTTCTCGGCTGTCGCACACCCACAAGCGAATGGACAAGTTGAGGCTGTCAACAAAGTTATAAAATCGATCCTGAAGAAACGATTGGAGAAGGCAGGGGGCAAGTGGGTCGATGAACTTCCTATGGCGTTATGGGCCTATCGAACGACCCACAAAACCGCGACCGGACACACTCCGTTTTCCCTATCTTACGGCTCAGAGGCCGTTATTCCGGTCGAGACAGAAGTGCTCTCTCATCGCGTGACTTATTATGATCCAAAAACAAACGCTATACTCCTGGCCGAGTCTTTGGATCTATTGGATGAAAAACGGGAAGAGGCTGATTTGAGAGCAGCCGCACATCGAAGCCGGGTCGCCCGACTGTACAACACCAAAGTTCGACCTCGAACCTTTGAACTCGGCGACCTCGTACTCAAGAGAATCTACCCGGTTCCTTCACACATGAAACCGAACTGGGGAGGACCGTATGTAATTACACGAAAGCTCGGAGATGGTACATTCAAGCTGTCGACTGTTGACGGTCTCGATTTACCAAGGGCTTGGAACAGCGAAAGTCTCCGCCGCTATTACATATGACAGGCTTTATTCATTTCGTTCTATTTAGCAATTTGTTTCTGCATTTCGAAATTTGAATTTTGTAATAAGGCAACTGACTTTGCCGCATTTTCTAATTTCAGCAATAAAATGCCACTTCTTCGAGCCAGAGCTGTGATTCATTAAGTACGATATACAACATCACGATGCACGAAGAGCTAAATCCCATCATGCAATGGGACTTATTCAAATGGAGAGTGGCTGTGATACGACCGGCCACTCACTAGGTGAAACCCGAGCTCGGGGACAAGCCATGACACCGATATTAATAGGGTTGACACACGACAATCCTACAATTAACTCCACATTCCCAGAGTGCGAAGTGGAGTATAAACATCCGACTCCGTCCTCCCAGAGCGCGAGGCGGAGTATAAACATTTAACTCCATATTCCCAGAGTGCGAAGTGGAGTATAAACATTCGACTCCGTCCTCCCAGAGCGCGAGGCGGAGTATAAACATTTAACTCCATATTCCCAGAGTGCGAAGTGGAGTATAAACATCTGACTCCGTCCTCCCAGAGCGCGAGGCGGAGTATAAACATTTAGCTCCATATTCCCAGAGTGCGAAGTGGAGTATAAACATCCGACTCCATCCTCCCAGAGCGTGAGGCGGAGTATAAACATTTAACTCCATATTCCCAGAGTGCGAAGTGGAGTATAAACATCCGACTCCGTCCTCCCAGAGCGCGAGGCGGAGTATAAACATTTAACTCCATATTCCCAGAGTGCGAAGTGGAGTATAAACATCCAACTCCGTCCTCCCAGAGCGCGAGGCGGAGTATAAACATTTAGATCCATATTCCCATAGTGCGAAGTGGAGTATAAACATCCGACTCCGTCCTCCCAGAGCGCGAGGCGGAGTATAAACATTTAACTCCATATTCCCAGAGTGCGAAGTGGAGTATAAACATCCGACTCCGTCCTCCCAGAGCGCGAGGCGGAGTATAAACATTTAGCTCCATATTCCCAGAGTGCGAAGTGGAGTATAAACATCCGACTCCGTCCTCCCAGAGCGCGAGGCGGAGTATAAACATTTAGCTCCATATTCCCAGAGTGCGAAGTGGAGTATAAACATCCGACTCCGTCCTCCCAGAGCGCGAGGCAGAGTATAAACATTTAGCTCCATATTCCCAGAGTGCGAAGTGGAGTATAAACATCCGACTCCGTCCTCCCAGAGCGCGAGGCGGAGTATAAACATTTAACTCCATATTCCCAGAGTGCGAAGTGGAGTATAAACATTTAACTCCATATCCCCAGAGCGCGAGACGGAGTATAAACATTTAACTCCATATCCCCAGAGCGCGAAGTGGAGTATAAACATTCAACTCCGTGTTCCCAGAGGGCGAAGCGGAGCATAAACGACTAACTCCGTGCTCCCAGAGTGCGAGACGGAGTACGAAAATCAATCAACTCCGTGTTCCCAGAGTGCGAAGCGGAGTATAAACAACTAACTCCGTGCTCCCAGAGTGCGAGACGGAGTACAAACATCAGTCAACTCCGTGTTCCCAGAGTGCGAACAACCGCTTACGAGATGACATATATCCCCGGAGTGTGGATGAAACGATTCATAAGAGAACAAGTGTAGTTCGACCACTCGGTCCTCGCTTGGTGCAATCACAAGCTGATCATCACAACTTAACCCCGGGACTGGGGGCAGAGGCAAATGTTAGTCATTACCCGAAACTATGCGATGCTCAGCCCCGATGCGATCCCCTATCGCAACTCAAGTCCGAGATTTCCATACTTAACAAGTAAAATGAGCTATTCTTGAAACAATCAGATAATGCAAGTACACTGGACCAAAGTCCGAACACTGCAGTATTCAAGCATAGAAAGGAACATGAGCTAAAGCTAGAAAACAAAATTTTATTTCAACTAACTCAAAAACGACGGTTCATACATGAATTTTTTCCAAAATGTTCCTACTAGCGGGGGCCGAACCCGCATCTAAACACGGCCTACAAAAGGGAAAGACAGAGAAAATAACAAAAGTCCCTAACTGCCTATGAAAAGAATGTCTAATCCTTCTGCTTCCTCAGCTTCTTCTTCCTCGAGGAGCTACTGGAACCACCAGTACCCTTTCGCTTGGAGCCTTTCTCCTTAGGCAAGCTCCCTTCGGGTGAAGGCATAATGTCAACGTCCTCGTCTGAACTGGATTCAATAGGGATGCTTCCCGCGGGAGGAATTGGAGGAACAGACTCCGCAGCCGGAGGAGGGACTGGCACATTAGTATCAGTGAGCATGCCCCCAGGAGACACAATCATAAGAGGAGTAGGTCACTGTGCTGCAGCCCCGCCATCTACATCGCCGCTGTGCGCCGCGGCCGCCATCTCGGAATTAATCTCGACCAACGTCGCCGCTTCCCGCTGTGCTCTGGCTTCGCTAGGAGCCGTAGTAGTCTGAGATAGGGTGTCAGAAGTAGCCGTGAATCCACCCAAGCCGAATGGCAAGTCCGCAAAAGGATCACTCTGACGGCCAAGGAGCTCGTTTATCATCTGTTCGTCGAAAGAAAGTGAGCTCCCCTGCGTTACTCCAACTGGTGCCATTGTCGCGACGGAGGTCGCCTCAGAGATGATGGCTCCTGGTGCTTGGCCTGATTCTTGGATGGTGAGAGGCGCGGCTGGAGCAACTCCTGTCACTGATCAAAGGAAAAAGACATGTCATTAGCAACATTTCAACACAAATTCTTCCATCCAAATATACAAGAAGTTAGTTCAGAGTACCTTCCTCGGTTTGGCTCGAGGTCGTCTGAGCTACTTCAGAAGGATGTTCCTTAATAGGAGATAAATGCGGTTGATCTGGATCATATGCCGGAATAGGCTGGGGGTTGATCATCGGAGTTGACTCAGACTGAGATGACATGACTATCTCAGAACTCATAACATGGTGTTCTGCACCAGAGCTCTCTCCGACCTCCTGGATCTGGGCACCAAGCCTCACCTTGTCGTGGGAAATCATGGAGTCATGGAGAACCTTCTTTTCGTCATCATTGAGGATGCGGTTCTCCAGCTCGAATTCATCAAGGGCTTCATCAGGGTGCCCGGATTTCTTCTCATCAACCAGTAGGTTCCAGGCGTTATAGAGATGTGTGGGGTAATCGTCAAGCCATGTCAAATCTCGGTGCCTTAGCACGTTGGCGTTATAAGTGACGAGTAGCTCTTCCACCTCGGCCTCAATCCTGGCCTCCACCTGCCGTACCTTCTCGTCAACCCCAAGCTCATCTTCATGGGCTTGTTGTATAGCCGCTTCCTTCTCCTTTCGGAGCGTCACTGCCTGGTCACAGGCCTCCTGCGCAGATACATTAGCTGCGTCTTTTTCCTTCGCCATCTCTGAAAACTTTGATTTCAGCTCATTAAGCTCCTTAAGAGCGGCATCCCTCTCGGCGGTAATAGAAGTGTTCCTGTGACCCATGTCCTCGATGGCGGTATAATGCTCTTGCTTCATCCTGGTCATGACAGCGTTCACTTCATCAACCTTCTTTAGAGCCTCCATTTCAGATTTACGGGAAGACTCAGCCTCCGAGTTGAGCGCTTTTATGATTTGGTCGTTGTGACCCAATTCCTTCTCGAGCTTCTCAATGGTGACGCCCCGATCAAATGCCACTTTAGACGCCTTCCTCGCGGCCCGTCCCCATTCCCTGTATTGGAAAAAGATGTCCGCAACATAATCATGGATGGTGGTTTCAGCGGTTGGCGGAATTCTCTTCAAGTGCGGAGGGAAGACGTAACCATCAAAACAGATGTCGGGAAATTCCTTCCTCATCTGTGCCAGTTTAAGCGCTCCTTCACTAGTCGCCTCGGTCGGGACCGGTACAGTAGCCGTGGAGGTGGCTATTTCAGTCCTGCGCGGAGGATCGGACCTCAAAGCTTGAGAAGGCGGCCTAGGCCGTGAAGTTTCGGGAGGACGAGTAACTGCGGCCGTAGGAGGTGCAGAGGTCCTGGGGGGAGGAGAGCGAGATCGGGATCGGCGAACGTATCCCCTATCTCTGTCAGACTTCTCCTGACCAGAATGTCCTGAGTCGTAATCCCTCTCGCCCTCTCTCCTGCGTGGCTCATGATAACGGCGCTTATTGCGCAAACTACCAAGCACAGAACCTTTCCCAGACATCGTACCTGAAAAGAAAACCACGAAGAATCAGTAACCGTTTGCGATGTGTTGTTTACGGTTAGAAAAGTGTGTTGTGCCGTGAAGAGTGTGTGAATGTGTAACCCCCCGGACCAACCAGAAGTGTCAATCGCACTGGCAGGATCAGACTCGCTAACATCGATGATATGTCGCAGTCCACCCGATCCAACGTCGTGTTGCTCCGGCTCGATGTCCGGGATTGGAGGGTCAGCAGGCCCTTCAAATTGATCTTCAGCTTGCAGGGAGGATGCTTCCGTAATCTTAACTCCTGGCAAAGGACGGTGCAAAACCACAGACCTTCGCCTCCCAGACTTAGGCTGTTTCGAGGCCACTGCTTTGCCTTTCCTCTTTGCATCGGACTCCGGGGTTGCATTAGCGGGTCCGACCAACGGTTCCTCGTCGGTATGAGTTTTCTCGGAATCGGGTTCCTCAATTATCACAACCCTGGGTTTCGTCTGCTTGACCTTCTTTCTGGAGACGGTCTTTAATGCGCCATCAAGCCTTATGCTCTGCCTCCGGCCGATCAACCCAAGAACTCTGAGATTCCGATCTGTTAGTAACAGTTCAATATTCCTTTCTTCGCTAGGAATCTCTTGGAGGACCCGAACTATCTCTTTATAGTAGCCACCCTCAGGCCGCTGGATGATAGCTGAAAGAAAAAGAGAAGAAGACGTAAGTTTAATTTCGCTCCGAAAATTGCCCTGTCAATTACTTGGGAAAAAAGACAATACTCACGTCTGAACAGCCATCTTCTGGCAAACCCCGGAGGACATCGGACATAGAACCACTCCGACTTAAAGTAGCTTAGCCTAGTCCACGACCCCGCGACAACTTGGCAGTTCCTTACAGACTCCAAGAACGTATAAGATGGGCTGTCAGTTCGACTCTTGAAATTGAACAAGTATCTTATGTCGGTCATACGGGGAGGACGATGGAGGTACTCCATGAATACAATGAACAAGCTGTTGAGTGAGGCATATCCGTTTGGATGCAATTGAGACGGAGCGATGTCCAGATAAGCCAACACTTCTCTTATGTAATCATTGAACGGAGGAAGTGTGCCGGCTGCGCACGCATGTCGATTAAAAGCCGTATACCCCTCCGGGGGATTATGTGGCCTGTCGTCCGGTCCAGGCAACAGTACCTCATCCAAAGATAAGCCATGCCTTAAGCATATTCTCCCTAGCATGTCTTCAGAGATATTGGACGGGACAGAATCAGGTGGACTATTAATGAAGGACGCATCGGGCAACTCATCCGGAGCTGGACCAATAGCTTCGGTCTCGATGACCGGAATCTCAAGTCTGGGAAGGATAGGGTTCTGAGTTTCTTGCTGCTGCGAACTTGACGGTTCCATCACTAGCTAACTCACGAGAAACCATCATTAGATGATAAAAAGCCCGTGCATTCCCCAGTGTAGAGTGCATGAATGTGTTGTGTAGTGCAAATGTTGTGCGTGACTTGAGCAAATTCTGCAGAGTTAAAGAAAACATGCAAGCGACTAAATTCTGGAAGTCAGACAGGCATGACCGTCATCGCTGACCGTCACGACCACACTATCCAGGTGATAACGATCGATTCAAGATTAAAGAGTTCGTTGTACTTTTCTGTTAAATGGCAGTTCCATCGACGAGCTTCGAGAGGTAGTCAAATATGCAATTTAATTATCAAAGTCCAGATATGCAAGAATGAAGCTCATCGGAGTTATGCTGAAGAATGTCAAGATTTCGCATCCATAATGGGAAGTTCGAATCGATCAAAAGAGGCTCGTTCGAATCCATCATGATACCGGTTCGAATCGATACCCGTGAGCATGCTTCGAATCGATCGTCAGGAGTCAAGTTCGAATCCATCAAAGGTCAGAGTACTTCGCATCGATCCTTGGTTTCCTAGTTCGTATCGATCAGAAAAGGCCTTAGCTTAACATCGATCGCGAAGGCAAGATTCGTATCGATCTGAAACTAAGATACATTTTTTAGTGTTTCGTATTGATCATTTCGTGTCGATACGATCCATCATCATATCCATCGATGCGAACTGGATCTCCCCCATCGACTTATCCCAAGAATCGATACGGGATCTAAGAAAAGATGTCGCTGTCTTCGTCGATTCGAACACGGCCCCTAGATCGATTCGCTTTTGCCTTCTCCACTCTTTCTTCTCCAATCTACGAGAGCGTCGCCATGGCCATCTGGACTTCGAACCAGATCTGGTTTTACCAATTGCCAGAGCGGTTGATTGACGAAGAAAGAGTAGATCGGAGATAGTTTCGTCATTTAGATTCGTGGTGGATTACCTAGTTCAAGATTGAGATTTCAAGATCTGGTGGATTGAAGCTGATAGAGTCGAAAGTACAGAACTGTTATCTCTTTCTAAATTCGTGAATCGATACGAAAATGCAGAAGGCAACAGTAAAAGTAAAAGGTAAAAAAGTGAAATCGAGCCAAGTCCCCGGTATTTATATAAAGCCTAGGACGGAACCGAGTCGATTCGACTCCCAGTCAACCTGACCGGTCGTAACCAGTCAGACGGCGCATCGAAACGAAGGCTCGTTTCGAACCCACCAGACTTTATCGGTTCGAAGCGCACAGGGAGGCCATTTGAGTACGATGGATCAGCGCAAACGCTCTCTTCGAATCCATCAAGCTGTGCATTCATCGAGGCGAAATGTTCACCAGACACCATCGTTTCGAAACATCCAAATTATGAGCCATCGATTCAAAACAGAGCAGACCTATTAATACGAGCGTCACTTTCGTATCCATCAGAATCTATCGATACGAACATCCATTTCGTATCCACCAGATATCGCCAATTCAAATCAAAATCCACCGCGATTTGTGACCATCGATAAGGATGACCATTTACGTATCCATCAAGTCAACCCACATCGATACAAAGAAAGGCTTTCCAACTGTTAGCATCGATTCATGAGAGGACCGATACAAGAGAATGACCAAAGGGTACGACTTTCAAATTATTCAAAGAAGACCTGCAGCTTTTCAAAGCACGTCATGTTTTCACAAGACGTACTTTGGGGGGCAAATGTTATCCCGCCTTTTGGCAAGGCCAGGACACCAAGGAGTTGGATTCCAAATGTCGTTTGTCATGGATATCGTTGAATTTTGACCAAGTCCGGATCAAGCCCCAGTCGATGAGACATGATCGGGAAAGTAAAGCAAACCAACGCTCCAAGTTTCATATCGATCCGAGTTCATATGCTCGAGTTATGATGGAGGCAAGTCAAAGGGGAGAGCATCTTTTCGTATCCATCGGGAAGCAGCAGTTCGTATCGATCGAAGCTAAGCATGCTTCGAATCCATCGAATTCGTCTCGATGGATTTCGTATCAATCAGCCCGGCCCAGATTTCGTATCCATCGCTATGGGTGATTCTGCATCCATCAGATCAGCGGTGATTTCATGTCCATGAGTGGGTCTTGCTTCGTATCCAACCAGCCTGTGTCCATCACTCGTTTCGCATCCATCGATCGCATGTCAATTAGGATGATTAAGTCCACACAGTTATAAGCCTCGTATCGATAGGACCTTCAGCCGGAAAGACTTGCTCGTATCCATCAATAAGTCACCTGGTTCGTAACGATCACTTAATGTCTATTTCGTATCCATCATTCAGTGCCTACTTCGTATCCATCAGTCAATGCTTGCTTCGTATCCATGGATGAAGTCCTACTCGAATCCATCAGGTCAACCAGCTTGGATAACGTGTCATCTCTCGAAGGAAACGAGGCGAGATACATGAAGTCGAAGCAGTCAACACGGAGCAAATATCGGATCGAGGCGAAGCGCGCGCACCACGTCATCCCTTGATGCGAATGCGCCGAGATATATGGAGTCGACGTGGTCGACTCGGAGTAAAGCCCGGATCGAGGCGAAGTGTGCGTTCCACGTCTTCACAGAAGCGCGTGACACCATCGATTCGAAGCCCTCAGCTCAGAGAAATGGATTCGAACCAGACAGCCTAGCGAAGAACATCGCCTCGTATCGACAATATCTCTCAATCCACTGATCCAAATACCATGAAATTTTAACCAAAGGTTGCACGCATACCAAGGAACATCTCCACCAAATTTGAGCTCAATTGGAGGTAATCTTGATCGATACGAAATGACTTCGTGTCGATCGCAGATTGACTCCAAACTTTCTGGAAATTGTCGCGTGGGCCCCCTCACGTGCCGGACCAAGTCTCCCGGAGTTTGAGCGAATTCTAAGCCTCCTACGCCTATAAATAGAGCCCCAGAATCAACAGAAAAAGGATCTTTTTTGGCTGAAGCGTCCAGACTCTGCCGGATTGAGATTTGCATCCTATTTTTGCTGTCAATTTCGAATTCTAATCTGTAATCCGCTGTTCATTGCTGTAACCGCTTGTAATCATTGAAAGAGAATCAATAAAATCATCAAAAATTCATAGTGGACGTAGGCTATACGCCGAACCACTCTAAATTGCTTGTCTGTGCATTTTACATTTATGTTTGTTGGAGTTTTTGTTAGATAACCTCTGTTTTACATTTATAATCTTCATTTTATCTCTTCAAACAACTCCCGAAGAGTGTTGTGCCCATTTTTGGTACAAACATCCTTCTCGATTTTTGTTTCCAACACGCAATCGACTTTCATCTCGTCTATGCTCGGGACATGCAAGACTTCAACGGGATACAATCACATTTGTTGTGCATCGCCGGTACTCGCAAACTTAGCCAATAAGTCGGCTTCTTTGTTCAGTTCGCGCGGGACATGCGAAATGTCATAACTCTCAAGATTTGATAGTAGTTCTTGGACCCGAACAAGGTATAGAGCAAGCTTTCGTCCCTTTGCTTGGTAGTCCCCCCGCACTTGATAAACCACCAACTGTGAGTCATAAAAGATTTCAACTGATTTAATCCCGAGTTCTCCGATGAGCTTCAAGCCCGCAATCAGTGCTTCATATTCTGCTTCGTTATTTGTAGCTGGGAAATCGAGCTTCAAAGTATAACAGATTGATCGGTTTTCCGGAGTTAAAGGACTACACCTGCGCCGGAGCAACGGTCGTTTGATGCCCCATCAGTGTATAATTTCCATCGGACGGGGGGAATGACGTCATGATTATCCGGTTCGACGGGAATGGTAAACTCAGCGATGAAATCTGCTAATGCTTTCCCTTGGATGGCTCTTCGTGGTAAGTAGGCGATATCGAATTGGCTCAATTCGATGTTCCATTTTAGCAATCTTCCAGAAGTTTCCGGCCATTGGAATACCTGCCTCAGGGGTTGATCGGGATAAACACTGATTGAGTGTGCTTGAAAGTATGGGCGCAACTTATGTGATGCAATCACCAAGCAATAAGCCAATTTCTTGATTTTAGGGTAATTCCTCTCCGCCCCCGTTAAACGCTTGCTAACATAATACACCGGCCTCTGGACTCGATCCTCCTCACGAACTAAAGCCGCACTTATCGCATGCGGGGATACAGCCAAGTATACGTATAGCATCTCGTGGTTTACTGGTTTTGACAGCATTGGTGGACTCTCCAGATGCCTCACCAGATCCCGGAAGGCTTCCTCACAACTGGGCATCCACTCAAAATTCCTCTTTCCTTTCTTTATTATGTCAAAGAATGGGATGCACTTGTCAGTTGCCCTGGATATGAATCGACTTAACGCAGCTACTTTTCCATTTAAGCTCTGCACCTGCTTTATAGTCCTGGGCACTTGCACATCTCGGATAGCTTGGATCTTTTCTGGGTTAGCTTCGATTCCTCTAGCATTGACGATGAATCCCAAAAACTTCCCCGATGCAACGCCGAAGGAACACTTCAGAGGGTTGATCTTCATCCCATAAAACCTGAGTATGTCGAACATTTCAGCCAAGTCTCGAATGTGGTCGTTTGACCGTCGTGACTTCACGAGCATGTCATCCACAAAGACTTCCATCGTTCTACCCAGTTGGTCCTTGAACATTCGATTCACTAAACGCTGGTAAGTCGCTCCTGCGTTCTTCATCCAAAGGGCATCACTACATAGCAATAAAGCCCGACATTCGTAACGAAGCTGGTGTGTTCTTGGTCTGGAATATGCATCGGGATTTGGTTGTACCCGGAGTATGCATCCATGAATGATAACAGCTCGTGTCCTGCGGTGGAGTCGACCAACCGATCGATCCTAGGCAACGGGAAACTGTCCTTTGGACATGCTTTGTTCAAGTCAGAATAATCTACGCAAGTCCTCCACTTCACATTCGCCTTTTTTACCAGCACGGGGTTGGATACCCATTCAGGGTAGAGGGCGTCGCGGACGAACCCATTTGCTTTGAGTTTGTCCACCTCCTCTCCGAGAGCAGCGGACCTCTCCGGGTCCATTCCTCTCCTTTTTTGTTTAACCGGGACATATTTTGGGTCTATGTTCAACATATGACTCGTGATGGCGGGAGAGATCCCACACATATCAGAATGCGTCCAGGCAAAAACATCAAGATTCGCCCGGAGGAAGTCGCTAAGGTCTTCAGTTATCGCGGGGCTAAGCTGTGATCCGATCTTTAGTATTCGCGAAGGGTCGTCACGGCTAACTGAAATGTCAATTGTTAATTCAGCCGGCGCTGCCTTCTCTTCCCTGGGTTTCTCATCGTCGTCTCTCGGATCTATATCTCTGAAGATCCGAGAACTATGCTCGAGCCAGGGCTCGGGCACTACTTGTCAATCATCCGTATTAAGAATGCGGACGGGATTGTCCACAACCTTTCCCTTCTCCCTCCGATGGGCCTCTCGGAGCTCAGCCACATAATAGGAACGACCAGCTGCTTGGTCGCCATGAACAATACCTACTCCTTTGTCAGTTGGGAACTTCAAAGTTAAACACCACGGGGCTAACGCTGCCCTAAACTCAGCCAGGGCCGGCCGGCCCAAGAAAACATTGTATGGAGAATCCACATCCAAAACTACGAAGGGTAGAATTCGCACCCTCCGACGCTCGCCTTGTCCCAGTTCAACTGGTAGCTCAACGTACCCCACGGCGTCGGTCGCTGCGCCGTTAAAGCCGTGTATACGAGCCTTGGACGGTTTCAGGTCTTTTGTTTCCAGTTTCATTTGGTTATAAGCCTTCTTGAAGATGATGTTGACTGAACTTCCACAATCAATCAGAATTCTTTTCACATATGCTGGTCCGATCGTCGCAGATATGACCATCGGGTCGATGGTTGGGGCCTCTACTTGATCAGCATCTCTGTTTCTGAACACTACATCGTCCGTCATTACGCGCTGCTGCTTAGCAGGGGTCCCATCATCCACGTTCGAACAGCACTCAAAATCTGCATGCTTCAGGGAGCTTGCATACCACTCCATCTCTTGCCAATTCTTATCTGAGGGGTGAGGTCCGCCGATAATTGTATTTATGACCAGTCTGCCTACGGTTCGGGTAGGCTCCTCAGGATGACGTGGAGCTGGTGCACGACCTGGGTTGGACGTTCCCTGTCCTCCTTCCTGTGGATTCTTCACAAATTCTTGCAACTTCTTTTGCCTGATCAACTTCTCGATAGCGTCGTGCAGGTGTCTGCATTCTTCCGTATTGTGCCCATAAGTCTCATGGAAGCGACAATATTTCCCGGTCCGCTTCTGTTCCTCGGTTGATTCTTTTGGACGTGGCTTTCTGTACTGAAAGGTATTGCAGGTGGATAGGTAGATGTTCTCAAGCAGCGCGTTCAGCGGAGTATATTCGCTGTAGCTTGGAATTCTCGACTTCCACTTCCCCGCTTCTCTCTTCTTCCCTTGATTTCTTCCTTCAGACTCCTTAGGCTGTCCAGGCTTGTTTTGGACATTGACTTGGACCTTTTCCGAGCTGTCTCCGGACTGCTTCACAGCAATGTTGCTCTTTATAGACTCTTGGACAGGTCCCGGTGCCTTATCTCGTCGTACCCACCTAGCTTCCTCTCTTCTTATGAACTGGTGTGCCTTTGAGTAGAAACGCTCTAGCGTGGTCGGAGGCTTTCCTGCCAACCAGTCTCCAAATTCAGACTCCGGATCCACACCTCTCATCACAGCCATTAGAATTGCATGATCATTGGGATTACTGACTTCAGTTTCCGCGACATGGAACCTTTGTAAATATTCCTTCAATGACTCCCCGGGACTTTGGATTACACTTGACAGAGACATTACGTCCTTCGGACGAGTAGTGTGTATCCTAAACTGCTCAATAAACTTCTTTGCCAACTCCTCGAAATTGTATACAGACCGCGGAGGAAGTCGAGTAAACCACATAGTAGCGATCCCAGATAGAGTAATTGGAAAGCATCTACACTTGGTGGCATCATTTGCTCTAGCTGAATCCATCATCCATTCGTACCTCATGACATGCTGTCTGGGGTCAGTCTTTCCCTCGTACGCAGGGATAGTTGGCATACTAAACTTTCTTGGGTACGCCGCCTGTAACACAACATCCGTGAACGGAGTGTGACTTCTTGACACTCCCCAATCATCGTTCGATAAGCCCTGATTTTCTTTCATCAATTGCCTGATCATGGCTGTCAGATCTGGTGTCTGTATGGAAGGCGGAAGGTTAGAGTCTGTTCTACGCGCCTGTCCATGCTGATGCCTCCTCTCCTGGCGATCTACCAATCGTGCATCTTGAGGTTCGACATCGTTAGCGTTTTGATGATCTGGGCCTCCATCCTCCATTTGTACTCCGGTCCTGAAGTTTCCAGCTCTTGCTTGGTCACTGTCTCTAGCTGTTTGAACAGCAGCTTCTGCTCGTGCAGCTTCAGTCTTGCGGCGTCTGCGCCTGGGAGGTTCATCAGAGGAAGTAGAGCTGTCAGATGAGGAATAAGGAGCGGGATTGCCCCCAGCATTCTGTTGCTGCTGTTGAGTGAGCTGTGCCATCAGGTTGGCGTTAGCTTGCATTTGCTCTCCTAGTTGTCTCCTGCTTTCCCTGAGCTCTCTCATCAAGTCGTTGAACTCTATTCTGGTGACAACTGGAGTTTGGTCCTGGGCAGCAATCCCTTCACCCGGAATTGCTGGTTGGTTGCTAGGTCCTGCTTGTTGCACGCTAGCAGTCTCGCGGGCATCCGCATTATGAGAAGCTGACCTGGTACGTGGTCCTGCCATTATAGAGTTATTGGTATGAACTCTGAGTAGAATCAACGGATGTCCTATTAGTGAGTCGGATCTTCTTTGGGGGATTTGTTCAATCCAATAGCTTCAAAGCAGATCCTTGAGGTCTGAGAATTCAATTCTCAGTGAAAGCACCAAAGTGTTAGCACCAAAATTGGTCACTAACCTCGTAGAGAAAGATTGTGTAGAGATATAAGTGATGAAATCAAATTAAACAGAGAAGACAATGCTAATTTAAATGCTGAAAGTAAGAACACCAAATTTATAGTGGTTCAGCGTAATTGCCTACGTCCACTTTAACTTTTATTGATCCTCTTAGTTGATGATTACAAATACAATTCGTGAATCAAACGCTTGAATGAAGTTGTTAAGTAGAGGAGATGAGTCTCAAAAATGGCAGAGTTTCCCCGGTGTTCTCTCCTGAAAAAAGGATCCTCTTCACTGTGACCCTACCCCTCTATTTATAGACAAAGATAGGCTGGACTTCCCAAGTGGGCTTGGTAGCCGAACGCTCTAGCCCAGGTGTAGTGTTCGCTGCATGCCGAACCAGGTATGCCGAACGCTTTGACACCGAACAGTCCTTTCCATGCCGAATGGTCCCTTCCATGCCGAACAGTCCTTTCTATGCTGAATGGTTCGTTTGATGTGTGGGAAGTGCAGGATGGCTCAGTTGAAGCCGATCGTAACTCTATCTGAAGCTCTTGATCGAATGATGCATGCTGGCCGAACGATAGTGTCATGTTGAGTAGTTATGTCCACCGAACGTCTTCTGGATGCCGAGCACTCCTGTTGCCGAGTTCTATCGATGCCGAGCGCTAGCTGACGCCGAGCATTGGTTGACGCCGAGTGCTAGTTGACGCCGAGTAGCCTGGTATGCCGAGTACTTCGCTGAGTACTATCTGATGCCAAGTGTCATGGATGCCGGGTACGCTGGATGCCGAGTACTTCGCCGAGTACTCCTAGATGCCGAACACTCTCTGACGCCGAGTCCCTCTGGATGCTGAGTACTTCGCCGATCACTCCTAGATGCCGAACACTCTCTGACGCCGAGTCCCTCTGGATGTCGAGTACTTCGCCGATCACTCCTAGATGCCGAACACTCTCTGACGCCGAGTGCTACCAGATGCCAAGCACTAGTTGCCTGGTCAAATCTCCAGGAAACAATAGTATTTTCCAAAAGCTTGAATGGTGCAGTGGTAAGGCATGTGCTCATCTCTCAGTCGTCTCGGGTTCGAATCCTAGATTTGCATCTTTTTAGCCATTTTATTTCACACCTTTTCCATTATTGTTTAGACCTAAAATAACTCAATAAGCATATTAGTAGCATTTTTGTATGGTTGTTATCATCAAAACACCATATATATATATATATATATATCTTTCATTCTCCCCCATTTTGATGATGACAATCACACAACTTCAATATAAAATAATAGCTCCCACTAGATATATGTTTTGTAAGTTTATTTCCCACAACTTCATACAAATGTCAATATAAAATATGTAAAACACACGTTCTTCTCCCCCTTTGTCATCAACAAAAAGGGATAAGAACACTGGCATACTATATGATAAAAACTCCCCCTAAGTATCTCTTTACTTTTAACTACGTACTCCCCCTATCAATATGCTCATTATTTCTCTCCCTTTTGTAATTAACAAAAAGTATGAGAAAATTAAAAATAAATGTAGAATATCAGAAAAAAGTAAAAAATAAATAGTTTTAACGCTAATGCAAAGAGACGAGTATCTAATAGATATGTCAAATGTAAGCAAAATGATACTCATTTTACAATAGATATAAGGTTTACGACTTAGGAAACAATATCCAGTTGGATGTGGTTGATCTCTTAAAAATATAATTTCCACTATTAATCACAGTGTCATGCTAATGTATGATTGTCTATCATAATCGGTTAGATTAGCTGGAACTCATATGTCAACATTAATTGTCATTGACTTAGTATTCAAAGGATTTTTTTCTATTTCTAAGAATAATAATATTATGACATGGATTGGTTTTAGAATTATCTGTACTTTTAGTACTAGCACTAAAATATGTATACATGAATGCATATCTAGTACTTTCTCTACAATTATCTTGTTTATAGTCTAAACCAGTTCTATTATTATGAGCTTTGCTATTAGTAGTTACGGAAGACAAATCATCTTTTTCTCTATCAAAATTTGTGATTTTCTCATTTAATTTATCAAAAACAGCTTTGGAATCACAAATTTCTTTATGCAACATAATATTATTATCCTTTAAAATTCACATTCTTTAGTTAATTCTAGATTCTTATCATTTAAAGCCCTATTCTCTTTTTCAAGAGACAAAAGTTTAGAATTAGAATCATTTAAAGAATTTTTCAAGAATATATTTTTATTATGCAAAACTTCAATTTCCTTTAAAAGGTCAGTATTTTTCTCATTTAAGCACTCATTATCTTTTAATAGAAAATCTTTTTGTAAAATAAGTTTCCCAATATATTTTCAAAAAATTTAGTTTATTTTACTAAAAATTTATTTTCTTTCGTTAAAATACTAATTTTATGCTCATAATCATCTAATTTAGCTAAAGAAATAGAATTGACCTTTTGTGATGCTTTAAAATCTTTTAATAACTTCTCATGCTTCTGTAGAAGATCACTGTATATAGAATCTAAGCATATTGATTTTGATCTGAGATTAGCAACACAACACATGTACCTTGATTCTATAGATTGTTTCTTACTTCTAGAAATTTGCTTTTTCTCGACTATCTTTGAGCTTTGATTGGATCTTCTCTTTCTGGCCATTATTCTATGATGTTGTGACAATCGATAGAGTTCTAGGCTCTGATACCACTTCTTAGTCGCTATGAATAGGATCGAAGAAGACCAATAGTAATAAACAATGTAAATGCAGCGGAATAGTATAATAGTAGATCTCACGGTCAATTTTATACCTGTTCGGACCTCCCATCGTATGTCCAGTCCCGAAGCTCCCCTTCGATATTTCACTATCAGCACCCTCGCTTCACCTAGAGGAACATGTTTACAAACTCTAACTGAACAACCAAACAGGACTTCAACAACAATTACAAGTAGTGTAACAAAAATGTTACTCTCTAACACAGTGTATCTTGATATACAGAATGTCAGTTTGATGTACAATGACTCCTATAATCAAACCAAATGATATTGAGTGGAGGTGTGGAGGCTAAGGTGTTTATTCGAGTAGAGTATGGGATGTGGAGATGAAGCATGCCAGTAGAAATCTCTAAATCGGATGAATTTCTTGGAATTCGGAGTATTACTTAAGAATTGAGAGTTTAAGGCCTAGAATTCAAAGCATAGAGTTGTTTTTTGATTCAGGGACGGTTAGGGGTTTATATAGATGTTGTAAGGATGGTAAAGTAAGGGACCTTCCAATTTCGCCATTGATGAAGAGAAGTTGCTGCAGGAGCGGAGGGATGCAACTTCTGGAGCGAAAAGAGATGAATATATCACTTTGAAAAACTAGACGTTTTATACTAGGTCAGTCGACCGAAAGAAGGCTTCAGTTGACTGGCATATTGTAAAATTCAAGCCCGAGGGCATTGCCAAAAAGAGTAGACAAGTTGTTCATATTTAGTCGACTGGTTCAGTCGACTGGACAAGGCTTTCAGTGGACTTGTTGGTTGAATTCTCACCACCGGTCCAGGCTTCGCCGAACCAACCATCTCAGGCTTCGCCGAACCAACCATCTCCAGGCTTCGCCGAACCAACCATCTCCCTCCCTACCACCGAACCAGCTCCTTAGACCAAAGGTGCCGGACCAACCCCTACCAAACCACCTCCTGCCGAACCAACATACACTCCACCCATTGCCGGTCCAACTCCTCTTCCATGCCTTGCCGGATCAACCACCAGTCCACCTACCACCGGACCAAGTATTACCGGACCAAGACTACAACCTAACCATCACCGGACCAAGTGCAACCGGACCAAAATGTGCCAGGCCAGATCACATCAGCCCAGGCCCACCAGCAACTATACACATCCAAGACCCCTACCCCCAGCCTCACTCTATAAATAGAGGGGCAGGGGTACAGCAATGGGGGACAAGTTTGAGAGCTCAAGCACGGAGAGAACTTTCAAACAACTTTCTTTTACTTGTATCAAAGCTTTGTACTTGTAATCTGAACAAAAGAAGAGAAATAACATATAAAGTGGACGTAGGCACATTCTGGCTGAACCACTATAAATCTGCATGTCTTTTTACAGTTTAGCCCCTGCTCTTCATATATTTGCATAAATCACCCAAATCTCTAAGAATAACATAAAATCTACTAAATCATACGACTTTGAGGTGTTTGTCCATTTTTTGTACAAACATTTTTGGTGCTTTCATTGAGAGCTTAAGCTCGAAGCTTCGGCTTCATCCACTTAAACAGTTTTCCTAACAGTATCGTTCGCCACTTGGAAAACATGCCTCCCAAACAGAGAAAAGATGTTAACAAAGGAAAAAACATCGCATCTAGCAGTCTTCCAGATCCAGCTGTCACGGATCAAGTAAATCGTCCTCCTCCAGCAACGGTAACGAATGAAGGACAGGCTAACCCAACCACTCCTGCCACAGAACAGCCTGCAGCAATTACTAGAGCAGATCTGGACAGAGTTGTGGTTGAAGTAACTAACCGCTTCACGTCCCAGCAGGAAGCCTTGGTGGACCATCTCATGTCACACTTAAGGGACGCTGAAGGATCCAACCGCAACACTGAATCATGGGGCGAGTCCCAGTCTGGAGGATCTCAGAGACAACAAAGATATTCCTTCTTCGAAGGAGCTAACGACAGAAGTAGCCATGGTAGGAGCCGAGACCGAGCACAGCCCGAAGTTAGGCCTGAGGAAACGTTTGGTACCGAACCCAACGGGGGAGGTACCGGGCGAAGGTCAACTGTAGCTGAGCCTGTCATGCTGCCTAACCACAGAAACGCCAGTGAACAGGGCCGAGCTAGAGTCCAGCCCGAAGTTGGACCCGAGGAAGTGCTTAGATCAGAACCCAACAGGGGAAGATCAAGGCAAGGGCCAACTATAGCAGACCCTAGCATGCTCCCAGAAGATCAAAGGCAGCCACTGGAAAATATGAGGAATGATAAACGATACCATCCCTACAGGTCATCTGGACGGAATCAATCCCACAGAACAGAACCAAACTCATTTCTATCTGCTCCAAGTTCTGATGAAAGGATGGCACGCTTATTCAGAGAGTGTGTCCAACGGGAGCAAAGAGATCGAGGGATAGGCGCTAGGGTAACCAGCCCTTTCGCCCGCAATATCGAAATTGCTATCACCCCCCGAGAATGGAAGATGCCAACAATGGAACCCTACAAAGGAACCTCCGACCCCGTTGTACACTTACAGAGGTACACGCAGCATATGCTCATGAGTGGGGCGACAGAGGGAGTACTGTGCAAATGCTTTTTGCTCTTCTTAGCAGATCTTGCTACCTCCTGGTTCTGTCATCTACCCCAGGGATCCATCAGCTCGTGGGAGATGTTGAAAGAAAAATTTATCAGTCAGTTCCGCATTCATGTGGAGCAACCTAAGGACGCTTATTCCTTATCCAGCGTCAAACAGAAACCTGGAGAGAAGCTGCAGCAATACCTAACCAGATTCAACGCCGCAGTAGCCGCAGTCCAAGATGCCGATGAGAAGCTTATCCTAATGGCCCTCTGTAGTGGTGTGCATCCAGACACTAAATTTGCTAGAAGGTTGACTAAAGAAAAACCAGCTACTTTACCCGATTTCTTCCATGAAACCGGGAAATACATGAGGCTTGAGGATGCTGCCGTTGAGGGGCAGTCAGGACAGCAAAATAAGACAACCCATGGCAACGCCCCTGCTGTGGCAAGGGACGTTCGAAGAAATGATTCCAGAGACAATGCTGGGGGCAAGAAGGGAGAAAAGCGCCTATATCGGCCAGGACCTAGATTCGACACTTACACTCCTTTGAACGAGACCGTTGAAAATATCTTCCTTGCCACCCAAGGCGAAGTTAGATACAAACGCCCACCATACAAGAAGGAATCAGATAACGCACAAAAGTCTGGAAAGTTCTGCCGCTTCAACGAATCTCACGGGCATGATACCAATGAATGCCATCATCTCCGAGATCTGATTGAGGAACACATCAGAAGAAAGAAACTGGAACGTTATGTAAAAGGTCAGGACAGGACCCCAGCTCCTGCCAATGAAGACCCAAGGCTACCCTCACCAGGGGCCGACAGAGGAAATCGCAACGCTAGCAGCTCTAGTCAAGAAAAGATAGTGGTCCATACCATCTCAGGAGGGCCACACATCGCAGACAGAAGCTGGAAAGAGATGGAAAGGTACGGAAAGTCGCTTAGAGACAATAAAGACTATGTCAATTCGGTTATAGAAGAACACCACCCGAAGCGGAAAGAAAGTGATGACATCACGTTCGGTAAGCGTGACCTAGAAGGAAGGCAATACCCTCACATAGATCCCATGGTTATCTCTGCCCGACTCGGTCCCGCCAAAGTTTACCGAATCCTGGTAGATACTGGAAGCTCAGTAAACATCCTGTTCAAACATGCATTCGACAAAATGAAGCTATCAATGAAGGATGTATCTCCCTGCGATAAACCACTACACAGTTTCACTGGAGATGCGAAGATGCCTCTCAGACAACTGGACCTCTTTGTTGAGATTGGAAGCCATCCCCGCTCCATTGTACGGAAACAGACATTTGTGCTAATAGAAAACCGTTCGGCCTACAACGCCTTCTTAGGAAGGCCAGCTTTGTCTAATTTCCAAATTGTCCTAGCCCTATGGTGCCTAAAGATGAAATTTCCAATGGACAATGGAGTAGGGGAAGTAGAAGGAGACCAGGATATTGCACGAGACTGCTATGTAACTGAACTTCGCAACAACCACAGGAAGGATAAAGGGAAAGGTGCAGAGATTGCCCTCTGCACAAAAAGCCTTGAAGCATAGCAACTAAATAAAGCCCCTCCTCTTCGATACACCAGCGACCCTTTCAATGAATTAGACCCTAGGGACAAAGAGGAGGAGGCCACCGCCGAGCCTGCAGAGGCTATGGAGTTTATATCTGTAGACAAGCACGACTCAAGTAGACTACTGAAAATTGGGTCCCAACTAAAAGCTGAATTGAAGGAACAACTCATCGATTTTCTCCGTCACAACTTGGATGTATTCGCATGGTTACACGCTGACATGACTGGAATCTCCCCCGACATAGCCTGCCACGTATTAAACATTAATCCTACCAAGGCGCATGTAAAACAAAAAAAGAGAAGTATGGGGGCAGAGCGATCAGCAGCCCTCGATGAAGAAGTAAAGAATCTACTCGCCAATGACTTCATACGAGAAGCTGTTTACCCGGAATGGATCGCCAACCCGGTACTAGTAAAGAAGGCTAATGGGAAGTGGCGGACCTGCATCGACTTCTCCAACCTAAACGACGCCTACCCAAAGGATTGCTTCCCACTTCCCAGAATCGACCAACTTGTAGACAGCACAGCCGGGCACGAGCTCCTATCTTTTATGGACGCATACTCAGGATATAACCAAATTCCTATGCATGCTCCCGACCAAGACCACACTAGTTTCATCACCGACCGGGGTTTGTACTGCTATAAGGTAATGCCTTTCGGACTTAAAAATGCAGGAGCCACCTACCAGCGCCTCGTCAACAAGATGTTTGCGGGGCTAATAGGAAAAACTATGGAAGTATATGTGGACGACATGCTGGTGAAATCACGGAAAGCCAAAGATCACGTAAGCCACCTAGGCGAAATGTTCCAGGTACTTCGACAGTATGGAATGAAGTTGAATCCACTAAAGTGCTCCTTCGGAGTATCATCGGGAAAATTCTTAGGGTTCATCGTCCATGCCCGAGGGATTGAAGCAAACCCTGAACAAGTCCGAGCGCTAAGGGATATCAAGATACCTTCCACCCGAAAGGAAATGCAAAGCCTAAATGGAAAAGTGGCCGCCCTAAGCCGATTCATCTCCAAGGCAACGGACAAGTGCGTCCCCTTTTTCGAAGCTCTAAAGAAAGATAAAGGAAAGTTCGAATGGACGGACGAATGCTTAACCGCTTTCCTTAACCTAATCGAACACCTCCAGAAACCACCGGTACTCTCGACTCCAAGCGAAGGTGAAGAATTATACCTATACCTTGCTGTGTCATCTCACGCTCTAAGCGCTGCCTTGGTAAGGGAAGACAACCGCACGCAACGACCAGTTTACTTCGTCAGCAAAAGGTTTACTGGGGCAGAAGTCAGATATCCTAAACTTGAGAAGTTAGCATACTGTTTACTAATCACATCACGGAAATTGCGTCACTACTTCCAGTCCCATTCCATCAAAGTTCTAACCGATCAACCGTTGAGGCAGGTACTCCATCGTCCCGACACTTCTGGGCGATTACTTAAATGGTGCATTGAACTGAGTCAGTATGATATCACCTATCACCCTCGCACCGCCATCAAGGGACAGGCCATGGCTGATTTCATTGCAGAGTTCACTACCAATGAAGATCATGAGCAATTGGAAATAACAGAAGATATCAAGTGGAATCTCTTTGTGGATGGTGCATCAAACGAACAAGGCTCGGGGGCAGGTGTGGTAATATTCACCCCCAGGGGAAACAAACTGCACTATGCTATAAGGTTGGAGTTCGCTGCCACCAACAACGATGCGGAATATGAAGCAGTGATAGCTGGGCTAGAAATCGCCATAGAAATCGGGGCCAATTCTTTATGTCTTCACAACGATTCTCAACTTATTGTTAATCAAATACTAGGAGAATTCCAAGCTCGAGAAGAACGACTCATAGCATATCTAAAGAAGACTAAGTTACTTCTTAGCCGATTGGACCACTACTTAGTCAAACACATCCCTCGGGAGGAGAACCGAGAGGCCGACGAATTAGCAAAGCAAGCAAGTGTGAGAGACATCACCATCTTCGGGGCAGTAACCATCTCAAAGCAACTGGCCCCAAGTTTTGAGCAAGTAAATCTAATAGCTGCAACCGAAGAAGCAACTTGGATGACTCCCATCCGAGACTACCTACAAAGTGGCACTCTACCCAACGGGCGTAACGAAGTCAAGAAAATCTTGAGGAAAGCATCCCGCTACACAATACAAGAAGACATCCTCTATCGGCGCGGATTCTCTAACCCGTTATTAAGGTGTGTCGCCGGGAGAGAAGCCAAGGAAATCTTATCCAACATCCATCAGGGGAGCTGCGGAGATCACACCGGAGGGCAAACATTAGCAAAAAAGATACTCCGATACGGATATTTCTGGCCCACCTTAAGCAAGGACGCCTTAGATTTCGTCAAGAAGTGTGACAGATGCCAAAAATTTGCTAAGATTCCACGGCTACCAACAACCGAGATTACTCAAATGACCAGCCCTTGGCCCTTCGCAATATGGGGAATTGACTTAATCGGCGAGCTACCGATGGGCCGAGGCGGGGCCAAATATGCTATAGTGGCAGTTGATTATTTCACCAAATGGGTGGAAGCGGAACCTCTGAATAAAGTATCTTCAGCAAAAGTTATTAACTTCTTAATCAAAAATGTTCTATGCAGGTACGGAGTCCCACTCAAAATCATATCAGACAATGGACTTCAGTTTGACAGCGACGAATTCGCCAACTGGTGCCAAGAACACGGAATTCATAAAAGCTTCTCATCCGTAGCATATCCCCAGGCAAACGGACAAGTCGAAGCAGTCAACAAAATTCTGAAAACTCTGATCAAAAAGAAGCTCGAAAAGTCAAAGGGCACTTGGGTGGATGAACTCCCTACGGCACTGTGGGCCTACCGCACATCTTTCAGAACATCAGCGGGGCACACTCCTTTCTCTTTGGCATACGGATCGGAGGCTATGCTCCCAGTTGCAACCATTGTGCCTTCCCACCGTAGGATCCACTATAACCCAGAAGAGAATGAAGAACTCCTCCACATGTCTTTGGATCTAGTTGAGGAGAGAAGGAATGATGCAGTCCTTAAAGCAGCAGCCCACAAGCAGAAAGTGGCAGCACAATACAACTCCAAAGTCAAGCGTCGTACCTTACAAGAAGGGGATCTTGTCCTCAAGCGAATCTTCCCTCGCCCCGGAGCACTAGACCCAATCTGGGATGGACCATATGTAATTCATAAAGATCTCCACAACGAAGCCTATATTTTGTCAACAGTGGACGGAGAGGTGTTCCAGAGGGCATGGAACATCCAACACCTCCGTCGATACTTTTCTTAACTTGTATTGCCCATATGAAGTGAATTAACAAAGAGAATCAGTGGACGTAGGCCTTTTCATGCCGAACCACTTTAAAAAACTTTGTCTCTTTTTTAACTTGTTCCTTTATATCTTGGCTACTTGTTAACTTTATCCTTTTCTGTTGAACAAAATCCTATGCGTATAGCATTTCCACTCAAAGCACTCCACGGCGCAACTTCGCCTGGGCAAAACCTAACAGGTACTATGCAAATCTATGCCCTCGCCAATGAGACACTTTTGCTCCAGCATCCCTCTGCTGTGGGTTAACTCATTGCTCGCGATGGCCCTTAAAGCCAACTGTAATGAGCCGATTATAAGCCACCAAGAAGGCCGACTATAGCCGAGGCAGCTCATTACGGCGTTAGGCTCGCCGGCAACTGTGAACCGACTATAAGCCCCAACATAAGGTGTGGCCAGCCAGGGGCAGTTCACAGTTGACGACCGGCACCCACGCTAGCCGGCCACAGTAAATCGAATAATACCCACGATTACGGGCCATAATGGCCCGGGTAGTTACTGTGCGCGATCTCGGCTCCGATGTGTCTTAGGTGCGGCTGTGGTAAAAAAGAATTAACTCCCCGCGGAGGCGTAAGATGGGTGACAAATGTCTCCAAGACCCACAGCTAGGGAAAGTGACTACAAAACCCGTTTGCCACGAACTTAAGCACATCGAAGGCCTTCCGTGATTGGAAGTTTTACTATTTCACATATTTCAATTTTACTTCAAAAGCTTTCCTCATATCCTCTATAACAATCCATAAAGTACAGGATACAGAGTAGGAGATATTCACAATCGGATGGCAGGGCATTCAACTGTTTTCCATGCTCGGTCATACAAGATATTCGAAACTGCCATCTACAAACAGAACATGAAAGGCGGTATTTTCTTCCTTTATGTACAAATACATGACTATAATTTGTTCACACCACACACTAACATTGCAAGTCATGAAATTATGTCTTAAACCAGAACCCGACATCAAACACAATTTAATTACAAGAATATACATAGCTATATTTCTCATACGACATGCCAAAATAACTGCAAACATTCAAAAGACGACAAAATCAGCTTAAGTTAAAGAATTACACATCAAAAATAAGACTATTTATTACAAGTGGCAAAATATTACAACCTAAAGGCTACTTTACTGTTTTTCGACTAACATATACAACCCTGTCAAATCCACAAAAAAAGTTTTTCCAGGTATAATCAAGGGGCCGGCTACAGTGGAGCTTTATCCTTGTCCTGTTGACCCCCTGTCCAGTCAGAGAAAGGATTCATTAGCAATAAGCAACCAAGTTGATGGAGAAACTAAAAAGGGAGACTTACCAGCGCCTGCTTCCTGACTATCCTGATCGTCATCCTCTACCTGCACGCCTACCTCCTCAGCGGCAAGCAACCGCATACCTTCCTTCACCGCCACCTTCTCCTCCTTGGCAAACTGAGCAGTGACCGCATCCATGCTGAAGACCACGCCACCATCTTTATCCGCATCGGCCTTGGCCTCCTCCAAAGCCCGAAGATAGATCTTAGCCATGACCCTAGGATAATCATCCATCCAGGATAGGTTGCCCTGCTTCCAAGTTCGGAAGTACATGTCCTGAAGCATTTCATCCATCATCCCCTCATTCTCCTCAAACTCCCTCATCCGGGCCTCGGAAGCCGACAACCTTCCAACAGCAGCTTCTCTCTCCAAGCGGTATCTCGAGCAGTCAGCCTGAAGGGATTTCCGCATCACCTCCATCTCCTCCTTCAGCCTAACCTGAGCAAGCTCTGCGGCTTCAAGCTTCCCCGACAGCTCCTCTACCCGCTCAAGATCCGCCCTCCGAACCTCATCCACTGTCGAGATGGCCATATTTATCTGCTCCCTGCAGGCAGCTTCCATCTTCCGCAGTTCCGCCTTACTAGCCTCCTCCATAGCCTTCCTCAACCGCCCGGAGGCAGCCTCATGCTGAGAAATCTGAATGGCCTGATCAGCGAGCTGTTTGGCCTGGTCCGAAACCATCAATCTTAGTCGGATGTTGGCACTCCCAATCTCCTCTCCAGCCTTAACCAACCGGGCATGATGCCCCATCAGCTTCCTAGTCTCCTCCGCCACCCGGTCGATATTAGCCTTGGCCTCGTCTCCCATGGTAACTATTCGAGTGGTAAGTAGATCAAGATCTAAGGACTTAGCTTCATCAAGCACCCGTACCATGGGATTGCGGGGAAGAAGGTGCTCACCAGTAACCTCGTCAAAGGTAATGTCGTGGGAACTTGGATCCAGATCAGGATGACCCGCAAATGGATTACGAGCCAAGCCAGGACGGTCGATATGAGTAACGGAAGGGTTTCCGGACGGGTGCGGAGAGGGTGCAAACTCGCTGTCCTCCTCCGTGATATCGTGAAGAGGCTGAGCCGGGAGCTGAGGACCGGGCGAAGGTTCGGATAAAGGATGACTCCTCCTTCTCTGCTGAATACCCTCTTCGATAACCCCGAGAAGAGGACAGTAGCCGACTACATCCCCGGAGCGGTGGGTCGAAGGCTTCGGCTTGACAGAAGTTTTGGAAAGCTTATATTGCTCAAGCCTGTGCCGAAGGTCTGAGGCCTTGGATGTCTTGCTTGCTCCTGATATGAAGAACAAGTGTCACAAGCTTACATCACTATATGATTCGAGAAACGCGGTAAATTACAAGTTAAAAGAAGAAAGAAAGCACGTCTGTTATACAAACCCTGGGGAGAAGTAGGATACTGCAACGAGTCCTAGATTTCATTCCAGGACGGGAGCGGATCATAAAATATTCCTAAGTCCCTATCATTAATGAAGCATGCAGGAGTCAAGAGTTCACCTTGAGTCGTCGGAGCCACCTTGGCTGGAATGGTCTGAGAAGACTCGCTTGCACCGGTCTCGGCCTTGTCCACTTTCCCGGTTTTCTCTACTAAAGCCAGATCTTCGTCCAGCCCCTCGAAAGCCTGGTGGAACGCATCATCCGTCCACTCCTGAATCTCGCCCGCTTGCCCAGGAAGCAAGGCCCCGATGCCATCGCCACCTTTATCACCTTCCCGACCATCTCCACCCTCACCTCTTTCCTCCTCTATGTCTTCCTCCTCCTGGGTAAGTGGACAATTGCTAGGGGAGGGACCGTCCGACTTCTTGAGTTTCTTACCTCCGACGGCTGGAGGTTTTGTGAAAGGTTTCCTCTTGCTACTCTCTACCGTAACACCTCCCTTAGTCTGAACAGCCGCCCTCTCCTCTGCCGTTTCCCTCAACTTGACTACTGACTGCTGTGGAAGGATTAAGTTATACTCCAGAAGGGTCGCATTTCTGATCAGGAAGGCAGATGATCTATATTTCCCGAGAATAGCTTCTATCTCAGCCGCCGTCTGAACCAGGCGGTCAGTCTCCACAATCGCAAAGCCACCTGTCGCTAGCAAAAATGAGAAAGTATGAGAAGAAGCATCGCAATCGGAATGGAAATTATAAGTAAAAGCATCAACTTACATCCATAAGTAAAGCGCCGAATTGAGACGGAGTCGTCCCTGACAAAGAACCACTCCTTCTTGAACATGCTGAATTTAGAATACAGATCCAAGACCGGCTTGAAGGTCACGGCTGACTCCAAGCTAATGTATGGGGACCCCTTCTTATAGCCCCTCAGATTATATAAATACCGGATCTCCCGGTTGGAAGGAGCACGACCATACTTCCTCTGGAAAATGACGAAGAGGCTCACCAATATAGCATAGGAGTTGGGTTGAAGCTGGAATGGGGCCACCTTTAGATACGTGAGGAAGCTGGCTATCCAAGCGTTAAGAGGAGGAATGGCACCACACATACAGTGGTATCTGTTATAGGCGAAGTACCCTTCAGGAGGATCGTACGGCATAACTTCTCTCCCTGGCAATAGCAAGTGCGCCCTATCAATTCCGAAAGAGAGGGAGATGACATCAAGCTGCTCTTCCTTAAGGGAGTTGGGAAAGCAATCGGGCGAGGAGTTCAGAAGCTCCTGAGGGCCGTACCCGTCCACTAGTGATCTCGGGGTAGATCCATGGCGTTCCGGACCTGGCTGAACAGGGGGCACTGAGGAAGATTCTCCTTCACCCTGGGACTTCTTTTTGTCTGATCGAGTTTCTGCTTTTCGAGACATTTATCTGCAACATAAAAAGCGTACTGTTAGAATGGAGGATGTAAACAAGCAAATGCAAAGGTTCATTCGGTGAGACAAATGCAAAGGTTCGTTCGGTGGGACAAATGCGAAGGTTCATTCGGCATTCCTCGTATGGGTTACATTCGGTGATCCAAATGAGAATATTCATTCGGTATTTAGAGTCTCGGGGTTCATTCGGCAATCCAAATGAGGATGCTGGTTCGACACTCAGGATCCACGAACTCATCCGGTAATCCAGGGACGATAGTTCATTCGGCACTCGAAATACCCGGATTCGTTCGGTTGTCTAAAGGGGCCATTCGGCGAGAGAGGGATGTATCACCTGATTCGATTCGGTATGAATGACTGGTTCGGTTGTCTTGGGTTGGAAGGGAATAATGCACGTCTACAGCCCCTACTTATAGGCAACTATAGGATGCCGGACCAGTTGGATCGGCGCTCAGCGATCGAATGGAAGGAAACAAAGTAGGCCATAAGCCAGCATATACCCCACTTTGGGGGGCAAATGTTGGTTGAATTCTCACCACCGGTCCAGGCTTCGCCGAACCAACCATCTCAGGCTTCGCCGAACCAACCATCTCCAGGCTTCGCCGAACCAACCATCTCCCTCCCTACCACCGAACCAGCTCCTTAGACCAAAGGTGCCGGACCAACCCCTACCGAACCACCTCCTGCTGAACCAACATACACTCCACCCATTGCCGGTCCAACTCCTCTTCCATGCCTTGCCGGATCAACCACCAGTCCACCTACCACCGGACCAAGTATTACCGGACCAATACTACAACCCAACCATCACCGGACCAAGTGCAACCGGACCAAAATGTGCCAAGCCAGATCACATCAGCCCAGGCCCACCAGCAACTATACACATCCAAGACCCCTACCCCAAGCCTCACTCTATAAATAGAGGGGCAGGGGTACAACAATGAGGGACAAGTTTGAGAGCTCAAGCACGGAGAGAACTTTCAAACAACTTTCTTTTACTTGTATCAAAGCTTTGTACTTGTAATCTGAACAAAAGAAGAGAAATAACATATAAAGTGGACGTAGGCACATTCTGGCTGAACCACTATAAATCTGCGTGTCTTTGTACAGTTTAGCCCCTGCTCTTCATATATTTGCATAAATCACCCAAATCTCTAAGAATAACATAAAATCTACTAAATCATACGACTTTGAGGTGTTTGTCCATTTTTTGTACAAACAGGACTGAATCATAATATTTTCCAAAAGCTTATGTAATGCAGTGGTAAGGGCATGTGCTCATCTTTCAGCCCACCTAGGTTTGAATTCTGGATTTTCATATTTTTAGTCATTTTATTTTACATCTTTTCCATCATCCTTTTGACCTGAAATAACTTAATAAACATATTATTAGCATTGTTGTATGGTTGTTATCATCAAAACACCATATATATACAGTTCTTTCATATAATAGATTACTTCTAGCCAAATCTAACCGTCTTCTCCATACTTATAGTTGTACCTAATATGCAGGTCATAATAAGGAGGGAATCAGGACAAGAATGTCTAGTGAATAAAAACCTCAAGTTTTACAACAATAGTATATAGGCAGTATGTAACTGAACAAGTATTATGTCTTACGTATTTATTATACTTTCCTAAATTTGTCTCCAAATGTAGGATAACGACCCTACAAGTAAATTCCATGACTATAAATGCGGATGCAACACAACTATGGAGTACATTGGGTTCAACAACCCATCTCCCATCCAACCATATCCTAGATAGAAAGTACTCGGGTTACTTAAGACCTTTTAAACAGGGATAGGCAGACTCCTCAACCATTTAATACATAGACCTAAGGCGAACCCCTGCTGTACTTCCTAGCTAACATTGTAGAAAATCTATAAAGGCCACTTAATACTTCTTAGATAGGGAAGAGGCAGACACTCCTGCCATTTAATACCTTAACCCCAAAGTGTACTCCCTACAAGAGATTTCCACTAACGTATCCAAAAGATAATTCCAATCATTTAATACTTCGTAAATAAGGAAGAGGCGGACCCCAACAGCCATTTAATACCTCAACCTCGAAGTAGGCCTGTCCTGGAGCTACCCCACTTTATTTGAAAGGAAATCCAAACCATTTAATACTTCTTAAATAGGGAAGAGGCAGATCTTAACAACTATTTCATACCTTAAACTCGACGTAGGCCCAGCCTGGGATTACCCAACATTATTCATGAGAAATTTCCTAAGTCATTTAATACTTCTTAATAGGGAAAGGTAGATCCTAAACCAGTCATTTAATGCTTGAACCCCGAAGCAGACTCCTCCTAGAATATCGTCGCCCTTATGGCCCGTTACCCAACTGTGACGTCTGACATTAGTTTGACTATTTGTAGATGTTGGTATCTAGATCAGCTGAGCAGATTTACCCTACAAAATTGGGACTAACCCCGCATCCATTATGGGTACTTATTATAGACGATGTCCCACATCAGTTACAAAAGTCACACTGCTAGTAGCCGGATTAGCTGGGCACAGTTCTATGTGCTTTTAACTGACTTCGCATCCCTATAACTTAGCCATATTTCTACTTTCAAACATTTAATGTCGAACTACACCAACATATACACACACATACCTCACCCTATTTACGCATTAAAAGGCCTTATAAAGGAAACTCCTTATTTCACCTTTATTTATGGATTAAATTCTAGAATTTTCTCAGCCTATTTTATTAGATTTAATGTTAATTACTAATTATAATTTATTTGTAAAAGTCTCTTTTTAAATTGCCAATTTCTTTATTTAATGCTTTATTTATTGCATACGTTACAAATTTGTAATTATAATTGGTTAGTTTCAAAATTTAAAGGAATATGTTATTATTACATTTATTTCTAATATTAAATTGTGAATAATTAGTTTTATATGTATTTAAGTAATTATTTTGTTTCTTAATTGAGGTGATATATTATTTTAATGTGTTAACAACTGCAATTTTTATACAAGTCCTAATCCAATACAAGAACCTTTCATAATAGTTGATATCATCAACAAATTAGCTATGTTAAATAGACTTGGATATGTTCAAAAATGGAATTCAAAACATACAGTTCATTTTACACTAATGTAGCAGAACAACGACATCTCTTTCCAAAGAAGAAAATTTACAATTCCAATCTTTTATATTTCATTCAGCTTTTTAAACATATAGCGTTGAAATGACAAAGAAATCAAATTTATTTTAATTGTTCAAATAGGCGGTGCAAACTATAGATAAGGGAACGAAATCTCCTTCTTCGTGCTTTGTACACTCGTTTCAATTTTTCTTCTTTTGAAATTATTTGTCATTACAATCTCAAATTGAGAAGTAGAATCAATATAATACAAAATACTCATATTGTAAATAATAATGAATCCAATTCTACTATATTAAAGTAAAACAATTAGGACACCAACAAATTTCATAGTTTACATATTATGGGAAAAATTTGGGGTTTTAAATTGATAAATTTTCACATACAAAATTTCCTAAGGCATAGTACAAATACAAAAATAACTACAAGATACTATAAAGGAAAAATAAAGATTTCCACTTTTAGATAGTCCCCACTGAAATCTTCTTGGATTTGCTTCCAGCTGTTACCTATCTCTTCCACCAATTTAACTCCTTTTATTTTGTAATATATAACTAACTTTTTTGTGTGTATTAAGATTCAGAAACTATAGACTAGGCAAGTTTAGATAGAGATCTATATATGTATAAGATCTAGTTTCCTTTTTCTAGCTTGATTTCATCATTCCTTCCCCTAGTCCTTGAATGTGTGTATATATTTAATATGAATTTGAGTTTAAGAAATTTCAGTGAAGAGAATTGGGCAGAATCTCATTACCGGTTTAGATTTGTGTAAAAAAATGATTGGGCTAACCTCTTATTTATAGTTGCTTAGATACGCAAGGACCGCCAGATTCAAAACCTTTTAATATTTTCATATCTAGGTCATTTAAGCCAAAAAAAACCATAGCCATCATATACTAATCGATTTACCAATCGCTATGAACGAACAACCAGCTTGTAGAGGCTGTCGATCGATGGATCCCCTACTTAATATTTTTCGTTTTTAATTATTTTTAATCCAAAATCTTCAAACATTGATAATTATTTCATTTAAACTCCGATCGCGAAGCTTTATATATGAAATTTGCTCAAAAGATTTTCAAGAACACAATGGTGTGAGTTTCATGGACAAATTCTTAAGTTTGCTTAATTTCCATTTTTAGCTTTATTATTAATTAATTTCCTATTCATTTTATGGGGTGTTACAATTTGGATCTATCACAAAAATGTTTTAACACTTAAAAACCATGTAAAATAATCATTCACTACTAGGCCAATAACAATAGTAAAGAGAGGGATATAAATCACTCACCAAAATGAAGAATCCACCCAAAAAAATGTTAGATCTAATCCAAATAGTAATACACACTTCCCAGTGCTTCAATCTTGAGATCCAATTGATTGCCTTTACTAATCCCACCATAATCACTCAATTAGGTTAATTAAAGTAAAGGAAATGATGAAGTTTTGGTAAATCTAAGTCAACGGAGGTTAAGAGATGTTTACCAGATATGAAAATATAACTAATGGTTGCTATGGAGGCTACTATTAACCTTAAGCCTAAAATCATTAGTGGGCCTAATGACGGGATTAGATTATACCTATAGATTGTCCAAACTTCAAACAATCATATTTCCTAAGCTCGTAAATCCATAAACCTATTATGACCACTCTATGGAAAGTGTAACCATCATATCTTCTATTTGGAAGTAGTTTCAAGATCTAATTCGGCTCTTATCAAAAGTTGTAGACCTTATAAGATCCTCAGAATCAAAATCATCCAAAAAATATTCTAATAATGTAAAATGTCACCACTCAACACTAACTAAAGCTATAGCCTCGTTCAACCAAATTTGGATTTTAAAATAATATTTTTGCCTCTTATACATAAAATATGGTCGTTACAAACACACACACATATATATATAAGAACCGAAATATAAAATATACATGTATGTATATGACTTTGTGTGTGTCTAAATATGTATGTGTGTGTCAATGATGATAAATATTAGTATCATAAATGTAATTTTGATATAGTGTATCCGAAGTTGTTCTAAAGTAGAGCATGATCTTGAATTCAAATAAGATTCGAAAAAAAAAATGGTTACAGATTTAGTAAAATATAATGATGAATTAAGAAAACACAAACCAAACAAAATGAAAATTCACCATTATATTTTAATAAAACATCTATTCTCAAGCAGTTATTATTTTTGGGTTTCCTAAACCCTAGAAAAAAAATTAGAATTTCATCCTGCTTAATTTAAAGACTCAATCAATCTCCTTTCTAGATCTACTTTCTAATACATAGAAATCATATCCAAATCAATGCCAAAGGGGAGGGGAGGTAGTGGAAAGGTAGGATGTGAAGATGGGTGGGACAAAGTTGTTTGTAAAAAAGTTAGAGCGGATGGGGATAAAGGTGAGATGTCTATATCTTGCTAAGCCATCGAAAATAAAAACGTGAGAAAGAGGATTTATTATGTTGATAAATTTTTATTCATCAGGGGGAGTAGGATCTACCGTGTAGAGAAAACTCCATATGTCAAATGATGCCAAAAATGTGTCTTATTGTAATGTAGTGCAAGGATCAAGGGGCCAAAGGGGGATTACAAGAAATGTAGTTTGTGGAACAATTAGTAGTCAATGGTAGGAGGAGGACTACTTTCATTTGAAGTAATTAAAGAGGCTGAGAATGATTGGAGCAACTATGTTAAGCTATATATAGTAGGTTATAGCCATAATTCAAAGCCTTGAAAGCATATACAAAAGGGGTTTGGAATATAGAAGGTAACTTTACGATCTAATCAAGAGAGAATGGTTTATTGTTACAAGGTTTAAAATAGTGAGAAGGATTATAATAAAGTTTTGGAGGAGGGATCTTGGTTCGTTGATAGGAATATTGTAATCATGAAGAAACAAAGCCCAAAGATGAGAACATATAAGGAACTTCTTACAAGTATGCCAATGTGGATCCGATCGTCGAGGCCACGCTTTCCGTTGTGGGGTCCTCGTGCAACTAGTGCATTAACAAGTTCGATTGGGGTGCCAATAAAAATGGATGAAGCCATATTGAATAGGAAGAGAATCACTTTTGCATGGGTTTCGGTGGCAGTGCAAAGGTAGGTTTTCCAACTACTTTAAAAGCGATGGGTGAAGATGGTGAAGTGTTCAATTAGCAGGTGATATACGTAAAACCTCATCCAAATATGAAAACTGCTTTTGTTTCGATCACATATATAAAGAAGCATTGCTCAATGACTAAAACTTGGATGCTAAAGAAGGAATCAGATAAGGTGATAATTACTAAATGTAAGACTAGTTGGGAGGATGAGGAAAGCACTAAGGGAAAAATGAAGAGAGGAATCAAAAAAAAGTTGAAGAAAAATTACAAAGGAAACAGGAAGTGCACAGAAAAGCGAAGGAGCAAATGATGGAAATGGAGAAGGTGGAGGAAGGGGTAGTCGAAGGGGAGGAGAAAGAGGTGGGAAGAGCAGAGAACGAAAATAAAAGTAAGTTCGAGGAGAAGGATAAAAGGGGGAGATTGAGAAAAAATGGCTAGGAGATAATTTAGATAAAATACTAAAGGAGATCGAAGAGGTAATCGTTTAACCAATAGAATCTAAGGAAGTAATAATGAAAGAGACTGTGTAGAAAAAGGAGGAAAGTCTTAGTGGAGTCAGTAAGGGAGAAAAGAAGAAGTGAAGTTATAGGGAATGAGAAGGGCGAGAAGAACACGATAACCATAAACAAAATGAAGAAAGGAGAAGGATATGAAGAATATAGAGATAAATCTAAGCTTTTGTTAGTTAGGTCCTTGGTTTGCAAGGAAAATAGGGCAACACGGTGTTAAAACGTACCAGTCCAAGTCACTTCTACCTTTTCTCAATATGGTGAGCCTCTAGAGGGAGCCGTCAAATTTACCCAACCCACAAAGCGTCACTAATAGCTCCAGTCCACTATGTGGAACACCATGACTAATCATCAATGCTACCACGACCATCTCAGGATATAATTATACTATCACCTTTATTGATAATAGTACTGATATTTCATCCCTTGGTAAGAAATGTAATGAATTAAAAGTTATTTTTTACAGGAAGATACCATCCAATATATTGGGAGGAACAGGGAAAATGAGTCACAAAGGCAAGGAAGTTCGTATAATCATAACACGAAAAGCCATTAAAAGTGAGGAACCTAAGAGCACTGCTAGGAAAACAAAAAAATGAAGCTATAAAGAAGAAACAACTCATGGGGAACAACCTAGAGTAGGGGGAGTAGGAAAAAGAGAAAAATAACGAGAGTAAAGGTTCCTATCATCAAAGCAGGAAGCTTAGAAGTAAAACTAATGAGTAAATGACGACCTTACGCTGGAATATCAGGGGTTTTCATAAACCCAATAGATTGTTAGGAGTGAAGAGGCTTATGTACAGATATAAAGTTGATTGTATAGGATATTAGAGATTAAGTGAGAGAAACTGAAATAGACGGGCTCAAAATAAAATTTGAAGAGAACTGGATGATAGTATGCAATGTGGCATGCTATTACATATACAGAATACTTGTATTTGATAAATAGGGATATTTAGGGCTTTAATTCATTAACATGAGCGATCATCATATAATCTTGGAACATCGAAATTATGGGGGCAACATGTAATTATTCTTTTGTATGCACACAAAACTTTGAATATTTGAGGGAGAAAGTGTAGAGGAAATTAGAGGAAGATGCTTTCAGATATTTACATCATCAATTCTGATGAGATATCTATACTATATTATTATTAGTGAGTTAAATTTCAAGCTCACACAGGCCCCCTTGAAATTTGGCAACTAAACAGTCTCTAAATCTATATTTCCTTTCTTTTATTCTTCCTAAGCGTCACATTCTTCCTCTTATCTACGTAATTGTAGGAAAAACAAAACAACAAAATTTCTTTTTCCTGCTAATGGCCTCTCTTCTCTCATCTTCACTTCTAGACTTCCGATCAAATCAAATAAAATCGAACGTCTAAACCCTAGGCTTTAGTTGACATCCTCAATTCCTTCCCTCTACATCAATATCCACTCTCCACTCCTTTCCTTACTCTCTAACTCCTTGGTTGATTTCCTACGATCCAATTACTATTCGGCATTTGATTTCACGTGTACTAATCTCCTTAATCCACTAATTCGAAAGCATCCAACAACGACTTCGTGAATGAGGTATTTTACTATTTCTATTTTTGATTTTTCCAGCTCTTAATCGAATTACTTGATAAAATTTTCTATATTACTTTTTTAGGTCGTTTTGTACTTTTGATTTTGAGAATTTCATGTATAATGATTTTGCGGATTTGCTGGATCCACAGTCAATCAAGAACATCCTTAACGAATCTGTGATCTAGGTATTTTATTACTGTTTTTGAATTTTTCAATTATGAATTATTTGATAAAAATTTGCTCCATTTTATTTCCAGATTGTCAAAAGCTGTGTATACATGAAACTAAGCAATTTAAAACCGACGGTTGGATTTGTGATTATCGTTATTACATTATTTGATCAGTTTTATTTAGGAAGTTTTCAGGGAATCCAAAAGCAGCAAAATAGATCTGATATAGAGTATAATTTTATGAAACATGTTACCTCTTAACATACTTAAATTAAGAAATCTCATATTTAATGTTGGTAAATATTTTAAAAAATGTCAATCATCTTTGCATTTAACAATTAAACAATATTTAGGTTGGTTTTGTTCTAATAACCATTGTTTATCTATTTAGCTTGGTTGTCTCTGTCATTACTAATAACTTATATAATCACTTTTTCATTTATCATAAATGCTACCTCTACAGGTTTTGAGACACGCAAAGGTTTGTTGAGACTGTTGGCGTTTGCTTTACTACTGATCAAGCAATGGAAGTTGCCATTCATGGTTTGCTTTTAATTGAGCTATATTGCAACATTTTCAAAGGTCATTTGGTAAATTACGTATGCTTTGTATCAATCTGCTTATCATGTTGTTTAAGGCAGGTATCTAAAATTAGTCTTGGCTTTACACATCTTTTGTGCACAAACATCTCATTATGAATATCGTGTACCTATCAAAGTTCAGTCAACGTCCATGTAAATAATGATACAAACCCGAGTGCATAACAAGAGTTCTCTCATTAAATTTTAGTACAATGTTTGTTATTCCTAAGTATAAAAGGTTCATACTTAGTTTTCCTAATAATTTTCATTGGTGATCTAACAAGACACCATAAATATTTTGAAATTTCAAAAGGTTAGTTATTGCATTGCTTAGTATTCATGATCATTTAAACTTAGGGTGCCCGATTATGTTTATCTCATAAAACCGATTAGATTTGTACAATTTCAATTACTTTGGAGACCATGGATGATGGGGAAATAAAAATATTTCTTTTAATTAACCACAGTGAAATGACACTTTTGGTGATTAACCCTATATTCTTTTCCATCCTGTCTACAAATGCACAATAACGACAATATATATCATGCTCCATAATTTCACTTTCCATGGATGTTTAGTTGATTTGGGGTTACCACATAGTCCTGTTTTGATTCACTAATGCCAACAAAACAATTGGATACTAAGTTTTAAAGCAATTCAATTAGACTCCAATAATTAGAAGCACTTTAACATTCTGGAATGAAAACGATAATGCATGTGTGTGGGTGGGTATTAGAAACACAGGTTAAATGTTTATTATAAATGTTTAACTAGGAAAAAAATATGAATGTGTTTTTGATACAATAATAAATCACACAACATTTGAATAAATGCATGCGATAGTCTGCATACAAATTTCTTCACCAATATCCATTTTATTACCTCATCCACTATGTTTATTGATGTTTCATAATTTTATTCATGTAAACACTTTTGTTTCATCTCCCTCTTATGTCATCATCTTAAATTCAAAATAACTATTTTGTATCTTTTTCATTTGATGCTTTTGCAGCAACACTGATTTACCCTTTTTTCTTAACAATCAATTCTTTGTTGCATGCAATTATATAGAAAAAAATACGTTTGGATTATCCAGTGCTTAAAAAAGAAGCATGATTTTCAGGTCAATTTTAATCCAATTTCTATTTTTATTTATTTATAGTATTTGGGTTTTATTTTCTATATTTTAGAATGAAAGTTTTTTATAAAAACAAATTTGATGAAAGCTATCATTTCAGTTAAATTACTTTCTAACCAAATAATGATTCCATTTTGTAATTTTCTTTTCACCCGTTCCTCACTTTTTCAATGCACTAAATTGATTTTGAAAGCTATGAATTTGCTAAACTAAAGATGTTATGGTTTTGCAAGTGTTTTAAAATTTGATTCCACGATCAATTTTTCTTACACAATTCTTCTCTCAGTTTATTTGTTGAATATAACATTTCCTTATAGGTTACTGTTATGGCTAATTTCAAATGTGCATCAACTATGGTATGTAGGTCTACCTTCATCTTTGTTTACTGGTTATGATATTGTAGTACAAGCTGTTTCTTTGCTATGTCTATTTTGGATGCTTAAACTTTGTTCTTTAGTCAAAGTGTGTTTATGGATATTTATTTTCTGCAGTAAATGAACTTTTCTACACCCAAAATCTTTTCATTACATTTACAGAGTTAAGAATAGCTGCATCCACATAGCTGCTAATTATGTTTGAAATGCTCTTAATTTATAGGTTTGAAAGACCAAATTGGCAGTAATTTGTGATGGTTGCTGTGAAGACCCAAAAGTCGACCTTCGAAAATCAGCATCCGTACTTCACTTGTACTCAAAATGCCGTAGATTCAAACGTCGAATCTGGTTCTCCGGAGCTTATAACAACATTAAGTAAACAACACAGCGGAAAAGGAAAAAGAATATAGATATACAACATCTGATACAATATCCAAATACAACGATGATACAATGAATATCTATATACATCAGAGATATGATACAAGAAATAACAGCGGAAAAGAAAAGATAACAACAGCAGCGGAACAATATCAATAGAAGTGATAACTCCAAAATGATCTTCAGACAAGAATGAATCCACAACTCCAAGATAAGCAACTCCGATGAATGAACTAGCTCCAGATAATCTACTAAACCTGAATGTCTGAGAAACCCAACTCTAGACTGCCCGTGTGGAAAATAGTGGGCACCCAGAGTTTAGAAAAGGAACAATAAACTCCAGATCAGTCATGGGACTGGTGTGAGCAACAAAAACAGTTTATCTTTAAAACAAACAACAAAAGAATTTTAAACATTGAAATCCGCAATGCTTTTTTTAGAAAATGAAACTACCATAAGACCTCCCGCCACACACACAATGCAAACGCAGAATTGGAGGAGATTTCTTCTTATGATAGTCAAAGATGCTTACTACGTAAAATCATCTTGATATTATTATTAGTGCATAGTGCAGAAAACATTTCGAAAGTATAATATTAATCTTAGCCAACATACGACCAGTATCGTATGCCTACTATAGCTACCATCTAAACAGTGGTGACCACCGTACGTAAATGGCAGGTTCTACAACTAAAACCGTACAAGTTCCGTATTGGAGAAATGGATTTCCAACAAATGGTCAGGCTAAGGAACTTCCTTCCGCCGCATGGGAACGCCTCTGGCGGGATGCCCCGAGAGACAAACTGCTCTCTGCCAAACAAGGCCGGGTTACTCCTGTAACAAGTAACTCACGACTATGCCATCCCCCGGTCCTTTGGGACCTTTATCCGAGGCCTCGGTAACCAACATCACACATAATAATAAAGTGTATCCACATGAGTAAGTATCTGGGCTCCATACCATGACACCACCCTTTTCCAGAAGGAAATGACATACCCTAAAGGGCGCGACCCTCATAACCTTGCTGCAACATTCCTGTTTCGACCATTTCTGGGTTGTGAGGCCCTGACGAAGTCTCGTCCACAAAGCTACGCTTTGTCACAAAGCCATGCTTTGGGTCAACAGATGATCAACCTATGATCACAAAGATAAATGATCAAACAAATGATCATATCACAAATGATCAAACGATGATCATCACACAGCAACACTCAGCATGCCACATTACCAAATTGGGAATATATCGCTGATAAATTTCAACTACATAGCCTCTGAGCTCGTACGTCTCAGAGAAGGGTGTTAAGCTAAGAGAATAAATTCTCCGCCACCAACAGAAATGTATTTGAAAGAAATCTGCTTTATATCTCAAAGTGTAATGTCAGACATGTAACCATACAAGTCTGTTCCGGGTTCGAACAGAACCGAAGGCACTTCTCACGAAGCCCTTGCAATTCCGGATAATTTCCAATCACGTCCGGACTTCCCATCACAAAGGGTGCTAAAATCTCTATACCGGGGACCAGTCGATGCAGAGACATTCGACGAGTTGTCCTTTCGTTTTCGAAAATATCCGGTCTTCACCACCGGTCTTCAAATGCTATCCATATACGACGTATCAGTATTCGGAACGGGTTATATGACACAAAGGTCCTCTCCCGGATAAACCGAATAGTGAGCGCGATATTCAAAAACATATGGATATTGGGATTTCAATTAAGTCACAACTTATTACCCAAAACTTTTCTTTCAAATGGTTTAAACAAAATACCATTTTCAAATCTTTAAACAAAAAGATTCATTTTAACAACCTTCAACGATTTAAACAATTTCTACACTTTAATCTTTTAAACAAAAGATTCATTCACAGATTTTCCAAATTAATTTCCCTTTCAATTTGATTAACTCGTTAAATCTTCAAATCAAAGATTTAACTTATAGTTTTCAAAACAATTCCATTTCAAATGGTTTAAACAAATCATTATTTTTAAATCTGTTAAAAATAAACATATTCAATTCATAGCTTTCAAAAAGAATTCATTCTTAACTTGGAAAACCATTTTTTCAATTCAAACTTGAAATTCCTTTAATTAAACTGGAATTTCATTTCTTATCTGAAAGCTTTTATTCTTTTGAAACAACAGTTTCATTTTGGAAATCTGATTCATTCATACGAGTTAAAATCTTCGGGTTAAATTCAAATTCTCAAACCAATATTTTAAAAATGGTTCCAATTCATATAAACACATTCCTAACATCTTTAACAATAATTTCCAATTATGGAATTCAATTCCAAATTCTGAATTCAAATTCAAATTAATTTATTTAAAATTTGAAAGCTTTACCAAGTTATTAAAAATAACTTTTCTCTTAAAAACTCATTTTCAAAAGCTTTCACATTTAACCCAAATCCATTTCCAAAATCAATTGAAATTAAAATTTCAATTTACAAAAATATTAAATTTAAATCATCTGTGACTTAACCGATTTCCACGTGAAATCCATATTTGTGTGTGTATGGTGTAGTCTAGGGGGTTTTACACAATAGTGCAACACGATGAATCATCACAGATCAAAATACATGATATAGTTGATAAGCGATATAAACTATAACGCCTATCTTCATTCACAGATCACAGATATATATCACAAATAAGCAAATTACAAATCACAACATAAATCAGGATGTATCACAAAGCATCATATATCAGGGATATCAAACAATCAAATCATCCAATAGAATCCAAATATTCATAAGTAGGGTCAATTAATTGTCTGATTAATTCAAATCAGATTAATTTCTTATGAATTACTAATCCTGGTTAATCAACATCGATAAATTACAAATTATTTTGATTAATTATTCTTTAATCATTTATTAATTAACCATTTATAACAAATTAATTAACCTTTAATTATAATTCATCAACCTTTAATTATTAAATTATTAACCTTTAATTATTTAATTCACCATTTAATTAATTATCTTTAATTAATTAATTTAATTAATTATTCCTCAATTAATTATCATTCCTTTAATTAATCACTAACTTATCATTAAAAATCTTTAATTAACCATCTTGAAATTAATTATCATCAACAATAGATAATTACAAATAAATTAAACACTTTAATTGTTAATTAACCAAATCTTTAATTTCAAATCGGCTAATCTCTGGTCACTTAATTAATTTTAAGTTTTAAATTTATTTATCCATTATCAATCACCCCTTTTTTAAAAAAACAATTAATAATAATACTTATTTGTCCGGATTAACATTTCAAATCTTCTATAATTTGGAAATCAATGTTTACTAATTTGGAAACTTTGATGTTAATTAAATGCCAATACTTTTTACTACTTAATTAAAGTATTAACTAGATTTTTAAAACATTCTAAAGTATTAGTTGTCAAACAATAATGGTTCTGTTTACAAACTCTAACGAAACCAAAACCTGGGATTACTCGGGTTCCACTCGAGTATTTACTCGAGTTTTCCTTCATCTTCCCCGAGTCTATCTTCTCTCCCCGTCGTTCGTTTCTGCTTCTTCCCTTTCTTTCTTTAAAAACTTCGTTTTAAAATTTTAAAAACTGTTATATGCTAACCACCACGAACCTACTCGAGAACATCTCCGAGACATCTGCCCCAAATTCTCGAGTTCAACTTCGAGCTTCGACTCTTCTTCCCCAAACTCCATGACCCAGACCAAAACTGACACGCGTGCACGTGTACCCTTGATCCAACTCCCTCCGACCATCGCCAAGTTCACACACACGTCGACTACGGCCTCCCCGAGCCTCTCGATCACCCAGGTCGAACGAAAATCACGTGAATCAAAATCGAACAATTCGATCGAGTTACTGGAACCCAACATCATCAAAAATCTGCCTCGTCTCCGATCCTCCGACCACCATCACCTCTGAAACTCCGGCCAAACCCATTTCACTCGAACGTCTCTGGTCATCGAACGAGACCAAATTGCAGCAGCGACCAAAACTAGGTCTAGAAACTTCATTCGCCTGCCGTTGCCTCCACGGTGATCGCGAACACCACCGATCATTTTTCCTACCATCGTCATAGGCCCCTCCACCTCCATGCTAAACGTCGATCACCAACCTTCCTCCGATCAACGGCAATTGATCACAACCCAATTTTCGAACAAGTACGAACTGCTCTCAAAACTTTGATCGAAAAATTAAAATCTTTGTTTTAAAAATCATATCATAGCATACGAATTTAGTTTGCATTCCTGAATTCGAAATTTAAAAAGTTTAAATTTTGACTTATTTGAAATGGTATTCGAATTTCATGCTTCCCAGATAAAATCCTAAGTTGATTCAACTTAAATAAAATCAAAATCTTGAGTATACACTATAACAACCAATATTTGTTTTAATACTAAGCCTAAACACTAAGTAAATCAAATGGAAATGATTTTTGAGATCAAAACTTATGTTACAAATCATGGAACAGAGCACATGATCACCAGCTTGTACAATTTCAAATGTACTCAAAGATGTTACATATACATATATATGCTACCATACATATTTATAGATGAATCATGCAACAGATTAACTTGCTTAAAACATTTTAAAAGTGATGTTACTCACAGACATTTCAAAGCAGAGAAGGTGAAGTTTACTCACTGATCTAAAGAAGAAAATACTGGGTCAAGTTGCTCACCTTGGTTTCAAAAGAAAAGAAGAACAGAGCTTTATGTTTGAAACAGGCTTTTATTTGCTGTTGAGATGATCTGGAAATTGCTTTTGAACTTGAGTGATGATTTGCAAATTTGAAGCTGAATTTGGTCATTGAAAACCTTGCCTTGGGAATGCTTCAGGAATTTCAGAATTGAATTTGTTTGAGTTTTGTTTAAATTTAAGAAGATGAGACCACTTCAGATTTTCTTAACTTTGAAGATGAACGAATTGAAGCAGAGGAAATTGATGTATAAGAGAGCAAGTCTACAGGCTATATTATATTTTGTACAAAGTGACATTATTTGTTTAGTACAATACAATGCAAAGATACATATTTTTTTCTTTGCTTTACCAGACAAAATCTCGACTGATGATCTTGTCCATGCTGAAGAATTTTGTATGTACAGTCCTTTGTTGCCTTGTATCAGCATGTACATAGGTACTTTATGTTTTATATTATACTTTTACATTATGTTTTGCCTTACTACTCACTTGTCTCGGCTGATAGGATCAATATTTTAGTGGCTGCTGAGATAAAATGTTGTGTACTTAGGATATTTGCATTTATTTGCCTAGTACTATATGTTTTACTTTACTTTGTTTAATTGTTGAGCATGTATTTCTTTTTTCGGCTGAAATGATGTTAGTGGCTTGCATACTTGTCTTTATAATAAATTGAATATATTTTATTTATTTTGGTTTCACACTTGCTTCATTTGTTTACTTTTGTACAATTTGTATTTGTTATTTTATTTCATGTATTACTATATATATTTTATTAACCCAGTAATAATAAATTCAAAATTATTTATTGTTATTTATATTTTAAACCATTTATTTACAATTTAAATTCAAATCAAATGTATATACATATACATTAATTAAAATCCCTAATTTACTCATATATCATTTATACATATATATTCACATATATGTACAATATTCTTAAATTTAAATGATTTATATCAAATTTATTATGATCGGGGAAACTCGCAATCCATTTATCATTTTATTTCACAATTTTAATCCAAAAATCCAATTAATTATCATTTTAAATTTATATAAAATTCGGGGTCGTTACAGACTTCCCCCTTTAAAAGAATTTCGTCCTCGAAATTACCAAGGAGACAAAAAGATAGATGAAAAATGTTTCATCAAATCGAATTGAACATCTATTCTGCATTTGGCTTACCAATCAGAATATCAATAATAGATACAAGAATGAATCTGTTGAATTCTTCACAAAAATACTCGGATTATCCAGATCTACGAAATATACAATGGCATTGGTTAGTTCAAAGTGATAACTAACCATTCGTAGAATATATCCGGACCCAAAGAATAGATAGTTATATGGATACAATTTTCAAAACCCTCAGTTTAAAAACTAAATTATACCTATCAACCATAGCAACCAATACATCCAATACATCCAAACAAACAAGTCTGGCCTATCTGGAGTTTATGTCCCATATTAATATATCGAATCTTCTTTTTGGATCTACCAGAAATTATCGATGAATTGAGAAGAAATGCTGAACAAAAGAGATTGATAGAGAAAAGATTACTTCCTCGTTGTTACAGGGAATTGACCATTTATAATCGTATTTCCCTGTCCCCTATCTCATCCTCTTCTTGCACTCATACTCACTATCAGTGGATAGTAAGAGAATTTACTGAGGCATACGGACGGATATCTGAGGAATACTCATTCTAGAGTTTACTTCACCCTATCTCTAATGAGCTACTTAATGTGTTATACTCCTGAGCTAAAGTTCAACCTTAGCTCTGATACCAAATGTGAAGACCCAAAAGTCGACCTTCGAAAATCGGCATCCGTACTTCACTTGTACTCAAAATGCCGTAGATTCAAACGTCGAATCTGGTTCTCCGGAGCTTATAACAACATTAAGTAAACAACACAGCGGAAAAGGAAAAAGAATATAGATATACAACATCTGATACAATATCCAAATACAACGATGATACAATGAATATCTATATACATCAGAGATATGATACAAGAAATAACAGCGGAAAAGAAAAGATAACAACAGCAGCGGAACAATATCAATAGAAGTGATAACTCCAAAATGATCTTCAGACAAGAATGAATCCACAACTCCAAGATAAGCAACTCCGATGAATGAACTAGCTCCAGATAATCTACTAAACCTGAATGTCTGAGAAACCCAACTCTAGACTGCCCGTGTGGAAAATAGTGGGCACCCAGAGTTTAGAAAAGGAACAATAAACTCCAGATCAGTCATGGGACTGGTGTGAGCAACAAAAACAGTTTATCTTTAAAACAAACAACAAAAGAATTTTAAACATTGAAATCCGCAATGCTTTTTTTAGAAAATGAAACTACCATAAGACCTCTCGCCACACACACAATGCAAACGCAGAATTGGAGGAGATTTCTTCTTATGATAGTCAAAGATGCTTACTACGTAAAATCATCTTGATATTATTATTAGTGCATAGTGCAGAAAACATTTCGAAAGTATAATATTAATCTTAGCCAACATACGACCAGTATCGTATGCCTACTATAGCTACCATCTAAACAGTGGTGACCACCGTACGTAAATGGCAGGTTCTACAACTAAAACCGTACAAGTTCCGTATTGGAGAAATGGATTTCCAACAAATGGTCAGGCTAAGGAACTTCCTTCCGCCGCATGGGAACGCCTCTGGCGGGATGCCCCGAGAGACAAACTGCTCTCTGCCAAACAAGGCCGGGTTACTCCTGTAACAAGTAACTCACGACTATGCCATCCCCCGGTCCTTTGGGACCTTTATCCGAGGCCTCGGTAACCAACATCACACATAATAATAAAGTGTGTCCACATGAGTAAGTATCTGGGCTCCATACCATGACACCACCCTTTTCCAGAAGGAAATGACATACCCTAAAGGGCGCGACCCTCATAACCTTGCTGCAACATTCCTGTTTCGACCATTTCCGGGTTGTGAGGCCCTGACGAAGTCTCGTCCACAAAGCTACGCTTTGTCACAAAGCCATGCTTTGGGTCAACAGATGATCAACCTATGATCACAAAGATAAATGATCAAACAAATGATCATATCACAAATGATCAAACGATGATCATCACACAGCAACACTCAGCATGCCACATTACCAAATTGGGAATATATCGCTGATAAATTTCAACTACATAGCCTCTGAGCTCGTACGTCTCAGAGAAGGGTGTTAAGCTAAGAGAATAAATTCTCCGCCACCAACAGAAATGTATTTGAAAGAAATCTGCTTTATATCTCAAAGTGTAATGTCAGACATGTAACCATACAAGTCTGTTCCGGGTTCGAACAGAACCGAAGGCACTTCTCACGAAGCCCTTGCAATTCCGGATAATTTCCAATCACGTCCGGACTTCCCATCACAAAGGGTGCTAAAATCTCTATACCGGGGACCAGTCGATGCAGAGACATTCGACGAGTTGTCCTTTCGTTTTTGAAAATATCCGGTCTTCACCACCGGTCTTCAAATGCTATCCATATACGACGTATCAGTATTCGGAACGGGTTATATGACACAAAGGTCCTCTCCCGGATAAACCGAATAGTGAGCGCGATATTCAAAAACATATGGATATTGGGATTTCAATTAAGTCACAACTTATTACCCAAAACTTTTCTTTCAAATGGTTTAAACAAAATACCATTTTCAAATCTTTAAACAAAAAGATTCATTTTAACAACCTTCAACGATTTAAACAATTTCTACACTTTAATCTTTTAAACAAAAGATTCATTCACAGATTTTCCAAATTAATTTCCCTTTCAATTTGATTATCTCGTTAAATCTTCAAATCAAAGATTTAACTTATAGTTTTCAAAACAATTCCATTTCAAATGGTTTAAACAAATCATTATTTTTAAATCTGTTAAAAATAAACAGATTCAATTCATAGCTTTCAAAAAGAATTCATTCTTAACTTGGAAAACCATTTTTTCAATTCAAACTTGAAATTCCTTTAATTAAACTGGAATTTCATTTCTTATCTGAAAGCTTTTATTCTTTTGAAACAACAGTTTCATTTTGGAAATCTGATTCATTCATACGAGTTAAAATCTTCGGGTTAAATTCAAATTCTCAAACCAATATTTTAAAAATGGTTCCAATTCATATAAACACATTCCTAACATCTTTAACAATAATTTCCAATTATGGAATTCAATTCCAAATTCTGAATTCAAATTCAAATTAATTTATTTAAAATTTGAAAGCTTTACCAAGTTATTAAAAATAACTTTTCTCTTAAAAACTCATTTTCAAAAGCTTTCACATTTAACCCAAATCCATTTCCAAAATCAATTGAAATTAAAATTTCAATTTACAAAAATATTAAATTTAAATCATCTGTGACTTAACCGATTTCCACGTGAAATCCATATTTGTGTGTGTATGGTGTAGTCTAGGGGGTTTTACACAATAGTGCAACACGATGAATCATCACAGATCAAAATACATGATATAGTTGATAAGCGATATAAACTATAACGCCTATCTTCATTCACAGATCACAGATATATATCACAAATAAGCAAATTACAAATCACAACATAAATCAAGATGTATCACAAAGCATCATATATCAGGGATATCAAACAATCAAATCATCCAATAGAATCCAAATATTCATAAGTAGGGTCAATTAATTGTCTGATTAATTCAAATCAGATTAATTTCTTATGAATTACTAATCCTGGTTAATCAACATCGATAAATTACAAATTATTTTGATTAATTATTCTTTAATCATTTATTAATTAACCATTTATAACAAATTAATTAACCTTTAATTATAATTCATCAACCTTTAATTATTTAATTCACCATTTAATTAATTATCTTTAATTAATTAATTTAATTAATTATTCCTCAATTAATTATCATTCCTTTAATTAATCACTAACTTATCATTAAAAATCTTTAATTAACCATCTTGAAATTAATTATCATCAACAATAGATAATTACAAATAAATTAAACACTTTAATTGTTAATTAACCAAATCTTTAATTTCAAATCGGCTAATCTCTGGTCACTTAATTAATTTTAAGTTTTAAATTTATTTATCCATTATCAATCACCCCTTTTTTAAAAAAACAATTAATAATAATACTTATTTGTCCGGATTAACATTTCAAATCTTCTATAATTTGGAAATCAATGTTTACTAATTTGGAAACTTTGATGTTAATTAAATGCCAATACTTTTTACTACTTAATTAAAGTATTAACTAGATTTTTAAAACATTCTAAAGTATTAGTTGTCAAACGATAATGGTTCTGTTTACAAACTCTAACGAAACCAAAACCTAGGATTACCCGGGTTCCACTCGAGTATTTACTCGAGTTTTCCTTCATCTTCCCCGAGTCTATCTTCTCTCCCCATCGTTCGTTTCTGCTTCTTCCCTTTCTTTCTTTAAAAACTTCGTTTTAAAATTTTAAAAACTGTTATATGCTAACCACCATGAACCTACTCGAGAACATCTCCGAGACATCTGCCCCAAATTCTCGAGTTCAACTTCGAGCTTCGACTCTTCTTCCCCAAACTCCATGACCCAGACCAACACTGACACGCGTGCACGTGTACCCTTGATCCAACTCCCTCCGACCATCGCCAAGTTCACCCACACGTCGACTACGGCCTCCCCGAGCCTCTCGATCACCCAGGTCGAACGAAAATCACGTGAATCAAAATCGAACAATTCGATCGAGTTACTGGAACCCAACATCATCAAAAATCTGCCTCGTCTCCGATCCTCCGACCACCATCACCTCTGAAACTCCGGCCAAACACGCGTCCACACCCTTTCTACCATCTCCCACAAACCCATTTCACTCGAACGTCTTTGGTCATCGAACGAGACCAAATTGCAGCAGCGACCAAAACTAGGTCTAGAAACTTCATTCGCCTGCCGTTGCCTCCACGGTGATCGCGAACACCACCAATCATTTTTCCTACCATCGTCATAGGCCCCTCCACCTCCATGCTAAACGTCGATCACCAACCTTCCTCCGATCAACGGCAATTGATCACAACCCAATTTTCGAACAAATACGAACTGCTCTCAAAACTTTGATCGAAAAATTAAAATCTTTGTTTTAAAAATCATATCATAGCATACGAATTTAGTTTGCATTCCTGAATTCGAAATTTAAAAAGTTTAAATTTTGACTTATTTGAAATGGTATTCGAATTTCATGCTTCCCAGATAAAATCCTAAGTTGATTCAACTTAAATAAAATCAAAATCTTGAGTATACACTATAACAACCAATATTTGTTTTAATACTAAGCCTAAACACTAAGTAAATCAAATGGAAATGATTTTTGAGATCAAAACTTATGTTACAAATCATGGAACAGAGCACATGATCATCAGCCTGTACAATTTCAAATGTACTCAAAGATGTTACATATACATATATATGCTACCATACATATTTATAGATGAATCATGCAACAGATTAACTTGCTTAAAACATTTTAAAAGTGATGTTACTCACAGACATTTCAAAGCAGAGAAGGTGAAGTTTACTCACTGATCTAAAGAAGAAAATACTGGGTCAAGTTGCTCACCTTGGTTTCAAAAGAAAAGAAGAACAGAGCTTTATGTTTGAAACAGGCTTTTATTTGCTGTTGAGATGATCTGGAAATTGCTTTTGAACTTGAGTGATGATTTGCAAATTTGAAGCTGAATTTGGTCATTGAAAACCTTGCCTTGGGAATGCTTCAGGAATTTCAGAATTGAATTTGTTTGAGTTTTGTTTAAATTTAAGAAGATGAGACCACTTCAGATTTTCTTAACTTTGAAGATGAACGAATTGAAGCAGAGGAAATTGATGTATAAGAGAGCAAGTCTACAGGCTATATTATATTTTGTACAAAGTGACATTATTTGTTTAGTACAATACAATGCAAAGATATATATTTTTTTCTTTGCTTTACCAGACAAAATCTCGGCTGATGATCTTGTCCATGCTGAAGAATTTTGTATGTACAGTCCTTTGTTGCCTTGTATCAACATGTACATAGGTACTTTATGTTTTATATTATACTTTTACATTATGTTTTGCCTTACTACTCACTTGTCTCGGCTGATAGGATCAATATTTTAGTGGCTGCTGAGATAAAATGTTGTGTACTTAGGATATTTGCATTTATTTGCCTAGTACTATATGTTTTACTTTACTTTGTTTAATTGTTGAGCATGTATTTCTTTTTTCGGCTGAAATGATGTTAGTGGCTTGCATACTTGTCTTTATAATAAATTGAATATATTTTATTTATTTTGGTTTCACACTTGCTTCATTTGTTTACTTTTGTACAATTTGTATTTGTTATTTTATTTCATGTATTACTATATATATTTTATTAACCCATTAATAATAAATTCAAAATTATTTATTGTTATTTATATTTTAAACCATTTATTTACAATTTAAATTCAAATCAAATGTATATACATATATATTAACTAAAATCCCTAATTTACTCATATATCATTTATACATATATATTCACATATATGTACAATATTCTTAAATTTAAATGATTTATATCAAATTTATTATGATCGGGGAAACTCGCAATCCATTTATCATTTTATTTCACAATTTTAATCCAAAAATCCAATTAATTATCATTTTAAATTTATATAAAATTCGGGGTCGTTACAGTTGCTTAACAACAGAGATTCAAGAAATAATTGTTTTTTATTCCATATATAAGGTACTTCTACTGGACTAAACCAACTTTGGCATCATGTGTATATTTTGTACTACTCGCTGATACCATATCTATAGCAATACTATGTTGAAAAAATCTTTTCTATTTTAAGATGTATCAAATATTTCTTTTCTATTATACTATAGAGAGTTAATGTTCCCAATTTTAGATTATACCCTTTGGTTTAATTAGTATATAAATTGATTTATATTTTTATAAAATAATTATTTCCTCACATGTTTGGTCTTTTTATCGGTTTTCATTGTTTAGATGTACTTTGACTTACTCAAGCCAGTTTTGAAGCTCCACCTGAAGGTTAAAATATATGCTAAATATTGGTTAATTTACATATTATATGAACCAAATATAGAATATATTTCTTGCCTTTTTAGTATATTTTTTTACAGTGTTAAGTGCAATCCACTTTTTATCTTTTCTATTTTCATTGAAGGATTAAGCATATACTACATTACCATTTATGTGTGTGTGTATGTACGTATGTATATGTGTGCACGTGTGTGTCTGTATTATATTTGCGTGTGTGTATAAGACCAAGAAGTTCATATAGATTTATATTAATAATTTTGTTGTTATTAAAAGGTACTGCTTCAATAAGTGAATAAGTGTATACAGAAGTTTGATATATCTTATACAAATATTCTAACCTGTAAATATATGTTTTTAATAGAAGTGTGTGTATTTATAAGCTTTGATTATACGTTTCAGCTCTGAGCTTTAATATCTTTTATAATAATTCAACTTATTGTTTTCCGTAGTTATAGGCTCTTTCTCTATTTTCTACTAGCAATCGTGAATTTGTTCTTTTATGACTAATGTGTTTTTTCTTTTAACATGTTGGATAAATAATAAATATTCATATTGTCTGTAGAATTTATTTGGTGATCGTTTATTTTCAAAGATGAGTTGCTCCATAGTTCAAGTCCATTGTTCTTAAAATTTTATATATGTTATCTGATATGAATGTCATATCTAATTTGAATAATTTAGGTCATGTTCTTAAGCTTTTAGGTTTTTTCTTTGGCATGTTCATCCAGCGGTTTGTCTTTGTTTAGCGGTTGTCACTATGCATATCATATAGCTTTTCTTCACATATTTATAATAAGATCGGTAATTCAATATTGGTTATCAGGTCAGTGTACATGTGTCTTTTTCGCCGATGTCCACTCTTCAACTATTTTTGAATGTTTGTAATATTTAAACCATATAAAACATTTTACTTTATCTAACTTGATTCTCTTTGGTTTTTACTCAGGTCTGAAGCTTTGTACAAAGAAATAGACATTTCTTTAATTATTCGTGGGTTTAAAATCTACAGCAAATCAACATATAGAAATAGTTTGACTGGATTAATATTGTATCGTAATACTTTTCTATAAACAATAGAATTTGTATTGACAAAAAAACTAGGAATCGGAAGTGGTAGTAAGTGACAGACATAACATTTTCAATATTAATGTTTGATGAACATGTGGTTTACTAGAACTTATCATCTTTCTTAATTTTGGTCCAAAAATCATGTATGGTTTAGATACCAACACTTAATCATAGTGACTCTGTATTTGTCAATGGAAGGCATATCTCACCCCAAGGATAATTTGTCATTTTTTTATTTTAATGAACGAAAATAAATGAGATTTCAAAACATACCAGTTTTCTTGCAAAATCATTAATACAGGTCTGTGAATGAACTTAATCCATCGTTCCCCTAGCATTTGAATATCATTGGGTGCTCACTTTCCCATTGTAACGTAATAAAAAGGGCAATTGCCATTGAAAACATGTATTTTCACAGGACAACCATGGTTAATAATTAAACCAGCACGGTGGAAACGTTATTTTATGATCACGTCTTTAGTCATATTTTATAGAACCGTGTTTTTTATTGCTTTCGTATTTCACCATATTACATCTACTGCTTTTTTTACTACTGACAAATCCACTTTGCCCTTTTAACTCTTTCGCCTAGATATATGTTTAAGAGCATTCAGTCCTATTACTATGTTGACTTAATAAGGATTCTATACTAATTTTAATACTTATATTTGATATTATAGCAATGTTCTATAATTCCTTCCTGTAAATAGTATATTTTGATTATTTATCAAAATAATTAAATTTTCTAACTGCAACAAATATATTTTTGTTATATCCGTGTGCGAAGCATGGGTTCACACTAGTTATAATAGTATTGGAGTGGCCATTGCGAAGAAGGTGGAAATCAAGTGTCGTTCAACAAACTAAACGAGCTAAATAGTCTAATGTTCAGAACTAGATCATCAAAAATTCAACTGCATGGATATTAGTACACTTGGTGGTCGGGACTAAATAAGAATATGCTTTCTAGATTGGATCGGGTATTAGTGAACATAGGATAGATAAATAATTCAACAACAACCTTACTAAGTACTTGCCTTCAACCGTAAGCGACCACATGTCGATTTTAGTTGCACTGGTTTAACAGTAGCAAAATAATGCTAGACCTTTCAAGTATATGAACCACCGGAGTCTTTGAGGATTACCACAACAATTTTGTGGAAGACTAGAACATACAAGTTACTGGAAGACTGTTATATTGCTTGATACATAAACAAAAGGTTATGAAGGAACAACTAAGAAAGTGGAGCAAAGAAAAAAATTATAACACCCAAAAAAATTAACAATAATCAATAAATAATTATTAAGGTTCAAAAATGGAAATTGAAAAAGTGTCAAAATTTGACCACAAAACTTGCACCATTGTATTCGTGATGATTTTCTGAGCAACTTTCATATTTGGAGTTTTGCGATTGGCTCTCAAACGAAAAAGTTATCAGCGTTTGATGTTTTCAGAATGAAAATAAATAAAAATGAGAAAAGGAAATAAATAATTATAAATGGGAGACCCCACCAGTCGACCCTCTCCTTGGGGCGATCGACCGCCTAAGTGGAGCGGTTGATTGATCCTTGAGTGGCGTTTAGGGACGAACCTTGGCCAAATGGTCCGGATTTAATTATCTTAATCTAACGGATATGATTGATTCGAGCGCCTATAAATATAAGCCTAACCCCTCACTTCTCTTCTCATATTTTCTAATCAAAGTAGCAAAGCTATACTATTTTTCCTTCTCCACTATTTCTAGAAATTATAGAATATTTTATATTTATATAAATCGGAGAAGGGCGGAAAATAAAAGAGAAGAGCAGAAGTGAACTAACGTTACGAAAGAAAAAAAGTAATTTCTATCATTTTAAATCTATATTACCCTTAACCCCAAATCTCTTCTCGGATCTGCAATTCTAATAGTATGTATATACCTTGTTACATATTCTTATGGATTGGAAAGAAAAAGGAGCAAGTAAAGGGAGTTCTTCAGATTTAGGAGATTTGGAATGCTTGCAAGGTGAGTGAGAAATTATATGATTATTTGTAACATTGAAATTTATATCGTTTAATTTTAGTTAATTATTATGCCAATATAAGGTCTGATGAGTTGTAGGCTTACAATGAAAATATAGGAATATCACATATAGATTCTGTAAGATAGGTAATTGGAATAGGAATGGTATTTCACCCTAATCTGAAAATTTGAAATCGGTCCCTAAATTTGTTAAAGTTGAATGTTGATAAAGTTGTAAAGTTTATTGCAGATTTATAGTTGGGTTGAAAAATGTTAGTATTAGTTTAGATTGTCCTAATTTGACTTGGAATGTGAATTTCTAGATTTTAAATCATTGAGAGCCGAGCATAATTTAGTTTTATCTATTTTCGTGTAATTTTCATAAATTATCTAATTCTACAAATGTATAATGTTACCCGGTTGTTTGACCCGGGTATGATAGGCCAACTATTGGATTTCTTGGCTGGCTATAGGTGAAACATGATCCAGTGAAAGATTGACTTGAATTAAGATACTCGTCAAGCAAGTGCACCTTTCGGCGTATAACCTTCGTTCGGCCTAGACGTGTGGTTCGGCTTGGATGTCGTTCGGCCTTGGCGTGTGGTTTAGCCTGGATGTCGTTCGGCCTAGACGTGTGGTTCGGCCTGGATGCCGTTCCAAATTGACATGTGGTTCGGCCTGGATGTCGTTCGGCCTTGGCGTGTGGTTTGGCTTGGATGTCGTTCGGCTTTGAAGGAAGGGTCAACACTCAGCCTTGAGGAGGGTGTCGTCGTTCGATATAGGCCGCTCGGCATACCCCGTTTGGCAACTTTGTTAGGTAGCTTCCTTCGCCATATCCCGCTCGGCATACCTCACTCGGCAAGCAGCACCCGGCGAAATGATGTTCGGCGTACCTCGCTCGGCATACGTGGTTCGGTGCATAGAAGTCACCCACTATGGGCAGAAGTACTTTGTTCTTGGGCTCGTGAAGGAAGTCCAGCCTATCTTCACATATAAATAGAGGGGCAGGGGCACAGTGAAAAGGGACCTTTTTTCGGGAACTCTGGGAGACTCTGCCACTTTAAAGACTCATTTCTTTTCTGTGAGAACTTGTATTCAAGTTGTTGGTGTATGGATTGTATCTGTATTCAATTATTTGAAAAAGAAATAAAGATTAAACTCAAAGTGGACGTAGGCAGTTACGTCGAACCACTATAATTCCAATGTTCTCATTTTTTACATTTAGTTTTCCATACATTCCTCTATTTTAATTTTCTATCTTCATTAATCTCTCTACAAAAATCTTTCATTGGGTGTTAGTGACCAATTTTGGTGCTGGTGCTTTCACTGAGAGCTAACATACTCAGGTCATTAGGATCTACTTTATAGCTACTGGATTGAAGAAATCCCTCGAAGGAGATCCAAGTCATCCACGGGAAGTCCTTTGATTCTATTCAGAGTTCCAATCGATAACTCTACAATGGGAAGACCACGTACTAGATCAGCCTCCCACAATGCAGATGTCAACGAGACCGCTAGTGTCCAACAAGTAGGACCCAACAATCAACAAGCTAATCCGGGTGCAGGGACCAACACCGCCCAAAACCAAACAGAAGCTGTCACCAGGACGGAGTTTAACGAGCTGATGAGGGAACTCATGGAGAGTAGGAGACAGCTTAACGAGCAAATTCAAGCTAACGCCAACCTTATGACTCAGCTTACTCAACAACAACATCAGAATGCTGGAGGGAGTCCCGCTCCCTACTCCTCGTTCGACAGCTCTGCTTCATCTGATGAACCTCCCTAGCGTAGACGCCGTAGAACTGAAACAACGCAAACAGGTGCCGTGCATCAGGAAAATCGTGCCCAAGCTGAAACAATAAACTTAGGATCTGGAGCACGGGCAGAAGCTGGGCGATTATCTCACTAAGGTCATGATGAAGCAGGTCCTCAGGATACACGTTTGGTAGATCGCCAACAGAGGAGACACCAACGGGAACGGTTCCGCAGGACGGATTCTAACTTGCCATCTTCCATACAAACCCCAGACCTATCAGCCATGGTCAGACAGCTGATGAGGGAAAATCAAGGTTTAACTAATGATGATTGGGGCATATCTAGGAGTCATACTCCATTCACAAACGCTATCCTACAAGCCGACTACCCCAGGAAGTTTAGTATGCAAACTATCCCGGCCTACGAGGGGAAGACTGATCCCAGACAACATGTAATGAGGTATGGATGGATGATGGATTCAGCTAGGGCGAATGATGCAACTAAATGCAGATATTTCCCAATAACTTTATCTGGAATCGCAACCATGTGGTTTACCCGACTTCCTCCACGGTCTATCTCCAATTTTGATGAGTTAGCGATGTAATTTGTGGAACAGTTCAGGATTCACGTCAGTCGTCCCAAGGATGTCATGTCCTTGTCTAGTGTGATTCAGGCTCCAGGGGAGTCGTTAAAGGAGTACTTACAAATATTCCACGTTGCCGCAACTGAAGTTAGAAACCCTAACAACCATGTTATTTTAATGGCCGTGATGCGAGGAGTAAATCTGGATTCGGAGTTTGGTGATTGGCTGGCGGGAAAGCCTCCGACTACACTAGAATGTTTTTATTTAAAGGCACACCAATTTATGAGAAGGGAGGAAGCCAGGTGGACGAGGCGAGACAATGCACCAGTACCTGGCAAGGAGACTGTGTAGAGAAACATTGCTGTAAAACAATCTGGTGACAACTCTGGAAAGGTCCAAGTCAACGTGCTAAACAAGCCTGAGCAGTCTAAAGGATCTGGAGGGGAAATCCCGGAAAGAAAAGGGAAGCTGGAAAGTGGAAACCAAGGATCCCAACATACAATGAATACACTCCTCTGAACGCATCTCTGGAAAATATTTACCAGTTGACTTGTAATACTTTCCAATATCGAAAGCCACGACCAAAAGAGTCCACTGAGGAGCAAAAGTGGACTGGGAAGTATTGCCGCTTCCATGAGACTTACGGGCACAATACCGAGGAGTGTAGGCACCTCCACGATGCTATAGAAAAGCTGATTCAACAGAAGAAGTTGTAGGAATTTGTCAAGAATCCGCCAGAGGGTGGACAAGGAGCATCAGACCCCAGTCGCGGGAAAGCTCCACGCCATCCTGAGGAACCAGCTCGGACCGTAGGAAGACTAATCATAAACACGATAGTCAGAGGGATTCACCCGGCGGACAAGAGTTGGCAAGAGATGGAACGTTATGCTAGTTCCCTAAAGCATGCAGATTTCGAATGCTGTTCAAACACGGAATATGGTACCCCATCTAAACAACAGCGAATGATGATAGATGATATAGTGTTTAAAGTAGAGATGCCGATCAGGTGAAGGCACCTACCATTGACCTGATGGTCATCTCGGCCACTATCGGGCCAGCGTTTGTGAGAAGAATACTGATTGACTATGGAAATTCTGTTAATATCATCTTCAAAAAGGCATATGATCAGATGAAGATGGAGACAAAGGACCTAAAACCATTTAAAGCCCATATTCATGGCTTTAATGGTGCGGCTACCGATGCGGTGGGCTTTATTGAATTGCCAGTTGAACTTGGGGAAGGTGAACGTAGGAGGGTGCGGATCCTACCGTTTATAATTTTGGATGTCGATTCCCCGTATAATGTGTTTTTGGGCCGACCAACCCTGGCAGAGTTTAGGGCAGTTTGGCCCCATGGTGTTTAACTCTGAAATTTCCGACAGAAAGTGGAGTTGGTGTAGTGCATGGCGATCAAGCGACTGGTTGTGCATGTTATGTGGCTTAGCTGAGAGAGGCTCAGCGAAGAGAGAAAGGAAAGGTTGTGGACAGCTCCGTCCGCATCCGAGTTGCAGAAGATTGACAAGTAGTGCCCGAGCCTTGGCTCGGGCAACATGATCGGATCTATAGAGACATAGATCCGAGAGATGATGATGAGGAACCCAAGGAGGAAAAAGCAGCACCGGCTGAACTGACAATTGACATTCCAGTCAGCCATGATGATCCATCGCGAGTACTTAAGATTGGATCACAACTTGACCCCTCAATGATCGAGGATCTTACTGATTTCCTCCGAGCAAATCTGGATGTTTTCACTTGGACACATTCTGATATGTGCGGGATTTCTCCCGCCATTGCAAGTCATATGTTGAACATAGACCCAAAATACGTGCCAATAAAGCAAAAAAGGAGAGGGATGGACCCGGAGAGGTCCACCGCTGTCAGAGAGGAGGTGGACAAACTCAAAGCCAATGGGTTCGTCCGCGATGCCCTCTACCCTGAATGGGTATCTAACCCTATGCTAGTGAGAAAAGCGAATGGGAAATGGAGGACCTGTGTCGATTACTCAGACTTGAACAAGGCTTGGCCTAAGGATAGTTTCCCTTTACCCAGAATTGACCAGCTAGTCGAGTCAACTGCCGGACACGGGTTATTGTCATTTATGGATGCATACTCGGGGTATAATCAAATCCCAATGCACATTCCGGATCAGGAACACGCTAGTTTTGTCACGGACGTTGGACTATATTGTTATGTGGTGATGCCTTTCGGGTTGAAGAACGCGGGAGCGACTTATCAGCGCTTGGTAAATCGGATGTTTAAAGACCAAATTGGTAGAACAATGGAAGTCTATGTAGATGACATGCTCGTGAAGTCATGGCAGTCAAACGACCATATTAGAGACTTGGCGGAAATGTTTGATATACTCAGATGCTATGGGATGAAGATCAATCCATTAAAATGTTCCTTTGGTGTTGCGTCAGGAAAGTTCTTGGGTTTCATTGTTAACGCACGGGGAATTGAAGCTAACCCAGAAAAGATTCAGGCTATTCGAGACATTCAAGTGCCCAGAACTATAAAGCAAGTACAAAGCCTGAACGGAAAAATGGCCGCGCTGAGTCGATTCATATCCAGAGCGACCGACAAGTGCATTCCTTTCTTCGATGTAATAAAGAAAGGGAAGAGAAATTTTGAATGGATGCCCAACTGCGAGGTTGCATTCCGTGCTCTGGTAAGACATTTGGAAAGTCCCCCGGTGCTGTCGAAGCCTATAGACCACGAAGTGTTATATGTATACTTGGTCGTATCTCAACATGCCATCAGTATGGCTTTGGTTCGCGAGGAGGACCGAGTTCAAAAGCCGGTGTACTATGTCAGTAAACGTTTAACGGGGGCAAAAAGAAATTATCCTAAAATTGAGAAGCTAGCCTACTGCTTGGTGATTGCATCACACAAGCTTCGTCCGTACTTTCAGGCACACCCGATCAGTGTTTATACCAATCAGCCCCTACGACATGTACTCCAATGACCAGAAACCTCTGGAAGGTTGCTAAAATGGAATATTGAGTTGAGTCAGTTCGATATCACCTACCTGCAATGAAGGGCCATACAAGGGCAAGCTCTAGCAGACTTCATCGTGGAATTTACCGTGTCCGACGAACTAGACGGAGATGATGTTAAACCCACTATCCGATGGAAACTGTACCTCGATGGGGCATCCAACGACCGTTGCTCTAGGGCTGGAGTCATTCTAGTAACCCCTAAAAACCGATCTATTTGTTATGCTTTGAAGCTTGATTTCCCAGCTACGAATAACGAAGCAGAGTATGAAGCATTGCTCGCTGGCTTAAAACTTGTCAGGGAGCTTGGAATAAAAATGGTTGAAATCTTTTGTGACTCTCAATTGGTGGTGTACCAAGTGCGGGGAGATTATCAAGCAAAGGGGCAGAGGCTTGCTCCATACCTCGCTCGGGTTCAAGAGCTTTTGGCAGACCTTGAATATTACGATATTTCGCACGTCCCACGTGAACGAAACACAGAAGCCAGTTCATTGGAAAAATTCGCAAGTACTGGCGATGCGCAGCAAATGGGCTTGGTTCCCATCGAGATTTTACAGTCTCCAAGCATAAACGAGATGGAAGTAGACTTTCTGCTAGAAGCAGAAATTGAAAAGGAATCATGGATGACCCCATTCAAACAATATATACTACATGGGACTTTGCGTGATATAAAGAACGAAAGGCGACAAGTCATTCATAAAGCTTCACGATACATAATGCAAGATGGAATAATGTATCGGAGGGGATTCTCGGTTCCCTTACTCCGGTGCATCGCCCATGATGAGATAAAATGAGTGTTGAAGGAAGTTCATGATGGAGAATGTAGCGACCAAGCTGAGGGGCAGACACTGGCAAAAAAGATCCTCCGCTATGGATACTATTGGCCCACTGTAAATCGGGATGCTGCAGACTACGTAAGAAAATGCGACAAATGCCAAAAATTTGCAAATCCCAAAAGCTCCACCAACGGAACTCACACAAATGGTTAGTCCCTGGCCATTTGCGATTTGGGGGATCGATATAATCAGTTCCTTACTGATTTCCAGAGGTGGTGCAAAGTATGCAATTGTTGTAGTTGATTACTTTACTAAGTGGGCAGAAGCAGAGCCTTTAGCTACGATCACCACTAAAAAAGTAATTAATTTCATTGTACGAAACATCATATGCCGCTTTGGCCTCCCACGAACTATCATTATGGACAATGGAACCCAATTTAAAAGTAGGGAGTTCAAAGAATTTTGCCAAAAGTATCACATTGAGAAAAGGTTTGCGGCAGTCGCTCACCCAAAAGCGAATGGACAAGTTGAAGCCGTAAATAAAATAATTAAATCAATATTAAAGAAACGTTTGGAGAAAGCTAGAGGCAAGTGGGTGGATGAGCTTCCAACAGCGCTCTGGGCTTATAGGACCACCCACAAATCCATTACTGGCCACACTCCATTTACTTTGGCATACGGCGCTGAAGCCGTGATACCTGTGGAACTTGAAGTTCCCTTTCATCGGGTAACCTATTATGACCCCAAGACAAATCAGAATCTCTTACTAGAGTCGCTGGACTTTGTTAATGAAAAGCGTGAAGAAGCTGATTTAAGAGCGGCTGCATATAGGCACAGAGTTGCTCGATATTATAACGAAAAAGTCCGACCAAGAAGTTTTGATGTGGGAGATCTCGTTTTGAAGTGAGTCTTTCCGGTCCCATCACATCTAAATCCCAGATGGGAAGGTCTGTATGTCATCGAACGGAGGCTTGGAGAAGGAACTTTCAAACTAGCGACCGTAAATGGCATGACACTTCCCCGCGCATGGAATAGCGAGCATTTGCGTCATTATTACACCTAGTATTTTTCTTTTGCATCTTAGTGGCGATTATTTCCAGTGTATGTTCCTTTCGTTGTTTTTAGTTTTCGGCATGTAATAAGACAATTTAGTTTGTTTTCACTTGTTATGATCAATAAAGGCTTGAAGCCATCTTTTCTATGAACTATTGATGTTTCTGTATGCTACAACTTTGTAACAAGAATTAAACTACATTGTTCTATACGACGTATGAACGCATGCACAGACTAAAAATCTCTAAGTCCCCAGAGTGCGGACTGGAGTATAAACGACTTGAAAAAATCTCTAAGTCCCCAGAGTGCGGACTAGAGTACTCTGAGTCCCTAGAGTGCGGACTAGAGTATAAACGACTTGAAAAAATCTCTAAGTACCCAGAGTGCAGACTAGAGAACTCTGAGTCCCTAGAGTGCGGACTAGAGTATAAACGACTTGAAAAAATCTCTAAGTCCCAAGAGTGCGGACTAGAGTACTCTGAGTCCCCAAAGTGCGGACTAGAGTATAAACGACGTGAAAAAATCTCTAAGTCCCCAGAGTGCGGACTAGAGTATAAACGATGTGAAAAAATCTCTAAGTCCCCAAAGTGCGGACTAGAGTACTCTGGGTCCCCAAAGTGCGGACTAGAGTACTCTGGGTCCCCAAAGTGCGGACTAGAGTATAAACGACTTGAAAAAATCTCTAAGTCCCCAGAGCGCGGACTAGAGTACTCTGGGTCCCCAGATTGCGGACTAGAGTATAAACGACTTGAAAAAATCTCTAAGTCCCTAGAGTGCGGACTAGAGTACTCTGAGTCCCCAGGGTGCGGACTAGAGTATAAACGACTGAAAAAAAAATCTCCAAGTCCCCAGATTGCGGACTGGAGTACTCTGAGTCCCCAAAGTGCGGACTAGAGTCTAAACGTTTTAAAAATCTCCAAGTCCCCAGAGTGCGGACTGTAGTACTCCGATTCCCCGGGGTGCGGATCAGAGTATAAGCGATCCAAAAAATCCTTGAGTCCCTGAAGTGCGAGCTAAGAGTATTCTAAGTACCCAAGGCGTGAAATAGAGGATCTACGATTCCAGAAAAATCTCTGAGTCATATGGAAGTGAACTAGGGCTTAGGTAACTCACAAGATTTCGGATTTCGACTACAAGTTATACAGTAAGTTGAACAACAAAAGTCATTTGAAAGACAAAGAACAAAGTTTTATTCATTAATCCAGAATGAAGTTCCACTACAACTTCTCCCGAACTCGGGGCAAAAAAGTCTACCTACAATGGCTATGAAAATAAATAGAGATAATTACATAATCCAGACTGATTCTCGTTGAACGGGCACACAGCTACTTCTTTGGCTTCTTCTCCTTCTTCCGTTTTTCAGACGACTCCTCTCCCACACGTTTTCTCTTGGACGTTTTGCTCGCTAGAGAAGGGGTATCAGAGGAAGGAGGAGGAACTTCTAACGACCTGGTCCCACCTGGAAGAATAACCTTTAAAGGCCTGTTCAGTAGGTCATCGAGTTCTACCACTTGAGGCTCAGCCTTAATTTTGGCTTTGTTTTTACCCTCTTCGATGATCTGTTCCTCCATGCTCAGCTTTGAAGTATGTTTGGAGGCGCCTATAATTTCAACTTCATAATGTTCTTCTGAAGGAGAAGGGCTTTCAGATTTGTCTTCATCGAGCGCCTCGATCACTTGAGCGCCAGGTCCAGGAGTCTCTTCAGTTTGAATAGCCTCTCCCATTTTCTCCTCTCTCTCCGTGGCGACATTGCTCCTTGGAGTAGGTTCGGGATCAGGATGGCCTGAATGAATTCATAAGAAATAGATGTTATAATACATTTATCACTCGCTGAAAACGAAAATTTTTTGAACTTTGGAGGAAAAGTTATGTACCAGTCTCTGGCTGACTCTCAACTGTTCGGGGAGTTTCGCCTTCTGGAATAGGAGATAGAACATGAATATTAAGTCCAGGGTCCTCTGGATCATAGCCAACATGTTGCTCGAAGGGGTCAAGTGATGGGCAACTAGACGGCTGAGTAGGGGAAGGAGCCGAAAACTCGGTTCCGGATGGACTGGCAATGGCATCTTTTCCTCTTGATAAGGGGGAGTCTCTGCGGTAAAAAGCCTTCGCCATAGACAAGTCCGAAGGCTCATTCCTTCGAAGAAATTCCTTCACTAAAGCTTCTTCGTCAACCTCTTCCGTTCCCAACTCAACCTTTTTGATTTTGATTAAAGTGTCCCATGCTTCGGCCAAAGATTCGAGGTAACCCTCGCCAAGAAATGTTAAGTCGCGATGCATGAGAACTCGAGCATTATATTTGGCTATGAGCGGATCAAACATGCACTTGATTTCCTCCCTACCAGCCTCAGTAGCCGCCTCAAGACGAGAATCAATTCCTGAGAGCGCTATTCTTTTACCCTCCTCACGGGCTTCATCCTTCAGCGCTTCGACCTTGGAGAGTTCTTCATCGAGCTTTGTTTTGAGGAGACGCGTAGCAACAATTTCATCACAATGTCATTGCGACTCCTCCTGAGCAGCAATCTTTTCTTCCTTCTCTTTGAGAAGTAGCTCTTCCAACTCTTTGACTCGTTGAGCGAATGCATCTCTCTCCTTTTGAACGGAGTCTTTCTCTAAAGCTAAAGCGCCACAGCATTGGATAGCTTCATCGATCTCTTTTTTGTGTGTGGCCTCCAGGCGACTGACTGCCTCAGCAGTATCTTTAGCATTCTTATGGGCGGCCTCAAGTTGAGATTTATACATGGAAAGCTCTTCATCTTGGGCTCTAATGATGTCCTTGTCATGGATGGGCTCAAGCTTCAGATGATCGATTTCATGTTGGCGTTCCATAGAAACTTCAGAAACTTTTTCTACCAAGTGAACGAATGCGTCATGTTGGACGTAAACATCATTGTTGCAAGCAATGGCACTCTGTTTAACATGCCTCGGAATAGGATGGATTGCTGGAAGAAACTTTAGTTCGTCAAAGCATATTTTTGGGAATGTGGCTTTAAGCTCGGCTAGTTTCTCCGCTATCGGCGGATCATGTGCAGGAGTAGAGGAAGTTTATTTAGTCGAAACCACAGATTTCTTGTGAACCTCCCAAGATTGCCTAGTACTTGAGGAACCCGAGTGTTGGTCGCGAGGAGTTTCAGATTGTGATCCCCTTTGACCTGATTTCTCCCTGCCTTATTCTGGTGGAGGAGGAGGATTGTTGAAGTACGATGAGTGACTGTGAATTTTCCTTCGAGAAGGTGAATCTCGAGGGCGATAGTCTCTAAGGCTGTCGTCATCTCTATCTTGGCGTTTACCATATCCAGAGTCTCGGTCGGAATGATGGAAAAAAGAAGAGTCGCGAAGGCGGTCAAATCCATGTGAGCGTCCCATATCACCTGCGCAGAAATTAAGTGATGACAAGTTAGCAAAAAATGGCATGGTGGATGAAGTTTAAGTGCAAGGTGAAGTGTGAATGTTCGTGTGTGTCCTAGTGTTTCCCCCCGACAGACCAGTTTCCATTGCTTTACTTATCAGAGTTTTTTCTCCTTGGTGATGGGCTTGATTGACTTCGTCGCCTCTCGCAGGCGAATGAATCTTTAAGGCTTTTGGATCGTCGAAGCTATAGTTGAGCAAGTCATCAGGAATAGGAAGGTCAGACAAGCCCTTCAATGAACCCTCTTAAGTGTTGTGGGGACGGCTCTTTCTCCATTGGGGTAATTGTCACTTTTGAAGCTCCGTCCACTATCTTCTTCCTCAACTTGTAAGCTAGTTTCTTTGTTCCCTTTGAAGGGGGAGGCGGTTCATCAATGCCATGTGCCTCAACCACTGGTTCTGAAGCGGGACTTACATTCTCGCCCGGCACTTCGGCCCCCTTTATTTTACCTTCCTCGGATACATCAGGGATCTCTCTTGTTCAAGGCACTAAAGGCCCAGCTTGCCTTTTGCCTTTGTTCAGGGCAGGCCCGGTTGTAGTGACGCTGTGAGGGAGACTTATTCGGCGAACTTCCTCCAACAACCCAAAATTTAAAAGAGATTCGTTGGAGATGATGGATTTGATGTCCCGGTCTCCTGCGGGAATAGCTCGAATAGCTTCGACGGCCTCAGAGTACCCAAGGCCTTCGGGACGTGGGCTAATACCTGTACAAATCGAGAAAAGGTTTAGAAAGGATGCACTTCCTGCCACATACAACTATTGATCTAGAAAAGGAACTTACTCCCTTCCAGCCATCTCCACGCAAAACCAAGGGGGTAGTGCACGTAAAACCATTCCTGTTTATATAGGGCAAATTTGCTCCACGCCCTTGTTAAGGTTTGGCACTTAGAATGTGGCTTGAGGAATAGGAAGGATGGGCTGTCGGACCGTCTCTTGAAACGATAGATATATCGGATATCGCCGGGAGTAGGTAGTCTGAATAGAACACTCATGAAAAGAATACACGTGCCATAGATGAATGCGTGACTATTGGGATGTAACTGTGCTGGGGCGATCTCCATATACTGTAGCACATCACGAAGGAAGGAGCTGAAAGGTGGCACGCTACCAACCCAGCACATAAATTTGTTGCAAGCCGTATACCCAGCTGGGGGAAGATGAGGATGACCTTGTCCCGATGGAACCAGCACGTTATCAAAAGGGATTCCATGGATTGAGCATAGTCGGCGGAGAGCATTTTCATTGATTCTCGAAGCTTGAGAATCCACCGGATTGTCTAGGATAATTGTTGCATCTATGGCATCATGAGCCAAGTCAATAATCGCAGTCATTGAACTCGGGATATTTTATGCAGGAGTCGTCGATGGATTCGAAGTTTCCACTACTTCTTGTCGTGAACTCGGCCTGGGTTTATCTAAAACTGTGGCGGAGCTCGATTTTCTAGACAGCCTCAACAAACGCCAAATTGGAGTAAACACCTGTTTGAACTATACTTGAAAGACAATCGATATTAGTAACGACAAAAGTGCTCCCCCGTATGGTGTGTGAACTAGTGTGATGGTTCATATAAAGAATATAAATAAATTAGGGTTCTGAAAAGTAAAGTGTAGCACGACGAGCTTTAAGTTGCCCTCTTTATAGAATTTTAAGTTCGCGTTTATTATGGTTTCAATCGTGAAGTTATCAGTCCAAATCAGTTCGATATGCTTGTTTGTTTAAGTTTCTTGTCCTTGTTTGTGTCCTATGATTAGGCGTGGGAGGTAGGTGAACTTAACATGTGCTGTGGTCAAGTCAGAATGATTTTAACAGTCATTGCCTATTTAAAGGCTCGATGCCGAGCGACTCCCTAAACGTGCGACTGAATGACCCTCTAGACTAAAGACGCCGACCCACTCATCCTCCTCACCAATGCACTCTCGACAACGGACGAAACCGAGCCGCTAACTCTAACTCCTGAAACCAGCCATGATGACCGACCCACTCACTTCCTTTCTCGCTAACAATAGAACGACACTCTGGACCGGAGATGCCGATCCACTCACTCACCTCCATCTCACTTCCTAAAATCACCTCAACACTTTCTATCTCTAAACCGAATGACATCCCATTCCTTTACCTTCTTAGCGTTACTTCCATGAAGGAATGGCCGAGCGATAAACGTCCACCTGAAATGCTAATACCAATCCACTCGTCCTCTCTTCTCTCTCGCTCCCTGACTACCGAGCAGCTTCAATCACTCATTTAGCCCTATCTCGCAAACCTAGCAACCACTCACCCTCACTCGGTGGCATAACAAGAGCCTATGTCCAACTCAACCTCCCTCATCTACACCAATTACTGCTAAGAAATATTCACGAACTCGAGCTTCATGCAAAACCCTTAGGTCAGAAAAGTCGGTTGGATGAAGAATTCTTACCTAAAAGAATGCTTGACGAAGCTTGGGGGGCTGTTGAATTCAGGAGTAGAGTTCGTTTTGATTGGTTATCGGGGGAAGTTATGAAGCGAACGTACTGGGCTCAAGATGAGAGAGGGAGATCGAGGAGGTAGCTAAGGTTCGGAGAAAGGTAAGTTGTGAGGTCCTGTGGAATCGAAGTGAAAGTAAAGAGAAGAAGTAGAGAAGTGTTGGCTTTTATATAGGAAGAAGGGGAGGTGAACAGGCATTAACCAGTGGGCCGGTCAAGATATCTCAGTGGTTCGGAAAGCAACCGTGTCGAGCTACAGTGAACGTGCCTTGGCATGTGGGTCGGTATCTATATGCCAAACGACCCCTTGTTTTTGTATAAGGGAAAGGAGAGGAGAGAATAGACTCGGAACTGTACAAGATACCAGGGAGGACTGCCGTGCTTAGGCCCTCATCGAACACATTCAACATTTGACAGTGGGAATGGGCTATTGGCTCAAAGCGTATCGTGTAGCCTCACACGACACACTTTGGGGGGGCAAATGTTACCCGGTTGTTTGACCTGGGTATGATAGGCCAACTATTGGATTTCTTGGCTGGCTATAGGTGAAACATGATCCAGTGAAAGATTGACTTGAATTAAGATGCTCGTCAAGCAAGTGCACCTTTCGGCGTATAACCTTCGTTCGACCTAGACGTGTGGTTCGGCTTGGATGTCGTTCGGCCTTGGCATGTGGTTCGGTCTGGATGCCTTTCGGCCTAGACGTGTGGTTCGGCCTGGATGTTGTTCCAAATTGACGTATGGTTCGGCCTGGATGTCGTTCGGCCTTGGCGTGTGGTTCGGCTTGGATGCCGTTCAGCTTTGAAGGAAGGATCGACACTTAGCCTTGAGGAGGGTGTCGTCGTTCGGCATAGGCCGCTCGGCATACCCCGCTCGGCATACCCCTTTTGGCAACTTTGTTAGGCAGCTTCCTTCGGCATATCCCGCTCGGCATACCTCACTCGGCAAGCAGCACCCGGCAAAATGATGTTCGGCGTACCTCGCTCGGCATACGTGGTTCGGTGCACATAAGTCACCCACTATGGGCCGAAGTACTTTGTTCTTAGGCTCGTGAAGGAAGTCCAACCTATCTTCGCCTATAAATAGAGGGGCAGTGGCATAGTGAAAAGGGACCTTTTTTCGGGAACTCTGGGGAGACTCTGCCACTTTAAAGACACATTTCTTTTCTGTGAGAACTTGTATTCAAGTTGTTGGTGTATGGATTGTATCTGTATTCAATTATTTGAAAAAGCAATAAAGATTAAACTCAATGTGGACGTAGGCAGTTACGCCGAACCACTATAATTCCAGTGTTCTCGTTTTTTACATTTAGTTTTGCATACATTCCTCTATTTTAATTTTCTATCTTCATTAATCTCTCTACATAAATCTTTCTTTGGGTGTTTGTGACCAATTTTGGTGCTAACATATAAAAAGTGCGTCGTTTGAAATAATAAGGAATATACCAAAAATGAAAGAGAAGTATATAGTATATGTATTCTTCTTCGTAGTCTGCACCATATATTTCAATAAAAGAAAATATATAATTCTTTGTAATTCCAAATGGAACAAAAGTCTCATTTTTGGATAATTTATGGAAAATTATAACGATAATCCTTTTTGGAAAGAACAACTCTAATAAATCAAAATGTGGAAATTATTATTTTAAAATTCCTAAGCGTAAGAATTAATGAATTAGAAATAGAAATATAAATACACACACCCCCCCTATGCAGTTAATATCGGATAATACTGTTGATATATCACCGATAGATCTCATATCGCTCATAGGCTGATACTTTTTTTGAAATATCGCTTAAAATATCGTTACCAATATATCGTCCGATATTTGCCAATATATCTCTTCGATATTTAGTGCAAAATACCCATTACATTTTAAGAATATCGTTTATTAGTGTATGTGTTGTAAAAAATGTATTTACACATAAATGTCTTCACATTCTCAATATTTGTTTTTTGTATAAGGTGAACGACAATATCTAGACCATATTATAAATCTCGATGCACTAATTTTTGGTTTAAACATACAGTTTTGTCTTCTTCATTATTCTTTCAATACAAAAACTCTACTCATTCTATTATTTTATATGTTATATTTTCCATGAAGACTTTAACACTAAAAACAAGATCACGAAAGAGCAACTTCTCTTTCTAGTTTTTTTTGTTCACCATTTCTAATCGGTAAGTTAGTTTATGAAAATTCATTTTATTAGCTATTATAATGAACCAATATTAAAAGTTGAAGAGCATTAAAGTTATATACTTGATATATCGATAAGGAATAAGCTAAAGTAGTAATTAGTATCAAATCAACGTTTCTTATTCGATAAATTAAGAGAAAATGAAAACGACGAAACCATAAATTTTAACATTTTGGAAAAGTAATATAAATGGTTGAAGAAACAATGATTTTAATATAAAAATGAATAAAAAATAAAATAAAGATGTATAGTATATGAATTCCTTGGTTTTTATGAGCCTATATTATGATTTGTACTTAATAGAATATCTTAGTTAATGGATTATAATATGTAAACTATATGCAATCAGTCTTTGATAGTAATTTGGCACTATTTATCCAAACATTTTAAAACTTAATATCAATATAACATTACAACATAGTACAATATCGTTTATAACATGTTCTACACATGTCCGATAATTTGCCAACACTATCCAATATTATCATGTATTTTAAAGTATCTCATATCGGTACTTGATATTAACTACTTAGACACATGGACGTATAACCACACCTATAAATTATATAAATATATATGTATATGTATATATAGTTGTATTTTTAATTGGTAGGCGCGGTTTGTTGAATATGCGTCTACGTGTTTTTGTTTGATGATAGTAAACATATATACATTCATTTAAATGTATTTGATATTGTACTATTTTATTTTTCACAGATAAAATAAATATTTGCTGAATAAAATAAATAACACAGAATTGGAATTCAAACGAATATTTTATTCAAACAAATATTTATTACAATTTTGATAGTACAATTTCAAGCTCTCACTATAACTATACAATTTCAATCACAATACAATTACATCACAATTTCATAGTTACATCAGTTCCTCACTACATATCACTCACACTCGTAATTTATCTTCAACTTCATTCCAATGTGAATCCAGCATCTGAGCAATCTGAAGAATATACATTGACGCAGTAAAATTGAAGATAAAATATTTTTGCAGTATAAAACAAAATTTGAATTTTGAAAATAATATTTGCCTTAGTTATTTGGGTTGTTCGTCATCATTTATATTTGAATTCATCACACACGAACAATGTGACATGCACAGTGTATCACTGTACATGCCACAAGGCCGTGCACACCGATATATATACACTTGATGTATTTACAGGGACAGGTAAGCACAGGTCAAACCCAGATTATCGGATTCAACTCAGGTGCAATAAAACAATGTCACAACAATCAGTACAAGGTCAAACCCGAGTTTTGAAACTGGATTCAACACAGGTGAAATTAAAATACAAATATTTCTCGAGTGAAACCAAGACCATGCAAGCTATATACAGTCTCAAGCTAAAGACTGCAACACTACGACAACTACTAAATGAATGAACAATGCAACTGTAGCTCAAAGCAAAGTGCATCACTAGACCAACAGCAAGTAAACAAATGAATACAAGTCGAAATGCTCAAATCAAATGAAACGAACCAGTGAACAAGACTACACAATATATCATGACTACAGAACATCAAGATAAACCAGACAAGACTTGGCAACAATGATGAATCAACAATGTGCACAGACTTGAATAAACAGCAATAGTACACATGTATATCTCAGTGCAATCTCAATGAAACCAGGTCTAACCTTCAAGTTCAAATCATCCAAGTACAAAGGCAAGGCAGTTCAGTAATGAAGTGTAACTGCAAATACCAAAGTACACAAAGCATGGAACCGGACTCAAGCTCATACAAAACTTGAACCATGACATGTCAATAAGCACAAGATATGGCAACACAGCAAACACATGGATGCAACTCACAACTACAACTATGCAGTGTTCCAGACTGGTCAGAGAAACCATGGTGCATCTCATTACAAATATGCAAAGGAACAATGGAGTATGAACCCAAACAACATATGCAATGACCTAACCTACAAACACAACACTAGACCGATGTTAAGAGAACCAGATTCAAGTCCAAGCAAAAATCCAAACTGAACAACATACAGTGCACTGTGCACATTGATACATGACCAGACACAAGACAACAAGGCTCGAACTAAAGTATGGAGAAGCAACTCGACTACAACAACTCAAGCATCGATTTCAGTGAACAAGCAAAGCCATTGCCTAAGACTACATAGCCGAGAGACCAAATTCAAGACAAAATAGTGCAACCCGATGAATAGCGATCAAACAAACAGGTCAATGAAGTTACAAGTTAAGGTCGAAGCCGTAGCAGTTTTTCAAAATATTCTAACAACATTTTCATCGAACAAAGTCAGAAAAACATCAAAGCAGGTAAGGGATAAACTCGAATGGCAGAGAAGATGGTCAGAGAGGAAGCTCACAGGGGCTAGAAAAATTTACAAAGTCAACTGCAGTTTCAAATCGAAGTCAACAATTTGTCAACCAAGAATTACAAAATATACGCGTATATACGAAATACAAATCAAAGTCAGAAACGTGATAACCAGGGAATGCAGCAGTAGGCAGGGGTTGCCGAAGCTGGGTAAATTTTGTGTGTGATTTACTTTTCAGCATATTTACTTCTCTGCAGTTTGTTATCGTGTTTAATTCAGTAAATTCGTGAAAATTTGCTATAACCCTATTCACCCCCCCCCTCTAGGATTAATCTAGATCCTACAAGTGGTATCAGAGTGAGGTATTTTTTCTTTAACTCTAGAGTCATGAATCCACCAAATAATGTTTTTTCTGAGGGGCAATCTATTGCTAGGCCACCCATGTTTAATGGGAATGATTATGCTTATTGGAAATTTAGGATGGGTATTTATCTTAGTTCTGTTGATTATGATGTTTGGGATATTATTGAAACTGGCTATAATTCTCCCACTATAATTGTTGGTGATACTGAGATTCCTAAACCTAAGGATAGGCGGGACGTTAACTATAAGAAATTAAAAACTACAAATGCTAAAGCCATGAATGCTTTGATCTATGCTCTTGATAAGAATGAATTTAATAGAATTTCTCATTGTAAAACTGCGCAAGAAATTTGGCATACCTTGGAGGTGACACATGAAGGAACTTCTCAAGTCAAGGAGTCTCGTCTAGCCCTATTCAGCAATGAATACGAGAATTTTGTGATGGACAAAGGCGAGAGCATAAAGGACATGTTTGGACGCTTTTCAACTTTGGTGTACAATGCTAGAGCGCTTGGGAAGGTATTCACTAAGGTAGAGCTTGTGAGGAAGGTTCTACGAGTCTTACCGATGAACTTTGAGGCAAAAGTCACAGCAATACAAGAATCGAAAGATCTGAGTAAACTAAGCATGGAGGAGTTGATTGGCAACTTGATGACATATGAGTTTGAGCTAAAAACAAAGGAGGAACGCAACAACTCGTAATCAAAGAAAAAGACGATTGCCTTAAAGAGCAAAGAAGAGAGCGATGAAGAAGAAGAAAATCCAATTGAAGAGCTTGCAATGGCTGTCAATAAACTTAGAAAATGGTCAAGATTTGGGCCACGCAAGAAGAAAACAAATGGTAATAGGTCAAAAGATTCTGACAATTCCGATAATGAATTGACTTGCTATAACTGCAATAAGCCTGGGCACTTCAAACAAAACTACCCACTTCTCAAAAACAACAAAGGAAAGAAAAAGAAGAAGAAGGCCTTTTCAGCAACTTGGGATGATGAAGAAGGAGAGGAAGTTTCGAATAATAGCTCAGAGGAGGCTAATTTGTGTCTTATGACAAGATCAGATTCAAAAGCAAGCTTGGAGGAATCTAGCAAGGTAAGTAACTATTCTTATAAAGAACTTGTTTTGATGTGTTGTGATTTTACTAAAACAATTGATACTCTTGATTCTAAAATTGAAAAACTGAAATCTGATAGGAGAGAACTTGTCCATGAAAATTCTAGGTTAGAAACTGAACTTGAAAATATTCAAAACCTAGACTGTAAAAAATGCAAAATTTTAGATTCAGAATTATCAAAGCTTAAGAATAACTTTGAGAATCTTGAAAAAGAAAACTTGAGTCTTAAGGAAATCATTGACACTAGGAAAAAGGATTTTATAAATAGATGCACCTCACTTGTGACTGAAAACACAACACTAAAAACCAAAGTCCAAAATCTTGAGAGAACTCTGAATAACTTTTCAAGAGGAGAAAAATCATTCAACATGTTATTGGGAAATCAACTTTTTGCTAACAACAGAAAAGGACTAGGTTTTGGGAAAACACAAGTTGATGATAATGCAAAAGGTAAGAGTGTCTTTGCTAGATGTGAAATAATTGGTCATCGTGTTGAAAATTGTAGTCATAGGAACAAGAACACAAAATTTATACAAGTTTGGATTCCTAAGAATTCTACAAACAAATTTCATGTCTATTGGAACAAGAATAAAAGGACAAAACAAGTTTGGGTGCCAAAAGGAACATATATTAATAGTTTTGAGTCTACTCAAACATATTCATCAAATTATTCTGCCACTAACAACCATGGACCTACAAATAGGTCACAAAAATCTTTTATCGTGTAGGTGTGGTGGCAGGCTAAGGAACAACATTAGTGTTATCTGGATACTGGCTTTTCCAGACACACAACGGGCGACAAATTAACGTTCCTTAGCCTAGTATAAAGGTGACAGATTCACAATGGGCAAACAACAAAAGATTATCGTACATGTAAAACAGGTAATTGTACTTATTTTCAAACGATAGATAAAATGTGAAAATCTGCACCATAATCTGAATTAAATCAGTCAGTTATGTGAAATGATTGATGATGTTAATTCTGATTTTTTTATTAACCAATCATCTTTAAATAGAATTACTTGAAGTAATTATGATGGTTGACAGATTCTAACTAACTTGATATGATCTTACATGACTTGTTCTTTTCTATGACTTTGATTTGTGCCTAAAAGTTGACCAACCATTTTTTCATTGAACTTAATTTGTTTGGTCAAATTATGATGTTGATTTATTTCAGATTACTCATGCTATAAAAAGGTTTTTAAGAAATTGTTGAAACTTTGTGAAATTGGTGAAACTTCAAGAAATTGTTTTGAAATAATGATGATGGTTTAATGACTATTGATCCTACGGTTTCTAAATCTGACACTATGATATTTGTTTGATGGTTAACACGACTTCAATTCAAAGTCAAGAAAATTTCATTTAAAAATTATTGAAAATAATTCTGAGATAGTTTGTTGAAATTTCACAATCTTGTCTATGACATCCAACGAGTGAATATTGAGTGGAATTTAAAGTCAGATGCAGATCACACTGGTAATATAGTTGATAGAAAAAATTACTAGTGGAACGTGATTATATTTCGAGACATTCATTTGCTGCATCATTTTTCAAAGAAAATATCTGCATATTTTTCACTTGAAATAATTTCTATTTTAGCAGAAATTTTTCTTAAAAACCCCTTCTAGAAAATAATTTCTATTGACCTTGTATCAGATTAGTTATTTAAGAAAATTTGATTTTATAACTATTTCTGAAATTGATTAACTGATCTGACCCCCTAATAATTATCTAAAAAGATAAATAGTGATTGAAAATAAGATGAGTGTTGATATTAATCATATATTATGTCTTGAGAAAGTATAATTAGAAAATTTCTTTAGAAATTTAAACAAGAGTTATAAAAACTTTTTGTTGATAAATATTCCATGATCATTTCTATTTCTATCATTTTTCTATCGACCATCACTCATCAAAAATCAATATAGTATGTCAATATGTGGTAGTTTAAACGGGAAATCATTTGTGGTTCAATTTTATTATATTTCTAACAATAAATAATAATATCCAAAATATTCACTCTCATTTAAAAGTCCTCACGGTTATGCATGGGTGAATTACTTGGATTTTTTGATTATGTGCTTCCATGCTCATTTAAAAGTCCTCACGGTTATGCGTGTATGGAACGCATATCAAAATTGATTGATTAAATAGGCAAGTTGATTCTAATCCCATTTAAAAGTCCTCACGGTTATGCGTGGTTAGAAGATACTTGAATTCATTTTTTAAATAAAAATAAAAATTTAGAATACTACTAATCTCATTTAAAAGTCCTAACGATTATGCATGGTTAGTATATATTCAAATTTCTTGAAATAAATATACCACAAATAGACACAACTATATGGTTTTATTTGATGATATCATCCTATCATTCTAAAGTGGAATATGCGTCAATTAAAGTATTTATGATTTTTTGTTTGATTTTCTTATTGAAATTAATATTTACACTCGATTGAGCTTTAATATTGTATTAATGTCTATCACTATATCTCTATTTTTCTATTATTATTATTCTTTTGCTGATAACAAAATGGGGAGAGAAAAGTTAAGATTTTGAAAATAAAGGTCAAAGATTTTCTAATTGCATCAAGGCTCATTTGAATATTTTATTCTCATGCATATATGTAGGGGGAGTATTGTGTAGAAAGAGAGCATTCAAATAGGGGGAGCAAACTGAATAATCAAATACATTTAATATAGTCAAAATCTTAAATATATGTTTGTTATCATCAAATGGGGGAGATTGTTGAATATGCGTCTACGTGTTTTTGTTTGATGATAATAAACATATATACATTCATTTAAATATATTTGATATTGTACTATTTTATTTTTCACAGATAAAATAAATATTTGCTGAATAAAATAAATAACACAGAATTGGAATTCAAACAAATATTTTATTCAAACAAATATTTATTACAATTTTGATAGTACAATTTCAAGCTCTCACTATAACTATACAATTTCAATCACAATACAATTACATCACAATTTCATAGTTACATCAGTTCCTCACTACATATCACTCACACTCGTAATTTATCTTCAACTTCATTCCAATGTGAATCCAGCATCTGAGCAATCTGCAGAAATATACATTGACGCAGTAAAATTGAAGATAAAATATTTTTGCAGTATAAAACAAAATTTGAATTTTGAAAATAATATTTGCCTCAGTTATTTGGCTTGTTCATCATCATTTATATTTGAATTCATCACACACGAACAATGTGACATGCACAGTGTATCACTGTACATGCCACAAGGCCGTGCACACCGATATATATACACTTGATGTATTTACAGGGACAGGTAAGCACAGGTCAAACCCAGATTATCGGATTCAACTCAGGTGCAATAAAACAATGTCACAACAATTAGTACAAGGTCAAACCCGAGTTTTGAAACTGGATTCAACACAGGTGAAATTCAAAATACAAATATTTCTCGAGTGAAACCAAGACCATGCAAGCTATATACAGTCTCAAGCTAAAGACTGCAACACTACGACAACTACTAAATGAATGAACAATGCAACTGTAGCTCAAAGCAAAGTGCATCACTAGACCAACAGCAAGTAAACAAATGAATACAAGTCGAAATGCTCAAATCAAATGAAACGAACCAGTGAACAAGACTACACAATATATCATGACTACAGAACATCAAGATAAACCAGACAAGACTTGGCAACAATGATGAATCAACAATGTGCACAGACTTGAATAAACAGCAATGGTACACATGTATATCTCAGTGCAATCTCAATGAAACCAGGTCTAACCTTCAAGTTCAAATCATCCAAGTACAAAGGCAAGGCAGTTCAGTAATGAAGTGTAACTGCAAATACCAAAGTACACAAAGCATGGAACCGGACTCAAGCTCATACAAAACCTGAACCATGACATGTCAATAAGCACAAGATATGGCAACACAGCAAACACATGGATGCAACTCACAACTACAACTATGTAGTGTTCAAGACTGGTCAGAGAAACCATGGTGCATCTCATTACAAATATGCAAAGGAACAATGGAGTATGAACCCAGACAACATATGCAATGACCCAACCTACAAACACAACACTAGACCAGATGTTAAGAGAACCAGATTCAAGTCCAAGCAAAAATCAAAACTGAACAACATATAGTGCACTGTGCACATTGATACATGACCAGACACAGGACAACAAGGCTCGAACTAAAGTATGGAGAAGCAACTCGACTACAACAACTCAAGCATCGATTTCAGTGAACAAGCAAAGCCATTGCCTGAGACTACATAGCCGAGAGACCAAATTCAAGACAAAACAGTGCAACCCGATGAACAGCGATCAAACAAACAGGTCAATGAAGTTTCAAGTTAAGGTCGAAGCCGTAGCAGTTTTTCAAAATATTCTAACAACATTTTCATCGAACAAAGTCAGAAAAACATCAAAGCATGTCAGGGATAAACTCGAATGGCATAGAAGATGGTCAGAGACGAAGCTCACAGGGGCCAGAAAAATTTACAAAGTCAACTGTAGTTTCAAATCGAAGTCAACAATGTGTCAACCAAGAATTACAAAATATACGTGTATATACGAAATACAAATCGAAGTCAGAAATGTGATAACCAGGGAATGCAGCAGTAGATAAGGGTTGCCGAAGCTGGGTAAATTTTGTGTGTGATTTACTTTTCAGCATATTTACTTCTCTGCAGTTTGTTATCGTGTTTAATTCAGTAAATTCGTGAAAATTTTCTATAACCCTATTCACCCCCCCCCCTTCTAGGGTTAATCGAGATCCTACACGGTTATATGTGTGTGTGTGTATGTGTGTATATCGTAATATATGTTAATATTCATGTAACAACCTTACTTTTTACGCCATATAAATATATAAATTTAATTAAAATAAAACCGTTTGAATTTGATATATGATCATTTATATTTTGAAAATAATAAGTTAATTAAATTTTATTTAATAAAAGATTTTGGTTTAATAAATTGAATTAAATTAATAATTTATTTTTGGGAAATTTTATTGAATTGAATAAAGTTGTGTAGTTTCATATTATACTTCGTAAAATGATGTGTATATTAATTTAACTAGATTGAAATTACTTACAAATAAATATAAGAGTTATTTTAAAAGGAAAGAAAATAAAAAAGGAAACTAAAAATTTAGCCAATTCAAACAAGCCCAAATAAAGTCTAAGCTTACCTTCCTCTCTAGAACACTCTTCTCCCTTATCTTAATCAAATCAAACACATACCCTTATTTTCAGTTTTTGCCCTAAATACCAAAAAAGAGATCGCATAAGGGAGAAAAATGTAAAACGTTGTCGCGATCGGCCTGGAGGCAATGACACCAGAGGTGCCGACTGACCTGGGGTTGTGCGATTTCGTGAGCGATGTCTGGAGCTGGGGTGCGCACGCGAGCAGGCTGCGCGGCTTAGGGAAGTTGTCCACGATGTTTGCAGCACGATTAGGCGATGGAGTTGAGTGCGATTAGATGCTTCATTCACGATGCTTTGAGCTATGTTTGTGCAATCTGAGCCTAGAGAGGTTGGAGGCGGGAATAGCAAGGCAGTAGGTGCTCTTGGGTTGCGAGAGCACGAGTGATAGGGAACAACGATTTAGGGTGGTGATTGGACTAGGAACACTTTTGTTTCTGAGCAACAATGGTCAAAGCAGAAATTTTTTTATTTTGGGAGTTGCATTCATCAATTCTGGTGGGTTTTATCACTTGTAACTATATCTATTTTATTACCTACAATTTATATATTTATCCTGATAGTTAATTGCATTTCTTGGTTGAATTGGTTAAGATTATCCATTGAATTATTTGGATGTAGTGTTTATTTAGGATATTGGATTGATTGTCTGAAATTAGATGTGATTTTAGATTGATTGGGAGATTTTGTAACGACCAGTATTTTTGATAATTAAAAATATTAAATTTAATAAGATTTTGGAATTTAATATTGTGAGAAATAAAATTTATGATTTATTAATGAAAAAGATTGTTACAATTTTATAACTTGATCTTAAATGAATTTTAAAACAATAACTATAGTAAAGTGAAAGATAGTAATGCAAATTTGAATATAATTAATAATATTGATTGAGCATAATTAAAAACTATGTTAACGTAAATTCAATCGATTGTAAATTTTGAACGTTAATGTTATAAGGATGAAATGAATGTTATTTCTAGTTGAAATATAGTTGTAGAGCTCAATTTGGATACAATTGTAAGTGAATAAGGAATAAACTAATTGTTGGAATCAATTGTTGGAATTAATGTAATTAAAATATTCCAATTAATTATATGAGTTAAGATGATAACTGTAGAATATGAATGTAATAAAATGTAAACTAATGTTAATTATATTTATAAGGTAATAGTTGATTTAATAATAAGAACTTAAATCGGAATAAAAGAAATTTGTTGGAATTTAAATTATAATAAGCTATGAATTTATTGCAGTTGTAATTGAACGCTGAAATTAACGTAATGTTTAAATCTTGAAATTTACATGGAATATTTAATTTTAAAAGATTAATAATTTCTATGTAATCAAGAATGATGAAAATTCTTAACTTTTAATTTAGAATTTAAAGTGATTAAATTGATTTAATAATAATTTATTTAATTAACATGAAAATTTGCCTTTTTGAGCACTATCTCGGATTTCAACGAAACAAGTTTCATCGGATCCGTAATAGTGAATTATTGTAAGATTTCAAGTTTCATAGCGATCGGACTTATCGTTTGACCACGCGGGCTCGAAATGCGTAGAAATCAATTAAAAGAATTTAAATGAATATAATTTGATTTTTGAAAGCTGACTTCTATATACAATGAAATTAGGGTTTGAAACCTGTTCCATTGAGTTTAAAAATATCGAAAAGATATATTTCGATATATTGGATGGCTTACTTTCGTTTCTGGAACGAAACGGGCTTTCAAGGTCGTTGTTATCGTTTCGACCCAATTTGAACTATCCATTCGTTCTTATCCATCTGTCTATATAAATAGATTTTTTTCTGAAACCCTAACAGTCTATTCCAATTTCTATACGTACTTCTTATTTCCATCTGCTCCTTCACTTCTTCCCAATGTCAGACATCAAAACCCTAAATTCCCAAATTCCAAATCAAATCGAAAATTCAAACTCCTCAAAAACTATCGAATTATATATCATGGCGAAGCTCCCGACGAGTGTAATCTACATCTGCAGTTCATTTTTGCAATCGAGTTTCGGTTTGTCCAGAAATCAGCAGTTTATTCTCGGCCGTCCATATTAGGGTTTCGCGATCGACGGTGGATCGTCGACTATTTGACAGTCGGGGAGTTGCGTCTTGTAGAGGACGTCGAGAGGCTTCGATCCATGTGGTTCGTTGGTGTAAGGGGCACACGATTTCACCACGATTGGCCTTGAATCATCGCGGCGGCGCTGGCTCATCAGAGGAGGCGGAAGGTTGCGCGCGGCCAGGGGAAGGTCGGCCTAAGCTGGTGGTTCCATCGGCGATGTCAGATTTAGGCATGGTGGCTATAGGCGTTGGCATTTGGTCAATCTCTAGTGGCGGCTATTGTGTCTGTGCACAAGGGTTGCTGTTCGATTTCATGCTAGGTTAGAAGGTAACCATATTTACGTTTAAGTCAACCATTTAACGCTAACTCTTAGTTGCTCATATGACATGCCAATTTATTTTTTACGATGCGCAACTCTTAGACGCGCACAATTTTTTTATAACTGTACGCAACTAAAAGTTGCGCATATGCATTGTAATAAGCAGGCACAACTCATAGTTGCACCTGCTATAATATGGTGCTGGCGCAACTATGAGTTGCGCATGCACAGGTTGCTGCTGTTAAAACAGAGGCAGCAGCAACCCTTCACTTCATTACCCAAAAACATTTCCCAACCTCAACCCCTTCTTCCATGCCCGAACCTATCAGCTCCAAACCCAATCTTTAGCCATTTTGCACCAAATTATCAAGAATTATTCAAAATTCTTCTTCAATCTTCGATTAAACCAAAGCTACAACAATGGAAGCGGGATCCTCTTCAACACAAATAGATTTTGGTAATTTTCAAAACCCTAGTTCTTTTGATTAAGTTCTAATTTGCTTATTATTTGGTTGTATTTGCTAGAAATATCATCAATTAGCTTGTTTTACATGTTAATAATCCAATTTGAAGCATTGAATCACTAATTGATTGTATACGATTTGTAAAATTTGGTTTTTTTTGCATGAACTTTGAAGAACCGGAAAGCGGACCAGTAGATGGTAGCGTGCTTTATATACAGGATAATCACCGCTCTAATTTTGAAGAGTTATTGAGGGTAATATTATTTGTTTTGTAATTATAGTAAATTTTTGCAAGCTTTTTCGCATTTTGAATAAACTATAAGATATAATTCTTTGTTTTGCAGAGTGTAAAACCGGTGGATTGTCTGGATCATTCGCAAAGTTTCGAAGATTTGATAGAGATGGTTGAAGATCAACGGGTTCAACAATTACTACATCAAACGGGATTCTGGTATTTCATGCAAATTAAATATATCAGATTTGACAGGTCTTTACTCACAGCTTTATGCGATAGATGGAGACCTGAGACTTGCACTTTTCATTTTTTCCGTTGGAGAAATGACAATTACACTACAAGACATTTCTATTTTGCTTGGCCTTCCCATCGAAGGCGCCGTGTTGAACTACGATGGTAACATGGATGTCGATGAGGTTTGTCAACGTGTGCTTGGTGAAATTCCACCCCCAGAAGCGGTGATCAATAGAAGAGAGTTGAAGGTCAAATGGATAAATGACCTTATAATCGGCAAGGAGATTTCAGTCGATTCATCTATTGAGGAGCTAGAACAGTTCACACGGGCTGTCATATTGCTTCTTATAGCATCTCGTCTATTTTCGAACCATTCGAAGGGTAGAGTTAGCGTTAAATGGTTGTACTTGCTAGAGGATTTTGCCACCATTTCCGATTATTCATGGGGTAGCGCGGTTTTATGCGCATTGTACAAGGAGTTGGATAATGTGGCACTAAGAAAGACGAACGGGTTAGCAGGTTGCCTAACCCTTCTGCAGGTATGTCGGTTTTGACTTATTGGTATACCAAATTTATGAAATATTTTGAAAGACGTTTCTTAACACTGATAATATGCAGGTACGGTCTTGGACGCGTATTTCTGTTGGACGGCCAAATGTTCGTGCCAATGTCGCTCCAGGATTACCGTACGGGGCAAGGTAAAAGCAACTTGAAATTTACACTGAAAACCTTTTGATTTCTGCCAATATTCACACACTATTTTGTTTATGACTGTAGATGGACCGGAGATAAACGTTGGAGTGATAATCCAGCCCGTCATCCCACATTCTATCGCAATGAGCTCGATGTTATGGACGAGCATGCTGTTGACTGGACGCCATACACGGCTGAGATCGTACAGGATCTGCCGCCTATTTGCTTGGATGGGGAGCAGACTTGGTATGCAAGGACCCCAATTATTTGCTTGCAAAGTGTAGCCATGCATTACCCCGACAGAGTGATGAGGCAATTTGGCCTTCATCAGCATATACCGGATCCAACTGAGCAGATTTTCCCACACGGTTGGAATAGAGACTTGTACAACACGTACGTCGCAAGGTGGGATCACAGGTTGGATCACATTCAAGTTGAACGCGTACCAAGAATGTCAATCGAACAATACTATAGTTGGTACTGGCATATCATACGGCGATTTGTTCTTAAAGAATCGTCAACTAGACTGCCCAGATACACTCCACGAGGACCGGTGGAACATGATTTGGTACGTGTTTATACATTTTAATCTTTTAACTTCCTCAACAAGCTTTACTTACTTGCGTCATTGATTCTTGTGTTTTAGGTTCAAGGGTTGTATATCATTTCCAATGAAGTTGACGATGTCATGGCAAATCCTGCAAATGAGGATAGAGTAAAAGGAAAGTGCTTAAACATCAAGGAAATTATCAAGTCGCTTCTTGGTAGGCATAAGCTAGAAAGACCACCACCGTATGTGCCTCGTCCGCCCTAGGCTTTTGGTCGTACCTACCAAAGAAGACGTTTTAGAGGCACGGGGGGTCCTTCATAAGATAGCCAGCCGGGGCAGGAAATAGTTGAAGCTGGACCATCTCAACCGCCTCCAACGCAAACTCAAAGAACACTACGCGACTGTAGAAACATAAGAAGATAGGGTTGTGTTGGTCTGTCGTTTGGTTGCTTTGTTTTGAATTTGTATTGGCTTGAAACTTGTTGGTTTGTAGGTGTTGCGATGTTGTATTATTGACTTGAAACATGTTGTTATATGAAATATGATGTTTTGTATGAACTATTTCACCTATTTGAATGAAATGTTGTACTTATAGGTTGTTATTATATGAAAGTTGATGTTTTATGATAGTTGCATATGTTATTTGCTCTCTGGAAATCTGGAAAGTTGCAGGCGCAACGTAGAATCGCGCATGAATGTTATGTGCTCTCTGGAAAGTTGCAGGCGCAACGTAGAATCGCGCATGAATGTTATGTGCTCTCTGGAAAGTTGCAGGCGCTACTTTTAGTTGCGCCCTCATGAATAAATTGTGCGCAACTTTGAGTTGCGCCAAGTATTTTCGTTTAGGCGCAACTTTAAGTTGCGCCTGCATACCTGTGCTATCCCCTGGCCCAACAACAGCATATAAACATCACAACTCCTCCCCAAACAAACACAACTCCTCAAACACATTTTCTTTAAGAAACCCTAACCTCCATTGCCATTATTTTCACTACCAGCAACACAACATTCCACTCAAAATCATTTAATTCTACGAAGATAAACAAAAGATTGCACGTTCATCTACACTTGAGGTAAAGTATCGAAACCCTACTCCACTAATTTTGATAGATCTAGTATTGTCATTTAACTTTCTATAATTTTGATAGACCAATAACTACCGTGCCGATTATTTGTCACTATGACGGTGATTTAGTCATCGATGAAAATAGCAAGCCAACCTATGTTGGCGGAAAACATAAGGGATCGAAAGTCAGGAGGGGTTGCAATTTTCTTGAGCTCAAAACGACAATTTACAAAGCTACAAAGATTACTTCTACGGAGTTCGACATCTTATTGGTTAGTAAATAGGTAATGGATGACGGCCCAATTGCTATTGAGGTAAACGATGATGACGATGTCGATTCTATGTTTTGTGTGGGGATGAAGGTAATTGAGCTGTATGTTAAGAAGACGGAGGTGGTACATACAACTGAACAACAAGCTCAAATCTTTGATTATGCAAGCCAACCCGGACCCAGTAATACTGCTGAGCAAAGTCAATGTATTACCCACACTACTCCTACCAACCACCGAACATTTACGCACAAGCAGCTGGGTATGCTTTTATGTGCTGTATGAATGTTTTATTCATGTTTTTTTGTACTTAATAGTCAAATGTTTGTGTACAGGTACGGTGTCATGGCATAGCCATCGCAGTCACCCGGGTATGGTTTCCTTTCATATCCATCGTATCTTCCACAGCCAATTCCAACCCCGAATTCAAACGACTACTTGCATGAAATTGAAGATGAAGATGTTGACACCGAGGATATGGAGGGTGGAAATGTTGATATTGAAATTTCCCATTTGGATAGCATGGAAATCGCTGCTTCACTTGACGACGATGAAACATGGATCGATGCTATGAATGTTAACAATGACGCTCCTTTAGATGATATTCCAGAAAAAGTTGATGACACTGATGAGTATATCGAGATGGAAGAACCGTTAGAAGATGACCAATGCAATGATACAATTATGGAAAGATCTGTTGTGCAGAAATTTCAATTTACCGATGAAATGTTCGGACTGGAATGTGTGGAGAAAGGCTCTCGAGTTGGTATGATTTTTAAATCGAAGGAATCTTTAATTGAACATATAAGTGAATGGTCGATAAAGTGTTCAGTTTCATTTAAAAACATAAAGTCCCGTGCTAGAGAGTTCACTGCTATATGTGATATTGATGCTAATTGTCCATGGTGGCTTCATGCAATTGTGTCTAAAAGAGATCATGATGGGTGGTGGGTGATAAAAAAATACGGTGGTGATCACGCTTACTCAAATCCAATCATCAACTCGAACCACAAACAAGCAACAGCCAAATTCATTTGCACCAAAGTCCTTCCACATGTTCGTTCGAACCCAAGTTACACTGCAAAATCTATCCAAGAGCTTATGGCAAACACTTACAAAATTCAAATAAGCTACATGAGAGCCTGGAAAGGACTTAGCAAAGCGGTGTCTAAAATATTTGGCGATTGGGAACCTTCGTACAATGACTTGCCTCAGTTTCTTCGTGCTATACAGAAATGCAATCCAGGTATTGTTTATCATGTACATACAGAAGGAGTACAATTTTGGGGGGCTTTCTGGGCATTTGGACCGAGCATTGCAGGTTTCAAGCATTGTCGTCCGGTTCTTTCTATTGACAGAACACATCTGTATGGTAAATATCAAGGTACGTTGCTTGTGGCTACAGGAGTTGATGCAGACAACTCTCTTTTTCCTTTGGTATTTGCTATTGTACAGACCGAGTCGGCGGAAACTTGGGGTTGGTTTTTTTCATGCATGGGACACTTAATTCCATCTTTAAATGCAAGATGCATTACATTCATTTTCGATAGAATGAAAGGAATTCCAACCGCCTTGCAAGAGAAGTGGAGAAGACCACATCATCATCGCTTCTGCCTTCGCCATTTGAAAGCAAACTTTAAAAAAGCTGATTTTGGTAGTAAGATTTTGCAAAACTTATTTCATGCTTGTGCTGAAGCAAGAGATGAGTTAACATACAAAGAACTCAGAGAGCAACTAAAAAATGTGAGTCCGGCTGTTGACAGATGGATCGATAGAAGTCTTCGACATAAGGACGAACAGTGGGCTCTTTACAAGGACAACAGTGAACGTTTCTGTATGATGACTACCAATGCTTCGGAGAGTTTCAATGGAGTTCTTAAAGGTGCAAGATTATTACTGGTAAAGGCATTAGTGGCACGTACCTTTCATCGTCTTAATAGCTACTTCTACAAAAGACGTACCAATGGAATGGATTACGCATCTTCGCTCACGCCAAATTATGACAAAATGATGGAAAAATATTCAGCATAAGCACATAATATGAGCATTAATAGGTTCATCTTAACGGAGTGGCAAGTAACATACACAAACGCGTGCAACTACACAGTAAATATTGCCAATGACAACTACAGCTATTCATGCAATATTCCTATTCTAGCCCATTTTCCATGTTCCCATGTTTTAGCTGCATGTGCACGATGTAGAGGAGGAGCGAACAGAGCTTACCATGATCTTATTTCATCCTGGTTTATGGCAGACATATATAGATAGTTATTCTCCGATTTTTCATCCAGTGCCCGACAGTGGATTTTGGGATGTACATGAAGGCCCTACTATACTCCTGCCGCCAACGCGAAGGAATACAGGAAGACTGAGGTCCACAAGAATAAGGGGAGTCATGGACGAAATGGGGGATAGAAGACGGGATAGATGTGGACAATGTGGTAACTTGGGTCATAAGAGAAGAACGTGAGGGAAGCAATAAATATTTTACTTGTTTCTACTACTTCTGTCATTCGTGAACTGTATAACTTATATTTTTATTATGTACGCAACTTTGTTATCAAAGGTTATCTTATGTCAAACATTTAAATTACTTGCTTTGTTATGTTACTTTGATTTAATTTATACGTAGCAAAATTATGAATTTTCCGCAGTTTTACATCTATCGTCAAATAAACATAACAGACAAACAATAATACATCATGTATTACATATCCATTACAACAACCAAGTAAAAATACAACCAAATAATACACCATTCATTAAAACTTAAGCATACATAAATCAATTAAACAAGTCTGATATAGATCCATTACATTACAGTTGCACTACCCAGTTTACTAGAACCCTTTCCAAATTGGATATACGGATTGCAAATAGTCTACTTGATGTCGAAACAGACTTTTTTCCTTTTCCAAACGTCTCACTTCGGCTTGCATCTCTAGTGCATACTCCACTCCCATAGGGGTCAACGGACGATCTAGCCATTTGAAGAAATTACAGCACTCAACACCTTTCGGGTAAGTTATATGATCAAGGTAGTCGGCACATCGTAAAACCGACGTCCAGCATTTGTTTGAGTCTTGCATACAACTACCTCACAAACATCTCCACATTGGCAAAGTGGATGTGTATCTTGTCTCACTCGTCCTTCGCCGCTAATATGTTTCCTCGGTCTTTGATTCGATTCGCCTAAGCAAACTTGATTATCCAAAGTAGATTGAACAGCAACACTATTAGCTGGAGGAACTATCTCAAATTGAGCTTCAAGAACTGTTTCAAACTGAGTTTCAGGAACAAATTCATTTTCAGCTTCCATCTGTTCAACATATTTCACCAATACTTCATCTGGAATCTCCCAATTATCCATATAAATTAATGGTAATGTGAGTGTGGGGTGAAGGGATTGTCGTAGCTTTGGTTTAATCGAAGAATGAAGATGAAATTTGGAAACTTTGTGATAATTTTATGCAAATTGGCTAAAAAATGGATTTGGGGATGTTGGGTTCGGCCATCAAGAAGATGAAGGAGGTTGGGAAATGTTTTTGGGTAATGAAGTGAAGCGTTGCTGCTGCCTCTGTTTTAACAACAGCAACTGTGTAGGCGCAACTCATAGTTGCGCCTGCACCATATTATAGCAGGCGCAACTATGAGTTGCGCCTGCTTATTACAATGCCTATGCGCAACTTTTAGTTGCGTACAATTATAAAATAATTGTGCGCATCTAAGAGTCGCGCGTCGTAAAAAATAAATTGGCATGTCATATGCGCAACTAAGAGTTGCGCATTTTCCTGGCAGTTACAAAAAAGCTGACTGGACTGCTGACTGGGCTGAAACAAGCCCTGTTTGGTAATAAGTTTCAAAACCAACACTGATCGCGAAATTATTTCGAAAATTAGCCTACTTTGAAAAATTTTCCTTTATTTTATTTAAATTTAAAATTTTCAAACTTCTAACTATCATAACTCTTGCATACGAACTCGGATTTAGACGCGGTTTCTTCCGTTGCGATCGTATCAAAATTTTGGAAAATCTGGAACTGGTTTGGTTGGTTTTAGAGACTGTTGGATTTTTGGACTTTTATTGGATTTTAAATCGACGATAAATCAAAGGTGAGTGATTTAACCCACTCATGGAATACTACGCCTTCTTATGTTAGTTGAATTAAATATATGAATTGATAAGAATTTTATTGATTGATGCTTGGTAATTTAAATTGTCTTTTAAATTTAATTTGAATTAAATTGCCATTTAAAATAATATTGAATTTAAATTGTTAGTTAAATACTTGATAATGATAATCAGTTAATTATTATGATTTATTGGCTGATTTGGATGTTGATTGTGATGGATGTTATTTCTTGACATTTTGGATGATTGGATGTTTATATCTCTGTTATCACCATGGGTTGAAATGATACATAGCCGAATGATCTTATAGATTAGGAAAAATCGTTATGGGTTGAAATGATACATACCCGACCGATTTTATTGATTTGGAAATTATTGATTCGGGATACGCGTTGAAATGATATAAACCTGGAAAATTTAACTATTTTGGGTTGAAATGATACATACCCTATCACTTGACCATAGGCTAGAAATTATATATAGACACCATTGGTCAAATTTAAATTATTTTCTAAATGGTAAAGTATGTTTGGTTTTTAATTTAATGATTTTATTTACTATTTATATTTGGAAAATAATTTATTTTATATGTTTTAAAGCTTCAAATTATAAGTTAATATATGGTTTTAAATGAAAATTTAAGATTTTAACTTATAATTTTATTTAGTTTGCATATATATTTTAAATAGTTTAAAATTCAATTTAATAAAATATTTAATATAGTTTTATTTATTTTTTTTAATTTAATTTAATATAATAAATATAGTTTTGATTTAAGATAATAATATAGACTTTTATAATAACTTTAACAGATAAAAGATTTTTGTAAAAAGATTTTTAGAATTTTGTAAATGTTTTGTAAGGAATTTATAAAAGTTTTGTAAGAGATTTTATAATGGATTTTGTAAAAGGATTTTTATAAAAGACTTTTATAAAGGATTTTATAATGGTTTTATAAAGGAGTTATAAAGGTTTTAAAGGATTTTATAAAGGGTTTTATAAAAGAACTTGTATAAAGGGATTTGGAAGTGTTTTAAAGGAATTTGCGTAGAAGTTTATGAAAAAGGGGAAGAGTTGTAAACTTTTTGGAATTAATAAATAGCTTTATAAATGGTTCTAAAGCATATAAATAGTTTATAAATGGTTTAGAAGAGATTTATAAATTATTTTCGAAATTGATTGAAAGAAATCTTCCTCGGTATTTATGAATATATTTATACTTTTGGAATAGGTATATGGATATCTTGATATGAAGGTACAAACTATTTTCTAGATTTATTATTAAAAATGTTTTATAAAATGACCACGGTATAAAATAAGCGTTTGGTTATTAAAGAGACCGGGGTCGGATATTGTCATACTCTCTGTCAATTTCGAAACCACTTTAACAACTATGCACGTGGTGGAGAATCCCGAACGAAGTAGGATGGTTTGGTGAACGCTACTATTATGAGGTAAGAATGCAACCCTGACCTTCGGGTCAGCTTGATATGACTAAAACAGGAGCTATCTTGCGCCAAGTGAGGTTGCTCCTCCTATCAGACATGCTTCTTCGATACCATATCTGTTACTTTGTGACTTATTGGTGGCCACCCTCGATTTGATTATGGGAGTGTGTCTCGAGGTGGGCGGTGGTAGTTGCTATGCGTTACCACCAGTTCGGGCGTGCAAAATGGTAGAATCCTACCATGGGCATTGCCTCGCGTTCCTTGTCATATGCTTTATCGAGCCCACTACGATTTTGGTTTGTGTCGTACTTATGGATTGCTCCCTAATAGCCCACCAATTTATGGTGGAGTTTACAGTACTATATAGACTACGATGCCTACAAAAATGTGTTAAGGAGGATATGGGTAACGCCTTAACGCTATTTTAATACTTTACTTTACTGATAGACGCGACATATATATAGCGTATTCTACTATATATAGATAGTTTAACGGATCCTTAGAAGATGGAAAATCCTAAAACATCTCTTAAGTTATTGCATGCACGTTATACACTGGATAGGAGATGTAAAATCCCGTAAACATCTCTGAAACCATTACACCCGTATTTACTTGTTGTTGATTTAACAAACATAAGATCTTTTAGTTCTGACTCGAGTGTTTTGTCTTTTCATTACGCTCTGGTAAGCCTGAGCATTTCAGTGTTGAAGACTTTATTTCTAGAGGACGAAGATAAAGTTTGGTATATTATATTATTAGTAATTATCCGCTGCATCATTATTGATATGTCATTGTTTGTACTCTGATTGTTGTAAAAATTGTGTAATCAAATGTATATTATAAAACAGCTTCATGGACTGTTTATTTGAGTATTATATTTTGTAATTCTACTGTGAGATTCTGTGTTTTGTTTTTCCTTCTTTTATCTTATTTTCTTATTTACCCCATTGACAATCCTCCCTTTTGAATGGTTTGAGTTGACATGTGTGGTTCATTGTCATTTAAATCGTCCAAAAAGGTGGGTCGTCACAGATTTTGTGCATGTTGGATTATCAAAAAAATGCAAAGGAGATGTTGTCCATTTGCATTTTAATTTGTATAATTTATTTATGTTGTGTGTACATTATTTAGATGGCCATAATTTGATGGAATTCGACTCGGCCACGTGATACAAATGGTATTGATGGTTGTGGAGTAATTTTACTTCATAATTTATATATTCAGATATTTATTTACTTTCTTATTTTAAAAAGTTGTTTGAAAAATTTTGAAAATTTATTTAAGGATTTGGAAATTCTATTAAAAGTATTTTATAAATAATTTGCTAAAATTTATTTAATTAATTATTTTTATTCTTAAAAATATAATTTGAATTATAATATAAATTTAGTTTTCTATTGGTTATAAAAATATTTTAAAAAAATCAGTACTATAATATATTATACTTTTTTGAATTGTTTTAAAGGAAAATATAATATATTGCTATTTTATAAAATATAATATGAAAATATTAATATTGTTTAAGCGAGTTTTATTATAAAGGGTATTGAAATATTATTGAAGGAGTTTTCAAACCTTGGAAAAATAAAATATTATTTTATGAAATAATTTAGTTATTTTGGGATATGTTTTGAATGTATAAAAATCTCTCTTCTATAATATGTAAATTTAAAATATAATATAGTATAAAGGAAAATGTATAATTTCTAATTAGTTTGAGTATAAAGTGAAGATATTGGATTATAATATTTGTTTTGAAATGGAAAGGAATTATTATGGAGGATTGTAAATTTATTTTAAAAATTGTATTTAACTATAGAAAATTATTGAATAGTTATTTTGTGTAATATTTAGTTTTACACACTAATTTTAGGCTTCTAAGAAGGAACGGGTTTCTAATGTTATTGGTGAAGATTAAAGTATTATTTTAGGTTAAGAAATTTGTTATTTATTGTAATGAATGTATTATATTGGGTATTAATTCATTATCTAGTTAATTCTGGAGTACTTGTTTATTATCCTTTCTAAGTATTTTGTATATAAGATTATATCTTGTAATTGATTTATTATTGAATATTGATTAGTTTTATATTTCTTTGTGTGTGTGTATGTTTTGATTAATCTGTTGTTTCTTACCTTTTGGATTCCTACTTCTATATATATTAAACTAGATTATATAAAAGATAAACCATTGATGTTGACTTCTTTAGTGATTTATAATAATACGGTGATGACATCCTTTTATGTGATTTTGCGATGGTTCTATTCTGTGTGATGAAAAATATAAATCAATAGAATTATAATACCGTCTGGTATGAGACTTTCGATAATATTGCTATGGTTATTCTTTGGACTTGTTATATAGAATATTGAAGGAACAAGTATGATATATGAGCCCTGAGTAAACAAATTAGTAAGATGCGGTAATATGGGTTGCCATTTTGTTATTTATTTAGTTATTTTGTGCTTGTGGATGACACTCAAATGGGGATTTATTATGTATAATGGGCTCGTTGTTGTAAGTCACGTATTTAGCCATGTATCGACATATATAGTGTTGTTTGTCGGCATGAGTACAGTTGTGTGTCAGCTGTTATATATATTTAGTATTTGTCTATTCACTATCTGACTTTCTTTATATTGTGGTTAACTAGATTGGCTAGTATCCATCCTAGCTGCCTAATCACGGTGGTCGCGTCCTAAATCCTTGACACCATAGTTGTGTGGTAGTAATCTATATGTCCGTGTGTCGGCAACAGATATAGCTATGTGTCGGTAATGTAAAGCCCATGCGTGTCACCTAGGCCATTAGTCTGTTACCATTTAAGGAGTGTGTAGGGTCGCAACCAATGTATAACATAGTCGTGTAGCATGTTTATGACATGTAATGGATATGAGTCACGATGTCCATCGAGGTAACCAAACTGTAAGAGCCATGTTGGTGGTGAAAGTCTATAGGATCTTTATAAATAATGCAACTTATATATGTGTGTATATTACTAACTATGATAAGCAAGGTATAATAATTGAATATAAGATAAATAATAGAAACGATCACACCAGATATTTTATACTAGTTCGGACCTCACGTCCTACGTCCGGTCCCGAAGCTCCCCTTCGGTATTTCCTTTAACCAACTGACCCTCGCTTCGTCCGGAGGAATAGACTAATACAAAAGTATATCTTTGACAATCTTTTGTTCCAAATAACACGGTTTTTGACTGATAGTACAAATCTTTCTATCATCTCCTTTGAGTATGTGAATGTGAATGCTTTGAGTTGTAGGAAGTGGTTTAACCAAATTTATATTTTGGTTATAATAGATTAAGAGTATGTAATCAATGTATGCACAAGAGAGTGATAAGAAATTAAGAGAGAAAAGATTCAATTAATTCAAGTTTTGTTATTTTCTACATCTCAATCAAAGTAGTATTTATAGATTCAAAATGATGGAGATAAATAGTTGTTACTATTAGAGAAGTTCTATTCACTTTAATGGCTGCAACCTTTTGATGAAAGGTAATTTCTTTTTGTCTCAACAGAAGCGTCTTTTCAAAATTTACATTTTTTCATACGACAGACATCTGTGGTAAAACCTCAGACGTCTATGACTTCAGAAAATAATTACCCGAGGATTGTCACAGACGTTTGTGGTTTTACCTCAGACGTCTGTGAGTAGTAAAAACAGATTTTCAACTTAATTTCAGTGCATATGAAATAGTGTGTGATTGTGTGTGCATATATACTCAAGGAGACCTTAACAATATTTTATTTAAGACTCTTTTATAGTAGAATAACCTTACTAACTATAGTATGGTCGATAGATCTTCGTTTCTCTTTGAGTCTCAGTATCTTCAAGCATGGTGTCTTCTTGTAGCATATAAATGCAATCTTGATAAAGTGTGTGTATATATATATATGATTGTGCTATTGTTATCATTGAAACACAAACTGGAGGTTCTAATAATCTCCCCTTTTACGATGATGACAACTATACAATCAAAAATGGAAGAATTATTATATTTGTCTCCCCTTATGTATATGCATAAATTCCTCCTCCTTTGTCATTATCAAAATGCAAAGAATGATATAAGACAAATAAATGTTAAATAGACATTTAATAGCATGTTATATATTAGATCATGAATATTTAAAACTAGACAAGGAAGTTCAAATAAAATCAGAGAAAATGTAGTAGAAGTTTTAAACCGTTAAATTGACAAGCATAAGCGTAGATAATGGAAAAAATAGTAAAAAGATAACTAAAATAAAATGCTAATTGTACTGGTTTGAAGAGTAAGATAAGCCCCCATAATTCTCGTAGTATTCCCAATAAGATGAAGGATCCTATTCGAATGGGCTTGGCCATTGCGTTTGGTCATTGTACTCCTTATCTTCTTGAACTGAGAGACCTTGAAATGCCACGTATGATTGTTGTTGAAAATGTGGATTATCAGACACGTACATGTCATCACTATCTTCTTCTTCCTCCTCAGGTTGTTCTTGCATATGAGTCTTCCCTCTTTCACCTCTATCGTGAGATGTTCCTCCGGGAGAAGCTTAAGAGTGATAAATTGTTGTATGAGCCCCAGGTGGCGATGTAGGTGAAGGCAAGGATGATGAGCGAGAAGATGATCGACCACGTACTTTTCGCATAACCTTCCCTAAAGTGGAAACAAATTTGTCCAAAGTCTTTTCCATTTTTGTCATCCTAGTCGAGAAAGAACGTTCCAATCCAGTCATCATTTTGTTTAAGGCTCACCGGTTAGTGAAATGACCCTCCTATATCTACACTAATTTCATAAGGAATTTTTTTTTTAAGGTAAAGAGGATATATATATATATATATAGATATATCATCCATTGCAAATATAATTCTCAGGGTCAATATCTTTCTCCAATAAACCAAAATAAATCCAGGATCACAATAATCAACCAATATAAATATATCAGTACATTCACAAAGGTAAGCACATACATGTGAAGATGTATATGCCTCTCTTGTTTGAATCAGAGTTCTGGAAAACAAGAGGATGTTGGATTGCTAATAAAATTTTTGACTAAACAATCCACTGGAAACATACACATTAGTCTGTTTATACTAACTAAGGAGTGATCAAGTAATAATCGGTAGTAAACAAGCTTTTAATATAGATGTTTGTGTTAAGTTCTGAATAGTGACAAATTCAGTATAAAAGAAAGTGGATCCTAAGGGAACACAAGCAACATCTAGGCGTAATGGAAACGCGCCTAACTTATACATGAAAGGTCACGAGTTCGAGTGCTATGCTGGTCGGTTCAAACACAATTTTTGGTTTTTTTTTTCCTTTTTTTTTTCATTTTTCTTTTGTGCAGTCTGGAATCTGTTATCTACCTATCTACATATATATATATTTTTATTTTTGCCTAAATTCCATCATACAAAACAATAATTCTTGCTTAATCATTTTTGAAACCCACCCCTATAACCTGGAAGGCTTCAGGATTGATATGAATTAAGAGTATGGTTCTTGGGTTTTGAGGATGATGGAAGTGTTGGTCATTATTCAGGTTTGTATTTCTTCTTATAAGATCTGTCTGGCATTTAAAATGCCTTTGGTTAAGATCTGAGTGAAGTTCAGATTCCTAATTCAAGTGCAAAGGAAAAGGTGAGTTGATATTTGCACAAAACATGTTTATGTGCATATATATCTGCAACTATTTGAATCTGGCTTCCATCTACCTTACTACAGATTCTTTCTTTATTTAAAAATAGGACATGAAACAATTTTATGGAACAAGTTAAATTATTAAAACCTTGCAGCCCTATAAAAACATTCAACCTATGTCTATTTTCTTTTGTATACATATGCCATAGTAGAAAATAAAACCATTTGATTTTCTGAGAATCAACTATCCTGATTATCCAAACTTAAATCCTTTTCAAAGACTCAAGATTGACTAATACATGTATAAAATGTAATCATTCAATTTTTAACATGGTGTTCTTGCTAAATCCACTTACAAGATTTGATCGAAATCCTTTTTAAACATAACTGATATTTAACTTAATTCATAATTTCCAGATACAAATCAATCTCTTAACAAAATGCCTAACAAAAATATCCATCCAATATTCAACACTTAATACAAGTAGCAATTTAAATTGTCAATACATGCAGATTTCAACATTTAGGCTCTTATCTAACTAAGTTTTAGCATGCTATATCTTCTTCTCAAGGCCTTGCTCCTACTCCTACTTAGTTGCTGCAAACCCTGAAAAAGCATTTGAAACTGCCTCATTTTAAATGAGACACCCCAGATGCCATTAGCACACTAGGGTCAGACACATGTCTGGTATGAGAAAATTCACAAAAGCAATTTGTTAATTAGGTTAAAATCAAGTTAAGTACAAATACATAAGGTTCTGTCCTTTGGAATCAGGTAAATACTTGTGTGCATGCTCTGTGTCATTGTGCATGTGCACACTTTAACTTTCTTTCCAGAGACTACACATATGAATATGGCACAAACATTCAAGCATACAACTCAATCATAGACAAACAATCATTCATACCAAACAGGAAAATAACTAATATGAGTTAAATCACATATTCAATTCTCATATTTCAAATCTGGGAAAAACTCTAGTTTTCTCATCTGCTCAAGTATTATTTCCTTGGTATATTTATCTATCCTTGGTCTCATCTGCAATATTTATGAATCAATGGACACACTGTAATGAACTAATTCACTCCATTACACAAAGATCTCAGGACTTAAACAAGCCATGTGTCAACTTATGTTACTCAAGCACACAAGTCATTCCTGCAGTGTTCTTGACCCCAATTTCCTAATCAGATTTAAGTTAATAATAACCCCTTTGATTTTTCATGACAAACCATTCAGTGATTCATTTTATTTAGCTAAAACATCCATATCATGGTATCTCCTATTATTCATGACCATACAGAAACAACAAGCAAACAACCATTGGTGACTACAAAATAAGGTTCTGTATATTTATATAGATATTCATCCTGGTATATTTTTCTTTAAAGGAGTTTAGGCAACTAACATTGGCTTATGGCTTCTGGGGGAGTTTTTCTTTTGCAAACATTTGTGCTTGAGTTAAACTCAGAATAATCTGGTCTCACTGAATCACAAAATTTTGTTTGCTATGCATTTTATTGAATCAGGGGCATCAGCACATAGGCAACCCTATTGCACCCCTAATTCCTTTCTATTTCAAGCCTCAGCACTTATACATGAGTATATTGCAGCTCAACATTATTTACATCTTTCTGGGTTGAGCCAAAACCAATACTACTTGCCTATTCTCAACATTTTATTTTCTGGGTATTTATTTATATCCCTAAACATTAACATATCAGAGATCTGAGTGTATAAAACAGACATGTATGCTAACAACACATAAAACTTTGGTATAATAAAACAAATGATCAACCAAAGAAAATCAAAACATATTTAGGTTTAAATTCACAGATAAACATTCATATATGAAAATACTCTTTGAATAAAAATACTTTTATCTGGCTGCCTACATTAGGACTTATTGCCTTAGATTTTTGAGTGAGTTTTCTCACCTAGCTCTCTTCTTTGTTTCCTTAATTAATTGATGAACTCCTGCTCTTATCCTCAAGCTCTCTTTCTTCCCTTTGTCTTATGATTTCAGTGGTATTGTTTTTCTTCTCTTTTTTTTTTCTTCAAAATTCTTTTCTGAGGAGAAGAGGAGGCTGCTGCATATACATGTATATATATACAGGGTCTCTCTTAGGGTTTTGGTTATTGGCTAAGTCCATTTTTGCCCACCAGAAAATCATGTTATCTGAATTTTAAACCCAAAGTTTTACCCCTTCCCGGCTTAATTTGGGTGAAGAGAAAAGTGGTTACATTTTTTTTTCCAGAAATCTGCTTTTCAGAAAATACTTTTCCCCTTGTCTATAATCATGCTAAAAATGTGACTTGGTTTTTTTTTATTATTTATCAAATACACTTCCTAATTCTGCCTGTAGCAACATTTCTCTGTTTTCTCTTTTTTTTTTCTATTCTTAGCTTTCATGCAAATGGCATGTACTTCCTTTATTTATTTATAAGAGGATTAGTTCTTTTTATATCTTCATTCTTTTTATTTCTGCTTATATTAAAATATGTCTGTATATTTTATTTCACTAATTTAAACTCTGGTATTTTATTAACACATATATATATTTATATATATATATATATCATTCTGTATTGACACACACATGCACATGTATACTTAAGAAAAATATTCAGTAGCATACATATATTTATATTTACTTATGCATTCAGCTTTTAAAGATTTAATATATATATATATATATATTTATTCCCATACATATCAATATGTATTTATTCTTAAAGTTCAGAGATTTTTAGCTTTAGTTCATGTGTATACCCTGTGCACACATGTACACACATACTGATACACTATCAAGCCATAACAATCTCCTTCCAAAATTAATTTAAAAATTATTTTAAATTTATTTATATTTTCCAAAATGAATTCCTAAAATCTTGGGTCATTACATACACCCCTCCTTTTAGAAATTGTGTCCCACAATTTTCCTAAGCTTAAAATAAATTTTAAACTTAATTCAGAGAACAAGTATATTCTCTACCAAATAGATTCTTAGTTCTATACTAACTAAAAATATATTCATCCAAAATAAAGAAAACAATCAAAGATCAGAATTACCTTAATCTGAAAATAGCTTAGGATAATTCATCCTAACTTTGTCTTCTAATTCCCATGTGCAATCACTAGGATCTAGACTCCACTGTACCTTCACAAGTTTTAGAGATTTATTCCTCAATTTCTTCACATCTTTTGCCAAAATTCCCACTGGATCCTTTTCATAAATCAAATTAGGATTTATCTTCACTTGTGTTGGGGTTTCAAGAATTTCTGCCTTGTCATGGACCCATCTTCTCAATTGTGATACATGAAAAACATCATGTATACCTTGCATGTTTTCTGGTAATTCCAACCTATATGCCAAGGGACCAATTCTCTCCAGAATTTTGTATGGTCCAATATATCTTGGGGTTAATTTGCCTTGTTTTCCAAACCTCAACACATTTTTCATGGGTGAGATTTTGATGAAAACAAAATTTCCCACCTCATATTCTACCTGTCTCCTTCTCATGTCTGCAAATTTCTTTTGCCTATCTTGAGCTGCTGTCATTCTTCTTCTTATCAACTCAATTTTCTCCTTGGTTTCTTGTATGTACTCAGGTCCTAAAATAGACCTTTCTCCTGCTTCTACCCAGCAAACAGGTGACAAACAGGGTTTTCCATATAAGGCTTCAAATGGAGCCATTCCTATGGTGCTTTGGTAGCTGTTGTTGTATGTAAATTCAACTAGATGAAGATAATCTTCCCAGTTGCCCCCAAAATCCAGTATACATGCCCTCAACATGTCCTCCAAAACTTTGTTTACCACCTCAGTCTGCCCATCTGATTGAGGATGGTAGGCAGTACTTAAACATAGTTCACTTCCCATTGCTTCTTGAAAGCTTCTCCAGAATTTTGAAGTGAAGATGGTATCCCTATCACTCACAATGGTTTTGGGAATGCCATGTAACCTTACCACTTCTCTTATAAAAATTTGAGCTAGTTTTGGTGCAGTTCTTTCTGACTTGACTGGGATGAAGTGTGCTACTTTGGTTAGCCTATCCACTATCACCCATATGCTTGTATTACCTCTCTTAGATCTAGGCAGTCCATCTATGAAGTCCATAGATATGTCTTCCCACTTCCACTGTGGTACACTAAGAGGTTGCATCAACCCTGATGGTCTTTGAGTTTCAGCCTTGACTTGTTGGCAAGTCATACATTTGGCAATGTACTTGGCTATATCAGATTTCATCCCCTTCCACCAGAAGTCTCTTTTCACATTTTGATACATTTTTGTGTTACCTGGGTGTATGGAGTATTTACTTCTGTGATATTCATTCAATATCTCCTTCTTCAATTCTATGTCCTCTGGTACACACATTCTATTCTGGTATCTCACATAACCATCTTTATCAATGTGGTGTTTCATCACATCCTCCCCTCTTGAGAGGAGCATTCTCTTCTCTAATAAGTGAGCATCTTGTTCTTGCATTTTTCCTACCTTCAGAATTAAATCTGGTTGAAGTGTCATTAAGCTTAACTTCCCTTTACCTTCTTGTGCACCATGCATCTTCTCATCAATGTACACACAGCCATTCTCCCCAATCTCTAACTCAGTTAGCAAAGACAAATCTCTAAATTCTGCTATCATCATCATAGCCAATTTAGCATGCTGTCTACTTAGAGCATCTGCAACTTTGTTTGCTTTGCCTGGTGTATAGAGTATGTCAAAATCATAGGCAGCTAAGAACTCCACCCATCTGTGTTGCCTCATGTTCAAATCTTTTTGTGAAAACAAATATTTTAGAGACTTGTGGTCAGTGTAAAGTTCAAACTTAGTGCCTAATAAATAATGTCTCCAAAGTTTTAAAGCATATATCACAGCTGCTAATTCGAGATCATGTGTGGCATACCTTACTTCATGGGGTTTAAGTTGTCTGGATGCATATGCAATGACTTGGCCTTGTTGCATCAACACTGCACCCAAGCCAAACCCACTAGCATCAGTGTATACCACTAATTCTTCATTTCCATGTGGTACCTTTAGAATTGGAGCATTCACCAATGCCTCCTTCAATTGTTCAAAAGACTTTTCACATTTTTCTGACCAAACAAAAGCTTGGTTCTTCCTGGTTAGGTTAGTGAGTGGTGTAGAAATTTTTGAAAAATCTTTTATAAACCTTCTATAATACCCTGCCATCCCCATAAATGACCTCACTTCACTCACAGTGCTTGGCCTCTTCCATGCTTGAATAGCCACTATTTTATTGGGGTTCACAGAAATTCCTTTGGCAGATATAACATGGCCAAGAAAATGTACTTCCTCCTTCCAAAACACACATTTTGAAAATTTTGCCTTTAAATCTTTTTCCCTTAGCCTAGACAAAACCAGGTGCAAATGATGCTTATGTTCTTCCACTGTCTTGGAATAAATCAAAATGTCATCTATGAAAATAAGCACAAACTTGTCTAAACAATCTCTAAAGGTTCTGTTCATTAAATCTACAAAGTAAGATGGTGCATTGGTCAAGCCAAATGGCATAACCAAAAATTCATACAACCCATACCTAGTGTTAAAGGCAGTGTACTTGATGCTTGATTCTTCCACTTTCATTTGATGAAAACCAGATGCTAAGTCTAGCCTAGAAAATACTTTTGCCCCTGCTAATTGATCAAAAAGATCATCTATTCTTGGCAATGGGTATTTATTTTTAATAGTTACTTTGTTTAATTCTCTATAATCTATGCAGAGTCTTAAAGAGCCATCTTGCTTCTTAACAAATACCACTGGTGCTCCCCAGCAAGAATTACTTGGTCTTATAAAACCCTTTTCATCCAATTCTTCTAACTGTTTCTTTAATTCTTTTAGTTCATTTGGCCCCATTCTAGTTGGCTTTTTAATCACTGGGCTTGCTCCTGGAACTAGATTGATCTGGAATTCTACTGGTCTATGGTGTGGAATACCCTTGACCTCACCAAACACATCCAAATATTCATTGACTATGGGGATTTCTTCAATGGTTAGTTCACTGAAATCTTTCTCTGAGTCAACTAAATGATATAGTTTTCCTTCCTTAGCTACCTCACATAAAACTGTGATTCTCTGGCCTCTAGAATTTTGCAATGATATGGTGGATGAGTCTAAATTAATTATGGCTTTAAATTGCCTTAACCAGTCTACCCCCAATATAACACCTATATTTGGGTAATTCAAAACATATAAATTGGAAATAAAAATATTTCCTCCTATGTTTAACTCCACATCCACACAAATCATATTTAAAACACTAGAACTCCCCAATGGACTGTGTATATGCAATGGGGTTTCAACCAATATGCAATTCAGTTTTAGCATTTTAACCAATTCATAAGAAATTAAGGAGTGAGTTGCCCCAGTATCATATACTACTGTTATGGGTATGGTACAAATAAGTAATGTACCTTCCACTTGGCTATGGTTTACAGTGTTACTCTCCACTGTGGCTTTGCCTTTTCCTTCCAAATTTGCCAACTTGCCTTGCTGTTTATACTCAGGACAATTCCTCTTCATATGCCCCTCTTTCCCACATAGATAGCATTTGAAAGCTCCTCCTTTCAATTCTGGACATCTTGGTTTGATATGCCCTTCCTTTCCACACTGATGGCACACAATTTTCTTCTTGTCTTCCTTAGCTTTGACATCTCCAGTGCTTTTGTTACTAGCCTCTTCTTTCTTCTTATCATAAGGGTGATACCTCCCCTTACCTTTCTTGTTATTATTGCTCTTAAAATTTCTGAACTTCTCCCTTTCCTTATCATGTTGTTCCAACCTCAAAGCTAAGTCTATCACATGATCAAAAGTCTTGTCTGCATAGGGTAACATGGCTCTGCTAAGTCCTGGGTTCAGACCTTTTATGTACCTATCATTTTTAGATGCCTCATCTGCCACAAGCATTGCTCCATATGTGGAAAGCCCCTCAAACTTTTGAGTATATTCTGTGACAGTCATGGTTCCTTGTCTAAGTCTAATGAATTCTTCTAGCAAGGTAGTCTTTGCTGATGCTGGTACAAACCTTGCTTCCAACATCTCTTTGAATTGATTCCAAGTGATTTCATTCTCATTCCTTCCTGCAATGATTACTTCCCACTAGCCTAAAGCTACTCCTTTCAGCTGTCTTGAAGCCACTTGCCTCTTTCTTTGATCATCAAGTTGCATGTCATTGAAAATTCTTTCCAATGTTCTCAACCATGTTTGAATTTCCATGATACTCTCTGTCCCTTCAAAGCTTTTGCCTCCTAAATGAGTATATGTCTTAAGCAATTTTGAGAGTTCTTCATAGGGATTTTCTTGCCTTTGTCCTGCCCCATCCCTAAATGCTCTCACCAAGTCTTGCAGATTGACCATTGGTGGTGCATGGGAAGATCCTGCTCCTTGATTTGGTGGTCTCCCTACCATAGTTTGCTAATAATAATTTACATAGCTGGTTAGTTTGATATTTAGTTCCTTTTAATTTTATTTCTATCTAAGAACTTGATCCTTACTTCTACTATGTTGAATAACATAGCTCTGATACCAACTGAAATGACCCTCCTATATCTACACTAATTTCATAAGGAATTTTTTTTTTTTTTAAGGTAAAGAGGATATATATATATATATAGATATATCATCCATTGCAAATATAATTCTCAGGGTCAATATCTTTCTCCAATAAACCAAAATAAATCCAGGATCACAATAATCAACCAATATAAATATATCAGTACATTCACAAAGGTAAGCACATACATGTGAAGATGTATATGCCTCTCTTGTTTGAATCAGAGTTCTGGAAAACAAGAAGATGTTGGATTGCTAATAAAATTTTTGACTAAACAATCCACTGGAAACATACACATTAGTCTGTTTATACTAACTAAGGAGTGATCAAGTAATAATCGGTAGTAAACAAGCTTTTAATATAGATGTTTGTGTTAAGTTCTGAATAGTGACAAATTCAGTATAAAAGAAAGTGGATCCTAAGGGAACACAAGCAACATCTAGGCGTAATGGAAACGCGCCTAACTTATACATGAAAGGTCACGAGTTCGAGTGCTATGCTGGTCGGTTCAAACATAATTTTTGGTTTTTTTTTTCCTTTTTTTTTCATTTTTCTTTTGTGCAGTCTGGAATCTGTTATCTACCTATCTACATATATATATATTTTTATTTTTGCCTAAATTCCATCATACAAAACAATAATTCTTGCTTAATCATTTTTGAAACCCACCCCTATAACCTGGAAGGCTTCAGGATTGATATGAATTAAGAGTATGGTTCTTGGGTTTTGAGGATGATGGAAGTGTTGGTCATTATTCAGGTTTGTATTTCTTCTTATAAGATCTGTCTGGCATTTAAAATGCCTTTGGTTAAGATCTGAGTGAAGTTCAGATTCCTAATTCAAGTGCAAAGGAAAAGGTGAGTTGATATTTGCACAAAACATGTTTATGTGCATATATATCTGCAACTATTTGAATCTGGCTTCCATCTACCTTACTACAGATTCTTTCTTTATTTAAAAATAGGACATGAAACAATTTTATGGAACAAGTTAAATTATTAAAACCTTGCAGCCCTATAAAAACATTCAACCTATGTCTATTTTCTTTTGTATACATATGCCATAGTAGAAAATAAAACCATTTGATTTTCTGAGAATCAACTATCCTGATTATCCAAACTTAAATCCTTTTCAAAGACTCAAGATTGACTAATACATGTATAAAATGTAATCATTCAATTTTTAACATGGTGTTCTTGCTAAATCCACTTACAAGATTTGATCGAAATCCTTTTTAAACATAACTGATATTTAACTTAATTCATAATTTCCAGATACAAATCAATCTCTTAACAAAATGCCTAACAAAAATATCCATCCAATATTCAACACTTAATACAAGTAGCAATTTAAATTGTCAATACATGCAGATTTCAACATTTAGGCTCTTATCTAACTAAGTTTTAGCATGCTATATCTTCTTCTCAAGGCCTTGCTCCTACTCCTACTTAGTTGCTGCAAACCCTGAAAAAGCATTTGAAACTGCCTCATTTTAAATGAGACACCCCAGATGCCATTAGCACACTAGGGTCAGACACATGTCTGGTATGAGAAAATTCACAAAAGCAATTTGTTAATTAGGTTAAAATCAAGTTAAGTACAAATACATAAGGTTCTGTCCTTTGGAATCAGGTAAATACTTGTGTGCATGCTCTGTGTCATTGTGCATGTGCACACTTTAACTTTCTTTCCAGAGACTACACATATGAATATGGCACAAACATTCAAGCATACAACTCAATCATAGACAAACAATCATTCATACCAAACAGGAAAATAACTAATATGAGTTAAATCACATATTCAATTCTCATATTTCAAATCTGGGAAAAACTCTAGTTTTCTCATCTGCTCAAGTATTATTTCCTTGGTATATTTATCTATCCTTGGTCTCATCTGCAATATTTATGAATCAATGGACACACTGTAATGAACTAATTCACTCCATTACACAAAGATCTCAGGACTTAAACAAGCCATGTGTCAACTTATGTTACTCAAGCACACAAGTCATTCCTGCAGTGTTCTTGACCCCAATTTCCTAATCAGATTTAAGTTAATAATAACCCCTTTGATTTTTCATGACAAACCATTCAGTGATTCATTTTATTTAGCTAAAACATCCATATCATGGTATCTCCTATTATTCATGACCATACAGAAACAACAAGCAAACAACCATTGGTGACTACAAAATAAGGTTCTGTATATTTATATAGATATTCATCCTGGTATATTTTTCTTTAAAGGAGTTTAGGCAACTAACATTGGCTTATGGCTTCTGGGGGAGTTTTTCTTTTGCAAACATTTGTGCTTGAGTTAAACTCAGAATAATCTGGTCTCACTGAATCACAAAATTTTGTTTGCTATGCATTTTATTGAATCAGGGGCATCAGCACATAGGCAACCCTATTGCACCCCTAATTCCTTTCTATTTCAAGCCTCAGCACTTATACATGAGTATATTGCAGCTCAACATTATTTACAACTTTCTGGGTTGAGCCAAAACCAATACTACTTGCCTATTCTCAACATTTTATTTTCTGGGTATTTATTTATATCCCTAAACATTAACATATCAGAGATCTGAGTGTATAAAACAGACATGTATGCTAACAACACATAAAACTTTGGTATAATAAAACAAATGATCAACCAAAGAAAATCAAAACATATTTAGGTTTAAATTCACAGATAAACATTCATATATGAAAATACTCTTTGAATAAAAATACTTTTATCTGGCTGCCTACATTAGGACTTATTGCCTTAGATTTTTGAGTGAGTTTTCTCACCTAGCTCTCTTCTTTGTTTCCTTAATTAATTGATGAACTCCTGCTCTTATCCTCAAGCTCTCTTTCTTCCCTTTGTCTTATGATTTCAGTGGTATTGTTTTTCTTCTCTTTTTTTTCTCTTCAAAATTCTTTTCTGAGGAGAAGAGGAGGCTGCTGCATATACATGTATATATATACAGGGTCTCTCTTAGGGTTTTGGTTATTGGCTAAGTCCATTTTTGCCCACCAGAAAATCATGTTATCTGAATTTTAAACCCAAAGTTTTACCCCTTCCCGGCTTAATTTGGGTGAAGAGAAAAGTGGTTACATTTTTTTTTCCAGAAATCTGCTTTTCAGAAAATACTTTTCCCCTTGTCTATAATCATGCTAAAAATGTGACTTGTTTTTTTTTTTATTATTTATCAAATACACTTCCTAATTCTGCCTGTAGCAACATTTCTCTGTTTTCTCTTTTTTTTTTCTATTCTTAGCTTTCATGCAAATGGCATGTACTTCCTTTATTTATTTATAAGAGGATTAGTTCTTTTTATATCTTCATTCTTTTTATTTCTGCTTATATTAAAATATGTCTGTATATTTTATTTCACTAATTTAAACTCTGGTATTTTATTAACACATATATATATTTATATATATATATATATCATTCTGTATTGACACACACATGCACATGTATACTTAAGAAAAATATTCAGTAGCATACATATATTTATATTTACTTATGCATTCAGCTTTTAAAGATTTAATATATATATATATATATTTATTCCCATACATATCAATATGTATTTATTCTTAAAGTTCAGAGATTTTTAGCTTTAGTTCATGTGTATACCCTGTGCACACATGTACACACATACTGATACACTATCAAGCCATAACAATCTCCTTCCAAAATTAATTTAAAAATTATTTTAAATTTATTTATATTTTCCAAAATGAATTCCTAAAATCTTGGGTCATTACAGTTAGCCGTGATTATCTTTTGGTTTTTAAGTGCCAAATCATGAAGAGATTCGTTTTGCATTGGTTCAACATGAGCTTCTTGTATTTTAGAATCTGAATAATATTCGCTAGCGTGACAAGAGGATGTAGGTTGTTGTGAAGGATGAGGTGAGTAAGTCTGCTGAGGAGTAGTAGTGGGAGGTGGACCATGATGCTCTTGTTGTTGTTGTAATCTCCATTGTTCAAAGGAGATAATTGGGGTGGTCATGGGGGAAGATGCATAAACGATGAAAACCGTATACCGCTTCTTTAACGGGAATTTCTTCAAAATGAGAAATATAGGAGGGTACCCCTAAATCATTTAAGAGACGCATAATGAATGGAGCATAGATAATAGTGCGTCGATGATGAGACCAAAAGATTTTAATTTCACTATGGATGAATTTAGCCCAATTTATTTGTATTCCACCGAAGATAGCATAAAGGGCTTTGTGATCATTATCATAGATTCGTTCATGAGTACCAAGACATGGGATTATCATATTTATTATCACATGATTTAACAATCTAGCTTTTGATCAAAAGTAGATGGATTTTCACTGGGGCATCCTTTCTTCCCAATAAGATGAGTTATTTCGTCCCGTGGCAAGTTCCTATGGTCGAAAATGTCTTCCAAATCAATCCTGGTTGAAGAACAATTAACTCTGTATCCAATGGTGTTGACGCTAATTTTTAAAATGCATCCGTACACACTCGTCCATAACCATCCTTCATCATTCTCAGGATTCCAAATATCATTACTACATACATTTGCAGAGAAAAGAAAGATAGCTAATTGGTCGATTTGTTCCTCATTTTCGTCGAAATTAATTAAATCTCGACATTCGGAGGCGACAGTCATTTCTTGAATGCTATAATCTCCAAACTTGTATAATCGATAGAAAGGCCCGAAATGAAGCTTCTTTTGCTTTAGTTCATCGAATTGCTTGTTGGCAATTGTGCTATTATGTAGCCATTCTTGAATGAGAGCAACATTAACCATAGGATTGTGAGAAGATGATGATTGACCCTTCTTGGCGCGTTTATTAAATGGAGTTTTTGGTTTGGGAGAAATTCGTGAGCAAATAGAGAGTTCTTGGAGGCTAGGATTTTAGGAAGTAAATTTGGGATAGGAGGTAAAATTGGGAACATCTTATTTATATACGGCTACTGAGGTAGGGTTTCAGAACAGCGATAGACATTTATGGGTGGAGAACAGACGTCTGTGCTTTCAGTTAAGATTAAATAGAGACAGACGTCTGTGATGTTTCCACAAACATCTGTGGTTGCAAAAAAAATAAACAGAGAGTAAGGTTAGATGTCTATGAATTCCCACAGACGTCTGAGGTTACAGGAAATTGTTTTCCCATAACTTTTGACAGACGTCCGTGGTATTTTCACATACATTTATGGTATGCATTTTCTGAAATACTGTAAAGAATTTAAATAGCAATTAAATTTTATTGAAATTTTAATACAATAAAACAATATACATACTAAAAATTAACAAATAAACTTAATTTATATGACGCGTAGCATAAGTATAGTTTTTGTAACATCCCGTATCTGGAGACCAAAAGCTAAGCGCTACAGATGCTACAGTTATCCATAGTATTAAATTCTGGTGGAAAAATACGGTAATGCAAATGGTGTCCATAATATCAGAAGCAGTTGAATATGAACAAAATGTAGATTTCCTTATTACATTTCAAAACAAATTCATATCCAAGTTATATAACCCCATATCATTTCCCAGGTAAAGATTAATTATAATCATTACAAAAATACGCCAAGAGCAACATATGACGATGCCCCCTTGGTTGATCAAAGCAATATAGTCATATCTGACTTAATATACATAGCGGAATCAAAACAAAACTGTAAATTCAAATTAGCTATCCGTCAGCCACCTGCTCGTCTCCGGAAGCTTTATTCGCCAAAATTCTAAACCTAAAAACCTTAACCCTCAGCCTACTCAAATCAATTTTGAGCACCCGAGATTTTAAAAGGAAACAGAAACTTCGAGTCGGAAATAAAGCCTGGTGTGAATAATTCGGTTACATCTCGGTTTACTGATATTAAGTGAGACCACGATGCTTAGCGGAACGGGTTTCCCCTCACTAATATCCTCCTTAAAACATATATTTTGCAAATTCTTTCCTACAACCAAACTGGTTAATCAAACTGATCATATCAAAATAGCAATATCCTTTATGCTAATGAATGGACTATCTGTCCATAAAACAAGTAATAAGTAGACTATCTATCCACAACATAATAGCAAGGCACGTTATGCTAACAAATGGATTATCTGTCCATAAACTGGGCTGACAGCTTGCAAACTGGACTAACTGTCTAGATCAAAATGGACTAACTGCCCGAATCATTTTCTTAGGGTTAACTACCCTTTATCATTTTCCTTGAAAACCTTTTCAAAATGATTTAACCTTTTAAATCATACTTATACAAGGAAAATATAATCTTAGCTTTATTCTAAGCTATTTTGCCATGATATATATACTTTACTCAAAATAATGTTGATGAACTTTAATAAGGATTAACTATCCTTTCAAAACAAGTTAAAACCCTTTTTAACTTGAAAATACTTAGGCTATATTGCCATTTTAATACTTTCGAAACCTTTTTTAAATCGTTAGACAACACTTTCTAAACCTTTGAAGGTAACCCCTTTGAAACCAATAAAAGTGACCCTTTCGAAACCATTAAAAGCCTTTCCTTTGAAAGCTTCAATACCATAGACATCCTCCTTTAAAACCTTTTAAATATCGCCTTTAAGAAAACATAGGAAAAACCCTTCCTTTCAATCCTTTCAAAACCCTAAGGAACCACCCCTTTCGAAACTATTCATTAAAAACTTTCGAAACAGTCAAAACTCTATCCTTTCGGAAGCTCTTTGGGTTCAGTTTAAAACATGTGGAAACCTTTTAAAACCATTCAAAAATTTACCCTTTCAAAACTATTGGAATTATGCCTTCAAGTAGAGCAAAAGGATCAAAAAACCCATTAAAGTCGAAAGCATCTGTTTCGAAATCATTTAAAACCATCTCTTTCGAAACCATTTAAAACTATCTCTTTAGAAACCATTTGGGTTTTACTTTAATCATAGAAAAAGGGTCTTAAAAACATTTAAGCCGAAAGCATCTGTTTCGAAACCATTTTCTAAGTAAAGAAGTGATGGTGTTGAAACCATCTCTTCGAAAGCATTGGAGAGGTGTCCACAATTCTAGAAAAAAAAACAACCCTTTCGAAACCATCTGGGTCGAAAGGTACAAAGGCGGCAACAAAAGGTCACTACAACAAATAGGACCTTTAACAGCGTTTCAAAAATGCTATAAAAGCTATTAACAGTGTTTTTACATACGCTGTATATCAACATGCATTTATATGTCAGAGATATACAATGATAAGGAATAAACGCTGTTAAATGTCCTTTTTTACAGCATTTCCCTGGTGTCATGAAATCATTTAACAGCGTTTGGTTTAATTTAACGGCATTTAAAAAAACGCTGTTAAAACAATTTAACGGCATTTTTAAAACGCCGTTAAAACATTCCATGGCGTTTAAAAAACGTCGCGGAATGTTTTAACGGCGTTTTAAAAACGCCGTTAAATTGTATTTGGTTATGTTTTTAGATACAATTTAACGGCGTTTTTAAAACGCTGTTAAAACATTCCACGGCGTTTAGAAAACGCCGTGGAATGTTTTAACAGCGTTTTAAAAACGCCGTTAAATTATATACAAGGCTAAGTCAATTAGGCTTTTTATACTTTTCTGTAAAATCCATTTCAGTAAACATCAGTCACAATGTGTATATATACTACATTTCATAATTAGCATATTATATCAATACCACATTTCAAAATCAACATATAGTATCAATACCACATTTTGGACACATATTTGATAACCAACCAATGAAATTTCATAATCAAAATACATAATATTCTTACACCAAACATAAATAGTTCGTCATCAATAGTTCATAAACAAAATATAGAACAAGTAGCAATAGCAAAACAAAAGCAAGTAGTACATACGTTAAAACCAAAAAGTAGTTCTAGCAGCAAAATTAACTTTGATCCATAACTCGTTGCAACCTTTTTTTGCATCACAGTAGATCATCTATCTACCTGTAAAGCAAAAGTAATGCTTGAGAATCAATTCATCAGAAAAGTGTACACAAAGTTAAATCGGATTCATAATGCAAACACTAAATATTCATCGTACTATTTCATTAGGCGATTGACTAATACAAAGTATACAACATGCCATAAAATCAAGTAGCATTTACAAGTGAAGTAGAGTAAAAAATAATAAACGAACTCGGTAATTTACTTGGAGTAAAATCAAGCTGCATATTATCGACGTATGAAGCTGCATATTAACTTAATTACTTATTTTAAACTTAGTTAATTTATTATTATTATTATTATATTATTTTATTACTACTACTACTATTATTTTTATTTTAAATTTAGTTAATTTTTATAAACTTAATTAATCTTATAAAACTTAGTTAACCTAGTTAATTTTTATAAAAATTAGATAATTTTGTTAAAACATAGTCAATTCTTATAACAATTTAACAAAGATTTCAAAATAGAGAACATGGATTTTATAAAACTAAATTAATTTTCATAAACTTTAGTTAATTTAATTAAAAAATTGAACAGTCCCTGATATGCTTTCAATTTTATTGCTACATGTTATATTAAATATATCGATTTAGATTTTGGATCAGCATGACTTCATGCTGGTGTAAGTACGCTATATGCTTAATTTAGCACCCATATTAAGAATGCTAGCAAATGTAAAGAAAAAAAGAAAAAGTACCCATTATGCAGTTACAACCTGAACTGGCCAATTATTGAACTGAGAGATTGTAACAAGTACAATCACGGCTCATCATGGTCCAACCATTGCTTCACAATATGGAGCAGCTTTTCTGTGCCTTGATCTTTTTCTTCTTCTTTTGCTTCGGAGGCTGTAGCACAACTTTTATTGTTGCGCCAAAGACTGCCTTAACATTCTATAGCAAAACAAATGGATGTTTACACCTAATGTAAAATACATGAGCGAAGAAAGAAAAGAATGACACGTGAGGGATAAAGACCATATACTTGTGTTTTTGAGCTACACTCAATGTAAGATGGGGCACCAATTTGCTTTGCCAATTCTTCCCCCTTTTTCCATATCAAATGATAATTTAATGCTATTATCAAAAGAAACATAGAGAAAGAAACAAAAAAGGAATTATGGAACTGTATTAGTGCTGCTGATTTCTACCTGTGCAGTTGTAATCGGAACAGCACCTGGATGATCTACAAAGAATTGCTTATCATCACGAAGATCTATAAGATAAAACAAGTTTCATGTTAGTAGTAACACAATTAATTGAACATGCAATTTTCATTAAGTAGGTAATATGGAAAAGAAACATTAATTGAGAACAAAAATAATTCACTAAAAATACTGCCAATCATAATATGTCATCCAACATAATATCTTAAACAATGTTCACTGCAAGGATGTTCTTATAAAACACTTATTATTTCTGTCCTTTGCATATACAATAAAATACCAACATAATGTCTCACTTTAAAGCTGTAGCCATCTTAAAATCAAACATAGCTAACAGATAGAGAAAAACTCGTTGAATGCACTTTTTCCATACCATTTCAAGTTTAAGTTTAATATAACACCTAGCTGCTTGAATCATAGTCGGTTGATTAAGGGATCAGTGATGGTGGTAATGCTCAGTCGGAGATTAAATACCACTAAAAAGGACCCATTTTGTAAAGACCCGCAAATCCGTCTTCCGAAAACTCGACACTGATACGTCCACTATACCAAATTGTCGAATAATCGAATGGCGGACACGCGAAACTTTAGGGTTAAAAAGAAGAGGTAGAAGAAGACAGAAGAAAAGAAAGAACAGAACAGAAACAACAACAGAATCTCACATTCACAGCGGAACAATATATATAATAGATAAATCAATAATCTTTAAAACAAAAGACTATATCAGTTTATACATACATCAATCATCAGAGTCAATATACAACTCAATACAACAATGGACAGTTATATAAACTTGTCCACATACAGAATACACAGCGGAAATAATAACAAGTACGGGAGTACGCTTCGCCATCCAGCTTATCTCCAAAGCTCCAGAATATCCAGAATATCCTGATAAAAATAACTCTAGGCTGCCCGTGTGGAAAATTATGGGCACCCAGAGTTTAGAAGGGAACAATAAACTCCGAGTCAGTCATGGTGACTGGTGTAAGATCGTAAAATAGTTATTTTCGCAAAGAAAATAAAACAGATTCGCAATGCTTTTGGAAAATGAAACTACCATAAGGCCTCCCGCCACACATACAATGCAAACGCATAATTGGAGGAGATTTCCCCTTATGATAGTCAAAAATGTTTACTACGCAAAATCAATTGATATTATTATTAATGTCTAGTGTGGAAAACATTTCGAAAGTATAATATCAATCTTAGCCAACATACAACCATTGTTGTATGTCTACTATAGCACTACGTTCAATAGCAGGTTACCGCCACATTCCATAGTAGGTAATACAACTAAAAATCGTACAGGGTTCGTATTGTTTCTTTGGATTTCCAACAAATGGTCAGGCAAAGGAACTTTCTTATACCGAAATAGAAACGCCTCTGGAAAGACGCCCCGAGAACCTAATCGGATCTCTGCAAACAAAAGGCCGATGCTACCTCACGCTCTAACCGAGCTGTAACTAGGTAACTAACACACGAGCTATGCCATCCCCCGGTCGTTACCGACCTTTATCCGAGGATCCTCAATCACAACGCAACAGCCACAAAATATAATCAACATAGGTAAAATATCTGGGCTCCATACCATGATATCACCTTTTATCCAGAAGGAAATGGCATTCCCTAGGGGCGCTACCCCTACAAACCTTTGTCGCAACATTCCTGTTTCGACCATTACCGGGTTGTGAGGCTCGACGAAGTCTCGTCCACAAAGCCACGTTTTTTCACAAAGCCACGCTTTTTCACAAAGCCACGCTTTTTCACAAAGCAACGCTTTGATCAACAATGATCAATCAGCACTTCGTATGCCACATTACCAAATTGGGAATGTATCACTAGTAACCATCAACTACATAACCTCTGAGCTCGTACGTCTCATAGAAGGGTGTTAAGCTAAGAGAATAAATTCTCCGTCACCAACAGAAATGTATTTGATAGAAACCAGCTTTACATCTCAAAGTGTAACGTCAGACACACATCCATACAAGTCTGTTCCAGGTTCGAACAGAACCGAAGGCACTTCCAAAGAAGCCCTTGCAAATCCGAATAATTTCTAATCACGTCCGGACTTCCCATAACAAAGGGTGATAAATCTCTATACCGGGGACCAGTCGGTGCAGAGACATTCGACGAGTTGTCCTTTCGTTTTCGAAAATATCCGGTCTTCACCACCGGTCTTCAAATGCTATCCATATACATCGTATCACTATTCGGAATGGGTTATATGACACAAAGGTCCTCTCCCGGCTTAACCGAATAATGAGCGTTTGTTTTAAAAACAAAACAAGTGTCATTTCAGAGACAAATATTGATAGTCGGTTATTTAACTATCAACAACATTCACAACAAACATCCAATTCAAATAATTTTTCCCAAATTATTTATTTCAAAATATCTTCAAAAGATATACATTTTCCACACTTCACATTTGAAAATCAATTTCAAATCATATTTCACACTTCACATTTGAAAATCAATTTCAAATCTCAAAACGGTCCATTTAAACCAATTAGATAAATCCTTATCGATTTATTTCAAATTTACATTCCAAATCTGTAAATTTATTTCCACACTTCATCATTTTGAAAATCCGATTTCAAATCACATCTTTTCCACACTTTAAAAAAAAATCAATATTTATTTTTAAAACAAATTTCCCTTTCCTTTTATAAATTCTATTCGGAATTTACATTCCCAAAAAAATCCACTTTTACACGATTTTCAAATCGTTTTCCAAATATTCATTTTCAACACCAAATCAACTTCCAAAATTGATTTCTCAATTTTATTTCAAATCCCAAATCGAATTCCAAATTGATTTCTGAATTTACTTCAACACCGAATCACATTTCAAATTGATTTTAACTTTTAATCCCAAATACCAAATCGTTTTTACAAATCGATTTCCAAATTTATTCTCAACACAAAAATCAATTTTTCATTCCATATCAAATAAGTTTTCATATCGATTTCTCAAAGATTTATTTCAAATACCCAATCAATTATCAATTTGATTTCAAACAAATTTATCTCTTTTTAAATAAATTCTTTTATTTTTTCCAAACCATCTAAAAATTCAATTTTAATTTCAGAAATCCAATTTCATTTATTTCTGGTATCCAACGATACCAAAAATACATTCGGCTAAATTTTAGCCTTCAACAAATTCAATCACAGATATAATCAGTCACAGATTATAAATAATCAATCACACAACATATGAAATCAATTCAAATGTTTTGAGGAATCCTGTTGGATCCCTCCAACCTGTTTCCCTGCATCCACAGATGTTAGCACAATACCAATTCCACTTCGAGGTGGAATATCGCGGTATATAGGTTTTATAAAAATATCATCCGCTTACTAACGGCGCAATAGGGTCTCATCCGCTATATAATTGCGGGAAATCAATCAATCCAATATATACATATGCCAATATGTATATATTGCTATATATATAGATATATCCTACTATATCTAATATCACAATCCAAATAGCAATCAGTCAATAACTGCAAAAAAATCCACTTTCAATTTGAGTGAGAAGATCTCACCTTTGCTTTAATTTTGCAATCCATTTTCCATTTTGACCATTTCTTCACGGTTTTAAACCTTGTATAAACAATTCATACAATTTTTATTAATATTCAAAATAAATTCGAACAATTTAATTCACCATTTAATAAATTTAATTTAAACTTAAATTAAATTTTAAACTAATATTTTTTCTTTAAAAGTCTTTTAGTATCTAAAAATGATTAAATAGGTTAACTGAATAAATTTATCACCAAATCTATTATTAAAAATAAACTTAGCAATTTGAAACATGTATATTTACTGTTTCACCTATAAATAGGTATTTATTTGATTAAAACAAAATTTCCCTTTCTGTATGTTCACTTATATATTTATATATATAAAAAATATAAATACACATATATGCCTTACTATAAATTAAATTACTTTTCTCTGTTTTAGTCCTTACTGTTTTACTTTTTTTTATATATATATATACTTTCCTTAAATTAATTTAAAGATAAAGATGCCATATACCTCACTGACAAGGACCTCCACTACCCGCCAGAGTCTTCCCCATCATCGAGAACCACGCGAGCCAGACCTCATCCAAAACTGCCGCGAAGCCCAAACCTCGCCGTGCTCGAACTCGCGTTCGCGAGCCTTCCATTGAATTCGAATAGCCTGCATCGCCACCTCGACTTCACGCATCGCGAGTTGACAGCGAAACCCAACTCTACTCCCTTTTCGATTTCGATTTGATTTTCACTGCCCTTTCGAGCTCTCGAATCCCACCATCATCTTGCAGCCCTATCCTCGCTGCTACTGCCTCGCGTAACAACCCCACCCAGTCGACCGAGTATTAAGCGATTTCGATACGAATAGGAAGAGGGCGACCATTCACACACTCATGAACTGATGAACGAAAACGAATCTCGTTTCAATTTGTATTGGAAATTCGAAGTCAGATAAGAAATGAGGAAGAGTTGTCACCATTATATTTTTATTTCGTTCGATTTTTGATTTTTTGAACTGGGAGGTATTTAATTTATTTGTTCGGCCATTTATTTTTTCTTCTGAACGAAATGATAAAGTGTTCTGCTGTGAAACGAAATAAAGGGGAGGAAATGATGTTGGGGTGTACGAGGGGAGACAGTGATTTGATGGAAAAAGTATCGATGTTGAAAGAAGGCAGGCTGAAGAAAGAATCTCTGCTAGGTTGACTAATTCCAATTCAAATTCAAATTTAAATCGTGCGATAAAGTCAACCAAAAATTTTTGACTTCCTATCGAGGCGTGCCGTTAGGCGTTCATAATGTTATACGCCTATTCCGAACACAATGGAAAAGGTTCCGAGTCCAAATTCGATCGTATGGAGAATATAGCTTTTTGGATCAGTTATTATATTGAATTTCGATTAAATTTCAGCGCGTTTGCTTATCGTACGACCAAACGATCACTCCAAACATTACGAAAATTGAAATCCGTCAATAATACACTATTACGGATTCAATGGAACTGGTTTCGTCAAATTCCGAGATTGCACCCCGGAACGCTATTTTTAAATATCGATTAAACGATACAATTTCAAAACTGAACAAAACAGTTTCAATTTTCAATTCTAAAAGTTCTATTACATTCAGAATTATCAATATAAATTTTCTAAGCCTTCAGATTATTTTTAAATCAGCTTAAAACTGAAGATTCAAATTTTTACCCAGTTTCAATAATTTAATCGCCAAATTCATTCTGATTTCTCGAATTTCAAATTAAACTATCATTCGAATATTTAAATTAAATTAAATATTCACATTTCAAATATCAAAAATTCAGGGTTGTTACAATCTTCCCCCCTTAAAAGAATTTCGTCCCGAAATTACAAGTTAGGAAAAATGGTCCTTAACTCGTCTACTATTTTTCATCATCCAATAGTTTTATCAACTTACTAACCTAAATCTTCTTATTAAAGATCCATCATTATCTCAACAAGCTTTCCAACTTCAATTATAGGTTCCAAACAACATTGTTTTCTTAACAATTCAAATTTTTAAATTTAAATTTAAATTTTCTCAAAAATTTTCTAACACTCGAAATTTCCGAAAAATTTCGCCAGCGTCTCCTTTGCGCGGCTAATACGGTACAACTACAAAACGTCCCTACGGACTCTCAAATCCCAAAAGAAAACAAAATGCCAAGTGGCAAAATCAGAAACTCATCAAATTTCATACTGAAATTTAAATACATACCTTTTGTCGAGCAAATTCAAATTATCTTCAAAATTAAAATCCAATTTCAAATACCCTGTATGTTTTACCTAACAACAATGGCCAAATTTACTTATTGGATTCTCAATACCCGTTTTACTTAAGAATTTCATTCATTCATTTCTTAAGTGAAATATAAGTATTACATACTTCTTATATTCGTTTTCACTTCATTAACAAAGTTATATATTCATTTCCATTCAACTTTGCATTTTCAATCCCATTTGAATTCAATTGACAATTTCAATTCAATTTGAATCCATTTTATCTTCAGATTTTCATTCAGATCTTCATTTCGAATTTTACTTGAATTCGATTCATCTTCTAATTTCGAATATTGAGCTTTATTCACTTTTATCTCAATTCCCAGTTTTAAATCTTTTGTCGTTAGTCAAAAATTTCCAAAAATTTCCAAAATTCTCTAACTCCAAGTGAAAACACTCAAAAAATCATTTTTAAAATGGATATGGAAAGCACGTTCCCCCATGGATCACAGTTACTCGGCGGTTTCGCTACTATCCCAGTAGAATCACTTGTAACTGTAGATTTCACATCTCTTGAATTTTTCCATGGTTGTTGCCATAGATCGTAGTTCACACGGCGGTTACACCACTATCCCAGTGGAATCGCTTGTAACCATAGGCATCTCGCCCCTCGAATTTCGCTGTGGCATCTAGATCGCAGTTTACACGGCGGCTGCGCAACTATCTCAGTGGAATCGCTTGTAACCGTGGGTATCACACCCCTAGAATTACGCTAGCATACATCACGATCAATTAACATGGTCCCATCCCGATCAAATGGATACTCATACTGAGTTCCATCACCTTCACAATTTTTTTAATGGAAGGTACTTTTTCATATCCTTAGTTTGGAAAACATATGTCATATGTATAGTACTTCATTTCCAATTGATTCCATTCAATTTTTAATTGGCATTTCATTAATCAAATCTCATTGGAAACCATTCAAATCTATTCCATCTACTAATTTAATTAGTATATTCACTCATCCATTTTAAAATTTCACATTTTCCATATTAAATTCGCCTCGAATTTATTTTATCAATAACAAAGAGATTTCAAGTTATTTTTCTTTCTTACTTATTTGAATTTATATACAAATTCAAACCATTTCATTCAACTCACAATTAAATTTTGATTTACTAACTCAACTTCCAATTCATTATTTCATGAATTAATAATTTATCAAGTTAGTTTACTTGAATTCAATCCACTTCATTTTATTTTATTCAACTTGATTCAAATCAATCTCATTTCATTTTTCAATTTCAATTCATTTATTTACAAATGTAGCTTCATTTGTTCATTCATAAATTCATTCATTTTTCAATTTGAATCCTATTCCAATCAGATTTCAAATGTTTTATAAGTTATCAACTTATTTACATTCCATTAATGAATTTATTTTCAATTATCTCTTGGAATTCTATTTCAATTTGTAAATTACATTTACAATTCACATTTCCAAATCTCATTTGTATATGGATTTTATTTCATTATCTTTCAATTCATATTTATAAATTTCATTCGTTAAATGAATTTATCTCCAAATCTTTGGTTATTAATTTAATTTCTTATTCAATTTCCATATAACAATGGTGATAGTTCAATATTATCTCTTCCTAACAACCAAACATCCATATACTATAATAATTCATACAAAATCATTTCTTTTCTATACAAAAATAGTTTTGGGAAAAATTATTTCATTCACCCTAATTTTAAAACAATACTGTGTCGGTTTATCTTGTTTAAGAGTTTAGAAACCCTTACCGATTATAGTTGGCCACCCTGCACCGACCAGAATTTATAAACAATCAACCGATAAGTCAACACAATACAAAACAAATTTTGTATTCACTAACAAATACGCACTCATATCTATTATTACACTCACACTCATTCTAGAGTACTACTGACTCTATCTCTAATGAGTAACACCCAACAGAGCCAAGGGTTGTCACTTAACCGGATGCTCTGATACCACTTGTAAAGACCCGCAAATCCATCTTCCGAAAACTCGACACCGATACGTCCACTGTACCAAATTGTCGAATAATCGAATGGCGGAAACGCGAAACTTTAGGGTTAAAAAGAAGAGGTAGAAGAAGACAGAAGAAAAGAAAGAACAGAATAGAAACAACAACAGAATCTCACATTCGCAGCGGAACAATATATATAATAGATAAATCAATAATCTTTAAAACAAAAGACTATATCAGTTTATACATACATCAATCATCAGAGTCAATATACAACTCAATACAACAATGGATAGTTATATAAACTTGTCCATATACAGAATACACAGCGGAAATAATAACAAGTACGGGAGTACGCTTCGCTATCCAGCTTATCTCCAAAGCTCCAGAATATCCAAAATATCCTGATAAAAATAACTCTAGGCTGCCCGTGTGGAAAATTATGGGCACCCAGAGTTTAGAAGGGAACAATAAACTCCGAGTCAGTCATGGTGACTAGTGTGAGATCGTAAAACAGTTATTTTCGCAAAGAAAATAAAATAGATTCGCAATGCTTTTGGAAAATGAAACTACCATAAGGCCTCCCACCACACATACAATGCAAACGCAGAATTGGAGGAGATTTCCCCTTATGATAGTCAAAAATGTTTACTACGACAAATCAATTGATATTATTATTAATGTCTAGTGTGGAAAACATTTCGAAAGTATAATATCAATCTTAGCCAACATACAACCATTGTTGTATGTCTACTATAGCTACTACGTTCAATAGCAGGTTACCGCCACATTCCATAGTAGGTAATACAACTAAAAATCGTACAGGGTTCGTATTGTTTCTTTGGATTTCCAACAAATGGTCAGGCAAAGGAACTTCCTTATACCGAAATAGAAACACCTCTGGAAAGATGCCCCGAGAACCTAACCGGATCTCTGCAAACAAAAGGCCGACGCTACCTCACACTCTAACCGAGCTGTAACTAGGTAACTAACACACGAGCTATGCCATCCCCCGGTCGTTACCGACCTTTATCCGAGGATCCTCAATCACAACGCAACAGCCACAAAATATAATCAACATAGGTAAAATATCTGGGCTCCATACCATGATATCACCTTTTATCCAGAAGGAAATGGCATTCCCTAGGGGCGCTACCGCTGCAAACCTTTGTCGCAACATTCCTGTTTCGACCGTTACCGGGTTGTGAGGCTCGATGAAGTCTCATCCACAAAGCTACGCTTTTTCACAAAGCCACGCTTTTTCACAAAGCCACGCTTTTTCACAAAGCCACGCTTTTTCACAAAGCCACGCTTTTTCACAAAGCCACGCTTTTTCACAAAGCCACGCTTTTTCACAAAGCCACGCTTTTTCACAAAGCCACGCTTTTTCACAAAGCCACGCTTTTTCACAAAGCAACGCTTTGATCAACAATGATCAATCAGCACTTCGTATGCCACATTACCAAATTGGGAATGTATCACTAGTAACCATCAACTACATAACCTCTGAGCTCGTACGTCTCAGAGAAGGGTGTTAAGCTAAGAGAATAAATTCTCCGCCACCAACAGAAATGTATTTGATAGAAACCAGCTTTACATCTCAAAGTGTAACGTCAGACACACATCCATACAAGTCTGTTCCGGGTTCGAACAGAACCGAAGGCACTTCCAAAGAAGCCCTTGCTAATCCGGATAATTTCTAATCACGTCCGGACTTCCCATCACAAAGGGTGATAAAATCTCTATACCGGGGACCAGTCGGTGCAGAGACATTCGACGAGTTGTCCTTTCGTTTTCGAAAATATCCGGTCTTCACCACCGGTCTTCAAATGCTATCCATATACGTCGTATCACTATTCGGAATAGGTTATATGACACAAAGGTCCTCTCTCGGCTTAACCGAATAATGAGCGTTTGTTTTAAAAACAAATCAAGTGTCATTTCAGAGACAAATATTGATAGTCGGTTATTTAACTATCAACAACATTCACAACAAACATCCAATTCAAATAATTTTTCCCAAATTATTTATTTCAAAATATCTTCAAAAGATATACATTTTCCACACTTCACATTTGAAAATCAATTTCAAATCATATTTCACACTTCACATTTGAAAACCAATTTCAAATCTCAAAACGGTCCATTTAAACCAATTAGATAAATCCTTATCGATTTATTTCAAATTTACATTCCAAATCTGTAAATTTATTTCCACACTTCATCACTTTGAAAATCCGATTTCAAATCGCATCTTTTCCACACTTTAAAAATAAATCAATATTTATTTTTAAAACAAATTTCCCTTTCCTTTTATAAATTCTATTCAGAATTTACATTCCCAAAAAAATCCACTTTTACACGATTTTCAAATCGTTTTCCAAATATTCATTTTCAACACCAAATCAACTTCCAAAATTGATTTCTCAATTTTATTTCAAATCCCAAATCGAATTCCAAATTGATTTCTGAATTTACTTCAACACCGAATCACATTTCAAATTGATTTTAACTTTTAATCCCAAATACCAAATCGTTTTTACAAATCGATTTCCAAATTTATTCTCAACAAAAAAAATCAATTTTTCATTACATATCAAATAAGTTTTCATATCGATTTCTCAAAGATTTATTTCAAATACCCAATCAATTATCAATTTGATTTCAAACAAATTTATCTCTTTTTAAATAAATTCTTTTATTTTTTCCAAACCATCTAAAAATTCAATTTTAATTTCAGAAATCCAATTTCATTTATTTCTGGTATCCAACGATACCAAAAATACATTCGGCTAAATTTTAGCCTTCAACAAATTCAATCACAGATATAATCAGTCACAGATTATAAATAATCAATCACACAACATATGAAATCAATTCAAATGTTTTGAGGAATCCTGTTGGATCCCTCCAACCTGTTTCCCTGCATCCACAGATGTTAGCACAATACCAATTCCACTTCGAGGTGGAATATCGCGGTATATAGGTTTTATAAAAATATCATCCGCTTACTAACGGCGCAATAGGGTCTCATCCGCTATATAATTGCGGGAAATCAATCAATCCAATATATACATATGCAAATATGTATATATTTCTATATATATAAATATATCCTACTATATCTAATATCACAATCCAAATAGCAATCAGTCAATAACTACAAAAAAATCCACTTTTAATTTGAGTGAGAAGATCTCACCTTTGCTTTAATTTTGCAATCCATTTTCCATTTTGACCATTTCTTCATGGTTTTAAGCCTTGTATAAACAATTCATACAATTTTTATTAATATTCAAAATAAATTCGAACAATTCAATTCACCATTTAATAAAATTAATTTAAACTTAAATTAAATTTTAAACTAATATTTTTTCTTTAAAACTCTTTTAGTATCTAAAAATGATTAAAAAGGTAAACTGAATAAATTTATCACCAAATCTATTATTAAAAATAAACTTAGCAATTTGAAACATGTATATTTACTGTTTCACCTATAAATAGGTATTTATTTGATTAAAACAAAATTTCCCTTTCTGTATGTTCACTTATATATTTATATATATAAAAAAAATACACATATATGCCTTACTGTAAATTAAATTACTTTTCTCTGTTTTAGTCCTTACTGTTTTACTTTTATATATATATATACTTTCCTTAAATTAATTTAAAGATAAAGATGCCATATACCTCACTGACAAGGACCTCCACTACCCACCAGAGTCTTCCCCATCATCGAGAACCACGCGAGCCAGACCTCATCCAAAACTGCCGCGAAGCCCAAACCTCGCCGTGCTCGAACTCGCGTTCGCGAGCCTTCCATTGAGTTCGAATAGCCTGCATCGCCACCTCGACTTCACGCATCGCGAGTTGACAGCGAAACCCAACTCTGCTCCCTTTCCGATTTCGATTTGATTTTCACTGCCCTTTCGAGCTCTCGAATCCCACCATCATCTTGCAGCCCTATCCTCGCTGCTACTGCCTCGTGTAACAACCCCACCCAGTCGACCGAGTATTAAGCGATTTTGATACGAATAGGAAGAGGGCGACCATTCATGCACTCACGAACTGATGAACAAAAACGAATCTCGTTTCAATTTGTATTGGAAATTCGAAGTCAGATAAGAAATGAGGAAGAGCTATCGCCATTATATTTTTGTTTCGTTTGATTTTTGATTTTTTGAACTGGGGAGGTATTTAGTTTTATTTGTTCGGCCATTTATTTTTTCTTCTGAACGAAATGATAAAGTGTTCTGCTGTGAACCGAAATAAAGGGGAGGAAATGATGTTGGGGTGTACGAGGGGAGACAGTGATTTGAAGGAAAAAGTATCGATGTTGAAAGAAGGCAGGCTGAAGAAAGAATCTCTGCTAGGTTGACTAATTCCAATTCAAATTCAAATTTAAATCGTTCGTTAAAGTCAACCAAAAATTTTTGACTTCCTATCGAGGCGTGCCGCTAGGCGTTCATAATGTTATATGCCTATTCCGAACACAATGGAAAAGGTTCCGAGTCCAAATTCGATCGTACGGAGAATATAGCTTTTTGGACCAGTTATTATATTGAATTTCGATTAAATTTCAACGCGTTTGCTTATCGTACGGCCAAACGATCACTCCAAACATTACGAAAATTGAAATCCGATAATAATACACTATTACGGATTCAATGGAACTAGTTTCGTCAAATTCCGAGATTGCACCCCGGAACGCTATTTTTAAATATCGATTAAACGATACAATTTCAAAACTGAACAAAACAGTTTCAATTTTCAATTCTGAAAATTCTATTACCTTCAGAATTATCAATATAAATTTTCTAAGCCTTTAGATTATTTTTAAATCAGCTTAAAACTGAAGGTTCAAATTTTTACCCAGTTTCAATAATTTAATCGCCAAATTCATTCTGATTTCTCGAATTTCAAATTAAACTATCATTCGAATATTTAAATTAAATTAAATATTCACATTTCAAATATCAAAAATTCAGGGTCGTTACACATTTCTAAGAAAATTTCTATTTCCTAATAAAAGTCTACTACCATGCTTAACATTAATGATTTTCAGGTTTGTGTGCTCCCACAATGGTCCCAATAATAAATCATAGTGTTCTTTCCACTAGAAAATAGACAAGTATTAGGACACTCCATTTTCCAAAAAATAATGTACTAAAATGGGGATGAAATTTAGTGTCGGATTTCAAAAAAAATTAGTTCAACTATAAAGCACATTTCGAACTTTATAAAAATATGTTTGATTTTCACTAGCACAGATTTAGTGCGTACGCTCTTTTAAATGTTGAAATAGATTTATTTGAAGTTCAAGCAATAGCAAACTTTGTCCTTAAATGGATATCCAAGTAATATAAGAAGTAGTACCTTATTCCTCACACACAAATTCTAACCAGTTATATTCTATAAAGCTTTCTATTTTTGATATCATCACTCTCCTTATCATTGGTATCTTCTACTTGTGCCCTAATTTTCAGTAGACCTGTTTTCATTTTTAGTGCAGTTCATAATGCATTATGTTTTACTTCACTTTTCTAATAAAGAATGAATGGTCCAAGCTGTAAAATTACATAGTGCATTCACTATTTGAATAACATGCTTACCGCATCAGGGACAGGGCATGTTGCTTCTATTGCATAGATTGCATTAAACGAATTGTCCTCAAATGGCATCTTCATAAAATCAGCCTGCAAAAGAGGAAATGCAAATAACTTATAATAGGTAAAGAAACCATAGATTTTATTATTGTATAGAAATACACCTTACCAAAGTTGCAATCCTCAGCCAATCTTATTACCTTATTCACCCAATCCCAATAAAAATACGTAATAATGAAGTTTTCTTTGTTCTTAAAACTGCAATTACCCATCGAGAATCATTAGATTTGGCCACGTCTAAATGCCATGGTATTCTTTGTTGTGCTTGAGTGGGATACCCAATAATCTTTACTTCTTGCTTGACTTTTAATCAACCTTTCATCAAACTCTTGGTAGAAAATTCCACAAACCTCTAGTTAATCTCAACCTCTTATGTAAAGATTAACCCAAAGGTTTTAAAGAATGAAAACTGGATAGAGGAAATAAATAGGTGAACAAAACAGATATTTGGTTTTGCTCTGATTGGATTTGTCGATGGAACAAACATATTCAAATGGCAAAGTCCAAAGCCATAGAGCCACAAGCATAGGGACGTTATCATACGTAATTCCTTGAGTTTATGAACATGTCTATGCTAAATAGTTATGATTCCATTTAGAACTACTATTTGATAGACTTATACAAAACATACATCAGGAACTTGCAAAACTTTGACCAGTTCTGGTATTAGCCAATAAATTTAACTTAAAAGACATGCTATGATTATACACAGCTTTAATACTGCACAATTATGAAGGTGAGAAGTGTGTAACAGTAGGCAATCAGCTAAAATGACTTGTAGTACCTAACAGAGAGAAGTGTGTAATCTAGATCCTCCCATTGTTTATTGCTTCAAATTGATTCCCCACCAAAACCATTTTTGGGGTTCCTTGAACAATCATTATGATAAATACATCTTATGACAATGTTAAATGACACATCTGTTAACAAAAATGGAAAACAATATAAAAAATACACTATTTTAGAAACGAAAACAGTATACCTTGAGGCTTGAAAACAGTATAATACTATAATGTTAAACATTAGGTGTACTAATTATCTAATTAGATAAGGTAAAGACGGTACTTGGAGCAATGCTTGCTCTATCAAATTTAGGTTCAGCTGTAGCCACACTCCAATCAACACAAACTTCACTTGGAGCATAACACTCCCTTTGTCCAAGTTTCAGGTACTCATCTAAGGAGGCACGACTATGCTGGCACATACAATTTCCTCTAAAACTCCGAGTCTCAAAAAGATCCGAACTAGTGTGCTTGCCACATCCTTATCCACATATTTAGCTTTTGCAATTACAAAGAGAAACCAGGAAAATCCCTTACCCAGTTCATTCAAGCCGAAACCTTCACTGAATTACTTACCATAGAACATTCTTTTTTTATGCACTAAAAAGAGCTAGACTTGAACATTGCTCTTCTACATCTACCGACTTTTGCCAAAACAAGGGCAATTTTGGTAGAAAAAATTTCAGCTATTTGACTTACTTTTTCTCCTTAATGCGAATGATGTGATGTGTAGAGAAGCAGAACTAGGTAGGTTCTACAACAGACCTGACCAACTCTCTATAAAAAAACTATTATATACTCGTGTTGATAAAGCTAATTCAATCATGATGGCATTTAAATTTCTGCTTCTGCCAAATCAACAATACAAAGGGAAGATGGAAAAGTACCACATATACATATATAAATATGTAATAAGCTGAATCAATTAGAATGGGTTGTTGAGTGGTGAATTTCCAATCACATACTTATTGTGCTTTTTAAAATAAACACCAATATAACATGATCTTTCTCTCTTATACTATCAACAATTTAGTTATCTCATATGTAACACTGTCGAAAACTTTCGTTTAATTCTCAACATACTTTCAGTTCAATTGTTCCAGCTATGAACCAACATAAAAGAATGCAAATTAATAGATTATATTAAGCTAATAACATGTTAAATTTTAACTAGAAATCTAAAAACTAGAATTGTAGAGGCTAATAGGAATGTGCATCACACCTTTTGCCTTTTGGTCCTCGTGTTCCACAATCCACTATCCACGAATGAAGAGATGATCAACAACTGTTGTGTTGCACCAACATCAACTACTTGCATCCCCACCTAGTGCTGCCCCACATGACCCGTTGAAGTCGAATTCAGATTTGGAGCACCTATCGGATGTTGTTGCTAGTCGGCTGCCGCGCTCGCCATTCTAGAGTCGTTGGTGTCGCGCTGCTGCTACAGCCTATTGGAGTCTCCGAGTCTGGAGTTTTCATGGCTCGTGTTTGATTTGTCGCAATCAATCCATCAGAAAATTGAGCTTTGTATACAGTTTGTGATGATCACTACCAAGAATTTGGTTGTAACCATCTGTGCTCTTTTAATCTCCTTGTTTGTGAAGTTCTATAGAAATGGAAAAGAGCCTATATGCAGCAGAACACAAAATTATGTTACTACTCTAGCCCTGTTCTGAAACTTTGCACATCAGATTCATAATTTATCCTTATGAAAACTAAATAAGCATTCATAGCTATTTTTTTGCTTCTAGTTCTTTGCCACAGTTAAAGTTTTATTCAACGCAAGGTATTTAAAACATGAATTCACTTGGTGGTGCATCTCCAATCAACAATGGTGGCACACTATCCTCAAAGTAGATGCCCATAATAATTTGATAATCTCAGCAAGCAAGGCACGAATCCAATAGCAACGCAAACAAATAATTTTTAAAATCTCCCAAACGCGTTCAACAGCAGCAATTATCACATATCCAGTAGCACTGACAAGTAAAAACCATCAGATGCATGCGATTATCAGTCGTCAACTAACATTAAATCAATTAGCACATATCCAGCAGCAATTGACCTCGTTTTTAATCAATTAGCATGAAATCAAGTATCAATCGTCAACTAACATTAAAATGATAAAATATCTATGTAGAACAACAAATTTTTTTAGGTGAATAGATGGATAATGGACGAAAATGAATGAGCACGAGAAGTACCTGAACGACGTTGCAAATTTGCTGAAGAAGCTTCTATAGTTGAGACGAGATGTGATCTTGGTGAGAGAATCAGAATGAGAGGAATAAGGGCAATAGATATCATATTGAAAAGAGGAAATATTTTTAGGATTTGTACATTCTTTTGCCTGGGTTTTCTGAAGGAAGCTTTAACGGAGAAGAGAGCAAAGCGTGGCCTGGAAAATATTTCATTGAAATTTCATGGTGTTGTAAGCGGGAAGATTTCACAGCGTGTTATTATCTAGTTTTGTTTTATTAAATGACTAACAATGGCATTCAGTATTAACACGCCATTATTTTAAGTTATTTAATGCTATGAATAAAGACTTTTCTTATAGTGGGTTTCGACTTAATCGAAAGCAATTATTTAAAAACAGAGGAGCAACCCAATCGAAACCATTTCCTTTAAATCATTTGACCCAGTCGAAAGCTAACTGAGTCGAAAGTCATTTTAGTCGAAAGCAACTAGGCGCATTTTTTATATTTAAAAGCAAAGTGATGTCTCAACCTCTTCGGAACCCATGGTTTCGACTACATACCTTTCGCCTTCTATCCAATTCGCTACATACCAACACATTGATACCATGCACATTGGTTTTGATGGTGTTGAAGGCGGAGGGACTTAGTCGAGGCAGAAGTTGGTGCCGAAAGCATCGAAACAGTGGAAAATATATAGCGAATAGTTCTTTTCACCTAACCTGCTTTACGTGTCAAATTTTGGTTGGTTGCCTCTTTCTTTACCAATAAAAAGTACTGCAATTTTCAATAGTGCTACCGGCTTTCCAGAATTAATAAATTTAAATTAATTTTCAAAAAGCCCCTTCTCCTGTCTTAATTATATAAAACATTTAAGTTCCATACCTTAAATAATATTATATAACCATTAAAACACTTAAGGAAAATTCTACAAAAATTCCAGACAATCTCTTTTTAGTTTTCCAACATATAAAAATTTCAGATCCAATTCTTTTATTATTTAGCCGTAAATAATTTATAATCCAAATTAACATTTTCTTTACTAGAAAATTCATATAAATTCCACATAAATTTTGAAAATTTTGAAAATTGAAACCCATCTCCAAAATAATATTTATGATCTTCATAAAAATTCGCAAGGCATTTGGATGTCATTTAACAAGGTTTTTTCCTTAAAACATATCATAAATTCGATATGAACAACCATAATTCATCAAGTATATATTCATTTCATCATTCAAAAACATGGCTTTTTATTGCAAAATATTTAGAATTCATCTTAAAGCCGAAAATAATAAAAATTTGAGATGTAAACATTATTAACCTTAGCTTTAGAGATTAAAGAGATTGAGATGTGAATAGATTTGATTTGAATTAGCTTCTTCCTTAGCTTTTCTCTATCTTCTTCCTCTTCCTCTTGTTAATGATTGCCAGCCTTAGTTTAAAAATTTTTGATAAAATGAAAATGAACGCGTATGAGGGATACACGGCTAAGTTTAAGGGATATAGGAATGGCCTCTTTCCTTTTTTACCCCTCCTCTATTTCATTTTAACTCTTTCTTAATTCATTGTTAAATGGCATGGATACACCTTAATTAAATATCAAATCTCAATTCCCTAATCAACACATTATCTTATTTAATTTAACTAATTAAATATCCTAAATAATGTTACCAAAAATCTGGCGTGTTATAGACTCCCCTCCTTAATGAATTTCATCCTCGAAATTATGATAAAGCACACAATAAATCAAACAAGAGGGTAAAACATACCATCAAATAAACCAGAATAAGTATCTCTAATCCTGCTCTCAACCTTCCAAGTACAGTCCCTTACATCATCGCTCCACTGTACTTTGACTAATATGACCGTCTTGGTTCTAAGCCTCTTCCCATCTCTCGCAATAGTACGAATAGGCTTCCTTACTATAGTTAAATCCGGTTCTACCACTATGTCATCTAGCACAGTCGGTGCAATAGCAGTCTCCGAGTGTCTAACACACTTCCTGAGATGGGAAACATGAAAAACATCATGGACTCCTGCTAAACTGCTCGGCAACTCAACTCTATATGCGAGTTTCTCGATCCTCTCAACAATAGGAAAAGGTCCAATGAATCTCGGTGCTAACTTTCCTGATTTCCCAAATCTAATCACACCCTTCATTGGTGACACTTTGATGAAAACATGATCTCCAACTAAGAACTCTAAATCTTTCCATCTCTTATCTACATAACTCTTCTACCTAGACTGAGCCCCTTCATTCTAGCCCGAATGACCTCAATATTTTCTGCAGCTTCTCTGACCAAATCTATACCATGAACCAATCTATCCCCAGTCTCTAACCAACATACGGGATATCTGCATAGCCTTCCATACAAAGCTTCATACGGTGCATCCCATACTAGTCTGATAACTGTTGTTATACGAAAACTCGACTAAATGCAGATGGTCTTCCCATGATCCCCCAAAATCTAAAATACAAGCCTTTAACAAATCCTCTAAGTTTTTATTAACTCTTTCTGTTTGCCTATCTGTCTGCAGATGGTAAGCGGTACTCATCTGAGCTTAATTCCCAAAACTTCCTGTAGACTCTTCCAGAACTCGCCAGTGAATAAGGAATCTCTATCACTAACTATGCTACTAGGAACTCTGTGTTGTCTAACTACATTCTTCATAAACAACTTTTCCAAAACAGGTGTCGTTCTGGTTGACTTAACTAGAATGAAATGGGCACTCTTGTTCAATCTGTCCACTACAACCCATATTCCTTCATTTCCTCTGTTCGACCTTGGCAACCCGTCAACAAAATCCATGGAAATAGAATCCCACTTCCATATCGGAACATCTAATGGCTAAAGCAACCCACTTGGCTTTTGGTGTTCGGACTTTGCCTGTTGGAAAATCAAGCACTGCTTTACACATAAACCAATATCCCGCTTCATACCTTCCCAAAAGAAACTCCTCTCCATATCCTGATACATCTTAGTACCTCCTGGATGAATAGAGAATTTCGAACGATGGCATTCCTTTAAGATTTCTTTTCTTATGTTCCCCATACTAGGAACACATAATCTTCCTTTCTTTCTCAACCTCCCATTCTGCTCTCGATTTCATTTTTTAACATCCTAATTCGTTCAGCTAATATCGGATCTTCTTCCTATTTAGAAGCAATACTTTCGATCATCACTAGTCGAACTTCCAAACAAGATAACACTACGGTTTCTCCGCTAGACCTAGCCTCGGATCTCCACTGCACTCTGCAATCTGCCTATGCTTCCAAATCTCTCCACTCAGCAATCATTGAAACTATTGCATTCTGATGTTTCTTGTTAAGTGCATCTGCAACCTTGTTGCCTTTCCCCGGTGTGTACTCAATCCCAAAATCATAAGCGGCTATAAAATCTAACCATCTCCGCTGTCTCATGTTCAGCTCCTTCTGAGAGAACAAATACTTCAACGACTTATGATCTGTATACAACTCAAACCTCTCTCCCAAAAGGTATTGTCTCCATACCTTCAAAGCAAAAACAACTACAGCCAATTCTAAATCATGCGTCGGATATCTGACCTCATGCGGCCTAAGTTGGCTAGAAGCATAGGCAATCACTTTACCCCTTCGAATCAGCACAGCTCCTAATCCTTTTCCGCACACTTTGGTATAAACCACCAAATCCTGATTCCCTTCCGAAACAACCAACATAGGTGCATGGGTCAATAAGTGTTTCAAACTTTGGAATGCTTCCTCACACTTATCGGTCCACACAAACTTCACATCCTTTCTAGTCAGCTTGGTAATTGGTGCTACTATCTGCAAAAAATCCTTAATGAACTTCTGATAATAACCAGCCAACCAAATTAAACTCTTTATCTCCGTCACTGTCTCGGGCCTCTTCCAACTATTCACCGCTTCAATCTTAGTCGGATCTATTGACAACCCTTCCTCTAAGACTACATGACCAAGAAACTTCACTTCTTTCTTCCAGAAATGACACTTCGAAAACTTTGCCTTTAACTGATGCTACCTCAACGTCTCAAGCACCACTCTAAGATGAACTTCGTGCTCCCTTTCATTCTTAGAGTATATCAAGATATCATCTATGAAAACCAATACGAACCTATCCAAGTGCTCTCGAAAAACCCGGTTCATCAAATCCACAAAGAAAGCAGGCGCATTAGTCAGTTCGAACGGCATAACTAACCATTCATATGACCCATATCTGGTCCCGAACGCCGTCAACCATATACTATCCGCTGCTACTCTGAGCTGATGAAAATCTGTCGCCAAATCCAACTGCGAGAATAGCTTGGCTCCACTCAACTGGTCGAACAAATCATCAATCCTCGGCAGTGGATATCGATTCTTTATCGTCCTCTCATTCAACTTACGATAATCGATACATAGCCTTAACGATCCGTCCGACATCTTAGCAAACACTGCGGCTGCTCCCCAAATCGAACTACTCGGCCTGATAAAACTATTGCCTTCCAGATCCACCAACTGCACCTTCAACTTCCTCATCTCTGTAGGGATCATCCTGCTTGGCGGCCTACCCACTGGTTCTGCTCCCGGAACCAAATCTATCTGAAACTCAATGGCTCGTTTCGGCGACAATCCAACTACAGGCTCAAAAACATTCGCGAATTCCCTAACCACGAGAACTCAACTCAACTCATCTTTCGATTCCATAACACCCAACAAAGCACTCACTTCACCACTAGAACCTTCCACTGCATAAACTATTCGATCAGTGCAATCTAGGTGTCTAAGCAATATTTTCCTGTCTTGGCAAAATATCCTAGCATCGTACTTACTTAACCAATCCATCCTAAGAATAATCCCGAAGCCTACAAAACCAAACACATACAAACTGCAAATAAAAGTATGACTTCACAGGTCAAACTATAACTAGTCACATCTCAGCCCTAGAGTTGCATACTCTCTTATTGGATTTGCAACCCTTAAGAAAGTAACTAAATATGTGGGTTCTGGATTAAGTTTATCTATTAAACATCTAGATATAAAAGAATGTGATGCACCAGTATCAAATAGAACACTAACATACATACTATCAAATAGAACACTAACATACATACAGTTCTAGATTAGTTTAAATTTTTTTTGATAAAATGAAAATGAACATGTATATGGAATACACGGCCAAGTTTAAAGGATATAGGAATGGCCTCTTTCCTATTTTACCCCTCCTCTATTTCATTTTAACTCTTTCTTAATTCATTGTTAAATGGCATGACTACACCTTAATTAAATATCAAATCTCAATACCCTAATCAACACATTATCTTATTTAATTTGACTAATTAAATATCCTAAATAATGTTACAAAAAATCTGTGGTGTTATAGTTTTTTTCTGAAAATTTAGAATTGTCGATTTGTAGTATATCCCATGAATTTGGTTCAACTTTTGTGTCGTCGATTAACGGCTTCAGCGGAGATCAACTCGGATGAGTTGGAGTGTCAATCAAGCTTGGTTTGATAGTCCCAGTTTGCATAGATTTATCAGAGCAATGTTATACGCTTTTGTAGGAGTTTCTTGTAATCGAGGAGATTTTTGATGTATGTAATTTTTTTTGGTGAATGACCACAAATTGCTAGAATACATTTTTCAAGAAAATTTAGATGAGATCCTTGACGATGTTGTTCGTAATACATTTCACGTTGAGCTCCCATCATTTCTTGTTGATGGTGATATATTTCATCGACCTTATCGGTGAGAGATATTGATTGTAGATAATTGAATGAGTGGAGTCGTGATCGGAAGATATTTTTGTGTATTATTTTTTTTAATAATTTATTTGTTTTTATTTTTTTTAGGAAGATTATAAGTTGATTTATAAAAAAATATTTATTTACTATACTTAGATAGTAGGTTGAGGAAAAGGAGTTCAACCATAAAAATTTTACAGATAGTAGTTAGGTTTTATATGGTTATTATTAGTTTAAATTTTATGTGGTTTTTATTAATCTATGTGTATAAATTTTATTCTGTGTAGTTTTATGTGAGCTTAGTTTTTTTTGTAAAAATTAAGTGTACAAACTATTTCTACAAATTTGGTTAATCAATTCATTATACGAACATATTCCAAGATCTTGTCTTAACTCAATAAAAGTTAGTTCACTTAATGGTTTAGTAAAAATATCAGCTATTTGATTTTTGGGGTTTACAAACTCCAGTGATATAATTCCTTTTCCCATGTTATCTCTTAGAAAATGATGAAGAATATCAATATGCTTTATTCGAGAATGGTTAATAGGATTTTTTGATAAATTTATGGCGCTTGTATTATCACAACATATAGGAGATTTTGTCATGATTTTACCAAAATATAAAAGAGTTTGTTGCATACAGATTACTTGTGCACATGCTAAAGCCACTGAGATGTATTTGGTTTCACATGTCGAGAGCGAAACACAGTTTTACTTTTTACTAAACCACAAAACTAAGGACTGACCAATAAAATGACATGTCCCACTTGTGCTTTTTCTATCCGTTTTACAACCATCGAAACCAGCATCATTATATGACACAAGTTCGAATGAGCTTCCTTTTGGGTAAAAAAGTCTATAATCTTTAGTGTTTGTTAAAGATTCGTTTTCCCGCTCGATGATGTGATTCTTTTGGCTGTACTTAAAACCGAGCACATAAACATAGACTCATCATTATATCTAGTCTACTAGCTATTAAGTATAACATAGATCCTATCATACTTCGATATAATTTTTGGTCGAAATCTTTTCCATTTTCATCTTTATCTAAATGTAGAGTAATACTCATTAGAGTTGGTGTACTTGATATATTTTCCATTCCAAACGTTTTAATAAATCTTGACAGTATTTTTCTTGATTTATAAAAATTCCATTTTCTAATTGTCTTATTCGTAATCCTAAGAAATAGTTTAATTCTCCCATATATGACATTCCAAATTCATCTTTCATTATTTTAGAAAATTCAATTCATAATTTTTCGTCGGTGGATCCAAATATATGTCGTCAACATATATTAGTACGGCTAAAATATTATTATTTTCTTGTTTTATGAATAAAGTGGAATCAATTTTACCAATTCGAAAATCAAAACTTTATGAATGAGTTTTTTCCTTTCATACTAAGCATGAGGTGCTTGTTTTAATCCATATAAGGCCTTTTTAAGTTTAAATACATGATCGAGATATTTCTCGTGAACAAATAAAGAAGGTTGTTCAACATACACTATTTCTTTTATAAATCCATTTAAAAATGCACTTTTTATGTCCATTTGAAAAAGCTTAAAATTATGATGACATACAAAAGACAGTAATGTTCGTATTGCTTCGAGACGAGTTACAAGAGCAAACATTTTGTCATAATCAATTTCTTCTTCTTGATTATATCCTTGAGCTACTAATCTTGCTTTATTTCGTACAATATTTCCATTTTCATTTGCTTTATTTTTATAAACCCATTTCGTTCCAATTACAGATTGATCGTCTGGTCTTGGTACAAGTTCCCAAACATCATTTCTTTCAAATTGATTAAGTTCTTCTTGCATTGCAATAATCTGAAAATCATCTTTTGATGCATCTTTATAATTTTTCGGTTCAAAATTTGATATAAATGCAACATGACTTATTTGATTTAACTGTTTTCTGGTTGATACTATTGTATTTAAAACTCTAATAATATTATTAATAGGATGGTCTCTTAATATTCTAGGTGATGATATTATCATATTATCATTATTATTATTGACATTATTATTATTATCTCATGTATAGGTATATTAGTTTTATTTATCAATTCTTCATCATCGTCATATTTATTTTTGTTAAAATTTTCGTTAGATGAGACATGAAGACTTTCTTCTATAATATTTGTTCATTTATTAGAGATCTATATGCTTTGCTTCGATCTGAATAGCCAACAAAAATTCCTTCATCAGCTTTAGAATCAAATTTTTCTGGATTATCTTTAGTGTTTAATATGAAGCATTTTGACCCAAATATACGAAAATATTATACTTTTGGTTTTTTGTTAAAAAATATTTTGTATCATGTGTTTTAGTCATTGGTCTAAGTGTTACACGATTTAATACATAACAAGTAATAGCAACAGCTTCGACCTAAAATTTTTTTGGTAAGTTACTACTATTTAGTAGAGTTCTTGCACATTCTTGTAAAGTTCGATTTTTTCCTTACTACAACACTGTTTTGTCTTGATGTTCGAGGAAACGAAAAATTATGACTAATTCCCTTTTTGTTACAAAAAGTTGATAAATAGTTCATTTTCAAATTCACCTCCATGATCACTTCGTATATTTTTAATTTTTAAATTCATTAAAAAAATTATTCGTTTAGCAAAAATTTTGAACATTTCAAAAGTGTCAATTTTATGTTTTAAAAATAATGTCCAAGTATACCTTGAAAAATCATTAATAATTACATAAATGTATTTATTATGATTTATTGAACGTACTTGAGTTGGTCCGAATAAATCTAGATGGAGTAATTCGAGAGGTTGTTTTGTGGAAATGTCATTTTTAGATTTAAAGGAGCTTTTCTTTAATTTACCAAATTGAAACGCATTACATAGGTTTTAACCTTGTAGTTGATTTTAGGTAATCCTGTTACTAATTCATTTTTAGCTAGTTTGTTGATGCTCTTAAAATTTATATGACAGAACGTTTACGCCATAACCAAGGTTCATCATGATTCGCGGCTAAACATAATTTGTATTGTTTTTGACATTCATGTTTAAGACATATATATTTCGATTTCTAAATCCTTCAAAGATTAAATTTTTATTTTGATAAAAAATATTACATTTATTTTTCTCGAAATCAATTTTAAATCCTTTATCACATAATTGACTTATACTTAATAAGTTAGTTTTAAATTTTCTACCAAAAAAACATTAGTAATTAAAGGAGAATTAGAAATACCTATATTAATGACTTCTCCAATGTCGATGACAATTCCTTTTGAGTTTTCTCCAAATGTTACGGTGCCACCATCGATATATGTTATATTTGATAACATATTAGCATTTCCAATCATGTGCTTAGAACAACCGCTATCGAGTATCCATTTATCTTTATTTTATTTTAACTTTGGGTACCTGCAAGATAAGAAAATTTTAGTTGGTACACAACTTCTTTGATTAGGGTCCTACGTGTTAGTGGATGTAGGTAGCCATATCCATGAGGATTTGGTTTCCATAAAAATGTAATGTTTGTTATATACAACTTTTTGTAAATATTCATCAGTATATTTTTTTCTAATTAGTTTATTGTTTTGATAACATGAGTGATACTGTATTCAAGCAGAGCACTCATTTTGATTTCTCAGGGCTCGAACCTTGACCTTAGAACCTCTGTCTAAAGCGTCACACCCTAACCACTTGAGCTAGAGATCGTTGACTTATCTAATTAGTTTATTGTTTGTTTTTGGAATCCATATCCTGACCATATTTGTATATGAATTCTTAAAATTAATTTTTAACTTTGGCTTTTTAAATTTTGTGTATAATGTGCTCTATTGCCTTGGCCTTTGTTTGTTTTTAAAACCTAATCCATTTCGATTTCCAGATGGTTTAGATATCGTAATCAAATTTCTAAATTTTGTTTTCCTTCTTAAATTTTGTCACATTATTTGTTATTTTTTCTAATTTACTTTTAAGATCACAAATTTCAAAGTTTCTAGAATCTCAATTTGCTTGTAATTATAGTTTTTCTTTTTCCAAATTAACTTTTTCTAACTTATAATTTTCTAAATCATTTAATAACTTGTCATTTTGAGATAATAGTGTTGCATACTTCTTTTGAACAATTTCTAATTCTTCTTCTTAGATAATTTTTTCATCTTTTAATAATCTGATTTCTAATTCTGATCTAGTTAACTTTCCTACATATTCCTTATTTAATTTTTTTTGTTTCTCTATATTTTTCATCTAATTCAATAATTATTTCCATTAATTCATCATAAGTAAGTTTAGGAGATACCTCATCACTATTAGCCATAAAACACACATTTCTTGTTCCGAGTCGCTTTCACTATCACCATCTTAAGAAGAAGATGACTCTGAATCATCCCATGTTACTTGAAAAGCTCTTTTCTTTTTCTTGAATATCTCGAAATTGCTTTTCTTTTTATCGTTATTGAGCTGTGGACAGTCCTTCTTCATGTGGACAAATTTCTCACATTTATAGCATTTAATCGATGTTTGATTTGAAGAGTTTGGCTTGCCGCCATTTTGATATTTGGTCATCTTCTTGAACTTCTTGAATTTATTGTAGTTTTTGGAAATAAAGACAATCTCCTCTTTGTCTAAATCTAAACCTTCGTTACTTGCTTGGAATGCTATGTTTTTCTTTTCATGATTTTGATCCTTTCTAGCTTGCAAGTTAGCTTCGTACGACATCAAATTTTCTATTAGCTCTTCGACTTTAAGTTGAGAAAGATCATTAGCTTCTTCAATGGCTAAAACTTTTCTTTCCCAGTCATTTGTCAAAGTGTTTAAAATTCGTATGACTAAATCAAAATCTGTGAATTTGACTCCAAGTGCCATGAGATCGTGTTGAATGGTTTGAAATCTTGCATACATATCAATAATTGATTCACTTGTTTTCATTTTGAAAGATGAGAATTGGTTTTGTAAAATAGAAATTTTAGTTTGCTTGACTTTATTTGTGCCTTCATGTGTGACTTGTAAAATGCATCATATATCACATGTCATCTTGCAGAGCATGACACATAAAAACTCATTTTTTTTCAAGTGAGCAAAATATTATAGCTTTGGCATTATTAGATGCCTCTGCTTTTTGTGCATCAGTCCATGTGCAAGTATCGGTGTCAGGTGCTTCATATTTGTTTTGAGTTGCTAGCCATATTTCTAACCCATTTTCTTCCATAAAAATTCGCATGCGCCTTGACCAATAAGCATAATTAGAACTAGTAAATAGTGGAGGACGAGCAGTTGATTGTCTTGAAATGTACTTGCCATTTAATGATTTCAATTACATGTTACTGTAGATTTCGCTCTGATACCAATTGAAAGTCTATAGGATCTTTATAAATAATGCAATATATATATATATATATATATCTGTGTGTGTTACTAACTATGATAAGAAAAGTATAATAATTGAATGTAAGATAAATAAAAAACAATCACACCAGATATTTTATACTGGTTCGGACCTCCCATCCTACGTCCAATTCCAAAGATCCCCTTCGGTATTTCCTTTAACCAACTGACCCTTGCTTCGCTCGAAGGAATAGGCTAATACAAAAGTATATCTTTGACAATCTTGTGTTCCAAATAACACGGTTTTTGACTGATAGTACAGATCTTCTTATGATCTCCTTTGAGTATGTGAATGTGAATGCTTTGAGTTGTAGGAAGTGGTTTAACCAAAATTATATTTTGGTTATAATTGATTGAGAGTATGTAAGCAATGTATGCATAAGAGAGTGATAAGAAATAAAGATAGAAAAGATTCAATTAATTCAAGTTTAGTTATTTTCTACATCTCAATCAAAGTAGTAATTATAGATTCAAAAAGAATGCAGATGAAGAGTTGTTACTAATAGAGAAGTTCTATTCACTTTAATGGCTACCTTTCGATAAAGGGTAATTTCTTTTTGTCTCAATAGAATTGTCTTTTCAAAATTTGCAGTTTTTCATACAATAGACGTCTGTGATAAAACCTCAAACGTCTATGACTTCAAAAAATAATTACCCGAGGATAGTCACAAACGTCTGTGGTTTTACCTTAGACGTCCATGACTAGTAAAAATAGTTTTTCTGTAACGACCCCAGATTTTATATAAATTTAAATTGATAATTTATTTAATTTTTGAATAAAAATTTGTGAAATTCATTGATAAATCGATGCGAGTTTCCCCGAGTTCAAATAAATATATGTTAAATCGTTAAAATTTAAGAATTGTATATATATGTGAATGTATATAGTTATGCCTATATGAGTAGATTTGAAATTATAAAATTTTATTGAATTTGAATTTAAATCTTAATAAATGGTTGAAAATAAATTATAACAATATAAACATTGAACATAAGTATGAGAATAAATAATTTTAAATTTAGAATTGATGGTTAAGTTAAAAATAGAAATAAATGAAAATAAATAATAATAAAATATAAAAGAAAAAAATTTGACAACACGTTAAAATAGAGATTCACTTATATTATAAATACAAAGAAAATACAAACACTAATATATATTCATGTATGAACACTTGCAAAAGAATGAAACAAAAATATAAGTATGTAGACAAAGTATAAGCAAGTGAAATGGCTTGCAAAGGAAGACAAAGCAAAAGAAATGAAAAATCATTTGTACCTACCGTATAAAAAATTGGATAAGTATGATATATATTCAAGATTGTACAAGCCTAATTAATGCTCTCATTTCAGCCAGCAAGCAAAGAAAATATCCCTGCTAAACATTGTACAAACCACATTATCACCTTGTATAAAAAATACATTCCCTGTATACTTCATTTTCACATATCAACTTTCCAATTCCATTTCGTTCCATTCCAGCTGAGAAAACAAAAGCAACATCATCTTGAACATAAACAAAATCTTCAATTAAAATAGCAATAGCAAATCAAGCCAGAGAATCAAGGAAGAAAGAAGTTCAGCTTGCATTTCCAGAACTCTGTTTCAACTCTGTTCATCATTTCAAAACCACAGTGAGTAACCTCAATTTAAAAACTTAAAATATATAAAATTGGTTACATGATAAAAACCTAGTATGGGCATGCTTTATATATATATATACACACACATACCTTTCCTGTGTATACGTATGGATGTCTGGATGATTATGTATGATGTTCTTCTCTACTTTATATTACAGAGTTTAAATTAAATTCAAACTTCACTTTCTTCACCTCTGATCTCTGGTAGGCCTTAGTTTTCAAGCAAATTCAGTTTGTTTAAACATGAACTAGGATCTAAAAATAGTTTAAACATGTATATATTTATATAGTGCCTGGAAAATCCAGATTTACAGTAAAATTTATAAATATGTTAAAATCAATTGATACAATTCTCTGATTCCAATTCATAACTTGATTTGTCCTGGGAAGTTATGATTTTTAAAATCAAATTCACAATTTAAAGTGGAGTATTGAAGGGGAATTTTTAGGTTGCATGGAATTTGATTTTTGGTTGAATTCTGATGATCTCGGTAGCTGGGGAGGTTGGGGTTCTTCCTGTTGATGGACGAGTGATCAGAGATGCTAGGAAAAATAGATGGTGGTGATGAAACTCAACAAGGAAGTTGCGGCAGTGGGTTTCCTTCTGGAACCCTAGTTTTTACTGGGTTTGATAAATCGATCGCCACGGCTAGTATAGGTGATCGAGTGCAGCGAGTTTCTAGATGAGGGGAGCTAGGTTGTAGACGAGTTCGTAGCCGAAATTGGAGCACCTCCGGTGGTCGGAGAGCGGGGAACAAGGTGTTGACAGGTTTGGTTGTGGTGGGCCTTGATGTTCCAAGTATGGGTTTTAAGTTCTCGAACTCGAATTCGAGGATCGAAGCACGAACTGATAATCGTGGAGTGCTGCTGGAGTAGTTGCCGACGTGGGATGTTTATCGGCGGTGGCCAGGAACGACCAGCGTCGTTGTACATGTGCACGGTGCACTGAAATTCTGGGGAAGTTGGGTTTTGTTCGTTTTCGAGTTGGTGATGTTTGACTCGAAGTAGGTAGATGTTTTGCTCGGGGAAGTTGGGTATTGGACTCAAAGCAATAGGATGGTGTCTCGAGTAAATTGTTTGCTACAGGTTTTACTGAAACCTGTTGTCCTGTTTTTAAAATTTCAGATTAACATTTAAAAGCTAGTTAAATGAAAAACAAAGTTTTAAAATGAGTTTAAATTCGAGTTTAAATCTGATTCAAGTTAGTTTTGAATCTCAGTTTTAAAAATAAATAAAGTTTTAAAATTTAAATTATTTTAAATAACTTGAATGATAAATTGAATTTTTAAATTGATTTAAATTTAAAATGAAATTTGGTTTTAAATCTTTTTTTATTTCTATTATAAGATAAATAATTCTTTAACTTGTGAATTAAAAAGGGTTTTTGAAAATTATTCCAAACTTTAGTTAATTTGTTTTCATTTTAAATCTTAAATTTAAAAGGAAATTTGAAGGTAAAAATTGAAAGTAAATTGTTTTTAAATACCTTGTTAATGATAATTTGATCATTAATAAGAAAAATATTTTTCTCTTTAAATAAATGAAGATTTAATGATTTTGTAATTATTAAATTAATTGAAATGGATAATTAATGATTTGGATTAATTAATTTAAAGTTTTAATCAATTGATTAAGGTTTAAGATAATTGATTAAGGATAAATAAATTGGTAATTAAAGATCATTTATTAAATAAGAATTGAATTTTTAATTAATGATTAGTAATTAATTAATTAATTAAGGATTAATTAATAAATGAGATTTATTAAGATTAATTAAAGATTAATTAAAGTAATTAATCTAATGATAAAGATCAATTGGTAATTAATGATTAATTGTTATGAGATGATTGCTTAATGGTAAGTAATTAAAAGTTTAATTTCTTAAAATAATTAATTAAGGGGTTAATTAATTATGTAATTGGTTTAGAGGCTAATTTAATTAATGTGATTAATTTTTATAATTAATTTAGATTAATTAATTTAATAATAATCATTTGTGAAGTGTAATTATTTAATGGAAATAATTAAGGAATTAATTTTTTAGTATAATTAATTGGGTGTAATTAATTGATTTTTAATTTACCATAACTAGCAAATTTATTCATAGAAATTAATTTGATTTGAATCAATCAGATAATTAAATTTATCCTACTCATGGATGTTTGGATTATATTAGTTGTTGAATTGTTTGATATCCCTGATATGTGATGCTTTGTGATATATCCTGATTTATGTTGTGATCTGTAATGTAATTTATTTATCTAGGATAACTGTAATTTATTATCTGTGATATATATATATCTGTGATCTGTGAATAAAAGATAAGCGTTATAGTTATACCGCTTATCAAATATAGTGTTGTATTTAATCTGTGATGATTGAATGATGTTGCACTATCGTGTTAAACCCCTGGACCACACTCTTACACACACAAATATGGATTTCACGAGGAAATCGGTTAAGTCACAGATGATTTAAATTTAATATTTTTGAAATTGAGATTTTAATTTCAATTGATTTTGGAAATGAATTTGGGTTGAATGTTAAAGCTTTGAAAAGGAGTTTTTTGAGAATAAAGTTATTTTGAATAACTTGGTCAAGTTTCCAATTTAAATAATTTAATTTGAATTTAAATTCAAAATTTGGAATTGATTTCCATGTTTGGAAATTATGGTTAAAGATGTTATAAATGTGTTTATATGAATTTAAACCATTTTGAAAGTATGGTTTTGAGAATTTGAATTTAACCCAAGAACTTTAACTTGTATAAAAGAATCAGATTTTCCGAAATGAAAACTATTTGTTTTCAAATAATAGAAGCTTTCATATAAGGAATGAATTTCCAATTTGTGTCAAAGGAATTTCAAGTTGAAATGAAAATGGTTTTCCGAGTTATGAATAAATCTTTTTGAAAGATTGTTGAATTTTGTTTTGAAATTGGAAAGGTGTACCTTTCGTATAGAAGGTCGAAATGGAATTGTTTTGAAAGCTATCAGTTAAATCTTTGCTTTAAAGATTGGACGATTTAATCCAAATTGAAATGGAAATATGTGAATGGATCTTTGGGAAACTGAGTGAACTTTGTGAGATGAATTTTTTTGTGTTAAAGATTAAAATGGTAATGTGTTTAAACCATTTGAAAGAGAAGTTTTGGGTAATAAGTTGTGACTTAACTGAAATTCCATATCCATATAGTTTTAAATATTGCGCTCATTATTCGGTTTAGCCGGAAGAGGACCTTTGTGTCATATAACCCATTCCGAATAATGATACAACGTTATGGATAGCATTTGAAGACCGGTGGTGAAGACCGGATATTTTCGAAAACGAAAGGACAACTCGTCGAATGTCTCTGCATCGACTGGTCCCCGATATAGAGACTCCATATGTGGTGGGAAGTCCGGACGTGATTAGGGATTATCCGGATTGCAAGGGCTTCTTCGGAAGTGCCTTCGGTTCTATTCGAACCCGGAACAGACTTGTATGGACATATGTCTGACATTACACTTTGAGATATAAAGCTGATTTCTTTCAAATACATTTCTGTTTGGTGGCGAAGAATTTATTCTCTTAGCTTAATACCCTTCTCTGAGACGTACGAGCTCAGAGGTTATGTAGTTGAGGGTTAACAGTGATATACTCCCAATTTGGTAGTGTGGCATGCTAAGTGTTGTTGTGTGTTGATGATCATTCGTTGATCATTTGTTGATCAAAGCATGGCTTTCGTGTAAAGCGTAGCTTTATGGACGAGACTGCATCAGGACCTCACACCCCGGAAATGGTCGAAACAGGAAAGATGCGGCAAGGTTTCAGGGGTAGCTCCCCTAAGGAATGTCCATTCCTTCTGGAAAAAGGTAGTATCATGGTATGGAGCCCAGATATTTTACCTGTGTGGTTGCTCCAATCTCATTTACTGTGTGATTGTTGCTGTGTGATCGAGGCCTCGGATAAAGGTCGCAAACGGCCGGGGGTGGCATTTCTCAGGTTTACTACCCGGGAAGGGGGTAACCGGCCTTGTGTTGGCAGAGAGCAGTTGTCTCTCGGGGCGTCCCTCCAGAGGCGTACCCATGTGGCATTGGAAGTTCCTTAGCCTGACCATTTGTTGGAAAATCCAAAGAAACAATACGAACCCTGTACGGTTTTGGTTGTATTACCTGCCATGGAATGTGGTGGTAACCTGCTATTGAACATGGTAGCTATAGTAGGCATACAATAATGGTTGTATGCTGGCTAAGATTAATATTATACTTTCGAAATGTTTCTACACTATGCACTAGTAATAATATCAATCGAAGATTTTTGCGTAGTAAGCATGTTTGACTATCATAAGGAGAAATCTCCTCCAATTCTGCGTTTGCATTATGTGTGTGGCGGGAGGCCTTATGGTAGTTTCATTTTCCAAAAGCATTGCGAAATTCTTTTATTTTCTTTGTGAAAATAACTGTTTTTGTTACTCACACCAGTCCCATGACTGACTCGGAGTTTATTGTTCCCTTCCTAAACTCTGGGTGCCCATAATTTTCCACACGGGCAGTTTAGAGTTATGTTTTTCAGATAGTCAGGTTTAGTAGATTATCGGGAGCTAGTTCAGTTTTTGGAGATCACAGAGATGACTGTCCTTGCTTATCTTTGTGCATCGTGATGATGGTTCGAGCTTGATGTTGGAGTTGTTGGATTCATTCTCTTTTTCAGATCATTTGGAGTAATCACTTCTGTTATTTCCGCTGTATCATTATTTGTCTCTGATATTGTTGTATATCATTCTGGATATTGTATTCATTGGAGTTGTATATGATATCATTCATTTTTTTTCTTCCGCTGTGTTGTTATACTTACTATGTTATAAGCTCCGGTGAGCCAGATTCGGCGTTTGAATCTGCGGCATTTTGAGTACAAGTGAAGTACGGGTGCCGATTTTCGAAGGCCGAGTTCAGGATCATCACATTTTCAACTTAATTTTAGTGCATATGAAATAGTGTGTGATTGTGTATGCATATATACTCAAGGAGACCTTAACAATATTTTATCTAAGACTCTTTTACAGTAGAATACCCATACTAACTATAGTATGGTCGATAGATCTTCATTCTCTTTGAGTCTCAATATCTTCAAGCATGGTGTCTTCTTGTAGCATATATCTGTAATATTGGTAAAGTGTGTATATATATATATGATTGTATCGTTGTTATCATTGAAACATAAACTGGTGGTTCTAACAGGTGGAATACATGTGTCGTGTTTTCCAATCACGTATGTAGTCTCTTATAGCAACTGTATCCGTCAATCTCTCGTCTGGTTCTGGTGTGTGTGTGATATAGACATATATATATTTGAGATGATGAGCTATGTTATACTTGTGACAGTGTCCAGAATGTTATCAATCCATGTATCCTTTTTAGGCATGTGTCGTCGAATATCTTTTTCATTGGCGTGTGTCACCAACTACTATTCATTGACATGTGTTGTATATTTATATTTTGTGCTACCTATTTATCTTTCTCATGCGTGTGTCATCGATATTTTTTTATAGGCATGTGTCGCCAATTATATCATTCACTGGCGTGTGCCGCCATTTCCGTGATATTATTTATGGATGAATATTTATATTGATATTGAGGATATTTTATTCATTGAGATTGAGTGATATATTTAGGTAAGCTATGAGTTAGCCTGATTATACATAATGATATCTTTTTATAGATGGTTGCTGGATTTAGATGAAGATTTATGGATATGGATGATTCACCCATTTGATGTTGTTTCATGATTTTGATTTGATGAGTTTTATATGGGTGATGACATTTTTTATGCTAGGTTTTGTGGTATTCTATGTTATATGATATTTGGGGTTGCTTGGTATATCATTTTTATATTTGTTTATACCCAGTATACATACAAAGTTCCATATGTTTATTGATCTTAGATTTAAACATAGTCTGACCTGTTATTATTTATATAATACTCGGGTCAGTCCAAGACATTTCAAGTTCATGGACAGTATGACCAGCTTAAGTTTTTGGTCATAGAAAAGACTAGATATTTTATATTGTAGATTATCATCTTGTATTGTATAGTCTCTTCTGCATATCATTATGATGTGTATTGGATTACATTTTGTATATCGGAAATTAAATACTATAGACACAATTGACACTGTGATCTCTGATGTTTACTGTACATTGTGTATTGTTCTATCTTGAAGGCACACATATTTATTGCTTTGTGTTGATACTGTGTATGTTTGTTAGTGAGTTATATTCAATATTTAAATACATACCAGTGTTAGCCCAAGAGAATATTCACATGTGTACCTATATAGCCTCATTCTCCATAATATCTAACAGTATTACCTTGTAATATTCTTGGGTAGTATGATATAAAGGTGGGGGGTTATAATTCACAATAGTTATAATTAGGACGTCTAGCTATAAATAGTATAGGAAATTATAGGATTAGGAGGTATAGATGGAAAAGAGATAACATATCCAAAATTAATAAGGCAATAAACGTGCAGTTAATAGGAGTTACAAGAATAAAATGGAGACATAAATGTGTTTAATGGGATTGGTCAAAGGATTTATTAGCATTTATGGGGAAATGAAATAGGCATAATAGACTGAATTAGAACGAGTAAATAAATGTTATTAGAGATTGTCCAAATAGAACAATAATGACCATTTATTATAGACAACTGACATTATGGAATATAGTAAATAAGCGCATAAGGTAATAATCAAATGCCAGAAGGTAGTACAATTTCCATAGTGGGAAATTATACATCCTTAATTATACGTTTAGAACAAGCGTAAATTAGTGGGCCTAGCCCAGCATTTAGACTTAGGATGGTTGGTTTGGTTTAGTGGATTACGATGCAAGGTCAGTAGAGTTACACAATAGAAGTATGCCCTTCACCTAGAGGCTACCAGTAGTTGTGTATACTTACTACTGATGTGGGACATCTCCAACTGTAGGACTCATGGGGAAGGGATATGCGGTTGTGTATAGTAGAGGAAAATATACCAAGGGATCGCCTCGGATTTGAAGTATTAAATGGTCTAGTACTTTTAGGGAAATGGGGTCAGATTCATCTCTAATAAGATGTATTAATTAACTGAAAGAGGAATTATCCTTGACTTACATTAGGTTGGTCTAAATGCGATTTCGGCAATGGAAGGTCGGTGGGCTACGTCAATATTATTGTTAGACCAGTATTTAGTCTAAATTTTAAAGTAGTAGGAAAGGTCTCCCAAATCTAAGATTAACTGCAGAATGTTAGGGTCAATCATATGCATTAACTCATCTACTAAGTCCTAGTTATGTTAAGATGTGGCTTAATTTGTTTTAAGAATGAAGAGGCAAGTGTTTTGAAAGGATTTCGTTCATATGTTTTTGAAAAGTCGTGTCTAAATGCTTTTGAAAAATTATGTTCGAATGATGTTGAAGATTTAATTTTCAAACTATTCGCAAATTTTTCGAAAGAGGAAAAATTAATTTTGACAAAAAATTGAAATTTTTGATTTTCTAGTGCCACACGCTTAGCGTACGGATGGTCGATGTATTAGTGAATATAAATTTTACCGTCCGACAAAGGTGACAGTAAACAAAACATAGGGAATAACAAGAGAAAAGGTTGTTTTAGCTTTAGAATTTCTATTTTCATACCTTGTTAATAGTGAATAAAATTTACGTTTAGAATAATTTCATTTTAACATCCAAAACTAAATCTCCTTATGTAAATTGTACTTGGAAAAATTGGATAAGAATTGGGAGCAAAAGAGAAGGCTTTAAGGTACAACGGAATAGGTATTCAAAAAGAAAGGTGAAAATGTAAAATTTTCTATCTAATTTCCTTTTTCGACATAATAGTATAAATTTAGAAAAATTGAATTTTCTAAATTTTGGATGCTAGAAATTATGTATTAGACATTGGATGGTAGGGACTGGATGCAAAATTTGTTAAACCATACTTCCACTTGTAGGAGTGGAGAAATTGTGTGTGAAAACAAGAATTTTTATTTTTGAAAACTTGAATATGAATGAAGTACTAGTATATCTATGTTCTTCACATCATATTCTCAAAATGTTTTTAAAAGTATGCATTCATATAAGAGGCGCTGATTTAGAATTCTTAATATGCATGTCATATATGTTGTGATCTGTGCAGTTAAAGCGTTTAGCAGTTCCATAGAGGGAGATGTAGAAAGTTATAGCGAGGATAAAGCGGGGATATAGTGGAAAATAGCGGAGGTTCAAAAAGCTTCATTAGAAATAAAACCAAATATTTAAAGTTAATTTATTCTTATTCTCACATCATTTGTGTAGGGAAAATTAATATTGTTTAATCTTATATAACAAATCGAATATAATCATGATTTATGCAGTCTAGATTTGATGACTACACTAGATTTCTAACTTATACCGAGCAATTATGCCCTTAAATTAGGTCTTTATCCTAATTTTATTGATTTGGTTCAAAAGATAACTAGTCAAATCAACATTTTTATATTAATGGTTCTAAAGCGGGTGTTAAAAACTCTTGATTTAGCAGGTGTTGCGGAATATATCGGAGCTTAAAGCAGATCTACTGTTTAATAGCGCTATATTAAATAAGCATAGTGGTCGAAAAGTGCTATGCACTATAGCATAGATTTCATGTGACTTTAGTGGGGCTTTAACTGCGCAGGTTGTGATACACCACGCACTTATATATGTTTGACTGCAAAATTGGTTGTACACTAATTGGTTGGATAGTTTAGAATGGTTATGCGCTATGTTACATGATTCAATCCTTGAGGAATTTCGAAGATGAAATTCTTTTAAGGAGGAGAATGTAACACATCGAAAAAATTAACAGTAATTAATAAATAATTATTAAGGATCAAAAATGAAATTGAGAAAACATCGGAATTTGGCCACAAAACTTACGTCATTCCGTTCGTGGCGATTTTTTGAGCAACTTTCATATTTGGAGTTTTGCAATTGGAGCTCAAATGAAGAAGTTATTAGCGTTTGAAGGTTTTGGAAATAAATAATTAAAAACGAGAAAAGGAAAATAAATAATAACAAATAAGGAAACCCACAGGTCGATCCCCTTCTTGGGCTAGTTAACCGCTAGCGGTCGACTGCCTATAAGGGAGCGGTCGATGTCACGCCCCACCCCGAGACCTACATTAGTAAAGAGAGTTACTAAGTAATCATGTCTACTAATGTAGAGAATAGGGCTGGTTAAGGGCGACCATCATAGTGATACGTTAGTTAAGAGCTAAGCATGTCAATTTTTGTCTCGATCTTTTTTTCTCCATTACTTCATAAGTGGTAGACACGCTTAGTCCCTAACTAATGCACACTATGGTGGATTCGGACCATTTCAGAAATAATGTAATATACATGCAGATAGAAAACATCAGCCACAGAACAGCAAACCCAGATCAGAGTATATATATAAATACATACATCGCCATACATCTCCATAATAATACATCATACATAAGTAGCAAGGACTACTGAATCACATATACACTCATCCCACAAAATAATATACAATAAGACGACATAAAAGCAGACAACTCAAAAACGACATCCAAGCCAAAATGATAGGTCCAACTAAAGCTATCAAGCTGATCCAAGAAGTGGAGCAATCCAAACTAACCTGCAACTCGGTCTAACCCGAGTGAAAAGCACACGAGTCAGGCAAGCTAAACTTACCAGTAGTAAGGATCTTAGTAGTAAGCAGAAGGGTGAGAATCACTCCGTTGTTGCCAACGGAACGACATATTATTCATCATATCATTCATAAGAAAGGGGACATCAGTGATTCATCTATCTATTTCAAGGGAATTCAATAAGTAACATGCACATGGTTTCTCTTAAGAACATCCATAAGTAAAGTGGATAAAGGATGAGAACCATATAATAACTTGTAATACCCCAAAATTTTGTGAAAAATCATTTTGATAAAATGATTTAATTTTGAAACATTTAGATTTAAATATGGTGAAATTCTTGGGATTAAATAGTGTGCAAGGATATGTGTGCATGTGCACACTGGAAAATGACACAGGGGAAATCCAAGAATTTGGGAAAAAAAAAGACAGAATATTTTTATTTGAAATAAGGAAGTAAAATTCTTATTTAAAACATTGGAATTTAACTTAGGCCTAACCAAGTTAAATATGGGAGATATGTCTATATACATTTTTCTGTGAAGCATAAGGAATTAAATAAAGTAATAAAGAGGCAGAAAGATTTTATGTGAGCAAAGAAGTAATTCTTACTTAGCATAAGGTTTTCTTTTACCAGATCTAACTCATTTAATTAGGATATATATGTATGTGTATAATTTCTGAAAGGCAAGAGAGATCAAATAAAAATATATACACCCATGTGCATGTATATTTTCTGTGAGCAGAAAGTGTTAAAAGAAACATCAAAATGACATGAAATGTAATACAAGTCAATATGCTTGTGTAGGTAAAAATAGAAAAGGAGATTTCCAGAAAAGAATAAAAACATAAATAAAAACTGAATCACACATTTAGCATGACTTGGGTAAGTAATTAAAGATAGCCATTTTCTGGAAAAGTAAGGGTAACAACTATAATGGACTAAAGTGGCCGGGGCATTAAGGAGGAAAATGTGAAAATGCAAAATGCATGAAGATGGGTAGGATAGAAATGGAACTTTGTTGTAACAAAACCCTAAGAGGAAACACTGGTATAAATAGGCAGTTTTGGCCAGGAAAACATTTTTACCAAGAGTTTCTCAAAAACAATAAGAAAGAAAGGAAAATATTGAAAAGGAGAAGAAAACACACACATAAGGATTTTCTGAAACAAGAGAAGGAAGAACTTAGGTGAGTAACCTCACTAAATTCATGGCATTAAGACCTGAGATGAGGCAGCCACTTTTTGTATTTCCATTTACATATTGCTGGTTTTGATATGATTTTATCAATGCTTTTTGGATGTTTTCTTTTAAATCTGATAGGATTTTATTATGGATGTTTTTGGTGATCTTTGATTTGTTGAGATGATTGCCTTTGGATGTGCATCTTACTGTTTTACTTTGCTCAGAAATGTTAAGATCCAGAATCTTAAGAAAAAAAATTATTTATAGAATACTCTCAACTGTTATAGATCTATGGCATGGAAATATTACCAAAGAAAAATGTTGGGAGCTGCATTATACTTGGTATAAGTGCTGAGGCTTGAGAAGAAAGAAATTAAGGGTGCAATAGAAATATTCTAGGTGCTGAGCCCTTAATCAAATTAAAAAAAAGAGAACTCACAAGCTAAAACTATGATTGAGGCAGATCATGAATCTGATTCAATCATAAAGGCTTGCAAATCAATATAGCAAGACATGCCATGCCTCTTTTACAGTTGAAAATATTCTTATATTTTTATTAAGATCAAGACAAAATGTCTACATCTTTGGAAATAACTGTCTACTTAATTTCTAAGTAAATTATGCTAGGAAATTTTATGGGTATTTCCATGTTTGTAGTGACAAGTTCACTTAGCTATCTGATGATAATATTTAAATCAATGCACTAGTAAATAAACTAGGGAAGGGAAGGCCAAGAAGGCTGCTGGAATGCTTGTTATATTTGATGTATGCAAGTTGGCACATGGTTTGTTTAAGCCCTGAGATCTTTGTGCAATGATGTGAATTAGTTCATTGCAATGTGTCCCTGTGATTCCTTGATGGCAGATGAGGCAGGAATTTAAACCGAACTTATACAATCTGTACATGAAGATATAGGATTATGAATATTTCTTAGGATTGGTTGGTACGGAACCATGATTGTTCCAGTGATTGCACATGTTGCAAATAGATAGTTATGTTTGCCTAATTATGATGCAGATATAGGAATGATAGATGGAGTTATCACATCCGAGTCACTTTATTTACACAATGATATAATATGTGATTACAGAAATTCACTCAAATAACAAGTTATTACACTCATATCCTCTGTTGTTTAATATCATGAATATACTGATGTTGCTCATACCAGATCATGGATCTGACCCTTATTTGCTCATGGCATATGGGAGTGTCTCATTTTAAAATGAGGCAGCCACCAATGCTCTTTCAGGAAATGCAGGAGCTAAGTAGAAAGTGAAGTTATGGCAAATGAAAAGGGATTGAATGAACATGCTTGCTAATTTTAATAAGAGCCTAATATGATTTTATCTGCATGTATTCATGAGACAGTTGTGTTTGAACTTGATGTTATGTAATGAACTTGCTATGTTTGATTGAACTGGTTGTTTATCTGTTGAATAGTGCTATGCATTAAGGTTTAAAAATTAAAAGAAATATCTGGGTTAAAAATCAGAAAAATATGCTTAAGTATTAGATATGAAAGCCTAGGAAATGAAATATACATATATGTATGTGAACAAAGGTTTTGCTTAATTTATATTATGTATTGGTCAAATTCTTGTGATTTAGCAATGCACTAAGTTTTTAGAATAAAATCTGGATTTATCTAGAGGTAAACTTATAAAGATTTAAATCATTTTTTTTTACTGTGAAACTTTGTAAACCAGTTTAAGACCACTTTTTGAATTGTTTTAAGAAAAGTAATTATTTTTCAAGGCTTCAGATATAATGCCATTGCCTTGAACAAGTGTCTGTTAGGCACAAGACACATGGGTTAACCAGCTTCAAATGAGTGAGGTTTTGGTCGACCATATTTGATGGTATTTTGAATGTAAAATACATTTCAAAAGCTTTAGATTATTTAGCAATTGTCTCACCACAACCATCTTTTAAAAGTCATACCAGATATGCAATCTGGACAGGTTTGCACTATCACAATCTGGAAACACACATTATTCTTTTAAATATTTTAAGTTCAAATTCTTGTCACAGCAAATCTTATGCAAATACTCAACTTACAATGTGTTATATAGGCTAAGATTGAAATAAACAAGTCATATAGATTGAATCAAAATAAGAAAGTTTCTAGAAAATACATAAGTGGAAAATGATAAGAGAATATATCATTTTCTGGTCTTAGTCAAATATCAATATATCTGAACTATGAAAAAAAAAGAATCCCAAGTACTTTGACCAAATATGGACAGGACTTCTTAACATATTATAAATATTCAAAAGAACAAGATAATTAATTATATGTAGATTTCTTCTAATCCAAACTAAACAGCATGCTCTTGTTTAACAAATGGAATTAAAAACATACTCTGATTTTAAACAAGAGGAACACCTACATCCTCATATGTATGTGTATATTTTTAGGGATAAACTGATATATTTATATTGGTAAAAAAATATTGGATCCTGGATGAATTGTTTGAAAAGAAAATGACTCTGAGAATATTAATTATAGGAATGTAAAAAAAAATTAACCAAAAACAAGGAGGGTCATTTCATAACTTCATAAAGAAACATCAAATCATCATAATCTATCATAAGAACTCAATAAAATGTAAAGACAATCATAATCGAAATAACCATATAGCATAATATAAATGTAGCCTATATCATACTCAATGCCATATTCAAATAACAACATCACCAAAAAGGTGAAATCGAACATATAAAACTTCATAGAAAATTGCACGTGCTTTTCATCTTAACTAGTACTACTATTATTTGGTACCATATGTCGTGATGACTTGGGGTCATTAACATCTTAGCATCGTGATCATCTTGATTGACTATAGTCGAATATCACGATGACACCCAAATCATAAAAATCCGAGCAAAACATCATGATGATTGGAATCTAGTAATGACATCAAGAACATCGTAATGATTCCAATCGTATACTCGGTTTATAGTACTAATAACCTCTTAAATGTGTCACAACTTCTCGAATAGGAACCCAATGGGCGTTAATGTACGTCTCATACCATACATTCGCACCTATTGGTTTACTAATCGTCAGTCAATGCCACATTAGAAAACATTCATAAAAAAAACCAAATCAACATACACTGCCTCGTCTTATTGGCGAGTGTAAAGCACCCAACTCATTGTGTCTCATACTTTGATGAGTTTAAAGTGGCATCGAGACTTGTCTCATTTCATTGACAAGTAAAAATCCATCTTAAACATCAAAACCATCATCAATTCATCATAACAATCCCGCCACATGTCATCGGCAAGTAAAAATATCATAAAACGGTACTTCAAAGCAAATTCGACAATACAAGTCTGATATTAAGAGATGGGGCGAAAACACGTGTCTCATACCACGTATTTCTGCCAAATCATTTAATTCTCATTCTTATACGCCGAAAATCATCTAAATATGCTAAAATATATTTAGAATAATTTTATAGAGAAAACGGGATTTTTAAACAATTTTTAGAGATTTTTAAATAAGTGATATAAGGAAAAAAAATTCCATTTATCGAATAGATTATCTATTTACAAAATACTTTAAAAAAATTGCTTAAAAACCCTTTAAAATGTCTTAAAAACATTTATTTAATTAACCATAATTTATAAAAAATTCAGAAACTTATTTGAGACCAAAATCAATTAAAATCATCGAATTCTTCAAATATCGACATTTATCGATATTTAGATTGAAATAGAATTTAAATAAAATTTAAATTCTAAAAATTTCCAAAATCAAGCCAATCGTTGTCGGATAAAAAGACTTAAACATTCATCATCAAACTTATTCATACAATATTCGAAATCATCGAAATATGCAGTAAGCGCAAATAGGAGCAAAAGAACAATCTACCAAGCAACTGAGTTTTGGCTGACTTTGGACAATAATTCGGGGTATCAAAACAACCCATATTTCAACGAAATTTTGCAGCGATATACTACGACACGAGGACTAACTTATCCAAAATTTGGAGCAATTTGCTACAAACAAAAAGAGTTATGATTTTTCGAACATAGTACTTTTCAGCAAGCCAAATAGAACAAGATTTTAGGCTGTTTTGAACCAACGATTTGCTATAACAATACAATTCAAAATTCAATGAAAATTTCGAGAAATGTTGTATAGTCCAACTACTACAACATATCAAAAATTAGGATCAATTGGCTGTAAATTGTAGAAGATATGATTTTTTGAAAATGTTGCTTTTTCGACCAACAAGCAGAGATGTATTATTGGCCGATTTCAACCAAAAATTTTCTATACCAAAACAATTCAAAATTCAATGAAAATTTCCAGAAATATTGTACAGTCCAACTACTGCAACATATCAAAAATTGGGAGCAATTGGCTGTAATTGAAGAAGATATAATTTTTTGAAAATGGTACAATTTCAGCCAACAAAAGAGAAAACCTATTCAATAAATTGAGCGTTTCAAGCAACAAATTGATGGCAAAATTTGATATTTTGCTTTAGCTTGCTGTAAGAAAACTCTTACCTTGCTTACCGAATAGTTTTAGCAAGATGTAGCAGCGATTTGGTAGAAAGTTGTCATCTTTGGTGAAGATGGAAGGCCTAAGAACCTGTAGAAACTTGAAAATGGACATGCAAAACAAACATAAGCAAATAAAAGACAATTCACATCTCAAGTTCTCAAATTTTGATGAAAGCTATTTGGTATTGGAAGGAGATTACTTTTCTATTCTTAATTTAGATGATTTCCCCCTTTAATTCGCAGAAAAGTTGGGTAGAAATTGGATTTAGATGAAAGCAGCCATTGCTTTCTTTTGTTTTTTTTCTGAATGAGAAGATGAGACAATTGAAAACTACGTACAGTAATTTTTTTCCTCAAGCCAGAAGGTTAAAATAGGAGTTTTTAATAATAAAAATGTTTTTAAAACTAAAATTATCTTATCTTATGAATAATCTTATTTGGGAATATTCTATTCTTTTTTTTTGTCGATGCGAGTGAGTTCGTATCGATGAAGCTGAAACGAAATTGGCTATAACTTCTTCGTTTCTTAACCGATTTTGATAATTTTGGATGTTTCGGAAAGCTTAAATCATGTACTACAACTAATTTATAAATGTTTTTAAGATGTTTTAAAGGTTTTTAAGCAATTTTTTTAAAAGTATTTTATAAATAGATAATCTATTCGATAAATGGATTTTTTTCCTTATATCACTTATTTAAAAATCTCTAAAAGTTGTTTAAAAATCCCGTTTTCTCTATAAAATTATTTTAAATATATTTTAGCCTATTTAGATGATTTTTGGCATATAAGAAAGAGAATTAAATGATTTGGCAGAAATACGTGGTATGGGAAACGTGTTTTTGCCCCATCGCTTAATATCGGACTTGTACTGTCGAATTTGCTTTGAAGTACTGTTTTATGATATTTTTACTTGCCGAGGACATGAGGCGGGATTGTTATGATGAATTGATGATGGTTTTGATGTTTAAGATGGATTTTTACTTGTCTATGAAATGAGACAAGTCTCGATGCCACTTTAAACTCATCAAAGTATGAGACACAATGAGTTGGGTGCTTTACACTCGCCAATGAGACGAGGCGATGTATGTTGATTTGGTTTTTTTTAATGAATGTTTTCTAATGTGGCATTGACTGACGATTAGTAAACTAATAGGTGCGAATGTATGGTATGGGACGTACATTAACGCCCATTGGGTTCCTATTCAAGAAGTTGTGACACATTTAAGAGGTTATTAGTACTATAAACCGAGTATACGATTGGAATCATTACGATGTTCTTGATGTCATTACTAGATTCCAATCATCATGATGTTTTGCTTGGATTTTTATGGTTTGGGTGTCATCGCGATATTCGACTATAGTCAATCAAGATGATCATGATGTTAAGATGTTAATGACCCCAAGTCATCACGACGTATGGTACCAAATAATAGTAGTACTAGTCAAGATGAAAAGCACGTTCAATTTTCTATGAAGTTTTCTATGTTCGATTTCACCTTTTTGGTGATGTTGTTATTTGAATACGGCCTTGAGTATGATATAGGCTACATTTATATTATGCTATATGGTGATTTCGATTATGATTGTCTTTAAATCTTATTGAGTTCTTATGATAGATTATGATGATTTGATGTTTCTTTATGAAGTTATTATATGGTTCTCATCCTTTATCCACTTTACTTATGGATGTTCTTAAGAGAAACCATATGCATGTTACTTATTAAATTCCCTTGAAATAGATAGATGAATCACTGATGTCCCCTTTCTTATGAATGATATGATGAATAATATGTCGTTCCGTTGGCAATAACGGAGTGATTCTCATCCTTCTGCTTACTACTGATAAGTTTAGCTTGCCTGACCCATGTGCTTTTCACTCGGGTCAGACTGAGTTGCAGGTTAGTTTGGATTGCTTCACTTCTTGGATCAGCTTGATAGCTTTTGTTGGACTTATCATTTTGGCTTAGATGTCATTTTTGAGTCGTCTGCTTTTATGTCATCTTATTGTATATTATTTTGTGGGATGGGTGTATATGTGATTCGGTAGTCCTTGCTACTTATGTATGATGTATTATTATGGAGATGTATGGTGATGTATGTATTTATATATATACTCTGATCTGGGTTTGTTGTTCTGTGACTGATGTTTTCTATCTGCATGTATATTACATTATTTCTGAAATGGTCTGAATCCACCATAGTGTGCATTAGTTAGGGACTAAGCGTGTCTACCCCTTATTAAGTAATGGAAAAAAAAGATCGAGACAAAAATTGACATGCTTAGCTCTTAACTAACGTATTACTATGATGGTCGCCCTTAACCAGCCCTATTCTCTGCATTAGTAGACAGGATTACTTAGTAACTCTCTTTACTAATGTAGGTCTCGGAGTGGGGCGTCACAGCTTGGTATCAGAGCATTGTTACAGAATATAATGTAATATATATAGAACAGTATATGAGATACCATACATTAGATATAATACATCTATATACATCATCCCTTAATCATGATCGGTTTCACCTTGACCTTGCCTTGTCCCTATCCTTGTTTTGATTCGTGTCCCTTTTTAATTCCTTTGGGGCAGATAGAAAGGAATATGTCTAGGAATGTTAATTATATTCCATAGTATTTCTTAACTTCTACACTTGAATTGCTAATATATCTATTTACCCTGTGAATAATCCTATCTTATCTTTCAGCTATGTTGGGTAGAGGTAGAGGACGCTCTTCGGCGGCGGGACCGTCCAGTGGTTCTCGTCCTGAAGGCGTATATATGTCTACCGACCAGATCCTTGAGCTTATTCGGAGCACGCAGCCTCCCGCTCCAGCTCACTCTTCTCCTCCACGCAAATCCACGTTTACGCGCATGTGTAGCGACTTCACACATCTTGGTGGAAAGATCTTTAAAGGCACCGAGACGGTTTTAGATGTTGAGGCATGGCTCAGTTTTTGTGAACGTATCTTTAGTCGTATGGAGATCTCTAGTCATCACCGAGTCCTTGTAGCTTCTAGTATGTTGCAAGAACGAGCTTTACATTGGTTTGATCTACTTGTTGTTGAGATTGATGAGTCCACTCTAGAGTGGGATCTGTTCCGTGAGAGATTCAAACTCAAGTTTATTCCAGAATCCGAGAAGGCTATTCTTGCTCGACGTTTCCTTGATTTCAAACAAGGAAAGTCAACCATTTCTAATTATGTTGCATCCTTTGAAGCCTTGTCTAAATATGGACTCGAGTACATCTCTGCTCCTTACAAGAAGAACCTTAAGTTCGTCTCCGGGCTTAAGAAATATCTGAAGAAGTCCGTCATGCTTTGCCTTGAGCTCACCTTTGAAAAGCTTGTGGATGCGGCCCTTCAGCTTGAAGCGGTCGAGAAGGAGAAAGATAGTGATAATGAGGGTAATGTTCAGGGAAACTCGAATAAGAAGAAGTTTTTCTGCAAGCCGAAGTCGTTCCATCTAGTAAAAAGAAGAAACAGAGGGGATCTTCTTCTCAGTCTCAGTCTACTCCTTCAACTAATCCTTTTGCATGCTTTAATTGTGGTGCACCTGACCATCCAGTGAGGGAGTGTCCCAAGCCTAAGCGTTGTCTTTATTGTAAGAAGGAGGGACATTTGGTTTCAGTTTGTCCCAAAAAGGAGAAGGGTTCTCGTCAGGGCCATCTTAGTGTGGCTACTACTTCTAGAGATGCTTCTCAGCCTTGAGGTACTTTTCCTTCCACTCTAAAGGGCTCTATTTTATTCCATGATCGTTATATTTGAGTGCTTTTCGATATGGGTGCATCTCACTCATTCATATCGAAGGAGCTCATTGATGCTTTGCAGTTAGATGTTTCTTATATGCTTACTTCTTTACGGATTGTGAATCCTATCAGAGGATCTCCAACTCTTAGTTTGCTTTGTGATGATGTTGAGTTTTCGATTTGTGGCTTTTCTTTCCATGCGAATCTACACGTTATTCCTTTTCTTGATTTGATATGACATTGGGAATGGACTGGCTAGTTCGATACGAGGCCATGATTTTATGTTTGGAGCGAGTCTTATATATTCGACATCCTGATTCTTCTGATCAGTTATCTCTTTCGCTTCGTGATTCCGATTGTGATTCCATGGCTTCTTTATTTGCCCTTGATACTCGAGACGATGATGATGATGTATCCCGTATTCCTATCGTTTGCGATTTTTTATATTTATTCGAGCCCGTTTCTGGTTTACCTCCTAAAAGAGCTATTGAGTTCTGTATCGATCTTATTCCCGGCACACAGCCAATTAGTTGTCCTCCCACGAGGATGTCTACACGAGAGAATGAGGAAATCAAAAAGCAACTTCTCGAGCTTGAAGCCAAGCATTTTATTCGTTCTAGTTCTTCATCGTGGGGAGCCGCGGTAGTATTCGTGAAGAAGTCCGATGGGACTCTTAGGCTTTGCGTCGACTATCGCAAGCTTAATGAGTTAACCATCAAGAATCGTTACCCTTTACCGAGGATCGACGACGTGTTCGATTAGTTAAGTGGTGCTAAGGTCTTTTCACAGTTAGACCTTGCCACTGGTTTTCATCAGCTCCGAGTCGCGGAAGATAGTATTCCTCTCACCGCATTCCGCACTCGCTATGGTTCTTATGAGTGGCTCGTCATGCCGTTCGGATTGACGAACGCACCTGCCTACTTTGTCGATCTTATGAATCGAGTATTTCGAGAATATCTCGATAAGTTCGTGCTTGTTTTCATTGATGACATTCTAGTGTATTCGAAATCCGAAGAGGACCATGCTCGACATATTAGAATTGTTTTGAGTACTCTCCGAAAGCATCAACTCAAAGCAAAACTTTCTAAGTGTCACTTCTGGGAAAAGCAAGTGAAGTTCTTAGGCCATGTTGTATCTTCAGAAGGTATTTCCGTTGATCCTTTTAAGATCGAGGCTATTTAGAGTTGGAAGAGGCCTGAGAATGTTCACGAGATTCGTAGTTTTCTGGGTTTGGCTGGTTATTATCGCCGTTTCATCAAAGACTTTTCCTGTATCGTGCTTCCATTGACTAGCCTTACGAGGAAGGCGTTCAATTCATTTGGTCCGATAAGTGTGAGGCTTCTTTTTAGAAATTGAAGGAGCTTCTTACTAATGCTCCCGTCCTTGTGGTTCCAAAAGGGAACCAAGATCTTATCATTTATACCGATGCCAGTCATAGTGGCCTCGGTGCTGTTCTGATGCAGAAAGATCGGGTAGTTTCCTATGCTTTTAGGCAATTGCGTCCGAATGAGGTTCGGTACGCTACCCATGATTTAGAGCTTGCAGCCATTATCTTTGCTTTGAAGATTTGGCGACATTATCTTTTGGGAGAGCACTTCATTCTTTTTACCGACCATAAGTCTTTGAAATATCTATTCCCTCAGAAGGAGCTTAATATAAGGCGGCGGCGTTGGCTTGAATTTCTCACCTCATATGATTTTGATATTCAGTATACCCCGGGGAAGGGTAATCGTGTGGCAGATGCGCTTAGTCGCAGACATTCGGCTGTTGTTTCTATGATGTTAGCCGAATGGGATGTCCTTGAAACTTTATCTTATTGTGATATTCGTGATCAAGCTTCTTCTTTTGATTCACCTGTCTTATTATTCAGTATGGAAGCTTGACCTTCTCTTTTAGATCGTATTTTCGAGGCTCAGCGGCGTGATTCCGAGACGTTGCGCCTTATTCATCTTTGTGAATCTGAATCCCGTGATGTTGAGATGAGGGATTTCAGTATTGATTCTCACGGTTGTCTTCGTATGAAGGACCGTTTTCGTGTGCCTTCTGATTCAGCACTTAGGCGTGACATTCTTGATGATTGTCATCGCTCTAAGTATACCATTCACCCCGGCAGTAGTAAGATGTATGCCGATATGCGTCGCCTTTATTATTGGGAAGGCATGAAGCGTGATGTCGCAAGTTATGTGGGTAATTGCATAACTTGTCAGCTTATTAAGGCCGAGCATCAGCGGCCATCCGGTCTTCTTCAGCCTTTAGAGGTTCTGTTGTGGAAATGGGATCAAATTTTGATGGATTTCATCGATGGCTTACCTCGTTCGAGGTCAGGCCATAGCAGTATTTGGGTTGTTGTGGACCGTCTCACCAAGTCCACACATTTTATTCCTATTAAGTTGAATAGGATGGCATCTCTTTTATCGAAACTATATATTAAGGAGATCGTGCGATTGCACGGTGTCCCTTCATCTATTATGTGTGATCGTGATCCTCTTTTCATGAGTCACTTCTGGCAGAGTCTCCAGCAAGCTTTAGGCACAAAGCTTAATCTTAGCACAGCTTATCACCCACAGTCTGATGGACAGACTGAACGAGTGAACCATATTTTGGAAGACTTGCTTCGTGCTTGTATCTTGGATTTTGGTGGTAGCTCGGAGGATCATCTTCCTCTAGTTGAGTTTGCTTATAATAATAGCTATCAATCTTCTATCGGCATGGCTCCTTTTGAAGCCTTATATGGAAGGCCGTGTCGTTCTCCATCTTGTTGGCTTGAGTCGGGGGAAAAAGCTTATTTTAGGCCCCGATTCTATTCGAGAATCATCTGAAAAGATCCATCTTATTTGTGAGAGAATGAAAGAGGCACAGAGTCGCCAAAAATCCTATACGGACAACCGTAGGAGGCCTCTTGAATTCTCATTGGGTGACCTTGTTTTTATTCGAGCTTCCCCTTTGAAAGGAGTGGTACGCTTTAGCCAGACCATGAAATTGGCACCACGCTATATTGGGCCATTTCTTATTACAGAGCGTATCGGTCCAGTTGTTTATCGTGTAGCACTTCCCGATCAGTTTTCTAGAGTTCACGACGTATTTCACGTTTCTCAGTTGAGGAAGTGTTTACATGATTCTGATTCCGTGCTTGATACTCGTGCTTTAGAGGAGTTGGAGGTCTCTCCTGATCTATCTTATGTGCAGCATCCTCTGAGAGTTCTTGCTTCGGAGACTAGACGTCTTCGAAACAAGAGTGTCCCGCTCGTGAAGATCCAATGGTCCGATAATCCCAATGACTGCACTTGGGAAACCAGAGAATTCATCGAGAGGTCGTATCTTGATTTCTTATCTTCTCACTCCGATGGTAAGAATTTTCCATTTTAATCTATCTAAATTTCATTTGATTGATGAAATAAAGTGTGTTGAATATAGATTTCCTCTAGAAATTGCGAGGACGCAATTTTTATAAGGGGAGGAGTCTGTAACAACCCTGGTATTGGTGATTACCTATAAAATTGAATTATAACGATAGTTATAATTTAATATTGAGAATCAAATAAATTTGAGAAGAAGAAGAATTTTTATTGAAGTTGTTTATTTGGAATAAACAATGTGACTTGAGAATAAATATTGGGTTTTTGTTAACTTTAAGTTAATAAATCAATTGAGTGTTTATTTCAACATTTAATGGTTGGAATAAATATTTATAGTTGAAAATAAAGTTTTAAAGCTTTATTCTATTAAGTTTGAGAAGAAAGTGATCAGCTGTTAATTTTTATTTGAGTTATGCAATGGTGTTGTAAGTTATTGCTTATATTAAAACTTTTATTGAATTTAAAAGAAGAAATATGAAGAAAATAAGTATTTTATTTAAATAAAAGATGAAATATGGTTTAAAAATGATAGTTGATGATTAAAAAGTGTTAGAATGATTTATTGCAAATTTATTTGGCAAGAAAAAAAAATTATTTAGTTTGTTATGTTAAAAATGGTGTTTTACACTAAAATTGTGTAACTTGTAGAATATTGTTAAAAATGGGGATTTATTGTTAAAATTATATTTTTATTGTTAAAATAAATTTTATTTTGTCACAATAACTATGTTATTCCAAAACAAATTGATGTGCGTATTTTATTTGGCTTGAAATGTAGTATTGTATGTATATAGTGTATAATAGGTTAATATGTATACATAACCTTGCATTTTCACTAAGTATATTTTTCTCTTGGGCTTATTTGGGTAGAAACTTGACCCAATAGCCTTTACTAGAACCTTCTGGCTTGAGGAAAAAATTACTGTACGTAGTTTTCAACTGTCTCATCTTCTCCAAAACATTCAAAAAAAAACAAACAAAAGAAAATAAAAGACAATTCACATCTCAAGTTCTCAAATTTTGATGAAAAATATTTGGTATTGGAAGGAGAATACCTTTCTATTCTTAATTTATATGATTTCCCCCTTTAATTCGCAGAAAAGTTGGGTAGAAATTGGATTTAGATGAAAGCAGCCATTGCTTTCTTTTGTTTTTTTTTCTGAATGTTTTGAAGAAGATGAGACAATTGAAAACTACGTACAGTAATTTTTTTCCTCAAGCCAGAAGGTTCTAGTAAAGGCTATTGGGTCAAGTTTCTACCCAAATAAGCCCAAGAGAAAAATATAGTTAGTGAAAATGCAAGGTTATGTATACATATTAACCTATTTTACACTATATACATACAATACTACATTTCAAGCCAAATAAAATACGTACATCAATTTGTTTTGGAATAACATAGTTATTGTGACAAAATAAAATTTATTTTAACAATAAAAATATATTTTTAACAATAAATCCCCATTTTTAACAATATTCTATAAGTTACACAATTTTAGTGTAAAACATCATTTTTAACATAACAAACTAAATAAAAATTTCTTTCTTGCCAAATAAATTTGCAATAAATCATTCTAACACTTTTAATCATCAACTATCATTTTTAAACCATATTTCATCTTTTATTTTAATAAAATACTTATTTTCTTCATATTTCTTCTTTTAAATTCAATAAAAGCTTTAATATAAGCAATAACTTACAACACCATTGCATAACTCAAATAAAAATTAACAGTTGATCATTTTCTTCTCAAACTTAATAGAATAAAGCTTTAAAACTTTATTTTCAACTATAAATATTTATTCCAACCATTAAATGCTGAAATAAACACTCAATTGATTTATTAACTTAAAGTTAACAAAAACCCAATATTTATTTTCAAGTCACATTGTTTATTCCAAATAAACAACTTTAATAAAAATTCTTCTTCTTCTCAAATTTATTTGATTCTCAATATTAAATTATAACTATCGTTATAATTCAATTTTATAGGTAATCACCAATATCATGGTTGTTACAGTCGATCGGTCCTTGAGTGGCGGCTAGGGTTGAACCTTGGACGAATGACTCGGATTTAACTATTTTAATCTAATGGATACGATTGATTCGATCACCTATAAATACATGCCTAACCCCTTACTACTCTTCTCATATTTTCAAATTAAAGCAGTAAAGCTCTACCATTTTCCCTTCTCCACTATTTCTAAAAATTATAGAATATTTTATATGGCAAATTCTATTTCAACTCGAGTATTTACTTAGTAGCCCCCCAAAAATTAAAAAAAAGTCTGTAAACCCAAAAAATAACTTAGTAGCCCCCACCATTTCCAGAACTACCCTTCCTGAAAAGTTCAAACAGAAAAAAAATAAAATGAACTACCACGCAAGGTGACTCTGTGGTTCGTGTCAATACAACGTAGGCTTTCTACGTGGATATGTAAAAATTGACGCAATTATTTACACGATTAAGCCAGAAACCTAGTATACCCCCTGCGTGAATTATCACAAATCCCCGTAATCGACAACCTACGATTGTATTTGCAAAAAATTAAAAACTTTTCAATTTTTTTTTGAATTACCTGTTGTGATTGCGTTAACAATCCATTCTCCTTTTCAAAATCCATCAGCTAGTAGTGAAAAATTGAATTTTTTTCTTCAGATTTAGAAACTAGGGTTTTGAAGAAGCTGTGGTTTAGACAGTAAGAAACTAACGTAAGAAGATAATGGAATTGAGAAGAAAGAAAGTACGCAGCTTTCTAAGGGTATTTTAGTCTTTAAAATTTTATTTATTTTAGGGGGCTACTAAGTAATTATCTGTGTTGAAATAGAATTTGCCATTTATATTTATACAAATCGAAGAAGGGCGGAAAATAAAAGAGAAGAAGAGAAGAAGGGAATCAATGTTATGAAAGAAAAAAGTAATTTCTTTAATTTTAAATCTATATTCCCCTCAACCCCAAATCTCTTCTCAGATATGTAATTCTAGTAGTATGTGTATACCTTGTTATACGTTTTCTTTTGGATTGGAAGGAAAAGGAGTCAAGTAAAGAAAGGAATTCAGATTTAGGAGATTTGAAAAGCTTGAAAAGTAAGTGGGAAATTATATGATTTACCTATAATATTGAAATTTATATCGTTGAATTTTATTTAATAATTATACCAAAATAGGATCTGATGGGTTGTAGGCTTAAAACGATGTATAGGAATATCACCTACATATTCTGTAAGGTAAGTAATTGGAATATGAATGATATTTTCACCCTAATCTTGAAATTTGAAAATCAGTCCCTAAATTTGTTAAAGTTGAATGTTGATAAAATTGTAAAGTTTATTGTAGATTTATAGTTGGGTTGAACAATGTTAATACTAGTTTAGATTGCCCTAGTTTGACTTGGAATATGAATTTCTATGTTTAAATTTATTGGGAGAGGGGTACAATTTAGTTGTATCTATTTCTATGTAAGTTCCATAAATTATCTAATTCCACAAATGTTAAGGAATATACCAAAAATGAAAGAGATGTGTAAAGTATGGATATTCTTCTCCGTAGTTTGCACTGTCTATTTCAATGAAAGAAAATAGATAATTTCTTATAATTTCAAACAGAGCAGAAGTCTCATTTTTGGGTAATTTATGGAAAATTATAATGATGATCCTTTTTGGGAAGGATAACTCTAATAAATTAAAATGCGGAAATTAATATTCTAAAATTCCTAAATGTAGGAATTAATGAGTTAGAAATAGGAATACACACATACGTATAACTGCACATACCAATTAAATATATACATAGCATAATGTATGTTAATATTTGCATTAGTTATAATTAGGACGTCTAGTAATAAATAGCATAACAAATTATGGATTAGAAGGTGTGGATGGAAAAGAGATAGTAACTTCATAATTAATAGGGCAATAAATATGTAGTTAATAGGGAATTACAGGAATTAAATGGAGATATAAATGTATTTAATGAGACTGGTTAAAGGATTTAATTTGACATTATAGGGAAATGAAATAGGCATTATAGGCTGAATTAGAACGAATAAATAAATGTTGTTATAGATTGTCCAAATAGAATAACAATGGCCATTTATTACGGACAATTGACATTTATGGAATATAGTAAATAAGCGTATAAGGTAGATACTAAATGTTGGAAGGCGATATAATTTTCATAGTCGGAAATTATACGGTCTTAATTATACGTTTAGAACAAACATAAATTAGTGGGCCAAGCCCAACATTTAGACTTAGAATAGTTAGTTTGGTTTAGTGGTTGGGATGCGAGGTCAGTAAAGTTACAAAACAGAAGTCTGTCCTTCACTTAGAGGCTACTAGCAGTTTTATATACTTACTACCGTTATGGGACATCTCCAATCGTAGGACTCATGTGGCAAGGATATGCGGTTGCGTATAGGTAGAGGAAAATATACCTAGGGTTCACCTTAGATTTGAAGTATTAAATGACCCGGTATTTTTAAGGAAATGGGGTCCGCTTCATCTCTAATAAGAGGTATTAAGTAACTATAAGGGGCATTTTCCTTGACTTACATTAGGTTAGTCTAAATGGGATTTCAGATGTGGATGGTCGGCGAACTATGCTAGTATTATCGTTGGACAAGTATTTAGTAGTAGTAGTAGGGCTGGCATATAGGCTACGACCACCAGCGGTCCCGAGCGGTCAGTAGCAAAGGCTCAGGTTATACCTTAACGGATTTCGCTTCCTACTAGTGTAGAATCCATGTGGGATACACACAGACCTTGAAGTCTAGTTAGTTGTTTGTTTGTCGAAGGTGGGCTAGTTAACCCATAGATGACTCTTTGAGATGCGTTAGTAATATGATAACTAAATTATAAACCCGTATCTAGACGTCATCGGTCTCTGTAGCTATAACCGATTGATTGTGATTTACGTTGCGGAGGGCCCTCTTCGAGTTTGTGGGATTAAATTATCGTTGGGTTTGTCTCTTTCTATTCAAGAAGTATCAAAGGTCGGGGTTTTTGGGTGGTACAACGTTTAGACATATATGTGTATAGGCATATATATATACACATATATATATAGTTAACCTCAGAGGAGGTTAGGCATATTGTATGCGAACATAGGATTGAACGGGTTAGCCGTAAATAATAAACATAAATAGGAATCAATCGGCATAAATTAGTATTATGGATAAGTATGTAAATTTTTCGGTCACCGGAACATTTCTCTAACCCCTTTCTCATTACAACCCATAGAATTGATTAGAGGGATAGGTTACGGAGCAAGACGAGAATGGTGGATGGAGAAGTTTTCATATTTCATGCTAGGTGCTGACAAGGCAATTTGATATTCAAGGAATACAATTAATTTCAAGATAGTATCCTTAGTCAGTATTTATGTTCTATTATATTTTTCTATTCCGCTGAGAGTTTATATCGATCACTCTTTGATATATTTATGTTTATTACAGGTTACCAAAACTAACGATCTATGTCCTAATGGACTTGAGTTTCGATTTAGTCGAAATTCGACCCCATTAAGATGCAGGTTGTTACAAAATAGTACCGAGAGTATAGAGTATTAAAAAGAGAAATGTGGAGAGTTACTAAGGAGGCTAGAATTGGATCGAGGTGAGAATACTGGCAAAGAACTTCATGAAATGAAGAAAAAGGCGGAGAGAGCTATGCAACAAGAATATTTAGATACAAAAATAAAAGTCAATATGTGACTCGCTACTCCTAGGTGAAGAAGGCACATCTTTTTCTATACTAAGACGTCGAACAAAAGAGTTAGTTATGGAGTATATCAATAGAAGGAAGTTCATGTAATAACCAGGTGGAATTCATGGATAAGGCAATAAGTACTATATGTAATTATTCAATCAAAAACAATCATATGGACAAAACTTCCTTAATGACCAAATTGACATGTATGAAATCAGAGATGTTATATTCGGTACAAAGATGGTATAGCTCCAAGCCCAAATGGATTCAACTCGAAATTTCATAGAATTCATTGGGATCGAATGAACTTATATTTGATGCAGTCGAGGATTCCTTTTATAAAGGTAAGTTACTCAAATAATATAGTCATACATTTATACGTCTCATTCCAAAGAGTAAGGAAGCTATTTAGATTCAAGAATTTAGACCAATTTTGTGTTGCAGTATGATGTATAAATTCTTAGCAAAAGTTCTGTGTAATAGGTTAATAATGTTTATGAATGATCTAATATCAGAAAATTAATATGCATTTACATAGAATAGATCAATTGGAGATGAGATTTTGTTTGCCCACGTAATTGCCACAAGGTTTGGAAAGAGCAATAACAAAAATATGTGCATCGCAGCGTATTTAAGGAACGAGTATGATTTAGTAAATAGATCATTCATTTTACAAATGATTAAAACAAACGAGATTCACATAAAAATGGATTAACATCATTAGGGAAATGGTTTGTACGCCAAGTTTCTCAATTATTAACTAGGGAAGTCGATACCGGGGTTTCCACAGTTCGAATGGGCTGAGTCAAGGAGACCCTTTGGCTCCATTCTTATTCATGATAGTCATGAAGTACTTCACCCTTTTGATGGACCAGAAAGTAAGGGATTGTATGAATAAGCCAGCTATGACATCCAACACCAAAATAATGCATATCACATACATGAGTGACATAATGGTTTTCACAAAAGCATATATTTCAAGTGCAGAGGCAATCAAAGATGTTTCAAAAGAAAATGTATGGAGATATAGAGCTAAAACTTAGTAATGTAATTTTAAGAGTCTTTTTTGGGGGTGGGGTTGAGCGAAAGAATGACATTGCTGCTACATTAGATATTAGACAAGGGGAGCTTCAATTAAATACCCAGGAAATTTCATTATCAAGTGTGATTCTTGTATATATGGACGTGAGGGCTTAATCGAAAAAAATACGAGGGTAGGAATTGAAAATTCTAAGATTAGAAGGAAGGTTGGAGCTACTCAAGTCAACAATCTATCCACTGGTCCAATATTGGATGTAACATTTCAAATTTTTGACGACAACGGTTAATAAGGTGATGCATTAGTGTCTGAAGTTCTTGTGGAAAGGAAGGTACACAAAATTCCATGGAAAATATTGTGTAGGGAAAGAGAAGAGGGTGGAATGAGTTTAAGTCATTTTGAAGATACCAATACATCAATGAGCATTGAATGGATTTGGAAAAATAGTTAACGAGGAAGGAAATTGGGTGAGGTGAATGAGGGGAATATATATAAGAGATCAATCATACTGGGAAATGAACATAAAAAACAATGATTTAGAAGTATGGAAACATATGTTGTGTATTAGAGGGGAGGCTAAAGTGCATAGGTAAAAAATTAGGTATAGAAATGGTGGAGAGAATGAGAGGAGAAAAATGATGGTTAAAGCCATTTTAGAGAATGGAGAATGGAGGGTAGATAGACTTAGTTTTTTGGAGCAGCGAAGGGCAGAGGAGAAATAGAAGACATTAAAACCTACAATGACAAAAAAGATGATTATTAGTTTTGGGCATGTAGTAAAAACGGAAATTACAGCTTCAAATCAGCTTGGAACACGGTTCATACGTCATTCATGAATGTTTTATGGTCAAAATTCATGCAGTACAAGGTCCATTCACCAGAAATGTCAGCATGTTTATAGAAAATGTGATAACTAACTACATTCCAACAAAAAGGTGACTTATACAAAGTTGCATAACTGTTGATCCAACTTGTATGTTATGTAAACAGCAAGAATGAGACATGGAACATGTATACTTCTAATGGAAATTTAACACTTGCATACGGAATGGTGTAACATTAACTTAAAATGACCTACATCTCACACAGAAACCCTAAACATAACAAATGAATTTCAAAATATGATTTCTAGATTTTCTCAAAGGAGTAAGAGCAGTGACATAGTAAAAAAAATTCGACTTGCGTATGAGCCATTTGGGGGAGGAAAATAATAAAATGTTCGGGGTAACTACAACGTAGAAACAAACATTTGCAAGCTGATAGTACAGATATCAAAATCGAAGCATGCAAATAAAAACACTATGAATATATCAACATGCAAGACGAACCCTTACATATAGAAAGGCTTTGAAGTAGAAAATACTTGCCAAAACACCTAGGCAAGGTGGTTTTTTCCGTAAGGCAAGTATTACGATCATACGAATCGCCTACGCAATTCATTTCAACTCCACCAAACTTTGATAATGGGTTAGTCCTATATTAACTTACAATTTTATTCTTACATAGATTTCAAAATTATAGGGAATTTGAATAGTAGAGTATCATTATCACAAAAGGAACAGTATTAACTTAGATCCATGGATAGTCATGAGTAACGAGAGAACCAAAGGCCCAAATTACAGCAAAAAAGTTATTTTATTGCCTAAGAGTAAATCAACAATAAAAGACACTAAATAGGAACATATAACTTATCTTGAACACAGATTGAAGTCTTGTTTTATAGAATTGAAGATAGAAACCGCTATCGAACAAGGCCATATAAACCAACATGCATGTAACATCCACTATGAGATAGCTTAAAGTTGCAAGCTTGAAGACGATGAATTGAGAATTATGGAGATGAGAGGTTTTTGAGAACCAATTAATCAAAGACTAAAAGAAGGGGTTTTGAGCCAGGAATAGGTTATTGTCACCAAGAAAGAAACGTGATTACAAGAATTTTTTTATTTTCTCTTGCGATCCGCCATTAGAAAATGAAATAAATGTGTAGAAGGAGATGTTAGTAAATGAAGTGAAGTCACATTATTGGGGAGCAGTAGTGGTATAAGGCTAAGAGAGCCTAGTTCTGGTTTCAAACCTGTATTTGCTTATAGATACTTAATATAAACGTAAATATTGTATATCAGATTTTAGTTTAGTGAATATTAGGCTGAGGTCCCTAATAAGTTTCAAAATACACAAAAATCCCAGTAAAAAAAGTATGTAAATTAGGTCTCTAGAATTAAGTTACTAAGTAATTGCATACAGTTATGCAATTATTCACTGAATAATTGCATACATTTATGCAATTATATCCAAAAGTTGCAAAAAAATTCGCAATTTTTTTGGTGAATAATTGCGGAATTTCTGCAATTTTTTAAAAAAAATTGTGGAAATTTCCGCAATTTTTCAGTGGATAATTGCGGAAATGTCTGCAATTTTTTGATATAATTGCATAAATGTCTGCAATTATTCACTGAATAATTGCATAAGAGTGTGTCATTATTCAGTAACTTAATTATAGGGACCTAATTTACCAACTTTTTTTACTAGGGTTTTTGTGTATTTTGAAACTTATTAAGAACCTGTGTCAAACTGTCCCTTTAGTTTATTTAATAAAGGCTTATGAATCTGGTTCTAAAAATTAAGAAAAACAATGAAAAATGATATAACTTTTAGTATAAAAGGATCAAAATAATATTTGACCAATTTATACACAATAAACTAACAGTATGTTAGTCACTTTTCAATGAAAATATTTCAAAATATTTCTCCTAGAGAAACTCCATAATTAATGGTATTGATTTGATACAAACTGAATTTGAAATGATAAATTTTTTATGAAGAGGCTATAAAAGGCTTTAAAGATTTTTAGAAAATAAACTACTTTTAGAGGTAGGGCCTAAACTTAGAAAACCTAATGTATTTTTATATTTTTTATATGAAATAGAAGCGTGACTTAAGGCCCTAGTTTCTTTGTCATTTTTAGTTTAGAATTTTCGACCAAACAAAACAACGCACAACGCGTATTTTTTGAAAAATGAACAATTTAAGAAATGAAGTCAACATAGAAATCTAACAAAAAAAATTATTTTGTTTACTATATTTTCAGAAATTACAAAAGCACAGGAAACGATCCATCCCCTTCGTCATCCTTCCATCCCCTCCGTCGTTCCTTCATCATTGTCATAACGACTCAAATTTTTAAACATTTTCCTCTGCTCTCAAATGTTTTGTAATGAATTTTGAAAACACAAAACTCAAACTGAAACCAAACGAGCCCTAAAATTTTAATTAGTTGAGATTAGTAAGTACTTCTCATAAATTTCCACTTTAAATTAATGGTTAAAACAAACAATTTTATTTGTCCATAGTGATTTACAACTCTGAATGTATTAGAAGTTAAATCATACAAAATATTGGATGACTACAAAATATTAAATGATTCTTAAAATAAAATTGATGCGTAATTCAAGAGAGGGTTTTAAGGACTAACATTATAAAGATGGGAATCATTCATTATGGAAATCAGGCCGAAGGGCCTCTCAATCTAACGTAATAAGTTTTCGCCGAATTTAGGTTTCACCTGTTATTTCAGATTTTGCAGGTGAAAAACATTTCTAAAAAATTTGTTATAAAGTACGCCTCTATTTCTAATTTCAGTATTTTTTTTTGAGAATTAAATTTGAATATCAATCACATATTCTTATGATAAAAATAAATATTTTCGAATCTTTTTGAAAAAATACATTTGTCGAGAACTTTGCAAATGCAGACAAGGAACTTCAAATATTTGCAGAGTGCTTAGTAAATATTTGTTGAATTCTCTGCAAATATTTGTAAAGTTTTTTATGAATACCTTAAAACATAAGAATAAGGATTTTTAAATAACATGCTTTCATGGAGGAACGGTTGTGTATTTTGAATCTTGAGGAGGGTGTTTTTATGAAAGTTGGCTAAGTTTTTAGTATAGCGCTTCAAAATTATTTTAAAGAACAAAAGATGAAGAAAAAAAGTATCCTTTTACAGAAAAACAATAAATGAAACTATATTTTTCTTACCACTTAAAAGTCATCATAATTCTGTAAAATGGTGGTTTCTTCTTTTATCTTTTATCTTTTATCCTTTAAACTAAGGACAATTTTTTGATCAAGGCTTCCGAGAGTAACCAATTATCAAAATAAGCACTATCAAAAACTAATTAGCAAAATAGGCCTGGTTTTCATTTGTACTTGCGCAAAAATGGAATGCGCAAAGCCATTTTTTTTATACGGAGCTTGCGCATTCCATTTTTGCGCAAGCTTTATTTTTATGCTTGCGCAAATATGGAATGCGCAAGCTCTTTTTCGGGCATCAAAAGGACAGAGAGCTGATTCTGGGGTCATTCCTCAACCCTACCCCTTTCTTCCCAAAACCCTCCCCATTTCCAACTTCAAACCCATTTCAAATCCAATATTCTTAAGTCAAAATCATTTTTCCTCATCTATTTCTTCAAACAAACACTCTATTGCCCATAAAATGGAAGCTAGCTCTTCATCTACGTTGATTAGAGGTAATTGTAATTCCTTTTTTTGAAAATTAAGATGCTACTTTAGAAATGATTGTTGTTGTTTGCGGAAGAGGTAGTGTTGGTGATGTTGATGTGGATGTACTCACATTGTTGGTTTCTTTGATGACAATGCAAAAGGATTTGAAGTAGTAATATAGCAAAAACCCTAACTTTGTACATTGTTTTTGTATTGATAAACGGTTGTTGTTGTTTGTAGAATTGTCTCCTGGGCCCGAAGATAGAAGTGTTCTCTATCTTCAAGAACACCATAGGAGCCAAAACGACACATTAATGGAGGTAAATGTTCGATATTGGTAAACCGGGGAAGTCAAATATGAAGTCCTAATTATAATTTGTTTATATATTGCAGGGTGTTGAAACTGTGAAGATATGCGATCATTCGAGCAAGCTCAAGGAGATCGATTTTAAAGATCCAAATTGGAGCCGAATCTATGAATCTCCAGATTTTGGAAAGCTATGCAAATCGACTACATTCGGCTCGATCATCACCTTCTTACCGCTTTGTGCGATAGATGGAGGCCGGAAACAAATACGTTTCAAATGAGAGTCGGGGAGATGACAGTGACTCTAGCGGATGTGCATTTTCTTTTCGGTCTTAAAGGAGACGGTCGTCCGGTATGTGTGCAAAATTTAGATATCGATTACATGGAATTGGCTCATGACTTGCTTGGTATTTTTCCACCAAGAGAGGCGATTAAGTCTAAAAGTGATTTGTCAATGACTTGGTTTAAAAGCGAATTTTCTGAACCACTACCCGAAGGGGCGACCGATTTAGATATACTTCGCCGCACTCGTGCCGTGATATTGTATTTTTTGAGTTGCCGATTATTTCCCGATCATTCAAAAGGGAGATTAAGTTTGAAATTTTTACCATTTTTGGATGATTTGGCTGACTGTGGTTATCATTCTTGGGGTAGTGCTGTTCTATGCTATTTGTATAGTGAGTTATCGAACGTTGCCTTGCAACGTCGAAAAGTTTTAGGGGGTTCTGCAACGTTGTTGCAACTATGGTCGTGGTCGCATATTGCCATTGGACGGCCGTCTATTAGAATTCCTACCGACTTAGATCCGTATCTTCCATTCGGGGCTAGGTGGAACTGTGCTAGGAGTTGGCGTGAGACGCCAAGAAATGTACAGTTTTACCGTAATGAGTTGGATTTGATGGCGGATGATGCGGTTACATGGGAACCATATTCATTAGTGTATAAATTTGGACATCCGGATATTGAGTATTCGTTCGCCGGTTGGATTGCTAAGAGCCGACTAATTCTATTTCTGGACTTTGAGTTGTATGCACCCGATTGGGTGATGAGACAGTTTTCCTTTGATTATCAGCACATTCCCGATCCTGTCATCCCCCTTGACCCAGAACCCACTAGCTGGATGGCATTTTTGCAAGAAAGTATTGCTATTTGGGAATCAAGAATTGATCGTGCCGAACAAGCACGCGACCCTCCGACACCTTTGAGTGAGTACGAGTATTGGTATTGGCGAATTACTCGTCGTTATATCCTTAAAAAGTCGGCAAGGAAGTTGGTTGCGTACACTCCCCGTGCTCCTCTAGAACGTGATGTGGTAAGTGTTGTATTTTCAAATTTTGTATAGTTCAATTTTTATGTCATATTGATGTATTGTTATGATTTATGGTTTAGGTAAGCGGAATATACAGCGCTTTGGATGTGGTGGGCGAAATAGAAGAAAGTCATATGGAGCCGGACAAGGTCAAAAGCAAGTGCATTGACCTACGACGAATACTTGACACGATTCTGGGTCGGAACAAGCTAAGAAGGCCGGCCAAGCCGCTGCGCATTGTAGAAGATCCACCGCGTTGTACAGAGGAGACACATACCCTACTAGCGGGTGGACAAGGCCAATGGGAGGAGGCACATGGAGAGGGGGAGGCTTCACAACATCCCGGTGGTGAAACTACGGGTGGATGACCTGCTTGGCCCGAGGTAGAGCATCAATACACCGGCGGAGAAACTCACGCTGAATGGCCGGTTTGGCACGAAGGAGAACAACAATTCGGCTATGTTGGACAGTCTACATACGAGCATATGCAAGAGCCGTCGCAGTGGGAAATTCAACAAGAAGAACTCTTTTTTGGGCCTAGTCAACAACAAGAAATTCCGCTGCCTACACCCGCTCCAACATTCGAAGAAGGCCAAGGATCGGCTCCCGTCGTGTACAAACGGAAGAAGAAGAAAAGAGACACCCCACTACCGCTAAGAAGGATTCGTGATTGACGGTGTTGGTCATATTGCTGTTGTTTCTTTTGGTTGGGTTAGGTTAGGGGTTGTTGCCTTGTATGTGTCTATGTTTTTGCATGACATGTTATTTGGATGATTTTAAATTGTCAGTTAGTTCGTGTTAATTATTTTGTTTTTGATGGTATTGTTAATGTGTCTATGTTATTGTTGCCTTGTTGTTAATGTGTCTATGTTATTGTTGCCTTGTTGTTAATGTTGTTGCGTGGAAACAGCTCTCTGTTTGGAGCAGACCCATATTATAGCTTGCGCATTTGTGGAATGCGCAAGCTATATTATCATATAGCTTGCGCATTCCACAAATGCGCAAGTTATAATATGGATCGGTTCGAAACAGAGAGCTGCTACCAAAATTAAAGCTTGCGCATATGTGGAATGCGCAAGCTATATTGATAATATAGCTTGCGCATTCCACATATGCGCAAGCTATATTTTTGGTGGAACTGGGTAATATGCAGCGTTCCGCCTATGCTACAAAATATCAAATGTAGCATTTGCGGGCTGCTGCAAATAACCAAAAATATGGCTTGCGCATATGTGGAATGCGCAAGCTATATTATCAATATAGCTTGCGCATTCCACATATGCGCAAGCTTTAATTTTGGTAGCAGCTCTCTGTTTCGAACCGATCCATATTATAGCTTGCGCATTTGTGGAATGCGCAAGCTATATTGATAATATGGGTCTGCTCCAAACAGAGAGTTGTTTCCACGCAACAAATTACACTATATGACAAAAAAAATCTGAACAACATGCTATATAACATGCAAACACCATTCGATTAACAACACCATCCGAAAAAGTTTCAACAAGACGTACAGTAACATATACGTTCTAGTTCTATAACAATTCAACGCGGACAAGTGTTTTTCTTGTGGCCAATAGAACCACATTTGCTACATCTATTATGGCCGGATGAAGATGGCGGATCCATAAAACCTTTTATTCTAGTAGACCGAGGACGACCTGAATTTCTGCGCACAGGCGGCGGTTGTATAATTGGACCATCGTAGACGTTCCAATGTCGACTATCCGGTACAGGGTGGAATAAAGGAGCATAAGCTGCGGAATACATAGCCTTTGTGTACCACGGGGAGATTAGGTCAAAATACGCTCTATTAGCACCACCCGAACTGCGTGAACAAGCCGCTAATACATGGGAGCATGGAAAATGATTTAACGTTGGCATGTTGCACGAACATTTGGCAACATTATCTTCGATATTCACCGTATAATCAAACATATGCACATCTTTCACCTGCCATTCAACGAAGCTATATCTCTCTATTGACATGAGCCTCGATTCTTCCATTCTTCTCCGCGCTAATGCTTCCCACCTAGGTGCGAGCTGCGAAGTCCACTCTTCACCTTGAGTACGTCTTTCGACGAAGTAATGGTTCAGTCGATGAAACGTACGTGCAACCAATGATCTAACAGGTAAATTCCTAGTTCCTTTGAGCACACCGTTAAAGCTTTCAGAAACATTGGTCGTCATCATATTGAATCTTACTCCGCCGTCGTGACAAAGAGTCCAGCTTGATTCCTGGTCTTTCAAACTTCTTTCAATCCACGCATCGGCGTCTCGATTTACATCCTTCAACTGTTTTCGAAAATCATTATATTTTACGACCTCCGATGCCGTGGCACATGCGTGTAATAAATTTTGTAGCTCATCCGTGCCAAACCTCGCTTTCTTAAAATTTGCTTTAATATGACGGATACAAAAACGATGATGATGTTCAACTGGCTTGAAATGACCCACTTAAATTTTTTTTTTTAAACATTCAGTGGCCATTTAATCAAGAAAATATTTAATTCAATTTTTCTTCTATCCAGGACCTTTCTGCCAATATAAAAATATTGGTTTACTCATTTTATCTTGAACTTATATATGTGAAGATATATAAGTCATCTTCTACCTAAATCAGAGTACAGAAATTTTGAAGGTAGAAATCTGTTTGAGTATTGCTTAAAGAAATACTCTCTTCATAGCAATAGTGTTTTTCAAAACTAGATTTTTCCAAATGACTTGGGTTAATGCATTACTATTGATTTTATGTCTCAAGGCTCCTTATTTTACATAAATTCTTCTGATTATATTACTGGGTAAACTGTGCTTTTACTTGTGCATGTGTGTGTGCATGTTTCTGTGCATGTGTGTGTCAGTGAGCAGTTCAGTGCCTTATTTTTCCTTGTTAACAAAATTGTCTGAATCTATTTTATACTTTGGGTTATGAAACAGTTCTGAACACTTGATTTAAAACCCTTGGTTGCTGGCTTAACCCATGCTTAAGAGAAATGGCTATGTTAGCCCTATTCAGGTTTGCACTATTTTGTAACAAAATACATGCTATTTCGTTTTCTTTTTTTAAGCAACTCAAGCCCTTTCTATCAGATTTTATTTTTGACTTAACATGGGTTTTCTTATGTCAGTTCTTTAGATATACATACAAACCACAAATTCTTTCAATCTCAAATTTACTACCATTATAGCCTAACTGTTCTTAAAGCTTAAAATTCATTTTTCCTTAGCAAAGCATTTTGCAAAACAAAGCACATGGTTTCAGCTGATACATATAAATTCAACAACTACAAAACAGCAATTAACAATACATTGGTTTCTCAAAGCAACTTTAAACAGTAGGTCTTAATCTAGTTCATCATGAAGGTTTGGTTTACTTCAGCAAAGTCTTTTAAAACATAGCATCCAAATCTTAAGCAGTTAAACATCCAAAGCTTGATCAAAGCAATTCCTACTTTCCTGCAAAATCACCATGAGCTGCCCCATAAGAATATGAGACACCCAATGGTGCATAAACACAAAAGGGTCAGACTATTTGTCTGGTGTGAATAATCTAACTCAAAACATGATCTTATTCAATTCTATTTGTATTCCAGTACTTTGCAAGAATAAGAAACTCAGTATCTTCTGTGTGCATGTTTTTGTGAGGCATGTGCATTCATATCAGTGTTAAACAAATTCTCAATGACTTGATTCATAGAAAACAATCATAAGATTCATCAATAAAAAGCATCAAAAACCAACCAAATGCAAACATCAATTCAGTTATCATGCCCTTTTCAACTTTACTGGCCATCAGGGATTTTGCCCAGGCCTCTCCTGAATCTATTCCTAGAATTCATTATCAAATATAATAGGGTCTTTAGCTACTTTCTCCTTTTTAAACACACACTGCCTGGGACATCTCTCTGTTAACCCAGCACACTCAGGCCCATGGGTATAAACATACCATGTGTGAACTTGCAATATTCCCCTTGCCAAGCTATACTTTGGTAGCCCTAAGATCCCAAGTCCTTAGTTAAATTACTAAGTGTTATTATTATTTTTCATAGCAGTGCTAATCCCTTCTGCATCTCACTTCTTAATCAGAGAAATATAAATAATGCAAGCAACATGTATTCATCCAGAGTTTGGTAAGTTATATTCTCAGAAGCAAACATTTAATCATGAAAAAGGGAGGTGACTTCTTAGCACATTATTTTGCCTATGGGTTTCACTGGATCAAGATGTAAGCATATGGTCCTGAGTAATTTACTAGATATATTTTTTTTTCTTACCTCTGGTTCAATCAGATTCATGATCTGGCTAAACCACAAGTATATTTGATTTGGGTATTTCATAAAACATAGAAGCTCAGCACATGTACAACATTGCACTTCTACATTTTCTTTTGTTTTAATTAACATGAGACATAAGCAACAACACAATGTTACAGCCCCATATTTCTTTCTACCTTCAGACCATATACCCACCACTTGAATCCGGGGATTTTTATAAACAACTTTATAAAGAAAACTTATAAAAGAAATCACTCAATCTCAAAGCTAACCCATATCACAGACAAACATTTTAAATCATGAATCCATGACTCTTATTTTTCTGGGTAAATCAGATAGAGGTTTTACCCTTAAACAAATCATTAACAAACCAAAGTCATCCAATCATAAATCATAACTTGTAAAAGAAAATTAGTTCAAACAGGCTGCCTCAATATTCAGGTCTTAATGCCAAAGTTTTCAGTGAGGTTACTCACCTTAATCCTTCTTCTTCCTATGCCTTATGAACCCCCTTTTAGTCTTCTGCCTTTTCCTATTTTTTTTTTTCTCTGGTTTATGTCTTGTATATTTTTTTTCTAGGTTAATGAAGAACAAAATGTGTATGGTCTTACTATACTAGTCCTTTTATATAAATCTTGGCTGTTACTAGGGTTTATGGATTTACCCAATGTCAGTTCTACCCCATCCCAAACATAGCCTGCCTCTGGTTTGATTCAAGAAAATAAAAGGGTATGTGGTCCTTGTCTTCCTTTTCAGAATTCAGCTTCTCTCTTTTAATTTTCCATGGTCATGTCATATGCATGACTTCTTATTATTATTTTTCTTAATAAAAGAAATTACTGAGAATAGATAAAGTGCTTGTTTAGGGACTCATGCCATTTTCATGCAACTTCTGTTTTCTTCCAGAAATTGGTTGACTGTATACATGTATAACCTATGTATACCTAAGCCTTTTATTTTTCTTTCTTTCTTTAAATAATTTTAAGTTTATTTCAGCCTAGCTCTTATTTTCTTTGTACTATATTTTATTTAAAGACAAAATTCTATCTTTATGCATATGTATTTCTAAATCAGTTATTTTATTTTATCTATTAATTTCTGCCAAATTTTGTTACACAGAAATCTGTGTGCATGTGTACACTGTCTTGTGCACATGTACATGTTTTATACTTTATATCTACAAATCAATTTCCTATTCCTATTTTTTTCCAATGTAATTTCAAACAAATACAAACTAAATTAAATCATGAAATTACTCACAAAAATCAGGGTTATCACATATACCCCTCCTTTTAGGAATTGTGTCCCACAATTCTTTCATACTTAACTTAAGTATCATCTCTTCAGAAAAATGAATTTTTCTGATTTCAAAACCATTTTCAAACCAACCACCTATTAAGCACTATGCATATCAACACAAGATAAAAATCACAATGCATATTCAACCAACACATTCATTAGTATATATATATAAATTTACCTTTTCTTCAATCAAACAGTTGTGGATAATCATTTCTGATTTTATCCTCTACTTCCCATGTGCAATCATTTGGGTCTAGACTCCTTTGTACTTTTACTAATTTAATTTCTTTGTTTCTCAATTTCTTGGTTTCTCTAAAAGCTATGCCCACTGGTTCCTTTTCATAGATCATTCTAGGATCAATCTGCACATCCTTAGAGGATTCTAGTATTGCTTCCTTATCATGAACCCATCTTCTTAGTTGAGACACATGAAAGACATCATGCATTGCTCTCATTTCTTCTGGCAATTCTAATTTATAGGCTACTGTCCCTATTCTTTCTAGAATTTTATATGGTCCTATATATCTAGGAATCAACTTTCCTTGTTTTCCAAACCTTAGAACCTTTTTCATGGGTGATATCTTGATGAATACATAATCCCCAACATCATATTGTACTGCCTTCCTTCTTTGATCTGCATATTTCTTTTGCCTATCTTGGGCAGAAGCAATTCTTTTTCTGATCAAAGCTATCTTTTTAGAAGTTTCCTTCACATTTTCTGGTCCTAAGACCACTTTTTCTCCAGATTCATGCCAACTTGAAGGTGATAAACATGGCCTTCCATAGAGAGCTTCAAAGGGGGCCATGCCTATGCTACTATGATGGGTATTATTGTATGCAAATTCAGCTAGATATATATGATCCTCCCAGCTTCCTCCCCAATCCAATACACATGCTCTCAACATGTCTTCAAGCAATTTGTTCACAATTTCTGTTTGGCCATCAGATTGAGGATGGTATGCTGTACTCAAGCATAAATCAGTCCCCATTGCCTTGTGGAAACTCTGCCAAAACTTTGAAGTGAAGATGGTATCTCTATCACTTACTATAGTCTTTGGTATACCATGAAGTCTGACTACTTCTTTAATAAACAACTGGGCTAGGGTATTAGCATTTCTCTCTGATTTCACTGGTATAAAGTGGGCTGACTTGGTTAGCCTATCAACCACTACCCAAATACTATCATTTCCCCTCCTAGTTCTAGGCAAACCATCAATGAAATCCATTGATATGCCTTCCCATTTCCACTGTGGTATTTGCAAAGGTTGAAGCATTCCTGAGGGTTTTTGATACTCAGCCTTCACCTGCTGGCAAACCATACATTTTGACACATAGGTTGCCACTGCACTTTTCATACCACTCCACCAATAATCTCTTTTGAGGTTGTGATACATTCTTGTGCTTCCTGGGTGTATAGTATATTTACTTTTGTGGTAAGCATCCAAGGTTTCTTGCTTCAACTCATCAACTACTGGAACACATATTCTTCCTCCTTTCTTCAAATGGCCTTGATCATTCAACTGAAAACCTTCCACTGCCTTACCATTTAATATCTGAGTCTTCTTTTCAAGTAAAAATGGATCTTGGTCTTGTAGCCTTACAACTTTATCCTTCCATTCTGACCTCAAAGTAATAAAACTTACTTTTCCCATTTCTACATTCTCACTGCATAAGCTCATGTTTTCTATGTTATCACTTTCTATCTCTGAATCAATTAATAATGATAAAGTGTTAAACTCTTCTATCATTAATCTAGCCACTTTAGCATGTTGTCTACTTAGGGCATCTGCTACTTTATTAGCCTTACCTGGTGTATATAATATTTCAAAATCATATGAGGCTAAGAGTTCAATCCATCTTTGCTGCCTCATATTTAATTCTTTTTGTGAAAACAAATATTTAAGTGATTTATGGTCTGTATATACTTCAAATTTTGCTCCTAACAAGTAGTGTCTCCATAGCTTAAGAGCATACACTATAGCAGCCAATTCAAGGTCATGAGTAGCATACCTTACCTCACTTGATTTCAACTGCCTAGAAGCATAAGCTATTACCTGATGTTGTTGCATCAACACTGCCCCAAGCCCTTGTCCACTTGCATCAGTATACACCACCAAGTTTTCATTTCCTTCAGGTACTTTGAGAATTGGAGCTTGTACCAGTGCTTCTTTTAATTTCCCAAAGGCTTTCTCACATTCCTCAGTCCAAGTGAACACTTGATTTTTCCTAGTCAATCTGGTTAATGGAATTGAAATTTTTGCAAAATCTTTTATAAATCTCCTATAGTAACCAGCCATTCCCATGAATGATCTGACTTCAGTGACATTAGTAGGCCTTTTCCAAGCTTGCACTGCAATGACTTTATTGGAATCTACGGCTATTCCTTTCTCTGATATAATGTGGCCTAGAAAATTCACTTCATTTTGCCAAAAAGTGCATTTTGAAAACTTTGCTTTCAAGTCTTCCTGTCTCAATTTCTCAAATACCATATGCAAATGGTTTTCATGCTCTCTAACTGACTTAGAATAAATTAGTATATCATCAATAAATATTAATACAAACTTATCCAAGTATTCTCTAAAAATCCTATTCATCAAATCAACAAAATAGGAAGGAGCATTTGTTAAGCCAAATGGCATTACCAAAAATTCATAGTCCATATCTGGTGTTAAAGGCTGTATACTTTATACTTTCCTCTTCTACTTTCATCTGATGAAAGCCTGAAGCTAAATCAAGTCTAGAAAATATTTTTGCACCACTCAATTGATCAAAGAGATCATCAATTCTTGGTAAGGGGTATTTATTTTTAACTGTGACTTTATTTAATTCCCTATAGTCAATACATAATCTAAGGGATCCATCATGTTTCTTAACAAAGACTACTGGTGCTCCCCATGATGAGCTACTGGGTCTAATAAAGCCCTTTTCTTCTAGTTCAACCAATTGCTTTTTCAGCTCCATCAACTCCTTAGGCCCCATTCTGGTTGGTCTTTTAACCACTGGGCTAGCTCCTGGAATTATTCTAATTGAAAATTCAACTGGCCTGTGGTTAGGAACTCCTCTTACTTCCCCAAACACATCAACATATTGATTAACTATGGGGATCTCTTCTAATGCAGGCATGGGTTTTTCATTTGACAATGTAGAAAGGTTGGCTATACTTCTATTTTTGTTTGCCTCACAAAGAACAATTATTCTTTGTCCATCAGAAACCTTCAATGATATGGTGGATGTCTCCATATTTATGATAGCCTTATATCTACTCAACCAATCAACTCCTAAAATAATTCCTATGTCTGGATATTGCAACACATATAGGTTTGACTCAAACACATGTCCTCCTATATTTAATCCCAGTTGCATGCACATCATACCCATAACACATGAACTACCTATAGGGCTTCTAATTAACAGTGGTTTATCAACAATCATACAATTCAATTTTAATTGTTGTGCAATATCATGAGAGATAAATGAGTGTGTAGCCCCAGTACCATATACTACTGTTAAAGGTATTGAGTGAATAAGCAAAGTACCTTCAACTTGACCATGCTTTTCAACACTTGATCCCTCAGCTGCCTTGCCTTTCCCTTCCAAAGCCCCTAATTTTCCTTGCTTAAAATCTGGGCAGTTCCTCTTTATGTGACCTTCCTTCCCACAATGGTGACAATTGAAGGATGCTGGTCTAGGATTGGTGCACCTATTTTTCATGTGCCCCTCTTGACCACAGTTGTAACAAGTGATCCTCTTCTTAACTTCAGCAGTTCTGGCTTCTTTTGGTTTTTTGGTGGAAGCTATGTCTGTTTTCTTTTTATCATAAGGGTGAAATTTACCCTTTCCCTTCTTGTTTTGGTTATTCTTGAATGCCCTGAAATTCTCTCTAGCTTTATCATGCTGTTCAAGGCTCAGAGTCAAATCCAAAACTTGATCAAATGTCTTGTCCTTATATGGCAGCATAGCTCTACTAAGGCTGGCATTCAGTCCTTGAATGTATCTGCCATTCTTAGCTGCTTGAGTGGTGATAAGCACTGCACCATACTTGGCTAGTGATTCAAACTTCTGTGTATACTCAGTAACACTCATAGCCCCTTGCCTTAATTTGATAAATTCTTCTAGCAAAGATTCCTTGGCTGATGCAGGGACAAATCTACCCTCCAACATTGCTTTAAATTGATCCCATGTCACTTCTCCTTCAAGTCTTCCAGCTATAATAACCTCCCACCAATCCAAAGCTGCTCCTCTCAATTGCTTGGATGCAATTTGCCTCTTCCTTTGGTCTCCAACTTGCATATCTGTAAAAATTCTATCCAAGATTCTGAGCCAATTTTGGACTCCCATGATCCCTTCTGTTCCATCAAAAGTTTTGCCTCCAAGATTGGTAAAGGTCTTGAGTAGTTTGGAAAGCTCCTCATGTGGATTTTCCTGCCTGTTGCCTACTCCATCTCTTATGGCCCTCATGAATTCTTGCACATTCACCATGGGTGGTTCACTGGTTCCTACATTTTGATGTCTGGGTCCTACCATAGCTCTATGGATATAACACTTAGGTTAGTCTGTTTTGCCTAATGCTCTATAGATTAATTCATTTTAATCTATCACTTATTCTGTCATAATAGATATCAATAGTGTAAACATTAACAAACAAAACATTCAAAGCAGTAAACACTTCTATACATCCAATACAAACAAGTTCACACAAAATTTTGCTATGTTATTTAACAACATAGCTCTGATACCAAATGAAATGACCCACTTAAATTATTATTATTTTTAAACATTCAGTGGCCATTTAATCAAGAAAATATTTAATTCAATTTTTCTTCTATCCAGGACCTTTCTGCCAATATAAAAATATTGGTTTACTCATTTTATCTTGAACTTATATATGTGAAGATATATAAGTCATCTTCTACCTAAATCAGAGTACAGAAATTTTGAAGGTAGAAATCTGTTTGAGTATTGCTTAAAGAAATACTCTCTTCATAGCAATAGTGTTTTTCAAAACTAGATTTTTCCAAATGACTTGGGTTAATGCATTACTATTGATTTTATGTCTCAAGGCTCCTTATTTTACATAAATTCTTCTGATTATATTACTGGGTAAACTGTGCTTTTACTTGTGCATGTGTGTGTGCATGTTTCTGTGCATGTGTGTGTCGGTGAGCAGTTCAGTGCCTTATTTTTCCTTGTTAACAAAATTGTCTGAATCTATTTTATACTTTGGGTTATGAAACAGTTCTGAACACTTGATTTAAAACCCTTGGTTGCTGGCTTAACCCATGCTTAAGAGAAATGGCTATGTTAGCCCTATTCAGGTTTGCACTATTTTGTAACAAAATACATGCTATTTCGTTTTCTTTTTTTAAGCAACTCAAGCCCTTTCTATCAGATTTTATTTTTGACTTAACATGGGTTTTCTTATGTCAGTTCTTTAGATATACATACAAACCACAAATTCTTTCAATCTCAAATTTACTACCATTATAGCCTAACTGTTCTTAAAGCTTAAAATTCATTTTTCCTTAGCAAAGCATTTTGCAAAACAAAGCACATGGTTTCAGCTGATACATATAAATTCAACAACTACAAAACAGCAATTAACAATACATTGGTTTCTCAAAGCAACTTTAAACAGTAGGTCTTAATCTAGTTCATCATGAAGGTTTGGTTTACTTCAGCAAAGTCTTTTAAAACATAGCATCCAAATCTTAAGCAGTTAAACATCCAAAGCTTGATCAAAGCAATTCCTACTTTCCTGCAAAATCACCATGAGCTGCCCCATAAGAATATGAGACACCCAATGGTGCATAAACACAAAAGGGTCAGACTATTTGTCTGGTGTGAATATAACTCAAAACATAATCTTATTCAATTCTATTTGTATTCCAGTACTTTGCAAGAATAAGAAACTCAGTATCTTCTGTGTGCATGTTTTTGTGAGGCATGTGCATTCATATCAGTGTTAAACAAATTCTCAATGACTTGATTCATAGAAAACAATCATAAGATTCATCAATAAAATGCATCAAAAACCAACCAAATGCAAACATCAATTCAGTTATCATGCCCTTTTCAACTTTACTGGCCATCAGGGATTTTGCCCAGGCCTCTCCTGAATCTATTCCTAGAATTCATTATCAAATATAATAGGGTCTTTAGCTACTTTCTCCTTTTTAAACACACACTGCCTGGGACATCTCTCTGTTAACCCAGCACACTCAGGCCCCTGGGTATAAACATACCATGTGTGAACTTGCAATATTCCCCTTGCCAAGCTATACTTTGGTAGCCCTAAGATCCCAAGTCCTTAGTTAAATTACTAAGTGTTATTATTATTTTTCATAGCAGTGCTAATCCCTTCTGCATCTCACTTCTTAATCAGAGAAATATAAATAATGCAAGCAACATGTATTCATCCAGAGTTTGGTAAGTTATATTCTCAGAAGCAAACATTTAATCATGAAAAAGGGAGGTGACTTCTTAGCACATTATTTTGCCTATGGGTTTCACTGGATCAAGATGTAAGCATATGGTCCTGAGTAATTTACTAGATATTTTTTTTTTCTTACCTCTGGTTCAATCAGATTCATGATCTGGCTAAACCACAAGTATATTTGATTTGGGTATTTCATAAAACATAGAAGCTCAGCACATGTACAACATTGCACTTCTACATTTTCTTTTGTTTTAATTAACATGAGACATAAGCAACAACACAATGTTACAGCCTCATATTTCTTTCTACCTTCAGACCATACACCCACCACTTGAATCCGGGGATTTTTATAAACAACTTTATAAAGAAAACTTATAAAAGAAATCACTCAATCTCAAAGCTAACCCATATCACAGATAAACATTTTAAATCATGAATCCATGACTCTTATTTTTCTGGGTAAATCAGATAGAGGTTTTACCCTTAAACAAATCATTAACAAACCAAAGTCATCCAATCATAAAACATAACTTGTAAAAGAAAATTAGTTCAAACAGGCTGCCTCAATATTCAGGTCTTAATGCCAAAGTTTTCAGTGAGGTTACTCACCTTAATCCTTCTTCTTCCTATGCCTTATGAACCCCCTTTTAGTCTTCTGCCTTTTCCTATATTTTTTTTTCTCTGGTTTATGTCTTGTATATTTTTTTTTCTAGGTTAATGAAGAACAAAATGTGTATGGTCTTACTATACTAGTCCTTTTATATAAATCTTGGCTGTTACTAGGGTTTATGGATTTACCCAATGTCAGTTCTACCCTATCCCAAACATAGCCTGCCTCCGGTTTGATTCAAGAAAATAAAAGGGTATGTGGTCCTTGTCTTCCTTTTCAGAAATCAGCTTCTCTCTTTTAATTTTCCCTGGTCATGTCATATGCATGACTTCTTATTATTATTTTTCTTAATAAAAGAAATTACTGAGAATAGATAAAGTGCTTGTTTAGGGACTCATGCCATTTTCATGCAACTTCTGTTTTCTTCCAGAAATTGGTTGACTGTATACATGTATAACCTATGTATACCTAAGCCTTTTATTTTTCTTTCTTTCTTTAAATAATTTTAAGTTTATTTCAGCCTAGCTCTTATTTTCATTGTACTATATTTTATTTAAAGACAAAATTCTATCTTTATGCATATGTATTTCTAAATCAGTTATTTTATTTTATCTATTAATTTCTGCCAAATTTTGTTACACAGAAATCTGTGTGCATGTGTACACTGTCTTGTGCACATGTACATGTTTTATACTTTATATCTGCAAATCAATTTCCTATTCCTATTTTTTTTCCAATGTAATTTCAAACAAATACAAACTAAATTAAATCATGAAATTACTCACAAAAATCAGGGTTATCACATATACCCCTCCTTTTAGGAATTGTGTCCCACAATTCTTTCATACTTAACTTAAGTATCATCTCTTCAGAAAAATGAATTTTTCTGATTTCAAAACCATTTTCAAACCAACCACCTATTAAGCACTATGCATATCAACACAAGATAAAAATCACAATGCATATTCAACCAACACATTCATTAGTATATATATATAAATTTACCTTTTCTTCAATCAAACAGTTGTGGATAATCATTTCTGATTTTATCCTCTACTTCCCATGTGCAATCATTTGGGTCTAGACTCCATTGTACTTTTACTAATTTAATTTCTTTGTTTCTCAATTTCTTGGTTTCTCTAGAAGCTATGCCCACTGGTTCCTTTTCATAGATCATTCTAGGATCAATCTGCACATCCTTAGAGGATTCTAGTATTGCTTCCTTATCATGAACCCATCTTCTTAGTTGAGACACATGAAAGACATCATGCATTGCTCTCATTTCTTCTGGCAATTCTAATTTATAGGCTACTGTCCCTATTCTTTCTAGAATTTTATATGGTCCTATATATCTAGGAATCAACTTTCCTTGTTTTCCAAACCTTAGAACCTTTTTCATGGGTGATATCTTGATGAATACATAATCCCCAACATCATATTGTACTGCCTTCCTTCTTTGATCTGCATATTTCTTTTGCCTATCTTGGGCAGAAGCAATTCTTTTTCTGATCAAAGCTATCTTTTCAGAAGTTTCCTTCACATTTTCTGGTCCTAAGACCACTTTTTCTCCAGATTCATGCCAACTTGAAGGTGATAAACATGGCCTTCCATAGAGAGCTTCAAAGGGGGCCATGCCTATGCTACTATGATGGGTATTATTGTATGCAAATTCAGCTAGATATATATGATCCTCTCAGCTTCCTCCCCAATCCAATACACATGCTCTCAACATGTCTTCAAGCAATTTGTTCACAATTTCTGTTTGGCCATCAGATTGAGGATGGTATGCTGTACTCAAGCATAAATCAGTCCCCATTGCCTTGTGGAAACTCTGCCAAAACTTTGAAGTGAAGATGGTATCTCTATCACTTACTATAGTCTTTGGTATACCATGAAGTCTGACTACTTCTTTAATAAACAACTGGGCTAGGGTATTAGCATTTCTCTCTGATTTCACTGGTATAAAGTGGGCTGACTTGGTTAGCCTATCAACCACTACCCAAATACTATCATTTCCCCTCCTAGTTCTAGGCAAACCATCAATGAAATCCATTGATATGCCTTCCCATTTCCACTGTGGTATTTGCAAAGGTTGAAGCATTCCTGAGGGTTTTTGATACTCAGCCTTCACCTGCTGGCAAACCATACATTTTGACACATAGGTTGCCACTGCACTTTTCATACCACTCCACCAATAATCTCTTTTGAGGTTGTGATACATTCTTGTGCTTCCTGGGTGTATAGTATATTTACTTTTGTGGTAAGCATCCAAGGTTTCTTGCTTCAACTCATCAACTACTGGAACACATATTCTTCCTCCTTTCTTCAAATGGCCTTGATCATTCAACTGAAAACCTTCCACTGCCTTACCATTTAATATCTGAGTCTTCTTTTCAAGTAAAAATGGATCTTGGTCTTGTAGCCTTACAACTTTATCCTTCCATTCTGACCTCAAAGTAATAAAACTTACTTTTCCCATTTCTACATTCTCACTGCATAAGCTCATGTTTTCTATGTTATCACTTTCTATCTCTGAATCAATTAATAATGATAAAGTGTTAAACTCTTCTATCATTAATCTAGCCACTTTAGCATGTTGTCTACTTAGGGCATCTGCTACTTTATTAGCCTTACCTGGTGTATATAATATTTCAAAATCATATGAGGCTAAGAGTTCAATCCATCTTTGCTGCCTCATATTTAATTCTTTTTGTGAAAACAAATATTTAAGTGATTTATGGTCTGTATATACTTCAAATTTTGCTCCTAACAAGTAGTGTCTCCATAGCTTAAGAGCATACACTATAGCAGCCAATTCAAGGTCATGAGTAGCATACCTTACCTCACTTGATTTCAACTGCCTAGAAGCATAAGCTATTACCTGATGTTGTTGCATCAACACTGCCCCAAGCCCTTGTCCACTTGCATCAGTATACACCACCAAGTTTTCATTTCCTTCAGGTACTTTGAGAATTGGAGCTTGTACCAGTGCTTCTTTTAATTTCCCAAAGGCTTTCTCACATTCCTCAGTCCAAGTGAACACTTGATTTTTCCTAGTCAATCTGGTTAATGGAATTGAAATTTTTGCAAAATCTTTTATAAATCTCCTATAGTAACCAGCCATTCCCATGAATGATCTGACTTCAGTGACATTAGTAGGCCTTTTCCAAGCTTGCACTGCAATGACTTTATTGGAATCTACGGCTATTCCTTTCTCTGATATAATGTGGCCTAGAAAATTCACTTCATTTTGCCAAAAAGTGCATTTTGAAAACTTTGCTTTCAAGTCTTCCTGTCTCAATTTCTCAAATACCATATGCAAATGGTTTTCATGCTCTCTAACTGACTTAGAATAAATTAGTATATCATCAATAAATATTAATACAAACTTATCCAAGTATTCTCTAAAAATCCTATTCATCAAATCAACAAAATAGGAAGGAGCATTTGTTAAGCCAAATGGCATTACCAAAAATTCATAAAGTCCATATCTGGTGTTAAAGGCTGTATACTTTATACTTTCCTCTTCTACTTTCATCTGATGAAAGCCTGAAGCTAAATCAAGTCTAGAAAATATTTTTGCACCACTCAATTGATCAAAGAGATCATCAATTCTTGGTAAGGGGTATTTATTTTTAACTGTGACTTTATTTAATTCCCTATAGTCAATACATAATCTAAGGGATCCATCATGTTTCTTAACAAAGACTACTGGTGCTCCCCATGATGAGCTACTGGGTCTAATAAAGCCCTTTTCTTCTAGTTCAACCAATTGCTTTTTCAGCTCCATCAACTCCTTAGGCCCCATTCTGGTTGGTCTTTTAACCACTGGGCTAGCTCTTGGAATTATTCTAATTGAAAATTCAACTGGCCTGTGGTTAGGAACTCCTCTTACTTCCCCAAACACATCAACATATTGATTAACTATGGGGATCTCTTCTAATGCAGGCATGGGTTTTTCATTTGACAATGTAGAAAGGTTGGCTATACTTCTATTTTTGTTTGCCTCACAAAGAACAATTATTCTTTGTCCATCAGAAACCTTCAATGATATGGTGGATGTCTCCATATTTATGATAGCCTTATATCTACTCAACCAATCAACTCCTAAAATAATTCCTATGTCTGGATATTGCAACACATATAGGTTTGACTCAAACACATGTCCTCCTATATTTAATCCCAGTTGCATGCACATCATACCCATAACACATGAACTACCTATAGGGCTTCTAATTAACAGTGGTTTATCAACAATCATACAATTCAATTTTAATTGTTGTGCAATATCATGAGAGATCAATGAGTGTGTAGCCCCAGTACCATATACTACTGTTAAAGGTATTGAGTGAATAAGCAAATTACCTTCAACTTGACCATGCTTTTCAACACTTGATCCCTCAGCTGCCTTGCCTTTCCCTTCCAAAGCCCCTAATTTTCCTTGCTTAAAATCTGGGCAGTTCCTCTTTATGTGACCTTCCTTCCCACAATGGTGACAATTGAAGGATGCTGGTCTAGGATTGGTGCACCTATTTTTCATGTGCCCCTCTTGACCACAGTTGTAACAAGTGATTCTCTTCTTAACTTCAGCAGTTCTGGCTTCTTCTGGTTTTTTGGTGGAAGCTATGTCTGTTTTCTTTTTATCATAAGGGTGAAATTTACCCTTTCCCTTCTTGTTTTGGTTATTCTTGAATGCCCTGAAATTCTCTCTAGCTTTATCATGTTGTTCAAGGCTCAGAGTCAAATCCAAAACTTGATCAAATGTCTTGTCCTTATATGGCAGCATAGCTCTACTAAGGCTGGCATTCAGTCCTTGAATGTATCTGCCATTCTTAGCTGCTTGAGTGGTGATAAGCACTGCACCATACTTGGCTAGTGATTCAAACTTCTGTGTATACTCAGTAACACTCATAGCCCCTTGCCTTAATTTGATAAATTCTTCTAGCAAAGATTCCTTGGCTGATGCAGGGACAAATCTACCCTCCAACATTGCTTTAAATTGATCCCATGTCACTTCTCCTTCAAGTCTTCCAGCTATAATAACCTCCCACCAATCCAAAGCTGCTCCTCTCAATTGCCTGGATGCAATTTGCCTCTTCCTTTGGTCTCCAACTTGCATATCTGTAAAAATTCTATCCAAGATTCTGAGCCAATTTTGGACTCCCATGATCCCTTCTGTTCCATCAAAAGTTTTGCCTCCAAGATTGGTAAAGGTCTTGAGTAGTTTGGAAAGCTCCTCATGTGGATTTTCCTGCCTGTTGCCTACTCCATCTCTTATGGCCCTCATGAATTCTTGCACATTCACCATGGGTGGTTCACTGGTTCCTACATTTTGATGTCTGGGTCCTACCATAGCTCTATGGATATAACACTTAGGTTAGTCTGTTTTGCCTAATGCTCTATAGATTAATTCATTTTAATCTATCACTTATTCTGTCATAATAGATATCAATAGTGTAAACATTAACAAACAAAACATCCAAAGCAGTAAACACTTCTATACATCCAATACAAACAAGTTCACACAAAATTTTGCTATGTTATTTAACAACATAGCTCTGATACCAAATGAAATGACCCACTTAAATTATTAGTTTTTTTAAACATTCAGTGGCCATTTAATCAAGAAAATATTTAATTCAATTTTTCTCGCTATCCAGGACCTTTCTGCCAATATAAAAATATTGGTTTACTCATTTTATCTTGAACTTATATATGTGAAGATATATAAGTCATCTTCTACCTAAATCAGAGTACAGAAATTTTGAAGGTAGAAATCTGTTTGAGTATTGCTTAAAGAAATACTCTCTTCATAGCAATAGTGTTTTTCAAAACTAGATTTTTCCAAATGACTTGGGTTAATGCATTACTATTGATTTTATGTCTCAAGGCTCCTTATTTTACATAAATTCTTCTGATTATATTACTGGGTAAACTGTGCTTTTACTTGTGCATGTGTGTGTGTGCATGTTTCTGTGCATGTGTGTGTCAGTGAGCAGTTCAGTGCCTTATTTTTCCTTGTTAACAAAATTGTCTGAATCTATTTTATACTTTGGGTTATGAAACAGTTCTGAACACTTGATTTAAAACCCTTGGTTGCTGGCTTAACCCATGCTTAAGAGAAATGGCTATGTTAGCCCTATTCAGGTTTGCACTATTTTGTAACAAAATACATGCTATTTCGTTTTCTTTTTTTAAGCAACTCAAGCCCTTTCTATCAGATTTTATTTTTGACTTAACATGGGTTTTCTTATGTCAGTTCTTTAGATATACATACAAACCACAAATTCTTTCAATCTCAAATTTACTACCATTATAGCCTAACTGTTCTTAAAGCTTAAAATTCATTTTTCCTTAGCAAAGCATTTTGCAAAACAAAGCACATGGTTTCAGCTGATACATATAAATTCAACAACTACAAAACAGCAATTAACAATACATTGGTTTCTCAAAGCAACTTTAAACAGTAGGTCTTAATCTAGTTCATCATGAAGGTTTGGTTTACTTCAGCAAAGTCTTTTAAAACATAGCATCCAAATCTTAAGCAGTTAAACATCCAAAGCTTGATCAAAGCAATTCCTACTTTCCTGCAAAATCACCATGAGCTGCCCCATAAGAATATGAGACACCCAATGGTGCATAAACACAAAAGGGTCAGACTATTTGTCTGGTGTGAATATAACTCAAAACATGATCTTATTCAATTCTATTTGTATTCCAGTACTTTGCAAGAATAAGAAACTCAGTATCTTCTGTGTGCATGTTTTTGTGAGGCATGTGCATTCATATCAGTGTTAAACAAATTCTCAATGACTTGATTCATAGAAAACAATCATAAGATTCATCAATAAAAAGCATCAAAAACCAACCAAATGCAAACATCAATTCAGTTATCATGCCCTTTTCAACTTTACTGGCCATCAGGGATTTTGCCCAGGCCTCTCCTGAATCTATTCCTAGAATTCATTATCAAATATAATAGGGTCTTTAGCTACTTTCTCCTTTTTAAACACACACTGCCTGGGACATCTCTCTGTTAACCCAGCACACTCAGGCCCCTGGGTATAAACATAACATGTGTGAACTTGCAATATTCCCCTTGCCAAGCTATACTTTGGTAGCCCTAAGATCCCAAGTCCTTAGTTAAATTACTAAGTGTTATTATTATTTTTCATAGCAGTGCTAATCCCTTCTGCATCTCACTTCTTAATCAGAGAAATATAAATAATGCAAGCAACATGTATTCATCCAGAGTTTGGTAAGTTATATTCTCAGAAGCAAACATTTAATCATGAAAAAGGGAGGTGACTTCTTAGCACATTATTTTGCCTATGGGTTTCACTGGATCAAGATGTAAGCATATGGTCCTGAGTAATTTACTAGATATATATTTTTTTTCTTACCTCTGGTTCAATCAGATTCATGATCTGGCTAAACCACAAGTATATTTGATTTGGGTATTTCATAAAACATAGAAGCTCAGCACATGTACAACATTGCACTTCTACATTTTCTTTTGTTTTAATTAACATGAGACATAAGCAACAACACAATGTTACAGCCCCATATTTCTTTCTACCTTCAGACCATATACCCACCACTTGAATCCGGGGATTTTTATAAACAACTTTATAAAGAAAACTTATAAAAGAAATCACTCAATCTCAAAGCTAACCCATATCACAGACAAACATTTTAAATCATGAATCCATGACTCTTATTTTTCTAGGTAAATCAGATAGAGGTTTTACCCTTAAACAAATCATTAACAAACCAAAGTCATCCAATCATAAAACATAACTTGTAAAAGAAAATTAGTTCAAACAGGCTGCCTCAATATTCAGGTCTTAATGCCAAAGTTTTCAGTGAGGTTACTCACCTTAATCCTTCTTCTTCCTATGCCTTATGAACCCCCTTTTAGTCTTCTGCCTTTTCCTATATTTTTTTTTCTCTGGTTTATGTCTTGTATATTTTTTTTTCTAGGTTAATGAAGAACAAAATGTGTATGGTCTTACTATACTAGTCCTTTTATATAAATCTTGGCTGTTACTAGGGTTTATGGATTTACCCAATGTCAGTTCTACCCCATCCCAAACATAGCCTGCCTCTGGTTTGATTCAAGAAAATAAAAGGGTATGTGGTCCTTGTCTTCCTTTTCAGAAATCAGCTTCTCTCTTTTAATTTTCCCTGGTCATGTCATATGCATGACTTCTTATTATTATTTTTCTTAATAAAAGAAATTACTGAGAATAGATAAAGTGCTTGTTTAGGGACTCATGCCATTTTCATGCAACTTCTGTTTTCTTCCAGAAATTGGTTGACTGTATACATGTATAACCTATGTATACCTAAGCATTTTATTTTTCTTTCTTTCTTTAAATAATTTTAAGTTTATTTCAGCCTAGCTCTTATTTTCTTTGTACTATATTTTATTTAAAGACAAAATTCTATCTTTATGCATATGTATTTCTAAATCAGTTATTTTATTTTATCTATTAATTTCTGCCAAATTTTGTTACACAGAAATCTGTGTGCATGTGTACACTTTCTTGTGCACATGTACATGTTTTATACTTTATATCTGCAAATCAATTTCCTATTCCTATTTTTTTTCCAATGTAATTTCAAACAAATACAAACTAAATTAAATCATGAAATTACTCACAAAAATCAGGGTTATCACATGGCCAACCTTCTCTAAGCGCACGTGGAATTCCTTTCATACGATCCGAGACAAAGGTGATACATCTAGTACGTACAGATGGAATATAATTCCATATGCAACGAACAAACCAACTCCACGTTTTCCACGACTCTGTTTGCACAATAGCAAAAGCTAAAGGAAATAACCCTTGATTTCCATCCACTCCAGTTGCTACTAATAACGTACCCAGATACTTCTCGTATAAATGAGTGCCATCAATAGACAATATGGGTCGACAGTGGTCGAAGCCTTGAATAGAAGGTCCGAAAGCCCAAAAAGCACCATCAAAAACACCATGACTATGAATAACATCATATACGGTTCCAGGGTTGGTATGTTGTAGGGCTCTAAGATATTTCGGCAATTCTGCGTACGACGATTCCCAATCGCCATAAATCATTGCAACAGCTTTCTGCAGTCCGTGCCAGGCTCGGTAATAACTCACTTTAATATGAAACATGTTGGACATTGTCTCTTGAACAGTTCTTGCAGTCATGTTTGTTTCAGCTTTAATCAACGGAAGTATTTTGCTGCATATAAACTTAGCAGTTGCCTGTCGATGGTTTGAGTTGATGGTTGCATTTAAACAAGTGTGATCGCCGCCATATGTGGTTATCTTCCACCAGTTTGAATTTTTTCTTACCGAAAGGCTTGCATGAACTCGCCAAGGGCATGTTTCTTCCACAGCACAACGGACCGTGTATTGATTTGCACGCGATTTTAGAACTTGGAACGAAACTGAACATTTGATCGACCATTCACATAACTGTTCAACAAGCTTCTGCTTACTTTCAAAAATTAACCCAGCTCGTGGACCGTTCTCCGCACATTCTCTTCCAAAAACTTCCACGTCTTGATGACAATTTTGCATTATCGATTTCACCATCATTGATGCCGTGCATAAATCATCGGCTAGAGCCTCTTCATATGTGATTTGTTCTTCTTCCGCATTTACATCATCAGCCTCCTCAATGTCTGCATATATGATTGCATCATTGTTAACTTGCATTTGATGGATCCAAGTTCTATCCTCATCATCCGCACAAGCTACTTCCATGCTATCCAATTGTCCACAAATCTCGTGTGGAGTAAGAACATGATCATCGGCACCATCGTCGTCACAACCAGTAAATTCATCTTCTACACTAGGAATACAAAAAACAAAGGTCATATATTTAGCATTAACGTAAGTCAAAATACAAGTGCAAACTTATAATAGTACTCACTTTTCAAACGCCTGCGACTGATTTGGATTTATAGCGTTCGGCATCATATGTTGTTCCTGACTAGAAGAGACTCCAACCACTCCGCTGTACCTTTGAAGTAAATTTGTAAACTCTCCACCTTGATGGCTTGGAAAATACGACGGATACGCCGAACATTGTGTTTCTTGTAACTGTGTAGTGTGCATATACTCATCCTCAGAGATTACTGCCGCTTGTGTTTCAACCACATTTTCATGTTCCACTCTCACAACGTATATTTCTATCACTCTCATTCCAACTGAAAAAGTGTAGTTCAAATCGTCGTCGTCTTCCAAATCAATAGCGGATGCACCATCATCGCGAACCCATTTCACCGCTAATTTTAAATCATATATCACAGGATTTGCTTTTCTCACTTCAAATGCCCTCTATTTAAGCTCTTCGAAACTACAATGATTCTTTATTGTCGATCCTTTTCGCCTCCCGCCCACATATCTAGGTTTACCTTCATCATCAACCAACAATTCGCCATCAAAGTAAAATATAGTCGGAACCTTTGACATTATCTGCAAAATAAGTTCCAATACTACATTTATAGTTTGTGTTCACTGACATAAGTATAAACATCAATTTGATGAATTATTACCTATTTTTTCAAAGTAGATTTTTCTTCCGCATGCAATCTTCAACCAAAAGCAGTCAGCTCAATCTTTAAAAAAACAGAAACAAGCAAATCAATATAATAATACAACAAATATATGTTGTCATTGAAGTCAACACTATCACATGAATTTCAAAAACATAATAAACTTTCCACCATGCTCACAATATGGGTTACAACAGATACAAACATTTTCGCAACAACTCAATACAAATCCAACGGTACAACATAAAATCCAAATATTACAACTTAACCAAGCCACAAACATCTACCACATTCTAGGTCTTCCAATGTTCGTCCTTAATTCTTCATTCATAATTTTCAAACGACTTATTTCGGCTTGCAATTCGTGGGCATACTCAAGTCCCCTTTCGCACAGGGGTTGATCAATCCATTTAAAATAATTGCAACAATCATATTCACGAGGATTCAATCTATGTTCGTTGTACGAACTGCACCCGAAAAACCTTCGTCCAGCATTCTTTTCCTTTCTGCAAACAACCACTACACACATAACTCCGCAATAACAAGTTGGATATGATCGTTGCCCCCTAGGCACGGATGGACCAACAGGATGTATAGGCGTCAGCAAATTCCCACCAACTCTATGTTGATGGCCGGGCATTTCCGCAGAAACAACTTCACATAAACGACCATGTAAGGTTGATGATCCAGAATGAAATTTACGCGGTACTGGTTCAAACTGTGTTTCCGGAACATGATCGACATCAAAGTCAATATGACTTGAACTTGCAACTCCGATTTTCTCTTCAAGCTCATCAAAATGTTTCATCAAAGTTTCGTCGTCTATCTCCCAATCATTAATGTCTACCGTCATCATAAACAATAAACAATTAAGGTGTAAATTAGGGTTATTAATTTACTACTATTTAAATAGGGTTTCTCAATTCATCAAACACTAACAACTAATTCAACAACAACATCATTGTCTAATAATTAACACCACCACCACTAATAACTCTTCATTTTCAACAAAAATTACATCTTAATTTTCAAAAAAAGGAATTATAATTACCTCTAATCAACGTAGATGAAGAGCTAGCTTCCATTTTATGGGCAATAGAGTGTTTGTTTGAAGAAATAGATGAGGAAAAATAATTTTGACTTAAGAATATTGGATTTGAAATGGGTTTGAAGTTGGAAATGGGAGGGTTTTGGGAAGAAAGGGGTAGGGTTGAGGAATGACCCCAGAATCAGCTCTCTGTCCTTTTGATGCCTGAAAAAGAGCTTGCGCATTCCATATTTGCGCAAGCATAAAAATAAAGCTTGCGCAAAAATGAAATGCGCAAGCTCCGTAAAAAAAAATGGCTTTGCGCATTTCATTTTTGCGCAAGTACAAATGAAAACCAGGCCTATTTTGCTAATTAGTTTTTAATAGTGCTTATTTTGATAATTGGTTACTCTGGGAAGCCTTGATAAAAAAATTGTCCTTAAACTAATTATTTTAGATGTTCTCCACTTGTAACTCTAAATGTCTTTTAAGTGAAAATCTCCTTCATTTACAATGATTGTGCGTCTTCAGTTTGGGTGATTACTACTCCAAACGGTAATCAAATTCCGGCCCAATCATATCGGTACTTTTTCCTGGTATATGGTAAACTTAATAACACGAGCAGAACTTGTCCATTTGAAGATTCTGAAATTACATTAATGCCATTGCTATGCATTAGTAGAAAATAAAACAACAAGAGAATAGTTTCTTCATTACTAAAAAGTAATTAACACACTTTTTTCTTATGGACGTGCCATACTGGTGTATGTGTGCGTGTGTATATATTATCATCTTTATTTTTTCACCAAAATCTTATCCAGACCAAAGGCCCGGACTCAATGACAGTGAACTATAACACTCCTATGTACATGCACAAATATAAGACATCTATATGGATAGTAATGTGTCAACCATAGTATAAAACAATCATCAAAGCATTTCAAAAGACTCTGCTCCTTTAGCAACTTTGATGAAGACATCTTCCAAAGTAGTATCAACCAAACCCCATGCATATATGCTCAGCTTGCTTTTCGCTATATCAACCGCTTTAAACACTTCGGCGATTCTAACTTCTTGTTTTGGCATTTCAAATTTCTGAGTGTTGGATACGTGATATATTCTTTTTGCATGAGGAGACAGTTTTCTGACTAACTGTTCTACTTCTTCCTCTTTATCTGCTGATGTTGTCACTGTGAAGATGTAGTTTCCTCCATATCTTCCCTTTAGCTGCCATTCCACGTTACAAATATAAAAAAATATATAGAAATTTTATTGACTTGCATGCTTAATTACCTCGTTAGGATTTCCTATACACTGCAAGCTTCCATCGACGAAAATGCCTAGTCTATCACATAGAAACTCTGCTTCTTCCATTGAATGTGCTGAATTTGTACCGATACAAGTTAATCATATTTTCTTTTTAAGTATTTGAAAATTTAATGAGTAACGTGAGAATTAATTGGGAATATAAATATACTAGTTAGAATTATAGCACGATCAGCTTTTGCTTTCTTTACAACAGTCCATAAGTTGTTTCTTGATGCTGGGTCAAGTCCAGTACTCGGTTCATCCATGTACACAACCTGAAAGATCGTTTTGGGTTTATATGATTGTAGTTCTAAATAGCTGTATCATAAATAGAGAACTTGAAAAGCATTTATTTCGGTAGTATACTTACTTTAGGGTCACCAATCAATGAAATGGCAACACTAAGCCTTCTCTTCATTCCACCACTGTATTGACTGGCTTTCTTATTGCCTACACCACCATAAAATAGATTTACGCTCTTCAACATATCATCAACTGCCTGAAAATGGAAAAATTAAATGTTTTATTAAGTTGATATTTGCATGAAGGACGGCATGATCATCGCCGTAGTCCAAATAAACAAATGTTCTTGTAATTATACAGGTGAACATATTTTTTCATAAATTTGAGTAACAAAGATAATACAATTATGTTTTGTGTGTGTAGGTAGAATGCCAATGACGATAGTAAATCACTTTGCTAATTACTTCAAGTATTCGTTGTGAGATCGATGCATGTTCTAAAGAATTTACCAATAGTGTTTGACTCGATGTTTCCACAACTTACGGTTTCACTATCTTATCATGATTTGATAAATGCATCCATAAATGAAATACACTAGTGATCGGAAACATAGTGCACACATGATTTGTAACACTGATTCTGACGATCTAAAAACATTGATTTTGATGATTGTAAAAGCGTATTGCATTAATAAGTAATAATGATTACTTACAAAGGAAAAATATTATATAACTTCACTAAAATGTTCGACTACTTAAAATATAAAGAGAGTTGCCATAAATTAAAATTAATGGATGTCAAAACTATGGCCGTGATATTTCTGTAATTTTGTTCAACTTCAATTGTTATAAGCTGCAACTAATAAGTTGGAATTATATGCTAATGGCATGTTTTATTTGCCAGAATGTTTCTGTTTCATGTTATATACATCTACTTGTAGTGGTTAACGATGTTATGCATACTTTATATATGTGGAAAAAACATTCCTTTAAAACGTTCCATGTTATAACTAAATGTGGTTAGTTCCAACTAAGTGATATTATTAAGCATATCTCAACATATTGTTATGTTCCACGATATGTAACACTTCCCTCTTTTTATTCCAAGTACCACATTGATCGACTAACCGAGAAACTTGGTTTACATAATTATTCTAAATATAATATGGAGGACATTTCTATATGAAAATTTAGATATGAAAGATCCATAAATTCAAGCATTAAGGACAACACATTTTATTTTATTTCAATAAAAAAAATAGACTGACAACACAGTTTAATTATTAATTACTAAAATTTAAGATAATTGCTATTTTCTAAACTATAAAATAGGCAATCGAATTTAGACGATAGTACAACACACATCAAAATTGCTATTACACAAGAATTGATTTTGAAGGTTTAATACGGGAAGAGATAAAAAATCTAGGGCTCACCGAGAATTCCACATATAACTTAATATACCTCTTCCTGTCTATTATTTTCTTACTAATTTATTTTTGAACATTGTAGAATTATTCTATCAATATAGGATAGTTTCAACCCTGGGGTTACGGTGTTTTAGTACAATATCAAATTGTGTACTTATCAAGGTCGCAAATTGTGTTCTTATCAAGGTCGCCTTGGCCTAAGGCAAGTAACGCATTGGGCTTTAGGATCAACAATTTTAGGGACCTGTAATTTTAAATGTTGTGCATAAATAACATATATTATAAATTGTAATATAGAAACCTAGTGTATATTGTATAGTTGGTAAAGATTCCAAACCATGGTTTCAAATGTTGCTTGTTTTTCCGAAACTCATGTTCAACCAATTTTGGTTGAAATCCAAATTGGTCCAAAATTTTCAGGATTTTTTTCTAGTTTTTCTTGATTTAGCCAAGAAAATACTTACACACAGGACCTCCATCAGTGGCCTTAGTGAAAAGATGAGACACAATCACTCATTGGTGACAAAGCTTGAGGATTTTTTTTTTTTTTTGCAACAATTGTTGTTGGTTTCAACACGAGGATGCTTTTATAAATGTGTGCATGCATGGATGTTACATGATTTTACATCAAAGGAAATAGGGTCTGCTCGTACATTTTTACTTGCAAAGGCAGTATGATTGTGGTATAAGGTATAAAGTATTCTCACCATTTCTAATTGGTGAGCTACAGCTTCTTATTTGATGTTATGCTTCAAGCTAAAGAGATTGCACTAATTTTCGTTCGTTCTCAAGGAAAAAATGATTATAAGATAGAATTTCTAAGTTGGTTTTCAAAGTTCTATGTATGCTATTATCTTTCGTTTTCAAGCTTCAAAATCCTTTGAAATAGTTTCGTTTTTTCATGCAATAATTCGCTTGAAGTCACTTTTTTCGGCCGAAGTTACTTGACCCTAATGAGCTTGATTAATCAAGAGTGCAGATTTATATTGGAGTAAATCCAATGGTTGAAATTGATGAGATGGGTATATGTAATCTAATTGCTCATTTGTGAAGTCAAACGTCTCTACTCAAATTTTGATCTCTTCACTAATTAATAAAATCACTTCCTCATAACGGATGTACGTTATCACATCAATAGTATAACCACTATAAATTCTTGCATCTACATATTGTAATAGATTTGAAATGTTCAAAAAGAGATATATTGTATAGTTTGTTTCTCAATGCTTGCACCGCTCGAATTGAACATTTTACTTCCACGGTTGTGTTTAGTTGAACACTTTAACCATAACATTTGTTATTAGAGCTTCAAGGTTGCTGGTAAGCTTTTATGGATATGGCAGGGTCACATGATAGTTTGAAAGTTCCTATAGCACTTACAACTTCTATCCTACATTGGTACCGTATATTTGTGAATCGTATGCGACGATTGAATCGCAATTTGATATAGACAAACCGAGTGACAATAATGATTATGAAAAATGACATTGAAAGATGAAAGCAATTCTAATGCAGAATAAGATACATCGAGTTATGTTTGATGGACATTTCTTGACGGTAGATACCTTGGATGTGGAAAGAGAAGAAATGGAGAATAACTTGGATCTTGAAGCACTTTACTACGCCAGCAGAACCAAAATCAAATAATGTTGCAGAGAGGATGAATCATACTCTTTTGGAGAAAGCTTGGTACTTGAGATTGACATCAAACTTGTTGAAAGAATTTTAGGCTGAAGCATTATTGATCGTGGTGCATATTGTTAATAATGTTCCATGCTCGTTTATCAAAGGAAAAATCCTGAAGGAAGTGTGAAAGGGGAAAACAATGAATATAGTATCTTCGTGATTTTGTTTTCATGGTTTATGTACATAACTTGGACAACGATAAGCTCAAGACTAAGCTTTTAAGGAATCTATGCTTGTTTACATAGATGGTGTGAAGGGGTTTGAACCCAAGATGAAGACTTTTATTAGTTCGTTGCATGCCACTTTTGATGAATCGGCCTTCTTAAAGACAACCAAGTTTATTAGATGTTTCGGTTTTGTTTGGCGAAAAAGAGGAAGTGTATTCTCACATTCCAATAAGGTAGTAGAGTATATAGTGTCGTTGGAAATAATGCGGTTGATGGTACATCACATGAGAGTTCATTGTTAAATTTTGTGACACTATATGAAGGTAAATTGAAGGGGATGGATGTAGTTTGGTGTCGGAGAAGACGGGTTGCGAAACGGAGTCCGGAGGAGCAAACTGGAGTGATAGCAGGTGCTGGCTGCAGGCAACCTGTAGCAGCCAGACGTCTGCAGGCATGGGCCAGACGTCTGGTCCTACAGGGTGCAGTCTCCCGAATGTTCGGTCAGACATCTGGAGCCTTGTTCCAGACGTCTGAACCGGCGAGTTGCAGTTTTCTGGGTTGGGTTTTGTGTTGTTTCGTTCAGAGGCAAGTTCGTCTTTTGCCAGGGTTTTCTCCACCAGTATATATGCTCTCTTCCTTTGAAAGAGGGTAAAGCATGCAATTATCTAATCAAGGGTTTAGTCCTCTATTAATTAGGGTTTTAGGCAAAACTTTATTTCTTCAATTCTAATCTCCACAAACATTGATTCTCTAATAGATCATTGTAATCAATCTCTTGTACTCTTCTTATTTGGTGATAATAAAAGATATTTCTCAAAGTGGATGTACACTAACGCGACGTTAGTGGAACCACTATAAATCGGTGTGTGATTTACTGTTTTCGTTATTGCTTCTTATCATATATTGCTTGTGGTGTTATTGTGATCGTGCTTTGGTTTTGAATATATTGAATTAGTGGTGATCGGTTGTTTTGCACTATCTATCACGATCTAGCTTTTCCGCTACGTTTGAGGATTTTAATTTGAGTGGTCTCGATTGAAATCCGCCATAACATTCATATGATTCTTCTACTGGTGATAGTGGTGTTTATGGTACTGGAGAGTAGAGGTTTTGGCTTAAGGTGGAGTCGAAAAGAATTTGGCTTAATTAAGGTGGAGTCGAAAAGAATTTGGCTTGCAGTGGAGTAAAGAAAAGTTCAGACAAATTGGGTTATGCATTACATGTTCTTCAAGATGAATCATGGACCTTGACGACATTACGTAATCGGATGATAACTCAAGATGGATTTATTCTATGGAGCAAGAAATGCAATTTGCATATGTATATAATAATGATATTTAGCATCAATGTATTAAAAAGTGTAGCACAATCACACCTCAGGGCGAGGTGGAAGCAAAGTGTCTTGAGATTTGCTCAAGAAGGGTGTTTTAGCGTTACGGCATATGCCTCGGCAGCCTAAGGCATGCAAAACATACAAAATGCACGGTTCAAGTTGTTGAGTTGTACGTTGTAGCACAATTTTTTTGCCACCAACTGTAATAAAAACTAGATCTAACAAAAATTGCTAAACTTTAATCATTTTATAGCAAGCAAAAATAAATGATCAAGTAAACAACATAAATCAATTTTGTTATCTGTAATAGCCTGCTTTTAAACAAAACTGTATCTAGTTTTTTTGCGTTAAAGTAAACCAATGTTATGTTTATGTGGATACAAATAAATGATGTACAAGTTAGACTGTTTTTAAATAAAATGTTTCATATGTTAAATTTTGTGACACTATATGATGGAGAATTGAAGATGATGAATATAGCTTGGTGTCGGAGAAGACGGTTCGCAAATCGGAGTCCGAAGGAAGAAGATAGGAGAGAAGGTACTGGTGTTGCTGCTGTAGGTCAGATGTCTGGCTGAGAGGGCCAAACGTCTGACGAGGTTCAGGTTGTGTCCTGAAAAGTCCTGCAGACGTCTGGTCCCTTTGGCCAGACGTTTGGTCTTGTTTGTTTCTGTCATCCTGAACCTGGCCTCAGACGTCTGAGGTCAAAGACCCGACGTCTGAGGCGGCGTTTTCCTGTTTTTCTGGACCGAGTTTCTAAACTGTTTTGTGATTTGTTGAAGGGCAAAGTGGTCTTTCGCCAAGGTTTTCTCTATTAGTATATATACTCTCTTCAGGTTTGAAAGGAGGGTTAATTCATCATCTCTAATCAAGGGTTTAATCATCCATTAATTAAGGTTTTAGACAAAACTCTATTTCTTCAATTCTAATCTCCTCAAACATATATTCTTATTGAATAGATCATTGTAATCAATCTCTTGTACTCTTCTCATTTGGTGATAATAAAATATCTCTCTCAAAGTGGATGTAGTGGAACCACTATAAATCAGTGTGTGATTTATTGTTTCGTTATTGCTTATTATTCTCTATTGCTTGTGGTGTTATTGTGATCGTGTTTGGATTTGGTTTTATTGAATTCTTCGAGTGATTGGTTATTTTGCACTATCTATCACGATCTAGCTTTTCCGCGTGCGTTTGGGGATTTTAGTTTGAGCGGTCTCGATTGAAATCCACCATAACATTTGATATCAAAGCTTTGGAGTTGGTAGGTGGTTGTTGAAATGCCGAAAACGGATACCTCTGAAAATTCAATGGTTAGTCCAAGTAGTATAGCGTCGTATGTACGTGGGTCATATGTGGCGTCGGGATCGCAATTGGTTATCGACAAGTGGAATGGCGATAATGATTTTGAAAAATGGCAATGGAAGATGAAAGCGGTTCTAAGGAGAAATCGGGTACATCGAGTGGTGTTTGATACACATTTGTTGCCGGCGGACATCTCGGATGTCGAGAGAGAGGAAATGAAAGAGTGGGCATTTACTACACTTCAACTTGTTATGGGAGAGAATGTGATCTCTGAAATTAGTAGTGAGACCACCGCTAAGGGAATTTGGGACAAGTTGGAAGAATTGTATATGAAGAAGTCTCTAACTAATCGTTTGATCTTGTTGCGAACGTTTTTCACCTATAAGATGAAAGAAGGAACTTCGTTAAAGATACATTTGAATGTGTTTGATGATTTGCTAATGAAGATGAAGGCAGTAGATTTAAAGATTGAGGAAGAGCAAAAGGCAATGATATTGTTATGTTCGTTGTCGGACCGTTATACGGGTTTCTCAAATAGTTTGATCTATAGTCGGGATACATTGACGTTAGATGATGTCAAGACGGGTCTTCTTAGTGAGGAGTTGAGAGATCAAATGAAGGAGTTGAGTGTTGGTGGTAGTAGTGCCGGTAATGGTCAAGGTTTGTTTGTGGAGAAGGAAAGATATGTGAAGAAGGACAACCGGGGGCGTTCTAAATCAAGGAATCCCGGTTGGAGAGGAAAATCAAAGGAAAGGAAAGACAAATGCTATATTTGTAAAAAACATGATCATTGGAGAAATGAATGTCCGGACAAGGAGAAGGGTAAAAGGAAAGTAGCATCTTCATCTGTAGCGGTGGAGAGAGGTGTTGGTGAGGAAGACGTAGATGTGTTGACGGCGGTAGCATCGAATGTTTCCGGTAGTGAGTGGGTGCTCGACTCGGGGGCGTCGTATCATATGACGCCTAATAGGAATTGTTTTCTTCTCTTGTTGCTAAAGAGGGAAATTCAATTATTATGGAAAATGGTGCTATGTGTAGGTCTCAAGGCATTGGTTCCGTGCAAATTCGAATGTTTGACGGAGTGGTTCGTACTCTCACTAATGTACGCTATGTTCCGGAACTTCGGAAGTCTCTTATCTCTTTGGAGCAATTGGATTCTCTTGGATGTAAGATCACTATTGAGAGTGATTGTTTACGGGTTTCGAAAGGGGCACTTGTGGTCATGAAAGGTGCTAGGGCTCATGGTGTTTATTTACTTCGTGGAGAGACCGTAGAAGGTGAAACTTGTGTAGGTGTTGATAGTTCTCGTGGCTTGGATGCGACAAGATTGTGGCATTTGAGGTTGGGTCATAGCTCGGAGAAGAGTTTGGAGATTCTTCGGAAGAGGGAGATGATCAATGGTGAGAGTTTCAACAAATTGGAGTTTTGCGAAGAGTGTGTCTTGGGGAAGCAAACAAAAGTATCATTCGGTGAAGGAAAACATGATTCAAGAAATGTTCTTGAGTATGTGCACACGGATGTATGGGGACCGGCACCGATAGCTTCTTTGGGAGGAGCAAGGTATTATATTTCCTTTATAGATGATTTTTCTCGTAAAGTTTGGGTGTATATAATGAAGGCCAAGTTGGAGGCATTTGCAAAGTTCAAAGCATGAAAGGCTCTTGTTGAGAATGAGAGTGGTAAGTCTTTGAAGGTTTTTAGATCCGACAATGGCGGAGAGTATGTTTCCGGAGAATTCTTAGAGTTTTGCAAGCATCATGGGATTCGGAGACATTTTACTACACCGGGAGATCCGCGATCAAATGGAGTTGCGGAGAGGATGAATCGTACTCTACTAGAGAAAGCTCGATGCTTGAGATTGACATCGAGTTTGTCTAAGGGATTTTGGGCTGAAGCTTTGTCAACGGCGGTGCATATCATTAATCGAATTCCGTGCTCGGCTATTGATAACAAAATTCCGGAGGAAGTGTGGAAGGGAAAAAGTATTGACTTGAGCTATCTTCGTGTCTTTGGAAGTCTGGTTTATGTGCATGATCCGGGTAATGATAAGCTTGAACCAAGAGCTTTCAAGGGGGTTTTGCTTGGCTATACGGATGGAGTGAAAGGCTATCGGATTTAGAATCCGAAAACGAAGAAGGTGACAAACTCTCGTTATGTTACTTTTGATGAGTCGGCATTGTTCAAGGAGAATGAGAGCTCATCGGATATTCCGATCTTGGTTCGTGATGAATCGAAGGAGAAGGAAATTATTCCACCATTTCGTCCCAGTGGTAGAGGAGTAGTTGAAGATGCTTGTGAGAAAAATGCGGTTGATGTTACATCACAAAGTCCACGTGGTGCCTCTAGTAGTGTTGGTGATGTACACGAGCCTGGAGAAGTTTCGGTTCAAGGTGGAACCGAAAGGAGTTTGAGTGAAAATATTGCTACTCGGGTTGGGCGTCGTCCCATAAGACCACCCGAAAGATATGGTGATTGGAACTATCTTAACTTTTGTGATAAGTTGGACTATGCGCTTCATGTAGTCCAAGATGAACCAATGGACCTTGATGACGTCATGAATTCGAGTGATAGTTCGAAGTGGATTTGTGTCATGGAGGAAGAGATGCAATCATTGATGAAGAATCGAACTTGGAGTTTGGTTCCGCTTCCTAAAGGAAACCGTGCTATAGGGTGCAAATGGATTTACAAGGTGAAGGACGATGGGAGATACAAAGCTAAGTTAGTGGCTAAGGGGTTTGCACAGAGAAATGGTATGGAGTATGATGAGATATTCGCACCGGTCGTGCGCCATACTTCCATACGGATATTACTTGCCGTAGTTGCTATTCACGACTTGGAGTTGGAGCAACTTGATGTGAAGACCGCCTTCTTGCATGGTGACTTGGATGAAGACATTTACATGGAGCAACCGCAAGGTTTTGTTGTAAATGGTAAGTCAAATATGATGTGCAAGTTGAAAAAATCACTATATTGGTTGAAGCAATCACCTAGACAATGGTACAAGAGATTTGATCATTTTATGCTTGAAAACGGTTTCAATAGAAGCGTCAAGGATGCTTGTGTATATTTCAAGAAGTTGGAAAATGATTGTTGGGTGTATTTACTCTTGTATGTGGACGACATGCTCATTGCTTCGAAGGACAAGAATGAAATCAACAAGTTGAAATTGCAATTAAAGTCGGAATTCGAAATGAAGGACTTTGGAGAAGCAAAGAGGATATTGGGCATGGAAATAGAAAAAGATCGAAAGCGTTTTGAGTTGAAATTGACTCAAAAGGAGTACATTAAGAAAGTGTTTTGCCGGTTTAGCATGGAGAATGCAAAGGCGTCAAATACACCTTTACCTTTGCATGTGAAGCTTTCGAGTAAAGGGTCACCTATCTTGGAGAAAGACAATGCTTATATGGCAAAGGTGCCATATGCAAGTGCGGTTGGAAGTTTGATGTATGTTATGGTGTGTACAAGGCCCGATATAGCAAATGCCGTCGGGGTGGTTAGTCGTTTTATGTCTAATCCGGGAAAATCGCATTGGGAAGCTGTGAAGCTTATATTGAGATACCTTATGGGTACGTCATCTCATGGTCTTGTTTTTTGCGGTAGTGGGAAAAGGAGTTGCAACTTAGTTGGTTATTGTGATTCGGACTACGCCGGTGATAGAGATAGGAGAAAGTCAACTTCTGGTTATGTCTTCACACTTGGTGGTACAGCCATAAGTTGGAGATCGAGATTGCAAACCGTAGTAGCTTTATCCACTACGGAGGCGGAGTTGATAGCCGCGGTAGAGACGGCGAAGGAAGCACTCTATTTGAAGCGATTGTTGTGTGACTTGGGTATTAAACACGATAGCATTGATGTTCAATGTGATAGCCAAAGTGCTATTCACTTGGCGGAGAATTTGACATTTAGCTCACGGACTAAGCATATAGAAGTGAGGGGGTCATTCTTGGTAGCCATGGATGAGGATAAGCAAGTATATCTTCGAAAGGTGCACACAAAGGAAAACACAGCGGATATGTTCACTAAGGCATTGCCGGTTAGGAAGTTCGAGCATTGTTCGGACTTGATTCGCTTGGAGAAGTGCTAGGTGCCACGGGGTGGTACGGTTGAGAGAGATACTTGTGTAGATGAGGTAGTGTATTGGTATGAGATTGTCGTTCTATCTTCTTGGTGTAGTGCTAGTGTACACTCCTAGTGCTCTTGTCTTTGGTGAGACGGTGTTGGATGTTTTCAACATTTCATTGGTGGGTGGGGGCTTTGTGTCTGAACTCGTTGATGGAGTGCAATGGGGGGTGGCTGTGCCGGAACCCGTTGGAAAAACATTCATGTTTGGTTGAAGGTAGAAGTGTTGGTAGTTGGAGCTATCGGTTGTTGATGGTATGGTACCATTGGTGTTGGAGATGGATATACTGTCAAGGTGGAGTGTTAAATTTTGTAACACTATATGATGGAGAATTGAAGGGGATGAATGTAGCTTGGTGTCGGAGAAGACGGTTCGCAAATCGAAGTCCGGAGGAATAAGATAGGAGAGAAGGTGCTGGTGTTGCTGCTGTAGATCAGATGTCTGGCTGAGAGGACCAGACGTCTGACGAGGTTCAGGCTGCGTCCTGAAAAGTCCTGCAGACGTCTGGTCCCTCTGGCCAGACGTCTGGTCCTGTCTGTTTCTGTCATCCTGAACCTGGCCTCAGACGTCTGAGGTCAGAGGCCAAACGTCTGAGGTGGCGTTTTCCTGTTTTTCTGGGCCGAGTTTCTGAGCTGTTTTGTGATTTGTTGAAGGGCAAAGTGGTCTTTCGCCAGGGTTTTCTCTATTAGTATATATACTCTCTTCAGGTTTGAAAGGAGGGTTAATTCATCATCTCTAATCAAGGGTTTAGTCCTTCATTAATTAGGGTTTTAGGCAAAATTCTATTTCTTCAATTCTAATCTCCTCAAACATATATTCTTATTGAATAGATCATTGTAATCAATCTCTTGTACTCTTCTCATTTGGTGATAATAAAATATCTCTCTCAAAGTGGATGTAGTGGAACCACTATAAATCAGTGTGTGATTTATTGTTTCGTTATTGCTTATTATTCTCTATTGCTTGTGGTGTTATTGTGATCGTGTTTGGATTTGGTTTTATTGAATTCTTCGAGTGATTGGTTGTTTTGCACTATCTATCACGATCTAGCTTTTCCGCGTGCGTTTGGAAATTTTAGTTTGAACGGTCTCAATTGAAATCCACCATAACATCATATGTAACTGACTGTATTTTATTTGAATCACTTTGAATGTATATGGTTTCTTAATTTATGGTTCGACATTTATTATTCAATATTTAACTTTTTAATATGCATGTGTAAAATATTTACTTGGAAAACTTATGCATCAACGCCATGAGACTTACACATCGCCAAAGAAGCACAAAACATCTCATGTATGTCTTCGCATTTTAAAACTTTGCTGGGGATTTAATCTCGCTTCCTCAAGGAAGCCGAGTCATAGGGCACAATGAGTATTTAAGGTTAAGAATGGCGGAAGACACAAGATTGGTTGTGAAAGGAATCTCATAAAGGGGGGAAAAAAAACATGATAAGATATTTGCACCGGTAGTGTGGCATGCTTTGATCCAGATTTTAGTGGTTATAATTGGCGACTTATGATATGGAGTAAGCGCAATGAGATCTGAAGACCGCTTCCTTCTTTTATAGTGTCATTTACCAACTCTTGGGAGTTTTATAAATTATCAACAAAAATCCATTGCATTAAATGGAGAACCATGCAACATTTTATCATTAAAACCATGCATGCTGCATGCATCAGATTCACAAAAGCATGCACACATTGAAACCATGAAACATGTCATTGCAAATTCTTTTCTTCAAGCTTCGTCACCAAAGAATGATTGCATCTCCTATTTTCAACACTTAAGCCTCTCAAATCTCAAGGTCTGAGGGCACTGGTTCTTATTTCGTAAAGCTAAATGAATGGTCTTTTAAACAAATAATTTTTGAATTATTGTCTTTAAATTAATAATTCCCATTAATCTATTTGGCATGTTATACTCTTCTAGCATTAAGCACGAGGAATGTATTTAATTAACATTATCAGCCATTGATCCATGCCAACAATTATCAATTATCTGCCTTAAATTACATGTACGCAATAACCATCTAAAAAAGGACATACAATTCATTTCCTAAAAATGTTATTCTGGAATGTGCATGTATTTTCTTGAACTTTTGATAACTCAGATTAAAATGTGGTTTGTTATTGCTGCTTGAGGTGGTGGTGCATTATATATTTTCTAACTGGTTTGAAATTAGAATTTTATCATCATGAGTTTATTTCCTGTGAAATAACTACAAATTAAGGGAAAAGATAGCGAATATACAGTACCTGCATAAGTGCAGCACCTTTCAGATTTTTCAGCCGACCGTAAAATAATAAATGCTCCTTGCCTGTTAATGTTTCCCATAACAAGCTGTAAAAACAAATTAGCGACTAGTCAAATGAAGTATTGAAGACCAGCTTGCTATATCTTCATAAATATTTCTTAGTTGATTAGTGCAGAAAAAAAATGTTACTCATGTTGTGGGCAGACACCCATGCTTGAATAAATTTCTTCCATGCTTGTCCGAATGTCTAATCCTTGAACAAATGCAGTGCCATATGTAGGGGACGTAAGACCAATCATCTGCAGATTAGACATAAAAACATCAACTAAAAATCTATGTTGAGAAATATACATAATTCCTTTCTTGTTATTGGTCAACTTCGAATTTTAATATTACTCGTGCACAATAAATTTCATGTGCTATATAACCCAGTTAACATTATATTTCCCAATTCCAAACTGAAATCCAAATGATCTAGCGCTATGTACCAGGTTAAGTTTGACTTATAAAACATGAAAATTCTACTGATACAAAGTAGATTTGTTCATGTGATATTATTATGACTACAAAAAAATGTTTGATCTATTATCCTCAGTAAAGACTAATTTTGTTTATATGACGATCAATACTGCTGTCAACTGGTCCAGTGTTAAGACAGCTAGCCTAAGTTGTTGCCAGAGATCTTGTATTTGATCCTGAAGGTTACATAATAACCTTGTTAAAGAAAACAATTAATACTAGCTTCTAGGTTCTTTCTCATATTAAAAAAACCTTGCAATATGATGGGATTTTAAACGCCTAAGTAATATAATAGCATGGAAGATGTAATTTTGTTTACAGATATTTTGCTAAAAAAGAAGTACTTACCATGTTTATAAATGAAGTTTTTCCAGCACCATTTGGACCCAGCATACCAAAACACTCACCTCGAGGTAATGCCAAAGACAATCCTCTAACTGCAAATTTTGAAGGATTTCCATCCTTCCCTGGGTAAATCTTCTTGAGATTATCACAGATCATGGCATAATTATTGTTAGGTTCCTGTATTAACTTGTCAACCACCTCTCTCTAGAAAAACACAAGAGGGTCAAAAATTAGTAATGAAGTAGGATATATATTTTCGGTAACTGCAACTGTTCTATAAAAGTTGGAAATTTGAGTATCAAATATGCCAATTTAACACCTGGGTAACTATTAGATCATCGTTATCAGTTCTATGTGTTAATTTGCAAGTTTGTATGACAATGAAGGCTTTATGGCCCCCTTTCATGTTCATAAATACACTCTTTTGTTAATTTGTACATTTATAAAAATAAAAATAAAGAAAAGAGCAATTTCGGAAGACTGGGCAAAAAAGGTTCATCATTTTTTACCCCTCTATGGATAATCAGCAGAGATTATATGCCACATAGGTAATTCCAAACCAAAAAATAAAAAATAAAGCTACACGTTATTTGATAGCTCTTACTTCTTGAACCACATCAGGTCTGTCCATTTCAATATCAACTTTTGATGAATCTCTTTGCAAAATCGACATTTGGGTAGAAAGAGATTTCCTCTTCTGAAAATATTGCAGAAAAAACAGACAGCTCCGTCTATTTCCTCCACCGGATAACGATACTCGATCAAGATAATACGAAATCAGAAGTAAAACTATCCATTCAACAACCATGATAACAAGAACATCTTTCATTCCGTTATCGTGATCTTTTATATCCCCCCATTTCATACCCTCAGTTCCCATTAAGTTTCCGGAAAAAGCATAATATGCAAATTCATATAGTCCACGGTACAATGAGAAACCTGGAATAAGTTCCATGACAATTATCCAAGCTTCTACAATGAAATGAAAACTTCATGTAAGTGTGTCGTTTTGATGAATATAAACAAAGGAAATACAATGAGTTACAGATATCACTTACTGGGGAAAGAAGAATCTTCAATGAAGAATCTCAAAAGAAAATCTCCAAGTAAGCCCGTTCCAAATACATATAAATATGCAACTACTGCAATGTTTTAGTCCATCACAAAAATGCATTAGTTGAAGAAAAAAGTGTCATGTAAGATATGCTAGTCAAACACTAAACTTACCCATTGCAGTCTTTACATACGAAAAAAATGCTGAAACGAGAAAGGCTAGAGCAATTTGCAAGTTGATGTAAATGAAATAGAACAGAATTTGTATGCTGTAAGAATTTAATGTGAAAAATTTTAAACCTGCAATGATAAAACTTTGAAGATGAGATGTCTGCCAATGAAAAGTATGTAATATAGTTTCACTTAATGGTTTACCTATGAGTGAGCCAAAGATAACAAAGCAAAGCATGTAAAATATTGACAAGGAAAAGAAGTAAGCATAAGATATTATCCAGTATGGTCCATCCTTGAGCCCATGCATTTTCATCATAATTCTTAGCTTTTTTTCCTTCTCATAAACCACGTATGATAATACAACCTATATCAGAAGCAAAATAATGAAAATTGAACTCCTGGTTAGAAAGGGGAAAAAAAAACCTCTGAAAGAAATATTTGCATACAGGTTAAAATACATTTCCATCATCTTAAATTTATCAACAATACACGTACATTGCACCAAATTACACGTCTTAAGTACTAAGGGTGAAACTATTATCATATGCAACAAACATGACTTAAGATAAAAGGCAACAAGTATTAAAAATTTATCAGTCCAGGTGTATTCAAGGACAACTAATTGATAATTATGGGATCCCTCTATTTCAAATGCTTAATTATAAATCAGTGTCTGCTTCGTATTCTAAATGGCAGATTGTTATTTCTGAAGCTTGCATGTAAGTCTTCATTTCACATTATCTTGATCAGAAAACCCGTATCTTAAAACAATTAATTACAAAAGAAAAATCATAATTAGTTGCTAAGAATATGATTACGAAAAATACCACCACAAATTATGCAGCTTAGGGAATGAAATATGCACATATCCTGCACTTTTCACAAATAACAAATAATTATGTGAAAGCGCGAAGAAAAAAAATAAAAACTCTGGAATATAATATAAAATTGCATACTCTATATTCTAAAAATATACATCGCGCAAAATAATGGTATTTTGAAAATGCATATATTTCGCTACTATTCAAAAATATATAAAAAGTATATAAAAGAACAAATTATGTACAAAAAGTTGAATTATAACATGAAATCGTATACTCACGTAACAAAAAAAAAATCCATTCTGCGCTTTCTGGAAAAATAAAAAATTATGTAAAAGTGAAAATTATCTATAAAATGTTGGAATCAAAGTTTTAAAAGGTGTACACAAGACAATTTTGTTCTCCCAAGACAAGGTGTATGCCCTGAGCCATTGGGGCATAAGTTTTCTAGTTAAACATTATACACATACATATCGAAGAACTGAATGTAGGATAATAAACGCTGACTTTGAAATAAGAAACACCAAAGGTTTAAAATGATTTAAATCAAATACAGTCGATTACACATAAAACATTTCCTTCAAAAAAAATTAACTTATACATCATTTATTAGTATATGCTTAAACAAAACATCAATTTACTTGAAACGAATTTAAAGGAAGGTTAGATACAGTTCCGTTTAAAAGCGTACTATTAGAAAAAACAGCAAATATATCATTATCATCTAATTTCAAGTTGAAACACATACTATTACGGATAAAATTCAATTTAAATACAATAAAAAAAACGTAAACATGCTATTACAAGCAGCAAAAAAGCAGGTAAATTATTCATTATTCACTTCCTCTTTGATTCTCTTTTCTATAAAAACAAGTTCGATCGAAATCAGAAACCAATTTCAACTTTGGATCGAGTTTGAAACTGAATTCAAAAAACACATGCAGCCTTTGTTGTCAAAAATCTTAAAATCTTACGATTTAAATCCCGATTCAGATCGGATCCCTCCCTTTACGATTCGATTTACATTCCGATTCAAACAGTTAAAAGCACAATAAAAAAACACATCCAACTCATATTTACATATTTTGATCCACAATTCCATTAAAATGATTTTAAAACAAAATAAAAATGGATTTAGAGAGAAAATTAAGTATTAAGTTTAATTGTAGTCGTTTAGACATCAAAATCAACTTCAAAGTGCATATAAACATTAAAATGTGGATATTTTAAATCTACGATTTACGATTTAAATCCCGTTTCAATTTATAATTTAAACATGGAGATTTACGATTTAAATCTCATTTTGAAAACCTTATGCAGCTATTTACTTGATCTTGTGCTTTATTTTTCTGTGCTGTGAAATGAACGTGGATTTATAACTTTTGTTAGACTTCATTTTTATTACAACTAAAGGCAAAAAATAATCGTTCTATGACATATGCCTCAACAGCCTAAGACATGCGACGTGTGTGACATGTACGCATTAGAGACAAAAGTACTTTTCAAACAAGCCTCGAGATATTTGCCTCAGCATATTTGCCTCAGCCTCGCCTTGAGGTGGTTTGAGATATGCCTTTTAAAACGCCTATTATAATACAACGTGAAATTGCACATAGTATTGAAAGGTACGCGGAAGATGATCTTAAGGCTATTTAACACTAGAGGGGGGTGAATAGTGTTTTAAGAATTTCTTTAAAACTTCTTTGATTTAAATTGAATTAACTAACTTAATGCAAATACACAATCACAGATCAAATCACAGAATCACAAACAAATGCAAATATAAATAAAAAGCAAGTAAAGGAAAGAACACACCAGGAATTTTATACTGGTTCGGTGTTACCCTACATCCAGTCCCGCACAACCCGTACGGCTTTCTATTCAATAATAATCTAAATTACAATCTCTCGATTCCAAGGCAACGAGGTACACCCTCCAGATTCTCAGGTCTCTGGGTAGAACCACTTGATTCACAGGACACAAGTTCACCCGATCGATTTCCAAGGACACGATCACACCTTTATAACCCCACACAAGTTTCTTTGAGTACAAATGTATCTATAACTCTGATAAGCACTGAGATTCTTTGGAGAGAGTGACAGAGAATCAAACTAGAGATATTCTGGTTTGATTCACTTAAGATTTCGGCAGAATATGGATAGGATGATTAGAAAATAAGATAAGAGAGTAAAGAGGAGAGAAAATAAAGAAAGTAGTTACTGGAAAACGTCCATAACAGTCTCTATTTATAGAGAATGAATGGATGTGTCCATTCGAAGAGGTTTAAACGAATAGACACTTCTTTTGAAAACAACCTTTGCTGTAACGGGAAGCATGTCGACATGACAAGTAAATAGGATGTCGACATGGTCTAGTAAAAAGTGATGATTTGCTTTACTTTGAAAATGATGATTTAAAACATATGCAACTCTATTCAAATGGACTCTATGTATTTGTAGAAGGTATTTAGAAGTAGAAATACTTATGAATGTATATATGTATATATACTAAAATATATTTAAAATCAAAGTAAATAAACTAAAGTAAATATAATAGATTTTGAGGCTAAAATATCAAGGACAATTTCGAAATCAAAATATAACAAAATGATAAATATGATTTTGAGGCTAAAACATTTTTGGAAATGTGAACGAAGGTTTTTCTTTTGAAAAGGAATATTTGAAAATCATTTTATAAAACAAGAGATAATTTTGAAAATCATTTTGAATCAAAATTAGTGGATAACAAAATAGGGCTACTATCCGTTCCACTACATATTTCGTGAGTTCCATCTCACTATGGTTCCATCCCTTTAACAAGAACGAAGTGGATTCCATTCCACGAGTAAATTGGATAAAAAAGAATGATAGTGCTTTCAAGGAGTTTTAACAAATATCTAACCTAACTATATTATTTGTCTTGAACTCTTGAATATCTTGAATCTCATGAGTCTTCAATCTTGAACTCTTGATCTTTGTCTTCATCAATTTTGTCTTCTTTACTGTACAGTCTTCTTTTGTTGATACCTGCATATAGATTTCCTGCACATATATATTTTATAACACTTCTATAGTTGTTGTCATCAAAACCACTATCCTATGGACTAACAAGTATAAATATAAATGTGCAAAAAACAATACTTAAAAAGCGCAAATATTATGTACTTTTAAAAAAATACTAAAATATATGCACAAGTGTGAATTACCAAAAAAAAAGTTGGAACACGACTAAAAGCTGCTTTTTTATATACAAAAGGTTAAATTGTAAAAAATAATCATATTGTAAAGGGTGCAAATATTCTCAACTTTTCAAAAAGTATATTAAACCTTTAAATAAATGTGGCAATTTGCAAAAATGACTATAGATTGGAAATATCTAATGTTTTTGCCATAAAAGCAAATGTACTTTTGCACATCTTTGGAAAGTATTTAAACATTTTCGAAAATAAAAAAGTTATATAACAGTGCAAATTGTCTACAAAAATTGGAAAACTAAAAATTGCATATACTTTGTACAAAAAATATATAACGAAAAAAAAAGTATTTTGAAAAAAATCGTATATTCTACACTTTACGAAAATATGAAAATTTATGCAATAGTGCAAATTATCTAAAAAAATTGCAATATAACTAAAAATACCACGTATTAAAAAAAATCATACAATAATGAAATACAAAGGTTCAGATTATATGAAATTTGTAAAATTAGCCAGAAATTATATGATTCAAACACTTTGCAACAAAAAAATGTGTAACATAAACACATTCTTCGTATTTATAAAATGTGCAACATTTCACTTCTGAAAAACATTAATAGAAAATTAAGTAAACATGCAAATCATTAGTATATGGCAAGTTTTATGTTTTCGACCGAAACACCAAGATTCGGTCGTTCTATTTTGATTTCGGCATAGACCAAAATGAAACCAATCTGAAATTCCATATCAATAAAAATAATTGATCTTCAAATTTTACTGAGGAAACTCAAAAAATAAGAGTTAATTAGAGTTTCATATATGTAGAAATTCAAAATCGAAATTGTAACTTAAGAAAATACAAAATTACAAAATATATAAACTGTGTAACTAATTTTTTTTTTTGAAAACAATAAATAAATAATATTTTTTAGTGTTATAAATATTTATGATTAACCAGTATTGTCGGTTTATACTTTATATCTAATTTTTCAATTAAAGATAAATTATACATTTTGTTTCAGTAAGCAAAACAAATACATGTAATTATATGAAAAATAAATAACAAAACCCAAAACTGAAAATGAAACTGAAATTCTCGAAATTTACGAATTAGATCGAAATTTGTAAAATTACAAAAGACCAAAACAGAAATCTCGAATTTTGGTATATAATTATGTATGTATGTATGTATAATACAAATAACATAGTTTGTTCACTACAAATGTTAAAAGAAATATTGGAAAAAAATGCAAAGCATCTACATTTTTCTATAGTTCAAATAAAAAAAAATGAGCTAGCAGCATTATGTAATATTAAGAAGAAAAAAAGCAGTGACGGTTTTGTAATATCAGCGAAAAAAGATGCGGTGACAATTGTATGAATAATCTAAAAGAGCCAAAATATGGACCTAAGACTAAAAATTAAGTGTATAAAATTGAAGGACACGATGGTTTTTTCTTGTCCAATCAATGCCAATCAAACCATCAATATATACAGCGTTTGGATGGATTGGAGAAATTAGAACAAACTCTTGATTTTTTCAGTGTACCCAGGATGGCACAAAGAAGCAATCAAAGATGACCCCGCTCGATGGGCTGAAGAGAATAAGGTATAATTTTTATTTTTAGTTTTAATATCAATTATTTAATCATAAGTTACCTTTAATTATTCACAGTTTTATATATTATATTCAGTCACCGTATTTCAGAACATGCTGCTCAGATAGTGATCGAAGATATTACGCATGACCATTATTGCATAGGAACAAAGAATAACTCTATTAATGAAATGTAGTATGTGTGATAACTCCGGTTAGTCACTTACAAGGTCCTTGGTTCAAGACCTATTCACCATAGCACCTTGACAAAACTTTAGGTCATCCACACTAAGCGCAAGTTCAAAGCCGCAAGCTACTTTCATCCATGTACTAATTTCAACGATGATGTGCAAACAATATTCAGATTTTTTTACTTGAACTACGACGGTTTGATCCTGGAAAGGTACGTAGGTAACGGTGATGCAGCTAATTTAAATTACTCGATATGACATTTCAATTGTAAAAATTTTGAAAAAATGGTGGGGAATGTTGGAAAATTTTTCATAAAATTGTCTAAATTGATTGTCAATACCAATGTGGGGTGGCAACCACCTAGTTGGTGGGGCAACACCCCCACTGACGGTCTCACTTACTGTTTGAATTTGTATTCAAACAACAAACGGATATGACTGTTAAGACCAAAAGGTGTGTTCGTTTAAAACAGTCACCACCAACAGAAGTTTTTCCCCTATATATACTCGACGGTGCTACGTCGTTGAAATACAACTTATTTTCTACTTTCTAAATCAATAAATTTAAACGCATCATCTGACCACTTTAAGTGTTCTTCTTATTAGTGCAAGTGCTCACAACTTGCACAAACTCACTCCACCGTATATTAAAAGAACGTTTTCTGGAAAGCCTGTGATTTGAGAAAGGCGAAAACATTCTTGAAAGAGAGCGATTCAACCGTGCCTTGGAGTGATACATCTACATAATTTTACAACACATACAAAATGGTATGTTATTTTAAACTTGAAAGCAGGGACCTAAATTTTAATTCGCAGCCTAAGCAGCATCAAAATAATGAAGCACGGTAATATCTGAAACTAAATAATACCAATGTTATCTAGGTCTAATAAATAACAATGTTTTGACTTGGTAAATACATGTCAACAAGCACAAAGTACGCATATATGCACAAATAGTTTTCAATTTTACTCTTCTACTAATACATCATGATTTGATGTAAAGAAAGTGTTGGGATTGTTGTACAAATTTTTAGCGGTTGATTTATCATAAAGGACTTTGATAACAAAGAAGGTTCAAAATTCAGAATTATACTCACAGGAAAGAGCAACTGAATGACCCATGTGAAAAACAAAGGACCGAGGATAGATGAAAAATCCAGCCGAATACGTCTCTCTGGTTGAGGCATTTCTTTAACATATTCAAATTGCATCATGACATCACTACCTTTTGCCAATTTGAGGTACGCATTTGATGCCTACGAAAATATTGGGGTGAAAAAAGCACAATATTGATACATCACTACACAAGTTTATATATGACCAATCGGTTTTTACATACCAAATTAACTGAGCGTGGAACACGAACCAAAGCAGGAGAGGTAAATGCACTATATTGATTGTAGGTTGAGTTATACCAAATATTCACACTGAATCTATTTTCTCTCGAGTTTTGGAAGTCATAAGCTGCAAAATAAGTAGAATATTTTAGCTTTAAATTTAAAGATAACGATATTAACTTCTTCTTCTTTTTTTACTGGCCTGCGATAAATTCATTAATTTTTCCCTCTGAATTTCCTTTACGATAACCGGTGTATATCTCATCATTTATTTCCAATGTGCTATCGCGCCACAAAGGTAAGCCTTGGACACAGTCAATTTCTGTTCTCGTTGCAAAAAGTAAAATAAATCAGGCTTAACAAAATATGCAAGTTAAGAAATAATATAAGCTGGAATATCTATAATTACAAATTGCAAGTGTAAGCTATTTTCCACATAATTATTGCAAGTACATAGATAATCAGTAATGATGCAAAAGCCATATATTAGTAACTAAAGTCAAAAATATGACTAGAACTATGATTTTATTTTATTTTTATTTTTGGCCCCCAAAAGAAATATGCATAGTGCATTGCATTTTTATCAAACAGAACATTGATCGTATACCTTGTCGACGAACAATTCCAGCAAAATTTACATTGGTGGAAGTCAAAGTATTTTCTGAGCATATGGGCTGAAGGATATACAACGGTTTTGATATAAATGCAGGATCCACAACTTCCGTATAATCAGCTGGTACCTGTGTCCCCTGAAAAATTCCAAAAGTGAGATCGATGTACTTCAAATATCATTCCTTAGAGAATAATTGTTCAGATAAAACAAGAACAAGCAAACTCACTGTGGTGATTGTGGAAAAAATGTCGAGATAATTTGACAAATTCAATGTCGAGGGGACCGGGAAGAAATTATTAGCCAAACCTACCAAGCAAAGGGAGAAAAAAGATATTTACAATGAGTAAATGCAAGAAATATCTTCATAAGGCAAGTCGTCATATAGCATATAGAACAAGAGAAATTCTAATGTCACTCACGGATTGATCGAGTATAAAAGTACTTGCTACAACTGTATAAGAATACATGTTACTAGTATTTTATTACAATATTGACAACTTCAGTAGAAAGTTCTGGCTGTATATCTTTCAAAGAACATTGCTACATCTTCTTTCTTCAATAACGTTAAGACACAAGCACATAAAGAGACAGACCACAAACCAAAGAAATCAAGATTAAGCAAGGCAGGGAGAGTACACATCAAACATGCTTAATAATTGTTTTTTTTTATTAGATAAAGGCAGGGTTCCATTCTAGTTTATTTAGTTTCATAACAAGTTTTAAAATTCGCTAGGATTCAAAGGGACTAATAAAAACATTATATATGTTTATATATTAACACGTGTTCTCATCTCATTTTCGACTTTAGACTTTCTAAGCTTCATGTTTCACATCCATGCATTCTCCCACTTGTGCACGTCTTCTTCCTCTAGGCTTCTAGAAAATTGACTCAATAAGTTAATTTAAATAGAAAGGGGGTCAATAACATTTTATAAAAAGTTTCTTAAAGGTCCAAATTTACACAAAAAATGTTTCCGGACAAAACTTATAAGTGACGACCATACAAAAAATTGTAACTAGGGGACTGCAAGTTATTTCTATTACAAATTAAGCAATTGATAAATAACTTTCTGACATAAGTCATAGTCAAGTAGATTTAAGCTCGATGTACCTTCAGCAAAAGACTTGTTCCCACCAGTAAACAAAACAGTAGCAGGACATGATCCTTTAACCTTACATGACCCAACTGGTAAATCTTTGTGCCCTGTAGAACCTGATTGAACTGCTCGAAAGACATTCCGAGGTACCTGAAGAAGAGCAGGCCATTTTGGTGGATGTAATATGGCACACAAAGCAGCCTGGTCCGTGTCAGAGTATTCAATCCCACACTGATTTCCAAGACACCCACATTTGTTCCCAGGTTTATTCAGCTCATTGTTCACAACAATTTGAATCGTAATGAGGATAATGCAGAGAAATAGTGGGAACACTATTATACATCCGTTGGTCTTAGCATTGCGTTTCTGTCATTAAATTGAATGAGTTATTTTCCTCTAGGGATGCTATATTACAAATACAAATTGGATAATTTTCAGCTTTGTCAACTTTGAAAAGCTTTTTTTTTTCATTTCTAGGCTAGTTTCAACAAAATCACGAATACCCACATGGTGAAAATTGTTCCACTTCTATTTGCATTTTTCTCACCATATTATATTGACAAATGGTATATTCAGTTTATCACGCATTGTAACAACCCGTAAATTTTTAAAGGTTTTAATAACGTAAATAATTGAATTTTTGTGAATTTTTTTAAATAATAAAATTTTGAAATAAAAATTTGATATTTGAAATACGTCTATTTAAACATAGCAAATGGTAAATTTTCATCTGAAAATATGAAAGTTTATTTTATTATATAATTTTATTTCAATTTAAATCAGTTAATATTTGATGATAATAAAATATTTTACAAACCTGAATATTTTTATATAAAAAATTTGTAAATCATCTTCTGAGTGAGACGTCATATTTCGTTTCTTCAAATTTGGACTGCTTTTGCTCCGTTTATCTTATTTTTGGCAAATTAGTAGCATTTTCGGTATCGAATATCGACTTTTGATTGAATGATCGTACCACTAATATCTGTATACCATTTTGATCGTATCGTCGTGCTGATCTCTGCGGTATATTCAATTGTGTGTTTCGGTCTCCGATACGTAACAGAAAATCAGTAAACGACTTCGTATCGGTACCCGTTCGTGACCTTTTGTTTTCCATCTTCCCACCTATTCAAAAACCTAACAGCCATTTCCTCTATTCATTTCTGAAATTAATATATGGCTTTTCAACATTTTGTATTTATTATCGGCTGCCTTTTTCATTGCTTTCCTTGTTCATTTTGTTCTTAATATAAGCAAATACAACATAAAAACAAAATTTTGCCTGTTCACATTTCCATCTCCACTCCACCTCAAAATCGCCTCCGCCTCACCTTTTCCCCTCCGAGCCTCCTTCGACGAGTAGCCCTCTCCTTTGGCCGAGCCTCTCCACCAAACTAGCTCCGTACCTCCTCAGCTCTGGCTTCGAGCTCCTCTGTGAAGGCAGCGTTTACCCTCTAGCAACCCGAAATCATGCTCCACCCTCAACAAATGAAGCCACGCCCACGACATCCCAAACCCGCCCATCTCCCTTACCGATCACCACACCAGCCTCGAGCTCGTCCACCGCCCAGATCCCCATCGCTGGTGCGGCCACCATCTCCTCTCCTTTATATTTTATAAAGAGGTAAACAAAATCTCTTTAGTTTTGTATATACATAAAAGTTATATAAATATTTATTTTATATTATATGCATATATATAATTGTTGTATGAGTTTGTATATATTTAAAGTTTATATTGGTTGTTGTTTATACTTTATATATGACCTGTATAGTTTATATAAAGTTATGCTAGGTGGTGTTTTACTTGTAAGTTAATATGGATCTCAGTATATATGTATACTTGATACCTTAAACACAAATGATCATATATATATATAATTCAAAAACTCGACATAAATTGGCTAAGTAACTAAGAAATCATAACCCAAATAGTTTCGATCGTACAAGTCCGGAATTAACCGAAATAGTAAACACACATGTCCCATACCACGTGTTTTACTAAATCGTTTAATTCTCTTTCTCATACGTTCGAATAGTGCAAAAGTGTGTGTTTTATATTTAAAATTGTTTATTAGAGAAAACAGGCTTTTAAAACTTTTCCAAATTACAAGCATATTTCGATACAGCTTTCTGTCAAACTAATCAAGATCCTGAAAATGATGTTCTTTCTATTGCCTCTTCTCATTTGAGAAGAATTATCACCTTGTATCTTATGCTTCATATTATCTTCTATCCTTATAAACTGATCGTTTTAGCTAGACTGACCCGCGTATTTTATACTCGGGTCAGACCGAGTTGTTTCAGGTATCATCTTTTGGACTTAGCTTGAAGTTGATGTTGGATATCAGCTCTTCTTTTTCTTGAATAGTTTCTATTCTTCCGCATACTCTGATGTAGTTATATTTGATTCGATATATATGGTGTGGTCGAGTACCACCTTTATTGTATTCATATTGTATTGTACTGAACATGTATCAGTGTATATGTATATATATGATGTTGGTTACTGTTTTGTGATGTGATTCACATTCAGTTATTGTATTTTGTTCTGATAGATCCGTTAGCCACCTATAGTTTTGGATTAAGCATTTACTGGGTATGTCGATCCACTTGAGTTCAAAAAAAAATATTACATTTATCGACGTATCCAATAGATGTTTAAGGCAAAATTATAAATGGTCGCCCTTAACCAGCCATATTCTCCGTTTTAGTAGACAGAATTACTTATTAATTCTCTTTGCTAAAGTGGGTCTCGGGGTGGGGCGTTACAGCTTGGTATCTATATATATTTGTTTTGGAAATAATGATTCATAGTCTAAAATATATAATATGTTAAAAATGTGTAGTTAAGCTGTGTTGTATTTGAAACAGTTTATATATAATATATAATGATATTTTTTTTATATATCAACTGTTACATATAGACTATGTATGTTTGACAAAGCTCGGTTTTGAAGATATGTATGCATGAGATAGGTTAGTATATATTAGTCCTATATATTTTATATTATGCTATTAGTATATATGTATATTTAGTTGTGTATGTGTTTTTGTTTTTTTTTATAAGTTTATATAAGTGATTATTTTATATTATATATATATATATACTGTCTCATGTTTGATTTCATTGGGTTGTTCATAATACTACCCGTACACAGTCATAAGCTTATGCAAATTTTCTTTTCTGCCAGTAATATATGTCAGTTTATATATTTACTACATGTATTAGTTTATAGTTTTGGAGTATAATTGTTATATGTATATGATAACGTGAGATTATATATATAAAGTGGATTGTAGATCTGGAATGAAGTATTGTATGGGTTGGTAAAATATTTACCTGTTAACTTTGTAGTGACTATATACGTACTTTAATAAACATTATTATCAATATAATATGAAGACTTTGTTTTATATCAAAGTATATATATTCTAAATTTATGAAGACTTTACTTTATATTAAAATTATATGCATTGTGTTGGAAACCTGTTTTATAATCCAAGTATATATATTCTAAAATTGATTTTTGAAAATATATGTAGATAATATATATATATATATATATATATTAGCTTCAGTTTATACCAAGCTAATTTGATTTGTTAATTCCGATTTATCAGCTTGTCCGACGAACTCGCGTCCATCGTGCTTTGCTTCGAAATTCGTGCCTGAATTCGTAACCCAATTCATTGTCAAATCTATCTAGCCTCGAAAGGTGAGCAATGACTCACGATTAACGTTCTTATATTTATTAAATTTGATTTCAATTAAAACGACAATTGAAATATGCTACTGTTAGTTATTTACAATACATTGCTATATATATGTCATTATCTGTATCTGTTCACCTGTGACATCTGACACCATTATCTATTATTTATATTGATGATATATGCATGTTATATTATTATCATATCTGCTATCACTCTGCAAATTCTCTGCTAGTATAGAATTCCATATGGGTTGAAATGATACATACCCGAACGATCTGCAGAATAGAAGAAAATCGTTATGGGTTGAAATGATAAACCCAAGCGACTTTCATTTGAATTGAATTTGGGATTGCGGGTTGAAATGATATATACCCGTATATATTTAAATTGCGGATTGAAATGATAAATATTCGTATCACTTGATCATAGGATAGCAGCCACCCTTGAAAGAGTGCGTAATAGCTCACTGATCGAGTGCTCTTGCGCCGAAGATGAACGGGACTAAGCGATCTGCCGAAGCTGTGGGATGTCAAAATGCATCGGTAGGGGAGCGTTCCGCCTTAGAGGGAAGCACCCGCGCAAGCAGGTATGGACGAAGCGGAAGCGAGAATGTCGGCTTGAGTAACGCAAACATTGGTGAGAATCCAATGCCCCGAAAACCTAAGGGTTCCTCTGCAAGGTTCGTCCACGGAGGGTGAGTCAGGGCCTAAGATTAGGCCAAAAGGCGTAGTCGATGGACAACATGTGAATATTCCTGTACTACCCCTTGTTGGTCCCGAGGGACGGACGAGGCTAGGTTAGCCGAAAGATGGTTATCAGTTCAAGGACGCAAAGTGACTTTGCTTTTGCAGGGTAAGAAGGGGTAGAGAAAATGCCTCGAGCCAATGTCCGAGTACCAGGCACTACGTCGCTGAAGTAACCCATGCCATACTCCCAGGAAAAGCTCGAACGACCTTCAACAAAAGGGATAATTATATACAGGCACCGTTGGTCTATATATATTTTTTGAAAATGATTTTCAGGGTTTTGGAAGGAAATTTATGGTTTTAAATAAATATTGGTTTTAAATATATATATATATGTTATTTTATATATATTTAAATTCTTGATTTTTAAAAAAGTTCTATGTTTGAAATTTTTAAAATTATAAGTTAGTTTGAAATTATAAAATTTAAGAATTTACTTATAATTTTACTATTTTAAAATATATAAATTAAGTTTTATCATAAAGTAAGTTTAATAATAAGATTTAATTTAATAAAGTTTGATTTAATTAAAAAATAATATGTTTAAGTATTTACTTAAAAATTATATTTTAAAATAGATTTTTATAATGATTTTTTTTATAAGTTAAGGTTGGGAAGATAAATTTGAATTTATTTGAAATTGTATTTAATTAACAATTTTATTGAATTAAATCAATTTAGCGCTTATTGAATTTGAGATTTTGAAAGGATATGATTTTGTAATTTGATTTTGGTTTAAGGTGATTAAATGAATATTTCAAGTTAAATAGATTGAAGGAAATATTTAGTGATTTGAAAGTTGGGGTTTTTAATTAAATGATATTGGATTTATTAAGTGAATACTTCAAACTAAATAATAATGAAGTTAAATTAAGATATATATGAATTTATCAAATTTAGTTTTGAGAATGTTGAATATTTAAAGCTTTGAAATATATTGAAATTGAAATATTTTATTTTGTGGTTCAAATTTGTATTTGAAATCGATTTAAATTGAAATGGTTTATTTAGAAACTGAATTGAATTGAAATTGAATTCTTTGAATTTTGGAATTTGAGTGGATTGAATCGATTTGTGAAATTTGAGGAAGCTATTTTATTATATAAAGTATTTTTAAATTTATATTAAAACTACTTATATATTTTACCTTATAAATTATTTTCATATATACTATTTTAACTTATAACTATTTATATAAACTATTTTTAATATACTAATTAATTTAAATTAAACTATTTTATAAACTATTTTATTTTATATATTATTATTAATATCTAAACTGTTTAAAGGAAAGCGTTATGATTTCAAAGTGTTATGGTTTCCCAAAGTATTATGATTTCAAAGTATTATGATTCCAAAGTGTTATAATTTCTAAGCTTTATAATTTCGAAAGTGTTATAACTTTGAAGTACTATGATTTTAGAAGTGAATATATTTGAAATGAAAAGGATATCGTATTGATTTGGTTTTGAAATGGAAATGATATTTTGGTTTTGAAGTATAAACTATTTTGAAATGACCGCGGTGTTATAATAATGTTTGGTTGTTAAAGAGACCGGGATCGGATATTGTCATACTCTCTGCCAATACCGAAAACCACTTTAACAACCGTGTACGCGGTGGAGATTCTAGAATGAAGTAGGATAGTGGCGACGATCCTATATGAGGTATATACGTGGACCTAACTTCTATGAGTTAGCATAAGGTGGCTAAAACAGGAGCAATTGACGGGCCAAGTGAGGTAGCTCCTCCGATCGGATACACTCCTTCGATACCATTCTATTACTTTGTGATTGATTGGGTGCACCCCTCGGATTTTTGGGAGTGTGGCTCGAAGTGGGCAGTAGTGGCTGCTATGCGTTACCACCAGCCCGAAAGTGTAATTGGTATATCTACCCTGGCATTGCCTAGTTGTGCCGTGTCACCTACCTTATCGAGACCACTACGAGTTTGTTTTGTACCATACCTATGGAGTGCCCTCTGACGACGCCCAGCACGGGGGAGATTACGGTACTGTATAGACTATGAGAATATAAAATGTGTTAAAGAGGATATGGGTAACGCCTTAACGCTATTTTAATAGTTTACTTTACTTTAGACATTATTATAATAGCGTATATTACTACATAATAGATAGTTTAACGGATCCTTAGAGGATAGTTATCCCAAACATCCTTTGAGTTATTGGTATTTCAGTTGATATTTTACTTGAGTTGGATTTATTGATATAAGAATGTTAATCCTGACTCGAGTGTTTTGTGTTTTGCTTTACGCTCGGGTCAGACTGAGTGGCACAGCATTTGAGACTCACCTTTAGAGTTGGAGCTTCGCTTGGAGATTCATCCATCTATCCAGCTTGCAGTTATTCAGTTGACTTATGTGATATTCTGATCTTGTATTTGACTATTGTATTGAGACTTCTATTGTATTCGAGACTTTTGTTGTATTTTGTTTTAACTCTGTTATATATGTATGGTAGCTTCATGAACTACTATTCATTTGTTTCCGCTGCTTATTTTATATTACTCTGTGTCTGTGATTCTGTGATTTGTTTATTTACTGTATATGCTGAGTTTTGTCAATTATAAATTAACAATCTGATATTTTGAGCAATTCAACTCTGACATGTGCGGATGCAAATGGTTGAAAATATCGGGATGTTACACGCCTAGATTAAGAAAAAAATCTTATTCAAAATATATTATTTATTGTATAACAAAAAGCCATATCAGGAGCCAGAGTAGCTCTAATACATTGGGGTCGGGAACCTTCCTTCAGAAGGAATGTTCCCAGTCGGAGTTCCATAATCGTCACAAGCTTTAGACATGTCTGATTTGAGTGAGCACGCATTGCTCCTTGTTAGAAATTCCCATTGAGTGACAATATTCAAACCTACAGCTAGTCAATAAAGAAATTGTCACTCTACCATTGAACTACGGAAGTTACTGGAGGAAAGGGACTTAAGGAACATTCTCCTAATAGATGATAAATTTTTAAACCCTAGCTCACTTTCTTATATCTACTTTTAATAATGGCTAATTACTACGCAATTCAAATTCTTATTTAGAGGAATAATATTAACTTTGTAATGATAAGATTAGATTAGCTAATATGTTGCAGATTTTGATTTTTGTAAAACATGTAAAAAAGTATTATACCGACAATTTGTTATTTCGATGAACTATCAATGGATGGACAAATTATTCAACATATTTTCGAGAGAAACATAAACCAATAAAAGGACGCAAGGGCGGCACATATAACAAGTTGAATTATGCTACACTGAATTTCATACTGTACCGGTATGTAATTAGACAGTGGGTTGAAGGATAAAAAACAAGAAGACGTCCATCTTATATTTTCCATAAAATTGAAAACAATGAACTATTTGAGAAGAAGAAAAGGTTAACATGTGTTAGAATTTAGAAAGTCTCACTACATGAATAGAAGGTTATATCAAAATGTCAAATATGGCGAATGCTTCTTAAATTTTGTTGTCCAATATGTACAGTAATTACAAGAATATAAGAACTTCTAGACAAGCACAAATGATTGTGATTTATATTCGCAAATGAGTTATAATTTCCACTTATTTTAAGTTATCCTCATCCTACACACCAAACTGAGATAACAATTTTTGTTTCTCTATATATTTTTTACATCCAGGTTGTTGTATCATGTCTATATACCTTATTATCGTTTTTAGGCACAACTATAGTTGAGCCACATCCTACATATATGAATTAATATAGTATTTTACATTTTAGTTACTAGTTTTCGTCTACTTATATACTATTTAAGTTTCACAGTTTTAAGCCACATTGAACAACTACACATAAATCTAGTGCAAGATCTAAAAGTGTTTGTAAAGCTAAGCCTAATGCAATATCATTAAATAATAATGATGACATGGATAATGTAATTCCCATATATATGATGGGAGTTACCACTAGACTAATATCAAGAGGTCGTGGATTGATAATATGTAAGTAATTAATGACCATCGATTTTTGAGTAAAGAATGATGATGATGATGGGAATGATGAATCTATTGAAGTAGAATACATGATGATGACTTATTACAACTAAGATGATAACTGTTGTTACAAATACGTACATCAATGCTGAAAGGTTCTCTTCAGTATGAGATGAACCCGATTTGATAGTGGGGAATGGGGATGGTTGACTCAAAAGAAAGATTGTTGCAACAATTATGTGAATGGTAGATCAAACTTGGTATTTCTTCCAGACAACATAACTATAATATCGCCATTTGTAACATTGATGAAAAATGTTCTTAAAAAATACATGCAAGCATCTCACAAAAAAACTACTATAGGGAACAGGGATGGTGGGAAACTAACAAGTATGATGGTGATCACATTTGTGTGAACCTCGGTAAATTTCAATTATACAGAGTTACAAACAAACAACATCTAAATTTATTGCCAGTAACAATATGCATTTATTAAAATGGATTCATATATTATTATTAGTATGAATAGGTGCAATAAAATAATTGCATATAAAAATATGTTACATGAAATTTAAGATGAGGTTTGAGATCTCGGTTTCGATGTCGATGTTTCGTCCATGTATATTTTCGAAACTTCATTTAGTTTTGAAATTTTCAGTACTCCATTTCAATAAAAAAAAATACATAAACATTGCAAAATAATTTGAAAATTGTATTTCGTATGGTAATTAAAAAGATATCCAGTTATATACAGGCCACCAAAATGAATAGCCCAACAATACAAAAAGTTGGTTTACCTATTTACAAAACAAGCCAAACCATAAAATCTATATCTCAACTTCCTCCCTTTCTTTGTAGTATAGCAACAAATTGTGCTTTAAATTTATAAAAACATAATAAATTGATTTATTAATCAAACTTCGGTGTAACCAATGTTCATGGTGTTTTTGCTGTACAGAACGTGCTCTAATATACATATAATAACAAAACCACTGGTTAGATATTAAGTGTATTGATTTATTCATAATTAAGTGTAAATGTTTGATTGAGGCGTAATTCATTTGTCATATGTATGTATAGCAACAGTGGTAAGGTGTTGCTTTATTTTCTTATGGTCTGTTTACTTAAAATACCAAATGATCGATACTGGTTGTTGAATATTAATATTTGAATGCTCAAAATGTAGTTTGTTTGATTAAAAATTGATCCATTAGCATAATTATCACTTTGACAATACGACCACTAAATGTTAATATGAACTATTGGTTGATGCAACTATCATGCAAATCAGGCTTAATATGTCAGGAAAAAAAAATGTAAGTTCACTTATTTTATTCTACTAGAGATACAAAATATAGAGAAATCAAAAAATTCACATCTACACTTTGATTACATAAATATATGTCATAAAAGCTTGCTCGAGAAGAGTATATTTCATTATGACTAGTTTAAGTTTGTGATGGTATTGAATTATCAATTATGTGGCCATTTTCTCAACATTATTTAGAATATCATTGTCTTATTCAACGGGTCGAAATAAGTCATTACAGAAAATATCATATTGTTTTGGTAGGCTTGTCAAAATTATTATTTATTTATTTTTCTTTTTCTTTCTTTTCTTTTTTTCTTCCTTTTTTAATTTTTTTAATTTTGAGTTTGCATCAAGGTAGTTAAGGCGCTAAGGCGCTAAGGCGTAAAAAAGCGCCAAGCTGGAGCCTAGAGCTTTTTTGCGCTTAGGGCTTTTTTGAGAGCCTTGAGCATGAGGCGGCGAGCAATCTGGACGGCTCTTGAAGTTCGAATTAGGTTATGTATTTTAATTTGATCGACTTGATTTTGAGTTGGGGCTGAGCACGAATTTGTTTTTGAGCTGGTGATTTAACTGGGTGTGGATAAATTGAAGAGAAGTTATGTGTTTGGGCTCATATTGAACCCAAAAAAAAATTCTCCAACAAAATAGCCCAAGGCGCGCTTTTACAGCGCCTCAAAAGCCAACGCCTTGGGGCTTTTCCGGTGTCTCGTGCATCCATGGCGTCTCAGAAGACAAAAAAGCCCCAACTTGGAGCCTAGGGCTTTTTGGAGCCTAAGCGCGTCTAGACGAGGGCTTTGATAACACTGGTTTGCATTACACGTTTTATTTTCCTTTCAACTTGAAAATCATCTCGGTGCTTATTTTGTGTTATCGATTTTTTTGCATTTTCAATCACGCATTTTATTTTATTTTCCTGTTAACTCAAAAAAATAAGGTATTATTAGAAGGACACCGATACATACTGAATGAGGCAAATTATAGAGATAATCTAGTTGAATATTAAAATCAGGCTATTCAATTAAACAGTTTAACATATTTTTGTAAACTTACTAATATAGGACAAACTTTCAAATTAGGCCTCACAAAATAACATATTTCAATTTTATGCCTCGTCCAAAACTTATTACAAAAATAGATCTAATTTTGTGCAAATATAGACTGCGCAAGTGTATTTTAAAAAAAACAAATTTGTACATGCGCAAATTTGAAATGTGCAAGTGTTATTTAAAATTAAAAAAATTTGTGCTTGAGCATTTATGGAATGCGCAAGTGTTATTTTTGAAGAAAAAAAAATTTGTGCTTGTGCATTTATGGAATGTACAAGTATAAAATGCTGTATAAATCAAAACGAGACATATTTTTGTAATAAGTTTTGGACGAGGTCTAAAATTGAAATAAGTTATTTTCTCGGGCCTATTTTGAAATTTTGCCCTACTAATATACTATTTCATATATGCTCATATATTTCTTACTCTTCTCTCTTTTTAAACTGGAACGCGCACACACACAAAACATGAGAACGTTATCAAGTTTATATATATTAAAAAAAACAAATCATAGGATGACTACAAATTTCAAGTAATAATATGCACGTTTGAAGTTTTCTCTCTCATCATCCTACATTCTACCTGCATTTTCCAATATATTTTGATTCGGTTGCATAATTAACAAAAGGGCGGGAAAATTAGGAAAAAAGATATGTGCATACTTAAGAAAAAACATACCTAGTCATCTTTTCAACACATTATATTTTCTTAGTAGATTGATAGTATTTTTCTCATTTATCGATTTTTTTTAATCATCGCCATTTCTTTCATATTTTTCGTGGATCTTCTGATTGAGACATTGAATTCAAGAAAAATCTAAGTTTATTGAGTTTTGAGGAGAATTAACTAGTTTTGGATTATGTTTACATAAGAAAAAATAAAATGGGTAGTTTTAGAATAAAAAATCAGTTGTTAAGAGGACCTTTCCAATCATTAACCCCCTTCTAACATTAATTATCTTAATTAAATTTGCAACCCTTAGTAAATAATGTATCCTTTTAACGGAACCCAAAAAAATATTGGTAGATTGTTATCAAACAATTTTTTACTTATTTCATTTTGTATACTAGTTTTCAATAACTGGAAACTACGAAAATAAAAATAAAAATAAAAACCAAATGAAAAATGTTTACCTTGAATTTAATTAAAGAAGTTGAATTGGAACTTGAAAACAACATTGATGCCAGGTTTGAAGTGTTCAATTACTAGATAATATCTACTTTAATATAATACAAATTTCAAAACAAGCTACTCCATTTTCCAAATAGGCATGTCAACGGATACTTTTGGATGCGCATGGTGTCATATCTGTATCTGCATCCGAAATCATTTTCGAATATCGGATATCCACATCCGCGGATACGGACAGATATTGGATAATTATTATATCCACTAATGGCCGATGAATCAAGAAACATAAATGAAAATTTTTAGTTTAACATAAACTTTTTTCAATCGCATTGATTATTAAAGTGTTAAAAATAAACAAATATGAAGATAATAAATAGTTTTGAACAGTTAATCTGCATTTAGTGCGTATGATATAAACTTCTAACTTAATAAAACAATAAATAAATATCTTTCATTGTACTAAAATACATATAATTAAATCTTGAAAAAAAATCGAACGGATAATTTTCGGATGCGGATGCGTCCTTTTTTTCGAATATCGGATATTTATCCGCTTTTCGGATACGAATGCGGACAGATTTCGGATTTTTCGGGTATCCATTGACAGTCCTATTTCCAAACTTATGTCAAAATAGGCTAGTATAAGGTCAATCAGCAACATACTCAACATCTTACAACTGGCACATAATAAGCAATTATGAGTTGCGCATCTTGTTTCACATTTTTATGTGCAATTATGAGTTGCGCATGTACATATTACGTACTACATATGTACGCAAATATGTACAACAAAATGTGCAACTCAAAGTTGTTAATATTCGACAGTTATAAAAATGTTGAGTTGATCGTTGATTAAATGCGCTCAAACTAGCCTATTTTGATAATAAGTTTAAAAACCAACGCATTTTGTTAAATAGTTATTTTGAAGTAGGTTAAAATTTATCCTGTAATATATTAAGAAAATGAATAATTGTATGGAGAATTGAAAAGTTGGGCTTGCATTAGGGCATACTTGAGAAAATACTTGTAATAGGTAATTAGCTTTGAGAAAGACGAATGAGTAATGCTTAATGCACATCATTTTCTACTTCATTTTACCTGCGTGACTGCATCTGTTCTGGTACTTACTTCATAGTACCCAAGGTAATAAAATATATTATGCAAATAAACCAGTAAAGTTTCCTCATTCAGCACTATGTTTTCGATGTTTTATTGCCATGATTGTCTTATTTTTTAGATCCGCAATACACTATGAGATAATATGAAGTTTTGTCTAATTTTTCTCTTCTTTTTAACTCTCTCCTATTTTTTGGTGGATCTAGGTAAAATAGCTTACATCAAGGGATCCATTTACTCTAAAATATTGCTTAGCTGAATAAAAGGGACTAATAAGAAAACTTATTGAAAACAAACATTCTACAAACCTCGATCACTTGTTCTACTCAACATACCGCAAATTCTTCTCCCAACCAAACAGAGCTTAATTTATACCAGCCCAAATTTAAAAACTTCTAGCTTAAATTTGTGTTTTTGTGTGTGTATAGGTTAAAGATCCGCTACACATCTAAGGAAAACACTATCGAAAAAAATGAAAAGGAGAGAGATCTCCGCCTCTTTTTCGCTACACCTCATTCTACACCCATATGGTTTTCGGTGCTATGCCATTCCAAATCAAACGAAAATTTGGGGATGTTTACTTTACACTATGAACACCACATCCACAATAAATGCGGTCATTTTAGAACTTCTAACATGTTCAAAATGTTAAGTTGAATATCAACTGCTAAAATACTTATTTTAACTGTTGATTTGAGACGTGATTTCGAACATACTAAGATCATTCAAGTTAAGCCAAATTTGTAGAGATGACCTTGATAACATATCTATCAATTTCGTTCGATTTTGAATTGTGTAGTTCGAAAAATAAGGGTGTAGATGAGGTGTGGTGGAACCAAAATGTTGTAAAGAAAAAAAGAAAAAAAGATAATAGGCTATGTTCAAAATAACGCAATTTATTTCATTAAAATTAAAAGAATGAAGCAAATCATGTCCGTATAATAGACGTTTTTTGACACAGGGGAAGAAAATCTATCCATATCGATAATATGTTTTGGACTAGCAAGTAATTTGTTCGATAAAGTTGACCAAAATGAACTAAAGAAAATCCATTAGATACTGCATTTAGAAAGAATAAACAAGACCTGAAAAATGAGGTTTTTTCTGAGGAGAGCGTTAGCTTGAGTGGAAAATCTTGCACGACCGCGAGATGAAGAAGGAGAATTCTGAGAATTCTCCATGTTTTTCGGGTCTCTTTCTTTTCTTTTGGAAAGAGAGGGAACTGACTCTACTGTGTTGAGATTCGCGTCTCTAAACAATTGAAACGGGAAATGTCCTATATTCGTTTGGAGCGAAGTATTTGTAATGGGCGAGAAACGAATGGAATTGAATAAATCAAAAATTGAGTGAACTTCCCCCTTTTTTGGTTATTATTTTAAGGTGGAAATTAGGGAGGCCTATCATACTTTCATATTGTAAAGCGGGTCCCTGTAAAGTTTCATTGTAAAGCGGGTCCCTGTTTTCTGAAAACGAAAAAAAATTATTGCTGAAATGTCAGCAACTTTTATAAATAAGTGCTGATATTTCAGCAACTATTTGTGTCAAAGTTTTATTGTAAAAACAAAGAAAAATTATTGTTGAAATGTCAGCAACTTTTATAAATAAGTGCTGATATTTCAGCAACTTTCATAAACTGTGTTCACAGTGTACATAAATGTTGCTGAAATATCAGCAACTTTTATAAATAAGTGTTGATATTTCAGCAACTTTCATACACTATGTTCACAGTGTACAGAAATGTTGCGGAAATGTCAGCAACTTTTATGAAATGTTGCATCATGCTCTGCAATAATCGTGAATAAAAAATAGGGACCTAATTTACACTGAAATTTAGTGAAGGACTTTTCGTGAATTTTGAAACTTAATAAGGACCTGTGCCAAAAGTACCCTATTTTAAACTTAATTGTGTTGAGATGTGAAGCTGAGCTTAACAATTTGCATTACCATTTACAAAAATATTCTACAAACCATTCTCAATTAGCATTTGAAAGGCTAATTCTACTAGACACGTGAAAGTATCTCAATCTATCACAAACTTGTACTTTTGCTATTCATCAATCTTTTTAGCTCGCATCATATTTTCTTTTATTATTCCTCTTATCAAATAAATCCTAATAAACAAATTTTAGGTATAATATCAAATTTTGCGTTTGAATTGATGGATAATGATAATGATGCTACTGCAAATTTAATAGAATCGGAAGAGTTAAAACTTGAATTTTATGTTGTTGTTTTTTTAATTTGAAAATGCATAGTTCGCAGAAGAGATGAAATTTGAATTTTATATTGTTGCGTGATTTGTGGGAGTGGTTTTTTTCTATGATGAAATTCATTCGATGGAGTGATTTTTTTCATGGTGAAATTCTTGTACGGGCTAAATTTTACAAGAGAATGATATAAAAGGAAAATTTTTACAATAAAATGGGTATACTCGGCAAAAACATGTGTATATAGGTTTTTCAATTTTGTACGGAACACTCAGCAGCTTTTAAGGTTTATATAGAATTAGCCCATATGAAATTTTAATATTTGTAAATATCAATACAACCATAAAACAGTAAGGAATCGATCGTTCCGTTAGATTACATAATTTAAAAAAGTTGATATTTTTAATTTTGAAAATTTTGCTGGAAAAAATTTGAAACTGGAGAGATTCAATAAGACATTAGTGGAAAGAACAAACTAAATAGCATTGGATGGATTTAAGAAGACATGTTCCTTTTTTTTGCTTCACGCGATTTGATTTTGCAAGTCTACAGTAGACAAACCTCTCTAACGAACGGTTTGATTAAAAATACATGCATTTAATTCTCCATGCTATTTTTCCAAATATTATTTTTGCTCACATTTAAAGAAAAAGAGTTTCGAAAATAAATTTTTTATGAAACATTTATGATTATCTTTAGTTTAAATTTTTTTGAGCTTTGTTCAACTAAAATTTGAAACTTGTTCTTTGTTCTTGGTGTGTATTTGTCCTTAGAACGAATATTCACTTTTGTGAAATATATTCGTGCGGCATTATTGTAATCATATGTATCCAAAAAGGCAAGACAATGCATCACCTAGAAAACGGATAACATCTAGGTTCATTCATCTTGATGGTGAACTTTAAACATAAAACTATATGCATGAACTAAATAAAATTAAATGTAAAACGAAGAAATTTGCGCAAATTGGTCATTTTTGCAAACTTATAATAGAAACGACTCGAAATAAATTATGAAAGTAAACATGTTTTGTCATGTAAGCTGATTGCTTGGATATTGTGATGACACAATTTTAACATCTCAATTTTTTTCTAAAAAAATAATATCTCGTACGGTTTAGGATAGCATAGTTAAAACTACCCATATTTTTAAAAAAATAACTGGAATCATATCATATGTTGTCTTTTGTCTTTATCACAATAATCAGCATTCTCCCTTTACATTTTTGGATTTACCTTGCATTTTGTCAATATTTTTACAATAAAAACATTATTTTTCATGAAGAAACATAGCTTGCATATATATATATATATATAAAAGGTCTGTTTCTAGAGCATTTTTGTACAACTATTACGCTTGAATTCTTTCTATATTTTTTCTACAACTATAGCATTCTAAGTACTCTTGCTCACAAACATATTGAAAGACCAATTGTTCTTCAAATACATATTCTAAGTGACCTTGACTCATTCTTATCTCATTGCACATTCACTTCACTATTGTTTAAGTGGCTTGTAGATAATTTTTCTATAAACTACTCGATGCTATGTGAAACAAGTCTTTGTCAGAGTAAAACTTGCAACAATATTGTTAAAACCATGTTAGGTGTATGAAACCGAGTTGGTTAAAGTCCTTTTTGGTGTATTAGGTAGAGTTATTGAAGTTTTGCTCGGTTGTTCAAGAAGAGTCTTGTAAGCTCATTCATCCCGACTAAGTGTTGATTTGTGATGGTGAAAATCCAAAAGCGAAGTTTTGGGACTGGACCTACGACGAGAGGTCCGACCCAGGGTACATCTTATGTGTGAACTTACTTTTTCGCTACTTTTATATATTTGTATCAATGCATTAGCTAGTTTATATATTTTAGCCATGTTACCCGATCCACCCGAACTTTCACATTATAAACATCTCTTATAATGTTAGAAGGTAAATCCTTAAATCCTATGTTATACCATAATTTTGTGCTTTCATGAGCACATAAAGTGGTAGAGGATTAAAGCTTTTGGAATATCAAAAGAGTTTGTCCCCTTGGCTATATCCTAAGTCTTTTAAGTATTTTTTCTCATGAACTTTGGAACTCAAAACTGAAATGTACGACTCATTTCTATTTAATGTAAGGTCGCCTCATATATACCAAGGCTAGAAAACTATTCTAAAAATGAGTCATATGTGATAGAGTTAGGGGCATGCCCTAAGGGCAATTATGTAATTTGTAACATATATCTAACTCAATGACAAATCTTGTTCGAAATCAAAGGTATTTTCTTTCTATTATATACTTAATACAATGTGGTTATATTAACTAATTAATTTAATTAAAAGAAAATTTAATAGAGAATCCATAAATGGTATGTTTTGTGATAGTAGTTACACAGTGTTGTAACCGTGAGTAATTTATCATAATAAAATAAATATATCATTTTAAATGTTCCTAGTCAAAATGCATCGAGATTGAATATCGATGTATCCGTTGAGACTAGAGTACGTGACGCTCTCCAAATATTGGGCAGTGTATTACTCATGGCTGCTAGGGGCACTTAGAAGTTACATACTAATAATTATTAGATAACTATGGAATGACAGTCGATAGTTTTCTATTGGTTAATATAACTACGGTCAAATAGAAAATATCGATGTGACTGACTTACACAGTTCTCTCGACTTGAGAATATTGTGGATCTTCAATATGAAAGCTCCACTTTGATTATAGTCAAATCATGGTATGGAGTTCCATCTAGTGACTATAGTTGGATCGAGTGAAAGTATTGGAAGTAAAGCATTATTCAAAAGAGGATTTGTCTCCTCAATTATATGGAGTTAGTATCATGATCAACTCAAAGTCAAAGTCTTTGATAGAGTATTTCCGTTAATAATAATTGTTATTATTGAACTAAAGACTTTATGCTTGGACTATAGAGTTTAATATGGATGATATTACAATTTTGACTATTACAAAATTCCATAAGTTCAAAATGATATAGTTTTGACGAAGAGAATTGGTGGAAATAAATATCACAGCTGGGTAACGCTTATTAAACTAAAATTGTATTTTACCAAAACTGAGTAAGTGATAAATTTGGTCATAATGTCACACCACCTACTAAATGACGTGTGAACATTAACATTCGAATAGTTTGATGTTAGTTGCTAACTGAATATACACCCAAGAGTTACACAACCGAAATGATGAATTCTCTTAAGACCAAACGATTTAATTAGTTTATAATTGTTATAAATTAATTTATTTAATTAATATTTATGAAATATTAATTATAAATTTTGAATATGATTTGAGAAATAAATAATGTTATATATATTTATAATAGTAATGAACACATCGATCGATATGAGATATTGATAATAGATTAAATTTAATATGATAGTATATACATTATTAGGGCTAAATGGGCACATGGCCTATGATGTTATAAGGGAGAAATCAGCCGGTTTGGGTAGATATAGGAGGCGGTGAAAACATAGGGATAGGCTTGGAGATAGATGTTAAGATTAGGAGAGAATAAGTAATAAGCTTAACCAATTTTCTCTCTTATGCAATCATGTGTGTGTGTGTTTGTGTGTGTGTGTGTGGGGATCTCTAAACCCTAATCTCCACACCTTTTTGGCCGCCATTATCATCTTGTTTGCTGATCGAAACACATCTCCAAATCAACTCCCAAAATCTAAAATCAATTTTAAGTTAAATCCAAAACTATTCGATAGTGAAAGGTCGGCGATTCCAAACTAGCGATTTGACGGATCGGGAAATATTCATAGAAGAGAATTCATTATTTCAATGTGGACTTAAAGGAATCTGTAATAGGTAATATTTATTCATATTATAGATATAATATCATGTTCTATAATCTGTTAATTATGGACATCTGAATACATATGTATATACTGTTATATAATTAGTTAGGTGAGATTTTTGTATGTAAATGTAGTTGTCACAATCAGATTGGTATGTGCATGATTTTTGAAGTTTATGTTCATAATTAAAATGTAATCAGACATTATTTTTTATATAAAATTTATTTTAATATTATGTTAATTAATATATATGTATAAATATATTAATTTGTATATGAATACATATACACTATTCATATAAAAGCATATATGATTATATACCGTATAATATTGATTCAAAAAATTTCTTCTACTGTTTATGTTTATTATGAATTATAAACACCGAAAATTAATATTTTATTATATTATATATTTTATTATCAATATTTAATAATTATATAGATTGATTATTTTATGTAAAATAATTAATGATTCCAAAATTCCATGTCATAATATTTTAAAATTACTATATCATATCAGAAGCTCTCAGAAATTTTTCCAGAATATTTTAACATTATTTAGTATTTTTAATAATTAATATAAATTTCGTCCAAATAGTGATTATTTTACTAAAAATAACTAGTGTGTAACCCGTGTGTTATACACGATAAAGTTGTAAAAGCATCGTATTCATAAATATTGATGAAAATAGAAAATTAATTACATAGTCTATGATAAATATGTTATCTTATCAATTATAAATCAATTTTTTTATCACCTTTTATGTTTATAACTGTAACGACCCGTATTTTTCGATGATTAAAATATTAAATTAAATAATATTTTGGAATTTAATATTGGAAAATTTACGATTTATTAATGAGAAAATAATTAGAGTATAAATTTAATTTTAGTTGTTGAACGTTGTTGATAACTATTTTAATGTAATTTCAATCAACTGAAATAATTGTAAAATTAATTTTGTTATAAATTGTAAATAAGGAATAAATTCAATGTTGTATTAATGGTAAAATTGTATATTATTTTATTGAATGGGTTTTGTATAGAATGTGAAACCAACTATTTGTACGTAAATTTTTAATCCTTGTTTGTAAACAATAAGTTAATAATTATGAATTATTAATGTATAACAATTGTTTATTTACCGTCTTAACCATCTTATTATTTAATCCATTTGAGATTGATTGGGAAATCAATGTGAAATTAATGTAATTAAATATTGCTTTAATATGAGTTAAGATGATAACTGTAAAATATGAAGTAATAAAATGTAAACTAATGTAAATTATATTCATAAGGTTTTAGTTGATTTAAAATAAGAATGTAAATCAAAATAAATGAATTTATTAGAAATCTAATTATAATTAATGAATTTATTACAGTTGTAATTGAACGTTGTAATTAGTGCAATATTTGAATATTGAATTTGACATGGGAAATTTATTTTAAAGGATTAATAATTTCTATGAAATCAAGGATGATAAAATTGTTAGATTTAAAATTTAAAATTTTGAAAGGGATTAAATTAATTTAATAATAATTTATTTAATTAATGTGAAATTAGCCATTTTGGCTACTGTCTCGGATTTCGACGAAACCAGTTTCGTCGGATCCGTAACAGTGAATTATTGTGGGATTTCAAGTTTTGTAGCGATCGGACTTGTTTTTTGATCGTGCGGGCTCGAAACGCGTAGAAATCAATTTAATGAATTCAATTTAAAATAAGCTGATTTTAAAAACTAACTTCTGTATACAATGGAATTTGGGTTTGAAACTAATTCCATTAAGTTAAAAATATCGAAAACCTATATTTCAATATATTGGATGATCTACGTTCGTTTTGGAAATGGAACGGATTTTTCGGGTTCGCGTAATCGTTTCGACCAATTCAATATGTGTCATTCGTTCTTATCCATCTATCTATATAAATAGCTTTTCTAAACCCTAGCAGCCTTTTTATTTCTATCTGTACGTACATTTCCTTCTCATCTCCTCTTTTCAATGGCAGACATAACAAAACCTAATTCCCAATTTCAATTTCAAATCAAAATCAATTTCAAAATCCAAACTCTCCAAACCCTAGCAAATTATATATCGTTTGAAAGTCTCGACGAACACAATCTACTACAGCAATTTGTTTTTCGATTTGATGCATTGCTTGACCAGAAATCGATGAAGAACCTCGGTCGTCCATTTCTAGGGTTTTCGATCCAATGGTGGATCGTCGATCTTAGGACGATGTGGGGTGGCAGCTTGTGGACGACGTCGTGCAGAATGCATCGGCATGATTGGTTCGAGTCGCAGGTGGTCTAAATCGCCAGAAACACCGTTCAAGTGTGGTCGGCGACGGTAGTTTCTGGCAAGGCTTGGCTGCATCCGAGGGCGGCACGAGTGGGGCGTAGGTGTGGCCAGACGTGGGAAAGACGATGGTGTTGCTCGATCGTGGGTTCGTGGACTATAGCGGTGGCGATCTGGAGCTCTAGGGTAGCAGCGCCGTACGAATAGGGTTTGAACGAGGGTCGATCCTGCTAAGGAGAAGGTGACGTGTATTTTCCCTTTTATTTTTTTATTTAATTTAAATTTGAATTTTTAAAACTTCTAATTGACATAACTTTTTCATACGAGCTCGGATTTGGATGCGATTTTCCCCTTGCGATCGTATCGAAATTCCAGACATTATGGAACTTGTTTGGTTAAATTCTAAGACTGTTGGATTTTTAGGCTATAACTGGATTTTAAATCGACTAAAAATCAAAGGTGGGTGTTTTAATCCACTCATGAATGCTAAACTATCTTATGTTAGTTAAATTTAATTTATGATGTGATTAGAAATTGATAGATTGCTATTTGGTACTTTAAATTGTCATTCGAGTTTAACTTGAATTTATATTGAATTTAATTGCCATTTAAATTAATATTGAAATTTAATTGCTAATTAAATCCCTGATAATTATAACCAGTTTATTTGTTGTCATTTATTGGTTGATTCGAATGATGATTGTGATGGATGTTTAATTGTTGATATTTAGATGATTAGATATTATATTTATTTTATATGTTGTTATCACACTGCAAGTTCCCTTAATTTGGTGTTAGGAAAAGTCACTACGGGTTGAAATGATACAAACCCGAATGGACTCATAGATTAGGGAAAAATCGTTATGGGTTGAAATGATAAACTCGAGTGATTTATGGATTTTGGTATTTTACTCGAGATTGCGGATTGAAATGATATATATCCGTAAATTTAAATTATTGCGGGTTGAAATGATATATATCTGTATCACCTGACCATAGGGTAAAAAATTATATACGGACACCGGTTTGGTTAAATTAAATGATTTTAAATACTTAAAATTTGAATACAGTTAAATGATATTTTGAAATAAAATTAGATTTATATGAACTGAATTATTTTCAATATCCAAGCTTTAAATTTTGAAATTGAAATTGGTTTAGATGAATTGTTTAAATAATTTAAATTGAAATTTTAAAAGTTTAATTTTGAATATAAATGAAATTTATCAAAATTGAGTTATTATAAACGTTTGAATATTTAAACTTTGAAATCTATTGAATTTGAAGTGGTTTAAATTTGTAGTTCAAACATGGATTTGAAATAGATATAGATTGAATGGTTTTAATGAGAATTTGAATTGAAAGATAAAAATGGAGTTTTATTGATTTAAAATCTGGATATGGTCTAGATTTGTTGAAATGGAAGAAATAGATTAATTTGATATTATTTTCAAATTAATTATTTTAGTATAAACTGTTTAAAACTTTATTATTTTAAAATTTAGATTATTTAGATTTTCAAACTATTTACTATATAAATCATTTCCAATAATCAAACCATTTTATATTAAACTATTTTAACTGTTTAAACTATATAAACTATATAAACTATTAAACTATTTTAAACTATTAAAACTATTTTTTTAAACTATTTTAAACTATAAAACTATTTTTAACTATTTTTAACTATTGTAACTATTATAAACTATTTTTTGATACATTAACTATTTTAATATATAAACTATTTCTAATATATAAACCATTTTAATCTATAACCTATTTTTAAAATATAAACTATTTTTAATATATAACTATCTCAATATATAAACTACTTTCAATATTCAAATTGTTTAAAGTTGGAACTGTTATGATTTAGATTTATTTGATTCAAATGCGAATATTTTGATATGATGGTTTAACCTATTTTTGTGGTTATGATTTTGAAACGAATATGATTTAAGGTGAATGATGATTTTCAAAGTGAATATGATTTTGAAATGATTATGATTTGGAAGTGAATACGATTTTGAAGTAAATAATGGTTTCGAAAGTGATATGATTTTGAAATGAATATGATATTTTGATATGAAGTATGAACCGTTGAAATGTAAAAGAACCAACCGGTGTAAAATAAGAGTTTGGTTGTTAAAGAAACTGGGATTGGATATTGTCATACTCTCTGCCAATACCGAAAACCACTTTAACAACCGTGCACGTGGTGGAGAATCCAGAATGAAGTAGGATTGTTTGGCGGACGCTACTATATGAGGTATGAACACAGCCCTGACCCCCTTAGGTCAGCTTGATATGACTAAAACAGGAGCCATGCCGGGCCAAGTGGGGTCGCTCCCCTTATCGGGCATATTTCTTCGATACCATATTATTACTTCGTGATTGATTTGGTGGCCACCCCTCAATTTTGATTATGGGAGTGTGTCTCGAGGTGGGCGGTAGTAGCTGCTATGCGTTACCACCAGTCCGGATCCGCAAAACGGTAATATCCTACCTTGGGCATTGCCTCGCGTGCCTTGTCATATGCCTTATCGCGCCCACTATGAGTTTGGTTTGTGTCGTACCTATGGAGTGCTCCTTGATAGCCCACCAGTTTACGGTGGAGTTTACAGTACTATATAGACTATGACATTTATATAAAATGTGTTAAGGGTGATATGAGTAATGACTTAATGCTATTTTAATACTTTACTATAGACATATTATAATAGCGTATTGTACCATGTATGTAGATAGTTTAACGGATCCTTAGGAGATGGAATCCCGAACATCTCTTAAGTTATCACACGCACGTTAGACGCTGGATCGGAGATGTAAAATCCCGTAAACATCTCTGAAGCCGCCACACTCATATTTATTTACTATTGATTTAACTTACATAAGATCTTTTAGTTCTGACTCGAGTGATTTGTCTTTTTATTATGTTCGGGTCAGCCTGAGCATTTCAGTGTTGAAGACCTTATTTCTGGAGGATGAAGACGGAGATTTGTATGCTATTTATTTTATATATATTCCACTGCATCATGTTGTTCCGCTGCATTATTTTATTTTACCTATTGTATGTATAACTCTTATATATTGTAAAAGTGTAATCAAATGTTATTTATAAAACAGCTTCATGAACTGTTTATTTGATTATTATATTTTGTTATTCCATTGTGAGATTCTGTGTTTTGTTTTTCCCTTCTTTTCTATTGTTTTCTTATTTACCCCATTAACAATCCTCCCTTTTGATTGGCTTGAGTTGACATGTGTGATTTATTGTCGATTTAAACCGTCCAAAAAGGTGGGTCGTTACATTTGGTATCAGAGCTTTGGTTTAGCGATAACCTTAGCTTTGTGGGGTTAAACTCATTAGAGATAGGGTAGTAATACCCTAGAATGAGTTCTCTAAGTGTATATATATAAGAGAGCATACTTGTTAGTGTTATAAAATATTTTTATATTGTGTTAATTTGTTCTGTTTAGTATTTATAAATTCTGATCGGTACATAGGACGCTATGGCATCGATAGGGATTTCTAAACACTTAATAGGGCAGACCGACACAATATTGTTTTTGAAATATAGGTAAATGAAATAATTTTACATAGTATTATATTTTTTATATAAAAGGATAATTTTATAAATGGATATAGTTGTATGTGATATATTTATTGTTAGGAAGTGAAATTTATAAATATTGATTGCAAAATATGATTTATAAATGAAATGAATTTAATTGTAAATTTGAGAACTTAAGTTCCAGAGTTTTGAAATTAGTTTTCAAGGATTTTTGGAATATAATATTAGTATTATTTGGAAGTATTTTGGATATAAATATTTCAAAGTGCTTTGAAAGAAATGTTTTAAAGAAATTTTAAAAGGAAATAAGTCACGTACTCCCCTCTTTTGTCGCTGGAAAATAATTTCGGTGATGACGGCCGCATCGTTGACTTTCATTTTCGAGTTTCAAAGTGGAAAGACTGTTGTAGTAGTTTTGCTACACATTTGTTTTGATAAACAAACCTTAATTTTAAATTTCTAAATATGATTTGGATATATAAAAGATATGAGTATATATATATATATATATATTGTTTTAAAATGATTTGAAAATGAAACCCGGCATTTAGTTCTTAAGTTTTGGTAAATTTGAAATTTAATTTATTGTAACGAATGAAATTTTGATTATATTAATAGTTAGAAACTTCTAAATTGAAAATAAGAAACTAGATGCTAAGTGATTAATGAAATATATAAGAAATTGGAAATTTGTAACTGGTAAATCAAAAGATATGAAAATTTATAAGATGTAATTATTGAACATTTTGTTAACTAAAATGAATAAGATAAACTTATGTAACATTCAATTACATTCTTAAAACATATATATAACTTACCAGAAATGTTTAAAAAGTTGTAATGTTAATTAGTGATAGCGCCAAAATTGGTCACTACACCCAAATCCAAATGAAAGCACCAAATACCAGTCACAGCTCAGAGATAGAGTATATGTAGAGAGTAATAATGTGAAGAACAGTTAAAACTAAAATGAAAGCAGTAAAGAACAACAGATTTTACAGTGGTTCGGCTAACTCCGGCATACGTCCACTTAGAAGTTTGCTTTTTATTGCTGTAATAATCGATTACAGTTACAAAATGGCAGAGTTGCCTTAGCCTTAGAAAAGAGAAAGTAAGAGAGCAGAAAGAAGATCCCCCATCTGGAGACCCACATGCTATATTTATAGGCAAAACCAGGTTGTTGGGCCTCCTGAGTAGTTTGGGCCCATCAAGGTCATAGCCGAACCCTACTTCATTATGCCGACCGATCCTGAGCAGTTGGTATGCCGAACGTGGGGAGGTGCGAGGTATCGAGGTACCGAGGTATGGAGGTGCAAGGTATGAAAGTATGGAGGTGCGAGGTACCGAGGTATGGAGGTGCGAGGTACTGAGGTACCGAGGTATGGAGGTGCGAGGTACCGAGGCATGGAGGTGCGAGGTACGGAAGTACCGAGGTATGAGGTACCAAGGTATGGAGGTACCGAGGTATGGAGGTGCGAGGTGCAATGCCGAGCGAGGTGAGGTATGCCGAACGACCCATCCAATGCCGAACGCTCCTTGATGCCGAACGATCCATCCAATGCCGAACGAGATTTATGCCGAGCACTCCATCCAATGCCGAACGAGATTTATGCCGAGCGATCCATCCAATGCCGAACGAGATTTATGCCGAGCGCTCCATCCAATGTTGAATAATCCTTAATGTCGAACCTCCATCATGTTGAATCATGTCTGATGCCGAATAGTCTCTGATGCGAGCACTCATCATGCCGAACGATCTCTAATGCCGAGCACCTCTAAATGTCGAGCGCTCCTGGATGTCGAGCGCTACTAAATGTCGAGTGCTCCTGGAATGCCGAACCACTCATGTATGTCGGACGCTCTATGTATGCCGAGTACCCTTGAATGTTATTCGGACGTGAATGCCAGACGAACTATTTGTGCCGAACCTCCACCATACCGAACCATGTTTAATGCCAAACCATGTTTCCTAGACCCACATTATAGTTGATCCATCTTTATTCAATCATATTTCCATCTCCCAAGCACGTTGCGTCATCCATCCATCCAGTTGACTGAATCCATCGTACACTAGCCTCGACGAACGTGCAGTCGATTAAGTTAAGCCCGCCTGTCCACGGCCTTGTAAAAAGGCGGGTTAACACTTGCCCCCCAAAACATGCCTTGCTATTGGAAGGTGTGTTTTGAATAGCCTCAAATCCGATATCCAAAGTCCATGTTTCATCCATATCCAATAACCAATAACCGACTTTAGGACCTCTCCGGGTCAATATCCAAATCCTCTGCCGTCCATAGCCGATATTCATATCCATAACCTCTCCGGGTTCTTGTCAAGCACAATCCACACCTGACGACCGTACTTCAGTGTCCCTAAACGTTGAGTAATGCATGGCTTAAGTCCTAAGCTGAATCCTGGTTGCTCCGGACCCTTGCCGAGCATTGTCCATACTCGACGACCTGAAATAGTAACCGATAATATAGGGGCCTAAGTCCTAGGCCGAATCCTGGTCTCTTCGGACCCTTGCCGAGCATAGTCCATACTCGACGACCTGAAATAGTAATCGATAATATGGGGCCTAAGTCCTAGGCTGAATCCTGGTCTCTCCGGACCCTTGCCGAGCATAGTCCATACTTGACGACCTGAATAAGTCGATTTACCATGCTCGGACAAAGCGACTTACCCCTTGCTAGGTATGATCCATACCTGACGATCATTTACCTAAAGCCAGATAAAAATCCAATTAAAAACCAATCCTAAATCCAGATCAAATCAGGAAACAAAAAATCCATATCAAAAATCCAAACCAATGTCCAAACCAGAAATCAATCATCCAAATAAAAGTCCAAACCAAAAGAAAAAACCAAAAGACAAACAAAACCAGGAGTTCAAACCAAACCAAGAAAAAGCAAATGTTCAAACCGAAAAAGAAAAGGCAAATTTCACAAACTAGAGCGTCGCAGTTTGTCATCATCTCAGAGCATGCCTAGGGGCTATCTCCGTCCCCGTACATGTGTAAGTTACTTAGCCATTTGCTCAAAGTTTGCTACTTATTTCATATTACCCCTGTCAATTGATAACCAATCGACCATCATTCCTAGGCCTCGCGCCATCGTTGTTTGAGGTAGACGGTGGTCGCTCCTGTTCCACCGCTGCATTCCGAGCTCCAACATATTGTCGCAACTGTCCATTCCTTACATGCTCCTCAATTATGTCCTTCATATGCCTGCAGCTGTTGGTATCATGCCCGTCCAAGTCGTGAAAAAGACAGTGTCTTCCTGACGCCCTTTCACGTTCCGAGGGTTCCCTCCTCGCTGGCCTTCGGTAGGGAAGGTGATTCCGTGTCTCCATGAATATCCGTTCCAACGTCTCGTTTAATCCCGTGTAGGTGGAAAATTTTGGCTCTCTCCACCGCTTCCTAGCTTTTCCTGACTCATCATCCAGCTTCCTTTTTCCTTTATCTTTATCTTTATCCAAGCCTCCGTTGGATGGCCCTCCATCCTCAGCCGTGCTCACCTCCTTTAATTTCATATCTGGGCATGCATCTTCCTGTCGAAGGAATCCCTCAGCTTCACGAAAGAATTCCCCGAGATCCATTGGTGGGTCCCGTATTAAAGATACCTTGAAATCTGAATTTTCTCTGACCCCTGACACGGCTGCCATTAAGACCATCGATGGATCCGGTCGATCTACCGAAGCGACCTCCGCATTGAACCGAGTTAAGAAAGCCCTGAGTGATTCCTCTGTCCTTTGCTTTACCGATGTCAGCGTCATTACATTCTTCGGCCTCTTGATATGAACCCGAAATTGCTTCAAAACCTGTCCACCAATTCTGTCCATGTCCCGATAGATCCTTCTTCTAGCTGTCTGAACCACATAGCAGCTATATCCGTTAAGTACAAAGGGAAACATCGGGCCATAACTTCCTCAGATGCCCCCAGCACTTCCATGTGTCTTGTGTATCTCATCAAGTGATCAGTTGGATCAGCTTTTCCATTGTATACCTCCACGTTAGGTAGCTTAAACTCTGGTGGATTCCGAGCTATCCTGACTTCACGAGTAAACGGACTCCTGTTTACTCCTTCCAGATCTCTATTGGTCAAACCTCTGCACATAGTTCGCCTGATAATCTCAGCTAATCCAGCATTGTCCGTCAAGGGATGCCCCCCGAGTTCCTGAGGGAATTCTGGTACATACTCTTCATCTCTTGCTCTTACATTCCTGCCAGCATCCTGTTGCGTGGTGTTAGCTGGAACCCCTCCATGAACTGGTTCAACATTATCTGATGGTGCGCCCCCGAGTCTAGCTCCATCTGGATTGTTAGTTGTATGTTGATTAGGGGTTGCCCCTGCTGAACCATTCCCTCTGCTTGCTGGTTGAGCGCTTCTGATCTAGCTCCGTGGATCTGAGCCCCCGCATTTCCTACTTGCGTAAATTGTCTGAGAAGAGCCTGCATAATCTCCTCTTGTCTTTTCATTATGACTTCTATTTCCTCTCTGGTGATGTAGATGGATGCTTGACCTGCTCCAGCTCTAGAGGAAGCCTCTTGACTTCCCTCCTGATTGCTCCTTTTTGTCACTTGCTTTCTTGTTGATGGCCTAGCCATTGCTTTCTAGAGTCCAAGTTCCTAGCTCCAAAATCCCTGAGTTCAATTCTCAGTGAAAGCACCAAAGTGTTAGCGCCAAAATTGGTCACTACACCCAAATCCAAATGAAAGCACCAAATACTAGTCACAGCTCAGAGATAGAGTATATGTAGAGAGTAATAATGTGAAGAACAGTTAAAACTAAAATGAAAGCAGTAAAGAACAACAGATTTTACAGTGGTTCGGCTAACTCCGGCGTACGTCCACTTAGAAGTTTGCTTTTTATTGCTGTAATAATCGATTACAGTTACAAAATGGCAGAGTTGCCTTAGCCTTAGAAAAGAGAAAGTAAGAGAGCAGAAAGAAGATCCCCCATCTGGAGACCTACATGCTGTATTTATAGGCAAAACCAGGTTGTTGGGCCTCCTGAGTAGTTTGGGCCCATCAAGGTCATAGCCGAACCCTACTTCATTATGCTGACCGATCCTGAGCAGTTGGTATGCCGAACGTGGGGAGGTGCGAGGTATCGAGGTACCGAGGTATTGAGGTGCAAGGTACGAAAGTATGGAGGTGCGAGGTACTGAGGTATGGAGGTACCGAGGTATGGATGTGCGAGGTACCGAGGCTTGGAGGTGCGAGGTACGGAAGTACCGAGGTGCGAGGTACCGAGGTACCGAGGTATGGAGGTACCGAGGTATGGAGGTGCGAGGTGCAATGCCGAGCGAGGTGAGGTATGCTGAACGACCCATCCAATGCCGAACGCTCCCTGATGCCGAACGATCCATCCAATGCCGAACGAGATTTATGCCGAGCGCTCCCTCCAATGCCGAACGAGATTTATGCCGAGCGCTCCATCCAATGCCAAACGAGATTTATGCCGAGCGCTCCATCCAATGTCGAAAAATCCTTAATGTCCAACCTCCATCATGCCGAACCATGTCTGATGCCGAATAGTCTCTAATGCGAGCGCTCATCATGCCGAACGATCTCTAATGCTGAGCGCCTCTAAATGCCGAGCGCTCCTGGATGTCGAGCGCTACTGAATGCCGAGTGCTCCTGGAATGCCGAACCACTCATGTATGTCGGACGCTCTATGTATGCCGAGTACCCTTGAATGCTATTCGAACGTGAATGCCAGACGAACTATTTGTGCCGAACCTCCACCATACCGAACCATGTTTAATGCCAAACCATGTTTCCTAGACCCACATTATAGTTGATCCATCTTTATTCAATCATATTTCCATCTCCCAAGCACGTTGCGTCATCCATCCATCCAGTCGACTGAATCCATCGTACACCAGCCTCGACGAACGTGCAGTCGATTAAGTTAAGCCCGCCTGTCCACGGCCTTGTAAAAAGGCGGGTTAACAATTAGGAATATATAATAGAATATTATACAAGTAAAACTTAAATAATGAAAGCGTTCAAATGGAATTATTTCTATAAATAAGAATTTTGATGTACAAGAAATGTTATAAGCATAAGTTAATGTTTTGAAATGCTAATATTAAATTGAAATCAAGTTATATATAATAATAAATAGAAATTAAACTGCAATGAAATGAATGTAAATTAATAAGATATAACCTTGTATGAATAATTGGAAATAAATAAATTGTATGTAATTCTTAAATAATGAATTCATTGATTATTTTTAATATTGAATGGAAAATAATTTATGCAAGTAAATGAATGTAAATAAATAAAAGATGATTCTGTATGAATGAAAGAGAATTTAAAATAAATGAAAAGTGAATAATGTGAGAAGAAACTAATAGAATAAACTTAAATAAAATATAAAATTCTTTGTTGTTTGGCTTATGGGATGTTTGGGAAGTGATACTTTAAATTTTTTAGGATGTATGAATAGTCTATTAAGTTATTGTCTAAGGTTGGTGAGCGTAGGATACACTTGATAGTTTATTTATCACTCTTGAACGATGAGAAGTTCTAAACCTGGACAAACCATTAGTTTTAGATTGCTATGGATGTATGATTGATTCCTTTGTTGCATATGATGGTAGTGTTTGTAACAACCCGGGGTTTTGCACAGATTTATTATCGTCATTAGACGATTAAAATCACTAGCTAATTGCTGTTGGAGTTTATAAATCTTGTTGAAATTCTTTTTAAAAAGATTTGTTAAGGATGTGTGGGCTTTAATTTGTATCATGGCCCACGTATCTTTTGTTAAGGGCTGTGATGATTATGAAAAGCAACCGTTCCTTCACTCATTCTCACAAGCCCTAGCAAAAATAAACGAAGAAAATAAATGGCGACTCCTGTCTCGTTCGTTCCTCTCCTCTTTTGCTCGAAAATTAGGGTTTTTCGCTAACTCGTTGGTGCCGATTACAACTCAATTTCCTTGATTTTTAGTTGCTCGTCTCTGAGATGCTTCGGTTGCTTCAATTTGGCGAAAAAGGTGAGTGATTTTGATTTTCACTCACATCTAGTTCGAATTCGTATAATTCTTTGTCACTTGATTTCCATGGCTCTGATTTTGGGTTGAAACCGTGGCTTTGAATTCCCTGGTATTCGATTTGATTCTATTTGGCCTTCGGCCATTTTTGAAATTCACTGTTAGATTATTTTGAAACTGCTATTGTTTAAAAATGTTTGACCTTGACTTCGATCTTGACTTGATGCTGCTGACTCCGGTCTTGATTCGACCCGCAGTTGTCTTCGACTACAAGCTTAATTTTGTGAATGTATTTTGACTTTGTAATTGATTTAAGTATTTGACTTCGGTCATTTTTGGAACTTGCTGTTTATTTCTATGTTCATTTTGATGCTGTGTATATCCTGACATCTGTCAGATGATTGCATATGGCCATGGCTATGTCACACCTATGTTTTTTTAAATCCATTATGCATTTGCTGTTTGGATCCGTTTGTACTTGTGCACATACTCTGTTGTTCGGTGATATCAAAGTTGATATGATATTTGTTGCTGCCTATTTCTTAGTTTTTGCAGTAAAATTGTTTCATGAGTTTGAGCATATGCAATACAGTTCGTATATTGATGTTGCAACAGTTTTGGTGCTGTGTATTGCCACTGATGCCTCTGATTCATTATATATTGTTTCTCCCCCTTTTTGCATTTGCATATTTTATTTTGTGCACAATTGCATCTGTACTGTCCAGTGAGCTTGTTTTGGTATGGTCAGTGATGCACTATTGTTTTGGTTGATGAAAATTATGTGTAGTTGCAGTTTGTACTTCGTGCATTGTCGTGTACTGTGTTTTGGACTTGAGCATTTTTGTGGATTCACTGCAACTTCAGTTTGCATGTTTAATATGCAGATACACTTGAGTATTTATGTTTGTGCATATTTCCACATAAAGTTTAGAAAACAAAGTTGTATTTTAGTTTGGCAACTTATGTTTGCAAATTGGTCATTTTATAACCTGTAGCATACTTGACTATGGCCATTCTTGTTATTGCCTCTGGTCATTTTGTTCACTGTAGCATTTTTGGATATCTTCACTGTCGACTGATGCCTTTGCTCCATGCATTCATGTCTCAGTGATGCATCAAGATGTAACCAGACTTGTACACTTGGTACTTTTGGGTCTGTATTTTGATGTTTAATTAGCACCTGTTTCGCTTGGAACTCGAATACTTTGTGCATTGTTGCTGTGCTTGATCACGCATGTACATATGCTGTCAGTTTTGGGTTTTACTGACATGCTTGTACATGCTTGTATCTTGGAAGTTGATTGACTCGCAGCTTGATGGTCATATCCACTTGCTGTGGATCTTCGCATGGCTGCAGTTTTTGTTGCAGTTTACCCTTGTATTCATGGGGTGGCTGTAGTTTCATTTCGTTGCAGTTTGCCCTTGTATTCATGTAGTGGCTGCAGTTTCATCTTGTTGCCATTGTGTTGAGTCATGCTAGCCGTGACTTGACCTTTGCAGTTTCGACGTACTGTAGTGGCGAGGCAGTGCATGCGAGCGTGTACTGCAGCCACACCGTATTGATTTTTTTTGTATTTCTTTTGCTTTTGATGCGTTAATCTTTTGCGTATTTTATCACTGTAGTGGCGAGGCAGTGCACGCGTGCGTGTACTGCAGCCAAAATAGTATTGGCGTTTTAATTGATATTTCAATTATTTGAATTGTTTTGTGTTCAATTCAATATTTGGGAATTGTATTTGATTCAGTTCGATTGATCATTTTGTTGTGTCTAATTATCTATTCAATGATTAGATTTTGAGTTTCTAATTATTATTTAATAATTGGATTTTGTATTAAATTGTCATTTAGACAATTCTGTTGTTTTCATATTATCTTCATTGATAATCTTTTTATTTATCTTTGTTGATGATTTTAATTTGCTGATTTGTTGTTTAACACTGTTTAGTGTCATATCTATCGTTATCCGATTCTCTTATCGAGAAGTCGGATATACGAGATTTCTGTGACTGTTGTCTATTTGATATTTGATTATTATTGCTTCTGTGCATTAATAACTGAGTTTGAATTAGACTGACCCGTGTATTATTTTCTTTTGAATTTAATACTCGGGTCAGACCCGAGTTATTTCAGGTTGTAGATATCTTGCTTTGGGTTGCTGTTTGAGCTATGAAGACTTTTCATATCTTTTGGAGTAGTCGTGTCATAGTATAGGTTGATATGTATTCATGTATATTAGTTGATAATGTACTTGTATATATAACTTCCAGAGTCGACAGTTGTAGTTGTATCATATGTATTGTATCACATGTATTATAACTGACATCAGTTATATATATATATATATATATATATATATATGAGAGACTTTTTGTTATCTGTGTTCCGAATTTAGCTTATCTGTGTTATTATTATATATATTGTCCTAAACTATTATGAACCATCGTAGTTCGTTTTATACTGGAATTGAATATGTTGATGGGAGTAAATAAACAGAGATGAAAAATAGAAAATATATACCACTCCTATCGAGATAATCAATACTAGTGTAAGGCCTAACTACGGATGGCCGCTCCTATCTAGCCTTATTCTTCGCAATAACAGACAGTATTTCTTTTAATACTCTTTATTATTTTGAGCATATAGGTGGGGCGTTACAGTTGGTATCAGAGCTTGGGGTTTATGGACATAATATAAAACATAACTTAGATGGAACATGTGTTACAACTATTTGTCGATGTTTTATTATGCCTTGAGTCAAAACTAAAGTTTTGAAATTATGACGAAATTTTTTAAACATCTTTATTTAAAAATAAAAGTGAAATTGTGTTTGATGATGATTAAGTAATTCGTGTTCTGTTTATCAAAGTGCGCAGCGGAAACAGTGACTCTCTTCGCTGAGTACAGCCGATAATTATTTTGATTTAAAAATCAAAATATGAAAATGAATTTAATTTCATTATGTTGTTTAACTAGTGGTTTTGTTTTGTTGAAATTTTTACTGGTTTTCTTTGATGCTAATCACATATCTGATTAGATTTTTGCTGTTTTAAAATATCTTCATTAAAGATGTAATAGAATGATTTCTTTGTTCATTTTGTAGTGTACGTGCAAATTTGAGTTGCACGTTACTGCATTAATTGTACGTTGAACCGATGCTTGGTTATGAAACGTATTTGTTGCCGTTATTTTTATAACGGGATTTTTACATCGTTGCTAATTTTTTGAAGCACGGAGTTGTGTTGACATTTTTAATGAATAAAAAATTACTAGTATTACCTTTTGATGCGAATTATCTTGATGAGATTTTGACGTTTAAAAATTACTGTCGCTTTGACTTCAGTAATCGTCAAATTTTAAAAGTGGATTTTCAAGTGGTTATTCCGCAATGCTGATTTTGAGATCCGTTTTTACGGTGTTTTGAGAAGTGCAATTTTCTTTTCGAAATTGCTACTGATGTTGTTGCTTTAATCACGTGATTGGAAAATCGTTTTAAAATGAAAATTGTTTTATAAGATTTTTAATAGTTTGCGCTTTCAAAAGAATGAGGAAGCGACTTAAACGATTCAGCAAAATCGAGGACTATGACCCCTTTCTTTTACTGATTCGCTTAACTCCGGACTTGTCCAGTTGAGAATGTGAATTGTCATTTTTATAAAATAAATAAAATTATTTTCAGAAATTTTTACAGTTTGCGCTTTCAAAAGAATGAGGAAGCGACTTAAACGATTCAGCAAAATTGAGGACTATGAACCATTTCTTTTACTGATTCACTTAATTCCGGACTTGTCCGTTTGAGAATGTAAAATGTATTTTTACGAAATACACAATTTTGCACTTTCAAGGAAACGATAAAGTGAATCAAACGATTTAGTAAAACACGTGGTATGAGACATGTGCATTTGCTATTTCGGTTAATTTCGGACTCGTTAATTGAAATAATTGCTGTTTTGATGATTTTGATGCTTTTGTGTGCTTTCGAGCCACTATGATGGACCTTCGGGTCATATGAGGACCTTCGGGTCATATGAGGACCTTCGGGTCAAATACCAGTACTAGACCTTCGGGTCACTCTGCGGACCTTCGGGTCCTTTGTTGGGCGCCAAAATTATGTTAAGTACTTGGTAGGCTTCGGCCATTTGTTGATGCACGTGCGGCGAACTAAAAACTCGCCATCTGATGGGATCGATCCAACCTTTTATGTTGATTTTCTAGTCTTCTTAATTGATTTCTAGATATTTGTTGTTTCTAATTATCTACAGGTAAATAGATATCTGATGTTATGAGATTTAATTATCGTATCGGTAATTAAATATTTGTTGATTTGAGATTTGATTATCGTATCGATAATTAAATATTTGCTGTTATGAGATTTAATTATCTTATCGGTAATTAAATATTTGTTGATTTGAGATTTGATTATCGTATCGATAATTAAATATTTGCTGTTATGAGATTTAATTATCGTATCGGTAATTAAATATTTGTTGATTTGAGATTTGATTATCGTATCGATAATTAAATATTTGCTGTTATGAGATTTAATTATCTTATCGGTAATTAAATATTTGTTGATTTGAGATTTGATTATCGTATCGATAATTAAATATTTGCTGTTATGATTTTTAATTATCGTATCGGTAATTAAATATTTGTTGATTTGAGATTTGATTATCGTATCGATAATTAAATATTTGCTGTTATGAGATTTAATTATCTTATCGGTAATTAAATATTTGTTGATTTGAGATTTGATTATCGTATCGATAATTAAATATTTACTGTTATGAGATTTAATTATCTTATCGGTAATTAAATATTTGTTGATTTGAGATTTGATTATCATATCGATAATTAAATATTTGCTGTTATGAGATTTAATTATCGTGTCGGTAATTAAATATTTGTTGATTTGAGATTTGATTATCGTATCGATAATTAAATATTTGCTGTTATGAGATTTAATTATCTTATCGGTAATTAAATATTTGTTGATTTGAGATTTATTATCGTATTGATAATTAGATATTTGTTGATTTGATTTCTGATTATCGTTTTTGATAATCGGATATTTGTTGTTTCTGATTATCGCTTGTGATAATTAGATATTTAAGATTTCTGATTATCGTTTTTGATAATTAGATATTTGATGTTTCCTGATTATCGTTTGTGATAATTAGGTATTTGAGATTTCTGATTATCGTTTTTGATAATTAGATATTTGATGTTTTCTGATTATCGTTTGTGATAATTAGATATTTGCTGATTTGATATTTCTGATTATCGTTTTTGATAATCGGATATTTGTTGTTTCTGATTATCGCTTATGATAATTAGATATTTAAGATTTTTGATTATCGTTTTTGATAATTAGATATTTGATGTTTTCTGATTATCGTTTGTGATAATTAGATCTTTGCTGATTTGATATTTCTGATTATCGTTTTTGATAATCGGATATTTGTTGTTTCTGATTATCGCTTGTGATAATTAGATATTCGAGATTTCTGATTATCGTTTTTGATAATTAGATATTTGATGTTTTCTGATTATCGTTTGTGATAATTAGATATTTGTTGATTTGTGATTCCTGATTATCGTTTTTGATAATTAAATATTTGTTGATTTGAAATTTGATTATCGTTTTGATAATTGGATGTTTGCTGATTTTATTGATTATGAAATTTTCTAGTCTCCAATTGATTCTAGATTATGTTGATTATATTGAATTGTTGTTTCCTATCTATCTCTATTGATAGTTAGAGTTTGCTTGTAACAACCCGCATATTTGTCGATTTTATATTTAAATATTTTATTTAAATATTTCATCGTTCGTCGGATTTTAGTCCGAAAAGCTACTTTTTGCAAACAGTCGAATTGGGACTCGGGACCACTTCCATTGAGTTCAAAATGCCGTTTTGCGACCTTTTTGAGTATAAACTTCGATATGTTTGGAGATAGTAGAATTTTGCTACTTTTTCACTTAGGGCTTTAGTTTGGGTTTCAGCCCTATATCCTAACACAAGCCCCTAGCTCCACCCCCACTTCTCTTCATTCACTTCCATTTCCTAATACAACTTAAGCTTTATCAAAAATGGGGGAAGAGAAAAAGAATTAGGAAATTCAAAGCCCTAATCATCTTTGCAAATCCAAGTTCTATCTCCAAATTCAAGAAGAAGCTATTGGTAAGCCTTCTCTTCATCTTCTCCAACTCTTTCCTTCTTCAATTTCAGAAATTCCTAAAACCTAACTTTGGGAATGTTCTTCTTTTAAAGCTTAGATTCAAGCTTCTTGAGTTGGGATTGAAGAGTGGTTGTTCCTCCCTTGTCTTCAAGCTTCTCCTTCCTTGTTTTTGTGTAAAAAGGTGAGATTTTTATCTCACATCTATGTCTATACTATCTTTGATTGTTAGGTATGAATTCCTAAACACCTTTACATGTCCCTTTGATTTTGATTTGGATTGATTTGGTGAATATTCCAATTTTTGGTTTTAAAGTCTAATTTTGTGAAAATCCTTTTACGGATATTTGAACACAATAGCGGAGTGTTTCGGAGGGCCATACAAGGCTGGGTTGTTGTTTGGCGTAATTCCTCAGTCGTAGTTGCATGCTCATCGCTCCCATTTTCATGTTGTCGAATTTGCCCCAATTGGGGCTAGACTCAATTTGCTTCAGAAGCAGGTTCAGTCGACTGAACCAGAAGGCAGGAAATGCGTACGGTTCAGTCGACTGAACCAGTGGTTCAGTCGACTGTACCAGACCCAGGAAATTGCCTAGGTCTGTGTCAGTCGACTGGCCATCTGGGTCAGTCGACTGACCCTGGGGATACGAAATTCATATCCCTGTGTCAGTCGACTGACCTGATCGTCTCAGCCAAATCGAGCATTTTGTTTTGCTTTCAAGGTTTTATCAATTCATGACTTTCCAATTTGTTGTTATCATTTGTTATCTAATTCGGTGACTTCTATTTTGGGATTTTTGGGAATATCCATTTTGATGGATTCAGTATCGATTTCTTTGAGCTTTATTCACGTCTTTGAATGTGAATTTTGGTGATTGATTGTTCTACAATCATTTTTGTGATTTTTCACTTTAAAAATATAAAGGTTTCAATACTAGTAGTAAATATCAAAACTCCTTCATCAAAACGATTTCAACTCTATTTTCAATACCAAACTCGTTCATAAAACCGTTTTCTAATCTATTAGTATATACAAACCTTTACCTCATTCGAATGAGAAAATATAATTAAACGGCTTAGCAAAACAAGTGGTATGAAACGCTCGCGTTTACTTCATCAGTTAATTCTTGGACTTGTTCGATTGAAAATCTTATGACATTTTTCTAGTGAAGATCTACAGTTTGTTCGTAAATATTTAAGTTAAGCTAGTGGTTATGGGACATGAAGCTAAACTCCTATATTTACTAGCTTAGTGTAATTGACACTTCTTTATGATCGACGATGATCATTTTTTGTGATTTAGACTAGCAATGTGCGATGTCTTTTGTCTGCGAGGGTGACTAAACCCCGTTCTTGTGGAGCTTCGGCTCATGGTCTTCGGGTCGTTTTTGTGGAGCTTCGGCTCATCAGGAGGAGCTTCGGCTCAAAGTCCGCAATGGGGGACTATACCCTGTTAGGAGGAGCTTCGGCTCATCAGGTGGAGCTTCAGCTCATCAGGAGGAGCTTCGGCTCATCAGGAGGAGCTTCGGCTCAAAGTCCGCAATGGGGGACTATACCCTGTCAAGAGGAGCTCCGGCTCATTTTTAGGGGATTAGCCATCCTTAACTTTTGTGATCTCTGGATTTCTTGTTGATGATTTCTAGAATTTGTGTGTCGTTAACTTTTGTGATTTCTGGATATTGATTTCTGGAATTTATGCTTCACCAGCATTTACGATGGGCATTGATATGTATGTCATTATTTGTGGCTTGGTGAATTAAATTAAGAATATGACGTTCTTTTCTGTGTTTTGAGACTATTGAGATATTGTATGACTTTTGTGGATTTTCTAATGTATACTTATCATAGTATGACATTCTTTTTAATCTTTGAGAAGATTCTTGTGATATTGATTAATCTCTGGGTTGATTTTCGATTAGACACTTATCTTAGTATGGCTTTTCGGTTATCATACGTTTTATTATTATATCTCTTCTTATATCTCATTTTATTTGATAATTATAGCTAGACTGATCCGTTTATTATTTTCTTTTTAAATAATACACGGGTCAGACTGAGATATTACAGGTGCTTCCTCTTGCCTTCCTATCAGGAACCATCATCTGACTTTTGGCTAACTACTTAGGATAGTAGTTCATTTTGTTTGTATACATTTGAGATTTGACTCCTTGATGTATACATATTCTTTTGGCTAGCAATTGTATCTGTTCTTTTGTGTTATTGTGGTTCTTATTTGACCACTACTCTGATGTACACTTTCATGTGTTATATTCATATCTATTTTCGCCTTTGTGATATGAATTGTCTGTGACTGATTTGTGTTATGTTTATTTCTATATTTGTTTCCGAAGTCCATATAGCCACTGTGTAGTAGCTTTGAGTTTGTATCAGTATGTCGGATTTCCTCTTGAGATGAAAAGTTATATTTTTATCTGGCATATCGGTACTCGCCCAAAGCAATTATACAGATGGTCGCTCCTCAACAGCCTTATTCTCCATGTTAGTTGACGGAATTACCCCGTAGTGTCCTTGGCTAGCGTGGGTATAGAGGTGGGGCGTCACATCTTGGTATCAAAGCCAAACTTCGGAACGATGTAGAATAATCTAACAAGGATCATTGTCCTAAGTCTTTCTTAGGAGTCGTGCTTTAGGATTTTTATTCGGGCCTTTGTACCGTTCTATCCTATTTCATTTTATGATTCGTTGTTTTATCAATCACGATTGTTTGATATTCATTCTGAGAATAACTTTTTCTTCTTCTTTCTTTCTTAAAGAAGAGAAATGGTTAGATCTGGCCGTACCAACGTCGGTCAATCCAGTTCTACTCCTCAGGATGGAGTATTTATGTCTGCCCAGCAGCTTCTAGATCTTGTTAAGAATGCTCAAGCTATCAGACCCATTCTAGAGCCTACTCATCCTAGATTCGGTTTTGCACGCTTGTATAGAGATTATACCGATTTGGGTGGAAGGCCATTCCGGGGATCCGAGAGTGTCATTGAAATCCAAGCTTGGCTTAGATCTTGCGACCGTATCTTTTCTCGCATGAATCTTGTTGATCTCCACCGAGTCCAAGTGGCTTCTAGCATGCTCCAAGAAAGAGCATTGGATTGGTATGAGCTTCTTATTTCTGAAATCGTTGAAGCGGATCTCACTTGGGAGCAATTCCGGGAAAGATTCGAATTGAAATTTGTGCCGGAGGCTGAAAAGGTAACTTTGGCCCGGCGTTTTATCGACCTTGTTCAAGGTGAATCTTCTGTGACGGAATACGTCGCATCTTTCGAATCTCTTTCTAAATACGGGGTTGAATACATTAATACCCCTTTGAAGAAAAATCAAAGATTTGTTTATGGCTTGAACAAGAATCTCAAGAAGCCATTACTTTTGAAACTAGAAGTTTCTTTCGATCAGCTTGTAGATATCGCTCTTTGACTTGAAAAGGCCGATAGAGAAAGCGATGTTGAGATTGTGGGTGTCAATAAGAAGAGGCATCCCTTTATTAAGTTCGAAAGTCCTAATCCAAACAAGAGGGTGAAGCAAGTGACTTCTATAGCAAAGACTCCCATCCCTAATCGTGGAGAATGCTACAATTGTGGCTCTAAGGACCATCATATAAATAGGTGTCCAAGGCCTATTTCTTGCCGCTATTGTAAAAGTGCGGATCATTATATATCTTCATGTCACAAACGTCAAAGCAAGAGAGAGGGAAAGCTAAATGTTGTGCAAGTCCCTAACAACACTTCTCTTGGTCAAGGTATCTATTCTATCCTTGATGACATTTATTTTGTGATTATCTTATTCGAGTTCTTTTTGATATGGGTTTCATCTCATTATTTTTATATCAAAAGAACTTGTGATTCTTTTTCTTTAAACATTTTTGGGCTTGTTGACTTCTTTGAGGATCGCGAATCCGGATTGGTGGATCCGCAACGCTCAATTTGTTTATTTCTTTTATTTATCGATGTCGAAATTATTTTATGTGATTTTTCGCTTTCCGAGCCAATTTCTACTTAGGCTTCGGAATTAATTTTTGTGAAAGGATTGGCTTATTATGAAGCCCATATCCTATTTTCCAAGCGGACTATTCATCTTCGACATTTTCAATCCGTTAAGTAGATTTTTGTTTTTCCTTTGTGATTTTGATTCCAATTTGATGGCATCATTTTATTCTTTAAGCTCTCATGTTGAGTAAAGTGTTATTTCTCTCATTCATGTAGTTTGAGAATTTTCTGGTATTTTTGAGTTTGTCTTAGGATTTTCGCCTAAGCAATCTTTGGAGTGGTGTTAAGGTCCTTTTAGCTCGACCTTGTCATCAATTTTCATTTGCTACGAGTTGCGGGAGTTAGTATTCCAGTTACTGCATTTCGCACTCGTTATGAAACTTATGAATGACTTGTTATGTCATTCAGTTTGCCCAGCTTATTTCATTCATTTTATGAATCGAGTATTCTACAATCTCGATGACTCCATTTTTTGTATTTATTGGTTTTGGATGAAAACAACAATTTAAAATTTTGCAAATCTTTTTCATAAGATTTATTCATAAGTACAATTTGATTTTTGCTCTTAAACGAGCAAAGGATATTCATAAAGGTTTTTAAGAAACATGTTTATAATATAGAAGATGATTTTGTGATTGTATTGCCCATTGAGTGCTTTAAGAATTCTGGTCGATGCGCTTGATCAACGTTATCGATAGGAATCTCCTAAACGCTTTGATGAGACAATCAGACACAGTAAATTGACTTGTAAAATAAAAGTTTTTCTGAAAAGATTATTACATAAAGATAATTGTAATTTTAAAAAGTTTTAGCTTTTCGGAAAAGAAGATTATTTAAAAGAACTCTTTTCCGATACTCTTATTCTTGTGATTCCCGAAGGGAACCAAGACTTTATCTTTTGTACCAATGCTAATCGTATTGGGTTGGATGCCGTTCTCTTGCAAAAGAGAACGTACTATCACTTATGCTTCTAAATCATTAAAGCCGATCGAGACTAGGTATGCCACTCATGATCTAGTGCTCGCGGCTATTGTTTTCGCTTTTAGAGTTTGGCATCATCATTTTAGGGGGAGAAATTTGTTCTCCACCTGGATCATAAATCTATGGAATATTTATTTTCTCATAAGGAACTTAATTGGTGTCAACAATGTTAGCTCGAGTTCCTTGCATCTTATGATCTTAATGCTCTTTGTTTACCCTCGGATGGGAGAATCGTGTGCCGATGCCCTTAGTCTTAAGCAACAAGCGGTTATTTCTTTGATGATATCCGAATGGAATGATCTCGAGATTTCCTCCACTTGTGAGATTCGAGATCGTGAATCCAATTCATGTTCATCTCTTGTTTTGTGTAGCCGTGAGGCTCGTCCTTCTCTTTCGGACCATACCTCTTTTTACTAAACTCCTCGTCTAGTTAAATTGCATGGAGTTTCTTCTTCTAATGTTAGCAATCGTGATCCATTATTTTGCTAATGGATTTTGTAAGGTCTTCAAAAGCTTTGGGAACAAAGCTTAATTTTAGCACCGCTTATCGTCCTCAATCCGATGGACAACCAAGCGTGTGAATCAAACTTTTGAAGATCTCTTTCGTTCATGTGTTCTTGATTTTGGTGGAAGTTGGGAAAGTTACGTTTCTCTTGTTGAGTTTTCTTCCTATAATAGCTTCCAATCTTGTATTGGTATGGCACCTTTCGAGGCACTCTACGGAAGGCTATGCCGATTTTCTTCGTGATGGCTTAAAGCCGGAGAGAACTGGTTTTAGGTCCAGATCTTTTTGGTGTTCATTCATGTTTCACCTATGATGGGTGTTGTGCGTTTCAATCGATCGGGAAAGTTAGCACCTCGATGCGATGGTCCATTTCCCATCACCGAACGTATCTGTTCCGTGGCTTATCGCTTTTTTTTATTATTACCGGCTCAATCTTTTGCTATTTATGACGTTTTCCACCTCTCTCTACTATGGAAATACCTTAGGGATTCCGATCTTTATTTTTGAGCCTAGTTTAATTGAAGAAACTGAAGTTTCACCAAATTTGACTTATGAGCAGCATTCTATTCGTATCATTACTTCGGAGGTTGAACACCTTCGAAATAAGGATATTCTTCTTGTGAAAGTTCAATGGTCCTCCAATCTTAAGAATTTCTCTTGGGAATCTTGAGAATTCATCGAGCAAACACATCCTAACTCACTCTTTCGTGCTCCATATGGTGAACTTCTTATTTCAAAATTTTCTTTTGTGTTTTTATGCTTTTATGGTTGTTACTTTTTATTTTTTCTTCTTAAGTATTGCGAGGACGCAATTTCTTTAAGGAGGGGAGTCTGTAACAACCCGCATATTTTTCGATTTTATATTTAAATATTTTATTTAAATATTTCATCGTTCGTCGGATTTTAGTCCGAAAAGCTACTTTTTGCAAACAGTCGAATTGGGACTCGGGACCACTTCTATTGAGTTCAAAATGCCGTTTGCGACCTTTTGAGTATAAACTTCGATATGTTTGGAGATAGTAGAATTTTGCTACTTTTTCACTTAGGGCTTCAGTTTGGGTTTCAGCCCTATATCCTAACACAAGCCCCTAGCTCCACCCCCACTTCTCTTCATTCACTTCCATTTCCTAATACAACTCAAGCTTTATCAAAAATGGGGAAAGAGAAAAGGAATTAGGAAATTCAAAGCCCTAATCATCTTTGCAAATCCAAGTTCTATCTCCAAATTCAAGAAGAAGCTATTGGTAAGCCTTCTCTTCATCTTCTCCAACTCTTTCCTTCTTCAATTTCAGAAATTCCTAAAACCTAACTTTGGGAATGTTCTTCTTTTAAAGCTTAGATTCAAGCTTCTTGAGTTGGGATTGAAGAGTGGTTGTTCCTCCCTTGTCTTCAAGCTTCTCCTTCCTTGTTTTTGTGTAAAAAGGTGAGATTTTTATCTCACATCTATGTCTATACTATCTTTGATTGTTAGGTATGAATTCCTAAACACCTTTACATGTCCATTTGATTTTGATTTGGATTGATTTGGTGAATATTCCAATTTTTGGTTTTAAAGTCCAATTTTGTGAAAATCCTTTTACGGATATTTGAACACGATAGCGGAGTGTTTCGAAGGGCCATACAAGGCTGGGTTGTTGTTTGGCGTAATTCCTCAGTCGTAGTTGCATGCTCGTCGCTCCCATTTTCGTGTTGTCGAATTTGCCCCAATTGGGGCTAGACTGAATTTGCTTCAGAAGCAGGTTCAGTCGACCGAACCAGTTGTTCAATCGACTGAACCAGACCCAGGAAATTGCCTGGGTCTGTGTCAGTCGACTGACCATCTGGGTCAGTCGACTGACCCTAGGGATACGAAATTCATATCCCTATGTCAGTCGACTGACCACCTGGTTCAGTCGACTGACCTGATCGTCTCAGCCAAATCGAGCATTTTGTTTTGCTTTTAAGGTTTTATCGATTCATGACTTTCCGATTTGTTTTTATCATTTGTTATCTAATTCGGTGACTTCTATTTCGGGATTTTTGGGAATATCCATTTTGATGGATTCGGTATCGATTTCTTTGAGCTTTATTCACGTCTTTGAATGTGAATTTTGGTGATTGATTGTTCTACAATCATATTTGTGATTTGTCACTTTAAAAATATAAAGGTTTCAATACTAGTAGTAAATATCAAAACTCTTTCATCAAAATGATTTCAACTCTATTTTCAATACCAAACTCGTTCATAAAACCGTTTTCTAATCTATTAGTATATACAAACCTTTACCTCATTCGAATGAGAAAATAAAATTAAACGGCTTAGCAAAACAAGTGGTATGAAATGCTCGCGTTTACTTCGTTGGTTAATTCTTGGACTTGTTCGATTGAAAATATTGTGACAATTTTCTAGTGAAGATCTACAGTTTGTTCGTAAATATTTAAGTTAAGCTAGTGGTTATGGGACATGAAGCTAAACTCCTATATTTACTAGCTTAGTGTAATTGACACTTCTTTATGATCGATGATGATCATTTTTGTGATTTAGACTAGCAATGTGCGATGTCTTTTGTCTGCGAGGGAGACTAAATCCCGTTCTTGTGGAGCTTCGGCTCATGGTCTTCGGGCCATTTTTGTATAGCTTCGGCTCATCAGGAGGAGCTTCGGCTCATGGTCTTCGGGCCGTTTTTGTGGAGCTTCGGCTCATCAGGAGGAGCTTCGGCTCAAAGTCCGCAATGGGGGACTATACCCTGTCAGGAGGAGCTTCGGCTCATCAGGTGGAGCTTCGGCTCATCAGGAGGAGCTTCGGCTCAAAGTCCGCAATGGGGGACTATACCCTGTCAGGAGGAGCTCCGGCTCATTTTTAGGGGATTGGCCATCCTTAACTTTTGTGATCTCTGGATTTCTTGTTGATGATTTCTAGAATTTGTGTGTCGTTAACTTTTGTGATTTCTGGATATTGATTTCTGGAATTTATGCTTCACTAGCATTTACGATGGGCATTGATATGTATGTCATTATTTGTGGCTTGGTGAATTAAATTAAGATTATGACGTTCTTTTCTGTGTTTTGAGACTATTGAGATATTGTATGACTTTTATGGATTTTCTAATGTATACTTATCATAGTATGACATTCTTTTTAATCTTTGAGAAGATTCTTGTGATATTGATTAACCTCTGGGTTGATTTTCGATTAGACACTTATCTTAGTATGGCTTTTCGGTTATCATACGTTTTATTATTATATCTCTTCTTATATCTCATTTTATCTGATAATTATAGCTAGACTGATCCGTTTATTATTTTCTTTTTAAATAATACTCGGGTCAGACTGAGATATTACAGGTGCTTCCTCTTGCCTTCCTATCAGGAACCATCATTTGACTTTTGGCTAACTACTTAGGATAGTAGTTCATTTTGTTTGTATACATTTGAGATTTGACTCCTTGATGTATACATATTCTTTTGGCTAGCACTTGTATCTGTTCTTTTGTGTTATTGTGGTTCTTATTTGACCACTACTCTGATGTACACTTTCATGTGATTTAGACTAGCAATGTGCGATGTCTTTTGTCTGCAAGGGAGACTAAACCCCGTTCTTGTGGAGCTTCGGCTCATGGTCTTCGGGCCGTTTTTGTAGAGCTTCGGCTCATTAGGAGGAGCTTCGGCTCATGGTCTTCGGGCCGTTTTTGTGGAGCTTCGGCTCATCAGGAGGAGCTTCGGCTCAAAGTCCGCAATGGGGGACTATACCCTGTCAGGAGGAGCTTCGGCTCATCAGGTGGAGCTTCGGCTCATCAGGAGGAGCTTCGGCTCATCAGGAGGAGCTTCGGCTCAAAGTCCGCAATGGGGGATTATACCCTGTCAGGAGGAGCTCCGGCTCATTTTTAGGGGATTGGCCATCCTTAACTTTTGTGATCTCTGGATTTCTTGTTGATGATTTCTAGAATTTGTGTGTCGTTAACTTTTGTGATTTCTGGATATTGATTTCTGGAATTTATGCTTCACTAGCATTTACGATGGGCATTGATATGTATGTCATTATTTGTGGCTTGGTGAATTAAATTAAGAATATGACGTTCTTTTCTGTGTTTTGAGACTATTGAGATATTGTATGACTTTTATGGATTTTCTAATGTATACTTATCATAGTATGACATTCTTTTTAATCTTTGAGAAGATTCTTGTGATATTGATTAACCTCTGGGTTGATTTTCGATTAGACACTTATCTTAGTATGAATTTTCGGTTATCATACGTTTTATTATTATATCTCTTCTTATATCTCATTTTATCTGATAATTATAGCTAGACTGATCCGTTTATTATTTTCTTTTTAAATAATACTCGGGTCAGACTGAGATATTACAGGTGCTTCCTCTTGCCTTCCTATCAGGAACCATCATCTGACTTTTGGCTAACTACTTAGGATAGTAGTTCATTTTGTTTGTATACATTTGAGATTTGACTCCTTGATGTATACATATTCTTTTGGCTAGCACTTGTATCTGTTATTTTGTGTTATTGTGGTTCTTATTTGACCACTACTCTGATGTACACTTTCATGTGATTTAGACTAGCAATGTGCGATGTCTTTTGTCTGCGAGGGAGACTAAACCCCGTTCTTGTGGAGCTTCGGCTCATGGTCTTCGGGCCGTTTTTGTAGAGCTTCGGCTCATTAGGAGGAGCTTCGGCTCATGGTCTTCGGGCCGTTTTTGTGGAGCTTCGGCTCATCAGGAGGAGCTTCGGCTCAAAGTCCGCAATGGGGGACTATACCCTGTCAGGAGGAGCTTCGGCTCATCAGGTGGAGCTTCGGCTCATCAGGAGGAGCTTCGGCTCATCAGGAGGAGCTTCGGCTCAAAGTCCGCAATGGGGGACTATACCCTGTCAGGAGGAGCTCCGGCTCATTTTTAGGGGATTGGCCATCCTTAACTTTTGTGATCTCTGGATTTCTTGTTGTTGATTTCTAGAATTTGTGTGTCGTTAACTTTTGTGATTTCTGGATATTGATTTCTGGAATTTATGCTTCACTAGCATTTACGATGGGCATTGATATGTATGTCATTATTTGTGGCCTGGTGAATTAAATTAAGAATATGACGTTCTTTTCTGTGTTTTGAGACTATTGAGATATTGTATGACTTTTATGGATTTTCTAATGTATACTTATCATAGTATGACATTCTTTTTAATCATTGAGAAGATTCTTGTGATATTGATTAACCTCTGGGTTGATTTTCGATTAGACACTTATCTTAGTATGGCTTTTCGGTTATCATACGTTTTATTATTATATCTCTTCTTATATCTCATTTTATCTGATAATTATAGCTAGACTGATCCGTTTATTATTTTCTTTTTAAATAATACTCGGGTCAGACTGAGATATTACAGGTGCTTCCTCTTGCCTTCCTATCAGGAACCATCATCTGACTTTTGGCTAACTACTTAGGATAGTAGTTCATTTTGTTTGTATACATTTGAGATTTGACTCCTTGATGTATACATATTCTTTTGGCTAGCACTTGTATCTGTTCTTTTGTGTTATTGTGGTTCTTATTTGACCACTACTCTGATGTACACTTTCATGTGATTTAGACTAGCAATGTGCGATGTCTTTTGTCTGTGAGGGAGACTAAACCCCGTTCTTGTGGATCTTCGGCTCATGGTCTTCGGGCCGTTTTTGTAAAGCTTCGGCTCATCAGGAGGAGCTTCGGCTCATGGTCTTTGGGCCGTTTTTGTGGAGCTTCGGCTCATCAGGAGGAGCTTCGGCTCAAAGTCCGCAATGGGGGACTATACCCTGTCAGGAGGAGCTTCGGCTCATCAGGTGGAGCTTCGGCTCATCAGGAGGAGCTTCGGCTCATCAGGAGGAGCTTCGGCTCAAAGTCCGCAATGGGGGACTATACCCTGTCAGGAGGAGCTCCGGCTCATTTTTAGGGGATTGGCCATCCTTAACTTTTGTGATCTCTGGATTTCTTGTTGATGATTTCTAGAATTTGTGTGTCGTTAACTTTTGTGATTTCTGGATATTGATTTCTGGAATTTATGCTTCACTAGCATTTACGATGGGCATTGATATGTATGTCATTATTTGTGGCTTGGTGAATTAAATTAAGAATATGACGTTCTTTTCTGTGTTTTGAGACTATTGAGATATTGTATGACTTTTATGGATTTTCTAATGTATACTTATCATAGTATGACATTCTTTTTAATCTTTGAGAAGATTCTTGTGATACCGATTAACCTCTGGGTTGATTTTCGATTAGACACTTATCTTAGTATGGCTTTTCGGTTAGCATACGTTTTATTATTATATCTCTTCTTATATCTCATTTTATCTGATAATTATAGCTAGACTGATCCGTTTATTATTTTCTTTTTAAATAATACTCGGGTTAGACTGAGATATTACAAGTGCTTCCTCTTGCCTTCCTATCAGGAACCATCATCTGACTTTTGGCTAACTATTTAGGATAGTAGTTCATTTTGTTTGTATACATTTGAGATTTGACTCCTTGATGTATACATATTCTTTTGGCTAGCACTTGTATCTGTTCTTTTGTGTTATTGTGGTTCTTATTTGACCACTACTCTGATGTACACTTTCATGTGTTATATTCATATCTATTTCCGCCTTTGTGATATGAATTGTCTATGACTGATTTGTGTTATGTTTATTTCTATATTTGTTTCCGAAGTCCATATAGCCACTGTGTAGTAGCTTTGAGTTTGTATCGGTATGTCAGATTTCCTCTTGAGATGAAAAGTTATATTTTCATCTGGCATATCGGTACTCGCCCAAAGCAATTATACAGATGGTCGCTCCTCAACAGCCTTATTCTCCGTGTTAGTTGACGGCATTACCCCGTAGTGTCCTTGGCTAGCGTGGGTATAGAGGTGGGGCGGCACATTGCTGATTATGAAGTTCGTGTTTTCTAGTTATTTGTTGGATAACTAGATATTTGCAGTTTTGCGATTTGTGATTGTGTTTCCTAATTATCTTCGCTGATAATTAGATTTTGCTATTTTCTAATTATCGTATCGATAATTAGGTATTGTTGTTTTGTGATTTCTGTACTCTAATTATCTAATTGATAATTGAATATTGATGATAGTTGCATTTATTCAGTTTTGTTGCTTTCTGCTTATCTATTTGATAGTTAGATTTTATTGAGAATTTGTGAATTTCTTTTATGAAATTGAAAGATTTCTTTGGTGTTTGTGTTCTCGATCTTTATTTTTCTAACTTAACCAGTTTATGTTAGAAGAATAATAGTTGTTGACGACCTTAATTATGAAAATTACGGGGATGCAATTTTTATAAGGAGGGGAGTCTGTAACAACCCGGGGTTTTGCACAGATTTATTATCATCATTAGACGATTAAAATCACTAGCTAATTGCTGTTGGAGTTTATAAATCTTGTTGAAATTCTTTTTAAAAAGATTTGTTAAGGATGTGTGGGCTTTAATTTGTATCTTGGTCCACGTATCTTTTGTTAAGGGCTGTGATGATTATGAAAAGCAACCATTCCTTCACTCATTCTCCCAAGCCCTAGCAAAAATAAATGAAGAAAATAAATGGCGGCTCCTGTCTCATTCGTTCCTCTCCTCTTTTGCTCGAAAATTAGGGTTTTTCGCTAACTCGTTGGTGCCGATTACAACTCAATTTCCTTAATTTTTAGTTGCTCGTCTCTGAGATGCTTCGGCTGCTTCAATTTGGCGAAAAAGGTGAGTGATTTTGATTTTCACTCACATCTAGTTCGAATTCGTATAATTCTTTGTCACTTGATTTCCATGGCTCTGATTTTGGGTTGAAACTGTGGCTTTGAATTCCTTGGTATTCGATTTGATTCTATTTTGTCACTTGAATTCGTATAACAACACTTGGTACTTTTGGGTCCGTATTTTGATGTTTAATTGGCACCTGTTTCGCTTGGAACTCGAATACTTTGTGCATTGTTGCTATGCTTGATCACGTATGTACATATGCTGTCAGTTTTGGGTTTTACTGACATGCTTGTACATGCTTGTATCTTGGAAGTTGATTGACTCGCAGCTTGATGGTCATATCCACTTGCTGTGGATCTTCGCATGGCTGCAGTTTTTGATGCAGTTTACCCTTGTATTCATGGGGTGGCTGTAGTTTCATTTCGTTGCATTTTGCCCTTGTATTCATGTAGTGGCTGCAGTTTCATCTTGTTGCAGTTGTGTTGAGTCATGCTAGCCGTGACTTGACCTTTGCAGTTTCGACGTACTGTAGTGGCGAGGCAGTGCACGCGAGCGTGTACTGCAGCCACACCGTATTGATTTTTTTGTATTTCTTTTGCTTTTGATGCGTTAATCTTTTGCGTATTTTATCACTGTAGTGGCGAGGCAGTGCACGCGTGCGTGTACTGCAGCCAAAACAGCATTGGCGTTTTAATTGATATTTCAATTATTTGAATTGTTTTGTGTTCAATTCAATATTTGGGAATTGTATTTGATTCAGTTCGATTGATCATTTTGTTGTGTCTAATTATCTATTCGATAATTAGATTTTGAGTTTCTAATTATTATTTAATAATTGGATTTTGTGTTAAATTGTCGTTTAGACAATTCTGTTGTTTTCATATTATCTTCATTGATAATCTTTTTATTTATCTTTGTTGATGATTTTAATTTGCTGATTTGTTGTTTAACACTGTTTAGTGTCATATCTGCCGTTATCCGATTCTCTTATCGAGAAGTCAGATATACGAGATTTCTGTGACTGTCGTCTATTTGATATTTGATTATTATTGCTTCTGTGCATTAATAACTGAGTTTGAATTAGACTGACTCGTGTATTATTTTCTTTTGAATTTAATACTCGGGTCAGACCCGATTTATTTCAGGTTGTAGATATCTTGCTTTGGGTTGTTGTTTGAGCTATGAAGAATTTTCATATCTTTTGGAGTAGTCGTGTCATAGTATAGGTTGATAAGTATTCATGTATAATAGTTGATAATGTACTTGTATATATAACTTCCAGAGTCGATAGTTATAGTTGTATCATATGTATTGTATCACATGTATTGTAACTGACATCAGTTATATATATATATATATATATATATATATATATATATATGAGACTTTTTGTTATTTGTGTTCCGCATTTGGCTTATCTGTGTTATTATTATATATATTGTCCTAAACTATTATGAACCATCGTAGTTTGTTTTATACTGGAATTGAATATGTCGATGGGAGTAAATAAACAGAGATGAAAAATAGAAAATATATACCACTCCTATCGAGATAATCAATACTAGTGTAAGGCCTAACTACGGATGGCCGCTCCTATCCAGCCTTATTCTTCGCAATAACAGACAGTATTTCTTTTAATACTCTTTATTATTGTGAGCATAGAGGTGGGGCGTTACAGTGTTGTTCGTTTGCATATGTTCTGTGTTAATTTGCTTTTGTTACTAATTTAGAACAACCAAATATTTCTCTTGTACATAATTCTCACTATTTTGGATTATACAAGTGGAATACAGGTTTATGGAAGTAATAGCTACTGCTTTTGGTTTCATAAATAAAGTTTGTTTGCCCGACAAATAGGTACGTTTTCGGATTACGGTTTTGGAATGATATTTTAATTGTTTTTCCCATGGTTTGGGATGTTTTATTATTGAAATATGATATATATATATATATATATTGTAATTATTGATATTATTATTTTTCAGACCTACCCGTACAAAGGAGAATCTGCCGAAATTTTTCGTAAATTTAGAACTTAGAAAATTTTGTGAAAGTGAAATATTTCCAAACATTTATTAAACTTGGATATGAAGGATTTAGATGTTTATAAATTGATATATTTATTTAAAATACTTAATTATGTAAATTAATTATTTATAAATTGATTATTTGAATAAAATTATATTAAGCTTCTTAATTCTTCTTTTCCCTTTACGAGGACAAAAAGTTTCAAGCGAGGGAGAGTGTAACGACCCGTATTTTTCGATGATTAAAATATTAAATTAAATAAGATTTTGGAATTTAATATTGGAAGAAATTAAAATTTATGATTTATTAATGAGAAAATAATTAGAGTATAAATTTAATTTTGGTTGTTGAACGTTATTGATAACTATTTTAATGTAATTTCAATCAACTGAAATAATTGTAAAATTAATTTGGTTATAAACTGTAAATAAGGAATAAATTCAATGTTGTATTAATGGTAAAATTGTATGTTATTTTATTGAATGGGTTTTGTATAGAATGTGAAATCAACTATTTGTACGTAAATTTATAATCCTTGTTTGTAAACAATAAGTTAATAATTATGAATTATTAATGTATAACAATTGTTTGTTTACCACCTTAACCATCTTATTATTTTATCCATTTGAGATTGATTGGGAAATCAATGTGAAATCAGTGTAATTAAATATTGCGTTAATATGAGTTATGATGATAACTGTAAAATATGAAGTAATAAAATGTAAACTAATGTAAATTATATTCATAAGGTTTTGGTTGATTTAAAATAAGAATATAAATCAAAATAAATGAATTTATTGGAAATTTAATTATAATTAATGAATTTATTACAGTTGTAATTGAACGCTGTAATTAGTGCAATATTTGAATATTGAATTTGACGTGGGAAATTTATTTTAAAGGATTAATAATTTTTATGAAATCAAGGATGATAAATTGTTAACTTTTAAATTTAAAATTTGAAAGGGATTAAATTAATTTAATAATAATTTATTTAATTAACGTTAAATTAGCCATTTCGACTACTTTCTTGGATTTCGACGAAACCAGTTTCATCGGATCCGTAATAGTGAATTATTGTGGGATTTCAAGTTTCGTAGCGATTGGACTTGTCATTTGATCGTGCAGGCTCGAAACGCGTAGAAATCAATTTAATGAATTCAATTTAAAATAAGCTGATTTTAAAAGCTAACTTCTGTATACAATGGAATTTGGGTTTGAAACTTGTTCCATTGAGTTTAAAAACATCGAAAACCTATATTTCGATATATTGGATGACCTGCTTTCGTTTCGGAAACGGAATGGGCTTTTCGGGTTTGCGTAATCGTTTCGACCACTTCAATCTGTTCCATTCGTTCTTATCCATCTATCTATATAAATAGCTTTTCTAAACCCTAGCAGCCTTTTTATTTCTGTTTGTACGTACATTTCCTTCTCATCTACTCTTTCCAATGGCAGACAGAACAAAACCTAACTCCCAATTTCATTTTCGAATCAAAATCAATTTCAAAATCCAAACTCTCCAAACCCTAGCAAATTATATATCGTTGGAAAGCTCTCGACGAGCACAATCCACTGTAGAAATTCATTTTTCGATTTGATGCATCATTTGACCAGAAATCGATGAAGAACCTCGGTCGTCCATTTCTAGGGTTTTCGATCCAACGATGGATCGTCGATCTTAGGACGATCGAGGGGGTGGCAGCTTGTGGAGGACGTCGTGCAGAATGCATCGGCATGATTGGTTTGAGTCGCAGGTGGTCTGAATCGCCAGAAACGGTGTTCAAGTGTGGTCGGCGGCGGTCGTTTCTGGCAAGGCTTGGCTGTATCGGAGGGTGGCGCGAGTAGGGCGTAGGTGCGGCCAGACGTAGGAAAGACGATGGTGTTCCTCGATCGTGGGTTCGTAGACTGTAGTGGTGGCGATCTGGAGCTCTAGGGTGGCGGCACTGTATGAATAGGGTTTGAATGAGGGTTGATCCTGCTAAGGAGAAGGTGATGCGTATTTGCCCTTTTATTTATTTTTATTTAATTTAAATTTGAATTTTTAAAACTTCTAATTGACATAACTTTTTCGTACGAGCTCGGATTTGGACGCGATTTTCTCCATTGCGATCATATCGAAATTCCGAACATTATGGAACATTTTTTGTTGAATTCTGAGACTGTTGGATTTTTGGACTATAATTGGATTTTAAATCGACTAAAAATCAAAGGTGAGTGTTTAATTCCACTCACGAATGCTAAACTATCTTATGTTAGTTAAATTTAATTTATGATGTGATTAAAAATTGATAGATTGTTGTTTTGTACTTTAAATTTTCATTCGAGTTTAATTTGAATTCATATTGAATTTAATTGCCATTTAAATTAATATTGAAATTTAATTTCCAGTTAATTCCCTGATATTTATAACCATTTTATTTGTTGTGATTTATTGGTTGATTTGAATGATGATTGTGGTGGATGTTTAATTGTTGATATTTGGATGATTGGATATTATATTTATTTTATATGTTGTTATCGCACTGCAAGTTCCCATAGTTTGCTGTTAGGAAAAATCACCATGGGTTGAAATAATACATACCCGAATGGACTCATAGATTAGGGAAAAATCGTTATGGGTTGAAATGATAAACTCGAACGATTTATGGATTTTGGAATTTTACTCGGGATTGTGGATTGAAATGATATATATCCGTAAATTTAAATTATTACGGGTTGAAATGATATATATCTGTATCACCTGACCATAGGGTAAAAAATTATATACGGACACCGGTTTGGTTAAATTAAATGATTTTAAATACTTAAATTTTGAATACAGTTAAATGATATTTTGAAATAAAATTAGATTTATATGAACTGAATTATTTTCAATATCCAAGCTTTAAATGTTGAAATTGAAATTGGTTTAGACGAATTGTTTAAAGAATTTAAATTGAAAGTTTAAAAGTTGAATTTTGATTATAAATGAAATTTATCAAAATTGAGTTATTGTAAACGTTTGAATATTTAAACTTTGAAATCTATTGAATTTGAAGTGGTTTAAATTTGTAGTTCAAACATGGATTTGAAATAGATATAGATTGAATGGTTTTAATGAGAATTTGAATTGCAAGATTATAATTGAGTTTTGTTGATTTGAAATCTGGATATGGTCCAGATTTATTGAAATGGAAGAAATAGTTTAATTTGATATTATTTTCAAATTAATTATTTTAGTATAAACTATTTAAAATCTATTATTTTAAAATTTAGATTATTTAGATTTTCAAACTATTTACTATATAAATCATTTCCAATAATCAAACAATTTATATTAAACTATTTTAACTGTTTAAGCTATTTAAACTATATAAACTATTAAACTATTTTAAACTATTAAAACTATTTTTTTAAACTATTTTAAACTATAAAACTATTTTTAACTATTGTAACTATTATAAAATATTTTTTGATACATTAACTATTTTAATATATAACCTATTTCTAATATATAAACCATTTTAATCTATAACCTATTTTTAAAATATAAACTATTTTTAATATATAACTATCTCAATATATAAACTACTTTCAATATTCAAATCGTTTAAAGTTGGAACTTTTATGATGTAGATTTATTTGATTCAAATGCAAATATTTTGATATGATGGTTTAACCTATTTTTGTGGTTATGATTTTGAAACGAATATGATTTAAGGTGAATAATGATTTCGAAAGTGAATATGATTTTGAAATGATTATGATTTGGAAGTGAATACGATTTTGAAGTAAATAATGGTTTCGAAAGTGATATGATTTTGAAATGAATATGATATTTTGATATGAAGTATGAACCGTTGAAATGTAAAAGAACCAACCGGTGTAAAATAAGAGTTTGGTTGTTAAAGAAACCAGTATTGGATATTGTCATACTCTTTGCCAATACCGAAAACCACTTTAACAACCGTGCACGTGGTGGAGAATCCAGAATGAAGTAGGATGTTTTGGCGAACGCTACTGTATGAGGTATAAACATAGCCCTAACTCCCTCGGGTCAGCTTGATATGACTAAAACAGGAGCCATGTCGGGCCAAGTGCTCCCCTTATTGGGCATATTTCTTCGATACCATATTATTACTTCGTGATTGATTTGGTGGCCACCCTCAATTTTGATTATGGGAGTGTGTCTCGAGGTGGGCGGTAGTAGCTGCTATGCGTTACCACCAGTCCGGATCCGCAAAACGGTAATATCCTACCTTGGGCATTGCCTCACGTGCCTTATCGCGCCCACTACGAGTTTGGTTTGTGTCGTACCTATGGAGTTCTCCCTGATAGCCCACCAGTTTACGGTGGAGTTTACAGTACTATATAGACTACGACATTTATATAAAATGTGTTAATGGTGATATGAGTAATGACTTAATGCTATTTTAATACTTTACTATAGACATATTATAATAGCGTATTGTACCATGTATGTAGATAGTTTAACGGATCCTTAGGAGATGGAATCCCGATCATCTCTTAAGTTATTACACGCACGTTAGACACTGGATAGGAGATGTAAAATCCCGTAAACATCTCTGAAGCCGTCACACTCATATTTATTTACTATTGATTTAACTTACATATGATCTTTTTGTTCTGACTCGAGTGTTTTGTCTTTTCATTACGCTCGGGTCAGCTTGAGCATTTCAGTGTTGAAGACTTTATTTCTAGAGGACGAAGACGGAAATTTGTATGCTATTTATTTTATATATATTCCATTGCATCATGTTGTTCCGCTGCATTATTTTATTTTACCTTTTGTATGTATAACTCTGATATATTGTAAAAGTGTAATCAAATGTTATTTGTAAAACAGCTTCATGAACTGTTTATTTGATTATTATATTTTGTCATTCCACTGTGAGATTCCGTGTTTTGTTTTTCCCTTCTTTTCTATTGTTTTCTTATTTACCCCATTAACAATTCCCCCTTTTGAATGGTTTGAGTTGACATGTGTGGTTTATTATCGATTTAAAACGTTCAAAAAGTTGGGTCGTTACAATAACATTTGTTGAGCGAATAATGTATTTTTATATTCGAACGAAAAATTTAATTTTTCCATTTCGTTAATAAGAATGTGGTATACATATTGAAATTGTCATCTTTTAAAGATTTATTAATGATATTATTTACTTGAATTTATTTAAACAATCTATATTTTGTTATTAAATTGATTAATTAATTTAAATATATGGACTAAAATGCAAAATAATAAGTTTAAATCGAAGTGAAATTTTTGTTGTTAATATTATAAAAATGTACGTACTGGAGTGTAAAACCACAATAAGAATTAATAAACTTTGTGTATATGACAATTTACAGAATTAAAAAATGAATATTAGGAGAGAATTAAAGAGGGAGACAAAACTTATGTAACTAATGAGAGGGTCGGAAGTTCTCCTTCGTACTATTATTTATTAGTGGATAATTTGTAAAGATTGAAAAAATATAAATTAAAATTGTTTTCAATGTTTATATGTAATTTTTATTATGTGATTTATATATTTTTATAGTTGAATATATAAAAAAATTCCCAACTTTTGTTAATATAAATATGATATACATCTTAAAATTATTATTTTTATGATCTAAATAATAGACAAATCAATGAACAATAGTTAATTAAGCTTAGTTTGAATAGTTTAAATTATGATATTTAATTAACTTAAATGTAAGGATTTAAATATAAAATATTGTAGATAATCGAGTAAAAGATTTTGACTCTAGAAATTATAAAAGATGTGTATTTGAATGTAATATTGTTGGTGTGAATTAATAGAACAGTGAATATATTTAAAAATCATGAATTATATAAAATAAATATGATATACATATTACAATTGTTATTTTTTGCGGTCTAATTAATAGAAAAAACAATGAATAGTTGTTAATTGAGTTTATTTTGAATAGTTTAAATTTGGAAATTTAATTAACTTAAATGTAAGGATTTAAAATGTAAAATATTGCATATAATTAAGTAAATGAATTTAACTTTAGAAAAGACAAAAGATGAGTGTTTGAATGTAATATGGTGGTGGAGAATTAATAGAATAGTGAATAAATTTAAAAATCATGAATTACATAAAAATATTTTGAAATAAAATACCATGAAAGAATAAAAGAGAGAACGTTGTCATAAGTGCAAATTCCTCTACTATATAATTATATTATTGTGTACCCGTGGGTTGGACACGGTATGTTTTAGAAAAATAATATTATAAATATTTTTAGACAGTTAAATTTATTGTGCAAGATATAGTGAAATTGCACGAAAAATTAAATTGTCATTTTCTGTAGATAATAACGAGTTAAATATTGATTTATTATTATATAGCATTTAATATTTGTTAAGAAACTAAATGAAAATTGTTATTCTTAAGATAATTGATTTAATATCAGCATCAGAAATAATTATATTATATTATCAAAATAATAAACAAAATATTTTTTTAATGATTAAAAGAAACATTACAAACCATATTTCATTGTAATTATGTGAAAATAATAACTTGGTTTTTATACCACTGGTTCATACCGAACTAATTATAATTTATAATAGAACTTCTCCCAAACTAATTAACGTCGACCTCAAAAGGAAAATAAAATACACTCTACTCAGTATCCATTAATTAACATAAATTACGAATGTACATAGGTAAAATTTAACATTTTCACAAAACGTATTAACTGAAAATATCTTTTATTATTTAAATTACAAACTGTAAGTTCATTCCTTACCATTAATTTGATGTCATTTTTAGAAAAAATAAATTTTATTAATAACAAAGAATTCACTTGATGTATCAATTTTATAAAGAAAAAACTTAGTTTGTATATAACAATATGTCTATTATAGAAAGAAAAACTTTGTTTATGTGTAATAATATATCTACTCTAGAAAGAAAAAATTGTTTATATATTTATTTATAATCAAATACCTACTATAGAAATAAATTTTATAAATATTATTCTTTGTAATAAACACTCATAGTTGAAAAAAAAGTTATGCAAACTTGAATGTAGAGTAACGTAAGAGAAATAAAGATAATTTTGTATATAATTATGTAAATTTTAAGTTATATAGATTTGAATAGTTTAATTCACAATTTTTGTCAATATAAGTGTGGTACACACTACATTAAATTTCTTAGGAGTTATTAGATCAAATAATAAATATTAGTTAATTCGATTTATTCTAAAAGTTCAAGTTTTAAATCATTTAATTAATTTATATATATGAACTTAAATGTAAAATAATATGATAACACTTAAGTGAATTTTGTAAATAATTATAGAAATTGCTAAGTGTTGATATTAAAATGTAAAATGATAATGGAGAGAATTAGTAAAACTATGTAATAATTATTATAATGATAAATGGTAGAAATTTTAAAATAAAATATCTAGATAGAATTTAGGAGAGAGGAGGAAATCACTAGAATTAATAACAGAGCGGGAAATTCATCCACTTTATCATTATTTAATAGATTAGTGTGACACCGTGCATTGCATACAGTATGATTCAAAAAAATTAATTTTGTAAATATTTTTAAAGAATTGAACCTATTATGCAATATATTGTGAATTTATTGAGATAATTTAGTTATATGCTGAACTTATTATTTTTTAAGTATGTATTTTTATTATGAGATTTATGTATTTTTATATTTATATAAATGATTTCTCATTTTTGTTGATAATAATTTATTATTTCATATTTGTTAAGAAATTAAATGAAAGTTAGTATTCTTAAATAATTAATAGATAAATATTTACATGCATAAATTTTGAGTTTGACATTTTTCTTTTACTACTTTTTTCTTAAAAGATGAATGATACATAGACTGAATTTCAAATGTGACTTCAGAGAATGACAACAATATATAAAATGAAGGTGTAATAGTAATAAATTGGTATATTTTTATGCATTGAATGCTCTTACAATCGGTGTCATCATAAGCAATTAGTATATAATATCATTAAAGTGATAAAAAAATTATTTAATGACTAAAAGAGGTGGTGATTAAAAGAAGCACTACAAATCATACTGTTATTATAATTTTGCAAAAATAATAACTTGGTTTTTAAACCATTATTCCATACCTCGTTAATTTTAATATATAATAAAACTTTTCAAATAATAATTAACATCTGCTTCAAGGAGATGATGAAATACAAAAGAAAAATAGTCTTAATTGAAATATCGTATATTTTTACATATTAATTAATGTAAATTACGAATATAAATAAGTAATACTAACATTTTCATAAAAGTTAATAATTGAAATATTCATTATTTAAAATTATGATCCACTGCATTAATTATTTACAATTAATTAAATGTCATTTCTTGACAGAAACAAAATTTATTAATGAGAAACAATTAACTTGACATGCCAATTTTAAAAAGAAAGAATAGTCTATGTTTCTATTAGTATACCTATTTTAAAAAGTAAAAATAATGTATATGTTTCTTCGTAGAGAAAAGCATACTTTAGAAAGAAAAATTAGACTTTCTTTGTAACAAAGTACCAATTTTAGAAATAAATAAATTACGTAAATTTGAATGTTAAACAATACAAAAACACTAAAGCTTGTTTTGTATATAATTGTGGAAATTTTAAGTTGTAGGGACTCGAATGAAATATTAATTCTAATTTTGTGACAATATAAGTATGGTAGACAATACACTGACTATCATTTTTTAGGACTTATTAGACCAAATAATATATATTATAGTTAATTGGATTTATTACATTCAAATTTTAGATTATTTTAACTTAGATATATGGATTTGAATGTAAACTTATATGGTAATACTTAGGATAATTTTATAAATAATTGTAGAAATTATTAACCGTTGATATCTAATTATAAAATGATAATAGAGAGAATCAGTAGGACTTTGTAATAATTGTTATAGTGGTAAATTGTAGGAATTTGAAACTAAAATATCTAGAGAGAAGTAAGGAGAGATGTGGAAATACCTAAAATTAATAAGAGAGCAGAAACTTCTGCTGCTTTACTATTATTTAATGGATATTTTAGTTAAGAAAAATCTCAAATTTTTTCGCAACCCTTATAATGTGATCCTAGATTTTCTGAAATTTTGAATTTTTGCCATACATTTATTTTATATTAATTAATTATGGCCGAAACTACTAATTGATTCATAGAAAATATATATTAAAATATTAAGATTATAATATCTACAAAGTTAGTTTCGAACTGGAAGAAATTTTAAAATTATTATTTTTTTTTTTTGAAAATGAATTATATATATATATATATATATATGAGTGTTACGGCACGCGCTTCGCGCGTGAATTGTTTTCCTTATAAATCGCATATGTTTAAATCATTCAAAAAAATGATTTTTTATTTTCAAGTGATATTAAGATTTGTATAGTTATAAAGAAGTATTTTGAATTTGTAAAGGAAGTTTAATTTAAGATCCTTTTTTAAAAGCGTTTTGAATTTGTAAAGTATGTTTAATCGTTAGATCCTACTTTTAAGGACGTTTGAATTTGTAAAAGAAGTTTAATATTAGATTCTATTTTTAAGTGATTAAGATTTGATAATATATAGAGGGACGTTTTTGGTAGTTCGCGTTGATGCCAAAAAAGTGTGACACCGAAGCTATTACAACTATTATTAAAGATATTTTATATTTATGTATATATAGTAAATAATGAAATTATTTACCTTTAATTATATATTTATTATTTATATATATAAATAAAATCAAATAGTTAGTTTATATTTCGTATATGTTAAAAAGTATATTATATATATGTATATATTTATATATGCATTTATTTATCTACATATATATACATAAATGATTTAATTTATTAACTATAATATTATATAATTATATATATATATATAAACATATGTATATATATAAATATATTTTGTAATATTTTAAAAATGAAACATATTTATATTACACACACATATATGTATGTATGTATATAACTATTTGGAATTTATAATATATATATATAAATATATATATACATGCACGTATTTGAATAACATATAATACCTAGAAAATGAGCTAATGTGTCCTTTGCGATTTAAATCCCAACATCTATATACGGGTATGTTATACCCTCCACGGATTATTATGTTACACATACGCGCACGCACACACATATATATAATACATGTATATAAATTAAATCAAAACAAATTAACTTTATACAAAAATATATAAATTTAAATAAAATACATGATTTTATTTAAACCAAGTTTTGAAATATTCTAAATAAATTAGACTTCGCAGGCCTAATTAAGATCCAATATGGTAAAAAAATTGAAAGTCATCCATAATTTCCATTGTAGGCTAGCTCAGTTCCAGCAATGGTATCAGAGCCTAATAGCCTATGCGATCTAAATTAGTCATGTTAGGGTTAACTATTAAGCTCAATGCCCAAAATGTTATTCCTAATAGAAAAGACTCAATTTGAATTGGATCTTAGGGTAATTTCAAAAAAAAATTGAAATTAAAAATAAAAATTTTAAAGTTAAAATAAGAAAAATATTATAAATGTTATAATATAAATTTTCAAAATTGTTTGAAAATTAAAATATAAAATTTTAAATCTAAAATAAGATATAAATATATTATAATAGTTATAATATAATAGAATTTTCAAATGTTTGAAAATATATATATATATATATATATTAATATCGAAATTTTTAAAATTTATTAACTGGATTAATAAAATAAAATAATTAAATTAGTTAATTAATAAAAATATATATGCATGTATTATATATTATGATATTTTACAATGTTTAAAATAACATAAGTATACATCTACGTATATGAATTGAATTTTAAAATTAATATAATTTAATTAAAATTATTTAATTAAATAAATTAATTAAAAGTTAATTAATTATATAAATTAATTAAAGGTTAATTAATTAAATGAATATACATATATATAAGATATATGTGTAATACTATAGAGGTTATAGTATGTAATAAATATTTAATATAAATGTTATATTAAAATAATATAAAATTAATTAAAAATTAATTAAATAATATTTAATTAATATAATATTATACATAAGAATATTTTATAAGTTGCATGAAATATAAAAGTTATATAATAATAAAACTTATATAATATAAATGTATAAACTAAATGTGAAACATTAAAGAAACCCTAAACAGACTTAAGGGATAAATACGTACATATCGTATGTATACCGTGAGTTCAGACGTGTCTGACACTTAAATTATGAGGGTATCTCATAAGAAATACATTATTCCATAAGTCGATATCACTCGATATAATATACTGAAGATTATGGATCTTTAATATAAAGTTGTCCTCTATTATTTATATATTAATAGATTATTTGCATACTCTTTAGTTATTGAGCTTTCCTCAAGCTAAGGATGTTATGTGTAGTACTGTTAATATATTGAATAGATGAGGTAAGATAACTGCACATATTTGTTGAGCTTTCCTCAAGGTATGTGCATTATACTTAGGCCGTCGTGAAATGATAGGTCTGAGTGAATAGTCTCACTTTACTTGTCGAGCTTTCTCAAGGTAAAGGCGGGATTAGGACAAAGAACCACGGGTTAGGAGTCGTATATGATACAACCGATAAGGAGTTATCCATCATATGCGGGCCTATGATTTGTTGAGCTTTCCTCAATGCCAGAATCCCAAGATATACAAGTCCTAACATCCACAAGTAAAGTCAAAAGACTTCTATGTTTCGCTTAGGGTTTGGTGAAACATAAAAGATTAGTGGGAATATTATTAGAAAAATTGAATGATAACATTTAACCTTTCTAATATTGTAAGAATATATGCTATATAATGCTACAATAATCTACATTGATAAATTGTGCATTTAATAAGATTGATAAAATGTTTATCAATTAAGATATACAAATGAATTGAATATTGACAAAAAGAAATATAACATATACTTACTAATAAATGTCTATTGCATGTTAATGTTTCTACGCCCATGCAAGTGCCTAATTTTACAACTACTTATTACGTTCATAATTTGGTCACTTATGTGTTTATTTGGTCAAGACTGTGTATTGCATTCTATGAGTGTTGAACTCTAAAAACAATATAAAGCCGTGGATATTTATCCATATACAATCGCATATAAATGTTATATAGTGAACAGTCAAAGTTTGTATTGTACAGTATTTCAATGAAATTAGTTCATCTGAAAAACCAAATAAACCTAAGTGTGAGATCGAGTATTCAATTTGATTGATTACAAAAGGATCATATTGTGCTAGACCAAAACTACAATATAAATATAAGAACTTGATCGCTGAAATGTCAATTTGATTAGTTTACGTAAAGTGCAACATATTTGATATCCTTAATTATTGAGGATAATCGAATGCGCTTTTGTAAAGAGCTCTTTATGATATTGTAGTAAGGGCTTTCTTTTGAATGGTTTGACCATTTAGAAAGAAACGTGAATGTATAAGATAGAAGTGATTTAAGGTACAGTTGGAATAAAGGGAATGAATAGTCACTTCTACTTCATAAAGAAACATCAAAAACGAGAATTGTAATAATAATTGATACTTAATATTGGAATAAGAAATACGGTTTCAACTCCGAAATGTACTTTCATATAGAAAATTATTCTCTATAAGATTTATTTCTTCGAGTTCAAGATATTTGATCAAAGAACTCTCCATTGTAAACTAGTTGTAGTATATGAAATAAACAAACTATATTAAGTGCATGGACCTCCAAATTTAGTATGCTATTATAGTAATGACGGAAATAGTAGGAGCATGCCATATAGCACTTATTGATTGCATCAAATTACGAAAATCGTTTTCGTAAAACATACCAAACATTATTTGTGAAATAATGACTAATTTTTTGTATCGACTGGAAGATGGACATAGCTACATTTCAAGATGAATATTATGAATATTCGTTGTGAAATAAGACTATAATATGTTATGTTTTTTCAGAACAAAAGTGATGCATTAGAAAATACAAAAGTATCTAATATTATTTACAGTTATTTTGAAATTATAGACTAAGTCATAGTTTTGAGAAATAATTTTATTATATGATTATGAATCATATAATACTGGTTAACTATATCTCAAACGATTAAAGGCAATGCACCCATTTAGTGGGAGTATCATAAAAGTTGATGAACTCTTTGGATTGATACATGTAGATGTAAGCAATCATAAGTCTATTAATACCAAAACGGTTCTGTGTACTTCGTCATATTCACCGATGAGTTATCACCGACCTGGACATGCATATTTGATACATATGTAGTATGTCTAATATAGACTCATAAAGCATAAAACAAAAGTAAATAATATAATAAGCAATAGAAATGATTTGATTTTATCGAATGGGTAAATATACTGGAAAGAGTTCCAAACGTACCTAAAAATGAATAAAGATTCAATCTCAAAAGTCACTCTTCCATGTGATACATAATGATGTATCGATATGGAGTAATCGAACTTTGTTGGATAATGTACGATTAATTATGAATGAAGTTGAGTTAGTTTCTTTCTATAAAGTAATGTACATAAGAGTGGTATACAAGGTTAATATTATTTCATCTAAATAACTGTTCACAAAATAATACAAGATAAGGGTTTATAAGAAATCTCAACATACTATAGGCCAATGAGTTGGCAGGTTGTGCGAGTCGAAAGATTGCATGCAATAATTGTTCATGGAGGATCCAGTATGAATCTCCCCAAAAGAAGTTTGGTATGGACTGTCATTAGATGACATATTTATTTTTTGAACATAAGTTTTGTAAATTAAACGAATCAGTTTTATATAAGGAAATTCATAAAATGTTTATGAATGCCCGTTCCATTGCACTGAGAAACGATTATTGTTTCAAGAAATACCATCTTTATAGTAAAGGAATTTCTTTGAGAAATTATTGGTAGTAAAATGGAAGTGGATACGATCCAAAGATAAATCTGATTGCATAAGATGAAATGTAATTAACCTAACATAAACGAACACATCACATTAGAGTGTCTAATATGTATTCTCGAACACTGAAGAGAAACTATGAGTGTTTTGTCAATGTCGAGAATAGATAATCCTTAGTTTTCAATTAAGCCATTAAGAGTATTGACTCTATGATATGGTATGACGCGCAAATCCAAAGGGATTCTAAGTACATTATCAAAATATGATTTTGGTATCCAAAAGAATGTGATCCATCGGCCACGATTGTGTCTTTAAAAGACTAATGCAATTGGAATTTAATGAGCAACGTTGATAAGAATAACTTCATAAATTTCAATTGTTGAAATTAGCGTAGTATATTCGTTATTAAATGTATTCAAGTTATTTTAGATTTACTCACAAGATTATCGCTTGATAAGACTTAGTGTTTTGGTATGTATGTATTGAAATAGAAAATTCTAAATAATGATTTAGAGTAAGCTGTTTACACATAATAACCAAAAATTTCTCGAAGTCGGTGGAAGCGATATTGAGTTTGTGAGTCCTTGGATATGATCCAAGAAATGATAGAAAGTATCATTTTACAAGCATCAGAATTGAATAAATATTTTGATAGAAATATTAAATTGTTTGATTATCCTTCAAAATGTAGAGGAAGCGTGTTTTCACGGAAAGGACATAAAAAGGGTACGTTGATATTTCTAAACAATAAGTAAACAGCACATTGCTGATTTTAACAATGTCCTTGTGTCAAAATCGATTTTAATTGTTTTAATACTTGATTTTGGATTTATAAATGATGTCTTTTATAGTAAGTATAAATGATGTTAGGAATGTACTAAAGATATGTAAGGACTCCTTATTAAAATGTTTAATACGGAACATGTAAAATGGATTCCTTATGCACTGACAATAGGAATTATTGTACATGTTATGTTGTCTATGATATCATGATTTGTTTATGTATTTGATACATGAAGCAAATATCAAATCCAAATTGATATCACTAAATGGTTGTTTGAGGAGTTATCATGTATATATTGAAATACTAGAAAATTATTTATAGAAACAAAGAATGCAACGATCTGCATTTTCAACTCTCGAAAATCGACACTAATACATCCTCGGTATTCACATGTCGCAAATTCAAGTTCCAAAAAGGCAGATTGATCAAGGGTAAAATGAAAATAACATAGAACAGAGTAGAAAACAGAATCTCACACGAATGGAATAATCATATATTATTAACCACAAAATCTTTTACAACGGAAAATTTTGAATACAAAATCAGAGTCTAACCTAGATTCAGCCTGGACAGTTATAAATCTTTTATCCTTACGAATGCTGAAAAACAACAAAACAAATGCAGCGGAAAAATAGAATACATCCATACGTTAATGGAGATCTCCAGCTCTCCTCTATAAACTCTAAGCATCTTTAGCTAAATCTAAAACTACTCGGATCTGACCCGAGTATTAAAAATACTCGAATAGGCTTGATAAACCAGCGTGAGAAAACTTGAATTATAGATGTATATGACAGTGTCATATATCAGATTGATGCCAATCAAAACCTTTGAAAAGAATGGTATCTTGTAGGACCACGCCGCACATAAACACGGACGGGTTTTTACCTTACGATAGCCAAAATACTTTATACCAAAACAAATTTTATATTATCATTAATGACATTGGTTTGAAAACACGTTTCAAATAAATATATACACAAAAGTAGTATCAATACCTGGATAATGTCAAACGGTGTATATGATGCCAAAGGGGTAGCTGAAATGTTTGCAAAGCATTACAACTATTTTGGGAATACAACCAAAATCGTAAAGCTCATAATGGAATTGGATTTCCAACATAATAGGGAACTAGTGGCCATTTCCTCTGATGTGAAATCCATGCATAACATTCTAGTCTCCAGTGACAATTTACTTTTCTCAAGCAAGCCTCTGTACTACATTGTTATGCTACTATGGAACAACATATTTTGGTGGCTTTGCTCTTTCTCAATCGAGCCTCCAATACCTGCCCATTTAAACCATTAAGGGTCCAGACACTATTGGACTCTTCCATCTTCAATAAAACTGATAGCTTAAAATATATTGCATACAGACCATATCGTATCCTGTATCATTCCTGGGATGTAAGGCTCGTAAATCTATGCTCTTCTTTCCTAAAGCCACGCTTTGCTTTTTATAAAGAAAATTCCACTTATAATGCCACATTTCCATTTCTAATAACACACTATTGATTTCCACAAAAGTACAATCCCTGAGCTTGTACGTCTCAAAGAAGAATGTTAAGTATAAGAGAGGGGTTACCTCTTACACCACCAAACAGATGTACGTTTGTGGAGATCAATGTACGTGGTTTTAAAAATGCAATGTCAAACACTCATCCATACAAGTTGTCCAAGTGAAGGACAAACTGAAGGCACTCCTCCTACTACTTCCTGTTTGGGAATCACCCCTAGGATTAGTAGCGAGTAGTCCTTGCAAATCAAAGATTTTCAGAATGAAGGCACTACTACCACCATATATATATATTTATATTTATATATGATATGGGAATTAACAGAGGTTAGTGGCAAGTAGCCCTACATCATGAAGATCTCTGTCTTCAAATCATTGTCTTCAACGTGTCTTTACTTTCGAACACATATATTGGTTTGAAGTGGTTTTAGGATAGGAATTATCCAAATCCGACCCCAGTTTCTCCGAACCAATCATCAATAAAAAGATATTAAGTACATAGGTGATTATCAAACAACATTCGATCATTTTATCTTTTTATCAAATCAAATATCTTTCGGAGATATTTTTTTAAACTATTTGTTTTATCTTTTAAGAATATATGGAATCATTAAGCCTCACTTATCAAATTCTTTGGTTGATTAAACCTCTTTAATCTTGGAATAATTCCAAATCATTTCACCTTTTACTTAGGAAAACATTTCCAAATCATTTATTTAAATCTTAACAAAGATTTCTTATTTTCAAATCATAACTTTTAAATAGATCAAAACAATGATATTTAAGACATCATTTACTGTAAACCCAATTCAATTAGTATTGAGTAGAAAATGATCCATAGAGATTAGAGTAATTATACTCAATACCAATTTCCGTATTCAACCTGTACCCTTCGTCGAATAACAGTGAAATCTCCTTTTAAATTCACACGGATAGTATGAGTTCCCTCCTTGTTTAACTAAGGTTTCTCTATACCACCAAAATGATATTTTAAAATCTTGTTTAACTTTTGAAAAACTTCAAATCTCTTTTCTTTTAACTTAAGAAAACGCGGTCCGAGTAGATCAAATTAACCATCCCCTCCGTTGGGCCAATCCGGATAGCTAGAGCGGAACCCATATACTGGTTGTCCAAGTTCAAGTCTGGAGACTATCTCTCTGCCACCCATAAGGCGGTTAAGTTATTAGATCAACTCTAAATCCTTTATATGATCTTTTTTAGAGATGATTTTCATTTACTTAACACTATTCCAAATATTGATTAAAACAATTCCTTTAACATTTATTTTTAAACTCCTTTAAAATAACTATAAAACTTCCAAATCATCTTTAGAATACTTAATTTTTCATTTGAAAAGATTACTAGAAATATTGGGGAAGAATAATTAAGTTAAAACCACGATTTGCAAAAGTTACCGAAAACCATTGCAAAAACTGCTGTGAATAGTGTTTTAAAGCTTCTTTGATAAAAACAGTAATTCTATTTCATATAAGTATACTTTTATAACTCAAATCCCCTTTAAAACATTTTAACATATTTATGGAATTTATTTTATATTTTTAATGATTTAAAAATATCTATTTTTAAAGAATTTACCACTTTAGTTTTTAAACTGCCAAAACGCAATGTTTTTGAAAACTTGATTTGGACATATTTCAAACTCTACTAAATGAAATCTTGATTTTCTTCTTTTGTTTGAAAACTATACCCACATGGGTTTGGAAAATTCTTATTTCAAAGAATTCTTACTTATATTGAATCCTACACATTGATTTAACTTTTCAAGTCGGAAAATGAAGAACTGCCGCTACGCGATGAGCTCGATTTGGCTCTGTTTTTCAAACTTCATCAAACTTTGCCAAAACTTGTTAAAATGTTTAAAATATCATAATAAACTATTTTAAATCATTTCAAACTATTTTTACTACGTTAAAAACTCCTTTTCCACTTTATTCCATATTGTAATATTATATATTCATTATTCAATCCTTCTATATTCAAAACAATAAAGAGGCTTACTAACTCACATACACATATTAATAGGGATTTTTGTTTCCATGAATTAACTATGGTTAATTAATTAACCGTTTCTATTTTGGATAATTATGATTTTCCCATATTAGTTATATATTTATCACAACCAGGTTATCAACCATATAATCAACCAATTTTCAAACATCCATATAAATCATCCAAGATATTTAATGGTCTTGTTATCATACTAGAAATAATTATAGAAGTTATTAAATAATTACGAATATCGAGTACTCACTATCAATTTTCACTTCGCCAATCTTTTTCCGAAGCTTCTTGAAATAAATTCGACAGTACTTCGGCAGCACTTCCTTTCCTTTTCTTTGCCCCGAAGCTCCTCGAACTTGCTCCTTGCCTCCTAGTGTGTAACGACGCGATATTTTAAACCATTCGCATCCGCACATGTCAGACTTGAATTGCTCAAAATACCACGTTGTAAATAAAAATTTGGCAAACTCAGAATATACAGTAAATAAAAATCACAGATCACAGACACAGAGTAATATAATGCACCAGAAACAAAGAAATAGTAGTTCATGAGGCTACTATATAAATACATCAGAGTTAAGTAAGATACAATATGAATACCAAGATACGACAAGAGTAACAGTATGATAATCAGGTACAACTCAGAATACAACTGGAATCAGCTGGATAACAAAATGAATAGATATCTGGTTCTTCAAAGCAAAACTCCAGCTCCAAAGGTGAGTCTCAAATGCTGCATCACTCAGTCTGACCCGAGCATAAAGCAAAACAAAAAACACTCGAGTCAGGACATACATACTTATATAATGTAAACCAACTCAAGTGAACTGTAATAAAGGTACAAGTAACTTAAAGAATGCTTGGGATCGCCCATTCTTTAAGGATCCGTTAAACTATCTACTACGTAGTAATATTCGCTATTATAATGATGTCTAATCATAAAATAAACATAGTTTTAAATAGCGTTAAGGGGTTACCCATATAGCCCTTAACACATAATAGTGCCAATAGTCTATACAGTACCTGCATACCCCGAGAGGCTACGAGAAGATACTCTATAGGTACGACACAAATAGAAACTTGTAGTAAAGCTCGATATGGTAGGTGACACGGCACACAAGGCAATGCCAGGGTAGATATACCAATTACGCACACGGACTGATGGAAACGCATAGCAGCCACTACTGCTCCACCTCGAACAACACTCTCAAATCAAGGGGTGCACCCAATCAATCACAAAGTAATAGAATGGTATCGAAGGAGTGCGTCCGATAAGAGGTGCTACCTCATTGGCCCGAGATCGCTCCTGTTTTAGCCACCTTATGCCAACTCACGGGAGTTGGGTCCATGTATATACCTTAGGATCGTCGCCACCATCCTACTTCATTCTGGAAACTCCACCGCGTACACAGTTGTTAAAGTGATTTTCGGTACCGACAGAGAGTATGTACATATCCGATCCCGGTCTCTTTAACAACCAATCGTTATTATAACCCGTGGTTATAAATTTTAAAATAATATTTTATACTTCAAAATAGAATATCATTTCAAATCCAAATCTTTATCAAAATAAAGATTAAATCAATTCCAAACCATTTCAATATATTTAAAATATCATTTCAAAACTTCATTTCAAATCATTTCAATATATCAAAATATCATATCTTTCCAAAACTTCATTTCAAATCATTTTAATATATCAAAATATCATATCTTCCCAAAACTTCATTTCAAATCATTTTAATATATATCAAAATATCATTTGAGCTCAAATCTAAATATTCAACTTTAAATACTTTTTAAATTTAAAGATATCATTCATTTATTATCATTTCAAGTCACCTTTTAAATACTTTATATTTCAATCAAAATAATTCATTTAAACCATTTAAAAGTGTAATCATTATACTTTCAAATCAAGTATTCAATTACCAAAGTTTTAAATTATTCTGAGTTCATTTACTAAGTTAAAAGCCATAAACATTGAAAATTTCAGCCTTTCACATCATTCAGAAAAAGCTGTTATAAGTTATACTTGAAAACATTTTAATTCAGCAAAGACATCATTTAAAAATGCTATTAAATCTCAGTTTTAGTTGAAATTTAGTTTAAAATAGCAAAGACAGCATTTCTAGAAATGCGGTAATAGCTCAGGTTTCAAATTAAAGGGTTTCATTAAATTCAGCAAAGACAACAGACCATTACAGCAATTACAGAACTGCTGTAATAGGCCTTTATCAAGTTTTTAGCCTTTTAATTTACTTCAGCAACTACAGCATTAAAGAACTGCTGTAATAGCCTCTTATTTAAGTTTTAGTTCATTTACAGAAATCATAACATTTCTGAATGCTATAAAAAGTAATTTCCAGATTTTAGTGTATTTCCAGCAAATAATAACCTTCAATATTAAACCTTTTAAACATTATAAAAATCATATTTTGACATTCAAAAATGTTCATTAAAATTACTCTTTTAATTTATGATTTTTATAAGAAACATTTACAGTAAAATCCAAATTTCCAATAATTTTGCTTAACAAATCCAAATGTACAATTTTCTTTTCTTCACATTTTTAACAAATAAACTTAACACTTATATTTTATTTCCATTTCACAAATTTAACTAAATTTTCAATTTTATTTAATTAACTTAAGCCTTTAATAAAAACCAAATTCACATTTCCAAGTCAAATTATATTTTAAAATTACACTTTTAAGCATTCATTTATTTAACCATTTTAATACATAGAAAACTCAATAACACTTTATTAAATCATTTAAATTCAAATTCAAATCAAATTATCATATTTACCATTTTCCAAATATAATTAAATTTCCATTTTATTTATATAACTTAAATATCATTTTTAAAACCAAAATTCCAAATTTCCAAACTTAAGTTATATTTCAAAAATTCACTTTTACCATTCATTTAAATTACATTTTTAACTTCTAGAAAAATCCAAATGTCTTTATTTAAACATTAAAAATCCAATTTAAATCAAATTTTCATAATTTTACACTTTTAAAAATATTTGAAATATTCAAAATACTTTATAAAAATAACCACGGGCCTGTATATAGTTTTCTAACCTAGGTCAAGTGATACGGATATGTATCATTTCAATCCGCAGTTTAAAAAGCAAAAATTTGGGTTCTATCATTTCAAACCCGCAATCCCAAGTTAAAATAAAATAAATAAAAACCGTTCAAGCCTATCATTTCAGCCCATAATGATTTTTCCCTATTCTAAAGTCCGTTCGGGTATGTATCATTTCAACCAATAGTTAATCTAATCTACAGGGAACTTGCAGTGTGATAAACACGTATAAATGAACAGTTTAACAATAAATAATAGTAACAGATAATATGACAGGTAAAACAACAGGTTTAACATCATATAATTAATAATCATAGGCAGTTATAACATCATATATAATATTCTACACATTCAATTGTTGTCAATTCACATTTGCATAAGCATAAATGTCAGGTGAAATTTACTCACCTCTTTGTGCTGGAGATAATTCAAATGACACAATGGATTCTAGAAAGCACGATGACACAACGATGGATCCAAGTGGATGAAAACCAAGCTAATAATCTTGTGTTACAACCCAAAACAAAACAAAGTAAAATATAAATTCAATACAACTTTGAATTTAAATAACTTTGAAATAAAAAAGCAATTAGAATACACAACTTTTTTTGCCTTGTTTCTTACAATTGCTGGCACGGCTTAGGGGTTGGTTTAGCTCAGGTTTGGACATGATATGGCTCGGGTTTGGGCTAGGCATGGCTCGGGTACAAGCATGAACATGGAGGGGAAGTTACACTTGAGAATGTGAAGAGGTTTAGGCAATGAAGCATGGTTTTTGGTCAAACAAAAGGCTCGGCCATGGGTCCATGGGCTTGGCCTATTGGGTTCAGGTCTGGACAGTAGATGGAGGGGTGCGTAGGGGTCATGGCAAGGTGGTGGTGGTGGCTAAGGTGGTGGATGAAGGTGGTGAAGCAATATAGGTCGGCTAGTGTTGTTTTTAAGGGGTTTTCAACATTTGTTTGTGGTGTTTTGTCTCAAGGAGGGTCTCGGCCTGGGCAAGGCTGAAGGAGTAGATGGTGATGGTGACAAGGAGGAGATGTAGGGGGTGGGTGGCCGTGGCTATGAAGTGGAGGAAGTACAAAAGAATCCAAGAAAACAAGGCAAAAAGTATGAAAATGAGAAGAAAAGAGAATAAAATAAGAAGATGCCATTACCAATAATTTTCTTAGCCGTGCAAAATGAAATGGAGAAGGAGTTTCTCACGTGAATTTTGAAGGGAATACATGGAAAATGAAAAGAAGCACGGCCAAAAGAAGTGTAAATGAAGAGTTATGGAAATGAAGAGGTTGGCTAATGAAAAGACTTAAGTTTTAAAAGCTCTTTAAACCTTTCATTTTCCTTTTTCTTTAATTCCATTTAAAACAAAAATAAAATCAGTAATTTACTTTTAAAACTGAAACAACGTAATATAAAATAAAAATAAATAATAAATTTTAAAGAAAATGGAAAAAGAATTAAAGAAATTGCTTAAAATTCAAAACAGGGTTCAAAAATTACAATTAAATCATCATTGGCTTTGGAAAAATATGTACTTCATTTTAAAAATGTTCTAAAGCAAAAATTTTAAATAAATAATTCATTTATCATTTCTAAAGTGAAATAAATAATTAAATTTAGAGTAAATAGAAAAAGAATAAAGAAATATTTTATTTAATTTAAACAAGCCTTAAAATTACAAATAAAACATCACTAGCTTTATAAAATTTCTATTTCACTTTAAAACAAATAAAAAGTCAAATAAGTAAAATAAATGATGAAAAAATAAAGTGGAGATTAAATAAAATAAGGTCTTAAGGAAATAGAGGAATAAATAAAGAATTTCTTTAATTAATTAAAACTGGAGATTAAAAATTTGTAAACAAAATAAAACTGACACTGGAAAATGTCAATTACACTTTTAAAAATGTTTTTAAACCAAAATATATACATAACATGTTAGTTTACCCATATAAATATAAATTAGAACATTACATGACCAGATAAAATATTATTTATATAATTTAAAATAAACAATTTTGTTAAATACAACAAATTACACTCAATAGTTAAAAGGGCATAACTTTCACAATATAATTCTGATTTCAACGAAATGAAAAGCAGTATTCTTGAAATTTTATTTACTTTCATAAAATAAAGATAAATATAAAAAATTCAAATTTTATATTTTAAATTTAAAAGTCAAAGTTTGACCATATTGACCAAAATTCACATTTCTGTAAAATATTCTATTTATACATGTTTGGAATTCTAATTTACATCAACATCAAAATTTATATTTAAAGTAACAAAAGTTATTCATTTTAATAAATAAAATAAAGTTTTTAAATCGGGAATTAAATTAAAGTAATTAAAATATACAATTAAAATAATCATAAAATACAGGGTTGTTACACTCTCCCCCACTTAAAACTTTTCATCCCCGAAAAGGAATGAGGTACGGGAAAGCACACAAAAGATAAAATGAAATAATATTAAGACAAGATGACAAGAAGGTTGAAATTATACCCGATACTGTGGTTATAGGTAAGTTTAACAAGGTGGAGATGATCTTCCCAAGATCCCCCAAAATCAAGGACACAAGCACGAAAAAGATCCTCTAAAATCTGATTCACCCTTTCCATTTGACCGACGGTCTATGGATGGCAAGCAGTGCTTAGATTCAAAATGAGTACCAAAGATTATCAAAGATTATAGAAAGATTTCTAAACAGAAAAGATCATAGAAAGATACCTATACCAGTCTGTAGCAAGATAAGGGAGACAAGGACACCCACAAGATAGTTTGAAAGACAAAATAAGATAATAAGTTTGAAACTATGGAAATTTCAACTTAAATTGATGATTAATTTTACACAAGTTAAATAAATCTTAACTATCTCAAATTTCATTATCCAATTTTCTTAATTTAACAATCTCTAAAATCATGGATTTGAAAAAAAATCATTTATTATACTCATAATGTATTCAATAAATTTAATTCTTCTTTATTCCTAATTAAAATTAAATTTATTCCACTCAATATTTTTATCACCTATGTTGAATATATTTACACTTATTATAGCTGCCTTAATTTATTCTTAGTTCCTTTAACATTATTTTATTGTAAGTTATTCAATTACTCTTTTACTCTATTTACCTCTGTTAATCTTTTCATAACTAAAATTTAAGTGTATAAAATTTATTATAACCACTCAAATTCTATTTATAAAATCTTTTTATATTGTATATTATCCAATTACATTGTTAACTTCAAAATAATTAAGGTAAGTTATATTGGAATGTAATAGAATATTATACATATGAAATCTCCAATTTCAATTATTCAAGTTCACATATTTATTCAAACCTTGATTTCCTTTTATAATTGAAATTATCCTTTAAGATAAAATTTAAGAATTAAATTTCCGATTAACTTCAAACTATTTAGAAATAAGTATATATATATATACATACACAATATATATCAAATCAAATTTAAATCATATATCTATATAATATAAGTCAAGTCATATTTAGAATTCAAATCAATTAAATTTCAAAGCAAAACTGTAGCAAAGCTACAGAATAGTCTCTTCACTCCGAAACCCGAAAATGAATGTCGATGATGCTGTAGTCATCACCGAAATTATTTTCCAGCGACAAAGAAAAGAGCACTGATTTAAAAATCCTTTGAAACAATTTCTACTAGAAATACTTTTAAATAATAAATCCTTTTAAACCTTTCAAAACAAAGTTCAAAATCATCGGAAATTAAATTCTCACATTCTTGATTTAAATCCATTTAAATTTCCAAATTAATTTATAACCATGTTTAATTATTTAGATATGAAACTAAAGCCAATGATTATAAAATACATGAAAAGTTAAATATTATTTCTTAACACCCAATTCCATTAATTATCAAAATTCAGAAAAATTAACCTTATACATATAATATTATACAAAATTTATCCATCTACTAAATTTAAAAACCATATTATGTCAGTTTGCTCTGTTCAAGTGTTTTGGAGATCCTATCGATAGCGTTGATCAAACAAACCGATCGGAAACCCAAATCAACATCAACAACTCAAACAACACAATATATAAAAAATCTTTAAAATATAAAAAAATTTCAAATACAAAAGATAAGGCGATTAAACAACAGAATATGGAGTATGGATAAGCTTATATAAATCGCGGGCAACCTTAACCAGGTCAACCGTGACTTAACGAATAAGAGTGATGTAGGATTCTGAAGCAAATCTACCTTCATTCTCAAGAGATGGAATTCAGGCATAGCAAGAGTTAGTAACATCGTAAACCGAGGATACAGGAGTCTTCGGTGAATCAATGCTTTTTGTAAAGAAGTTTCACCCCTTTACAAGTCATTAGAATATTAGCGGGACCGCCAATTCATTAGAAAGATTATTCGGAGTGGAGTTATGGGACACTCCAGAATCAAGAAGACACGAATAGGGGAGGACGAGAATGGACTTTGGAACCGAAGGGAACATTCCAAAATTCAAAGGAAACCAAATCGAAGAAGAAGGAATTCAAATTTGAACGAAAGTGATTCTGTAATTAAATTTACCCTATATGCTGAGTTTGCCTAAAACCAGAGCTCTGATACCAACTTTAATGACCCGAATTTTTCAACCATTCGCATCCGCACATGTCAAACTTGAATTGCTCAAAATACCGCGTTGTAAATAAAAATTTGGCAAACTCAGAATATACAGTAAATAAAAATCACAGATCACAGACACAGAGTAATATAATGCACCAGAAACAAAGAAATAGTAGTTCATGAGGATACTATATAAATACATCAGAGTTAAGTAAGATACAATATGAATACCAAGATACGACAAGAGTAACAGTATGATAATCAGGTACAACTCAGAATACAACTGGAATCAGCTGGATAACAAAATGAATAGATATCTGGTTCTTCAAAGCAAAACTCCAGCTCCAAAGGTGAGTCTCAAATGCTGCATCACTCAGTCTGACCCGAGCATAAAGCAAAACAAAAAACACTCGAGTCAGGACATACATACTTATATAATGTAAACCAACTCAAGTGAACTGTAATAAAGGTACAAGTAACTTAAAGAATGCTTGGGATCGCCCATTCTTTAATGATCCGTTAAACTATCTACTACGTAGTAATATTCGCTATTATAATGATGTCTAATCATAAAATAAACATAGTTTTAAATAGCGTTAAGGAGTTACCCATATAGCCCTTAACACATAATAGTGCCAATAGTCTATACAGTACCTGCATACCCCGAGAGGCTACGAGAAGATACTCTATAGGTACGACACAAATAGAAACTTGTAGTAAAGCTCGATATGGTAGGTGACACGGCACACAAGGCAATGCCAGGGTAGATATACCAATTACGCACACGGAATGATGGAAACGCATAGCAGCCACTACTGCTCCACCTCGAACAACACTCTCAAACCAAGGGGTGCACCCAATCAATCACAAAGTAATAGAATGGTATCGAAGGAGTGCGTCCGATAAGAGGTGCTACCTCATTGGTCCGAGATCGCTCCTGTTTTAGCCACCTTATGCCAACTCACGGGAGTTGGGTCCATGTATATACCTTAGGATCGTCGCCACCATCCTACTTCATTCTGGAAACTCCACCGCGTACACAGTTGTTAAAGTGATTTTCGGTACCGACAGAGAGTATGTACATATCCGATCCCGGTCTCTTTAACAACCAATCGTTATTATAACCCGTGGTTATAAATTTTAAAATAATATTTTATACTTCAAAATAGAATATCATTTCAAATCCAAATCTTTATCAAAATAAAGATTAAATCAATTCCAAACCATTTCAATATATTTAAAATATCATTTCAAAACTTCATTTCAAATCATTTCAATATATCAAAATATCATATCTTTCCAAAACTTCATTTCAAATCATTTTAATATATCAAAATATCATATCTTCCCAAAACTTCATTTCAAATCATTTTAATATATATCAAAATATCATTTGAGCTCAAATCTAAATATTCAACTTTAAATACTTTTTAAATTTAAAGATATCATTCATTTATTATCATTTCAAGTCACCTTTTAAATACTTTATATTTCAATCAAAATAATTCATTTAAACCATTTAAAAGTGTAATCATTATACTTTCAAATCAAGTATTCAATTACCAAAGTTTTAAATTATTCTGAGTTCATTTACTAAGTTAAAAGCCATAAACATTGAAAATTTCAGCCTTTCACATCATTCAGAAAAAGCTGTTATAAGTTATACTTGAAAACATTTTAATTCAGCAAAGACATCATTTAAAAATGCTATTAAATCTCAGTTTTAGTTGAAATTTAGTTTAAAACAGCAAAGACAGCATTTCTAGAAATGCGGTAATAGCTCAGGTTTCAAATTAAAGGGTTTCATTAAATTCAGCAAAGACAACAGACCATTACAGCAATTACAGAACTGCTATAATAGGCCTTTATCAAGTTTTTAGCCTTTTAATTTACTTCAGCAACTACAGCATTAAAGAACTGCTGTAATAGCCTCTTATTTAAGTTTTAGTTCATTTACAGAAATCATAACATTTCTGAATGCTATAAAAAGTAATTTCCAGATTTTAGTGTATTTCCAGCAAATAATAACCTTCAATATTAAACCTTTTAAACATTATAAAAATCATATTTTGACATTCAAAAATGTTCATTAAAATTACCCTTTTAATTTATGATTTTTATAAGAAACATTTACAGTAAAATCCAAATTTCCAATAATTTTGCTTAACAAATCCAAATGTACAATTTTCTTTTCTTCACATTTTTAACAAATAAACTTAACACTTATATTTTATTTCCATTTCACAAATTTAACTAAATTTTCAATTTTATTTAATTAACTTAAACCTTTAATAAAAACCAAATTCACATTTCCAAGTCAAATTATATTTTAAAATTACACTTTTAAGCATTCATTTATTTAACCATTTTAATACATAGAAAACTCAATAACACTTTATTAAATCATTTAAATTCAAATTCAAATCAAATTATCATATTTACCATTTTCCAAATATAATTAAATTTCCATTTTATTTATATAACTTAAATATCATTTTTAAAACCAAAATTCCAAATTTCCAAACTTAAGTTATATTTCAAAAATTCACTTTTACCATTCATTTAAATTACATTTTTAAAATCTAGAAAAATCCAAATGTCTTTATTTAAACATTAAAAATCCAATTTAAATCAAATTTTCATAATTTTACACTTTTAAAAATATTTAAAATATTCAAAATACTTTATAAAAATAACCACGGGCCTGTATATAGTTTTCTAACCTAGGTTAAGTGATACGGATATGTATCATTTCAATCCGCAGTTTAAAAAGCAAAAATTTGGGTTCTATCATTTCAAACCCGCAATCCCAAGTTAAAATAAAATAAATAAAAACCGTTCAAGCCTATCATTTCAGCCCATAATAATTTTTCCCTATTCTAAAGTCCGTTCGGGTATGTATCATTTCAACCAATAGTTAATCTAATCTACAGGGAACTTGCAGTGTGATAAACACGTATAAATGAATAGTTTAACAATAAATAATAGTAACAGATAATATAACAGGTAAAACAACAGGTTTAACATCATATAATTAATAATCATAGGCAGTTATAACATCATATATAATATTCTACACATTCAATTGTTGTCAATTCACATTTGCATAAGCATAAATGTCAGGTGAAATTTACTCACCTCTTTGTGCCGGAGATAATTCAAATGACACAATGGATTCTAGAAAGCACGATGACACAACGATGGATCCAAGTGGATGAAAACCAAGCTAATAATCTTGTGTTACAACCCAAAACAAAACAAAGTAAAATATAAATTCAATACAACTTTGAATTTAAATAACTTTGAAATAAAAAAGCAATTAGAATACACAACTTTTTTTGCCTTGTTTCTTACAATTGCTGGCACGGCTTAGGGGTTGGTTTAGCTCAGGTTTGGACATGATATGGCTCGGGTTTGGGCTAGGCATGGCTCGGGTACAAGCATGAACATGGAGGGGAAGTTACACTTGAAAATGTGAAGAGGTTTAGGCAATGAAGCATGGTTTTTGGTCAAACAAAAGGCTCGGCCATGGGTCCATGGGCTTGGCCTATTGGGTTCAGGTCTGGACAGTAGATGGAGGGGTGCGTAGGGGTCATGGCAAGGTGGTGGTGGTGCAATATATGTATCATTTCAATCCGTAGTTTAAAAAGAAAAAATCCGGGTTCTATCATTTCAAACCCGCAATCCCAAGTTAAAATAAAATAAATAAAAACCGTTCAAGCCTATCATTTCAGCCCATAACGATTTTTCCCTATTCTAAAGTCCGTTCGGGTATGTATCATTTCAACCAATAGTTAATCTAATCTACAGGGAACTTGTAGTGTGATAAACACATATAAATGAACAGTTTAACAATAAATAACAGTAACAGATAATATGACAGGTAAAATAACAGGTTTAACATCATATAATTAATAATCATAGGCAGTTATAACATCATATATAATATTCTACACATTCAATTGTTGTCAATTCACATTTGCATAAGCATAAATGTCAGGTGAGATTTACTCACCACTTTGTGCTGGAGATAATTCAAATGACACAACGGATTCTAGAAAGCACGATGACACAAGGATGGATCCAAGTGGATGAAAACTAAGCTAATGATCTTGTGTTACAACCCAAAACAAAACAAAGTAAAATATAAATTCAATACAACTTTGAATTTAAATAACTTTGAAATAAAAAAGCAATTAGAATACACAACTTTTTTTGCCTTGTTTCCTACAATTGCTGACACGGCTTAGGGGTTGGTTTAGCTCAGGTTTGGACATGATATGGCTTGGGTTTGGGCTAGGCATGGCTCGGGTACAAGCATGAACATGGAGGGGAAGTTACACTTGAGAATGTGAAGAGGTTTAGGCAATGAAGCATGGTTTTTGGTCAAACAAAAGGCTCGGCCATGGGTCCATGGGTTGGCCTATTGGGTTCAGGTCTGGATAGTAGATGGAGGGGTGTGTAGTGGTCATGGCAAGGTGGTGGTGGCAGCTATGGTGGTGGCTAAGGTGGTGGATGAAGGTGGTGAAGCAATATAGGTCGGCTAGTGTTGTTTTTAAAGGGTTTACAACATTTGTTTATGGTGTTTTGTCTCAAGGAGGGTCTCGGCCTGGCCAAGGCTGAAGGAGTAGGTGGTGATGGTGACAAGGAGGAGATGTATGGGGTGGTGGCCGTGTGTAATGATCCTGAACTCGGCCTTCGAAAAATTGACACCCGTACTTCACTTGTACTCAAAATGCCGCAGATTCAAATGCCGAATTTGGGTCACCGAAGCTTATAACACCATTAAGTATAACAACACAGCGGAAGAAAGAAATAGATGATATCATATACTACTCCAATGAATACATTATCCAAAATGATATACAACAATGATATCAATATGATACAACAATATCAGAGATAAATAATGATACAGCGGAAAACAGAAGTGATAACTCCAAATGATCCGACAAAGAGAATGAAACCAATAACTCCAACATCAAGCTCGAACCACCATCACGTTGCACCAAGATAAGCAACGTCAGTCCCGATCTCCAAAAACTGAACTAGCTCCAAATATTCTACTAAACCTGACTATTTGAAATACCCAACTCTAGAGTGCCCGTGTGGAAAATTGTGGGCACCCAGAGTTTAGGAAGGGAACAATAAACTCCGAGTCAGTCATGGGACTGGTGTGAGCAACAAAAGCAGTTTATCTTTAAACAACAACAAAGGAATTTTAAACATTGAAATCCGCAATGCTTTTGGAAAATGAAACTACCATAAGACCTTCCGCCACACACACAATGCAAACACAGAATTGGAGGAGATTTTTTCTTATGATAGTCAAACATGCTTACTACGCAAAATCATTGGATTATTATTATTAGTGCATAGTGGAAAACATTTTGAAAGTATAATATAAATCTTAGCCAGCATAGACATTTTGAACTATGCCTCCTATAGCTACCATCTAAACAGTGGTGACCACCATAAGTAAATAGCAGGTTCTATAACTAAAACCGTACAGGGTTCGTATTGGGAATTGGATTTCCAACAAATGGTCAAGCTAAGGAACTTCCCACTGTCAATGGGTATGCCTCTGGATGGACGTCCCGAGAACCTAACCGGATCTCTGCCAACACAAGGCCGGGTTACCTCTGACACTAGGTAACTACTACTCGAGTATGCCACCCCCGGTCCTTTGGGACCTTTATCCGAGGCCTCGATCACACAGCAACAATCACACAGGTAAATGAGATTGGAGCAACCACATAGGTTAAATATCAAGGCTCCATACCTGATACCACCCTTTTCCAGAAGGAAATGACATACCCTAAAGGGAGCGACCCTCATAACCTTGCCGCATCTTTCCTGTTTCGACCCATTTCCGGGTTGTGAGGTTCGATGAGGTCTCGTCCACAAAGCTACGCTTTTTCACAAAGCCATGCTTTGATCAACAAATGATCAGCAAATGACCATCAACACACAGCACACTCAGCATGCCACACTACCAAATTGGGAGTATATCACTGATAACCTTCAACTACATAACCTCTGAGCTTGTACGTCTCAGAGAAGGGTGTTAAGCTAAGAGAATAAATTCTCCGCCACTAAACAGAAATGTATTTGAAAGAAATCAGCTTTATATCTCAAAGTGTAGCGTCGAACATACAACCATACAAGTTTGTACCAGGTTCGAACAGAACCGAAGGCACTTCCAAAGAAGCCCTTGCAATCCGGTTATTCACAATCCCGATCGAACTTCCCATCACTTAGGGAATCTCTATACCGGGCTCTACCCAGTGTAGAGACAATCGATAGGTTATCCTATCGTTTTCACAAATACCCGGTCTTCAACACCGGTCTTTAATTGCTATCCATATATGACGTATCACTTATTTAGAATGGGTTAGATGACACAAATTCCTCTCCCGGCTAAATCGAATAGTGAGAGTAATATTTAAAAACATATGGATATGGGATTTCAATCAAGTGACAACTTATAATCCAGATTTCCTTTCGAATGGTTTAAACAAATCACCCTTTTAATCTTTTACAAAAAGATTCATCTCACAAAGTTCACCCAGTTTCACAAAGATCTATTCATAGATTTCCAAATCGATTTCCATTTCAATTGGATTAACTCATTTAATCTTTTAAATCAAGATTTAACTTATAGCTTTCAAAAAAAATTCATTTTGAATGGTTTAAACAAATCACCATTTTAAATCTGTTAAAAATAAACAGATTCAATTCATAGCTTTCAAAAAGAATTCACTCATAACTTAGAAAACCATTTTTTCAATTCAAACTTGAAATTTCTTTAATTCAAATTGGAAATTCATTTCTTATATGAAAGCTTTTATCATTTGAAAACAATTAGTTTCCATTCTGGAAAATCTGATTCATTTATACGAGTTAAAGTCCTTGGGTTAAATTCAAATTCTCAAAACCATACTTTTAAATGGTTAAAAATCCCTATAAAACACATTTATAACTAGTATGGTCTTTTTAGACCATAATTTCCAAATCATTGAATTCAATTTCAAATATTGAATTCAAATTTAAATCAAATCATTTAGATTTCGAATTTTATTAAATCATTTGAACTCATTTTCAAAAGCTTTCAATTCCAATTCCAAAACTATTTTGGATTCAAGAATTCAATCTTTACCATTGTCAAAACTCTATGACTTAACTGATTTGCTCGTGAAATCCATATTTGTGTGTGTATGGTGTAGTCCAGGGGTTTCACACAGTAGTGCAACATCAATAAATCATCACAGATTAAATACAGAAATATAGTTGATAAGCGGTATAAACTATAACGCTCATCGTTCATTCACGGATTCACAGATATATAAATTACAGATAATATATTACATTCATCCCAGATAAATAAACTACAGTACAGATCACACACAAATCAGAATATATCACAAAGCATTACAGATCAGGGAATATCAACAATCAAATCATCCAATCAGGTCCAAACATTCACAGATAAACTTATTAATCAACTGATTAATTTAAATCAAATGTATCAATTATTAATCCGGGTTAATTATCATAAGTTAATTACAAATTATTTGAAATAAATTCCCTTTCATCATTTATTAGTTAACCTTTAATTATTAACTAATCATTTTTTTAATTAATGAATCAATTAATCTTTAATTATTAAATTAATCTTAATTAATCACAATTTTTAATTAATTCTTTAATAAATTAACTTAATTAACCCCTTGATTAATAACAAACATTTATACCCAAATTAATAATTATCATTCAATTAATCACATCCGGTAATTATCTATTAATCACTTTTCTAAGTAATTATATTTCCAAAATTTTCAACTGATTATTCTGAATTATATTTAAGAAATTTAACTTGAACTAATCAAGTTAACTCAATTGATTACACTAAATAAATTAATTCCTTGATTACTTATATTAAGTAATTATGCTTAATGATGCCACACATGATCATTATTAAATTAATTTATCTAAATTCATTGTTAGAATTAGTCACATTAATTAATTATTTAAATAATCTTAGTTAATGATTTCATTAACTATTAAATTTCTTTAATCACCTTTTTAAAGAAAATTTCTTAAGTATTCAACCATTAAGATTTATAAATTTAGATTTAAAGTTTGAAATAAATCCTTATTTACTTTTAATAAAGTTTAAAGCAAATTTTCTTAACACTTTAAATTTATATGTTAAAATAACAATTTATTTAACTTATCTTAAGCACTAAAGTTACAAACTTAATTAATTTCAAAATCTTGAAATCTGATTTAAAATTTATTTCAGGTTCTAAGCTTTTAATTTTAACTTGTTTAAGTTTTCATTTTCAAATTCAATTCTATTTTGAATTCAAAATTTCCCTATACATTTAATTGCTTTTAAAGTTATTGAAACAAACTGAATTTGAAACTTTATTTATTTTCAAACTAAATTTCAATTCAAACTTGAATTTATGTTTACATTTTAATTTAAACTCAGTTTTAAACCCTTAGTTTGAAACTTAAATTTATTTTTAATTCCCAAAAAACAAGTTCAGGTTCCAAAGCCTGGAACCAAATTTTAACCCGAGACTTCCTATTCCCGCTTCGAGTTCCATCCTCCAAAACTTCGAGTAACCACTCGAGACCAATGCGAGTTCATCCCTGCTTCACCCAAACTAAACAACTCCACCAACCAAATGTGCATCGTGCACGTGCACAGTTCAACCCCGCCGCCGCTACCTCCAACGACTCGCCCCACACGTCGACGTTCAACCACCTGATCGATTCCGACCCTCGAACGTTCACCACGAAGCTCAAATAAAAATCGAGCATTCCCAGTCGAAACTGGAACCCACAGAGCCAAACTTAAACCCCTCATACTCCCACCGCTGATCACCAAAAAGTCTAACACTCTGGCCAACCCTTCGTCTCCATCCAAGCTTCCATTTCCCAAATCCTCGTCGCACTCGATCACTCAGAGATGACGAAATCACCTCATTTCCAAACCACTACAAACTTGAACGTTAAACCCTAGTTTTGCCTCATTCAATTATTTTTTGCAATAGAAAAATTATCGAACATTTTTCCTTGCTTCACTATCGTACACACTAGCTTCGATCAAAAACTCAACACCCAGCATGCTTTCGATCGCCAGAAATTGATCGAAACTCCCATTTTGATCAACTTTGAACTGCTCTTAACTTTCACAACTAAAAATCACCATTCTTTTTTTAAAAATCATGTTTTTGTATGAGGATTCAGCTTAGATACCTGAATTCGAGAATTAAAAGATTCGAATTTTAACTTATATAAAGTTATGCTCAGATCTCTTAGTTTCCAGAGTTATTAACAAGTTGTTTAAACTTAAATTGATTTTTAAAACTTAGTTCATGATCAAACAAACATTTTCTGTTTTGATCCCAAGTCCAAACAGTAAGTAGATTGTGAAGAAATGATTTTTTTTTGAAATCAAACTTGTGTTTAGAGTTTGAAAACAGGGAGTATTTATAACCGGCCTGCACACAACATTCACAGAGAATTTATATATATATATATACATACACATATATAAACATACTTATCATTGATCTAACTTGCAACAAATCCACATTTAAAAGAAAGTTACTCACAGTGATTCCCAGAAGAAAGAACAGAGTTTTCTTTTATGTTGAAACAGGTTGAAATTTGCAAGTTGAAATTCTTCTTCTTGATTCTCTGATCGATCTGGGTTGTATGTTGTTTTAGTTTAAGATGATTTTTTTTCTCAACTGGAATGGAACGAACTAAAAATGAAGAGTTGATATGTATAAAATGAGTACAGGTGATATTTTAGTTTGTACAGGGTGATAATATGTTTTTGTACAAGCGGCAGAGATATTTTTTCTCATTTTGGAGGCTGATAACATTTCGAGTTGACCTTGTTTATGCTAGCATTAAATGCTTAAGTCCTTTATGTCTTCATATGTTTGAATACTTGAACATATTTTTCCTTTTAATTTGTTTGTATGTGAATGTATTTGCACTGTCTTGTGGCTTCATAGATATGCTTACTTGTTTACCTGATTTGTTTCTTTGCATACTTATGTGTTTGTTGTCTTCATTTGCAAGCTTTCATATATATATATATATATTCTTGTTCGTTTTACCAGCCTACATACTTATCTAATTAATCTTGTATACATTTCTTATTTATTTTGTTAGTACTTTTGTTGGTATTATATTTTACTTCTCATATTTATTTTTTTGTAGTCTATTTTGTTTATATTATTTTGTATGGATTTATAAGATTAAAATTTATATATTTACTTTATATTGTATAAAACTATATAATTTATTTATTTGGTAATATAGATGAATTTCTATAGTTAATATGTTGTTAGAATTTATCTAACGTGTTACTTTATATTTTACATAGTTTATTAACATGTTGTTTGAATTTATTTATGTATTTATTTTATTTTATTATAATTTATCTTATATATATTAATTTCTAACTTTATTTTATTTTCTCTAACATAAACCATCAATTCTAATATTTATTATTATTAAACCATTTACTTGAAATTTAAATACAAATGATTCAACACATTTTTATTTTTATTTAAATTGGGGAAACTCAAATCAATTAACCAATTAATTTTACAATTTTAATTCAAAAATTCAATTAATTATCAATTTAAATTAAATTAAAATTCGGGGTCGTTACAGACTTCCCCCTTAAAAAAAATTTCGTTCCCGAAATTTGCCAAGGAGACACAAAGATGGATGAAGAATGTTTCATCAAACCAAACTGAACATCTATTCTACATTTGGCTTACCAAATCAGAATATCAATAATAGATACAAGAACGAATCTTTTTAACACTTCATAAGATACTCGGATTATCCAGATCTATGAAATATGCAGAGGCATTGGTCAGTTCGAAAGGATAACTAACCATTCGTAGAATATATCCGGACCTAAATTGTATAGATATATAGATACAATTTCAAAACTTTTAAATTTAGAAACTAAAGTATACCTATCGATCATAGCAACCAAAGCAAATAATTCATCCAAACAAACAATTTTGGTCTATCCGGAGTTTATGTCCCATATTAATATATCGAATCTCTTCCTGGATCTACCAGGAATTATCAAAGAATTGAGAAAAGATGCTGAACAAAAGAGATTGATAGGGAAAAGATTGTTTCCTTGTTGTTACAGGGTATTGACCATTTATAGTCGTATTCCCCTGTCCCCTATCTCATCCTCTTCTTGCACTCATACTTACTATCAGTGAATAGTAAGAGAATTTACTGAGGCTTACGGCCGGATATCTTAGGAATACTCATTCTAGGGTATACTTCACCCTATCTCTAATGAGCTACTTAATGTGTTATACTCCTGAGCTAAAGTTTAACCTTAGCTCTGATACCAATTATAATGATCCTGAACTCGGCCTTCGAAAATCGGCACCCGTACTTCACTTGTACTCAAAATGCCGCAGATTCAAACGCCGAATTTGGGTCACCGGAGCTTATAACACCATTAAGTATAACAACACAGCGGAAGAAAGAAATAGATGATATCATATACAACTCCAATGAATACAATATCCAGAATGATATACAACAATGATATCAATATGATACACCAATATCAGAGATAAATAATGATACAGCGGTAAATAGAAGTGATAACTCCAAATGATCCGACAAAGAGAATGAAACCAATAACTCCAACATCAAGCTCGAACCACCATCACGTTGCACCAAGATAAGCAACGTCAGTCCCGATCTCCAAAAACTGAACTAGCTCCAAATAATCTACTAAACCTGACTATCTGAAATACCCAACTCTAGACTGCCCATGTGGAAATTGTGGGCACCTAGAGTTTAGGAAGGGAACAATAAACTCTGAATCAGTCATGGGACTAGTGTGAGCAACAAAACCAGTTTATCTTTAAACAACAGCAAAGGAATTTTAAACATTGAAATCCACAATGCTTTTGAAAAATGAAACTACCATAAGACCTCCCGCCACACACACAATGCAAACGCAGAATTGGAGGAGATTTCTTCTTATGATAGTCAAACATGCTTACTACGCAAAATCATTGGATTATTATTATTAGTGCATAGTGGAAAACATTTTGAAAGTATAATATAAATCTTAACCAGCATAGACATTTTGAACTATGCCTACTATAGCTACCATCTAAACAGTGGTGACCACCATAAGTAAATGGCAGGTTCTACAACTAAAACCGTACAAGGTTCGTATTAGGAATTGGATTTCCAACAAATGGTCAGGCTAAGGAACTTCCCACTGTCAATGGGTACGCCTCTGGATGGACGTCCCGAGAACCTAATCGGATCTCTGCCAACACAAGGCCGGGTTACCTCTGACACTAGGTAACTACTACTCGAGTATGCCACCCCCGGTCCTTTGGGACCTTTATCCGAGGCCTCGATCACACAGCAACAATCACACAGGTAAATGAGATTGGAGCAACCGCATAGGTTAAATATCATGGCTCCATACCTGATACCACCCTTTTCCAGAAGGAAATGACATACCCTAAAGGGAGCGACCCTCATAACCTTGCCCATCTTTCATGTTTCGACCCATTTCCGGGTTGTGAGGTTCGGTGAGGTCTCGTCCATAAAGCTACGCTTTTTCATAAAGCCATGCTTTGATCAACAAATGATCAGCAAATGACCATCAACACACAGCAACACTCAACATGCCACACTACCAAATTGGGAGTATATCACTGATAACCTTCAACTACATAACCTCTGAGCTCGTACGTCTCAGAGAAGGGTGTTAAGCTAAGAGAATAAATTCTCCACCACCAAACAGGAATGTATTTGAAAGAAATCAGCTTTATATCTCAAAGTGTAGCGTCAGACATACAACCATACAAGTTTGTTCCGGGTTCGAACAGAACCGAAGGCACTTCCAAAAAAGCCCTTGCAATCCGGGTATTCACAATCCCGATCGAACTTCCCATCACTTAGGGAATCTCTATACCGGGCCCTACCCAGTGCAGAGACAATCGATAGGTTATCCTATCGTTTTCACAAATACCTGGTCTTCAACACCGGTCTTCAATTGCTATCCATATACGACGTATCACTTATTCGAAATGGGTTATATGACACAAAGTCCTCTCCCGGCTAAACCGAATAGTGAGCGTAATATTTAAAAACATATGGATATGGGATTTCCATTAAGTCACAACTTATAATCCAAATTTCCTTTCGAATGGTTTAAACAAATCACCCTTTTAATCTTTTACAAAAAGATTCATCTCACAAAGTTCACCTAGTTTCATAAAGATCTATTCATAGTTTTTCAAATTGATTTCCATTTCAATTGGATTAACTCATTTAATCTTTTAAATCAAGATTTAACTTATAGCTTTCAAAACAATTTCATTTCGAATGGTTTAAACAAATCACCATTTTAAATCTGTTAAAAATAAATAGATTCAATTCATAGCTTTCAAAAAGAATTCACTCATAACTTAGAAAACCATTTTTTCAATTCAAACTTGAAATTCCTTTAATTCAAATTGGAAATTCATTTCTTATATGAAAGCTTTTATCATTTGAAAACAATTAGTTTCCATTCTGGAAAATCTGATTCATTTATACGAGTTAAAGTCCTTGGGTTAAATTCAAATTCTCAAAACCATACTTTTAAATGGTTAAAAATCCCTATAAAACACATTTATAACTGGTATGGTCTTTTTAGACCATAATTTCCAAATCATTGAATTCAATTTCAAATATTGAATTCAAATTTAAATCAAATCATTTATATTTCGAATTTTATTAAATCATTTGAACTCATTTTCAAAAGCTTTCAATTCCAATTCCAAAACTATTTTGGATTCAAGAATTCAATCTTTACCATTGTCAAAAATCTGTGACTTAAATGATTTCCTCGTGAAATCCATATTTGTGTGTGTATTGTGTAGTCCAGGGGTTTCACAAAGTAGTGCAACATCAATAAATCATCACAGATTAAATACAGAAATATAGTTAATAAGCGGTATAAACTATAACGCTCATCATTCATTCACGGATTCACAGATATATAAATTACAGATAATATATTACATTCATCCCAGATAAATAAACTATAGTACAGATCACACACAAATCAGAATACATCACAAAGCATTACAGATCAAGGAATATCAGCAATCAAATCATCCAATCAGGTCCAAACATTCACAGATAAACTTATTAATCAACTGATTAATTTAAATCAGATGTATCAATTATTAATCCGGGTTAATTATCATAAGTTAATTACAAATTATTTGAAATAAATTCCCTTTCATCATTTATTAGTTAACCTTTAATTATTAACTAATCATTTTTTTAATTAATGAATCAATTAATCTTTAATTATTAAATTAATCTTAATTAATCATAATTTTTAATTAATTCTTTAATAAATTAACTTAATTAACCCCTTGATTAATAACAAACATTTATACCCAAATTACTGATTATCATTCAATTAATCACATCCGGTAATTATCTATTAATCACTTTTCTAAGTAATTATATTTCCAAAATTTTCAAGTGATTATTCTGAATTATATTTAAGAAATTTAACTTGAACTAATCAAGTTAACTCAATTGATTACACTAAATAAATTAATTCCTTGATTACTTATATTAAGTAATTATGCTTAATGATGCCACACATGATCATTATTAAATTAATTTATCTAAATTCATTGTTAGAATTAGTCACATTAATTAATTATTCAAATAATCTTCGTTAATAATTTCATTAGCTATTAAATTTCTTTAATCACCTTTTTAAAGAAAATTTCTTAAGTATTCAACCATTAAGAATTATAAATTTAGATTTAAAGTTTGAAATAAATCCTTATTTACTTTTAATAAAGTTTAAAGCAAATTTTCTTAACACTTTAAATTTATATGTTAAAATAACAATTTATTTAACTTATCTTAAGCACTAAAGTTATAAACTTAATTAATTTCAAAATCTTGAAATCTGATTTAAAATTTATTTCAGGTTCTAAGCTTTTAATTTTAACTTGTTTAAGTTTTCATTTTCAAATTCAATTCTATTTTGAATTCAAAATTTCCTTATACATTTAATTGCTTTTAAAGTTATTAAAACAAACTGAATTTGAAACTTTATTTATTTTCAAACTAAATTTCAATTCAAACTTGAATTTATGTTTACATTTTAATTTAAACTCAGTTTTAAACCCTTAGTTTGAAACTTAAATTTATTTTTAATTCCCAGAAAACAAGTTCAGGTTCCAAAGCCTGGAACCAAATTTTAACCCGAGACTTCCTATTCCCGCTTCGAGTTCCATCCTCCAAAACTTCGAGTAACCACTCGAGACCAATGCGAGTTCATCCCTGCTTCACCCAAACTAAACAACTCCACCAACCAAATGTGCATCGTGCACGTGCACAGTTCAACCCCGCCGCCGCTACCTCCAACGACTCGCCCCACACGTCGACGTTCAACCACCTGATCGATTCCGACCCTCGAACGTTCACCACGAAGCTCAAATAAAAATCGAGCATTCCCAGTCGAAACTGGAACCCACAGAGCCAAACTTAAACCCCTCATACTCCCACCGCTGATCACCAGAAAGTCTAACACTCTGGCCAACCCTTCGTCTCCATCCAAGCTTCCATTTCCCAAATCCTCGTCGCACTCGATCACTCAAAGATGACGAAATCACCTCGTTTCCAGACCACTACAAACTTGAACGTTAAACCCTAGTTTTGCCTCATTCAATCATTGTTAGCAATAGAAAAATTATCGAACATTTTTCCTTGCTTCACTATCGTACACACTAGCTTCGATCAAAAACTCAACACCCAGCATGCTTTCGATCGCCAGAAATTGATCGAAACTCCCATTTTGATCAACTTCGAACTGCTCTTAACTTTCACAACTAAAAATCACCATTCTTTTTAAAAAAATCATGTTTTTGTATGAGGATTCAGCTTAGATACCTGAATTCGAGAATTAAAAGATTCGAATTTTGACTTATATAAAGTTATGCTCAGATCTCTTAGTTTCCAGAGTTATTAACAAGTTGTTTAAACTTAAATTGATTTTTAAAACTTAGTTCATGATCAAACAAACATTTTCTGTTTTGATCCCAAGTCCAAACAGTAAGTAGATTGTGAAGAAATGATTTTTTTTGAAATCAAACTTGTGTTTAGAGTTTGAAAACAGGGAGTATTTATAACCGGCCTGCACACAACATTCACAGAGAATTATATATATATATATATATACATACACATATATAAACATACTTATCATTGATCTAACTTGCAACAGATCCACATTTAAAAGAAAGTTACTCACAGTGATTCCCAGAAGAAAGAACAGAGTTTTCTTTTATGTTGAAACAGGTTGAAATTTGCAAGTTGAAATTCTTCTTCTTGATTCTCTGATCGATCTGGGTTGTATGTTGTTTTAGTTTAAGATGATGTTTTTTTTCTCAACTGGAATGGAACGAACTAAAAATGAAGAGTTTATATGTATAAAATGAGTACAGGTGATATTTTAGTTTGTACAGGGTGATAATATGTTTTTGTACAAGAGGCAGAAATATTTTTTCTCCTTTTGGAGGCTGATAACATTTCGAGTTGACCTTGTTTATGCTAGCATTAAATGCTTAAGTCCTTTATGTCTTCATATGTTTGAATACTTGAACATATTTGCCCTTTTAATTTGTTTGTATGTGAATGTATTTGCACTGTCTTGTGGCTTCATAGATATGCTTACTTGTTTACCTGATTTGTTTCTTTGCATACTTATGTGTTTGTTGTCTTCATTTGCAAGCTTTCATATGTATATTCTTGTTCGTTTTACCAGCCTACATACTTATCTAATTAATCTTGTATACATTTCTTATTTATGTTGTTAGTACTTTTGTTGGTATTATATTTTACTTCTCATATTTATTTTTTTGTAGTCTATTTTGTTTATATTATTTTGTATGGATTTATGAGATTAAAATTTATATATTTACTTTATATTGTATAAAACTATATAATTTATTTATGTGGTAATATAGATGAATTTCTATAGTTAATATGTTGTTATAAGTTATCTAACGTGTTACTTTATATTTTACATAGTTTATTAACATGTTGTTTGAATTTATTTATGTATTTATTTTATTTTATTATAATTTATCTTATATATATTAATTTCTAACTTTATTTTATTTTCTCTAACATAAACCATCAATTCTAATATTTATTATTATTAAACCATTTACTTGAAATTTAAATACAAATGATTTAACACATTTTTATTTTTATTTAAATTGGGGAAACTCAAATCAATTAACCAATTAATTTTACAATTTTAATTCAAAAATTCAATTAATTATCAATTTAAATTAAATTAAAATTCGGAGTCGTTACACCGTGGCTATGAAGTGGAGGAAGTACAAAAGAATCCAAGAAAACAAGGCAAAAAGTATGAAAATGAGAAGAAAAGAGAAAAAGAAAAGATGCCATTACCAATAATTTTCTTAGCCGTGCAAAATGAAATGGAGAAGGAGTTTCTCACGTGAATTTTGAAGGGAATACACGGCAAATGAAAAGAAGCACGGCCAAAAGAAGTGTAAATGAAGAGTTATGGAAATGAAGAGGTTGGCTAATGAAAAGACTTAAGCTTTAAAAGCTCTTTAAACCTTTCATTTTCCTTTTTCTTTAATTCCATTTAAAACAAAAATAAAATAAGTAATTTACTTTTAAAACTGAAACAAAGTAATATAAAATAAAAATAAATAATAATTTTAAAGAAAATGGAAAAAGAATTAAAGAAATTGCTTAAAATTCAAAACTAGGTTCAAAAATTACAATTAAATCGTCATTGGCTTTGGAAAAATATGTACTTCATTTTAAAAATGTTCTAAAGCAAAACTTTGAAATAAATAATTCATTTATAATTTCTAAAGTGAAATAAATAATTAAATTTAGAGAAAATAGAAAAAGAATAAAGAAATAGTTTATTTAATTTAAACAAGCCTTAAAATTACAAATAAAACATCACTAGCTTTAAAAAAAATTCTATTTCACTTTAAAACAAATAAAAAGTCAAATAAGTAAAATAAATGATGAACAAAATAAAGTGGAGATTAAATAAAATAAGGTCTTAAGGAAATAGAGGAATAAATAAAGAATTTCTTTAATTAATTGAAACTGGAGATTAAAAATTGTAAACAAAATATAACTGACACTAGAAAATGTCAATTACACTTTTAAAAATGTTTTAAAACCAAAATATATACATAACATGTTAGTTTACCCATATAAATATAAATTAGAACATTACATGACCAGATAAAATATTATTTATATAATTTAAAATAAACAATTTTGTTAAATACAACAAATTACACTCAATAGTTAAAAGGGCATAACTTTCACAATATAATTCTGATTTCAACGAAACGAAAAGCAGTATTCTTGAAATTTTATTTACTTTCATAAAATAAAGATAAATATCAAAAATTCAAATTTTATATTTTAAATTTAAAAGTCAAAGTTTGACTATATTGACCAAAATTCACATTTCTGTAAAATATTCTATTTATACATGTTTGGAATTCTAATTTACATCAAAATCAAAATTTATATTTAAAATAACAAAAGTTATTCATTTTAATAAATAAAATAAACTTTTTAAATCAGGAATTAAATTAAAGTAATCAAAATATACAATTAAAATAATCATAAAATACTGGGTTGTTACATAGTGGGTTCGACCTTGACTTATATAGGGGTGGAGCTCGGTCAATGGGTGGTAATGGTGGCGGCCGTGAATGGAAGGGAGGATGAGGAGAAGTTTGGCACTAGTTTGAAGATGAATGGACGATATATGTGTATATATATTTTTATACTATTTTATCATAACTTTTTCATATTTTTCTTTATGAAGAGAAGCCATTAGAGGCTAGGAAGGAGAAGAAGAGAGCTTGGAGAGGAATGTGTGAATGAATGAGAGATATGCCTCCCTATTTATAGCATTTTCCATCATGTGAAGCCTTCCCCTCATCTACCTCCCCCTTCATCATGCATGCATCACCCCCCATGTCATTCATGTGCCATTGTCCTCTTGCCATGTAATGAAAGGTGAAAGGATGGTTGCTTTATTGACTTTTAAGTCTTAAGTACAAGAAATATCATGATATTTTCTCATATGTGTATACATGTATGTATGTGTATTTGTATGTGTATGTGCATGTATGACATGTATACATGTGCACAAGACACAAAAACATGGTTGCAACGACTTTAAACAACTTTCGATTGTTAAACCGTTGTGAATTCGGAATTCGATTTTCGGTTATATTTTCAGTTTTTAATTAAAATATTTATTTATGTAATCAAAATTTGAAAATAAATTTCTTACCATTTCTAAATAATTAAAATAATATTATTTAAGCTATAAAACTATATTAAATAATATTAAAATTCATTTATAAAAATACGACGTCGATTTATCAAAATACGACGAAGTTTGTGTATCTTTATAAAACAAGTTTATATATTTATGAAACCGTTAAAAATAACTTATGATCATTATATAACCAATTAAAATGAATTATAATTATTTTAAAACAATTAGTTGAATATTTAAACTTAATTTTCAAATTTCAAAAAATATATAGAAGTGATGACATCCTTGATGATGTCATAAAGATATTTTATTTTCAAAAATAAAATGAATAATTTTATTACATATTCTTACTTAAGTGGAGAAACAAGTGTATGTATCTAGTTTCGTTCACGACTTCTGGTGGTTAAAAAGCTGTTTATCGATAAAACGATTCACGGTCATTTTACTGATATTTTTCCAAACAATATGTTTTTGTAAACATTTTTCCAAAACAAGATCACCATTATTATTTATCACATAAAACATGATTATTTATGTTTAATAATCCTATATTTGAATGTTTAAAATTAATTATGTGTTCCAATTTAAAGTGATAAAATTATCGGTCATTACAACAAACTCCTTATGAAGGAGCGTTCTGACTCAAATTTCATAAATGATATTGAGTATAACATATCAATAATATATTAAGAATCATTAAGTTGGAAATGTTCCAAATAGAAGAGATTAAGGCTGAATCGTTGACTTGAACAGCGCCACAATAAAAACAATGTAAATAAATATAAATGCACAAAATTTATAACTGTGCCGAGAGCGGTTCCAAATGTTGACAATCTCATAATATTGTTATATGATAAAAATGTCACGACATAGTTCATAATAGAACTTTGAGCTAACTGGAAGTCGAGAGACATACTCCATATTGTTCCACATAATAAAGGTAGTTTATCAATGTCAGAGAGAGTTAATCGACATAGTAGATGATTAAAACATAATAGCATACCCGTTTACTAAGGGACTGACCTAATTGGTTTTAAGAAAACCAATTAGGAAAGTTGGAATAAGATTCCATAATTGACCCCAAGTGCAAGTGGGAGATTGATAGAGTTAGGGATATGCCCTAGGGACAATTATGTAATTTGTTACATATATCTAACTCAATGATAAATCTTGTTCGAAATCAAAGGTATTTTCTTTCTATTATATACTTGATATAATATAGTTATATTAATTAATTAATTTAATTAAAAGTATATTCAAAAGAAAATCCATAAATGATATGTTTTGTGATAGTAGTTACATAATGTTGTAACCGTGAGTAATTTATCATAATAAAATAAATATACCATTTTAAATGTTCCTAGTCAAGATGCATTGAGACTGGATATCGATGTATCTGTTAAGACTAGAGTACGTAACGCTCTCCAAATGTTGAGTAGTGTATTACTCATGGCTTTTTGGGAACCTAGAGGTTACATACTAATAGTTATTGGATAACTATGGAACGACTCACTCGATAATTTTTTGTTGGTTAATATAACTAAGGTCAAATAGAAAATATCGATGTGGTTGATTTACATAGTTCTCTTGACTTGAGAATACCGTGGGTCTTCAATATGAAAGCTCCGCTTTGATTATAGTCAAGTCATGGCGTGACGTTCCATCAAGTGACTATATTTGGGTCAAGTGGAAGTATTGGAAGTGAAGCACTAGTCAAGAGAGGATTCATCTTATCAGTTATATGGGGTTAGTATCATGGTCAACCCAAGTCAACTCAAAGTCAAAGTCTTTGGCTAGAGTATTTCAGTTAATAATAATTGTCATTATTGACCAAGGACTTTATTTTTGGAATATATAGTTGAATATGGATGATACTGGAATTTTTTTCATTACCAAATTCCATAAGTCCAAAGTGATATAGTTTTGATGAAGATAATTGGTGTAAATAAATGTCATAACTGAGCAACGCTTATTAAACTAAAATTATATTTTACCAAAATTGAGTAAGCGATAAATTTAGCCATAATGTCACACCACTTGCTAAGTCACGTGTGAACGTTAACATTCAAATAGTTCGATGTTTGTTGTTGACCGAATTTACACCCAAAAGTTACATAACCGAAATGATGAATTCTCTTAAGAGAAAATGATTTAATTAGTTTATAATTGTTATAAATTGATTTAATTAATTAATATTTATGATATATTAATTATAAAATTTGAATATGATTTGAGAAATAAATAATGTTATGTATATTTATAATAGTTATAAATATATCGATGATATGAAATATCGATAATAGATTAAATTAAATATAATTGTATATATTTAATTTGGGCCAAATGGGCTCATGGCCCATGATGTTATAAGGGAGAAATTGGCTGGTTTGGGTAGATATATAAGGCGGCTAAAAAATTGGGATAGGCTTGGAGATAGATGGTTAAGATTAAGAGAGAATAAGTAATAAAATTAACATATTTTCTCTCTTATGCAATCGTATATATATATATATATATATATATATATATATGGATCTCTAAACCCTAATCTCCATGCCTTTTTGGCTGCCGTTACCATCTTGTTTACTAGCCAAAACACATCCCCAAATCAACCCCCATAATTTCAAATCAAAGTCAAGTTAAATCCACAACTATTCGATAGTGAATAAGGGAATTTGTAAATTGAAGCTTTTATAAAAAAGAAATGTGAATTTATAAACATTGTTTTATAAATGTGAAATCAACTCACTTTGATAAGTAAATATGGAAGTTTATTAAAGGTATTTCATCCATGATTTTGGACAGTGGATAATCCTTTAATTAAATGGGTAGAAGTAACGAATTCGGTAAAGGAATTTCATCCACGATTTTGGACAGTGGATAATCCCAAATAAATGTGTTTAATAAGTATGTTTCCTTAAAGAATTAAATATATACTTAATCCTGATTTAAGTATATGTAATATTTTCTAAGTGATGAAAATAAATTGATTTGTGAATTACTTATTATTAAATAAGTATATGGAAATGTTTTCCAATATTGAAATAATGAAATGGTTTTGAGATTATATCCTTTTAAAGGTAATTTGAAGTGAATATTTGACAAGTGATTTAATTAATAAAAGATTAATTAAAAGGGCCTAGTGATTGTTTATGGTGCTAAATATTTGTTTGCTTGCTTTCATATTTAAATAACCGACTATCATATTTGGCCATTTTAGTTCCTCGACTTGATGTGGGAATTATTTTGTCATACACTTAGTACGTAGCCTTCTGTGTAGGCTTGATTATCGTTTGTGTTGAGGATGTTGATTTGTTAGTGCGGAGTATTACTCCAATCTATCGAGCTTCCTTCTTGGCCCGAAGGATAACAAGTTGAAAGTTGGAGACGTGATAAGTCTATGAGACTTTGTATGAGGTTGAGAAACGCTTTTGCGTTGTTGGTGCGAAGAGACCGGGATCAGATTTATCTAAAAACAACTTCGGACCAATGTATATGCGACGATTGTGCAGTTTGCTTATGATGATATTGATATTCCGGATTTTCATAGTGGGGGACTACTTGTTGATCATTTGGGGTTAAAATCCCAATATACATCCAGTAGCAGTAGTCTCTTCGTTATGAAATATCCAATGCAAGGACTATTCGCTACTAATCCTAGGGATTTCCCGACAGGATGTGGTAGGAAAGTGCCTTCGGTTTGTCCTGTTCCTGGATAACTTGTATGAATGTTTGTCTGACATTGCATTTCTGAAGATTACGTACATTGGTTTTTACAAACGTACATCTGTTTGGTGGTGGAGAAGGCAACTTCTCTTAGCTTAACACCCTTCCTTGAGATGTACGAGCTCAAGGGTTGTATTTTTGTGGAAGGCAATTAGTAGTCAACGGAAATGGCCATGTGGCATTCATAGTGATGTGATTGTGATTTGTGAAAGGTAATCGTAACCTTAGACCTCATCAACCGGAAATGACCAAAACAAGGTTAGATGCAGCAAGGCTAAGTGGGTCGCTCCCAAGTAGGATATGATCATCCTCTTCTAGATATATCTTTATACGCTATGACGTCGTGTATCTGATTATTGTGGTTTGTATGCTAGAGGGCCCTCGGTAAAGGTCGGTAACGACCGAAGGATGATATATTCGGTACCATGTAGTTATAGAGGTGGGCCGGTCTTGTGTTGGTAGAGGATCCTTTGTGATGGTCCTCGGTACATCCCTCTAGAGGTGTACCCTTCGGAAGGTAGTCCCTTCACTTGGTCATTTGTATGGAAATCCAAACTCCACTACAAGCTGTGATTTTTTTTGTAAAGGCGTAATGAATAGCCTCGAAATGCTATATGGGTAACCATTCCGACTATGATTAATATTATTTGTATATACTAGACACTAGTATAATATAAGATGATTTGATATGAAATGTTTTAGTCATTGTAAGGTAAAAACATGTCCGTGTTTATGTGTGGACTTGTCTTACGAGATACTTTTGTTTTGATAAAGGAAAAGTTTGGTGATTTAATAAATTCAGTTAAGTGTGATTCTCACGCTGGTTTACCAGACTGATCCGGGCGTTCTTCCCTTTCAATGCTCGGGTCAGACCGAGTATATTTACAGGTTAATATTGGTGCTTTTGGAGCTTCAGCAAGAGAGCTGGAGATCTTCATTCTCGTATACACGTATCAGTTTTGCTTGATTATCCGTTGTGCTTAGTTGTTGAATATTATCGCCAATTGTGTGGACATATTATTACAACTATCCAGGCTGATGACTATTGATTGATTGTTGTACTCTGATTGATGTATATATATATATACAGTTTCTGTTTTGTAAAGATCATTGATATGATATTATATGTTTTCCGCTGCGATGTGAGATTCTGTATTGTTTTGGTTGGTTCTATCTTCTCTCTTTCTTCTCTTCTCTTCTTCTCTCTTCTTTTCTTTCTCTTGACTTTCCGTCAGTCTGTGCTTTTTGGGTCGGACATGTGTGGTTTATTGTCGATTCAAAGGGTATCAGATTTGTTTGATTATGTTAAGCATGATAGGGGGTTCTCGCTTTGTGAACAAAGACAAAGCTTAGACTCTTACCCCTATATGTCCCTAGTGTGAAAGGGTTGGTTGATAGTCGAGAGGCTTGCCATAAAAGCAAATTTGAGGTTCTACTTGTGGTCACCTCCATGTTGAAAAGTAGGAGTGCCCCCATGTTGAAAAGCAGAAGGGTAGCGGGATGGTTGAAAAGCCTACCGGGGCGGGTGTAGGAGTTGCCCGTTCGTCACATTTGGTATCAGAGCTTAGATTTCCATTTTCCTAAGCTTTGTTGTGTACTCAGTATAGATAGGGACAGTAGCACCCTAGATTGAGTTGAGTGTATTATATATATGAGCACGTATTTGTTAGTGATATAAAACGTTTTATATTGTGTTTACTTATCCGTCGAGTTGTTTGTGAATTCTGGTCGGTATGTGGGACGCCATATTATCGATAGGGATTTCTAAACACTTAAACGAGGCAAGTCGACATAATATTATATTAAAAGTGGGTAAATGAAATAATTTTACCTCGATTATATTTTATATGTAAAGGAAAAGATTTTTCAGAAATATTATAGTGTATATAAATGAATTGTTTGGTTATTGAAATTGTAAATATATATAAGTTAATAAAAGATGTTTGAATAATCCAAATAAAAGCAACAATTGTAAAAGAATAAATTATTTAAGCAAATGAATTATAAGTATGGATTTATAATTAATATGATTTACAATGGTGAAATAATCTTATATAAGTGAAGTAAAATAGTGGAATTGTATAAGTAAAGATTTATAAATGTGATTTATAAATATAAAAGGATTTTAAAAGAATATAAAGCACTGAATTCACTACTGTTGCTAGGAAATAATAAGGGTGATGACTACAACATCATCAGTATCATTTTCGAGTTTCTATGTGATAGATTTGCTACCAATAGTAAATTGAAAGTTAAGTTTTGTTGTGATAAACAAATTTGAATTTAAAATCCAAGTTGAAATTGATAAATATAAGTGAAATGAGTTTTGGACTTATAATATGAAATAATAAATTTGAGTTAGTATAATAAGATATGTGATTTGAAATTTAACTAAAGGAAGGTTAAATAAATTGAACTGGATTAGATAAATTATTGAAATGGAAATTTAAACTTAAAAGTTAAGTGATTATATAACATGAATTTGAAAGTTTAAATAAATAAGTTGTATAACTTATAAAATGAGAAAATTTAAGTAAAACCAATTGTTAAAATGGTTAAACAATTTTGTTAAGCAAAACAAAATCTGAATTTGGATAGTGATATGAAATTTGGCTTAAGTAAAAGTTAAATAAAATGACTTTAGAGATGAAATTTAAGTTACGTCAAATAGAGTGAAATGTAACTTAAGTAAAAGAAATAAGATAATGAAATGAGTTGAATAAAATAGAATTTGAATTAAATTGGAAGTAAACTTAAGTTGTATAGTGAAAGTAAATGTAAATGAAGATGAAATGAAATATAACTTAAGTAATGTTGAATGAAGTTGAATTTGATATCAAAATGAATTAATAAAGTGAAGTGATGAATATGAATTTGAGTTATGTAATAAAAATTCAACTTTAATTGTAAATGTGAATATAGTGAATACTAAAATTCAATCTAAATTGAATATCAACCAAATTGAAATTAAAAAGTGTTAAACCAAATTGAATGTAAACGAAGCAAATTAAATAAATTTGGTAATGTTGGTTATGCATTGGTTGATAAATGGATGTTAGTTGATTGTATAAAAAATTCATATGTAGTTGAATAAATAAAATTGAAATCTAATAATTGAATTCAAATTGAAAGATAAGTAAATCTAAATAGAATTGAATTTGATCTGAATTGAAAGCAAACTAACTTGAATGTAAATTAGTGAATGTAAACTAATTGAATACGAATGAATGAATATTAGTAAAATTCAATGTTAATGAATCAAATGTGATTAAATTGAAAATCAATTCAAGGAATATTAATGAGAAGTGAATGTATATTGATTTGGTTATGGATTGATTGGATAGATATTGGTTTTTTGGATGATAGTTGTTTGATGGTTATATTTGTTGCTTTGATTGCATTTGCTATATTGGCATATATAGTTGTTGTATTGGTACATGTTGTATATTGATATTACTTTCATATATACATGTTTCTCATTGTTGATTGAGTTTAGTAGGTGCGGATAGCGCTTGCTTCGCATTTGGAGCTCGCTTTCGCGGTATATTAGCCGTATATGCTTGCTAATAATATATAAGGTACATATCTTGGATTACATATCGTACTTTTATACCTTTTTCCCTACGGGATGCCTCATCCTCGAAGATGAGATGTATATTTGTGATATATATATGTTGTGATCCTACTACGATCGAACCTCGCAAAGGAGGCTATGGCAAATTTTTCAGAAAATTTAAGGCATTAGAAAAATTTTGGGAAAATTGAAAGGAAAAATTTTGATAACTAAAATTTTAATTTTGAGTTAAAGGTTAAACGATATTAGTTGGTTTTGATAAGATAACTAAGTATGGTTTTGAAAACTAGAAAGTTTTATAAGAAGTTTAACGAATGGATTTTGGAAAAAGTTAAAATGTTTAAATAGATTTGATATCTAGTATTAACGATTTGTTTTGAAAAGTTAATGAATTTTGTGACTTCTTCTTACTTGGTAATTTCGAGGACGAAATTCTTTTAAGTAGGGGAGAATGTAACGACCCAGAATTTCGGCCATTCGAAATTCGTATATTTATTTGATTTTAAATATTCACAAGTTAATTTTATAAGCTGAAAAACTTATATTTCAAATATAGTGGTTTAATTGGATAATTAAATTGTTAATTTAATATTTGAAATTGTAGAAATAGTTGGAAATTGAATTTAATGTGAATAAAAATGATTTATAAAGTTGAATTAAATCTGATTTGAATTAGAATGATGTAAGAGAACTTTTGAAATTGAATTAAAAGTTAATTTGAAGAAATTGAATATTTTAATATTTAATTAACGTGTAAAAATAGTTATTTTTCAAACAGTCTCGAATTTCGACGAAACTAGTTTCATTGGATCTGTAATGTTATATTATTGTAGGATTTCAAATTTTGTGTCAGTCGAATTTACGGTTTGTCCGGGGCAAGCTAAAACGCGTAGAAATATGTTTAAGTGAATTTTAAATTTAAATAATTCGATTCGAAAACCTATCTTCCAAATACGATCAAATTGGCTCTCGATATATATTCCATTGTATTCGGAATAGGGGTAAAACATTATAAACGCCAGGCGGCACGTAATGTATATATATACACACACACATCCAATGTTGACACCACATATATACATGGATTTGTGATAACATAATTTAAGCATAGTTCAAGATAATTATCAAATAAATATATATATATATATAATCATAAATAAATAAGTTACCTTGACTATAGCCTAATTAGTACACATAGAATGCTAAATCAACCGATTCCGCTTGAATCCAAATTCAAATTCTTCTGGAGAGAGCTACCAGACTGAAGGCACTGTGCACCATTGTTGAAATTGGTTCGATTTTATATTTTAATGCTGGACTTAATGGAGGTAGGAGGGTTACTATTTTGGGCCAGAAATGGGTGGAATAGATGCTAAAAAAAGAAAGTAGCAAAAGATGAATTGAGGGTGTTTAAATAGCAGAGAGAAATGAGCAAAAAGTGGGTCGAGATCCACAAATATCTTTACCAATTCAAACTTCTTTGAATCAAATCCAACTCTCTACTCCAATCTCTATGGTTGGCCATATCAAAGCCCTTTTAGGCCTTCGTATCATTCCAAGCCCGATCAGATTAGTGTGAATTTAAATCTAATTTAAATGCACATCGATATCATATCGATACGTGTGTATACAACTTTTATATACATACTATTTTCAGAACCGATCAATATAAACCGAATACAATTTTATAATTAATATTTCATAAATATTAATTAATTTATAATAATTATAATTTAATAAAATCAAGTGGTAGTCGAAGTATTCAACATTTCATTTTGTTGACTCTTAGGTGAAAATTTGGTCGGCGATTAATCTCAGACCATTCAAATATTAATATTCACATGTTACCTTAGCTAGTGGTGTGATATTATGACCAAATTTGTCACTTACACAACATTGGTAAAATCTAATTTACTTATTTTAAGCGTTACCCAGTGGTGAAAATTATTTACACCAATTCTTTTCGTCAAAACTATATCACATTAGGACTTATGGAATTTGGTAATGGTCAAAATTTCAATATCTTCCACATTCAAGTTTATAGTCCAAACATTAAGTTCTTGGTTCAATAATATCAATTATTATTAATCGAACTGCTTCGGCAAAAGATTTTGACTTCAGTTGACCATGATACTAACCTCATATAACCGAGGAGATGAATTCTTTATTGAATAGTATTTCATTTCCAATGCTTCATCTCGTCTCAGCTATAGCCATTCGATGAACATCGTGCCACGATTTAACTATAATCAAAGCATAGTTTCCACATTGAAACTCGACAGTATTCAGAAGTCAGGATAATCGTGTAATATTGTCACATCGATATTTTCTGTTTGACCTTAGTTATGATAACAAACGGAAAACTATCGAGTGAATTATATCGTAGTTACTCAATAACTATCAGTACGTTACTCCTTGATGTCCCCAGCAGCCACGAGTAATACACTGCACAACATTTGGAGAGCGTTACGCACTCTAGTCTCAATGGATTTATTGATATCCAGTCTCGATACATCTTGACTAGAAATATTTAAAATTGATGTGTTTAATATATTGTGACAAATTGCTCATGACTACAACATATTGTAATGCTATCAAAAAACACACTATTTATGGATTTTGTATTAAATATAATTTAATTAATTGATTAATTAAATAACGTTTATATCAAGTATATAATAGAAAGAAAACACATTTGAGTTCGAATGAGATTTTATCGTAGAGTTAATAAATTAATTACAATAAATTACCGAATCGTTCGTAGGACATACCTCTAACTCTATCATGGATTTTGATCGGTTTTTTGTAGATTTTTTCAACATTCAGATCCGATCCAAGACTCATCGAATTTTGATCGGGTCAGGGTCTCCTTGAATCTGTTAAATCTGGGTTGCTCGGATGAGTCACTCAATGGGCAGTTTAGGTTCATACTTGCTATATAGATAATTTGATAGTTGGACTATTTTTGGATTTAATCAAAAATCAAAAAATGAATCCAATCTCATGGTGGGTAAGCGGTTAACCAATAGCAACTATCACATACATTTACAATTTTACCTTCCTCTAAATTTCAATGAATAAACCAACAACTACTTTACACTTTCATTCAATGCTCAACATTGAGCATATTTTTTCATAATAAAACGTTAAAATTTAAAAACAATTTTTGTATTATGATTAACTCATGGCCCTTGTAAAATGTTGACCACCTCTACTGAACTATAAAAAAATCAATTCGCACCAATCTGAAGCAACAGCTACTATCTCTCATATAATGAAGCACCAAATGAAACCTGTAAATTTTGGTCAATGAAACATGATAATATTTCACGCTCACCTGCATCACCATCGTTGTAAAAAACGATATGGTTTTACAATTCTCTATATAAATCAGACCAAACATTTCGTCAGAAACCTCAATAATTTTATGGATGGGCGTTAGACAAAGTAAACATCCATTAATTAAGCAGGGTCAACTGAAACCAGGAAACTACCACAAAATTTCTACAAAACTGAAAGCAAACTTCATGACTGCTTCGTTTATTACACTACTTGAATCATAAGTTTCCCACGTATTGTTACTGTATATTCTGATGTATGATTCTCTTATTTTTATTGCAAAGGAAAAAAGGAAAAATTAAATGTGATGATGATATTGTAAAATACCCAGAGTTTTCATGGCTCATGTCATTGTATATATATTTTAATATCAACATTCCTTTGAGGAAACTTACCAAATAATGATAGTACGAGGCTTACCAAATGATGATGTCTTTGTAGTTCTTTTTCTATTGTCTAGTGAAACCTAAAAAAAGGGAAAAAATGTAATTTAATTATCTCATTCTGTACAATTGACAAAATGATATATTTGTTTTATGGTTGAAAATTTTATTAAATGGTATATGGTTAACCAGTTCAAAACAGCAAAACTAGGGTACGCCATAAAGAGTGTATTTATTCAATTATTCTGTTAGTCAATGGTCGCTTCTTCTCTCAAAGTGAGGTTGCATATTAAACTACATAGAACTATCGCTAAGGGCGTTCAAAGCAACATAAAAATTTCGTGGAATTTACATAAGACGTGGACTTTTATGAACCTAAAATGATTGGAAAGGCATGCACCATCATACATGATGCACTTTACTTCTTCAACAAGGAAACACTTTCTTGTAAACACTAAGTCCGCTCAATTTATCAATACCGAACATCAATTTACATGTTCCACAAGTTGTATATATTTAACAACCACTTGTTATCAAAAAATGAATTAATGGTTTATATGGAAAGTGTATTATATTTATGCATGACAAGGATATTAGTTATAGAGGATGTTGGTTGATTCTCAACATGTTATGTATGCATAGCAAAACACGTGGACATAACAAACTGGTGATATGAAGAGTGAATGGAGAAATCACAAGAACGCATTTAAACATCATTGTCGACTAGTAGAACGCAGTTAATCGTGAGGGCATAGTAAAACATCAATGTTGCTTGTTATCCCATACTTGACCCAAACGACGGCTCAATGGAATTGGACTGTGAAATGATGAAGAAATGGATAAGAAGAAGTGCCTAAGGAAGAAGTCAAGTTTAGAGTAAATTTGGTGGATCGGTACCGAACCATAGATGGGTCAGTACTGATCTGTCAAAAGATGGACCTTTACTTATCTTGGCTTCTACAATGGATCTGCGTAATATTATGAGGAAAATGACAGATTTTGAAGATGAAGGATGGAATAGAAATCTAATTCTAAAAGGAGAAAACCCATTAGTGAACAATAATAGAAATAGAAGAAATAGGTTCAGACCAAGTGACAGAACTCTTTATGAGTTGGACTACATAAAAGATCTTATTCTAAAATTAACGCATGTCGCCCTAACCTAATTAGTAGGGGGATGCTATTGAATCTAGCCTACACAGGCGAGTGGAGTATACGTAACAAACGATCCAAGCTGAGATTAAGTTGACCCTAAGCCATGAAGCTCTTACACAGCTAGCCAAGTAGTTTGAACCTGCGAGTGTAGTAAGACGTAGCCAGACGAATCATCAAAGTTACCATTTGACGCTTGAAGACCCAAAACTTGAAGATTTAGGCAATTTGACGAAAAGAGTGAAGATTTGGTCAAAGCCATCGATCGGTATCGATCCATGATCGAATCGGCACCTATCGATCAAATCTTGGTTTTTTGAACCAAATGAATCGTTCTTCCTTCAGACTTTTCGGATATGACCGTTTGAGCAATTTAAAATGAGTTTTGATGATTTCATTGCATGATTCGTCAATAATACCAAGCTACAACATATAGAAAAGGACTTTTGGCAAATCCGTATGGTGTTTTAGATCTTTTGACTAGTTGTATGGAAATTCTGCAAAATTTCAAATCAATTATAGTACTCTCTAAATTGCAATGTAATTTGGTTGTAATTGTGAAATAAAAAAAAGGCTATAAAATGGACGTAGACCATAGAATTTGCCGAACCGCTATAAAAGTCTTGCATGTTCTCACTTTTCTAATGCTTTCGTACTCTTTTAATTTCATTTTTTTAACTTGGGGGTATTGACCAATATTTTGGCCAACATTTTTTGATGCTTTAACTGGGAACTGAACTCAGGAACAGATTTGTGATTGCTATTAGGATTTGAAGAAAATCTCCAACTAGGCACAAAGGAAATAGCTCTGAGAAAAGCTACAAGCAAGCAAACTCTAGTAGTAGAAGAAATAGATAGTTCAAAGCAAGGAGTTAATGAAGAAAACCAAAAAAGTAACTTCGGTTCAATCAGAGTTGTGACAAAGCAAGAGCTGGATATGATGAGGGGGATATAGATCAAAAAATGCAAATGTATCAACTTGCCATCATGGAAGAAATAAAGAAAAAAATTGCATCGACCATGAAGCAACCACTTCAAAGAGGAGGATCCTGTAGACATTGCAATGATACGTGGGATTTATCATTTGAGTTGAGCGAAGGAAGCTCAGTAGATCGATATAGAGACAAAAGGAGAAAGCATGAGAAGGGAATGTAGGAGCCTAAAGGAGTTAGAAATAATGAATTGAAGCAGGTAGTTCAAGTGTGGGTATGTATCGATCCATCGGGAGCCCAAGTGGATCTTGGGGATGACGCAAAGTATGATACTAACGATTATGAACATAGGGGTTGACCCTCAAGATGGAGTTGCTGGAGGAAGTACAACCGGGAATGCTCAAAGAGGACGCACTCTGCATTGAAATTGCTGGAGAACCAAAAAATGGACTCCCTTGAAGAAGGGGGAACAAGACGCTGTCATGCTAGCCATGACCGTTTGACAAGTTGAACATTCACCGGTGCACATGATGGTCGTCGTTTAGGGTGAGATGAAGGCAATGAAAAATTGATCACATAAACGATTATAAGGCTATCACAACAAAATCAACAGTAGGATGATGGATGATTGACTGCTGCTAGTAGAAATTTTTTACTGGGGAAATTAGAGAGGCCAAATATCCTAGAAAGTTCATCATGGTGACAACGCCTAACTATAACCGGTTGACTAACCCGATGAAATACTTAATGAAGTATGGATAGCATATGGATGATGCTAGAACTGATGATGCAGTAAAGTGTAGATGGTTCCTCTCTTTCTTGAGGAATTGGCTATGATGTGGTTTTATAGGTTGGAACCTGGGTCTGTATTGTCTTATGATGAATTGACTAACAAATTTTTGGAACAATTCATAATTCCCTTGGTCCAACCGAAGGACACAACATCCATGGCTAATCTTCATCAAAGGTCTTGTGATTACTTGAAGAAAATTTTAAAATGGTTCAATGCCATTGTAATGGTGGTAAATAACTCAACACATGATATTTTTTTAACAGCTTAGATAAGTGGAGTGAACAAAGGACATATTTTGGCAGGTGGTTAAAGATGAATAAACCAACTACCTTAAAGGATCTTACAGAAATGCTAACCAGATTTTGTGTGTGGAAGAGGCAGATCTGGAGAAGGACATGGGTAGTAGCAGTCAGGATGGATCGAGTTTGTCATGAAGAGCGATGGGGGTGTCAAGTAGAATGGTGACAATGGTAATGGAAATTATGGAAATGGAGGTAATAAGAGGAAGAACCTGAATGTTGATGGTAAGAGGGAAGACCATAGAAAGCAGTTCAGGTTCAACTGTGATATGAAGTATATAGAGTTGACGAACATTGTTGAGAACATCCACCTTGTGATGCAAGGTACTATGAGGTACAAAAATCCTGCTTTAAGGGAGGCCACTGGCGTGGAGAAGCACTTGGGAAAATATTGTTGGTTCCATGGAACTCATGGACATAAACGAATGAGTTCAGACACCTTAAGGACATGATAGAGGAATTGATTTAGAAGAAGCAACTCCAGCGGTATGTTAGAAACCAATAGGATAGCGGGCCAAGAAATGGACAAACTCTGAGGCCAACTCCTCTAAGTATTGGAAAAGGACCAACGGAGAGGGTTTGAGGCCACCAAGCTAGAGCATGGTTATAAGTACAATTTGTAGAGGTCTGCATCCCATGGGTAAAAGTTGAAATGAGATAAAGAGGTATGGGAATTTGCTAAAGCATTCACCTTATAAGATGTGTTAAGCGAATGAGGAAGGAGTTCTCGCCAAACAACAACGGAAGTTTGATGATGACATCATTTTCCATAATAGTGATTCAGATGGGGTCAAGGCTCCGACACTCGACCCAATGGATATGACGACCATTATCGGCCCGGGTAATGTTTGTCGAGTGCTAGTAGACAACGATAGCTCAGCAAATATCCTTTTGAAGCAGACATTCGATAAGATGTAGCTCAACAAAAGGACTTGATGCCTTGTAAATCTTGTCTCTTGGGATTTACTGAAAGTGACAACAACTCTGATTGGATGCATCAAACTACTTGCCTAGCTTGGAGATGACCCCCTTAAGGAACTACGGGTTCAAATCTTCGTTATGGTAACCGGATTCTCCTCCTACAATGCATTCTTGGGCCGATGGACCCTAAGTAACATCCGAATTTCACTTGCCCCATGGTGTTTGATGAAGAATTTTCAATGGATAAAGGAGTGGAGGAAATTCATGGAGACCAAAGAGTGCTCATTGTAGAGCTTTGAGAGGTGGGACGAAAGGAGAAAGGCAAGAATGCAGAGAAGGATATTTATATCAAAATATCAAACCCATAGCAAACAACATTTTAGCCTCAGCTCGGGTCCTTTAGTGATCACTACAAAGCTATGGACCCACAGAAAAATCAAATGGGATGAGGGTGGGATTGGTGGAGCTAATGGATGAGGTTCAAGTTTATGAAGATGATCTAACAAAGATTATCAAAATTAGATCTCAATTCAGCTTGAGGACAAAGGAGTAATCAGTAGGGTTTCCCAGGGAAAACAAGGACATGTTCACTTGGCACATTTTGATACGTGCGGAATTTCTCCTAAAGTTGCATGCCATGCGCTAAATGTAAACCCATCCTTTGCTCTGGTGAAGCAAAAACAATGCACCATGGAACTAGAGAGATCCGCTGCGTCTAAGGTGGAAGTGGATAAGTTAAAGACAAACAACTTCATCAACGATGCATTATACTTGGTATGGGCATCAAATCCAGTAATGATCAAGAAGGCTAAAAGGAAGTGGTAGGCATGTATGGATTACTCTATTTGGAACAAAGCGTGTCCAACGGATTGCTTTCCGCTACCATATATTGAATAGCTAGTGGATGGAACAACAAGATATAAGGTTCTATTATTTATAGATACTTATTATGGCCACAATCAGATTCCAATGTATGTCCATGATCAAGAGAATATAAGCTTCATTATAGACTTAAGACTATATTACTACAAGGTAATGCCATCCAATCTGAAGAACATTGGAGCTACTTACTAGAATTTAGTTAATAAAACGTTTGCAGAATAGATCAGACAGACAATGGAAGTCTATATGGACAATATGTTGGTAAAGTTATAAATATCCATCGAAGTTTTCTTTCAAAGTTACATCAGGAAAGTTTATTGGGTTCATTGCAAAGTCAAGGGACATTGAGGCTAACCCGTATTCAATTGAAGCTTTGAAGAAGGTTACAGCCCCATATACAAATAAGGAAACACAAATCTTAAATGGTAAAGTCATTGCTTTGAGTTGGTTCATCTCAAAGGCTGTTGATAAATATATACCATTCTTTGATGCCCTCAAGAAGGGAAAGAGGAAGTTCTGATGGACAATTGAATGTGAAGATATTTTTCAGAATCTATTGGAACATCTTTGGAAAAAAAACTAATCTTATCAAAGCCATTGGAATGAGAAGATCTTTATATCCATTTAGTGGTATCAACTCACGCATTGAGTGCTGCCTTGGTGCATGAGGAGTGTAAAATCCAAAGGCTGATATACTACATCAGTAACCAGTTCATTGGAGCAAAAAATAGATTAATGAAACCGGATAGGTTGGGATACTTCTAGTTGATTGCGTCCAAAAAATGAAGACCCTATTTATAGGCTCATTGGATAAGAGTTTTGATGAATCAATCTCTTAGGCAAGTGTTACATCGCCCCGAGACTTCGGGACAATTGTTGAAATGGACCATCAAAATAAGTCGGTATGAAATCACTTATCATCATGGGAAGGCGATCAAGGACAAGCATTGGCAGATTTTGTAACAACCTACATTTCAATGGGCCTGAATTTTCACTAAATCGAAAACCCAAGTCCAGCAAAGTACAGATCGTTGATTTAGTATCCTGCAAATAGACAAATAAATGCATATGAGAGCACTATCGATAACCTATAGCGAAATAGTAAAGTATAATAGAACATATAGTTGCTGACCAAGATTGACACATGCCTAGTATCCTTGTCAGTGTCGAGCATGCATTAGGGAACTTGTCCTTCCACCATTCTCGCCTTGTAGCAGTACATGTCCCTCTAAAGCTATCCTGTGAGTTGTAATAAGTAGGGGGTCAGAAAAACATTCTAGTGACAGGAGAATTATACATTTTACATATAACACTAGTTTATACCGATTGTCTTCCATTACATGTTATGTCTTCTAATTTTACTTAGTCATCTTGACTCCAGATACGCGTATGATACACCCCATCTACCCGAAGTAGACTATAACTACATACGTGTTTGTGTATAAGTATCATAGTCCCACTTTGGTCCAAAATACTATCTCTGCTAGTACTCGTAATCTTGCACTACGTTAAGATCCATCATCAATGCAATATCATGTCCATATAGAACTATGTCTTGTATTACGACTACCTGTACAACTATTCATTGGGGAGGGGAACCCGAAATGTCGACTCATCGGTGTGTCTTATTGTTTCGTCTGTGTCCACCTCTCAATGGTAGTTTACACCTCGTCGTGCCTATCGTAGTGCCTAATATGGCATCATGATAACTTAGCTGTATTCTATTTTTCCTTGGGGATTTACTACTAGTATGCTCCTATTGTGGGCTTAGCTCCACTTATTATAGATGACTCAGCTCCTTGGACTACCCTATTCATTTTTGAAAGAAATCTTTTATGAGTTAACTAGCCTTGCCCTAACAAACAAACTACCCAACAACTATGGCGGTGCATTACCTAACGGGACCTATCCTAGTAGGAGGTGTAGTCCGTTAGGTGTAACCTTGTCTTTCCCATTGACTGCGTAGGACCGATGATGCACTTTACCTATATACAGCTCCTAATCCTGATTTGGTACCAACACATACTGACATAGCGTCGAGCCGCTCTCCATCCTATTTAGATTGCCTAACATAATCAAAGCTATACCCTCCCCTTAATTTATTGAAGAAGACTCTACTGAGGGTATTCCTTCGCCTATACGCAAGCATATATACTCCACATGTCTTACTTTTAGATGTGTCTCGCATCAGTATAATGTATACACAACTGCTGGTGGCCCCTTGCGGTGGGAAGAATTCTATTGTGTAACACTTCCTTGCATTCCGACCCATTCTAATGACTATGTCATTCTTATCCATTTAAGTAATATATGTACTTATATTGTTCACATCCCTCATAAATGCATACTTAAGGCTACGTCTGTGTATGTGTGTATCTTCATTCGTTCTTATTTAATTATTGCGCCTCTATTGTTCACTGCTAACAATATTTCTTTGGTTTTCTATGCGTTTACATCTTATTTAATTTAAGGTCATTTACCGCTTTCTTCTAAATATCTTTTCTCACTTACTTTCTCTTACCTTCGTTATTTAACTTCAAATTTCTATTCCTTTTAACCCTACCTTATTTTAGAGGACTATCTATACCCATTTTATTTTAAATTATGACTTGTCTATCTTTTCATTTCTTTTATTTTTCTTCCGTTTTACTTACATTATGCATATTATTTTCTTAGACTATTTTTATCACATTTATAATTCTTTAATTTATCCTTAGGGATTTTATATATTTTAATGCATTGGAATTACACTTCTCCCAAATGGAATGGCTAACATTGTAAATTTCTATATCTTATCCAAAAAGGGAATTCGTGTTACGTTTGGAATTACAAGGAATTATCTTTTCATAGTTATTGAAATAGACAGTATAAAATACGGTAAATATTTCTATTTTATACATCTCTTTCTTTTTAGGTGTATTCCTTGTTATATGAACCACTACACTTTTATTTATAAATCTTAAACTTGATAATGTATAGAAATTCACATCGCAACATGCTATATATATAATCCAATAAATTAAAATATATTTAAAGCCCTACATTTACTGTGATAACTCAATTTACTATTTTATCTGCATAAGTCGTATTAAATTTAGAAATCTCGAACTATCGAATATTCTATAAATTTCAGAGACTAAATTCAGGGACTATAGATACCTAATATTTTCCAGATACATGGAATACACAATTTTAGTTACAAATAATAGAATATATAGGCAGGGTTTACAATTTTATTTCATATATACAATTTTTGGCCTACAACTCCAATTTATATTTCAGGCATACATGAATAGATCTACAAAGATATAAATATAATATTATATAAAATATATAATTTTTACTCACCATTTCAGCTTTCTAAATCTTCAAATGTAATCCCTATTATTCTAGTTTGATTACATTTTTCCCCTATTTGGATTTATACACCGTAAGCGTACACGGAACTTGTTACAACCGCCTTTCTTTAACTGAAGACGAGCCATTAAGGATAGAAGAAAATGAAAGATAAGAAGAAACTACACAATCACAGAATCTCCTCACGAATCAAAACACAATATAATAGATAACATAGGATATTACTTAGTCATTTCCATGATAATAATACATCAAAGTCATTACATGACAACCTTCAACTAGACAGTTATAACTACATGCCCATACAAAATACATAGATCATACATAAACAAAGTGGAATAAGGTAATAACTAGCTAACGGTGAAGCCACCTGCTTCAGCTCCTTCAAAATGCTTCCGTGAGTGTTAACTGGGTTTTTAACCCATCAAAATTCAATACGAATTAGGACATTCAGACTATGCTAGAATAACTCAATAATCAACCAAAAGGACCATAAAAAGAAGAAGAGAAAGACCCAAGAGGAAAAATGCCAAAATAAGCTAAGATGATGGATCGCTAGCGATCCATCACCTATGGGTCGCTATTGATCCATAAGGCTTGCTCATGGACCCTCCAAACCTCTTGCATCATGATTCATTACCATTTCTAAGAACGCTTGCCAAGTTTCATAGCATGCCAAACAATCTAGCTCAAGAAGTGAAGACTCATCTGATTCAAGATGTTTGGCCAGAATTAGCTAACTTAAAATGGACCTACAGATCTCATACGAAGTCAGATTGACTTGAAATTTTGGGAGAAAATTTAGAAAACATAAGAGAAGGCTCAGAAAAAAATGAAGTCATTTGGAGTTGATTTGGTGGATCGTTAGCGATCCATCTAGATGGATTGCTAGTGACCCATCTAGATTGGGCCCCACTACCTCAAATTTTTATGGTGGATCCCTAAAAACCTCTAAAGTCTCCCTACCAAGTTTCGTTCGATTTCGTTAAGATTTGAGTGAGATATGGATGATTATTCTGGACTAGATGACCCATGAAGACGAATGGTCAGATTAACTCGAAACGATTTAATATTTGGACAAGGCACTTAAATAGAAGATAGGAAGATAACCTAACAAAGATCACTCAAAAATATGCTAAGTTGATGGATAGCTAGCGATCCATCCCCTATGGATTGCTAGCGATCCATCTTCTACGGATAGCTAGCGATCCATCAAGATAGGTTGGATCACCTTCAAACTTTCCGAGCTCCTTCGTAGCACTAAGTAAAGGCTTCTGGTATAAAAATATGCTAAGTTAATGGATAGCTAGTGATCCATCCCTTATGGATAACTAGCGATTCATCCCCTATGGGTAGCTAGTGATCCATAGAAATGACTCATATTGATTTTAGATTTTTGGTGATGACTTGGCATAACAATTGGACTCTTCTACACTTGGACTTCTGGTCCAATACTCACTGAACTTCCCTGTAAATACTCACCTACCTGTAACTAGAGATGGATCTTTTCCGAAGAGAGAGCTGCCATTACTCTACTGGAATTCCTTTACTTCTTCAACTTTCTTCTCCCTCACAACAGTCATCAAGGGGGTTACTGTGATTCTCCAGTCAACCCTTGAACTTGTGACTTATTCGAACTCATTATAACTTAGATCTAAGCACTAACAAGTTGATATCCAAAGAGATTCAACTATTATAATCCTATTAAAGATTGATTAAAGTGGATGTAGACCAGAGTCAACCGAACCACTATAAAAATTCTATGTCCCTTTTCTTACTACTGATCTTTATTTGTTGTTTATCTGAGATTTGTCCTGCTGATTATCTACGCCGGTGCTTTCACACTTGATCCAGGGTGTTGATCCATTTTTTGGGTTAAAATTTTGGTGCTTTCACTAAGAACCTTGAACGAGATTTAAAGAGTTGAAGTTTGAATCTAAGATTTAGAGAAGATGAGTAGGCCTAATACTAGATCTAGAGCTGTAGCAAGTCAACCGGAGCCTGGGGGAAACCAGGAGGTGTCCTTAAATTCCCATCAACCCAACTATGTGATTAGAGAGGAGATGGAAAAGACGATGAAAGAGATGCAGGATAGAATCTTAGATAGACAACATGAGATGATGGACGACTTCTTCTAAAGGATGGAGCAGCAAGGGATAACTAAATCTGTAAGGAGGGGCAATGCCGAAATCAATCCCAATGCCAGAGTTACTGTTGCAGCACCAGGAACTGGTGGTAATAGAGCTAATCCAAATATTAGGATGCAACAGACAGAAGAATATGTACCAGAACTTCCTCGAAGGAACGTAGGTCTGAATGAAGCTAGAGTTATGGATCAGAACACAAGCATGTGGTCGGAAGAATGCATCCCGGGATACCCCCATCGGAACAGGGAGCAAAGTATTACTTTAGGACAGAGACCTTCATTGGATAGTGAGAACTGAATTGCTGAATTGGTATGAAGGTTCATTAGAGGAGGACCCTTGGATCAAGGTTTGGAAGACGTGAACAGGAATTTATTTACTGCTAATATCCGGAATGCGAGAAATCCTCCAGATTTCAAGCTTCTGACGTTGGAAATGTACGATGGAAAGACAGATCCAACAATTCGTATGATGAGATACATCCAACATATGGAGGTGTTGGGTGCTTCTGAGGAGGTAATGGGTCGGTGCTTCCCATTATACTTAACGAATTTAGCTGCAATGTGGTTCAGACAGTTGGAGAATAGGTCCATAAGCACATGGACTGACTTGGTGAGCAAGTTCTTGAGACAGTTCAGAGTTCATGTCTCACAACCGAGGAATGTACTTACGCTCTTAAACGTAAAACAAAAGCCTAAAGAGTCCTTAAGAAGTTATTTAACAAGATTCAATGCGGCGGCAGCTACGGTTGACAAGCCGGATCCATCATTTATCCTAATGGCAACAGTATCTGGGGTCGTGAGTAAGACTGATTTCAAAGCTGCATTGAAAAGGGATCCACCATGGGATCTTGCAGAATTCTACTATGAAGCTGAGAGATATATGCATCAGGAAGACGCTGAAGCCGAAGATGAGGAAGTGGATGCTGATATAAATTCCATGGAGGACAGGGGACCATCCAGAGCTGGAATTGGAAAAAGGGAAAAGGAAAACTGATGATGACTTCGAGGAGCCAAAACGACAAAGGAAGGAGCCGAGATTCTCTTCATACACTAACTTGACTGAAACCCCGGAGAGGATATACTTGGATACTAGTGGGCAGAACCTCTACCGGAGGCCACCTAGGATGGAGCCCACTGATCGAGAGAAAGGATCTAGAAAGTTTTGCATCTTTCATGAGCTGAATGGGCATGAAACGAACGAGTGCCAACACCGTCGTGATTTGATAGAAGAACTGGTTCGGAACAACCAGCTGCCACAATATGTGAGGAACAAAACTATGGTAGAATTGCAAGAACAACCACCATCCACGGCAAATGCATCAAGAAATGCCCAGGGATTTGAACCAAGAAAAATTATCCCATGATCGCGGTAGATGGGAATCAGATCCGGCTCCTATGCTTTGCTTTTTCGTTTATTTTTTTGAAATTTTCTTTTGGTATTTAGACAATAATAACCTCAGACCACTTAGATGTGTATGGGATCCTGAACGGTCCCTAGGCATGCTCTAAGTCGGATGCCTGAGATGACTATTTAGGACAATAATGACCTCGGACCGCTTACACGTGTATGAGACCCAAATTAGTCTCTAGGCACGCTCTGAGTCAGATCCCCGAGGTGAAAATTTAGGATTTCTACTTGTTTTGATTCCTGCTTATTTGATTTCTACTTGTTTGTTTTGATTTGAATATTTGAATTTTGAAGAATCCACATTGATTATGATGACTGATATTGATCACCTTAGAGTTTCGCCATGAGACCGGAGGCAAGTCCTCTTGCCAGAGAGCAAGCGAATGGAGTTGTACAATATTGATTGCCTTAGTGTCCCGACCGGAGAGACGAGACCGGAGTACAAGAAGTAAGTCTCCTCATCGGAGAGTGAGCGGATGGCTTACTTAATCCCCGTAACTTAATAAACAAACGATCCAGAGAGATCGTCCCCTTAACTTAAAACAATAAACGATCCAGAGAGATCGCGCATTAAACTTAAACGATTAGGAGAGATCAAGCCTTAAAACAAATTTAATTTAATAAAAGGATTTGAATGCCTTATAAATAGAATAAAACTGATAAATCTTAGATGAACACATGATGATCTCGATATATGATGTGATTTTTGATATAATAATGTGATTTTGATATATGATATGACAACTCTGAATGAGAAGCAAAATGATAATGACGTAAATCCCGAATGAACATGGGACAATTAGAGATATGTGATTTAAATGGATATATGTGATGTAATTGGAAATATGCAATGTAATTGGAAGCATGTGATTTAATTAGAGATATGTGATGTAATAACTCTAAATGAAATCAGAACGATTGTAATGTATAGATTACACTTGGGTAGAGTCTAGAGTCTTAAGATGTAACTGGTTTGGAATGACTTGTGATTGGCAAGAGAATCTGAAGGAACTGGATGATTCACCATAGGCTAAAGCAGCTAAAAAGCTCAATTATCGAAGACTGGAGACATAAACTTGTTCTTAAACAAAGCACACCTTTTATTCAAAGGCGTACTTTGGGGGGCAAGTGTTAACTGGGTTTTTAACCCAACAAAATTCAATATAAGCTAAGGTGATGGGTCGCTAGCGATCCATAAGGCTTGCTCATGAACCCTCCAAACCTCTTGCATCATGATTCATTACCATTTCGAAGAACGCTTGCCATGTTTCATAGCATTCCAAACAATCTAGCTCGAGAAGTGAAGACTCATCTGATTCAAGATGTTTAGCCAGAATTAGCAAACTTAAAATGGACCTACAGAACTCATACGAAGTCGGATTGACTTGAAATTTTGGGAGAACATTTAGAAAACACAAGAGAATGCTCAAAAAAAATGAAGTCATTTGGAATTGATTTGATGGATAGCTAGCGACCCATCTAGAGTGGGCCACACCATCTCAAAATTTTATGGTGGGTCCCTAACACCCTTTAAAGTGTTCCTGTAAAGTTTCATTCCATTTCATTAAGATTTGAGCGAGGTATGGATGATTCTTCTAGAATAGATGACCCATGAAGACGGATGTTCAAACTAACTCCAAATGACTTGATATTTAGATAAGGCACTTAAATAGAAGATAGGAAGACAACCAAACAAAGATCGCTTAAAAATATGCTAAGTGGATGGACAGCTAGCGATCCATCCCTTATGGATAGCTAGCGATCCATCAAGATAGGTTGGATCGCCCTCAAACTTTTCGAGCTCCTTCGTAGCACTAAGTAAAGGCTTCTAGTAGAAAAATATACTAAGTTGATGGATAGCAAGCGATCCATCCCCTATGGATAGGTAGCGATCCATAGAAATGACTCATATTGATTTGAGATTTTTGGTGATGACTTGGCATAACAACTGTACTGTTCTGCACCTGGACTTCTGGTCCAATACTCACTGAACTTCCCTATAAATACTCACCTACTTGCAACTAGAGATGGATCTTTTTCGAAAAGAGATCTGCCATTACTCTACTAGAATTCCTTCACTTCTTCAACTTTCTTCTCCCTCACAACAGTCATCAAGGGGGTTACTGTGATTCTCCAGTCAACCCTTGAACTTGTGACTTATTCTAACTCATTGTAACTTAGATCTAAGGACTAACAAGTTAATATCTAGAGAGATTCCACTAGTATAATCATAATAAAGATTGATTAAAGTGGATGTAGGCCAGAGTCAGCCATATACTATAAAAATTCTATGTCTTTTTTCTTACTGCTGCTCTTTGTTTGTTGTTTATCTAAGATTTGTGCTGCTGATTATCTACACTGGTGCTTTCATACTTGATCCAGGGTTTTGATCCATTTTTTGGGTTAACAGCGAGAAACCCGCATCACTTGGCTAATCACAAAAATTTGAGTACCCAAGGGTTTTAGGAAAAGAAAATAAAACTTCGGGTCAGACATGAGTCTAGTGTGAGTAAACTCAAAACAACTTAATTTTTTTACTTTAATAAACGCTTTGAAAATCAGAGGTATCTCGTAAGACCACGTCGCACGTAAACACGGACGGATTTTTAACTTACAATAACCAAAACACTTTAAATAGAAATCCAATGATATTATGATAATGTCTAGGGTTTTCAAGTAAATAATGAACATAGCCGAAATTGTTACATTAATTAAATTCCAGCATAATAGATATACAACTAAGACAAAAGGAACTTGAGGTACCGCACATCACAGTGCATCTTTAGATAAAATAACACTGAGGACCTCGCTGGGATCCTCTGCCAATACAAGACCGTCCAACCCCTTGCTGGGACAGTACTGAATAAAATCACCCCTCTGTTGGGATCAGCAACCGTACTGAAGCATACATGAGTTGATAGTAGGGACTCTAGATAGGAGTGACCTTACCCTAACGGGAGCGACCCACTTAGCCTTGCTGCATCTCCTATGTTTTAGTCATTCCCAGTTGATGAGGCCTAAGGCTACGTTTACCTTTATTATAGCATTGCCACATGGAATGCTAACATTGCCTTTCAGATGTTGACACAATGTTAACGTTCATCCATACAAGTCGTTCAGGAGATGAACGAACTGAAGGCACTGTCTCCACTACACCAGGTTTGGAATCACCCTCAGGGTTAGTAGCAAATAGCCCTTGCACTTCAAAGTCTTCATCTTGGACCTTGCCTTTACTATTTCCAATTCGAACGCTTACGTTGGTTCGAAGTGGTTTTTGGATAACAACTGTTATCCGATCCCGATCTTCCCAATCCAAGGTTCGATAATTTTAAAGGGTCAAGTTGTTTTATAGTGGACCATTCCACTATCAAGGTGTAAAATTTTACATATGAAGATACGTTCCAGATGCTTAGATTACCATGACCCACTTATCGAAATTAACTCTCTTGTATTCATCACGTTTCCGAAGTGCGGTATTTGCGATATGTACAAGTCAACTTACTTTCAATAAAACATGTCAACGTTTTATTACAACTACTTTAATTCATTTGGCTACATAATATAATGGACAAGAGATCCTTTGGTTTTAAAACGATTTTCCTAAACAAGAAAATTGGTTAAAAATAAATGACCGATAGAGTTTTTACATGAAAACTTTAAAATAAATAAACTTTAATTAAATCATAAGTTTAAAATTTAATTAACTTTAATTAATCTTAATTAAACCAAAAATCTACTTTAAATCTTAATTAACTAAAAGTTTATTTGTAATTAACTTTAACTAAATAACACACATTTAAGAATTAAACCCAATTTAAGTGGATAATTAACCTTTAGTTAAATAATAATTAATTACATAACTAACTCTAATTAAAAAATTAATTAAAGTTTTAAACTTGATTAAATAAAAATTAATTTCCTTGTATCTTAATTAATCATTATTAAACTTCCTTAACTAAAAATAATTAGTTGGTTAATAATTTCTTAAACTCTAATCACTTAACCTAATTAATTAATTAATAATTACCCGATTAATAAATTAAATTATTAAATAACCAAAACTTAAACTTTTGACTTAATTAATTTGAAATGTGTTTTCAAATACAATCCAAAAGAAAACACTTTAAAACTTGAAATCGTGAAATTTCCTGAACTGTATCCATAGCGACTATCGCTGTGAGCGCAATTCGCTAGAATTGATTTCTAGGTAAAATCCTCACTTTAACTCTAGCTACTACATGTTTGAAACACAAATGGAAGAATTTTGGAAACTTAAACAAAAGGCAAAAAACTTGGAAAACATTTATAGAATCCAAAACTAAAAAAACAAACTTTTGTTCTCAAATAGGATCTCAAGTCCTTTGCAACTTTTCATGGTACTAACTTCACAACAACCACATCACATACACTTGGTTTTGTTTCATAAACACAATACCCACATCATAACCAACCATTCACATATCTGTATCCAAACATATCATTTAACATCCAAATCACAAATCCAAGCTTAATCACAAACTTATAATCATGTGTCATCAAAACAGCATGGTATTTCAACACAACAAACATCATATTCTCACAACGTATAGTTTATGAAAATCAAGTTGTTTTCTTTTCCAAAAACAAGAGTTTTACTCACCGTAGCTTACTAATTCAAGGCGATATTTTTGTTAAACTTTGAAACACCCTAGGATATTGCAAAATTTGAAACTTTAGATGCTTGAACACCCTAAATGGGCTCAGCCATGTGGAGTTTGGGCTCGACCTAATGGGGTTTAGGCTCGACCATGTGGGCTAGTGGAGGATGGTGCTTGTACTTTGGAAGAAGAGGGGTTGAAATATTGTAGAAGTGTTTTTAAGTGGAAAAGAAGTGGTTTTTCTCAAATTAGAAGACATGAAGAGAAGTCATGGAAACGTTTGCTCAAGCTTTTAGGAAATTTAAAGCAGAGAAGGAGATTGTAAAGTGAGAAACATGAGAGTTAAGGGGCATATATAGGCTTAGGAAAACATTTTACAAATATAATGTACTTTGAATATAATATGTATACATGCATGCATCTCCATTCCCCTCCCCCCCAATTTCCGTCCACCTTAAACCCCCCTCTCTCTTGCACTATTCATGCCATGCTCTTGTACTATGTCTTGAAAAAAGGATATTTTTATATGTTAATATATATATACTTTTGATAAATAAAATCTAATATGTTTATATAATTAACTGAGAAAATGTGTACATGCATATATACATGTACACGCCATGTTAGGATAGTTTGTAATGTGTACATATGTGTTTACAATAGTGCTATGATATTTTAAATAACTTTTAACTAATGAAACATCAATATTTCGAAAAATAATTTTCGGTCACATTTTCTTTTTCTCTATAAACTATATATATTTGTAAATAAATTTTGAAAACGACTTTATCATCATTGGTTATTATTTAAAATAGTTTTATCTGTTAGTAAATATTAATTTATTAATTATTTAAAAATATAATTAATTATCCATTTAAATAGCGATTAAATTCTGGGTCGTTACAGAACTATTAAAATCTAGATTAGCAAATAGATTTGGATTTTGATTTTAGATCCGTACCTGTAGTTTACCTTGGCTTTGGCGATTTGATTTGAACCTATTCTCTTCCTAAATCATCTTCTACAATTCTCTAATTGTATATACGTATAAACTAGAACTATTTCTAAGAATTTAGAATATTGGAGGAGAAGTGAGGATCTAGGTCTATATTTGTAGAGGTTCAAATAAATGCCAACCGTTCAATAAAACTGTACTAAATCTGGACCATTTAGGCCATTCATTACTATTGATATAACATGTGTAACGATCAACCGTGGTAGACCAGGTGTCGACCGCTATAGCTCGACTTGGGTGCATCTTGGGTCAACCTATTCTTTGTTTAAATGGCGATTAATTTGTTGTCATAATTTTTTTAATTTTCTTACTTATTTAATCGATTGTTACAATTAAATTTCCACTTACCATTTTGTTGATGTTTAAGCAACATTAACCGTTTGTTAAATTTAACCGACGGTAATTAAGGTTAGTTAATTATTATTTTTTACTTATTTACATATGTAATTATTTCCAACTCGTAGACTTCAAATTTTAATAATATTTTCATTTCAAACGTTAATAATATTTTCGTTTGAACTCCAACAAAAAAACTTTATATATGAAAGTTGATCATAAAATCACCATGAACACAATCGTACAAGTTCCGTAGCCAAATTCTGGCATTTATAGATATTATATTTTTCAACGTTATCATTTGTTAATTAATTTTTTAATTAATTATCATAAAATTATAGGGTGTTACAAATTTCATTACCGAATTCACCGTCCGCGAGGATGAAACGGAAGAGGAGTTAGTCAAACTTTATCAATGGAAATTGTATGTAAATGGAGCATCCAATGACCATGATTTCCAGAGCCATAGTAGTTTGGTAACTCCAAAAGGTCGGAGGATCTACTATGCATTAAACGTGAGTTCTATGCCATGAATAATGAAGTAGATTATGAAGCATTGATAACGGGACTAAAGATAACAAAGAAATTTGGAGGGTGGACACTGCATATCTGTAATGACTCTTGGTTGATGGTTTGCCAAGTTAATAATAAATTTTAGGCTAAGGGTGCATGGCTTTCCCCTACCTGTCAAAAATGTCGGAACTACTGCACTATAATGAACACTACACAATAACACACATCCCTAGAGAGGAAAATATGAATGTTGATTCATTAGTTAAGCTGGCAAGCTCTAGTGATGTGCAACTATTGTGAATTATTCTAGTAGTAATATTGAAATCTCTAAGCATAGATGAGATGGATATTGACTACATCATAGAGAAGGAGTCATGGATGATTCCATTCTAGGATTATTTGCTAAAGGGAACTCTTCCGAAGAACCAAAATGAAAAAAAGGAAGCTCTTGCGTGAGACATCATGCTATGTAATGTAAGACATAGTTTTATTTTAGAGAGGATTCTCCATCCCCTACTAAGGTGTATTGAAAAATATAAAGCTAAGAAGATCCTAGTGTATGTTCATGAAGGAAGACGTGGTGATTACATCGGGTGGTAAAATTTTGCAAAGTAGATTCTTTCTATAGGTATTTCTGGCCAACTATTAATCAAGATGCAATAAAATGCTCGGTGAAGTGGAATAAGTATCAAAGATTTGCAAAGATATCGAGAGCCCCACCCAAAGATCTTATGCAGATGGTTAGCCCCTAGCCATTTGTGATTTGGATAATTGATACTATTAGAGTGTTACGAATGTCCCACGAAAGAGCGAAATATGCACTTATGATAGTAGTTTACTTCGCAAAATGGGTTTAGGCGGAGCCCCTCACCACGTTTAGTTAAAAGTGATCAATTTTGTAGTAAAGAACAATTTGTATAGATTTGGAGTGCCACTAAATACAATAATGAACAATGGAACTCAATTCCAAAGTGCATAATTTTTTGAATTCTATGCTCTAGCACATCAGCAAGTGAATAGATAGGTAGAGACAACAAACGAAATCATCAAATCCATTATAAAGAGGCGAATGAAATGAGCTAAGGGTAACAAGGTGGATGAGTTACCTTGGCACAATGGGCTTATTGAATAACATAAGAGTCCATAATCGAACACACTCCATTCGCTTTAGCCTATGGAACTAAAGACATGATACCGATTGAAGTGAAAGTCCCTTCTTGCATATGATTATATTATGAACCTAAGGTGAACGAGGAGTTATAACTAGCATCCCTCGACTTGGAGGAGAAAAAGAAAGAAGAGGCTAATCTAAGGGTAGCTTTTCACTAGCAAAGAGTAGTAAGGCAGTTCAACGCCCGGGTCCAAAAATGTACTTTGAGATTGGCGACCTCATTTTGAAATGGGTCTTTCCGAGTAAGCGAGCACTTGGTCTAAGCTGGGAAGGACCTTATATGATAGGAGAGAAGCTTGGAGACAATCCTTTCAAGCTATTTCCAGTCTACGAGGATCCAATTTCGTAGGCATGGAATAGTGAGCATTTGCATCGCTATTTCACTTGATCCCATTCATTGAATTATGCACCTTCATTCAGATTGAACCCAATTTGGCATTATTTTCCATTAGATTTGGAGTAAAATTTAGCTTTTTGAATCAATGATATGTATTCATTGAGTCTGACTTGGCGTTACAGGATCGATAGCGTGAATAGACATTTTGTATCTTGAGAAATGGATGACTATGTACTCAGTATTAGGTACTAGCAGAGTCCTTTGAACATGATCGGTTCTTTGGAGTATAATTAAGCTAGGGAGAGATCAAATAATTCAGCCCATACAATCTTATCTTCGACCAACGCCCCGAGATAGGTGAAGTTGGAAATGGATGCAAGTAGATAGGCATCATGTACACTGATTTTTAGAGATAGCAATCGCCATATACTGAATTCTCATAAGTACAACCACTTAGTTATATTAGTACTCATTTTCACACAAGAGGAAAGCCATATAATTTTAGTCAGTACTTCATAATACAATTGTATTTATAGTTGAACAAGATATGTTTGGTCGATAATAAATAAAACTAAGTAAAGGAAAGAGAATTATATAATCATGAAAGTTTGTGTATATGCACAAAGATACAATAAATAAATGCATTACACAAATCATAGACATAAGCATGGCTAATGTATATGTAATTTATTCCAAACAATTATATATTGTTAGATGTAGGAATAATACATAGATGCAAAATATAAAGGGTGCGATAAAATAAAGGACATAAGATTTGAGAAAATTTTATTTACTTTATTCTTGATATACAATTTGTAGGAGCTGGACCTATACAACCATGATATATGTACATCGGAAGTCAAAAACCACAAAAGGACAAAACGAGTAAAAAGCAAAAAAAACTTGGTGGCGATTGGAGTGCTCACTTTTTTGCCTCTTAGCGTTCTTCATAACTTTCAAGGAAGATCAATACTTGCATTTGCCTTTTATTAGATTATCACCGCTCGTTGGGGTGATATCTTTCTAGGTTGTCAGAGTGTCGTCTTTGATTGAAATGGCATTAGTTCACCTAGACAATTATATTGGAAACTGGAGTGTCTACAACAAAATTTTGGGTCTTAAAGCTATTCAGACACTAGAAGTGGTGAAATGTGTATTAACTACTTACTTATGAATATAAAACTGTATTTACTCAAATTGCAAACAGAAAGAAGTAATCAGAGAATAAGTAAGTGATAAAGTAAAATGCAGTAATGTAAATAACACCCGGATTTTTATACTGGTTTGGATTAACCAATCCTACATCCGGTCCTGCACTTTATTGTGTAGAATTCCACTATAATCGCTTGCTTTCCACGGGTGGCAAGAACACCTTTACAATCTTGGTTTCACGGGCTACAAGACACACCCTCTTGATTTTACAAGCTACAAGAACACCTTCTCCTTATCAACAACAACAAACTATGGCAAGTAGTCATATCTTCAATACAGATTCTTGTAGATTCGGTACAATGATCCTATAGACCTCCAATGGCAATATATCTTTGAATTCTTTGAGGAATAGAATGAAATCAGAGAGAGAATGATGTGAATTCCAGTACAACTCTCCGATATTGTGTGGTTTACAAATCGGTGAAGAATTGGAGTGAAATAGTATCAATTTGCAAGGAGATTGGAAGAGTATGCAATGGATTTCTTTTGCAAATGTTTGGATAAGGAGGAGTAAGAGAAAATGAGAATTCTTGATGATAAAATTCGTTTTCAAAGGCCTTTATATAGTGGTTGAAGAGACGTGTCTTTTGGGGAAGAGGTGGAGGGAAATGTCTCTTCATTTAAAATTTAAAATTCTGAAAAACAACTAGCATGTAGACATCCTAGGTACCCCCATGTCGACATGAGTGTGTTGCAAAATGAAAAGCAACACTAATAAGTGCTGCAAATTTTTAGCATTTCAAATTACCTTATATTTGTGGATTTTTGTGATTCGGTTAAGGTCAATGGTTGATGATCTTCAAGTATAATTGCCATGGGATCTTTAACAAGATATTCTAAGGTTTAATCAACTCCTCATCACTTCAAACACCTTTATCCTTCAACATTATTCTCTAATTGGGTTTTGTTCTTCAATTGCTCTGATTAACCTTCTTCTATAATTCATTTGCTTCCATTGTATTCTTGTTTATCTCTATAAATGTCTCCATAATTTATCTGATATGACTTCATAACTCGGAGATACATTAGTAGTAATATTTATGTGGTTGTTGTCATCAAAATCAATACCTAGGGTATTAACAATCTCCCCATTTTTAATGACGACAACCATATAAATATTTGAGAGATAAAATATAATACTTTTATATTTGACTTCCCCTAACTCTATGCACTCCCCCTATCATTTTGCCTAGTATATTTATACCTTTTCTCCCCTTTTGTCATCAACAAAAAGGGCGAAAAAGAGTCGCTTAAATCACTGCTAGACAATATGTAGAGTTTGTATATAGAGATAAATGCATATAAATAAAACACATGAGGGGAAACCAAATCAATTCAAAACATGAAATAAACTTATCAAATAATAAGACGAGTTTTAAAGTTACCGACTTTGCTGATGCCAATAACAAATCCTTTTCATATTTATCCAAAGCTCAATAGAATTCTTGTCATATGCTTTGAGCATCCGCTATCTGGTATACATTGTTTGGTACCTGAAAAATTATAAAATATGCACACTGGTACCTCTTTTATTTTGGGATCCATGGGGTTAAGTTTTGAGATGTCAAACCCATGAAGAGTTTGAATGTCCTTTCAAAATATAATTATTAGATGAATGAACCTTATTAATAAAATTATCAATATGTTTTTCTTTTTCAATATCATCTAACTTTTTTGGAACCCATAAATTAATGAACCTATTTGGAGGTTTTAACTTTAATTTCCTAGGTTTTGGTTTGAACTTGGTAGCCTTAACAAACTTAGTACTTTGAGTACTATTATTCTTTGATTTAGCCTTAGGGGTGTATCTATGTCCATGTTTATTCCTAGTGTGTTTAGATGCAGATAATAATTTTTCTAGATTATCCTTCCCTTTGTTAAATTTATCAATATTAGTTTTCATTTTTTCAAAATCCTTATTACGGTTAAGAATAACATTGTCCAGAGATGTTATTTTGTCATTTAGATCAGTGATCTGTGACTTCACTGAAAGATTTTCTGATTTTAAGGATTCATTTTCACTTTTTAGTTTTTCAAAACTTTCAAGTGTCAAATCCTTTTCATCATTATACCCATTAAGTCTTTCAGTTTCATCTTCTAGACATTTTTTTTCTTCAGTTAACCTTTCATTAAATATTTTTAATCTATCTATCTCTACTAAACTATTGTTGTACTCTTTCCTAAGTATTTTATATCCTTGATACATATCATTCAAAACATTAGTAATTTCTTTATTAAAATTCCATACCTGGTCATCCTTTGCCATGAAGCACATGTTGGCATTTTCTGTTTTTGAATCACTATCACTTGATGATGTATCTGAATCGTCCCATTTTGCATTGAATGCCTGTTTTCTCTCCTTATTGAAAATGTTTGAAAAGTACTTTGATTTCTTTAGGTTGGGACAGTCTCTTTTCAAATGACTGGGTTTATCACATTCGAAACACTTAACAACATTTCCATTTCTAGAATTATTGTTGTTAGTTTTTCGAAGTTTGTTTGTTATCTAATACTTCAAGAATTTTTTGAACTTCTTGGTTATAAACTCGATATCATCACCAATAGCATCATCATCTAGTTCATCGTTGTCGATCATAACATTGAATGCTAGTGATTTCTTCTTGTTTGCCTGATTCTCTTTTCTAATTTGCAACTTTACTTCATAGGACATTAGGTTACCAATTAAATCTTCTATTTTCATAGTACTAATATCATTGGCTTCTTCGATTGCTAGAGTCTTCCGATCCCATTCACTAGGAAGTGAATTCAAGATCTTTCTTACTTGGTCTTCTTCAGTAATTTTCTTTCCTAATGATATTAAGGCATGTCCTATATCTTGAAACCTAGAATACATATCAGAAATAGACTCATTTGGTTTTATTTGAAAGAGTTGAAACTGGTTAGTTAGCATAAATATCTTTGTTTTATTACTTTACTGGTGCCTTCATGTGTGACTTGCAGTGTTCTCCAAATTTCATATGCAGAATTACAAATAGACACTCGATTAAATTCATTTCTATCTAAGGAGCAAAATAAAATGTTAATGGCCTTAGAGTTATTAAGTGCTTATGTCTTTTAGTCTAGTGTCCATTTTGAATATTCAGTTTGAGGCTCTATGTACTCTATTTGTGTAATGTTCCAAATATCCAAACCATTAGACTGCAAATAACATTTAATCCTACAAGCCCAATATGCATAACTACTGCCATCAAATAGAGGGGGTCTAGTGGTAGATTGCCCCTTCTACAAAAGTGTTAAAAAATGTGTTACTAGTGTCATTAGCCATTTATACTTCTCAAAAAACAAGTTATGAATTTTTGAAAACCAATGATCTGATACTAAATGTTGGAAACTGGAGTGTCTACAACATAATGTTGGATCTTAAGGCTATTCCGACACTAGAAGTGGTGAAATGTGTATTAACTACTTACCTATGAATATAAAACTATATTCACTCAAATTGCAAACAGAAAGAAGTAATCAGAGAATAAGTAAGTAATAAAGTAAAATGCATTAATGTAAATAACACCCGAATTTTTATACTGGTTCGGATTAACCAATCCTACATCCAGTCCTGCCCTCTATCATGCAGAATTCCACTATAATCGCTTGCTTTCCACGGGTGGCAAGAACACCTTTACAATCTTGGTTTCACGGGCTACAAGACACACCCTCTTAATATTGCAGGCTACAAGAACACCTTCTCCTTATCAACAACAACAAACTATGGCAAGTAGTCGTATCTTCAGTATAGATTCTTGCAGATTCAGTACAATGATCCTATAGACCTCTAATGGCAATTTATCTTTGAATTCTTTGAGGAATAGGATGAAATCAGTGAGAGAATGATGTGAATTAAAACACAACTCTTTGATAATGTGTGGTTTGCAAATCCGTGAAGAATTGGAGTGAAATAGTATCGATTTGCAAGGAGATTGGAAGAGTATGCAATGGATTTCTTTTGCAAATGTTTAGAGAAGGAGTAAGAGAAAATGTGAATTCTTGATGATAAAATTCATTTTCAGAGGCCTTTATATAGTGGTTGAAGAGACGTGTCTTTTACTGAAGATGTGAAGGGAAATGTCTCTTCATTTAAAATTTAAAATTCTGAAAAACGACTAGCATGTCGACATCCTAGATACCCCATGTCGACATGAGCGTGTTGCAAAATTAACGACAACACTAATAAGTGTTGCAAATTTTTTAGCATTTCAAATTACCTTATATTTGTGGAATTTTGTGATTCAGTTAAGGTCAATGGTTGATGATCTTCAAGTATAATTGCCATAAGATCTTTAACAAGATATTTTAAGGCTCAACCAACTCCTCATCACTTCAAACACCTTTATCCTTCAGCATTCTTCTCTAATTGGGTTTTGCTGTTCAATTGCTCTAATTAACCTTCTTCTATAATTCATTTTCTTCCACTATATTCTTGTTTATCTCTGTAAATGTCTCCATAATATATCTAATATGACTGCATAACTCGGAGATACGTTAGTAGTAATATTTATGTGGTTGTTATCATCAAAATCAATACCTAGGGTATTAACAAATTATGTAGTGCCAAAACCAAGGGTACAGTGAAGGACATGGTAGAGAAGAGAGGAACCGACATAGAAATGGATAGAGGCAATGGATGATTAAGAAGGCTTGGCTTGATTTTAACCTTTAGGAGCTTAGAAGCATCTTTAGCCAGGTTAGCTGCCATGGCAGGATCAGGCCTGATGTTCAAGTAATGACATGTAACATCCCACTACTTGGAGGCCCAAAAATAATGGCTACGGATGCTGCAGTCATCCATAATTATAAATCCTCGATGACCAGATACGGCGGTGTTAGATTCATTGATACACAAAAACACGTGAATATGGAAAAAATTTAAAACTTCAAACATGATCACATTCCATTTCAAAACATTTCCAACTCATTACATAATCCCACAATCGCAGATCACGTTTAGAGAAATATAATCATTACAACATACGCCAAGAGCGACATATGTAGATGTCCCCTTGGATGATCAGAGTATATATAGGCAATTTAACAACTTTGCCATTACAAACAACATAGCAGAATCAAATAAAGAAAACTCTATATAGTTGTCTTACCTCCTGCATGTCTCCAGAAGTTTTATTCGCCTAATGAGGTACCTAAAAACCTCAACTCTCACCTACTCAAAATCAATTGAGTACCTGAGAGTTTAAGGGGAAAACATAATCTTTGAGTCAGACATAAAGTCTGTTATGAATAATAATCAACCATCTCAAATCATTTAGATATCTAGTGAGACCACACCACTTAGCGGAACGGGTTTTTCCCTCACTAGTATCCTGAAACCTTTATAAAACCATATACTATGCTCCTGCATCCACAATGGTTAAAACGTAGTAATTTCAAAATATTATGATGATATACAAACATGTTAAAACATACTGGATTTCCCATCCTCTGTTTAATTGACTCCCTGTCATATTTATAGTTTCTAGGTTCACCATTAACCTATTAGTTTTCATGGGCTTACTAATAACCTTTGAGAATATAGTGGACTCCCTGTCCAATTTCATAGTTTTCATGGGTGCATTATGAACCAATTGGCCTCTGCAAATTGACTCAATTAATTCATGGGTTCCACTGAACCTATTGGTGACTCCAATAACTTCTCTCTTATCCTAGTTTTCATGGGTTAACTAGGAACGTATTGACAACTGTCAATAACTTAATATGGATATAGTTTTCATGGGTGCCAATTGGCCCCTGCCAACCACTCTTTATAACATAGTTTTCATGGGATCACTATGAACCTAGTGGTAACTCAAATAACTTTTTAATCATAGTTTTCATGGGATCACTATGAACCTGTCTCCCTGACAACTTCCATATTTAGGCATCCTATATTTTGGTCTCCTTGACCTCTTGGATGCAATTCTACTTATCCAGGAGTTTAATCAATTTATATTCGCTATTGGGTTAACCTAGCTGGTTCTTCTACCCTTTATCCCCAAAATGCAGTTATGGGTCCATTATAATGTGAATATATTTATATTTGAAGAAGCAAACATAATTACAAAACAATACCGCTCCTGTGGATTTAATGTCCTTGAAACACTTTTCATATAAAACATGGTTAATCCCTTTAACCTATAATTTTTTATCAAGCAAAGCTTTTTCTTAAAATAATTTCAAAACTCATTTAAATTAGCCATGGGTTTTTCCTTTAAAAATGAGTTTGGGTTACAAAACCTTTCGAAACCTTCGAAACCATGCTTTCACTTCATTGGATACCCTCCTTTGAAAGCATATAGATCTATCTTCAAAACATTAGGCTCCTGCCTTTTGTACACATTAAAACTTTCTTTTGAAATCTTTCGAATGTATTAAAGCATTAGAATTTAATCATTTAGAAGCATAGCTTCGAAACTAATTGAAAGTACCTCTTTCGAAACCATTGGAAGTAACCCTTCCGAAAACATTGAATGTCCCCCACTTCGAAACCATTGGGTTTTATACTTAAAATATTATTTGGGTCAAAGTGAATATAGGTAAAAGAATCACTTTTGAAACCATCCTTTATCGTGTAGAAATATTGGGAGAAAAATGATGGCGTCGGCACCATCCCTTTCAAAAGCTTCAAACCATTTAAACAAAACATTGAAGGATAGCATCGAAACCCCTTTCGAAGCCATTGGCTTCGAAACCCTTGGACCCTTTCAAAAGCATTTAGGAAGTGACTTAAGACATCTTTAAAAAAAACACTACCTTTCAAAAGCATTGATGACTTCAATACCATCGAAAGGCTAAGGAATGGCAGCAGTGCTTCGACTAGATCGGAACCCCTTCTTTCAAAAGCATTGTTTCATAAGTAAGGAACCCATTTGAAAGCAATCATAAGTTGACGGTAACCCCTTCGAAAGCTTTTAAAAACCTCTTTCGAAAACATACGCTTCGACTCCTTTGAAGGCTTAAATAAAACAATGGCAGGTGCTTTTCTTTTTAAAACAAACCAAGATATCGACCCCTTCGGAAGCCATGCTTTCGACACCTAACTTTCTGCCTTTCTCCAATCCACCCTATACCATTTTTGTGATACCTTGTGTATTGGTTTCGGCATAGTTGGTTTCGACTGGGTTGAAGGTGGAAGCTCTGAGTCGAAAGGTACTTCTAAAGTAGGCGAAACCAACTTTTCTGAGTAAACCTGTTTTATTACTAATCAAAGTAAACCTTTTTCTAACTAACATGCCACGTGTAAACTCCAGATTGGTTACCTTAACTTTTCAAATTCTTTACTAAGATAACTGCCACTAATTTCAGATCTAAACTATGGTTAAGTTAATCAAATAAGCCCTTCCATTAAGCAAAACCAATATTGCAAAGAAGTCCCTCTTCTAAAACAATTTAATTTGCATGGCAAATCACTTTAGAAAAATCTCCAAAAATTCTAGAAATTCACTTTAATCTTGTTATTTAACATATCAAAATTTCAGACCCAAATTCTCAATATATTTTCGAAAATAAATTTATTAACCCAAATAACCATATTTTCCTTTGAAAATTCATAATAATCTTTCCATACCTTGGAAAATTATCAAAATTAAAATCTAACTCCAAAATCATGTTTTATACAACATAAAATTTTTCCATGGTAATCAAACATCAATACAAATCGGTTTTGCCCTAAAACCGTGTATATTCCCATTTAAACAATCTTGTTTAAATTAAATAAACTAATATTCAAGCATATCATCATCCAATTCATCATAAAAATGAATTTACCCTTAAATCTGAAAACATACAATTCAAAACAAAATAGAGATGGAATTATTATTCACCTTGATTTAGATAAGGAGATTTGATTGAGATTGATTTCCCCTAAGCTTGATTCTCTAGCTTTTAATTGAATTCCTCTTCTCTTTGATTATGGCCGGCTCCTCTTAATATGTTTGTTTTCGTTCTCAAAATGACGTGAATGGGAATGAAATGATAGGAACGAAAATATGTATGGGTAAGGTTTATGGGCGGTAAATTCCTAATATACCCTTATGTAATTTAATTAATGTAAAAACCATTCTTAAGCCCATTTAATTATTTTATTAGGCATGGCCTTAATTAGATTTATTCAAATCACAACCCCCTTATCACTTAACATTTACATTATTCTATTTAATTTATCTAATTAAATTTCCTGAATAATGTTATCAAAAATTAGGGGTGTTACAGGCTACCCTCCTTAAAGAATTTCGTCCTCGAAATTCAGTAAGGACTAAATAATAAACATATCAATCATCTGTAATGAATTTTAACAACCATACTAGTCTACCTGACTAGGAATTATCTATATAAATCTAATATAGACATACCCTCAAAGTAGATCAAGATAAATATCTCGAATCTTGTCCTTTGTCTCCCAAGTATAGTCCTTCTCGTGGTCGCTCCACTGAACTTTCACTAATTTTACTGTCTTGTTCCTCAATCTTTTCTCATCTCTCGCAACAACCCGAACTGGTTGTCTAATAAAAGTCAAATTAGGCTCTACTACTAGATCTTCCAACCCTGTCGGAGGAATAGTGGCCTCTGGATCATACACATATTTGCGAAGATGAGATACATGAAATACATTATGGACACCTAACATACTGTCCGGCAACTCTACTCTGTATGCGAGCTTTCCAATCCTTTCTATAATCTGGAATGGACCAACATATCTCGGTGCCAGTTTCCCTGACTTCCCAAACCGTACCACACCCTTCATTGGTGATACCTTAACGAAAACCATGTCTCCCACTGTGGACTCTAGTTCTTTACGCCTCTTATCTGCGTAACTCTTCTGTTTGGATTGAGCTTCCATCATCCTTTCTCGGATCAACTCAACCTTCTCTGAAGCTTCCCTAACCAAATTTGGACCTAAGACCAATCTGTCTCCGGTTTCCAACAAACATACTAGTGATTTGCATGGCCTTCAAAACAAAGATTCAAAAGGCGCCATTCCTATACTAGTTTGGTAACTATTATTATAGGAAAACTCAACCAAATGTAGGTGATCCTCCCAAGATCCACCAAAGTCCAACACACAAGCTCTCAATAAATCCTCAAGTACCTTATTGACTCTCTCTGTCTGCCCATCCGAGTAAGGGTGATATGCGGTACTCATCTTGAGCTTAGTGCCTAACACATCCTGTAGACTTTTCCAGAATTTGCTAGTGAATAAAGCATCTTTGTCGCTGACTATGCTACTAGGAACTCCATGAAATCTAACTATGTTCTTCATAAACAACTTCGCCAAAGCAGGTGCTGTCATGGTCAACTTTACTGGAATGAAATGGGCACTCTTGGTCAACCTGTCCACAATGACCCATGTACTCTCATTTCCTCTGCTTGACCTTGGCAACCCATCTATAAAATCCATAGATATCGAATCCCATTTCCAAACTAGAATCTCTAGAGGCTGAAGCAACCCACTTGGCTTTTGATGTTCGGTTTTCACTTGTTGTGTAACGACCCTGGATTTTTACTTAATTTGAATTGATAATTAATTGAATTTTTAAAGACAATTTGTAAAATTTATCGATTAAAGTGATGCGAGTTTCCCCGAATCTCAATAAATTTTGTATGAATCATTTAAAATTAAAAAATATTGTACATATATGTATATATGTGAATATATATGTATATGGGTAAATATGAGTAGATTTGAATTTATATATATATATATATCTACTTTTGATTTGAATTTAAATTGTAAATAAATGATTTAAATTTAGGATTGATGGTTAATATATATGAGAAATTATAACAAGTTAAATTATAATGAAAATAATTAGTATTAAATTTAGAAATAAATAATTGAGATAGAAATAAATATAAAAATACATAAGGTAAAATTTTGGAAAATATATATAAAAAAACAAATAATTGCTAAAATCTAAACAACAAATTAGAACTCTAGAAATTCCTCTATATTACGAAATAAATAAATTATATAGTTTTATTCAATATAAAGTAAATATATATCTTACTAAATCAATACAAAATAATACCAAGTAATAAAACAAACAAAAATAATAAAAGAAAAATAAAGTAAAAAATAGAAATTTAATTATATTTTAAAGTAGTATTATTAAGACAAAGCAAAAGAAAAGAAAAGAAAACAAAATATGTATATATGAATGGTTTACCAATGAGAAGACCTTAGCAAATATATGATAAAGTATTGCAAAAGAATGAAACAAAAATATAAGCATGTAGACATATGGGGAGACATAAGCACCAAAACAATATCATTACAGCCGAAATGAAAAGATTTTACAAATATATATGTACAAGCAAATAAGGATAAGTATGTTGTACAAAGCAATTAACACCAATACCTTAGTACACTACAACATATCAATTCAGCCACCAACTATCTCCTATATGGTACAACTGAAATGGGAAAAAGAAAAGAAACAATATATGAATGTGGTACAACTAATTAATGCAAGCACAAAAATGTATCCATAAGCCACCAAGCAATGAAGAAATATCATCTTGTATTGTACTAAACAAATAATATCACTTTATACAAAACCAATAACATCACCTGTAAACTATTTTTATATATCAATCCATTAATCTTAGTACGTTCCATTCCAAGGCATGAAAACTGAAAGTAAAAATATCATTTAAACTTAAACAAAAAAAATTCAATCAAACAAGCTTCAGCCTGTAACAAAGATCAACCAGCTTCAATCTGAATCAACTAGACAATTCAGTTTAAAGGAATCAAAGCATTCAAGGCTTTCAGCTTCAATACCCTTCGAGTTTCCAGTTTTAAAGCTATCCAGAATTTCAAATTTTTGGCTTGCTCTCTGTACTTCTTCCAAAATACAGGTGAACAAACTTCATTTTTAAAACCCATTTGCTTGATTTCTAATGCCTGTGATAATCGAAATGTTTGGTTATGGATGGAAATGTTGTGAATAAATTAAAAATGCCTGTGCATGTCTGTTAGGTGTGAATGTCTGGGAACAGGGAAGAAATGTCTTGTTCATAATTTACAGGTTTTAAAACCTGATCAAAAAAAAAATCTAAAACATTCCACCTAAACAAATTAGACTTTGATTTCTGAATGAAAAGTATTTGTATGTGTATAACTCCATTTATTAAAATAGATTCAAAGGAAAATATTGGGTAAATATTTTGAAATTGGAAGTATACAGTGAGTATCTTTTATTTAAAAACAGTTTAACAATCTGTGATGAAACCTTGTTGCATGTGTAGAAATATAGTCTATAATGCTTGCTTGGGTTTTGAATATAAATGTGTGTATATAAGTATAATATGTCTGTAAATTAACTCTGTATATTTTTATTTGTGCCCTGTTATTAGTAACAGGATCAACTTTATCAAAAAAAATTCCTATCTGCCTAAATAATCAATATTAGATTTTGATTACTAAAAAGAAAAGGTTAATAACATTGTGTTATTGTTTTTAAAAATAATTTTAAGTAACTGTATTCGGTTAATATTCTGTAAAATTTTTAATTACAGTAGTAATCAGGAAATGGGTAAAATTCAAACATGTTAATGTAAATCTCTGATTATATAATCTGGAAAGTGAAGTCAAATCATGAATTTAGGTATAAAGATTGAGATTTTTCGTTTGGGTTTCGATGAGATTTTTGGTGTGGAACGTTTTTGGGTATTTTGGCTACCCTTGACGATCGGAAGCGAACTGAAGCTCGTGGTTTTGCATGGTGGTGGCCGGGGTGTCAGGGGTCTTAGGAAAAATACTTTGGTATTTCACTAATGGCTATGGCGGTCGGAATTGGGCGAAGTAGGGTTTTATACCTAGTTGAAGTTATCGATGTTGTGGGGATTCATACGGCGACTAGGGTGGACCGGAGTGGTTCGCGATGGTGGGAAGTGGAGCTGGAAGTCGAGACGATTCGATGGTGGTAACGGCGAGGTTCATCGGGGTCAAGTTTGTCGGTGGTTGGTGGTTTTTCCAATCGGGTTGGTTCCAGTTATTGTTCGTCTGGTTCAATTTAGTCTCGTAGGCGAGATTGTCAGAGTTTGTGGGTCGGGTGAGTCGGGAAGGTGGTCGCTGTCTTGTTGATGACCTCGGCAAGGAACAGAGGTAGTCAAGTGATCTGTACAGGTGCACGCATGCACGTTGTATTTGGAAGATGAATGGAGTTTTTGGGGAAGAAACGTTAGTCTCGGGTTTGTGCTCGAGTTATTCACGTGAGTGTCTCGAAGCAGAAGAGGATTGGGTGAAGCTCGAAGTGTTCTTCGGGGAAGATAGGCTCTGGCTCGAGTAAGTCTCCGGTTGGATATAGAAACAGTTTCAGTTTTGAAACAAAACATAGATTTTTAGAAAACTTTTTAACCCAAGTTTTAAATAAATAGTTTTGACTTAAGTTTTGATTAATAAAGATTTAATGATGATTTATTTATGATTTGGATTAATGAAGTAAGTAATTAAAGGGTTAAAATCATTAATGAAGAATTATTAATTAAATATTAATAAATGATTAAAATTGATTAATCAAGTGATTAAGCAATAATTGATTAAGGATAATTATTGGTAATTAATTAAGGGTTAATTAATGTGATTAATTAAGGAAGATTAATTTAAAGGATAATTAAATAATTAAAGGTTAATTATTTAATGATTAAAGGTTGATTGATTTATTAATTAAGGTTGATTAATTAATAACTAAAGGTTAATTAATAAATGATTAATGGATAATTAATTAAAATGGTTTGTAATTAATTAATGTTAATTAAACCAGGATTAGTGAAAAATCTGATTTAATTTAATCAGATAAATAAATTGACCTTACCTATGAATGTTGGACCTGACTAGATGATTGAATTGTTGATATTCCCTGATATATGATGCTTTGTGATACATCCTGATTTGTGTTGTGATCTGTAATTTATTTATTTGGGATGAATGTAATTGATTATCTATGATATATATCTGTGATCTGTGAATGAACGATAAGCGTTATAGTTAATACTGCTTATCAATTGTATTTTTGTATTTGATCTGTGATGATTGAATGATGTTGCACTATTATGTGTAAAACCCCTGGACTACACCATACACACACAAATATGGATTTCACGTGGAAATCGGTTAAATCACAAATGATTTAAATTTTAATGTTTTTTTGAAATTGAAATTTTAATTTCAATTGATTTTGAAATTGGAAATTGGGGTTTAATATGAAAAGCTTTTGAAAGGAGTTTTAAAGATATTTTGGATATCTTGAAATTTAAATAATTTGAGTTAAATTTGAATTCAAGTTTGAAATTGAATTCTATGATTTGAAATTAGGGATTAAAGATGTTGTACAAGTTATATATGGGTTGAACCAATTTAAAATATTGTTTGGGAAATTTGAATTTAATTCAAGGGTTTTAACTCGTGTAAATATAACTGGATTTTTCTGAAACGAAACTATTTGTTTTCAAATAGTAAAAGCTTTCACATAAGTAATGAACTTCCAATTTGTGTTGAAAGGTTTCAAGTTTGAAATGGAATTGAAATGTTTTGAAAACTATGAAATGAGTCTTTAATTCAAAGACCGAACGAGTTAATCCAACTTGAAATGGAATTGTTTTGAAAGACTATGAATGAATCTTTGGAAACGAGTTTTGAAAGCTATAAGTTAAATCTTGATTTAAAGATTTAACGAGTAAACCTATTGAAATGGAAATTGTTTTGAAATCCATGAATGGATCTTTGTGAATAGGGTGAACTTTGTGAATTGAATCTTTTTGTTTAAAAGATTAGAAATGGTAACTTGTTTTAACCATTCGAATGAAAAGTTTTGGGCTTTAAGCTGTGATTTAACTAAGACCCCAGTATCCATATGATTTTTAATTGCGGTCGTTATTCGGTTTAGCCGGGAAAGGACCTTTGTGTCATATAACCCATTCCGAATAATGATACGACGTATATGGATAGCATTTGAAGACCGGTGGTGAAGACCGGATACTTTCAAAAACGAAAGGATTACTATTGATTGTCTCTGCATCGGCTGATCCTCGGTATAGAGATTTTTACCACCTTTAGTGATGGGAAGTCTGGACATGATTAGAAATTATCCGGATTTGCAAGGGCTTCTTTGGAAGTGCCTTCGGTTCCGTTCGATCCCGGAATGGACTTGTATGGATGTGTGTCTGACATTACATTTGAGATGTAAAGCTGGTTTCTATCTAATACATTTCTGTTGGTGGTGGAGAATTTATTCTCTTAGCTTAACACCCTTCTCTGAGACGTACGAGCTCAGAGGTTATGTAGTTGATGGTTACTAGTGATACATTCCCAATTTGGTAATGTAGCACACGAAGTGCTGTTGATCATTTGTTGGTCAAAGCGTTGCTTTGTGAAAAAGCGTGGCTTTGTGAAAAAGCGTGGCTTTGTGAAAAAGCGTGGCTTTGTGAAAAAGCGTGGCCTTGTGAAAAAGCATAGCTTTGTGGACGAGACTTCATCGAGCCTCACAACCCGGTAATGGTCGAAACAGGGATGTTGCGGCAAGGTTGTTAGGGGTCGCGCCCCTAGGGTATGTCATTTCCTTCTGGATAAAGGGTGGTATCATGGTATGGAGCCCAAATACTTAACTCATGTGGACACTGTAAATTTATTACTGTGTTATGTTGCTTTGTTGGTTGAGGGGCCCCTCGGATAAAGGTCGGTAACGACCAGGGGATGGCATAGCTCGTGTGTTAGCTACCTAGTTACAGCTGTACATCATGAGGTAGTGTCGGTCTTGTGTTTGCAGAGATCCGGTTAGGTTCTCGGGGCGTCTTTCCAGATGTGTTTCCATTTCGGTAAGGAAGTTCCTTTGGCTGACCATTTGTTGGAAATCCAAAAAAACAATACGAACCTTGTACGGTTTTAGTTGTATAACCTGCCATGGAATGTGGCGGTAACCTGTTATTGAACATGGTAGCTATAGTAGGCATACGATGAAATGTTGTATGCTGGCTAAGATTGATATTATACTTTCAAAATATTTTCACACTATGCACTAGTAATAATATCAAAGGAGTTTTGTTTGCGTAGTAAGCATGTTTGACTATCATAAGAAGAAATCTCCTCCAATTCTGCGTTTGCATTGTGTGTGTGGCGGGAGGTCTTATGGTAGTTTCATTTTACAAAAACATTACGGGTTAAAATGTTTAAAATTCTTTTGTTTAAAGATAAATTGTTTTTGTTTGCTCATACCAGTCCCATGACCGATCCGGAGTTTATTGTTCCCTTCCTAAACTCTGGGTGCCCACCATTTTCCGCACGGGCAGTCTAGAGTTGGGTTTCTCAGATATTCAGGTTTAGTAGATTATCTGGAGCTGGTTTAGTTCTTGGAGTTCAGGACTGCACTTGCTTCTCTTTGTGGTTCGAGCTTGATGTTGGAGTTATTGGATTCATCCTCTTTTAGAGATCATTTGGAGTTATCACTTTTGTTATTTCCGCTGTATCATTATTTATCTCTGATATTGTTGTATCGTATTGATATCATTGTTGTATATCATTTTGGATATTGTATTCATTGGAGTTGTATATGATATCATTGTTTTCTTTCTTCCGCTGTGTTGTCATACTTACTGTGTTAAAAGCTCCGGTGAACCAGATTCGGCGTTTGAATCTACGGCATTTTGAGTACAAGTGAAGTACGGGTGCCGATTTTCGAAGGCCGATTTCAGGGTCATTACATGTTGACAGTTTACAACTGCCTAACCCACTAGCCAACATCCCTCTTAATTCCTTCCCAATAGAAGCTCCTCTTCATATCTTGATATTTGTCCCTCCAGGATGAACCATAAACTTGGATCGATGATATTCCCCAAGAACTTCTTTCCTTAATTTCTCAACATCTGGAATGCATAACCGTCCCTTCTTTCTCAACCATCCTCTCTGGTCAAGACAAAAATCTTTCAAATCATTAACCTCAGTTCCAACCTCAAGCCTTCTAATCCTCTTGGCTAATAATGGATCCTCCTTCTGCTTAGAAGCAATTCTTTTGATCAACACTAGTCGAACTTCTAAATAGAACAACATGGCAGTACTCTGACTAGAACTAGCAGTCGATCTTAACCGCACACCACAGCTAGCCAAAGCTTCTAGATCCTTCCATTTTGCCAAAATAGCCAACACCACATTCTGGTGTCTTCTGCTGAGAGCATCTGCTACCTTATTTCCTTTCCCAGGAGTATACTCTATACCAAAATCATAAGCAGCCAAAAACTCCAACCACCTCTGCTGTCTCGTATTTAACTCCTTCTGAGATAACAAATATCTTAAAGGCTTATGATCGGTATACAACTCAAATCTATCCTCCAAGAGATAATGCCTCCAAATCTTCAAGACAAAAATCACCGCAGCCAACTCTTAGTCATGAGTAGGATATCTCACTTCATGCGGTCTAAGCTGTCGTGAAGCGTAGGCAACCACTTTACCCTTCTGCATCAACACATCTCCCAATCTAGTCCCACATGCATCAGTATAAACTACCAACCCTTGGTTTCCATTTGGAATTACCAGCACCGGTGCATTGGTCAACAAAGGCTTTAACTTAAGGAATGCTTCCTCACATTTGTCGGACCAAACAAACTTCACCTCCTTTCTGGTATGCTTAGTCAAAGGTGCTGCTATCCGCGAGAAATCCTTAATAAATCTCCGGTAATAGCCAGCAAGTTCAAGAAAACTTCTAATCTCGATCACTGTCTCTGGTCTCTTCCAAATATTAACAGCTTCGATCTTGTCTGGATCGACTGACAATCCTTTCTCTAAAACCACGTAACCAAGGAACTTAACCTCTTTCTTCCAAAAATGACACTTGTAAAACTTCGCCTTTAGCTGATTCTGCCTCAGCGTCTCAAGCACCACTCTAAGGTGATCTTCATGCTCTCTTTCATCCTTAGAGTATACCAAAATGTCATCTATAAACACCAACACGAATCTATCCAAATACTCTCGGAAGACTCGGTTCATCAAATCCAAAAGAAAGCAGGTGCATTCGTCAACCCGAATGGCATTACTAACCGTTCATACGAACCATGTCTAGTTCAAAATACTGTCAAAGGAACGCTGTCCTCCGCCACTCTCATCTGATGGAACCCAGTCGCCAAATCTAACTGGGAAAACACTCTGGCTCCACTCAACTGATCAAACAAATCATCTATCCTCGGCAGAGGGTACTTGTTCTTTATCATCCTTTCGTTCAACTTACGATAGTCGATACACATCCTCAACGACCCATCTGGTTTCTTCACGAATACTGCAGCCGCTCCCCAGGGTGAACTTCTTGGTGTAATAAAATTCCTTCCTTCTAGATCCACTAGCTGTACCTTCAATCCTTCATCTCAGTCGGTGTCATCCTGCTAGATGGTTTACTTATAGGTTCAACTTTTGGCACAAGATCTATCTGAAATGCAATAGCTCATTTTGGTGGTAGTCCTGTGACCGGCTCAAAAACATCTGCAAACTCTCTTGCTATTCGAACTTGACTTAGCTCTTCTTCCACTTCCATTGCACTTAACAAAGCACAACTACTCCGGTCAGAATTCTCTATGAGGAATATAATTCGGTTATGACTATCAGGGTGTCTTAGTGATATCTCCCTATCCTGGAAAAATATCCTGGCCTTATACTTCCTCAACCAATCCATACCTAAAATGATTTCGAAATCTACGAAATCGAAAACATACAGACTGCATGCAAACTTATGAACTAAAAAATCAAGTTCTAACTGGTCACATCTCATTCCCAGAATTGCATACCCTCCTATTGGATTTGCAACCCTTAAGGAAGTAACATGGTATGTGGGTTCTAAGCATAACCTATCAACCAAATACTGTGGTATAAATGAATGTGATTCACCGGTATCAAATAATACCCTAACTAGTATAACCTGAATCAAAAGTGTACCTTCCATCACAGTCTTTTCCTTATCAGCTGCAGTTGGCTTAGCAGATGATCTAATAGCAAAAGAAAATTCCTTGTCCGCCCTGACTGGCTCTGGACACTGGTTCTTATAATGCCCAACTTGATCAAAGTTGAAGCACTTCACATTCTTCTTATATGCAGCCTTCTTCCCCTTGCCTGACTGGCACTCATGAGCATAATGACTCTTCTGGTCACACTTGAAGTACACTAAATCAGCCTTTGCCTTCTTGATAGCATCCCCTTTCTAGGCTCCCTTCTTCTTAAAGAATTACCTCTTCTTTCCCCAGGGACCCTGGGATTCAACTGGCTTCTCTCTAGCACAACCAGCTAGCATCTCTTCATGGAAAATGGTCATCTCCACCACCAAATTACAATGTTCTTGGATATGGATCAAGGTCATTTTAGCAAGCTCTGGTCTCAGTCCTCGAATGAACCTCTCATTCCTTCTAACGTCAGTGTCTATAGTGGCATATCCATATCGAGACAGCTCATCAAACTTAGCGGCGTACTCGATTATTGACATCTCTCCCTGAACTAGATCCATGAACTTCCTCATCAACACCGACTTAGAAACCTCAGATAGAAAACTCTGCTCAAACCTTATTCAGAAATCAGCCCATGTCAGCTCTTCCTCCAGAATTCCAACAGTCACACTATTCCACCGTAAAGCGCTACCCCTTGCAACTACCTAGAGGCCAGCCTCCTCTTTTGCCCATCATCCAATCCTAGATCAGTAAACATCCTCTCATAGTGCAATAGCCAATTCTCAACTTCAACAGCATCCTCCGTTCCAGAAAACGGCTTTCCACCCAAACTGGTGTAGTCCCTGCTCAACTTAGCATAGTTATTCCCAACTGGAGCCATAGGATTAGCTCCTCCGGCATTACCAGTAATCCCAGCTTGCAAAATATTGGCTAACAACTGATACACCATCATCGCATATACTGGCGGATTTCCAGCACCAACATTAGCCTCAGCATTAGCCTGTCGACCTAGGTTCCTTTTGGTATTAGGTCGAGCATTTCCATTGGTTGTGGTGCTTCCTCCACCTAGATTTCTTCTTCCGTTTCCTGCTTCTATATCCTCTTTCTCGTAAATCTGCATAAGAGCCTTAGTAAGATATAGAAGAATGGTCTAAGAGAGAAGGGAACACGTACTTATATATATATATATACATATATATATATATGTATGTATATATATATATATATCAAATACAAGTACGTTACTATAGCGTTAACCTAAACCCCGATCATATTTCTGATTAGCTGGAATTATGTTTCAAAAACTTTTAGGTTTATCTTTTCTTTTAAAGCTTCATAAACCTATTCTCTAATACCAACTTGTAACATCCCCCTACTTGGAGGTCCAAAACTAATGGCTACGGATGCTACAATCATCCATAGTTATTAATCCTCGACGACCAAATACGACGGTGTTAGATTTATTGATATACGAAAACACATGAATATGGAAAAAATTTAAAACTTCAAACAAAATCACATGCCATTTCAAAACATTTCCAATTCATTACATAATCCAACAATCGCAAATCACGTTCAGAGAAAATATAATCATTACAACATACGCCAAGAGCGACATATGAAGATGCCCATTTGGATGATCAGAGTATATATAGGCAATTTAACAACTTTGCCATTACAAACAACACAACATAATCAAATAAAAGAAAACTCATATAGCTATCTTGCCTCCTAAACGTCTCTGGAAGTTTTATTCTTCTAATGAGGTACTTGAAAACCTCAACTCTCAACTACTCAAAATCAATTGAGTACTCGAAGTTTAAGGGGAAAACATAAACTTCGAGTCAGACATAAAGCCTGGTAAGAATAATAATCTACCATCTCAAATCATTTAGACCTCACTAGTATCTTAAAGCCTTGATAAAACCATATAATGTGCTCCTGCATCCACAATGGTTAAAACATAGTCATTTCAAAATATTATGATGATATACAAACATGTTAAAACATACTAGATTTCCCATCGTCTGTTTAATTGATTCCCTGTCATATTTATAGTTTTTAGGGTCACTATTAACTTATTGGGGCTTACTAATAACCTTTGTAGAATATATGGACTCCCATTCCAATTTCATAGTTTTCATGGGTGCACTATGAACCTATTAGCCCTCGGCAATTAACTCAATTAATTCATGGGTTCCACTGAACCTGTTGGTGACTCCAGTAACTTCTCTATTATCGTAGTGTTCATGGGTTAACTAGGAACCTATTGACAACTGTTAATAACTTAATCTGGATTTAGTTTTCATGGGTGCACTACAAACTAATTGGCCCCTGCCAACCACTCTTTATAACATAATTTTCATCGGATCACCATGAACTTATTGGTAACTCCATTAACTTCCTAATCATAGTTTTTATGGGATCGCTATGAACCCATCTCCTTGACAATTACCATATTTAGGCATCCTATATTCTGGTCTCCCTGACCTCTTGGATGCAATTCTACCCATCAAGGAGTTTAATCAATTTATATTCACTGCTGGGTTAACCTAGCTGGTTCTTCTACCCTTTATCCCCAAAATGTAGTTATAGGTCCATTATAATGTGAATATATTTATATTTGAAGAAGTAAACATAATTACAAAACAATACCACTCCCGTGGATTCAATGTCCTGAGAACACTTTTCATATAAAACATTGTTAGTCCCTTTAACCTATACTTTTTATTAAGGAAAGCTTCTTCTTAAAATCATTTTAAAACTCCTTTAATTTGGCCATGGGTTTTTCCTTTAAAAATGAGTTTGGGTTACAAAACCTTTCGACACCTTCGAAACCATGCTTTCGACATTATTGGATACCCTCCTTCGAAAGCATATAGATCTATCTTCAAAACATTAGGCTCCTGCCTTTTGAACACTTTAAAACTTTCTTTCGAAACCTTTCGAACGTATTAAAGCATTAACGTTTAATCATTTAGAAGCATAGCTTTGAAATCAATTGAAAGTACCTCTTTCGAAACCATTGGAAGTAACCCTTCCGAAAACATTGAAAGTCCCCCCTTTCGAAACCACTGGGTTTATACTTGAAATATTATTTGGGTCAAAGTGAATATAGGCGAAAGCATCCCTTTAGAAACCATCCTTTATCATGTAAAAATATTGGGGAAAAACATGATCGCGTCGGCACCACCCCTTTCAAAAGCTTCAAACCATTAAAACAAAACATTGAAGGATAGCATTGAAACCCCTTTCAAAGCCATTACCTTCGAAACCCTTGGACCCTTTCAAAAGCATTTAGGAAGTGACTTAAAACATCTTTAAAACAAACACTACCTTTCGAAAGCATTGATGACTTCAATACCATCGAAAGGCTAAGGAATGGATGCAGGGCTTGACTAGGTCGGAATCCCTTCTTTCAAAAGCATATTTCATAAGTAAGGAATCCATTCAAAAGCAATCACAAGTTGACGACAACCCCTTCGAAAGCTTTTAAAAACCTCTTTCGAAAACATATGCTTCGACTCCTTTGAAGGCTTAAATAAAACATTGGCAGGAGTTTTCTTTTTAAAACAAACCAAGGTATCCACCCCTTCGAAAGCCATGCTTTCGACACCTAACCTTCCGCCTTTCTCATCCACTGTATACCATCTTTGTGATACCTTGTGTATTTGTTTCGGCTTAGTAGGTATCGACTAAGTTGAAGGCGGAAGCTCTGAGTCGAAAGGTACTTCTAAAGTAGGCGAAACCAACATTTTTGAGTAAACCTGTTTTATTACTAATCAAAGTAAACCTTTTTCTAACCAACCTGCCACATGTAAACACCAGATTGGTTGGCTTAACTTTTCAAATTCTTTACTAAGATAACTGCCGCTAATTTCAGATCTAAACCGTGGTTAAGTTAATCAAATAAGCCATTCCATTAAGCAAAACCAATATTGTAAAGAAGTTCCTCTTCTAAAACAATTTAATTTGCATAGCAAATCACTTTGGAAAAATTCCTAAAAATTCCTGAAATTTACTTTAATCATGTTATTTAACATATCAAAATTTCAGACCCAAATTCCTAATATATTTTCCAAAATAAATTTATAAACCCAAATAACCATATTTTCCTTTGAAAATTCATAATAATCTTTCCATAGCTTGGAAAATTATTAAAATTAAAACCCAACTCTAAAATCATGTTTTATACAAAATAAAATTTTTCCATGGCATTCTAACATCAATACAAATCGGTTTTGCCCTAAAACCGTGTACATTCCCATTTAAACAATCTTGTTTAAATTAAACAAACTGATATTCAAGCATATCATCATCCAATTCATAATAAAAACGAATTTACCCTTAAATCCAAAAACATATGATTCAAAACAAAATAGAGATGGAATTATTATTCACTTTGATTTAGATAAGGAGATTGGATTGAGATTGATTTCCCCTAAGCATGATTCTCTAGCTTTTAATTGAATTCCTCTTCTCTTTGACTATGGCCGGCTCCTCTTAATATTTTTGTTTTTGTTCTCAAAATGACATGAATGGGAATGAAATGGTTGAAATGAAAATATATAAGGGTAAGGGTTATGGGCGGCAAATTTCTAATATACTCTTTTGTAATTTAATTAACCGAAAAACCATTCTTAAGCCCATTTAACTATTTTATTAGACACGACCTTAATTAGATTATTCAAATCTCAACCCCCTTATCACTTAAGATTTGCAATACTCTATTTAATTTATCTAATGAAATCTCCTGAATAATGTTATCAAAAATTAGGTGTGTTACATGACAAAACTCCACTTCAACATTAACAAAAATGCTCGGATCATCCATCTCCTTCAAAGTGTCTATCTGCTCAAAGTTCGGATCGGGGCTGGACCTAGTCGAGGAGCTTGGAATGTTGAGGGATGATGAGACGACCATTGCAGCAATGGTAATAGCATAAGGACCCAGGGCTATAATCATAGCTGGCAGAGACACTAGCAGAGGTTGACCGTAACAAAGCAACCAATGCCATATAAGTTTTCTATGCTGTTGAAGATATCTGAAGTCGAAGTATTTTAGGAACCAGAGAATTTAAGGAAATACCTTCAAAAGAATGGATTGGAAGAACCAACCATAACCTACCCCCCTTATAGAGATAGAGGTGTTGCAGGAGAAGCCAAGGAAAATATGTGGTGTGGGGCAAGTAGGGCCATAGCTTTCTAAAGTTGTAATGGTGGAAGGCAAAGGTCGCATAGGCGTAGGAATCATGATGGCCTCAGAGATAGCCGCCATGGATGTGGGAATCTCCAACCAAGGCTCCTTAGAAGTAGAAGTAGAATTTCCTTCAACCATCCCCTCCAACTGGGGTATAGTGGGAGCCTCAGTGGGCATCTAAGTAGCAACGATTTCAGCATCCTACACAGCTCTTCTCTCCTCAAGGGCCTTCAAAACTCCTTCCTCAATGAGGGATTCCTTAAGCTCTTCTCCATTAAACTCGTCCCCAACTTTCTTTTTTTCTTGTTTGACTACTTTATCAAAAACTTCAGCGAGGACTTGTAGGTAAGTGTTTCCAACCCGGATGAGACTCTTGGTTTTGACGACATTGACGTAGACGCCAAAGATTGTGTTTTCAACCACCTCCTCGTAGTCCTCATATTTCTTATTTACATGAGTGAAGCAAGCTTCAAGCTCAATGAATCTATCATTAAGCACTTGGTTTTTTCCTTTTAAATCTGAAACATCCTTTGTAACGCCCCATAAATTAATAAGTAATTAAATAATTAAATATGAGAATAAATATTTAAATGATTTGATTATGGAATTGAATAAGAAAATGTGTGAATTAAGCAAATTAAATAATTGAGAGGCATTTATTTACTTATCGTCATTTAATTAAAAAAGAATAGTGATTTATCGAGACAAATGTTTGGGTGTAGATTTACTTATCAATTTGCAAATTATATTTAACTTTAGAGAAGGAACACACATGAGGAGAAGGTTATAAGGGCTAATGACCCAACTCATTATTAGACAATAAATATAGCAGCTCTCTCATTTTGTTCATTCCATCTCCACAAAACAAAACAAAAGCTTTGAAACCTATTAATGGTGGTGGCGGCCTAGAAAAGAAAAGAGGAAGAAGAAGATCATAAAGCTAAGCAAAACTAAAAGCTCTTAAAGATAAAAACTAATTAAAGTTTTAAGTAAGTAATATCCCTCCTATTTTCACGTTTTCATCTACACTGAATATGGTTTTGATTAATATGACAGAGATCATATATGGTAAATGTTTATAAATCATTAATAATGTTTTAATGAATGTTTTGGGTTGAAATGGTTTTACTAGAGGATGTTTTAGCTCTGATTCCTTACTCTAATGATTTTGATATGATATAAAAATTTAATATGTTATTTATAATGAATTTTTAGAGATGGGTTTTATTTTTCAGAATTTTCCAAATTTAAAATAATTAATTATGGATTTTTGAAGAAACCTATATGATGTAAATAGGAGAAAGCAACTTAAATAAGTATGGAAACAAATTTATGAATTATTTGGGAAGTTAGTAAATTTTTATAAGTAATTTCCAATGTTTAAATAAGTACTTTCGAAGTTAAGAAATGATAGCTGAAACTTATATATTAATGCAAATGGTATTTTATAGTAAGAACATATTTAATAAATGGATAAGAGACAAGATCCAAGTTAAGTGCTACAAAGTAGGCAACGGTACTATATGCAACTAAAAAGGAGTAAGGCAGAATGAATAGCGAGGCGATACATTGAAAGACATGTGCATGAAAGACATATATGTATATGCAAGCGTGTACATATATGTAGGTTCTATTATATGTACCAAAGTTGGTGTAGCAAAGTTGAATGTGCTATACTGGAGGTATAACGCTTGAAACATAAAATGAATTAAGAAAGACTAAGGAATAAGTCCTAAGTAAATGAACTAAATAAATGCAAAGCCGATGGTAATGGGCGAAGGATCCAAATGAGGGTTCTGGATGAAGACGATTACAGAAGGAGATTGTCAAAGATGTTCCTAACGAGTGTGGCTAAATAAGGCTTCTCTAAAATGAAACCTGCAGGTAGTAGATTGTTTACTGATACCCAATGACTTTCAGGGAGAATCAATGCTAAGGCTTATTAACTTATGATAGAGAATTAATGCCGAGGCCTATTGATATTCGAAGAAAATAAATACCGATGCTTATTAGCTTTCGAAGGAAATTTAATACTAAAATTCAAGGCTTAAGATGGCCGAAGGAAGTACTTAGAGTCTTCTAAAGCTTGATGCATTACAAAAGTAATTATGAGGCTTAAGATAGCTAAAGGTAGCCTAGGGGCCTAATAAAGTTAAATGAATAGCTAAAGCCAAGAGGTAATAAAGGTTAAAGATTACTAAAAAAATTAAGAACCTACTATGTAATGGGAGTTCGAAAGGGCTATTGATGCCAAGTGGTGACACTTTATTGAATATGTCTACTTTAAGTGGTAGGGTTCGACATTCGACCTCCAAAGGGACGTGGGACGTCGAAGTTGGATGTACGCTTCCGCGGGAGTGGATGTAACTCTCTTATTGGGTTCAAGCTTAAGGAAATTGGATTTCCAAGACTGCTTAGGGATGTACCTCACAAAATAAAATATATATAAAGATTGACTAAGAATGCTTAGGGTTGTACTTTGTAGTATAAATTTAAGGATAAAGTGACTGCTTGGGGATGTACCTTGTAGTACAAATTAATAATGAATCATCAAGACTGTAAGGGTATGTACCTTATAATATAAAGTTAAGAATAGAATAATTGAAACCATTTGGGGTTGTAACTTACGGTATAAGAGATGTAATAACTAAAACTAATGATAATTTCAAAAGTAGTGTTGTGGAAACCTATATATGATGACATGTGAAGTATTGTGTTTTCTAAGACCCAAAACCCAAGATAGTTTCGGGTGTAGATTTATTGAGATACATTATGTATGTTTATTTTACCTTATGTTTAATTAAGATTTATGACTTATGATAGCCTTACATCGATTCTATAACTGCGGCTAGTATGGGGGAAAACTTGTTCCGTGCTTTAGCGGCATGGTCCCACTAGCGAATGAGTTTTAATGGGAAATGATATTATTCATACCAGATTTATATATGACTCATGTTTTTATTGTTTTTCCTCTATGAACTCATGGGAACTTATTTGAGTGTGTTGATTTTATAGGGACTCATGTTACATATATTAGCCGAAGGTAGGACTTTTGCCAAGAAAATCTAAAGACAAAGACAACAGAGGCCTTATTATTTTCTATTATACAAGCTTTAATTCTACTATGTAATGTAAATATATGACAAGGTCTAAGTGATTACAAGTGTTCGACATCTTCATATGCCAGATCTATAATTCTACTATGTGATAACTATTATTTTACCCCTACGTGAGAAAAACCGATGGGTATGATAATGAACTTTGACATGTAATGTGGAACATATTAATTACTAGTTTACTTAAAGTCATTGAAAAAATATACTAACCTCATTCTATCATCGAAAGATGATTCCAAAGTGACTACAAGATATTGAAATTCCATCTTTAGGTTTCAGAATGGGAAAGTTAAATCCTTAGCCTAGAGCTCAGTGGATTGCTTGGTTTTATTCTCTTGCCTATGGATCACGAACTGTAGTTTGACAATCTCTACATTGATGATGTTAAATTGTAAGGTGGTGGCATCAATTTTGGCCTGAAGTGCCTCATTTTCTTTTGCTGACTCACCATTACAAACATGAGTTGTCATTATCCGCCTGTCAAGCATGGCGATGTTATTCTTTAAAATTTGGATCCTAGTTCGATGCTCCTCTCTCTTTCTCAAAGGTTTTATTGTTCAACTCCAAGTCCTTCTCAACCTTCTCAAGCTGGCTGGCAGATCCTTTTGATTTGGTGGTCGTCTTTGGATTCTGTCTCAAGCATCTCAAGATTGATGTGATTCTTTTGGTTGTCATCGACTAATCCCTTTGCCAGTTTTTTTAGGTCTTATACTGCTCCACCACTGTTTTATAGATGACATGACTAATTTCCAAATCCTAGAATGGGATGTTGATGAGAATGTAGTTGAGTGGAACCCAGTCAAATCCACATTAAGGTGTTAGAGTTGCATCTCCAATGGAGTGGTAAGCAAGAGAGCCATCGAAGGAGTAGTTGTGGTTGTAGTAAGCATATCTTTCCCAGTCTTCTGAAGATGAGAAGCAAAAGATGCAGTAGATGCAGAATGTGAACTTCTTAGTCTATGAGGCATCAAACCTGGTTGAACGGCAATAGTCTCTGAGAAGTTCGGACAAGAGCATGAGATATGGGATGGAGTCCATATCAGGTGCTAAAGAGTTTGGAGGCAGTGATGTACTTCGCCTTACCGAAGAACAACTTCTATGGGAGTAGGATTCTTGAGAGCAACTGAGTCGTGATTGCGTTCTGGAATGTTGAGAGCCGGAACACCTTATAGATTATGTGCAATCTATTTACTGCAATCTCACGCTCTCTCTAGTACTCCTCCTCCACTGTCCTCTCCATGTCTCTTCTTTCTTCTCTCTCTTGGAGATTCTGTAGGGAGGTTATAGAATGACAAGGAGCTGAAGTGGTATACTAGGATGTTCCTACCTACCTTCTTGCCAAGATTCTTGAAAAAATTCTTTGACCTGCCCATTGTACCTAAAAAGAAGAAGAAAAAAATATGATTAATACTTGGAAATTTGGAAGAAGTGCATGTGGAGTGCCTATGTTTGTGATCCTAAGTGCAGTGTTGGTGTGTCATATTAATTCTATGGACCATGCTTGGTTGGTAGTTCCAAGGAAGCGGTTTTACCTTCGTTAGGAAGGAAGGTTATGTCGGTCTAATTTCCACTCAATAGATCTTTCATCTCGAGAGCATCGAAGTCTAATCCTTAAAGGTCAATGGTCCCCAAATGGGCAGTGAGCCATAGATGTCATCATGATCCAGGTGTAGGGATAACTCTCCGGTCTGGCTATGGATTGGCACAAGCACATGCTTAGGGGCACCTGCAATAGATGTTTTAGCTAGGGAGCTGAAGTTGAGGTCCCTTCCTCTTCGATATTCTCCCAGGTTAGTTCATTCCTTTTTCTCCTTATTTCTCTTCTGCTTCTTCTTCCTTCTTGTCTTCTTATCCTATTTCTACATCCTCCTCTTCATCAATGACTCCATGATGGGATGCAGCCGATTGAGCTACCTCAGCTTGGGGAACGGATTGCGGAGCAACCTAAGAAATTCCTGGAGGCTAGTAGAGGTGGTGAAAAGTGGACTCTTCAATCATTGTGTATTAAGCTTCCATGTGGATTAAGCTTCCATTAACAATTCTTAGAGGAATAAGTATAATAAATAACAAAATACTAGCAACTTGAATGAAGTATATTTGGGTAAGGTGAAATGTACAGAGTAGGACTTACATCCAAAGATCCACTTATGTAAGGAGCCTATTGGGTAGCAGATGAAGAAGCATTCATTTTCAAAGTAGCTCTTTTTGATGTATAGGTCGACCAACACCTTACAACCTTGAAATGCTTCGAAGAAGGTCAAAGAAGGATTTTCCAATTGTTGTTTGAAATTATACATGTATCTAATTTCAACAAACTAGGGCTCCCTACCCATATGCCTTACAATGATAATGTATAGGCTTAGTGGCATAGCATAAGTGTTGGGATGTAGTTGGGAGGGAGCGATCCTCATAGATTGAAGGATGTGTTGAATGAAGTGATTGAACGGAGGTTCCACCCCAAATAGAGACATATGGAATTACATGTTGTGAATCCCTCTAGGGTTTGTGAGCACGGTGAAAGGATTGTGGAAGCATCATCTCATCTATTGGTATGTCGTGTCTAGTACATATTCTCTAGAGCTCGGTAGAGGTCGATCTGGAAGCCAAGGAGTCTAATGGGTTTTCTAGGATCATAATCCCAATAAGATCGAAATTGGGAGCAATTTTATTGTGTGACTCCTTGATTATCATAAGCAAGGCCAATTCAAGTAGAACTATGTGATGACAATGGGGTCAATGAGCTCTATGAGGTGCAGGAATAGAAGCCGAAGAAGAGCTGAATGTTGCTGTAAGGAGGACCGACGAAGATGTACCCACTACAGGCGTGGGGACATGTTGTGAGCACTATGCAGTTCCACAAAATTTTGAAAGCTTTTAAGATGAACATGGTCGGGTAACTTTAAATTCCTTTATCTACTTAAATAAGTGCACCCTATGTATAGCCAATGTATAGTGTCCAATTGATGTCAACTTGTGTTGACCAATCAGATTCTATACATCTACTATGGTAGTGTTGTATCTAGTGTAGCAAGTTTCTATGTATCCTTGTCCTTGGCACAACATATGGAAGCATGCCATGTAGAAATCCCGATCTTACTGGCAAACAATCTCCGACACACAATGGAAATATGTGTTGCATATTACATGTTGATGTAGGATTTACGTTAATAGAAATAGGACAATCGAAGGCAAGATGGAGCTCTATCTCATGATCGAAGAATCATGTGGAGATGGGATTATCTTTGCAGGACAAAGGATCTTTTGGAGATGAATACAAGTGATGATGGGATTAACATCCTAGGACATGTCAACGCTCATATTCATCCAAAATGGGAAAGTGATCTTGGAAAAATTTGGTGAATTTCTCCAAGAAATGATTGAAATTGATCCATAGTTACCACCACTACAACAAAACTGACTTCTGACAGCATCATTTCTCAGCGTTTAATTTTCGAGTGCGGTCAAAAGTAATTTTGAGAAGAAACTTATATGCTTGCAACGCTGTCAATTATGCATTAAGGTTTAACTCCTTTTTTTATTTGCCGCCCAACACAGATTTAGGTATATTTTTTGTTTGCCGCCTTTCATTCGCATCTTCCCCCCTAAAAAATCGTTCCTGTGAGGTCAGTGTTGACGTTCCATTCCTACATCCAAAAAGAAACAAGATTTTTCTCTATCGATTTCTTCATTCATTATTCTGGTTATCCCTTTTCCATTAAAATCTTATCTCAAAGATGCCCTAACTCGATTTTTCTAGGCTTTCAGCTTAGTAATATAAATTGCAGGTTTCATTGCTTGCAAGTTGTGTCCAACTTTAGCTGAATACAATTCAGCTTTTTCATTCGTCAAATTCCAACTGAGGAGAGCTTTCTAAAAACTAGGTATAAAAATTCAGGTTCGGTTTTTCCATTCATAAATTGAGTTATTTCTTACCCTAGATTAGGTTCGGTTACAAAAGTTTTAATGCCTCCAGTTTAATTTTTTATTACTCTTTATAATGTTGAATGCCTATATATAATAAACATGAAATGAAAAGTGAAGATGATTTGATGATTAATTTATGAATTTGGTATAGTGGATATAATTAGGGAATATATAATAACCTACGATGTCGGGTACATGTCGTCTAGGAACCCATATATAAACACAAAAACATTTCTTATTTTCTTTGATCGATATAGATATAAGTAAAAATGATGATAATTGTAGTAGCATCTTCTTAAAACAAACTTCAGTTATGAAGCAGAATGATATATAAACCTTCTGAACCAAAACTACAATTAAACAAATCACATGCACGTCTAAACTAATAAATCTTGTTAGTTCATTGCCATTCCATGTAAAAATCACCTAACAGGACATTTCCCTTCTAAATTTGACTGAGAAAATAGTACCCTTTCTATAAAGTGTTTCCAAGGTGTAGTTTCCTTATGTCGTGCTTGTACATTTTCACTTCCCCATTAGAGATTGACAGTTGATATGTTAGTTTCTGCATGTTTCTTATAACATCCATTTTATATTTCACAAGTTGATGTTCTGTTACATTTTTTTGATACACTTTTATCAAGCCTTTTTTCCATTTACATTTTTTTGTTTCTTCTCATCAATACAGCCATTCTAAAGTTCCTTTAGACAAGTCTTACAATGATTTGGTGTTATCTGGCAAGTGATATTCTTCGAAGAATGTGATAAATTCCCAGAAAAGAACTAGGTGAGAAGTAAGTATGCCACATTTTTTGGAATTGATTCTCTAGACACCATCCTGTGTGTTTTGCAAGTTTAATGCTGTTATATTTATTTTGTTCGAATAATAAATTCAAATCATTAAGAAACGTTCGTTATTATCCATAAAATTAAAACCTTATATTTATTTTGTTCTATGTGAAATATATGTCATGTCCATGCAACTTCTTATGCTAAGTAATAAGAATATTTGGAAAGGATATTAATTCTATTTTTCTTTTAGGGATATAAATGTTTTTTATGGACATGTAAATATATTGATGCTATCATAGAAAAATCGATTCATATAATCCACAGATATCCAATAAAGCTAACATCAAGTTCAATCCAGAATAAACTATGGTTAACATAAGGCAGAAAGATGTTCGCTAAAAATTAAATTATATTACATATTTATAAAAATATAGGAAAGTTTATGTGACAAATAAAAGTCAATAAACCTTGATCAATATATCAAAAATTAAATTTCAATAATTTTATAGCAATGAGATATTTTAGATATAGTCAATTGTATATTAGTCATTTCTTATTAATGTGTTTCTTAGATAGCAAGTCATATAATGTTATTTTCGAACTAATAATAGTCGGACATCCCCTAATTAATCGAATTCCAAATGCCCCTTTTAGTGCTCCATTAAGTTTATTTGCACAATACTGCATTGAAAGTAGTCCTATGGTACATTTTGGGAACTTGACAAAGGTGCACGAAATTTTATTAGTTGAATTTATACTGCATAGTAAAATTGATTGCAAATTTCCTATTTCATGCTAAAAATTAATGAATATGAAGATATTCGTATGTTGTGTTGAATAAATGTTTGAAATTTTTGTTTTACATTATGCTATAATGCATTGAATGATGCTTTTGATATTTAATATCATTGTAATATGTTATCAGGTCAGAATGTTGCTTTATATGGTAATGGTGATTCAATAGTTCATCCAATCAGTAAGTGAAGTTCTGACATGTGAAATTATTTATGCAACCAAATGATCGTTACCTATGAGAACCATGATGTTTTCCATGCATTAGTTAGTCTTTTGTGGTATTCTCTCTTATTTATTTGTTCTTCTATTCGGACCACTAAACTTTTTTGAGCAGAATGTCCCGTATACTGTTAAACAATAAACACATACATAAGACTTCAACTTCATTCTACCGGCACCTATAACATCGGACTAGTTTGTCTACTTCCTCAAAATTCTTTTTTTATGGTGGTTATTTGTAGCTTAGTTGTGAATATTTCTATTTATTTTCCTTGCCATATAAATCCTTTCATTGATTTATATTCAATAATTAAAAGTGTAGGTGATCATGCACCTATGCTTGTTGATGCTCTATATTCACTCAATACCTTGCCCACTAGGCTTCTCATAAGTGAACCAAAGCATGAAACATGAAATTGTATTAACCATGTTTTCTTCTCAAGCTAAAACAATTGTTTTGGATAAAGCTTATAGTTCTTAAGCATGTTTTATTAAGAAGTACCATCAAAATTTCAAATCTGCCATACGTTTGTGCATTTATATAATTCATTTCTTTTTAAAAAAGTTCAAAATAATGTTGAAGTGTTTCTTAGAAATTGATCAAGTCTATAGTAATTCATAATCTCTTTCATTAACTCAAGATGGCCTTCCTCTTCATTGTCTTCACTGACTAATATTGCAAAAATATTGAAGGTTATTAAGTTGTGGCTACGCTAGATGTTAGTTTGAAATTGTCTTCATTGTCTTCACTAACAAAAAATTTAGAATACTCCTTAGGTTTAACTATGGAAATGGATTGGAGGCTGAACTTAAAAGATTTGAAAGTGTGCTCGACTTTCTTTTTTATATTATAATCCTGTAAAATGTCGATGATTTCTAAATAGAGAACTACATCGTATACCTCAAATATATCGCTTTTTGAGGCTGGGTCATCATCGCTGTGTACAAGTTTCTGGTTTACTTGTGCTGCCATGTTCACTCCCAATTGCACCGGCAGTCTGTTCAAAAGGTGGCAATATTAATATTTTTAGCTTGATAGAATAACATTTTTTATATACATCCAAAAAGTTACTGAAATTCAACCCACTTCAATTTATCCATCTTGAGATCAGCAATATTTTACTGGCTGCAATGTTTATTTTTACTAAGTAATGGATTGCAAAAAGAAACATGTGTGTTTTCACTAGCAATGTGATGCTGAGTGGGTAATTTGAAGAAACTTTTAGACTACACTGGGTTTAGAGTTGTTTTATATAAAAATATGCTAACTGGATTGATATAACTCTCAGTGTTCATTTTATTAAACTTACTTTATGTACTTTTATTTTCCTAGAGTCACGGTAAGGACACCATCAAATGTCCATAAAATCATGATTTTTTTAATATTTCTAAAATGTTTAAGGGAAAGAATACTAAATGTTGCCCTTAGCAATACTGTACTCTAAAATGATTTACCAATGATTGAGCCTAATAACCCTGACCCATCAAACATTAGCTTGCTCTAAAATGCTTTTTTTTCTCTTTTTTTGCAGCAAAATGTCACCAAATCAGTTGTACCAGATGAACCTGGTGGTAAGAGAAAGGAGGAAATTTGTGCTAACTTCAGATAAAATAAGTGTAAGTTTTATTATTTTTAATGCATATTCTTTTCCTACAACTTAACTAATCCGTCCAAATATTATACTGCATATATTTTTCTCAATACTTAACTAACATGTCTAAACTTAAACTCAGCTATCGTTTAAGTTTTATTATGCGAAGTATAAATAGAGAATATAGGATCAAATGAATAATTATGAGGGGAAAAATTAACAAGTTAAGGTCAAAACTATGGAAGAAAGTAACTTTGTGATTGACTTAATATACCTAGCAGTAAGAACTGAAAGCATTCAAGTTTACATCTCTTTCAACTTGACATTGCAGTTCCAAAATTGACATAAAATTGATGATTTTCTTTACTATGCTACAAACAGCGGCCTCACTGCTTCTTGTTGCAACAACTTAGTTGTTGCTGCTTGCAGAGTGAAGTATTTGGTTCAGGTTGAGCGAAGCATTTGGTTAAAGCTTTTGATACCTTACTCTTAATTGGGGATTATAGTAACAACAATGAAGGAAAGGGACTGCAGAAAATACTCAGTTAGAACAGTATGTCCATTAACCTGCTAAGCAAGAATATAGTTAAAACTTAGGATAAACATCATGACAAAATCATGTATATATCAATGCAAACCAAATACTACAAAATGCATGATAGTCCACTGAAGTATAGTTAAAAACTGAGTATTACTCAATTAAAAAACTGGGTGATACTCCATTAAAAACTGAGTAAAAAACTTCACATAGTTTTAAAAAACTAAACAAAATCATATTTTTTTTATAATTTCATTTGAATTCATGAGTAATTTTGGTATAGTTTCTGATTACATTTGATGTCAGTTTTATGATTTTTCTTCTTCTCATTTGGATTTTCAGCACCTGACACAATAATCTTCATCCTTTTTATTTTTTGTAATGTGCATGCTGCTATATAATGCATATGCTTTTATTTCAAAAGACTTCACTGCAGCAGTCACTATCTTCTTTGCAATTTTCTTTCTTCTTCAACTTGAGGTTTTTTTAGATAATAGAAGAGTACATTATTGAAGAAAATGTTACTTTATGTACAGAGAGTAGCATAATGCAAATAAATATTTACAATGATGAAAAATATGTTGGTACTTTAGTATTCTTGTTTTTTACTTTAATTTTGCAAGTCGTAGACAAGCCTCTAGAGCTATTTGAGTTTAAAATTCGTAATCCATTAAAATTTCTTTTTATGACTTTTGTCACTTTTTCATATTTGATTGTTGCGACCATTTCTTGCGGGTACTTGGTAGAAAGGTCGGTATAGTTGCAATAATCAAAATACATCATAGAGTTCTAACCATTTGCCGAGGAATAAATAAACCACTGAACTAGTGCAGATAAGAGATGGCCTCACTGCAGTAATAAAGGGCATTTCAATCGATTCTACACTGAAAAAGAATGACAAACTGGTTGTTAATATGCAGTAAAATCTTGAGCTATATTATTTTGGTCCGTAATGCAAGATTTTGCAATGCTGCTTCAAAATATATACCAGCATAAGGGCTATGAATGTGTGCTTTGAAGGAGGGGAAGATTTACCTTCGGGTAAATATGGGACTAGTATCAGGAGAGAATTTGCAATTGACAGGTCGAGGGATATTTTGGTTGCCTACATGCAAAATGGAGAGTATTTGCTGCCTGATCATGGGTTTCCAGTGAGGGTTATTTTGCCTGGGTTTATAGGAGAAAGGATGGTGAAATGGTTGAAGAGGATTGTTGTTGCTCCAAGTGAGTCTGATAGTTATTATCACTACAAAGATAACAAGGTTTTTCCTTCCCATGTTGATGCTGAACTTGCTAATGCTGAAGGTATGATCTTATATCAATATAGAGTCGTATAGATATTGAATTGGTTTTGTATGAGAAAATAAATAATTGTTTTGTAACTTGATCTTTGTAGCGTGGTGGTACAAACCGGAGTATATTATCAACGAGTTGAACATCAATTCGGTGATCACTACACCAGGTCATGAAGAGAAACTTCCGATCAACTCTGCGACAACACATATGCCTTATACCATGAAGGGCTATGCATACTCAGGTACTTGACAATCTTGGCTGATATTTTAAGTGTTACCGATATTGAGCAAAAATTTAACAAAGATGATCGATTTACAGGCGGAGGAAAGAAGGTCACAAGAGTAGAAGTAACTCTGAACGGAGGAGAGACATGGTTAGTGTGCACAATAGAGCGTCATGAAAAGCCAAACACGTATGGAAAATATTGGTGTTGGTGTTTCTGGTCATTACAAGTTGAAGTCCTTGACCTTTTGAGTGCTAAAGAAATAGCCGTTCGTGCATGCGATGAGACCCTAAATACCCAGCCTGAAAATCTCAACTGGAACCTCATGGTAATATATATTTTTAACGCGGTTGCACATTTACTAACTAAAACTCCGAATACGTAGCTCACATAATATGTGTATCCAGGGTATGATGAACAACTGCTGGTTCAAGGTTAAGGTGAATTTCTTCCGCCCTTACAGAGGAGAAATAGGGCTCATATTCGAGCACCCAACTCAGCCAGGCAAACAATCAGAAGGCTGGATGGCTAAACAAAACCACATAGAAAGCACTCAACAAACAAAACCTCTTAAAAAGAGCACATCCACACCTTTACTGAACACTTCCACAAAACAGTACTCTCTATGCGAAGTCAGCAAGCACTCTAATGAAGACTCCGCATGGATTATCATTCACAACCAAGTCTATGATTGCACTGCATTCATTAAAGACCATCCAGGTGGTGCCGATAGCATTATGATAAACGCTGGCACCGACTGTACTGAAGAGTTTGAAGCCATACATTCTGAAAAAGCTAAACAAATGCTCGATGCATACAGAATAGGTGAACTGTGTGCATCTACTTGCTCTTCTGAAGCTATTCCTTTGCCACCAGTTCAGGAATCAACTCAAGTTTCTGCAGGGTTGTCTATGGTTGCCCTTAGCAATCCTAGAGAAAAGATACGTTGCACACTCGTGTCCAAGAAAATTGTATCTAAAGACGTTAGATTGTTTCGCTTTGCCTTCCCAAACCAAGATCAGGTTCTAGGACTGCCAGTAGGTAAACACATATTTTTATCCGCATCAATAAATGGAAAACTGTGCATGAGGGCTTACACGCCAACTAGTTCGGTCGATGCAGTTGGGTACGTAGAACTTCTTATAAAGATTTACTTCAAAGATGAAAATAGTAAATTCCCAAATGGTGGACAAATGTCGCAGTACCTTGAGTCCTTAACCATAGGGTCTGCGATCGACATAAAAGGACCTGTAGGGCACATAGAGTACAAAGGTGAAGGGAAATTTATTGTGGATGGAAAGCCAAAGTTTGGTAAGAAGTTGGCGATGATAGCTGGGGGAACTGGAATTACTCCACTGTACCAAGTGATTCAGGCAGTGTTGCAAAATCAGGAGAATGACAAGACAGAAATGCACCTAGTGTATGCAAATAGAACAGAGGCTGATGTATTGGTGAAAGATGAACTGGATAGATGGCAAAAGGAGTACCCGAAGCAATTCAGGGTGTGGTATGTGTGCAGTGATGTTAAGAATAAGGAAGAATGGAAGTACAGTGTTGGTCAAGTGGACGAGAATGTGCTGAGGAGTGGCGTGCCTTTAGGAGGATGTGAAGATACATTGGCATTGGCGTGCGGGCCGCCGCAGATGATTCAGTCTGCGGTGATTCCGAATTTGAAGAGCATGGATTAAGATGTTTTTTGTATATTAATATTGTTTTAGCTAGTTTATTTAACAGATTATTATTCATTAGAACATGTTATATATATTGGTTGCTTGATTATACTCAAAATGTAGTTTTGGAATATGCAAATATAGTGGAATGTTAATGCTGTAAAAATCATATAAATAGAAGACAACATCTATTTTAATGCTATCAATGAAGAAACAACAGCGTTTAATTTGTGTTGTAATTATCATTAAATAGTGGGTAACAGCGTTTATTAAACGCTGTTGTAAACTATAGTAAAACATCATCCCAACTGTAAAAACATAACACAGCATGCATTAAACGCTGTAATAAAAATATTAACAGCCTAAATAAAACGCTATCAAAAGAATAATTTCCACAGCGTTTAAAATTAAGCTGTTGTAAGTTCTCTTTATATGATAGCTTGTCGTTATACAGCGTTTGTTCTAACGCTGTTGTGTCATATAACAACGTTTAATAAACGTTGTGGTATCAAATTTTTTACAGCGTTTTTCTATTTTGCTGTTAAAACTTTTGCATCTACGACAGCATGTCGTTATACAGCGTTTATAATAACGTTGTCGTATCATATAACAGCGTTTTTGAAATGCTGTCAAAAGCTGTTTTTGGTGTAGTGCACCACCATGAAAATTCTTTTCTTCCATCAATTCCTTAGCCAAACCCTTAGAATTTCCTCCTTTTTCCACGACTATGCTTTTAGATCATGCACCAATGGTAGGTGGTGGTAGGAAATGGATTAGGTCGACCATGAATGATGATGGCAATAGAAGAGTGGTGACAACAATGCGAGGATTGTGGCGGTATGAAATAAGGCTTAATAACAAGATCTACTTGTGTTAGCATTGAAATAGTGTCTATCATTGAAAGAGTGGATCGATTCCTCCTATTCTTGTTGGATTAATATTCAAAATTTGAGTTTGGATCTGAAAGTGGCTGTAATTCGAGGTTTGAGCCCGACGAAGACGATGGTTTTTCTTTGTTAAATGCAAAGGAAAACAACGCAGAAGCTTAAATTAAAATACGTGAATTTTTTTCTAAATATAATGTATTTATAATTTTGAATTAAAATGGATCGGTACTAATCCGTCTATTGTAAAAAAATGGAATATGAAAGAGAAGATGGAATCTACTTGGCCAAGAAATGGAACAACTCTTAAAAGCTCTCAGTGATGATCAAAAACTTCATACAAAAAAATAAATATTTATATATTCCGAAAAGAAACAAGTCGATTGATGTTTGGAACGATGTACTGATATTTTTAATAAATGCATTGTTCCACAAAAAAAGATTCGAGTGATGAAAGCTTCTGCATATATTTTGATTTGGTCGCTTGTGTAGATTCAAAGCATGTTTTTTCTTCATAAAAGTGTACTTTAAGGGGCAAGGTTATCCAGTCTTTAACCCAAGCAATGTTTCTATGGAATTGGACTATGAAACGATAAAGAAATGAATCAAGAAGCTTGGAAGAGATCAAAGAAGAAGTGCTAAAGGAAGAAGTCAAGTTTACAGTTAAATTGATGGATCGGTATCGATCCATGGATGGGTCGGTACCGATCCATCAAAAGGTGTATTTTTGCTTATCTTATCTTCTATAATGGATCTACATGTTATTTTGAGAAGAAAGGCAAGTTTTGAAGATGGGGGATGGATTAGTACCGATCCATCAAAATTGTCATTTTGCCTATAAAAGACCCAAGACTTTAGCAAATTTGAAGAAAGGAGTGAAGATTTGGTCAAAACTATCGATCAGGATCGATCCGTGGTTGGGTCGGTACCGATTGATGAAATCTTTGTTTTTGAGCCAAATTGACTTGTTCTTCCTCTAAACTTCTCGAACTTACTACTTGAGTGATTCAAAATAAAATTTGACGATTATGGTGCATGTTTTTGTCAATAAATAGCAAGCTACAACATATGGCAAAGGGCGTTTTGCAAATCCATATAATTTTTGGGGTCTTTTAAATTATTTTGCAAGAAAACTCTGCAGAATTTAGAATTTATTAATTATACTCTCCGAATTTTATTGTAATTTGGTTGTAACCGGGAAAAAGCTATAGATGTAGGCCATAGAATTTCCCATACGACCATAAAAATCTTATGGGTTCTCTCTTTTCTATCACTTCTTACTCTTTTAGTTTAGTTTATCTTTCATATAGGGACATTGACCGACTTTTTGGCCAACACCAGCCAATGTCAGTGTGATAATCAGTGGTAATGCTCAGTAAAAGGTATTGACTAAAAACATGGTTATAAATGTAAAAACAAGAGTAAGTACGATACTATTAAAGTATATGACACAACATATAGGGTGGTTCAATTTAGAAGAGTTCTACGTGAACTACGACTTTTTCTATTTCCTTTTATTACATAAAATAGACTATAATATATGGCTTTAGCAAGGAGAATTCACCTTTTGTATAAGTGCATGTAAAAATCTATTTATAGCTGTAGAGATCATGCTTGAAGGGCTTGGATTGAAGCCTTGGTTGCTAAGTTCGTGTGAACCATTGACTGTGATCAGCAATCGAGATGCAACCAGCGTTGATTCCACGTAGGTAGAGTGACCAATATGCATGCCATTTGGCGAGCCGTATTTCTTCATTCTTATGCGAGATAGGAAGCATGTCATAGAGAGTGTTTATTATACATTGGCACTATGTCCAGGTAGGTAGTGAAGTATAAAGAGAGACTATGGCACGATGACACTTTTGTAAGATTAACAGTATTATTATGGTACTTTTTTCAAAAGAACAATAAGAGGTCACGACCTATTTTTATAGAGGAGACTATAAGCTTTTGTTAGAGATATGTTGAGTCACGAAAAAATGAGGTAGGCGGAGGAGCTGGTCAGTATGCAGTATTAACGAGCAGGGAGTGGTATGAACAGGACATACGAGTAGACATATGTATCCATGAGTTAGTGTTGCCCTACGTGTCACGGTCGATGAAGAACGTGGAGAGGAGATGTATGGAGGATGATCGGGAGATGTTGCTCACATGGCTTGAAGATCTTCTTTATTCTTTGGAAAGATGACAGTCATATAAGGATATCGAGGTGAACATGCCTTATTGGTTGAGGATATATCAAGCGGAAAGCCTATTTGGCTAAAAGAGGTCCCGGTCAACTATGTTATACAAGCCTTTGCTGTTCAACTTTGGATCTGATGGGTGCATTTATACTTTTGCAAGAAAAATGAGCAACATTTTTCCTTCAAGTTCATCTTTATAAGCAAAGGTGGACTTGTTTTATTTGTAATTAATCTGAATGACACATGTCGTACTCCTATTTATAGTGAAGATTTGTTTCTCAAGACGATTTCAGAGAAATGACATTTGGTGTAATAATGCACTCCATTATAATTCAATAGCTTCCTGCTGATTCAATCCAACAATTGAGATCGGAGACCAAAATCTATAAAAGGACTGGAAAATCATCTTTATTCTCTGTACTATTCTTTACAAGCAATATTCAATATTAAAGACCATCGATCTCTTAGCAACTAAAAGTTATTAGATCTTATTCAGACTTCAATCCCATAAAAAAGTGAGTGTTTCTATCTATTTTAACGTCTTCTCTGTTTTTCACCAATTTTAGATGATTTTACCCATGTTGTTGGAATTTTTACATGTTTTATCCATAGTTTTTTGTCTGATATGCTAGGGTTTCGGCCATAGTTAGCTAGTAGTTCGACGTCTAGATCAATGTTGGTAGATTGATGTTGATAGGTCGAAGTTGAACTGGGTTTGTCCAGAATAAGTAAGAAGACATTAATTACTAAACTTCTCCTTCACTTAGGAAGATGATAGTAGGAATGGTAATAGACCGGGGTCAATTGAATTGTTAAAATGTCATTTTTCGGTAAATGGGCCACATATTTGAAATGTCGTTTATGTTTCATATTAATGTCTTAAGTATGTGAGGGTAGCCAATCTTGTGCCTGTAGTGGACCTCTTCAAAGAAAAACTAGAGTAATGGTCGACCATTTTTGTGTAAAGAGTGTATTCCCACAAGTCTATGTTCCCTCTTAATTTCCATGGAGTAGTTTAGCAATTCAGTCGCACCTGTTTTTTTAGATGAAAAACAGATAGAAGTCAATTTCTTAGGGAACCTCGAGTTCTAGTTACCCATTCATAGATGTCCACTCCAATGTAGGGAGGCAAAAATGACATGGGGGAAACTCTAGCCAAGCAAGACATTACTGGTTTTGTTCTGCCGTATCCACTTCATGGTGATAGGGAGAACATGTGAACATGTGTCCCCTACTTTCTTTGCATTGATGTTCCCTTATATTAGGTGTTGTTTGACTCTACCCGTTTAACTCTACTTCATTAGATTCTAGAACATGCACCAGATGACATCCATCTAACTTGCACTAGACGGATACAACTTACTAACAACCCTATATATATCATATTCCATGCTTAACGATCCATATTTTGACATATCGACAGATCACAAAAATATATTTTTATAAATAAACGACCATAAATTGGATTAAAACTTTGGTTAGTATTAAGCTTTGATATTTTTAACCCTTAGAATTAGTCATGGACATATTTGACCTTTAAATCCTATAATGGCTATAACTTTTGGTAGCAGCCAAATTAGGGTTTGAAACTTGTTCCAAATGAAAGGTACAATGGTTTCTCTTTCTATAGAGTGGTCATAATAGAAATTTAATCAAGCGGTTTAGGAGATATTATAGTTTTAAATTTGATAGTTTTTATAGTCTAAGCGCATAATTAGGCATACTAACTTTGTGATTTGTGCTAACTGCGGCATTAAAGAACAATCCCAATCACTTTTCTTCTTCCAAAAAACACATACCATCCTCCATTATTCATATTTCATATCCGATGCACCATTAACCATGCTAAATATAGCTGAATCTAGTAATTAAGGGTATATTAGTAAGGAGATCAACCAGAGATTGTCAAATTAGTATTTTGGGGCTTGGGAATTCAAAATTCTATTATAGTGGTTCAGATTTGCATTTATTTGGGCGACTTACATTGATAGGTGAGTAATTTACGTCTCACGACCTTATTTTATGATACTATATGTTTTAACATGCTTTGGATCCATTTTTAAAGTAAAAAATTGATTTTGGAATTGATTTGGACTTACAAATGAATTATAAACAAAATTAGCTGATATTAAAGTTATTTAAATGTATGCTTTAATATCATGGCTGGTTATATGAACGATAGATTAGGATATAGATCTTATATTGATTGCTATGATGTGCTATGATGCTTTTTTGCTTGTTCGAATGTTTTCATTGCATGTTTGAATTGTTAAAATGCTTATCAAAGAAAAATTGAGGTTGAATCGTTCTACAAACAAGGATCTTCGTGTATATGGAGTAGCTATGTGGTGTGCTCTCCGATTCGATCACACAAAGATGGAAGATCCGTTGCAATGGAACAAACTTCGATGGATCAATTCTAGAGTGTTTGGAGTTATATCGATGCGAAAGGAGTTACACGTAGATTGAGGCAGTCAGATCAGAGAATGATCAGAGTGAAATCGATCATAAAATGACTTAACCTAAATTTGGCTAAGTCAAGATGGATCAATTTCGATCGGTACCGACCCGTGTTCTTGACGTGGTGGACCGAAGCATAGCTCAACACATTGAAAAGATGAAGACGTTAGGACTTTTTGGGTATTGCAAAAGGAGGAATTTGGGATTCTTCGCTAAATGCACGAAGGAGGATAATTCACCATGATGCTTTAAAGGAGAAGAAATACTTAGCCAAAATTAGCTAAATATATAACAAACATGATTGGTACCAACATAATTGAATCTTTGAAGAAACATGAGGCGACTTCGATGAACTTAAGGGATCGATCGCAGAGCTTGTTGAGGCGAGGTTGGCATGTGAAGAGACTATTAATGATCAATGTATTTTGGTGATTTAAATGAGGCAAACATGATAGTGGCTTCGGGCATGACCTTAGGAAGTTTCTGAGTTAAGTGGAGCAACCAACGTGATTTTAAAACTTCATCGACTCGACATTTTGAGTAATTTGGATCGAGTACTTCAAGTAGGAAGTGGTAGTAGAATATAATGATTGTCTGATCAGGAAAGTTTAGAGTGGTGATGGCTTATGGAATAGAATAAGTGGGTTTTATTATTAGGACGTATGCCAAGGGATTGTTAATGATTCAGAGGTTGTAATGTGTGCTCGTAAAAAAGTGGTATGTAAGGATGGTCACCTGCATACCCTAGATCTTTGTGATGGTGGCGATTTGAGCATTTATAAGATAGAGATGTTGAGTAGGCCTAGTCCTTAGTGATGGTCATACGATATCCAACAACACTTGGTGAGAGATGTAAGATTGTGTGATGGTTGCTACGTTTTCCCCATTTTCTATAGATGCCATATGATGTAGGTATTATCTTTTTACATACCATGACACCCTAAAATGTACTAAGAGGATTAATACACCCATATGATCATAGATTAGCATATACAGCATCAATATGTTAATATTGGATGCTAGGACAGGTCAGGTATCGTTCTTCATACCCTATGTTCCTAATTATGATATATCAATTTTTATGTCTATCATTAGATTATATATCGCGCATACCATACTTTTGTATAACATAAGGTTATTTTCTTTGCTTCTTATCAACTCAAGTGCTTTTAAATGAGTAGATTAGGAGACATGTATGAGATAGTGCATGGATGAGCAGTAGGCTGGTGCTTTCTTATATATCCATATTTGGAACCACTACCGCTTATATTTTGTTGTGCAGTGCTATAGAGATACGTTAGCACTTAATATATTTAGAGATAGTTGTCTTTTGAGTTTATTTGATTTCGATGTATAAACTATATTATTTCTTCTTTGTATAATCTAATCAACCCGCTACACTCTAATAAGTTGTTTTGTATTGGCTCATTTTATTATGCTACTATCTCACTTGTTTTATATCTATGTTATTATTATATTTTGTATATGAGCTATGAAATATACTACAAGTTCCTCATTAGTTTATTTTACTCTACCCTTTATTACATTCCTTCATCATCTGGGTGCCAATATAGCACACTTCTTTAGTATCAAATATTAATTATTTAGGTTCTGAAGGTGGAGGGAGGTCTTCTCACGTGGTACTAGAGCTTAGATTAAGCGATCACCTAAGTGAACACTCATGGATCCATTAAAGATATGGCAAGAGGAACACCATAGAATGAATAGAGAAATATATGAGAGAGCATACATCTTATATATTTTGGTTTTCAAAATTATAGTATATGTATATACTATGTTGGATTGCATATGCAATTACCACTTAAGCAGTTTTCCTTTATGAGAGACTGGTCCTTCTTATTACAGCTTGTAAAGACAAGCAGGTATACAAGGAACATTGTAAGAAAATCTGTATTCAAAGTAGAGACTAGTGCAGGCACCTAAGAAAATGCTAATCCTGATATGCAAACGACGTTCACTACAATGATGATGAACGTTATGCAGAATTCCTAAGGAGAAGCTCCTAGTCAAGTAGGTGTTAGTGCTCTAGTGAAAGAACAAAAGGTAGATTTTTCTAAGCTCAATAAGGACGTTGCTAGTCTTGGAGGAAAGACGTTTATGGAAATAGAGTTTGCCCATGGAAGTGGAGGATTTGCTTGATAATTGTAAGCGTGTATTTGATGATTTAAGTTGAAAGATGCTCAAAAAAGGAAGTTGACCTCTAGGAAACTTCAGGATAGAGTGATAGGATGGTAGGATGCTACCAACGAAGCTACTCTCGTGGATCGATTTGGGATCAATCTAAAGCTCGCTTTGAAGAGAAGTTTATCCCAAACACCCAAAAGTCGGTTCTGTTCAAATAGTTTGCCGATCTGAAGCAAGGTGACATATTTGTATTCGAGTATGATGTTGAATTCTATATGTAATCAAAGTATAAGATGTCATTCATCCACACTCCATCACAGGAGAATGAGAAGTTCATTATTGGCATAAATGATTATCTTGGCGAGAGGCTAGTTAGCCACATAGATAAATGCCTCGAGAAGATCATTAAGAGGGATTTTAGGCACAAGGGCTTGCACCCGAACCTAAAGATAGTTGAAAGAATAAGCTACACCACAAGTGGGAAGTGGTGGAAAGAGGAAATGGAACAACAAGGACAAGAAGCGGTTCCAGGGCAAGGATGGTCAAAAGGAAAGTGAGTGGGATCCATTTTTCATTAGCTATAATAAAGGAGGCCATCTCAGCAAGATTTGCAAGAGAAAACGAGATGAAGAAAGAAGATTCTTCTACTACAACAAAACTAGACATATGAAGAAGGTTACCCAAAGCCACCGAAGGATAAGAATGTTGCGAAGGCTTATGCCTTGATTGATGTTCCTACTTCGTCGAGTGCCCTATTAGAGAAGGAGAAATGGAAGGGCATCACAATTCAAGGTATGCTTTTATGTTTATGATATACATGTTTGTGTTTTTTGATATCGAGGCATCATCTTCATTTACATAGAAGGTGTAGAGCTATGACTTTTGGCAAATGGGTGAAAGGAAATGTCCATTCGTTTAGATTTAGAAATCTCTTCAACGGTTAATATGTTAATATATACTCCAAGGGTATATCGACATATCTTACTGAATTTTGGAAAACACTTTATAAAAATTCTTTTGATCTTTATAACTTTTAAAACCAATGTTGTACTTTTATAGTACGATGCTAGAGATGAAAATAAAGCTTTGTAAAATAGAAATTTCAAAGATATACTGCTAGCCTTTAAAAAATATTTCTAAGAATCAATAAATACAGTTCTGAACAATTGTAATGTCTTGTGCACTTCCAGTATTTTTTTGCGTTTCTTGCATTTTCCTAGTCTTGTCCTCGTCCTCTTGTGCTCTTTCATTCTTTATTTTTGTCCTTCTAACCATTATTCTTCTAGGTCTTCTTGATTTGCTCTTGAGTGCTTTTATCAATCCATCTCGACGTATAATCCACCTATACTTATATATTCTTGAAGTATACCTATGTAGTATACATGTATTTGTTGCACTATAATCTACATAACTTAGAAAATCATTAGTAACATTATTTATATGGTTGCTGTCATCAAAATCAATACTTGTGATATCAACAATCTCTCCCTATTGATGATGACAACCTTCCAAGTATTTTTGATATAAATACAATAATATTAGTTTAAACTTAAATTCACCTCCCTTTGAATCGATTAACTCCTCCCAAGTCAATGTATTTCTTACTCTGGTTATCTTTGTCTAGTATATATTTTATATTTTTTTGTGTTTCTCCCTCTTTGCCATCAACAAAAAATGAGTATAAAATGTGTGTAAAATTAATAGGTATAAAAGGAGTATAGGGTGTTATCATTAAGTTTTTTGAAGGAGAATCAAAAATCAATCATGTATAAGTGATATATATAGCTTATCTTTAAAACTTTTGACTTTTTATCAAAAAATAATTAATATGATGTTTCTTAGTTAATGGTCTTATTAGCATTTGATTTAAGACATAACATATAGTAGAAACTATTTCAACCCAAAATTATTTGGTAGGTGATTATCATTTAACATTGTCTTAACACACTCCTGAGTAGTTCTATTTTTACATTCCAACACTCCATTTTGTTGTGGAGTTCCTGCAAAAGATAAGCTGTGTGTGATAACTTTCTTATTATAAAAATTTTCAAAGTTATCATGTTTGAATTCACCTCTGTAACCACTCCTTACAGTTTTAAGTTTAGTACGTATTTTTCTAACAAATTTTTGAATATTTCAAATGCTCCATTTTTATGTTTTAGGGAATTGTCCACTTATATCTTGAAAAATAATTTACAATTAAGAAAACATATTTATTATGGTCTACTGATTGTATTAGATGGTCCAAAGAGATTGAGATAAATAAGTTCTAAAGGGTGTGAGGTAGAGATCATATCCTTAGACTTAAATGATTTTTTGTGGAGTTTTCCAGTTTAACAAGCATGACAAAGATTATTTACATTGAAATTCTTCTTTGGAAGACCTCTCACAAGTTTATATCTTACTATTTTTGATAGGTGACTAAATTTCAAATGACCAAAATGCTTATGCCAAAACCAAGAGCCATTTGAATTGGCTGTAAAACAGGTTATCGTTTGATACTGTCGTACTTAACACACACACACAGATATATATATATATATATATATATATATGTATACATACATACATACATACATATATATATATCCTTTTCTGATTCATTCAATTATAGTCTTAGAGCCCTAATCTACAATGTGATAAGTGTCTTTTTCAAAATTTATCTTGAAATCTTTATCACATAATTGACTTATACTTAGTAGGTTATGTTTTAGATTCCTAACTAATAAAATATTCAAAATAGTATGAATTTTAGAGTTATAGATGTTGATGATGATGTATCCTTCAAGTTATCTCCAAAATTTACAATTTCTCCATCTTTGTTTGTAATGTCTGCTGATAATTTTAGATTTTCAGTCATGTTTCTTGAGCATCCGCTATCTAGTACCCACTTTTCCTTTTTAAGAGATGCCTAATCATCATTTGTTATAAATCACATTTTACTTTTTCCAGTTTCCGAGTTGGTGTTGCTTGTTGTTGTGTCAAAATCATCCTAAGTTGTAGTTTATGCTCGGTTTCTTTCCTTAATTGAATCTTTGTTGAGAGTTCTTTGTCTTTTTCAAATTTGGGTAGTCCCTTTTAAAAGTATGAATTTGTTGCATTCAAAACATTTCATTGCACTTTCATTTCTTGAGTTTATTATGTCATTGTCCATTCTCCAGAATTTTTTCTTTTTCCTGTACTTTAATAATCTCCTAAAAATTTTGGTCATAAATGCAATTCTTTATAGTCATTGTCTGATCCTTGATTCTTCGTCATAGTAGTGAAATCTTGTAATTTACTTTCATTTGTCTGGCCTTCTTTTCTTCCCTATAACTGTACTTATATGGCAATAGATCACCAAATAATTTTTCTACTTTCATAGTACTAATATCATTGGCTTCTTCGATCGCACAATTCTTTTGATCCCTATCACTAGAAAGTGAATTTAAGATCTTACCGACTTGGTCCTCATCAATAAAATTCTTTCCTATATGTCCTAAAATCTAAAATTAATGTCAAAAATAGATATTATTTGTTTCATATAAAGTTGGAACTAGTTACTTAACGTATATATCTTGATTTGTTTAATTTTACTAGTTCTTTCCTGTGTAACTTGTATTGTCCTCCACATTTCATATGCACTCTTACAAACATACACCCTATTGAACTCATTTTAGTTTACGGTGCAGAATAAAATTTTCATAGACTTTGAATAATCGAGTGGTTGTGCCTTTTGCTCATTAGTCCACTGTGCATAATTAGTTTGGGGCTCGTAGAACTTAGTTATGTAATGCCTCAAATATCTAAACCATTAGATTATAAATAAATATTCATTCTCTATGACCAATATACCTAACTACGGTCGTTAACTAATGGTGGTCTAGTGGTGGATTGGCCTTCTACAAATGCGTTAAAGAGGTGTTATTAGTATTGCTAGCTATCTAAACTTTACAAAAATCGAATAGTAAAATTTTGAAAACTGTATTTGCTAATACTAAATTTTGGTGATGTGAGTTACCCTAATATACATATGTAAAAAATGGATCTTAAGACTAATATAACACTAGAGGGAGGTCAATAGTATATTTTAGCTTATTAACATTTAACTTGTAGTTTCCAAAGTATCAATTCAAAATCACAAACATAAACCAAAAATAAAAATTAATATAGAAACAAAAAGTAGAAATATTAAAAGTGACACTAGGAATTTTTATATTGGTTCAAATTCCCAATACTACATCTAATCATGTATCCCATACATAATTTTCACTAAATTAGCTTGAAGTATCATAGGTGGAAAGTCAAAGTACACTTATCCTGACTTTCCATGGGTGGTAGGAAACAATAACCTCTTGACTTTTCATGGATGATCAAGGTCGCCTCTATAATTTGTTTATTAATGGGTGGTATGATACACCTTTACAATTCAAGTGGTAGTAAAGTAATATAATAAGAAATTGTATCTTTCGAATATAAATCTTGCATTTTTTGTACAGAGATCCTATAGACCTCCAATAACAGCTTTTTTCAAATCTAAAAGGAATAGGATAAGAAAAAAGATATTATAATCAGGAATACAAGTATGAACTTTCTAATGTTGTGTGATTTTCAAATTCATGAAGGATAAAAGTGAGAAAGTGTGCATTCGCAAGGTAATTGCAAAATTATTAGTACATCTTAATGGAAAAATAATGACAATGAGAGAGAGAGAAGAACGAGAGAATTATTATAAATATCATTTTCCAAAGTCTTTATCTAGAAGATGAAGTGACTTTTAGCAAAAGGGTGAAAGGAAGTTTCCATTCGTTTAAATTCATCAATCTCTTTAACGATCAATATGCCAACATATACTCCAAAGGTATGGTGATATATCCTAGCGAATTTTGAAAAACACTTTATAAAAATTCCTTTGATTTAACTTTTAAAACAAATATTGTACTTTGATAAAACGATACTAGAGTTGAAAATAAAGCTTTGTAAGAACGAAATTTCAAAGATATGTTTTAGGGTCTTTAACAAATATTTCCAAGGCTCAACAAATTAAGTTTTGACCATTTGTAATGTCTTGTGCTCTTACAGTCTTTGTTTCTTGAGTTTCTTGTGTTATCCCACTCTTGTCCTTATCCTCTTATGCTCTTTCAGACTTTACTTTTGTCCTCTTATCCTTGATTCTTCTGGGTTCTTGATTTGCTCTTGAGTTCTTTCATTCATCTTTCCTGATGTATAGTCCACCTATAATTATATATTTCTACAATGTATACGCTTAGTATACCTATATTTCTTGCACTAAAATCTACATAAAATGAAAAATAATTGGTAATAATATTTATATGGTTGTGTTATCAAAATCAGTACCTATGTTATTACAGGGCATGCTTCACAGATACCGAGTACTGGTCGATTATGAGAGGTTGTTGAGGATGATAGGGATAGATGAAGGGCATAAGATATAGTTGAGTAGCATGCCCAAGGATGCAGTGATGGTTAGCTTTTACTGTTCGCTTGTGATCTCGCACAACGAGTTGTCATTTTTACCTATAGAGAGTATCTTAATATTTTAAGGAGGTTATAAGATTACCACTGCATAAGGAGAATGAGTTTTATATTGATTTGTTAAAGGATTTTAGGTTTACTGCAATGCCATTGAGAAGAATAACACCTAATGAGCAATGAGAACTAGAGGTGCAAATGAGTGATCTACTGAGGAATGGATTTATTTGAAGGAGCATTTCTAAGACTACAACACCTGTATTATTCGCCATTAAGGCATAGACTCTTTGAGATTCTGTGTTGACTGTCTTAAGCTAAATAAGGTGAAAAGAAAGAACAAATATCCTCTTCTATGTACAAATGACTTGTTCGATCAGCTTCATGGTGCAAAGATGTTTTCTTAGTTAGATTAGCGACGAGTTTTCACTAATTGAAGTGGCGAAGCATATCATACTAGTTATTGCATTTTGTACACCATCCGGATTTTATGAGTACTCTATTATGCTATTCGGGCTAACTAATGTATCGGCATACTTATTTGACCTTATGAATCGTGTTTTCAGGGATCATTTAAATAAGTTCTACTTGTATTCATCAATGTTAGTCTTGTCTATTTATGGATGGAAGTATTTAAGAGTTGTGCTTGAGATTTTGAGAAAGAATAAACTCAAAGCGAAGTTTCTGAAATGTCATTTCTGAAGGAGAGAAGTGAGATTCTTATATCATGTTTTTTTGGAGTAGGGTATCGCTGTGGATCTAGCCAAAGTAACATCAGTCCAAGATTAGGAAAAACCTAAGACTGCTATGGATGTGAGAATTTTTTTGGAAAAATTCATTAAAGGCTTCTCAAAGATAGGAGCATCATTGGCTCATTTGATGAAGAAGTATCATAATCTTACTTGGGACATGAGGTATGAGCAATCATTCATTAGTTTGAAAGAGTGTTTGATGAGTGCACTAGTGTTAGTAATTCCAGATGGGAATGAGGAGCTGACAGTATACATAGATGCATGTGTTGCTGGACTTAGGGCAGTATTGATATATAGAGGTAAAGTTGTCCCTTTGTGCGAGTAGGAAATTGAAACCGCTTGGGAGGAAATATCTAACCCATGATTTGGAACTAGCAGCCATAGTTTTTGTTTTGAAGGCATGGAGGCATTACTTACTTGAAGAAAGGTTCGAGTTATTCACAAACCATAAATTGTTGAAATACCTTTGCTCGTAGAAAGACCTTAAGGTTCAAAAACAGAGATGCATAGAATTTTTTGCTTCCTATGACTATGAAATTTGCTTTAGACCCAATAAGGGAAATACTATCGCAATGCATTGTATGAGACATGTTAGCTTGGGAGAAATGTTCCTAGAGTGGATGATGTTAGAGTATATAATTGAATTTGATCTCTACCTAAAGTGTGAGCTAGAGCCATAGATGTTGGCAAGTTTGACTATAAGACCTACTTTGATAGAGCGAATTGGTGCTAGTCAAAGGCGTGATGCTAGAATAGTGGGATTTTTTTCTAAGCTATAGAACAGTATGGATTTGGCTCAGATGGTTGGCTCTGTAAAGACGAAGATTATTTGTACCCGATGTGGATGGAATTATGGTTGAGGTACTATGAGAGTTTCATCCTTCAAAGATAACTGTCCATACTAGACGAAATAAAATATATAGAGATATGAAGTAAAAAAATTATTGGGAAGGAATGAAGAAGGACATCGGGACATTTATCTCTAAGCGTATAGACTGTCAGCTAGTTAAAGCTTAGCAAAAGAAACCAAGTGGTTTGCAACAACCACTTGAAGTTCCATAGTGGAAGTGGAAACGATTATCGATGGACTTCGTCGATGGATTGAAAAGGATTATAGGACGATATGTTATGATTTAGGTCATAGTCGATAGGTTGATAAAGAGTGCCCAATTCATAACTTTGAGGTCCAATAAAGTGGCACTGAAACTGGCTGAGTTGTATATGCATTGGATCGTGCGATTACTGCAGTATCGAAGAGAATTATAAGAGACAGAGATCTATTATTCAAATGTGGATTTTGGAAGAGCTTATAAGATGCATTGTAGATAGAGCTGCATTTGATTACAACTTCTTTCCCATAAACTAGCTATCAGAATGAAAGAGTGAATCGTATATTAGAGGATCTTTTATGTGCTTGCATTATGACTTTGGAGGCTTGAGGAAGGATAATTTGCATTTAGTAGAGTTCACATACAACAATAGTTATCAGTCGAGCATTAGTATGGTATCGTTCTATGCTTTATACCCCCGACCATGTAATTTCCCTTGATGTTGGTAGGGAAGCGGGTGAAAAGCTAATACTTGGATCGAATATTATTAGAGAGACATTGGAGAAGACTGAGATCAGTCTGCAAGGAATAAAACCTGCATTGGAATGACGAAAGAGTTACATTGGTAAGAGATTACGAGTTTTGGAGTTCTCAGTTGGCAATATTGTGTTTTTCAAGGTTTCTCCTTTGAAGAATACAGTTCGATTCAGTAATAAAGTGAAGTTGGCATCGAGATTTGTAGGACCATTTCTGATACTCAAGAGGATTGGAAACCTAGCATATAGAGTTGACTTACTTTAGAAAATGGCGGTTGTGCATAATGTATTCCATGTTTTGCATTTTCAGAAGTTTCTGAATGACCTAAGCATGATTGTTACACCCAACTGGATTATATTGAAGTTTAACCTAAAGCATCAAGAACTCGTAGACCAATGTTACAGTCAAGCAAAGTATGAAGAAACTAAGTGGAAGACAGTAAATCTATAAAATGTTCAACAAGGTGAAAGCAAAGGTGATTGGTTTTAGGAGTCAAGGATAGCATGATGATAACTAATCCAGAGTTTTTGGGTGAGATTTTAGTTTATCGCATTTACTTCACATTTGATATATAGGTTGCTTAGATATAGTATTTGGACGATAGGGTTAGCGTAGTTTGATTCCTTCCTATGCTTGTTGAGGTTGTGCATGTTTGCTTGCTTGTGCATATTTTGGTTATGTTTGATTGGTGTAGGTTGAATTCTGGGGCGAAATCCTTAAAGAAAGGAGAATGTAACAATCCACTTTTTTTAAGGCAAGCTGGTTTTATAGTGGACTGTCCACTATTTTGTATATTATTAAAATATATGTGGGAGGCACAAGCGTCTTAAGAGCTACAACTCACACACGAACAAAGTTGGTTATACAACACAACCCAAAACACTATAGCTAATACAGGTTACAACCTACTATTTTCAATAAACATGACACAAAAATTAGAAATAACATAACATTGCCAATAACCAAATGTCACTAAAAAAAGCAAAGTTGAACATCATTGCAAGGAAGAGCAAGCTTTAACAAGCCATGCCAAAGCTAAAAACTTTCGGGCTTACCAACCCATATGAATAAAACTAAACAAAAAATTCCATGCTAAAAGAATAGCGAATGGATAAAGCCAAAAACTACAAATTCTCTGTTAAATGATCCACAATTTTATGTATCGGCGGATCGTATATTATGCAACACCCTATATTTCGAATTGCCATAATATGAAGAGTTAATTAAATAAGTAATTAATCAAAGTAAATTATGTGATATTAATTAAGCAATATTAGTTTGTTAATGGAATAAGAAATGAATGCAAGATGAAGAGTTATATGATTAATAAAAATAAGCTGAAAAGGTATTTTAGCTCAAGTCCAAATATTGACCCTAACTATTCCATTTCTTCATTGATTTCTCTCACGTTATAATATCCCAAAAATTTAAGAGATAATTTAATAAAAGAATTAAATTTAAAATATAACAAGGGCAAAAATATATTTTTTACAAACGTCCGAATCTGGCTATGAAATTTGCAACATTGCATTCATAGTCTTTTTCTAGACAATTTTCATATATGAAATCAGAGCGATATGAAGAAGTTAAAAACGTTTGAAAATTCATAATTTTAAAAATTATATGGGTAAATTTGGAAGGAAATTAATTAACAAAAAATAAACAGCGGTCGACACCTTAGGTGTCATAGATCGAAAAGTAGCGGTCGACCGGTTAGGTCCTAGCGGTCGGCCGGTTCCTGTTCCAGATCGCTAATTTCAAATGGTCAACGACCAGGATTTAATGAAATATTTTTCTTAGGGACGAAGTAACTGATGGACATGCTGGACGCAAGAAAATATTCTCCTAGTTTAATTAATGATTAGAACAAATCCAAATCCCCAATAAATATACACCTAACCTAAACCCTAATTCACCAAAAAAATTAGTCGGTACCCCCAAACTATGTCAAATTCTTTCTCCTCTCCAAACCTAAAATTCTCCAAAATAAAATAATAATAAAAGGAATTCAAGAAGATTTGATCAGAGGAGGGGCAAGTAAACATGGATAGATTTCCGAGCGGGGATTAGGAGCAAAGCTTGGATCTGAGGTGAGTTGGTTCACTTTTAACAATGCATGATTTATATGGAGTTAATTTTGATATACCTTACTTGATTTAGGTTATTAGAAATCAAACTATAAACGTTTTATTATTAAAATGGAAATTTAATTGTTAGTATATGAATATAATACCCCTTTTCTTACCTAGATCTGTAAACATAACTTAAGTTGATAAAATTGACATAGCTTGAGATGTTAGTGATAATCCTAGTTGAAACTATTTTACTGTGAATTTGTGTAAACTTACAAGTTATATTTGAATATTAAACTTGGAAAATTGCAAAGTTGTCTCACTATGTCGCCATGTAAATCAATATGATGGAAACGGGAAGAACAACGAAATTAAAATTTTTTTAATCAAACAAACGAATTAAGTCGTGGAGATAACCCTAAAAATTCACGATGATCGATCGACCGCATTAACTAGAGTGGTCGACGGTAAGCGGTAGATCGCTCTAGTGTATGGTGTCGATCAGTTAGCATTTTCTAGCGTAGGTTGAACCTTGGCCTAAGTCTTAGGTTATAAGTAATAGATAATTGTTTATATTATATATATAAATGGATGGTAGAAATAGTACGTATGGGTGAGATTTTTCATCTCACAGCACCTCCATTGATTAGGAAAGAAATTGTTAATGTTTATTCATAAATTTGAATCAAGAAACTTAACTTGTATTAATCTTGCCTTTAGGTAGTAACTATGTTGCTGGATGCTTATATAATTATATAGTTACACTCCAACTATTTGTTAGAATGTCAAATCCAGTTTGTGTTTTCATACTGAACTATATTCCAATGCAAATATAAATAGATAATGATGCATGAAAGTAAAATGAAACAAAAAAAATTACGTGGTTCAGATTCTTTTGAATCCTACATCCATGGATCAAGTTCCTTTCTTATATCTCTTTTGCTAATACAAGTGTTTGATGAAAAATAGAAAGATATAATTTCTCTTATTCAAAAAGGAAGGAAAGAAAAAAGTAAAGTCCTCTTAACATTCCCAACCATCTCCTATTTGTTGTGTTGAGGATGTACATGGATTACCACCATTTTTCCTCCGCCATTGTGTTTCCACCTTTAGATCATGCCACTTGTTCCTCATCCCCACTATTGGTTGGATGCATCCGCATTGTTGACATATCTTTGGCGGGAAGACCTAATTTGGGTGGTTGAATCGTGATCTTTGGTGGGAAATTCTAATTGGAGGCGGGAACTCCTGAAATTGAGGCGGGAATATTAGGAATTGGAATGGGAGACCTTAGAGGTTCTACATTTCTGATCCGATGTAGTGAAGGGTTTGCATCCTTCCTTAAGTGGACACTAGGAGTCACTTGTTGGTATTTGAGGCACTATCGGTATATTTGGAGTAATGCTGTACTAGTTGATGTGCGATACTTGCATAATGTTGCTACGCTTTCCTGATACTTAAATGCAACCATCTTGAGCTACTTTGGGCTTCAAGGTGCATGATTTGCTATTTCCTGGGAGTTAGTCCAGTACATGATCCAAGCGGACTGCGGTCTGAGCTGACTATGATCTAAGTTACCCTCGATTTGAATTTCCATTGATTTGAGTTGCCCTTTAATATGTGTGAGTTATTGATAAGGGCAACTCAAATCTTTGCTATTTTCCTATAAGTGTGTATCTGTGTGGAATATTGTTTGAGTGGCCCTATGTGCAGCCCTTTGGGATGCTTCTAACCCCATGCGGTACCGCTTAACGATGATATTGATGTCTGAATTTGAACTGTAAATGAAATTAATGAAATAAAAGATAAACACATAGTAATACTGTAGACTTAAAGTCGAACATAAAAGGTGCCAAGGTAATAAAGAAAATAAAAGAAGAATAAGTATGAATACGTATACAAGTAGCCTCAGTTAGTGTACCAATGTCTGAAAGCCGTTGGACTGGGTTGGGATGCTAAAAACATATCCAACCAATAGGACCCATGGTGAGTGTATGATTTCATATTAGAGGGGTACCCCCAGGTCTGTACTATGCTTATTGCCTTGATTACAAATTGTCTGTCATAATTATAAATATTTGTTATAATTATATGAAGGCCGAAGGTGCACAGTAAAATTAGGTCCGATTCAAAGTTTTTAAGTGGGCGTATTGCCTTGATTGCACCAGGCAATCTAAATGGACGGTGAGTTAGATCGGGCTTATGCAACCTGGCATGGAAAGTCGTGTGTGCCTAGGTATTACAACAAGTGTATGTAAAAGGTTAGCGTACTTAGGTACCATAACCTAGGGTAGGATTTGCATATTTCTCAAGCTTGGCATCAGTATCTTGCTGTCAATGGGAAGGTCAGAGTTACACCTAACTGATCTCTTCCGCCTACCAGGATTGGTTCAGTTGAGTTATGCAACATTACAGTTGTTAGTTAGTTTATTTGATACGGCAAGGGTAGTTTACACATACAAATTTTCCTTCAAATAATAGATGGGGTTGTGGTGTGTGGAGCTTAAAATCCACGATAAGAAGCAGATAAGGGTAAACAAAATGCTAGCACACGTAATGAAAAACCCCCAAAGCATTAGGCGCTTATGGACTACAGGTCGTCGGTGCGCACGGTTGGATTTTCTCGATGATACGGTGGTGATGGATCTTTACGAGGTGTTGAGTGAATGATACTAGTGGGGATAGTATCTAGGTCCATTAGTGGACTTGGGGTGTGTGTGTGTATACATAATTATATAGACATAGATCTACACGGAATAGATGGGTATGGTTCGTACGTAGCAATGGAGTCGTAATGACTAATAATAAAATCTAACATAACATGAAATAGTGAACAATTGGCATAAGCTAATGTTATGTATAAGATGTATAATTTACCATTCACAGAACGTTGTTCTGACCCCTTCCTCATTACAACCCATAGGATTTAGAAAGGCAATTACTGTTGTTGATTTGGAGCAGTTGTCTGGCTGAGGCTCTTGACATTTTCGATGTCGATTTTTGGTCAGTAATTATATTGGTCTGTTATATTTTCTTATTTCTGTTGTGAGTTCTTACCATTAGTGCTTAGATATACTTTCCTTTTTGCAGGATATGATATACTTTCCTTTTAGCAAGATACCAAACCAACGATCCGTATTTTAGTGGACCTGGGTTTTTAGATTTGCAAAAATTTAGGCCTAGTAAAGTGCGGGTTGCTACAATGGATGTGGAAAATGTCCCTAGGAGTCATTTCCCAAAATATTAGAATCATACGGCCTCATATAAAAATAATATAAATATTCTACGATCCATTGAACATAGAATATGGGTCGTTACATCCTCCCCATTTAGGAATTTTGCCCTCGAAGTTCTATAATCAAGTCAATAGGGTCATCCCGCATGCCTAACAATCATATACAACCATGGGCAACCATCACACATTAAACTTGCATACATAACAACAAGTAAAAAGAGAAAATATCTAAACCTATCCTAGCATGTAGGATACTATGCCATGGTACATTTCATGATAACATAAGTGAAAGTAAAACGATAAATAGGAAATCTCACCAAGAGCTCAGGATATGTTGTCCTAATTCTCTCCTCGATTTTCCAAGTGCAATTGCCTTCACTATCACTCCATTGAAACTTTACCAATTTCACCGTCTTCCTCCTAAGCTGCTTCGTATCATGTCCGACGATACGAATAGGCCTATGAGGTCTTGAAGCCTCTGGTTCAATCTCGATATCATATAGTTGATCTGGTGTGATAGTGACGCCTAAGTCATGCACAAGTTTCTGCAAATGAGAGACATGAAAGACATTGTGCACTCCCGCCATTCTTTAAGGTAACTCTACTCAGTAAGCAAGGTTCCCAATCCTCTCTAATATCAAAAAAGGATCAACAAATATCGGTGCCAACTGTCCTCTATTACACAACTGAATGACATTCTTCAATGGAGAGATCTTGACAAATACCATGTCATAGACAGAGAACTCTAGATCCTGATGTCTCCTATCAGAGTAGCTTTCCTGTCTGTCTTGGGCAGCTTTCATCTGTTGTCGAATGATCTCGATCTTCTTTGATATTTCTCTAATCATATCTGGCCCAAGTACCAGTTTCTTGTCCGCTTCCCACCATCAAGAAGGAGCGTTGCATGGTCAGTCAAATAAAAGCCCCGAATGGTGCCATACCGATGCTAGACTGATAACTGTTGTTGTATGCGAATTCAACAAGATGTAAATGATCATCCCACGAGCCTCTAAAGTCTAATATGTGAGCACCCAAGAGATCCTCTAAGGTATGATTCACTCTCTCAGTTTGGCGTTGGGCACAGAGCAGGGTATTATTCCCAACGTCTTTCTTCATCCCTTCCCAACAATGGGTCTGCCTCATATCAAGGTACATCTTATTATCACCAAGATGAATAGTAAATCTCAAATGATGGCACTTATGGAGCACCTCATCCCTCAACCCATTGACATCGGGAACAAACAATCTCTTGTCTTTACGAAGCCAACCATCTCGGTCGAGTACGTATTGTCTTAGACCCTCAAACTCTACTCATGCTTCAATCTTAGAAATGATCTTAGCTAATCTGGTTTTGCACCTCTGACTAGTACCAATCCGCTCAATAAGAGTAGGTCTGATAGTCAAGATCGCCAATATCTCTGGCTCTAGCTCGCATCTCGGTCGGAAATCTTAACCAACAATATATTCTAACCGCGTCCGCACTAGGAACATGGCTCCCAAGCAGGCAATGTCTCCTACTCAAGGCATCAACAACTGCATTACCTTTACTATGTATATATGCAATATCAAAGTCATAGGAGGCCAAGAACTCTAACCATCACTATTGGTGAAAGTTAAGATCCTTCTGCGAAAAGAGGTACTTCAATGATATATGGTCGACGAACAGCTCGAACCTCTCTTCTAAAAGATAGTGCTTCGAAATTTTCAGTGCAAACTCAATCGCTGCTAACTCTAAATCATGGGTCGGGTATTTCTTCTCATGTGACTTCAGTTGTCGATTGGCTTATGCAACAACTTTGCCTCTGCATTAACACCGCACCCAATCCGGTACCACATGCATCAGTGCATACCATCATCTCCTCATTCCCTCTCGGAATAGTTAATACTAGTGCACTCATCAACGTTTCGTTCAGACTCACAAATGCTTACTCACACCTCACATTCCAAGTAAAAGTCTGATTCTTTTGCGTCAAGTGAGTCAATGGTGCTGCTACCTTAGAGAAGTCCTGGATCAATCATCTATAATATCCGGCTAACCCCAAGAAACTTCTCACATCCGCAGCATTTTTGGGTTTAATCCAATCTTAGACTGATGCAACTTTTGCAGGACCAATGGAAATGCCCTTCTCAGAAACAACGTGACCTAAAAATCTCACTTCCTTTTTAGAAGTGACATTTAGAAAACTTCGCCTTCAGCTAGTGCTTTCTCAACACCTCTAGCACGATCCTCAAACGTGTCTTGTGTTCTTCCTCTGTCCATGAATAGAAAAGAATATCATCGATGAACACAAGCATGAATTTGTTTAACTGACCTCGGAAGACACGATTCATGAGATCAACAAAATATGTTGGCGCATTGGTTAACCTGAACAGTAGAACCAGCCACTCGTAGAACCCGGACGACATACAAAATGCTATAATTGGCAAACCCTCTTTTACCACTTTTAGTTGGTGGAATCCTGTCGCAAGATCCAACCGAGAAAATTCTCTGGCACCATGAAGCTGATTGAACAAGTCGTTAATACGTGGGAGTGGATACTTGTTCTTCTTCGTCGCTTTATTCAGCTCACCGTAATCGACACATAGTCTAAGGGAGCCGTCCGCCTTCGTGGCAAATACTACTGGTGCCCCCTAGTCAGATATACTTCAATGAATGAACCCTCTTTGTAAAAGGTCATTCACTTGCACCTCAAGCTCTCTAGGTGCCATCCTTCTCAATGGCATCACTATTCGGCCTGACATCTCTAACTAGATCAATATGGGACTCAATCTCTCTATGTGGTGGAAGTCTGTTCACCTCCTCAAATATGTACGGATACTCCCTAGCAATAGGTACTAATGGCAACTCGTCATGTGGGGTGTCGAGCGAATATAGAAAACTAACCATGACATCATCATCTGGAATGCAGCCCAACATTACTATCCGCCAATCATCTACTCCTATCGTCGCTACTTTCTCACAATCCACCATCACTCCGTATCTATGAAGCCAGTCCATCCCTAAAATGATATCAAACTCAATGAAACCCAAAATAAACAATACCAATCAAAAGAACATCCATAACTTGATAAGACCAAACCACGACAAGCCATACACAAGCTAGTGGAGCTCCAGCATGGTTCGTCACTATCAAAGGTCAATCAACTATTTTGGGTCTCAATCACAGTCTATCTACTAAGTTACTAGAAATGAAGGAAAGCATACCTTGAATAACAATGCATTTCACCTTCTCTTTCATCGATGTAGTATTCGATGAAGTTGGAACTACATTGATAGCATATGCTTTCACCACATGCTTCTACTTTAATGGCTCTGGACAGTTCTTTTGAATGTGCCCAAGCTTGTTGCAGTTGTAGCATTTCTTCCCCTCAGTTTTGCAGTCTTTACTATAATGACCCTTCTCTCCATAGTTGTAGCAAACCAGGCCTGACCTTCTTCTTTTGGCCATCTTTATTCTAAAATGCTTCCTCTTGTTGTTCCCTTTCTTCTTGCCTCCCCAGCCCGTTTACTTCTTTGGCTCTTCTTTAGGAACGATAACTTTTGGTTTCAGATATAGACTTTCATGCCTTAGAGACTTTCCAACTATCGCCTCAAAGGTCTCGTCAGCATGGTTCATGAGCTTCTCTCCTAAGTAGTCGTCCAAGCCAATGATGAATTTCTCATTCTTCTTTAATGGAGTGTCGATGAAGGATATCCCATATTTCAATAGAGCATCAAACTCGGTAACATCTCAGAGACAGTCATATCCCCTGCTTCAGATCTGCAAACTTACTGAATAGAACAGAACTCTGAGCTATAGGTATAAATTTCTCATTAAATCAAGCTTTGAACTGGTCCGAAGTGAACTGATCCTTGGGAGTGGCAGCCCTAACTACATTCCACTAGTTTATGGCTTGCCCTTAAAGCTACCGGGAAGCCAATCGCCTTTTCATAGCATCATCCAGATCTAAGTCCTCAAAAATTATTTTACAGGTATCAAGCCAATCCCGCACTTCCATCGCCGACTCCGTTCCTTGAAATAGTTTTCCACCAAGACTAGCAAACTCCTTACTCAGCTTAGCGAAATTGACTATGGGAACCTACATTGGAGCACTACCCTTAGCAACAACATTCGGAGTGGCCACTTGAGCATTTTGCAACATGTTCCTCGTCATAGTATTAAACTTGGTCTGCAAATTGGGATTAGCAGCTCCTGAGCCAGCTACTTCCTTAACTCCAGAGATGGAGTTCCTAGCAGGGCTCCTTGTTTGGCGACTCATCATTCAGTCTATGATAAGGACGATCGGTCTCTCTGTAAGAAATTCTTCTTAAGTAGTACTCATGTGTGCAGTACGACTTATATACTATATAGTTCTGAAAACCAAAATATATAACAAGTACGCGCTCTCGTATATATACACTCTCGATCCAGTCGAAAGTGAGAACTCCTACCTTCGAAGCCCTACACCTTAGGTTAAATAATGCAACTTAAGCTCTGATACCAAATGAGACAACTACCCTAAACCTTCGACGCCCAATATGCCTGTATAGTGCTCTGCAGCGGTGCTTAGCCAATGTGGGGTGATCATCCATAAGATTGTAAAGTAAATAACACATCACGGAACCTATCGTATATCTCATTGCGCACCAGGTGAAATATAATAGTCATCATAGATATAAAACAGGCGAGACAATAATAACTATATTGACCACAGAATCAGAGTATACATGCTCATAGAGTTATACGTAATAGTAATAGAGTTTATAAAACTGATAAATAAACTCAACTGATAAACTATCTCTAATAATAGTAAGCCAACATTGTCAAGGCTCCATAGTGCCACACAGCAGAATAAACAATAATAAACTCAAAATATAAGTATGAGAAAGCATCACCTCCTGCTAGTCCATCTACACAGCTCTAAGTGTTGTTTACACCTGCTATATTGTCTACTCATTCAAGAGTAGCCGAGATAATAAGAAGCAAAGCATAAACCCTCGAACCAGACAACAGTCTGGTGTGAGCGATAAATAATATCAAAACACTATAAAAGTTGGTATAGTATATAAAATAGAAGGTATGGAGAATCATACCTGACTCCTCCCTACATCCATAGAGTTAGCACATATAAAAGATATACGCTAGTCTATGATAGTTATCATGGGTGTACTATACATCAAGGTACTAAGGGTGTATAGATATCTGCATCGGTAGTATCTACATCATGTGACATCCCTAAGGTTATAGAAAAAATAAAACAAACATGACATCCATCATCCATCCTCACATTCACTCACTCGATGCATTAGATTTATGATATTCGTATGACCTCATCACCAAGGTAAGGACTAATTAACATCTCGGTCCCTTGATACTCGAATCCATGCCACTCAGTAGGCTAGGAACTAGACTACCACCACCATAGCAGGGTATAATGGATCTAAACATCATGCAATCCCAGGGCCCCCACCACCCTAAGTGAGGGTCCTTACATAGCCCTGCTTTACGAGTACACATCGGAATCTACAAATATGAACGATCCTTTTGCATACATGCAGAGCTCATCTTAGAACTGTTCATACAACTCCCATCTGAAGTCATCATGGTTGGGAACTACTCTAGATAGCCATCATAAGTCACAGAATGTCATCATGCGTCTCCTAACCCGCCTCCAACAGTCCCCTCAATATGACCCCTCATCGCCTACTCTACCTCTCAAAGTATAGCTATCCATCATCAAAGGACTATAACTCGAGCATACAGAATCCAAAAGATCTGAAACTCGAAACGTAGCATTATGGGGCCTTCATTGTCACCCCACGTCAATCGCACCCAGTTTGGGATAAATATTGGGGATAGGTACCGACCCCTAATTTTTGATCCCTACCAACCCTATACTTTACATCTAAGCTCATACCCCCCCTAGTCCACACCAGGAATCGCAACTTGGTTGGGTCAAAGATTAGGGATAGGTACCAACCCCTAATTTGGAAGTTACACCGACCCATGGGACTTGGAAGTTACACCAACCCATAGGACTTGGAAGTACACCTACACATAGCACTTGAAAGTTACACTGACCCGTATCCTTGGAGTTACACCAACCCATAACACTTGGAAGTACACCGACCCATAGCATTTGGAAGTATATCAACCCATAGCCTTTAAACTACCACCAACCCACACTTTGGAGACTCATAACTCAATTATATGAAGTCCAATTGGCTTGAACTTGGTATGCAACCTTTTTGAGGCCTTCCTTGTTGCCTTAGATCGATCGCGTCTAATTTAGGATACATATTATGGATCATCACCGACCCATAACTCCTACTTATCTAGTTCACCATTCGATCGGTGTTTTTAAACATGGAAACATTGAGAAAACATACAATCATCATAGATAAGCAATAGTAACAGCCAAACATCCAAATATACCGTTTTAGAGAGATTTAAATCTAAGGTGAAGGTTAGGATTCATAAGAAAAAATAAGGAGCTAATCAAATCCAAATCATTTAAAATTCACATATATGGTTTATAATGGTCTAAAAACATTTTGAAGTTTTTTAAATAACTTTTATAACATCATTTAAGGTGAAAAATGGCCTAATTAGTAAGTGAGAGAACTAACCACTCACCTTAATCCAAATCAAAGCCCAAATCTCCAAATGAATAGTAAAAGCACAAATTCTAAGGCTCTCTCAATAGAAAATCTCTAATCCCAAGTAAAAACCTCGCTAGTCTCCTTTAAATGATGTAATTTGGTTAATAAAAGTGTGTTTTAGGGTTTCTTTTTGGCTAATGGAAGTTAATGGAGGTTTCTAACTATTTTTGAAATATTGAAATGATGGGGATAAGCTCCCATCAGCCTCCATGTGCTCTAAACCCAAAATGGTTCATGGACCTCAAGGTTAATGGCCTTAATAACCTAATTAAGCTGCGCAAAATCAAAGAAAATTTTAAACAGTAATAGCTCTCAAACGGTAAGTTCGTTTTCTTAATATGACCACACTGCGGAAAGGAAAACCATCATCTAGGTCCAATGAAAATGGTTTCAGACTTACTCAGCTCCTATCAAAAGTTATAGTCAATACAAGATTTATAGGATCAAAATGATCACATAGAAATTCACCAAAAATCATGAATGTGGGAAATGTCCCTAAGAGTCATTTCCCAAAATATTAGAACTTTACGACCTCATATGAAAATAATATAAATATTATATGATCCTTCCATACGTAGAATAAGGGTCATTACACAAATCCTTTACAAATATAAATTTCAAATATCACTTTACTAGAATAATTTACTTTACTTAATTTCCTATTTTAAAAACTTAACTCTATTTTCAAAATATTTTAATCTTCCACAAATTATTTATATCTTTCTAAATCATTATGTCTAGATGTCTCGTTCAAGCATTTAAGAATTTCTATCGAATATGTGTGCACCTACATCGACCAAAATCCTTAAGATGCTCAACGAACAAGCTAACACGATTCCATTTCTAAAAATATCTATAAGTATTACTTTCAAAAATTATCAAATATACTAGTTTCAATAAAAATAATTTTTCCAATCTCCATTTAATACTTTACTACTTATGCCATATACTTTTCAAATAATTTCTAATTAAAACATTCATTTCACTATTAAAATCATTTGATAATAATAATAACCAATATTTATATAAGATAACCTTTTTCTTCCACCTAACATTTATTAGTTTATAATAAATTTTCAAATAATCTTTAAAATACATATATCTATTAGTACATTACTCAACAAATCATTTCAATAAGAAACTTATAATAGTAACAAACAAACACTATTTATATTTATTTACAATATGTATAAACCAAATAATTAAATTCATTTCTTCTCTTTGATAATTATACACAAATCCCAAAATCAAATTGGTTAATTCGATGCCCATCAATGAGATAAGATCAATTGGCAATATGACAAGGTAAGAGGAAATGCTAACATATAAGAAAAAAATAAGGCTTAAAGTAGTAGTTCAATTATGGTAAAGCATAAGTAAACTCCTTATGGGGGAAAGTGTTACACCCTAAATTTCCTAAAGATGAAAGTTATCGAGCATTAAGGATGAAGGCTATTGAGCGTTAAAAAGTAATCTATCAAGAAGCTTTGTGCATATAAAACATTTATTACATATTAGGAAGCCATCGCATGTTAAGGATTAATCACATGAAGCTATCGAGTGCTAAAGAGCTACTAAATGCTAAGAGCTATCGACTACTAAAGAGCTAACAAGCACAAAGAGCTATCGAGTGCTAAGAGCTACTGAGTGCTAAATAGCTACCGAGTATTAAGAGCTATTAAGTGCTATAAGGAAGAGCTATTGCATGATAAAGAAATGCTACCACATATTGAAAACTAAAAGCTATCGAGTTTTAAGAGATATTGACTATTAAGAATTATCAAATGCCAAGGCTATCGAGTGTTAGGAGATATCGCATCTTAAAGGCAAAGCTACCAAGATTCAAGGACAAGGAATATATCGTACACTATAATGAAAAGGTATCATATGCCAAAGGCAAAGCTACCGAGGTTCATGAAAAAAGAAGTTATCACATGCTACAACGAAAAGCTATCAACTGCTGAAGGCAAAACTATCGAGGTTTAAGGAAATGGAAGTAATCGCATGATGGGCCATCAAGGACCAAATAAGAACAAGCTATCACGTATCAACAATAAATCTATCAAGTGTCAAGTGCTATTGCATGCTTGAGATAGCACTATTGAGTGTTTAGAAACTACTGCGATCGTGAGATTAAAATCAAGCTTAGAAGTCTTCTATATGCCACATGGCTTCTCCTGATTATGCGCATCATCACAAAGGAAGCAAAAAATGGGTTGTGTTACATATACCTCAGAACATGCCACGCCAGTAAAGATCTCAACATTCAATGATTGGTTGATTCCATGTGTTAGTAATCCAAGGGCATAGATTTACTATAAATAGGCATGTACCTATACTAAGAAGAGGCAAATTCTGAATTGTACTTCTTTCTCATTTTCACCTTTCTCAAGCATAAATACAAAACTTGAATTTGGGATTTTAATGGTTGCTTATGTCTAATCCAAATTAAGTCTTTATGAATAAGAATTGAATAACGTCTATTTTCATTATTGACTAATGATGATAGTGACAAGCATACTAACTCAATGGTCCAACACCTTGCCTAAGAACTTTGTTGACCAAAGCATACTATTTAGGACCAAATTTTGGCCTAACAGTTGACAACTTCAGATTTGATATGCGTTTCCTAAGGCAGTGGTTTGTGAGGATTCTCACCTGCGTACCCTGGACCATGGGATGGTCTGGCCAACCCTGGGAAAGTAGTGGATATTGGATATGTATGTGAATGAGTACCGAATCTAATTTCGACATAAGATGCCGTTAACCTAAGGATTATCGTATGAGTTACACAATTTTTGAGAGCATTTTGGTGGTGATGTAAGACCTTGGTGATGGTCAAGATGATACGAGACCTCGATGATAGTCATGGTGAAGCGAGACCTTGGTAATGGTTGTCGTTGCTTGTTTAATATGTATTGTTTATGATTGTTAGGAGTGGTGTGACTGCTGTGTGATTAGATGGATGTATTATAATGTAGGTATTCCTGAGTCAGGTACCCTAAAACCCATATTACTTAGTGTAGTATACAAGACAAAATGATGATGATATGTAGCATATATTATATGCGCTAACTTGTTGGATGCAAGGATAAATCAGGTGATTCGTCATATCAATGTCTCTATTACACTATAGTAGCTTTTATAATATCTTGAGATTGTTTATCGCTCACTCTAGACTATTGTCTTACTCGAAATTTGATGCTTTGTTTCTTATTATCTCTGGTACTCTAAAATGAGTAGATTAGATAACATGTTTGAATTAGTGCATAGAGTTGTTCAATGGAAGACCCGGAGATCGGCGCTTATCTATATTTATATTTTGGAGCTTATTACTATTTCATTGTGCGGTATGGTGCTACTAGTACTTATGATTATTAGAGACATGTTTCCTTTGAGTTTATTTTCAAGATGTATAAATTCTACTCTATTTACTTTGTATGATTACTGGGAACCTTGCACTAAGTATCTGTTTTGGGTCATGTAGCTATACATATATGTTACGCCTGTTTTATGTTTGTGTTGAAATTAAATTTTATTCGATGCACTATGAGATATATGATATGTTATGGTTGGAGTTTTAGCTATTTTACCTTTGACAATCGTCTACGTTGACCCAGTACCATTACAGTGCGCTCTACGGGTTAAATTGGGTACCGAGGGTATAGGATGGTTGTCACACTTGGTATCCGAGCTTAGGTTGAGCGATTAACCTGAGTTGGTACATATATCCATTAGAGATAAGGTAAGTGGAACACCTTAAAATGGATTGAGCGACACATGATAGAGCGTACTTGTTATACATTTTGGTTTTTAAAACCATGTATTTGTAGTATATAAGTCGCATTGCACACCTAAGTACCATAGATGCAGTTTTCCTTCATGAGAGATTGATCATTCTTTGTATAGATTTTAAGAATGAGCTGGCATACAAGGAACAATGACCGAAATTCTATAGCACGAGCAAAAGAAGAAGGAGCGCATTGGGGGCAACTAATCCCGATATGCAGACCATGTTCATAGGATTGATAAGGAACATGTTGCATAATGCCCAAGGTGTTGCTCTGATTGCTTTTGGTGGTGGTTCTCCTATGAAAGTGCCCAGAGCTGATTTCAGAGTGTGTGGCTGAATTCGGTATGTTGTCAAAATATGATTTGTCCTTTATCGACACTACACTGAAGAAGAACAAGAAGTTCATAGTTGGCTCAATGAGTATTTAGAGAAAAGATGATTAGTTATATTAATAAGACCTTTGAGAAGGTTGTTGAAAGGGCTTTAGGGCACAAGAGCCTATAGCTAAAGCAAAAGCTGAAGTTGTTATTTCAAAGGCAGAGCCAAAGCCTCAAGTGAGAAGGGGACGCAAGAGGAAATGGAATAACATAGGAAATAAGCAGTCCTATGAAGGGGATGGCCAAAAGAAAGGCGGTTGGGAGCCAAACTAGTGTCTAAGTCCACTTTCAAATGAAAAATATGATTGTTTCCCATTCCATAAAAGGGTAATAATAGGATTATAGAATTACCATTTAGGAGATGTGGCTGTTTTAGTTTTGGATGGTTTTTAGGCATATTGGCGGAGGTGATTGGTAAGTTCCATTAACCCATTTCAGAACTAATAACAACCTCCTCCAGCAGCCCCTAACCATATTTTCTCATTTCTAAACATTCCCAAACTTCCATTAATCTAATTTAGAACAAAATCCATTAATTTCTTCACTTAAATTAGCCAAATCGACAAATTAGTGAGTGATTAGCAAAGGTGATTAAGGGGATTTTGAGATTTGCTAATTTGGGATGCATTGCGATCCGAGAAGTACTATTCACATCAAATTTTCTTATTATTCATGCTATTTTGGATTTAAGTGAGTAGTTTATACTTCTCACTACACTATGCTTGTATATATAAATAAAGAATTCATTTTTAAGGTAGTTTCAAACGTTAAAACATTTTCAAACCTAGATCTAACCTTAATAACACTTTTTAAATGGTTTAAAATAATAAATGTTGATTTTGATCCATTTTTGAGTGTTAGACTAAACAGGTCATCATTTTCTACTTTGATAGATCTAGAACAATATAAATGTTTGAAATGTATTTGGATTGCCTTTATATGATGTTTGGATGTTATACGTTACTTATGTATAGTTGTTTATCGTATTTATGGCTCATTTTAGACTGATTTAAGAGTGGTTGTCATAAGTGCAAATCAATGAGTAAAATGGTTTGAAACATGACTATATAGATGTGACGTGTTTTTTAAGGACAAGAGAGGCAATAGTTTAAGTTACGTATAGTTTGGACGAGAAATGATAATGTTTTGGAGCGGTTGATAACTGCTCGGTGATAATCCATAAAACAAATCGAGGGTAAATTGCTTAGTCAAGTCTAAAGCTTGACCTTAGGACTTGGGCATGAAAACTTTGGGTCAGCTTGGTTGAAGGAATTTACGAGTTCTGTACTTAGAAAATTTTTGGCCCAAGGAAACAACTGGGTACCGACTTGATTGCTTGGTGGCAAAAGCGCTCTTGCTTTGGGATTTTTAGGGGAATACTTCGAGGCAAGCTATATATGAAGTATTTTTGTACTTAGAAAAAAATTTCTTGGAAAAGCTCTCGGTATTGACTTGATTTGCTTGGTGGCATTAGTGCTGCTACTTCGAAAAACTTCGGGCAAGCCATGGATTTGAGATATTTTTTACACTTAGAAATTTTTTGGCTTAGGAAACAACTCGGTATTGACTTGATTTGCTTGGTGGCATTTGTGTGGATGCTTAGGCACATTTGTGTGGCTTCGTGGAGGACTTGATAGTTTTACTCTAGGTTATTTTGTTGCGATGAGAGGTTTTAAGTTTTTGAAATTAATCACTTTACTGACTGAGTAATCATGTCGGCATCAACATGATCATGGTCGAGTGACCATATGGGGTCCGAAGGGATTTGAATAGTCAATTTGGGATTTGTGCAATATTAATTCATTCATTCGATGCGTGTTATGGCTCTATGATGAATGATTTTTGATGATGAAGCAGTGACATGATGCTTTGATGTGGTGACTTTGAAACTTTGACGAGATGAATCTACGACTAGTGATAGATGTCTAGGGATGTTCCGAATTTTCATGTATAGATGGGTAAATCTTTCTTGTTGAGTACTTCAAGTGAAAAGTATACAAATAGTCATGGTTTAGTACTTCGGGTAAGAAGTGTACATGGACTTGGTGATGGTCCAAGGAGTCACGTTCGATGGGTAGAGCAACGTGATGGGACATGGTGCATTTCGGTGATCAAGTCGAATGCCGAAGGAATTATTGATAACTTTGGATGTGATGCGTGTTTCGTGGAGCAAGGGTATATAAGGATGCTCCTCTGTGTACCCTATGTCATAGGATGGTATGGCCTGCCCTGGTAGGGCAGTACTTATGGGATAGCTAGGTATGTGATCGAGCACCAAATCTGATTGTGACATTGGATGTTGCCAACCAAAGAGGTTATCGTACGAGTTATCATATATAGAATAGAGTCTTGGTCATGTATGATTCATATCAATGTCTCTGTTTTACTATAGCGGCTTTTATAGTATCTTGAGATTGTTCATCGCTCATACCAGACTATTATTTGGCTTGAGCTTTTATGCTTTGCTTCTTACTATCTCGGGCACTCTTAAATGAGTAAACTAGGTAATAGTTCTGAAATTAACACATGGAATTGTTTAATGGACAAGTAAGAGGCTGGTACTTATCTATATTATGTTTGGAGCTTATTAGTATTCCATTGTGTAGTACTATGAAGCTACAAGTACTTGTGATTATAGAGACAAATTTCCTTTGAATTTATTTTGAAGATGTGTGAACCCTACTCTATTTTCTTTTTATCCACTAGGTCTTATCTACGCTGTTAGAAATTTATCCACAAGGTACATGGGTCTGTACCCAAGAGTTCTCTATATAAATGGGAATCTACCTACTAGGTACATTGGTCTGTACCCAAGGGATTTCTATCTTGACGGGAATCTACCCATTAGGTACTTATGTCTGTGCCCAAGGGTTTTCTAGGGCATGGTACTACTTGACCATGTCTTACTCTTTGGGAATCTATCCACCAGTGCTTAGGACTTCTTCCCTAGGCTTTTCAAGGTGGATGGTACTACTCGACAATGGCTCACTCTTGCATGCATTATCGGCTGATTATGAAACCCAAGTGATATGGCTTTCTCTTACAAGCAGTTGTAAGAGATTTTTTGAGAACGCATCACATTAAGGGTATCTGGGGAACAGATCCCTCTAGAGGATAGACCTCTCTTCGTCGAGGTCACCCAACTGATTTTAGGACTGATAAAAAGGGTTGAAGCCATGGAAATACCTAAGAAACTTATAGTATTAGGGAATGACATCCGCTTATGGTGGGAATTAACCTTTCAAATAATTTGTATTTACTATGTAGTAGTTTTGGTGGGGTAATGCACTTTTCGCTTCCATTTTGTGGCGAAATGAAAAAGGTTTTCTTCGAAGAAATATTCCGTTGGTGAAGGAGCCATATTTCATTTTTTTCTTCTTTTTCAAAGTTTTACAAATAGTACTCCTGAGTAGAACTTTTAAAATAATTTCTTTTTCAATAACTTTTCAGGTTTGATTATTTTGGTCTATTACTTGTAATCAAGACTTAAGCTATCATTTTACAAGAAGTTTCTATAAAACAATTACATGAAATAAAGCTCATGGATAACTATAAAGATAAAAGAATGGGATTTAGGTGATTCAAAGCTCATTTAATGTAAAATAAGGAATCTAAGAAACCCGTAGGGTCCATGAGGATTGCCTAATATATGCTCCCAGGCATATTGGTAGAAAGAGTGATTGTCGAAAGGCATATAAATCTAGGAATACCCAAGGCCAAATAAGAAGTCCAATAAGTTCCCATCAAATTTAAACTTTGTAGAAGGGGTAATATTTGAAATGCATATAAAGAAGAAATTGTTAAAAGATATACATCGAAAAACCCAAAAATACCAAAGGCCTTGAAGAGAATTAATATAAAGTCCAAAGAAAATTAAGAGTGCCGAAACCAAGTACCATCATCCAAAATATAGAGCCTTCCAAGGGATCTCAATAACTTTCTTTTGTCTTGTGTTTAAGTGTAGAATTCCGAAAGTAAATCTCACATTTGTCAAAAAGTAAACATATATTCTATGTATTTGCTGAAAGAGGAGAGTTTGATATAGGATTATTCATTGAAAGGAAATAAGACAACGTTAAACACTACATCAATGTAAAATATTAAAACTATTTCTTAATAAATTCGAAAGGTTCGCCCTTTTGTATCATTTTTTCGATGGCATAGGAGAGCTTTCGACATTCGTCAGTTTAGTACCCATTTGCAAGATGGTAAATGCAGTAATTTCCACTCTTTGAACTTTTTTCTTCGAAGGTAGATAACTTGGATATGGGAGTTTGTCGTGAGTTTTTAAAATATTTGAGACAAGGTGTCATTAAGTGGAGAGGGAACCCTATTCTTTTTCAACTTTTTTTGAGGTTCATTGGTAGGAGTTAGAGGAAGAGGCCCCTTGGTATGTTCGGTTGGGTCTTCATATAACATCAGCATAACACTTAGATTTCTTATCTCTTCACTCATAGCCTTGACCATTTTCTAAGTTGAGCTGATTCCAAAAGTAATTCATGAAGACATCCCAAAATTGACCTAATATGGAAAGCCTGAAGTTAGACATGGTTTTATTCCTCGCCTTTATCCTTTTCTAAAATTAGGGTAACGAGACGTTCAACATTGTCTTTTTTGATAAGCTCAATCTGAAGGATTAGAGGCCATTCTAAATTGAATTATTAACTGTCATCTTCATCATTAAAGTTAGACATACCCGATTGATGATGATTATTAATTTTCGAGGGAAGGAAATGGAAGTACGGAGGTTCAAGTCCTCCTTCTAGTGCTAAAATTTTTGGTTGGATTTTTCACCACATGCTAACACCCCAAAACTCAAAGGGCAGGCTTCAATTAGACTGTTTTTTAAACACCTCTATAGGCTGGTTAACGAAGGCTATAGATGTAGAAGATTAAGTTGATTTTTAATATCTTGAAGACTTAGCCAAAACTAGGTGCAAGAAATAAGCGTGAAAGTAAAAAAACTAAAAGTAAATATACTAAGATTTATAGTGATTCGGGTTTAAATCCCTACATTCATTGTCCATTTTTTCTTTAAAGTTCTATACCGAAGCCGAGAGGTTTGTTACAATGCTGGAATAGCTAAGTTTGCGATTAGTGAGTTTTCCACAAGAAGTTCTAATATAGGAAAACACTATTTACTTAGTGTTTGAATTATGCATATGCCAAAAAGATCCTTGATGCATTAAGATCATCACATATTTGTAGACTTATTATTGCATTGTTATTGGTGGAGTGCTTTCCTCTTGGATTACTAGCAGGGCCTGGTTGTATCGTTAAGATTTGAATATGTGTCATTATCTGGCTATTTGTAGATTGACGAATCTTAATGATGTGGCATTCCATATATAGCTTTATGCATGTTAGCTTGTATGATTCAAATAAGTTTAAGAATACCTGAACTATTGATGTATGCTGAGTCTTTCCTAGCCGTTGACCTCAGTTGTCTTTTAAAGTGCTTTCGATTTTTGGTAGGAAGTCAGCTTTGGGGCTTATGATTTTGGTTAAAGGCATTGTGTTGGTTTAATCTTTCTGTTGGTACCTATTTGAGGGCTTGATCCTTCGGTATAAGTTTACTTGATTGACCATTGCATTTGGATGTCGTTTATACTTTGGCAATGAGCTTATCCTTCAGATTGATTTATCGATTGATGTTTAATGCTTATAGGGAATTTGATATGGGGTGGAGCTTATATGATTTAATGGTTGAGTATACCTAAGTAAAAATTATGGTTTAACAAGGGAGCATATTCTTTAGCTTATTTGCTATTATTTTGGATACAGTATAGGTGACATTAAATAGATTGGTCAAAATTCAGTTACTTTGATGGATTTTAGGTTTTAGGAACCACGGTTGTAATAGTGGAGTTGTATCATCGAGCAGATTGTTAGTCTAGAAGAAGGGTTTGATTTTTTTATGAAGTCAAATTGTACAACTGGCCAAAGCTTCTGGAAGAACATTGCATTATAACCATTTGGGCTACTAGAGCTATTTGGGCTAAGGGAGAATAAGGCTTCATTCACTTCATCATCTTTTACTATTGTTTCAAGAGTAACTTAACAAATTTGGTTGAGGGATAGTGTTTCAAGAGAAAAGAGTGGAGTGAGATTAGGCTAGTGAGTGTTAGGATTGGCAAGAGTAGAAGGGAAGTACTCGATGAATTACTATGTTATGTTATTTTTATCTTCATGGAGTTTCCCAGTACGGTCTACTGCAGAGTGAAGGTAGCTTTTAGCAATTTTATGTTTCAGTGCTTAATGGAATAGTCTTATGTTTCTATCACCTAAGATATCAAGATTTTCCTTGTTTTTTGTTTCAAACTTACATTTTCAAGGGAGAGAGCCTACTAAAGTAGGGTAGACAATTCATGTTCAATATTTAAGAGTGTGGTGCTTGAGGGATCATAATCAAGGACTAGCTAGGCATTTGCAAGTCGTTCTCTGAGTAGATTATGGTAGCCATCATTATTTCTTATGTTGTTTCTTGCCCATGATTTTAATTGATTACTTAATATCTTTAGTTAATGAGATAGGAAATAAAAAGGATTCCTATGAATAGAAGAACTCCATACCTACAAAAATATATTCAGAGGGTGGATTATCTAACCAATGGTCAAATATTTTAAAGGAGGTGGTTTTTTATTGGTTCCACTCCCCATAGAAGAATTGGTGGGCAATGGTATGAAATGCCTAGAGTAGGGATTTGGTTGTGAAGTAGAGTCCATAGGTTAAGTGCTTGGATATTATAGAATGCCTGATTAATTTTGCATATAGCTCTTCTCTCAATTCTACTTTTATTTTTCCAAGTGAAGTGCACCGATGAGAGGGGATGGTTAAGAGTTCGGTGAGATGAAAGCAATGTTTAGAGCGGCTATGTGCCATGGAAGGAGAGGTAAACCACAAGATTTTCGAACATAGCCAAGGAAGGGTAGTGGAGGATAGAGATGTAAGATGTCACACAATTATTGTCTAGGGTTAACAAGGTTTTAATTATAAACAATGGTGAGGAGAAAGATTGGTTTGGTAGATAAGTATTGAATTTTGTAGTGGATGAATTGATTGGTGACTGAGAGCTTAGAAGCTTGGAAGATGTTACCATTCCATAGAACAAGTATTCTTCCATAAGGGCTTAGTCAATGTTGATACCAAAAATGGCACCAACACTCAAATATCAGATGAAAGCATCAAAATATAGAGATCCAAATCAAAAAGCAAAAACAGCGAGAAAGTAAATGGAGGCACAAGAATTTTTATGGTGGTTCGGTGTAATATCCGACCTACATCCACTTTAATCTTTGTGATTAGTTGTTTTCTCTCTAGATTACAACTAGTTATATTAGATCTGACCACAATCTAGTGGATCTCTTAATAAAATTAGATCTTTCTTCCGTTAGGCTATTTATATATCACACATTTCACATTTGTTTTAAACTTCTAGAAATTATACTTTTTTGACCCATCTCATGTTTTGTTTAAACACAAAAAACGGCCAAGTTTACTTTAACCCCTTTTCCAAATCCGAAGAAGTTAGATTTACAATGGAGTTTCTAGAGATTTTGAGTGAGAAGATAAGAGTGAAGAAGAAGTAGAGTCTGGATCCTAGAGTCCGAGAGAAGAAGCTTCTCGTTTTGTTGCAATAGGGTTGATATTTATAGGGAAACTTTCCAGTAGTCTCGAAAGTCCATAAATATGGAGTCTAGATGTAAGCCCCAAGGCCCACAAGAGTGCGTGCCGCCTCTAACATCAAAAAGACCTCCTAGTACCGAGATGTTTCTCTGGTACTAAGAGCTTTTAGCTCGTGAAAACTTAACTTTCTTTCTTGCTTTGCTTTCCTATCTCCGATTCAAAGTATTCCAAGCTCTTTTTCATAAAGATCTAGTCCTTTCCAATGACTTGTCTGATATTGCTTATATTGTTATGCTTTCTTTGCTTTCTTCACATCAATTCTTGATACTTCCTGTCAGCTTTCCAATTAAAGCACTTGTTAATGAGTGGTTGGAGTAGCGTATGAAGTATATAGAGTTATTGAAGGTCAAAACATAAGAAAATACCTCTCTGTACCGAGTGGTCTACTTAGCCTATTTATCACTTCAAACCTTTGAGTTCATTCTCGAGTCCTTCCAATCATGATTCCAAGTTCACGATTCATCCCATCTTCATTTTAGCCTTCTGATTCTGGTTGAAACCTCCTTGGTTAAAAACCGGATTAATACTTGCTCCTCAAGGTATGCCTTTCAAATATAAGGCATGCTTTGTTCAAGAACAAGTTTTAGCAGTAGTCAATCTTCGATAGTTGAGCTCTCTAGCCATCCATTGATCTCGATCTTGGTAAATCGTCCAACTCCTTCAGATTCTTCTGCAAACCAATGGTCATTCTAGACCTATTATATTTTTGGACTCTAGTCCTTACTTAAGTGTCAATCCTAAATCATGATCTATCTTTTCTCTTATTCAGAGGTATCATTTTGTATATCAGAATCATTCTGTATTCGCTCGAGGTTTGTCCATCTCCTTTCGATTACAAGGCGTTCAGCTCCTTTTACCAACATCTGTTCCAGTGCTCGATCTCTCTGGATCGTTTAGCATCCAATCGAGGATTTGATCTCTCTGGATCTATAACATCCCCCATTTTGAGGCTCGAAACTAAGCGCTAGAGATGCTGCAGTCATCCATGGTATTAATTTCTGGTGACAAAATGCAGCCATGTTAATTGTATCGATAACATCAGAAGCATAAAAATATGAAATTTTTAAACACATTTCAATAGCAAACCTTTTCAATTCATTTCATAAATAAAATTCACATTCATTACATAACCCCATTCGATCCCACATTCACAAAAATATAATATATACAAAATACTCCAACAGCGGCATATGAAGATGCCCCCTTGGTTGATCAGAGTCTAATACTTAACAGTTATAACTTCTGTCATTACATCAATTTAGTCACAAATCAATACAGTGGAAAATAAAAGCTCCTACTAATAGCTATCTTGCCACCTGCACATCTCCGGAAGCTTATTCATCTAACCTGGAAACTTGAAATCCCTTACTCCCGGCCTACTCAAATGAGTACCCAAGAGTTTAAAGGGAAAAAAACAACTTCGGGTCAGACAAAAAGTTTGGTGTGATTAATAACCTACCATCTCGGATTAAAATAGATATCTAGTGAGACCATGCTACTGAGTGGAACAGGTTTTCCCCTTACTAGTATCTTAACCAAATATGATAGTCAAAATTTATGCACCTGCAACCAAGATTGATAGAATATAATAAGATAATCATTTGTAGGTATGCAATACGGGTAAGGCTGACTAATCTGTTTTCATATGTTACTCACTCCCTTACCCTACCCAAAATCATATAATGGATTACCCATCCCAATTTAATTGACTATCCATCCAAATTTCAAGGACTATCCATCTAAATTTAGTCTGACTATCCATCTTATATTTATGTGGACTACCCACCTCACATATAAACATTATATGGATTATCTATCCGATGCCATATGAATTACCCATCACACATGATTTATTTCATTAAAACTCATGTGGACTATCTATCACACATGTCTCATTTGTCTAAAATTATATGGACTATCCATCAGACATATTAGAGTTTTCCTAGGATGACTATGAACTCATCATGAACCATATAAAGACTATCCATCTGAGGTATTATGTGGACTATCCATCACACATCTCATTGTTTTCCTGGGATGACTATGAACCCATAAATTATCAATTTAAAATTTGAATATGACATTATTCATCCACATGCCCGACTTATGTCTATTGGTATTCTCGATTAGATTGTCGAACCCTTTAAATTATGGCACATTGAAAATAATATATATTGGCATCCCCGATGAAGTTGTTGAATCCATAAAACATATGGCTTATCAAGCCATCAATATAACAAATCGAAATAGAAAGCTTACAACATCCATGCCCTTAAAAGCAAATTTTTTAATTTATAAAGCATAAGGCACAAGGCTGAAATCATGATTATTGCATCATGTAATGTATATAGGTTATCGAACCTATGAAATATAACATTTTGGTTTGCATAGTATAAAGGTTTTTAGCCTTAAAGTATGGATTTCAAAATTGATAACTATTGGCATAATTGCTTCAAACGATTGATATCGAAATTTATGACTTGCAGCATTATTGCTTTAAAACCATAATTATGGAAAAGGAGATACGCGGCATCATCGCCGCTTCAAAATGATTGTCGAAGACTATAACTTACGGCATCATTTGCATAAGGCATTTGATGTCGTTTACTTTTAAAACCGTGGGGTTATATGCCGCTACTTAAAAGGTTATCGAAATAAAAACATGCGGCATCAAACCTTTAAAGCATAAGTTTCAAAGTTGAAGACTTACAACATCAATGCCGTGTGGTATGGGTTTAAAGAAAGGAGAAGGGATGTTGAAATGGTTCTGGCGAGTTATGAAATCATTGATATCGAAATGATGGTATATATTTCAAAGTTGAAATAGTCCATATATATATATATATATTCAACCTGAACAGATTTATTCCATACCAACATCAGATGATATAATATGCATCTGTTAATGTTGAAGTCGAATTTTATAGTTGCGACATGGATATCGGCTATCCTCAGACCTCCGACATTCTAACATACGACATGGTAATATCGTAATTAATATGAAAACCCTTTTATTTCTATATAAAGGAATTTCTTTTCACCAACTCTAATCCCTTGTCAATTTTCTATTGGTTAAAAATAAACTTTACTAATTTCTTTTCAGAAAACTACCACAAATCAGTTTTATCATTCCAAAAACATTTGCCAACTTAATTAATTAATACCCTTAATTAATATTAATTTAAATGCATTTCTAGCATAATAAATTCATAGAAATTCATAATCACATGGGGAAAATCCCCAAAAATCACTAAAAATAAGAACTAACATATTCTTTCTTATGTAAAAATTCGAGGTCAAAATAATTATTTAATTATTTTTAATAAATAAAACCCAAGATAAACATCATTCCCTTCTTAGGAAATTCATAAAATATTCATATTAACGTGAAAAATTTTGAAATTAAAAAATCATCTCCAAAATAATGTTTTGCACAAAATACTAGAAAATCAAATCAATTGAAGATCAAAAACCTACGTTTTACCTTAAAAACCTATCATAATAATTCCATAAAATTTCCATAAATCATCATTCTATCCAAAAAATGATCAAACATCCATATCATGGCAATACAATCAAAAGAAATTCAAAAATTAACCATAACCGAATTCAATAGAGATGGTTAACTATTATTTACCTTAGATTGGATGATGAGATTGAGATTTGATGCAGTTTAGCTTCCCTAAGCTTTACCCTTTGAATCCCCTTTGATTTCCTTCTCTCCTACTCTTTAGGAATGGCCAGCCCTAAGTGTTTGCTTTTGATTGTTTGTCAATGTAAAATGAGAATGAATGAGACATGAACGGGATGCTTAACCAAAGTCCGATCTGCTTCTACTACTAAATCTTCCAATGTAGTTGGTGAAATAGTAGTCTTTGGATCATGCATATACTTCCTTAGATAAAAAACATGAAAAACATTATGGACTCCTGCCAAACTACACGATAACTCTACCCAGTACGCGGGCTTTTTGATCCTCTCTATAATAGAGAACGGTCCAACATATTTAGGTGCCAGTTTCCCTAACTTCCCAAATCGTATCACGCCTTTCATTGGTAATACCTTAACAAAAACATGATCTCCCACTAAGAACTCTAGATCCTTATGCCTCTTATCTGCGTAACTTTTCTGCCTAAACTGAGCCTCCTTCATCCATGCTCGGATTAACTCAATCTTTTCCATGGCTTCTCTCACCATATCTGGACCAAGAATCAATCTATCTTCGGTCCCCAACCAACATGTTAGTGATTTGCACAGCCTTCCATACAAAGCTTCAAAAAGCGTCATTCCTATACTGGTCTAATAACTATTATTATAGGAAAACTCAACTAAGTGCAAATGGTTTTTCCATGATCCACCAAAATCTAGTACAAAAGCTCTCAACATATCTTCAAGTACCTTACCGACTCTCTTTGTCTGCCAATCCGTCTGTGGGTAGTAAGTGGTACTCATCTTCAGCTTGGAACCTTACACTTCCTACAAACTCTTTCAGAATTCACTAATAAACAAAGTATCTCTATCACTGACTATAGTACTAGGAACCCATGCAATCTAACAATGTTCCTCATAAACAACTTAGCCAATATAGGTGCCATCCAGGTCGAATTAACGGGAATGAAATGTGCACTCTTGGTCAGTCTATCCACTATAATCCAATTACACTCATTTCCCTTGTTTTTGAATTTCTTCGTTAATCCCAAAAGTATGAGGAAAATAAATGATCAAGGGATGCTAAGACAAGACTAAACTAAGTCATTAGAATGAAGCACGTTTGATATAATGTCCATAGAAATTTTGGCATGCATTCAATATCAAAGCAAAAATCATGTTGAATATCATATTTGAACAAAATCGTTATGCAAATCACAAGTCAAGTCAATATGCAAGTCATAAGTCCTCACGTTGATATGCTATGCAATGGTTCAATATTCAATTCCTTATATGTACAAGGTTCAAGTGCTACAATTAGCAAAAATCCCCAAATTGATTTAGGACTACAAAGTGTAAAATGTAAGAAGATAGGTAAGAAAATAATTTGCCCCCCCACCAAGACCCTTAGGTACGCATTTATAGGGGTGGGTAAGCGTCACAATAGCTTGGAGTCGGCATTGCTGGTTTTCGGCATCAACAATGTCACACAACATTAGCTTCGATGTTGCACGGTTAAGCTTTAGTGTTGCTTTAGTAGTATTCAACATCAATAAGGAACGACATTGCTATGGTGTGATGTCATCATGAAGCTATATTATTCTTCAGAATATCAACCTTAGTAGATCTTGTAAATGTTGATGGCTTTTGGCATCGTCAACCTTACGTACTGAGGCATTGTTGATTGATTATCGGTAGCATCAGTTGATGGTGGCACTAAGCATTGATGAAGAGCGACGTTGATATATGATAATATTGAGAAAGAGCAACTTCATCCAATTTAGTGTTGACATTGTTAACTTTTATGGACATTGACGACGTTCGTATTCAACATCGCATACATAGGTATGCGGCGCCCTCTAAGTGTTGATGAAATGTGTTGTATAAAAGATGTGCAGTGTTGACCATTGGCGACGTCAATGATGGATGGTGCTATCTGAAAGATGACTTTAAGGAGTGGTGATGTTTTAATTTGAAGCAACATCATAGAGATGTGACATCATTATTTAACATCATATATGAATAGCGGCGTGGAATAGTGGCATCGGCGATGACGTTATTAACTTCGAGCAGCATTATTGGAACAACATCGGCCATAAACTTTTTTCGACAACAATGATGCACGACATCACTTATTAAGCGAATGGCGACATTGATTAGGTACGGCATCAATGAGACACAGCGTAGGTTATATTGACATTCATGATGGCTTACTGTATTGATCGCATTCAACACCATTGCTTCCTAGAAGAGATAGGCATTAGTTCAGGCGTTATTGGTGACATGTGATATCCATTGCTTACAGGCATAGTAGGATATGACATCGATGAAGTGCGACGTCGATTGCTCATGGTATTGACTTGGTTGAAATTGTTCATGTCCTTTTATCGATGAAGCATGGCATCAAATTCCTATAATGTCAATCCATCTTCATATTCCCAATGTTCATTATTTGCGCCACAAGCATACTGCTTGTCACTTGTCCTCGAGAATAATATCAGTAGTAACATTTGCCTCTCCCTGGTATAGAGGAGTTATTGACTTTTCAAGTCAATATCGTCGACATTGAATTTACCGCCTATCGGTATCCCAAGCAGATCTAACCATCAATTTAAATTTAATCAACGATGTCAGTTCTTCCTCCTTTTCTTCTATAAATAGTCAAGCTTCCTCTTTGCTGTTAATTTACCTGCAATTGCAAACTTGAACAAGAAACAAGGAAACTCAAAAATACTCTAATTTTGAAGTACTCGAATCACCATTCAAGTATAATATCCGCTCCATATCAACTCAAATTAATTACTTAAATTAGAGGATTCTATGTTGAAATTGCTGTCAGGGTTTATTTATGTTTTTCTAGATTTTAGATTGGCGTTAGGGTTTAATCATAAAGTTTTGATAATTACTATCTAAGATGATTACCGATCTGGATTAAATTAGCAATAGATATTTATTCGGTATGTATGGATTTTGATGTCAATCGACGTCGGTATAAAATCTGACATATTCTAGGTTTATTAATAAAGAAGTCAATCCATTAGACCCGAAGCCTATTATGAATTCACTGTGTTAACACTAATCATTACGACATCATCAATATGATCGGCGCTAATGGTTTTTGGTATTGCTATGATACTCGCCATTAATAAAGCACTATATCTTGTTATCCTAATAGTTTAGCATTTATGCCGATTGGCTCTCATATTGTTAATAGTTAAGATGAGGTGAAACAACCCTTTTTTATTATAAGAAAATCCATACCGATGATGCTGCTTTCTTTTGACACCGATTCGTGCAGTTATAGTTGATGCCAACATTATTATTATTTGCTAATTTCCTCCTTCATCTACCCTTTAATATTATAAATTGAATTTTTGTGATATTATCACTTGCGACATTATTGATTAACCACATTATAAGTTACTTAACCGATTAGCACATTATCGACTTACGTTCTTGCTATTCGTTAATGTCGACGACTTCATTACTTAAACATTGGTTGGGTTTGTGATGTGACATTCAAAATTGATATAGCTATCGATGTAGACTTATTGACGTTGCATATCCACTCTTACTTAATTTTAAAATAGCTTTTCCATGGAACTCCATAGTTAAAGTCGAAGTTTAAGTTTTTTTTATCGATGCATTCCACTTGAGAGTTGTTGACTTGTAGCAAAGATGGTATTATATTTACACTTAGAAAATTTTGATGCCATCAATAAGTAAACTAGTTAGATAATAGTTTTTAATTTTTCATGTGGTAATTATTATACATAGTGAGTATTATTATTTCTTTAATTTAGAATAATATCACCTGGCGAGCAAATGGATGGTCACCAGCCTAGTAAGAAGCCCATTAAGAAGCCTAGCAAAGAACTTTAACCTTCACCCTCAGCTAGTAAGAAGTGGGATAATCTTTCAAATCCATCATATATCACGACCCAAGAAGAAGTGAATTCCATCCTTGAGCAGTTTGGAATTATTGGGATTAAAGACATTCTGCCGGCCTTGTGAACAATATTTGCAACCCACCAAAGGGGTATTTCGCTTTTACTCCATTATATATTTGGCACACATGCTATCTTCCTTTTCTCGGCTTTCTCCTAAGATATCTGGAAATCTGGACATTGCACCAATTCAATTCTTGCCAAACTTTTATACATATGTGATTTGCTTGGAAGTCATGGCTCAAGAGGCAGAACTCCCTTCCCTTAGTGCTGAAATTTTCCATTCAATAGCTAGTCCTGCTAAGATTGGTGAACAACCAGATCATCAATTATACCGAATCCATCCCCACCCAAAAAGTATGATATTTGAGGGTGTCAATAAGATGAGAGGATGGGAAACAGAATTCTTTTTCGTTAATTGCTTCTCTAACATTAGAGGGACATTTTCTGTTGCTAGTAAGTTTTTTTCCCTTGTTATCCATGTTAGTTTATTATCCAATACTAATAGGTGTTTTTCTTTCAAATCCCGCCCTTAAGAATCTAAGCCTCGATAACCAAGAAAACTACGTTGTCTCTAATTCAGGTAGCAGAGAATATAAGGAACAGGCTTAGACTATTAACTCCATCAAAGCTTCTTCAACATTCCATTATTTCAGATCACCACAAAATCTAGGGAGAGCCTCCAATAGTTAAATACAATGCTTGCGGAAAAAAATCATTGGTGATGGGCAAATCACAATCTTTTACTTCCAACTCCCCAGTTCAGCCTGAGACGTTTGGTAAGATATCTTTGCATTTTATACGAAATATCTTGTAATATTATCTCATAAATTTAATTTTCTGATTCAGGCTTGTCTATTTTAGTAGTTGTTCCTATGGAGAAGGAGGCTATAAGTGATGCTGCCAAAGATAAAATGAGTGAAGATGGCACTTCTTCCCCGGCTTAAGCTCCCGAATCCAATCTCTCAGGGATGCTATTGTTAGTTCAATCAAATCTATAAAAAAGAAACTTGGAAATGGTTTTGCAACTGCTACCACTCCTAGCAAGAAATCGAAGGCTAGGGGCATGTACACCCCAATTATTATGGAGGAGGTTCCATTTGTAGATATCGACTCAGATTCTAGGGCCCTAAACCTCGTCCCTTCTAAGGAAAAAACTCATCAAATGATTGAGGTGGAGTAGTCTCAAGACCCACTCCTTCATATTACTTTCTTGGGTTCCTCGGGGCGCTAAACCGTCTTCATGAGGAGCTTGGACTATATATCTCACCAGAAGACCCGCTTCCTTCCAAATCTCAATCCTTAACTCTTAACAGTAAGCTTGACGACCTTCTTCAATTGGTTATTCAATCAATCACCGTCTTTTGCTGCCCTTAAGAAACCACAACCTTCTTCTTACACTCAAGATCATCGATTTGCTATTCTTCAACAATTTCTGTCGGTATGTACATTTCCTGTTTAACCATCTTAGATTGCTTAATCTTTTATGCATAACATCCTCATTCATGTTTGCTGCTCATTTCAGGTAGCTAAACACATGTTTATGCTTCAAGAGGATGCTTTGGGATCTTCTAATGAATTGTCCAAGCTTAAAGAACATGTTTCTTCTCTTAACGATCACATAATTGACGTCTCAACGGTGATGGATGAGGCTATAAAAGAAAATGAAAAGCTCGCCACCTCACTTAAGAAAATGAAAACATTACTTCATAACGAAAAAAAATTCAGATGATAAGGCAAAAGCTTTGGAAATAGCACTTGAGGAGGCCGGCATAGGGGAGGCCAATCTTGTTGGAAACACAATTTTAGTATTTTGATGATAACAACTACATGACGATTCTACTAATTTGTTTGTTAAGTAATTTAAGGTCAAACAACCATACGATGGATTATGGAGTTTAAATAGATATATTAAAGAACAAAAAAAGATAAAAGAAATATGGAGCAAAAAAACATAGTGCAAGGGTGGAATTGAAACATAAGACATGATACAACACATTCACTTTAAAGGCCGGTTAGCAGTTTATATTTTGGCATTGAAATTGAAGAAAAACCAAAGGCTGAACCGACATCATAATGCAAGATGAAAATTAAATAGCCAAGAGTGGGAATTGAACTCAAGTCATTAAGGAGAGAGACATGCGCCAATTCCACCACACCATACAGGATTTTGAAATAAAGGCAATTACAAGCTTAAATGAATGTCATTAATAAATAGTTAAATGGTTGAAAAAATGAGCACACCAAGTTTCAAACCCAGGAAGCTAAAGGCAGAAACGTGCATCCTTACCACTACACCAAAGCCGCATTTGTTGAATAGTTGGGTAGCAGTTTTTTATTATCTAGAGAAATGCAAAAATTAAATTGTTGAAAAAGGCGGCAGAGGTGGGATTCGAACTCTGGTCATCAAAAAGAAATGCATGTGCCCTTCTACTGTGCCACACACGCTATTGAATGAACGTGTACTAACGGTTTTATATAAACATTATAAAACGAATAGGCAAAGTCCTTTTTCCAAGCCTTCTCTTCAACGTTCAATGGACGCATCTCTTTTGAACCAAATTTATGAAGGATTGCAACTTTTATTCGCTTCCTATCAATCCTATATAAGTCTTCTATCATCTTCAAATCACATACATAATTCTATGCTCTCACAATCATTCTTGTATTGCTTCAAAATTAATGAACTGTATATTCACTAGAAAAGCATCATTTTCAAAGTTTATAAAAAGTTGTACTCCAGCGTGACTACTTAGTGTATTGAAGACACCATATATAGTCGTTATTTCTTTGTAAAAGAAAAGATTAAAGTCTTGTTTGGTTGTTCAGGCGGAGTCTGTAAACCTGTTCCTCCGGGTGAAGTGAGGGTGTTGATAGTGAAATTCCTAAGAGGTTCTTAGGGACTGGACGTAGGATGGGAGGTCCGAACCAGTGTAAAATTGACTGTGTTATCTACTATTTTATTTCCGTTGCATTTACATTGTTTACAACTGTTGGCCTCATTGATCCTGTGCATAGCGACTAATAAGTGGTATCAAAGCCTAGTGTTTTACCGATCGTAACAACATCTAAGAACAAGAAAAAGAGTAATGCTATTGCTGAAGCAACTACAAACTGCAATATGGTACTTTATGATTCATATGATCAATTATCTAGTAATTACGATAAATTGTGTGATAATTTTGACAAAGTATCAAAAATTAAATTTATAATATTAGAAAAAATAAAAGTTTATGAAATTAAGATTGCAAAACTAGAAAATGAAAAACATAGTTTAGAAAATGAAAATTCTGAATTGAAATATAATGTTTTGATACTCAATGGTTTTTTAAATGAAAAAGATTTAGAAGTAGCTAGTTTAAGTAATCAAAATGATATATTGCAAATTTCTTTAAACGATTCAAATACTCAAATTTCATCTCTTGTAAAAGAGAACCGCGCTTTAAAAGATGATAATTTTGAATTGGTTAAAGGGATTGATACTTTAAAGAATAGCAATGAGTTTTTTAAAAAAGAAAAGTGTGAATATAAAATTAAATTTGATGAGCTTAATGAAAAAATCGTAAAATCTAACAAAGGTCAATACAATATAAATTCAATTTTATCAAATTCTAGAACTTTGAATAATAAAAATGGTTTAGGATATAATAAAGCTGATCATAGAAATAGCACTAGATACGCTTTCATGTATAGTAAAAATGTTAGTGCTTGAACTAGATTTAGAGTAAAGTCTAAAACCAATTTTTATAGAAATTCAAGTACTGATATGACCAATAATGTTTATAATATTTCTAGAAGTACAAAATCATTGACGGGAAATATGAATAAAAATTATCTAAGTATTTGTGTTCCTATTAATCGAAAAAACGGAGAAAAATACATTAATGATTATTTTGATACAGTAGTTAATAATGAAAATTTTATTTTGAAAAGGTACACCAAACCCTCTTGGGTATGGTTACCTTTGATTTAACCCATGGACCCTAACATAGGAAGTGAGTACCAAAGTATAAATTTTATTTTTTGCAGCTACCAAAGAAAAATGAAAGAATGAAATGGATTTCGAATAACAAATGTTCTGTACATATGATGGAGAACAAGAATTTATATGTGATAACCCGAATTTTTGGGCATCTGTTAATTGGAAATTAACAGGATTAAATTTATTAAAATACTTATTTGTAAATTGAACAAATAAATGTAATAATCTCCTTTATAAATTATTTAAAATTGGTGAAACTGTGTTTTCAAAACAATAATAATAATGTGTTGTTTTTATATATAAATGGATTTTTAATAGAATTATTTTTACAAATTGAATTTGGGTCTGTTTAAAAATATATATTTGAGTTGATTTAAATTGAATTTTAAATTGAAATTTGAATTTAAAATCTGAAATTTAAAAAGATTGATATCTTAAAATATTTGGATTTAAAATATATGTGTGATTTTATTAGAATGTAATTTGTTTTATATTATTTTCTTTGAAAGGGTTTTATTTATATAAATCAAGAAAAGTATTTATAAATTAGGAAATTAAAAATGAAAGCTTATAAATCATTTAAAAATTTATAAACTCATACATAATTACAAGTGTAAATAGATTAGAGTATGATGGTAACATGTGTAATGTAATTAAATGATGAAATGGACAAATGTTAAGTAATTTAACAAGTGTCACATTTCTCATTTTTATTTTTATTTTCCTTTATCTCATCTTCAAAAGATAGAAACTTAAGCCAGTAAATTTACAAACCTGAAATGGTATCAACTTCTACTCTTTCAACTTAAAATTAAAACTAAGAAACAAAACCTGTTAACAACATCAAGCTTTACAATCTCCTCCATGATTTCAAGCTGAAACTAAGCAAGATCAATTCAACAACTCAAATCAAAAATCAAAGCAAGCAGATTCAAGATCAATGCAAATCAAAGTAAACTAAGTTCCAGTTTAAATACAAGAACAGATTTCAAAATTTCAAAAGCTTGTTCCTTGTCTTCAAAAACAGGTGAGTAAAACTAACCTATTTAAACTAGAATCTGTTAATATATCTGGATGTTGTGATTAATACTTGAAGTATAATGGTGATACGTGCTTGCATGAATGTAAATATTATTGTATGTATATATGTGTGTGTGTAAATAGGTGTGCATGTCTGGGAACAGGGAAGAGATGCTTCTGTTCATAATTTACAGGTTTTAAAACCTGATCAAAAATCTAAAACATCCCACCTAAACAATTTAGGCTTTGATCTCTGAATGAAAAGTATTTGTATGTGTATAACTTCATTTCTAAAAATAGATTCAAGGGAAAATATTGGGTAAATATTTTGAAAATGGAAATATACAGTAGACAAGTCAAAAATCAATGTCCATAATTTTGAGTTTGGATTTCTTAATCAGATTTGTATTAGAAAATGATGATTTTTGATAATCATTCCATAAGTTTTAAGTTTATATTTGGGAAGAATTTCTGAGTTGAACGGTATTTGCATTCTCGTCAAATTCAGACGATCGCGTGGTACGGGGGTGTCGGGTTTGAGGCCGGAGATTGGTTGTTGATCGATGATCATGGGAAAATTGCTCGGAAAAATTCTAGATCACCGGGAAGGTTGGGTAATGGTAAACTAGGGTTCGGGGTTCAGTTTTGGTCGACTTCAGTTTTCGTGGTGGTGCGACGTCGTCGAAGCATCGGTCTTCGTCGGAGTGGGTGGAATGGAAGCTTAGGACTTCGACGAAGCTCTGGTCAGGGTGTCGAGGTTTCTGGTGACTGGCGGTGGGAATGCGAGGAAGTTTTTGGCCGATTGTTTTGGTTTCAGTTGAGGTCAAATGGTTCGATTTTGATTTCTAGCTCGATCAAGGAAGCGGGTTGGTCGGAGTGTTCGAGTGGGTCGTTGGCGACTGGATGATGGTCGGAGGGTTGGTCAGAAAGGCGTGGGCACGGCGTACACGTGCACGAGTCTTCGTCAATATCTGTAGTTGTTGCTGTGATTTAATGCTTCGGGGAAGATGGAGTTTTGCTCGGCGTCGTACTCGAGTTTGATCGGTGTAGTGATTAAGGTAGGTTGGCTCGGGGTAGAAACTAGGGTTGGCTCGGGTAAATGATGGGTTGGGCTCGGCCTGTACCAAAGTATTCTTGCATAGTTGATAATAATAAATAAATCAAGTGTTTTAAGCAAAAGTGAAGTTTTCAATGTCAACAGGAACAAGTATTAAAAGTATAAATATTTACCAAATTTTCAAGAACAAGTTTCAAATATAAAGTATATGTCTAATGTTATTTTGAATTTAATTAGGATTTTTGAGTAAGTATAGATTAATTAATTTAATTAAGTAATTAAAGAGAAATAATTAATGATTAATTAATTAAAAATTAAAGGTTATATATTAATTAATTGGAGATAAATTAATTGGTAATTAGAGATTAATTAATGTAAGTAATTAGAGGTTAATTACTTAAATGATAATTACTTAATGTAAGTAATTAAAGGATTGATTAATTAAGAAAATTAATTAAAGGGTGGGTTAATGAATGTGATTGATTAAAAGAAAATTAATCAAAGTAAGTGATTATAGAAAAAATTAATTAATGTAAATAATTAAAGGTTAACTAATGAGAATAATTAAAAGTTAATTAATGAGAATAGTTAAAGGATAATTAATTTGTGAAATTAATTAAAGGTTAATTATTTAATGTAATTAAAGAATAATTAATTAAGGATAATTAATTAAGATGTTAAATAAAGGATGATTAATTAATTGGTTTAAAATTAATTAATGATTTAGTAAGCAGGATTTAAAGGTGATTAAAGTAATTAATTTAATTTATTTAAATTAATTAGAAATGGTGTGACTAATTAAACTTGCTTATGGATGATTGGATTGAAGAAATGCCTTGAATTTTGATATCTCTGATATAAAATGTTTTGTGATATGGTATGTTTGGATTATACAGTGATATTGTGATTATCCATTGATGATGAATTGCTATGTAAAGGTGATATCATGTATTTAAAAGTTTGAATTGTATTTCTTTTAAATAACTTGGGTTAAGATGACATTGGATTCGAAGAGACCGGAGTCGGATATTAGTTAATATCCGAAACCACTTCGATTCTTTATAGATCGATAGGTGAAGTAAGTATTGAGCATAACAAGTAATGAACTCGTAGTGAAGTACGAGTTACCCGGGATTTTAAATAAGTAAATTTGCATTGGTATTTTCTTATTAGATGGTTTACTCACGCTGGTTTCCAGCCTGACCCGGGTGTTACTTTGATGTAATGCTCGGGTCAGACCGAGTATTACAGATTTTCAGGTAAGGACGTTCTGGAGCTCAGGAGGCGAGCTGGATGGCAGGAACGTATGGAGTGTAATCCGCTGAGTATTATTGATTTGTATCTGGGACATGTTGTTTTACTGTCCAGTTTGTCTGTGATTGGTTGTAACTCTGATGTATTGATGTAAATTAACTAATACAGTTTTTTTGTATAACTGATATTATTATTTGTTATTATATTTAATCCGCTGCGAATGTGAGATGTTGTGTTCTCTGTTCTTCTTTCTTCTTTCTGTTTCTTTCTTCTATCTCTTTCTTTTTCTTCTAACTATCTGGAATTTTCGGGTTCGAAAATTCCGGGTCGTTACATTATATTTTAGTCTACTTTTTAATGTATTTAGTGTATTAGTGTATTAATATTTGTTGTTTGTTATGTACATAATTTAAATATAGAATAATACTTAGTAAACAAAACAAATTTCATTTGATCTTGAGATAGACATATAATAAAACAGTTTACATTATAGATAATGGAACTGCAGCAATTCGGTATATCTAATACATTTTTTTAAAATAGTTTGGTGTAGGTATTTTTATTAGAGTATCAAAAAGGAATATTTTTGAAATAAATAATTAGATACTCTTTTTATATAATATGTTGGTTTCAAAGGTACTAGAAATATAGTATGAAAAAGGAAAATAAAATTATTTTTTGAAGGCAGTAAATATGTTTTTAGAAAAAGGTACAACTATGCTTCATATTGTTTTGAATCATTTTTTTACCTAACATTAGTCAATATTACGTACATTTTGTTAAAATGTTTTTTTTAAAAAACTTGGATAATAATTACAGATTTTCAACCTTTTTGTTGATGACAAAGGGGGAGAAAATTGGGCATGTTGATTGGGGGAGTATATGAATTCAGGAAGATCAAATATTAAGGGGAAGTAATATAATATTATTTTGGAAAGTCATATTGTTGTCATCATCAAAATGGGGGAGAATGTTGGAAACACAATTTTAGTCTATTGATGACAACTACATGACGATTCTTCTAATTTGTTTGCTAAGTAATTTCAGGTCAAACAGCCATATGATGGATAATGGAGTTTAAATAGATATATTAAAGAATAAAAAAAGATAAAAGAAATATGGAGCATAAAAACATAGTGCAAGGGTGGAATTGAAACATAAGACATGATGCAACACATTCAGTTTGAAGGCTGGTTAGCAGTTTATATTTTGGCATTGAAATTGAAGAAAAACCAAAGGCAAATATAGGGAGATGCAAGGCTCGAACCCACATCATAATGCAAGATGAAAATTAAATAGCCAAGAGTGGGAATTGAACTCAGGTCATTAAGGAGAGAGATATACGCCAATTCCACCACACCATGCAAGCTTTTGAAATAAAGGCAGCTACAAGTTTAAATGAACGTCATTATTAAAATGGTTGCAAAAATGGGTACACCAAGTTTCGAACAGAGGAAGCTAAAGGCAGAAACGTGCGTCCTTACCACCGCACCAAAGCCACATTTGTTGAATAGTTGGGTAGCAGTTTTTTATTATCTAGAGAAATGCAAAAATTAAATTATTGAAAAAGGCGGTAGAGGTGGGATTCGAACTCTGGTCATCAAGAAGAAATGCATGTGCCCTTTCACTATACCACACATGCTATTGAATGAATGTGTATTAACGGTTTTATATAAATATTATAAAACGAATAGGCAAAGTCCTTTTTACAAGCCTTCTCTTCAACGTTCTATGGACGCATCTCTTTTGAATCAAAATTTATGAACGATTGCAACTTTATTGGTTTCGTATCACTCCTATATAAGTCTTCTATCATCTCCAAATCACATACACAATTCTATGCTCTCACAATCATTCTTGTATTGATTCTAAATTACTAAACTATATATTCATTAGAAAAGCATCATTTTCAAAGTTTATAAAAAGTTGTACTCTAGCGTGACTATTCAGTGTATTGAAGACACAATATATAGTCAAGTTATTTCTTTGTAAAAGAAAAGATTGAAGTCCTATTTGGTTGTTCAGGTGGAGTCTGTAAACCTATTCCTCCGGGTGAAGTGAGGGTGTTGATAGTGAAATTCCTAAGAGGTGCTTAGGGACTGGACGTAGGACGGGAGGTCCAAAGCAGTATAAAATCGACTATGTTATCTACTATTTTATTTCCGCTGCATTTACATTGTTTACTACTGTTGGCCATCTTTGATCCTGTGCATAGCGGCTAACAAATCTTGTAGAGCAGAATGCATCTCTCAAAAGAAAATTGTGAAAGAATAGAATTCTCCTGAACAAATCAACCGGTGTGATTATAGATGCAAAGCAGAAGGCATCCCATGTCCTTGACTTGGCTCTTAATACCATTATTGAGAGATCCTATAAGAAGGACCTTTTTATAGCGTATGTTGACAACGCTGACAAATGTCCAAATTTTGACTTTCCTTCTCTTCCACTAGTTTAGAATAAGAAGTTTATAAAGAAATTCGAAGCAATGCTAAATAAAACTCAAGCGCCTGGAGAGGACCCTCCGAGGAAGAGGCGGAGATTGATGCTAAGAAGCTACTGACTTTTGATGATCCTCCGACCGATGTGGAGGCGAAGTCGGATGAGAAAGAGGAGGATGACGATGAGAGCAAAGGCAACGATAGCCACGCAAATGACGACGACGATGCTAATGATAATGATGGTGACAATGGTGGAGGCGATGGAAATGGTATTCTAAACAGCCAGATAATAAGCATGGATCGGGAGATGTTAACACGGACTCGGCGGCCCAGGGTATGGAAGCTATTGCAATTCCTGATCCCAAAAATAAAGATTTTTCCCCGAAAGATGACGCTTCTCAAAGCCATAAGTCTAAAGGGAAAGAGCAAATTTCTTCCTCTCCAAACCCACTTTCTCAAGTATAGTTCTCTCTATTCAAATTTTTTGAACTACCCCGCAATTCCTAGTTAATATATTAATTATTTTAGTCAAGGAGAAAATCAAAATACCATTATGAAGTTATGCTTAAAAAGAAACAAATGGAGATAGACTGATTGAACAGAGAGTTGGATAAACAACTGAAAGAGTATAATGAGTTGTCTAAGAGATATAAGAACCTTGCTGCAAGTGCATCAAAATTAAGATTTTTCAAAGAGAGGGAAGTTGCTCCATGAATGAAGAGAGCACGCCTCTATCGTGATAAACTCTTAACAGAGAATGCGGAGCTAATGGCCCTTTTTTGAATGATGATCAATGATAGAAACACCTTAGAAGAGTTTCTATGTATAGCTTATTCTAGAGGTAAGTTTGTTTACTTCTTCTATTTAGGCGACAACTACGAGGTTTGCTCAGGCACTTTCATCGTAGATACTTGGATAAGCATCAATCTGATTCTCATTCTGGGGTGTGTTTGAATCTCCCAATTCCTTTCACTTCTCATTCTCTTCCCTCCAAAAACTAAAATATAATAGGAAAAGATTTATTTTCAAATTGTACAAGAAATCAATTTTGTATGAATCCGAGTGTATAGTTATATTCTAGTAGCTTATAAACATTGTCATTTTTTGTTCGTTTTCTATTAGTCTAATTTTATCATGTTGTACAGACCAAAGACATCTCAACCAGTCCGGTTCCAATGGAACCCTTGAGTAAATTTGTCAAGCTAAAAACGATTTTAATGAAAAACTCTAATTCTCAAGACATCACAGTTAGTGAGACACTGCTTTCTCAAAGATCTACAAGAAATTTACATGCAGTTTCCTCATTTTTGTTTTGACTTCTTGGGTGATAAAAAGGATAAGTTGCTAAGTGAAATTCGAACCTATCATGCTAAATTAATATGCAATCACGCTAGTCCCCCGATCGGGGAATGAGATTATCATCGATTCCCTCCCTTTTGACACTCCGGAAGGGATTAAAACTTCTTTTGATTCCACTCTTGCCCTATTTGCTAGGTCATTTGAAAAGGCTAAAACTATAGTTTCAAAACACTAAAAATTAGTTGAATTTTTAGAAAATGGAATTGTAATGTGAGTGGACTTTCTTTATTGTCTTTAAACTGCTATTATTAATGAAAAAGTTAGTTTTCCATGTATTAATCCATGTTTTACTTATTATGAATAGGAAACCCAATTAGTGGGTGCATCTGATCCTTTGGATGTCTTCTCATGGGTGATCGATATTAAGGATAGATTACTAGCCGATATTGAAAAGAGGTGGTCTTCCCAGGATGTCTCGACTTTACTGTTTCCGAACAACCCAGATGCACAAGAGTGGCATAGGAAATACTATCAATTTTAAAGTCGACATTTAGAAAGCTTAAATAAGTAACCTCAAGCTTAGAGGATCAAATTGACGAGAAGATCAGAGAATCTCAAGCATTAAGATAAAAGATAGACATGGTTTTAATTTATAAACCCTCAGTTGAGATCGATACCGAGATGATCAAATTACATCAACGAATAAATGATCTCAAAATAGAGTTAATAAAGAGTAAAGTATCTTGTCAATCTCTAGAACTTATCGCTAGTGGAGGCGAATCCAGCCTTCCTGCTCCTACCCCAAAAGAGTGACTGGATCTTGGTTATTAGATAGTCAAGAATTTCCCACTCTAACAAGCCCACCTCCTGGCCTAGGTGATGAAATAATCTCTAACTGGGGCAAACAAGTTAAGTAATAATGCATGCAACACTTCAATAAGAAGTGGAATGAAAAAGTATCTCAGCATCTTAATGACTACGAAAGCTAAGTTGAAAAGCTTGAACGTGAGAAATATATTCTTAAACAAGAAATTGAAGAGTTAAAAAGCATGGTTAAAACTTTAAGAGTAGCCAACAAGGAACTCCAGAATGCTATGAAAACTTAAGTTGATTCAGTTGGTGATGCAGTTACCATTCAAAAGAAGGAAAAGTAATTCAAAGAGCTTTTGGACGCGGCCCTTCGCCACATTGCCGACCCTTTGATGGCTAAAGATTTGGTCAAGCTAGCACGAAGCCTTGATCTTTAGCAAAGATTTGCTTTAAATAGATTCTTCTTTTTGCCTGATTTTTGTATCTGCACCTTTATGTATAATGTATTAGATCATAAATGAATTTATATTTGAATGAATGTTACCTCAAAGGTAAGGTATGTAGCTTTGAATCAGATACTAGCTCTTATTTGAAATTACTTGGGGATCAGTATCCTGCTTTTGCATTTTGAGATTTGCATGTATAGATCAATATTCTGCTTGCTAATAGAACTAAGAACCTTACTAACCGAGCTTTTTAGAACTCTATATAAGGATCTTCTTTTCATCAATAAATATCCAACAATTTGTTTAGTAATGGAGATTCTTGTTAAATGAATTTAAATTGAGAGTTGATTTGGTGACACTCTATCATCAAAGTAATGACTTCTTTGAATAATTTCTTAAAGCATTCTGTCTGTCGGTTGATAAATTGAAAAACCTCTTTGGCAGTAATTAATGGAAAGACCAGTAAACTAACCCGACAATAGGTAGAAGACAAGAAAACCAATCTAGCAATAGATAGAGTACCAGAAAACCAATCTGGCAATAGACAGAAAACCAAAAAACCAGATCCGACAACATATAAAAGACCAAGAAACGAATCTGGCAATAGATAGAAGATCAGAAAACCTTATCTAGCAATAGATAGCAGACCAAAAACCAATCTGCTAATAGATAGAGGACCAAAAAGCCAATCTGCCAATAGACATAAGACCGGAAAACCAATCTGGCAATAGATAGAAGACCAAAAAATCAATCTAACAATGGACAGAAGATCAGAAAACCTTATCTGGCAATAGTTAAAAGCCAGAGAACCTTATCTAGCAACTACAAATTGTATTTGCTGAGGAGCATAAATAGCCCATGTTCGATGGATCTTCCTCTAGAAGATTTGTTAGACTTAAAGCGCTAACTGGCTCTGGCTTTTGATAGGTTTTCCTCTAGAAGATTGATTAATTTGGAGCGCTACTTGGCTTGGATTTTTGATAGATCTTCCTCTAGAAGATCAATTGGTTTGGATCGCTACTTGGCTCGGGCCCCTTATCACCATCTTCAGTAATGATTTAGGTATGTTGTCTAGTGTATTTGGCTAGCTTCCTTTTAGCTGAATCGTAGGTTTACCTAACCTCCCTCTAGGAGGTGTTTTAGTAAGGCCATGGAGATGGTACTGAAGGCTTGTCCGGTGCGTTTGGCTAGCTTTCTTTAAGATGAACCAAAGACTTAGCTGACCTCCCTTTAGGAGGTGCTTCAATGAGGCCTTTGATGATGACATTGAAGGTTGGTTCGGTGCTTTGGATATTCCAAAGGATTACCCATCCTCCCTCTAGGAGGCGCTCCAACCAGGCCACATTGGCAGGGTTGAAGGCTTGCAGATGCTTTGGTCAGGCCTTTTTAAACGGGAACAAAGGCTTACCCTGACCTCCCTCTAAGAAGTGCTTTGACCAGGCCATCTTAGTGGGGACAAAGGCATAGCCTCTTACTACCATCTTAGGCAGTGGTTTAGGCTTTCCATTATTTTTTGGTGATTTTTACTTCTCAACCATGTAGATGCACTTATTATGTTCAGAAGATCTTATCCATTAATGATTGATTTAACATCTTCGTACAAATTCATTCAGCTTTCCTTGCCCTAGGAAATTGTTGATCAAGCCTTCCAAGCTTCAACATTGGTTTGTATCATGTACATTTGCTCAATGATAGTAACAATACATCCCTTCGAGATTCCTTTCATTCTTTGGATGTTTCTTTTGTGAAGGCCAGTAGTTGAGTTTGTCCTTAGTTAAGAAGTATATATTCTCGTAAGATGTGATAAGGGAGCAATTTTTAGGAAGCCGTGATCTTTGGAAGTTGATCCTTCAAAATTCCTTTTGGATCTCTTATTCATGATAGGCTTGTTAGCTTTCGTAACAAGCTTTCTTTTTAAAGAGTCTCGAGTTTCACTTAGTTATTGAGAGTGGTTAAAGACATTTTCCCACCTTCTACTGAATCGATCAAAATCCTTTGTTATTTCTCTTTCAAAAATGGTCCCATTTGCTTTGAGTTGAATTTCCTTCCTTCCTTACAAGAAGACATTATCATTTTTGCACCGCTTTTCTAAAGCGAAGATCGGTACTGGCCCTATATGAAATGGATTCAAACTCCACCTATTTGGGTTGTAATATGCAACTTGCTCTTATTTTCCATGATTTGTAGTGCCTTGATTCTCAATACTTGTTCTTCATGAAGCCAAGGATCATTACTAATTTGGTAAGTTAGTCTAGTCATTTGAGGCTCAAAGGATCCTTGTTCGAAGATCTTAACATGATTAACTGGCATGACTAAGCAAAACTTATTTGATGCGATTAATTTGTGTTGAAGATCAAAGATAAGTTAGATTAGAATGCGAAATTCTTGGTTGGGCAAGTCCTTTAAGACCAAAAAATGCAAGCTAGGGTAGTTCAACTTAGGGTTTTAATGGAGATGAAGGTTCGAGCCCTCCTTCTAAGGCCAAAATGTTAACGAATTTCTTCATTACCCCAAAAGTGTGAGGGAAATAAAGTTGATCAAGGGAGACCAAGGCAGACAAAACTAAGTCGTTAGGATAAAGCTCTTTTGATATCAAGTCCATAGCAATTTCGGCCTACATTCAATGTCAAGGCAAATATCATGTCGAATATCATATTGAACAAAATTGATATGCAAGTCACATGTCAAGTCAATATGAAAGTCACAAGTCATAAGTCCTCACGTTGATATGCTATGCAATGGTTCAATATTCAATTCCTTATGTGTACAAAAGTTAAATGCTATAATTAGCAAAATCCCCAAGTTGATTTAGTGTTAGAAAGTGTAAAATGTAAGAAGAGAGGTAAGAAAATGATTCGCCCCTCTCTAAGACCCTTAGATCCATATTTATAGGGGTGGGTAAGCGGCACGGCAGCTTGGAGTCATAATTGCTGGTTTTTGGCATCAATAATGTCATACAGCATTAGCGTCGACATTGCACGGCTGAGCTTTAGTGTTGCTTCAATAGTATTCGACATCAATAAGGAGCAACATTGCTAGTACAATGTCATCATAAAGCTATATTATTCTTCATATTATCGGCCTTAATAGATCTTGTGAATGTTGATGGCTTTCGGCATCGTCGACCTTAAGTACTAAGACGCTCTTGATTGACTGTCTGCAGCATCAGTTGATGGTGGTACTAAGCATGGATGAAGAGCGACGTTGATATATGGCAGTATTGACAAAGAGCAACTTCATCCAATTTAGTGTCGGTATTGTTAACTTCTGTGGACATTGACGACGTTCGTCATCAACATCGCATACATAGGTATGCGGCATCCTCTAAGTGTTGATGAAATGTGTTGTATAAAAGATGATGTGCGGCATTGACAATTGGTGACGTCAATGATGGATGGTGCTATCTGAAAGACGACTCTAAGGAGCAGCAACATTGTAATTGAAGCAACATCATAGAGACGTGACATCATTATTTAACATCATAGATGAATAGCGGTATGGAATAGTGGCAACATCGGCGACGACATTATTAACTTTGAGCAGTATTATTAGAGCAGCATTAGCCATAAACTTCTTTGGACAATAATGGTGCACGACATCACTTATTAAGCGGATGGCGGCATTGTTTAGGTATGGCATCAATGGGACGTGGTGTAGTTTATGTTGGCATTCATTGATGGCTTACTATATTGATCACATTCGACATCATTACTTCCTTGAAGAGATGCAACATTGGTTCAGGCGGTATTGGTGACATGTGATATCCATTGCTTTACAAGAATAGATAGGATATGACGCTGATGAAGTGTGACTCGATTGCTTATGGTATTGACTTGGTTAACGTTGCTCTTCAATTGATGACATTCTCAAGAACTTCCTTCCTTAGGTCACCAACATCTGGACCATACAATCGTCCCTTCTTTCTTAACTACTACTCTGGTCAAGACTAAAATCCTTTAAATCATCAATCAGTTCCACCTTCAAGCTTTCTAATCCTTTCGGCTAGCAATGGGTTATCTCTCTGCTTAGAAGCAATCCTTTCGATCATCAGTGGTCGAACTTCCAAACATGAAACCATGGTAGTTTCCCAACTAGAACTAGTCGTTGATCTTAATTACACACCACGAGTGGTCAATGCTTCTAAATCCTTCCATTCCGCTATCATAGATAACACTGCATTCTGATGTTTCCTACTAATTGAATCAGCAACTTTATTTTCTTTTCCTAGTGTATACTCAATACCAAAATCATAAGCTGCTAAAAACTCTAGTCATCTCTGTTGTCTCATATTCAACTCTTTCTAAAAGAATAAATACCTCAAAGACTTATGATCCATAAACAATTCAAATCTTTCTCCTAAGAGGTTGTGTCTCCACACCTTTAAAGCAAAATCACTGCTACCAACTCCAAATCATGAGTTAGATACCTAACTTCATGTGGTCTGTGCTGTCGAGAAGCGTAGGCAATCACTTTACCTCTTTCATCAACACAGCTGATAATCCTGTTCCACATACATCTATATACACTACCAAATTCCAATTATCATCTGACACAACTAACATGGGCGCATTAGTCAATAATGTTATAGCTTCTGAAATGCTTCCTCACATTTACTAGACCAAATAAACTTTACATCCTTTCTAGTTAGTTTAGCTGGGGTGCCGCTACCCGAGAGAAATCCCTAATGAATCTCCAGTAATAGTCAGCTAATCTAAGAAAACTCTTTATCTCGGTCATCGTCTCGGGTCTCTTCTAATCATTTACACCTTCAATCTTAGCTGGATCCACAGACAACCCTTCTTCTGAAACTACATGACCAAGAAACTACACTTCTTTCTTCCAAAAACGACACTTCGAAAACTTCGCTTTTAGTTGATGCTGCCTCAACATCTCAAGCACTATTCTAAGATGAATCTCATGATCTCTTTCATCCTTAGAGTATACCAAAATGTCATTAATGAACACCAATATGACCCTATCCAAGAGCTCCTGGAAAATTTGGTTCATCAAGTCCACAAAGAAAGCAAGCCCATTAGTCAACTTGAATGGAATGACTAACCACTCATATGAACCATATCTCATTCGAAACATCATCGAAGGAATACTGTCCTCCGCCACCCTCAGTTGATGGAACTGTATCGCCAAATCCAACTAGGAAAACACTTTGGCTCTACTCAACTAATCAAATAAATCATTGATTCTCGGTAAAGGATATCTATTCTCTATCGTCTTTCCATTCAGCTTACGATAATCAATACAAAACTTCAATGGCCCTTCCGGTTTTTCACGAACATAATGGCCGCTCCCCAAGGCAAACTACTTGGTCTAATAAAAGTCATTCCTTCTAAGTCCACCAGCTGCACCTTTAACTCTTTCATCTCTAGGTGTCATTTTGCTAGGCGCTCTACTAACGGGTTCAGCTCCAGGTACAAGATCAATTCTAAACTCTACAGATCTCCTTGGTGGTAATCATGTAACTGATTAATAAACATCTTCAAATTCTCCCACAACTAAACCCGACTCAACTCATCTTCCACTTCTGTTGCACCCAATAAAGCACAACATCTAAACTTGAATTCTTAACTGAGCATATAATTTGATCACTACTATTAGGGTGTCTTAATGATATTTTCATATCTTGGCAAAATATCCTACCATCATATTTGCTCAACCAATCTATACCCAAAATATTTCCAAAGCCCACAAAATCAAACATAAACAAACTGCAGGAAAAATTATTACCTAACAACTCAAATTCTAGATGGTTACATCTCATCCAAAGAGTTGAATACTCTCCTATTAGATTCGCGGCCCTTAAGGAAGTAACAAGGTGTGATGGTTCTAAATCTAATTTATCTACTGTTTGCACCAAAATTGGTCACAAACACTCAACCAATATGATAATACCGCAGATTTAATATCCAAATCCAAACAGAATGAAATAGAGAACAGAATATGAAGAAATAAAATTAAAATTGTAAGAAAATGAACGTAGGAGAATTTATAGTGGTTTGGCTGACTCCGGCCTACGTCCACTCCATAGTTTTTCCTTTTATTTATATTGCTGATTACAGTTACAATCCATGAAATTCAAGAATAAAAATGGCTGAGTTCAGCCAAGAGTGAAGAAGAGAGCCAGCAAGAAGAAAATCCCCTGCAATGAGCCAATGATCCTATATTTATAGGATAAGACGTCCAAATATCCAGCTGAAAATCTAGGTGCAGAAGACCGAAGCCAAGGCGGACCAATCCAAAAAAAATGGGGCCCACCAGGGGCCATATAGACCGATTGGCACTGATCCCTATACGGGGGATCGGCACTGATCGGTGTAGATCAATGATTGGGATCGGAAATCCTCCATGTAGGTCCCCCTTCTTCTGCTCTTCGTATTTCCATAGTTGTGCAGCGTTCGTCGAGTTATTGAGTGATCATCGTTGAGTTGATGCAGCGTTCGTCGAGTTATTGAGTGATCATCGTTGAGTTGAACTGCCAATCCAAGTGACTCATAGCCATTGTGATTCGATCCAATAGGTTCCTAGCCATATTGATCTGATCTGATCCCCTACCTAGGGGAAGTGTAAATCCATACTTAGCCATTTCCCGGATGCTATTCGCTTGAATCCGCTTGACTATCATCTATAATCTTGTTTATAACCAATCTCCGATCCTGATAATCATCTCTTTGGACTTCCAATCTTGATGATCACGAAATCCATTTAGCCAACTCCATGGTATCACAGCCTTGCCAAAAGGCAAGATAACATCTACCAAACACTGAGAGATAAATGAATGTGATGCACCAGTATCAAATAATACTCTAATAGGTATGCCATAAATCAAAAGCGTACCTCCCGTCACAACTTTTTCCTTCTCCTGTGTTGTTGGCCTAGAAGATGATGGCTCCAAAGCAAAGACCTTTCCTTTTTCCGCCTTAGCTGCTTCTGGATTTTTATTTTTATAATGCCATACCTGGTTGCAGTTAAAGCAATACACATTCTTCTTCCCCAAAACCGTCTTACCATCACCTGATCGACACTCATTAGCATAATGCCCTTTCTTTTCACACTTGTAACAAACAATATCGGTTTTCCCTTCCTTGGCAGCTCCACCCTTTTGAGCTCTCTTCCCCTTGAAGAGCCTTCTCTTCTTACTTTGAGAACTCTGGCTTTCACCTAGTGCTCCTTCCCAAAAGTCGAAAGCATCTCCTCGTTCCTTATAGCCATCTCCACCACTACATTACATGGATCCCTACAATGTGGCATAGTCACCCTAGCAATCTATGGTCTCATACCCCAGATAAACTTTTCATTCCTCTTGATCATAGTATCAATGGTGGCATATCCATATCTAGCAGGTCATCAAACTTTGTATCATACTCCAGCACAGACATTTCTCCTTGCACTAAATCAACGAACTTCCTAAGCAAAGTTGACTTAGCTACTTTAGATAAAAACCTCTCTTCAAATCTCCTTCCAAATTGAACCCAAGTCAATTACTCATCTGGGACTTCTATAGTTACACAGTTCCACCAGTACAAAGCAGCTCCTTGCAATAGCCTCGATGCAAACCTACTCTTATGCTCATCATTCAGATCTAAGTCAACAAAGATTCTCTCATAGTGCAATAGCCAATTCTGCACTTTAACAGCATCCTCAGTTCCAAGAAAAGGCTTTCCTCCAAGACTGGTGTAATCATGACTCAACGTAGCATAGTCATTACCCACCGACATCATGAGATTAGCTCCTCCCGCATTAGCAGCATTTGTTCTAACCAGACCAGCAACAGCTCCAGCTTGCATCATATTAAATAAGAACTGATACATAGCCCTTATATCAATTGGTAGGGTTTCAGCACCCACATTAGCATGTGCCTGTCGACCCTGGTTCCTTCTAGTATTCAGCCGAGCTTTTTCATTAGTTGTAGTACTTCCTCCACCTATATTTACTCTTCGGTTTCATGCTTCCATACCTTGATTTCTCGTAATCTACATACGAGCCTTAATAAGATATGGATGAATGGTCTAAGAGAGAAAGAGAATACAGACTTATATATAGCAAATGCAAGTACATTACTATAGCGTTATCCCATATCCTAATCTTATTCTTTGATTTATTGGATTATGTTTTAAAAACCTTTAATGTTCTAAAATTTACATAAACCTATGCTCTGATACCAAACTGCAACATTCTACATTTTAAGGCCCGAAACTAAGCGCTACGGATGTTGTAGTCATCCATGGTATTAATATCCGATGACAAAACTTGATCATGTTAATTGTATCGTTAACGTCAAAAGCACGAGAATATGAAAGTTTTCAAACACATTTAATAGTGAACTTTTCTGGTTCACTTCATAAATAAAATTTGATATTCATTACATAATCCCATTCATTCCCACGTTCAGAGAAATATAATATTTATAAAATACTCCAAGGGCAACATATGAAGATGCTCCCTTGGTTGATCAGAGTCTGATACTTGACAGTTATAGCTTCTGTCATTACATCCATTTAGTCACAAAACAACACAATGGAAAATAAAAGCTTCTACTGATAGTTAGCTTGCCTCCTGCATGTCTCCGGGAGCTTATTCGTCTAACCTTGAAACCTGAAATCCCTTACTCCTAGCCTACTCAAATGAACACCCGAGAGTTTAAGAGGAAAAATAAAAACTTCGGGTCAAAAATAAAGTCTGGTGTGAATAATAACCTATCATCTTGGACCAAAACAGATATCTAGTGATACTACACCTTTGAGCGGAATGGGTTTTCACCTCACTATTATCTTAACCAAATATTGTAATCAAAATTCATGCACCTGTAACCACAATGGTTAGAAAATAATTAGATAATCATCTACAGGCATGCAATATGGGTAAGTCTGACTAATCTGTCCTTATAGTGTTACTCACTCCCTTACCCTACCCAAAATCATATAGTGGGTTACCCATCCCAAGTTAATTGACTATCCATCCAAATTTAAATGATGATCCATCTAAATTTAATCTGACTGTCCGTCTTATATTTATGGGGATTACCCATCTCACACATAAACATTATATGAACTATATATCGTAGGCCATATGGACTAACCATCACACATGGTCTATTTAATTAAAATTGATGTGGACTATTCATCAAACTTGTCTTATTTGTCTAAAATTATGTGGACTATCCCTCACACATATCATAGTTTTTCTAGGATGACTATGAACCTATCATGAACCATATAGAGACTATCCATCTCAGGTATTATGTGGATTATTCATCACACATCTCATAGTTTTCCTATGATGACTATGAACCAATCAATTATCAATTTAAAATTTGAATATGACATTATTCACCCAAGTGCCCGACCTATGTCTATTGTTATCTCCAATCAGGTTGTCGAACCCTTAAAATTATGGCATATTGAAAATAATATACATTGGTATCCCCAATGAAGTTGTTGAACTCATAAAACATATGGCTTGTCAAGCCACCAATATAACAATTCGAAATAGAAAGCTTACGGTATCCATGCCATTAAAAATAAAATTCTGATTTTATAAAGCATTAGGCACCAGGCCAAAATCATGACTATCGCATCATATCATGTATATAGGTTATCGAATCTATGAAACATAGCTTTTTGGTTTGCATTGTATATAGGATTTTGGCCTTAAAATGTGGATTTTGAAATTAATAGCTTTCGGCATCATTGCTTCAAAACAATTGATATCAAAAATTATGACTTGTGGCATTATTGCTTTAAAACCATAGTTGTCGAAATTGAGGATACACGACATTATCGTCGCTCCAAAATGATTGCCGAAAACTATAACTTACGCCATCATTGCCACAACGCATTTGAGGCCATCTACTTTTAAAACTGTGGCTGCTATGCGGCTACTTAAAAGGTTTTCAAAATAAAGACATGCGACATCAAAACCTTTTAAAGCATAGGTTTCAAAGTTGAAGACTTACGGCATCAGTGCCGTGTGATAGGGGTTTCAAAAAAAAGGATAAGGGATGTTGAAATGGCTCTGGAGAGTTACAAAATCACTCATGTCGGGATGATGGTATGTCATAGTCCATATATACATATACATATACATACATATATGTATGTATATATGTATATGTATATCTTCAACCTGAATAGATTCAATACATACCAACATAAGTTGATATCGTATGCATCTATTCACGTTGATGTCGAACTTTATAGTGGCACATCGATATCGGCCATCCTCAGGCATCCGACATTCTAACATACAACATGGTAATATCATGATTAATATAAAAACTGTTTTATTTCTATATAAAGGAATTTCTTTTCACTAACTCTAATCCCTTATCAAGTTTCTATTAGTTAAAAACAAACTTTACTAATTTCCTTTCAAAAAACTACCGCAAATCAGTTTTATCTTTCCAAAAATGTTTACCAACTTAATTTTAGTACCTTAATTAATATTAATTTAAACATTTTTCTAGCATAACAAATTCATAGAAATTCATAACCACTTGAGAAAAATCCCCAAAAATCACTAAAAATCATAATTAACGTATTCTTTCATATGTAAAAATTTGAGGGTCAAAATAATTATTTAATTATTTTAATAATTAAAACCCGAAATAAACACTATTTTCTTCTAAGGAAATTCATTAAATATTCATATTAACTTGGAAAATTATGAGACTAAAAAATCTTCTCCAAAATAACATTTTACACAACATACCAAGAAAACAAACCAATTGGAGATAAAAACATAGGTTTTACCTTTAAAACCTATCATATTAATTCCATAAAATTTCCATAAATCATTATTCTATCCAAATAATTATCAAACATCCATATCATGGCAATACAATCATAAGCAATTCAAAAATTAACCATAACCGAATTCAAACACAAGAAATAGAGATGGTTAGATATTATTTACCTTAGATTGGATGATGAGACTAAAGTTTGATGAAGTTTAGCTTCCTTAAGCTATGCCTTTGAATCCCCTTTGATTTCCTTCTCTCGTACCCTTTAAGAATGGTCAGCGCCTAAGTGTTTGTTTTTGATTGCTTTGTAAATGTAAATTGAGAATGAATGAGAGAGGGAGGGATTAAGGGATGAAATAAGGTTATGTTCCTAATTTTCCCCTCTCATTTATTCTCCTCTTTTATAAGTTTCCAAACAATGTTATTAATGGATTAGTCAAGGCTTGACCTAATTAATTATCAAATCTCATCCTCCTTATCATCCTCCTTATCCCACTATATTATTCTATTTAATCTATCTAATTAAATCTCCTGAATAATGTTAAACTGCAATTAGGGGTGTTACAGGATCGTTTGTCTTCCAATCTAGGGTTTGATCTCTAAATCGTTCGTCTTCCAATATAGGGTTCGATCTCTCCGGACCGTTTAACATTTAATCAAGGGTTTGATCTCTTTGGACCACTTATCATCCAATCTAGGGTTTCATCTCTCCGAAACCTTGCTAAGTCCAATTCGTTTGCTCTCCAACGAGGAGACCTAATGACCAAGCAAGCCCATCCACTCACTCTCCGGTAAGGGGACTTACTTTTGATATCTATGGATCCTTGCTGAGCCCAATCCACTCGCTTTCTGATGAGTAGACTCGGTGAAAAGCAAGTCCATCCACTTACTCTCCGGTAAAGGGACGTACTTTTGATCTCTTCGGATCCTTGCTGAGCCCAATCTGCTCGCTCTTCGACGAGGGGACTCAACGACAATAAAGTTCATCCACTTTCTCTTCGATAAAGGGATTTACTTCTTGCGGTCACCACCCCATCTCTCTGGATGGGACTACCATGATCAATATCAGTCATCATGTTCAAGTGGATTTTGCAAAATAATAAATATTCAAATCAAAGCAAATAACCAAAAATCCTAATTCTTCATCTCGGACATCCGACTCGGAGCATGCCTAGAGATGAATCAAGATCCCGTACATATGTAAGCAGCCCCAGTTTATTATTATCCTAATTCATCATCTCAGATATCCAACTCAGATCGTGCTTAGAGACCAATCAAGGTCTCGTACTTATGTAAGCGGTCTGAGGCTATTATTGTCTTACTTAAATCAAAAAGCAAAGCGTGTGAAATGAACTTGGCTCCTGCCCATCTCGGTCATGAGATTACCATCCTTGACCAAAATCCCTGGTCGCGCCTTAATGTATTCACTGTAGATGGTGGCTGCTCCGGCCGCACTACACAGTTCGGTTCCTTACATACTATTGCAACTGGTTGCTCCAAACCAGTTCAACCATCAAATCACAAAGATGTTGACACTCATTCGTTTCATGTCCATCCAACTCAAGGAAGATGAAAAAATTTCCATACCTTCTCTTCTGATCAGTGAGTTATCTCTTTGTTGGCTTTCGATAGGGGATCTGCCCTCTAGTATCTGGGTATATCCTCTTCGAGATTTTGGTAGGTCGTTGTTGGAAAAGAACTTGGATTCCCTTTTTTGTCGTTTTGGTTCTCCGAATTTGTGATTATCTTTTCATTTCCTTTTTCTTTTCCATATCCTACTTCGGGCAGTCCTCCGTCATCAACAGCATTAATATCAGCATTATCAGCTTTAGCATCCTGTTGATGTAGATATCTCTCGGCTTCATGGTAAAACTCTGCAAGGTCCATCGGTTGATCCGTTTCCAATGCAACTTTGAAGTCGATCTTGCTTACGACTCTAGACACTGCTGTCATCAAGATTATCGATGGATCCAACTTATCGACTACGATGGTTGCTACGTTAAAACTCATCAGATAGCTCCTTAAGGTCTCTCCGAGCCTTTTCTAAAGGCTTGATAGCGCCATCATGTTCTTTGGTCTAGAGTTATGAACTCTGAACTATCTCAAGAACCTATTCACCAACTCGGTCCACGTGCTTATGTACCTATTTTCCAGCTGGCTGAACCACATCATTGCTAGATCAGTCAGATATAATGGAAAGCACCACTCCATCACCTCCTCAGAAACACCTAACACCTATATATGTAGGATGTATCTCATTAGATGTAATGTTGGATCCGTTTGGCCACCGTACATTTTCAGCACCGAAATCTTGAAATTTGGAGGATTCGTTACATTCCAGATGTTAGCGATAAATGGATTCCAGCTTATTTCCTCCAAACTCTGGTCTGGAGGTCCATCTTTAACTATCTTTCTGATCATCTTAGCCATCCAGCTATTGTCGTCTAACGGAAGTCTTTGACCACTAGTTGAATTCTTCCCCTGCTCCTGTGGGGGAACTACGACACAAATTCTGACACATACTCCTCTGGTTGCATATCTGTGTTTTTATCTATACCTCTAGTTTCATTTTATCCTCCGTTCCTACAAAGAAACTCTGGCACATATTCCTCTGGTTATTGTGCACTTGTGTTTTGTCTTACATCTCTAGCTCCAGCATCGTCCGTTCTCGAGATCCCTACTTGTCCTAAGTCTAATCAAACATTGCCCCCAAGTAAAGTCCTCTCGGGACCAAGAGGATATTGGTTGGTATCGAGTGGTCTTGGTCATGAGGGCACCGTTTCAGTTTGTTTTGCTCCAACTCCAAATGTTCCTGCATTAGTTCATGGCCCTTGGATCTGGATTCTAGCAGCTTTAGCTATTCATTGTTGTCCCATCCTTTGGAAAAATCCTTCTAACATTTCCTGTTGTCGGGTCACTGATCCATCTTGCATCTCTTTCATCATTCTCTCCATCTCTTATCTGGTCACGTAGATGGAATGATTAGAATTTGAGGACACCTTCTGGCTGCCCACAAGCTTTGGTTGACTTCCTCCAATCTAAGATCTAGTGTTAGACCTCTTCATCTTCTTCAAAACTTCAGATCCAAGCTTTAGGTTGTGAAATCTAGTTTGTTTTTAGTTAAATCACCAAAATTTGACCCTAAAAATGTCACCAACACCAAATATCAGATGAAAGCACAAAAATGTGGAGATCCAAATCAAACAAGCAAAGACTACAGGAAAGTAAATGGAGACACATTAATTTTTATAGTGGTTCAGTGTAATCTTCGGCCTATGTCTACTTAAATCTTTGTTATTAGTTGTTCTCTCTATATTACAACTAGTTATGTCTATATCAAATCTGACCACAATCTAGGGGATCTCCGATTTACAATTGAGTTTCTAGAGAGTTTGAGGGAGAATATTAGAGTGAAGAAGAAGTTAAGTCCGAATCCGGGAGTCCAAGAGAAGAAGAAGCTCCACTTTTAGTTGTAGTAGGGCTGGTATTTATAGGGAAACTTGCCAATAGTCTCAAAAGTCCATAACTACGAAGTCCAAATGTAAGCCCCAAGGCCCACAAGAGAGCACGTCGGCACTAACATCAAAGAAGAGCTCTGGGTATCGAGACGTTTCTCTCAATACCTAGAGCTTTTGGCTTGTGAAAACTAAACTTACTTTCTTTGCTTTCCTATCTCTAATTTGAAGTGTTCCAAGCTCTTTTAATGAAGATCGAGTCATTTCCAGTTATTTTCTTGATATTTGCTTATTTTGTTCTTCTTTCTTTGCTTTCTTCACATCAATCCTTGATATTTCCTGTCAGCTTTTCGAGAAAAGCACTTGTTGACTAGTGGTTGGAGTAGCCTATGAAGTATGTGGAGTTGCTAAAGGTCAAAACACAAGAAAATACTTCTCGGAACCAGGAGTTTTCTCTCGATACCAAGTGGCCTACTTAGCCTATTTATCACTTCAAACCTGGGCTACTTAGCCTATTTATCACTTCAAACATTTTGAGTTCATTCTCCTGTCCTTTGAGTCATGATTTCAAGTTCGCAATTCATCTCATCTTCATTTTGGTCTTCTAATTCTGGTTGAAATCTGCTTGATTATAAAGCAATTTAACAGCCAATTTTTTGATTATGTGTCCATTGTGGAGCTATGTACTCCATTATCTACGTCGTCGTCATTTTGTTCAAGATGTTTGGCGTTAGAGTATTTCGTTTTCTTGTTTTTCTTGTTTGTCTGGATTTGGAAGGGGAGATTTGGTATATGATATTTAGATAAAGTTGTGGTGTAGAATGAGGTGGGGGGATGTGGGTATATGAGAGTGGGAGACTGGTATGAGGTTTTGCATTTCTTCGATGTTGAGGTCATTTGAGTTTGGTAAATTAGAATGTACTGGATTAGATTTTTGTTGGTAAAAGATATTTCAGAATAAGATGGTGCTAAGATTATTTAATAAGGTAATGCTGATTGATGTGGAATGAAGTGTTCTATGCTATTTGGATAAGCCTGATTTGAAGAATCGTAGAAAAGATATTTTAGTATTCGCACATCAAATTATGAAGGAGATTTTCATGGAAATTAGGATTCAAAGACTTGGAAAGGCTTTAGAGAAAGGATTAGATGATTCATTTTAGTCATCCATTGGATTGAAGAGAGACTACCTATTTAAAGAAGATTCTATGAATAAGAAAACTAAAGGTACATAGTTTATGTTGCATATCTAGTGCACACGAAAGATATACTACATAGTCGATCGCTTAGATATTATCATAATTTTATGGTTACAATTTCACTTAGATTTAGAATTTCACTTAGGTTTAGGATTTCACTCAGACTAAGGATTATTGGTTGTAATGTTTGGATGGCTTAACAATATAGATTTCTTTTGCTTGCTTACTAGTATGATATAGAACTTAGGATAGTTTTTGTAAACCTCTCATAGATTGAGTGCAATGTAACATCCCCCATTCAAAACCTAAAGACGGAACCCTAATGTGCTATATTCACCTTATAATTATCTTTTGATGACAGGATAAGATCGGTATTTTCATCCAATAGTTTTAAGAAAACAGAGCAACTAAATACATTTCATTACATAGAATTGTCTTTGCATTTTCATTAATATGAAAAATTCCCACGTAGGAGCGAAATATAAACAAAACATAAATCATAGTGTTATGCCCGACATATGAAGATGTTAACATAAATACTTATACAACAGAAATAAAACAACTTTTATTTACATATAAGCCTCCTACTTCGTCTTTGGCAATCTTTATTCTTCCTACTCCATAAACTAAGCTTACTCAGATGAGTACTCGTGATTTTACAAGGAAAACAATAATAAAAACATAGATCAAACATAAATTCTAGTATGAGTAACACATTACTCTAAACATAGCATATAGAGAGACTACACCATCATAACAAATAATGAGTTTTGTAGACCTAAATCTCGACCGAAAAAAGGCCCATTGAGACTTAGACCCTTTCCAAAGCGGGTTATTGATTGGTAAAAAGAATAATACAGAACTATTTGTCTAGAACTCATAGCAGAAGGATAAATATAATAGCATAAACAGTACCCATTTCATTTCAAATTCCAAATGTCACAAAACTATGACTTAATGTCAACAATAACCATTACAAAATCATGTTCAAAAATATATTGTCATCTTCAAATGGGTACGTCAGAAAATAGCTAAATGGATAAGTAGACTACTGCCACAAACTCCTCTCATCGTCGTCTCCATCTTGATCATCGTCTCCTTCCCTAACCTATGTTGTAATGAGAAGGGAGTCAGAAATACAATGTCTAGTGAATAGAAAATCTCGAGCCTTTCTATATCATTACTTGGGCAGTATAATTTAAATAAGGAAATGTCTTTTGCATATAAACTATATTCAAAACCATTTAATTCTTCATATAAGGGAAAGAGGCGAGCCCTCAAACAACCACTTAATACCTTCAATCCCCAAAGCAGTTCCTTCGTATTATCAAATCCCATAAACATCGTTATTAATTATTTGGGTTATTAATTTTTATTTTTATTTTTTCTCCTTTCACTTGGGTTGACTATAGGGACACAGTCAAAATCAAGTGTGGGGGAGCCTCATCTTCATTTCGATTTTTCATGGTTTATTTTTTGCATTTTCTTTCCAAAACTCAAAAAAAAAATCCCAAAAACAAATTTTCTTTTTAATTACTTTTGAAGAAACACTATAGGATAAGTATATGTTTTGGGTTATTAAATTGAAATTTTTGAAAATTTATTTGTCTCAACAAAGACAAAAATAAAGTTTGATTACAAGTAATTATGGTTTAACTGGTATATAGGAAGATTCATGGATGAGAATTATGAGCTATATCCTAATTGTAATCTTTGTTTTTAAAAAGTGGTGGATTTAAAGTAAAAGAATATAACATTTTTTACCTTCAAAGTTAAATGGTGCTAAGATGATATTGCAAATCTCTCTTAAAAATATATTATATATATAAAAAGAAAGAATTATATATATATATATATATATGTATATATTTTATAAACACCTAGAGTCATGTGTTCACACGCAAGTGTGTACACTCGCTATGCTCTTTACCCTTTTCACGTAAGCCCGAAAGGCAGTGCATGATCGGTATATCTGGCCTTGGTTTAACTAAGTTAGGTGTATGTATATAAAAATTCTTTCATTAATAACGCCTATAGTCGGTAGATGTATATACTTGTGTGCACACTTGCCATGCTCTGTATTCCCCTCACGTAAGCCCGAAAGGCAGTGCATGAGTGGTATATCTGGCCTCAGTTTATCCGAGTTAGGCATATGTAAATATTGTTAATATCAATAAAATTTTCAAATAAAGAGAGAGTAAGCAATTAAAATCCAAGCACTATTTAACTTATTTGATTTGACTTGTTATTTAAAAGAAATAAAAATACCACTTTGAAAAACTTTGATACTCAACTAAGGATCAATTTCATAGTTACACTATGTTATCAACCAAAAGGACTAGCCAAACTAGAGTCTAATTGTGATGATAACTTAATTTTTGTTGGATGTTTTGACGAGTAAAATGACTTAAATCTCATGACGATGACCAAAATTTATATTTAACTTATTTATGTTAATTTGAAAGTAAATTCTTCATTTGTAAATATTTTCAAAAACATGCATTCATATCTTTGTAAATAAATCTTGCATTTAGGAATTTTCATGCTGCATTTGGATTTTGTGGATAGTATCCGCTGAAAACCCTCACGAGACAACACTCGTCCTACTAGGGACACCTAGAGGTTTAATGGCTTGTTGCATACGCTCAATGCAATCATGTTTCCTACGAAAGCGGATTTATCTTAATTTTAGTTTATTCAAGGACGAATAAAAAGATAAGTGTGAGGGTATTTGATATGCACGTAAATGTGCATATTTTTACTTCCATATTTAATCTAATTTAATTAAATAAATGAGCATATAGGGTATTTTAACATGTTTAAACCTAAATTTCAATTATTTTCAAATCATCATATATTCATCTTCATATAGGGGCAAAATGGTCATTTTTGTGTGTGAATTAATTTGAGAATATTTATTTTCACATTTTAACTTTATTTGTAGAAAATTGGATGGAAAAATATGAAGAGGCTTCATGAAAATGTGCATGCACAAGAGAAGGAAACAAATGAAGTTAGAAATAAATCATTTCATGCAACATGAAGGACCCCGCCTACCCACTTACCATGATCCCCTATTAAGAGCTAATGCACATGATTAAAGCTACATGCACATTTAAACGGAGGATTATGCTCATGCTAATGATTACTTAGAGATTACATTTGCTAAGAGGGTATTTTGGGTAGTCCCATAAAATATGCATTAGGGTCTTTGGCTTGTATAAATACCCCTTTTATTTCGTATAATGAGCTCTTAGCCTCCTCTTTAGTTAGTTTAGTTTTAGGCACAAATTGTAAATATAAACTCTCTTCTTCTATTTCATGACTTCTTAGCCATTTTCTCTTATGTAATTTTCTTATATGCAATTTTATTTCATGTTATTTTCTTTTATGTTAGTAGTTTAGATTAATTATTGCAAGTAGTTTAGCTCTCTTTTTATTTTAATTAGCTTGCATTTTCCTCTTGTTTTTTTCTTTCATGTTGAACTCTATATTTGTTGAAATGATAACAAATATGAGAAGCTAAACCCCTTCAATTTAGGGGTAATGAAGTTCTCTTAATCATGTAGAGTCAACATTTTGCTAATCTATTATCTCTTTTTGTGCTTAATGACAATGTTTGATGTGGTAAATTTTTTATTGTTTAGCTTTGAATTTGGTAGCCTATGTTGTTGACACCAAATAGGCTATGCTTAAAAAACACAAACAAAAATTACCTCTTCATCTACATACGATTTTGGTAATGAAGTGAATTTTAGAATCAAAATTTGATGGTCTATATTACTAATCAATAGTAAATAGATCATGCTTAGAATAGATTTTATTTTCAATTTCATTAACATTTTCATGAGAGTTGATATGTGGTTTAATGGGTGTGTTAAAGTTTTATGGTTTATGTTGGGCTAAATAATAGCACAAATAGGCCATACTTATGATAAACACATCAACTAAATTACTAATGACACAAAAAAAGAGATCATAATTTCATTTTTGTTGATTTATGTGATCATGAGAATGGATTTGCCTCTAAATTGCCTTTTACTCTCATATTTTTATCCACTTTTTTTGCTAGTTTTTTACATTTTTAGCTTAACACAACTTCAAATTTTGGTTTAATTTGATTGAGTAGAATTTTTAAATCAATCAATTCCCTATAGATCGACCCGTACTCGCCACGTACTAAAATTGTACGCCGTGCGCTTGTTGTAACGACCTATCTTTTTGGACGGTTTAGATCGACAATAAACCACACATGTCAAATCAAACCATTCAAAAGGGAGGATTGTTAATGGGGTAAATAAGAAAATAAGAGAAAGGAAAGAAAAACAAAACACAGAATCTCACAGCGGAATGACAAAATATAATAATCAAATAAACAGTTCATGAAGCTGTTTTACAAATACATTTGATTACACTTTTACAATACAATCAAAGTTATACATACAACACGTAAAATAAGATAATGTAGCGGAACAACATAATGTAGTGGAATAAATATAATAAATAGTAGACCAATCTCCTTCTTCATCCTCCAAAATAAAATGGTCTTCAATACACTGAAAAGATCAGACTGACCCAAGCATAATGAAAAGACAAAACACTCGAGTCAGAACTAAAAGATCTTATGTAAGTTAAATCAACAGTAAATAAATATGAGTGTAATGGCTTCAGAGATGTTTACGGGATTTTACAACTCCTATCCAGTGTATAACGTGCGTGCAATAACTTAAGAGATGTTTCGGGATTTCCATCTCCAAAGGATCCGTTAAACTATTTATATGTAGTAATATACGCTATATATAATGTCTATCAGTAAAGTAAAGTATTAAAATAGCATTAAGGCGTTATCCATATCTACAACGACCCAGATTTTTCGACGTTTGATTTGGAATATTTAAATGGTTTTAGATATTGAATTTGAATTATATATTGATTTTGAATATGGAAGTTTGATTTTTTATTTATAGGATGAATTCAGAATATAAATATAGCGATTTATTGGATAATTTAATTATTGAATTTTACAATTTAATATTGGTTAAGATATTGTGTCTTGAGTTTAAGCTCGATAAAAATAATTTAAAGGCATGTAAAATATATATTAATAATAGTGAGGATAATAAGACCTTTTAAATCGAATTTAGAAGTGATTTGTTCAGTTTTAAAATAAATCATTTAAATTGACATTTAAATATAATCTTCTGAGGCATAGTCTTGGAATTCGACGAGACCAGTTCCATTGGATCCGTAATATTGTATTATTTTCGGATTTCAAATTTCGTAGTGTTTGGAGTTATCGTTTGATCGTACGGGATGTACACATGCTGAAATTAGTATCGAAATTTAATATAATAATTTGATCCAAAAAGCTATCTTCTTCATACGATCGAATTAGGACTCGAAACCTTTTCCATTTCGTTCGAAATAGGGGTATAACATTATAAACGCCTAGCGGCACGCCTCGATAGGAGGTCGAGATTTTTGGATGCGAATCAAGGTAGATTGAAAATTTAAATTATATATATATATATATAAATTTTTCAAATCGTTCACATCAGCATTTCCTTCCTCTCAAAAAAAACACTATAGCTAGCAAGCAACACGCTTCCCTCCTTTCTTTCAAATCACGTCCCTGTACCTTGTAAAAAACACGCATCTATCACAAGGCCGCCAACACCTTCAAAAAATCGCATCTTATCTTCTTCTTTTCCCAGTTCAAAACGATTCAAAATCAAAGAAAAAAAATTGCCGAGCCTCTTTCAAAAAAAAATCAAAATCCCAAATCTACTCGAACGAAGGAAAAGGAAGGAAAAGTTTCTTTGTTCAGATTTCGCGAGTTCGAAAAAAAAATTGTAAGGTTCGTGAAATTTTCGCTGAAGCACTGGAAGGGGTGGCGCGCGAGTTGAGCGGCGTGTGCTTGGAGAGTCGTGGAGGGTGGGCGTCTGATGGAGGGGACTCGCGATGGGTGGCCATAGCATGGAGGCTCGTTCTTCGTTTGGGTTTGAGGCGAGGTGGAGGCCGCGTCCTGGAGTTGCGATTGGAGCCGGCGTGGAGACGATCTTGGAGGGAGCTTGGGTTTGGAGGACAGACGCGAGTGCGTAGGGTTTGGACGGTGGGTGGTCGAGCGAGGTAATGGGGTATTGATGATTGCCGTCGATGTTGGCTAGGTTCATGGAGTCGAGCACGGCAGTGGGGGATGACCGGGAAGTCGCCCTTTTGCTCGCATCTATCTGAACATTTGCAGAAGCGTTGGCTATGGGAGATGGTTCTAGGCGAGTTGTAGGCAGGTATTCGATTCGTTAATATGTTATTGGTTTAAAATCAGTAATTAAAGGGTTTATTTTAATTAAAATTTAAATCGTTAATTTATATAATTTGAAAATTTGCTTTTACGAGTTTCGATCGAACGAATCCAATGGTGCAGAATTCGTAGCTGCGGAATCTACATAATGAAATTAAAATTGGAATGGATTGCAATTAAATATCAAGGTGAGGGTTTCTCACTCATTTGGATTTCCAAATTTAAATTTAAGTCTTAAATTTAAATTATTGGATGCTTAACTGGATTGATAAATTGTAAAGTACCCGTTGGATGATAGTATGATAATATATATAGTAGTATACATATTAGTATTGGAGTGATATTCCCACACATTATAGCAGACGAGACCCTATGCGCCCCGCATAATAGCGGATGACCCTATATACCGCGATATCCCCCTCGAAGTGGGATTGGTATTTTTTATTGTTGTCTAACATCTATGGATGTAGGGAATACAGGTTGCAGGGATCCAATTGGATTCCACAAATTTATTGTTTATTTTTCATATATAGTGATATATGGTTGGTGTAGAATAATCTATTATAGATTATTGTTTAGATTGAATTATTGGATGCTATTATAGTACTGGCCTGAATTTGGATAATTTAAAGACTATAAATATATTTTTAACTTTAAGGAATTAAAGGGAATTTGATAATAAAATATATATATATATATATTGGAAATTGGAGTTATTTTAGAGAAATTGAATTAGAAAATAAAATTATATTTGAGTTTGGTTATACTTAACCATTGTGAATTAGAAAATAGAGATTTTTAAAAGAAATTATATAAAGGATTTATAAGTAATATTCTGGAAATATATAAAGGAGCTGAAATCAATATTGAAAATAGATTAGAAGTATTAATGGAATCTATAAGAAATAAATTTATATAATGGATTTTATAAATAAGATATGTTTTTATTTTATAAACAAGTGAAACCAAAGGGGTTATAGAATTGATAACGACATTTATAAATAAAGGAATTCGATATCAGATGATAATTGGGAAAATAAATTCATAGGAGGAATTTATATTAGAATATGGACGCAGGTTTGAGAAAAATAGTAGATTCTATTTTCAAAATGGGAATAGTTAGAGAAGCGAAACATAAATCGGGATGTTGTGAAATCGAGAAGAAGTATAACTTAAAATTGGTTATTGAGATTTAAAAAGAAAAACTTAAAATCTAAAATTTTAAGAAGTGAATTTATTTAAAAAAGAAAATTGTATTTATTTTAAAACTATGAAATTCTTAAGCAAGTTGAAATTGAAATACTTTGGTAAGTAGATTTCAAATATTAAGTATTTATTTTTAATAAAGTCTAATTTTTTTAAATCAGCTTGGAAGAATTATTGATTTAACTAAAGATGAGTTATTAATGTTATGAAGTGTTTTCGATATTTTAAATAATTACTTGAACATATTTAAAAAAAATTATTAACATTTTAAATACTTATTATATAAATATAGAGTTTTAAAGAAATTTGGAAAATTTTATTTTATAAACTCTCTCGAGATTCGAAGAAGGGGCTTATAAAAAGATATGATTTGAGGAGAGGAAATCTATTTGTGATTCCGGAGATTTTGGGAAAACATTACTGAATAATTCTCTGAAATGCTAATATTGAAAGGATTTTGGGGAAATAAGACTGGTAATATCTTCCTAAGTATTGAAAATAGAAAATTGGAAATATTTCTAAGTATTGAGATGTTGGAAGTATTCTGTTACAGATTTGAGTATTTGAAAAATTGTTTTCAAATGTTGGAAGGAGTTTATATATCTTTTAAGGATATTTTGGAAGTAAATATCTTGGAAAAATTTATATAAGGCCAGATAATTGCTTATGGATGTTTAATTTGATAATTAAATAACCGACTATCAATATTGGCCAATTTCGTTAATCGTTTCAAAGAGACCGGGATCAGATTTAATTATCCGAAAACCACTTCGATCCGGTTTGAACGTTACGAATGAATACCGTGAAGATGATGAAGACGGTGATTCGGTTTGTCCAGACCCAGGGAAACTTGTATGGACAAATGCTATCAGAACATCGTCATTGGAGGACGATGAGCATTTTAGGAAAAATTGATTTCTTGAAAGGTAACGCTTAGTCTCGAGCCTCATCAACCGGGAATGACTGAAAACTAAGGGAGATGCAGCAAGGCTAAGTGGGTCGCACCCAAGTAGGGTAAGGTTACCCCTATCTAGAGATCTAGAATCCCTTTTTATTCGGCTGTGTGGTGTGGTTGCTGATCCTAACCGCGGGGTAATCTTATTCGAACTATCCAGTTTAAGGGGTAGTCCAGTCTTGTGTAGCAGGGGACCCCGGAGTGGTCATCGGTACATTTTTCTAGAGATGTACTGTGAGAGTTGGTACCCCAGTGCCTAGTCATTCGATGGAATCCATTCTCCAATAAGCGCTGTACGGTTTTGATTGTGCCCAACTATGCTGAAACGTAAGATGCAAGCATTTCAACTATATTCTATTTACTTTCTATAGACACTATTATAATATCAGACGATTTTAATAAAAACTGTTTTGGTTATCGTAAGGTAAAACCCCGTCGTGTTTATGTATGACGCGGTCTTATGAGATACCTTTGTTTTTCAAAGGATTTTGATAACTCTAATAATTCAAATTGAGTGTGTTTTCTCATGCTGGTTTTTCAGACTGACTCGGGTGTTATTTTATTATAATGCACGGGTCAGATCGAGTATTACATATTCAGGTTAAATGCTATGGAGCTTAGGAGACTAGCTGGAGGAGTTTCAAACGTATTCCTGTACTTGACTTATATTCCGCTGTGCAAGGACAAGTTATATAACTGTCCAGTTTGATGTATTGATTGTTGTACTCTGATGATTGTAAGTATAAAAACTGATACATATCCTTTTGTATAAAATCTGTTGTTATATATATTATATTTTGTTCCGCTATGATTGTGATATTCTGTGTTGTTGTTTCTATTTTTCTTCTACCTCTTTCTTCTTCTTTACCCTAGTTATTCGCTCTTTCGTACACTTGAGTTAAACGAGAAAGAATTAGTATCAACTCAAGTGGTACGGAAGTGCGGGATTCTACACTTGGTATCAGAGCTAAAGGTTAAGCGAGAACCTTGGCTCTGTTGGGGATTACTCATTAGAGATAGAGTCAGTAGTACTCTAGAATGAGTTTGAGTGTAATAATAGATATGAGCGCATATTTGTTAGTGAATATTAATGGTTTTATATTATGTTGATTTATTGGTTGAGTGGAATATAAATTCTGATCGAATAGTGGGACGCCGCTAATTCGATAGGAGTTTCTAAACACTTAAACCAGGTAAACTGACACAGTATGGTTTTAAAGCGGATAAATGAAATAATTTTACCCAAATTATATTTTTATACAAAGAAATTAATTTTCTAGAAATTATTATAGCATATTGGAGTGTTGCACGATAATATTAGAATCAAAACAAGATTATAAATAGTTTATATAACTAAATAGACATTGTATAAATACGGATTATACAATTGAATTAAAAACTACAAATGAATTCAAACCATAAATTGGAAGAATTAAATCCCGGGAATTTGTGGAAGTGTTTTCCAAAGTATTTTGAATAATAATAGTATTATTATTTTGGAGATATTTTTAAATAGAAAGATAGTTTTAAATGGATTTTGAAGGTGTTATAGCACTGAACTCACTTCAGTCGCTGGAAAATAATTCTGGTGATGACTGCAGCATCATCAGTATTCATTTTCGAGTTTCTAAGTGACGGATTGCTCCTCGTGTGGTTTGATATGGAGATTTTGGGAAGAACAAGTTTGTTTTGGAAATTCCGGAGAAAATTTGTTTGGATAAAAACCAGGATTGGTATAATATTAAAAATTAAAAAGTATGATTTAGGATATTTGTGATTTCAAAATGATTTGAAATAAATACCGGGTGTTTAAAAATTTTGAAATCCTTATTAAAATAATTTAGAGATCATCAGGAGATAAGTTATAAACTTATAAATGGTGAATGATTTTGAAGAAAATATGGAGATTGAATTTTGGGATTAAAATTAAAGGTGGAAAAGTTAAAATGAAATTTAACTTGGATTAAGTTCAGAAAATAAATTTTTTGAAATTTAATTGATGATGATTTGAATGAAATAAATTAGTGAAGTAGACTAGTTAAATGGATTTAATTGGGATGTGACTGAATTGAATTGAAAAATAAAATTTAAATTGGATTGAGAAATAAAATTGAATTAAGTTTAACTCAAATAAATAAAATTAAGTTAAAATTGAATTGGAATAGCTCATAAAAGTTGAAATGAATTGAATAAAATATGCTTGGCTATAAATAAGTGTAAATCTCGAGTTAAAATAAGATGTGAATATATTCGAGTACAAAATTGATGAAAAAGTGAAAAATAAGTTGGGTGGCTTTTAAAAATTGAAATAGAAAAACCCAAAATAAAATTGTGATATTTTGGTGAAGGAAATAAAAATCCAAACACGAGTTATAAAATAAAATTGAACTCAAGTAAAATAGTTGAAGTGATTTTGAAGTAAAAATCAAATATTGAGTTATAAACTGGAAGTGAACTAATTAGATAATTAATTAGTAAATGGAATATGGAAAAAAGGGAACCTAACTTGGTTGAATAAAATTGGATTGTTAATTGAAAATGGATTTTTGAAATGAAGCTTGAGTTATAAATAAAATTCAGCTTAGATGGTAAGTGAATTAAAATATGAATGGTAACTGTTGTCGAATGAAATGGAATTGGATTGGAATAGAAACGGGTTGGGTTATAAATAAATCCAATTAAGGTATAAATAATTTGAATGTGGCCTTGAATATTATTTTTAATGAATTCGAGAATGAATTCGAATATGGGAATTAGAATCAAAGTGGATGAAGCGAGTGAACTAATCAAATAAATTTGTAGATTGAAATGGGATTTGATTGGATAGAAATCAAGTTAAATTAAAAGGGAATTTATTTGAAAATGGAAATGAACTTAAGTTATGAAGTTGGAATAATTTGAAGTAAATTAACTTAAGTTAAAAATTAGTAGAAGCTTGGCTTCGAGTAAGGGCGAAAAGTCCATTAAATAAAAGCGTGGAATGTTTCAAGCTTAATAAAATTGTTTGAATGAAACGAATGCGGATATGAAATAAAATGCAAATGAATGGATTGTGAATAAATTTAAAATGGAATAGAATTAAAATAAATTGATTTGGAATCAATTTAAAATAGTTATAAACTAAAGTGGATATTCTATTAAATAAATATCGTCGAATTTGCATAAAAAACTTTGTCGTTTGATGAAAACGGAAGAAAATAAATTCTATGAATTAATAGAAGTAAATAAATTGACTTTTAATCAATTTTGAATGGACGTGAGTTTGACTGGTTTAAAAATTAATTGAATGCATGTAAAGTGGGTTGTAAATAACTTAAATTGAATGGAATGGTATGAAAATCGAGTGAAAGCAATTGAACAAGTATTGGAACATTGTAATTGCTTATGAAAAATTGTTTAGTATGCATTGCTTATGAAACATATGTGTTTAGACCCTTTTAAATAAGTGAAATGCTAGTGAATTTCGTATATTTGGTACGTACGTGTTTAAATTAAGTAAGTACAAGTACCCGGAGACTGTCGGCCTAGATTCGGGTTGCGTAATTGCATATGAAGTAAAACTTGCTTGCTTAAAAATGCTAAAATAAGGTACATTTTCGGTTTAAATACTACAAAATATAAATATTGATATATATATATTTTATTTCCCAACCGTGTGGGTTGATGTGTGTGTGTGTATATATATATATATAGATTTATCTCTCTTGTCATATTGCAAAAGGCTCTCCGTACAAGGGAGACTCTGCCAAAAAAATTTGGAAATTTAGGGTGTTGGAAAAATTTTGAAAATTTTTGGAAAATTTTTGTTAAGGACAAATTGATTTCAAATTGAAATTGAAACAAGAGATTTTCGATATGAAATTGAAACTAATTATTTTGGGTGGAAATAAAAGATTAGAAATGTGGAATATTGAATTTTCACTAAGTGGGTGTTTGGATAAATTAATGGGTTTGGAGCATTCTTCTGCCTTAGCAATTTCGGGGACGAAATTCCTTTAAGGGGGGAGGAATGTAACGACCCATATTTTTTGACATTTGATTTGGAATATTTAAATGGTTTTAGATATTGAATTTGAATTATAGATTGATTTTGAATATGGAAGTTTGGGTTTTTATTTATAGGATGAATTCAGAATTTAAATATAGCGATTTATTAGATAATTTAATTATTGAATTTTATAATTTAATATTGGTTAAGATATTGTGTCTTTAGTTTAAGCTCGATAAAAATAATTTAAAGGCTTGTAAAATTTATATTAATAATAGTGAGGATAATAAGACCTTTTAAATCGAATTTAGAAGTGATTTGTTCAGTTTTAAAATATATCGTTTAAATTGACATTTAAAAATAGCCTTCCGAGGCATAGTCTCGGAATTCGACGAAACCAGTTCCATTGGATCCGTAATATTGTATTATTATCGGATTTCAAATTTCGTAGTGTTTGGAGTTATCGTTTGATTGTACGGGATATAAACGCGCTGAAATTAGTATAGAAATTTAATATAATAATTGGATCCAAAAAGCTATCTTCTCCATACGATCGAATTAGAACTCGAAACCTTTTCCATTTCGTTCGAAATAGGGGTATAACATTATAAACGCCTAGCGGCACGCCTCAATAGGAGGTCGAGATTTTTGGATGCGAATCAAGGTAGATTGAAAATTTAAATTTTATATAGGGTACTTTTGGCACAGGTCCTTATTAAGTTTCAAAATTCACGAAAAGTCCTTCACTAAATTTCATTGTAAATTAGGTCCCTGTTTTTTATTCACGATTATTGCAGAGCATGATGCAACATTTCATAAAAGTTGCTGACATTTCCGCAACATTTCTGTACACTGTGAACATAGTGTATGAAAGTTGCTGAAATATCAACACTTATTTATAAAAGTTGCTGATATTTCAGCAACATTTATGTACACTGTGAACACAGTTTATGAAAGTTGCTGAAATATCAGCACTTATTTATAAAAGTTGCTGACATTTCAGCAATAATTTTTCTTTGTTTTTACAATAAAACTTTGACACAGATAGTTGCTGAAATATCAGCACTTATTTATAAAAGTTGTTGACATTTCAGCAATAATTTTTCTTCGTTTCCAGAAAACAGGGACCCGGTTTACAATATGAAAGTATGATAGGGATGCCTCCCTAATTTCCACTTATATATATATATATATTTGTCAAATCGTTCACATCAGCCTTTTCCTTCCTATCAAGAAAAAACACTATAGCCAGCAAGCAACATGCTTCCCTCCTTTCTTTCAAATCACGTCCCTGTACCTTGTAAAAAACACGCATCTATCACAAGGCCGCCAACACCTTCATAAAATCGCATCTGTCTTCTTCTTTTCCCAGTTCGAAACGATTTAAAATCAAAGAAAAAAAATTGCCGAGCCTCTTTCAAAAGAAAAAACAAATTCTACTCGAACGAAGGAAAAGGGGGCAAAAGTTTGTTCGTTCAGATTTCGCGAGTTTGAAAAAAAAATTGTAAGGCTCGTGAAATTTTCGCTGAAGAGCTGGAAGGGGTGGGACGCAAGTTGAGCAGCGTGTGCTTGGAGAGTCATAGAGGGTGGGCGTTCGATGGAGGGGACTCGCGATGGTTGGCAGTAGCATGGAGGCACGTTCTTCGTTTGGGTTTGGGGCAAGGTGGAGGCCGCGTCCTGGAGTCACGATTGGAGCTGGCGTGGAGACGATCTTGGAGGGAGTTAGGGTTTGGAGGACAGACGCAAGTGCGTGGGGTTTGGACGGTGGGTGGTCGAGCGACGTAATGGGGTATCGATGACTGCCGTCGATGTTGGCTAGGTTCAAGGGGTCGAGCACGGCAGTGGGGGATGACCGAGAAGTCGTCTTTTTGCTCGCGTGTATTAGAACGTTTGCAGAAGCTTTGGCTATAGGAGATGGTTCTGGGCGAGCTGTGGGCACGTATTCGATTCGTTAATATGTTATCGGTTAAAATCAGTAATTAATGGGTTAATTTTAATTAAAATTTAAATCATTAATTTATATAATTCGAAAATTTGCTTTTACGAGGTTTGATCGAACGAAACCAATGGTGCGGAGTTCGTAGCTGCAGAATCTACGTAATTAAATTAAATTTGGAATGGATTGGAATTAAAAATCAAGGTGAGGGTTTCTCAATCATTTGGATTTCCAAATTTAAATTTAAATGTTAAATTTAAATTATTGGATGCTTGACTGGATTGATAAATTGTAAAGTATATGTTGGATGATAGTATGATAATATATATAGTAGTATATATATAAGGATTGGAGTTATATTCCCACACATTATAGCGGATGAGACCCTATGCGCCCCGCATAATAGGGGATGACCATATATACCGCGATATCCCCCTCGAAGTGGGATTGGTATTTTTTATTGTTGTCTAACATCTGTGGATGCAGGAAAAACAGGTTACAGGGATCCAACTGGATTCCTCAAATTTATTGTTTATTTTTCATATATAGTGATATACGGTTGGTGTAGAATAATGTATTATAGATTATTGTAGTGACTGAATTATTGGATGCTATTATAGCACTGGCCTGAATTTGGATAATTTAAAGACTATAAATATTTTTTTTAATTTAAGGAATTAAAGGGAATTTGATAATAAAATATATATATTGGAAATTGGAGTTATTTTAGAGAAATTGAATTATAAAATAAAATTATATTTGAGTTTGGTTATACTTAACCATTGTGAATTAGAAAATAAAGAATTTTAAAAGAAATTATATAAAGGATTTATAAGTAATATTCTGGGAATATAAAAACGAGCCGAAATCAATATTGAAAATAGATTGGAAGTATTAATGGAATCTATAAGAAATAAATTTATATAATGGATTTTATAAATAAGATTTGTTTTTTTATAAACAAATGAAACCAAAGGGGTTATAGAATTGATAACGACATTTATAAATAAAGGAATTCGATATCAGTTGATAATTGGGAAAATAAATTCATAGGAGGAATTTATGTTAGAATATGGAAGCGGGTTTGAGAAAAATAGTAGATTCTATTTTCGAAATGGGAATAGTTAGAGAAGCGAAATATAAATCGGGATGTTGTGAAATCGAGAGGAAGTATAACTCAAAATTAGTTATTGAGATTTAAAAAAAACTAAAATTTTAAGAAGTGAATTTGTTTTAAAAGGAAAATTGTATTTATTTTAAAACTATGAAATTTTTAAGCAAGTTGAAATTGAAATACTTTGGTAAGTAGATTTCAAATATTAAGTATTTATTTTTAATAAAGTCTAATTTTTTTAAAATCAGCTTGAAAGAATTATTGGTATAACTAAAGATGAGTTATTAATGTTATAAAGTGTTTTCGATATTTTAAATAATTACTTGAACATATTTTAAAAATTAAATTATTAACCTTTTAAATACTTAATATATAAATATAGTGTTTTAAAGAAATTTGGAAAATTTTATTATAAACTCTCTCGAGATTCAAAGAAGGGGCTTATAAAAAGATATGATTTGAGGAGAGGAAATCTATTTGTGATTCCGGAGATTTTGGGAAAAAGTTACGGAATAATTCTCTGAAACGCTAATATTGAAAGGATTTTATGGAAATAAGACTGGTAATATCTTACTAAGTATTGAAAATAGAAAATTGGAAATATTTCTAAGTGTTGACATGTTGGAAGTATTCTGTTACGGATTTGAGTATTTGAAAAATTATTTTCAAATGTTAGAAGGAATTTATATATCTTTTAAGGATATTTTGGAAGTAAATATCTTGGAAAAATTTATATAAGGCCAGATGATTGCTTATAGATGTTTAATTTGATAGTTAAATGACCGACTATCAATATTGGCCAATTTCGTTAATCGTTTCGAAGAGACCGGGATCAGATTTAATTATCCGAAAACCACTTCGATCCGGTTTGAACGTTACGAATGAATACCGTGAAGATGATGAAGACGGTGATTCGGTTTGTCCAGACCTAGGGCACATTGTTTGGACGAATGCTATCAGAACATCATCGTTAGAGGACGATGAGCATTTTAGGAAAAATTGTGTTCTTGAAAGGTAACGCTTAGCCTCGAGCCACATCAACTGGGAATGACTGAAAATCAGTGGAGATGCAGCAAGGATAAGTGGGTCGCACCCAAGTAGGGTAAGGTTACCCCTATGTAGAGATCTAGAGTCCCTTTTATTCGGCTGTGTTGTGCGGTTGCTGATCCCAACCGCGGGGTAATCTTATTCGGACTATCCAGTTTAAGGGGTAGTCCGGTCTTGTGTAGCAGAGGATCCCGGAGTGGTCCTCGGTACATTGTTCTAGAGGTGTACTGTGATAGGTGGTACCCCAGTGCCTAGTCATTCGATGGAATCCATTCTCCAATAAGCGCCGTACGGTTTTGATTGTGCCCAACTATGTTGAAACGTGAGATGCAAGCATTTCATCTATATTCTATTTACTTTCTATAGACACTATTATAATATCAGACGATTTTAATAAAAACTATTTTGGTTATCATAAGGTAAAAACCCATCGTGTTTATGTGTGACGTGGTCTTACGAGATACCTTTGTTTTTCAAAGGATTTTGATAACTCTAATAATTCAAATTGAGTGTGTTTTCTCACGCTGGTTTTCCAGACTGACTCGGGTGTTATTTTATTATAATGCTCGGGTCCGACCGAGTATTCTAGATTCATGTTAAATGGTATGGAGCTTAGGAGACTAGTTAGAGGAGTTTCAAACGTATTCCCGTACTTGACTTATATTCCGTTGTGTAAGGACAAGTTATATAACTGTCTAGTTTGATGTATTGATAGTTGTACTCTGCTGATTGTAAGTATATAAACTTATACAGATCCTTTTGTATAAAATCTGTTGATATATATATATATATATTATATTTTGTTCCGCTGCGATTGTGAGATTCTGTGCTGTTGTTTCTATTTTTCTTCTACCTCTTTCTTCTTCTTTAGCCTAGTTATTCGCTCTTTCGTACACTTGAGTTGAACGAGGAAGAATTAGTATCAACTCAAGGGGTACGAAAGTGCGGGTCTCTAAAATATCCCCTTTAACATATTTTATAAATGTCGTAGTCTATACAGTACTGTAAACTCTACCAAACCGGTGGGATATTAGGGAGCACTCCATAGGTACGACACAAACCAAAATCATAGTAGGCTCGATAAGGCATATGACAAGGCACGCGAGGTAATGCCCAAGGTAGGATTCTACCGTTTTACATGCCCGGACTGGTGGTAACGCATAGCAGCTACTACCGCCCACCTCAAAACACACTCCCATAATCAAATCGAGGGTGGCCACCAATCAATCATAAAGTAATAGATATGGTATCGAAGAAGTGTGTCCGATAGGAGGAGTGACCTCACTTGGCTTGGGATAGCTCCTATTTAGTCATATCAAGCTGACCCGAGGGGGTCAGGGCTGCGTTCTTACCTTATATCGGTAGCGTTCGCCAAACCATCCTACTTCGTTCTGGATTCTTCACCACGTGCACATTTGTTAAAGTGATTTCGGAATTGACAGAGAATATGAGAATATCCGACCCTGGTCTCTTTAACAACCAATCGTTATATTTTTCACACCGCGATCATTTTATAAAACATTTATAATAATAAATCCAAAAAACAATTCATGCTTTCTTATCAAGATATCTATATATTTATTCCAAAAGTATAAATATATTCATAATTACCGAGGAAGATTTCTTTTAATCAATTTCGAAAATAATTTATAAATCCCTCTTAAACCATTTATAAATTATTTATATGCTTTACGACCATTTATAAAGCTATTAAAATAGATTCCAAAATAGTTTGCAACTCTTCCTTTTTCATAAACTTCTACGCAAATTTCTTTAAAACGCTTCCAAGTCCTTTTATACAAGTTCTTTTATAAAACCCATTATAAAATCCTTTAAACCTTTATAAACTTCTTTATAAAACCATTATAAATCTTTATAAAAATCTTTTATAAAATCCTTTTATAAAATCCATTATATAATCTCTTACAAAACTTTTATAAATTCCTTACAAACCTGTTTCAAAATTTTAAAATCCTTTACAAATATATATTTTATCTATTAAAGTTATTATAAAAATCTATATTTTTTATCTTAAATCAAAACTATATTTATTATATTAAATTAAATTTAAAATATATATATATTAAATATATTAAATATTTTATTAAAATAAATTTTAAACTATTTAAAGTATATATTTAAAACTAAATAAAATTATAGGTTAAAATCTTAAATTTACATCTAAAACCATATATTAACTTATAATTTGAAGCTTTAAAACACACAGAATAAATTATTTTCCAAATATAAATTTTAAATAAAATCATTAAATTAAAATTTAAAAAATCAAATTTATAAATCGAAACATACTTTACTATTTAGAAAATAATTTAAAACCGACCAACGGAGTCCGTATATAGTTTTATACCTTATGGTCAAGTGATAGGGTATGTATCATTTCAACCCCAAAATAGTTAAATTTTCCTAATATATATCAACCCGTATCCCGAATCAATAATTCCAAATCAATAAAATCGCTCGGGTTTACCATTTCAACCCTTAACGATTTCCTTAATCTATAAGATCATTCTAGCATGTATCATTTTAACCCATAGTGATAACAGGGATACAAACATCCAATCATCCAAAATGTCAACAAATAAACATCTATCACAATCAACATCCAAATCAGCCAATAAATCACAATAATCGACTGTTTATCATTATCAAGAAGGAGCAGATGAGAAGTACGTAAAGAAATATGGAATAGATAGCTAGGGTTTCACGAAAAAGAAATCTATTTATATAGACATATGGATAAGAACGAATGGACAGATCGAATTGGGTCGAAACGAGAACAACTACCCGAAAAGCCTGTTTCGTTTCCGAAACGAAAGTAGGTCATCCCATATATCAAAATATAGGTTTTTGATATTTTTAAACTCAATGGAACTAGTTTCAAACACTAATTCCATTGTATATAGAAGGTAGCTTTTAAAATCAAATTATATTAATTTAAATTCCATTAAATGATTTCTACGTGTTTCGAGCTCGCACGATTAAACGATAACTCTGATCGCTACGAAACTTGAAATCCTACCATAATTCACTGTTACTGATCCGATGAAATTAGTTTTTGTCGATATTCGAGACAATGGCCAAAATGGATAATTTTCACTTTAATTAAATAAATTATTAGTAAATTGATTTAAATCACTTTCAAATTCAATTTTTAAAATTAACAATTTTATCATTCTTGATTACATAGAAATTTAAAATCTTTAAAATACAATTTTACATATTAAATCCAAGATTTAAATACTACATTTCAGCGTTCAATTACAACTGTAATAAAACCCGAGTTAATAATAAATTAATTTCAATCAAATTCTTTTATTTCGATTTATACTCTTATTATTGAATCAACCATTACTTTATGAATATAATTAACATTAGTTTACATTTTATTGCATTCATATTCTACAGTTATCATCTTAACTCCTATTAATTGAAAATTTTAATTACATTAATTCCAAAAATTATTTTATTCCTTATTTACAAATTATAACCAAATTAACTTTACAATTATTTCAATTGATTGAAGTTACATTAAAATAGTTATTAATTATATTAAATAAACATTATTAAATTTCATTCTAATAATCTTTCCATTTATAAATCATAAATTTTAATTTCTCATAATATTAAATTTCAAAATCTTATTTAATTTAATATTTTTAATTATAAAAAATACGGGTCGTTACAGTCTCCCCCACTCAAAACTTTTCGTCCTCGAAAAGGAACAAGAAGGAATTAAGAAACTTTATATAATTTTATACAAATTATAAATTTATAAACAATTAATTTACATAATTTAGTTTAATAAGAATTTGAAATAACTCAACTTTCACAAAAAAATTCTAAGTCCTAAATTCACGAAAAATTTCGGCAGTCTCCTTTGCGCGGTTAGGCCCCGAAAAATAACAATTACAGTATATATCATATTTCAAAATAAAGCATCCCAAACCATGGGAAAAACAATAAAATATCGCTATAAAACCGTAATCCGAAAGCGTATCTATTTGTCGGGCAAACAACTATATTTATCAAACCAAAAGCAACAGCTATTGTTTCCATAAACCTGTATTCACTTATATAATCCAAAATAGTGAGAATTATGTACAAGAGAAATATTCAGTTGTTTCAATTAGTAACAAAAGCAAATCAACATAAAACATATGCAAACAAAACAGCACGACCATCATATGCAACAAAGGAATCAATCATACATCCATAGCAACCAAAACTAAATGTTTGTTCAAGTTCAGAAACTTTTAATCGTACAAGGGTGATAAATAAACTAATAGTGTACCTAATGCTCAACAGCCTTAGATAATAACTTAATAGATTATTCATACAACCTTAAACAATTTAAAGTATCCTCTCCCAAACTTACCATTAGCCAAACAATACAGAATTTAAATGTTATTTAAGTTTATTCTATCGGTTTCCCTTTTACACATTATTTACATTCATTTATTTTCAGTTCCTATTCATACCAGGTAATCTTTTATAAATTTTCATTCAGTTACTTACATAATATATTTCCCATTCGATATTTGGAATCATCAAAGAATCCATTTTTAAAGTATTACGTACATTTCATTGCAGTTTAATTCACATTTATTATTATATATATAACTTGATTTCCATTTACTATTAATATTCATTTGTGAATCTATTCATTCTTAAGTTTCTCCATTCTTTTTAATTCACATTTATTATTTACTTCCATTAATATTCATCAATAAATCATTATTTAAGTTCCTCTAAATTAATTCCCATTTATTCCTTCATATATAATGACATTTAATATTCAATCTATTTATGAATCATTTCAACATTTTCTTAAGTTTATAATCATTTATTTAAATATTATTCACTTTTTACTATTCAATTTAATTATTAGCATTTCAAAACATCAACTTGAGTTTAGAACATGTAGACATAATTCCAATTGAAAATATTTTCATTACTTAAGTTTTACTTGTATAATATTTTATTACATATCCATATTAACATTTCAACTTTTAAACATTTCTGGTAAGTTTTGTATATGTTTTTAGAATGTAATCGAGTGTTATACAAATTATCTTATTCACTTTAGTTAACAAAATGTTCAACAATTTACATCTTCTTAATTTTCATTATCTTTTAAATTTACAAGTTACAAATCTCCAATTTCTTATATTTTCATTAAACAATTTCCTTTTAATTAAGATTTCAATTTGAATGTTTCTAACTTATTAAAATAGTCAAGATTTCATTCTATTACAATAACGGAAAATCATTAATTAACAGAAAACTTAAAAACTAAATACTGGATTTCATTTCAAATCATCTCAAAATAATATATACTTATATCTTTTGTATAGCAAAACATACTTGGAAATATAAATTAAAATTTGTTTATCAAAAGTGATGTGTAGCAAAGTTACTACAGTGGTCTTCCCACTTTGAAACTCGAAAATAAATGTCGATGATGCCGCGGTCATCATCGAAATTATTTTCCAGCGACAAAAGAGGGGAGTACGGAACTTATTTCCTTTAAAAAAAAATCTTTAAAACATTTCTTTCAAATCGCATTGAAAATATTTCTATCCGTAAATACTTCCAAATAATACTAATATTATATTCCAAAATCTTTGAAAACCAATTTCAAAACTCCGAAAACTCAAATTTCCAATTCATATCCACTTTTGTTTGTAAATCCTATTTTGCAACCAATATTTATAATATTTCACTACCTAACAAACAAACATATCACTTACAACTATATCCACTTATAAAAATTATTCTTTTATATACAATATATAATACTATGTAAAATTATTTCATTTACCTATATTTCAAAGACAATATTGTGTCGGTCTGCCCTATTAAGTGTTTAGAAATCCCTATCGATGCCATAGCGTCCTATGTACCGACCAGAATTTATAAATACTAAACAAAACAAATTAACACAATATAAAAACATTTTTATATAACACTAACAAATACGCTCTCTCATATATATACTGTCGAACTCGTTCTAGGGTATTAATAACCTTATCTCTAATGAGTTAACCCCGAACAAGCTAAGGTATCTCTAAAGCAAAGCTCTGATACCAACTATAACGACCCACCTTTTTAAACGATTTAGATCGATAATAAACCACACATGTCAACTCAAACCATTCAAAAGGGAAGATTGTTAATGGGATAAATAAGAAAATAAGAGATAGGAAAGAAAAACAAAACACAAAATCTCACAGCGGAATGACAAAATATAATAATCAAATAAACAATTCATGAAGCTGTTTTAAAAATACATTTGATTACACTTTTACAATACAATCAGAGTTATACATACAACATGTAAAATAGGATAATGTAGTGGAACAACATGATGCAGTGGAATAAATATAATAAATATTAGACTAATCTTCATTTTCATCCTCCAAAATAAAATGGTCTTCAATACACTGCAAAGCTCAGACTGACCCGAGCGTAATGAAAAGACAAAACACTAGAGTCGGAACTAAAAGATCTTATGTAAGTTAAATCAACAGTAAATAAATATGAGTGTAATGGCTTTAGAGATGTTTACGGGATTTCACATCTCCTATCCACTGTATAACGTGCGTGCAATAACTTAAGAGATGTTTCGGGATTTCCATCTCCTAAGGATCCGTTAAACTATTTATATGTAGTAATATACACTATATATATAATGTCTATCAGTAAAGTAAAGTATTAAAATAGCGTTAAGGCGTTACCCATATCCCTCTTAACACATTTTATAAATGTCGTAGTCTATACAGTATTGTAAACTCCACCAAACCGGTGGGCTATCAGGGATCACTTCATAGGTATGACACAAACCAAAATCGTAGTAGGCTCGATAAGGCATATGACAAGGCACACGAGGCAATGCCCAGTGTAAGATTCTACCGTTTTGCATGCCCGGACTAATGGTAACGCATAGCAGCTACTACCGCCCACCTTGAAACACACTCCCATAATCAAATCGAGGGTGGTCACCAATTAATTACAAAGTAACAGATATGGTATCGAAGAAGTGTGTCCGATAGGAGGAGCGAGCTCACTTGGCCCGGGATAGCTCATGTTTTAGTCATATCAAGCTGACCTGAGGAGGTCAGGGCTGCGTTCTTACCTCATAGTGGTAGCGTTCGCCAAACCATCCTACTTCATTCTTGATTATCCACCACGTGCACAGTTATTAAAGTGGTTTTGGAATTGGCAGAGAGTATGACAATATACGACCCCGGTCTCTTTAACAACCAATCGTTATATTTTTCACACCGTGGTAATTTTATAAAACATTTATAATAATAAATCCAAAAAACAATTCATGCTTCCATATCAAGATATCTAAATACTTATTCCAAAAGTATAAATACATTCATAAATACCGAGGAAGATTTCTTTTAATCAATTTCAAAAATAATTCATAAATCCCTCTTAAGCTATTTATAAACTATTTATATGCTTTAAAACCATTTATAGAGCTATTAAATAAATTCAAAAATAGTTTGCAACTCTTCCTCTTTCATAAACTTCTATGCTAATTCCTTTAAAACGCTTCTAAATCCTTTTATACAAGTTCTTTTATAAAACCCTTTATAAAATCCTTTAAACCTTTATAAAACCATTATAAATCTTTTATAATATCCTTTTATAAAATCCATTATAAAATCTCTTACAAAACTTTTATAAATTCCTTACATACCTTTATCAAAATTCTAAAATCCTTTACAAAAAAAATCTTTTATCTATTAAAGTTATTATAAAAATCTATATTTGTTATCTTAAATCAAAACAATATTTATTATATTAAATTAAATTTAAAATATATATATTAAAACTATATTAAATATTTTATTAAATTAAATTTTAAACTATTTAAAATATATATTTAAAACATAATAAAATTATAATTTAAAATCTTAAATTTACATCTAAAACCATATATTAACTTATAATTTGAAGCTTTAAAACATATAAAATAAATTATTTCCAAATATAAATTTTAAATAAAATCGTTAAATTAAATTTTAAAAAATCAAATTTATAAATCAAACATACTTTACTATTTAGAAAATAATTTAAAATCGGCCAATGGTGTCCGTATATAGTTTTATACCCTATGGTCAAGTGATAGGGTATGTATCATTTCAATCCCAAAATAGTTAAATTTTACTGGTATATATCATTTCAATCCGTATACCGAATCAATAATTTTCAAATCAATAAAATCGCTTGTGTTTATCATTTCAACCCATAACGATTTTCCCTAATCTATAAGATCGTTCGAGTATGTAACATTTCAACTCATAGTGATAACAGGGATACAAACATCCAATCATCCAAAATCTCAACAAATAAACATCCATCAAAATCAACATCAAATCAGCCAATAAATCACAACAATTGACTGGTTATCATTATGAGGTGTTTAACTAACAATTTAAATTCAATATTAATTTAAATGGCAAATTAATTCAATATAAATTGAAATTAAATTTAAATGAAAATTTAAATTACCAAACAACAGTCAATAAAATCTTATCAGATCATAAATTTAATTTAACTAACATAAGAAGGTTTAGTTTTTGTGAGTGGGTTAAATCACTCAACTTTGATTTCTATCGACTTAAAATCCAAATAAATCCCAAAATTTAAATCATCTCCAAATGTAGCCAAACTAGTTCCATTTCGTCCGGAATTTCGATACGATCCCAATGGAAGAAACCGCGTCCAAAACCGAGTTCGTATGCAAATGTTATGCGTGTTAGAAGTTTTAAAATTTAAATTTATATTAAAAATAATATAAGGGCAATGACGTACTTTCTCTCACCGCAAAACCCTAGCCGATGTACGCTCAGAACCCAAACGCGAGACAGCCGCCAGTGAAACCCTACCGTTCGCCGCTGAACCACATGCCAAAACCTAGATCGGAGCTCATGGTCGAGCTCGCCCCAACATCCTCCATCACCGACCAAATCGCGGCGATCTCAGAGCAGCCCTAGGCGGTGCGCCGCCACCACCATATATCGCCATTCTCTGGCGATCTCGACACCTCTGAGACATACCAACCATGCCGATGCCCTTGCCTTGCTTCCCTCTATTAACTAGTGGCCTCTGATCATCATATCGACGAAGATACACCGTTGAAATCGAAAACCTATAATGGATGGCCGAGAGAATCTTGCTGATTTCTGGACAAACCGAAACTCGATTGTAGAAACGAACTGCAGATCTAGTTTGTGTTCATCGAGAGCTTTCCAACAGTATATAATTCGATAGGTTTTGATGAGTTTGAATTTTCGATTTGATTTTGAATTTGGGAATTAGGTTTTTGATTGCAATTGAAATTAGGGTTTTCTGCCATTGGAAAGGAGGAAGGAGTAGATGAGAAGTATGTACAGAAATATGGAATAGACAACTAGGGTTTCAGGAAAAAGAAATCTATTTATATAGACATATGGATAAGAACAATTGGACAGATCGAATTGGGTCGAAACGATAACAACAACCTGAAAAGCCTATTTCGTTCTCGAAACGAAAGTAGGTCATCCCATATATCAAAATATAAGTTTTCAATATTTTTAAACTCAATGGAACTAGTTTCAAACCCTAATTCCATTGTATATAGAAGTTAGCTTTTAAAATCAAATTATATTCATTTAAATTCCATTAATCGATCTCTATGCTTTTCGAGCTCGCACGATCAAACGATAAGTCTGATCACTACAAAACTTGAAATCAGAGAATAATTCACTGTTATGGATCCGATGAAACTGGTTTCGTTGAAATCTGAGACAATGGCCAAAATGGCTAATTTTCACTTTGATTAAATAAATTATTATTAAATTGATTTAAATCATTTTCAAATTCAATTTTTAAAATTAAAAAAAAATTCATTCTTGATTACACAGAAATTTATAATCTTTAAAATACAATTTTCCATATTAAATCCAAGATTTAAATATAACACAAATTTCAGCGTTTAATTACAACTGTAATAAAACCCTAGTTAATAATAATTTAATTTCAATCAAATTCTTTTTTCAATTTATACTCTTATTATTGAATCAACCATTACTTTATGAATATAATTAACATTAGTTTACATTTTATTGTAGGGGTGGGCACGGTCGGTTAACCGACCCGATCGGTTAACCATATATTAAAGTCGGTTCGGTTAACCGCTATTCGGTTAATGTTAATAGAGGTATACCAACCGAACCGGTTAATTTTAACCATAGTTAACCGATTAATTTAAACAGTTAACCGTTTAAATTAACCGGTTAACTACGGTTAAAATTAACCGATTAACCGTTTAAAGTAAGATAAATATCAATTATGTCTGCAGTAATAAACTAACGAATACATGAACACAACAGTGCACTAACAAATATTCAAAGTTCGTTTAGACAACTAATGCATTACCAATAATACATACATTAGTGATTTAAAGTTTTAAACTCCAAAGTCCACATTAATACGACTACAAAGTCCCAATAATGTAAGCATACAATACAATGAGAATGAATGCATTAAAACTAAATTACTGCAATGTTGCAAACTGCAGACTCCATTCTCTAGTACTCCAAGTCCAAAGATATTGTTGGTTAACTCTAGTCTACATTCTCCAGTTTTGTCCAAAGACAAACATATAGGTATGAGCAGTTAACATGTATGACTGAGACTTAAATAATAATAATATAAGATTAACACACACATAAGATCATATAGTCTATGACATTCAGTATATATTTCACATATATTCACATACTGCAATGTTGCATATTAGTTCATAATATAAGTCAAGTATAATACACATATTTACCATGAACTAATTTGAACTGAAAAAATAATTCATGGGCACTATAAAGTTATATGTTTCATCTATATATGATAATTAGTGTATGTATAAATTTATATATAAACTTATATATGAACTAAAAAGTTATATGTCTCAACCATATTAGTATACATATAAACTTTAGTAGGCACTTTATAAAACTGTAATATGAGATCTACACCCAACACTACAATCCATGTCAACACTACTAGCTTATTGATAGCCTTAGTTCATTTAATTACATAACTCCCTATGGTCCTCAATCATAGGAGCACAACCATATTACAAGATTGGTATAGATCATATTTCAATGGACAGAGATTGTAGTGTTCGGTTTATTAACATACAAAAATACAACTCATTAGATCCATGAGTACAACTGAACTGAACGAGATATTGAACTGAACAAATATCGTGTTAACAAATTAATGCTACAATAGCAGTTTACTACGTTTATTAAGTTAAAGCAATAAATACAACGATTATTAGTATTATAACAATTTCAACAAATACAATGGTCTGTAAGTCAACATCAAACCTAAAAAACAACCATTTTTATTGGGCTACAATCTATATTGCAAAATAAAACCATAAACCAGATTTGTATTTGAATATACATTATGAAAAATTTATCGACTATACATCTATTTAATAATTGAAATGCTTGATTTAACTTCTGATTGGTATTTAACTTAATGATGTATGTGACAATATTTTCCCTTTTTTTATTTTTTTTCAAAAAAGGAAATGGAAATAAAGAAGTTTTCTACAATTGAATGGTTATCATCTTCTATAATTGAAATCAAATTATAGGATAATTTTTCATGTTTAAAATTTTAGCATCTTGATAGACATTTACAATTATTATATTAGACAACACTTCCATTCTACGCACCAATACATAATTTCATACAAGTTTGTAAACATATTGGTATTATTATATAGATCGGAACGAGCTTAGTAAGTTCGGGTAAGTAGTGGATATGTGTTCATAAAAGCTCAACTGATATGGAAGATTTAAAATAATATCGACAATCAAAATTTAACAAAAAAAGTGTCGCCAAAATTAGATGACAAAACACACCAACACATCAACGACATGTGAATTGACATACTTCCTCTCCTCAAGGAAGTAATCCTTGAACAACCGAATCCTCCTCTCCTTATCCTCCTTACAAATCGTCAAGTAACCCCTCAAAAATGGTCTCAAATATATGCAGACATTTCATCAAGTTAAATACTAATCAGAAGTTATATGCAGTCAGTCATACATTATACTAGCATATAACTTCAAAACCAAATTAATACATAACTACTAACTGCAAAATCTGCTTGTTTTATGAATATATGCAGTAATTATACATAGCATAATTGAATATATTATATGCTTCATAACCACATTAATATATAACTACTAACTACAAAATTAACACACAAACATAGACACACACTAACACACTAATACACACACATATATATAAAGAAAGGGTTACAGTGTTAGATTTATATATCAACTTAAAGCTATAAACTGCAAACAGATAACTTCTTCCACTATATAAATATTTTTTTTATAATTGCCTCTATTAAACAATTTATATATACCACATCAAACAATAGATTTAAAGTTTAAACAAGATTTGAGCGTGATGAATTTAGTTCTTCCACAATAGATTGTTATATCGGACGACTTTCTAAACAATAGATTGTTTGTCAGAATCTATTTTTACGCAAAACAGAACTGCTATTTCATTAATTCTAGAAAAGTATACTCACAATCTTTTGTTTCCTTCTTGATGCCATTAATTACTACAACAACAGACGGTGGAGGAGGTCTTCACTAGCATTGTGAAGCGTCGCGACTAACGTGGGTGATTAGGAGACGAGACGAGCATGTAGATTAGATCTAGGTTTCGAATTTCCTCTTCTTTTTTTAATTTCATCTGGAAAATGAGAATAGGAATAGAACTAGAAGGAGGAATACTAGGGCACGCTAAGTACTGAATTGGTTCGGGTATGCCTTATTTACAAATGGGCTAGTTTAGGCAGCGATTTAGAAAAAAAACCTAAAATTTTGTTCGGTTAACGGTTAACCGACCATCCAAATTTTGTTAACCGTTAACCGAACCGCAAATGTTCGGTTATGGTTGGTCGGTTAACCAATGATGTCGGTTAACCAAATGTACCGGTTAAGTCGGTTCGGTCGACGTCGGTTAAGTCGGTTAAATCGGTTAAGTCGGTTAAATGCCCACCCCTATTTTATTGCATTCATATTCTATAGTTATCATCTTAACTCATATTAACTGAAATATTTAATTACATTAATTCCAACAATTATTTTATTCTTTATATAGAAATTATAACCAAATTAACTTTACAATTATTTCATTTGATTGAAGTTACATTAAAATAGTTATCAATTACATTAAATCAACATTATTAAATTTCATTCTAATAATCTTTCCATTTATAAATCATAAATTTTAATTTCTCACAATATTAAATTTCAAAATCTTATTTAATTTAATATTTTTAATTATCAAAAAAAGGGTCGTTACACTTGCAGTTATTTTTAATTTAATTTTTTTGGCAATTTTCTCAAAAATATGGCCTTGTACCAAAATTCTCATTTTAGAACGTTAATATGCTTTTGGATGCCAATTATGGCCTCACATCGAAACATGTGCTTAATGTCACAAATAGATTTTCAGATGCCACATGTTGGCCTTACACTAAAGCTATCATATAATGTCGCGAACAGGCTTTCAAATTCCACTTATGGCTTTACACTACCTCTATCGTCTAATACTATGAATAGGCCTTTAGATATCACTTATGGCCTTACATCGACGCTTTCTATTTAATGCCGTGAATAGTCATTCGAATGCCACCTTTGGCCTTAGACTAAATCCTTTGTCTAATGTTGTGAATAGGCTTTTAGATGTCACTTATTGGTATGCACTGAACCCTTCATCTAATGCCATCAATAGGCTTTCGAATGTCACTAAAAGCCTTATACCGAATCCATTGTTTGATGTTATGAATAGGCTTTCGAATGTCACTTATGGCTAAACACTAAATCATTATCAAAGTTCTAAATACACCTATTGGCTATCTCAAGCCTTAATATTATCTTCCCTACAGAAGTCAAATGATCTCGGTCTAACTCTTTATCGAAAGTTAACACTACCACCAGTCTCGTCTAGTGTAATAACCCATATTCTTTGATAATTTAAAATAATGAAGTAAATCTAATAAATTTTGACAAAAGTGCAAATTTATCATTTTTTAAACTTTCCAATTTGAAAAAGAAACATGTGTCATTGTGACCATCTCACTTTTTTAATACATAAGTATATTTGTTTGTCTGAATCAGAGTCTGGATGATGAAGTTATGAACGTATTTGTAAATCAAAGTTTGAATTTTCAATGGATTAAGCACGGCTTAACTTGAAGGGACACTTTTCCTTAGCTATAAATAATAGTACATTTCTCACTTTTGAAATTTTAAATTCATTTCTCTTCCATATGTATTTTCTATCTTATTCTTCCCGTCTTAGAAACCAAAAACCCTTTCCAATCGAGATCAAATTTCTATCGCAATTCTTCATGAAGGTTAAAAAATTAAATTCCAAATCAGATAGCGAATCAAAGGCTACATTCTAATGACAATTAGAATCAAGGTTACATCAATCTTGAGCATATGCCAATTTCGGATATTGAGCAATTCAGGGGAAATTTAACCTGGATAAGTGATTTTCGCCTAATTTGCTATATAATCTTTTCAATCTCATTTGGACCTAAGATGATTGTAGCCGAGGAATAAAGTTTTGAATATACTTGATGATTACTTATTTTGAATAATAAATAGAGATGACATAAATGTTGAATTTAATTTTGATTTGATGAAAATGTTAATGCAAATGATAGACAAACGGAAAGAGATTGAACTTGTAAATAAACTAGTTAATATTTGAATGATTAAGGGAAACATTTGTTTGAAATTCATATGAAATGAATGTGATTTTAAAAGCTATGGTTTATATAGAAATCTTTGATAATCAGTAAATAAAATTCGAAATTTATATAAATTGTATATATATTGTCTTTATCGAAGTATAAGAGTTGCAATATGTATATTGAAACATATATATGCAAATACATGATAAAAAACGATAATAATGCACAGAAAAATATGATGAAATGATCTCTAGGGCAATATGAAGCATTTCAGAGATTAAATAAGAATTTATATGGAATTTTAGCAATTTATATGGATTATATAATAAAGATTTGATGTGTAGAGTTTAAATGGAAGAAACTAGTTTATATCTAAAATGTAATGTAAAATAGGTATAAAAATTATATAAAAATGCTTGTAAATACCAAATGATGTTTCAGATCATGATATGATTTTCTATCTCAAATTTTAGTGATTTTTAAGTGTATTTTAATATATATGTATGTACAAGAAAGGTTATTTATAAGAATATGAAAATTAGCTTTATAAATATTGACTTTCAAAGCAATTTCAAAATGATTTTGACATGAATCTTTTAATGAAGTTATAGTATAGAGATATTAAAGGATCTTACGAAAATTTGAAAGAAAATGAATTGAAAATCGGATGAGAAACAAGTATGAAAAGATCAAGTAAAAACTGAAAATAAAATATGTAAGAATTCAGAAATTGATAGGAGCCAGCTTCTATCAAAATGCCAGCCACGATAGACTAGAGTCAAAGTCATTGGTCGACCTATGACACAGGTTGACCTATGGCCTGTGTAGGTGCGTGTTTGTTTCAGCGTTTGTGTGTACGGATCGCTTTGGATCATTTTCCTTAGGTTGTGGGTGATATTTAGTGACATTTTGGTACGGGCTTATGATTTGGTTGATTCGATGTTTTGACGTATATATAAAGGAATGATATGTTTGTGTATATCTGTAGATATACATGGATATATGCATATTGATTTTTTCTACGACTTATTTGACTATTAGTTTTGAGGCCCCTATATTGGTTATCATGGTATCACAATAGATTAGTAAATGTTGAAATACTGAGGTGTGTGTTGTTGTACTGGAATGAGTCCATAACCCATCTATGGAACTGTGTCCATTGGTGATTCAACCATGTGCCAATGCAACATTGAGGGCTTGGCTTTATATATGGGTTAAACCATATCATCGACCATTGTAATTGTATTTTCATGTTAATTGTATTGTTTGATTGACTTGTAGATGTAGGTGAAACATGACTAAGGTATGATTTTTTTGCCATAGTTGTCTTAGTATTATTTGGAAATGACTAGAGTATGTAGCAAAGTAAACATACATCACTCACTAAATTGAAGTCTAACCCTCTCCATATTTTTTCCTTTTTGTTTCATCGTTAGGTTGATGGAAATTGGTGTATTGTATCGAGTGACAGTGGATGGTGCAGATGATAAAGGATTTACTTATGTATATAAACTTATATAGAAATAATCATCTAACATTAACATTGATTCTGTATGTGTGTATTTGGATTTAGTTTGGATTGTACTTGACTATATATGTTCATTGAATCTATTAGTTTGGAATAAAGTGATATTTGATTATATTATATATTGTTACCTTCCCCTGTGGATTCAGAAAGAGTGAGGTAGAATATATTCATTATTTGTCACTTGTTATCAATCATCAACGACGCATTATTTTCGGTTGTTGGGATTTACACAACTTGGGTTGTATTACATCAGTAGGTTGAAAAAAGTGGGTTGATATATTTGGTATCAGATAAAAACATTCCCTAAACTAAAAATAAGGAGTGCATTGAGGGAGAAATTTGTATTTTTCATATTGTATATATATATATATATATGCAGGTGAGTTAAATACATATGTATACACCATTTACTGTCCAATTTCATTCATTATCTATTGGGAAGTTGCTAATGAATCCCATTTTTCTTTTCAGATAGTAGAAAATGAGTAACTCAACTGGAACATAGACCAACATTACAAATCTTGATGAGGTAGTAACCAGAGTTGGTATTGGCACCAGGGTTGACGTCGTAGACATCCCTTTATGGTTGAAAGTGATTAGTTAGAATTATACCAAAACTCCTTCTATTCCTAATTCTACTGCCACTCCAGAGGTAGTTTCCATCTAACCAGCATCGATAGTGGATTTGTCGAAGCTCTATAGGGATTTCTCAAGTTTGGACGAAAAACGTTATGTGGGTACTGAACCTTATTCAGTGACAAAGACATGGTTAACTTCCTATGGTAAAATCTTTAGCTAATTAGGTCTAAACGACATCATTAGGAGGAAATTGGTTACATGGCATATTTAAGGAGAGGCGGCTAATTGGTGGGAGGTGATCACTTCAGAATTGGATGAGGATATCATTACTCGGGCAGACTTCAAAAGGAGGTTTGAGGTTAAGTTTTTCTCTAGGGCGGAGAAAGGATTACAACAAAAAAATATTTTCATCTGAACCACGGAGATCCTACTGTGAATGACTATGTTAGTCAATTCAATGAGCTAGTTAGGTTTGAATTTGAGTTGACCAACACTCCAGAGAAGAAAGCACTGAAGTTCGCTAAGGGTTTAAGTTCCCCATTGAAAGAACTTGCATTGAATCAAACACCATTTGGGGCAACATTTGAAGGATTGGTTGAAGCTGCATTGTTGAACACGATTGATGGGAAGTTAGCTATTGTAGTTAAGGAAGATGAACCAAAGAAGGGAAATAACCAGAATCAAAATAAGAAAAAGAATGGACCCCAAGGATAACAGGGGAAGAAATAGGCTATCATGTGTAGGTGTCACTAGAAGGGTCATATGATGAAGTAGTGCGAGGTATATGTTTCTAAGATTAAGTGTTACGAATGTTAACAGTTTAGACATTTCAGAAATAATTGTCCAACTCAGCAAAAGAAGGAAGGGAAAGCTGTGACGGTGTATGCATTGGAGGCAATTCCAACTATAAGTATTGTACCATCTACTGATGAAAAGGGAAGGCCGATTGTTATAGAAGGTGTGTCATCTCTATCTGGATTTCCTATCAGAACTCTTTTTGATACTAGTGCATAACACTCATTCACTAGTCGTGCATTAATGGATAAGTTAAGCCATAGACCCCTAAATCTATGTAGTTAAAGCGCGCTTAGCGGTTCTACTGCAGTGGAAGTATATAACGTTATAATAGTGATATAGCAATAAATAACGGAGGTACAAAAACTTTATTAGATATAAAATCAAATATTTAAAGTTAATTTATTCCATTCTCACATCATTTGTATAGGAAAAATAAATATTGTTTGGTCTTATATAACAAAACCAAAGATTAACATGATTTATGTGGTCCAGACTGGGTGACCACAATAGATTTCTAACTTATATTGAACATTTATGCCTTAAAATTAGGTCTTTACCCAAACTTTTTTGATTTAGTTTAAAACAGAACTAGTTAATTAAACCTTTTTAGTTGCTAAAGTAAGTGCTAAAAAGCCTTGATTTATCGGATGTAGTGGAAAATAATGGGGGTTAAAGCGACTCTACTATTTAATAGTATTAAATCAAAAAGCTTAGTAGTCAAAGAGCGCTATGCGTAGAGGAAATTTTTTGGGGCTTTAATTGAGCTTTAACTGCATAGCCCCAAATTATCTTTGATTTTATCTCGGAATCGAATTCAATCGAGGGATTGACCCATCTATCTATGGTTTGTTAAAACCTTAAGTTGGTCATACATGGTATAGTGTCCCTTTGTAACGCGTATGTACTAGCTTCTCGAGATATGGATGGATTTTAGGAATGGACTGGATGACACGGTATGGGGTAATTTTGGATTATGATAGGAGAGTTGTACGGCTGAGGAAAGGTGGAGGAAAGGACCTTGTTGTATGTTGTAGGCATGATGATTCCACGGTAACTAGTTACCTATGTTTTCTCAATATATCACATGATTATCTGTCTTTAATACCCATAGTGTAAGATTTTCTAGATTTTTTTGCTAAAGTTTCCAATCTTCCACCCCCAAAGAGAGATCGAGTGTATAATCATCTTATTGAAGAAGCTATGCCTGTAGTATTGCCACTTTGGCATATAACTATGAAAGAAAAAAGGGAATTTGATAAAAGACACTTATAGTTATTGGAGAATGATTTTATAAGAAGTATTTTAGAGGAGGGAACACTGGTCATCTTTGCCACTAAAGCCAATAGTTCCCTTAGGCCGTGCGTCGATTATAGAGAGCTGAACAAATTGACGAGAAAGAACCAATATTATTTTCCTTGCATCGACTACTTTTCAATCAGTTGGTCGGGGCTAAAGTTTTCTCTCGGCTTGATTTTGCTACAGAATTCCATCAGTTAAGGGTAGCAAAAGATAGTGTACCAAAGACTGCATTTAGAACCCTGATAGGTTGTTTGCATGGATAGTCATGCCATTCTGCTTGACTAATGCTCATGCTTATTTTATGGATTTGATGAGTAGAGTTTTCCGAAAGAAGTTGAATAAATTTGTTGTGGTGTTTATTGTTGATATCTTTATATCACGTAAGCAAAGAAGAGCACAGACATCATTTAAAGAAAGTGTTCAAAGTTTTGAGACGGAATCAGTTGAGAGCAAAATTCTCAAAATACCTTTTTTGGAAATAGGAAGTCAAGATCCTTAGGCATATTGTATCTGAAAATGGGTTAGCTATAGATCTAGGGAAAGTGGATGTATTAAGACATTGGAAGACACTGAAGAATGCTTCGGAGATTCGTAGTTTCCTAGGACTGGCTGGTTTCTACGGGAAATTTATCAAGGACTTTGCTAAGATATCGGCACCTCTGATTAAGTTTACTAAGAGAATCTAGTGTTTGTTTGGAACCCATATTATGAGAAGGTGTTCATTAAGTTGAAGGAGTTGTTGATGAGCGCACATATATTAACCTCACTGATGGTACCACACTGTTTACCATCTACACTAATGCTGGCAGAATTAGTTTTGGTGCTGTTATGATTCAAGAAGAGATGGTAGTAGCATATGCTAGCTAATAGCTCAAGGTACATGAGAAGAGTTACCCAACACATGGTCTTGAGTTAGCTGCAATGGTGTTTCCATTAATATCCTAGAGGTACTATTTATTAGGAGAAAGATTTAAGCTATTCACAGATCACAATTCCCTTAACTATCTATTTTCATGGAATAACTTGAATTTGAGGCAATAGAGATGGATGGAGTTTCTTTTATCCTATGATTTTGAGATTGCCAATACTCTAGAAATGGAACCTGATTACTGATGCATTAAGTAAGAAGCATGTCACGATGAACTGTTTGTTGTTGGGATAGAAGAGTTTGGAGTTTATGTCTGATTTTGATTTTTGACCTTCGTCGGAATATACACCAGATTTATTGGCTGTGATGGAAGTTAGACCTACTTTAATGGACATAATTGGATTGAGTCAAAGGCAAGATGCAATGTTCGTTGAAATTTTGGATTAATTGGAATAGGGTGAATGGTCAAGCCATTTGTATCGTTACTTCAAGGATTAGAAAAGATATCTTAGGCACGATGGTCGGTTGTGTGTACCTCAAGTCGAGGAATTGATAAAATAAGTCTTAAGATAGTGTCTTCATGCTAAGATGAACATTCATCTAGGTGGTGACAAAATCTATCGGGATACGAAAAGAACATTCTACTGGCTAGGGATAAAGAGGCATGTAGTAGAGTTTGTGGCTAAGTGTTTAACATTCCAAAGGGAAAAAATTGGAACAATAGAAGCTGAGTAGGCTATTACTCTCATTAGAGGATCCATAGTGAAAGTAGGACAACATATCTATGAATTTTATCGAAGGATTGCCTAGGAGTAGAAGAGGCAATGGGAGTATTTGGATAGTCATGGACTGACTAGCCAAGAGTGCACAATTCATCTCCGTAAAGAGCACAAGGACCGTTGCGACATTGTATATAAAGGAGATAGTTTGGTTACATGGAGTTCTGGTTAGTATAATAAGTGATCATGATCATCACTTCACAAATGAGTTTAGGAGATATTTACAGGATGCTATGAGAATGGAACTAAACATGAGTATGGCATATCACCCTCAAGTAGATAGACAACCAGAAATGGCGAATAGAGTTTTAAAGGATCTATTTAGGGCTCGTATATTTGATTTTGGAGAAGCTTAGGAGGACCATCAACCAGTGTTTGACTTTTCATATAATAATAGTTACCAAGCTAGTATTGGAATGACACCATATAAGGTATTGTACAAAAGGCCATGTAAGTTACCCTCATGTTGGTAGGAGTCGGCAGATAAGATAATTATTGGACTAGAGATAATATAGGATACTTAAGAGAAGGTGGAGCTAATAAGAAAAAGAATGAAGGCCACACAAGATCGGAAAAGTCATATGCCGATAAGAGAAGAACTGAGTTGAAATTTTTGGTCGGAGATTTTGTATTTGCAAAGGTTTCACTATTGAAAAGAGTAACGAGGATAGGAAATTTCAGAAAATTAGCACCAAGATTTGTTAAACCTTTCCCAATATTAGAGAGAAATGAAAGTCTAGCTTATAGGGTGGAAATCCCTAAGAAGATGGCAAGAGTCCACTGTTGATCTAAAAATGGATCAACATCCAATATTGAGTCATAGGGGACCTGTAAGACCTAGATCTAACAGATAGTGTTGAAAATAAAAGAAAATAGAAAAAGTAGACACATGATTTTTATAGTGGTTTTGCAATCTCTGGCCTACATCCACTTTATATTTTTTATTGATTGCTGTTTAGAGAGAGTTTGAGATTTCAAGTCACAAGTACAATGGTTTGGCTAGTTCTCTAGCTTAGAACTACCAAGAGTAGCTGCCTAGGTGACTATTGTGAAGGAGATAACAAGTGAAGAAGAACTAGTAGCAATTAGATCCCCCTTTAGTTGTAGTTAGGCTGGTATTTATAGGAAACAGGAGCATGGAATCAGAAGCCTGCTTGCTCTGAAGTCCAGAAGATAGCTCGATGTCATATAGGTGAGCATGAAGGCCCACAAGCCGAGGAAATAACTCGGTAATGACCTAAATAACTCAGTAGCGACCTATTTATTTTGGTGAAAAGTGAACTTCTTTACTTGCTTAACTCTTCCATCTTTATCTCGATGTGTTCCAAGTATATATTCATGATTTTTATCTGATTCTAATTCTTTCCGATAGCACCTAAATTATCCTCCTTTCTTAGCTTTCTTCTCATCAATCCTTGGAATTGGTCATCTAAACTTGGGATAAACCACGTGATCATGAGTTGTTAGATTAGTGTAAGAGATGTATGAAGTTTAGAAAGTGAATAGGGAAGGAAAAATGACTGGGTACCGAGCCAAATTACTCGGTACCGAGTTATATCCTTTGCTCCAATTTTCTTGAAACTTCTTCCAATTGTTTCTCTATTTATTCTAAGTGTTCTTTCAAGTTTTTGAGTCATTTTTTCTTGACGTTCTAACTTCTGTTGACTTCTGCTTGGTTGAAAACTCTGTTAACACTTGCCCTCTGGAGTATGCTTTTGTTGAAAACAAAGCGTGCTCTGTATCAAGACAAGTCTGAGACCGTTATCCTGTAAATCCTAGTTGATCATTCGAGTATCGTCTTGAAACGTTGCTTTTACTTGGTAGATTTTTCTTTAACGGTCTAGCTTAGTTATGATTGGAATTCCATTCCTCTGCACTAGCGATGCGATGTGCACCCCGGAGACCATTCCATACTTTAGATTAGCATAACTTCCTATTGCCATACTTTCTGGATAATTTAGGGGGAGAAAAACAACTCGACCTCGAGTTATTTAACCCGATACCGAGTTATATGGTTTCCCTCAACCCTATAAGTTCCAAAACTTAAAAAAATATTGAGTTACTTTTCACTTTATTTTGCTTTGCACCTAAGCTTCTTGCTACCGAGCCTCTTGAACTTCCACGACCCGATCCTTTTTTCTTTAGACCCAACCAGCGTTGCCAAGCTATTCCAGTGTCGCTGCCACCTGCCGATGTCACCTCAAACCACTCGCCGCTAGTCACCACTGCCTTATTGACCACCATTTAGATCAAACCTGAGAACTCTAAAACCCTAGCACTAATTTGTTTTTAGATTTGAATTTGGCGATTGATGATGTTGTGATGATGGCGATGGTCATTTGGTCGATTGTAATTGAAGAGGATTGGTTAAAATCTGGGTTGTGTTTGATCAATGTTGAAAATGAGTCATACTCCGGTCAAGTGCATGCAGTTTCGGAGATAAGTCTTTCTTTTTGGAATAAGCTATCTCTTTTCAAAATTCGACTAAGTATCGGTCTTCACTTAAGTTCTAGTACGATAGCTTATTCCAAGATTAGTCGCATTGGATGATTCCATCGCCCTGCTTTCTCTATTTCAACACTTCCGGCGATCTTGAATAGAAAACCTTTCCACGTCGCCCCGAACAGTGGCTCCGTTATCAATTTCTCATTGATAACGGGTAAGTCCCAAGAATATAATCTCGAAGTACGACGCGGCTCATTTTTATAGCATGAGTGAACTACCTACACATGATGGTCCTTTCGTGGTGCATGGAGTATTAGACTCACACTACATAGATTAACACATTTCACTTACCCTGGTCAACGCTCAGAATCTGATTAGTCGACACACATTGACATCCTTTGGATTACGGGCATTGGTCACATGGGTTTACTATTCAAAATAAAACATACCTAATTGTGTTGAACATAAAGTTTATTGTTTAGAATGACTTGTCAATCACCTCGATTCAAGTCCGGTGAGGGCATCTCCACTCTTCCTGAAGCGGGTCTTCCACAGCTCAGGCTTCACCTGTAATTCTTGTTGGACCAGGCCAACCCATTACATCTGAATCACAAGGCTTGTTGGTGCCAATTGTTCCAGTAGTAGATCAGTCGCCTCCGTTAAAATACATCTGAATCACAAGGTTCGTTGGTGCCAATTGTTCCAGTGGTAGGTCAGCCGCCTCCATTAAAAAAGCTTATAAGTCAGAAAATATTGAACAATCCACTGAAGTAAATGCTGACGGTTCTAATGGCTAGGTTGCTTCACAATATTTGTCTTCATCATGGTATTTCAAAAGAGGGCGTTCTTCTCCTCGGGAGTGGTGAGTACACAACCCCCCGAAAGGCTATACCGCGTGCAACCGGTACTTGTGCCTAAGCAGTTCCATCCCGCCATTCAATCTTTTCATCATAATGATGCTACTAGAACTTGGACTGGCTTTGTTCCAAGTCCACCCAAATGGGTATTCTCTTCCGAGTTCACTTTATGTCCTCTTCATGAATCGATTCAACTGACACCCAAGATTCAACGAGCTTACATATCCACTCTAATTCAAGAGAAAGTGGTATTCCCCATCCTAAATGATAATCGAAGCCTAAAAGGGATATAATGTTATTGCGAAGCTCCACAACAATCGTTCTTACATTAAGAACGAATATTTCTTAGTGTGATGCCTGCATGGTTTCAACTGGCCCTTGCTATTTGGATGTATGCCTCTTTTCCCTTGCTTCTCTCGTGATGACATTTCTAAGTTTCTAACTTGATATGTGTTTCCTCATAAGCACCCTGGCTCGAGACGAGAGCGATGAGCATAATACAACACTTAATGTCAAGAAAGCAATTGGACCACGTCAGTGCACCATCGCATTCATGCTAACGAATGAAAATCTACGGCAATGTGGTCTGCTTCGCCCTGATAGGTTTATTGTCACTGAATCCACAACATAGAGCAAATCTAGAGCTCACACTCATTTTTCTTTCCTGACTCGCTATTCCAGCGAGAATCATCAGAGGGAAAGTTTGGGCCCATCTAGCGAGCTACACACAGAGGAGACCCTTGAGAGAGAAAACAAAGAGCCCATAGGAGGTGATGTCCCGAGAGATAGGGATGGAGTAGTTAGAATACTGTAACATCCTCTATCTAGAGGCCCAAAACTAAGCGCTACAGATGATGCAGTCATCTATAGTATTAGCTTTCGGCGACTAAATACGGCTATGTTAATGGTTCTATAATATCAGAAGCACTTGAATATGAAACAAAACACAGATTTCAAAACAACTTTTCTTCATTACATTTAAAACAGATGTTCCATATTCTTAATACATAATCTCAATACGTTCCCAGGCACAGATAAAATATACTTAATACAAAATACGCCAAGAGCGGTATATGAAGATACCCCCTTGTCAGATTCATATAGTCATAATAGACTTAATAAAAACATAGCGGAAATACAACAAAACATAAAACTGCAACTCCTAAATAGCTATACGTTTGCCTCCTGCATGCATCCAGTAGCTTTACTCATGATCCTACTAAACCTGAAAAAGACCATAACCCCTCAACCTACTCAAAATCATTTTTGAGCACCCGAGAGTTTAAGGGGAAAACATAAACTTCGAGTCGGACATAAAGCCTGATGTGAATAATACTACACATCCCGATTTTATATGTTAAGTGAGACCACGCCGCTTAGCGGAACGGGTCTTCCCTCACTAACATCCCTTTAAAATATATCTTTGCAAAACTTTTTCCCTGCACCAAAACTGGTCAATACTGTAAAGCATCATTATGTTAACATACATAAGTATCAGGTAATAATGAACAATCTATTCAAACACATAAGTTTTGTTTGGATAACTTTTAACCTTTGGCTGACTCGGGCCTACCAGACAATATAATCAAAATTAATCTAACATCTGTTAACTATTTTCCTTCTGGATTACCTATCCTTAACTATCTATTAAATACTTCACTTCTGGACTGTTTGTCCTTAACTATCTGTTAAATACTTCAATTTTGGACGGTCTGTCCTTAACTATTTGTTAAATACTTCACTTCTGGACGGTCTGTCCCTAACTTACTCATCTCCCAGGTCTTCCTGGTCCTAATGGTTTTTTGGGCTCACCAATAACCTATCTATATAAAAACATAAATTCCTTTCGGTGTGCAATCATAATTTTAGTTTACCTATGACAAAGCCCTACACACTGGAAATTTGGACAACAATTAGCTGGGGCTAATAGCTAATGTATAGGGCACGGCCCTATACTAGTCCCATCTGGTATTCTAATATCCGAGTCACTTTCACTTAAGGATCTCCTCCCATAAATTTCCTTGAAAATATTTCAAAATGATTTAAAACCTTTAAATCAAATTTAAACAGGGAAAATATAAAATCTTTAAGCTTTACTCAAAACTACATTGCCATGCTATATATATATATATATATATATATATATATATATATATATATTCTTTACTCAAACATTAGTTGATGAAAACATTTAACATTTGAAAGTACCTCTTTCTAAACCATTGAAAGCACCTCTTTCTAACCCAAGTAAAACCCTTTAATTTTCTAGGCCAAGAAGCTAAAACCTTACCTTTCAAAACCATTCATCAAATCTTTCGAAATCATTGATCTCAAACCCTTTGAAACCATTGAACTAAAACCTTTCGAAACCCTTGAACTAAAACCTTTCGAAACCATTGGACTCAAACCTTTCGAAACCATTGAAACTTTAGACACCCCACTTTATAAACACTTTAAAACATTGCCTTAGAAAACCTTTGGGAAACCATCCATTTAAAACCTTCCGAAATCATTCAAAAATAGAACCTTTCGACTTTGTCGGAAGATACCTTTCGACCCCTTCGTAAGCTTACCTCTCGACTCCTTTGAAATCATTCAAAGCAAAACCTTTCGACAGCATTAAACTCTTAAAACATAAACCTTTTGAAAGCACACTGGGTACAATTTATAACATGTGGAAAATCGTCCTTTAAAACCTTTCGACTTCATTGGAAGTAACCTTTCGACTTTGTCGAAAGCTCTGCTTCGAAAGCTTTAAAACATATTATTTAAAATAATAGGCCTCTCCCTTTAAAAAAGCTCCTTTGAAAGCTTGAGTTATACTTCAATTTATAAAACAAGGGTAAATCATCTAAGTCGAAAGCTTTTTTTCGAAAACATGGAGAAGCGGCTGGCACTACAAGAAAATATATTATTAATAACACCATTTAATAACGCATTATTGTAAAGCGTTATTGTTTGCCTTTAATTATTTGTTTTTTTACTCTATTTGTTTTGTATTGTTCGCATGTAACGCTTTGGCCCAAAATTTTCGTCTCCCTCCCAAAATCACTTAACCAAATTCGTCCCCCTCTCGAATAACACTTGACAATTTTCATCTCCCTCCGAAAATGAAATAGCCCTAATCAACGTTCTACTCCATCTCCAATCAACGAATTTCAGCCGTTCTACTCCATCTTCGATCTTCAACACTTCGCGCTTAGCAGTTGTGAAGTCGATGACGCCTAGAACCATAATCTCTAATCTTCGATCTCTGATTTCACTCTTTATCAATATGTTCCAGATTCGAAATAGAGGAATGTATATTCGAAGGTGTATTATCAACATGATAATTTATAAACAATTTCGCTCTTCATCAATCTCACCCAAAATTTATAAGCGATTCTTTTTCTTAGGCCCGGACTTCGACTTTAGTTGATTTATCTTTAACTTCAATATCTATATCCAGTTCGGCATTTGTTTCTCTATTGTTGTTTACGAAGGTACTTCTCTCTCCTCTTTTTCTTTCGAACTTGAATTGTATTGCATGCTTCTGATCTATTATTTATGATCTGTAGTATCAAACTTCCATCTACTATATATATATATGTATGTTTCATATTTTAGTAGAAGATCTCAATTTTATGGAAGACGGTTGCTTTTACTGCTTGAAATTTAATTCTATGTTATGACTCTGTTAGGTTTGATTCAAATTGCTGGGCAATTGATCTACATTTTTATTAAACCTATTTCTACTGGAATTGAATTTTTTTTTGTAAAGAAAGCTTGAATAAAATAGTTAAATTATTTTGATATTGGGGTTTGAAATGCATCATTTGCATAGATTTGATATTTATTGTTGAGATTCACACTAAAATCTAATCGATATAGAGTAGTTACAAACATCTTTGCTAAACAAGTTTATTAAATGCTTTTTTGAACTTGGATCAAATTTATTTGCATTAGCTATCATGGATGAAGTTTCATCTCTATCAATCACTTGAAGTTCTGTTATGTTTATAAACATTTATAGGTGCACCGGGAAGTGCCAAGATTCTCAATTAACATGATTGCAGCTTTTTTGTGGTTTTGAAAGCTTCCTCTTTGTATCTAAATGGACAATGCATCAGCTGGTAAGTTAGAATTTTCACTTAAAGATGTGTCTTAAACCAAGTATCCTGTTAACATTTTTCAATACCAGAGTATCATTGTCATTTCACATGAGATTGAGTCTGAGTGTTAACTTTGTCACAAGGACTGTTATTTTACCCTGCATTACCTTTTTCTGTACTGGTTAATGTAGTTGGTTGAATGCCCTTCTATTTAGGAGGTTTTGCCAAGCGATAATTTTAAGTGGATCCAACAGGCAGTGGTTCAGATATGGCGTAAACAATTTAAAAAGATAAATGATATTGAGCTTGAAGTTTATGAATTAGACAAATGTCTTGCATGTTTGAAGAAGCATTAATAAATAATCACGTGTTATTTTCTCTTTTTATATATTCATATATGTGGTGAATAAACTTGTTAGTTCATATTGGCAAATTTTATCTGTTTTATTTTCATCAGTGCATCTTTGATATTGTTTTTTTAGTTACATGATCCCCTAGTATGAAAAGTGTGATGTAGATTATTAGAATATGAATCGAGTTGAGCATGAACATGAATATTTACCCAAAATTAGAAGGTTGCTGCAGTAAAATAGTCTTGGCTACATTTTCATGTTATTTGTGTCATGCCTATAACTCTTATTGTTATTGTTTTAATTTCAGGTTTAATTTCTAGCTGGCTTTCAGAAAACGATCAAACATTTAGATGAGCATCTTGTTGAAATTGGCACAAAAGTGAGTATCTTCATTTGATATGAAGTGTTCCAGGTCAAAGCCTTAAGCCCAACATTATACGTCTTTGTGCTCATTTAATCCTCGCCATTCATTTACATTAAATATTAAAATCATATAGAAAAATTTACAGAATATACGGAGACATGGAAAAACAGAACTAGATGATTATCTACATAAACATTTTTCTTTGTATCAATTGTCATGACTACAGTAAACAAGCAAGTCAATATATGATAACTTATTAGGGATGAACTAAACCAAAAGAAGTCAAGAAATATGAAGGTGAACGGATGCCTTTACACTTTAGCAACAAAAAAGGAGATTTATGCATAACTTTTTAAATTATATTTCCCAAATCTTTAACAAAGAAGGAGACTCACAAGTTAAGTATTCCTAAAGGAGAAAATAAAAATATGAATGGAATACATGTTTAAGGAAAGGTTGGTGCTGATGTCAAAATACTGAAGTATTTTTAGTGATAAGTCACATATGTCAAATTATAATTTTTTGGTTGAAATAGACTGAAAATATGGAACCAATAGTAAGATGGTACACATGCAATTTATCACTAAAAATAATAGGATGGCTTAGCACCCACGTTTTTCTCATTTATGAAACTGATTCTTGTTGGATTTCATTTCACAGATGTATAAACTCATTTGATGTAATTGTGAAACTTAAATGTTAAGTCTTATTAAATTGAAACAATGTGGAGAACCCTGAGCTATTTGTAGCGAGTGATTAAGGCTGGTGCATTGAGATGTTTGTGCTCTTTGAGCAATGAATTTACCGATCAAACTTTTGTTTTGAGAGTTTAAGCAATGAACAATTATTTTAATATCTTTACATTTGTAGGGAACTAATGTACAACACATAGTATGTGGTATATGACAATCTGGGCAATCATAATACAAATATATTATTTGCATTTATAGGTGAAGCACTTCAAATGGGAGATCGGGCACATGTTTTGGTCACCAGATTGTGAAGAGAACATTATGATTGGGATCAATGGGAAGTTCGCGGATCTAATAATACAGTCTATGTTTGGAGATACAATTGTGGTGGAACCCCAAAAAAGTTTCCATATAGAAGGAGTTGTGATTCATTGGCACAACATTAGATAAGTTCAACTTCATATATATTTCAAAATGTGAATAGATATGATAAGATACACACTAAAAACTTATGCGTCACATTTTAAATTACTGAATGCAGTATAGGACTCCATGGGCTAATGGAACGACCTCGATCTCTCAATATGCAACCAATCCATGAGAGACTTTTACTTGTAGGTTTATTGTTGACAAGGTACATAACATCTTGATAGTATTTCATTAGTATTATTCCTTTAGCACATTATCTTTTCTAAAATATTGGTTGAAGCATAATACAAGCATTGATAAAGGGTTAGGATAGATAATAATGTTGACTTACTAAGCCGGGTGTTTGTTAGATATCAAATTTTATTTATTTTACTAACATTTGTTTAGGGTCGAATGATAAACATTGAACCAGATTTACATATAGTTATATATAGTCTCTTCTTTTATTAAAGAAAAAAAGCATGAAATATATATTACCTAAATGGTTGATGAATTGATTTGGTTTGGTTACGGTTAATTAAGTATGGTTTGAGGAGTTTAATCCTTGACATGTGTCTGATATGTACATGTATCTGATATAGGCATATCTATGCTTATTTTGAATGTACAGTTTTATGCTAGTGTGACTTTTGTTTTGTTTTGTTAAAGTTTCACTGTTGTTTATTTTTTTATTTAGTAATCAGTAATGCATTGCAAAGTTATTGAACAAATAATTATATTCGATATATAACAATGCAATTGTACTGATACTGATTTAGTGGATAATCGTAGAATTTCCTAAGGAAAATTACCTTTGGGTATATTTTTGATGCACCACCAAGTATTACTTTCGGGTATATTTTTGATCTGTTTTTCATATGGGTTTGTATTTAAGCTTTACTTTTCCTGAAAGATGGTTTTTTCATTAGATGAAACTGGAATTAAGGTAGAAAGTTGTAATATGTACAGCTACTCTGTTTGATGTTATTATCAAAGTCTAGTATTGTTGCGTATGATTTCATAGTTCCTAATATCTTTGTTGCACAACTGATGACCATTAATAACAATGCTCAAATCTTACAGATTACTTGTATGATTTATAAATTACTTGCAATCTTATATTTGGTTTAACTCGTCTAGAATCAAATTTATGAGCTAACTGTAATGTTTAAAACTGGATGTATCAAGTATATGTAAAAATGCACACAACATGAAAAGAGCATCAAATACAATTCACAAATTGATGTAAACACCTTTGATCATTATACTTGTTTAATTATCTACATTTGATCCTTATACTTCTTTAATGCATTAATGCATCATCATAACTTCATGCTCAATTTCCAATAAATCTTACTTCTGTTTGGTTGATTTTCATGAAGCTGATTTGGAATTGTGGGTTATATGCAATTGTTGGTGTTACTGGTGGTAGGAGCACTAAGATGTAAGGCTTGTAGTGGGTTGTTGGTGATGTAGCAGTAGTCGTATTGAGAGGCGGATGGTGATGGAAGAGTTGATGTTGTGGGTATGTGAGTCACAGTAGGTTATGACAGCAATCAGGTAAGGTAGGAAAATTCACGTATGCCTACCATACACAAGTTGTCCTTTCTCATTTCTGGCTTCACCTAACCATTAACACCTAGCGATAGGCATGTGATGCATTGGAATACGAGTGATTAATCGCTCTGCTTATCTTTGTATACATATATATGAATTATTTATATTTTGGATTTTTTGTACGGTGCCTGCACGCATTTGTTTGGAATACTAGTACACTGTGTTTAACCACACTGATATTCATATGTCGTTTTGCAGACTTGGGTGCTTTTAAAATAGAGAAAAGAATATCGGCCCTTTATTTTTGGTGTTCGTCAGTTCATGAAAGATCCGACAAATGTCGTTGCATCCACTATTTTTATTTTCATTTTAGCATACGTGGTACGCCAGCTTTTATTCTGGTTCATTTTAGCATACGTGGTGGAGGTTGAATTGTGGGTTATATGCAATTGTTGGTGTTACTGGTGGTAGGAGCACTAGGATGTAAGGCTTGTAGTGGGTTGTTGGTGATGTAGCAGTAGTCGTATTGAGAGGCGGATGGTGATGGAAGAGTTGATGTTGTGGGTATGTGAGTCATAGTAGGTTATGACAGCAATCAGGTAAGGTAGGAAAATTGATGGTGATTTTGACTATACTGGCTGTTGTTGGATGGTTTGTAAGGGAGAGTGGAAGTGAAATGAAATGAAAGTATGGTGGCAGTGGGATGTAAAATGATCGCAGCAGTTAGAGATGATGGAGGCTGGGAGTTTGTTGCAAGGTAGAACAGAGGGAGGATGTGCAATTTGAAGTTGATGAAGGGTGCACTGATATTCGATGTGAACTGGAAGTTGAAGTAGTGTTGGTAGAGGCAGTTTCAGGTGGTTTATAATTTCACTGTTAAAGGTAGGACAGTGGAAGGCAACAGAGCAGTTTAGTTTGAAGGCAAGCTACTGTTGTAGATTAGAAAATGGTAGATGAAGAAGATGACAATTATGTGAGTGGCAACAGATGTATATGACAGAGATGAAGTTGCACAGTGAAAAGAGGATTAAAATGTATGTTCAAATGAAAACGTGAACGATAATGTAAAATATATCACATTTCTTTCTGAGCATGCTCTTGTGTTATATTTGTTGATTATAATCTTTATTCGTTTATGAAAATTTAGTTTGATTGCTATTATTAAAATGTAATATATAGGCATAGCTCTTGAAAAGTGTATCTACGATTTTTATAGCGGCATATATGAGCTGTAAAAGAATTTATCAATACTATAACATGTTGATTTAATAGCGGCAAAATGGTGTTATAAAGATTTCCAATTCCGTTGAGATTTAGCTGTATTATAGCGGTTATAATGAGCTATTGAATAAATATTTTATAGCGGCAAAATGGTGTTAGAAAGATTTCCAGTTCCGTTGAGATTTAGCTGTATTATAGCGGCTATAATGAGCTATTGAATTAACGTACCATAGCGGCGAATTTGCGTTATAAAACTAAGCTCAACCATAGCGGCATATTTTGTGTTATAAATATTCAACAGTTTTTTATAACATGTCGATATACAGCGCTTATCAAACCGCTATGGTTGTGATTAATAGTGACTATATGCTGCTATAAAAGACACTTTTTGTTGTAGTGTGGCTTTAAAACAAGTAAACCTTTCGACTTTGTCGGAAGGTTCAAAACAAAACAAAGCGGCAGTAAACTTTCGACTTTGTCAAAAGGTTTAAAACCTTTATTTTAAATAATTGACTTGGTCAGATACAACCAAGTCGAAAGCTTCTTTTCGAAAGCAAGCAGGTGAAAGTTTTGGTTTATAAAACAAACATATCCCAACCTCTTTGGCCATCAACCTTTCTACTAAGTACCCTTCGACCGTGTCCAATTCATTACATATCAAGTAACTTGATACCATATGCATTGGTTTGACCTTATCGAAAGCTATGAACCTCTCGACCTTGTCGAAAGGAATGGGTCGGAAGATTTGATGTCGTAAAAGGCTAAAACAAGCTAAAAGTATGATTTCTTTGTTTTTAACTTAAAAGGGATAACTTTTCAACTAACCTGCCTTTGTTTGTCAAATTCTCAATCGGTTAACAAATGCTTTTCAGAAAAGTGTTGCCACTATTCTCAAAGATAAATAATAATTTTATTTTATAAAATGCCACTTCTCCTTAATTACATATGTAAAACATTTAAGTCCCATACCTTAAATAAATTTATATATTCATCAAAAAACTTAAGAAAAATCTAAAAAAATCCTAGAAAATCTATTTTAATATGTTTTCCAACATATAAAAATTTCAAACCCAAATAATTATATATTTAGCCGTAAATATTATAACCCAATAAGTCATTTTCTTCACTAGAAAATTAATATAAAATCCACATAAATTCAGAAAATTATGAAAATTTAAACCCATCTCTAAAATATCATTTCTGACCTATATTTAAATTTTTCAATGCATTTGGATGTCATTTAATAGGGTTTTCATATCAAACATATCATAGAAACTAACATGAACATATATAATTCATCAATAAACATATATATAACTTTAATCATCAAAGACATGGCATATACTTGCAAAAACATTTCGAATCTAATCTAAAAACCGAAAATTATAAGAAAATGAGATGTAGTAATTATTCACCTTAGCTTTGAGATTAAAAGATGTGGGATTTTATATTGAATATGTTGATTATCTTCCTTCTCTTGAATCATAGCTTTAATCTTTCCTTGAGAACAATAATGCTGACCGGCCTTAAGAGTTTTTAGTTTGGTAAAATGAGAATGAACGTGAGTTTCATTCCTAAGGGTTTAGGGTATAAGCCTTTCCTATTTCCCACAAGGCCCTTACTCATTTCCTAACACATTAGTTTATGTTTTCTCATTTTAATTTACAAATTAACATGGCACGGCTACCCTTAATTTAATCAAATCTCAACCTATTAATATTCGAATTATTTTATTTAATTTAACTAATTAAATATCCTAGATAATGTTATAAAAATATGGGGTGTTACAAATACCCTCAATTCCAAAGGAAGGTGAAGAAGTAAAAAAGAGAGAGGGAAAAGAGGCGATGGTCGAAGAGGAAGAAGAGGGTGTTGGTGATGGTGATATTTTCTATCATGCTAATGAAGAAGGGGACAAATCATTCGGTGAATCGCTTGGGATAAGTCTTGATCTCCCCAACTTGCTCCGTTAGGAACACAATGTCGTAGAAACTTCATAGACGACCGAATATCAATCTGCATTGCCTTTAGTAGAGATTTTGCCTCGATCGCGGCCCTTTGGCGACCTCTTCGTCAGTTTAAGTCACATTGGCAAGATCGACTTCACCGCCTGTGACATTCTAGATGAAACTGGCTCGGCCTTTACCTTCTCTATAGGAAGTTTTGTTAGCAAAGGTGGAGAAACTCCATTCTTTACGCCAATGCGAAGATGGTCCGTAGAATACTAGGGGATCATTGACGGTATGGACTTCACTAGGATCATGGACACTCATTCTTGCATTGAATCTTGCTTCCCATATCCAACACTAATTTTGCTTAATTTCTTGTTTCAGGTTCCATTGGTCGTGGTTACTACGAAAAGCTTTCTTGCCATGCTTGTTCTTATCGAGCTCAAACTCCGGACCCTACCCCGCCACATCATAGTGAAACCAAGGATGAGAGATGGAGATGGAAAAACCGTGAGGCCGAAGAAGCTCCCATGGTCGATAGGGAGAAATATATAGGAAAAGATAAGGAGAGAAGGAAAAGGGAGTTTGAGGCTGAGCTGCCTCGAGACGCACTCAAACACCATAGGGATTTCTTTGATCATCAATGGCCTCCTTCTGCTAATGTTTTGCTACATACCCAAGTTCAAACTTTCTCGATCCAGCAAGTCCCGGTCGCCCAAGCTATGATCATGACTGTCATATTTGCTTCTAAAGGAGTCTCCACTCCTACGGTTACTCTTCTGCCCGGTCCTACATGCTTGCAGGTTGCTTTTCCACATCTCTTTTTACACGGTGTCAAGTTTGATCAAGACATTTCAAATATCCAAAAAAGGTAGTGATGCAAAACTTAAAGAACGTTAAGCAGGTTGTTGACGAAGGGTACAAGTGAAAGAAACTGTGTGTTGCCATTTCTAAAGTAAACTAGATTAACTATATCAACATTCAATCCTTCGAATTCAAGAGAGTTACCTTCGAGTAGATGGCTAAGGAATGGGAGAATGATCTGATCAAAGTTACCAAAGAGAGAGACCTTGTTCTCAAGAAAAAGACCAGCACTGATAGTCTTATAGTAGAGTCGAAGTGTGCTCATGAGAAAATTAAAATGGTGATGCGCAACAACTTGAAAATTGCGCACGAAGATGGGGTTGAGCCGAAGAAGAAAATTGCTGATAAGGGTTAGACTATCCAGGCTCGAGACTTGACTGTTGCTGAGCAAGCTGTTGAACTCGCTAGGCTCCAAGAGCAAAATCAAAAACTTAGTGAGGACAAAAGGAAAATTGCCAATGAATTTGAGAAGCCATCCACTGAAAAAGATGCCAATGATCTTGAGCTTGCAATTTCTAAGCAAGAGCTCAAGAAGCTTTAGAAAAAGAAAGTGAAGACAAGTGAGGAGCTTGATGCCAACATGCTATTTTTCTATACCAACATGGTGATGCACGAGAAAATGAGACAGTTAGGAATAACTATCCCAAAATGCTCACTGTGCTTGGGAGGAAGTATTGCGCAGGTCAGTGCAGGATAGAGACCATCGTTCAGAGGAGGAGCTAATGGTTGTGTACCTCAATGCTGAGGACATCGAATCTTTCTCTATTGGAAAGCAACTCCTAGCTCAAGAGGTCATCGATGCCACTACTGTTGATGCTGCCAAAATTCTCGTCTGTCCGAGCTTATCGGGTCAGCATGAAGTATCCCCTTTAGAATCAAAAGAACTGACAATGATCATTCCTGCATCCACGGGGGTTAACTTCGAACCCGCTCGTGAAATTATGACTTCAACAGCGACTACACTTCATGAGATTTACATTCCCCTGTTGTGGTCTATCCCGAGGAGCTTGGGACCGAAGAAAGCAAATTCATCATATCTCATTGGGATTCTACTATAGGTTTCTCTCTTGTTTCTCTAGTCTTCGAAAAGCTTTAGTTCTTAAGAGAATCTGCCATTAAACTTTACTAATCAGTATGTCAACTTATAGGTCAACCACTTTTTCGTCCTCCATCTCATGCTATGTAGGGATCAGGGACTGGTGCTATTTTCACCACATCCACTTCCATCTCCATCGGAGTTGCTACTTCAATCCTGCCCTCCAATTCTGAGCTTGGTTTTCGAGCTCGGAGGATCGATGCTCTGGAAGGATTAAAGGACATGTCCACATCCCAGAAAGAAGATGTTCAAACTACTGGTGCTTCAGACCTTATTGACCTAATCGCCATGGTGGAGAGACTCAAGGCTGAAGCTATAAAGCTTAAGTTTGTGAAGAAGGAGCCCAGGACCACCAAGCCTGCATCTTCAAAACCGACAAGTCCCCAACCAAAAGTATCCATGTTGAAGATCTGGCCATCTAAATACGAAGCCTACCGAAACTTCAACAGGCCAGTCCATGGAGCCACATTCTGGTACCAATGGGGAATCTACTCACTTGGAAGGTGTGACTCCTCCTAGAAAGGAGAAGAAAAGGAAGGAGAATCTCAAGACCCATTCGTGTAACATAGGTAAAGGCAACTAGAGAGACGGGAAGGGGAAGACCCAATAGTGCATATGATAGCTGAGCGTTCGGTTTTCGTATAGTTGTGGTGGTTGGGTCTGTATTTTTTTGTTTCTTGCTTTAAACAGGCTGAGATTATGCAAGTAAGGCCTCCGCTGTTTGATTGTACATAAAAGATTATTAGTGATGAAAGATTTTCTTTTCCTTTGTAATCTCTCTTATATGTACTTTTCTTCATTTTTATATATTGTTCCTATTCATGTATGACTGCTTATGTATATAATATGATTGATTATGTTGTAATTGCCTATATTATACACTTTCGTTTTAGTGCGACATGCTTATGTACTGCAACTCTTTGTATGTAAGTATTACTCCTGCAATTGCTTTAGTACATTCTGTTATTTAGCTCTATTTATATCTACCTAAATACTTCATTTGGAAAAATAGAACTGTCGCTTAGCCAACTCTACGACAATTCCTATTTTGGCTCGGTCAGGTTCTTTTCGATCAAGTGTTGGCGTATGTGCCCTGTCGATGGGATTAAATGTTAAGATTCAGCATCTATGATCCTTGAGTAATTCATTCGATTGCTCTTATTCTGATTCATATGGTAATTCCTATCTCCGAAACTACCGACTCCGTTGCTTGATTCCTAGCACTATATTTTAAATTTTGCTAATTCCTTGGTTGTAGATGAACTCTTCCAAGTTGACATCATTAGCCAATGTCAGTTTGGGTGCACATTTTGTAAGGATGTGTTGTCATCATCTTTCATCATAACAAATTCTTCTAAGTTTAGTGCTGAGATCCCAGTTGTGTACCAGCTTTTATCATAGGATACTAATACATGAGTAGCTCAATACTATGGATTTCCCCTTATCATTGCCTTTCTTCGGGCATCGACTTACATTTGCAAGTTAGAGTCAACCAATCTGATCAACTTGAAGTCAATTTCTCCTTTCCATCGTCGCCTATCACCGGACAATGGCAAGCTCCTTTTGTTATCGCTTATCTTTAGGCAACATCACTTTCTGAGTCGATTTTCCCATCGACTTGGCGGCCTGGGCCTTCTTGACGTTGTCCGGGCAACATCAGTACTTAGAAGGTATGAGCCGATTCGACCATTGACTAGGCGATTTAGACCTTCCCGACGTTGTCAGAGCAACACTGGTTCGTAGAACCTTGGGATCAATTTTCCTTACTGATCCAGCGGTTTTGAGCCTTCCTGACGTTGCCGGAGTAGTGTCAATTCTTAGAAAGTTTGGATCAATTTTCCCTATCGATCCGGTGGTGTTGAACTTTTTCGATATTGCCAAAGCAACATTAGTTCTCAGAATGCAGGGATCAATTTTCCTCATCGATCTAGCAGTTCTGAGCCTTTCTGATATTACCGGAGCAACACTGCTTCTCAAAAGGCAAGGATCAATTTTCTCTGTTGATCTGGCAATCCTTCCCAATGTTGTTGGAATAACACCGATACTCAGAAGGCAGGGGTTAATTTTTCATCGTCGATCCGATAGGTTTGCTTATGAGAACATAGTTCCATTGGTTTAAGATGCTAATTTTATTAATAAATAGAAGAAACGGCAAGTCCTGCCTATTTATCATGCCTTCAGTGCCCTTGGATGGCTTATTTGCAAAAGTAAGAAATAAAGAGATCAAGTATAGTAGTGTCGCGGTAGGTCGTTGTTCCAATCACGTGGAATCAGGATTCCATTGGTGGTTGCCAGCTTGAATGTTCCATTTCCAAGCTTTTGGTTGATCGTATAAGGTCCTTCCCAATTTGGACCAAGCGCTTCCATGCCCAGGATAACTCATTTCAAAATGAGATCTCTTATTTCAAAGATGCAGTTATAGACTTCTACGTTGAAGTGTCACACCACTCTCTTTTGGTGAGCAGAAACCCTTAGTTCACCTTCTTCCCTCTTCTCATCGATTTGGTCGAGGGATTCGAGCAGTGCTGCTCGTTTTCTCTCTAATTGAAGTGTCTTCTATAATGAGAGGGGATTCCAGTTCCATTGGATCATAGTTTCTGAACCATATGCCAAAGGGAATGGCGAGTGCCCAATCGTAGATTTGTGTGTTGTCCTTAAGCCCACAGTGCCCGTGGAAGCTCATCAACCCAATTGCGTTTAGCTCTAATCAACCATTTCTTTATGGTGGATTTGATAAATTTGTTTACAGCTTCCACTTGCCCAAGTATGCACTACTATGGAGAAGCTCTTCTCGATTTGGTACTACGTATAGAAATCTTTGAACTCAACACTCTCGAATTGAGTCCCGTTTTCTTTAATAATATTTTAAGGCACTCCAAACCAGCAAATAATACTTTAGCAAAATTAATTAATTTTTTAGTAGTGATTATGGCAAGCGGTTCCACTTCAGCCTATTTCACAAATTAATCAACTGCAACAATAGTGTATTTGGCTCGCTTTTTCGACATTGGTAGCACGCCAATAATGTCAATTCCCCGGATCATGAATGGCTAAGTGCTGATCATTTGCATGAGTTCTGTCGATGGAGCTGTCGGAATCTTTGAGAATTTATAGCACCTTTCACATCGCTTCGTTTAATCGGCTGCATCCCTATTCAAAGTCAACTGGAAGTATCTACAGTGGAGCACTTTCTTTGCTAACATCTGCCAAACAGTGTGATCCCCGCAGATGCATTCGCGAATATCCATGAGAATCTTCCTGGCTTCATCTTTGGTTATGCATCTAAGCAATGGGAAGAGAATATTTTCTGTATATCACTCCATCTTGCATTATGAATCGCACTGCCTTTCGAAGAAGCTTTTTTCTTTCGTTCCTATCTCTTGGGAGTATTCCCTTGAGTAAGTAGTCCTTTATAGGCGTCATGCATAACTCTTCTTCCCCTGTAGTCTCCAGAACCTAATCAATATCCATTTAATCTATGTTAGGAGCAGTCAGCACTTCTACTGGAACCAATCCCATCAAGTGCGCTTCTCTGGAATTGGCTAGCTTAGCTAAGGAATCAGCCTTCATATTCTCCTTTTTGGTATGTGAGATATCATGTAGTGTTTAATTTTGTTGAGCAATTCCTAAGTTTTCGACAAGTAAGGGGCAAGTTTTGCGCCCTTAGCTTGATTTTCCCTTCAGACATGGCAGATGACTAGTGGGGAGTCGCTGTAGATATGCAGAGTTTTTATTTCCAGTTCCTTTGCAATCTTCAATCCTACTATCAATGCCTCATATTCAGCCTCGTTGTTAGTGGCAGGAAATTCCAACTTTAGAGCATAGCAAATTGACCGTCCTTCGGGGGTTTCAAGCACAATTCCCGCTCCTAAGCAAAATTCGTTAGACACGCCGTAACCAAACTATTTCCACTGGGATACTATGAATGTTGTGTCATCCACTTTATCCTGAGTAATGAACTCGATGATGAAGTCAGCCAGTGCCTATCCGTTAATTTCTCTTCGAGGATGGTTTTTCATATCATACTAGCTTTACTCGATATTCCATTTTAGAAGTCATCCTGAGGTCTCGGGCCTATACAGTACATGTTTCAAGGGTTGATCTATCAGTACCTTGATCGGGTGAGCCTGGAAATACAATCGCAATTTCCTAAATGCTATTAGCATGCAGTATGCCAGCTTTTACATCTTCGGATAGTTCCATTCAGCTCCGGTGAATTGCTTGCTAATGTAGTAGACGGACCATTGAACCCTAGCTTCCTTATACACAAACACTGCGCTTAATGCGTGGGCAGACATTGTCAGGTAAATAAATAATTCCTGCATGTTCAGTAGTCTAGACAGAACCGGTGGTATCTCCATATATTTCAGTAATTCTTCGAAAGCATTCTTCCATCCTTGATTCCACTCAAAGTTCTTCTTACCCTTCTTTAATGCATCAAAGAATGGTATGCACTTATTCGTTGCTCTCGAGATAAATCGACTTGATAATTTGATCTTTCCAGTTGAGCTTTGTAACTCCTTCGACATTGGGGCTCTAACATTCCTCAAGGCATCTATCTGCTTTGGATTGGCCTCAATGCCCCTTGCGTTCATAACAAACCGAGAAATTTCCTAGAAGCAACTCCAAATGAACATTTGAGCAGGTTCAATTTCATTCTGTACTTCTAAAGGATCTCAAACATCTCCGAGAGATCATCTAGATGGTTTCTAGAAGCTCACGACTTTACCAGCATGTCATCCATGTACACTTTCATCATTCGTCTGATCTGGTTCTTGAACATTATATTTACCAGTCTCAGGTAAGTAGCTCAGCGTTCTTCAAACCGAATGGCATTACACAATAGCAATATAGTTCCATGTCTGTGATGAAGCTGGTGTTCTCCTGATCTGGTCTGAACCCAGGTTGCGTCTCTTCTGTCTTACTGGCGTGAATTTAAGATCAATATTAAGTGCATGACACACTATCTCCGGCAATATCCCATATATATCAGAATGCGTCCAAGCAAAAATGTCCAGATTTTCTCGAAGAAAGTTAATCAATTCCTTTCACAATTTGATTCCTAGCTAAGAACCAATCGTCAAGACCCGAGTCAGGTCGTCCATGTCTATAGGGAAAGCCACCATAATCTCCACCGGTGATGCCCATATCTTCCCTGACTCTTCCTAGGGTTAATAGCCTTATCAAAGCGACTATGGTCCTTGAGCCAGGGGCTATTCTATAATTGCTATGCTTGCGGTTCCTGAATGTGGAGAGTCTTTGCCACATTCTTCCCCTTTTCATGGCCTTTAGCTTCACGTAATTCTGTAATGTAGCATTTCCTTGCAGCCCTTTGGTCTCCTCTTACAACTATTTTCCCATTCTCCTTTGGGAATTTCATTATCAGACACCATGGAGCCAAAGCGATTACAAAGTCGGCCAGGTCTAATCGTTCCAAGAGAGCATTATAGGTAGAATACTCGTAGACAATCACAAAGATCTAAATGTGAACCGCCCATTGTTCTCCTTCTCCTAATTCTTTGGGGAGGTCAATCGTTCCAATCGGCTGTTTAGCTTCACCTACAAATCCCTGAATCTTTGTTCTGCAGACGGTCACATCTTTAATGCTAATCTTCATTTGGTCAAATGTCTTCCAGAATAGGATGCTGACCGAACTTCCATTGTCTACCAATACTCAATGCATAACTGCTGGTCTGATCCCAACCTTTATCACCATTGGGTCGATAGTTGGTGCTTCTATGCCTTCAGTGTCCCGATGGCTGAACATAAACTTATCCATAATCATCCTTTGTTGCTTAGTCGGAGCTCCGTCTTTGACGGCATAATAACTCTCCTGCGGCATATGCTTCAAAGAACTATCATATCGCTCCATTTCACCCTAACTCTTCTACTCTAGGTAAGATCCTCTGTAGTGGTGTTTATGACCAGTCTTCCATCTGTTCGCCTAGGCCTTTCTTCATTGGGTCCAAGTGGTTTCCCTTGAGCATCTTCTATTGGGGTCCGGCAGGTCAGCGTTTTATGGTTTCTTCACATACTGCTGAAGCCTGATGATCCTTATCAATTCTTCAATTAAGTCCTTCGGATGCCAACATTCATTTGTGTTATGCCAATAAGTCTCAAGGAAGTGGAAATACTTCCTCGACCTTTTATGTTGCTTGGTCGCTTCCTTCTTGGGTGGTTTGTTATACAACTCAGTTCCCTGAGTTGTAAGATAGTTATTCCTCAAGCATCATTCAACGGCATATAGTTCTCAAGTCTCAGATTCCTTGGACGCTTCCTATCCCCATCGTGCCTACCAGCATTTTGATTCCTCCTTTTCTAATTTGCATCTTTCCCTGCACTTCCTACAGTAGTTCCAAAAAGGTTTCCATGTTGATCGATCGCTACGTTACTTTGAATTACCTCTTTCGGTTTCTCATCATCGGGCTTGTCTTCAACTATGCTTGCTTCTTCCAACCTCAGAAACTAATTTTCCTTTTGATGGAATTCCTCCACGATAGTGGATTGCTTTATTTTTATCCACCTATCGAAATCCATGTCCGAATGAGTGCCCCAAACAAGTGCTATGAATACAAGATCTTCCTTCGGATTACTAACTTCTGAGAGGAATGCGGAATATGGATCTTAAGGCTAGGAATAACACTAGAGGGGGGATGAATAGTGTTTTTAAGAGAATACTAAATCCTTTTGGGTTGATGTTAATTTGGACACAAATGTATGCAATATTCAGACACAGAAATAATCACAGAAACAAACACAGATGCAGAAATAAAGTAAATGCAGTAAAGGAAAGAACAAACCGGATTTTATACTGGTTCGGGGTTACCCTACATCCAGTCCCGCACAACTAAGTACAGATTTCCTTTCAAAAGCAATTCAACAATTACAACCCTCGGTTTCAAGGCTATGAGGTACACCCTCCAGAATCACAATCCTCTGGGTAGAGATACTTGATTTACGGGCGACAGGTTCACCCAATTGATTTCCAAGGCTACAATCACACCTTTTCTCGCTTGATTGATTTCCAAGGCTACAATCACACATTTTCTCGCTAGATAGATTACAAAAAAGCCTATAACTCTGAATAGCACTTAGATCTTGTTGAGATAGTGATAGAGAATCAAACCAGAGATGATCTAGTTAGATTCAATGTTGATTTCGGCAGAGTAATGATAGGATTTTGAATAAGAAAATGTAGAAGAAGAAGAGGAGTGAAAAACCAGAAAAACTGATTGAAAATTCGTTAAAACTAACCCCTATTTATAGAAGAACAACAGTCATGTCCATTCGTGAAGAGTTATGATGAATAGACACTTATTTTGAAATTTAAATTTTGAACTCAACTGTCACCATGTCGACATGGTCACCATAGGCATGTCGACATCCCAAATCAATTTTTGATGTTTTGATTTTCTTTGAAAATAACCTTTATCTTATATTAAAACTATTTTAAACTTTATAAATATACTTGATTATAGATAAAATACATAGATAAATATAGAGAATAATATATATAAAATTTTACTATAATTTTATATTTAAATCTGAATATAAATATATTATATTTTAAAGATAGTTTAAAATAAACAAAGTTTAAAAACAAGAATATTTAAGGCTAAAACATCTTTTTGAAAATCATTTGAAAAGATAATTTTTAAGGCTAAAACATTTTGAAAATCAGTTTTGAAAATCATTCTGAAGTAGTTTTGAAAATCATTTTGAAGTAGTTTTGCAAGCTTCTTGCTGCAGAATATCTCATCATGTCAGGACTCGAGAACCTGTACAAAACCAAGATGTTCGTGGGTTTGTAAGCCACTTGTCGTAGGTTTGTAAGCTACTTGTCGTGGGTTTGTAAGCCACTAAAAAGGTAGAAATGGGTTCCATCCCAAAAGAAAAATGGAGTGAATATTTCAGTGCTATTATGAAGTTTTAACAAAATTCTAGACTCGATACTTATCTTGAAATCTTGAACTCTTGATAATCTTGATACTCATGAGTCTTCAATCTTGATATCTTGAATCTCTATACTGTACAGTCTTCATTCTTGGTACCTGCATGGTTAAATCCTGCATATACATATATATCTAAACTATATTGTTAGTATTTATATTTTATAATCTTATTCTAAGGTTGTTGTCATCAAAACCATCATCTCACGGACTAACAATCTCCCCCTTTTTGATGATGACAACCTTTGTTTATAAAATATTACTTCTATCCTAATAACTCCCCCTAAATCTAATAACTCCCCCTTAATCTATGCCTAACTATCATATTTTATATTTCTCCCCCTTTGTCGTCAACAAAAACAAAAGGATGATTTTAAGTTTGATTTGGAAGAGGAGGCCATTGATAAATTGAACTCAGAAGATAGGACAGAGAGAAAACAGAGAGAATGAAGAAAAATTTCGAAATAAGAGAAATTTATAACCACTTATTTAAATTTTGGTGGGAAAAAAATTTAAAAAAATAAAAACTTTATATGTCGACATGGGTCTAGGGGGATGTCGACATGGTCCTTGAAATTTTGCCTATTTATTTTGAATTAATTATACTTGTTATTTATATTTTATATTTCAGTTAATGAACAAATACCTAATTCTCTTCTTAATTTAGTAAATGTAGATTCATTTAAGGGTTTTGTTAAAATATCAGCAATTTGATTTTCAGAATTGATATAGTCGAGAGTTATTACTTCTCTACTTATATGATCTCTGAGAAAATGGTGTCTGATATCAATATGTTTAGTTTGAGCATGTTGAGTAGTATTTTTGGATAAATTTATTGCACTAGTATTATCACAATAAATTGGTGATTTTGAGATATCTAAACCAAAATCTTTTCAAGTTTGTTGCATATATATTACTTGAGAACAAGCCAAAGCAGCAGAAATATACCCTACTTCAGTTATTGATAGAGAAACTGTGTTTTGCTTTTTACTAAACCAGGAAATCAGAGAATGCCCTAAAAAGTGACAAGTTCCACTTGTACTTTTTCGGTCTGATTTACAACTAGCATAATCAGCATCACAGTAAGATATTAAGTCAAACGAATCATTTTTAGGATAAAATAAGCCATAATCAAAGGTGTGTTTAACATATTTTATAATACGTTTTAAAGCTTTTAAGTAAGTTTCCTTAGTTGGGATTGATACCTTGCACATAGACAGACACTACGCATGATATCAGGTCTACTCGCAGTGATATAGAGTAATGATCCAATCATTCCTCTATATAACTTTTAATCTACATCTTTCGAGAGATCTTCTTTACTAAGGTACTCATTAGTTGCCATGGGAGTGGGTTTTCCACTCGTAGTAGTCAAACCAAATTTATTAACTAGGTCTTTAGCATATTTTTCTTGACTAATAAAAATACCATTATCTAATTTTTTTTATTTGTAATCCTAAAAAGAAGTTTAATTCACCCATATGACTCATCTCAAACTCTTTTGTCATTATTTCAGAAAATTCTTTATTCATTTCAAAATTAGTTGATCCAAAAATGATATCACCTATGTAGACTTGTACTAGTTGAATATCCTTTTTATTTCTTTTAATAAAAAGAGTATTATCTACTTTACCTATTTAAAAATTAGATTGTAACAAGTAAGATCTTAGTCTATCATACCAGGCTCTAGGAGCTTGCTTTAGACCACATAGAGCTTTCTTAAGTTTGTAAACATGATTTGGAAATTTATCATTTTCAAAAAGTGGCGGTTGTTTAACAAATACTTCTTCTTTTACAAAACCATTTAAAAATGCGCTTTTAACATCCATTTGAAATAATTTGAAATTATTATGATTTGCGAAAGCAAGTAGAATCCTAATAGCTTCTAATCTTGCTACGGGGGCAAAGGTTTCATCAAAATCTATTCCTTCTTCTTGACAATAACCTTGAGCGACTAACCGGGCTTTATTTCTAACAACCTCTCCTTGTTCATTCATTTTATTTACATTTAGTTCCAATTATTGTTTTAATTTCAGGTCTAGGAACAAGTTCCCAAACATCATTTCTAGTGAATTGATTTAATTCTTCTTGCATAGCCAAAATCCATGAATCATCAGTTGATGCTTCTTCTAGATTTTTGGGTTCAATAGTTGATATAAAAACTACATTACTCATTTGACTTAGTTGGTTTCTAGTTTTAACAACAGATTGCATATCTCCAAGTATATTTTCTATAGGGTGATCTTTTAAAAGTCTAATCCTTTTATTAGGATGATTTAATTCATTATTAGTTTCAGTTGACTCTTGATTTTGAGTAATTAAATCCTCTTCATCATTTATTTCATCAATTTTTTTGAAATTTTCATCAAATGAAACATGCATTGTTTCTTCAATGGTATTAGTTCTTTAATTAAATACTCTGTATGCTTTACTTCTATTAGAATATCCGATAAAGATACCTTTGTCGGATTTAGGATCAAACTTATCTAGGTTATCTTTTGTATTTAAAATATAACATTTACTTCCAAAAATTCTAAAATAAGATACCTTAGGTTTCTTTGAGTAAATAAGTTCATAAGATGTCTTATTAATTAAAGGTCTAATTAGAATTCTATTTAAAATGTAACAGGCGGTAGCAACTGCTTCTGCCCAAAAATACTTTGGTAAATTACTATCAGAAAGCATAGTTCTCGCACACTCTTGAATCGTCCTATTTTTACGTTCTACTACTCTATTTTGTTGTGGAGTTCTTGGAAATGAAAAATTGTGAATTATTCTCTTTTTATTGCAGAATTCTTCAAACTTTTCATTTTCAAATTCACCACCGTGATCACTACGGATGGTTATAATTTTCTGAGAAAATTGATTTTGAACCTTTTTTGAAAAATTCTTAAAACATTCAAAAGTATCACTTTTATGTTTCAAAAATATTGTCCATGTAAATCTAGAATAATCATCTACAATTACAAAAACATATTTACTGTGATTTATTGACTGAATTTGAGATGGACCAAATAAATCAAGATGAAGTAATTCAAGAGGTTTTGAAGTTGAAATCATATCTTTCAATTTAAAGGAACTTTTTCTAAGTTTTCCTAGTTGGCATGCATCACATAGACTATCTACTTTAAAATTCATTTTAGGGAGACCTCTTGCTAGATCATGATTTTACTGTCTAGATAGGAGTTTGAAATTCAAATGCCCAAATCTATTATGCCAAATCCAAGAGTCACTTGCATTTGCCAAAAGACACAAGTTATCATTTAAAATTTTCATACTAAGAATATAAATATTCTTTTTCCTAATTCCCACAAATATTATGGTTGAATTATTATCTTCAATGTGACACTTATCTTTTTCAAATTTGATTTTATATCCTTTATCGCATAGTTGACTTATACTTAGCAGATTGTGTTTCAGATTCTTAACTAGCAAAACATTAGTAATAATAGGAGTTTCAGAGTTACCGACTTTGCCGATGCCGATCACATAACCTTTTGAATTGTCTCCAAAGTTAACCAGTCCTCCGTCTTTGTATATTATATCATTCAGCATATCTGGATTCCCAGTCATGTGTCTAGAACATCCACTATCGAGTATCCATTTGTTCTTTTTGATCTGAACAGTTTGTTTGTTCGGGATTGATTCATCAACTCCCATAAAGCATGAATCCTGCACATCAAACAATCTTAGTAGACAACATGTATTTGAATATTAATTATATGCAGACTCAAGAGACAATGATGATCTGAATATTTCTAAACATGCATTAACAAATTTCTTAAACATAGCCATTTAAAAAAAAAACTTTTTCAAAAATCAGATTATGAAACTTTTGAAAACCTTGCTCTGATACCAAATGAGAGGAATGCGGAATATGGATCTTAAGGCTAGGAATAACATTAGAGGGGGGTGAATAGTGTTTTTAAGAGAATACTAAATCTTTTTGGGTTGATGTTAATTTGAACACAAATGTATGCAATATTCAGACACAGAAATTATCACAGAAACAAACACAGATGCAGAAATAAAGTAAATGCAGTAAAGGAAAGAACACACCGGATTTTATATTGGTTCGAGGTTACCCTACATCCAGTCCCGCACAACTAAGTACGGATTTCCTTTCAAAAGCAATTCAACAATTACAACCCTCGGTTTCAAGGCTACGAGGTACACCCTCCAGAATCACAATCCTCTGGGTAGAGATACTTGATTTATGGGCGAAAAGTTCACCCAATTGATTTCCAAGGCTACAATCACACCTTTTCTCATTTGATTGATTTCCAAGGCTACAATCACACCTTTTCTCGCTAGATAGATTACAAAGAAGCCTATAACTCTGAATAGCACTTAGATCTTGTTGAGATAGTGATAGAGAATCAAACCAGAGATGATCTAGTTAGATTCAATGTTGATTTCGGCAGAGTAATGATAGGATTTTGAATAAGAAAATGTGGAAGAAGAAGAGGAGTGAAAAACTAGAAAAACTGATTGAAAATTCGTTAAAACTAACCCCTATTTATAGAAGAACAACAGTCATGTCCATTCGTGAAGAGTTATGACGAATAGACACTTCTTTTGAAATTTAAATTTTGAACTCAACTGTCACCATGTCGACATGGTCATCATAGGCATATCGACATCCAAAAGCAATTTTTGATGTTTTGATTTTCTTTGAAAATAACCTTTATCTTATATTAAAACTATTTTGAACTTTATAAATATACTTGATTATAGATAAAATACATAGATAAATATAGAGAATAATATATATAATTTTACTATAATTTTATATTTAAATCTGAATATAAATATATTATATTTAAAAGATAGTTTAAAATAAACAAAGTTTAAAAACAAGAATATTTAAGGCTAAAACATCTTTTTGAAAATCATTTGAAAAGATAATTTTTAAGGCTAAAACATTTTGAAAATCGGTTTTGAAAATCATTCCGAAGTAGTTTTGAAAATCATTTTGAAGTAGTTTTGCAAGTTTCTTGCTGCAGAATATCTCATCATGTCAGGACTCGAGAACTTGTACAAAACCAGGATGTTCGTGGGTTTGTAAGCCACTTGTCGTAGGTTTGTAAGCTACTTGTCGTGGGTTTGTAAGCCATTAAAAAGGTAGAAATGGGTTCCATCCCAAAAGAAAAATGGAGTGAATATTTCAGTGCTATTATGAAGTTTTAACAAAATTCTAGACTCGATACTTATCTTAAAATCCTGAACTCTTGATAATCTTGATACTCATGAGTCTTCAATCTTGATATCTTGAATCTCTATACTGTACAGTCTTCATTCTTGGTACCTGCATGGTTAAATCCTGCATATACATATATATCTAAACTATATTGTTGGTATTTATATTTTATAATCTTATTCTAAGGTTGTTGTCATCAAAACCATCATCTCACGGACTAACAACTTCCATAACAATGATGTTAAATCAGTTTAAAAAACTTTTAGTGAATCCTTAGGTCCTTGTGACAAGCCAGACAATGACATAATGTCATTCGATCATGCCGTATGGAGCTTAAACTGCTTCAAAAACTTCTTAGCAAAATTTTCAAATGTTGATATGGATTTAGGCGCGAGCCTAGTGACCTTGAAGAAACTCCTTTCAAGAAGGTAGGGAAACACCTAAAACAAACATCGCCCGTAGCTCTAGCTCCATCCATATGCCATTCGTATTTGAGTAAGTGTTGTTAGGATTAGCAGTTCTGTTTTAGTATGACATTAACGGCATGGTGAACTTTTTGAGGTATTCTTTTCTCGAGATTATTTAGTGAATGGGGTTCGTCTTGGTGTGGAAACCCAATATTCAATCTTCCAACCCCTGCTTTCTTCCCCCAATCATTTAACCATGTCAGCGATGTACTCCCGGGTGGCACAGTAATTCAAAGGTCAACTATAGGTGGCTACACCGAGTATTTGACTCTGCAAATAGTCTTGGTTTTCCGGTTGACATCTAGGTGCTCCCGTCTCTAGGAGTACCATACATTTGGTATTTGGCAGACGTACAATTAGTTGAGTTGCGATTGTCTGAACTCCACCTTTATCAACATCAACATCCAACTCCAAATCATCATCAAGCTGCATATCCATATCCACATCAGAGACAACTACGTCATCATCTTCCCGAGCATCCTCCACATGGGCATTTCTCTGGGTACCGAGTGAAATTCTCTCAATATCAACCTATTTTCTTGAGGGGGGAGCACTCATGCTTCCTTTCGCATGTCCTTCTATAACTCCACCGACTACTTCCTTCTCTTTTGCTTCCCATCACTCATGTTTAGGCCGAAAATAGAGGAATTCTCTTGTTCTATAACAGCTGAATTTTCCCTTCTAGTTCTCCTGATAGTTTAGGGATGCAGATTGAGCAAAGCGTCCATTTTGTCCATAAGAGATTTTTTGGCTATCCACCATCTTATGGTTTAGCTCATGGATCATCTTTTCAAACTCTCCTTTGGTCACTACTTCATGTTGAGTCGAGGATTTTGTTATTGCGTTTCTATTATTAACTTCCATTTAGTGAGTATTTGCTTCATCACCACCAGCTATCACTCCTGATGATCTTCTAGACACAGACTTTCCTTTTCTAGGCGCCATAAATTTCCAATGGCAAACCTTTAAATTCTTCAAGCAAGTTTTTTAGATCTAACTTTTGGATCTTTCCAACCCAAAGCAGAGAGCTAGATCTAAGCCTTGGTTCAATTCTCAATAAAAGCACCAAAATGTTAATGAAAAAAATGGTTCAACATCCAAGATTGAGTTGTAGGGAACCTGTAAGATCTAGATCTAATATACAGTATTGAAAATAAAAGAAAATAGAAAAGGGAGATAGATGGTCTTTATAGTGGTTTGGCAATCTTTGGCCTATGTCCACTTTATAGATTTTATTGATTGTTGTTTATAGAAAGTTTGAGATTACAAGTTACTAGTACAAGGGTTTGGTTAGTTCTCTAGCTTAGAACTACCAAGAGTAGTTGCCTAGATGACTATTGTGAAGGAGATAAGAAGTAAAGAAGAACTAGAAGAAATCAGATCCCTTTTTAGTTGTAGTTAGGCTGGTATTTATAGGGAAGCAGTGCATGGAGTCAGAAGCCCGCTTGCAGTAAAGTCCACAAGAAAGCCCGATGTCATACAGGTGGGCACGAAGGCCCACGAGCCAAGGAAATAACTTGGTACTGACCTAAATAACACAGTACTGATCTATTTCCTTTGGCAAAAAGTGAACTTCTTTACTTACTTAGCTCTTCCATATTTATCTCGATATGTTCTAAGTATATTTTCATGATTTTTAGTTGATTCTAGTGATCTTCCTGATAGCACTTGAATTATCCTTCTTTCTTAGCTTTTATCACATCAATCCTTAGAATTGGCCATCCAAACTTGGGAAAAATCACTTGATCATGAGTTATTGGAGTAGTGTAAGAGATGTATGAAGTTTGGGAAGTGAATAGGGAAGGAAAAATGACTTGGTAACGAGCCAAATGACTCAATACCGAGTTATCTGCTTTGCTCCAATTTTTTTGAAACTTCTTCCATTTGTTTCCCTATTCCTTCTAAGTGTGCTTTCAAGTTTTTGAGTCATTTCATCTTGACGTTCTAACATCCATCGACTTCTGCTTGGTTAAAATTAAAGCTGATTAACATCCACAATGTGTTTCATGTATCAAAATATGTGCATAATTTAACCATTGTTAATGAGCCAAGTCTGTTGGAGGATATGGAGTTTGAACCTGAGCCAAGTTAATTACGTGGTCTAGCCTGTATTATCAAGAATTGAGTGAAGCGGCTTAGGAACAAGGTGGTGAAATTAGTGAGGATGTAGTGGGGGAGCAACCCGGGGAAGAGCACACGGGAGCCTGTTTCCTTATAATCTAGTTTTGGATATTAGATTTGGGATGCTTAGGATTTGGTTGCCTCATGATTGAACTAGATAAGTGTATACAGTTAGGGTGTTGCACCCTTGACTCATGATATGATCTAAACTACTGCATTCATATAGATTTTATCTATGGCGATATATTAGGATTATAATGCATCATGCTTATATGCCATCTATATTGCATACATTCAAGATGCCGACTACTGGATTTCACTATTGCATTTAGTAAAGTATTATAGGATATGATCATGCATTCATATAAGTTCATCTATATGTTATGTATGATTGAAATTTGAATGATAGTTGTGAATTGGATGACCTAGATGCTATGTTCGTAAATTCGGGGACGAAATTCCTTCTATGGGGAGAGTGCAATAACATGTATTTTTCGATAATTTAAAATAATGAAATAAATTTAATTCCTTTTGACCAAAGGGCAAAATCATCATTTTCCAACTTTTTAATTTAGAAACAAAACCGACACATTGCGACTGTCTCATTTTTATAATGCATATTGTATATTTTTTTGTCCGGATCGGAGTTCATATGATGAAGTTATAGACGCTTTTGTAAATTGGAATTTGAATTTTAAATGGGCGAAGCCCAATTTAACTTGAATGGACACCTTTCCTTGGCTATAAACAACAGTCTATTTCTCACTTTCAAAATTTTTAATTCATTTTTCTTCTGTACGTATTTTCTATCTTCTTCTTCCCATCTTAGAAACCGGTAACCCTTTTCAAACAAGATCAAATATCTATCTCAGTTCTTCCAGAAACTTAACAAATTAAATTTCAAATCAAAGAGAGAATTAATGGTAACATTCTAATACCAATTTGAGTCATGGATAAATCAATTTGGAGTAGAGGCCAATTCCAAACAGCATGTAATTTAGGGGAAATCTAACCTTGGCGAGTGGTTTTCGCATAATTTGCTATACAATCTGTTCAATCTCACCTAGTTCTTAGATGATTGTGGCCTAGGTATAAAGTTTAGGGTAATCTTTATGATTGTTTATTTTGAATAGTAATTAGTGGTGAAACTAATATGAAATTTAATGTTGATTTGATAAATAAGTTAATGGAAATAATAGCCAAATTGAGAGAGATTAAACTAGTAAATAAACTAGTCAATATTTGAAAGATTAAGGGAATATTTGTTAGGAATTCATATGAAATGATTGCGATGTTGAAAACTAAGGTTTATTATAGTAAACTTTGAAAATTAGTAAATAAAATTCAAAATTTAGATAAATTATACATAAATATATTATATATATATTATCTTTATTGAAGTATAAGGGTTGAAATATGTATATTGCGACATATGTACACAAATACATCATAAATATGGTAATAAAACATACAAAAATACGACGAACTGATCACCAGAGTAGTTTGAAGAACATTAGAGATTAAATATGAATTTATATAAAATTTTATCCATTTATATGGATTATATAATATAGATTTGATATATAGAGTTTAAATGGAAGAAACTAGTTTATATCCAAAATATAATATAAAATAGGTATAATTATATAAATATGCTTATAAAATACCAAATAATGTTTCAGGTCATAATATGATTTTTATCTCAAATTTCAATGATTTTTTAACTGTGTTTTGATATATATATGTGTGTGTGTGTGTGTGTGTGTGTGTGTGTGTGTGTGTATGTATGTATGTTTATGTTTATATATATAAGAAAGTGTAGTATAAAAATCTAAAAACTAACTTTATAAATATTAACTTTTGAACCAATTTCTAAATAATTTTTGACAAGAATCTTTTGATGAAGTTATTGTAGAAAGATCATAGATGATCATATGAAAATTTAAAAGAAAACGAATTGAAAATCAAATAAAAACGAGCAAGAAAAGGTCAAGTAAAACTGAAAATAAAAATATATAAGGCTTCCGAAATTAACAAGAACATGCAACTGTCAAAATGAGACACAACAGTCGACTGGTGGGAAAATCATAGGTCGACAAGTGACACAGGTCGACTTATGTTATCGGTCGACCTATGACCTATGTAGATTCATGTATATTTAGGTGTGTGTGCATGCACGGAACGCTCTTGATCTTTTTCCTTAGGTTTTAGGTTATGTATAGTGACGTTTTGGTATGGACTTATGATGTGATTAACTGGATGTTTGGACATGTATATATAAATATATTTATGTATGTGTGTGTGTTGATATACATTGATAGATACATATGGATAGTCGATTTTTATTTATGACTTGTTTGACTATTGATTTTGAGACCTATATTGATTATCACGGTAAAAGGATCACTCAGTCAGCGTTGAAATGCTAAGGTACATGTTATTGTACGAGAATGAGTCTATAAGCCATGTATGGAACTGTGTGCATTTGGTGATTTAGCCATGTGTTGATGCAATAGGGTTTGCTTTGTTTTGTATATAGGTTAGACCATATCATCGACCATTGTAACTATATTTGACTAAGACCATGTTTCACGACTTAGCCATATTTATTGTATTGTTTGATTGACTTGTTGGATGCAGGTGATACAGGACTAAGGTATGATTGTTTATGAAAGTTGTCTTAGCATTATTTGGGAATGACTAGAGTATGTAGTAAAGTCGATGTACATCACTCGCCTGACTGTATTTTGACCTTCTCCATATTTTCCCTTTTTGTTTCATCGTTAGCCTAATGGAAAATGATGTGTTGTATCGAGTGACACTGGATGATGCGGATGACGAGGGCATTACTTATGTATATAAACAAATATATATAAATAATCATCTGACATTTATTTTATATGTGTATTTGGATATGATTTGGATTTGATTTTATTTTATTTGATTACGTATGTACATTGAATCTATCGGGTTGGAATAAAGTGATATTTGGTTTTATTATATGTTGTTACCTTCCGTTGTGAGTTCAAAACGAGATACAAAATATATTCATTATTTGTCTCTTGTTATCAATCATCAATGACATGATATTTTTAGTTTTCAAGGTTTACCCACCGTAGGTTGGGTTAAATAAGAAGGTCGAAAAAGGTAGGTAGTTACATCTAGGGATGCCTTGTTTCTTTATGGTTTCATTTCGTCATCTCAACTCTTCCCCACGTTAGGTCTCGGTACACCCTTTTCTTCTTTCGACAACTCTTGCCTTTGTATGTTTCTCGTGTATTGGCCTCTGGTTACCGCGTCTTCCTTCGGCAATCACCTTTGGCTTTCTCCTTATATTTTCATAGCATATTATACATACACTTTACTTAGTTTTTCAATAGTTCCTTTTAACCTTCGGTTTTGTTCCAGTCCTCCCGCAATTAAACTATTATTTGCTACTTCAACTCTGCTACAGGCAGTAAAGCCTAGCATCTGTCTATGCCAGCCATTTCCCTTTACATGTGTCGCCAACATATTCGTTCCGCCTTCACTTGTAGTCAGTGATAGTCTTGTTTTGTACATTTAAACTTTTGGTAGGCATATTTTTTATGTCCAAAATACATGTTTTCATTTAGGGGTAACTTATAATAATCCCAAATTTTTTGGTAAATATGTTCCAAGTGCATTTTAATCAAAGCCTTTGCATTTTATTTTCTTAATATACGGATCCTTCAAAAATTAATAACTAATTATTATAATGTGGGCAAATTTGAAAATTAAAAGCATTCTCTAAAAATACATAACATCATATTAAATTATTACATCATTTCGAAATCATTAGAGTTGGAAATAATAGCTAAACATCCTCTAGTAAAGCCATTTTTACCCAAAACATTTATTAAAAATATTTTTAAAACACTTAACACCTATCATAAGATTCATATCCATGATCAATACATATGAAAATAGAAAATTGTCGTGTAAACCCTTAATTAGCTTTGATCCTTAAAACATTAATTTTTCCTTAGCTTTTTAATCCTCCTCCTCCTCTTTTCTTTTCTATGATGCCACCACTATTAAGAAGTTTAGAAGCTTTTGTTTTCTTTTATGGAGATAGAATGAATAGAAATGAGAGAATCGCTATACTTATTATCTCTGAATAAGTTGGGTCATTAGTCCCCATAACCTTTTCCTTATTTTTATTCATTCTCTCAAGTTAAATGCAAGTTGCAACATCATAAATAAATGTTTGCCTAAATACTTATCATGATAAATAATTATTTACTTTAATCTAAATGACAACAAATAAATAAATGTTCCTCATATATTTACTTTGCTTAATACACACTTTTCCTTATTTAGTTTCATAATTAAGTCATTTAAATTTTATTCTCATAATTAATTCTTTAGTTAATTATTTATGGGGTGTTACAGGCTTACCCTTATAGGAATTTTGACCCTAGAAATTCACATAAAATACGGTAGTTATTCATTCTTTCTCATGCTCATTCTACATAAACACATAAGTTCTCTACCATGCGTCATAAACAAAATGTAAAGTGCGTTCACTAGTACATAACAAATCAACCATAATAACACATAAATATATGGTCCATAAAAAACAAAGCAACCATACGTGCTAAGTATAAACAAACAACTCGGGATAAGTCCTCCTAATTTTATCTTTAGTTTTCCAAGTACAATCCTTCCAAACCTCACTCAATTGGACTTGTATATAATTCACAACTTTATTCCAAAGCTTCTTTGTGTCTCGATCCACTACCTAAAATGGTTTTCTCAGATAAGTCATATTTGGTTTAACAACTAAGTCTTTTATAACTCTCGGATATACTATCATATCAGGGGATCGATCTTCCTTAAATGTGATGCATGAAACATATTATGGACCCCGGCAAAAGCACTCGGTAACTCAACCATATATGTTGCTTTACTGATTCTCTTAAGTATCAAAAATTGGCTTGCATATCTCGATGCTAGTTTCCCATCCTTTATGGACCTCAAAATGTCTCTCATCTACGAAACTTTAACAAACACGTGATCCCCTAGATCAAGCTTTGAGTCTTTATACCTCCCATCGGCATAACTTTTCTGCCTTGATTGAGTTTGCTTCATTCTTTACCAAATCAATTCTACCTACTTTTCAGGCTTCTCTTACAAGATCTAGACCTAGGATGAGTTTATCTCCCATTTCATACCGACATATTGTTGACAGACATGGCCTTCCATTTAATGCCTCAAAGGTGCCATCCAATATTGGATTGGTAAATATTGTTGTAGGAAACTTCCACTAAGTATAGACGATCTTCCCAAAATCCCATAAAATCTGATACACATGTTCGCAATAAATCTTTAAGTATTATGTTAACTCTCTTGGTATGTCCATCCACTCCAAGGATGGTAAGACATACTCATACATAACTCCAAAGCCAAAGCACACTATAGGCTCTGCCAAAACTCACTGGAAAAAATGAGTCACGGTCTCTAACTATGGTATTTGGAACTCTATTTAGTCTCAGTATAATCTTCTCGTAAATATCGACCAACTTTGATGTCATCCTCGTGTATATTACTAGAACAAAATCGTTACTCTTATTCAATCTATCTACTATGACTCATATAACTTCATTCCCAACCCAATATCATGGAAATCCATCTATGAAGTCCATAGAAACTGATCCTCGTTTCCATATTGGATTTGTTAAAGGCTACAAAAGTCAACTTGGCTTTTGATTTTCAGCATTGACTTGTTAGCATGCGAAACACTTTTTAACACTCTCTCCAATCTCTATTCATTCCCAGTAGAAGTTTTTCTTTATATTTTGGTATACGTTTGTACCTTATGGGTGAATAGCAAACTTTGGATGATGGTATTCTTTCAAGACTTCCTTCAAAAGGTCTTCTTTATTTAAAACATACATTCTTCCATTCTTTCAGATCCAACCTCTTTCAACAACTTCATGCCCCATAACTCTTCAATCTTGGAACTAGTTCTTAGGCACCTAATCCTTTCGGTATAAAGTAGAACTCTTTTTGTTTCTCAACAGTCCTTTCCTTGAGAGATAGACGAACTTCTACGTGTGGTAGTATCCTAGAACCTCTGCTCAAATCAGCACTTGATCAAAAGTGAATGTTGTAAGAAGCTAATTTCTCTAAAACATTCCACTCTTTAATCATAGCCTAAACACAACTCTGATGCCTTTGGCTTAAGGAATTGGCAACCTTATTTCCTTTCCCTAAGTTATACTATATCCCAAAATCATAAGATGCCAAATACTATAACCACTTCTACTGTCTCATGTTCAACTCCTTTTGAGAGAACAAATATCTCAAGGACTAGCAGATAGTAAATAGTTTAAACCTTTCTCCTAAAAGGTATGTCTTAAAATTTTCAATGTGAAGATAATAGCTACTAAGTCAAAGTTTGGAGGATTTTTATTACCGTTAGAGGTGCCAATTTGGAAGTAGGAGTATATATCGATGGACTTTATAAATGGGTCGCTTAGGAGTCTGTTATCCATCCTTGTGATTAGGTCGTATTCGAATGAATCTCGTTAGTCAACATAAAGGTTATTGAGGCAGAGAGCCTAGAGTGATAACTAGCAAACTTAGATGCCAAGTATAGCCAAGAGGACAAGCCGAAAGCCTAGCAATCAATTTCCAAAAGAAGGCAAATACCCCCTACACCCATAAGCCAACTTCAAGAGAAGTTATGGATCGGTACCGATCCCTGATCAAGGATCGGTATCGATCCATGAATACTATCCAAAATCGACTGTCTTCCAACACCCCTTCAAGCTAAGACGTCTCCCAAGCATTGTTGGATCGTTCACAAGCAGTTAGCACCAAACACCATACATTCGTGAAGCTAAGTGGTGCTATTCCATCACTGAACCAAGTATATCATCCAGAACCAAACTTCTAACAAAGCAACCAAGGTGGAAAAGATGAAGGCATAAGCAAACCACACCTATCCAAGGCCATGAAGGAGATCCACAGAATAATCTTATGGATCAGTACTGATCCTTGATCTTGGATCGGTACCGATCCATGATAATGGCTGATGTGGCTATGATCTTCCTAGTATCTCTTTCCTGGATGTGGGAAACGTGCATGTGAACAAGGTGGAGGAGATTTTGGCATCCTACCGCTATAAATAGAGGGCGAAGGTGACGTTTTGAGGGATCTTTTCAGTTGTTTACGAATTTACATATTCCTCTTGTAATTTTAGAGATCATCGTCGATCTACAAGAACAACTCTTGTAAACAACAATCTAATCTACAATAAAGTTAAGTAGACGTAGGTAGTGATTAGCCGAACCATTATAAAGTTTATGTAGCTTGTTATTTCCCATTTTAATTTACTTTCTTCACTTAATTCTCTACTTACATTCTCTGTGTTTTTGTGCCACTTTTCGGTATAAACATTTTGATGCTTTCGCAGAGAAAGTCGATCTTAGTCTGTGAGGATCTATTTTCTACTTTTTGGATAAGTTAAATCCGCGAGGTAGATCAATTAGTTTTATTATTGCAACCCGAGATTATTTAGATTCTAGCGGAATTCATCGAAGGACTGATTTGACTAATGGCCCTACGAAAGGAGAAATCCACCACTTCCAGACCCGCTAGCGATGCCGAAAACATTGAATCTTGACATGTTAAAGAAGTTGTGCAGCGAAGCACTATTGAAATCTAGAATCTATTAGATATAATAATAAGGGTCGAAAAGGATCGAGTGATGAAGGAGATAATGACAAGCTATAGGAGAGCCATGATGAGATGAATCAGCAGATGCAGGAGAGTATCAACTTGATGAATCAACCTATCTGCAATTGCAGAAGAAGCAAGAAGGACTTAACACCTTCCGATTCGGAATATGATTGTTCTTCATCATCCAGAAAAAAGCATAGGGAAGGAAAATAAAAGATGAAAAGAAATGAGACCGGGACTTCAGAGAAGAGATTGGAGACCGGTCATGGACAAACTACGAGGATTAGTACCGAACCCCAAGAAGGGATTGATGTCCAACCAAATTATTCTTGATATAGTGAATGAGCGAGTTGATTTTTTAGATGATGATGTTGGTGGTACTGCTGGTCGTGTTATTGGTGGCCAGAATGCTGGAGATCAGGCACCTGCTGTTGACCTGCCACGTAGAAATCGAACTAATAGAACTACTAGACGAACGGTTATCTCGAAGTCAGGAGAACTAAGGTATCGCGAGCCCAACCAAGACCGTTTTCCAGGCCAAATAATCGAGGTGGACCATGATTACTATTGTTCAATAGATCCCGCGGAGCTGGAGTACTTGGCTGAAATGGTGAGGAGATTGGTAAGCGAAAATCAACATCGGAGTAATGATAAATGGAGCTCCTCCCCTAGTCGGAACCCATTCACTGAACAAATACTGCATAAAGAGTACCCTAGAAGGTTTATAATGACAACGATGTCATCGTATAATGGAAGGACGGATCCGAGGAAGCATTTGATGAAGTATGAATGGCATATGGATTTGGCCAAAGTGACCGATGCTGTCGGATGTCGTTGTTTCCCGATTTTTCTCAAAAGTATTGCAACAACGTGGTTCACCCGACTACCCCCGAGATCCATATCGTCTTTTGATAATTTAGCATGGCAGTTTATTAAGCTGCTCCATTTACACACCACTCATCCTAAGGACATAATGTCATTGTCGAACCTCTTCCAGGAAGTGGGAGAGTCATTGAAAGATTTCTTTAATAGATTCCACATGGTTGTGACGGAAGTGAGTAATGCATAAGAAGATATTGTCTTGATGGCTTTGATAAGAGGTATTCATCCTGACATTGATTTTGGGAGATGGTTGAAAATGAAACCCCCACCAACGATGGATGTGTTTTATAGAAAGTGAATCAGTCGGAGAAGGTGAATCAGTTCTTGCACTTGGAAGTGGCAAGTACTACCGCCAAGAAAGCCTATGTCGGGTAGTCAGCCAAGGTGATTATAAGCAATGTTGCAGTGAAGTAGTCCGAAGTGAATTCCAGGACTATTGATGTGAATGTCGAAAGTAAAAGTGGTGGTTAGAGAAGGAATGATCAAGGGACCAGAGATAGAAAGCCTGATTTCAGGAGGCTCTCTTGGTTCCTGAAGTATGACAGTTACACTTAGTTGAAAATTGAAAACATATACCTTGCTACCTAAGGTACGGAACAATAAAAGAAGTCGGCTCCAAGGAATCGATTAAGAAGGAAAATAAGTCTTGTTGGTACTGCAGATTACATGAGATACACAATCATAACACAAACAAGTATAGATACTTGCGCGCTGTAATCGAAGACCTGATCAGGAAGAAGAAGTTACAATAGCTCATTAAAGTCCTAAAGGATGGCGGCCAAGAAAGATCTAACCCCTAATCTCCATCGTTCTAATGGGGGAAGGTCAGGCTTGGTGAGGACGACCCTAATTGGCTAGAAAAAAGATTGGTTACCAATATAATATTTGGTGAACCGCATCCAGTTGAGAAGATCTGGAATGAAATGGAAAGGTATGCGAGCGCATTGAAACATGTTGTGAGTGAGAGTTGCTTTACCAACGAAGATGCAACTTCAACAAACCAGCTCAGGACAATGACAAATGATATTGTATTTATAAACAAGGATGCTGACGGGGTTGAAGCCCCAACATTGGATCCTTTGATGATATCGACCATGATTGGGCCGGCGAATGTAACGAAAGCGCTAATCAATCATGATAGTTCTGCGAACATATTGTTAAGGCTTATGATCAAATGCTTTTGGATGGCAAAGATCTGAAACCGTGAAAATCTCATATCCAGGGATTTAATAAGACAGCAATAGAACCCATTGGATGTATGGACCTACCGACGGTGTTGGGAGAAGGTGACCACAAGAGAGTGTAGGTTGTAACCTTTGTCTTGTTGGATATATTCTCTACTTATAATGCTTTTCTAGTTCGATGGGCCCTCGCTAGTTTCCATGCAGTCATTTCCCTGTGGTGCTTGGTGTTGAAATTTCCTACATATAATGGAGTAGGAGTTGCCCGGGGAGACCATGGGCTTGGACCTGAGTGCTACATCGTGGAGCTGAAAGAGGCAAAGCGACATGAGAAGGGAAAAGGTGTGGAGAAGACTCTCTGAATCAAGTCATTGGACGCTTAGCAACCACCGCCAAAGCTTTAGCTCGGACAGCATAAGGATATGGATTCAAGGAATGAGACAGAGGATGGGTAGGCGGCCCACACAGAATTAGCGATCAACATCCTGGTCAATCGGGATGATTCTACATGGGTCCTTAAGATCGGATCTCAACTCAACATGAGAATGACGAAAGAATTAATGGGTTTCCTCCGAGCGAACCTAGATGTGTTCACCTGGACACATTTCAACATATGTGGAATACTAAGGAATGAGACAGAGGATGGGTGGGCGGCCCCCATAGAATTAGCGATCAACATCCTGGTTAATCGGGATGATTCTACATGGGTCCTTAAGAATGGATCTCAACTTAACATGAGAATGACGAAAGAATTAATGGGTTTCCTCCGAGCAAACATGGATGTGTTCGCTGGACACATTTCCACATGTGGGGAATATCGCCATAGATAGCGTGTCATGCATTGAATGTCACTACAAGAAAAACTATTTTTAGTTGCATTAATTGGTGGCGTTTTAAATTTTGTGCAACTATTGGTAATTTTACAATATAAAAATAAACAAAGAAACGCGGCTAGTTCTCCCGCCAGTAATTCGTGGAATTTTTTGCTAAAGTTTTTTATGGCCGCTCAAATTTCCTTTACCACTTTTTCTTCTTCTCAAACTACTCCACTTAAAAAAAATTATTCGTCTCTTCCAATTTACTCCACAAGCCCTAATTTTCCTAATTCAAAAACTGGGACCGAACTAAAATAAAGCAAACGTGATTTTAAAAGCAGAATTCCAAGTTTCGCGAATCAAAATCCCAATTACCAAAATCAAAACCCCAACCCAGACTTCGAACTGGATTTAGGTGATTGTGGAATGAATGCGGAGGCGGTGAAGGTGATTTCAAGTGGAGCGGTGGTGGATCAATTCGAGGAGGCGCTGCTGTAAGAGACGAAGGCGAGTTTGAGTTTGAGATTTCGAACAGCTGAAGTTGCGAATTTCAGGTGTGTGTCTGCCTTTTTCTTGCTTTTAGTTTATTGTGTCAAATATTTTTTATCAGTACATTGCAAATTAGATACTAATAAAATGAAGGAAAATTTATGTATATATAATTGTAGATCACTTTGTGGGTTCAATAAAAACATGCCTATTTGCAAACTTATTAAAAACATGGGTATATTTCTACCACATCAGTTGTACAATGGTTTTCCCAGTTAGGATGTAGCAAGCACACTAGTTCGGATCAAGCTATGTTGCCCTCTTAAAGTTACTTTAGGGCCAAAAGCACTTTGTGTTGCTAGTCCGTGGTAAGGAAGTAGCATTAGAACTCAAAACAGAGAAGTGCAGCTTCCGGGGAAGTCAACATATATTCTTTGTATGTATTGATTGATGGATAATAAATGAATGATTGATATGAACCATTTTCAATTTGAATACATCAGTTCATCAAGATTTTGGGGCTATGTTATATGTCACTTGTTGATTGCTTGAACACACAATATGTAAACTATCAAGTATGTTATACGAGAGTAGTCTGATTATGTACAATTGCTTCTTGACCACATATGGTTTCTTTGTAGGTCACAGTGATGAATGTTAGAAAGGTAATCTAAGAAAAGGCAATTGACATTGTTAATAAAATCCGTTCTTTTTATTTTCTTTTCTCCCTTTAAGGTGATTGAAGCAGCTAAGAAGAGACCTGAGATATTGGTTCAAGTAGGGTTGAAATACAGATACATGCCTCCTATAGCAAAACCGCTTGATATAGTTCACAGTGGCAAACTTGGGCATGTTAAAATGGTTGCTATACGTGAACATCGATTTCCATTTTTGGTCAAGGTAAAATATATTCCCTTTTCAGCATGCAGTAGAACTATTCAGTACTTAAATGTAAGAAGTGAACAATGTTGGATTATTTTTAATTTAATCAATTATTAAAACTGAAAATTATTGCTAAGACACAGCAGAAAGCCTACAAAGAGCATGAAGTGCATCCTATACAAATGGCGAGTTCATTTGTTTTGTTTTCTTATCTAACCTTTTAATTTTGTGGTTGTTCAGAAATGCTTGAGCTGATTCAATATCAAATTATTTTGTAGATGCATGTATGGTCCCTAACAAATTGTCCCCAATTCAACAAGTGTAAAAAATGTCTGTATTGTCAAAATTTAACTAAATACAAGGCATGCAATTTAATATCAATGCTGCATAGGATAGAATTCTTAAGTGTCCATGAATGAAAAGTAATCATTTTATTACATCCATTTGTCAATATTTTTATATTTGTTGTGTATTTAGTTATACATGATCCACGAAAAATGATACTTTGGGTTATGAAAGGTGTGATAGATATCCTTTTCTTTTGTCTGAAGACCCGATACACACACATATCGAGACAAGTCAAATAGAGTTTTATAAACCACAAAGAGATATCTGAAGTTTAGCAATTGAAAACATTTAACCATATAATGTAAACTGTAGATGATCTTTTGCTTGTTAATTTCCTAGACTGGGTAATTTGTATAGGTGAAAAACTGGAATTGGTTCAATGTCAATTCAGGAGGAACACTGGTTAAGAAGTGCTGTCACTTTTTTGATTTGATGAGGCTTTTTACAACAGCAAATCCTGTACACGTGATGGCTTCTGGAGCAATTGATGTTAATCACAAGAATGAAATTTACAATGGAAAGGTTAAAGTTACATTTTTTGACTTGTCAAATAGATTATTGAAATCAAACATTTGGCAACATCTCTTCTGGTGGAAACATTGTGCAAAATTAAAAGATTTCATGATATGAAAGCTAAAATTTATTACTCTTGCATTCCAAGCAATTTGCAGTACTTGATTCTCACTGATTGAAAGTATGAATCAAGTGCCTGACATAATCGACAACGCATACGTGATTGTTGAGTTTGATAATGGTTCACGAGGAATGCTTGATCTGTGCATGTTTGCGGAAGACAGTAAAAATGAACAAGAAATTTGTGTAGTTGGCGACACTAGCAAGGTAATATTTGGAAAATATTTGCACATAGCTTGTTTATGACATGTTTTTTAAGAGGACAACATATCGCATATATCCAAATCTACACCCTAATTGCAAGGTAATATTTGGAAAATATTTGTTCAGACTAGACATATGCACACCCACGCTTCAATGCACTCACTAACACAGCCTATATCCAAATCTACACCCTTACACACACAGTCCCAAACACATGAGAGTTTATATTTTTTTTAGGTATATATAGTGGAGAGAGTTGCATTAAATTAACTTTTAAAAGTTTAAACTTAAAACTTTAACTTAACTTTAATTTTACTTTAAATTAACTTTAAATTAACTTTAATTTTACTTTAAATTAACTTTAAATTAAATTTAATTTTACTTTAAATTAACTCTAATTTGAAATTAACTTTAATTTTAAAATTTAAATTAACTTTAGTTTTAAATTAACTTAGAACTTTAAATTAAATTAAATTTAAACCTTAAAATTTTAGTACCTTCAACTAAACTGTTAACTAATTGCTTTACTGTTAACTAATTGCTTTACATATTATGCATTAAATTACAATTTACAAAAGTATTATGAATTTAGGTGCTTACATTGTCATTTTTTTCTTGCTTAGGTTGTTGGATTCACCATTCTATCAAAGGAGGATTCGTAAGTGTGCAAAATTGATTCCTACTATTTAAGCTCAAGAAAGGACTTTATTTCATTTTTTTATAACTTTGATAATTTATATGACATCATTTATAGTATGATATACTTGTATAATGTTGTAGATGTTTGATCTCGTATTTGAAGTCCTACAAGTTAACGTAATTGTTTGACTATCTGTTGTGCTTTCACTTGTGTAGGCATCAGACTTTTGAAGAGAGCAAATTTGGACTTGATGATGCTAGCTTTCACTTGTGTATGCAACAAAGAATTATGGGTAATCAAACGTTTTGTTAGCACTAGTTAGATATAACATTTACTAGTACCCGATGTGTAAATTTGTATACAAATGGTTATTGTATGTGAGTTAGGTCATTTTTTCAAAAAACTATTGTATTGGAATGGTTATGGATATTTTATTTGATTATATGGTTAATGTGTTTTTTAACTTATTTGAATATGATGATTATGTGAGTGATTTTTGATTGATATAATAGAACCAAAATAGACCATTAATAGGAAATAATAGCATGAAAAAATGGTGTAAAATAATAAACAACTTTTAGTAGCGTTTCAAAAAGAAATATATACAGTGGCGTTGAGTAAATGCAACCGTAAAACAGGGGTAAAGTTGGAAATTCTATTAGTAGCGCCAAAAAACTTTTGGTGACGTTTTTTAAACGCCACCAAAAATTTTTTTAGTCGCATGTTTTCTCGCGGCGTTTATCAAAACGTCACCAAAAGTTTTTGTAGCGTTTTTTGAGCGCCACAAAAAATAAAATTTCTTGTAGTGTGTGAACCTTAAATGTGTCCTATGAAAAAGAAATGTCGAAGCCTAGGTCTAAAGCGATCTGTTGTACTGAAGGAGGAAGTGGACAAGCTAAAAGGCACTGGCTTCATCCATGACGCTCTATACATGGAATGGGTATCCAATCCAGTTCCGATCAAGAAGTCCAACAGGAAGTGGAGGACGTGCATCGATTATTCCAACCGGAATAAGGCATGCCCAAAAGACAGCTACCCACTCTTGAAGATAGATAATTTGGTAGATTCAACCACCGGGCACGAACTGTTATCACTCATTGATGCCTACTCTGGTTACAACCAGATTCCAATGCATATCCCGCACCAGGAGCACACCAACTTCATAACTAACATGGAACTATATTGTTATCCTGTTATGCCCTTTGGCTTGAACAACGTAGAAGTGACATACCAAAGATTGGTCAATTTAATGTTTAAGGAGTAAATCAGGCATTCAATGGAAGTGTACCTCGATGATATGCTGATAAACTCACGATAGTTGACTAATCACACGGAGGATTTGGCGAAGATGTTCGGTGTGCTTCGGAAATACAAATGAAGCTCAACCCATTGAAATGCTCTTTTGGACTTATGTCGGGGAAGTCTTTGGGTTTCATAGTGAACCCGAGAGGAATAAAAGCTAATCCAGAGAAAATCACAATGTTGAGGAACATCGAAGCCCCCAAGTCAATAAAAGAAGTTCAGAGTTTGAATGGAAAGGTTTCCACTCTGAGCCGGTTTATTTCAAGAGCCACAAAGAAGTGCATAACTTTCTTCGACGTTCTCAAGAATGGGGAAAGGAACTTCGCCTGGACGTAGGAGGGTAAATATGATTTTCAGGCTTTGGTAGATCACTTAGAGAGGCTCTATCATGTCGAAGCCTTTGGAGGGAGAGGACTTATTCGTCTATCTGGTGGTACCAATTCACGCCGTAAGTGCAGCACTCGTGCACGAGGAATTCCGAGTCCGAAGGCTGGTATATTACATAAGTAAGTGATTGATGGGGGTAGAGACGAATTACCCAAAGTTGGATAAGCTAGCCTTTTGCTTGTTGATCGCTTCGAGAAAGCTCTGTCCATACTTTCAGGCTCACCAATTAAAGTATTGATTGCCCATCCTTTGAGACAAGTTCTACAACAACCCTAGACTTTGGGAAGATTTCTCAAGTGCAATGTTGAGATCAACCAGTACAATATATCATGTCATCCTCGAAGAGCATCCAAAGCCAAGCATTGGCAGATTTCATAGTCGAGTACATTGCTCAAGATGATACTCTGAAAAGCAGTAGAGAGCAGAATGCTGGGTGGAAGATGTATACTTATGGAGCGCATAACGAGCGTTGTTTTGGAGTAGGCTTGTGCTGGTAACCCCGGAGGAACATTCGATCTGTTATGCCCTAAAACTTGATTTTTCCGTGACAAATAACGAGGTAGAGTATGAAGCTTTGATCACATGACTCAAATTGTGAAAGAGTTGGGAGTCAAAACTTTGCACATCTTTTATGACTCCCAACTGGTAGTGCATCAGGTGAGAAAAGAGTGTTAGGTGAAAAGGGCAAGACTGGCTCTTTATTTGAATAGAGCCATTGAGTTGCTTAACAGTATCAAGTATTACACGATAACGCATATTCTCAAAAAAGAGAATGCGAAGGCTAATTCGCCGGCCAAGTTGGCTAGCTTAGGAGATGCACATCTCATGGGCCTAGCCCCGGTGGAAGTGCTATCAGCTTCGAGCATCGAACAGATGAATGTCGATTGGATCTTGGCCGCTGAGTGTGAGAAGGAGTCATGGATGACTCTAATCAGGGATTATTTGTAGAGGGGAATCCTTCGTGATAGGAAGAATGAGCAACGACTGCTCCTTTGCAAAGCCTCATAATTCATCATGCAGGAAGGAGTGCTATACATAAAATGATTCTTAATCCCCTTGTTTTGGTCCGTTACAAAGGATGAAGCCAAGTAGGTCCAGATGGAAGTGCATGAAGGGGCCTGCGGTGGTCACACTTAGAGGTAGATGGTGGTGAAGAAGATTCTTCGTTATGGATACTTCTGGCCGATCTTCAGTTGAGATGCAGTTGATTATGCTAGAAGGTGCGACAAATGCCAGAGGTTTTCCAAGATTCCTAGAGCCCCGCCGATAGAGATGACTTAGATGGTCAGTCCTAACCATTTGCGGTATGGAGAATCGATATCATTAGTGTGCTACCAATGTCCAAAGGTAGTGTGAAATACGCTATTGTTGCGGTCGACTATTTCACGAAGTGGGCTGAAGAGGAGCTGCTAGCCATGATCACTACCAAGAAGGTGATCGACTTTGTGTTCAAAAACATCATTTGCCGCTTTAGGGTCCTGCAAACGATTATTTCTAACAACGAAACCCAATTCGATAGCACTGAGTTTAAAGACTTCTGTCGTAGACATCACATTGAGAAGAGATTTGCTGCAGTAGTACACCCACAAGCGAATGGACAAGTAGAAGTTGTGAAAAGAATAATTAAGTCCATTCCCAAGAGGCCACTGGAGAAGGCCAAAGACAAGTGGGTCGATGAACTACTATTAGCATTTTTGGCTTATAAAACGATCCACAAGTCCGCGACCGGCCACACTCCATTTTCCCTAGCCTATGGATCAGGGGCTATGATTTTGATTGAACTCAAGGTTCCTTCTCATAAAGTGACTCGTTATAACCCCAGAATGAGCGAGGAACTCTAATTGGAGCCACTCAAAGTGATCGATGAGAAGCGTGATGAAGATGACTTGAGAGCAGTCGTGCACCGAAAATGAGTCGCACGACATTACAACAGCAAGGTCAAGAGCTAGACCTTTGAAATTGGTGACATCGTCCACAAACGAATCTTCCTCGGCCAAGTGAATATGGACCAAGCTGGGAAGGCCCATATGCGATCGAACACAAGATTGGAGATGGAACATTCAAGTTGGCAACTATTTATGGGATTTCTATCCTGTGGGCATGGAATGGTGAGCACCTACAATGATGTTTCACTTGAAATCTGACTTTGTAAATATTTGATCAATGCTAATGTAACGAGACAGATTCTGTCATTTACCGTGAATATAAAATGAAATGAATTCTTAAATCTATGACAATATCTCCATAAACTGTGAATTATGGTTAACATAAATGAATCTGCATATACATAATGCAGGTGTGTAGGTACTCAGAGATAGGTGCAAACATATCTTCTATGATCCATGATCGGGCCCTTGAAGTAAGGTTGTCCCTGGCATCCAGAAACTAATGCCTATTAACTCCTTTAACCCTTGACTTGGAGGCATAAGTATAAACATTCGAGGGCGCAACGAGACAGTTCGCCCCAGCAGCTCATGCCTAGAGTTTGGCAAAGCACCAATTCCTTGCCTAGAGGATGGCAAGATGAAAGACCAATGCCCGAAGTCAGGGGAGGTCTCATACAAGAACATCATAACATTGCCCAGAGGAAGGCGAGGCAAAAGATCATTGCCTGGAGTTAGGCGAGGTCTCATACAAACCTCAATCAACACCCAGAGTCAGGCGTGGTTGAAGATTGACATCTTGATGAGGGATGACCAAACCACCATCCCAGGTGGTCAACCCAATCGGTGCCTGGAGTCTGTCATAGTTAGAAACAAATATCCTAATGAGAGATATCTAAATCACTATCCTAGGTGATCAACTCCGATCAATGCCCAGAGTTAGGCACGATAGAAGGAAAACATTCCAAAGAGGGATGTTTGGACCATCATTTTAGGTGATAAAAATTCGATCAGACCCCAGAGTCGGACACGATCAAAGAAGGGCACCCGAAGATGGGCACCTGAGTTGTTAACCTCTTGGTGATAGATATGGCGGAACACAAATCGCTATTACAATCTAGATGGAACTTGATTAAAGGCAAACATGATAGGCTAATAATTTGGTTAAGTGACAACAGAGAAACGATCCGCACAAACATGAAAAAAATAACAACTGTATTTCTCATAACCTAGGCAACACAAAACTTGAAAAGAAAAACAAGTTTTTATTAACATGGCATTGAAAACAAAACCGAGGGCTGAACCCACACAAAGTTAGCTTATACAAAAGAAAATGCTACGGCTATACATAAAAGCAAATAAACAGTCACATCTAATGCTTATGTTTCTTTTTCCTATCCTTAGCTCCCTTTTCGAAGGAGTATGCACCAAGTTCCTCTGGTTTCTATCTGCTCCTCCCTCCACTTCCACAGCCCTTCAAAGGAGTGTTTTGTGGTGATCCGACATGAATAATTGAGTGCCTCCAAGGGCAGAGAGAGTGATTAGAGCAAAGATAGTCGATCCAGGAAAAGCTATGGAAAAGGAGGAGGAATGAATTCAACTCGCTCTTCCTTAATCTCCTTGGCCAATGTTAGCACCAAAATTGGTCACTAACCTCGTAGAAGAAGATTGTGAAGAGATATAAGTGATGAAATCAAATTAAACAGAGAAGACAGTGCTAATCTAAATACGGAAAGTAAGAACACCAGATTTATAGTGGTTCAGCGTAATTGCCTACGTCCACTTTGAGGTTAAACTTTATTGATCTTCTTTATAATTGATTACAAATACAATTCGTGAATCAAATGCTTGAATGAAGTTGTTAAGTAGAGAAGATGAGTCTTGAAAATGGCAGAGTCTCCCCGGTGTTTTCTCTCCCAAAAAAGGATCCATTTCACTGTGACCCTGCCCCTCTATTTATAGGCAAAAGTGGGCTGGACTACCCAAGTGGGCTTGACAGCCGAACGCTCTAGCCCAGGCGCTGCATGCCGAACCAGGTACGCCGAATGCTTCCATGCCGAACGATCCTTCCCATGCCGAACGGTGCTTCTGATGTATGGGAAGTGTAGGATGGTTGCAGTGAAGCCGAGCGTATCTCTGTTCGAAGCTCTTGACCGATCAATGTATGTAGGTCGAATGATATCGTTACCTTGCGTAGTTGTGCATACTGAATGCCTTCTGAATGCCGAACGCTCTCGTTGCCGAGTTATCCTATCGCCAAGTTCTACTGACACCGAGTGCCTTTGGATGCCGAGTACTACTGACGCCGAGTGCTCCGGATGCCGAGTACCATGGGATGCCGAACACTACTTGACGCCGAGTACCCTTGTTGCCGAGTACTACGCCGAGTAGTCTCGATGACGAGTGCTCTTGATGTCGAGTGCTCTCGTATGCCGAGCAGTCTTGGTGCCGAGCAATCTTGATGCCGAGCAATCTCGATGCCGAGCGTTGGCGGACGTTGAGTGCCAGTTGACGCCGAACACAGCTGAGTACTACGCCGAACACTCCTGGACGCCGGACACTATGGATGCCGAGTACTACGCCGAGTACTCATGGATGACAGTTGCTTCGCCGAACACTCCTGGATGGCAAGTGCTTCGCCGAACACTCCTAGATGCCGGACACTCTCTGATGCCGAGCACTAGTTGATGCCGAGTGCTACCTAATGCCGAGCACTACCTGATGCCGAGCACTAGTTGCCTGGTCAAATCTCCAGGAAACACTTGCCCCCCAAAGTGTATTACGTGACTGAACGTAATACGCTTTGAACTATGTATCCTCCATGTCTCGTTTCAAATCCTTGAATAAATTCTAATGGAGATGCCTTCTTGAGAATATCAGTGGTCATCCGTGTCTGATTCTGCAGAGCTATTAGGCTTCGGCTATCTGATCTAGTCTTCTCTTAATAACCCTTAGTGAGAATTCAATTTCTGTTGATTTCAAGAAGTCGTACTTTTTCGGATGTACACATGCACGTTCGGGTACATGTTCTTGCCATTGGCTCTCGGATGCGTATAAGTCGTCGCCAACTCCATCTAGTTTAATTGCAATTCAATCGCGATTCCTTGTTTGTATTTTCTGTGAAATAAGGGTTGCAATCAGCCACTTGAGGAGTTTTCCAAACCTCTCTTCAGTACAAACTCTATGATTTTGTTCACAGCTTCGACCTGTCCATTTGCAGTTATAATGGATCATGGAAGGTCATAAGGACAGATGACGTTACGGATAAAGAAGTTGATTATTTTCTTCATCTTCGTCGTGGTTAAGAGTTCTTCATCTGCCCATTTGGTGACGTAATCAACTGCTATGATGGTGTATTTCGCACCACCTTTAGGATCGACAAGAAGATGATTTTAGTGCCCCCAAGTGGCAAACGGCTATGAACTAGCCATTTGACTAATTTCCATTGGCGGGGTTCCCGGACTTTTTGCAAACATCTTGCACTCGTCACATTGTCTAGCATGATCAACCGCATCTGGGTTGATGGTTGGCCAGTAATTCCTGTAGCAGAGTATCTTCTTTATCATGGTTTTCCCCCTGATGTTATTACCGCATTCTACTTCATAGACTTTGCTCAAGATATCATTATGGGCGATATGCCGAAGCATGGGGATGGATAAACTCCTTTTGACACACGAATTATTCTTAGATGATTTGGCGTGAAGCTTTGAGGAGGATCTGTCGTTTTCCATTCCTCCGTTCAGTAAGAATTCCTCATTGTAGATAGTCTTTGATAGGAGTCAACCATGACACCTTTTCATTTTGTTCACTGAGTACGTGTGTAATGATGTAATATGTGAAGTCGGTTAGTAGCTCTTGGACTTGGCCGAGATAAGGAGCAAGACAATGCCCCCTAGCAAGATCAACTTTCTTAAATTTGTATACTACCAATCAAGAATCACAAAAGATATGTAAAGTTTTCACTTCAAATCCTCTAGCAAGTTTGAGGCTGACAGTCAAGGCCTCATACTAAGCATCGTTGTTTGTTACAGGTAAATTGAGTTTTAGGACGTAGCTGATTGATCGTTCCTCAGGAGTCATTATCAAGCCATAACACTGATCATTGGATGCTCCATCCTCGTACATTTTCCATCTTATGGTCGGTTCTCTGCCACTCTTCGAGTAGTCATCTAAGGTAGTGAATTTGGGTGTGAGGTCTGCTAATTTCCGTCCTTGGATAGCCCTTCGTGGGAAATAAGTGATATTGAATTAGCTTAGTTCGATATTCTATTTAAGTAGTCTTTCAGACGTCTCAGGTCATTGTGTGCCCTGTCGCAACGGCTGGTAGGCGTAGACGTTGATGGGGTGAGCCTAAAAGTAAGAGTGGATCTTTCATGATGAAATCAATAGAGATTGTGCTAGCTTTTGTAGCTTCGGGTTGATATCCAATGCATGGCTCGCGATAGTTAATGAAATCACATATGCATGTCAGAATGGGTCCAAGGGAAGATATCATCATTTATTCAGAAAAATTCAACTAATTCTTTTATCATCACTGCACTGAGCTGTGATCTGATATTCAGCGCCCGGAAAGGGCCGCCATGGCTGGTTGTAATGTCGACCGTCAGATTAGCAGGTGCCATCCCAGATTCTATGAGTAAAGATGTAACTATCATAACATTCAATGTGAAATATGGTTGGGACGGCCAATGTTGATGATTACTCTAGTCGAATCCTAGAGTCTTGTCATGAGTTATTGATCCTAATAGCGAAGGGCTCTGAATGCTCTAATAGATTATCAGCAAATGGCCAAAGATCAGGCTTAAAAGCGCGTTGAAGGAAACGTCGAGTAGGGGCCAGCCTCGAGTTGTGTGCAACTGCATAGCTGGATCTTGCCATGAGTTTGAATTTGCCTGTATATTCGAGTAACGCATTTTCTATTCAATGCATTCATGATCCTTCACTCGCCCTTCTGGTTGGAGTGACAGTCAGTTGCCCACAAGCTTTGGCATTGATTTAATGATTCTATCTCTAGGCATCCTTTCAGTCGTTGCCTTGAGTAGCTGTAAGCACTATACACAAGTTTTAATACTGTGCTATCGTAGCCAATTTTTGGATGACCATGCGTCTTCTCCCAGTCTCGGGTTGATAAATGTACTGCATGGACGGTTGAGTCTCGTCCTAGCTATGTATATGTTTTCACCTAAACTCCAAAGACATAGGGGTGATTGGTGAAAAGTCGGTTCACATTCATCTTGCTTCTTACTCGTGCCCCCAGGTCTGGGGCATATACTGATAAGTAGGAAGGCCAACCACGCCCACTTTAGCTTTACTCTCTTTCCCGTTGAATCGTGGGATCATGTCAGTCGATGGGAGACTAGGTCTCGCCTATCTTGGATTTTATCGTGGTTTTTCATTCCAAGAGGAATACTTCGATGGCACGTAAGTTTCATGGCGTAATTTGGACAGTGGATGGTCATCCACGTCCACTTTGGTTCATGCTCTGTAATCAGATCTCGAGGTAAAGTTGGCTACAAATGCAGTTGAGTTATGCTCATCCAGTTTCATACTCCTCCTGACGAATCGAACGAGGGTGCTGGAGAATTTTTGACCAAGTATTCGTGGTTTACCCTATTTTCCATACTCTGGGGGTCATAGTTTTTCAAAAAACATCCGAGTCACATTCGTATGTGCTTGGTGCGGATCGGCATTGACCCTTGGTCTGAGGTATGATGTAGTAGGTTGCTCGTAGCTTTGGATGTCGTTTCGATTGGCTCTGTATTGAGGCCTCCCTGCAGTCGCTGCCTCATGTTATAAAGAACGCCACGCTAGAGCTACAATAAGCTGTCATATTCAGCTTTTTAGTGTTTTGTACCCCTGCCCCCAGTAATGATTTGGCCAGGTCACTGGTTGGATGGTCGAACTCCATCCTCGGCGGGTTAATAATCCTCCTGTCGGTTCCAGGTCGAAGTTTGCGGAATAGAAAATGGTCGGAATCCACTCGTCTATTTATCGATGTTTATATACCACTCTGCATTCTGGTGACTTAGTGTTATTCTCCCCCCGGTTGACTCGCGCCCAATTTGTGTTCATGCTTCGGTCCACGCTCCGGGGACTTAGAGATTTGTCAAACGGTTTACGCTTTAGTCCACAGTTCGAGACGCAGAGATTTTCGTCAACTCGTTTATACTCTAGTTCGCACTCTGGGAACTTAGAGTAATCTGGTCCGCTTCTGGGATTTAGAGATTTTTCTAAAGTCGTCTATAATCTAGTCCATGCTCTGGGGACCGAGAGTACTCCAGTCCGCACTTTGGGGAGTTAGAGTACTCCAGTCCGCATTCTGGGGACTTGCAGGTTTAAGTCATTTATACTCTAGTCCGCGCTCTGGGGACTTAGAGTACTCTAGTCCGCGCTCTGAGGACTTGGAGGTTTAAGTCGTTTATACTCTAGTCCGCGCTCTGGGGACTTAGGGTACTCCAGTCCGCACTCTGGGGACTTGGAGGTTTTAGTCGTTTATACTCTAGTCCGCGCTCTGGGGACTTAGAGTACTCCAGTCCGCACTCTGGGGACTTGGAGGTTTAAGTCGTTTATACTCTAGTCTGCGCTCTGGGGACTTAGGGTACTCCAGTCCGCACTCTAGGGACTTGGAGGTTTTAGTCGTTTATACTCTAGTCCGCGCTCTGGGGACTTAGAGTACTCCAGTCCGCACTCTGGGGACTTGGAGGTTTAAGTCGTTTATACTCTAGTCCGCGCTCTGGGGACTTAGAGTACTCCAGTCCGCACTCTGGGGACTTAGAGTACTCCAGTCCGCACTCTGGGGACTTGGAGGTTTAAGTCATTTATACTCTAGTCCGCGCTCTGGGGACTTAGAGTACTCCAGTCCGCACTTTTGGGACTTGGAGGTTTAAGTCGTTTATACTCTAGTCCGCGCTCTGGGGACTTAGAGCACTCCAGTCCGCACTCTGGGGACTTGGAGGTTTAAGTCGTTTATACTCTAGTCCGCGCTCTGGGGACTTAGAGTACTCCAGTCCGCACTCTGGGGACTTGGAGGTTTAAGTCGTTTATACTCTAGTCCGCGCTCTTGGGACTTAGAGTACTCCAGTCTGCACTTTGGGGACTTGGAGGTTTAAGTCATTTATACTCTAGTCCGCGCTCTGGGGACTTAGAGTACTCCAGTCCGCACTTTGGGGACTTGGAGGTTTAAGTCGTTTATACTCTAGTCCGCGCTCTGGGGACTTAGAGTACTCCAATCCGCACTCTGGGGACTTGGAGGTTTAAGTCGTTTATACTCTAGTCCGCGCTCTGGGGACTTAGAGTACTCCAGTCCGCACTCTAGGGACTTGGAGGTTTAAGTTGTTTATACTCTAGTCCGCGCTCTGGGGACTTAGAGTACTCCAGTTCGCACTCTGGGGACTTGGAGGTTTAAGTCGTTTATACTCTAGTCCGCGCTCTGGGGAGTACTCCAGTCCGCACTCTGGGGACTTGGAGGTTTAAGTTGAGAGCAGTCGTATTTCCACTCTTTAATTTGTATTCATCTACTGTATCAAGGCTAATGTCGTCGAATGAACAATCAAACCACGTTTGCTCACGTAATGGGATTCTGCCCCTCAGGATGAGGGATGGAATTTGAAAAATGGGTGATCGATTCTTGTCTGCTTGGTGATTATAGCTCTTCCAATCAAGTCAAGGAAGGAGGTATATGGCAGATGGTTGAATCACATCCATGTTGGGTTAGATAGCCAAATCTCTTACAATTTGCTCCGTATCTCCTTCTAGAAAATAAGGATAATAGATTGTTGAGTAGACAAAGTAAGTTGCATATGTTCCAAGGTGCAGTCGTGTCCATATATTGACAGCGATGGTTAGCGAGTACGCAGTCTACCATAACTACTTCAAGTTGGGCTTTCGAAAAACCTTTCGTGTTCAGGGTAGGATTTGATGTGTAGATGATCAAATCACGTCCACTTCAGACGGATCCCGGCGTCACTGAGCTTCATGAGGGGTATCTGTATTTTGTCGAACTTTGTTCTATGACTCAATTGGAGTGGATGATCGGGCCATATTCATTCCAAGCAGTTTAGGTCTCCAAGTCAAATGTGGAGGTTGATGGATGGATGGTCGGTTGTCCGAATCGATCATAAGTTGAGCATACGAAATCGGATCGTCTTGAAACTTGGAACATTGGCTTCCCTGGCTTTGATTGTTATGTCTTGTTAATCGTGGCTCGATCTAGACTCGGACAAAATCCATCGATATCCATAGTGAGCCTTTGTGTAACCGATCTCCAAGACGAACTGTCACTGGTTTCTAATCAAGTTCTTGGTGTCACGGCCTTGCCAAAAGGCGGGATAACATTTGCCCCCCAAAGGACGTCTTGTGTAAACATGACGTGCTTTGAAAAACCGCAGTCTTTCATGCTGAATATTTCCGTTCAGTTGATTGCTTGACAGTCGTCTTTTAATCGTTTCGTTGCAATCTTCTTTTAGACAAATGTTCAACTAGCATGCTTTGCTCTGGTTTTGCCCCCAGTTTTGGGGATGAGTATGGAGTTGATGTATGTTTATACTCCATCTCGCACTCTGGGAGTACGGAGTTGAGTAGATGTTTATACTCCGTCTCGCACTCTAGAAATACGGAGTTGATTAATGTTTATACCCCGTCTCGCACTCTGGGAGTACGGAGTTGATCAATGTTTATACTCCGTCTCGCACTCTGGGAGTACGGAGTTAAGTAGATGTTTATACTCCGTCTCGCACCCTGGGAGTACGGAGTTGTGTGAAGGATCGTCGTGTATCAACCAATTTTTAGCCATGATGTGATGGCTTGCCCCCGAGCTCGAGTTTCACTTAGCGAGTGGCCGGCCGTATCGCAGCCGCTCTCTACTTAAATAAATTCCACTTGCAGGATGGAATTCAGCTCTCCGTGCATCATGATGTTGTACATTATATTTAACCCATAGCCCCAAATCAAAGGCATATGGTTGATGATGAGCGATAGAATTATGCTCGTCCAGATGTAACTCCACACGTCCGATCATGGTCTGCGTAGATTGGTTGGCAACCGAATCTGAGTACCTGGTCACCTGCATCGTTTTGAAAGTAGTTTAGTTCAAGCTAGTCGTAGTTCATAGAACAATTGAAATAGAGATGGAAATGGAAATAATTCAAAGAAGATTATGGTAAATCTCATTGATATGTGAAGCAGCATCGTGTGCTCGCCATTCGACTCCGCCCTTGGCTCCTTTCAAAGGGATGTCGCCCGTCAACCGTCCAATTGATAATCATAGCCCTTTATTAATAGGCATCGGATATTCGCTTCCCTCCATTCTGCAGGACTTGTACATACTATTGAAGCTTTCCTTTCCAGGTCATCTTTTCGATCACACCTCGGAGGTGTTTGTAATCGCCCATGTTAGGATCAGTGAGCATCTGGGAATATACAACATTCCCCTGATTTTCTTTAGACTTTGGTGTACTCTCTCGAGGTTGGTTTCCAGTACCACTCCGAGTCATGAGTCTTCAAGTAGAGGTTGTCAATTGAATCTTTCAAAGAGCATATCTCTAGAGGTCGACTTTCCTCAAATGTGATTAGTATGATACCCTTGTTAGTATTTGGAATAAATTGCTTAGAGCTAAACATTGGTTTGCTTGGAGTCACTAAATTCGAAGTGCTGGGTTAGCGAAGAATGGTTCTTGGAGTCATCTTGACGTTTGCTAGAGTCACATCATCTATGTTCTCCAACCTTTGGGAGTACCGTTTGAATAGCGGTTGATTGTCCGTTCCATTGATGTCGTTCATAAGCTTCCGCTAGATCCTCTATGCCCTGGTCGATCATGGGATGTCAGGGAAGTGGATAGAATGTTCCTTTACTAAGTTGAGTTTTAAACTCATTATCCGGAGGCACTGCGCTGCGGCTAGGGTTCGGGGGGCCTGCTCCCCGAAATTTTTTTTTTAGCCTCTTTTTTGGAAGAGAGATCGGTATACAATGCGTGGATCGGTCTGGATACTTCGTTCGGCACAGAAGTACCGTTCGGTCATACAGAAGTACCGTTCGGCATTGGGGCGTTCGGCGTTGGCACGTGGCTCAGCCAAAGCTATTCGGCACAAGGCTGTTCGGCAGAGTGGATCGGCCTGGAGTGGTTCGGCCAAAGCTGTTCGGCCAAGGCTGTTTGTCCAAAGTGAATCGTCCAGAAGTGGTTCGGCACAACCGAGTCGTTCGGCATACAATACCGTTCGGCATTAGGGCGTTCAGTGTAGAGGTATGGTCGGCCTAGAAGAGTGTTCGGCCTAGAGGTATGTTCGGCCTGGAAGAGCGTTCGGCCTAGAGGTACGTTCGGCCTGGAAGAGCGTTCGGCCTAGAGGTATGTTCGGCCTGGAAGAGCGTTCGGCCTAGAGGTACGTTCGGCCTGGAAGAGCGTTCGGCCTAGAGGTACGTTCGGCCTGGAAGAGCGTTCGGCCTACGCCTTTTCTGGAGCGTTCGGCATATGCCTTTTCCGGAGCGCTCGGCATATGCCTTTTCTGGAGCGTTCGGCCTACGCCTTTTCTGGAGCGTTCGGCCTACGCCTTTTCTGGAGCGTTCGGCCTACGCCTTTTCTGGAGCGTTCGGCATACGCCTTTTCTGGAGCGTTCGGCATACGCCTTTTCTGGAGCGTTCGGCATACGCCTTTTCTGGAGCGTTCTGATGGTCTGGGCCTCCAGCCTCCATTTGTACTCCTGTCCTGAAGTTTCCAGCTCTTGCTTGGTCATGGTCTCCAGTTGTTTGAACAGCAGCTTCAGTCTTGCGGCGTCTGCGCCTGGGAGGTTCATCAGAGGAAGTAGAGCTGGCAGATGAGGAATAAGGAGCGGGATTGCCCCCAGCATTCTGTTGCTGCTGTTGAGTGAGTTGTGCCATCAGGTTGGCGTTAGCTTGCATCTGCTCTCCTAGTTGTCTCCTGCTTTCCCTGAGCTCTCTCATCAAGTCGTTGAACTCTATTCTGGCGACAACTGGAGTTTGGTCATGGGCGGCAATTCCTTCACCCGGAATTGCTGGTTGATTGCTAGGTCCTGCTTTTTGCACGCTAGCTGTCTCACGGGCATCCGCATTATGAGAAGCTGACCTGGTACGTGGTCCTGCCATTGTAGAGTTATCGGTATGAACTCTGAGTAGAATTAACGGATGTCCTATCAGTGAGTCGGATCTTCTTTGGGGGATTTATTCAATCCAGTAGCTTCAAAGCAGATCCTTGAGGTCTGAGAATTCAATTCTCAGTGAAAGCACCAAAGTGTTAGCACCAAAATTGGTCACTAACCTCGTAGAAGAAGATTGTGAAGAGATATAAGTGATGAAATCAAATTAAACAGAGAAGACAGTGCTAATCTAAATACGGAAAGTAAGAACACCAGATTTATAGTGGTTCAGCGTAATTGCCTACGTCCACTTTGAGGTTAAACTTTATTGATCTTCTTTATAATTGATTACAAATACAATTCGTGAATCAAATGCTTGAATGAAGTTGTTAAGTAGAGAAGATGAGTCTTGAAAATGGCAGAGTCTCCCCGGTGTTTTCTCTCCCAAAAAAGGATCCATTTCACTATGACCCTGCCCCTCTATTTATAGGCAAAAGTGGGCTGGACTACCCAAGTGGGCTTGACAGCCGAACGCTCTAGCCCAGGCGCTGCATGCCAAACCAGGTACGCCGAACGCTTCCATGCCGAACGGTCCTTCCCATGCCGAACGGTGCTTCTGATGTATGGGAAGTGTAGGATGGTTGCAGTGAAGCCGAGCGTATCTCTGTTCGAAGCTCTTGACTGATCAATGTATGTAGGTCAAATGATATCGTTACCTTGCGTAGTTGTGCATACTGAATGCCTTCTGAATGCCGAACGCTCTCGTTGCCGAGTTATCCTATCGCCGAGTTCTACTGACGCCGAGTGCCTCTGGATGCCGAGTACTACTGACGCCGAGTGCTCCGGATGCCGAGTACCATGGGATGCCGAACACTACTTGACGCCGAGTACCCTTGTTGCCGAGTACTACACCGAGTAGTCTCGATGCCGAGTGCTCTTGATGTCGAGTGCTCTCGTATGCCGAGCAGTCTTGGTGCCGAGCAATCTTGATGCCGAGCAATCTCGATGCCGAGCGTTGGCGGACGTTGAGTGCCAGTTGACGCCGAACACAGCTGAGTACTACGCCGAACACTCCTGGACGCCGGACACTATGGATGCCGAGTACTACGCCGAGTACTCATGGATGATAGTTGCTTCGCCGAACACTCCTGGATGGCAAGTGCTTCGCCGAACACTCCTAGATGCCGGACACTTTCTGATGCCGAGCACTAGTTGATGCCGAGTGCTACCTAATGCCGAGCACTACCTGATGCCGAGCACTAGTTGATGCCGAGTGCTACCTAATGCTGAGCACTACCTGATGCCGAGCACTAGTTGATGCTGAGTGCTACCTAATGCCGAGCACTACCTGATGCCGAGCACTAGTTGCCTGGTCAAATCTCCAGGAAACAACCAACAAAACCTGGGATGCTAGCATCTCCTTTATAGTAGGCTCTGAAAGAGTCCTAGAAGATCCCATCATAATAACATCCTCCACGACCTAAGATCCCTAAAAGTCTCTCGTTGCTTCCTCCTGCAAAGTGTCGATCATTTATGCACCAGGATCGGTGGTCTCACTAGCTAGAACATTCGAAAATGTCTCGGTAACACACATGACCACTGATTCTGTAGTTGACACTTGTTGTCCTAGCTGGGTACTTTCCCCGGGGAGAGTGATGATTGCAGGCTGACCTAAAATTTTAGAAACCTAAAAGAAGAGATTAGCAACCTTGACCGGTGTCATGTGAGCCTTCTCAAATATGGATGAGGTTAGTGAGATACCACCGTCATATTTGGGCTCAGTATGATTAGGGGCCATTAGAATTTCCTTCCTAGTTGGGAAACAACATGACTGTCTTTTGGAGGTGAGGCTCATCTGGCTTATACTGAGAATTTGATGGAGAGATGGAGACTTCTAGGAGCCCAAAAGTAAGACGTTGTAGCATCTTGGGGAGTAGACCCAAAGCCTTTACATTGGCCTTTTTGAGCCCTAATAGCCAAATCCGGATGCAAAATAAGCTCCTCTAAGTGCTTTGAGCTCCTCCTTGTCTAAAAGGTCACGTTTCAGTTTCTCCACATCAACCTTGGCTCCACCCATGAATTCCCACTCTTCATCCATAATTTCTTCAGATGCCAAAGCCATGGCCTTACGGTGATCGTCTTCGAGCCATTTCAGGTTCCTGAATCTGATCATGTTAACATTCTAGCGAACTATTATCGTCTTAAATTTCTCTTTAATTTGCTTCTTTGCAACTTCAATTTGTTTCTCTATGTCTCTATCCCCATTTTTTGCCTTGTCCCTTGCTTGGTGAGTATCCACCAAACCAGTTGTGAGCCTCCATAAAGGCATCGTCTTTTTCTTTCTTCTCTTTCTCTAGCTGCCTCTTTAGCTCCTTTACTTCTTTGGTTAGACGCTCGTTCTTTGAAGATAAAATGTGGTTCTTGTGATGGGTGGACTTGATTTACTTTTCATGATTCTGTCTCTTCTACTTGACCGATTCAGTCAAGTCTGCGACTTTCTTCTCAGCTTCTTTCAATGACTTTTCAGCCCTATGACTTAACTCATCAAGATGAGAGATGGTTTGCTTGTCCTAATCTACCTCAAGCCTCAATCCTTGGAGTTCCTGCTTTTCGAGCATTTAGAAATGACTTCTGCCATCCTTTTCCATTTAAAGTTCTGATCATAAACATCACTAACATAAGCTACGGCCTCGTTTTTGATGTACAATGGTTATCCTTTAAGTTGGGAACAAACTTGACTCCATCAAAGCAAATCTTTTGAAATTGACGCTTCAGAGCATCCATATGGGGATTAGAAGTGACTTCTTTTTCTGTTATGATGGTGGGAGGTTGGATACATCTTTTACCAGCTCTCTGGTGAGAAGTATAGGGGCAAAATGTCCAGATGACTGCTCAAACAATCAGGGTTGTGCCATTTGCTATGAAGTTAAAGAGACCAAAGTAGGTGCACGAGAAACGTTGGCAGAAGGGATATCGTCAGGATAGTCTAAGAATCTGTCCAAACTTTTAGGTAGAGGCAACCTGGATCTAGATTTGCGCCTTGAGCACCAATCATGAGAATAATAACCCCTATCTCGGCCCTCTTGGTCTTAGTCCGAGTGTCTGCCTATATCAGAATCATAATTAAAACCGTGTGAATGCGCACGCAAACAATGCCTTTTGTGCTTGCTCGTCTGACCCTTAAGGGAATCATACATGGATCTTGCTCCATTGGATATGGGAACGAAACGAGGATGAATTATCCCTTCCAGGACAAAGAAACATGATGCAAACTAAACAAAGTTCATTGTGTGTGTATGTCCTAGTGTCCCCCTAATGGACCATAGGTCTGGATCTTGCTGGCAGGGGTGATCTCCCCCACAAGGGTAGTTAGCAATTCACTCGGTAAATGGATAGGGGAATCGATATCCCCTATGCTCATTTTGCCCAGGCCAAAAGAGCCAATCTCATCTGAAACCGGCCCGAAATAAGCATAGATGTCCTTAGGAGCCAGGATAGGTATCTCTTCTTCCACAATGGCTGGTGGAGGTTGTGTCGAAGTCCGCATTAGAAGGATCTTTATCTTAGAGTGCTGCCTCAAAAGAGAACCCCGGTCATCATCGCCACAATTATTGGAGGACTCGTGACCCATATCAACATCACCATGGTCTGCTCTGCCACCTTCACCTTCCTTGACATGCCCATGCCCTTCTTCAGTTTCGGCTATGGGAAATTGGACTGGGAGCACTCCTTAACCCTCAACATCAGTCCTTGATGAAGATTTATCCTCATCGCTACCATTAGCTGTTGATACATACCTGATATTGCATCCCTCTTCTAGTAAATTGTAAGCCAATAGATTTTCATTGGTGAGAAGTGATCTCGCCTCCCTTTCTCCGACTGGAACTTGATGGAGAATCCTAAGGGTGTCCGCTAAGGCTACACTACTAGGTCTCCTCGATATGTCTAAAAGAACAAAACAAGAAAAATTAAGCTAACAAAATTATGAAGCGTGCTCAAATGAGAAGGGATAAAATTGTAACCTACACCCGGACAGATAACTCTGCGTAAATCCAGGCGGGCAGCGTACAAAGAAGAACTCATCCTTGAAGTAACTTAATTTATTTCATGTGCCTATTACTATCCTACCACCTCTATAAGGTTCCAAATATGTGAGTGAAGGAGACCCCTTTTAGTTCTTGAAACTGTACAAGTATCGAATTTCCTCATTACTAGGTATGCGATTAAAATGTCGAACAAAGATGATATATACGCTATTCGAGAAGGTATACCATGAGGATGCAATTGAGTCAGAGCTAGCTTCATAAATTGCAGAACTCGGTGGACGAACTGATTGAATGGTGGAACACACCCTGCCAGGCACACGTATCGGTTGCATGCAGTATACCCTGCTGGCGAAAGATATACCTGCTGATGGCAAGAAGGAACTAACACATATTTGAACGTGATGTCGTGCCTCTCACATATCCTTTTGAGGGATCTCTTATCGATTTTCGAGGCAGGAGAATCCAAGAGATCGTCTAATATAATCGTATGCCCGCGATTGACATCTGGAGCAGTCTTTACCTTAGGACCTTCCACCAACCAAGAAGAAATAACTTAGAGAGGTTGTTCGGCTTGATGACCGATGGGATGAGATCTTGATGGTGTTCGAGTATGCCTCGCAGTGGGAACTGTAGTTGAGCTAGAATCTGTACTAGATTCAACAATCTTTGAAGTTGAAGGGCCTGTAGCCATTGCGAAGAGATGCTCAAAACCTCCACGATCCATAGCTATCAAAACTTAACACACAAGTGATATCTGGTATACTAAAGGCTATATTCCCCGTGCCAAAATGAAAACCAAGTAAAATGTCAGGCAATTGATAATGTTGTACAGTGTCGTGCAATATGGGCATTTTGTGAGTATGCAGCGTTAGCATTAGATGTCGTGCAATAGTTTATTTGAAGGCCAACTTATCATCCGAAGTAACTGTCATTATTGGCCATCCCAACGGACTATGCATCGTAAACCACACATTGGTAATACCATGATAGTACTCGAAAGATTCCACTTGAAAAACTTGACTGTTTTTCAAAATGTCTCAAGTTTCATAAGCAAAATTTTCCAAGGCCAGGATCAGCACTGATCCCCAACCTTGCCTTTGAAAATTTGCCATCTTCTTCTTTATCCTCATCTCAAATGAGGCTAGAAATTTGAATCTCTAGTAAAAATGACCTCCAGTGTTGCTGCCTACCTAGAGAAATGAAGATCGAGGATCATGAAATGATTTGAATGGAAACTCAAGTCGTATGTACTAGGGTGAACGAAGTTAAAGGCTGGAGGCCAAGGCCATGGACGACGGCATTTTAGGAGAGAGTATAGAAGTTGAGTGCTTTAATTTAGGGGAGGAAATATTAATGGCAACCTTGATATGGAAATCTCGAAATTAATGCAGGCTGAAGTGAAAGAGAGCAAGGGTTGGTCTAGGACTTATAACCACGAACCCAGAAAGTAAGGCGACTTCGTAGCCTAATTTTTCGAAGTCTGGGATCAGTACCGATCCCTGAACAGGGATCGATACCGAACCCTAAAACAAAAACAAAAATTAATAAATATGTATGTATGTGTGCATGCATATGTGTATGAACGTATAAAGGTATGTACATATGTGACTATATGAAGCGTGATGGCCAACCTACAAATGTGTACACACTTATAAGCATTACTTGACAACTGAAATCACAAGGCAACAAGTTCAAACCTACGGAATCCAAGAAGGGAGTCTATTGAAAGCTTCTGGATTTGGAGTGATGAAATATAAGAGCACACTCCTGTTTTTATAATGTCAGATGTCAATAGGCATGATGTAACGATCCGTATTATACATATCGGTGGATCGTAAAACATTTTAATTTTATTTATATGAGGTCGTATGATTCTATAATTTTGGGATATAACTCTTAGGAATATTTCACATACCTATGATTTTTCCCAAATTTATGTGTTACAATTTTGATCCTGGAAATCTTGTTTGGGCTATAACTTTTGATAGAAGTTGAATTAGGGTCTAAAACTAGTTCCATTGCTTTAGGATAATGGTTCCTCATTTCGTAGAGTGGTCATAGTAGGAAAAAGGACTTATGGTTAGGAAGTTACGCCTGTTTTATGTTTAGACAGCTGCAAGCCAGTATTTGTGTGTAATTAATTAAGCTCATTAGTAGGCTCATTAGTCTATTTTGAGATTAATATAAATAGAGGGCTGTAGGAGTCAAGTTAAAACCTTTTTCTCTTTTTCAAATCAGATTTAAACCCATATTAACCCTAATTTCATCCAAAATTTCACTAATTACTCTCTAAATCTAGCTAAATTATTAATTAGAGAGGTCATCAATTGGAAGATAGATGTCATTGTTTTGGTTGATTTGCATTGCTTTCTATCGTTATCCATATTGGATCTAGGCGAGAATTGGTTGATTTTGGTTATTAATGAGTGGTCTATGCCTTCTCACTATTCTATGCGTGTTTATATGATAGAATTACAGGTTTTAACATGATTTTTGGTCTTAAAACCTTTTCTAACTTTAATTACATGTTATCATATGCTTATGGCCTAAATTTGTGAATCTTTGAAATGGTTTTCAAAAATGATTTAGTAATTCTCCTTATTCATATTCATATGTGCATGTAATATGTAGATAGATTAGAATTGGTTTGTTTATCACATTCTTAGTAGTGCTTGTATGAATAGATGTATATGCATGTTATTCTATGTTTGTATGTTGTGCTTTAATGTTGTTTGCTATTGTTTTGGATGCTTAGGAAGATAGGTTGGCAAATTTGGCAAATCGAAGGCAAAGAAAGTCGGAATTGAATGAAATTTGGAAGAGAAGCTTTGGAGCATGGAAGGAGCTTGCAGTGTAATTCGTGCCTCAAGATTTTCTAAGGATTTAAGTCGATACCGAGTTGAACAACTCGATACCGAGTTATTTCGATTGGCCTAATGGGTCGATGACTTTGGGGATCTCTAGGTTTTGGCTAGTGGAGATGGACCAAGGTAAGTTTCAGAGGTTTGGCTAATTGTTGGGTATTATGCCGAGTTGCTTCTAGAACTTGGAGTTGAATACTTGGATTGGGGGCCGAGTTGTTTCGATGAATGGGTCTGGGTCTAAAGCACTTTAGAAGGAAGTAATAGAGGCAGAGTGATTTACTTAGCCAAAATTGGCTAAGTAATGACTCGGTGTTGAGTCATTTTGACTCGATATCGAGTTGTTTTTGTGAATGTTTGGGGGTCAGACTTGTATAAGGAGGAAGTAGAGGACTCTATAGATCATGCTGGAGTTGTTGTCTCATTCGCTTTAGGATTGGATAGCGATGTACCAGCATGGTAAAAGCTTTGTATATTCAGTTAGTGACTCGTGAAGGGAGTAGGTACTGAAGATAACGGCTCGATAAAGGAGGGAGCCATGGAATGGGAACGTAAAGGGTTCCGAATAATGGAAATTGGATTGAGCAAAGGAAGGGCTCAAATCCAAATGGAGCTAAGGAGGGCTTGGATGTATGTGCTAAGGAATCATCGATACTCAGAGTGTTTTCTGTTGTACTCAAAGCAGCGATATTATAAGTAGGGACGCCAATGGATCAATGTAGTGGATCTGAATATCCTGGACTAATGGCTTTGGATCTAGTGTCTAGCTTTGGGCTACGAGACACGTATCTAGCTTTGGTCTACGAGATGCAAGAGCACATTAAAAACCAGGATTTCCATTAGTGCCTAGTAGTAAGGGGACCATACGAATTATCATATATTCAGAGCACATGTAGTTATAGTAGGGATTGCTTGACGGATGCTATGTTTGCTTTGGTTGGTTTTTAGGCTACAAATTGGAGATATCATTAGGAGTAGGTATTAGAGATAGGAATACGTAGAGAGTTTATATCCTTATTTTGAGTAGAGTACCTTTATGTTATTTGTAGAATAGCATATTATAATGTTTTGTGCTAATTATTTGGTGGTAGGAACAAGTCGGGTATGATTTGTGTACCTCTATTTCTTACCATATTTACTTAGCATAGTATTTTGAAATTCATTTACCACTTACACCAGACTGTTGTCTAACCCAAGATTTTATGCTTTGTTTCTTATCATCTTGGGTACTCTTGAATGAGTAGACTAGATAACAGGTCTAGGTGACGTAGTAGTTGTGCGAAGGACGAGCTGGATGGAGTTATCTTGTATTATATAGTATATGGATTTCCTCACTTATTCCGTTGTGCAACATTGGGGAGCCTTAGCAGTGAATGCTTATTTTCTTGTTATGAGATAGTTGTCGAGTTTATTTCCATTGTATAAACTCTACTTCATTTGTATATAACTATATGAATATGTGTTCTGATGATTTGTTCATATAGTTATTATTGTCTCTTCTATTATATCTGTGATATTATATTGTATCCATGCGCTATGAGATATTCGATAGGTTATATGTTGTGTTTGTTTCATTTTCAACCTTGATGATCATCCTATATCAACAGGGCATGGCTGCAGCACACTATTTTGATATTATGGATGCCGATAGTAAAAGGCGATCGTCACACAGGAGCCAAACAAAATGTTGCAAAGAATGGTCAAAGACGTTACACTTCACTAAAATGGTCCAAAGGAAAGATGACAACAATTAGAAGTGTGAATTGAAACCTAATGCAAGAATTCCAACTTTTCTCATTTCAAAGCGCATCATGTTGGAAACAAGATGTACTTTGAGGGGCAAGTGTTATCCAGCCTTGTGACCAGGCCGTATTCGGCCAAATATGGTTAGTCAAACTTAAAGGTTATCGAGGCGGAGAGGCTTAGAGTGATACCTAGCAAACTTAGATGCTAGGTACAACCAAGAGGACAAGCCCAAAGTATGGAAATAAATTTCCAAAAGAAGTACAATAGCCCCTACTATAAGCCAAGTTCAAGAGAAGTTATGGATCAGTACCGATCCCTTAACAAGGATCAGTACTAATCCCTAAATGCTCTCTAAAATCGACTGTCTTCCAACACCCCTTTAAGCTAAGACATCCCCAACCTCTCCCAAGCATTATTGGATCATTTGCAAGCATTTAGCATCAAGCACCACACATTTGTGAAGCTAAGCAATACCATTCCATCACCGAACTATATATTTCATCAAGAACCATGCGTCTAGCAAAGCAACCAAGGTGGAAAAGATGAAGGATAAGAAATCGCACCTACCCAAGGCCATGGAAGAGATATATGGAGCAATCTTATGGATAGCTACCGATCCCTGATCTTGGATCAGTATCGATCCTTGATAATGGCCGATGTGGCTATGATCTTCCTAGCATCTCTCTTCCTAGACGTGGGAAATGTTGGTATAAACGTGGTGGAGGAGATTTCAGCATCCTACAGCTATAAATAGAGGGGAAGGGTGATGTTTTGAGGGATCATTTTCAGTTGTTTACGAATTTACATATTCCTTTTGTAATTTCAGGAATCATCACCAATCCGTAAGAATAACTCTTGTAAGCAGTAATCAAATCAGCAATAAAGTTAAGTGGACGTAGGAAGCGATTAGCCAAACCACTATAAATTTTGTATGGCTTGTTATTTCTCATTTTAATTTACTTTCTTCACTTAATTATCTACTTTCATTCTTTAGGTGTTTGTATTACTTTTTGGTATAAACAGAGTCATAGAGGCAATGAAGCCATTTGGGTAATAGTGCATAGACTCACTAAAAGCGACCACCTCATTTCAATAAGGAGCAATAAGACTATAGCATCTCTAAAACAAATTTATATCAAGGAAGTAATATGATTACATGGAGTTTTAGTTAGCATTGTTAGTGATAAAGGCCCCCTATTCACTAGTGAATTTTGGAGGAGTTTGTAGTAAGCTTTAGGAACGACATTGAATCTTAGCACTGCTTACCACCTGCTGACTGATGACCAAATGAAAAGGGTGAAAAGGATTTTGGAGGACTTGTTGCAAGCTTTGATCATGGATTTCAAAGGATATTGGAGCAGCACTTGCCTTTATTAGAGTTTGCGTACAATAATAGTTAACAGACGACAATTGGCATGGCACCCTTCGAAGCATTATACGGGAGGCCGGGCACATCGCCAAACTATTGGTGGGAAACCACTGACAAAATTCTACATGGACAAAATTTGATTCCCGAGACCTCAAAAAAGATAGAGATGATTAGACGGCGAATAAAGGCCGCACAAGACCATCAAAAATTCTACGTTGACAAGCAAAAGAAAGAATTAGAGTTTGCAGTATATTTTGCAGTTAATGCCTCGCTATTACACCACTATAACCCTGCTATATCTCATAGCGGATTTCTACCGCTACAATTTTTCCATATAGCCCTAAATGTAGCCATTTCGCTTTAAGCCCCGCTATTTCCGCTATATCATGTTATTCCCGCTATATTCCGCTATTTTCGTTATATCTTCTTTAAAATAAATGAATTGAAAAATGATATTTATATATTATAAAAATTATGAAATTAATTTATTTAATTGAATTATTAATATATTTTCAAAAATGAAAATTCTGTAATATTCTACTAAATTCAATGATGTTATATAACAGTTTTATGTTTATTGTAGTATATTCGCACATGTTTTTATTTAAAATTATTTATGTATTAATTATAATTCAATTAAATTTTAATTTTTCATTTAATTACCATTTATATATTTGTAAAAACATTAAGACCGAGTCTTATATGCTATTTTAAAGTCATCTGTTATATCCTGTTATATCCTCACAGTATCTCCGGTATGAATTTTTGCATCTCCGCCGCATTGAATCAGTCGAGCGCTTTAACTGCACATGCAGTAGAAGATATGGTATTCGTTAAGGTTTTTGAGATTTGGTACATTAGGGAAGTTAGCGCCAAGATTTGTTGGGCCTTTCTCGATTGTGGAAATAATAGGGAAACTTGCATATCGATTAAAGCTGCCAAATAAATTAGCAGGAGTCCATGAGGTCTTTCATGTTTCGCACTTGAGGAAATGTCTACACGATATCACTATAGTAGAGCCTGATCAGTTAGCAGATTTAGAGATGGAGCCGATAGCAACCTGTGCCCCTGCATGTATAGTGGAGCACGAAACTAGGAAGCTTTGCAATTAATAAACTAGGCTAGTCTGAGTACAATGGGGAGATAATCCAACGAAAAGAACATGGGAAACTAAAGAGAAGATGAAGGCTTCTCATCTTGAACTTTTCTCTGGTAAATTTTTTTCTCCAAAATTTAGGTTTTTGGTTGCATCGTGGTTGCTAGATTGGATGGTAGAGAATGGTTGCTACACATTTTACTGTTATTTTCGCACTTATGTAGAATTTTATGCATATTTAGGATGCTTGCATATATGCCTATATGTCATGATCTTGCATCGTGCTAGAATTGAGCTCACTTATAGTGTGTTGCACACATATTCACATTACATTTTTGGTTAAGTAGATGGTTGTGTAGATGACTTGGTTGTATAACATGGATGTTGAATGCACGTTACACTATCTGTCGTTTAGGGATTTCAGGTATGAAATCCTTTTTAAGGAGGGAGAATGTAACATCCTATCAAAATTAATAAGAAATTAATTAATTACTAATTAGGTTAAAAATGAAAATTTTGTAAATGTCATATTTAGCCATGAAAGTTACACCATTGCGTTTGTGGTGATTTTTTGATCAACTTTCATATATAAAGTTTTGTAATCGGAGCTCAAACGGTAAAGTTACTGACGATTGAAGTTTTCAAATTTAAAATAATTCAAATGAATTCAAAATCAAGATTTAAGTGACGTTAACGTATAAATTGATAGGGTAATAAATATTTATAACATTATAGGGTACTTAACGTTTGAGAAAAGGTTAGCGCTGGTGTTAAAATAGGTATAAAATAAAAAAGAAACCGAAACACTTAAATATCGTCCAAATATAGGGTGACTGGTCGACCTGATCATTAAGACAATAGACCGCCAGCAGTTGACCGCTTGTTGGTGAGCAGTCGATTGGTGTAGTGAAGGCAGTTAGGGTTTTGTTTGGCGCCAACGACCCATAATCTATTATTTTGAACCAATTTAAATCCAACGGTTCTGTTGCCTTCTAACCACTATAAATAAGAGGTTAGCCTCCTTACTTTTATTCACAAATTATTCGGAACACTAATGGAACTCTATCAGTCTTCTTCTTCTCTACAATTATGAACACTTAGGATTTCCAAGTAAGGAATTTTAGATATTTAAATATTTGATTTCTAATTCTATTCTTCCCTAATCCCTGATTTCGAATCTAATTTATATACAATCCAATTGTTTTATATTCTGAAAAGAAGAGATCTGAAAGAGAAATTAGGAGTAGGTGTGAATCAAATCCAAAGGGAAGCAAGCAAATTCTTCGTGGGTGGAAATCTTTGTTTTTCACATTTTTAGTACTTGTATAGTAGAAGTTTGGATTTTTTATGCCTTGGGGAATTTCGTTAGTGAAAACCCTAAAACTAAAATCCCAAAATTCCTCCAAAATGAAATGTCAATTCTTATGTTTGTTGGAATCTCAATTATTTTATATGTTAAAATAGTAGAATTTGTTTTGTTATTACAATTTGAATATTTTATATTCTACCACTTTCTATTTTCCTTTTTTATGTGTTAAAAGTTTCTAAAAAAATTAGAAAATGGTGTGTAAGGTACGAATTCTCTTATTCATAGTTTGCACTGCCTATTTTCGTAATTTAAATACGAATCCCTTTACATTTTATATGTAAATTTTGAATAGAATATAAAGGGTTCAAATTGTAAGTTTCATAGGTACTGATTCTACTATATTAATATAAATTAAGTTTGGTACTTGATTATATTTTTTTATGCAAGTCTACTGTTCAGATAAGGATATTAACTAATTTGTAAGATTATTGTATGGAGTTGGACTGGTATGAATTGGAAGTTTTGACATTTAAAACGATTAGTATAGGACGCAAAATCTTTGCATGCTTACGAATATTTAGTTAGTCTAAATTACGTACGTATCAATATACTATTAACGTATAAATATATTATTAGCGTATAAATAATAGTGTATTAATCATATAGAATAAATAAGTTAGTAATTGGTATTAAATACGTAGGAAGGAAGTTAAGGATAACTATGGAGATTAATCCATAGTTAAAGGTGAAATAAGGAGTTTCCCTTATATGGCCTTAATGCAAATTGCGGTGGGGTGTATATACTATATGTATATACATTTACATACACACACATATGTATATATGTATATATGTGTGTGTGTATGTATATATATACATACACACACACACACATATATATATGTGTATATATGTATATATATACATATATATATATATCTCAATGTGTGTATATACATATATATACATATATTTGTGTGTGTATTCATATATACATACATATATATATGTGTCGTGTGTGTATATATATATATACACACATATATATACAAACATATATAGCATATACATGTGTGTGCGTGTGTGCGTGGGTGTACGTGTGTGTGCGTGTATATATGGTAGTATGTTAGGAGAGTGGAATTATGACTAAGTTATAGGGATGCGAGGTCAGTCAAAAGCACATAGAATTCTGTCCAGCTAATTTGGCTATCAACTACGTGACTTTGGGACAGAAGTGAGACATCGTCTATAATAAGTAACCATGGTGGATGGGAGGTTAGTCCCAATTCTATAGGGTAAGTCAGTCCAGTTAATCTGGCTATCAGCGTCTATGAATAGTCAGACTAATGTGAGACGTAACATTTTGGATTATGGGTCATAATACGTAGGACCTGCTTCTGGGTCGAGGGTAATAAATGGATGTTGTATGATTTGCTTTCTTCTCTCTTAAGAAGTATTAAATGACTATATAAGGTCTCTTACGATGTCAGTTAGGAAGTACCAGAGTGGGTTAAGTCTTGGGTTAGATATTAAATGATAAGGATCTACCTAGGATATATGTATTAAATGGTTAAAGTCTACCTAATTCCCATTAAAAATGTATTAATAGGCTTGGGTACTTCCTCTCTCATTGTTAGGACATGATTGACAGTAGTTGCGTTGGAATAGGAAGGGCCCTTGGCCTACAGTTGAAAGCAAGTTATGAAGTTAGACTGGAAAAGCCATCGAGCTTATAATTGGAGATATACTTGGTAGAATATAGTATAGGACACGTAAGACATATTACTCACCTAACTAATACTGCCCAATTACTATCGTAGTAAGACCAGAGATTTTCATTCACCAGAAATTGTTGTTCTAGCCCCCTCCTCATTACAGCATCTAGGTTAGGGGAAACGATGCTAATTTAGAAGATGAAGAAGGAGGCGAAGTCTTGTGGCAGTTTATCTATCTATTTATGTTTTTGATGTATTTTGATATACACAGTTTCAAACATGTTGTTTTTAGGATATTGTTTTGGATATTTGGGGTGATATGTCTTCTGAGATTTGGAATTTTCTAAAATAAGTACTTATTTCTAATATTATATTTTATCCTTTCTGCTGTGAGATTCCGATAACAAAGCTAGGTTGCTCTATGTATTGTTCATTGTATCGATTTTACCAACCAACAACCAACTTAGGAATGGGCCTAAGGTTCGATGGGTTTTTATTGGGTCCAAAATTAGGTCTTTTCCGAGGAGGGTTGTTGCATTCACCAATCACTTGGTTTTAAAGCCGGTTCTGTCACATCAAACATTTCTCCGCTCAAGCTCTGAAAGTATTGATTCTTCTTTGCAAAGTTCTCTCTAACAAATTGCGCCAGGCCCTTCGAAACATGCAAGAATTGCAATTGTGCTTGCTGGTGAACCTACTATTGTACTAAGTTTTTCATGAACTGATGGAAAAATGCTTTTATATATGCATTTCCTATAGTCGTAGCTAGCATTTGAACTCCAACCTCTACCCCAACATTCAGTGTTGTTTACCCTCCTTGGTTATTGGACTGAGTATTCTCGGCCTCTCTTCTTGCACATACTTCTACTATTTTCACCCTTACAGTTCTCATTTCCACCTTTGTTATTTTATTAAGCAAGTCTTCATCAGAAATAAAAGAAAGGGAGTGAAACGACAATAAAAGTATAGATATATCTGCATATATATATCTACATAGACAAATACAAGTATGTCGCACAATAGCATATACCCTCCCTGAGGTATTTTTTTATAGTAAGTACTTAACTATTTTTGGCTCTGTTTTACTAAAGTGTCCCATAACCTAAGCTCTGATACCAAACTATAATATTCTATATTATAAAACCCAAAGATGTAATCTCAATGTGTTGCATCACCATGGAATTATCCTCTATGACAGAATGTGATTAATAATTTTTTAAAACAAATTTAAGAAAATAGAGAAACTAAATACATTTTATTATACATAAATGTCATCATAATTTTGGCAAAATTTTCTTTGCATTTTCGTTAACCCAAAATGTGCCAGCACATGAGTCGAATATAAATAGAACATAAATTTTAGTGTCATGCCAAACATAAGAAGGTGTCGGCACAAACACTTATACAACGGAAACAACTTTTATTTGCAACTAAGCCTCATGCTTCATCTTTGGCTAACTTTATTCAGTTTCCCAATGTTACTAGCTTAATCCATAAACTCAGCCTACTCAAATGAGTACCCATGATTTTATGGGGAAAACAATAATAAAAACATGGATTAGACATGAATTATAGTATGAATAACACATTACCCTAAACATAACATATAGCAAGACTACATTGCTAAAGCACAGAATGGGTTTTCCCCTTACTATTCGATAACGTCAATTCACCAATATGAATCATAAGTACAAGTCATTCCATCATACACAATTGTGCCTTACACTTACTAGTTCACCATGACCACGTTTTTATAGTTAAATCATTTAGCTTTCACTTAAGCTTCATTCTTTTTAATTCATAATATCAAGTTTATTTCGATTTTGACTGCCACTATGGGCTTATGCATTCTCTTCTATATAAGCTTTGAACAAATGTCTGAATCGGCCTTACACTATTGTATTCAAATAATGCCGTGAACAGGTTTTCGAATGCCACCTATGGCTTTATACCAAAGATCTCATTTAAGGTCATTAATAGGCTTTCGGATGCCACTCATGGATTTCACCGAAGCTTATGTTTAATGCCGTGAATAGACTTTTAGGTGTTGCCTATGACCTTACACCAAAGCTATCATCTACTATCGTAAACATACATTTGTATGCCACTTATGGCCATATACCGTCGCTATCATCTAAGATGTGCATAGGCTTTCGGATGCCATATATTGCCTTACATCGATGCTTTTCGTTTAATGTTTCAAATAGGCTTTCAGATTCCACTTATGGCCTTACACTAAATCCTTTATCTAATGTCATGAATAGCCTTTCGGATGCCATTATAGCCTTATATTTAATCCATTGTCTAATGCAGTAAGTGGACTTTTGGATGCCACTTATGGCCTTATACCAAATCCATCGTCTGATGTCGTATATAGGCTCTCGGATGCACATTGTGGCCTTACACCAAATCCCTCCCAAAGTTCTAAATGCACCACTTGGCCTTCTCAAGCCTCGATATTTACTTCTCTTCGGAAATTAAACGATCTTGGTCTAGTTCTTTACCGAAAGTTAATACTACCCTTGTTCTCATCTAGGGAAGCCTAGTATATTTATGGGTTCATTTTGTCATTTCATCTCATCCCCACATTAGGTCCCAATATACCCTTTTCATCTTCTAGCAACTAATGCCTTCATATGTTGCTCATGCATTGGCCTTCAACTATAGCCCTCTCCTTCAGCAATCACCTTCGGTTCTCTCCTTTATACTTTCTTAACGTATTCTATTTGGACTTTACTTAGTCTTTCACTAGTTCATTTTAGCCTTCGAAGGTCTAGTCCTACCATAACTATACTCTTATTTACCACTTCAGCTCAGCCATAAGCAGATGATACCCATGTGTGCCTGCCACTCACCTTTACACAAGTCACCACCAATTTTATTCCACTCTGCTATTAATTAGTGATAGTGCCCTTTATATTCTTTTTACAACACTTTCATAGAATCTTGTCCCATCGTTACTCAATACGGAATTTACATGAATAGTTTTGTTTCGAGTATCTTATTATCTAGCCTCCGGCTGTACATTTAAGCTTTCAACAAACATATTATTTATGTCGAAAATACATGTTTTCAATTAGGGAATAACTTAAAATAATCTTAGAAAATTTTGTGAATATAATTCAAGTGCATTTTTATCGAAACTTTTACATTTAAGTTATTTTCTCCCGTTTGCTTAATATACAAGTCCTTTAAAATTATAACTAACTAATTTAACATGGGAAAATTCTCCAAATTAAAACCCATCTTAAAAAATACATTTAAAACGTCAAATTAAATTTTACATCATTTCGAAATCATTAGAGTATGGAATCATAGTTAAACATCCTCTAGTAAAGCTATTTTTACCCTAAAACATTTATTAAAAATACATTTTAAACACCTAAAACCTATCATAAGGTTCATATCCGTAACCAATGTATATGAAAATGAAAATGGGTATTGTATTACTCAACTAAACCTTTACTTAGCTTTGATATTTAAGAACATTAAGTTTTCCTTAGCTTTTTTAATCCTCTTCTTCCTCTTTTCTTTACTAGGCCGACATCACCAAGTTTTAAAGCTTTTGTTTTGTGTTATGGAGATAGAATGAATAAAAATGAGAGAGTTGATATGCTTGTTACCTCTTAATAAGTTGGATTGTTGGCCCTTATAACCCTCTCCTTATTTTTATTCATTCCCTCAAGTTAAATATAAGCTGCAATATGATAAGTAAATGATAACCCAAATAGTTATCATGAAAAGTCATTATTTATTTTAATCTAAGGGGCAATAAGTAAATAAACGTCCTATAAATATTTACTTGGCTTAATACACACTTTTGCTTATTTAATTTCATAATTAAATCATGTAAAACTTTATTCTTATAATTAATTTTAGTTAACTATTTATGGACTTTTACAATGAAATTACGTTGTCATGATTATTTGGTGTTTGGAGAAGTGATATCATAAGTGGAGTGATAACACATAAATTGAGTTGAACTTGGAGAGAGAAGTTATACTTTGTTTACTAGGTTAAGACATCACCCGATTTAATCTTCTTAGGTGAAATAAGGAATCATTTGGAGATTTAAGTTATTAGTTCACTTAAGTGAGACATGTCTACTTTTGAGTGTCTTACCCTAACATTCTAAGGATGAAGTGATAAGAATACTACCGATATGATCCAAGTGTTGTTTATGTGCATTTAGGAGTTGTATGAGGCTACATTTCAATTGAGACATTCTTAGGCCAAGGCTACCGATTGTTGTGCATTTTAGCATCTGATTATTTGGAATAGCAGCATGAATTGCAAAAGTAGTAGTTTTGCACGTACATTTGAGATTGGTGATTGGAAGAGGGGTATACATACTAGTAGTGGAGTTTGTTTGGTTATGATAGGATGAGTGATTTAGTCAAGAGAACTTGGGAAGCCAAAGAGAGGACCCAAGATTTACATTTTGACTCTATTTTGGAAAGCTATTCCATTTGCTTTTTTGTTAGAGTAACTAGTTTATTTTGTATGGTTGAACATTGTTGTATATATATAATATATTTGTTGCAATTTTTAAATTTATACATTTGTTTTATGATTTAGGGAATTTGATGACTTTTGCATTCTATATAATTTATATGATCATGCTAGGATGCTTGCATACATACTTGATATGTCATATCATTTTATTTATATAGGAAGGGGCCAAAGATAAATCCCTACATTTAGTATAATGACATATGATATGATCATAACACATGCATATATGTTCATAATGCTATGGTTGGAATTTAAGCTCACCAAGTAAACAAATGTATTATTAAAGTGTTTTATATGTTCTCTAAGTGAAGTATATGTTATGGTTGTTTGATAATTAATGATGTATGTTGTGGATGGATAACTGTTTCGATTATTTATATTATATGTCATGCATGTTTATGCATGTGTTATCATGCATATGATACGTGATATGAGACTATGTGAATTGCATTCTTTATCACTCGGATTTCAATGACAGGGTTTTTTTTAAGGAGGGAGAATATAATACCTTGGTAGGTTTAGTAATACATTAAAAAGGGTACTTTGGTAATTTAATTAATAAGGGCTAAGTGGTAGTTTTACAAACATTAGGATTTGATGACGAAAGTTGTGCCTTTGCATAGAACATGTCAATTGGAGATCATACAGAGGAGATAAGGGGAATAAGGGTTCCATGCTTATAATAGTTTATAGCGGTCTTTGGTCTAATAAGTTTGAGTTTGAAAATCTACCTTTTTATTTCCCTCCACTCATATGAACTTTGAACGATATTCTTTTCATTTCAAAATTTCATTTCTTCTTTCTTCCTTAAACTCTTAAAGTATCCACTAACTTCAAAAATCAATATTTCTCAAAGTACTTAACATAAATTGGCAATTTTAGTATCTAAATAATGGACTAAGAGAGCATAACATACTTATTATAGTTTTAAAGCAGATTGCGGAGATTCCTAGGCACTAGGTTTCAGGACATCGGAGGCAACATCGATTCCTCTTCATTTCAATGTCGACGATCAAATTTTTTTATGTTTTTCTTGTTAAATCCATAATATACTGCAACTATACTAATATAATGATAACTAGTGATCTATCCTTGGGTTAACTATGAGTCTAATATGTTTACTTACTCCCAGAAATTATTTAATATGATTAGCGGTCTATTCTTGGGTTAACTATAAGATGATTAGTGGTGTATATAAAAGTTGGGTTCTTGTGAACGAAAACTGATATAAATTGATTTAATCTACTTGTATAATGACTATAATACATAGTGTAAATGATGTACAAAATTTATTTTTAAGTAACTAGACCAAAACAAAGAGCCAAAACATATGAAATCAACCAAAAATGATGAAGTGGGTGAGGTGGATGAGTGTTGTGCACTGTTCAACGATCGATCGATTAGTCAGATTCCCAGCTCTTGACTCATGGATGCTATCTGGGCATAGGTTGAACCTAAAACTGAAAGGGTCATATCGAAGAGGATTAGGTGTTTGGGAGGGATTTTCTTGACTTCCATGGACTATTTTTAGGATTTTTAACCCAATGTGACTACGTGGAGCAAAGCAAGCTTAAGCTATTGGATGATGTTGTTCGATGATTGAAATGTGATATCTTATTAGCGTTTAGATGTTTAGTGAATGGATTTGAATATGTACGATGTAGTTATTAATGTTTGACAATCTTATTGAGTACGTATTTATGTTCAGTGGCTCTTATGATCTACCATGGTGTCACGGGATGCATATATCGAGTATGTGGACCATGAGAGAACATAGACGTCCATATGCAAGATTAGACGACCTTTGGTGACTATGACCATCAGTTGAATGTGTAACGAGCGTATGACACATTTTCTTATGTTTACATATGTATTAGATAGTTCGTTGTAAAAAGATTTTGTAGCACTTAGTGGGGGTCGAGGAAGTGTTTACATATGTGTTAAGCACCGATTATGTCATACTTATATCTTTGTAGTATAAGTTAGGTAATCATATTTCACTCACTCGGGATTATGTCCGACCCTCTCCATTTTTCCTCTATATATGTTATTGTGTAGGTTAATGGAGCACGAAGAAGTGGAGTACATGTTGACGAAGATCTTGTTATGTAAATATTGCACATATTGTAAATATATCATATGACTTGTATAGTGTGGTGTGGATTTATGAATTGTATTGTACAAACTTATCAAATAGTATTATTGACACTAATGTGGTTTAAATATATAACTATTTTATGATATTATAAAATTTTCCTTCTACTATGTTTTCAAGAAGATATAGTTAGAAATATTGTCTTGTTTCTTGTTATCATCTCTTAACAATCCATTTTTGGCATTCATGGTTTGAACTTTGATTCGGGCATTAAATCAAAGGTTCCAAAAAAGAGGGTTGTTATATATGTGATTTAAGATAAATGAATTTTGACTAAAAAAATCACGTTGCAAATGGATGACTCCACCGGGATGTCATCATCGTAACTTGAAAAATGAGTCTACTGCATAGTAAGTAAAGTTATTTTTATAGCTAATTTCTCTCAAATGTGGATGTTCTTTGTTGTAATATGTTTTAAAAGAAAAGCTAACTATTTTAGTAGGGTTAGTAAATAATTTGCTAACACCCTCAAAATGTTCTTGGTGAATACCCATGAGCATGGCTATATTTAATAACCCACCATTTTTGACCCTCCAATTTAACACGATGCATAGATATCGAAAGCCGAAAATGATGTGTTGGTAAGAGATTATAATAAGAAAAAAATATATAATCTGGCTATAACTTTCTGAAACCCACAATGGAAGTGAAAAAAAGTTAATATAATAAATATATTATATTATATCCAAATCAATTCAACTATACAATCATGTCAAATACAACAATCCAAATCCAAACACACACTTCAATCTCAGATGTTTATTAATATACCAAATTATTTACACAATCAACACCATCGTCATCTACACCTTCAAACGTCACTTAACTAATTAGACCTAACTCTATTAACCTAACAGTGATGAAGGCAAAGGAAAATAACATAGTATGGGGTCAGAAAATAGCCTTGGTGAGTGAAGTAAATCCAATCTACTGCATACTATAAACACTCTCACAAAACATTATGGTTTACTATTGTATAACAACATAACTCTGCATGTTTTATCTACGACCAATGATTTAGTCAAATAATATAACATATGGTTAAATTATCAAAACAAGGCCGCAATCAAACAAAATATGCAAGGGCGATAGTATGATCTCGCCCATATGATGCCAAGCCCAACCCTATTGCAATAAATCATAGCTTAGTCACAGAATGGACATAATTCCATATATAGCCTACGAACCAATTTTCACACATCTAACGCATTTCACTATAATTGAGGATTGTGCCACCATGAGAGTCAATAAAGGAAATACATAATATACATACCACTGCCACCAACAACGTCATCGATATATTCAATATCGCCTAAGTCAAACACATCAAACAAACACTATTGCATCCACCAAAAATTTAAAAATACTATCCCAAAAAACTTACCCTAATCTCATAAACAAGTGAAAGAATAAAACACGATTTAATTACCATATTTGTATAGGCCATGCTTGGTCCAGGTCCACTACTACCCAACTGGTCAATCGGTTGGTGTTTTCATGGCCGAACACAAGAACTTTAATTCTTGTGTTTATGTTCTTCATCATTTTATTTTTCTTTTTTTTATGATTTCTTTTCTTTGATTTATTTCCATACTTTTATACATTGTTCTTACATCAACTTAATAACCTTTCATCAAAAGAATTCATGTTGAAATCATCAACAAATTTCCTCATTTTTATATAGTTTTTAAATCTAATTTTCCATTTATTAAATACTACTCTTAACTTCAAAGCACTTTAAAATTAAGTTAAAAGTAAAAATAAATTCAAAAATCCTTGTTAATGTCTGAAATCATCACACCATATTTTCAAATCGTATTCATATGATTTAACACTATATACTATGTTGTATTTTTGAAACATACTTCCCCTTTGTGCAAATATTCCATTTTTTACATTCTCGGTCATATATTATATACACACACACACTTTAAAAAATATATAATAATTCATCGTATTCTTTAGTATATGTATATATTTTAGAAATTTATTCTATACTATTTAACCATATTCATATGGTATTTAACAGATATATAATCTCAATGTACTCCATTTCATATAAAGCAATGCTTTTACATTCTTTATGTGTGTGCGTCATACATAATATTATATCTATTAAATTTCAAAATTATTCTCTAGCTATTTTCATATTAACATTATGAACTCATTTCATTTATTTTATCTTCATTCATATGGCTTTTAACTCATATATATTCATATCAATGTCTCGTTTCCATTATTTTTAAAGAAAGTTCATCTCTAAATCAAATTCATCGATTATAACATCATAATTATACTTTATTTAAGATTAAATTCATTTTAATTACTTCTCAAAACAATAATTAAATAAAATTAGTCACAATTTCTAATTCACGGCAATAGAAACCATGATACTTTGTAGGTTTTTTAGAGTACATAATCAATTAGAAAAACACCACTCACAAATAATAGGTTAGCCCTAAATCAATGAAAAGAAACCCAAATCCTTTGTTGTATGAAATCAAAAGCATCCTTAAATCCATGTACCTCCTCTAGAAATTTGTATTAGTATATAGCCTCCATTGATCTCTTCGATTTGATAATTTATTTTCATAGTTTAGGGAAGAACTGGTTGAGTTATGGTTGATTGAATTTAATTTAGGAATTAGGTTTCAGAGAGGAAGAAGAGGAAGAAAGAATAAATTCATTTTTGTTATAATCCAAATTTTAAAATTGCATATTTCTAAACATATCCAAATGCCCATTCAATTTTAAATGGGCCAATCCTATTTGAAACCCATTTTAATAAAATGTCCATATCTCTCACGTCCTGATCCCTATTCGAACAAACTTATATACCATTCTGATCAGAAAAATGAGCAGGTCGCAATGACGTAAGTCTTGTCGCCTAATTCATTTGTTTAGAAAATAACCTTTATCCACCTGTGGTCAAAATTAATAAACATCCTTATTTGCATTAGTTGTAGACAAATACGGATTATTACCCTCTTCCCCCTCCTCAAAAAAATAATTTCATCACATATGCATGCATGCTCATGGTAATCAATATTAATCTAATGTAGAATGCTTCTGGAAGTCAGCCTCCTAAACCAGTTGGCCTCTTGCATGTATGCAAAAGATACGACATATAGGCAAGATGAAATACATCCTCAATAGGCATAGATGAAATCTATATGGATGCAACGGTTATGGACATATGACAGGTCAAAATATCAAACTAACCTAACAATCTATCCTAACATAAGTCAAACACGAAGTAATCAATCTTAAGCATGCATCAAAATTCAAAATCCTAACTAAACAAATCAAACCAAAGGAATGTACCGATAAAGAGGTTAAGATGAAAAGCTCTCATCTTCTCTTCGGGCTCTCAAGTGCTCTTTCCTGGAACATTCCTCTATTGTACTCTCACTAGCTTTACCACCTTATTTCTAAGCTGCTTCACACCATGTTCAACAATGCATGCTGAACCATGGGATGAACTTTGCTCAGGTTCCAATTCCACTTCCTCCAATTAGCTTGGCTTGATTACAAAAGCAGAGTCATGCACATATTTTTGCAAATGCGATACATGATACATATTATGTACTCTCGCCATTCTTTAAAAGCTCCACTCTATAAGCCAAACTTCTAATCCACTCTAATATAGGAAAAGGATCAAGGAGTCATGGTGTAAACTTTCCTGAATTCCCAAACCTCGTCACTCACTTCAATGATGAAACCTTCATAAATACTAGATCTCCAACCGCAAACTCCAACTCGATCGTTCTCTTATCAACATATGACTTATACCGATCATGTGCGGCCTTTATCTTTTTCTTTATAAGCTCTAACTTTTTTGATGTATCCCTTATCATTATCGATCCAAGAATTATGTTATATGTAGACTCCTACCAACAAGAGAGTGACTTACAGGCCTTCCGCACAATGATTCATATGGTGCAATCTCTATACAAGCCTGGTAGTTGTTATCATATGCAATTTCCACCAAAGGTAGATGATCCTTCCAAGCTCCTCCAAAATTGAGTATGTGTGCTCTTGGTAGATCCTCTAACACCCTATTTTCCCTTTCGAGGTATCCATCCATCCGAGGGTGATATGTGATATTCAAGTTTAGTATCGGTCCTAATGCATCATATACACTCCTTCAGAACCCACTCGTAAAAAGTGGGTCTTAATCACTCACTATACCCACCGAAATCCACGTAGCTTAAGTACTTCCTTGATATACAATGTACCGAATGTCATCACTGTCCCTAAGCTCTTGATAAAGATAAAATGTGCCCTCTTGGTTAGTCGATACACCACTACCCAAATACTCTTGTTGCCCCCCTCCTACTTCTAGGTAATCCATATATGAAGTCCATGGATACATTCTCCCATCTCTACTGTAAAATCTCTAATAGGAGCAATTGCTCACTCGACCTCTTATGTTCTACCTTAACCTTCTGGCTTGTCAAACATTTATCTACAAACTCCTTTGCATGGGTCTTCATCCCTGACCAATATAATGCTTTCTTTATATCTCGATACGATTTTATCTCCACCCATATGAATAGTCATCCTAGAATGGTAGCACTCACTCAGAACTTCCTTAATCAACCCTTAACCTACTATACACACAACCTACCATCTTGCCTCAATTACCCATTCTGTTCTTTGGAGTAACTGTCCAATGACTCGATAATTCACCCCATTCCAGCAACTCTAAAATTTAAAGCAGAGATGCATCTTTCTGTTAACTAATTCCAATCTTACACGTCAATGCATGCCTTAGCTCCATCAAAGCTAGCAAACATAGTGGATGTTTTGATAAGGGTCAAAATTCGAATCTAAAAATGAACTCCAAATTCTTCCACTCCAACAACATGCAATTCAATGTGGCATGCTATTTACTCGAAGTTTCAAAAACTACATTCCCCTTTCCTAGAGTATGGGAAATCCCAAAATCATATGATAATAGAAACTCCATCTACCATTGTTGCCTAAGGTACTAGTCCATAGAGAAAACATATATTTGTAGGACTTGTGGTCTGGAAACAAATCAAACCTCTCTCCCAATAGATAGTGCCTCGGGATATTAATATAAATACAAATGGAAGTTAACTCAAGCTCATATGTTGGGTAATTCTTCTCATGGATCTTAAGTTACCGGCTCGCATACCACTTTCCCTTCTCATATCAAGACAACATAAAGCCCAGTACTACAAGTGTCATTATAAATGGTAAACATTTTGGTACCATTAGGGAAAGTCAAAACTAGAGCGCTTGTATGTAACTCCTTCAACTTGACAAATGCTTTTTCACAAGCTTGACTCAAAATAATGACCAAATTCTTCTTAGTAAGATGAGTCAAGGGTGCCGAAATCTTTATGGAGTTTTTAATGAACTTGTTATAGAATCCAACCGGTGCCAAAATGCTAAGAACCTTTGAAGCATTCTTTGGTATCTTCTAATTCTTCATGTGACTACCACCTACCATATATAGTGTGCTGCTATAGTACCCGGCCAATGTTAAGTGGTAGTCAATGTAAAATAATAGCAATCCAAGAAGAACCGGTCGTATATCACATAGTGTATAGGATAAAATATAATAACCAACATAAATAATCATAGGCAACGTGGTAATATAACTAAATAAACCAAACAAAATCAGAATGCAGCAGGTTCATCATGGTTTTATAAAACAAAATACAATAGAATTTATACATATAATCAAATAAACTATAAATAGAAATCTGTCTCTAACAAATATGTAGTATTGACATAGCTCCATAATACTGCATAGTGAAATTGTAATAATAACTCCAAAAATAGGTATATCAAAGTGCTAGGCACCTGCTCTTCCTCTGTATGGCTCCATGCATTATCTCACACCTGTGTCTCTAATCTATTCATTTAAGAGTACCCAAGATGATAAGAAGCAAAAAGCTTGGGTCCGACATAAGCTTGAGGAGAGCGATCTATTACCCCAAAATAGGTATAAAAACTGATATATCATAAGTAGGGACATTGAGTATGAAGAATCATACCTAACCTCTCCTTGCATCCAACAAGTTAGCACATAACACAATATATGCTAAACTATCATCAAAAGGGTGTGCTACTACTCAAATTACAATATAGGGTGTCAGCGTACCTAACTCATTAGTACCTGCATCACATGACATCCATCCCATAACTCATCAATCACGACAACCATAGTAATCATAGCAAACTTTTTGCAATCAACCAAATCTTTCATCACCCACTCATAGCCATTAGATAACAACTTATATAACCTCACTCATATGGTCAACGACTACTTAATGTTGCAATACTCAATGCTCAAACTCATGTCACACTTAGACTGGCTAGGAACTTAGACACACTTAGACATCCAACTCATGGGATACTCAGATTTCCCTTAGTGAGTGTACTCACATGTTCTTGTTTATGTGCACACATCTCATCCTTAGATTTTACCAACGATACTTCGGCATATGCATTGATAGTAGAATCACCTTTCATCATGCTCCACAAGTTATCACTTAGAACACGCCTATCGATGGATCTCTAGATGTCTGCACTACTTCCCTCGCAAAGTACTCTATAAATTCCCAATTTTTGACCCCAATTGGAGCGCCAAAAACTAAAGCATCGACCAAAACAGACGACTAAACTACTCATAAATAACGTAATATATCAAAGGATAAAGCATTATGTATATAGTGATCAGGTATGATGTGATAGGATTCAAATAGTCAATAACATTATATGTATCAGAGTGATGTATAGTTATTGACTCATTTGACATACTTATATAAAATCATAAGTAAAACTCATAGTGGTTTTCCTGCTTATCCTTTCCCATAAAGAAATCAATATCCACATATCCTGCAATCTCATTATAAGAATATACATACATACATACATATATACATACACACATGCATACATATACATACATACATACATACATACATATATGACATTAAATGAATAGGAAGGGACTCTGTACTGGTATTGTTATTGCCTATGTACCCATTATAGGATCAAGCCCAACTTAGTTCTTTTCTACTAATTAACAAAGCCCAACTAAACATGATTATATATAAGGGGTTACCTATAGTCATAAAGTTAGTACCACAATTGTAAAGATCCATAATTTAGTCACTTTAAATATGAGTATTTAATATATTTTTAAATGATTGAATAATGGATTTTATAACTAAAATAAAATTTGGATAAAACGTCTCGAATGGATTTTTAAAATGGATGGAAAATATTAGTTTAAAGATGGTTAGAGTTTTAAGGCAGCTAAGGATACCGATATTTTTAAACTTATAAGAAGAAAAGTTGAATCTTTCTACTCTCTGATTGGACCACACCTTTATACTTATCCATATAATATTATATTTAAACTTATAAGAAGAAAGTTGAATCTTTCTACTCTCTAATTGGACCACACCTTTATACTTATCCATATAATATTATATTTAAACTTATAAGAAGAAAAAATGAATCTTTCTACTCTCTTGATGGATATAATATTATATTTAAACTTATAATAAGAAAAGTTGAATTTTTCACTCTCTTATTGGACCAAAATGTGGTCAAATCAGGTTATGCCATGCGGATGGTTGCCATTGGACCAAAAATATGGTCGAATCAGGTTATGCCATGCAGATGGTTGCCATTGGACCAAAATCTGGTCGAATCAGATTGGCTATAGAAAGTTATGTAATTACTAAAGTACCCTTATCTTCACTTATAGATACCCAAGTCCATATCTCATTTTAATTTATTCAAAAACCTAAAGAAAGAAACCAAATTTCACCTTCATTATCAAAGGCTAGGCATTCCAAGTCTCCAGCAAAGCAAATAGGAAGTGAGTGTAATCTCAGCTCTTTTCTTTGATTCGTTTACATTTTGATAAATGTCGTGTTAGATATTGATTGTAAATTATTAATAATAATGGGTTTGTTATTATTCTTCTTTGGTTATTTGATTTGTGCTCGGTCAGTTTTTGAGCAATAAACATTTTCTTTTGTATGGGTTGGGTAGAGAACAATTGTAGGCTAACATCTTGTGATTTATTGCACAATTTGACTATAAGGTGTTTAGCAGTAATATTGGTTTATTAAATTATTATTATTAGTTATAATAATTTAATATTTAAATTTTGAACTTCAAACTAATGAAGTTGTTTTGAAAGAATGTTTTTATAAAAGAATATGTTTATTTGAAAAGAAATTGTTTACAAAAGATTTTGTAAATATTCCAATGATGGAATTTGAGTTGATTTATATAAAAGTAATTTATATAAAGGTATTATAAAAATGTGTTTTATAAATGAAAAAAGAATTTCGAGGACTAAAACTCCGATGGTTTTAAAATGGCTTTCCAAAGATTTTAAGCAAATAAACAATACTGTGTTTTGAAATGATTTGTGAATATTAATGCAAAATGATTTCATTTCAGGAAATAAAATGATTTGTTATGTAACCGATGATTCGGGCAACCCATAAATAAAAAGTAGGTGGAGGGTTCGTGTAACCCTGGGTATAGTCCACTCTTTGTATAGAGGGATATACTTATTGATTATAGAGAGGTTGGGACCCAATTGCCTTGTTTATGGGAGAAACTTCCCGATATGGTTGCACATATATTGATATGCTTTTATAGTAGAGTATTTGGGATTTTCAAATAAATATATCAAATACAACATTGTATTATTATAAAGAGTATTTGATATCGTTTTCAATAGTGATTTGTTTTAAATCCCAAAGAAAAGTATGATTTGATACTAAAGATATATATTATTATTTCAAAATTGAAATGAAACCAGGAATTTAATTTGAAGAGGTTATTTTCAAAATGGATTATATTTTAAAAATAATAAAGTTAATCAGATTACATGAATATGAATGAAAGGATATAAGCCTAAGTGGGTAGATTTGGAAGCTACATTTGCACCGTTACATGTTATGTAGTTTGGGAATTACATATATTTTTGCGTATCGTAGGCTCCTTGGGTCCTATTTGTGGTAGGAGAACTACGTTGACTTTTTCCTGTATTTAATTTGGTACCCAATTAGATAGGGGTACATAAGCAGTCACAAGTGGTAGTGATGCAACCTCAGTAATTAGAAAACATTTTCTTGTTTAGTGTTTTCCATTTATCATATGTTGATATATCTTTCCTGCTTACCATTTTATTTTACATTGACATGTTTATTGAGTTCTCGAGAATGGATATTTTTGTCTCTCATGTCAGAGTTGTCCAGCGGTAGATTTATAGTATTTGAGTTTGGTATGTATTAAAGCACACCCGGTAGAATAAATGATTACTCTGATGAGTTATAGTATTGAAATTTGTATCCTATACATTTAATAATGTTATATATATATTTATCAGATTATAATTTGTTGAAATGGTAGTTTTCATTTGTAGTTTTAGAATGGACGGATTTTTCGACCATTTTGACTAGTTTGAAAATTCAGGTCATCACAACAATAGATAATTATAATCATCATAACATAAGAGGAGATAAAACTAAATAAGCTGGAAAGCTTGATACTGTATGATTTCTTGCTCTTCACCTACATCTTAGAATTAGCACATATACAATAATAATATATAGCATATGATTACCATAATTTAGATAATAACAATGGTAATTTATAAAGCTCTTATCTACATGCTTTCTTAATGTGATATGCCTAGAATGCAAAGGCTAACTGAACTCTTAACACGGACCAAGTAAAATTGTTGTGTTTGCATGATCATATGGCATCTACCAATATGAAGTATGCTGATACAATGCAGAAGCCACACTTAGTAGCATGGACAGAACATAAGTAACTATATCTTAATATTTCACTCTAGTCCTATATGGCACTATAACGATGCAAATATTATCAATGCATATACAAATTACCAAGGTACATAGGTAAATGTCACACAACACACTAATCTACCCCACCCATCTCATAATACCCATTTATTGTCTCTAATGTCCACACCTGTTCATTTGGGTTTTTATATTTTATGTGCTCTATTATTTTGAAAATAATTTCTCAAAAGAGTTCCAAAACATATTCCTTAGATTATCCAAAATCCCATTTTTCAAAAATATATGCAAACTCATATTTATTGGAAATTTATAAATATATACTAGAAGATGAATGTGTAAATGGAAGAAAATACATAGTTACACAAACGATGAGCATCCACACATACAGTCTGTTGGCTACCCGAAATAAATCTCAGAATCATACAACATCTCAATCAAATATATTACACTAAAAGTTACGATCCTAAATCCTAGGAAAATCTCGAGTAGTAGACTGTTTAATCAGTGACGATATGGCCAACTCATCAAAGACCTAGGGTGATATCCTATGGTCGGTTAGCTAAGAAGGATATTAGCCTTTCTGGTATTACACTAGAATTTACAACCAATAATACCTTCACATTGAATAGATCTCAAAAGATCAACTGGGTGCAATTCTAATCACATAGAGTCTATCTCATCGTACTTACTACCCAAAATCCAAATAATATGATAAGGGTAAATAACTACATAAACATGTGAGTACCTATAAATAATCAATAGGTGGTAATAAACAGAGCATCAACGTACAGAGGATACAATACCATAGTTCAAGACAAAAACCAGGGATAGCTATCGATAGCATTCTAGTTCGGCTATATTAAACTAGCTACACGAGTTAGATCTGACTGCTATCAAGGACGATGATTTCAGAGCGATTATTGTGGGACCCAAAAAAGTACATATGATTATATGAAGTCAGAATCGAATGGAATTGATCGATATGCAACGTAGATTACTCAAAGTATGGGATATGGCTCCATGGATGGGATGGGTCGGTATAATGTGGCTCATTAAGAGGGATTGGCATGCGTCATGAAGGATGGATCGGCATATAACAAAATACTAGAACAAATATGCAGAAAACAATCAATATATCAGGATCTACAAGTCAATTCCTTATGAAATTTGGAGAGCAAGGTATATGGACCCTAGGGAACCTACCCTAGGGATCGCATGTCAATAGGATAGAATGAGAGGGATCAGCATACACCCCTGTAGAGGGTTCGGTTACAAGCAGTGCACAAGTGATATCAAGTCAAAGATCAAGCAATAACTCATGTTCCAGTAGTCCAAATGACATGAAAATTGGAGGCCAAACATATTTTAGTATGAAGAAGCCACTGTAGGGATCGTTGCCCAAAAATAAACCAATTAAGGCATCGGTACCGATCCCTCCTCATTGGGAATTGGGCCAAGCGATCCCTCTAGTGGGCCCACGTGGATTAGAAGGTTCTTCATCTGAAGTTTCAGAGAGATTGATGGTCGCCTTTACCAATAAATATTGGACTAATGGGTCATTCTAAGGATCTGGACGCTGCTTATTACTCTAGACTCTATTGTAATCAAGTGTTTGTTATTCCCTACTGCCACAAATAGATTTATAAGTTATTAATAAAGGATAATCTTCAAAGTGGACGTAGGCATACAACATCGAACCACTATAAATCTCTACGTCTCTGTTTATTTCTTTTTATCTATTATTAGCTTAATTATTTCCTCAGTTTATTTAATTCTTCACTTATTTCTCTACATAAATCTATTCTTGGGTGTTTGTGACCAATTTAGTTGCAAACATCTTGGTACTTTCACTGAGAAGTAGGTAGATCTAGTATGTCTCACCCTTATTAATAGTCTTGCTTAGATTTCTACAAATCTGAGTAGTATTAGCAACTTCTTGAAGATAACTGCAGATCTAATTCTCAGCAATTCAAAGCACGTCATGTTAATCACAAGACGTACTTTACGTGGCAAGAGTTACCCGACATTCTAGCCCGGCTATATTAAACTGGATACACAAGTTAGATCCGACTGCTATCAAGGCCGATGATTCCGGAGCGATGATGTGGGACCTGAAAGCCAAGTATAGATGGTTATGTGAAGTCAGAATTGAACGGAATTGATAGATATGCAGATACTCAAAGTATAAGATTGGGCTCCATGGATGAAAGGGCCAGTATAATGTGGCTCATTAAGAGGGATCGGCATGCGTCATGAAAGATGGATTGGCATACACCAAAATACTAGAACATATATGTAGAAAACAATCAATATCTCGAGATCTACAAGTCAAATCCTTATGAAATTTGGAGAGCAAGGTAAATGGACCCTAAGGAACCTACCCTAGGGATCGCAATAACCTACCCCTATAAAGGGAACCTACCCCTGTATAGGGTTCGGCTGCAAGCAGTAAACAAGTGATATCGAGTCAAAGATCAAGCAGTAACTCGTGCTCCAAATGATATGCGATCACTATGGGGTGTTCCACATGTTGTAATTAGCTTGTCCTCCAAGTTTCATGTCAATTGGATGTGCAGATGTTGAGATATTGATCAATCACTGCTAGAATTGAATATAGTGGATCCTTATAAGGGAAGAGTACCGATCTATATGGAGGGATCGGTACCGATCCCTTCAATTTGCATGGTTTGGGGTACGATCCCTAGGGTGAACTTCCTAGGGTCCGCTCTTCCTGCTCCTAGAGTTTCACTTCGATCCCTCGTTTGGTTATTGAGTTATTAATTATTATATATCAAAATGCACTTGCTCCTATGTGTTGAACCATATTTCATACTTCGAACATTCTGCCTTGCATATCTACCAATTCCATTCAATCTCGACTTCATGTTATTATCTGTACTTGATTTATGAGTTCCATAATCATCAGTCTAGACTCATCTCCCTCGATAATCGCAAAGTCTATTGGGTTAAATCCGCCTGTATACTATCTTGGCAAAAGGTGGGCTAAAACTTTGCCCCCCAAAATATGCCTTACAATAGGAAGGTGTGTTTTGAATTGCCATAAATCCGAAATCCATGATCCATTAATAGCCGTATTTTCCAATCCAGAATCCAGTCCGTTGCCAATCAAAATCCACGATCTCTCCGGGTCGTTAGTGAAATCCATGACTGTTCTGAGTCGATATCCAATTCCGAATACATACCAAATCCTTAGTCGAATCCATATCCATCCAAAGCCAATAGCCAACCATAATCTTATCGGATCGTTTGCCAAATCCAAAGCCTTGATCTCACCGGATCCTTACCTTACACAATCCATATTCGACGACCTGAGTAGGCCGATCCCTCACGTTCGAGCGAAGCTACCTACCTCTTTCCAAGCATAGTCCATATCTGACGATCTTGATCTCTCTGGTTCCTTGCCGAGCACAATCCACACTTGACGACATGAGTAGGCCGATCCATCGCGTTTGAGTGAAGCGACTTACGCTTGCCAGGTATAGTCCATACCTGACGACCTTGATCTCTCCAGATCCTTGCCAAGTACAATCCATACTCGATGACCTGAGTAGGCCGATCCATCACGTTTGAGCGAAGCGACCTACCCTTTGCAAGGCATAGTCCATACTTAACGACCTGTGTTATCTATTACATTGATCAAAATTTAAATATTCATAAATCCATTTTCCAAAATATAAAATAAGAGTCCATACAACCAATAAACAAGAGTTTGGAGCAAACAAAAAGAAAAAAAATAAGAAAAAGTAATTTTACAAACTCGAGCACAACGGTTTATCATCATCTTAGAGCATGCCTAGGGCCGTCCTCAATCCCGTACATGTGTAAGTGACTTAGCCATCCTACTGCGGAATTTGTTACTTATTCCATGCCATCCCGATCAATTGATGACAAGTTGATGATGATGCCTTGATCCAGTGCCATTTTCAGTCGAGGTGGACGGTGGCTTCTCCTGTTCAACTGCTGTAACCTGAGTCCTTACATATTGTTGTAACTGACCATTCCTCACGTGTTCCTTAACGATATCCTTTAAATGCATGTAGTCATTTGTATTGTGCCCATCCAGCCCATAGAATTAACAATGCTTTCCTGATGTCCGTTCGCGTTTGGAGGGTTCCCTCATTGCCGGCCTCCGATATGGAAGGCGCCTTCAAGTATCCAAATATATTCGCTCTAGGGTTTTATTCAATTCTGAGTAAGAAGAGAATTTGGGTTCCCCCCTCTGTCAATTCTATCCACCGAAGTTATTATCCATGTTCTGTTAACCTTTGTTCTTTCCTGAGCTTTCACCGGGCGGTTCTCCAACCCATACCGTATTAACTTTGGTTGCCTCTTTATCAGCTTTCGCATCTTCTTGTCATAGAAACCTTTCTGCTTCATGGTAGAATTTTTCGAGATCCATCAATGGATCCCATATCGGTGATATCTTAAAATCTGAATTATCTGCAACTCCTGACACTACCGCCATCAAAAACATAGATGGATCTGGTCGATCCACCGAAACAACTACCGCATTGAACCTGGTTAGGAAATTCTTGAGTGATTCTGTAGGAAATGCGGATTATGAATCTTAAGGTAGAATTAACACTGGAGGGGGGTGAATAGTGTTTAATTAATTTTGTGAATCATTTTGAAATCTTTTCAAATTAAATCCAAACAGATGCAATTCACAAACACAGAAACAATCACGGAATCAGACACAGATGCAAATAGTAAATAAAAGCAGTAAAGGAAAGAACACACCGGAATTTTATACTGGTTCGGAGTTACCCTACATCCAATCCCAGACAATTTCTTATGCAGATTTCTTTTCAAATATAATGTCATATTACAACCTCGATTTCAAGGCCACGAGATACACCCTCCTGTCTCCGAGTCCAGGGCAAATTCTCTTGATTTAACCAGGCTATAAGATCACCTAATTGATTTACGGGCTACAATCACAGCCAATTGATTTACGGGCCACAATCATACCGTTTCCAATATCACTTTGATAGATAGAGAGACTTGATACACTTCTTTGATTACAAATGATCCTATAACTCTGAATAGCACTGAGATCTTTGAGAGAGAGTTATAGAGAATACAACTAGAGATGACGAGTTTGATTCACTTAGGATTTCGGCAGAGTTTTGTTAAAATATAAGAGAATATTTGTGTGGAGAAGAAGGAGTGAAGAAATGAAGAAAAACTAACTTAAAATTCGTTGAAAACAACTGGTATTTATAGGGGAATAATGGCCATCTCCATTCATGAAAGGTTATGATGAATAGACACTTCTTTTGAAAATTTGAAATTTAAATTCTACGGCTACCATGTCGACATGGGGGGATGGGGGATGTCGACATGCCTATGTATTTTTTGAAAATTGATTTTGCTTAAAATGATTTCTATTCTAAAACTTGTCAAAACAATTTCTAAACTTTGTAAACCATTTTGAATTTAGTTTAAACTTGTAAAATTGTTCTAGAAAATAATCTAAAAATATATATATTATCTATAAAATATAAAAAACTTAGTATAGATATGTTTTTGAGATTTAAAGCTATAACATTAAATCTAGGAGATAGTTTAAAAACAAGAGATGATTTTTGAAATTTAAAAATAGTTTTTGAATTAGAACTAAAATATTTAAACCAAGAGAGATATCTTTTAAAAGGATGATTTTGAATAAAATTTAAAAATAAATCATTTTGAAAATTTCGTGGATTCCATGCCACTAGAGAAGGTCGTGGGTTCCATCCCACTAATGAGGTCGTGGGTTCCATCCCACTATCAAAGCGAGAAGGTGGATTCCATTCCATAATTAAAATTAGAATAAAGATTTTAGTGCTATTATGAAGTTTTAACATAAATCTAGACTCTATTACTTATCTTGATATCTTGAACTCTTGAACTCTTGATACTCATGTGTCTTCAGTCTTGATTTCTTTAATCTTGAATTTGTCAGTCTTGAATCTCTATACTAAGTCTTGAATTTTTATATTGTACAGTCTTCATTCTCAGTACCTACATATATATCCTGCATATACATATATATCTAGACAAGAATATTAGTATTTATATTTTATAACAAGTCTTAAGGTTGTTGTCATCAAAACCATCATCTTAGGAACTAACAATCTCCCCCTTTCAGATGATGACAACCTTTGTTTATAAAATCTTCTCCACAAACTTCGATTCTACTCTAACTCCCCCTTATTCCAACAACTCCCCTTAATCTACTAACTCCCCCTTAATCTACTAACTCCCCCTTGATCTAAGCCTATCTAACCTATTTTATAATTCTCCCCCTTTGTCATCAACAAAAACTAATCCTAACTACATAACTCCCCCTTAAACTAATACTACGGAACTAAATGCTAATAATGAAGTATAATAAACGAAACATAAATCTAATTTTATTATATATGATGTTACATTACACATATATATGAAATACAGACACAAATATATACAAGTACACAAAATATAAAAACATTAATATAATAACAATCTAACGAGAGTCCTTGACAATTTTTATTTTTCTCTATTTATTTAAATATATATGTTACTATATCTATATTCTATATCTCATTTATAGAACAAATACCTAGTTCTCTTCTTAATTTAGTAAAGGTTGATCAAGGGTTTGGTCAGAATATCAGCTATTTGATTCTCAGTGTTGATAAATTCAAGAGAAACAATCTCTTTACTTATATTTTCTCTGAGAAAATGATGTTTGATATCAATATGTTTTGTTCTGGCATGATGAGTAGGATGTTTAGATAAATTTATTGCACTTGTATTGTCACAATAAATTGGTGATTTTGAAATATTTAATCCAAAATCCTTTAGGGTCTATTGCATATAGATAACTTGAGAACAAGCAAAAGCAGCAGATATATATTCTTCTTCAGTCATTGATAGTGAGACGGTATTTTGCTTTTTACTAAACCAAAAAACTAGAGAATGTCCTAAAAAGTGACAAATTCCACTTGTACTTTTTCGGTCTGATTTACAACCAGCATAGTCAGCATCACAATATGAGATTAAATCAAATGAAGCATTTTTAGGGTAAAATAGGCCATAGTCTAAAGTGTGTTTAACATATCTTAGGATACGTTTAACAGCTTTTAAATGGGTTTCTTTGGGTTGAGATTGGTACCTTGCACAGAGACAAACACTATGCATGATATCTGGCCAACTCGCAGTTATATAGAGTAGTGATCCAATCATTCCCCTGTATAGTTTTTTATCAACATCTTTTGACATGTCTTCTTTATTAAAGGCTTCATTGGTTGCCATAAGAGTGGGTTTTCCACTTGCATTGGTAATACCAAACTTACTAATAAGATCCCTAGCATACTTTTCTTAACTAATGAAAATACCACTATGTAATTGTTTTATTTGCAATCCTAAAAAGAAAGTAAGTTCACCCATATGACTCATCTTAAACTCTTTTGTCGTTATTTCAGAAAAATCTTTGTTCATTTCATTGTTTGTTGATCCAAAAATTATATCATCTACATAAATCTGTACTAAATGGGTATCATTTTTGTTTCTTTTAATAAAAAGAGTATTATCTATTTTACCAATTTCAAAATTTGATTGTAACAAGTAAGATCTTAGTCTATCATACCAGGCTCTAGGAGCTTGTTTCAGACCATATAAAGCTTTCTTTAATTTGTAAACATGATTTGGAAACTTTTCATCTTCAAAACATTGGGGTTGTTCAACATAAACATTTTCTTTGACAAAACCATTTAAAAATGCACTTTTGACATCCATTTGAAATAATTTGAAATTGTTATGGTTTGCGAAAGCAAGTAGAATTGTAATGGCTTCTAATCTTCCTACAAGTGCAAAGGTTTCATCATAGTCTATTCATTCTTCTTGACAATAACCATGTGCGACTACCAGAGCTTTATTTCTAACGACCTCACCTTGTTCATTCATTTTATTTTTATAAACTCATTTAGTTCCTATTATAGTTTTGTCCTCAGGTCTAGGAATAAGTTCCCATATAACATTTCTGGTTAATTGATTCAGCTCTTTTTGCATAGGAAGAATCCATGAATCATAAGATTATGCTTCCTTTGGATTTTTTGGCCCAATAGTTGATATAAAAGCTACATTACTCATCTTGTTTAGTTGATTTCTAGTTCTAACAACAGATTCTATATTTCCTAGTATATTTTCTATAGGATGATCTTTTAAAAGCCTATTCTTTTTATTAGGATGAATAGTTTCACAATTTGTTTCATTTGATTCATTATTTAGAGTAACAAATCATCTTAATCATTTATTTGAACAAAATCTTTGAAATTTTCATCAAAAGATACATGCATTGTTTCTTCAATGGTGTTAGTTTTTAAACTGAAAACTTTGTATGCTTTACTTCTATTAGAATATCGGATAAAGATTCCTTTGTCGGATTTAGGATCAAGTTTATCCAAATTGTCCTTTGTATTTAGAATAAAGTGTTTACTTACAAAACCTTTAAAATAAGATACCTTTGGTTTCTTATTGAAAAGAAGTTCATATGGTGTTTTATTGGTTGGAGGTCTAATTAAAATCCTATTCAAAATGTAACAAGCTGTAGCGACTGCTTCAGCCCAAAAATTTCTTGGTAATTTACTATCTGAAAGAATAGTTCTTGCACACTCTTGAATTGTCCTATTTTTACGCTCTACTACTCCGTATTGTTGTGGAGTTCTTGGAAAGGAAAAATTATGAGTTATTCCTTTTTTATTACAAAAATTCTCAAAATTTTCATTTTTAGATTCTCCACCCTAATCATTACGAATAGTTTTGATTTTTAAAGAAAGTTGATTTTGAATTCTTTTTGCAAAAGTTTTAAATAAATCAAAAGCATCACTTTTAAGTTTCAGAAAAATTGTCCATGTAAATCTAGAATAATCATCTATAATTACGAATACATATTTACTGTGATTTATTGACTGAATTTGAGATGGGCCAAACAGATCTAAATGAAGTAACTCAAGGGGTTTTGCAGTTGAAATCATATCTTTTAATTTGAATGAACTCTTCCTAAGTTTTCCTAATTGAAAAGCATCACATATACTATCTACTTTAAAATCCATTTTAGGGAGACCTCTTACTAGATCAAGTTTTGAAAGTTTAGTTAAGAGTTTGAAATTCAAATGCCCAAATCTTTTATGCCAAATTCAAGAGTCACTTGTATTAGCTAAAAGACATAGGTTATCATTTGAGATTTTCATACTGAGAATATAAATATTTTTCATCCTAATTTCTTTAAAGATAATATTTGATTTATTATCTTCGATGTGACACGTATCCTTTTCAAATTTAATTTTGTAGCCCTTATCACATAGCTGACTTATGCTAAGTAAATTGTGTTTTAGATTCTTAACTAACAGAACATCAGAAATAGTAGGAGTTTTAGAGTTACCGACATTGCCGATGCCAATCATATATCCTTTTGAGTTGTCTCCAAAGTTGACCAGTCCTCCATCTTTATAAATTATGCCATTCAGTATCTCCGGATTATCATCATGTATCTTGAACATCCACTATCAAGTAGCCATTTGTTTTTCTTAATTTGCACCATTTGTCCATTGAGTGTTGATTCTTCAAAAGCCATACAACATATCTATTTCTGCACAACACACCAATTCGGTAGATAACTTGATTTTCTATAATAACAATATGCAGACTTATGAGATAATGATGATTTAGACAGTTTGAACTAGTGTTAACAAAATTTCCAAAAATTTCCATTTTAAAATTTTTCAAAATTTAGATTGTGATAACTTTGAAAACCAATGCTCTAATATCAAATGTAGGAAATGCGGAATACGGACCTTAAGGTAGAATTAACACTAAAGGAGGGGTGAATAGTGTTTAATTAATTTTATGAATCTTTTTGAAATCTTTTTAAATTAAATCCAAACAGATGCAATTCACAAACACAGAAACAATCACAAAATCAGACACAGATGCAAATAGTAAATAAAAGCAGTAAAGTAAAGAACACACTAGAATTTTATACTGGTTCAGAGTTACCCTATATCCAGCCCCACACAATTTCTTGTGTAGATTTCTTTTCAAATATAATGTCGATATTACAACCTCGATTTCATGGCCACAAGATACACCCTCCTGTCTCCGAGTCCACGGCAAACTCTTTTGATTTAACCCGGCTACAAGATCACCTAAATGATTTATGGGCTACAATCACACCCAATTGATTTACGGGCCATGATCACACTGTTTCCAATATCACTTTGATAGATAGAGAGACTCGATATACTTCTTTGATTACAAATGATCCTATAACTTTGAATAGCACTGAGATCTTTGAGAGAGAGTGATAGAGAATCAAACTAGAGATGATCAAGTTTGATTCACTTAGGATTTCGGCAAAGTTTTATTAAAATATAAGAGAAAATTTGAGTGGAGGAGGAGTGAAGAAATGAAGAAAAACTAACATAAAATTCATTGAAAACAATTGGTATTGTTAGGAGAATAACGGTCATCTCCATTCGTGAAAGGTTATGACGAATAGACACTTCTTTTGAAAATTTGAAATTTAAATTCTATGGCTACCATGTCGAAATGGGGTGATGGGGGATGTCGACATGCCTATGTATTTTTTGAAAATTGATTTTGCTTTAAAATGATTTCTATTCTAAAACTTGTCAAAATAATTCTAAACTTTGTAAACCATTTTGAATATAGTTTAAACTTATAAATGAGTTTCAGAAAATAATCTAAAAATATATATAATCTATAAAATATTAAAAACTCGGTATAGATATATTTTTGAGATTTAAAGCTAAAACATTAAATCCAGGAGATAGTTTAAAAACAATAGATGATTTTTGAAATTTAAAAATTGTTTTTGAATTAGGGCTAAAATATTTAAACCAAGAGAGATATTTTTTAAAAGGATGATTTTGAAAAAATCTTAAAAATAAATCATTTTGAAAATTTTGTGGATTCCATTCCACTAGAGAAGGTCGTGGGTTCCATCCTACTAAAGTGGTTGTGGGTTCCATCCTACTATTAAAGTGAGAAGGTGGATTCCATTCCACAATTAAAATCAGAATAATGATTTTAGTGCTATTATGAAGTGTTAACATATATCTAGACTCTATTACTTATCTTGATACCTTGAACTCTTGAGCTCTTGATACCCATGAGTCTTCAGTCTTGATTTCTTCAATCTTGAATTTGTCAGTCTTGAATCTTTATACTATACAGTCTTCATTCTCAGTACCTACATATATATATCCTACATATACATATATATCTAGACAAGAATATTAGTATTTATGTTTTATAACAAGTCCTAAGGTTGTTGTCATCAAAACCATCATCTTGGGAACTAACAGATTCTCTTTCCAGTGCTTTACTGATATCAATGTCATCACATTCTTTGGTTTGGTAATGTAAACCTGAAACTGCTTCATAAATCTTTCGACCAATTCCGTCCATGTGTTAATAGAGCTACTCTCCAACTGTCAGAACCATAGTGTAGCTACATCCGTTAAGTACAGCGGGATGCATCGTGCTTGGACTTCTTCTGAAGCCCCCAGTATTTCCATGTGCCGTATATACCTCATCATAGGCATTATTGGATCCGACTTTCCATCATAAGCTTCCAATATTGGAAGTTTTAATTCTGGTGGATTCCTAGCATTCCTGATATTAGGAGCGAATGGACTTCTATTTACATCCTCCAGATCCATGTTCACTAATCCTCCACGCATAGCTCGCCTAATCATCTTTGCAAACTTGTCATTGTCTTTCGGTGGTAGTCTTTTATCGTCACGTCCAAGCTGCCTCCCGAGTCTATGAGGGAATTCTTGAACGTATTCCTCTAGACGAGCATCCAAATTATGATTCGCACCAAGCTCCATGGGATAGACTGTAGATCCTCCAGCATCACGATCGACTATACTCGGGGGTATGCCCCCATGTATTTGGGGATCGGTGCCGATCCCTCTGGAGGGATCTGTGCTGATCTCTCTAAGATGGCCGGGGATTGCCCCCAACTACTCTGTTCCACTCCTTTGTCCAATAGCTCCATCTCCATTCTCCCGGTTCTGATTTCCAGCGAATCTTTCCACCTCAACTCCTTAATCCATAGCTCCAGTAGTCCCTATCGTTCCAACTCCTTGGTTTTGCATCCAGCATCTCCTATGGCTCCAGCCTATTCGATCTGTTGGAGTAGATTTTGCATCATCTCATCCTGTCTATTCAACATCTGTTCATGCATAGCGTCCATCATTGTTCCCATTTCATCTCGGGTGATATAGATAGATGTTTCATTAGCTTCAGCCCTTGAGGAAGCCTTATGACTCCCTTTATGGTGGCTCCTATCCGCTGCTTATCTCTTTTTTGATTGTCTCACCATTGCTCCAAATCCAAGCTCTCTAATTGATTCCAAATTTGAACTCTAAATCCACGGGGGCTAGCTTTCTTAGTGAAAGCACCAAAATATTGGCGTCAATTGGCCACTAACACCCAATTATGTAAAAGTACCAGTTTCAATCCAATTACAGAAATATGAAGAGAAATAAATGAAGAACAAAATTAAAACAATCAGAAAGCAAGTAAAAAGAGATAAGGTTTATAGTGGTTCGGCTAACTCCAACTACGTCCACTCCCAAATAATCCTTTTTATTATACTAAAATTTATTTACAGTTACAATCTGAAATCCAAGAATAAAATTGGTAAAGTGTAGCCTAGGTTGAAGATAAAGAGAAGAAAAAAGAAGCCTTTTTCTGACGCCACGCCTACTATATTTATAGGGGAAGACGTACACGGATCAGGCTGAAATTTTAAAAGAAGGTTAGGGAGACCAAGGCGAAGCCACCTAAAAATTTCAATGCCCATTGGAGCCCACAATAGGGATCGGTACCGACCCCTATTAGTGTGTCCAAAGAGGCTGCGATACATATGAGGGGTACCCTATGATGTTAGCTACCTGCTCCCCAAATTACATGCAATTCGACGTACGGTTTCTGAGATATCGTGAAGTAGTGTTGCTTGAATTTTGATTTCTATCGATCCCTCTAGAGAAATAGGTACTGGTCCCTCCAATCTCTTCCAAATGCCATGTGATCTCTAGGGGAGCTTCTTCATGTTGTATTATGCTTAGCCTCCAGGTTTCATGCTAATTGGATTAGTAGAACTGGAGTTACTAATCAATCTTTGTTGCAATACGTTGTGAAGGCTGATTATAGCCGATCCCTATGGAGGGATAGGTACTGATCCCTCCAACTTGCTCCAAATGATATGCGATCCATATGGAGTGTTCCATATATTATAATTAGCTAATCATCAAAGTTTCATGTCAATTAGATGTGTAGATGTTGAGATATTGACCAATCACTACTAGAATTGAATATAGTGGATCCCTATAAGGGAAGAGTACCAATCCCTTTAATTTTCATATTTTCTGGTGCGATCCCTAGGGTGAACTTCCTAGGGTCCCCTCTTCCTGCTTCTAGAATTTCACTTCGATCCCTCTTGTGGTTATTGAGTTATTAATTGTTTTATATCGAAATGCACTTGCTCCTATGTGTTGAACCATATTCCATAATTTGAACATTCTGCCTTGCATATATGTCAATTCCATTCAATCTCGACTTCATGTTATTATCCGTACTTGATTTCTGGGTCCCACAATCATCACTTTGGACTCATCGACCTCGATAATCGCAAAGTTTGTTGGGTTAATCCGCCTGTATACTGCCTTGGCAAAAGGTGGGTTAACAATAGTAAAAATAATATAATATATTTTTGATATAAGCAAAGCACATATATTTAAACCCTAACGTTGACTCTATTCATCATTGTCAACTGTGTACTTATGTAACAACCCGGAGTTTTAGAACAATTAATTATCGTCAAATGACAATTATATTGGTTGTTAATTATTATTGGAGTTTGTAATCGGGTTTAAATTGTGTTAAATGTTGATGGGCTTTTGAAATTGATCCTAGCCCTTGTTTTATTTTTTTGTTGATGCCGTTATAAAATTAGAATTGGTCCCTTTCTTTTCATTTTTCTCATTTACAAACCCTAAACAAAATGAACGAAAGAATTAGAAATGGCGGCCTCGTCCCCTTTGCAAAAACTAGGGCTTCGTGAAATCAAGGGCCCTGATTATGATTTTCTCGATCGAAGATGCTTCGTCGAACGGCTGCTTCTAATTGCTTCAAAACATAGGTGAGTGAATTTCGATTTTCACTCACATCTAATTCAATCGACTGTTTTTATATGATTGAGATCTTGATTTCGTTTATATAGAGTTTGAACCCTTGGTTTTTCGTTCGTATATATTTGTTGAAATTGTCAATTTATTCATCTAGGCCGTATGATTTTGTATTGATGCTTGGGTTTTGAAATCTGACTTAGTTGATTCCTTGATTGTCCCGGCTCTGACTTTGATCTGTTTCTTTGATATGAACTGGTGACTTCGGTTACTTGACTTGGTTTATGCGATTCCATGACTTTGTGTTATCTTCGGCCTTGACTTCTGATAGCATTGGCTTTGACAATTGGATTGATGCTTCGAGTTACTGCAGTTTACTCTGTTTCTTTTTTAGTTTTGTGCATTGTGTTTCACTTGTTGCTGATGTTGGGTTCAGCCTTATACCACTTGTGTCTGCACCTGCTCGATCCAATTTCACAGCTGCATACTTGCTATGCATTGTTCACTGTCTACCTGAACCTGTTAGTCGAGTTGCACTACTTGCATTGTCCACTGTTGCATTCAGATGTACATCACTGACTTTTGCTTTACTTGAGTTTTCATTTGATAATTTGAATGTGTACTTGTTTGTTTGGTCTCTTGTTTGGTTTAAGTTTTGATTTGGTGGTCTGGTTTCATTTCATGTTGCCTTGACTACACTATCTTCATATATTTAAAAACTGTGTATGTATGGTGCCTTGGACTTTGTTGCTATGTTACTATATCTATGGTGCACTTGGGTTGTGATTCTCTGTCGCAGCCTGTTTCATTGGGGCTTCCCTTGTGGTTGCCTTTTTACTTGGTTTTGGTTTTGCACATATGTTGGCAATTAGTCCAATTTCAGTTGCAAGTGCATTTAGCTGTTTTCATGTATAACTTGTACCAATGTTGTTTTGATATTTAGCTCGGTTGTCTCGAGCACATGTGTACCTCTGTCTCTGGTTTCACTGCCTTTGTTTTTGATCAAAACTGCTACTTGATTTTGGTTTTGCACATATGTTGGCAATTGGTCCAGTTTCAGTTGCAAGTGCATTTAGTTGTTTTCATGCATAACTTGTACTGTCCAATTGAGTTCGGCACTCGTATCATCCAGTATCACTGTACATTTCCTATAAGTGTTGGCAGTTCACCTTTACTTGCTTTGAAGGATAGTCACATAGACAAGCATCTCTTAATTCAAGAAAACATTGTTACTTTCATTTTCTCGGTTAGTAGTGTTGCATTTAGACTTGCTGCCTGGTCACCATTGTATGCTGTCACTACACTTGTGTTGTCACTGCATACTTTCTACCACTTGATGTTGGTGCCTGGTCCTTGCATTTGTTTTGATTTATTTCGAGACAGTTTTAGTTGCAAATGCAATTGCAGTTTTACTTGTTTTTGGCTTGAATGCATTTGAACTTGTGCACCTCACTTGGAACTGTCTTTGTGTATTATCATTGTGGTTGGTTTTCTTCTTTAGTCTTGAAGTTGTACTCCACTGTATTGATGATTTTGATCCATGTCTGCATATTCACTTGATTGCATTTGGGCCTCGTTCCACCTGCTGTCATGTTGAACTGTCTGTAGAGATTTTTGGGCTTTGACCTACTGTTCAATGGCTTCGACATTGATTGAGTTATATTTCCCAATTCAATTTAATATTGCATACATGTTGATTTCGTAAATTTTTCCACTGAGTGTTATTCATGCATCCAGAGGTGCATACGTACATGAAGTACTTGTCGACCTTACTTGCTGTCTAGTTGACATGTATGGACTGTTTAGTCTACTTGGTTGTTCTGAGTTTCACCGTATGGTTGCGTTCATTTATGATTCTGTTGGTATTGGTGCTTCTGTGCCATTTGCTTTTGATTCATTGAGGCAGTATGTATATGGTTTGACTTGAGTTTGTGCAATTATTTGGACTTGTCTGTTCTGGAATTTGTCAAGTGCATACTTGTTTGCTTGTGTTTGTAGTTGTGTTGAGTAATGCTAGCCGTGACTTGACCTCTACAGTTTCAATTTGCTGTTAGCATTTGGTGTTGTGATGATTTCATATGCTGTAATGGAGAGGCAGTGCACGCGTGCGTGTACTGCAGCCACACAGTATTGATTTTTTTGAGATATTTCAATTACTTGAATTGTTTTATGTGTTCAATTCAATATTTGGGAATTGTATTTGATTCGGTTTAATTGATCATTTTGTTGTGTCTAATTATCTATTCGATAATTAGATTCTGAGTTTCTAATTATTATTTAATAATTGGATTTTGTGTTAATTGTCGTTTAGACAATTCTGTTGTTTTCTAAATTATCTTCATTGATAATCTTTTTATTTATCTTTGTTGATGATTTGAATTTGCTGATTTGTTGTTTAACACTGTTTAGTGTTATATCTACCGTTATCCGATTCTCTTATTGAAGGGTTGGATAGACGAGATTTCTGTGACTGTCGTCTATTTGCTATTTATTTATTATTACTTCTGTGCATTAATAACTGAGTTTGAATTAGACTGACTCGTGTATTATTTTCTTTTGAATTTAATACTCGGGTCAGACCGAGTTATTACAGGTTGTTGATATCTTGCTTTGGGTTGCTGCTTGAGCTATGAAGTCTTTTAATATCTTTTGAAGTAGTCTTCGTCATTTTGTAGTAGTCAGTGTATCTGATTTAGGTTGATATGTATTCATGTATATTAGTCGATAATGTACTTGTATATATAACTTCCAGAGTCGACAGTTGTAGTTGTATCATATGTATTGTGTCAAATGTATTGTAACTGACATCAGTTATATATATATATGAGACTTTTATTATCTGTGTTCCGCATTTTTATTATCTGTGTTATTATTATATATATTTTCCTAAACTATTATGAACCATCATAGTTCGTTTTATACTGGAATTGGGTATGTCGATGGGAGTAAATAAATAAGAGATGGAAAATAAAAATATATACCACTCCTATCGAAGTAACCAATACTAGTGTAAGGCCCAACTACGGATGGCCGCTCCTATCCAGCCTTATTCTTCGTAATAACAGACAGTATTTCTTTTAATACTCTTTGTTATTGTGAGTATAGAGGTGGGGCGTCACAGTTGGTATCAAAGCTTGGGGTTTATGGACATAATATAAAACATAACTTAGATGGAACATGTGTTACAACTATTGGTTGATGTTTTATTTGTGTTTTGAGTCAAAACTAAAGTTTTGAAATTATGATGAAATTTTTAAATATCTTTATTTAAAAATAAAAGTGAAATTGTGTTCTGATGATTTGATTGAGTTGTGTTCTGTTTATCAGAGTGCGCAGCGGAAACAGTGAAACTGTCTTCGCTGAATACAGCTGATAACCTTTTTGATTTAAAAATCAAAATATGAAATTGAAATAAATTTCATTTGTTGTTTACATAGCTGTGTTTATTTTGTTTCTTCGAAAATTTCGAATCCGATTTGAGGATTCGAAGCGATTGCAGTTATGTGATTTGTGTTGAGATTTTTGCTGTTTTGAATTATCTTCACTGAAGATACATTCGAATGATTTCTTTGTTTATTTTGTAGTACGTGCAAATTTGCACGTTACTGCATTAATTTTATGTTGAACCGGTGTTTGGTTTAAACATATTTTGTTGTCGTTATCTTTATAACGGGATTTTTACATCGGTGCTAAATTTTTGAAGCACGATGTTTTGCTGACATTTTTAAGGAATGAAAATTCACTGGTATTACATTTTGACGTGAATTATTTTGATGAGATTTTGACGTTTAAAAATTACTGTCTGTAACGACCCGGAATTTTTTTTGGACCATTCGCATCCATTATAAGTGTATAGGTAGACACTCATGCCGGAATTGAATTGCTTAAAATACCGCGTTGTTAATTTAAATTGGTAAAACTGAACATATACAGTAAATAAATATAATCACAGATCACAGAAACAGAGTAATAAATGCAGCGGAAACAAAAGAAAATAGTAGTTCATGAAGCTACTATATAAATGTATAAGATACATCAGAGTTTACAACAGAAGAGTAATACGATACATCAGATACAAATCAGAATACATCACTGGAATCATCGAATACTGGAAGCAGAATAGATGGCTGGATCTTCAAGCAAAGCTCCAACTCCAAAGGTGAGTCTCGAATACTGGTACACTCAGGTCTGACCCGAGCGTAAAGCAAAATACAAAACACTCGAGTCAGGATTAACATTCTTATATTAATAAATCCAACTCAAGTGAAATAGCAATTGAAATACAAGTAACTCAAAGGATGTTTGGAATAACCATCCTTTAAGGATCCGTCAAACTATCTACTAGGTAGTAGTGTACGATAAGTAGATAATGTCTATCAGTAATATAAAAGATATCAAAATAGTGTTAAGTCATGGCCCATTCCACCCTTAACACATTTTTATTCCCAAAAGCATATACAAGACCGTAGTTTCCCCAAAACCGGAAGTCACCAGAGGGCAATCCATATACTAAATGTACAAATCAAAATCGTAGTGGTCGCGAATAAATGGAATACAAGTATGACAAGGCACATGAGGCAATACCCAAGGTAGTGATACTACCGTTTGCCTGATCCGGACTGGTGAGAACGCAACGCCGCAGTGCCCGCAACACCGTGAAACAACACTCCCAAAATCAAGGGTGCACCAATCGACAACAAGTAATGAGTAGTTCGAGGAAGTGTGTCCACTTGAGGTAGCTAATCCTCCATTGGCCCGGCACGGCTCCTGTTTTAGTCATTTCCAATTTGACACAAGTGTCAAGGCTATCCATTATCGTTCTCTTTCTTCAGTCATCACGTACACCATTCCAACCACTTCATTCTGGATCATCACTCCGCGTATAGTTATTAAAGTGGTTCTCAGTTTAGACAGAGAGTATGTCCATAACCGATTTCGGTCTCTTTAATAACTTTCATAATTATTACACCGATTGGTCATTTAATATATTTCAAAACCAAATCAATTTCAATTAAATTAGAATTTGCAAACCAACATTCCATTTATCTTTCAAAACCAATTTCCAAAATTTACGTTTCAACTTCCAAATTCATTTCAAAATCCAATAATTCAATTTCAAACTCTATTCAAAACAATTCAAGTATTTATTCAAGTTCGTATATAAGTTTCATTTCAAAATCATTTAAATCAATTTAATTTAACATTCAATTCAATTCCAAATTCATTTATCGATTTCATTCAATATTCATTAAGTAAATTTTCCATTCAAAACAATTTCTATTAAATTTCCAATTCATTAAATCCATTATTTAAATTCATCTTCATTATATCAAAACTTACAAATTGAATTAAATTAAATTCATCAAATCAAATTCTTTAAATTTCAAGTCTTACATTAATTTCAATAAATCACATTTTATTTCTTGTTAAAGAAATTCAATTTCACTTATTTACTTACTTAAATAATTTTCCAAACTTAATTAATAAAGAAACTCAATTTCAATTATTACGAAGTAAAATTCACTTATTCAAAAGTTCAATTTCTCTTATTAAAGAATCCAATTAAATTTAATCATTAAATAATTCAATCTTATTTAATTTATTAAATGATTCAAAACTTAATTATTACATAATTTCAAAGTTTAATAATTTCAAACTTAACTTTTAAATCATTTCAAAGTTTAATAATTTCAAACTTAATTATTAAATCATCCAAACTTAATTAAATCATTTCTCAAATTTAACAACATTCTTTCATTAATTACATTGTTAATATTTTGTTTCAGATTATTAAATATTAACATTTTTCTTTCATAAAATTCAAATTTCAACTTCATTTCAAAACCATATTATTTATTCAAATAAAATCTTCGTTTTATTTTTAAATCGAATTATTTGACCAATCGGGTTTTATTTAATTCTCTATATCCAAGGTCAAAGTTTAATTTGGGTATTTATCATTTCAACCCGATTCCAATTCAATTCAAAATCAAAACATAACAAAGGGAACTTGCAGTGTGATAACTGGGATGGTGTCAAAGTAAATAAACAAGCAATAACAACAATCAATAACAATCCAATAATCAATTCAAATAATCTCGAAATAACCGTATTAATTCGCATTGTTATTTGTACGAATTAATATAATTATTTCTAGAATCTACACTATCATTTCATGTAGATTAAAGATTATTACATTACGGTTTTCACTTGTCATTCAATTACAAATTTCAACACTACAACAATTAATCAAATATACGTTCAACGGTTCAAAGTGTAATTATCACTATTCTACATGTCAATTAATTTAACAATTAAAAGGGGTCATATTATACAAATGTCATTTAATCAAATCATTTAACTATCCTATACCAATTTCAATTGCATACTATTTATCACTTTAACATTAACAATTTAACGTCCAATATAAACATCAACAATCAATCAATTATCAGCCAAAACTGTATTATCATCGCATAAATAATTAACAGATAAAGGTGTTAGATGTCACAGGTGAACTGATACAGGTAATAGCATATATAACGGTGTAATTAACTAATAGCAGCATATTTCAATTGTCATTTCAATTGAAATCAAATTTAATAAATAAAAGAACGTTAATCGTGAGTGAGTGCTCACCTTTGAGGCTAGAGGAAACAGAAGATGATACAGATATGCACACTGATACGGACACAGAAATCTAACGACGAATCGAAGCAAAACAACATCGGCCCGAATCCAACGATCAAAGCTGATAAAAAATTTAGATGGAACAAATCGAACGGGGTCGATGGAGATAATAGGTATAAGAGAACACATATATATAATTATACAAAACAAATAAAAGAAAATTTTATTCTAAATTCAAAATTTAAATTAAATATCTACATATATGGTTTTAAAAAAAAATCAAAATTCATATAACCCCATCCAAATAAACTTATGCAATAATAAAATGAACAAACTAGAAACTTCTATAACTAACATATAGTAAACTATAACACATATCCTATAATACATAACTTAAAATATATATAAGCACGCAAATAATTGGTATAGGTTTTATATAAACCAAAAGATTTTACATCACATATAAAACTTATTATTTTAAGCAGAAAGAATGCAAACAAGAGTATACTCACCCAATAAACCACTATAAATATATTAGGTAATGTAATATTTTTTTTTTCAGTTGGTAAAGTTATGTAGACTCAGCAAGACAGAGTACTTTTGCAATGTTGCGCTTACACTGTCTACCATTGTCCGAAAACTAAGCAGAAATCTTACCGTTTTAAAACATATGCAAACAAGATACATAAATTGAGATCTTATAAACATCTGCAGACTAACTATTTTAAGCTATCACCCTCCGTAGAAATGATCTGAAGCTCTGCCCACCACAAAGCCGATAACTTAGGCCTAGCTGCAACCGGTGGCATTTTTGTAATTTCTCTCAAATTGGCAACAACCCAGACACGTAAATGCATATGTACATGAATATATTATTCAAAACACAGGGGCTTACGGTTGCTGCTTTCCAATATGTACAACGTATCAATATATTTATAGTTTGAAACTTGTATAAAACTTACAGGAAAAATATCTTATGCTAAAGTATTGTAAGCCAGACCTCATATTCACTTGCATATTTAAGCTGTAAGTTATAAAACAAAAGAAACAAAACAGTTTGGAAATGACTTATATGAAGTAATCTTCATTATATAGCTAACGTGTTATAGGTAAGCTAACATATTATAAAGCTAACGTGTTATAAAACTAACATATAATATATAAAGCAAGCAAGCTACACGCAGACCTATTATAAATATGTGCAGACCCAAACAGCAAATCAAAAAAACCATACAGTCAACTTTATAAACTTATATAACTTTACTCAAATTATATATTAACCTATATGTTGTCTAAAACATAACGTAAAACATATAAAACTGATGTAACTAACCCATTGAAACATTATTTATACAAACAAGACATGTACACATAATAATATAATAGTGAAGAGGAAAATATATATAACTTTATATATATACAAGTATTATTACATAGCAGATTACAACTTACATAACTAACTATGTATATATAAACTATAAACATATAAATATAATATACCTTAATATGTGTCACAAGCAAAGAAGCTCGGTCGGAAGATGGGGAAGGACCGATCAGGTCAGCGGTGTGGGATCTGGGCGATGGGCTGACGAGGCAGTGCAGGCGGAGCGAGGTGTGGGCAAAGCAAAAGGGCGGGTGGTGGTTGGGTCTGGGTTTTGTGCTTGCGTGGAGGAGCAGTCTTGTATGGCGTGCGTTTGGTTGGAGGTGGACTGGCAGCGTGGTAGTGTGGGTCGAAGGCGGTGGTTGACTGAGATGGTTTGAGTCGGTTGTGAAGGGGACAGTCTGCAATTTCGAAAGAGAGGGGTTGGAGATGCAATAGGGTTTGGATGGAAAGAGGACGGCATGGAAAATTGGTTCAGGTCATGGAGGGTTGCATGGGTTCGGTCATTGGCTGTTGTGCCTGGATTTTCGGCTAGAAGGGAATGGGCGTGGTGTTTGGCGAACAGGAGGGGGTACACGGTGAAGCAAGGTGGAGAGGAGGAGTTGGAGTGTTGAGGATGGTGGCGAATGAAAAGGTGGTCGAGCAAGAGAAAAGAGATGGATACGTTTCCAGACGATGGTGGATGCAAAGGAAGAAATGTAGCAGGCTTTAGAAACAAAATGATATTCCCTTCCTATGTTCATATATTTTCCAGAGAAGACGCATGGATTAGGAATGAATAGTTAGGAGCACGAAACAAAGATATGAATAGCAATTAAGATTTTTCCAGTGGGAATATAGAAAGACAAGCGCGTGAATTGATGGGAAAATAGCGAAAAGCTGAATACATTAATTGTTGATAGCCATCGGTTTGTACGGGAAGAATATTGAAAGACACAAAACCAAAAGGCTCAAATGTGTACCGATATGTTGCCGTTATGCAGATTTCGACGCGCGCTGGACTTCGAAACACAGAAGTAAATATACCGTAGAGATCAGCACGATAAGACGATCGAAACGGTATACAGATATCAGTGGTATGATTGATTATAAAATTTCTGAATTTTCTACTAGCGGAAAATGCAAGAAAAACGCTGAAAAATAAGATCGACGGACCCAAAGATGTCCGAATTTGGAAAAACGACAAACTGACATCTTGCTCAGAAGATGGTTTAGAATTTTTCTATGTAAAAATATTTAGGTTTCAGAAACATTTTATTTTCATCGCTTTTTAACTGATTAAATTGAAGTGAATTTACGCGTGAAATAAACTTTCATATTTTCGGACGAAAATTTACCAGTTGCTATGTTTAACTAGACGTATTTCAAATATCAAATTTTATTTCAAAATTTTATCGTTTTAAAATTTCACAAAATTACGTTATTAAAACAGTTGAAATTTTACGGGTCGTTACACTGTCGCTTTGACTTCAGTAACCGTCAAATTTTAAAAGTGGATTTTCAAGCGGTTAGCCCGCAATGCTGATTTTGAGATTTGTTTTTACGATGTTTTGGGAAGTGCAATTTCCTTTTCGAAATTGCTACTGATGTTGCTACTTTAATCACGTGTTTTGAAAATTGTTTTAAAATTCTTTACAGTTTGCGCTTTCAAAAGAATGAGGAAGCGATTTAAACGCTTCAGCAAAATTAAAGACTATGAACCCTCACTTTTACTGATTCGCTTAATTTCGGACTTGTCCGTTTGAGAACGTAAAATGTTATTTATCTAAAATACAAAAATTTTACAGTTTGCGCTTTCAAAAGAATGAGGAAGCGATTTAAACATTCAGCAAAATCGAGGACTATGAACCCTTACTTTTACTGTTTCGCTTAATTCCGGACTTGTCCGTTTGAGAATGTAAAATGTATTTTTACAAAATACACAATTTCGCACTTTCAAGGAAACGATGAAGAGAATCAAACGATTTAGTAAAACTCGTGGTATGGGACATGTGTGTTTGCTATTTCGGTTAATTCTGGACTCGTTAATTGAAATATTTGCTGTTTTGATGATTTTGTGTGCTTTCGAGCCACTATGTTGGACCTTCGGGTCATATGTTGGACCTTCGGGTCATATGATGGACCTTCGAGTCAAATACCAGTACTAGACCTTCGGGTCACTCTGCGGACCTCCGGGTCATTTGTTGAGCGCCAAAAATTATGATGAGTACTTGGTAGGCTTCGGCCATTTGTTGATGCACGTGCAGCGTAGCTAAAAACTCGCCATCTGATGGGATCGATCCACCTTTTATGTTGATTTTCTAGAGTATCTTAATTGATTTCTAGATATTTGTTGTTTCGAATTATCTATAGGTAATTAGATATTTGCTGTTATGAGATTTAATTATCGTATCGATAATTAGATATTTGCTGTTATGAGATTTCTGATTATCGTTTTATTAATCGGATAATTGTTGTTTCTGATTATCCTTTTTTATAATTAGATATTTGTTGATTTCTGATTATCGTTTTTGATAATTAGATATTTGATGTTTTCTGATTATCGTTTTTGATAATTAGATATTTGTTGATTTGAGATTTCTGATTATCGTTTTTGATAATCGGATATTTGTTGTTTTTTATTATCGTTTTTGATAATCGGATATTTGTTGATTTATGATTATCGTTTTCGATAATTAGATATTTGCTGTTATGAGATTTAATTATCGTATCGATAATTAGATATTTGCTGTTATGAGATTTCTGATTATCGTTTTGATAATCGGATAATTGTTGTTTCTGATTATCGTTTTTGATAAATAGATATTTGTTGATTTCTGATTATCGTTTTTGATAATTAGATATTTGATGTTTTCTGATTATCGTTTTTGATAATTAGATATTTGTTGATTTGAGATTTCTGATTATCGTTTTTGATAATCGGATATTTGTTGTTTCTGATTATCGTTTTTGATAATTAGATATTTGTTGATTTCTGATTATCGTTTTGATAATTAGATATTTGTTGATTTATGATTATCGTTTTTGATAATTAGACATTTGTTGATTTGAGATTTCTGATTATCGTTTTTGATAATTGGATATTTGTTGTTTCTGATTATCATTTTTGATAATTAGATATTTGTTGATTTCTGATTATTGTTTTGATAATTAGATATTTGTTGTTTATGATTATCGTTTTTGATAATTAGATATTTGTTGATTTGTGATTTCTGATTATCGTTTTTGATAATCGGATATTTGTTGTTTCTGATTATCGTTTTTAATAATCGGATATTTGTTGTTTCTGATTATCGTTTTTGATAATTGGATATTTGCTGATTTTGTTGATTATGAAATTTTCTAGTCTCCAATTGATTCTAGATTATGCTGATTTTATTGAATTTCTATTTTCTATCTATCTCTGTTGATAGTTAGAGTTTGCTGATTATGAAGTTCGTGTTTTCTAGTTAATTGTTAGATAACTAGATATTTGCGGTTTTGCGATTTGTGATTTGTGTTTTCTAATTATCTTTGTTGATAATTAGATTTTGTTGTTTCTAATTATCGTATCGATAATTAGATATTGCTGTTTTGTGATTTCTGTACTCTAATTATCTAATTGATAATTGAATATTACTGATAATTGCATTTATTCAGTTTTGTTGTTTTCTGATTATCTATTTGATAGTTAGATTTTGTTGAGAATTTGTAAATTTCTTTTATGGAATTAAAAGATTTCTTTGGTGTTGTGTTCTCGATCTTTATTATTTTCTAGCTTAACCGGTTTATGTTAGAAAAATAATTGTTATAGACGACTTTAATTATGAAAATTGCGGGGACGCAATTTTTATAAGGAGGGGAGTCTGTAACAACCCGGAGTTTTACAACAATTAATTATCGTCAAATGACAATTATATTGGTTGTTAATTATTATTGGAGTTTGTAATCGGGTTTAAATTGTGTTAAATGTTGACGGGCTTTTGAAATTGATCCTAGTCCTTGTTTTATTTTTTTGTTGATGCCGTGATAAAATTCGAATTGGTCCCTTTCTTTTCATTTTTCTCATTTACAAACCCTAAACAAAATGAACGAAAGAATTAGAAATGGCGGCCTCGTCCCCTTTGCAAAAACTAGGGCTTCGTGAAATCAAGGGTGCCGACTATGATTTTCTCGATCGAAGATGCTTCGTCGAACGGCTGCTTCTAATTGCTTCGAAACATAGGTGAGTGAATTTCGATTTTCACTCACATCTAATCCAATCGTCTGTTTTTATATGATTCGAGATCTTGATTTCGTTTATATAGAGTTTGAACCCTTGGTTTTTTGTTCGTATATATTTGTTGAAATTGTCAATTTATTCATCTAGGCCGTATGATTTTGTATTGATGCTTGGGTTTTGAAATCGGACTTAGTTGATTCCTTGATTGTCCCGGCTCTGACTTTGATTTGTTTCTTTGATATGAACTGGTGACTTCGGTCACTTGACTTGGTTTATGCGATTCCATGACTTTGTGTTATCTTCGGCCTTGACTTCTGATAGCATTGGCTTTGACAATTGGATTGATGCTTCGAGTTACTACAGTTTACTCTATTTCTTTTTTTGTTTTGTGCATTTTGTTTCACTTGTTGCTGATGTTGGGTTCAGTCTTATACCACTTGTGTCTGCACCTGCTCGATCCAATTTCACAGCTGCATACTTGCTATGCATTGTTCACTGTCTACCTGAACCTGTTAGTCGAGTTGCACTACTTGCATTGTCCACTGTTGCATTCAGATGTACATCACTGACTTTTGCTTTACTTGAGTTTTCATTTGATAATTTGAATGTGTACTTGTTTGTTTGGTCTCTTGTTTGGTTTAAGTTTTGATTTGGTGGTCTGGTTTCATTTCATGTTTCCTTGACTACACTATCTTCATATATTTAAAAACTGTGTATGTATGGTGCCTTGGTCTTTGTTGCTGTGTTACCATATCTATGGTGCACTTGGGTTGTGATTCTCTGTCGCAGCCTGTTTCATTGGGGCTTCCCTTGTGGTTGCCTTTTTACTTGATTTTGGTTTTGCACATATGTTGGCAATTGGTCCAGTTTTAGTTGCAAGTGCATTTAGTTGTTTTCATGTATAACTTGTACCAATGTTGTTTTAATATTTTGCTCGGTTGTCTCGAGCACATGTGTACCTCTGTCTCTGGTTCACTACCATTGTTTTTGATCAAAACTGCTACTTGATTTTGGTTTTGCACATATGTTGGCAATTGGTCCAGTTTCAGTTGCAAGTGCATTTAGTTGTTTTCATACATAACTTGTACTGTCCAGTTGAGTTCGGCACTCGTATTATCCGGTATCACTGTACATTTCCTATAAGTGTTGGCAGTTCACCTTTACTTGCTTTGAAGGATAGTCACATAGACAAGCATCTCTTAATTCAAGAAAACATTGTTACTTTCATTTTCTCGGTTAGTAGTGTTGCATTTAGACTTGCTGCCTGGTCACCATTGTATGCTGTCACTACAATTGTGTTGTCACTGCATACTTTCTACCACTTGATGTTGGTGCCTGGTCCTTGCATTTGTTTTCATTTATTTCGAGACAGTTTTAGTTGCAAATGCAATTGCAGTTTTACTTGTTTTTGGCTTGAATGCATTTGAACTTGTGCACCTCACTTGGAACTGTCTTTGTGTATTATCATTGTGGTTGGTTTTTTTCTTTAGTCTTGAAGTTGTACTCCACTGTATTGATGATTTTGATCCATGTCTGCATATTCACTTGATTGCATTTGGGCCTCGTTCCACCTGCTGTCATGTTGAACTGTCTGTAGAGATTTTTGGGCTTTGACCTACTGTTCAATGGCTTCGGCATTGATTGAGTTATATTGCCCAATTCAATTTAATATTGCATACATGTTGATTTCGTAAATTTTTCCACTGAGTGTTATTCATGCATCCAGATGTGCATACGTACATGAAGTACTTGTCGACCTTACTTGCTGTCTAGTTGACATGTATGGACTGTTTAGTCTACTTGGTTGATCTAAGTTTCACCGTATGGTTGCGTTCATTTATTTTTCTGTTGGTATTGGTGCTTCTGTGCCATTTGCTTTTGATTCATTGAGGCAGTATGTATATGGTTTGACTTGAGTTTGTGCGATTATTTGGACTTGTCTGTTCTGGAATTTGTCAAGTGCATACTTGTTTGCTTGTGTTTGTAGTTGTGTTGAGTAATGCTAGCCGTGACTTGACCTCTACAGTTTCAATTTGCTGTTAGCATTTGGTGTTGTGATGATTTCATATGCTGTAATGGAGAGGCAGTGCACGCGTGCGTGTACTGCAGCCACACAGTATTGATTTTTTTTGAGATATTTCAATTACTTGAATTGTTTTATGTGTTCAATTCAATATTTGGGAATTGTATTTGATTCGGTTTAATTGATCATTTTGTTGTGTCTAATTATCTATTCGATAATTAGATTCTGAGTTTCTAATTATTATTTAATAATTGGATTTTGTGTTAATTGTCGTTTAGACAATTCTGTTGTTTTCTAAATTATCTTCATTGATAATCTTTTTATTTATCTTTGTTGATGATTTGAATTTGCTGATTTGTTGTTTAACACTGTTTAGTGTTATATCTACCGTTATCCGATTCTCTTATTAAAGGGTTGGATAGACGAGATTTCAGTGACTGTCGTCTATTTGCTATTTATTTATTCTTACTTCTGTGCATTAATAACTGAGTTTGAATTAGACTGACCCGTGTATTATTTTCTTTTGAATTTAATACTCGGGTCAGACCGAGTTATTATAGGTTGTTGATATCTTGCTTTGGGTTGCTGCTTGAGCTATGAAGTCTTTTCATATCTTTTGAAGTAGTCTTCGTCATTTTGTAGTAGTCAGTGTATCTGATTTAGGTTGATATGTATTCATGTATATTAGTCGATAATGTACTTGTATATATAACTTCCAGAGTCGACAGTTGTAGTTGTATCATATGTATTGTGTCAAATGTATTGTAACTGACATCAGTTATATATATATGAGACTTTTATTATCTGTGTTCCACATTTTTATTATCTGTGTTATTATTATATATATTTTCCTAAACTATTATGAACCATCATAGTTTGTTTTATACTGGAATTGGGTATGCCGATGGGAGTAAATAAATAAGAGATGGAAAATAAAAATATATACCACTCCTATCGAGGTAACCAATACTAGTGTAAGGCACAACTACGGATGGCCGCTCCTATCCAGCCTTATTCTTCGTAATAACAGACAGTATTTCTTTTAATACTCTTTGTTATTGTGAGTATAGAGGTGGGGCGTCACAACTTATTTAATTATCATTGTGATCATATTCCTCATATATAGTGCACTAATAAGAAAAAATTTGTATCCATATATCTAGCTTATCACTTGAATATTTAATCGACATAGTAAACTTATTAACGCTACAAGTGAAACAACTCGAATAGCTTACGGGATTTCACTAATCGTAATAATGTCATCATATTTAATTCATAATTGATTAATCATTATAATACAAAGTAGAATATGGATAAAGTACTAAAATCCAGACAACCCATACTATCTAATGTTAGAACCACTTTACATAGTATACTAAATCTTAAACACTAAATCAATTATTCAAATGTCTAGTTATCTACCAAATTATTTTATTGGGATAATACGTCTATATTCTAAATTTCAATCCTTGTCCAAACTCTATAATATACGTAATAAAACTGGTAGATGTTTACAACTATTAATTATACACAATTAAATTGTAAACTGCGTATGGTACTATATTACTAAAATGTATAGGATAAAACTAGCGTTGTGTACTTAATCCCATTTTATAAAATTATACACGGTAAACTTGCAAAGTATACTTGACTCTACCATTATTCATGCATAATAAAACTAGAGAATGTGTAGGAATATTATTTATTTAATAAGAGTGGTTTATGGGTTTTTACAACTCTAAATATTATCCCCTTATTAAATACACAAATGGTCAATTAAATATTTCTAATCAATAAACATTGAATATTCAACTAAGAATAATCTCTTAACATCTGTAACTATTGGTAGCCACAATGGTGGGAAAACTATTATCATAATTGTGAATGCTGGTAGCCACGTGGATGGGCAGACTTCTATTATAGATATCAGATTAATCTCACTAGCATATATATCCATATAGACCTAATTCACAAAATTATCATTTACGCAAAATGTCCCCTAAATTATTTATTGACCTATTATGGATATTTCACTAAACTACTAATCAATACCAATGATTCCTAAGTTATAGTCAAAGGTGTTTAGAAATCCTACCCATCACAACAGAATTAACGGGCCATCAATTATAATAGCAATCGATCATTAATTAATATATTACGGGATTATATGCACTAGTTATCATTTCTGTCCCATAATCGAATACTTACTTAAATGTATGAATAAGTTATACCAAGATAATCTATACATCGTAACGATCCCAATGATGTGAATTACATCTCAAACGGTTCTCATACGAAGAAGTTATCGCATGTTCAAATTTCAAGGACTTATTAATAATGTTATGAATTATATATAAATAATTATACTGTTGTATGCAAATAATAAAATCCTAGGACTTCTTAACAATTTACCATCATCTCCGTCATTTTTCTTACTTGAACTCCCAGAAACTCCTCGATGTCAGCTTCCTCCACCTTGTTCATACATCTCCGGCCACAAAATGAAACACCGCCACCACCATTTCGACCAGTAGTGTCAACTGAACCAACGTACTTGCACTATAACTAATTCATTGTCAACCTCCAACACCCTAAAAGCTGATTAGAATGAAAACACTTGTTGCCTATTACAACCGCCTAAAGCCACCGGAGCATAAGAAAATGCCACCATCGTGATCTATATCCTTAGTCGAGTTATGTAGCATCTCCAGCTCCGCCTACAATGCATATCAAAGTTGTTCAATGCCTGAACCTACCTTCTTTGATCACAAACTGCTCTTAACGTCAACTATTAGAGACGTTGTAACAACCCGGAATTTCGGACACTTCGTATTTAAATATCTGAATTATTTAAATAATTGAATCTTGGATTAGAAGTTGTTAAAATAATTTAATAAGCATATTCACACCCTTTTAAATCATAGGTAATGATGAAAACTTGTTTTGGAAAAATATTTACAAAAATATATTCTTTGGAAAAATATCAATAATGTGACAGAAAATCATTTTATCGATAAACAACTTTTTAACCGTCAGAAGTTGTTCATATTTTTTTCACATACACTTATTTGCTTAAGAATTCAATTTAATGAAATAAAAATATTTTTCCATCTATGGAAATAACCTTAAGAAGCTTCCTAAGCCTATCTAGTTAGGTGTGAAAAGGAAAAAGAGCATAAATGGAAACTCCTTAGCACTTAAGCAATTGTGACTTAAGGTAGACATGATATGATGTTAGGGTTTTGAGGGGGTTTTGGTCTTTTCCCATCACATTCCTAAGCCTATATAAGGAGGGAAAATCCTTAGGAATAATCACAAATTCACAAAAACAAATCTAAGCTTTCTAATGGCTTCCTTCTCTTCTCTTCCTCTCTAACTTTCTCAAACTATATTCAAACCAACTCCAAACTCAACCATACTTTGCCAAAGACATTAGAATATCATTAGAACATGGTAAAAAATCTAATAAGTTGAAGAATGATGGAGTAGAGGGTGGAACCTATCATGGTTGAGAGCTATATGGTGGTTTGGGAGGGCGAAAATGCAAGAGAAGGAAGCAGGAAGGAGGTGGTTGCAAGTGAGGTTAGGCTTTGGTTCTTGGATCTTGGTTTTGGTTGGATTAAAGGTGAGTTAACACCTCAGTTTGGATGAAAAATATAACACATATATGTTGTGTTTGATTATGTTAAAGTTGTTTGAATTGTTGTTAACTTGTGTTAAAATAGTAGTTGTAACTTCTTACTCTAAAAGTAAGTGACATATGTGATCCATGTACATGGACTTGCATGAACTATGAATGAACTTGAATGGACTTGTATGACATGTGACTAGACCTTGAACAAATCACATAGGTTATAGATGGACTTTGTTTTAGTTTTGACTTGGATTTAGAAGTGCACTTATAGCAATAGTCGCTATAGAAGCAGTTTAGAATTGCCTTGTTTTTGGCAGTGTTTATGGAACTTTGTAAAGAGATCCTTAGGGGTCTATCAGCATATTTATATTTTTTATATATGTTTGTTGCTATTAAAAGATTGAATAGTAAAAAGTTAAGTAACATCTCAAAAATGGCCAAAACATCACAAGTGCAAAACTGCTCCGTTTAACCTTGATTTTTGGACTTCAAATGCTTCAAAATGGACTTTAAGTTTAAGCACTTTGTTTCATTCTTTTTAAAAGTATTTCTTAACTATTATTAGAGTATTTTAAAAGTTGTTTGAGATATTTATGAATTTATAAGAATTAGGTGTGAATTTTCAAAGAAGGGATATTTTGTTAAAAATGTGGTTTTCGAGTTTCTAATGATTTTTCAAACTTGTTATTTTCAAGTGATATTTTAAAGGAGTATTTTAAAACATATTATAAGTATGTTGAACTATAAATTTCTTATACAAATATCTTGGGAAATATCTTATATAAATATCTTGGAAAATATCTTATGTAATATCTTGTTTTAGATTATAAAACAAAAGGTTTTAAAAGTGGTTAGTAATTGCTAAACGACCAAATAGTTAACTTTTTTAATTACTTATTAGAAAAGTAATTAACTATGCTTAACACTAATAAGCCGACAAAGTAATCTTATCTATTTATGAGAGTTAAGATTGATGTCGAGTAGGGACGGAGCAATAGAGCTCTAACCTACTGGGCTTCCCTCTTAATCGAGGAATAAATAAGTGGAAAATGTCAAAAATATGTTAATCATGTTGATTTCTTATTGTTTATGAAAATCATTAATACTATACTTAACACTAAAAGCCGACAAGGTAGACTTATCAATTTGTGAGATTCAAGACTGAAGTGTCTAGGCAAGGCTTGGAGCAACTAGTGCCCAAACTTATCTGGCTTCACTCTTGGGCGATGAATAATTAAGTTGGAATGTCAGACACATGTTAAGTGTACGAATTGTGATTTGTATAAGCAATCGTGTTTAGAACTTGATAGTTAACAAGTCCATATTGAACTTGACAGAATATGAACTTAGATCTTTAAAACAAAGGTATAAAGATCGAAATAAGTAAGAAAATGATTTGGATTTGTTGTGTAGTATGTTAACCACATTCGTCTTTAACCCTTTTTTATTATACTTAGGGATGTAAATAGATCTTTCAAAAATAATTTAAAGATAAGGAAAAGCGAAATGGTTTTGGGTTTGTAGTGACAATGTTTAAGTAATATTCGTCTTAAATCTTTTGAATGGATTTGTGTAAGTACTTAGATCCTTAAAATGGATACTTTGAAGGAAATAATAAGTGATGGAATCTTTTAGAAAATGTAGAAGTTTATTAGATAAATGAAGTTTACTAATAAAGGAGTTTGAACTAATAAGATGGAGGAATCCATTTAGGGAGTCATGATCTATTCAAGATGTTCAAATTCATGTAGTGATTCGTGATCTGTTTAAGATGGAGGAATCCATTTAGGGAGTCGTGATCTATTCAAGATAGAGGAATCCATTTGAGGATTCGTATTCTACTCGAATGACGAAGACTCGTGTGAGAGATACCGAACGTAGCCTTGACATTGGTAAAATGATAGAAAATAGAGATGGGGCATGGCTAGGGGCATTTAGCAACCTCAAGGGTATATCAACTCCATATCTAGAGATGCCTATCGATTATTGCTAGCGGGAGTTGGTATGGCTCGGATCACACACCGAGGGTGGTCCAGTTATGTTTACCTTAGAGTATACCCAAAAATCCATTATGCGAATGCGCCTTACCTATTATTGTTGTGGTGTTCACATAGAAACTATATTGATATTGTAATGCCCCAGAATTTCATGGAAATCTTATTTTGGTTAAATTATGAAAATATATGAAATTATTGCATAGGAATGTATGGGATTAGCTAAGTGCAAAGGTGTGTGCATGTGTGCACGTCACTACGCCATAGATGGCCTACTGCAACGAAATTACATGGTGTTGCTAGCTATAATGTAACGATAGGTATGCTGATTTTTGTCTATTACAACACTCGCTTCAAGGTGTTAGCATAGGTATCAACAAGATGTTGCAGTAGCTATAGATGTATTCAAATTAAAAAATTAATAAAATTAGCAATCTGCGTGAATACGATCCAACGGTCTACATTTAATCCGATTGTTAAACTGGATCACCGCTACAATTTGCTCCAGATTTTCGTTTTCCCGCTTTACTTTTCATATCATTTTCGTTCTCACCCCCAATTTCCAAATCCCTAATTTCTAAATCATATTTTCGTTTCTTTTTTTTTCTTCCAAATTTGCTGGTGGGTTCGCAATTTGCTGGTGGGTCGCCGTTACTACGCGGTCACCGTTACTCCGCGGTCAACGGTGTACATAAAGCTCGTTCTTCACTCTCTGGTCACCGTTACTCCGCGGTCAACGGCCTTCTTGTGGGTCGCCTCGACGCTGCTGGCGATTCATCTCCAGCGATCGTTGAGGTTTCAGACGCCATTCCTCTTTCACACTCGAAAATCGTTGGTTTGAGCATAGTAGGATACTATCATGCGAATGAAAGGGCTGGGGATTTGGAATTGGGTAACATTGCAAAAAGAACCGAGGATTACAATTTCAGATATTTTCCTCGAGCTGCAGTCCTTTTGGTGAATTCTTATTTTAATATTTTCTAAGACCCTTTTGTTTTGTTTGTGTTTTGCTTGTAATTGGATATTATTTTTCCAATTAGTTGGACATTGAGAAATTGAAGGAGCTTCCAAATAAGAAGGGACGAGATCCGGTGGTGCAGGTTAGTCTGTTTATTTTGCCTGTTAATTTGACTGATGACTCAGTAATTTTGGTTGTTGCTCATGTACTTCATACAAGGTTGATCATTTTGCTTCTAGAAGTAAACAGACAGTGTAACCATTTTTATTTAATGCTTCTACTTCCTACTGCTAAATTTTGAAGTTGGTCTCTTTATTGTGTCAAATTAGAGCATTTGGTAAAAACCTTTTGTATGATATGATGATTCTTTCACAATGAGTTAGCAATCGACTTATGAGGCCTCAAACTATGTTGGATATTCATAGACATTAAAGTATATACCAAAGTAAGGATATCAAATGATATTTCGACTTGAGTAGCATAAGGTATGTGGAAATGTAGTGGTAAGTTCCATCTTGACATTACAAATGGCAGGTTAGCTGAAGAACATGTCTATGTTTCTCTTGTACATGCCTGATGCATTCACTGTTTTTGCTTGATGGGCTGCCTATGTGTACTGCTGTGTTTCTTGCACTGGCTTGTCTATATTTTGCAACCTGGTATATGTGACAGGTATTGAAGACTGGACAGCTGGATACAAGCTTGAAGACAGAGTCAAATTGTAACGACCCGACTTCCTATGCCCAGAAAGTCGCATCATTATGAAGAAAGAAAGGGGTAGAAAATAGAAAAGAAGAGAAGAAAGAAAGAAACAACAACAACGATCTCACAGCGGAACGAATAAATTATATTAATAACATAAACAATTACATAGTATACAACACTTATCAGAGTTTACACAACTATACAACACATACTAGACAGTTATAAACATCTGTCTAGATATTACAACTCAAATACAATACAAGACTCTAACACAGATATCAACACAGCGGAATACTATATCTACGAACGCCGAAGCCTCCTGCTCCATTGCTCCTCCACAATTCGTCAAAGCTAAACCTGAATCCCTTGGCTACTCGTAAAAATTTGAGTACCCAAGAGTTTATAAAACAGAAATAAACACTTGGGTCAGACATGGGTCTGGTGTGAGTAAACGGGTTAAAATTGTTTAACTTCAAAACCTTTTGAAAACAAAGGTATCACATAAGACTTCCCACACATAAACATGGAAAAGTTTTTACCTTACGCTAACCAAAACATTTGATAGGAAATCTGATTGTATTATAATAGGGTCTAGGGTTTTCAAGTAAAATACAGAAATAGCTGAAATGCTTACATCTCACATTACAACATAGTTGGGCACAACTAATACGTACGGCACTTATTGGAGTTTGGATTCCATACAATGGCAGGGCTACTGGGGTACCGCCCGTCACAGTACGTGGCCTAGATCACCGTACCGAGGAGTACGCCCGCTCCTCTGCAACACAAAGCCGGAACCATCCCTTACTGGATAATCCCGAACAAGATAACCCCGTAGTTGGCGCGACCAACCACACACTAAGCCGAATAAAAGAAAAGGGACCTCTAGACAGGGATCTATCTTGCTCTCAGTGGGTGCTACCCACGAAGCCTTGCTGCACCTCCCCTGTTTTAGCCATTCCCGGTTGATGAGGCTTGAGGTTACGATTACCTTTAATCAGAACATATCACTTAGAATGCTCATCGTCCGCCTGACGATGTGCTGAAAGCATTCAATCCATATAAGTTCGTTCCAGGTTCGAACAAAACCGAAGGCATTATCTCGTTACACTCGTTTTGGAATCACCCTCAGAGTTAACGACAATAACCCTTGCACTCTGAATCTTCATCTTCACTTGAGATTCACGACCTATCGTTAATTTGGATCGATGTGGTATTCGGGTCTCCAGACCTGGAAATCCGGTATACGGAAACCCGATCCCGGTCTCATCGAAATCCAAAGCGTATCTTTTAAGGCCAAGTTGTTTAAAGGTTTAAACAATTTAATTCTTATCTATATACACAAAGATAGATAATTCAATAAGATAGATAATTCAATAGATAATCTACATTATTATCCCAAACAGATAATTCACATTATCATTATAATTCAACCAAACATCCATATCATATATCAATCATATCTCATCACTGAGATTACATCCATTCAAGACAAATCAATGTCATCCATTCTTATATAAGCAATGATTTACTTAATCATAACATAATTAATTTAAAATGAATTAAATTAACTATCTCTACCTTTAATTAATTTAAAGTGAATTAAATTAATTACTTCATCTCTTAATTAATTTAAAGTAAATTAAATTAATTACTTCATTATAAATTTTACTTATATAATCATTAATTAATTACAAATAATTTAATTAATCTTTCTCTAATTATCTATTTTAATTAATCACCTTGATTAATTATACTTTAATTACATTTAAGTAATTATCTTTAATTAATTTCACAAATTAATTATTCTTAACCAATACAGTAATTAACCTTTAATTACTTCATTTATTAATTAATTAATTATAATCAATTACTTTAATCCTTAATTAATTACAATTAGTCACTTATCATTTGATTTATTAATCTTAATTAATCAACTCTTAATCATTAATTAATTATAACTAATGATCCCTAATTACACCTTTAATTATTTATTAATTACATTAAGTAATTATTCTTAATTAATCCATAATTATTAATCATCTTTGATTAATCTAATCCAGAAATTAACTTCCCTTAATTACTTCCATTAATTAATTACTTTAATTAATTACCTTCATAAATAATTAATTACATTATTAATTAACCTTAATTAAACCACAATTATTAATCATCTTTGATTAATCTAATCCTTTAATTAATTTAATTTAATAAATTATTAAATTAATAACAAGTGATTAACTCTTAATCATTTTCATTTAATAAAATAATTATCCTCTAATTACTTTATTAAATAATTTCCCTTTTATTTAATTACATCTAGTAATTATTCCTTAATTACTTCATCAAGTAATTACACTTAATAAATTATAAGTGATTATCTTTAGTTAATCACTAATTAATTACTTAGTTAATCATTTAACTATTTATTCAAATTTAATTAATAATTTCTTAACTATTTATACTTAAAGACTTTATTTAAGAAAATCATTATCTTAATTAAATAAATTAAATTGACCAACAATTTAATTATCTTCACATATTAATTTTCTTTAATTAATCAAAACTCTTAATTACTTAAGATAACTCCTTTATTTTAATTGATTTACTAAAATCCTTATTATTTAAACTTTATTTAAAATAAAACATTTTAGAATTCAATTATAATTAAAACAACATAAACTTCTACTTCAACTTTCAAAACCTTTAAACTTCCAAAGTTATTAAATTAACTTTAATACAAAAACATTTTGAAAATCTACTTATCTACCCTTTTTAAACTTATCTATTTAAATATTTAAAAACTTGTTTAACTTTGCTTAAAAACTTAAACATTCTGTTTAAAATTTAAAACCTGAACAACTTAAAACCCGAGTAAAACCCATAGAAACTCGAAGTAACTCTCGAGACAACCCACAACACTTCTGCTTCGAGTCACGCGAACAAAATCCCGAGAAAGACCCTGATCTCAACCTTCTTCCCCAAACCACCAATCCACCCAGATGCACAAAAACGTGCTCGTGCACGTGCACACCTTCACCGATCGACGACGATCTACGACCTGGCCTCCGACAAGTCGTCTCCAACCACGACATCACGATCGACCATCCAAACTTCCACGATTTGAACGAAATTCGAATCGAGCTATCCAACCCATCACCTGGAAAACGTATATCACCAGAAATCACTCGTCTCCGACGATCTATGCCACGAGAAACTTCGCCATCTTCCCCACAGCTTCGCCTCGACTACCAGCAACTCCAGAACACACGCGATCAACTCCGGTCATGTCACGTAATCGCGAAACCCAATTGAACATCCACGTCAAAACCAGGGAATAAAACCCTACATCGTCTTCGCATACCTACTCCGATCACTTAAAAATCCAAACTCCATTTTTCTGATGATCATAGTATTTCCCTCGACCTTCAGATCCAAACACTCCGACCATCTCGCCGTTGATCGATAGAAATCGACCAAAACGTCACCAACGTTCAACTCGAGAAAGCCCCTTAATTTCCAAGTTAAAAATCGAGATATTTACATCAAAAATCATCATTTTCTATACTGAATCCAATCATGAAATCAAGTCCTAAAATTTAATTTATACATTTTTGACCCAAATACAAATTTTACTGTAAATTGAAAATTTCGAGTTAATTATTCAATTTAAAAACTTGTAATTATTTTTAAGAGTGATGTTACATGATTTCAAACATCTTTTGTTTACAATTCACAAACAAATAATGATCCAAAGATGAGGTATTGGATTAAATAGAGAAATTTAAACTAAAAAAAAAACAACAGAGTACATTTAGAGTCTACACAGGCATTTATCACCAATACAAATACATGCATACATTTAACTCCAAGCATTTCATATAACAGAATAATATTTCATTCGCAACATCTAAATGAAATCCAAAATTAACTGTTTTTAAAATATGTTTACTCACCTAGCAATGAACAGAGACAGAAAACACTACAGGCTGATGGTTTCCAGACTTGTTCCAGTCTTGTTTGATTTTGAACTTCATTTCATTTTGCTTTGTTGAATTTAAATCTTGTTGTTGATCCTTGCATTTAGTTGCTTGTTGTTAGATCTGCCTTATCTGATTATACTTGAAGAATTTGAATCTGATGTTGCCTTTAGTTTTGTTTTCAAGCCTTGTTAAATTTCCAGTTTCCATTTTCTCAGATTTCCAGGTTTTTATCTTTTCTTTTGATTTGAATTTAGTTTTAGTAGAAAAAAGAAAAGAAGATAGATTAGAGCTGAAAGTAAAAACAGATCTTCTTCTTACATATTTTAATTTATTTATTTTAATTATTAAAAAGAATATTGACATTTGTCCTTCTTAGATGTTAATTAACTTACACCTAAACACTCCAAGCTTCCATATGTTTACAAGTGTTATATAAGGGTTATTTTAATGTTTAATGAATGTTTAACAATTGTTTACAAAAGTTATTATCTTATTTAATAATCTATTTAAACTATATACATGTATTTATGTAATATCCATATGATTATAAAATGTGTATACTTATCCTTTAATAAATATTCATATGAATTCAAGTAACCTATGTTTTGATTCAAATCAAATGTTTATAAATTTGAGAAATTTATTTTAACTCTTAATATAAAAATTTAGAACAATTTATAAAATGAAAGAATATTAAAACAAATGAACCTTAGATTTAAATTTTAAATATCATTTCCAAAAGTATTAAATCAAATTTACCTTTCAAATTACAAATTATATATATATTAAAGTTTGAAAATACTTATTAAATTCAAATCAATACTTTTTCATTTCAATATATATAAAAATATATATTCTAAATGGAAAATACTTTTAACATTAATTTTTATAATTACTATATTGAATTTTAATACATAACTTCAAATAACAATATATATACTTATATATTAAAATTTGAAAACATATCCTTTATTAAATTAAAGACTCCCTATTTACAATATATATATATATCAATATATATACATTATAAATATAAAACATTTGTATAAGTTTTAGAAAGATAAATCTTCCCAATTTAAAATTGTTAGAAAAGATATTCCCAAATTAAAATGTTATTAGTTTTCAAAAGAAATAAACTTGCCAATTTAAAATATTATTAACCTTTAAAATGAATAAACTTGTCAATTTACAAAATAAAATCAACAATCAATTTAATTATTTATAAAGATTATTAAATTGATATTGCCAAATTCCGGGATATCACACAAATCAAATGTGCATGAGTGTATGAATGCATGAGCTGAAGACAGGTTTAAAAGAAGGCTCGATCTTCCAAAATCGGATGAATCGGTCGATCCCCGCCGGGACTGCGGTGCCCCGGACCCCCGCCGGCGCTGCGCCCGGACCCGCTTCTCTGCTCGCCTTTGGCTCGGCACTCGGCTCGCCTTCGGCTCGGCACTCAGCTCGTCATATATTTGTCAGTGTCGGTGTCTGTATAAATTGAAACTGCATATGTAATGAGTGAACTGAGTGATGTAGTGAGGATTATCTGTATATGTAAATATCAGTGTTATATATCATTGAATTGTAAAATAGTGGAGTCAGGAATTTGTACTATTTCAAATGTTGAAATAAAATATTTATTTAAATAAATTACTGTTTGAATATCAAATTCTGTGCAATAGCATTTTATTAAATAAATATTTATTTCTATTAAAAAATCAAATATGCTCTACATTGTGGGCCCCACAATTTCAGAAAGTTAATATCTATAGCAACATTTTGGAATGTTGGTACAGACACCTATGGATGTTGCCATAGACCCAAATAGGGTTCTATTGCAACAATATTTCTTATGTTGCTTTAGATAGTCAAAATGTTGCCTTTGAGGTCTGCGGCAACGCGGCAAAATGCATCACCGAGAAAGTGTTGCCTTTGCCCTTTTTTAGCCTACAGCATCATTTTTTGGCACTTCCTGCATCACTTCTTTGGTGTTGCAGTATGCAATCTATGGCGTAGTGCGTGCACACTGATATGGCACAAGGAAGAACCCCAAATTTCCTGAAACCAAAACAAGAATTAAAAAGCATTACAAACATGATTTTGTAATGAAAATTATTAAACCAAATATGGATATTTGATTTCTGGATTATATGAATTATTTTAGAAGATAAGAAAAAGCAAGTTTTTTTTGAACAAGTAAACAGATTTTACTTAATTTAAACCCAGGATAAATTGGATAAGAATTTGAAACACATATGCACATATATGTGTATGTCTTTCTATGACTTAGGAGAAGTTAAGTGAACTTATATAAGATATGTATGCATATGTACATTTCTATAAGTACTGATAGTATTAAAAAGAAATAAGCAAGGAAAAAGCTTAACATTAAAATAGTAAAAGACATATTACAAGCAAAACCATTGTTTTAGGCAGAAAATAGAAAGGATGATTTTCAGAAAATATACAGGTGACAATGTCACACAATTATCATGACTTAGGAAGAATATAATATATTCTGGAAAAGTAAAAGGGGAGGTAAGTATCACATATGGCCGGGGTATTAAGGGTGAAAATAAGCAAATCTAAAATGCAAAATGCATGAGTATTGGCCAGGGTAGGAATGGGATTTTACAATGATGAAACCCTAGAAAAACCTCTCTTATAAATCCAAGTTTAAACCAGAAAAACCATTTTCTACCCGAGACATTTAAGAAAACGAAGAAGAAAAATATTGCGAGAAGAAAGGCAAAGTTTCAAAGAGTTTCTTTTCTGGATTAAGCAAAAGGAGCATTTTCTGTGTGTAATCTCACTAAACCCATGGCATTAAGTCCTGTTATGAGGCAGCCAAGTTTATGTTATTTTTCTACATATTTCTAATTTTATTACTATGGTTTTAATGGATGCTTTAATGGGTGTTTATGAATGCTTTTGATTGCTTTGATGGTTGAGTATTTTGCTCTGTTTGGTTACACCCAGAAATGTTAAAGTATGAAATCATCAAAGTAAATAGAGAATACTTGTAACTGGTTTAGACATGGCATGGAAAATACAGAAATCAAAAAAAATATATGAGTTGCATTACACTTGTGTAAGTGCTGAGGCTCAAATGAAATATTCATGGGTGCAGTGGAAATACCTAAAAGTGCTGAACCCTTGATCAAACAGAAAACCCATGAGCCAGAAATCTTGTTTAAGCTAGATCTTGAATTTAGTTCAAACATGGTTGCTTATGAAACAATAATAACCCACATGCCTAGTCTCTATTCACAGTTGTAAATGTTCTTGTATTTTCTTTAAGCCAGAATATTTGAAAATATGATTTCCCCTGGATATGAATGTTAGCTTGTTTTTTAAATTATGCTTGTAAGTTTTATGTAATGTTTCATGTACACTGTGATTCAATCACCTAGCTATCTCATGATAGGATCAAACATGAACACTTAGTAAATAAACTAAGGATTGTGAGCCAAGAAGACTGCTGGAATGCTTGTTATATTTAAAGTATGCAAGTTGGCACATGGCTTGTTTAAGCCCTGAGATCTTTGTGCAATATTGTGAATTATTTTATTGCAATGTGTCCCCGTGATTCCTTTATGGCAGATGAGGCTAGAGACTAATTGGAAAATACAACCATAGAATGATGAAGTAGGAACTTGAATTATTCCTAGGATGGTTGGATTGGAGCTATGATAATTCCTGAGTATCTCTGTTTGACATGTATGTTTGCATAATTGAAAGTGTGTACATAATTAGTTTTAATACTGATCATATATGCACAATATATCAGAAACAAGCCAGACAAATTGATTAGAGAAGTTATGCAAACTTGTACAAAATGCTTATGTCTCATTTAACTACTTAATATCATGGAATTTCTGATATTGCTCATACCAGATCTTGTATCTGACCCTTGTTTGCTTATGGCATCTGGGGTGTCTCATTAAAATGGGGCAGCCTCTAATGCTCTTTCAGGGAATGCTGGTTCTAAATAGGAAGCTGCTATAGCTAGTGAGAATGTTTGGATAAGCATGCTAAATTAGAATTAAATAAGAGCTTAGAATGAACTATTTGCATGTAATCTTGGAAGTTTTATAATTCTGATTTTGTTGTTATGTAATGATCTTGAATGTTTGGATTTTATTTAGTTGTTTCAATTGAATTCTGGTAATGTATTAAGGTTGGGAAAAACCAAAGACTTAGTTGATTCTTATGCAAGAAAATATATTTGAGTATTATGGTAGAAATCTGTAGATGATATATGCCTATATTTGAGAAATGGATACATATATATATTTTGTATTAGTCAATCTTGAGTCACTTAAAAGCTTTAAGTTTTGAGGTTAAAATCTGAGTTTGGTTAAGAATATTCTTTAAAGAGTTTTGTGTCTATATGCTGAAGTATTTTGATAAAAGAAATTATGTATTTTTGAACACTGGTTTATGATGTGTATATGTTTTAAGAGATTTTCAAGTATCTTGTATCTGGATTGACATTGTAATGGTCAGGCATTAAGGTTTGGGACAACCTAGCCATAAGGTTAACCTATCTCAAAAGGAATGAGGTCTGGTTTGATCAAGATGACCAGAGTTTTTGGTTTAAAGGAAGAAAATACACTTTGTAAAATCTGAAGTTTTCTTTGCAAATACATGTATAAAGACAAGGTCAAATATTTAAGCAATTCACTTGTATTTTTGAGTAGCTTTCTTAGTTCAGAAAGCTCAACACATCTGATATGCACACATACCACATATACATCACTCATGCTTTATGACCATAAATTCTGGATTTCCTAAACCCAAAAGACCAACCCTTAAATTAGTACAAAACTGAGGTAACTCAGGGATTAGGGAATGGATTTGATTCAGGGAAACAAAACAATATAATTGTGAAAGAATCACTTAACTGTTTGGGTCTTAAATATAAAAGAAGTTGGGGTAAAGATCACTCATGTTGAAAATGATAAATGTGTATATCATTTTCTTTCTGGCTTTGATCAAATATAAAACAATTAAACTAAAATTATGATGGCTTGCTATATAATCTAAGATCACTTTGCTAAGTTAAACTAACAGGCAATCACCAAAAGAATGATCAAAATTACTAGGCATAAATCATATATGATTATGAGATTCACTCTCATGACCCAAATATCAAAACAAAGGAAAATGAACTATGTACTGGTTGACTAGAAATTCAAATTCAATCAGGATGCACTCTTGCTTACCAACACTCTGATCCAAGCAAGAGGGTCACATACATCTTCACATGTATGTGAATATATTTATTAATGAACTGATATAAATATATTAGTAGAAAAATTAGGATCCTGGATAATTTAATAGAAAGGCTAAATGACTCTAGGAAATTTATTAATGTAAAAAAAATCCTAGTAAAAATTAGGTAAAATAAATAGGGTCATTTCAGATATGGCTTATGTACTATACTCTAGACATTATCTGTCATATCACTATATGTTAAACTTAATGAATGGTTGGTTTCTTTGAGGGAAAAACCGTTTTGGGAATCCGTACGGTCTCAATAGTTACTATTACATGTTGCATGTATCTTGAGTTTCTCACGCTGGTTTACCAGACTGATCCAGGTGTTATTTTCATATAATACTCGGGTTATCCCCGTGTATGTCTCTAGATTTAGCTTGGGAAGCTTTGGAGCTTTTGGAGAAGAGATGGATGATTACGTACCATAGTATTTACTTCCACTGTACTACTGTTGTATCATTAGCATTTGTGAGGACAGGTTAGTATAATTGTCCAGGATGATCAATGTAACCCTGAAAAACTTTGTATCTTAGAATGACAGTTTATATTGTCTTTTGATATTATATACGATAGTTCCATTGTGAGATTCTGATATTTTGTTCCTTCTTCCTTATTCTATTTTTTCCCTTTATTTTACCCTAACAATTGGTCTTTTTGACACTTGGGTGCTCAACATGTGAATAGCGTGGATGTATTAGTGTCGACATTTAGTGGTCAAAAAAGCAGGTCATTACAGCTGGTATAGAGCTGAAGGTTAAGTGAGAACCTTAGCTTTGATGGGTATGACTCATTAAGACATAAGTTAATGGAATGTCGTAGCATGAGTTGAGAGTATTATACATATGAGAGCGTATTTGTTAGTACTATAAAAATATTTTATATTGTGTTAACTGGTCTGTTGAGTAGTTTATAAATTCTGGTCGATGCGCTTGATCAACGTTATCGATAATGGTTTTTAAACACTTGAACAAGGCAAACTGACACAGTATTGTTTTCAAAATTAGTAAATGAAATAATTTTACCTAGGGATATATTTTAAATAAAAATATATAATTTTCATAAATTGATATGGTTATTTGTGATATGCGTGTTTGTTAGGAAACGATAATAGTAATTATTATCATTTATTGGTTGATTAGTTATGCTCGGCTAGTTTATGAGCATTTACTATAGTTATTGATTTATAAGAAATTTACTTTTTTACAACAAGGGTTGGGTAGATAGTAAAATTTATGGGAACATTATATACGAATACCTTGTGAATTAAGTTTCACTGTTTCACTATAAGGCATTCAATGGTAATGTTAGGTTAAAAATTGAATTTTAAGAAGTTTTTTATTATAATATAAACAAAATATACATTTATGAAATGATTTAGATAAGGAAGCAACTTATATAAGAAAGTGATTTTATATAAGTATGTTTTGTAAAATATGGTTTATAAAAAAAAGAATTTAAATAGAGAATCTGAGAACTTAAATCCCGGTGTCTTTGAAATCGTTTTTCAAGATTTTGGAAAAAATAATATTAGTATTATTCAATAGTAAATATTTGGGAAGTTGGTTTAGGAGATTAAAGTGAGGATACTTAGTAGGAACATACGAAGTATTTAATACCATTTTAAAATGATTTAGATCAAGTCCGAAAGGCATCAATTGGATGTACTGAATGCACTCCTGTCGCTTGAAAATAATTTTGGTGATGATTTCAATATCATCGACATTCATTTTCGGATTTCTAAGTGTGGGATGCTATAAAGTTGTCTTGATAAAAAAGATTTTGATTTAATCCTAAAGTAAGATTTTGATATACAAAAGTTATATGTATATATTATTTCAAAATGATTTGAAATGAAAACCGGTGTTTAGTTCTAAATTTTTCTTATTAAGTTATTTCATGGACACATGTAGCTTATGCATTAGGAGGGTATGGTATGTGCATCGTGTTATGATGATGTTTGGTAGTTTTCATCTGTTAAAATGAAATGGGATTTTCGACGATTTTGGATAGTCGGGAACATCCGGATGGTTTTAGAACTTGTAATAAAGTGTTTTAAAGGTATAAGTCAAATTTATATATAACACATGAATTGAGAAGATAGAAAGTTAAACAAGTTTAAATTTGTTAAGCATACTTGTTAAGTGAAATGAATTTGATGTTGGTATATACTCTTAGGATGTAATGGAGTATTATATGAGTATGGACTTAAGTCATAAAACAATTATAAACTTGAAGTTATTATTTATGAAATGATTCATGAATGATCTTAGTATTAATGACATACTATTTGGATAAATGAATGTGATTAAAAAGATATTGGTATAGTTAAGAAACTAATAGGATAAATATGTAAGTTGTACCTATATCATTTTATTCGCATGACTATTCTTGATCCAGTATTCGAGTACGTGATTTGGAGGTGGTTTACATCGGTCCGAACAAGGATTTTTCACTCGATTATTGACGCCGAACTCTTGATATGATCCCGGAATTTTTTTTCATGGTATATGGCTGCCTAAGGGGAACGGAGGTTTCTAATCAAGGAATCTGATTGGAGTCCTCACTATATAGGTCGTGTGGACTATACTAGTTGGGAAGTAAAATCTATGTGATCGAGCAAGTGATCAGATCGGATATTGCGTATGGATGGTCCATGTACATCATACGGGCTTTAGCATGTTTATATACTATGTTCTCTGGCTTTTGGAGTGTTTAAGGAATGGCTCTTCGATTTATTCTAGGGTGGCATGAATAATCGTCTAAGTAATAACCTGAGGCTGTTGAGCAGAAGGTACGCTTAGTGGATTGATTTTCGTCCTTGTGCAATGGGAGGATTTGACATGAGTGAACTATGAGTTTTGTTTGTTAGTGATTAGATACTATTAAGTATTTATGTGTTATTGTTTCTTTGGTTGCTCGTGCTGGAATTTCGAGGACGAAATATTCTAAGTGGGGGAGAATGTAACGATCGGAAATTTCGAAAACTTCGTATTTAAATATCTGAATTATTTAAATATTTGAATCTTGAATTAAATGTTATTAAAATGATTTAAAAAGTTTTTTCACCTCCTTTACAATCATAAGTAATGATGGTAAACTTGTTCTGGAAAAATGTTTACAAAATATATTCTTTGGAAAAATATTGATAATGTGACCAAAAATCATTTTATCGACAAACAGCTTTTTAACTGTCAGAAGTGGTTCGGATTTTTTTTACAAACACTAATTTGCTTAAGAAATCAATTTAATGAAATAAAAATATTTTTCCATTTATGGAAATAACCTTAAGAAGCTTCCGAAGCATATTTGGTTAGGTGTGAAAAGGAAAATGAGCATAAATGGAAACTCCTTAACACTTAAGCAATTGTGACATAAAGTGGACATGATTTGATGTTAGGGTTTTGAGGGGATTTTGATCTTTTACCATCACACTCCTAAGCCTATATAAGGAGGACAAACCCTTAGGAATAGTCACGAATTCACAAAAACAAATCTAAGCTTTATAAGGGCTTCCTTCTCTTCCTCTCTAACTTTCTCAAACTATATTCAAACCAACTCCAAAATCAACCAAATCTTGCCAAAGGCCTTAGAATATCATTAGAACATGGTTTAGCATTTAAAAAGTTGAAGAATGATGGATTAGAGGCTGGAACCTGTAATGGCCGGGAGCTATATGGTGGTTTGGGAAGGCAAAAATGCAAGAGAAGGAAGGAGGTGGTTGCAAGTGGGGTTAGGCTTTGGTTCTTGGATCTTGGTTTTGGTTGGATTAAAGGTGGTTTAACACCTCACTTTGGATGAAAAATATAACACATATATATTATGTTTGATTGTGTTAAAGTTGTTTGAATTGTTGTTAACTTGTATTAAAACAATGGTTGTAACTTCTTACTTTAAAAGTAAGTGACATATGTGATCCATGTACATGGACTTGAATGAACTTGGAATAAACTTGAATGGACTTGTATGACATGTGACTAGACCTTGAATAAAGCACATAGGTTATAGATGGACTTTGGTTTAGATTTGAGTTGGATTTAGAAGTGCATTTATAGCGATAGTCGTTATAGAAGCAATTTGGAATTGCCTTGTTTTTGGCAATTGTTATGGAACTTTGTAAAGAGATCCTTAGGGCTTTCTCACCATATTATATATATTTTATATATATGTTTGTTTCTATTGAAAGATTAAATAGTCAAAAGTTAAGTAACATCTCGAAAACAAAAGGTTTAGAAAGGGGTTAGTAATTGCTAAATGGTCGGTTAATTGTTTAATAACTTATTAGAAAATAATTAACTATGCTTGTCTAGGAAAGGCTTGTAGCAAGCAGTGCCCAAACTTACCTGACTTCACCCTTGAGCGAGGAGTGGTTAAGATGGAATGTCGGAAACGAGTTTAAGTGTACAAATCATGATTTGTATAAGCAATCGTCTTTTGAACTTGATAGTTAACTAGTCCATGCTGAACTTAACTGAATACGAACTTAGATCTTTAAAAAAAAGGTTTGTAAAGATAGTAACAAGTAGGAAAATGATTTGGGTTTATTGTCACAGTGTGTTAATCACATTCGTCTTTAACCCTTTTCGATTATACTTAGGGATGTAAATAAATCTTAAAAAGAATGATTTAAAGATAAGAAAAAACGAAATGGTTTTGGATTTGTGGTGATAATGATTAAGTAACATTCATCTTAAACCCTTTGAATGGATTTGTGAAAGTGCTTAGATCCTTAAAATGGATATTTTGAAGGAAATAATAAGTGGTGGAATCTTTTAGAAAAAGATAGAAAAAGTAGAAGTTTATTAGATAAATAAAGTTTACTAATTAAGGAGTTTTAGTTAATAAAAGGATTAATTAAATGGAAGGGATTAGGAGTTGTTTAACTAACTTAATCATACTTTGTGTGGCTTGATTGTGTTTTGAATGATGATGGTGTTTTGTGTATTTATTCGTTTATGGAAAGTAAATGAAACTTGGTTTCCATTTAGAAACATCTATCTTGTACCAGATAGTCGATTAGTCGACTATCGAATTGACCAAAATATTCACTTAAGAAGTTATCAAGAGGCTTTGCTATTTTATACCAATAAGAACTCCCAGAGAGGAGTATTGGTACGAAACATCTTTAGCTTTCACTTACTTCTGAGAGTATGGGGATTGAGTTTACTAGGAATTCATCGACTAGTTTTGGAGAGTCCGGTAAGTGGGAAGAGTGTACTTATATGAGATGACTCGAACCCGAAACCACTTCAAAACCATATACATGATCTATATTCTGGAAGCGCTCGTGAAGTGAAATTTTATAGAATTGAACTTTTAATCCTATAAGTCCAAGGGAGAGGTCAGCGTTAACATTTCGTATGATGCTATCGTGAAGGACTATCTATCTTGTGGAGTACTCCAAGAGAGAGGACAATGTTAGCATTCGTTGGAGAACTTATGTGAGGAACCTATGTGGAGGTTTGAGATCTATTCAAGATGCTCGAATCCATCGAGTGATTCATGATCTTTTCATGGTAGAGGAATCCACTTGGGGATTCATGATCTGTTCGAGATAAAGGAATGTATTTAGGGATTCGTGTTCTGTTCGAGCGAAAAAGACTTATGTGAGAGATACCAAACATAGCCTCAACATCGAGAAAATGGTAGAAAACAAAGAAAGAGCATGGCCAGGGTGTTTAGCAACCTCAAGGGTATATCAACTCCATCTCTAGAGATGCTTATCGATTGTTGCTAGCAGGAGTTAGTATGGCTCGGATCACACATTGAGGGCGGTCCAGTTATGTTTACCTTAGAGTATATCCTATCTAGAGGTATACGTTGCTCGGAAGGTAGTTTCTGATCCTTGTCATAAAGTTTGGATTTGGCTAGACCAAGGAGATCTCTTTAGAAAATCCATTATGCAAAAAAGCCTTAGCGGTATTGATTATGTACCTATTATTGTTGTGGGTTCACATAGCAACTATATTGATATGACTTATGTGCTACACTCTAGACATTATCTATCATATCACTATATGTAAACTTAATGAATGGTTGGTTTCTTTAAGGGAAAAACCGTTTTGGGAATCTGTACGGTCTCAATAGTTACCATTTCATGTTGCATGGATCTTGAGTTTCTCACGCTGGTTTACCAGACTATTTCGGGTGTTATTTTTTTATAATGCTCGGGTCTGCCCTATATATGTTTCCAGATTTAGCTTGCGATGCTTTGGTGCCTTTGAGAAAGAAATGGATGATTACCTATCATAGTATTTATTTCTACTGCACTATTATTGTATCATTAGCATTTGTGAGGGCGAGTTATTATAACTGTCCAGGATGATTAATGTAACTCTGAAAAACTTTATATCTTAGTATGACAGTTTATATTGTCTTTTGATATTATATATGATTGTTTCGTTGTGAGATTCTGATATTGTGTTCCTTCTTCCTTATTCTATTTCTTTTTCTTCTTTTTTCAACCTAACAATTCGTCTTTCTAACACTTGGGTGTTCGGCACGTGAATACCATGGATGTATTAGTGTCGACATTTGGGGGTCTGAAAGGTGGGTCGTTACAAACGTTAACACTTCACTAGAATGACTAGCATTCAAGTTAGCCTAGTCTATACCAATCTGTATCTCCACGATGATGGTCACTGAACCATCTTCTCCGACCTAAGCTATCAGAATACTCTATGCTCCGACCATCATGTTTAGTTTCAGGCGAGAGCATCGCCACCTACTTCCTCCTCTAACCAAAGAAAGTGCAGTTATGCTAGTCATGTCCTCTTTATTGAAAAATGGTGAGCTACTCCTCCATCGCCATCAGAATTAACGGGTTATCATCAATTATAACATCGATGGGACACTAATTAATTAATTACATAATTATATACACTAATTATCATTTCTTTCCATTAATTCAATACTACCTTGAATGTACAAATAAGTTATACCAAAGTAGTATATATATCGTAATGATCCTAATGACGTGACCACGTTTCAATCGGATATTATACGAATAAGTTATCGCTGTTCAAATTAAAAGAGACTTATTAACGATTTATATTAATTATATATAAATAATTATACCTATCGTGTGCAAATTGTAATATCCTAAGGAGTTTTCAACAATTTACTATCTTCTCCTTCATTTTTCCTACTCGAACTTCCTGAAACTCGTCGATGTCAGCTTCCTCCACCTCGTTTATCCATCTCCGGCCATGAAATGAAACACTGCAACCACTATTTTGACTAGCGTCGGGAAAAACACCAACCTATGTGCACCACAACCAACTCGTTATCAACATCTAGCACCCTAAGAACTTATCAAAATGTGAACCGTCGCTGCCTACTACAACCGCCAAAAGCCACCGGAGCATAATAAAATTCCACCACCGCGATCGACATCCTTAGCCGAGTTGCTTAGCACATCCAACTCTGCCTACGATGCATACCAACAGCGGTCAATGCCTAAACCCGCCTCCTTTTACTGTGACCTACTCTTAATCAATTGTTAGAGACATCAATACCTTTACTAGAATGACCAGCATTTGATGACTATACCAATCTGTCCCTATCTAGTGATGGTCAATGAACCATCTTCTTCGACTTAAGTTGTCGGAATCCTCCATCCTTCGACCATCGTATTTCATTTCAGGCAAGAGCTTTGCCACCTACTTCCTCCTCTAACTAAAATGATAAATTTATGCTCGTAACGTCCTCTCCATTAAAAAGTCATGAGCTACTCCCTCCATCACCATTTGTAGATAACCATTGTCTTATCTGGTTGATTCAAACTCCATTGTAGTATTCGATCTTAGTCATTCTACTCCTTATCCCAAGTCGAGTACAATGATACCATATACTTCCCTTAACAACTCACATTTTACAAGAACTATGGTAACATAATAAGCTTGTATGCATGCATTTTTTCAATATAAGGGATATAGTGTGTGTGTGTGTGTATAAGAAGAGAAAGTTGCTTCAGCAAAATAGAAGTTGGCTTAAGTGTCTAGGATAAAATGTAGGCTTAGATATACAAAGACAATGGTGGTTTATTGAAGGGGATAAGGTGTGTAGTTACGTTGATATTCATGAAGGCATAATGAAGATAGGATATAAGATGAAGTATTCATTAGTTTGGAGTTTTGTACATATGTCACCATGGATAAATAATGAAAAGTGTGCATGGAGTATTGGTTTCTTACTAAGATAAAAGATGATGAAAATGAGCAAAGCTCCTACTCATTTATAGTAGTATAAATTTTGCATTTTAGTCCTTGATGTATATTATTTTTGCATAAAACACATTACTATTCATTTTACCAAATGTTAGATATTTTGCCGAGTGTCTCCCTTCCTTGTATTTGTCACTTATTTCATTTATGTGAGAAGCACATATATTTTAGTTGTAAAAGAGAATAACGGGCGTATTTATATGCTTATTTTATATAAGGATTCATTTATAGATCCGATCAGTGCATGTGACATCCATTGTCATTCTTTCATTTACCAAAACAAAATTATGCATTTGTTAAACCTTATGTACTAATTATAATTCTACATAGTTTTTTTAATTTATTAATTTTTAAATTTTACATCAAATGCGTCACAAACGTCAAACGGGAAAAAACCATATTTTAATAAATAAAAATATCTATAAAATATGACTAAATATGGTACAAAAACGAGTTGTTACATACTCGATCAAAATCACTCAGAATATTGAGTTGCTGAAGTTTCATCACTTCTATCGGTTGCCTCATAATTCATCGAAGTTGCCTCGTGTCTGCCCCAAAACTATCATGCATCCTCCCTAAAGTTGCCCGATGTTTGCCTTAGAGTAGCTCTGCATTTCCCTCGTGTTTTCCTCGCATAGAACCCATTGCCAGGATTGATCCATAGTTGCACATATCTCGCAAACCACTCACCCAAATGTTACACAATCGATCATGATACTCCCCTATCCTTGATCCATGATTCCCAAAAGTTAGGTCGGTCAAAATCGACCGATATAGGTCGGTATCGACTGATATGGAAAAGAGCCGTAACCTTCGCCGAATCAACAGAATTACCATCTCTAGAAACAATATACCCCAAAACCTTACCTCTGATTGCTAGAAATGACCAAAAACCTTACCTTCGACAGCTAGAAATGACATTTGGGGAACTTAGCTTTAAGAACATGTTCTTACAACGTCTCTAATACAATCCTTAAATAATGAGAATGCTCCTCCCTAGTCATAGAGTAAACTAGAATATCATCTATGAAAACAACCAAGAATTTTTTCAACACGTTTCTGACTAAGCGACTATCGATTGAGCACTTGCTTATAAAAAATAAGGTTCGTATACTTAACATGTTTCTGACATTCCAGCTTACCTAATCCTTGGTTAAGAAGGAAGTCGGTAAGTTGAGCACTATTACCCGATCCCTAATCGAACACCAGCCTTGACGTTTCTGACTAATCTCAAAAGTGTAGTACAAAGTGTTACTCCAACATACATAAATCTCAAAGTTATAAAATGACCAAGTACTACTATCAGCTTGGATAGTTATAACTGTCTATCCTTACAATGGAGAATGCATACAAACATAATAGTGAACGGAAATGACAATAGGTAGATAGATAAAAAGATGGAAGCATCCAGCTCGTCTTCATAAGCTTGAAACATCCAACTCTAAGACCTGCGCTACTCAAGCTGCTCAAAAGAGTACACGAGGAATTTTGGAAAACCAAATACCACCTGTTAGACATAAGTCTGGTATGAGAAACTCAGAAATGCATATAAACACATAACGGTTTCTTTTGAGACCAACCGAATCACCAATGGTTTTACCTTAAAAGGACCAACTTAAATGATATTTACATTACGCGATATTATAGATAATGTCTAAGGTGTGTAATATAAATATATAACATAGTTGGAATGGTTACATTAATTACATTCAACAGCATATTAGAGAACATGTAAAATCGCTAAGGTACATTCATATAGATGGATTTTCCACGAAGACCTTCTCAATAAACTAAGACCAATCTCCTATGACAAGGATCAAAAACTACCTTCCGAGCATCGTATATTTGTAGATGAAATATACCATAAGGTAAACAAAACTGGCCCAGCATCCGAACACCTTCATGAACAATGTGAATCAAGTATAAACAACTCCCGCTAGCAACATCTATAAGCATACTCTAGATAACGGAGTTGATATACCCACATGGGTTAGCTAAACCCGAGATCGTGCATCCTACTCGGTCTTTAGTCATTTTCCAATGTCGAGGCTATGTTCGGCATCTTTCACACGAGTCTTCATCACTCGAACATAATCCACATCAACAACCTCTTCCAAAACTGAACTGTATAGTAGTTTTGAAGTGGTATTAGACAAGTAAATAACTTAATGATCCTGAACTCTTTCTACAAACTAATCGATTAATTCTCGATTAACTCAGTTTCGGTTCTTTTGGAAGTAACCGAAAGCTAGAGGCATTCGATTCCAATGCTCCTCCTCGGCGGTTCTCACTAGTATAAATTCACAAAGCCTTTTGTATGCTTCCTAAGTTTAGTTTGGTCAAGACCGATAGTCAACTAATTGACCACCGAGTCTTAAGCGCTTGCTTATAGAAATCAAAGTTTGTATGCTTAACACATTTCCAGCATTCTAGCTTAACTATTCCTTGGTAAAGAAGGAAGTCGGTAAGTTTGAGCACTATTTCTTAATCCCAACTCGAACATCAATCTTGACTCTCACAAATAGAGAAGCCCACCTCGCTTGGCTTTTAGTGTTAAGCATAGTAATACTAACATTCCATAAACAATCAAACTAAGGTCATTTCACAAGTGTTACTTTTCATCCCTTCTTCTAAAATAGTAGTATTTTGAAATTACTTGTATAAATAAGTTAGAAACCCTTTTAAAATTATATATATGTATGTATAATAGTTTTATTTAATAAGATGATAGAATTTAAAATAAAGGAAATTGTATAAAAAGCTCTTACTTTAATGAAAGATTAAAAATAGTTATATAAACTTATATACGAATACAATATCTTTAAATTACTTATAATTAGGATATAAATAGTTATAGAAAATATTACTTTAAAAACAGTTACTTAATATTAGTTTGAAAACTATTACTGCTTTAACGAAATAAACAAGTTTTGTGTATATAAAATAAGAATAACCTTTACTTTATATCTTCAAGATAATTATTTAAAAACATATTTAAACTTTAAACTTCTTTTAAAATACTTATATATCTTTTATACAACTCCTTTGAAAATAATACATAAAAATACTAAGCAATAACTATTAATAATTTAAAAAAAACATGTTTTTTTCCAAAGTGCATCCATAGCGACTATCACTATATAGACCATAACTTTAACAACTTAGTTTTATAAAAAAATAGCTTTTAAACTTCATTTCTTACTATTTTTATACTTCTATAAGTATTGAAAACATTTCATTCAAAATAAAAAAAAGATAGGTTTTAAAAAGTTAGATAAAATGGAAGGATTCAAAGTGCATTTATAGCGTTACATAAGCCATTACATATGCTCATTCAAACAACATAAACTAAGGCCTTCCAAGGCATAACAAATTCACAAATAATATGCAATTCAAGGCATATAAATATAGGTTTATAACTTTACTTAGTTAGGGTCTATTATTATTATTATTAGTAAGTAAAAATCATCAAGTTTTTGTTTTCATTCAATGAGTGATATAACTCACTTTTAATTTAAATTCAAGCTAGCTCTTTTCAACCTCGACCTAGCAACAACATAATAAATTCCTACCTTCAACCTACAAACACACGAATAAGGCTAGAACAAGGATGAACAAGAGAGGATGGATCAAAGAGTGCATGACCAAGCTTGAATCCTCCTAGATTAGGTACGGCCTTGGCATTTTCCAAGAGAATGGCTCTAAATTTCATAGTTCCAAGACGATGGAAGCTGATGATATGCTTTGTTATGATGATAGTAAGAATTTGGAGGAGTTTTGAGTCGTTTGGAGTTACTTTGATCTAAGAACTTTGTGAAGATAAAGAAATGCAAGCATTTGGATTTTTTGGTTTGTGAATTAGTAAACAAAGGAAGGGGCTAAGGGTGTGCTTTTATAGACTTGCAAATGGTTGGCAAATGGCCATGGATACCTCCCTTAGGATTGACCCTAAAGGGCCTCCACCTTACCAAGCCCATTCCTCTACTCACTTCACACCATACTTTGAAAAAGTCTCCTCCTTAAACACTCCTTTATGTCCTTCTAGAAGCATTTAATTCAAACTAATTTTTCTTAGGAAGATAGAAGATTTAGGTTGTTGTGATTTTCTCTTATGTTATTATTCAAGTACACAAGAATTCAAATAACTTTATCGTATAAAAAGTTGCTTTTTTTAACAAAACGTTTTTCGATCACATTTTTAATATTTACTTAAAGTATATATTTTATAAACACATTTCAAAAATAAGTTTTCAAGTATTAGTTATTAATTAAAAAGTGTTTAACAAGGTTATTAAATCATATTTTTAATATATAATCATTTTTCAAATGAGATATTCAAAGATGAAGTGTTCGAAATTATGGGTCATTACATTCTTCTCTCTTAAGACATTTTGTCCTTTAAATTCAAACAAAAATAACACAAGCAGAATAAATGAAATAGTGAATATATAGAATAGTTCTCAAACTACATGTAAACCAAGATACAAGCTAAGTGACTCCATCACATGCGGGGGTACACAACAAAAGATAACATACAACAGAAACTACTAAGTAAGGAACAACTTAAGATAAAAGGCTTTAATACTCTCCTCTGTCTCCCAAGTGCAATCTTGAACATCCTCACTCCACTGCACATTAACCAATTCCATAACCTTAGTCCTTAATCTCTTCGTATCATGGTCAACGATACAAATAGGCCATCACACAGTGGTCAAGTCAGGCTCAACATCTAAATCCTCTTGCTGCGATGGCTCGATAATTAAAGTAGGATCATGTATATACTCTCATAGGTGGGATACATAAAAACATCATGTATACCCGATAACTAGTTGGTAACTCAACTTGATAAGAAAGAGTGCCTATCCCAAAAAAGGTCCAATATAACGAGGTGCTAACTTCCCTCCCTTCCCGAACCGAACTACTCCACTCATCGGAGAAACTTTGATAAACACAAAGTCCCTAATTGAGAACTCCAAGTCTCGACACCTTACATCAGCATAGCTCTTTTGCCTACTCTGAGCTACCTTCAAGTGCTTCCTAATCTCTGCTACCTTACTCGCGGTCTCATAGATCGTATCTAGTCCAAGCATTAAACGATTTCCCGGCTTTATCCAACACGAAGGAGACTTACAAGGTCTTCCATACAATGCCTTGAAAGGTTCTGTCATAGTACTTACCTGGAAACTATTATTATAAGAAGACTCAATAAGTAGCAAGTGGTTCACCCATATACCTCTAAAGTCTAAAACACAAGCATGAAGTAGATCCTCTAAAACACGATTCACTCTTTCAGACTAGCCATCTATCTTAGGATGATAAGCTGTGATCAAACTAAGCTCTGTCGCATCATGCAAACCCTTCCAGAACTGACTTTTGAAGATCATATCTTGATCACTGACAATACTACATGGAACGCCATAAAGCCTAACAACCTCTCTAACATATAACTGATCCCAAGTAGACCCCATACTTGTTACCTTAACTGGTAAGAAGTGCGCACTCTTTGTTAACCTATCAATAATAACCCAGATGCCTTCATTGCCACTCCTAGATCTAGGAAAACCATCAATAAAATTCATAAAAATCTGCTCCTATTTTGACTACAGAACCTCTAGTGGCTAATGCAAACCGGTTTTCTTCTGATGACTACCCTTCACCTGCTAGCAGTTCACACATCTATTAACAAATATAGAGACATCCCTTTTCATACCCTTCCACTAGGAAGTCCGTCTCATATCCTGATAAATCTTAGTGACCCCTAGATGTATCATCAATCTAGAATGATGACTCTCCATAAGAACCTCATGTCTAATGCCATCAACATTTGATACACACAACATACCATTCGTCCTCAAGATGACACGGTCATCCACCTCAAATCCTACAAACCTTTCCGGATCAACATTCTCATTTTTGCTTTCCAAGAAAGATGAGCATCCTTCTGCTAGTTACTCTCTATACGACTAATAAGAGTTGGAGGAATCTCCATACTAGCCATAACAACATACTTCTTACTTAATGCATCTGCAACAAGATTAGCCTTCCTCGGTCTATATAAAATCTCCATATCACAAGCTATAAGAAACTCCAGCCAATGCTACTGCCTTAAGTTCAAATCCTTCTAAGTGAAAAGATACTCCAAAGATTTGTGGTCCGAATAGAGCTCAAACTTCTCACCCGATGCCTCCACATCTTCAACGCAAAGATTACTGCTAAAAGCTCTAAGCCATGCATTGCATATCTTGTCTCATGTGTCTTTAGCTTCCTACTAGCATAAGAAACATCCTTTCTATGTTTCATCAACACAACATCCAAACCTATCCCACAAGCATCAATGTAGACAGTAAGACCCTTACATCCATCCGGAATAGTCAGCACGAGGGTGCTAGTTAATTTCTTCTTCAACTCTCTAAACGCTAACTCACATTTCTCTGTCCAAACAAATTTGATGTCTTTCTTTGTCAAATTCATAAGTGGTAAAGCAATCTTGGAGAAATCCTGATGAATCTCCTATAATAACCGGCCAAACCCAAGAAGCTTCGAATCTCTATTATGCTTTTGGGTCTCTTCCAATCTCGAACAGCCGTAATCGTCGCTGGATCAACAAAAATACCATCTCCAGAAACAATATGCCCCAAAAACCTTACCTCCGACCGCTAGAAATGACATTTAGATAACTTAGCTTTAAGAACATATTCTCTCAACATCTCCAATACAATCCTTAAATGATGAGAATGCTCCTCCTCAATCTTGGAGTAAACTAGAATATCATCTATGAAAATAAGCATGAATTTGTTCAACACATCACGAAAGACATGATTCATCAAACCAATGAAATAAGTAGGAATATTGGTTAGGCCGAACTACATAACCAACCACTCATAAAACCGATCAGATCTAAAAGCTGTTAAAGGCACACCTTCCTCTGGCACCCTCAACTGATGAAAACTTGTAGCAAGGTCAAGTTGAGAGAATACACGAGCTCCATGAAGCTGATCAAACAAGTCATCGATTCTAGGCAAAAGATACTTGTTTCTAATAGTCTACTTAATAAGCTCGTGGTAATCGACACAAAGCCTAAAGGAATCATCCATCTTAGTGGCAAATACGATGGACACTCCCTAACTCGAATGGCTAGGTCAGATCAGACCTTTCCATAACAAGTCACTAATAACAAGCACTACCTTTTCTTTTGAAGTTAGCCTATGCACAAGCAATATAATAGGCTTAGCATTAGGGACCAAATCAATATGAAACTCGATTTCGCGATGAGGAGGTAAACCAGAAAATTCCTTGAATATATCAAAAAATTCCAAATAATCGGAATCAACTCCATTCGCCATGTCAAGGGAATAAAGAAAACTACTTATACGAGAACTAGGCTCTTCAGAAGATATGATAAGATCTTCCATTCCCCTCTTCATCACCACAGTCCGCTCCTCACAATCCAAGATCGCATGATTATGTGACAACTAATCCACTCCCAAAAGAACATCAAAACCAAGAAAGCCAAGAATGAACATATCGCATGGAAGGAGTTGATCAAAACAAGAAATCAAAACTCCTTCACATACCATACGAAGATTTGTCGAGCCCCCTACTTGGTTTGACACACAAATAGAATCATGAACCACAATTGGTTCCAGACCAAGTCTATCAACAAGGATACAAGAGATAAAGCTGTAAGACAAATTGGAATTAAACAAGACATGAATAGGAATGCCAAAAATAGATGGAATGCCTTCCATAACCCGCTTCCCCTTAGGTGCCACTGAAGTGGAAGGTGCAGAAGGAATAGGAAAGACCCTAGGCTGCTCCCCTTTCTTGAGAATAGGATAATCATTAACAAAGTGACCTGGCTGCTGGCAAGCATAACAACCCTTTGGAGCAAACTGAGGTGCTTTCCCTACCGATGCCTTAACCATCTGCAACCCTCCACCAAACCTACACTCCTTAGTAAAGTGACCATTCTTTCCACACTTACCGCAAACAAAACTGGCCTTAAACTGCTGAAACATGCGCTTCTTATACCCAGCTGTTGTAGAAGTAATAGTCTTCGATGTAGAAACAATTGGCTTTGATACAAAACTTTCGAACCTCAAGCCCATATTCACCAAATCCACAAACGAACCCATGAGATAATTAGTTATATCCCGATGAAACTCGGGACACAAACCAGCCACAGACATCTCATTCTTTTTCAAAGGCGTATCTATCATACCAGGCCCATATCAAGACAATGCATTAAACTTGTTCTCATACTCCACAACAGTCATGGTGTCTTGCTTCAAATCCAGGAAACTCCTAAACAACAAGGTCTTACCCACCTCTGGCACAAACTTCCTTTCAAACTCCTCATTAAATTGGGTGCAAAAGAAGTCATTCTCTAGGACATTAGTAGTAATAGAACTCCACCAATCCATGGCACACCAGAAAGATTACGAGAAGCCAAGCGACACTTCATAACATCACCCAACTCCAAGTCCCTAAAGATCCTCTCACTCAACCTTAGCCATATTTGCACCTCAACAATCATTTCAGTACTACTGAACCTTTGACTACCAAGCCTTTCAAAATCCCGACAAAGCGAAGCAAAGTTCATTGAAGGCTAAACTTGCATCACTTCCTCAACAACATTTACCCTGGCTTCGCTATAGGAGCAACATTCTATCGAGCTCGAGTTCCACCGTTGATGACTATACTACCTCTACCATCTCGACCTCTACCTCCTTTAGCATTGGTGGCACGAGTACTTATAGTTTTCTACTTAAGCAAAATATCTTTAGAATACATCAAGATAGAGTTATTTCAAGGAAAGATTACTAAGCAAGGAATTACTAAGAAAGGATTAGAAAGGATTAATTTAAAGAAAGAGTTATTTCATGGAAAAGATTACTAAGAAGGAGATATTTTTGAGAAAACATCTTAAAATTTTAGTTTTGCAATAACAAATACGCTTTTATATGTATGGTACACTCGACTCATTCTAGGGCATTACTAACCTAATCTCTAAGGAGCCATACCCAACCAATGCCAAGGTGTTCGCTAACCTTGAGCTCTGATACCAAAATGTAATGATCGCCTTCTCAACCTTCGAATGTTGACACTATATACATCCACGGTATTTGTGTGCCGAGCACCCAAGTGCTAGAAAGACAGAAAGTTAGGTTAAAGGTAAAGAAAAAGAAACAGAACAAGAAAGAAGAACACAATATCAAAATCTCACATGCAGAACGATAATACATAATATCTCAAAAGTGTAGTACAAAGTGTTACTCCAACATACATAAATCCCAGTTACAAAATGACAAAGCACTACTATCAGCTTGGATAGTTATAGCTATCTATCCTTACAATGTTGAATGCATACATACATAATAGTGAACTGAAATGATAACAGGTAGATAGATAAAAAGGTGGAAGCATCCAGCTCGTCTCTATAAGCTTGAAACATCCAACTCTAAGACCTGCGTTACTCAAGCTACTCAAAAGAGTACACGAGGAATTTTAGGAAACAAAATACCACGTGTTAGATATAAGTTTGGTATGAGAAACTCAGAAATGCATATAAATACATAACGGTACTTTTGAGACCAACCGAATCACCAATGGTTTTACCTTAAAAGGACCAACTCAAATGATATTTACATTATGTGGTATTATAGATAATGTCTAAGGTGTGTAATATAAATATATAACATAGCCGAAATGGATACATTAATTACATTCAACAGCATATTAGAGTACATGTAAAATCTCTAAGGTACATTCATACAGATGGATATTCCACGAAGACCTCCTCAGTAAACTAAGACCAATCTCCTATGACAAGGATTAGAAACTACCTTTTGAGTATCATATATTTGTAGATAAAATATACCATAAGGTAAACACAACTAGCCCAGCATCCGAACACCTTCGTGAACAATGTGAACCAAGTAAAAACAAATCCCGCTAACAACATCCATAAGTGCAACGACCCGAGAATTTTTACGATTTAAAAAACATAATTAATTGAAATTTTCATGAAAATAAACAATAAAAATTTAGCAATGAAAATTTGGTATTTGGTATGCGTCTATTTAAACATAGCAAGTGGTAGATTTTCATTGGAAAATATGAAAGTTAGTTCTGTTGTGAAATTTCAATTTAAATTCAAATCGGTTGAAATTTGATGAAAATAAAATGTTTTAAAAATCTAAATATTTTTATATAACAAAATTGTAAATCATTTTCTAAGTGAGACGTCGTATTTTGTTTCGCAAAATTTGGACTGCTCTAGCTCTGTTTATCTTATTTTTGGCGTTTTGATAGTGGTTTTCGGCAGCAAAAAATCAAGTTTTGATAGGATAGTCGTATCACCCATATATGTGTACCATTCTGTTTGTCTCGTCGTGCTGATCTCAGTAGTATATTCATTTGTGCATTTCGGTTTCCGGTACGTGATGAAATCTACGAAGCAATTAGCCGTATCGGTTCTGCATTTAAGTCTTTTGGACTTTCTGTGTCCTTTCGTTTGTACAATAGTTAAAGTTAATAGCTGCTAGCTATTAATATTCCCATCAATTTTCACTTGGCTTCCTCTATTCCCTGGTTGCAATATATTATTTTGGTACGTCCCTTCATTTCATTCTCTCTTTCCTTTCCTGTTCTGTTCATTCTTTCGAAAGAAGAAAAAAAGAAATATATATATATAATATTATATATTCCGTATATAATTAAGTCTACGCTTGTGAAATTGTTCATTTCTCTTTCTATCATCATTCGAAGAAAAAATATAGATCTAAGTTATAAATCTGAAAACATGCTCCCTTCTCCATTTTGCTGTGACCCAAAACTTTGGTCGCCCTCTAACCCAATGTCCTCCCTTTTGCCGTTAGCCTCATACCTTCCCTTGCCATCTCTCACTCTGCTTACCACCAACCATCTACATAGCTCCTCCCTCTAACGGCCATCATCACCATAGCACGTATATAAGAAAGCTTGTGAAACTGCTCGGCCTAGTTGCCTCCAGTTCGCCCACAATCAACTCAACCCGGATCCGCCTCTGCCCCAACAGAACCTATTTCTCCTCCACCAGAACCCGCCACCCAAAACAGCCGAGCACCAAACCCTATAGCTCTGCCTCGGATCCTCTCTTCACCACCATGCAGTCGACAGCCACGCAAGCAACCACCACATAACGGCATATGCTCGTTTCCATTTCCTCACCACTCGCCCACATCAATTCCTTCAACCCAAACTCCTTACCACACACGACAGCTGACCATCACATCAACCCTCCCACTCGAGCACTTGGCCGATCACCCATTCTCCGCTTTGCTGACCCACGTCCACAGCCTGCCTGCCACACCTGACAGTTGCTCCTTCACCTAGCAGCTCCTCACCGCCTTGACAGTCCGCCTCCTCCATCATTTGCCGCAGCCCCTTACTTCCACTTCCGTAGCCTCGAAAGTATGTTCTGATATTTATTACAGCTTGGTTACATATATATTATATATACATGATTACATATATTCACTTACTACAGCTTTATTTAGCCTCGATGGTACATTTACTTACATACATATCACACACACACACAGATATATATATATATATATATATAATTAGATATTTGATATTTGATATTTTTTGGAAATGTATATATGCATACAATATGTTTAAGGCATTTATTTAAATTTATGTTAATATTTTGAAATAGATTATTTTATGATTTTTAAACATATATAGAGATATTCTGTTTAAATATTTCTTTAAAGAATTTTTTTCAAAAAATATGTGTTTTAAAATGTAATATATATATATATAGATATTTTAATTTTAAAATATATATAGATTTTAAAAAATATAATATATAGATATTTTGATCTTAATATAGGTGTTTTTAATAAATACTGATTTTCAAAATATAATATGAAGATTTTAAACGTGTTTTAATTAAATATTGATTTTTTTTTGAAAAAATATAATATATATTTTGTTTCCATCTATATCAGGCTAGTTTGATTTGTTTCATCGATTCTTAGTTATCAGCTTTACGTCGTTCATCGAATACGTTTTCATAGTGCTTTGCTGTGGAATTTGTGCTTGGATTCGTAGCTTGTTGTGTGTCTAATTTCTCTAGCCTCGAAAGGTGAGCAATCACTCACGATTAACATTCTTATATTTAGTAAATTGATTTCACATGAAATGGCGATTGAAATATGTTTTTAAATTATAATTGTTGATTATTTAATTGTTGAATGTGATATGTTGTTATTTAAATTGTTCGCCTATGTTGGTTGACATATGACACCATAACCCGTTGTATATATATTCTATTTAAATTGATAATCATGATATATGCCTGCTATTGATATATATGTCATTTTATAATATTTTTATGCTATTGTTCGCATACTGCATGTTCCCTATTAGTGTAGAAAATCCCTATGGGTTGAAATGATACATACTCGAACGATCTTATAGATTATGGGAAATCGTTATGGGTTGAAATGATAAACCCAAGCGATTTTCAGTGAATTTGAAATTTTTGGATTGCGGGTCGAAATGATATATACCCGTAAAATATTAACTATTGCGGATTGAAATGATAAATATCTGTATCATTTGACCACAGGATAGAAAACTATATACGGACACCATTGGTTTATTTTTAAATGATTTCCGGAATTTTGAAAAAAATAATATATGCGTTTGATTTTAAAATATAATATAAAGGTTTTATTTTGATTTTAATATGTGAAAATTTTAGATTTTTAAAATTATATATTTTGGAAATTTTAAAATTTATAGGTTAAGTTTTGAAAAAAAATTAAATTTTAAGATTTACTTATATTTTATTATTTTTAAAATATATAAAGTAAGATTTAAATAGATTTAATAATAAGGTTTAATTTAATTTAATTTAATTTAATAAAAATTTAATTTAGCTAATATATATATATTATGTTTAAGTATTTATTTAAAATTTATATTAGTATTTTAAATAGATTTTGTAATAACTTTAATAAATAGAGGTTGGAAAGATAAATTAAATTGATTTGACATTTTAATTGGTTAATAATTGAATTTAAATTTGAATTGATTTGTAATTTAATTTGTTAAGAATTGAATTTAAATAAGAATTGATTGGGACTTATTGATTTTGAGATTTTAAAGATATGAAATTTATAACTTGATAACTTGATTTTGATTAAAGGTGATTAAATGAATATTTCAAATTTAAATAAATTGAAATTGAATATTTAGTTTTGATTTAAATGTGTAATTTGAGATTTATTTATTTTTTTATAAAAGTGATTGGTGAATATTTTAGAATGAAATATAATTGAAGTTAGATATTTAATTATTGATTTTATTTAAATTTGTAATTTGAGATTTTATTTAAATGTTATTAAAAATGATTAAGTGAATATTTTCAAATTTAAATAAAATTAAAGTTGAATTTGAAATATAAATGAAATTTATCAAATTAAGTTATTGTTAGTTGTTTGAATATTTAAACATTGAAACCTACTGAATTGAAGTGGTTTAAAATTTGTAGTCCAAACCTGGATTTGAAATCAATATAAATTGAAATGGTTTTATTGAGAATTTGAATTGAGTCTTTACCTTTTAATTGAAATTGTTGAAGTGAGATTGATTTAAATTGAATTTTTGGAACTAAAGTTGATTTGAACTGATTTGTGAAATTGGAAGAAACAATTCTAACTTAAAACTATTTTCGATATATATATATATATATTAATATATAAACTATTTTAATTTATAACTATTTCAATATATATAAACTATTTTCAATATTTAAACTATTTAAGTTGAAACTGTTATGATTTAGATTTAATGGATTTAAATGCGAATATTTTGATATGATGGTTTAAACTATTTTGTGGTTATGATTTCGAAAGTGAATATGATTTCGAAAGTGATATGATTTCGAAAGTGAATATGATTTCAAAAATGATATGATTTTGAAATAAATATGATATTTTGATATGAAGTATGAACTGTTTGAAATAAAAATGAACACGGTTTGAAATAAGCGTTTGGTTGTTAAAGGGACCGGGATCGGATATTGTCATACTCTCTGCCAATACCGAAAACCACTTTAACAAATGTGTACATGATGGAGAATCCCAGACGAAGTAGGATGGTTTGGCGAAGATTCTATATGAGGTATTAACGCAGCCCTGACACCCACGAGTCAGCTTGATGTGGCTAAAACAGGAGCTATACCGGGCCAAGTGAGGTCGCACCTCCGATCGAGCATACTTCTTCGATATCGTTCTATTACTTTGTGATTTGATTGGGTGCACCTTTGATTTTAGGAGTGTGTCTCAAGGTGGGCGGTAGTAGCTGCTATGCGTTACCACCAGTCTAGGAGTGCAAACGGTAGAATCCCACCCTGGCATTGCCTCGCATACCTTGTCACATGCCTTATCGCGCCCTCTACGAGTTTGTTTTGTACCGTACCTATGGAGTGCTCACTGAGTATCCCACCGGTTTGGTGGAGCTTAAAGTATCTGTATAGACTACAGGAATATATGAAAATGTGTTAAGGGGGATATGGTAACGCCTTAACGAAATTTTAATATTTTACTTTACAGTAGACATTATTTATGTAGCGTATTATACTATGTATGTAGATAGTTTAATGGATCCTTAGAGGATGGGAATCCCAAACATCCTTTAAGTTATTTTGTATTTCACTTGACATTTCACTTGAGTTGATTTACTGGTATAAGAATGTTAATCCTGACTCGAGTGTTTTGTGTTTTGCTTTATGCTCGAGTCAGACTGAGTGTCATAGCATTTGAGACTCACCTTTGGAGCTTGGAGTTTTGCTTAAAGATCTATCTTTTAGCTTTCAGTTATTTCAGTTTATTCTAGTTGTTTATATTTAGACTTGTCATCTGCTTATGTATTTGAGACTACTTTGTATTTGAGATTTCTGTTGTATTTGGTTTCAGACTCTAATGTTCTGTAGTAGGTTCATGAACTACTATTTTTCTATTCTGCTGCTTATTGTTATATTACCCTGTGTCTATGATTCTGTGATTAATTTATTTACTGTATATACTAAGTTTTGCCAAATATAAATTAACAATCTGTTGTTTTAAGAAATTCAAGTCCGACATGAGTGGATGATTGTCGATTTGAACGGTTCGAAATACCAGGTCGTTACAGTTCGTATCAGAGCTCTGATTTAGGCAAACTTAGCATATGGAGTAGAACTCATTAGAGATAGGTTAGTAATACCCTAGAATGAGTAAAACTAATTACAGAATCATATTCGTTCGAGATTGAAATTCTTCGTTAGGATCCTCCTGGATTAGAATTTCTTTTGAATTTTGGAACTTTCCCTTTGTTCTATAATCTATTCTTATTTTCCTGTTTGTGTTCTTCTTGATACTAGAGCATTCCATAGCTCTATTTCTATTGATCTCTATAATAAATTTGAACACATCTCGTAACCTCAATTGGCAACCTCATCCTAATGTGTGACTAATCCTATCGGCGGTCCCGCCAACTTTAGTACGATTTGTAAAGGGGTGAAACTCCTTTACAAATAGGCGTCGATTCACCAGAGATTTCTATGTCCTCAATTTTGATGCAGTTATCTCTTGCAAAGCCTGAATTGTTTCTCTAGTAGATGACCAGGGTAATTCTTTTGTGATCGAATGTCGATTGCCTCAGAATTATGCAAGCAGTTTTATCTTTCGTTTGATTCTCAGCCTAGTGATCTTGACACCACCCCGATGGTCAGGGATTATTCTGATTTTTTGGTGAAGTCACTTCTCCACCTCCCAAGCGGGAAATTGAATTCCACATTGATCTTATTCCTGGAGCTCGACCTATTGCCCTTCCTCCTAGACGAATGGTTCATATGAATGGCTAGTCATGCCCTTTGGACTAACCAATGCTCCTACCTTCTTCTTCGATCTCATAAATCGCATTTTCCGCGATGTTCTCAACAAGTTTGTCTCCATTTTCTTTGATGATATTCTCATCTTTCTAAGTCTCAGTTGATCCGGTTAAGGTCACCACGATTAATATAAGTCTATCCATCTTCCCTCTTTTGTAATTTAATTATCTTATCTTCCTTTTGAGCCTATCTTCTTAGTTAGAATTCTCTTTGATTAGGGTCCCTCTAAGTTTGAATCTCTATCCTTGTTCTAAAATCCATTCTTGAATCATCCTGTGAGGGAGCATATTTGTAATTGATATAAAACGTTTTATATAGTGTTGTTTGAGTTGTTAAGTTTGAATTTTGAATTTCGATCGATTCCTCAGGCTAACGCTATCGATAGGAATTCCAAAAAACTTGAACAGAGCAAACTGACACAATATTGTTTTCGAAATTGATAAATGAAATAATTTTATGTATGATTATATTTTATATATAAATGTACAATTTTATGAAATTATATAGTTAAATGAATTGGTTGTTAGAAATGATAATACTAGATTATCATTTATTGTTTTTTCAACACTTCCTAAACGATTAACTATTGTTGTATGTTATGAGGAGATGAATTTTTTAAAATATGATTTATAAATCTGATTTGGAAATGAAATGAATTTAAATTAAGAATTTGAGAGTTTAATTTTTGGTGCTTTTTAGAATTTGGTTTTCAAAGTTTTGAAAAATTTATTACTTGAAAGTATTTCTGAATGCGAAATGTTTCCAAAGAAATTTTAAAAGAAGTTAGTACTCTCTTCTTTTGTCACTAGAAAATAATTTTGGTGATGACTGCAGCATCATCGACATTCATTTTCGAGTCTCAAAGTGGGGAGACCACTTAGTAGCTTTGCTACACTTTTGTTTTGGGAAAAATATTTGATTTGAATTTCGCCAAATTTGGACTGCTCTAGCTCCGTTCATCTTATTTTCGCCAAAGTGATATGATTTTGAAAGTGAATATGATTTCAAAAATGATATGATGTTGAAATAAATATGATATTTTGATATGAAGTACGAACTGTTTGAAATAAAAATAACCACGGTGTGAAATAAGCGTTTGGTTTTTTAAAGAGACCGGGATCGGATATTGTCATACTCTCTGCCATTACTGAAAACCACTTTAACAACTTTGTACGTGGTGGAGAATCAAGAACGTAGTAGGATGGTTTGGCGACGATTCTATATGAGGTATTAACGCATCCCAAACTCCCGCGAGTCAGCTTGATGTGGCTAAAACAGGAGCCATACCGGGCCACGTGAGGTCGCTCCTCTGATCGAGCATGCTTCTTCGATAACATTCTATTACCTTGTGATTTGATTGGGTGCACCTTTGATTTTGGGAGTGTGTCTCGAGGTGGGCGGTAGTAGCTGTTATGTGTTACCATAACTCTGGGAGTGAAAACGGTAGAATCCTACCCTAACATTGCCTCGCGTGCCTTATCGCGCCTTCTACGAGTTTGTTTTGTACCATACCTATAGAGTGCTCACTGAGTATCCCATCGGTTTGGTGGAGCTTACAGTATTTGTATAGACTACGGGAATATATAAAAATGTGTTAAGGGGGATATGGGTAAAGCCTTAACGCTATTTTAATATTTTACTTTATTGTAGACATTATCTATGTAGCCTATTATACTATGTATGTAGATAGTTTAACGGATCCTTAGAGGATGGGAATCCCAAACATCCTTTAAGTTATTTTGTATTTCACTTGACATTTCACTTGAGTTGATTTACTGGTATAAGAATGTTAATCCTGACTCGAGTGTTTTGTGTTTTTCTTTGTGCTCGAGTCAGACTGAGTGTCACAGCATTTGAGACTCACCTTTGGAGCTTAGAGTTTTGCTTGAAGATCTATCTTTCAGCTTTAAGTTATTCCAGTTTTTTATATTCAAACTTGTCATCTGCTTATGTATTTGAGACTACTTTGTATTTGAGATTTCTGTTGTATTTGGTTTCAGACTCTGATGTTCTGTAGTAACTTCATGAACTACTATTTTTCTATTCCGCTACTTATTGTTATATTACTCTATGTCTGTGATTCTGTGATTGATTTATTTACTGTATATGCTAAGTTTTGCCAAATATAAATTAACAATCTGTTGTTTTGAGCAGCTCAAGTCCGACATGAGTGGATGATTGTCGATTTGAACAGTTCGAAATACCAGGTTGTTACAATAAGCATACTCTAGATAATGGAGTTGATATACCCCCATGGGTTAGCTAAACCCGAGATCGTGCATCATACTCGGTCTTTAGTCATTTTCTAATGTCGAGGCAACGTTCAGCATCTTTCACACGAGTCTTCATCACGCAAACATAATCCACTTCAACAACCTCTTCCAAAACTGAACTGTATAGTAGTTTTGAACTGTATAGTAGTTTTGAAGTGGTATTCGACAAGTAAAACACACTTACTGATCCCGAACTCTGCAAAACTAATTGATTAATTCTCGGTTAACTCAATTTCGGTTCTTTTAGAAGTAACCAAAAGTTAGAGGCATTCGGTACTAATGCTCCTCCCCGGGGGTTCTCACTGGTATAAATTCGTAAAGCCTTCCGTATGCTTCCTAAGTTCAGTTTGGTAAAGACCGGTAGTCAACTAATTGACTACCGAGTCTTAAGCGCTTGCTTATAGAAATCAAGGTTTATATACTTAACACATTTTCGACATCCTAGCTTAACTATTCCTCGGTAAAGAAGGAAGTCGAGAAGTTTGATCACTATTGCTCAATCCCTACTCGAACATCAATCTTGACTCTCACAAATAGAGAAGCCCACCTCGCTTCGCTTTTAGTGTTAAGTATAGTATACTAACATTCCATAAATAATCAAACTAAGGTCAATTCACAAGTGTTACTTTTCATAGCTTCTTCTAAAACAATAGTATTTTGCAATTACTTGTATAAATAAGTTAGAAACCCTTTTAAAATTATATATATATATATTTATGTATGTATATGTATAATAGTATTATTTAGAATTTAAAATAAGTGAAGGAAGGAAAGTGTATAAAAAGCTCTTACATTAATAAAAGATTAAAAATAGTTTTATAAACTTATATGAATAAAATATTTTTAAATTACTTATAATTAGGATATAAATAGTTATAGAAAATATTACTTTAAACATAGTTACTTAATATTAGTTTGAAAATTCTTATTACTTTAACGAAATAAACAAGTTTTGTGTATATAAAATAAAAATAACCTTTACTTCAAATCTTCAAGATAATTATTTAAAAGTATTATTAAACTTCAAACTTCTTTTAAAATACTTATCTTTTATAAAACTCCTTTGAAAAGATTTCATAAAAATACTAAGCAATAACAATTTATAATTTACAAAAAACATGTTCTTTTCCAAAGTGCATCCATAGCGACTATCGTTATATGGACCGTAATTTTACTAACTTTGGTTCATAAACCTTATTTCTTATTATCTTTATACTTCTATAAGTATATAAAACATTTCACTCAAAATAAACAAAAGATAGGTTATAAAAAGTAAGATAGAAGGAAAGGATTCAAAGTGCGTTTATGGCGATTCATATGCCATTACATATGCTCATTCAAACAACATAAACTAAGGCCTTCCAAGGCACAACAAATACACAAATAATATGCTATTCAAGGCATATAAATATGAATCTATAACTTTAGTTAGGGTTTATTATTATTAATAGCAAGCAAAAATCATCAAGTTTTTGTTTTCATTCAAGGAGTAAGATAACTCAATTTTAATTTAAATCCAAGCTAGCTCTTTTCAAGCTTGACCAAGCAACAACACACTTCCTACCTTCAACCCACAAGCACATAAACAAGGCTAGAACATGCACGAACAAGAGAGGAGGGATCAAAGAGTGCACATATCAAATCAGATTAATATGGCTATGGATCGCTCGGATTGGCAACATAACTCAATGATGATCGCTCAATAACTTAATGAACAATGCACCAACTCAGGAAACAACACAAGAAATGTGAAGTGGACCTCAAGGGGGAGCACCAGGAGTAATCGTCGCCTACAACATGGCAAGGACAACCGATCGAGGCCAATCCCTCCAAAGAGGTGCGATCGGTCTTGCACTTGGTTAGTCAGGTCGTCTAGGCCTAGAGGTTCTAGATTCGAATTTTGAGCGAGATATTTCAGCGGCTTCCCCTATAAATACAGCATCATGGTTCATTGCAAATGATCTTCTTTCTGACTCTCTTTATCTTCTACCTGGGCTATACTCCGCCATTTTTACTACTGATTTTCATGGATTGTAACTGTAAATAGTAGTATAAACGGCAAATTTTTGGAGTGGACGTAGGCCAGAGTCAGCCGAACCACTATAAATCCTCTTTTTCATTTACTTTTCTTATTGTTTTAATTTGATTTCTTCATATTTATTTCTCTACTATATTTTTTTGTGATTGGATCATTGGTGCTTTCACATACCGTTTGGGTATTGGTGGCCATTTTTACCATCAACATTTTGGTGCTTTCACTGAGAATGCTAGCACCCGTTGATTTAGAGCTCAGATTTGGATCAATGGTAAGGTAATCAGCAAGGAGACCGGTAGCAGATGGGAATCATCATAAAGGAAGTCAGAAGGCATCCTCTGGAGTTGGAACTAATCAAACCTCCGTCTATATCACCAGGGATGAGATAGGGACGATGATGGATGCTATGTAGGAGAGGATAATGAAAAGGCAAGAGGAGATGATTCAAAATTTCCTCAGGCAAATTGGACAAGCTGGAGCACAAAACCATGGGATTGGAGTAGCAGGAATTGCTGGAAATATGGATCAAGGAGTTGGAGCAGTAGGAGATGCGGAAATTCGGAACTAGAAGCAGGGAAACAAAACTAACAAATGAGAGAATGGAGTGGAGCGGCTGGGTGTAGCCCCCGATCAATCTGAATCGATTAGCATCGATCCTCCTATAGGGATCGGCATCGATCGCTTAGGGCTTGGGGGCATGCCCTCGGGTCTTACTATATTGGTTCATGGTGGGCCAGTGGATGGTGCTATGCAAGTTGGCACGGATTGGAATGCGGATGCACGGCATAAGGAGTATGTTCCTGAATACCCCTACACGGTCGGGGGACAGGCTGGGAATATGGAATGAAGACTACCTATGGATTAGAATGAAAGGGTGACTGAGATGATATGTCGGATAATGAGAGGTGGATTACCCAATAGGAATCCGGAAGGTGTTAATCGGAGTCCATTTACTCTGAATATCAGGAATGCTGGGATCCCATCGAAGTTTAAACTACCAACACTAGAGTTATATGATGGGAAGTCAGATCCAAAAATGCATATGATGAGGTATGTCTGGCATATGGAACTGCTGGGGGCATCGAAAGAGGTTATGGCAAGATGTTTTCCACTTTACTTGACGGAGTTAGCTGCGCTTTGGTTTAAGCAGCTGGAAAATGGATCAATCGGGACATGGAGCGAGCTAGTGGATAAGTTTATGAAATAGTTTCAGGTTCACATTTCGCAATCCAAAAATGTGATGACATTGGCGGCACTTAAATAGCGGACTGAGAGTCTTTGATGAGCTTTTTAACACGATTCAATGTGGTAGTGTCTCCAGTGGATCGATCGGATCCATCAATGGTTTTAATGGTAGCGGTATCGGGAATTGCCAATGAAACGGACTTCAAGATTTCACTGGTACTGGATCCACTAATGGATCTTGGGGAATTCTTCCACAAATCGGAGAGGTTCTTGCGATAGGAGGACGTACAAGCCAACAAACAGGAAGTAAACGCTGTGCAAGGCGAAGGACCATTTGGGGAAGGACTTAGGAAGGATAAAGGTAAACAAAAACTAGACGATGGATAGGATGGATTAAGAAGGCAATGGAAGGAATGGGAGCCAAAGTTCTCCTCTTATACAGATTTGATGGAAAGCTTGGAATGGATTTACCTAGACACTAGGGAGCAACTCCCCTATCAAAAACTAGCAAAGAGGGATCCCATGGAGTGGGAGTGCAGGTCTGGAAAGTATTGCCTGTTCTGTGAACTAGAGGGGCATACCGTGGATAAATGCAGACACTTGAAGGATATAGTTAAGGAACACGTCTGGAACAATAGTCTACTACAGTACGTAAGGACTCGGGCAGGGACGGTGGAACATGAGAGCCATTGTCCACATCAAATGGAAATGACCTTGGATCGAGGTCAAGGATCGTCATCTCCTGATCGGGATGACATGGAATAAATAAATAATAAAACTCCACAATAAAATTGCTAAGTTACTTACACTTATGGGATCAAGCACGTCCTTAGGCATGCTCTGAGATGGCAATGAACCGTTATGCCCGGAAAGGCGATATTTAGTTTTCTTTGTTTTATGGATTTCTGGCTATATGAACTCAAATTTAATAATTTAATTTAAATCCGCATAAATGCAATGAACCAAACAGGCCGTGGTCCTCCTGACAGGAGAGATGGGGCGATAACCGCAAGGTACAAGTACCTTCGCCACACTACACCAAAACAGGTGATTCCCAACGAGTATAACTGTCGCAAACAGTTTCAGCAACGCTTATTAGCGTCGCTGTAGGGGCGTCACAATTTATTGTCAACGCTTATAAGCGTTGGGGAGTTTAGTTTCCCAACGCTAATAAGCGTTGGAAGGTTGTATTCGCCAACGCTTATAAACGTTGGTGTATATTATTTAGCAACGCTTACAAACGTTGGCAAATTAACCATCCAACATTGTTTAATTTTCTATGCTGACGCTTATAAGCGTTGGTAAATTTTAATTGCCAACGCTTATAACGCTGAAATATTTTCATTCTCAATATAGTCAATTATTTTAACATTAATAAACAATTAATAACTAACATGATATGCATTATTATACTACATTCAATAGGAACCCAAAATTTACAATATTCATGATCAAATAACAACAAAAATTTCGTAGTCAACTACTTCATAACAATGTCAACTACTTCATAACAAGTACAATATATAATTAAGTAGAAGTAATTGCTCGACAATAATTTTTCTTCATGTCGGAACCAAAAACTTCCGCAATCGGGTCATCTTCAAGATCTTCGACTCCACCCTTAGAACTATCATCCAACTTCCACTTTTTTTCCGCTTCCTCTAGAAGTGCCTGCATTTAATATCACGTTAAATTGAATTTGCAGTTCCTTTGTAAAAATTAAATTGAACATTAAATTAAGTTTATAATTGAATATGGACACATCTAAAAAACAAAGTGATTCGTGAAAGATGACAAACAGTGAAAACAATACATCAGAATGGAGTAAATTTGATACGCAGGATGAAAATCATATGTAGAATAAGATATCCATTAAGATTCTTCACTATACGAAAGATGAAAAAAAATCATATGTAGAATAATCGGTCACACAAACTGACACTGTATATAGCTTATTATTAGACTAACAAAATTGTGGTATTCAAAATATAATTGAAATTGTATGAAAACCTGAAATAATGTATGGTAAGTAACTCAGGAAGACATGCAATAACACATTTGTCAATTGTCAGCAACAAAAACACCAAATACACAATGTTTAAATGATGTTCTTGACAGCACCTTTACTAGTAAGGAGTTTCTTGCGTTCCTTAAAAGTTTGTTAAACAACAACCTAACAACCGACCTATTAAAGGACCGTGTGTGAAGCTATCATATTCATGACTTAGATACAAAAAAAATTCACACATGAATGATGCATTAGGGAACATTACTGATCGGGAAATTGATAAATGCATTTTGTTATGTAAACAGATCGCTTGTACACATTACCAATTGATTTTGAACTAAATAAGTGATATTAAAATTCAAGATAGCTATGAAAATAGAGTAAAAGTGTTAAAAACTTACTTGCTCTATGGACTTCAGCAACCACCATAAGGCGCCTTTGCAAGACTGAAGCCATAAATAGGAAAATAGAGCACATGCCAAACATAACGGTGATTGGAAATGTATTCACCTGCAATGGTGAGAGGGTATTAAGAAACAATAATCATAACGGTGATTGAATACAGCAGGAGTTAGTGATATTGATTAAAAAAATAGTTGGAGGTTCAAATATTGATAACAAGTTATCGTCTCCATTTGAAACTTACGTCTTCATTGTGATAGGATATAGAATTTAAGTGAAAGCCAGATGTGTCCTTACCATACCTGAAATATTCTAAGATGGGCTAGATTTCTAACATCTAAGTTATTATCATTATTAATATTGGAAGTTTGCCACATCTGAGGTAAAGAACTTGTCATATTGCTCTATTTTAAAATTTTAAGCAGATTTAACAATAAATCAATATTTATTTAATCAACTATGATTATTTTTATAATTTTGGCACTTGGCTTTAATTATTATTTCACAGTAATTTACTGCATGGACATAAAGTTGATATGTGAAAGGGTTGAAAAACTTGACCAGTGCAAGCATATAGATACCTCCACATTGCCCCCATCCTTTGAAGTCAGAAAGTTACATTTGCATATATCACATGTAGAAACAACAGTTTCACATAAACATCTTACAATAAATTTCATCAACAGACACATAAATGTACCCCATAAGCATAAGAAGATGAAAATAGAGCAAAAGTGTGCATTAAACTCTATAGCTATTTATGCAATAGTTTTTCTCTATTGTCAGCTATTGCTGTAAGCAAAGCAACTTTTAAGGAACGCATGGTAAGTCAGCATGCGTGTATTGAATAGCTTGGCCATGTTTGAAAATGCATGTTATATATTAATATTAGGCTACTAGTTCTTATATTTAGTTGTTTTCTATTTTACAGTTCTGAGGGAAAAGTTTATAATCTGTGTGCCTTCAAACTTTATGAAGTTTTAGAATGTAATGAATATTTATATACTGTTTGTATACATATCAAGTTTATATAAGTCTATACATTGTATATATTTTACATTAACGGTTTTATATATATTGTTATACAATGTTTTCAATACAATGTTTATATATATTCTTAAGCTATATATTACAGCTGGTCTGATTTGTGTCCGTATATATATAGAACATGTATACATATAAGTTGTATAATATTTTTTTTATAAGTGGTTACTTTTCGTTGCTGATATTTCCTTTGACAATATGAAGAACAGTAAACATGCCATGTTGCCATGACAAACGGTAAGAAAACATTTAAGATGAACTAATAAATTTTGTAAACATTGTCAAAGTAAGGGAACAAAATTAAATTTTGCATTAAAAACTCAAAAGGTAAAACATAGTTTTTGAATCTTTTGTTTCCTCAAACTGCCATCAAAATTCAAAAGACATACACAGCTCAGAAATCATCAGAATCAAAAATATTCAAAAGATGCTACTCATGAAACCATGAGTCAAAATACAGCCAGCACTAATAAAACGACATTTGTTCTAGTCTGTCACATCTATGAAATGCTTACAACTGAAGTTCCACAATTAATAACAATACATGTTCTTTAAAACAGCACCATAAAAAGATATATTAAATGATATATTAAATTAGTCAGAGTCTGATATGTACTCTGTTGTGAAACAGATAAAAGTTTGATATATCATGAACATATACACAAGACAATTAAGTTCCTGTATAAGCAAGCAACACATATACTTAGGAGTTAGGATTGATAAACAAGAACCTAATATGGCATCTATGTACTTAGCAAGATGACTAAATTTAGTTCGTGGTATTTTAAAAACCATCAGTTTTCTTACTGAGTTTATTTGTAATCTGAAACTCAATACACAAGTCCAAATCCTATTCATGCACTGTTTTCATTTACAATTATTTGGAAACCATGAATTAAGTTTCATAGAATCAAAATAACATCCACAGAAATTTGATTATATAGAAAACTGAAGGGGAAACTGCTTACCAGGCTGCGTAGGAGGAGATGCTGATGGCGGATGACGGCGTGGCTTGGCCTGCGGATGGAAATTGGAAGCTGGCGGCATTGTGATAATGAATGACGTGGCTTGCCACATATCAGGGGCAGGGGACTGAGTAGACTTGGCGATAATGAAAAATGGACGGAAACGATGGCGGAGTTTTGGACGTGAGCAGCACCAACCCCGACACTATTTTCTCATCGTGTGCAGAACCAACCACCGGCACCTAGGTTATCGACGGTTAGGGAGGCGCTGCAAATTTGCGATCTGAGTTTTTTTGAGAACGATTAGGGAATGAGGAAATTTGTAGATCTGATAATTTTGGGAACGAGATAGGAAAAAGTGGCAAAGTTGTAGACGAAGAGTAGGGAAACGATTTGGGAAAAATGCGGCTAGGATAAGCGTGGGTAGGGTTAAACGTGATATGTTATTCAATTACAATTTTGCCCTAGTATATTTCAATTAACTCCAATTAAACCAAGGCTTACAACGAAAATAAGTGTCGCCGTATTTAAAAGTGTAAATTTTTATTTTCAGTAACACTTATATTGGATAGCGACACTTATTAGCGAGACTAAAATGCAAACCATATAAGTGTCGCCAAATGAAAAAAAAAGTGTTGCCAAATGACTGTTTTGGTGTAGTGCCAGAGAGTGACAGGATGGATTCGTACATCATTGATTAAGCCCTCGACCGGAGAGTCGAGGCTAGAGATGGAAAGTCAATACGAAATGGATCGCTTTATGTCCCTGACCGGAGAGATAGGGACTGAGGTGCAAGAAGTGAGTCGCTTCGTCTAAGAGCGACATGATCAACTTACTTATCGTTGTTCCCCTTTTCACCGAAAAGTGATTGGATAGGGTCCAGAAAGGGTCCAGAGAGACATTGATTGGCCTAGGAAGGCTATGACATCGCTTAAAGTTCAAGAACGCTGAACTAGAGAGTAGGAAGTAACGCCGCTTCATCGAAGAGCGACATGATCGGTTTACTTGTCATTGTTTCCCCTTCACCGAAGAGTGACAAGATGGGGTTCAATAAGAGCTCGAAGAGGCTATGATCGATTCAGGAGGATCATGACACCGCTATATGCTCGGAAATGGCCAGAGTGCAAGGGGTAAATTGCTTTGTCGGATAGCAATAGGATCAAATTACTCATCGTTATGCTTGGATTGAACTTAGCAAGGGTCCAGAGAGACCATCGATCAGTCCGGAGGGACCATGACTTGGATAATGATCTGGAGAGATCGCAAACTGGCTTATTGACATCTAGGATTTCAAACGGTTATGGATTTGGATACTGAACTGGAGCGGTCACTGATTTGGTCAATGACCCGAAGAGGTCAAGGATTTGGATGATGATCCGGTAAGATCAAGGCTTTGGATTTGAAAAGTAATCCGGAGAGATCGAGGATTTGGTTACTAGCTTTGAATGGATTTGGATTTGGATAAGGATTTGGAATGGATTCGGAATTAACAATCGACTTGGAGTAGTTCTAGATTTCACTAACAATCCAGAGAGATCGAGGATTTTGGCTTGGCAAAGGATTGGATTTACTCTTGGTTTTCATGGATTGTAACTGTAAACAGTGGTATAAATCAATAAAAGGCAAATTTTTGGATTAGACGTAGGCCGGAGTCAGCCGAACCACTATAAATCCTCTTGTTCATTTACTTTCTTACTATTTTAATTCGATTTCTTCATATTTATTTCTCTACTATATTCTATTTGTGATTGGATCATTGGTGCTTTCATATACTATTTGGGTGTTGATGGCCATTTTTGCCGTCAACACACACAAACAAGAATGAACAAGCATGAACAAGAGAGGAGGGATCAAAGAGTGCATGACCAAGCCTTTATCCTCATGGATTATGTATGGCCTTGGGTTTTTTCAAGAGAATGGCTCCAAATTTCATAGTTCCAAGATGATGGAATTTAATGATATGCTATGTTATGATGATTGCAAGAGAAGGGGTTTTGAGTTGTTTGGAGTTACTTTGATCTAAGAACTCTGTGAAGAGAAAGAAGTGCAAGAGTTTGGATTTTTTGGTTTGTGAAAAAAGGAAGGGCTAAGGGTGTGCTTTTATAGACTTGCAAATTAGTGGCAAATGACCATGGATACCCCCCCTTAGGGTTGACCCTATAGGACCTCCACCTTACCAAGCCCATGCCTTCACTCATTTCACACCATACTTTGAAAAAGTCTCCTCTTTAAATCACTCCTTTATGTCCTTCTTCTATAAGCATTTAATTTAAACTTATTTTGCTTAGGAAGATAGAAGATTTAAGTTGTTGTAATTATCTCTTATATTATCTTCAATATACAAGAATTCAAATAACTTTTATTGTATAAAAATTTGATTTTTTTAAATAAAACGTTTTTCGGTCATATTTCCAATATTTATTCAAAGTATACATTTTTGTAAACACGTTTCAATAATAAGTTTTCTAACATAGTTATTAATTAAAAGTGTTTAACTAACTTATAAAGTCATATTTTCAATATTTAACCATTTTTCAAAAGTTGAGATATTCGAAGATGAAGTGTTTGAAATTATGGGTTGTTACACAGTCTCTCCAAAACTGAAGGAAATCGTTAGCTTCTAAAATTTTGGCTTCATCCAAACTTAAGTGGGTTCTTGGCTTCCAAGTGATAACTCCTACTCAATCCCACGTTCTAGAAACCCAAACAATTTTTTTTCTAAACATCATCATAATAAAGCATCATATGGGCAAACAAACAAATACATAAAAATAAAAACACCAACCTAATAATTACAATAACCAAAATAAACAATGCACTTGGTGAAAAGCAATCTATTGGCTTTCGCTGCGACACTTTGATCATTGTTGGATCATGCTAGTCCAAGTCGCATCATCACATCCTATCGTTGTAAGGAATTCTAGATGCGAGATTTCGATTATGGTCTTTTATAGCTTCCTTAACCAAGTTACTCCATTCTTACTTTCAAGCCACATAGAGGACAATCCCACATCACCCATTTTGACACTATTAGCTGGGCTACAACTTCTTCCTTCACAACCTCTATCGTACAAACTTCCCATCTCTCATAGAAACAGACATGCAAAAGGAGGTAGAAGTAGGGATACAATATAGTAGGAAAATAACAAATATATCCTCAGATGATTACCCCGTAAATCATCATAGACTCCTAATGTTACTTAAGTATATACAATAATCTACCCCACCCTCTGGGAAAGGGATATTAAGTCCTATCTAATGCCAAGGCTCGTGCCTTTTATACTCTGTATTATTCTAAACCTGCTCTAATACCAATTATAATATCTCATCTTTATACCCATACTACCAAAGTGTATTACTGGGTAATACTGTTCGATACTATAGAGAATGGGGTGGTATTGGGCTGTCGTATGTGAATATTCCATTGGGCTAACATTGATAAGTATTTCAAATCATAAACTAATCACCCATACGTACTCGGTATCAATAAAACAATAAACACATGCGTTTCCAAGATAGGAAAGTACATAATATAAGACAAATAACAAAGGTCAAAAAGTCATCAACCTCGATGATAAAATATAAAAGTTGAAATATACAAATCCAAGGGGTTTAAAAAAGTATCCAATACCTCACCATCTCAAAAAATACACATATTATATGTCCATCACACACATTTGACCATAACATCAACATATACATAAGAGACTACATATATAAATGAATATCTAATACATAGTCCTACTAAAACTACCCTTCAGACTATGCCTAACAATCACAAGCTAGTTACTTCATCCTTGAACCTGAAATGCCTCGGACTGACTTGAATATTATATAAATAAAGCACACGTCATACTATGTCTAGAATGTGGATGTCAATGCATATAACAACCAACATGGTATAAACAAGTGTATCTCAAAATAGTATGTGAACATCTCTAAAGAAACAACATATCTCAAACCATGCACATATATCATTACCCATACCAAAGTAAAATCAAACAACTCATCATATAGTACAATACCAAAAATTGGTGAACTAACTGCAAATCAACAACAATCAACACACAATAATTATCAAACTCCATCATGTCAAACAATCAACTATAGCCTAGATTATCTCTTAGATAATCATAAAGTAGACATGCCTGGGGTCTGTCATACTTAATATATAAGGTAAACAACATACAAGCATTTGGATAACTAATGTCAAACACCAACATGGCATGTTCTCGGCTATGCCGTGATTAGATCCCAACTAATTGCTTGACAGATAAACAAGTATGGGTCAAACTCCTTAATATGACATGCTTGCAGCAATGTCATAGATTATCTCGCAGATAATCATATAACACTCATGTACATGGGGTTGACTACCTCGTGGCTCTTAGCCTCACAATAGCCATATTGGCTCGTAGCCACATACTCAATGATCTCGCAAAGGTGAATAAGTGTAGTTTATTTTATCACATCAATACCAGATGGGACTGATAAGCTCTCAACTCTACTCTAAAAGCTTTCCTCGCATGCTCTCAATGCCACACCTACAGCCGTAAGATACCTCGACGACCATCATGACCCAGTATCCATCTTACACCAATGTATTGCATGACTATGCAATGCATTAGTCATGCCCTGCAGATGCTCCTAAATGGTAATAGACTAATGGCCTAGGTGACATGGGGCGGTAGCTCTCAACCATATGCAATAAAATATGTTATCAATTCAGGGTGCAACCCCATAATCAGGCCACTAAGATAGATGCTAGCCTAATCAAATTTACTCCTCACAAAATAATAAGAGCACTCCCACAATAGATAGGCACACTTATGGTTGTCAGCCTATGGCTCTTATCTCAGAATACCTTATATGTGAATACCCATAACTCATCCTTATATAAGTGACATTTACTCATAAAAAGTGACCAAACAAATATCACCTCAGATGTTCCATACCATATGGTGTTACTCACTCATTTACCCAGTGCTCATAAATTACACTCATATTACACAAATATTATATACAATGAGTCAAAGAAGTAAATAGAAAAATATTACCAAACGTCACATACAACTAGGTATTACCAATTTGTTTACTCATAATTCTCGCTATATAGTCCACAAAAAAACCACATACATTAATTTTTTTATTGATGCAGATGGAGTTTTATTAAGGTAAACTTTTTCCAAAATATTCAATTGGATTTCAATTATATTCAATATAAATTTTCAAAGAGGGTTTAAATAATAAATACACATTTCCTTCAAAATCTTCATTTTAATTTCAACATCAATATTATTTCAAAGAGGTTTATATAATTAAATTCTAATCCTTTTCTCAAAGTAATTAACATTTAAAATCTTCTTTAAGATTTAGAACCCACTAAATTTATTATGAAAGTTACTCATAAAACTCAAAATTCTTATTTGCTATTTTAAAAACACCAACAAGGCAGTTTATACTTCAATAATTTTCTTTAAACAACAAATTTGGATAACACTACTTTTACTAAAAAAGGATTTTTAATTTAGCATATTTTCCAAAGTCATAATATCCAATTCCAAACAAATATTTTAAAACCCTTATTTACATCCAACTCTTTTAAATTGCTTTTATAAAATAATTTACCAAACTAGATTTCTCTTTTATATAAATATATAACAATAAAATATCGATTTATGAAATTTATTTTTATAATAAATATCCAAAATTTATTTTTCCCTAATAATTCTATTCAAACACATTCATATATATCTCCATATGCTTTTAAAAAAATTACACATTTATTAAAAATAATAAAACACTAAATATGTTACTTCCAAAATTATTCTTAACAAAATATATAATAAAGTTTTATTTATAATAATTTCCATATAATAAGCAAATCACATACATCCTTTTATTATTCCAAGTTACTTTTTACAATACTTCCCATTTATTTAGATCCCACAAAAATAAACACATTAGTTTAAAAGTATTAATATTAAATACCCTTTTATAACAATTCTTAAAATATATTTTTATAATCATAAATTAATAAAAATATATATCTAGAAATCCCTTATTTTAACAAATCCAAAAAATCGCATCTTCTCAAATAATTTCTATTCACATAATTCTAGAAAATATATTCCACTTTTATATTTTTACCAATAGTAATATTTTTCAATATTGGATAAAAATTCATTTAAAATATTCACCATATTGTACCGATCCGCATTTTACATATCGAACGATCATAAAATATTTTTATCTAATTCATATAAATAAGGTCGTATGACTTTGATATTTTGGGAAATAACTCTTAGGGAAATTTTCCACATCTATAACTTTTATCAAATTTCTATGTAACCATTTTGATCTAGAAAATCTTGTATAGGCTATAAATTTTGATAGGAGCCGAGTTAGGGTCTGAAACCACTTCCATTGCTTCAGCTTGATGGTTTTCTATTTCATAGAGTGGTCATAATAGTAAGACTGACTAACCGTTTGAAAGTTATGACTGTTTTAAGTTATAGCTGCTATTGGCCAGCATTAGTTGGCAATTTGGCTAATCCACACTTAAGTCCACTAACCCATTTTGAGATTGGAGCCTAAGGGGGGTTGATAGGACTATTCTACATCATTTCAATCTTCCCTAAAACAGTCCTAAGCTCCTATTAACTCTCATCTCTTTTCCTTACTAATCTTAGCTAAATCATCATTAGAAGGGTAATTAGCAAAGGAGATTATAGATCTATCACTTTGGCGTTGGGAAATTCATCCTTCTTTGTTGCTCACATCAAAACTAGGGATTTAAAGTGGTAATTTGGGTAATTGGTGAGTGGTTCTTGACCTCTCAATATCCTATACATGTTAATATAGTTAAATTTGATGTTTTCAACATGATTTTGATGATAAAACATTTTCTAGCCTTAATTTCACTTTTATACATGTTTATGGCGGAAATTAAAATGATTTAAAATGGTTTTACAACCCCTTTTGATCATATCTACATGCTAGTTAAAAGTTAGATATATGCTAGAACTTGGATGATTATCATATTGCGATTAATTGCATGTGTGTATGGATGTATATGGATGATATTTCAGATTTATATATTGTACTTCGATATGGTTTGCTAGTACTTTAAGTAGCTAGGAAACAGATCATCGAATTGGGAAAATCAAAGCCAAATGTAGTCGGAATTGGATGAAACTTGGAGGAGCGGCTCTGGAGCATGGGTGGAGCCCAAGGCTTAATTCACATGATGTTTGGACAAAGGGATTCAACTTGGTGCTAAGTGGAAGTCAAGTCTGTAGTGGAGCTTTAGGTCGGTGGGAATCTTACTTTGAGTCATGCTTCGGGAAATTTGGTGGAGGACTCGGGGTTGGCTTCAGGCAAGATGGGAAAAGACTTGGAGTTCAATTGAAGGCCGAATCTACTCAATAAAATTTCAGTCGGGGTTTGCTTAGGGAAAACATGGGAATGCTTTGGGCTTGCTTGGAGGAAATGAAGTAAGTTGGGAAGTTGAAGGCAGAAGATTGATTAAGTGTTCAGGTTGGTGTCGACCCGGACTAGAGGAAGTGGCTTTGAATTTTGGCTTGTGGACTTTAAAAAGGAGAAAAGGAGCTCGAGTAAAAGCCAAAAAACAAAAATAGGGACCAAACTACAGCTCGGTGTGGACCACTTCCAATCGGTACCGACCTATAAATTTGGTCAAATATGGGTAGGACTTTTAGAGAGTGAAGTGTATGGTCTTTGGGTCGTGTTGGAAGTGTTCATACGTTCATAGATCGATGTAGATATAACATCACGATGAAGACTGATGGTTAAGGAACGAAGCAATATTGGAGTGCTTTGACGTATTGGTTTTGAAAATTTGAGATATTGATTCTACGACTGATTAGGAGGTCTAGAAGTGTTCCGATAATGATGGCTCTAGGATGGGAGTCATGATGGTAGCCTATGGGGACAAGTTATAGGACATGAACTTGTGAGTTAGAGCTAGGACATGCTCCTTTATAGGAAGATATGATGAGATAGGTTCTAGGACGTAACCCTGCGAAGTGGAGCTAGGATGTGCTCTACTAAGGACATGGAAGTTGGTAGGACGAGGAATGGTTCTATGATGATGATGATGGCATTAATTGAACTATGACGGACTCAAAGATATGAGCCAAGGGATCATTGATACTCGGAGTGTTTTGATGTGCCCGTAAAGCAGGGGTAGGTGAGGACACTCATTGGGTATTAGGACGTATACTCATGGATCTAGGACGTGATCTATATACCCTAGACTGCTAGGACGTGCAGTTTAGTTTTCCTAGCCTATTGAGTAGTGTGGATTTCGAGCACTAGGGAACCGATACTTTTCCATTGGTCTCTAGTACTAGGATGGTCACATGATTTATCATGCATCCAAAGCACTTGAGTGATGGTGATGATTGTTTGATGGATGCTATGTTTTCTTTGATTGTATCCCCGTAGCCTATCACCTTATGATGTCACCTAACATAGGTATTTAGGATGTGGATACCTAGGCACCCGACACTGTACACAGGACGTAGTACATTTTAATGATGATAGTAGAGTAGCATATTATAGATGTTATGTGCTAAATCTTTGGATGTAGGGATAGGTCAGATATGACTCTTATACCTATTGTTCCTTACTATATCGACTTGTATAACATTTTGAAATTCATTATCGCTCACACTAGACTGCTGTCTAACTTGAGGCTTTATGCTTTGCTTCTTATTGTCTCGGGTACTCTTAAATGAGTAGACTAGATAATAGGCCTAGGTTACGCAGTGGCAGTGCAAAGGATGAGCAGGATGGAACTTCTCGTATTATATATGGATTTTATGCTTATTCCGTTGAGTAACGCTATGGAGCCTTGACAATTTTATCATTATGAGATAGTATTTGAGTTTACTTAGTCGTATAAACTCTATTTATATGTTCTATAACTATGTGGATCTGCACTTTGATATTTGTTTACTTAGTTGTTATTGTCTCTCCTGTTTTATATCTATGATGTTTATTGTATTTTATTCTTTGTGCTGCGAGACATACGACAGGTTCTGTGATGTTTTATTTCTTTTATCCTTGGTGATCATCCCGTATCGGTCGGGCATTGGAGCAGTACACTATTTAGTTATATTGGGTGCCGGTGGTGTAGGATGGTCGTCACAATTACTATCAGGGCTTGGGCTACACAATTAACTTGAGTTGATACCATTGTCCAGTAGAGATAGGGAAGGATTTGTCACCTTAGACTTGATCGAGAGTATATATATACGAGAGACTGTGTACTTTTTATATATTTTGGTTTTTAAAACTAGATAGTAGTATACATAGTATATACATCGCATGCACACATGAGTACCATTGATGCAATTTTCTTATATGAGAGACGAGCATTCTTTTTACAGATCAAGAATGAGTCGACATACATGAAACATTATGAAGAACTCCATCGCTAGAGTCAAAGAAGAAGCAGGTTCGGGGGCTGCTAATCTTTACTTGCAAACCATGTTCAATACTACAATGGCAACATGTTGTAAAATGCCTAAGCGGCTGCTCTAAATGTTTTTGTAGGTGGTGGTGCCCAAGTGCAAACGCCTAGAGTTAATTTTGTTAAGCTGAATAAGGATTTTTCCAGTCTTGGTGGCAAACCATTCCAAGGAATGGAATCAGCTACGAAAGTGTAGGATTGGTAGACACCTACGAAGGGACATTTGGTGACCTTCAATTGGACAATGTTATGAAGAGAAGGTTGGCTTCCTAATAACATCAAGGGAGAGCCATGAACTGGTGGAATGCTATCAGATTACTACACCCGAGGATCAGTCTACTTAGAACCAGTTCAAAGCCCGATTCAAGGAAAAGTTCACTATGGCTGCTCAGAAGTCAGTGTTGTTCGGAAAGTTTGCTGATTTGAAGCAAGGAGACATGTCTGTCTCCAAATATGTTGCTGAGTTCGATGCTTTGTCAAAGTACGGGATGTCCTTTATCGAACTCCATAAAGGAAGAATAATAAATTTCTTATAGGTTTGGATGATTATCTAAGGGAGAAGTTGGGTAGCATCGATGTGTCGTTTGAGAGACTTGTCAAGAAAGCTCTTCGCTAGGAGAGTTCATACCCCCAAGCCCAAATCAGTTGTTGTGGTTAAGAGAGAGCCAAAGTCGCAACAAGGTGGTAGAGGTAAGAAGAACTGGAACGAGAAGAGAAAGTGGTTCCAGAATAAAGATGTTAAGAAGAAAGGCAAGTGGGAACCTACTTGCTGCAACTGTGAAGAGAGAGGCCGCCTAAGTAAGAATTGTAAAGTTGAAGGCAAGAAGTGTTTCAACTGCAACAAGGTAGGGCATATGCAGAGGAATTGTCCAAAACTGATAAAGCAGAAGCAGGTAGTGAGGCATATGCTTTGGACGTTGTTCTGACTTCATTGAGTGCCCCCTCGGTGAAAGAGAAGGAGAAGGGCATTGCTATTCAAGGTATGTTTTCCATTTATGATGTTCCCATACATGTTTTGTTCGATACTGGGGCTTCACATTCATTTGTATCTAGTGCCTGGCAGATATATTAGGATTGAAACTCAAAATAGTTGACCGACCTTTGATTGTGACGAACCCTTTTGGAGGCTCCACTAGCCTATGTATAGTTTGTCATGGTTTTGTCTTATCGAGTCATGGATGCTCTTTCATTTGTGATTACTTTGTTTTGATTTTCTCTGGGTTTAGGATTATCTTGGGGATGTACTGGCTAAGTAAGTATGTGGTAGTAATGGATTATGAGAAGCCATTGGTGACGATTGGGGCTATGGAGGGGCGGACAGTAGTGGTTAGTTGACTGCTAAAGGATGGGGTTTGGATAGCTTTCTATATTCACTTGAGGTCCCATAGGATGAGTTGTCATCTATGCATGTCGGGAAAGGGTATCCGAAAATGTTCAAAGAGGTGACCAGGTTACCACCACATCGAGAAATTGAGTTCTACATAGATTTAGTGAAGGATGCAAGGCATATATTTATGCCTTTGAGGCATATGGCACCCACAAAACAGAAGGAGTTGGAGGTGCAAGTGAATGAACTATTGCGATGGGGGTTCATTCGTAGAAATATATCTGAGTAAGGCGCACCTGTAGTGTTCTCTACTAAGGTAGATGTCTCTCTGAGGTTATGTGTTAACTATCATAAGCTGAATAAAGTGATGAAGAAGAATAAGTATCCACTCTGCATATTGATGACTAATTAGATCCTATCCACTATGCGGAGGTGTTCTCTCAATTGGATTTGGCGATGAGATTTCACTAGTTGAGAGTAGCGGAGGAGAGTATGCAGATCACCATGCTTTTTATTCCATCTAGTTTCTATGAGTGGTTGGTTATACTGTTCAGGCTAACCAATGCTCCAACATACTTTGTTGATCTCATGAACCGTGTCTTCAGGGATCAGCTGAACAAGTTCGTGCTTGTGTTCGTGAATGATATTATGGTCTATTCTAGGATGGATGAGGAACACAAAACGCACTTGAGGATCATGCTTGAAGTACCGAGGAAGCACAAGTTAAAAGCGAAGTTCTCGAAGTGTTACTTCTGGAGGAGGGAAGTGAGATTTTTGGGTCATGTCATCTCTGAGCAGGGCATTGCAGTAGATCCTGCCAAGGTGGCAGCATTTGAGGATTGGAACCAACCTAAGGACGCTACTGATGTGGGGAGTTTCTTAGGGTTGGAGGGATATTATAGACATTTTATCAAGGACTTCTTCAAAGTAGTAGCACCATTGATTAGTTTGATGAAGAAGAATCAGACTTTTGTTTAGAACACAAAGCGTGAGCATGCGTTTGTGAGTCTAAAGGAGAGGTTGACTAGTGCATCAGTATTGACCATTTTGAGCAGGAATGAGGAGCTGACAGTATACGCAGATGCCTTGGTACTGGATTAGGTGTGCTGTTGATGCAGAAGGGAAAAGTTGTCCTTATGCTAGTCGACAGCTGAAACCGCACGATAGGAAGTATCCAACTCATGACTTGGAGTTGGAGCCATTTTCCTTTGAAAATTTGGAGGCATTACCTATTAGGAGAAAGGTTCGAGTTGTTCATGGACCATAAATCCATGAAATACCTTTTCTTCCAGAAGGATCTCAACCTTCGCCAGCAATGATGGTTGGAATTCTTGGCCTCCTACGACTTTAACATTTTCTATACGCCAGGTAAGGGAAATGCAGTTGCCGATGCATTGAGTAGAAGACATGCTGGTTTAGGAGTGATGTTTCTAAAGTGGAAGCAAATGGAATATATTGTTGGCAATGAATTCAGACCTCGTTGTGAGTTAGAGTCAGATATGTAGGCGAATTTGACGACCTGGCCTACTTTAATCAAGCAGATTGGTACTAGTTAGACATAAGATGCTATACTAGTGGAGATCATAGAGAAGATAGAAGAAGGAGTAGAGTCTGAAGGTATGAAGTAATATGAACTCGGCCGAGATGGTTGGCTTTGTAAGAATGAGAGATTGTTTGTTCCCGATCTTGATGGATTACGAGATGAGGTGTTATGGGAGTGCCACCATTCTAGGTTGATTGTACATCCTCGCAATAATAAGATGTACCATGATATGAAGCACACTATTATTGGGAGGTGATGAATAAGTATGTTGGGACAATCATCTCAAAGTGTATGAACTGCCAATTGGTGAAGGCAGAGCAGAAGAAGGCAAATGGATTGTTCCAATCACTAGAAGTTCCCGAGTGGAAATAGGAGCATATATTAATGGATTTCTTTAGTGGATTGCCAAGAACTAGAAGAGGGTATGATAACATTTGGGTCATAGTCGATAGATTGACAAAGAGTGCTTGATTCATACCCGTTAAGTCTATTAGAACGACATCCAAATTGATCGAGTTGTATGTGAAGTGGACAGTGAGATTCCATGGTGTGCCGAAGAGCATTGTGAGTGACCGAGACTATTTATTCATTAGTGGGTTTTGGAAGAGCATACAAGAGGCGTTGGGGACCAAGCAACATCTCAATACAGCGTACCACCCACAAACTAATAGGCAGACCAAGAGGGTGAATCGTATATCAAAAGATCTCCTACGAGCTTGCATTCTCAATTTCGGAGGCTCGTGGGATGATCACTTGTGTTGGATATAGTTCATCCGGTTCTTGCCGAACCAAATACCATCTCCCCCATCGCCAAACCAAGGCCTTTCCATCCCATTACCGAACCACGTAGGCCGGACCACTGCTTCGCCGAACCAGCTCACCTCCATGCTTCGCCGAACCAGCTCACCTCCATGCTTCGTCGAACCATCTCACCTCCATGCTTCGCCGAACCATCTCACCTCCATGCTTCGCCGAACCTGCTCACCTCCATGCTTCGCCGAACCAGCTCACGTCCATACTTCGCCGAACCATCTCGCCATCCCACCACCGGACCAAGCAACTACCGGTCCAAACTGCACCTCTCAAGCTCCTACCGGACCAACCCTAAACCGGACCAAGGTACTACCACATAGCACCGAATCACCTACGACCGGTCCACTCTACACTCCAACCACCTCCGAATCAAGCAATGTCGAACCAAGACGTACCAGGCCAGATCACGTCAGCCCAGGCCCGTCAGCAACTATACACATCCTAGACCCCTACCCTCAGCCTCACTCTATAAATAGAGGGGTAGGGGTACAACAATGGGGGACAAGTTTGAGAGCTCAAGCACGGAGAGAACTTTCAAACAACTTTCTTTTACTCATATCAAAGCTTTGTACTTGTAATCAAAACAAAAGAAGAGAAATAACATATAAAGTGGACGTAGGCACATTCTGACTGAACCACTATAAATCTGCGTGTCTTTTTACAGTTTAGCCCCTGCTTCTCATACATTTGCATAACTCACTCAAATCATTAAGAATAACATAAGATCTACTAAATCATACAACTTTGAGGTGTTTGTCCATTTTTTGTGCAAACATTTTTGGTGCTTTCATTGAGAGCTAGAAGCTCGAAGCTTCAGCTTCATCCACTTAATAGTTTTCCTAACAGCATCGTTCGCTACTTAGAAAACATGCCTCCCAAACAGAGAAAAGATGTTAACAAAGGAAAACACATCGCATCCAGCAGTCTTCCAGATCCGGCTGTCACGAATCAAGTAAATCGTCCTCCTCCGGCAGTAGTAACAAATGAAGGACATGCTAACCCAACCACTCCTGCCACAGAACAGCCTGCAGCAATTACTTGGGCAGATTTGGACAGAGTTGTGGTTGAAGTAACTAACCGCTTCACGTCCCAGCAGGAAGCCTTGGTGGACCATCTCATGTCACGCTTAAGGGATGCTGAAGAATCTAACCGCAACACTGAATCATGGGGCGAGTCCCAATCTGGAGGATCTCAGAGACAACAAAGATCTTCCTTCTTCGAAGGAGCTAACGGCAGAAGTAGCCATGGTAGGAGTCGAGACCGAGCACAGCCCGAAGTTAGGCCTGAAGAAACGTTTGGTACCGAACCCAACGGGGGAGGTACCGGACGAAGGTCAACTATAGCTGAGCCTTTCATACTGCCTAACCACGGAAACGCCAGTGAACGGGGCCGAGCTAGAGTCCAGCCCGAAGTTAGACCCGAGGAAGTGCTTAGATCAGAACCCAGCAGGGGAAGATCAAGGCAAGGGCCAACTGTAGCTGACCCTAGCATGCTCCCAGAAGATCAAAGGCAGCCACTGGAAAATATGAGAAATGATAGACGATACCATCCCTACAGGTCATCTGGACGGAATCAATCCCACAGAACAGAACCAAACTCATTTCTATCTGCTCCAAATTCTAATGAAAGGATGGCACGCTTATTCAGAGAGTGTGTCCAACGGGAGCAAAGAGATCGAGGGATAGGCGCTAGGGTAACCAGCCCTTTCGCCTGCAATATTGAAATTGCTATCACCCCCCGAGAATGGAAGATGCCAACAATGGAACCCTACAAAGGAACCTCCGACCCCGTTGTACACTTACAGAGGTACACGCAACATATGCTCATGAGTGGGGCGACAGAGGGAGTACTGTGCAAATGCTTTCCGCTCTTCTTAGCAGATCTTGCTACCTCCTGGTTCTGTCATCTACCCCAGGGATCCATAAGCTCGTGGGAAATGTTGAAAGAAAGATTTATCAGTCAGTTCCGCATTCATGTGGAGCAACCTAAGGACGCTTATTCCTTATCCAGCGTCAAACAGAAACCTGGAGAGAAGCTGCAGCAATACCTAACTAGATTCAACGCCGCAGTAGCCGCAGTCCAAGATGCCGATGAGAAGCTTATCCTAATGGCCCTCTGTAGTGGTGTGCATCCGGACACTAAATTTGCTAGAAGGTTGACAAAAGAAAAACCAGCTACTTTACCCGATTTCTTCCATGAAGCTGGGAAATACATGAGGCTTGAGGATGCTGCCGTTGAGGGGCAGTCAGGACAGCAAAATAAGACAACCCATAGCAACGCCCCTGCTGTGGCAAGGGACGTTCGAAGAAATGATTCCAGAGACAATGCTGGGGGCAAGAAGGGAGAAAAGCGCCTATATCGGCCAGGACCAAGATTCGACACTTACACTCCTTTGAATGAGACCATCGAAAATATCTTCCTTGCCACCCAAGGCGAACTTAGATACAAACGCCCACCATACAAGAAGGAATCAGATAACGCACAGAAGTCTGGAAAGTTTTGCCGCTTCCACGAATCTCACGGGCATGATACCAACGAATGCCATCATCTCCGAGATCTGATTGAGGAACACATCAGAAGGAAGAAACTGGAACGTTATGTAAAAAGTCAGGACAGGACCCCAGCTCCTGCCAATGAAAACCCAAGGCTACCCTCACCGGGGGCCGACAGAGGAAACCGCAACGCTAGCAGCTCTAGTCAAGAAAAGATAGTGGTCCATACCATCTCAGGAGGGCCGCACATCGCAGACAGAAGCTGGAAAGAGATGGAAAGATACGGAAAGTCGCTAAGAGACAATAAAGACTGTGTCAATTCGGTTATAGAAGAACGCCACCCGAAGCGGAAAGAAAGTGATGACATCACATTCGGTAAGCGTGACCTAGAAGGAAGGCAGTACCCTCACATGGATCCCATGGTCATCTCTGCCCGACTTGGTCCCGCCGAAGTTTACCGAATCCTGGTAGACACTGGAAGCTCAGTAAACATCCTGTTCAAACACGCATTTGAAAAAATGAAGCTATCAATGAAGGATGTATCTCCCTGCGATAAACCACTGCACGGTTTCACTGGGATGCTAAGATGCCCCTCGGGCAACTGGACCTCTTTGTTGAGATTGGGAGCCATCCCTGCTCCATTGTACGGAAGCAGACATTCATGTTAATAGAAAACCATTCGGCCTACAACGCCTTCTTAGGAAGACCAGCCTTGTTTGACTTCCAAATTGTCCTAGCCCCATGGTGCCTAAAGATGAAATTTCCAACAGACAATGGGGTAGGGGAAGTGGAAGGAGACCAGGACATTGCCCAAGACTGCTATGTGACTGAACTTCGCAACAACCATAGGAAGGATAAAGGGAAGGGTGTAGAGATTGTCCTCTGCACGAAAAGTCTAGAAGCATAGCAACTAAGGAAAGCCCCTCCTCTTCGATATACCAGCGACCCTTTCAATGAATTAGACCCTAGGGACAAAGAGGAGGAGGCCACCGCCGAGCCTGCAGAGGCTATGGAGTTTATATCAGTAGACAAGCACGACTCAAGTAGACTACTGAAAATTGGGTCCCAACTAAAAGCCGAATTGAAGGAACAACTCATCGATTTTCTCCGCCACAACTTGGAGTATTCGCGTGGTCACACGCTGACATGACCGGAATCTCCCCCGACATAGCATGCCACGTATTAAACATTGATCCTACCAAGGCGCCTGTAAAACAAAGAAAGAGAAGTATGGGGGCAGAACGATCAGCAGCCCTCGATGAAGAAGTAAAGAATCTACTCGCCAATGACTTCATACGAGAAGCTAATTACCCGGAATGGATCGCCAACCCGGTACTGGTAAAGAAGGCTAATGGGAAGTGGCGAACCTGCATTGACTTTTCCAACCTAAACGACGCCTGCCCAAAGGATTGCTTCCCACTTCCCAGAATCGACCAACTTGTAGACAGCATAGCCGGGCACGAGCTCCTATCTTTTATGGATGCATACTCAGGATATAACCAAATTCCTATGCATGCTCCCGACCAAGACCACACTAGTTTCATCACCGACCGGGGTTTATGCTGCTATAAGGTAATGCCTTTTGGACTTAAAAATGCAGGAGCCACCTACCAACGCCTCGTCAACAAGATGTTTGCAGGGCTAATAGGACAGACTATGGAAGTATATGTGGATGACATGCTGGTGAAGTCAAGGAAAGCCAAAGACCACGTAAGCCACCTAGGCAAGATGTTCTAGGTACTTCGGCAGTATGGAATGAAGTTGAATCCACTAAAGTGCTCCTTCGGAGTGTCATCAGGAAAATTCTTAGGATTCATCGTCCATGCCAGAGGGATCAAAGCGAACCCTGAACAAGTCCGAGCGCTAAGAGATATCAAGATACCTTCCACTCGGAAGGAAATGCAAAGTTTGAACGGAAAAGTGGCCGCCCTAAGCCGATTCATCTCCAAGGCAACGGACAAGTGCGTCCCCTTTTTCGAAGCTCTAAAGAAAGACAAAGGAAAATTCGAATGGACCGGCGAATGCCTGACCGCTTTCCTTAACTTAATCGAACACCTCCAGAAACCACCGGTACTCTCAACTCCAAGCGAAGGAGAAGAATTATACCTATACCTCGCTGTGTCATCTCACGCCCTAAGCGCTGCCTTGGTAAGGGAAGACAACCGCACGCAACGGCCAGTTTACTTCGTCAGCAAAAGGCTTACTGGGGCAGAAGTTAGATATCCTAAACTTGAGAAGTTAGCATATTGTTTACTAATCACATCACGGAAACTGCGTCACTACTTCCAGTCCCATTCCATCAAAGTTCTGACCGATCAACCACTGAGGCAGGTACTCCATCGTCCCGACACTTCCGGGCGACTACTTAAATGGTGCATTGAACTGAGTCAATATGATATCACCTATCACCCTCGCACCGCCATCAAGGGACAAGCCATGGCTGATTTCATTGCAGAATTCACTACCAACGAGGATAAGGAGCAATTGGAAATAACAGAAGATATCAAGTGGAATCTCTTTGTGGACGGTGCATCTAACGAACAAGGCTCGGGAGCAGGTGTGATAATAATCACTCCCAGGGGAAACAAACTGCACTATGCTATAAGATTGGAGTTCGCTGCCACCAATAACGATGCAGAATATGAAGCAGTGATAGCCGGACTAGAAATTGCCATCGAAATCGGAGCCAATTCTTTGTGTCTTCATAGCGATTCTCAACTTATTGTTAATCAAATACTAGGAGAATTCAAAGCTCGAGAAGAACGACTCATAGCATACCTAAAGAAGACCAAGTTACTTCTCAGCCGATTGGACCACTACTTAGTCAAACATATCCCTCGGGAAGAGAACCAAGAGGCCGATGAATTGGCGAAGCAAGCAAGTGTGAGAGACATCACCATCTTCGGGGCAGTAACCATTTCAAAGCAACTGGCCCCAAGTTTTGAACAAGTGAATCTGGTAGCTGCAACTGAAAAAGCAACTTGGATGACTCCCATCCGAGACTACCTACAGAGTGGCACACTACCCAACGGGCGTAACGAAGTCAAGAAAATCTTAAGGAAAGCATCCCGCTACACAATACAAGAAGACATCCTCTATCGACGCGGTTTCTCTAACCCGTTATTAAGGTGTGTCGCTGGGAGAGAAGCCAAGGAAATCTTATCCAACATCCATCAGGGAAGCTGTGGAGATCACACCGGAGGGCAAACGTTAGCAAAAAAGATACTCCGATACGGATATTTCTGGCCCACCTTAAGCAAGGACGCCTTAGATTTTGTCAAAAAGTGTGACAGATGCCAAAAATTTGCTAAGATTCCGCGGCTACCAACAACTGAGATTACTCAAATGACCAGCCCTTGGCCCTTTGCAGTGTGGGGAATTGACTTAATCGGAGAACTGCCAATGGACCGAGGCGGGGCCAAATATGATATAGTGGCAGTCGACTATTTCACCAAATGGGTGGAAGCAAAACCCCTGAATAAAGTATCTTCTGCAAAAGTTATTAATTTCTTGATCAAGAATGTTCTGTGCAGGTACGGAGTCCCATGCAAAATCATATCAGACAATGGACTTCAATTTGACAGCGAGGAATTCGCCAACTGGTGCCAAGAGCACAAAATTCACAAAAGCTTCTCATCCGTAGCATATCCCCAAGCAAACGGACAAGTCGAAGCCGTCAACAAAATTTTGAAAACTCTAATCAAAAAGAGGCTCGAAAAGTCAAAAGGCGCTTGGGTGGATGAACTTCCTACGGCACTATGGGCCTATCGCACATCTTTCAGAACATCGACGGGGCACACTCCTTTCTCTTTAGCATACGGATCGGAGGCTATGCTCCCAGTTGAAACCATTGTGCCTTCCCACCGTAGGATCCACTATAACCCAGAAGAGAACGAAGAACTCCTTCACATGTCTTTGGATCTAATCGAGGAGAGAAGAAACGATGCAGTCCTCAAAACAGCAGCCCACAAGCAAAAAGTAGCAGCACAATACAACTCCAAAGTCAAGCATCGTACCTTACAAGAAGGGGATCTTGTCCTCAAGCGAATCTTCCCTCGCCCCGGAGCACTAGACCCAATCTGGGATGGACCATATGTAATTCATAAAGATCTCCGCAACGGAGCCTATATTTTGTCAACAGTGGACGGAGAGGTGTTCCAGAGGGCATGGAACATCCAACACCTCCGTCGATACTTTTCTTAACTTGTATTGCCCATATGAAGTGAATTAACAAAGAGAATCAGTGGACGTAGGCCTTTTTGTGCCGAACCACTTTAAAAAACCTTGTCTCTTTTTTAACTTGTTCCTTTGTATCTTGGCTGCTTGTTAACTTTATCCTTTTCTGTTGAACAAAATCCTGAGCATATAGCATTTCCATTCAAAGCACTCCACAACGCAACTTCACCTGGACAAGACCTAACAGGTACTATGTGAATCTATGCCCTCGCCAATGAGTCACTTTTGCTCCGGCATCCCTCTGCTGCGGGTTAACTCCTTACTCGCGACGGCCCTCAAAGCCAACTGTAATGAGCCGATTATAAGCCACCGAGAAGGCCGACTATAGCCGAGGCAGCTCATTACGGCGTTAGGCTCGCCGGCAACTGTGAACCGACTATAAGCCCCAACATAAGGTGTGGCCAGCCAGGGGCAGTTCATAGTTGACGATCGGCACCCACGCTAGCCGGCCACAGTAAATCGAATAATACCCACGATTACGGGCCATAATGGCCCGGGTAGTTACTGTGCGCGATCTCGGCTCCGACGTGTCTTAAGTGCGGCTGTGGTAAAAAAGAATAAACTCCCCGCGGAGGCGTAAGATGGGTGACAAATGTCTCCAAGACCCACAGCTAGGGAAAGTGACTACAAAACCCGTTTGCCACGAACTTAAGCACATCGAAGGCCTTCCGTGATTGGAAGTTTTACTTTTTCACATATTTCAATTTTACTTGAAAAACTTTTCTCCTATCCTCTGTAACAATTCTTGAAGTACAGGATACCGAGTAAAAGATACTCGCCAATGGGTGTAGGGACTCACGATTGGATGGCAGGGCATTCAACTGCGTTCCATGCTCGGTCATGCAAGATATTCAAAATTGCCATCTACAATTAGAACATGAAGGGAGGTATTTTCTTCTACATAACTATAATTTGTTCACACCACACGCTAACATTGCAAGTCATGAAATTATGTTTTAAACAAGAACCTGACATCAAACACAATTTAATTACAAGAATATACATAACTATATTTCTTGGGCAACATGTCAAAATAGCAAAAACATTCAAAAGACGACAAGATCAGCTTAAGTTAAAGAATTACACGTCAAAGATAAGGCTATTTATTACAAGTGGAAAAATATAACAACCTAAGAGTCACTTTACTGTTTTAAGACTAACATATACAACCCTGTCAAGTCCACAAAATGAGTTTTTTCAGGTCTAATCAAGGGGCCGGCTGCATTGGAGTTTTATCCTTGTCCTGTTGACCACCTGTCCAGTCAAAGAAAAGATTCATTAGTGATAAGCAACCAAGTTAATGGAGAGACTAAAAAAGGAAGACTTACCAGCACCTGCTCCTTGACTATCCTGGTCGTCATCCTCTACTTGCACACCTGCCTCCTCAGCAGCAAGCAACCGCATACCCTCCTTCACCGCCACCTTCTCCTCCTTGGCAAACTGGGCAGTAACCACATCCATACTGAAAGCCACACCACCGTCTTTATCTGCATTAGCCTTAGCCTCCTCTAGAGCCCGAAGATAGATCTTGGCCATGACCCTAGGATAATCATCCATCCAGGATAGGTTTCCCTGCTTCCAGGTTCGGAAGTACATGTCTTGGAGCATTTCGTCCATCATCCCCTCATTCTCCTCAAACTCCCTTATTCGGGCCTCGGAAGCCGACAACCTTTCAACGGCGGCATCTCTCTCCAATCGGTATCTCGAACAGTCAGCCTGAAGGGACCTCCGCATCGCCTCCATCTCCTCCTTCAGCCTAACCTGAGCAAGCTCTGTGGCTTCAAGCTTCCCCGACATCTCCTCTACCCTCTCAAGATCCGCCCTCCGAACCTCATCCACTGTCGAGATGGCCATATTTATCTGCTCCTTGCAGACATCCTCCATCTTCCGCAGTTCCGCCTTACTAGCCTCCTCCATAGCCTTCCTCAACCGCCCGGAGGCAGCCTCATGCTGGGAAATCTGAATAGCTTGATCAGCAAGCTGTTTGGCCTGGTCTGAAACCATCAATCGTAGTCGGATGTTGGCACTCCCAATTTCCTCTCCAGCCTTAACCAGCCGGGCATGATGCCCCATCAGCTTCCTAGTCTCCTCCGCCACCCGATCAATGTTAGCCTTGGCCTCGTCTCCCATGGTAACTATCCGAGTAGTAAGTAGATCAAGATCTAAGGACTTAGCCTCATCGAGCACCCGTACCATGGGATTGCGGGGAAGAAGGTGCTCACCAGTAACCTCGTCAAAGGTAATGTCATGGGAACCTAGATCCAGGTCAGGGTGACCCGCAAATGGATTACGAGCCAAACCAGGACGATCGATCTGAATAACGGTAGGATTTTCAGATGGGTGCGGAGAGAGTGCGAACTCAGTATCCTCCTCCGTAATATCGTGAAGAGGCTGAACCGGGGGCTGAGGACCAAGTGAAGATTCGGATAAGGGATGGCTCCTCTTTTTCTGTTGAATGCCCTCGTCAATAACCCCGAGAAGAGGACGGTAGCCGACTACATCCCCGAAACGATGGGCCGAACGCTTTGGCTTGGCGGAAGCTTTGGAGAGTTTGTACTGTTCAAGCCTGTGCCGAAGATCTAAGGCCTTAGCCGTTTTGCCTACTCCTGATATGAAGAAAAAGTGTCACAAGCATGCATTGATCTATAATTCGAGAAAACACGGTAAATTAAAAGGTAAAAAGAAAGGAAACACATCTGTGGTTGTACAAACCCTGGGGAGGAGTAGGAAACTGCAATAAGTCCTGGATTTCATTCCAGGACGGGAGCGGGTCATAAAATATTCCTAAGTCCCTATCATAAATGGAGCCCGCAAGAGTCAAAAGTTCACCTTGAGTCGTCGGAGCCACCTTGGCTGGAATAGTCTGAGGAGGCTCGCTTGCACCAGTCCCAGCCTTGTCAGCTTTCCCAGTTTTCTCTATCAAAGCCGGTTCCCCGTCCAGCTGCTCAAAAGCTTGGTGGAATACATCATCCGTCCACTCCTGAATCTCGCCTGCTTGCCCAGGAAGCAGGGCCCCGACACCATCGCCACCTTCCCGGTCACCTCCACCCTCACCTCTTTCCTCCTCTACATCTTCCTCCTCCTGGGTAAGTGGACAATTGCTAGGGGAGGGACCATCCGACTTCTTAAGTTTCTTACCTCCGACGGCTTGAGGTTTTGTGAAAGGTTTCCTCTTGCTACTCTCTACCGTGACACCTCCCTTAGCCTGAGCAGCCGCCCTCTCCTCCGCCGTTTCCCTCAGCTTGACTACTGAATGCTGTGGAAGGATTAAGTTATACTCCAGAAGGGTCGTGTTTCTGATCAGGAAGGAAGATGACCTATATCTCCCGAGAATAGCTTCTATCTCAGCCGCCGTCTGAACCAGGCGATCAGTCTCCACAACTGCAAAGCCACCTGTCGCTAACAAAAATGAAAGTGTATGAGAAGAAGCATCGCAGCCAGAATGGAGATTATAAATAAAGCTTCAACTTACATCCAGAAGTAAAACGCCGAATAGAAACAGAGTCGTCCCTTACGAAGAACCACTCCTTCTTGAACATGCTGAATTTGGAATACAGATCCAAGACCGGCTTGAAGGTTACAGCTGACTCCAAGCTAATGTATGGGGACCCCTTCTTATAACCCCTCAGATTATATAAGTACCGGATCTCCCGGTTGGAAGGAGCACGACCATAATTCCTTTGGAAAATGACGAAGAGGCTCACCAGTATAGCATAGGAGTTGGGTTGAAGCTGGAATGGGGCCACCTTTAGATATGTGAGGAAGCTGGCCACCCAAGCGTTAAGAGGAGGAATGGCACCACACATGCAGTGGTATCTGCTATAGGCAAAGTACCATTCAGGAGGGTCGTAGAGCATAACTTCTCTTCCTGGCAACAGCATTCGCGCCCTATCAAATCCTGAAAGAACGGGAGATGACATCAAGTTGCTCTTCCTTAAGGGAGCTGGGAAAGCAATCAGGTGGGGAGTTCAGGAGCTCCTGAGGCCCGTACCCGTCCACTAGTGATCTCGGGGTAGATCCGTGACGTTCCGGTCCTGGCTGAGCAGGGGGCATTACGGAAGGTCCTCCTTCGCCCTGGGACTTCTTTTTATCCGATCGAGTTTCTGCTTTTCGAGACATTTATCTGCAAACACAAAGAAGAACGTCGTTAGAATAAAGGAAGTAAAAGAGCAGGTGTGTGCAGTCTGAAATCTCGCTAGTGATATAAAAAATCAAGAAGTGTATCAAGTCCATTCGGCATTCACAGCCAAAGGTTCATTCGGTAGGATAGATCCGAAGGTTCATTCGGCAGGTCAGGTGCGAAGGTTCGTTCGGTAGGATAGATACGAAAGTCCATTCGGTATCAAATTTATAGGCCCATTCGACATCCAAACATACCTGGTTCGGTACTCAGGTTGGTTCGGTAATCAGGTTGATTCGGCTATCTCAAAACGATAAAGGATAACAGTAACCTAAAGCCTCTATTTATAAACAAAACAAGTCGTCCGGACCAACCGGTTCTGCACACCCAAGACCGAATGAAGCTATCTCAGCTACAGGAAAACAAAGTGCGGCACATACAAGCACGTACCCCAATTTGGGGGGCAAGTGTTGGATATAGTTCATCTGGTTCTTGCCGAACCAAATACCATCCCCCCCATCGCCAAACCAAGGCCTTTCCATCCCATTACCGAACCACGTAGGCCGGACCACTGCTTCGCCGAACCAGCTCACCTCCATGCTTCGCCGAACTAGCTCACCTCCATGCTTCGCCGAACCATCTCACCTCCATGCTTCGCCGAACCATCTCACCTCCATGCTTCGCCGAACCTGCTCACCTCCATGCTTTGCCGAACCAGCTCACGTCTATACTTTGCCGAACCATCTCGCCATGCCACCACCGGACCAAGCAACTACTGGTCCAAACTGCACCTCTCAAGCTCCTACCGGACCAACCCTAAACCGGACCAAGGTACTACCACATAGCACCGAATCACCTACGACCGGTCCACTCTACACTCCAACCACCTCCGAATCAAGCAATGCTGAACCAAGACGTACCAGGCCAGATCACGTCAGCCCAGGCCCGTCAGCAACTATACACATCCTAGACCCCTACCCCCAGCCTCACTCTATAAATAGAGGGGCAACAACAATGGGGGACAAGTTTGAGAGCTCAAGCATGGAGAGAACTTTCAAACAACTTTCTTTTACTCATATCAAAGTTTTGTACTTGTAATCAAAACAAAAGAAGAGAAATAACATATAAAGTGGACGTAGGCACATTCTGGCTGAACCACTATAAATCTGCGTGTCTTTTTACAGTTTAGCCCCTGCTTCTCATACATTTGCATAACTCACTCAAATCATTAAGAATAACATAAGATCTACTAAATCATACAACTTTGAGGTGTTTGTCCATTTTTTGTGCAAACAACTTGCATTTGGTAATGTTCGCATACAACAATAGCTATCAGTCTAGTATCGGTATGGCACCATATGAACCACTGTATGACTAACCATGTAACACTCCTTCATGTTAGTTGGAAGCAGGCGAGAAACTAAGGCTTGGGCCAGATTTGATTAGAGAAACCTCAGGGAAGATAGAGATCATTCAACAATGAACAAAAGCTGCTCATGATAGGCAGAAGAGCTACGCTAATAAAAGATGTGAGATTCGGTTTCTCTATCGGTGATATGGTGTTTGTGAAGATTTCTTCGTTGAAGAATGTAATTCGATTCAGTAGTAAGGGGAAGTTGACACTGAGATTCATACGTCCTTCTCTGATAATAGAGAGGACTGAGAACCTAGCATAAAGGGTCGACTTACCTCAAAAGATGGTGGACGTTCATAACGTCTTCCACGTCTCTCATTTGAGAAGTTTATGCACGACTCATGCGTGACAATTGTACCGGATCAACTTGATGATATCGAGATTGAACCAGAATCTTTGTGATCTCGTAGGCTGGTTTGTATTATCAAACTTGATATGAAATAGCTTGGGAGGAAGACGGTGGAGTTAGTGAAGGTTTAATGGGGCGAAAGTGAAGGCGATTGCCCATGGGAAACCAAAGAGAGCATGAGAGCTGCATATCCGAAGCCCTTTGCATGGTAAGGCCTACTATTTATCCTGTTTACTTTAACCTTTGATATCATAAAGTTTAGTTTAGTATCTCACACACTAGGATAAGTTTATCTATATTATTGATTGCATAGCTATTTGGTTGATAAGTTTGATGGTTACATATGGTTGTTAGGCATGCGAGGTAGCTATGGTTGACTTTTCTTTGACTTGTTTAAGGATTTTGGGGGCAAAATTTCTTAAGGGAGGAGAGTGTGACAACCCGCATTTTACGTATCAAAGGATCGTAAAATATTTTTTATTTAATTCATATGAAGTCGTATGACTGATATTTTAGGAAATGACTTATAAGAACATTACCCACATCCATGATTTTTATCAAATTTCCATATTACCATTGATCCTGAAAATCTTGTATGGACTCTAACTTTTGAGAGGAACCAAGTTAGGGTCTAAAGCCACTTCCATTGCTTCAGGCTAATGGTTTCCTATTTCATAGAGTGGTTATAATAATAAAATAGACTTACCGATTGGAAGTTATGCCTGTTTTAAGTTTTAACTGCTGCTAGCTAGCATTAGCGGGCAGCTAGACTAACCCACACTTTGGCCCACTAACCCGTTTTGGGATTGGAGCCTAAGAGGGACTAATAGGACTATTTCACATCATTTCAAAATTCCCCAAAGCAGTTCTAAGCTCCCATTAACTCTAATCTCTTCAAAAATCATCTCTTTTCCTTACTAATCTTAGCCAAATCATCATTAGAAGGGTAATTAGCAAAGGGGATTATAGATTTATCACTATGGTGCTGGGAAATTCATCCTTCTTTGTTGTTTGCATCAGATCTAGTGATTTAAAGTGGTAATATGGGAAATTGGTAGCGGTTCTTGACCTATCACTATCATGTACATGTTAATATAGTTAAATTTGTTGCTTTAATATGATTTTAATGATAAAATGTTTTCTAACCTTAATCACACTTTTATATATATTTATGGCCAAAATTAAAATGATTTATAATGGTTTTACAACCCCTTTTTATCATATCTACATGGTAGTGTAAAAGTTAGATCTAGTCTAGAACTTGAATGGTTATCATATTTTGATGAATTGCAAGTGTGCATGGATGTATATAGATGATATTTCAGATTTGTATATTATTCTTTGATATGGTTTGCTAGTACTTTAGTAGTTAGGAAAGAGATCGTCAAATTGTGAAAATCAAAGGCAAATGCTGTCAGAATTGGATGAAACTTGGAGGAGGGGCTCTGGAGTAAGGGAAGAGCCTAAGATTAAATTTGCATGAAGTTTGGACAAAGGGATTCAACTCGGTGCCAAGTGGTGGTGTTGCTTCAGGTTGGTAGGAATCTTACTTCGAGTCATGCTTCGGGAAATTGGTGGAGGACTCGGTGTTGGCTTCGGGAAAGACAAGGAAAGACCTGGGGTTCAATTGAAGGCCGAATCAACTCAGTAAAATTTCACTTGGGGCTTACTTGGGGAAAACGTGGGAATGCTTCGAGCTTGCTTGGAGGAAATGAAATGAAGTTGGGAAGTTAAAGGCATAAAATTGGCTAAATGTTCAGGTCGGTGTCGACCTAAACGGGAGGAAGTTGGCTTTGAATTTTGGCTTGGGGACATCAAAAAGGAGAAGAGGAGCTCGAGTAAAAGCCAAAGAAGAAAAATGGGGATAAAACTATAGCTCGATGTCGACCACTTCAGGTCAGTATTGACCTGTAAACTTTGCTTAAATTGTGGTAGGACTTTTAAGAGATGAAATGTATGGTCTGTGGCCGTGCTGGAGGTGTTCGTTCGTTCATTCATCGAACGATGTAGATATAATAGCATGACGAATATTGATGGTTAAGGAATAAAGTGATATTGTTCTACAACTGACAAGGAGGTCTCGAAGTGTTCTGATAATGATGGATCTAGGATGGGAGTCGTGATGGTAGCCCATGGGGACAAGTTCTAGGATGGAACTTGTGAATTAGAGCTAGAACATGCTCTATTATGGGAAGATATGATAAGATAGGTTTAAGGATGCGAACCTATGAAGTGCGGTTAGGACGTGCTTTACTAAGAAAATGGAAGTATGTAGGACGAGGAAGGGTCCTATGATGATGGAATGAATCAAACTAGGACGGGCTCGAAGATGTATGTGAAGGGATCGTTGATACTCAGAGTGTTCCATTGTGGTCATAAAACAGGGGTAAGTGAGGATGCTCAGTGGGTATTAGGACGTATACCATTGGATCTAGGACATGATCCATATACCTTGGACTGTTAGGACGTGCAGTTTAGTTTTCTTGGCTTACCGAGTGGCGTGGATTTCGAGTACCAGGGAACCGAGACTTTTCCATTGGTCTTTAGCATTAGGACGGTTTTATGATTATCATATATCCAAAGCACTTGAGTGATGGTGAGGATTTTTTGATGGATGCCATGTTCGCTTTGATTGTTTCCCCGTAGTCTTTCACCCTAGGGATGTCACCTGACATAGGTATTTAGGACACGGATACCTGGACACTCGACACTATACTTAGGACATAGTACATTTCGATGATGATAGACTCGTATACCTTTTGTTCCTTATTATATCGATTTGTATAATATTTTGAGATTCATTTATCGCTCACACCAGATTGCTGTTTAGCTCGAGATTTTATGCAGCGCAGAGGACGGGCATGATATAACGTCTTATAATATATGTGGATTTTATGCTTATTCCGATGTGCAACACTATGGAGCCTTGAAAATGTTTGCTTATAATTATGAGACAATATTTGAGTTTATTTAGTTGTATAAACACCATTTATATATTGTTTAACTTTTTGGATCTGTACTCTTATATTTATTCACATAGTTATTATTGTTTCTCCTATTTTATATCAATGATGTATATTATATTTTATTCAGTGCGTTATGAGATATATGACAAGTTCTGTGATGTTTTATTTCTTTGACCTTAACATTCGTCTTATATCGGCCGGGCACCGCAGCAACACACTATTTAGTTGTATCGGGTGTCGGTGGTATAGGGCGGTCGTCATAATTTTCATCCAAATTAGTTTTATTTATTTCAAAACTTCATATTTCAATTACTTTTCGATCAACTTCAAGCGTCGTATTTGGCTATTCGCAAGCGTCTAAATATTGTGCAAACAACATATAACGTGTTTTCAACAATATACCATCACAACAAGAAATAAACGGTAGTTTGCACTTAATACCAACTAATTCAATATATATCAACCATTATTCATCACACAAAAATCAAATAAAAGTGTTAAAAATGGATTTAGACTATAGTTGTAAGTTATAGAGAAAATTCACCTTATTGAAGCTTGTTAAGATCAAAATACTCTCAACAACTTCAGACCTTCTTCTCATTGTGCTTCATATCTGCCACATAATTCCCATCTGCTACAACCACCAAACCTTGATTGTGCGTGTCTTCTTCTTCCCTATCTCGCAAAGTCAGTGATGCATAAAGGATCCAAACCCTTCATAACTTTAACGCACATGGTCGCTCCATCACTAGCCTTCATGTAAAGCCGTCAACCAAGCCTAGGTTGCTCCATTCATTAGCCCAATCGCACATAACCCCAGATGCCGCCAAATCGATCCTCAACCGCATGGGCCTGCTTCTAGTCACGCGCCCAGCCTCGTTACCTTTTTTCTTCTTTTTTTCTTTGCAACGCATGCAGATTTTTTTTCATCGTAGCTTTGATAATTTTTTTCCCATTAATATTCGAATAAGGGATTTGGGCTAGGAATTAAGAGGGAGAGATATGGAAATGAATATGGGCTTTCTGGGTTTGGCTAAAAGAAACATCTAGAAGAGGTGGTCAAAAGAATGCATTAGACTACTATATACAAATAGGTTCTTATATAGATGAAATTTTCATTTATCTCTTTTATTTACATTTAGTTCCCCATTTATTCACACACACACACACACACACACACACATATATATATATATATATATATATTCAATCAAACATTTATGAATATACTTTCAATTTAATTGAGATGGCTATTTACAAAAATATATTTTGATAGACTTTATAAAATATTTAAATTTACTAATTATCCATCTTCATTTATTTATTCATTTTGTGAAAGTCAATGAAATTTCTTTTCATTTGTTTCAACCATATGAAAATTATTTACAATATAAAATTATTTTACATTCATTGTAAATATTTTATTTGAGTTCAATATATTTTCTTAGAGGAACTTCTTAATCGATTAAATTCATTAAATTAAAAATTAATTTATCAATAATTTTTAATTCAATAAAATATATTTTTAAAAATAATAATTATCTAGAGATTGAACTCAAACTTTTTATTTTAATTAAAATTATTCATTACAATGGCATAAAAAGTAGGGTTGTTACAATGGTGGATTTGGAGCGGCCGCAAACATCATTTTTAAGTACGCATTCAACAAAGTGGGCTTACCCGAAAGCGTACATAAACCCAACCAGACACTTATTTACGGTTTCAATGAGAAAGGGGTCATTCCTTTTAGGAAATGCAATCTTGTGTTAAAAGATAGCACTAGTTCATGCTTTATGATATTTAAAAGGGTGTATTATAATAACTGTACCCTCAGTATATAATGCCTTCTTTTGAGGGATGGCCCTTGATGCCATCAATGGATACGTTTCGACAAAACATTTATTGCTGAAATTCCCCATCAAAAGTGGGGAGTGAAGTGTAAGGGGAGACTAGTGGGTTTCAAGGCAACTGTACTATGCAAGCTTGAATATGATTAATAAAGGGAAAATTTTGGTGTATGAGAATGATGTCAAACCGAAAGAAAGAGCAGAGGGAAGACAAATAACTTAGTATACAGACCTAAATTGAAAATAGTCTTTTATTGAAAATGAATACAAAAGATATGTTAATTATAATAATTTTGGAGTTAGGAGATATAAGCGAAGGTACTTAAGAATTCCACCAAGATATAATAATCCAGCTATTGGAAAGATAGTGTGGATGCCATATTATGGAAAACACTTTGATGAGATACAATATGGTCAAAGTAGTTAATCTTTTGGTCGAAAGAGAAAGTGTGCTTACATAGTGCAAGAGGTTTTAGAAGAAGAGAACATTGAACTTAAGTTAGATCTGAGAACCAAAACCAAAAAGGCTATAACTATCGAAACCTTGGGAGAAATTTGCATTGATCCAAAAGATGATATCAGAAATATTAAGATTGGAATTTACGTTCATCCATCAGTCCGAGAGGACTTCTTCAAAATATTTTAGATGTGTTTGGATGGTCCCATGAGGACATGGTGGGAATAGACCCTTAGGTCCTATGCCATTGAGTAAATATTGACCCCAAATATCCTTCCATAAGGCAAAAGAGATGGCCTCTCGATAAGGTTCAATATGTTGCGTTACAAGAAGAAGTTGAAAAGTTGCTAAGAAATAATTTCATAAGGGATGTTCAATATTCAAAATTGATTGCCAATCTAGTATTGGCAAAGAAACCAAATGAAAAGTAGAGAACTTGTGTATATTTCACTAAAACAAATCTTGGCCAAAGGATTGTTTTCCTTTGTGATGATTAGATTAGTTAGTTGATTCCACCAATGGACATCAATTACTTTCATTCATGGATGCTTTATCCGGCTATAACCAATTCTCAATATTTAAACCTGATGAAGAACACACCAACTTCAATACCAATATGGTATTATTTTGCAACAAAGTGATGCCCTTCGGTTTTAAGAATGCCAGGGAAACTTACTATATATCTTTCAACTATATGTTTACAAATTAAATAGGCCAAAACATGGAAGTGTGTGTAGATGATATGCTCGTGAAATCAAAGTTATCCGAGCCATATTTCGGATCTAGCCAAAATGTTTGAGGTCCTTCGGAAGTACAACATGAAACTAAATCCATAGAAGTGTTCTTTCAAAACACTATATAGAAAATTCTTATGCATTATGATAATCACATGAGAGATAGAAATCAATCCTGAGAAAATCAAAGATATTACCGATATGAAAGAGCCAATCAACGACAATGAACTTATAAGTTTAACCGGAAGACTACAGCCTTTAATAAGTTCATAAGTCGATTGACTAATTAATGCATTCCTTTTTTTAATCTACTAAAAAAGCACACAACTTTTGAATGGACTACCAAATGCCAAAAAGCTTTTGAAGATTTGTTAAAACATCTTAGTAATCCTTTGATTCTATCAAAGCCAACAAATGGAGAAGACCGTTTCCTTTACTTAGTTGCTTTAAAACAATTAGTAAGCTCATCGTTGGTTCGAGATGATGATGGGGTCCAACATATTATGTTATCAAAAGATTGAGTCTAGCCAAGAAGCACTATCCGACCATCAAAAAGCTGGCATATTATCTAATATTCGTAGCAATGAAGCTTTGGCTCTACTTTTAGGCTCATCCCATCATGGATCAACCTTTACGGCTAGTATTTAGCGAACTCGAGACCTCAGGAAGGCTAATTAAATGGGCTATAGAACCCAGTCAATATGAAATCTCGTATATTCCCAGGATTTCTATTAAAAGACAAATGCTGGCTGATTTTGTTTTTGAATGTAAAGTTTCCAATGCCGTGACCTCAAGTAAAGACAAAGCCAAACAACTATCTTGGAAACTTTATGTTGATAGAGCCTCCAATGAGTAGGGGGTAAGAGTAGGCTATCTACTAGTTACTCCAAACAAACATCAAATCTACTATGCTATCAAACTTGCCTTCTCAGCCACAAACAACATGGTAGAATATGAATCTTGCTAGATTAAAGATGGCAATCTACATCAATGTTTCAGAGATCAAAATTTATAGCAATTCAGATGTAACTATCAACCAAGTTCTCGGTAACTACCAGGCCCAAGATCCGAGACTCTCTCTCTATTCAAAAAAAGTAAAGTGACAGCTCAATGCTTTTGAAAGCTACGACATCGATATCTTTCTCCAAGACTAATGCGGGCTAATGCTTTAGCCAAATATGTAAGCTCCTGGGATGTTCAGGAATACAAATTCATTCCAATAGAAATTCTTGAAAGACAAAGCATGTAGTTCCAAAGAAAGTTTTGATCATGGTTTGATCTCAAGCAGCATGAACCAGAACCCCATGGACGACAGTGGCTGAAGAAAGCCAGATGACTCTATACATTCGATATCTAACTGATAATATTGTGCCTTCGAAATTTGTTGAAGCAAGACGTATAAAGTACAATGCTTATAACTTTACCATTACACATGTAGTACTATCAAGATGAGGCTATGTAATCCCTTATTCTCAATGTGTAACTATTGCCGAAGGTAAAATATTATTGGAAAAAGTGCATGTCGCATATGCAGAGATCATTTCAGAGGCATAAGATGATCAAAAAGGTACTCAGCCAAGGCTTTTATTGGACTATATTAAACCAAGATAGGCTAGAATATGCAAATCGATGTGATGAATTGCCATTCTATGCTAAAATTCTGAGAGCTCCACCTAACGAGCTAACTCTAATGATGAGCTCAAGGCCTTGGGGCATTGACCTTATAGACCCTCTTCCAATTATGAAAGGAGGAGCAAGATTTGCAACAATGGTCATCAATTACTTCACCAAATAGGTTGAGGCCGAATCCCAAGAAGCTATAATAGGGAACCAAGACATCAAATTCGTCCGAAAGAACATTGTTATAAGATATGGTCTTCCATACAAGACTAATACAGATAATGAAACGCAATTCAAGAGCCGTGAATTCATCGAATATTCCCAAGTTCATGGCATCATTAAGAGTTTCTCTTTAGTGGCTCATCCGTAGGCCAACAATGTTGTAGAAGTAGCTAAATAAAACCATCAAAGATTGCCTAAAGAAACGCTTGAATAAAACAAAAGGAAATTGGGCAAACGAATTACCATTCATTAATAGAACAAGCTCATAAACATCAACATGGCATAACACTTTTTTGTTAGTATATGATTATGAAGCCATGCTTTCGGTAGAACTCAAAACATCTTCTCATCGAAGAATCTACTACAATATTCAACAAAATACAGCACTCAAAAACAGGTCATCAGATTTCTTGCCAGGACTCTGGGACCAAGCTGCTCTAAGAACGACAGAATACATTCAACGAACGACCCTATATTACAACAAGCGAGTTTAGACATAAAAATTGGAGAGAGGGGATCTCTTCCTCCCAAAATCATGCCAACCATAAAGGATCCAACAGATGCATCCATCGTCCTAAACTGGGAAGGATCCCTTATCATCTATGACATTATTCCTAAAGCTGTACCTGGAACATAATTCCATGTTGCAACATAATCCCCCAGACCTGAAACGTAGAACACCTAAATTCGTTCAACAACACAAGGTTGTTGTAGGTATAAGTTTAATTATTAGTGAGCCATGGTCAAATAGTACCAGGCAACTATAACGATTTTAAATGTATCAAAGTTGTAAATACTTTCGATTATATCAGATATTTTATCCATGATCAAGTAGTGTCATATAACAAAATTACTTTCAAATATAAATATCAAATTTGTTAGCCATGGCCAAGTCATTCTATGCAAGAGTAAACCATAGCCAATTAATGCCATGCAAAAGTGAGCCATACTAAGAAGTGTGATGTAATTATAAGCATAAAGCAGCCATTAGAGCATACATGTAAGACTTAGACTCAGTGACTGGAGCATGTTGTGAAAAAGTTTAATGAAATAAATTATTGCCGTGAGGCTGGCCTATTTTCATACAATTTTCAATCAATATTGTAGTTGCAAAACTACATCAAAACCCAAAATGATGTTGCTTTTGGTCATTGCAATCCAAGTGAAATTGCAGTCTCTTTAAACAACTACATTGAACCTTTCAGGATTATCCAGTGTCCGAAAGCTTTAATCATACAACCATTTCAGATTCGATTTCAAATAGAAAAACTTAGGAAAGATCATATTTTAGCTCTATAGTCCATGTAGTAGGCCAATGAGCTACAACTCAACGGACCATCACAGTAAATTAGGAGGATAAGTTTATTACATAGTAGATAAAAGTTATATTTGTTATCCTGCCTTTTGACCAGGCAGTATATGAACGAACCAGACTCTAAAGTTATCAAGGCAAGACGTCCAGCGGGATGACCATGGAACTTAAAACCAAAGTACAACCGAGATTACAACAAGGACATGACACCATCACCAAAGTTCAAGGACCCACTGAGCACAAGTGTGGGGTCGGTACCGACCCCTACCCATGGGTCGGTCCAACTCCCAAGAACTCCTTCATGGGGGTTCATCTTCTACCTCCTTGTCCCACTTGATGTTAAGAACCCATTTCCAATGTTGTTATGTCGATTCAATACCAATCTCCATCAATTTCCACAAACTTCTGAATCAACAACTTTGTTCTTCTACAACTCCATCATTTGGACTCCAAAACAACCAATTATTGATGCAAAAAACCATGGAATCACGAAGCTATTCTCAAGATGAGTCGAAGCGTTGAAGACAGCCATATTGGCTATCTTAAGGATCGGTACTGACCCCAACTTCCTGATAATGTGGCATCCTACTTCTCAGAAGAATTGGTCTACATCTTGAGTAACGGCTTGGAGATATTTTGGATAAGATTTTAGGCTCCCTACCTCTATAAATAGAGAGGTAGGGCTCATTTTTTGGGATCTTTTGACTCTAACTCCACTCTACTCTATATTCGTATAACTTTGAAAATCTAAGGGTTAGAGTTGTACCGACCCTAAGAACTTCTGCCCTCAAGTCAGAAGCTAAGCAATAAAATCATTAAGTGGACGTAGGTCATAGTTTGCCAAACCACTATAAAACTCTGTGTATTCATTTTTTATTTTAATTTGTTTTCTTCACTTTTTATTCTCTTCTACTTTCTATTGGGTGTTTGTGCCATTTTTGATTCAAGCATGTTGGTGCTTTCAGTGAGAAATACCTGCACCCACTGATTTGAAAACTTGGAGATTGAGTATGGCTAGACAATCAACTAGAAGGACGATTACTGCTGGAAATCAACAAGGGGGCAGCCAGGAGGCATCCTCGGGATCTCACCGTCCATCAATTTACATAATTAGGGATAAGATGGAAACTATGATGAATGGACTGTAGGAAATGATGATGGCTTGCCATGAAGAGATGATGGAGAACTTCTTCAGAAGGGTGGGATAGATGGGAACAACTAGAGTCATAGCAACCGAGAATCAGAGACCAGAAACCGAAGCATAGTTGCCTGGAAGTGGAGTGGAGCGCCCCATAACAATCCCCGAGCCAACATTACGGGTCGGTATCGACCCCCAAGTAGGAGTTAGTACCATCAGTACTGATCCCCAAAGGCAAGGAGCCACGGGTCGTGGTAGCTTAGGCAGAAACCACACACTCCTAGGAATTGATGCAGAGCATTTGAACGTGAATCAGAATGCAGAAGCATGACCAGAGGAGTACATACCATAATTCCCTCGCACGATCGAGGGGCAGGCTGGGAATGCAAACTTGGGAGTTCCTTTGGATGACAACAATAGACTTGCTGAGATGGTAAGATGAGTTATTAGGGGTAGATTGCCTAATCAGAACATGGAAGATATGAATAGAGGTTCATTTACTCCGAACATCCGATATGCTAGGAATCTTTCGGAATTCAAACTACCAACATTGGAGACATATGATGGAAAATCAGACCCCATAGTTCATTTGATGAGACACATCCGTCACATGGAGATGCTGGCTGCACAATGGTTTAGACAGCTGGAGAGCGATTCCATTAGCACATTGGACGATTTAGTGAATAAATTTGTGAAGTAGTTTTGGGTCTATATCTCTTATCCCAAGAATGTAATAACGTTGGCAAGAATGAAGAAGAGAGCTAGAGAGACCCTCAGGAGTTTTCTAACAAGGTTCAATGCGGTGGCAGCTGCAGTTGATAAGCTAGACCCTTCGATGGTTCTGATGGTGGTAGTTTCAGGAATAGCCGTGAAGATTGGTTTCAAGATTGCACTGGAATGGGATCCTTCGAGGGATCACATAGAATTCTATTATGAGGGTGAATGGTTTTTGTTTCAGGAAGACGCTAAGGCCGATGAGAAAGAGGTTAATGCTGTAGATGCCGGCGGACCATCCGAAAAAGGATCCAACAAAGGCAAATGAAAGAAAAAGGTGGATGACAGCTTTGACGGATCAAAGCGACAAAGGTGGGAACCAAAATTATCTTCTTGCAATTACTTAAATGAAACCCTAGAGCGGATTTATCTAGACACCAGTGGGCAGATCCTCTATCGAAAGTCAGCAAGGAGCACTACGCCATAGATGACCTTCTGCAACATTTTTGCAAGGTGTTGCCAGCTAAAATGTTGCGATAGATATAAAATTTTGGTCCTACTGCAACGTTGTATTTTTGGTGTTAGCTTAGCCATAAAAATGTGTTTCTTTAGCTAAACAAGTGTAACATGATGCAACATTTTTATATAGTGTTGCTATAGATGTATTCAAATTAAAAAATTAATAAAATTAGCAATCCGCGTGAATACGATCCAACGATCTATATTTAATCTGATTGTTAAAATGGATCACCGCTACAATTTGCCCTAAATTTTTGTTTTCCCGCCTGAACTCCAGTAGATCCCTTTCGGTTTTCATTTCTCAAATCAAAAAGCAAATAGAATACTTCAATGGAATTTCAAAAATTCTAAAATGATTACTCGCACTGTGTTCATCGATTTGATTCGCAAACATCACCGTTCAAATCATGGAATCTGTAGCCCTCTCCTCTTTCAACACCTTCTTCTTCCGCCGCCAGATTCGCCGTCTTTCCAAACTTGTTAAAATGACAAAGCGCGAAAAGAACGTGTATTTCTCAAATCGAAATAATAAACACTCAATCCAAACTTGTTCGAACCCAGACAAAATTCTCAATCAAAATAAAATTGTTTGATTCAGGCGACTTATGTGATTTAAGGTTTAGGATTCGAAGAATTTGAGGTTGCGGTTTAAGAGTTTCTGGAATTAGAGGGGGCACGGAGGTGGTTTTAGGTTTGGAGATCGTGAATTTGGTCTGTTCGCGAATGCAATCGGCGATTTGTTGCTTGATGATTTGTGGTTTGAATGAAGTCGCTAATGGAATCCGGTTCAGGTCGTTTGGATTTTTTGTGTTTTTTTTTAAATTGGTGGTCGGGATTACTGAGAAGATGGTCGATGTAGACAGAGTGAAGGTTGTTGTGGTGGTAGACTGTGAATGTAGGTGTCGTGAATGCTGTGAGGTGGTTTGAGGGTTTGGGTAGTTTCGGTAGGATGAAGGAAGTGTTGAATGGTAATGTATGAAGGCAGTGCTGGTTTATTGTATGATATTCAACATAAGTAATGCTTAAGATTTATACATATATTAGTCATATATCCCGAGATATAACAGTGATTTATAATCAAATTTTTTGATAATGGCAGGTACCATTACACAGTTATTTGGAGCTGGAGAAAGTGAGTGCTCAGTTATATTACTATGGACGTATGCCTTGGCTTCTGTTTCGCTGACTTTGTGGTCTACCCTTTTCATGTGGCTTGTATCTTAAGTAGCTTATACCGGCCTCCTCGGTTTGTATTAAGTTATTGATATCTCATAGATTATTATTCTTTATTCCTTATAAGAACCACAAATACACAGGCTGAATCTATACTGCAATTTTGTGTTAGACCCATTGCCTGTTTAAATGTAATATATTAGTAAGGTATTGTGTAACAGATTGAAAGTTATTTTGGAAGTGTTGATATCATACAGACAATATGTAATCATTCAAGACACGGCTATTGTTGATGGTGAAATTTTTACGTAGGATATACCAGAAACTTCAACAAAGTAATGGCCCATCAGACCCCCGCCGGCGCTGCGCCCGGACCCGCTACTCGGCTCGCCTTCGGCTTGACACTCGGCTCGTCATATATTTGTCAGTGTCGGTGTCTGTATAAATTGAAACTGCATATGTAATGAGTGAACTGAGTGATGTAGTGAGGAATATCTGTATATGTGAATATCGGTGTTATATATCATTGAATCGTAAAATAGTGGAGTCAGGAATTTGTACTATTTCAAATGTTGAAATAAAATATTTATTTAAATAAATTACTGTTTAAATATCAAATTCTATGCAATAGCATTTTATTAAATAAATATTTATTTTTATTAAAAAATCTACATTGTGGGCCCCACAAATTTAGAAAGTTAATATCTATAGCAACATTTTGGAATGTTGCTACAGATACCTATGGGTGTTGCTATAGACACAAATAGGGTTCTATTGCAACAATATTACTTATGTTGCCTTAGATAGTCAAAATGTTGCCTTTGAGGTCTAAGGCAACGGCAAAAATTGCATCACCCGAAAAGTGTTGCCATAGACCTATGGCAACATTTTTTGGGCCTGACCCAACATTTTTTTTGTGTTGTAGAAGGTCATTTATGGCGTAGTGGAGAGAATTGATGGATCGCGAAAGGACCTTTGGAAAATATTGCTTATTTCATGATCTAGATGGGCATAGCACAAATGATTGCAGATATCTATGGGATTTGATCGAGGAACATGTCAGAGATAACCGATTGTAGCAATATATGAGAAATCGAGCTGCGGTGGTGGAGCAAGAGCAGCCATTGACCACAACGAATTGAAATAACCTTGGATCAGGGTCAAGGATAGTCATATCTTGATCGAGATGGCATGGGATCAGGTTTGGTTCTCGCACTCTATTTCCCTTTTTCAATAAACCATGTAATAATACAGTCTAGACACTTATTCTATACATAATCTCGATCGGTCCCTAGGCACGCTCTGAGCTGGATGCTAGACTGTAACGCCCGGAGAGGCATCTGTCGTAATGTTTGATTTTTTATTTCTTAGTACTTGAATTTGATCCAATAGATAAATCTTCGATTATTGAAACCCACTTGAACGTGATGATTGAAATTGATCTCTTTAAGTCCCAAAAGATGGGACCGGAGTGCAAGGTGCAAGTCCTCTCATCGGAACGCTAGTGGATGGACTTGTACAATATGAATCACTTTAAGTCCTGTCTAGAAAGACGGGACCAGTGTGCAAGAAGTAAGTCACCTCACCGGAGCGTGAGTAGATGGGCTTGCTTGTCGTTGAGTCCCCTCGTTGGAGCGTGAGTGGGTTGGGTTCAGCAAGGGTCTGGAGAGACCATGGATTTTGATCATGTTAAGTCCTGGTTGGACAGTCGAGACCGGAGTGCAAGGAGCAGGTGACTTCGCCGGAGAGCGACGGGATGAGCTTGCTTGTCATTGATTCCCCTTGCCAAAGAGCGAGCGGATTGAGCTCGACAAAGGTCCAGAGAGACCATGAATTTGATTATCGACCCCGAACGGTCATCCGACTCGAACGGTTATGAATCTCATTATCGACCCCGAATGGTCATCCGCCTCGAACGGCTATGAACTCGTTATCGACCCTGAATGGTCATCCGCCTCGAACGGCTATGGATTTGATCATCGGTTCTGAGTGACCATGACCTCAATTAACGATCTAAAAAGATCGCATACTTAACTATCGGCTTTGAATAGCCGTGAATTTAACCAATGATCCGAAAAGATCATCTCCCCAACTTAAACATTAAACGATCTAGAGATCGCATTAAACTAAATATGAAACAATCTGGAGAGATCAAACCTTTGAATAAATAATGATTCAATAACAGGATTTGAATTCCTTGTACTTGGAATGATAATGATGTGAATCCCGGATGAATATAGGATGATTTTGGTTGTGATGTAATAACCCCGAATGAAATTGGAAGATGATAATGTATAGATTACACTTAGGCAGAGTCTAGAGTCTTAGGCTCCAACAGGTCTAAAACGACCTGTAATAGACGGAAGATTTCGAAGGAACTGGACGTTATACCAAGATTGAAGCAGAGAGCTCAATTATCAGAGATTGACATTACATTTGTTCTAGAACAAAGCATACCTTCCATTCGCAAGGCATGCTTTAGGGGGCAAGTGTTATCCTGCCTTTTGACCAGGTAGTATACGGACGAACCATACTCTAAAATTATCAAGGCAAGGCACCCAAAGGGATGACCACAGAACCCAAAACCGAATTACAATCGAGATCACAACAAGGACACGACTCCATCACTAAAGTTTGAGGACCCAATGACCATGAATGTGGATCGGTATCGACCCCTACCCATGGGTCGGTGCCGACTACTAAGAACTCCTCCACGGGGGTTCATATTCTACCTCCTTGTCCCTCTTGATGTTAAGAACTCATTTCCAATGTTGTTATGTCGATTCAATAGCAATCTCTATCAATCTCCACAAACTTCTGAATCATCAACTTTGTTATTATACAAATCCATCATTTGGATTCTAAAACAAGTTATTATTGATGCAAAAAACCATGGAATCACGAAGCTAAACTCAAGATGAGTCAAAGTGAAGAGTTGAAGACAACCATATTAGCTATCTTAGGGATAGGTACCGACCTTTACTTCCTAATGATGTGGCATCCTACTTTTAAAGAGAATTGGTCTAAATCTTGAGTAACGGCCTAGAGATATTTTGGATATGATTTTAGGCTACCTACCTCTATAAATAGAGAGGTAGGGCTCATTATTCAGGATATTTTAGCTCTATCTCCACTCTACTCTATATTTTTGTAACTCTGAAAATCTAAGTGTCATAGTTGTACCGACCCCTAAGAACTTCTGCCCCCAAGTCAGAAGTTTAGCAATAAAATCATTAAGTGGACGTAGACTAGAGTTTTCTGAACCATAATAAAACTCCGTGTATTCATTTCTTACTCGTTTTAATTTGCTTTCTTTACTTTTTATTCGCTTCCTATAACTCCACACCTAAAGTGGAAATTTTTTATTATAACATTTTAAAATAAAACAAGCATTTAAACAAACCTCAAAAGGATTGGGACTCGGCTTCCTCGCAAAAATTTGCGATTGCCTAGAGTGATAGCTAAAACATATAGGGTCGTCTATATAAAGTCCTCAAGGATGATGGCAATCCAAGGAGTAACACCCCGAGTGGCTTGGACCAGTTCCTCTAAATCTAGCACAGCTAGCATGGACCGCATTACATCAACTTATAATTATTCTTCCTATGGCTGTAATTAATATGTCCCATATGCTCCAAATATTTTGATTTTAAAACCTTGTTGAAAAGAGGAGTTGATAAGTTAATTAAGTGGTTAACTAATTAATGAAATGATTAAATGGGAGATAAATTCTCCAAATTTTTGAATAGTCACTACAAAACCAAAGAGTGGATCAAAAGAACTAACAAGAAAGAGACGAGTATATAAAGAAGGTGAAAAATGTCCAAGTAGTAATCATTTGAACATAATTATAGAACTGTCATCACTATAACTTACAGCTATTATAGTCTACGATAACTAGTACTCGTGGTAGCTATAACCTGTGATAGCCTAAAGACATGATAGTGATAACTCACAATAGCTAGCTAATAATAACATGCGGTGGTCACAACATATGATGACTATTCAATTTAACATGTGAAACCATTTAATATAGCATACAGTAGTTCTATAAATACAACCTGTGGTGGCTATGTTAAGATAGTTTGTGGCAACCTTGGAATGTGATAACTATAGCGTGTAATAATTTATTATGTAATAAAGATGAAGGATGATAACTATAATATGTGATAATCGTAGTATGTGATGTAAATAACATGTGATAAATACGTTTGTGATGATCATTGTAACATCCCCTATCTAGAGGCCCAAAGCTAAGCGCTACAGATGCTACAATCATCCATAGTATCAACTTTCGGTGACTAAATACGGCTATGTTAATGGTATCCATAATATCAGAAGCACTTGAATATGAAACAAAATCACAGATTTCAAAAACAACATTTTACTGATTACATTTCAAAACACATGTTTCGCATTCAAATTACATAATCCCATAGTCGTTTTCCAGGTTCAGATAAAATATAATTATTACATAAATACGCCAAGAGCGACATATGATGATGCCCCCTTGGTTGACTAGAGTACTATATAGTTATAATTGACTTAATACAACACAGCGGAATAAACAAAGTAAAACAGCAACCTCTAATAGCTATCCATCAGCCTCCTGCTCATCTTCGGTAGCTTTATTTGTCATCCTACAAAAACCTGTAAACCTCAAACCTCAGCCTACTCAAATCAATTTTGAGCACCCGAGAGTTTAAGGGGAAAAACATATACTTCGAGTCAGATATAAAGCCTGGTGTGAATAATACTATACATCTTGGTTATTTGACATTGAGTGAGACCACGTCGCTTAGCAGAATGGGTTTCGCCTCACTAACATCCTTTTAAAACATATCTTTTGCAAATCTTTTCCTGCAACCAAAACTGCTTAAAAACTGTAAAGCATTATTATGTAAACATACATACCAGGTAACAAATGAACTATCTGTGCGAACACTACAGTTTTGTTTGGCTAACTACTAACCTTTGGATAACTCGGGCCTACCAGACAATATAATCAAAATAATCTAACACATATTAGATACTCTTCTTTTGGACGGTCTGTCCTTAACTATTTGTAAAATACTCCTCTTCTGGATGGTCTGTCCCTAATTTAACATCTCCCAGGGTCACCTGATCCTAATGGTTTTGCGGGCTCACCAATAACCTATCTGTATACAAACATATATTCTCTTCAATGTGTAATCATAATTTTAGTCTTACCTATGACAAAGCCGTACACACTATAATTTTGGACTAAATTAGTTGGGGCTAATAGCTAATGTATAGGGCGCGACCCTATACCAGTCCCATCTAGTATTGTAATATCTGAGTCATTTTACTTAGGGTAATCTCCCCTTAAATTTTCCTTGAAAACCTTTTCATATCAAATTGATTTAAAACCTTTAAACCAAACTTAAACACGGAAAATATATATACTCTATGCTTTACCCAAAATCACCTTGCCATGTTATATATACTTTACTCAAATCTTTGTTGATGAAAACATTTAAACCTTTGAAAGTACCCCTTTCGAATCCATTGAAAGTACCCCTTTCAAAACCAAGTAAAACCCTTCTTTCACCTAGGCCGAAATGCCAAAACATTCCTTTCGAAACCATTCAACCTTCGTTTTGAAAACACTTGAAAACCCTTTCCTTCGAAAGCTTTAAAACCTTAGACATCCTATATTTAAAACACTTTAAACATTGCCTTTCGAAACCATTAGAAAACCTTTCCTTTCAAACCTTTCGAAACCATTGGGGAACCACCCCTTCGAAACCATTCTTTAAAACCTTTCGAAAGCATCAAATCTTTTATAAACAACAAACCTTTTGAAAGTATTTGGGTTTAATTTAAAACATGTGGAAACACCTTTCAAAACCATTTAAAACTAAACTATTCGAAACCTTTGGCTTTTACCTTCAACAGAGCAAAAGGGTCATAAAATATTTAAGTCGAAAGCATTCCTTTCGAAAACATCCCTAAGTAAAGAAGTATTGGTGTCAAAACCAACCATCCAAAGGTATTGGAGAAGCGGCTAAGTTTAAAAAGCAAAGTATACCTTCCGAAACCATTGGAGTCGAAAGGTAGAAAAACGGCAACTAGGGATTTTGACCCTATTCGAAAGCACCTACTTAAAACAGAAGGCGCAACCCATTCGAAACCTTTCCTTTAAAACTTTTGACTCGGCTGAAAGCCAACAAAGTCGAAAGCATACCTTTCGAAAGCAAAGCAGGTTCATTTTTATTTAAAACAAAGTAGCGCTTCGACCCCTTTGGAACCCCTAGTTTTGTCCTTATACCTTCCACCTTCTTTCCAATTTGCTGCGCACCAAGTCTTTAATGCCATGCGCATTGGTTTTGATGGTGATGGAGGTGGAGGAACTAAGTCTAAATCCACCTAAGACAGAAGCAGCATGCCGAAAGCGGCGAAACATGCAATTTGCATGTAAAACTGATTTTTAACCTTTTTAATTAATCTTTTTAACTAACCTGTCTTATTTGTCAAAATATTATTGGTTGTTAATTTTCTTTTTCTAAAAGCACTGCCAATATAATGATTTAAAACATTTACAAAATACCTCTTCTTCTTTTATAAATATATAAAACATTTAAGTCTCATACCTTTAATAATTTTATATATTCATCAAAACACTTAGGAAAATTCTACCAAAATCCTAGAAATTCATTTTTAATTTGTTTTCTAACATATATAAATTTCAGACCCAAATTATATATAATTTAACCGTAAATTATTTTAAACCCAGTAAATCATTTTCTTTACTAGAAAAATAATATAAAATCCACATTAATTCAGAAAATTATGAAAATTGAAACCCATCCCTAAAATATCATTCTAATCTATATCTAAAATTGCAAGGCATTTGGATGTCTTTTAATAGGGTTTTCATATCAATACTTATCATAAAATCTATATGAACAAGCATAAATCATCAACAAGCATATATAAACATTTAATCATTCAAAAACATGGCATAATCATGCTAGGTAAATCAAATTTAAAGTTAAAACCGAAAACACTTAGAAAAAATTTGATGTAGTCATTATTCACCTTGGCTTTGAGATTAAGAATTTGAGATTTGATCTTGATTAAGTTGCTTAAACTTCCCCTTGATTCTTTTACCTTCCTCTAATTGCTTCTAATGGTGGCCGGCCTCTTTGTTTAATTTTTGCAAATGATTTGAATGTGAGGATACATGGCTAAGGGTTTAGGGTATTAGAATGCTTACTTTCCTATTTTTCCCTCACCTATTATACTTAACCATTTTATTTTAGTTCATTTGTTATCATGGCATGACTACCCCTTATTAATTACAAATCTCAATCCCCTAATCATCACATTATTTTATTTAATTTAGCTAATTAAATATCCTAAATAATGTTACTAAAAATATGGGGTGTTACAATCTCCCCTCCTTAAAGAATTTCATCCTCAAATTTATGATAAGGTACACAGCAAATCAAACGTAAAGGTAAAACATACCATCAAACAAATCAGGATAAGCATCTCTAATCCTGCTCTCAGTCTCCCAAGTACAGTCTCTCTCACTGTCGCTCCACTGGACTTTCACTAATCCGACTTTCTTGTTTCTTAACTTCTTTTCATCTCTCGCGACTATACGAATCGGCTTCCTAACTATAGTCAAGTCCGGCTCTACTACTAAGTCCTCTAACATGATCGGTGCTATAGTAGTCTCCAGGTCTCTAACACACTTCCTTAGATGAGAAACATGGAAACATCATGGACTCCTGCTAAACTGCTCGGTAACTCTACTCTATATGCGAGTTTCCCGATCCTCTCTGCAAAAGGAAATGGTCCTATGAATCTTGGTGCCAACTTTCCTGATTTCCCGAATCTAATCACACCCTCCATTGGCGATACCTTAATAAAAACATGATCTCCAATAGAGAACTCAAAGTCTTTCTATCTTCTATCTGCATAACTCTTTTGCCTAGACCGAGCTTCCTTCATCCTAGCTCGAATCAACTCAATCTTCTCTACAGCTTCTCTAAATAAATTTGGACTAAGAACCAACCTATCCCCAGTCTCTAACCAACAAACTGGTGATTTGCATGGCCTTCCATACAAAGCTTCAAACGATGCTATGCCTATACTAATATGATAATTGTTGTTATACAAAAACTCGACTAAGTGTAGATGGTCTTCCCATGATCCTCCAAAATTTAACACACAAGCTCGTAACAAATCCTCCAAGACTTTGTTAACTCTTTTCATTTGCCCATCGGTCTGTGGATGGTATGCGGTACTCATCTTGAGCTTGGTTCCTAAAATCCCCTGTGGATTCTTCCAGAACTCACTAGTGAACAAGAAATCTCTATCACTTACTATACTACTAGGAATTCCATGCAGTCTAACCACATTCTTCATAAATAACTTAGCCAAAACAGGTGCCATCCTAGTTAACTTAACTGGAATGAAATGGGCACTCTTGGTCAGTCTATCCACTATGACCCATATACTTTCATTTCCTCTACTAGATCTTGGAAACCCGTCTATAAAATCCATAGAAATAGAATCTCATTTCCTTACCGGAATATCTAATGGCTGTAGCAACCCACTTGGCTTCTGATTTTTGGCTTTACATATTGACAGTTCAAACACTGCTTCACCCATAAGCCTACATCCCTCTTCATACCTTCCCAGAAGAAACTTCTCTTCATGTCCGGGTACATCTTAGTTCCTCCTTAATGAATAGTGAACTTCGAACGATGGCATTCCTCCAAAACTTCCTTCCTTATGTCTCCCACATTCGGAACACATAACTTACCTTTCTTTCTAAACCATCCATTCTGGTCAAAACTAAAATCCTTCAAGTCATCGCTCTCCGTTCCATCCTTCAACTTCTTGATCCGTTCAGCCAACACTGGATCCTCCTCCTATTTAGAAGCAATCCTTTCAGTCATTACCGATCAACTTCTAAACAAGATAACACAGCAGTTCCTTCACTAGATCCGACTTCAGATCTCCACTGAATTCTACAAGTCGACAACGCTTCCAAATCTTTCCACTCCGCTATCATTGCCAACACTGCATTTTGATGCTTCCTACTAAGCGCATATGCAACCTTATTACCTTTCCCTGGTGTATATTCAATTCCGAAATCATAAGCGACTAAAACTCTAACCACCTCTATTGTCTCATATTTAGCTCATTCTGAGAGAACAAGTACTTCAACGACTTATGGTCCGTATATAACTCAAATCTCTCTCCTAAAAGGTAATGTCTCCACACCTTCAATGTGAATATCACTGCAGCTAATTCCAAATCATGCGTGGATATCTAACTTCATGCGGTCTAAGCTTTCTAGAAGCATAGGAAATCACTTTACCTCTCTGCATTAACACAACTCCTAATCCAGTTTCACACGCATCTGTATATACTACCAAATCCTGATTCCCTTCTGGAACAACTAGTAAAGGTGCATGGGTCAATAAGTGTTTCAAGTTCTAGAATGCTTCCTCACACTTATCGGTCCAAACAAACTTCACACCTTTCGCGTTAGCTTGGTCATCAGTACTGCTATCCGCGAAAAATCCTTTATGAACCTCCGATAATATCCACCTAATCCGAGAAAACTATTTATCTCAGTCACTTTCTTGGGTCTCTTTCAATTATTAACAGCTTCAATCTTATCTGGATCAACTGATAACCCCTTCTCCGAAACCATATGACCAAGAAACTTCACTTCCTTCTTCTAGGGATGACACTTCAAAAACTTCGCCTTCAGCTAATTCTGCCTCAGCGTCTCAAGCACAATTCTAAGATGAACTTCATGCTACCTCTCATCTCTAGAGTATATCAAAATATCATCTATGAAAACCAACACAAACCTATCCAAGTGCTCTTGGAAAATTCGGTTCATCAAATCCACAAAGAATGCCGGCACATTAGTTAGTCTGAACGGAATCACTAACCATTCATACGATCCATATCTAGTTCCGAACGCCGTCAAAGGCATACTATCCTCTACTACTCTAAGCTGATGGAAACCTGTTGCCTAATCCAACTGAGAAAATACCTTGGCTCCATTTAATTGATCGAACAAATCGTCAATTCTTGGCAATGGATATCGATTCTTTATCGTCTTCTCATTCAACTTACGATAATCGATACATAACCTTAATGATTGGCTGCTCCCCAAGGTAAACTACTATGTCTTATAAAATTCTTGCCTTTCAATTCCACCAATTGCACCTTCAGCTCTCTCATCTCTGTAGGTGTCATCCTACTTGGCGGCCTACTCACTGGTTCTACTCCAGACGCCAAATCTATCCGAAACTCAATGGCTCATTTCGATGGCAATCCCACTACAGGCTCAAAAACATCTGCGAATTCTTTAACCATGAAAACACGATTCGACTCATCTTCCAACTCCATAACACCCAACAAAGCATTCACCTCACAGCTAGGGTTTTCTATGGTATAAACTATCCGATCATTACAGTCAGGGTGCCTAAGCGATATTTTTCTATCATGGCAAAATATCCTAGCATCATACTTACTTAACCAATCCATACCCAAAATAATTCCGAACCCTACGAAGTCAAACACATGCAAACTGTAAACAAAGGTATGGCCTAACAAATCAAACTCTAGGTGGCCACACTTCATCCCAAGTGTCGCATACCCTCCTATTGGATTTGCAACCCTTAAGGAAGTAACTAAGTATGTGGGTTCGAGGTTAAGCTTATCTACCAAACATTGAGATATAAAAGAATGCGATGCACCAGTATCAAACAGAACGCTAACAGACATACCATGTATCTAAAGCGTACCTCCCAACACTGCCTTTCCTTTCTCCTACGTTGTTGGCTTCGAAGTAGCAGGCTCCAATGCATACACCTTGCCCCTTCCATCCCTAGCAGGCTCTTTGCACTGGTTCTTATAATGACCAATCAGATCGTAGTTGAAGCATATTATGTTCTTCTTCCCAATCACTTTCTTCGTCTTTCTAGTACGACACTCATTAGCAAAATGCTCCTTCTTGTCGCACTTGAAGCAAACAACCTCAGACCTTCTTTTCTTCGCGGTTCCACCTTTCTAAGCACCCTTCTTATGAAAGAACTTCATTTTCTGACTCTGCCCCACCGGACCTCCTTTGCCTTATTCTTTTCCAAAGAAGCAAGCATCTCTTTGTGCCTTAAAGCCATCTCCACCACAACATCACAAGGATCCCTAATATGAGGCAATGTTGCCCATGCCAACTCAGGCTTCAACCTACTTATGAACTTCTCATTCCTCTTCAACACGGTATCAACAGTAGCATACCCATATCTAGCCAACTCTTCAAACCTACTAGCGTACTCCAAATCAGACATTTCCCCTTGCTCTAACTCAGCAAACTTTCTGAGTAAAATAGACTGCGCCATCACTGACATGAACCTCTCCTGGAATCTCCTCCTAAACTCTGCCCATGTAACCGTTTCCTCATTCACACCAGCCGTCACACTATTCCACAAAAATAAAGCTGCTCCCTGAAGTTGTCTTGAAGCAAGCCTCCTCCTCTTCTCATTATTGAGCCCCATGTCTATAAAGATCCTCTCACAATGCAGCAACCAGCTCTCCGCCTCAATAGTATCTTCAGTTCCAATAAATAGCTTCCCTCCAAGCCTAACATAATCTCTGCTCAAGATAGCATAATGGTTGACCACCGAAGCTTCCTGAACTCCTACTCCAGCATTTCCTCCAACCACTCCAACAGCAATTCCATCTTGCATTATGTTCATGAAAAACTGATACATAGCTCCCATATCCACTTGTGGGACTCTAGCACCAACATTCCTCGCTTGAGCCTGACCTTGGTTCCTTCTAGTATTCGGTCTGGCATTTTCATTTGTGGTGGTGCTTCCTCCAAGATTCACTCTTCCACTTCTAGCATCCATATTTGTATTCAAGCCTCATGAGATACTGAAGAATAGCCTAAGAGAGATAGGAAACTAAAGATATAGCGTATACTTATATATAGCAAATACAAGTACGTTACTGTAGCGTTATCCAATACCCCCGATCTTATCTCTAATTCCTTAGGATTATGTTTTCAAAAATCATTTTTAGTTAAAGTTTTTCATAAACCTATACTCTGATACCAAGTTGTAACATCCCCTATCTAGAGGCCCAAAGCTAAGTGCTACATATGTTGTAGCCATCCATAGTATTAACTTTCGATGACTAAATACGACTATGTTAATGGTATCCATAATATCAGAAGCAATTGAATATGAAACAAAATCACATATTTCAAAAAGAACATTTTACCGGTTACATTTTAAAACACATGTTTCGCATTCAAATTACATAATCCCATAGTCGATTCCCAAATTCAGATATATAATTATTGCATAAGTACGCTAAGAGCGACATGTGATGATGCCCCATTGGTTGACCAAAGTACTATATAGTCAAAACTGACTTAATACAACACAACAGAATAAACAAAGTAAAACAGCAGCCCCTAATAGCTATCGTCAGCCTCCTGCTCATCTTTGGTAGCTTTATTCATCATCCTACTAAAACCTGTAAACCTCAACCCTCAGCCTACTCAAATCAATTTTAAGAACCCAAGTGTTTAAGGGGAAAACATAAACTTCGAATAAGACATAAAGCCTGGTGCGAATAATACTATACATCTCGATTATTTGACATTAAGTGAGACCATGCCACTTAGCGGAACGAGTTTCCCCTCACTAACATCCTTTTAAAACATATCTTTGGCAAAACTTTTCTTGCAACCAAAACTGGTTAAAAACTGTAAAGCATTATTATGTAAACATACATATCAGGTAACAAATGAACTATCTATCCAAACACTATAGTTTTATTTGGCTAACTACTAACCTTTGGCTGACTTGGGCCTACCAGACAATATAATCAAAATAATCGAACACTTGTTAGATACTCTTCTTCTGGACGGTCTATCCTTAACTATCTGTTAAATACCTCTCTTCTGGACGGTCTGTCCCTAACTTAACATCTCCTAGGGTCACCTGATCCTAATGGTTTTGCAGGCTCACCAATAACCTATCTATATACAAACATATATTCTCTTCTGTGTGTAATCATAATTTTAGTCTTACCTGTGACAAAGCCCTACACATTGGAATTTTGGACTAAATTAGTTGGGGCTAATAGCTAATGTATAGGGTGCGACCCTATACCAGTCCCATCTGGTATTGTAATATCTGAGTCATTTTACTTAGGGTAATCTCCCCATAAATTTTCCTTGAAAACCTTTTCATCTCAAATTGATTTAAAACCTTTAAACCAAACTTAACCAAGGAAAAATATATATAATCTATGCTTTACTCAAAATCACCTTGTCATGTTATATATACTTTACTCAAATCTTTGTTGATGAAAACATTTAAACCTTTGAAAGTAGCCCTTTCGAATCCATTGAAAGTACCCCTTTCGAAACCAAGTAAAACCCTTCTTTCATCTAGGCCGAAAGGCCAAAACATTCCTTTCGAAACCATTCAACCTTCCTTTAGAAAACACCTGAAAAACCTTTCCTTTGAAAGCTTTAAAACCTTAAATATCCTATCTTTAAAACACTTTAAACATTGCCTTTCGAAACCATTGGAAAATCTTTCCTTTCAAACCTTTTGAAACCATTGGGGAACCACCCATTCGAAACCATTCTTTAAAACCTTTTGAAAGCATCGAAACTTTTATAAACAACAAACCTTTCGAAAGTATTTGGGTTCAATTTAAAACATGTGGAAACACCTTTCGAAACCATTTAAAACTAAACTATTCAAAACCTTTAGGTTTTACCTTCAATAGAGCAAAAGAGTCATAAAACATTTAAGTCGAAAGCATTCCTTTCTAAAGCATCCCTAAGTAAAGAAGTATTGGTGTCGAAACCAACCTTCCGAAAGCATTGAAGAAGTGGCTAAGTTTTAAAAGCAAAGTATACCTTCCAAAACCATTGGCGTTGAAAGGTAGAAAAGCGGCAGCTAGGGGTTTCGACCCCATTCGAAAGCACTTACTTAAAACAAAAGGCGCAACCCATTCGAAACCTTTTCTTTAAAACATTTGACTCAGCCAAAAGCCAACAAAGTCGAAAGAATACCTTTCGAAAGTAAAGCAGGAGCATTTTTATTTAAAACAAAGCAGTGCTTCGACCCCTTCGGAACTCCTGGTTTTCGTCCTCATACCTTCCGCCTTCTTTCTAATTCGTTGCGCACCAAGTCTTTGATGCCTTGCGCATTAGTTTCAATGGTGATGGAGGCGAGGGAACTAAATCGAAAGCCACCTAAGACGGAAGCAGGGTGCCGAAAATGGCGAAACATGCAATTTGCATGTAAAAGTGATTTTTAACCCTTTTAAGTAATCTTTTTAACCAACCTGTCTTGTTTGTCAAAATCTTATAGATTGTTAATTTTCTTTTCTAAAAGCACTGCCAATATTTCAGAAATAAATAATTTAAAACATTTACAAAATACCCCTTCTCTTTTTATAAATATATAAAACATTTAAGTTCCATACCTTAAATAATTTTATATATTCATTAAAACACTTAGGAAAATTCTACAAAAATTCCAAAAAATCATTTTTAATATGTTTTCTAACATATATAAATTTTAGACCCAAATTATATAAAATTTAACCGTAAATTATTTTAAACCCAATAAATCATTTTCTTCACTAGAAAATTAATATAAAATCCACATTAATTCGGAAAATTATGAAAATTAAAACCCATCTCTAAAATATCATTTTTGATCTATATCTAAAATCGTAAGGCATTTGATTGTCATTTAATAGGTTTTTCATATCAATACATATCATAAAGTCTATATAAATAAGCATAAATCATCAACAAGCATATATAAACATTTAATCATTCAAAAACATGGCATAATTATGCAAGGTAAATCAAATTTAACCTTAAAAGCAAATAAACTTAGAGAAATGAGATGTAGTAATTATTCACCTTAGCTTTGAGATTAAGGATTTGAGATTTGATCTTGATTAAGTTGCTTAAGCTTCCATTGATTCTTTTATCTTCCTCTAGTTGCTTTTAATAGTGGTCGACCTCTTTGTTTAAATTTTGCAAATGATTTGAATGTGAGGATACAGGGCTAAGGGTTTAGGGTATTAGAATGCTCGCTTTCCTATTTTTCCCTCACCTATTATACTTAACCATTTTATTTTTGTTCATTTGTTATCATGGCATGGCTACCCCTTATTAATTACAAATCTCAATCCCCTAATTATCACATTATTTAATTTAATTTAGCTAATTAAATATCTTAAATAATGTTACTAAAAATACGGAGTGTTACTTTTATGGCATGCGATAATTATATGATGTGATAAATATAAGATGTGATAATTAGAAAGTGTGATAGGCATATGGTGCGATAACTTTGGCAATCAGCAATGATGACGTGCGATGGTTATAGAATGAGATGATGATATGATGAAGTGACTATGAGGCTCGACGGCTATGTGTTTACATTTAAAATGCCTAGACATCAGAATGAATGAGTTTAAAAGCCCAAGAGAAAATTAGTAATGAAGTAATAAATCTTCAAGTATGAAATGAGATAACTTTTATATATAATTTAGTTGGGAACTAAATGAGATAATGAAACGAAAGGTTTATGTTGATTGATTTTGACAAGTGATGGATTATGTTGTGTACCCAAGATTACAGGATATATTTACCTAAATTATAAGATCTCATGGTTTGGACATGTAATAACTAATAAGAGTTATCAAATAGTGGGTATAGTTGGGTAAGACTCTTGATTGTGTAGAATTACATCTGAAAGATCATGAAGATCTGGATAATAGGATGTAAATAAAAACCATAATGGAAAGCATGCAATAAGAGGACATAATCAGGATATGTTGTTCACGCTTGGTGAGAATACTCACTCAGATGTAATAAGTGATGATGCGTTCACCTTGTAAAAAGGGGTTGGCATTGGTCCTAGCTGGTAGTGGCCCCTACCAGACTCTGTGCCCATGAGTTGAAATGAAGAGATAAGGCCTAGGAGACAACCTCAATCATGTAAATGTAATTTATATAGGAGATAATCTATTGAGTATGATATGAAATCTTTCATTTTCTTGAGATTGTTGAACGAAAATGTAAAGTTGTAAGGTCTACCTTTGGATTAAATAGAATTATAAATGAGGAAGTAAGGTCTAGAAGGAAACATCTAATAAAAAATTAATGAAAATGAAAATATACTAAGGTATAGGAGGCTACAGATAATTAATTAGGGAAAAGGTAGTTGGTGAGAAGGTTTAGCATGTGAGCCTGATAAGAAACCACTTATCTGTTAAACGAAATGGTTGTAAATTGATATGAGGTAAGTGGCGATAAAGTCTGACATTTGAGCTTGAAGGAGAAAACTTATCTATCAAATGAATTGGTTATAAAGGACACCTAATAAATTGATTTAGGTGGCTTTCATTGAATAAGAATACATCATGCCATGACAAAAAGTTTGCTATGATGTTTGAGAAACTAATAAGGGGAAAACATATTTCATTCAGTAGCGTGGTCTCACTAGTTTTTTTAAAAAACCCTACTCTAGGAAGTAGAGCTAGGGGATATAGATGGTCTGCCACAACCAACCCCTCTTTTTAGCCAGCCCAACACAGAGCATCAATCTCCCAAGTATTCTCTCTTTTTCGAGGGATAACCGCTCCACATCGTAAGGGTTACATAGCGCAACTTGATAGGGCTTGAACCTGCGACCTTAAGGAACTTTGTTCCATGATCGCTAGACATCCCTGACTAACTGAGCTATGCATACGGACAAATGTCACCAGTTATTATCGTATTGTAAAGAATGATATTATTTGCACAAGACTTTATGTCTAACCCATTTTTTTATTTACTTTAACCCATAAAATCATGGACAATCATCTAAGTAGACTGAATTTATCAAAGAATGGCAGGTTTTCTTAGAAGGCAAATAAAGCTTCCAATGGCGATGCAAGAGGTATACTTATTTGTTCGAATGATATCTTATTTTCTGCCATTTCTTTGTAAAGTTAGGAATCATAATTAATGATATATACTTTGAAGACATGGAGGCATCATCATGTCACTCATGTCACTATTAATTTATGCTTATTATATTTTTTTATCTCTGCGTAGGAATGATGGGAACGTATGTAGAAACTATTCTGAAAGAAAATCTACTTTTGTTGATTTGTTTACTCAGTTACAGAAAAAACCAAATCCATTTCGTTGCTTGAAAATAATTCTGATGATGACTGTGACATCATTGACGTTCATTTTTGTGCCTCAAAATAGGAGATATTAACTCTTCATCCAAGTTTGGGCCTATAGATCACTATAATTGCTCCTAGATATCTTGGACCTATTCTTTAGAGATGGAGACTATTGTCTTTATTGGCCTTGGTTATTTTATCCTTGTTGTGCTCGTGTGCACCACCTCAAGTGAACTTTTCTGATGAAGCATTTAGTATTGTACTTGAGGTATATGCATTCATTATTAAAACGACTTAGGGAATTATGGAAATGATAAATAAGATGCCATTTATTTATAACATTATTTATATGTTTTGTTTGTTTACACTGAACTTGATCATTTGTGGCAATAATTATGTACCCTTGGGATTTGACTAGAGTAATGTAAGTGGTACTGCTCTCAAACTTGAATTACTTTTCGTTGTTATGTTTAGTATGGATTTTATTATGCTATTGTTGGATTACGCAACTAGTGGCCGTTAGTTTGATCAATCTTCCTTTTTTGTCACTATTATTATTTTTAACATTATTGATGCTTTGACTATTGGTCAACTGATTAATTGTACTTCAAGTCTAGCATCATCAATCTTGGTATACCCATCTAGCTATTACAATAATTTTTCCATGATGCATAGCTCCTTTTGTACATTCCTTTCAATAATGATTTTTTTGGCGCAAACCGGCCAAAAAGCTATCAGTTTCCTTCCACAACTTAATCCCTAGCAACCTCCTTGTATAATCAAATCACAAATCTTTTGAACAATTTCTTCATGGTTTAAGTTTCCAAGGCGATTTTCTTCTCTTTAATAGATGAGAGTAGCATGGAACTACTTAAAATTTCCAAAAGCTACGACCATGAGTTTATTGAGTAAAGTTGGTAGTTGAGGTAACACTGCTTCAGAACTTTAGTTAAGATTGTAGTAAAAAATCTACAGCGAACATCTTGTGGCGCATGATGAAGTACTATTGTGAAACCGAAGATGTTGAGTGACTTATATGGTTAGAAATTCAATCATATTTGTCAATTACCATCATCTTGAAATTATAAGGAAAGGGACCATCTTGGATATGGTCAACAAAGAGATCTTCATGGTTGTTATTTGAGTTTCAATCCTTCATCCAATTTTTGCCTTACAACTTTATTAGTTTCAGGCTATTATTTTGAGTCACATTTCCAGGTAATCCATTTTAACCAAGGGTTCATCCCTCCTTGGTCGAGAATCATCTTTTCTAGGTTGCTCTATCTTATTCCTTATGTTTTTCAACTCCTTATGGAGGTTAGATCCTTGGTTCTTGCGAACACCTAGTTTATCAAAAACAATTTGATTCATAAACATTCTAGGTGATGTGATCTAAGTGTCATCCATGTTATCTCAGCTTGCCTTGCTACAATTAAGGGAAGCAACTATCCCGGTTTAAGAAATAATTAATCTCACTCCATCTTTGTTCTAAACACATTTGCTAGTGCTACGAACATAACTATTTCAGGGTGACATCTTTCATAATTTATGGAAACATCCATCTTCATTATTTCAGGGGAATGGCCATCAATCAATTGTTGAAGGATTGATCTGATCTGCACGAAAGAACTAAATCCTTTGTATAAGACACAAGGGTTATTCCAAGAGAGCAATAGTTTCCTCTCCTCACCTCTCATCCATTGAAGCTCTTGTTGCATCCCAACCAAAGTGATTTCCATTAGCTCAAAATTTGGTGGCATTGTAGGGGAAATGCATTAATTTATCATTGTCAAACATAATAGTGTTCTTCACTTGATGATGAGACATTTCGACATCACCTTTCACCATAACTATTATCTCTATGAGTGTTCTTCAAAGATATTTTTTTAAAGGATATGACAACTTCTTGATTTGTTTGATCTAAAGCTCCTTGGTTTGTCTTAATCATTTCTAAGTGAAAGTACCAAACCATTATGGTAAGGTTTAGTCATCCACAAGTTGAATAGAATTAAAATCTAGTTTGAATCGACAATCAACTGGATGTTGATTGATGAGATTTGATTTTTCATATAATACGATCTTTAAAACGAGGGGTTTTACTAAAAATAAAGAAACAAGGATTTAACACGATTCGTTTGATATGCCTTACGTTTAGGGATCAATTATCCACTTTTTTCTTGTAACATTTCCCATTTCAAAATCTAAAATGAAGCCAATGATGTTGCAATCATCACCAGAATTATTTTCAAGCAACAAAAGTGATTAATATTTTTTCAACAATAAGTAAACCGAGTAGCCAAATAAATGTTCATTACATAATTTGCCTTTTACATCTTATTTCCCAACGCTTCCTATGTAAAAGTAAATACAATAAAACATAGATAGAGTGAAATGTCCGATATATGAAGATGTCAACATGTTCACTTAACAGGCTATAGATCTTCGTTTACATACAATGGAATACAAAATAAATAAATACATAGCTAAGCCTCCTGCTTCATTTTTGCTGCTTTATTCGTCTTCACAATAGTAACTTGTCTAACCCTACAACCTTAGCCAACTCAAATTAGTACCCATGAGCTTATGAGGAAAACAAAATAAATACAAGAGTCGAACATAAAGTCTGGTGTGATTAATACTACTCCCTAAACATACAACATAGTAAGATCATGCTGTCGAGAAGAATGGGTTTTCCCCTCATTGTTTCATCAACAATAGATACATCAAAACATGCAATATCAAAAGCAACATAACATGAACAACATCATGCAAACATCATCTTCGATCACAAGTATAAACTATATTCTTATTTAGTTTTCATTTACGACTCCACTTAATTACATTTAATGGTCACCACACTAGGTTTATATATTACTTGTTCAAATCATGCAACGTCACTAGTGAATGACCACTCATCCATAATGGGGGTTAACCTAATCAGGATGACTTAACCCACTAAGGAGATTTAATGTAACAAAATGAATGCATTCCAGTAAGCTTCCTAACTAAACATCAATATCATCTTTTGGTCTTGAGAACTATTTCAGTTCATGTTGTTGATTCATTTATTATAATTGGTTATTACATCCATATTTTAGATCCCTATGATCTTTTGGACGCTTTTTAACTCGCATAAGGATCATTTCCCTAATTATACCCACTTAAACTAGACTTTATTTTAGTCTCGACAACTTATTGTTCATATTTTCTAATACAAGCAGGTATGGTCATAATATTGAGTTAATATCATTTCTTCATATAACATTTGTGTAACATACACCATTAATAGACACTTACATTTATGTCTAGTAAATACTTCAATCTTCTACACAAATATTTTAATCTAACACATCAAATAAATGACACTCTTTTATCATTTTTCCAGCTCACCATTAAGCTTTATCAATTTCCATTCCTTGTAAAAATTATTAGATTTCAACTTGTCAACACAGCATTTTATAGCTTTATGTATCATATCTTAACACTACAAAAAGCTCAAACCCAAAGCGATTGATACTTGTTTCAAATGCTACCGAAAGTGTACTTATAGTGCTAACGGAAGTAGGCCTTACAATGCTATTAGAGGTGCATATTTTCTCTATAAATAGTATGGTAACAAAGCATGACTTAGACCAACGGAAACATGCTCTATGAGCTAACGAAATATACTCATATACTAACCAAAGTGTACTTAACCCACTATTGAAAGTATGCTCCATATAGGCTACTGAAAGTGAGCCAATGAATGTATACGTTTTAGCTAACAAAATTTTACGTTTTAACTAATGAAAACAAGTGTTTTTAGATTTTAAAAAACATAATATTTAAGCTAATGAAAACATAGATTTTGAGTTGATGGAAACATGAATCTTTACTGACGAAAGTATAACATTATGCTTACAAAATCATGATTTATGAAGCTAACGAAAATATAGCATTTTTGTTAACAAAAAACATACTTTATAAGGCTAGTGAAGACATACTTGTTGAGCTATTGAAAGTATGCTAAAAGAGATATGCTATCGAAAACAGGCTAGTGAAAACTTTGTAACGGAAACATGCGTGATGAAATCGTAATTGAACTAAAAACCGATTTGTTACTTAACAAAGTAATATCTTTTTGACCAAACTTGCCACTTGTCTAGATTACATTTGTTCATTCTTTTCTTTACTAATTTCTATAGCATGTTACATGGAATTATTTTATATTTTAGTTACTTAATCAATTATTTAATTAACCAAGTGGTTTTCAACATTTTCTCTTATTTTCCCTTTCCATTAATAATTCATATTGATTCCAGAATATATGGGAAAAATTGAGAAAAATTCCCAATAATCAATATCGATATTATGTCACATCCAAGCTTTCGAATTTGGGATTTAAGATGAAATCTTGATTGACATCTTGGTCTGTATCTCCAGTTAAGGTCTTAAGCTCTCCGGTGAGATGAGTGTCAAACAATTAAAAATCATGTTTGAAATATCGCCTTGTCTAAGTGTAAAATATAGATCTCAAACGAGCTCTCGAGAAAGATGAAGGAGATTTAAAACTCTAGTCACATCATTTCATATAAAAATAATTAATTTTAACATTTTTTAGTTAATTAAATCCAAAATGAACCATTTTCATCTTAGAAAATTCAGAATAATTCATAAAATTATAAGAAAATTCCCAAATTAAAATTTTATGTCCAAATTCACAGTCTATACCCCATAACCAATTTTTTTAATGGTTTGGCTTTATATGTTTAAGTTATGATTAGAATAGCTTACTCACTTTTCTGTAAACACACGTATATTCTTTTTTCCACAATACATAAGCATTCATATTCATGCATTAAAAACCTGAAAACATGAAAAGAGCACAAATCCGACTTACCTAGGGTAAAACCAAAATTTAGGGTTAATATTACTCATCAATGATGAATATTTAGCTTTATTTCTCTCTTTAAAGTAGTTTTCTTCTTCTTTGAAGTTGTTTTGTTTTAATTTCATTTTTTCCTTAGTCCTCGACCTCCATTTTCATTCTTTTTATTTATTTAGTTTTTGTTTTGTGATAATAGGAAATGAATGAAGAGGTGTGTGGTTTTCTTAATCGATTGGGTCTTCCTTACATATTAAATATAATCCCGCCTTTTTCATTTATTTCCATTTACTCTTTCATTTTAAAGTAAATAACTTCTTTTACAATTTTAATTAGTTACTTTTAGTTCAACTTAACTGATTTTGAATTGCCAACTACACATACTAATTTCCCTTTTGAGTAATTCTTTTATGAACTTCCTTAAATTATTATTTAAACAATTTCATTCTTAATTATACTCATATAATAACCCTTTCAAAATATGCGGTGTTATATTTCTTTTCTTCAACGGGAGAAGAGAGTTGAAATTAAAAAACCATTGTACATAATATTTGCCTATTTATGGACAATTTTCTTTATTCATTCACACGCTTTTAGATATGTCAATCAACTAATTAATTATTCCGGATTTGATTTACATGTGATATTCAACCTTCATCGATATGGAATGAGTCTTCGTATGCAAGTAGTTCTGAACGCTTCTCACTATGATCTATTCTTTGTTGCTTATTAAGTTGGTCGGTCCTTTGAATGCTAGCAGACTTCACTTTGTAGTCATGGACTAGTGCATTTGTCGAGCATCATATATAATACTTCGACCAATTAGTTTTTGGTGTCAACTTTTGACTAGTTGGTTGTTGCTCGAATTTATGAGCACTCTTGTTATATATGCAAACATTTTTGTGTACCTCACACTCAAGTAGTTATGATAATCTGGGATGTATGCATTAATTACAATTTCAATTTTGAACCTTATCATATCTTTGGTTATATATTTTTCTGCTTGGAATCATCACTCATTTGATTATGGTTGTTTTTTTCTTCAATTAACCAGAGATAAAATGTCACGAGTGCGAATACCGAAATCAATCACAACAATTTTGTGAAAACAATTAAATAATACTAGTAGTAGTGCTGGATGTGCCAAAAAAATGAACTTTACAGCCCCGAAGGATGAAAAAAGTGCAAAGTTGGAATCACAGTCGGAAATGTCAGATGCATCAAATGCGAAAATGGAATAAAAGAGAAATTTTGTTCCTTTCGTTCCTTTCTAACAAAGCGAAAATTTTGATATTTTTGTGTCTGACAAATTAGATGTGTTCGGCAAAAGTTTGATCTTTTCAATTATAATGCTAATTATTTTTTTAGTTCTCCTTTCCTAGTTAAAAAAATGAACAAAAAAATCACTTTCTTTTTCAAAGTTTATGTTTTACAACTTGATTTAAAATTAAAATTGTACTTTCCTCATGTCCAAACGCAGTCTAAATATTATCGAATTGGAAAAACAAGCTTAAAATCCTATAAATCCCACGTGTAAAGCACACGAATGAACAAAACACGCTTTTTCAGTGAACCCCACTTGAAAAACCTCGATAAATTCGTTGCAGAACAGTAGAAAACAAATAGAAGGCACATAACATAACCACATACTACTCCCTCTTCCTCCATTTGTCATTGCATATGTTCAACACTAAAACGAAACAACAATGGTGAATTTTCAGAGTGGCTTTCCTCTATTTTTCCAGCAGTTCAGATCTCTCGTTAAGAAAAACTCAATATTGACATGGCGAAGCAAGCGATCGGCGTTTCTGCAACTATTTTCCTCCCTGTTTTTTCTTTTTTTGATATTCGGAATCGATCGAGCGCTCAGAGCTCAAATGAAGATTCGCACAAGTTACCAGAACGTTCTGGACCCTCCGGCAATTGTGTCACCGGCGATACCTGCGTGCGAGGAAAAGTTTTATGTTGAAAAGCCTTGTTTTGACTTTGTCTGGAGTGGGAGTGGTAATAGTGTAATTGAGGGGATTGTTAGCGGGATTATGAGGAACAATCCTGGGAGAGTCATTGGGCTTGATAGAGTGAGTTTTTTTTATTCATATTGCTCTTTTACCGTTTTCTTTTTTATCAGTGTTGCAATTTTCTATGAATTGAACCAATGCAAGAGGTTTTGGTCAGACTCGGAGATTCCGGTTCGATTCTGGCCTGTGATGGGATGAGTTTAGGGCGAAATCCTTGAGATAGCTAAACAATGCCCAAAAAAAAAAAAAAGAAGCTTCTAACATGTAGTAGATGGTGAGGGTGCTAAAAGGTACAAAATGAAGATGAAAAAAAAAAAAAACATCCACGCATAAAATAATTAAAGCCGTGCTCAAAAATCGACTTGATTAATCCATAACTCGAAGAGCTCTATCAAATTTGAACCCAAAAATCTGTATCGACCATCCTATAAGCATTTTTACAAGTACAGGATTGAAACGAGGAGGGATATGAGATGAATTGGGGTTATATTCAGCTATTAGTTGGTTGGATTCTTTATCCGGATCAGGTTTAGTTAGGTTATGTAAATGTCTTTTTTAATTAGTGTAATGTTATGTCTTTTACAACTCTAAATTAGAAGGGTTGTCAAAGGGACTCCACTTTTGAGGGATCTGAAAGTTCGGTCAGCCTCCATTGAAAAAAAAGATTTACACTATGCACGGTGACCTCATAACGAAAAACTAACTGAAATTCGGTAATCCCTGCCGAAATCTCCCTCATATTCAAAAATGGAGCCCCTTTGACAATACCTTAAAGTAGTTCATCTTTTTAGTTCGTGTTGTAATTTTAGATGGTGGTAGATATTACAACATAAATGGAATCACAAAAGATGTAAAGTTAATTGATTATTTCAATTTGAGCCAAATATTACAGTTAATATCTTACTTTGGCTACATTTAGGTAATATATAGCCTTAATCAGGTAAACTTAACCAATAATTAAATTAGGGTTGCACCATCAAGTTAGCAAGTATTTGGGTTAAAAGTTACAACCCAAATTCACAACCGAACACCTTCCAAACTTTCTGAAATTGTATGGAATTTCCAAACTTTCAAATAACTGAAACCGGGATCGAATTGAATTCTCTAGTCTTGCATGTACCATAGTATTTTAAGAAATCTTTGTAAGTGGAGGTATTTGATGAATTGCAGAGAATGGTAATTTTGTGTTTGCTTAAAAAAAAACTGTTGGAGGTGAAACTAGGATGTTGATGTGCAAATAAAATTGGCCTAGAGGTTTTTCTTAACATAAGATGCCTAACATAAAATTCTGTTTAATACCATAAATATGAAGAAATTGTTTCCTGAACTGTCATTCACGTTGCATTTCATAATTCTTATTGTTCACAATGTTCAATAAACTTTTTATCCTTCTTCTAAATACCCTATATGCAATATGCACAGGTCTTTGCAAGCCTATTACAATATACCGCCTTCATTGCATTAAGCTTTTGGGTTTTCTAAGAGTTTAATCTAAACTGTTTCTATTTCAATGCAACAAAAAGATAATATATTAAATATCACTTCATATTTTGATAGTTTATCAAACATGGTTATGATGGATGATAATGGACGATGCCATTATTACTTGTGAACTAACATCATTTTATTAAAAACCGAACGTCTTTTGTTTTTTGTGATAGATTAATTTTAGTGGAAAATAGGCATAAGGACAAACTTTGAAAAAAATTAAGGCTGAAGGACATCAAGTTTCATCTTTGGGCTGAAGGACAAACTTTAAAAAAAAATTAGACTGAAGGACAATGCTAGTTAGAACTAGCATTTTGTATAGTGTAAAAACTGAATATAATGCTAGTCTATCTAGCATTTTGTATAGTACAAAAACTGAATATAATGCTAGTTAGAATTAGCATTGTCCTTCAACCTAATTTTTTTCAAAGTTTGTCATTCCGTCAAAAAATAAAACTTGGTGTCCTTTAGACTAATTTTTTGTCAAAGTTTGTCATTTTCTCTAATTCCCTCTTAATTTTATTGATAAGAGGTGGAAAATCCCACATGAGTATTACAAGTGGTTTCCGACTTTACTAAAATTTTCATTTCAAAACAGAAAATAAGCATAACAAGTATTACAAGTCGTTCCCTTAATCAGAAGAGTATGAATTGACCATTCATTTCTTGATAGCTTCGTCCTGTCCTTCAGAAATTCGATCATCGTATCCATCAACATGTCAATCACCCTCTCCGAATGTGGTATCTCACTAAACATAATTGTTCGATTTTTTTAGATTGAAGAGAACGCTTTGTTTGAAAGAAGTGCTATGGCTTTATATTTGTTGACGGTTGGATTTGTGGATTTCTTTTTAACAGGTTTTGCTTATATTTTGCTATCTTGGTTGTCCTTGTTTTTATCGTCCTTGTTAGTTAGATGTTGATCTTGACGTGGTGGAGAGATGACTTGAAGCAGGAACGGAAGCCTCAAAACTAAATTATTTAAGGACAAAAAAGCATGGAAGGGTATTGCATGGTCAAGAGTTCTAGGTTTAGGAGATGCTTGTAGGGGAAAGGATAGGGGGAATAGTGATTGGATCAATGATAAGTGTTGAGCCAATGCAAAAATGGGGAAGTATTGAATTGGAAGGAAGGGTGTGTAATAATGGATGGAACAGGAGAGGAAGGTGCAAGTTGGATGGTAGAAGGCGCAAGTTGGATGACACTGTTTCAAATCTCGTTTATCTCGCTCGAGATCTCATTTCGAATTTGAGCGAGACGAGATTTAGCGAAACGAAACATTAAATTTTGTTTGTATCTTATTTTACACTCATGTCATTCAAAATATTGAGATCTCAAGCAAAATTTTAGAGTAAGATTTCAATATAAGATCTCATATGAAGTTATGTCTTTTCATTTACTTATATCTTTAACTTCTTATGTTGATCAAAAAGAAATTACGCTTTAATGACATTTTACTAACCCTCTAATTTTGTGTTCCATTACTTAACAAGTAAACAAAAATAAAATATTTTTTATATTCTTTATTTTTAATATTCAGATTAGTAGAATTCATTCAATCAATATAAATCAATCATGTTATCACTCTACTCTAAAAGAAAAATTAATATTATCGTTTTATATAAATTATGTGTGTTAAAAGTTTATATTTTCATAACAATTATTATAAAAATCTTTAAAATGCCAACTTTAGATGGTTAAGTTACTTCAAGATAGTCCCGAGACGGATTTAAAGATCCTAGATGTCAATTCGAGATGTACACCCGAAATACACTCATCTCATCCGAGATCTCTTCCGATACGAGATATTGTCTGTAAATTTCTCGAGATGAAACGCGATCGAAATATGAGGTTTAAAACCTTGTTGGATGGTAGAGGGAGCAGAAGGAAGTCAGTATTTGGCATGAAGATAAGTGTATCAGTACTAAAAAAGGTTGTCATGGGTTCCGTATGCTGACTATGGTTGGTGGTTGGATTAGAATTTGGCTATTGGGAAGCAAGCTGAAGTATAGGAGGGGGTATATCAAGCTTAGGATGAATAAAGTGGAAAATGGTGCATTAACTGTTGGGGTTCAGAGAATGGAGCCAGAACTACATAGCATTCAATGGTTTCATGCCTAAACACTTTGCATGGGCCTAAATGTTTCAATCATACATGACATCAACATAAGTAATGTAGCCATTAGAATGGAGGATGCAGGACTTGGTTGGGGTTAACCTTAATTAGCACCTTAGCACACTCGCAACACTCAAGTTGATCAATAAAATTATAAAAACACAAACTTTTCAATGTGATAAGATAGTCAATTTATATCAATCAACGCCTAAGCAAGAGAGAAAATGTTATAAAAGCGCACTTTATATGAATAGAAAGCACTTTTCCGTAAGCTCAACTGTTGGGCTGTACGAAGTAATGATAAACACATTTCCGTTAGCTCAACTGTTGGGCTGTACGAAGTAATGATAAATACATTTCCCCTGATGGTGATTCAGTCGATTCCAAAATATGTTGTCATCCAGGCAGGAGAAATCAAAGAAGAACGTGGATTTATGCAACTTGACTTGACTCCACCATTTAGCTACAATAATATTTCCAAATGATTTTAAACAACAATTTAAAAAAGGTTATAGTCTAGAAAGAAAGCCACCAAATTGTTTTTTCAGTAACAAGTGTCGGCATCTAAAACTTCTTCTAGTGGTGCAAGCACATTATTTTATACTCTGTTATCCCGCTTTTTGGTCAAAGCTGGAATATCAACAAATCGGCTGGATATCAGGATTGGAGTTCAATTGGAAACAAGGCTGCAATGGATATCGTCAAAATTTGGTCGAGCTCCAATCAGGACGGAATCGATTGGAAATGATGATGAGGACTAGGAGAGGCTACGTTTCAAGTTTCAGGGTAATCGGAGTTTGTACGAAGAAGATACGATCGATACAAGGTAGGAAGAAGGTACTGTTCGACTCCATCATCTTCCCTTGCCTCGACTCCATCATCTTCCCTTGCCTCGACTCCATCAAACTTCCCTTGCCTCGACTCCATCATCTTCCCTTGCCTCGACTCCATCGAACTTCCCTTGCCTCGACTCCATCGGTTTTCCCTTGCCTCGACTCCATCATCTTCCCTTGCCTCGACTCCATCATCTTCCCTTGCCTCGACTCCATCATCTTCCCTTGCCTCGACTCCATCATCTTCCCTTGCCTCGACTCCATCATCTTCGAATCCATTTCAACTGAGAATCCTTCGAATCCATTACCTCGAATCCAAGCCATGGATTCGACCCAGTCAAACCGGAGTACAAAACGGATCGAAGCGAGAGACACGCGCCACGTCGCAGTAAGCATCGAGTCGACCGAATCGATTCGAACCAGGATCGATTCGAACGAATCGATTCGAACTAGATCGATTCGAACCAGGCTAGTCAACCAGAAATGCAACCTTGAATCGATCATAACTTGAGATCTACACATCCAAATGCTATGAAATTTTCACAGAAGCTTCAACACATGATGAAGAATGTTCACACCAAATTTCAGCTCGATTGGACAATTTCTTGATCGATTCGAACATAGCTTCGAATCGATCCCAAAGTGGGCCCGGATTTCCAGAAAGCAGGGCATGTGGGCCCCTGACGTACCAGAACTGGTCTCCCCTCAATTTAGGCGAAATATCAGCCTCCTACACCTATAAATAGAGCCCCTGGTCATTCAGAAAAGAGGTCAGACAATTCTAAGAGCTAAGGAGCGCCCAGATTCTGCCAGATTCACTCCAGATCACCATTGCCGCCTTAGAATCCAGATTAGAATCATAAAGTCTGTTGTACTACGCAATAAGAAATTGTAATCTTCAAGTATCGAGCAATAAAATCATAAAAACCTTAAAGTGGACGTAGGCCGGAGATAGCCGAACCACTATAAATTGTGCGTCACTGTTCATTATTTCTGGATTGCTGTTTGTTGCTTGCTTAGATTTGATATTTGTGTCTGAATATTGCTGACTTGTATTCATACACTGGTGCTTTCGCAACGCTTGGGGTTTGTGACCATTTTTGGCGCAAACACTTAGGTGCTTTCACTGAGAACGACTAACACCCGCTACATCGGATTGAAGTTCAGATTTAGAAAGCGTGAAGAGTTTACATTTGAAAGACAATGACTCGACAGACAAGTAGAAGGCAAAGAGCTGAGAGAAGCCAACAGGGAGGAAGTCAAGAGGCATCCTCTGGTGCTGGAGAAGGACAAGCTTCGATTTACATTACCAGAGATGAAATGGAAGCTATGGCAAATTCGTTACATGAGAGGTTGCTGAAGAGTCAACAGGATATGATGCAGACTTTCTTCGAGCAGATAAGAGCTGCAGGAACACAGAACCTTGGACCAACTACAGCAACTACAAATGTGGAACAAGGAACTAGGGTTGCGGAACCTAATGGAGTACAGAATACAGAACCGGAAGGCAATCAACAAGGGCTTGGGGGCAGGCCCGCAGGATCTAACGCAGAAGGACCTTTGGAGGGGGTACAGCAAGCTAGAGCCAACGTTGCGGCTAATGAGCCACATGAGGAATATGTGCCGGAGTTCCCACGAGAGCATGGGGGGCAACCCCTAACAGGCAACGCTGGATTAATGGAAATTATTAGGAAGACTATGCGTGGAGGTTTGACCAATAGAGATTCGGAAGGAGTGAACAGGAGTCCGTTCGCTCGAGAAATCAGGGTAGCTCAGAATCCGCCTAAGTTCAAGTTACCTAGTGTGGAAGCATATAATGGCAAAGCTGACCCAACTGATCACTTGATGAGATATACTAGACACATGGAAGTACTGGGGGCATCGGAGGAAGTGATGGCCAGATGTTTCCCTTTATACTTGACAGATCTAGCGGCAATGTGGTTTAGGCAGCTGGAAGAAGGATCTATCAGGACTTGGAGGGAATTGGTGGACAGGTTTTTGGGACAGTTTCGGGTTCATATCAAAAGACCTAAGAACGTGATGACGTTGACATCGGTAAAGCAAAGGACGGATGAATCACTTAGAGCATTTTTGACTCGATTTAATGCGGCGGTTGCTTCGGTGGATCGGCCGGATCCATCGATGGTTTTGATGGCGGCAGTGTCGGGAGTCAGAGAGGATTCAGATTTTAAAGTATCTTTAGTACGAGACCCGCCACTGGATCTCGGGGAATTCTTCCACGAAGCTGAAAGGTTCCTTCGGCAAGAAGATGCATGTATGGACTTAAAGTTAAAAGAGGTGAATGTGACTGAGGGTGGAGGACCATCCAACGGAAGCTCGGACAAAGATAAAGGAAAAAGGAAGTTGGGCGACGATTCAGGAAAATCCAGGAAGCAATGGAAGGATCCAAAGTTTTCCACATACACAGAATTAAACGAGACGCAGGAGCGGATATTCATGGAAACTCGGGATCGCCTTCCTTACCGGAGGCCGGCTAGGAGAGAATCATCCGAGCGGGAGAGGGCATCTGGAAAGCATTGTCTCTTCCACGATTTGGACGGGCATGATACCAACAGCTGCAGGCACCTAAAGGATATAATTGAGGAGCATGTGAGAAATGGGCAGTTGAGGCAGTATGTTGGGGCTCGGAATGCAGCGGTGGAGCAGGAGCAACCACCGCCTACCTCAAACCATGAGGATATGAGGTACAGGAATAATGGTCGATTGGTAATCAATTGATCAGGATAATATGAAATAAGTAGCAAACCATTGGCGAGCAACCGAGTCATTTACACATGTATGGGGACGGAGATAGCCCCTAGGCATGCTCTGAATGATGATAAACCGCAAAGCCATGTTTTGCGAAATCTGTCTTTTGTTTTTGGATTGGACACTTAGTTTTCTGGTTTGGTTTTGGAGTTTGGATTGAACTCCTGGTTTTTGTTTGCTTTCTGCTTTGGATTTTCGTTCGGATGACTGGTTTTTGTTTTGGGTTTTCTGTTTTGGATGTCGGTTTGGATTTCTGATTTTCGGATTGGATTTTGATTGGATTCTTTATTGTTTTTGATAAACGGTCGTCGAGTATGGACTATGCTCGGCAAGGGTCCGGAGTGACCAGGATTCGGCCTAGGACTTAGGCCTCCTATTATCAATTATTGTTTCAGGTCGTTGAGTATGGACTATGCTCAGCAAGGGTCCGGAGCGACCAGGATTCGGCTTAGGACTTAAGCCACGGCATTACTTGCGTCCAGGGACACTGGACCACGGTCGTCAGGTGTGGATTGCGCTTGGCAAGAACCCGGAGAGGTTACATCAGCGTCCAGGGACACTGGACCACGGTCGTCAGGTGTGGATTGCGCTTGGCAAGAACCCGGAGAGGTTACATCAGCGTCCAGGGACACTGGACCACGGTCGTCGTGTGTGGATTGCGCTTGACAAGAGCCCAGAGAGGTTATAGATTTGGATATCGGCCCGGAGAGGTCCTGGATTTGGCTATTGGCTGTTGGATAAGAATGGATCAAAGGCTCGGTCTTCGAGTTCGGATGGACATGGAATTGGCTACGAACTTTGGATATCGGATACGGAATTATTCAAAACACGCCTTCTTATCACAAGGCATGTTTTGGGGGGCAAATGTTATCCCGCTTTTTGGTCAAAGCTGGAATATCAACAAATCGGCTGGATATCAGGATTGGAGTTCAATTGGAAACAAGGCTGCAATGGATATCGTCAAAATTTGGTCGAGCTCCAATCAGGACGGAATCGATTGGAAATGATGATGAGGACTAGGAGAGGCTACGTTTCAAGTTTCAGGGTAATCGGAGTTTGTACGAAGAAGATACGATCGATACAAGGTAGGAAGAAGGTACTGTTCGACTCCATCATCTTCCCTTGCCTCGACTCCATCATCTTCCCTTGCCTCGACTCCATCATCTTCCCTTGCCTCGACTCCATCAAACTTCCCTTGCCTCGACTCCATCATCTTCCCTTGCCTCGACTCCATCGAACTTCCCTTGCCTCGACTCCATCGGTTTTCCCTTGCCTCGACTCCATCATCTTCCCTTGCCTCGACTCCATCATCTTCCCTTGCCTCGACTCCATCAAACTTCCCTTGCCTCGACTCCATCATCTTCCCTTGCCTCGACTCCATCATCTTCCCTTGTCTCGACTCCATCATCTTCGAATCCATTTCAACTGAGAATCCTTCGAATCCATTACCTCGAATCCAAGCCATGGATTCGACCCAGTCAAACCGGAGTACAAAACGGATCGAAGCGAGAGACACGCGCCACGTCGCAGTAAGCATCGAGTCGACCGAATCGATTCGAACCAGGATCGATTCGAACGAATCGATTCGAACTAGATCGATTCGAACCAGGCTAGTCAACCAGAAATGCAACCTTGAATCGATCATAACTTGAGATCTACACATCCAAATGCTATGAAATTTTCACAGAAGCTTCAACACATGATGAAGAATGTTCACACCAAATTTCAGCTCGATTGGACAATTTCTTGATCGATTCGAACATAGCTTCGAATCGATCCCAAAGTGGGCCCGGATTTCCAGAAAGCAGGGCATGTGGGCCCCTGACGTACCAGAACTGGTCTCCCCTCAATTTAGGCGAAATATCAGCCTCCTACACCTATAAATAGAACCCCTGGTCATTCAGAAAAGAGGTCAGACAATTCTAAGAGCTAAGGAGCGCCCAGATTCTGCCAGATTCACTCCAGATCACCATTGCCGCCTTAGAATCCAGATTAGAATCATAAAGTCTGTTGTACTACGCAATAAGAAATTGTAATCTTCAAGTATCGAGCAATAAAATCATAAAAACCTTGAAGTGGACGTAGGCCGGAGATAGCCGAACCACTATAAATTGTGCGTCACTGTTCATTATTTCTGGATTGCTGTTTGTTGCTTGCTTAGATTTGATATTTGTGTCTGAATATTGCTGACTTGTATTCATACACTGGTGCTTTCGCAACGCTTGGGGTTTGTGACCATTTTTGGCGCAAACATACTCTAATTCTAAGACCTTAGGAACATAAATCTTGACATTCCTTGGTTTAGACTTGAAGAGAGAGGATTAGCGAGGAAAGGTAGCTTGTGGGCTCCCTCGTCGACTCCATGCACAAACACAAAAATAACATGATCAGACGACTTAAAAGAGGCATCAACAGATGAGAGGGCAGCAGAACACAAACATGTGGTGCATTTGCCTTACAAAGCCGAGAGCGAGCAAGAATGACTTTAGGTAGAAGGGGGAGTCGAACTTAGAAGCCAAATCACTAGAGTTTAATTGTGTATAATTGTAGAAGGTAGAGGAGGATATTAGAGATGGTCTTTTTAGTCTCTAAGGCCTGGGAACAGTGGCGTATCAAGGGTGGGACCATGGGGTGGTATGAGGAGTGAAGGGGAAAAACTATTATGCATTTTTAACACCTCATCTTTTAAGTAGGTGTTTTGGTCCGTTCTGAGGCACTGTCGAAGTATTGTGTTTTCTTGAGACACAAAAAATTTAATATGTTTTTTTTTCACTTTGACCAAATTAAATACAACTACATAAACATACTCACTCAATTACTTTATATATATGTTGAAACTCTTCATATTATATAGTATTTCAATACTTAGTTTCTCTCTCTCGCTCTATATATCTCGTTTCAACTTATTTCTGCAATAAATCAACCAAAAGATATACAGGAGGTATTTCTATGCTTCTGCGACAAGATGTAAGCCTCAAGGCGTTCAAAGTTCAAAAATAAGTTTTCCACATAAACACCATGTCAGAATTAAATATAAAATGATAAACACCAAACCTTAAATAATAAGTATTAGACTTTCAGTGTGATTCAAACAAAATAGCATCAATTACATGTAAAACATTTCATTTAAAAACTTACTAACTTGTACGTCATTTATTAGCATATACATGAACACGGTACCAGTTTTCTTTAAAATAGAAAAAAACGTAGACACGGTGTCATTTAAAAGCATACTATTACAGGTAGCAGTAATAGCAACATCCAATTTCAAGTTAAAATACAAACTATTACAAGTGACATCCAAATTAAATGCAACGAGTAAAGGAAACTTAAACACATTATTACAAAAACAGAAAAGCAGGTAAGTTAATTTTTATTTTGTTTATTTGCCCTCTGATTCTTTTTTTTTAATAATCACGAAATGAGAAAACTGTTTCAAATTTGAAATTGATTTTAGAATCAATATTTCTGAAATTGATTTTTATATGGAATCGATTTCTACAATCGATGCCATTTTGGGAATCAATTTCTAAAATGTACCTTAAAATTGATTTCTAAAATCAATGATGTGATATTTGGAAGTCGATTCCTTGAACGATTACATCATTCGATTTCGAAATTGAGTTCGAAAATTAAAAAAATTAACTACAAACTGTTTTTTTCTTATTCTGTTTTTTAGCCTGCCATGAGGTTATTAGAGTTTGTAACTTTTTGCAAATGGAGACAAACTTTTATGTTTTGAGGTTTGCAAGGCATACATTTGTACACCTCGCATGCCTTGAGCTACTGAGACATATGCCTTAGATGCATGACACTTTTAAAGTCTGAAGTCATTTTGCCTTCGCCTCACCTTGTGGTGTACCTTATATATATTGCAGCCCACATACGATTTCATTGTTGAATTCCATGATTTAATTGAACTTGCAAAGACCTTATGCGATGGAGGTTTTGATTTTATAAGTTTTCATTGTTTGTAAGTATAATAAGTTGACTGTTGATCAGCATCATTGTCCTAGTGGTTAGACACTTCGACTTTGGTGGGAGAGGTTACAGATTCGAAACTTGTGTAGCGTGATTCGAATATATATTGCCATGTAGTATGTTGTATACTATTTAAGTACCAATATGTACTAGCATCTAAGTACCTAATTTTCAAAAAAAAAAAGTTGAGTGTTAATTGAAAAAGGTTTTTTGATAAGTTGCATGATTGAATAAAATATTTAGAGACAAAAATGTTGGTGATATTTTTTGGAATCTGGTGAGTTGTTTGTAGTATGGGACAATGACAGTTACATTGGTGATGGTGATTAAGCTTGCTCCCAGGTTTACGACAGCAATGACGTTTTTCTCAACATGTAATTTTCCTTCATGTCTCCTTATTAGCAAACAAGTGGATGCGTCGAGCTTATGACAAATTGCCTCCCAGCATATAATCGATTGCCTTCGTGCTAACTAAAGCGGTTCTACCATCCTTTGGAACTGCAGTGACAAGAGTATCGAATATGTGACATGCAATGTTACAAACGCGACATAATTTCAAAATAGTGGAAGTAATAGTAGCAAGAGTTGGGGGAGAAAGTGAAATTAATTTGGAATTTCTTGGGTGACAAATGGGGCTGGTCTGCTTGCTTTCATGTAAACACTGAGATGCATCAAGAATATGTCTTTTCGGAATAGCTGACAAAAATATAGTTATTAGGTTGTGCGAGCACTTCCCTTTATTGTTACTGGTTAGGTCTGTTGGTTGTTATAATAGTCATATTTTCAAATGAGCGTGCATGTTCACTCAAAAACTTGACTGTTATGCTCAACAATCAAAATATGAACAGTTGTGATTGTTCACTTATAACTGTCCAAAAATTAACTGCAAAGGCCCAACACTGTCGGACGGATGGCAGCAGTGCGTACACATGTGTGTTTTACCTTTCATGGATTCTATCCTCATACCTCAACAAAAGACCATATTTAGATGCTCAGAAGGTCCAACCTTTCATCTAAAAGTCCTATATTTGTTTAGCATCCTTTTAACAATATCCTAGTAGGGCTGCTTTTTCTTCCTCCTCTTCTTCTCCAAACAAAACTCATTATCCCCATATTAGAATATAATTTACACTGCTTTTGTATTAAAAAAAAATCTATCAAAAAATAAATTGATAAGTATATGACTAAATATGCTTTCTCTGTAGTACAAACAATGAAACTATTAAAATAACATTCTTACTCTTTTGAAATAAAACTATAAAATAAACTTTATAAAAAATATCAGTTTTATTTGTCGAGATGATTTCGAAAGAATTTTTTTCAAGATGTAAACTATTTAAATTGTAAAAAATTAAAATTTTGTAATCTGTAATGCGCGCGCGCACATACACACATATCTGTGTGTGTGCGTGTGATTTTGATTTTTTTTTTTTTGAATATAATCATTTTGAATTATTTATGATCTATCAATCATCCATCCGTTATGTTAATATAAATGTGTCATGGCTTAGAAATGACCATGCACATATACGAGGAAATTAGCTGTTTTGTGCACTCTTCTTGGTTATCAGGTTGTCATTATCTTAATCTTGGTTTTAGTATCTATCCCTCTAGGTTCAATTAAATTTGCAGTTCCCGGGACTCATTTTTCTTCGTTCGAAACAATGTTATAAAATCACTACCTTATTTTTCTTTTGTTTGTAATTTCACCAATTTTGCAGTAATTTAATTGTGAACTTTGCAGGTTAAGTCCTTTAGGACTCCAGATGAAGTTGATACTTGGCTTTTCAAAAATCCATTGCGCTGTCCTGGTGCTTTACATTTTGTGCAAAAAAACTCGACAGTCATCAGTTATGGTATTCAAACTAATTCAACTCAAGTGATCAAAAGAGGCCAAAATGAAGACCCAACTTTCAAATTTCAAATTCCTCTTCAAATTGCAGCTGAGAGAGAAATAGCAAGATCATTGATTGGAGGTGATTTGCTATTTAATAATTTATTTTTTATAGTCAAATAAGTCAAGGTATATGTAATATTAAATTTCAGTTGTTCAATCATTGTAAACTCATTGGTTTGGTCTTTTGTTTAAAACCGGGCGAAGCTAAACAAATGGAAAGTTATAATTTCCGTTTTCCACAGTTACCAGTGGCGATTAAAAATGTACAGTTTTGCTAGTGACTAAAATTTGTGATTGTGAACGTTAACCTTTATGGATTCTGTGTATGTTCTGTAAATGCACAATCATTTTATACAGATACTGGTTTATTTACTAATGCCATTTACTAAAATGGATATGCTTCGTCATGAAAAGCAAATTCAATTCGGTTAGAGAATGATAATATTATCATTACTATACACCTTACATAACTCTTTTGCAATTTAAATATTATATAGATCCCAGTTTCAGTTGGACGGTTGGACTTAAAGAATTTGCACATCCTGCCACAGAAACTTTTTCTACTATTGGTAATACAGGGCAAACTTTTTTCCTTGCAATCGCGATGTTTGGTTTTGTGTTTCAAATTAGCTCTTTGGTCACAGAAAAAGAACTTAAGCTGCGCCAGGTTAGCATGATAAGCTTTTCACTGCATCAGGATTTTATTCTCAACGAAATAGTTTTAATCATCTTACCATTACATAAATCGTTGTTAAATCTTGCAGGCTATGTCAATGATGGGTCTTTATGATTCTGCATATTGGCTGTCTTGGCTGACCTGGGAGGCTATTTTGACATTTGTGTCTTCCCTTGTTACCGTACTCTTTGGCATGATGTTTCAGTTTGACTTTTTCCTGCATAATAGTTTTCTAGTGTTATTCTTCGTCTTCTACCTATTTCAATTGGCTATGGTATTTGCTGTATTATCTTTTCTTGCATTGATGGATGGATTACAAAAGCCTTTAACTTGTGAAACTATTGCAGCTTGGTTTTGCCTTAATGTTATCAACGTTTATTAGCAAGGCATCATCAGCCACTACAGCTGGGTTCTCTGTATTTATAATTGGCTTCTTAACACAAGCAAGTTTCTTGTAACAACATTTTTTTTTTAATTGGAGAACCTCGGTAAACAGCAACAATAATAATAAATGAATTAATTTTCCTTTTTATGTTTGCAGACAGTTACTACATTTGGTTTTCCATATGGGGATAGCTATAAACCATTGTATCGTATACTATGGTCTTTATTTCCACCTAATCTTCTTGCCCAAGCTCTTCACCTTCTTGGAGATGCAACTTCTACCCCTGGAAGCAAGGGAATTAGTTGGGCTAATCGTGGAAAATGTGACCTATCTTTAACTGATAGCTGCATAATGACTGTAGTGAGTTAATTTATTTTTATTCCTTTTTTTGGCAAGAAAAGGGAGTTTATCATTGTAACAACCGCTGTGTGTTTACCTAATGAAATTAATAATATAGTCTCACAAGTAACTGTGTTTAACAGGAAGGTGTTTTAAGATGGTCCATTGCAACATTTGTTTTATGGACTGTTGTGGCATTGTATCTAGACAATATAATTCCAAATTCAAATGGTGTGAGGAAATCAATAATTTACTTTCTGTTTCCCTCATATTGGACTGGAAATGGAGGTAACAAGGTGGAAGGTTAGTTTCTACTATGTTAAGAAGTCTCTAAAGCGGCAATTTTGCAAAACTTATTATTTAATATATTTCTTTTGTAATTTTAGAAGGTTCCATCTGTAGCTGCATGGCATCAGTTCCTCACATAGGGGAAGTCACTCCAGATGATGAGGATGTTCTTGCTGAAGAAACAGCTGTAAAAAGACAATTAAGTGAGAACATAAATGATCCCAATAATGCAGTACAAATACTCGGCCTTAGAAAAACATACCCTGGTACTACAAGTTTTGGTTGCTGCTGTAGATGCCGCAGAACATCTCCATATCATGCAGTCAAAGTATGATTTGCACTTATCTTTATTAATGGTTTATTATGAACACTTTATTGTGACATAATCTTATTAAGTATACATGAACTCTTTTATAGGGTATTTGGGTAAATCTTGCAAAAAATCAATTATTCTGCCTTCTTGGGCCAAATGGAGCTGGAAAGACTACTGTAATTAATTGTTTAACTGGTATTACACCTGTTACAGGAGGAGATGGTAATAGTTCTAATCTTTTTTTTCCTCTTTCAAATCATTCCTTGACTTTAGACTTTGATAATCTGATGTTAAAATCAATTATGTACCTTTTAACCAGCATTGATATATGGGTACTCGGTATGTAGTTCTACTGGCATGTCTAATATTCGAAAGATGATAGGAGTTTGTCCTCAGGTAGCATTTTATCTTTTTATCTATTTCAGTATGGTAGAATGGATACTTACTCGTCTGCTACAATAGCTCAGTCCTAGAATGTAGAAAATAAATTAGTCATTCAGTTTAATTTGACTTTTCTTCTCCTTGGTTGCAGTTTGATATCTTATGGGATGCATTATCAGCTCAAGAACATTTACACTTATTTTCTAGCATTAAAGGTCTACCACCTTCTACTATCAAGGCAGTAAGTGGTTGCAAATACTTTGATTACGGTATTGGTCTGTTGGAATGAAATTTACTCTCAACCTCGTATTTGATGTATTGGATATGCAGGCAGCAGAAAAGTCAATAGCTGAAGTAAAACTTACACATGCAGCCAGAGTCAGGGCAGGGAGCTATAGTGGAGGAATGAAACGGAGACTAAGTGTAGCAATAGCACTTATAGGAGATCCCAAATTAGTGTTCTTGGATGAACCAGTATGTAATTCTTCTATGTCCACTTGCACGTGTTTTAATACTTGGAAATTTAGGTTAACTTTTGAAGGAATGTGCACTGTGTTCATTCTTTGTGGTAGATATTTACCGAGGTTTCTTAGGTGATATGATATGAAACATGATAACCGTCTCTCTTAGCAAGTAATCTAAAAGTGAATATAGAAAAAAATCTTTTTCCCTAACACAAGTTTTTCACAGATCACCTTATAATTTATAACTAATAAAAAAACTGACATTATTTTATGCATCTATAACTGGAACATCTTTTATGTAACACAGACGACTGGAATGGACCCAATTAGTAGAAGGCATGTTTGGGATATTATTGAGGAGGCAAAGAAAGGCCGAGCCATCATTTTAACTACTCATTCTATGGAAGAAGCTGATATATTAAGTGACCGCATAGCTATTATGGCTAAAGGGAGATTGCGTTGCATAGGAACCTCAATTAGGTTGAAATCAAGATTCGGAACAGGCTACATTGCTACAGTTAGTTTTCAAGGCCAAACCTCAAATGGCGGTGGTGCCAACGATGCTACCACCACAAGTGAATCTCATGCCAAAACTGTGAAGCAATTTTTCAAAAATGTACGTTATACAAATTGTATGAATCTAGTGTTAATTTGTTAGCACTTTTATTCCACTCAAGCTGTTTGCTAGCACAAATGACTTGAGGGAATATGAATGCAACTTCCACATTTTTCAAATTTGCATTAGGAAAATTGTTCTAAAAATTAATTTGAGTTTGCTGTTAACTTGTTAAATTTCACAGCATTTGAATGTAGACCCAAAAGAAGAGAACAAATCATTTTTGACTTTTGTCATCCCTCGTGATAAAGAAGGGCAACTTACAGTAAGTTAAATACTAATTCAATATTATTTCAATAGTTTTTCTTTCCTATTATGGCATTTGAATTATTATTTTTTATTGCACTCTAGGAATTTTTTGCTGAGCTTCAAGACAGAGAAAAGGAATTTGGTATTTCAGATATACAACTGGGTTTAACAACTCTTGAAGAGGTGTTCTTAAATATTGCAAAGCAGGCAGAAATTGAGAGTTCTGCTGCAGAAGGGAGATTGGTCACTCTACATTTATCATCTGGAACTTCTATCGAGGTACATAACTATAAAGTTCTGGTGTATTAGGCTTATATTTTATGCAATTTTTTGAAGCAAGATCTTTTTCAAAGAAGAATATCCTCTGGTTTGCTATTACTTATATGAACTGAGGTTCATCTATAAATCATCCAAGGATCTGGGCCATCAGCTTATGATCAAAAGGTTCAAATTGATGGAGTTAAGAACAAAATATTTTGCTTAATCGATATGAATTATCAGATCCAAAATTTGACTGCCCAGATACCTGGCTAAACCTCTGACTGAAGTCCATGTTTTTAATCTGCTTAAAGATGTAGGTATTAGCTACCTAATTTATATTTCATTTGGTCCGAATTAAAAAAAAAGGATAAAAAAAGGTATTTTTCAGCAAGATCATAATATGATTTTCATGCTAAGCTAACATTACCTAGTATTCGGTGTTTTCAGTGCTTCTGTTTATGAACATTCAAGACTTAACACATTTAAATCAGCAAATATAAATAGAAAATGTATACATATAAGTAAGGTTCTAGCCAAAACACAGTTTTTTTTTTTTTGCTTCAAACCAAAAGTGTAGAATATTCTAAGACATGTTTCATGCTCATTAGAATGTTTGAATCACCTGCTCTACTATATATTAGAGCCATTAAATCTAAAATAGATTGACTCCAAAAAAAACTAGTACAGTTTAGCAGTATCGGTGCATTTTGGTAGATTTAACCATGTTAAAATGCATCAAATTTTCTGAAGCAATTAGATTTGCGATCTAATGACTCCAAATGTATGATCTAATTCATTACCTTGCACCTGGATTAACATTGGTTTACTGTAACCATACAGATTCCTAAAGGAGCAAGATTCATAGGAATACCCGGAACGGAATCTCCAGATAATACAAGAGGAATGATGGTTGAAGTTTACTGGGAACAAGATGACAGTGGCAATCTTTGTATTTCTGGCCATTCCGATCCAACTCCAGTACCACCAAATGTTCAAATCGGGGAACGTTCTAGAACTTCGCGTTCTTCTGCACGCGTTGGATATGTTATTGATCCTGATCAAATCATAAACAGAGAGTGAAACGAAAGATCATCTGCAATTTGACGCAGTCTTTTTATGTATGTATATTGCATCAACTTCTGTAGTTTTGAATATTGATGCTTCATATATGATGTATGACAACATATATTTATCAGCGTTTTATATCTTGTACAGTCAGCTACTGTTTCCTCATTCATTGTGTGTGTCTGTGTGATGTATATTGCTCTGTATGTTTTAAATATATACGAAGGATCATTAGAAGTATAATTCTTGGAATTACCATTGGGGCTGTGTTTGTGAGAAATGATTCCAGAAACAAGTTCTTATTTTCAATGTTGAAGTACAATATAGGTGTGTTTTAAATGATATCGTAAAATAATATTATCCTACACATTTCCATTCATATCTCAACCACATTCAAGTCAGCGATGAAGGATTATTTATATGATTTTTTAATTATGAACATGTTTTAGAAATCCGTTTATAAGCTTAGACAGAATCATGTTGATCCTCTAATCACAAGACGATGCATAAGAACAAACACCGATCCGTAACATGAAATGGCCGTTTTATCTATTCTTGCTTCAATTTTCGCTCTATTCGACGTGAGGGTTTGGAGAATCGGTCTGTATACCATGTAGTATGCATCCGAACACATTTTTGAGTTAAATTCACTCCAAAAGAGGTGTAGTAACATGATTTCGAGATGGACTTAAAAAGGACAATATTTTTTAGATATTGGAGTCTCCGACGGTTGAATCGTACTACTATACTTACAATCTTTGATTCAGAACAAGAAAAATCAATTTTGCTATGCCAAACTTTGTAGAAACATCGACTTTTTTTACCAAACTCCACCAAAACTCTTCTAATCTGATCTGATTCGAATATACATCTTTGTAATGGTAATTGAAACTCGATAACAATGATTAAAGTGAACGCAGATCAAAGGTTTGTCGAACCACTATAAAAATCTCATGTTTCTTTAGTTTTCATGCATCCGTGATCTAATTTCTTGTTGATATGTTGTTGAAGGTTTGTGAAATCAATGTGTTGTCTTTTTCTCTAGTTTAAACTTATAAGTAATTCGCTGCAAATTTGATTTCATTCATATTGATTTCTACTGTCGGGAGTGAGATAGTTAGAAGACCAATAAGAACACAAGTCCGAGATCGCATTTAGTGGCTCGAGCTCTTCTTGGAGATAGGCTTATCAGACAATTTATAACCCCAATGGCTTTATCAGCTAGTGGTGAAGATAAACACCTTTGAAAAATTATAATCCTAATGGCTATAACAGTCAGTGATAGAGTTAAGGATATGTCATAGTAGTAATTATGTAATTTGATTATATAACTAAACTATTAAGAGAACCTTATTCGCAATGAAGTATGCTTCTGGTTTTACTTTTCTATTATATGTATTGTTATATTAGATATAAGTAATGTATTATACACATTAAAAATACTAGTACATCAGCATGCACAATACATGCATTAATTAAATAATGCTCAATTAGAAAAAATATTACTCAAGATATGAAGAGCTACAACGTACGTTCAAAATACGAAGTATTCGATTCTTACGTATTGTCCATAATTTAGATGTGAGTTCATTGGTCAAAGTTTTGTCTGATCCCGAGTCAGTATGAAGAAATTATTACAGTCTGAGCGAAAATAATAATATGCCTTGTTGGAGTTTAGATACGGGGATATAGCCTGTTGCTTTCTAGATACAATTGTTAGTCACCATGAAAAACTACAACATACGTTTGTCATATGAAGTATCCGAGTGTTCTTTGTTGTTCGTAATATAGATGCGAGTTTATTGGTCAAAGTTTCTCTTGATTCCTAGTTAGTATGAAGAATTTATTGCAGTTTGAACGGAAAACCAGCGACTTCAACTTAGTCGGAGTTTAGATATAATAATGTAGCCTATTATTTGTTAAGTGCAATCGTTAGTCACCATAAAAAACTACAACGTACGCTTAGAATATGAAGTACCCTTTGTTATGTAATGTCCCTAATATAGATGCGAGTTCATTGGTCAAAGTTTTGCTTGATTTTGAGTCAGTATGAAGAAGTTATTACGGTTTGAAAGAAAAAATAACAACTTCTACATAGTTAGAGTTTTTATTTGGCAATGTAGTATGTTATTTGCTAAGTACAACTGCTAATCATCATGGAAAAGTACTGCATACATTCAAAATATGAAGTATTTGAGTATTTCATATTGCCCATGATGTACATGCAAGTTCATTGGTCAAAGTTTCGCCCTACTCCGAATCAATATGAATTTGAACAAAAAAAGTGACTTCTGCCTTGTCCAAGTTTAGATATGGGGATGTTGCTTGTTATTTGTTGAGTACAATTATCAGTTACCATGAAGAACTACAATATACATTCAGAATACGAAGTATATGAGTTCCACAATGTAGATGCGAGTTTATTGGTAAAAATTTCGTCTGATTCCGAGTTAGTATGAAGAAGTTACTACAGTTTGAACGAAAAAAATAGCAACTTCTGCCTAGCCAGAGTTTAAATATGAGGATGTAGGCTGTTATGTACTAAGTACAACTACTAGTCACTGTTGGGTCAAAAAGTGACACAACATCCGAAATCAAATAAAACGAGAATAGATCTAACGGAAGCAAGTATAAACAACAAGAACGCACAAATTTTATAGTAGTTCGGTCAAATCAAGTGTCTCCATCCACTTAATTTTATTGATGATAGATTTGTTATAAGCACATATGCTTTTAAAGGATTTTCAAATTTAGAAAACAAAGTATGCTCGGATTTTTCCAGTACTTCATGACAATGGTTCAAGTTAAGACAAGAGGATAAAGAGTATGGGCCAAAAGATCCTTTCTATGTTGCTCTAACCCTTCTATTTATTGTCGAAATCATCCGTCATTGTCGCTAGATCATGGAAGACTGGATAAGATATTAGATCCATGAATATATGGAGAGAGAACAGGCCAACTTTGAGCACTTAAATCATGTATTGGTTATCATAGTGATATAGGCTATCCCACACTTCCATAAGTCCCAAGCCTCCAAAGTTTGTAGATGGGTCCCTTTAGAAAATCAATTTAGCACCAACCCCAATTGTGGTCGATACCGACCGTTGCATCAAAAATTGACACAATACCTTGAAGTTGATTAGATCAATATCTAGCAAGTATGAAATGATAGAAGCAAGAACAAACGTGCAATTTTTATAGTGGTTTGAAAAATACACCGGCCTACGTCCACTTAATCCTTGTTATTGATAGTTTTCTCTCTGGAATACAATGATTACAATCAAAATCTGAGCTACCCTCTTATAGATCTCGATTTTATATGAGCTTTATGAGTTAAAGGAGGAAGAAGATAAAGTTCTAGATCCAAAGTGTCAATCCCCTTTCTAGTTGAAGTGACCTTGTTATTTATAGACGATTCCCAGCACAAATCTTGGGACTCCGGGCTTGAACGAGTCTCTTCTTCAAATTCGAAAGCCCAGCATGAAGAACGAGTCGTTATACACATTTCCCAAGATAGCCATTCATGTCTGTACCGACATGAATCATATCGGTACCGACATGATTTTTTGTGTCGAAATTTCATTATTTCTTCATAACTTAAGTCCCAAACCTCCAAAGTGACCAACTCAAAATCTAAAATCATGTCGATACTGACATGATTCATGTCGGTACCGACATAATTTTGTTGTCCAGAACTTAATCAAATTTGGTATACTCCTTCCTTTTACCATCCTTAATGGTTCCCAAATCATGTTGGTGCAAATCACGTTGGTACCAACATGAATCATGTCGGTACCAACCTGATTTACATTTTTTAAACTTAGCCAAATCTTTGATGTCTTCTATCTTGACATTTTTCATGCTCTTTGACTCATTCCTTCATCAGTTTGCAGCCCACTTCATCTATTTGAGTCTATTTTGATACTGTGGAAAAATTACCGGTAACACAGACCATATTATGCTTGCTCTATTTGATTTCAAATTTTTGGGGTTGCTCCATTTCATCATCCAAGCTTGCCCCTAAGTTCTTGATCCATCTCATCTTCATATCGATGTCTAGATTCACTTAGAGCCTGCTTGGTTCAAACACTAGATAACACTTTCCCCCCAAAGTATGCTTTTGTGAAACAAAGCATGCTTTGGATCAAGATAAGAAATATAGTCTTAGTTGTACAAGAGTCACTGGTTAGCTAATCATCTTCCTTGAAGCATTGTACCTTTTCTAAGGACATCCATTCATTACTTCAAATAGTTGGTGTACCGTTCTCTCTTCAACAACCAAGAGAAAGTTTTCATCATTCTGGAAGGTACATTGTATCTCGAACAGATAAATCTCCTAACTTCTCTTCAATTTCTTTATTTCTTTTTTAAAAAAAGGTAAACAAATCATGTCCGTACTGACCAAATCATGTCAGTACCGACATGATTTTTAAAGAGACATATATATATATATATATTATGGACTTAGAATTAATTCAATACTCAATTAATTTACTAAGCACTCATCCTCCTTTTGCAATCTTCGATTATAGCTGTCATGACCTTATGACTGCTGTAGACACCACCTCCAGCATTACCACCGCCAATTGTTCGACCATCAACTTCACCGCCGCCAATTGCTCGACCATCAACTTCAATTTGACCCCGAGTTTTTTTCCCCAAGCCCTTCTTTGTTAGATCTAGATCTAGCACGAAGGTTAGTGTTCAACTTCAATTTTGATGTTGTGGATGTTTTCGTCACCACCGCCACTGCTGAGGCGTCAAGGGGCCACCATTCATCCAAGGCTGACCTCATATGGTTATGCCATTATGCTTGGCCAAATTGGGGCGATGGATTTGGGGACCTCCAGTATTTTTTGATATTGGCACCAAGAAAACTTGTGTGTGAGCCCAAAATTTCTCTAATCTGCTTCTTTTGGCGTCGTCTTCAAGTTTCCCAAGGTCGTTACTTGAGTTTTTCCCAAAGTTGACTCTTGAATTTGCATAGCAACAAATTCTTTCAAGAAACAGTGATGAGATCAGACCGCTTGTCAAGCTTTGGCTGAATGGGAATTGATAGTCCGATTACAGTGAGACGGTTCTGAGGAATATTTGCATCGAATGCTCTTGGCATTCAAGCGAAATATACAAGTCAACACTTCATGTTATACACCATAATCCTGTGTTCCTGCAAAGAAAGCTTTATGTCACTCCCACCAGCAGTTCTGTTATCGTTCACTTTGCGATAGCGGGTAAGATCTGACACATAGTTCCATCATGCGACAGAGCTCATTTACCCACATGAGTGGGCTATCTACACAGAGTGTTCTGTGCACCATGCTTTGAACACATGATGCACACTGCATAGATTACACTTCACGTTGTCCTGCTCGATGTTCAGAATCCAATCAGTCAACACTCATCAACATTCGTTGGATCCTGCACATCAGCTATACTAGTTTTAATTAAAGTAAATCTTTAAAGTAAAACATTCTAGATCGCGTTCTCCATCAATCTTTTTGGTTCAGAATGACAAGACGATCTCCCCATCTCAAGGTCGGCACCAACCCTTCTGCTCCTCCTGAGTCAGCCTCCTCTATAGCTCAGGCTTCTATGTCTACTCCATTTGGAACCAAGTAATTTATAACTCGGAAACTTCAACTGAAGCCCCTTCGGCCGCACTGTCTCATGGCTAAGCTCCCCTAATAGATGGACAACCCATTATGATGGTCTTGAACAATCACCAAGACCAGACACCATGTATGCAGATGGTAGAGTCACTTCATTCGACCTACCTCAAGCACGGGATTCCCAAGGACAACTTCTCCTTTCAACAATCGACTAACTCGCTCATCTCCCACCGCCAGGCTATATCGCATGCAACAAATATATGTGCTTATTCGGACCTTACCACCATTCAATGGCTTCATCAAGTTTTTCTTCAAGAAATCGAAGTGGCTCCCACACATGTACATCCCAATGGATACGCCTTGCTCAATTCTCTATATAGTCTTTATATGATGCAATTGAACCTTCATACCTTCGGAGAGATGACTTGGCTTTCAAGCTTCAAGAAGAGACATGATTTTCCATCTTTGCTGATAATCGAGGCCTACAATCATGCATGGTCATCGAGGCACTTCATAACAAGAGAAGTTACTTCAATAGTGAATATTTCTTCATTTGTTATCCTGAAGGCTTCAACTGCCTTTGGTTGATAGTTTCCATTTCACATTCCTGTGTTTTGTTTTTTTTGTTGTATTTCTTGTATATAGGCCGGCATTGTGCGAGAGCGGCACCAGCAATCCTTGTACAAAATACTGTTGTAAATAAAAGACTGTTTATATCCAATCTTTTCTATATTTACATTTTTGCATCTCTTATTTACTTGCCTGTATAACTGCCAACATATATAATATAATCATCTGTAATGCTATTACATTTATACTATACACGCTCGTGACTATGCGATGCCATTATTTACTGTAACTCTATACATATAAATAAATCTCTACAATTACTTAGTAATATTTTGTTATTTAGTTTTGTTTATCATTGCCAAAGTATTTTTTTCTTGACTAAACAAGACTATATTTCTCAAAATAACTTTACTTGTCTTCGACTGAGCATATCTCACCTTTCTGTAAGTAGAGCCGCTTAACTTTGGTCAATATCGCGGCCAACCTTGTTTTCTTTTGGTCGGGTTTCCTTCAACCAGAATAATGGTTGTATTTACAATAACCATTAACTTTGCACCATTTCCTATCTTTGGGAAACGAGAGTGTGTATGTCCATCTTTGGACATCAACTCTTAATTTCACCTATCTTCGAGTGGTAATTAAAGACAATCAACCTCATTTATTATTAGACAAACATACCATGTTGGGCTATAAACACGGTCATACATTCCAAAAATGTAGTTACATGTTGAAGCCTATCGTTGGGACTCGATGCCTTAGACGTCTATCTTCGGGATTCCATCTTCGATCATGCCTATCTATAGGCATCGATCAAAAACATTCACCGACCATCTTCACTTATCTTTGGCAAAATGTATCTCGCCAGGACATAAGCATAGTTGTATCTGTAGAAGTTCCAATTAGACATCGATTACTATCTTCGAGAATCAGTGTCTCGGATGTCCATCTTTGGGCACCCATTCTTGATCTCACCAGTCACCAAGTGTCAATCAGGAGGATTCATCGACCGTGATCGCTTATCATCAGCCACAAGCATCTCGCTAGGTCGTAAATGTGGTTGTTCCTACCAAAGGTTCAATTATACACCGACCTCTATCTTTGGTGATCAATGTTTGAGATGCTTGTCCTTGAGCATCCATTTTCGTTCTCCTTATCTTTGGGCATCGATCGAAATTGTTAACGGATCATCGTTGCTTATCTTTGTCCGGGCGTGCTTCGCCAAGCCGTAAGTGTAGTGGTGAAAGCTTTGATTGTACACAGTTTGTATCTTGGGGAACCAACATTTCAGTTTCCTATCTCTGGACATCCCTCTTTAATTTTTCCTATCTCTGGACATCTATCAAAGATCAGATGGGTAAACATGAATCGTCCAATTAACCCCGGTGTGATTATACTCCTCTTACTAGACATGGATCAAAGGAGTTCATTGGTACCTATCTCCAGGTACTTGGATATGGTACTAATCACGTGACACAAAGTTAAACTTCTAATAAGACGGTTCCATTGGTTCCAAAAGCTAAATTTATTTATAAACAAAAGAAATGGCAAGTCCTACCTTATTACATTGCCCATAGTCAATCTGGATGGTTTATTTGCTAAAAAGAAGCAATCTAAGTGAAATAGCATTGTAGGTGCTCACTATTCTACACCCACGGAATTGGGACCCCATCAACAGTCGAGAGCTTGAAATTTCCATCTCCAAGCTTCTATTCAATTGGGTAGGGGCCTTCCTGATTCAACACAAATGCCCCCATACTAAGGAGGACCTGTTTCAAAATGATGTCCCCTAACTCAAAGTTACAATTTTTGACTTCGGCGTTGAAGTGTCTTGCCACTCTTTTCTGGTGAAAAGCTACCCTCAGTTTAGCCTCTTCTTGTTTTTTGTCAACCAAGTTGAGGGACTCAAGCAAGAGTTCCTCATTCATCTTAGGATCGTAATGTTTTATTCGATGAGAAGGGATTTCCAGTTCTATCGGAATCATGACCTCATCTTCAAGGCCAAAGCAAATGGAGTAGCCCAGTCATAGACTTGTGGGTCGTCCTATAAGCCCACAATGCTCGTGGTAACTCATCTACCCAGTTGACCTTGGCTTTCGTCGGTCGCTTCTTCAGGATGGATTAGATGATCTTGTTCACTGCCTCCACATGTCCATTCACTTGCAGTTGTGTTACTACTGAGAAGCTCTTTGTATTTTGGTACATTGTCAATAATGATCTTCTGTGGGACTCCAAATCTGCATACGATGTTCTTCGCTATAAATTTGATCGCTTTTTTCCTTAGTGATTATGGCCAACGGGTTCCTCTTCAGCTCACTTAGTGATCTTCTGTGGGGCTCTCGGTATCTTTGCAAACCTTTGGCTTCTATCACATCATCTAGTGTAATCAGCTACGTGTTAGCTGATTGTGACCAAAAGTATTCACAACGAAGAATCTTCTTTGCCAAAGTCCACCTCCAGTGTGATCACCACAGCTTCCTTCATGCACGTACGAAGGGATCTTCGTAGCTTCATATTTGGTGACATACCATAACAAGGGGGTTGAATCCTCTCTGATATAGCACTCCTTCTTGCATAATAAATCGCAGTACCATACGAAGGAGTTTTCTTCGTTCATCCATTTAATATAGTTCCCTTTAGCAAATAGTATATTGGAGTCATCCACGACTCCTTTTCTTCGTCGGCCTCCAAGATCCAATCAACATCCATTTGGTCGATGCTTGAAGCCGATAAAACTTCTACTAGAATGAGTCCCATAAGCTGTACCCAAAACTGGCCAGTTTGACTATTGAATCAGCTTTCGTATTCTCTTTTCTGGGTATGTGCGTGATTGTGTAATGTTCAATATCATTCAACAGTTTCAGCATCCTTGTCCGTTAAGGAGTGCGTCTTAGCCTAAAATTACTTTTTGACTTGGCAGACCAGCAATTGAGAGTCGCTAAATATATGCAGTGCTTTGACCCTGGGTTCTTTCGCTATCTTGAGCCCCACAATCAACGCTTCATATTCGGCTTCGTTGTTTATTGCTGGGAACTCTAGCTTCATTGAGTAGCATATTTTTCATCCTTCTAAAGTCACAAGAATCCCTCTTGCCCCAGAACAACATTCATTGGAAGCTCCATTACATATAACTTCCGCTGGGAAAATTGGACCATATCTTCTTCCTCTTTTCCATCTCGGACGGTGAATCCAGCAATCAAATCAGCCAATGTCTGTCCTTATATCGCCTCCTTGGGATGTTAGGTTGTATCATATTGGCTCATCTTGATATTTAACTTCAGTAATCTCTTTGAAATCTCGGGTTAATGCAGTACTTGTTTCAATGGTTGATGAGTCACCACCTTTATCAGGTTTGCCTGGAAGTACGGTCGCAACTTCTTTAAAGCAATCAACAAGCAGTGTGCCAGCTTTTCCAACTTTGGATAGTTATTTTCTACTTCGGTAAACTATTGGCTAATACAGTATACAAGCCTTTATGATTTATGTCCTCACATACCAAGGATGCACTCGATGTGCGAGCAGATACTACCATGTAAATGAATAGATCTTCTCATTCCAAAGACTTCGAAAAGACTGGTGGTCTTTCCATGTGTTCCAACAATTTCAAGAAAGCTTACTGGAATTCCTTCATCTACACAAACTGTGACAACCGCCCTACACCTTCGACACTCAAGTATAACCTGTAAATTATGTTGTAACAGTGCCTGGTCGATATAGGACAGTTGTCAAGGGTTGTATGATAAATAAAACATCACACAACCTATCGTGTATCTCATAGGTAATCAAATAAAATATAATAGTCATCAAAGATATAAAGCAGACGAGACAGTAATAACTGAATGAACCATAGAAATCAGAGTGCACAGATCCATACATCTATACAACATAAGGGATAGAGTTTATACAACTGATAATAAACTCAAATAAAGAACTATCTCTTAATGGATAAAAGCATTGGTAAGCCTAATAGAGCTGCAAAGTGGAATAAGCAATAACAACTAAATATATTAATACATGAGAGTATAGCCTCCTACTTGTCACCTGTCTAGTTTCTCGTGCTCACTAGACCTGATATCCCTAATATACTCAATTAAGACTACTCGGAATAATAGGAAGAAAAGCATAAAATTCCAGTCAGAAAATATTCTGGTGTAAGCGATAGAAAATATCAACTACTATACATCAATATACTTGAACAAATAGGTATGGGGAATCTAACCTGATCCATCCCTACATCGAAAGAGTTAGCACAAAGCATAGGATTTGTGATACTCTATCATAGTTGTCATGGGTGTACTATATGTCAAGGCATGAATGGGTATCCAGATATCTGTATCAATAATATCTACACCGTGTGACATCCTTGGGGTGATATGTAACCAAAGCAAACATAACATCTATCATCCATCCTCGCATTCACTCACTCAGTGCATTGGATATACAATAACTAGTATGACCATATCGTTAGTCAGGGACTACTCAACGTCCCAGTTCCTCGGTACTCAAATCCATGCCACTTAGTATGCGAGGATCTAGACCGCCCATCGTATGCAGTTCAGGGTATGACAAATCTTCCATTGTAAAGATTTAGAGCCCATCCCAGGTGAGTTTCCTTACATACCTCTGCTTTATAAGTACACATCGAAACCTCTGAGTATCAATGTCCTTTTGCACACATCATATCCATAAAAGAGCATATTCTAGAATTGATCTTGAAGCCATCATACCACTTCCATCTGAAGTGGTCAAGATAGGGACGATTCTTGACAATCATCACCAGCCATTTGTCTCATAATCATCTTCTAACGGTTCCTAAAATCCGACTCATATCCCTATACTTCGTGTTCCAAAGTACAACCATCCTATCATCGAAGCCGTCACTCCCCATCACCAGGCTATGCATCGTCGAATTCCATGATCCAACACCGAGTGGCATAAATTGGTGTCGATTTGGGCCTTACAAAAATTTGGCTAGGCGCTTAAGTTGGATCGAGCTCGGCATAACACACAAGGGACTCGATGCAAATGTTGCCACGTCCCAGAGTGAACGCACAAAAGACTCAAAGAAACTTGAATTACTTCCTACCACCGAACCATGAGGCCCCGACCTGTGACCATCGATCCATGCATACCAAACTATGACCATTGACCTGAACTTCCTGATCCAAGCTTCCATCGGTCCAACACATTAGCCATTTTTCCCTCTAAATGAAACACGAAATACACCCCTATGTGATCTAAATTAGACTCCCATACGACTCGAAGTCCAAGTATTCTGATCCCACTCCTTAGTAGCACTATGGATCCCATACTTAAACTCGAAGTGACCCCTATGCAACCCGAAGTGAGACTTGAAGTGCCCCTCTATACAACCCGAAGTGCTACTTGAAGCAATCGCTTACCGATCCAAAACCTTAGCACCACCACCGATCTAGCTTCTTTCGACCATAGCTAACGAACGCCAAACGACCTGAAACTTGAATTGTAGCTTTGTGAAGCCTTCCTTGTCGCCCCACACAACTCGCTCAAAATTTAGCTGATGCCACTATCACGGATCGGTGACACTATTCCTATTTCTAAGTCGTCATTCGATCGGTGTTTTCAACCAAACAAACAACATACATTCAAGCATTCAACATATAATTATATCCAAACAAGAAAGAATTCACATACATCAAATTATAGCCTAAATCTAAGGTTAAAAAAATAGAAAATAATCATAAGAATAAGGGAGATCCATAAAAACACAATTTCACAAAACCTCACCAAATCACTTGAAATTAACATATGTGATTAAATATGGTTTAATACACGTTTTAGGGCCCAAAAATCATTCTAAAACATTATTTTAAGGTATATAGAGACTATTAGTAAGTGAGAGGCTCTAACAACTCACCTAAATCCCAACCAATCCAAAAAGAGCATGAATCCCAAGATGAACAGTACATCCAAGGTGTCTCCTATGTTAAATCCCTAAATCCAAGTGTCGATTTCGTTAATCTCCTCATAACGAAAAGATTCGGGTAATTATAGTTGGTTTAGAGTGGTTTTGGGCTTAGAGAATGTTAATGGTGGTTACTCTAACTATTTTGGGAAGTGTAAAATGACAAAGAGAAGTCCCATCAGCTTCTTATAGGTGCTAATCCCGAAATGGGCTTTGGGCTTAGCCACTAATCCCCATAATTATCCACTAAGCTGTTCAAAATTGAGTGAAACTTCAAATAGCCATATCTACCAAATAGTAAATCTGTATTCCTATTATGGCCATACTACAGACAGGGAAACCATCATCCCAATCAAATGGAATTAGGCTCTAATTCAACTACTATTAAAAGTTACAGGCCTTACAAGATTTTCATGGCCAATACCATCCAATAAAAATTCTAAGAGTAGAAAATGTCTCTAGTAGTAATTTCCTAAAGTTATTGAGTTGTATAACCCTAAGTGAATTTAAAAATAATATTTTAAAATCCTTTGGTATGTAAAATACAAGTCGTTACACTCACCCCAATTTAGGAATTTCATCCCTGAAATTCCAGACAAAATCGGTAAGGTTATCCCGCATGCCTAACAATCATATCCAAGCATATGCAACAATCACACATCAAACATGCATGCAAAATAACAAATATCAAAAGGTAACACCCAAGCCAATCCTTGCATTCAAGATACTACACTAAACTATACTTTGTGATATCATAAGTGAAAGTAAAAGAGATAAACAGAAAATCTTACGAAGTAAAGAGCTCCGAATAATTAGCCTTTATGCTCTCCTTGGTTTCCCCCATGTGGTCATCTTTACTCTCATCCCATTGAACCTCCACTAACTCCATCATCTTCCTCTTAAGCTATTTCGTATCGCGTCCGACAATACGAATAGGCCTATGAGGTCTCAAAGCTTCTAGTTCAATCTTGATATCATCAAGTTGATGCGGTGCAATCGTCATGCCTGAGTCGTGCATATACTTCGGCAAGTGAGAGATGTGTAATACGTTGTGCATGCCCACCATCTTTTAGGGTAAGTCAACCCTATATGCTAGGTTACCAATCCTCTCTACTATCTGAAAGGACCTACTAATCTAGGCGCCAACTTCCCCTTACTACCAAATTGAAAAACATTCTTCAATGGAAAAATCTTCATAAACACCATATCAATAACAGAGAACTCTAAATCCCTACATAGAATAAAACATTATAGAAATCATCGTATATCTCACAGCGCATCAAATAAAGTATAATACTCATCACAGATATAATATAGGAAAGACAATAATAACTGAATGAACCATAGAAATCAGAGTACACTGATCCATACAATTATACAACATAAGTGATAGAGTTTATACAACTAATAATAATTTCAAATAGATAACTGTCTCTAAATAGATAAAAGCAGTAGTAAGCCCCATAGTGCTGCACAGTGGAATGATAAGCAATAATGACAAAATATAGCAATACATGAGAGTGTAGTCTTCTGCTCATCACCAATCTAGCTCCATGCGCTCACCCAACCTGATATCCCTAATCTACTCATTTAAGAGTACCCGAAATAATAAGAAGGAAAGCATAAAATATCGAGTTAGTCAACAGTCTGGTGTGAGCGGTAGAAAATCGCAAATACTAATAAGTCAATATACTAAGACAAATGGGTATGGGGAATCAAACCTGACATGTTCCTGCATCCAAAGAGTTAGCGCATAACATAGGATATATACTACACTATTGTAGTCGTCATGGGTGTACTACATGTCAAGGTACAAAAGGGTGTCCAGATATCTACATCATGTGACATCATTTGGGTGATAAGTAACAAAAGAAAACATATCATCCATCATCTATCCTCACATTCACTCACTCGATACGTTGGATATATGATAACTCGTACGACCACATCGTCAGTCTGGGAATACTTAATGTCATGGTACCTCAGTACTCAAATCCATGCTATCAATAGGCTAGGACCTAGACTACCCATCGCATACAGTCCAAAGTAAGACAGATCTTCCATCATAAAGATCCGAGGACCATCGCATGTGAGCATCCTTACCTACCCCTACTTTATAAGTACACATCGAAACTTCCAAGTATCAACGATCCCTTTGCACACATCATATCCATAGTAGAGTGTATTCTCGCACACATACAACTCTCATCTGAAGTCATCAAGGTTGGGACGATTCTCAAAAATCATCACTAGTCGTGGAATATCATCATTTGTCCCATAATCATCCTTTAACAGTTCCTTAAATCTGACTCATAGACATATACTCTACATTCCCAAGTACAGCTATCCCATCGTTGAAGCCATCACTCCCTATCACTAAGCTACACCTTGTTGAAGTCTGCGATCCAATACCGAGAGGCACAACTCAGTGCCGATATGGGCCTTAGCCAAATTTGGCTAGGCACTTAAGTTGGCTCGAGCTCAGGCTAACACCTAAGAGACCAAAGCAAACGTAGAAACGTCCTAGAGCAAACACACAAAAGACTCGAAGCAACTTGAATTCCTTCCTGCCACTGAACTATGAGGCCCTGGCCTGTGACCACCGATCCATGTACACCGAACTGTGAACACCAATCCGAACACCCCAATCCAAGCTTCCACCGATCTAACACTTAATCCATTTTGTCCTCCTAATGAAACTCAAAGTAAACCCCTACGCAACCCGAAGTAGACTCTCATACGACTCGAAGTCAAAATATGCCGATCCTACTCCTAAGTTGCTCTACTGATCCCACACTAGTACTCGAAGTGGTCCCTATGCAACCTGAAGTGAGACTCGAAGTGACCCTTTATACGACCAAAATGCAACCCAAAGTAACCACCCACCGAACCAAGGCCTTAGCTCCATTGCCGATCAAGCTTCTTTCAACCATAACTTGAGCAACCAAAATCCAAATGACTTGAAACTTAAAACGTAGCTTTGTGTGGCCTTCCTTGTCGCTCCACACAACTCGCATCAAATTTAGCCAATGCCACTTTCATGGATCAACAATGAGTTATGACACTATTCCTATTTCTAAGTCACCATTCGATCGACATTTTCAACCAAACAAACAACATACATTCAACCATTCAACATATAAACTATATCCAAACAAGCAAGCATTCACATACACCAAATTATAGCCTAAGTTTAAGGGTAAAAAATTAGAGAAGAACAATAAGATAAAGGGAGATCCATAGGGACACAAGTTCATAAAGCTTTACCAAATCATTTGAAATTAACATATGTGATTAAATATGGTTTAAAACACATTTGGGCTCAAAAATCATTCTAAAACATTATTTTAAGGCATATAGTGACTAATCATTAAGCGAGAGGTTCTAACCACTCACCTAAATCCCAAGCAATCCAAAAAGAGCACGAATCCTAATATAAATAGTAAATCAAAGGTGTCTACGTTAAATCCCTAAATCCAAGTGCTAATTTTGTTAATCTCCTTATAATGAAAAGATTTGGTTAATTAAAGTAGGGTTTAAAGTGGTTTTATGCTTAGAGAATGTTAATGGTTATTTCTCTAACTATTTTGTGAAGTTTGAAATGATAAGGAGAAGTCCCATCAGCCCCTAAAGGGTGATAATCCTAAAATAGGCTATAGGCTTAGCCACTAATTCCTATAATTATCCACTAAGCCGTTCGAAATCGTACGGAACTTCAAACAGCCATATCTTCCAAATGGTAAGTCGGTATCCCTATTATGACCACTCTACGGAAAGGGAAATAATCATTCCGATCTAATGGAAGTTGTTTCAAACCCTAATTCAACTCCTATCCAAAGTTATAGACCTTAGAATATTTTCATGTCAAAAGCATCCAATAAAAATATATGAGTAGAAAATGCCTCTAGTAGTCATTTCCCAAAATTATAGAGTTGTACGACTCCAAGTAAATTTAAAAATAATATTTTACAATTCTCCGATACGTAAAATACGGTTACACAAACTTGTCTTTTTCTTTATTGAGAGCATCAAAGAACGGTATACACTTATCCATCGCCTTTAGAATATATCGATTGAGCGCAATGACCTTCCATTCAAGGTCCACATTTCCCTCCTTGTTTTTAGGCGATAACATCTTTCAACGCATTAATCTTCTATAGATTAGCTTCAATACCCCTTGAGTTCATGATGAAACCCAAAAACTTGCCTGATGCGACCCTTAAAGAGCATTTCAATGGTTTAAGGTTCATCTCCCACTTCTGAAGCACATCGACCATTTTAGAGAGGCCATCTATGTGATTCATCGAGCATTGTGACTTCACAAGCATATCATTTAAATAAACCTCCATCGTCCATCTGGTCTGATCTTTGAATATTTACAGTCGTTGGTATGTAACTTTAGCGTTCTTCAAACCAAACGGTATCACTTGATAATAGTACAGGCCCAAATCGATGATGAAACTCATATGCTCATGATCTAGAATACGCATTATTGTCTGGTTATAGCCAGAGTATGCATTTAAAACGGTAGCAGATCATATCCAACCATTGAATCCACAATTTAGTCAATCTTCGACAGCGGGAAGCGGTCTATTGGGCATGCTTTATTCAGGTCTAAATAATTGATGCACATCTGTGACGCCCCACTCCGAGACCCACATTAGCAAAGAGTATTACTAGGTAACACCGTCTGCTAATACGGAGAATAGAGCTGGATAGGAGCGACCATCTATAGCCTTGTTTTAATTATCTATTGAATACGCCGACAATTGTCATACATTTTTTTCTTCTTTCTCAAATGGATCGACATATCCAATAAATACTTAATACAAAGCCATAGGTGGCTGAAGGATCTATCAGAACAAAATATAACAACTCAAATGTAATACACATCACAGAACAGTAGATCATCACATACATTTACACATATACAGATACATTACAAGTATATAAAATGATACATGTCAAGTGGTAAAGCAAACCACAATATACAGGCGAGTCAAAAGAATACATATTAGAGTTACAGCACAAAAGGACTACACAAAAAGCTATAACAAAAAGGAGCTAGCAGAATAGTCCATGCGGAAGCAAAATAGGCTAAGTCCAATGTACCTAATCTGAAACATCTCGGTCTGACCCGAGTATAAAATACACGGGTTAGTCTAGCTAAACAAATCAGTTAGATAAACTAAATGATAATAAACATACAAGGTCATAAAGTACCACAAATATCTCCAAAAGAGATAACCAGATCAACTAACAAAGATGAATCATAACAAGCCTCATATCATCGGCAACTCAAATAAACAAAGGATATGAATATCCCAAAACAAGCCAAAAAGGTAAATAACAAATACCAATAAAGGTAACACAAGTTTCCATAGGGTAATCGCTATATATCGTGTGGTTCAAAGGACCTACACCGAAAGGCGATACACTAGGGAAATATAATTGTCAAAGAAACAAAAGATGCTCGAGCTCAGTACTGTATAACAAGGATCCACAAGCCCGAAGGCAACAAACCCAAATATCTCTCGAGCGGTGACGAATGACCAACTCCAAAAGCGATACTATAGGGCAACAAACCCGAAGGCACAAACCCGAAGGTACAAGCCCGAAGGCAACATACCCGTAGGCAACAAACCCGAAGGCAACATACCCGGAAGGCAACATACCCGAAGGCAACAAACCCGAAGGCAACAAACCCCAAAGGCAAAAAACCATAGTGGCGAAGGTCCGGAGACCCAGTACTGGACACCACTAACTGGCAGAATGTGTCACAACTCTCAGAAAGGAACCCGAAAAGTGTTAACGTGAGTCCCATACCACACGCTCGCACTAAACGGTTTACTAACCGTTATTCAATTTCACACTCAAAGCATTACAAAGTTCACCTCATCTCATCGGTAAACCAGACCCAAAGGTCAAAACGGTCAAACGAATAGATTAGGAATTAATTGAAAAGATAAACACACGTGTTCATAGTACGCGTTTTATTTAATCATTTAATTCTCCTCCCTCTTCGCTCGAAGTGCAAAATTGTGTGTTTTATATAGAAATTATAAGTTGGAGAAACGAGCTTTTAATACAATTTAAAAAGATCACTTTATAAAAACCCGTGTATGAAATCTAAAAAGAATCATCAAATTCATAAATGCGATAACAACTAATTGGGTCAACACGAATCGATTAAAATTGGAAACCCAAGCAAAATAAACAAATTGGGCTAAGACAAGCAGATCAGTCGACTGAACCAGGTGGTCATTCGACTGACACAATGCCTGGAAACTTTCGGTTTTCAGGTCAGTCGACTGACCCAGGTGGTCAGTCGACTGATACAGGGACAGAATGTTTTCTGCCCCTGGTTCAGTCAACTGACCTACTGGTTCAGTCGACTGAACCTTCTTCTAGAGCAGAATCAACCTAGCCCCCTTGTGGGGCAAAATCAATAACACGGAACGGAAGCGAACGAGCAAGCAACAACGACTAAGGATTTATGCCAAGCGACAACCCAGCCTTGTATGGACCTCCGAAACAACCCCCTAACGTGTTCAAACATCAAAGATTGGATTTTTAAAGATTTGATCTCAAAACACCAAAAATTGGAATATTCACCAATTCAATTCAAATCAAAAGCAAATGAACATAAATAAGTGTTAGGAATTCATACCTAACAACAATGATATCTATAGAAGTAGATGTGAGTTCAAAAACTCACCTTTTAACTCAAAAACAATGATGAGAAGCTCAAACACAAAGAAAAGATCAACCACTCTTCACTTCAACTCCACAAGCTCCAATCTAAGATCAAAAACAAATATTTCCTAAATTAGGTTGTAGGAAATTTCTGAATTTGGAGAGAGATTGAGATGGAGAAGGTGAAAAGAAGGCTTACCTAAGCTTCTCTTTGATTTTGGAGCAAGATTTTGAGTTTGCAAAGGAAAATAGGGCTTGGAATTTCTATTTCCCATTCTCTTCCCCCATTTTCAGTTGAGCTAGAGTGTTAGGAAATGAAATGAGTGAATGGATGAAGAGTTAATGAGTTAGGGTAATAAGTTGGGTTAGTGGGCTGAAACCCAAACCCAAAGCCCAAATAGAAAATAGCAAAATTCTACTCAACTCCAAACATATCGATGCTTATACTCAAAAAGATCGCAAATGCCATTTTGGACTCAATGGAAGTAGTCCCGAGTCCTAATTCGACCGTTTGCAAAAAGTGACATTTCGGACTTAAATCCGACTAATGACGCTATATTTAAATAAAAGATTTAAATATACAATTGTAAAATATGCGGGTTGTTACAGATCTCCCCGCCTTAACAAAATTGCGTCCGCGCAATTCCTAGGGAATAATTTGTAACAACTACATACTTACATCACCCAAAGAGGAAAGAAAATAAGCTTGAGATAAAGAGATATTCTCACCATTGCTAAGCAAAGATAGAAAACCCGGATAGGATCGCTTGATAAACTCTCTGGTTTCCCAAGTACAGTCATTGGGATTAGCGGACCATTGAACTTTAATGAGCGGCACGTCCTTGGTTCGAAGGTGTCTCTCCTCCGAGGCAAGTACGCGAATAGGCTGATGTACAATAGATAAGTCTGGTGAGATCTCAAGCTCTTGCAAAACAGGAGAATCGATAACAGAATCTGATTCTCGAAGACACTTTCGAAGCTGAGAGACGTGAACACGTCGTGAACATCAGATAGATTAACTAGAAGTGAAACTCTATAAGCCACAGGGCCAATACGTTCAGTAATAGGAAATGGTCTTATAAAGCGAGGAGCCAATTTCCCTGTCGTACTGAAGCGCATAACCCCTTTCAAAGGAGAAACACGAATAAAGATGAGATCATCAACCAAGAACTCGAGAGGCTTCCTACGGTTATCCGCGTAGGATTTCTGACGGCTCTGTGCCTCTTTCATTCTCCGATGAATAAGATCAATCTTCTCAGAAGAATCATGAACAAAATCTAGGCCAAGAATAAGCTTCTTCCCAGATTCCAACCAACATGAAGGTGATCGACATGGCCTTCCGTATAAGGCTTTGAAAGGAGCCATACCGATACTGGACTAAAAACTATTGTTGTAGGAGAACTCTACAAGGGGTAGATGATCCTCCCAACCACCTTCGAAATGAAGAATACAAATACGGAGGAGATCCTCTAAGATACGATTCACCCGTTCAGTCTATCCATAAGACTATGGATGATAAGATGTGCTGAAATTAAGCTTTGTTCCCAAAGCTTGCTGAAGACTCTTCCAGAAATGACTTGTGAATAAAGGATCACGGTCACTCACAATCGAACTAAGAACACCGTGAAGTCTCACGATTTCCTTGATATATAACTTAGCCAAAAGAGAAGCAGTCCTATTAGATTTAATAGGAACAAAATGAGCTGATTTGGTGAGGCGATCAACAATAACCCAAATGCTAGAATGGCCTGATTTCGTACGAGGTAGGCAATCAATGAAATCCATCAAAATCTGATCCCATTTCCACAATTGAATTTCTAGAGGCTGAAGGAGACCAGAAGGGTGCTGATGTTCGGCTTTAATACGTAGACAAGTCATGCAATTACTCACATAACTCGCCACATCGTGCTTCATGCCTTCCCAATAATAAAGGCGATGCATATCGGCATACATCTTACTACTGCCAGGATGAATGGTATACTTAGAACGATGACAGTCATCAAGAATGTCATGCCTAAGTGCAGAATCAGAAGGCACAATAAGATGGTTCTTCTTGCGAAGACACCCATGAAAATCAATGCTGAAATCCCGCAATGCCTCATCACGGGATTCAGTCTCACAAAGCTGAATAAGATGCACAAGATCAGGATCACGCCGCTGAGCTTTGGCAATACGATCAAATAGAGAGGGTCAAGCTTCCAAACTGAATAATACTATCGGAGAATCAGAGGATGGAGCTCGATCATGAATATCACAAAAAGATAGAGTCTCAAGAATATCCCATTCGACAAGCATCATAGAAACGACAGCCGAATGTCTGCGACTAAGCGCATCAGCAACACGATTACCCTTACTAGGGGTATACTGGATATCAAAGTCATAGGAGGCAAGAAACTCGAGCCAATGTTGTTGCCTCATATTGAGTTCCTTCTGAGTGAACAAATACTTCAAGGATTTATGATCGGTATAGAGAATGAAGCGCTCGCCTAATAAATAGTGTCGCCAAATCTTCATGGCGAAGACAATGGCGGCTAACTCAAGATCATGAGTGGCATAGCAAACTTCATTCGGACGCAGTTGCCTAGAAGCATAAGCAACTACCCGATCCTTCTGCATAAGCACGACACCGAGACCACTACCACAAGCATCAGTGTAGACAACAAGATCATGATTCCCCTCGGGAACCACAAGAATAGGAGCATTAGTGAGAAGTTCCTTTAATTTCTGAAAGGAAGCTTCAAACTTGTTGGACCAAATATAATGAATGCCTTTCCGAGTAAGGCTGGTGAGAGGAAGCACAACACAGGAAAAATCCTTAATGAATCGACGGTAATAACCCGCCAATCCAAGGAAACAACGAATCTCATGAACATTCTCATGCCTCTTCCAATTCTGGATAGCTTCGATCTTTGAGGGATCGACAGAAATGCCATCAGAAGATACAACATGGCCTAAGAACTTAACCTTATTCTCCCAAAAATGGCACTTGGAGAATTTGGCTTTAAGCTGATGGTGACGAAGAGTACTCAAGACAATTCTCAAGTGATTAGCATGCTCGGCTTCAGACTTAGAATAAACAAGAATGTCGTCGATAAACACAAGGACGAACCTATCGAGATATTCTCGGAATACTCGATTCATAAGATCAACAAAGAAAGCAGGGGCGTTCGTCAAACCGAACGGCATAACGAGCCACTCGAAAGAACCATATCGAGTGCGGAAAGCTGTAAGAGGTATGCTATCTTCCGCGACTCGGAGCTGGTGAAAACCAGTGGCAAGGTCGAGCTGAGAGAAGACCTTAGCGCCACTTAATAGATCGAACATATCATCGATCCTAGGCAATGGATACCTATTCTTGATGGTCAACTCGTTAAGCTTGCGATAGTCGATGCAGAGCCTAAGAGTTCCATCGAACTTCTTCACGAAGACCACCGTGGCACCACACGGTGAAAAACTGGACTGAATCAACTGTTTGGACTCAAGCTCTTAAAGCTGCTTCTTGAGTTCCTCATTTTCTTTTGTAGACATCCTCGTGGGAGGACGGCCAACTGGCTGCGCGCCTGGAATGAGATCAATGCAAAACTCGATCGCTCGCTTGGGTGGCAAACCCGAAACTGGCTCAAAAACATCAGAGAAGTCACAAACAATAGGAATACGAGATATATCATCATCATCTCGTGAGTCAAGAGAATATAAAGCCATTTCGGAATTATCCACATTCCGAAGAACAAGTGATAGCTGAGTAGACGAATCTGGGTGTCTAAGATATAAAATTCTTTCAAAAATAATAATTCTGGCATCGTATCTCACTAGCCAGTCCATACCCAAAATCATATCAAATCCCAGATAGGAAATAACGTGCAGATTCGCACGAAAAGAAAAGCCACATAAAACAATCTCAACATCATCACAAAGCATGCTAAGGGTTGCGGATCCCCCAATAGGATTCGCAATCCTCAACGAAGTAACCATGCAAGAAACATCCAAAGACAAATCATCGATGAGCTTCTTCAGTACGAAAGAATGCAAAGCACCCGTATCGAAAAAAACTCGAATACTACGGTCATGAAATAAAATAGAACCTTCCAAAATAGATGGAGATATACCTCTGGGCTAAGAAGAACCTCCAGAAGCCTTAGCAACATAAAGCTTGCCAGACTTAGCATTAGCAGGAACAGTAGGGCAGGAGGAAACATGATGACCTTCCTTCTTGTAATAACGACAGAAGAGAGGCTTAGGACAAGCTCGAATCATATGATCAGGAGAACCACAATTGAAACACTTTCGAATGGAAGGTGTTCCAGCAGATTGAGAGTTAGAACCAGGTTTAACGGGTTTTTTCTTCTTGGAAGGGAAAAATTCCCTCTTATGAAATGGAAACTTCTTCTTATTGGGGTTCTTACGAACCTCAACATCATCACCACTATCACACTCCTTCTCGATGGCTTCGAGAGGAAGTGCCGAGTCAACCAACTCCTCAAAAGAAAGCTTAAGCTGAAGTATTAAAGACTTCTTAAGATATTTCTTAAGACCAGAGACAAACTTCATATTCTTCTTATAAGAGGTGCTAATGAATTCAAGACCATACTTAGATAAGGCCTCGAATGATGCAACATACTCAGAGACGGAGGACTTCCCTTGCTTCAACTCAAGGAAGAGACGGGCTAATAAAACTTTCTCAGATTCAGGAACGAATTTGAGTTTGAATCGTTCCCGAAACTGAGTTCAAGAAAGAACAGACTCATCAAGTTCAGCTACAAGAAGCTCGTACCAATCAAGGGCACGCTCTTGCAATAAGCTAGAAGTTACAAGAACTCGATCGTGGTCAGAAAGATCCATGCGAGAGAAGATACGCTCACATGTGCGAATCCAAGCTTGGACCTCAAGAACGGACTCGGAGCCTTTGAATGGCTTTCCTCCAAGATGAGAAAAATCACCGCACAGGCATGCAAAGGCAGACTTGCATGGAGGAGATGCTCGAGTAGGAGCTGGAGGCTGAGTGCTCCTAAATAACTCCAAAAACTGCTCGGCAGACATATAAACGCTGTCCGGATGCGAGCCGCTGGATTGCCCAGTATCCGAGCGTCGTCCTCTGCCTCTTCCAGCCATTAGCTGAAAGTCAAGATAAGATAAAGATTATTCACAAGGTAGATATCATTAATTCAAATATGGAATACTACGGAATAAAATGCATTCCTAGACGTATTCCCAAAATTCTATCTACCCCAAAGGCACAGAAGAATAAAGGCACGATGATTCAAAGATTCGTAACATTCGTACTACACTTTGATGTACCGTAATATGTGTCTCTGTTCTATGTTTATCATATTTTGTTCTGAACTCGGCTCCGATACCAAGCAGTGACGCCCCACTCCGAGACCCACATTAGCAAAGAGTATTACTAGGTAACACCGTCTGCTAATACGGAGAATAGAGCTGGATAGGAGCGACCATCTATAGCCTTGTTTTAATTATCTATTGAATACGCCGACAATTGTCATACATTTTTTTTCTTCTTTCTCAAATGGATCGACATATCCAATAAATACTTAATACAAAGCCATAGGTGGCTGAAGGATCTATCAGAACAAAATATAACAACTCAAATGTAATACACATCACAGAACAGTAGATCATCACATACATTTACACATATACAGATACATTACAAAGTATATAAAATGATACATGTCAAGTGGTAAAGCAAACCACAATATACAGGCGAGTCAAAAGAATACAGATCAGAGTTACAACCAAAAAGGACTACACAAAAAGCTATAACAAAAAGGAGCTAGCAGAATTGTCCATGCGGAAGCAAAATAGGCTAAGTCCAATGTACTTAACCTGAAACATCTCGGTCTGACCCGAGTATAAAATACAAGGGTCAGTCTAGCTAAACAAATCAGATTGATAAACTAAATGATAATGAACATACAAGGTCATAAAGTACCATAAATAACTCCAAAAGAGATAACCAGATCATCTAACAAAGATGAATCATAACAAGCCTCATATCATCGGCAACTCAAATAAACAAAGGATATGAATATCCCAAAACAAGCCAAAAAGGCAAATAACAAATACCAATAAAGGTAACACAAGTTTCCATAGGGTAATCGCTATATATCGTGTGGTTCAAAGGACCTACACCGGAAGGTGATACACTAGGGAAATATAATTTTCAAAGAAACAAAAGATGCTTGAGCTCAGTACTGTATAACAACGATCCACAAGCCCGAAGGCAACAAACCCAAATATCTCTCGAGCGGTGACGAATGACCAACTCCAAAAGCGATAATATAGGGCAACAAACCCGAAGGCACAAACCCGAAGGTACAAGCCCAAAGGCAACATACCCGTAGGCAACAAACCCGAAGGTACAAGCCCGAAGGCAACATACCCGAAGGCAACAAACCCCGAAGGCTCAAACCCAAAGGCAACAAACCGTAGTGGCGAAGGTCCGGAGACCCAGTACTGGACACCACTAACTGGCAGAATGTGTCATAACTCTCAGAAAGGAACCCGAAAAGTGTTAACGTGAGTCCCATACCACACGCTCGCACTAAACGGTTTACGAACCGTTATTCAATTTCACACTCAAAGCATTACAAAGTTCACCTCATCTCATCGGTAAACCAGACCCAAAGGTCAAAACGGTCAAACGAATAGATTAGGAATTAACTGAAAAGATAAACACACGTGTTCATAGCATGCGTTTTATTTAATCATTTAATTCTCCTCCCTCTTCGCTCGAAGTGCAAAATTATGTGTTTATATAGAAATTATAAGTTGGAGAAACGAGCTTTTAATACAATTTAAAAAGATCACTTTATAAAAACCCGTGTACGAAATCTAAAAAGAATCATCAAAGTCAAAAAATGCGATAACAACTAATTGGATCAACACGAATCGATTAAAATTGGAAACCCAAGCAAAATAAACAAATTGGGCTGAGACAAGCAGGTCAATCGACTGAACCAGGTGGTCAGTCGACTGACACAATGCCTGGAAACTTTCGGTTTCCAGGTCAGTCGACTGACCCAGGTGGTCAGTCGACTGATACAGGGACAGAATGTTTTCTGCCCCTGGTTCAGTCGAATGAACCTGCTTCCAGAGCAGAATCAACCTAGCCCCCTTGTGGGGTAAAATCAATAACACGGAACGGAAGCGAACGAGCGAGCAACAACGACTAAGGATTTACGCCAAGCAACAACCCAGCCTTGTATGGCCCTCCGAAACACCCCACTAACGTGTTCAAACATCAAAGATTGGATTTTTAAAGATTTGACCTCAAAACACCAAAAATTGGAATATTCACCAATTCAGTTCAAATCAAAAGCAAATGAACATAAATAAGTGTTAGGAATTCATACCTAACTACAATGATATCTATAGAAGTAGATGTGAGTTCAAAAACTCACCTTTTAACTCAAAAACAATGATGAGAAGCTCAAACACAAAGAAAAGATCAACCACTCTTCACTTCAACTCCACAAGCTCCAATCTAAGATCAAAAACAAATATTTCCTAAATTAGGTTATAGGAAATTTCTGAATTTGGAGAGAGATTGAGATGGAGAAGGTGAAAAGAAGGCTTACCTAAGCTTCTCTTTGATTTTGGAGCAAGAATTTGAGTTTGCAAAGGAAACCAGGGCTTGGAATTTCTATTTCCCATTCTCTTCCTCCATTTTCAGTTGAGCTAGAGTGTTAGGAAATGAAATGAGTGAATGGATGGAGAGTTAATGAGTTAGGGTAATAAGTTGGGTTAGTGGGCTGAAATCCAAACCCAAAGCCCAAATAGAAAATAGCAAAATTCTACTCAACTCCAAACATATCGATGCTTATACTCAAAAAGATTGCAAATGCCATTTTGGACTCAATGGAAGTGGTTCCGAGTCCTAATTCGACCGTTTGCAAAAAGTGACATTTCGGACTTAAATCCGACTAACGACGCTATATTTAAATAAAACATTTAAATATACAATCCTAAAATATGCGGGTTGTTACACACATCTTCCATTTTCCATTTAGCTTCTTGACCAAAATAGGGTTTTGATACCCATTCAGGGTACAAGGCGTCGTAGATAAAAGTCATTTGCCTTCAGCTTATCCACTTCCTCTTTCAGTGCAGCGAACCACTATGAACCCAGGTTGCGCCTCTTCTACTTCATAGAAGGGCATCTTGGGTCTACATTCAATGTATGACATGCTATCTCCAGCGAAATTCCATACAAATCAGAATGTGTCAACGCAAACACATCCAGGATTTCCCGAAGAAAACCTACCAACTCCTTTTTCATTTTCAAGCCAAGCTGTGATCCGACCTTGAGAACCTGAGTTGGATCATCATCATCAATCAAGATGTTGATCACTGTGCAGTTAAAGCCTTGTTGAAACCTCACAAAATCCCATTATAGTGCATAGCGCTCTTCGACCACTATGATTTTGCAATTTAGCGCTACTAAATAGTGGATCCACTTTAAGCCCCGTTGTATTTTGCTACACCCGCTAAATCGAGGCTTTTTATCACCCGCATTAGTAACATTACTATAGAAAGGTTGATTTGACCAGTTCATTTTTAAACCAAAGCTAAAAAGTTAGGGTAAAGACCTAACTTTAAGGCAAGTGCTCAATATAAGTTAGAAATATATTGTAGTCATCGAATATAGACTGCATAAATCATGCTATTATTCGGTATTGTTATATAAGTTTAAAAAAAAATCTTTTTACAAAAAATGATGTGAGAATGAGAATAAAATTAGCTTTAAATATTTGGTTTTATATCTAATTAAGTTGTTTCCACCTCTGTTATTTTCTGTTATATCCCCATTTTATCCTTGTTATAACTTTTTGCACCTCTGCCGCAATAGAACCGCTAAGCGCTTTAACTACACGGGTTGATCGTCAGCTCCATTAGTGCCACCCTCTCATCCTCTAGCTCTTTTTGGTGGTCCATTGGCTTGTAGAACCTATTATAGAACTCGAGCCAGGCTTTAGGCAGTGGTTGTTATGCTTCCGTAGACTTGATGTAGAGAGTCTTCTCTGCATCCTTCCCCTTCTCACGTCGCTTTGCCTCTCTAAGCTTAGTGAGATATCATTCTCGACCAGTGCTCCGATCACCTTGAATAGCTCCAACTCCTTTTCCGGTGCAGAACTTCATCATCAAACACCATGGAGTCGTGCTTTTCTAAAGCTAGCAAGGGATGGTCGGCTTAGGAAAGCGTTGTAATATGAAAATTCATAAACTATCATAAAGGTCTACACCCATGCTATCTTACGATCCCCTCGCCTAATTTCATGGACAAGTCAATGCATCCGACGAGCTCTTTAGCCTCTCCAGTAAATCCTTCGACACGGGATTTACATGGCTTTTTATCCTTCGGACTAATCTTCATTTGATTAAATGTCTTTTTGAATAAAATGCTAAAATAGCTCCCACAGTCAATTAGAACTCGGTGCATAGTTGCTGGCCCAACGACAGCCGTAATAACCCAAGGATCAAGCGTCGACGCTTGCACCTTATCAACATCTCTATTTTGAAATGTTATGCCATCATTCACTATCTTTAGTTGCTTTGTAGGAGCTCCATCTTCAACAACAAAATAACTTGTGACGTCCCTTATTCTAAGGTCCAAAAATAAGCGCTACTAATACTGCAGTCATCAATAATATTATTCTCCGGTGACAGAATGAGATCAGTTAATTGTATCCTTAACATCAGAAGCATAGGAATATGAAAATTCAAAACACATTTCATAATAATTTCCATATTCATTACATAATCCTAAACATTGCCCGGGTTTAGATAAAATATAATCATTACAAAATGCTCCAAGAGCGACATATGAAGATGCCCCGTTGGTTGACCAGAGTTTACTACTAGACAGATACTACTTCTGTATTACATATATCCAAACAAAATGATAACACAACAGACATGAACAGACTCCTATATAGCTAGCTCTGCCTCTTGCACGTCTTTAGAAGCTTTATTCACCAAATCTAAAACCTGGAAACCTTACTCTCGAACTACTCAAATGAGTACCCGAGAGTTAAAGGAGAAAATAAAAACTTCGGGTTAGACAAAAAGTCCGGTGTGAATAATAATATGCCATCTCAATAACATATATCTAGTGAGACCACACCGCAGAGCGAAACGGATTTCCCCTCATTAGTATCCTCTAAAAATATGTCTTTTATAAACCAAGCACCTGCAACCATAATGGTTAAACTAAACAATATAAACAATCGTATGCATGCATGCAACCTGGGTAATCATGACCAATCTGTCTAAATAAATGGACTATATGTTCCAACATCATAGTTTTCTCAGGGTAACTACAAACCTATGTGGCTCACTCGGGCCTACCAGATATACCAAATTCTCCAAATTACTGTTAGAAGAAAACTATATGGTCTATCCGAACTTACTATTCTTAGGGTCACTCTGATCTTAATAGTTTTTGCAAGCCAATCAATAACCTATCTCAACTTTGTTTATTCCTTTCTGTGTATAAACCTACTTTTAGTTTCACCCTTGATGAAGCCCAACGCACTTAAATTATGGACTAATATCGGCTAAGGGCTAACAGCTGAAGTATAGGGCGCGATCCTACACTAGTCCCATATAGTTTTCCAATCTCTAAGTCAATTCGTCCTATCATAATTTATCTAAAGGTGATAAGAATAATCTCTCTAGTAAAAGTATAAGGCCCTTTACTTTTCCCAAAATATTATGCCATAATATATATATATGCTTTTATAAAATAACGTCGACAAACTTTGAAGTCATTTAGAGGTTATCGCACCTCAAAACCATAGGCTATGAAGCCATATATACCAAAACTATTGAATTGATAAAGTGCGGTATTGATATAGTCGCTATAGGATTGTCACATAATCGAAATCATGTTAAAACATCTGATTTATAAAGCATAAGGGCAAAACCATTTACATCGCATATCATAAATGCATATAGTCGCCGAATATAAGTGGCATGGTTATCGTTTGCATAGTATAAGACTTTAAAACTTGGTGACATGGGATAGTCGAAGTTAAGGCTGGCCGCATCATTGCTGTGTAAAATCAACGTCGAAAATAGCCTATAATGGCACTATGGTCAAAACACTACAGCATAAGAAACTAGCGGCATCGTTGCCGTATAAAACCAATGTCGAAATAATAATAGCGGCATTGCAGTCATAGTATAGTCAATGTTGAAAAAGTAAACTAGCGGCATAGAAAACATGCAGCCTCAAAATCATAAGGAGTTGATATTGAAAACGGGCAGCATCATTAATGCAGACATTGATAAGTGTCAAGCGGCATTAATAGGTTGCAATTATAAGCAGCTGAAATGACCCACTTAATTTTTTATATATATATATAGTGGCCATTTAATCAAGAAAATATTACATTCCAATTTTCTTCTATCCAGGACCTTTTTGCCAATATAAAAATATTGGTTTACTCATTTCATCTTAAACTTACATATGTGAAGATATATAAGTCACTTTCTACTTGAATCAGAGTGCAAAAATTTGGAAGTAGAAACCTGTTTGGGAATCATTTAAAAGAAATAATCCCTACATAGCAATAGTGTATCTAAAAACCAGATTTTCCAAGTATACTTAGATTATTGCATAACTATGAGTTTTATGTCTCAAGACTTATCATTTTGCATGAATTTTCATAATTTTATTACTGTATGAACTGGGCTTTTGCATGTGCATGTGTGTGCATGTGTGTGTATGTGCTCTTGCATGTGCCTAATTTCTTCCTCCTCTTTTTAGCAAAATGTCTGAGTCTACCCTATATTTGGGTTGTAAAAAACATAACTGAAAATTTAGTTTAAAAAATCTTTAGTGCTGGCTTAACCCAGGCTCGATAAAATGGTTATGTTAGCTATATTCAGTTTGCACTTTTCCTTAAACAAAATTCATGTTATTTTGTTTTCTTTTCAAAGCAACTCAAAACCTTTCTGCCAGATTTTTTTTCCAACTTAAATATAGATTTTTTTATGTCAAATATTTGGATATACATTTAATCCACAAATCCTTTCAATCTCAGATTTTCCACCATTTAGACTAACTATTATTGATGCTTGAAAATTCCAATTCTTAGCAAAGCATTTGCAAAACAAGTCACATAAGTTTCAACTGATATACATACTTGCAAAACAGTAGTTCTAACAATACATTAGTTTTCTAAGCAAATTTAAACAAAATATCTTAACATAATTTAGCATAAACATCTATTTAGGCTTCAGCAAATCTTTAAATACATCATCCAATTCCTTAAGCAGCTAAACATCCAAAGCTGGATCAAAGAAATTCCTACTATCCTGCAAAATCACCATGAACTGCCCCATATAGTTATGAGACACCCAATGGTGCATAAAACACACAAGGGTCAGACTAAAGTCTGGTATGAGTAATCTAACTGAAAACATGATTTATATGACACTTATTCATATACAAATAACTTCAAAATGGATAAAGGAATTCAATACCATTCTTGTGCCTGTTTCTGTGATACATGTGTATATACATTAGTGCACAACAAATCATACATGATTCAATGGATTAGTTCAGTGATAACAATCGTAGGATCCATCCATAAAACATTATAAATCAATCAACATATTCATCAATTTAATCATCAAGTCTTTCCTACCAAATTACTGGCCATCATGGATTTTACCCAAGCCCTCTCATGAACCTATTTCTATTGTTCACTATCAAGTATATTATGGTCTTTAGCTACTTTCTCTTGTTAAACCACACACTGCTTGGGACATATCTCTGTTAACCCAGCACACTCAGGCCCCTGGGTATAGCATACCATGTGTGAACTTGCAATATTCACCTTGCCAAGCCATATTTTGTAGCCCTAAGATCCAAAAGTCCTTAGTTAAATTACTAAGTGTTATTTTCCCCTTCCTCATTCCTATGCTAATCCCTTCTGCATATCATATTTTAATAAGAGAAATAAACATACATTCAGCCAACATATATTCATCCAGAGATTGGTAAATCATGTTCTCATAAGCAATCATTTTATCATGCAAACAGATGTGATTTCTAAGCATATTATTCTTTTGTCTATGGGTTTCAATAGATCGAGGTATAAACATATGGTCATAGATAGTTTTCTGGTTGCCTCCTTTTACCTCCGGTTCAATCAGTCCTTTGTTAATTTAAGATCTGGCTAAACCACAAGTATATGCTTTGATTTGGAGAGTTCGTAAAACATAGAAGCTCAGCACATGTATAACATTGCACCTCTACATTTATCTTTATTTTAGTTGATGTGAGACATAAGCAACAACACAATGTTGCAGCCCCACATTTTCTTTCATTTTCAGACCATACATCTACAACATCAATCCTGGGTTTTGAAATAAATAAATGCATAAAGAAAAACCCATAAAAGTCTACTTTATCTCAAAGTTAAACCACAACCCAGATAACCATATTCAAACATGAAATCCATGACTCTTGTATACTGGATAATGTCATTATAAAGGGTTATACACTTAAGCAGATCATTGACAAGCCAAAATTATCAAGTCATAAAGTGAACATAGCTTGCAAAAGTGAAATATAAATTTAATTAGGCTGCCTCAATATTCAGGACTTATTGCCAAAGTTTCCAGTGAGGTTACTCACCTTAATCCTTCTTTTCCCTAAGCTTTTTTTTTAATCCTTTTAGTCTTCTTCCTTCTTCTAATTCTAATGGCTGATGCTCCTATTTTTTTTTCTCTGGCTTGTATCTTATTTTTCTCTCTAAATAATGGAGAGCAAATTCTGTAAGATCTCACTACACTAAGCCTCCTTATACAAAATTGCTGACTGTAACTAGGGTTTAACAAAATTACCCAATGTCATTTTTACCCTATACAAAACATGGTCTGCCTCTTATTTGATTCAAGAGGAAAAGGGTATGTGGTCCTTATTATTTTTTTTCTTCAGAAATAAGCCTTATCCCTTTTTTTCCCCGGTCATGTTATATGCATGACTCTCATTTTCCAAATTAAAGAAACTACTGGAAATGGATAAAGTGTTTGCTTAAGGGTTCATGCCATTTCCATGCAATTTTTGTTTTCTTCCAACAAATGTTTGCTTGTGCACATGTATATGTATGCCTATTTTTATTTCTGCCTAGCTTTTATTTTTCTTTGTGCCAGATTTATTAAAGACATAATCCTATCTTCATACATATGTATTTCTAAATTACTTATTTTAATTTATATATTGATTTCTGCCTATTTTATTATACAGAAAACTGTGTGCATGTATGTGCAATATCTTGTGCACATGTACATGTTTAAACCATATATCTGCAAATCAGTTTCCTATTCCTATCTTTTCAATGCAATTTTAAATAAATATAAACTAAATTAAATCATGAAATTGCTCACAAAAATCAGGGTTATCACATATACCCCTCCTTTTAGGAATTGTGTCCCACAATTCTCTCATACTTAACTTAAGTATCATCAATCCAGAAAATCAATTTTCTGATTTCTAACCATTCTCAAGCCAATCACTTGATTAAACTCTATGCATATTAAGACAAAAATCACAATGCATATTCAATCAAAACATTCATCTGTATATATAAATTTACCTTTCATTCAATCAAACAGTTGTGGATAATCATTTTTGATTTTATCCTCCACTCCCCATGTGCAATCATTTGGTTCAAGACTCCATTGCACTTTCACTAATTTAATTTCTTGATCTCTCTAGCTACTATGCATATTGGCTCCTTTTCATAAATCATCCTGGGGTCAATTTGCACATCCTTATGGGATTCTAGGATTGCCTCCTTATCATGAACCCATCTTCTTAGTTGAGACACATGAAAAACATCATGCATTGCTCTCATTTCTTCTGGCAACTCCAGCTTATAGGCTACAGTTCCTATTCTCTCTAGAATTTTATATGGCCCTATGTACCTAGGAATCAACTTTCCTTGTTTCCCAAACCTTAGAACCTTCTTCATGGGTGATATTTTGATAAATACATAATCCCCAACACCATATTGTACTGCCTTCCTTCTCTGATCTGCATATTTCTTTTGCCTATCCTGGGCAGAAGAAATTCTTTTTCTGATCAAAGCTATTTTCTCTGAAGTTTCCTTCACTCTCTCTGGCCATAAGACCACTTTTTCCCCAGATTCAAGCCAACTTGAGGGTGATAAACATGGTCTCCCATAAAGAGCTTCAAAGGGTGCCATGCCTATGCTACTATGATGGCTATTGTTGTACGCAAATTCAGATAAAAAGATATGATCCTCCCAACTTCCTCCCCAATCCAATACACAAGTTCTCAACATGTCTTCAGGCAATTTGTTCACAATTTCTGTTTGACCATCAGATTGAGGATGGTATGATGTGCTTAAGCATAAATCAGTCCCCATTGCCTTGTGAAAACTCTACCAAAATTTTGAAGTGAAGATGGTGTCTCTATCACTTACTATAGTCTTTGGTATGCCATGTAGTCTACCCACTTCCTTGATAAACAACTGGGCTAGTGTACATGCATTTATGTCTGACTTTACTGGTATAAAATGGGCTGACTTGGTTAACCTATCAACCACTACCCAAATGCTATCATTTCCCCTCCTAGTTTTAGGCAAACCATCAATGAAATCCATTGATATATCCTCCCATTTCCACTGTGGTATTTGCAAAGGTTGAAGCATCCCTGAGGGTTTTTGATACTCAGCCTTAACTTGTTGGCAAACCATACATTTAGATACATAGGTTGCCACTGCACTCTTCATACCACTCCACCAATAATCCCTTTTGAGGTTGTGATACATCCTTGTGCTTCCTGGGTGTATAGTGTATTTGCTTTTGTGGTAAGCATTCAAGATTTCTTGCTTCAACTCATCAATTGCTGGGACACATATTCTTTTTCCTTTCTTCAAATGGCCTTGATCATTCAACTGAAAACCTTCCACTGCTTCACCGTTTGATATCTGAGTTTTCTTTTCAAACAAAAATGGATCTTGGTCTTGTAACTTTACAAGTTTGTTTTTCAATTTTGATTCCAGAGTGATAAAGCTTAACTTTCCCATTTCTACATGCTCACTGCATAGGCTCATGTTTTCTACATTATCACTTTCTATCTCTAAATCAGTTAATAATGATAAAGTGTTAAACTCTTCTATCACTAATCTAGCCACTTTAGCATGTTGTCTACTTAGGGAATCTGCTACTTTATTAGCCTTACCAGGGGTATATAATATTTCAAAGTCATATGAGGCTAGGAGTTCAATCCACCTTTGCTGCCTCATATTCAATTCTTTTTATGAAAATAAATATTTAAGTGACTTGTGGTCTGTGTAAACTTCAAACCTTTCCCCTAATAAGTAGTGTCTCCATAGCTTAAGAGCATACACTATAGCAGCTAATTCAAGGTCATGAGTAGCATATCTTACCTCACTTGGTTTCAATTGCCTAGAAGCATAAGCTATCACTTGATGTTGTTGCATCAATACTGCCCCAAGCCCTTGTCCACTTGCATCAGTATACACCACCAAGTTTTCATTCCCTTCAGGTACTTTGAGGATTGGAGCTTGCACTAGTGCTTCCTTTAACTTCCCAAAGGCTTGCTCACACTCTTCAGTCCAAGTAAACACTTGATTTTTCCTAGTCAATCTGGTTAATGGGATTGAAATTTTTGCAAAATCTTTTATAAACCATCTATAGTAACCAGCCATTCCCATGAATGAACTGACCTCAGTGACATTGGTAGGCCTTTTCCAAGCTTGCACTGCAATGACCTTATTGGGATCCACAGATATTCCTTTTTCTGATATAATGTGTCCTAGAAAATTCACTTCATTTTGCCAAAAAGTGCATTTTGAAAATTTTGCTTTCAAGTCTTCCTGCCTCAATTTCTCAAATACCATATGCAAATGATTTTCATGCTCTCTGATTGACTTAGAATATATTAGTATGTCATCAATAAATATCAATACAAATTTATCCAAATATTCTCTAAAAGTCTTATTCATCAAATCAACAAAATAGGAAGGAGCATTTGTCAAGCCAAATGGCATTACTAAAAATTCATAAAGTCCATATCTTGTGTTAAAGGCTGTATACTTAATGCTTTCCTCTTCTACTTTCATCTGATGAAAGCCTGAAGCTAAATCAAGCCTAGAAAATATTTTTGCACCACTCAATTGATCAAAGAGATCATCAATTCTTGGTAAAGGATATTTATTTTTAATTGTGACTTTATTTAATTCCCTATAGTCAATACATAACCTAAGGGATCCATTTTGTTTCTTAACAAAGACTACTGGTGCTCCCCATGATGAGCTACTGGGTCTAATAAAGCCTCTTTCTTCTAATTCAACCAATTGCTTTTTCAATTCTACCAACTCCTTAGGCCCCATTCTGGTTGGTCTTTTAACCACTAGGCTAGCTCCTGGAATTATTCTGATTGAAAACTCAACTGGTTTGTGGTTTGGAACTCCCCTAACTTCACCAAACACATCAATATATTGATTCACTATGGGGATTTCTTCTAATGCAGGCATGGGTTTTTCACTAGACAATGCAAAAAGGTTGGCTATATTTCTATTCTTGTCTGCCTCACAAAGAACAACTATCCTTTGTCCCTAAAAAATTTTCAATGATATGGTGGATGTCTCTATATTTATGATAGCCTTATATTTACTCAACCAATCAACTCCTAGAATAACCCCTATGCCCGGATTTGCAACACATATAGGTCTGAGTTAAACACATGTCCCCCTATATCTAACCCTAGTTGCATACACATCATACCCAGAACACATGAGCTACCTATAAGGCTTCTAATAAACAGTGGCTTATCAACAATCATACAATTCAATTTTAATTGTTGTGCAATATCATGGGAAATCAATGAGTGTGTAGCCCCAGTATCATACACTACTGCAAAAGGTATTGAGTGAATAAACAAAGTACCTTCAACTTGGCCATGTTTCTCAACATTTGATCCCTCAGTTGCCTTGCCTTTTCCTTCCAAAGCCCTAATTTTCCTTGCTTAAAATCTGGACAATTCCTCTTTATGTGACCTTCCTTCCCACAATGGTGACATTTGAAGGATGCTGGCCTAACATTTGTGCACCTGTTCTTCATATGCCCCTCTTGGCCACAATTATAACAAGTAATCTTCTTCTTAATTTCAGCAGCACTGGCTTCTTCTGGTTTCTTGGTGGAAGCTGTGTCCACCTTCTTCTTATCATAAGGGTGAAATTTGCCCTTTCCTTTCTTGTTTTGGCTATTCTTGAATGCCCTAAAATTCTCTCTAGCCTTATCATGTTGTTCAATGCTCAAAGTCAAGTCCAAAACTTGATCAAAAGTCCTATCCTTGTATGGTAGCATGGCTCTACTAAGGCTAGGGTTTAGCCCTTGAATATATCTGCCATTCTTAGCCTCCTCAGTGGTGATGAGTACTGCACCATACTTTGCCAATGATTCAAACCTCTGAGTGTACTCAGTGACACTCATAGTCCCTTGCCTTAATTTGATGAATTCCTCTAGCAAAGACTCCTTAGCTGATGCAGGGACAAACCTACCTTCCAGCATTGCTTTAAATTGATCCCATGTCACTTCTCCTTCAGGTCTTCCAGTTATGATAACCTCCCACCAGTCCAAAGCTGCTCCTCTCAATTGCCTGGATGCAATTTGCCTCTTCCAATGGTCTTCAACTTGCATGTCTGCAAAGATCCTTTCCAAAATCCTGAGGCAATTTTGAACTCCCATAACTCCTTCTGTGCCATCAAAAGTCTTGCCTCCAAGGTTGGTAAAAGTCTTGAGTAGTTTGGAAAGCTCCTCATGTGGATTTTCCTACCTATTGCCTACTCCATCCCTTATGGCTCTCATGAATTCTTGCACATTCACCATGGGTGGTTCACTTGTTCCTACATTTTGATGTCTGGGTCCTACCATAGCTCTATGGATATGACACTTAGGTTAGTCCATTTTGCCTGATACTCTATAGATTAATTCATTTCAATCTATCCCTATTCAGTTATAATAGATATTAGTAGTATAAGTACTAACAAAACAAAGCATCCAAGGCAGTCAACACCTCCATACATCCAATGCAAACAAGTTCATACAAAATTTTGCTATGTTATTTAACAACATAGCTCTGATACCAATTGAACTGACCCACTTAATTTTTTTTTATATATATATAGTGGCCATTTAATCAAGAAAATATTACATTCCAATTTTCTTCTATCCAGGACCTTTTTGCCAATATAAAAATATTGGTTTACTCATTTCATCTTAAACTTACATATGTGAAGATATATAAGTCACTTTCTACTTGAATCAGAGTGCAAAAATTTGGAAGTAGAAACCTGTTTGGGAATCATTTAAAAGAAATAATCCCTACATAGCAATAGTGTATCTAAAAACCAGATTTTCCAAGTATACTTAGATTATTGCACAACTATGAGTTTTATGTCTCAAGACTTATCATTTTGCATGAATTTTCATAATTTTATTACTGTATGAACTGGGCTTTTGCATGTGCATGTGTGTGCATGTTCCTATGCATGTGTGTGTATGTGCTCTTGCATGTGCCTAATTTCTTCCTCCTCTTTTTAGCAAAATGTCCGAGTCTACCTTATATTTGGGTTGTAAAAAAACAAAACTGAAAATTTAGTTTAAAAACTCTTTAGTGCTGGCTTAACCCAGGCTCAATAAAATGGTTATGTTAGCCATATTCAGTTTGCACTTTTCCTTAGACAAAATTCATGTTATTTTGTTTTCTTTTCAAAGCAACTCAAAACGTTTCTGCCAGATTTTTTTTCCAACTTAAATATAGATTTTCTTATGTTAAATATTTGGATATACATTTAATCCACAAATCCTTTCAATCTCAGATTTTCCACCATTTAAACTAACTATTATTGATGCTTGAAAATTCCAATTCTTAGCAAAGCATTTGCAAAACAAGTCACATAAGTTTCAACTGATATACATACTTGCAAAATAGTAGTTCTAACAATACATTAGTTTTCTAAGCAAATTTAAACAAAATATCTTAACATAATTTAGCATAAACATCTATTTAACTTCAGCAAATCTTTAAATACATCATCCAATTCCTTAAGCAGCTAAACATCCAAAGCTGGATCAAAGAAATTCCTACTATCCTGCAAAATCACCATGAACTGCCCCATATAGTTATGAGACACCCAATGGTGCATAAAACACACAAGGTTCAAACTAAAGTCTAGTATGAGTAATCTAACTGAAAACATGATTTATATGACACTTATTCATATACAAATAACTTCAAAATGGATAAAGGAATTCAATACCATTCTTGTGCCTGTTTCTGTGATACATGTGTATATATACATTAGTTCACAACAAATCATACATGATTCAATGGATTAGTTCAGTGATAACAATCGTAGGATCCATCCATAAAACATTATAAATCAATCAACATATTCATCAATTTAATCATCAAGTCTTTCTTACCAAATTACTGGCCATCAGGGATTTTACCCAAGCCCTCTCATGAACCTATTTCTATTGTTCACTATCAAGTATATTATGGTCTTTAGCTACTTTCTCTTGTTAAACCACACACTGCCTGGGACATATCTCTGTTAATCCAGCACACTCAGGCCCTTGGGTATAGCATACCATGTGTGAGCTTGCAATATTCACCTTGCCAAGCCATATTTTGTAGCCCTAAGATCCAAAAGTCCTTAGTTAAATCACTAAATGTTATTTTCCCCTTCCTCATTCCTATGCTAATCCCTTCTGCATATCATATTTTAATCAGAGAAATAAACATACATTCAGCCAACATATATTCATCCAGAGATTGGTAAATCATGTTCTCATAAGCAATCATTTTATCATGCAAACAGATGTGATTTCTAAGCATATTATTCTTTTGTCTATGGGTTTCAATAGATCAAGGTATAAACATATGGTCATAGATAGTTTTCTGGTTGCCTCCTATTACCTCTGGTTCATTCAGTCCTTTGTTAATTTAAGATCTGGCTAAACCATAAGTATATGCTTTGATTTGGAGAGTTCGTAAAACATAGAAGCTTAGCCCATGTATAACATTGCACCTCTACATTTATCTTTATTTTAGTTGATGTGAGACATAAGCAACAACACAATGTTGCTGCCCCACATTTTCTTTCATTTTCAGACCATACATCTACAACATCAATCCTGGGTTTTTAAATAAATAAATGCATAAAGAAAAACCCATAAAAGTCTACTTCATCTCAAAATTAAACCACAACCCAGATAACCATATTCAAACATGAAATCCATGACTCTTCTATACTGGATAATGTCATTATAAAGGGTTATACACTTAAGCAGATCATTGACAAGCCAAAATTATCAAGTCATAAAGTGAACATAGCTTGCAAAAGTGAAATATAAATTTAATTAGGCTGCCTCAATATTCAGGACTTATTGCCAAAGTTTCCAGTGAGGTTACCTTAATCCTTCTTTTCCCTAAGCTTTTTTTTGAATCCTTTTAGTCTTCTTCCTTCTTCTAATTCTAATGGCTGATGCTCCTATTTTTTTTCTCTGGCTTGTATCTTATTTTTCTCTCTAAATGATGGAGAGCAAATTCTGTAAGATCTCACTACACTAAGCCTCCTTATACAAAATTGCTGACTGTAACTAGGGTTTAACAAAATTACCCAATGTCATTTTTACCCTATACAAAACATGGTCTGGCTCTTATTTGATTCAAGAGGAAAAGGGTATGTGGTCCTTATTATTATTTTTTCAAAAATAAGCCTTATCCCTTTTTTTCCCCGGTCATGTTATATGCATGACTCTCATTTTCCAAATTAAAGAAATTACTGGAAATGGATAAAGTGTTTTCTTAAGGGTTCATGCCATTTCCATGCAATTTTTGTTTTCTTCCAACAAATGTTTGCTTGTGCACATGTATATGTATGCCTATTTTTATTTCTGCCTAGCTTTTATTTTTCTTTGTGCCAGATTTATTAAAGACATAATCCTATCTTTATACATATGTATTTCTAAATTACTTATTTTAATTTATATATTGATTTCTGCCTATTTTATTATACAGAAAACTGTGTGCATGTATGTGCAATATCTTGTGCACATGTACATGTTTAAACTATATATATGCAAATCAGTTTCCTATTCCTATCTTTTCAATGCAATTTTAAACAAATATAAACTAAATTAAATCATGAAATTGCCCACAAAAATCAGGGTTATCACAGCAGCATTGAAACATGTGGGATAGCCAATGTCGCAAGCATCATTGTTAACATCAAAGCTATTCTTCCCACTTCAACCGACGTTGACTCATTCCATATCAACTTGGGTTGATATTGTATGTATCTCCATTGGATGACGTCGAAAAACATAGGTGCAACATAGATGGATTGCGGCATCAATGATAGCACAATGGCAATTCCCATAATTATTATAAAAATTATAAATTTTCCATAGTAATTTCTTTTTACCAACTCCTATCCTTTGTCAAATTGTTATTGGATAATAACTTTCTTTGCCAATTCTTTTCAGAAAAACTGCTATGGATCAGATTTCTCATTCCCAAAATAATTTGCAAACCAATAATTTTATATTAATATTTAATATAATTATTAAGCTTTATCTAGCCCAATAAATTCATAACAAATCGTAAACACTTGGGAAAAATCCCTAAAAATCATGAAAAAACAAAATTTAAATATTCTTCAACGTATAAAAATTTCAAGGCTAAAAGCATACTTTAATTATTTTTAATAATTAAAATCCAAAATAAATCTTTTTCCTCACATAAGAAATTCATACATGCTTGGAAAATTATGAAATTGAAAACATACTTCTAAAATAATGTTTCTAACATCATATCCAAATTTCAATTCATTTGGATGTTATATGATAAGTTTTCACACTTAAACCTATTAACTAATTTCATAAATAAATTCAATAAATCATCAGTAAGCATATAATCATCAATCATTCACATCATGACATAATAACACACATAAGATTCAGGTTTAATCATAAAAACGAAAATAAACAATCATACTTGGGATGAATAATCATTATTCACCTTGATTAGATAACGAGACTTGAGATTTGAGTGTTGATTTAGTTTCCTTAAGCTTACTCTTTGATTTCCTAGCCTCTTCTTCTCTTGAATCTCTTAATAATGGCCGGCCTTGAGTATGTTTATGTTTGTATGAATGTAAATGAAATGAAAGAGAGGATAGTGAAAGGGTTTGTGTTAGGAAATGAGAGTGTATTCCTATTTTGTCCTTCTCATAAATCCTTCTTCTTGTTTAAGTTATAACCAATCCTATTAACTCATTAATTAAGGCACGACCCATTTAATTATGAAATCTCAATCTTCTTATCATGTTACATTAATTTATTTTATATATCTAATTAAATGTCCTAAATAATGTTAATCAAAATTAGGGGTGTTACAAACTCCCTCTTTAAAGAATTTTGTCCTCGAGATTATGATAAAATACATAACAAACATATAACACAGAGATAAAACATACCATCAAAACTTCCTCGAAATTATGATAAGGTATATAACAAACATATAACACAGAGATAAAACATACCATCGAAACAAATCGGGTTAAGTATCTCTAACACTGTTCTCTATCTCCCAAGTCCAGTCTCTCTTGTTGTCACTACACTGGACCTCTACTAATCCGACTGTCTTGTTCCTTAGCTTCTTCTCATCCTTAGCCACGATACGAACTGGTTGTCTAACAATAGTCATGTCCGGTTCTACTACTAAGTCTTCCAATGCAGTCAGAGTAATAGTAGTCTCTGGATCTCGAACACACTTCCTAAGATGAGAAACATGAAAAAGATTGTGGACTCTTGCCAAACTGCCCGGTAAATCTATCCGATAAGCGAGTTTCTCGATCCTTTCTATAGTAGGAAATGTTCCAACAAATCTAGTGTTAATTTCTCTGACATTTCGAATCTTACTACACCCTTTATCAACGATACTTTGGCGAAGACATGATCTCCCACTGAGAATTCTAAGTCTTTCGATCTCTTATCTGCATAACTTTTCTCCATAGACCAAGCTTCCTTCATACCAACTCGGATCAACTCAACCTTTTCTATGGCTTCTGTTACTAAATCTAGACCAAGAATCAATCTATCTTTGGTCTCTAACCAACATAAAGGTGATTTACAGGGTCTTCCATATAAAGTCTCAAAAGGTGCCATCCCTATACTAGTCTGATAACTATTGTTATAAAAAAATTTGACTAAGTGTAGATGGTCTTCCCACGATCTTCTAAAATCTAACAAACAAGCTCTTAACAAATCTTTCAAGATTTTGTTAACTCTTTCTGTTTGCCCATCTGTCTATGGATGGTAAGCGATACCCATCTTAAGCTTAGTATCTAACACCTCTTGTAGACCCTTGCAGAATTCACTAGTAAATAAGATATACCTATCACTGAAAATACTACTAGGAATTCCATGTAGTCTAACAATATTCTTCATAAATAACTTAGCCAAAACAGGTGCCGTCCTTGTCGACTTAACGGGAATGAAGTGTGCACCGTTGGTCAGTCTATCCACTTTAACCCAAATACTTTCATTTCCCCTATTTGACCTTTGCAATCCGTCAGTCAAATCCATCGATATAGAATCCCATTTCCAAACCCGTATATCTAAGGCTGAAGCAATTCCTTGGCTTCAAATGTTCGACTTTCACTTGTTGGCAATTCAAACATTGCTTACCCATAAGCCTACATCCCTTTTCATACCTATCCAGAAGAAACTTCTCTTAATATCCTGATACATATTAGTTCCTCCAGGATGAGTAGTAAACTTTGATCAATGACACTCCCTAAAAACTTCCTTCCTTAGGTCACCAACATCTGGAACACACAATCGTCCCTTCTTTCTTAAGCATCCATTCCGGTCAAGACTAAAATATTTTAAATCATCAATCTCAGGTCCACCTTTCAATCTTCCAATCCTTTCAACTAACCACGGATCATCTCTCTGTTTAGAAGCAATCCTCTCGATCAATACTGGTCAAACTTTTAAACAACATTACAATATTCTGGCTAGATCTAGCCGTCGATATTAACTACATGGTACAAGTAGTCAACGCCTCTAAATCTTTCCATTATCATAGGTAACACTACATTTTGATGTTTCCTACTAAGTGCATCTACGACTTTATTTCCTTTTCTTGGTGTGTACTCGATTCCAGAATCATAAGCTGCTATAAACTCTAACCACCTCTGCTGTCTCATATTCAACTCCTTCTGAAAGAATAAATATCCTTGTGATCCATAAACAACTCGAATCATTCTCCCAAAAGATAGTGTCTCAACACCTTCAAAGCAAAGATTACCGCTGCCAACTCCAAATCGTGAGTTGGATACCTAACTTCATATGGTATGAGCTGTCGAGAAGCGTAGGCAATCACTTTACCTCTTTGCATTAACACAGCTCCTAATCATGTTCCACATGTATTTGTATACACCATCAAATCCTGATTACCCTCTGGTACAACTAACATGGGTGCATTGGTCAATAAATGTTTCAACTTCAAGAATGCCTACTCATGTTTACCGGTCCAAACATACTTCACATCCTTTCTTGTTAGTTTAGTCATCAGTTCTGCTATACGAGAGAAATCCTTGATGAATCTCCGGTAATAGCCAACTAATCCAAGAAAGCTTCTTATCTCGGTCACTATCTTAGGTCTCTTCCAATTATTAACAACTTCTATCTTAGCTGGGTCCACTAACAACCCTTTTTTATGAGACTACATGACCAAGGACTTGACTTCTTTCTTCCAAAAAGAACATTTTGAAAACTTCACCTTTAATTGATGTTGCCTTAACGACTCAAGCACTATTCTAAGGTGAGTCTCATGATCACGCTTGTTCCTAGAATATATCATAATGTCATTTATAAATACTAACATGAATCTATCCAAATGCTCTTGAAAGATTCGGTTCATCAAATCTACGAAGAAAGTAGGCGCATTAGTCTACCTGAATGGCATTACTAGCCACTCGTACGAACCATATCTTATTCGAAACACCATCAAAGGAATACTGTCCTTTGCCACTCTTAATTGATGGAACCCTGTTGCCAAATCCAACTAGGAAAATACTTTGGTTCCATTCAGCTGATCGAATAAATATTCAATTCTTAGCAAAGGATATCTATTCTTTATCGTCTTCTAATTCAACTTACGATAGTCAATACACAATCTCAACACCCCGTCTGGTTTCTTCATAAACACCATGGTCGCTCTCTAAGGCGAACTGCTTGGTCTAATGAAATTCTTTCATTCTAAGTCCACCAGTTGCACCTTTAACTTCTTCATCTCAGTAGGTATCATTCTACTATGCGGTCTACTTACGGGTACAGCTCCAGGTACAAGATCTATTCGAAACTCAATAGCTCGTTTCAGCGATAGTCCTGTCACTGGCTAAAAGACATCTACAAACTCTATAATGACAAAAACTCGATTCAACTCGTCTTCCTCCTTTATTGCACCCAATAAAGCCAAAACATCAAAATTCGAGTTCTCTACTGAGTACATAATTCAATCGCTACAATTAGGGTGTCTTAGTGATATTTTCCTATCTTAGCAAAATATCATAGCATCATACTTGCTTAACCAATCCATATCCAATATAATTCCAAAGCCCATAAAATCAAACACATGAAAACTACAGGAAAATATATGACCTAATAATTCAAAATATAAATGGTTGCATCTCATCCCAAGAGTTGCATACCCTCCTATCGAATTCGAAACCCTTAAGGACGTAACTAGGTATGATGGTTCTAAACTTAGCTTATCTACCAAGCAATGAGATATAAAAGAATGTGATGCATAAGTATCAAACAATACTCTAACAGGTATACCATGAATCAAAAGCGTACCTCCCATAACAAACTTTCCTTTCTCCTCTACAGTCGATCCATAAGCTGATGGTTCCAAAGCAAAAAAATTCCTTTCTCAACTTTAGCTAGTTCTTTGCACTGATTCTTGTAATGCGCAATCTGATCACAGTTGAAACACTTGATGTTCTTCTTCCCAATGACCTTATTTCCATCCTCAGAATAACACTCATTAGCAAAGTGCCCCTTCTTGTCACACTTATAGCACACAACGTCCGCTTTTCCTTTCTTGGTAGCTCCACCCTTTTGAGCTCCCTTCTTTTGAAAGAATTTCCTTTTCTGACTCTGCCCACTCTAGTCTCTGCTGGCTTGTTATTAGTAAATAGTGCAAGCATCTTTGCATTCCCTAATATCATCTCCACTATTACATCACAAGGGTCTCTAAGATGCGACGGTGTTGCTTTGGCAAGCTCTGGTTTCAATCCTCCGATGAACTCTTCATTTCTCTTAATCACAGTATCTACAGTTGCATACCCATATCTGGATAGCTCCTCAAATCTAGTTGCATACTCAAGCACTATCATATCTCCTTGCTCCAACTCAACAAACTTTCTAAGCAGAGTTTACTTGGCTATTTCAGACATGAATCTCTCTTTGAATCTTCTCCTGAACTCAGCCCAAGTCAAGTTTTCTTTCGGTACTCCCACAGTTACATCGTTCCACCAGTGCAATGCAGCTCCTTGCAATTGCCTTGATGTCAATCTCCTCTTGTGCTCGTCATTCAAACTAAAATTAGCAAAAATCCTTTCACAATGAAGCAACCAATTCTCTACTTTGATAGCATCCTCAGTTCCAATGAATGGCTTTCATCCAAGTCTCGCATAATCTCGATTCAAAACAGTACAGTTGTTGACAACCGAAACTTTAGGATTTGCACCTACAACATTACCACAAACTCATCTAGTTGCAACTCCAGCTTGCATCATGTTAACAAAAAATTGGTGCATAGCTCCCATATTCACCGGTGGTGTTCCTGCACCCACATTAGTAGCTGTTTATCGACCCAGATTCCTTCTAATATTGGGCCTGGCATTTCTATTAGTTGTAGTGCTTCCTCCACTGATATTCACTCTTCCATTTTCTGCCTCCATATTTTACATTCCTTAAAACTGCATTTGTATCTTAGTAAGATACAGAAGAACGGTCTAAGAGGGAGAGATGAATAGAGATAAGGTATACACTTATATATAACAAATACAAGTACATTACTATAGTGTTATCCCACACCTCAGTCTCATTCTTTAAATCATTAGAATTATGTTTCCAAAACACTTTTAAAGTTCAAAATTCTTTTAGTTTTACATAAACCTTTGCTCCGATACCAATTTGTAATGTCCCTCATTTTGAGGCCCAAAAATAAGTGCTATTGATGCTACATTCATCAATAGTACTATTCTCTGATGATAGAATGAGATCAGTTAATAGTAATATTAACGTCAGAAGCACAGAAATATGAAAATTTCAAAACATGTTTCATTAATAATTTGCATATGCATTACATAATGCCAAACGTTGCCCATGTTCAGATAAAATATAATTATTACAAAATACTCCAAGTGCGACATATAAGGATGCCCCTTGGTTGATTAGAGTTTACTATTAGATAGATACAACTTCTACCATTAGATACATTCAAACAAAATGATAACACGACGGACATAAACAGATTCCTATATAGCTAGCTCTGCCTCCTACATGTCTTCGGAAGCTTTATTTACCAAACCTAAAACCTGGATAACTTACTCTCTAACTACTCAAATGAGTCCGAGAGTTAAAGAGGAAAACAAAAACTTCGGATCAGACAAAAAGTCTGACGTGAATAATAATATGCCATCTCGATAGCGGATTTCTAGTGAGACCAAGTCGTTGAGCGGAATGTGTTTTCCCCTCACTAGTATCCTCTAAAAATATATCTCTTATAAACCAAGCACCTACAACAATAATGGTTAAACTAAACAATATAAACAATTGTAGGCATGCATGCAACCTGGGTAATCGTGACTAATCTGTCTAAATAAATGGACTATCTGTCCCAACATCATAGTTTTCTCAGGGTAACTACAAACCTATGTGGTTGACTCGGGCCTACCAAATATACCAAATTCTCCAACTTACTGTTAGAATGAAACTAGATAGTCTGTCTGAACTTACTATTTCCAGGGTCACTCTAATCCTAGTGGTTTTGCAGGCCAACCAATAACCTATCTCAACTTTGTGTATTTCTTTCTGTGCGTAAACCTACTTTTAGTCTTACCCTTGACAAAGCCCTACACACTAGAATTGTGGACTAATATTAGCTAGGGGCTAACAGCTGAAGTATAGGGCGTGATCCTACACTAGTCTCATCCGGTTTCTAATCTCCGAGTCAATTTATTGTATCATAATTTATCTAAAGGTGATTAGAGTAATCTCTTTAGTAAAACTCTAGGCTAAATACCTTTTTTTATTTCCTCGAAACCAATTTCTTTATAAATGGTTTAACCTTTGAAATCATACTTAAATCAAGGAAACTATAGCCCTTTACTTTATTCAAAATATTATTCCAATATATATATGCTTTTATAAAATAGCATTGATGAACTTCAAAGTCATTTAGAGGTTATCGCACCTTAGAACCATAGGCTATGAAGCCATATATACCAAAACCATTAAATTGATAAAGTGCGACATTGATATAGTCACTATAGTATTGTCGCATCACTCTATATCAAAATCATGTTAAAACATCATATTTATAAAGCATAAGGCCATAAGTCCAAAACAATTTACATCGCATATCATTAATACATATAGATCTCCGAATATAAGCGGCATAGTTATGGGTTTGCATAGTATAAGACTTTAAAACTTGGTGACATAGGAACGTCGAAGTTAAGGTTAAGCGGCATCATTGCCGTGTAAAATCAATGTCAAAAATATCTTATAGTGGCACTATTGTGAAAAAACTATGGAATAAGAAACTAGCGACACTGTTGCTGTATAAATCCAATGTCGAAAGTAATAATAACGTCATTGTAGCTATAGTATAGTCAATGTTGAAAAGATAAACTAGCGGCATAGAAAACATGCGACCTCAAAATCATAAGGAATTGATATCGAAAACTGGTGACATCATTAATGCAGACATTGATAAGTGGCATGTGGCATTAATATGCGGCAATGATATGTAGCATTGAAACATGCGAGATATCCAATGTCACTAGCATCAATGTTGACATCGAAGCTATTCTTCCCACTTCAACCAACGTTGATTCATTGCATACCAACATGGGTTGATATCGTATGTATATCCATTGGATGACGTCAAAAAGCATAGGTGCTTGATGGGTTGTGGAATCAATGATAACGGCATTGGCAATTCTCATAATTATTATAAAAACTGTAAATTTTCTATATAAAGTAATTTCTTTTTACCAACTCCTATTCTTTGTCAAATTATTATTGGATAATAACTTTCTTTGTCAATTCTTTTTAGAAAAACTACCATGGATCAGATTTCTCATTCCCAAATTATTTTGCAAAGCAATAATTTTATATTAATATTTTAATATAATTATTAAGCTTTTCTAGCCTAATAAATTCATAATAAATCATAAACACTTGGGAAAACCCCCAATAATCACGAAAAATCAAAATTCAAATATTCTTCAAATATAAAAATTTCAGGGCTAAAAACATATTTAATTATTTTTAATAATTAAAACTAGAAATAAATCATTTTTCTCACTAAGAAAATTCATAAAATATTCATACTTACTTGGAAAATTATGAAATTAAAAACCCACTTCTAAAATAATGTTTCTAATATCATATCCAAATTTCAAATTATTTGGAGGTCATATGATAGGCTTTCACACTTAAACCTATTGACTAATTTTATAAATAAATTTAATAAATCATCAATAAGCATATAATCATCAATCATTCACATCATAGCATAATAACACACATAAGATTTGAGTTTAATCATAAAATTGAAAATAAACAGTCATACTTGAGATGGATAATCATTATTCACCTTGATTAGATAATGAGATTTGAGTGTTGATTTGGTTTCCTTATGCTTTATCTTTGATTTCCTAGCTTTTTCTTCTCTTGAATCTCTTAATAATGGCCAGCCTTGAATATGTTTATGTTCGTATGAATGTAAACGAAATGAAGGAGAGGAGAGTGAAAGGGTTTATGTTAGGAAATGATAGTGTTTTCCTATTTTGCCTTTCTCATAAATCCTCCTTCTTGTTTAAGTTATAATCAATCCTATTAACTCATTAATTAAGAAATGACCCACTTAACTACCATATCTCAATCTTTTTATCCTCTTACACTATTTTATTTAATTTATCTAATTAAATGTCATAAATAATGTTAATCAAAATTAGGAGTGTTACACAACTCTCATGGACACATGTTTCAATAAGCTTCCATGCCTCTCTATCTCATTCCTGCTCTTCTCCACTGGATGAGGTCCTCCAAATATGTTTATCAAAATTCTACTTTTTGGTTGCCTTAGTCCTTCTCCATTGGACCCAAGTTTGTCCGTTTAGGCGTTCTGCCCTTAGGGTCGATTATTCTGCCCGCCATCTTGGAGATTTCTCACATACTACCGCAACATCTTTTTGAATCAAGTTCTCAATCGTAGCTCTTGAGTGTCGACACTCATTGGTACTGTGCTCATGAATTTCATGAGAGTGACAATACTTTATCGAGCATCATTCGGCTTTAATTGCCTCCTTCAAGATGGTTTATTATAGTTCTCCATTCCTTGCGTAGCAAGGTAGATATTCTTTACAGTAACATTTAAGGGAGTGAAATATTCCGATTTATTGTACCTCGGATTACTTCTTGTTGTCCTTCTTATTCCCACCAGCGCCTTAGTTTCTTCTTTTTTGGTTATTTTTATTTCTGACAGCCACTGCAAAATTTTCAATGCTCTCATCGGTTTACTTAATATCAACGTTGCTTTGCACAACTTCATTTGATACCCTACCATTGATCGGTCCAATGGCCAGGTCTGCCTCTTCCAAGCGCAGAAATTGAGATGTCTTACGGTAGAATTCTTCTATGGTATGTGGTTGTTTTCTCTTTAACCATCTACTAAACTCCATATCCAGGTGTATCTCTCGAATTAATGCCATCAAAACTATATCCTCCTTTGAATTACTAACTTATGTCATAGTAGTGTTAAATCGCTTCAGAAAATATTTCATAGTTTCTCTGAAACTCCGATAGGTGCTCGAGAAGGACATCACATCCTTCGATCGAGCTATGTGGAGCCTTAACTACTCCATAAACTTTTTCATCAACTGATCAAATGAAGATATAGATCTTGGCGCGAGTTGACTGAACCACATTGTAGCTGCCCCATCTAAGTATATGGGGAAACATCTGCACCTCACTTCATCTATTGCCCCGGCACCATCCATATGCCATTTGTACTTCTGTCTAAGATCCATGGTCTCGTTATACAATGGCATCGTTGGCATAACAAATTTCCTCGGGTAACTCTCCATTAGTATATCATTTGTGAATATAGTCCTACTGGGTGTAGAACCCCATTCGTCGTTATTTCTATGTTGATTTTCATTCAACAATCTCTTAATCTTATCGCTATGAACTCTTTGTTGGTTTGTGAAGTTGGATGGTGACTATCAGGGACTGCCCTGAGTCTTTGAATCTGCAAATGCTCTTAGTTTGTCGAATGACGTCTAGGCTCTCTTGTCTTTGGGAGAGCCACTCGTCCAGATCTTCTATGACATCTTGTTGGCACTGTAGTGTTCATTTGAGCACCATCAGTCTACGCACCAGCATTCTGCTGAATGCCATTACCCATGTCTTTCAAATCATACTCACTATCAGATAAGTTGACATTGTTAAGCGGTAGTGCACCAGTGTAACCTTCAACATGGTCAGTATCGACATGATTTTGGTTGGTACAGACCATGTTGGCCATGGCCAAAACTTGGCCACTTCCTCCAGTCTGCCTCTTTGATATCCCAGTAGCCTTTCCCTTCAACTTTTGTTTTCCTTCTCTCCTATTCTGATCTTACGAGTATGAACTTTCCTCTTCAGAATTTGAAGATAATGAACTCCTACGGCACTTTCTATGCATTTGTGACTGCTGGGCTAGCAATGCGAAGCTATTTTCCATTCTTTCAAATATATTGTTCTGGCTATCTAGCACCCTCTTATTCATCTCAGCCATCATTCTATCAACTTCAACTTTTGATACCATCTCCTATGGGGAAGAAGTTCTTGGAAAAGCATGTGTTGGCTGACTAGTTTCTTCGTTGTGATGAGAAACTTCATCTTCTCCGATAGTAGCTCCAGATCTCATCGAAGGTCTCTTAGGTGTCATATCTTTCAGTTTTGATGTAGATCCCTTTTCAAATCTAAGTAATCTTAGATTTACAATAGAAAACTTCTAGATCTAACTTATGGATGCTTGCAATCAAAAGGTCTAAGCTAAATCTTCAATTGAAAAGCTCGTTTCTCAGTGAAAGCACCAAAAATGTTGGGGTAAAAAATGTCACAACATCCAAAACCGAACAAAAATGAGAATAGATCTAACAAAAGCAAGTTGGAATAGCAAAAACATACAATTTTTTTATAGTGGTTCGACCAAATTAATTGGCTACGTCCACTTAATCTTATTAATTATAGATTGGTCACAAGTACAAGCACTTTATAAGGCTTTCGGATCTAGAAAAAAAACACGCTTGGATTTTTTAGCACTTCATGAAAATGGTTTAAGTTAAGATAAGAGGATGGAGAGTATGTGCCAAAAGATCCTTTCTATGTTGTTCTAACCCTTCTATTTGTAGTTGAAATCATAGTCGCTAGATCATGAAAGATTAGGTAAGATATCAGATCCATAAAGATAGGGAGAGAGAATGGGCCAACTTCGAGCACTAAAATCATGTCAGTACTGGCCATAATTATGGTTGGTACCGATCATATTAGTCATCACAGTGATATAGGCTGTCCCCACTTCCATAAGTCTCAATCCTCCATAGTGTAGATGGGTCCCTCTCAAAAATCAATTCGGTATTGACCACAATTATGGTTAGTGCCAACTATATTGTGCTTATTCCATTTGATTTCAAATTTTTGGAGCTGCTCAATTTCATTATCCTAAGCTTATCCCTAAGTTCTTGATTCATCTCATTTTTGTCTCGACAACGTATAAGCTGCTTGGTTCAAACGATGGATAACAGTCACCATGGAGAACTACATTGTATGTTCAAAATATAAAATATTCAAGTGTTTCATAATATATATAATGTAGATGTGAGTTCATTGGTCGATGTCTCCATTGATTCTGAGTCCGTATGAAGAAGTTACTGTAGTTTAACGAAAAAATATCGACTTCTGCCTATTCATTATAGTATAAATTTTCAAAATTCAAAATTTTGATACTTAAAAAAAAGTCAGTTTCAAAATTTTGAATTCGAATTTTTTAATAAATAGGTAATGGGTTACTTATTTACGATCATTTTAATAAAGAGTCATAAATGAGTATGATCCGTTCAATGTATGATTATAAAGGGGTTAAACCAACTTATTTACAAAGATGGTTAATGGGTTAGCTAAATGAGTTATGTCGTATTCTAGCATATCTAGGTCTTCACAGGTCCGGTTTCCTTTTAATGAGGTGGTTTTACTAGCCCATATGTGTGTAACAACCCGCAACTTAATGGACCTGAATTTCGACTAAATCGAAACCCAAGTTCACTAGGACACGGATCGTTGGTTTTGGTAACCTGTAATAAACATAAGTATATCAAAGACCGATCAATATAAACTCACAGCAGAATAGAAAAATATAATAGAAAATTAATACTGACTGAGGCTACTACCATGGAATCAGTAGAATTCCTTTGATATCCAGTGCTCCAAGCATGAATGAGAACACTTCACCACATGTTGTTCCCGTCTTGCACCAGTAGCATGTCCCTTTAATTCTATCACGTGGATTGTAATGAGAGTGGGGTCAGAACAACGTTCTGGTAACTGGAAATTTACATACTTCATCCATAACATTAATTTATGCCGATTGATTCCTATTTAAGTGTTATGTCTATTATTTACAACTAATCCGTTCAATCCTATGTCTGCCTATGATATGCCTAACCTCCTCCGAGGTCTAACTACATGTATGTATATACATATATATGTCTAAATGTTATACTACCCAAAAACCTCGACCACTTAGTGCTTCTTAAATAGGAAGGAGGCAGACTGAACTACCTCAACCACGAAGCGGGCCCTTTGCAACGTAAACGCTAGTTAATCTCTCCTAGCTACAAAGAACTATGACCACTATATGACTTTATAATCTATAATTTAATCGTTGTACTACTAACGCATATCAAAGACTCATCTAAGGATTAACTAGCCCACCTTCGATAAACAAACAAATAATTAATTAAATTGAGGTCTGTGCGTATCTCATGCGGACTCTACACTAGCAGGAAGCGAAATCCGTCAAGGCATAGCCCGAGTCTTAACTACCGATCGCTCGGGACCGCTGGTGGTCAAAGCCTATATGTCAGACCTACTATAAATATCGGTCTAATAACAATACAGACATAGCCCGCTGACCATCGACAACCAAAATCCCATTTAAACTAACCTAGTGTAAGTCAAGGAAAATGCCCCTTTCATTTTCTTAATACCTCTTATTTGGGATAAAGCAGACCTAAATTCCCTAAAAATACTGGGTTACTTAATACTTCAAATCCGAGGCGAATCTATGGTATATTTTCCTCTACCTATATGCAAACGCATATCCCTTCCCCATGGGTCCTATGTTTGGAGATGTCCCACGTTAGTAATCAGTATACACAACTGTTGGTAGCCTCTAGGTGAAGTGCAGACTTCTGTTGTGTAACTCTACTGACCTCGCATCCCAACCCATACTAATCCAAACCAATAATCCTAGGCCTAAATATTAGGCTAGGCCCACTAATTCACGCTTGTCCTAAACGTATTATTTAGGCTATATAATCTCCTACTACGAAAATTATACTGCCTCCTGGCATTTAATTCATATCTAATACGCTTATTTGCTATATTCCATAAAAGTCAATTGTCCGTAATAAATGGTCATTATTATTCTAACTGAACAATCTCTAATAACATTTATTTATTAGTTCTAATTCACCCAATTATGCCTATTTCATTTCCCCATAAATGTCATAATAAATTCTTTAGCCAGTCCCATTAACACATTTATGTCCCCATTTTATTCATGTAACTTCCTATTAACTGCACATTTATTGCTCTATTAATTTTGGAATTACTATCTATTTTCCATCTACACCTCCTAATCATATAATTTGCTACACTACTTATAACTAGACGTCCTAATTATAACAAATGCGACTATTGATGTATATTATGCTATATAAATATATTTTTGTTTTTAATCGGTAAGCGTGATTATACCTGCACGTGTGTGTATATATTCCTATTTCTAACTATTAATCCCTAAAATAGAATATTCATTTCCACGTTTTAATTTATCAAACCTATCCTTCCAAAAAGGATTACCGTTATAACTTTCCATAAATTAACCAAGAGTGAGAACTTTCTTCATTTGAAATTACAAAGAATTACCATTTTCCTTTTACTGAAATAGAGAGTGCAAACTATGGGGAAGAACATCCATACTTTACACATCTCTTTTATTTTTGGTATATTCTTATTATTTCAAACAATGCGCTTTTTAGATAATTTATGTAAATTACATGGAGATAGATACAATTAAATTGTACCCACAACGGTCCCAATAGATTAAAGCATAGAAATTCACATTCCAAGTCAAATCAAGGCAACTTAAATTAATAATAACATTTTACAACCCAACTGTAAATCTGGAATAAACTTTACAACTTTATAAACATCAAACTTTAATAAATTTAGGGACTGATTTCCAAATTTCCAGATTAAGGTGTAAATTACATTCCTATTCCAATTACTTATCTTACAGAATATGTAGGCGATATTCCTATATGTTCATTTGAAGCCTACAACTCATCAGATCTTACATAGGCATAATAATTAAATAAATTCAATGATATAAATTCCAATGTTATAAATAAATTATATAATTTTTCACTCACCTTTCAAACTTTGCAAATCTCCCAAATTTGAATTCATCTCTTTACTTGACTCCTTTTCCTTTCCAATCCATAAGAGTATGTACATCAAGGTATATACATACCATTGAATTACAAATTTGAGAAGAGATTTAGGGTTAAAGGGAAAATAGATTTATAATAATGAAATTTACCTTTTTCCACAGTATTGATTCGCTCCTTCTCTTCTTTACTTTTATTTTCTACCCTTCTCCGATTATATATACATATATATTATAAATAGAAATAACGGAGAAGGGAAAATGGCAGAGCATCGCTGCTTTGGTAAGAAAATATGAGAAGAGAAATGAGGGGTTAAGACTGTATTTTTAGACGCATGAATCAATTGTTACCGTTAGATTTACAATAATAAAATCTATTCCTTTTGAATAAGGTTCAACCCAAGCCGCCACATTCATCACGGTCGACCACCCCATAACCGATCGACCACTAGCGGTCGAACGACCAAAGTAAAGGGGTCGACCAGTGGGGTCCATGCTATTAATAATATTTATTTCCTATTTCTCATTCTAATTATTTTTGTTTCAGAAACTTCAAACGCTAATAACTTCTTCGTTTGAGCACCAATCGTGAAATACCAAATATGAAAGTTGCTCAAATAATCGTCACGAATGCAATGGTGCAAGTTTCGTGGCCAAATTCTAATGTTTGCTCAAATTCCATTTTTGAGCCTTATTAATTGTTTAATAATTACTGTTAATTTTATGGGGTGTTACATTCTTCCCCTTAAATGAATTTTGTCCACGAAATTCTCTAAGGGTTGAATCATGTAACATAGAACACAACCAATCTAAGCTATTTGACCAATCAGTGTACAACCAATTTTGCAGCTAAAAGTGTACAAATGCATGGTGTACCACAACAAATATGATATGATGTAGAATAATACCAAATCGGCACCTCCTATATGAATGTATTTTTTGAAATACATTTTTTAAAATATGATGTAAACAACCTATATATACAGGCAGTTCTATATGTATGCAAGTTTTCAGAAATCAAAGATCTTTTTTCACACAACAAATTCCACTTTCCTACAAGTAGGAATATTGTTCAACCAATTTTGCATCCAGTCTCTATCATCTAATACCTAACATACAATTTGTAACATCCAAATTTTTTGAAAAGTTATATTTTTAAATCTATACTTCTATGCCGGAAAAGGTATCTAAGTGGAAAATTTCACATTTCCACCATTCTTTTGGGTAACTATTCTATTGTACTTTAGGACCTTCTCTTTTGCCCCCAAAATTTTCCAAGTACAATTTCCACAAGGAGGTTTATTTTTAGATGTTAAAACACAATTATCCTAAACGCAAGTTTTTTTTGTTCACTATCAACAAGGTATGGAAATAGAAATTTCAAAGCTAAAACAACTTTTCCTTTGTTATTCACTATGTTTTGTATACTTTTACCCTTGTCGGACAGTAATATTCACATTCTCTAACACATCAATCCTCTTTACGCTAAGAATGTAGCACTAGAAAATTGGAAAATTTTCGTTTCTCGTTAAAAATAGTTTTTCCCCCTTTTAATCAAACTTGCAAAATAATTTGAAAAATCGAATTCCCAAAAGCATTTAAACACCATTTTTTTCAAAAGCATTAGATCCTAACTACTTGAAAGCATTTGAAAAACAATTTCCAAAAGCATTAGATCCCAACTACTGAAAGCATTTGAACAAAATTTTCCAAAAGCATTCGAAAGTAATTTTTCAAAACATTTACCACTCCATTCTTAAAATAAATTAAGCCATATCTTAACATAATCAGGACTCAGTCAATGAGTTAATGCATATGATTGGCTCTAGCATTATACAATTAATCCTAGATTTAAGGAACCTTTCCTTCTAGCCATGATAATGACACGCAAACTTATTATAAAATTTAGCTTTTATGGTACAGGGATAATGACACATGATGTTGCAACCCACCCTTGTCCTCCAATTGCTAAAATTTATTTTTCCTGAAATTCTGAAGTTTTTGGGATTTAAGCATTCTTTATTTCTAATTGCTAACCTAATTTCCTAATTAATCTCCAACTTTAATAACATTTATCGTTAGTTAAGTGTCCTTATGAAATCTCCTTATTTATAGTATTTCCCAATATATATATATATATATATATATATATATATATATAGCGATCAAAACTCATCTAAACCATCAAGACAGTAATAAAATAGGAACATGTCTCATATAATATCGTATGCTTTTCCTATATCTGAAAGAGACAACAAGCGATTACAACCCAAATACTAAAAGGAATAATTGCTGGAAGCTGCCCTTCATAATTAACTGGTGTTAATAATGTTGTAGCCTTATCACTCATTACTAAATTAAGTTGAACACTTCTAGTATGTCATTCTACTATCATCCACATGTTTTCACTTACTTTCTTGGCTTCTAATAAATAATGTCCATTAATTCTTCTGTTATTATACCTGATTATGGGATAAATTATGCATTCAGTGGGTAGGAAATACAAACTATGCACATTTAGATTAAATCTTCGAAAAATTGGCTTGGTGGAATTCTCCTACCACCTATCTTTCCTTGAGTCAAACAACATCTTCTATGCGTGTTTTCCATCTCATTACTCTCTTCTCTAATGATACTACTATCTTCTTTCAATCAAAATCTCTTGATAGTATTCTTAAAATTTGGTATTTCCTTTCTTTCCTTAATCATTCACCTGAGTATATCCTAGGACTCGCAAAACTGTACTTTGATACCAATCATCATTCCTTTGAGTGTTCTTCTTATGACTTTCACACATGTCTAATCAAACATTACTAGGTTCATATCACTATTTCTTATGTTTATGGGGATTTCTTATTGCAACCCTATGAGCATTCATAGCTATTTCATTCCTAGTCTTGACCTTTACCACATCCTACCTAGACTGTGATCCATATCTACTCCATATCAAAAATTGGTTTGGTTTTTTACACTCTTTAAAGAAATTTCACAGTCATGAAGTACTTAATCCAAAACCTTTATATTTGAAAATATAAACCTAAAAACCTTTTTCAAAAATTGCTTGGTTTCAAAAAGGAGTCATGGAAAATTTTCTACTCTAACCATCTTTCCCATTTCAAACAATTTTTACAACATAGATTTATTTCTTTTAAAAGTAGGATTTTTATACTAAAAACATTTAGTTACGTTCGCAAATCTAATTGTCATACCAAACCATTTTTTTTCAAAAACATATTCAGTAACTTTAAACAATGAAAATTGGAGTAGACAAGGATAACTTCCATCCTATTATTTTCCTACTACTTATGCTATTTTTGCTTTCAATCTTAGCGGTGATTCTAATAGCATCTAAGGACGTTTCTAAAAGATATGTGCAATTATTGTACATATTTATGGAATTTATCCATTTTCCTATCATATCTCTATTGCTTTTCTCCTATACTATTTCTAACTAAATTACTATTCCTATTTTTATATAAATTTCTAATGCTATTTATATTCAAATTTCCTAATACTACTACTATTAAAATTTCTCTTTCCTAAATTTCCTTTAAGTGGCTTCTTCTTACATAGCTCTTTTCCTTTTTTTATTGTTTTCCCGTTGACTCATTGCAGCGCGTTCACCTGCTGCTTCAGTCATTGGGATTTTCTTTAATGAAAAGAGATATGTATAAATCTACTTCACATATTTTTCTCCGTATTTTCCTTTTATAGGAATATTTCTCCTATCTTCATTATCGGATGTTCTTACCCTTTTATTTTCTGTACCCCATTTCAATCAAGTATCATTTCCATTTATCCACCCTATGGAAAGAATTTTAAAAAGGAACTTCCAAATTTACAAAAATAGGAAAATCATCGAGCCAAACATACACTCTATTTTCCATTCATTTCAAAAAATGAAAAACTCCTTTACCAAAACTTTTAAATCGAAAAATTTTGACTCGACCAATTTTAAACTAAGAATCTCAAATTTTACTTGCTTTTTCAAAACAACTTCCCAATAAAACCTTTGAAAAACCCATTCAAAACATTTCAAAAAATTTCCAAAAATCTTTTTGTCAAATTCTTTCACATAAGGTTGGACTCGGAAATGGACTTTAATTATCCTTTCTTTGGGACTCTCTTCCTTTCTACTCTCCTTCATAAAAAACTAGATTATCATATATGGTGGCTGATGTACACCTTTTTGCGGGAACTTGCTCCACTCCTACTATACCTTGATTTAGGATATTTGCAACATATAAGTTCTTACTTTCCATCCGTCTGGATGAAACGTACGTCTTTAATCGGCAATCCATCCAAATCCACCAACATAGGGCAGCCTAGGTCCAACAAAGGAATCAAGTACCATCCAGTTTCTAGGGTCCTTCTATATGTCGTGCTTATGCTCTTCTTGGGAAACACCTTACGGTATAACCAACGCTCCATGGGGTAATCAAGGAAGGTGCATAAATTTAACTCTATTTATTTTTCCAACACATAGTTGCCTCATCCATCCTTTTGGAATATGGTAGCAACTACTTCTATAGCCGAAATTTATAAAGTTTGGCATATAATATACACACACATACACAAATATGCTCTCACAGCGTATCCTAATTCCTATGACTGACAAACCTAAGCTCTGATACCAAATGTAACAACCCGCACCTTAATGGGCCCGAATTTCGACTAAATCGAAACCCAGGTCCATTACGACACAGATCATTGGTTTTGGTGACCTATAATAAACATAAGTATATCAAAGAGCGATCAATATAAACTCATAGTGGAATATAAAAATATAATATAACATAAATACCGATTAAGGCTACTACCTTGGAATTAATTGTATTCCTTGGATATCTAGTTGCCTTGTTAGCGCCAAACATGAATGAGAAGACTTCACCACCTGCTGTTCCCATCTTGCACTACTAGCTCATTCCTCTAAATCTATCATGTTAGTTGTAACGAGGAGGGGGGTCAGAACAACACTCTGGTGAGTGGAAATTTGCATACTTGATCCCTAACACTAATTTATGTCGATGGTTCCTATTTAAGTGTTATGTCTATTATTTACGGCTAATCCATTCAATCCTATGTGCGCATACGATATGCCTAACTTCCTCCAAGGTCTAACTATATATATATGCCTATACACATATATGTTTAAATGTTGTACTACCAAAAAACCCGACCACTTAATACTTCTTATATAGGGAGGATACAAACCAAAGGATGATTTAGTACCTCAACCCCAAAGCAGGCCCTCCGCAATGTAACGCTAGTTAATCGTTCCTAGCTACAGAGGTATATGACCTCTATATATGGCTTTATAATTTATAATTTAATTGTTGTACTACTAACACATCTCAAAGACACATCTAAGGGTTAACTAGCCTACCTCCGACAAACAAACAACTAACTAATTAAACTTTGAGGTCTATGCATGTCCCTTACGAAATCTACACTAGTAGGAAGCGAAATCCATCAAGGCATAACCCGAGTCGTTGCTACTGACCGCCGAGGATCGTTGGTGGTTAAAGCCAATAGCCCTACCACTACTGAATATCGGTATAACAACAATACTGGCATAGCCCCCTGAACTTCCATAGCCGAAATCCCGTTTAGACTAACCTATTGTAAGTCTAGGAAAATACCCTTATTAGTTACTTAATACCTTTTATTAGTGATTAAGAAGACCTAATTACCCTAAAAGTACTAGGCCAATTAATACTTCAAATCCGAGGCGAACCCTTGGTATATTTTCCTCTACCTATACGCAAACATATATCCCTTCCCTACGGGTCCTATAGTTGGAGATGTCCCACATCAGTAGTAAGTATACACGACTGCCGGTAGCCTCTAGTGAAGGGAAGACTTATGATTTATGTAACTCTACTGACCTCGCATCTTAACCCATACTAAACCAAACCAATTATCCTCGGCCTAAATATTCGACTAGGCCCACTAATTCATGCTTGTTCTAAACGTATTATTAAGACTATATAATTTCTTGCTATAAAAATTATACTACCTCCCAATATTTAATTCCTAACTTATACGCTTATTGACTGTATTCCATAAATGTCAGTTGTCCGTAATAAATGTTCATTATTATTCTAGTTGGACAATCTCTAATAATATTTATTCATTTTAATTCATCCTATTATGCCTATTTCATTTCCTCATAAATGCCATAATAAATTCTTTAACCAGTCCCAATAACACATTTATGTCCTCATTTAATTTATGTAACTTCCTATTAACTGCACATTTATTGCCCTGTTAATTTTGGAGCTACTATCTCTTTTCCATCTACACCTCCTAATCTTATAATTTGCTACGCTATTTATAATTGGACGTTATAATTATAACTAATGTGAGCATTGACGTATATATGTGTTTGAACCAAAAATGGCACAAACACCCAATAGAGTGCATAGAGAATAAAAAGTGAAGATAAGTAAATTAAAAAGAGCAAGAAAAGAATACACATTGTTTTATAGTGGTTCGGCTAATCTTGGCCTACGTCCATTTAACTTTGTTAATGGTTTATTGTGCAATTTACACTTCTGTTCTTACGATCAGTATAAATCCATTACGGATCGGTATAAATCCATGAATGATTATAAGAAATTAGAGTAAGAGAACAAGAGAGCTGAAAAGATCCATAAAAATGATCCCTGCCCCTCTATTCATAGATGTGGAAAGCCTAAATCTCACCCTATGATCTCCACCTCTTTTTCCATGCCATAGACCAATTCTTCAAGAAAATAAGTGGACACCTCAGCAGTTTGTGTGGATCGGTACCGAACCATGGACTTGGATCGGTACTGATCCATGAGATAGAGATGGTTTTTTGGGAAGTAGTTATATCTCAATCTTGCCTATATTGTCTTTTATCTCTTAATCTTGTTTGAGCTATCTAGGAAGTAGCTAATCAAATCTTCACTATCCATAGATGGAGATGGCTGATCCCGTAGGGTCAGGCTCTGTCGATATCCCTGAGATTCTAAGTGTGAACATGCCCGCTTGGTTCCGCCGTTACTTATAGGCTAAGGCACAGGTTGAGCAGCCACCCGTTAGAGAGGCTACGGATGCAGCGGCTGGTGGGGTTCCCGCCCACCCACCTATCGTTCTTGACTTTGCAAAGCTATGTAAGGACTTTTATAATTTAAGACGCAAGCCTTATTTGGGGACGGAGTCCTATGTAGAGTCGAGAGCATTAATCTGTTCTTGTGAGAGGGTATTTGGTCTTATAGGTTTGGAAGATGGAGTTAGGAGGCATCTTGCTACTTAGCAGCTGTAGAGTGAGGCTTTGTGCAAGTGGGATGTTCTTGAGGCAGAGACTGATGGAGGTGTTATGACTCGGGAAGAGTTTTAGAGGAGATTTAAGAGGAAGTTCTTGTCGCAGGCTGAAGAGGGGGCTATGTTGGAGAAGTTTATTAATCTTGAATAGGGTGATTTGTCTGTTAAAGAATATGTCAATCGATTTAATGAGCTTGTAAGATTTAGAAAGGAATTGATTAGTACTCCACACAAAAAGGCGCTTAAGTTTGCTAAAGGTTTGAATCAACCACTATAGGACTTGGCAATGAGTCATATTTCGATGGGAGCTACTTTTGAGGGACTAGTTGAGATGGTTTTACTTACTTCTGTCACTAAGAAAGAGGTGAAGGAGGAGGTTCCACAGGATGAGGTGAAGAATTTTCAAAAGGGTAAGAAGAAGGGAGGATTTGGGTCGGAAGGAAAGATTCAGAAAAAGGATCTGAAGTGCAATAGGTGTGGAAATGGTCATTTTTCCAAGGATTGCAAGGCAGAATGTCCGAGAATTAAGTGCTTCAATTATGATCGGTTCGAGCATATAAAGCGAGCTTGTCCAGCACCACCCAGAGCTTCTTCTCAGGGTTTAACTCAAGTGGTTCGGTCTTATGCTCTTGAGGCAATCCCTACTTCCAGTGTGCAGCCAGCACTGGGTAAAGGGAAGAAGGTGGTTATAGAAGGTGTGTTATCTCTTTCCGGTCTTTCTATTCGTACTTTATTTTATTCAGGGGCTTCTCATTCTTTTATCTCTAGTAGCATGTTGAGGATATACACTTAGACACTAGTACTGTGACGTACTCTATAGTTGTGTCAAACCCCGTGGGAGAATTAGCCTATTTGTCCATGATGTGTTGGGTTTTGAAATTGATGATATTGAAGGTCGAGTTTGATTGTGATGCCTATGTATTGAGATTTTCTAGATTTGTGTTGATATTTGGCATGGACTGGTTAGCTATGTATGGGGCTATATTGGATTGTGATAGAAGGGTTGTTAGGTTGGACACTTGTATTGGGAGCATCCCAGAGGTTTCCTATAATGCACGAGGCTCGGTTATGTTGAGCTACCTTTATTCCTTAGACCTATCATCAGACAATCTTGATTCTGTACTGGTAGTTAGAGATTTTCCAAATGTATTGCTGAGGTTACCGGTCTCCTACCCCAGAGAGTAATCGAATTTAGCATCTACCTTGTTGGGAATGCTTGACCAGTTGCCTTACCTTTGAGGCATATGGCTTCAAGGGAAAGATGCGAGTTAAATAAGCAAGTGAATGAGTTGATGGGGAAGGGCTTCATTAGGAGGAGTATTTCTGAGTAGGGAGCACCAGTCTTCTTTGCCACTAAAGCAGATGGTTCTCTTAGACTCTGCATCAACTATAAGGGGCTAAATAAACTGACGAAGAAGAATCGCTATCCCTTGCCCTGCATAGACGATCTCTTCGATCTGTTGGTTGGAGCTAGAGTGTTTTCCTAGCTTGATTTAGCCATAGGTTTCCATCAGTTGAGAGTAATTGAGGATAGTATTCAGAAGACAACATTTAGGACTTTTGAAGGGTTGTATGAGTGGTTAGTCATGCCATTCGAACTAGCCAATGCACTCGCTTACTTTGATGATTTAATAAGTTGAGTGTTTAGGGAATTGCTGACTAAGTTTGTGGTGGTACTTATGGATGATACCTTGGTATCCTTGAGGAGTAGATAGGAGGATACTTAGCATTTGGAGGAGGTGCTTAAGACACTCTATGCACATAAGCTTAAGGATAAGTTTTCCAAGTGCCACTTTTGGAGAGAGGAGGTTCGCTTTTTGGCACACATCATCTCAGAAAGTAGATTAGCAGTGGATCCAAGTAAGGTAACAGCAGTTTAGGATTAGCATGTTCCAAAGAATGCCATGGAGTTGCGTAGCTTTCTTGGTCTTGCGGGTTATTGTAGGAAGTTCATCAAGGAATTTGCTAAGATTTCTACTCTATTGACTTGCCTTACCAAGAAGAATCTTGTCTTTTCATGGGATGCAAGGTGTGAGGATGTTTTTATTAGGTTGAAGGAAGCTTTGACTAGTGCATCCGTGTTAGTGTTGCCAGATGGGACTAAGCGCTTTACAATTTATACTGATGCTTGTGGTACGGGGTTAGAAGCAGTCTTGATGCAGGAGGGTAGTGTGTTATGCGAGTAGACAGCTGAAGACCCGTGAGAGGAACTGCTCGACACATATCTTGAGTTGGCAGCTATAGTTTTTGCGCTTAAGTCTTGGAGGCATTATCTTCTTGGGGAAAGGTTTGAGATTTTTACTGATCACAAGTATTTGAAGTATTTGTTCTCCTAAAAGAACTTTAACTTAAGACAACAGAGATGGATGGAGCTTTTGGCATCTTATGACCTTGATATTTTTTATACCCCGGGTAAGGGTATTGTAGTAGCGGATGCTTTGAGTATACAGAAAGCAGTATTGAGTTCGCTATTCTTAGAGTGGAGACATTTAGAGTATATTTCTACTTTCGACTTCAAACCATCATCGGATATTACCCCTGGATTACTGGCAGCCTTGGATGTTCGGCCGACTTTGATGGAGCAGATTGGGTCTAAGTAGAGAGAGGATGTTGAGCCAGCTGATATCTTAGATTTTTTGGGGAAAGGAGAGTCATCGAGTCATTTGAAGCATTATGCCATAGACTCGAGGGGATGGTTGAGAGAGATGGTAGGATTTGTGTTCCTCGTAGTGCATACTTGGTAGATATGGTACTAGTACAGTCTCACCATTCTAGGATAACTATTCATCCCGATGGAGATAAGATGTATCGCGATATAAGGAGAGTTTTCTTTTGGGCTGGAATGAAGAAGCAAGTGGCAATGTATGTAGCTAAGTGTATGACTTGCCAAAGTGTGAAGGCGGAGCGGAAGAAGCCAAGAGGGTCGTTGTAGTCTTTGGATATTCTTCAGTGGAAAGGGGAGAGCATCTCTATGGATTTTATTGATGGATTACCCAGATCTAGGAGAGAGAATTAGAGCATTTGGGTCAATGTAGATAGATTGACCAAGTGCACTCATTTCATACCAGTGAAGAGCACTAGGAAAACATCATCATTGGCAGTTTTGTATGTGAGAGAGCTTGTTAAACTTCATGGAGTTCCTACCGGTATAGTTAGTGATAGAGACCCGCTCTTTACTAGTGAGTTTTGAAAGAGTCTACAGGAAGCTTTAGGGACCGAGCTGAATTTGAGTACAATATACCACTCATAGATGGACGGAGAGATAGAAAGGGTAAATAAGGTTTTGGAGGATTTTCTTAGGATGTGTTTCATCGACTTTGGAAGCTCTTGGGAGGATCATTTTCCACTGGTAGAGTTCTCCTACAATAATAGTTACCAGGCTCGTATAGGGATGGCACCATTTGAGGTTTAGTATGGTAGACCTTGTAGGTCACCATTGTGTTGGTGGGGCATGAGGGATAAGATCATTCTTGGACCCCATATGGTTAGGGAGACGTCAGAGAAGGTGGATTTGATTCGTATGAGGATGAAGACTGCTTTGGATAAGAAAAAGTCATATGTAGATAGGAAGCACTCTTAGAGTTTGAAGTGGGGAACATGGTAGTTGTGAAAGTTTCACCCATGTGATGAGGTTCGGTAGAACAAGGAAGTTAGCACCGAGGTTTGTTGGACCCTTCCCTATTTTAGCTAAGATTGAGAAGTTGACATATAGGGTGGAGCTTTCGGAGAAGTTAGCTGGAGTGCATGATGTTTTACATGTTTCGCACTTGCGGAAGTGCTTGCATGATTTTGCTGTAGTGGTTGAGCCTAATCCGTCAGAGGAGGTTAAGGTGGAGCATGAGTAACTCATTCACCATGCACCTACTCATATCTTAGAGCATGTCACAAAGCGACTTCGCAATAAGGAGATTAAATTAGTTAAGGTTCAGTGGGGAGAAGACCCAATAGAGAGCACATGAGAGACCGAGGAGAAGATTCGAGCTTCCCACCCACAACTCTTTTCTAGTACATCTTAAATTTCAATCTTTCTCTAGTTAGAACCCTTAGGTAGAACTTAAGGTGGAGGGTAGATTACTGCAGGTAGAGACCTTTGGATGATAAACATGTTTGTAAACATGTCAATATGACATGTTATGAGTGATGGATGCTAATGAATGTATATGGATGTTCATGAACGTGAATGGTTGCATTTCTATGCACTAGGGTATTGAGTCCACTAGGCACACGTTAGAATGATCGGCCATATAGGTACACACACTCATATCATATGAATATTGTTCTTGATTTGTTGCTACATATGGATGTTATGCATATGGATGTCGCATATGGTTGAGCATGCATATAGAATTATCAGTCTATCATTAGGATCTTGTATACATTTAGATGCATAATATAAGCATACTTGCATAAACATAAGGTGACCGAATCAATAGACCGACTACTCTTTTGCATTAGTTTAGGTTCGTATGCACTTTGCATAAATTCATAATTTCATTATAATTATCAAGGACTATTGTTGCTCTGGATGATGGATGAGTAGATGGAGATAGACTTGTTTCCTGGTTGTTAGTTGCATTTTTCTATCCTTAGAGATTTCGGGGACGAAATCCTTTAGGAGGGAGAGAATGTAACACCCTGGAAAATTTCCAGAATAAATAAGAAAATATGAATAAAAGTTAATAATAAATTTAAAAGTAAAATTTTCACAAACGTCTAAATTTGGCTACGGGACTTGCACCATCGTGTCCGTAGCAATTTTCTGGACGATTTTCATATATAACTTGTCATAATCCCAGTTAGCTAGAGAGAATTATGAGTGTAATAAAATTAAACGAAAATTTACAAAAATAAAAATAAAAATAAAATAAAAAAGGGGCCAGGTTGAACCTCACTAGGTCTAGGTCGACCGTGGATGGTCGATCCGACTTTACGTTAATCGTGAGGGGTGAGATCCTATGTCGATTCATTTTACGGTCAAGATTAGTTGCATGGTGGCCAAGTTTTGAGCGAATGGGCTAGATTGAATAGGGTTTTGATCTGGTGACTGAGAGTGGTGAGCTTCCCCTATAAATAGATAGCTAGGGCTAACCTAAAACACTAGTTTTCCACCATTATAACGAAGCTCTGCAAAAATAAAAACTAAAACCATAATCCCCAAATCAATTCCTAATCCCCAAATCAAATAAAAATCTCAATCTAAACTAAATAAAAGGAGAGATCAAGCAATTGGATGGGTGGCTACGCAGATCTAAGGGGAAAAAATGGAATTGGAACCAGAACTAGAGTTAAGGATAGAGGTGAGTGGTCACAGATTTGATTAAGTGGTTAAATCAATTAGTTTTAAATTTATTTCCAAGTTGATTATATTGTTAAACACTTATATTAAACTGTTAATTTAAAATTGATATCAGTCAACCTATAGATCTAGTTAATCTAATTAGAAAATTACTATTAAACTGTAAAACCCTAATCTAGACCCCAAATTGAAATAATAAAATATGGATTAGGCTAGGATCAGAAATTCGGCTAATTACTATTGCTAAGGACACCAGGATTAATTAAATCAAACTAGCTTAATGAAAAATTAATCGCACTCACATAGTAAATGAAATAAAATAAAAAAACCCGAACCCTAAGAAAAACAACAGGAATGGTCGACCGTGAGTACCATAAGTCGACCATAGGCGGTCGACCTATGGTGCTTCCAGGTTGACCGTCCAGCTTATAATTGGACTCTTTTGGGATTTTGGGCTTTAGGCCCAATTAATGAATGAAATTGATGAATGCTGAGTAGTAAGGTGAATTTACTTTGTTAAGTGGATAAGATCCAGAAGATTCGTAGACGTAGGCAATTGGGCGGTCCGTTAGGCGGAAGTACAAACTGGATTTAGTGAGACGAGGACAATTTATTCGTGTAATTTCCAAGGAGTGTTACACACGGGTGGGCGCAGCACTAGCGGGAACACTTCCTATGGGGGGCCCCGTCCTAACAGGAGATTCAGGTATTGTAACACCCTATATTTTTAGTAACATTATTTAGGAAATTTAATTAGTTAAACTAAATTAAATAATGTGGGTTGATTAATGGATTGAGATTTGTAATTTAATTAAGGGGTAGCCGTGCCATGTTAATGAGTAAACAATGAACTAAAGAATTAAAGTGTTAGGAAATAAGGGAGGGAAAAATAGGAAATAGAGCATTCTAATACCCTAAACCCTTAAGAAAACACACCATATGTTCATTCTATTTTCACAAGCAAAAATATAAGGTCGGCCACCATTAGCAAGCAAGAGAAAGAGGATAAAAGGTAGGATCCAAGAGAAGAATCATATCAATTAATCAAGATCAAATCTCATATCCTTAATCACAAAGCTAAGCTGAATAATGACTACATCTCTTATTTCTTAAATGTTTTCGGTTTTAAGGTTAAATCCAATTTATCTTGCATAGTTAGCCAGGATTTTGAAGGACAAAATGTTTGTATATGCTTGTTGATGATTTATGCTTATTTATATAGATTTTATGATATGTTTTGATGTGAAAACCCTATTTAATGACATTCAAATGCCTTGTAATTTTAGATATAGATCAGAAATGATATTTTAGAGATGGGTTTCAATTTTCATAATTTTCTGAATTAATGTGGATTTTATATTAATTTTCTAGTGAAGAAAATGGTTTGTTGGGTTATGAATAATTTACGGTTAAATTATAAATAGTTTAGGGTCTGAAATTTTTATATGTTAGAAAACATATTAAAAAGGATTTTGTAGAATTTTTCCAAAGTGTTTTGATGAATATATAAAATTATTTAAGGTATGGGACTTAAATGTTTTATATATTTATAAAAGGAGAAGGGGTATTTTGTAAATAAATTAAATTGTTATTTCTGAAATTATGGCAGTGGTATTAGAAGAGAAAAATTAGCAACCAATAAGATTTTGACAAACATGGCAGGTTAGTTAAAAAGATTACTTAAAAAGGTTAAAATTCAGATTTTCATGCCAAAAGCATGTTTCGCCACTTTCGACACCCTGCCTTTGACTTTGATGGCTTTCGACTTAGTGATTCTGCCTTTATCACCATCAAAACCAATGCGCCTGGTATCAATTCATTGGTACATAGCGAATTGGATGAAGGGCGGGAGCTACAAGGTCGAAACCAGGGGTTCCGAAGGAGGTCGAAGCGCTACTTTGTTTTAAATGAAAAATGTGTTTGCTTTGCTTTCGACCGTATAGCTTTCTACATAGTAAAAGGTTTTTAAGTAATGGTTGTGCCTTTGTTTTGAGCAAACTGCTTTCGACCTAGTTGCTTTCGACTAGGTTAATGGTTTAAGAAGAATGGTTTTAAAGAGGTTGCGTCTTTGTTTTTAAGTATAGGCTTTCGACTAGGTCGAAGCCTTAGCTACCGCTTCTTACCTTTCAAAGCAATGCCTTCGAAAGGGTATACTTGTTTTATAAAAACCCTGCCGCTTCTCCAATGCTTTCGGAAGGATGGCATCGACACCTTCACTTCTTTTCTTTGTTTTTGGCTTTCGAAAGAGTTGTTTTCAACTCTGTTGTTTGTGACTTTCGAAAGAGTTGTTTTCAACTCTGTTGTTTGTGACCCTTAGAGATTTTTAAAGATTAACCCAAAGTTTCGAAAGAGATGGTTTTGAATGGTTTCAAAAGGTGTTTCTACATGTTTTAAAATTGAACCCAAATGCCTTCGAAAGATTTAAGGTTTTGATGCTTTCGAAAGGTTTTAAGGAAGATTTCTAAGGGATGGCTCCCCAACGGTTTCGAAAGGTTTAAAGTAAAGGTTTTTTCAATGGTTTCGAAAGGTTTAATAGAAGGTTTTTCCAATGGTTTCGAAAGGTTTAATAGAAAGGTTTTTCCAATGGTTTCGAAAGGCTATGTTTAAAGGTTTTAAAGATAGGATGTCCAAGGTTTTTAAATTTCGAAGTAAAAGGTATTTCAATGGTTTCGAAAGGTTTATGTAAATGGTTTCGAAAGGAAGGTTTTGGCCTTTCAGCCTAGATGAAAGAAAGGGTTTACTTAGTTACGAAAGGGATACTTTCAATGGGATCGAAAGGGGTACTTTCAAATGGTTTAAAGGTTTTCATCGACAAAGATTTAGGTAAAGTATATATATAACATAGTAAGGTGATTTTGAGTAAAACATAGAGTATAAGTGTTTTCCTTGTTTAAATTTGGTTTAAAAGGTTTTAAATCAATTTCAGATGAAAATGTTTTCAAGGAAAATTTTGGGAAGGTTTCCCTAAGTAAAATGACTCAAATATTAGAATACAGATGGGATTGGTATAGGGTCGCACCCTATACATTAGCTATTAGCCCCAGCTAATTTAGTCCAAAATTCCAGTGTGTAGGGCTTTGTCATATGTAAGACTAAAATTATGGTTACATACAGAAGGGAATATATATTTGTTAACAGATAGGTTATTGGTGAGCCCGCAAAACCATTAGGATTAGGTGACCCTGAGAGATGTTACGTTAAGGACAGACCGTCCAGAAGCGAAGTATTTAACAGATAGTTAAGGACAAACCGTCCAAAAGAGAAGTATTTAACAGATAGTTAAGGACAGACCGTCCAGAAGAGGAGTATCTAACATGTGTTAGATTATTTTGTTTATATTGTCTGGTAGGCCCAAGTCAGCCAAAGGTTAGTAGTTAGCCAAACAAAACTATAGTGTTCAGACAGATAGTCCATTTGTTACCTGATATGTATGTTTACATAATAATGCTCTACAGTTTTAACCAGTTTTGGTTGCAGGAAATGGATTTGCAAAAGGTATGTTTTAAAAGGACATTAATGAGGGGAAACCCATTCTGCTAAGCGACGTGGTCTCACTTAATATCAAATATCGAGATGTATAGTATTATGCACACCAGGCTTTATGTCTGACTCGAAATTTATATTTTCCCCCTTAAACTCTCGGTGCTCAAAATTGATTTGAGTAGGCTGAGGGTTGAGGTCTATAGGTCTTATAGGATGACGAATAAAGCTTTCGGAGACGAGCAAGTGGCTTACGGATAGCTATTTAGGAATTACAGATCTATTTTGATGTATTTTCGCTGTATTTGTATTAAGTTAGATATGACTATTTAGTGACTCTGATCAACCAAGGGGGCATTTTCACATGTCGCTCTTGGCGTATTTATTTAATAATTATTTTATCTGAACCTGGGAAAGCGATGGGATTATGTAATTTGATTATGGAACATGTTTTGAAAATGTAACGTGAAAAGATGTTTTTGAAATCTATGATTTTGTTTCATATTCAACATGAATAGAACACAATATTTATATATACAAGATCTTATTCAATTGTCCTAGATATTTGTAATAAAATATGTAATAATATTTCTATCACGAATATAAATTAATTAAATGCAAATTTGTTGTTATATTAGTGATAGAAATATTGTTACATATTTTACTACTAATTAGGAGTAAAAAAAATATGACCTTTAAGATAAGCTATAAGGCTGACTAGTAAATTCAATAATTAACTAAATAGAATTTTTTTATAAAGGTGATTTGAAAAGTTAGAAATTACAAAAGAAGTATTGTGTTATTTAATAGGATTTGATTAAGGTTATAAAATGATTTATTTACTTTAGTTAAGAAATGATTTGTGCTATATATTATTCACATAATCTATATAATATTTTGAGACCTTATATATAGCTAAACTTAATCTTAATAGAAAAGTTAAGTGATATTAAACTATAATGGGATTGATAGGTGAGAGCGTTATTTTATAAAATAAGTTTGAGACTTCTATAAAATAATATGAAGAAGATATAATTGTTAGATTTGTTACTTAAGTAAGATCCATTTTTGTTGAATTGTATATATGACTATATCTATGAATTATTATTGATACTGAGATGATAGATTTGTTGCCTTGGTTATGTATTGTCTTTGTGTATGTAAATGTGCACGATATGTGTTTATTAGTTCCATATAATTGGACTGGTTACACACACATGCATATAGTTTATGTGATTTATATATGTTTATATGCATAAATATAGTTCTAGTATGTTCGACTTGGGACTACTGGGAGATGCACAAAATATTATATATATTTATTGGTATATGGTTTAAAGCGATTATGTATAGTTTCAGTATGTCCGACATGGGGATAACGATTAGTGCATGGAACCAATTGTACCATTGAGGCATATGACCTGCAGATGTGGTCCGTGAGCAAGGGGGAGAGAGACTAGGACGTCGGTCTAGAGTAGGTCATATACTATTCAATAGTACTCTTGTGTGTTGCGATAGGATCTAAATGCCAACTTTTTTTGAGGTGTTGGTTTTTAGGGGAGTCCACAATATAGTTGTGGCTCTCGATAGGTCTCTTTGGTAGCTAATGCCAATTCAGAATAGTTTATCGATACACAATTTAAGCGTATGTATAGTTCGGTATGTCTGACTTGGAATTATCGAATAATGGATGAAATATATTATGCAGATGTATAAATATGTGGTTCAAGTTATTTATATTTATATATATAATAGATGCAGGTTTTAGGCGATATATATATATATATATATATATATATATTGGTTTGGTATGCTTAACTTGGGACAATTGGATAGTGCGAGGCACTTCAAGGACGAATCACAATCCACATGGAGACGACAATACTTCAGTGTTGTGTACCCATGTGGGAAGGATGTACATGGGGTTTAGCATTTACATTCGATTTCAGTGTATTGATGTAGACAATCAGAAGGAAAGGATGATAGTGAAGGAATCCATTGTACCACTGAGTCGCATAACGTACAGACGTGGTCTCAGAGCAGGGACGGAGAGAGACTGGAACGTCAGTCTATAGTAGGTCATATACTGTTCTGTAGTACTCTTGGGTGCTGCGACGGGACCTATAGGCTAACTTCTTTTGAGGTGTTGGTTTTCAGGAGAGTCCACAATATAGTTGTGGCTCTTCATAGGTCTCTTTGGTAGTTAATGGCAATTCGGGAAGGGTATCCGTTATAGATATTTGTATTTTGGTTTTAGGTATGGAGGTGTTATGTTCGTAGCATTGTTATATCGCTGTATTTGTTTTTCATTTCAGATGCTTCGATTGGGATCATTAAATTGGTTGGTGTCCTTAGCGGACTCCACCCATCAGTAATAATGGGTATCAATTTATTCTCTATTTGTCATTTACCGTTATGTTGTGTGTAGCATGTTAGTTAGTTGTTAGTTGTGATATCTATATTACCACTGAATTTGTATACTGGGTTACCTTTATCATGGTATACTGTTACGTATCAGTCATACTATATTAGTTGCGTTGACTTGTTGATGACAAAGAAGATCGGGTTATGGTATGATTCCCTATCTTTGAGTTGGGTTTACTTTGCTCGTTTATAGGCAGTCCGGATTATCCCTAAGCCACGTTGATGAAGATGACCGACTATACTTTAGTAGTTTCCTGTTTATTTGTATATGGTTTTGATATTCAATATTTTGAGATAGTTCCCCGGCACCAGGCTTTATGTTTGACCCGCGTTTTGTCTTTGTCCTTTTGTCATGACAACTCTCCGATACTCGATTGAGTAGCTGGGAGCTAGATGCTTTTGGGATACGCCTTCAGGACGGTTGGAGCACTTTAGAGGCAAAATCGATACTTTGGATATATACTTGATATTGTACTAGTACATGACAGATATGCTATTTATGTATGAGACTTATTGTATCAGATATTGTATTTTAACTTTCTGTATTGATATTTATTTATCAATTGCTTCCATCGGTACAATTTCTTATATATTTTATTCTGTTATGTTCATGCATATTCAGCATATTATATATTACATTCCAGCGTGAATTTCTATCGCTAGGCCTTGGTTTGGTGTTTTTTTATTTTACCACAACAAGCTATCTTTTGTGGTTCGAGAGTCAGACGTTGTCATTTGATGTTGATTCAGGATATTGTGAAAGGCAGGTCGTCACAAGCTAGGCTTTGATTTTGAAATGCAAAATAAGGAGCCAAGTTCTCTACTATGTATTTGATGAAGAAAACGTTCTAAAAGTTACAGAGAAATGGTGAAGGAATTGTGTTTATCTTTTCTTTTTGGACTTGGGCTTAATAGGTAAAACATGAATCCATACCAATTTCTATTTAATTTCATCTCCGTCTCACTAAAAATACAATTCCAACTCCATAAACTCAACTCAAGCCTTTCAAAAGTTATATTTCACATAAAACTTTTATTTACAATAATTTACATTTATGTAGACCATGTTTCATACTTTTCCAAATTTAAAACGATAACTGTTCCATTTTATGCTAAATAACCCACTTTGTAAATTCATTCACTATTTCCATATGTTTATGAAATATAAAATTCACCATTCACTATTATAAATCCTAAAACACCTTTATTTTCACTATTTAACTTTATAAATATCATTATTTAACTTTTAACTCATTTTAAACATCATTTTGAACATAAAAATACCAATATTCATTTTAAAAAGAAACAACGGTCATATTTTTAAACTTTCCCAACAGTACATATATTTTTAAATCATAACAAATTACCAATGTATTTTTATTATTTAAACCCATTTAACGTTAAAATCCTCATTTTTCACCATTATAAAAAAATTTATTTCACTTTTGATTCATTTTAAAGCCATCTCCAAGTTAAAATACCAAAATTAATTTAAAAGAACAAAATCACCTTTAATTCTTTCATAACTTTCATAAACCTATTTCTATCATATAAATCATTTTCTCCTTTCACTACTATGATTTATTTCGTAAATCGTTATTCATTCTCATTTAAATAATTCCAAACCCAAAATATCATTTTATTTTTTCTCCCAAGATTTTCGGAAGTATTCAACTTAAACACACACACATTCCATTTTATGTCAAATTTATATTTAAAATCTTCAAAATTTATTGCTTCTAAATATCGGGTTGTTACACTAATAATAAATAAAGGAAAATTAAATTTTTATTTTTTCTATATCTATACACGAGAAATCTTCGAATTTATTGCTTTTCAATACAGAGTTTTTTCACTAATGAAGGAAAATTAAACATTTATTTTAGCTCTACTTGTACACATAGTATGAACTTCAAAAATAGAGACGAATACAAGTGCCATTATTGTCAACATAATCTATTCTATTATATATAAAAGACACACATTTTCCTGTCATCCCATTGATTCTCAGCTCTAATTCTTTAGTCATAGCCATTTGAGGTAAATTTTATCTTTTACCCATCCTACAAATTTTCACTTTTGCAAACAAGCCTCTTCGCATTAAATAGACATAAATGCTTCTGACGTTAAATCTTCTTTCTTTCATCCTAAACCCTACAAATTAAAAAAGGGTCAGTTCTTTCCCCTTTTTCGCTTTCTTTACTACATCTGCTCCAGCTTATAGTACGAGTGAATCCCTAATGCCAAATCCCATTAGGCCTTTTCTTTCTGTTGATTTCAATTGACATGAAGATCTAAAGCGTTCTATTGCATTTCAGGTTAATTGTTGCTGTTCTCCTTGCTCCCGTTTCAGGTACTCTTGCTTTTTCATTGTCATCTGCTCTATTGGTTTGCCTGTTTCATTACTGTTTCATTTGGCTATAGATACTCTTTCATTTTCGATTTCTGTTCGTATATACCAAATTGTTTCATTGTTGTTTTGTTGTGATTTTCATTATTGGTCTCTCTATTCGATTGGGTGCATTTGCATTCGACTACTTTAATAATCGGATAATAGGTAAAAATAATTTTTGTTTCATTTATTGCTGTTTCATTTTCCATTGTCAATGTTATGTGGTTTTTTTTACAGTTTGAGGAGAAACTTCATTTTCCTGAACTTCAGATTTTTAAAGGATAACAGGTAAAATTAATAGCTTAACATTTTCAAATCCAAAGTTTTCTAATGTTGATTGTTACCTTGACAATGGGCCTTCTTAGTTTTTCACATTAAATTTAGATTTTAAAGGATTCCATGAATGCATACTGAATTTTGTAACCAAATTGTCGAGCCAGTTTTGAAATTTTACTATTATTGGGCACACTGTTTTCCACCTTTCAATACGTTTGTTATCCACTGTCGCTTGAACTGTGACTGCAGTCATTTAGATATGTAATCCATAATCAAACTTTATTATGACAAAGCTTATTCATTCAAACAAGTACTTAAACTTTAGTATAGGATCAACTCTGCCATTGACAACATTATTAGGTTGATTGCAAATTGTGTGGAGTTTGTTTGACTCATTTGGTAGTGCCATTTGGGAGGCAATGTGGATCATTCTGAATTGATTAATTATTATTTTTTAGCGCGTGTAACAACCTTTGAAAGGTACAAAATAATTAATCAGAAATTATTCGGTTAGATTAATTCTCATATTTTGTTTTTCTATAAATTCTATGTTAGACGTGATACTTAATTGGGGCAAAATTGATTTCAGTTTTTACTCCATCGTTGGTGATTCAATTGCAATTTCAGGTAATCTTTTCAATTCCGTTCGGTTTATTTTGGTCTTAGTATGCTTATGTTACCTCACTAATTATCTCTTTTGTGATTTCAAAACTCTGTTGCTTTCTCTAAACTATTGTTGGTCGGTGTTCTTTCTATAGTTTTACCATATTTTGCACTATAATTTTAGGTAATTTCAACCTCTTTCAAATTGCCAATTTTGATTTGCAACATATCGATAGTATACATTATTCACAACAGATGTGTTTAAATAGTTTAAAAATGTTCTGCCTTATGTTATTTTGCGCATTTCTTATTTGTTTGCTTCTTGACTATGGTTCACACAATAAATTATATGTTTACTTCTAGAATCTTAATTTTTCCCATTGGATTTATGTTAAGACTTTGGGAAGTTTTTTGGATTTCTAATATGGATGTATGTTTGTGACGATCCGCAAATCCGTACCCTTTGAATTGACAATAATCCATACATGTCCGACCCAAAAAGCATAGACTGACGGAAAGTCAAGAGAAAGAAAAGTAGAGAGAAGAAGAGAAGAAAGAGAGAAGATAGAACAAAACAGAACAATACAGAATCTCACATCGCCGCGGAAAACACATAATATCATATCAATGATCTTTACAAAACAGAAACTGTATATACATACATCAATCAGAGTACAACAATCAATCAATAGTTATCAGCATAGACAGTTATAATAATCTGTCCTAACAATTGCCGATAATATACAACGACTAAGCATAGCAGATAATCAAGCAAAACAGATACGTGTATACGAAATGAAGATCTCCAGCTCTCCTGCTGGAGCTCCAAAAGAACCAATCTAAACCTGTAATATACTCGGTCTGACCCGAGCATTGAAAGGGAAGAACGTCCGGATCAGTCTGGTAAACCAGCGTGAGAAACACACTCAACTGAATTTATTAGATTACCAAAACTTTTCCTTTATCAAAACAAAAGTATCTCGTAAGACAAGTCCACACATAAACACGGACATGTTTTTACCTTACGATAACTAAAACATTTCATATCCAATCCTCTTATATTATACTAGTGTCTAGTATATACAAATAATATTAATCATAGTCGAAATTGTTACCCATATAACATTTCGAGGCTATTCATTACGCCTTTACAAACAAAATCGCAGCTCGTAGTGGGGTTTGGATTTCCATACAAATGACCAGGTGAAGGGACTACCTTCCGAAGGGGTACACCTCTAGATGGATGTCTCGAGGCATAGAACATCTGCCCTCTACCAACACAAGACCGGCCCACCTCTATAACTAGATGGTACCGAATATGTCATCCTCCGGTCGTTACCGACCTTTACCGAGGGCCTTCTAGCATACAAACCACAATAATCAGATACACGATGTCATAGCGTGTAAAGATATATCTAGAAGAGGATGATAATACCTTACTTGGGAGCGACCCACTTAGCCCTGCTGCATCTAACCCTGTTTTGGTCATTTCCGGTTGATGAGGCTAGAGAGGTAACGATTACCTTTCACAATCACATCACTTAGAATGCCACATGGCCATTTCCGTTGACTATCTTCCACAAAAATACAACCCTTGAGCTCATATGTCTCAAGGAGGGTGTTAAGCTAAGAGAAGTTGCATTCTCCGCCACCACTGATGTACGTTTGTAAAAACCAATGTACGTAATCTGTAGAAATGCAATGTCAAACAAACATCCATACAAGTTGTCCAGGAACATCACAAACCGAAGGTACTTTCCTACCACACCCTGTCGGGAAATCCCTAGGATTAGTAGCGAATAGTCCTTGCATTGGATATTTCATAATGAAGAGACCACTGCTACTGGATGTATATTGGGATTTTAACCCCAAACGATCAACAAGCAGTCCCCCACTATGAAACTCCGAAAATATCAATATCATCACAAGCAACCTGCACAATCGCCGCATATACGTTGGTCCGAAGTGGTTTTAAGATAAATCTGATCCCGGTCTCTTCGCATCAACAACGCAAAAGCGTTTCTCAACCTCACATAGAAACTATGTCTCATAGACTTATCACGTCTCCAACTTTCAACTTGCTATCCTTCGGGCCAAGAAGGAAGCTCGATAGATTGGAGTAATACTCCGCACTATACGAATCATCATCCTCAACACAAACGATAATCAAGCCTACACAGAAGGCTACGTACTAAGTGTACGACTAAATAGTTCCCACATCAAGTCGAGGAACTAAAATGGCCAAATTTGATAGTCGGTTATTTAACTATCAAAGCAAACAAACAAATATTTAGTACCATAACAATCACTAGGCCCTTTTAATTAATCTTTTATTAATTTAATCACTTGCCAAATATTCACTTCAAATTATCTTTAAAAAGATATAATCTCAAAACCATTTCAACATCTATATTGGAAAACATTTCCATATACTTATTTAATAATAAGTAATTAACAAATCAATTTATTTCCAACACTTAGAAAATATTACATATACTTAAATCAAGATTAAGTATATATTTTATTCTGCAAGGAAAACATTCTCTTTAAACACATTTATTTGGGTCAAAATGAATGTTGCGTAAAACATCGTTACGACAACCCAAAATCACTAGTATAGGGATTCGAAAATTAAATAGATATATAAATCCCAATATTATACAAAATCATTTCCTTTCGAAAATCATTTACTATAACAACAGTGTTATAGTCCTTCATTACCTGATTTCTTGAAAACGTCTATTTCAACAATGGATGTTGAAACCTATGGTTTCGATACTCAACACATTTTAAAACATCTTTAAAACATTTAAATCCATTTAAAATGTCACTTTCCAAAGCATTTATTCAATTTAAAGATTTATTCACTGTTCAAAATCGTGAATATACTTTGTTTACCAAATCCAATATTTCTACATATTATTAAAGGATTATTCACTGTCCAAAATCGTGGATATAATTCCTTTAATAAACTTCTATATTTAACTTATCAAATTCGATTGATTTCGGATTTATAAAACAATGTTTATAAATTCTATATATATATATTTTATAAAACTTCCATATATAAAATTCCTTTATTTACCAATTCCATATAAATCTCATTTATATACCAAAAACCCAAATTATAAGTTAATTACTTATAAATCTCTTATTTATAAAATCCATTCATTTTATAACTTCATAAATTCACAAATCTTATTACTTATAAAATTCACTTATAACTTCATTTTAACATTTACAAAGATCCTTTATAATTTCATCACTTTTGATTTATAAAATATCAATTTTATAAATCTTATATATAAACCATTTTTAATAAGTCAAAAATCTCCATTTAAACTATTTTACCAAATAATCAACTTTATATTTCAGAAAAACCACATTCTGATTATATTTCACAAAAAATCATATTTTTTATAACATAAAAATTATAATATTTATTTATTCAAAATAAATCCATTCACTTAACAATTCAAAATTTAACAAAACGTATATTTCCAAAATCACTTGAAAATCCTTTTTAATTTGAAATCACCACTTTAACATTTTAAAATTACCAAAATAGGCCCAATGCTGCAACAACACTAAATACATCAATCACGGCATCCAAAACATCATATCACATGAATACAACATATATCACAATATATGTAAACAAATCAATACTGGTGAGGAATCCAGTTGGATCCCTCCAACCTATCACCTGCAACAAATATACATATTAGAAATATATGTACAATGTCCGCTTCGAGGCAGACGCGTGTACAAAGGATCATCTGCTTATACACGGGAACGTATAGGGTCATCTGCTCCAATAGGCAGGAATATATCCAAATACCAATCAATATATAGATAACATATCATATATCATCCAAACAATCATCAATCATCATAAATAACATTTATTCTCACTTATATAAAAATATCAGTGAGTCAGAAAGAGTGAGTTGTACTCACATTGCTTCCAATAACGGTTGTAGTGTTTTATTCCGAATAAAATTAAACGCGCGTTTAATTTTACCCAAAATTCACACTAGCTCCAATCAACTTCAAACTAGCTCTAAAATGCAGTGCTCGTTCATACGGACCCAACGCAATTCGTTTCGTGCGAAACGAACCTTGTATGACAAAGTTATAGCGTTTTAAAGTTTGTACGAATTTTTATATAAATTAATATACAATTTTCTTTTTTATTTTTAACCTTAAATCAAATCGGGTCGTCGTTTTTTATTAATGAGATCGTGGCCGTTGTTCTAATCTTCTCCTCCATCAGTTTTTCACGATCGAAACAAACCCACACGCCGCCGCAAAACCATAGATCGACGCGCCTCTTTGTCCACTTCCACGACGATCAAGCTCCACCACTCGAAGGGCCTTGGCGAGGTCCACCAACGACCAAAGATCGGTAGAGCTCGGCTGCATCTTGGCCATTAAAAACGTGCGTGAACATTGCGCGTTCAAATGCAAATCGCCGACGATCCGTGACGTTATTTACGATCGTAGCCGTTGAAGTTATAGATCTCGATACGATCTTCGTTTTTGTAGTTGAGAGTTTTTTGAAATAGGGCATGGATTGGAAGAAAATCGAGGAAGATCGAAACGAAATTCTGGCCATTAGAATAGGAAGTGATGGCTTGCCCTAGTCCTTTAAGGTTTTGTGAAAAATAAAGAAATCTAGGTCCTTTTATAGAAAATCTACGCGCACTATTCATCGTCGAATTTTTTGAACTCGAAACGAAGCGTGCCGCCTAGTGTTTATAATGTTTTACCCCTATTCCGAACACAATGGAATATATATCGAGAGCCAATTCGATCGTATTTGAAAGATAGGTTTTCAAATCGACTATTTAAATTTAAAATTCACTTAAACAGATTTCTACACGTTTTAGCTTGCCCCAGACAAACCATAAATCCGATTGACACGAAATTTGAAATATTACAATAAAATAACATTACGGATCCAATGAAACTAGTTTCGTCGAAATCCGAGACTGTTTGAAAAATGGCTATTTTTACTCGTCAATTAAATATTAAAATATTCAATTTCTACAATTTAACTTTAAATCAATTTTAAAAGTTCTTTAACATCATTCTAATTCAAATATAATTTAATACAACTTTACAAATCATTTTTATTCACATTAATTTCATATTCAATTATTTACACAATTTCAAATAATTAAATTAACTATTTAATTATCCAATTAAATCCTTATATTTCAAATATAAGTTATTCAACTTATAAAATTTTGCTTGAGAATATTTAAAACAAGAAAAGAGTCACAGGTCCCTGTTTTTGATGTTGTTATACAAAAAGTCCCTACAGAAATGAATATATAAATTTGGTCCCTATTTTTCAAAAATAAAAAAACGCAAAGTGTCTTGCACTTTTCTGATAGAAAATGCAAGATAACTTGCACTTTTCTAATTTTGAAATATTTTTCAAAATTGTCAAAATTTAAAATTTTTGAAAATTTTCAAAATTTTGAAAAGCACAAGTTAACTTGCAATTTTTATCAGAAAAGCGCAAACTAGTTTGCGCTTTCTAATTTTGAAATTTTTTTGAAAATTTTAAAAATTTTATAATTTTTGAAAAGCGCAAGGTAACTTGCGCTTTCTATCAGAAAAGCGCAAGCTAGTTTGCGCTTTCTGATTTTGAAAATTTTAAAAGTGCAAGCTAACTTGCGTTTTCTTATTTAGAAAAAATAGGGACTTAATTTACATACTTATTTCTACAGGGACTTTTCTTGTAACACCATAAAAAATAGGGACCTTTCGTGCAAAGCCCCTATTTAAAATCGATTAAATATACTAATTTCAAATGACAGAAATTCTGGGTCATTACATTCTTCCCTACTTAAAGGAATTTCGTCCTCAAAATTACCAAGTAAGAAAAAGTCACAAAATCCATTAACTTTTCAAAAACAAATCATTCAAATTAGATATCAAATTCATTTAAACATTTTAACTTTTCCCAAAATCATTTGTTAAACTTCTTATAAAAACTTTTCTAAGTTTTCAAATCCATACTTAATTATCCTTTCAAAACAAACTAACATCGTTTAACTTTTAACTTAAAAATCAAAACTTTAGTTATCAAAAATTTCCAAAATTCTCAAAAAATTTCTAACGCCTTAGATTTTCAAAAAAAATCGCCAGCGTCTCTTTTGCTCAGTTCGATCGTAGTAGGATCACAACATATATATATCACAAATATACATCTCATCTTCGAGGATGAGGCATCCCGTAGGGAAAATAGTATAAAAGTACGATATGTAATCCGAGATATGTACCTTATATATTATTAGCAAGCATATACAGCTAATATAGCGCAAAAGCGAGCTCCAGATGCGAAGCAAGCGCCATCCGCATCTACTAAACTCAATCAACAATGAGAAACATGTATATGTGAAAGTAATATCAATATACAACATATACCAATACAACAACTATATACGCCAATATAGCAAATGCAATCAAAAGCAACAAATCCAACCATCAAACAACTATCATCAAACAAACATCCAACAAATCCATATATCTATCCAATCGATCCATAATCAAATCAATATTCATTCACTTCTCATTAATATTCATTGAATTGATTTTCATTTATTCATATTTGATTAGTTCACATTCACTAATTCATATTCAAGTTAGTTCACTTTCAAATTAAATCAAATTCAATTCTATTTACTTTTACTTACTTCCACTTTGGATTCAATTATTTATAGTTTTCAATTTCATTAATTCAATTAACACTTAATGAATTTCTATGCAATCAACTAACAACCATCTAACAACCAATGCATATCCAACATAACCAATTTATTTAATTTACTTTCAACATTCATATTCACTTTGTTTACCTTCAATTTGGTTTAACACTTTTTACTTCCAATTGGTTTAATATTCAATTAATTCAATTATTCAATTTACAACTTCTTAACTTAAATTTTATCCAATTCTTAACAATGACATTTCTAATGCTAATTCCTTTAACAACTAAAGTTGAATTTCATTACATAACTCAAATTCATATTCATTTAACTACTTCATTTCATTAACTTTTTATTATTCAACTTTACTTTTTATATTCATTTTATTAATCAAAATCAACTTGATTCAATCATTACTTAAGTTATATTTCATTCAATTCTCACTTGCATTTACTTTCACTATACAACTTAAGTTCACTACTAGTTTAATTCAAATTCTATTTTATTTTGCTTAACTTAGATTTCATTTCTAAAGTCATTTTATTTAACTTTTACTTAAGTCAAATTTCATATCACTATCCAAATTCAAATTTTGTTTTGCTTAACAAAATTGTTTAACCATTTTAACAATTGATTTTACTTAAATTTTCTCATTTTATAAGTTATACAACTTATTTATTTAAACTTTCAAATTCATATTATATAATCACTTACCCCTTACGTTTAATTTTCATTCCAATAACTTATCAAATCTAGTTCAAATTATTTAACCTTCCTTAGTTAAATTTCAAATCATATATTCATTATGCTAACTCAAATTTCTTTCAATTTTACCAAAGTTAAATTTGTTATCTCATACTATAAGTCCAAAACTCGTTTCACTTATATTTATCGATTTCAATTAGGATTTTAAATTCAAATTTGTTTATCACAACAAAACTTAACTTTTCAATTTATTATTGGTAGCAAATCCATCACGCAGAGACTCGAAAATGATACTGATGATGCTGTAGTCATCAACCTTATTATTTCCCAGCAACAGTAGTGAATTCAGTGCTTTATATTCTTTCAAAAATTTCCTTTTATTCATAAATCACATTTATAAACTCTTTTTACTTATATAATTTCACTTTTCACTTTACTTATATAAGATCATTCAAAATTTATTTATCTTAATTAGATTTATAACAATATAATTTCTGTAACTTTTGAAAAATAACTTTCAAAATTAACGGGATTCAAATTCTAAAATTTTTAGTTTAAATCCAATTTTATTTATAACTCATATTTATAAATATACTCATTTGTTTCACTTCTTATATATAAGATTATTTCACGTTTGTAAATCATTTTAATTATAATTCCATACTTTATAATTCATTTGCTTATTCAATTTATCCTTTTACAATTGTCGTTTTTATTTAGATTATTCAAATAGCTTTTATTATCTTATATATATATTTACATTTTTAAACAACCAAGCAATTAATTTATATACACTTTAATAATTCCTAAAAAATTATTTCCTTTATATATAAAATATAATCGAGGTAAAATTATTTCATTTACCCAATTTAAAATAAATAGTATGTCGACTTGCCTCGTTTAAGTGTTTGGAAATCCCTATCGATAACATGGCGTCCTACATACCGACCAGAATTCACAGACAGCTCAACGGATAAGCAAACACAATATAAAACATTTTATAATCACTAACAGATACGCGCTCATATATATAATACACTCAAACTCAATCTAGGGTGCTACTGTTCCTATCTATACTGAGTACACATCAAAGCTTAGGAATATACAAAATCTAAGCTCTAATACCAAATGTGACGACCCGCAAATCCATACCCTTTGAATCGACGATAATCCACACATGTCCGAACCAAAAAGCACAGCCTGATGGAAAGTCAAGAGAAAGAAAAGAAGAGAGAAGAAGAGAAGAGAAGAAAGAGAGAAGATAGTACAAAACAGAACAATACAGAATCTCACATCGCAGCGGAAAACATATAATATCATATCAATGATCTTTACAAAACAGAAACTGTATATACATACATCAATCAGAGTACAACAATCAATCAATAGTTATCAGCATAGACAGTTATACTAATCTGTCCTCACAATTGCCGATAATATACAACAACTAAGCATAGCGGATAATCAAGCAAAACATATACGTGTATACGAAATGAAGATCTCCAGCTCTCCTGCTGGAGCTCCAAAAGAACCAATCTAAACCTGTAATATACTCGGTCTGACCCGAGCATTGAAAGGGAAGAACGCCCGGATCAGTTTGGTAAACCAGCGTGAGAAACACACTCAACTGAATTTATTAGATTACCAAAACTTTTCTTTTATCAAAACAAAAGTATCTCGTAAGACAAGTCCACACATAAACACGAATATGTTTTTACCTTACGATAACTAAAACATTTCATATCCAATCCTCTTATATTATACTAGTGTCTAGTATATACAAATAATATTAATCATAGTCGAAATGGTTACCTATATAGCATTTCAAGGCTATTCATTACGCCTTTACAAACAAAATCGCAGCTCGTAGTGGGGTTTGGATTTCCATACAAATGACCAGGTGAAGGGACTACCTTCCGAAGGGGTACACCTCTAGATCGATGTCCCGAGGCACAGAACATCTGCCCTCTACCAACACAAGACCGACCCACCTCTATAACTAGATGATACCAAATATGTCATCCTCCGGTCGTTACCGACCTTTACCGAGGACCCTCTAACATACAAACCACAATAATCAGATACACGATGTCATAGCGTGTAAAGATATATCTAGAAGAGGATGATCATACCCTACTTGGAAGCGACCCACTTAGCCCTGCTGCATCTAACCCTGTTTTGGTCATTTTCGGTTGATGAGGCTAGAGAGGTAACGATTACCTTTCACAATCGCAATCACATCACTTAGAATGCCACACGACCATTTCCGTTGACTACTAATTGCCTTCCACAAAAATACAACCCTTGAGCTCACACGTCTCAAGGAGGGTGTTAAGCTAAGAGAAGTTGCCTTCTCCGCCACCACTGATGTACGTTTGTAAAAACCAATGTACGTAATCTGTAGAAATGCAATGTCAGACAAACATCCATACAAGTTGTCCAGGAACAGGACAAACCGAAGGTACTTTCCTACCACATCCTATCGGGAAATCCCTAGGATTAGTAGCGAATAGTCATTGCATTGGATATTTCATAATGAAGAGACCACTGCTACTGGATGTATATTGGGATTTTAACCCCAAACGATCAACAAGCAGTCCCCCAATATGAAACTCCGAAAATATCAATTTCATCACTAGCAACCTGCACAATCGTCGCATATACGTTGGTCCGAAGTGGTTTTCAGATAAATCTAATCCCGGTCTCTTCACACTAACAACGCAAAAGCGTTTCTCAGCCTCACACAGAAACTAAGTCTCATAGACTTATCACGTCTTCAACTTTCAACTTGCTATCCTTCGGGCCAAGAAGGAAGCTCGATAGATTAAAGTAATACTCCGCACTATACGAATCATCATTCTCAACACAAACGATAATCAAGCCTACACAGAAGGCTACGTACTAAGTGTACGACTAAATAGTTCCCACATCAAGTCGATGAACTAAAATGGTCAAATTTGATAGTCGGTTATTTAACTATCAAAGTAAACAAATAAATATTTAGCACTATAACAATCACTAGGCCCTTTTGATTAATCTTTTATTAATTTAATCACTTGTCAAATATTCACTTCAAATTATCTGTAAAAAGATATAATCTCAAAACCATTTCAACATCTATATTGGAAAACATTTCCATATACTTATTTAATAATAAGTAATTCACAAATCAATTTATTTCCAACACTTAGAAAATATTACATATACTTAAATCAGGATTTAAGTATATATTTTATTCTGTAAGGAAAACATTCTCTTTAAACACATTTATTTGGGTCAAAACGAATGTTGCTTAAAACATCGTTACGACAACCCAAAATCACTAGTATAGGGATTCGAAAATTAAATAGATATATAAATCCCAATATTATACAAAAACATTTCCTTTCGAAAATCATTTACTATAACAACAGTGTTATAGTCCATCATTTCCTTATTTCTCGAAAATGTTTATTTCAACAATGGATGTTGAAATCTATGGTTTCGATACTTAACACATTTTAAAACATCTTTAAAACATTTAAATCCATTTAAAATGTCACTTCCCAAAGCATTTATTCAATTTAAAAATTTATTCACTGCCCAAAATCGTGAATATACTTCGTTTACCAAATCCAATATTTCTACATATTATTAAAGGATTATCCACTGTCCAAAATTGTAGATATAATTCCTTTAATAAACTTCTATATTTAACTTATCAAATTCGATTGATTTCGGATTTATAAAACAATGTTTATAAATTCCATATATATATATTTTATAAAACTTCCATATATAAAATTCCTTTATTTACCAATTCCATATAAATCTCTTTTATATACCAAAAACCCAAATTATAAGTTAATTACTTATAAATCTCTTATTTATAAAATCCATTCATTTTATAACTTTATAAATTCACAAATCTTATTACTTATAAAATTCACTTATAACTTCGTTTTAACATTTACAAAGATCCTTTATAATTTCATCACTTTTGATTTATAAAATATCAATTTTATAAATCTTATATATAAACCATTTTTAATAAGTCAAAAATCTCCATTTAAACTATTTTACCAAATAATCAACTTTATATTTCCAAAAACCACATTCTGATTATATTTCACAAAAAATCATAATTTTTATTTTTATAACATAAAAATTATAATATTTATTTATTCAAAATAAATCCATTCACTTAACAATTCAAAATTTAACAAAACGTATATTTCCAAAATCACTTGAAAATCCCTTTTAATTTGAAATCACCACTTTAACATTTTAAAATTACCAAAATAGGCCCAATGCTGCAACAACACTAAATACTTCAATCACGACATCCAAAACATCATATATCACATGAATACAGCATATATCACAATATATGTAAACAAATCAATACTGGTGAGGAATCCAGTTGGATCCCTCCAACCTGTCACCTACAATAAATATACATACTAGTGTGTGGTCCGTGCTACGCACACGGGCATGGTTGGGAATTAAGTTGATGTTAAAAGTTACTTTAGAATATAATGTAGTAACATAAAGGAATTTGACGTAGGAGAGGAATGTAGACTTTTATTATATTTTGGTGTGTGTTTGCAAATGTAACATACAAACATACACACACATGTTTGTGTGTGGCTTTTTTTAATATAGTAGATTTTTAGTAGAAATTGACATGTTCAATTATTTCTTAAAAACCCTTGTTTAAAATATAGTAAAATACAGATAGAATAGCATAGAATGAAAATGCAGAAACCACTAAATTTTGATCAATATTACCGATGTTTGAAAAAAGTCAAATTTGTATACATCTTCCCCTCTCGAAAAAAAAATCACATATTGTTAAAGCAAGGGTACACCTTGTTCCAGTATTAATCTTTTTATTAGCAAGCACTACACGTAGAATTGAAATGAAGTATATGAATCAGTTATATATATTCTTGACCGTCAATTACATGCCACAAAATGTGATATATAAGGAAGAATGACTTCGAATATGGAAAGGTTTTAAAAGCATATGTTAGTGATGTCTTGTATATTTACAGTCAGGTATGTCCAAATTTTCCAATTCCAATTTACAGTTTCATAATCATGGTAGTCTTCTTTATAATCTTTTGGTAAATATTTTTGCAGTACAGCTAGTAATATGCACCAACAATTGGGAATACATATTAAGTGTTAACTGATTTTGTATTATATGTATACTATCAGATTGAATCATTCCATCGAAGAAAGAAAATCATAAATATGTTCCAGTAGAATGTATGAAACAGTAAGTGTAGAGGATGGAAAATTCATTTAATCATTAAAAACCCAGTATAAATCATCAAAAAAGATTACAAATAATGAAATTCAACTTTTTTTTGGAGACTTTGCCCAATCTCTTTTCATATGCATCTTATGTACTTCATTTCAAAGTCGACTAAATCCATTAGGTAAACCTATAATTTTCCAGCTACTCCCACCCTTTCTTCTATGAAGGGACCCAATCATCCTAATAGTGATGTTTCAACATTTACCGGTCTGCCTCTAACTTCCTTTATGCCATTTTACTTCAGCTATTTCCATCTTTCTGAACTCAAGACGATGAAAATATCCATACATAACTGCCATGGAAACTCTTGCAGCACATCCATATCCTGAAATATAAGTTAAAAGTCTAAGTCGGGATAATTGCAGAACTCAAGAAGAATATCAAGCAATGTTTTAAAAAAACCATAAAATTGTTACTTACCTAAATTTCCATGCCCTCCTCATCTTTTTACAACCAGAATATACCATGCACCAGCAAGCTCATGTCAAAAATATCGTTGGAAAATTTCTTCCCAGAATTAACATTTAGACAACTATAAAACTAAGCAATTTTATTTATTTACTTTCTAAATACCTCCTTAACCATTCACAGTTCAAACTTTTATGATACCAATCTATAGAATAAAATGTATCATATTAGCTGCAATTTTTTTGTGAAAAAGTATGATTCAGTTCAGTTTTATGCATCGTTCTCATTAAATAGTCTCATTATAAAATGACATAACTTAAAAACACACCCCATCATGTCATGCATAAATAACGTGCAGCACCAAAAAGAAAAGAAAAAAGAAAAGGAAAGATATGCTTACTGATGGTCATTGGTTACAATTCCATTTTATAGCAGGTAAAGTTTCTCTGGGCTTCGCACATGCCTTATACATGCCAGCAACAATACTTTCTCATGCTCGCTTAACCTACCAGCATAACTATGAGCCTCTCTCTTTCTGGCTATTTTCTTCTATGGTTTTTTAGAATCCTCAGTCTTTTTAGCATGGCTTTTATACACACCGCCTCCATTGCAAGCGAACATTAATTTGCCTTTGCGTTTGACTATATTTTCTTCTTTTGATTTTATGATGATAATTATGAAGCCCAGACTGATTGCCTTCTATACCACATTGGTTCAAAAATATGAATCAAACAAACTTAATTCTAGAGGTAGAAAATAAGATAAGGTATATGAGATAAAATGCAGTTGAAAATAAAAAATGGGATTTTACATTATGTAGTAAATTCTGCATTAACAAAAATCCACCAATTATTTCAACTGAAACAATATCATAGTATTAGTATTATTTAATAGTCTAAAGGATAGCAATATCTCAATTAGCAAAAAAATATACGCTTCACAAGAAGCACCATTCATACAAATTGTAGTGTAAACATATAATTTCGATCAATGTACAAAGTGGAATAAGCTATTACACACTGTTATCTTCATTCACTTGACCATAAGACAACCCAAAATATTCGAAATTATACCCAGATTTCCATAATACATTACATAATAGGTGGTATATGGCGGTTGCATTCCTATAACATAAAACAACCATCCAGACTGGCCAACCCATATTTTTAAAGTCTACATAATATATGGTATATTGCAGATGCATTCCGATGACCTAGAACAAATATCCAAACTGGTCGACCGAAATCCAATATATATCTATGCAAAAACAGTGACTGAGAAATCCATCCATGAACATCCCAAAAACATAGGTACAGCAGTGCCATTATCATTGAGTTTCCAAAACCAATGTATTTTTCCATGATTTCTTTTTGACAAACAACTAAAAATAGTCAATTTGATAAATATAGTGTTAGGTTATTTTGAAATTTTATTAACGAAACCAGATCATGGACCTGGAAAAAATAAATAGATTGTAGTTGTGTAATATTATAAGCAAATGTATAATCAAATTTCAGCGAGCACATTCAACTTGATGAGACTTATAAATAAAAGAATATAGTAGTATAAACAAACTAATGAACATGACAAATCCCATGAAAGGTTAGACATGGTACCTTCTCTCTGCTAGCTAGATTAAAGCTTTCAGTATATCCACAGTTTAACCAAACCTTAATATACCTGTCATTACATCTATAAAGCTATTGTGAAAGTGTGACACACCTTCAATAAATGATCAGCTAAATTTGTTCATTCCTTTCAATTTCCTCAAATGTGTATTGTTGGAATTGCGGAAGCATAAAATTATATAATACAAATTCAAATTTTCCAAAGAACTAAAATTAAGTAAGAATAATAAAACAAACCCATTTTTGCATTTTGAGGAAGATAAAGAACAATTACAGAATATGCACATCATTATTCCACAATATACTACAATTACAGAATGTTGCAATTCGAAGCATACACCCACTTCTATCAAATTTGAAAAAAGAAAAAAAAACAATAAAATCTTGAAGCACTACACAAGGATAAGATACTATAGTAGATTCGCTCTTCCACCTAAAATGTACTGCGACTAAGAATAAACTCACTCACATAAACATGCATGATAATTAACCCTATACCCCATTTAATAACTAAATTATACTCACCAAGTGATATAAAAGATTTTGCATGCAAACACTTTGTTACCAAATGAAATATATTTAATATTAATTACACTTCAACCTCCGTGTATCTTTGATAAAGACAATAGTATCTTTTCTTTATAAATCATCTAAAATTACAAATCAATCTTTAAACCACTAAAAAGAGGTAACATAAACCATAATATTTTCGATAATGAGTTAAATTCCAAGATGATTTTCAACGTGAAATAAATTGGACCAAATTTATCAAGCACAATACCAGCTTTCATATCAATACCCGGTATTAAGTCTATAGTAATAATACAGTCTGTAATTATCCAAGAGCATGTATTACTGAACATACCGCTGTCATCATTGGAAGAAATTATTTTTTTTTAATTTTTTCATGGTCCTAGTCCTCTTTTTGAACATCAATAGTAACATGCATATCATACTAACTTCTATGGCCTGGCATTTCATTTAAGAAACAAAAAGAAGAATCTGATTAGCAGAACTATATAAACTATTACATAAGATGCAAAAGTACTGTTTAATTAAAAAAAATTCCACATCGCATCATTTAGCAACCTTGCTGAATACTTGCAACGTAACCATAAGCTCATCCCTCATGTGTTTTTAGCCTCCATAGTGCTATTTTCTATCATGCACAGGTCTTATATTATGCATGTATTTAATACCTGATGTAGGTAATTAATTTCCCATTTAGTTGTGTACACAATTTCTTTCAATCGAGTTCTTTTTCAATGGGCGTAACAAAAAATGTAGAAAACATTGCTTGTAGCATTCCATGAATAAAAGTGCAGATTGATTTTTTCTAACAAAAAAGAAATGTGTTATACTTATAATTTTCCTTGTTTTGTATTCATGTTACGCTTTTGCTCCTTTGTTACTGTAATTTACTGTTATCGACTAAAGACAAAATGAATATTTCATTTTCCACCTCCATTGGATAATATGCATCTCATTCCTTCCCAAAGAATCCATTTAGAGATTTGCCCAGAAATTATTTATGGTAGTTGCATGGATATACACATGTTTTATATCATTTGCAAATTTGGCCATAATATGTGAATATATAATAAATATTGTTTAGATGTATGGATAATAAGTGAGGATGAAGGATTGAAAAAATATTGTTCAAAGAACCAATGAAAGTTGAGAAATAAAATTTCAATAGAGAAAATTATGCTACAAAAATACGCAAACACCATAAGTTTAAATAGACGGCACATTCTATCTGTCTCTATTGTCACTCTTTGATCTAGTATTAAGTCCTATAAGTTCAAAAATAACATCAAGTCCCATAAAAGAAAGTGATTTTAATCAAAGATTTTTCACACATCATGAAATAGATGAAAGCTAAATGAACTTTGACGGTAGTAAATTGATTTTAGCTGAATTTTGAGCAACGGTTAGTTTTGAGCTTCATCAAATTTTGAGGAAATTACAAATTAAGAATCTAATAAAGAAACGGTCTAAAGAATTTTTTTAGAGAGATCATTAATTACTAAGAACTTTGACAGTAATAAATTTTCAATTCTCTGAAACCATGCGGTTGTAACTAAATGAAGGCCATATAATTAAATTAATCCATAGATTAAATATTATTAATTCATTGCCTAAATAGTAGTGCTCTATAAATGCTTATAAATGAAGACAATATCATATACCCAAAAAAGTTTCCATGGATGTTTTTATATAGTATGTGACCGTTAACGAACATCCAAATTAAGTAAACATAAGATGTGAAGAGCATCATATGAGAATCCTTGAGTATTTTGAACTGTAGAAGATGAATTAATATTGAATGTGTATCAGAAAAGTAAAACATATAAAAGTATTCAATCATGTGCCACACAAACACATTGAGTTTAATTGCTACAAATAAGCATTCAAATACTTAAATTACCCATAAATTTAAGTTCACAGTATTGAAATGTGCATAACATTAGATTACATAGTCTGAATAATAATCTATATTCAATTTGGATTTTGAACCAACTTGGTCGGAGATACGAGTCATAATGGTTAAATAAGCACTACTTAATGTTTGTGTTGATTACTTGTAATTTATGTGCTTTAAATATAGTGCTCACATTTCTTTATTGTTAGGAAAAAACTGCACAAAGAGTAAGTGAAACAACTATATACTAACAAAATCAATGTAGCAAATGCTAATCCCTTATGAGCTCAATTCCCTTGTCCTGAATTATTTTGTCCCTAATCTCAACGAGTTATTATAATTATTTCAGTAATACGTAGAACCCACCATATTAGAATAGTAGGTGCTGATGGAGAAATCAATAAATGATATGTAACAGGCATATGATATAGCAAAAATAGGGATAAAGAATTGGATTTCTCATGTGTACAGTTGAAAAACGTATCACTCCAAAATATCTACTGATTGGCTGTCAGAATAAAGTAGCACAATAATCTAATGCATGAATAATTTATGGTGTAATCTTAATATGAAAGATGTAGTTAAGTTTATTTCTTTAGAAACGTGGCCCTAAAAAAATATACTGTATCTTGAAATGTATATTCTTTCCTTCTTGGATGACATGCTAGAATATGACTTCGAGATAACATTAAATGACTACGAATTCAAAGAACTCAAAATTTTATTTATTTTACATATAATATGTTAAAAAATACAGTTATGAAGTGTAGAAAAGTCAAATATCCCAAAAAAGTTGGCACTTTGTCTACATCTATGGTTTATGTTCTTTATGTTCATGGAACCATGTTAGCTCGTTTTGTACACAATGATAAAAGGGGCTAAAAAGCAGAGATGGTCATATTTTACCACTAAAACATATAAGTACAATATCATTTATCTCATTGGAAAAAGATCTAGTGAAACCACGTGGATACAAAAATAACCAAGCTGCCTTTGTAATACTTCATTTTAACTTCTTAGGTAAACATGAATTTGATGGAACTTGACTATCATGTGTAAATTCTAAAAACATAGCAGTTTTTCTGATCATGTAAGTTGTAAATTCTAAAATTATAATAGTTCATCTGACTATCATGTGTAAACAAACAAAAATCCTACATGGTTTTATACATAAAATGTTGTTAATATATAACCTCTTTGTTGCCTTAGCATGTCCAAATTCATATTTTTCATCCAATTCTAATTCAGAGATTTTTCATGCAAATAATGAGTGGCTGAAAATTGAATTTTTTTCCAGCAAAAGCCCAATTTTAGTTAATTATATTATGTATTAAAGTATAGTATCAGAATGGATGAAAACAACATTAACGGCAAAGGTTATGGAAATATACAAATTAAATAGTAAAATTGCGTTTTTCCAACCATTTCAAAGACTTTTGGAAAAAATGATTGTTAAATTCACATGGTTTTTCATATCCATAATCATTAACAAATTAAATCCAACTCCACATATAAAGCTAGGGTAAAATGAGGGTTGAAAGGGAAAGACGAGTGTATTTAACAGCGAAATCAAAGCTTTTGAAATGATGAATAGAATAATGATGGTAATATCTATGTCACATACTCGTAATTGTGTAAAAATCAAATAATAGTACAAAACCCAAAAAATGAAATAAAGTAAAATCTTACCCAAATTGGAGATAGCAAGGATCGTGCGATTGTTGGCAAGGAAGAGAGGTGATTGGCAAGGATACATGTTTTTTGTGTCTGTAGATGTAAAGGAACAGCAGTCGGATGAAAAAGATAAAATCGAACCAGATGTAGAAGAAGCAGGAAAAAAGGGTTGGGTGAGATCACAGGAGACATAACACGTATAATGAGAACGGAGAAAATGAAGCGGCAGTTTAAAAAGACGTGGGATGACACGTGTCGCACGGGTAAAGAATGGATTCTGTTTTCCTATTTAAGTAATAGATTAGAAATATATGTATAATGTCCGCTTCGAGGCAGACACGCGTACAAAGGATCATCCGCCCATACACGGGAACGTATAGGATCATCTGCTCCAATAGGCAGGAATATATCCAAATACCAATCAATATATAGATAATATATCATATATCATCCAAACAATCATCAATCATCATAAATAACATTTATTCTCACTTATATAAAAATATCAGTGAGTCAGAAAGAGTGAGTTGTACTCACATTGCTTCCAATAGCGGTTGTAGTGTTTTATTTCGACTAAAATTAAACGCGCATTTAATTTTACCCAAAATTCACACTAGCTCCAATCAATTCCAAACCAGCTCTAAAATGTAGTGCTCGTCCATACGGACCCAACGCAATTCGTTTCGTGCGAAACAAACCTTGTATGACATAGTTATAGCGTTTTAAAGTTTGTACGAATTTTTATATAAATTAATATACAATTTTCTTTTTTATTTTTAACCTTAAATCAAATAGGGCCGTCGTTTTTTATTGATGAGATCGTGGCCGTTGTTCTAATCTTCTCCTCCATCAGGTTTTCACGATCGAAACAAACCCACACGCCGCCGCAAAACCCTAGATCGACGCACCTCTTTGTCCACTTCCACGACGATCAAGCTCCGCCACTCAAAGGGCCTCGGTGAGGTCCACCAACGACCGAAGATCGGTTGAGCTCGGCTGCATCTTGGCCATTAAAAACGTGCGTGAATGTTGCACATTCAAATGCAAATCGCCGACGATCCATGACGTTATTTACGATCGTAGCCGTTGAAGTTATAGATCTCGATACGATCTTCGTTTTTGTAGTTGAGAGTTTTTTGAAATAGGGCGTGGATTGGAAGAAAATCGAGGAAGATCGAAACGAAATTCTGGCCATTAGAATAGGAAATGGCGGCTTGCCCTAGTCCTTTAGGGTTTTGTGAAAAATGAAGAAATCTAGGTCCTTTTATAGAAAATCTACGCGCACTATTCATCGTCAAATTTTTTGAACTCGAAACGAAGCGTGCCGCCTGGCGTTTATAATGTTTTACCCCTATTCCGAACACAATGGAATATATACCGAGAGCCAATTCTATCGTATTTGAAAGATAGGTTTTCAAATCGACTATTTAAATTTAAAATTCACTTAAACAGATTTCTACGCGTTTTAGTTTGCCCCGGACAAACCATAAATCCGGTTGATACGAAATTTGAAATCTTACAATAAAATAACATCACGGATCCAATGAAACTAGTTTCGTCGAAATCCGAGACTGTTTTAAAAATGGTTATTTTTACTCGTCAATTAAATATTAAAATGTTCAATTTCTACAATTTAACTTTAAATCAATTTTAAAAGTTCTTTAACATCATTCTAATTCAAATATAATTTAATACAACTTTATAAATCATTTTTATTCACATTAATTTCAATATTCAATTATTTACACAATTTCAAATAATTAAATTAACCATTTAATTATCCAATTAAATCCTTATATTTTAAATATAAGTTATTCAACTTATAAATTTTTTTTTGGGAATATTTAAAATCGATTAAATATACTAATTTCAAATGACAGAAATTCTGGGTCGTTACAATGTTCCTAAATATTGTGTGATCCTTATTTAGTAGGTGCCATGCCATTACAACTTAAAAAGTATGAAAAAGGCTTTTTTCCTAGATCAAGTATGGAAAGGTTTTTCGTCTCTAAGTTCAAATTGAAAAAGTAATTTTTTTTTCTTTAAAATTTATGATTCCACCAAGTAACCCTGAATGTTCTTTGCATAGTTCCATCTCGTACCATATCTGAAGTTATGTACTGGATTTTTTTATGAATTCCAAAAGACAATTCAATTTGATGTGACAAGCGCCATTGTCCCAGTGATTAAGTGATTCGGCTTTGATGCGAGAGTTCACAAGTTCGAAACTTGCGTAGCGTGATTCGAATATATATTGACATGTGATTTGTGTTATGTTGTCCCAGTGACATGTTGTATCTAGTAACATTTCAAAAAGAAAAAATTCAATTTGATGTCTTAGAGGTTCAAATACAAGACGTCTAGAACCTCGGTTTAAAACATCTTACCACTTGACACTTAAGTCAATGCTCCTTAATGTGTACATGATTTCTTATTAAATGACCTTGAATGTCATTTGTGGAGTTTTATTCTAGGTCGTATGTTGTGTTTTCATTTCAATATGAAAAGTTGCAATCATTTTACAATGATGTATATGTGTAACTCACTATAAAACATATTGCTGTTGCATGATTAGATTTGGCTTTTTACATTTCGTCTGTAATGGTCTGTGTAGAATTTGTGTTTTTATATTGGATTTTGGTGGGAAATTATTGTACCACATTTACCTTTCATTTGCCTAACGGTAAAAAATATAAAAATAATAATTCGTATTCAGAAATACAACTCAAACAGCCATAATGTGTCTGAGGTTTTGACAGTAATAATGTCCAATATTTGGGCTTCACAACCATTTAGTTACGAAATGAGTATTTCCAAAAATTTCGATAAGGTTTATGTATCCTGCCTTTTGTTGTGAATAAATATAGTGAAAATGCTTTTGGGCTTCACAACCATGTAGTTACGAATGAGCAGGAACTACATAATATTTTATGTACTTATATCTAAATAATATATTCAGATGGAGATAGAAACCATGTACTATTTGAGCAAAAGTAATTACTTAATCGACACTAGACAAATCCATTATGTGAACGGTGATGGTGAACATTGATTTAGCTTTTGATCATTTTTGCCTCTTTGCACAAGCTTAAAGTTAATTGATTTTTTTTATTTGTTTCAAATTTCTACACTCTACTGCTGCCTTATTGACTTTTGATTATATAGCAAGCATATGCACTCAAAACACTTCTGCATTTTTTTGGCTAGGTAGCCTGTATTGAGACGCTATAGGCATATCAAATTACATAGCGTGCAGCTGTAATTATTTTATATTTTATTAATGTAAGTAACATTTAAGAAACTTAATTTGCTTTTTTAGATTTTTAACATTTTGCTTCCAAAGAGCCATGGAGGTAGTTGATCTTTATCTAATATATCTTTTCATTTCTGCTATAGATACATTGCTGTATGACTATGAAACCCTAAGGGACAATGATGAGGCAATGGTGGGGAAGATATTGCAGAGCTTTACAAATATGAAATGTCCATAGTTTGGATGCAAAAAAGATTGAAATGAGGGGTGCAGTAAGAAAACTTTAAAGGCACATTCTCCGACCTCCGAACCGTTGCTTAGCAGACATGTTTGGTTGATTAATCTCTAGCAAGGTTAGAAGCCACTTTTGCTGCTTTCATTTGGAAATTATTGTACGCTAAAGGTAATAAGATAGATCTTTTCATCTTCTTCACTTAATTTATAAAGTCATGCGCTAACAAACTATAGTTGATGAGCTGTTAATTTTAATGCAATTATTTCTTTGTATTGAATATTCTACTGCCTTTATCATTAGGTTAGAACTCTTATTTGTATAATTGTACTTTATTCTATTAAACTGTGTTTGGATGATATAATGTTTTTAAAGTTTGGAGTTGGAGTTTAAGTATACTTATTTGTTAAATACTTCCAAAATACTTTTGATTGTTTGTTTCCATATTTTACTTTTCCAAATTGGTATAAATGAAATATATATCAAACATATTTTTTGTGTGGCGTTATCAGCACCCCAGTTTGTGCTAGCGGCCACTGCGGTCGGTGGGCAACCGCTGACCGAACATGTCAGGTTCGGCGGTTGTCCACCGACATTAGTTAAAAAAAAGAAAAAAATGGATGCGGTGGCCTGTAGCAGAAATCGGGATGCAGATAGTTACACACTATTTTTTTTGCAGTTTCATGGCTTTTGGGATCAAATGTTTATTTGTTATACCCTTCAATATGTATAAATGTGTGCATTGGTTCAAACTTTAGGATTTGATTTTTACGTGCATATATCCCTTTACAGCCAAACTACAACCTTCGTATAGTTGGGATGAAATGTCAGTCGGGTTTCTTGAAGGAATATTGAAGAGGAAAATGCTGCTTATACCATGTACAAGTTAAAAATCTTACTTGATGTTTTATGTTTTAATGTTGTTTGTACTTTAACATAATGGAGTTGTATTAGTATATTCGATGTTAGATGCATAACCGTATTATTAGTGAGATTTTTGTGGAGTAGAATGTTTAAATTTACTGAACAAGATAATTTGTTGTGTTGAAATGCAGTAAATTACATCAGATATGCCAATTACATGCACACTTTGAGAGCATAGGGGGTTTAAAGAAAACAAACATGGACGACAATAGTTTAATCTGTAGAGTCAAAACATTTGATGTGATCAATTGAATTTCCATACCACAAACCTTTGTACACGTTGTGAGTGTACATATTTTTGGGTTGGTCGATTGGTGTGTGATGTGATACACCTAGATGTTGCATTAAGTTAAGAGCATTTTAGTTTGCCCTTTTTAGTTTTGGGTTTTCATTCAAAAGAATGCGCAAGCAACACTTATTTTTGAAAGACAACCAGATAGAAAATGAAGTTAACATACAAAATATAAACTAAATTTATTTTGTTTTTAGGATTGAGAAATAACAAAAGCACGAAAAATAATACATCTTTCAATTGTTCCTCCATCTTCTTAATGACTTGATATTTTAAATCTTCTTCTCCGCGCTTTTCGTGTTTTTGTAATACATTTCAAAAACACAAAACTTTAAATAAAAACAAACGGATCCTAAATATTTTGGTTTCAATAATATAAGTTATAATTATGGTAGGGAACACCACGTGCGTAATACGAGTTTGCACTAATATAGAAATAGTATCTAAATGGAAATAATTACATACGGCTCTATTATAAATAAAAGCGTTCACTAATTAATTCATGAATACATGCATTGTAGTTTATTTAGAGTAAATTACGAAAAAAGTAAAATGAGTTAACAGGTTACACAAAATTGAATTCATTACAATATCACATATTTCATCCTTTGCATACAAATTTTGAATTTACACACTAGATGATTACTTCAATTACAATACATTACACAAATAGACTAAAATCAAGTAAACCATTCATGTTTTTTTTCGTGAGAACTAATCCTACGATAAATTAAGCTCATCAATCATGCCGGTCACTTAACAAACAGTGCACCCTCTTCAATATCACACCAATTTCTTTGTCCTTGTTTTCTATATCCCCGTCTGTTCCATTAAATCTTAACCGTTCAAAATATATATATATATATATATATATATATATATATATATATATATATATATATATATAATACGTGTGACCTACGTGATAAAATATAAGATGACGATGAAAAAATCAATGGCTGATATGTGATGGACATATGACAACAGGTAGAACGAGGACTGAGAATAGATTTCAACATCATTGTCAGTTGTTATACTTTAATATTTTTCTGTCACCCCCATAGTGCATACACCTCCTCCCTGTGTATTTCAGCATTACCTATTAATTTTTTTGCATCAATTAGCTATGATAGTACAACCAAATTTTTTTTACAAGGTAAATAATGGTTGCTATTATGCCTTTAATGACTACTGTGAATTAAATGCCTGCATGTCGGGCTCCTAGCTGTTGGAATCCAACAACTCTTTCATCCTCGTTTACATAGAAGGCATTGATTGTATCATTTACAATGTGTGTGTTTTGTTTTTTCTAAATAGTTTATATTAAATAATGAGTTAAACCATGCACTACTGACAAGGTACTAAAGAAGCGCCGTCATAAATCTATGTGTTTTGAACAAAGTTCTAGTGTACATTTCAAAAATTAGTAAGCGAGTTCTGGTATAATGGTATTGCTATACGGTTAGGTCAAAATAAGACCATCAATTAATATCCGAAAAATTCAAAATCTATTCGTGTGTCAATCCGAAAAACGGATAATTATTCAATATCCAAAAAACGAAGAAGAATGCAGATACAAAGTAATCTGCATCCAAATATTATCTATTCGGTTTTTTTTTTCAAAATTATAATTTATATTATATGTATTTTTGTATAAGAAAAGATATATATGTATGTATTCTTTTATTAAGTTAATAGTTTATACTATATACATTTAATGCATATTAACTACTCAAAATTATTTTTTATCATCATATTTATTTATTTTTCACACTTTTATAGTCAATGAAATTGAAAAAAGTTACAATAAACCAATTTTTTTAATTTATGATGGTTAGCAGATATAATAATTATCTGATATCCTTGTGTATCCACGAGTACGAATATCTGATATCCGAAAGTGATTTCCGATGTGAATATGACACTATCCGCATCCGAAAATATTCATTGATAGACCTAGACTAAGAGATTCTAGGAACAAGTGTTATCACTGTAAAACTACGTGTTTCTTCTTTTTTGCATGTTAAATCAAAAACTATTTCCTTTTTCCTTTTTAAGCACGTGCACTTTTTTTTTGAAATTGAGTAGTTAGGTGGTAGTACATATTAGTATCACAAGTCTTAGGTAGTATACAAAATACTACATGTCAATATATGTTTGAATCACGCTACGCAAGTTTTGAACATGTGATCTCTCACACCAAATCGAAGCGTCCAACCACTGCGACAATTGTGCCAATTATTACATGTACTTCATATGCATCAAAGTACTAATTTTACAATTATATAGTTGTAATTATTCAAGAAAGTGCATAAAATATGTTTCTAAACCTCTATAATGTATCAAATAATATTTATTTTAACCCATAAAGGAATAATAAGAAAACTAATAATTTTTATGTTTAAAAATGAGTAGTGGTAGAGATATCTCACTACTTCACATAGGGTACCAGAACGTGGATTAATAGCATGAGACTAGGGATGACAATAGGATGGGTCTAGGGTCTAAACCCGGTAGACCCGTCTCTATTTTCATCCGCTAAAATCTGTCCCATTGGGTTATCGGGACGGGTAGACCCATGACCCGCTCTTAAGAGCTATGAGTCTAGGGTCGGGTCAGGGCATGGTTGACCCGCCTCAATCCGATCCGCACTACTAAGGTATTATAAAATCGCTTTATTACTATAATGATAATTTGTTGGTCCTTTTATACATAAGCGATTATAACATGGATATTTTAATGTTCCATTCAATAATTTATATGATTTTTACGATATTAAGTTGCACCACTAAAAATTATATAATAACATACACATATTTTTCTTAAACCGTCATCATACACCTCATTTTTTATTATCTTACTTATCATTGTAAACACCTTGATATCTATATTTATTGTATCATTTAGTGACAACCCTTCTTACAAATAAAATAAATAAGTGTATGTACATTAATACATAATTTTGAATAAATATGTAAAACCTCACCGGACCTTGGGACGGGGCGGGTCTAGCCAGAACCATATGAGTTTCAGGTACGAGGCAAAAATAAAGACCACACCAGGTCTATGGAACGGGTCTACGGTTGGATTTAAATAACCCAGGACATGTTTAGGGCATAAAAAATCCGCCCCAACCCACCCCATCGTCATCCCTACATGACACCAATATAATAGTGAACCAGTAGATAGGGAACTTTTTTAATTTGATGTGTGGAAAAAATGAATAAAGTAGTGTTTCAGAAAAGAATAACACATATTGAGGTAGGACCTTGGCCATATGTAGCCTAACATACATCCACTCTTCGATATGAAGACTATGGATTTAATGATTAAACTTACTACTAACAAAACAAAGAGTACTAATAAAATAACATAAAAAAAGACCAACAAAACCAAGTAGGGCTCCTTTCTTTTCTTATTCTTAGTAAAGGTAAAACTTGAATAGTCGATTTTTTAGACTTAACCTTACCTTTTTTACATCTCACGTATACTTATATTGTTCGTCTCTCTGTATGTCCTAGAGAATACCGGTTATATAATACCTTGTAATTCTATATACAAAATCCTATGTATATGTATAAGTAGAAGAATTGTATAAGAAAGATAAGATGCTAGGTTATAGAAAAGAACAAGTGGAAAAAGGATGAAAACCTAATGATAGGTATTTATGATAGGGATTATATTATAACTACCAACATCTGGTGAATAATATACTTTTGTCCCAATATTACAAGGTGGATTTGATTAAAAACTAAAAGGATAATAAATGTAAAAAGATGCTAATCGCTGCTAACTCCATCGTTTATTCCATAAACATCATGTTCATTCTCATATTCTTAAAATTTGGAATAAGTACATTTTCTTCTTGATAATCCCCTAATATCAAAAGAGATATTGTTAAGCTTTTTAGGGAAATGAGTATTGTTAGACATTATTATCCTATAAATATTAACCAGGGACTAAAATGATATTTTTTAAAATGTGTGTTTTTAACACATGTGAAGCTTAAAATAGTTTGTGATTAATGAGTCGATTTGATCAAAGTGCTTAGTGATAAAGCATATTATTGTTTTTCTTTATGGAAACAATGAAATTGATTTCCATTAGTATATTGTCTGCAAACTTACAAGGGAAAAACAAGTATTCATGCAAGTGAAATTCCTATAATGCACTAAGCCAATAGGGTTAGCTCAGTTGGTTGGAGTTTAGACTACGAGATTAAAGATCATAAGTTTAACTATCGTAATCGATATTTGTTGGCACTAATGAACCATGTTAAAAAGTATCCTATACTGCCATTTCAAAAATCATGGAAAACCTTATCAAGATTATCTTGCTAATTTATTTGAAGACGCGCAAGTGAAATATAAAAATTCATCGGTATTATAATATAAATACTACAATTCTTCATTAATCAAAATTTTGTAAAACGGGTGTTTGAGACAATGAGCTATCAAGATCATACAACAATAGAAATAAGTGTGTTTTAACTTTTAGTGTGAGTGAACCATCTGGGTCATAAGGCCATGTGCATCATGAGCTATGTGGATTATAAGGCTATCTAGAACATAATAATTATTTATACCAAGCTCTTTTTATTTCTTCAACATTAATATGTTCTACTTGGACCTGTAAAAATATGACCCAACCCATTAACCCTACTTATAAATGGGTTGGGTCAACTCATTTATGAATATTATTAAATGGGTTATGAGTTGGGTTGATCCATTTTAAAAAAGGTTATAAATGGGTAACTCATTTACCCATTTATTAAAAACATTAATTTTAATATAAATTTGAAAAATAAGAATTTTGAACATACATTGTAGTTTTACATGGAGACTGATAGTTGTGCTTAGAAAATAACAGGCTACCGCATCCCCGTATTTGAACTCCGCCGAATGCAGAAACTGCTATTTTTTTTGTTCAGACTGCAATAACTTTTTCGTTCTAACTCGGAATCAGGCGAGACTTCGACCGACGAACTCTCACCTAAATTACGGACAGTATGGAACACTCAGACTTCATCCTGTGAATGCACACTGTAGTTTTCCAAGGGGGCTGACAGTTGTACTTAGAAAATAACATATTACCACATCTCCATATTTGAACTCCGGCTAATACAGAAGCCGCTATTTTTTTTGTTCAGACTGCAATAACTGCTTCGTTCTAACTCGGAATCATGCGAGACTTCGACCAATGAACTCCCACCTAAATTACGGACAATATGGAACACTCAGGCACTTCATCATGTGAACGCACACTGTAGTTCTCCAAGGGGACTGATGGTTGTACTTAGAAAATAACAGGCTACTACATCCCCATATTAGAACTCCGCATAGTGTAGAAGTCGCTATTTTTTTGTTCAGACTACAATAACTTCTTTGTTCTAACTCGGAATCAGGCGAGACTTCGACCAATTAACTCCCACCTAAATTACGGACAGTATGGAACACTCGGATACTTCATCGTGTGAACGCACAGTGCAGTTCTCCATGGGGATTAACAGTTGTACTTAGAAAATAACATGCTACTATATCCCCGTATATGAACTTCGCCTAGTGCAGAAGCCTCTATTTTTTTGTTCAGACTGCAATAACTTCTTCATATTAACTCGGAATCAGGCGAGACTTCGACTGATTAGCTCCCACCTAAATTACGGACAGTATGGAACACTTGGATACTTCATCTTGTAAACGCACATTGTAGTTCTCCAAGGGGACTGACAATTATACTTAGAAAATAACAGGCCACCCCATCTCCATATTTGAACTCCGCCTAGTGCAGAAGCCACTATTTATTTTGTTCAGACTGTAATAACTTCTTCGTTCTAACTCGGAATCAAACGAGACTTCGACCGATTAACTCCCACCTAAATTACGGACAATATGGAACACTCCGATACTTCATCATGTGAATGCACACTGTAGTTCTCCAAGGGGACTGACAGCTGTACTTAGAAAATAACATGCTACCACATCCTCATATATGAACTCCGCCTAGTGCAGAAGCCGCTATTTTTTTGTTCAGACTGCAATAACTTCTTCATATTAAATCGGAATTAGGTGAAGCTTCGACCGATTAACTCCCAGCTAAATTACGGACAGTATGGAATACTCGGATACTTCATATTGTTAATGCACACTGTAGTTCTCCAAGGGGACTGACAGTTGTACTTAGAAAGTAATAAGCTACAACATCCCCATATTTGAATTTTGATGAAAATTAGAATTAAAATTTTAAATTTTTATCGGAATTCAAAACATAAAAATTAGAATTAGAATTATTTATATTTATTTATTTTTTATTAGTCAAATTAAATTCAAATCTTTAAATGGGTTAAATGGGTAACCCGCTTATTAAGTATGTTGGGTCATAAATGGGTTGGGTCATAACTAGATTAAAAAGAATGAGTCTTAAATGGGTTGAGTCAAACTCGACCCAACCCATTTTGACCCAACCCAACCCGTTTAACAGTCCTAGTTCTACTTTCAATATGAGTGAACTACTTGAATTGTCAGGCAATATATATTAGTTATTATTGACTTGATTATATAAAATAGTTATGCTAATCATGGTTCTCTTGCTAAGAAAACAACTGACGCCAAAAGGAAGAAAAGTAGAGAGAGTATTTAGTGTTAAAGAAAGCATCCAAATTACTCCGCAAACAAATTTGTGAATATATTGTAAAAAAGCTACTATTTTAAAAAAGTGGTCGGAGTATAAAAATAAAAACTAAAATATTGTAATGTATTAGTATTAAAATCTGTCAGAATACACATCTCACACTTCAAGTAAAGGAACGATTGTGAGTTCTTATAGATAGAAGCATAGAAATAAAAAGAATGTACCTAAGTGCATACTGATAAGAATGGTACATAACATTCATTATTTGCTCTATTTTTTTGGCAAGCATGATACATCAATTGCAATTAAATTTAACGATATGAATGGAATTATCAAATTTTACACTTGCAAGAGCCATTGACAACATATGGCCTCAGCATCGGACATGGTTTACTAGCCAATAGCTCTAGCTCTAAAAAAGTCAATTGTCATATTATAACTAAACAAAAAGTATTAAATCTTCAAAATGTACTCTTTTTAACCCCCTTAAAAATGAAAACGAGAAAGCAACATAATGTAGACTATGTTATTCAATCTGTAATGATCTATATTTTTACTTATCGGTGGATCATAAAAATATTATTTTCATAATCAAATTGGGTTCGATTAGGATATAACTTTGAAGAATATTTTGTACTAACATTTTTGGTTCTTAGAATTAATTTTGGATGGTTTTGACCCTGAAAACTTTTAAGTCTATAACTTTTGATAGAAGTCGAATTAGAATCTAAAACCACTTCCAAAACAATTTGATAGTTTGACTTTCTGTAAAGAGATCATAATAGATTTTAGGCCTTATAGTTTATGAGATATGGTTGTTTTAAGTTTGATAGTTTTTAAATAGATTAAAGGGTATTTAGACTAAGCCCATAATTAGCCTACTAGCCCATTTCAGGATTGGAACTAACTACAAGTTAGGAAGTAGCCACTAATCAATTTTCCATCTTCTAAAAACATTCTCTAACCTCCATTAAACCTTCTCTTATTAAATCTCCATCAAATTATTACTAAAATTAGCGTAATCAAGTAATTAAGGAGGTATTAACAAAGGGATTAGCAAGCGGATCAACTAATCTTGAAATTAGGTGCGTTGGGATTCCTACAACTGCTGTGTGGGCCATATCTACTTCCTTTTTTGTGAAATTGAGTGATTATACCTCGATACATGAGTGACCTATCATATCACAACCTTTTAAATACTTTTATATGTTTAAAATATGTTTATAAAACATCTTTGAGTTAAAAACAAGTTCTTTTACTAATTTTGATAAATGTTTTATAGAAGAATTTAAATGGTTTTAAAGTTGGTTTTACATGTAAATCCATGCATTGGTGTGTCATATTGATGTTAATTTAGGATATGGTTGATATCATGCTTGTATTATAAGGATTCGATACTTCTTTGGTCGTTTTGTGTTGTTTGTATGCTTAGATTAGGTGATAGTATATCCATCATGATTTTTGAGATGGATCGATGCTACAGTGATCGATGTTTCGACGTAGACGTGATTACATTCAGAATGGAGTGACGAATCAGATGTGAAACAATGCAAAAGATGGAGAAAATAACTTAGCCAAATTTAGCTAAGTTGTGATCTAGCAATAACAACCGACCCCTATGGGTTGGTACTGACCGATCAAGTGGGATTAAAGTTCATAGTTGGAATTGGTGGAGGAAGATGGATTTAGCTTCGGATGCACGAGGCCAATGTGAGCGAAGCTTTGGCACACTTCAGCAAGTACACGGAGCAAACTCGAGGTGATCGATCGCCGCCAATCGATCGCCACCAATCGATCATCAATAATCAAATGGGCCAGCAATTGATAGGGGAAGTCCGTCGAGCTGCAAGGAAGCTACATGATTGAACGCCAAAGGTTTTGGTGAAGGGTTTGTAAGTTATGGCTAAAAGATGATCGATATGAATTTTCGAGCAGGCACGATGAAAACGCGATAAGAAACTTGGAGTTACTTCAAGCCAAGCATGTGTTGACTTTAGGGATGACTTGAGGAACTTTAATATAAAGAAGGACGATCATTCACCATCGATCGATAATGATTTGGGTGATCGATCCAAAACGTTGCATAGGTGTTGGCATAGTGTGGTTAGGTTCTATGATTGATCGCAAGCCAACTAAATAGTTGGATCTCAAGAAAATAGCCAAAGGTAATCTATCAAGAGCATGGAGAAAACGCGAATGAGACACATGAGGAATGGGGATTGCTTCAGGTTAAGCATGAGAAATTCGAGTGTTGCTTCGAGTTTGACATAGGAGAATTCTAGGAACTTTGTAGAGTGTTCTGAACTGTGACGAATCAACAATGTAAGTCATTCAGGTCGAGCGCTTTAAGTGAGAAGTTTTCAAAGGATTAATAATGGTTTGAGAAGGCACGCTCGATGATGTGAGTTAATAGAGTGAACGTATAATGTGTTCTACTGTCGAGTCATGTGCCGAAGGAATCGATGAATAACTCGAAGATATAATGTGTACTCATGGAGCAGGGTGTGCGATAGTGTTCACCTTTGCAGCATAGTACTTAGTGATTGTCTAGTTTATTTTAGAGATGGCAGTACCATAGTGATGGTATGTGACTGAGAATCGGTTCGATCGCGACATAGTGTGTCGTCGACCTTAGTGATGTTCCTACGATTTATGCTATATCCAAAGGCATCTTCATGGTGGGATTAATGATGATTGCAGTATATGCCATGATTGCTGTATTTGTAGTGATTATTGTGTGATTGGGATGGATGTCATGTGATGTAGGTACTAGTAAGTTAGGTACATTGTCACCATTTGCTATACTTAGTGTAGTACACCCACATAATGATAATGTAGCATATATCATGTTTATGTGCTAACTTATTGGATGCAGAGATAGATCATGTATGCTTTCCCATACTCGATGTTCCTACTCATTATATACTGGTTTTTATATCTATTTTGAGATTATAGATTGCTCATACTAGTCTTATGTCTGATCTAAGGTTATTTTCTTTGCCTTTTTATGTTGGGTACTCTTAAATGAGTAGATTAGAGATAACAAGTACGAGATAACACGTGGAGCTATGCAAAGGACGAGCACGTTGCTAGCACTTTCATATATCTTTGGAGCTATAATCGCTTTTTCTATTGTGTAGTACCGTGGAGCTATTTCAGTACTCATTATTCTATTAGAGACAATTTTAGATTGAAGTTTATTACTCAAATGATAAACTCTATTGCATTTTATTTTGTATAACTATGATGAACCTACTTCACTCCCATTTTGTTTTGTTCATTTAGTTTTATTACTATCTTTCCTATTTATATCTATGCTGATTATAATATTTTATCTTTTGTGCTATGAGATACATGAAAGGTTCTGCTTTGGATTGTTATTACTTCACCTTGGCTACCATTCTCATTGGTTGGGAATTGTGGCAATGCACTATTTCTGGTATTTGGGTACCATAGGTGTTGGGTGATCATCCCATTTGGTATCAGAGCTAAGGTTGGACAATTAACCTAAGTTGATATCGGGATCCATTAAAGGTAAAGAAGGACCTATCACTTTAGAATGGATTGAGTAATATATGGGGGATCGTACTTGTTATATATTTTGGTTTTTAAAACTATATAGCAATATATATATATATATAGTTGTAGTAAGTCGCATTGCACACACAAGTACCATTTATGTAGTTTTCGTTCGTGTGAGACTGATTGTTCTTATTACAGATTGTAAGAATGAGCAAACAAACAAGGAACGTAATAAGGAATTCTATCTCAAAAGTTGAAGGAGTGGGTTCAGGGGCAGCAGCTAACCCCAACTTGCAGGCCATGTTCAATACCATGATGAGGAACGTGCTGCAAAATTCCCTAGGTGGTGCTCCGGCTGTTGTAATGGGAGGTGGTGGTGCTCTAGTGTAAGATCCAAGGGTTGATTTTGCCAAGTTGAATAAGGACTTTTCTAATATTAAGGGCAAACCATTTTTAGGGAGGGATTCGGCTATTGAGGTGCAAGATTGGCTTACCTTAGAATGCATCCATAATGATTTTGAGTTAAAGGATGTGATGAAGAGGAAGTTGGTCTACTAAGCAACTTCAAGGAAGGGCCATGGGCTCGTGGAATGCCCTTAAGATTACTGCTCCTGAGAACTAGCTCACTTGAGAAGAATTCAAGGCTCGATTGGAGGAGTTTATTTCGGCTGCCCAGAAGTCGGTTTTGTTTTGGATGTTTGCTGATCTGGAAAAAGGCAAGATGTCTATTTCAGATTATGTTGCTGAATTTGACATGATGTTGAAATAACAGGATGTCTTTCATTAATACTCCCTCAAAAAAGTATGAAAAGTTATTATGGGCTTGGATGAGTATCTTGGAGAGAGGCTAGCAAGCCACATAGATAAGAGCTTTGAGAAGTTGGTTAAAAAGGCTTTGCGACATAAAAGTCAACATCCAAAGTCCAAAGTCATTGTTGTTCCAAAGGAGGAGCCTAAGCTGCAAGTGAGCAGGGGTGGTAAGAGGAAGTGGAACAACAAAAGCAAGAAGTAGTTCCAGGGAAAGAAGGGCAAGTGAGAGCTTGTTTGCTTCAATTGTAAGTAGAGATGTCACCTTAGTAAGAACTGCAAGAACCCAAAGAGTAGGCAAAGGAAGTGCTTTAATTTTAACAAGCTTATGCATTTGAATAAGGATTGTCCCAAGCCTTTGAAGGACAAGAAGGTTGTGTCTGCTTATGCTCTTAATATTGTTCCGACTTCGTCGAGTGCTCCGTTGGCGAAGGATAATGGGATGGGATTACTATCTAAGGTACACTTTCTATTTATGGTATACTTATTTGTGTTTTATTTTATACTGGTGGTAGATAGACTAGAAGTGAAACCTGACTTAGTGGAAAAACCGCATGTAGTGACGAACCCTATGGGTGGTTCGACCAATTTGTGTAAAGTTTGTCATGACATAGTTGTTGAATCATGGATGTGTGTTTTCTTATGATTTGTTTGTGCTTGGTTTTGTTGTGTTTGTAATCATAGTGGGGAAGGACTAGCTATAGAGGTATAGAGTCGTGGTCGATTATGAGAGGTAGTCTTTGACAACGTGGGCAGATGGTTAGTGTAGGCTAGAGTTGAGTTGCATGGTCAATGAGTGCAATGATGGTTAGCTTTCTTTATTCGTTCGAGATCTCACACGTTGAATTGTCATCAATACCCGTTGGTAGAGAGTATCTAGACATATTTGAGGAGATGATCATAATACCACCAGCTAGTGAGATTGAGTTTCATATTGACTTAGTGAAGGATGCTAGGCCAGTGGTTGTGTCATTAAGGGTATGACACCCAAAGAGCAACATGAGCTAGATGTGCAAGTTAATGACCTACTGAGGAAGGGGTTCATTTGTAGAAGTATTTCTGAGTGGAGAGCACATGTAGTGTATGCCACGAAGGCGAACGACTCTTTGATACTTCGTGTTAACAACTATGAGTTGAACAATGTTACGAGAAAGAAAAGTGTCCACTCCCACGTATTAGTGACTTGTTCGACTGGCTCCATGGTGTGAAGGTATTTTCTTCGTTGGATTCAGCGATGGGTTTTCACCAACTGAGAGTGGTAAAGGAGAATGCATCGATTACCGCATTCCATGCACCATCGGAATTTTATGAGTGGTTGGTTATTTCATTCAGGCTTATCAATGTGCCAACATACTTTGTTGATCTTATGAACCATGTTTTCAAGGATCAATTGAATAAGTTTGTATTGATGATATTCTTGTTTATTCACAGATGGAAGAAAAACACAAGCTGCAATTGAGGATTGTGCTATAGGTTGAGGAAGCACTAGTTGAAAGCGAAGTTTTCGAAATGTCACTTCTGGAGGAGGGAAGTGTGATTCTTAAGTCATATTATTTCGGAGTAGAGCACCGATGTTGATCCTGCCAAAGCAGCAACAGTCTAAGATTGGGAAAGACATAAAAAAGCTACAAATCCGAGAAGTTTTCTTAGATTAACAGGATATTATTGATGATTCATAAAGTGAAGGAATTGGACCAACCTGCGGTGTAGTTAAAGATTAAAAAAATTTCCTTTAAGATCTATTGTGCCTATGAAGTTTAAAGGGGATTTTATATCAAATGTAAAATATTTTTAAATAAAATCATTTCTTTAACATTTACATGAATTTAATGTTTACATAAATTAGAGTATATCAAATATACTCCTATATGTGTATTTTTGTGTGTGATTATTACTTGTTATATTTAATTTGAAGAAGGAAACCTTTTTTTTCCTTTTCTTAACTCAATTAATGAGGGGATATATGTTTTTAATTGGAGAGTGAAAACTTTTCATTTCTTTCCCTTTAATTAAATGATTGATAGATTAATTAAATGACATAGATAACCAAATGTACAGTTAGCATGTATTGTGAGTATATTCAAATATACTCTAATATATATTGGGTAAGTGCAATATATCATATTATGTACATAGTTAATGTGTATGTGTTTCGGTGTTTGGATTTAAACCACAACAGACACATTCTCCCTTTGTATACGCGTTGGTTGTCCAAAACATCGTTTAAAATTATGTAAGCGCACATATATATATGTATATGTATATATATATATGTGTGTGTGTGTGTGTATATATTGTGTGTGCATATGTTTAAATATACTTAATATAAATATATGTGTATATACGTATTTTTCACGAATCCTTTAATTAGTCTAAATTGATTCAACTAAGGTGATTAATTTGAATTAAAGATTTATTTTCAAAACGTACAGTGATTTGATTTAGTAAAACAATTTGAAAACATATCTTAATCTATAAATCCAAATATAACCTATGTTATTTATTTTTATTTGAATTTTTATGGGGAATTTTTTAACATGGAGGCCATTAAGGGAGAGGAGGGGAGCAATTGAAAGAAAATAAGATTTTTGTTAGGACAAGAATGAATGCTTGAATAAGAGGATATATGTTTTAAAGGCAAATTGAAACCTTTCAATTCTCTCCTTTAAAACCTCCCCATTTAATTCCTAATTAAAGCTCATCAAATCCTCTCCATCCCCTTCGTATTTTCGATAAAAGAAATGGAATTAAAGAGAAAAGGGCAAAAAATCATTTCATAAATGAGACATAAGTGAGTCATAAAGAGGAGTAAAGGATTGGGATTTAATTCCTTCTTTTAATTGCTCCTTTGGATTTTCAAATAGCATTTGAAACCTCTCCCCATTTTCATCATGCATGCGGGCCTCAAAAAAAAATTCCCAGAACTACTTAGCAATTAATATATTTAAACCCAATTTAAATATTTTATCGACACTGTATATCAATACGCGTGTTTATAACTTTCACATACGCACCTTATTAAATGCTAATGGTATTCAAACAAATCAAATAAAGTTTAATGGTTAATATTTTATAAATCTTAATTAATTTGAAACAATTTATAAATTAATTAAATTATGTGGTTTATTCGGAGTATTCTTCATTACGGCTGTGTGACTCAAGGGTGTAAATTCAGTCAACGATTAATATCGAACAATTCAAAATTTAACATTCACATGTCATCTTAGCTAGTAGTGTGACATTTTGACTGAATTTATCACTTACACAATTTTTGTTTTGGTAAAATCCAATTTTGCCGATTATAAGTGGTACCTGATAGTGACGATTATTTATACCAATTCTCTTCATCAAAACTGTATCACTTCGGACTTATAGAATTTGGAATGGTCAAAATTCTAATATTGTCCATATTCAATTTTATAGTCTAGACACAAAGTTCTTGGTTCAATAATAATAATTTTATTAATTGAACTACTCTAGCCAGAGATTTCAACTTTGAGTTGACTTTAGTTGACCGTGATGCTAACCCTATATAATTGAGGAAACAAATCCTCTCTTGAATAGTGTTTCACTTTCAATACTTCCGCTTGACCCAACTATAGTTGTTCGATAGATGTCGTGCCACGATTCAATTATAATCAATGTAGAGCTTACATATTGAAAATCAATGGTATTCTCAAGTCAAGAGAACTGTGTAAATTAGTCACTTTGATATTTTTCTATTTGACCTTAGTTATATCAGCCAAAAGAAAATTATTGAGTGAGTCATTCCATAGTTATCCAATGACTATCGGTACGTAACCCCTGGGTGCCCTCAACAGTCATGAGTAATACACTACCCAACATTTGGAGAATATTACACATTCTAGTCTCAACGAATGCATTAATGTCCAATCTCGATACATCTTGACTAGGAATATTCAAAATGATGTGCTTATCATATTGTGATATAATACTCGTTGTTACAACTATTTGTAACAGCTATCACAAACACATTATTTATCGACTTTCTAACATATACACTTAAATTAACTAATTAATTATTTATAATATTTTATAACAAGTATAAAATAGAAAGAAAACCCCTTTTATTTCGAATAAGATTGGTTACCGAATTAAATTTATGTAACAAATTATGTACTTGTCCTTAGGGCAAATCTCTAACTCTATCAATCTCCCACTTGCACTTGTGGTCAATTAGGGAATCAACTTCTCCAATTGGAAACCAATTGGGTCTATCCCTCAATGAATGAGTATGCTATTATGTTTTAATCATCTACTATGTTGATCAACACTCTCCGATGTCGATAAACTGTCTTTATCATGTGAAACAATTCAGAGTATGTCTCTCGACCTCCAATGAGCTTTAAATTCTATTACAAACTATATCATAATAATGTTACCATATAATAATGTTAGGGGGTTCTCAACATTTGGAATTACCCCTAGCTCAGTTATAAATTTGTGCATGTATATACATTGCTTTTATTGTAGCGCTATTTAAGGCGATGTACTTGCCTTTTATTGAATCCTCCATAATCTCTTATTTGAAACATTTCCAACTTAAAGCTTCTTAACCAAGCTTTAAACATGAATTTTATATTGACATACCGTACTCAATATCACATATGAAGTCTGAGTCTGAATTCTCCTTCATAAGGAGTTTGTTGTTTTTATAAATGTTTCTCCTGTATTTCGTAAATACACAAGAACACTTTAAACTACTATTTAGTGACCTTAATTTGAATTTGATATTTGCTTCATGTATAAAATATATTAAAAAATCATGATATCGTAGATAACATAACATGGATGGTAATTCCTATTGCCAATGCATAAGGAATCCATCTTACATGTTTCTTTTTAAACATTTTAATAAGGTGTTTCTACATATCATTTGCGACATTCCCAATGTCCTTTATACTCGCTGTAAAAGACATCATTTGCAAATCTAATGTCAAATATTAAAACAACCAAAAGCCGATTTTAACACAAGTACATTGTTAACAATCAGCAGCGTGTTGTTTTCTTATGTTGAGAAATGTCAATGTACCTTCAACGTTCTTTCTTAAGGACACACGCTTCCTTTGCATTTAGACTGAAATCAAACTATGTGATATTTTTCAAAATACTTGTTCAATTTTGATTCTTGTTGAACGATACTTTCGTATCGGTTCTTGAATCATATCTAAAACCCAAAAATTCAATTATACTCCCACTGTCGTTCACGACACTTTGGTTATTATGTTCAAACATCCTAGTCTAAACAACTTTGCTTAATATAAGTTGTACCTGATAGTGAAGATTATTTACACCAATTTTTTTCATCAAAATTGTATCACTTCGGATTTATGGAATTTGGTAACGGTCAAAATTCCAATATCATCCATATTTAACTTTCTAGTCCAAACACAAAGTCCTTTGTTCAATAATGACAATATTATTAACTGAACTACTTTGGCCATAGATTTCTGACTTTGAGTTGACTTTAGTTGACCGTGATGCTAACCCCATATAACTGAGGAGACGAATCCTCTCTTGAATAGTGTTTCCCTTTCAATGCTTCCGCTCGACCCAACTATAGTCGTTCGATGAACGTCACGCCAGGATTCAATTATAATTAATGTCGACCTTTCATATTGAAGATTAATGGTATTCTTAAGTCAAGAGAACTGTGTAAATTAGTCACTTCAATATTTTTCTATTTGATCTTGGTTATATCAACAAAATAAACTATCGAGTGGGTCATTCCATAGTTATCCAATAACTATCAGTACGTAAACCCTTAGTACCCCCAACAGTCATGAGTAATACACTGTCCAACATTTGAAGAGCATTACACACTCCAGTCTCAATGGATGCATTGATGTACAGTCTTGATACATCTTGACTAGGAATATTCAAAATGATATGATTATCATATTGTGATATAATACTCATTGTTACAACTATTTGTAACTGCTATCACAAACACATTATTAATGGACTTTCTGACATATACACTTATATTAACTAATTAATTATTTATAACATTTTATAAGAAGTATATAACATAAAGGAAACACCTTTTATTTTGAACAAGATTGGTTTTCGAGTTAGATTTATGCAACAAATTACGTAATTGTTCTTAGGGCATACCCCTAACTCTATCAATCTCCCACTTGCAGTTTAGGTCAATTATGGAATCTTATTCCAACTTCTCCAACCGGTTTCTTCAAAACTAATTGGGTCTGTCCCTAAGTGAATGGGTATGCCATTATGTTTCAATCATCTACTAAGTCAATCAACACTCTTCGATGTCGATAAACTGTCTTTATTATGTGGAACAATTCAGAGTATATCTCTCGACTTCCAATGGGCTTTAAATTCTATTACAAACTATATCGCAATAATGTTACCATATAACAATGTTAAGGGATTCTCAACATTTGAAATCACCCTCGGCTTAGTTATAAATTTGCGCATTTATTATGTATATACATTGCTTTTATTATGGCGCTATTCAAGACGATGTACTCGGCCTTTATTGAATCATCCACAATCTCTCACTTGAAACATTTCCAACTTAAAGCTTCTTAATCAAGCCTTAAACATGAATTTTATATTGACATACCATACTCAATATCACAAATGAAGTCTGAGTCTGAATACTCCTTCATAAGGAGTTTGTTGTTTTTATAAACATTTCTCCTGTATTTCATAAATACACGAGAAACCTCTAAACTACTATTTAGTGACCTTAATTTGGATTTGATATTTGCTTCATGTATCAAATATATAAACAAATCACGATATCGTAGATAACATAACGCGTATGGTAATTCCTATTGCTAATGCATAAGAAATCCATCTCACTTGTTTCTTATTAAACATTTTAATAAGGTGTTTCTACATATAATCTACGAAATTCCCAGTGTCCTTTATACTCGCTATAAAAGACATCATTTGCAAATCTAATGTCGAGTATTAAAACAACTAAAAGCTGATTTTAACACAAGTACATTGTTAACAATCAGCGGTGTGTTACTTTCTTGTGTTTAGAAATGTTAATGTAACTTCAACGTTTTTTCTTAAGGACACACGCTTCCTTTGCATTTTGACCAAAATCGAACTATGTGGTATTTCTATCAAAATACTTGTTTAATTTTGTTCTTGTTGATAGATACTTTCGTATTGGTTCTTGGATCATATCCAAAACCCAGAAATTCAATTATGCTCCCATTGTCTTTCAAGACACTTTGGTTATTATGTGCAAACATTCTAGTCTAAATTTTTATTTAGAATTTTTCGTTTCAACGCATATATACCAAAACACAAAGTTGGATAAGGTGATTATTTTGTAGGTAGAATCTGAATCAACTTGAGCACATTGAATGGAGAATATGTTATGCTAATTTCAACAATTGAAATTCATGATTTTATTCTTATCAATGTGGCTCACCTTATTCCAACTACATTTTCCTTTCTCTTAAAGGTAGATTTACAACCGATGGATCATATCCCTTCGGATCCAACTATCAAAATCATATTTTGATAATGTACTTGGAATCTCTTTCGGAATTGTGCATCATACCATATCATAGAGTCAATACTTTTAATGGTTTAACTAAACAACCAAGGATTATTTATTCCTGACATTTATAAGAAACTCATAGTTTCTTCTTTAACGTGTAAGAATAATCATTAAACACTCTAATGTTATGCATTCCTTTACGTTTAGTTAATTTCATTTCATTCCTTATTAGTAATTTTATCCTTGGATCATATCCATATCTATTTTACTACCAATAATTTCTCAAAGAAATTCTTTCACTACGAAGTTGGTATTTCTTGAAACAAGAATTATTTCTTATTACAATAGAACGCGCATCCATACATTTTATGAATTGCCATACATAAAACTAATTTGGTATTGGTTTACAATAGTTATGATCATAACATAAACCAGTCGTCCAATGACTATCATCCCAAACTTCTTTTGGTGTGACTCACACAAGATCCTTTACGTATAATTATTACGTGCAGTCTTTCGACTCACATAACCTGCCAACTCCTTGACCTAGGACATAACGAGATTTATTATGAACCCTTATCTTTTATAATTTTGTAAATTATTCTTTGGATGATATTAATATTAACCTTGCGTACTAGTCTTAAGTACACATCTTATAGAAATAATTTAACTCAACTTCACTTAATATTAATCGTTCTTTGTTCACCAAGTTCGATTACTTCTTATCAATACATCATTATGTATTATAGGGAGGAGTGACTCTTGAGACCGAATCTATATTAATTTTAGGTACGTTTGGAACTCTTTCCTATATACTACCCATTCGATCAAATCGAATAATTTCTTTTATTATTTTATTTTACTTCCATTTTATATTCTATGAACTTATCATAGATATGCCCCACATGTACCAAATACATACATTCATGCTTGCGATAATTCATCGGTGAATATAAAAAAGTATATGGAATTGGTTTGGTATTATCAGACTTGTGATTTCATACGTCTATATGTATCAACCCAAAGAATTTATCAACTCTTATGTTGCTCCCACCGAATGGGTGTTTTGCCTTTAATTATCCAAGGTATAATTCACTAGCGGCATACGATTCACAATCATACGATCAAAGAATTGCTTCTCGGAACCATGACTTAGTCTATAATTCCAAAATAATTGTAAATAATTGCAGGTACTTTGGTATTTTCCAATGCATCACTTTTCTAATGATAAAATATATTCATAATATTCTCATCAAAATAAAACCATATCTATTCTTCAGTCACCACCGAAGAACATATATTATTTCATAAATAATGTACGGTACGTTTTAGGAAAACAATTTTTGTAATTTGGTATAATCAATAAGTGCTATGTGACATGCTCCCGCTATTTCCTCCATTATTATAATAGCCTACCGAATACGAAGGTCTATCATCCACTTAATATAGACTATTTATTTCATATATTGTAACTAGTTTACTGTGGAGAGTTCTTTGATTAATTATTTTAAACTCAAAAAAACAAATCTCACAAAAACAATTTTCTATATGAAAATACATTTCGAAAAAGAAATAATATTTCTTATTCCAATGTTAAGTATCAATTATTATTTTATAATTTTCATTTTATGTGTTTCTTTATGAAGCAGAGTGACCATTCACTCTCTTCATCCTAATTGTACATTAAATCACGTCTACTCTTGTACATTTCTTTTCCTTTTAAATGATCAAACCATTCAATAGAAAAACCTTACTACAATATCATAACAAACTCTTTACATAAGTGTATTCGATCATCCTTAACATTTAAGGACATCAATTATGTTGCACTTTACATAAACTGATCAAAACTGATATTTTATCGATCGAGTTCTTAGATCCTTTTGGTAGTTTTAGTCTAGGGACATTTAACACAATATGATCTTCGTTGTAATTAATCAAATTGATTAATCGATCTTATAGTACGTTTTATTCATTTATTTCAAATAAACTAATATCATCGAAGTGTTGTACATTTTGAACTATAACCATTCACCATATAACACTTATATGTGGCAATATATGGATCAAATATACATAATCTTGTATTGCTTTAGAGTTTGAAACACATATTATGCAATACACGATCTCAGCCAAATAAGCACGTAAGCGATCAAATCACGAACATGTTTATTAGTTGTAAAATTAGGCGTTTGCATGGGTATTGAAATCATTAACATGTAAGAAGTATTTATAGTAAGTAAATATTATATTTCTACTTGTCAATCTTCAATTTAGTTTGAACAAAATTGGTTATCGAATTAGATTTATATAACTAATTACGTAATTGCCCCTGGGGCATACCCCTAACTCTATCGTAAAGGACATCTCAAAGGTAGCTGCACGTTGACAAACATAACAAAGAAGAATCAAACTTTTGCTTAGGGTGCGAGGTGTGAGCACGCATTTGTGAGTCTGAAGAAGATGTTGACAAGTGCACCAGTGTTAGTAATTCCGAGTGGAAATAAGGGGTTGATAGTATACACAAATGCTTGTGATACTGAATTGGGGTGATATTGCTAAAGAGAGGTAAGGTTATCGCTTATTCTAGTCGGTAGCTGAAACCACATGAGAGGAAATACCCTGTTCATGATTTTAAGTTAGCAATGATAGTGTTTGCATTGAATATACAAAGAGATTATTTTCTAGGAGAAAGTTTTGAGTTAATCACTGACCATAAATCTTTAAAGTATTTTTTCTCACAAAAGGACCTTAACCTTCGTCGGCAACGATGGTTAGAGTTCTTGGCCTCCTAAGTCTTTAACATTTCCTATACTCCTAGTAAGGAAAATGCAGTTGTTGATTCACTAATAGGAAACATTGGTGCTTAGAAGCTAAGTTCCTCGAGTTGAAGCGGTTAGAGTATATAGATGGGTATGATTTCCGACCTAGATGTGAGCTAGAGCCAGAACTGTTGTGGAGTTTGAATATTAGAGCTACTCTAATTAAGCAGATTGGTACTAATCAAAGACGGGATTCTAGACTAGTGGAGATCATCGTCAAATAGAGACTGGAGTAGAGTCAGAAGATATGAAGCACTATGGATTCGACCGAGATAGTTGGCCCGGTAAGAATGGTAGATTGCTTATAACTAATGTTGATGGACTTAGGGATGAGGTGCTTCGAGAGTGCCATCATTTGAGATTGATTATAAATCCTGAAGACAACAAAATGTATCCTACTAGAGAACAAGTAGAATAGTTATGAAAATTTCTGATGTCATTTCAATGCCAGAAAGGCGGGGCTTTAAAATGATGCCAAAAATTCGTAAAAAGAATTATGGATTTGAAATGGCATCGTAAATTACCAACGTCATACTAACATCAAATATTAATCTGATCATTATAATAATGGCTTTGGACCATTGCTAACATGTTACAATAGCTTTAGGCCATTGCAATATTAGAACGGTTTTTGGGCCGTTGCAAAACTCTGCTCTTCTACATTCGAAAGTGTGCATTTAAAGCAAGTACCCGTATTTTTTAGCCTCCAATCCCTTTCTAATGGCGATTTCCCAAATCCCAAACCATAGCTCCACATTCTTCCTGCTCCTCTTCATCACTACCTCCCTCCTCCCGCATACTGCATTCTTGCTTCCTCCCTCGTCCTCTACCTAGGAAGAATGAGGATTTTGTCGCGATGTATTTTAAGGCTAGGGTTTATGCCGAGAAGGTGTTGAGCGGGAGGAAGCTGAATAAGGCGATCGTGATTAGAGATGGACTCACTTATCTCCTAAAGATACTTGCAAATCTACGCTCCTAAAGGTTCAATTTTTCTTCTTCTTTTTTTCTTTTTCTAAGCTATTCGGCTAAGTTTTTTGCCAACAGAAGTTAGATCTACTGTAGGATCTGAATTTTCAGCAAATTGATAGTTAGGGCTTTATTCTACAAGTTCTATTAGTTTAAGAGTGCGTTTGACATTCATGAGCAGATCTTGACTGTAAGTTATTTTATGATTTTGAGGTAATTAATTGGTTCAATGAACGATCGTTGAAGTAAATTTCAAAGAAATCAGTTGATCCGTTTTAGTGATGCATAATCCCATAAAAATTGAGTTATATATGTATTAGGCTTACCTTTTGGCTCATTGAATTGTTGAGATATTAATCTCTTATGCCTTTGGATCTGGATCTCTAACATTTCTTATTGATTGTTAATGCAAATTTAAATTATGACATTGTAGTTTGTAGAATAACTTGATGCAAATTTAAGGGATGGTAAAGTTTAAATAGTATTTAGTTATCTTTTCAAATTTAGACAATATAATAAAACCATTGGAAGTTTCTTTTGTTACCAGAAGATGAAGTGCAAACATTTGTTTAATTAGTTTAAAACTTTTATTTCATTTATATATAGTTGTAGATTAAGCTGAAATGTTGAAATATTTTTTTTATGACAAGAGTGATATTGAAAAGTTAAAATCTTGTATACAATCCATTTAAGATTGTGCCTACATTTAAGATATCAAAACAGTGATCCACATTTTTTATGGCCTACATATATATACAATAAGAATAATTTTTTGTCTTTGTCTAGTAATTTAATTAGTTGGGGTTCATTTATGTGTGTGTATAATAATCACTTCTCATGCAAAATGATGGTTACTATACAGGTTGGTGTAAAAATGAATGAAGGAATAAACGTGGAAATATTATTCAAGTTGTAAGCAAATGAGTTACACTTGGCCACGAGTATCTTAGCTTTACCCTTACAGTGAACATATATTTATTTATGTCTAAGATGATATATTTTAATCACTATCACCATCTCATCTAATTGTTTTATTGATTTATAGCCCTTTGACAGATGGGTTAATCTCTATTTTAATTTGTATTAACAATAACATTCTTTAATATTTATTTCACCCAATTGTATAAAGGTTGTGTTATCCATATATTTCCCGACTACCAAATATGCTAGAAGAATCATTAAGGGAAAGAGAAACAACTAGGCCAATAGGACGATATATAAGCATTGAAAGGAAAAGAGTTATCAAGCCTCTAGCAGTGTCGTATCAGAGAAGTATCGAGCCTATAGTTTTAGCGGTATCGAGCCTCTAATATGAAGATAATTGTCGAGCTCCTACTCAAGAGTTAAATAGCTTAAAGGAATCAGTGTGCTTGGAGTTATCGAGTTAGAGGAGTTGTCAAGCTTGAAGATAGTAAGGTTGTCAAACCTTTATAACCATAGGAGATAATGTTGAACCTCTACAACCACAAGGGTATCGAGCGTCTAACAACAGAGAATTATCAAGCCTCTACAGCCATAGGAGTGTCGAACACTTAAGTAGTTAGCCAGCCTCAACAAAGAATAAAGAGGTGCCGAGTCTCTAAGGGATAGCAAGCCACTACAGCAGTAAGTGTTGTCAAGCATCTACAAATAGTAGGTGATGTCGAGCATCTACAATAAAGAGAACACGTCGAGCCTGTAAGTTGATGGAGATGTCGAACCAGTAAATGTTTGGAGATATTTAGCTGCTACAAACTTGGAGGAATAGGAGATATCGAACTACTATAGCACAAAAGTTGTTAAGCCTAAAGATATCAGGATTGTCAAAGATGTAATAAGGGATGTCGAGCCTCTATAACACAGGAGGTTGACAAGCATGTAACAAAGAAAGGATGTCGTGCCACTAGAAGATGTTGAGCATCTAACTACAAGAGAAGGTTGCTAAGTTTCCGTAAGGAAGATTGTATTGTCAAGCTTCTACAAGTAAGTAATGTCGAGTCTCTATAAAGGAAATATCATCGAGATTGAGCTAGTGGAGCCCTCAGATTCCAAGCCAGGACACGTGTCAATCATCTCGCATGATTGACACTGCTATAAATAGGACCCCCTCCGCCACTTAGAAAGACAAAAAAATGATTTTCTTTTCTTTCTCTATTTCTCAATTACAAATTGTAAACCCAAAATAAATTTGGGGATTTCTAGAGCCAATTATAACTCTTGAACTTTTTGCAAATAAGAACTTGATCATTTAACTTTGCATAGCATATTTCCCTTGAATGTGCATATTTGACTATTATTGAACAACGAACATGCATGTAATCATAAACTTGAACTTGAACACAAATGGACTTGTACTTGCATATATTCCTAAGCTTGCATATTATTAATTTGTGTAAGGCCACTTAAGCCCTTGTTCAAATTAAAATCTACATTGCATATTGACTATTATGCCAATTGACATATGAACAAGGGACTATTATATATTCATGTGACATGCCTATCTTACCCTTGCTCATATAATTTGACTTGTGAACAACTCCATGAATATATTAGAACATGGTAACATTTTCACATGATATCTTCCTGTATGACATCTTAGGCATTGAGTCAAATTCTGGTTTAATATTTTGACGCTAGAAGAAGAGCTCGAACCTCCGTCTCGTCATTTCTATACTTTAAAACCAACTAAGTAAAACTTTGTTTCTGGAAAATGGTAAGGACCAAGAAAGTTAATGTTCTAAATGAAGAAGTTGTGCAACAGACCACCTTGGAGGATAATGTCACTTCGAACTTCAATTTGGAAAATACAGAGATTGGACAACCTTCAATCTCAGCAAAGCCCATAGGCAGTGAAGCTAAAATTCAAGACTTAACACAGTGACTTACGGTTATGCAAGAGCTTCTTGAGAAAGTTCTTTCTCAAAAATCTTCTAAGACAACAAAGTCAACCGAAGAAGGAGAAGATGTGGAGTCTCTAGGGGGAAATTAGACACCTCAATACTCAAAAGTAAAGATAAAAGCAAAAGTATCATGGGCCCACAAAGAAAGAGAGAAACCCAGGATGAAGGACCAGCAATGCATTCTCCAAGATCGCAAGTAAAAGAATACAACAAGGCTAAGATAAACCATCGAAAGGAGAACCAAGAAAAGCTAGCAGGAAGATCTCCCGAGCAATTAGATAGCTCGACCTCATACAAAGAATATAAGCTCTACATATGGGACTATCATAACGATGAAACTTACCTAAGGGACATAGCAAACAAAATGGTAAAGGATATGCTTGACCTTAAGGGGAAGAGGACCCTTGACCCAAGGGTTAATAATGTCTGTCAAAATCCATTCCCATATTAAAATCCCTTCGCTGAAGTATGATGGAACCAATGATCCCGACGACCATCTTTTGGCTATCAAAAGCAAAATGGACTTGCAGAGCACTTCTGGAGAAATTCGTTGTAGGCTCTTCCTTACAGCTTTTCATGGAGCAGCTGCCTAATGGTATAGGCAATATTGAGAAAAGACCATCTACTCTTGGAAGCAATTTTCTTATGAATTTTTGGCACATTTTTGCATATGCAAAGACCCTACCATAAATTCCAGTGTGGTAACTAATGTCAAACAAAGACCAGGGGAATTGCTTAGAGAATATCAAAGGAGATTCAATACAAAAGCACTTAAAGCAGAAAATATGACCGATAAGGAGAAGCTAATGGCAGTGCGCTCAGGGATAATTGAGTGGATGCCTTTTCGGAAAGAGCTCTACGTTCATTGGTGTAGAGATCTTTAAGACTTCCATTTCTAGGTTGATAAATTCATTCGCATGGATGAAATGTACCATGGCAGGAAAAAAGTCTCAACCAAAGAAAGAGGGAGGAAAGTTCAGTTCTGATCATCCCAATAAAAAGCCAAAATGGGACGAAAGTAGAAGAGGAAGATGGGAGGAGATCCCCAAATCCAATTATGTAGATTTGAACAAACTCATTTCCTGCATTTTTTTCCTTGGCCAAAGACGATGGAAATTTTCCCACTTCTTACAAAGCAAGGAACCATCCTGAACCAAAGAGGGCTAGAGATTATCGTGCCTATCACAAAGCAAATGGATATAAGGCTAACGAATGTCGCGTCTTGGCAAATATAATTCAGAATATGATCAGGCAAGGATATCTGAAGGAGTTCGTTAAGGAAACTGAAAAGACTTCATATTTTGAGGGGAATAGTCAGAGGCCTCCAAGCAACATTGCTAACTTTGTAGAGAATGATTCCTAATAAGACTTTATTTCTTTAGTTAATCGCATCGATCTCATTCACGGAGGTCCCCATATCGCAAGAAGTAGCATAGGGGCTAAGAGTAGATATGTAAGAGAAGCAAATGATAGAATCTTCTCCATCCAGGAAGAGGCACCATTTAAGAATCATAGATCTCAACTTCAAATGTTTAACTTGACAATAACTCAACAGGAAATAATAGGAGTCTGTTACCCACATAATGACCCACTAACGAAAACTGCTCAAATTGGGCTCTCTGTGGCGACGATGATCTTTGTAGACACTGGAAGTGCAATAAATGCCATTTGCAAATACGTATTTGACCAGTTGAATATTCCAGAGGGGAGTTGGAACAAAGCCTTAAGCCCATCTTTGGGTTCAATAATAAAGTATCTACTCCAATGGGACAGATAAAGCCCTTTGTGCAAATGGGAATTCTGCCACATGCCAGAACCATTGAAACTCTTTTTATAATAATGGATCAACCCTCCTATTATAATGCTTTCTTTAGGAGGCCTGCTCTAAAGGAAGTGGATGCATTTGTCTCACCTAAACATCTAACGGTGAAGTTCTGGCTAGGAAACCATAAGGGGGAGCAATTTAGCTCTCGAGATCTATATTTTGCTATGTTCGAGCAATTTAATAAAGATGTCACTTCTTATTACAACTCCGAGAAAAGTAAATTGTAAAAAACTAAAACTGAGAAGCCCTTAAGTGGTAGTCTTTCAAGCCTACTATTCGAGGCAAATAAACAGGCAGAATTAGTTAAAAAGCCGGTGAATGTGCTTAAAAGATTCAACTTCTCCAAGAGAGAAAAAGGAAGCGAAAAGAAGCAAACCAGACGACTAATGAAATATAGGGTGAAGAAATCATTACTGAATTAGATTGCAGAAGTAAGCAAGAAAGAATGAAATCTGTCGAAGATCTAGAAGAAGTAAGCTTAAATTTGCTTGATCCAACCAAAACAGTAAAAATTGGAAAGAACTAGGCGACAATCTCAAAAGAGAGCTTATCTGATTCCTCCAATCTAGCATAGATGTGTTTACTTGTACTCATTCAGACATGGTCGAGATAAACCTAGCAGTTATGAGCCATGCACTAAATATAGATCCAAATCTCGTTCCCGTTCGACAAAAGAAAAGACAGTTTGATAAAATTTGAGCTAATGCATTAAAGGAAGAAGGTAAAAGATTACTTGAGAATAGGTTCATTAGAGAAGTGCTCTACCCTAAATGGTTGTCTAATCCCGTACTAGTTAAAAAGTTCAATGGAAAATAGAGATCATGCGTCGATTATACTGACCCCCAAAGATTGCTATCCCTTGCTTAGAATAGATCAATTGGTTAATGCCAAAGTGGACATAAGCTGTTATCATTTATGGATGCATATTCATGATATAATCAAATCCCCATGTTCAAACCAGACAAAGAAAACACAGTTTTATAATGGATTGGGGGAGTTAACTACAAAGTTATGCCTTTTGGGTTGAAGGATGCAGGGGCTATGTATCAAAGGTTAGTAAATAGAATGTTCAAGGAACAAATCAGATGGAAAATGAAAGTGTATATGGATGATATTCTAGTTAAGTCCCAAGAGGAAGTTGACAACTTGAAAGATCTTGAGAAAATGTTTGGAGTACTAATAAAGTACAAAATAAAATTGAATCTGCAAAAATGATCTTTCGGAATACATTCTGGGAAATTTCTATGATATACCGTTAGTGCTCGAGGAAATTTTATAAGAGTACAATACTTATGGTTTGTCAACGAACCGTAGGCAATTACAATAAAAGTGTAATAATGGTGGATAAGCAAAAGGATCCTCGAAATGAATCCCCTATGCTCTATTTATAGGTGTAGGCTGGAGGGAAATTCTCAAACATGTTCTTCCCCATGTTCTCCTAGCAGTTGGTGAAGAAGAAGATGTGGCCAGCTCAGCAATTGGTATGGGTCGGTACCTAAGCATAGCTATAGGTCAGTGTCGACCCATAAAACTTTACCAACCATGGATTTGGACTTTGAAGATTGGTTGCCTTGTCGTTAGCTCCATAGTTTATGACTTGTTTGAATTGTTTTTAGTTTGTTTCTAAGGCCAATTGATGGATCAGTGGGAGAATGAAGTTGCTGACTTGAAGTGCTTGAGAAGATCGATGGAGAGCTTCATGCGAACGATACTATGGAGCATGGAATGGGCTCATAGGACCGTTGCTAGTACATAGTAGGAGAATGGGACAAATCCTAATGAAGCAATATAGGTCGGTACCGAACCATAGATGGTTTGGTATAGAACCATATACTTAGTGGATTTCCTTTATTCTTCTTAAATGTTGGCTTCGAGAATGACCCATGATGGGTCGACAACGAACCATGATGGATCAATGATGACCTATAATGGTTCGATGATGAACCATAATGGGTCGATGATGACCCATGATCGGTGATGACCCAATGCTTAGTGATTTTTGATCTTGGAATTTTTTTAGGACGGTTTGCCTCTACTTTGTGTTCTCGATTGTACTTGAGTTTTGAGCTCCGAGGCTATCTCTCCAAGCTCCTACCTTGATAGTTTTGAGGTTTGACTCGTCAAGTTTGTCTGTATACTTCTTGGTAAAACGGTGGGATAACAATTGTATTAACATAATAACTAGAGGACCTCATCTAGTTAAGAAAATCTAGAATGAGATGGAGTGATAAGCGAGTTCTTTTAAATATGTGTCATAGGATAGCTACTTCGCCATTGAGGATGGTGCTCCGGTTAAGCAATAGAGGTTGATGACTGATGGCATAGTTTTTCATAAGAGGGATTCTGATGGGATTGAAGCGCAAACCTTTGATCCCATTGTGATGAATACCATTGTAGGCCTAGCTACTGTGCATTAAGTTTTAATGGAATGTGGAAGCTCGGTGAATATTCTATTCTGAAGGACTTCTGATCAAATGAAAAATAAGTTCAAAAGATATCAAGCCTTATAATTCTAGGATTCAAGGATTTACCGATGAGGTGAAGGAACCCATCGGGACTATTGATCTGTCCGTGAAGTTGGGAGATAGAGACCACAAGATCGTGCGAGTTCAAAAGTTTATGATTATAGATGAATTTTTGACCTATAATGCCATCTTGGGCTGATTGACCCTAGCTAGTTTCCTAATAGCACTAGCTCCTTGGTGCTTGATGATGAAGTTCCCCATGGAGAATGGGGTCGGATCACTTCGAGGCGACCAAAGTGCTGGTCGAGAATGTTACATTACCGAGCTTAGAGAAGGAAAGGAAAAGGTATAGAGAAGGCTCTCTACATCAAGAACATGGATGCATAGCAATTAATACTCAAGCCCTGGCTTGGGAATCATAGCGAATTCTTTAAGCCTATGGATCCTAGGAAGCAACCAGAGGAAGTGCAGGCAACACCAGCTAAGTTTACAATCAATGTTCCGATCAACATGGATGATCCTACTCGGGTCCTTAAGATCAGATCATAGCTTGGCGCCAATTAGAGGATGGAAATGATCAGTTTCCTCCAAGCGAACCTGATGTTTTTGCTTGGATGCATTCAGATATGTGTGGGATATCGCCGGGGATAGCATGCCACACACTGAATACGGAATAGAATATCCCCTTATGAAACAAAAAAAACGTAGTCTGGGTCTAGAGCGATCAATTGCATTGAAAGTGGAAGTGGATAAGCTGAAGGCAAACACCTTTATCCATGATGTTTTATACCCTGAATGGTATCGAACCCCGTATTGGTTAAGAAAGCAAATGGGAAGTGGCAGATGTGCACTGATTACTCAGACCCGAATAAAGCATGTATGTAGGACAACTTCTTGTTACCCAGAATCAACCAGCTGGTAGATGGGACTGGCGCACACGAGTTACTTTCTTTCATGGATACTTACTCCAGCTACAACCGGATACCGATGCACATTCTGGCTCAGAAGCATAAAAGTTTTATAACAAATTTGGGACTGTACTATTATCGAGTGATGTTATTCAGTTTGAAGAACACCGAGCTACTTCCCAAAGACTGGTGAATTCCATATTCAAGGACCAGATCCGACGGACGATGGAAGTATATGTGAACGATATGCTCACGAAGTCATGGCTATCGATAAACCGCATAGATGATCTTTAGAAAAAATTTGATGTGTTGTGCAAGTTCGGGATGAAATTAAATTCATTGAAGTGTTCCTACAGAGTTGCACTAGGGAGGTTGTTGGGATTTATTGTGAATTCAAAGAGCACTGGCGCTAATCCGGAGCAGATTGGCGCCTCGAAACATGTAACTACCCCAAGCATAAGGAGGGAAATGCAAAGCTTGAACGGGAAGGTTGCCGCAATGAGTAGGTTCATCTTAAAGGCAACCGATAAGTGTATATCGTTCTTCGATGCCCTTTAGAAAAAGAAAGGAAAGTTTGTATGGACAAAGGGATGCCAGTGATAGAGTTAGGGGTATGCCCTAAGAGCAATTATGTAATTTGTTACATATATCTAACTCGTTGACCAATCTTGTTCGAAATAAAGGTATTTTCTTTCTATTATATACTTGATGTAATGTGGTTATATTAATTAATAAATTTAATTAAAAGTATATTTAATAGAAAATCCATAAATGGTATGGTTTGTCATAGTAGTTACAAACTGTTGTAACCGTGAGTAATTTATCACAATGAAACAAATGTACCATTTTAAATGTTCCTAGTCAAGATGCATCGAGACTGGATATCGATGTATCCGTTGAAACTAGAGTACGTAACGCTCTCCAAATGTTGGGCAGTGTATTACTCATGACTGCTGGGGGCACCAAGGGATTACATACTAATAGTTATTGGATAACTATGGAATGACTCATTCAATAGTTTTCTGTTGGTTAATATAACTAAGGTCAAACAGAAAATATCGATGTGACTGATTTACACAGTTCTCTCGACTTGAGAATACTTGGATCTTCAATATGAAAGTTCCGCTTTGATTATAGTCAAATCATGTCATGGCATTCCATCGAGTGACTATAGTTGGGTCGAGTGGAAGTATTGGAAGTGAAGCATTATTCAAGAGAGGATTTGTCTCTTCAGTTATATGGGGTTAGTATCATGGTCAACTCAAGTCAACTCAAAGTCAAAGTCTCTGGCCAGAGCATTTTGGTTAATAATAATTGTTGTTATTAAACCAAGGACGTTGTGTTTGGACTATAAAGTTGAATGTGGATGATATTGGAATTTTGACCATTACCAAATTCCATAAATCCAAAGTGATATAATTTTGACGAAGAGAATTGGTGTAAATAATTGTCACTATTAGGTACCGCTTATAATAAGTAAAATTATATTTTACCAAAAGATGTGTAAGCGATGAATTCAGCCAAAATTTCACACCACCTACTAAGTGACGTATGAACGTTAATATTTGAATTGTTCAATATTAATCGCTGACTGAATTTACACCTTTGAGTCACACAACCGTAATGATGAATTCTATGAAAAACCACATGATTTAATTAATTTATAAAAAGTTATAAATTAATTAAATTAATTAGTATTTGAGAAATATTAATTATTATTTACTTTATTTGATGTTTAGGAGTTATTTGTAATTATTTGAATGCATGTATAAAAGTTATATTTGCACGCATTGATATATGATATCATTGTAATTAAATAAAAGATAATTACATGCGTTAATTTATGGAATCTTATGTCATTTGATGGCACATAATTTTAGCCATACCATGTAAAGAAATAAAAGAGAAAAGAGAGAGTTAATCAAGAGAATTAATTAGAGTAGTTTTAATTAAAGAATGGGAAAGGTTTCATTATTTCAAATAAAACATATTCTCTAATTCATTCTGTACGTACAATTCATTCTTTCTCATTCGGTCTGTTTTCTTTCTCTCCTCCTAACTTTTCATGGCAGAGAACAACAAAAAATATTCCCAAAATTCTATCAACTCCATATAAAAACATCAAATAAAATAAATCAAAAGTGGTTCATCCATCTCTTGCAAGGATAGGATGAGGATCTTGAAGATCTGAGGAGACAACATCATTCAAGGTGTGATTTCTAGGCAACATCCTAAGGTGATTCAATCAAATCTAGAAATATCATTCATTCAAGGTGCAAATCAAAGGCAACATCAACAACATGCGTTTTAAGGATTGGGTAGCAAGGTATGCGATTTTCTATATATAGATAGTGATTTTGCAATGTTTGATGGAAATTTAATTTGACTTTCATAATTTGTACGATCCATTATTGTCTTGCTTAATTTAAAAAAATTATTTATAAAGATTGAATAATTTGTTGAATTACATGATTGAGTTTTCATTTGATAGATCAAAATTAATTTTTTTTTATGTTTTAAAACAATATTTAAGTGTATATCTATGTTTTTAAAAATTCTAATTAAAGTGTAATTCTTTGTATCTGAATGTTTACATGTTCAAATTGATTAACTGCTTTTCTTTATTTTATTAAATTGAAGCTAAATCGATATATGTTAAAATACAATGTTTTATTTTAGTTCTATGTTTTAACATTTAATTTAAATTCCATTCCTTAAATCTGGAAATTTACATCTTCATGTTGATTGATTGAATTAAGGTTAAAAATGAAATTTATATGGAATCAATACAATGTTTCAATTGTAGATCTATATTCTAATCTTTCTTAATAAACTATAATTTTTGTTTTGAATTTTAATGTATGTATGTATGCATGTATTACGTGCACTTTTTTATTGCATTAGATATATACACATGAATAGAAAGGAATTTTAACAACAAATCAAAGTTTTGAAATTAACTGTAATAACTATCTAATTTATATTATTAAAAAGATTTAATTGAATTCCATATATATTTATTTGGATCTACTTGTATGTGTTCATATAAAATTTATTTTTCTTTACACATGTTGTCATGGTATGAAATCATTTCTCTTTTTAACTAATACAATAATGTCTGCATACAATTCATTGTTTACCTTCTTTATTCTTACATTATGGTACCTATTGATTGTCATTAGTATGTTGTATTAATTAAGTTTACTAGATGGGAAACTATATCAATCACTCTTGTCATCCCTTACTTATTTCCATTTCAATTCCTATGCAATAACCATTCAAATTGTTCTTGTTTATTTTATGTATACATATCAATTACCAGTAACTATGCACACTCCCTATATGTTGCACTTACATAATATTTACTGTGAATATATTTACAATTCATGTCATACTTAGATTAGTCATTAATGTTCTTTTATTAATCAATTATTTAGTTTAATTAGGAGAAGGAAATGAAAAGTTTCCTTCTCTAGCTAAATTTATGATCCCTCATTAATTGAATAATTTAAGTAGAAGGAAATGAAAAGTTTCCTTCTCCAAATAAATTTATGCCCCCTAATTAATTGAATAACTAAGAGAAAGGAAATGATATATTTCCTTATAAATTTGAAAAGTAAATGTTACATACAAATTTGTATATAAGAGTATATTTGATATACTCCAACTTACATACACATTAAATTAAATTGAAACTTTATTTATGAAGTTAAATAAAATATTGATTTTATTTAAAAGAAACTTAGAAAAGTTCTAAGTATATTTAGACTTCATAGGCCCAGTAAAGATCCAAAATGGTAAAAAAATTTGAAATTCACCGATTTCTTCCACTACGGGCTGGCCCGGTTCATTCAATAGTATCGGAGCCCAATAGCCTATGCGGTCTAAATTAGTCATGTTACGGCTAACTAATTAAGCTTGTGCACTTAGTACGGTGTCTAGAAAGGTGATGTCTAGGATTGGAATTGGGTAATCAAGTAACTTGTCCTACCTAGTTACCTACCTGGCCTGAAAGGTGATGTGAGCCCAAAGGTTGCCCCTAATAGAAAAGGCTTGAATTAGGCTTTGGGCTAATTTTCAAAATAGTTTTTAAAATTAAGACATGATTTTAAATTTAAAAGTTAAATTTAAAAGAAAAACTTGTTTATTATAAAAGGTTATAATATAACATAAATTTTCAAAATATTTGAAAAATTAATGAAAAAGTTCAAAATGTTCGAAACTATGTAAATATTAATTTCAAATTTTAAAATTATTAATAAGATTAGTAATATAAATTAATTAAATGAGTTAATTAATTAATACTTATACGCATGTATTATATATGTTGATATATATTATGTTATTTTAAAGTGTTTAAGATAACATAAGCATACATGTATGTATATAAGATAAAATTTTGAAATTAATATAATTTAATTAAATTTTTTTAATTAATAAGTTAATTAAAGGTTAATTAATTAAATAAAAATACACACATATAAGATATATGTGTTGCACTATAAAGGTTATAGTAGATATGTCCAATATAAAAGTTGTATTGGAATACTAATATAAAATTAATTAAAGAGTTAATTAATTAAAATTAATTAAATAAGATTTAATTAATGGAATATTATACATAAGACTATCATATAAGTAATATGAAATATAAAAGTTATTTAACAACAAAACTTATATGATATGAATGTATAAACTAAAAGTGAAACTTTAAAGAAACCCAAATAGACTTAAGGAATAAATACATACGTAAATGTACGTATATTGTGATTTCTGATGTGTTTGACACTTGAATCACGAGGGTATTTCATAAGAAATACATTATTCCATAAGTCGATATCACTTAATATAATATATTGAAGATTATGAATCTTTAATATAATGTTGTCCTCTACCATATATATTAATAAATTACTTGCATACTCCTTAGTTGTTAAGCAAACTCAAGCTGGGGATGTTATGTGTAGTATTATTAATATATTGAATAGATGAGGTAAGATAACTATATGTATTTACTGAGAAAACTCAAGGTACATATACTATACATAGTCCATCATGATATGGTAGGCACGAGTGAATAATCTCTTTAGATTTGCTGAGCAAACCCAAGGTCGAAATGAGATTAGGACAAGGAAAAATAGGTTAGGAGTTGTATGTGATACAACCGATAAGGAGTTATCCATCGTTTGTGGGGCTATGATTCGTTGAGCAAACTCAAGGTCGAAATACCAAGACAGACGAGTCCTAACACCCACTAGTGAAGTCGAAAGACTTTTGTGTTTCATCTTAGGGTTTGGAGAAACATAAAAGACCAGTGAGAGCCTTATTAGAAAAATGAAATGGTAACATTTAACCTTTCTAATATTGTAAGAACATATGCTAAATAATGTTATAATTATCTACAATGATAAATTTGTGCATTTAATATGATTGATAAAATGTTTATCAATTAACATATATAAACGAACTGATTTGAAAGTTGACAAATGGAAATATAATACCCACTATCAAATTCCTATTGCATGTTAACATTTCAACACCCATGTAAGTGCCTGATTTTACAACTACTGAATACATTCGTGGTTTGGTTACTTACGCATTTATTTGGTCAAGACCATGTATTGCATTCTATGAGTTTCGAACTCTAAAAGCAATACAAGACTATGGATATTTGATCCATATACAATTGCATGTAAATGTTATATGGTGAACAGTCAAAGTTTGTAATGTACAATATTTCGATAAAATTAGTTCATCCAAGAAAACCAAATAAACCTTAGTGCAAGATTGAGTATTCAATCCGATTGATTACAAAAGAGATCATATTGTGTTAATGTAACACAAGACCAAAAACTACAAGACAGATATAAGAACTCGATCGCTGAAATGTCATTTTGATCGGTTTACGTAAAGTGCAACATATTTGATGTCCTTAAATGTTAAGGATAATCGAATGCACTTTTGTAAAGAGTTTGTTATGATAGTGTAGTAAGGTTTTCTTTTGAATAGTTTGACCATTTGAAAGGAAAACGAATGTATAAGGATAGATGTAATTTAAGGTACAGTTAGAATAAAGAGAATGAATACTCAATTCTGCTTCATAGAGAAACATTGGAAATATGAATTGTAATAAATAATTGATACTTAATATTGGAATAAGAAATATGATTTCTATTCTGAAATGTATTTTCATATAGAAAATTGTTTTCTATGAGATTTATTTCTTTGAGCTCAAGATATTTGATCAACGAACTCTCCACTGTAAATAGTTGCAGTGTATGAAATAAACAAATTGTATTAAGTGAATGAAGGATCTCCAAATTTAATATGCTATTATAGTAATGGCGAAAATAGTGGGAGCATACCGTATAGCACTTATTAATTGCACCATAGTATGAAAATTGTTTTCGTAAAACTTACCATACATTATTTATGAAATAATGATTATTTTTCGGTATCGACTAAATAAAATAGACACAGCCATATTTCAATATGAATATTATGAATATTCTTTGTGAAATAAAACTATAATGTGGTAATTTTTTATAACAAAAGTGATGCCTTGGAAAATACAAACGTATATAATATTATTTATGGTTGTTTTAGAATTATAGACTAAGCCGTAGTTTTGAGAAATAATTTTATTGTATAATTTTGAATCATATGATACTTGTTAATTATATCTCAAAAAATAAAGGGCTATGCACCCATTTAATAGGAGTATCATAAGAGTTGATGAACACTTTGGATTGATACATATAGATGTATGCAATTGTAATTCTATAAATACCAAAACTGTTCCATGTACTTCGTCATATTCACCGATGAGTTATCGTCAACGTGACATGTGTATTTGATACGCATGTAGTATGTCTATGGTAAACTTATAGGATATAAAATAGAAGTAAATGAAATAACATGCGATAGAAATGATTTGATTTGATCGAATGAATGAGTATATAAGAAAATGTTCTGAACGTACCTAAAATGAATAAAGATTCAATCTCAAAATTACTCCTCCATGTGATACATAATGATGCATCGATATGAAGTAATTGAACGTTGTTAGACAATGTACGATTAATTGTGAGTGAACTTGATTTAGTTTCTTTCTATTAGATAATGTACGTAGTACACAAGATTAATATTATTTCATCTAAGTAACATTTTACAAAATCTTATAAGGTAAGGGTTTATAAGAAACTCCAACATATCCTAGGCCAAGAAGTTGGCAGGTTGTGCAAGTCGAAAGATTGCACGTAATACTTTTTTATGTGGGATCTTGTATGAATCTTCTCAAAAGGATTTGAAAAGACTGTCATTGGATGACATATTTATGTTTCGAACATAATTTTTGTAAACTAGAACCAAATCAGTTTTATGAATAAGGAAATTCATAAAACGTTTATGAATACCTATTCTATTGCGTTGAGAAACATTTCAAGAAATACCAACTTTATTGTGAAGGAATTTTCTTGAGAAATTATTGGTAGTAAAAAGAATTTGGATATGATCCAAAGATAGACCTGATAAGATAAGATGAAATAATATTGACTAACCTAAACGAACACATTGCATTAGAATCTCTAATAAGTATTCTCGCTCATTGAAGAGAAACTATGAGTTTCTTGTCAGTGTTGAAAATATATAATCCTCGATTGTTTAATTAAACCACTAAGAGTGTTGACTCTATCATATTGTATGATGCGCAAATCTGAAAGAATTCCAAGTACGCTATCAAAATATGATTTTGGTAGTCGTAACCTAATGGATGTGATCCAGCGGCCGTGATTGTGTCTTTATGAGAAAGACTAATGCAGTTGGAATTAAATGAGCAACGTTGTTGAGAATAAAATCGCAAATTTCAATTGTTGAAATTAGTGTAATAGATTCGATATTCAACATGCTCAAGTTAATTCGTATTTACTCACAAAATTATCATTTGATATGACTTTATGTTTGGTATGTATGTATTGAAACAGAAAATTCTAAATAATGATTTAGAGTAAACTATTTACACATAATAACCAAAATATCTTGAAGTCGATGGGAGAGATATAGAGTTTGTGAGTCTTTGGATATGATCCAAGAAATGATACGAAAGTATCATTTTGTAAGCATCAAGATTGAATAAGTACTTTGATAGGAATATCAAATAGCTTGATTTTCAATCAAAGTGCAGAGGAAGCGTGTGTTCATAAGAAAGAACGATAAAGGTACATTGATATTTCTAAACTATAAGTAAACAACAAGTTGTTGATTTTAACGATGTACTTGTGTTAAGATCAGCCTTAGTTGTTGTAATACTTAACATTGGATTAATAAATGATGACTTTTATAGCAAGTATAAAAGATGTCGGGAATGTTCCAAATGATATGCAAGGACACCTTATTAAAATGTTTAGTACAGAACATGTAAGATTGATTCCTTTGCATTTGCAATAGGAATTATCATACATGTTATATTGTCTACGATATCATGATTTGTTTATGTATTTGATACATGAAGCAAATATCAAATCCAAATTGATATCACTTAATGGTTGTTTGAAGTGTTCTCATGTATTTATGAAATACTAGAGAATTATTTACAGAAACAAAATCACCTTACGAAGGAGTGCTCGGACTCGAACTTCATAAGTGATATTGAGTATAATATATGTCAATAATAAATTTAAGTTAAGAATCTTTAAGTTGGAAATGTTCCAAATGAAAGACTGTGGCTGATTTAATGAAAAGGCTAAGTACATCGTCTTGAATATTGCCGAAATAAAAATAATGTATACAAAAATATAAGTGCACAAATTTATAACTGAGCTGATTCCAAATGTTGAGAATCTCATAACATTGTTATATGATAACAATGTCATGATATGGTTTGTAATAGAACTTAGAGCTCGCTAGAGGTCGAGAGACTTACCTCGAATTGTTCCAGATGATAAAGTAGTTTATCACCATCGGAGAGAGTTGATTGACAAAGTAGATAATTAAAACATAATAGCATACCCATTCACTAAGGGATCGACCTAATTGATTTTGAGAAAACTGATTGGAGAAGTTTGAATTAGATTCCATAATTGACCCCAAGTGCAAGTGAGAGATTGATAGAGTTAGGGGTATGCCCTAGGGGCAATTATGTAATTTGTTACATATATCTAACTCATTGACCAATCTTATTCGAAATAAAAGGTATTTTCGAGCAATTATGTAATTTTTCACAAAGGGACTGACCTAATTAGTTTTGAGAAAACTGATTGGAGAAGTTGGAATAAGATTCCATAATTGACCTCAAGTGCAAGTGGGAGATTGATAGAGTAAGGGGTATGCCCTAAGGGCAATTATGTAATTTGTTACATATATCTAACTCGTTGACCAATCTTGTTCGAAATAAAGGTATTTTCTTTCTATTATATACTTGATGTAATGTGGTTATATTATTAATAAATTTAATTAAAAGTATATTTAATAGAAAATCCATAAATGGTATGGTTTGTGATAGTAGTTACAAACTGTTGTAACCGTGAGTAATTTATCACAATGAAACAAATGTACCATTTTAAATGTTCCTAGTCAAGATGCATCGAGACTGGATATCGATGTATCCGTTGACACTAGAGTACGTAACGCTCTCCAAATGTTGGGCAGTGTATTACTCATGACTACTGGGGGCACCAAGGGGTTACCTACTGATAGTTATTGGCTAACTATGGAATGACTCACTCGATAGTTTTCAGTTGGTTAATATAACTATGATCAAACATAAAATATCGATGTGACTGATTTACACAGTTCTCTCGACTTGAGAATACTTGGATCTTCAATATGAAAGTTCCGCTTTTGTTATAGTCAAATCAAGTCATGGCGTTCCATCGAGTGACTATAGTTGGGTCAAGTGGAAGTATTGGAAGTGAAGCACTATTCAAGAGAGGATTCGTCTCCTCAGTTATATGGGGTTAGTATCATGGTCAACTCAAGTCAACTCAAAGTTAAAGTCTCTGGCCAGAGCATTTTGGTTAATAATAATTGTTGTAATTGAACCAAGGACGTTGTGTTTGGACTATAAACTTGAATGTGGATGATATTGGAAATTTGACCGTTACCAAATTCCATAAATCCAAAGTGATATAGTTTTGACGAAGAGAATTGGTGTAAATAATTGTCACTATTAGGTACCGCTTATAATAAGTAAAATTGGATTTTACCAAAAGATGTGTAAGCGATGAATTCAGCCAAAATGTCACACCACTTGCTAAGTGACGTGTGAACGTTAATATTTGAATTGTTCAATATTAATCGCTGACCGAATTTACACCTTTGAGTCGCACAACCGTAATGATGAATTCTACGAATAACCACATGATTTAATTAATTTATAAAAAGTTGTAAATTAATTAAATTAATTAGTATTTGAGAAATATTAATTATTATTTATTTTATTTGATGTTTGGGGGTTATTTGTAATTATTTGAATGCACTTATCAAAGTAATATTTGCACGCATTGATATATGATATCATTGTAATTAAATAAAAGATAATTACATGCATTAATTTATGGATTCTTATGTCATTTGATGGCACGTAATTTTCAGCTATACCATGTAAAGAAATAGGAGTGAAAAGAGAAAGTTAATCAAGAGAATTAATTAGAGAAGTTTTAATTAAAGAATGGGAAATGTTTTCTTCTTTCAAATAAAACATATTCTCTAATTCATTCTGTATGTACAATTCATTCTTTCTCATTCAGTCTGTTTTCTTTCCTCCTCCTAACTTTTCATGGCAGAAAACAAAAAAAAATATTCCCAAAATTCTATCAACTCCATATAAAAACATCAAATAAAATAAATCAAAAGTGGTTCATCCATCTCTTGTAAGGATATGATGGGGATCTTGAAGATCTGAGGAGACAACATCATTCAAGGTGTGATTTCTAGGCAACATCCTAAGGTTATTTAATCGGATCTAGGATCATCCTTCATTCAAGGTGAAAATCAAAGGCAACATCAACAGCATGCGTTTTAAGGATTGGGTAGCAAGGTATGTCATTTTCTATATATAGATGGTGATTTTGCAATGTTTGATGGAAATTTAATTTGACTTTCATAATTTGTATGATGCATTATCGTCTTGCTTAATTAAAAAAATTATTTATGAAGATTGAATTATTTGTTGAATTACATGATTGAGTTTTCATTTGATAGATCAAAATTAAATTTTTTTATGTTTTAAAACAATATTTTAGTGTAGATCTATGTTTCTAAAAATTCTAATTAAATTTTTTTATGTTTTAAAACAATATTTAAGTGTAGATCTATATTTACATGTTCAAATTGATTAGCTGCTTTTCTTTATTTTATTAAATTGAAGCAAAATCGATATATGTTAAAATACAATGTTTTATTTTTGTTCTATGTGTTAACATTTAATTTAAATTCCATCCCTTAAATCTGGAAATTTACATCTTCATGTTGATTGATTGAATTAAGGTTAAAAATAAAATTTATATGGAATCAATACAATGTTTCAATTGTAGATCTATATTCTAATCTTTCATAATAAACTGTAATTTTAGTTTTGAATTTTAATGTATGTATGTATGCATGTATTACTTGCATTTTTATTGCATTAGATATGTACACATGAATAGAAAGGAATTTTAACAACAAATCAAAGTTTTGAAATTGACTGTAATAACTATCTAATTTATATTATTAGAAAGATTTGATTGAATTCCATATATATATATATATATATATTTGGATCTACTTGTATGTGTTCATATAAAATTTATTTTTCTTTACACATGTTGTCGTAGTATGAAATCATTTCTCTTTTTAACTAAGACAATAATGTCCGCATACAATTTATTGATTACCTTCTTTATTCTTACATTATGGTACCTATTGATTGTCATTAGTATGTTGAATTAATTAAGTTAACTAAATTGGAAACTATATCAATCACTCTTGTCATCCCTTACTTATTTCCATTTCATTTCATATGCAATAACCATTCAAATTGTTCTTGTTTATTTTATGTATACATATCAATTACCAGTAACTATGCACACTCCTTATATGTTGCACTTACACAATATTTACTGTGAATATATGTACAATTCATGTCATACTTAGATTAGTCATTAATGTTATTTTATTAATCAATTATTTAGTTTAATTAGGAGAAGGAAATGAAAAGTTTCCTTCTCCAAATAAATTTATGCCCCCTCATTAATTGAATAACTAAGAGAAAGGAAATGATGTATTTCCTTATAAATTTGAAAAGTAAATGTTACATACAAATTTGTATATAAGAGTATATTTGATATACTCCAACTTACATACACATTAAATTAAATTGAAACTTTATTTATGAAGTTAAATAAAATATTGATTTTATCTAAAAGAAACTTAGAAAAGTTCTAAGTATATTTAGACTTCATAGGCCCATTAAAGATCCAAAATGAAAAAAAAATTAAAATTCGCTGATTTCTTCCGCTGCGGGATGGCCTGGTTCCTTCATCCAGAACGCCTTCGAGGAATTACTGAGGAATATGGAAAGACCATAGGTGGTGTCTATGCCTTTGGACAGAGAGGATCTGTTTATCTATTTGGCGATGTCTGCTCATGCACTAAGTGCAGCATTGGTATGTGAGTAGGGATGGATTCAAAGGCCAGTATATTACATCGGCAAGTGGTTTACTGGAGCTAAAAAGAACTATCCTATGTTGGAAAAGCTCGCTTATTGCTTGTTGATTGCATCGAGGAAATTTTGACTGTACTTCTAGGCTCACCCGATAATGGTGCTGATGGATCAGCCCGTAAAGCAAATATTGCACCAACCCAAGACTTCAGAAAGGTTATTGAAATGGAATATCGAATGATCCAATATGACATTACTTACCATCCTAGAAGGGAGATAAAAGGAAAAGCGTTGGCAGATTTTATTATTGAATTTACCGTCCGGGATGGAGAAGTGAAAAATAATACGGTCCCGCTTTCTCAATGGAAATTATTCATAGACGGAGCTTCCAATTTAATGTAATTCGATGGTAGGAGTGGTACTCGTAACTCTATAAAGACGACTGATTTGCTATGCGTTGAAGATAGAGTTCCTCGCAACCAACAACGAGGCTGTGTATGAAGTGCTGATAGCGGGACTCGGGATAGTGAAAGAGCTAGTGATAAAGACACTACATATATTCAGTGACTCCCAATTGGTGGTCTGCCGGGTAAAGAAGGAATTCCAGGCTAAGGATGTGAAACTTTCTCCTTACCTGACGAAGATGTTGGAACTGTTGAATGATATAGAGCATTAGACGATTATGCACATCCCCAAAGAGGAGAATATAAAGTAGATTCACCAGTCAAGCTGGCTAACTTTGAGAAGCGTAGCTAATGGGATTGGTTCCATATTTTATTGGCTCCAAACATCAACTAGATGTATATCGACTGGATCTTAGACACCGCAGAGGAAAATAAGTCATGGATGACTTTGATCAAGGACCGTTTTCCGAAGGGGGCTCTCCCAAAAGGAAGGAACGTGACAAAAAATTCTTCGTAAAGTGTCGCAATTCATATTGTAAGAAGGGGTGTTGTATAGGGGAGGTTTCTTAAACCCCCTACTTCGGTGTGTAACCAAGGATGAGGCTAGGAAAATCCTCGTGGAAATCCATTAGGGTAGTTGTGGTAATCACACCGGAGGACGGGCATTAGTGAAGAAGATAGTTCACTATAGATACTACTAGCCAATAATAAGCTATAATGCTATCGACTATACTAGATGGTGCAACCAATGCCAAAGGTTTGTAAAAATCCATAGAGGCACCATCCACGGAGCTTACATAGATGGTTAGCCCATAGCGTTTGCGATTTGGAGAATAGATATAATATGTGTGCTACCATGTCGAAAGGAGGAGCTAAGTATGCCATTTTTGTAGTGGATTATTTCACAAAGTGGGTTGAAGCAAAACTGCTTACCATGATCACGAGTAATCAGCTTTGTGACAAAGAATACTACCTTTAGATTAAGAGTTTCCTAAAAAAAATTAACCGATAATGGAACTCAATTCGAGAGTACAAAGTACCGCTACATCCAAAAAGCTATTTCGCAATGGCCTAAAGCTGTTGCAAACTAAGGAGTGGTTAAAATTTTGCAACGGTTCAAAGCTATTGCTAACTGAAATTTTGCAACGGTTTTGGATCGTTGCTAATCTACATTTTGCAACTGCTTAAAAGCGTTGCTAAATTAAAATTAGCAACGACCCTAAGCCACTTTTAAATATTGTCCAATCGAATCACTGTTCGCGACCCAGGATTCCATTTTATCATCAATCCAATCACTTTTTTAGTAGTTGTGGAATGTGAGTGTTAATACCCAGTAACAACATTCAAATTACTGACAAGAAACCAACAAGGTTACATGCATAACCAAAAGCAATCGTCAACAAAGTGTTGATGCAACACAATAACTTCAAATCTTGTTAAACAAATATTTTTACACAACTTAACATGTATAAAATTCATACTGATAAGAAACTTCGGTCCCGTTTGGTTTCGTTTTGAGTTTTGTGTTTTGTGTTTTCAACATACACTACTAAATACAAAAAACTGTGAAATTTTTTTTACAATTCTTAGCCATCGCGACGATGGACGAGAAACGGAGGAGATGAATTGTTTTCCATCCTTTTGTTATGTCTGAAAACACGAAAAATCAAATAAACTTCTATTTTCTATGTTAGTTTCATTTTTCAAAATTGTATGTTTTTCAACAATACATAATAAATGCGAATTTTTGTTTAAACGAAAACACAAAACTAAAAATAGCAAACCAAACGGGGCCTTCATGTCCAGAAAACAACATCCACTTGTATAGTTCAAGCCACTTTGACCTAGAAGCTACTTCAACACAATACATTATGGAGAAGTGAGAACCACAGAGCCATTTTAACCCAAGTTTGTTGCATATCCTTGATCCACATGCAATAATTAAGAAAATAAAATACAATTATAACAATGCAAAGTCATCAAGAAGATACAACTGATCCAGGCGTAATCCAAAGAGAAGCCTACATATTCTTTTTAAACTTGAAGTTAAAGTACAGACTGAAAATTCCAAGCTTTTTACTGTATATGACAATGAACAAAAACATGTTAAATTTGGAATTCATTTTACAAAGCAGAATTATTTCAATATAAGTAAAATAAATATGGAGCTTAAACTACCTTTTCTAAAACTGAACTTTAATAACAACAAAAGACAAAACATAGATACTGCACAATTTATGGAGAAAATATTTGACAGTATTTTCATATTGTTCGATTGGAATATTTCATGTGTTTTAAACCAATAAAGATCCAAACTTAGTAAACAATATCAACAAATATCTTTACTAGATTTCTCTTCCATATAAAAAGAATATTAAATTAGGAATCCTGTAAATTATATGGATAAGAAATTTATTTTTTGACGCGACAAACTTACAATACACTACCGCACGAGATCTTTGATGTTAAAGTTGAAATGTAAGACTCTAGTTTCACTACTATTTCAATTTCATACCCATGTTTATACATAATTAAATAATTAGATCATTAATACCAACATGAAAATGTTACCTTTTAAAAAATTTGAGTATTAATAAGTTAAACGTGGCTAAATTATAGATATGACACACGCCTTTGTTTTATACTTTAAATCCATTATGAAAAATTGTGAGTTGCATTCTTTTTTAGGCAGATCATCAAATTACTAGATCGGTTAGCCGACCCAGCCACTAACCGATCCAAACTAGGGTCGACCTAGCATTTGGATAACCGATACAGTACAAGTTGTCGAGAACCCCTAATAGGTATAGGCTTACTGACCATCATTGTTGCAACATGAACAATAACATTTTATTCAATACCATCACCATTCCATGTCATATAAAGAAGAGACATGATATTTTTCAACATGAACAATTCCTATACATGGCTCCCGTAATATCGGAATATTAACCAATTCAGTGCATAAAATAGACAAAAAGAGATGAATTGCATACCAAATCGTGAATGAACGGAGGGCCACAAACTTGTAAACTTCTAAAGATGGAATAGTTGCAATCTTTGAATATGAAAGAATGAAACATATTAAGGAATTAACAATCTACGCTAATGAACAAGACTGAAGTATAATCCAACTTTTCTAATGATACAAAAGAATACAGATGTCTTCTTCAATCCTACTACCAATACTCTCCATCCCTGCATATAAAAAGATACAAGATTTTACCAAAATCATCAAGCAACAATAAAAACAAACCGAGAATACTAATATGCAGGAGAGAAGTAGTGGATCATGAACGTCTATTTTCGCTTGATATCCTCGTCGCTCATCAGCTCCTTTCAGAACTCATCGATCAACCCAGAGTCACCAATTTCATTTATCTTTTAAAGCTCTTCATTATCCTTCAATTTCATCATCGTTCAATCCTTCAATCTCTATTGAGAATGTTCTAACACAAATGTAATAAACAAATATGAAAAGACGATGAAAATCAAGCATTCCAACTAGGGCTGTCAATGGATAGCCAAAAAATCCGAAATCCGTCTGCATCCGTATCCGAAAAGCGGATAATACCCGATATCCGAAAAAACGGATGCGGATGCGGATACGAAGACATCCGCATCCGAAAATTATCCGTCCGGTCTTTGTCAATATTATAGTACAAATTGTGTGTATTTTAGCATAATGAAAGGTATTTATTTGTTGTTTTATCAAATTAATAGTTTATATTATATACATTTAATGCTTATTAACCGCTCAAAACTATTTATTATCGCCATATTTGTTTATATTTAACACTTTTATGATCAATTGGATTGAAAAAATATATGTTAAACTTAAAATTTATATTTATATTTCTTGATTTATCGGTCGTTTGCGAATAGGATAATTATCCGATATCCGTCCGTATCCGCGGATGCGGATATCCGATATCCGAAAATCATTTCGGATGCGGATGCGGATGCGGATGCGGATATGGCACTATCCGCACATCCGTTGACAGGCCTAATTCCAACCCTGAAATATTCTACCATTGATTTATTTTCACTTAATTTCACAGTTATCTTTAAATAGTTATTATTGAATAATTAATATAAGATTTAATTCGTCACCTATGAAAACAAATCCTCCTTCTTGTTCTTGATGTCCATTATGTAGGCTAACTCTAATCAAAACAAATAATGAGTAACATAACAAGTACATTCCTAGCACTAACCATCATTCATGCATAAGAAGTATGCATACCCTTTATTTGCAAGTTATAATGCATAACAAATGTGCAGACTCAATAAAAATCCCCGTGCATTGATAATTGTTTTTCTGATGCTCTATATTTCACTAAGTTGCTTTAGATCCAACCATTTCGGTACACAAATACAACTTAAACAAGTTGAATTTGTCACATCAACTATAATACTATAAAGTCACGTAAATAGATCTAAATTGATAACAGTTACAAACTAAACTAAAGTAGGGCTGTTATGGTAACGGTAAATTTACCACTACCATACCATTACCAGTCGATCGGTTACCATTTTCGAGTGAAATCGGTATACCAGTTTAATCGGTATGGTAACGGTAAATTTACCATTTTATACGGTAAATCATCCGTAACATTTCTTCAATACCAGCGGTAACGGTAATTTTACCAGTCAATTTATAATACATGTATATTCATGTAACATGCTTTATCATAGGCATTTAGAACCAAGCAAATGATTAAATTTAGTTTATTAACCAGGTGAAATAATGTTAAATACACTTCACTTTTTTCTCATTTATGTCTTTTATTAAGTAACGCTATAAATTATATAATGAAGCACCGTTATGGTGTGAATACGTGTTATGTTACTAACCTTTTTTTAGACAAACGGTAATTTACCATTACCAGTGTAACGGTTACCAGATTATCGGTATACCAGTCTTCGGTATACCGGCCTATCGGTAACGGTAAGCAATTTTCGCTTACCAGTAAAAATGGTATGGTAACGGTATTTGTGAAATGGTAACGGTAACCATTACCATAACAGCCTTAAACTAAAGTAACATGCACTCTCATTCAGGTGATAGTGTTTATTGATTTCATAGAAAACATCACAATGGTGAATTTCAGTGGGATTCTTCAATGAGTTGGGTAGCAAGGAATATGAGGTCTATTAGTGAACTGTATGAAGAATGCAAAAATCTTGCTTCCACCGCTTGTAAATACCTAAAAAGAATGAGCCAGAAGATATAGGATGCTTATTATATTGTTCCTGTTACTTACTAGAGCCACTATCTTGCATGAGCCAGAAGATGAGATTACATAAAACACATCATGAATTAGATTACAGATAAAGCAAATATTTTCTCACAAAAACTTAAGGGGCGTACTATCAATTAGAAAGATAAAAAAATTACAATTCTTATGTTCAAATACATCATAGGTTAATTTTGTACAAAGAACATAAAAAGGTAACAGAGACTATTTTTGCCGATGACTGCTAGTTTAGTGGTAGGACTCTAGATTGTTGATCAAGAGAACCTAAGATCAAATCCTAATCCTATTATAAAAATTAAATTCGGAAACAAAAAATATATATGCACAAGCACAAATACCCTTTTCAAAAAACACAAACATTTAATCATGCAGATAAGCAATCAGCATTCACTGGCAAAATCGAAGCATAAAACTGATAAGTCTCGATCTATACTTTAGAGATTTCTTAATGTTGGAATTTTCATTTCAAATTCACATGTGTCAGTAAAGGGAAACTGAAAATAAAAACAACTTTAACAAAATTCAGAATGTTGTAGAAATAAAAAATAAATGTTGTTAAATTACGTTAATCAAAGCAAAATATCGCATCAAAACCCTAGCTTCGAGCTCAAAAACATTTCGCTGAGTGAAATAGCTTAAAAATTGAATAAAGGATCAACCTGCAATTTGAAAAGAACAATAAAGAACATGTAAAAAAGAAAAACAAGCTCACCGTACAAAATGAAAGGCAAGAATGAAGCAGTTAGATTCATGGCTAACCATGCAAAAATAACTGTGCCGTGGAAGAGCGATGAGGCAAAAGAGAGTATGGTAACCCTAATTAATCGATGAGAGGAGACTAGAGGACGAGGGAGGAAGCAAGAGAGTGGGATGGCGAAGTAGGGTGGTAGCGATGAGGAGGAACGCGAAGAACATGGGGCTAGGGTTTGAGATGGGGGGAATCTCCAAGAAATTAGAAACGAAGCAGGAGGCTAAAAGATTTGGAGAGAATTGGGAACACATGGTTGTATGCTTTTGAGGCATGTTTTTGTGTATGGAGAACCAAGGTTTGCAACGGTCCGAAGACCATTGTAAGATTGAAATGGCCCAAAGCCATTGCTAAATCGTTAATAACGACCTAGAACTGCTGTAATTTTGCAACGGCCCAAAGCTATTGCAAAATTGCTTTTATGGTGTAGCTAGTTCAAGAATTTCTGCAACTGGTACAAGATCGAGAAAATTTTTTTGCCAGTAGAACACCCATTGGCGAATGGACAAGTGGAGGCGGTAATAAAATCATCAAGTCCTCTTGAAGAAACAATTAACAAAAGCCAAGGACAACTGGGTCGATGAGCTTCCACTTGCATTATGGGTTTGTAGGACGACCCATAAGTCTGCGACTAGGCATACTCCATTCGTTCTGGCCTTTGGAGCTGAGGCCATGATACCGATTGAACTGAAGGTCCCTTCTCACTAGAAAAATCACTATGACCCCAAGGTGAACGAGGAACTTTTGCTTGAGTCCCTCGACTAGGTTAAATGAAAAGAGGCTGAACCGAGGGTAGTTGCTCACTAGAAAAGAGTAGCATGACATTTCAAAACGAAGGTCTGGAACCATACCTTCAATGTGCGGGACCTCATTTTGAAATGAGTTCTTTCGAGTATAGGGGCACTTGGTCCTAATTGGGAAGGTTCCTATGCAATTAAATAGAAGCTTGGAGATTGGACTTCCAAGCTGACCACTACCGATAGGATCCTGATTTCACGGACATGGAATAGCGACCTGTTGCGATGTTATTTCACATAAATTTATTTACTTTATGTTCTAAAAATAATCCACCCTAGTGAACTAGAAGCAACACAATAAGGCAAGACTTCCACTTCTTTTGTTTATAAATAAAGTTAGCTTCTTGAACCAATAAAACTGTGTTCTTGTGAGCAAAATTTTATGCTACATGATTAGCAGTACAATCAGGAACTCGAAAATAGATAATGACCAACTCCTTTGATCTAGGATTAGGACAAAGAAGTATAATCATAAGAGTTGATTGGATAATTTGCCATTATCCCTCCAGAATTGACTAATGCCCAGAGATAGGCAAAGTCAATGAAGAATGTCCGGAGTTAGGAACCCAAAGCACCGGTTCTCGAAGATAAGAATTGGTGTACAACTAAGGTTTTCACAACCACGCTTGGGGCCTAGCAGGACATGCTTGGTCTAAGATAAGCGAGGATGGTCGATGAATGTTCTCGATCAACACCCGAAGATAGGTGAGATTGAGAGCGGAGGCCTGGAGATAAGCGCCTGAAACACTAGTTCCCAAAGATATGAATTGGTGTATAATTGGAATTTTCACGACCACGTTTACGGCTCGGAAGGACATGCCCGATCGAGGATAAAACAATAATGGTCGAAGAGATATTACAATTGGTGCTCGGAGAATAGTGAAGTAGAATGCTGATGCTTAAAGATATGCATCTGGACCATTGATCCAGAGATAGGAATCGATGAGTAATTCGACCGTCTATCACTTATGGCCCAGCAAGACATGCCTAGCCGACGGCAAGTGATAAGGATTAATGAACGATTTCGATCAATGCCAAAACTGGGCAAGATCAAAATATAGTGTCCAGAGACAGACACTCGGAATATCGTTTCCAAAGATAGGAAATGGCAAGAAGTCAAACCTTCTTGCTACTACGCCTTTACCGCGGTCGGATGGAACTCGATCGAGAATAAAAAAGGTAAACCACGAAGATGGCCAAATGAATAACAAGTTTTGTTTGTCCAAAATGGAAATATTTTGGCAATGGTAAACAGTACTATACAATGGAATATAACTGAGTAATTGTAGAAATTTGCTTATATGTACAAAGCTACGATAAGTAATAGAATTGCACAGACATAGGCAAGCATAATATAAGTAGATCACATTATAGACAGTTATATTATATATGCCAGCAGTTGTATATAGGCAAGTAAAGTAAAAGTGCAGGAATGTAAATATGAATAATTGTTGTATAGAAAACAATAATCTTTATTTACAACCACTTTTCATACAAATATTGCAGGGGTCGATCCCGCATAAACTCGGCCCATGTATAAAAAGAAACAAAGTACATCAAAAGGCACTGAAGCTGCCTTGCAAAACCCAAGTAGGAAGCTTACTTCTTCTTCCCTCGCTTGCTATCACCCTTAGGATCGCCCTTCACCAGGCGCTTCTTCGAATCCTTGGATATCCCTTTTTTAGGTTTCCCTTCTCGGGGATGCTTCCCTTTGAGTGAGTGGTCTCTCCTTCGGTAGTGATGACAATAGGATCTTCAGGCTTGTTAATTGTAGGGTCAGAGAATTTTGAGGAGCCGTTAGTACCGCACTTTGGAAGCTTGAGTTTGAGGGAAAGAAACTTTGGAGTGGGATTTGGTTGCCCTGGGCTAGCAAGTTCTTCGGTCCTGGGTTCTTTCTTGATTTTGATTTTGGACATGTCAAGCTTCAATCTCTCCACCATGGAAATAGGATCAACTAGACCAGTAGCATTGGTAATAGTGATGTGTTCCGCTAGGAACTGTGAGGTGTCATCCAATCCCTCCAGAGCCTCACTCTTCTTTGAATCGGGACTGGGGACGGAGCTGGAGAGAAGGATTAGAGCGATTAGTCCCATGATGATGGAGGTTGACTCGATGGAGATAGTATCATGACCAAAAAATATTAAGTAATTGGTGGTGGGGAAGAGCAAGGGACAGATGACATGTAAGTTCACAAAAAAGTGAAGTAAAGATTTATGATGACTTCAGATGAGAACTGAAGCTTCTCAAACACCGGAGATATGAGAGAAATACCTTTACTACTTGGAGTTTCTTTAGCAGGGGATGTAGCAACTTCACCCTCTTCTATTGATGACCAGATGGGTTGAGAAACAGAAACATGAATGTAGGGCTCGTAAGTGGCTATGGAGATGGAAGCTGGAATTATAATAAGGGCGACCTCAGAGCTGTCCCCTATGGAAGTTGGAATTTCACATAAGCTCTTTGGACTTTGGAAATGATGACTCTGCTTGGTCTAGTGTGCTAGGACCAGCAGGAGCTTGGTCTAGTGCGCTAAGACCAGCAGGAGCCTCGATAGGAGTTTTGCTTATGGCTACATTCTTTTCTACCAGGATTCCCTTGCCTTTCTCTAAGGCTATGATGTCATCGGCGTCCAAGTATTTGGCTTTCAATTGATCTTTGGTAAGGCCTTCATCGGATGCAGCCACTCGATGCAAGATATCCTCCCATGTGTCTACCAGAGTCACAGGATAGATGCTTACCAACCACTTCAAATTATTATCTTCAATGACATTTGCGAAGAACTGTTAAAGAGTGGAGTTCATTTCTTCTTTATCTTTTGTGGCTTGGTTTCTAAGCTCATTTATTACAACTACAACACCAAGCTCGACCCGAGCTTCTACTTTTGCCTCTCTTTTGGCTTTCAAACTAACCTTGATTCTTTCAACATCGGCCTAAAATGTTTAAATTCTGTGCCTTTGGCCTGAAGTGTTGTGTCTCTCCGTAATCTCCTTATCCTTGGACTTAACATGTTCACCAAGCTGATCATTCTCTCAATGAGCTTTCTAAAGCTGATCATTACTATGTTGAGAGCTTAGGTGTATGCATGAGACATCTCGTTAATTAATTTTTTAGAGTCATCAACTAACTTTTGAGCCTCATCTCTCTGTTTTGTAAGCTCGGTCACCTCATTCTTGTAATCAACTATTGTGTTGTTGAAACTCTTCCTCTCCGATTCAAATGACTAAATATCTGTCTGGTAATTCTGTTGACATCGAAGAGGGCAAAAGCGAGTTTCTTCCACTCAAATAATTGATCGCCTAGCTCGGTAACCCCTTCAGCTCTGTAGTTGGCTTCTTCGCAGGGAATATCTTTAATATCATGATTGAATTTCACCCCTATCAGGCATAGGTTAGGAAAAATAGCTTGCATCTTGGTCATTACGACTGTTGACGAGCCTGAAGGAAGTGAGGGGTGGAACTTGACGAGCAGCAGCCCCCTTGGATCTTTGGGAGGTTGATATAGTAGTAACTAGGGGCCCGACTGCAGGAACTTGTTAAGAAGAAAGCATGGGCTAAGAGCATGGCTGGGAAGAGCCAGAGATAGGACCATGATGGCATGAGAATTGCGGGACTTCTTCCCTTGGACATAGAGCTCTCTTTCCTCAGCAAGACATTTCCTCATGTCTTTATCCTTGTAGTACTCCATCTCCTTCCCTTTCTACCTTTCTTCCTCGGTATCTAATTGAGAAGAAGAGCGGTGAAGGTAAGGGATGGGAGTGGTTCCTCGATGCTCACCGATGCTTGAGTGTATGAAGTGGAAGCGATCTCTGACCATTGTACTTAAAATGAAAGGATTGTATTAGTCTCAGAACACCGAAAAGAAAAAATACAAGATATGAGAGTTGAATCCTTAAGAAGAATGGCTGATCGGGATATCAAGATCGCACACCGAGTTAAAGATATTTTCTAAAGAACCAGCTGGAGGAGTCATCGTGACTGTAGACGTCGTGCTCGGTTCAGTGGACTGTTGGGAGGTCCTAATGATTATTTGTTTCGAACATGATGGGGAAAGAATTTCGGTACCCTCTAGATATATCTCTCCACATGACTCATCTTCTCCTTAATCAAAGTCCTTATCATCATCATCTTCGTTACTTTCTTCTTCTTTCTCTTCCCCTCCTCCTTCTCTTCCTTCTCCTCCTTCATGTATCATGTCCATCTCCACTCTCTCTTCCCTCTCACTTGCACTCAAACTGCAATAATTACTACTACCGCTCTATTAGCGGTTTCATTGATGTTCGTCGTGCCTGACTAGCCTTTAGCACCCCCTTGAATATCTTTGTTGGAGCTACAAATAGAGGCAGAAGACCTGGTGGATACTCTAGACCCTCTTGGTGGAAGTTTGGTTGGAATGATGAATCGTTCAGAGTGTAGGAGGCTACATTGGCAAAGGTTCTCATTCGTCAATAGGTAAGCGGTGGTGCAGATTCAAATGCCGACTCTTTTAAGGGTCTTCAGAGTCTCGGAGTGCACATCGTTCCTATCTTGAGTAGTAATATATATGAAGAGAGCGGATAAGAAGTTAAATACTTGGACGATAAGAATCCGAGTATAGAAAATAATGGAAAGAAATAGGTTTTACTTCTGGATAACCAAATCCCATTAAATCCGAAGGGGCATCAGACGAAGAAGTACTCATTTTTGAAATATAAGCATTTGCTATAAAGTGCCATGATAATCTCGTAGCGACGCCAAGCTTTTGTTATTAATAAGGAGGTGACTCGCTCCTTTGTTAAAGCTCAGGAGGTGTGTTAACTCCCCAAAGGTTGGAGGCCGATGAAGTTGCATCATGAATAGGACGTATAAGGAGTTCAGCAAGGTGTATCCATTGGGGTGTACTTGAGTTGGAGCGAGCCCAAGTTCTTGGAGAAACATCCAAAGGAATGATTGAAGGATGGTACAACCCCTCCTAGGAGCATGTACTTGTTGGAGGGTATATAACCTTGGGGAAGATTGTGCGCCCACTGGTTAACTGTTGGTAGCAAGACGTCACTCTTTAGGATTCCATGTTGAAGGCATATAGTTCGGAGTGACTTGGATGTCACTGGTGACATTTGTTCTAGGGGATCATCCAGGACCCTTAAACCAACTTATTCGTTGAGAGGAGGAGGTGGATCCTAGATGGCTACTACTGGTATTATTAGCCCTTGTAACTCAACTATGATTGAGCGTCTAGTTCTAGAGGGCATGGATGTCAAAATATGAGCCATGGTAGACCCAAATTTAGGAGAAGTCAACGGCCCAGCACCAACATCGAAGCAGGGTGAATGGATAGTCATTCTAGACTGAAAACTTGATGGTGAACACGGTCAGGTATGTTTTATTTCAAAATTCTATTCTAATATGAACTCGTGTGACCGACGCTCGAAATCGAATGGATGTCGACATGTGTTGACCAATCAGATTCTAAATGTTGACAGAGGCAATTTGAAGTGCTAAGCTATGCAGTGTTTCTCCCGTGTCCAATACACGACAAACGAAACATTCTATGTAGATATCCCACTCGTACTGGAAATGAGCTCTATCGCATAATGGAACTATGTGTCGGTCTTACCCGTTATCGTTAGATAATCAATAATGAAACCTCTGTCCAGAGTGACGCAGAGCTATCTTTGTAGGAACACAGGATTGTGTAATAACTGGAAGTGCTATGTGATGGAACCATTCAAAGGCCAGAGTGCATTCGATGTGACCGTTATTGGAAAAGAACCATCTCATCAGAGTTCAAAACAATGACTAGTGATCGACCAAACTTCGATGGGAGGTGATTCAAACACTTTAGGAAGCAAAAGTGTTAAGATGTGGCAAGGTAGAAATTCTCGTGGATGACCAGCAGTCGGGCTCATGTTGACACAAAGTCGACAAAACAGTGGACTTTGGGTATTACAAATACCCACTTTGGTACAAGCATGAGTTCAGCCCTAAGGGTAACCTAGGGCATGCCACCACCGTGAAGAAAGGAGAGTGGTTGATCACACATCAAAGCTATCATCCCCAATAGTCAAAGGCAATCTCAGACCATCGCTGATGATAATGTTGTGACCACTAAAGCGGCCTATGAACCCCACCTTCAAGTCGTTGAACTTAGATCTAGGAGAACAAAGGGTCGACTTCTCTCAAAAAGGCAACGGCGGTTGGGATGGATGTCTGGTGGTGGCGGTTGCAAGGGGAAGACATCGGCTGCTTCATATGGTCGACGATGGCGATATTTGTCGAAGGGATTAAATTTGCAGGAAATCGGCACCGAAAAGTTGAAGGCAAGGAAATAGTAAAGCTGTGGAGTAAAAATCTAAGTGCTGAGTTTTATAAGCACTACCATGACTTAGCATTTCATGTCGATACTGACATGAAGTGGTAGGTACCGACATGAAGTCCTCATTACCGACATGAATTTTGGCTACATGATTTAAAAAGAAAAAAAGAAGGAATTCTCACCTAGCCGAGGCGTAGAACAATCTTCGGATTAATGTGGACCTTGACCTTTGCATGGAAAGTGGTACGACAACTACTAAAAGTAGTTGAACGAATGTCTTGTGGTGGAGACGACACTTCAAAGTAGCTCTTGGATGAGCAGTGAAGTTATGCGGATGGAAGTATATGCTTGTCTTGATTCAAAGCATGCTTTGTTTCCAACCGAAGCATAATTTAGGGGGAAAGTGTTATCTAGCTTTTGGACCAAGCAGCTTCCAAATGAATCTGGATGTCGGGACGAAGACGAAATGGTTCAAGGACTTAGAGGCAAGCTTGGAATAGCAATGGGAAAGACTTCAAGTGGTTTGCGAGCTGATATCACTAAGATAGAGAGGTCAGTACTGACATGAAAAGAGGTCGATACCGAGCATTTTCTGTGCACATCCATGGATTCTGGAGTAATGGTCAAGGAGTGCTTGGCTAAACTGATCGTCCCGGGGCCCATTTCTGAAGGAGTAGGTGAACAACTCCAAAAAACTTTGCAGAAAAAGACAAGTACTAAAGGTGTTAGAGCTTCTCGGTAAGAATCTAATTTCTAAGGAAAAGTGCTCGAAACTTGAAGAATTAAGGCAAGATGGAATAGAGGAAGACTGCATGATTTGCACTTGGCAAATCATGTTTATACCAACATGATTCATGTCAATACCGATATGATTTTATGCTACAGGAGACCTCTTCTCCCCTCTTACTTTTTCGAATCTGGAGTTTGAACAGGTATTCCATGAACCACTATAAAATTCATGTGTTTTCTACTGTTTAGATTTGTCTCTTGTCATTCGGATTGGGGTGTAGCTGTGCAGTTAAAGCGCTCGACAGATTCAAAGCGGTGGAGGTGCAAAAAGTCATAGCAGGGATACAGCGAGGATATAGCGGGATATAACGGATGGCTCTAAAATAGCATATAAAACTTGTACTTAATGTTTTTACAAATATATAAATGGTAATTAAATGAAAAATTATCATTCAATTGAATTATAATTAATACATAAATAATTTTAAATAAAAACATGTGCGAATAGAATATACTTTAAATAAACGTAAAACTGTTATATAGCATAATTGAATTTAGTAGAATATTAGAGTATTTTCATTTCTAAAAATATATTAAAAATTAAATCAAATAAATTAGTTTATTAATTTTTATAATGTATAAATGCAATTTTTCAATTCATTTTATTAAAGAAGATATAGCGGAAATAGTGGAATATAGCGGGAATAACGGGATATATCGGAAATAGCGGGCTTAAAGCGGAAAGGCTATATTTTGGGGCTATATGGAAATATCATAGCGGTAGAAATCCGCTATGAGATCTAGCGGGGTTATAACGGGGTAATAGCGGGGCATTAACTACACAGGGGTGTAGTGCCACTTTATGACCCAACATATAGTATTTGACATTATTTTATATTTAATAATTATTCACATTAATTATTCTAACTAAATGTTTTCTTTGAATGTATCATGTATACATTCAATGATGCAACAACATAACACAATGAAATATAAACATGTGTATAACTATATATATTTGTACGTATAGATATTGGGATTTATATATATTGTATATACATATATATTATACTTACATACACATATGACAATTTAATATGAATATTGGGAATATAAACGCGTAAGCAGACATATATGTTTGAATATACTATAATATGTGTATATGGTTTGTATACAGATATTTACAATACCATATATATATACACACACACACATTATTGACATATATGTACATATGTGTGATATTTTGTTGCCATTTATATATATTTAATACACACACACACACACATAAATATACAAATTATGAGAACAAAATTATATAATAAAATTAGATATTTCAAAATCACGATTAATTTTAGAACAACCCACATATACATATACACATACATATATGTGTGTACTATAATTCAAAATTCAAATACATATTTTTGACTAAACAATAAATCATTATATGTGTGTGTGTGTGTGTGTTTGTGTTTGTGTGCGCATGCATGCAAAACAAAAATTAACTATACCAAAATTTAACTTGATGTTGGTTTACAATTTTGGATAGCATGAAGGTGAGGTATATGAATATATACATACCCAATTCAATTAATTAAATATCATATCCATAAATATAATAAAATTAAATAGTGAAAACAAATGTAAATTTTATTAAAACAATTTAGATCTACACCGCCAATTGTTTCAGATCCAACAAATAATATCAATATATAAAATGAATTAAACATACAAATGATTTAAATCAAATAATTAATCAAATAAATTATGATAACAAATGTAAATTTTATTGCAAATCAAATCCACATTAACTAATAATTTCGGATCCAATAACCAATTTGAATAAACAAAATAAATTAAATACAAGATGATTTTATAATAAAATAACAACATCCAAGAAATTTTAGATTAGATTTAATAAAGTGCAATCTTTGTACACATATATGTGAATTTTATTTGGGCTAAACATCATGAATAAATAAAATAAATAGAAGAATTAAACCTGAAAAGTTTTGATAACACCTTAATTTGTGATATCTCGTCAGATCTCTAAGTAAATCCACACCCAATTTTGCAAAAGAAGGATGAACCATCTAGCTTTTATTTTATTTGATGTTATGATTTGATTTGGAGTTGATTTTTTGGAAGGGATGATTTAATTTTCAGTTATGGCTTTGGAGAGGAGGAGAGAAAAATGAAATGAATGAATGAATCAATCAGAATAAAATTAGTGGATTTGTTTTATTTGAAAGAATGAAATCTTCCTCTTTCTTTCAATTAAAACTTCCCTAATTGATCCATTAATGTCTCTCACTCCACCCACTCTCTCTTATCTAGATGTTTCCGGCTCTACATATCATCAAATGACATAAAATATTAATAAATTCCTTTGTGCAGTTATCTTTTATTTAAACCCATTTAAAGTTATGCTGATATCGTATACCAATGCATGCAAATATAACTTTATATATGATTCAAATAATTACGAACAACTCCCAAACATCAAATAAATTAAATAATAATTAATATTTCTCAAATATTAATGTATTTATTTAATTTACAAAATTTTATAAAATAATTAAATCTTGCGTTTTTTCTAGTAGAATTTATAAATACTGTTGTATAACTCAGATGTGTGAATTCCATCAGTAATTAATATTGAACAATTCGAATATTAACGTTCACACGTCACTTTAGCTAGTGGCGTGACAGTTTAACCAAGTTCACCGCTTACAAACTTTTCAATAAAATCATATTTTATATTTTCTTGATCAGTACCAATGGTGACAATAATTTAAACATGTTCTCTTTACCAACACAATATCACATTAGGGTGTATGCAGTCAGGTATTGGTCAAAACTCAAATATTATCCACATTCAACTTGATCTATCCAAAAACAAACTCCTTGGTTGAATGATAGCATTTATTATTAATCATTTTACTTTAGCCAAAGATTTTGACTTTGAGTTGACTACAGTTGACTGTGATACTAACCTCATACAATTGAGAGACGAATTCCCTATTAAATAATGTTTCACTCCCAATTAGGGATGGCAATGGGGCGGGTTGGGGCGGATTTTTCATGCCCCATACCCCACCCGAGTTTTTTAAACCCAGCCCCAGACCCGCTCCGTAGACCCGATGCGGGTCTAGATTTTCGCCCCAACCCAAGACCCGTACGAATCAGGGTAAGACCTGCCCCGCCCCGAAACCCGGTGCGTCTTTGTTTGTTATTTCCAAAAGTTGATTCTAATTTGCATACACTAATACTTTTAATTGTAAGAAAGATATATATTAAAAATTATATTGATTGTAGATGATAATGACTATAAAATTAGCAATAATGCAACTTAGTATTTCAAAATAATAGAACTTATTGTATAAAACATTACGATATCTTCATTATAGAAATTTTTGTTAAATAGACCAATAAATTATAATTAGTTGATATTATGAGCTTCAATAGTACGGGTCAGGTTGGGACGGGTTTGTTAAGCCCCAACCCGACCCGAGACCCGGAGCTTTCGCGAGCGGGTCATGGGTCTACCCGCCCCCATGACCCAATGGAGCGGGTCTTAATGGGACAAAATAGGGGTGGGTCTATCGGGTTTGGACCCTAAACCCGCCCCATTGCCATCCCTACTCCCAATTCTTCAACTCAGACCCAACTAAAGTCGCTCAATAGATCTCCATGCCTTGATTTAACTATAATCAAAGCAGAGTATTTACATTGAAGTTCCACCGTATTTTCAAGTCGAAGGAAATGTGTAACATCGTCATCCTAAGATTTCTTATTTAACCTAGTCATTGTTAACCAACAAGACACTCTCCGACAAGTCATTTTATAGTTATCCAATAATTACAAGTACGTAACCTCTTCGTGCTTTCAACAGCCATGAGTAATACATTATCAAACATTCGAAGAGCATTATGCACTCTGGTCTCAATGGATGTATCAATATCCTTTCTCGAAACATCTTGTCTAGGAATATTTAAAACAAAATATTATTTCATATTGTGATTAATTACCCACGATTGTAGCTTTTTGCAACTACAATCACATAACAATTTATTTAAATATTTTCGTATTATATATTTTCAATTAATTACTTAATTATTTATATCACAATGTAACAAAGTATATAAAAGAAAGCAAATATCATTATTACGAACAGCATTGACTACATTGTTAGATGTATGTAACAAATATATAATTTCACCTAGACATACCACTAATTCTTTTAATCTCCCACTTGCACTTAGAGTCAATTATAAAAATGATAATCTCATTCCTCCGAGGAGTTCAGAACCAATCATGTCAGTCCCTTAGTGAATGTATCTCTCATATTGTGTTACTATCTACTTTGTCGGCCAACATTTCTCCATCATTGATGTAACAACCTTCCTTTTCAACCATCGAAAGTCGTCACCGAATACATCCACGGTATTCAAATGTCGAACATCCAATCACGGGAAAGGCAGATTGTTAGGGTAAAATAAGAAAAGGAACAGAGAACAGGGAAATCAGAATCTCATAGTGGAATCGACAACATATAATATAACAAGGACGGTAAAAACCGTCACTTTAGAATATAGTGTACGTCGGAGTTAAAAACAAACCTTATCAGCTGGACAGTTATAAAATTCCAACCTTACAATTGCTAATAGGTATACAATATAATACAACGGAAAATAAAACATGACGATAGGTGAACATCCAGCTCTTCTCCAATAACTCCATATCACCAAAACCAACCTGAGAAAAACTCGGTCTGACACGAGCATTATAATAAAATAACACACTGGTCAGTTTGGAAAACCAGCGTGAGAAAACTCAAGTAATATGATTAACATATAAAAATTCTGTGAGACCATGCCGCTAACGCGGAACGAGTTTTTACCTCACAAGAATAACATCCATAAACGAAGAAATAGAAAACAAATCAAAACAACAGTCCAATCAAGAAAGAATGGAAATAAACAACAGAAACGGTACAAATAAAAGGGGTGGGTACTAGTAAGAGCAAATCTCATACTGAATGAATGAGCATAAATAATATCAAATTCCAAACTTGAAAGAATGATCACAAATAATTGAACATAAAGAATAGTACAAGGCAGTTCTCCATACAATTAAGGAAACAATTCAAAGATTTGAATTAACAACAATGGAAAAGAGAAGTTTTTCCGACAATGACTAGGAGGATGCGCCCCCCTTACCGAAAGTATACCTCTAGAAATATACTTGAGAACTCCAATGGCTCTCGGACACGTCCAAGTCGGACCAAGCCAACGGTTACCGAGAATCCGAGTGTTTCACATCTCTATGCGCAAAACTGAATCCAATCTAAAGTGGATGTAAAAAATACCCTAATGGGAGCAACTCCATATAGCTTGGCTTACACTCGCTCTTTGGGTTTAGTCATTTCCGACAAAGGATAACAAGGCTCAAATGAGCAACACATCATCTTAGAGTGATGAAATACAAAGAAGAAAGTAGAATCAAAGTCGATAGTCGATAAATCAACTATCGAGAATCATAAAACAGTTGTTCACACTTGCACTTGATTTTTACATCACAATACTTTTAAGGACATTTTAAAAACACTCTTTAAAATATTCTTTTAAAAAGGGTCAAATTATATTTTCTAAGTGTATTAAAACCAAGATCAAAACAAATGTCAAAACATTGTTTATTATAAACTCAAACAATTTACACTTAGCTTTATTTGAAACAATTCTTTATAAAAGATTTTCTGGTTTATAAACTATTATTTATAAAATTTAAAACAATATTTATTATCCCAAAAGATAATAAATCGATTAAATTACTTTTATAAATTTTGAATCAAAGGTTAATAATCTCGTAGGATAATTTATATAACCTTTTTATAACTTTTAAACCCACATTAATTTTCCCAAACAAAATAAATCAAATTAAAAATCCCTTTTATAAATTTAAACCAACGTTAATTATCCCAAAAGATAATTAATCACATTTATAATCTTTCATAAAAAACAATATTAATTATCTTTATTTAGACAGCTAATTATTTCTAATTTTTTTTTATTAAATGAGTAAATTAACTTTAAAATCTTTATTAAATCAGATAATTAACTTTAAAACACTAAATTAGTTAGTTCACTTTAAAACACTTTCATTACATTAGTTAATTTACTTTAAACTATTTTATTAAATCAATTAATTAACTTTTAAAACACCATTAATTAAAAATATTAACTAAATTCAAATATCATTAATTAAAATGATAAATTAGGTTCAAACATCATTAATTAAAACGATTAACTAAATTTAAAATATCATTAATTAAAATAATTAATTAAACTCAAATATCATTATTTAAAATGGTTAATTGATTCTAAACATCATTAATTAAAATGATTTATTAAACTCAAATACCATTAATTTAAATGATTTATTTATTTAAATATCATTAATCAAAACGATTAATTAAATTTAAACATCTTTAATTAAAACAATTTATTAAATTCAAATAATCATTAATTTAAAATGATTAATTAAATCCAGATATCATTAACCAGATGGATTGATCAAATTCAAACATCATTAGTTAAAATGATTTGATAAATTTTAAACATTATTAATTAAAATGATTAATTAATTTAAATATCATTAATCAAAATAAAGGTTGTAATGACTAGTTCGGGTTGAAGTTATGACTTTCCTGATGCCTTTTCTTATCCGAAATGACAAGGAAGAGAAGCCAATACCAATGTCGACAATAAGCTGCTTGTCTCCAAGGACGCCAGTATATTAATTCCAGTATACTGAGTTGTTTCTGGACCAGGCACGACCATTGTATGCAGCTATCCGTTAATGAATTTAAATATCTATTTTGTGAAAATACAAGCTCAAGACAACACAGACAAAGAGTTTAGGAGATGATATTCAATAATTGACGATATAAAGAAAATTGCTATAACGACACTTAAACAATTTAAATAGAATATCATGATTAATTACAACTAAACATCAATATAAGCAGCATTCGAAAATAAAAAAAAATTATTGGCGAGAAACCCCTTATGGTCTCTTTACAAATATTCTCAGCAAAACAATGGTTACGGACAATATATATATATATATATATATATATATATATATAATCATATGGGTTCACAGCAATTAAATTAATATGTCATTCGTTTTCCAAAATAAGGTTTAAACCAAACAATCAATCAAACAACAACAACAATATCTAAACTATCAACCAAGCATTCAACAATAAATTTATAGCATCACCGATATTATATAGTTAATTTAAAGGTGAGTAAACTCACAGAAATTCTAGTTATTGCCCAAACGTTCAGGTTTTGAACTAAAATCGAACGGGCATTCAATTTTAGTCCAAAATTCTACAAGCTCCAAATCCATCCAATCCAATTCCATCACGTAGTATTTGACGCCACGAGTGCAACGCGACTGACCGCATCCAAATCTGATCTCGTATAAGCAAGATATCGATTATATAAGCCATTTAATTAAATTAATTAATTAATTCACTTTAATAACTATTTATTACCCTAATCACATTTAAAAATCTTCTTGCCACCTACACCATTACTGCACACGAGATATGCACTCACCCTAAAACCCAAAACCCTACACTAACATCACCAAATTCTCACTCCACAAGCAATGATTCGTCAAACCGCCGCTTCCAACAAACTCCTTATCGAAATCTCTTCGCAACGGACAACACGAATGGAAGCTCGCTCAACCATGCAAAAACGCGACCTGACAATGCCTAAACGCTACTCCAATATGACGTGTTCCTCCAAAGTCGATTGTAGTTGATGAAATTACGCGGGAGATGATCCTCGACATGAGTGATGCAACCATATCCTTTCTATTGCCTATCGCCTCCTCAAACTTGAAAAATCACAAACCCTAGTATAAGCCTATTCACCTCAAACAGTGCCAAACTCGACCACATGGAAAGAAATGGATATGGAATTGTAGATCTCAACCATACAAGTTCAAAGATTTTGTTTTTGGATTTATTCGATGAATGGATTTTAAGTTATGAATTTTTGAAGCTTAAAGGTTTCTCGTTTTTGGTTTTACAGGAGATGGGAAATGGAACAGAACCGTTCAAAGGTGGAGAGAAAATGTTTTTTCCCCATGTTTTCAAGTGTTGACTTATATATAATTTGCGATTTCCAACAACTCACCACATAGATTTTAGTTCCTATATAAACGGCAAAAATACAATCGCATCCAGAGCAGCGATGCTATCCTAAATCGATAATAAAGTACATTGGTTATTACATTCTAGAAAATCTCAAAAATATAATCGTTTACCGAAATATCGTCAAACGACAATTTAAATATTTTTCAGATTAAAAATTATGGAAAAATTCTATGAATTAAATTAAAAATACGTCATCAAAATCAAGTCGTTTTATTACAATTTGATTTTCTTATTATTTATTATATTCGAACCATTTGTTATTGTAAATAAATTTGCAAAATGATTCACCATTATTATTTATTAATTTAAATGGAGTTAAATAAGACGATTAAATCCATTTAATTAATATTTCATTCACAAATTCAAATACTTAAACAATCTTTATATTTGAATTCAAGTTATTAAATTCTAAAATTTTGGGTGGTTACAATTGATATATTACCTTTATCATGTGGAACTTTTGGAGTGTGTGTCTAAACATCTTGTGAACCATAATTTTTTACGATATGCATCGCAGCATTGTTTTCATAAAAAATTGTCATGGCATTCTCAATATTTGGAATCAACCCTAGTTCAGTTACAAATTTATGCATTTATATTTATATTGCTTTCAATGTGGCACTATTCAAGATGATGAACTTAGCTTTTCGATTGAATCGGCCACCATTGCTCTTTTGGAACATTTCCAACTCAAAGCTCCTTAATTAAGATTGAATATGAATTTAGGATCACCATACTATATTCTATATCACTTATGAAATTCAAGCCTCGGTACTCTTTCATAAGGAGTTCGTTGTTTCTATAAACATTTTTTTAGTATTTATAAATACTCATGAATGCTCATAACTATCAATTAGCGATATTAATTCAGATTTGATGCTCGCTCAATTCATCAATTACATAAGTGAATAACGATATAGTAGACAACGTAGCATGTATGATATATTGCTTATGCATAAGAAATCCAACTTTATGTTCCATAATAAACATTTTAATATAATGTCTATATATATATATATATATCGTTCGGGACAATCCAAACATCTGCACTTGTAGTTTTAGAAACATTTTAGTACCTCTTTAATGTTCTTTCTTACAAGCACATACTTATCTGCATTTTGACTGATAATCAAACTACTTGATTCCTCTATCAAAATATTCAAACGATACGGTCGTACTAGTTCTTGGACCTTATCGAACACTTACAGACTCAGTTATTTGCCCTTTCCTTCCCTAGAAATGCCGCACAAAACCCGAAAGGCCATCTTAGATCCCCATCAACCTTTTCTAACTTTTTCAAATTTAGAGAACAAGCACCATGGAAGAGCATTAATGGACGGAGCAGCGTGAGTGTAGTAGTTGGGGAAGGGGTGGAAGTGAGTGGTGTGGATAAATTGCTAATTTTAGTGGATGAATCGATTTGTAGGTTCTGAACAGATCTAAGAGATTGGATATCTCTTCGTCTATGGCGATCATAGCATATGAAAACCCTAAAAAAAAGTGGAAATTTGAGAGCTGAATGTTTTACAGATGAATATGAGTAGTAAATCTGATTTGAAACTGTGTAGGATGAAAATGAAAAAAGCAAGAGGATTTCGGAAAGATAAATAAAAGACAATGTATTTGGAATTTTCAAAGAGAACACGAAAGAAGAAGATTACGGGAGAACGAGAATACGAGAAACGAGAAATTTGAGGAGAACATGAGAAAATTACACAAAGGAAATTGTTTGGTGAGAAAAAATTATCTCCTGTAGCTTTTAGAAAGTCTTATTTTGACTATATTGCAGTAAGCAAAATCTTCCGGCTTCATCACTTTCTATCACATTGGCACTCACTCAACATTATGTATTGTTATGGTTCCAAATCGCACCAGTGGATCTTGTATAAAAAAAATACACCGAAACAATTTAAAAAAATAAAACCAAATAGGCACTAATATTTTCTTAGTGCAAGGACATGAACCAAAATGCTTCAAAAGATGATGAGTCACATGTAAACAACTACATATACACATGTATACACATTAAATTTAATTCAAATAACACTATATACATTTTAACCTTTTCCATATTAATTACATATAACTCAAATCATTATTCACTTAAAAACAGGAGAGTTTGATACAATACACACACACACACACACACACACACACACAAAGATAGTGCTTCAATATCAGATGATCATTGTTTCAGTCTGTGGTTATGATTTGATCAGGATCAATAACATGTCCAACACGTGCAGAGGAATGTGAAGTTCTACAATGTTCCGTCATCTGAACATTTGGTGGTATTGGAGTTGGATCGGAATGGCCGGAAATACAAAGATTGCCACTGTCATCTTGTTCCCAGTAAACTTCAACCATCATTCCTCTTGTATTATCTGGAGATTCCGTTCCGGGTATTCCTATGAATCTTGCTCCTTTAGGAATCTGTATGGTTACAATAAACCAATGTTAATCCAGGTGCAAGGTAATGAATTAGATCATACATTTGGAGTCATTAGATCATAAATCTAATTGCTTCAGAAAGTTCGATGCACTTTAACATGGTTAAATCTACCAAAATGCACCGATACTGCTACACTGTACTAGTTTTTTCTGGAGTCAATCGATTTTAGATTTAATGGCTCTAAATACATAGTAGAGCAGGTGATCCAAACATTCTAATGAGCATGGAACATGTCTTAGAATATTCTACACTTTTGGTTTGAAGCGAAAAAAACTGTGTTTTGGCTAGAACCTTACTTATATGTATACATTTTCTATTTAATATATTTGCTGATTTAAATGTGTTAAGTCTTGAATGTTCATAAACAGAAGCCCTGAAAACACCGAATACTAGGTAATATTAGCTTAGCATGAAAATCATATTATGATCTTGCTGAAAAATACGTATTTTTATCCATATTTTTTTTAAAATTCAGACCAAGTGAAATATAAATTAGGTAGCTAAGACCTACATCTTTAAGCAGATTAAAAACATGGACTTCAGTCAGAGGTTTAGCCAGGTATCTGGGCAGTCAAATTTTGGATCTGATAATTCATATTGATTAAGCAAAATATTTTGTGCTTAACTCCATTGATTTGAACCTTTTGATCACAAGCTGATGGCCCAGATCCTTGGATGATTTATAGGTGAACCTCAGTTCATATAAGTAATAGCAAACCAGAGGATATTCTTCTTTGAAAAAGATGCTTCAAAAAATTGCATAAAATATAAGCCTAATACACCAGAACTTTATAGTTATGTACCTCGATAGAAGTTCCAGATGATAAATTTAGAGTGACCAATCTCCCTTCTGCAGCAGAACTCTCAATTTCTGCCTGCTTTGCAATATTTAAGAACACCTCTTCAAGAGTTGTTAAACCCAGTTGTATATCTGAAATACCAAATTCCTTTTCTCTGTCTTGAAGCTCGGCAAAAAATTCCTAGAGCGCACAATACAACAAAATAATTCAGATGTCATAAAAAAAATTATTGAAGTAATCTTGAGATAGTATTCAGAAACTTACTGTAAGTTGCGCTTCTTTTTCACGAGGGATGACAAAAGTCAAGTATGATTTGTTCGCTTCTTTCGGATCTACATTCAAATGCTGTGAAATTTAAGGCAAACTCAAATTAGATTTTAAAAGAATTTTTCTAATGCACATTCGAAAAATGTTGAAGTTGCATTCATATTCCCTCAAGTCATTTGTGCTAGCAAACAGCTTGAGTGGAATAAAAGTGCTAACAAATTAACACTAGATTCATATAATTTATATAACTTACATTTTTGAAAAACCACTTCACGGTTTTGGCATGAGATTCACTTGTAGTGGCAGCAGCATCGTCACCGCCACCGCCATTTGAGGTTTGCCCTTGAAAACTAACTGTAGCAATGTAACCTGTTCCGAATCTTGATTTCAATCTAATTGAGGTTCCTATGCAACGCAATCTCCCTTTAGCCATGATAGCTATGCGGTCACTTAATATATCAGCTTCTTCCATAGAATGTGTAGTTAAAATGATGGATCGACCTTTCTTTGCCTCCTCAATAATATCCCAAACATGCCTTCTACTAATTGGGTCCATTCCAGTCGTCTGTGTTAGATAAAAGATGTTCCGGTTATACATGCATAAAACAATGTCAGTTTTTTATCAGTTAAAAATTACATGGTGATCTGTGAAAGACTTGTGCTATGTAAAAAGATTTTCTTCTATATCCATTTTTAGATTACTTTCTAAGAGAGAGACTTTTCATATTTCATATCATATCACCTCGGAAACCTTGGTAAATATCAACCGCAAAGAATGAACACAGTGCACATTCCTTCAAAAGTTAAAATTGCAAGTATTAAAACGCGTGCACGTGGACAGAAGAATTACATACTGGTTCATCCAAGAAAACTAATTTAGGATCTCCTATAAGTGCTATCGCTACACTTAGTCTCCGTTTCATTCCTCCACTATAGCTCCCTGCTCTAACTCTGGCTGCATGTGTCAGTTTCACTTCAGCGATTGACTTTTCTGCTGCCTGCATATCCAATATATCAAATATACGAGGTTGAGAGTAAATTTCATTAAAACAGACCAATATATCAAATATATGGTAATCAAAGTATCTGCAATCACTTACTGCCTTGATAGTAGAAGGTGGTAGACCTTTAATGCTAGAAAATAAATGTAAATGCTCTTGAGCTGATAATGAATCCCATAGGATATCAAACTGCAATCAAGGGGATGAAAAGTCAAATCTGTTCAAAAATAGTAAAGCAGAAGAATTTAAAGTTCTTTCCTTAATTCTACAAATTCTAAGTCTCTCCTTAATTCTCTCATTGTTTTCCATTCAAGTTCGTACAGTTATTTAAAACAGTTTATATTACAATACAAACAACAAACATATCTAACTATCTATTAAATAATAGTAAAGTAATATGATCATATGTTTGTTTATATTTCACTCTTTTAGATTTTTAACATTAGACAATTTACTTTTCAAAATAAGAATAAATTTACACTTGAAACGAGTGCTTTTTTCGATAAAAGTATCACTCTTATTCTAGAAAAAAATCACTTGTTAACTCCTATTTTGAGATGAATATTTGATTATTTTTACTTAAATTTGTATCACGAAGGAAATTTATTGAAATATGAATTATTGGGTTAAAAATTAAATATCATTTCAACAAAATTAGAATATCGATGTAATTTCTTATACTTGAGCTCTTATTTTCACTTTTAAATTTTTACATCGATATTCACTTTTGTCCTTTTTTCCATATGAAGTGTTATTTCCTTTACGTTAAATCATAGAAATATGATTATATTCATTTATGTTTCACTCTTTTTCATTTCTAATTTTAGACAAATTTGTTTTCCAAATTAGTATAGACATAAATTATAAATTTACACTTGTTAACTGTTATTTATTGGATACATGTTTGACTAATTTTTCCTAAAGTTGTATCACAAAGAAAATTATTGAAATATGAATTAATGGATTAAAAAATAAGATGTTTTTTCAACAAAACTAGAATATCAATACATGTTCAAACATTATAATTCTTATTTCCACTTTCAGTTTTTTTTGAATCCTAATCAAATATTCTGTTAACAAATTTGATTGTATTATGCATTTATTTTCAACGAATATTTAAATATTTGTTACATCGCAATATGAATAAAAATGTACCGATGCATTATTATTACTCATTCAGTTTTAGATACGTTTACTGCTATCTCAGGGAAAACCTGAAACAAAATCTATACCATCGAATCTAATCAAATCTATTAAATAACCTATTAATAGTAATAAAGTAGAAGAGAATAATTTATTCTTCTTAAATCTCTCTCATCAATTTGTAAGTTCACATTGAAACCCCTTATCAATTATATTTATGCTAATATATATGTATATATATGTGTATATATTCATGGCAAAACTTAAAGTTATTTTAAAGTAAAATATATTACTTTAATATTTAAATTCGAAAATTATATATACACATACACACACATACATATACATATAATTATGTTTACAAATGTTTAATGTACATGAAGTATATAGGTGTTATATTTAATATGCAATTTATTAAATTTTGAAATACTACTTTAATTTATTTTAGAATTAAAAAAATACTATTGTTCTGAAAATAAAGATGATATAATTTTTTTAGATTTTTTATTTGATTGAGTAATTTTATTGAAGTTGTATCGCAAGGAAAAAAATTTAAAATATCGATGAACGAGCTAGAAAGTGATGTAATCTTTTGACAAAATTAATATCAATACAATTTCTCAAATTTTAATTTCCATTTTCAAAATTTTCTAATTCGTAGTTAAATATTCCAGTAAAAAATCTATTCTATGATCTATAAAAGAGAATATAAGACTCTTTATATTCTTATCTCTCATTTACTCTCAGTTAGAATACTCTCCTCTCATCAATTTGATTGGAAAAAAATTACTTAATCCCATAAAATTATACATGTTCATTCAAACCAAGTCTATTCTATCTATTATATTATATTATATAAGAAATGGATATGTGACGGGTGGTATTCTTCACTTTCATTCATTCTTATTGAAAACACTCTTCTCATATTAACTTGCCCTTTTCCTTTTTTTCTTCGGTTATAAACACAAATTCCATCATTCATTTACCCCGATAATAAATGGGTAACTGATTTCCTTGAATCCAAAAAAAAAATCTTTGATCATTCATCTATTCTTTTTATCTATTATATATAAAGTTTAATATATGACTACTTATATTCTTCTCTCTTATTTAATCTCAAGTTATATGTTGAGCTCTCCTCAATTCAAGATTTTTTTTTCTTTCAATTATCCTCTCAAATTTATTTGTTGTCACAATTTATTCTATTTATATATAGAGGAAAATAAGCACAGGGAATAAGTTGCAAAAAAATTTATTCTCAAGGACAACAAGTTTGTTTTTTAGTTTAAAGGACACTTTTTAGTATAAATAGAAAATGATAGTTACAACTATCATTTTGTGATTTACCCAAAAAAGTGTCATTTAGCCTAAAAACCAAACTTCTTGTCCCTGAAACTAAATTTTTCTCCAACTTTTTCCCTGAACCTAAAAACCCTATATATATTTATCTATCTTTCCTGATCAAAATATATCCTGCCATTTCACCTCTTATGCTAAAAAAGTTCATTCTATTGTATCTTCTTATTCTCACTATTCCTTTGTTTTCATCTCCATTGACCCACTCGAAATCCACATTTCCTTTTGAACATTTTGTTCCAGATGTCTTTAACTATCCCATCTCTTTTCTTGCTATTTTCATCTTCCTAAGCAGGTCCTACCCACTGATAATTTCATCTAGAGAAATAGGATCATTGCCATGTGTATTGCACTATGATTTCGAGACTCGTATCACCTCATGTTGTTTCGAGATCTTTAACGCTTCCCATGAATCACATCTTCATCTTCAACTTCACATGAGGTAACTTTTCCTAATTTTTCCTTTTGAATTTCTACCATAATTGCTCAAGAGGTTGGTTTATTTCCATATGTAGATTGATTTGTTGAAAAAGCTTGCCCCGTTTTTTCCTAATGTCAAATATATTCATATCTACTACTAGGTGTTTGTTTTCCTTTCCCTTTTAAATGTTGATAATTGAGACTTATGTAGCTTGATTTAGTAACGTAAAATAGATTGTTTTTTTATATCTAAGGAATGGATTGGATATATTTATTGTGATTGCCTTCATATTTTTGTTTCTCTTTGACTAAAAAAGAAAAATGCGAACTTTGTGTTTAATTTTGATTACTTAACAGTGTTGGATACATTATGGTTGTATTTTAGTCAAACCTTATGCTATGACTTTTGAATGATTGTACCAACTACTGAATACATTATGATTGCATTTTAGTTATTATATGATGTTGATAAAATAAATTACGTCGCGACTTCAAATTTTTAGTTAGTTGTTTGGAATTTGTAGAGTTATTGTTCATGTATACAATCATTTCCGAGTGTGTCAATTATTGCAATTTGCTCAATGAAACTATCAATTTTATTGTTGATTTACATGCATTTGGATTTTTTGGTTCAATTTATCAAATAGCGTCTCCGATGTTGCTGAATTTTACTTGTGCATTGTACCTTATCAGTTTTATTATCAGTTTGTTTCTTCCACTCAAATAGTGTGTTTAATATTCTTTTGATTTGATTTAAAAATTGTGGATTAACTACTGATCCAGATTTTCAGCTTACTAATTGGAATTTGTTTGGGGTTTATTCCTTGTGACGGACAATCCAAAACACAATGGAAGATGACTCTACCAACCATTGGACAAGACACAATGGTAAGATTCAATGAGAATCTATATCCATGGTTGGTACGTTCATCTTCCATTGTGTATTGGATTGTCCGTCGGAAGGAATAAAATCTCAAACAAAATCCAATTAGTAACCTAAAAATCTAGATCAATAGTTAATCCACAATTTTTAAATCAAATCAAAAGAATATCAAATACACTATTTAAATGGAAGAAACAATTTGATAAGATAAAATGCACATGAAAAATTCAGCCAATTTGATATATTGAAACCAAAAGTCCAAATGCATGGAAATCAGCTGTAAAGTTGATAGTTTCATCGAGCAAATTGCAGTAGTTCACACTCAGAAATGCTTGTATACATGAACAATAACTCTGCAAAATATAAACTAGTAACTAAATATTTGAAGTCACGATGTAATTTATTTTATTTGCATCATATAATAACTAAATTACAATCTTAATGTATCCAGTGGTTGGTACAGTTATTCAAAAGTCATAGCACAAGGTCTAAAATACAACCAGCACTGTTAAGCAATCAAAATCACAACACAAAGTTCACATTTTTTTTCTTTTTTAGTCAAAGAGAAACAAAAATATGAATGCAATCACCATAAAAATATTCAATCTATTCCATGTATATTTTTTATCTTACTAAATCAAGCTACTTAATTCTCAACTATCAACCTTTAAAGGGAAAGAAAAACAAACCCCTAGCAGTATATACTTTTCAACTGTTTTCTATTCTTAAATTCACTTTCATCTATTTTCTATACTTCGATTTACCTTTTAATGATTTTTCTTCACTTGATCAGTTTAAAAAATGCTACAGAAGATGATCACTGTCCTTTCAAACATGCTAACTTAAAACTTATTTTTAGGACTATGCTCTCGAATGCAAAAAGGCTAGCAACTAGACGCACAAAATCACATTCGGCAAACCATCACCTGATCGTCAAATCTCATAAAAAGGTTTTTCTTCATTGTTATTTTAATGCTTTTCATATTTTGATGCCAGAGAAACCATGTTTGGTTCTGATACCAAGTAAGTCCATTTTAAGCAAATATTATATTTGGTATTCACTTTCTCTCTATTACAGTATTTGAAGCTAATGATTTTTTTTCTTGTTTCAAGTGCACTTTCAGTTTCCAACCGAGTCATTTCCTTATTTATTTTTTTCTATATTTATTTGAAAATCCGAATCAATTTGCAAAAATGAGTTGATTTTTTTCAATTGCGTTATAACAACTGCAATTTGATATTGCTAAGTTTATGACTTAAGAAGTACATTTATAAAAAAAAAATCGACTATTAAAAATGGGGTAAAATACAAACAAGTTAATGGTTTAGGTAACTTTATATTTGTAGTTTAAATTTCATAAATTCAGATATATTTTTATACATCAGATAGTCAGCGAGTCTTGATACAAGTGAAGACGTAGCCTTTTAAGTGTAAAAGTCAACAATGATAGCTTTAAATAAAGGAATAACAATAGTCCACATTTCTGATTATGTTGTGTTCTTAGAGGTGGTATGTACAAGCATATCGATATAAATATTGAATTAGAAAACAGCAGCAAATATATGACCAACAAATTGGAAAGGAAGTATGATCAGCTAGATTTTATGGTGAGCGTCATATCATAATCTTAATGTTTCTGACACTAATTTAAACATAAATAATGCAATATTGACCTACATTACAACTATGTACATGAGACTGGATCCCTAGCAATAGAAATACCTCTACATTTAGAGAAAAAAGAATCTAATGAATGATGTAGCCCCCCTCTTTCTATGAGTACTCCTACGTTCTGTTGTAGGGTATCCAAGTCCACATATACTAAGCTATCGAACAAAGCTCAGTTGGCACAAATAAATACTTCCTTCATATTGAAAGCAGTTGAAAGGATTAGTCAAGTTTAAGCGTCTCTTTTCTCCTTCTCGCACACATCTGTTTTCTCAACCACCAATATTTTATAAAATACTTCACTCATTCTCATACGTCTACCTCTTATTTTCTTAGTTTTTTTAAAGAAAACAAGCATTTAATTTTTCATCTTTGTAAAAATATACTCGTAAACAGCAATCGTGAACTCAAATCTCATCGGCTTCAATCTTTTTTCTAAAATAATTCATCAATTTGATCAAAAAATTATAGTTAATTTGATCGTTTGAATTTAATATACTAGGATGTGAGACGATTTCATTTGAAATCTCTTTCCAAACAATAAAAATTGAAAATATGGCTAGGACAACCAGCAAAGAAGCAATTGCTCAAGTTGATAAAAAAATTTGAAGTGAAAATATCTGTAAAGCTTGTAAAAATTGAACTCTTTTGTCTTAACAACAACGGTGGGAGTTTAAAGTTTTTTTTTGGTTCTTCTAGTATCTCTTTAAGTGACATTACAAAGTGTATTAGTGGATGTATATAGCAGCATCCCAACTACAAGTCTTTTTGTTATAACACTAATCATTCATTCTCTAGTTTAATATTTAACCATTCTTCTTCTTTTTACTCATAATTTAGATAGTTCAATTGTTAAAAAAAAATTAGCGATTTAACTCTTTATTTTACATATTTATCATCCTTACATTTTTAGCACAATTTATCCCTTCAATTACCACGTTTATTATTACTTTGTAAGCTAATCACTTCTTTTCATCTTCCAATCTCTTTTCTAATATGTTTCTATTATATATTATCAAAAGTACATTCAACCTTTTCATATTTATCTCTTTTTATTTTCCTTAACTTTTTGAAGTAATGTCTATTTTATTACACTAAGTATTCTTTTTACTATCTTTCTAATCCATTTCTTCACTATTTTAATTTCATATCCTCCACGTTCATTTTCATTCTCCATTATTATAATATCCTTCTTTATGTTAATCAAACTTTAATTAATATCTTTTTAGCTAATTTACATCTTCCAATTTATTTATCTAGTATATAATTTGGGTGAATGGATTTATACTACCCATTTTTTGATTGCTCAAAATCTATTTAGAAACCTTAACAATTTCTTTATTGATCCTACTAATATTGCAAAATTAATATGTATGGGTATGTTTTCATAGTATGATAAAAAAATCCTTTTATGCTCCATTAGTTTGACTATTATATTTTTTTCTTCTGATTTATTTTCATAATTGTACACTAATTGTCACGGTAATTCAATGTATTTACTCTTTCTTTCAGAGAAATTGAATTTCAAAATTATCCATGCAGGTTTAATGTCGCACACAAGGCAAAGTTTATGTGCATACTTTAATGGTTGATATAACTTCATATCTCAATTTTTATTTATAGGTTGAGTGAATTTTAATTACATTAAGCATTTTAAGTGTTGTTTAAACAACTTTTTATTTCCCTATCTTTTAAGGTGTTGGATTTCAAAATTATCCATACTAGGTTTTGCGCTAAAGGTAAAAAATTCTGTGCATGGTATAACAGTTTATATGGTTTCATATCCTCACTTTTTATTTGAGTCAAGTGAATCGTATTGCTAAATGAGATTAATAAGAGTAATAACTCCTTATGTTGATAGAAAGAACAAATTTTTATAGGAAATTATTAAATGGCGAACCATTTCAATTATGGAGAATGGAAAAAGGTCATTTTTGATTAAAAAGGTTTTGTTGAGGGAAAAATCAAATTACACATTCTTCCCTTATAAAAACTAATTAAAATTAATGAATTGTCATTTATATAATCTATCTTTCTCCTTCTTCTTAGTTTCTCCATTTCATACACATTATTTTGCCACAAACTTTGTCTTTTCTTCTCCAAACCCTAAATCCAAACTATTTAATTTTATGACCATGGAGGAAAACTCATCTCAATATTAATCTTAATTTCTCAATCTTCATCAAAATCTAAAATAGATAAATTAACATGACCCATGGGTATTAATTTCTTGCCTTCCTTTCAAGGTTCTAATGATGTTTTTGGAGGATTTTTTTGATCTTTCTTTTTGATTGAATATCAAATTAAGGTAGGAAATTTTCTATTAAAATTTTGATTTTATTTTTCAAACAAGGGACGGAAGAAAGCCATGATTTTTTTGGTGAGTCATGAAGATTTTAAAATGGCAGAAGGGTATTATTGGTATAAATAGGTATAACTTTATATTAAAAATGGCTATAGGTTTGGAGATTCTCCCTTTGACAAATTATTTTTTATATCATTTTTTATTTTTACAGGATAATGTGTCGAAAGAAATTGATTCGATAAAAATAGATAAATTCAATAGATTAATCAAAATAATAGGTACTCCTTTTTCTAAGTAAAAGGAAAAGAATATGTATTTTATTCTTGTTATTATTTGATAATGTCACTTTCTTTAGCACATGGTTTGATGAGAACTGTCTAATGAAAATATTATTCTTATTTGACTTAAATAGACATAATTTTTAATATTGAGATAAAATTGATTAAGTGTGGGTTAGTATGAATTTAAATTCAACCAAACTGAATTTATAACTGAATTTATATGTATGACATAATGAAATTAATGTGGTAACTAATGAGGTAATTCATGTCAAAATAAGCAATTTTTCCATTTATTTTGATTTAATTTGATCTTTTACAAAGTATTTAGAATAAACCCAAATAAAAGAAGTAATTAACATAAATTTTGTATATGCCAAAAATGGGTAATGATTGAGAAAATAAATATTCCAGTTGGTTCAATGACCTTGATTTCCATATAGCTATGGAAAAACTATTTTGTTACTTCTTAAATTACCTTTTACATGGTAACCATGAAAATATATCTATAGCTCATAATATTACTTGATTTTGTTTTCATGTTTTACAACCTGTACACATGTGTTCATCTTTACGACGACTTCCAAACTCAAATCTATTATATAATCATAAAATATAATACCTACTCTTCTTTAAATATTTTCATTACCATCCTCCATATTTTCAAAAAAATTGCATGTTTTCTTGGTCCACTCATTAATTTCTTTGGACTAAATTCTTTATATCTTCTAAATTCTTACACAATCACTTTAAAACCATTATAAATATTTCATTTCCACTTAAGCATCTTCAAATTCAAAACTTTAGAAACTTGAATAATGTTAACTTTTCAATTACAAATGTGGCGTTCACTTATTCTAACAAATTTGTTTTGCATAACTAAGAAACCTGAATTTATCAAACAATTATTTACTTCAGCAAAAATTAATAATTTTAAATTTTAAATTTTAAATTGAACAATAAGCACAATAATATTCATGCAATAAATAATAAGCTTAAAAAAAAGAAGAAAATTCAACTAATACCTTATTTACCTAATAGAATTTATTTCACATATAAAAGCTTAACAAAAATTAAATCTCTAAATAGATGTTTCATCTCTAGATTATAATCTATATCCTAACCATGTTAAACCTTAGCTAGACATGGACATTCCTCAAAAACCCATATACACAAGTCTATAACTTACACACTTTTTGTTGTAGACTTTTCTCCGAGATTGCAATGAATTTTCTAAATTTTGAATATTAAATAACTCTGTACTAATTTCATTTGATTTACTGATTTTTTTTTTTGCAATTCATTTGTTGTTTAATTGGTATTAATTAAGGCAAGGAAGTAGTAAAGGAGAAATGAGAGAACGATACAACTAGAGGATTTGAAAGTTCAAATGTCGTTATTTCTCTTTTAATTTGTTCTTTCATATTTTAATATTTCCAACTCTTTATATTGTATTATCAATCTTTTTACTGTTATTTTATCCTGGTGATTGACAATACCAATTCCCTTAGTAACTGGAATTGTGGGTATGAATGAAGAAAAAAAATCCGACAATCATGTATTATCAATCGGACATTTCTAAGACTTCTTTAAATTTTGTTGTAATATATTTGATGGTTCTAATTTTATAGTGTCCCCCACATTGTTCCTTTTACGTCTACTAATCATACATAGACTAATTTATAACTTTTTTCCATTAATTCATGGTGGTAGCATCTGCATAATGCAATCCTTTTTATGCTTGTTATTTTATAAACAATGATGATATGTCAAACCAATGTTTTCACCTTAGAACTTAAAATTTGGTGCGTGTCCGCATAATTATTAATAGGTGTATTACGTAACTCTTTTAGCTTTCTTTTGTATGGTGCATAATTGCAGTTGTAAAAACGTACACAATGACATATGTGTTTTATAGATAATTAATTTTGAATATTCAAAATATAAATAATATAACTGTAAAATATCTTACGAACAATGATTTTGCTCAAGTTAATCATAAAAAATATATTCCACTAGAATTGCAAAAAAATATAATTACAGCATGTATGCGTAGCACGGCTTCGCACTGTTTGATTGTATTACATACTTATTTTATATGAATATATCAATATTTGTTACAAATCTTTAAAATAAAATAAAATGCATTGATGCATTGTTATTACACTTACAGTTTTAGATACATTTATCGCTATCTCAAGGAACATCTCAACAAAATTTATATTATTTGTCTAATCAAATATATTAAATAATCTATTAAATAGTAGCATCTCATATTATTTTTTACTCTTTAATTATTTCTATTATTTTTCATTAGTTCCATCACTATTTAGTGAACTGGAAACAATTGGTATTCTCCCTAATTATCTTTTATTATTTTTACATAAAACTATATTACAATTCAAAACTCTAGTATTCATCAATTTTGCAATTTCACACTCAAACCCCTCATCAATTGTACTTAAACTAATATATATATATATATATTCTTGGAAAAAAATTAAGTTATTTTAGAATAAAAATAAATTATTTTAACATTTAAAATTCAAATATATATATATAATTTAAATTATTTAATATATACAAATTAAATTAGTCAGCTATTACATTTAATATATTATTTATTAAATTTCAAAATATACTTTAAATAACTTTCTAATTAAAAATATCATTTAAAACATAAATATTCGAAAATAACAATTATTTTAGGAATGAGATATTTTAACATTAAAACGACAAGTCTATTTTCTGTATTTTAGGAATGTGATATTGTAACAGATGAGTAAATTATCCATACTATTATACTTAAATACACGAAAAATAAAATGTACCTGAGGACAAACTCCAACCATCTTTCGAATGTTTGACATGCCAGTAGAACTACATACCGAATACCCATATATCAATGCTGGTTAAAAGTACTTATTTGGTTTTAACATCAGATGATCAAAGTCTAAATTCTAGGGATGTTTTGAGAGAGAACAAATAAATTGAAACTGTTACCATCTCCTCCAGTAACTGGTGTAATACCAGTTAAACAGTTAATTACAGTAGTCTTTCCAGCTCCATTTGGTCCAAGAAGACAAAATAACTGACTTTTTGCCAGATTTAACCAAATACCCTGTAAAATGTATGCATACTTCATAAGATTATGTAACGAAAAATTGTTCAGAATAATCCATTAACAAGAGATACATGCAAATCATACTTTTACTGCATGATATGGAGATGTTCTACGGCATCTGCAGCAGCAACCAATACTTGTAGTGCCAGGGTATGTTTTTCTGAGGCCAAGTATTTGTACTGCATTATTGGGATCATTCACACTGTCACTTAATTGTCTTTTTACAACTGTTTCTTCAGCAAGGACATCCTTGTCATCAGGACTGACTTCTCCTATGTAAGGAACTGATGCCATGCAGCTACACACGGAGCCTTCTAAAATTATATAAAAAATATCTTAAATAATAAGTTTTGCAGTATTGACACTTTAAAGACTTCTTAACATAGTAGCAAACCAACCTTCCACCTTGTTACCTCCGTTCCCAGTCCAATATGAGGGGAACAGAAAGTAAATTATCGATTTCCTCACACCATTTGAATTTGGAATTATATTGTCTAAATATAATGCCAAAACAGTCCATAAAATAAATGCACCAATCGACCATCTTAAAACATTTTCCTGTTAAATACAAGTCTTATTCCATTAGGTAAATTCACAGCAATTTTGAAAATGAATTTAACTCACAATTGTCATTATGCAGCTATCTGATAATGATATTACACATTTTCCACGATTAGCCCAACTGATTCCTTTACTTCCAGGAGTAGAAGTTGCATCTCCGAGAAGGTGTAGGGCTTGGGCAAGAAGATTAGGTGGGAATAATGACCATAGTACACGATATAACGGTCTATAGCCACCTCCATATGGAAAACCAAATGTGGTGACTGTCTGCATACATAAAAAGGAAAATTAAATCTTTTATTATTGTTGTTGTTGTTTACTGAGGTTCTTCATTAGAAGAAAAAAAATGTTGTTACAAGAAACTTGCTTGAGTTAAGAAGCCAATTATAAATACAGAGAACCCAGCTGTAGTGGCTGATGATGCCTTGCTAATAAATGTTGATAACATAAAGGCAAAACCAAGCTGTTATAGTTTCACCAGTTAGAGGCTTTTGTTATCCATCCATCAATGTAAGAAAAAGAAATTTGAGATACTACGGAAAATACCATAGCCAGTTGAAATAGGTAGAAGACAAAGAATAATAGTAGATAACTATTATGCAAGAAAAAGTCAAATCGAAACATCATGCCAAAGAGTACAGTAAGAAGGGAAGACACAAATGTCAGAATAGCCTCCCACGTCAACCAAGACAGCCAATATGCAGAATCATAAAGACCCATCATTGACATTGCCTACAAAATTTGACAAAGATTTTTGCACTGGTCAGATAATAAAAACTCTCATTTTGAATAATATATTGGAGTGAAAAGCTTGTCATCTTAACCTGGCGCAGCTTAAGTTCCTTTTCTGTAACCAAAGAGCTGATTTGAAACACAAAAGCAAACATCGCAATCGCAAGGAAAAAGGTTTGCCCTATGTTACCAATGGCAGAAAACTTTTCTGTGGCAGGATGTGCGAATTCTTTGAGCCCAACAGTCCAACTGAAACTTGGATCTATATAATATTCGGATTACAAAAGAGTTATATAAGTTATATACATAATAATGATGATAACATCATTCTCTAACTGAATTAAATTTGAATTTCATGATGAAGTATATCCATTTTAGTCTGGCATTAGTAAATCAGTGGATCTGTGTAAAAAATGATTGTGCGTAATATTTAAATCGTAAAGGTTAATGTATTTAAGTTAGTAGCACAATTACATATTTTTAGTCGCCGCCATTGATTGTGGAAAATATAAATTATAACTTTCCATTTGTTCAGCTTCACCCGTTTTTATACAAGACCGAACCAATGAGTTTAAAACAAAATCAACAACTGAGATTTAATATTGCATGATAATTCAGTTACAAAAAAATAAAGCGAAAATTACCTCCAATCAATGATCTTGCTATTTCTCGCTCAGCTGCAATTTGAAGTGGAATTTGAAACTTGAAAGTTGGGTCTTCATTTTGGCCTCTTTTGGGCACTTGAGTTGAATTAGTTTGAATACCATAACTGATGACCGTCGAGTTCTTTTGCACAAAATGTAAAGCACCGGGGCAGTGCATTGGATTATTGAAAAGCCAAGTATCAACTTCATCTGGAGTCCTAAAAGATTTGACCTGTAAAGTTCACAACTAAATTACCGAATGATTTGAAATTGCAAATAAAAGAAAATAAGATAATAATTTGATAAAATTAAAGTAAACCAAGAAAATTGAGTCCCAGACATTCCAAAATTGATTGAACTCAGGGGGCAGGATAGTACAGACTGAAATCAAGATTAAGATGATAATTAACTCTGAACTAAGAAGAGTCAACAAAACTGCTAATTTCCTCATATATATGCATGATCGTGCATAATAATTGACCGAGGAAAATCCCGGACAAGATGAAAGAGACATCATAGTATCCAAAATCTCGTACTTCGTCCCATTATATATATGCAGCGCTCCACAGCACCCATATAGCCTCCTGATTTCCATCACACAACCCAAATTAAATAATTTGACTAGGGGGAAGAGAGAGAAAGTTCTATTATTTAATTTAGGTTGTGTGGTGGAAATCAAGGAGCTATAGAGGTGCTGCACCGTTTGGGATGCTATTAAACGCTGATATATGTATATATGTATGTATGTATATATATGTATGTATATATATGTATATATATATATATGTATATATGTAAGTTCGATAGCACTCTCTTTTGTAGCAACCCTCTAATTAACCGCATATTTCTATGTGATTAATAGTATGACATGGCAAGAAAGAAACAATAAATAATTAATTCAAGCATGTGAGTAGAAAGAAGTGTGCTAAAAGAGTGCTACAAAATTTCTTATACACACACACACACACACACACACATATATATATATATATATATATATAAGAGAGAGAGCGCATCCCTTTACCCCTATCATTTTTTAAGTTACACAATTTTAAATGTTATGAAATTTTATGGACGTTTAATTTATACTATGAATATCATCTCTACAAAATATGAGATCGTTTGAAATTTCTAACCTCATCAAAATAATAAGTCAATATTAACCGTTAAAACATTTATTTTATCTGTTGGTTTGAAACATCAAGTTTATTATGTTCTGCATATCTAAATGCGCTCAAATTTTGTGGAGATAACCTTGAGTATGGTATGAATACATCCACAAAATTTTATAGTATTTTAAATCGTGTAACTCAAAATATGATAGAGACGCTAAATGGATGCTCTAAAAGAGATGTGTCATTGAACCTTTATATATGCACGCGTGCGCGCACATATGTTTACATACACACTCAGATTGATACATAATCGAACATTTTACATATGATATCTAATTATTTAAGCTTGACTTAAAATTTGAAAAAATAATTAACTTAAATGAGCAAATCAATTGATAAACAAGGTTATGCCTAACTGAAATAGGTATAATTTTGATTGTGTTGGATTAGGTGTTTGTATTTGTGTTTTTTTTGTAAGAATTAAAAATATCCAAAGTAGACTATGATAATTAATGTAGGATACAGAGTAGCAGTGCTTTATATAACATCTATCTATTGTACATCCAATTCCAACAAACTTAGCTGTAAAAATCTCGAGTGCCGGTATACTTAAGTCGCGCGATGCGCAACATTATAGATGCATGAGTTTTAAATTTGATAAAATAATAAGATGATAATCAACTTGGGTGATTGGAGTATGTTGATATGCATGAAGAAAGAGTGTACATCCATTGACACAAATATGATATGTCAAAAGTAGCAGTAGGTTATGAGTTAACGTATTTTTTGACAACTCAAACACCAAGAGTTGTATCATAAATCCATCTAATGGGTACTAACAGGGCCGGCCTTTCGGTAAAGCCATATTGCTTTAGGCCGCATAAAATTCTAGGGCACCAGCATGCGACATGCAGCATGCAGTTGAAAAAAAAAGAGTAAATCGCGATCAAGACACAACACAAGAAATCGCCACAATGCGTCAAAATCCATCAAACAGACGGCGGCGAGGCTGGCGTAAGGCGACCGACTGCCAACAGCAACTCCAAGCTCCGACAATCTGAATCTCCAAGGGCTCTGCCTACAATTGTTGGCGATACAGCTGCCACCAATTACATAAAATCTCTGGTACTTTCTTCTACTCCTTTCTTTTTATTTATTTGTTTCTTTTATTTTTTTAAGATCTGGTTTGAATTTTGACCTGTATTTTGTTCTTAGATACAAGGGGCAAGATTTTTTTTCTACTTTCAGAAAATGGAATTTAATGTTTTGAGGCATGGCTGTAATTGTCAACCTTTTTTCTTCATATGTTGGCATTTTTTGTAAATTAGGTTTAAACTTAGTTTGTTTTGGAATACATTAAGTTTCATGACTTAGAATTTTTAGAGTATAAGAAATAAGCAAAATTGTGAGTTCTTTTTTGGGATTGTCGAATGACCCTTGTATTATCGAATCAAAAACGATTATGCAATGATACGAGCACTCACATTCTGTAATTGTAGTATGAAGATTATTGGGTTTTTTAAGTCGGTGATATTAGTCAATTTCTAAAAACCAGGTTATAGCTGTTGTTTATTTATCTACATGCTCTGTAATGCATATGTAATTTTGTATACTTTGCTTTAATTTTATGGTTGTCCCCTGTAAGAATAAAATATAACGGGTGAATAAATAAGCGTTAAAAATTTTGATCACCAAAGAAATGATTTGTTCTGGCCTTACTCAAGATATATTCTGACTTTGGGTTTGCCTAGAGCTCTACCTAGTTAATTTCCAGGAGCTTAAATTTGGCAAGCATAGCTATAGCATTTCAAAGATTTGTTAAATATTTCAAAAGTGAGGTACATATATTTCGTAGATCATTGATTTTCAATATTGAAGTGAATAAAATATAACTACATTATCTTGTTTGGCTAGAGATGTTTAGTTCAAAATTTTAATGTTTGAATGTCATGATGCTTATTATTTATGATATCCCACTTGAGTATTCTATACTAGGCAATTGTTTTATGAGTGACCATATGATTTGTTAGTTGGGTTTGAAAGCCATAAAAAATGTTAAAACCAAGTTAATTATTCAACAAATAGGAACCAAATCAAAACAAATATGTACCTTTTAAAATCAAAACCAACCGAAAAAAAGTTATTTGTTCGGTTTGGTTGGTCGGTGACTAAATTAGTTGATTTGTTTGGTAGTCATTTAATTAGTTGGTGACTAAAAGTTCTTTTTTTATATATAATAATTATCAACATATAATACTTTTTGATGTTTTATGTTGTTTAGAAATGTGTAAACAAGAATCCAAACAGGCTAAAAGGGTTAGAAAAAGAAGGCTATATGAACTCACTAATTCATAGAAAATTGCTTCTCTTTATTCCTCTTTTTATTTCGTATAAACTATATAAATTATTTCAATGATTTAATTTGGGATAATCGCAATAGTTTTTGTATAAAGGCCTTGGATTGCAATTGGCTTTAGGTACTAAAACTCCTAGGACCGGTTCTGGATACCAACTTAATGCGTAGGTTATAACAATGTAAACCCGAAATTCATTCTTTTTCGATAAAATGAGGTTAATTCAAAAAAGGTAATAACATCAGTCATTATCATCCACCATAACTATGTGTTGATAAACTAGCGAAAATACGGGGCTGTAGTTAATTTATTATCCCGTTGTTGCAATGTTGTAGAAACAGCTCTTAAGATTAAACTCTACAAAAATTCATGAGCTTAAAATGATGTTGGCTGTATGTGGTAAAAGGCTTGCAAAAACCCATAAACAAAACATACAAGGTTCTCAGCAAAAGGTTAAAAAAATTTAAAAGCAGTATTGTGAATACATGGACTGTAAAATGCAATGATAACAAAGATGCTTTTTTTAACAATTTCTTCATTTTTAAGGTTTCATATGGAGTTTACATTAGCCTCTAACCAAAGAAAAACCTTCTAGACCTTTCACCTCCAAACTGGTAAAAAGAAAATCAAACATAAATTTACCCGTTGTCGCATTTTATCATATTTCTCCATTCTACAAAGAACTCCTAGAAAACCTATGTCGCATTTATATAAAATCAATTAACAACGATGAAAAAGAAGAACATCAATATGTGTCAAGTAATTTCAATTTTTCTCGTTTAAAAAAAAGGGGGTTTCATGGCCTTGTTAGGACTAAGCAAGGTACCCATAACAACCACAACTAGGATGAGTGTGGTTGTTTCCTCCACCATGGTTATATGGTTAGTGTGGTAACGGAGGAAATCTCACCTACTTCAAGCAAAGGCAACAAAGTACTCTTTTTTTTTGGCAAATCGTCAGTACTTCCTCACAACCTCTACAAATCTAACTAACTCCGATCAGTTCAGCAAAACATGAACAAGTCCAACCGAATCTCGTTCATTCTCTTCCAAATAGAAAAAATAAATTGTTTTTTTTATCATGGAAAAATCAAAGGTTGTTTGTTCTTGTGAACGGAAGAGAATTGTGAGTACCATAGGAGTGCAAATAGTTTGTACCGAAATAGAATGCTTAAATGAACATGTAAGATATGACCAAAATAAAAATTAGGACAAAAAAGAGTGTATACAAGGAATACAAAAGGTAAAAAATGGATCTAACATATAAGGTATGACCAAACAGCATATCAAAAAAGAGGCAGGCTATTTACACTGTGACATAAACTCCAGATAATCCAAGTTTCGGTCACAAATGTATTTACGATCACCCCTCGCAACAGACGACGATGGACTGCCGACCAAAAAAAAAATACAAGAAAAAAACAGTCGCATCAATTTTCCGTTGTGTGCGTGGAGAATTCATCGGCGAACTACTGCCAACTACAAATCTGGGTAATATGGAATAATGAATGCGGTGCATTTAGCATGCTTCAGAAAAAAGAGCTTTGTCATGGAAAAGAAAACGGTATTAAAAAAAGCAGAATTATGAGGAAAGAGACTCACTCTATCATGCCCAATAACTCTCCCCGGATTGTTCCTCATAATTCCACTAACAATCCCCTCGATTACACTGTTACCACTCCCACTCCAGACAAAATCAAAACACGGCTTCTTAACATAAAACTTTTCCTCGCACGCAGGTATCGGCGGTGACACAATCGCCGGAGGGTCCAGGACGTTCTGATACCTTGTTGAAACCTTCAGTCGAGCTCTGAGCGCTCGATCGATTCCAAATATTAAAAAGAGGAAAAATAGGGAGGAAAATAGCTGCAGAAACGCCGATCGCTTGCTTCGCCATGTCAATATTGCATTTTTCTTTAGGAGTGATTTGTACTGCTGGAAAAACAGAGGACAGCCATTCTGAAAATTCGTCATCGTATGTTTTTCACTAATGGTTTTTTGGGAAACTCTATTTAATCAGTGTCCTGCTAGAAGCACACGTGCTTGCACGAAATATGAATCAAGGTCCACGCTTAATAGTGTCTTCCCATTTTCACTTTGAGTGCACTGAAAAAAATAACAACGTTATCCGTACCTCTTAAATTTACAGTCCTTGCTTTATTTTTTGGATTTTTTTTCATTTTAGCCCCCTTTTAAAACTAATTATCGTAAACAGCCCACTTTAAAAACTAATATCAACCTTAGTCCTGTTTTGATCACGTACTAACGACTTTTGAAAAGTCGTCGGTACACATTTTTTTTTACAAAAAACATATAGGCGACTTTTGAGAAGTCACCGATTGACGACTTCCCAAAAGCCGCCTACATGTTTTTAGTTAAAAAAACAATTTGGGCGACTTTTGAAAAGTCGCCGGTGGGCGACTTCTCAAAAATCGCTCAAACGGGGTTCTGTGACAAAACCATAACCCCACTTTCTTCCTCCTTCACTTTATCCATTTCCTCTTCATCTCCAAAAATCCATCAAATCTGAAATTTTCGCCCAAAGCGTAAAATATTTAGCATTTTGTTCAACAAATTAGAAGATGGCAAGCTCTTCAATGCGGGATGCGCCTCTAGGTATGGATAAATCAAAATTCTTTCAATTTAGGGTTTTGAAGAAAATTGCAAAATATTGGTTTTTAGGATTTGTAAACAATCATTGATTGTTGAGATATCTTAGTATGGATGAAATCATTGTTAAATTGTTGAAAAACAATGCGTAAATTCCTAGTGTTGATGTTGGAAAATAAATTTGAAAATCTTGTTAACTTGTATATGTGTAGATTACTCCGAGATGCTACCCGGACCTATCGATGGATCTGTCATATATTTACAACAACGACATCGAACGAATAATTCGAAAATTCGTCGCGGTAAAATTCTTTGTGTTCGAAATGTACAAATATTGAATGATATTGTATGTTACATGTTGATAATATTTTTGTGATATTTTGACAGAGCAATAATGCAGACGGAACCATAGATCATTCGTCTAAAATGAATAGAGTAACATATGCTCATCCAGACGTTATACAACTGATAGACCAAGCCGGATTTGGACTGGTTTTTAGGGTGGGGCACATCCAGTTGGATCATCATCTTATCACCGCTTTGGTGGATAGATGGAGGTCAGAGACATCTACATTTCACTTACGTGCTGAGAAGATGACTATCACGTTGGATGATGTTGTGTGCTTACTTGGCATACCCATAGACGGTGCTCCGTAGACCAACCCCGATCCAGTTGATTACTTTAGTTTATGCCAAGAGATCCCAGGTTTAACTCCTCCAGTAGAGGAATGGTGAGGAAACGAAATGATACGGACAAGATGGTTTAGACAACAATTTGCGAACGACATACCAGTAGACACCACGGAGATTCAGATTCAACAATGAGCCAGTGCCGTTGTATTGCATATTATATGCTCGAGGTTGATATGCGATCATTCGAAGACACGGATATGGCTTAGATGGCTTACATTTTTAGAAAACTTTGATGTTTGTCACCAGTATTCGTGGGGCAGTGCAGTTCTAGCGTATACGTACTGCGAGTTGACGAAGCTTGCTTTGCAAGAGAGCGTAAGTATTGGTGGTTGTGTGAGTCTAATACAGGTATTTCCATTATTTACTTTCGTCGACAGTTATTTCATATTCTCTTATCCAACTGAAATCATGTGTCTAATATTATTTGCAGCTTTGGTGTTAGACTTATCTACCTGTAGGTAGAATAACGATGAGGAGGACGACGATTGATTTATCATTGCCATACGGTGCCAGGTATAATTAATTCTGTAGTATACTACGTATAGTTGTTCGAATTTGAGAAGTTACAATTTTATATTTCTACAGGTGAGTAGGACCTAAAAGCACCATTTCATCACCGAGGCGTCATGTTGCCTTCTACTGTAATGAGTTCGATGTGCTAGACTATCATTCTGTGACTTGGACCCCATACGCAGATGTGCTTGGAGATCTGCCAAACTTATGTGCCCCTTCCATTCAGCCGTGAACTGCTCGTGTTCCTCTCATTTGCTTTAATGATGTCGCCTATCATCTTTCTAACCGAGTGATGTGGCAGTTTGGTATGGCCCAGCATTTACCGGAACAACCACCGCATTACAGGATTGATATTGCAGTTGGGGAGTATGCTATGGCGATTGAGACATGGACCGAGCGCTACATGCACATGCAACAGGAATGCGAATTCACATTGTCCGAACAAAAGTATCTGTCTTGGTACTGGAACATCACGTGTCAATATGTTCTTCGTGCCATCGAGCCACCTACAGCGCCTCCCGTTGTTGCAGACCCTTACACTCTCAAAGCACCCCTCGAAAGGAATGTGGTACGTAGGACATACAGTCTTTATTCAAATATTTGAAATTTATACTTTTTCTTGAACTTTATGTTATGGCAGGCGGACGGCATTTACCGTGCGATCGAGATTATAGACGAGCTTACACAAGAGGTTCCTGAAAGATCGTAGGGGAAATGCTTTAGTGTAAAACGCATCTTAGAATCTATTTTGGGGAGAAACAAGTTAACCAGACCAAGACCGCCTCCACCGCCTCCTCCACCTCCACCACAGGCGCTCATCGAACATGTCATAGAAGCCCACGGCGTTCCTCCCACTACTCGTACATATCAGCAATGGAGACATCGAAAAGGCGCTTCTTCATCTTAAGAAACACAATTTGAAGTTGCTCCCGGCCCTTCACAGCTTATAGATCCTACGCAAGCAAGTGAAGAGAAGGATTCGCCAAATGAAATTCCACTGTCTATGAGGAAACCAAGACGAACTCCACTAGAACTTTGTAGGTTGAAGTAGTGAGGATGATATAAGTTGTTGATATGCTTTGTCCGGTTTTGTTTTGTTTAAGGAATTGTTAAAATATTGGGATTAGTTGTTTTGTTGAATTGTTGGATGTCAGAATTGGAACGCAATTCTTGAATTGTAGGATGTTGGATTTTGAATTCAATTGTTGAATTGGTGGATGTGGTAATTTGAGTTGTTGGATGTTGGATGATTGAATTTGATTGAAATGTTGAATTTTGATTGTAGTGAAGTTTAGTGTATTGTTGAAAATGGTGATGCCCTGCACACTCATCTGGGGCGACCTTTCAAAAGTCGCCTCCATCGAAGTGTGCAGGGTTTCAAAACAGAAACCCTGCACACAACTGGGGAAACTTTTCAAAAGTCGCCCCAATTGTGTGTGCAAGGTTTCAAAATAGAAACCCTTCCCTTCAACCTTCCTCATATTTCACTTTACCAAATGCCAAAGAGAGAACCCAAAACGTAACCCACATCTCTCTTTCACAATTTCAATATTTTCCGACGAAAACGACTATTTTTTAGAGATTTGGAGACACAACAAGAAGGTAAGTTGCATAAGCACTATTAAATTTGTTTAATCTTTTGCGATTAAGGCTAATTCCAACATTGATATTTTCAAGAAAAAAGTTGTTGAAAATGGACAATTGGGAGCTTGACGACGAGACGATGATGAAAATGTATGATGAATTTGAACAACAACGAGGCTTTGTGCCGGTTAATGAAGAAAATGTTGAGGTTGATTTCGTCCCTGAGACGCAGGTTGAAAACTTGCCCCCCTCTAGGGGTGGCGGTACATCAACATTGGCCGTGGTTAGCGGTGAATCAATACAACAATCACTTCATGGAAAATTAATGGATGTGCTAGCTCGTCGTAAGCCTAACAATGCTAGTTCAAGCCGGACACCGCCTCGGGTACTTTGTTATTGCAGAGATGAATGTGAAGTGGTTGTGTGTCGGAATGAAAGGAATGCGGGTCGTCGCTTTTACCGTTGTGAATCGTACAACGATAATAAGTTACGGCCTAACGATGTTGAATGTTGTAACTTTTTTAAATGGAAAGATCCGGAAATGTGTCCAAAGGGAGTTGCAAATGCCCTTGAGATGCAAGCAGAAAATGCCCGTTTGGAGAAGTTGAACCTACAATATCGCAACGCACTATTGAATAAGGGCGTACCGTTCAATAAGTTGAGTCCTCGTAGAATGTGGGAGGAGAAGTAAATAGAAATCTGGGTGTTCATTTTTATGCAATTGAATTATGTATCGTTGAACATGTATTATGACGATTTATGTATCACTAGCTTACATTTGCATTTGTTTACGTATCACTTAGCAGTTAATATTTCTCAACTTACTTTCGGTGGAGTAATCCAATTCCAACACATAACATTCATAACGAACATAGCACATGAAATAAAAACACAAACTATTCTTACATAAACAACATACAGTTTACAAACATCAAACCAACAATAACACACATACAAAAACTAAGTAATTGAATTACAACGACTCCTTTTATGACCGTGCATACCACATTTACTGCATCTATTCGGCCTTGGAGGCTGCATCTCATCCATAGTGCCTTTAATTCTAGTAGACTTAGGCCTTCCTGGAGCTCGCCTTGCGGGGGGTGGAAGTACCATTTGACCTTCGTGTGGAGACCAATAGCTTTTATCGCGTATGGGATGAAATTCTGCAGAGTATGCCGCTAGGTAATTTTGAACGAAGTACCAATGTGATGCGAAATCACGATGAGCTCTGTTTGCATCATTGGCCACCGATGAACAAGCGGCCATCACATGGGTGCAGGAGAGATGCTACAGTAATGGGATGTTGCATGTACATGAACAAGTGTTACCATCGATTATAACTTTGAATTCAACTCCGAAGTAATGAATCACTTGCCATTCAATTTGACTGAAACGGACAATCCGACAACGTCTTGCTTCGCTTGCTCTCTCCGCTATTTTTGCTTCCCATTTTGGCATGACACGAAGTGTGGAATTCTTAGCTAACTCTCTTCTTTGGAAAAAGTAATCAACAGATTGCTAGAAGGTACATGCAACAAGTGCTCTAATAGGAAAAGATCTTGCACCCCTAAGTACACCATTAAAACTTTCTGACACATTAGTCGTCATAACATGAAAACGACCACCATCATCTTTACATAATGCCCAATTTTCCTCATTTCCACCCAAACTTCTCTCTATCCAGTTGTGTGCTCTTATACTGCTGGTTTTAATTTCTTCACGAATCTTTAAATACTCAATCTCCTCAGAGGCACATGCAGCAGCGTATAATAAACGGGTCAATCGTTTGTCTCTGAAACCCACTACTTGAAAATTAGCTTTCAAATGTCTGGCACAATATCTATTTATGTGGGGCTAGCCATTTGCTCTCCAACGATGTAGGTATTCCTTTCATTCTATCAAAAATGAAAGTAATACGATGATTGTTCACGCTGTGAATGAACCGTTGCATGCACGCAAAAAACCAACCCCAACTATCGGTGGATTTGGACTCAACAATGGCAAATGCCAAGGGATATAGCTGATCATTTGCATCAATGGCGGTTGCAACAAGTAAGGTACCTTTGTATTTACCATATAGATGTGTACCATCTATGCAAAGCAAAGGTCGACAATGGAAAAATCCCTCAATACATGGCCCAAATGACCAAAATGCACGATCAAAAACTCCGTACTCATCAGTAGTCACATGTCCTATGCTTCTTGGATTTGTTTTGCATATTTCACCGAAGTATTGTCGTAGGTTGGAATATGACTCTGCCCAATCACCGTAAATTCGTTCAATTGCCTTGCTCAATGCTCTTCATGTTTTCAGATAACCAATTTTGATAAATAATTGTTCCTCCATTAGAACCTGCACCGTTCCAGTCGTAATGTTCAAATCGGATTTCACGAAAGGCATGATCTTCGATACCATAAAAGATGATGTAGCTTGCCTATGATTTGAGTTCACTGTAAGGTTAATGCATGTATGATCACTATGATATTTTTTAATAACCCACCATACAGCCTCTGTCTTTTTTGAGTCAATAGCATGTATTCTCCAAGGACAACTGTCATCAATGTTGCAAATGGTAGTGTATTTTGCTTTGTTCAACCTTATTGGCTTAAAGGACACCGCATGTAAGATTGACCATTCTGATAGTTGTTGTAGAAATTTTGCTTTACTCTCAAACACCATGCCAACTTTGAAACCGGTTTGTACGCTGGAAGATAAAAATAAATCGTTGTTGAAGTTTACATTTGCTACAATCGACCTAGCCATAATTTGTGCACTGCACAAATCATCATCCAATGGTATCTCAATTTCTGGTTCATCGTTGTCCACACAATCTGCTTCTGCACCTCCAAAATCGTAGTATACTGGATCATTGTTTACTTGCATATTTTCCACCCAGGTTGTATCAACCTCTGGTATTGACACAACAGACATACTATCAAGTGTAGGAACATCTTCAGCTTGTACATCTTCTTCATCATCTACATCCATATCATCGTTGCAGATAGTTTGACCCGTTGGTTCATTCGGTGGTTGGACGTATGACTCTGTAGCAGTGTTGTTTGCTGCGAAGCTACAGTAAATTAATACATCAATTTTAGTTTATTTCTACATACCAACGATTTTGCAACATATTGCAATATTTAACTTACTTTTGCCTTAAATGGTAAAATTCGGTGGCTACATTCGTTCAGATGTACGGCTACTCGATGCTCTAGCACTTCTTTTAGTGGAATTCTGAACTGAAATAAAACTGCACGGGAATACAAATTTAGTACAATAATTAAATCAATTCAATATACTAGATCTGTATGTAATCACGGTTAAATTATACCTCTGACTCATTCGTGGATAGCTGTCCTACGTCAAATGGGGATAGGTAAATTGGACAATTGGCTGCAAACTCGTGAATGGATGAAAACCATAATACATTTGTTGTTGCCCATATTGCGATATATGCTGAGTCGGATGACTAAAACTAGGTGACGGAATTCCTTGCCCAGTACTCATGTTCCCCACCATTCTAGAATATTCTTCAATGCCAAAATTTGTTACGGGTGCTGGCCAATTGCAAACTATATCAATATCGTACTCTTTCGGTTTTATCTTTGTTGCTTTGTAAACCGACTCTTTCAACTGCTCAAAAGTAGAACCTCTTCGAACTTTAGCCGGTTTGTAAGATCCACCAAGATATTTCCCACACGTTAAATCGTCAATAACCAATTCACCATCATAATAGCATATGGTTGGAATAAAACTAGGAGTCATTCTACATCAACCAAAAAAAATTAGTTTGCAAACTAATTTGAAAACTTAGGGTTTCTACTGCATATCTTGATTGGATTTGACCGTATGACGGTTTGCTATGCTTGAGCTAGATCTTCGAAATCTAATGCTTTTAAGGAGATTAAATGAAATTTAATCAGGTTTAAAAGAAAATTTGAGGTAGAGGGTTTTGGTGGTTTTTGGAGATGAAGAGGAAAAGGATAAAGTAAAGGGGGAAGAAAGTGGAGTTCTGGTTTTGTCACAGAACCCCGTTTGGGCGACTTTTCAAAAGTCGCCCAAATTGTTTTTACCAAAAACATGTAGGCGACTATTGGGAAGTCGCCAGCGGGCGACTTCTCAAAAGACGCCTACATGTTTTCGGTAAAAAAAATTTGTACTAGCGGCTTTTCGAAAGTCGCTAGTACGTTTTGGCCAGCTCGGGGCTGAGCTGGCCAAAACAGGGCTAAGATTGATATTAGTTTTTAAAGTGGGTTGTTTGCGATAATTAGTTTTGAAAGGGGGCTAAACTGAAAAAATCCTTAATTTTTTTATTTGTTTCCCTCTTCTAAACAAAAAGCAAAATTCTAACGTAATTATTTCAAACGCGAAAAACCAACCATTAAATATATAACGTAAAAGAAGAACAAAAATATTTATCGCAATTTATGTTGTATGATACAATAATAAAACCCTATTAATGATGCGCACTTATGACAGTTTCTCTAGCCAAATATGTTATTAAATCATATATTGCTATTAAACGTACTAATAGAACCATATGATGATGGGTAAACGACCATTCAGTCGTATAATTTTAGAAAAAGGAACTTTTATTGCAATTTCATTAATTTAAGTTAAATACAAAATGATTTTTGAACCCAAATGTTTGTTGGATTTATTTATGAATAAGAGGGACAATGCAATACTTACAAACATGTGAACGTGGGGATTGAACACGATAAACGATGAAATTTTATGCTAAAAGTGTATAAAATGAAAATTAGGATTTGCCCCTTATTTTCAAGTTTTATAGGCAAAAACCTCTCATCAAAAACTTGTTTTAAATTAAATTCCTATTTTTATTTTCAGTAAAAAAGAATTTTCATTTTTTGTTTCAAAATTAAATTTGAACTTAATCGCATGTTTCTACGACAAAATTTATTTTTTTCGATGATTTTCTTTAAAATGCAAATATTTGCATTTTTTTTAGAAATATTTACCAGCAATGAAATATGAGCATTATGGACGGAACTCTAAGCTAACTTATGAACATGTTCATACCGTTTCAAACATAACGGTATATAATAATAACTGCATAAATTAAACTTAACAAATAGAAACATGCTAAGAACAGGTATCGATATTATTTAGTAAAAAAAAGGCTCACTATAGAGCAAAACTCTCAACAATAATTTTTTTTATAATACTCAGCAAGACAAGATGAATCACAATGAACATTCAAACCACCTTTGAACGGACCTAAAATCCTAGAGCGCGTCTTTTTGTGCAAAAATTCAACAAAACATACAATGCTAAGTGAAGTATTTCTTGGTTATCAAATGCATATATATGTGTGTATGTATGTATATACATATACATATACATACATATACATATATGTACATACATACATACATACATACATATGTGTGTGTGTGTGTTAGTGCAGATTTTCGTCAACACCAACACTCGAAGTCCGAAGGCATGTCTCCGGGAGTCGAATGGGATATTGGACTCGACGAAGAGACTATTGAAACGTGTCGTAACTAAATCTTGAATTCAGGATGCTGAACCGTAAAGTAATAATAGTATATGTAAAGAAGGCAAAGTGCAAATAAATAACACTGATTTGTAGTGGTTCGGACCGAAAACCCTACGTCAACTGTTCTTTTCTTCTTTATTCACTCTTATATTGCCGAGTGGTTGTTTACATTGAATTTTGGCATTTTCGCCATGGATAGAGCTCTAATATAGAAAAGTACACTTATGATTTTATGTCAATTTTTGTTATGCCAGAAGATCCCTTGTGCCTTGGGTTTGCCGCTTATTTATAGCCAATATGCCCTAGCGCCATTGGTGGAGAGCCTGCTTCTTGGATAGATGACCAGGCTTGTCATGTGCAGCTTTGATTTAAACACTTGTCATCATTTAGTTTAAAGTGCTTTGATGCAGATTGCTGACGTGGCACTTTTATATATAGCTCATTTGATTCCTTTCGTTTATCTTAGCCGTTGATCTCGGTCTAGGGCTATCTGAGACATTGATTGTTGATACTTATTAAAATATCTTTGGTCTCGGTAGTTGCTACCCTCGGCTGAGCTTGTTGTCTTAATCAGACAATGGTCTTGATCTTCATCAACGTCTTTGCTCTTGATTTCGAATCTCGTGCTCTTGGATATTGAGCACGTTGCCTAAGCTCTTGGTTGAAACCAAATAATGGGTCTCGGAATTACAAACCAATGAAATTTCCTTTCGAATATGCGTAATTCATGTTTGGTATAAATTATGGTGTAATACATGCCTTCCAAAGTTCATCTTATACAGTCGATATGAGGTGGAATTTGGAAAGAATGGTGTTATATTATGTTTTGTTCTTAGGTTGTAATTTTGTTTCCATCATAAAATTGTTTCGAGCTTTTGTGTGAAATAGTTAAATAGAGAATTCTCTGCAATATTACTTTACCGAGACAACTTATGAAGATTTGACCTTGTTTCAGAAACACTTTGAAATCTAACCTCATCTAAAGGGATTTTGGAAATGATTTGAAATCTAACCATAGAGGGTTTTTGGAATAATTTGAAATCAATGCTTAGAGGTAAAGGCTTAGCTGGTTGCTTTGGTCAAGTGGCGAGTAGTAAGTGGTTTTGAAAATTGAAGGGTGAAATTTTAACTTGGACCATGAGGTCAAAAACTTTAAAATCATATTTCTAACTCAAGACTATCTAGGCTGGGCGATGAGTGAAGTCGCCAAAATGCCGAAAGGCGATATCTAAATCAGTACTATAAGATCAAAACTTATGAAAATTGTTCTTTCTACTTAAAGTCGTCTGGAATAAGTGGTAAGTGGGAGTGTTTCGGTACCATGAGAAAAAAATCTAATTTAAGACCGTAAGGTCAAAATTTTTGAAAACTATGCTTGGCACTTAAAGCCATCTAGGCTAGGTGGTAAGCAAAATTGTTAGGGCACCAAAAGGCATAATCTGATTTGAGACCATGAGTCAAAACTTTTGAAAACTATGCTTGTCACTTGAAGCCATGTGGGCTAAGTGGTAAGCGAAATTATTACGGTGCCGAAAAGAAAAATCTAATTTGAAACCGTGAGGTCAAAACTTTTGAAAACTATGTTTGCCACTTGAAGCTATCTAGGCTAAGTGGTAAGCAAAATTATTACGGTGCCGAACGACAAAATCTGATTTGAGGCCATGAGATCAAAGCTTTTGAATATGCTTGCCACTTGAAGCCATCTAGGCTAAGTGGTAAGCTAAATTGTTGCGGTGCCGAAAGAAAAAATATGATTGAAGACCGTGAGGTCAAAACTTTGGAAACTATGCTTATCACTTGAAGCCATCTAGGTTAAGCGGTAAGCGAAATTGTCAGGGTGCCAAAAGGAAAAATCTAATTTGAGACCGTGAGGTCAAAACTTTTGAAAACTATGCTTGCCACTTAAAGCCACGTAGGCTAATTGGTAAGCGAAATTGTTACGATGCTGAATGAAAATCTGATTTGAGACCGTGAGGTCAAAACTTTTCAAAACTATGCTTGTTGTTTGAAGCCGTTTAGGCTAAGTGGTAAGCAAAATTGTTACGGTGCCGAAAGGTAAAATCTGATTTGAGACCGTAGGATCAAAACTGTGTTTGTAGTACGAATTTGTAAGTGATCATTCGGGACTAGACCTTTGATGAGATGGGTTCTAATTTCGCATTTAATGCAGGTCCAGATGTTGGCAATTGATTGGTTATCCCCAAAAAGTGTTTCTCCCTTTTTTTGTATAATGATGACTTGGCATCCGATGGGGGACCCTTTGATATTCTCTTTATGTACACCCGTAAAACTTAATTCACGGTGGAAAGTTTTCCTCTTTTAAATTAATGTCGTTCTTTTAATAAAAACACTCACCCATTTTCTCTTCTCTTTTCACTTATTCAAATTATAAAATCACCATTGTTATCTTCAAGATTTCTTCGATTCCTCTTTCGACATCTGCCCTATTTTCTTAAATTAGAAATGGATGCTCCTATTCAGATTCGGTAAGAACTCGACAATATTTTGTATTAGTATGAGATTATATGAGTTGAGACGCTCGCTCTCTTGTCCGGGATGCATTATAGCAATCCCCCAGAAGGGTATTTTGTGTGGTCTGTGGAGCATTTGAAACATGGGATTTTCCTACCTCTAGCGCCCTTATTTGTTGATGTTCTAAAATTTTATCGCATTAATCCCTTCCAACTCTTGGCTACCACCTACACAACTTTATCTGCCATGAGGATCGTGTATTCCAAAAAAGCTATCGGGACATACCTGTTATCGAGATCAATTACATGTTCAACTTGTTAGAATCCAAATCCATTAGGGAACTTCCTACATATTTTCTCAAATTTCTATGGCCATCTCCTCTACAGTATCCATTTAACAAGATAACACCACATAAGTGGTCCCTTGTTAAGGCCTCTTTTGATCAAATTGTCACCTCCTTTAATAATGCTAGTATGTTTTTGGATATTTTCCTTTCCTTTCGTCTCACCTGTATCCTAAGTTGTATCTCCTTATTTTGTTAAACCTTAAATAGTGAGACCCGAGAAGAGTAATGATCCGGCTATCATTGATCAATATAAGGAGAGGTTTATGAAGATTCATTTCTTATAGGGATACCGATACCTAGTTCTTGCCGAAGAAAAACTAAAAGCTCAGAGCTTGCTACCTCCTTCTGCTATATTTTTCGAACTCGCACCATTTAAGAAGTACGATACAGCTTCTGCGTAATCATTGATAGTAGTGGGGAAACCAAATCTAATCCTAAAAAAAGTGAAACCAGGGGTTTTACTCTTTAACCATTGAACTAGTTTATTTTAGGCTCTTAGCGCAACTTAGTCTTAACTTTGAGTTTGATCTCATCTTCTTTTTTTGCAGTGTCTTCTTTCCTAAGAAGGTCGGCTTCCCAGATAGGGGAAGGTCAAGAAAAATCCAAGCCATTGCTTTGTAACAAAGGCACCCTTGGTTCAAAGACACAAAAGGTCTCCAAATTCTCTAAAGCCGAGAGTTCTAAGGGAAGAGATTCAGATTTACTTGTTGAGAAAAATAAACATGTGATGGAAATTACGAGAGATGCCTTTGAAGGTGGCATTCTTCATGCCATTATCGAAACTCATGCTAGACCTCCAATCTTTATCCTGAGACTTCGGAAAGTAATCAAGTATGGCCTTGGGAGAGTATCAAGGTAAAAATTCTTGTGCTAGATTATGATTTCAACATGTGTCCTTACTTTGTTTACCTCTTCCTAGACTATGGTGAAAATCTCTACCCTTCAACATGGGTTGCTGGAAATGGAAGAGACGGTGAAACTGCCGAAGCGATAAAAAGGAATTCACAGAATTCAGGGCTAAGGTTCAAGAGGCGACTACTCAAGTTGAGCGATCAGGTAGAATTTTGGGAGAAGTAGATTGTAACATCCCCCATTCCGAGGCCCAAACCTAACCGCTATGGATGCCGCAGTCATCCAGCGACAACAAAATGCAGAAGCACATGAATATGAAAAAATTTCAAACATGGTTTAATAACAAATTTTCATATTTCATTTCACAAATGATATTTCATATTCATTACATAATCTCATTCGCAAACCCACGTTTAGAGAAATTACAAGTATTACAAAATACTCTAAAAGCGACATATGAACATGCCCCTTGGTTGATCAGAGTCAAATACTCGGCAATTATACAAACTGTCATTACATCTAAATAAACAAATACCAAACTACACAACGGAAATAAATAAAGTTCCTAATGGTTAGATATCCTCATGCACGTCTTCGAAAGCTTATTCGTCTGACTTGAATCCTGAAATCTCTTACTCCCGACCTACTCAAATGAGTACCCAAGAGTTTAAGGGGAAAAACAAAAACTTCGGGTCAGACAACAGTCAGGTGTGAATAATAACCTATCATCTCGAACGAAAATAAATATCTAGTGAGACCACGCCGTTGAGTGGAACAGGCTTTCCCTTTACTAGTGTCTTAACTGAAACATAACAACCATATATTATGCTCCTGCAACCACACTGGTTAGAACATAGAAAATAGCATTTATAATCATGCAACATATAGTGGATTACCCAACCCGGTTCATTATATTATCCATCTTAATTTCAAATGACTACCCATCATGATTTAAACTGACTACCCATCTTATTTTAATCTGATTACCTATCTTATAATTATATGGACTACCCATCTCACAGATAAGCACATTCAGAATTATGTGGACTATGTATCTCGTATGTAATAATTACTTGGATTTCCGATCCCCTACCATATTGACTACTCATCACATGTGGTTAATTATTTAAAATTATATGGACTATCCATCACACATATTCCATTTAACTTAAAATGATGTTGACTATCCATCACACATCCTATAGTTTTCCTAGGATGACTATGAACTCTTCGTTATCCTCGTAGAGACTATCCATCTCCGACATGATGTGGACTATCAACCTTATATTCCATAGTTTTCCTAGGATAACCATGAACCCATTATTTACAATTTAATTCATGTTATCCACATGTTTAACCTATGTTTATTGGTATCCCCAATTAAGCTATTTCCCCTTAAAGTTATAATATTTCAAAGTGACACATACATTGGTATCCCTAGTTGATTCATGTCGAACTTATTAAAAAAATAATGGTGTCCTTAAGGTTTAAAGTCGAAGTCAAGGGCATATGGCTCGCCACTATTAAATAATTTAAATTTTAGATCAATGTCGAAGTTCATCTACATTGGTGTCCCCAATGATAATGTCGAAGTATACAATTTAAAATGGTATTGGTATCCTCAATGACGACATCGAAGGAGAAAACTTAGGCTCTCCGCCTTTCAATAATATAGTATAGATCAATGTCGATGACATTAATAATTTTGACATAGAGGTCTAACGCTATCCGCCTTTAATCATAACACACAAGCGGTTTTAAAACAATGTCGATGATGATGTTTTCGACCTTCATAAACTATAGGCTATCCACCTATTAGACAAAACATAAAACCATCATAAGTTAAATGGCTAACTTCCAAAGATATAGGGTCATCGACCCTCTTAAAACATAGGCCACTTCACCCCTTTTAAATATTTGTAGTTTATATAAAACAAGTCTCTTTGACTTTAAAAAATGAAGTGCAACGTCGATGCTACACTGCATCATTGTCGACTCCAATCAATATAAAACTCTAAGCATATGAGGTCGCCAACCTTGATGCATAATGACACCAAGACCCTCTACGTCAATATAAAATCCTTTAAAATTTAGTTTGCTTCGGCTACCATGCTGCTTGGTTCGAAGACATAATAGGCGGCATTACTGGCTAAGTATTGAAAACAGTCGAAATGATTAGGTGCGACATCATTAAAAACGGTGATAAAGACATGAGACTTCGTCGATGACGACATTAAGCTTTTAAAACGCTTAGATGAATCATGAAGACACCATGCCACCAATCATATATTGCTGTCGTTATCCACTACTATACCAAAAGAATCACTCCATGGATACTTAGGTAGATATCATGTGCTTCTCCTTCATTGACGTCGACATTCAATGATGCGGTTCATCGTTAGGCTCAATGGCGTATGGTGGCATGACATTATCGTAATTCTTAGTAAAACTGTTTTATTACTACTTTGAGCAAAAAAAATTCACCAAATCTAATTTCTTGTCCAATTTCTATTGGATAAAGCAATTTCTTTACAAATTCTTTTTTGAAAACTACTGGCATGTTAAATTTCAAGTTCTCAAATGTATTTAAAATGATTAATTAATATCTTTAATTAATTATCCTTTTAAATGCTTATCTAGCATAATAAATTCGAAATAAATTGAAATCACTTGCGAAAAATCCTAAAAATTCGCAGAAATTAGAGAATATCCTTCTCTTTACCATATAAAAATTTTGAAGCCAAAAACCATATTTAATTATTTTAAATAATTAAAACTCAAAATAATACTATTCCTCCTTAGGAAATTGATAAAATAATCTATATAACTTGGAAAATTATGAAATTAAAAAATCATCTCCAAAATAATGTTTTATATAACATATCAAAAAATAAAAGCATTTGGAGATTAAAATATTAGGTTTTACCCTTAAAACCCATTTAAATAATTCCTTAAAAATTTCAGTAATCATTATTATATCTAAACAATGATTAAAAACAATCACATCTTGGCAAAACAAACAACAGTAATTTGGGTACTATCCATAATTGAATTCGAGATAAACAAAAGAGATGGATCTTGTATTGTTCACCTTTAAAATAATGTTGGAGTTGAGATTAGATTTAGGTCTTGATTCCCTAAGCTTTAGTTCGTGAATCTCCTTTGATTTCTCCCTCCCTAGGTGGATTAATGGACGGCCTTACTATATTTTTCTTAGATTGTTTGGTGAGTGAGTAAAGTGAGAATGCTATGAGGGGGAGAGGGTTTAAGGAAAATGATAGGTCTATTTCCTAAAAATCTCCTCTCGTATATTCTCTTATATGTTTAACTTTTAAAATAATTGCTTTATTTAATTCATTAAGGCACGACCTTATAAATGTTCAAATCTCATTCTCCTTAACCTTTTACATTATTCTATTTAATTTATCCATTTAACTATCTTGGATAATGTTTAACTGAAAATAGGGTCGTTACGAGGATCGTAGGGTCGAGACCCTTGAGAAAGCCCTGAAGGAAAGGGATAGGCTGAAGAAATCCATGGCAGGGGTGATTAATAGACAACATTACATCGCTGGAGATGAGCATGAGAGGGAGGCCAACAGGCGAGCCTTCCAAGTTTTATTTGATGCTTATGCTCACCACCGGGATCAAAACATGCCTTTCTCTCTAGCTTATCTTGAAAACCATGCAGTCACTGTTAGCACCAGAATTGGTCACTAACACCCTAGAGTAGATTTATGTAGCGAGATAAATGAAGAAAGTAAATGGAAAAAGAGGAATAACATAATATAATGCATAAAGAACAGTAAAAAAATAAGAACAACGGAAGTATAGTGGTTCGGCGTAACTGCCTACGTCCATTTTGAGTGTAATCTTTATTGCTTTTTCAACTGTTTAAATACAGATACAATCCACAAAGAGCAGCTTGAATTCAATTTGGAACAAAAGGAAATGAGTATAGAAAATGGTAGAGTCTCCTCCTCGTTTCTCCAAAAAAGGTCCTCTAAAATGGAACCATGCACCTCTATTTATAGATGGAGATAGTCTGGCTTCTCTGAGCTTGCATCTCTTTCCAGTCCTTTAGGCCCACGACCAAGAGAGTTCGGCCCACAACTGATAAGCTAGGAAGACCGACCTGAGCATGCCAACCCCTCAAAGCTGACCCGGGGTTTCCTAGGTGTTGACTCGAAGCAGGCCCAACTCTGGCTCGAAGCAACTTGGACTGCGACTCGAAGTAACTCACTCCCTTGCTTATGCCGATCCACTCCTCCTTTCCATAATGCCGATCCGGGTTAGCCGACCTGAAGTGACCGAACTGAAGTGGCCGACCTGAAATAGTCGAGCCAAAGTGACTAAGTCGAAGTAGCCGGCCCGAGGTAACCGACCCGATCCAAAAGTACCGACCCCAAACATAAGTGCTAGCTCTAAATGATTATGCCGACTTGAAATCTTCCTCCAATGCCGATCCCTTTTTTACATCCGAGCCCTTGCAAACATGCCGACCTCATACTAAATGATCCCTAGGCCTAAAGCAGTACCGATCCCATCCGTCTACCGACCCCTAGTAGGTGATTCTCACTAACTCGAAGTCGATGACGAGACAACCCGGAGTAAATGCTCTTGTGACTCGAAGTAAACTCCTCCGTGACCTGAATTAGATTAACTCCTGACCCTACTCCCATCAACGTTCAACTATAGTTTTTGCAACTACCATTTTGTAGCCGGGCCAAGTTACCTGGTAACAGTCACCATAGAGGCCGACTTCGCTAAAAGGTATAAGGAGCATCAGAAGGAGAAAGGTACCAAGGCCACTAAAGCTGAAATCCTGGTAGAGGATGAGGAAGGAGCCACTTCTGCTAACGAGGAGGTATAAGAAGATACTCCCGATAGTACTCTTGATGAACGAAACATACCATAACTTGTCTTTGTAATAATATGACTTTTTGTAACTTTTGACCTATATGAATTCTTGAACGAAACTTCCTTAATGACTTATTTATATTTGAATGTTCATTCGACTTGATGCGATTATCACATAATGTTTCAAACTAGAGTAGCCAATATAAAGTCCTTTTCTGGTTACCGTCTTTTATCTCTACTAATTTTTAGTCCATGTTTCTTAGGGAGTATCCAGCTTGAACTTTTCAAAGATTCAATGAGACCATGCTTCTCTTTACCAATCTTATGAGGACAAGGTAGCCGCACTCCAAAAGCTAAAAATAACCCTTAAGGCCTTTGAGATTAAGATCAATTTCCTTGAGTCAAAGTTAGGTCTAAAACCTAACAGATTCTTCGCTTCGAAAAGGGGTGAGCCCTGAACCGATATCTGACCTCAGGAGATAACATTATCATTCCTTTTAAATGAAGGAAGGAGAAGAGGCTAAGGATGATGGGATTAATGAATTTCTTCTGAGACTATAAAACTTTGTTTCAGAGAGCTCTAACTTGCTATCTTGGCTTGTCTTTTTGGATGGATCTCCTCCTTTTGTTTTTATATTTTATCCCATAATGCCCTTGATTTTGTAATCCAGTCTTTGTAATACTCTTTCTTTAGACGTTCATCTCGGCCTATCCCTTGTAGTATTTTCTTGGATAAACTATATATAAAGAAAATTTATTCCTTTTAACTCCACTTCTTATGCTGTCACTTTGCTTAAGTGCACTTTTTAGAGCTTTCCTTTTATGGGGTACCTTTTGCCCATAGGAAAACTTCCATTAAAAGAAGGTTTCGAAGTCAACCAACTTTTATGATTGGATTCTTGTCCGGAGTCAACCTAGTAACACAATTAAGAGTTTCGTCTTGTTCTGATTCTATATTCACTTTTACTTCTTTACAGTTTATCGAGAATCTACTTTATGTCTTAACTTAGAAATTTCTCCCTAACATTCTATCTGTATCGGAAATATACCTACTTCCTATCTAACTAGGAATCTATCTAATGCATGACACTGCTCCCTATGGCTCGCTAACATTGGGAATCTACCCACTTCCTATCTAACTAGGAATCTACCTAACATATGGCACTTCTTGACCATGATACACTAACATTGGGAATCTACCCCACACTCTAATCTAGTTAGGTATCTACCTAACATTCTAATCTAATTGGGAATCTACCAAACATTCTAGTCTAGTTAGGGACCTACCCAATGCATGGTACTACTTGACCATGGCTAAATATTATTAATAATCTACCTAATATTCTAAGCTAGTTGGCTATCTATCTAACATTCTAATCTAATTGGGAATCTACCCAACATTCTAACCTAATTGAGAATCTACCCAATGCATGGTACTATTTGACCATGGCTCACTATTTGTGGAAATCTACCCAACATTCTAAACTATTTGGGAATCTACCCAACATTCTAATCTAAATGGGAATATACCCAATGAATGGTACTACTTGAGCATGGCTCACTACTATTGGGAATTTACCTAATAATCTAACTAGGGAACTACCCAATGCATGATTCCACTGACCATGACTCACTATCAGCATGCATTCTACTTTTTGGCATTTTTTAAACCCAGGATATTGGCCTTATACTTTGTTGCGCATCACTGTAGGGGTGCTTTTATAGTGAGGTCTACCAACTTATCATTGAGTCCTAATCTACAACCACTTATGGCTGGCGTCGACCATTCATAACCGCTTTTGATTGGTGTCAGCCATCTGCAACCACTTTTGACTATAGTCGGCCATTTACAATCACTTTTGGCTAGTATCAGCCATCTAGATCCATTTTAATTTAGTGGTTTTACGGAAAGTGGTTATAACTTGGAAGATGGGAAATGTGGGTCCTTTAAGAAGAAGACCATTTTGTAAAGATTTTTGAAATCACATTGTTCAATAAGAAGTTGATTTGAGTTTGAGAAAGAAGATTGTTGAAGGAAATATTACTATTATTCATATATATTTTAGAAAAATGAAACTCTTCATTGATCTTGTTAGATTAATGGAGAGTTTCGGTCCTTGAATCCTAAATGCAAGTACGAATGGGAAGCTTTAGTTCTTAAACCTTAAATGCAAAATGAATAGGGAATTTCAGTTCTTATATCCTAAATGCAAGTATGATAGGCAAAAGTTCTTAAGGAGAAAAAATATACCAAAAAGGAGATCATGAATACCGAAGCTTGAATATTCCCTCGGAGTCAGAACCCGAGATAGGGTAATGCCAAAGACGGATGTAAAAGGACCTACTAATTAAACTTTTGGAGATCCGAAACTATGAGGCAACCTTCCTTTTTGCTGTTGAAACTTTTGAAGTTATAACCGAGATAAACACTTTAATGAAACTAGGGCCCTTTATTTGTCTGTGGGAATTTGACCTATGAAAAGAATTTTTCCTGCAACTTCATCTTTGTAGGAAGAAACACCTTATGCATTTATTTGACAAGGGTTAGATGGAGTTCTCTTGGAATCCTAAAAGCAAAATGAAATGAATAATTCTAAAATAAGATTTTAATCTAATGCTTAATCAATTTAGTTAACTTCCCTTTTCTATGAATTTTTCGATCGCATAAGAGAGCTTTCGACATTTGTCTGTTTCATATCCATTCATCAAGTGGTAAGCATAATACCTCTCACTCTTTGGATTTTCTTTCTTTAACGAGGGGTATTAGCTTAAAATAGGTTATCACGAGTTTCCATGAATATCCAAGGCAGCTTTGATTGAGTGGGGTAAGGTCTTGATCATGCTTCAGCTTCTTTCGAAGCCCATCATCTAAGGTAACAAGTGGGGCTCTCTTGTCAGAAGGAACCAGATCTTCATATTTCAACATTTCGATTGAAAGATCCCTAACTACACTATTCATGGCCTTAATAATTTTTTGGAGCCGAGCTAACTCATGGAGTGATTTTTGGAGATATCCCGAAAGCTGCCTGATCTGGAGAGCTTGAAGTTCATAAACAGGATTGTATTCTTTACCATTCTCTTTCTCCAAAATGAGGGTAACTAATCCCTCATTGTTGTCTTCTTCAATGAGTTAAATGCGGAGGTTGAGGGCCAACTCCGAGGTTAGCTTCTCATTCCCAAAGTTAGCCATGGTTAGAGGGATGATTTACTAGATTTTTCGAGGGGAAACAAATGATGGAGGTTCAGGGCCCTCCTTCTAGCACCAAAAATGTTAGTGCAGATTTTCGTCAACTCCAATACCTGAAGTCCGAAGGTATGTCTCTGGGAGTCGAATGGGATATTAAACTCGATGAAGAGATTACCGAGACATATCATAACTTAATCTTGAATTCGGGATGCTAAACTGTAAAGTAATAATAGTATATAAAAAGGAGGCGAAGTGTAGAAAGTAGATAACACCGAGAGTTTTGTAGTGGTTCGGTCGAAATCCCTTCATCCACTGTCCTTTCCTTATTTAGTCACTCTTATATAGCCGAGATGGGCTATTTACATTGAATTTTAGCATTTCCACCATGGGTAGAGATCTAATATAGGAAAGTACACATATTGTTTTATGTTAATTTTTTGTTAGCCAGAAGATCCCATGTGCCTTGGGATTACCACCTATTTATCTCCAATATGCAATGACGCCATTGGTGGAGAGCCTTCTTCTTGGATAGATGACCTGGCTTATCACGTGTAGCTTTGATTTAAACACTTGTCATCATCTGTTTGAAAGGGCTTTGATGCAGATTGTTGACATGGCACTTATATATACAACTCCTTTGATGTCTTTCATTTATCTTGGCTATTGATCTCGGTCTAAGGCCATCTGAGCCATTGATTGTTGATTCTTGTTGAAAGATCTTTGGTCTCGGTAGTTGTTGCTCTCGATTAAATTGGAAGTGGTCTTAATCTTCATCGACGTCTTTGCTCTTGCTTTCAAATCTCATGCTCTTGGATATTGAGCCCGGTGCCTAAGCTCTTGGTAGAAACCAAATAATGGGCCTCGGAATTACAAACCAAGGAACTTTCCTTTTGAATATTCATAATTTGTGATGGGTATAAATTATGGCGTAACAATATATATATATATATATATATATATTAATAATTAAATGCATATGCACACACATATTGGTATGCCGGTGTGCCCAACGAATCACATCGCTTGAAATTTTGTATAAAACTCCAATCTACTTTTGTTTAAGGACTTATGTGCAAAATTTCAAGCGTTGTGATTAGGTGGGCACACGAGGACACCAATGTTTGGGTCCGGGTGATTTTCTCCTGCTAACTAGGCATGTTGGTCATTGTTTTATAAGTATAACTATAAAGTGAGTTGGATTCTTTTAGTTTTGCATTTTAGCAAACATCTTGCATGTTATGTTCTTATTACCTCTAATGCCATCATTAACCAAAAGCATGTTTTAAAAAAAGATACAAAATATATGTACAAAAATTAAAATCAAAATTTTTAGTCCACTGTTTTAGTAAATCCAAATCTTTCTAAATTCAAAAAATATGATATTGAACAACTACTAACATGGATCAAATAAGAGTGGTTAGAGGAGGGAACATCGTAGTAGCAGTAGTTAGAGTGGGACAATCGGATGAGTAGTCATGGTTGTAGTTAACGGAGTTGGATTATAGATTGAGAATAATATTTTATCCCTAGATAATTTGTTGTGGACAAATTAATGGAACAATTAACTAAAACTAAGGAGATGAAAAGAAAATAACGGAGATAGTGGAGCTCTTGTTGTAGAAGGTAAGAATCAAAATACTTGCAGCCTGACATGTTTGGAGAAATGGAGGGAAAGGGGTAGTATGTTTTAGGCTTTAGACTATTTTATTTTGGCTCTTATAGTAGGCAAACCTCCTCTATGGTCAGTTTGACAAATTCAACTCTACATGCTCAGGTAAATTTTCATGTTTTTTTAATTCATGTCAATCCTTGATTTAGGAGAACTATCAACATCCATTTCAAAAACCAATATCCCTATTTAATTGATTTGAAGAAGGACAAAAAATAAAAAAGACTCTACTAGATCTAATGATACTTAAACTATTCAGCGTCGTATCGAGTCGAAGAATAATGTCAACCTCCTACCCACAAACCCCTGTTGTCATTTCAGACTCAAACAAATGTAGTCGATGTGGTTTAATCCACACCTTTTAACCTTCGGCATTTGGTGGGTCGATCTATGAATTTGAATTCAAATTTGTGGAGCAATGGTCGAATACATGGCAAAGTTGCAACATGAAAGGTAAGAGAAACATTCCTTAAGCTTTGTGTTGACAATCGCTATTTTAGATGTTGGCTCAGAGGACACCAAGCGGCTTCTTAAAGAAATGCAATCTTATGCTTCTGCATAGAAGATTCAGGCGTTATTCACAAAGGTGCAATTATGGCAATGAGCCGATGTGAATAAACATATCAAGCCCACGTGGGATGGTATGTTAGAATCTGCTTTCAGCCCTTAAAATTCTCTTGAAATACCATCACCTGATAATGAAAATCTCTCCATAATAGAAAGGCGGTACTACTAGCACCTTCCTATCATAAATCACCTCCTTTTCCATAGATAAAAAATAGGCTGTCAAGTATGGATCCACGTAAGCATGCAAAGTAAACTCGAGTCTTGGATGCCCACATGCACGTCATCTTCATGGTTATTAATGGTCTTTGGTCAACACTGAATTTCAACGATGCCTGGAGCACCACGTTCGGTGCAATGACCGAAAAAAATTTACAACAACAAAGCCTTTGTCATTCATTTTCAAGACTGACAGCTGTTGGAAGTAGCCATCAGGAAGGGATTCTTTTATAAGGAAAATAGAATCACCTTCTTAAGCTAGTGGAACCTCCTACTTATAGTTACTCGCAAAACCTCATCGACCCAAGTTGTATTCAACCGTGATTTTTGCCAAAACCTCTTGGGACTAATTCGAGCTAACAAAACTTTTACTACCAGTTAGAGATTACAAAGGAATGGACAAATACGATTGTGCAAGCATTGATTAAAGAAACATCTTTGTCAAAATCAAGTTTGACGAGTCGACCCAGATCCTTAGCAACTCGGTCAGAACAAATAGCGAAATATTCTTCAAAACACACTTTGACCATTGAACTTGATTGAGGGAAGCTACAAACTTGCATGATGGAACGGAGAAACCAATTTACTCATTTGACTAGGAGGGACCAGAGACATGGATAATCTTTCCTCTACCACCTCTCAACTTCATTACCAACATCATGAATGAAGAACTTGCCTTGCAAGAGTGGCGACTTGATATTGCAAATGGAACATGAATGATTAGCATTATGTCGATTGATGAAAACAAATAGGTCTCACATCCATATGCAGCTGGGCTCTCTGATGGAGTTTAGGGTATGCCTAAAGGAAAATTATGTAATTTCGACTATATTATTATTATACACTTAACTCTTATGTACGAATCTTGTTCCAAATGAAAGTGTGCATTACTAGATTTTGTTTCTACCATGTGTACATGCATTTATAATTAAATGTTGATGATTACAATTTATACATATAACAAGAAACTCATAGGAATAAGTATTTAATCGATTATAGGCACAAATATGCTTATAATTTTGAGTATTGAATTGGTAAATATAAATAAATACTTCTCATCAAATGTTCTTAGTCAAGGTGATTCAAGAAAGGGATACTGTAACAACCCGCCATTTCATAACCCCGTAACTACACAACGAAGTTCTAAAATAGCGAGTCATTGGAAGATAATACATATGATATATAGAGAGAGAGCATAAGATAAAAACTAAACTAATTAAAAACTTCTAAAATCTCACAGCGGATGGTCAGATCAATACTTTATATCATACAAATACATATTGTAACTATCTGTTAACAAATTGCGATACTATATATGTCTGTACAATCCAAACCCAAATATCGTCAAACACTATCACATTGAGTCATTCAAACAAATTTTATTTACAATATATACCATATATACAAATTTCATCTCCACATCCATCACGCCTCCAAACTTCACCAACCTAAAGAGTATAGATAGAAAAATATACGAGTGTGTCAGACATATGTCTACGTGAGATAAGCAAATCTAATACAAGTATACTATTGTGATAATGGTATAACATGATTTAAGTCTAAGTATAATATCTTCTGGACCCGCCTGCGCTACGCTTCAGAATAATATTATATTATTTAAATAACCTTAAATGTAATCTAGTCATGCCCCTTGCAGTAAAGGATTGCAGATCTATGACTATCTAGTCTTGCCACGTGCGGTAAAGGATAGTCATGCATTAGACTCACTTTAGTCCTGTCACGTGTGCTATAGGTTGACCATTGTCCACATCAACAATCCTGGACCAGCCTCGATGATCTAAGGAGAATGCCACGTCAATACCATGAATCAAGGACCCACCGCGTGCACTACAAGATTTAAGTATTTGTATCACCAACTATACATTTATGTTTCACCGAACTATGAAATCCGAAGTCATACCCATCCCACTCATATCTCGTCTTTTTCATCCTTATCTTACATACATGCCCAGTTTTCCAATCCTCATATTCAAATGTTGTGCCTTGCCTTCGTCAACTAATCAACTTGCACGTCTCGAATATTCGAAAACCATTCCAAAGCACACGTATCACATCCCTATATGATCTATACATTCGAATTATAGCCAACTAAATAATAGAAGTGTCTAGATAATCTTCAGAAATCATCAAGTGAAGTGTCAGAACGATATACATGAATTCAAGCATTTAAAATTCCCAAACTCTCAATTCATAGTATTCACCGGTCGACCTGTGGAATTCCAGCGGCACATCAGTGAACAACTCAGGTTTGTAGTATTTTTTACTCCATTTAGTTATGGTTTATTAATTTCGTTTTTTTAATATTATTCTTGAGTTTATATTTCATACACACACACCCCATTCTTCGAGTTCCTAAAGCCATAACACTTGTATATACATTAATATAGATTCGTACTAAGTTATAATATGGAAATCGGTACCAAACTTTCATATTCGATTTTCTAAATATAAAACAACATTTATTTCATATACTTTAGTTTTCATCTTATAGTCAAGTTATCGAATTTTCATCCTAAATTAGCCCCAAACCATCTTATATCATTATCATGGCATTATATCAAGATCGGAGAAGCAGCACTTAATGAATATAGCCAAAGAACCCATATTCGCCCACTACCCTAAATTTTTAGAAACTCCAACCTTTGAATTAGCCTTCTATTTCTACTCCAGATGATAGAGAACTCCGCCACGAATCCAATGCAGCATGTCTCGTCGAATTCAATTGAGAATTGTGAATTTTGTGTTGGGTTGAAGAGGAAGATGAAGTTTTTGGTTGATTTTCAGAAAATGAGAAGTAATGATGAGAAATGAATTATACATACTTTTTAAATGGGCTTTAGGAGGGAAAACTTCAGCAACATTTAATTTTTAAATTCAAATTATGGGCTTAGCCCAACTCAGCCCTAAACCTGACCCACTTAATCAAAACCTTAATATATCTCTCATATGATGTCTCATTCAGAAAAATGAATACTCCATCTTGACAAAAAAATTAGAGCTACGCAATGGTGCGACTCCCGTTAGCTAATTCAACAATTTGTAAAAATTACTATTATGCTCTTTTATTAAAATTTACCAAATTACCCTCCAATTAAAAACAAAATTTATTTATTATTAATTATAATCATTATTTAAGTTATATAAAATTTCGGGGTATTACATTCTCTCCCCTTTTAAAAGAATTTTGTCCCCAAAATTCCAAAGGAATAGAAAATGAAATAGACCCCCACTCTCTCGTATTTCTCACCTGTATCATTTGTGTCGCTAGTGCACATGCTCAATCATTCAAACAAGGCAACTATCCATACAAAATTTATTCTAAGCACACACACACACACACATATATCCAAATTAAAAAGCAGAACATGATCATGATGACTTGTGAAAATCTAGCACAATGCAGTAAATGCGATAAATGCACCCTATATAAATGCAAAGATATGGCATATTAGGCACGATGCATAGGAATTCTAGCATAAAACTGTCAGTTCTATATGGATGCAACTTTAGTGACATAAGAATTAGTATATAATATAACATCCAATAATTATAGCATTTAATTCTTAGCATCCAATCTGAGCAACCAAATTTAAGTTCTAGTAAATCATATCAACTAAAAGAACGTATCGGTAAAGAGTTCGGGTTGAGAAGCCCGTATCTTCTCCTCTGGCTCCTATGTACTCTCTCCCAGATCATCTCCCTATTGCAACTTCACCAACTTGATTTTTTTTATCCTCATCCTTCGAATATCATGTTGTACTATCCGCATAGGACCTTTAGATGACTTGCTTCAGCTTCTAACTCCACATCCTCCAACTGATTAGTCCCTACTAGTATAACCGAGTCATGTACACATTTTTGCAAATATGACATATGGAATACATTATGAACTCCAACCATTATGAATACATTATGACATATGGGTGAATTTCAAAATTTTTACCATATTGGGTCTTTTATTGGACCTATAAAGTCTAACTGAATTAGAACATTTCTGAATTCCATTTAAATAAAATCATTTATTTTATTTAAATTCAAATATATTAAAATATGAAATTAATTTTATTTGATTTAGTTTATACATAAATGTATCATATATATATATATATATATATATATTTGTGTGTGTGTGAGTGCATGTGTAACATAATAATCCGTGAAAGGTATAATATGCCCATATGTAGATGTTGGGATTTACACCGCAACAGACATATTAGCTCATTTTTGTATGTCACGTATGTTGTCCAAATATGTGCATGTATATGTGTTACAAAATACATACACACACACATATGTATGTATAAATATATTATATATAATATATGAACATAAAACATTTATGTATAGATAAATATATATATATAGAGAGAGGACAATTATTAAAAATTATTTATAATTCAAAATTAACAAAGTTTTGCAAACATAATAATTTTAGTATTTTAATTTGTATATATTATGAATAAAATAATGTTTTCATCAATAAATAATTAACATAAAATAATCTATTGATGAAAATTCAAATTTCACAATTTTCAAAAATCTAGGATCATAAAATAGAGCTTAGGAAAAATCTGAAGATTTTTCAAAGTTGAATTATTATTTTTTAAAACAAATACATTAATATCGGCAATAATTATTTAATATAAAATAATATATTATTAAAAATTTAAAATTCAAAATTTCATAAATTCTAGGATAATGGGTGAAAAGGTTACAAAAGATTTTGAAGAATTTTTCAATTAAGTTATTATTTTTAATAAATCATAAATAGTTTTTTGAAATAATATTAATTATTAAAAATAATAAACTTTATTGAAAAATTCCTAATTTTTTTATATATGTTTCTAAAATGATATAATATTTTTATAAAATATAAAATTGAATTTTTAATGTATTAATTATTTTATATACAACAAACAATTCAAAAATTCAATAAGTGTTAATTTAAAAATATGAATATATGTATGATAATTAATTTTCGAATTTGTAAATTCATATTATATATAAATACGTGTATTAAAAATTTTAAATCATATATATATCTTATATATGCAAATGTGCTTTTATGAGAGAGAAATATACACTAATATATATATATATATGAATTTATTAATAAATATATATAAAACAATTATTAATGACAAAAATTGATTTCGTACAGTAAACAACATTTGTCTATACATAAATCAAATAGTATAATAAACAAATTATGCACATAACCAAACTGATTTGTGACAACCACATCTACTTACAAAATCTCACCTAACTAAACATATAGTACCAATATATTTAAACAAATATGAAATTCCTCATTATAGGATTATAGAATATAACTTAATTACTGTAATATGAATTAAAATTACCAATTTAATGATGCCTTTGAATCCATGTTGAAGCAATGACTTCCCTGCCTTTTACTGTTCTTGATTCGTCAGATTGCAAGTCCGGAATCACCGACCTCTAACTATCGAATGGTATTATTTTAATTTGAAATATATTTGAGAATTTTGGAGTGGATTGAGAGCTATGTTTTAACCAGTAATGTAGAAGGTAATGGCGGCCAAAAAGCTTAGTCATTGTATTCAAACACACACACACACAAACACACACACACACACACACACACACACATAGGGTTGTATTAGAGAGAAACGAGGAAAACCTTTTTACCCGTTCTCACTTTATCTCAACCCATTATCTCCAAGCCAATTCCCTATTTTTTAGCCACCCCTAGACCTTCCCAAAACCAAAATTTTGCAGCCCTATTGATGGGCCTTAAACCCATCTAAGCCCAAGCCAAAATACTATGCAATTAAATCTAATTTAATCGTTTGTCGATATTGTATATCGATCGATGTATTTATAAGTGCTATAAATATATATAACATTATTTATTTCTCAAATCATATTCAAATTTTATATTTAATATTTCATAAATATTAATTAATTTAATTAATTTATAACAATTATAAAATAATTAAATCGTTCGGCCTTAAGGGAATTCATTATTTCGGCTGTGTAACTCTTGAGTGTAAATTTGGTCAGCGATTAACATCGAACTATTCTAATGTTAACGTTCATACGTCACTTAGCAGGTGGTGTGACATTATGGCCAAATTTATTGCTTACTCATTTTCGGTAAAATCCAATTTTAGTTTAATAAGCGTTACTCGGTTGTGACATTTGTTTACACCAATTCTCTTCGTAAAAACTATATCACTTTGGACTTATGGAATTTGGTAACGGTCAAAATTCCAACCTCATCCACATTCAACTTTATAGTCTAAATACAAAGTCCTTGGTTCAATAATAATAATTATTAGGGGCTTTGCACGAAAGGTCCCTGTTTCTGATGGTGTTACAAGAAAAGTCCCTGTAGAAATAAGTATGTAAATTTAGTCCCTGTTTTTTTAAATAAGAAAACGCAAGTTAGCTTGCGCTTTTTAAATTTTCAAAATCAAAAAGCGCAAACTAGCTTGCGCTTTCTTGACAGAAAGCGCAAGTTACCTTGCGGTTTTCAAAAAATTTGAAAGTTTTAAAAATTTCAAAATTAGAAAGCGCAAGCTAGCTTGCGCTTTTCTGATAGAAAGTGCAAGTTACCTTGCGCTTTTCAAAAAATTTAAAAGTTTTAAAATTTTCAAAAAAATTTCAAAATTAGAAAGCGCAAGCTAGCTTGCGCTTTTCAAAATTTTCGAAATTTTCGAAAATTTAAAAAAATATTTCAAAATTAGAAATGTGCAAGTTATCTTGCATTTTCTATCAGAAAAGTGCAAGACACTTTGCGTTTTTTTATTTTTGAAAAATAGGGACCAAATTTACATATTCATTTCTGCAAGGACTTTTTGTATAACAACATCAAAAACAGGGACCTGCGACTCTTTTCTTGTAATTATTATTAACCGAAATGCTCTGGCCAGAGACTTTGACTTTGAGTTGACTTGAGTTGACTGTGATAGTAACCGCATATAAATGAGGAGACGAATCCTCTCTTGAATAGTGCTTCACTTCCAATACTTCCACTCAACCCAACTATGGTCACTCGATGGATTCCATGCCATGATTTAGCTATAATCAAAGCGGAGCTTTCATATTGAAGGTCCACGGTATTCTCAAGTCGAGAGAACTGTGTAAATCAGTCACATCGATATATTCTGTTTGACCTTAGTTATATTAACTAACAGAAAACTATCGAGTGAGTCGTTCCATAATTATCCAATAACTATTAGTACGTAACTCCTACGTGCCCCCAGCAGTCATGAGTAATACACTGCCCAACATTTCGAGAGCGTTACGTACTCCCATCTCAACGGATACATCGATATCCAGTCTCAATGCATCTTGACTAGGAACATTTAAAATGGTATATTTGTTTCGTTGTGATAAATTACTCACGGTTACATCACTTTGTAACTACTATCACAAAATATACCATTTATGGATTTTTCTATTAAATATACTTTTAATTAAGTTAATTAATTAATATAATCACATTATATCAAGTATATAATAGGAAGAAAATACCTTTTATTTCGAACAAGATTGGTCAACGAGTTAGATATATGTAAAAAATTACATAATTGCCCCTAGGGCATACCCCTAACTCTATCAATCTCCCACTTGCACTTGGGATCAATTATGGAATCTAATTCCGAATTCTCCAATCAGTTTTCTCAAAACCAATTAGGTCAATCCCTTAGTGAATGGGTATGCTATTATGTTTTAATTATCTACTTTGTCGATTAACTCTCTCTAATACTGATAAACTGCCTTTGTCATGTGGAACGACTCAAAGTATGTCTTTTGTCTTCTAGTGAGATTTAAGTTCTATCATGACTAATTTCATGACATTTTAATCTTATAACAATATTATGGTATTCTCAACATTTGGAATCACCTTTGGCTCAATTATAAATTTGTGCCTTTATATCTATATACGTTGGTTTATTGCAGCGCTATTCAAGTTAATTTTCTAAACATTTCGTTGAATCGACCACAACCACTTTTATTTTGAAATATTTTCAAATTAAAGATTTAACTTGAATTTTATCATTGATATGTTATACTCAATATCACTTATAAAAGTTTGTGTCCAAACGTTCCATCATAACGAGTTCGTTGTTTCTATAAACAATTCTCTAGTATTTCATAAATACGTGAGAACACCTCAAACAACCATTTAGTGATATCAATTTGGATTTTATATTTGCTCCATGTATCAAATACATAAACAAAACACAATATCATACACAACATAACCTGTATGATAATTCTTATTGCTAATGCATAAGGAATCTGATGTAGCTCAGACCGGAGATGAAGGCATAAGTCGTAGGCGACTTATGGAAGGAGCTATGAGTCATCTACGAGTTAAGAAAACAGGCATGTGTCGTGACCGACTCAACTGGGGTGAAGGCATAAGTCGTAACCGACTTAAGGAGGCGGTGATGAGTCGTCTCCGACTCAACTGGAAAAACAAAGGGGAAGTTGCTTCGAGGTTGCGACTTAACGAAGCGGAGTTAAGTCGGCACCGACTTAAGGAAGGTGATGAGTCAGCACCGAGTTACAAGGCACAAGTGTTAAGTCGACCCCGACTTAAGAAAAGAGATAGGTCGGCACCGAGTTACGACTTATTTAAGTCGGTCGAAATTTTAAGTCGCGAAAGCCCTGATGCCGTTGATTCCTCTGCCGAGTTAACCTCCACCATTGGTTCTTTTGAGATGCCGCATGTTTTAAGTTGCTGAAGCTGTTGCCGTTGATCTTGATGCCGAGTTAATCTGGACCGCTATTCTTAAGTCGTTAATAGTTGAGTCGTGTAGAGCTGTTAAGTCGGCAACGACTTAAGCGGGTCTGTTTGTAAGTCGGTATGTTGTAAGTCGGCAACGACTTAAGGAGTTGTCTGTTGTATTATGTTGTAAGTCGGTATGTTGTAACTCGTTGAGCTTAAGTCGTGTACGACTTATGGTGAGTCGGAGGCTTTGATAAGTCGGAACCGACTTAGTACTTGTAATATTTTTAAGCTTTCTGAACTGTGTTGTAAATAAGGCGACTTATGTTAAGTCGGCAAGGTTGATAAGTCGGTTGCCGACTTATGACTTGTACTTTTCTGTTTTGGTGTGTTGTAGCCTATAAATAGGCAAGTGAAGTCATTTGTAAAGGTTGTTGAATATTGAATAAAATTCTCTTTTGATTGCTTTGTGCTTTCATTCAAATTGGTAGTTGAGTGTAATCTCCTATCTCCTCTTTCGGATAATCGAGTGCGCTCGATTCAACGATTGTAGAAGCCGATTCGCGGAATCAAGTGCGCTTGATCAACGCTTGAAGAATTGAAGATCTTTGAACCCGGTATCGTGCGCGATCAACGAGTTCGAGATAGCTAGAGTTCGGTATCTTCGGATCAACGAATTCGGGCAATTCAGCATTCATCAATCCATCGACTGCTACTTTCACCGAACTACATTGTTTTGAATTATCCGCTGCGCCAGTTTTGGTATCAGAGCTTGTTCTAGCCAATCATAGCTAGATCGAGACTTGGAGCCTAATCATTTGAAGAGATTTGAAGTTTGAAGTGATAGCCGAGAGCTTGAGGCGTGAGCCGTGAGCAAGTGAAGTTGTTCGACCTTGCATTGAAGATTGTTTGATCGAATTTGTAGTGGGAGGCCGAAACTTTGTCCATCGTGTTCATCGCGATTTGCTACAAAGTGGAAGTTTTCGATCCATTTCATTTTGAATCAAAGTTCGAATTGTGTTTGAATTTGGAGAATTTGAGAAGTTCAAGTATGCCGCCAAGAAGAGCTAATCGCCACCAGAACGTAGAAGCTTTATATCGAAGAGAAGAGGCTGATGAGATGGAGCAAAGAATCAATGGGAATTTTAGTGAGAAGCTTAATGAAGGAATTGGCCGGTTAGAGAGGCTTATGACGGAGATGAATCAAAATCGGAGAAGGGTTTCACCCGAATCTAACCATGGGGGTAGTAGAGTCTCGCCACATTCCAATCGAGACAGAAGTGTTGAAAATGATCAAGGACGTGGGAGGAACGTGAATGACCGTGAACGGAGGAATGTCGATAGAAGGAATGATGGTGAAAGGCGCAATGGTAGTAGAGATGTTGGTGGTCAGAATCGACATCGTTATGCATCTAATTTTGAAGAGGAGTATGATGGTGGTAGTATTCAAGGAAGAGGTCAAGGAAGAAACTATTCTGAGTATGATCACAAATGGGAGTCGGGGATGAAGACAGAAATTCCTGAATTCAAGGGTGGTATGCAAGCAGAGGAGTTTCTAGATTGGGTGGCTAATGTTGAGGAGATTTTTGACTTCAAAGAAGTACCAGAACATCGTAGAGTGAAGTTGGTTGCTACGAGGCTGAGGGGTAGAGCTTTGGCATGGTGGCAGCAAACCAAGCTTACACGTGAACGTATGGGAAAGTCAAAGATTGAATCTTGGGAAAAGATGAAGAAATTGATGAAAGCAACATTCTTACCTTATAATTATCAATCGCTTATGTATCAGAGGTTGCAGAACTTGAGACAAGGAACGAAGTCTGTGAATGACTATGCTGATGAATTTTATCAACTCATTGCAAGGAACGATATTATGGAAACAGAAGAGCAGCTGACATCTAGGTTCATTGGAGGATTGAGAATGCAGATTCAGGATATGGTGAATATGTTCGATCCAAGATCTGTAGCAGAAGCACATCAGAAAGCGTTGGCTTGGGAAAAACAAGGGAGACGAGGAAGTGGTGTGTTTTCTAATTCTAACAATCAAGCGAAGGGTGTTGGAGGAAGTTCTAATGTTTCTAAAACTATCAGTAGACCAGTGGTGAAAGAGGCTGAGAAGGCGAAAGTTAACAATGGTTTCAAATGTTACAATTGTCAGGAATTGGGTCATAAAAGCAGTGAGTGTCCAAAGCCAAAGAAGAGAACCATGATTGTGGAAGTTGACAATGAGGATGTTGTTAAGGATTGTTCTAATCTAGTTGAGGAAGATGAGCAGGATATTGCGTCAGGAGACGAAGGTTGTAACCTAATGCTGAGGAGATCGTGTTTAACACCGAAGCAGGAGGAAGCTAGTTGGTTGAGGAGTAATATCTTTCAGTCAACATGTACTATTCTGGGGAAGGTGTGTAAGTTTGTGATCGACGCAGGAAGCTGTGATAATATTATTTCAACCGAAGCTGTGACGAAGTTGAAATTGAAGACAGAGAAACATCCGAGTCCATACAAGTTAGCATGGTTGAGAAAAGGAGGAGAAGTGAAAGTGGATAGACGAGTTCGTGTACCATTCTCTATTGGGAAGAAATACAAAGATGAAATATGGTGTGATGTAGTAGAGATGGATGTTTGCCACTTATTATTGGGAAGACCATGGCAGTATGATCGAGCAGTACAACATGACGGTCGGACCAATAGCTATAGTTTTATGTTTAAAGGCACGAAGATTATCTTAGTTCCGAAGAAGAGATCACAAGAAGAAAGTAAGTCAGAAGAAATTGAAGAACTGAAAACTTTATTATCTTTGAAGGAATTTGTTAAGGAGGTTGAGGAGGAACCAGAAGTATTCTTGTTAATTGGGCGAGAGAGCAGTGAAGAAGTTGAAATTCCTGAAGAAGTTAAACCAGTTTTGAAAGAATTTGACGACGTATTTCCAGAGGAATTACCAACGGAGTTGCCACCGTTGAGGGACATACAACATCAAATAGATCTTGTTCCAGGTGCTGTGTTGCCACACAGACCACATTATCGAATGAGTCCGAAGGAACATGAAGAGTTGCGAAGGCAGGTAGAGGAATTGCTTGAGCAGGGGCGTGTGCAGGAGAGTCTGAGTCCTTGTGCTGTACCAGCTTTATTGGTACCCAAGAAGGATGGGACGTGGAGGATGTGCACTGACAGTCGAGCATTGAACAAGATTACTGTGAGATATAGATTTCCAATGCCGAGGTTGGATGACTTGTTAGATCAAATAAGTGGAGCTACTGTATTTTCGAAGATTGATTTGAAGAGCGGATATCATCAAATTCGTATCAGACCAGGAGATGAGTGGAAGACTGCTTTTAAAACCAGGGAGGGTCTATACGAGTGGTTGGTCATGCCGTTTGGCTTATCAAATGCACCAAGTACTTTCATGAGGGTGATGAATCAGATTTTTCGACCATTCATTGGGAAATTTGTGGTGGTGTATTTCGATGATATTCTTATTTACAGTGGGAGTTCGGAGGAACATCTGAATCATCTTAGAGAAGTGCTGATGGTACTAAGACAAGAACAATTTTATGCTGCTACGAAGAAATGCGTGTTCATGACGCACAGTGTTTTATTTCTGGGGTATGTTGTTTCAGAGAAAGGAATACAGGTTGACCAAAGTAAAGTCGAGGCGATCATAAATTGGCCGCAACCCAAGACGATAACGGAAGTTCGTAGTTTTCATGGGTTGGCTTCATTCTATCGAAGGTTCATTCCACACTTTAGTAGTGTGATGGCACCTGTTACAGATTGTATGAAAGGCAAACAGTTTTCATGGTCAGAAGAAGCAGGGGTTGCTTTTGGGAAGATCAAGGAATTGCTGACGTCTGCACCAATTCTAGTGCTACCTGATTTTCAGTTAGTTTTTGAACTACATACTGATGCATCCAAGGTTGGGATTGGAGGGGTGTTGAGTCAGAAGGGACGTCCAATTGCCTATTTCAGTGAGAAGTTGTCAGGAGCGAAGATGCGTTACAGTACATATGATGTGGAGTTTTATGCTGTTGTACAATCTATCAAACACTGGAGACACTATCTATTTCAGAAGGAGTTTGTTCTTTACACCGATCATGAAGCATTGAAGCATTTGCAAGGGCAAGACAAGATTTCAGCGAGACATGCATCGTGGATTGCATATCTACAACAGTTTACTTTTGTTGTGAAACACAAGTCAGGGGTGACAAATCGTGTGGCTGATGCTTTGAGTAGGAGGAGTCATTTGTTGACTACACTGAAGGTTGAAGTGACGGGGTTTGAAATCTTGCCAGAATTATTCACTAATGATCCTTACTTTGCAAAATTTGTTGACAAAGTCAAGGGGGGGGAGACGGATGATTTCGTGATGGTAGAGGGTTTTCTGTTCAAAGGAAATCGATTATGCATACCGGAGGGTAGTTTGAGAATGAAGATTATCAAGGAGTTACATGAAGAAGGGCATGTTGGAAGAGACCGTACCTTACAGTTAATTTCACAATCCTACTTTTGGCCATCGATGAGGAAAGAAGTGGAGAAATTTGTGGAGCGTTGTCATATTTGTCAGGTTTCGAAAGGAACTGCGACTAATGCTGGTTTATATATGCCATTACCTGTACCAAGTAAACCATGGGTTGATGTGAGTATGGACTTCGTGTTGGGATTACCGAGGACACAGCGTGGTAACGATTCCATTTATGTGGTGGTTGACAGATTTTCAAAAATGGCACATTTTATTGCTTGTAAGAAGACGGCGGATGCTGTTCATGTTGCTCAGTTGTTTTTCAAGGAGATCTATCGACTTCATGGATTGCCAGAATCTATTGTGTCGGATAGAGATACTCGATTTCTGAGTCACTTTTGGTTGAGCTTGTGGAAAATGGTGGGAACGAAGCTGAAATTTAGTAGTGCTTATCACCCGCAAACGGACGGACAGACTGAGGTGGTTAACAGATCATTGGGAAACTTGTTGAGATGTCTTGTGCAAGATAATCTGAAGAGTTGGGACGTGAAGTTATGCCAGGCAGAGTTTGCCCATAATCATGCAGTGAATCGAAGTACTGGGTTCAGTCCGTTCCAGATTGTTTATTCAAATTTACCGAAGGGACCGTTAGATTTAACGATGATACCACACTCGAAGGGGACAATTAAGAAAGCTGCTGATTTTGTTGAAGGGCTGACGGAATGTCATAAAATCGTTCAAGAACGATTAGAGAAAGCAAATGAGAAATATAAACGAGCTGCAGATTTGAAACGACGAAATGTTGAGTTTAACGAAGGAGATTTGGTTTATGCAGTGTTAACGAAAGATCGTTTCCCAGTAGGCGCTTACAATAAATTGAAAGCACGGAAAATTGGTCCGGTGGAAGTTGTGAAACGAATCAATGAAAATGCTTATAAACTAAAGCTGCCGGATGATGTGTATACGTCTGACGTATTCAATGTTAAGCATCTCGTACCATATCATGGGGATGAGTTTGTTGGGGATGAAGAGCGTGCAAATTCGAGGTCGAATTTCTCTCAACATGGGGAGGATGATGTAGCTCAGACCGGAGATGAAGGCATAAGTCGTAGGCGACTTATGGAAGGAGCTATGAGTCATCTACGAGTTAAGAAAACAGGCATGTGTCGTGACCGACTCAACTGGGGTGAAGGCATAAGTCGTAACCGACTTAAGGAGGCGGTGATGAGTCGTCTCCGACTCAACTGGAAAAACAAAGGGGAAGTTGCTTCGAGGTTGCGACTTAACGAAGCGGAGTTAAGTCGGCACCGACTTAAGGAAGGTGATGAGTCGGCACCGAGTTACAAGGCACAAGTGTTAAGTCGACCCCGACTTAAGAAAAGAGATAGGTCGGCACCGAGTTACGACTTATTTAAGTCGGTCGAAATTTTAAGTCGCGAAAGCCCTGATGCCGTTGATTCCTCTGCCGAGTTAACCTCCACCATTGGTTCTTTTGAGATGCCGCATGTTTTAAGTTGCTGAAGCTGTTGCCGTTGATCTTGATGCCGAGTTAATCTGGACCGCTATTCTTAAGTCGTTAATAGTTGAGTCGTGTAGAGCTGTTAAGTCGGCAACGACTTAAGCGGGTCTGTTTGTAAGTCGGTATGTTGTAAGTCGGCAACGACTTAAGGAGTTGTCTGTTGTATTATGTTGTAAGTCGGTATGTTGTAACTCGTTGAGCTTAAGTCGTGTACGACTTATGGTGAGTCGGAGGCTTTGATAAGTCGGAACCGACTTAGTACTTGTAATATTTTTAAGCTTTCTGAACTGTGTTGTAAATAAGGCGACTTATGTTAAGTCGGCAAGGTTGATAAGTCGGTTGCCGACTTATGACTTGTACTTTTCTGTTTTGGTGTGTTGTAGCCTATAAATAGGCAAGTGAAGTCATTTGTAAAGGTTGTTGAATATTGAATAAAATTCTCTTTTGATTGCTTTGTGCTTTCATTCAAATTGGTAGTTGAGTGTAATCTCCTATCTCCTCTTTCGGATAATCGAGTGCGCTCGATTCAACGATTGTAGAAGCCGATTCGCGGAATCAAGTGCGCTTGATCAACGCTTGAAGAATTGAAGATCTTTGAACCCGGTATCGTGCGCGATCAACGAGTTCGAGATAGCTAGAGTTCGGTATCTTCGGATCAACGAATTCGGGCAATTCAGCATTCATCAATCCATTGACTGCTACTTTCACCGAACTACATTGTTTTGAATTATCCGCTGCGCCAGAATCCAACTTACATGTTCTCCTTTTAATAGGGTGCTCTTGTATATCATTTTGGGATAATCCCTATATCTTTTATACTCACCATAAAAGACATCATTTACAATCCAAAATTGAGTATTAAAACAACTAAAGTTGATTTTAATACAAGCATATTGTTAAAATCAACAACGTATTGTTTACTTATAGTTTAGAAATATCAATGTACCTTTTAACGTTCTTTCTTATGAACACACGCTTCCTCTGCACTTTGATTGAAAATCAAACTATTTGATATTTCTATCAAAATACTTATTCAATCTTGATGCTTATAACATGATACATTCGTATCATTTCTTGGATCATATCCAAAGACTCACAGACCTAATATCGCTCCCACTGACTTCGAGGCATTTTTGACTAATATGTGTAAACGGCTTACTCTAAATCATTGTTTAGAATTTTCTGTTTCAATACATAAGTACCAAATACTAAGTCTTATCGAGCGATAATTTTGTGAGTAAATCTGAATTAACTTGAGCATGTTGAATACTGAATCTGTTATGCTAATTTCAACAATTGAAATTTGCGATATTATTCTTATCAACATTGCTTATTTAATTCCAACCATATTAGTCTTTCCAATAAAGACACAATCTCGGTCGATGGATCACATCTCTTTGGTTACGACCACCAAAACATATTTTGATAGCGTACTTGGAATTCTTTCAGATCTGCGCATCATACCATATAGAGTCAACAATCTTAATGGTTTAATTGAACAACTGAGGGTAATGTATATTTTCGACATTAATAAGAAACTCATAGTTTCTCTTCGATGTACGAGAATACTTATTAGACTTTCTAATGCTATGTGTTCATTCAGGTTAGTTAATTCACTTCATCTCATATAATCAGTTCTATCTATGGATCAGATCCAATTCCATTTAACTACCAAAAATTTCTCAAAGAAATTCCTTCACAATGAATTTGATATATGTTGAACAACAATTGTTTCTTAGTGCAAATAGAATAGGGATTCATAAACGCTTTATGAACCTTTTTATTTATAAAACTGATTTTAGTTTACAAAAATTATGTTCAAAACATAAATATGTCATTTGATGACAGACCTTTCCAAAAAACTTTTTGGAGATTCATACAAGATCCCTCATGAATAATTATTACGTGCAATCTTTCGACTCACACAACCTGCCAACTCCTTGGCCTAGGATATATTGGGATTTCTTACAAACCCTTATCTTATATGATTTTGTAAACTGTTGTTTAGATGAAATAATATCAACCTTGTGTACTAATCTTAAGTACATGACCTTGTAGAAAGAAACTAACTCAACTTCACTCACAATTAATCGTAAATTGTCCAACAATGTGTGATTACTCCTTTTCGATGCATCATTATGTATCACATGGAGGAGTGATTTTGAGATTGAATCTATATTCATTTTTAGGTACATTTGGAACTCTTTCCAATATACTCACTTATTCGACCAAATCAAATCATTTTACTCTATTGCATGTTATTTTATTTACTTTTCTTTTATATTCTATGATTTTATCATAAACTTACTGCATGTGTATCTAATACACATGTTCATTTTGGTAATAAATCATCGATGAACATAACAAAGTATGCGAAACTCTTTTGGTATTAATAGACTTGTGATTGCATACATCAATATGTATTAATTCAAAGAGTTCATCAACTCTTATGATGCTCCCACTGAATGGGTGCATAGCCATTAATTGTTTGAGATATAATTAACCTGTATCATATGATTCATAATCATATAGTAAAATTATTTCTCAAAACTACGGCTTAGTATATAATTCCAAAACAACTGTAAATAATATTAGATACGTATGTATTTTTGTTGCATCACTTTTACTATGAAAACAAATTCCATAATATAGTTCTATTTCATAATGAATATTCATAATACTCATATTGAAATATAGTTATATCTATTTTTCAGTCAAACCAAAAATAAACATTATTTCACAAATAATATTCGGTACATTTTACGAAAACAATTTTCGTAATTTGATGCAATCATTAGGTGCTATATGGCATGCTCCCACTATTTCCTCCATTACCATAATAGCGTACTAAATTTAAAGGTCCACCATTCACTTAATATTGTTTACTTATTTCATATGCTGCAACTAGTTTAAAGAGGAGAGTTCTTTGATCAAATATCTTGAACTCAAAGAAATAAATGTTATAGAAAACAATTTCTATATGAAAATACATTTCAGAACAAAAATCATATTTCATATTCCAATATTAAGTATCAGTTATTATTACAATTCTTGTTTTCAATGTTTCTCTATGAAGCAGAAGTGATTATTCATTCTCTTCATTCCAACTTTACCTTAAATTACATCTATTCTTATACATTCGTTTTTCTTTCAAATGGTCAAACTATTTAAAAAAATCTTACTACAATATCATAACAAGCCTTTTACAAAAGCGCATTCGATTATTCTTAACATTTAAGACATCAAATATGTTGCACTTTATGTAAACCGATCAAGATGACATTTCAACGATCGAGTTTTTAGATGTATCTCGTAGTTTATGGTCTTGTGTTACACTAACACAATATGATCCTTTTGAAATCATTCAAGTTGAATACATGATCTTAAAATACTATTTATTGGCTTACTTCGAATGAACTAACTTCATGAAATATTATACCCCACAAACTATGACTGTTCACCATATAACATTTATATGTGAAAGTACATGGATCAAATATCCATAGTCTTGAATTGCATTTAGAGCTCAAAAACTCATGAAATGCAATACACAATCTAAACCAAATAAACATATAAGTGACCAACTTACGAATGTATTAAGTAGTTGAAATTGGGCACTTGCAGGTATAGAAACATTATATAACATGCAATTAAAATTATTAGTAAGTATATATTATATTCCTATTTGTCAACTTTTAATTCAGCTTGTTTATATATGTTAATTGACACACGTTTTATCAATCATATTAAATGCACAAATTTATCATTGTAGATAATTATAACATTATATAACATATGTTCTTACAATATTAGAAAGGTTAAATGTTACCATTTCATTTTTCTAATAAGGCTCCCACTAGTCTTTTATATTTCTCCAAACCCTAAGATGAAATATAGAAGACTTACAACTTCACTAGTGGGTGTTAGGACTCGTTTGTTTTGGTATTCTGACCTTGAGTTTGCTCAACAAATCGTAGTCCCACAAACGATGGATAACTCCTTATCGGTTGTATCATATACAACTCCTAACTCATTTTTCTTTGTTCTAATCTCATTTCAACCTAGAGTTTGCTCAACAAATCGAAAGAGATTATTCACTCATACCTACCATATCGTGATGGCCTAAGTATAGTATATGTGCCTTGAGTTTGCTCAAAAAATACATATAGTTATCTTACCTCATCTGTTCAATATATTAATAATACTACGCATAACATCCCTAGCTTGAGTTTGCTCAACAACTAAGGAGTATGTAAGTAATTTATTAATATATATATGGTAGAGGACAACATTATATTGAAGATTCATAATCTTCAATATATATTGAGTGATATCGACTTATAGAATAATATATTTCTTATGAAATACCCCAGCGATTCAAGTGTCAGACACATCAGAAATCACGGTATATGTACATTTACATATGTATTTATTTCTCAAGTCTATTTGGGTTTCTTTAATGTTCCACATTTAGTTTATACACATATCATATAAGTTTTATTGTTATATAACTTTTATATTTCATATTACTTATATGATAGTCTTATGTATAATATATCATTAATTAAATCTTATCTAATTAATTTTAATCAATTAACTCTTTAATAAATTTTTAGTTAGTATTCTAATATAACCTTTATATTGGACATATCTACTATAACATATGTACACTATAGCCTTTGTAGTGTAACAAACATATATCATATATATGTGTATTTTATTTAATTAATCAACCTTTAATTAATTTATTCAATTAAACAATTTTTATTAAAATTTATTAATTTCAAAATTTATCTTGTATACATACACGTATACTTATGTTATCTTAAACATTTTAAAATAACATAACATATATCAACATATGTAATACATGCATATATGCATTAATTAATTAACATATTTAATTAATTTATTTTATTAATCTTATTAATAAATTTGAAATTATTATATAAATATTTTCAAACATTTTGAAAATATCATTATCCTTTCAAACATTTTAAAAACTTATGTATTATTATAATTTTTATAATAAACATGTTTTATTTTAAATTTAACTAATAAATTAAAAACCTTTAACATTAATTTTCAATATGATTTTGAAAATTAGCCCAAGGCCGAAATTAAGTTGGGCATTTTCTATTAGGAGCAGCCTTTGGGCTCACTTCACCTTTCGGGCCAGGCCGGTAACTAGGTAGGATAGGGTACTTGATAATCCAATTTCAATCCTAGACATGACCTTTCTGGACATTGTACTAAGTGGGCAAGATTAATTAGTTAGCCATAATATGACTAATTTAGACCGCATAGGCTATTGGCTCCGATACCATTGTTGAAACTGGACTAGCCCGTAGCGGAAGTTATGGGTGAATTTCAAAAAATTTACCGTATTGGATCTTTTATTGGGCCTATGAAGTCTAACTGAATTAGAACATTTCTAAATTTCATTTAAATAAAATCAATTATTTTATTTAAATTCAAATATATTAAGATATGAAATTAATTTTATTTGATTTAGTTTACACATAAATGTATCGTGTGTGTGTGTGTGTGTGTGTATTTGTGTTTGTGTGAGTGCATGTGTAACATAATAATCCGTGAAAGGTATAATATGCCCATATGTAGATGTTGGGATTTACATCGTAACAGACATATTAGCTCATTTTTGTATGTCATGTATGTTGTCCAAATATGTGCATGTATATGTGTTACAAAATACACACACACATGTATGTATGTATAAATATATTATATATAATATATGAACATAAAACATTTATATATAGATAAATATATATATATAAAGAGAGAGAACAATTATTAAAAATTATTTATAATTCAAAATTAACTTAGTTTTGCAAACATAATAATTTTAGTATTTTAATTTGTATATATTATGAATAAAATAATGTTTTTATCCATAAATAATTAACATAAAATAATATATTGATGAAAATTCAAATTTCACAATTTTCAAATCTAAGATCATAAAATAGAGCTTAGGAAAAATCTGGAGATTTTTCAATGTTGAATTATTATTCTTAAAAACAAATACATTGATTTCGGAAATAATTATTTAATATAAAATAATATATTATTAAAAATTAAAAATTTAAATTTTAGAAATTCTAGGATCATGAATGAAAATGTTATGAAATTTTTTGAAGAAATTTTCAATTAAATTATTATTTTTAATAAATCATAAACAGCTTTTTCGAAATAATATTAATTATTAAAAATAATAAAATTTATTGAAAAATTCCTAAATTTTTTCTATATGTTTCTGAAATGATATAATATTTTTAGTAAATATAAAATTGAATTTTTAATGCATTAATTATTTTATATATAACAAACAATTCAAAAATTCAATAAGTGTTAATTTAAAAATATGAATATATGTATGATAATTAATTTTTGAATTTGTAAATTCATATTATATATAAATACATGTACTAAATTTTTTAAATCATATATATATCTTATATATGCATATATGCTTTTATGAGAGAGAAATATACACTAATATATATATATATGAATTTATTATTAAATATGTATAAAATAATTATTAATGACAAAAATTGATTTTTATAGTAAACAACATTTGTCTATACATAAATCAAATAGTATAATAAACAAATTGCGCACATAACCAAACTGATTTGTGACAACCACATCTACTTACAAAATCTCACCTAACTAAACATATAGTAGCAATATATTTAAACAGATATGAAATTGCTCATTATAGGATCATAGAATATAATTTAATTACTGTAATATGAATTAAAATTACCAATTTAATGATGCATTTGAATCCACGTTGAAGTAATGACTTCCCTTGCTTTTACTGTTCTTGATTCGTCAGATTGCAAGTCTGGAATCACCGACCTCTAACTATCGAATGGTATTATTTTAATTTGAAATATATTTGAGAATTTTGGAGTGGATTGAGAGCTATGTTTTAACCAGCAATGTAGAAGGTAATGGTGACCAAAAAGGTTAGTCATTGTTTTCATAGATACATACATACATACATACATACATACATACATACAGACACACACACACACACATATATATATATAGTTGTATTAGAGAGAAACAAGGAAAACCTTTTTACCCATTCTCACTTTATCTCAACCCATTATCTCCAAGCCAATTCCCTATTTTTTAGCCACCTCTAAACATTTCCAAAACCAAAATTTTACAACCCTAATGATGGGCCTTAAACCCATCTAAGCCCAAGCCAAAATAATATGCAATTAAATCTAATTTAATCGCTTGTCGATATTGTATATCGATCGATATATTTATAACTGTTATAAATATATATATATATAACATTATTTGTTTCTCAAATAATATTCAAATTTTATAATTACTATTTCATAAATATTAATTAATTTACAACAATTATAAACTAATTAAATCATTCGGTCTTAAGGGAATTCATTATTTCGGCTGTGTAACTCTTGGGTGTAAATTTGGTCAGCGATTAACATCGAACTATTCTATTGTTAACGTTCACACGTCACTTAGTAGGTGGTGTGACATTATGGCTAAATTATCGCTTACTCATTTTCGGTAAAATCCAATTTTAGTTTAATAAGCGTTACCCGGTTGTGACATTTGTTTACACCAATTCTCTTCGTAAAAACTATATCACTTTGGACTTATGGAATTTAGTAATGGTCAAAATTCCAACCTCATCCACATTCAACTTTATAGTCTAAATACAAAGTACTTGGTTCAATAATAACAATTATTATTAACCAAAATGCTCTGGCCAGAGACTTTGACTTTGAGTTGATTTGAGTTGACTATGATATTAACCGCATATAATTGCCCTTATGGAATACCCCTAACTCTATCAGGCTCCAACTTGCCTGAGCTTCCAAACCTCATCACATGCTTAAGAGGCGATACTTTTACAAACACAAAATCATCAACTTCGAATTCCAATTCCTTTCGCCTTTTATCAACATACGACTTTTCTCTATCCTATGTCATCTTCATTCTTTCCTTATCAAATCTACCATCTCTAACATATCCTTTATCATTTATGTGCCAAGTATCACCTTATCTATCTACTCCGACCAACACGAATGTATTTACATGGCCTTTTATATAATGCTTCGAATGGTGTCCTCCCAATACTAGCTTGATAACTATTATTATATGTGAATTCCTCTAATGGAAAATGGTCTTCCTAAGCACCTCCAAAATCTAGAATGCATGCTCTTAATAAATCCTTTAATATTATATTCACCCTCTCGGTCTGTCCATCTATCTACGGATGATAAGCCGTACTCAAACTCAATTTCGTACCCAATCTATCATGTAGACTTTTCCAAAACCCACTCATGAAAAATGGGTCCCTGTCACTCATAATATTCATATGTATACCATGAAATCTCACTACCTCTTTAATATATAATGTAGCTAAATATGCTATCGTCCTTGTGTTCTTTACATGAAAGAAATGTGCGCTCTTTGACAATCGATCCACCACAACCCAAGTATCTCATTATTACTTCTACTCCTTGGCAACTCATCTATAAAATCCATCGAAACACTTTCCTATTTTCTCTATGGAACTTCAAAGAGCATCAGTAATCCACTCGGCTTTTTTTGCTCCACCTTAACTCTCTGGTAGGTGAGACATCTTGCCACGTACCTCGCTATATCTCTCTTTATCCCTTGCCAATAGTAAACTCTCTTCATATCCTTATACATTTTCTCACCACTAGGATAATGAAACTCCTATAACAACTCATCTATTGTAATACCCCAAAATTTTGTGAAAAATCATTTTTATAAAATGATTTAATTTTAGAAATATTTAGATATAAATGTGGTGAAATTTTTGGGAATAAATAGTGTGCAAGGATATGTGGGCACATGCACATGGCACAAGGAAAAGATTCAAAAATTTCTGGAAAAAAAAATGATGATAATAAAATAAATAAACTGAGCATGGAAGCATTTGAAATGTGATTTTGAAATGTAGATTATTAATCAAATTAAAGATGTTTTTTTTGCATGAAAATTAAATATTCGCAGTAAAAAAAAATATGTACACTTATGCACCTATATATTTTCTGTGAGCAGAAAGTGTTAAAGCAAAACAATAAAATGGAAACATTAAAATGACATGAAATGTAATACAAGTCAATATGCTTGTATAGGCAAAAATAGCAAAAGGGATTCTCAGAAATAATTAAAATATAAAATATGGTAGTCACACTTTTAACATGACTAGGTGAGTGGCCATTTTCTGAAAAAGTAAAGAAAAGAAAATGCAGCCTTTAATTGGTTAATATGACCGGGGTAATTAGGGATAAAGAATGAGAAAATTCAAACACACAATGCATGATGTTAGCCAGGACAGAAATGGAATTTTGTCTTGAGAAAAAACCTAGTAAAAATATGCTTATAAATAAGTAGTTATGGCCAGAGAAATTGTTTTACCCAAGCTACTTATAATAGGAAAAGAAGAAAACATTTTTAAAGGAAGGGAAAATATACTCAGGGATTTTCTGGATTAATAAGAAGAAATATTTAGGTGGGTAACCTCACTGAGTTCATGGCATTAAGACCTGAGATGAGGCAGCCACTTTTTATATTGCCATTTATATATTTCTGGTTTTGATGTATATGATTTCATCAATGCTTTTTGGATGTCTTATTTTAAATCTGATATGATTTAATATGGATGTTTTTGGTGATCTTTGATTTGTTGAGACATTTGTCTTTGGATATGTATCATACTGTTTTATTTTTACTCAAAAATGTTAAAGTCCAGAATCTTAAAATTATATAGAGAATACTCTCAACTGTTATAGATCTATGGCATGGAAACTTTACTAAAAAAAATGTTGGGAGCTGCATTATACTTGGTATAAGTGCTGAGGCTTGAGAAGAAAGATGTTAAGGGTGCAATAGAAATTTTCTAAGTGCTGGGCCCTTAATCAAAAAAAAGGAAGCTCACAAGCTAAAATTATGATTGAACCAGATCATGAATCTGAATCAATCATAAAGGCTTGCAGATCAATATAATAAGAACATGCCATGCCTCTTTTATAGTTGAAAATATTCTTATATTTTACTGAGATCAAGACATATTGACCCCATTTAGGAAATAACTGTCTGCTTATTTCTGAGGAGAATTATGCTAGGAAAGATTATGGATGTTTCCATGTTTGAAGTGACATGTTCACTTAGCATATTTGATGATAGGATTTAAGTCAATACACTAGTAAATAAACTAGGGAAGGGAAGGCCAAGAAGGCTGCTGGAATGCTTGTCATATTTGAAGTATGCAAGTTGGCACATGGTTTGTTTAAGCCCTGAGATCTTTGTGCAATGATGTGAATTAGTTCATTGCAATGTGTCCCTGTGATTCCTTAATAGCAGATGAGGCAGGAATTTAAATTGAATTATACAACCTGTAAATGAAGAAATAGGAATATGAATATTTCTTAGGTTGGTTGGTATGGAACCATGATGGTTCAGTGAATGCAAATGTTGTAAATAGATAATTATGTTTGCATTGTTATGTATGCAAGTGTAAGAATGATAGATGGATATATCATACCAGAATCAACTTATTTATACCATGTTAAAGTAATTGATTGCAGAAATTTGCTTAAATAACTAGTTGGTACTCTTACATTCTCTATTGCTTAATATCATGAATGTATTGATGTTACTCATACCAGATCTTAGATCTGACCCTTGTTTGCTCATGGCATATGGGGTGTCTCATTTTAAAATGAGGCAGCCACTCATGCTCTTTCAGGGAACGCAGGCACTAAGTAGAAAATGAAGTTATGGCTATTATGGAGGAGTGAATGAACATGCTAGCTAGTTTCAATAAGAGCTTAAATTGATTATATCTGCATGTATTCAGGAAAAAAAAATTATGTTTATAAGATTTCTAGTCATGTAATGAATATTCTATGGTTAGTGATCAAGTTGCTCTTATGTTCTGTAAAGTGTCAGATTAAATTAGTTGTTCTGTCGAAATTATTGTGTGTTAAGGTTTGATTTGTTTTTGAAGTAGTGTCTGGAACATAAACAAGAAAAATATGCTCAAGTATTAGCTATGAAAATCTGGTAATGAAATATACAGTTATGTGAGCAATTGCTTTGCAATTATATTATGCATTAGACAATCTTTAGTCATATTAAAAACACTGAGTTTTGGAGTAAATTTAGAATTTACCTTGAAATATACCTTTAAGTATTTAATTGTTTTTCCTCTGAATTATGTCTACAAATGGTTCAAGTCTACTTTCTAAATTGTTTTGAGAGAAGTAATTGTATGGGAAGGCTACAGGTATGATGCAAATGACTGGCATTTCAATTGCCATGATCAGGTACCTGGCATGACACTAGGCACATGAGTTAACCAGCTTCAAATAAGTGAAGTTTTGGTTGATTATGTTTGGTGGTGTCTTGACAGTAAAATGCCTTTCAAAAAGCTTTAGATCATTTAGCACATGTTTTACCATAACCAATTTTCAAAGTCATAACAGATATGCAATCTGGACAGGTTTGCACAAACAAACCTGGAATTATTCTTATGAATGTTTGTAAGTTCAAATTCTTGACATAGCAAATCTTATGCAAATATACAACTCACTATGTGTCATGTGGGCTAAGATTAAGGCAAACAAGTCACATAGATTGAATCTTAAATAAGAAAGTTTTTTTTTGAAAATACACAAGTGGAAAATGATAAGTGAATATATCATTTCTGGCCTTAGCCAAATATCAATACCTTTGATCCATGATCTGAAATAAAAATCTCAAGAATCTTGAAATTTAACTGTCATGGTAAATTGATATTAAAAACTATCAATTAGAATGAGCAAGTTCATATAAATTAAATATGCATAGGATTTACTGACTTATTACAAATATTCAAAAGTATATAGTAATTAACTTTAGGCAAAATTGCTCAAATCCAAATCAAACAGAATACTCTTGTTTGACAAAGCAAAAAAAATAAAATATATACTCTGAATTTAAACAAGAGAAACACATACATCTTCATATGCATGTGTATATTATTAGGGATACACTGATATATTTATATTGGTAATGAGTTTTGAATCCTGGTTGAATTGTTTGAAAGAAAAATGACTCTGATAACTCAAAGGAAGTTTAAATCAAACTTAAAAGTGCAAATGAATATAGGTGGACATCCAGATACACATAAATTAAATGTGTATATGCATGTACATATATATTATATCTATGGAAAAAAAATCCTTATGAAATTAAGGTAGAAATAGGAGGGTCATTTTAGTTGGTATCAGAGCACTTGGTTGCCTTGATTGTTAAGTATTATAGAAATGTATTATGTCTGTTTGTTTTGGATGAAATAATTTAGATAAGAAAATAGAAATTATAGAAGTACTCATAATATACTAATACCATTTGCTCAGAACTTAGTTAGAAGACCATGGTAGGAAGAGGATCTCATCACAATGCAGGACCCAGTGCACCTCAAATGCTTGATATGCAAGAATTTGTGAGGGTTTTAAGAGATGGAATTGGGCATAGGCCTGAGAACCCATATGAAGAGCTTTCAAAACTACTGAAGACTTATTCCAATTTGGGAGGCAGGAGTTTTGAAGGAACTGAGAATGTGATGGAAATTCAAGCATGGCTGAGAACACTTGATAGGATTTTCAATGACATGCAGTTAGATGATCAAAGGAAGAGGCAAGTAGCTTCAAGACAACTGAAAGGGGTAGCTTTAAGCTGGTGGGAGGTGATCATAGCTGGAAGAAATGAAAATGAAATCACTTGGAATCAGTTCAAGGAGATGTTGGAGGCAAGATTTGTACCAGCATCAGCCAAGACCACTTTGCTTGAAGAATTTATTAAACTTAGGCAGGGAACTTTGAATGTCACTGAATACACTCAAAAGTTTGAGGGGCTATCTAATTATGGAGCAATGCTAGTGGCAGATGAAGCATCCAAAAATGATAGGTATATAAAAGGACTGAACCCAGGACTTAGCAGAGCTATGCTACCATATGCAGATAGAACTTTTGATCAAGTAATTGATCTGGCCTTGAAACTGGAACAACATGACAAAGAAAGAGAGAAATATAGGAATTTTAAGAGCAACAACAAGAAGGATAAGGGAAGATATCACCCTTATGATAAAAAGAAGGAGGAGGCAGACAACAGGAAGAGTAAAGATACAAAAGCCAATGATACTAAGAAGAAATTGGTTTGCCATCATTGTGGTAAAGAAGGACACATCAGACCAAGGTGCCCAGAGTTAAAAGGAGGAGCCTTCAAATGCTACCTATGTGGGAAAGAGGGGCATATGAAGAGGAACTGTCCTGAGAATAAACAGCAAGGGAAATTGGCAACTTTGGAAGGTAAAGGCAAATCTGCAGTGAAAATTGATGCTGAAAATCATGGCCAAGTGGAAGGTACATTACTCATTTGTGCCATACCCATAGCAGTAGTATATGATACTGGAGCAACACACTCCTTGATTTCCTATGAATTAGTTAAAATGCTAAAATTAAATTGCATATTGGTTAAAACCCCACTGCTTATACAAAGTCCCCTAGGGAGTTCTAGTGTTTTGAATATGAATTGTGTGGATGTGGAGTTAAACATAGGAGGAAATATTTTTATTTCCAATTTATATGTTTTAAATTACCCAAATATAGGAGTTATATTGGGGGTAGATTGGTTAAGGCAGTTTAAATCCATAATTAATTTAGACTCATCCACTATATCATTGCAAAATTCTAGAGGCCAGAGGATCACAGTTCTATGTGAAGTGGCTAAGAAAGGGAAATTGTATCATTTAGATGACTTAGAAAAAGATCTCAGTGAACTAACCATAGAAGAAATTCCCATAGTTAATGAATACTTGGATGTGTTTGGGGAAGTTAAGGGTGTTCCACACCACAGACCAGTTGAGTTTCAAATTAATCTCATTCCAGGGGCAAGTCCAATAATCAAGAAGCCTTATAGAATGGGGCCGAGTGAACTGAAAGAATTGAAAAATCAGTTGGAAGAATTAGAAGGCAAGGGATTTATAAGGCCAAGCAATTCCTGCTGGGGTTCTCCAGTAGTGTTTGTAAGAAAACATGATGGTACCTTGAGAATGTGCATAGACTACAGAGAACTAAATAAAGTAACCATCAAGAATAAATACCCATTGCCTAGAATAGATGATCTCTTTGACCAACTCAGTGAAGCTAAAATATTTTCTAGACTAGACCTAGCATCAGGATTCCATCAAATGAAGGTTGAAGACTCAAGTGTTAAGTATACTGCATTTAACACAAGATATGGCTTATATGAATTTATGGTTATGCCATTTGGTTTGACAAATGCTCCTTCATATTTTGTTGATTTAATGAATAGAATATTTAGAGATTATTTAGACAAGTTTGTACTGATTTTTATTGATGACATTTTGATTTATTCCAAGACAGTGGAAGAGCATAAAAATCATTTGCATTTAGTTTGTCAAGACTAAGGGAAAATGATTTAAAGGCAAAATTTTCAAAATGTGCATTTTGGAAAGAAGAAGTGCATTTTCTTGGGCATGTTATCTCTGCCAAAGGAATATCAGTAAACCCTAATAAGGTAGTGGCAATCCAAGCATGGAAAAGGCCTAGTACCATCAGTGAGATTAGATCATTTATGGGGATGGCAGGATATTATAGGAGATTTATAAAAGATTTCTCAAAAATATCATCACCACTTACCAATTTAACTAGAAAGAACCAAGCCTTTGTATGGACAAAAAAATGTGAGCAAGCTTTTATCAAAATAAAGGAAGCTCTGATTAATGCACCAGTATTGAGAGTGCCAGAAGGAAATGAAAATTTAGTTGTGTACACTGATGCAAGTGGCTCTGGGTTAGGGGCTGTGTTGATGCAGCAAGACCAGGTGGTAGCTTATGCATCTAGGCAATTAAAGCCACATGAAACAAGATATGCAACCCATGATCTTGAACTAGCAGCAGTTGTGTATGCTTTGAAACTTTGGAGACATTATTTGTTAGGTACCAAATTCATTTTGTACACTGATCATAAGGCATTGAAATATTTATTCTCACAAAAAGATTTGAACATGATGCAACATAGATGGGTAGAGTTCCTAGCTGCCTATGATCTAGATATACTGTATACACCAGGCAAGGTAAATAAAGTTGCAGATGCCTTGAGTAGACAACATGCCAAGGTAGCCATGTTGATGATGGAAGAGTTTAAGGATTTGTCTATACTTACTGATTTGGAAATTGAGGAAAACAGTGAGGTACAAATGATGCCCATTGAAGAAGATAAAGGTAAAGGGAAATTAAGTATGATATCTCTACAATCAGATTTACTTCTTAAGGTTGGGAAAATGCAGGAACAAGACCTAAACATGGTGGAAAAGAAAATGCTCATATCAAAAGGGGAAGAAGTAATAAATTATCAAGTTGATAAAAATGGTTATTTAAGGAATAAAAATAGGATATGTGTTCCAGAAAATATAGAATTAAAGGAGGAAATATTAAATGAGTACCATAGGAGTAAGTACTCCATACACCCAGGTAGCACCAAGATGTATCAAAATTTGAAAAGAAATCTTTGGTGGAAGGGGATGAAGTCAGATGTGGCCAGATATGTTGCAAGGTGCATGACTTGCCAACAAGTCAAGGCAGAGACACAAAGGCCATCAGGACTATTGCAACCCCTTAGTATACCACAGTGGAAGTGGGAGGATATATCTATGGATTTCATAGATGGTCTGCCTAGATCTAAGAAGGGAAACACAAGTATATGGGTAATAGTGGATAGGCTAACTAAGGTAGCACATTTTATCCCAGTTAAAACAGAAAGAAATGCTCCAAAATTGGCTCAAATATTCATGAAAGAGGTAGTAAGGTTGCATGGCATACCCAAAACCATTGTGAGTGATAGGGATACCATCTTCACCTCAAGGTTTTGGAAAAGTTTTCAAGAGGCCATGGGGAGTGAATTGTGCTTAAGCACTGCCTACCATCCACAATCAGATGGTCAAACTGAGGTGGTGAACAAAGTCTTAGAGGATTTGTTGAGAGCATGTACACTGGACTTTGGAGGCAACTGGGAAGACCACCTCCATCTAGCTGAATTCACATACAATAACAGTTACCAAAGCACTATAGGGATGGCACCATTTGAAGCCTTATATGGCAAGCCATGTTTATCACCTATATGTTGGGTAGAGACTGGAGAAAGGGCTGTTCTAGGACCTGAATATGTTAAAGAAACTACAGAGAAAATTGGGTTAATAAGAAAAAGAATAGCAGCAGCTCAAGATAGGCAAAAGAAATTTGCAGACAGGAAGAGAAAGCAAGTGGAATATGAAGTGGGAGACTTTGTTTTCATCAAGATTTCACCTATGAAGAAAGTCTTGAGATTTGGCAAGCAAGGTAAGCTCACACCAAGGTATGTTGGACCCTATAAAATTCTGGAAAGAATTGGTTCATTGGCTTACAAATTAGAATTACCAGAGGAAATGAAAGCAATGCATAATGTTTTTCATGTGTCCCAACTTAGAAGATGGGTACATGATAAAGAAGACATTTTAGAAAAGCCTACCAAAATTCAAATAAATCCTAACTTGGTTTATGAAAAAGAGCCAGTGGGGATTATAGCCAAGGAAGAAAAGAAATTAAGGAGCAAAACTTTGAAACTAGTAAAGATCCAGTGGAGTAGTGATCCTATTGACTGCACATGGGAGCTAGAGGATAAGATTAGGATGGATTATCCTAAGCTTTTTGCAAATTAAAAGGTAATTTTTTTTTCTGGAAATTTTTTTTTATGCATGGTTGATATGATTGAATATGTTTTGTTTATGCATATGTTTGATAGATTTTCATAAGGTCAGTGAATGCTTATTACAAATACTAGGAAAATTGTGAGGACACAATTCCTAAAAGGAGGGGTGAATGTAATACCCCAAAATTTTGTGAAAAATCATTTTTATAAAATGATTTAATTTTTGAAATATTTAGATATAAATGTGGTGAAATTTTTGGGAATAAATAGTGTGCAAAGATATGTGGGCACATGCACATGGCACAAGGAAAAGATTCAAAAATTTCTGGAAAAAAAAATGATGATAATAAAATAAATAAACTGAGCAAGGAAGCATTTCAAATGTGATTTTGAAATGTAGATTATTAATCAAATTAAAGATGTTTTTTTTGCATGAAAATTAAATATTCCCAGTTAAAAAAATATATGTACACTTATGCACCTATATATTTTCTGTGAGCAGAAAGTGTTAAAGCAAAACAATAAAAAGGAAACATTAAAATGACATGAAATGTAATACAAGTCAATATGCTTGTATAGGCAAAAATAGCAAAGGGGATTCTCAGAAATAATTAAAATATAAAATATGGTAGTCACACTTTTAACATGACTAGGTGAGTGGCCATTTTCTGAAAAAGTAAAGAAAAGAAAATGCAGCCTTTAATTGGTTAATATGACCGGGGTAATTAGGGATAAAGAATGAGAAAATGCAAACACACAATGCATGATGTTAGCCAGGACAGAAATGGAATTTTGTCTTGAGAAAAACCATAGTAAAAATATGCTTATAAATAAGTAGTTATGGCGAGAGAAATTGTTTTACCCGAGCTACTTATAATAGGAAAAGAAGAAAACATTTTTAAAGGAAGGGAAAATATACTCAGGGATTTTCTGGATTAATAAGAAGAAATATTTAGGTGAGTAACCTCACTGAGTTCATGGCATTAAGACCTGAGATGAGGCAGCCACTTTTTATATTGCCATTTATATATTTCTGGTTTTGATGTATATGATTTCATCAATGCTTTTTGGATGTCTTATTTTAAATCTGATATGATTTAATATGGATGTTTTTGGTGATCTTTGATTTGTTGAGACATTTGTCTTTGGATGTGTATCATACTGTTTTATTTTTACTCAAAAATGTTAAAGTCCAGAATCTTAAAATTATATAGAGAATACTCTCAACTGTTATAGATCTATGGCATGGAAACTTTACTAAAAAAATGTTGGGAGCTGCATTATACTTGGTATAAGTGCTGAGGCTTGAGAAGAAAGATGTTAAGGGTGCAATAGAAATTTTCTAAGTGCTGGGCCCTTAATCAAAAAAAAAGGAAGCTCACAAGCTAAAATTATGATTGAACCAGATCATGAATCTGAATCAATCATAAAGGCTTGCAGATCAATATAATAAGAACATGCCATGCCTCTTTTATAGTTGAAAATATTCTTATATTTTACTGAGATCAAGACATATTGACCCCATTTAGGAAATAACTGTCTGCTTATTTCTGAGGAGAATTATGCTAGGAAAGATTATGGATGTTTCCATGTTTGCAGTGACATGTTCACTTAGCATATTTGATGATAGGATTTAAGTCAATACACTAGTAAATAAACTAGGGAAGGGAAGGCCAAGAAGGCTACTGGAATGCTTGTCATATTTGAAGTATGCAAGTTGGCACATGGTTTGTTTAAGCCCTGAGATCTTCGTGCAATGATGTGAATTAGTTCATTGCAATGTGTCCCTGTGATTCCTTAATAGCAGATGAGGCAGGAATTTAAATTGAATTATACAACCTGTAAATGAAGAAATAGGAATATGAATATTTCTTAGGTTGGTTGGTATGGAACCATGATGGTTCAGTGAATGCAAATGTTGTAAATAGATAATTATGTTTGCATGGTTATGTATGCAAGTGTAAGAATGATAGATGAATATATCATACCAGAATCAACTTATTTATACCATGTTAAAGTAATTAATTGCAGAAATTTGCTTAAATAACTAGTTGGTACTCTTACATTCTCTGTTGCTTAATATCATGAATGTATTGATGTTACTCATACCAGATCTTAGATCTGACCCTTGTTTGCTCATGGCATATGGGGTGTCTCATTTTAAAATGAGGCAGCCACTCATGCTCTTTCAGGGAACGCAGGCACTAAGTAGAAAATGAAGTTATGGCTATTATGGAGGAGTGAATGAACATGCTAGCTAGTTTCAATAAGAGTTTAAATTGATTATATCTGCATGTATTCAGGAAAAAAAAATTATGTTTCTAAGATTTCCAGTCATGTAATGAATATTCTATGGTTAGTGATCAAGTTGCTCTTATGTTCTGTAAAGTGTCAGATTAAATTAGTTGTTCTGTCGAAATTATTGTGTGTTAAGGTTTGATTTGTTTTTGAAGTAGTGTCTGGAACATAAACAAGAAAAATATGCTCAAGTATTAGCTATGAAAATCTGGTAAAGAAATATACAGTTATGTGAGCAATTGCTTTGCAATTATATTATGCATTAGACAATCTTTAGTCATATTAAAAACACTGAGTTTTGGAGTAAATTTAGAATTTACCTTGAAATATACCTTTAAGTATCTAATTGTTTTTCCTCTGAATTATGTCTACAAATGGTTCAAGTCTACTTTCTAAATTGTTTTGAGAAAAGTAATTGTATGGGAAGGCTACAAGTATGATGCAAATGACTGGCATTTCAATTGCCATGATCAGGTAATTGGCATGACACTAGGCACATGAGTTAACCAGCTTCAAATAAGTGAAGTTTTGGTTGATTATGTTTGGTGGTGTCTTGACAGTAAAATGCCTTTCAAAAAGCTTTAGGTCATTTAGCACATGTTTTACCATAACCAATTTTCAAAGTCATAACAGATATGCAATTTGGACAGGTTTGCACAAACAAACCTAGAATTATTCTTATGAATGTTTGTAAGTTCAAATTCTTGACATAGCAAATCTTATGCAAATATACAACTCACTATGTGTCATGTGGGCTAAGATTAAGGCAAACAAGTCACATAGATTGAATCTTAAATAAGAAAGTTTTTTTTTTTGAAAATACACAAGTGGAAAATGATAAGTGAATATATCATTTCTGGCCTTAGCCAAATATCAATACCTTTGATCCATGATCTGAAATAAAAATCTCAAGAATCTTGAAATTTAACTGTCATGGTAAATTGATATTAAAAACTATCAATTAGAATGAGCAAGTTCATATAAATTAAATATGCATAGGATTTACTGACTTATTACAAATATTCAAAAGTATATAGTAATTAACTTTAGGCAAAATTGCTCAAATCCAAATCAAACAGAATACTCTTGTTTGACAAAGCAAAAAAAAAATATACTCTGAATTTAAACAAGAGAAACACATACATCTTCATATGTATGTGTATATTATTAGGGATACACTGATATATTTATATTGGTAATGAGTTTTGAATCCTGGTTGAATTGTTTGAAAGAAAAATGACTCTGATAACTCAAAGGAAGTTTAAATCAAACTTAAAAGTGCAAATGAATATAGGTGGACATCCAGATACACATAAATTAAATGTGTATATGCATGTACATATATATTATATCTATGGAAAAAAAAATCCTTATGAAATTAAGGTAGAAATAGGAGGGTCATTTCATCTATCAGCTTCTTCAACTTTGGAAAGCTCAACCTTCTGTCTCGACTTAAGTATCCTTTTTCATCTTTTGCTTATTGCTCAAAATGACTTGACTTCTCACCTTTCTCAAGCTAATACATAATCATAACCAATTCTGATTTTTCCTTTGATTTATAGCCGCCTTGTGCACTCTCATTGGTCTAACCTTTAAGGTTGCTAATAATCTAGTTGTATTATTTGTTGGTGGTTGGAAATCAAATCTAGAAATATACTCCAGCTATCTCATTTCTAACATCATAGTACTTAACGTTGCATGCTTCTTAATTGGTACATCCACCATAATATTAACATGTTAACTGGTTGTCCAACCAAAGTCAAATCAGCCTCTACCCCTAAGTCCTCCAACTCTGTCTGAGGAATAGTAGCCTCTGGATCATGCTCGAACTTGCGAAGATGAGACACATGGAATACATTATGGACACCTGCCAAACTGCTCGGCAACTTCACCCTGTACGCGAGCTTTCCAATCGTTTCTATAATCTGGAATGGACCAACATATCTCCGGGCCAACTTTCTCGACTTTCAAAATCATACCACACTCTTCATAGGTGATACTTTAATGAAAACTGTCTCCCACTGAGAACTCTAGGTCTTTATGCCTTTTATCTATGTAACTCTTCTGCCTGGATTGAGCTTCCTTCATCCATCCTCGGATTATCTCAATCTTTTCTGACGCCTCTCTAACCAAATCTGGACCTAAGACTAATCTGTCTCCAGTCTCTAACTAATATGCTGGCGATTTGCATGGTCTTCCATACAAAGCTTCAAAAGACGCCATTCCTCTACTAGTCTGATAACTATTATTATAGGAAAACTCAATCAAATGTAGGTGATCCTCCCAAAGTCCAATACACAAGCTCTCAATAAATCTTCGAGTACCTTATTGACTCTCTCTGTCTGCCCATCAGTCTGTGGGTGATATGCTATACTCATCTTAAGCTTAGTACCTAATACCTCTTGTAGACTCCTCCAAAATTTTCTAGTGATAACGCATCTCTGTCACTGACTATGCTACTAGGAATTCCATGAAGTCTAACTATGTTCTTCATGAACAACTTAGCCAGAGCATGTGCCGTTTTGGTTGACTTTACCGGAATGAAATGGGCACTCTTGGTCAACCTGTCCACTATAACCCATATGCTTTCATTTCCTTTATTTGACCTTGGCAACCCATCTATAAAGTCCATCGATATCGAATCCCATTTCCAGAATGGAATATCTAAAGGCTGAAGTAACCCACTTGGTTTTTGATGTTCGGCCTTTACTTGTTGACAGTTAACACACTGCCTAACCCACAAGCCAACATCCCTCTTCATGCCTTCCCAATAAAAGCTCCTTTTCATATCTTGATACACTTGGTTCCTCCAGGATGAATCGTAAACTTCGATCGATGACATTCCTTCAGAACTTCCCTCCTTAAGTTCTCTACATTTGGAACGCAAAATCGTCCCTTCTTTCTCAACCATCCTCTTCGGTAAAGACTAAAATCTTTCAAATCATCGACCTCGGTTCCAACCTCAAGCCTACTGATCCTTTCAGCTAAAACTGGATCTTCTCTTTGCTTAGAAGCTATCTTCTTGATCAGCACTAGTCGTACTTCTAAACAAGATAACATGGCAGTACCCTGACTAGAACTAGCAGTAGATCTCAACTGCACACCACAAATGGCTAAAGCTTCTAGATCCTTCCATTCTGCCAACATTGCTAACACCACATTCTGATGTTTTCTACTGAGAACATCCGCTACCTTATTTTCTTTTCCAGGAGTATACTCTATACCGAAATCATAACCAGCCAAAAACTCCAGCCATCTCTGCTTCCTCATATTCAACTACTACTGAAAAATAAATACTTCAATGACTTATGATCGGCAAACAACTCAAATCTCTCTCCCAAAAGATAATGCCTCTAAATCTTCAAGGCAAAAATTACCGCTGCCAACTCCAAGTCATGAGTAGGATATCTAACTTCGTGCGATCTAAGCTGCCTAGATGCATAAGTATAACCTTGCCCCTCTGCATCAATACGGCTCTCAATCCAGTCCCACATGCATCAGTGTATACTATCAACCCTTGGTTACCATCTGGAACTACTAATACTGGTGCATTGGTTAACAAATGCTTTAACTTAAGGAACCCTTCCTCACATTTGTCAGACCAAACAAACTTCACGTCCTTCCTGGTCAACTTAGTCAAAAGCGCCGCTATCCGCGAGAAATCCTTGATGAATCTCCGGTAATAGCTAGCAAGTCCAAGAAAACTTCTAATCTCGGTCACCGTTTCAGGTCTCTTCCAATTGTTCACAGCTTCGATCTTATCTAGATTAACTGACAATCCCTTCTCTGAAACCACATGACCAAGAAACTTTACCTCTTTCTTCCAAAAATGACGCTTGGAAAACTTCACCTTTAGCTGATTCTGCCTCAGCGTCTCCAGCACCACTCTAATATGAATCTCATGCTCTCCTTCATCTTTAGAGTACACCAAAATGTCATCAATGAATACAAACACAAACCTATCCAAGTGCTCTCGGAAAATCTGGTTCATCAAATCAACGAAGAAAGCGGGCGCATTTGTCAATCCAAATGGCATCACCAACTACTCATACGAACTATACCTAGTCCGAAATGCCGTCAAAGGAATGCTATCCTCCACCACTCTCAACTGATGGAACCCCATCGCCAAATCCAATTGGGAAAATTCTCTGGCTCCACTCAACTAATCAAACAGATCATCTATCCTCGGCAGAGGGTACCTATTCTTGATCGTCCTTTCGTTTAACTTACGATAGTCGATGCACATTCTTAACAACCCATCTGGCTTCTTCATAAACACCACGGTAGCTCCCCAAGGCGAACTATTTGGTCTAATAAAATTCCTTCCCTCCAGATCCACTAGCTGCACCTTCAATTCCTTCATCTCTGTCGGTGTCATCCTGCTAGGTGGTCTGCTGACAGGTTCAGCTCCCAGTACAAGATCTATCCGAAATTCAACAGCTCGCTTCGGAGGTAATCCAGTAACCGGCTCAAATATATCTGCAAACTCTCTAGCCACACGAACCTGACTAAAGTATCCTTCAACTTCCATGGCACTCAACAAAGCACAAACACTCTTACTGGAATTCTCCATTGAGAAAACGATTCGGTTATGACTATCTGGGTGCCTCAACGATATTTCCTGATCCTGGCAAAATATCCTAGCCTCATACTTACCCAACCAATCCATACCAAAAATGATCCCGAAATCTACGAAATCAAAGACAAACAAACTGCATGCAAACTTATGACCTAACAAATCAAGTTCTAACTGGTCACATCTCATCCCAAGAGTTGCATGTCCTCCTATTGGATTTGAAACCCTTAAGGAAGTAACAAGGTATGTGGGTTCTACACATAACCTGTCAACCAAATACTTTGATATAGATGAATGTGATGCATCGGTATTAAAAAGTACCCTAACTAGTATACTCTGAATCAAAAGCGTACATTTCATCATAGTCTTCCCTTTCTCTGCTGCAGTAGGTCTAGAAGAAGATGGTGGTCCAATAACAAACACCTTCCCTCTGTCTGCCCTGACAGGCTCTAGACACTAGTTCTTATAATGCCCAACTTGGTCAAAGTTGAAGCATTTCACATTCTTCCTCTCTGCAGGCTTCTTTCCTTTACCAGTTCTGCACTAGTGGGCATAATGGCCCTTCTTATAACACTTATAGCACACCAAATCAGCCTTTGCCTTCTTAGCAGCCTTTCCTTTTTGGGCTCCTTTCTTAAAGAATTTCCTTTTCTTTCCCTGGGGACCCTGGGACTTAACCGGCTTCTCCCTAACTGAAACAGCAAGCATCTCCTCATGGCGGATGACCATCTCCACCACCATATGATAAGGTTCTGTAATATGAGTCATAGCTATTCTGCCTAGCTCTGGCCTCAATCCTCTAATGAATCTCTTATTTCTTTTGATATCAGTGTCAACCAAAACATAACCATATCGAGATAGCACATCAAACTTGGCAGCATACTCGATCACAGACATTCCTCCTTGGACAAGGTCCATGAACTTCTCATCAATACCGATTTGGCAACCATAGACAAGAACCTCTGCTCGAACCTCCTCCTAAAATCAGCCCATGTCAGCTCTTCCTTCAGAACTCCGACCGTCACACTGTTCCACCAGTGAAACACTAACCCTTGCAACTGTCTAGAGGCTAGCCTTCTCTTTTCTCCATCCTCCAAGACTAAATCTATAAAGGTCCTTTCACAGTTTGGCAGCCAGTTCTCAACTTCAACTGCATCCTCCGTTCCAACAAACGACTTCCCACATAGACTGGTATAGTCTCTGCTTAGCTTGGCATAGTTTTAGCCAGTTGGAACTACAGGATTAGCTCATCTAACATTACCAACAGCCCTTGCTTGCAAAAGATTAGCCAACAACTGATACACCAACCTCGCATCTACTGGTGGATTTCCAACACCAACATTGGCCTCATCATTTTGGTTAGCATTAGCCTATCGACCTTGGTTTCTACGAGTATTAGGTTGAACATTTCTGTTGGTTGTGGTGCTTCCTACACTTAGATTTCCTCTTCCGTTTCCTGCCTCCATATCCTCTTTCTCGTAAATCTGCATACAAGCCTTAGTAAGATACAGAAGAACGGTCTAAGAGAGAGGGGAACACGTACTTAGATATATACCTATATATCAAATACAAGTACGTTACTATAGCGTTAACCCAAACCCCAACCATATTTTTAAATTCATTGGATTACGTTTCAAAAAGCTTTTAGATTTATCTTTTCTTTTGAAGTTTCATAAACCTATGCTCTGATACCAACTTGTAACATCCCCCTACTTGGAGGCCCAAAACTAACAGCTACGGATGTTGTAGTCATCCATAGTTATTAATTCTTGCCGACCAAATACGGCGGTGCTAGATACATTGATACACAGATCACAGAAATATGGAAAAAATTTAACAATTCAAAACATATTTCCATATTCAAATCAAAATACTTGATGTTCATTACATAACCCCAAAAACGTAACCACGTTCAGCAAAATATAATCATTACAAATACGCCAAGAGCGACATATAAAGATGCCCCCTTGGTTGATCAGAGTATATAGTAAGGCTAACAAGTTTGCCTTTACAAACAAAACACACAACGGAAAAGACAATTCTAAATAACCATCTGCCTCCTGCATGCCTCCGGAAGCTTTATTCATCAAAGAAGAAAACCTGAAAACCTTAAATCTCAAACTACTCAAAATCAATTGAGTACCCGAGAGTTTAAGGAGAAAACAAAAACTTTGAGTCAGACATAAAGCTTGGTATGAATAATAATATAATATCTCAATCCTTTTAGATATCTAGTGAGACCACGCCGCTTAGCGGAATGGGTTTTCCCCTCACTAGTATCCTAAAACCTTTTTAAAACCATATTCTGTGCTCCTACATCCACAATTGTCAAAACAACATTTTCAAAATATTATGATGATATGCATACTTAAAACAATTAGGATTTCCCTTCCCCAGTTTAATTTGACTCCCTGACATAATTATAGTTTCTAGGGTCACTATTAACCTTTTAGTTTTCATGGGTTTACTAATAACCTTTATATAATTAATGAACATCCTGTTCTTTTCATAGTTTTTGTGGGATCACTAAGAACCTATAGGATCCTGCCAGTTAACTTAATTAATTCATGGGTCCCCCCTGAACCTATTAGTCATTCCAATAAGTAATCACCTTTTCCTAGTTTTCATGGGTTGACTAGGAACCTATGGATTTATCCAGTAACTCACTTCACATCCTAGTTTTCATGGGCTGACTAGGAACCTACTGATACTTCCATTAGCCAGTTTCTTATCCTCGTTTTCATGGGTTGACTAGAAACCTATTGATTAATGTCAATTCTTAATCCGGATATAGTTTTCATGGGTTCACTACAAACCAATTAGCCCTTGGTAACTATCCTTAATACCTAGTTTTCATAGGTTTACTATGAACCTGTTGGTTACCTCCAATAACCGCATATCATAGTTTTTATGGGTTTACTATGAACCTTGTGGTTACCTCCAATAACTACAAAGTTTAAGCATCCTATATTTTTGGTCACCCTGACTCCTTGGATGCAATTCTACTCACTCAGGAGTTTAAGCAATTTATATTCACTACAGAGTTAACCTAGCTAGTTCTTCTACCCCCTTTTTCCAAAATACAGTTATGGGTGATCATGTGAATATATTCATAATTGAAGAAGCAAAACAACAATTTAACAATATCACTCATGTGGGTTTAAGATCCTTGAAATACTTTTCATATACAACATAGTTAACCCTTTTAACTTATATTTTTATTAAGGCAATACTTCTTCAAAACTACATACTTAAAGCCATTACAAAACTCCTTTATATAAGCCGTGGGTTTTCATTTAAAAATTTGAGTTACGGTTTTAAAACCTTTCGACAACGTCAACCCCTTCGAAAGCCTTAGGTTGACACTTAAAACATTACTTTGGGTCAAAGTGAAAATAGGTGAAAGCATCTCCTTTGAAACCACTCTTTATTTTATAAAATAGTGGGGAAGTTTGATTGTGTCGAAATCATCCTTTCAAAAGCATTGAAATATCTGGGAAAACAATTGAACCTTTTGACAATGTCAAAAGCTTCTGCTTTTGACCCCTTCGAAGGCTTTAGGAAGCGGCTTGTATTTATACAAACAATTGAACCTTTCGACAACATCGATGCCTTCAATGCCATCGGCATGTTACATATTCTCAAAAAGGGTATTGACCTGGTCGACAACTACGCCTTCGAAAGCTTTCAACAAAAACTAAGTAACTCCTTCGGAAGCTACTTCTTTAAAACAAAGGCGGCAGTTCTCTTTCGAAAGCCTCTTTGAAATACTCTTTCGAAAACATAGCTTTCGACTATGTCGAAAGCTCTTTATAAACTTATCCTTTCAAATCCATAGCTTTTGACCTTGTCGAAAGCTCTTTTAAAACTAAACCTTCGAAACCATAGCTTCCGACCTTGTCGAAAGCTCCTTTAAAAACATGCAAGTGATTTTCTTTTTAAACCAAAAATGACTAAGGAACCAACTCCTTCGAAAGCACCCCTTCGACAACCTACCTTCCACCTTTGTCCAATTCACTACACACCACCTACATGATATCATGTGCATTGGCTTCGACCTTGTTGGTTTCAATGAAGTCGAAAGGTCAAGGTCGAAAGGTCTAAGTTGAAAGGTTTACCAAAGAAGGCGGAACACCCTTTTTCTAAATAAAAGCCGTTTTTATCAAATTAAGCAAACTTTTTGTAACAAACTTGCCTACTTGTAAACATTTGATTAGTTTTGATAATCTTTTAAATAATTTAAATAATATTTGCCGCATTTTCTCAGATCTAAAATCAGGTTAACTTTTAACAAATAAGCCCTTCATATTATCAAAACAATTAAATCAGTTAGGTCCTCTTTTCGAAATAATTTAATTTTATACTAAATCACTTAGTAAAAATCCCCAAAAATTCCATAAATTTACTTTAATCATGTTATCTAACATATTAAAATTTCAGACCCAAATTCTTAATATATTTTCCAAAATAAATTTATAAACCCAAATAACTATATTTTCCTTTGAAAATTCATAATTAATTCTCCATGGCTTGGAAAATTTTGAAAATTGAAACCCGACTCCAAAGTCATGTTTTCCATAACATATAATTTTCCCATGGCATTTTAAAATCATTAAATCTCGGTTTTACCCTAAAACCATATATATCTCCTTTAAACCACCATGTTTAAACATATGTAAATCATAAATCAAGCATATCATCATTCTATATATCATAAAAAAAATTACCCTTAAATCTGAAACCATATGATTATAAAACCAAAATAGAGATGTAGAAATTATTATTCACCTTAGATTGGATAAGGAAATTGAATTTTGATCGAGATTGATTTCTTCTAGCTTGATCCTAAGCTTTACTTTGATTTTCTCTTCTCCTCCTAATGGCTGGCCTTGCTTGCTTCTTATGGTTATAAATTTTGTTTGAGGTAAAATGAACGTGTATGACTAAGGAGAATAATATAAGGGTGAGAAATATGGATGGCTATTTACCCTAATGCCCTTATGTTTAATTACTTAACCACTTATAAGTTCATTTAGTTAACTAAGCACGACCACTAAATTTTATTAAGCAACATCAATCTCCTTATCTACATTATTCTATTTAATTTATTCTAATTATATCTCCTAAATAATGTTATCATTAAAATTAGGGTTGTTACACACATGCTCAATCATTCAAACAAGGCAACTATCCATATAAAATTTATTCTAAGCACACACACACACACACACACACACATATATATATATATATATCCAAATTAAAATGCATTTAAACATAGCATATAATGAACATGATCATGAGGACTTGTGAAAATCTAGCACAATGCAGTAAATGCGATAAATGCACCCTATAAGAATGCAGAGATATGGCATATTTGGCATGATGCAAAGGAATCCTGACATAAAACTGCCGGTTCTATATGGATGCAACTTTAGTGACATAAGAATTAGTATATAATATGACATCCAATAATTATAGCATTTAATTCTTACCATCCAATCTAAGCAACCAAACTTAACTCCTAGTAAATCATATCAACTAAAAGGACGTATCAGTAAAGAGTTCAGGTTGAGAAGCCTGTATCTTCTCCTTTGGCTCCTATGTACTCTCTCCCGGATCATCTCCCTATTGCACCTTCACCAGCTTGATTGTTTTATTCCTCATCCTTCGAATATCATGTTAACTATCCGCATAGGTCCTTCTGATGACTTGCTTTAGCTTCTAACTTCGCATCCACCAACTGATTAGGCTCTACTACTATAGCCGAGTCATGTACACATTTTCGCAAATATGGCATATGGAATACATCATGAACTCCAACCATTTTTACTGGTAAATCTACTCTATAAACTAATCCTCCAATGCATTTCAACACCTTAAACGATCCAAAAAATCTTGGCGCCAACTTTCCTGAGCTTCCAAACCTCATCACATGCTTAAGAGGCGATACTTTTACAAACACAAGATAATCAACTTCGAATTCCAATCCCTTTCGCCTTTTATCAACATACAACTTTTGGCTATCCTGTGTCATCTTCATTCTTTCCTTATCAAATCTACCATCTCTAATATATCCTTTATCATCTATGGGCCAAGTATCATCTTATCTATCTACTCCCACCAACACGAATGTATTTACACGGCCTTTTATATAATGCTTTGAATGGTGTCCTCCCAATACCAGCTTGATAACTATTATTATATATGAATTCCACTAATGGAAAATGGTCTTCCTTAGCACCTCCAAAATCTAGAATGCACGCTCTCAATAAATCTTCTAACACTCTATTCACCCTCTCGGTCTGTCCATCCATCTATGGATGATAAGCCGTACTCAAACTCAATTTCATACCCAAGCTATCCCATAGACTTCTCCAGAACTCACTCATGAAAAGTGGGTCCCTATCACTCATAATATTCATCGGTATACCACGAAATCTCACCACCTCTTTAATATATAATGTCGCTAAATATGCTACCGTCCTTGTGTTCTTTATAGGAACGAAATGTGCGCTCTTTGTCAATCGATCCACCATCTATAAAATCCATCAAAACACCTTCCTATTTCCACTATGGAACTTCAAAGAGCATCAATAATCCACTCGTCTTTTTCTGCTCCACCTTAACTCTCTAACAAGTGAGACATCTTTCCACGTACCTTGCTATCTATCTCTTTATCCCTTGCCAATAGTAAACTCTCTTTATATCCTTATAATTTTCTCACCACTAGGATGATGACACTCCTTTCAGACCTCATCTATTAGTTCCTTCAACTTTGGAAAGCTCAACCTTTTGTCTCGTCTTAAGTATCCTTTTTCATCTTTTGCTTATTGCTCAAAATGACTTGACTTCTCACCTTTCTCAAGCTGATACATAATTATAACCAATTCTGCATTTTTCCTTTAATTCATAGTAGTCTTGTGCACTCTCGTTGGTCTAACCTCTAAGGTTGCTAATAATCCAGCTTTAATATTCGTTGGTGGTTGGAAATCAAATCTAGAAATATACTCCAGCTATTTCATTTCTAACATCATACCACTTAACGTTGCATGCTTCCTACTTGGTGCATCCACCATAATATTACCTTCCCAGGAGTATAAGCAATACCAAAATCTTAAGATGCTAAGAATTCCGCCCACCACTACTGTCAGAAGTTTAATCCTTCTTTGAAAACAAATACTTCAACGACTTGTAGTCCCTATACAATTCAAATCTCTCTCCAAGTATTTAGTGTCTCCATGACTTCAAAGCAAATGCAATTGCAGCTAATTTTAAATCCTATATGGGGTAATTCTTCTCATGTGACTTTAACTGTTGACTCGTATATGCTACAACTATACCTTCCTGCATTAAGACAATAATAAACCGATACCACAAGCATCAGTATAAACAGTAAATGATTTGGTACCATGAGGGATAACCAAAACAGGTACACTCGTCAACATCTCTTTCAATCCAATAAATGTTGTTTCACGCTCTGCATTTCAAACCTAAGCCAGATTCTTTTTCATAAACTTCGTTAATGGTGCAGATATCTTCACAAAATCCTTTATAAACTTCTGATTGTAACCGGCTAATCCTAAGAACTACGTACTTTCGAAGTATTCTTCAGAATCTTCCAATCTTTAAAAGCTGCCACTTTTCTCGGGTCTAGCACCAACCAATCCCCAGATACAACATGTCTTAGAAATTGGACTTCATTCCTAAATGGCATTTCGAAAATTTAGTATTTGACTGATCCTCCTTAGTACATCAGGTACTTTCTCAAATGCAACTTATGCTCCTTCTCGCCTTTAGAAAACACTAGGATATCATCAACAAATATGACAATAAATTTATTCAGCTGTTTTTGAAAGGCACTACTCATTAAATCAACAACATAAGTCGGGGCAGTAGTTAGCCCAAACGGCATCATAACATACTCAAATAATCCATCTGGAGCACGAAAAGTGGTCTTTCGAACACTGTCCTATGCAACATTCAACTGTTGAAATCCCGTAGCAAGATCAAGTTGCGAGGAAACTCTTGCCCTGACAAGTTGATTAAAGAGGTCATTAATAAAAGGTAACGGATAACATTTTTCTTCGTCAGCTTATTCAATTTTCGATAGTCGAGGCAAAGCATTAGGGAACCATCTACCTTGATAACGAAAAGGACATGTGCTTCCCACTCCGAAATACTTTGCCTAATGAATCCTTTCTGTAATAACTCTAAAACATGTTTATATAATTCCATTCTTTCCTTTGGAGCCATATGTCTTAAAGGCATCACTACAGGTCTAGTGTCTTTCTCGAGGTTAATCCTAAACTCAATTTCTTTACGGGGCGGAAGTTTGGAGACCTTAGCGAATATGTCTGGAAAATCTTCAACGATGAAAATAGATGCTAATTGGTCTTGTGATAGGTCTAATGAATATAAATATGACTTCATCATGGATATGTCTAACTTGGATATAACTACCAAATCATGTTTTCTACAATTACTCAAATGAGCAATCCTCCTATCATAATCTAGAACTACTCCATATCGAGTCATCTAATCCATTCCCAAGATCAATCTGTATCCCGCAAATCTAAAAACATATGCATCACAATTTAATTCTACACCGTTTATAACCAACTTAAGATCATGGCAAGTGGTAGCCAAATGCATCAATCCCCCAATAGGATTCGATACATAATAACTTCACGTACAATGTTGGGGATTATTCCTAATTTTTCACTAATGCATTGGCTATGAATAAATGCGATGCACTGGTATAAAATAAAAATAAAGCAGGTAAATTAGATAGTAATAACACACCTTCCATAACCGACTTCCCTTTCTCCTGGGCTGTTGGTGCAATACTAGCAGTGGGTACAACTTCTAATGCAAAAGCCTTAACAATTTGGCCCTCCATCTGTAGTGTTGGACAATCCCTCCTATAAGTCTCATCTGGTCACAGATATAGCACTTAATCCCTTTTAACCTTTCATGTTGTCCTGACCGCCCTGCCGTTCTTATAGTTTCGACATGCAATTCTTTGCCAAATGTCCCATCTTTCCACATTGATGGCACTTCGTTCCCTTCTGGAGGTTTACCCTACAATTCTTGGCTATATTTCCTACCTTATTACACCCCATACACATAATAACTTGCTTCTTATTCTGTCCACCTTATGATCCTTCATTCTTGCACTTGTTCTGATCTCCATCAAATGTTTGCTTCTTATTCATGTTTCCATCCATGGCATTCCACAAAGCACCCTCAACCAATTTCTTAAAAGTCGCCCCCGATGGTATTAGATTCAAAGCTGACTCCTTCTGTGGGAAATTCAATCCCTTAGCAAATTTCTCATCTTTTTTCTCCTAGGTACTGATCAATTCGAATCCAAATTTCACCAGCTCATTAAATATGTTCACATACTCCTTAGTCATGTCTTCTTACTTAAGCTGAATAAACTCATCCAAAAATATTCCCTTCTCTACCCCAAAAAAGAATTTTATCTCAAACTTCCTTTTTAAAATCTCCCAAGTAATAGTATTGTAACACCCCTTCAAAATGAGAATAATAGTCCCACATCATGGAAAAACACTATAAAGTGGGTGCTTATATACCAAAGCCTTCACCTCATAAAAACATCGAGGCCTTTTGAGGAACAAAACCCCACACCTTGGCTTGGCCCATGAGGCGGAGGTGACTAAGTTGGGGACAATATCTGCGTTAGGTGAGGTGCGGGCTGTTACAATGGTATCAGAGCCATACCCAGCCGAAATTATGGTCTGTATGTGTTACAGCCACGACGCCTGGGTGGTGTTGTGTTCATGAGCCAACGAGGACGTTGGACTCTAAAGGGGGGGGGAGATTGTAACACCCCTTCAAAATGGGAATAATAGTCCCACATCGCCGAAAAACACTATGAAGTGGGTGCTTATATACCAAAGCCTTCACCTCATAAAAACGTCGAGGCCTTTTGAGGAACAAAACCCCACACCTTGGCTTGGCCTATGAGGCGGAGGTGACTAAGTTGAGGACAATATCTGCATTAGGTGAGGTGCGGGCTGTTACAAGTATTCTCCTCCATCTCGACTATAATAATCTCTCACCAATTTGTTGCATCTTCCCATAAATGCCAAACTGCCAACTGCCTCTTAGTTACGTCACTCAATCCCAATATCCCAAATATCTTCTCACAGTTAGTTAGCCATGCCTTAGTTGTTGCATATGGTTTGTCCCCTTATATGGCTTTCCACCTAAGTCGACAAAATCTTTGCAAAGGTTTAGGAAGTCAACATTAGGTGATGGAAGAACGATCACATCTTCGGCCCTAGCAACTAGTTCGATAGAGGTGGTAGTGGTACTAGTATGAGTAGTTGCATGGAGATACCTATGAAACCAAATGGGCACGTTCATGCCAATAATCTCAGGATACCCACTCGGGTACTTCCCCCTCTTCGGTATTAACCCTACTAGCATTTGGTCCTTATTTTGGTTTCCTCTGAATTATTCATGCTTCAGTTATCTGTAAATGAGATTTATTGGCAACTTCTTAATAAATAACTAGATAATCAAAGACTGGAGTAGGCTAAGGTGTATTTACAAATATTACATTTATCTATTATATGTTATACGATTTATAAAGTATACAAGTATGCTTTTTCAATACATTCCTAATCCTATAGCCTATGCTCTAGTACCAAATGTAACAACCCGCCATTTCAGAATCCCATATGTATGCAACCAAGTTCTGAAATAGCGATTTGTTGGAAGATGATACATATGATATATATAGAGCCACTACACCATATGGGAAATTTCACAACACCATACTACAACAAATTCACAATGGCCTTGGGCCATTGCAACATTGCAACAGCCTTAAACTGTTGCCAAATGTTTTACAAAGACTATTAGCCATTACAATTTTGCAACAAACCTTGACAATTTCATTGAAAAAATTGAGGGACTGAAGCATTACACCCATGCCCAAAATAATATGCTCTCAAAAAATAATATACTCATGCCCCCAAATCCAATCCCTAATTCCATAAAAAAATTAAACAAACTCACAGCCTCCTACTATGCCCAAAATCTGCCTCTTGCCACTACCTATCGCCAACTGCCTTTGCTATTATATATCTGTTTTTTGATTTTTTTGTTCGTTTTGGATCGTTTATTTATGGGTTCAATTTTGCAACTAATTAAATTTTACATAATTCGCACCGATGAATAAGGACTAAAGCAATATTGAAGGTGATATTTTGTATGCATATTAATGTTGATTATTTATTAGAATGGAACTTCGTTGTTAATTTATTTTATTATTATGGTTATCTAAATATAAAATCAAATTGTAATGATTGTTTAATAAAATAATTTAACTTGTTATAATGTTTTACGCACTATTGATAATTGATTCGTTATGTATAAAACGATAGATGGAAATCGCATATTACTGCCTCATATCATGTTTGAATTGATATGGTAGATCAATGCCTCATATATAATAATTTAACAAGTATTACAATGTTGCAGCCTAAGCTATGTCCATGAACTTACTAACTTTAAGTATTATTATTCATGTTTCCTTGTTTTCTAATCAAGTTACATGTTTATTAGCATTTTATTTTTATTTTTAGTTTTTCTTATCAGAAATAGGAAGACTTCATTTTATGGAAAAATCAAACTGATAATTATGTATGAACTTTAAATGTGAAGATGAGAAGTTGTATGTTTCATATTGTTTTGTTATTTGTATCATAATTATTAGTTAAAGTAGAAAAATTGAAATATACAAATGTCATAATTATCTGTGAAAATGATTCTAAAAGGTTTAAAGATGTTTTTTGGTATTTGTGTGTTATATTTTCTACTTGTTGCTACTGCTGTTGCCATGTGTGCGCGTACGTCGTTAATAATTTTAGGTAGTGATGTGCGAATTGTTAGTTAGAATGGTGAAAATCATACATTTGTCACTTTAAAAAACACCGTTGATACTACATGATGTGCTTTTTTAATTTGTTCCTCTCTATGAAGCTAGCTAGTATTTTAATTTATCCATAGTATAGTTATTGTTATTTCTTAGTAGTTTGTTCATATATTGTATTATTATGGGTAAATTTTGTTAAGTAACTAGTAAAATGTAACCTATATACTTATAATAATCATTTCCAAAGGTAATTTTTTTAAATATAGAGTTTCAGTTAATTGTTAAGAATTTAATCAATATGCATATTTGTTACTATGAGATTTTAATGTTTGTAGTATAAGAAACTGAGTTGAAGATAAATATTGTTCAACTAAAAGAAAAGAAATAAGATCCATTTATAAATTAGTAAAATTTTGAGATCACTTTTTATTTTTTGGTTCATTTAGTTGCACAATATCTTATATCACTATTTTGTACTCTTATTAACTGACCATATATCGAATTCACGGGATTGAAATTCATAGGATTGAAAACACAAAAAATCGCCAAGTTACTTTCAAGTCAGATCTCCTCTATAAATACTCAAATTTTAAAAGGTTAGTTTCTTGGATTTAGCTTATGTTCTTCAACTTGTGTTGTATATGTTTAATCTTTCATTACACCTACTAGATCTTGCTTCTTGTATTCTACACCTCCTTTCCTTCTTTCTTAATCTTTATTTTGTTAAGTTTAGTTAAAGATTAACAACCTAAAGGTTGATGATAGCAACGTTTAAAAAATTCGTTGCATTTCCAATTGTCTATTTATATGTTTTTTGGAATCAAAGAACAAAGAGAACTAAAAGTTACTTGTTGATCATGGTTTTTTCTTTTTATAAGCTAGAAACGTTTTTTTATTTTATTTTTCATCATATTTTAGCTATTATTTTTGTTCAATGTTAGAATTACAACATGCTTCTTTTAGTATATATTTTTCTCTTTAAATATGACTGATCGATTTATTTTTATTTTTTCTTAAATTATTAGTTTTTCTCAAACCAAAATTCTTTGTTTTTTTTTTTGAATTATGCACCAATCATATACCAAATTTGGATAAACTTTTCACGATTTTAAATAAACCTAGAAATTTAGGTATCAAACATAGTTATCTCACTATATATATATATATATATAAATTTTTGGGTAAACCATGTATGGAGGTAACTTTTTGTGTGGTTTCGTTTTCGGAGCAACATGATAACCAGTTTTTAGTACCTCAATCATTGATTTTGATTACAACAATAACATACAACCATATACAATATGTAGAATATACATGCTAATGTTTTTCCAAGTTATATAGCATATAATGTAGAAAATTACATAGGTGTTGAATCAAAGAATGTACAGTATAAAGACTCAAAAGATAGATAACACACTAGTCTAAGGAAATTTACCAAAAATCTATAAAATGAATACTAAGATATGTAAACAACACAGTAGACTATGGACTCTTTTATCCAAAATAAGATTCTTTCGATTTAATTTCATATAGTGATGCTGACTATGCTGGGCGCAAACCAGACCAAAAAGGTACATGTGGAACTTGTCACGTTTAGGACACTCTCTTGTTTTCTAGTTTAGCAAAAAGCAAAATTCTATGTCTCTGTCCACAACAGAGGCATAATATATTTCAGCTACATTAGTCTGTTCATAGGTATCTATATGTAATAAACTTTAAAAGATTTTGGTTTAAAATTTTTTAAATCACCAATATACGGTGATAACACTAGTGCAATGAATCTATCTGAAAACCAAAACATCATACTAGGACCAAACATATAGATATAAGACTTCATTTTCTAAGAGATAACATAAGTAAAGGAGTCATTTCACTCGACTTTATAAATATTGAAAATCAAATAGCCGATATATTAACAAAACTGTTAACTCAAACATCTTTTATTAAACTTAAAAGAGAGTTAGGAATATGTTCTTTCTCTGAAATATAAATATAACAACATACAAATTGTACATTTAAAAATAAAAGAAAATATCAGAGTTAACATATGTATATTGACATACAATCTGCCTATACGTCGATATTTACTATCGATTTAAAACTATTTTCCCTCTTAAATTCAACATATAACTATATAACCACCAAATTTCAAAGACTTTCTCATTTCTCCATCTTCTTCTTCTTGTAAATTCCAATTAAAATAAATTTAATGGATTCCTCAAGTTCCAAATGTCCAAGAGAAGAGACCGCCCCCTTTGACTTTAAAACCTCTCTAGGCCCTTTTCAAACTACCACTATGGCCAAAACCATCAAGGTTGAAGATGATCTAAAGCATGTCCTCGACATACTTTTAGAAATTGAGGTCGTCCAAATATGCCTCCTAAAAGAACTAGAAAAGCAAGGGCGCATTCTTTTGGATCTCCAGAAGCATCTATTGGATAATGCAGCCAATCTAATAGTTATCAACGAAGACTCCCCTAACCTTTTCATTCACAACCTCATGAATGATGAAGAAGAAGAAGAGGAAGAAGAGGATAAGGAGGAAGATGTTTCTAAGGATGACGACAAAGTCAAATATGTAGGAGAAGTATGCTTCGATCGTGATGGAAATCTCGTGGAACAAAAAGGAAACTTTTGTTCTCCATTGTCTCTTTTTCCCCATCCATAAGTCTCCCATAGCAAAAAACGCACGTTAATTCATACATTTAAGTTTGGCTTGTCAAGGTTTGGTTTGTTAGTATTATTAAGATTTGGTTTGGTTTGGTTTGTCCAAGTATGAATATTTGGATTGATAGTTTGATTTGTATAGTTTGATTTTAATGTGTCTTATCTTATTTAATTAAAGTCTCCATATATTAATCGTCATATCATATTACATCATGTTTAATATGTTTTAATTATTTTTAGTCCTTAATTATTGATTTTAAATCTATGGTTTCTAAGTATTTTACTTAGGGGGAGTTTTATTTTTTCTTCCATTTTTGTTAATGACAAAGGGGCAGTATAAAATATACACATACATTATTTTGGGGAGTTATGTAACTCAATGGAGTTATATCATATTTTATATATAAGAATATTTAATGGTTATTATTGTCAAAAATGGGGAAATCGTTAATACCTCTGTTATTGATTTTGATGACAACAACAATATACAATCATATAAACTATAAATACTAATGTTTTGCCAAGTTATATAGTATATAGTATAGAAAATTACACAACTGTTGAGTAGAAGACTATACAGTATAAAAACTCAAAAGATAGATATAAAGACTCATGAGTACAAAGACCAAGATATGAAGATGTCAATATTACAGTTTAGTGTATAGAGTCATAGCTTATATTGTTAGAGTACTTGATATCAATCTTTGATCTCTATCTCTTATTATTATCTTTTAAACAAAATAAAATTTCAAAATATTTTATAAAAGTTTTTCAAAGTTCAAAATCTTTATAAACCGTGTTCAAACTATTTTACAAAGTATCAAATTATTTTACAAAGCATAGGATTTTCAAAACATTTTGAAAGAAACAAGTTTTTTAAATATACATGCATTTGTTGACATATATGCATATAGTATATCGACATACATGCCGTCAAAAGGTTTTTCAAATTTTGAAAGGAAGTGTCTATTCATCGCAACTTTTTACGAATGGACACATCTATTGATTTACTATATAAAAGGAAGTACAAACAATTTTTTTGATAACTAATTACTTATTTTCTTCCCTTCTCTTACTCTCTTGAAATTTTTTTTGAAAAATATATTCAAATCTCTTCAAAATCATATAGAATCAATTCATACTTCTTTGTATTGATTCAATATTAATTTCTTACTATTTTGGAAACATCTCTCTCCCAATTCAAAGATCAAGGTGCTATCCAAAATGCTATAGGGTCCATTGTATCTAAAGTCCAAGAAATTATCTTTGGAAAAACTATCAACTATAACAACTCAAATTTCAGTAGGTCCAGATTTTTCGCAAAAATGCTAAAACCCAAGCCCACTGAAATCCGAGTTGGGAATCTGGTATCCTGCAAATAGGCAAAGACAAATATATCAGAGCTCAATTAAATATCTCACGGCATTGACTAAAATATAATAGTAAGTAAATGCTCACCGATATAATAACACTTTCTAAACAAGTGTTTTAAAGCTGGGAAGTCTCTACCATTTACCTAACCTGTAGGATGTTATGAGGAGGGGGTCAGAACTAAAGTTCTGTTAAATGGATAAATTATACACTTTTAAACTTAATTCTACATATACCATTTTATTCTCATTTACTATTATATTAGGTTCACTAGGTTTATCATACTGTCGCCTCTGTGCATGAATCGTACCCATCTACTCCTTAGTAGATTAAAACCTAATAACCGATATATATATATATGTAGCTATATGCCCAATGACCATATTGGTCCTAGGTACTACCCATAGTACCTTATGTATCCTCCTCGAAAAGGGCTCCTTCGTCTTACTTCAAGAGCGTTCTGTAACTACATATGTAAAGGACTGCTTCGTAAGGCCTACAATACAGATGCTCCATCGTCTTGCTCCATAGCTATATCTGTAAAGGACTGCTTCGTAAGGCTTACAATACAGATACTCCATCATCTTGCCTCGCGAGCGTTCCGTAGCTTTCTGAAACATCGAATCCCAAAATTCTTGCCTTCGAAAGTGTTATTTTGAAGTTTTCTGTTAAATTCAAACGTACTCGGTTACTTAAAATTTTATCTTTTCAAAAACTTATTTACTTTTCCACCAAACCATCTTTCTTTAAAAACATGTCTTTCTTGTTCTTAAAACATTTTTTTCCATAGATTTTCAAATTTACTAAAACTGGAGTAGATAAGAACAATTATTTTATCAAGAATCTCCTAACTCTCCTGCTCTTCCAATTACTTAACCTCGAATGAGTTTCTAACTTACTACACTTAATGGTTTTATACCTTAATTTATTGGAATTACTTTCTCTTATGAGAAACCCTTAACGCTAAAACCTTCTATGAATCTTTTAGAGGATGATTTCATGTTTATGTGAAATTATAAGGAATTTATTTTATATTTTATCGAAATAGGCTATACAAAATATGTGCTTTCCATACCTTGTACATCTCTTTCACGTATTCCTTATAACTTGCACAAAACATCTTTAATTATAATTCATAGAAAATTATATCATCATTTCATTCCAATAGATTAAAGTATATTTACTCTATATTCACTTAGATAAGATATTTCCTACTAAATACATTAATTTATTGTACATTATTTTTTTTCAAAACTGCTTTATAACTAAAAAATATTTTCATATACTTATTTAAATAATAAGTGTACATACAAACCACTTTAGAAATTATCTCCAAAACCCATTTGGGTCAAAACAGATGTTGCGTAAAATACCGTTACTACAACCCAAAAATATTAGTTTATGGATTTAATTAAAATAAATATCAATAAATATCATATGCCATGTTAAAAACATTTCCTTTGGGAGTCACCTACTATAACAATAGTGTCATAGTCTATGCTTCCTTTATTTTTACCGAAACATCTATTACAACAATAAATGTTGTAACTTATGTTTACACTCTACGTTTTTATATTTAAAATCTTTGTTCACCTACAAGGAAACTAGCGAGCTATACATGCTCTATAATTCTTCAAAAAAATTTCACTTTTAACAAAATAAAAACCAATTTAAATTTCATACCACTTATTTTTTTCAAAATCCCAATATTTACTTTCTCAAATATTTTAACAATTATATTTTTCAACTTTTTTAATTCAAAAGTTTCATTTTTATTGGGTTAGACATAAAGTGGATTTTCTTCATACTAAAACCTCTTATTCTTCCCGAAATAAAAACACTCTCCCTACTATCCCTAAGGAAATTCCATACTTCCTAAAACATATGGATACAAATTTTCTCTCAAAACATGGCTTATTTGTATGCTATAAATTGGTAACAACATGGGGCTCTACATACTTAGGTCATCCCAAACTCAACCAGCAAACTATGCACAAATATACTTCTAAAAACTTTCCATATGTTAAAATCTATGGTTGGGGACTATTTGGATTTTAGTACATAATATATTTATATTTTATTCAAAAATACAAATAAGTTCACTCACTATTTACCAAGGAATCCTAAACCTAGGCTCTGATACCAAATGTAACAACCTGAATTCCAGTGGGTCCGGATTTTTCGTAAAAATGCTAAAACCCAAGCCTACTGAAATCTGAGTTGGGAATCTGGTATCCTACAAATAGGCAAAGACAAATATATCAGAGCTTAATTAAATATCTCATAGCTGAATTGATTAAAATATAATAGTAAGTAAATACTCACCGAGATAATAACACTTTCTAAACAAGTGTCTTAAAGCGGGAAGTCTCTGTCATCTATCTAACCTGTAGGATGTTATGAGGAGGGGGTCAGAACTAAAGTTCTGGTGAATGGATAAATTATACACTTTTAAACTTAATTCTACATATACCGTTTTATTTCAATTTACTGTTATATTAGATTCACTAGGTTTATCATACCGTCGCCTCTGTGCATGAATCGTACCCATCTACTCCTTAGTAGATTAAAACCTAACAACTGATATATATGTAGCTATATGTCCAATGATCATATTGGTCTAGGTACTACCCATAGTACCTTCCGTATCCTCCTCGAAAAGGGCTCCATCGTCTTGCTTTGAGAGCGTTCTGTAACTACATCTATAAAGGACTGCTTCGTAAGGCCTACAATACAGATGCTCCATCGTCTTGCTCCGTAGCTATATCTGTAAAGGACTGCTTCATAAGGCCTACAATACAGATGCTCCATCGTCTTGCTCCACGAGCGTTCCGTAGCTACATCTATAAAGGACTGCTTCGTAAGGCCTACAATACAGATGCTCCACTACTTACTATGAAAACATAAATCATGTCTGCACTAGTCTATGCCAGTGCTCAGACATCCACAATGTACCACCCAGTGCGTACATTGAGGACTATGTAATCATTCTATCTACTATCTGAATCCCGCCAACAAGGTCTACCTTGTAACGTTCGCACTAAACGGTTCATATCCGAAAGTTTGTGACACATTTATCTAAGAGACGTATTAGCCAGTACTGGACCTTCGGGTCATTTGTCCTTCGGGACGTTTGTCCAAGAGACGTATTTGTCCATTGCGACGTATTTGTCCTTCGAGATGTTTGTCTAAGAGATGTATTTATTTGTCCTTCAGGATGTTTGTCTAAGAGACGTGGCGCCTTATTTTGAGAGAACGGTACTTGGCGGGCTTCGGCCATAAGCATGTGCTATATCTTTGAGATGATTTCATTGATGTTTGTGATTTCCCAAGTGTATCGCCTTTATTGTTAGCCATTCGAGCCATTTGAGATATTATATATATACGGTGATTATCTTATGGGAATTTGAACCCTTGTGAGTTCTGTTCTTGAGATTTGAGTTGCCTACACTGGCGTCTTATTGAGATTGCCGATATGGCGTATATTTGAGATTTTAATCTCCTATTAGGAGATATATTTGCCTTGTGGCGAATTTGGAGATGGTGATTTCTTTGAGTTGCTTTTGAGATTTCCGTTATGGCAGGTTTGGGATTTCTCCTTTTTAGGAGCTAAAATTTTCCCTAAACCATTATTGATGATTTATGATATACCGATGATATGAGGATTGCTACATTTAGCGTTTTATGGGTTATTCTATCTCTTTTGAGATTATATGTTGTGTAGTGATACCATTCATCACATGAAGTAATCATACATACCATACTTATGCTAATGCTTACTTAGTATTGTTTCTTCTTGCTTAAGAAGAACATCACCTCTATCATATGCTTCTGTTATCCTATATTCTCTTAAATTGATTTGTTTAGCTAGAGTGACCCGTGTATTTATACTCGGGTCAGACCGAGGTGTTTCAGGTTAGGTACATTTGGAATTAGCCTATTCTGCTTCCGCGTGGACTCTATTCTGCTAGCTCTTTTTGTTATAGCTTTTTGTGCAGTCCTTTTTGTTTGCTACTCTAATATGTATATTCTTTTGACTCGCTTGTATATTGTGGTCGCTATACCACTTGACATGTATCATTTTATATACTCTGTGATGTATCTGTATATGTATATATATGTGTGATGATCTGCTGTTCTGTGATGTGTTTTGCATTCGAGTTCTATTTTGTTCTGATAGATCCATATCCACCTATGGCTTTGTGTTAAGTATTTATTGGATATGTTGATCCACTTGAGTTAGAAAAAAAATGGCATTTGTCAATGTATTCAATAGATATTTAAGACAAGACTATAAATGGTCGCTCCTAACCAGCCCTATTCTCCGCATTAGCAGACGGTATTACCCGGTAATACTCTTTGCTAATGTGAGTCTCGGGGTGGGGTGTTATAGAGATTTTCTATATCTGTAAAGGACTGCTTCATTAGGCCTACAATACAGATATTCTAGTTGGTCTGTCTCTTTTTCATCGTGGCTATGGCCCCACGCAGCCACCCCTCAACTAACCAAAAGACTTCTAAAGAGTTAAGTGGTCGTGCCCTACTGCAAACAATCTAACATCCAAATGGCGGTGCCCCTCACCCAATGCCTCGATAGTGAAAGAATCATTGGTCTGTTGGTTTAACTCTAGTCTTCCGCGAACTCGTTCTTGGTTTTGATGCTGGTATGATATCTGCATGTGACTATCCTTTTGGGTCCTGCCCACTAAACTTACTTGCAAGTACTAGGACATACGAATATCCTACTCAAAACACCAAACCCTTCTGACTGCCTATAAAGGTCTGCTTCGTTAGGCCTACGATGCAAATGCAGTCAAGGCATACTCTCTTGATGGAACACCTACAGACCTGCCTCCGGGGGTGCAGCTTCGTTAGGCCTACCCAGAGGGCCATCCTAGAGTATCCTCACGTCTCGTTGAAGTCTCATACTTCCTTGAAGCCCAAAAATAGTAAGTTGGACGTGCTTCTCCATTTCTGAAATTTGTGATGAACTGCTTCGTTAGACGTTACATCCTTTGGGCTGCTTCAAACGCATCTCAACTCTTTTATTAGACCCTAAGTCTAATCTTTAATTTGCGTTTAGTTTACTTTCTTATTCTGTTGGCTACTTATTTACCCTAATTAGCATATTCTTGTCCTCTTCTCACCTCTATCTATTGTGAGATTTTCATTTATTTAATAGGGAATGCTGTTGGTATGAGCCACATTCATTATCTTGCTTATTTAACTTAATATGAATCTTAAGTATATTAAAATAAGCCTCTTTTATCATTCCTGCTTTATTTGCTTATTGACTTAATATAAATTATTTAAATAAGCTTCTACCATTATTATTGCTCATTAATTTATTCAAAGTCTCAAAATAAGCTTTTCCGTTCTTATTACTTAATTATAACCCATGTTATAATTCTACCTGTAATTGTCATTTTCTCTTCTTTTATATTCCGTACATAATTCCAGCATTTTTTTTCTATTCTAATCCGCCTTCTTTTATTACGATATAGAATATTCTTTTATTCTCTTATATTATATAATTCACTTATCATAATAACTATCTTCTTAAATAGTCTACGTAGTGAATGCAGACCTAGGTTCATTATCGTTTACAACTTCAAGTTCTTATCTAATAATTTACTTGATTCATGTCATGCTTTGCTTTATTATCTTCTATTCTAGGAAGTAATTCTATTTTATTTGGTTGGTTATGAAAACTATATTTAAAAATCCATTTCCATATTTTAATATTAAATAATACTATAAACAATAATCCATAACTGCTAGATATTTCTTTTACTATTTTGGAATAGTGTAAAATACAGTGGTTTCTCTATTTTACACTAATTCTCTTTTTCTTTCTTTTATTCTAGCAATTACGTTCATTGTTGTCTTTTAAATATTAAATTATAGAAATGTATCCTATTTTTTAAACCAACCAATAAACCTTTTAGTTACTCCCAAATCCAGTTATTAGATTAATTAACTTTTCTCATTTTAACGTAATTTATTACAGTAATTCCATTCCTCAAACTTTTATTACTTTACATCTTATTTCCTTCATTTCAGTATTCTTAATTATTTAATCCATATTCAGGCTTAATCTATTCTAATCCATATGCGAAGAAAGAGGAGAAAATAGAAGAAGGATGATGCTTGCATAGAAATCTAAAACGTAGAGACAGATGTAAATAAATACTAATACTGTAAATAGACTATAAATTCCTTATAGTTCACAATAACTTAATTAATAGGATTAATTATTGAATAAAATTATCTAAACGGGAATTTAACGATAATATATCTTAAACTTAAAAGGTATATAAATAAATCCACTCACATGTCATTCTTAGCTTCAATCTCTATCCCTTTTAATATGCTACGCTTTTCTCCGCTTTTCCCCCTTTTTAATTCGCTGTAAATTCCCTGATTTGTTTGCGCAATTCTCTGATTTGCTTGTATGTATATCTTTGCTTAATTTTATTTTTTGTTTGGGGAAAGATTTGATTGATGGAGGAGAAAGGAAGAGGGAGAAGAGAAGAGGAGTTTGCTGTAAATGACAGCAGCTGATTTAGAGAAAATAGTGTGGGCTAGGGTTAAGTTACCTTCAATTTATAGGTGTAGTGAACAACTATGAATCATCTGATTAACCCTAAAAACAATCCTCACCATCATTTATTGATTTGTTTACGTTAGCTTATAACGTATAATTTTTTAATGTTATTCATTTATTCCTTTGTTATACGACCCTATTAATTCACGTTTCCTTCTAAATAAGATTCTTTCATTAATTATCCAATTAATTAGATCATACATACATATATATATGTATGTATGTATATGTATATGTATATCCAATATTAATTGATTCTTATACGTTATAATTTCTTACCTATTTGAACATGTCAATTAATACCTCTATTAATTAATTATATGTAAAAGTTGTACTTTTTAATTTATTCTAATTAACTTACCTTCATCATAAACTTAATTACTCCATTTTATTTTTGTACACATTCCAAATTTTTTTTTACTTGGAAACAAATAATCCTATAACTGGCGTTTTCTTCTAGCTAATTAATTTACATTATTAGCTATTGTAACAAGGACATGTTCTTTGATTAATTGACACCCTTTTTAAAACGCTCAACTAATTGCCAATTAATTAACTGACACATTTTCCCATTTTAATCGATATCCAAATTAATTCCTATGCATCTATGCGTCATCACACATTTTATTTTTTGTATATATTTAAACCGCCAATTCATTACTCAATTAATTGACATATAAGTTTTCCTCTTTTATTAATTGACGCTTACTTAATGTCTTTAATTAATTTCTTAATTAATTGATTGCATTAATTATAAATTAAATATGTATGTTATCATTTAATTTATTCCCCACATACATTTCCCTTTATTAATTAATGTTATAAGAGTGACTTATTTTCTGACTAATTGACGCCTCTATGTCTCTTAATTAATTCCCCTTTTAATTGTTTGATGCGTCAATTAATCACACACTCATTGCTTGCATAAATCTATGTAACCTCTTAATTCTTAAATGCATATATTTGACCTTTATATTCTATTTTGCAATTATGTTAATTCAATTGATTTTATTTAATTATATAAAAATGTGGGATGTTACATCAACTCTATTTGTATTTGCTTGGGTGTGCTTGTAGCCATTGAAATCAAGTGGGAGTGCTTAGTAGCCCAAAATTCTAGTAGGTGTGCTTGTAGCTCATTCAAATCAAGTGAGTCTAGCCTGAGGTTGGAAATTCAGGAGGGTGTGTCTCATAGCCTCGAAATCAATATTGTATTTGAGTTTGCCTTCTGCTCGGTTAAAGATTAGCATTTGAGATGAAATCTATACAGGAAATTGTACGAGACTGGATATAGGGGAAATATGAACCAGTATAAAATCCCTGGTGTCATCTCTCTAACTCTTTACTTCGCTTTACTACTTTTATTTTTATTTATGATTGCATTTGTGGTCGTTTAATAGTATAATTTTATATTGTTAATCTGCGATTTAATATTTAACTTGAAAGAAATTTAAAAAGATTTACATAAGTTAGAAAAAAACTATTCATCTCCCCTAGTGCTTAATTAGCCTTAAGATCCATAATTATGCAACCCACACCAGCTACTGGTTTTACTACTTCGCACTATCTTAAAAGTTGTGTAATCTATGCTTTAGTTCAAAGCAAGTTTATAGATTAAATTTTGATTATATATATCTAACTTTATCATCTGCTATAGGGTTGGTTCCTACAAAATGTGTTATTAATTGAAAATGAATGCGTCAACACTACATCTGATGAAATTTACATGTAGGAAACCTCTAATTTCAATGGAGAGTTTATGCATGTATCTTAACATGTATGAGTTGATGGATGGTTTCATCAAAATACTTTCCAAACAAATGAAAATATATATAATAATAAGCTCAGAAGCAAAGTCAAAAATTCACTTGAGTGAGGCCTGAGTTTGAGATGGCAGTTTTCAATGCACTATATATATATATATAATGTATGTATAGTTTTATTTAGCACATTATAATTACTTATGCATTATAGAATAAGTAATCACAATTTGTCAGGAGTAGACTGACCCTTTTAAGTTAGCGAGTCTATGCGACTCAATGAGCCTTGGCTCTTATGAGTGGATTGATTTTATCATTACAAAGAGGTTCTATATTCAAACGCCTCTCTAAAGGCATTAATTTAACATACATACTTGCTCCTACAAAGTATATTTTGCAACTTGATTGCTTACAACTCGGGTATGAGTTATACAGAGTTCTATTCAGAGCTGGAGAACTCAACTCATATTAATTTAGAATTGTCCACTCAAAAAGATCCATTTTCTAATTCATCTCCTCCTCTATTTATAGACAAATGTCAACGTAAAAATTGTCTGAAAACGCTCATCCATGTTCTTTATGTCGGGCCGAGATTATAGTGAAACGGTTATGGTCAAAGCCCATAGCTTTTCAACTCAGCACCGAGTTGTGGGTGCACAACTCGGTGTCAATTGTGGGCCCTTAGCCATCTTTTGTTCTCTTTCTTTTCTTACCTTTTATTCCTCGAGCAAGCTTGTTAACTCCATAGGTTAAAACTTTGGTTTCATGCTGTGGATGTCAAGTCAGGTGTTTGAGTTGTATTAACTTGTCCAACCTTGGCTATCTTCTTAGCAATTCTTAATTTTATCATCTCGTGATGTTTTCCAAGGCTTTGGATCACTTTCTCTATCGCTTCTTATCCAGTTCAACCATTCATGCCTGCTTAGAGACCATGAAATTTTTGTCGATAACAGTTCCCTTCCTCAAATATTCCTTGAATGAAGTGATCCATGAATCCTTCTGCTCGATCTCCAAGATATATTTAATATCAATTCATCAATATTTGCAAACTTCAGCACCTATACTGGAACGATTCCCAACATCTGCGTATCTTAAGAGCTAGCCAGGTTGGTTAATGAATTTGCATTCGAGTTTTCCTCTCTGGGATGTGTGTTATCGTGTAGTGCCCGATCTCGTCCAGTAATTCCAACATTTTCGATATGTAAAGGGTAAGTCGTGCTCCCTTAGCTTGAATTTCCTTCTTCGCTTGGCAAAACATGAGTTTAGAGTCATTAAATATGTGTAGTTTCTGTACTCCTAACTCCTTTACCATGTTAAGTCCTGTAATCAATGACTCATACTTCGCTTCATTATTCATAGCAAGGAAATAATGTTTCATTGCATAACAAATCCTTCGACTTCCAGGGTTACCAAGAATACTTTCGCTTTAGAATCATAGTTATTGGATGCTCCACCTACATACAATTTCCATTTAGAAAGTTCGACCACCTCCTCTTCTGTTTTGTCATCTTGGATAATAAATTCATCAATGAAGTTTGCCAAAGCATTCCATGAATTTCCTTTCTAGGATAATAAGTGATTTCATACTAACTCGTTTCAATGTTCATTTTAGTGATCGTTCCAAAATCTTAGGTTGCTGTAATAATTGTCTGAGAGGTTGATCTGTCAACACTCTTATTATATGAGCTTAAAGTTGATCACAACTTCCTCGATGCCATCAGTAAATAGTAGGCTAGCTTCTCCAATTTAGGATGATGCTTTTCAATGATTATGAACCATTTACTAACATAATATATTGGTCTTTTGGTTTTCCCTCCTTATGCACAAATGTCGCATTCAATGCGCGAGTCGATATAGCCAAGTAAATGAACAAATATTCTCCTTCCAAAGGCTTCGACGCGATCATCGGTTTTCAAAGATATTCTAATAGTTATTAAAAAGAAACTTCACATTCTTCCATTCATTGATATTTCCCTTTTTTCCTTCTTGAGGGCATCAAATAATGGTATACACTTGTCGATTTCTTTTGAGATGAACCTCTCAAAGGGAAAATGTTTTCATTTTTAGCTCTGCATTTCCCTCCTAAACAATAGGGTCATAACCCGTCTCAATGCTCCAATCTACTCAAGATTAGCTTGAATACCCTAGAGTTCCAATTAACCTAAAAATCTTTCTGATGCGACTGCAAAAGAGCATTTCATTGGATTCAATTTCATTCCGTACTTTCGGAGTACATCAACCATTTTCAATAAGTATCTTATCTTATCTGCTGATCTCCTTGACTTTACTAGCATATCATCCACATAAACTTCCATCGTCCATCCGTTTTGTTCCAAGAACATCTTGTTGACCAAACGCTGGTAAGTAGCACTAGTGATCTTCAAACCAAAAGACATTACTTTGTTGCAATATAGTCCTAACCGTGATAAAGCACATATGCTTCTGATCGGGGACATGCATCGCAATCTGATTGTAGGCTAAATTCGCATCCATAAATGAGAACAGCTCATATCTGGTAGTTTCATCCATGAGTTGGTCGATTTGTGGAAGTGGAAAGGAGTCCTTTGAGCATGCTTTATTTAAGTCTACTTAATCGATGCATGTTTTTCACTTTCTATTGGCCTACCTAACCATCACGAGTTTGCTACCTATTCCGGGTATAGTGTTTCTTAGATAAATTCTTTTACCAACAATTATCAGCTACCTCCTTTAACACAGTAGATCTCCCTGGAACCATACTGGGTCTTTTCTGGTTTATAGGAATAAACGATGGGAATACATTCAGTGTCTAGCACCAACATCAGGCAAAATCCCACACATGTTAGAATGATTCCACGTGAACACGGTTCGATTCAATCTCAAGAACCCAGTTAGTTACTTATTCATTCTCAAGCTGAATTGAGACCAAATTTTGGCAAACTTCATTGGGTCGTCTTCTTGCACTTGAATCTCATCCATCAATTCCATCGGTCCCGCCTTATATAGCCTCTTTCGGCTCTTTCAGTGGGTCTATAGCTTTACGCTGATCGCTAGAGGACCAAAGAAAAGGCTTGGATAGTAATAGCTATGCATTTTTTGTTTTGGCACAGAGAGCCATCTCTGCATTCATTCCCTTTTCTCTACATCTTGCTTCTCGTAATTATGCAACATAACACCCTCTTACTGTACTTTGGTCTACTTGGATTACTCTAATTTCGCCTTCTATGGAAAATTTCATGATCAATCGGCATGGAGAAAGAGAAATCTGAAAATCGGCAAGGGTTGATCGAACCAAAAAGGCGTTGTAAGTGGAATATCCATCCACTATAATGAATTTTGGTACCTGTGGGGTTTTTCTTCTAGCTGCACCTTTGGCTTTATACATCCAGTAGGAAATGTTGCCTCTCTAGAAAATCCATCAGATTAGAATTTGCAAGGCAACAAATCCTTGTTATCAAGTTGCATTTCATTAAATGCTTATTTGAATAGAATGTTCACTGAGCTTCCATTGTTAAACAACACTCGAAAAACTGTAGTTGGCCCAATCGCAGCTGTAATCACCATTAAGTCAAAGGTAGGTGCTTTGACCCCATCAACGTCCATGTTTCCAAAGACAATGTCATTACCAATCCTCCTTTGTTGCTTAGCTGGAGTGCTATCCTGGATCGCATAGCATATTTCCTATGGTGCATGTTTCAATGAACTTCCCTAGCATTTAATATCATTCCAACTCTTTTCCATGGTATGTGGACCTCTGAAAATTATATCCATCGCCAATTCATGCCTTGTTGATCTTGGACGCTCTCCAATGGTCCCTTCCATATTATCCAAGGTTGGTGCTTCGGTGATTGACCATTTCTCTATCTACCCTTCTATGGAATCCTCACATACCATTGAAGTTGTTTCTTCCTAATCAAACTCCTTTATCATATCATTCAAGTGCTTAGACTCATCAATTTTGTATCCATGGGTCTTATGGAATTTACAATACTTCCCTGAGTGCTTTTCTTTCTAAGTAGCCTCTCTTGGAGTAGGCTTTCTGTATTTAACCATGCCTTGAGTTGCAAGGTAGATATTCTCCATAGACCTGTTAAACTCCGTATATTTCTATATCTGTTGAATCTAAATTGGTTTCTAGGGTCCTGCTTCTTGCTTCTGATGTTTTTGTTGTTTTCCCTCTTGTTATCAGCATTATTATTGTCGTGGTTACCATCCTGCTAAATAGCTTTATTACTCTTCACCAGAGCACTTGGTCTAACTTGACTACTAGCATTTATCCTCTTCTCCATTCTTCCTCTTTGAAGCACAAAAAATGTTTTACCTTCCTATAAAAATTCTTTAGCATGGTCGACATCTTCACTACCAACCACTTTCAAAAATCCAACTCACTATTCAATCTGCCAACTATATCCATCTGTACCAACTCAACATGTGGATTCTTCACTTTAGTCATAGCGAAGTTGAATCTCTTTAGATAATTATTTGGTGTTTCTCCATAACTATTATGGATGTTTTCCAATAACAATGCATCATTGGGTTATACGGAGTGAACCCAGAATTAACTCAATAATTTATTAGTTAAATGGTCATAGGATGATATGGAACTCGGCTCCAGCCTATAGAATAATATTATTGCAAGTCCTTCCAGAAATAGTGGAAAGCATCTACATTTCACATAATCCTTCGCTCTAGCACCATCCATATGCCAATCATAATTCATCAAGTGTTGTAAAGGACCTGCCAATCCATTGTAACTTAGAATCCTCAACATCACAAATTTCCTTGGATATTCTTCCATCCTAATCTCTATGGTAAAAGGATTCTAACTAGAGTAGGTCTCCCAACTATCCTCCTGTTTGTCCTATTAAAGCACACTCCAGATTGTTTCACTAATCACCTCATTTGTATCTTCCTTTTCCCTTAAACGTCGCATTGCATGCATCATAGTGTGTTCGCTTCTACGAACAACCGTTATGACCACTGTCTAAAGGTCACGACTATCATCATAGCACCTAGGTATCTCTAGCTCTAAGGATTCCATTCGTTTTGGCCTTCTATAATGTCAAACCGGGTTATGTCCTCTAGACTTACTCCCTTTTTGAGCATTTCTCTCAGAATTTCTTCCGTTCTTCCACTAGATAACTCATAGCCTGAACCGTACCATCATCAACATAACCAAAAGTGTTTCCATCTGTTTTCCTTATCTTTGATGGATCATCTCGGTCCATGATGGATCAGCTCGGTCCATGATGGATCGATACTGATCCATGCTAGAGTCTATTCATCGACTTCAGTTCATTTTTTTTGTTTCCTTCTAGTATTTACATCTCCATCTCCAACTGGTTCATTTCCTAGTTTGAGTCCATTAACAAGACTTCCTTTGTTTGATCCAAACGGAGAACTTCTTCTACCACCATGATCTCTAGGGTAAGATCCGTCTCCTTATAGAGGTTGCATCATTGATGAAAATTTCTTTGCCAATTCTGCCATGATAGTTTGCCGCGTTGCTTCCTTCTTTTGATTCATGGTGATTACCATTCTATTCAACTCTTCTCTTATTACTAAACGTGATGGAGATTGAGTTGCCTCTTCATTTCTTCCATCATGTGCTCCATCAAATTCCTCTTCAATCACCGTCCTACATGGACTCTACTTTGGTCTCATTTCTATTAGATCCCATTGGATTTTTTTTAAGTGCTAGTAGCAAATTGAGATCCAGTCCAATCTTCAAGTTCTCAGTGGAAGCACAAAAAATGTTATCTTTTGTTGGACTAACACCCCAAAAGTATCGAATTCAAAGAAAAAACGTAAAATAGAGAACTAAAATAGAAAGAGAGAAATGAGACATAATATTTTATAATTGTTTGCAAACCGTTGGCGCACGTCCACTTTTTTAGTTTTGTACTTGTGTTAATGGATCTACCAAAATTATAATGGACTCTTGAAGTTCTATCTCAAGGTACAAAAATGGTAGAGTTTCCACTGGCAAATATAAAGAGTTTGATAACTTTTCTATTGCAGATAGCTTCATATTTATATCTAAATTTGGCTCTTTGAAGGCTGTAAATCCGTCAGGTCTCAAATGAATTCGTCAATTGAACATATTTGGTATATCAGGAAAGAGGTTTGGTCAAAGTTTGATCAAATCTCGAGACTTAATAGATTGGTACCGATCCATCCATGAATCCATGGCATTGGTTCAAAATCTTGTACTTTGCTCCAAAATAACTTATTATTCATTGCCTCTGAGTTTGAGGGGTGAAATAGTCTTTGTGATGGATCAATACCAATCGATTACCCATGCTAAAAAACTTATCATTTTCTTTAACCATGCTAGAGATCAATCACTATTGAATTTGGTAGGAAAAATAGTCATTGGGACGGACCGGTACCGATCAATTCATAGATCGCTGTCAATCCATCTACTTAACCAATTTTGTGCCCCTTTTTCCTTTGATCTTCATAGTTGATTATCTTCAGGTCCAAAGTCCGCTTCTTTATCATCTTATAGTCCAATTCCATCGAAATGTCATTTTGGTAAAACTTTGGATGACACTATCAGTTATTATTCTCATTGATTATATTTTTCCCTATCATTATTTATTATATTTATCCATATATATATAATGCTAATAATATTTCAATCCATCCTCTTATGATGTAGCATGTTATTGTTCTTCTATTATATTTTTTTTTTACATTTCTTTATAGATGGCTAGAGGTTAAAGGTCAAAGGTCACAAGTTCGAGTCTCACCCAAACTATTCTATTTCGGTTTTTCTCTTGCTGTTTTTTACATTTCTCTATAAATAGTTAGAGGTCAGAGGTCACAAGTTGGAGCCTCAACAAAGATGTTTGTTTATACTTTTATCTCACTGTTTTTATATTATCTATATATTAAATAATAGTAAATAAAAGTACTTAATATGATTTTCTTTATTCTTTGCTTTTATTTGACATTTAGTTCCCTTATATTTTTAACCTTTTATTCTAGTTAATTTGATTACATTTATATTTACGTTGCACAAACTAAAATTGATTAATTTGAATTTTAAATAAATGGAACCAAGATAGTTAATATTAATTCATAATATAAAGTTATATTTCATAAAAATGAAGTGCATATTTTTCGACAATATCATTGCGTACAATACACATTTTACACACTAATTTCAAATAAAATGCAACACTAACATAACACAATTCAGTTTATTGTGGTGCAAATCAATTTAACACAATGTTGCATAAGCCAAGTAATGCAAATCAATCCTAAATACAATGCAAACTAATTTCGAGTATGATGCAAACAAATATGTCAAAATTTTTGATTCATTTCGAATTTTGTACCTGGTCGAAAATGAATCAAAAAGTTGGTTGGAACAAAATAACCTGCAGTTTTTTTTTTCCTATCAATATAAAATACCTAGGTTATTATATGGCAAATGGAAGTTCCTTGCAACTTGTTAAATTTTGGTGGTTGCTAAAGGGAGAAATAACTTGGATAAGGGACATGAATTTAAGATGGAGTTTTTTATAAGGGTAAATACCAAACTAGTTATATTGTTTTTATAATAATTATTGACTAGAGTACCCATTATATTATAATGTTCACATTAATAATTCGATGTAAAATGGAAACTCGAAATAAATAAAATCGAAACTAAAGTTTCGGGAAAAAAAATTAAAATCTTAAGTTTAAAATCCAAACTTTAGAACATCATTTTATTTACAAGTTTTAGGTTTAGAAAATAGAGTAATTTTAAGAAAAAAAAGACTTTAACTGTTTACAACTTCAAAATTTTAATCTTAAATATCCAAAGCCTTTCAAAATTTGTAAAATTAAATACTAAAATAGAAATGACAACAGTGTTAACTCAGCTGGTTAAGTTCGAAGATCAAAATTAAATGTCACGAGTTCGAATCTTGACATGAAATAATGAATAATGTTAAAAAATAAGTTAAAATGAAAATATATTATATTACAATAGAGTACAATGTCTGCTTTCACCTGGACAGTTAGCAAGCATCTACCGTTATCTGGCAAGTTTCGTCACAGGATTAGGAATGTCGATAGTTAAACCAATGCATACCGTGGCACGAGCTTTGAAATTCTGGGTATTTTACAGCAGGAGCATCGATCACGTTTAATATTTTCTTCACAGAAGAAAAATGAGAGCATCACGTCTAAAAATAATAATAGCGAGCAATCATGAAGCTGACTCTGTTTAATTAATCAATGATCACTGCCTATTCATAATTCGATTGGGTAGCTTTACATATTTAACTCAGATTTTATTCGTTCGTCGTATCAGAGTTGAGTTGTCTTCGAAGACGTGGATGATGCAAGAGAAATCCTGAAATATTCCATTGACTTGTTTTATAAATTTGTCCTGCTGCTTCATTACTGGAATAAAATCTTAGATTGTTAACAATCAATAATTGTTATTAAATATGATAACCAAAAAAAAAAAAAAAAATCCGTTTTTTCTAAACATGATATCAGAATCCTTATTTTTTTTAATATAATTTTAGTCTTTATATCTGTGCGACGAATGAAACGTGTATAGTAGTGTTGCACCAGTTGGATTCTAATTTATGGGTGTCATTTTTAGATTGTTCAAGAGGGACTTGCGTACCAACGTCATACCTATATTTTTGCAAAATTATGCTACATTTGTTTTTCTAATACAGAGATATTTAAACATGCAATATTATCAATCATCACAAACAAATATAATCAGTAAACATCACATATTGAGTACACATATCCAATACCACAACAAATAACATGCATCCAATAGGACAACATCACATAACAAGTCCAATATGTTCCAATAATATCAAAATATATACGAATCCGACATAGATTCCACGTATAAAAAAGGATAAATTTTCATTCTAGTCTTCCCAAAAAACTTATTTCAAGTTTAGTCTCGAACTTATTATGAAAATATACTTCTTTATCTCTATAGGGTATTTTTGTACATACGCATGTACAGTTTTTTTATTTTTTTATTTGAATATCTTTACGCATTCTAAAAATTTGAAAGTACAAATCAAAAATTTATTCTTATGCATTTTTAAAATGTGCAAGTGCAAAATGGTTGAATAGTGAAAAATATGTCTATTTTAATAATGAGTTTGGAACGATGCCTAAAATGGAAATAGGTTTTTTCGGAGGTCTATAACGAAAATTAGTCATATAAACAATGAATTTTTTTTAGTTTAGCCCCCTTTTAAAACTAATTATCGCAAACAGCCCCCTTTCGAAACTAATATCAATCTTAGCCCTGTTTTGGCCAGCTTAGCACCGAGCTGACCAAAACGTACTGGCGACTTTTGAATAGTCGTCAGTACAATTTTTTTTTCAAAAAAATGCAGGCGGCTTTTGAGAAGTCGTCCGCAGGCGACTTCCCAAAAGTCGTCTACATGTTTTAAAACAATTTGGACGACTTTTGAGAAGTCGCCAATGGATGACTTCTCAAAAATCGCCTAAACGGGGTTCTATGACAAAACTAGAACCTCACTTCCTTCCTCTTTTACTTTACTCATTTCCTCCTCTTCTCCAAAACCCCAAAAATCCACCAAATCTGAAATTTTCGCCCAAAGTCTAAATATTTAGCATTTTGTTCAACAAATTAGAAGATGGCAAGCTCTTCAATGCGGGATGCGCCTCTAGGTATGGATAAATAAAAATTCTTCTAATTTAGGGTTTTGAAGAAAATTGCAAAATATTGGTTTTAGGATTTGTAAGCAATCATTGATTGTTGAGATATTTTAGTATGGATGAAATCATTGTTAAATTGTTGAAAAATAGTGCGTAAATTCCTAGTGTTGATATTGGAAAATAAATTTGTGCATCTTGTTAACTTGTGTATGTGTAGATTACTCCGAGATGCTACCTGGACCTATCGATGGATCTATCATATATTTGCAACAACGGCATCGAATGAATAATCCGGAATTCGTCGCGGTAAAATTTTTAGTGTTCAAAATGTACAAATATTGAATGATATTGTATGTTACATGTTGATAATATTTTTGTGATATTTTGACAGAGCAATACTACAGACGGAACCATAGATCATTTGTCTAAAATGAATAGAGTAACATCTGCTCATCCAGGTGTTATACAGCTAATAGACCAAGCCAGATTTGGACTGGTTTTTAGGGTGGGGCACATCCAGTTGGATCATCATCTTATCACCACTTTGGTGGATAGATAGAGGCCAGAGACATCTACATTTCACCTACGTGCTGGGGAGATGACTATCACGTTGGGTGATGTTGCGTGCTTACTTGGCATACCCATAGACGGTGCTTTGTTGACCAACCCCGATCTAGTTGATTACCTTAGTTTATGCCAAGAGCTCCTAGGTTTAACTCCTATAGCAGAGGAGTGGTGGGGAAACGAAATGATACAGACAAGATAGTTTAGGCAACAATTTGCGGACGACATACCAGCAGATGCCACGGAGATTCAGATTCAGCAACGAGCCAGAGCCATTATATTACATATTGTGTGCTCGAGGTTGATATGCGATCATTCGAAGACACGGATATGGCTTAGATGGCTCCATTTTTAGAAAACTTTGATGTTTTTCACCAGTATTCGTGGGGCAGTGCAGTTCTAGCGTATACGTACCACGAGTTGACGAGGCTTGCTTTGCAAGAGAGCGCAAGCATTGGTGGTTGTGTGAGTCTAGTACAGGTATTTCCATTATTTACTTTCGCCGACAGTTATTTCATATTCTCTCATCCAACTGAAATCATGTGTATAATATTATTTGCAGCTTTGGTGTTGGACTTATCTACATGTAGGTAGAATAACGATGAGGAGGACGACCATTGATTTATCATTACCATATAGTGCCAGGTATAATTAATTCTGTAGTATACTACGTATAGTTGTTTGGATTTGAGAAGTTACAATTTTATATTTCTACAGGTGGGTAGGACCTAAAAGCACCATTTGATCGTCGAGGCGTCATGTTGTCTTCTACCATAACGAGTTCGATGTGCTAGAATATCATTCTATGACTTGGAGCCCATACACAGATGTGCTTGGAGATCTGCCAAACTTATATACCACTTCCATTCAGCTGTGGACTGCTTGTGTTCCTCTCATTTGCTTTAATCTTGTCGCCTATTATCTTTCTGACCGAGTGATGAGGCAGTTTGGTATGGCCCAACATTTAACGAAACAACCACCGCATTACAGGATTGATATTGCAGCTAGGGAGTATGCTATGGCGATTGAGACATGGACCGAGCGCTACATGCACACACAACATGAACGCGAGTTCACATTGTCCGAAGAAGAATATCTGTCTTGGTACTGGAATATCACGCGTCGATATGTTCTTCGTGCTATCGAGCCACCTACAGCGCGTCCCGTTGTTGCAGACCCTTACACTCCCAGAGCACCCCTCAAAAGGAATGTGGCACGTAGGACATACAATCTTTATTCAAATATTTGAAATGTATACCTTTTCTTGAACTTTATGTTATGGTAGGCGGACGGCATTTACCGTGCGATCGAGATTATGGACAAGCTTGCACAAGAGGTTCCTGAAAGGTCGCAGGGGAAATGCTTTAGTGTAAAACGCATCTTAGAATCTATTTTGGGGAGAAACAAGTTAACAAGACTAAGACCGCCTCCACCGCCTCCTCCACCTCCACCACATGCACTTATCGAACATGCCATAGAAGCCCACGGTGTTCCTCCTACTACTCGTACATATCAGCGACGGAGACATCGAAAAGGCGCTTCTTCATCTCAAGAAACACAAATTGAAGTTGCTCACGGCCCTTCACTGCCTATAGATCCTACGCAAGCAACTGAAGAGGAAGATCCGCCGGATGAAATTCCACTGTCTATGAGGAAACCAAGACGAACTCCATTAGAACTTCGTAGGTTGAAGTAGTGAGGATGGTATAAGTTGTTGATATGCTTCGTCCGATTTTGTTTTGTTTAATGAATTGTTGAAATATTGGGATTAGTTGTTTTGTTGAATTGTAGGATGTTGGATTTTGAATTCAATTGTTGAATTGGTGGATGTTATAATTTGAGTTGTTGGATGATTGAATTTGATTGAAATGTTGAATTTTGATTGTAGTGAAGTTTAGACCATTGTTGAAAATGGTGATGCAGGGTTTCTGTTTTGAAACCCTGCACACTCATCTGGGGCGACTTTTGAAAAGTCGCCTAATGGTGACTTTTGAAAAGGTACCCCAGTTGTGTGCAGGATTTCAAAACAGAAACCTTGCCCTTTAACCTTCCTCATATTTCACTTTACCAAATGCCAAAGAAAGAACCCAAAACCTAAGCCACATCTATCTTCCATAATTTCAATATTTCCCGACGAAAACGAATATCTTTTAGAGATTTGGAGACACAAAAAGAAGGTAAGTTCCATGAGCACTATTAAATTTGTTTAATCTTTTGCGATTAAGGCTAATTCCAACATTGTACGGCTACTCGATGCTCTGGCACTTCTTTGAGTGGAATTCTGAATTGGAATAAAACTGCATGGGAATACAAATTTAGTATAATAATTAAATCAATTCAATATACCGGATCTGTATGTAATCACGGCTAAATGATACCTCTGACTCATTCGTGGATAGGTGTCCTGCGTCAAATGGGGATAGATAAATAGGACATTTGGCTGAAAACTCATGAATGGATGAAAAGCATAATACATTTGTTGTTGCCCGTATTGCGATATGTGCTGAGTCGGATGACTTAAACTAGGTGACGAAATTCCTTGCCCAGTACTCATGTTCCCCGCCATTTTAGAATATTCTTCAATGCCAAAATTTATTACGGGTGCTGGTGTTGGTTGTTCTGGAACCGATCTTCTATTTTTCCCAACAAACAACCCAATAGATTTAGTCGAAGCAGCAAACATTAATTCAACATCGTCGTCGTCAACAATATTGATTGCTTTGGATCCAGAATCTGTTGGCCAATTGCACACTATTTCAATATTGTACTCTTTCGGTTTTATCTTTGTTGCTTTGTAAACCGACTCTTTCAACTGCTCAAAAGTAGAACCTCTTCGAACTTTAGCCGGTTTGTAAAATCCACCAAGATATTTCCCATGCGTTAAATCGTCAATAACCAATTCACCGTCATAATAGCATATGGTTGGAATAAAACTAGGAGCCATTCTACATTGTCCAAAAAAAATTAGTTTGCAAACTAATTTGAAAACTTAGGGTTTCTACTGCATACCTTGATTGGATTCGACCTTACGACGGTTTGCTATGCTTGAGGTAGATCTTCAAAATCTAATACTTTTAAGGAGATTAAATGAAATTTAATCAGGTTTAAAAAAAGTTAAGGTAGAGGGTTTTGGGGGTTTTTGGAGAAGAGGAGGAAATGTGTAAAGTGAAGGAGGAAGAAAGTGGGGTTCTGGTTTTGTCACAGAACCCCGTTTGGGCGACTTTTGAGAAGTCGCCCATTGGCGACTTCTTAAAAGTCGTCCAAATTGTTTTAAAACAAGTAGGCGACTTTTGAAAAGTCGCCTGCGGGTGACTTCACAAAAGCCACATGCATTTTTTTGGCAAAAAAAAATTGTACTGGCGACTTTTGAAAAGTCGCCAGTATGTTTTGGCCAGCTCGGTGCTGAGCTGGCCAAAACAGGGCTAAGATTGATATTAGTTTCGAAAGGGGGCTGTTTACGATAATTAGTTTTAAAAGGGGGCTAAACTGGAAAAAATCCATAAACAATAACACCAAGTGCACATATCCCAATAAAATAATAACTCACATAGTGCAAATGTTCACTTCCGTTTACACTACGTTGCTGCTGGTGCTGCGTGAACTCCCTCCCAATCCTCACAACCTCTTGGATTCATGATGTTTGTCTTAGGAGTTATTGAATCATAACTTCATGAGATCTCTTTCAGAAGCAAACTTTAGACCACTATGTCATCACTCTATACATTGTATTACTAGTCTTATACTGTCATACCATTTTGCACATCCACTTAATGCATTTACGAGAGTTGTAGAAACATTGTACTAAACTGTGACATATCAATGTTGAAGATGAAGAGAGTAAGGGTATACCTATGGGAAATTCTATGTGTGTGTGTGTATATATATATATATATATATATATATGCACGTGCATTTTCGTGCATGCGCGTGTATATTATTTTATGATATATTGATTAAATAAGTATATTTAATAGAAAAATCCTTAAATGATATGTTATGTAATAATAATTAAAAAGAGTTACAATCATGGGAAAATTATCGTTATATTAAATAACATATAATTTTAAATATTCTTAGTTAAGATTTTTCGAGAAAAAATATCGATACATTCGTTGAGATGGGTTACTCAACGCTCTTCAAATATTGGACATTGTATTACTTATGGCTGCTAGAGGTACCAAGCGGTTATGTACTGATAGTTATTGTATAAGAATGAAATGAATCATCTGAGAGTTTCATGTTGGTTAGCAATAACCAGGTCAAACAGGATCTCGAGTGACCTAGGAGGCTTGGGTTCTGGTAAAAAGACCCAGGTTCGATTTCTACTATGCGCTTCCATATCCTATATAAATTTACCAAGGGGTATTGGGGCTTGGATCAGTGAACGGCTTTACTATACCCTCCTCAGGAGTTTACCGGCCCACCAGGTACTCTTGGGTTTTCAACAAAAAAAAAGAATCTCGAGTGACAATATTACACGGTTCCCTCGACTTAAGAATACCATTGAACTTCAATGTGGATACTCCACTATGATTATAGTTAAGTCATGGAATAGTGCCATCAAGCTACCATAGTTGGATATGAGTTGAACCACTGGAACTGAAACATTATTTAGTAGAGAATTAGTCTCCTCGGTTGTATGAGGTTAGTATCATGGTTAACAGTAGTCAACTCAAAGTCAAATTCTCTAGTTAGAGCAATATGGTTAATAATAAAAGTTATTATTAAACCTATGACTTTTTTTATGGACTAACTGAGTTGAATACGGATGATACTGGAATTTTGATAAAAAACAAATTCTGTAAATCCTAATGTAATATAGTATTGATGAAGAAAATTAGTGTATCTTACTAAAAGTATCGCTTATATTTGTAAAATTGGATCTTACCGAAGAGATTTTTAAGCGATAAATTAAGTCAAACTATCACACAACTAGCTATGATGACATGTGAACATACTATTTGAATTGGTCGAATATTAATTTTTAGTTTAATTCACACTTGTAAGTCGCACATCATAATCTATCCAACCTTTGAAATACCGTTGATTTAATTGATTTATAATAGTTAAAAATTAATTAATTAAATTAATATTTATGAAATATTAATTAATATTGTATTTATTGTATGAGGTGCATTTAGTAAAATTGATTGGCCTTTAGAATTGTCCAAGGTACTATTAATAATTTATTAGATGTATATATAAAAGTTATATATATACATATCGGTATACAATATCGATGTATGTTCGAATTGGATTTTATGTTGTATAAATTGAAAAGAGTTCAAAAGGTATTTTAGTAGATATAGGACAGCGTATGGCCGGCCTAAGAAGAGGAGGAAGGAGGGGCTTTGATGTTTGGATTGGCTTTAGAAAAATGTGGAGATACTTTTTCCAAACTACACTATAAATTCAAACTTAAAGCCTCCACTTTTCTTTTACACTTTTGCTTGTCCTCTTCATCAAGCTTGGCCAAACCTACCTTCTGTCATACACCCCTCCTCTCCTAGCTTCATTTACATCTATTCAATAAAATATAGTTAGATTTGGTGTTTGCATGCTATTCACTTGTAGCATTGGGTGCAGATTTAAGATATCCAAGAGATTGTTTAGGTCAATATGCGAATCTAAGGCCAGATCTTTTAAAAGGTAAGCATTTCGTATATATTTTCTATTAATTATATGTTTGCATATAACCATTTTGTATATATCATTGCCATACTTAATCTGTTGTAATTTTAATCGTTTAATAAATAATATGTATGCATATTAAATATTGACATCGCATTAATTTTAGCATACATGCATGTCTATAATGTTTTTATGTTAAAATGTAGAAAATAATTTTAAATACATAAAGCATATTTTTTTTAGATTTTTATAAATTTTTATTTATTAATTAAATAATTAAATGACAAATAAGTTTATTACAACTTCACTATATTTAAGATAGTAATATAAATATAAATATATATTAAAACATAATTGCTCAAAACAATTTGGAAATGTTTTTAAAGGCCGAACTAAATATTTTTTAAAATACATGCACGCAGATACACACACATGTATGTATGTGTATATGTATTTGTTTCTATGTTAACGCTCAAGAAATTTGGATGAAAAACACACTGAAGAGAGATGTCGGTACCGACATCTCATGTATGTACAGACTTCTCATGTTAACCCCATAAGCATTACAATTTATTGGGACATCTCCATATAGATATAAAAGAGTGCTGTAAAAATTACAAGTCACTAGCGACCTCTTAGACAAAAAGGCTGATACCGGATTGTTTTGGAGAGAACTGGATTATGACTTGTTATGGATGACCAACGATTGATGGAAACAACATGGGACACCTTGAAATGATGTAGGAGCGGAAGTGCAAAAGAGTTTGGTGCATTTAGGGTTAACCACGGATGTCAGTACAGACATGACTGTGTTATCCTCATGCACTTGAGATTTTGCACACCCCCTCGGGCTTTTATCTGGACTCTGCTCCAACTCTTCTCTTAGCCCAATATGACTACTGCACCTATGAATACAAAACAAAGAGCAACCAAAATAGGATCTGGATTCTGTAATTGCGGAGACACTTCTAGTTCTTCACCTCTAACCCCTCCTCCATTAGAGTCACCTAGGAAACTATTTTGTTGTTGTTTTAGACTTAGATCGGTAAATTCTTAGTACTAGTGACTCACAAACACTCTTAATCCTTATTGTAGATCTAGAATCCACTAGATTATGGCCAGATCTGATATAATTAGTTTTAACCCAGAGAAAGAACAACTAATGAAAAGATTGAAGGGGATGTAGGCCAGATATTACACTGAACTACTATAAAAATTAAAAAATTTCTTTATCAATCTCTATATTTCCATACAAATAATTATCTACTAATAATAATTCAATAATTCAATCATTCATCCATGCATACATCATGAAATTATCCAATTCCACATCTATCTTAGTATTTAATTAGTTATACTTACAAATTAATATTTCATTTTATGCGAAGTAAAGTTTTCAATATCCTTTGCGGTAGCTACACTACCAAAGATACCGCAAAGTTTTATAATTAATATCGAGTGGGTTTCTAAATTTCAAGAGATGAGTCCTACTCAATACTGATTTTAAACAATTACTTAGAATTTCATACAATCCAGCATCCATCAACCAATCAAACATATATAAACAAACCAATTACTAAGCTCAGCGGAAAGCAGTCTATCAGCTTCCAATGTGCAACTGATCACTAAGGGATCAGGACATCACTACTTAACACTAATCCATCTAAGGCTTGATCTATGCTATTGATTAAATCTCACACTTTGATAAAAGAGAGTTCCAAACTTCAAAATCATTTTTATAACAATAATCTGTAAAGTAGTTCAAAAATTTTACAAATACGTCATAATGATTATTCCCAATAATCATTTACACTTGTATCCTAAATAGGAAATAAATTCTAAATCCTACATTGCACCCTAAGGGACGGGACTCTAAGTCATTCTAGGCCAATATTCGTGTTTCTTACATTTTATATTGTTCTGAACCTTTGCTCTGATACCAAGTGGTAACCCCCTATCTTTATGCCTATATTACCTAAGAATATTACAAATAATATTGTCAAGTTATATGGGGAATAAGGCTGGATAGGAGCGACCATCTGTATCTATTTCCTTAAGCTAACATTATCACATCACCTTTTGCCTCGTAATTCCATATATATAGACGTGAATAGTCTTGACATAAAGCAATAAACACATTGGCTCAATTAGAACATAACAATATATCACATAATATACAACACAAAATTACATGTCGCAATGGAAATATAATACACCAAATATCTCTCTATAGTACGAGTCTATAAAAAAGGAAATACTAGACTCAGATATACAACCATATACATACATAACTATGACAGGTCTAAAAATATAAATGACTACATGAGTCTACATCATAAATAAACATACAACAAGTATATAGGCTAGATTGAACGATACATCAAACTGAAAGTAACATCATATATAACTTCTTAAGCTAGCCAACATCTAAGGTATAACGACCCGTAAAATTACCACTTTGAAAAATATTATTTATTTTTAAATAAGTATTCAAAGGTAAGATCTTATAACAAAAATTATAGTATTTTGAACAATAATTAATAATGGTGATCTTATTTTGAATAAGTATGTACAAAAATATATTCTTCAGAAAAATGTCGATAAAATGACCAAAAATTGTTTTATCGATAAACAGCCCTTTAACCGTCAGAAGTCATGAACGAAGCTGGATACATACACTTATATCTCCACTTAAGTAAGAGTGTAATATTTTTTTGAAGTAAAATGTTTTTATGACATCATTAATGATGTCCTCATTTTTAAATAGTTGAATTTTTGAATTTAAATTGAATTTAAATGATTTAATAATTGTTTTAAATCAAATGAGGCCCTTTTAATTATTAAATAATAATAGAAATGTTATTCTTAAAACTTTGATTACAAATATATATAGGTTAACTAAAAAGTAAAATATGACCGAAAATCGGATTCTGGATTATCAACGGTTTGATGAATAGAAATTGTTCTAAATCATTGCAATGTTGTTTGTTGTCTTATGCATAACATACGCATGTATATACATGCTATACATCTACACATATAAATATATACATTTTACCATTTGCATTTGCATTTTCATAAGTAAAAATAAAGATATCAAGATATTTTTCAAAACAAATTTAATCAAATCTCCTTTAATCATCAAGATATCTTACTTAAACACTAAGGATGAGGCATGAGGTGATGGAAAAGATGGCATGGGGTGGGTGATGCACGGCCAAAGTGATGGGAGGAGGAGGTGGAAAGTAGTGATGTGACGGTGGGTGGAAAATATCATGATATTTTTCTCGAAACTTACCTATAAATACCCACCCCATTCTCTCATTAATTCACATACCCATTCTCCTCTTCTTCTCCATCTTCTCGAGCCACTTTAATGGCTTCTTCGTTAGAAAAATAATTAAGAAATATATAGAAAAGAGAAGTAAAATAATATATAAATATAAACATACACATACAAAAAGAAAAACACCTCTAAAGCAAGTCCAAACTCCACCACTTCCTCTTTAAAACCCACAGCCGCCACCTCCTTCGTCAAGCTTGGCTGAGCACCACCACTCCAAGGGGAGGCCGAGCACTTCAAAGAAGGAGGAGCAAGTTCAAGAAGCTCCGGAACAAAGAAAAGAGAAGGAAGTGCTGCCGGAGTACCGTCAAACATATTTCAAGAAGCTTCACGAAAAGATTGGCAGAGTGGAAACCGATAGTGAGTAATCGACATTCATAATTATTAATTAACATCTACAATTATTTCAAGTATGATATATGGCCATTTAATATCTTGGATGATTTATATGGATGTTTGAAAATTGGTTGATTATATGGATGATAACTTGGTTGTGATAAATATAACCAATAATGGGAAAATCTTAATTATCAAAAATAGAAATGATTAATTAATTAACCATAATTAATTTATTTAAAATTAAATCCCTATTAATATGTGTACGTGAGTTAGTAAGCCTCTTTATGATTTTGAATATAAAAAGGTTGAAAAATGAATATTATAATATGGAATAAAGCGGAAAATGAGTTTTTAATATAGTAGAATAATTTGAAATGATTTAAAATGGTTAATTATGATATTTTAAACATTTTAACAAGTTTCGGCAAGGTTTAATGAAGCTTGAAAAATTGAGCTAAATTGAGCACGTCGCGTAGCGGTGGTTTGTAATTTTCTGACCTAAATGTTAAATCAATGTGTATGATGCAATATAAGTTAGAATTCTTTCAAATAAGAGTTTTTCGAACTCATTAGAATGTAGTTTTGAAATAAAATAAGAAAATAAAACTTTCATTTAGAAGCGTTTGAAATATGCCCAAATCAAGTTTTAAAAAACATCGTGTTTTGGCAGTTTGGAAATCAAAGGGGTACATTCTTCAAAATGAATATTTTTAAATCTTTAAAAATATTAAATAAATTCCATAAATATGATTAAATATTTTAAAAGTGTTCTGAATAGAAAATTGGACATATATAAGGTGGAATATATATATTTAGAGCTGAGAAGCTCTAAAACATTATTCACAGCGGTTTTTGCGACGGTTTTCGGTAACTTTTGCAAATCATGGTTTTAACTTAACTATTCTTCACTAATCTTTTTAGTAATCTTTTCAAATTAATAATTAAGTACTTTGAAGACGACTTGGAAGTTTTATGAATAATTTAAAGGAGTCTAAAATAAATGGTTAAAGGAAAATTGTTTTAAACAATATTTGGAATAGTGTTACGTAAATGAAAACCGTCTCTAAAAAAAGAACATATAAAGGATTTAGAGTTGATCAAATAACTTGACCACTTTATAAATGACAGAGAGATAGTCTCTAGACCCGAGCTTGGACAACTAGTGTTTGTGTTCCGCTCTAGCTATCCGGACTGGCCCGACGAAGGGGATAGTTAATTTGATCTACTCGGACCACATTTTCTTAAATTAAAAGAAACGAGATTCGGAGTTTTTCAAAAGTTAAAAAATATTTTAAAATATGATTTTGGTGGTATAGAGAATTTCTAGTTAAGTTTTTATTAAATTCCAAGGAAGGAACTCGTACCATTTGTGTGAATTTAAAAGGTGATTTCATCATTATTCGACGAATAGTGTAAGTTGAATACAAAAATTGGTATTGAGTATAATTAGTCCAATCTTAATCGATCCTTTTCTACTTAATACTAATTGATTTAGGTTTACAGTAAATGATGTCTTAAATAACATCGTTTTTGACCCATTTAAAAGTTGTGATTTGAAAATAAGAAATATTTATTAAGATTTAAATAAATGATTTGGAAATGTTTTCTTAAGTAAAAGGCGAAATGATTTGGAATTATTCCAAGATTAAAGAGGTTTAATCAACCAGATAATTTGATAAATGAGGCTTAATAATTCCATATGCTCTTAAAAGATAAAGAAATAGTTTAAAAGAATATATCTCTAAACGATATTTGATTTGATAAAAAGATAAATTGATTAGATGTTGTTTGATTATCACATATATAGTTGACATCTTTTTATCGATGATTGGTTCAGAGAAACTGGGGTCGGACTTGGGTAATTACTATCCAAAAACCACTTTGAACCAATATACGTGTTCGAAAGTGAAGACTTGTTAAAGATAATGATTAAAGATGGAGATCTTCATGATGTAGGGCTGCTTGCCATTAACCTCTGGGTTAATCCTCATATCATATATATATGGTGGCAGTAGTGCCTTCATTCTAAAAATCTTCGATTTGCAAGGACTACTCGCTACTAATCCTAGGGGTGATTCCCAAATAGGAAGTGGTGGAAGGATTACCTTCAGTTTGTCCTTCACTAGTCAACTTGTATGGATGAGTGTCTGACATTGTATTTCTAAAACCATGTATATTGACTCTACAAACGTACATCTATTTAGTGGTATAGGAGGTAACCCCTCCTGTACTTAACACTCTTCTCTGAGATGTACGAGCTCAGATGTTGTACTTTTGTGGAAATCAATAGTGTGTTGCTAAAAATGACAATGTGGCATTCTAAGTGGAATTTGCTTTGTGAAAAGCAAAGCATGGCTTTGTGGAAAGAAGAGCGTAGTTTCACGAGCCTCACATCCCAGGAATGATACGAGATACTATATGGTCTGCAAGACATATATTTCAGGTTATCAGATTTATTGATAATGGGGGAATCCAGTAGTGTTTGGACCTTTAATGGTTTATATGGGTAGGTATTGGAGGCTCGACTGAGAAAGAGCAAAGCCATCGAAATAGGTTGTTCCATAGTAGTGTAATAATGTAGTACAGAGGCTTGCTTGAGAAAAGTGAATAGTCATAGAGACTAGGATGTTATGCATGGAATTCGCATCAGAGGAAATGGCCACTACTTCCCAATCATGTTGGAAAGCCAATTCCAATACGAGCTTTACGGTTTTGGTTGTATTCCTAAAAAAAGCTGTAATGCTTTGCAAACATTTCGGCTACCCCTTTGATATCATATACATCGGTTGATATTGTCTGGATATTGGTACCTTCTTTATATATTTATTTGAAAAATGTTTTCAAATCGATGTCATTAATGATAATATCAAATTTGTTTTGGTATAAAGTATTTTGGTTATCATAAGGTAAAAATCCATTCGTGTTTATGTGCGGTGTGGTCTTATGAAATACCGTTCTTTTCAAAGATTTTGATTGGCATCAATCTAATCAATGACACTGTCATATACATTTATAATTTGAGTTTTCTCATGCTGGTTTATCAAGCCTGATCCGGGTATTTTTAATACTCGGGTCAGATCTGAGTAGTTTCGGGTTTAGCTAAGGATGCTTGGAGTTTCCAGAGGAGAGCTAGAGATCTTCATTAATGTATGGACGTATTCTATTTTCCGTTGCATTTGTTTTGTTTTTTCAGCATTTGTAAGGGCAAAGGATTTATAACTATCCAGGCTGAATCTAGGTTAGACTCTGATATTGTATTCAAAAAAATTCACTGTAAAATATTTTGTGGTTAATAATATATTATTATTCCATTCGTGTGGGATTCTGTTTTCTACTCTATTTTGTGTTATTTTCTTTTACCCTTGATCAATCTGCCTTTTCGGCAATTGAATTTGTGACCCGTAGATACTGAGGATGTATTAATATCAATTTTCAAGAGTTGAAAAGGCGGGTCGTCCCACAAGGTCACCGAGTTTCTGTACCGGTCAAGTCTCGGTCTGACTCGAGTATTATAAAATATAAACGGGTCAGACTATGTCTAAATATCAAAAAGGTGAGATCACATAATGATCATGCATAAACACCAAAGACATAGAAATCCATATAATGGATTACACCAAACATCATAAGGTGACACTATAAAATCGTCCACTAACAAACTTGTATAATATACAAAGCATAATAAGGACTATATAATATGCACATGTAATAAAACAACATTTATACCAAATCACCATGTCACCAAGTCCTCTCATGCCCATCAATGACAATCATCTCAAATATGGTGATAAGATAACCAACTTCGAAATTATAAGAACAAAAGAGACTGCATAAAAGCAAGTCAGACCTTAAAAAATATAAGACTGCTTAAAAGTGGGTTAAAACCAAGAGACTGGTTTAAAAGCGGGTCACAAAACATAAAAAATAAAGACAAGCACATCGCAAGTCAAAACAAAAGCAAGCACTTCGCAAGTCATAATAATAGACAAGCACTTCGCGAGTCAACATAGAAGATGAGCACTTTTTCATCTACAATCAACAACTTAAAGTTCACAATCAACAAACCCTAACAACAATCAACCAAAAATACAACCAAAACCTAATTCAGTTTACTGTAAACTGAAATTCAAGCCACGATTGAGATGCATTCAAGTTAGAGATAATCACCCGTATAAATTAGCTTCCAAAAAGGTGTTTTAATGTTCAAGAGAGTTGAAAAAGATGGAATTTGGCTTCTAGGTTATAAGAGGGAAATACAGTCTTTCTATTTCTCTATTTCTACTTATAGTAAGAAGGAAGAGAACGTACATACTTCTCTTCTTAGTAATTTTGTTAGTTTACGCTTTACGGTTTAATCTCATAATCCAACAAGGATTTAAAACCACCCTTTTTATTTAATTAACTAGTGGGCTTCATAAAATAAAATTCCAAAGTGCTTAAAACCATAGCCCAATATTCAAACAAGAGAATTTCCTAAGTATTTATTAAAAGTTAACCTTTTTTTATAAAGAAGTTTACTAATCTCAAATTCTTCTTTTATTTAAAAGTAAAAGATTCAACTAAATAAATACTCTTGTCCAAACTCTAATTTTAATTATCTTCAAATAAAACACAAATTCTAATTTCCCCAGTTTGAATACTTGAGAAATCAAATTTCTTATTTAAATCTCCAATTTACATCATTATCTATTTTATTTAAGAAACTAAAAAAATCTGGGTTATTACAGACTTTCCCCTTAAAGAAATTGTGTCCTCAGAATTCTAATTCAGAGAAAAGTCTACTATATACATATTTTCAAAAATCCATTATCCAAATCCTTCTTCATTCATTAAATTTTAACCAAGCTTCATTAAATATTAAATTAACTTAACATATTAATCTACAAAAATCAACGTATCATTCTTCCTCATTTTCTAGTTTGAAAATAAGTTTACATAGATATTTCGCATCTTTAAAATAATAGCACCTTTTATAGTTTAAAACACTAAATACTTAAGTGTTTAAAAGATATTCAACTTATTTAATACTATTAAATTAAAATTTCTATATTTGAAATTCATAAACTAGGAAAACCAACTTCTAAATAAAAGTTACATATATAATTAAACCAAAATAATTTCTTTTCTCTACTAAGATGCTTATCTTATCAAACTTCATTTTGTAGACTTCCTTTCATAATTATAAAAATTTAGTTTAGTATAAGTCATATCCTTATATTCAAATTCAAAACTCATTCCTCAAATTTATTTTATTTGCTTTATAAAAGAACTTCTATATCTCATTATTATTATTTCGTAAAGCTACTTAAGTTTGAAATACTCTTATTTAATAAATTTAGAGTTTTCAAAAATTCAACTACTTATTTAAATCACAACTACAAAGTTCGATCTTTTTTTTAATATAGCCATTTTAGGGTGAAATGAATTTTTACCATTCAACTCTCTTCTTATGACTTATTTATCATCACATTTATTTTCAACAAAACTCCAAATAATATTTTCCAAGTTTTACATTTTCAAAGAATATTATGGTTTCTTATGGTAATTATTTATGCCAAATCTTATTTTATACAATTTTTCCTTCGGGTTTCAAATTATCAAAATACAAAGTTCCATTCTCTTCAATTATTTGAATATTTCTAAATTTTTTTTATAGAATCATCTTTTATTTCAACTTTCTTTATATTAGAAATCATATGTAAAGTTTTTTTTATTTAGATCATAATATGATATACACAACAAATTAAAAGCATCACACACAAATCATAAATCAAATAAATATAACGACGTTTCCTTGCCATCTATTTATAGCGAATTGCTTTGTCAAATGTCTGCAACGTTGACCGCAAAATCACCATTGCCTCGCTACTGACCTATGTTATAGTTAATGCTTGGTGGCTTATACGTCATCTAAAATTAATACATATAATGTATTTTTAGTATTTCTTTTATAAACATTTTTAACCAAAAATGTATATTTTCATACATACCTATTTTCATAGTAGATAAATTTTTCTTCTTAATTTATTTACCAAAAATATCTTTCCACATAGTATTCTATCTCCTCAAATAATATTATTCAATCCCAAATCAATCACTTACTATTATTATCAAAACTCCACATAATATTTACTTAAAAATAAACATGTAGCTCATAATTTTTCTTTTTTAAATATATTATTCATCTTCATGATACCTTTCTTTAAAATCATTATACATTTTTAAAATTTCATATGATACTTCACTTTAAATAAAATATATATTTCATCACATCTCTTAAAATATTATTATTTATCTTTAAGACATTTTCTTTCCGATATTCATTGCATCTGCATATATATACATTTTTTCTAAATATTTATTCCCTTTTTAAAGTAATATTTAACTCACTTAAAATTTTATTTCATTTTTAGACATTATTTATAACACATTCATAATTATTTATAATACTTTAAATATTATAACTCAAAATACCGTGTCCAAATCTCTCGTCCTAGTGTTTAGAAATCCTTATCAATAATGTTGATCAGGTGCATCGATCAGAATTCTTAAAGCAGTCAACGAACAATTTAACACAACTAATTTCCAAAAATTTCTTTATCAATCTCTATATTTCCATATAAATAATAATATACTAATAACAATTCAATAATTCAACCATTCATCTATGCATACATCATGCAATTATCCAATTCCACATCTATCTTAGTATTTAATTAGTTATACTTATAAATTAATATTTCATTTTATGCGAAGTAAAGTTTTCAATATCCTTTGCGGTAGCTACACTACCGAAGATACCACAAAGTATTATAGTTAATATCGAGTTGGTTTCCAAATTTCAAGCGATGGTTCCTACTCGATACTAATTTTAAACAATTACTTATAGTTTCATATAATCTAGCATCCATCAATCAATAAAACATATATAAACAAAACAATTACCATGCTCAGCGAAAAGCAGTTTATCAGCTTCTGCTGCCAACTCTGATCACCAACGGATCAGGATAGCACTACTCAACACTAATCCAGCCAAGGCTTGATCTATGCTATCTATTAAACCTCACCCTTTGATAAAAGAGAGTTCCAAACTTTAAAATTATTTTTATTACAATAATTTGTAATGTAATTCAAATATTTTACAAATATGCCCTAATGATTATTCCCAATAATCATTTATACTATATCCTAAATCGAAAATAAAATATAAATCCTATACCTCAAGGGACAGGACTTTAAGTCTATCTAGGCCAATATTTGTTTTCTTGCATTCTATATTATTTTGAACCATTGCTCTGATACCAAGTCGTAACGTCCCATCTTTATTCTCATATCACCCAAGAATATTACAAATAATTAATGTCGAGTAATACGAAGAATAAGGCTAGATAGGAGCGACCATCTATATCTATTTCCTTAGGCTAACACTATCACGTCACCTTTTACCTCATAATTCCATATATATATAGACGTGAATAGTCTCGGCACAAAGCAATAAACACGTTGGCTCAATTAGAACAAAACAATATATCACATAATATACAACATAGAATCAATGTCGCAATGGAAATTTAGTACACGAAATATCTCTCTATAGTATGAGTCTATAAAAAAGGAAATACTAGACTCACATATACAACATATACATTCATAATTATGACAGGTCTAAAAATATACATGACTACATGAGTCTAAATCATAAACATACATACAATAAGTATATAGGCTAGACTCGAATGATACATCAAACTAAAGTAACATCATATATAAGTTCTTAAGCTAGCCCATATCCAAGGTCACTAGGTTACTGTACCTATCAGGTCTCGGTCTAACTTGAGTATTATAAAAATAATATACTAGTCATACTATGTCTAAATATCAAAAGGTGAGATCACATAATGAGCATGCATAAACATCAAAGATATAGAAATCCATATAGTGGATTACACCAAATATCATAAGGCATCACTATAAAATCATCCACTAACAAACATGTATAATACACAAAGCATAATAAGGACTTTATAATATGTTATATGTAATAAAACAATCTCAATACCAAATCACCATGTCACAATGTCCTCTCATACCCATCAACGACAATCTTCTCAAATACGATGATAAGGTAACTAACTTCGAAATCATAAGAATAAAAGAGACTGCAAAAAAGCAAGTCAAACTTCTGAAAATATAAGACTACTTGAAAGCGAGTCAAAACCAAGAGACTAGCATAAAAGCGAGTCATAAATCATAAAACTATAAACACTAGCACATCGCAAGTCAAAACAAAAGCAAACACTTCGCAAGCTATAATAATAGACACACACTTCACGAGTCAACATAGAAGATGCACTCCGCAAGTCATAATAGACACGCACTTCATAAGTCAGCACTGAAGACAAACACTTTGCAAGTCAATACAAAAGCAAGCACTTCGCAAGCTACAATAAGAGACGACGCAAGTCAACATAAAAGATGAGCACTTTGCTAGTCAAAACTAAAGACAAGCACTTCACAGGCTAACACAAGAGATGAGCACTTCGCATGCCATAATGATTATTTCTGATCGATAAGTGTAATATACTCTTAATTAGTAATTAACTGAGTATCCCCCAATGTCCTATAACCGCTTTATGATGCTTAAATATTTACTAAAAGATTGTAAATCCCACTTGACGCAAGAGACGAGCACTTCGCACGTCAAAGAGATCATTTCTGATCGATAAGTATAATATACTCTTAATTAGTAATTAAATGAGTATCGCCCAATGTTCCATAACCTCTTAGCGATACTTAAATACTTACTAATAGATTGTAAATCCCACTCGATTAAAATATTCAATCGAATGAGTCCAAGAATTAACTAATAAAGTACAACAAATGTTCCATACCACTTATATCACTAAATCGTTTATTAGATTTCTCATTCAAGTGAAGGAAAAAATTGCAAGAGAGCGATAATTTCAAAAGTCACACAAGAAATGCCAAAATAACATATATAGCCAAGGCTAAGCACAATAAAAGCTAAGAAGAGTTTATAGTTTTGAAATTAATTATTTCAACTTCATTGCATATGAAATGATTCCTAAAATACAATATATACATTTTCAAACTTCTCCTTTAAAAATCAATAAACTCATTTATTACTTAACTATATATATAATACTTGATAAAATAATCTATAAATCTGAATTGATATACAAATGTAAATATCTTTATATATATATATATAGTTGTTTCAAAATCTCAATTTAGTTTACAAACTATATTCCAAAAGCCATATAGATATACAAACTTTTGTTTAGGAGTAACATAAGCTTATATTTCAAAACCATATTTTTAAATCCGTAAACTATTTCTACTTAAGTATATTTAATATATATGGTTACTTATTATAGTCATTTATAAAAGGAGTTAAATTGATTTGGAAATAAGTTTGAAATTGGTAAATTATAATAAACTTCCTTTGTAAATTGCTTATATTCAAACCAAATATGTATTGGATATATATACATATACATACATATATCATCAAAAACCATTGAATCAAAGAATCATCAAATTTGGAGAATCAAGTTTCAGAAAATCGAAAAGTAGAGCAACTATAAATCATCAAATAAGACAAGGCAAAAATGGATTCAACATAGACAATGAGGTGGAGGAGATAGCACTTGGAACTCACATTCCAGATATTGACTGGTCGACCGATTATCAAGGGCTGGTCGACAGGTGCGATGCTTGGGGCGTGAGCTCCAGGCGTTAATCCTCCCCACCGTCGACGTATGCCAATACCAACGCGATTTCAACCCGTTTTGGTGACTTATACTTGCAATATTGACTCTGAAACACACATGCATTTATAGTATAAATGATTATAGCAACCAAGACATTGAAAAGAGGTAAAAAAAAAGATTAACAGTAAGAGGTTTTGGCAGAGAATAAACTACAGGTTTTCAATTCATAAATTCAAATCACCATTTCAATTTCTCAACCATTTATATAAATTCAAATACATGCAATTAGAAATTTAGAGATAGATTTTGTGAGAATTAACCCATCTCTTATCCTTGCAATTAAGCAGCTGTTACTTCTATAGCAGCTTAAAGTTCACAATCAATAAACCCTAACAACAATCAACCAAAAATACAATCAAAACCTAATTTTATTTACTATAAGCTTAAATTCAAGCCACAATTGAGATGCGTTCAAGTTAGAGATAATCACCTGAATAAATTAGCTTCGAAAAAGGTGTTTTAATTTGCAAGAGAGTTGAAAAAGATGGAATTTGGCTTCTAGGTTAAAAGAGGGAAATACAGTCTTTTTATTTCTCTTTTTCTGTTTATAGTAAGAAGGAAAAGAATGTACAAACTTCTCTTCATAGTAATTTAGTTAGTTTGGGCTTTAGGATTAAATTCCACAATCCAACAAGGATTTAAAATCCACTCTTTTTATTTAATTAACTAGCGGGCTTCATAAAATAAAATGCCTAAGCATTTAAAACCAAAGCCCAAAATACAAACAAGAGAATTTCTTAAGTATTTATTAAAAATTAACATTTTTTTAATAAAGAAGTTATTAATCTCAAATTCGCCTTTTATTTAAAAGTAAAAGATTCAACTAAATAAATATTCTTGTCCAAGCTCTAATTTTAATTATCTTCAAATAAAACAATAAAATTCTAATTTCTTCAATTTCAATAGTTGAGAAATCAAATTTCTTATTTAAATCTCCTATTGGCATCATTATTTATTTTATTTATGCAACTCAAAAATCAGTGTTGTTATAGACTTGTATCGGATCTTACCTATAATCACTAAGTGTACGATAGTAAAACCGTTGTCCGGAGTGACACAGAGCTTTCTTAGTAGGAACATAAGATACAACTTGAAGTGTTGACTTATGGGTTTCATTCGGATGTAGAAGAGTATTTGATGTGACCATTCCTTAGAACTGCCTCTTCAAAGTCGAGTCATCGATCTCTTTTGACCAAAGTTCAAAGAAGACGAGTCACATATGCAAAGTCAAGAATGGACATGGAACATGCTTGGAGAAAAGGCTTTAAGGATTTTGATCCGACACCAAGCGCAAGATATTTGGAAAACTTTGAAGAATCCTTGAGGTTTCTTGGTGCTGACCTTGTGACAATTGAACCTTTCCAAAAAATCCCTTGCCCCAACTCGACTTTACCATGTGAAATGAAGGGTCAACTTGTAGTTGGCTATGAACCAAAAACCACAACTATAGCCCTTACTATGACATGGCAGTGGCAATAACACTAACACACCCATGATGTCAAGATCAAGAGCCTACCTTTATGTTCGATTCAATTATGGAAGAAAAAGATGGGGTAAACAAACTCGGTGCTGAATTGAGATTGGTACTCAAGAAATTGACAATGATGATGTGTGTGGTGTTGGCAGCGGTTACAAGTGGTGCTGGTACTGGCATAGAAGATCACAAGGTCACAGTGGATGGAATTGAAGATTGAAAAGGGAAAGTGGGTGCTTAATAAATGGATTGAGTGTTGAAAAATTATAAGTCCAGAGTATATATACCGCTTCAAAAATCATGTCAATATCGACATGATTTGGTTGGTACCAACATGAATTGTTCACTTTTAAAAAAAAGAGAAAGAATGGAAAGAGAAGAGGGGGGCTTACCTATTCGAGATACGACATAGCTTCTAGAACGATGAGAACTTTCAACTTAGTTGCTAAAAAAAGAATGGTGTGCCAACTATTTAAAGTATTAAATTGAAATTCTTGGAATAAATACGACGCTCAATAGATGATGATTGGCTAACCAGTGATCCTTGTGCAATTAAGATAATATCTCTTTTCTTGATACAAAGCATGCTTTGTTTCACAAAAGCATGCAATTATTATCCAGCTTTGAACCAAGTAGCTTCTAGGTGAATCTAGATATCATAAAGACGATATGGATTAAGAACCTATGGGCATATTTAGAATGATGAAATAGGGCCATATGAAGTTTGAAAGTATTTGGGAATTACCCAACATAGTCGGTACTAACCAAAATTGTGGTTAGTACTAAGTTGATTCTCAAGGGGGTCTCACATATAAACTCTGAAGGATTGGATAGATGATTTCAGCTATAAGTAGAGAGACTAGAGAAACATAGAAATGATCTTGATCTTTTGACCTTTACCCTTCGTCTTCTTGTCTCTGCTTTAACCATTGTCATGAAATGTTGTCAATTCCGAGCTACTTTGTTTTCTAGATCTGAAAACCTTGTAAAAGCGCTCGTACTTGTGACAATTCTATGGTCAATAATATTAAATGGACTTGGGCAATTGATTTTGTCGAACCATTGTAAAAATTTGTGTATTCTTGATGTTTTTGCTTACTAGTGTGAGATCTATTTTCGATTTTGATCAATTAGGAGTGTTGTGTCATTTTTTGACTCAATATAAAAAAATTAAAAAAAATTTGGAAACAAAATTAATATTTTTTTAAATTTATTAATTTTAAATTATTTAAACTAAAAAAATAAGTAATTAATTCAAATAAACATATATAATAATATGTATGTATATATATATATATATTTATCTTAAATTATTTAAGGTGCTTTATAAATAATTTTTTATTTATTAAAAATGTTTTAATTAAATTAACATTTACTAAATAAATTACTTAAATGTTAATTAATAAAGACACACACACACATACATATATATATAAACACACATAATGATATATGTATATAAGCTATAAATGTTATAGTTAATATTCTTCTTTAATTGTTTAGGATGAATAAAATAATATTTTTTTTTGAATTTTTTAAATAATTTATTTAATTTGTTAATTAAATTAGTTGAGTAAAATTAATTAAATAATATTTATTAATAATATACATATGAATATTATATAAGTTAGTTAAATTATAAACGGTTATAAATCAATTAAACTTATATAATATGAATGTAGAATCATAAGTGGAACTATAAGAAACTCAACTTGGATTTAATGAAAAAATACATATGTATTGTACATATATCGTGATTTCAAATGTGTCTGACACTTGAATCATGAGGGTATTTCATAAGAAATACATGTTCCCTAAATTGATACCACTTAATATAAATATGTATTAAAGATTATGATTCTCTAATATATAATGTTGTCCTCTACCATTTATATATTGATAGATTACTTGTATACTCTTTAGTTTTTGAGTAAACTCAAGCTTGGGATGTTATGTGTAATACTATTAAAATATTGACTAGACGAGGTAAGATACATGCACATATTTGTGGAGTAAACTCAAGGTAAATGCATTATATTTAGGCCATTACAAAATGGAAGGTACAAGCGAATAATCTCTTTCGATTGGTTGAGAAAACTCAAGGTTGAGATGAGATTAGCATAAAGACCATGGGTCAGAAGTTGTATATGATACAACCGATAAAATGTTATCATTCGCTTGCGGGCCTATAATTTGTTGAGCAAACTCAAGATCAGAATCTAAAGGCAATGCATGTCCTAACACCCTTAGAGAAGTCAAAAGATTTCTATGATTTTCTTAGGGTTTTGAGAAACATAAAAATCTAGTAGTAGTTTATTAGAAAATATAAATGAATACATTTAACCTTTCTAATAATATAAGAACGTTTGCTATGTATAAATTTTTCTAATCTACTTAAACTAAATCTGCAACATAATGGACAACCTAAAGTTATTTTTGGAAAATGAAGCTCATCGAAACTAATTATATTGATTGGCTAAGAGCAATAAAGATAACAGTCACATATAAATTTTTATGGTCAGTTGTTTCTGAACCTTTAATAGAAAAACCAACCGAGGGTGCAGATCCCGACATAGTAAAATTTTATAACACTTGGGTAGTTGACTTTGAAATAGCTCAATTTTTCATGTTTTCTACGTTTGAAAAACCGTTGTAGAGACAACATGAAAGCATAAGTGTCCATAAATCTTCGAAAACTTCAAATCTTTGTTTGGGAAGCAATCACATTTAGCACAGTACGAGATTATTAAAAAGTTTTTCAATGTGAAGATGAGTAAGGGCACTCATATTGAGGACTATATCATAACAATGAAAGGCTATATTAACAGACATTTTGGGCTTGATGTTATGATAAGAAATGAACTGCAAGTAGACTTGATCCTAGGCTCACTGACTTTGTAGTTTAAGCCATTCAAATTAAACTACAATATAAAGCAGATGAGTGTGAACCTCGTCAGGATACTCAATATATTGAGGTAAACCGAGGGCTCATTCAAGGATCAAGGCACAGTGTCAAGTGTAAAGGGAAAGGCGTCGTGTTTGAAAGGATCAAAGAAGCGTAAGCATGGTTCTAAGAACCATAGGAAAGATTCTCCTAATGATAAAGGTGAACATCATCATGTCACAAGTAGGGACTTTAAAAATGCAATTGTCCAGACTATTTGAAGATGGTCGAAGAGAAGAAAGAGTTAGAATCTTTAGCTCCTAGAGGTATGTTTATAGTTTAAAATTGTTATGCAATCAATAAATCATCTTGCGTTTTAGATACTGGATCTGGGACTCATACCTGTAAACCATTGTAGGGACTTAGGGGTAGAAAACATATGGCAAATATGAAATAAGGCTTGAAGTTGTTAATGGATCCATAATTGATGCAACTTCAATTAGAGGCTATCACGTGATTTTCCTAGTGGATTTGATTTAGTTCTTAATAATTGTTATTACGTTAAAAAAATTATTTGTGTTATTATATCCATTCTTAGATTTTTTGAGACATTTTTTATTTTTCATTGGAATAATAATATTATGAATATCATGTTTGATGGAAATAATATCTGCGATGGTGTTTTAAATAATAGCATTATGTACTTAACTTTAATCATATGTTTTCTGTTAATAAATCTTCTATTAACACTAACAATAGTTACTTATGGCACTGTAAACTAGGTCATATTAGGGACAAAAAATGCACAAACATAAAACCGAGGATTTTCTACCATTGTTTAATTATGAATCATTTGGCACTATTGAGTCATGTATCATAGGGAAATTGACCAAGCAACCTTCAGTAGGAGAAATAAATGAGTTGATGTACTCTTAGGTCTCGTACATATTGATGTATATGGTCTGATGCCTATAGTGACTAAAGATAATTCAATTTACTTCAATCTACTAATGATTTCTCAAAATTAGGATATGTATATCTAATGAAGAATAACTCCGTTGTTTATGAGAAATTTAAAGAGCACAAGATTGAGGTTGAAAATCAGACTAACCATAAAATTTAAATACTTCAATCTGATTGATGAGGTGAGTATGTTAGGCAAGAGCTCCAATGGTACTTAAAATATAATGGGATTATCTATCAGATTACTCAATTTTATACTCCATAACACAGTGGTATATCAGAAAGAAGGAATTTAATCTTATTAGATATAGTTCGTTCCATGACGAGTAAGGCCGAGTTACCTCTTTTCTATTAGGGATATGCACTGGAAACCACATAACATATGTTGAATATGATGCCTACTAAATCCATGCCTAAGACACCACATAAGATGTGGTATGGGAAGAAACCCACCTGAATCATTTGAAGGTATGGGGTTGTCCAGCCTATATTAAGAACTTTGGCCCAAATAAACTCAAGGCAAGATTGGCACTGTGTAAATTATTCGGATATCCCAAGAATTCTACGAGATATATTTTCTATAGCACTAAGGAACAAAAGATTATTGTTTCTCGACATGCTATATTTTTAGAAAAGGAATTTCTGTCAACAAAAATTGATAGTGAAGTTGTAAACTTGGATGAGATCCGGAAGTTATCACAAAGGCTGAACTAGTAGAAGAATCAAATTCACCATTATATGAAAACATGTAAGCTATTTAAGGGTTTAATTAGGAATTCAGTGCAGGGAGATACTACGATTTTCTTATGGATGGGAAGAAAGAGGATGTGTTTTAGAAGATGACACTCCCCTCACATTTCTTTAAATACCGCATAGTATAGACTCCCCATTTTTGCTTGAAGTTAGGAAATCTGAGATGGATTCCATGTATGGAAATAACTTTTGGAATTTGGATAACATACTCAAGGGATAAATCCCATCGGTCGTAAATGTATTTTTAAGAAAAAGCTAAATGTAGATGCAAAGGTAGAGACCTACAAGGCAAGGCTAGTCGCAAAAGGGTTTTGTCAAACTCAAGGTATTGATTATGATGAATCATTCCATAGCCGTGCTTAAATCAATTTGGATTATGCTTGCTATCATCAAACGACATTTTTAAAGGGTGATTTAGAATAGACCGTTTACATGTTGCAGCCTGAGGTTTTCGAGGTCGGTGGAAGCAGGGGAAAGGCATGCAAATTGTTAAGATCAATTTTTGGTCTTAAGCAAGATTCAAGGAGTTGGAATAAGTGTTTTGATAATGTTGGATTTGGGCCAGTCAAAAGAAGGTTAAATGAGTGAATTTCAAAAAAATATATTCTATTTTAATCTTGTTTAAGTTAAGGAAGCCTAAATGGATTTTAGATCCAATCTAAAATTTTAAATAAAATCTTTATTTTATTCTATTTACTTAAAATACCTTGAGAGTAATTTAAGCTGATGTTTATTGTATTGTGTGCACCAAATACACTCATGTGTGAAAGTCAAAGTGCAACATATAGGAATCGTACATGGTTAATGTATACATTTAGGTGTTAGGATTTACACAACAACGAAAATATTCCCCTTTTATATATGCCTTTATTATCCAAAATAATTTTAAACAAAGTTTGACTTATTATATATAGAGGGAATTAGTTTAAAAGAAAAACCTGAGACTGATTTTGATCCGAAGGACATAAGTTTTAAATTTTAGTCTTAAGGATATTAAATGCTATATTAATATAGCATTAGACAAAACAAAATGCTATACTAATGTACCATCACATAAATGAAATATTAAATTAAACTAACATAGGATGAACTACGCTATGTGAACTAAAATAACATTCATTTTCGTGGTTAAATAAATGTTAGGTTAATATATTATTCCAGATATATAAGACTAAGTTAAAATAGCATTTATTTTCATAGTTCATATAATATATGTTTTATCTAGTGCTATTAGTATATAATTTAGTATACTTCAGACTAAATTTTAAAAATTGTGTCCATCATTCAAAAATGTGGTTAATGTTTTTCCTTCTCAATATTTTTTTGGTTATATATGCATAGATATACAAACACACATATACGTATATAGACACACACACACATATATATATGTATATATATAATAGCATTCAATAGCACCCCCAAACAGTCCAGCACCCTATTAGCCCTCTAATTTCCACCACAAGCTTTGAATTAAATAATAATGGTAGTGGGAAGAGAGGAAAAGTATTACCATTTAATTCGGCACTTGTGAAAATCAGGGGGCTAATAGGGTGCTGCACCGTTTAAGGTGTCATTGAATGCTCCTCATATATATATATATATATATATATATATATATATGTGTGTGTGTGTGTGTGTGTGTGTGTGTGTGTGCGCGTGCGCGTATGTATTTTTGCTTGTTTACATTAAGATTGATTTTGATTGTTTGACATGTTTTAAATTTAAAGAAAACAATTTAAAGTTAGATTTAAATAAGGAATACTTTAAAATCAAAATTAGCCTTTTACATAAAAACCATTTTGTAAACCTTGAATAAGAACATATACATTCATACATATATACACACACACACTCATACACACACACACACTCATATATATATATATATGTGTGTGTGTGTGTGTGTTTACACACATACATAATAATTGCATTAATGTTTTTAATTAGAAAAGACATACAATTAGTTCGTAATTTAAAAGATGTACCTTTAGAGAAAATTAACTAAACTTAGATCTAATTGTTAACTTAAGAAAGAAATCAGAAGTTTTAAGTATTTTATAAGAAAATTCCACTTGTTAATTTTGAATAGTCTTAATTATTATTCTCATGTAAATAATAACCAAATTTTTTTGAAGCAACTTGTAATATATGTATTCAATTCTAAAACTTATAACATGAAACTTAAATCAATTAATCAAAAATTATTTACGATATTGTTCAAAAAATAGTTTCTAAAATAGAAAAAAATCGACAACTTGGGCATATATAAATTCGTGATAATGGGATTCAAATCCAAATTAAACAAAAAATATGAACAAATAAATAAAAGTAGTGATATATTTAAAGTTATTGACATAAATAACATATGAACATTGAAGAGAAGGACAGAGAGGTGTTAAAATCATGTTAACAAGATAAGCATAAAACTAATTCAAGTGAGGCAAATAAGGATCTGAATTATATTGGAAAATTCGTACAAATAAAAGAGATACAAGAGGTGGAGGATTCAAACCATACAATCATGATGAATTTGTGTTTAAATATAATGGAAAGTTTACCTTGAGATGAAGCCAAAAGAAGCACCTTGAATGATAAAAGGATTCCCAAATTTAATGAACCATTCTCTGGATCTTCCAACAATCAAGAGATAACCACCTTTTATATTTTTGTTTTGAAATTTTTAGGCATAAGAGGTCGTTAAAATTCGACCATGGCATAGGAGAAAGAGTTTTGTCATGAAGAAAATGAATAATGGAAGAAATGAAAGGAGATTTTTTTAAAGGAATGATAGAAACATTTCTTATTCCTTTCTTAAAACCTCCCCCTTTAATTATTTATTAAATCTTAATAAAATAACCTTCCTCTTCTACATGCATGGCCAGCCATAGATGGTGCCACATGGGCCCTCAAAAATTCCAAAATTCCATTAGCATTAATCTCATTTAAATCCAATTTAAATGTTCAACCGATATTGTATACCATTATGTGCATTTAAAACCTTTTTATATGCACTTTATTAAAAACTAATGGTATTCAAACACCAACCAAAGTTTAATAATAAATAATATTTCAAAAATATTGATTAATTTAATCAATTTAAAAACTAACTTAGCATTTATTCTATTTAAATCTAATTTAAATATTCTACCAACATCATATATCAATATATACATTTAAAATTTTTATACACGTAAATTATTAAATACTAATGGTGTTTAAACAAATCAAATATAATTTAATAATTACTATTTCATAAATATTAATTAATTTACAATGATTATAAATTAATAAAATATGGTTGATTCAGGGTATTCATCATTTCGATTGTGCAACTCAAAGGTGTAAACTTAGTCAACGATCAATATCGAACAATAAGATATTAACGTCCACACGTCACCTTAGCTAGCGGTGTGACATTTTGGCTGAATTTATCGCTTATTCATCTTTCAATAAAATCCAATTTTACTTATTATAAGCAGTACTTGGTAGTAACGATTATTTACACTAATTCTCTTCATCAAAACTATATCAGAGTAGTAGGACATATGGAATTTGGTTTCAGTCAAATTCCAACATCGTTCACATTCAACTTTGTAAGTCCAAATACAAACTACTTGATTTAATAGTAACATTATTAATCGCATTGCTCTGGCTAGAGACTTTGACTTTGAGTTTGCCATGATATTAACCTCAAATAACCGAGGAGATGAATTCTCCATCGAATAGTGTTTCACTTCTAATGCTTTAGCTCAGACCCAACTATGTCGTTCATTGGATGTTATGTCACGATTTAACTATAATCAAACTGGAGTGTCCACATTGAAGTGCAACAATATTCTCAAGTCGAGAGAACATTATAACATTATCACTTCAAGATTCCCGGTTTGATCCTAATTACATTAACCAATAGAAAACTCTTGAGTTACTCATTCCATAATTATCTAATAACTATCAGTATGTAACCTCTTAGTGCCCCCCAGTAGTCATGAGTAATAAACTGCCCAACATTTGAAGAGTGTTTATAATAACCCACCCTGAAATGGACCGATAATCCGACTCAAAAAAGGCTCATGAAAAATTAGACCTATTTCAAAGCTGGCTATTGGTTGGTAAAAAGAACAATACAGAGCTTTTTATCTACACATCCAGAATCTCATAGCGGAAGGATAAAATATAATAATAACAACAGTACCCACTTTATCATAAATTCAAAATGTTATTTAAAACCATAACAAAATATCCATAATCATCATTACATATCCGGGGTACAATATTCCAAATTACAACATCCTTTTTATTTCATAGGTTCATCAAGAACTACAGAAAATAATAACTAAATAAATAGACTACTACCATAAGTCTCATCAACGTCTCTGCCTTCAGCATCATCCTTCTTAACCTGTGCTGTAATTAGGAGGGAGTCAAAACAACATATGTCTAGTGAGTAAAAATCTCGAGCCTTACTATATTAGTACTTAGGCAGCACAATTTAAATAGAAATATGTGTTATGTATTCTTCCTACATCATAAGCCTTTTCAACTATAAGCCTAAAAGCTTTTCTCAACATAAATAAAAAGGCTTTCTAAATATAAGCCCATAGCCAACTTGCTATCAACCCAATAACCCATATTTATCGTCCATATAGTCCTATCGATGTAAAAGATAACACTCAAGTCACTTAATGCCATTTAATGGGAATTAGCAGACTCCAACCATTTAATACCTTATTTAAGGAATGCCAAGTCATTTACTACCTTATTTAAGGAATCTCTTCAGCCATAATACTTCCTATTGAAGCGGGCTCTTTCCTGGGATATCCTCTTTCGTGTCTAAACTGTAACCATAACTCCGACCATTTACTACTCCCAACCTATGCAGTTAAAGCGCTCGGCAGATTCAATGCGGCGGAGGTGCAAAAAGTCATAGTGGGGATACAGCGAGGATATAGCGGGATATAGCGGTTGACTCTAAAATAACATATAAAACTCATACTTAATGTTTTTACAAATATTTGAATGGTAATTAAATGAAAAATTAACATTCAATTGAATTATGATTAATACATACATAATTTTAAATAAAAACATGTGCAAATACAATGTAAATAAACGTAAAATTATTATATAACATAATTGAATTTAGTAGAATATTAGAGTATTTTCATTTTTGAAAATATATTAAAAATTCAATTAAATAAATTAATTTCATAAATTTTATAATGTATAAATGTCATTTTTCAATTCATTTCTTTATAGAAGATATAGCGGAAATAGCGGGATATAGCGGGAATAGCGGGGCTTAAAGCGGAAAGGCTATATTTTGGGCTATATGGAAAAACTGTGGCGGTAGAAATCCACTATGAGAAGTAGTAGAGTTATAGCGGGGCATTAACTGCACAACTTCCAACATAGAGAAGAGGCGGGCCCTTACACAACTACTTAATATCTTCAATCTCTGAAGTAGGTCCTTCGTATTATGACTCGTATCCCATGATGACGTCTCACATTAATCTAACTATTCGTAGGTGCGAGTAGCTAGATTAGCTAGGAAGATTTATCCTATAAAATTTGGACTAACCTCGCATCATTATAGTTACTTATTATAGACAATGTCTCACATCAACCCCAAAGTCACAGCAGCTGGTAGCCAAATTAGCTGGGCAGAATTCCATGTGCTTTTGACTGACCTCACATCCCTATAACTTAATCATAATCTATATCACAGTCTACATATATTATCACACATCTCATCGTTTCTATAATCAAGGCCTTATAGGAAATCTCTTTTATTTCGCCTTTAACATTAATTACTTGCCTAATGGGTATTAATAAAATTAGCAACCTATTTAACCACGCAATTATACGTTATAATTATACGTTAATTACGCTATTATATACACACACACACGCATCTGTGTATGTGTGTATACGTGCTTAGCAATTTCTAAGCGTGTGGAATTACGCCCTAAACTATGTTTAGATGTTAACTCTTTCGTCAATTATATAAGTCTTATCCCATATTATCAACAATACCAAAATTCCAATATTCATATCCAAAAATTCCAATCAATAGACTTGTATACAAAAAAAAATTAAACTCAGTTTATTACATCAAAATAAAGGAATATATTGATAATAGGAACTTACAATTCTAATTTTACGCTCTATTCAACTCCCTTTTTACATAAAAATAAACAAAGGAATTTCTATTTAATTCATAGGAATAAGCGATGCAAACTACGAATAAAATCCATACCTTACACACTATTTCGTAATCAAAACCCTTTAATCAAATTCAACGAAAAAGAAAAAAAGTGAAATAGAAGGTAAAATTATCAAAAATGCAAATCTACATAATTTTTATTATTTTGACATAAATAATTGATATTTCAACCTAGAATTTACATTTCGCATTGAAGGAGTTTTGGGGGTTTATAATATGATGTTTTTGCCAACCAAAACTCCCTAAGGCATATTCAAATCCAAACTATACTAATCAAATACAAAAATAAAAAGCTAAGATTTCCACTCATAGTATATCCTTAGCTTTACCTCCTTTGGAATTGACACTCTTTTGACAATCTCTATCCATCTCTTCTTTTGATATATATATATATATACATATAGCAAGGAATTTGTATGTACGTTTGATTCATAAAATCGAAGAAGAAAAGGTTGAGAAAACAAATAAAAAACTAAATAGATATATAAGATTTCTTACCTAAAACCATAATGGAGTTTTCTGAATCTACGAAGAGACGAATTGATAGAGCTTCGCCAGAGTCCCAAAATATTTTGTAAATAAAAGTGAGGGGGTTAGGCTCCTATTTATAGTGGTTGAAATGCACTATAACCGTCAGATTTAAGTCAGTTTAATATTATGTAACCTGGTACGTTCATTGTGCAAAAACCCTAGTTGCCATCGTTCACCGCCGGTCCACTTTTAATTATTTTGCCGTTAATTTTTAATTATTTTATTCCTTAATTACTTTTTAACATTAACGTTTACATAACCACCAAGTCTAATTACTGTTAACTTTTGAATTTTAGAATTAGTTATTCATTTGAATTTGAATTCTATTTAATTTATTTTAAACCTGAAACTTCAAACGCCCATAACTTCTTCGTTTGAGCTCCGTTTTCAGCATATTATATATGGAAATTGTTCGCCACGAACGCAATGACATAGTTTTCATAGTCAAATTCTGATTTTTACAAAATTTCCATTTTTTAACCCTGTCTTATTAAATTTAATTTAGCCAATTTGTTAATGTGGTTGATTTTTATGGGGTGTTACTTTCTTTCTCCTTAAAAAGGATTTTGTCCCCGAAAGCTTTTCCAAGGGGCAAACAGCGTAATGCGCATTAAACATCCATGTTATACAACTAAGTTATCTACGTAAACATCGACTCAACCAAAAGTACAAAGTGATTATGTATTGCAGACATACTATATGTGAGCTCAATCTTAGCGTGAATGTGTGATTGTGACATATAAGTATGTATGCAAAACACCCTAAATATACATAAAACTTCCACATGAGTGCAAAATCATAGTAAAAAGTGTATCAACCATCTCCTACCATTCAATCTAGAAACCATAATGCAACCAAAAATCTGATTTTGGAAAGAAAAGTTTACCAGTGAAAAGCATAGGATGAGATATTTTTATTTTCTCTTTAGTTTCCCATGTTCTTTTCGTCGAGTTATCTCCCCATTGTACTGAAACCAACCTAATTTCTTTGTTACGGAGCTTCCTAGTTCTGTGCTTCACAATGCGTGCGGTTGCATGGGATGCTATTGGCTTTGTCTCAATATCCCCTAATTGATCAGGCTCTACCACAAGAGTTGTGTCATGAAGGCATTTGCTCAAATGTGAAATGTGAAAATTTTTGTGGATTCCTGCTAATCTATCGGGTAACTCCACATGGTAAGCTAGCCTTCCTATTCTTTCCAAAACTTGAAAAGGCCCAACGAATCTTGGTGCCAACTTTCCTGATTTTCCAAATCTCTTAAAGCGCTTCAAAGGGCGCCATACTTATCATCGATTGATAACTATTATTATAAGCGAAGTATACCAAGGGTAGGTGTTGTTCCCAATGTCCTCCGAAGTCCATGATGCAAGTTCTTAACAAGTCCTCCAAGATTCTATTTACTTTCTTCGTTTATCCATCTGCCTGCGGATGGTAAGTGATACTAAGATTCAGTGACTTCCTAAAGTTGTCTGCAAACTTCTCCAAAACTCGCTAGTAAATAAGGGGTCCCTGTCACTAACGATGCTAAACGAAATTCCATGAATTCGAAGCACTTAATATAAATCTGTGATAGAGATGTTGCGGTGTTATTCCTCTTGATGGGAATAAGATGGGCACTTTTTCTGAGTCGACCCACTATGACCCAAATTGCTTCATTGCCTCTTTGACTTCTACATAACCCATCCACAAAGTCCATTGATATATGTTCACATTTCCAAGTTAGGATTTCTAATGGCAATAACAATCCCCTGGTTTCCCTTGTTTAGCTTTAACCTTTTGATACATTAAACACCTAGAAAAAAATTTAGGTACTCTCTCCTTCTTCCCTGGCTAATAGAAAATCCATTTCATATCCCTATACATCTTATCTCCTCCGGGGTGAATAGTCATTCATGAATGGTGGTACTCTGTAAACACTTCCACCAATTTTCTATTAATCCTTAGGACGCAAAGGTGTCAATCTTTCCTCAAACATCCGTTCTCATCAACTGCACACCTATTGTTGTGGGGAAATTGTTCTCCTCTCCTTAGTTTATCCAAGATATCAACTATCTCTTCATCGTTTCTTTGTTCAAGTCCAATACGATTCATCATCACCGATCTAACCTCCATTACTGCTAAGTAGTTTTGAGTAGGTTCTATTGATGGTTGGATGTTGAAATTCGAGAGGAACTCCGACCGCCTGCACTCATATATACCACCTAAGGTAGCATGCCTTCGGCTAAGGGCGCCAGCGATGACATTCCCTTTTCCAAGAGTATGTTGCGTTAGTTCTAGAGATGATGGTTTTAATGACAACAACCTTAGGACTTGTTATAAAATATAAATACTAATATCTTTGTCTAGATATATATGTATATGCAGGATATATATATGCAGGTACTGAGAATGAAAATTGTACAGTATAGAGATTCAAGACTGACAAATTCAAGATTGAAGAAATCAAGATTGAAGACTCATGAGTATCAAGAGTTCAAGATATCAAGATAAGTAATAGAGTCTAGGTTTATGTTAAAACTTCATAATAGCACTAAAATCCTTATTCAGATTTTAATTGTGGAATGGAATCCACCTTCTCGCTTTAATAGTGGGATGGAATCCACGACTACTTTAGTGGGATGGAACCCACGACCTTCTCTAGTGGAATGGAATCCACGAAATATTCAAAATAATTTATTTTAACTATTTTTTCCAAAAAATATCTTTTTAAAAGTCATCTCTATCAATTTAAATATTTTAGCCTTAATTCAAAAACTATTCTTATCGTCTTTTAATATTTTGATCTCAAAATCATCTCTTGTTTTTTAAACTATCTCTTGATTTTAATATTTTAGCTTTAAATCTAAAAAATATATTTTAAAGAAGTCTATACTTAGTTTTTAATATTAATTTTATATTATAGATTATATTTTTTAAGATTACCTTCTAAAACTCTTTTATAAGTTTAAACTATATTTAAAATGGTTTACAAAGTTTAGAAATTATTTTAACAAGATTTAGAATAGAAATAATTTTAAAGCAAAATCAATTTTCAAAAATAACATAGGCATGTCGACATCTCTATACCCCCCATGTCGACATGGTAGCCGTAGATTTCAAATTTCAAATTTTCAAAAGAAGTGTCTATTCGTCCTAACCTTTCGCAAATGGACATGACCGTTGTTCTCCTATATATACCAGTTGTTTTCAATGAATTTTAAGTTAGTTTTTCTTCATTTCTTCACTCCTTCTTCTCCACTCAAATATTCTCTTATATTTCAAACGCTTAACAAAATTCTACTGAAATCCTAAGTGAATCAAACTCGATCGTCTCTAGTTTGATTCTCTGCCACTCTCACTCAAAGATCTCAGTGCTATTCAGAGTTATAGGATCATTTGTAATCAAAGATCGAAAGATCGAAGTGTATCGAGTCTCTCTCTATCAAAAGTGTGATTGGAAATGGTGTGATTGTGGCCCGTAAATCAATTGGGTGTGATTGTAGTCCGTAAATCAATTAGGTGATCTTGTAGCCTAGTTAAATCAAGAGAGTTTGCCCTAGACTCGGAGACAGGAGGGTGTATCTCGTGGCCTTAAAATCGAGGTTGTAATATCGACATTATATTTGAAAAGAAATCTGCACAAGAAATTGTGTGGGACTGGATGTAGGGTAACTCCGAACCAATATAAAATTCCGGTGTGTTCTTTACTTTACTGCTTTTATTTACTATTTGCATTTGTGTGTAGTTCTGTGATTTTCTTTGTGTTTGTGAATTGCATTTGTTTGTGTTTAATTTGAAAAGATTTCAAAAATTCCATAAAATCCATTAAACACTATCCACCTCCCTCTAGTGTTAATCCAGCCTTAAGATCCGTAATCTGCATTTCCAACATGTTGTGCCCCCAAAGTTGTAGGATGCTATAATATCCATCCACCTCTACTGCCTAAGATTTAATTCTTTTTGGAGAAATAGATATTTGAGTGATTTATGGTTAGCAAACAACTCAGACCTTCCCTCAAAAGATAGCGCCTCCATATCTTCAAGGAATAAACAATGATTGCCAACTCTAAGTCATGTATTGGGTATCTCTTGTGATGGTCCTTCATTTGCCTGCTGGCATAAGCTATCACTCTTCCTTCTTGCATAATAATTGCTCCCAATCCTATGCTTCATGCATCTATATAAACCATTAAAGGCTTCGTTCCATCGGAGATGACAAGAACTGGTGCACTTATCAATAGTTCCTTTAGCCTCTTGAACGCTTTGGTGCATTTCTCATCCCAAGCGAAGCCTAAATTCTTTTTGGTTAAGCAAGTTAGAGGAACTGATATCTTTGCAAAATTCTTTATGAGTTTCCTATAATAATCCTCTAAACCTAGAAAAATTCTAACCTTCATGGCATTCTTTGGAATCTTCCATCCTTGAATAGCTTCCACTTTTGTAGGGTCCACTGCTAACCCATGTTCCGAAACAATTTGCTTAAGAAATTTCACTTTCTTCTTCCAAAAGTAGCACTTTGAGAATTTGGCTTTAAGTTGGTGCCTTCTTAAATTTTTTAATATCTCCCATAAGTGATTATCATGTTGCCTTTCACTTTTGGGGAATACTAAGATATCATCTACAAAACCTATAACAAATTTGTTTAACTGTCCCCTAAATACTCTACTCATCAAATCTACATAGTATGCCAGGGCATTTGTCAATACAAAAGGCATCACCTCCCATCCATGGAGCCCATCTGGTATGCAGAATGTTGTCTTCATTTTTCTATCCTCTAGAATCCTTAGTTGATGAAATTCAACTGCGAGTCTAATTGGGAAATGACTTTAGCTCCCACGAGTTGATCAAATAAATCGTCTATCCTAGGTAAGGGATACATATTCTTCTTTGTTAACTTGTTAAGTTCCCTATATTCGAAACAAAGCCTCAATGATTTATTTGCCTTAGTGGCAAAGACATTTGGGGCTCCCCATTCCGAGGTACTCCGCCCGATGAATCCCTTTTTTAATAGTTCCACGATCTGCTTGTCTAAATCTCGCCTTTCCTTGGGAGCCATATGTCTTAGTGGTAGAGTGATTGGTCTTGCATCCTTCTCCACATCAATCCTACAATCGATCTCCCATTGAGGCAGAAGCCATGAAACTTCTTCAAAGACATCAAAGAATTCTTGAACTATAGGAACAAATGAAAGTTCGAGTATAGATAACAAAATTTGACTGAATTTTGGGGTGTACAACGAAGTTTAGGTCTCGTCCTCTACCACTCTTTAACCATACTGCCATTTTGTCGCAGTCTAAGACTGCCCCATGATGCGACAACCAATCAATACCCAAAATAAGTCTATATCCCTTGAAATTCAAAACATACACATCACATACAAAATCAACGTCACATCGACATAAGGTCTTAGAAAATTGAGAAAAGATGTGATGTCCCCCTATTAGTATTTGGAACAACTATTGAGTGGGTGATAGTTTAGGTTCGAAGATTTAAGAAGTTAATCACATTCCTAGCTATAAATGAATGTGATGCTACAAAGTCAAATAGAGTATGAATTTTATTTCTAAAATAAGAGTTATACCTTCCATAGCTGTCTTTCCTTGGTCTCTAGGAGGTGGTCTACTCAAAATAGGGGCAGGCTTAATGGTGTAGGCCAGCCCACTCTGCCCTTCCTTCACCATCTTCAGACAATGATTCTTGTAGTGCCCTTCCATATGGAAATGGTAGCACTTTCCCTTAAAAGCTTCCTTCAATAAATTCGCTCTACAAACCTTTGCAAGGTGTCCTTTCTTTTGGAATTCATTACACACTTTACTTTCTTTCTTAAACTTCCTTTTTGACTTCTTATTTGCCTAAAAATTCCTTTCTTGGCCCCTCCCTGATTCTGTGTGGATCCTGCCTTCTCCTTCTCCTTCTTCATCTATTTCTCCTCACCATTAGCTGTCTGCAGTAAAGCCATCTCAACAAGCTTTTCGTAGGTAGCACCATTGGGTATTTGGGTCAACAACCATTCCTTAAGTGGGGAATTTAGCCCCTTAATAAACTTTGTTAGCAAAGTAAGGCCAAGGTATGCAGGGGGAGTCAACGCCATGATCAAAGAAGGCCAGTGCATCCTCATGGGTGTATCTATTCAAACTAATTCAGAACTTGGCTAGTTCTATAAATTTACTAATGTATTTCTTTAGAGTGGAGTCTCCCTGCCTAAGATGTATAAATTTATCTAATTGCAAGCTTACTTCTACTCTTGACATAACCTCAAATTGGTTCATGAACTCATCCCAAGTGACAATCCTACCAATGTCCTCTTCAGCTACCAATCTAAGGCTTCTCCCTTAAGGTGCTAAGCTGCCATCCTTTGCTTCAATTGATCCTCCCAATTAAGCTCCCAAATATCCTTTCACAATCATTAATCCATGCCTTAATCTCCACAAAGATTTCCTTTCTAGAATATAATCCTCTTACCATATTTATAAAATCCTTGCATATTTTAGGAAAATCGATTAGATGAGGTGCTACCTCAATGGGCGGAACAACGGGTGTCGCTTGTCTAGTCTGTTGGGGAACATGGACTTGTTCTACATGTTTGAGGTATTGTTTGAACCACTTGAGCATCCCTCGAATGGTGGGCATTCCTTTAATAGGGTTCCCAGTCTCAAAAAAAGAAGGATTTTCATCTATAGTTTACTATATATAGGTTAAACTTTAAGTCATAATTTCCTAAGATAGTATTATATGCTGAAAGAAAGATTTGCCTATTGTATTTGCGTATGTTCATCAATAATATGTATATGTATAGTATGGGTTTACGGAAAAATCCTTTCAAAATAACAAGTACGTCTCTAATATGTATACTTATCTCCGTTGATCGAGTAACCTAAGATCTCATACCAAATGCAACAACCCCCCTTAAATGGACCTAAATTCTGATCCACAAAAGGCCCATCGAAATGTAGACCCATCTCAAAGCTGGCCGTTGGTTAGTAAAAAGAACAATGCAGAGCTATTTATCTACACATTCATAATCTCACAGTGGAATGATAAAATATAACAATAACCACGATACCCCTTTTATCATAAATTCAAAATGTCATTTAAAACCATAACAAAATATCCATAATCACCGTTACATATATGTGGTGCAATATTCCAAAATTACAATATCATTTTTATTTCATAGGTACATCAAAAACTATAGAGGAAGAAGTAAATAAATAGAATACTGCCACAAGTCTCATCAACGTCTCTACCTTCAACATCGTCCTTCATAACCTGTGTTGCAATAAATAGGGAGTCAGAACAAAATTTGTATGGTGAATAAAAATCTTGAGCCTTACTATATTAGTACTTGGACTGTATAATTCAAATAGGAATATCTCTTATATTTCTTCCTACATCATAAGTCTTTTCAAATATAAGACCAAAGGCTTTTCTCAACATAAATAAAAAGGCTTTCTAAATATAAGCCCATAGCCAACTTGCTACCAACCCAATTACTCATATCTATCATTCATAATATCCTATCAATGTAAAAGATAGTACTCGGGTCATTTAACACCTTTTAATAGGAATTAGGCAGACTCCGATCATTTAATACCTTATTTAAGGCAGGTCCACGTCATTACTATCTATCCCAAGGCGGACTCCTTGCTAGTAACTATCTAGCAGACATTGCACAGAATCTCTTTAGCCACATAATACTTCCTATTAAAGCGGGCCCTGTTTCGAGATATCCTCTACTGTACCTATAACAAACTGGAATTTTCCTCATTGGATTTCGAATATTTAGTTAATTTTAAATATTGGAACAGTTGTTTCTAAAATTTAAAAACTTGAATTCAAATATAGGGATTATTTAAAATATTTGAATTTTAGATTTAATATTTAAATAGTGATTTAAAATATCTGGATTTTGAATTAAATATTAATTAAATGGATTTAATGGTCTTATTTAACTCCTTTTAATTAATAAATAATAATGGTGAATTCATTTTATAAATTTATTTGCTATAATAAATAATAGGAAAATCAACTATTAATATGACGACTCGATTTTTATTGACATATATTTAAGTTATTTTATTTTATTTGAATTTAGTAAATATTTAGATTACCGTTTAACGATTTTTTGACAAACGACGGTATCTTTTTGATTTCACAGAATCAGTTAATCAGTGTATATTATTATTATTTTGAGATTATGTCGCATTTTTGAGCATGACTGTATTTTTGTTTTGTCGTTCATAGCTTGTACACGAATGAAACTCTATACAGCGAGATGCCAGAAACTGTAAATAAAACTAATCTCTACTTAGACAATTCAACACTACTCCTTCCTTTCTTTGCACTTTTCAATCCAATAATAAACAGAGAAAAAAACAAAGCTTCCACCCATTTCAAAAATTCAAAACAAATTATATACTCAACTAAAAATTTAAAAGCTAGTATCATTGAACTTGGGCCTGGATCTACATGTGGATGTGTTTTTGAGGGGTTGTAGCATAACTTTGGTGGTTCGATAGTATATAGTCGTGAGCTAAAATAGACTAGGGTTTCGGGTTGCTTAGAATTTAGGCAATGATAGAGGTTGGGGTCGGTTGCATCGAGTTTGTGGCGAGAAGGAGCACCCGTGGTGATCATTTAGGAGATCGCGGTACCTTGTAGTGGAACGCGTCCAGCGCGTGCGTATGGATCAGTGGCAAGTCGGTTTCTGGGAGAGAGGTGCGGGCTTCATGTCGAGGGAGAGGAAGCGAAGCTTACGCGTAGGGGGTTCGTCAGAATCCAAAGTTTTTGGTTTCGTCAACTATGGAGTGTGATAAGGAGGAGAGAAGGGATTCCATTGGTAGGTTTAAAGCTTATACTGACTACAACCATTTTGGAAGAAGAATTTTGGAAGGGAAGAGTTTTGTTTGGGTAATTAAGTAATTTAAAATCTAATTAGTGTTTAAATTATATTATTTAAAATCAAAGTCTTATAAAATGTATAACTCTCTCATACGAAGCCTAATCGATACACGGTCTTTTGCATTGCGCTTGTAATGGTGACAGCTACACGATGGAACTAGTTTCGTTGAATCTAGAGCAAGTAAAAAATTTAGGCTAAAATCGAACGTTGTTCGATTTTAGTTCAAACTAGAACGCCTAAACGTCCGTTGGAATCTCGGTGAGTTAAACTCACCTTTTTGAAAAATCAGTACGATATAATAGATAAAATTTACCGTTTGTGTTTGGATGAATTTTTGGTTGATTTGATTAAATATCTGCTTTTGAAAAGCGATTGAAATTTAAACTGAAAATACAGGAATTTAGTAGGGAAATCCAGATTTCTTAATATTGTGATTTATAATTCCACCTATTTACCTATTGATTTTATTTCAGTTATATACTCATGATATAGATTGTTAAATGTTGAAATTTGATAATTTGGCCATATTGGATACCAACATATGTTAAAAGTTGAACATTTTTAGTGGAAAAGGTAGTAAGAGCATTGATTAAGTGCTATAGTAACTATTGGCCTCATTATAGTATTTTGAAAAATACTATTGATTTCTGTTTTGGTTTGGAAATAATTTCGATTTGAAAAATAATTTTTAGTCTGATCTTTTAGACTTTCTAGGATATTCTATTTTCAAAATAGTTTTTTGTACTTCTCTATTTTAATTTAATTTCTTTATTATTCTTTCTAATACATATATGTGTTTGTGTAAATATTTTAAGATTATTTTGAAAAATATCTATTTCCATAGAAAAATTATTTTAATAATGACTGTTTATTTTTAAGGAAAGAAAAGTGATTATCTTTTATTTTAAAGAGATTTTATGTTTAAAAGAAGATAGAAATATTTTGAGAACAAATATTTGTGAAACATTTTTTTAAAATGTTGTAATTAAAGAATGGATTTATAAATGGTACGTGAAAAGAGGAAATATTATCATTTGATAAATTTAGGCAATAAATCACCATAGTGAATTTATTTTAAATATATGGAATGATCGTGTTATGGAAAGTATACGAGTTTTAGAATTATATTTGGAGTAGGTCTATATTTAGAGTTTTCATATATAAAAGAAGTTTTGTAATTATATTTAGAATGTTGTAAAAGGAGTTTTATAAATGAATTTGGAGTTTAAAAAAAGAGTTGCAAATGTATTAAGGATTTATAAAATGAGTTTTATAGAATGACTATTTTATAAAGGGAGTTTTATAAATAGTATAAAGGAGGTTTATAAAGGAGTTACTAAATAAATTTGGAGATTTGATAAAAGGAGGTTTATAATTATGTTTGGATATTTATAAATAGAATTGTATAATTTATAAAAATAATATTTTATAAAAGGAGCAACAAAAGGGTTTTATAAAGGAATTAATAAAAGGGTTTTAAAAGGAAAGGGGACCTATAAAAAGGGAGTTTTAGAAATAAATTTGGAGATGCATAAAAAAAGGGATTTTATAAAAGTAAGTTTTATAAAAGAAAATAAGATTTGATTTCTCTAAATGACCTTTTTAATTATGGTGGTATGGAACATTCTTTTTCATACTTAACACCGAAAGAATAATATTTTGGGTTATTATTGTCTCGGTTTTAAATGATATTTGTTTTAGCCTAAATAAATATGTTTTTGGAAGAAAAATCTTTCTTAAGATTTTTGTGAGTATATGTAACGACCCTAGAAATTTAATGATTTTATAACGTAATTAACTCAAAAAAAGATTCATGAAAATAAACAATAAAATTTTGAAATGAAAATTTGATATTTGAAATATGTCTATTTAAACATAGCTAATGGTAAATTTTTATTGGAAAATATGAAAGTTAGTTTATTTGTGAAATTTCAAGTTTTAAATTTAAATCAGTTAATTTGTTGAAAAATTAAATATTTTTGAAATCTGAATATTTTTATATAATAAAATTGTAAATCATTTTCTAAGTGAGACGTCGTATTTCGTTTCGCCAAATTTGGAATGCTATAGCCCCGTTTATCTTATTTTCAGCGTTTTAGCAGCATTTTCGATAGCAAAAATTGAGTTTTAATAGCTTGGTCGTATCGCTGATATCTATGTACCATTCTGTTCGTCTCGTCGTGCTGATCTCCATAGTATATTCATTTCTATAATTTGGTATCCGGTACGCGGCGAAATCGAAGAAAAGATTTGTCGTATCGGGTCCATTCCGTATTTAGCTTTTGTTTCCTTTGCCTTTTCAAATTTCAGCTGTATAAACTCAACAGTCCTTGCTTTAATAAATTTCTGAAACCACCATTTGAATCTTTCCATTCCTTGATCTTTGTATATTTATATGCTTGAGTCTTTTTACTTTTCCAACTCTGTTCATTCAGAAAGAAAAAAAAGAGGTAACTTTCATCTTGTTCATTTCTGCAAGCACTGCTCGTCATTTTTACCCGAGCAAAACCAATAACATCAACCGCCCCTGCTTCTTCCATTTCCTCCCGCTTTGACTCAAAGTACCACCCAGATCTGCCCGTGCTTCCCCTCTTCTGACACGAATCTTGTCCTCTATTTTCCTTATTTTGCCCGAGTCAGACCCCTCAAGCCTCTCTACCTCCCTGTATCGAACCCCTAAGCCAGCGCCGCCTCCATTTTTCCATCCTCCCTTCCACTTTTCCACACCTCCATCCCTCTGACCGCTGCCTCCTACCTCCACACCACCTCATCTCTGCCCTAACCCCTTGGCCATCCCACCATTCCCTGCACCACGTAACACCACCAACTCAGCCATCACCGAGGAAGCCACCGCCAACGCCTGACCGAACTCCGACCCATCAGTCCCCTCCGCTGCCTTGATTCCACACCACCTCCAACCTGTATGAGTCGCAGCCTTCACTTTAACCTTCAGCCGCCTCTTTGCCATGCCACAGACCCTCCATTTTTCCATCACCGACACACGAAGCCACCACTTCCTTGATCCGCCGCCACCGTTGTCGAACCCTTCCCCTCGTTTAACTCCGAGCATGCGCCATGAAACCTCAACAGCGTTGAGATGCTGCAGACCGGAGCCTTTTCCCGTGCTTGTTTATATGAACATATTTTTTTGCACAAGAGTTATATATATATGCTATATATATATACTGCCTGAAGTTATATATTATATATATAAGTGGCATAGTTCATCCAATTGCTAGTATATCTATGTGTTGCGCATATATTGTTCGTTTCGTACATATTGCCAAGTATATGTTGCATATGTATAGGTTATATATATTGACCGAAATATATATATATATATATATATATATGTGTGTGTGTGTGTGTGTGTGCAAAAATATATGGAGACTCATATATGTTGTATGTATATACATTGAATATATATGTTGTATATATATATATCCTATGAGAGAGTCGTATGTATATATTGATATAAATATACACACACGCTGTACATATATCTTTGTTCCTTTTTATATCTATAAAATAAATGTATATATATCGCATATGAATATATATTTGTTTTCATTAAATTCTCGAGCTAAATCTGCTTTTGTGCTTGTCGCAGATCTTGACTTGTCATGCCCGATTTCGTGTCCATTTCCATTGCATCGTTCTTCATCGTAATTTTCCTCCATTTTTCTCTAGCCTCGGAAGGTGAGCGATCACTCACGATTAACATTCATTTGTTTAGTAAATAAAATTCACATGAGATGATGATTAAATATGTGGTTAATTTGAATTAAGTAGTAATTTAATCGTCAATATGATACGTTAAATTGTTCAATCATGTAAATTTACACCAGAACATGTTAAAAATTATATTTAAATTTGTTAATGATTATATATGCTTGAAATTGATATGTTATGATGTTTTATTGTTCTCACTCTGCAAGTTCCCTATAGTTTAGAAATCCATATGGGTTGAAATGATACATACCCGAACGATATTATAGATTAGGGAAAAATCGTTATGGGTTGAAATGATAAACCCAAGCGATTTTATTGATTTTGAAATTTTAGGATTGCGGGTTGAAATGATATATTCCCGTAACTTTAAATTATTGCAGATTGAAATGATAGATATCTGTATCACTTGATCATAGGATAGAAAATTATATATGCACACCGTTGGTCTATTTTGAAAATGATTTCAGAAGTTTTGAAAAGGAAATATATGAGTTTTGATATTTAATTATAATATAAATTTTTTATTTTAATATGTGTAAAATTTAGATTTTTAAAGTTATATGTTTTGGAAATTTTAAAATTATAAGTTAAGTTTTAAAATGTAAAGCATAAAATTTACTTATAACTTTATTATTTTAAAATGTATAAAATAAGATTTAAATTAGATTTAATAAAAGGTTTGATTTAATTTAATTTAATAAAAATTTAATTTAACTAATATATGTAATATTTTTAAAATATTTATTTAAAATTTATATTAATCTTTTTAAAATAGATTTTGTAATAACTTTAATAAATGGAGATGGAAAGATAAATTAAAGTTGATTTGAAATTTAAATCGGTTAATAATTGAATCTAAATAAGAATTGATTTAGACTTATTGATTTTTGAGATTTTAAGGATATGATCTATAACTTGATTTAATTAAAGGTAATTAAATGAATATTTTCAAATTTAATTAAAACTAAAATTGAATATTTAATTTTGATTTAAATTTGTAATTTGAGATTTTATTTATATATTTATAAAGTGATTTTATAAAATAACCACGGTGTGAAATAAGCATTTGGTTGTTAAAGAGAATGTGATCGGATATTGTCATACTCTCTGCCAATACCAAAAACCACTTTAACAACTATGCACATGGTGGAGATTCCAAAACGAAGTAGGATGGTTCGGCGAACATCTTATGAGGTATGAACGCAGCCCTGACTCCCTTGAGTCAGCTTGATGTGACTAAAACATGAGCTATACCTGGGCCAAGTGAGGTCGCACATCCGATCGAGCATGCTTCTTAGAAACCATTCTATTACTTTGTGATTTGATTGGTGCGCACCTTTGATTATGAGAGTGTGTCTCGAGGTGGGCGGTAGTAGCTGCTATGCGTTACCACCTGTCCGGTTCTACAAAACAATAGAATCCTACCCTAGGCATTGCCTCGCGTGCCTTGTCACATGCCTTATCACGTCCACTACGAGTTTTTTTTGTGTCATGCCTATAGAGTGCTCCCTGATAGCCCACTGGTTTGGTGGAGTTTACAGTACTGTATAGACTACGACATTATATAAAATGTGGTAAGGGGGATATGAGTAATGCCTTAACGCTATTTTAATAGTTTACTTTACTATAGACATTATATATATGTAGCGTATTGTACTATGTATGTAGATAGTTTATCGGATCCTTAAAGGATGGAATCCCAACATCCTTTAAGTTATGTTGCATTTCACTTTACATTTCACTTGAGTTTGATTTACTTGCATAAGAATGTTAATCCTAGCTCAAGTGTTTTGTGTTTTGCTTTACACTCGGGGAAGCCTGAGTGTTACAGCTTTTGAGACTCACCTTTCGAGCTTGGAGTTGCTTGGTGATCTATCTGTTATCTATTTCAGCTTTTCAGTTATTTCTGTTATTTCCAGTTGTATGTTTCAGACTTGTCATTTGCTTTTGTATTAGAGACTCTTATGTATTTGGAATTCTGTTGTATTTTGTTTTGGGACTCTGATGTATCTGTAGTAGCTTCATGAACTACTATTTATCTACGCCGCTACTTATTGTTGTAAAACTCCATGTTTGTGATTCTGTGATTGATTTATTTACTGTATATGCTAAGTTTTGCCAAATATATAAACTAACAATCTGTTGTTTTGAACAATTCAAGTCTGACATGTGTAGATGATTGTCGATTTGAATGGTTCGAAATAGCCGGTCATTACAGTTGGTATCAGAGCTCTGGTTTAGGCAAAGCTTAGCATATGGAGTAAAAACTCATTAGAGATAGGGTAGTAATACCCTAGAATGAGTTGAATTAATTACGGAATCATATTCGTTCGAGCTCGAATTCTTAGTTAGGATTCTCTTTGATTTAGAATTTCTTTTGAATTTTTGGAACTTTAACTTTGTTCTAAAATCTATTCTTGCATTTTTCCAGATGGGTAACCGTAGGAATGTTCGTGGTAGGGGTCGTGGAAATGCCTCTGCTCCACCAATTGCCCCTGCTCCACCTGTTGTTGATCATGTTCCAACTGTTAGGTTCACCCAGCTTTGTAAGGAGTACTCTCAGCTTGGAGGTACCATGTTCACTGGAGCAGAGTATTATCGAGGCTCAACAATGGCTGAAGAGTTTAGAGAGAATTTTCGCTGGACTTGAGATCATTGATGCTTAGATGCGCCAGTTAGCTACGTGGCAGTTACAGGAGTCCGCCCAGGATTGGTGGGAATCTGTTATCGCTCAGACCGTTGAGGCTAATATCACTTGGCAGAAGTTCAGGTGAGATCTTAGTTGTCCTTTTATAGTTTATCTCTTTTGAATCTATTTCTTTGAAATTTATCTCCTTGAACTTTATCCTTATCTTTATCTTATCTTGAATCCATACTTTTCAGGGATGCTTTTGTGGCTAAATGGATGCCCAAAGCCGAGAAATCTCAGTTGTATAGGGCATTCATGGACCTTGAGCAGGGAGATATGACTTTTTGTGAGTATGAGAGGAAGTTCAAAGAGATATCTAAGTTTGGTCCTAGCTTAATAGCACCCCTCTCAAGAAGAATAAGAAATTTATTCATAGTGCTCGTCCAGGGTATTATGACCGCTTGATCAGTCATGTTCACGGCACCTTCACTTCTCTTATGGATATGGCCATCTGATTCAAGAATCCTAATTCCAAAGGAAAGCAGGTTGTTTCAGCATCTCAGGGTAATTCCAGTAGCTTGAAGAAGAGGAAGCCTAACTTCCATCAGCAGAAGAAGAAATGGCAGAATTCTTAAGGTCTTTGTTTTTCTTCTCAGAGGCAGCCGCTTGACTTATCCTCCATCACTTGTTTCTAGTGCGACCAGAAGGGTCACTATGCCAATAGTTGTCCATCCTCTACCGGAGCTGTTATTCCTCCTCCAGCCCAGAATACCAGGAACAACCTCTACCACCTTTGTCTACAGCCTGGCCATTTCAAGAGGGATTCTCCCACTAAACAAGGAGGCAAGACATCTGGTGTTATGGCCATGACCTCTTCCATTCCTCCTCGTTCTTCCAGTGATACCCAAGGTACTCTTCAGAGCTCCTTTACTTTCCATGATTTTCCTATTCATGTTCTTTTTGATACTGGAGCATCACATAGCTTTATATCTGTTGATCTCTGTAATAAATTTGAGCATATTTTGCAACCTCAATTGGCAAATTCATCATTATGTGTGACCAATCCCATCGGCGGTCCCACCAACCTTAGTATGATTTGTAAAGGGGTGAAACTCCTTTACAACAGGTGTTTACAATAGGCATCGATTCACTGGAGATTTCTATGTTTTGGGTTTCGATGCATTTGATATCTTACTTGGAGGTGATTGGTTAAAACGATATAATGTTGTTATCTCTTGCAATGCCCGAACCATTTCTCTAGTAGAAGACCAGGGAAATTCTCTTGTGATTGAATGTCGAATGCCTCATGATTATGTAGGCAATTTTATTTTCTCTCTTGATGCCCAGCCTAGTGATCTTGACTCCACCACTGTTGTCCAACTCTTTCCGGATGTTTTTGGTGAAGTCACTTCTCTTCCTCCTAAGCGGGAAATTGAATTCCGCATCGATCTTGTTCCTGGAGCTCGACCAGTTGTTCTTCCTCCCAAACGGATGGCACATAGAGAGAAAGTCGAGTTAAAGAAGCAGATTGAGGATTTGTTCTCTAAGGGTTTTATTAGGCAGAGTTTTTCTGAATGGGGAGTAGCTGTGGTCTTTGTCACCAAATCCAATGGATCTTGAGGATCTGTGTTGATTATAAAGAGCTGAACAAGCTTACTCTTAAGAACAGATCTCCTATGCCTCGTATCAATGATATGTTCGATCAGCTTTACAGAGCTAAGGTAATCTCTCAGCTTGATCTTGCTATAGGTTTTCACCAGCATCGTGTTGCTGAGGATAGCATTCCAAAGACAGCTTTCCCAACGGAGAATGGTTTCTATGAATGGTTAGTCATGCCCTTTGGATTAACCAATGCTCCTGCCTTCTTCGTCGATATCATGAATCGCGTTTTCCGTGATGTTCTCAACAAGTTTGTTCTGGTTTTCGTTGATGATATTCTCATCTTTTCTAAGTCAAAGAAAGAGCATGAATCTCATTTGGGCTATGTTATGGAAACTCTTAGGAGTCATCATTTGAAAGCCAAATTTTCTAAATGCCATTTCTGGAGGGATGAAGTCTGATTCCTTGGGCATATTGTTTTTGAAAATGGAGTATCGATCGACCCGGTTAAGGTCGCCGCGATTAATGATTAGGAGACACCTAAGACTCCTTCTGATATTCATAGCTTTTTAGGCCTTGCCGGTTATTATCTGAGATTCATAAAGAATTTTGCTCGAATAGATGCACCTCTCACTGCTTTGACTCGCAAGAATGCCAAGTTTGTTTGGAGTGATAAGTGTGAAGCTGCATTTAATGAGTTAAAGCAAAAACTTATCTCTACTCCTGTTCTTACCATTCCGAATGGGAGTGATGGATTATCGGTTTACACTAATGCTAGTCGAGAAGGTTTGGGTACTGTGTTGATGCAGGATGGGAAGGTCATTGCTTATGCCAGTTGGTAGTTGAAGCCCCACGAAGCTAACTATACCACTCATGATTTGGAATTACTTGCTGTTGTGTTTGCTTTAAAGTTATGGAGGCATCACCTTTTGCGAACTAAGTTTGAGCTCTTTACTGATCATCAGTCTCTTAAGTATATCTTCACCCAGAATGATTTGAACCAAAGGCAGGTTAGATGGCTTGAGTTCTTAGCATCTTATGACCTCGACATCAACTATACTCCAGGGAAAGTCAATGTTGTTGTCGATGCCCTAAGTCGGAAGAGAGCCCTATTATGTCAGATTGTAGCTTTTCCATCTTTTATGGACCGAATTACAGCCAATCAGGATGAAGATGCGATGGTTAAGCTTATGAAGGAGAATATTCAGAGTAGGGTAGGTGATAATCAGAGTGAGTTAGGAGCATAGATTGATCAGAATGGAGTTTTGAGGATTAATAACTAGATTTGTGTTCCGAATGTTGACGGTTTGAGGCAAGAGGTTCTGAGGGAGAATCATCAGTCCCTCTATCCATCTAGGGTGCCACGAAGATGTTTTAGAATATGAAGAGATTGTATTGGTGGAGTGGTATGAAGTGAGATATCTCCATTTATGTCAGCATATGTGCCACTTGTCAACAGGTTAAGGCTGATCACCAGAACACCGTCGGATTGCTACAACCCCTTGAGATTCCCATTTGGAAGTGGGATTAGGTTTTTATGGATTTTATTGATGGATTACCGAGGAATAGAAGGGGTAACAAGAGTATTTGGGTAGTTGTCGATCGATTGACCAAATCCGCTCATTTCATTCCAGTCAAGTCGAATCGAACTGCTTCGAGCTTAGCTGAGGTGTATATGAGAGATTGTCCGTCTCCATGGTGTTCATTCTAGCATTGTTTGTGATCGTGATCCTATCTTTACCAGCCAGTTCTAGAAAGCTTTTCAGGAAGCCTTAGGTACTCGTTTGAACCTTAGTACGGCTTACCATCTTCAGACTGATGGTCAGGCGGAAAGGGTGAATCATATTCTGGAAGATCTCCTTCGTGCCTGTGTTCTTGATTATGAAGGATCTTGGGAGGATCATCTCCATCTCGTTGAATCCACCTATAATAACAGTTATTAGGTATAACTTTATCTTTGAATTTGAATCATCTTAAGCTTTAATCTATTAATCCTATTCTTTTGAATTCAAGCAAGTATCGAGATGTCTCCATTTGCCGCTCTATATGGACGATCTTATAAATATCCATCTTGTTGGATTGAATCCGGTGATCGATTGGTTCTTGGACCCGATATGATTCTGGAAGCATCCGAGAAGGTCAAGGAGATTAGGAGAAAGATGAGGATTGCTCAGGATAGGCAGAAGAAGTAAGCTAATAGGCGTAGAAGGGATTTGGAGTTTTCGGTGGGGGATCAGGTCTTTCTCAAGATCTCGCCGCTGAAGAATGTGGTTCGTTTTGGTCGGAGAGGGAAGCTTGCTCCCAGGTTCATTGGTCCTTTTCGCATCTTGGAAAGAGTTGGTCCATTGGCTTATAGAGTTGACTTTCTAGAGAAGATATCGGGTGTGCACAACGTGTTTCTCGTATCTCACCTCCGCAAGTATCTCCATGATCCATCCTTGATTGTTTAGCCTACTCTGTTAGAGAATTTGGATGTCGAGCCGAATCTCACTATCGAGAGGAAGCCACTTCATATTGCCGATAGAGGTACGAAGCAGCTTCGGAGTAAATCTGTCAGTCTAGTCAAGGTACAGTGGAGTACAGATGATCGGGATTGCACCTGGGAGACTAAGGAATCCATGTGTGCTTCGAATCCTAAATTATCTGACTCAGGTACTATTTGTTTCCTTCTGTTGTTTCTATTCTCCTATCTCGTTCCTTTTCGGGGACGAAAAGTTTTGAGTGGGGGAGAGTGCAATGACTTGAGAAATTTAACGATTTTATAACGTAATTAACTAAAAAAAATTCAAGAAAATAAACAATAAAATTTTGAAATGAAAATTTGATATTTTAAATACGTCTATTTAAACATAGCAAGTGGTAAATTTTTATTGAAAAATATGAAAGTTAGTTTATTTGTGAAATTTCAAATTTTAAATTTAAATCAGTTAATTTGTTGAAAAACTAAATATTTTTGAAATCTGAATATTTTTATATAATAAAATTGTAAATCATTTTCTTAGTGAGGCATCGTATTTCATTTCGCCAAATTTGGACTGCTATAGCCCTGTTTACCTTATTTTCGGCGTTTTAGCAGCATTTTCGGTAGTGAAAATCAAGATTTGATAGCTTGGTCGTATCGCTGATATCTATGTATCATTCTTTTTATCTCATCGTGCTGATCACCGCAGTATATTCAATCCTATAATTCGGTGTCCGGTACGTGGCGAAATCGAAGAAAATATTTGTGGTATCGGGTCCGTTCCGTATTTAGCTTTTGTTTCCTTTGCCTTTTCAAATTTCAGCCGTATAAACTCAATAGTCCTTGCTTTAATAAATTTTTGAAACCACCATTTGACTCTTTCCATTCCTTGATCTTTGTATATTTATATGCTTTAGTCTTTTCTCTTTTCCACCTCTGTTTATTCAGAAAAAAAGAGGTAAGCTTCATCTTGTTCATTTCTACAAGCACCGCTCGTGCCTCTTCCATTTTTACCTGAGCAAAACCAATAACATCAACCGCTCCTGCCTCTTCCATTTGCTCCTACTTTGACCTGAAGTACTACCCAGATCTGCCCGTGCTCCCCCTCTTCTGACACGAAGCTTGTCCCGTGTTTTCCTTATTTTGCCCGAGTCAGACCCCCCAAGCCTCTCTATCTCCCTGCATCGAACCCCTAAGCCAGTGCCGCCTCCATTTTTTCATCCTCCCTTTCACTTTTCCATACCTCCACCCCTCTAACCGCTGCCTCCTACCTCTGCACCACCTCATCTCCCCCAAAGGCCTTGGCCATCCCATCATTCCCTGCACCAAGTAACGCCACTAACTCAGCCTTCACCGAGGAAGCCACCGCCAATGCCTGACCGAACCCCGACTCATCAGTCCCCTCTACCGCCTTGCTTCCACACCACCTCCAACCTGTATGAGTCACAACCTTCACTTTCACCTCCAGTCGCCTCAATGCCATGCCACAAACCCTCCATTTTCCCAACATTGACACCCGAAGCCACCACTGCCTTAATCCGCCGCCACCGTTGTCGAACCCTTCCCCTCGTTCAACTCCGAGCATGCGCCATAAAACCCCGACAGCCTTGAGATGCAAGAGACCTGAGCCTTTTCCCATGCTTGTTTATATGAACATATTTTTTTGCACAAGAGTTATATACATATGCTATATATACTAGCTGAAGTTATATATTGATATATATATATATATATATAAGTGGCACGGTTCATCCAATTGCTAGTATATCTATGTGTTGCATACATATATATATATTGTTTGTTTCGTACATATTGCCAAGTATATGTTGCATTTGTATAGGTTATATATATTGATCGAAGTATATATGTGTGCGCAAAAATATATGGAGTCTCATATATGTTGTATATATATACATTGCATATATCTGTTGTGTGTATATATATCCTGTCAGAGAGTCGTATGTATATATTGATATATATATATATATACGCTGTACATATATCTTTGTTCCTTTTTATATCTATAAAACAAATGTATATATATCGCATATTTATATATATTTGTTTTCATTGAATTCTCGAGCTAAATCTGCTTTTGTGCTTGTCGCAGATCCTTGACTTGTCGTGCCCAATTTCGTGTCCGTTTCCGTTGCATCATTCTTCTTCGTAATTGTCCTCCATTTTTCTCTAGCCTCAGAAGGTGAGCGATCACTCACGATTAACATTCATTTGTTTAGTAAATAAAATTCACATGAGATGACAATTAAATATGTGGTTAATTTGAATAGAGTAGTAATTTAATCGTCAATATTATATGTTAAATTGTTCATTCATGTAAATTTACACCAGAACATGTTAAATATTATATTTAAATTTGTTAATGATTATATATGCTTGAAATTGATATGTTATGATATTTTATTGTTCTCGCTCTGCAAGTTCCCTGTAGTTTAGAAATCCCTATGGGTAGAAATGATACATACCCGAACGATATTATAGATTAGGGAAAAATCGTTATGGGTTGAAATGATAAACCCAAGCGATTTTATTGATTTTGAAATTTTGGGATTGCGGGTTGAAATGATATATAGCCGTAAATTTAGATTATTGCGGATTGAAATGATAGATATCCGCATCACTTGACCATAGGATAGAAAATTATATACGGACACCGTTGGTCTCTTTTGAAAATGATTTCAGACGTTTTGAAAAGGAAATATATGAGTTTTGATATTAAATTATAATATAAATATTTTATTTTTATATGTGTAAAATTTAGATTTTTAAAGTTATACGTTTTGGAAATTTTAAAATTATAAGTTAAGTTTTAAAATGAAAAGTATAAAATTTACTTATAACTTTATTACTTTAAAATTTATAAAATAAGATTTAAATTAGATTTAAAAAAAGGTTTGATTTAATTTAATTTAATGAAAATTTAATTTAACTAATATATATATAATATTTTTAAAATATTTATTTAAAATTTATATTAATATTTTTAAAATAGATTTTGTAATAACTTTAATAAATGGAGTTTGAAAGATAAATTAAAGTTGATTTCAAATTTAAATCGGTTAATAATTGAATTTAAATAAGAATTGATTTAGACTTATTGATTTTTGAGATTTAAGGATATGATCTATAACTTGATTTAATTAAAGGTAATTAAATGAATATTTTCAAATTTAATTAAAATTAAAATTGAATATTTAATTTTGGTTTAAATTTGTATTTTGAGATTTTATTTAAATATTTATAAAGTGATTTTATAAAATGACCATGGTGTGAAATAAGCGTTTGGTTGTTAAAGAGACTGAGATCGGATATTGTCATACTCTCTGCCAATACTGAAAACTACTTTAACAAATGTGCACGTGGTGGAGATTCCAGAACGAAGTAGGATGGTTTGGCGAACGTCTTATGAGGTATGAACGCAGCCCTGACTCCCTTGAGTCAGCTTGATGTGACTAAAACATGAGCTATACCTGGGCCAAGTGAGGTCGCACCTCCGATCGAGCATGCTTCTTCGAAACCATTCTATTACTTTGTGATTTGATTGGTGCGCATCTTTGATTATGGGAGTGTATCTCGAGGTGGGCGGTAGTAGCTGCTATGTGTTACCACCAGTCCGGTTCTGCAAAACGGTAAAATCCTACCTTAGGCATTGCCTCACGTGCCTTGTCACATGCCTTATCGCGCCCGCTATGAGTTTGTTTTGTGTCGTACCTATGGAGTGCACCCAGATAACCCACCGGTTTGGTGGAGTTTACAGTACTGTATAGACTACGACATTATATAAAATGTGTTAAGAGGGATTTGGGTAACGCCTTAATGCTATTTTAATAGTTTACTTTACTGTAGACATTATATATACATATTGTACTATGTATGAAGATAGTTTATCGGATGCTTAAAGGATGGAATCCCAACATCCTTTAAGTTATGTTGCTTTTCACTTTACATTTCACTTGAGTTTGATTTACTTGCATAAGAATGTTAATCCTGGCTCGAGTGTTTTGTGTTTTGCTTTATGCTCGGGTCAGCCTGAGTGTCACAGCTTTTGAGACTCGCCTTTCGAGCTTGGAGTTGCTTGGAATCTATTTGTTATCTATTTCAGCTTTTCAGTTATCTCTGTTATTTCCAGTTGTATGTTTCAGACTTGTTATTTGCTTTTGTATTAGAGACTCTTATGTAATTGGACTTCTGTTGTATTTTGTTTTGGGACTCTGATGTATCAATAGTAGCTTCATGAACTACTATTTATCTATTCCGCTGCTTATTGTTGTAAAACTCTGTGTATGTGATTATGTGATTTATTTATTTACTGTATATCCTCAGTTTTGCCAAATATATAAATTAACAATCTGTTGTTTTAAACAATTCAAGTCTGACATGTGTGGATGATTGTCAATTTGAATGGTTCGAAATAGTCGGTCATTACAGTATACTTATACTATTGAGATAAGTATGTGGTCACATTTTTCAAGTATTGAAAGTGTGGTGTTTTGTGAATATACGTATACCAGTGATATAAGTATATGGACAGTTTACCAAGCATTGATAGTGCAAGTGAATAGTGTACATCTTTGTAGAAGTATTTTGATACAAGTATTTACAAAGTGATTTTAATTAACAAGAGGATTAATTAGAGAGGCTTAGCGGTTGCTTTGTCCTTAATTGTTCTTGGTTAAATCTCAGGTTAAATTGTTTGTTTATTTGGTAGTTAAATAACCGGTTATCAAATGTTGACCAGTTTTAAAAACTATAGTTGTCGATTCGGAGAGACCGGGATCAGATATATTATTCGAAAACTACTTCGAACCGGCATAAACGTTCGAATTGAGAACATCTTGAAGATGATGAAATGGAAGACGGATTTCTTTGAAGTGCAAGGGTTGTTTGCTACTAATCCCGAGGATGATTCCGAAAATGATGTAGTAGAAGTATTGCCTTTGGTTTGTTCATATCCTGAACAACTTGTATGGATGAATGCTGACATTGCATTGTAGCCTGGAGGGCAGTGTTAGCATTCCAAGTGGGATTTGCTAAAAAGGTAAATTTTAGCCTCTAGCCTCATCAACCGAGAATAACTAAAACGAGGGATATGCTGCAAGGATATATAGGTCGCACCCATTAGGGTATTATCATCTCCCTTCATAGATTATTATCTATGGATTTGGTTGTGCATGAGAGCTCTTAGGAAAAGGTTGCAAAGCACCAGGGGTTGTGAAATATTTGGTACTACTCAATAAGGGGTAGGCCGGTCTTGCCATGTACGGGGTTCATGTGAGGCCTTCGGTACATTTTATCTAGAGATATACTATGACAGGTGGTACCCTAGTAGCCTTGTCATTGATGGAATATGTTCTCCAATAATTGCCTTTTGGACTTAGTTGTATACCTATTATGCTAGAATTTCATTAATGTAACAATTTTGGCTATGGTTCAATATTTATTTCAAACCCTAGACATTATTATAATATTAGAAGATTTCATATTAAAGGGTTTGGTTATCGTAAGATAAAATCCCGTCTGCGTTTATGTGCAGCATGGTCTTACGAGATACTTTTATTTTGAAAGATTTTATAACATTAAAATCCAATTGAGGTGTGTTTTTCATGCCGGTTTACCAGACTGATCCAGACGTTGTTTTCTTATGATGCTCGAGTCAGACAATTGGAATTTGGAACGTTATTTTGTTCTACAATCATTGTTCCATTTTACATTTCTGCACTTTTATATTTAATACTTGCCTGTATTTAAGTACCTGTGTATATAATATAACCGCTTTTACCGCAATTTGTTTGTATTACATATATACCTATGTATGTGCAGTGCATTTACTTACTGCAACTCTATGCATATAAATAAAATTCCTGCAATTGCTTCAGTTATAATCTATCATTTAGCCCTGTTTATATTGCTAAAGAATTTCGTTTGGCGAAACAATACTATGATAGAACTAATTCCATGGTCATTCCTATTTACGTTAGAGATTCCGTGCTGCTCCTTATTATCGGGGAGCAGTAACTGGACCATTCTGGTTTGCATAATTCCACCACGAACTAAGTCCTATTCACAAGACTTTCCATTTCAAACATTAGAGTCTAGGTGATATCCCCTTATTTCCGCCCATTTCTCGGTATAAATAAGAAGTTACCATTGTAGAGAAAATCATATGATTTCCACAGTCCTCTCCTATCCACCCCAGCCCTGATCCTGGACCGAAAGAACCCGATAGTACATGTCTTCTATTTCCAATGACTATCCTCGCTTATCATCTACCAAGCATGTCCTGCTAGGCCGCAAGCACAGTCGTGAAGTTTTGTCTGCATGCTAGTTTAAATAACCGAGAACTGGTGCTTTTGGATGCTTATCTTTGGGCATCCGCTTCTGGCTACACCTCAGACTTGCATTGGCTGAAAGTACTCGTTGACCATTCTTGCCTATCTTCAACCTGACATATCCTACCAGGCCACGAGCAAGGTCTTTAGAGTTACAACTGCATATCAGTTTCTATCTATGAAAGATTATGCTTTTAATTGTTCGATTCCTGGCATCCCTTCCCGATGTTGCCTAACTCCGGGCAATGGCAAATACCTGAAGGTCGGGGTCAAATTATCCGATCGACCCCTATGCAGTCATTCCTTCCTGACATTGCCAAACTCTGGGTAATGACAAATACCTGAAGATTGGAGTCGAATTATCTGATCAACCCCTAAGCAGTCATTCCTTCTTGATGTTACTGCACTCCGGACAATGGAAAATTCCTAAGGTTAGGATTGAATTATCCGATCGACCCCAAAAGATAGGGTAGAATTATCCAATCGACCCATGAAATTATACTCCTCAACCATGATCCCAAGTCCAAGGAGTTTAATTCCAATCATACCGCTAGTCGCATAATTCAGGGTTTTTGCTTACAAGAACACAGTTCCATTGGTTCAAGAAGCAAAACGCATTTATAAATAAAAACATGGAAAGTCTTTCCTTATTACATTGTTCACAGAATCCTTGAGTGGCTTATTTGCAAAAATAAACTAAGTATAATAGAGGCGTAGCAAGTCATTGTTCCATGCCCATGGAATCGGAATTCCATCGACCCTAGCTAGCTTGAACGTTCCATCTCCAAGTTTTTGTTCGATTGCGTAAGGAACTTCCCAATTCAAACTGAATGCCCCTATAACCGGGAGAACTTGTTTTAAAATGAGATCTCCTACCTCAAAAGTATGGTTTCAGACCTTGGTGTTGAAGTGTCGTGCTACTCTTTTCTGGTAAGCAGCTACCCTTCATTCCTCCTCCTCCCTTTTCTCATCAACTAAAATCGAGGGACTCAAGTAAGAGTTCCTCATTTACCTTTGGATTGTAATACTATTTATTATGAGAAAGGACTTCCAATTCTATTGGGATCATCACCTTCAATCCGTAAGCCAAAGCGAACAGTGTTTGTCCAGTCGTAGACTTATGGGTCATCCTATAAGCCCATAGTGCCAGTGGAACCTCATCGACCTAGTTGTCCTTAACTCTAGTTAACTGTTTCTTCAAAGTGGATTTGATGATTTTATTCACTGCCTCTACTTGTCCACTTATCTATAGATGTGCTACTATTGAGAAGCTCTTCTCGATTCCATATTGGTTGTAGAAATCTTTGAACTCGGTACTTTCAAACTGAGTTCCATTATCCGTGATGATCTTCTGAGCACTCCAAACCTGCAAATGATGTATTTTGTCATGAAATTGATAACCATTTTCATTGTGATCATGACAAGAGGTTCTAATTCGGTCCATTTCGTGAAGTAATCCACTGCAACTATCGCATATTTTCTCCTTCTTTCACCATCAGTAGCACAACTATTAAATCAATTGCCCAAATTGCAAATGGCCATGGGCTACCATTTGCGTAAGCTCTATAGATGGGGCTCTTGGAATCTTAGAGAATCTCTAGTAATGGTCGTACCATTTGGTGTAATCTACTGCATCCCCATTTACTGTTGGTCAGAAATATCCGCAGCGAAGTACCTTTTACGCTAAAGTCTGCCCCTAGTGTTTTCACCATAGCTAACCTCATGGATTTCCATGAGGATTTTCCTAGCCTTATCCTTTATTACCGGCCAAACAAAGGGGTAGGGAATCCTCTTTTGTACAACACTCCTTGCATCATGAACCAAGGTGCTTGTCGAAGGAATTTCTTTCATTCATTCCTGTCTCTTAGGAGAGTTCCCTTGAGTAAATAATATTTAATCGAGGTCATCCATGACTCTTCTTCCTCAACAATCTCTAAAGTCCACTTGACATCCATTAGTTCGATACTTGGAGTCATTAAAACCTACATAGAACCAAACCCATCAGTTGTGCTTCCCTAGAACTAGCCAGTTTAACTAAGAAATCAGCATTTTTGTTTTCCTCTCTAGGGATATGTTTATCGTGTAATGTTCTGTGTCTTCCAATAGTTCCAATGTCTTTGCAAGGTAAGGAGCATGTCTTGCACCCTTAGCATGTATTCCTTCCTGACTTGACAAACCACTAGTTGGGAATCACTGAATATGTGCAGTCTCTTTATTCCCAGCTCCATTGCTATCCTTAGTCCCGCTATCAACGCCTTGTACTCGGCCTTGTTGTTAGTTGTGGGAAATTCCAACTTTAGTATATAACTGATTGATCGTCCTTCCGGAGTTTCATGCACTACTCCTTAACCTGAGCTATGTTCGTTCGAAGCTTCATCCACAAACAATTTTCATTGGAAAAGGGTGTCATATCATCCATTTCTTCTTCCCCGTCTCATGTGGTAAACTCGATGATGAAATCTGCCAATGCCATCCCATTTATCGCTCTCCTCGAATGGTAAGTGATGTTTGTTGGCTCAATCCTATGTTCTACTTTAGCAGCCTTCCTAAAGTCTCGGGTCAGTATAACACCTGCTTCAAGGGCTGACCCATCAACACCTTGATCGCTGAGCTTGGAAATATGTCGCAGCTTCGTCGATGCAATCAACAAACAATATGCAAGTTTTTTCAACTTCAGATAGTTCTTCTCATCTCTCGTAAACCGCTTGCAGATATAGTAAACTGGCCTTTGAATTCTTGCCTCCTCATGCACTAGCGTTGTGCTTAATGCGTGAACAGACACTACTAAATAAATGAATAAATCCTCCCCGTCCAATGGTTTGGATAAGACAGGTGGCGTCTCCATGTGCCTTAATAACTACTAGAAGGTATTATGACATTCCTGATTCCACTCAATGTTCTTCTTTCCTTTTTCATGGGTGTCAAAGAAGTGTATGTGTTTATCCGTTGCTTTTGAGATAAACTGACTCAAAGCAGCAATCTTCCTATTCAAGCTTTGTATCTCCTTCTTCATAGTTGAGGCTTTTACATTCCATAAGGCATCAATCTGCTTCGGATTAGCCTAGATGCCCCTTGCATTTACAATAAATGCCAAAAAAAATTCCCGATGCTACTCCAAAAGAACACTTTAATGGATTTAATTTCATTCCATACTTCCGTAAAACCTCAAACATCTCTGAAAGGTTATCCAAATCGTCCTATGATACTCGTGACTTCATAAGCATATCATCCTTGTATACCTCCATTGTCCATCCAATTTGATTCTTAAACGTAGAATTTAACAGTCTCTCGTACATGGCTCCAGTATTCTTCAAACCGAACGGCATTACTCAATGCTAGTATAATCCTAAATCCATTATAAAGCTTATATTCTCCTAATCTGGTATATGCATCAAAATTTGATTATAACTTGAATAAGCGTCCATGAATGAGAGTAACCCGTGCCTAGTGGTCCTGTCTACCAGTTGGTCAATCCTGGGCTGAGCAAAACTATCCTTTAGGCATGCCTTATTCAAATCTGAAAATCGACACATGTCTGCCATTTTTCGTTTGATTTCTTGACCAACATGGGGTTGGATACCCATTCGACATATAAAGGATCGTGGATAAAGCTATTTGTCATCAGCTTATCAACTTCTTCCTTCAATGCACTAGATCGCTCCGGACCTAGACTTTGCTTTTTCTACTTTGCCGGTGGAAACTTTAGATCAATATTTAGTGCATGACATGCTATCTCTGGCGATATCCTGCACATATCTGAATGTGTCCAAGCAAACATGTCCAAATTCACATGGAGGAAATTGACCAGTTACTTCCACAAGCTAATGCTAAACCGACATCCAATCTTTAGAACCCATGCAGCATCGTCCATATCGATTGGAACATTTACCCCTAACTCAGCTGGTGTTGCTCACCCTTCTCCTAACATCTTCCTGAGATCCATAGACTTATCAAACCTGCTATGGTTCTTGAGCCAAGGTTCTAGCTTTAATCAATATGCTTGCGGGTCTCGAATGCAGAGGGTCCCCTTACATTCTTGCCTTTCTCCTGTCATTATTCTTCCCTTAGCTCCATGACGTAACATTCTCTTCCTATGCTCTGGTCTCCTTTTACTAATTTAACGCCCATTTTCCGTAGGGAGCTTCATCATTAGACACCAAGGAGCCAATGCTATTCTAAAATCAGCAATAGCCAATCGGCCCAAAAAGGCATTGTATGCTGAGTATTCATCCATAATAACAAAATTTTGAACCTGGACTATCCTATAATCTTCTATACCTAACTCCACAGTCGGATCGATCATCCCAGTTGGTTGTTTTGCTTCATCTGTAAACCTTTGGATCTTGGTTTTGCAAATTTTAACCTCCTTCATTTAATCTTCATTTGATCGAATGTTCTTCTGAATAGTATGTTCACATAACTTCCAATATCCACCATGACCCGATGCACTATTGCTGGTCCAATACTTGAAGTTATTACCATGAAATTGAAAGTTGGTGCTTCGACTCCATCAACATCTCTATTTCTAAACATGACATCATCTGTTATCATCTTTTTATACTTAGCAGAAGCTCCGTCTTCCACGGTAAAGCAATCTTCCAATGGTATATGCTTTAGCAAGCTCGCATACCATTCCATTTCGCTCTAGATTTTCTCTGCCGGATGAGGTCCTCTAGCTATGTATTGTTATCAAATTTCTATCATTTTTCCTCGAAATGGTTTCCATGAATAGGATTCTACTTGGGGAACCTCAATCCTCGTTCTTTCTACCTTTTCTTTCCTCAACCAGCCATTTAATCATATCTACTATATATTCCTCACTGACATGTTATTCCGAAGGTCGACTATTAGGGGTGGCGCCGAGTGTTAAGCTTTGCAAACATTCTCAGCTTGCTTGTTAACGTCTAAGCTCTCCTGTCCCTGGAAGAACCACTCCTTCGGTCCCCTTTTGATGCACGATTGGTTCCGTTGCAGCTATTTAAACTCCAACACCATTAAATCAAAAATCCAGCTTGTAATCGTCACTGTCATGCTACTGATCAACCTCTAGGTCATATCAGTCCATAGCCTCATCTCCTTGTCCCTCCATTCCTCCAAAATTCCTCTCGGTACTGATCAGATTTTGGTCGGTACCGAGTTGTTTCCTTTTGGTGGGAGAGCTCCGGATTTCTTTAAAAACTCCTCCTACTTCCCCAGCAACTCTTTCCTTTTGTTTCTGCTTACCGTTTTGCCTATTATAACAAAAATAGATAAGTCCACTTCCTTAGATCTGGCATATGAAACTTACCTTCTGCTCCTCATTGGTCTTCGTGGTGCTAGGTCAACAGTGCTATGTAGCATCCATCATTTCCATTAAAGTCCTCTGATTATCGACCAACTCCTTATTCAGCTCCTGCATTATCTTGTCAAACTCAACCCCGGTAACCATCTCCCGTTGAGCAGATATTCCTGGTACTGCCAGCTGATTATTAACTTCCATTTGATGAGCATTTCCTTCATCACCACCAGCTACTGCTCCTGGTGATTTTCCTGATCTTCTAGGTTCCATTGATTCTTTTCAGCAAGTTTTCAAATTTCTTAAAGCAAATCTTCTGGATCTAACCATCGGATCACCCAAAACGTAAAATAACAAGCTGGATCTTGTTTGTAAGTATCAAAGTTCTTAGTGAAAGTACTACAATATTGACGCTAAAAGTGGATCGACACCCAAAGACTTATAGAAATATTTAGATCTAGCAGAAACTATAAGAAAAGTAAAGAGAACACCAGAATTTTATAGTGGTTCAGCAATCTCTAGCCTACGTCCACATGTAATTTTATTGATCATAGATTTCAGAGTCACTAGCACAAAGGATTGATATGTTCTTGTAGCCTAGAAAAGCCAATAATATCTGCCTTAGTGACTTTAATGCATAAGAGATAGAAGATGAAGAAGTTGAAGTGCCAAAAGTCCTTTTACAGTAGCCATATGGTCATATTTATAAGGAAATCGCCTAGCAGAACCGAATGCCTGCAAAATATCAAGTCTAGATCCAAGTACGAGTATACAAAAGTAAGAAAAAGTGCCCATTCAGTAATAAAAACCACTAGGTACCGAGTTGTTCCAATCGGTACCGATCAGTTTTTATGAGTGGGAATTTCTCCTTCTTCCATTTGGCCTTTTATCTCCAATTCATTATCTTTCGAGCACTTTTCCTTTGATATTGAGTTGTTTCTCATATTGCTTGTTCTTGTCTTCTTTCTTTGCTTTCTTACATAAAATCCTTAGAGTTGTTCGTCTAGTCCTTGATAAATGTACCTCGTGACGATCACTCGAGCAAAAGCTTCATGCACAAGAGGTTTGAGGGTCTCACGTGCAATAAAAAAGGTCGGCACCAAGCGGTGGGGCTCGGTACCGAGTTGTACCTCTTGGTCCATTACCTTTGAAACTTCTTAAGCATGTAACCATTGTCATTCTAGGCATGCTACTAAGTCCGTGAATCATTTCATCTTCATCCCAACATTCAAATCTCAACGAAAACCTGATTGGTCGAAAAGCTAGATAACAACCGACCTCATGAGAAGTAAAGAGACGAAATGGTTATTTAAACTCTAGATTTGGATCTAGAACTAGTAAACAAAGAAGTAGTAAAAGGAGGAGAATTTATCTCCTTCCCTTTCTCTATTTAAACTAGCCTGCCCCCCATTCTTTCCTTCTTGATTGCCTCCTCCAATCCCTTAGCCATCAGTTCCTATTCATCCCTGTAGCTAAAAAACACTTAAAGCTCAAGTACATTAAATCAATTAAGATTTAGGTACTCCAGAACATTGCAACATCCGAAGATCAATTCAAGGTGAATTTTAGGGATCCTATCAATCAATGTATGTTTAAAGGTTGTATCCTTAAGGTATAAAATCTTATTTACCTTTCATATCAATATGCTTATAATGTAGTTGATTATATATACAACAATTATATATACGCACTAGTTGCCCCTATTTCATTTGTTTTTTTATAACACCGATCTATTTATATTAATTAAAATTGATGTTTAATATTAAAAATAATAATAATAAAATAAAAATTATTTTCATCCTTGCTTGGTTTCAAATTATTTGTTTTATAATTTTTAAATATTAATATTTATTTTTAATTATTTAAAATTGTTGTTTGCTAATTTTAATTCAGTTATATACATGTAATATGTTTTAAATTATTTTTAAAAGTTAATCATATATTATATATATAGGTTTGGGATTTAATAAAAAGTATCTAGTCTTACATATATGTCAAAATATATAGATGTCAATGTTTTATATTTAATGATTTAAAGTATTGTTTATATTAATTCATATATAAATTTTTAAATATTGTTTTACAAAATTATAAAATATTTTTGGAAATAAAATAAGTAAAAATAAAAAAATTATGGTCGAAAATAATTAAATACATAATATATATTTTTATTATTTATTTTATTGTAATAAACATATACTTTATTTTATTGTGCAATTTAAAATTATTTATGGATTAAAAAAATTATTTCGACAACAAAATAATTTTAGCATGTATGTATATATGTATATATTTATTTTAAATAATTAAAAGCTATTTTATTTTGCAGATCTAAATTTAAAATCAAATTGTTTCACTAAGTCAATTTTAGATATTTAAATTGAATTCAAAATTTGTTGACTTAGCTAAAATATATTAAGATATCAAAAAATATTTAATATAAAATAAATTTTGAATTTTATTTACACACACACACACATACATACATATATACATACATATATATATATATATATAATATTTTAAGTCAATGAATGCGCATATAAATGACCAACGTATATGCTAGAGATGTAAATCCTAATATCTGTGTACATGTATATTAACTATGTACAAGCTATTATATTGCATGCACACGTCATACACATATGTATACATAATGATATACTCATAAACTATAGACAAATTTTATTTTGATTAAAGAATTTACTTAAATAAATCAGAAAATTAAATGAAATTGGATTTTATTTAAATAAATTAGATTAGATCTAGTATAATTCATTAGACTTTATAGCCCCACTATGATCCAAATAGGGGAAAAAATTGAAATCCACCAAATTATCTCGCTGTTGACCGGGCCAAAACCAACAAATATAACAAAGTGTATAATAAGAAAAAAACACTTTTATTATGAACATAATTGATTATAGAGTTAGATATATGTAACAAATTAAATAAGCCCCTAGGGCTACTCTTTCGTTCTTGTTGAAAGATAGATTGTTGAGTGTATACGATAGTGTGGTCGTGCATTAACAATAGGTCGTTGTGTATATGATATATGGTAGTCTGCGCAGTTAAAGCGCTCGGTGGATTCAATGCGGTAGAGGTGCAAAAAGTCATAGCGGGGATGTAGCGAAGATATAGCGGGATATATCGGATTACTCTAAAATAGCATATAAATCCCATACTTGTTGTTTTTACAAATATATAGATAGTAATTATGTGAAAAATTAACATTCAATTAAATTATAATTAATACAAAAATAATTTTAAATAAAAATATGTGCAAATGTATTCTAAATGAACGTAAAACTGTTATATAACTTAATTTAATTTAGTAGAATATTAGAGTATTATCATTTCTAAACATATATCAAAAATTCAATGAAATTAATTAATTTCATAATTTTTATAGCGTATAAATATCATTTTTCAATCCAATTTTTTATAGAAGATATAGTGGAAATAGCGGAAATAACGGGATATAGCGGATATAGCGAGGATTAAAGCGGAAAGGCTATATGTTGGGGATATATGGAAAAATCGTAGCGGTAGGAATCCGCTATAAGATATATCGGAGTTATAGCGGGGATATAGCGGGGCATTAACTGCACAGATGGTAGTTGCCTTATTATATGGATTGTATGCCTGCTTGTTATGGGCTCGGTTACCCAAAACAAAGGTGGTTGAAAGAAAGGCAATTGAGTGCTTAATTGTTATCAGTATGGGGCGAAGGGTCATCTTAGTGAGGACTGCAAAAGTGAGGAGAGGATATGCTACAACTACAACAAGTTTAGTCATATCAAGAAGGATTGCCCAGATTCATTGAAGGAGAAGCTGGCCGTGAAGGTAGATGCATGAAATGTTTTTCCTACTTCATTAAGTACTCCATCGGCAAAGGAGAAGGGGAAGAGCAACACGATTCAAGGTATGCTTTCTATTTATGGTATTTACGTTTGTGTTTTGTTTAATACCAGGGCATCATAGTCGTTTACATCTAGTAACCTGATAAATAGGCTAGGTTGAGACCTAACCTGGTGGATATACCTTTAGTAGTATCGAAGTTTTTGGGAGGATCAACTAATTTGGGTATGGTTTATCATGATGTTGCTCTATTGAGTCATGGATTAATGTTTTCTTGTGATTTGTTTGTGCTTGGTTTAGTTGGGTTTAGTACTATTTCGGGGATGGACTAGCTTCATAGATACATAGTAGTAGTTGTCGATTATGAGAGGTTATTGGTGACAATGGGGACAAACGATGGGTGTAAGCCAGAGTTGAGCTACATGCCCAAGGATGCAATGATGGTTAGCTTTTGGTATTAGCTCGAGATCCTACATGATGAGTTATCATCAGTTTCTATAGTGAGAGAGTATCCTAATATATTTGAGGAAGTTACAAAATTACCACCATATAAGGAGATTGAGCTATGTATAGATTTAGTGAAGGATTCCATACATATTGCATTGCCATTGAGGAGGATGACACCTAAAGAGCAATGTGAAATAGAGATGCAATTAAATGACTGGCCGACGAAGGGATTTATTCAGTGAGTATTTCTACGTTTGGAGCATCTGCAATATTCACCACTAAGGCGGATGGCTCTTTGAGACTTTATGTTGATTATCGTGAGCTGAATAAAGTGGCGAGAAAAAACAAGTGTCCTTTTCTGTGTATAGATGACTTGTTCAATTAGCTACATGAGGTTAGAGGTGTTTTTCCAATTGGACTTGGTGATAAGTTTTCACAAATTAAGAGTGGCGAGGGATAGTGAGTCGATTACTACATTCTATACGCCAATGACATTTTATGAGTGGTTGATTATGTCGTTTGGGCTAACTAATGCACCAACATATTTTGAAGGCTTATAGGATGATCATTTTCATTTAGTAAAGTTCACATACAATAATATTTATTATCAAGCAATGGTATGACACCGTTCAAAGCTTTATACGGTCGGCCGTACTATATCCCTTTGTGTTGGTGCGAAGAAGGTGAGAAACTAGCACTTGGGTCAAACATGATTAGAGAGACTTCAGTGAAGACTTAGGTTATTCAACATCGAATGAAAGCTGATAGGAAAGACAAAAGAGTTACATAGATAAGAGAAGACGTGATTTTGAGTTCTCTATCGACGATATGGTTTCGTTAAGATTTCTCCATTGAAGAATATAGTTTGATTCAGTAATAAGGTGAATTTAACATCGAGTTTTGTGGCATCATTTCTGATGCTCGAGAGGATTAGGAACCTAGGACATAAAGTTGAGCTGCCTTAGAAGATGGCGGGTGTGCACATCGTGTTCCATGTTTTGTATCTTAGGAAGTTTGTGCATGACACGGGCATGATAGTTGCACTGGGTCAACTGGATGATATTGAAGTGGGACCTAAAAGTAAAGGCCTACGAGGCTGATTTGTATAGTCGAGGAAAGTACGAAACAGCTTAGGTGGAAGACAGTAAACTATTAAAAGGTTCAATGGAGAAAGCCTAGGCGATAACACTTAGGAAACCAAGGAGAGCATGAGGACTGCTTATCTGAAGCTATTTACTTGGTAATATTTACATTTATTGCATTTACTATCACATTTGATTTCTAGGTTGCTAAAATATAGTATACGCGTGATAAGGTTAGCGTAGTTTGATTGCTTGCTACGCCTATGCATGTCTGATTGCTTGTTCATCCTTTGGTTATGTTGTTTGATGTTGGTTGAATTTCGAAGGCAAACTTCTTGAAGAGGTGTGTATCGACCAACATTTTTATGTATTGACATATCAGAAAAATATTATTTTCTTGTCTAAATGACGTTAGATTGGACTAAAGCTTTAAGTAATACATCGTTTTGACATTTTTGACCCTTAAGAATTAATTATGAATGTTTCTGGACTAAAAATCTTGTAATGGCTATAACCATTTATAGAAACCAAATTATGGTCAAAAATTATTCCAAATGAAAGATATGATGGTTTCACTTTTCAAAGAGTGGCCATAATGAATTTTTGGTCAAGTTGTTTAGGAGATATTCTAGTTTTAAGTTTGATAGTTTTTAGGCAGATTTTATTAGTAATTACCTAAGCCTAATAATTAGGCCCATGATTCATTTCGAGATCTATGCTAATAGTAGCAATAGAGGAAGTCCCAAATCTCTTTTCTTCTTTCTAATAGCATATCCAAATCTGCATTAAACATATCTTGAACCAAAGCGATCATTTGTCCTTACCAAAAATAATTAAAACAAGGAATTTAGAATAGATTAGCATGGAGATCAACTAGGGATTAGTAAACTAGCATTTTTGGGGAAGGAGAATTCAAATCCGTGCCATAACACTTTAGATTTACATTGGTTTCTATGACATTTTTACTAATGTTTCATTGATTGGTAAGTGATCTATCATGAATAACCTATAATATATGTTTCTATATGTTTAGCATGTTTTGGATCCTTATTTTAAAGTAAAAACATGATTTGGAACTGCTTTAGTATTGAAGATGAGATGGAAATTTATTTAAATGGTTTCATAGGGATTTTAAACATGTGTTGATGTTATATGGTTGTTCATACTGATATTAGGCAAGGGTATGGATGTGTTTTTGATTACATTGCGATTGTTTGCTCATTTGAATATTGTGTTTGCATGTTTGGATAGTTGAAATGTTTGACAGAGCGAGTTGGGGGTTGGAATCGTTTCCATGGGTAAGGATCTTCATGTCGAAGGAGATGCTAATGTGAATCTCTCCAATTCGATTACACAAAGGATGGAAGATCCATTGCAAAGGAACGAACTTCGATGGATCGACTTTAGATATTTTGGGTTTGAATCGTTACAAAGGAGTGGTAAGAAGATCAAAGCAATATAAACAGAGATTGGGTCGAGGTAGAATTGGCTAAGCCAAAAACTGGGCTTAATAAGTGGTTCGACACCAAGCGACATTAGCGGTTCGGTACATGGCATGGGCTTTGGCTAGATTCCATAAAGACAACTTGGAGTAGAAGGCAACTAAAGTTGGTTCAACAAAGTGGCTAAGGCGGGTTGATTCATAACCGAACAAAATTTGTTGTTCGGTACCTACCCAAATTGGCTTAGGTTTTGCTCGAGGAGGGCTTCGGGCATCGAATAGAATTTGTTATTCAACACTAAACCCGATGCATTTGCTAAATTAGGTAAAGGCAACACAGTAACGACTTCGGGGTAGAGCATGTTTGGCTTTGGGCTTAGTAGGATCAATTAAGGTAGGGAATGGTTGAGTAGAATAGGGTCTACCAAACCAAGGCGGTTCAATACCAACCCATGTCTGTTGGTTGTTTACATGAGGCAAACACGAGAGTTGTTTTTGGGACAAGCATGGGATGTAATCAGGGATTGTTATAGGCAACTAAGGAGATGTACAAACTTCACCAACTTGATGTTTTGTGTGATTTGGATCAAGTTCCTTAAGTCGGAAGCGACTATAGCATCTGATAGTCGACCAAGTAGGAAAGTTTAGAGTGAAAATGACTTGTGGTGTAGAAGAAGTGGTGGTTCTACTATCGTTAAAAATGCATTGGGATGGATAAATTGAAGGTTGTGATGTGTGCTCGAATAGTAGGAGTAGGTAATCTGTGTGCACCCGTATTTCTAGGTGTTTTCGTGTGTCTGATTCTCGGCCATCTGCATAGGCTAAGATTCGAGCAACATGGGTCATACAAGTTATCATATATCCAATGGCATATGGGCAAGAGATGCAAGATTGTGTGATGGTTGCTATGGATGTCATGTGATTAAGGTACTATTAAGTTAGATTCCCTGACACCCTATATTGTACTTAGAATAGCAGTACACCTATGTAATAGTACTTTATCATATATTATGTTATGTACTAACTTATTGAATGTAGAGACTGGTCAGGTATGATTTTCCATACCATATGTTCCTATTTATGATATATCGATTTTTATATCTATTTTGAGATTGTAGATCCCTTATACTAAATTTTTGTCTAGTTCAATGTTATTTGCATTGCTTCTTATCATCTCAGGTACTCTAAAATTAGTGGATTGCGAGAAAGATATAAGATAGCACATAGAGCTACGCGTAGGATGAGAAAGAGGCTGACGCTTTCTTATATATTTATATTTAGAGCCGCAATCGCTATATACCACTATGTAGTGCTATGAAGCTATATGACACTACTATTTTTATAGAGATGGTTATTTAGAGTTTATTTGATGTATATGGATGTTTTGATGTTTTATATAATCTAAAGAACCTATGCTATAGTCTGATATGTTTATTTATTCTGGTTCATTTCATTATGATATTGTCTCGCCTATTTTATATCTATGTTGTTATTATATTTTATCTATACACTATGAGATGTTCTACAGGTTCTTTATGTGATTGTATCATATTGAACCCTTTACTGCTTCCCTTCATTAGTTAGGTACCATTGCAGTGCGCGTATGGTGTCAGATATTAGTTATTTGGTTACCGGATGTGAAGGGAGGTCGTCACAATTAGGAGGAGGATATAATCTTGGGTGATTTCAAGAGGCATTTTAAAGCATTTTCTATGATTGAACAAGGAGTTCAATTTGAGAAGTTTATACATCTGCAGCAAGGAGATACGTCTCTGAAGGATTACGTGAATCGGTTTAATGAGCTGGCTAAGTTTGGTTTAGCAATTGTGAATACTCCAGCAAAGAAGGATGTAAGTTCGCTAAGGGGATGTGATAACCACTTTAGGATTTGGCTCTTAGTCACATTCCTATAAAAGCTACATATGAGAGCTTAATGGGGATGACACTGTTGGATATAGTTTCCAAAGAAAAAGCCAAAGAAGAGCCAAAGGAGAACCAAAGATGGGTGATAATGAAGGTTAGTCGGAGAAAAGGAAAGGATTAGGAGTGTAAGGAGGACAAGGGAAATTTAAGAAGAAAAACATGTTGTGTAGTAAATTCCATAAGGGGGGGACATGTTGTCAAAAACTACATTGTCGATATGGGGAAGATTAAGTTCTTCAACTATAACCCACTTGGACCTATAAAGCATCAATGCCTCATCCTAGGTAATATTAGACCATTTGTGCAAGCTTATGCACTTGTGGCTGTTCCTAGTGCAAACATGGCACCGTTAGCCGTAGATAAGGGAAAGAATGTCATCATGGAAGGTATATTATTATTTTTGGTTTTTCCATTTGTGTTTTGTTTGATACTGGAGCATCTCATACCATCATATCTACTAGACTTGTAGATGAATTACAATTAGAGACTCACATTATGCATGGTTTTATAGTAGCATCAAATCTTGTTAGGGGATTGACCTATTTATCCATGATTAGATATAACTTGAAATTACTTATTTGTGGTATAGAATTCTTTTGTGATGCATATGTAGTTGGTTTCTAGGGGTATGGACTAATATGGGGAATGGACTAGATGTCACATTGTTGGGCAGTGTTAGATTGTGATAGTAGGATGGCTAGGATAAGGAATAATTGAGGGCATGATTAGTTTTATATTATGAGTCGAATTGCCCTATGCCGTCGAGTTACTTATACTCACTAGTCATAACGCATGATGACTTAGTTTTTGTTCCAGTAGTTTAGGAATTCCTATATGTTTTTATAGAGGTTTCAAGTTTACCATCCCAAAGAGAAATAGAATTTCGTATTGATCTCGAAAAGGACGCAAGCCCTATTGTTATTCCTCTTAGATATATGGCTTCGAAAGAAAGAAGATAACTGGATAAGAATGTTTATAAATTATTGCAGAAGGGCTTTATATGTAGAAGTATTTCAGAGTGGGGAGCACCGGTAGTCTTTGCCACTAAGGCAGATGGTTCATTGCTACTATATGCTGACTATCAAGAATTGAACAAGCTGAAAAGGAAGAATTGCTACCATTTCCTCTCGTGGATGATCTATTTAATCAGTTAGTGGAAGAACAAAAAAATTTCTAAGCTTGACTTAGTAACTGGTTTTCATCAGTTTAGAGCAGAAAGTGATAGTATTGCTAAGGCTTCTTTTCGTACGCCAAACGAATTATTTAAGTGGTTAGTCATGCCTTTTGGACTAACCAATGCTCTAGCCTATTTTTTTAATTTTATGAATGTAGTCTTTAGGGAGTAGTTGAATGTCATGAACACGTGCATTTAACTAATCATTCAATTCTCCTCCCTCTTCGCTCGAAGTGCAAAATTGTGTGTTTTATATAGAAATTAAGTTGAAGAAAACGAGTTTTAGGAACGTTTCAAAATCGCTTTAGAAATTGCCTTTGAAATTCTCTTATTATAGAGTATATAATTTTTATACTAAAAAATAATATATAATAATAATTTCAAAAGCCCATTTATTTGAAAAACATTTTTAAAACATATTATAATACTTGTGTATGAAATCCAGAAAGAAATATCAAGAAAACATCAAAATAACGGAAATTACACTAAGTATTATCCATTTAAAACAAGCTGCGACTGAATATTCGACAGCAGATTTGAACAAGTTAACAGTGTCAAAATGACTTGAAATTCTGCAGGAATGTAGTTCAACATTCCTACTTCAATTTGCAAAAAGAATCATTCAAATCCGATTTATTCTTGTTTATTCAAAAAATAAAGAAGAATACAAGCATCATTTAGGGTTTGTACTTGATGTGTTGAGAAGACATCAACTAAAGGAAAATTTCTCCAAGTATCACTTTTGGAAAAGATAAGTTTGCTTTTTAGGCCATGACACTTCTTAGCACAGATTGTTTGTTGACCCGAGGAAGGTAGCGGCAGTTCAGGAGTATCACATACCAAAGAATGCTACAAAGGTTCGGAGTTTTCTAGGGTTGGTCGGATATTATAGGAAGTTCATTAAGGACTTCGCTAAAGTTTCGGCGCCATTAACTAAGCTTACAACAGAGAATCATGTTTTCTCATTGAATGTAGAATGCAAACATGCATTTGTTAGGCTGATGGAGTTATTGATTAGTGCATATGTATTAATGATTCTAGATGGCATTGAGCCTTTTACTATATATACCGATGCTTACGGTACTGGACTCATAGGTGTATTAATGCAGGAATGCAGAGTAGTAGCATATGCCAGTAGACTTTTGAAAACCCATGAGAGAAATTATCCTACTCATGTATAGTTAGCGGCGATTGTTTTTGCGCTTACTTATAACATAGAGAGATAATTTTATGGCAGTAAGATTTGAGTTGTATATGGACCATAAATCTCTCTAATATTTATTTTATCAGAAAAATCTAAATTTAAGACAGCAGAGGTGGATGGAGTTTTTATCTTCATATCATTTCAGTATTGCATATACTCCTAGTAAAGGAAATGTGTTGTAATGACCAACATTTTTACATATCGGCAAATCATAAAAATATAGCTTTTAAAACTAAATTAGGTCTAAATTAAATATACCTTTGGGGAATATTGAGTGCTGACATGTTTTACTCCTAGAGTAAATATTGGATGATTTTGACACTAAAAATCTTGTAAGGAATATAATTTTGGATAGGAGCCAAATTAGAATCTAATACCACTTTCAAATGAAAGATATGATGGTTTCCTTTTCCATAGAATGATCATATTAGATTTTCGGACTTATGGTTTAGGGTATATGGCTGTTTGAATTTTAAATAGATTTTAGGTAGATTAATTAATCCAACGCATAATTAAGTCTGCTAATTATTTCGGGATCAGGGTTAATTTCGGCAACCATAACAGCTACTAATCACTTATCTTTTTCTCTAAACCTCACCTAACCTCCATTCGACCTTCTACCAAAACTTCATCATTTTCTTAATTTGATTAGCTTAAATCAATTAATTAGAAGGTCATTAGCATAGAGATTCGCAAGGGCTCTAGGGGATTTTCAAAATTAGAGCTTTGGGATATGTGCAACTGCTGTTTTGGATCAGATCTACTTGCTGTTGGTAAATTTTGGTTAATTCTACACTATAGATGAGTGATTTTATTCCCTTACTATGCTTTAAAAGTTGATACGTGATTATAATTGTGTTTTATAACATTTGAAAGTTAAAAACATGATTTTGACTTGATCAAACCTTACACACGTTTTCAAAATGAATTTAAATGATTACAAATGGATTCGAATCCAAAGCTTGCATATTTTTTCACATCGATGTGTTATTTTGTGTTTTGGCTTGATTTTGACGATATGATGGTTGTATTGATTGTATTATGATGGTATGATGCTTGTTTGCTAGTTTTGGTATATTTGTTTGCTTATAATAGGATATGATGTATCAATGTGTATTTTTGAGTGCGAATCAACTTTAGAGAGCTTGGAGTCGAATTGCTGCAAAACGAGTTGCATAGGAATTAAAGCATTCGGATTATAGACAAACCCAGTCGAAATTTGTAGAAAAATGGCTAGGTAAATAGATCGGCATTGATTGATCAAAAATGTTTCAAATGGAATGCAATAATTAGGGCGTATTCTTCTAAGTATTGGATGCTACATGATTGATCGTGTGAAAATTAGGTATATATTGAGATAGAAGCCAAAGATGATCGATACTACTATGTGTTGAAGTGTTTGAGAGAAGCTTCGATGTAGGTGGAGTGAAACTTGGCAGAGACATCGAGGCATATGAGGGGAGCTTCGATGGAGTTACGCTTAAACATAATTTTGCTAATTTTTGAAAAACATGGATTGGTAACTATCGATCATATTTTTTAGATGTGTGTCGGGTGATGAGAGGAGATAGCAAGATCGATTGCACAAAAAATGGTAGAGTAGTTTGTGAGGTGTGGGGTCATTACTAATCAATTGAGGCGATGGAGTGTATGTGATATAAACACGAGAGAAACATGGGGTCTACTATGAAGCAAGCATTAGGAAATTTCAAGGATGTCAATTGAATGTTTCGGAGTTGAGATGAAAGAGCTTTAATGATTAATGAGGCAAAACTAAGGAGCTTTCAGAGCTTTGATGACTCGACGATGTGAGTTGTTTGATTCTAACACTTATGGAGGAGGTGTTCATATCGTGCAGTGATAGTCTAAGGAGGCAAGTTCAAATGAGGTGGACTTATGGAGTGGAACGTATGACGTGCTCTATTATCGGGATGGTTGCTTAGGAAATTCAATGATGTGAGTGGAACAAATGATGAGTTCTAATACTAGGACATGCGCTAATGGAACGTTGATAATTCAGAGATTTCGATGTATGTTCTCATAATAAGGGGGTATATGACTATGCAATGTGATCAGTTTAACCATGATTGTGCAATGTGATCCTCTACCATGGATTGTGCGATGTGATCCAATTCTATACTATGCATTGTGTTCAGGGTTTTAGCATATATTGAATCAAGTTGTTGAGTATTCTCTAATCATACGACATGATCATATAAGTTATCTTATATCCAACCGCATTTGAGTGAGAAATGCGAGATTGTTGGATGGTTGAAATGTTTGTTAGGCTTTCCAAACTTGTTGTGTTTGATTAGGATGCCACACAATGTAGGTATTATCGAGCTATGTACCTAGACACTCCATATTATACTTTAAGTAGTAGTACATCTATAAGATGACAATAGACTAGCATACGTCAAAGTTATGTGCTAACTTGTTGGATGCAGAAATAGGTCAAGTGTAATTCTCCATACCTTGTGTTCATATTTGCTATATTGATTTTTATGGTACTTTGAGATTATAGATCGGTCATGGCAGACCTTTTTTTACTAGAGGTTATTTCTTCTTCTTATCTTCTTGGGTACTTGTAAATGAATAAATTAGAGACAACGGGTATGAAATAGTGCATGGATCTGTGCAAAGGAAGAGCAAGTGGCTAGCGCTTTCTTATACTATATTTTGGAGGAGTTATTGTTATTCTGATGTGCAGTCTTGTGAAGCTATTATTAGTACTATTTATCTATTAGAGACAGTTTTACTTTGTAATTTATTTGCTTTGATGTATAAACTCTTTTCCATTCGTTTTGTGTAATTGTGATGGTTCTGGTGCACTCTGATTATTTTGATCCATCTTGTAATATTATTGTTTCGGTTGTTTTATATCGACCTTGATTATTATATTTTATCCTATGCATTATGAGATATACAGTAGGTTCTATTTTGTATTGTTTTATTATACCTTTGACTACCATTCTACATTGGCCGAATACAATAGCATCACACTATTTTCCATATTTAGGTACCAGAGGAGTAGGGTAGCCATCACATTTGGTATCAGAGCTTAGGTTAAGATATGACCTATGTTGATACTTGGATCCATTAGAGATGGAGTAGGAGATATCATTATAGAATGGATTGAGTGACATATGAGAGAACTTATGTTAATGAATAAATTTGCTAACCCCAAAAGTGTAGTAAAACAGTGTAAATTCAAAGAGAGGATTTTTTGAGGCCAATCGAAGTCATCAAGTCAAAGAGAGTTCCCATAACATTCCTTACTGTAGTCATCAAAGTCGAAGTCATATAAGCTTATGAAAGTTTGAAGTCGAAGTAAGATATGCTATTAAGTTTCAAGTATGCTATGCAAGTACCGGTTCGAAATCAAGTATGCTATGCTAGTACAAGTTCAGAGTCAAGTATGCTATGCAAGTCACAAATCCATGCAAATCAATATTCGAAGTCAAATGGTCATACAAGTCATAAGTTGTAAGTTCAAATCGAAACAATATGCTATGCTATGCAATTGTTTGATTTGCAAATCCTTATGTGTACAAGGTTCAAGTGATACAATGGTTCTAAAAATACCCAAGCCAATTTTGGATTTACAAAGTTGGAAAGTAAGAAATGAGATGAAAGAATTCGTCCCCTCAAATGGAACCCCTAGGTCAATATTTATAGGGTTTGAGCAGCTTCAGGGTGTTCGGCATTTATCAGTGACTTCGGCGCACTTCATCATTGGCTGCGTCAATGGAGTCATCAATGACTTCAGTGACCTCGATGATGCCATGCGCTAAGCTTCTTCTTTGTTCCTTTATTGGATATGCGGAAGTGGCGAATCATGACACCGACGACATCACTCATGATAATCGATGTCCTTTATAAGCGAGTGATGACTTCGACAATGATAACCGTATAGTAGTATTAGGGGCTTTGTGGATATTGATGGTGTTAACCATCAACATCGCTTTTCTTTAACACGCGGCATCGCGCTGCATAGAAGGCGAAGTGCAGTATTGGTCGAAGAGCGGTGTGGCTTAGTATTCCTTTGACATCACCGTAGAACAATATTCTCGAAGTGCTTGTGAAGTGTGGCGCCGCTTCAATGTATTGTTGATCCTCTTTGTGGTTATCGACGAGATTGTTTTGGTTTTAATAAGTGAATATTGATGCTGACAGAATCCAGCATCAATGAAGTGCACTGTGGGTCATTTCGACACTCGTTGATGGCTTACAATGCTCGATTGTGTTCGAGGTTCTTGTCTCTTTGATTACATGTGGCGGCGTATATATTTTTCTTATTGATGAAGCATGGACTCTTATTCTTTCGATGTTATTCCATTCTTATGTGTTAGACATTGATTATTGAAGCTAAAAGGTAAGCACTGACTTTATGTCTTCAAGGATGAGGATGGTAGTCGACGTGATTAGAGAATGGTTCTTTGTTACCAAAAGCAACATCATGTTCACGTTTCATCTTGTATGTCTTCGAAGTCAACATTGGTGATAACATTTTCCATTAACATCGACACTATTATTTTGGCACTTGTTTACAACTGTGATCAAGTAGCACACTAAACTCCTTTAACATCGATTATATTAGTAACATTTACCCCCTTAGTATAGAGGAGTCGTTGACTTTTCCAGTCAATATTGTCGATGTCATCTTTCCCGCTTATTGGCCTTCTCTTTGCTGATATGGCCATCTGTTTAAAGTGAATCAATGGTGCTTATCCATCTTCTTTTCTTCTGTAAATAGTTAAGCTCTTTTCATTCCTTCTTCTCACCTGGTTGGAAAATGGAACGACAACAATCCGGCAAGAAGGCTACAAAGAAAGCTTGTAAAGAGACTAAACCTTCTCCTTCAGCTAGTAAGAAAGGAGATATTATTTCGAATCCATGGTACATTACCACCCAAGCTGAAGTGTATTCCATTCTTCAACGATTTGGGATTACTGGGGTCATAGCCATCCCTACTAGTTCTATGGACAATATCTATAACCTACCGAAAGGGTACTTTGCTTTCAGTCCTATTCATATTGGCACATGGTCTATCTTCTTTTTTCGAGCATTCTCTTAAGATACTTGGAGCACTTGAATATAGCATCGACCCAGTTCTTGCCTAATGCTTATACATACCCGACTTTCCTAGAGGTCCTACATTAGGAATTTAGACTTCCATCTCTCAGTGTTGGCATTCCTCATTACATAGCTTGTCCTGCTAACGTGGGTGAACAACCAAGCCTTTAACTATACCGAAGTCATCTCGACCCAAAAAGCTTGATCTCTAAGTGCGTTAATAAGGTGAGAGTATGGGAGACTCAATTTTTCTTCGTTGGATGCTTCTCTAATATTAGAGGGACATTTTCTGTTGCTAGTAAGTCTCTTATCCTTGGTTATCCCTATTTAGTTATTATTCTTTACTGATGGGCGTTCTTTTCCAGATCCTGCTTTCAAGAGTCTAAAATCCGAAGATCAAAAGATCGTAGACTCCCTAATCCATCTAGCGAGAATAGGAGAAATAGACTCACGCTGCTAGCACCATCGAAGCTCCTCCAATATTCTATCATCTTAGACCGCCATAAGATTCTGAGAGAGCCACCAATGGTTAAACACAATTCTCATGGAAAAAGCTCGTTAGTGATGGGTAAACCAAATGCCTTCACCTCTAACTCTCCAATTCAACTGGATTCTATTAGTAAGTTTTAATGTGGTTAGAAATAGAATTCCTAATACTATTGGTTTACTGACTCTTCCTTTTTCTTTAGGCTCGTCTGCCCCTGCTGTTGTTCCTACGGAAACAAGGGTTAAAGGTATCGCTCCAAAAAATAGAAGGAGTAAAGATGTAGCTTCTGCCATGCCTTAGCCGATCAATCATGTTTCTTATAAAGAATCTATTGCTAAAGCCATTGAAGAGCTAGACGAGGAAGAAACGGGCAATGACACTATCATTGACAATCCTCCTCCTCCCTAAGACAAAAGGCTTAGGGGTGAATTCACTCCTACTGTTGTTAATGAGATTGGGGATGTAAATATTGATCCAAGTCCTGCAGCAGTAAATTTGGATAAGCTCCAAAGCAAGTTAAGGCATCCAAGGAGGCTTAAACTCCCAAACCCCTTCTAAATATTACCGTTCCTTCTTCTCCAACGCCTATCAATCGCATGTGTGCTGAACTTGGCCTTCTCCTTTCTTCAGATGATCCTCTTCCTTCAAGGACTTAGATTCGAACTTCTAAATATTAAAACAATTTAAAATAATTACATAACTTTGAACAATAATTTATTTTGACTCATTAATAAAAATTCTAATCGATTTACAAGACTTGTTTAAAACTTATAATACAGTTTGACAATTTAAAAATATTTAAATAACTAACTTTCTAAAAATATTCTTATGCTAAAACATTTTTAAGATTACCTAGTTTAATAATCAAACCTTCCTTTTAAAACAAACCCAACTTCTCGATAAAGGTATATTTTTCAATTCCAACATAACCGATCCAATATTTATAAATCTCTCTCGATTTACCACCAATTGATTTACATTCCCAATCTCATAAACCCCTTTTTACATTTCCAAAAGTAAAACTTATCATTTCTTTTAAAACCGCTTACCCATCCCATTTTAAATTCTTACCGTGAATTTATATCTTTAATTTATCAAATGATAATCATTTCTCTTTATTTATAAACATTGTTTATAAATCCCATAGTCTCATTTCCAGCCCGCGATGATTTCACATCACTTAAATCCATTATAATCGATTTCTAAATTAAATCCGTTTAATAATAAATTCCTTAAATAACCCAACTATATTCCAAAACAAACCAAATCCCGAACCTGCTTCCATTTCATAATTTAGAATCTTATTTAATAGCCAGTATAACCAATTTTATTTATTTCCAAATTCACTTCTATTTCCCAATCTATTTAAAATCTTGATTTAAAAATCTTTTATATTTTAAAACAAGTATCACTTAGGAATTATTATTTAAAATCCTATATATATATATATTATTCCAAAATCTCTGTTTGAAATATCACGGAATAGTCAACTACAAATTCAAACCATTTATTTTACCCAATCAATTTATTTTAATTAATCCAAACTCTATATAAATGTTTTACTACCAAAATCTCTTTTCAATTTCTTTTCAAGTTCAAAACATATATTATTGGTATTTTTAAAATACCAAAATCTAGGCCAGTACTACCATAGCATCCAATAAATTCAATCACACAATAATCTATCATAGATTTCTCAAACATATCATATATCACTATATATGAAATTAAATTCAACATTTTTGAGAAATCCAGTTGGATCCCTCCAACCTGTTTTCCTACATCCACAAATGTTAATATAACATAAAAATACCAATCCCGCTTCGAGGCGGGATATCGCAGTAATATAGGGTCATCCGCTATTATGCGGGGCGCATAGGGTCTCATCTGCTAAAAATATGCGGAAATATAAATCCAACTACTAATATATATACTACTATATATAATATCGCATTCAACCAATAATAATTTTATCAATTCAACCAATCATCCAACAATTAATTTTAGCTATTTAAAAGTTCAACCAATTATCCAAGATGGGTGAGATTTACTCACTTTGATTTTTATTGTAGCTTTCGCATTCTGGTTTTCAATTTAGTTCAAACGCGTTTGAATTTGTCTGAAAATTTTGCAAGCTCCAAAGTCAACCAAACTGATTCCATAGGCAAGATCTCGTTTATACAAACCCAACGCGACTGACCGCGTTGGATTTCGATATAAAACGAATAAGATATTCGATTTATAAGTTTTAACGATTTTATCTTAAACAATTATTTAAACTATATTTTTTTAGAACAAAAACAATACCCATACCCAAAGCAATAAGATCCGGCCTACAACATCATCTTTCCCACTTTCAATCGCCTGTTGCCTGCACGAAGAAGAACCCATCAAGTTGTGCACGAAAACAACTGACACGGTGATTCGCTCGACCATCCTCCGAAACAACTCCGCCATCCATCTTCTCTCGATGAAACGCACTCAACCATCACCTCCACCTCTCGCCCGCCCCTCCAAATCGAAACGCGACACGCAGACCTTCCCAGGCCGTACGGCCATGTCGCGACCTCCCAAACACAATCGCACGTTTTCAAACTCCCTCCTCCAACTCGTCTTGCTTCCACGAATACAACCCCGGCCTCCAAACGAGCCATCGACGACCCAAACTCCAACAAACCAAAACCCTAGTTCACACGAGCATTCCCAACTATGGCCGCAACCTCCAAATGTTACACCAGATAGAAGAGAATGCTAAAATAGGATTTTACAAACTGTTTTCATGATTTTTAGACGGGTATTTAGTGAGAAAAGAATTTTTGAAGGTTTCCATTCACTTACTTTCACTGTTCTGGTTGCATGAGTTTAAAAAGGAAAAGAGACGTGATTCCTTGCATGTTTGAATAGGTAAAGTCAAATCCTAGGCGGCTGATTGGATAGGGTAGACGGCTGAAAGGAAAAGTTGACTAGATAATTTATCAATTAAATTTCAAAACGTCTCAATTTACGTAACTTAAAATCTCGAACCCCTATCAGGGTGTGCTACTAGGCATTCATTATGTTATACCCTTATTCTGAATGCAATGGAAAAGGTTTCGAGTCCTAATTTGGTCGTATGCGGAAGATAGCTTTATGGACCCAATTATTATATTGAATTTTTCGATATAAAATTCAACGCGTTTCTATTCCGTACGACCAAATGATAACTCCAAACACTACGAAATTTGAAATCCGGTAATAATACACTATTACGGATCTAATGGAACTGGTTTCGTCGAAATCCGAGACTGAACCTCGAAAGGCTATTTTTATACATTAATTTAAACAAGCTATTTTTAAAATCGAGAAAACCACTTATAAATCCAATTTAAAATTATACTTACCTCCATTCTTATTAATATAAATTTTATAAGCCTTTAAATTATTTTTATCAAGCTTAAAACTCAAAATCCAATTATTTGAGTAAATTCCAATTATTAAATTATCCAATAAACCATTATATTTGAAATTCAAGTTAAAAATTAACTTTTCAATATTTAAAATCCATTAAATATTTCAATTTCAAATAACCAAAATTCTAGATCTTTATACATCTCATCCCTAGAGTTGCATACCCTTATATTGGATTCGCAATCATTTAGGAAGAAACAGGGTAAGTGGGTTCTAAGCATAACTTATTAACCAAATTCTGAGATATAAATGAATGTGATGCACCGGTATCAAATAGTATCCTAACCGGAATACTTTGAATCAAAAATGTACCTTCCATTACAGTCTTTTCCTTTTCTGCTGCAGTTGATTTGGAAGAAGACGGTGGTCCAATAGCAAATACCTTTCCTTTTTCTGCCCTAACTGGCTCTGGACACTGGTTTTTATAATGCCTAACTTGATCGCAGTTGTAACACTTAATATGCTTCTTATTCGCAGCCTTCTTCTACCCCTTTCCTGACCGGCGCTCGTTTGCTAAATGACCCTTCTTGTCACATTTGTAGCAGACTAAATCACCTTTTGACTTCTTGGCTTAATCTCCCTTCTGGGCTCCTTTCTTTTTGAAGAAATTTCTCTTCTTTCCCTGAGAACTCTGGGATTCAATAGGCTTCTCTCTAGCACAAATAGCAAGCATCTCTTCATGGCGAATGGCCATCTCCACCAACACATTACAGGGATCACGGATACGAGTCAGGGTTGCTCTAGTAAGCTCGAGCCTCAGTCCTCGAATGAACCTTTCATTCCTTCTGATGTCGGTGTCTATAATAGCGTATCCATATCGAGATAGCTCATCAAATCTATTTGTATACTCGATAAGTGACATGTCTTCCTGAACCAAATTCATAAATTTTCTCATCAATGCTAACTTGGCTACTTCAGAAATAAACCTTTGTTCGAATCTCCTTCGAAAATCAGCCTAAGTCAACTCTTCCTCTGGAACTCCGGCAGTCACACATTCCACCAGTGAAGAGCTGACCCTTGCAACTGTCTAGAGGCCAACCTTCTCTTCTGCGCATCTTCTAAACCCAAATCAGAGAAAATCCTTTCATGGTGTAACTCCAATTCTCCACTTCTATAGCATCTTCTGATCCTATAAATGGCTTTCCACCCAAACTGGTGTAGTCTCGGTTTAGCTTGGCATAATTGTTCCTAACGGGAATCATAGGATTTGCTCCTCCAATATTTCCATCCACTCCAGCAGTTCCTGCTTGCATCAAATTAGTAAGGAACTAATACATCATCCTCGCATCCACTTGCGGATTTCCAGCACTCACATTGGCTTCCGCATTTTGATTAGCGTTAGCCTGTCGACCTTGGTTCCTCCTGGTGTTAGGTCGAGCATTTCCATTAGTAGTGGTGCTTCCTCCACCTAAATTTCCTCTACCATTTCCTTCTTCCATATCTTCTTTCTCGTAAATCTATATACGAGCCTTAGTAAGATACAAAAGAATGGTCTAAGAGAAAAGGGACTTATGTACTTATATATATACACTTATATATATCAAATACAAGTACGTTACAATCGCATTAACCCAAACCACGATCAAATTTTTCATAAACCTATGCTCTGATACCAACTTGTAACATCCCCCACTTGGAGGCCCAACTGTTGCAGTCATCCATAGTTATTAATCCTCGGCGACCAAACACAGTAATGTTAGATAAATTGATATATCAGAAACACATGGATATGGAAAAGTTTAAAATTTCAGAACAACTTTCACATTCCATTCCAAAACCATTTCAACATTCTTTACTTAATCCCACGACGTTAACCACCTTCAGAAAAAATATAATTATTACAATATACCCCAAGAGCGACATATGAAGATGCCCCATTGGCGATCAGAGTGTATAATAGGCAATAAACAACTTTGCCTTAACAAAATAACACAACGGAATCACATGAGAAAGAACTTAAATAACTACATGCCTCATGCATGACTCCGGAAGCTTTTTCGTCTTAAGGGGTACCTGAAAACCTCAAATCTCAAACTACTCAAAATCAACTGAGTACCCAAGATTTTAAGTGGAAAACATAAACTTCGAGTCAGATATAATGCCAGGTATGAATAATAATATACCATCTCAAATTATTTAGATATCTAGTGAGACCACGCTGCTTAGCGGAACAGGTTTTCCCCTCACCGGTATCTTAAAACATTTATAAAACTATATACTATGCTCCTGCATCCACAATAGTTAAAACATTATGATGATATGCAAAACAATTAAATCAATTCTGGATTACCCATCCTCATTCATTCTGACTATCTATCTCAATTATAGTTTCTAGGATTACTATAAACCTGTTAAATGCTTATGGACTATCTGTCTAATATCATAGTTTTCATGGCACTAAGAACCTATTGGTAACTCCAATATCTTATTTCTTATCCTAGTTTTCATGGGCAAACTACAAACCTACCGACCCCTTCCAGTATCAAACCATAGTTTTCATAGGCTGACTATGAACCTATTGGCCCCAACCAATATAATTTTCCTTACACGGTTTTTATGGGCTTACCGTTAACCTATTGGCCTCTGCCAATATCTTTTACTTATATTCACCACTAGGTCAACCTAACTGGTTATTCTACCTTTTTCCAAAGTACAGTTTTGGATTCATTACAAAGTGAATGTATACTGGGAGGAATGCGGATTACGGATCTTAAGGCTAGGAATAACACTAGAGGGGGGGTGAATAGTGTTTATAAGAAATTACTAAATCTTTTTGAGATTATGTTAATTTGAACACAAATGTATGCAATATTCAGACACAGATATAATCACAGAAACAAACACAGATGCAGAAATAAAATAAAAGTAGTAAAGGAAAGAACACACTGGATTTTATACTGGTTCGGAGTTACCCTACATCCAGTCCCACACAACTAAGTACGGATTTCCTTTCAAAAATAATTCAAAAATTACACCCTCGGTTTCAAGGCTACGAGGTACACCCTCTAGAATCATAATCCTTTGGGTAGAGATACTTGATTTCCGAGGCAACAAGTTCACCCAATTGATTTCCAAGGCTACAATCACACCTTTTCTCGCTTGATTGATTTCCAAGGCTACAATCACACCTTTTCTCGCTAGATAGATTACAAAGAAGACTATAACTCTGAATAGCACTAGGATCTTATTGAGATAGTGATAGAGAATCAAACCAGAGATGATCTAGTTAGATTCAATGTTGATTTCGGCAGAGTGATGATAGGATTTTGAATAAGAAAATATGGAAGAAGAAGAGAAGTGAAAAACCAGAAAATCTGTATTAAAATTCGTTGAAATTAACCCCTATTTATAGAAGAACAACAGCCATGTCCATTTGTGAAAGCTTATGGCGAATAGACACTTCTTTTGTAATTTAATTTTTTGAATCTAACTGTCACTATGTCGACATGGGGTACTAGGGCATGTCGACATCCCAAAGCATTTTTTGATGATTTGATTTTCTTTGAAAATAACCTTTATCTTATATTAAAAACTATTTAAACTTTATAAATATACTTGACTATAGATAAAATACATAGATCAATATAGAGAATAATATATATATAATTTTACTATAATTTTATATTTAAATTTAAGTATAAATATATTATAATTAAAAGATAGTTTAAAAACAATCGAAGTTTAACACAAGAGTTTATTTAAAAACAAAAACAAAGAATATTTTAAGGCTAAAACATCTTTTTGAAAATCATTTGAAAAGATAATTTTTAAGGCTAAAACATTTTGAAAAGCAGTTTTGAAAATCATTCTGAAGTAGTTTTGAAAATCATTTTGAAATAGTTTTGCAAGCTTCTTCCTGCAGAATATCTCATCATATCAGGACTCGAGAACTTGTACAAAACCAGGATGTTCGTGGGTTTGTAAGCCACTTATCGTAGGTTTGTAAGCTACTTACCGTGGGTTTGTAAGCCACTAAAAAGGTAGAAATGGGTTCCATCCCAAAAGAAAAATGGAGTGATGATTTCAGTGCTATTATGAAGTTTTAACATAATTCTAGACTCAATACTTATCTTGAACTCTTGATAATCTTGATACTCATGAGTCTTCAATCTTGATATCTTGAATCTCTATACTATACAGTCTTCATTGTTTGTACCTGCATGGTTAAATCCTGCATATATATCTAAACTATAATGTTAGTATTTATATTTTATAATCTTATTCTAAGGTTGTTGTCATCAAAACCATCATCTCAAGGACTAACAATCTCCCCCTTTTTGATGATGACAACCTTTGTTTATAAAATATTACTTCTATCCTAATAACTCCCCCTAAATCTAATAACTCCCCCTTAATCTATGCCTAACTACCCTATTTTATATTTCTCCCCCTTTGTCATCAACAAAAACAAACAAACTCTAAACTATATAACTCCCCCTCATTCTTGTACTGCATTAAGAAACTATATAATAGAGTATATTAAGAAATAACTGTACTTATAGACATGATATTCAATCAACGATTATAAATATATCAATGTATATTTATACATTCATCAATCCACACCAAGTGTTTATCAAATCAATCAAAACAAACAATTTCAATCAAAGAAATCAGTTCAAACAAAGTAATCAAATTAAATAAAGCAATCAAATTAAATGTTACGAGGAACTTCCACCCATCTTTCTTCTCCGAAAATAGGGTCTGCTTTGATGGCATCCCAATTTTCATTGTCATTTGTGAGAGAGACAGGAGGATGTGCTTCGTTATCATCCTTGTGCAGGGAAGAAATCATCCATCGAATTGCCTCGAAATGCCTTTCTTGCTCCTTGATCATCTGCATTTGACTTAATTCTAAGTGTCGCTGGTTACGAAGAATGAACGAGAGAATATTCTTGAATGAATTAAGAGTTTCTTCAAGATTTTCGGATAAGTTATGAATTGGATTAGCCATTTTTGAAATTGTGAGAAGAATGAGAAATAGAATAGATAAGAAATAATATTCAGTAATGAATTCTGGAAGAAATCGGTATATATAGGTGTAGAAATTCGTTTGAAATGAATAGACATATGGTAGTTATTCAAATTTCAAATTCAAAATGAAGTGTCATTTATGACCAGTACATGTCGACATGGTCATAGAGGGTATTTCGACATGAGGCAGTGAAATTCGATGATAATTTTGATTTTGTGAATAATTGTGTATATATATATATATATATTTATATAATATACTAACATTTATTCAAGAGATAAGATAAGCTGGATAATAGAAAAGAAATTCAATTTCATTGCATAGAAGAGTGATACAATGATTAATCATAAACAACTACATAAACATTCAAATTAAAACAAACTTAAACTAATTCGACATGATATGAAAATATAGAACTAGTTAGAGGATGATGAAGATGAAGATAATCCAAGTTTCTTGCTGACTTTGGAGAAAAACTTGTTCATCTTGGATGATATTTTGTCCAACTTCTTACTAACGGAATTTTTAAGAACCCGTTGATTCTCAACAATAATCTTTTGGTTTTTGAGAAGGGTTTTGTTGGTAGGATTGGAGGGATAATCAATACTTTCTAGGGATGTCTCACCTTCTTCTTCTTCTTTTATTTCCATTTCATCCCCTTCTTCTTCTTCTATTTCTTCCTCTTCCATTTCTTCATGAGCCAAACGCTCTTCTTTTTTGGCAAGACTCTCATAAGGTTGAAAAACATATGGGATTTTCATGAGAGAAATGTTTGAAATATTAAAAACTTTTCTTGAAATAAATTCTTCTCCTTTGAAATTTACTCCAAAATAGTTGAAAATCCGAGTAAGGTAAATTCCATGATATAAAGTGTTTTCTCCCATTTCAAAATTTTTAGGACGAAGTTCATCCAAAATAACTTACGCCCAATTGATATCATAATTTCCGAAAATAGCAAAAAGAGCTTTGCAAACTTTTGAGGTAGGATTGTTAAAATTCCCCGATCTTGGGGTCAAAGTATGTTGTAAAAGAAGGTTAACAATTCTTGCTTTTGGACGAAAGTTTCGGTTTTTAAATTCAAAGTTTTCATCTCCTTCAAAAATATGATGAAATATCTCACGATCATGTTCATCGATTTGAAAACTAGAAAGATCCATTCCCTTATTCTTGCAATTGAGAATGGTACCCAAAAGATCACAATTTAAAACAATTCTAGTGCCTTTGACACTACTCCAAATTTCATCATCATTCCCTTCATAAAATTCTTGATTAAGATTTGCATAGAAAATTTTGATAAGATTTGGATAACAAACAAAATCATTTTGAGAAGCATCAACAAGACTAAGAATAAGATCGTTTGCAAAAAGAGTATCAATTTCATAAGAAGCAAAATCTTGAAAAATAGCAAATTTTCCGGGATGGACTTTTCCATAATTAGCATAATTGATGTATGCTTTTATGGCCTCCGAATTATTGAGGAGTTGCTCTTTCAAGTTTCTGGAAAGTCTCATGGTGGAGGGGTTGCTTGAAGAAGCCATTAAAGTAGAGAGTAGAGAGCTTGAAGTTTTGAAGAGAGAGTTTGAATTTGAAAATGAAAGTGAAAAGTTATGATAAAAGATAGTGAATAAATAGATTTTTGAAAGACATGTTCTCTGGTCAAAAAATGCCTTTTCAGAGTATTGAATGAAGTGAAAAGGTGGAGGGAAATTCAACCATTTGAATTCAAATTTTGAATTTCAAATTCTGGTACCTATGTCGACATCAGGGTAGGGATCATGTCGACATATGCCTATGAATTTCTATGATTTATTTTTCCTAAGTATTCTAATATATATATACTTATTATTTTAATGTCTATATATATATATATATCTGGAATATTATTAGAATTATAGTATATTCCAGAAAATATTATTATATTATTAAAAAATAATAAAAATAAAATAATAATAAGAAAATTATAACAATAATAAATAAATTTTAAAATTCAATCAACACACCAATTCAAAATCAATCAATCAAGCAATCAATCATCTAATTCTAAGCATGCAATTTCAATCAATTGTATTGTAAATGTGTACCTTTTTTGACTCTGTTTCCTTGAACTTGTTGAAGTCGTGAACTGCCGTGAAACACAAATTTGAGTTATCTGTCTTCTGATCATCATCGCTTGAGGACGAGTCTGAGTCATCTAGAGTAGCAGTAAATGCACGCTTCCGTTTCTTTACTAATTCATTGTTTATAAGAGGATTCTACCTTTCTAGATACGGACAGTCTCCTTTGATATGGTATGGTTCGTCACAGTTGAAACATTTGACATTGTTTGACACTGCATTCTGATTTCTAGAATTCTTATAGTTGTTTCTCTTGAGATTATTCATCTTTCTGTATTTTAGGAATTTCAGAAAATTCTTGGTCATAAATGCTATCTCTTCATCATTATCACTGTTTGAGTCTGATCCGTCGGTTAATGCATTGAATGCCATTGATTTCTTTTCAAATGCTTTGCTTTCTCTTCTCCCGATCATTTGGACTTCAAACGACATTAGATTTCCAATCAATTCTTCTATCTTTAAGGTACTGATGTCATTTGCCTCTTCAATTGCAAGTGTCTTTTGATCCCATTCTGGAGTGAGAGAATTTAAAAATTTTCTGACTTGATCTTCTTCCGAAAATTCCTTTCCCAAGGATATTAAAGAATGCACAATATCCTGAAATCGACTATACATATCTGAAATAGACTCATTAGTATTCATTTTAAATAACTGAAACTGATTTGTGAGAATGGAAATTTTGGTCTGTTTAACTTTGCTTGTTCCTTCGTGAGTCACTTGCAAAGTTTTCCAGATTTCATATGCAGACTTACAAACTGACACTCTATTAAATTCATTTCTATCAAGTGAACAAAACAGAATATTCATTGCTTTAGAATTATTTTGTGCAACAGTCTTTTGCTCAGCGGTCCACTGTGCAAAATCAGTTGTAGGTTCAGAATATTCAGTTTGTGTGATATTCCAAGTATCTAATCCTATAGATTGTAAATATATTTTCATCCTACATGCCCAATATGCATAGTTACTGCCATTAAAAAGTGGTGGTCTGACAGTAGACTGACCTTCTACAAATGAACTAGTGACAGGGATACTAGTGTTAGTAACAGTACCAGTGTTGGTAGCCATTTTGAAAACTTTTCAAAATTCAGATTATGAAACTTTTGAAAACCTGGCTCTGATACCAAATGTAAGGAATGCGGATTACGGATCTTAAGGCTAGGAATAACACTAGAGGGGGGTGAATAGTGTTTAAAAGAAATTACTAAATCTTTTTGAGATTATGTTAATTTGAACACAAATGTATGCAATATTCAGACACAGATATAATCACAGAAACAAACACAGATGCAGAAATAAAATAAAAGCAGTAAAGGAAAGAACACACCGGATTTTATACTGGTTCGGAGTTACCCTACATCCAGTCCCGCACAACTAAGTACATATTTTCTTTCAAAAACAATTCAACAATTACACCCTCGATTTCAAGGCTACGAGGTACACCCTCCAGAATCACAATCCTCTGGGTAGAGATACTTGATTTCCCGGGCATCAAGTTCACCCAATTGATTTCCAAGGCTACAATCACACCTTTTCTCGCTTGATTGATTTCCAAGGCTACAATCACACCTTTTCTCGCTAGATATATTACAAAGAAGCCTATAACTCTAAATAGCACTGGGATCTTGTTGAGATAGTTATAGAGAATCAAACCAGAGATGATCTAGTTAGATTCAATGTTGATTTCGGCAGAGTGATGATAGGATTTTGAATAAGAAAATATGGAAGAAGAAGAGAAGTGAAAAACCAGAAAATCTGTATTAAAATTCGTTGAAACTAACCCCTATTTATAGAAGAACAACAGCCATGTCCATTCGTGAAAGGTTATGGAGAATAGACACTTCTTTTGAAATTTAATTTTTTGAATCTAACTGTCACTATGTCGACATGGGGTACTAGGGCATGTCGACATCCCAAAGCATTTTTTGATGATTTGATTTTCTTTGAAAATAACCTTTATCTTATATTAATAACTATTTAAACTTTATAAATATACTTGGCTATAGATAAAATACCTAGATCAATATAGAGAATAATATATATATATATATATATTTTACTATAATTTTATATTTAAATTTAAGTATAAATATATTATAATTAAAAGATAGTTTAAAAACAATCGAAGTTTAACACAAGAGTTTATTTAAAAACAAAAACAAAGAATATTTTAAGGCTAAAACATCTTTTTGAAAATCATTTGAAAAGATAATTTTTAAGGCTAAAACATTTTGAAAAGCAGTTTTGAAAATCATTATGAAGTAGTTTTGAAAATCATTTTGAAATAGTTTTGCAAGCTTCTTCCTGTAGAATATCTCATCATATCAGGACTCGAGAACTTGTACAAAACCAGGATGTTCGTGGGTTTGTAAGCCACTTATCGTAGGTTTGTAAGCTACTTGTCGTGGGGTAGAAATGGGTTCCATCCCAAAAGAAAAATGGAGTGATAATTTCAGTGCTATTATGAAGTTTTAACATAATTCTAGACTCAATACTTATCTTGAACTCTTGATAATTTTGATACTCATGAGTTTTCAATCTTGATATCTTGAATCTCTATACTATACAGTCTTCATTCTTTGTACCTTCATGGTTAAATCCTGCATATACATATATATCTAAACTATAATGTTAGTATTTATATTTTATAATCTTATTCTAAGGTTGTTGTCATCAAAACCATCATCTCAAGGACTAACATATACATGTATGAAGAAACAAATAATATAACTTGGTTAATTCTTTTAACCCATTATGACTTCTTCATAAATTCCATTTTCCAATACTTTGTTTGTTAATATGCCATGGTTTTGCTTTTAAATGATATTGGGTTATTTATTTGGAAAACTATACTTTCAAAACCTTCGAAACCTTGCTTTCAACCATACTGGATAACCTCCTTCGAAAGCATATATCTTTTTTCAAAACATTAGACTTCTGTCTTTAAAAACACTTTAAAATCTTTCTTTCAACACCTTTCGAATATAATAAAGTGTTACTTATTAATTATTAGAAGCATAGCTTTGAAACCATTGGAAGTTTCTCTTCCTAAAGAATTGAAAGTTCCCATTTCGACATCATTGGGTTTACCTTATTAAAATATCAGTTGGGTCCAAGAAATTATATAAACGAAAGTATCTCTTTAAAAACAATTCTTTATTATATAAATATATTGGGGAATTTATGATGGTGTCGGAACCATCTCTTTCGATTGAGTCGAAAGCATATATTAAAAATACTGAAGGATAGCTTCAAAACTCCTTCCGAAACCATTGCCTTCGAAACCCATAACCCTTTTGAAAGCATTTAGAAAGCGACTAAATAAGGCTTTAAAACAAATAGCGCCTTTCAATAGCATTGATAACTTCAATACACTCGAAAGGCAAAAGAATCGGCGGTAGGGTTTCGACTAGGTCGGAACCCCTTCTTTCAAAAGTATTGATTTATAAATAAAGGAACTCATTCGCCACCTCCTTTTCTTTTAAAACAAACATGGCAACCCCTTCAAAAGCCATTATAAAACTCCTTTCGAATACATACATATTGACTAAGTCAAAAGTGTAGAAAAACAAAGGCAGGCGCTTATCTTTTCAAAACAAACTGAGGTAACGACCCCATCGGAAGCTATGCTTACGACACCATACCTTTCGCCTTTCTCCAATCCACTACGTATCACCTAGATGATACCATGTGTGTTGAATTTAACTTAATGGAATTTCGACATAGTCGAAGGCAAAAGGTAAGGGCGAAAGGTACTCTGAATAGAGGCGAAACCTGTTTTCCCGGATTAAATACTAAATTAAGCAACTTATATAAACGAACCTGCCTACGTATAAATTTCTTATTAGTTGCCTTAACTTTTCCCATGCTTTTCAAAACTAGCCGCCTTTTTATTTTGGACAAGTATCAAAATTAAACTTTTGCAGATAAAACCTTCCTCTTTATTTACACGTAAATCATTTTGATCCTCTTCTCAAAATAATTTATTTTTTATATCAAATCACTTAAGAAAAATTCACAGAAATTTACTTTGATCTTGTTATCTAACATATCAAAATTTCAAATCCAAATTCTCAATATATTTTCTAAAATAAATTATTAAACCCAACGTGCTATATTTTCATTCAAAAATTCATAATAATCTGTCCAATGCTTGAAAAATTATCAAACTTAAAACCCAACTCTAAAAACATGTTTTGCATAACATATAATTTTTCCATGACATTTAAACATCAATATCACACGGTTTTGATCTAAAACCGTATGAACCGTTATTTAAACAATCTTGTTTAAATTTAAACAAACCATAATTCAAGCATATCATTAGTAAACATCATATATACGAATTTAAACTTAAATCCGAAACATATATTTAACTAATAGAGATGGAAATTATCAGTCACCTTAATCTTTGATGAGGAAAATGGATTGAGATGAGTTTGATTCCCCTTGTTGCTTTTTTATTCTTTTCTTTCTTCTTTGAATTTCCTCTTCTTCTTTTCTTTTTAATGGCCGGCCTTATCTTCTTTTCTTAGGTTTTTATTTTATTTTTTGTGAGAAAATGAACATGAGTGTGAATGGCTTAATGGTAAACATATATATATATATAAAGGTAAGGTTAGGTGTACTTAAATCCCATTATACCCTTACATAATTCAATTAGTTTATGAACCATTCTTTAGCCCAATTAAATTAATAAGCACGGCCACTTAAATTTATTCAAATCTCAATCCCCTTATCACTTAATATTTACATTATTCTATTTAATTTATCTAATTAAATATCCTGAATAATATTATTTAAAATTAAGGGTGTTACAATAAGCTTATAGGTATAACTGTTATAGAGATATATCATGCATTCGATAGGGAGGACCCTACCATTGTCATGTTAGAAAGTGTTCGCGAATGTTATGGCTCTTCCTTAGAAATCTATTTATCGAACATAGAGATTATGAATTTTGATGTATATCTATAATGTTTTGATGTGAGATGCAAGCATCACAACTATTTTATATTTTTATTTTTCACATATTAGACACTATTTATTTATCACCCTTATTTACTTATAAAAATAAAATGGTTTTGGTTCTTGTGAGGTGAAAATCCATTCCATTCTACGGTGCGGTCTCATAATGTACCATTATATGTTTACGTATATATCTTAAGCTTCTCATACCAAACCCTGTCTGACTTGAAGTTTGTTTTTCCCTTAAACTCTTGAGTACTCATTTGAATAGGCTGATAAAGGCGAGATATGTTTAGGACATTTTGGAGCTGATGGAGGATGAGGAGGAGGCTTCTAAAGATATCAGCTATTTTGTTTTTAGCTACACTATTAGTATATATGTAACAATAATTATATGGACAATCTATTATAGCTATCCAGGCTGAAAGTTAGTACATGTTTGTAGCTCTGATAAACCCTGTATTTTGAGAAGTAACCATATGTACTACCTATTGTTTATATTATACATAATCATTTCATTGTGAGATATTGTTGTTTTGTTCTTTCTTTCTATTCTTTATTTTCTTATACCCTGTCATTTTATCTTTTATAAGCTTAAATAGTTGACATGTGAATATTGTAGATGCATTTATTATTATCTTTAGGAGTCAAAAAGCCGGATCGTCACATATTAGGATGTCACATGATTTGGGTATTGTAGAGTTGTATACTTAGACACCCTATATTGTACTTTGAGTAGTAGTACACCTATATGATGATGGTAGACTAGCATTTGTTGATGTTATGTGCTAACTTATTGGATGTAGGGACATGTCAGGTATGATTCTTCATACCTTCTGTTCATATCTACTATATCGACTTTTGTAGTACTTTGATATTATAGATCACTCATACTAGACTTATATCCAACCTGAGGTTATTTTATATGCTTCCTATCATCTTGGGCACTCTTAAATGAGTAGATTAGTGATAATAGGTATCAGATAATGCATGAAGTTGTGTAGAGGATGAGCAGTTGGCTAGCGCTTTCATATACTATATTTTGAAGTTGTTATTATTATTCCACTATGCAGTACTATAGAGCTGTTATCAGTACTATTTATCTATTAGATATAATTTTCCTTTTGCATTTATTTGCTTTGATGTATAAACTCTATTCCACTCATTTTGTGTAACTATGATGGATTCGGTGCACTCTGATTGGTTTTGATTCGTCTAGTTATATTATCGTCTTACCTATTTTATATATATGTTGATCATAATATTTTATCTTATGTGTTATGAGATATACGTCATGTTTTGTTATGGATTGTTTTATTTTAGCCTTGACTACTACTTTACATCGTCCATATACAATGGCAACGCACTATTTTCTATTTTTCAGTATTGAAGGTGTATGGTAACCATTAGAGTAGTGGTTGATGCTTTGAGTTGGAAACATGTGACGTTACATTCCATATTATTAGAGTGGAGGCAGTTAGTGTTTATTTTTGGATTTGATTTCTGACCATCATAAGAGTAAATTCATGGTTTGTTGTCAGCTTTAGAGGTTAGGCAAGCACTTATGTATCATATTGGTTCTAATCAGAGGAGTGTTGGGTCAATGGCGGGTATCACAGATCAGATGGAGATAAGAGAGAAGTCTTCCCATTTATATACATACTTCGTTGATTCGAAGGGGTATCTTAGGAGACATGGTAGATGTGTATACCAGAGATTTGAGAGCTGATGGTTGAGGTTATATCAGAGTCTCATCGTTCTAGGATTATTATTCATCCTAGTGGAGATAAGATGTATATGGACATGAAGAGAGTGTTTGATCGGCCAAGGAAGAAAAGGCACTGGTGGAGTATGTATCTAAATGCTTGAGTTGTTAGAGGGTCAAACTAAGTAAAGAAAGCCAAGGGGACTTTTGCTACCCTTAGATGTTTCACCGTGGAAGTTGGAACACATTTTGATGGACTCTATACATGGCTTACCTAGGAGTGGGCGAGGAAATAAGATTATTTGGGTCATCGTCGATCTCTTGACTAAATGCACCTATTTCATTCCAGTACAAAGTACGCGGACAATAATTTCATTGGCTACCTTATACATTAGAGAGGTGACAAGATTGCATGGGATTCCAGTGGGCATAGTTAGTGACAGAGATTAACTATTTACTAGTGAGTTTTCAAGGAATCTTCAGGATGCTTTAGGGACTAAGTTTAACTTTAGCACTGCATATCACCTACATACAGAGAGGGTGTATAGAATATTGGAGGATTTTTTGAGGGCATGTATTCTTAACATTGGTGGAATATGGGAAGATCGTTTATAATTAGTGGAATTTAACTATAATAACTACTACCAGATGAGCATAGGCATGACACCATTGGAGGCTTTATATGGATGGCCGTCCAAATCCTCATCACGCTGGTGGGAGGCGATAGATAGGGTTATACTTGGACCAAACATGATTAGGGAAACTTCTAAAAGGTAGAGCTAATGATAAAAAAGGAAGAAGACTGCACAGGATAGACAGAAGTCATATGCTGGTAAGAAGGCATATAGAGCTAGAATTAGCAATAGGTGACATGGTTTTTGTAAAAGTATCTCCATTGAAGCATGTTATGTGATTTGGTAGTTTGCGAAAGCTAGTGCCTCGCATTGTAGGGCCTTTTCGGAATCAAAGAGAGCAGAGAAGTTAGCTTATAGGTTGACACTTCCTGAAAAGTTGGTGGGTGTTCACAATGTGTAACGACCCATATTTTTATGTATTAGTAGATCTTAATAATATTATTTTCATAACTATGTTACCTTATATTAGACTATAACTTTAAGTAGTATTGTGTTTTGACATTTTTGAAACATAGAATAAAATATAGACAATTTGGACCTTAAAATCTTGTGATTACTATAACTTTTGATAAAACCGAGTTTTGTCCTAATAACCTATTTTAAATGAGTGACATGATGGAACATCTTTCTATAGAGTGGTCGTAATAGATTTTGGGCCAAACAGTTTAGGAGATATCGCAACTTTAAGTTAGACGGTTTTTAGTAGATTTAGTGGTAATTAGTCTAACCTACAATTGGGCGCATTAACCTATTTTGGTGATTGTGTTAACTTCAGCACTAAAGACAACCACTAGTCACTTTTCTTCTTCTTAAAAACATATCTAATCCTCCATTAGTCAAATATCCTATCAAACCCATCATTTCTTCATAAAAAAATATGTTAAACCAAGGTATTAAGGGTAGATTAGCAAGGGGACTGCTAAGATACTTCCAAATTAGCATTTTTGGATTATGGAATTCAAATCTACTTCTGCCCATTTTAGATCTAGCTTGATTTGGTTGATTTTCATCGATTTCACATTGGGAGTTGAGAGATTTATCATCTCAATATCTCTTATATACGCATATATATATATATATGTATGTTTGTATGCGTGTGTATGTTGTATGTATGTATATATGTATGTATGTATGTTTTAACATGTTTTGGATCCATCTTAAAGTAAAAATATGATTTTGGAACTAATTTGGAATTGAAAATGAATTGTAAATGAGTTTAAATAATTTAAACAGATTTAAATGCATGTTTCATATTATAGTGGATCATATAATGCGAAAATAGCATGTAAAGGTTATATTGATTAATATGTTATGATATGACACTTTTTTTGCTTGTTTGTATGTATGATTACATGATCATATGCATTTGAATTGGATAAAATGCTTATCGAAAACGAATTGGAGATTATATCTTTCTATTGGCAAGGATCTTCATGTAGATGGAGTGGCTATGTGTTTGCTCTCGGATTTAGTTACACAAAGGATGGAAGATTCGTAGTGTTAAAACAACTTCAATGGATCAGTTTAGAGTGTTTGGAGTCATATCAAAGCAAAGGAGATTGCACATGGATCAAAGTGGTGAAATAGAGATGGACCAGATCTAAAAACTTCAGAATTTTGGCTAAATGTTGACCATAATCGATCTGCACCGATCCATATGGATTTTGTCAAGGTATCACTTCATCCATTATAGATAGAGTAGGAGATATCACTTTCGAATGATCGGGCTATATGAGAGAGCATAATTGTTATATACTTTGGTTTTCAAAACTATATAATGTGTGCATATATAAAGTAAGTTGCATTACATACATGAGTATTGCTTATGCAGTTTTCCTCTATAAAAGACTGATCATTCTTATTATAACATATAAGGATGAGCTAACATACAAGGAATACAGCAAGGAACTCTCTATCTAGAGTCGTAAATGGAGCAGGCAACGATGTAGTAGCTAACCTTGATATGCCTACTTTGTTCACTACTATGATGATGAACATTATGCAAAACACCCAAAGAGGAACTCCTGGTCAAGTACGTGGTGAGGCTCCAGTGCAAGTGCAATGAGCTAGCTTTGTTAAGCTCAATAAATATTTTCTAGTCATCGAGGAAAGTCGTTTATAGGAACAAAATCTGGATGGAAGTCCAAGATTGGGTAGGCACCCGTAAGCATATCTTCGATGATCTTGAGTTAGAAGAGCGTAATGACCCATATTTTTTGATAACTTAAAACAAAAAAATAAATTAAATCATTTTGACCAAAGGGAATAATCATCATTTTGTAACTTTTGAACTCAGAAATGAAACTTGTGCCGTTGTGACCGTCTCATTTTTTTATGTTTCAAAAATTTGCATTTGGCCTGACTCAACTTAGCTTAAACGGACAACTTACTTTTTCTATAAATACCTGGTCAATTTCTCATTTTGAAAATTTAAAATCATTTTATATACGCATTCTTTTTCTCTCTTCCTCCTCCTCTCGTATCAGAGAACCATCTTCCCTGAAATTCAAATTACTATCTCAATTCTCAACGAAAATAAATGATTCAACCTCTAAATTGAATAGCTTGGCTGGGACTATCATCCGGTACTCTTTAGATTCACTAATTCATCGTTTTAGAGTGGAGGCCAAATTTGGACAGCGAGCATTTGGGGATAAATTGAATCATTATGAGTGGCTTCGCGTACTTTATTATATAATATTTTTCATCCTGCCTAGTTCTAAAACAATTATGGTTTAAGAATGGAAACTGGAACTCTATGAATGATTTTTGAAATTTTATAGTGAAAATAAGTGTTAACATCTGAAAATAAAATGGGATGTAATCATATAAATAATTCAAAACTATAGTTTAACTAGTTTATATTAAAAATAAGATATAAAAATACATATAAAAATTTTGTAATTTTTTCTATAAATTATGATGTGTTATTTCAGCTCCTATTATAATTTTATTTTGGATTTATCATGATTTTTAATTATATTTCAAAGTATATATGTAAGAAAGTGAATTTATAAAAATATAGAACCTACTTTTATAAATAACGACTTTAAGGCAATTTTGGAATGATTTTGACTTGAACCCTTTTATGAATTTGAAATAGAATGATAGTAGAGAATCATATCAAAATTTCAAAGAAGATAGATCGAGAATCGGTTAAAAATGAGTAAGTTATTAAAGAAACAAAAACTGAAATATAAATCTATTTAACCTAGAAGTAATAGGAGTATTACTTCTGCAAATTTCAACCCCAATGGCTACCTCCGACTATCCCAACGGTCGATCTCTGGCTGCTTGCAGAGGCAACATGAACCTAGAATCTATATGGGACTATATAAAATAGCCAATTTACGAATATTTCGTTCTTTGACTGATTTGTGGGGTTGAGTAGAATTTTTGGATGATATATATTAATGTATGATGGATGCAAATGTGTTGGTTTGTTATGGGTGAAATTTAGACATGACTTGATTTGATTTGCCAACTTGACTGAATTTAGTGATTTGACGTATTTATAGTGGTATATATAGATATATACATATGAATAGTTGATTGTTATTATTAGTGGTTGTTTGACTATTGATTTTTTGAGACCTTTAGTGGTTATCATGGTAACACAATCACTTAGTGAGTATTGAAACGCTCAGATGCGTGTTGTATGGAACGTGTCCATTGGTAATTCAACAAAGTGTTAATGCAGTAGGGTAGGCTTGGCTTTGTATATTGGTTAAACCATATCATCGACCACTGTAACTATATTGGATTTATACCTCATTTCATGGAGTTAGCCATGTGTTATTGTATTGTTTGACTAACTTGTTAGATGTGGGTGAAATATGAATAAGTATGAGTGTTTACCATAGTTATCTTGGTATTATTTGGGAATGACTAGAGTATGTAGTAAAATATATGTAAACCACTCACCAGACTGTATTCTAACCCTCTCCATATTTTATCCTTTTTTATTTCATCATTAAGCCGATGGAAACTAGTAAATTGTATCGTGTGACACTAGATAATGCAGATGACGTTGGCGTTACTCTTGTATATAGGTTTGTATGTAAATAACTATTTGACATTGACAACGATTGCATGTGTGCATGGATTTGGATTAGATTTGACTGTATTTTACTATGTGTATGCTTTAAATGTATAAATTTGGAATAAAGGGACATTTAATTATATTATATGTTGTTACCTTCCATTGTGAGTTCAGAAAGAGATAAATAGATTATATTTTCTTGTTTTGTCTCTTGTTATCTTAATTTAACGATACATCGTTTTCGATTTTTGGGATTAATACAACAATAGTTGTGTTAAATCAGAAGGTCGAAACTGGTGGTTTATTATGCTTCATATCAAAGCAAAACTTTCCATAGACTAAGGACTGGGATTTATAAGAAGAATTATTTCAGAGTGGGGAGTGCCAGGCATTTTTGCTACTAAAGTTGAGGGTTCCATTAGGCTTTGCATCAATTATAGAGAGCTGAACAAACTAACAAGAAAGAGCTAATATCCTTTTCCTCATAGTGACGACCTTTTGATCAATTGGTTGGTGCTAAAGTTTTCTCTTGGCTTGATTTAGTGATTGGTTTCCATCAGTTGAGGGTGGTGGAGTATAGTATACCAAAGACTGTATTGATCACTCCTGATAAACTATCTGAATGGGTAGTCATACTGTTTAGCTTGATTAATGCACCTTTTTATTTTTTGAATTTGATGAGTGAAGTTTTCCTAGAGCAGTTGAATAAATTTGTTTTGGTGTTTGTGGATGGTATCTTGGTATTCTCCAAAATCGAAGAAGAGCACAAACATCATTTGAAGGAATTATTATAAGTTTCGAGAAAGAATTAGCTGAGAGAGAAATTCTCAAAGTTCCATTTTTGGAAGAAAGAAGTCAAGTTCCTTAGGCATATTGTATCTCGTGAAGGGATTGCCATTGATCTAGGGAAAGTGGAAGCGGTAATAAATTAGAAGATAACGACAAATGCTTTTGAGGTTGGTAGCTTCTTAGATTGGCTGGTTACTACATGAAATTTATCAAAGATTTTACAATGATCTCATCACCTATGGCTAAGCTTACTAAGAAGAATCTGACGCTTTCCTGGAACCTAGATTATGGGGAAGGCATTTGTTAGGTTAAAGGAGTTCTTAACGAGCGCACCTGTCTTAACCCTCCTCGATGGTACCGAACTATTTACCATCTATACTAATGCTTGCGAAACCGATCTTGGTGCTGTTTTGATGCAAGAAGGGAAAGTGATAGCATATGCTAGCCGACAGCTCAAGGTATTGTTAGTGTCTCAGATATTGATTTTGATGACAACAACCATATAAATAAAGAAACTAATGTTTTGCCAAGTTGTATAGTATATATTGCAGAATATTACTCAGGTACGAAATGAGTAAACTTGAAGACTAATCAATATAAAGACTAAAGTTTAAGAGTCAGAGATAATCAAGACTCACAAGTTTAAAGATAAAAATTTGAAGAGCTCAAGACTTTAATGTATAGTTATGAGTCATAAGAATAAATTGTTAAAGCCCCTAATAGTAGATTCTAATCTTTATCACAAAATTCTAATCTTTGATATTTTATCAAAATAAATTATTTAAAATTCAAAATATTTTTTTTCAAGTACTTTATAAAAAAATTTAGGTGTGTTACCTGGCTACTTGGCCCGGCTACAAAGCGACAGTTGCAGAAGTTATAGTTAGCACTAGACAAGATTCTGGCTAAGAAGAGACTGGGGATATAAAGGTTTGATGCAATCGATATGGTTCAGCACGTATGTGCGGCTCGGTAGGTATGGATCGGTATGTATGGCTCGGTCAAAGGAGGATCGGCAGATGTCGCTCGATCAAGGACGAAGGTCATGCATGGCTCAGTCTAGGGGGTTAGCAGATACCGCTCGGTCTAGGTAGTTCGGCATGCCTCATTCGGTCGAGGTAGGTCGGCATGTATGGTTCGGCCTTGATGGTTCGGCGTGCGTCAGTCGGCAGGCCTGGATCGGTGAACTTTGTGATGGTTATTAATCTCTTCGACCGACAACAGAGTGACGTAGTTAGTCTTCCTATACCTCGGGACATAATGCCACTTGCTTCGAGTCTTTTGACAATCTGCTTCGAGTCAGCAGCGAGACAACCACTGGACCGACCGAGGTGGATCGGCGACCACCGTTCGGCATTCCTGGCTCAGTGCACAGAAGTTGCCGACTGTGGGCCAAAGTACCTTGTTCCTGAGCCTGCGATGGGAGTCCAGCCTATCTTCGTCTATAAATACAGAGACAAGGGTAAAGTTGAAGGGACCGTTTTTGGAGAACTCCAAGGATACTCTGCCATTTTTTGTACTCACTTCTTTCAGTTCAAACTTGTATTCGAGTTGTTTGTTTACGGATTGTATCTATATTCAAGTCTTTGAGAAAAGGCAATAAAGATTACATTAACAGTGGACGTAGGCAGTTACGCCGAACCACTATAATTCTGGTGTTCTTGTTTCTGTTGTCAGTTTTGTGTACATTCCTCTGTTTTAATTTACTATCTTCATTAATCTCTCTACACAAATCTTTTCTTGGGTGTTAGTGACCAATTTTGGTGCTAACAAGGTGTTCAAAGTATTTAAAAAGTATTTTTAAATTATTTTACAAATTATAGAAGTTTCAAAACATTTTAAAAGAATTATTGTTTTTCAAAGTTAACATAAATATGTCGACATAGGCCTTCTATATGCGTTGACAAATAGACCGTTGAAGAGGTGTTTTGGATTTTGAATAGTTGCGACTTTTAACCGCATCTCTTCACGAATAGATGCAACCCTTCATACATTATACAAAAGGGACTAGAAAACGAACTTTATTACTAACTTCTCTACTTTCTTCTCACTCCAAATTCTCACCATATAGTTCACAAAATCCACTTTCTATACTCTTCAAATTCATTCAAATTCAATTTCTACTTTAATACATACATTCTCTATAATCTACTTAATGATTTGGAAGTATTCCTCATTAATTCAAGGATCAAACCGTTATCAGAAGGGCAACATGATATCTTGTATCCCAAGTACAACCGTTGGTATTTAAAAATCAATAACTCTACACTTATTTGTTTGGGTGTGCCTATTGCTCATTCAAATCAAGTGGGTGTAGGATTGGTTAATCCGAACCAATATAAAATTATTGTGTCATCTCTCTTACTTTACTTGTTGTTATTGCTTTTATATTTATTTGTGATTACATCTGTGATTGCTTGATCAGTATAAATCTATGTAGATAATCTGTGATTTGATTTAAACCTTGAAACAAAGCTAAAAAGATTTATAAAAGTTATAAAACACTATTCACCCCCCTCTATTGTTAAAGTATCCTTAAGATCTGTTACACCATAACCCACATTTGGTATTAGTGCATTAGGTTTTCAAAAATTCATAGTTTAATATTTGAAAAGTATAAATGGCTAGTAACACCAGTAGTTCACTTTTTAACACTTTTATTAGAAGGACAATCAACTGCTATACCCTCACTATTTAATAACAGTAATTACACTTGTTGGTCATGTAGGATGAAGATTTATTTACAGTCTAATGGTTAAGATATTTGGAATATTGCATAAAGTGAATACACTGAACTCCAAACTGAATACTCAACATGGACATCAGACCAAAAGGCACAAGCACTTAACAATTCTAAGGCCATGAATATTTTATTTTGTTCATTAGATAAAAATTAATTTAATAGAGTTTCTATTTGTAAGTCTGCATATGAAATTTTAAGAATACTGCAAGTTACACATGAGGGCACTAGTAAAGTGAAACAGACAAAAATTTCCATGCTACTAATCAGTTTTAATTATTGAAAATGAAATATTCTAGATTTCAAGATATAGTTCATTCTTTAATATCACTAGGTAAAAAATTCTCTAAAGAGGACCAAGTTAGAAAAGTCCTCAATTCACTCTCTTCATAATGGGATCAAAAGACATTAGCAATAGAAGAGACTAATGACATTAATACTTTAAAAAATGAAGAATTAATAGGTAATCTAATATCCTATGAAACACAATTGTAGGGTAAAAAGGAAAGCAAGGCAACCAAAAAGAAATCGGTTGCATTCAATGCTACAACTAGCAATCGGGATTCAGATGATGGCGACAATGATGAGAAGATTGCTCTTATGACTAGAAATTTCAGTAAAGTCATGAAGTACAGAAACATGAATAACTTCTGTAGACCAAAAAACAAAAATTCTAGAAACGGAATTATGATTAAGTGTTATAGCTGTGATGAACATGGTCATATGCAAAAAGACTGTCCATATAAGAAGAAATCAAAGATCACGCATGTCACTGATTCATCTAGAAAGAGAAAGAGGGACTACACTACAACTTTAGATATTTTGATACAACTTTGAATGAAAATGAACCAGACATCGAGGATGCTAACATGTGTTTCACAGCAATAGAAGATTAATTGCATTAGAATAAAGGAAAACTTCAAAAGTGGTACTTTTTGCACTTAATTTTTATTTTATTTGAATTATTGAATTTAGGAATAAATATAGATTAATAATAATAAGTATATATAAGTGAATATTTATATATATAGGAATTTATTGCCTAAGTTCTAATTTTGGATTTTCGACCTATATGTCGACATAGTCCACATATGTATGTCGACATACCAATTGGAAAATTGGAGAATCTTTTCAAATTCAAACTTTTGAATTTCCTTCTCTTTTGCATTAATTTCAATGACCTGAAAGGCATCTTTTCAACTGAAAAATGTTAGTTCACTTTCTACTAATTAACTCATTCATATCACTTCATTTGCTCACACTTTATTTCAAAATTTAAAATCATTTTTCATTTTCTCTCTAAAATAATTATACAATGTCTTCTTCCTAAAACTAATCCTCCTCATCCAAAGCCATTAAGCTTACCAAAAAGATCAAAATCAACTTCATAACGATCAAGAGTCCATTGAAACTTATATTGAGTATGCTACTTATGGAAAAGTATTTTCGAGAAGGTTTGCAAATTTTAATGAATTTTCTTCTAACAGTTTACAAGATCTTACTTTAGAAAATGGTATTTTTGGTTTAACCGATTTATCTCAAAATGATTTTGATCGCTATCCCAATTTGGTTAAAAAAATTATGCTAGTTTGAATGGAAAAAAATTTCTAATAGAAGAAGGTCAAATTTGAAGTAGTGTAAAAGACACTGCTGTTATTTTAGATTGTGAAATTCTAGGTCAAATTCTTAGTTATAAAAATAGTGGAAATGAACTCACCACTTTTGTAATTGATTTTGGTAATTGTAAAGTATGCACGATTTATTTTCTAATGATGAAGAGTATGGTTTTAAAGGCAATAATATTAGACCTAAAGCAAGATTAATGAGTCTTATTTTACAACAAAGTATTACATCGAGGATGGAGAACAACAATAACCGGACTTAAAAAGTTTTCAAAGCTCCTTTTTCTATATTTGGAAAATATGATATAAATTGGGCTCAAGTGATTTTGGATGACTTTGTTCAAAAGAAAATCTCTAGGCATGAGAATGGACTATACCATGGTGTATATCTTATTAGAATTTTCAATTATTTTGGTATCGATCTAAGAGATCAAAACATTTTGCCTCACAAAGTTTTCAACAAAACCAACCTCTCCCTTATGCACATTCTTCTTGAATTCAAATCTTATGAATCTCTTCCTAAAAAGGAAGAGAGATTGGCAAGTTTAAAAAAGAGCAAGAGATTCTACAAAAAGAAGAAGAAAACGATGGTATTGAAATTGAAGATGAGGGAGAATAAGAAGTGGACGAGGAGGAAATGGATACTTATCTAGAAAGCTTTGACAAACCTTCTCGCTGTTACAACAAAGAAATCCTGAAAAACTAAGAAAAGCTTGTCAAAAACCAAAAGAAGCTTAAATGTTTCTTTAGTAAAAGGTTCACTTCTCTCTTGAACAAAATGGACAAATACTATGGAAAGATCATTAGGAAACTTGGAGGAAATTCATCTTCATCATCGTCATCTTTTTAGATTTTTTAATCTACCATTGTATCTCTTAGTTATATGTTTTCTAGTTTTATATCATGTTATTTTCACGTAATTTCTATTATGCCTATGTACTTCTATTTTAATTAATAAAATTTAATTCTTCTTGTTCAATAATGTTATCTTAGTCTATGCAAATCGTTAAATAGAATAGTACTAAGTATAAACAAAAATCAGAATAAAAACATAAATTATGCAAATTAAGGCACATATATCGACATACCGCACATAGATATGTCGACATACTAGCCGTTTTTGCAAATTTTTAAATTTCAAAAATTGGTAACCAACTTTAAATCAGTTATTTAAACCGTCATTTTATCTATATTTAATGCTTTTTCTTCCAAAAGACTCATCATTGGTTCATCTTTTAATCTCTTTTCATACAAACATTTCCTTACATAAAAATGAGTTCTCCATAACAAAAACTTTGTGAAAACTTAGAACACTTCAATCTTTCAAAGATGCTCTTTGTTTCATTCTCCAAAATCAAAGGCATCTGGAATTCAGTCAAATGCAAATGATAAAGGAAAAAGAGAAACATTTTGATGCTCTTTGTTGGTTAATTTCCTCCCTTATCAGAGATGGTCAAAACAACAATCTGGAATGCTCAAACTCCAAAGGAATATGGAACAAGAAGATTGGTATGTCATCAGAACAAATCCAATCTTTAGATCTGAAGGATGGGTTAAAGTTCCAAGGAAAATCTAGCATTCCAATTTGTTTAGAATCTGTAAGTATGTTTTAAAAAAAACTTTTATATTTGAATTTGATTGGTTTGTCAATACTTTATATAATTATGTTTGGATTATTATTGGTGTGCATATATGATTTGACTTGGTTTGTTTAGGATTGTTTGTTTGTATGTTTTGATTGCGTAATAGTTTGATTTGTATTTTGGAATAATTAATAAAGTTTGTCTTAGTTATTTAATGTCTTCAATATTTAGTATATGATTTAGAGTTTAATCATTACTAAAAATATATAAGTATATCACATTTAAATATTGATTTTGACTCCTTAATTCATAAGTATTTCACATTAAGGGGGAGTTTTGTTTTTCATCCATTTTTGTTTATGAAGGGGGAGAAAAATATAAAATATAACACATGCATATACTAAGTGGGAGTTATATTGTATTTATATATAGAAAGATTTACATGGTTGACATCACCAAAAGGGGGAGATTATTAGTACCTCAATATTGATTCTGATGACAACAACCATATAAATTCAGATACTAATGTTTTACCAAGTTGTATAATATATATTGCAGAATATTACACAGGTATAGAATGATTAAACTTGAAGACTTATCAATATAAGGACTAAAGTTCAAGAGTCAGAGATAATCAAGACTCGTGAGTTTAAAGACAAAGATTTAAAGGGCTCAAGACTTTAGTGTATGGTTATGAGTCATTAGAATAAATTGTTAAAGTCTCAGATAGCAGATTCTGATCTTTATCACAAAATTCTAATCATTGATATTTTATTAAAATAAATTGTGTATCAATATACATTTTTACAAATATTTTATAAAAGTTTTTAGGTGTTTAACGTATTTAAAAACTATGTTTAAATTATTTTAAAAAAATGTATAAGTTTGAAAATATTTTGAAAGAATTATTGTTTGTTAAGGTTAACATTATGTCGACATAGGCCTCCTATGTATGTCGACATATAAACCGTTGAAGATGTGTCTTTTGAATTTTGTATAGTTGTGATTTTTAACCGCATCTCTTCGGGAATAACACATCCATGCATACACTATATAATTGGGACTGGAAAACGAATTTTATTAACTACCTTCTCTACTTTCTTCTTACTCCAAATTCTCACTATATATTTCGCAAAATCCACTTTTTATACCCTTCGAATTCATTCAAATTCAATTTCTACTTTACTACAATCATTCTCTACAATCTACTTACTGATTTGAAAGTATCCTCTCATCAATTCAAAGATCAAACAGCTATCAGAAGGGCTATATGATATCTTGTATCCCAAGTGCAACTGTTTATATTTAAAAATCAACAACTTTAGTCTTATTTGTTTGGGTGTGCTTGTTTCCCATTCAAATCAAGTGAGTATGCTTAGTAGCCCATTTAAATCTAGGAGGTGGTCTTGTTGCCCGGTAAATCAAGAGAGTTTACCTCGGACTCGTGAGATAGGTAGGGTGTATCTCATAACCTTGAAATTGAGATTGTATTTCAGTTTGCTTGCTACTTGGTTAAAGTATACAAAATTCCTAATGTCGTCTCTCTTCGTTTACTTATATTACTGCTTTTATATTTATTTTTCATTGCATCTATAACTGCTTGGTGAGTATAGATCTGTGTAGATAATTTGTGATTTTATTTAAATCTTGAAATAGAGTTAAAAAGATTCATAAAAGTTATAAAACACTATTCATCCTCTTTAACAATAGAGTATCCTTAAGATCCATTACACCATAACCCATGGGTATTTACTCGACACATGACCTTAAGTTAGTTTCCATTGTATTAGCATTTAAATCGTAGAGGCACTATTTACTGGGAGATAGATTTGAGCTATTCACATATCATAAGTCTCTTAAGTATATATTTTCACAAAAGGATCTGAATTTGAGGCAACAAAAATGGATGGAATTTCTTTCATCGTATGATTTTGCGATTGCTTATACTCCAAGAAAGGGAAATACGGTGTGGATGCACTGAATAGGAAACATGCCATGATGAAATATTTGTTGCTGGAATGGAAGAGTGTAGAGTTTATTTCTAATTTTTACCTCTAACCTTTATTGGAATATACACCAAGTCCAATGGCTACGATGGAATTTTGACTTGTGTTAATGGATAGAATCGGATTGAATCAAAGACAAGATACAGCGTTAGTCGAAATTCCATATAATTTGGAACTGGGTGAAAGGTCGTACCATCTGGAACATTACTCCAAAGACCGGAATGGAAACCTAAGGCATGATGGTAGGTTGTGAGTACCTCAAGTCAAGGAATTAATAGAAGAAGTCTTAAGGGTGTCACCATCTAGAATGACTGTTCATCCAGATGGAGATAGAATGTATTGGGATACAAAGAAAACTTATTTTGCCAGGAATAAAGAAGCATGTAGTGGAATTTATGGAAAAGTGTTTAACATCCTAAAGGGTAAAAGCTGAATAAAAGAAGTCGAGTGGGCTACTACTTCCATTTGAGGTTCCACAGTGGAAGTGGGAGAACAAATCTATGGATTTTATCGATGGATTGCCTTAGAGTAGGAGAGGTACTGATAGTATATGGATAGTCGTGGATCGACTAACCAAGAGTGCACACTTCATTCAAGTGAAGAGCATAAGGATAACAGTAATAATTGCGACACTGTACATAAAGGAGATAGTTCACTACATGGAGTTTTAGTTAGTATAATAAGTGATCGAGGTCCACTCTTCATGAGTGAGTTCTAGAGAAGTCTATAGAATGCCTTGGGAACGGAACTAAGCTTGAGTACGGCGAATCACCTTTAGACGGACAAAAAGGGTGAATAGAGCCTTAGAGAATCTACTCGGGTCTTGTATACTTGATTTCAAAGAAGCTTGGAAGGAGCATCTACCATTGGTTGAATTTGCATATAATAATAGTTACCAAGCTAGTATTGAAATGGCACCATTTAAGGCATTGTATAGAAGGTCGTGTAAGTCATCCTCATGTTGGAGAGCATCGATTGATAAGGTAATTCTTGGACCAGAAGCGATACGAGATACTTTAGAGAATGTGGAGCTGATTAAGAAGAGAATGAAGACCGCACAGGACCGACAAAAGTCATATCCCGACAGGACATGGACCAAGTTGGATTTTGCAGTTGGAGATTTAGTATTTATGAAGGTTTCACTGTTGAAAAAAGTAACGAGATTAAGAAATTTAGAAAAATTAGCACCAAGATCTGTTGAATCTTTCCAGATATTAGAGAATATTGGAAATCTAGCTTATAGAGTGGAACTTCCAGATAGGATAGTAGGAGTCCATAATGTGTTCCATGTATCACATTTGCAAAAATGTGTGCCTGATTCAGCCACTGTTATCGAGCTATCTTAGTTGGAGGGTATAAAGTTGGAGCTTAAGCCAAGTTCATTTCGTGGTATAACCGTTCTATAGTACGTGGAGTGAAGTGGCTTAGAAATAAAGTGGTGAATTTGGTAATAGTGTAGTGGGGGTACGACCTGACGGAGAGCACATGGGAGTCTAAAGTGAAGATGAGGGCTTCTCATCCTAATCTCTTTACCGGTACATCCCTTTATTATTTTTTGTTCCTTAGGATCTAGGTTTACATGCTAGATTATGGATGCTTGGGATTTGGTTGCTTCAAGTTGACTAAGACTGCTATAGACCGTTAGAATTATCAAACTCTTGACTCATGATTTGATTTAAACGGTTGCATTCTTATAGATTTTATCTGTGCTGATATACTTGGATTGTATTAGATCATGCTTGTACATCATCTGTATTGCACACATGTAGGAGGCTGATTAGTTCAAGGGGCCGACTACTAGATTGCATCCTTGCATTTAGCAAGTATTATACGACATGATCATGCATTCATATCAACTCATCTATATGCTATGTGTATGTATTAAGTGATTTAAGTTGAATGGTTGTTGTGAATTGTCTAATTTGGATGTTATGTTCATAATTTTGAGGATGAAATTCCTTTTAAGGGGGAGAGTGTAGTAACCCGTATTTTTCGATAATTTAAAACAATAAAATAAAATAAATAACTTTGACCAAAGGACAAAATCATCATTTTTCAAAACTTTTGAATTTGGAATTGAAATTGGTGTCATTACGATCATCTCGCTTTTTGATGAGCAATGCGTATTCATTTGTCCAAATCATGGTCCGGATTATCGTGGTTTTTATGTTTCAAAATTTGAATTTGAATTTGGGCCGACTCAACTTAACTTGAAAGGGCACCTTACTTTTTCTCTAAATAGTTTTCGATTTCTCATTTTGAAATTTTGAAATCATTTTCTATATGCATTCTTTCTCTCTCTTCTTCTTTCTCTCATCTCAAAGAACCCTCTTCTTTAAAATTCAAATTCCTATCTGATTCTCTATGAAAATCGACGATTCAACCAAAGAATTGAATAGTACTAGGACTTCCATCTGGAACTCTTTAGATATGGGAATTCATTATTTTAGAGCAAAGTCCAACTCCGGACGGTAAGCATTTGGGGGAAAATCGAATTATTATGAGAAGCTTTTGCTTAATTGATTGTATAATCTTTTCAACCTTGTCTAGTTCTAAGATAATTATGGTTAAGGAATAGAAATTGGAATTAACTGAATGATTTTTTAATTTTTTCAGTGAATATAAGTGTTATATCTAAAATTAAAATGGGATTTAATTGTATAAATAATTCAAAACTACAGTTTAACCATGTTTGGCCAAACAATGAAGAAATGGGCTTGTATATTGATGATATGAGGCATATAATCATAATAAATGCATGGATCATTATGAAATAAAGTCTGAGATAATAATTTATATATATATTAGAGAACATATATTGGAAGTTTGTGAATTTATATATACATTTTTTGTATATATCGGAATATATGAAAATAAAGACATTAGAAAGGAGTTTTAAGAGGTATATGTATATAAAAATACTAAATTTGCTATGTTAAAACCATATAAAAACTTATAAAATATTTTCAAAAGTATGTTTATATATTTCAGAGAATATATATGAATTTAAAATGGATTTTATATGGTTTATTATATGATATTTGATAATATATATATATATATAAATATTGTTTTTGGACAAGAAACTTGTTTATACTGAATATATGTTATAAAATACATATTAAAATTATGTAACAATGTTTATAAATTGTCATATATGTTTTTTGTGTCTTATTATAAATTTACTTTGAATTTATAACGAGTTTAAGTGTATTTTAAAGTATATATGTAAGAAAGTGTATTTATAAAAATCTGAAACCTAGTTTTAAAAATACCGACTTTAGAGGAAATTTTGAAATGATTTTGTAAACCCTTTTATGAATTTGAAATGGATGATAGTTGATAATCATTCCAAAATTTCAAACAAAAAGGATCAAGAACCGGATTAAAACGAGCAAGTTATCAAAGAAACAACAATTGAAGAAAAATAAATAAAACCTAGAAGTAACAAAAGTGTTACTCCTGTAAATTTTGACCCCAGCGGTCGACCTTTGGAAATATATATACTCGATTCTTTGACTGTTTTACGAAGGTAGTATGAACTTAGACCATATAGGCGCCTATACAAAATAGTCAATTTACTCACATTTCTTTCTTCGAATCATACGTGAGGTTGAGTGGGATTTTGCGATGATATATATTGTTGTGTGATGGATGCATATTGTAACATCTCCTATCTAGAGGCCCAAAGCTAAATGCTACAAATGTTACAGTCATCCATAGTATTAACTTTCGGTGACTAAATATGGTTATGTTAATGGTATCCATAATATCAGAAGCATTTGAATATGAAATAAAATCACATATTTCAAAAAACATATTTTCACATAACATTTCCAAAACACATGTTTCACATTCAAATTACATAATCTCATAATCGCTTCCCAGGTTCAAATAAAATATAATTATTACATAAATACGCCAAGAGCGACATATGATGATGCCCCCTTGGTTGACCAGAGTACTATATAGACATAATTGTCTTAAATACAACATAGGGGAATAAAACAAACTCCTAAATAGCTATCTGTCATCCACCTGCTTGTCTCCGGAAGCTTTATTCGTCAACCTACTAAAATCTATAAAATCACAACCCTTAACTTACTCAAATCAATTTTGAGCACCCGAGAGTTTAAGGGGAAAACATAAACTTCGAGTCGGACATAAAGCCTGGTGTGAATAATACTATACATCTTGGATATACGATATTAAGTAAGACCACGCCGCTTAGTGGAACGGGTTTCCCCTCACTAATATCCTTTTCAAACGTATCTTTTGCAAATCATAATCTTGCAACCAAAACTGGTTATAACTGGACTATCTTTCCGAACACTATAGTTTTGTTTGGCTAACTACTAACCTTTGGCTGACTCGGGCTTACTAGAAAATATAACAAAATAATCTAACATCTATTAGAACCTCCTCTCATGGACGGTCTGTCCTTAACTGTTTGTTAAATACTTCTCTTCTGGACGGTCTGCCCCTAACTTAACATCTTCTAGGGTCACCTGACCCTAACGGTTTTGCGGGCTCACCAATAACCTATCTGTATACAAACATATATTCCCTTCTATATGTAATCATAATTTTAGTCTTACCCGTGACAAAGCCCCACACACTGGAATTTTGGACTAAATTAGTTGGGGCTAATAGCTAATGTATAGGGTGCGATCCTATACTGGCCCCATCTGGTATTCTAATATCTGAGTCATTTTACTTAGGGATACTTCCCAAAATTTTCCTTGAAAATCTTTTCATTTAAAATTGATTTAAAACTTTTTAAACCAAACTTAAATAAGGAAAACACTTATGCTCTATGATTTACTCAAAATCCCCTTGCCATGTTATATATATATATATATGTTACTCAAATCTTAGTTGATGAAAATATATAAACCTTTGAAAGTACCCCTTTTGAATCTACTGAAAGTACCCCTTTCGAAACCGAGTAAAACCCTTTATTCAATCTAGGCCGAAAGGCCAAAACCATCCTTTCGAAACCATTCATTAAAACCTTTCGAAACCATCGAATAAACCTCCTTTCGAAAGCTTTAAAACCTTAGACATCTTTCTTTTAAAACTACCTTTCGAAGACATTGGAAAAACCTTTCCTCTTAGACCTTTCAAAACCATTGGAAAACCTTCCTTCAAAACCTTTCGAAATCATTAGGGAACCACCCCTTTAAAACCTTCATTTAAAACCCTTTCGAATGCAATAAAACATTAAACCTTTCGAAAGTCTTTAGGTTCAATTAAAACATGTGGAAACCTTTCGAAACAATTCAAAATTTACCCCTTCGAAACCTTTAAAAACCATTTCAGCTGAAACCATTTGGATTATGCCTTCAAGTAGAGCAAAAGGATCTAAAACCCATTAAAGTCAAAAGCATTCCTTTCGAAAGCTATTCCTAAGTAAAGAAGTGATGGTGTCGAAACCACCCTTCCGAAAGCATTGTAGAAGTGGCCAAGTTTTTAAACAAAGTATCCCTTCCGAAACCATTGACTTTGAAAGGTAAGAAAAGCGACAGCTAGGGGTTTCGACCCCTTCGAAAGCATTACTTAAAACAAAAGAGTGCAACCCATTCAAAACCATTTCTTTAACACAATTTGACCTGGTCGAAAGCTAACCAAGTCAAAAGCAAAGCAGACGCAACTTCATTTTAAAACAATGGCGTGCTTCAATCCCATCGGAACCATACGTTTCGACCCTATACCTTTCGCCTTCATCCAATTCACTACGTACCAAGTATATTGAGACCATGCGCATTGTTTCAAAAGCAATGATGGAGAAACGCCTGGGTTGGAACTCCTGGTGCCGAAAGTGGTGAAATGGGCTAAAAATAAGTAAATTTTGTCTTTAACTAAAAAGAGAAATACTTTTTGACTAATATGCTATGTTTGTCAAATTTTCATTGATTATTAAATTTCGTTTTTTCAAAAGTACTGCCAAGATTTCATAAATAATAATAATTTTATTTTATAAAATACCCTTTCTCCTTTTATAAATATATAAAAAATTTAAGTCCCATACCTCAAATAATTTTATATATTCAGCAAAACACTTAGGAAAATTCTACGAAAATTTCAGAAAATCATTTTCAATATGTTTTCTAAAATATATAAATTTTAGATTCAAATAAATAAGTATTTAGCCGTAAATAATTTTTACCCCAAATAATCATTTTCTACACTAGAAAATTTATATAAAGCCCACAATAATTCAGAAAATTATGAAAATTGAAAACCATCACTAAAATATCATTTCTGATCTAAATCTAAAACCGCAAGTCATTTGGATGTTATTTAATAAGGTTTTCTTATCAAAACATATCATCAAATCTATATGAACAAATATAAATCATCAACAAGCATATATACACTTTTAATCATTCAAAAACATGGCATAAACTTGCAAAACACTTCGGATTTAACTTAAAATCGAAAAAATTTAAGAAAATGAGATGTAGTCATTATTCACCTTAGCTTGAGATTATGGATTTGAGATTTGAATAGCTTTTGATTTGATTAGTCTTCTTCCTTATCTTTTTCTTCCTCTAGTTCTCTAAAATGGTGGCCAGCCTCTATGTTTTTAATTTGCATTGAGAATGAATAAGGGAATGCACGGCTAAGGGGTTTAAGGTTTAGGGTATAAGGATTTTCCTTGTTCCCATTTTGTCCCTGCCTACTTCCTAACCCTTTATCTATTTTATTTCATGTTATCTCATTTTGATTTACTGGTTAACATGGCACGGCTACCCCTATTAATCACAAATCTCAATCCATTAATCATCTTACATTATTTTATTTTATTTAGCTAATTAAATATCCTAAATAATGTTACTAAAAATATGGGGTGTTACACATATGTATTGGTTTTCTATAGATAACAAACAATGGTTTGATGTGATTTCCTAGCTTGACTGAATTTATTGATTTCATATATATAAAGGTATATATAGTAATATATATTGATATATGCATATGAATAATTGATTGCTATTGTTAGTTATTGCTTTACTATTGATTTTTGAGACCTCTATTGGTTTTAAAGGTAACACGATCGCTTATTGAGTGTTGAAATGATATAGTGCGTCCTTTTGGTGGGAATGAGTCTGTAAGCCGTGTATGGAACTATGTCCATCCAACGATTCAGCTATGTGTTAATGCAACAAGATGGGCTTGGCTTTGTATATGGGTTTGACCATATCATTGATCGTTGTAACTAAATTGGATTTATACCTTGTCATGGAGTTAGCTATGTGTTATTGTATTGTTTGACAACTTATTGGATGTAGGTGACACAAGAATAATGTATGATCATTTACCATAATTATCTTGATATTATATGGGAATGACTACAAAATATACTAAAGTAGACGTACATCACTCACCAAACTATAATCTGATCCCCTCCATATTTTTCCCTTTTGTTTCATCATTAGGCTGATAGAAACTAGTGTACTACATCGAGTGACGTCGGATGGTGTGGATGACAAAGGCATTACTCTTGTATATAGATTTGTATATAAATAGCCATTTGACATTAAAACTGATTGTATGTTTGGATTTGACTGTATTTGACAACATATATACTTTGAATCTATAAATTTGAAATAAAGTGATATTTAATCATATTTCCGTTATTACCTTCCGCCATGAGTTCAGAACAAGATAGATCGTATTTTCTTGTTTTGTCTCTTATTATCTCAATAGAACGACTTGTCGTTTTCAGTTTTCGAGATTTGCACAGCACTAGTTGTATTAAATCAAAAGGTCAAAAATGGCAAGTTGCTACGAAGACACTAAAAGAGGAAGTTGGCTTCTAGGCAACTTCTAAGAAGGGCAATGGGTTGGTAGGATGCCATTAAAGTAGCTACTACGGAGTATCAGTTCACTTGGGATCAGTTCAAAGACCATTTTGAAAAGAAGTTTATTTCAGCTACTTAGAAGTCGGTTCTATTTGAGAAGTTTTCTAATCTAAAATAAGGAAATATGTTTTCTTTAGAATTTATTGTTGAATTTGACACACTATCGAAATATGGGATGTCATTCATTGACACTTCTCTAGAGAAGAGTGAGAAGTTCAACATTGGCTTGAAAAATTGTTTTGGTAAGAGGCTGGTGAACCACATTGATGAGAGCGTTGAGAAGATAGTAGATAAAGCTTTAAGGTATAAGAGCTTATACCCAAAGCCGAAGGCCACCATTGTTCTGATAGATGAGGCTAACTGAAAGTGGGAAGAGGTGGCAAGAGGAAGTAGAACAACAAAGGCAAGAAGAAATTCCAAAGCAAGAATGGTCAAAAGAAAGGAAAGTGGGGGCCATCTTAGCAAGAATTGGAAGAACCATAAGAGTGGAGAAAGAAGATGCTTCAACTGTGACAAGACTATGCATATTAAGAAGGATTGTCCATAGTCACCTAGAGATAAGCAGGCTGTAAAGGCTGATGATTTGAATATTGTTCTGGCATCGTCGAGTGCTTAATCAACGAAGGAGAAGGAGAAGAACATCATGACTCAAGTTATGCTTTCTATTTATGATATACTTGTTCATGTTCTTTTAATACCCAAACGTTGCTTTCATTTATATCCAGTGACGTAGTAGATAGATTATGATTGAGACCTGACCTAGTAGACGGACCTTGGTAGTGGCGAATTGTATGAGAGGTTTGAACAATTTGAGTATGGTTTATCGTGGTATTGTTCTATCGAGTCATGGATGCATGTTTGCTTGTGATTTGTTTGTACTTGGTTTTTCTTAGGTTTAGTATTATCTTAGGGATGGACTGACCATAGAGATCCGAGTAGTGGTCGATTACGAGAGGTTATTGATGGCGATGGGGACATGTGAGGGGTATAAGCTAGAGTCAAGCTGCATGACCGAGGATGCAGTGATCATTAGCGTTACACCCATATTTCTCAAACCCTGCTAAAAGTAAGGATATAACACCAAGATCGAAATGGGATGCCCTTACAATAAAAGTTGGACTACAAAAAGGAAAAGCAAAGAATAAAGCAAAGTCAAAAGAATACTGCATTAAGAAATCGTAGGACGACGACAAAGATTCAAACTGCGCCGATCTCCCAATTTCAGTGTCTCATTATGATACTAAGCTCAAAATTGGACATGGTTACAGGATGTAGTAAATAATCTACAATTATAATACTCGGAACCACAACGTAACCAAACTCTGAAATAACAATAAGACGTTAGTGTCGCACTGTGGCATAGAGAGTCGTATTAATAGTGTCAAAGTATGACACACCACACTTAAAAAAGCTATATATGAACAATGATAATATCACACTCACGGATCGATATACACAAATAATAGAACTTGGCTAACAATCATGCATTGAAGGAAAATAGGGATGATCTACCCTCCATTTTCTTCTTTTGTAGCTGAAAGATAACGGAATGGCCCAACAAGCTACCATCAGAAGGGAGAAGCCATTAGAATAATTCAATAAAGAAACAAGCTGCCATTAGAACATGACAAGCACAAGAGCAGAAAGACAAAAACTACACTGTAGCTTTTCACCAAAATATGTCCTTGATCCATTCTGAGTAGGCTATAAACGAACACTCCACATGTCAAGTGACCCAGTAAGCCCAACTACTGTTCTTGAAATCTAATGCGATGCTAACACTTTCAAGCTTAGAGCTGCACTGTGCTTATCAAGGACCCTTTAAGTAGTACCACGAGGAATCTAAAGCATTCCAAGGGTTGCACATGGGGTTACCCAAACAATGCTCCGTCGTAGTTCCTCACTTATTCGGAAACGGCATAGACGCAAGCAGCCCTTATCAAGCAACTTGCACATACCATATCAAGGGCAGCTCAGAACAGATGCATACAAATATTAGGCTAACACCACAGGCCAAAGCAAAGCAACTCAACTCCAACTACCCTCAGTGCAATGTCAGGCAAACATGACAGGTTGCAGCCACTTAAACAGAGCTTCAACTATGTTTCGAACTCACAACTCAAACCTCACCTTCATTCTCAGAGAAGTATCATACCCATAATGCACAAGTGGACCGTGCAAGTCAAACCCAAGGACATCAACAACACCTAGGGACAAACAAGAGGGAACATCTCATCACACTCTTATTCCTGAACAAGAGCAGCTCAGGTGTCGTCCATTCCTTAGGTCAGAAGTAGGAAGCCTATTTAAATTCAAGTTTCCTACACTGATTTTAGATATTCGTGCTTAAATTTAGAAGTTCCTGCTTTAATTTCAAAACTTCTCGCCAATAACTATAATTTAGCCACTCAAACTATAGTTTCCCGCTAAAGACACACCAGCAATCCATACATAGCAAACTAACAATGCAGATGGGCAACACGTGGCAAGATCTAAAGATGGGAATTAAAATAACAAAAGAAAAGAGATCGTGGTAGTCCGTGTGCATCTTTACCATATAAATAGGAGAGACATTGTAATAAGACGGGGGGATCTATTTTTTAAGGAGAATTGAAAGAATTGTAGCTTTTATTTCACTTTCATCCATATAATATTGTATCAAAGAAAAATATATAAAGAAAGATCTAACCCGTGGACATAGAATTTTGAAAGAATCCGAACAACGTAAAATTCCCATGTCGTTTATTTTTATGCACTATAACTTGATTTTTTACTTCAAATCACTCCCAATTTTGATTTGTTGGTAGAATATAAACATAATTTGACATTTTAACAAACAGTGAAAGTGCAACTACCTAATTGTGTAAGCTTCCAGTGATACGGTTACTACTTGAAGGCAAATTACTCGATTCCAAAATCGTGGAAGTGACTAAAAGCTTCAATTATTCTACGGTCATCTGAGGTATTGTGAGATGAAAAATCCAACCAACAGTTAGCATTTTGTATTCACTCGAGAAACCGCATAATGAGTTGTCATTTGTACCCATTGTGAGAGAGTATCTTGATATATTTGTGGAGGCTAAAGGATTACCACCACATATGGAGATTAAGTTCCATATCGATTTGGTGAAGGATACAGGACCAATAGTATTGCCTTTGAGGAGGATGGCACCTAAAGAGCAACAAGAACTAGATATGCAAGTGACTGACCTATTGAGGAAGATATTTATTCAAAGGAATATTTTTAAGTGGGGAGCACCTGTAGCATTTTCCACTAAGGAAGATGGCTCTTTCAGATTTTGTGTTGTTTATCATGAGTTGAATAAGGTAACGAGAAAGAACAAGTATCCTCTTTCATATTTATATGATTTTTTCGATCATCTTCGCAATCCAAAGGTGTTTTCTCAGTTGTATTTGGCTAAGGATTTTCATAAATTGAGAGTGGCAAGGGATGGTGTGTTGATTACCGCATTTCGTATGTTGTCATGATTTTATGAGTGGTTGGTTATGCCGTTCGGGCTAACCAATGCATCAGCATACTTTGTTGATCTTATGAATCATGCTTTCAAGGATCAATGAAATAAATTCATACTTGTGTTCGTCGATGATATTCTTGTCCATTCTTTGATGGAAAGAAAACACAATATGCACTTAAGAGTGGTGCTTGTAACATTGAGAAAGCATTATCTTAAGGTAAAGTTTTCGAAGTGTCACTCTTGGAGAAGGGAAGTAAGGTCCTTAGGTCCTGTTGTCTTGAAGTAGGGCATACCTGTTAATCCATCCAAAGTAATAGCAATCCAAGATTAGGAAAGACCTAAGAATGCTATGGATGTAAGGAGTTTCCTTGGATTAATGGGTTACTATATGCGATTTACAGAGGACTTCTCAGAGGTAGCAGCACCGTTGACTCATTTGATGAAGATAAATTAGACTTTTGCTTAGGACGTGAGCTGTGAGGATGTGTTCATTTGTCTGAAGGAGAGGTTGGAGAGTGCTATAGTGTTAATCATTTCAGATGGGAATAAAGAGTTAATAATATTCACAGATTCATGTGGTATTGGACTCGGGATGATATTGATGCAAAGCAGTAAATTTATCAGTTACTCGAGTCGACAATTGAAACTACACGAGAGGAAATAACCAACCCACGATTCGGAGCTAGCAACTATTGTTTTTGCACTGAGGCGTGAAGGCATTACTTATCAGGTGAAAGGTTTGAGTTATTCACCAACCATAGTTATCAAAATACTTTTCTCAGAGAAGGACCTTAAACATCAGCATCAGAGATTTCTAGTGTTCTTAGCCTCCTATGACTTTGATATTTGTTATACGCTTGTAAGGGAAATGTAATCGTAAATGCATTGAGTGGGAGAAATGCAAACTTGATAGCTACATTACTGGATTGGATACAGTTAGAATATATTGTTGGGTATGATTTCAGATCGAGATATGAGCTAAAGCTTGAGATGTTGGCAAGTTTAACTATTAGACCTTCCCTGATAGAGAGGATTGGTACTAGTCAGAGGTATAGACTAGCTGAGATTACTGCTAAACCTGAGGAAAGAGTACAATTTTAGGATTTGAAGCAATACAAATTTGACTGAGATAGTTTTCCCGGTAAGGATGGGAAGGGATGAGGTGCTTTAAGAGTGCCATCATTTGAAGTTGACTATCCATCCTTGTGGTAATAAAATGCATATAAATATGAAGTGGACATTTTATTGGGAAGGGGTGAAGGATGTCGAAACATTTATCTTGAAGTGTATGATTTGTCAGCTAGTTAAAGGTGAGAAGAAGAAACTGAGGGGCTTACTGCAACTGGTTGAAGTCCCATAGTGGAAGTGGGAATAGATATATGGAATTCATTGATGGATTGCCAAGGCACTAGACAAGGGCACTTTAATATTTGGGTTATAGTTGATAGATTGACAAAGAGTGCCCAATTCTTACCTTTAAAGTCTAATAGAATGGCATCGAAACTGGTTGGGTTGTATGTGCATTGAATTGTATGATTTCATGGAGTACCGAAGAGCATTGTGAGCGATAAAGACCCACTATTTATGAGGGAATTTTGGAAGATCTTATAAGAGGCATTTGGGACAACTGTGTTTGAGTACATCTTATCACCTACATTCTGATGGCCGGACCAAGAGAGTGAATGGTACACTTGAGGATCTTTTATGAGCTTGCACACTTGACTTTGGAGGCTCATGGGATGATCATTTATACTTAGTAGAGTTTGCATGCAACAACAGTTATAACAAGCATTAGTATGACACCATTCAAAGCTTTATACGATCGATCATGCAATACCCCTTCATGTTCGTGGAAAGCAGGTGAGAAACTGATACTTGGGCCCAACATGATCAGGGATACTTCGAAGAAGATTTTGATCATTCAGCAATGAATGAAAGCTACATAAGACAGTTAGAGGAGTTAGCAGATAAGAGACGCCATGATCTTGAGTTCTTTATTGGCAACATAGTCATTGCCAAAAAAATTCCATTGAAGAACACAATTCGAATTGGTAATATGAGGGAGTTGGACCGAGAGTTATCATACATTTTCCAATAGTGGAGAGCATTGGGCAGCTTGCATATAGAGTTGACTTACCTTAGAAGACGATGGGTGTGCATGATGTATTCCATGTTTCACATCTTTGGAAGTTTGTACACGACTCAGGCGTGATTGTCGCATTGGATCAACGAGATAAAGTTGAAGCTAAACTTGAAGCATCAAGACCTCGAAGCTTATTCGTATGTTGAATAGAGTACAAAGCAGCTTATAAGGGAGACGGAATAAAGTGAAAGCAAAGGTGATAGTACTTCGGAGACTAAGGAGAGCACGAGGACCGCTCATCCAGAGCTCTTTACTTAGTAATAATCAGTTTATATCATTCGCTATCACACCTGCTAGTATAGTATTTTTACATGCTAGGATGTTAACATAGTTTAATTATTATTTTTTGCTTGTTTGATTGTTATTCTTTGATTATGCATGCTTGATATTGATTGCTTTGGTCATTTTTTATTGACGTTAGAATTTCGGGTGTGAAATTCTCAAAGGGGAAGAATATAATGACCCATATTTCTATATGTTGACTGATTATAATTTTCATAACCATATGACCTTAGATTGGACTATAACTTTGGGTATTACTCTATTTTGACATTATTGACCTTTAGAATAAATTATGGACAATTTTGTACCTGAAATCTTGTAATGACTATAACTTTGACAGAAGCCGAATTGGGTTCTATAACCCATTCTAAATGAATGATATGATTGTTTCTCTTTATGTAGAATGGTCATAATATATTTTTGGCCAAGCGATTTAGGAGATATCATAGTTTTAAGTTAGACATATTTTTGGCAGATTTAGTGGTAATTAGCCAAATCCCATAATTAGGCTAACTAATCCATTTCAGGAATTGTGTTAACTACGACACTAAAGATAGCCACTAATCACTTTTCTTCTTTCTAAAAACATATCTAATCCTCTATTAATCACATCTCTTATCAAATACATCATTTCTTTATACTAAATTAAATTAAATCAAGGGATTATGGGCAAGGGGATAAGAAAGATACTGTCAAAATAATAATTTTGGATTAGGAAATTCGAATCAACTATTGTTCGTTTTGAATCTAGCTTGATTTGTTTAATTTTCATCGATTTTACATCCATTGATGAGTGATTTATCATCTCTTAACCTCTTATATATGTTTATATATGTATTAAAATGTTTTAGATAAATTTTTAAAGTAAAAATATGATTTTGGAACTAATTTGGACTAAAAATGATTTATAAAAGAGTTTAAATGATTTTCAAGGGATTTAAATGCATGTTTTCATATCATGGTTGATAATATGAATTCTAGAATAAGATATCGATGTTATATTGATTGTTATGTTATAATATGATGTTTGTTTGTAAATTGATTGCATGTTTGAAATGGATGAAATGCTTACCGAAAGCGAATTGGAGATTGAACCATTCTATTAGCAAGGATCTTCGTGTAGATGGATTGACTATATGTTTGCTCTTCAATTTGATTACACAAAGGATGGATGATCCACAGTGATAAAACAACTTCAATGATTGGCTCTAACATTTGGAATCAGATCAATACAAAGAAGATTGCACATAGATCAAAGTGGAGAAACAAAGCTGGATTGGTGCTGAAAACTTTAGAATTTTAGTTAGGTATCGATTATAATTGATCGACATTGGTCAATATGGATCGGTACTTATTGATTGTATTATGATGGCCTCATAATTTTACGAAGATAGATCAAAGTTTGCTTGAGGAAAGGGAAGAAATGGGGCTTGTGCATGTTTACTTTGGGGTAGATGAAAAAAACAGTGGGAGTATTAGGGAACGATTGATCGTGCCTAGGAGTTGAAGGAGGTGAAGTACTTGGCCAAAATTTAGCTAAGTACAAAACGAAATGGCACGGTACGACCTAAAGTGCTTAATGTATTTTAAAGGGTGAAGACCAATGCAGTTCGCATGATCGATCACAGCAAGGTTGGTGATATAGTTTGGTGTGCAGATCGATCGTCGCCGATTGGTGGTAACATTGCCAGAATTCGGAAATGATACGGGGAATACTTTAGGGTAAACATATTTGGCTCGGGCACATGTGAGGCAACTTCAGGAAATTTTAAGGGTAATTAAGGAAGTAATGGGACTTCAACGACTCGATGATTTGAGTGATGTGGATCGAGTACTTTAAGTGGGAAGTGACTATGGCATTTATTAATCGCCCAAGCAGGCAAGTTCAGTGTGATGATGACCTATGGAATAGGATAAGTGGTAGTTCTACTATCAGTGCATGTGTCAAGGGATTGTTGGATAACTCCGAGATTGTGATGTGTGCTCGTAGGGCATGAGTAGGTAAGGATGCTCATCTAGGGTAATCTGAGTTTACCTGTATCTTTGGATGTCTAAGTGTGTCTAGTTCCTTTGAATATGAGTAGGTATGGATTCGAGCATTGCGTATCTGCGATGTTGAGTAGTCGCTGATCATCTGAATGGGTCATATGAGTTATCATATATCCAGCAACAGTCGAGATGCAAGATTGTGTGATAGTTGATGTGTTTGCCATGTTTGTTGTGTTTTTTTATGGATGTCATGTGATGTAGATACTGGTGAGTTAGGTACCCCGACATACTATATTGTACTAATTTTGATAGTACATCCATATGATGATAGTTTAGCATATATTGTGCTACGTGCTAACTCGTTTGATGTAGGGATAGGTCATGTATGATTCTCTATACCATATATTCCTCTTTACAGTTTTACTACTTATATATATTTTTAGATTATAGATCACACATACCAACTTTTTTATGACTCGAGCTTTTTTGCATTTCTTCTTATCATCTCGGATACTCTTAAATGAGTAGATTAGGAAACAAGTATGAGACAGCAAATAGAGTTGTGTAGAGTATGAGTAGGAGGTTGATACTTTCTTATACATCTATACTTGGAGCTGCTATAACTTATATTCTAATGTGCAGTGCTATGGAGCTATGTTAGCACTTATCTATTATTATAGAGAGTTATCCTTATATTTTATTTGATTCGGACGTATAAATGCTATTATCACTATGATTTGTGTATAATTTGATGAATCTGTTGCACATTCATATAATGTTTATTTTGATTTATTTGATTACACTACTGTCTCGCCTATTTTATATCTATATTGTTATTATATTTTGTCAATGTGATGTAAGATATACTACAGGTTATTTATTCTTTTATTGTATTTTACCTCTGACCGCTTCCCTATATCGACTGAGTAGCAATGTAGCGCACTTCTTTAGTATTAGATATTGGTTATTTAGGTACTGGAGGTGGGGAGGTTGTCACATATGGTATCAGAGCTCAAGTTGAGTAATCATAGACATTTAGGTGATCACTATAATCTAAGTTAGGGCTGGATCCATTATAGACAGAGTAGGAGATACCAATCTATAATGAGTTGAGCCATAATAAAGAGCGTACTTGTTATATATTTTTGGTTTTCAAAATTATATAGTATAAATATATATAAAGTAAGTCACATATTGCATGCACGAATACCACTTATGCAGATTTCTTTTGGTGTTTTAAGAGATATGAAAATCTGATAGGAGACATACTAGAAAAATATGATAAACCATTCAATTAAGTATAAAAAATATGTAATAATATTCTAATCTACCTTAATAAAGTTGTTGTTTCTTTGAAATCCATGCTAAATAAATAGAATTATAAAATTGGCTAAGCAATGTATTAATATCCACTGTTAAAAACTTTTAGCACGTTGTCATTTCAAATCTTATGCACGAGTCAAATGATGCAATTGTCAAAACTTTTGAGTTTTAGTCACATAAGTATATGTTTGCTATATGTTATCTACTATGAATATTGAGCTTCAAATGCAATGCAAGACTATATATATGTGTGTGCATGTGTCGTCCTATATTTGTAACATCCTAGAAATTTGATAATTTTGATTATGAATATTTAATTAATTTTAAATATTTAAATAATTCGATTTTGGAATTTGATAACTTATATTCAAATATAGAGATTACTTAATTATTTGAATTTTCGAATTAAATGTTAATTAACTAGATTTAATAATCTTATTTAACTCCTTTTAATTAATAAATGATAATGGTAAACTTCTAGTTTAAATTAAAAGTGATTAAATTGTTTTAATAATAACTCGTTTTAGTTAACGTGTGAAATTATCATTTTAAGGCATTGTCTTGGATTTTGACGAAACTAGTGTCATCGGGATCAAAATGATAAGGTGTTGTACGTCAATGAGTTTCATAGCGATCGGACGTATCGTGTGGTCGACCAAGGTCGAAACGCGCAGCAATTAATTTCAGGAATTAATATATAATATAGTTTGATTTAAGAAGCTAATTTCTATATATAATGGAGCTAGATCCAAAAAATATTTCCATTGAGTTTGGGATAGGGATATTTAGCTAGGAATGCCATTGAGCATGTCTCGATTGGAGTTCGTAGAAGTTAAGACGTGAATAGTGTCGATTAGTGAAACGACCCGCAGTTCCGTACCCCTTGAATCGACACTATTTCCCAACATATCGACTCAAAGTGAATGGAAATACAAACCATTAGGGTTAAAGAAGAAGGAGGTAGAAGAAAAGGAAACAACACATCAGAATCTTACATCGCAGCGGAATAAAATATAATAGATAATAAAATGATCTTTACACAAAGAAATACATCTGTTTATACATTAAATCATCAGAGTACAGAATCAGAGTATAATTCAATCAACATCACGATTTAGGACAGTTATAATAACTTATCCCGCATAGAATACACAACATACACAACACAGCGGAATATACATCATATACGTGTGATACGTCTCGCCATCCAGTTCGTCTCCTGAGCTCCACAGCATCATATCCTGTATCCTATAATACTCGGTCTGACCCGAGCATTATAATAAGATAACACCCGAGTCAGTATGGAAAACCAGCGTGAGAAAACACACTCAATTGGATTATTAAAGTTTCAAAATCCTTTGAAATCAAAAGCATCTCGTAAGACCACGCCACAAATAAACATGTTGGGTTTTTACCTTACGATAGCCAAAACACTTTTTTTATCAAATCCGTCTGATATTATAATAGTGTCTATATATACAAATGCTTATTCAAATAGCTGAAATTGTTACATGATTAAATTCCAGCATACTAGCCACAAAGTGGGTTATACAAACAAAATTCGTAAAAGGCACGTAGGGAAAATGGATTTCCAACTAATGACTAGGCACTGGGGTACCACCTGTCACAGTACCTAGTCTAGATCAGCGTACCGAGGACCACGCCTGATCCCCTACAACACAAGACTGGAACTACCCCTTACTGGATAATTCCGAGTAAGATCACCCCACGGTTGGGATCAGCAACCGCCCACTAAGTCGAAATAAAAAGGACATCTAGAGAGGGATGACCTCACCCTAATGGGTGCTACCCACATAGCCTTGCTGCATAACCCCTGATTTTTAGTCATTCCCGGTTGATGAGGTTCGAGGCTAAGCGTTACCTTTTTAGAATCGTTTCACTTAGAATGCTCACCGTCCTCCTAACGATGTTCCGAAAGCATTCATCCATACAAGTCCGTCCTGGGTTTGAATGGAACCGAAGGCACTACTCCTTCTACATCCATTTTGGAATCACCCTTAGGATTAGTAGCGACTAACCCTTGCACTTCACTGCTCCATCTTCGATTCCAACTCGTCTTCCCCACGAAAACGTATAAACTGGATCGAAGTGGTTTTCGGGAAATAAATTCTGATCCCGGTCTCTTCGAAACGTTCAGCGCATTGGCCAATATTGATAGTCAGTTATTTAACTATCAATTAACATTCACAAACATCCATCAACAATAAAAAATTTCCCAAATTACTTATTAATCTCAAAATATCTTCGCAAGATATATTTCCACTTTTCAATCCTTTTGAAAACGGTTTAAAAAACCACCTTTCTCTCACGGAGTAAATCCCCCAAATATTTTCTATCTCCACTGAAATCACCAAGTACAACCACTTTAGATTTTAAAATAATTTAAACACTATATTATAAAATATACTTTAAACAAAACATTTAAATTAAAACTACTTTAATACTTTATTCAAAGATATATACTTTAAGAATATTTAAAATAAAGCTACTTAATAAAATACAAAACTAACTTTATGTTTAAAAAAAATACCCATTTAACCTTTAAATGATTACTACAAAAATAAATTTGAAAAATACTTACTTTAAAATTTAAATAGTTTAAAAATAATAATTTTCCAAAACATACTTTGAACTTTAACTTATACTTAAGAATTTGCTTTGAAACGTACTTGGCTATTCAGGGAAATATACTTCTCTTTCACATCTTTAAAAATAAATGACTATTTATTTTTAATCAAATTTACCCATTTCTTTAATAAATTCCCACCATGAATTTATTCTTCCAAATATCCATTGATATATTACTTCACCTTTATAAACCCAGTTTATAAATTTCTTAGCCCCATCTTCTTTTAAAATTCCAATTTCCAAACGCTTAAATCAATTTTCAAATTGATTTCCAATTTACTTCACTTTGAAATAAATTCCTTTACTTACTCCATTTATCTCAAAATCCATTAACTTTCGCTTTTCTTTCTTTATTATGATTATAATCTTTTAAACTGAAAATATCAATTTCAGGTTTTCCAAAATCCTTCTTTATCCCTTTAAATGAATTCAAACCTTGAATTTAAAAATAAATTCTTTATTTCCTGATATAATATCACTTAAGTTTAAATTTTCATATTTCTCTGTTTATTTAAAATTCCCTTTCCCATACTCGGAATTTATTTATTGGAATTTAAAATCGCTTTTATCCTTTCCCAATTCATTCTTAAATTTATTCAAATTCTCTCTAATTATTTTACTTATAAATTCTCTTCTTTTATTTCCTTTCCCTAAAGATCCAATTTATATATTTTTGTAACTCATTATACCCAATTAAATTCAATCAAACCATAACACCTAATACTCCAATTATCAATATAATTCATCAAGGATATCAAATAATCATATCACAGAATATTTAAACAAAACTAAATATTTTGAGGAATCTAGTTGGATCTCTCCAACCTGTTTCCCTGCATCCACAGACGTTAGCACAATACCAATTCCACTTCGAGGTGGAATATCGTGGTATATGGGTTTAAATATTATCATTCGCTATTATGCGGCGCATAGGGTCTCATCCGCTATATAATACGGGAAATCAATCACTCCAATATATATACTGCTATATATAATACCACATCCAGACTGATAATAAATTATCAATTCAAGCAATCCATCCAATAATTTAATTTTAACTAATTAAATTAGATAGTAATCCAATTCAAGTGAGATTAACTCACCTTTGATTTTTTTTATGCAATCCAATCTAATCCAGCTTGTTTTCTCCTGATTTAGACCTTGTATAAACATTTATACAATTTATTAATATTCGAAATAATCTAATAATCAATTTTTATTTGATAATTTCAATTCACCGGTGATTTTATTTTAAACTAATAGTTTTAATTTTAAACTAACTTTCTTTTTAACAAATTCTAAAATTATTAAATAGATTGATTGAGTAAATTAAACACCTTAATATATTAAAATTTCACAGTAAGTTAAATATTTGTATATATCTATATATTTTTATAAACATTAACACTTCACTGTAATATTAAACAAATTGTAAATCTCAAATTTATATATATTCAGATTTAAATTGAAGTGAAAAATTCGTTTATACCTCACGGCCCTAGCTTCCTGAGAGACTCGAGCCTCCACCTCTCTGATACCTTGACTCGCCACGGAAGTCGACGTCACCGACCCTCAAGAACTCGAACCAAACTTGAACGCTTCAACTTCCCATCGCCTCGCGTGCGAGCTCGCCGTCGCTCGAACGTCTACGTCCAGCACTTCTTTCCGGGTTATCGAGCCCACCCTCAATCGCAAACACGAGATTCGAAGCCATATGAATTTCAACTCGAATTGATTACGACGACACTGATTTAAGAGAATGAAGAGAACACGATTGATTTCGAACACGAATTCGATTTCGAGCTTGAGGATTTCTTATATTCGAACGAAAAATAGAATTTCGTTCGAATTCACTGAGTTCCCTATTTTTTTCTGCTTTTGATTTGAATTTTGAGGAAAGGTACTCGGCTAATGTTTTAAAGAGGAAGATGCCTTGCGGGAGAATTTTGCAGAGCTACAGTGTTTTCGAAATGAAAGGGAAAAAGTTGTGGTGTGACATAATATCAACTGAAGGTTGACTGGTATAAATATTCAATTTAAATTCAAATTCAAATCATTCCGATAAATGCAACTTAAAAACTTGACCTCCTATCGAGGCGTGCTGCTAGGTGTTTATAATGTTATACCCCTATTTCGAACGCAATGGAAAATGTTTCGAGTCCTAATTCGATCGTATGGAGAAGATAGCTTTTTGGACCCAGTTATTATATTGAATTTTCGATATAGATTTCAGCACGTTTATATATCGTACGCTCACACAACAACCCCAAATACTACGAAAATTGAAATCCGATAATAATACACTATTATGGATCCAATGGAACTGGTTTCGTCGAATTCCGAGACTGTGCCTCGGAAGGATATTTTTAAATATTAATTTAAACAATATATTATTAAAACTAAACAAAACTCTTCCAAATTCAATTTTAAAAGTTCTATCACCTTCAGTATTATTAATATGAATTTTACAAGCCTTCAAATTTTTTTTAACTGGCTTTAAACCCCAGATTCAATATTTTACCCAACTTCAAATCATTTAATTTAATAATTAAATTACCCAATAAATAGTGATATTTGAAATTCAAGTTAAAAGTTTACTTTTGAATATTTAAAATCAATTAAATATTCCAATTTCAAATGTCCAAAATTCCGGGTCGTCACAGTTAGAAATCCTATATATATGATCTCTACCCTCTACTTTTTGCCCAAAAACAGTAGAGAAACCCTAGCTGCCGCTTATTTTCAAACCTAACCCTAAAATCTAACAACCAAGATTTGCTCTGGCACTACAGGCCGTTTCAATCGGAGGTGTCAACATGAGGAAGGTGTGTCATGGTCTGGGGAGTTCATCGACGGTGGTCGATCACCGTGGTTTGGTCTAAGCCAGCGCAGATCTTCATTTGAACGCGGTGGAGACTGTGTTCAACGACGAGATTTAGGAACGAGATGAGGTGGCTTTGGTGGCATTAGGGACATCTAGGTCAGCGAGACCCACGGTGGTGGTGCGGCGGCGTAAAACCCCTAAGGCTGTGGTGGTGTGGTGATGAAGTGGAGTCAAGGGTTACACGAAGTCGTAGCTTGGGTTATTCGTTATTAGGGTTAAGAGGTGGATTATGTTAATTAATTATGAAATTAAGTATTAATTATTTAATTGATCCAAAATCTTATAAATTAAATATCTATCTCATATAAGCTCCAAATCGAATGCAACGAGTTGTGTTGTACTCGTGAAACATTATCTACATTTTGGAATTGGATTGGTGGAGTTTGAAGGTTGTAGAATTTTATGCTAAAATTGAACGACTAAACTAGACCGCAAAAGCATCCAACCTAGAATTTCAGTAAGTTTACTCACCTTTTTATAAACTATAAAACATCTTTGATGTACTAGATTATTGTTAAATGCTTGGATGTCAGTTTATATTGTTGTTTGGTTGGACTCCCGTTTTGGAAAAAGAATGACATATTATTTGGTTCATAGGGAATTCATATTATTATATATTATTGTTTGTTCTCACCTAGTAGCAGATGGCATAAATAACTATTTTATTGCAGGGGGATGAAATAGAGAAGCCTGAGTGCTTTCGTAGTGAACAGGTCGCTACGAAACACTTTGAAAAATAACCACATATATGCGATTTACATGGGACATTTGTAGAGAGACTCAAAGGGATTTCTCACCTTTATTTATTTTCTTTTATTTGCATCTTACTTATATTCTCTTATTGCGTATATTGATGTTTAGTTGAAATAATTATGACAGTTGATTTGAAGTGTTTAAGTGTCGATATAGCAATTTTTAACTATATCGTCACATATTGAATATCATCTCCCTAAACCTTTGTGTATTGAACTTAAGCTTGTATTTTCACAAAATAGATGTTTAAAATTCATTAATCATTTTGATTAATGATATTTGGATTTAATCAATCATTTTAATTAATGATGTTTGAATTTAATAAATCAGTTTAATTAATTATATTTATAATAGAAATTCAAGAAAAAGAAAAGAGCTTTTCAAGTAATATGGGATGATTCGGATTTGTCTTCTTCAAATAGTGATAGTGAAAGCAACTCAGAACAAGCAAATGTGTGTTTCATGGCTAACACTGATGAGGTACGTCCTAAACTTACTTATGATGAAATAATGGAAATAAGCATTGAATTAGATGATAAATATAGAGAATCAAAAAAATTAAATAAGGAATATGTAGGAAAGTTAACTAGATCAGAGTTAGAAATCGGATTATTAAAAGATGAAAAAATTATCTTCGAAGAAGAATTAGAAATTGTCCAAAAAAACTATGCAACCTTATTATCTCAAAATGACAAATTATTAAATGATTTAGAAAGCTATAAGTTAGAAAAAGTTAATATGGAAAAAGAAAAACTAGAATTGCAAGCAAATTTAGATTCTAGAAATATTGAAATTTGTGACCTTAAAAGTAAATTAGATAAAATAATAGATAATGCGACAAAATTCTACAAAGGAAAAAAATTTAGAAAATTTGATTACAATATTTAAACCATCTGGAAATCGAAATGGTTTAGGTTTTAAAAATAAAAAAAAATCAAAGAAATATGGCACAAAATTCAAAAAACCAAAGTTAGAAACTAATTTTAAGAATTCATATACAAATATGGTCAAAATATGGATTCCAAAAACAAATAATAAACTAATTAGACAAAAATATATTGATGAATATTTACAGAAAGTTGTATATATAACAAAAATTACATTTCTAAAGGAACCAAATCCTCGTGGATATGGCTACCTTCCTCCACTAACATGTAGGACCCTAATCAAAGAAGGTGGGTACCGATTAAAATTTTCTTAGTTTGTAGGTACCTAAAATTAAAATAAAGAATAAAGAGAAATGGATACTTGATAGCGGCTGTTCTAAGCACATGATTGGAAATGCTAATATGTTATCAAATATAACATATATCGATAGTGGCACCGTAACATTCAGAGATAACTCAAAAGGATTTGTCATCGGCATTGGAGAAGTCATTAATATCGGTATCTCTAACTCTCTTATAATTACTAATGTTTTATTGGTAGAAAATTTGAAACATAATTTATTAAGTATAAGTAAATTATATGATAAAGGATTTAAAATTGATTTCGATAAAAATAAATGCAATATTTTTTATCAAAATAAAACTTTAATTTTTGAAGGGTTTAGAAATCGAAATATATATGTTTTAAACATGAATGTCAAAAACAATACATTTATGCTTAGCTGCGAATAATGATGACCATGGTTATGGCATAAACGTCTTTGTCATGTAAATTTTAAGGATATCAACAAACCAGCTAAAAATGAATTAGTTAGAGGATTACCTAAATCAACTACAGGTTAAAAACCTGTGTGATGCTTATCAATTTGGTAAATTAAAGAAAAACTCCTTTAAATCTAAAAAGGAAATTTCCACAAAATAACCTCTCGAATTACTTCATCTGGATTTATTCGGACCAACTCAAGTATGTCCAATAAATCATAATAAATATGTTTTTATAATTATTGATGATTTTCAAAGATATACTAGGACATTTTTTAAAACATAAAGTGGAACTTTTGAAATGTTCAAAATTTTTGCTAAACGAATAAAAAATTTAATAAGTTTAAAAATTAAAAATATACGAAGTGATCACGGAGGTGAATTTGAAAATGAACTATTTACAAATTTTTTGTAACAAAAAGGGAATTAGTCATAATTTTTTATTTCCTCAAACATCACAACAAAACGGTGTTGTAAAAAGGAAAAATCGAACTTTACAAAAATGTGCACGAACTCTACTAAATAATAGTAACCTACCAAAAAACTTTTGGGCTGAAGTTGTTGCTACTGCTTGTTATGTATTAAATTGTGTAACACTTAGAACCATGACTAAAAACACATGCTATGAAATATTTTTTAACAAGAAATCGAAAGTATCATATATTCACATATTTGGGTCAAAATGCTTCATATTAAACACTAAAGACTATCTAGGAAAATTAGATTCTAAAGCTGATGAGAGAATTTTTGTTGGTTATTCAGATTGAAGCAAAGCTTATAGAAACTTTAATAAACGAACAAATATTATAGAAGAAAGTCTTCATGTCTCATTTGATGAAAACTTTAAACAAAATAAAAATGACGATGAGGAAGAAATTATAAATGAAACTCATATACCTATACATGAAAAAAAAATGTCAATAAAAATAATGATAATATGATAACATCTTCACCTAGAATATTAACAGACCGTCCTATTAATAATATTATTCGGGATTTAAATACAAGAGTATCAACCAAAAAACAGTTAAATCAAATGAGTCATGTTGCATTTATATCAAATTTTGAATCAAAAAATTATAAAGAAGCATCAAAAGATGATTTTTGGATTATTGCAATGCAAGAAGAACTTAATCAATTTAAAGAAATGATGTTTAGGAACTTGAACCGAGACCAAACGATCAAAATGTAATCGGAACAAAATGGGTGTTTAAAAATAAAGCAGATGAAAATAGAAATATTGTTCGAAACAAAGCAAGGTTAGTAGCTCAAAGATATAATCAAGAAGAAGGAATTAATTATGAAGAAACATTTGCTCCTTTAGCACGTCTCGAAGCAATACGAACATTACTAGCTTTTGTGTGTCATCATAACTTTAAACTTTTTCAAATGGACATAAAAAGTGCATTTTTAAATAGATTTATAAAAGGAAATGTGTATGTTGAACAACCTCCTTTATTTGTTCACGAGAAATATCCCAATCATATATGTAAACTTAAAATGGCCTTATATGGATTAAAACAAGCACCTCGTGCTTACTATGAAAGATTAAAAACTCATTTACAAAATTAAGGTTTTCAAATTGGTAAAATTGGTTCCACTCTATTCATAAAACAAGAAAATAATAATATTTTAGCCGTACAAGTATATGTTGATGACATTATATTTGGATCCACCGATGAAAATTGTGTACTGGCTTTTCTAATATAATGAAGATGAATTTGAAATGTCACATATGTGAGAATTAAACCGTTTCTTAGGTTTGCAAATAAGACAATTACAAAATGGAATTTTTATAAATCAAGAAAAATACTGTTAAGATTTATTAAAACGTTTTGGAATGGAAAATATTTCAAGTAAACCAACTCCAATGGGTACTACTCTACATTTAGATAAAGATGAAAATGGAAAAGATTTCGATCAAAAATTATATCGAAGTATGATAGGATCTCTGTTATACTTAACAGCTATTAGACTATATATTATTGATGAGTGTATGCTTATATGCTCGGCTTCAATGTGACAACCCAGAGTTTTATAACGATTTATTTTCGTCCAATGACGATAAAAATGGTTGTTAATTGCTATTTGGAGTTTTAAATTCGAGTTGAAATTCTTTGAGAAAAATTGGTTTGGTATTATTGGGCTTCAAAAATTTAATTATCCACTTCTTTTGTGGCCGAGATAATCACGTATAACCTCCTTCATTTTCGAAGACCCGACCCTCATTCAATTTGTTTTCGTTCGATCAAAACCCTAAGTCTAAGAAAAACAAAATAATGGAAGTCTCGTCCTGGCGAATTAGGGCTTCGACTCGATTTCCTTTGAGAGATGATGGCTGCTCATGATTTCTCTCGTTCGTTCTTCAATCAAATTGGGGGCATGCTCGGTGTTTTCGTTCGTCTCCCCGAAAACTAGGGCTTCACAAATTAAGGGCTACCCTTCCTCGTCGAGAAATGGTGAGTTGCTCACATCTAATTCTTACTTCGGATGCTTGGTTTTCTTGGCTATTCGATTTCGTTTAATATTGAGATTGATTACATTCGAGACTTTCGCGTTTGAACTCGTGTGTTGCCTTTGGTGTTTCTGTTCATATAGGGTCTGAAGCCCTTATTTTCGTTGTGGGTATTTCATGGCTTCGCCTGATAATTCTATGGCTTGTTGTTCGATTATTTCTGAATACTCGTGATTTTCCTGGCTTGTTTATATGAGTATATATGATGATTTCTTGGTTTTCTCGGCATTGATTTAGAACTTGGTTGACACCATGATTTCCACGGCTTTGATTTTGATTTTTGGCCATTGCTGCAGTTCGATTATTTCACGTTGTACCGGTCCCTTTTTCGTTGGTTACTATTATCTCTTGACAGCCTCGAATTGCTTGATAAACTTTAGTGCTTTGATTTAATTGTTGTCAGTTTACAGAGGTGTTGTTACCACTCACAGCTGCATTGCTTCATTGATAGTGTGGTCTTGAGTCAAATTCCATTAGCTTAATGTCATCATGCTATTATTCTAGAGTCTTGTACATTTGGGCTTGCATTGGTATTTAGTTGGAGTTCATGTAGAACAGACTGCATCGTTACTGCCTTTGTTGGGATGAGGATACATACGTGTTTGGGTCTATTACATTCACTGCTACAATCTGCATTCATGTAGCCTGGTGTTGTGTCATATACTGATGCACTTTAACCCAATTTGAGTTAATTGTATTCATTACTTGCCTGTTACATTAGCAGTGTCTTGACATTTAGGTCTGCACTCTTGCATTAGATAGTTGCCTGTATTCGAATCTTGAGAAGTGCTGGTACCCTTGCACACGGTCACTGCCTTGTATTTGCAGTGCCTTATTGTCACTGTCTTGATTGGTTTCTGTCGTATTGGTATTGCTTAGCATTTATTATTCCGGCCCATTGCTTCACTCGAAATCCAATACTTCACCATTGCATACCACTTCATTTTTATCATTGCACTATTATTTGCATATAAACTTGGATTCAGGTTGTACTTGTCGCTGTTTTGAGTCTGACATTTAGAAAGTTTCCATCTGTAGCCTACATTGTTGCCAGTTACATTCCATTGTCACCTGTGGCATTACTTTGTATTAGAGTCTGTTGTTTTGGAGCTTTGTACTGGTGCCCTTGACTTGCGCATATGTGTTTGTTCTTTGCCTCATATCTGATGTTAAGGCCTTGCCTTCGTGGTCTGCATTTGCATGCCTGCCACTGATCGTAGGTCGAAGTCGTTCATGTGCTCGACTTTGACCATTTACTGTTGCATTTACATTTCGAGTCATGTTGACATTGTGGTGACTGTAGTATAGTTGCAGTCTGCCCTTGTCTTTGTACCTATTTCAACTGCAGTTTTATTGTGCAGTTGTTTCTGCTTTCTTTTGTGCAGTTTGCCCTCGCATTCATTTGGGATTGCAGTTTCTCTGCATATTGAGTTTCCTTGCTTCATTTTGGAAATTGCAGTTTCAATATTGTACACTGCCTTGACTTGTACTTGACTCACTAGTTCGAGTCACTTGTGCATGTCGCTATGCATTTCTATTGCTCTTGACTCTCTTCTGAGTGAGTTGATGCCATTTTGTTTCTGGTATTCGACCTCGACCATACTAGTTTTATATAGTTATGGTCTAGATGTTATTTTCTTGGCCATAGGTTCATCCATATATATAACTGATTTGGCTTGTTAGATCACTGTCTGGCATTCACTTTAAATATGGTTGACTCCACTGGAGCATATGCACTAGTTCTCCATAAGCTTGAGTTTGCATATTGTAGCCTTGATCATTGCATTTTTCTTGCATTTGGTTCATCCCGTCTACACTCGTATTGCCTCTGACCTTTTGGCACACAGACTTTATTTCATGTTGGTCTTCACTGTACCATATTGTCACGGTTTGATTGTCTGTAGTTGGATCCTGTTGCATTATTATCATTAACTCATCTATGCTCATTCTTGAGTTTGGCTTCACTGCCTTGTTCATATTGAAGCATACATTCTGGCCTTAGTATTATATGCTTGCAACCATGTAGATATCGACTGTTCCTATATTCACTTGTTCAAACTGTTTTCTCTGACCAGTCTTGAACACTTTGCATTTTGGTTGTTGTTTGTTGTCTCCTTGAATTTGGGTAGACTGTTTTGACCACTTGACTGTATTCGAATTTGATTTTCGAATTACACCTGAGTTGAATCCGATCTGGGTTTGACCTTGTGATCATTCTTGACTTTCACTGAGCTTTAGGGTATCTCTTGCGATAGTGGCGAGGCAGTACACGCGTGCGTGTACTGCAGCCCTATCAGCTTTGACAGTTTTAAATTGACGTTCCGATTTGTTAAATTGTTTCGTTGGTTAGTTTCAATGTTTTGAAGTTGTATTCTGATTTGGATTTGCTGATTCGCTGATTAACACTATTTAGTGTTAAAATTGCCGTTATCTGATTCTCTTATTGAGAAGTTGGATATACGAGATTTCTGTGACTGTCAACTATTTGGTATTGATTATTATTGCTTCTATGCACTAATAACTGAGTTTGAATTAGACTGACCCGTGTATTATTTTCTTTTGAATGTAATACTCGGGTCAGACCCGAGTTATTTCAGGTTGTAGATTTCCTGATTTGAGTTGCTGTTTGAGCTATGAAGACTTTTCACATCTTTTGGAGTAGTCGTGTCATAGTATAGGTTGATATGTATTCATGTATATTAGTTGATAATGTACGTGTATATATAACGTCCAGAGTCGACAATTGTAGTTGTATCATATGTATTATATCAACTGTATTGTAACTGACATCAGTTATATATATATGAGACTTTTGTTTTTATCTGTGTTCCGCATTCTTTGTGTATCTGTGTTGTTTTTATATATTGTCCTAAACCATTATGAACCATCGTAGTTCGTTCTATACTAGAATTGGATATGTCGATGGGAGTGAATAAATAAGAGATGAAAAATTTAAAATATATACCACTCCTATCGATGTAACCAATACTAGTGTAAGGCCAACTACGGATGGCCGCTCCTACCCAGCCTTATTCTTCATAATAACAGACAGTATTTCTTTTAATACTCTTTGTTATTGTGAGTATAGAGGTGGGGCGTCACATTCAAGCACAACCAAAAGAATCACATCATCAAGCGGTAAAACGAATCTTAAGATATTTAATGAACACTAAAGATTACGGACTTTTCTACCTAAAAGAAAGTTTGTTTGAACTCGTGTCATATAGTGATGCTGATTTCGGTGGTTGTAAAACAAATAGAAAAAGCACAAGTGGTGCATGTCATTTTATTGGACAGTTTTTAGTTTCATGGTTTAATAAAAAGCAAAACTTTATTTCGTTATCGACATGTGAAGCCGAATACAACTCAGCGGCTTTAGCATGTGCACAGGTAATCTATATGCAACAAACTCTTCCAGATTTCGGTAAAACCATAACAAAATCTCCAATATATTGTGATAATACTAGTGTCATAAATCTATCAAAAAATCCTATTAACCGTTCTCGAACAAAACATATTGATATTCGTCATCATTTTCTACGAGATAATGTGAAAAAAGGATTATATCAATGGAATTTGTAAATACCGAAAATCAATTAGCTAATATTTTTACTAAACCATTAAGCGAACTAACGTTTATTAAATTAAGACGAGATCTAGGAATATCTTCTTTCAATGAATTGGTTAGCTAAATCTATAGAATTAGATTGATACACTTACATTTATATATATATATATAACTACATTGAATAAAACTTTTACCCTTAAACTAATACTAACCACATGAAACTTAACTACATTCTGTTAAACATTATATGGTTAAACTTATTTTCCTACAACAAACTTCTATGTATAGTAAAAACTCTCTCTAATAAATATATCGGGTTATTTTCCTTCTAACTAAATACAAATAGTTTATTAAAACCATTATTTTTTTTGAAATGTCTTTAGATCACGACTCCGCTTATTTAACTGTCGACTATAAATCTCCTTCATCAAACAACACATATGTATCACCAACTAAATCCTCATCTCCATCAAATCACTCGACTTCTCTCAACATTATTTCATCACCTACGTATCACACTGGTTTTTCTCCTAAGGAAAAGAAAGCCAAACGATCAATTGATCTACAATCAACATCTCTCACCGACAAAGTTGATGAAATAGATCACTATCAAAAAGAAATGATGGGAATTTAACGTAAAATGTATTATGAGCAACGACATCAAGGATCTCATCTAAATTTTCTCGAAAAATATATTCTAGCGAGTTGTGGTCATTCACCAATAAAAAATTGCATACATCAAAAATCTCCTCGATTACAAGAAACTCTAATAAAAGCATATTACATTACTACAAAAAATCTATCCAAGCCAGGACAATCGAACCAAGATTGGATCAACACACCAGTCCATCCGAGTTGGTCTCCGCTAAAGCCGTTGATTGACGACAAAAAGGTTGAACCCAATTCATGGGATATGCAACAAATTAAAAATTCTAACCTCTCTGACAAAAACTAAATTTATGCTAAGCAATTTTTTTAAAAATTAGTTTCTTTGTTAAAATTTGAATATATATTGTTTTCTTTCTTGATATTTCAATAAAAAGGAATTGATGTTTAAATCTTAGGAATAATTTCAAAAGAAAATAGACCACATACGTCTGTGACAATACCACAGACGTCTGTCAAAGGTTTTAGGAAAACGTTTCCTTAAAACCACAAACGTCTGTAGGAAACTCACAGACGTCTGTCATATCTTTCTGTTTATTTTTCCTGAAACCATAGACGTCTATGGAAAACTTACAGACGTCTGCCATATGTTTCTATTTATTTTTTATTGAAACCACAGACGTCTGTGACTCCTCCATGGGCGTTTGTAGCTGGTCCGACTTTACATTTTCAGTAGCCATATATAAATGATTTTACCTTAATTTTCACTTTTACCTCTGATCTACTTCCCCATTTCTGAAACCCTAGCCTCTATAAACTTCAAATTCATCAAATAATGGCTCCAAAAAAATGATCATTTCTAAAGCAAAAACAAGGACAAACCAACTGGCCAGAATCATACAACCAAGATCCTTCGTCTTATTGGGAGTACTATGAACATTATGGAATGGGGACGGGTCCGTCCCTTAGTTTAGCATCGGCTAGAGCCGGCTAGCCGACTTCGGCCGATGCTAAACTCAGTCCACGTGTAAAATAATAAATGACCCATAGCCCGACCCGAGCCAACTCCAGCCGACGCTAATCTGGGTAAATTTTTCTACATTTCCAGCAGCCATTTCTACCTTCCATCCACACAATCATATATATTCCTCAAATATACTTCACCAAACAACAATATACATCACATATATGCCCAACTAAGAACCACAAAATATCAATATACATCTCCAAACGTCCATCATCACAAATATCCATAATATTTACAAAATTCAACCAAAAGCTCATCAAATATACAAGACATTCAAAGTTCATCAGAAAACATATATAAAAACATGCTACCACTCGCCCTAATCATCAGCAGCGCCAGATCCCTGTGATGGCGGCATATTCGTCCCGTGCTCTGCCAAGTAAGCAGCAATCGCCTCATCTAGTTGCTGCTTCAATCCAGTCTTCCTCCAATCATTCAACTCGGCGCCTTGTTCTTGCAGGGCCGCTATTGTTTCTTCAGCCTGTTGTTAATTGTAAGCGGCTTGCGTCGCGACATGTATATTAATAAATTCATAGTAATAGTTTATACGTAATATTCAATAAAATTTATAAACTGGTTAATGAATTAATTAAATTCAATTAATATTGCCGCTTGATTGTCATATCCATATTATCTATTTCAGGTCGGCGGGTCGGTAATACAAGCGAATATCTTGTCCGTCTCCTCAACGGTCAACTGCTCCCTGCCAGACTCTGCAAGCATGCGAGCAATCTCCTGATCGCATCTCTCCTGTGTTTAGAAATATAATTTTGAGAAGATAAATATTCAATTTAATGTATTGTTAAATAAGAGAAAAAGTTTATTGTCTTTATACCCGGATATTTGCTGATTTGGCGTCTGACCATTCATATGTTACCACGCCATCTTCATCTGTATGCTCGACGGCGTGTGTTCGGGTGAAGACGTCCAAATGAGACGGTGCAACACCACCTCTCTCCCTCGTCTGAAATTAGATATGATTAAAGAATGTATATATATACACATATATACATATATATAACTAAACAATGTTATAAGTAAATTACAAATAACAATTTTTATATTTACCATTTCTTCTCTATATTGCTGAAAAGACTTGGATCCACCGCGGTGTGTTGCAGGATTCCTAAGACTATTTGCGGAGTTCCTCGATGCTACCGCCTGTATAATTTAACAATTATATAAACATTTAAACGAATTATAATTACAGACATATGAAAGTAGAAAATTTACCTTCGTGTCTTCGCTTTCCCAATGTTGCACAAACCGCGCATACAAATTTTCACTCAACCAGTTTGGCTTTTTACCGGCCTCTTTCATCTTGGAGAGCGTACCTCTATAGTTTTTTCTCATCTTCCTCTCCCAGTGCATCCTGAACATCCCGAGATCTTCAGGATCCACAATAAAGGACGCATGTACGTTGAAATTTATATGAATTATATAAATTGTATATTAATTTTCAAAGATCAAATATGCCAATCTCAAATTAATTAGAATTTTATACTTACCTGGAGGTCAGCCCATACGGCATCTCTAATATAAAGTGGGATCCTATCCCACTGCTCCCACAAGTTCGTCATCATACTACGGTAGCTGTTGTGAGACACGGCTAGAATGAGCTCGGACGGCTGTAAATCGAAACCCCTGAATACATTTTGATATTGTCAGTTAATAAATCATAAATATACTAGTAGCATGTACTAAGTAATATAGTGAAGTTGCAGTAAATTAAATACTTACCCTTCATCGGTCTTCGGCACTAAGTGTGCTCTCTGGCGATTATCGGCCGTACCACTACTACCCTCGCCAAGAGTAGGGCCTCGTGAACCTTGGGACCGCCTGTTGTGTGACATAATATCTGCTAGAAACATGCACACACACACACACACATATATATATATCATTTCATATAATGAAAAAAACATATATCATTTCATAATTAGAAAACATGCCTGATTAATAATCACATACATAGAGCTCATAGCAGAATAATAAAAGAATAATACAACAAATGATAAGAATTTCCATTACATTAACACAGGTTTTAGAATTGACACAATACAACAAACCATACAAATTTCCATCTTATATACATTACATCATCACTAATTAATAATCAATCTTCGTCGTTTTCTGATTCTGACTCGGTCTCGCACTCTATATCGTCATTTCCCTCTAAAGTATCAAATGCTTCTATTAGAATATTTGATTCATTGTTCAAAGGCCCTATATCAGCATGATCATCAGTTATTATTAATTCATTATTTGGCTCAAGATCTGCTTGATAAGCTGCTTCGTCTGGAATATTATTTCCGTCAAGTGTAAATCTTGCCTTTGTTTTAAAAATAGCCGACCAGTCTGCTCGACTGCTTTATCTCGTTTTAGTGATGGATACGGAGCAAAATAAACTTGTAATGCTTGTTTGGCTAACACGAAAGGATCATACTTTGAGTAACGTGAGTTATGGTTTATTTCAATAAGTTTATAGTCTTTGTGCACGTTAATACCAGAGCACGAAACATTGCTAAACCAACTGCATCTGAATAAAAATACTTTTTATGCAGATTGGACATAATATGTCAATTCCAAAACCTGTGTTAAGACGCCATAAAAATCTTTTATATGTTCATCTGGATCATCGGTCCCTTTGACAAATACACTGCTGTTATAAGTCATTTTTCAAGCACCGTATTCCTTGGTGTTGAATTTAAATCTATTCACGAAGAATATTGGATAAGTGTTGACATTTCCTTTTGGTCCTATCGCAAGACGTTTCAATCCTTCATCACCGGCACAATTTCTTTAATCATAAACGTATTTCGTAAACCAATTAGCAAATTCTTTGCTAAGATCGCCAAGTGGATGTTCTGATTCGTAAATACTGAAATATATGTATACATTAAGTGCAAAATAAATTTAAATTGGGTAACTCATAAATAATGCAAATATGTACTATTATCGAGAATTATCGTTCAATATTTACCTAATAAATGGTGCAACTTCAGCACAATTAAGAAGAACGTATGTGTGTGCTGTATGGTAATCTCTATCGTCTAACCATAGTTCCACACATTTTCCAGCAGCTCGACCATCCTGTCTAAAAATAGAAAACATTGATTCAAAACAATCTTGTTTAACGGCTTTATCATTACGCGAAATACTTGCAAATGATAAGTTCACATGGTCACTGAAATAGTGAGAGAAAAAGAATGAAGCTTCTTCTTCGATATATGATTTGCAAATCGAACCTTCAACTCGTGCTTTTTGTCTAACTTTTTTCTTGAGATGATTCAAGTACCTATTACAAAATTTATTTGATTAAAATTTACTTACATCAAATTCAAATTTAAATTATTATTTCAAATATTCAAAATTACCTCTCAAATGGATACATCCATCCATATTGCATAGGACCTCGAAGAAGTGCTTCATATGGAAGATGAACAGGTAAATGCTCCATTACATTAAATAATCCTGGAGGAAATATTTTCTCAAATTTGCAGAGCAGAATAGGGATGTCATTTTCAAGTTTACGAATATGCTCAACTTTTAACTTGGTCGAACAACGCTCTTTATAAAATAGACTTAATTTTGTTATAGCACTCCACACTTTTACGGGCAATAGTTCTTTGAAAATGACGGGTTAGAAATTTTCCATCATGACATGGCAATCGTGACTTTTCATCCCACTCAATTTATTGTTTTTTAAGTCAACACATCTACGGAGATTTAAAGAAATCCCATCAGGACATCCCAGCCCTTTAATCCACTTCAACACAAGTTTTACTTGATTGTTGTCTAGCTCATAGCATGCTTTGGTTTTTTTTACTGTTATTAGGGTTTATATGAAGTTCGGGATGTTTACAATATTGTTATATATCATGTCTTGAATTGAGATCGTCCTTAGTTTTACCCTTGACATTCAAAACTGTATTAAACACATTATCAAACACGTTTTTTTCATTGTGCATCACATCAATATTATGTCGTAGTAAGAGATGCTTCCAATAAGGTAACTCCCAAAATATATTTTGTTTGCACCAATTATGCCAGTTCGATTTACCTGGAATTTCAGTCTGTACTCCAGTTTCATGTATCTTCGGATATTCTTTAACTAGTTCATATAATTCTTCACCTGATAAAGTCGTTGGTCGTTGTCTGCTCTATTCACTACAAAGTTTTTCTTATCTCTTCTAAAAGTATGATTAACATGGAGAAAACATCGATGACAATCAAACCATGAAATTTTCCTTCCATGCGGTAATGAACATGCCCATGTATCTTCCATGCAGTAAGGACAAGCCAGACGACCGGTCGTACTCCAGCCTGAAAGCATTGCGTAAGCCGAAAAATCACCAATAGTCCATAACAAAGATGCAAACATACGAAAATTCTTTTTCTTCGACACGTCGTATGTATCCACCCCTTCATACCATAATGTTTTCAACTCTTCGATCAATGGCTGTAGATAAACATTGATTCCTTGTGTTGGATCATCAAGACCAGGGATGACAATCGTAAGAAACATATATGGAGTTTTCATACACATCCACGGAGGTAAATTATAAGGTGTAACGATAATAGGCCAAGACGAATATTTACTACCAAATTGAGAGAATGGTGAAAATCCATCTGTACATAAACCAAGTCTCACATTACGACTCTCTGCGGCAAACGCAGGATAAGTCTTATCGAAATGTTTCCATGCTTCTCCGTCTGATGGATGTATCAAAGTCCCTTCTTCCTGCCTTCTCACACTATGCCATCTCATATGTGATGCTGTCGCAGACGACGCATATAACCTTTGAAGTATGGGAGTGATGGGTAAATAATGCATTCTCTTGTATGAAACTTCCTTTCCTTTTTTTTCTTGGTTTGTATATTTCCTCATTACATATTCTGCATTTCTTAAGATTAATGTCATCTTTCCAATACAACATACAACCTTTTATACATGTATCTATCTTCTGGCAGGGCAAACCGAAAGCAGACATTAGTTTTTTCACTTTATAATGACTATCGCACATCAGATTATTGGGTGGCATATGTCGTTTTGCAGCTTGTACAACTGCTGTAAATCCAGCTTCTGTAAAATTGAATTTTGATTTCATAGTAATGTATTCGGCAGTAACTGACAATTCCGTTCCGCTACTACAACCTTCCCACAACGGTCTTTTAGAAGAATCCAGTAAATCATAAATTCTTTTCACCCCCTCGGTCGGTTCTTCTTCGACATTTACATCATTAACTTGAACAGTAGGGAACATTGACCGTGCTGCATCTTCCACCATATCTACTACTGGATTCATCGTAACATTATTGTTATTCACCTCAGCCTCAGGCACTATAGAATTAGATGCACCAATTTTTTCTCCATGACGATCCCAGAAATAATAATTTGGCACAAAACCGGATTTACACAAATGTACAATAACTAAATCTGGTTCCCGATAATGCAAATGTCGACATTTACGACACAGACAATGAATTTGTGTGCCGCCTTCTTCATTATTAGCTTTAGCGAATTTAACAAATTCATGTACACCATCCTTAAAATGTTTTTTCGTTGAACCTTTCGTTCCTGTTCGACTTTCATACATCTAGGTACGATCGAGAAGATAGTTGAACATTTTTCCTAATTTAAAAACATATATATATTAGAAATTTCGACAGCATTTCTTTTCTATTCCTATACACATATAGACTTTGCATCTGAAATTTTATGTGATTATTATCGTATTTTCTAATCTACAAAAGCCTTTTGGGACTAAAGGCTTTGTTGTTGTCTTATTTTTGTTTAAATTATTTATATTAATTAGAGATAGACTAAAATAAGTAAGAAGTTTATTTATAAATTATTTCCTTTAAATCATTTATATTAAGATGTTTATTGCATATAAAGCAATAAACATCCAAATAGTCGCTTCACCTAGGCGCCAGAAATAAACGGTAGCGTATCGAGGCGATACGCCCTTCGTATAATATCGGCACAGCCCGAATGAACCGGCTACTGAGACTTTTCAGGTATAAATACCCAAACACATGGCGCACAGGCCATTCAAACAACACTCAACGACCAAGTCGTCCTCACTCAATCCAAATACAAGACGCACAGGCCAGTTAAACAACACTCGATGACTAAGTCGTCCTCACTCACCAATTATTCCCAATTCACACTTTCAAATTCAACGAATTCATACTAAAAATAACCTGATACACTAAATTAGCAATACCTACACCCAATTATCATCACAATAATGTACATTTAAACCTAATTAAACAATTTAATTCGAAATTAGGGTTTAGAAAATTACCAAATTCAAAAAGAAGAGGAGATTCCGGCGAGTTCTAGGCTTCTACGGCGACGACGACGGAGGGTGACGGCTGGAGAGGGTCGGAATCGGTGATGGGGAAGAAAAAAAATTGTTTTTTTATTAAGCAATAAAGTGAAGAAGAAGATCTCGGCTGGAGAGGGTCGGATACGGATTCGATTTAAACACTACAAAGCATCACTGGTTCAAATTTGGTCTCGTTTGAAGGTCGTTCGGCCTTCGAACGAAGGGTTTTTTGTCCGAAAGTCCACGAACGGCCATAAATTTGAAATTCAAGATCGACACCCCAGATTCATTTATTTTTAAACCATATTCTGGAAACATGCCCAAAATACCTTAGATCCACATAAGATCCAAAGAATTTATTTTTACGCCATATATTTTATTTTATATAATTTTATTATACCAAATACATTTAAAATTTCATAATTGATTACCCAACGGTTTAAAAAATTATTTTAATTCTTTAAAATGTTACATATAACCACCTTTATCGAATTTGTATAACGGATCGACTAAAAGTTGCATCGAATTGTCGTGCGAGTTAGATTTTCAACAACGATAACTTTTCGAATTACACGAACATATATCATCGAAAATACCAATTTAACCTATCACGATCCGTCATTGGGTGAATATTAATAATCATACATGTCAATTTTAATTTTTTGGCCATTTTAGTAGTGTTTTTTATTTTTTCAAACGAAATAGGTGTATATAAGAATTAGATTGGGGAAATAATTAAATAGCCGACGCTAGCCGACTCGGGCCGTTGCAGGCCGTCCCCAACCGACGCAAACTTCAATAGAATTTTACGCTGTCCCCAACCGACTCCATAATGGAGACGGAGCCGACTCCGGTCGACTCCAGGCTCCGTCCCCATTTTAAAGTATTCTAGTAGTGATATATACACACGTGTGCGTACGTGTTTTTATATATAAAAATATTTCTTAATTATTATACTCTTTAATTTATTGTTCTTCATTTTATAATTTATTTATTAGTTTTCTCTTTTTTTTAAATATGTTATTTCAAATAAGGTATATGTTTCAAAGAATATAACCAACAAAACTTGAACTTATTTAACATAGATATAAATATAAGACTTTATGAGTTGAGCTTCGGTTTTGATTGAAATTTAAAAGTAAGAAGAAACTTAATAGGGAAAAATAAATATTTTTAATAAACGAAGCGATTCTAAAGTATTGTACACAAATAAGGTTAACTGGATTCGAACCTTGGTGCTTGAGATAAAAACGAATAAAGAGAAGTGTGGTTATTAAACAATATATTAGATATAAGAGTGGTTTGTGGAACTTTAACTTGTGACATTCTTAACAGTACACTCAAGCAAAGAGAGTTAAGCATTTAAATTCTAAAATTATGAGAAAAATAGAAAATCTTGAACGAGATTCGACTTTTTGATATATGGTATATATAAGATTAATAGATTACTTGGCTTTACCAATTATACCAATAAATGAAATAAAATCAAATTTTATTATCATGTATTGTAAAGCGTCAAATTATTTTGTCATTGCCAATTGACAGTTAGGTTGTCAATTGACAAGTAAGAGTTTTGCTACTACTGAAATTGAAGAATTCAGTAGTACTTATGTAATTTTGTGAGCGGCCCCTTCTAAATTTTTGTTTCTAATGCGAAATCTGAAAAGTTTAAAATTTGTCATTGTGCCATTTTTGGATAAATAAAAAATGTGTGCAATTATTTTTTCTTCTAATTTTTATTTTTAGAAATTAGGATCAACCGCTTATTTTCAAATTTACTATTTGAAAACTTTCATAAAAACAAGTTTAATGAAACATCCCCGTTAATGTCTTTAGCGAAAACGTGCATTTTAAACGCTCGTGTTTGCATTTAAAATGCAAATATGTATAATTTAAAATGCACATATTTGTAAAATAAATATCAGGAAATTTTCCTCAAGGACACTTTTTAGGGCTTTTTTTGGATGAAGGACGGCCCGCTAATATTTTTCTCCAAGGGGCAAATTATCGTTCTTCCCTTTCCAGCCCAATTTCACGCGCTTATTCTTCTTCTTTTTTTCGATCAAATTTTTCAGTCGCGATCAAATATCTTTCTTCCAATTATAATATCGATCAACTTCGTTCATTTATTTCAATTCCGTCCTTCTGAAAATTGTACTTCATCGATCAATTTTTTTTACGTGCGTTTGTTGATCTCGTTCTTTTAATTTCATATTTGTACTGTGATCTCGTTCTTCTTAGGTATGCTTATATTATTCTATTTTTTGTTGTTTTTCTATTCGAGTTAAAAAAATTTGTCTGTGCTTTCTTTTTGTGTTCATTTTTATGAATGATACGCAGTGTTGTTCTTCTCATTGTTTGTTCATTCATCGATGGAAAATTGTGGAAGTAGCAGCATGTTTTCTATTATTATATTCGTTTCTTTATGCAGTGTTGTATTCTAGTTAGCTTTTCATTTAATTTATCTTGCATTTTCTTGCATTGATGTTGGGATGATTGGAAAAGTATCGTTGCTTGGGTTGTATATAAAGTTGTGATATAGTGGAAAACTATCGTATTTTAGGTTCAGTTTATGAGTATCATTTTTATTTTTTCTTAGTATCATTTTTTTTTTTATCAGTAACTAGGTATCAGTTTTGTATACTGTAGGTATCAGTTTTGTGAAATTGAATAATTAATGTTCTAAATTGAATGTATTTTTAATAATGTTTATTTTTTATTTTTTTTGACAGTGAGGATAACAGTCTTCTTTGTCTGTTTGTGTTGAATAATAACACTTTTAGCACTCGATTGTCTATTGATTGCTCTTTGTATGATTTGAAGAATGAGATATGTCGATGTTGGTCTCAATTAACTCCTTCTTCTATTCAGATTTCTTATGTACTTGAGGACAAAGTTATTATGGTTGACACTGATTCTGATATTCAGAGTATAATTTGTTTTCAGTTATACAAGAAAAGTTCTTTCTTTGGTTTTACTGTTAAGGTTAAGGATTATGAATTGGAATATGTTGATGGTGCTTCTATTTCAAGTTCATCCGTTGTTCGTGCTTCTTCATCTTCTACTGTATCTGTCTGTTCAAATGTTGTTGTTAATGGTAAAAGTTATTTAAAAGATATGTTGAGGAGAGGGTCGACATTAAGCATTTCCAATTTTGTTAGTTTTTGTTTTGAAGGAGCTGAACATTTTAGATATTTTTTGATGGCATATCAAATTCAAAAGGGGTATGAATTAGTATTTTTAAAGAATTGTGCTACAAGAGTTACTGTGATTTGCTCTTCATATAAGGATGGTTGTCTTTTCAAAGTCCATGGTTCCTGTGATTCTGGAGAATTGAAAAGGTTCTTTATGAGAAATTTGGTTCCTGATCATTCTTGTGGAGCTGGTCTTAGACATATGAATAATCCACATATATCTAGTTCGTTTGTTAAATCGATGATTATTAATGAGATCCGCGATTGTCCAAGTAAAAAGCCTAAGGATATTATACTTGATTTTAAAAGAGAATACAATTTTCAGTTGTCTTATGGTTATGCTTATCATGGGAAACAACTTGCATTGATGGAGTTGCACGGTAATGATGCTTTGTCTTATCACGATTTGAGTTGGTATTTGGAAGCAGTGAAGAAATCTAATCCAGATAGTTATGTTGATATGGATGTTGATCCTTGTAGTAATGAATTTGAAAGGGTGGTTATTGCTTTTGGCACTTGTTTACTTGGTTTCAAGTCTTGTCGTCCTATGATATTCTTAGATGCTACTCACTTGAAGGGACATCCTGGTGTGTTGATGGGTGCTACTGCAAAAAATGGTGATCAAGGTATGTCTTTGTTTTCAGATTTGAGTTATTTGTATTGAGATCATAATACTTGGCATAATCATTAATATATATTTTTTATCATAATTTGTATTCTGTTGGTATCAGTTTTAAGAAATGTAGTTTATAAGTAGCAAGTTTCTAGTATCAGAATTTTCATTGTATTGAATTGTAAGTTGGTATTTGGTATAATAATTTCATACTGCTAAACAGGAGATTAGTATCAGTTTGTGTATAATCTTAGTATCAGTTTCAAGTATGTTCATATATGGTATCATTTATATTTATGTAGTATTGAAATTTCCTTTGTATCATAACATATGTTAATTTTTGTTTCTTTGTTGTTTTAGAATGAAGATTAATGTGGATAATGTTGTGGTTATCAATATTTTTATAATGGTCATATCAGGTTTTAGGTATCAGTTTTGTTACTGTTAGTATCAGTTTTATGAATTTTTTTATATTTATGGTCGTAATTACTTTTAGGTTTTTTTTACTAATTATTTTTGCATTTGCAGGTTTCTTCCCTTTAGCTATGAGTGTAGTTTCTGTAGAAAATGTGGATAACTGGACATGGTTTTTGAACCATTTAAAACAAATGCTTCAAGAAGAGCGTACTTTAGTTTTTATGTCAGATCGCCATCAAGGTTTGCTTTCAGGTGTTCGTGATGTTTTTCCTTCAGATTATCACAGTTATTGCTATTTGCATATGGAACAAAATCTTCTTTCAGCAGTGAAAGCCAAAAATGCAAATGTGTCTATTGTTGATCTATTCAAAATGTGTTCTAGAGCTTCAAATCTATATGAATTTGAAGGAGCATATTCTAAGTTTTGTCAAATTGGTGGTGTTGCTGGTGTTAATTTTTTAAAGGATAAACCATTTGATAAGTGGGTGGATTTATTTTTTCCAGGGAAACGTTATGGTGAATATAGTTCCAATGTTGTAGAAAGTTTTAACAGTTGGATTTTAAATGAACGAGCATTGCCTATTACTTTGTGTTTATATGGTATTCATGTTAAGATTATGGAACAAATGGCTAGAAGAAGAGAAGAATGCCATTTATGGAGAACAAGTCTATGTCCTTCTATGGAGTTACGTTTAGATGAATTGATTGAAGAAGGATTTGGATGGGATGTATATAAATCTTCTAATTTTGCTTTTGAAGTGAAATCTCCAAACTCTCATTGTGTTGATTTGAAGGAGCGGGTTTGTAGTTGCAACCAATGGAAAATTACGAGATTTCCTTGTGCTCATGCTATAAAGTGTATGAACAAGTCTAAGTTGTCTGTATATGATTTTGTCGAGAAGTATTTCACTATTGATGCTTATCGATGTTCTTATGCCAATGATATAAACCCTATTCCAAATTATGATAGGCCTATTGTTGATGGTAGCATTCAAGATGTTATCAAGCCACCAAAGGAGAAACGTGGTGCTGGTAGACCATCAATCAAGTGCAAATGAGGATTTTCATATTTTCAGAACAAGAAAAATAGATGTGGCAAGTGCAAGCAGTTTGGTCATAATAAACGGAATTGTCAAGCTTCAAAGAAGATTTGATTTTACATTTTGAATTTCTTTAGATTAATAAATGGTTGTGTGACTTGTTTTGGTGGTTTACTGTAATTGAACATTGTTATTAATTTGTGTTCAGTATAGCATATTATCAACTTGATTTTAATTTCAGCTATGTAGTATAAATGATAGTATCAGTTTTAGTATTAGTTATATGTTTTTACACTATCAGTTTTGGTGTTTATTTATTTCAAACATTTGTTTTGATATTTGTTGCATATTGTTAGTATCAGTTGTTTAGTATCATGTTACGCATTCTGTTGGTATAAATTATGGTATCATTTTTTCTTTGTGTGATATCAGTTTTGTTTATTTTTGTATATTTTAGTTATTTATAATATAGTAGATATTATAGTATATGGGATATGATAATCATTGTGTAATTGATTGAAGAAGATGATTGAATTGATACATACTTTCTTTTGGTCGGAGATAATGTTTGTTTGATTGGATATAAGGACTTTAGTATCAGTTTTGGTTAGTTTTTAGTATCAGTTTCGTGTATTATAATACATTCTACAACAGACATTAGTACTAATTAATAATTATAATGATATCTTGTGTTAGCAAAAACTGACACTGGCATTAATTGTTGTTTCATAAAGTATGTTGAGTGTCAGTTTGAGCAAAACTGATACTATTAGTTATTAAAACCGATACCCAGTTACTGTTTGCTATTGATATATGATATGAAATCTTATAATATTATTATACAATTGGTAATTGAATCATAAAACTGATAATATTATGTAGGATCAATAGTTGCATGATAGAACATTCACTGTATAATCTTGTTATAATATAAACTTCAAGTAAAGAAATGAAAATCAATTACAGCAAATCATTCCACCAGATCATCATTGTTTTTACAAGTAAGATCAACATTGTTTTAAGAACAGAACATCATTACTTCTCAAGTACCAAATTGCAATAGAGCATCATTACTTCATAAGTATCAAATCTAATTGTGAAACAATACAATGATTTACTTTAACACACAAAATTCTCAATTTCTGCAGCTTCTTATTTGCTTGACAGGTTATCAGTTATATTCCAACAGTGCTTGCTATTTGTCAATACGTCTACTGCTAGTTTTGCTCTAGTTTTGATAACAGTGTGTTGCTGGATCTTTTTTGGAATCATGTTTCTGTTCAGTGATGCAATGTAAATTATGACATATATTCCGCAGTCAACTCTGTTAAAAACAAAATATGTTAACAAAATATAAACTATGATATAAGGTAATGAAATCTATTTTTTACATCACTAGAAATTTGTTCATAGTTTGTACAACAAATTGTACTAATATCAAGCATTGATTGTACCAACATTAAAATAGAAATCAAATTCAACTACATATAACAAAATATCTAAAATGTACATCAGATCATGTGAAAATAGTAGCACTTTTTGCAAGTTGTTTGATTTGTTCATTTATCTTTCTTCGTCCAAACTTGACATGAATTTGGCTAAGCTCCAACAGTGCTCTTTGTCAGTTAATATCTGATGTGCAATTCTTGCTCTTGATTTCAGCATTTGTTCAGGGACTATTTTGAGTGGTATTTGACTTTTGTTCATTGATATGATGAATATCATCACATATATACCACAGTCAAGTCTGTTTAAAAGAATATTAGCAATATCAGTTTGGTGTATCTAGGTATTCAATTTTTTCTATAATTTGCAGTACAGTTTAACAGTCACTAAGTATAATTTTGTGTATATAGGTATTAATTTTTTTCTGTAATTTTTAGTTTATAGGTATCAGTTTAGCAGTTAGTAGTTTTTTGTGAGTAGCTTGAGTATCAGTTTTTGTTTGTAATTTGCAGTATCTAGGTATTAGTTTAAAAGAAAAGTTACAGTGTCAGTTTAACTGTCAGTAGGTATCATTTTGAACAACATAAACAACTTATGTGTCCGATCGTTGTTGTGCACATGGTATCTGATGCATTTCATTTGCCTTCACCTCCTTATCCTGTATATTTTTCTTTTTCCAAAGTTCTTTCAGTATTTCTTCAATTTTATATCTCTATTGAAGACAAAACAATACAAAGTTAGCTAATGTTCGATTTGTTTAATTAAATTATTTTATTCCATAACAAAAATATATCATACCAATATCATTGCCTGCTTTAGACTGGGGTTGTTTCTTTCATTAAAATTTCTTCTAGAACGTCTAGAATCTAGATGACTCCATTGCATTGTTGGGTATGTCAAAGTTACTAGTGTCCAATGGTATTTACAATGCAATGAGAAATATATAGCATCTGTGTGTTCATCATCCACAATTTGTTCAAGGAAAGGCAGCACTAAAGATTTTATAACTCCTTGTACATTGAAAACTATTGATTGCTGTTAAATAAAAAAAATAAGTTAGAATTCAATATATATGTAGCATTTATGATATTATTGCATATTAAAGTTTTATTTACCATCATTATTGTTGTGAATGCATAGTTGTGCTCTTTCAGCCCACATTTAGATAAATACCAGTCAATTATCTATATTAAAAAAATAAAATGTAAGTTTTTGTTATTGGTGAAGCAATATTCAATAATAATTAGTACCTTTTATTATAATTGTGGTAATATATATTACAAATTACAAGAATAACTAGGCATGAAATATGATGAAACAACTTCTGGGTATCATTTTTGCACTGCTGTAGTATCATTTTTGAACATTCTATTAAATCAATTGCTACTAAGAAAAAAAGTATTAATTGATATCAACCGGTACTAGGAATCACTACACCACAAAAGGCTTTTAACAGCGTTTGATAAACGCTGTAATATGATACAACAGCGTTATTACAAACGCTGTATAACGACATGCTGTCGTATATACATAACTTACAACAGCTTTTCTATAAACGCTGTTGAAACATCTCTTTGACAGCGTTTATTACGAGCTGTTAATAATCTTTTTACAGCGTTTTCAAACATGCTGTATTATGTTTCAACAGCGTTTATAATTTAGTTGTCGAAGATGTTCAAATTCTACTTTAACTGTTTACAACAGCTTTTTCTAAACGCTGTTATTGAATCATCAACAATTTCGACAGCATGTTAAAAACGCTGTGATTGAATCATCAACTATTTCGACAGCATGTAATAAACGCTGTTATTGACAGTTTTAAGATAATTACAACACGAATTAAACGCTGTTGTTTCTTCATTGACAGCATTAATTAAACGCTGTCTTCTATTTATATAACAGCTTTAATATTCCACTCTATTTTTGAATATTTCAAAACTATATTTTAAGCATATTCAAGCAACTAGTATATATAACAGGTTCTAATAACTATTAATTGGTTACATAAACTAGTTAAGAGAATATTAATAAACAAAAGACATCCATAAACCAAGTTTCAATAATATCCATAAACAAAAATAACAAAGTAAACCAAGTTGCCACAAATTCTGTTAAACAAAGACACGTTATATGTTAAGTATCGGAGAAGTGATCTTCAAAGCTGCTTGACCAGTGCTTTGGAGTACAGGTAGAGCGACATCTGCTGTCGGTTTCAGGGTATCATAAACTACTTTGATCACTTGCTGGTTCAAACCTAAAGTTTTCGAGGCACCATCTCCCACCAAGTCTATTATGTCTTCCACCTATAACATTTACTCTTTGATTTCAAACTGATACATATATTTATTATCATGTTCTGATGTTTTGATCTGTTTTGTTTTTACTTGCGATGAGTACTATCGAATATTACTTCCATTCACATTTTTTCCCTCAGATCTCCCTTCATTTGAGTGTGTACATGAATACATTATGTTAAGACTTCTTATCACATATAAAGAGGTGGAATTATGTTTACATTGAAAAGATATTCTAAACATGTTCTTATAAAAACAAAAAAGAAGAGAAACAGCAGCAGATCAAAAGGAAAATACTGACAGTAGAAATACGATAATTAATTGGTTTAAAAGTTGATCAAAAATTTCAAGACAGATTAAACTTGGTAAACACCTTGCATATGCACATAAAAACCAGGAAGGGAACAAGAGTTGACCTTTGTAGATAAAAAACGAACAAAGACGTGAAGAGGTTCTAGATCAGTTTTGTTACTTCTTATATACAGCAGTCATTTTCATCATTGACTTGTGCAAATTAAACAAAAGTTAAAAAAAACAAAAGGAAAAAAAGCAACGAGGTAAATTGTCTTGTACTTCTAATATTTTTTCCTACGACAATTCGCTGTGGAAACAAGAAAAATAAGAACCACTGCATATAATTTCATGGCTATAACTGAACCATGATGAAAAAATGAACTTGTAACAAGAAATGAACTTAATAGTTATGCTATATATGTACTTATTATACTTGAGATAAATATCTAACCATTTGGATGTGATTTGTATGCAGGCATCAATTTCATGGCTATGGTTCAAAATATAGTCAGATGGACACATGCAGTTATTTATTTACGTAAGTCTTATGCAAAGCTACATCATTATTGTTTGCTTTTATGTTCTGCTATCAACAAACGATGAACACATGGGTGACGTGAAGAGAGAAGTAAAAACAAAGATGGTAACATGTTTTCTAAGCAAATAGTAAGAAGATGAATTAGTAATAAATTCTAATCAAATGAGAATTGAAGGGTCGGAAAAGATTGTATACCAATTTGGTATTAATACTTTATATAGGAAAATCAAAAAATAAATAATAAAAAGACCCTTGTTGGAAGTGCAATGGAGAGGAAATTTTTAAGCTAGAATTCAATTTCAATTTAACAGCACAGGGAAAAATGAATTGATAATCAAATTATATTTTGTCCAACAAATGAATCAAGCATACCTAATAGTGGAAATGATGCCAACAAAATCCAAGCAATCAGATGCCAGTAAGATACATCCATCTAATATGATTCTGAACTGTAAAAAAAGAAGAAGAAAAAAGAAAAAGAAAAAAAAGGCAAACACAACTTAACAACCAAAAATAATCAACTGGATTGTTCTTTATACTTAAAATTGCAATTTATAAGAGTGAGCATGAAAAACCTGATGGGGATTACAGTCAACTGGATTGTTCTTTAAACTTTAGCTTGCACTGAGTATTCACGATTTCTAGAACCAAATTCAAATCTGCAATTCCACGTTTCTTTTCTTCTCCAATTGAGGAATTCATTTTACTACTACCATCTTTCATTTTTAGTTCAACTTCAATAGCACAATCATTCATTTTATTACTATGTGCTTTATGTCCACCTAATGCATGATGCTTCCCAAAAACCCTCTTGCAATCAGAGCATTGATTCATGTTTTTGCTACTCCCACCCTCGTCGTTATTTCTTGATTTAAAATTACTGGGAGCACTCAGTTGAACACGCTTGGTTCTCTTTCTTTTGATAGTAGTATACCACATCTTCTTCCTACTCTCATTTAAAGGTTCAACAGAAATCATCTCAACATCGTTAAAGTAATCATTTGTGTCAGATTCAAAATCATATAACTTCAATTTCCCGATATCATTCTCATCATCAATCAAATTTTGATCTTCTTCATGATCATCAGACTCATCGAGATGATGTAATTCATTGCTGCTAAAACAGACTGCTTTTACTGATGGCAACAGTAGACTCTCAACAGCATCGTTACTTTCTTTACTAAAAACTGAAGGGCGCATATGGGAAAAAGGTCTTGACGATCTGACATGCCCATTTTCTTCTTCTTCATTGTGAATCACCATTTTATCTTTCTCCGAATGACGCTTTCCATGATATAGTATAGCTTTCCAAGACTCCATTTTTTCACCGCAAACACTGCATCTAAGATTACGGTTGTGATCGGTATAACTCTGCACAGTAGGAATTTTCTTCATTTCTGGATTGTTTCTTGTTCCATTGTCATCCATTATTGGTTGACCAGAACACACAATGATTTTATCAAGAATCGAGATTTTGGTAAAGAAATGAAATTAATAATATATGGTTGAGAAGTAAATGTCTGTGTTTAGATTAGAAGGAGCAAAGTGAAGCAAAGCTGTGCTCAAGTGAAAGACAGAAAACTACGACTTCAGAAATTGTCCTAGAGTCTTTTACTGAACCATTATAATAGGGTGAGCGTTCATGTTGCAAAGATCAAGCTAATGCTCTGGATTTCCTTAACAAAGACCTGCCAATAGAAATTAGAAGGTAAAAAATATATTACTGCCAATCATCAAATCGAAATTAGAAGGTAAAAATCAAATATCAAAACACCAAAATAAAAAATATCAGCATTTGTGTGATAAATAAAAGGATTGTTTGATTGATAGTGATGATAGAGGATTATTTGATTGGGAGTGGTGAATGGTACTAAATTAAAAGCATAACCTACTGTAACAAATAAACTAAAAAATGAAATCAATATTTGCTTTGTATAAAGCAATTTTTCATATCATTTAATCAAAAGTGATGAGTGATGCTCACATAATTCAAATCAGAATGACTTATATTTTACAATACATAGCAATATAGCATATTCGGATAGTTTTGAGGTTTCGAATTATTTATAGCAGAATGATATTGTAATTAACCAAATGATTAGTAGTCTACTCACCCAAGCCTAAAGCATGATGAGCACTATTATGTCAAAAAGCAGGAGATGAGCATATTATGTCAAAAAGCAGGAACTGGAGTAGGCTATGTATCAGTGTATTTATCCTGAATCCAGATTCTCTGTAAAACCTGAAATTGCAAAAACACTCAAAATTAGGGATTTTGAATATAGTTTGCATTGGTACATGAACTTGCAGGGGAAAATCGAACATGGGATTAGGTCAATCCAAATGAGGTTAAAATTTATAAAATAAGTTGAAGGAGGATAAGAAGAACAGTAAATAAAACAATGGAACAATACGTGAATCAAAGTAAATAACAAAAAATTAAGTAAGCAAAGAGTACAAATATTTAAAATATGTGAATGTCAAGTGCCTTTAGATTTATGATCATTATCATGTCTAACTTGTTTTTGTGAAATTACAGCGTAAATTATCCATTTTGTTAGTAGCTTTCTTATTTTTAGCCAAACAAACCAAAGATGGCTGTTAGGTGTTGAGGAGTTTGATCACTTCACTCATCTTGAAATCATTGTTAGCTCCTCGTATATTCCATACAAATAAACTCATTTACCTTTTGTTAAGCTCCTAATATATCTTTTAGGGGGAGCTTTTGTTTTGTTTTTGTCTTGTTTTTCTTGCTTTTTTGATTGAATTTCTGCACTATATTCAGGATATCTTCTATGTAGGTTGACACGTTTTGCTGATTTGTTTCAAGTTCTTATATGATACTATCAACTATTTGTGCTGCAACATTACCCATAATTAATAACATCATTTGAAAAGGTTTCAAAAGCAGATACAAAATTTTGGGAACTATCAGTTTCGTTTAAGCTTCTATAGTAGCTATAAATCCAGTCTCTGTTTTTCTAAGGTTTATAGAAATTATATAGGATTTGTGATCTTTGTGATGTGCTGATCAGTAGATTCAGTTTCATTTAAATTGCCAGATGTAAATTTTATTTTTTGTTTCCTCAGGGACATAACATCTTCATGCTCTACTTGCTTTTCTTGTGCATTTAGATCTATGGTCATTATTATGTTTAAGTTATGCATAATATGTAAAATATTTAAAATGCATTTGATAGTCGATTACAAAGAATTGTTTCAGCTTTCAACAAAAAATAATAATATGATGGCAACAAATTCTATGATTTTGTCTTAGCAACAACACAGAAAACAGTTTCAAAATATAAAGAAAATGATCACAAATAGCAATATAGGCTCTTAATTGTACCTGCCACAACAAAATAGTGCACAAAGGAACTATGCAGTCAGTTGCCTCGACCAACTCCTCCACTTGCTGATCTGGATCTGGTATTTTTCTCTTCTTCTGATAATTTGTGATACTGTATAACTCATAAAATAGATTTGCTGCTAGCCTGCTATGTGATAACTTACTCTTAGTTGATAGTTGATGTTGTAAGTTAATCAGAATTTGTGATAGTTCAAGTAAAGTAAGTTAACTAATTTTAATTTATATAAGAATTTGAGAACTTTAAAGTAAATAAGTTATTTTTTTAAAACTGATTATACTAATTTTATGCTGATTTTAATTTTTTTAAACTATTGTTCTTTTTTAAATTGTGTCAAGGACAGACCTTTGGCTTTAAAGTAAATGCATATTTTTCTTTTATTATTTATTGGTTTTATAATCTGTATTAAATCAAGGTACTGTTAATATGTTCATTTTTATGTAGACAATATACCAGATACCTGGTACGTTAATCAAGCCATTAATTCTTGACCAAGTTGACGCGATTCACTGATTGTCCGTTTGGTTTATTAGTATCTTTATATCCAAAGGAATTTAATATGTCCATATACATCCCAACAAACGTATATAGACGACTTTCAACTTAAGGAACAATGCATAATCTTGTTCTACTGTAAGTTTTTTCCATCAAAATAAAATCCAAATGGATATTTAATGAAGATCTTTTTTTTATCATACAGATGGACACTTGCAAACAGCAAGAGCATGTGGCTATTAATTGTATCCAGGTAATACAGTTGGTACATGCATGTGCAAGTGATAGCTTAAAGGTTCAGAACAAAATGGAATTGCTTGTGACTGATAGTGAGACTAAACAAATTCTGTATGCAGACAAGTTTGAGGAATGCGGAGGTCTAATCCTAAAGATTGGCAACAAACATACTGTGGTATTTCTAATATGTCGCATATTCTTTCAGTCCTGCAAAGCAAATTCTTCAAGTATATTAGCATAGTTTAATATAACTCAGTAACCAACTAAACAATCAGGAATCCCCTTAAATCTTGATAAGACCTTTAAAATTTTATAGTGCGTCAACTGATAATATTACTTTCACCAATAAAATTTGTTTCAATGTCAAAGTCATGTAACCACACAATTCTACAAATATCATATTCATGTTTTTTTTCAAGTCCAATGTTTTGTGCTTTCAATTGGTTGAACTTTTAGGAAGCATTGTGCAAAATGATTACTTTATAACTGACAAATATATCAAAAAATGAATCACATATTATGTAGAAATCATTTTGATAACTGAATTAGATAACTGAAAATAATTTACTATCTATTTCCAAAAATACTTAATAGAATACCGAAGACAATTTACTCAAATAATACTTCCAATCTTAAATAAAAATCATTTGGAAATTTACTATCTATTTCCAAAAATACTTCGCTTTCAATAAAATTTTCTATTTTAATTTATTCCCCTTTCGATTAGTTTATAATGTGATCTCATCACAACAACAGTCGACCAAAAATATGTGATCTTATCGCAATTAAAATCAATCAAAGACGTGCAATAAAATTTCATCTAAATCAATCCACACCATTAAAATTTATCATCAAACAATCGACAACAACCTTTAAAAATGAGATCTATATAGTGGCGAGTTATCAAAATATAACTCGTCCAAACAATGCAAGTAAACGTAATGTCACCCGATTCAGTTTATATCATATCAATCCATTCACACAATATTCAATTTATAGCAAATAAAAATGGATTTTATACTAGCACATAGTTGTGAGTAAATAAATTTACTCACCTCGAATGATGCTCAAGCCTGAAATCAGCGACTATCCTTAGCTTAGCGCAAATGTTGCCATCGCCAATCACTGGAATGCCAGCCCTTCCATCACGAGCCTACCAATCAGTTCAAGCTCCAACACCCTCAGAAAACTAGCCCTATTTGCAGCCATCACCAAATCGCTAGTCACCTCCAGCCACACGCCCAGTATAATCGCGCACACCTTCTCTCACGCTGCTCCAGTCAAAGATCTTCATCGTCATCCCCATCGCGACTAAGCTCCAAGCGATGTGATTGGCTGACTTAATGAATGATTTCTCTCCGATACAAGCATAGCCAAGCATCCACGACTTTGTGAGCAACGGTCATGATAGAGAGGAGTAGTTTTAAAGAATTTGTTGAGCAGAGAAAATTAAGATTTGGAGAGGAGTCATTTAAAAATTTTTGCAGAGAGGAAGCGATTAAGATTTGAAGGCATTGGTGATTTAGGGTTGCTTATTTTTGGCAGAAGAGGGAAATTAATTATACGCGGCAATGAAATTTTCAGAGGGAACGACATTTCGCAATTTTCTGAAAAAAATCTCAGCGTTTTCCTACGTTGTCTTCAGATTTTCCTACCTATAAAAGGTTGCACAACAGCAATCAACGTATAAACGCTGTTCTCCATTGCCGTTAAAAGCAATTTTTCTTGTAGTGAATTAGTTTTGCACTATTTTGGTATTTATTTTGTCATACATGACAGTTAATACATAATTCAACTAATAGTCCACCACTTTGTAATAAATAGTAATTAGGTATCATTTTTGGCTATAAATAGGTATCAGTTTTGGTACAAATAGCAGTGGACATAGTTATTACACATTATTTTTTGTAATTATTTTTATTGGTAGCAGTATTATTAAACAAAAAAAAAGTGTGTATCGATCCATGTGTAGCATTTTCTTCAAGAAGTTCTTGTAGTACTTTTTTTGTTATTGTACATCCTCCTCTAATTGTGTCTTTATCTGTCCATGCTACATCTCTGTTTTAAGAAAATAAGGCACATATCAATTATACAATGTTATTTTAACCAGCAAAATTAGTATATATGTTTGTATACTTGCTCTTTTGATGATGTCATAGCAAAGAAAGTTTTGATTGTATTTTGTTGTTCTATATTCAAGTATGCCAAAGTTTTGCTGCAGTTTCGTAGTCCTAAATTTGAAAGTGTTGGCTCTATTACTTGAATTGGCATTGGGATTGACTCTTCTGCACTTTCTTTTTCATCGTTTTCTTCCAATTATTCATCATTTTCATTTGCTTCAGGTTTTTGTTTTTTTGCTGTTTTTTTCATTCTCTGACCATATTCAAAGCTGGGGCTTTTTTTCCTTTCTCTTGTTTTTATTCTTTTCACATAAGAAGATGGCTTATGAACTATTTGTTTCCTTTTCCGACCAGGAGGTTTTGCTGGTTTGTTTTCTTTGTCCTTTTCTGTTATTCCCTCTTGCAACTGTTGTGTGATATTGAGATTGAAAGATGGAGGTGTTAGGTCTTGTACTACATTACTGTATTGTGCAACTTTTCTCTCTTTATTGGTATCTTCTTCCAATTTTTGAGACTCTTTTATATCTTTTTTCATTGTTTTATCTTCATTTGTTTCCAACACTGTTTCATTTGTTTTGTTCAACACTATTTCAGTCTCCATGCATGTACTTTCTTTTTCAGTTGTTTGATGGACTTGTTCTGTATTAGTGTCAGTAGTTGTGTCTTCAACTTCTTCTACATTTTTTTCAGTTGAGAATCTGTTTTAACAATAAGAAGCTGTCAGTTTTTGATATTGGTGAATGAATATAATATTATTAGTATCAATAATGTTAATAGTGGTGGTTTATGGGTATCATTTTTGCATAGATATCAGTTTTTCAAACACAAAGTAAGTATCAGTTTTTCATACATATAGGTATCAGTTTTGATTTATTTCATAGTGAAAATTGTTTGTAAAATAACCAACCATGAGTTATAATTAAACAACTGATACATATAAATTGTGCATTATTTTGGTATTAGTTTTCTACTTAATGATGGTCAATATAAATAGTTCAATTTATATACCATTAAGTTATAAGCAATGGAACGTAGGTATCATTTTTTAATACATTTAAGTATCAGTTTATTTTAACTTATACTCGGAATTATTTATAATATTTATAATATAAGCAAGCATGAATTTGAATCAAACAGTGTTATTTTCAATAGTAAAAAATCATGTACCTATCTATTTGTGTTATTTTTGCTTGACACTTTGTAGGTTCTTGTTGACACTCTGGATTTTCTTCTTCAATATTTTCAGCTGTGAATGTTTTTTCTTCATTTTGGGCTTCTATATTTAAACATTCATCTTCATTTATTTTAGTTGTTGTGTTAACTTTTTCCACATAAGGCTCAACATTTTTGTCTTCATTCTCTTCTTCATTGCTTTCAGTTGTGGATTTCTTTTCTCTGTTTTCTATTTCTGTTTCTACATGTGCATGTTCATTTAGAATGTTGTCAGGTTCATCTTCCATGTGCTTACTCTCTAGTTCAACTTCTGAATTTTTTTAATTCATTTTCTTCTATTCTTGATTTGAGTACTTTCAATTGTTCTTTCAATTTCAAATTTTCTTTTTCAACCTTTATCCTCAACTTCTTTTCTTTCTCTAATTGCTTTTTTGTCTTCTTACCTTCTTCTTCCAAATCTTTAATGTGCGTTTGCAAAACATTAAGGCTTACAAAATCTTCAAAAGATCGAGCACTCTGTTCGGCTTCTTCAATTTTTATTTTTTTCCGTTGGTTTTCTTTTCTTTTGTCACTTGATTCTTCTTTTGTCGATCCTGTTTGGAGTAGCTTCTGTTCATGTGGAAGAATATTGCTTATTTCTTTTACCTGTATAATTGAAATAGTAATTTTGTTTTAAAATTTAAATGAAAATGTTTTATGCTAGTATGTTGTAACTTATAAGTTATAACTGACATTAATAAGTGATTAGTTTAATAGAAGAAAATAGAACAGTAATGAAATTGATACTATGTATACTTACTAATTGATTATGTGCAGTGTTAAAAATGATACCAAGTATTATTGTATATTATAATTGATACTGTGCAAAATGACAAGATGTACTATGCTCAGGAAAAATTGATACTAAACAAAAATTTAAAGCTACAAATTGAAACTGATACTAATCAGAAGCTAAAGTGATACTGCAAAGAGACATATGTGATACTATGCAGAGACAAATAATTATTCTAAGTGTTGAAACTGATACTACAGATAGAGAGACCATAAAATGTACACTTATAATCACTACTGTAAGTAAGAATTAACTTTAACTTACATTGCCAACTTTTATATCATTCAACAACTGTTTCACAACAATGTCTTTAAGTTTTCTTACATCCCATCATGCAAATCTGGGTAAATTGTCAGCAAGTTGCTTTCTTGGTTGAATAAGGTTCATTTTCTCACAGATGCAATACTATAAAAATTTAAAGATATAATTAGATAAGAATGTTGAATATAACAATTTTTTTCAATTAATAATATTTTGCATAACACATCTTACCAATGGAAGCATTGAACATCCAGACATGTTTCTTGGCTTAGAGATAAACTTTTTGACAAATTTACTAAAAAATTTCTCTATTGTTTGTGGCCATGAGATAGTTTGCATTGTTTCACTGTCAATCAAATAGGGTAGAATTCCCCATCTCAGTTTTTATTGGTTGTTGGGAAAGAAAAATGTCAATAGTATTTGCATTATTATCAACAAAGGGAGATCTTCTTCATTTTCTTTTTTCCTTTTTGATATTTCTTGTTTTATTCTTCTTTCCAGAACATTTCTTGTTATGTAAGTATTTGTGCCAAAGTTTCTAGTTGCAAATTCTTTGCAGTCTGATGGAATGGTTCTGCTCGTCAATTTTTTTGTTGGTTTTATGTTTATTCCTCTTAATGGCAGACCAAACAGCAAGCTTATATCTCTGACAGTTACCTTCATTTTGTCTTCTCCTAAGATGAAGGTATCAGTTTCCATACAGTAGCAGTTGTATAAAGCATCCAAGTTTTACTGATGCTTTTTGCACTCTTTCATTGTTATTTTTTCTTCATAGATGACTTTGAAGAAGTTGTAAAATGGTGTCTTCTTTAAGGTGTCAAATTGTTTTTTGGTCAATCCATTTTTTTCTTTGACCAGTTTTAATATCTTGAAGATAACTTGTAAGCCACATCTATAAGCAGTTTTGGCTTAACATGTTCCGATTTTGCTATCTGTTTTGTTGTTTGTTCTGATGTTGCATGCATGCTTTTACGACATGGATTGACAAAATCATCATCGTCCTATTTCATGAAAATGTGGCATTAAGTTGTTAGTGAAACAAACAGCATTGAAACAAAACAATATATAACATGATATTGCGGTTTCAGTTTCTATAAACATGAGATAAAACATGGTATTTTTATCTAACTAAAATTTGATATCATTTTTACTAAATGTAGGTATCAATTTTTTAATAATTATGGTTGAAATACTTCTAAAATTGGTACATAATAACTTCAAAAGAAACATATTGCATGTATAATTTTTAGCTTATATTTGTGTTATCTTTGTTGCAAATTACAATGAAAGTAATTTGTATAATTAAAAGTATAAAGTTTACAAAAGATAAAGTGGGTAGCATGTTTATAAGGTGTATGCATCAGTTTGGTTCTAACAAACAGTATATCAATTTTAAGATATGATGTCCATAAAAACAGATAGTAGGTATCAGTTTTGCATTTCATTGATTTCAATTTTATATTTGTGATAGTGGGTATTGTTTATGAATATACCTATATCAGTTTTGTTATAAAGTATTTTTTTTTTAAATTATGAAGTTTTGTCTTCAGTTAAACAAACAATAGGTTTATTTTTTGAAATATAGGTATCAGTTTGTTATACAGTGGGTATCATTTTGTGAATTATAGATATCATTTTATTGAAAAATTACAACATTGTCATATGTACTAAAACATTTTATACAGTGGGTACCATTTTGTAAGAATTTAGTTTCAGTTCTACTAGAAAAAAGATGGTGAAATAATTTGTAAACTAAAATGAGTCAGCTACACACAATTAGACAATAGGTATCACTATTGCATTATGTTGGTATAAGTTTTTATTTGTGTGCTTAATTTAATTTTCCTAAATACAAAGTATCACATTAATTCTAACAGATGTTTGGTATCATATTTTCAATATATTAGTATCAGTTTTGTAACAAATAGCAATGAAATCTATTTTTAAACTACTAAGCTTTGTCTTCTACCAAACAAACTATAAATATCACTTTTTGAACATGAAAATCTTTATTACTGATATGGCTTGTACATTTACCGTGTTGGCTTGTTCGTCTTCAGATTCCTCAACAGTTATTTGTTTTGCCTTATTTGTTTCTGCTTTTTCCTGTTAAACATATTAACAATATTAAAATATATCTAAAGATTTAATAGTATCAGTTTTATTACTTAATGGTATTAATTGCCTGTTGAAGTTGCTGTTGAATTATTTTCTCATTTTTTTTCTTCGATCTTAATTCTCTTTTTTGCATTTGTTGTACAGTTGATTTGTCGCAAGGTGTTTTTTCCTGCATGGTTTCTTCATTCTTCTATAAAATAAGCTCAATAGTATCATAATCAATGTAGAATGATTTTGTTATGCTTCATTTAATAATATCATTTACCTTTTCTTCTGTTCTGTTTTCTTCATGTTTCCTTTTTGTTCTTCTTTCCCTTTGTTGTTGTATATCTTCTTCCATTAGCCTTTTTGATAGTTTTAACTTTGTTGATTTCTTCTGCGTCTCAACTGCTACGTTTTCAATTTCTGCTCGATTCGTTTCTTTGTTTCCAGATTCGAGCTGATAATCAAAATGAGGCGCTAGGGTGTTAGGTTTTTGTCGAATATCATATTGAGGGGATAAGGTATCAGATTCGTTCTCAAACTCTGCTTGTTCTTTATTTTCTGACGAATGCGATTGAGATGGAGGTAGCGATCTTGCTGTGGTTTCGTTTGCCATTTTTTCTTAATTTTAATTTTGTATCGTGAAGATGAGTGTGGATTTGAAAATTGCAGTGGAAGACGAATGAACGAAATGGAAAAATGTTTTGCGCGAATGGGCTTTGGGCCTGTCCTTTGGAAGAATTTTTTTTCTGCCTGTTCTTATGAATAAATTTTTTAAATTATTTGTCCTTTAAAAAAAAATTCCCAATAAATATTTGCACCGTGGACTGTAAATATTTAATATGTAGATGCGTATTCTTGTTGTGTAAACTGCGAATTTTCACTTTATAGAAAATGCACAGTTACTACAAATATTTGCAGTTTGTACAGTTTAAAATACACATTTTCGTTGAAAACATTGATCGGCTTTTTAGTCAAAGCGTGCTTTTGATAGGTGCTTAAGTTAATTTTGAAACTTTTCGGGTGCGTTCTGAAAAAAGCTTCGTTTTATTTTGTGGAAAATAAGCACAAGGACAAATTTTCATAAAAGTTTTGGCTGAAGGACAACAAGTTTCATTTTTAGGTTGAAGGACAAACTAGGACAATGCTAATACAACTAGCATTTTGTACAATGTAAAATTGGATATAATGCTAGTTATAATTAGCATTTTGTACAATGTTTGCACTGTACAAAATGCTAACTATATTTAGCATTGTCCTTCAGCCTAATTTTCTTTCAAACTTTGTCCTTCAGCCCAAAAATGAAACTTTGTGTTCTTCAGTCTAAATTTTTTTCAAAGTTTGTTCTTTTGCCTAATTTCCTCTTTTATTTTTCTATAATAATCACTACAATTGTTTAAAGGCGCAAATCCCAAAACAGTAGAGTCAGTTCCCTCTCTTTCTAAAAGAGAGACCAGAAAAATCATGGAGAATTCTCCTTCTCCTTCGTATCGTGGTCGTGCCAGATTTTCCACTCAAGCCAACGCTCTCCTCAGAAAAAACATCACTTTTCAGGTCTTGTTTATTCTTTCTCAATGCAACATTTATATGGATTTTTTGTCCATTCGGTCGACTTTGACAAACAAACCACATGCCAGTCCAAAACCCATTAGGGATACAGATTTTTTGCCGCTGTGAAAAAAAAATGCTTGTTATACTGAAGTGATTTGCGTCAATATTCGTTTTTTCCGTATGAAATAAGTGGCAATATTTCAAACACAGCCTGCATTTCTTTTTTCCCAAATTTCTTAAGGAAAAGGCGCTTTTGATTAATTTTTGAAAAATAAACTGTTAACAATATAGACCAAATTTGCATAGAAATAGTTGTGAAGGCCAAAACTGGAAGAACAAATTCTCAAAAAGCAAGTTTTGTTAAGCTTGTTGAAAGTAATAGTATTTTTTGTGTGTGCGCGCGCGTGTTTCATTTGCATAGAAATAGTTTTGAGAATTTGTTCTTCCATTTTTGGCCTTCACAAAATAAATTGTTCTTCCATGTTTGTTAACAAAACTTGCTTTTTGAGAATATAGAAATAATTGTTAACAACATGACAATGATACTGTAATAATATTGAGAAAACAAACAACAAAATTGATAATCCAAAGCCATCAGAAGCTTCAACCAGTTATAATGAAATATCTACTTTTTGAGAAAACTCCAATGACATATATATTTATGTGATTAACTTGACTTTCAGTTTTCTCTATATTTTGTAGATCTTATTATATTAAGAACAAACAATTGAACCTTTGTTTTTTAGTGTATTATATATAACATAAGACATTTAAGAGTGATTTCCATGAGAATTGCATCCAAGAATAATTCATATTGACGTTTTTTGATAATATTGTCAACGTGGTGATTTTTGTTAATAAATCAATGTTTTGATCAAATACTTAGACAACCGGGAGATTAAGGTAGCAAGTACGGTAGCGCTTTTGTTAACCTACATGTCCAATCCAACTCTAAGCTAGAGGTCTTTTGACTTTCGTATGGGCCATGACAGCCAGTACTCTTAGTATTACAGAATACCATAAACATCAGTTATACTCATTTTTTATTCATAAATCGATTCGCCGTATCTTGCATAATGTGTTACTATGAAGAAAGCAAGGCAACTGAGATTTAGGTTTTATTTTGTAAGTAGATAAACCAGCCTTTCTATTAGTGGGCTATTCTTTTTGATGGTTTTGTGAGTAGATCTTATTATATTTTTTTGTCTCATATTAATTTGCACTATTTATGTACTTCTGTTGGAACAAAGTACTGAAAACAGAAATTGAAATCCATATTGAACTTTTCAAAACTAACTGGAATTTTGAAAAATCAAAACCGAAATCTCAAACTTTGTCTCAATATGTTCATGTAACATATTTCAATGTGTAACTGTCTTCTTCTTCTTCTTCTTTGCATCTAATTGTACTGACAACGATATCCAAATCTACTTTTATAAAGGCATATTTTTATTGCCATTAAATTCAGATGTAGTTTGTCAATAACTTGAATTTATCGTGGTCCACACAAAAGTGATCACCATCATACTTGTTAATTTCCCACCATCCCTATTCCCTATGGTAGTTCTTTTGAGATGATTGCTTGGATTCCTCGGAACATTTTTCATTTCAAACAGCGATATATTTGGTTGTGCTGGATTTTACTTGTTTGGAAAAAACTCTCTGTTTAATTTATCATTCAGATAGTTGTTGCAGTAACCTTTCTTTTGACTCAACTATTCCTAGTGTCAAAGCGGTTTCATTTCACATCGAAGAGTACCTTTCAACATTGATTTACGTATTTGCTACAATGGATCTAGTCATCGTCTGTAGTAACAAGTCATTGCTATGTACTTCCACTTCAATAGGTTCATCATTCTGATCTCCTTCGTCATTCTTAACTCAAAAGTTAATGGACATTTATTTACCCACATATTATCAAACCACAACCTTTCAGTATTAGTCTATTGACAGCTTCTATGCTATATAAGAGAACTACATTACCTATATCATCATTATTATCCAATGATGATATCACATTAGGTGTAACTTCGCTAACATTTCCAAATTTTGCACTAGATTCATGTGTTGTTCAATGTGGCTTAAAACTGTAAACAAACAAATAGAACCCAAGCATATGAAATATGAACTAATAACAAAATTGAATTTTTTACATATTCGTTTGTGTAGAATGCGACTCAACTACGGTTTGATGTACCAATAAACTATGACAAATAAATAGTACATAAGTATTTAAACAACAATTCAGTTCTAAAAAAATACACAGAAAACAATTATTATTTTTTACTCTGACTTTGGATATGTAGGGAGAGGTTTACTCATGTACAAGGTTTTAAATCTCGGATTTCGGTCGCGTTTCGTCTCGTAAATTTTAATACATTATCTCGTATCGGACGAGATTTCGGGTGAGATGAGTGTATTTCGGGTGTACATCTCGGATTGACATCTTGAATTTTAAAGTCCATCCCGGGGCCATCTCGGAGTAACATAAGTTTAAATTTGATATTTTATGATTATTGTAATAATTGTTTTCTATATATAAAAGTTTTTAACATACATAATTTATATAAAATGATAACATTAATTTTACATTTTAGATCAGAGTGATTACATGATTGATTTGATATTAACTGAATGATTCCCCACTCATCTGAATATTAAAAGTAAAAAAATAAATAATAAATTTCGATCTCGGAGATTATCAATTTTACATTTTAATTTATTTATGGCTTCGACTGTGCGCATACATTTTTATTTTAAAACATGGTTCATTAATGCCAACAGGTTTCGATCTCGGAGATCTAACTCGTGACCTTTAGTCTCATTAGTCAAAGTCACCAATCAACTGAGCCAACCCTGTTGGCAGAGTGGCAGGCATTTGAAATAAATATTGTAAAAACATGGTTTGAAGTATTGCAAATACAATAGAACAATTTTTGCCATGTGGCCACAAGCGACCGATATTTGTCTTTCTTTTTTGAAACAAAAGTAAGCTCGAAATGATTTTTTTTTGTTCCAAAGTTGACCATGCTGAAAATAATCCAATTTTATTTGTATTTGTAATATAGCATCCATAGAGGAATAACTCATTCAATTCAATGACAGAAACGCAATGCTAAGACAAATGTCTGTATAATAGCGTTTCCAGTATTTCTCTGCATCATCCTCATAGCGATTCAATTTATTGCGAATAATGAGCTGAACAAATCTGAGAACAAATGCGGGTGTCGTGGAAATGAGTGTGGCATCCAATACTCCGATATGAACCAGGCTGCTTTATGTGCAATATTCCATCCACCGAAATGGCCTGCTCTTCTTCAGGTGCCTCAGAATGTCTTTCGGGCTGTTCAATCAGGTTCAACGGGGAGCAAAGATTTACCAATTGGGTCATGTAAGGTTACAGGATCTTGTCCCGCTACCGTTTTGTTTACTGGTGGGAATAAGTCTTTTGCTGATGGTATGTTGAGCTTAAATCTACTTGATTATTATGGCTTATATCAGTTATCAATTGCTTAATATGTAATAGAAGTAACCTGCACTCCTCTAGGTATAGTCGTTTTTATGCTTGTCGCCTATACGTTGTTTATGAAAAGCATTTTTTATGTTAATCTGGACGTTTAAGCAACTCTTATAAAATGTTATTTGGTCCCACTTGTTTTGTATCAACTTATTATTAAATCAAATTTTTGGTTTTAGAAACCTAGAGGGAGATCATTTTGCATTAACAAATAAAGTGAAACACAAATCTTAGAGAAGTCTAAAGTTGAAAATGTATGTTGCTATTAGTTCCTTTGAATCCTGGAGAAACCGAAAACTTGCTATGAAATTGCGTGAACTAACATGGAATCCGCCTTTATCTTGTTGTTGTTGTTGTTGTTGTTGCTGCTGCTGCTGTTGTTGTTTACTCTCCGCCTCTGTCTGGTCTTAAAATTCTTTGTTATGAAGACTCGCCTTGTGAAAATATTTCTTGCATTTACTCATTGTAGTTTTTTTTTTCCTTTGTAGGTCTGGCTAATAATTTCTTCCCTATCCCTTCATCATTGAATTTGTCAAATCCAGACATTTTATCCACAGTCACTGCAGTGAGTTTGATTATTTTTTGTTTGTCTGAACAATTATTCTCTAAGGAATAATATTTCAAAGTGGATTTTGTCTCTTTTTTGAAAAATATCAGGGGACACAGGTACCAGCTGATTATACGGAATTTATTGATCCTGCATTTACATCAGATCCGTTGTATGTCCTTCAGCCTATATGCACAAAAAATTCTTTAACTTCCACCGATGTAAACGTCACAGGAACAGTTTTTCAACAAGGTACACAACAAATATTCCATTTGATAAACATGCACTACATCATGCAGATTTCTTTTGGAAAAAGTTTTCATATTTTGTATCATATATTTTTATTTTAGGTACGAATTCATGGTTGCTACATCATTATTCTTCATCTTTGTACTTAATATAAGCTACGCGGCAACATAGTTTACTTGTCGCTTGCAGCTTGTTTCTATAAATAGTCCAGCTTATTTTGTTTCTCAACTTGCATATTTTGTTAAACCCGATTGATTTTTATTTTTTGCAATGAGAACAGAAATGGACTGTGTTCAAGGCTTACCCTTGTGGCGTGATAGTACATCAGAGATAAACAATGAATTATACAAGGGTTATCGTAAAGCAAATTCAGAGGAAAATATTAATGAATTTGTCGCAGGTCAGTAAAAATTAACTAATGCCATTATCTTTAATTTAAAGCTAAAATTTACTAATTTTGCAGCTTATGACTTCTTAAACACAAGGGAGAATAGATTCAGCGTGAATATTTGGTATAACTCAACCTACAATAGATACAGTGCATTTACTTCTGCTGCTTTGGTTCGTGTTCCACGCTCAGTGAATTTGGTATGTAAACCCATTGCTGTTATACAAAATTTTGAAGCGTCAGCTGGTGTAATTGTGGATGTTAATACTTATTCTTTAATTCCATGTACCGATATTGTGTTGTTTTCCCCAATATTTTCACAGGCATCAAACGCATACCTCAAATTTGCAAGAGGTGGTGATGTTATGATGCAGCTTGTATATGTAAAAGAAATGCCCCAACCAGAGAGACATATTCGGCTGGATTTTTCGTCTCTACTTGGTCCTTTATTTTTCACATGGGTCATTCAGTTGCTTTCCTGTAAGCATAATTCTGAATTTTGAATCTTTTTTGTTATTAAAGTCCTTTTTGATCAATCAACTGCTAAAATAGTTGTACTCTTTTTGTAACAATCCCAACACCTTCTCTACATCAAAGCTTGATGTACTAGTATAAAGCTAAATACAATTGTGCATGCATGCACACTGTCGTGCATGTTTACCTATATTTTCAAAGTCAAAACTTTGTTATTTGTGCGGCTGACGAGACCTCTATAATAAGAAACTAAAAGAAATACTTTTCTGGAAAACCCGAAGAGATATATCAGGATATAGAGTTTGTAACTCGCTTGCTAATGCTAGCGCTAGCCAAGTAAGGTTTGCTACTGCTAAGGTAAATCTCAGCTACATGCATAGGAAAGAAAGCAGCTTGTCACTTAGCGGAGCTCGTTCAATGGACAAGATTGAGTTAGCATCAATTGAAGAGCAAAGAAGGTTAGACTGTTGCCAGGCGCACAAGCTGGCTTTGAAGTTTGAATAGGAACAGGATGAAGAGAGTTAAGTTTTTCCTAGCCTGTTACACTCTTATTAGACCAAGCGATTAAAGTTTACAACAAATCAAATTCATAATTCGAACTTCATAGCAGAAAATGCATGTATCAGGGTTTTATTTATTTATTTTTCTGAAAAATAAAACTGCATCTCCTGGCAAGCAAAGTATATTTCACCTTTTTAGGCATCGATGAGTTTTCTGATGTGCATTGGATATGAGGATATGAATGTGTGTTCAGTGACGAAACTTATGTTGAACCTAGGGCGTTTCAAAGTTATATAAAAAAAACATCTACATTAAGCTTACTCTTTCTATTTTATGCCTTCAGAGTTGTATTTATATAATATTTGTGGAGTACAACATAAATAAGTAGTTCTTATTCATGTGGGTAAAATTATTGTATTTGAAAATAACAAATAACCTGTGAAAAACTCAACAAGTAACTCGAATACAAAGTTTCTTAATCCACCATCTGATATTCATTTTTTATGTTTATTAACAATTATCATATTAATTATCATAATCATGACTAATTTATTTTGCTGTAGTTATATGATTTTTTTCTATTGGAAACAACGTGAATAAAAATCGCAGTGTATGCATGTACGTATGTGCACTTAAACGACAATGTTAATCCATCTAGCACTGTTTCTAAATATACTTTAAAATGATTATATCTTTATCCAGTGTGTGTGTGTTTTATGCATTAGTTTATGTACTAGATTTTGATTTTTTGAAAAAAATTTGAATACCAACTTAAATGGAATATCTAATTTTCATTTTTTTCCCCATCACAAAGATAAATCTTGATTTTGTCACTGGCACTGCCTGTGTTCATCAGCAGGTATATAAAAAAAATGATGTTTGTTGATATTTTCTGATGAACGGTCAGTTAAAGTGAGTTGAAAATGAATGAAAGCGAGTTTGTTATTGACTATTCAGAAAAGGGGAAGGATAAAAGGTCACTCTCTTTATAAACACTGGTTACACCACATCCCCCCCCCCCTTTTGTGCAAAATATATTTGGATAGAAGTGATTTTTTTATAGATCCGTTCTATTTATTAGCGAGATCATCTTTACAAAAATTTGAACCATTTTCAAACTTTTTACCCTTTCAAAACTACATTTCAAATCAACAATTAATATATATATATATATATATATATATATATATTCAACTTTTCATATTCACTTGTGATTTTAAAAAAGTTAAATGTTTTGAAATAATTCAAATTTATATATATATATATGATCTCGCTAACAACTAGAACGTATCTTTAAATTTCAGTTGGATCCGATCTATTTCCACAAAAAAAGAGAGGGGGTGGGCCGGGGGGGGAGGGGTTGGAGGAGGAGAAGGAGGAATAGGAAGGGAATCATGATTCTTCCCTTTGATAGAATGTGTCTTTTGTATTGCTTTATTCATAAATTATGTTTCGTCTAAACTCCTTGTTAACTTTCAAAATAAGCCAAACATCCCTCCTAACAACATATTAAATGCCACGTCCCTGCTTTTAAGTTTATTATGACATATGTTAGCAAACCATGTTATATAAACACCATAATTTTTTATACACAAAATACTGAATGTCTTAGAAAAATCTTAATGTCGTTTTCATCATAAAATAATAAATTTAGATCTGTATATCAACAACAACAAAGCCATTATTCTCAAACAAGTTGAGGTCGGTTAGAGTTGAAACCCAAAACTAAATAACAAAGTCAATTTAAAAGTCATAATAACAATAACAATAATAATAACCATGATAATAATAAAAAAATAAAGTCAAATAAGTAAACTAATAATACTAAGTAAAATAAAAATAAAGATTATATATATATATATAAACCATGATAATAATAATAATATACTATTAATAGTAATAATGATACTAATAGTAATATTGACCGAAGATCAAACACCACGTCTTAAACTCATATTTAATAGTTCTATAATCTAAAACTTATAACACTACTTCCAAGCCAACTCTAAGCAAAAAAAACTCCTAGCTCATGATTTTGGTACGTGGATCGCTAACTGCCACATGCTTCCGTCCGACACCAACTCTTCGGATATATTCCAATCCTTCAAGTCCCTTTTTACTACTTCATCCCATGTCAACCTTGATTGACCTCTACCTCTCTTTGAGCATTCGACGCGGCCTATAATTTCAATGTGCACAGATGTCTCGGGAGGCCTTCGTTGGAGATGTCCAAATCATCTTAAAAGGTGTTGAACTAGCTTCTCCTCAATTGGTGCTACTCCAAGTTTATCATGTATATCATCATTTTTAACTCTGTCTCTTCTTGTATGATCGCAGCTCTATCGCAGCATACGCATCACTGCTACACTTATCTTCTGGATGTGTTGGCTTTTAGTAGACCAACATTCTGCACCATACAATATCGCAGACCCGATTGTCATTCTGTAGAACTTTCTTTTAAGCTTTTGTGGGACTTTCCTATCATAGAGAATGTTAGACGCTTGTCACTATTTCACCCATTCCGTTCGAATTCTAAGACTAACATCTTCATTAATCTCACCATCATACTGCAACATTGATCCTAAATATCAAAAGGATTCCTTCATGGGCACTATTTGTCCGGCCAGAGTGACATCTCCATGCTCTGATCTGACATCGCTGAACTCGCATTTTATATACTCTGTTTTAGTTCTGCTAAGCCTAAAACCCCTTGATTCTAAAGTCTGTCTTTACAGCTCCAGTTGTCCATCAAACCCTATCAAACTTTCGTCAATTAACACAACATCATCGGCAAAGAGCATACATCAAACAATCTCACCTTGTATACCCTTCGTAACCTCATCCATCACTAGGGTAAAACTGTAGGGGCTCAAAGCTGATTCTTGATGTAATTCTATGTTAATGAGAAAGTCGCTGGTTCCACCCTTGCATGCTCTGACACTAGTCACAACATCATCGTACATATCATTGATAAGTGTAATTTACTTTGTTGTGACTCTTTTCTTTTCCAGAGCCCACCACATAACATTTCTCAGTAATTTGTCATATGCTTTCTTCAAATCGATAAACATCATGTGTAGATCCTTCTTTTGCTTTCTAAACCTCTTCATAAGTTGTCTTATCAAGAAAATCGCTTCTGTGGTCGACCTCTCAGGCATGAAACTAAATTGGTATTTTTGAAACACTTGTCATCCTTCTTAATCGATGTTCGATGACTTTCTCCCAAAGCTTCATTGTATGACTCATAAGCTTAATTCCTCGGTAGTTTGTGCAACTTTAAATATCTCCTTTATTTTTAAAAATTGGAACTAATATACTTCTCCTCCATTCATTTGACATCTTGTTTGATTTGAAAATATTATTGAACAACTTAGTTAGTTAGGCTATCCCTGCATCTCCAAGGCATCTCCACACCTCAATGGTATGTTATCACGCCCCAATGCCTTGCCCGCTTTCATTCGTTTTAGCGGCTCCTTCATCTCGGACTTTTAAATTCTCCGAACAAAATGTTTACTGGTGTCATCAAAAGAGTCGTCCAACTCAATCATAGTGTTATCACCTTCTTCATTGTATAGCTTGTCGAAGTAATCTCTCCATCTATTTTTTATCTCATCGTCCTTCACCAAAAGTCTATTATTGTCATCCTCGATACATTTAACTTGGTTGAAGTCTCTCGTCTTCCTCTTGCGGAGCTTAGCTATCCTATAGACGTTTTTTTCACCCACCTTCGTACTTAGCTTTTGATATAGATCTTCATACGTCCGATCCCTTGCTTCACTCACTGCTCTCTTTGCGTTCCTTTTTGCCACATTCTACTTTTGCATGTTGTCCCCACTCCTGTGATAATGGAAGCACTTATAGCATTCCTTCTTTTCCTTGATAGTCTTTTGCACATCACTATTCCACCACCATGAATCTTTATATTTGCTTTTATTTCCTTTCTTAGATTTGTATATCATATATATATATATATATATATATATATATATATATATATAAATAGTCAGAATTCATGTATATTATTCGTCAGTGCAAACATTACATAAATTAGTGTTGGAACTACACCATTGGATAAACAATGTAAATTAGTGTTTTTTTTTCACCTGCACTCACAAGTATACATTGAAGATCACAGGTTTTTAATGTAAATATTTGCAATTAAAAATAGTACAAAATAAGGATTTTAGTTTTAAATTGGTTAGATATCAAATTGAAATTATTGTTAACTGATGAGAAACTAAAATTTCAACTGCGGGAAAAACAGGGAAAACTAGTGAGATTTTTTCTCCATAAATGATTTCTTTATATTATGTATATGAAGCATATGCTGCCGTTGACTGAATGCTTTAGTTGCTTTTACATTAAGTGCAGAGATTTTGCATCATTACATTAAAGTGCAAATCTTTGTACTTAAGATATAGCATGTTGTTATATTTGAAAAAAGTTCAAATAGTTATACCAAATGAATAATGTTACAAAGTGCAAAGATTTTCACTGCATGATTAAGACTGTACAATCTATTTCATAGCTCGAATAAATGCAAATTTTTGCACTTTCTGTTTTAAAGTGCAAGTAAAAATGCAATTAATTGCACTGTTGCTTGTAGGTACTTATATTTGCAATTCATTTCGTGCAAACATTTGCACTAAATTACTTGCACTCAAAACGAATATAGGTGCAAATAATTGCACAGTCTATTTCAAAGTGCATGTAGCTGCAATAAATTGCAATTTGGGTTTCAAATCACAAAAATATCCACAAAATTTTCAAGAAGCGCAGAATATATGCACTTTTGAAATATTGTATTTTTTACATGTATATGTACTATTATAAAGTATGCAAGTTTGTATTATATTCCTACATTTTGTAGATAATTTGCACTTTTACATAATTTTTTATTTCAAAAAGTTTACAATATTCGCATTATTTAAATAATGTTTTGCATTTTTATTTTTACTATATACAGTATTCAATCGTATGTTATATTCCATCTTTTTGTGGATAATTTAGTTTATAATTATGTGTGTGTCAAAAAGTGCGAAATAATTTTTTGAATTATTGTTTAATTAACATGGAGGTGGAGCCTTGGCGCAACGGTTAGGTCATCCACATGTCTGGGCATCCAGGTTCGAGTCCGAAAACAGCCTCTTCGCAATGCGAGGGAAATGCTGCGTACATTATCAATCTCTCAGAGCCCGCCATCGTGCGGGAGCCTTGTGCACTGAGTTCCACCTATTTATTGTTTTATTAACATGGTTATTATATATTTCAAAAAGTGTGAAATAATTTTTTAAAATATTGTTTTATTAACATCCCTATTGAGGTGTGGAGATGCAGAGATAGCCTGGTTAACTAAGTTGTTCAATAATATTTTCAAATCAAACAAGATGCCACATGAGTGAAGGAGAAGCATACTAGTTCCAATTTTTAAGAATAGAGGAGATATCCAAAGTTGCACAAACTAAAGAAGAATTAAGTTTATGAGTCATACAATGAAGCTTTGGGAGAGAGTCATTGAGCATAGACTAAGAAGAATGACAAGTGTTTCAAAAAACCAATTTGGCTTAATACAACTTATGGAGAGGTTTAGGTAGCAAAAGAAGGATATACACATGATATTTATCGATTTGGAGAAAATTTATGACAAGGTACCGCGAAAGGTGATGTGGTGGGCCCTGGAAAAGAAGAGAGTCCCAACAAAGTATATTACACTTATCAAGGATATGTACGATGATGTTGTGACTAGTATCAGAGCATGCGATAGTGAAACCAGTGATTTTTCCATTAACATAGGATTACATCAAGGGTCAGCTTTGAGTCCCTACATATACAAGGTGAGATTCCTTGGTGTATGCTATTTGCTGATGATATTGTGCTAATTGATGAAAGTAGGATTGGGGTTGATAGACAACTGGAGCTGTGGAGACAGACTTTAAAATCAAAGGGATTTAGGCTTAGCAGAACTAAACAGAGTATATGAAGTGCGGGTTCAGCGGTGTCAGATCGGAGGATGGAGATGTCACTTTGGCCGGACAAATAGTTTCCAAGAAGGAATCATTTCGATATTTAGGATCAATGTTGCAGTATAATGGTGAGATTGATGAAGATGTTAGTTTTAGAATTCGAGCGGTATGAGTGAAATGACGACAAGCGTCTGAGATTCTATGTGACAGGAAGGTCTCACAAAAGCTTAAAGAAAAGTTCTACAGAACGGCAATCAGACCTGCGATGTTGTATGGCGTAGAATGTTGGCCTACTAAAAGCCAACACGTCCAAAAGATAAGCGTAGCAGAGATGCGTATGCTACGACGGAGCTGCGGTTATACAAGAAGAGATCGAACTAGAAATGATGATATACGTGATAAACTTGGAGTAGCACCAATTGAGGAGAAGCTAATTCAACATTGCTTAAGATGGTTTGGACATCTTCAACGAAGGCCGCCCGAGGCACCTGTGCGTGTTGGAATTATAGGCCGTGTTGAATGCTCAAAGAGAGGTAGATGTCGACCAATGTTGACATGAAAGGAAGTAGTAAAAAGAGATTTGAAGGATTAGGGTATATCCGAAGAGCTGGTGACGGATCAAAGCGAGTGGAAGTTAGCGATTCACGTACCAGAACCATAAGCGTTGAGTTTTATAAGTTTTAGATTATAAGACTAGGGAACATGAGCCTAAGACGTAGGTTTGGTTTTTGACCAATACTACTATTAGTATCATTATCGCTACTGGTATTATTATTATCATTCCTCTTATATATACACACACATATTTTTTTTTTTGAGATCATGGGGAACCTTAAGATCATGGTATTCATTGATACTCATTTAAGTAAACCCCACGCCGTGTGTCTACCCCGCTTTTATTTAGTCGTCGCACACAGATGCGTAACGTTGAAACTCCCACTGATGGTTTGGCGCTGGGATTCGAACCTGCCCGGATACAGTCCTTTGGTTCCCATCTCCCAGCTCCCAAACCAACCGAGCTCCCAAACACACACACATATATTTTTATTTTATTTTATTTTATTTTATTTAGTTATTATTATTAATTGACTTATTTACCTTTATTTTATTATTGTTATTGTTATTGTTATTATTATAATTTTTAAATTGATTTTTTTTCATTTAGTTTTGGGTTCCATCTTTAGCTGACCCCAACTTGTTTGGGAATAATGGCTTAGTTGTTGCTGTTGTTGCATTGTTTTATTAACATGGTTATATTTTGAGGTGGAGCCTTGGCGCAACGGTTATGTCACCCGCATGGTGATCTGGACGTCCAGGTTCGAGTCTGCAAACAACCTCTTTACAATGCGAGGGAAATGTTGCATACATTATCGACCTTTCCAGAGTCCGCTATCGTGCGGGAGCCTCATGCACTGGGTTCCACCTTATTAACATGGTTATTTTTTAAAATATTGTTTTATTAGAATACATGCACTATTTAAAATGTTGTTTTATTAACATGGTTAAATACGTGTTCCATCCCCTTGATTTCCTCGAGTTCATATATTTGCATGTATGCATTTTCAACCTGGAGCCCCAATCAAATAATAATAATAAAAATAACAGCAGCAGTAACATCGACAACGACAATGACGACGACCACAGCAGCAGCAACAGCAACAATAAATAAAAAAATAAAAAAATTGGTTTTGGCTTTGAAAATTTAAGCTAGGTATTTTTTATGTGAAGAAGAGAATGTAAATTTCTTTCTTGAGTGGAGATTGGGTGGAAGGAGGAAGGTTAATGTTGAGTTCAAAAATGTGTAATAATCGATTGAGTTTTCTCCTTCCAAATTTTGAAACCGACAACACAGAAATTTGACCTTGCATTTAATGCAAGCTTATAATTTAGCTTATATGATGAACTCTATGAAAAAGTCGTGTTCATTTTGATCAATCCTTCATGAACAAAAGATAATCGTCGAGTTGGTGTAAGCTTAACATTGGATATAAGCCTTGTCAAACAACTCAAAGGTGACCTCTGGAGCAGGTAATACTGTCTGTATATGCACCTGTAGTGAAACAAAATTATATTACTTGTTGCCTTGTATCTGAAATCATGTTTTTTGCGCATGATAACAGTTTCACCCTTATTAATCAAGGCATATAATTCTACGTCATTTATGTGTATTGTTGATAAACTTGAGATAATGAGAATATTTTGTTATGCATGCAAATCATTTCTATCTGAGTTATTTATTTTTTCTACCAGGAGTTGATTTTTTTTAATATTTTGCTTTTGATATAGATTGTATTGTCAAATGTGGTTTACGAGAAGGAAAAAAAGTTAAGAATTATGATGAAAATGCATGGGCTCAAGGATGGACCTTACTGGATAATATCTTATGCTTACTTCCTTTTCCTATCAATATTTTACATGATTTGCTTTGTGATCTTTGGTTCACTCATAGGTAAAACTGTTAAGTGAAATTATATTACATATTTTTCTTCGACGAACACCTCATCCTGAAAGTTCTACCATTGCAGGTTTAAAGTTTTTCACACTAAATTCTTACAGCTTACAGATTCTCTTCTATTTCATTTACATTAACTTGCAAATTGCTCTAGCCTTTCTCGTTTCAGCATTTTTTTCACGTGTAAGAACTGCTATGGGTGAGTTCAGTATTTGACTAGCATATCTTATATGACATGTTGTGTATCAACTAATGCAATTTTATGATGAACTTAAATGTTGCAGTAGTTGCATATCTATACGTATTTGGAACGGGCTTGCTTGGACAGTTTCTTTTAAGATTCTTCATTGAAGATCATTCTTTCCCTAGTAAGTGAAATTAGCAACTTTATCATTTTTTTCCTTATAATGTCAACATATTTACTTGAAGTTCATAATGTCATTGCAGAAGCTTGGATTATTGTCATGGAACTTGTGCCAGGTTTTTCATTGTATCGTGGACTATATGAATTTTCTATGTATTCCTTTTCGGGATATTTAACGGGAACAGATGGTATGAAATGGAGAGATATAAAAGACCATGATAATGGAATGAAATATGTCCTTGCTATCATGGTCGTTGAATGGATAGTTTTGCTTCTGCTTTCATGTTATCTTGATAGAGTATCATTATCTGGTGGAGGAATTAGAAAGAGCTGTCTGCTTTTTCTGCAATATTTTCAGACGAGGAAATCTATTTCTACCCGAAGGTCGATATTGCGAAGAGATTCGTCAAAAGTTGATATTGAAATGGACAGATCTGATGTAGTTCATGTTGAAATGGATAGACCTGATGTGGTTCAAGAAGTAAGAGCTATAAATAAAATGTTTAGATATTAACCTATACTGATTATGCATAGAGAGGGTGACAAAATGATAAAGCCTTTCCGTCAAACCTTCCGAAGTTGCTCTTTCAACCAAAATATATAAAATAAAATAATAATAATGTAAATTTTTAAATTTACAAATTAACAAAAGAGTGTAAGGAGTTCTGCTAAATTTACTAAATTTGTATAATGATAATAATAACGTAAATGACTAAATTTACAAATTAACAAAACAAATAGAATAAAATAATAATAATGAAAGGGGATCATAAAGTGTTTATTGTCATAAGAATTTACAAATTTATGCACAGAGCTCAAAACAATGATCCAAAAAAGTTACCCGAGCGTTAAATTTTCATATTTGATACTCAAATTTTCGTCTTTAAACATTAATGGTTACAAATACTTTATATATATGGAAGAGGTCTGCTACACCTCATCTACACCTCTTTTATTTTTCGATACACAGTTTGAAATCGAACGAAAATTTATAGATATGTTTATGTAGAAATCATCTTTACAAAATTTGGCGTAATTTGGGTAATCCTACTATGATCAAAATTATGTTTCAAATCAACGGTTAAAATAAATGTTTTAGCAGTTGATATTCGACTTAACATTTTAAACATGTTAGAAGTTTCGAAGTACCCTCATTTTTATGGACATGATGTTCATAGTCTAGATTAAACATCCCCAAGGTTTTATTTGATTTGGAATAATGTAGCACCAAAACCATAGAGATGTAAAATGAAGTGTAGTGAATGAGAGGTGTAGTGTGTGTCCTTCAATACTAATTTGTGTCTCTCTTTTGATTTTCTAGAGAGAGGTGGTTGAGAAGTTAATACAGGAACCTAACAATAATTATGCCATGATCTGCGATAATCTCAAGAAGATTTACCCAGGCAAGGATGGAAATCCTTCAAAATTTGCAGTTAAAGGATTGTCTTTGGCATTACCTCGAGGTGAGTGTTTTGGTATGCTAGGTCCAAATGGAGCTGGAAAAACTTCATTTATAAATATGGTAACTACTTCAATTTTCCGTACAAAGCATCCAAAAAAACTAGATTAGGCATGGTCAATGCTATTGTATTATTTAAGCATATATACACCCCGCTGGGCTGCAAGTTTTTAAACCTTCGAAAGAACCTATAATCTAGTATTGATCATTGTATAAACAAAAATTGTCTTTTACTGAGAATTACAGATCAAATATTTTGTTTATTGTATGCCATATTAATATTATAAAAACGGATATATTTTGTAATAGAAGAATTTTAACTTGAAACCCCTTAGTCATTTGGATTTCAGTTAAGAATTGGAGAATATAATGTTAAGCATGTGAATCATGGGAAAATTAATATGAAGTTGACCAACAATAAGAAAGGAAAATATGTAGTTCTCAATTCTCACCATAGGTTTCTTCTTGATATATTGCGTCAACATCTGCAGATGATTGGTCTTATGTCCCCTACATATGGCACTGCATTTGTTCAAGGATTAGACATTTGGACAAGCATGGAAGAAATTTATTCAAGCATGGGTGTTTGCCCACAACATGAGTAACATTTTTCTTTCCTACATTTACCAACCAACAAATGTTTATGACAATATAGCAACCTGGTCGTCAGTAGTCCATTTGACTGATCACTGATTTGTTTTTACAGCTTGTTGTGGGAAACATTAACAGGCAAGGAGCATTTATTATTTTACGGTCGGCTGAAAAATATGAAAGGTGCTGCACTTATGCAGGTAATGCATATTCATTGTTATTCACCTTTATTTGTAGCTGTTATTTCACAGGAATGAAATACTCATCATGATAAAATTCTGAGTTTAGAACAAACTAAAAAGAATAATCTATAATGCACCATCATTCTCTTTTCTTTTTCACAGTGAAATCCTTTTAACAACCAATCTGCTGGTCTTATGCCTTCCATTTCCTTATCTTTAAATGTCAATTGGCCTAGTATGGTTCAACTTCTTTTAGGAAGTAAGATTAAATTGCAAGTTCCATTCATGTATAAAGGCTGCATTTCTTCTTCCTCAGAGCAAATTCATCAAGTGATCACTCAATTTCATGATGTCATTATGTTCAATCAACTATTCTTGAATTACATGTAATGCACAACTTAATGGATCACCAAGACTAAGATTTGCACAACTCCAATTGTCATACATCTTGAGTGGTTTCAACAACTAGCTCGAGGAGTAACCGTTTCTTCTAAACTCTTTCTAATCCCACCTTAACCCCAATTCTCTTCAGCTCCACCTTCAACTGAAAACTCTCTAGCACCATAAATATCACTATTGTTGGGGTGTCTTGCATTGTGTGTGGGTAATGGACGCATATTGAAAAGAATGATAGTCCCACATCGTGAAAAATAATGGAGGTGGAGTGATGTATATATGAGTTTGGTCACATGTAACAACGAGGGATTCCTTTTGTTTATGTGATGTACCATCATCTGTTTTACATCCAACAACACTCTCTACCCTGTTATCATGTTGAAATGTGAATATAATCTTCACCTCCTTTACTTTTTGCAAACTGAATCCGAAACATTTGATAAATGTTTTTTCTTTAAACAAAGCTGACTCATCAAAAGTGACATGCCGCAAGTTAACAAAATTCTTCGTCTTGGGGTTCCAAGTACCCATCTTGTTGTCAGTGTAAGCAAGTATAACTCGCTTTAAAGCTCTTGCCTTAAGCTTATCGTAGTATGGGTATATGTACTTAAACTGGATAACCAAATACGTGACTAAACTCAAGTCAATATACTTTCTATTCCTTACTTCCATTGGAATTTCGCCTTCAATAGTCGAGCATAGAATTTTATTAACAGTATGTACTACAGTCAATAATGCTTCAGTCTAGAACCCCTTCGACAAGCTTGATGTCAACCTCAAGCACCAAACTTTCTCCAATAGAATACGATTCATCTCTTCTACAAACCTATTTGATTGTGGATATCCTAGTGTAGTAAAATGCTTTTGGATGTCATATTATCTACAACACTTCAAGAAATCTTCGTATACATACTCATCACTACTGTTGGATCTCAACACCTTCAAAGCCTTATCATTTCAACAAGAGCCTTCCTCATCTTTAATTTCTCAAGAACCGCCAGTTTGACTTTCATTACATACACTTGCACCTTATGAGAATAATCGTTGATAAAAGAAACAAGAGAACTAATGAAGCTATGGGTATTGGGCCTATTGGCTTGGCTCCCACACATTTGTGTGAATATACTCAAGGACATTCTAGAATCATGATAACTCTCACCAAGTGAGACATTTGTTTGCTGTCTTCATTGATCATTTTTCTCTTTCACAACACTTCTAGTCTTCTCTCTGAGATAAGATCTGGCCTTAGATGACATAATCTACAAGCATACAAATTCTAAGAACTGTCAACACCAATACCAAATGCATCAGTGATAGTTGAATCTTTAAGCAAATAGATATTTTGAGTCATCATCTCTTTCATCAATACAACTGTTCCATGCACAACCCTGAAGTTATCACTCTTCATACTAATTTTGCATTTCAACAACGCTAAATGACCAATTGAGACAAGAGATTTACGAAGGCTTGGAACATAGCGGACATTATTGAGTGGGCAGATCACTCCATCAAAAATCTAAATGAGCATGGAACCAACACCCAACGTCTTACAAATATCATTCTTTTTAAGAATTGCATTCTTTTCTATGTTGTCATATGCTGAAAACAACTTATATTTGGTGTCATATATACTTTATTAAGCAGCACTTTTGAATTGAGTATGTACTCGTGATATGAAAGTTCTTATACTATCGTCATCAATAATACCGCATGGCTATTAACATTATCCCTAGCAAATGATGAATACACAACGTACATTTTTTATATGTACACTCATTATTCTAGTGTTGGGTTTCTTTCACTAAAATCACAGTTTGCCTCTTAATTTACTTTGTCATCTACCACAGAGTGTTCAAGACTTAGTGCTATCAAACATTTGTTGTACCTCGGAACAGAGTGTTCTCAATTTACTCTTATTGTCTTTATCACAAATTTACAAAAAATATGTTCACCTGTGTAATTACGCAAACATTTGTTTAGTTGGACTACGGGAGTGATCATGATGTCCTTCATGCAAATATTTACTTAATATAACATTTTATTTCTTCCATTTTCAGGCAGTTGATGATATGTTGAAAAGCGTAAATCTATTTTATGGCGGCGTCGGCAACAAGAAAGCCAGTCAATACAGCGGTGGAATGAAGAGAAGGCTTAGTGTTGCCATTTCATTGATCGGTGACCCTAAAGTAAGTTTACTACTGAAATAAAGGCTTACCAATATCTTTATTTAAGATATAGCTATCTAGAATTAGAATCATTAACCTGAAACCATTTTTCAGGTTGTGTACATGGATGAACCAAGTACTGGCCTAGACCCGAAATCAAGAAATAACTTATGGACTGTTGTGAAGAAAGCAAAAGCTAACAGTGCTATAATACTCACTAGTATATTTATATATCCCTAATTAATTCTCTCATTAGCCGTTAAAATTTCAAGTACTTATATGAAGATCTGATTAACTGGTATTGGTATAAATTCAGCGCATTCAATGGAAGAAGCAGAGTTTCTATGTGATAGAATAGGCATTTTCGTCGATGGAAGCTTGCAGTGTATTGGAAATCCTAAAGAGGTAATTAAGCATATAAGTCTATAAAATTTCTATGTAATCATTTATTTTTATATATGTAATGTGGAATGGCAGCTAAAGGGAAGATATGGGGGAAACTACATATTCACGGTGACAACATCAGCAGATAAAGAGGAAGAGGTAGAGCAGCTAGTCAGAAAACTGTCTCCAAGTGCCAAAAGAATATATCACGTATCCAACACTCAAAAATTTGAAATGCCAAAACAAGAAGTTAGAATCGCTGAAGTGTTTAGAGCGGTTGATATAGCAAAAGGGAAGCTGAGCATATATGCATGGGGTTTGGTCGATACTACTTTGGAAGATGTCTTCATTAAAGTTGCTAAAGGAGCGCAGTCTTTTGAAGTGCTTTGATGGTTGTTTTGTTGTAATACTGGTTAAATTTTCCATATAGATGTCTTATATTTTTCATGTACATATAATTACTGCAGTTTACTACTGCCTAGTCTGTGCCTTTGTAAGATTTTGGTGGAAAGATAATAACGTCATTGTAAAATGTTATATGACTTTATAATGTTATTTCTACCTAGCATTGTTTGTATGTAAAAATAAATGGCACTTGATTTTTTAATATATCAGTTATAACTTGCATCCATTTAAGCCTGTTGTGCCAGACATGCGTATCCCTCTTGTGCATTTAGCTGTACACCTATGCTTTCATTTAACATTGGCACTTATTTATTTATTTATTTATTTTATTTTTTGTTTTGTTTTTTTTGTTTTTTTTGAGTTAATAAAACTACTATGCTATGACAACTAGAAATTACACAAATCTTAAACACAACAAAAAAGAAGATAGAGTCAACATCTAAAATAGGAAATTATATCAAATTAGGCTAGTTTTAAAAAGTAATAACAACTTTAGCCTAGTTTTAAAAGTAATTACAGAAATAGACCAGTTTTGGTTTTGTTGGTCTATACGGTTGGCGATTTTCCAAAAATTCAAAAGTCGCACAGAGGAAATAACTCAACCAAGAACCTACCTTTCTCTCTCACTTGCATCTTTTCTATAAAATTGAAACAAAGTCCTCTAATGGCAGCTCTATTCTGAAATCAATATTTATACTCTTTAAAACCCTGATTTAGTGGTAAATCTATAGATCCAGTCGACGTTGCTTAGCAAATTTCATCTAGTTGAAGATAAAATCACTAAACCCTAGTTTTTTTTGTCTAATTTCTGTAGTTTAGTGAACTTAGTAATTGGTTATATTAAGGCAAAAAACTGGTTTAATGTGTACATACTGAACGATTTGTATATTGATCTGTAGAATGGTGAGAAATATGATTTCTATGTTTTGCTACTACGACGGCGAACTAATTGTTGATGACCAAAGGAATGGTAAATATGTTGGTGGTATTTGTAAATCAGGAAGAGTGCGAAAATGTTGTAAATTGACGGAATTAAAAGAAGCTGTGTACAGAACGACGAAGATTAATAAAGAAGAATTTGAACTTGAACTAGTGGTTAACTGGCCTACGGACTCGAGTTCTAAAGCAATAGCATTAGCGGACGATGACGATGTAGAAGTAATGGTTTCTGCTGTTGCAAAATCTATTGAGTTATACGTAGGAAAAGTTGCAAAGCAACAATAAGAACAGCCGGTGGCATCTCCTGTTGTGAGTACTAGAATTGGATGCTATACACAGATGTTGGAGACTGCGAATCCATCTACTGGCTACGTATCTCCTAGCTATAACAATCCTTTTGCAACCGAAGGAAGATACCGTCCTCCATCTACGTAGTACGGATTTATGCCATACGAAAACTCGCAGCCATTTACGCAACAAAGCAACATTTATTGCAACTCGCCTAGGGATGCAAATACGAGTGCGGGGTAAATTTTGTTTGATGAATTGGTAGATGTACGATTATGTAGTTAATTTTTCTTATGCTTTGCCGTAATTTAAACAACTTCCAACAGCAAGACATTCAGCATGACGAAAGCGATGAACATGTTAATGCAAATTTGTCGCAGTCAATGTATCCTAATCCATCTGAACTATATGATATGAGTCAAAGGTATGTTTACAGATTGAGCTAAATTTTTCGTCTCATTTGGTATGTATTGTCGGTTAGTTGACTTATATATTTCAATTAGGTATATGACAGTTGATTCTGGTGCACAATGGAGTGCCGGACCATCCACCCATTCCCCGTATGCAAATTTTGATAATGATATGGACGTTGGTGAGCATGAAGCCGTGGGTGAAGAACGCCACGTAGATAGCATGGTCGTTGCTTCTATGAATGTTAACGAAGACTGTTGGATACAAAGAATGCAAGTGAACAACGTGCCGTTGAACTATGACTTTCCTACAGCAGATGACCATGATGCAGATAGTGACGAACCAGAGATGAAAGTGCCTTTGGATGATGATCTTTGCACCGCTCAAATGTTGGCAAGATCTGTTGTTGGTAATCTTCAATTTTCCGACGAACGATTTTCAACCGCTTGCGTTCAAGGTGGTTTTAGTGTTGGAATGGTTTTTGAGACAAAAGAGAAGTTTCTTCAACAACTAACGGAATGGTCAATTCTGTATGCTGTTTCATACAAACCAATAAAGTCAAACAAAACACAATATACTGCTATATGCACCATTGAAGGTGATTGTCCTTGGAGAATACATGCCATAGTTTCGAAAAAATCCGAGTCGGGATGGTGGGAAATTCGAAAGTATCCAAGTGAACACACTTGTGTCAACCCAATAGTTAATTTCAACCATAAGCAAGCAACTTTGAAATTTCTTATGACAAAAATCATGTCTTTTGTCAAAGCCGATTTGGATATTTCAGCTGGTACAGTTCAAGTGCTTGTGCACGATCAGTTGTTCATTAACATAAGTTACATGAAAGCGTGGCGAGCATTAAGCAAAGCAATAGAGAGAATTTATGGTGATTGGGCAGAATCATACTCGACTTTACCACAGTTCTTTGACGAGAACCCTGGCTCTATAGGTCATGTGACACATGATGAAGTAGGAGTGTTTGATCGTGCTTTTTGGGCATTTGGGCCTTGCATTATAGGTTTTGTGCATTGTCGGCCTTTGTTATGTATTGAAGGGACACACTTGTATGGTAAATACAAAGGCACATTGCTTGTTGCAACCGCGATAGATGCAGATGATTGTCTTTATCCTTTGGCATACGCAGTAGTTGAGTCGGAGTCATGTGATTCTTGGGGTTGGTTTTTTTCTTGCATGCTGGAATTCATACATAGTGTTCGCGGTCGTTGTATTACTTTCATATCCGATAGGATGAAAGGAATTCCAAAAGATTTACACGAAAAATGGCAACAACCGCGCAAACATCGTTTTTGTGCAAGACATATAAAAACCAACTTTCAAGCGGCAGGATTCAGAGAGAAGCGTTTGACAGGGTTATTTTATTCAGCAGCGTGCGCGTCTGAGGTGGTTGAGTACATGAAAATTAGAGAAGAGATCAAAGCAACAAGTAGGCGTGCACATGAGTGGATTGAGCGGAGTCTGGGAAATTTTGAAGAAAACTGGGCTTTGTGCAAAGATGATGGAGGACGCTTTCATGTAATGACAACTAATGCTTCTGAAAGTTTTAACGGTGTATTGAAAGGAGCTAGATCGCTACCTATAAAGGCTTTGGTTGCACGAACATTCTATCGCTCAGTTGAATATTTCTGCAAGCGTCGCCAAATTGCAGATGAACTAGCGACATGCTTGACTCTAAAGTGGGAAGCCAAAATAGCAGAAAGAGCCAGTGAAGCGCGTCGCTGCAGACTAGTACGATTTAGTCAAACTAAATGGCAGGTAATTCACTACTTTTGTGATGAATACAAAGTTATAATCGACGACACCAACTTCTCGTGCATATGCAACATTCCGATACTGCAGAAGATACCATGCTCTCATGTAATGGCAGCTTGTTCGGCGCAAACAGGTGGGGCTAATAGAGCACACCATGACTTAGCGTCAAGCTGGTACTCCGTTGACAGCTACAAAGCCGCTTATAAGCCGGAGTTTCATCCCGTGCGTGATAGGAGAGTTTGGGGAGCATATAATGGTCCTCAGATATTGCCTCCGACTGTGAGACGACAACTGGGGAGGCCACGGTCTACAAGGATCAAAGGTGTGATGGATGAAGGCCAGTCGTCCAAATCAAACAGGTGTACCAAATGCGGTGTGCTAGGCCATAATCGTAAGCGATGTATTACTGTTGTGTAGATGTGTTTGTATTATTTAACTTCTATGTAATTGAACTCTACTTTCTGCTTTACAATTTGTCAAATGCTATATATTGCAGGTCCATGCTTTGTTTGTTATATACGAAACAACCTGCTGCTGTCCGGTAGCAGCAGTAGAAAAAGAGCCAACAGTGGGCGATTTTTGAAAAATCGCCATATGCAATTTGCTGTTAATAAACAGCAGCAAGTTGTTCATGAACGCCACATCGCACACAAATATCAAAAGCGTGTCCATACCATACAACAATATCTTTAATTCACATTCTACTGCATCACACACAATAACATCTTTAATCACATTCCAATGTACATAATAAACTATCAACTGCATGTCCACGTCTACGACAATAACACAATTATACCGTACACAACACAGTTAAAAGTACATAGTCATATCTAGTATAATGCACGTATCATCTACGCAAGCGACGAAGTTCCATAGGCGTACGACGACGAAGACGTTCCGGCCATTGGGACATGTACTCTCCTTCCTCGATCTCGGTGGAAGGATCAAATGTACATGGTGGTTGAGAAGGTCCATGGGTGAAATCTTCCGGTTGTTGGGACGTCGAAGGGCCTTCTTCGAACGAAGTTCCTTCACCTTTTCTATATCGCCGTCTATAAGTAAGTAGGAGCGGCGATGGCCCCCCTTGAGGTGGAGGTATGTCTACTGGAGGTGGAGGTATAGGGGGAAAGGACGTCTCGGCCTGTCTAATTTGTTTCTTCCCAAGACTGCGCGTAGAATGTTTTTGATGTTCATGCACATCCCTTTCGATTGCGCATCGTGATCTAGACGTTGTTCGAGCTTTTCGGCGGTTTCCAATGCCTTGTAAATTCCATCAGCCTGTACAATGCAAAGAGAATTAGTTATCTTTATTTGAAAAAATATATAAATTAACAAGGTTAAGTATACTTACAACGTTTCTCTCAAGAGGGGCACGAGGGGTGTATGGATGGTGGGGAACAGCCTGTACAGGCGCCTGAAGAACATATCTACGCGTGATGTGCCAATACCACCGCATATATGTCTCTAGAGGGGTGATCGGCTCTCTCTCAAATTGCGTAAACAAATGGCATTGATTCCATATCTCCATAGCATTTGCAATTTCCCCGACATGATACTCGTCGGTATAAACTGGAGCGTTTTCTGGAATATGCTGCGCCATTGCAAACTGGCGCATTACCCGATCGGGTAGGTGGTGTGCGCAACGAGTAGTGCAAATGAGTGGAAGCCTGGTAGTCCACAGATATCTAGCGGCTGTACATATAGCCGGAAGACCCTCCAATACATCCTGCGTGTATGGAGTCCAGGTCACCGCAGTTGGATCTATAACGTCTAGCTCGTTGCGGTAAAAGCGTACATTCCGTCGGGGGGTCTAAGATGTCTTTTTTGGACCAACCCATCTGTTAACAAGCGAAGAAACAATATTTTAGCGTAAACAAATTTCAAATTAGAAAATTAATTTTCAAAGGACAAGAAGTTATACCGAGATCCAAGAGGGTGTGTGTGATCGACGACAACATTTCGGACTTGGATTCGTCCGATAAGTAGATATGTCCATGACTAAATCTATAGGGAAAAACAAATTAACTACTTAAAACATATTTCAAATTTGGTCTAGCACAGAAGTAGCAAGATAAATTATACGTGTACCTGAATAAGCGTCAAACACCCGCCTATAAGCTTAGTCACCATAAGAGCGAGATTGGAGAGCTCCATATAGGTGTACGCCAAAACAACACTACCCCATGAGTACTAGGCACACTGATCGAGATCGGCTAAATATGGTAGTCATTTCAAGTCCACGCGATTTTGGAATGATCGCACATCAAACAGGATGTAATGATGTGTAGAATAATGGCTCGAGCCAGTTGCTGGATCTGAACCTCTGTAGCATCGGCAGGTATATCATCAGCTACAGCGTGTCGAAACCATTTCACTTCTACCATGTCGTTACCCCTGACTTGTTACGGAGGAGGAGTAATACCGAGCAAATCCATGCACAACTGAATATAATCATGATGGTCCTCAGCTGACACTGGATTTCCTTCTATAGGCAAACCTAAAAGCATGGCCACATCCCCTAATTTGATCGTCATCTCTCCGACAGGAAGATGGAATGTAGATGTCTCCGGTCTCCATCTATCGACAAGAGCTGTGACTAGATGATGATCTAACTGGAGGTAGCCTAACCGCAGTACTGTCGAAAAGCCCGCTCGATCAATCTCCTCTAATACTCTAGGATGATGTGAAGTGACTTTCTTGAGAGAAATAGAGTGATCGATGGTGAAATCTGCTTCTTCGCTCTGTTTAACATTACATGTACATATATTAATATTTACACAATTTGTGAAACGAAAATCATAGGAAATTACCATCATATACGCTTCACTAGACGTGCGGTGTCTAGGCTGTAAGTACAACACGCTCGGGTCTACTGGACCGGGCTCTATCTCGATGTAATCTACAACACAAAGATTAATGTATTCAACCCTCTTCAATCTATACTAAAGTACACACAATTGAATGAACATTCACTTGCACAAACCCCCTAATACAATCTACAACATATAGATTTCACAAAATCTTGCAAAAAATTGAAATCTAGAAAACCCTAAAAATGCCCTAAATCATGAAATTGGAGATGAGTGCATTACCAATATCCTCCACTATTCCGGATGTAGAAGCCATGGTGCGAATGAGCTTCGAATTTGATTAAAAAGCAATGAAAATTTAAATGTTTGGGAGGGAGAGTGCTGAAACCCGAAATGGGTTTTTTTGGAGCTAGGTTGAATGTTGTAAGAGTGAGTAGGGGAGGGCTTGGCTGTTTGTTTTGTAACAAGCAAAAAAGTGGGCGATTTTTCAAAAATCGCCCACGTGCGATTTTTCAAAAATCGCCTTAGTCAAAATTTCAGGTTGGCTATGTAATGGCAATTGTTTTGACTTACAAGATAGAAGTGATATAGAGATTCCTCCAAACAACTCTATATGATCATAGAAATTCATCCGATGACAAATACTAGGATATAACCATCAATTTCAAAGAAAATCAAACATACATTCTACGAAACATGAGATTATCCCTCAATTACAGAGTACTAACAACATATAGAACTAATAACACAAAACTATTAACATACAGTCCACAAAAGGTGAAAATACCCATTGATTGCATGATAATAAATAAACTACCCAACATAGGGTTCATGATATGAAACAGTTTGTCAAACGAATCCATTGTGAACATAAGCTAAACATGACATTTTCTTCTCTGCCAACATTTTCTATTCACTTCTTCAACTAATTTTTTCAAACGCCTAACTTCATCTTGCATTTCGAGGGCGTATTCCACTCCTCGAGCACACAATGGAGGATCGATCCACTTCATAAAATTACAGCACCCTACTTCGCCAGGATTCACCATGTGATCTTCGTACGAAGCACAACTATAAAATCTTCGTCCAATATTGGTTTCAGTTTTGGCTACGACAACCACGCATTCATCGCCACATCGACAAACTGGATATGCACCGGATGGCAGCGTAGGACCTACAAGATTACCAGGACTTAGTATGTTACCGTCAATAGAAATTTGCTTGCCCAGTCTTTGGTTCGCTACAACTTCGCGTAAGCGTGTGTTGAGAGATGATGTTCCCGAATGGAACTTTTGACGTATCGGCCCAAATTGCGTTTCTAGAACAAATTCTACATCACTTAGATGCGTAATGTCCCTTTGAGCTTCAAAATCATCGTAACATTTCGACATCGTCTCGTCGTCTATCTCCCAATCATCCATGTCTACTTCAATTGCGAGTACGTCAACATTGGTTAGAATACACAACAGCTCCGAATTAGGATTTTAGTTAGCATAAACATATTATAAATCGATGTACATTACCTTGTACCGAAGAATACACCTAGTTGTTGAGAAGCTTTGATTATATCTTATGAGAATTGGACTTTTTTTGGGTTTTCTATGAAGAAGTAGGGTTTGCAAAGTTTCAGGAATTTGGTGATGAGTTTGGTAAAGTTGATAGTGAAGAAGAAGGTAGGTTGTTGGTTGGATTTATAGCAAGCTTTCTGGCGATTTTTCAAAAATTGCCCAAAGAAAAAACCTTTCATCCGTTGGCGATTTTCGAAAAGTCGCCAAAGTAAATTTGTTATTTCCTCTGTGCGATTTTTGGAAAATCGCCAACCGTATAGACCAGCAAAACCAAAAATGGTCTATTTCTGTAATTACTTTTAAAACTAGGCTAAAGTTGTTATTACTTTTTAAAACTAGCTTAATTTGGTAAAATTTCCTCTAAAATAAGCAAGCATATCATTCATAGTCAAGTGCCAACTACCAATGCAACTATGAAATTTGTGATTATGGACTGTACATACATCATTTATGACTCCAAATAAGCGATAAACATCATTTTGTGATGTATCGGAATAATTATGCATGAATATATATATATATATATATAAATTATTGATGGACTAGGCTTATTTACTTGCATTATTGGAGTGATGGTACGATGAAATTGAGTATTTATCCACTTTGATCTTGCTTGTGTTGAAAAATAAAATCCAATTTTATTGAAAAGATTATTGTATTTAATGGTTTTAATGTGAAGAGTCATCCACTAAAAGAAAAGGTGTCAAAATGAGAGGCATGTTTATTTTTAAGGATCGAAAGAGTTATGTGTGTGCGTCATTTGTTTTTGGTTGAAGTAGGTTGAACTGAAGTCATAAAAAAACGGAAAAATTCTTTCACTCTGCCCTTCTCTTTCCAACCGATTAGCAATAGAGCACCTGTGTTTGGACACATTTTGTCGAATAGAAACCATTTCAAGTTCCATTACTCATCGGGGATAATTATATTACTTATAAAAGGATAAAATCAAGGATTTTCCCTAGCAGTAATTATATAATCAAATTATATAACTTAATTCTTACAATAAATGTTATTGAAAATAAATTAAGCTTTTGCTTTTATTTTCAATTATATATATTATTATATAGGGTTATAATTAATTTTTAAATATATAAGTAGAAAATCCTTAAAACATGTATTTATTTCATTACAGTTACAAATTTTCTCGTAACCATGGATATTGAATTGTATAAAATAAATACTTATATTTAAATGTTTTTAATTAAGATGTAACGAGAATGAGATATCGATATATATCCAATAAGACCAGTGTAATTAACATCTTTCTATATGATGTATGATGAATTACTTATAACCGTTGGAGGCACTATAGGATTACATATGCGTAGTTATTGAATAATTGTAGAACAACTCACTGATATTCTTATATAGATTAAAAGTTAAATAGAAGATCTCACATAACGATGTGCAGTATTCTTTTGTCTAGAGAATAATGTGAATTTTAGTTGTCTAAACTATACTGATTATGGTCAATCATAGGACAACGATAATCGTGTGAAGGCCATAATTGGGTATAAGTTGAACCATTGAAGTGAAATATTATTTAAGAGAGGATTCCTCTCGTTCGAATAGAAGGTTAGCATCATCATTATTGGTAGTCCGCTTAAAATCAAAATCTTTAGGCAAAAAAAATCGGTTAATCAATAAATGCTATAAAATTGAAACATGGACTTCAATGGTGTACTATGCAATTAACTATGGATATTATCAGAGTTTTGAACATTAATCGACTTTAGATATCTAAGTGATATCGTGATGACGAAGAGATTATGTGCATAATATATCGTTGCTTTGGTTGTAGTCGATAGATTGATATTTAGTCTCGATACATCTTCACTGGGAATATTTAAAATGATATGTTTATTATATTGTGATCGATTGCTAAAGATTACAACATATTGTAATCACCGTCACAAAACATACCATCTATGGATTTTCTACTAAATAAACTTTAATTAGATAATTAATTAATATAAAACATTATAAAAAGTATATAAAAGAAAGAAAAGCACCTTTTATTTCGATTAAGATTTTATTACAGAGTTAATAATTTACAATAAATTACAAAATTTTCCTTAGGGCACACCCCTAAATTTATCAGCTCCTATATCAAATAAAACATGAACAAGTACATCATAAACAAAAATCATATCTATGATGGTGATGCCCTTCCTATTATCCTTCGATAATGAAGCGCATGACGAGCTAGCAATAGCATTTAGCGTGTAATGACCCGGGATTTTCGACCCTCGAAAATCGACATCAATACGTTCACTGTATAACATGTCGAACAATCGAGGGTTGGAAATACCAGATCATTAGGGGTGAAGAAGAAAAAGGATAGAAGAAAATAGAAACAATAACATAGAATCTCACAATCGCAGTGGAAAAATATATAATAGATAAATACATATCTTTATACAAAAGAAACTGTAACTGTTAATATACATACAATCATCAGAGTACAAGTGTCAACAAATCAATCTAGACAGTTATAATAACTCACAAGTGCTGAATATACAGCATACACACACATAGCGGAATATAATCAAGTCGTGGAATACGCCCGAGACTTCTCCAGCTTGTCTCCTAAGCTTCATAGCATCCTAACCTGAATCTATAATACTCGGTCTGACCTGAGCATTATAATAAAATAACACCCGAGTCAGTCTGAAAAACCAGCGTGAGAAAACACACTCAATTTGAATTATTACTGTTATCAAAATCTTTTGGAAAACAAAGGTATCTCGTAAGACCGCATCACACATAAACATGACGGGTTTTTACCTTACGATAACCAAAACATTTTATATCAAAATCATTTGATATTATAATATTGTCTATAGAAAATAAACTAGAAAATAACTGAAATGCTTGCATCTCACGTTTCAGCATAGTTGGGCACAACTAAAACCGTACGGGCTCATAGTGGATATTGGATTCCATACAATGACTGGGCTACTGGTGTACAACCCGCCACAATACATCTCTAGAAAAATGTACCGAGATCGTACCTAACGATCCCTACTAACACAGGACCGGCCCACCCCTTGCTGGATAGTACCGAATATGTTAAACCCCGGGTGTTCCCACCTTATCGAGAGCTCTCTTTTCCATGCACAACCATATCTATAATTATAATATATCCGAGGGTATCTAGAAAAGTGATAACATACCCTACTTGGGTGCGACCCACTTCGCCCTACTGCATCTCCCCTGTTTTAGTCATTCTCGGTTGATGAGGCTTCAGGTTACGTTTTACCTTTAGAAACATTCATACTTGGAATGCTAACACTGCCTTCCAGACCATGATGTAAATGATCGCATTCATCCATACAAGTTGTTCTGGGTCTGAACAAACCGAATCTCCAAAATCACCATCTTCATTATCTTTACGATGTCACAATTCCTAACGCACAAATAGGATCGAAGTGGTTTTCGGATAATTAAATCTGATCCAGTCTCTTTGAAACGATAAATGAATTTGGCCAAATTTGATAGTCGGTTATTTTACTATCAAATTAATCACATAAGCAATCACTAGGCCTAATTTTATTAAATCCTTTCAAAACATTCATTTCAAATATCTTTACAAAGATATATATTCAAATCTCTTTCAGTATTCCAACGTTTGAAAATAGTTTCAAAACCTTATATCCTTAAGGGGATATTTTCAAACCATAACAACACTTAGAAATATTTCCGAATTCAATTTATAACACCTAGAAAGAAATATTTCTATATCAATCATTTCACACTTAAAATATTTACAAAACCCTCCTTTCAATACTTAGGAAAATATTTATAAGTATATTTCCCCAAAATCATTTTATATTAACTTAGGAAATATTTCATAACTTATTTCATAAATCTCCAGAATCATTAATAAATTCCTTTTTACAATTTCAAAAACCGATTATTCTTATTTATAATCCCAACTAACAATTTAGAACCTTTTTTATAAATTCCGATTCATTTTCGAAGTTCTCATATCAAAACATTTTGGATATTTTCTCAAGTTTCCAAAATTCCGTTATAAGATTTACTCTTATAAAATCACATCCATTTAATAAAACCCAATTTACAAATCACGAGAGTATTTATAAATAACTTAAATCAATTTCCAAAACTCTATACTATAAAGTAAGTATTTTTAAAGAATAGTAATAAAATTTCAAACCAATTAAGTGATTATTAAAATATCAAACACTTTTAAATAGACAACGACATTAATTTCACATTTATAAATAAAACTAATCGATTTACAAGCTTATTTTAAAATTAGAATTCATTTCAATTAAGATTAAATATTTGAATAATCAACTCTTCGAAATATTTCAATACTAAAAACAGTTTTTAAACTACACAGTTTAATAAATAAATAAAATATTTTTTACAGCAATACTTAACTTCTCGATAAAAATTTATTTTTAAAATTCAATCATAACCATTTTACATTCATAAATCTCTCTCGATTTATCACAAATTGATTTCCATTACCAGTTTCACAACTATTTCCAATTTTCCAAAACAAGATTCACTGTCTCTTCCTAAACAGATTTTCATAACTCGATATAAATCCATATTGTGAATTTATATTCTCAATTCATCGATTGATAATCACTTCACTTTATTTATACCCTTGTTTATAAATGTTATAAATTCATTTCAAGTTTCACTTGTTTATAAAATAATCTCATTTATAAGATTTCATTTATAACCCATCCCTTCATAAATCCTTTATATTTTTCAAACCTATTTTAAATATCGATTTCGAATCCTTTTCCATATTTCAAAAATACCTCTTTAAATCCATTGTTCAAATTTCCTTATATAAATTATTTTAAAATCTCTTTTTAAAATATCTTCCGAAATAGATAAGTACAAATCCCAAAATCAAATCATTTATTTTATCCAAATCAAATCCCTTTTAAATAATCCAAAATTCAATATAAAAATTATCAATTCCAAAATCGCCTATGAATTTCCCTTTTTAAATTCAAAAATATTATTGATAGTATTTAAAATACCAAAATTAGGGCCAGTGCTACTATAGCATCCAATATATCAAATCACACAATAATCCATAACGGATTATCCAATCACATCATATATGAAAAACAATTAATATATTTGAGTAATCCAGTTGGATCCCTCCAACCTATTTCCTTGCATCCACAGATGTTATATAACATAAAGTACCAATCCCGCTTCAAGGCGGGATATCGCGGTAATATAGGGTCATCCGCTATTATGCGGGCACATAGTGTCTCATCCGCTCCAATCGGCGGAAAATATACCCAACTACTAATATATATACTACTGTAGATAATATAACATCTAACTAATAAATTATTATCAATCCATCCAATTAACCTATAAATAATTTTAATATTTAAAATAAAACCAGCAATCCAAATGAGTGAGATTTACTCACCTTGATTCTAGTTAGCACTTAAGCGTTCCGTTTGAATTAAAATTAAACAGGCATTTAATTTTAATCCAAATTCCTGCTAGCTCCAATCGACTCTAATCTAATTCCTATGCGTAGTATTTGTTGACACGAATCCAATGCAACTTGTTTCGTGCAAAATGGACCTCGTATGAAATAGTTATGACATTAATAAGTTTACACGATTTAAAATAGTTAACTTTAATTAGCTATAGTAATTAATTAAACTAATCACCTAATTAAACACTTAACCCTCCTTCTTCATTCGTGCTCCAGGCAAACCGTTCGAACCCACCACGCGTTTGATTTTTCGATCTCTGCTCCCTCGTCGATGAACTATATGATGATCCAAGACTACCACTTTGAAGCTCACACTCCGCTGCACCCACCACCTCAGCCATGCCGTGCTCGATCGCCTAAATACCCTCCCACGACGTGCCCTAACTCGAACGAACGCGGGATGATTTCGACGCCAATTGTCGACTATAGCAAAATTCCTCTGTTATATATGTAGAGCTCATGAAGCTCTTCACTTTTGCTGTTGGAGTCGTTAGCTATTATTGCGTATAAGAGGAGAGATTGGAGGAAGAAGATCGCAAATTCCTGGCCATCGATACGTAATGGCGGCGACATGGGAAACATTAGGGTTAGGGTTTTGTTTTGTGGTGTGTGGGTCCTATTTATAGACCAATCTAAAACACTATTCATCGCCAATTTTCACGAGCTCCTATCAAGGCGTGCCGCTTGGCATTTATATTATTTTACCACTATTTCGAACACAATGGAATATGTATCAGTGGCTAATTCCATCGTATTTGGAAGATAGGTTTTCGACTCGAATTATTATATTAAATTTTCAATATTAATTTCAACGCGTTTATATCCCGTACGACCAAACGGTAACTCTAAATGCTACAAAATTGAAAATCCGATAATAATACACTATTACGAATTCAATGGAACTGGTTTCGTCGAATTCCGAGACTGTGCCCCGCATCGCTATTTTAACGCTTCGATTAAATCGAAGATTTCAAAAATCGACGAAATTACTTGGAATTTCAGTTTTAAAAACTTACTAACTCAATTCTAATTCAAATATAATTTATATCAACATTAGAAATCATTTTGATTCATATTCAACTCAAATTTCAATTATTCACCATTTCTGTATTACGATAAATCGCTATATTTGAAATTTAAATTCATTCTATAATTTCAACCAAAATCTTCATATTCAAAAATCAACTTATATTCCAAATCAATATTTAAAACCATTTAAATATTCAAAATCAAACGACTAAAAAATCTGGGTCGTTATATTCCTCTCCCCTTAAAAGAATTTCGTCCCCTAAATTAGTAAGGTAGGACGAATGATCCAAACCCACTACTTTTCAAAAACCGACTTAGTCAAAACTCGATACTCCGCTTTTCTAAATCCTTAAGTTCCATACAAAACATTTAGTTTCCATTTCTAAACCAAAACCCCTTATTTCAATTATAATTCAAAATCAATTTTTTTGTTAACAAAAATTTTCCAAGAATTTTTTAAAAATTTCTAGCACCCTAAATTTTCGAAATTTTTCAGTAGAGTCTCCCTTGTATGGAGATCCTTTTGCAATATGATAAATATGATAAAAAGATATACATCGGCTCTCATGACCGGAAAACATTATATATATATTTATTTATTTTCCATGCAAAATTCGTGAGCGTACCTTATTTTAGCGTTATTAAGCAAGCGAGCTCAATTTATATGCAATCGCGCAACCAAAATCTAGCCAAATAGTCTTCTTGTACCTGCACTTACTCAAATAAAACCCATAAGTACTAAAATATGGAATTTAATTAACATTTCATTCATTTAACTAATAAACACATCATTTGCATAAACCAAACATGGTATATATGTATATTTAGAGTGTATGTAACGATCTGATTTTGCCCGCTCGAAAATCGACATCCATACTTTACATCGTACTCGAATGCCATAGATTCGACCGTTCAAATCCGAGTCGCTGGAGCTTATAACAACATTAAGTAAATAACACAGCGGAAAAGAAAAAGAATATAGATATACAACATCTGATACAATATCCAGATACAATGATGATACAATGAATATCTATATACATCAGAGATATGATACAAGAAATAGCAACGGAAAAGAAAACGATAACATCAGCAGCGGATAATCTTCATCTTCAAAACACCGATCCAGAAATAGCTCGAACTCCCAATAACGAGGCACAAAGATAAGCAAGTGCAGTCCATATCCAAAGACTGAACTAGCTCCAGAAAATCTACTAAATTTGAATATCTAAAAAACCAAACTCTAGACTGCCCGTGTAGAAAAATTGTAAGCATCCAAAGTTTAGGAAAGAAACAATAAACTCCGGATCAGTCATGGGACTGGTGTGAGCAACAAAAACAGTTTATCTTTAAAAACGAACAACAAAAGAATTTTAAAGTCAATTCGCAATGCTTTTGGAAAATGAGACTACCATAAGGCCTCCCGCACACACACACACAATGCAAAACGCAGAATCAGAGGAGATTTCTCCTTATGATAGTCAAAGATGCTTACTACGCAAAAATCAAATCATTTGATATTATTATTAGTGCATAGTGTAGAAAACATTTTGAAAGTAGAATATAAATCTTAGCCAGCATAGACATTTCGCACTTATGCCTACTATAGCTACCATGTTCAATAGCAGGTTACCACCACATTCCATGGCAGGTAATACAACTAAAACCGTACAAAGTTCGTATTTGGAAGATGGATTTCCAACAAATGGTCAGGCTAAGGAACTTCCTATTCCACGAAAGAAATGCCTCTAGCGGGACGCTCCGAGAACCAAACCGTTCTCTGCCAAACAAGGCCGGCTACCCCCCTTCCCGGGGAATATACAAAACCTGAGATATGCCACCCCTGCTCCTTTGGGACCTTTATCCGAGCGCTCGGTAACCAACATCACACATAATAAATAAAGTGTGTCCACATGAGTAAGTATCTGGGCTCCATACCATGATACTACCCTTTTCCATAAGGAATGGTCATACCCTAGGGAAGCTACCCCTGAAACCTTGCCGCACAATTCCTGTTTCGACCATTACCAGGTTGTAAGGCTCGACGAAGTCTCGTCCACAAAGCTACGCTTTGTCACAAAGCCATGCTTTGGGTCAACAGATGATCAACCTATGATCACAAAGATAAATGATCATATCACAAATGATCAAACACTGATCATCACACAGCAACACTCAGCATGTCACATTACCAAATTGGGATATATCGCTGATAAATTTCAACTACATAACCTCTGAGCTCGTACGTCTCAGAGAAGGGTGTTAAGCTAAGAGAATAAATTCTCCACCACCAAACAGAAATGTATTTGAAAGAAATTGGCTTTATATCTCAAGGAGTAATGTCAGACATACAATCCATACAAGTCTGTTCCGGGATCGAACAGAACCGAAGTCACTTCCAAAGAAGTCCTTGCAAATCCAGATAATTTTCTAATCACGTCCGGACTTCCCATCACAAAAAGAGTGATATAAATCTCTATACTGGAGCAACTCGGTGTAGAGACATTCGACAGGTTGTCCTTTCATTTTCGAAAATATCTGGTCTTCAACACTGGTCTTCAAATACCATCCATATACGACGTATCACTATTCGGAATGGGTTATACGACCCAAAAGTCCTTTCCCGGCTAACCCGAATAGTGAGCGCAATATTTAAAAACATATGGATATGTGATTTCAATTAAGTCACAACTTATTAATTCAACTTCTTTTTAAATGGTTTTAATCGATTACCATTTCAAATCTTTTAAACAAAAAGATTTATTTCACAAAGTTCACCCAGTTTCACAAAAATCCATTCAAAAGATTTTAAAACAATTTCCGTTTCAATTGGATTAACTCGTTAAATCTTTAAAACAAAGATTCAACTTATAGCTTTCAAAACAATTTCATTTCGAATGGTTTAAACAAATCATCATTTTAAATCTGTTAAAATAAGCAGATTCAATTCATAGCTTTCAAAAAAATTCATTCATAACTTGAAAAACCATTTTTTTTTCAATTCAATCTTGAAATTCCTTCAATTAAACTGGAATATCATTTCTTATCCGAAAGCTTTTATTCCTTTAAAACAAACAGTTTCATTTCAGAAAATCTGATTCATTCATACGAGTTGAAATCCTTGGGTTAAATTCGAATTCCCAAAATTTACTTTTAAAATGTTTTAAATTCATACAAACACATTTATATCCTTTTTAATCCCTAGTTTCAAATCATAGGATTCAATTTCAAACTTGAATTCAAACTTAAATCAAATTATTTAAATTTTCAAAACTCGATTAAGTTATTCAAAATAACTTTTATCTTTGAAATTCCATTTCAAAAGCTTTTCATTTTAAACCCAAATTTCCAACTTCAAAATCAATTGAAATTAAAATTTCAATTTCAAAAACATTAAATTTAAATTGTCTGTGACTTAACCGATTTCCACGTGAAATCCATATTTGTGTGTGTAAAGGTGTGGTCCAGGGGTTTTACACACAATAGTGCAACATCATAGAATCATCACAGATCAGAATACAGAAATATAGTTGATAAGCGATATAAACTATAACGCTCATCTTCATTCACAGATCACAGATATATATCACAGATAAGTAAACTACAGATCACAATATAAATCAGGATGTATCACAAAGCATCATATATCAGGGATATCAAACAATCAAATCGTCCAATGGAATCCAAATATCCATAGATAAGATCAATTAATTATCTGATTTAATTCAAATCAGATTAATTACTTATGTATTACAAATCTGGGTTAATCAACATTAATAAATTACAAATCATTTTGATTAATTATTCTTTAATCACTTGTTAATTTAACCATTAAAAATAAATTTATTAACCCTTAATTACTTAATTAACCATTTAATTAATTAATTAACCCTTAATTAATTCATTAATAAATAAATCAACCCTTAATTTATTATCATTTAAATTAATTATTCTTAATTAATTACAATAAGTGATTATCCTTTCATAAATCACTAACTTATTATTAAAAATCTTTAATTAACCATCTTTGTAATTAATTACCATTAACACAAAATTTAAGTCAATTAATGATTCAAAAGCATTTCTTTTGGTTTACTCTTTAACTTTATTATTGATTTAAAAATAATTTTAAGAATTAATTCATAAATAGTGATCATATAATTAAATAAAGTTTAATTACTTCTTTATTATCTTTAAGATTGAATTAAGAAAATTATTTAAAATCTATCAACTTTAAATAAAATTTAAAACTTGTTCAACATTTACAAACTAATTATTTTCATAACTTTAAAACTTTGTTTTAAACTTAGAAACATTTAAAAACACAAGTTCTTTGATTCAAAACTTAAAACACTTTTTTTTCTTCAGTTTTGAAAACTGTTTACTAAAAAAACACGACCCTAGACAATATTCAAAATCCCCGAGCTACAACCCAGTTTCCCCGAGACTTTCCTCGTGTAAAATCTCAAAACCCCCGAGCCATTTCTTTTTGAAACTTGTTACGTTTAAAAATTTTAAACTTGATAAAATCACTCTCGAACGACTCGACAACGAACCCGAGCCATTTCCCAAAAATCACGAGTACCCCTTCGGGTTGCCACGCACCCATTCTTCCATGCACAAGATCGTCGCCGTGCACGTGTATGCCCCCGTTCGCCACCTCCGGTCACCACCAATACTTCGAGTAAGTCGAATGTCATCCCAGCTCCGCTTCCAACCACCCAACTCCGGCCAGTTCAACTCGAACGCGAATTCGCGTGAAATTCGAAAACTGGAACTCGAAACCAACCTCCAACCCAAACCTGTCATCACCAACTGCTCGACGCTCCGACCACCGTTCACCACCAAACTCCGGCCGCAGCTTCACCTACGACCCATCCACCATCCCTCCAAACCGCATCGAACTCGATGCATCCAATAGGGTGAATGAATCAAAAGTACTCGACCCTCCAAAACTAGGTCACCGGGGAAAATCTACTCGCCGCCGCTTCCATAAGGCACTGCACCCTCACCCACTATTTTTCCCCCACTCCCTGTTCGCTCCTCCACCTCCAGCCCAAGCGCCGGCCCTTCCAACCGCCTCGATCAACCACGACAACTCGAAATGCCAAAAACCAAGAAACCCAAACTGCTCTTACATTTGATCATTAAAAATTTCGATAAGAACTTTAAAATTCACGTCTTCCAGTGAGTATTCAAGCTATATATTTGAATTCGAAAATGGCGAGATTCAAATTTTGACCAATTTGAAGTTGTGCTCGAAAATATTCTTTCCAGAGGTGATACCAAGTGGTTTCCATTTGAATTTATTTTTAAAATTTAATTCAGAGTTAAACAAACAATACTCATTTTGATTCCAAGTCCAATTATTGAATGGTTTGGGAAGAAATTATTTTTGAAATCAAATCTTGTCTCCAGAGCATCAAAGGGTAAACATATATAAGCACTTCCAGTTTTAAAATCTATCCTGAGGCTCTGTATATATGTACAAGTTATCCATCAATATATATATGTATATCTCACCCAATCAACAAAGTATCAGATATTACCATACAACTAAATTGAAGCTGAAAATGAAGTTACTCACTTGTCTTTAAGAAATGAACAGAGGCCACTTATTGAAAGCAGTTTTGAATTTTATTTTATATTTGCAGCTGAAGATCTTCCTCTTTGATCTTTGATTCACTCCTCTGGTTTGCTTTGAGTTTAAAATGACTCTTACTTTAGTTTTTTTTCCTTTTCTCAGTTTAAATGGTGAACGAAAACTGAAGTGGTATAGTTGATATAGGAGAAAGCAAGCTACAAGCTATCTTGTAATTTGTACAAGGTGATGTTTGTTTAAAAATACTAAGCATGGCTGCAGTGATGTTATTTACAATAGGTATGGCTGAGAAGATACTAAGTCGTGCTTGCATTTATTTGTTTGATCTTTTGATTTGCCTGAAACAGTTTCCAGGCTTGACTACCCATGCTTATATGCTTTCTTATGTGTACTTAGTTTTGTAGATATTTATTTGTTTGTTTTTATTTTTTTTGTTTACAGCCTAGATGCTTCCCTTTTGTTTTCGGCTGAGAAGATGATTTTGTGGGCTAACATTTATTTTGTTTTTCTTCTTTACTTTAGTCATATTGTTTTTCTTTGGCCTTATCACTTTATAAATTAAGGTGAACTTTTATTTAACAAGTTGTTTGAATTTTTAGCTAATATATTCACTTTATATTCTACAATATAGCTTATTTATTTTTATATTTATTTTTCTATTCCGAACCTAAATATTTAATAGTCTTGTATGTCTTATACTTATTATTTTGTAATATAAATAAATTTCTATTTTAAATTTGTTGTCAAAATTTGAGCTAATGTTTTCCTTTATATTTTCTATTACAATTTATCTTATATATATTGGTTTCTATTTCTAATTTAATTATTATTATTTTACTTCATATTTATTTTATAAATTCAAACCATTATCAACCATAAACTCTAATATTTATTATTATCATTTAAAATTAAACCATTTATTTCTAACCCATTTATTTACAATTTAAATTCAAATCCAATATATACATACATATATATATAAATTCAAATTTACTCATATATATCCATATACATATATATTCACTTAAATACAATATTTAAAGTTTAGATGATTTTATACACAATATATTTGGATATCGGGAAAACTCGCAATCAATTAATCCATTTAAAATTAATTTTACAAATTTTTATTCAAAAATTTAAATAAATTATTAATTTAAATTAAATTAAAATCTGGGGTCGTTACAAACTTCCCCCTTAAAAGAATTTCGTCCTCGAAATTCGCAGGCACGAAAACAGCACAGAGATAGACAGATGCGATCTCCTATAATTCCTCAAACACAAGATATGGATTCCAAACTCAAGTCGGAATATCACAGAATACATACCCATTTGTCCCTCTTCGGACTTTGGTATTCACAAGAAATTTCAATAGAATTTCAAATTTAGTTTTAATGAAATCGTTTTATTGATTTAATTTTAAATTTAGCCCCATATTCTATTAATCAATTTAACTCAATTTAAAATTTCCAATTTCAAATTCATTAAGGTTTAAATCAAAAAGATGATAAGAAATCGATGAAGATACGAAATAAGGATTTTCTACAACGATTCGTAGAACCATCGTCACACCGAAACTTCTTCTTGTAGCTGATACGAAGAAATCAAAAGAATTTGGAAACGAATCAAAGAATATTGATGAGAAAGTTGTTTCCGCTGTTGCAGGGTATTGACCATTTATAGTCGTATTCCCTTGTCCCCTATCTCGTTCTCTTCTTGTACTCATACTCACTATCAATGGATAGTAAGAGAATTTACTGAGACATTCGAACGGATATCTGAGAATACTCATTCTAGAGTTTACTTCACTCTATCTCTAATGAGTTACTTAACGTGTTATACTCCTGAGCTAAAGTTCAACCTTAGCTCTGATACCAAATGTAACGATACGGTTTTGCCCACTCAAAAATCGACATCCATACTTTACATCGTACTCGAATGCCGTAGATTCGACCGTTCAAATCCGAGTCGCCGGAGCTTATAACAACATTAAGTAAATAACACAGCGGAAAAGAAAAAGAATATAGATATACAACATCTGATACAATATCCAGATACAATGATGATACAATGAATATCTATATACATCAGAGATATGATACAAGAAATAGCAGCAGAAAAGAAAACGATAACATCAGCAGCGGATAATCTTCATCTTCAAAACACCGATCCAGAAATAGCTCGAACTCCCAATAACGAGGCACAAAGATAAGCAAGTGCAGTCCATATCCAAAGACTGAACTAGCTCCAGAAAATCTACTAAATCTGAAAAACCAAACTCTAGACTGCCCGTGTAGAAAATTTTTGAGCATCCAGAGTTTAGGAAAGAAACAATAAACTCCGGATCAGTCATGGGACTGGTGTGAGCAACAAAAACAGTTTATCTTTAAAAACGAACAACAAAAGAATTTTAAAGTCAATTCGCAATGCTTTTGGAAAATGAGACTACCATAAGGCCTCCCGCACACACACACAATGCAAAACGCAGAATCGGAGGAGATTTCTCCTTATGATAGTCAAAGATGCTTACTACTCAAAAATCAAATCATTTGATATGATTATTAGTGCATAGTGTAGAAAACATTTCGAAAGTAGAATATAAATCTTAGCCAGCATAGACATTTCGCACTTATGCCTACTATAGCTACCATGTTCAATAATAGGTTACCACCACATTCCATGGCAGGTAATACAACTAAAACCGTACAAAGTTCGTATTTGGAAGATGGATTTCCAACAAATGGTCAGGCTAAGGAACTTCCTATTCCATGAAAGAAACGCCTCTGGCGGGACGCTCCGAGAACCAAACCATTCTCTGCCAAACAAGGCCGGCTACCCCCCTTCCCGGGGAATATACAAAACCTGAGATATGCCACCCCCGGTCCTTTGGGACCTTTATCCGAGCGCTCGGTAACCAACATCACACATAATAAATAAAGTGTGTCCACATGAGTAAGTATCTGGGCTCCATACCATGATACTACCCTTTTCCATAAGGAATGGTCATACCCTAGGGAAGCTACCCCTGAAACCTTGCCGCACAATTCCTGTTTCGACCATTACCGGGTTGTGAGGCTCGACGAAGTCTCGTCCACAAAGCTACGCTTTGTCACAAAGCCATGCTTTGGGTCAACAGATGATCAACCTATGATCACAAAGATAAATGATCAAACAAATGATCATATCACAAATGATCAAACATTGATCATCACACAGCAACACTCAGCATGTCACATTACCAAATTGGGATATATCGCTGATAAATTTCAACTACATAACCTCTGAGCTCGTACGTCTCAGAGAAGGGTGTTAAGCTAAGAGAATAAATTCTCCGCCACCAAACAGAAATGTATTTGAAAGAAATTGGCTTTATATCTCAAGGTGTAATGTCAGACATACAATCCATACAAGTCTGTTCCGGGATCGAACAGAACCGAAGTCACTTCCAAAGAAGTCCTTGCAAATCCAGATAATTTTCTAATCACGTCCGGACTTCCCATCACAAAAAGAGTGATATAAATCTCTATACTGGAGCAACTCGGTGTAGAGACATTCGACAGGTTGTCCTTTCATTTTCGAAAATATCTGGTCTTCAACACCGGTCTTCAAATGCCATCCATATACGACGTATCACTATTCGGAATGGGTTATACGACCCAAAAGTCCTTTCCCGGCTAACCCGAATAGTGAGCGCAATATTTAAAAACATATGGATATGTGATTTCAATTAAGTCACAACTTAATAATTCAACTTCTTTTTAAATGGTTTTAATCGATTACCATTTCAAATCTTTTAAACAAAAAGATTTATTTCACAAAGTTCACCCAGTTTCACAAAAATCCATTCAAAAGATTTCAAAACAATTTCCGTTTCAATTGGATTAACTCGTTAAATCTTTAAAACAAAGATTCAACTTATAGCTTTCAAAACAATTTCATTTCGAATGGTTTAAACAAATCATCATTTTAAATCTGTTAAAATAAGCAGATTCAATTCATAGCTTTCAAAAAAATTCATTCATAACTTGAAAAACCATTTTTTTTTCAATTCAATCTTGAAATTCCTTCAATTAAACTGGAATTTCATTTCTTATCCGAAAGCTTTTATTCCTTTAAAACAAACAGTTTCATTTCAGAAAATCTGATTCATTCGTACGAGTTGAAATCTTGGGTTAAATTCGAATTCCCAAAATTTACTTTTAAAATGTTTTAAATTCATACAAACACATTTATATCCTTTTTAATCCCTAGTTTCAAATCATAGGATTCAATTTCAAACTTGAATTCAAACTTAAATCAAATTATTTAAATTTTCAAAACTCGATTAAGTTATTCAAAATAACTTTTATCTTTGAAATTCCATTTCAAAAGCTTTTCATTTTAAACCCAAATTTCCAACTTCAAAATCAATTGAAATTAAAATTTCAATTTCAAAAACATTAAATTTAAATTGTCTGTGACTTAACCGATTTCCACGTGAAATCCATATTTGTGTGTGTAAAGGTGTGGTCCAGGGGTTTTACACACAATAGTGCAACATCATAGAATCATCACAGATCAGAATACAGAAATATAGTTGATAAGCGATATAAACTATAACGCTCATCTTCATTCACAGATCACAGATATATATCACAGATAAGTAAACTACAGATCACAATATAAATCAGGATGTATCACAAAGCATCATATATCAGGGATATCAAACAATCAAATCGTCCAATGGAATCCAAATATCCATAGATAAGATCAATTAATTATCTGATTTAATTCAAATCAGATTAATTACTTATGTATTACAAATCTGGGTTAATCAACATTAATAAATTACAAATCATTTTGATTAATTATTCTTTAATCACTTGTTAATTTAACCATTAAAAATAAATTTATTAACCCTTAATTACTTAATTAACCATTTAATTAATTAATTAACCCTTAATTAATTCATTAATAAATAAATCAACCCTTAATTTATTATCATTTAAATTAATTATTCTTAATTAATTACAATAAGTGATTATCCTTTCATAAATCACTAACTTATTATTAAAAATCTTTAATTAACCATCTTTGTAATTAATTACCATTAACACAAAATTTAAGTCAATTAATGATTCAAAAGCATTTCTTTTGGTTTACTCTTTAACTTTATTATTGATTTAAAAATAATTTTAAGAATTAATTCATAAATAGTGATCATATAATTAAATAAAGTTTAATTACTTCTTTATTATCTTTAAGATTGAATTAAGACAATTATTTAAAATCTATCAACTTTAAATAAAATTTAAAACTTGTTCAACATTTACAAACTAATTATTTTTGTAACGACCCGTATTTTTACGGATCGACAAGTTCGTCAAAATCTGGAATTTTAGCATTTTCAAGTCATATCATATTTTAGGCATGATTTGTCTAAGTTCTAGGTCGTACACGGCCTAAGAGTTAGGTTGTATGTTAGCTTAGGTCGTATTGGAGTATGTCGTAGGCGACCTAAGAATTTGGGCAAGTTATGTTGAAGTTTAGGTCGTATAACATTTAAGTCGTAGACGACTTATGGGGGCAACGACCTAAGGAAGCTAGGGGATAAGCAGTGAGCGACCTAGGAGGTAGAGCGACCTAAGTTTGGGAGTTAAGTTGTTAGGTTGTCTAGATGACCTAAGGAAATAAATTGGTTAAGTGCTAGGTCGGTTGGAGCGACCTATAGTAGTTCGCGACCTATGGGAGTTAGCGATCTAATTGTTAGCGACCTAAGGGATAGCAGTTGCTAGCGAGTTAGTGAAGTTAGGTCGCTAGGCTATTAGTTGTTAGGTCGCGAGAAAACACTTATGTGATTAGGTCGCTGAGAAGTTATGTCGTAGCATGGTTAGGTCGCTGAGGCGCTACGACTGTTAGGTCGCGTGGGTATCCCAGTGAGTTGTTGGGTCGCAAGGTTATAGGTCGTAACACTGGTAGGTCGCTGGGTCGTAGAGGCGCGAGCGATAGGTCGCTGAGGAGTATGTCGTAGCATTGTTAGGTCGCTGGGTTTTGCCAAGTGTTAGGTCGTAGGTTGCGGAGTTCTGTTAAGTCGTATGTCGCAATGGCTTAGGTTGTTAAGTCGAAGTCTTTAGGTCGTTGAAGCGCCTGGGTTGATAGGTCGAAGCTTTAGGTCGGTGGGGGTTATAGGTCGTAGGTCGTGGCTCCATAGGTCGTGAACGACCTAACTCCGAGCGACTTAAGGAAATTTCTGCTATAAATAGAGGGGGTTGTTCTCACTTTTTGGGATCCGGATTTTGAAGCGACGAAGTGCTGCCATTTTGAGAGCTTGACTTCTTCACTTCTTTTCTCCACTCTAATCTAGTGCTTCCATCCATCCAAGTTGAAGATCAAATTGAAGATTCAAGAGCTTAGATTGAAGATCTTCATCCTTTGAAGTGAGATTTCTTCGTTTGAAGCGGATTCGTGATAGATCAAGCTTGATCCTTCGCTATCCAGATCTGAAGCGTGTTGATTTGGGGTTTTTTAGGTGATTTGGTGAGTGGTGATTATCTCTCACACGGATCCAAAGGAGTATATCGGATTGTTGGCTCGATTTGGTGTTAAAATAGTGATTTTCATGCATTTTCTTCATCCTAAGTGTAGATCCATGTAGATCCATTGTTCATGATGATTTGACAACCATTTTTACTAAGTGTTAACCTATGCAAGTTCATTCATCAAGATTGTAGAGATAATTCTCATGATTTCATGCTTGTTAGACTTTCAACTCTTTATTTACGAAATTGCCATTATTGTGATAATTGTCTATTTAGATCTTATTTGAATGCTTGATTGTTTGGATTAATGTTTGACTTGGTTGATTGCTATGAATTAGATGATTGATGATTTGATTTAGATCGAAGATGATTCAAAAGCTAAGGGAAAGGCTCTTGAATTGGGAAAGCTGCTCGTGGCATATGTAGCGGGATGATGAAGCTCTTATGCATAGATGATGATGTTGAGATGAGACTTTGCGAGGATGTGATGAAGCGAAGTATGATATGAGATAGTCTTGGTCTAATCCAGATGGGATCATTCCAAGCACGTTGGTAACTCGGTGATATGATTCGAGTTAAGAGTAATGGATGCTTGAGAGGCGCTTGAGCTAGTATGGAAATAGTCGTCAAGGAGGATGACTAGGAGGCTTGGATAGCATCGTTGTTGAAGGTTCTAGCATGCTCTAAGCAAGAGTACGTTTGGGCAGATTCGATAGTCCCAACGGCCAACCGTTGATGGTCGAGTATTCTGGGCAGATTCGATAGTCCTAGGCACGGGCTGCGACGATGTGCTGGAGTTATGTCTAGAACCGGGGTTTCCATTAGCCCTTGACGGACGGCTGAAAGAATGTGCCGGTCATTCAATTAACAGTGATATCGAAGCAATGATAACAGTGATAGCCAGAGTCATGGATGTTGGTTGTATCGTCATTCGGTCTCAAGAGCAGTGTTTTCTGGGTGCTTATCTGATCTTGGTTTAGGCCTTGGGGGTTTGTGCTTGGAAAACATCGCCCTTGACTCGAGTGATAATTTCTCTACTTTACATTGTATGCTCTGTTATGTTTGCTTCTGCTTAGTGTGTGTCTGGGGGCTATCACTGTAGAAAGAGGTTGGAGTGGGAGGGTTGTATTCCTATTCCTTTTCCTTTATGCTCTTTTGGTATGTTGTTGTTAATTTACTGCTCACTAAGACTGTTGTCTGACTCAAGGCTTTATGTTTTTAATTCTTATTGCCTTGGGCTGTTCGTCCATTTTGGGACGGGCAGACTAGGTAGCAGGTGACAGGTGCTGTTCTCTTCTCACGATGCTGATATCGAAGACGAGCTAGAGGGTTGCATATTATCTTCTTATATGTGTTGGATGTTCCGCTGTTTGTATAATCTCTGAGTGATATGTAGTGAGGCTTGATGTATTGACTATTTGGATGCTTGTATTCAACTATTATGAAGTTTTATATGATGTCATTTTGTTCTGTAAAGCTTCACTATACATATGTTCTATTGTATTTTGTCCATGCGTTGTGAGTAATACGATAGATTCTGTTATTTTGACCTACCCTGACAATCGTCCATGGTCGCCTGGCACACTTTACAGCGCACTATCTCTAGATTACGTGCAGGGGTCATGGGTGGTCGTCACATTTGGTATCAGAGCATTGGTTAATCGATTTTACCCAACGCTCGTTGACATAACTACGTATGAGAGACGTAATTGTATTTTGATGGATGAATACTATATATAATATAGTAGCTTAGTAGAGTTGAGTCCTTTATGCAGTTGTTTCTCTAGATGTTCTAATCATTCCTTTTTATAGATATTGAGAATGAGTCGAAGAGGGAGACCAGCTGCTAGGGAAGGCCATGCTACTGAGGGGGCTGCTGATTATGCAGCTATGTTCGAAGCTATGATGACTTCGATCATGAGAAGGATACCAGTTCCGGGAGCAGCAGTTGATGTTGGAGTTCAAGTCCAAACTCCGAAACCGGTGGATTTTGCTAAGTTGTGCAAGGACTATACTGCACTTGGAGGGAAGGTTTTCTTGGGAACAGAATCAACTATTGAGGTCCAGAGGTGGATAGATGCTTGTAGAAGGATCTTTGGTGACTTGGAAATTGAGGATGCAACTAAGAGGAAGTTAGCATCAAGGCAGCTTCAAGGGAGAGCTTCTGATTGGTGGAACTCTATTACCATCAATACTCCGGAAGAAGAGATTACTTGGGAGCAATTCCAAGTCAGATTTGAAGCTAAGTTCATTTCTACAGCTTAGAAGTCTGTTCTGTTCAAGAAGTTTGTGGAGCTCAAGCAGGGTGGAAGATCTATTCTTGAGTATGTTTCTGAGTTCGAAGCTTTGTCCAAGTATGCCTGGTCGTATATTGAATCTGCTTATCAGAAGAATGAGAAGTTCGTGACAGGCTTGGACAGTTATCTTGGGAGACAGTTGGTGGATCATTTGGACGATTCATTTGAGAAGCTTGTGGAGAAAGCTCTCAGGCATGAGAGTCTGTTTCCTAAGGAAGGATCTGTTGTTGCTGTGACCAGGGAAGAGTCTAAACCCCAACAGGGTGGTAACAAGAAGAGGAAGCAGCAGCAGCAGAAGGGTAAGGATGGCCAGAAGAAGCCGAAGGGCGAAGTGACTTGCTACAACTGTCAGCAGAAAGGCCATCTCTCCAGGGATTGCAAGAATCCGAAAGCGCCGGCGAAGTGCCACAACTGTGACAAGCCGGGGCATTTCAGGAAGAATTGTCAGAACCGAGGAGGGACAAGAAGATTGTGCAAGCTTATGCTTTGGGAGCTGTTCCGTCGTCTTCGAAGGCTCCTACCGCTGAAGAGAAGGGAAAGAGTGTGGTGGTTCAAGGTACTCTTTTCCTATGTGGTGTTCCAGTTAAAGTTCTGTTTGATACTGGAGCGTCACATTCGTTTGTTTGTAGTGAACTTGTAGGCCGGTTGGGTTTGGAACCGGATATTGTTGATAGGCCATTGGTTGTGACTAATCCAGTTGGGGGTTCGTCTTGTTTGTGTATGTTATGCCGTGGTCTAGTTGTATCGAGTCATGGTTGCTCTTTTGTTTGTGATTGCTTTGTTATGAACTTTGCGGGGTTCGGAATTATTTTGGGTATGGACTGGCTTAGGAAGTATGCGGCTAAGGTGGATTGCGAGAGGTTGGAAGTGACAGTCGAGAATGTGGAGGGGCGAAAGATTGTGATACGATGTAAGCATGAAGAAGGCGTCTTCATGAGCTTCATGTATTCGCTTGTTGTTCCACGGGATGGACTGTCATCTGTTCCAATCGCGAATGGATTCGAGGATGTCTTTGACGAAGTCAAAGGGTTGCCACCGCATAGAGAGATCGAGTTTCGTATAGATCTAGTTGAAGGAGCCAGACCTGTTGTGATGCCTCTTAGGCGGATGGCGCCTAAGGAACAACATGAGTTGAAGGTGCAAGTTGATGACCTTTTTCAGAAAGGATTCATTCGGCGTAGTGTGTCCGAGTGGGGTGCACCAGTTGTGTTCGCAACCAAGGCAGATGGATCGTTGAGATTGTGTGTGGATTATCGTGAGCTGAATAAGGTGACTAAGAAGAACAAGTATCCATTGCCGAGAATAGATGACTTGTTTGATCAGCTTCACGAAGCTAAGGTGTTTTCTCAGATGGATTTGGCAACGGGATTTCACCAGTTGAGAGTAGCTAAGGATAGTGTGCCGAAGACTGCTTTTCGGACACCATCTGGTTTCTTTGAGTGGCTGGTAATGCCGTTTGGATTGACTAACGCGCCAGCATATTTTGTGGATCTTATGAATAGAGTGTTCAGAGATCAGTTGAACAAGTTCGTACTTGTGTTCGTGGATGATATTCTGATTTATTCCAGAACGGAAGAGGAGCACAAGATGCACTTGCGCATTGTTTTGGAAATCTTGCGGAAACATCAGCTGAAGGCTAAGTTTTCGAAGTGTCACTTCTGGAAGAGTGAAGTGAGGTTCTTAGGCCATGTGATTTCTGGAAGTGGAATAGCGGTTGACCCCGCTAAGGTGGCAACAATCCAGGATTGGGTTAGACCTAAGAATGCATCTGATGTGAGAAGTTTTCTTGGATTAGCAGGATATTATCGACGGTTTATCAAAGACTTCTCCAAGATAGCTGCACCGTTAACAGGATTGACGAAGAAGAACCAAGTGTTCAGTTGGGATGCTAAGTGTGAGCAAGCTTTCAGAATCCTGAAAGAGAGATTGATGAGTGCTCCTGTTTTGACTATTCCAAGTGGGAATGATGAGATGGTGGTTTACACCGACGCATGTGGTACTGGACTTGGAGCAGTGCTGATGCAGAAGGATAAAGTTGTTGCGTATGCCAGTCGACAACTGAAGCCGCATGAAAGGAATTACCCGACTCATGATTTGGAGTTAGCGGCGATTGTTTTTGCTCTGAAGATGTGGAGACATTATCTATTGGGAGTTCGATTTGAGTTGTTTACAGATCATAAGTCGTTAAAGTATCTTTTCTCCCAAAAGGATTTGAATCTTCGGCAGCAACGTTGGCTAGAGTTTTTAGCATCATATGATTTTGGTATAGCTTATACTCCGGGAAAAGGTAACGCAGTGGCAGATGCGTTAAGTCGAAGACATGCAGGATTGGGAGCCATGTTTTCAGAATGGAAGAATCTCGAGTATTTAGCCGGATTTGACTTCAGGCCTAGATGCGAATTGGAACCTGAGATGTTGGCAAACTTATCAATAAGACCGACTCTTGTGGAAAGGATTGGCGAGAGTCAAAAGCAAGATGATAAGATTGTCAGGATTATCCGTGATTTGGAATCTGGATTGGATCCAGAAAAGGATAAAGGATTCAAGGTCGATCGAGAGGGTTGGCTTCGAAAGCAAGGACGACTAGTTGTTCCCGATATAGATGGATTGAGAGATGAAGTTCTAAAGGAAAGTCATCACTCGAAGTTGACGATTCATCCAGGTGGAAATAAGATGTATTGGGATATGAAGAGAACCTACTACTGGGGAGGTATGAAGAAAGATGTTGGAAATTTTATTTCCAAATGCATGAACTGCCAGTTGGTAAAAGCCGAACAGAAGAAGCCAAGTGGATTGCTTCAACCATTGGAAGTTCCTACATGGAAGTGGGAGCAGGTATCGATGGATTTTATTGATGGATTACCTAGAACAAAAATGGGGAATGAAGGGATTTGGGTCATCGTAGATCGTTTGACTAAGAGTGCAAGATTCATTCCTGTTCGATCGACTAGGACTGCATCAAAGTTGGCTGAGTTGTATGTTAAGTGGATAGTTCGATTCCATGGTATTCCGAAGAGTATAGTGAGCGATCGAGACCCATTGTTCACTAGTGGATTTTGGAAGAGCTTCCAGGAAGTTTTGGGAACCGAGTTGTGTTTGAGTACAGCTTATCACCCTCAAACAGATGGTCAGACCGAGAGAGTCAACCGAGTTTTGGAAGATCTCCTTAGAGCTTGTGTTTTGGACTTCGGAGGATCATGGGAAGATCACCTTCATTTGGTGGAGTTTTCATACAACAACAGTTACCAGTCAAGTATTGGTATGGCACCGTATGAGGCATTGTATGGAAGACCGTGTAACTCTCCGACATGTTGGATAGAGACTGGAGGAAAGCTGATGCTTGGGCCAGAGATGATTCGACAGACTACAGAATGCATAGAGATCATTCGGCAACGAATGAAGGCAGCCCAAGATTGTCAGAAGAGTTATGCCGATAAGCGTCGAAAGGATTTGGAATTCGACGTAGGAGATATGGTTTTCGTGAAGATTTCTCCACTGAAGAATGTTATTCGATTCGGGAAGAAAGGAAAATTGACTCCGAGATTTGTTGGACCATTCCCGATTATCGAGCGAATTGGAAAGCTCGCTTATAGATTGGAATTACCAGAGAAGATGTCGAGTGTGCACAATGTTTTTCATGTATCATATCTACGGAAGTATGTGCACGACTCGAGTACGGTGGTTTCTGCTGATAGCTGTGAAGATTTTGAAGTTGATCCAGTCGATAGAAGACCTCGTAAGCCGCTTCGTATTGTTGAAACCGACACGAAACAGCTTAGGAGGAAGGTAGTTAAGTTGCTCAAGATACAATGGAGTGATGATGATAACGACTGTACGTGGGAGGTGGAAGAGAGGATGAAGGCAGCTCATCCTGAACTCTTCAAGGTATGGCCCTAAGCTGTCGTGTCATCTCACGATATTGTAACTTGTTCTAGTGTTAGAATTCTGTACGCTAAGCTAGAATTGGATGCATGGTTTGTTGATTGTTATGGTTGGTAGGCGTACAGAATAGTCTTTGATTGCTTTGTTTGTTTGGAATTTCGGGGGCGAAATTCCTAAGGGGGAGAGAATGTAACGACCCGTATTTTTACGGATCGACAAGTTCGTCAAAATTTGGAATTTTAGCATTTTCAAGTCATTTCAGATTTTAGGCATGATTTGTCTAAGTTCTAGGTCGTACACGACCTAAGAGTTAGGTTGTATGTTAGCTTAGGTCGTATTGGAGTATGTCGTAGGCGACCTAAGAATTTGGGCAAGTTATGTTGAAGTTTAGGTCATATAACATTTAAGTCGTAGACGACTTATGGGGGCAACGACCTAAGGAAGCTAGGGGATAAGCAGTGAGCGACCTAGGAGGTAGAGCGACCTAAGTTTGGGAGTTAAGTTGTTAGGTTGTCTAGATGACCTAAGGAAATAAATTGGTTAAGTGCTAGGTCGGTTGGAGCGACCTATAGTAGTTCGCGACCTATGGGAGTTAGCGATCTAATTGTTAGCGACCTAAGGGATAGCAGTTGCTAGCGAGTTAGTGAAGTTAGGTCGCTAGGCTATTAGTTGTTAGGTCGCGAGAAAACACTTATGTGATTAGGTCGCTGAGAAGTTATGTCGTAGCATGGTTAGGTCGCTGAGGCGCTACGACTGTTAGGTCGCGTGGGTATCCCAGTGAGTTGTTGGGTCGCAAGGTTATAGGTCGTAACACTGGTAGGTCGCTGGGTCATAGAGGCGCGAACGATAGGTCGCTGAGGAGTATGTCGTAGCATTGTTAGGTCGCTGGGTTTTGCCAAGTGTTAGGTCGTAGGTTGCGGAGTTCTGTTAAGTCGTATGTCGCAATGGCTTAGGTTGTTAAGTCGAAGTCTTTAGGTCGTTGAAGTGCCTGGGTTGATAGGTCGAAGCTTTAGGTCGGTGGGGGTTATAGGTCGTAGGTCGTGGCTCCATAGGCCGTGAACGACCTAACTCCGAGCGACTTAAGGAAATTTCTGCTATAAATAGAGGGGGTTGTTCTCACTTTTTGGGATCCGGATTTTGAAGCGACGAAGTGCTGCCATTTTGAGAGCTCGACTTCTTCACTTCTTTTCTCCACTCTAATCTAGTGCTTCCATCCATCCAAGTTGAAGATCAAATTGAAGATTCAAGAGCTTAGATTGAAGATCTTCATCCTTTGAAGTGAGATTTCTTCGTTTGAAGCGGATTCGTGATAGATCAAGCTTGATCCTTCGCTGTCCAGATCTGAAGCGTGTTGATTTGGGGTTGTTTAGGTGATTTGGTGAGTGGTGATTATCTCTCACCCGGATCCAAAGGAGTATATCGGATTGTTGGCTCGATTTGGTGTTAAAATAGTGATTTTCATGCATTTTCTTCATCCTAAGTGTAGATCCATGTAGATCCATTGTTCATGATGATTTGACAACCATTTTTACTAAGTGTTAACCTATGCAAGTTCATTCATCAAGATTGTAGAGATAATTCTCATGATTTCATGCTTGTTAGACTTTCAACTCTTTATTTACGAAATTGCCATTATTGTGATAATTGTCTATTTAGATCTTATTTGAATGCTTGATTGTTTGGATTAATGTTTGACTTGGTTGATTGCTATGAATTAGATGATTGATGATTTGATTTAGATCGAAGATGATTCAAAAGCTAAGGGAAAGGCTCTTGAATTGGGAAAGCTGCTCGTGGCATATGTAGCGGGATGATGAAGCTCTTATGCATAGATGATGATGTTGAGATGAGACTTTGCGAGGATGTGATGAAGCGAAGTATGATATGAGATAGTCTTGGTCTAATCCAGACGGGATCATTCCAAGCACGTTGGTAACTCGGTGATATGATTCGAGTTAAGAGTAATGGATGCTTGAGAGGCGCTTGAGCTAGTATGGAAATAGTCGTCAAGGAGGATGACTAGGAGGCTTGGATAGCATCGTTGTTGAAGGTTCTAGCATGCTCTAAGCAAGAGTACGTTTGGGCAGATTCGATAGTCCCAACGGCCAACCGTTGATGGTCGAGTATTCTGGGCAGATTCGATAGTCCTAGGCACGGGCTGCGACGACGTGCGGGAGTTATGTCTAGAACCGGGGTTTCCATTAGCCCTTGACGGACGGCTGAAAGAATGTGCCGGTCATTCAATTAACGGTGATATCGAAGCAATGATAACAGTGATAGCCAGAGTCATGGATGTTGGTTGTATCGTCATTCGGTCTCAAGAGCAGTGTTTTCTGGGTGCTTATCTGATCTTGGTTTAGGCCTTGGGGGTTTGTGCTTGGAAAACATCGCCCTTGACTCGAGTGATAATTTCTCTACTTTACATTGTATGCTCTGTTATGTTTGCTTCTGCTTAGTGTGTGTCTGGGGGCTATCACTGTAGAAAGAGGTTGGAGTGGGAGGGTTGTATTCCTATTCCTTTTCCTTTATGCTCTTTTGGTATGTTGTTGTTAATTTACTGCTCACTAAGACTGTTGTCTGACTCAAGGCTTTATGTTTTTAATTCTTATTGCCTTGGGCTGTTCGTCCATTTTGGGACGTGCAGACTAGGTAGCAGGTGACAGGTGCTGTTCTCTTCTCACGATGCTGATATCGAAGACGAGCTAGAGGGTTGCATATTATCTTCTTATATGTGTTGGATGTTTCGCTGTTTGTATAATCTCTGAGTGATATGTAGTGAGGCTTGATGTATTGACTATTTGGATGCTTGTATTCAACTATTATGAAGTTTTATATGATGTCATTTTGTTCTGTAAAGCTTCACTATACATATGTTCTATTGTATTTTGTCCATGCGCTGTGAGTAATACGATAGATTCTGTTATTTTAACCTACCCTGACAATCGTCCATGGTCGCCTGGCACACTTTACAGCGCACTGTCTCTAGATTACGTGCAGGGGTCATGGGCGGTCGTCACAATTTTCATAACTCTAAAACTTTGTTTTAAACTTAGAAACATTTAAAAACACAAGTTCTTTGATTCAAAACTTAAAACACTTTTTTTTTCTTCAGTTTTGAAAACTGTTTACTAAAAAAACATGACCCTAGACAATATTCAAAATCCCCGAGCTACAACCCAGTTTCCCCGAGACCTTCCTCGTGTAAAATCTCAAAACCCCCAAGCCATTTCTTTTTGAAACTTGTTACGTTTAAAAATTTTAAACTTGATAAAATTACTCTCGAATGACTCGACAACGAACCCGAGCCATTTCCCAAAAATCACGAGTACCCCTTCGGGTTGCCACGCACCCATTCTTCCAGGCACAAGATCATCGCCGTGCACGTGTATGCCCCCGTTCTCCACCTCCGGTCACCACCAATACTTCGAGTAAGTCGAATGTCATCCCAGCTCCGCTTCCAACCACCCAACTCCGGCCAGTTCAACTCGAACGCGAATTCGCGTGAAATTCGAAAACTGGAACTCGAAACCAACCTCCAACCCAAACCTGTCATCACCAACTGCTCGACGCTCCGACCACCGTTCGCCACCAAACTCCGGCCGCAGCTTCACCCATGACCCATCCACCATCCCTCCAAACCGCATCGAACTCGATGCATCCAATAGGGTGAACGAATCAAAAGTACTCGACCCTCCAAAACTAGGTCACCGGGGAAAATCTACTCGCCGCCGCTTCCATAAGGCACTGCACCCTCACCCACTATTTTTCCCCTACTCCCTGTTCGCTCCTCCACCTCCAGCCCAAGCGCCGGCCCTTCCAGCCGCCTCGATCAACCACGACAACTCGAAATGCCAAAAACCAAGAAACCCAAACTGCTCTTACATTTGATCACTAAAAATTTCGATAAGAACTTTAAAATTCACGTCTTCCAGTGAGTATTCAAGCTATATATTTGAATTCGAAAATGGCGAGATTCAAATTTTGACCAATTTGAAGTTGTGCTCGAAAATATTCTTTCCAGAGGTGATACCAAGTGGTTTCCATTTGAATTTATTTTTAAAATTTAATTCAGAGTTAAACAAACAATACTCATTTTGATTCCAAGTCCAATTATTGAATGGTTTGGGAAGAAATGATTTTTGAAATCAAATCTTGTTTCCAGAGCATCAAAGGGTAAACATATATAAGCACTTCCAGTTTTAAAATCTATCCTGAGGCTCTGTATATATGTACAAGTTATCCATCAATATATATATATATATGTATATCTCACCCAATCAACAAAGTATCAGATTTTACCATACAACTAAATTGAAGCTTAAAATGAAGTTACTCACTTGTCTTTAAGAAATGAACAGAGGCCACTTGTTGAAAGCAGTTTTGAATTTTATTTTATATTTGCAGCTGAAGATCTTCCTCTTTGATCTTTGATTCACTCCTCTGGTTTTCTTTGAGTTTAAAATGACTCTTACTTTAGTTTTTTTTTCCTTTTCTCAGTTTAAATGGTGAACGAAAACTGAAGTGGTATAGTTGATATAGGAGAAAGCAAGCTACAGGCTACTTGTAATTTGTACAAGGTGATGTTTGTTTAAAAATACTAGGCATGGCTGCAGTGATGTTATTTACAATAGGTATGGCTGAGAAGATACTAAGTCGTGCTTGCATTTATTTGTTTGATCTTTTGATTTGCCTGAAACAGTTTCCAGGCTTGACTACCCATGCTTATATGCTTTCTTATGTGTACTTAGTTTTGTAGATATTTATTTGTTTGTTTTTATTTTTTTGTTTATAGCCTAGATGCTTCCCTTTTGTTTTCGGCTGAGAAGATGATTTTGTGGGCTAACATTTATTTTGTTTTTCTTCTTTACTTTAGTCATATTGTTTTTCTTTGGCCTTATCACTTTATAAATTAAGGTGAACTTTTATTTAACAAGTTGTTTGAATTTTTAGCTAATATATTCACTTTATATTCTACAATATAGCTTATTTATTTTTATATTTATTTTTCTATTCCGAACCTAAATATTTAATAGTCTTGTATGTCTTATACTTATTATTTTGTAATATAAATAAATTTCTATTTTAAATTTGTTGTCAAAATTTGAGCTAATGTTTTCCTTTATATTTTCTATTACAATTTATCTTATATATATTGGTTTCTATTTCTAATTTAATTATTATTATTTTACTTCATATTTATTTTATAAATTCAAACCATTATCAACCATAAACTCTAATATTTATTATTATCATTTAAAATTAAACCATTTATTTCTAACCCATTTATTTACAATTTAAATTCAAATCCAATATATACATACATACATATATAAATTCAAATTTACTCATATATATCCATATACATATATATTCACTTAAATACAATATTTAAAGTTTAAATGATTTTATACACAATATATTTGGATATCGGGAAAACTCGCAATCAATTAATCCATTTAAAATTAATTTTACCAATTTTTATTCAAAAATTTAAACAAATTATTAATTTAAATTAAATTAAAATCTGGGGTCATTACAGTGTACATGCAAATACAAGGTTCTAACATTTAATTTTTCATTCCCAATTCAATTATACACCATTTATGCAATTCCAGTGCTTCACAACTTTTTATTAACATCCATTCATATCCATTACATTTATATTCATTTCAAATTGATTCTCAATCAATTTACCTCATTTTCATCCACTTGCATTGATTTCATATCCAACTTATTTTTCTTTCTTTCCATTCGCTTTCATTCCATAATCCAAGTTCATATTCAATACAATATAAATCAAATTTTATTTTCGACGCTAAGTCATTGTAAATCAATTTCTATTTCCACTTTTCCAATTTATAAGTTACACAACTTATTATTCACAATTTCATACAATTCATTTTAACTTACTCAAGTAAAAATTCAATTCCAAAAGTTCACATTTCATTTCATAAAATAAACACTTAAGCTTATAAATATTTTAAATTGATTCTAAATCAATTTATCAATTTTTTTATTAATCCACATTTAATTTATTCACAAAATCTTATTCGCTCAACTTTATATTCAACAACAAACCAATCCATACCAATTTATTTATGAATTATCTCATAAATTAGTTACTTAAGTTGAATTGCTTTCTCACCAACAATATTCCCACCCATATTCAACTTAAATCGAATTCATTTATAACTTAAGTCATTAGCATTTCAATCCATTTCTATTTTATTCGATAACATTTCAAATATATCTAATTTGCTACACATAAGTTGAATTCTATTTATAACTCAAGTTCCACATTCAATTTCAATTTACTAACCAATTTATCTTGACTTAAATTCAATTCCATTTAGCGGCCCATCCCATGAATCTACTTGAGTCAAATTTCCATTCAAATATTTATATTAACTTAAGTTAATTTGTTATCATATAAACATTCCGACTATATACTTAAGTTCATTTTTATTGTAATCAAATTACATTCCATTTCATTTTACTTAAGTCGATTTTTTTTCAAGGTTAAATTTCCGATCAAATTCCATTTTGTTGATGCTTACTTGAGTATATTCACATTTAAAATTTTTAATCCAAGATTATACATCACTTTATAGCTTAAGTATATTTTTATTCCATTAAATTCCAATTTTGTAAGCTATTCAAAGTTATTTGTTCACAATTCCATAATTTTCCACTTAAATTTTATTCTATTCAAAATTATAACTTATAGTTATATAGTCACTTTACAATTCAAATTTATATATTTAATTCAATTTGATCTGGGTTCAAATCCAATCTAATTTTCATTTAACTTATCTCAAGTTAAATTCTAACCCATATAATTTTCCTTTTACAAATTCAATTTATTTAATTTGCATAAGTAAAATTTTAATTTCATATTGAAATTCACAATTCCAGGTTATAAGTTCAAAACTTATTTTTCACAAGTTTCATAAAACATTCAAATGAATATTCCAGAATTCAAACACCCGTTTTATTTGAAATCCCATATATAAATATATATTCCTTTCTGTATATCTAATATTACCTTTGGAATTTTTAAATCAAAACCTGATTTTTCCAAAACAATTCTAAACCCAGATAATCACAGTAGCAATCCGTCACATAGAAACTCGAAAATGAATACTAATGATGTTGCGCAGTCATCATCAGGATTATTTTCCAACGACTGAAGTGAGTTCAGTGCTTTATCACTTCCAAAATCCATTTAAAAACATTTTCTATTCAAATACATTTTCACAATAATATTACCATTATTTATTTCAAAACACTTGGAAAACATTTTCGAAATTTCTGGTTTTTAAATTTCCAAATTCTGGTTCGAAACTAATTTTAGCTTTACTCATTTGTATAAATCATATTTATACAAATTTAATTTGGTTATATAAACCATTTCAATTTATAATCTTGTTTGATTATAATAATAACAACCAAACACATCAATATACTATAATAATTTCAGAAAATTATTTCTTTTATATCAAAATATAATTTGGGTAAAATTATTTCATTTACCCGCTTCAAAACAATATTGTGTCGGTTTACCTGGTTCAAGTGTTTAAAAATTCTTATCGATTTCGTGGCATCCCACTATTCGACCTGAATTCGTAAACCACTCAACAGATAAATAACCACAATATAAAACATTTTATATTCACTAACAAATACACACTCATATCTATTAATACACTCAAGCTCATTCTAGTGAACTACTGACCCTATCTCTAAAGAGTAATCCCCACCAAGGCCAAGGTTCTCGCTTAACCTTCAGCTCTGATACCAAGTGTAAGGGCCCGAGATTTTTGACCCTCGAAAATCGACATCAATACATTCACTGTATAACATGCCGAGCAATCGAGTGTCAAAAATACCAGATCATTAGGGGTGAAGAAGAAAAGGGATAAAAGAAAATATAAACAATAACACAGAATCTCACATCGCAAGGGAACAATATATTGTAGATAAATACAGATCTTTATACAAAGGAAACTGCAACTATTAATATACATACAATCATCAGAGTACAAGTGTCAACAAATCAATCTGGACAGTTATAATAACTTGTCCTCGCAATGCTGAATATACAGCATACACACACAGCGGAATATAATCAAGTACATGGAATACACCTGGGACTCCTCCAGCTCGTCTCTTGAGCTTTATAGCATCCTAACCTGAATCTGTAATACTCGGTCTGACCCGAGCATTATAATAAAATAACACCTGAGTCGGTCTGGAAAACCAGCATGAGAAAACACACTCAATTTGAATTATTACTGTTATCAAAATCCTTTGAAAAACAAAGGTATCTCGTAAGACCGCGTCACACATAAACACGACGAGTTTTTACCTTACGATAACTAAAACATTTTATATCAAAATCATCTGATATTATAATAGTGTCTATTGAAAATAAACTAGAAAACAGCTGAAATGCTTGCATCTCACGTTTCAGCATAGTTGGGCACAACTAAAACCGTATGGGCTCGTAGTGGATATTGGATTTCATACAATGACTGGGCTACCGGGGTAACGCTCGCCACAGTAAATCTCTAGAAAATTATACCAAGATCGTACCTAACGATCCCTGCCTACACAGGACTGGCCTACCTCTTATTGGATAGTACCGAATATGTATCACCCCGAGTGTTCCCACCCCGTCGAGCGCTCTCTTTTCCATGCACAACCATATCCATAATTATAATATATCCAAGGGTATCTAGAAAAGAGATAACATACCCTACTTGGATGCGACCCACTTAGCCATGCTGCATCTTCCCTGTTTTAGTCATTCCCGGTTGATGAGGCTTGAGGCTACGTTTTACCTTTAGAATAGCATTCATACTTGGAATGCTAACACTGTCTTCCAGACCATGATGCAAATGATAACATTCATCCATACAAGTTGTTTTGGGTCTAAACAAACCGAATCTCCAAAATCACCGTCTTCATTATCTTTACGATGTCACAATTCGTAACGCACAAATCAGATCAAAGTGGTTTTCGGATGATTAAATCCGATCCCGGTCTCTTCGAAACGATCAACGAATTTGGCCAAATTTGATAGTCAGTTATTTTACTATCAAATTACACACATAAGCAGTCACTAGGCCTAATTTTATTAAACCCTTTCAAAACATTCATTTCAAATATCTTTACAAAGATATATATTCAAATCTCTTTTAGTATTCCAACGTTTGAAAACAATTTCAAAACCTTAAATCCTTAATGGGATATTTTCAATCCATAACAACACTTAGAAAAATTTTCGAATTCAATTTGTAACACCTAGAAAGAACTATTTCTATATCAATCATTTCACACTTAAATTATTTCCAAAACCCTCCTTACAATACTTAGGAAAATATTTATAAGTATATTTCCTCAAAATAATTTTAATATCAACTTAGGAAATATTTCATAACTTATTTCATAAATATCCGGAATCATTAATAAATTCATTTTTGCAATTTCCAAAACTAATTATTCTTATTTATAATCCCAACTAAAAATTTAGAACCTTTTTTATTAATTCCGATTCATTTTCGAAGTTCTCGTATCTAAACATTTTGGACATTTTCTCAAGTTTCCAAAATTCTGTTATAAGATTTTCTCTTATAAAATCACATCCATTTAATAAAACCCGATTTACAAATCTCGAGAGTATTTATAAATAACTTAAATCAATTTCCAAAACTCTATATTATAAAGTAAGTATTTTTAAAGAATAGTAATAAAATTTCAAATCATTTAAGTGATTGTTAAAATATCAACTGCTTTTATATAGACAACGATAACAATTTTCCCATTTATAAATAAAACTAATCGATTTACAAGCTTATTTTAAAATTAGAATTCATTCTAATTAAGATTAAATATTTGAATAATCAACTCTCCAAAATATTTCAATACTAAAAACAGTTTTTAAACTACACGGTTTAATAAATAAATAAAATCTTTTTTACAGCAAAAAGCAACTTCTCGATAAAAATTTATTATTAAAATTCAATCATAACCATTTTACATTCATAAATCTCTCTCGATTTATCACAAATCGATTTCCATTACCAATTTCACAACTATTTCCAATTTTCCAAAACAAGATTCACTATCTCTTCCTAAACCGATTTTCATAACTCGATATAAATCCATATTGTGAATTTATATTCTCCATTCATCAAGTGATAATCACTTCACTTTATTTATACCATCATTTATAAATTTTATAAATTCATTTCAAGTTTCACTTGTTTATAAAATAATCTCATTTATAAGATTTCATTTATAACCCATCCCTTCATAAATCCTTTTTATTTTTCAAACCTATTTTAAATATCGATTAAGACTCCTTTTCCATATTTCAAAAATACTACTTTAAATCCATTGTTCAAATTTCCTTATATAAATTATTTTAAAATCTCTATTTAAAATATCTTTCGAAGTAGATAAGTATAAATCATTTATTTTATCCAAATCAAATCCTTTTTAAATAATCAAAAAATTAATATAAAAATTATCAATTCCAAAATCGCGTTTGAATTTCCCTTTTTAAATTCAAAAATATTATTGATAGTATTTAAAATACCAAAATTAGGGCCAGTGCTACTATAGCATCCAATATATCAAATCACACAATAATCCATAACGGATTATCCAATCACATCATATATCATTATATATGAAAAACAATTAATATATTTGAGGAATCCAGTTGGATCCCTCCAACCTGTTTCCCTGCATCCATAGATGTTATATAACATAAAATACCAATCCCGCTTCAAGGCGGGATATCGCGGTAATATAGGGTCATCCGCGGTTATGCGGGCGCATAGTGTCTCATCTGCTCCAATCGGGGGGAAATATAACCAACTACTAATATATATATATATATATATATATTATAAATTATATAACATCCAACTAATAAATTATTATCAATCCATCCAATCAACCAATAAATAATTTTAATATTTAAAATAAAACTAGCAATCCAAATGAGTGAGATTTACTCACCTTGATTCCAGTTAGAACTTAAGCATTTCATTTGAATTAAAATTAAACAGGCGTTTAATTTTAATCTAAATTCCGGCTATCTCCAATCGACTCCATTCCAATTCTTATGTGTAGTATTCGTTGACACGAATCCAATGCAACTTGTTTCGTGCAAAACCTCGTATGAAATAGTTATGACATTTATAAGTTTACATGATTTAATAATAGTTAGCTTTAATTAATTACAGTAATTAATTAAACTAATCACCTAATTAAACACTTAACCCTCCTTCTTCGTTTATGCTCCAGGCAAACCGTTCGAACCCACCGCGCGTTCGATTTTTCGATCGCTGCTCCCTCGTTGATGAACTATATGTTGATCCAAGACCACCACTATGAAGCTCATGCTCCGCCGCACCCACCACCTCAGCCACGCTGAGCTCGGTCGCCTAAATACCCTCCCACGACTTGCTCTAACTCGAATGAACGCGTTCTAGTTTCGACGCCAATCGTCGACTATAGAAAAATTCCTTCGTTAGATATGTAGAGCTCGTAAAGCTCTTCACTTTTGTTGTTGGAGTCGTTGGCTATTATTGCTTATAGGAGGAGAGATTGGAGGAAGGGGATTGCAAATTCCTGGCCATTGATACGTAATGGCGGCGGCAGGGAAAACATTAGGGTTAGGGTTTTGTTTTGTGGGTCCTATTTATAGACCAATCAAAAACACAATTCATCGCCAATTTTCACGAGCTCCTATCTAGGCGTGCTGCCTGGCGTTTAAAATGTTTTACCCCTATTTTGAACATAATGTAATATGTATCGGAGGCTAATTCCATCGTATTTGGAAGATAGGTTTTCGAATTGAAATATTATATTAAATTTTCAATATTAATTTCAATGCGTTTCTATCATGTATGACCAAACGGTAACTCTAAATGCTACGAAATTTGAAATCCTATAATAATACACTATTATCGATCCAATAGAACTAGTTTCGTTGAATTCTGAAATTATCCCCCAGATCGCTATTTTAACGCGTCGATTAAATCGACGATTTCAAAAATCGACGAAATTACTTGGAATTTCAGTTTTAAAAACTTACTAACTCAATTCTGATTCAAATAGAATTTATATCAACATTAGAAATCATTTCAATTCATATTCAACTCAAATTTCAATTATTCACCATTTCCGTATTACGATAAATCGCTATATTTGAAATTTAAATTCATTCTATAATTTCAACCAACATCTTCATATTCAAAAATCAACTTATATTCCAAATCAATATTTAAAACCATTTAAATATTCAAAATCAAACGATCGAAAAATCTGGGTCGTTACATAGCGCATAAGCTTTCACTATCTTCCTATCTTTAGCCAGTTCTGGATAGTCCCTCTTGATATGCTTAGGATTATCACATTTGAAGAATTTCTTCATAGCTAGATAGTCCCTAGAGAGTTGCCCCTCCTATTGCAGTTATAGCAAGTTTGATCAAAATTTCCTTTCTTTTGACCGTCCTTGCTTTGTAGTTGCTTCTTTCCCCTGTTTTTCCTAGGGTTTCTTCTTTTTGCCCCCTCCGCTTACTTGCGATTTGACTTCCTCCTTGGTAACAATAGCTAGCTTTAGCTTCGAGTACCAGCTCTCATGCTCCATAGCTTGTACATACGTATTTTAAACTATTATATAAGAATAAAAGTTAATTATATTATAAATTATTATATAAAAATTAAACTTATATAATATGAGTGTATGGTCATAAGTGGAACTGTAAGATACCAAACTTAGGTTTAAGGAATAAATACAAATGTATTTTATATACACCTAATTTCTGATGCGTCTGAGACTTGAATCACAAAAGTATTTCATAAGAGATACATTATTTCCTAAATCGATATAGCTAAATGTGTGTATATATATTAAGGATTATGAATCCTTAATATATAAGTTGTCCTCTACCATTTGTACATTAATATATTACTTGCATACTCTTTATTTATCGACATTCCTCAAGTTAGACATGTTATGTGTAGTACTATTAGTATATTGACTAGACGAGGTAAAATACATGCATGTATTTATTGATATTCCTAAAGGTTCATGCAGTATATGTAGGCCATCACGAAATGGTGAGTATGAGTGAGTAATATCTTTTGATTTGTTGATATTCCTTAAGGTCGAGATGATATTAGGACAAAGACCATGGGTTGGGATATGTATATGATACAACTGATAAGGTGTTATCCATTGCATGCAAGCCTATGATTTGTTGATATTCCTCAAGATCAGAACTCAAGGCAAGCGAGTCCTAACGCCTACTGGAGAAATCAACAGATTTCCATGTTTTATCTCTGTGTTTTGAGAAATATAAAAGTCTAGTGGGAAATTATTAGAAATGAAATGAATACATTTAACTTATCTAATAATGTAAGAATATATGTTATGTAAAGTTAAAATAATCTGCTTCGATAAATTTGTGCAACTAATATAACTGATAAAATGTTTATTAGTTAAAGTATACAAATGAACAGAACTAAGATTGACATAGAAATACAAAATATACTTACTAATAAATCTTTTGGCATATTATCACTTTAAGACCCATGCAAGAGCCAAATTATACAATTACTATGCATCAGTTATTCGAAAACTTATTTGTCTAAGACTTTGTACTGTTTTCTATCAGTTCGAACTCTTAAGCAATAAAAGAATATGGATACTTGATCCTTATTTGATCACATAAAATGTTATATAGTGAACAATCACAATTTGTAATGTTAAAAACCTCGATGAAGTTAGTTCCATTGAAATGAGCAAGTAAACCATAATGCTAGATCAAGTATTCAATACTATTGACTGCAGTAAGGATTTTGTTGTGTTACATATAGCAATAGATCGAAAGCTAAAAGATTAACCTAGGAATTCATTCGCTAAAATATGAGAAGTGCAATTTATTCAACATCCATAAAGTTGAGGAAGACCGAACACACTTTTTTAAAGAGTTCGGTACGATCTTGTAGTAAGGGTTTTCATTGAATGGTTTAACCATTTAAAAGAAAAGTAAATCTACAAGAGTGGATGTAACTTAGACCCAGTTGGGATGAAGAGAGTTTATGGTCACTACTACTTCATGAAGATACATTATAAAAGAGAATTACATAAAATACTAGTAGATGCGTAATAAAGAATGAGAAATATGATTTCTGTTCCAAATGTATTTTCAAAAGGAAAATTGTTTTCTATTTATTTCTTTGAGTTCAAAATATTTGATATATAAACTAGTTATAGTGGATGAAATAAATAGCTCATGCTAATTAGTTGAATGGAGCTTAAAATTTCATACTTGTTATAGTAATGGTGGAAATAGTGGGAGCATACCATTTGACACTTATAAGTGAATGCATTAAATTAAGAAAGTTTGTCTGCATAAATATACCAAGTATTATTTATAAAACAATAATAGTCTTTTAGTATTGACCGAAAATATATATAGTTTTATTTTATTATGAGTATTGTGAATATTCGTTATAAGATAAATCTATAGTAATGATAGTGATGCATTAACTAAAGAAAATAGAGAAGTATCTAAAACTTTGTATAATTATTTTGGAATTATGGACTAAGTCATATCTTTGATAAATAATTTTTAATCATATGGTACAAAAACATTATATCTCAAATGATTAAGGGAAAACACCTATTCAGTGGAAGCGAAAAAAGAGTTGGTGAACTCTTCGATTTAATACATATAGGTGTATGCAGTTCAAAAATGATACCAAACCGGATCCACTTACTTCGTTAAATTCATCAATGAATCATCATAGAAATGAACATTTTTGTTTAATACACAAGTAGCATATCAATTATAAGTTCATAAGAATGTAAAAGAGAAGTAGAAAACATAACACACAAATGAAATAAAAGAATTCGATTTGACCGAAGTATGATTGATGATGAGTGAAGTTGAGTTAACTTCTTTCAGTAAGGATGTGTACTTAAGAGTAAGTACATAAGGTTAAATTCAATTTCATCTAAAATAGAATTTACGAAATCATACAATATTGGTGTTCATAAAAAAACCCTTACACATCCTATGTCAAGGAATTGACATTGTGCGAGTCGAGAGGCTACACATAATAATTACTCGTAAGGATCTTGAGTGAACCATACTAAAGGAGTTTAGGACCAACCTATATTGGTTGACTGATTTATGTTGTGAACATAAGTATCGCAAACTAAAAATTAAATCTACTTTTGTACATATATATAGGCAGTTTATAAAATATTTATGGAAACCTATTCCATTGTATTGAGAAACACATGTTGTTTCAAGATACGCTTACTTCATGAAGAAGGAATTTTTTAGAAATTATTGGTAGTGAAATGGATTTGGACATGATCTAAAGATAAAATTGATTACAAATGATGAAATAAAATTGACCAAGCCTAAACAAATATGACTAATTAGAATGTCCAATAAGGTCGCACATTGAAGAGAAACTATGAGTTTCTTATCAATGCCGAGAAAATAATTTCCTTAGTTTTCAATAATCCATGAAGAGGATTGACTCTGCCATATGGCATGATGCGCAAATCTGGAACGAATTCCAAGTATATTATCAAAATATGATTTTGATAGTTATACTTAAAGGGATATGATCCATCGTAAATGTGTCTTCGAGAAGAAGACCGATGTCGTTGGATGTTAAGAAATGTTGATAAGAATAACATCATAAATTTCAATTGTCAAAGTTAATGTAATAGATTCATCATCCAACGTGCTTGAGTTAATTTGGATTTTACCTATAAATTATCGCCCGCTACGATTTTGAGTTTTGGGACATTTATGTTGAAACAAAATTATAAATAATGATTTAGAATAGCCTATTTGCATATAACAACCAAATTGTCTTAAAGTCAATGGGAGGGACATTGGGTTTATGGGTTTCGATATGATCCAAGAACCGATACAAAAGTATCGTTCGACAAGCATTAGAATTAAGTAAATATTTTAACAAAGAAATTAAGTAGTTTAATTTTCATCCAAAATGTAGAGGAAGCGTGTGTTTATAAGAAAGAACATTAAAGGTACAAAAATATTTCTAAACTATAAATAAACGAGAAACTTATAATTGTTCATGATGTACCAATGTTAAAATCATTTTAGCTTGTCTGTTTAATACTTGACATAAGATTTAAAAATGACATCTTTTATAATCAGTATAAAAGGATGTTGGGATTGTCCCAAATGATATACGAAGACACCATATTAAAATGTGTAATGTGGAACATATGAGACGAATTCTTATACATTAGCAATAGTAATTATGACATACATAATATAGTATAATATATCACATTTTGCTTATGTACTTGGTACATTAAGCGAATATCAAATCCAAATTAAGATTGCTAAATGGTAGTTAAGAGTATTCTCGAGTATTTATGAAATATTATAGAATTTTTTATAGAAACAATGAACACCTTATGAAGGAGTATTCTAACTCAAACTTCATAGGTGATATCGAGTATATTATGTCAATACTAAATTCATTTTCAATCCTTAGATAAGGAGCTTCAAAGTTTGAAATGTTCTAAACAAAAGGCTATGGCTAGTTCAACCAATAAGCTATATGCATCGCCTTGAATAAGTGCAACAATAAATGTAACGACCCCGAAATTTAAATTTAATTTAAATTGATAATTTATTGAATTTTTGAATAAAAATTGTAAAATTAAATTAATAAATGGAAGCGAGTTTCCCCGAATCCATATAATTTGGTATAAATTGTTTAAATTTGAAAATATTATAAATATTGCATATATGTGAATATATATGTATATATGATATATGAGTAAATTTGAAATTCTATATATATGTATATACATTTGATTTGAATTTAAATTGTAAATAAATGGTTTAAAATATAAATAATAATAAAAAATAATTTTGAATTTACTATTGATGGTTTAATAAATATTTGGGTTAATAAAATATATAGTAATACATGAAATACAATAAATAATTTAAGTTAAAAAGAAGAAGAAAGGTTTTACGCGGGGGAAATAATGGTTGGGCTCGGGATTTTGTTTGATTTGCTCGAGTTAGTCTCGAGTCTGTTTAAAACTAATAGCAGGTTTTCAAATTTTAAAGAAAAATCATATTCTAGTTTTTAATAGATATAGATAAATTAAGTCTTTAAAGTTATTTGAAAGAATAAGTTTTTTTTAAAAAAAAATTGTAAGTAAGTAATTAAAGGGTTAAAATCATTAATGAAGAATTATTAATTAAATATTAATTAATGATTAAAATTGATAAATCAAGTGATTAAGAAATAATTTATTAAAGATAATTTATTTAATGATTTAAAGTTGATTTATTTATCAAATGATTAGTGAAAAGATAATTAATTAATATGGTTAATAAATTAAAGCAATTAATTTGAAGATAATAAATCAAAGATAAATAAATTAATGTAAGTGGTTAGGGATGATCACTTATTGGAATTTTATTAATTAAGTGGTAATTAATAAATTAAGGGTTAAATTATTAATTAAAGATAATTTATTAAATGGTGAATTAAATAATTAAAAGTTAATTATTTAATAATTAAAGGTTGATGAATTTTAATTTAAAAGTTAATTAATTTATTACTAATGGTTAATTAATAAATGATTAAAGAATAATTAATCAAAATGATTTGTAATATTAATTTAACCTGGATTAATAATTCATAAGTAATAAATCTGATTTGAATTAATCAGACAATTAATTGACCTTACTTTTGTATTTGGATTCTATTGATTTGACTGTTTGATATCCCTGATATATGAGGATTTGTGATATACCCTGATTTGTGTTTTAATCTGTGATGTAATTTATTATCTTGTGATATATATCTGTGATCTGTACGATAAGCGTTATAGTTTATATCGCTTATCAAATATACTTCTGTGTTTTAATCTGTGATGATTGAATGATGTTGCACTATTGTGTGTAAAACCCCTGGACTACACTTTTACACACACAAATATGGATTTCACGTGGAAATCGGTTAAGTCACAGATAATTTAAATTTGATGATTTTTGAAATTGAAATTTTTTATTTCAATTGATTTTGAAATTTGAAATTCGGGTTTAAAATGAAAAGCTTTCGAAATGGAATTTCAAAAATAAAAGTCATTTTGAATAACTTAATAGAGTTTTGGAAATTTAAATATTTGAATTCAGATTTGAAATTGAATTCTATGATTTGAAAACTAGGGATTAAAGATGTTATACCAGTTATATAAAGGTTAAACTATTTTAAAAGTATTGATTTGGGAATTTGAATTTAAATTCAAGGGCTTTAACTCGTTCAAATATAATTGGATTTTTCTGAAATGAAAACTATTTGTTTCCAAATAATAACAGCTTTCATATAAGAAGTGAACTTCCAATTTGTGTTGAAAGGTTTCAAATTTAAAATGAAATTGAAATGTTTTGAAAAGCTATGAATGAATTCTTTTTGAAAGCTATGAATTAAATCTGTTTATTTTTAACAGATTTGAAAATGATGATTTGTTTAAACCATTTGAAATGACATTGTTTTGAAAGCTATAAGTTAAATCTTGATTTAAAGATTTAACGAGTTAATCCAATTGAAACGGAAATTGTTTTGAAATCTATGAATGGATTTTTGTTGAAACTGGGGTTAATTTTGTGAAATAAATCTTTTTGTTTAAAGATTTGAAAATAGTAATTTGTTTTAACCATTCAAATGAAAAGTTTTGGGCTTTAAACTGTGATTTAACTAAGACCCCAATATCCATATGATTTCTAATAATTGCGCTCACTATTCGGGTTAGCCAGGAAAAGACATTTATGTCATATAACCCATTCCGAATAGTGATACGTCGTATATGGATAGCATTTGTGACGACCGCCCATGACCCCTGCACCGAATCTAGAGAAAGTGCGCTGTAAAGTGTGCCAGGCGACCATGGACAATTGTCAAGGTAAATTAGAACAACAGAATCTATCGTATTACTCACAGCGCATGGACAAAATACAATAGAACATATGTATAGTGAAGCTTTACAGAACAAAATGACATCATATAAAACTCCATAATAGTTGAATACAAGCATCCAAATAGTCAATACATCAAGCCTCACTACATATCACTCAGAGATTATACAAGCAGCGGAACATCCAGTACATATAAGAAGATAATATGCAACCCTCTGGCTCGTCTTCGATATCAGCATCATGAGAAGAGAACAACACCTGTCACCTGCTACCTAGTCTGCCCGTCCCAAAATGGACGAACAGCCCAAGGCAATAAGAATTAAAACATAAAGCCTTGAGTCAGACAACAGTCTTAGTGAGCAGTAAATTAACTAACAACATACCAAAAGAGCATAAAGGAAAAAGGAATAGGAATACAACCCTCCCACTCCAACCTCTTTCTACAGTGATAGCCCCCAGACACACACTAAGCAGAAATAAACATAACGGAGCATACAATGTAAAGTAAAGAAATTATCACTCGAGTCAAGGGCGATGTTTTCCAAGTACAAACCCCCAAGGCCTAAACCAAGATCAGATAAGCACCCAGAAAATACCGCTCTTGAGATCGAATGACGATACAACCAAACATCCATGACTCTGGCTATCACTGTTATCATTGCTTTGATATCACCGTTAATTGAATGACCGGCACATTCTTTCAGCCGTCTGTCAAGGGCTAATGGAAACCCCGGTTCTAGACATAACTCCCGCACGTCGTCGCAGCCCGTGCCTAGGACTATCGAATCTGCCTAGAGTACTCGACCATCAACAGTTGGCCGTTGGGACTATCGAATCTGCCCAAACGTACTCTTGCTTAGAGCATGCTAGAACCTTCAACAACGATGCTATCCAAGCCTCCTAGTCATCCTCCTTGACGACTATTTCCATATTAGCTCAAGCGCCTCTCAAGCATCCATTACTCTTAACTCGAATCATATCATCGAGTTACCAACGTGCTTGGAATGATCCCGTCTGGATTAGACCAAGACTATCTCATATCATACTTCGCTTCATCACATCCTCGCAAAGTCTCATTTCAACATCATCATCATCGAATCTATGCATAAGAGCTTCATCATCCCGCTACATATGCCACGAGCAGCTTTCCCAATTCAAGAGCCTTTCCCTTAGCTTTTGAATTGTCTTCGGTCTAAATCAAATCATCAATCATCTAATTCATAGCAATCAATCAAGTCAAACATTAATCCAAGCAATCAAACATTCAAATATGATCTATGTAGACAATTATCACAATAATGGCAATTTCGTAAATAAAGTGTTGAAAGTCTAACAAGCATGAAATCATGAGAATTATCTCTACAACTTGATGAATGAACTTGCATAGGTTAATCATGTACAAAAATGGTTGTCAAATCATCATGAACGATGGATCTACATGGATCTACACTTAGGATGAAGAAAATGCATGAAAATCACTATTTTAACACCAAATCGAGCCAACAATCCGATATACTCCTTTGGATCCGTGTGAGAGATAATCACCACTCACCAAATCACCTAAACAACCTCAAATCAACACGCTTCAGATCTGGACAGCGAAGGATCAAGCTTGATCTATCACGAATCCGTTTCAAACGAATAAATCTCACTTCAAAGGATGAAGATCTTCAATCTAAGCTCTTGAATCTTCAATTTGATCTTCAACTTGGATGGATGGAAGCACTAGATCAGAGTGGAGAAAAGAAGTGAAGAAGTGTAGAAGTCGAGCTCTCAAAATGGCAGCACTTTGTCGCTTCGAAATCCGGATCCCAAAAAGTGAGAACAACCCCCCTATTTATAGCAGAAATCTTCCCTAGGTCACTCGGAGTTAGGTCGTATACGACCTATAGATCCACGACCTACGACCTATAAACCCCACCGACCTAAAGCCTCTTCAACCTAACAACCCAGGCCACTGCAACCTACGACTTATCGCCCAGGTGCTTCAACGACCTAACAAAACCCTTCCTCCTACGACCTAACAAGGTTACGACCTATGACTTAGCGACTTAACCATAGGTGCGACCTAACAGTGCTACGACCTAACACTTAAACACATCAGCGACCTAACGCTTAAGCGCTTACGCGACCTAACAATCGTAGCGCCTCAGCGACCTAACTGTGTTACGACCTATAACCTCAGCGGCCTAACACACCAACGACCTAAAGCATTGCGCGACTTAACAATGCTACGACATAACTTCTCAACGACCTATCACATAAGTGTTTTCTCGCGACCTAACAACTAATAGCCTAGCGACCTAACTACACCCAAGACATACGACCTAACTACTCCTACCTTAGGTCGCTGCCGACCTATCCTTCTTAGCTAGGATACGACCTATCTTCACTAACTCACTAGCAACTGTGCTATCTCTTAGGTCGCTAACAATTAGGTCGTTGACTACTAGTTTCCTATAGGTCTCCTAATCCTATAGGTCGCTCCAACCAACCTAGCACTTAACCAAATCACCTCCTTAGGTCATCTAGACGACCTAACAACTAAGTCGCTCCAATATTCCCTTAGGTCGTCTAACCCACTTAAGTCGGTCACGACTTAACTCTTAGGTCGTGTACGACCTAAAACTTAACCATATTTTGCCTAAAATCTGAAATGGCTCAACAACACTAATATTCCAAATTTTGACAAACTTTTCGATCCGTAAAAATACGGGTCGTTACATTCTCTCCTCCTTAGGAATTTCGCCCCCGAAATTCCAAACAAACAAAGCAATCTAAGACTATTCTGTACGCCTACCAACCATAACAATCAACAAACCATGCATCCAATTCTAGCTTAGCGTATAGAATTCTAACACTAGAACAAGTTACAATATCGTGAGATGACACGACACCTTAGGGCCATACCTTGAAGAGTTCAGGATGAGCTGCCTTCATCCTCTCTTCCACCTCCCACGTACAGTCGTTATCATCATCACTCCATTGTATCTTGAGCAACTTAACTACCTTTCTCCTAAGCTGTTTCGTGTCAGTTTCCACAACACGAAGCGGCTTACGAGGTCTTCTATCAACTGGATCAACTTCGAAATCTTCACAGCTATCAGCAGAAACCACCGTATTCGAGTCGTGCACGTACTTCCGTAGATACGATACGTGAAAAACATTGTGCACACCCGACATCTTCTCCGGTAATTCCAATCTATAAGCGAGCTTTCCAATTCGCTCGATAATCGGAAATGGTCCAACAAATCTCGGAGTCAATTTCCCTTTCTTCCCGAATTGAATAGCATTCTTCAGTGGAGAAATCTTCACAAAAACCATATCACCAACGTCAAATTCCAAATCCTTTCGACGCTTATCGGCATAACTCTTCTGACGGTCTTGGGCTGCCTTCATTCGTTGCCGAATGATCTCTATACAATCCGAAGTCTATCGAATCATCTCTGGCCCAAGTAACGGCTTTTCCCCAGTCTCTATCCAACATGTCGGAGAGTTACACGGTCTTCCATACAATGCCTCATACGGTGCCATACCAATGCTTGACTGGTAACTGTTGTTATATGAAAACTCCACTAAATGAAGGTGATCTTCCCATGATCCTCCGAAATCCAAAACACAAGCTCTAAGAAGATCTTCCAAAACTCGGTTGACTCTCTCGGTCTAACCATCTGTTTGAGGGTGATAAGCTGTACTCAAACACAACTCGGTTCCCAAAACTTCCTGGAAGCTCCTCCAAAATCCACTAGTGAACAATGGGTCTCGATCGCTCACTATACTCTTCGGAATACCATGGAATCGAACTATCCACTTAACATACAACTCAGCCAACTTTGATGCAGTCCTAGTCGATCGAACAGGAATGAATCTAGCACTCTTGGTCAGACGATCCACAATGACCCAAATCCCTTCATTTCCTGTCCTGGTTCTAGGTAGCCCATCAATAAAATCCATCGATACTTGCTCCCACTTCCATGTAGGAACTTCTAATGGCTGAAACAATCCACTTGGTTTCTTCTGTTCGGCTTTTACCAACTGGCAGTTCATACATTTGGAAATAAAATTTCCAACATCCTTCTTCATGCCTTCCCAGTAGTAGGTTCTTTTCATATCCCGATACATCTTATTTCCACCCGGATGAATTGTCAACTTCGAGCGATGACTTTCCTTCAGAACTTCACTCCTCAACTCATCTATATCGGGAACAACTAGTCGTCCTTGCTTTCGAAGCCAACCCTCTCGATCGACCTCGAATCCTTTATCCTTTTCTAGATCCAATCCAGATTCCAAATCACGGATAATCTTGACAAGCTTATCGTCTCGCTTTTGGCTCTCGCCAATCCTTTCCACAAGAGAAGGTCTTATCGATAAGTTTGCCAACATCTCAGGTTCCAATTCACATCTAGGCCTGAAGTCAAATCCGGCTAAATACTCGAGACTCTTCCATTCTGAAAACATGGCTCCCAATCCTGCATGTCTTCGACTTAACGCATCTGCCACTGCGTTACCTTTTCCCGGAGTATAAGCTATACCAAAATCATATGATGCCAAAAACTCTAGCCAACGTTGCTGCCGAAGATTCAAATCCTTTTGGGAGAAAAGATACTTCAACGACTTATGATCTGTAAACAACTCGAATCGAACTCCCAGTAGATAATGTCTCCACATCTTCAGAGTAAATACAATCGCCGCTAACTCCAAATCATGAGTCACGTAATTCCTTTCATGCGGCTTCAGTTGTCGACTGGCATACGCAATAACTTTATCCTTCTGCATCAGCACTGCTCCAAGTCCAGTACCACATGCGTCGGTGTAAACCACCATCTCATCATTCCCACTAGGAATAGTCAAAACAGGAGCACTCGTCAATCGTTCTTTCAGGATTCCGAAAGCTTGCTCACACTTATCATCCCATCTGAACACTAGGTTCTTCTTTGTCAATCCTGTTAACGGTGCAGCTACCTTGGAGAAGTCTTTGATAAACCGACGATAATATCCTGCTAATCCAAGAAAACTTCTCACATCCGATGCATTCTTAGGTCTAACCCAATCTTGGATTGCTGCCACCTTAGCGGGATCAACCGCTATTCCACTTCCAGAAATCACATGGCCTAAGAACCTCACTTCACTCTTCCAGAAGTGACACTTTGAAAAATTAGCCTTCAGCTGATGTTTCCGCAAGATTTCCAAAACAATACGCAAGTGCGTCTTGTGCTCTTCTTCAGTTCTGGAATAAATCAGAATATCATCCACGAACACAAGTACGAACTTGTTCAACTGATCTCTGAACACTCTATTCATAAGATCCACAAAATATGCTGGCGCGTTAGTCAATCCAAACGGCATTACCAGCCACTCAAAGAAACCAGATGGTGTCCGAAAAGCAGTCTTCGACACACTATCCTTAGCTACTCTCAACTGGTGAAATCCCGTTGCCAAATCCATCTGAGAAAACACCTTGGCTTCGTGAAGCTGATCAAACAAGTCATCTATTCTCGGCAATGGATACTTGTTCTTCTTAGTCACCTTGTTCAGCTCACGATAATCCACACACAATCTCAACGACCCATCTGCTTTGGTTGCAAACACAACTGGTGCACCCCACTCGGACACACTACGCCGAATGAATCCTTTCTGCAAAAGATCATCAACTTGCACCCTCAACTCCTGCTGTTCCCTAGGCGCCATCCGCCTAAGAGGCATCACAACAGGTCTGGCTCCTTCAACTAGATCTATACGAAACTCGATCTCTCTATGCGGCGGCAACCCTTTGACTTCGTCAAAGACATCCTCGAATCCATTCGCAATTGGAACTAATGACAGTCCATCCCGTGGAACAACCAGCGAATACATGAAGCTCATGAAGACGCCTTCTTCATGCTTACATCGTATCACAATCTCTCGCCCCTCCACATTCTCGACTGTCACTTCCAACCTCTCGCAATCAACCTTTGCCGCATACCTCCTAAGCCAGTCCATACCCAATATAATTCCGAACCCCGCAAAGTTTAGAACAAAACAATCACAAACAAAAGAGCAACCATGACTCGACACAACTAGACCACGGTATAACATACACAAACAAGACGAACCCCCAACTGGATTAGTCACAACCAATGGCCTATCAACAATATCCGGTTCCAAACCCAACCGGCCTACAAGTTCATTACAAACAAAAGAATGCGACGCTCCAGTATCGAACAGAACTCTAACTGGAACACCACATAAGAAAAGAGTACCTTGAACAACCACACTCTTTCCTTTCTCTTTGACGGTAGGAGCTTTCGAAGACGACGGAACAGCTCCCAAAGCATAAGCTTGCACAATCTGCTTGTCCCTCCTCGGTTCTGGACAATTCTTCCTGAAATGCCCCGACTTGTCACAGTTGTGACACTTCATCGACACCTTAGGATTCTTACAATCCTTCGAGAAATGGCCCTTCTGTTGACAATTGTAGCAAGTCACCTCGCCTTTCGGCTTCTTCTGGCCATCCTTACCCTTCTGCTGCTGCTGCTTTCTCTTCTTGTTTCCTCCCTGCTGGGGTTTAGACTCCTCCCTGGTCACAACAACAACAGATCCTTCCTTAGGAAACAGACTCTCATGCCTGAGAGCTTTCTCCACAAGCTTCTCAAATGAATCGTCCAAATGATCCACCAACTGTCTCCCAAGATAACTGTCCAAGCTTGTCACAAACTTCTCATTCTTCTGATAAGCAGATTCAATATATGACCGGGCATACTTGGACAAAGCTTCAAACTCAGAAACATACTCAAGGACTGATCTTCCACCTTGCTTGAGCTCCACAAACTTCTTGAACAGGACAGACTTCTGAGCTGTAGAAATGAACTTAGCCTCAAATCTAACTTGGAATTGCTCCCAAGTAATCTCTTCCTCCGCAGTATTGATGGTAATAGAGTTCCACCAATCAGAGGCTCTCCCTTGAAGCTGCCTTGATGCCAACTTCCTCTTAGTTGCATCATCAATTCCCAAATCACCAAAGATCCTTCTACAAGCATCTATCCACCTCTGGACTTCGATAGTTGATTCTGTTCCCAAGAAAACCTTCCCTCCAAGAGCAGTATAGTCTTTGCACAACTTAGCAAAATCCACCGGCTTTGGAGTTTGGACTTGAACTCCAACATCAACTGCTGTTCCCGGAACTGGTATCCTTCTCATGATCGAAGTCATCATAGCTTCGAACATAGCTGCATAATCAGCAGTTCCCTCAGTAGCACGGCCTTCCCTAACAGCTGGTCTCCCTCTTCGACTCATTCTCAATATCTATAAAAAGGAATGATTAGAACATCTAGAGAAACAACTGCATAAAGGACTCAAACTCAACTAAACTACTATATTATATATAGTATTCATCCATCAAATTACAATTACGTCCCTCATACGTAGTTACATCAGCGAGCGTTGGGTAAGATCGATTAACCAATGCTCTGATACCAAATGTGACGACCGCCCATGACCCCTGCACCGAATCTAGAGAAAGTGCGCTGTAAAGTGTGCCAGGCGACCATGGACAATTGTCAAGGTAAATTAGAACAACAGAATCTATCGTATTACTCACAGCGCATGGACAAAATACAATAGAACATATGTATAGTGAAGCTTTACAGAACAAAATGACATCATATAAAACTCCATAATAGTTGAATACAAGCATCCAAATAGTCAATACATCAAGCCTCACTACATATCACTCAGAGATTATACAAACAGCGGAACATCCAGTACATATAAGAAGATAATATGCAACCCTCTGGCTCGTCTTCGATATCAGCATCGTGAGAAGAGAACAGCACCTGTCACCTGCTACCTAGTCTGCCCGTTCCAAAATGGACGAACAGCCCAAGGCAATAAGAATTAAAACATAAAGCCTTGAGTCAGACAACAGTCTTAGTGAGCAGTAAATTAACTAACAACATACCAAAAGAGCATAAAGGAAAAAGGAATAGGAATACAACCCTCCCACTCCAACCTCTTTCTACAGTGATAGCCCCCAGATACACACTAAGCAGAAATAAACATAACGGAGCATACAATGTAAAGTAAAGAAATTATCACTCGAGTCAAGGGCGATGTTTTCCAAGTACAAACCCCCAAGGCCTAAACCAAGATCAGATAAGCACCCAGAAAATACCGCTCTTGAGACCGAATGACGATACAACCAAACATCCATGACTCTGGCTATCACTGTTATCATTGCTTCAATATCACCGTTAATTGAATGACCGGCACATTCTTTCAGCCGTCCGTCAAGGGCTAATGGAAACCCCGGTTCTAGACATAACTCCCGCACGTCGTCGCAGCCCGTGCCTAGGACTATCGAATCTGCCCAGAGTACTCGACCATCAACAGTTGGCCGTTGGGACTATCGAATCTGCCCAAACGTACTCTTGCTTAGAGCATGCTAGAACCTTCAACAACGATGCTATCCAAGCCTCCTAGTCATCCTCCTTGACGACTATTTCCATATTAGCTCAAGCGCCTCTCAAGCATCCATTACTCTTAACTCGAATCATATCACCGAGTTACCAACGTGCTTGGAATGATCCCGTCTGGATTAGACCAAGACTATCTCATATCATACTTCGCTTCATCACATCCTCGCAAAGTCTCATTTCAACATCATCATCATCGAATCTATGCATAAGAGCTTCATCATCCCGCTACATATGCCACGAGCAGCTTTCCCAATTCAAGAGCCTTTCCCTTAGCTTTTGAATTGTCTTCGGTCTAAATCAAATCATCAATCATCTAATTCATAGCAATCAATCAAGTCAAACATTAATCCAAGCAATCAAACATTCAAATATGATCTATGTAGACAATTATCACAATAATGGCAATTTCGTAAATAAAGTGTTGAAAGTCTAACAAGCATGAAATCATGAGAATTATCTCTACAACTTGATGAATGAACTTGCATAGGTTAATCATGTACAAAAATGGTTGTCAAATCATCATGAACGATGGATCTACATGGATCTACACTTAGGATGAAGAAAATGCATGAAAATCACTATTTTAACACCAAATCGAGCCAACAATCCGATATACTCCTTTGGATCCGTGTGAGAGATAATCACCACTCACCAAATCACCTAAACAACCTCAAATCAACACGCTTCAGATCTGGACAGCGAAGGATCAAGCTTGATCTATCACGAATCCGTTTCAAACGAATAAATCTCACTTCAAAGGATGAAGATCTTCAATCTAAGCTCTTGAATCTTCAATTTGATCTTCAACTTGGTTGGATGGAAGCACTAGATCAGAGTGGAGAAAAGAAGTGAAGAAGTGTAGAAGTCGAGCTCTCAAAATGGCAGCACTTTGTCGCTTCGAAATCCGGATCCCAAAAAGTGAGAACAACCCCCCTATTTATAGCAGAAATCTTCCCTAGGTCACTCGGAGTTAGGTCGTATACGACCTATAGATCCACGACCTACGACCTATAAACCCCACCGACCTAAAGCCTCTTCAACCTAACAACCCAGGCCACTGCAACCTACGACTTATCGCCCAGGTGCTTCAACGACCTAACAAAACCCTTCCTCCTACGACCTAACAAGGTTACGACCTATGACTTAGCGACTTAACCATAGGTGCGACCTAACAGTGCTACGACCTAACACTTAAACACATCAGCGACCTAACGCTTAAGCGCTTACGCGACCTAACAATCGTAGCGCCTCAGCGACCTAACTGTGTTACGACCTATAACCTCAGCGGCCTAACACACCAACGACCTAAAGCATTGCGCGACTTAACAATGCTACGACATAACTTCTCAACGACCTATCACATAAGTGTTTTCTCGCGACCTAACAACTAATAGCCTAGCGACCTAACTACACCCAAGACATACGACCTAACTACTCCTACCTTAGGTCGCTGCCGACCTATCCTTCTTAGCTAGGATACGACCTATCTTCACTAACTCACTAGCAACTGTGCTATCTCTTAGGTCGCTAACAATTAGGTCGTTGACTACTAGTTTCCTATAGGTCTCCTAATCCTATAGGTCGCTCCAACCAACCTAGCACTTAACCAAATCACCTCCTTAGGTCATCTAGACGACCTAACAACTAAGTCGCTCCAATATTCCCTTAGGTCGTCTAACCCACTTAAGTTGGTCACGACTTAACTCTTAGGTCGTGTACGACCTAAAACTTAACCATATTTTGCCTAAAATCTGAAATGGCTCAACAACACTAAAATTCCAAATTTTGACAAACTTTTCGATCCGTAAAAATAGGGGTCGTTACAGCATTTGAAGACCGGTGGTGAAGACCAGATATTTTCGAAAACGAAAGGACAACTCGTCGAATGTCTCTGCATCGACTGGCCCCGATATAGAGATTTTATCACCCTTTGTGATGGGAAGTCCGGACGGGATTGTGAATACCCGGAATTGCAAGGGCTTCGTAAGAAGTGCCTTCGGTTCTGTTCGAACCCGGAACAGACTTGTATGGTTACATGTCTGACATTACACTTTGAGATATAAAGCCGATTTCTTTCAAATACATTTCTGTTTGGTGGCGGAGAATTTATTCTCTTAGCTTAACACCCTTCTCTGAGACGTACGAGCTCAGAGGTTATGTAGTTGAAATTTATCAGCGATATACTCCCAATTTGGTAATGTGACATGCTGAGTGTTGCTGTGAAATGATCATTATTTGATCATTTGTGATATGATCATTTGTTTGATTTTATATCTTTGTGATCATTACTTTGATCATTTGTTTGACCCGAAGCATGGCTTTGTGACAAAGCGTAGCTTTGTGGACGAGACTTCGTCGAACCTCACACCCCGTAAATGGTCAAAACAGGAAAGATGCAGCAAGGTTCTAGGGAGTAGCGCCCCTTAGTGTATGTCATTCTTTCTGGATAGAGGTGGTATCATGGTATGGAGCCCAGATATTTAACCTATGTTGTTACTGCATTATTATTACTCTTATGTGGTTGTTGGAATCGAGGATCCTCGGGAAGATCGGTTACGATCGGGGGATGACATATGCGTGTCAGTAGTTACCTATTTTTGCAGAGGTAACCCGGCCTTGTGTTGGCAGAGATCCGGTTAGGTTCTCGGGACGTCATTCCAGAGGCGTTTCCATGTGGCAATGGGAAGTTCCTTGGCCTGACCATTTGTTGGAAATCCAAAGAAACAATACGAAACCCTGTACGGTTTTAGTTGTAGAACCTGCCATTTGATATGGTAGCTATAATAGGCATAATATAATGGTACCTATGCTGGCTAAGATTTATATTCTATTTTCGAAATGTTTTCCACTATGCACTAATAATAATATCAAAAATGATTTGTTTTGCGTAGTAAGCATCTTTGACTATCATAAGAAGAAATCTCCTCCGATTCTGCGTTTGCATTGTGTGTGTGGTGGGAGGTCTTATGGTAGTTTCATTTTCCAAAAGCATTGCGAATTGACTTTAAAATTCTCTGCTATTTGTTTTAAAGATAAACTGTTTTTGTTGCTCACACCAGTCCCATGACTGATCCAGAGTTTATTGTTTTTCTCCTAAACTCTGGATGCTCAAAACTTTCTACACGAGCAGTCTAGAGTTGGGTTTTTCAGATATTCAGATTTAGTAGATTTTCTGGAGCTAGTTTAGTCTTTGGATATGGACTACACTTGCTTATCTTTGTGCATCGTTATTGGGAGTTCTAGTTATTTCTGGATTATTGCTTATGAAGATGAAGATTATCCGCTGCTGATGTTATCATTTTCTTTTCCGCTGCTATTTGTTGTATCATATCTCTGATGTATATTGATATTCATTGTATCACTCTGTTGTATCAGATATTGTATCAGATATTGTATATCAACGTATTATTCTTTTATTCCGCTGTGTTATTTACTTAATGTTGTTATAAGCTCCGGCGACTCGGATTTGAACGGTCGAATCTATGGCATTCGAGTACGATGTAAAGTATGGATGTCGATTTTCGAGCGGGCAAAATCCGCGTTCGTTACATTTGGTATCAGAGCTAAGGTTGAACTTTAGCTCAGGAGTATAACACGTTAAGTAACTCATTAGAGATAGAGTGAAGTAAACTCTAGAATGAGTATCCCTAAGATATCCGACTGAATGTCTCAGTAAATTCTCTTACTATCCACTGATAGTGAGTATGAGTGCAAGAAGAGGACGAGATAGGGGACAAGGGAATACGACTATAAATGGTCAATACCCTGCAACAGTGGAAATAATCTCTTCTTATCAATATTCTTTGATTCGTTTCCAAATTCTTTTGATTTCTTCGTACCAGCTACAAGAAGAAGTTTCGGTGTGATGAAGATGGCTCTACGAATCGTTGTAGGGAATTTTTACCTTGTATCTTCATCGTTTTCTTATCAGTTTTCAATTTAAACGTTAATGAATATGAATTTGAAATTTGAAATTGAAAATTGTGAATAACTTGGAAAATTTTAAATTGAGGTAAATTGATTAATAAAATATGAGGGTAAATTGAATTGAATCAATAAAACGATTTCGATTAGAACCAAATTTGAAATTCTATTGTAATTTCTTGTGAAGACTGAAGTCTGAAGAGGGACAAATTGGCATGTATTCTGAGATATTCCGACTTGAATTCGGAATTTGTATCTTGTGTTCGAGGAATTATAGGACATCGAATCTATCTATCTTTGTTGTTTTCGTGCCTACGAATTTCGAGGACGAAATTCTTTTAAGGGGGGAAGTTTGTAACGACCCCGAAATTTAAATTTAATTTAAATCGATAATTTATTGAATTTTTGAATAAAAATTGTAAAATTAAATTAATAAATGGAAGCGAGTTTCCCCGAATCCATATAATTTGGTATAAATTGTTTAAATTTGAAAATATTATAAATATTGCATATATGTGAATATATATGTATATATGATATATGAGTAAATTTGAAATTCTATATATATGTATATACATTTGATTTGAATTTAAATTGTAAATAAATGGTTTAAAATATAAATAATAATAATAAATAATTTTGAATTTACTATTTATGGTTTAATAAATATTTGGGTTAATAAAATATATAGTAATACATGAAATAAAATAAATAATTTAAGTTAAAAAGAAGAAGAAAGGTTTTTCGCGGGGGAAATAATGGTTGGGCTCGGGATTTTGTTTGATTTGCTCGAGTTAGTCACGGGTCTGTTTAAAACTAATAACAGGTTTTCAAATTTTAAAGAAAAATCATATTCTAGTTTTTAATAGATATAGATAAATTAAGTCTTTAAAGTTATTTGAAAGAATAAGTTTTAAAAAAAATTTGTAAGTAAGTAATTAAAGGGTTAAAATCATTAATGAAGAATTATTAATTAAATATTAATTAATGATTAAAATTGATAAATCAAGTGATTAAGAAATAATTTATTAAAGATAATTTATTTAATGATTTAAAGTTGATTTATTTATCAAATGATTAGTGAAAAGATAATTAATTAATATGGTTAATAAATTAAAGCAACTAATTTGAAGATAATAAATCAAAGATAAATAAATTAATGTAAGTGGTTAGGGATGATCACTTATTGGAATTTTATTAATTAAGTGGTAATTAATAAATTAAGGGTTAAATTATTAATTAAAGATAATTTATTAAATGGTGAATTAAATAATTAAAAGTTAATTATTTAATAATTAAAGGATGATGAATTTTAATTTAAAAGTTAATTAATTTATTACTAATGGTTAATTAATAAATGATTAAAGAATAATTAATCAAAATGATTTGTAATATTAATTTAACCCGGATTAGTAATTCATAAGTAATAAATCTGATTTGAATTAATCAGACAATTAATTGACCTTACTTATGAATATTTGGATTCTATTGATTTGATTGTTTGATATCCTTGATATATGAGGATTTGTGATATACCCTGATTTGTGTTTTAATCTGTGATGTAATTTATTATCTTGTGATATATAACTGTGATCTGTACGATAAGCGTTATAGTTTATATCGCTTATCAAATATACTTCTGTGTTTTAATCTGTGATGATTGAATGATGTTGCACTATTGTGTGTAAAACCCCTGGACTACACTTTTACACACACAAATATGGATTTCACGTGGAAATCGGTTAAGTCATAGATAATTTAAATTTGATGATTTTTGAAATTGAATTTTTTTATTTCAATTGATTTTGAAATTTGAAATTCGGGTTTAAAATGAAAAGCTTTCGAAATGGAATTTCAAAAATAAAAGTCATTTTGAATAACATAATAGAGTTTTGGAAATTTAAATATTTGAATTCAGATTTGAAATTGAATTCTATGATTTGAAAACTAGGGATTAAAGATGTTATACCAGTTATATAAAGGTTAAACTATTTTAAAAGTATTGATTTGGGAATTTGAATTTAAATTCAAGGGCTTTAACTCGTTCAAATATAATTGGATTTTTCTGAAATGAAAACTATTTGTTTCCAAATAATAACAGCTTTCATATAAGAAGTGAACTTCCAATTTGTGTTGAAAGGTTTCAAATTTAAAATGAAATTGAAATGTTTTGAAAAGCTATGAATGAATTCTTTTTGAAAGCTATGAATTAAATCTGTTTATTTTTAACAGATTTGAAAATGATGATTTGTTTAAACCATTTGAAATGACATTGTTTTGAAAGCTATAAGTTAAATCTTGATTTAAAGATTTAACGAGTTAATCCAATTGAAACGGAAATTGTTTTGAAATCTATGAATGGATTTTAATTTTGTGAAATAAATCTTTTTGTTTAAAGATTTGAAAATAGTAATTTGTTTTAACCATTCAAATGAAAAGTTTTGGGCTTCAAACTGTGATTTAACTGAGACCCCAATATCCATATGATTTCTAATAATTGTGCTCACTATTCGGGTTAGCTAGGAAAAGACATTTATGTCATATAACCCATTCCGAATAGTGATACGTCGTATATGGATAGCATTTGAAGACCGGTGGTGAAGACCGGATATTTTCGAAAACAAAAGGACAACTCGTCGAATGTCTCTACATCGACTGGCCCCGATATAGAGATTTTATCACCCTTTGTGATGGGAAGTCCGGACGGGATTGTGAATACCCGGAATTGCAAGGGCTTCGTAAGAAGTGCCTTCGGTTCTGTTCGAACCCGGAACAGACTTGTATGGTTACATGTCTGACATTACACTTTGAGATATAAAGCCGATTTCTTTCAAATACATTTCTGTTTGGTGGCGGAGAATTTATTCTCTTAGCTTAACACCCTTCTCTGAGACGTACGAGCTCAGAGGTTATGTAGTTGAAATTTATCAGCGATATACTCCCAATTTGGTAATGTGACATGCTGAGTGTTGCTGTGAAATGATCATTATTTGATCATTTGTGATATGATCATTTGTTTGATTTTATATCTTTGTGATCATTACTTTGATCATTTGTTTGACCCGAAGCATGGCTTTGTGACAAAGCGTAGCTTTGTGGACGAGACTTCGTCGAACCTCACACCCCGTAAATGGTCAAAATAGGAAAGATGCAGCAAGGTTCTAGGGAGTAGCGCCCCTTAGTGTATGTCATTCTTTCTGGATAGAGGTGGTATCATGGTATGGAGCCCAGATATTTAACCTATGTTGTTACTGCATTATTATTACTCTTATGTGGTTGTTGGAATCGAGGATCCTCGGGAAGATCGGTTACGATCGGGGGATGACATATGCGTGTCAGTAGTTACCTATTTTTGCAGAGGTAACCCGGCCTTGTGTTGGCAAAGATCCGGTTAGGTTCTCGGGACGTCATTCCAGAGGCGTTTCCATGTGGCAATGGGAAGTTCCTTGGCCTGACCATTTGTTGGAAATCCAAAGAAACAATACGAAACCCTGTACGGTTTTAGTTGTAGAACCTGCCATTTAATATGGTAGCTATAATAGGCATAATATAATGGTACCTATGCTGGCTAAGATTTATATTCTATTTTCGAAATGTTTTCCACTATGCACTAATAATAATATAAAAAATGATTTGTTTTGCGTAGTAAGCATCTTTGACTATCATAAGAAGAAATCTCCTCCGATTCTACATTTGCATTGTGTGTGTGGTGGGAGGTCTTATGGTAGTTTCATTTTCCAAAAGCATTACGAATTGACTTTAAAATTCTCTGCTATTTGTTTTAAAGATAAACTGTTTTTGTTGCTCACACCAGTCCCATGACTGATCCGGAGTTTATTGTTTCTTTCCTAAACTCTGGATGCTCAAAACTTTCTACACGAGCAGTCTAGAGTTGGGTTTTTCAGATATTCAGATTTAGTAGATTTTCTGGAGCTAGTTTAGTCTTTGGATATGGACTGCACTTGCTTATCTTTGTGCATCGTTATTGGGAGTTCTAGCTATTTCTGGATTATTGCTTATGAAGATGAAGATTATCCGCTGCTGATGTTATCATTTTCTTTTCCGCTGCTATTTGTTGTATCATATCTCTGATGTATATTGATATTCATTGTATCACTCTGTTGTATCAGATATTGTATATCAACATATTATTCTTTTAGTCCGTTGTGTTATTTACTTAATGTTGTTATAAGCTTCGGCGACTCGGATTTGAACGGTCAAATCTATGGCATTCGAGTACGATGTAAAGTATGGATGTCGATTTTTGAGCGGGCAAAATCCGCGTTCGTTACATTTGGTATCAGAGCTAAGGTTGAACTTTAGCTCAGGAGTATAACACGTTAAGTAACTCATTAGAGATAGAGTGAAGTAAACTCTAGAATGAGTATCCCTAAGATATCCATCTGAATGTCTCAGTAAATTCTCTTACTATCCACTGATAGTGAGTATGAGTGCAAGAAGAGGACGAGATAGGGGACAAGGGAATACGACTATAAATGGTCAATACCCTGCAACAGTGGAAATAATCTCTTCTTATCAATATTCTTTGATTCGTTTCCAAATTCTTTTGATTTCTTTGTACCAGCTACAAGAAGAAGTTTCGGTGTGATGAAGATGGCTCTACGAATCGTTGTAGGAAATTTTTACCTTGTATCTTCATCGTTTTCTTATCAGTTTTCAATTTAAACTTTAGTGAATATGAATTTGAAATTGAAAATTGTGAATAAATTGGAAAATTTTAAATTGAGGTAAATTGATTAATAAAATATGAGGGTAAATTGAATTGAATCAATAAAACGATTTCGATTAGAACCAAATTTGAAATTCTATTGTAATTTCTTGTGAAGACTGAAGTCTGAAGAGGGACAAATTGGTATGTTTTCTGAGATATTCCGACTTGAATTCGGAATCTGTATCTTGTGTTCGAGGAATTATAGGACATCAAATCTATCTATCTTTGTTGTTTTCGTGCCTACGAATTTCGAGGACGAAATTCTTTTAAGGGGGGAAGTTTGTAACGACCTTGAAATTTAAATTTAATTTAAATCGATAATTTATTGAATTTTTGAATAAAAATTGTAAAATTAAATTAATAAATGGAAGCGAGTTTCCCCGAATCCATATAATTTGGTATAAATTGTTTAAATTTGAAAATATTATAAATATTGCATATGTGTGAATATATATGTATATATGATATATGAGTAAATTTGAAATTCTATATATATGTATATACATTTGATTTGAATTTAAATTGTAAATAAATGGTTTAAAATATAAATAATAATAATAAATAATTTTGAATTTACTATTGATGGTTTAATAAATATTTGGGTTAATAAAATATATAGTAATACATGAAATAAAATAAATAATTTAAGTTAAAAAGAAGAAGAAAGGTTTTTCGCGGGGGAAATAATGGTTGGGCTCGGGATTTTGTTTGATTTGCTCGAGTTAGTCTCGGGTCTGTTTAAACTAATAACAGGTTTTCAAATTTTAAAGAAAAATCATATTCTAGTTTTTAATAGATATAGATAAATTAAGTCTTTAAAGTTATTTGAAAGAATAAGTTTTTTTAAAAAAAATTGTAAGTAAGTAATTAAAGGGTTAAAATCATTAATGAAGAATTATTAATTAAATATTAATTAATGATTAAAATTAATAAATCAAGTGATTAAGAAATAATTTATTAAAGATAATTTATTTAATGATTTAAAGTTGATTTATTTATCAAATGATTAGTGAAAAGATAATTAATTAATATGGTTAATAAATTAAAGCAACTAATTTGAAGATAATAAATCAAAGATAAATAAATTAATGTAAGTGGTTAGGGATGATCACTTATTGGAATTTAATTAATTAAGTGGTAATTAATAAATTAAGGGTTAAATTATTAATTAAAGATAATTTATTAAATGGTGAATTAAATAATTAAAAGTTAATTATTTAATAATTAAAGGTTGATGAATTTTAATTTAAAAGTTAATTAATTTATTACTAATGGTTAATTAATAAATGATTAAAGAATAATTAATCAAAATGATTTGTAATATTAATTTAACCTGGATTAGTAATTCATAAGTAATAAATCTGATTTGAATTAATCAGACAATTAATTGACCTTACTTATGAATATTTGGATTCTATTGATTTGACTGTTTGATATCCCTGATATATGAGGATTTGTGATATACCCTGATTTGTGTTTTAATCTGTGATGTAATTTATTATCTTGTGATATATATCTGTGATCTGTACGATAAGCGTTATAGTTTATATCGCTTATCAAATATACTTTTGTGTTTTAATCTGTGATGATTGAATGATGTTGCACTATTGTGTGTAAAACCCCTGGACTACACTTTCACACACACAAATATGGATTTCACGTGGAAATCGGTTAAGTCACAGATAATTTAAATTTGATGATTTTTGAAATTGAAATTTTTTATTTCAATTGATTTTGAAATTTGAAATTCGGGTTTAAAATGAAAAGCTTTCGAAATGGAATTTCAAAAATAAAAGTCATTTTGAATAACATAATAGAGTTTTGGAAATTTAAATATTTGAATTCAGATTTGAAATTGAATTCTATGATTTGAAAACTAGGGATTAAAGATGTTATACCAGTTATATAAAGGTTAAACTATTTTAAAAGTATTGATTTGGGAATTTGAATTTAAATTCAAGGGCTTTAACTCGTTCAAATATAATTGGATTTTTCTGAAATGAAAACTATTTGTTTCCAAATAATAACAGCTTTCATATAAGAAGTGAACTTCCAATTTGTGTTGAAAGGTTTCAAATTTAAAATGAAATTGAAATGTTTTGAAAAGCTATGAATGAATTCTTTTTGAAAGCTATGAATTAAATCTGTTTATTTTTAATAGATTTGAAAATGATGATTTGTTTAAACCATTTGAAATGACATTGTTTTGAAAGCTATAAGTTAAATCTTGATTTAAAGATTTAACGAGTTAATCCAATTGAAATGGAAATTGTTTTGAAATCTGTGAATGGATTTTTGTTGAAACTGGGGTTAATTTTGTGAAATAAATCTTTTTGTTTAAAGATTTGAAAATAGTAATTTGTTTTAACCATTCAAATGAAAAGTTTTGGGCTTTAAACTGTGATTTAACTAAGACCCCAATATCCATATGATTTCTAATAATTGCGCTCACTATTCGGGTTAGCCAGGAAAAGACATTTATGTCATATAACCCATTCCGAATAGTGATACGTCGTATATGGATAGCATTTGAAGACCGGTGGTGAAGACCGGATATTTTCGAAAACGAAAGGACAACTCGTCGAATGTCTCTGCATCGACTGGCCCCGATATAGAGATTTTATCACCCTTTGTGATGGGAAGTCCGGACGGGATTGTGAATACCCGGAATTGCAAGGGCTTCGTAAGAAGTGCCTTCGGTTCTGTTCGAACCCGAAACAGACTTGTATGGTTACATGTCTGACATTACACTTTGAGATATAAAGCCGATTTCTTTCAAATACATTTCTGTTTGGTGGCGGAGAATTTATTCTCTTAGCTTAACACCCTTCTCTGAGACGTACGAGCTCAGAGGTTATGTAGTTGAAATTTATCAGCGATATACTCCCAATTTGGTAATGTGACATGCTGAGTGTTGCTGTGAAATGATCATTATTTGATCATTTGTGATATGATCATTTGTTTGATTTTATATCTTTGTGATCATTACTTTGATCATTTGTTTGACCCGAAGCATGGCTTTGTGACAAAGCGTAGCTTTGTGGACGAGACTTCGTCGAACCTCACACCCCGTAAATGGTCAAAACAGGAAAGATGCAGCAAGGTTCTAGGGAGTAGCGCCCCTTAGTGTATGTCATTCTTTCTGGATAGAGGTGGTATCATGGTATGGAGCCCAGATATTTAACCTATGTTGTTACTGCATTATTATTACTCTTATGTGGTTGTTGGAATCGAGGATCCTCCGAAAGATCGGTTACGATCGGGGGATGACATATGCGTGTCAGTAGTTACCTATTTTTGCAGAGGTAACCCGGCCTTGTGTTGGCAGAGATCCGGTTAGGTTCTCGGGACGTCATTCCAGAGGCTTTTCCATGTGGCAATGGGAAGTTCCTTGGCCTGACCATTTGTTGGAAATCCAAAGAAACAATACGAAACCCTGTACGGTTTTAGTTGTAGAACCTGCCATTTAATATGGTAGCTATAGTAGGCATAATATAATGGTACCTATGCTGGCTAAGATTTATATTCTATTTTCGAAATGTTTTTCACTATGCACTAATAATAATATCAAAAATGATTTGTTTTGCGTAGTAAGCATCTTTGACTATCATAAGAAGAAATCTCCTCCGATTCTGCGTTTGCATTGTGTGTGTGGTGGGAGGTCTTATGGTAGTTTCATTTTCCAAAAGCATTGCGAATTGACTTTAAAATTCTCTACTATTTGTTTTAAAGATAAACTGTTTTTGTTGCTCACACCAGTCCCATGACTGATCTGTAGTTTATTGTTTCTTTCCTAAACTCTGGATGCTCAAAACTTTCTACACGAGCAGTCTAGAGTTGGGTTTTTCAGATATTCAGATTTAGTAGATTTTCTGGAGCTAGTTCAGTCTTTGGATATGGACTGCACTTGCTTATCTTTGTGCATCGTTATTGGGAGTTCTAGCTATTTATGGATTATTGCTTATGAAGATGAAGATTATCCGCTGCTGATGTTATCATTTTCTTTTCCGCTGCTATTTGTTGTATCATATCTCTGATGTATATTGATATTCATTGTATCACTCTGTTGTATCATATATTGTATCAGATATTGTATCAGATATTGTATATCAACGTATTATTCTTTTATTCCGCTGTGTTATTTACTTAATGTTGTTATAAGCTCCGGCGACTCGGATTTGAACGGTCGAATCTATTGCATTCGAGTACGATGTAAAGTATGGATGTTGATTTTCGAGCGGGCAAAATCCGCGATCGTCACAATAAAAAGCAATGTATATATAAATGCATAAATTTATAACTGAGCTAGTGGTAATTCCAAATGTTGAGAATCCCATGGGATTGTCATATGATAATAATGCCACGATTCATATTGTAGGAAACCTATAGCTCACTAAGAAGTCGAGGAATATATCCCAAAAAGTTCCATGTGATAAAGCTAGTTTATTAGCTTCAGAGAATGTTGATTGATAGCGTAGATAATTAAGATGGTATAGCATACCCATTCACTAAGGGACTAGCTCAATTGTTTTAAGAAAACTAGTTAGAGGAATTGTATTTAATTTCTTTATATACTTTATTATATAAAGTAGGAGATTGAGAGAGTTAGGAGTATGTCCTAACGATAATTACGTAACTTTTTTTTTTATATTTAACTCTATAACCAATCTTGTTCGTAATAAAGGTATTTAATTTCTTTATATACTTTATTATATAGTGATAAAATTAATTAAGTAATTAATTTAAAGAATATCAAATAGAAAATACTTAAATGATATGTTATCTGATAATAATTACGAGAAGTTTTAATCATGAGGAAATTATCAAAAATAAAATGAAATATTATTTTAAATATTCTTGGTCAAGATGTTTAGCAAAAGGACATCAATATATGAGACTAGAATATGTAATTCTCTCTAAATGTTGAGCAGTCTATGACTAATGGCTGCTAGGGGCACAAAGAGGTTACGTACTGATAGTTATTGGATAACTATGGAATAACTCACCTGAGAGTTTCCTGCTGATGTAACGACCCGACTTTCCAGACCCGGAAAATCGAACCATTTAAGTTAAGAAGAAGAGGTAGAAGAAGAAAAATAGAAAACAAAATCAGAATCTAACCATCGCAGCGGAATAAAATATAATATATATTAACAGATCTTTACACAAATCAAAACTATATCAGTTTTATATAATATAGCATCAGAGTATACACCAGAGAACACATAACATACAACTAGACAATAACCATATCATGTTCTCAATACAACAGAGTACAACAATCAACACAGCGGAATATATATATATAAACAAGTACGGGAAATAAGTCTCGCCATCCAGCTCATCTCCTGAGCTCCACAGCATCATATCCTGTAACCTATAATACTCGGTCTGACCCGAGCATCATATAAAACAATACCCGAGTCAGTCTGGAATACCAGCGTGAGGAAATCACACTCAATTGATTATTAAAGTTTCAAAAATCCTTTTGAAAATAAAAGCGTCTCGTAAGACCATGCCACAAATAAACATGTCGGGTTTTTACCTTACGATAGCTAAAACACTTTTTATAAAAATCCTCTGATATTATAATAGTGTCTATTCACAAATACTTATTAAAATAGCTAAAATTGTTACATGATTAAATTCCAGCATACTAGGTATACAAACAAATACCGTACAAGGCACGTAGGGAGAATGGATTTCCAACGAATGACTAGGCACTGGGGTACCACCTGTCACAGTACGTGGCCTAGATCACAGTACCGAGGAGTACGCCCGCTCCCCTGCAACACAAGGCCGGAATCATCCCTTACTGGATAATTCCAAATAAAATCACCCCACGGTTGGGATCAGCAACCGCACCACTAAGCCGAAATAAAGGGACATCTAGACAGGGATGACCTTACTCTCAAGTGGGGGCTACCCACGAAGCCTTGCTGCATAACCCCTGATTTTCAGTCATTCCCGGTTGATGAGGCTCGAGGCTAACCGATACCTTTTCAGAACATATCCCTTAGAATGCCCATCGTCCACCTGACGATGTCACGAAAGCATTCGTCCATACAAGTCCGTCCCGGGTTCGAACGGAACCGAAGGCACTATTCCTACTACATCCATTTTGGAAATATCCTCAGGATTAGTAGCGACTAGCCCTTGCACTTCACTGCTCCATCTTCGACTCCGAAATCGTTACACGAAACGTACAAACCGGATCGAAGTGGTATTCGAGTCTCCAGACCTAGAATCCTGGTATACGGAAACTCGATCCCGGTCTCTTCGAAACGATCAGCGCATTTGGCCAATATTGATAGTCGGTTATTTAACTATCAATTCACATCCATAGCAACCATCACACAATAAATAATTTCCCACATTATTTATTTGCCCAAATATCTTTCCAAGATATATTTCCAAATTTTCAAAGCTCATTTGAAAACAAATTCAAACAGTTTCCGCTTACGGAATACATTTCCCAAATAATTATTTCCACTGAATCACCAAGTACAAAATACTTTTAATTTTAAAATAATTTAAAAACACTTTATTTAAATATACTTTATAACATTGAAATTTTAAAACTACTTTAATACTTTATTAAAAATATATACTTTAAGAATATTTAAAATAAAACCACTTTATAAATATAAGCTAACTTCTCTTTTTAAAACATAATACCAAATCACTTTTATATAATTACTACAATAATAGATTTTTGAAAATACTTACTTTGGAAATTAACCTTTAGAAATAATCAATTTCCTAAAACATGCATTTTTAAACAAATTAGAACTTTTAACTTATATTAAAATTTGCTTTGAAAACGTACTTGGCTATCCAAGGAAATACACTTCTCTTCACAACTTTTAAAAATAAATCAAGATTTATTTTTAAACCAATTCATATCCCTTTATAAATTCCCACCTTGAATTTATATTTCAAATATCCACTGATATTCCATTTCACTTTATAAACCCAGTTTATCTCTCCAAAATATCATTTCTCTTTAAATTTCAAATCCCAAAGTATTTAAATCAATTTATAATTGATTTCCCAATTTATTTTACTTTGAAATAAATTTCTTTACTTAATCCATTTATTTCCAAATTCATTAACTTCCAGATTTTATTTCTCATTATGATTTAAAATCTTTAAACTGAAACACAAGTTTCAGATTTCCCAAATTCCTTCTTTCTTTTTAATTACATTTAAACATTGAATTAAAATAAATTTTTATCCCTTTAAATAACATCACATAAGTTCTCTTTAAATTCAATATTTCTCTATTTATCCAAAATCCTCTTTTCCCATATTTGTTCGAATTAAGAAATTTCTTTATTTCTTTTACAATTCCTTATTTAATTTATTCGAATTCACTAGAATTATTTAACTTGAATTTTACTCTTTTATTTCTTTCCAAAAATCCAATTCAATCGCTTTTGATAACTCATTATACTGGGAAATTCAATCCAACCAGATTATCCAATATAAATCATCACAGGATATCAACAATCATATCATAGAATATTTAAACAAAATTAAATATTTTGAGGAATCCAGTTGGATCCCTCCAGCCTGTTTCCCTGCATCCATAGATGTTAGCACAATACCAATTCCACTTCGAGGTGGAATATCACGGTATATGGGTTTTATAAAATATCATCCGCTATTATGCGGCGCATAGGGTCTCATCCGCTATATAATGCGGGAATATCAACAATTCCAATATATACATATGTCAATATGTATATATTGCTATATACTACTATATATATATAGCACATCAATCAATGCAATCATCTAATCAATGATTTAAATTTAACCATTTAAATTTAAATTCAACCGAGTGAGATTAACTCACCTTGATTTTTGTTTTGAAATCCGACCCAATCCGGCTTGCTTCTATCAGATTTTGACCTTGTCACACATTAAATGATTTTATAAATATTTGAACTAATTGAACAATTTATTTCCATTCAATACATTGAATTTATTAATTATTTAATTTAAAACTAAATTCCTTTTAATACAATACAATTTGTTTTTATAACTTAAACAATTAAATAGATTACTGAACAGATTAATCCTCATAATTATTTTAGAGAAAACTAATAACATTAAAAATGTATCAAATTATTATTATATGTTATATATTTTTACTTTAAAACTACTCTATATCTGTATACTCATAAAAATAAATTATATTGTCATTTAAAATTTCTGCTTTCTAAATATTATTTACATAAACTATCCTCTATTATTTTCTGTATACATACCTATATATAAATCTTGTAATAAGAGTCAATAAATTGTTTTATTTCCTACTGCATAATTTCTGTTAAGTGATAACAATCAACAGTAATTTTCTTTACTTTAAAAACTTTTCTTTTATATATAATTTCTTACAGTTTATAACTAAAACTTTTTGATAATAGAATTAACCAATTAAATTACAGAAGTAAGCTAAGAAATTACCCTTACTCGAGAAAGACCGCAGCTATCACCAACCCGCTGCCACCTATGAGTCACGCACAAACCTCGCTACGACTCTAAAGTCTGGTCGCAGTCTCCATCGACGAACCCTTGCCGCTTCACCATCGAGTCTGACCACCATCCAGATGCTACTTCGACCAATCAGAGAAGCCGACCCTCGCATGACCTTTGACAGCATCACTGCTTCGAACCGGCGAGCGCCTTTGGGAGGTGACTCAATCGCGAGGCCCACGTCTCTTCCCCCCCCCCCCCAAAATCGAACGAAGTCGATCACTCGAACTGCTTCCATCTTTGCGTGCCTTCGCTCCTACCCCAGTCGCGATGGGTTGCGATGCCGATATCTCCCCCCTCTTTTTAATTATCGAACGAATTCGTGGATGCGAGCAGAAGAGAAGTGACAAGGGGAATTCGCGATTTTATTTACAGGCCATTTTTTCTTTGTTCTGATATTCGTTCGAATTAATGAGAATAAGGGTGCGTGAATTGATTTAGAAGGGCTCGATTTTGGCTTCCATAAGAAGGAAGGAGGGAACAAGAATAGACGTTATCGTACTTAAAGCTGAGAAAGGGGGACAAGATTTGAGGGAAATTGCAGTGATGGTGAATAGAATTTGGCTGAAAGATGATTGGTACATATAAATATATTATTTAAATTTAAATCTATAATTATTTTCTAAGCGTTTTTATCTCGTACGATCACACCACAACTCCAAACGCCACGAAAATTGAAATCCGATAATAATACAATATTACGGATCCAATGGAACTGGTTTCGTCGAATTCCGAGACTGTGCCTCGGACGACTATCTTTAAATTCAATTAAAACGATATATTTTTAAAACTGAACAAAACACCTTAAAATCAAATTTAAAAATCCTATCACCTTCTATATTATTAATATAAATTTTCTGAGCCTTTAAGTTAATTTTAACCGGCTTAAAATTCCAGATTCAATAATTTATCCAATCCCGATAATTAAATTTAACAATTAATTATCCAATGAATATTGATATTTGAAATTCATGTTAAAATTAACCTTTGAATATTTAAAATTAATTAAATATTCCAATTTAAAATATACAAAAATTCCGGGTCGTCACATTCCTCTCCCCTTAAAAGAATTTCGTCCCCGAAATTACTAGTTAGGAAGAATGATCCGTAACCCATTAACTATTTCTCAACCCAAATAGTTTTAACAATACCCAAACCCTCTTTTATTAATGATACACAAATCATCTTTTAACTTCCCAACTTATCCATAAGTTTCAACCCATATCACCTACTTATCAATTCAAATTTAAATTTGAATTCAAATTTTGAATTATCAAAATTTCTCAAAATTTTCTAGCTCCCTAAATTTCCGAAAAATTTCGCTAGCGTCTCCTTTGCGCGGCTAGCTCGGTACAACTACAAAATGGCTCTACGGCCTCCCAATCTCAAAAAGAAAACAAAAAGCCAAGTGGCTGGATCAAAAACCCAATCAAATTTCATATAGAAATTCAAATACATACCTTTTGTCGGGCCATTAAATTTTATCTTCTAAAATCAAAATCCCAATTTATCCATTGCTTTTATACACCTGTATATCCTATTAAGCAATAATATTCAATCACAATTCCAAAGTCATTTTATACTTTTCTTTACAAATTTTCAATATTTGCTTTACTTAAGCCCGTATGATGCACATATATCATTCGTATGCAATATCACATTCGATCGCTCAATCGATCACACAATTTCACTTCCGAACTAGTATCGTCCACCCGACTTCCTAGTGCGGACTCAGATCTGGTTTCTTGATCAGAAACCGTCATTCTCCTTGCATAGTCATAAACTATGATAGAGAATTTCCAGAATCAATCAACAATCCATATCCAGGCTCGCCGTTGAAAATCGAGTGAAAAATTCCAACTCGGATCGATATATCTATCTCGAAATTCTGTGTTCGACATCTGGACCAAATAGCTATTCGAATAAAATAATATACGTACATCTTACGTATAAATTCCAATTGATTACCAATTACATCAATTCTCTTTTATTCACATTCCTTTTGATTGTTATCCCCTTATTCACACTATCCCATTTCACAACTTCAGTTTTGGTCTTCATTCAACTATTCACTTAGTATATTTTTTTTCCAAAATTACTAAGTATATTTCCAATACAAATTTTCTTAAGAATTTCATTCTTCAATTCTTAAGTTCAATATAAATTTTTCTTATATGTATTTACTACTTCACCACTGAAGTGTATATATTCAGATTGAACTCCCATTTCATATGAATTTCAACTTACTTCAATTTACTACTTCATTTTAAAAAATTTCCTTAAATTCAATTCATCTCCAACTCCCAAAAATCGAATTTTATTTAGCTTGAAAACAATCCAAGTTAATTCATGCAATAACTATTTCTCAACTTATTTAAACCACTCTTCTGTTTGAGTTCAGTTTCTATTCAACATTTACTTAAGTCAATAACTTAAGTTTATTTCTATTTATCCAACCCTTTAAAATTTTATTTCCATCTTTCATTTGATTCTTATTTAATCAAATTTCATCCATTTATTTATTTAATATAAGTGGTTCATTCACTCAATCATTTTGAATTTTATTTTCCATACTCAATTCATCTGGAATTATTTTATTAATAACCAGGTCATTTCCAATTTATTTTCACTTATTTGGATTTCATTCGCAATCCAAACCATCACTATGTTAATCCAATTTCATTAACTCACGATTCAATTTCATTAACTAATTTATTATCTCATTAGTTCCTCCGCTGGTTAAAATTAAATACTTGCTTTTTAATTCCAAATATCACTTCACTTAATTTTCTTAAGTTCAATTTATTTTATAATTCAAGTTTGGATTTATTTAAAAATTAAGATTACTCATCTTAGTCATTTCCATTTAATAATTACAAATTTCAAATTATAACTCTTAATGGTTCAAAGAAATGAATTCCCCTTTTATGACTTACAATTTCATTTCTATTCATAAGTTTTAACTTACTTACTTAAGATCTGGGACTATTCATTTAAGTCCATTTCCATCTTTATAATCAAATTTCAAGTTATTACACTTAAGAACTTAAGAATATGAATTTCTTTACACAATTATAAGCATTTTACATTACCTGTATATCCAATTCAATTCGACTTCAACTTATTTACATTTAATTCAATTCCAATTCTCAATTTTATTTAACTTATCTTAAGTTAAATTCAAATATATTTTATTCACCTTCATATACTCGAATTAAATTTTAATTCTAGGATACAATTTTATACAAGTTTTACAATTCATTCACCTTCAAGTTCTCTAACTCTTTTATCTACCAACTTATATTACTCATTTAGTTATTTTCATCTCATAATTATAATCCAAGAATTAAACTTTCATTCCCTTCTTATTTCAATCAACTTCATTCTATACTTTATGTTGTTGATTCATTTAAATTTCCACATTTATATTTTAAATAGAATTCCCAGAATTCAATTGCCCGGTTTTATTTCAAAAACCATTTTGAATTCATAAATAACTCATACATATCTGGTATATCACATCAAATCCCAATTTCCAAAATAATCTGCTTTTACCAAACAATTTTCCCTTTGAATTTCAAAACCAACCCAGTTCACAATCATTTCCAATTTAAAACAGTTTGGTAGAAATTTCTCTTTGGAAACTCGAAAATAAACATCGATGATGCTGTAGTCATCACCGAAATTATTTTCCAGCGACCGAAAGAGAATTTAATGCTTTTATCACTTTAAAACTTTTCAAACATTTTTAAATCCCAACAGATTTCAATTCAATTTCAAAAATATTCATGAAATAATATCACCATTATTTCCCCAAAACCTTTAAACTATTTTAAATCCAAAGGAATTTAAACCTTTCCCAAAACTTCAAATTCATAATCCATTCAATTTTATATCCAAACATTACTCTGGAATTCTATCACATTTTATTTCAAGTTATAAGTCACATTTACAATTTACATATACAAATTTCATTTGTTTATGAATTTATCTCATTTGATTATAAATCACATTTGTAATCCACATTTGTATATAAAGTTTATCTCAATTTATAAATTTCATTTATAGTCTATATTCTCAAATTCCATTTTGTTACATAAATTTATTCTTCAACTTAGGTTATAAGTTTTCAATTTCTACTCAATAATGAGACTAACTCATTATGGTCATTTTCTAACAACCAAACATCCAAATATATAACTATAATAATTTATATAAAAAAAAATTTCTTTCATATACAAAAATAATTTGGGCAAAATTATTTCATTCACCCTATTTAAAACAATACTGTGTCAAACTGTTCTATTCAAGTGTTTAGAAACCCCTTCGATACAGTTGTCCAGACTGTGCCGACGAAGGTTCATATGCCACTAATTAAATCAACCAACACAATATAAAACCATTTTATATTCACTAACAAATACGCGCTCATATCTATTAGTACTCTCAAAATTCCCACCAGAGCCAAGGTTATCGCTAGCCTAAGCTCTGATACCACTGTAACGACTCGACTTTCCAGACCCGGAAAATCGAACCATTTAAGTTAAGAAGAAGAGGTAGAAGAAGAAAAATAGAAAACAAAATCAGAATCTAACCATCGCAGCGGAATAAAATATAATATACATTAACAGATCTTTACACAAATCAAAACTATATCAGTTTTATATAATATAGCATCAGAGTATACACCAGAGAACACATAACATACAACTGGACAATAACCATATCATGTTCTCAATACAACAGAGTACAACAATCAACACAGCGGAATATATATATATATAAACAAGTACGGGAAATACGTCTCGCCATCCAGCTCATCTCCTGAGCTCCACAGCATCATATCCTGTAACCTATAATACTCGGTCTGACCCGAGCATCATATAAAACAATACCCGAGTCAGTCTGGAATACCAGCGTGAGGAAATCACACTCAATTGATTATTAAAGTTTCAAAAATCCTTTTGAAAATAAAAGCGTCTCGTAAGACCACGCCACAAATAAACATGTCGGGTTTTTACCTTACGATAGCTAAAACACTTTTTATAAAAATCCTCTGATATTATAATAGTGTCTATTCACAAATACTTATTAAAATAGCTGAAATTGTTACATGATTAAATTCCAGCATACTAGGTATACAAACAAATACCGTACAAGGCACGTAGGGAGAATGGATTTCCAACGAATGACTAGGCACTGGGGTACCACCTGTCACAGTACGTGGCCTAGATCACAGTACCGAGGAGTACGCCCGCTCCCCTGCAACACAAGGCCGGAATCATCCCTTACTGGATAATTCCAAATAAAATCACCCCACGGTTGGGATCAGCAACCGCACCACTAAGCCGAAATAAAGGGACATCTAGACAGGGATGACCTTACTCTCAAGTGGGGGCTACCCACGAAGCCTTGCTACATAACCCCTGATTTTCAGTCATTCCCGGTTGATGAGGCTCGAGGCTAACCGATACCTTTTCAGAACATATCCCTTAGAATGCCCATCGTCCACCTGACGATGTCACGAAAGCATTCGTCCATACAAGTCCGTCCCGGGTTCGAACGGAACCGAAGGCACTATTCCTACTACATCCATTTTGGAAATATCCTCAGGATTAGTAGCGACTAGCCCTTGCACTTCACTGCTCCATCTTCGACTCCGAAATCGTTACACGAAACGTACAAACCGGATCGAAGTGGTATTCGAGTCTCCAGACCTAGAATCCTGGTATACGGAAACTCGATCCCGGTCTCTTCGAAACGATCAGCGCATTTGGCCAATATTGATAGTCGGTTATTTAACTATCAATTCACATCCATAGCAACCATCACACAATAAATAATTTCCCACATTATTTATTTGCCCAAATATCTTTCCAAGATATATTTCCAAATTTTCAAAGCTCATTTGAAAACAAATTCAAACAGTTTCCGCTTACGGAATACATTTCCCAAATAATTATTTCCACTGAATCACCAAGTACAAAATACTTTTAATTTTAAAATAATTTAAAAACACTTTATTTAAATATACTTTATAACATTGAAATTTTAAAACTACTTTAATACTTTATTAAAAATATATACTTTAAGAATATTTAAAATAAAACCACTTTATAAATATAAGCTAACTTCTCTTTTTAAAACATAATACCAAATCACTTTTATATAATTACTACAATAATAGATTTTTGAAAATACTTACTTTGGAAATTAACCTTTAGAAATAATCAATTTCCTAAAACATGCATTTTTAAACAAATTAGAACTTTTAACTTATATTAAAATTTGCTTTGAAAACGTACTTGGCTATCCAAGGAAATACACTTCTCTTCACAACTTTTAAAAATAAATCAAGATTTATTTTTAAACCAATTCATATCCCTTTATAAATTCCCACCTTGAATTTATATTTCAAATATCCACTGATATTCCATTTCACTTTATAAACCCAGTTTATCTCTCCAAAATCTCATTTCTCTTTAAATTTCAAATCCCAAAGTATTTAAATCAATTTATAATTGATTTCCCAATTTATTTTACTTTGAAATAAATTTCTTTACTTAATCCATTTATTTCCAAATTCATTAACTTCCAGATTTTATTTCTCATTATGATTTAAAATCTTTAAACTGAAACACAAGTTTCAGATTTCCCAAATTCCTTCTTTCTTTTTAATTACATTTAAACATTGAATTAAAATAAATTTTTATCCCTTTAAATAACATCACATAAGTTCTCTTTAAATTCAATATTTCTCTATTTATCCAAAATCCTCTTTTCCCATATTTGTTCGAATTAAGAAATTTCTTTATTTCTTTTACAATTCCTTATTTAATTTATTCGAATTCACTAGAATTATTTAACTTGAATTTTACTCTTTTATTTCTTTCCAAAAATCCAATTCAATCGCTTTTGATTACTCATTATACTGGGAAATTCAATCCAACCAGATTATCCAATATAAATCATCACAGGATATCAACAATCATATCACAGAATATTTAAACAAAATTAAATATTTTGAGGAATCCAGTTGGATCCCTCCAACCTGTTTCCCTGCATCCACAGATGTTAGCACAATACCAATTCCACTTCGAGGTGGAATATCGCGGTATATGGGTTTTATAAAATATCATCCGCTATTATGCGGCGCATAGGGTCTCATCCGCTATATAATGCGGGAATATCAACAATTCCAATATATACATATGCCAATATGTATATATTGCTATATACTACTATATATATATAGCACATCAATCAATGCAATCATCCAATCAATGATTTAAATTTAACCATTTAAATTTAAATTCAACTGAGTGAGATTAACTCACCTTGATTTTTGTTTTGAAATCCGACCCAATCCGGCTTGCTTCTATCAGATTTTGACCTTGTCACACATTAAATGATTTTATAAATATTTGAACTAATTGAACAATTTATTTCCATTCAATACATTGAATTTATTAATTATTTAATTTAAAACTAAATTCCTTTTAATACAATACAATTTGTTTTTATAACTTAAACAATTAAATAGATTACTGAACAGATTAATCCTCATAATTATTTTAGAGAAAACTAATAACATTAAAAATGTATCAAATTATTATTATATGTTATATATTTTTACTTTAAAACTACTCTATATCTGTATACTCATAAAAATAAATTATATTGTCATTTAAAATTTCTGCTTTCTAAATATTATTTACATAAACTATCCTCTATTATTTTCTGTATACATACCTATATATAAATCTTGTAATAAGAGTCAATAAATTGTTTTATTTCCTACTGCATAATTTCTGTTAAGTGATAACAATCAACAGTAATTTTCTTTACTTTAAAAACTTTTCTTTTATATATAATTTCTTACAGTTTATAACTAAAACTTTTTGATAATAGAATTAACCAATTAAATTACAGAAGTAAGCTAAGAAATTACCCTTACTCGAGAAAGACCGCAGCTATCACCAACCCGCTGCCACCTATGAGTCACGCACAAACCTCGCTACGACTCTAAAGTCTGGTCGCAGTCTCCATCGACGAACCCTTGCCGCTTCACCATCGAGTCTGACCACCATCCAGATGCTACTTCGACCAATCAGAGAAGCCGACCCTCGCATGACCTTTGACAGCATCACTGCTTCGAACCGGCGAGCGCCTTTGGGAGGTGACTCAATCGCGAGGCCCACGTCTCTTCCCCCCCCCCCAAAATCGAACGAAGTCGATCACTCGAACTGCTTCCATCTTTGCGTGCCTTCGCTCCTACCCCAGTCGCGATGGGTTGCGATGCCGATATCTCCCCCCTCTTTTTAATTATCGAATGAATTCGTGGATGCGAGCAGAAGAGAAGTGACAAGGGGAATTCGCGATTTTATTTACAGGCCATTTTTTCTTTGTTCTGATATTCGTTCGAATTAATGAGAATAAGGGTGCGCGAATTGATTTAGAAGGGCTCGATTTTGGCTTCCATAAGAAGGAAGGAGGGAACAAGAATAGACGTTATCGTACTTAAAGCTGAGAAAGGGGGACAAGATTTGAGGGAAATTGCAGTGATGGTGAATAGAATTTGGCTGAAAGATGATTGGTACATATAAATATATTATTTAAATTTAAATCTATAATTATTTTCTAAGCGTTTTTATCTCGTACGATCACACCACAACTCCAAACGCCACGAAAATTGAAATCCGATAATAATACAATATTACGGATCCAATGGAACTGGTTTCGTCGAATTCCGAGACTGTGCCTCGGACGACTATCTTTAAATTCAATTAAAACGATATATTTTTAAAACTGAACAAAACATCTTAAAATCAAATTTAAAAATCCTATCACCTTCTATATTATTAATATAAATTTTCTGAGCCTTTAAGTTAATTTTAACCGGCTTAAAATTCCAGATTCAATAATTTATCCAATCCCGATAATTAAATTTAACAATTAATTATCTAACGAATATTGATATTTGAAATTCATGTTAAAATTAACCTCTGAATATTTAAAATTAATTAAATATTCCAATTTAAAATATACAAAAATTCTGGGTCATCACAGCTGATTAATAACAACTAGGTCGAACACAAAATCCCGAAGTGACGATATTACTCGGTTCTTTCGACTTAAGAATACTATTGAACTTCAATGTGGATACTCTATTTTGATTATTGTTAAATCGTAGCATAGAGACCATTGAGTGACCATAGTTGGGTCTGAGTTGAAGCATTGGAAGTGAAACACTATTCAGTAGAGAATTCGTCTCCTTAGTTGTATGAATCTCAGTGTCAAAATCTATGTCGTCAGCTCAAAGTCAAAATCTGTGGAAGAGCTGTACGGTTAATAATAAGTATTATTATGAACTAGTAACTTTGTTTATGGATTAACTAAGGTTTATGTGGAAAACATTGGAATTTAACCAAAACCAAATTATGTGAGTCCTAATGTTATGTAGTGTAGATGAACAGAATTGGTGTAATAATCGTTGCTAAAAGCAACCGTTTAAATTTGTAAAATTAGATTTTACCAATGAGATTTGTAAGCGATGTATTAAGTCAAACTGTCACGTCGTTAGCTAAGACGACTTATGATTATTAGTATTTGAATTGTTTGAATATTAATTGCTGGCTAAATTCATACATGTTAGTCATAAAACCGAGTCTAATCAGTCTCCGAAATGCCGCTTGATTTAATTGATTTATAATAGTTAAAATTTAAGTAAATTATTTAATATTTATGAAATATTAATTATTGTTGTATTAATAGTCTGGAGTGTGTTTAGTAAATTGCGTAGCCTTCAGAATTGTTTGGGGGTACTACTAGTAACTTATTGGGTATGTATATAAAAGTCATATATGCATGTTTTTGATATACAATATCGACGTATATTTAAATCAGATTTAAATGATATAAATTGCTAACGGGTTTTGTGTCCATAGGACTTCATTTTGGCCCGCATAAAGAGGGACAAGAAGGGGTCTTGGGCATTTTAATTCGTAATGGAAAAACATGTGAATATTTTGTCTCAAACTTCCAATATAAATTCAAATCAAAGGCACCTCTTTTCATTTACTTTTTGCTTGCCCTTCTCTATCTCTTGATCGAAAATAAAAGGATAAAACCCCACCTCCATTTAAACTTCTTTTAATCCTTATAGTATGTATTATATAGATCTGGAGTTTTAATGCCTTTCTCTTGCAAATGTAGGGTGCATATCTGAGAGATCAAAGGAAATTGTTTAGATCATAATGTGAGTTATAGGCTACATCTCAATAATTACATATCTTATTTACAATTGATTTTATATATGATATATTTGTTAATGTTGATAGTATGTTTGTGTTTAATTATCACCACTTGTATATGCATGTCATTGCCATATAAAATCATGTGTTACTTATCTGTCAATCACATAAAATCATATGTTACTTATCTATTATAATAATACAACAATTAAATTTAAACAAAAATAACTTATACATATATGAATAAAACAGTTTCGGTCAAAATATCTAATCATATTAAAATATAAATGAATTTTAAATTCCAAAATATATTTCAAAAAACTTCTCACTTATATAAAAATAACATATTCATATACATATTTCCTCCATCATCTCATCAAAATGAATTCATTTTCGGAAATGGCGTCACTCTAACCTTCCTCTTCGCTACTCCCCTCGACTAACCACCTTTGTCAATTTCCTCCATCATCCCTTCCAGTTAAACACTCTTCCACTCTGCTTCGCCTTGTTTCCCCTATGACTAAAAGCAAGAAAAGAAAAGTCAAATATTCTGATTCCTTAGATTAAAATCTGGAAAAAGAGGCAGCCTCCTTGACCTGCTTTGACCGTCACTTCAGCATCGCTCCTCCTTTGGGTAGAGAGTCTGGTCATCTACATGATATCACCTCATTGATTGCTCCTTCTATTGCCTTTGGTGACTCCCTTGCTTCTATCAAATCCTCTGATTTGCTTGGTAGTCCTTTGTTCTTGATAATGCAGCTATCTCTCTTGTACACGCTTTAGTTGACATTGGTATTGCTCGACCACTGCCTGAATTGGAAAATTATCAATGATTCAAGTATTATGTTGAGGAGATTGCTATACTTCTGACTTTAAGGATCTACTATATAGATTCTTTTAGACAATAGTTCAACCCAACAGGTACAAATGGGTTGTAGAACTACCGACTTCAGGATTCAATGAGGCCTTGAAACAACATAACCCAATTCAAAGTTTGTACGACTTTGATCCAACCAAGAACACTACTTTGATAATTTATGATAATGCAATTTAGAGAAGAGAGTAGAGAAGAAGAGTAGAGAAGAAGAAGAGAAGATTTGCAGCACCTTTCAGTCGTTTTTGATCCGCAGCACCTTTTAGTCATTACTAACTGAAACACTTTCAGGCATTGCAAATTTCATGAGAAAGGAGAAGTAAGTTTGCAATAGCGTCCAGATGTTGCTATTTATAGTTATAGAGAGGTTCCTTTTCACCAAAGGTTGGGTCTGTTCAAAATGTTGCTTCCCAAAGGTCTAAAACCATTGCGCACGGTCGCGTCTCCCGACTTATTTTGAATTCGAGTTTTGGATTATTAACAGTCCAAAATTTGTACCCATTAAGCCCATAAAATTTTGTCCAAAAATATTATTTGGATCCAAACCCAACCCGACCTAGCTCGGTTCGTTCGGTCGGATAGACGGCGGTGCACACGTGTGAGTTAGTTATGCATGACTTCCCTCCTCACAATAGAGCAAACATTTCGGTGCCCAAATGGTCTAACCTTCTCCTGAGGAAGCTATATTTAAGCAAATATAGTTCCTATAATCTCTAGGATGTGAGACTATTCCTAATCCCACTTTCTCCTCTTCTTCTTTAAAATAAACCCCAATGCCCAATTTATTTTGAAAATTTACAATACTTTCCCCCCATTTTCAAAATGAGTAAAATAAATAAAATAGATGGCTACATCACTAGAGTAACTGCCTACGTACCCAAGTGGAATCAAGCCAACGTAGTTCCAAGATCAAAGTATTGCACCTTCGTGGAAACCAATACATAAATGATAGGTATCTTTATGATTTGGACCTTCACCTAGTGTAAACCGTTCAAATTTCTATCGAGATCTATGGTGAAAATATCTTGAACCAAGTACCCCTTGTGATAGTACTAGAACAGTCACATATATTGATTTCCGTATATAAAATGTTATGTATGTTCAGCATAATAATGGCCATGTGCTCAAATCCCGAGTTCATGAGTCTACATCAAAATGCAGTCTTACTCTCTTAGGAAACCACCTAATTTCCATACTCATATAGGTAAGTCCCTTAAGGTGTTTCTACGATACACCTTATGATTTAACAAGATTTATCAAGGACCTTCATCCATCCTCCTTCATGCACATCCAACACTAGTGATGGGTAATTAGTTTTAGTGTTCCATAATCATTCTCTTAACTTGTTAGTACCCATTGAACTTTGTTTATACTTTTCAAGACACAAGTTAGGTTTCTGTTAAGGTGATCAAGCTTCATTCACAAACCTTAGCCCCGTTTCTTTCGATTTTATAGAAATCATAGCCTTTGAAAGACTCTTAGTAAATGGGTCAGCCAAGTTTTTCTTTGTTACTATGTAATTGACATTGATTACTCTTCTTCTGAGTAATTGTCTTATCATCTGATGTCTAAGACTTACATGTATAGTCTTTCAGTTATATGTTTTATTGGAAATATTATATATTGTAGCCTGATTGTTATAGTTAATCAAGACTGCTGGTGATGGCTTCTTCCATAAAGGAATTTCTGTTAACAAATTCCTAAGCCATTCTGCCTCCTTGCTTGCATCTGCTAATGTAATCAATTCTGACAACATAGTTGAGTCAGAAACATGGGTCTGCTTCTTGGAACACCAAGCCATAACAACTCCTCCTAATGTAAATATCCATCCAGTCGTAGACTCGAATTTAGATTCTGTATTGTTTCAAGTAGCATCACTGTATCCTTCTGATACAGCAGGATATCCTTCATAAGAAAGAACATAGTCTATGGTACCTTTCAAATAAGGTAGAACTCTTGAAATTGCTTTCCAATGTTCTGCACCTAGATTACTCGTAAAATGACATAATACGCTAATAGCATGTGCTATGTCAGGTCTTGTGCAATGCATATCATACATAAGACTCTCAATAATACTGGAATATTCAAGTGGAGAAATAGTACGCCTAGTATTCTTCTCCTATTTAATACTAGGATTTAAAGGAGTCAGTGCTGGTTTGTCATTATAATGAACATATTTATTGAGAAATTTCTCAATATAGTGACATTGAGTTAGGACAAACTCTTCCTCTTTTCTTAGGATTTTAATCCATAAAATTACATCAGCCTCTCCTAGATCTTTCATATCAAATTTAGAGGATGGAAACTTTTTAGTTTCTTTCACACAAGATGTATTAGTCCCAAAAATTAACATGTCATCAACGTATATACTTATTATAATACAACCGATTTCATCCGATTTGTTATAAATACATTTATCAGCATCATTAACAATGAAGCCTTGTGACAATGCTACTTTATCAAACTTCTTATGTCATTGCATGGGTGTGACATCCCGGAAATTTAGCAATATGATTTTAATTAGAATTTAATTAGATTAATTGAATATAAACTAAAAACAGATATATATGTATTTGTAAAAGTAAACTATGATTTGGAAAGTTAAATAGGAAATGTTTAAAATATTCAAAATTTCAAATCTAACTTATTCTCGATAATGTTTTAATGGAAAATATAAAATAAAGAGTTTTAAAATATTCGAAATAAAATGAGCCTTGATGTTAAATAAATGTTCAAATAAATTTATAGTTATGTAAATACAAAATAAACAATTATATGCTTAGAATAAAATAAATCTTATTAATTTAAAACCGAAGTATAAAACAAAATATGGTTATAAAATTATATGTAAATATATATATCAACACTAGAAAATTATGAAATGAACATAAGTGTAAAATTTATAATAATAAATAAGCAATTAAAGGTTTGATAGTTTAAATTTTAGAAAGAAATAAACTTATAAAATAAACACTTAGGGTAATTCTAAAATTAAACATGAATGCTAATGGGACACAAGTAGTTATGAAATAAAATATGGCAAGAGGAACAAAATGAATGCAGATTGTTAAAAAGCAATATGCAAGGAAACAAGACAAAGTTATATATTAATATGCTCACCAAATCACAAATCAGGTTGTATAAACAAAAATGATGATAAATATTAGCTTGTGAAACAAGACAACCCTGTACATGAATGTACTCAATAAAATGAATACAAGTTGACATAATGTAAATATCTTTGAACATGGATTACTTTGTAAACATGAAAAGAGACAAGCCTAATTAATGATAGCACAACTTAGATTATTTCAGCCTCCAAATTGAGAAAAAATCTCTGACCAAGCAAAAATCTCGTGTACCAGTATTTGACTAAACCTATACATATTTCTTTTTATATATCATCCCCATTTCGTCTATTTATAAACCTGAGCAATTGAAAAAGAAAAAAAAGAAAGAAAGCTACAACTTGAAAACAATATACAATAATATCATCAACAAGCAAAGAGATCAGAGCTATCATCATCAACTAAATCAAGATACTGGGAGTAAGATCAAGGCTGTGTCTTTGTTAAAAACAAAGCTAGTCTTTGTTCAAAAGGAAGATCAAACTCCTCAACCTGAAGCAAACAAAAGCATAAGTGCAAAGTTTAAATGTATCTCAAACATTAGTAAGCAGTAATTCAAATATCATCCCAATCAAAAGCTTCAGTTCTTACCCATCAATCTGGTTGCAGTTCAAAACAATTTTCCAGATTTCTAAACACTGACTAGTGTTCTCGGTTCAACAGATTTCAGGTGAGTATTCCAAGTTTTAATCTGTTAAATCCTGTTGCATGTAATCATTCTTGGAATAAAGTATGATAAGTAAATTTGCATGTTATCTATATATGATTTCATGGTATGTATATCAGAATACAAATCAATACTCTGTTCTGGTTATCCAGGTTTCACACCTGATCCAGTTTTAAACATCTTCTCCCTTAATTCCTTTTAATCATTGTTATATAAACAAAGTTTGTTAGGAATAACAATTATAAGTTTTAAAAAGTATTTCCAGGTATAAATTTGAGTTAGATTAAATAAGAATAAAGAAGAACAGTAGGATCTTATTAATAGAAATTATTCGACTTTAATGATTTCTGGAATTAAGTATATTGTCGAATTTAATTTCGAAATCTAGGATTTTTAAAAGCAAAACCATGATTTTTAAGTTAGTAACTTGTGAAATTCTATGTGATGATATCTTTGCATATTTGTAGGTATGAATGCCTTTGTATATTTTCTGTTGATTTTTAAAATACCTCTGATCATAGTTCAAGTCTCTGCCCCTTTTTAACTGCAAACATGAATCACTTGTAGAATTGATGCATATGACATGCGTTTGAAGAAAACTTGTGATGTATGTTTGAAAATGTGTCTACATGTTTGCCTTAAGTTCTGAAACATGTTTATATGAATGAGGATACTGTGTGAATGCCTGGATGTTCATAATGGTCATCTCTGTTTTAACTTTCAGAGATTTAAACTTTGATTAAAAATTTCAAATTCTTCACACTCTAATCTCTTTAGACTAGGTATTAAATCAAAGTATGTTGGTTTAAAACTAAATTAAGATTTAAGAATATTTTTTTTAAGAATAAAACATAGAAATATTATCTGGAAGAAATAAAAGAACAGGGAAGCTTAAGATATGTTAAAAATCAAATGCAAAGATCTGTTAATTTATATATATAATCTGAATTCTTTTTTTTCAAACTAAGATTTTTACCACCAAGATCTTGATTTTTAATATTGGATTAAATGAGCGATTCCAGTTTGACTGGAAATGGGGTTTCGAGAATATTCTGATGATCTAGGTGACTGGGGAGGTCGGGTTCCTGTTGGAGCTAGTCTAGTGATATGGGTGTTTGGCAAAAATTGTGGGAGAGTCGAGTGATCGCCGTGGCATCGACGGCGAAGTAAGACAAGTTTTTAACCCTAGTTTATTGTGACCGGAGTTTTTGATCACCACGAGGTCTCTGGGTGATCGAGTGGAGCAAGATTAGGGTGGTGGCCTCGTTGATGGTCGGAGATTGTATGGCCGAGGTTGCAGCGACTCTGGTGGTCAGAATGGCTTGGTCGAAGGGATTTCAGGTCTGGGTTTGGGTCCCAGGTTGCTTGTGTTTGCAAAATTTTGATCGAGGGCTTGTGATCATGTTTGAGTGGTCTGAGTTAGATGTGGGGATGATCGTCGAATTGTTAGAGGCGGCGTGGGTGGTCGGAAACGCCTGAATCGGCGGTGCATGTACACGGTGATGCTTATGGTGTCAGTTTTTGGGAAGGGATGATGTCCTCGAAGAGGTGCTCGGGTGATTTAGGAAGTGACTCGAGTGTAACCTCGAGTAGTTTGTGATGTTTAAGCATGTAACAGTTTTATGTTGTTAAAGGTTTTTAAAATCCAAAATTTAAACTAAGATTTTTTTATGAATGAAGAAAGGGAAACTCGGTTCAACCCAAAGCAGGTTTATAACCAGAGTTTTAAAAAGGCTTTTAAACAAGTTTGAAATTTAAATAAACTTAGTTAGTTTTCTTTTACAAATTACTTTAAATAGTATAATTACTCAATGAAGTAATTAAAGGAATTAATTACTCGGTGAAATTAGTTAAGTTGAAATGGTAAATTTTAGTTAATTAATTAATTTTAATTAATAAAAGGAAATCATTAGATGTTGAGTTAAGTATAATTACTTGGGGTAGTTAATGAGGTATAATTACTTAACAAAGAAATTAATGAATAATTTCTGAATGTAAATAATAAAAAGGGAATTACTTGATGGGAAGTAATTACTTGGTGCTTCTGTGTTTGGGTGTCTGATTTATTGCTTTGTTTAAAATTAATCAATATTGAGAAAGCAGGAGTTAATTGTAATTAAAGTAATTAATTAAATTCATTCGTGGTCAATTAAATTAATTTGAGATGGTGGGGTTGATGATCATACTTCTAAAGGATGGGTGGGTATTTCTGATATGAAATGTTTGTGATATGATACCTTTGATTGAATAGTGATAATCTAGTTATCTATCAATGATGAATTACTATGTTAAAATTGGTATCCTGTAAATTAAAAATCGAATTGTATTCACATAGTAACTTGGAGTTAAGATGACCTTTGATTCGAAGAAGTTGGGTCGGGTATCAGAAAATACCCGAACCCACTTTGATTTGTAACCTAAAGAGATTCTTTGTTGATTGGTATGTGAAATCAATAGGCTAAAATGGAATAATTTAAATGACTGGACCGTTTAAAACTAAGTGAAGGTACTTGGGACTGATTGTGAATATAAGTGTAGTCTATAGCAAGTTGTGAACTGACACTGATGAACGAGTTACCCGGGTTTATGTATGTTTTATGCATTAGTATTTCTTGTTAGATGGGTATACTCACGCTGGTTTCCAGCCTGACCCGGGTGTTACTTTGATGTAATGCTCGGGTCAGACCGAGCATTACAGATTTTCAGGTAAGGACGTTCTGGAGCTCAGAAGGCGAGCGGGATGGCAGAACGTATGGAGTGTTCCGCTGTGGCTATTATTTCTATTTGTCAGAGACATATTTGATTTGTATATGTCCATTGTTAGGGTATATGATTATGACTCTGATGTATTATAATTGTAAATTGATATATACAGTATTCTTTGAAACTGTTATTTATGATATTATATTTTGATTCGCTGCGAATGTGAGAATCTGTGTTGTGATTTCTGTTTCTTTCTTCTATTTCTTTCTTCTTTACTAACTATCTGAAATTTTCGAGATCAAAAATTTTGGGTCGTTACAGTTGGTATCAGAGCTGAAAGGTTGAGCGAGAACCTTGGCACTGGTGGGTCTACATATCTAAAGATAGGGTCAATAGTACCCTAGAATGGGTTGAGTATAGTATTTATGAGAGAACGTACTTGTTATTTTCCTATATAAAGATTTTAAATGGTTTTAAAGGTAAATAATTTTACATACAATTATATTTGATATATAAAGCAATGTTTCTTTCTAATAAATATTAAGGTAATTGGTTGTTAAATTATTGAAATTAAATTAAGAAGTAATAGAATACAACCAAATTGAAATTGAATAAAGATAAGTTTGAAATGGATTCAAACTGAAATTAAAATTTTGGATTTAAGAAAAATTTCAGAATAAGATAATGCGAATCAGTTTTCAGATACGATAATCTTGGTGGTTATCATAAATGATTAATAAGATGTGTATTAATGAGTAAGCAAAATGAAATGTTTTATGACTTATAAATTGAAACTGAAGATGATCTTAGTTATGAAGTTTTAAAGGTTAAAAGTTAAAATTTGTTTCAAAGTGATAAAGGAATAATAAATAAATATTATTGAATGTATTTGAATAAAGGGGTCTTATATCAAACAAGAGTTGTTTAAAATTTAAAGGAAACTGTTTGGAATAAAACCAAAGGTGGATTAAAATTTGAGGATAACTTGGTGTGTTAAGGAGATAAGTAAGTATATTTGGAAATAAACTCTGAGGTTGAGTTTTGAATTTTTCTTGGAATGAGATGTGATACCCAAGGTGATAAGTCTTTGAACTTATAAGATTCTTGGATGTGAAACTTCAAATTTGAAATGGAAATTCAAGTTGGGTAAGATTGGCTGGATTAAGTAAATTGAATTTAACTTTGGAAAAGTTAAATAGGTTAACACGCAACCTGAATTGGAAATTTCAAGACAAATTGGGAGTTTGAGTGATCTCAAGATAGGTTTGAGATCTAGAAATTTAAATGGATTTTTTTAAATGAATGAGAAAATAAAGCGTTGTAATATATACAGTATTGAAATAAAATGGAAATTAAATTTAATCTGAATTAAGGATATGAGATCACTTTAAACTGAAATGTTAATAATTGAAGTTAAAAATTAAAATTGTTTAAGAACTAATTTCTAAACTGGAAGATAAAATTTGGTAATAAATGAACTTTTATGATGAAATTGTTTTGAACTCTTATTTGAACTTTGAAATAAGTTAAGTAAAAATGATTTAAAATTGAAGTTGATTCAATTTGAATTAGTCTAAATTAATTTGAATAATTAGAAATTGTAATTAAAGGGAATATGTTTAAAATCAAATGGAATTTGTTCTGAATGTGGAAAGATACTGAGGTTAATTCAACTTGAATTGGGACTGGATCAATTTAATGGAAAATTGATTGAAATGGAGATTGGGAAGTTGAACAGTTTGACTCTGAGACTATTTTCAAAATAAATTGTTTTAATATAAATCTCTTTTTCCAAACTATTTACTACACAACTTTTCTTTTTAAACCTAAAACTATCTTAAACCTGTTTTACAATTACTTTTGGAACTATTTAACTATTTTATAACTGTTTTATAAACTAATTACTATTTTTCTACTACTTTATAAACTGATTACTGTTTTTCAACTGTTTTATAAACAATTACTATTTTTTCAACTATCTTACAATTACTTAACTGTTTACAGCTATTTTACAAATTGATTATTATTTTTCAACTACTTATCTATTTTTAAATTTTTCAAGCTATATTTCTAAATTTAAGCTGGTCGGAGTTCAAACTGTTATTGATTAAATACCCAACTGAGATAAGAATTGAAGTGATAATCCGAATGGGGACTAAAGCAAATGTGAACAAGAGAATAAAATCAAAGTGAATATGAATAGAGAAAAAATTGATTGGACTGATAATCAATGAAGATAAAGACGTAGGATGTACGTATATTATTCTATTCGCATAGTGATTTGATCCAGATTCGAGCACAGAATTTCGAGATAATATTATCGATCCGAGTTGGGATTTTTCGCGCGATTTTCGACGGCGAACCTGGATATGGATTTTTGATTGATTCTGGATATTCTCTATCATAATTGTGACTATGCAAGGAGAATGACGGTTTCTGATCAAGAAACCAGATCTGAGTCCGCACTAGGAAGTCGGGTGGACAATTCTAGTTCGGATGTGGAATTGTGTGATCAAGTGAGCGATCAGACTGATATAGCGTACGGATGTTATGTGCACATCGTACGGGTTTGAATGAAATTGATATTGAAAATTTATGGATAAGAATTGCAAAATGGTATTTGAAATGAAAAGTATATTTTGTGAAATATATGATGAAGTAAAGTGGGAATTGAATATTTCTATGATTAAAATTTACTTTATGGAAGTAAGCGGTATGATAAATGACTTTACAAAAGAGAAATCAAAATTTGAATATTTGATTTGGACTAAACAAAGTTATATATCTTTGTTATATATGGAAACTCCCTTTGTTGAGTCTATTGCTAGAAGAAAATGATTTTTGAAAGTATTTGAAGTATAAAAGTAAATTTATACAAGTATAAATTGATTCAAAGATTTTCTAAGATTATTATATATACGTATATAAAAAGGATTTTTATGAAAATGATTTTGAGGAAAAGGTTTTGGGAACCTTTGAATTTTGGAAAGGCTTTTGATATTTGGGAAAAATCAATATTGGCATTTGGAAAAGCCTGATATGAGAATTATCGATTTTGGGAATCGATTTTGTAAAGGAGCTTTATATGAAATTCATACTCGGTGTATGTTTTGGAAAAATACTATATGTGTATAGTATAAAGTATTTTGAAAGTGGCTCTGGGAAAAAGGCGCTCCCTTGAATGAACTTCTCAGGAGTGCCACTGAGTGGTACTGCCTTGAGCCTCTAAGGGGGAGGTTCTAAAGTTAATCCTGTGAGGAGTCCGGACAAACTAGTTCCTGAGGATTATTGGGTAGCGAAAGTCGAGGGCGCTGATGCCTACAGGGGCATTTGGATTATGCTGTGACGATAGTGTAATTCGATGTCGCTGCGATCTACTGTGGGGACCATAGCGTAAATCGTGTGGAGGATGAGTGCCAACAGTCTACACTTGATTTTGCCGGGATGGCAACGCAACATCGGTAGACTGCGGTCTATGGTCAAGTGGAGGAGTTTCATTCTTTTGGCAGCAAAATTCGGTGGCGCTGATGCCTACAGTTATATGGGTTTTTGCTGTGATAGCAACGTAAAGCCCGGGTATAACTGCGATCTGTAGCGGGTTCCATGGCATAATCGAGGGGCGCAAAGACCTACAGTTATCTATGGATTTTGCCGGGACGGCAACGTAACCATCGGGTTAACTACGACCATGGATGGGAGTGATGATTTCCAGAGTATTCTCACCAAAGATATTTTCGTTATTTTCAAAACTGGTTTCTATACGTTCAATAAAATTATTTTTCAAGTATTTTCACTGGGTGTTGAAATGGGTTTACCAAGTACTTATAGATTTTTAGTCATACGCCTGATCAACGTATGACCAAATTTCTATAGGAATAAGGATGGACTTGTTGAAACATCGAGTTATAAAAGTATTTTTATAAAAACTACTTTGGAATAATATTATATAGATATTAAAAAGGTGTTTTAAAAATGATCAAGGAATATTTATTTGATTTTAAGCATTTTCATAAATTCTGGCTTCGATCCTTTTCGAGGACGAAAACTTTTAAGGGGGAAGGAATGTGACATCCCGGAAATTTAGCAATATGATTTTAATTAGAATTTAATTAGGTTAATTGAATATAAACTAAAAACAGATATATATGTATTTGTAAAAGTAAACTATGATTTGGAAAGTTAAATAGGAAATGTTTAAAATATTCAAAATTTCAAATCTAACTTATTCCCGATAATGTTTTAATGGAAAATATAAAATAAAGAGTTTTAAAATATTCGAAATAAAATGAGCCTTGATGTTAAATAAATGTTCAAATAAATTTATAGTTATGTAAATATAAAATAAACAATTATATGCTTAGAATAAAATAAATCTTATTAATTTAAAACTGAAGTATAAAACAAAATATGGTTATAAAATTATATGTAAATATATATATCAACACTAGAAAATTATGAAATGAACATAAGTGTAAAATTTATAATAATAAATAAGCAATTAAAGGTTTGATAGTTTAAATTTTAGAAAGAAATAAACTTATAAAATAAACACTTAGGGTAATTCTAAAATTAAACATGAATGCTAATGGGACACAAGTAGTTATGAAATAAAATATGGCAAGAGGAACAAAATGAATGCAGATTGTTAAAAAGCAATATGCAAGGAAACAAGACAAAGTTATATATTAATATGCTCACCAAATCACAAATCAGGTTGTATAAACAAAAATGATGATAAATATTAGCTTGTGAAACAAGACAACCCTGTACATGAATGTACTCAATAAAATGAATACAAGTTGACATAATGTAAATATCTTTGAACATGGATTACTTTGTAAACATGAAAAGAGACAAGCCTAATTAATGATAGCACAACTTAGATCATTTCAGCCTCCAAATTGAGAAAAAATCTCTGACCAAGCACAAATCTCGTGTACCAGTATTTGACTCAACCTGTACATATTTCTTTTTATATATCATCCCCATTTCATCTATTTATAAACCTGAGCAATTGAAAAAGAAAAAAAAGAAAGAAAGCTACAACTTGAAAACAATATACAACAATATCATCAACAAGCAAAGAGATCAGAGCTATCATCATCAACTAAATCAAGATACTGGGAGTAAGATCAAGGCTGTGTCTTTGTTAAAAACAAAGCTAGTCTTTGTTCAAAAGGAAGATCAAACTCCTCAACCTGAAGCAAACAAAAGCATAAGTGCAAAGTTTAAATGTATCTCAAACATTAGTAAGCAGTAATTCAAATATCATCCCAATCAAAAGCTTCAGTTCTTACCCATCAATCTGGTTGCAGTTCAAAACAATTTTCCAGATTTCTAAACACTGACTAGTGTTCTCGGTTCAACAGATTTCAGGTGAGTATTCCAAGTTTTAATCTGTTAAATCCTGTTGCATGTAATCATTCTTGGAATAAAGTATGATAAGTAAATTTGCATGTTATCTATATATGATTTCACGGTATGTATATCAGAATACAAATCAATACTCTGTTCTGGTTATCCAGGTTTCACACCTGATCCAGTTTTAAACATCTTCTCCCTTAATTCCTTTTAATCATTGTTATATAAACAAAGTTTGTTAGGAATAATAATTATAAGTTTTATAAAGTATTTCCAGGTATAAATTTGAGTTAGATTAAATAAGAATAAAGAAGAACAGTAGGATCTTATTAATAGAAATTATTCGACTTTAATGATTTCTGGAATTAAGTATATTGTCGAATTTAATTTCGAAATCTAGGATTTTTAAAAGCAAAACCATGATTTTTAAGTTAGTAACTTGTGAAATTCTATGTGATGATATCTTTGCATATTTGTAGGTATGAATGCCTTTGTATATTTTCTGTTGATTTTTAAAATACCTCTGATCGTAGTTCAAGTCTCTGCCCCTTTTTAACTGCAAACATGAATCACTTGTAGAATTGATGCATACGACATGCGTTTGAAGAAAACTTGTGATGTATGTTTGAAAATGTGTCTGCATGTTTGCCTTAAGTTCTGAAACATGTTTATATGAATGAAGATACTGTGTGAATGCCTGGATGTTCATAATGGTCATCTCTGTTTTAACTTTCAGAGATTTAAACTTTGATTAAAAATTTCAAATTCTTCACACTCTAATCTCTTTAGACTAGGTATTAAATCAAAGTATGTTGGTTTAAAACTAAATTAAGGTTTAAGAATATTTTTTAAGAATAAAACATAGAAATATTATCTGGAAGAAATAAAAGAACAGGGAAGCTTAAGATATGTTAAAAATCAAATGCAAAGATCTGTTAATTTATATATATAATCTGAATTTTTTTTTCAAACTAAGATTTTTACCACCAAGATCTTGATTTTTAATATTGGATTAAATGAGCGATTCCAGTTTGACTGGAAATGGGGTTTCGAGAATATTCTGATGATCTAGGTGACTGGGGAGGTCGGGTTCCTGTTGGAGCTAGTCTAGTGATATGGGTGTTTGGCAAAAATGGTGGGAGAGTCGAGTGATCGCCGTGGCATCGACGGCGAAGTAAGACAAGTTTTTAACCCTAGTTTATTGTGACCGGAGTTTTTGATCACCACGAGGTCTCTGGGTGATCGAGTGGAGCAAGATTAGGGTGGTGGCCTCGTTGATGGTCGGAGATTGTATGGCCGAGGTTGCAGCGACTCTGGTGGTCAGAATGGCTTGGTTGAAGGGATTTCAGGTCTGGGTTTGGGTCCCAGGTTGCTTGTGTTTGCAAAATTTTGATCGAGGGCTTGTGATCATGTTTGAGTGGTCTGAGTTAGATGTGGGGATGATCGTCGAATTGTTAGAGGCGGCGTGGGTGGTCGGAAACGCCTGAATCGGCGGTGCATGTACACGGTGATGCTTATGGTGTCAGTTTTTGGGAAGGGATGATGTCCTCGAAGAGGTGCTCGGGTGATTTGGGAAGTGACTCGAGTGTAACCTCGAGTAGTTTGTGATGTTTAAGCATGTAACAGTTTTATGCTGTTAAAGGTTTTTAAAATCCAAAATTTAAACTAAGTTTTTTTTCATGAATGAAGAAAGGGAAACTCGGTTCAACCCAAAGCAGGTTTATAACCAGAGTTTTAAAAAGGCTTTTAAACAAGTTTGAAATTTAAATAAACTTAGTTAGTTTTCTTTTACAAATTACTTTAAATATCATAATTACTCAATGAAGTAATTAAAGGAATTAATTACTCGGTGAAATTAGTTAAGTTGAAATGGTAAATTTTAGTTAATTAATTAATTTTAATTAATAAAAGGAAATCATTAGATGTTGAGTTAAGTATAATTACTTGGGGTAGTTAATGAGGTATAATTACTTAACAAAGAAATTAATGAATAATTCCTGAATGTAAATAATAAAAAGGGAATTACTTGATGGGAAGTAATTACTTGGTGCTTCTGTGTTTGGGTGTCTGATTTATTTCTTTGTTTAAAATTAATCAATATTGAGAAAGCAAGAGTTAATTGTAATTAAAGTAATTAATTAAATTCATTCGTGGTCAATTAAATTAATTTGAGATGGTGGGGTTGATGATCATACTTCTAAAGGATGGGTGGGTATTTCTGATATGAAATGTTTGTGATATGATACCTTTGATTGAATAGTGATAATCTAGTTATCTATCAATGATGAATTACTATGTTAAAATTGGTATCCTGTAAATTAAAAATCGAATTGTATTCACCTAGTAACTTGGAGTTAAGATGACCTTTGATTCGAAGAAGTTGGGTCGGGTATCAGAAAATACCCAAACCCACTTCGATTTGTAACCTAAAGCGATTCTTTGTTGATTGGTATGTGAAATCAATAGGCTAAAATGGAATAATTTAAATGACTGGACCGTTTAAAACTAAGTGAAGGTACTTGGGACTGATTGTGAATATATGTGTAGTCTATAGCAAGTTGTGAACTGACACCGATGAACGAGTTACCCGGGTTTATGTATGTTTTATGCATTAGTATTTCTTGTTAGATGGGTATACTCACGCTGGTTTCCAGCCTGACCCGGGTGTTACTTTGATGTAATGCTCGGGTCAGACCGAGCATTACAGATTTTTAGGTAAGGACGTTCTGGAGCTCAGAAGGCGAGCGGGATGGCAGAACGTATGGAGTGTTCCTCTGTGGCTATTATTTCTATTTGTCAGAGACATATTTGATTTGTATATGTCCATTGTTAGGGTATATGATTATGACTCTGATGTATTATAATTGTAAATTGATATATACAGTATTCTTTGAAACTGTTATTTATGATATTATATTTTGATTCGCTGCGAATGTGAGAATCTGTGTTGTGATTTCTGTTTCTTTCTTCTATTTCTTTCTTCTTTACTAACTATCTGAAATTTTCGGGATCGAAAATTTCGGATCGTTACAATGGGTGCCTGCTTCAGACCATAAAGTGATTTTATAAGTTTACAAACTTTCGTTTCTTAATTTGGATTTACAAAACCCTCTGGTTATTCAATGCATATCTCTTCTTCTAAATCGCCATTTAGAAAAGCGGTTTTCACATCCATATGGTGTATTATAAGTTTATGAATGGATGTAAGTGCTATCAAACAACAGATCGAAGATATGCGAGCAACATGAGCATATGTTTGAAAATAATCCACTCCATATCTTTGCTTATAACCCTTTGCTACTAATCTGGCTTTAAATTTATCGACGGATCCATCGGTATTTAATTTTTTCTTGAATATCCATTTACATCCTAACGGTTTAGTACCAGGAGGTAAATCAGTCAAAATCCAAGTTTGGTTTACCAAAATTGAATTCATTTCATCTGTGATAGCTTCTTTCTTGAAAATAGCATCTTTAGAACTCATAGCTTCAGAAGTTTTTATGCCATCTAACATTCATTACGTATTTAGTGACGTTAAGAATTTCATTCTTACTTCCTTCTACAAAATATGTAAGGAAGTCAAGACCATAGTCCTTTTCTATTCTTGCTCTTTTACGTTTCCTTCGTTCAGTATCCTCTTCAGGTACTGAAACATTCTCGTTGTACTGAGAAGGGTATAATCTTCATCATTGTTATCATTAGTTTCAATATCTTCTGAACTAGATGATGCCAATGGATTCTTGCTAGTTTGATGTTGGGCTATATACTTATTTCCAAAAAATCTACATCCACAGACTAAATTACTTTAAAAGTATCAAGGATAATAAAATGATAAGTTATACTATTAAGAGAATAATTTATGAATGCACGCTTAAATGTTCTATTTCCTAATTTTGGTCTTTTGGGATCTGATTTTCTAACATATGCCAACATCCTTAAGCTTTAAGTCTTCATAAGATAGGTTTTCATTTAAACCATAGTTCATAAGGGGGTATATCCTTCTTTTTCAAAGGAACTCTATTTAAAATATAACATGCAGATAAAATGGCATCGTCCCATAAGGTGTTAGGTAAATTCGAACTAATTAGCATAGCATTAACCATTTCTATTAATATCATATTCAGCGATTCCATTTTGTTGAGGGTTATAAGGAGCAGTATACTGATGAATTAATTCTTGTTGTTTACAGAATAAAATAAAATCATTTGAAAAATATTCACCATTATGATTAGAATGTAATACTTTTATTTTACGTCCTGATTGCATTTCAATTTCAGCCTTGTAAATTTTAAATCTATCAAAGACTTCATCTTTTGATTTCATTAGATAAACATAAGAATATCTAGAGTAATCATCAATGAATGTGACATAGAATTATTTTCGCCATATGCTGTGTAACCTTTTAAATCACCATCGCTATATACAAGATCAAGCAGACTAGTCTTCCTTTCTATAGATTTAAAGGATTTTCTATGTATCTTTGCTTGAACACAAATTTCACATTTAGAGATGGAGACAAAATTGCAATCAGAAATTAATCCTAACTTATTCATATTTATAAGTGAACCATAATTAACATGTTCTAATCTAGCATGCCATAAATCTACAGAATCAATGATATAAACAGAAGTTTTCTTTATTAAATTCAACTTAACCATGTTGTTACAAGAATATCCCCGTCCAATGAACTTTCAGTTCTTGGATAACACTAATTTGTCAGAATCATACACTATCTTGAATCCTCCTATCTTTAAAAGGTATCTAGAGACCACATTCTTGCAAATATAGGGTATATGAAAAACATTAACCAAAGTGAGAGTCTTTCTGGAAGTGAATGGGAGTTCTATAATTCCATGGCCAATCACTCTGCTGCAAACATTATTTGATCCAGTAACTTGATTTTCATCTCCATTAATTTCTTCATAGTTCTTGTAGAGACTACAGTCCTTGCATATATGAATGGTTGCTCCAGTATCAAGCCACCAATCATTTTCTACGCCTCCAACGGAGTTTGATTCTTGCACTACTGCCATTATTGTGTCTTCGATCATATTCGCCTTCATTTGTTTCTTTTGTTGACGACAGTCACGAGCATAATGGTCGGGCTTATTACAAAAATAACAAGTGCCTTTCCTTTTATCTTTCTTAAAATGATTTTTCTTCTTAAACTATGTCTCTGTTAGCACCAAAATTGGTCACTAACCTCGTTCAGAAAGATTGTGTAGAGATATAAGTGATGAAAGCAAATTAAACAGAGAAGACAATGCTAGTTTAAATGCAGAAAGTAAGAACACCAAATTTATAGTGGTTCGGCGTAATTGCCTACGTCCACTTTGCTCAACTTTATTGATTTCCTTTACGGTTGATTACAAATACAATTCGTGAATCAAATGCTTGAATGAAGTTGTTTAAGTAGAGAGGATGAGTCTTGAAAATGGCAGAGTCTTCCCGTATTTTCTCTCCCAAAAAAAGGCCCCCTTTCACTGTGACCCTGCCCCTCTATTTATAGGCAAATATGGGCTGGACTTCCCAAGCGGGCTTGTTAGCCGAACGTTTGAGCCCAGGTGCTGCGTGCCGAACCAGGTACGCCGAACGCTTCTGTGCCGAACGGTCCTTCCCATGCCGAACGGTCCTTCCCATGCCGAACGGTGCTTCCCATGCCGAACGGTGCTCCTGGTGTATGGGAAGTGTAGGGTGATTGCAGTGAAGCCGAGCGTATCTCCCTTTGAAGCTCTTGACCAACCAATGTATGTAGTTCGAACGTTCTCGTTGCCGAGTTATCCTACCGCCGAGCTCCACTGACGCCGAGTACCGTGGGATGCCGGACACTAGTTGACGCCGAGCATAGGTTGTTGCCGAGTGCTCTCCTTGACGCCGAGTAGCTTGTTATGCCGAGCAGTCTTGACGCCGAGTACCCTGTTATGCCGAGCAGTCTTGATGCCGAGCACCCTTGTGTGCTGAGTAGTCTCGATGCCGAGCACCATTGTATGCCGAACGCTAGAACCGAGCATTGGTTGTCGCCGAGTGCCAGTTGACACCGAGTTCCATTGGGATGCCGAGTGCTCCTGGATGTCAAACGCTTCGCCGAACACTCCTGGATGCCGGTCACTCTCTGATGCCGGACACTCTCTGACGCCGGTCGCTCTCTGATGCTGGTCACTCTCTGATGCCGGACACTCTCTGATGCCGGTCACTCTCTGATGCCGGTCACTCTCTGATGCCGGTCACTCTCTGATGCCGAGTTGAACTGGATGCCGAGTACTAGTTGCCTGGTCAAATCTCCAGGAAACACTTGCCCCCCAAAGTGTATCGCGTGGCCGAACGTGGTACGCTTTGAACCGTGCAACCTTTTCGTCACGTCTTAAACCCTTGGCTAACCTCGAACGGAGACGCCCCTTTTGTGGGATCGATCTGTGCCGGACGTGTTCCAAATGCCGAACGAGACATGCGCGTTCGAACGGTGCTTCCTTGCCGAGTGATGCTTCAGTGCCGAACCGTTATGCGCCGAGGCCGAACGCTATGACCTTGACCGGTTCTACCGGTCATGGCCTTTTCGACTTCTACCTCCCTCTATATAACCAGGCGCCCTTCCACCATTTTCCCTTTACTCTTTCTCTTCTGTTATTCCCAGAGATTTGCAATTCTTGCCACTCTATCAGATATAAGGTCTAGTTGATCCTTCCTCAACCTCGATCGTCGAACTAGGTATCATTCCCTCCACGATTACATTGCTTCAACTTTAGGTTCTTGTATAATGTGTGGCTAGTAGGAGTGGTTCGCACGTTCGGAGTCGCCGAACGGTGCATGGTAGTTAGACCTAGCTCCTTTGTGCTGATCAAGACTGGAAGAAAAAGGAAGATGGGGTGTCGAACGGCGTAACCTTCGCCGGACGATCTTGTCTCTGTCGTTCGTCGTAAATGGAGAAAGAGCAGGGCGGAGTTATGATCGAGGGCGGAGCACTGCCTTAGCCGAACGAACTAAGGCCGAACACTACCCTTATGCCGAATAGACATATATGCCGAATAGCATCTAGACCGAACGACATAATTACCGAACAACTGTCATGCCGAACAGTTACATACCTGCCGAACAATATAACTGCCGAACACTATATTCGCCGAACATCAAAAATGCCGACCAATATAAATACCTAGGCCGAACAATATACGTGCTGAACTATACTTAGGATGAACAATACAATTGTCGCACAATAACTCAAGCCGAACAACATTCAAATGCCGAACAAACATATATATGCCGAACAATTTCAATGCCGAACACTTGACAATGACTTAACCGAACCAAGATACATGCCGAACTCTTCTCAGGACGAACAATGTAACTGCCGAACGACATTTAAATGCCGAACGACATTTAAATGCCGAACGATATCAATGTCAAATTAAACTTAAGCCGGATACTTCATAAATTACATGTTTTCTGAATCTTGAACTGTAATCACCTCAAGGCAAGCTTTTTGAGACGGTCAGCGATGACGGTCTTCGAAGGCGATGATTCGAAGCTAATTATTATATCTTTAAAACCTTTAGATTCTTATTGCCTGTACACAATTGCTTGCACTAGTTCACACACCACATGGGGGGAAAATCGTGTTGCTAATTCTAACGTTCAACGTTTTTCAAGTATAGCTCTCTCAAGCATTTAGCCAGGTTCATTATTTATTCGGGATGTCAGGAAAATCTAGTTCGGCCACCATATCTGACAGGCCTGGGCCGTCAGCAAAGCATGGAGCCGCAGATGCTTCCAACCCGTCAATCTCTCCTGCTCATAATTTGGCGCCCGATGCTCTGGAGTCAACCATCTTACTGGACAATCCGGTCGATTCTCAAGCCTCGAAGATCAATGAGGCCGCTCTGCGACGGATATGTTCCATTCACGGAATCCCCTTTGCTGACGTGTTAGTTCCTTCGAGACACGACCGTCCTCATCTGCCCCCAGTCGGGTACACGGCCTGCAACAAGTTCATGTGCTGGATGGGCAGCGTGCCTCCATATAACCTATTTCTTCGGGATGTGCTGCAGTATATAGACATTGCTCCGTCGCAGCTGCACCCGAATGGTCATGCGTTCCTATATGGGACTTATTTACTCTTCATGGCTGTCTTCTCCAGACCTCCAACTCCCGGTGATATCCGATACATTTATATGTTCAAGAGACGGAAAGATAGCCCTTCCTTCATATTCCTCGAGCCATATCACAAGTGCCAGATCTTGACAGGGGCCTGTAGCAAATTCGCCCTGTACAAACAGGAATGGTTCTATGTGCGATGCCCGTCTGGTTTTGCTAGGAGATGGGTTGAAGGCAGTAAGTCTCTCTGCTGAACCGTTATTCGTACCTAATGGGAGTCATGTTTTTCCTAACCCTTCATTTCATCTTTTCAGGTATTAACCCGCGTCCGGAAGGCCGAGGATATTCTGACGCTGTCGACGCGATTAGAGCTCTCCCGGCCGAGGATCGAGATATTCGAGCTATCATTTCAAATGAATCGCTGTCGGGGTTCGGCTTGCTAGCCCCTGATCGTCGGATCAGCCTTCCAGAAGGTGTTACAATTCCCAAACCTCCATCTGGTAAAGGGAAAAAACTTGCCGGCCCGTCGTCGCGTCGCGCTCCCGACACACACGAAGAAGGCAAGCGCAAAGAGGATGATGCACCCGAAACTCAAGGCGAGAACGTGGGTCCTGCTTGGAATCCAGCAATCGAGGTTCAGGATATTGAGACGTCATCCTCCCCTTCGAAGGGAAATAAAAAGTTGAAATATACGGTTCAAAAAGAGAAAATTGGTGACACCTCAAAATCTACGCCTATCCCTCCTGAGAAAGAGGCTTCTTCGCAGCATCTAGAGAGTTCTCTTAGGGGTCTCTCGAACCTCTCTATTCCCGAAGACATACTTAACTACGGGTTCGATGATCCTGAAGCTCTCAAATTCTCCTCGCCCGCTAGAGGCAATGTAGGAGTTCAACTCCCGGCTCACAGAGACAATACTCCGATTAGCAAAGATAAACGAACGGGTCCGTCGGGGGGAACACTTAGGACACACACGCACATGCGCATTCCATAACGTACTTCAAGTCTTTTTAATTCGTGAATTCTCCTTAATTCGTTGTTATCTTCCTTCTTTACAGGTGATATGGGCCGCTCCCACGGACTTGATCGCCTTCAGGGGTCTTCAATATTTCATCACTCCGGACGGGATTCCGGTTCAGGCAGACGCCGGGACCGAGGTGATTATGAAGATAGGGACAATCGTCCGCGCGAGTCGTCTCATCGCAAGAAAGCGCACTATCAATCTTCCTAGTCCCGTGATCTTCCTCCTACAACTGAGCCGGATAAAGAGAAGTCTTTGCAGAAGGGTTATCAGTCTGATGCTGCTCGAGAACAACATTCCAGTTCATCGAGTACGAGGCAAGTTCGAGAGCCGCGAAAAAGAACGGAATTCTCTAAGCCTCCTCCTCCTGCTGCTGCCGTGGACCCAACTGTTGCGGAAAAGATGGTCGACCTTAAGGCCAAGTTTCCGAAAATTTGTTTTGACGGTTTGAAATTCCTCCCGGCCATCCATCACATTCCAGGGCATGTGAAGCAAAGTGCCATTGCCTGCAACAATGACGTCTATGTTCAACATGACGCATTCGTGCACTTGGTGGAGAAGATATCAGAAGTATCTGTTGAGCGTCAACACGAGATCGACCGTCTGAATCTGGAGGCTGACAGCGATAAGAAAATCATCAAACTCCAAGACGAAGAACTCGCCTCTTATAAGTTAAAGCTGGAAGCCGCTGAACAAGGTGCAAAAGATACTGCCGAGGCAGTTACTCGCTTAGAGGTGGCTCACAAAAAGGAGCTTGACGAAGCAGTCCAGCGGAGCGGCGCCCTTGCCCTAGAAAAAGACTCTGTCCAAAAAGAAAGGGACGCGCTCGCTACTCAAGTCAAAGAGCTAAAAGAACAACTCTCCAAGGAGAAAGAAGACAAAATAGCCGCTCAGGAAGAATCACAGCGGTATTGTGATGAGATTGTTGCTACCCGGCTCCTGAAGGCAAAACTCGACGGCGAACTTGCCGGGGTCGAGAAAATGAAGGATGAGGCCCGTGAGGAGGGCAAAAGAATGGCTGTAGAGGAGCTTGATTCTCGCCTGGAGGCGGCCGTAGAGACCGGCAGGGAAGAAGTCAAAAGTATGTTTGACCCGTTGATCGCCGAGTACGGAGCCCGCGTCCTTATGCACCGCGACCTAACATTCTTGGGCGACGGCTACCATGAATCTCTGGCTAAGGCGTGGGAAACTCTGATAAAGATCAAGAAGGTCGAATCAGGCTCCGAGGAAATCGACGAGGATGCACTGGTGAAGGAGTTCCTGAGGGGGAATGAGCCATCGGATTTATCCGTAGCATTGGCTCTCTATGGCAAAGGCTCTTCCCCTTCGAAAGAGAAGAATAACGAGGCTGGCCCGTCAGAGGCCGACACTACTACTCCTCACATCGCCGCTCCTTATGCAGCTCAATCGGCTGGTCGGTCGACGCTTGATCCATTCGAGCAGCATGCCAGCTACGATCCCGAAGATCCCGGGCTCGGCGTTCATGTGCTGTCACCTATCCTGGAGGGTAAAACCCCGCGCGCCACCGACAGTCAACCTGATCCTGGTAGGAGATTCTTCTTTCTCTAGAAGTCGAAGTGATCCGTCATTTTTTAGCAGTGGTTATTCGTTCTAATGCCCACTTCTTATATTTTCTCACAGGTTGTTCTGACACTGAGCTAACTCCGAGGAGCGATGACGCCAAGGAGGAAGCGGGGAAAACAAGCGACGTTGCTCACGCAGGGGTAACTCCCGGCCCAGACGCTCAAGTGATCGGGGCGCTTGACGATGACAAACTTGATACCTCGTCTCCTGCCGAAGGAAGCGACGAAGTTAAAATCACTGGCGCCTCTGAACATACTTCAGAGATGAGCATGAAGGATCGTCTTGCCGACGAGGAGACGAGAAAGGTCAAAGTCAAAGTTGAATCTGAAGTCCTGGAACTTACTGACCCGCGGAATAGACCTTTGAAAATCATTCTCCCGGGCAGGTCCAAACCATTAGATGTTCCGTCTCCTACTCCTGACTCCGTCTCTCTAGCAAGCAAAAAGTCCAAGAAGAAACGTGAGGGAGAGGAGTCGTCGGAAACACCAAAGGCAGACAAGAAGAAGAAGTCGAAGAAATGATCGATGCACTTGTTCAACAAGTTTTTGCTTAAGTTTGTAACAGTTTCTATCTTCCATAACTTGTAGTTTGTATAGGCTCGAATTTTGTAGGAGTGATCTTGTATCCCCATTTTGGACTTATCGAATAAAATTTTAGTTTCTTCTTGTTTGAATGATTCTCTTGTCTTTATTTGGTTTGCTGACACTGTGCTCCGAGGACTTGGAGACTTGAGACTGTTCATGCTCTAGTCCGCGCTCTGGGGACTTAGAGTACTCCGCTCCGCACTCTGGGGGTTCGGAGATTGGAATCGTTTATACTCTAGTCCGCGCTCTGGGGACTTAGAGTACTTCGCTCCGCACTCTGGGGATTCGGAGATTGGAAATCGTTTATACTCTAGTCCGCGCTCTGGGGACTTAGAGTACTCCGCTCCGCACTCTGGGGATTCGGAGATTGGAAATCGTTTATACTCTAGTCCGCGCTCTGGGGACTTAGAGTACTCCGTTCCGCGCTCTGGGGATTCGGAGATTGGAATCGTTTATACTCTAGTCCGCGCTCTGGGGACTTAGAGTACTCCGTTCCGCGCTCTGGGAATTCGGAGATTGGAATCGTTTATACTCTAGTCCGCGCTCTGGGGACTTAGAGTACTCCGTTCCGCGCTCTGGGGATTCGGAGATTGGAATCGTTTATACTCTAGTCCGCGCTCTGGGGACTTAGAGTACTCCGTTCCGCGCTCTGGGGATTCGGAGATTAGAATCGTTTATACTCTAGTCCGCGCTCTGGGGACTTAGAGTACTCCGTTCCGCGCTCTGGGGATTCGGAGATTGGAATCGTTTATACTCTAGTCCGCGCTCTGGGGACTTAGAGTACTCCGTTCCGCGCTCTGGGGATTCGAAAATTGGAATCGTTTATACTCTAGTCCGCGCTCTGGGGACTTAGAGTACTCCGTTCCGCGCTTTGGGGATTCGGAGATTGAAAATCGTTTATACTCTAGTCCGCGCTCTGGGGACTTAGAGTACTCCGTTCCACGCTCTGGGGATTCGGAGATTGGAATCGTTTATACGAGCCTGTATGTCGCGCAAAATAGTGTAATTTATCATCCAATTAAGAGATATAGAAACTTCATAGAAAATGTGGCTTCAAGCCTTTATTAATGAAAATCAACTAAATTGCTCGATTACAACTTTAAAAGGAAACTAAATCATTATTGAATGGAAACACGCAGGAAACAATAGTGCCTATAGCAAGAAAGGGAAACATGCTAAATGTAATAGTGCCGTAAATGTTCACTGTTCCATACTCGGGGGAGTGTCGCGCCATCAACGGTCGCTAGCTTGAATGTTCCTTCTCCAAGCTTCCGTTCAATGGCGTATGGACCTTCCCAGCTGGGACTCATGCGCGATGGTACCGGGAAGACTCGTTTCAGAACGAGGTCTCCCACATCAAAGATTTTTGGTCGGACTCTGCCGTCATAGTAACGTTTGACTCGATGTCTGTGCGCCGCCGCCCTTAATTCAGCTTCTTCCCGTTTTTCATCGATGTAGTCCAGTGACTCCAGCAAGAGGTTTTGGTTTGCCTTGGGATCGTAGTACGTCACTCGGTGCGATGGAACTTCAAGTTCCACAGGTATAACGGCTTCAGAGCCGTATGCCAAGGCGAACGGAGTGTGGTCGGTCGCGGACTTGTGGGTAGTTCTATACGCCCATAATGTTGTCGGAAGTTCATCTACCCATTTGCCTCCAACCTTCTCCAGACGCTTCTTTAGTATGGACTTGATTATCTTGTTAACGGCCTCGACTTGTCCGTTAGCCTTTGGGTGTGCAACGGCGGCGAACTTTTTCTCGATGCCGTACTTTAAACAGAACTCTTTGAACTCTCTGCTTTCGAATTGCGTTCCGTTATCTGTGATGATGGTGCGTGGAAGGCCAAAGCGGCATATAATGTTTCGTACAACGAAGTTAATGACTTTCTTAGAGGTGATAGTGGCCAAAGGTTCTGCCTCAGCCCATTTCGTGAAATAGTCGACTGCAACTATCGCGTATTTCGCACCACCTTTGGATAGAGGCAAAGAGCCGATTATGTCGATTCCCCAGATCGCGAATGGCCAAGGACTGATCATTTGTGTGAGTTCCGTTGACGGAGCCCTCGGGATTTTTGCATATCTTTGACACTTGTCGCATTTTCTTGCGTAGTCCGCGGCATCCCGGTTTACGGTGGGCCAGTAATACCCATAGCGGAGGATCTTCTTTGCTAGCGTTTGCCCCCCAATATGGTCGCCGCATTCCCCTCCGTGGACTTCCCTCAAGACTCGCTTTGTTTCATCATGAGCGATGCATCGTAACAGTGGGACTGAGAATCCTTTCCGGTACATGGATCCATCCTGCATTACGTACCGCGCAGCCTTTCGAAGGACCTGTCGTCTTTCGCTTCTTCTTTCTGGTAAAGCCCCGGTTGTCAGGTACAGTTTGAATGGGGTTATCCACGAGTCCTTCTCGATCTCTGTTTCCAACACAAGATCGATTTTCATCTCGTCCGCACTCGGGGCATGCAAGACTTCCACGGGATACAATCCCATCTGTTGAACATCGTCGGTACTTGCGAACTTAGCCAACAAGTCGGCTTCTTTGTTTTGTTCTCGCGGGATATGTGAAATGTCGTAACGCTCAAGATTTGATAGTAGTTCCTGGACCTGAACGAGGTACGGAGCAAGCTTTCGACCTTTTGCTTGGTAGTCTCCTCGTACTTGGTAAACCACTAACTGCGAGTCACAAAAGATTTCGACTGATTTGATTCTGAGTTCTTTGATAAGCTTCAAGCCGGCGATCAATGCTTCATATTCGGCTTCGTTGTTTGTAGCCGGAAAATCGAGCTTTAGGGCATAACAGATTGATCGGCTTTCCGGAGTTATAAGAACTACTCCTGCGCCGGAGCAACGGTCGTTTGATGCACCGTCAGTGTATAATTTCCATCGAATGGGGGGAATGATATCGTGATCGTCCGATTTGATGGGTATGGTAAATTCAGCGATGAAGTCTGCCAACGCTTGCCCTCGGATGGCCCTCCGTGGTAAGTATGCGATATCAAATTGGCTCAACTCGATGTTCCATTTTAGCAATCTTCCAGAAGTTTCCGGTCGTTGAAGTACCTGCCTCAGGGGTTGATCGGTATAAACGCCGATTGAATGCGCTTGAAAGTACGGGCGCAGCTTGCGTGATGCAATCACCAAGCAATAAGCCAATTTCTCAATTTTAGGGTAATTCTTCTCTGCCCCCGTTAAACGCTTGCTAACATAATACACCGGCTTCTGGACTCGATCCTCCTCACGGATCAAAGCTGCACTTATCGCATGAGGGGATATAGCCAAGTAAACGTACAACATCTCATGGTCAACTGGTTTAGATAGCATTGGTGGGCTCTCCAGATGCCTTACCAGGTTCTGGAAAGCTTCCTCGCAGCTAGACGTCCATTCAAAATTCCTCTTTCCTTTCTTTATTATGTCGAAGAATGGGATGCACTTGTCAGTTGCCTTGGATATAAATCGACTCAGCGCAGCCACTTTTCCGTTCAAGCTCTGTACCTGCTTTATAGTCCTGGGCGCTTGTACATCTCGAATGGCTTGGATCTTTTCTGGGTTGGCTTCGATTCCCCTAGCGTTGACGATGAATCCTAAAAACTTTCCTGATGCAATGCCGAAAGAACACTTCAGCGGGTTGATCTTCATTCCATAGGACCTGAGTATGTTAAACATTTCAGCTAAGTCTTGAATGTGGTCGTTTGACTGCCGCGACTTCACGAGCATGTCATCCACATAGACTTCCATGGTTTTGCCCAGCTGGTCCTTGAACATTCGATTCACCAGACGTTGGTAAGTTGCTCCAGCATTCTTTAATCCAAAGGGCATCACTACATAGCAATACAGCCCGACATTTGTCACAAAGCTGGTGTGTTCCTGGTCCGGAATATGCATTGGGATTTGGTTGTATCCCGAGTACGCATCCATGAATGACAATAATTCGTGTCCTGCTGTGGAATCGACCAACTGATCGATCCTAGGCAACGGGAAACTATCCTTAGGGCATGCTTTGTTCAAGTCGGAATAATCTATGCAAGTCCTCCACTTCCCATTTGCCTTCTTTACTAGCACGGGGTTGGAGACCCACTCCGGGTAGAGGGCGTCGCGGACGAACCCATTTGCTTTGAGTTTGTCCACCTCCTCTCCAAGAGCGGCGGATCTCTCTGGATCCATTCCTCTCCTTTTTTGCTTGACTGGGACGTATTTCGGGTCTACGTTCAACATATGACTTGTGATGGCGGGAGAAATCCCACACATATCAGAATGCGTCCAGGCAAAAACATCAAGGTTTGTCCGGAGGAAGTCGCTAAGGTCTTCTGTCATTGCGGGGCCTAACTGTGATCCGATCTTCAGTATTCGCGAAGGGTCGTCTCGGCTAACCGAAATGTCAATTGTTAATTCAGCCGGTGCCGCCTTCTCTTCCCTGGGTTTCTCATCGTCGTCTCTCGGATCTATATCTCCGTAGATCCGAGAACTATGCCCGAGCCAGGGCTCGGGCACTACTTGTCAATTATTCGCATTGAGGATGCGGACGGGATTGTCCGCAACCTTTCCTTTTTCCCTCCGGTGGGCTTCTCGGAGCTCGGCCACATAACAAGAACGACCAGCTGCTTGGTCTCCGTGAACAATGCCTACTCCTTTGTCAGTCGGGAACTTCAAAGTCAAGCACCATGGGGCTAGTGCCGCCCTAAATTTAGCCAGGGCCGGCCGACCCAAGAAAACATTATATGGAGAGTCCACATCCAAAACTACAAAGGGTAGAATTCGTACCCTCCGACGCTCGCCTTGTCCCAGTTCAACTGGTAACTCGACATATCCTACTGCATCAGTCGCAGCGCCGTTAAAGCCGTGGATACGAGCTTTGGATGGTTTCAAGTCTTTTGTCTCTAGCTTCATCTGATCATAGGCCTTCTTGAAGATGATGTTGACTGAACTTCCACAATCAATCAAAATTATTTTTACATATGCTGGTCCGATTGTTGCAGATATGACCATGGGATCGATGGTCGGAGCCTCTACCTGATCAGCGTCTCTGTTTCTGAACACAATATCGTCTGTCATCACGCGCTGCTGCTTAGCAGGGGCCCCGTCCTCTACGTTCGAACAACACTCGAAATCTACATGCTTCAAGGAGCTCGCATATCGTTCCATCTCTTGCCAGTTCTTATCTGCGGGATGAGGTCCGCCGATAATTGTATTTATAACCAGTCTTCCAACAGTCCGGGCAGGTTCCTCTGGATGACGTGGAGCCGGTGCACGACCTGGGTTGGACGTTCCCTGTCCTCCTTCCTGTGGATCCTTTACAAATTCTTGCAACTTCTTTTGTCTGATCAATTTGTCGATAGCGTCATGCAGGTGTCTGCATTCTTCCGTGTTGTGTCCATAGGTTTCATGGAAGCGGCAATATTTCCCAGTCCGTTTCTGTTCTTCAGTTGATTCTTTCGGACGTGGTTTTCTATATTGAAAAGTATTGCATGTGGATAGGTAAATGTTCTCAAGTGGGGCGTTTAGCGGAGTGTACTCGCTGTAGCTTGGAATTCTCGACTTCCACTTTCCCGCTTCTTTCCTCTTTCCTTGACTTCTTCCTCCGGACTCTTTGGGCTGCACAGGCTTATTCTGGACGTTGACTTGGACCTTTCCTGAATTGTCTCCAGATTGCTTCACAGCAATGTTGCTCTTAATTGACTCTTGGGCAGGTCCCGGTGCCTTGTCTCGTCGTACCCACCTAGCTTCCTCTCTCCTTATGAACTGGTGTGCCTTGGAGTAGAAACGCTCTAGCGTAGTCGGAGGTTTTCCTGCCAGCCAGTCTCCGAATTCAGAATCCGGATCTACACCTCTCATCACAGCCATTAGAATTGCATGGTCGTTGGGATTACTGACTTCAGTTGCCGCAACGTGGAATCTTTGTAAGTACTCCTTCAGCGACTCTCCGGGATTTTGGATTACACTTGACAGAGACATCACGTCCTTCGGGCGTGTAGTGTGTATCCTGAATTGCTCAATAAACTTCTTTGCCAACTCCTCGAAATTTGATACGGATCGCGGAGGAAGTCGGGTGAACCACATAGTAGCGATCCCAGATAGAGTAATCGGAAAGCACCTACACTTGGTGGCATCATTTGCTCTGGCTGAATCCATCATCCATTCATACCTCATTACATGTTGTCTGGGGTCAGTCTTTCCTTCGTATGCAGGAATGGTTGGCATGCTAAACTTCTTGGGGTAGGACGCTTGCAGCACAACATCCGTGAACGGAGTATGACTTCTTGACACTCCCCAATCGTCATTTGATAAGCCCTGATTTTCTTTCATCAGTTGCCTGATCATGGCTGTCAGATCGGGTGTCTGTATGGAAGCTGGGAGGTTGGAGTCAGTTCTACGTGCCTGTCCATGCTGATGCCTCCTTTCCTGGCGATCTGCCAATCGTGCGTTATGAGGTTCAACATTGTTAACATCTTGATGGTCTGGAGCTCCCTCCTCCACCTGTACTCCGGTTCGGAAGTTTCCAGTTCTGGCTTGGTCGCGGTCTCCTGCTGTTCGAGCAGCAGCATCTGCCCTTGCAGCTTCGGTCTTACGGCGTCTGCGCCTGGGTGGCTCATCAGAAGAAGTTGAGCTGTCAGAAGAGGAATAAGCAGCTGGATTGCCCCCAGCATTCTGTTGCTGCTGTTGAGTGAGTTGTGCCATCAGGTTGGCATTAGTTTGCATTTGTTCTCCCAGTTGTCTCCTGCTTTCCCTAAGTTCTCTCATCAAGTCGTTGAACTCCACTCTGGTGACAACTGGAGTCTGTTCTTGAGCGGCAATCCCTGCACTCGGGATCGCTGGTTGATTGCTAGGTCCTGCTTGTTGCACGCTTGCAGTCTCTCGGGCATCCGCATTAAGAGAAGCTGACCTGGTACGTGGTCTTGCCATTGTAGAGTTATTGGTATGAACTCTGAGTAGGATCAGCGGATGTTCTATCAGTAAGTCGGATCTTCTTTGGGGGATTTGCTCAATCCAGTAGCTTCAAAGCAGATCCTTGAGGTCTGAGAATTCGATTCTTAGTGAAAGCACCAAAGTGTTAGCACCAAAATTGGTCACTAACCTCGTTCAGAAAGATTGTGTAGAGATATAAGTGATGAAAGCAAATTAAACAGAGAAGACAATGCTAGTTTAAATGCAGAAAGTAAGAACACCAAATTTATAGTGGTTCGGCGTAATTGCCTACGTCCACTTTGCTCAACTTTATTGATTTCCTTTACGGTTGATTACAAATACAATTCGTGAATCAAATGCTTGAATGAAGTTGTTTAAGTAGAGAGGATGAGTCTTGAAAATGGCAGAGTCTCCCCGTATTTTCTCTCCCAAAAAAAGGCCCCCTTTCACTGTGACCCTGCCCCTCTATTTATAGGCAAATATGGGCTGGACTTCCCAAGCGGGCTTGTTAGCCGAACGTTTGAGCCCAGGTGCTGCGTGCCGAACCAGGTACGCCGAACGCTTCTGTGCCGAACGGTCCTTCCCATGCCGAACGGTCCTTCCCATGCCGAACGGTGCTTCCCATGCCGAACGGTGCTCCTGGTGTATGGGAAGTGTAGGGTGATTGCAGTAAAGCCGAGCGTATCTCCCTTTGAAGCTCTTGACCAACCAATGTATGTAGTTCGAACGTTCTCGTTGCCGAGTTATCCTACCGCCGAGCTCCACTGACGCCGAGTACCGTGGGATGCCGGACACTAGTTGACGCCGAGCATAGGTTGTTGCCGAGTGCTCTCCTTGACGCCGAGTAGCTTGTTATGCCGAGCAGTCTTGACGCCGAGTACCCTGTTATGCCGAGCAGTCTTGATGCCGAGCACCCTTGTGTGCTGAGTAGTCTCGATGCCGAGCACCATTGTATGCCGAACGCTAGCGCCGAGCATTGGTTGTCGCCGAGTGCCAGTTGACACCGAGTTCCATTGGGATGCCGAGTGCTCTTGGATGTCAAACGCTTCGCCGAACACTCCTGGATGCCGGTCACTCTCTGATGCCGGACACTCTCTGACGCCGGTCACACTCTGATGCTGGTCACTCTCTGATGCTGGACACTCTCTGATGCCGGTCACTCTCTGATGCCGGTCACTCTCTGATGCCGGTCACTCTCTGATGCCGAGTTGAACTGGATGCCGAGTACTAGTTGCCTGGTCAAATCTCCAGGAAACAGTCTCATTCTCAGGCTTCAATGAATTTGTCAATTCAATATTATTTGCCCTAGTTAGAGACTCAGTTTGCAGATTATCATTTAATTCTCTTTTATAAAAGTCCTCTTCTATGCGAAGATAATGCTATAAATTCTCTAAATCATAATTCATCTTCGCATGTTTTAATTTCTTTTTATAATCATTCCAAAAGTGGGGGAGCCTAGAAATTATAACTCCAAAAACAAAGGATTCAGGGAGTTCAATCTTGACATCTTTAAGTTGATTTACTATATATAATTTCACTAACTTGTCAAATAATGGACTTATTATCATTCATTTTAAAATCCATAAAATTGCATACCAGGAATTTCTTGTTGCTTGCCTCAGATATTCGATATTTACTTTCCAATGCAGTCCTAAGTTCTTTGGCTGTTTCCAGACATTTGTGTGCATTGTACACTGAAGTAGACAGTGCGTTGAGTACGTATCAGCTACACAGGAAATTATTTTCTTTTCACTTCGCACGTTTCGCTTTCAACTCATCTATATTTGTCGAAGTTTCTTCGTGTATGCCTCCAAATCATCTTCAAGAATGTAGAAGAGTTTGATGGTGATAAAAAAGAACTTCATAATTTCTTACCAATGTGTGAAATTTTCGCCATCAAACCGCTCCAAACGCGTTAAATGTTGATTCATTACTTGTAGGGCATTGATATTGCTTGAACTCGAACCACCCATGGTTAAATATTGTCTAAAAATTATTTGGAAATTATCGATGATTCAAGTATTGTGACGAGGAGATTGTTATACTTTTGAATTCAAGGATCTACTATATAGATTCTTTTAGACAATAGTTCAACCTAACATGTACAAATGGATTGTAGAACTATCGACTTTAGGATTCATTGAAGCCTTGAAACAACATAACTAGATTCAAAATTTGTACGATTTTGATCCGGCCAAGAACACTCTTTTATAAATCTCTGATGATGCGATGTTAGAAAATAGATTGGAGAAGAAGAAGAGAAGTTTTTATTTGCAACATCTTTTAGGCGTTTCTGATTTGCAACACCTTTCAGGCATTACTGATTAGCAAGATGTAGAAAATGCTTTGAAATGGATTTCAGGCGTTGCAAATTTCAAAGAGAAGAAAGTTGTATTGCAACAACTTCCGGGTGTTGCTATTTATAGTTGTAGAGAGGTGCCATTTCACCAAGGGTACATCTGTACAAAACGTTGCTTTCCAACAATCCAAAACCGTTGCAAACGGTTGCACCTTATTTTGAATTTGAGTTTTGGGTTACTAACAGGCTGAAATTTGGACATATTAAGTCAATAGAATTTTTTCCAAAAATATTATTTAGATCTAAACCCAACCCGACCCGGTCCGGTTCGATCGGTCAGACAGACGGCGGCGCGTGCATGTGAGGTAGTTATGCATGACTTCCCTCCTCACAATAGAGCAAACATTTTGGTGCTCAATGGGTCCAACCTTCTCTTGAGGAACCTATATTTAAACAAATATAGTTCCTATAATTTCTAGGATGTGGGACTATTCCCAATCCCACTTCCTCCTCTTCTTTTTTAAAATAAACCACAATGCCCAAATTATTTTGAAAACTTACAACAGCCTGTTGGTGATAAGGAGGATAACATATTGGTGCAATCCCTTTTTGCTTTGATTTCTGACATTGATAATGAAGTTTGAGATTCTAGCCGTATGTTGGAAGGCACTCCTATCAATTGTAAGCACCTTTTGGCTCCTCTCTTAGTTGCTACTCCCGATGATACATGTAGGGTTGATACCCTTGTTGGTTTGCATCTTGGAGATATAGTGAATGATACAGAGGGTTGCGCTAGTGCTTTAAGGGCAGTTGATTCTTTGTGGATGCATACTGTTGGAGTTGCTATGAATGATACAACTAGTACTTCTTCTGTTGGATGCACGCATACTATTGGAGATGTTCTGATGATTTAGGGGCAGTTGGAGATGTATTGAATGTTACTACTGGTTGTTCGCAATCTGTATGTGATAATGCCTACCTAATATCACTAAACCTACTAACTTAAATTTCTATAAGCTAACTTCACTTTCAAATCAGATTTTTGATCAGTCCTTGATTGATCTTCCAGCTAAAGCTCCTCCGGTCGTTGCTAATAAGTGGTCTTCCTTGTTCAAGCCATTGTTGTGCAATGCTGGTGATTACATCCCTTGTTCTTTTGATACGGTTGAGATTGATGGAGTCATGTATCCTCCTGTTGAGGTCATTTAGGTAGGTGAGGCCTAATTGGCTAATTATCTGGTTGGGTTCTTTCTTGATGCCAATCCAGCTTAACATGTTGTTCGTGAGCATTGTAGGAATCAATGGAATCTTAAGGGTGGATTTTAAGTTCATTATGATAATTCTATGTTCTATTTTAAGTTCTCTAGACTTGAGGAAAGGCAACGTGTGCTTGTGGCGGAGCCTACATTCATCGAAGGTAAACCTTTTACTATTATTACTTAGAGTATGTCTATTGATAGTGCAGGAGAACATGTGTTATTCATTCCTATCTGGGCCCACTTTACTCATATCCCTTTCGTTCTGCAACCGTTGGTTGGTTTGAACAGGCTTGCCAGTCTAGTTGGTAATCTTAAGTGCTTCGATGTGAATAGGTGGCCAGAGGTAGGATCATGTATGCTAAGACTCCAATTGAAAATACTTCAAACATGCCACTTCCTTCCAAGCTTAGAGTTTGCGATGCCGAGGAGAAGTTGCAGTTGTTGATGTTCACTATAGCTGGAAGCATGATGTTTGTGAGTCTTGCCACTCCTTTGGTCATTTGGCAATTTCATGCAAGCATTGTCCTCCTATCGCTCCTTTAGATGGTCCTCCTATTCCTATTCTGGCTAAGATCCCTCTTCCTCGGCCTCCGTCTAGGAAGTGGGTTCCGAAGACTAGCCTCCCTGTGGTTGGTACTCCGGTTGTTCCTTTGGCTTCTTATACAGTGATTTCTCCCTCGATTATCGCAATCCCCAACTCTGGCTCCAATACGGGTACTGCCACTATTGAGACCCTACATTCCCTACTCATATTTTAGAGTTTCCCGCTTCATTGGTTTAGATCCGAAACTATCCTCTAACGAGATAGTATGGAGTTTGTTTGAGCAAGCCTAGATTCATGTAAATTCAGAATTGACATATGATCCGAAGTATGCAACAGTATGTTGGTGAAGATGAGGAGAGTGGATGACTTTATTATCAGACAGTAGATGATGATCTATCACTGTTCTCTATTGGTGAGCTTGGCTAAAAGAATAGGTCTCTTTTAGAGGATTCATTTTAGGATAGGAATTATTTTTACTACTCTGATTCGGTAGATTACGTTCCTTCTTTAGTTTCTTTGTTCTTGGGTTACTTTTTTTATTGGGCCCGATTCTTCGGATCATGACAGTGGATCCTCTTCTAAGGAAGGCGACTAGTCTGTAGGCTTTACTAGTTTTGTCCTTTTTGTCAAACTCTTGTGTTAATTGTTCTATAGTTATTCTGCGCATGTGCGGAGCACCTGTTTTTTAAATTTTTAATAAATATGGACGACCCACTATAAAGCCGGCTTGCCTTGTTGAAAAAACTAAATTATTTATAGATATTTTATTTTTGAAAAAAATAGTAGTTGTTTTAATAGATTATTTTATAATTTTTAAAATATTTTAACAATATTATAAAATTAGTTTCATAATTAAATGTAATTATATATATATATAATTTAATATAATATAAATAATTTTATCATAATTTTTTTTCGACTTTTAAAATAAACTTTCGGTCGAAATTATTTTTTATACATACATATATAATTTAATAATTTATAAAATGATTTAAACATCGCATACATTATTTATTTATTATTGTAACGGCCCATATTTTACGTATCAGGGGATTGTTAAATATTAAATTCATCTGAGGTTGTATGACTCTATAACTTTGGGAAATGTCTTCTTATGACATTTTCTATCTTTCTAATTCTTCGATGTGAAACTTGGACTCGGAGACAGTGTAGGAAATTGGTTGGATTAGTGGCTTTGGTCGATGCGAGATGTGCTCAGGGTATGGAGAGGAGTTGCTTGGCTCGATTCTGGCCGATGAAATTGGTCTATTGATAGGTTGGTTTGGAGGTCAGACATGGAGGTCGGTTCGATGAATGGCTTGGGGGAAGGTTTGGTTTGGTGATTCTGGAGGGAGGGGAATGGTGGCTATAAGTAGGCTGAGCCATCATCCCAAAATCATTTTTCCACTTCTCAAAAGCATTTCCCCAAACCTCCATTTTTAATCTTTCTTCAAAAACCTTATCTTTATTCCTCCAAATCAAACCTAAATCATGGATTAGCAAAGGGATTCTCCCAAGATCAACAAATCCACATTTCTATGGAGGGAAAATCATATCTTGATTGATTTGTGGATCTGCCACGATTTGCGTGCAAATCACCGTTGTGTATGATTTATCATCTCTCACCTTACTATATATGTATATATAGGTTTTGACATATTTTAAACCCATTTTTAAAGTCCAAATCATGTTTGGGGACTATTTGAAGTAAAATATGAAGTAAAAAAACAAATTTAAAATGTTTTAAAGTGGTCTAATCATGTTAATTTGATATATGGTTGCATTAATGTGTGTTAAGCTATGTTAGAGAAATATTATAGTGTGATTTGCCATGAATTGATGTATGTTTGCATATTTGAGTGTTGTTTGGTGCATGTGTGGTGTTTGCTTGTATGCTTGAAATGCTCATCGGAACAACTTATATTAGGAACCATGAAACCGAGCTTTGATGGATTGGCTCGAGATTTTTGAGAGCTGTATCATTGCATACGGAATGCACAAGGGTTAAAGAACGGAGTATAGCGGTGAAATCGGTGCAAAATTGAGAAGTGGATATACTACAAGATTTTGGTCTGATGTGCTTGGTTCGACATTATTTGGCTCAGGCTTGGCTCTGGTTTGACATTAGGATGGCCCGATACTTGGCTTTATATGGCAAAGGAAGACCGGATAGGAAATCCTATCTGGTAGTTATTTGGTTTGGCAAGAGGAGCACTGGACATGAAATCTTGTCTGGTGGTTGGATGGTTCGGTAGTGAAGGGATACCGAACAGGAATTTCTGTTCGATGTTGTTGCTGGTTCGGTGGGTTCATGGTTTCAAGCTAAACAGAGAGGAGATTAAACAAAGCGAAGCATGGGGTTTTGGCCAGAGGCTTCGGGCATGGCATGGACATACTTCGGGAAAAACTTTAGGGGTCTTTGACGAGTTGATGGAGAGTAAGGGTGGATGATTCCAGGACAACTCGGGATGATCTTGGACTTCCTGCAACGACTAGTGAAGTAATGGCGTGGTGCTACGACGTCGACGATGGCAATGGCTTTGGTACTTTGGTATGATGTCTTTAAGACTTACGATGATGTCTAAAGGCATTTCAAAGATGACAACTTAACGATGGGAGTCGTGGAGGTGATCCACAAGGGCAAGTTCGACGATGGGCGCTTACGAGTAGGATTTGCGAATGTGTCCTACTATAGAGTAACCGTGATGGAATAACGATTGAGTTCCATTATAGAGGTGCACACAAAGGGATTGTTGATAACTCAGAGGCTTTTGGGTGCTTATAAAGAAGGGGTATGTGGGACACCCATAGAAAATGCGGATTACGGATCTTAAGGCAGAATTAACACTAGAGGGGGGTGAGTAGTGTTTAATTAATTTTATGAATCCTTTTAAAATCTTTTCAAATTAAATCCAAACAGATGCAATTCATAAACACAGAAACAATCACAGAATCAGAAACAGATCCAAATAGTAAAAAAAAGCAGTAAAGGAAAGAACACACCAGAATTTTATACTGGTTTGGAGTTACCCTACATCCAGCCCCACACAATTTCTTGTGCAGATTTCTTTTCAAATATAATGTCGATATTACAACCTCGATTTCAAGGCCACGAGATACACCCTCCTGTCTCCGAGTCCAGGGAAAACTCTCTTGATTTAACCAGGCTACAAGATCACCTAATTGATTTACGGGCTAGAATCACACCCAATTGATTTACGGTCCATAATCACACCATTTCCAATCACACTTTGATAGAGAGGGACTCGATACACTTCGACCTTTCGATCTTTGATTACAAATGATCCTATAACTCTGAATAGCACTGAGATCTTTGAGAGAGAGTGGCAGAGAATCAAGCTAGAGATAATCGAGTTTGGTTCACTTAGAATTTCAGTAGAGTTTTGTTAAAGCATTTGAAATATAAGAGAATATTTGAGTGGAGACGGAGTGAAGAAATGAAGAAAAACTAACTTAAAATTCATTTAAAACAACGGGTATTTATAAGAGAACAATGGTCATGTCCATTCGCGAAAGGTTATGACGAATAGACACTTCTTTTGAAAATTTGAAATTTGAATTCAATGGCTACCATGTCGACATGGGGGGATGAGGGATGTCGACATGCCTATGTTATTTTTGAAAATAGATTTTGCTTTAAAATGATTTCTATTCTAAAACTTGTCAAAACAATTTCTAAACTTTGTAAACCATTTTGAATATAGTTTAAACTTATAAAAGAGTTTTAGAAAGTAATCTTAAAATATATAATCTATAATATAAAAGTAATATTAAAAACTAAGTATAGATTTCTTTAAAATAAATTAAAGCTAAAATATTAAAATCAAGAGATAGTTTAAAAAACAAGAGATGATTTTGAAATTAATACGATTAAAAATATTTTTTGAATTAAGACTAAAATATTTAAATTGATAGAGATGACTTTAAAAAGATTGTTTTGAAAACATAAATCATTTTGAAATTTTCGTGGATTCATTTCCACTAGAGAAGGTCGTGGGTTCCATCCCACTAAAGAGGTCGTGGGTTCCATCCCACTATTAAAGCGAGAAGGTGGATTCCATTCCACAATTAAAATTCGAATAAAGATTTAAGTGCTATTATGAAGTTTTAACATAAATCTAGACTCTATTACTTATCTTGATACCTTGAACTCTTGATAATCTTGATACTCATGAGTCTTCAGTCTTGATTTCTACAATCTTGAATTCGTCGATCTTGAATCTCTATACTCAGTCTTGAATCTTTATACTCAGTCTTGAATCTTTATACTCAGTCTTGAATCTTTATACTCAGTCTTGAATCTTTATACTGTACAGTCTTCATTCTCAGTACCTGCATATATATATATATATATATATCCTGCATATACATATATATCTAGACAAGAATATTAGTACTTATATTTTATAACAAGTCCTAAGGTTGTTGTCATCAAAACCATCATCTTAGGAACTAAAAATCTCCCCCTTTTGATGATGACAACCTATGTTTATAAAATCTACTCCAACAAACTTCGATTCTACTCCGACTCCTCCTTATTCCAACAACTTCCCCTTAATCTACTAACTCCCCCTTAATCTACTAACCCCTCCCCTTAATCTAAGCCTATCTAACTTATTTTATAATAATTCTCCCCCTTTGTCATCAACAAAAACTAATCCTAAACTACATAACTCCCCCTTAAACTAATACTATGGAACTAAATGCTAATAACGAAGTATAATAAACGAAACATAAATCTAATTTTATTATATATGATGTTACATTACACATATGAAACATAGACACAAACATATACAAGTACACAAAAAATATTAAAACATTAATATAATAACAATATAACGAGAGTCCTTGACAATTGGTGACTTGTGAATCGAACAATTAGGGTAATGGAGACAAAAGTTTCCATGTTGTTCGACCAAATTACCATTTTTGTCAAAACAGACTTCTCCAACGCAAATAAATTTATCGTCTCCATCCATTTGCGCTTCTTCCTCTTCTTCCTCTTCTTCTTCTTCTTCGTCGTCCTCTAATGGATTATGAATACGTATGTTAAAGGAATCATGTTCAATCATAATAGGGTTTGCATGATTATCCATTAGAAATTTTTGCAAATTTCTAAGAATCTTGCCTTGTTTCTCTTGTTCCTTTGTTATCCTTATTTGCATGACTTGTAATTCAGTTAGCATTTGCAGAGAATCGTTCATAATTTCCTCAATCTTCTTTACTCGAGCCAATGTAGTTCTTTGAAATGGACCAGAATTAGGAGAAGGGAAGGAAAAGGTTGCATTTTGGTTTGATTTAGAAGAGAAGGTCATTATTTTATATTTTCAGAAGTTTATTACAGAGAAAATGAAGTAAGAAGATAGAAAAATTCAAAATGTTGTGATTATATAACCACCAAACTGATTTTAGAGGGAAAATCAAAATTTTAAAATTTATCGTTGTATGTCGACATGGGGGGTAGGGGCATGTCGACATCCCTATGAAAATTTTGCCAATTTTGTTTTTCTTTATTTGTTTAAATATATATGTTACTATATCTATATTCTATATCTCAATTATAGAATAAATACTTAGTTCTCTTCTTAATTTAATAAAGGCTGATTGATTCAAGTGTTAGGTCAGTATATGTAATGACCCTAGATTTTAATTTAATTTAAATTAATAATTTGTTGAATTTTTGAATTAAAATTTGTAAAATTTATTATAAATGGAAGCGAGTTTCCCCGATTCAAATAGAAAATATATTAAGTCAAATTGATTTGAAAATTTGCGTATATGTGAATATATATGTATATGTGTATATATGAGAATATATATATGTATATAGATATATATGAGTAAATTTGAATTTATAAATATATATGTGTATATTGGATTTGAAATATAATCTTAAATAAATGGTTTTAAAAATAAATAAATATATACTTTGGATACCAGATAAATAAAAGATTTAAAATTTAGAATTGATGTCAATTTGAATTTCAAAAATAAAATAATTAGTATTAGAATTGAATAATAATAAATGTTAAACTGGAAAGAAAATATAAAATAAAATTATAAAATATAAAATATGAAGTCAAGTAACATAGTTATAAAATTATGTAAAATATAAGTAGACATATTAACTAAAATCTAACATTTTAGAACTCATGCATATTTCAAAATATAAAACAAAAGAAAGAAACAAAATAAAATATATTTGTACATAAGTTAAGAACTATAACCAATAACTAAACAAATACAAAGTAAACCATTTGCTAAACCTTAACAATAAAATAAAAATAGAAGTTCACTCATATTCATAAGTAATAAAACAAACAAAGTAATAAATACAAGTTAATAAACAAATCTGCAAGCCACTAACATCATTTCAGCCGAAAAACAAAACAAATAAAGTATAAAAAAATGAAGCAACAAAGGTAAAATAACAAGGCAAAAGAAAGAAACATATGTACTTACTGGAAATCATTTCAACCACCATAAAATAAAATACAAACAAAAAAACAGAACTGCATGTTAACAACGATGGGGAGCATGAAGCATTAAATGCTATCTACCTTTCAGCATGGAATAGATCATTTCAACTGCAATAAGTATGGCTTAGTCAACAAAAAGAAAAAAAAATAACCTGTACACTTCTCTTTATATATTAGCCTTCCCATTTCATTTTCGTTTATCAAAGTCAAGCAAACCAGAAAGAAAAATAATAGAGAATACGCATTCTTCTTCAAACTCAAGATCATCTTCATCAAAAAAATTCATCAGCATGTAGTTTTAAAAATCAAAGTTAGAGAAAATTCCAGGACTCAAGTTTCAAATTCAAACTGCTTTTCAAAAAAAATCAAAACAGCTGCAAATAAACTGCCCTGTCTTCATTTTAAGGTGAGTAAACTTTTAAAAAGAAAAAAAAAGGTTTAATCTATGGCTATCTATATTGCATGCATTGATCTGAGAATTTCCATTGATGTTGCTTGGAGATCTTCAGTATTTGTATGTAAGAATGACTGTGTATATGTATAGCTACTCTGTTCTTAGTTGTTTCATAGGCCATACTTTACCTTCAAAAATTCAAAGTTCTTAATCCAATCATCATTAGGTTTCGAAGTTTAAATAAAAGTTGTTTATTAATAAATGGTGATGTTTTAAAAATAATCTTAGGATTTTAACTTCAGTAAATAAGTAAAAAATGGGAATAACAGTGGATATACTTATATATGTAAAAAAATTAACAATCTTAAATTTTAATTTAAATTATAGGAATGGATTAGTGATGGAAAATCACGAATTTTGATATGCATTTCATAATTTCAAGATGGTTAATCTTTGGGAATTTTCGAGGTGTTCGAATTTGGTGTTTTGGGCGACTGTCGATGATCGACGAGGATTTGGGAGGTCGGTTTTGGCTGGAAGGAGGATGGTGGCATGGAGATTGTGGGAAAAATACATTGGTATTTTATTAATGGCTATGGCGATCGGAATTTGGTATATAAGGGTTTTGCTGTCATTTTTAATGGCCGATGGGTTTGAGGAAATTCCGATGCGGTTGAAAGTTTGTAGGGGATCGCGATGGCAGAAATCGCTTCGTGGGGACGTGGTGCTGCTCTGGAGTGATCGCGTGGGTTCCAGTCATCATGATCATCGACGACGAGAAGATTTCATTCGTCTGCGTTTGTTCCAGTTGTAGTCGTGAGGCTCGTTTTCGATTTTGAGTTGTATCTTCGAATCTGGGTCTTGACTCGTGATCGCGTGGGTTCGTGGAGTTGTTAAGGAGCATCGCGACGATCACCAGAGGTCGGAGGTGTTGGTGCAAGTGCACCGCGTGCACGTCGTATCTGAAGGCTGGGGGGCTCGGGTTTGGTCGCGTGCGAATGGGTGATTTTCTCGAAGCAGATGAAGTTGGTGGAAGACTCAGGGATGACTCGGGGAGTTTGAAGATAAGTCTCGGGTTTTCTTCAAACTGCTTTAAAAGTTTTAAAACCTGTCAAAAGTTCTAAAGTTTAAACTGAATATAAAATATAAGCAAGATTAATAACAGGATTATATCAAAGTTTTGAAATATGGTCTCAAACCGAAATTTCTATCCTAGTTTTGAGATAAATGAAGATTTAAAAAGTTTAAAATTCTTGTAAAATCCTTTTTATAAGATAAGAATGTCTTTAACATGTAATTTAAAGAATTTGTGAATTGTTTCTAGAAACTTGTTAGGTTAAATTTGTATTCATTTTTAAATTTCAAAATTGAAATGAAATTTTAAAATAAATTCGAAAGTAAAATGTTTTCGAAATGATAATTAGATCATTAATAAGAAATATGATTTATCTTAAAGATAATTTAGATTTTTGTGATTAATAATAATAATAATAAAAGGTTTATCTTTAATTAATTAAGATAAATAATTAAGGGTGACTTAAATAAGTAAAGGATAATTATTTAATAATTAAAAGTTAATTATTTAAATAATTAAAGGTTGATGATTTATAATTAAAGGTTAATTAATTATTGATGGTTAATTAATAAATGATTAAAGAATAATTAATCAAAATGATCTGTAATTTATTAATGTTAATTAACCAGGATTAGTAATTTTCGTAAGTAATTAAAACTGATTTGGATTACTTAAACAATTAACTGATCATACTTATAGATGTTTAATATTTTATTACATGCTATGTGATGGATTGATATATTAGTTCTGCGATGTGATGCTATGTTATGTTTTGTGCTAAGCTGTTATATCTGTGATGTATATATTGTTATATGAATATGCAACCCCTTGACCCGTAAAACGACACTTGAATTTTGATGCGACGGGGAGTCGGATTCTAGTTGGTTATCCGAAACCCACATCGAATTGTAGTAGTGAATCTTTGTGACCGATAAATTTATTTTATCTATGAATCTGTGAATGAAGATAAGCGTTATCGATTATACCGCTTATCGATATATCTGTGATGATTGATGTTGCACTATTGTGTGTAAAACCCCTGGACTACACCATACACACACAAATATGGATTTCACGTGGAAATCGGTTAAGTCACAGATGATTTAAAATTTATGTTTTGAAATTGAAATTTTAATTTCAATTGATTTTGAAATTGGAAATTTGGGTTTAAAGTGAAAAGCTTTTGAAATAGAATTTCAAAGATAAAAGTTATTTTGAATAACTTGATAAAGTTTTGAAGTTTAAATAATTTGATTTAAACTTAAATTCAAGATTTGAAATTGAATTCTATGATTTCAAACTAGGGATTAATAATGTTATACCCGTTATATATGGGTTAAACTATTTTAAAAGTATTGATTTTGGAATGTGAATATAATTCAAGAGCTTTAACTTGTGCAAATATAATTGAATTTTTCTTAAACGAAAACTATTTGTTTTCAAATAATAACAGCTTTCATATAAGAAGTGAACTTCCAATTTGTGTTGAAAGGTTTCAAATTTAAAATGAAATTGAAATGTTTTGATAAGCTATGAATGAATTCTTTTTGAAAGCTATAAATTGAATCTGTTTATTTTTAACAGATTTAAAATGATGTTTTGTTTAAACCATCCGAAATGAAATTGTTTTGAAAACTATAAGTTAAATCTTTGATTTAAAGATTTAATGAGTTAATCCAATTAAAATGGAAATTGTTTTGAAATCCATGAATGGATCTTTGTGAATGGGGTTAACTTTGTGAAATAAATCTTTTTGTTTAAAGATTTGAAAATGGTAATTTGTTTTAACCATTCGAATGAAAAGTTTTGCTATGATTTAACTGAGACCCCAGTATCCATATGATTTCTAATAATTGCGCTAGTTATTCGGGTTAGCCGGGAAAAGACATTTGTGTCATATAACCCATTCCGAATAGTGATACGTCGTATATGGATTGCATTTGAAGACCGGTGGTGAAGACCGAATATTTTTGAAAACGAAAGGACAACTCATCGAATGTCTCTGCATCGACTGGCCCCGATATAGAGATTTTATCACCCTTTGTGATGGGAAGTCCGGACGGGATTGTAAATACCCGGAATTGCAAGGGCTTCGTAAGAAGTGCCTTCGGTTCTGTTTGAACCCGGAATAGACTTGTATGGTTACATGTCTGACATTACACTTTGAGATACAAAGCCGATTTCTTTCAAATACATTTCTGTTTGGTGGCGGAGAATTTATTCTTTTAGCTTAACACCTTTCTCTGAGACGTACGAGCTCAGAGGTTTTGTAGTTGAAGGTTATCAGCGATATTCTCCCAATTTGGTAATGTGACATGCTGAGTGTTGCTGTGTAATGATCATTGTTTGATCATTTGCGATATGATCATTTGTTTGATCATTTATCTTTGTGATCATTACTTGGATCATTTGTTTGACCCGAAGCATGGCTTTGTGAAAAGCGTAGCTTTGTGGACGAGACTTCGTCGGACCTCACACCCCGGAAATGGCCAAAACATGAAGGATGCAGCAAGGTTATTAGGGGGTAGCTCCCCTTTAGTGTATGTCATTCCTTCTGGATAGAGGTGGTATCATGGTATGGAGCCCAGATATTTGACCTATGTTGTTGCTGCAAATTTATTACTTTGTGGTTGTTGGAAATCGAGGATCCTCGGATATAGATTGGTTACGATCGGGGGATGACATATTCGTGTCAGTAGTTACCCAGTTAGGGGTAACCCGGCCTTGTGTTGGCAGAGATCCGGTTAGGTTCTCAGGTCGTCTTTCCAGAGGCGTACCTATGTGGCAATGGGAAGTTCCTTGGCCTGACCATTTGTTGGAAATCCAAAGAAACAATACGAGCCTTTACAATTTCAATTGTATAACCTGTCTCCTCAAGAGGCAGCTATAGCAGGCATAATATAATGGTACCTATGCTGGCTAAGATTTATATTCTATTTTCGAAATGTTTTCCACTATGCACTAATAATAATATCAAATCAAATTATTTGTTTTGCGTAGTAAGCATCTTTGACTAACATAAGAAGAAATCTCTTCCAAGTCTGCGTTTGCATTGTGTGTGTGGTGGGAGGTCTTATGGTAGTTACATTTTCCAAAAGCATTGCGAATCGACTTTAAAATTTCTCTGCTATTTGTTTTAAAGATAAACTGTTTTGTTGCTCACACCAGTCCCATGACTGATCCGGAGTTTATTGTTTCTTTCCTAAACTCTGGATGCTCAAAATTTTTCTACACGAGCAGTCTAGAGTTGGGTTTTTCAGATAGTCAGATTAGTAGATTTTCTGGAGCTAGTTCAGTCTTTGGATTTCGACTGCACTTGCTTATCTTGTGCATCGTTATTGGGAGTTCTAGCTATTTCTGGATTGGTGCTTTGGAGATGAAGATTATCCGCTGCTGATGTTATTGTTTTCTTTTCCGCTACTATTTCTTGTATCATATCTCTGATGTATATTGATATTCATTGTATCACTCTGTTGTATCAGATATTGGATATCAATGTATTATTCTTTTTCTTCCGCTGTGTTATTTACTTAACTGTGTTATAAGCTCCGGCGACTCGGATTTGAACGGTCGAATCTACGGCATTCGAGTATGATGTAAAGTATGGATGTCGATTTTCGAGCAGGCAAAATCCGCTTCGTTACATTTGGTATCAGAGCTAAGGTTGAACTTTTGCTCAGGAGTATAACACGTTAAGTAACTCATTAGAGATAGGGTGAAGTATCCTTAGAATGAGTATATCCCTAAGATATCTGTTCGAATGCCTCAGTAAATTCTCTTACTATCCACTGATAGTGAGTATGAGTGCAAGAAGAGGACGAGATAGAGGACAGGGGAGTACGACTATAAATGGTCAATACTCTGCAACAGTGGAAATAAATTTCTTATCAATCTCTTTTGATTCGTCTTTCCAAATTCTTTTGATTGCTTTGTAACAGCTCCAGAAAGAAGTTTCGGTGCGATGATGGCCTATGAACCGTTGTAGGAAAATTCTTACTTCATATTTCATCGGTTCCTTATCAGCTTTTCGTTTTAAACCTTAATGAATATGAATTGGAAATTCTAAATAAATTGGAGATTTAGAATTAATTGGAAATTTTAAATTGAGTTAAATTGATTAATAGAATATGAGCATAAACTTGAATTGAATCGATAAAACAATTTTGTTTAAAACCAAAATTTGAAATTCTATTATAATTTCTCGGGTTGATCGAAGTCCGAAGAGGGACAAGTTATGTATACTTTGGAATATTCCGACTTGAATTCGGAACCCGTATCTTGCGTTTGAGGAATTATAGGAGATCGAATCTATCTATCTCTGTGTTGTTTTCGTGCCTGCGAATTTCGAGGACGAAATTCTTTTAAGGGGGGAAGTTTGTAACTACCCTAGATTTTTTTTTTGAAAAAGAGCTCAAACTTTTCTATTAAAATATAAACCAGGTCCAACATAACAAAAGAACAGAAGCCATTAGCAGGCCCAAAGACAAAACAAAACACAAATACAATACAATTCTAGATAGGCCCGTACAAAAACAGCCCAAAACCCATTAGCAGGCCCAAAGACTGGAAGCCTCTAGATAGTTCCAAACTCTTCTCATAGAGGAAAAAGGCAATACGACACCTTCGTTATCTTCATAACTCAACTCTTTCCAAAACAGCCTAAAAAGAAACAGAAATGGCTGCCATCAAGGAGCAAACTCCTTCATTTACTTTCGTAGTGACGTAACAGCAGCAACCTCTCTAAAAGAAACAGCTGAACAATCGATCTACAATCCATCCAGAAACCCATAAGTAAGTATACTATCTGAATTGTCTTCTACTTAGTTCCTTGAACTTCAGACTAACGAAGTTTTTAAGTCCAGGAAAGGGTTGCTGAAAAATTCTTAACAACCTTCAACATTCACTTAGCTCGAGTTCAGATCTGAGTTTCAACACAGATCTGAGATTTTTGCAAGACAAAAGGAACAGCAACACTTCCTCAAGACGTCACTAAGCAAGATAAGTTTTTGATAACCCAAAAAATACAGCTTCTTTTATCCTCAGTAGAGTTGATTCCTTTGAATCTTCTAATTTATCCTCATAATAAATCAATGTCTTGTTGTCCAGGACGAAACCACAGTCACTTTGAGCCACCTGCAAATCTATATACTTAAAAGCTACTGAATAGTTATAGATGAGAGAAAATTATAATGTAATTTAGAGAGAGGGAAAGAAAAAGCATTGTAAATTAAACAGGTACTCGAAATCTGGAGCCAGAAGACATAGGAACAGGGATGTGGCAAAGGAAACAGAAATTATGATTGTATCCCCAATTCAGCGTTGGGAGGTAAATCCCCATTTCAAAGCTATATCAGTGTTCATGCCAGTGATGTTCTTGAAATATTTTGATTTTGCCATTCTGATATTCATAGTCTGGAAAAATTTTAAGCAAATCTTCGACCCATCAGTAAAACGTTTCTGAAAAATCCTTTCATTTCTTTCTTTCCAAATATGCCAGACGCAAACTGAAAGTGAAAGTTGAAACAAATCTGAATAGAGATTTTGTGAGCTAGAGATAGAAACTATTTTCAGTAAATCCTCCTTCAAAATGAAAGAAAATAGACTCTTCGGCTTAACGAAAAACTTTTTACAACTCCAAAGCCAAATCTTTTCTGTAAAATCACATTGAAAAAATAGATGGTCTATATTTTCAATGTGACTATTACAGAACACACATTTCTGATCAACCAATATCTGCTTCTGAATTAGTCTTTCTTTAGTCAAGAGAAAATCATTTATGGCTTTAAAAAGGCATACCGCCATTTTAGGAACATGAATTTTGTTCCAGACCATAGACGCCCAAAACATAGTATCAAACCTGGTTCGTACCGAATTCCAAACTTTTTTAAACTGATATTGCCCATCCTTAGAGCACTTCCAACACCAGAAATCCCTCTCCTTGTTATTGTGAATCTTGACATCTTTAATTTCTGTCTGAATTTGAAATAAAAAGCTATACAAGTCCCACTTCCACTAACCATTTCTTAAAATCCTACTGAGCGACAAATTTTCTGTACCTGTTCTAAAAGCAGTATCCCTACCAATGCGTTCCATAATAGAACTCCCATTTAACTAAGGATCATACCATAACGAAGTAGTTTTGCCGTCTACAATGTTAAGGGAAAGGCAATTCAAGGCTTCGTGTCTATTCTTCAAAATGAATTTCCACACTCCGGAGTCATCCGAACGCTGGTTAGTATCCCAGAAACTTTTAAGCCCTATATATTTACCATGCATAAATACCGCCCAAATACCTTCTAAGTTGATAATTTTCCAAATCAATTTGATATATAGCGCTCTGTTCATCTCTTCTAAGTTTCTCAGTCCCATACCTCCTTCTTCTTTTTGTCTACATAAGACCTCCCAAGGGATCTTACTACTACGACTTTTCCAAAGAAAATTTAAAATCAAATGTTTAATCTTTTGAACAGTAGCAACTGGAAGACAAAAACATTGCATCCAAAATTGTATTATAGGATAGATGGTAGATTTTATAAGTTCCAGTCTCCCTGCTAAGCTCAACATTTTTATTTCCCATCTGCCAATCCTAACTTTAATCTTCTCTATTAAAGGAGAACAATCCTTATCCCTCAAATTAGCACTAGACAGAGGAATACCCAAATACCTTATAGGAAGGGTTGATTGTTGAATGTTGAGGATCGAACAGATGTCTGTGCGGCATTCCATCCCTTGCCCAAAAAAGATGTTAGATTTCTCAACACTTAACTCCAAACCAGTAACCCTTTTCAAGGTTTTAAAAACTTCGTTAATAGCAGTCGTAGTTTGCACATTGGCTTTAGTAAAAAGAATGATATCGTCAGCGTAAATCAGATGAGTCAATTTGTTACCAAAGTCTGTTACTGGTGAGATCAGACCACCCCTAACTTTTTCCTCCATTAGTAGCGTAAAGTATTCCATAACCAGGGTAAAAAGGATAGGAGAAAGCGAGTCTCCTTGTCTGAGACCATTAGAACTTTTAAAGTAACCGTGCGCTTCTCCATTAACAATGATAGAGAAAACTGGGGTCTTAATTAGGTTTTCAATAATTTTACTCCATTTATCTGGAAAACCCAAGCTTCTTAACATATGAATAACAAAATCTCTATTAATCGAATCATATGCTTTCTTTAAATCAACTTTAATACACATGTATTTGTTATCCTTTCTTCCAAGACCTCTAATTAATTCATAAGCTAACAAAATACCATCCCCTATTGATCTACCTTTGATAAAAGCCGTCTGGTTTTGGGACACCAACTTATCTAAAAAAGGACCCAGTCTATTACACAGGATTTGGAGAAAACCTTGTATAAAGTGTTACAACAGGCAATAGGTCTGAAATCTTGAATACAGGAGGAATGGTCTTTTTTTGGAATCAAGTGAATAAACGTGTGATTCCATTCTTTAATGATTAAACCCTTTTGGAAAATATCGTTTAAAGCTTTATAAATAATATCTTTCGAAAGATTCCAATGAGTCTTGAAAAACAACGAGTTGAAACCATCCGATCCTGGAGAAACAGAATCGTTAATATCCCACAAGGCATATTTGATTTCTTCTAAAGAGAAACTCTCATTTAAAAAGTTAGCTCCAAACTCAGAAATAACCATTTTGCAAATAACTTCAGGAAAATGATCACATAAGGGCTGATTATAAGTTTGTTTAAAAAAATCAATAGCCGCTTCGACAAACTTATTTTCCGAAACCACCTTACCGTCAACAATTAAATTTGTCAAACGCTTTCTACTTCTTCTGTTAGACATTTTAGCATAGAAAAAAGAAGATCCCTCATCACCCATCATCAGCCAATCACATTTAGCCTTTTGTTTGGCAACCAGGAATTCTTTTTTGAGTGCTAAATCCAAATTAATCTTGGCATTTTGAAATTCCAAAGCTAAGATGTGATCATTAGAATTTTCCAAAAGTTTCTGGAGTCTAGAACATTTCTCTCTCAAAACATTCACCTCTTGTTTGATATTACGAGAATTAGCACTCCATCTCTTGAGTTCTCTCTTAATATTTTTGAGAATGTTAATAACTTGAAACAAAGGTCTGTCAATGTGGTTGATAACCCAGAGTTTCTCAATCATTGGAAAGTATTGATCGTATAGAGACCAATGATTCATATATCTAAAAGGACTATTCTTAACCCTAGGGTTAGAGGTAAACGAGACGAGAATATCATTATGATCACTCACCGTAGGAGGTAAGAATTCAACTGATAGATCTGGGAATAAGTTAATCCAATCTATATTTGCAAACACCCTGTCAATTTTAGAGAATATATTTCGACACGGACCCGACCACCAAGAAAATTCATAACCTTTAATATTAATCTCATTAAGACCAGTATATAAAGCCATTTCATCTAATTCAAACAAATTATCAAAAGTTACTGTATTACCTCCCTGTCTTTCTGAGGGTCTACGAATGCAGTTGAAATCCCCAAGGACCATCCATGGCCTATAAATATTTATAGCATCCTCCTGCAAGTTCTTCCATAGTCTTTTCCTTAATTCTACAAAATTTTGGGCATAGAAAAAGGTCATATTACATCTGAATTTCAAGGAATTGATCAGTTCGATGGTAATGTGTTGATCACTCATGATGATAAAATTGAAATCCCAAGCTTTTCCGTATATTAGAACCATAATCCTGCATTTATAATAGCATGAAATATTACTTATTATTTTCCATCCGTTTTCCAGCATTTTTTCCAACTTCAAAATCTCTGGAAACAACAACTTATTTTCCAGAATACCAAAACAACTAATTTTGTACTTATCTATAACTTTTCTCACTTCTCCCATTCTATTAGGGTTGTGAAACCCTCTAACGTTCCAACAGGCCACTGACATTATAAAACCTTATTATTTCGGGTCCTCAATAACCTACTGCTCGAGGACTCCCCATTATCTTCTGAAGGAATACCTAACATCTGAACCCACTTGGGATTCTTACGGACCAACTTATCCTTCTGAATACTATCTAACTCTATATCTTGAGGCTTCGGAAGAAGCTGTTCCTCCATCTCCTCCTGAACTGTGTCAACGTTATCATAAATATTCTGTTCCTCTGCCGCTTTAGTCGTTCCTATGTCCTGATCCAGATTATCTTGTACCTGTAATAAAAAACAATGATCAGTACCTCTCCTAAAATTAACATTATTATAAATACCGTCATCAATAACTAAATCAGTAGAAGATAAGGATATTGGAAGAGAATTGTGATCCAATGATGACAAAGGGCGTTTGAGAATAGATATGTGAGTGGATGGTGATTTTGGAGGAGATGTTCTCAGATCTATGGCTCCCGGGGTAGTTGGAGAAGCAGGAATGAATGGCTCCCTGGCTCCTTGATCAGGAGGACCTTCCGTCCTGGCCAGAGGAACATTGGAGCAATCTTCACTGACTCCTGTTTCGGTAGAAGTAGCATGTTCTGGCTCTGACACTTCTGAAATTGTCCCCTCACCCCACTCTACTGAGGATACACCTTTTCCCAAATTCTGTTCCTGAGGTAAAATTTCTATTACAGTTGTAGATTTTTCCATATCTTCTGGGACTTTCGACCCTACATCTTTACAGGGGACTTCCGTCCCTGCATCGTTATTGGCTCCGTTTTCAGAATTACCAATAATAGAGGGACCTCCAGCATTCATCTCCTTTTCGAGAATATTTGAAATCTCTATTCCACATTCAGCTAAACCAGGCTTATCTGAGTTGGCAGCTTGGGTCTCTTTAGGGACCCAAGACTTAGTCATTGGACATTCAACAGTTATATGTCCGAAACACACACACTTGCCACAGATGGGAGGAGGGTTTTCATATTCTACTTCCTGAATGAAACTCCTCCCATTCTCGTCCCTACCTTCAATGGAGTTAGGCATTCCATAATTAACATTAACCTCAACCAAAACTCTGGCGTAGGCTAGTCTAGATTTATTTTTGGTGGCCTCATCCATCTTTATAGGAACTCCTATGGTACTAGTTAGAGCGCTAATGGCCTTATTGCCCCATAATTTAAAACTTAAACCAGGAAGTCTAACCCACATAGGCAAAGATGTAAGCAGATCTCTATCTGTTCTCATATCTGGGGACAATCTCTTCATAATGATCAGGTTCCGGTCCATAAACCAAGGACCTGATTTCAAAATCTTATTGCAGTCCTCCTCCAAACCAAATCTCACTACGAAAAAACCGTTATTCCTAGAGTGGACAGAGAACGGCTTCTTAGTTACCCAGACCCTATTGGCATATCCCTCAAACGTTCGGAGCCATGGTTTATACCCAACCACATACAGTAAAATGCATAAATCCCAACCTCCCTCCGCTTCTTTGATCGCTTCAGAAGAAAAGGAACCTATCCTTTTACCATCCGCTACCGTAGGCTCTATAAACTCCAGATCCAGGTTACCTAAATCACCAACCGCTCCTTCTTTCACTGCCTCACTGTACGAAAATTTCTTCGCATTCTCCGAAACAGTGAAAATGATTTTAGGATTTCCTCCTGACATCGCAACTTTCTGCTTAGGAAATTTTGGTTTAACTGTCCACCCAGCATGATCTGAAAGCACCCTCCTACCCGTGATTCTTTCAGTTCTGCTCGTTCTTTGACCTCCCAGATTAATCCTCTGATCAGGACCCGAAGGAACTGGCGCCTTGCCCCTTTTCCTTCTCACCTCCTCCCAACCTTCAGCATCCCGCAGAGATCCCATGGTTCCAGTTTTGTGGAGATAGAAGTGAAGATCAGAAAGCAGAAAATAGCGGAGAAAGTTAAGAAAACTAGGAAGAAACGAAAGAAAAAAGGAGAAAAGGGAAGAACCCTAATCTCCAGATCTAGATATGGAATATATATTAAACTAACGACCCTAGATTTTAATTTAATTTAAATTAATAATTTGTTGAATTTTTGAATTAAAATTTGTAAAATTTATTATAAATGGAAGCGAGTTTCCCCGATTCAAATAGAAAATATATTAAGTCAAATTGATTTGAAAATTTGCGTATATGTGAATATATATGTATATGTGTATATATGAGAATATATATATGTATATAGATATATATGAGTAAATTTGAATTTATAAATATATGTGTGTATATTGGATTTGAAATATAATCTTAAATAAATGGTTTTAAAAATAAATAAATATATACTTTGGATACCAGATAAATAAAAGATTTAAAATTTAGAATTGATGTCAATTTGAATTTCAAAAATAAAATAATTAGTATTAGAATTGAATAATAATAGATGTTAAACTGGAAAGAAAATATAAAATAAAATTATAAAATATAAAATATGAAGTCAAGTAACATAGTTATAAAATTATGTAAAATATAAGTAGACATATTAACTAAAATCTAACATTTTAGAACTCATGCATATTTCAAAATATAAAACAAAAGAAAGAAACAAAATAAAATATATTTGTACATAAGTTAAGAACTATAACCAATAACTAAACAAATACAAAGTAAACCATTTGCTAAACCTTAACAATAAAATAAAAATAGAAGTTCACTCATATTCATAAGTAATAAAACAAACAAAGTAATAAATACAAGTTAATAAACAAATCTGCAAGCCACTAACATCATTTCAGCCGAAAAACAAAACAAATAAAGTATAAAAAAATGAAGCAACAAAGGTAAAATAACAAGGCAAAAGAAAGAAACATATGTACTTACTGGAAATCATTTCAGCCACCACAAAATAAAATACATACAAAAAAACAGAACTGCATGTTAACAAGGATGGGGAGCATGAATCATTAAATGCTATCTACCTTTCAGCATGGAAAAGATCATTTCAGCTGCAATAAGTATGGCTTAGTCAACAAAAAGAAAAAAAAATAACTTGTACACTTCTCTTTATATATTAGCCTTCCCATTTCATTTTCGTTTATCAAAGTCAAGCAAACTAGAAAGAAAAATAATAGAGCATATGCATTCTTCTTCAAACTCAAGATCATCTTCATCAAAAAAATTCATCAGCATGTAGTTTTAAAAATCAAAGTTAGAGCAAATTCTAGGACTCAAGTTTCAAATTCAAACTGCTTTTCAAAAAAAATCAAAACAGCTGCAAATAAACTGCTCTGTCTTCATTTTAAGGTGAGTAAACTTTTAAAAAGAAAAAAAAGGGTTTAATCTATGGCTATCTATATTGCATGTATTAATCTGAGAATTTCCATTGATGTTGCTTGGAGATCTTCAGTATATGTATGTAAGAATGACTGTGTATATGTATAGCTACTCTGTTCTTAGTTGTTTCATAGGCCATACTTTACCTTCAAAAATTCAAAGTTCTTAATCCAATCATCATTTGGTTTCGAAGTTTAAATAAAAGTTGTTTATTAATAAATGGTGATGTTTTTAAAAATAATCTTAGGATTTTAACTTCAGTAAATAAGTAAAAAAATGGGAATAACAGTGGAAATACTTATATATGTAAAAAAATTAACAATCTTAAATTTTAATTTAAATTATAGGAATGGATTAGTGATGGAAAATCACGAATTTTGATATGCATTTCATAATTTCTAGATGGTTAATCTTTGGGAATTTTAGAGGTGTTCGAATTTGGTGTTTTCGGCGACTGTCGATGATCGACGAGGATTTGGGAGGTCGGTTTTGGCTGGGAGGAGGATGGTGGCATGGAGATTGTGGGAAAAATACATTGGTACTTTATTAATGGCTATGGCGATCGGAATTTGGTATATAAGGGTTTTGCTGTCGTTTTTAATGGCCGATGGGTTTGAGGAAATTCCGACGCGGTTGAAAGTTTAGAGGGGATCGCGATGGGAGAAATCGCTTCGTGGGGACGTGGTGCTGCTCTGGAGTGATCGCGTGGGTTCCAGTCATCATGATCATCGACGACGAGAAGATTTCGTTCGTCTGCGTTTGTTCCAGTTGTAGTCGTGAGGCTCGTTTTCGATTTTGAGTTGTATCTTCGAATCTGGGTCTTGACTCATGATCGCGTGGGTTCGTGGAGTTGTTAAGGAGCATCGCGACGATCACTAGAGGTCGGAGGAGTTGGTGCAAGTGCACCGCGTGCACGTCGTATCTGAAGGCTGGGGGGCTCGGGTTTAGTCGCGTGCGAATGGGTGATTTTCTCGAAGTAGATGAAGTTGGTGGAAGACTCGGGGATGACTCGGGGAGTTTGAAGATAAGGCTCGGGTTTTCTTCAAACTGCTTTAAAAGTTTTAAAACCTGTCAAAAGTTCTAAAGTTTAAACTGAATATAAAATATAAGCAAGATTTATAACAGGATTATATCAAAGTTTTGAAATATGGTCTCAAACCTAAATTTCTATCCTAGTTTTGAGATAAATGAAGTTTTAAAAAGTTTAAAATTCTTGTAAAATCCTTTTTATAAGATAAGAATGTCTTTAACATGTAATTTAAAGAAGTGGAAATTAGCCACAAGGGCCTCTTTAGCAAGTGGAATTAGTTTCTAGGACACATAATTGAAATAATTATTTTCAAGGATAAAACGTAAAATAATTAGTTTCTAGGGCCTAAAAACCTATGAAATTATGTCCTTGAAAGTAATTGGACTGTTGACTTTGTCATTGAAAATAATTATTCTGCTGACTTTGGCCTTGAAAGTAATTTTTTTGAATGTGTGTCCTAGAAACTAATTGGACTGCAAAGTTTGTCCTTCTAGTGAAATGCCCCTTTAAAGAATTTGTGAATTGTTTCTAGAAACTTGTTAGGTTAAATTTGTATTCATTTTTAAATTTCAAAATTGAAATGAAATTTTAAAATAAATTCGAAAGTAAAATGTTTTCGAAATGATAATTAGATCATTAATAAGAAAAATGATTTATCTTAAAGATAATTTAGATTTTTGTGATTAATAATAATAATAATAAAAGGTTTATCTTTAATTAATTAAGATAAATAATTAAGGGTGACTTAAATAAGTAAAGGATAATTATTTAATAATTAAAGGTTAATTATTTAAATAATTAAAGTTTGATGAATTATAATTAAAGGTTAATTAATTATTGATGGTTAATTAATAAATGATTAAAGAATAATTAATCAAAATGATCTGTAATTTATTAATGTTAATTAACCAGGATTAGTAATTTTCGTAAGTAATTAAAACTGATTTGGATTACTTAAACAATTAAATGATCTTACTTATAGATGTTTAATATTTTATTACATGCTATGTGATGGATTGATATATTAGTTCTGCGATGTGATGTTTTGTGCTAAGCTGCTATATCTGTGATGTATATATTGTTATATGAATATGCAACCCCTTGACCCGTAAAATGGCACTTGAATTTCGATGCGACAGGGAGTCGGATTCTAGTTGGTTATCCGAAACCCACATCGAATTGTAATAGTGAATCTTTGTGACCGATAAATTTATTTTATCTATGAATCTGTGAATGAAGATAAGCGTTATCGATTATACTGCTTATCGATATATCTGTGATGATTGATGTTGCACTATTGTGTGTAAAACCCCTGGACTACACCATACACACACAAATATGGATTTCACGTGGAAATCGGTTAAGTCACAGATGATTTAAAATTTATGTTTTGAAATTGAAATTTTAATTTCAATTGATTTTGAAATTGGAAATTTGGGTTTAAAGTGAAAAGCTTTTGAAATAGAATTTCAAAGATAAAAGTTATTTTTAATAACTTGATAAAGTTTTGAAGTTTAAATAATTTGATTTAAACTTAAATTCAAGATTTGAAATTGAATTCTATGATTTGAAACTAGGGATTAAAGATGTTATACCCGTTATATAAGGGTTAAACTATTTTAAAAGTATTGATTTTGGAATGTGAATATAATTCAAGGGCTTTAACTCGTGCAAATATAATTGAATTTTTCTTAAACAAAAACTATTTGTTTTCAAATAATAATAGCTTTCATATAAGAAGTGAACTTCCAATTTGTGTTGAAAGGTTTCAAATTTAAAATGAAATTGAAATGTTTTGAAAGGCTATGAATGAATTCTTTTTGAAAGCTATAAATTGAATCTGTTTATTTTTAACAGATTTAAAATGATGTTTTGTTTAAACCATCCGAAATGAATTGTTTTGAAAACTATAAGTTAAATCTTTGATTTAAAGATTTAATGAGTTAATCCAATTAAAATGGAAATTGTTTTGAAATCCATGAATGGATCTTTGTGAATGGGGTTAACTTTGTGAAATAAATCTTTTTGTTTTAAGATTTGAAAATGGTAATTTGTTTTAACCATTCCAATGAAAAGTTTTGCTGTGATTTAACTGAGACCCCAGTATCCATATGATTTCTAATAATTGCGCTAGTTATTCGAGTTAGCCGGGAAAAGACATTTGTGTCATATAACCCATTCCGAATAGTGATACGTCGTATATGTATAGCATTTGAAGACCGGTGGTGAAGACCGGATATTTTCGAAAACGAAAGGACAACTCGTCGAATGTCTCTGCATCGACTGGCCTCGATATAGAGATTTTATCACCCTTTGTGATGGGAAGTCCGGACGGGATTGTGAATACCCGGAATTGCAAGGGCTTCGTAAGAAGCGCCTTCGGTTCTGTTCGAACCTGGAACAGACTTGTATGGTTACATGTCTGACATTACACTTTGAGATACAAAGCCGATTTCTTTCAAATACATTTCTGTTTGGTGGCGGAGAATTTATTCTTTTAGCTTAACACCCTTCTCTGAGACGTACGAGCTCAGAGGTTTTGTAGTTGAAGGTTATCAGCGATATACTCCCAATTTGGTAATGTGACATGCTGAGTGTTGCTGTGTAATGATCATTGTTTGATCATTTGCGATATGATCATTTGTTTGATCATTTATCTTTGTGATCATTACTTTGATCATTTGTTTGACCCGAAGCATGGCTTTGTGAAAAGCGTAGCTTTGTGGACGAGACTTCGTCGGACCTCACACCCCGGAAATGGTCAAAACAGGAAGGATGCAGCAAGGTTATTAGGGGGTAGCGCCCCTTTAGTGTATGTCATTCCTTCTGGATAGAGGTGGTATCATGGTATGGAGCCCAGATATTTAACCTATGTTGTTGCTGCAAATTTATTACTTTGTGGTTGTTGGAAATCGAGGATCCTTGGATATAGATCGGTTACGATCGGGGGATGACATATTCGTGTCAGTAGTTACCCAGTTAGGGGTAACCCGACCTAGTGTTGGCAGAGATCCGGTTAGGTTCTCGGGTCGTCTTTCCAGAGGCGTACCAATGTGGCAATGGGAAGTTCCTTGGCCTGACCATTTGTTGGAAATCCAAAGAAACAATACAAGCCTTTACAATTTCAATTGTATAACCTGTCTCCTCAGGAGGCAGCTATAGCAGGCATAATATAATGGTACCTATGCTGGCTAAGATTTATATTCTATTTTCGAAATGTATTCCACTATGCACTAATAATAATATCAAATCAAATTATTTGTTTTTCGTAGTAAGCATCTTTGACTAACATAAGAAGAAATCTCCTCCAAGTCTGCATTTGCATTGTGTGTGTGGTGGGAGGTCTTATGGTAGTTACATTTTCCAAAAGCATTGCGAATCGACTTTAAAATTTCTCTGCTATTTGTTTTAAAGATAAACTGTTTTGTTGCTCACACCAGTCCCATGACTGATTCAGAGTTTATTGTTTCTTTCCTAAACTCTGGATGCTCAAAATTTTTCTACACGAGCAGTCTAGAGTTGGGTTTTTCAGATAGTCAGATTAGTAGATTTTCTGGAGCTAGTTCAGTCTTTGGATATGCACTTGCTTATCTTTGTGCATCGTTATTGGGAGTTCTAGCTATTTCTGGATTGGTGCTTTGGAGATGAAGATTATCCGCTGCTGATGTTATCGTTTTCTTTTCCGCTGCTATTTCTTGTATCATATCTCTGATGTATATTGATATTCATTGTATCACTCTGTTGTATCAGATATTGTATATCAATGTATTATTCTTTTTCTTCCGCTTTGTTATTTACTTAACTGTTTTATAAGCTCCGGCGACTCGGATTTGAACGGTCGAATCTACGGCATTCGAGTACGATATAAAGTATGGATGTCGATTTTCGAGCGGGAAAAATCCGCTTCGTTATAGAATATCAATTATTTGATTCTCAATGTTGATAAATTCAAGAGAAATAATCTCTTTACTTATATTATCTCTGAGAAAATGATGTCTGATATCAATATGTTTTGTTCTGGCATGATGCGTAGGATTTTCGGAAAAATTTATTGCACTTGTATTGTCGCAATAAATTGGTGATTTTGAATATTTAATCCAAAATCCTTTAGGGTCTGGTGCATATAGATAACTTGAGAACAAGCCAAAGCAGCAGAGATATATTCTGCATCAGTTGTTGATATCGAGACAGTATTTTGCTTTTTACTAAACCAGGAAACCAGAGAATGTCCTAAAAAGTGACAAGTTCCACTTGTACTTTTTCGGTCTAATTTACAACCAGCATAGTAAGCATCACAATATGAGATTAAATCAAATGAATCATTTTTAGGGTAAAATAGGCCATAGTCTAAAGTGTGTTCAACATATCTTAGGATACGGTTAACAGCTTTTAAAGGGGTTTCTTTGGGTTGAGATTGGTATCTTGCACAAAGAGAGACACTATGCATGATATTAGGCCAACTCGCAGTTATATAGAGTAGCGATCCAATCATTCCTCTGTATAGTTTTTGATCAACATCTTTTGACATGTCTTCTTTATTCAAGGCTTATTTGGTTGCCATAGGAGTGGGTTTTCGACTCGCAGTGGTCATACCAAACTTACTAACTAGATCCCTAGCATACTTTTCTTGACTAATGAAAATACCACTATCTAATTATTTTATTTGCAATCTTAAAAAGAAATTAAGTTCACCCATATGACTCATCTCAAACTCTTTTGTCATTATTTCAGAAAACTCTTTGTTTATTTCATTGTTTGTTGATCCAAAAATTATATCATCTACATAAATCTGTACTAATTGGATATCATTTTTGTTTCTTTAAATTAAAAGAATATTATCTACTTTACCAATTTAAAATTTTGATTATAATAGTTAAGATCTTAGTTTGTCATACCAGGCTCTAGGAGTTTGTTTCAAACCATATAAAGCTTTCTTTAATTTGTAAACATGATTTGGAAACTTTTCTTCTTCAAAAAGTGGAGGTTGTTCAACATAAACATCCTCTTTAACAAAACCATTTAAAAAGGCACTTTTGACATCCATTTGAAATAATTTGAAATTGTTGTGATTTGCGAAAGTAAGTAGAATTCTAATGGCTTCTAATCTTGCCACGGGTGCAAAAGTTTCATCATAGTCTATTCCTTCTTCTTGACAATAACCTTGCACGACTAACCGAGCTTTATTTCTAACGACCTCACCGTGTTCATTCATTTTATTTTTATAAACCCATTTAGTTACTATTATAGTTTTGTCCTAGGAACAAGTTCCCATACATCATTTCTGGTGAATTGATTCAGTTCTTCTTGCATAGCAAGAATCCATGAATCATCAGATGATGCTTCCTTTGGATTTTTGGGTTCAATAGTTGATATAAAAGCTACATTACTCATCTTGTTTAGTTGATTTCTAGTTCTAACAACAGATTCAATATTTCCTAGTATATTTTCTATAAGATGATCTTTTAAAAGCCTGATCCTTTTATTAGGATGAACAGTTTCACAATTTGTTTCATTTGATTCATTATTTAAAGTAAAAAAATCATCTTCATCATTTATTTGAAAAAAATCTTTGAAATTTTCATCAAAAGATACATGCGTTGTTTCTTCAGTGGTGTTAGTTTTTAAATTAAAAACTTTGAATGCTTTACTCTATTAGAATATCCGATAAAGATTCCTTTATTGGATTTAGGATCAAATTTATCCAAATTGTCCTTTGTATTTAGAATAAATCATTTACTTCCAAAAACTTTAAAATAAGATACCTTTGGTTTCTTATTGAAAAGAAATTCATATGGTATTTAATTGGTTAGAGGTCTAATTAAAATCCTATTCAAAATGTAACAAGCTGTAGCGACTGCTTCAGCCCAAAAATTTCTTAGTAATTTACTATCTGAAAGTATAGTTCTTGTACACTCTTGAATCATCCTATTTTTACGCTCTACCACTCCGTTTTGTTGTGGAGTTCTTGGAAAAGAAAAATTATGAGTTATTCCTTTTTTATTACAGAAATTCTCAAAATTTTCATTTTCAAATTCTCCACCGTGATCACTACGAATAGTTTAGATTTTAAAAAAAGTTGATTTTGAATTCTTTTTGCAAAAGTTTTAAATAAATCAAAAACATCACTTTTATGTTTCAGAAAAATTTTCCATGTAAAACTAGAATAATCATCTACAATTACAAAAACATATTTACTGTGATTTATTGACTAAATTTGAGATGGACCAAATAGATCTAAATGAAGTAACTCAAGAGGTTTTAAAGTTGAAATCATATCTTTCAATTTGAATGAACTCTGCCTAAGTTTTCCTAATTGACAAGCATCACATATACTATCTACTTTAAAATCCATTTTAGGAAGACCTCTTACTAAATCAAGTTTTGAAAGTCTAGATAAGAGTTTGAAATTTAAATGCCCAAATCTTTTATGCCAAATCCAAGGGTCACTTGTATTAGCCAAAAGACATAGGTTATCATTTGAGATTTTCATACTGAGTGTAACGACCCAGAATTTTGAACAAATTAAATTGAAAATATTTAATTAATTTTAAATATTTGAACGGTAATTTGATTTGAATCCCCAATATAACTTTGAATTTGGCGATTAAATTTATAAAATTTAATCTATTGATAGTCGAATAAAAATTTGAATCTTCAGTTTTAAGCTGAAGAAAAATATTTCAAAAGCTTTTAAAATTCGTATTGATAATACTGAAGATAATTGAAGCTTCAAAATCGAATTTGAAAATGATTTGTTCAGTTTTGAAATTTTATCGTTCGAATTGATATTTGAAAATAGCCGTCCGAGGCACAGTCTCGGAATTCGACGAAACCAGTTCCATTGGGTCCGTAATATCGAATTATTACCGGATTTCAATTTTCGTATTTTTTTGAGTTGTTATGTGAGCACACGATAGGTAAACGCATTGAAATTTAAATTGAATTCAGTTTAAATTTAAATTTGAATTAAGTCAAAATTGCAACACGTTGTCTCCCTTTAATCACGCCTAGAATTGCGCCTAACATCACGAAACAAATCATGCCAATCATTCTCTTTCAATTTCAAATACCCCTCTCCCCTCTTTAGATTCAAATCAAAACAGAAAATAATGGCCGAAGTTATTCTTTTGTTCGAAAATTAAATCCTGTCCTCCTTCATTTAGTCGAAGCCCTTTCTCAGTTCAAATAAAAATAGCCGAGCTCCTTCCCTTTAAAAAAAATCGAAATAAAGCTTTGTTCACGAAATCATTCCCTCCAGCGCAAAAGCTCGAGAAGGGATTCTCGCGATCGATTCGCGATGGTGGTAGGGCGATTTAGGTGAGATGAGGCTCGGTGATCGAAGTGCAGGCGTACGTGAGATGGGTCGCGCGAGATTTGTGGGTCGCGAGCACGAGGTCGAGGCCGGTGGAGCTCCACTTGATCAAAGTTGATGGTGATGGGGTTTCAGGCGAGTGATGAAAGACAGTGGGGGTTTCGCGATTCTTACGTGGCGAGTTAATCGGGGCGACGAAGGCAGGCGATTTAGGTTGAAGGCTCGAGTGATAAGCATTGGTGATGGATGCGAAGCGCACGAATGCTAGGGCATGGGAGTGTGGTAGTCTCGATTGAAGGTTCGATGATCATGTGGAGAGGTCAGGAAGTCGCTCGCAACTGTTCGTGGGTGGGGTGTCGGCAGCAATCGGTTAGGTAAATTTCTCTAATTTATTTTAATTCAAAGTATTGGGGGTAATTAAATTTATTTTAAAGGATATATATATATACACACACATATATATATTAAAGAAGAAGGGGTTTACAGAGAACATACATAACAGAGGAAGAAAGTATATATGAAAATAATTATCTATATGAAGATAAAGATATATGTATACATATTAAACCTACTTGTTATTTTAAAAATAATGTATTAAGGAGATTGACTTATTTAATTTTTTTTAACTTGAAATTTATTTATTTCAAGAGAAATTGAGTTTAAAAAAATTAACTTATTTACTTTTCGGAAATTTGTTATTCGATTAACTCGAATTTTAATAAATTGTGTAAATAATTATACAAGGTTAATACAATGAAGAAATGATCGGAATGGAAATGGATTGCAAAATTTAAAGCAAAGGTGAGATTTTCTCACTCGAAGGAAAATTTAATATTACAGTTATTGACTGATTGATTGTTGTTTGATGTGATATTAGATATAGTAGGATATATCTATATATATAGAAATATATACATATTGGCATATGTATATATTGGATTGATTGATTTCCCGCATTGTATAGCGAATGAGACCCTATTGCGCCGTTAGTAAGCAGATGATATTTTTTATAAATCCTATATACCGCGATATTCCACCTCGAAGTGGAATTGGTATTGTGCTAACGTCTGTGGATGCAGGGAAACAGGTTGGAGGGATCCAACTGGATTCCTCACCAGTATTTATTTATTTACAGATATTTGTTGTATATTCTGTTACCACATCAATATATGATATTGGATGTCGTGATTGACTATGTAGTGTGTTGCATCATCGGATTCAAATTTTGAAGTTTAAAAATAACATTTTTTTTGTACTTTAAAAGGATTTTAAAGTGATTTTTGAAAGTATACACTTTATTTAAATTTTTGAATTGATTTATTTTAAATAAAAATAAACGTTAAAATCTTAAAGTTATAGAAATTACAAAGTTGTGAAATATAACCGAAAGGTAATTTCTTTTGAAATAAATAGTTAAGTAATTTATAAAATGGTTTTAATTGGAATTTTTGAATTATTAAAAACGATGTATGTAAAAGATGTACAAAATTGATATCTATAACTTTAAAATATTGGGATTATAAAACAAGTTTTTATAAGCGTTAAAATGAATTTTTAAGAATTTATAAGTGAATGAAATTTATAAATTGTGAACTTATAAATGGAAACGATTTTGTAAAATAAATGAATTATAAGTATTTAACTTATAATATGGATTGTTGGTATAAAAATTAAGTTATGAATTGAATTAGTTAACAAAGGAGATTTATAAATTGAAGTTTTTATAAATAGAATTGAAATTTATAAACATTGTTTTATAAATCCGAAATCACTTATTTTGATAAGTGAATTATAGAAATTAATAAAGAAGATTTATAAATCAAAGTTTTTATAAAATAGAAATAGAATTTATAAACGTTGTTTTATAAATTCGAAATCAATTGAATTTGATAAATTAAATATAGAAGATTATTAAAGAAGATATATTCGCGATTTTAGATAGCGAATTTTTATTGAAATAAAATGTGTAGAGATGATTGAAATTTGGTTAAGTGAATTATATTCACGATTTTGGACAGTGAATATATTATTGAATAAAATGGATATGTTTTGGGAAAATGAATATGTTAAAATGAAGTTAATTGTTTTAACGATGTATAAAAATGTATTAAGTATCGAATACATAGATTTCAACATTCATTGTTGAAATAGACGTTTTCGAGAAATAAGGAAATGGTAAACTATAACACTGTTGTTATAGTAAATGATTTTCGAAAGAAAATATTTTTTGTAGTATTGGGATTTGTATATCTATCTTAAAATCCAAATCCCTATACTAGTGATTTTGAGTCGTCGTAAAGATGTTTTACGTAACATTCGTTTTGACTCAAATAAATGTTGTTATAGTAAATGATTTCCTTAAAGAATGAAATATATACTTAATTTTGATTTAAGTATATCGAATATTTTCAAATGTTGAAAATAAATAGATTTGTGATTACTTATTATAAAATAAGTATGGAAATGCTTTTCCAAAATGAAATGAAACGTTTTTGAGAATTTATCTTCTTAAAGATAAATTGAAATTGAATATTTTAAATCGATTTGAAAATCGTATATCAGTAGATATTTGAAATATAAATTCACTATGGAATTTATAAAAGAAATAGAAATTCGTTTTTAAAATAAATATTGATTTATTTTTGAAGTGTGGAAATTTTATATCTAGTAAAGATATTTTTTGGAAATTAAATAATTTGGAAAATTATTTGGAATCTGATGATGTTGCGCATCTTTATTGATAGTTAAATAACCGACTATCAATAATTACCTTGAATGGGTATTTGTTGTGAATTGGATGAATTTGAATGCCGCACTTAATTTTTTTGAATAAGCGCTCACTATTCGGGTTAGCCGGGAAAGGACCATGGGGTCGTATAACCCATTCCGAATATGTGATACGTCGTTATGAATTACATTTGATGAACGGTGTTGAAGACCGGATATTTTTGAAAACGGAAGGATTACCGTCGAGTTACTCTACATCGGCTGATCTCCGATTTAGAGGTTTTATCACCCTTAGTGACGGGAAGTCCGGACGTGATTAGAAAATTATCCAGATTTGCAAGGGCTTCATGAGAAGTGCCTTCGGTTCTGTTCGATCCCGGAACAGACTTGTATGGTTGTGTGTCTGACGTTACAAATTGAGATATAAAGCTGATTTCTTTCAAATACATTTCTGTTGGTGGCGGAGAATTTATTCTCTTAGCTTAACACCCTTCTCTGAGACGTACGAGCTCAGAGGTTATGTAGTTAAAATTTATCAGCAATATACTTCCAATTTGGTAACGTGGCATGCTGAGTGTTGCTGTGAAATGATCATTGTTTGATCATTTGTGATATGATCATTTGTTTGATCATTTATCTTAGTGATCATTACTTTGATCATTTGTTTGACCCGAAGCATGGCTTTGTACCAAAGCGTAGCTTTGTGGACGAGACTTCGTCGGACCTCACACCCCGGAAATGGTCAAAACAGGAAGGATGCGGCAAGGTTCTAGGGAGTAGCGCCCCTTAGTGTATGTCATTCCTTCTGGATAGAGGTGGTATCATGGTATGGAGCCCAGATATTTAACCTATGTTGATACTGCAAATATATTATGTGGTTGTTGGAAATCGAGAATCCTCGGGAAGATCGGTTACGATCGGGGGATGGCATACGCGTGTCAGTAGTTACCTATTTTTGCAGAGGTAACCCGGCCTTGTGTTGGCAGAGATCTAACCGTAATGTTAAGTTATTTCTTGGGACGTCATTCCAGAGGCGTTTCCATGTGGCAATGGGAACTTCCTTGGCCTGACCATTTGTTGGAAATCCAAAGAAACAATACGAGACTTGTACGGTTTTAGTTGTAGAACCTATCATTCACTTATGGTGGTCACTACTGTTTGGATGGTAGCTATAGTAGGCATAAGTGCAGAATGCCTATGCTGGCTAAGATTTATATTATACTTTCGAAAAGTTTTCTACACTAGACGTTAATAATAATATCAAAAATGATTTGATTTTGCGTATCAAGCATCTTTGACTATCATAAGGAGAAATCTCCTCTGATTCTACGTTTGCATTGTGTGTGTGTGCGGGAGGCCTTATGGTAGTCTCATTTTCCAAAAGCATTGCGAATCTATTTTAAAATATTCCTTTGTTGTCTTTTAAAGAATAACTGTTTTACGATCTCACACCAGTCACCATGACTGACTCGGAGTTTATTGTTTCCCTTCTAAACTCTGGGTGCCCACCAATTTCCACACGGGCAGCCTAGAGTTATGTTATCAGGATATTCTGGAGCTTTGGAAGCAATCTGGAAGGCGTAACATATCACCCGTACTTGTTTATTTATTCCGCTGTGTATTCTGTATGAGGACAAGTTTATATAACTGTCCATTGATGTGCTGTGTGGTATTGAGTTGTATATTGACTCTGATTGATGTATGTATAAATTGATATAGTTCTTTGTTTATAAAAGACTAGTGATTATCTATTATATATTGTTCCGCTGCGGTATGTAAGATTCTGATATTGTTTCTGTTTGTTCTGTTGTTCTTCTTTCTTTTTCTTCTATCTTTTCTTTTACCTCTTCTTTTAAACATTAAAGTTCGTGTTTCCGCCATCCGATTGTTCGACAGTTGCTATAATGGACGTATCAGTATCGGGTTTTCGGAAGACGGATTTGCGGGTCTTTACACTGAGAATATAAATATTTTTCTCCCTAATTCCTTCAAAGATAATATTTGATTTATTATCTTCGATGTGACACTTATCCTTTTCAAATTTAATTTTGTAACCCTTGTCACATAGTTGACTATGCTATGTAAGTTGTGTTTTAGATTCCTAACTATCAGAATATCAGAAATAGTAGTAGTTTTAGAGTTACCGACATTGCCGATGCCAATCGCGTATCCTTTTGAATTGTCTCTAAAGTTGACCATTCCTCCATCTTCATAAATTATGTCATTCAGTATCTCCGGATTACTAGTCATGTGTCTTGAACATCCACTATCAAGTATCCATTTGTTTTTCTTGATTCACACCATTTGTCCATTGAGTGTTGATTCTTCAAAAGCCATAGAAGACATCTGTTCCTACACAACACACCAATTCAGTAGATAACTTGATTTCTATAATAACAATATGCAGACTTATGAGACACTGATGATTTGAATAGTTTTGAACTAGTGTTAACATAATCTCCAAAAATTGCCATTTTAAACTTTTTCAAAATTCAGATTATGATAACTTTGAAAACCAATGCTCTGATACCAAATGTAGGAAATGCGGATTACGGATATTAAGGCAGAATTAACAATAGAGGGGGATGAGTAGTGTTTAATTAATTTTATGAATCCTTTTGAAACCTTTTCAAATTAAATCTAAACATATGGAATTCACGAACACAGAAACAATTACAGAATCAAACACATATGCAAATAGTAAATAAAAGCAGTAAAGGAAATAACACACCGGAATTTTATACTGGTTCGGAGTTACCCTACATCCAGTCCCACACAATTTCTTATGCAGATTCCTTTTCAAATATAATGTCGATATTACAACCTCGATTTCAAGGCTACAAGATACACCCTCCTGTCTCTGAGTCCAGGGCAAACTCTCTTGATTTAACTAGGCTACAAGGTCACCTAATTGATTTACGGGCTACAATCACACCCAACTGATTTACGGGCCACAATCACACCGTTTCCAATCACACTTTGATAGAGAGAGACTCGAAACACTTTGATCTTTCAATCTTTGATTACAAATGATCCTATAACTCCGAATAGCACTGAGATCTTTAAGAGAGAGTGGCAGAGAATCAAACTAGAGATGATCGAGTTTGATTCACTTAGAATTTCAGCAGAGTTTTGTTAAAGCATTTGAAATATAAGAGAATGTTTGAGTGGAGAAGGAGTGAAGAAATGAAGAAAAACTAACTTAAAATTCATTGAAAACAACTAGTATTTATAGGAGAACAACAGTCATGTCCATTCACGAAAGGTTATGACGAATAGTCACTTCTTTCAAAAATTTGAAATTTGAATTCTACGGCTACCATGTCGACATGGGGGGATGAGGGATGTCAACATGCCTATGTTATTTTTGAAAATAGATTTTGCTTCAAAATGATTTCTATTCTAAAATTTGTCAAAACAATTTCTAAACTTTGTAAACCATTTTGAATATAGTTTAAACTTATAAAAGAGTTTTAGAAAGTAATCTTAAAATATATAATCTATAATATAAAAGTAATATTAAAAACTAAGTATATATTTCTTTAAAATATATTAAAGCTAAAATATTAAAATCAAGAGATAGTTTAAAAAACAGGAGATGATTTTGAAATTAATACGATTAAAAATAATTTTTGAATTAAGGCTAAAATATTTAAATTGATAGATATGACTTTAAAAGGATAGTTTTGAAAAAATAATTCATTTTGAAAATTTCGTGGATTCCATTCCACTGGAGAAGGTCGTGGGTTCCATCCTGCTAAAGAGGTTGTGGGTTCCATCCCACTATTAAAGCGAGAAGGTGGATTCCATTCCAGAATTAAAATTCGAATAAAGATTTAAGTGCTATTATAAAGTTTTAACATAAATCTAGACTCTATTACTTATCTTAAACTCTTGAACTCTTGATAATCTTGATACTCATGAGTCTTCAGTCTTGACTTCTACAATCTTGAATTCGTCGGTCTTGAATCTCTATAATCAGTCTTGAATCTTTATACTCAGTCTTGAATCTTTATACTGTACAGTCTTCATTCTTAGTACCTACATATATATATATATATATATATATATATATATCCTGCATATACATATATATCTAGACAAGAATATTAGTATTTATATTTTATAACAAATCCTAAGGTTGTTGTCATCAAAACCATCATCTCAGGAACTAACAACACCCACCTGGATTTGCGATTGTATCCGGATCTTTCGATAGAGGATTACCCTGGACTTGCAATTGTTCCTAGCCTTTTGGAGTGGCATGGATTTGAGCACCAATGAAGCCGATATTTTGATGGGGTCCCTGTTTTTCGATTGTGCCATACGAGTTATCATATATCCAATGCACATGAGTGATCATGAAGATTGTTTGGTGGAAGTTTCCCATGGTTGTTTATCACTTTAGGTGTCATACGATGTTGGTATTTTCAGCAGCATACCTAGACACTGGACATGGTACTTCAACTATAGTACACTTATATAGCTATAATAGTAAATTAGCATATGTCGATTGCTTTTGGCTACCTCTTTGGATCTAGGGACAGGTCAAGTATGGTTCTTCTAGCCTATGCCACTATTTACTATATACGATTTTTATAGTATTTTTAAGATGATGTATTGCTCACACAAGACTATTGTCTGACTCGAGGTTTTATACCTTTCTTCTTATTATCTTAGGTACTCTTAAATAAGTAGATTAGGGATAATAGGTCTGGATAGCGCATGGAACTGTATGGAGTACGAGTAGGAGGCTATGCTTTCATATATCCATACTTTGGACCTTACTATCGCTTATATTCCGTTGTGCGGTACTATTAAGTTATGTCAGTACTTGTATTTTGAGAGATGGTTATATAGTTCATTTTGGAGACTTGGATGTATAAACTCTTTATTATAGTTTTTGTATAATTTGTGAACCTGATGCACTCTGATGTTCTTATTTATGGTTCATTTAATTATATCACTATCTCACCTGTTTTAAATCTATGTTATTATATTATATTTTGTTAGTGCATAAGGAGATGCTCTATAGGTTTTTTGCTTGGATTTTGAATTCATTCCACCCTTGGCTACCATCCCGCATTGGCCGGGTACCCGCACAGTGCACTATACAGGTATATTGTGTACTGGAGGTGTAAGGCCGTCGTTACAATTATTAATAATAATTTTCAACGTGTGTGTATATATATATCTCTATACATGTGTGTATTTAATTATATATTTTATATATGTAATTATTAAAATAAACTAAGTCAAATTTAAGGTATTTAAAACTATAAATGTAACGATACTGATTTTGCCCGCTCGAAAATCGACATCCATACTTTACATCGTACTCGAATGCCATAGATTCGACCGTTCAAATCCGAGTCGCCGGAGCTTATAACACAGTTAAGTATAACAACACAGTAGAAGAAATGAATAATACATTGATATACAGCACTGATACAATATCTGATACAACAGAGTGATACAATCAATATCAATATACATCAGAGATATGATAAAAGAAATCGCAGCGGAAAAGAAAACGATAACACCAGCAGCGGATAATCTCTATCTTCAAATAGCTAATCCAGAAATAGCTTGAACTCCCAATAACGATGCACAAAGATAAGCAAGTGCAGTCCATATCCAAAGACTGAACTAGCTCCAGAAAATCTACTAATCTGACTATCTGAAAAACCCAACTCTAGACTGCCCGTGTAGAAAAATTTTGAGCATTCAGAGTTTAGGAAAGAAATAATAAACTCCGGATCAGTCATGAGACTGGTGTGAGCAAAAAAAATAGTTTATCTTTAAACAACAACAGGAAAATTTTAAAGTCAATTCGCAATGCTTTTGAAAAATGAAACTACCATAAGACCTCCCGCCACACACACAATGCAAACCCAGAATTGGAGGAGATTTCTTCTTATGATAGTCAAAGATGCTTACTACGCAAAATCAAATCATTTTTTTGATATTATTATTAGTGCATAGTGTAGAAAACATTTCGAAAATAGAATATCAATCTTAGCCAACATACGACCATTATCGTATGCCTACTATAGCTACCATGTTCAATAGCAGGTTACCGCCACATTCCATGGCAGGTTATACAACTAAAACCGTACAAGGCTCGTATTGTTTCTTTGGATTTCCAACAAATGGTCAGGCCAAGGAACTTCCCATTGCAACATAGTTACGCCTCTGGAAAGACGACCCCAAGAAATAACCTAACATTACAGTTAGATCTCTGCCAACACAAGGCCGGGTTACCCCTAACTGGGTAACTACTGACACGAGTATGCCATCCCCCGGTTGTAACAACCTTTATACGAGGATCCTCAATTTCCAACAACCACAAAGTAATAAATTTGCAGCAACAACAGGTTAATTATCTGGGCTCCATACCATGATACAACCTCTATCCAGAAGGAAATGACATACACTAAGGGGGCACTATCCCCTAATAACCTTGCCGCATCCTTCCTGTTTTGACCATTTTCGGGGTGTGAGGTCCGATGAAGTAACGTCCACAAAGCTACGCTTTGGCACAAAGCCATGCTTTGGGTCAACAGATGATCAAAGTAATGATCACCAAGATAAATGATCAAACAAATGATCATATCACAAATGATCAAACAATGATCATCACACAACAACACTCAGCATGTCACATTACCAAATTGGGAATATATTGCTGATAACCTTCAACTACATAACCTCTGAGCTCGTACGTCTCAGAGAAGGGTGTTAAGCTAAGAGAATAAATTCTCCGCCACCAACAAAAATGTATTTGAAAGAAATCGGCTTTATATCTCAAAGTGTAATGTCAGACATGTAACAATACAAGTCTGTTCCGGGTTTGAACAGAACCGAAGGCACTTCTTACGAAGCCCTTGCAAATCCGGATAATTTTCTAATCACGTCCGGACTTCCCGTCACTAAGGGTGATAAAACCTCTATATCGGAGATCAGCCGATGTAGAGTAACTCGACGGTAATCCTTCTGTTTTCAAAAATATCTGGTCTTCAACACCGGTCATCAAATGCAATCCATTACGACGTATCACATATTCGGAATGGGTAATACGATCCAAAGGTCCTTTCCTGGCTAACCCGAATAGTGAGCGAAATATTTAAAACATATGGATATGGGATTTCAATAAAGTAACAACTTAATAATTTAAAACTTTCTTTCAAATAGTTTAAATAAATTTCCATTTTCAAATCTTTTAAACAAAAAGATTCAATTCACAAAGTTAACCCCATTTACAAAGGTCCATTCATGGATTTCAAAACAATTTCTATTTCAATTGAATTAACTCGTTAAATCTTTAAGTCAAGATATAACTTATAGCTTTCAAAACTCGTTTCCAAAGATTCATTCATAGCCTTTCAAAACAATTTTATTTCAACTTGGATTAACTCATTCGGTCTTTGAATCAAAGACTCATATCATAGTTTTCAAAACATTTCAATTCCATTTCAAACTTGAAACCTTTCAACACAATTTAGAAATCCTTTCTTAAAATGAAAGCTATTATTATTTGAAAGCAAGTAGTTTTCGTTTCGGAAAAATCCAGTTATATTTACACGAGTTAAAACCCTTGAATTAAAAATTCAAATTCCCAAATCAATATCTTTAAAATGGTTTAACCCATATATAACTTGTACAGCATCTTTAATCCCTAGTTTCAAATCATAGGATTCAATTTCAAACTTGAATTCAAATTCAAATCAAATTATTTAAATTTTCAAAACTCGATTAAGTTATTCAAAATAACTTTTATCTTTGAAATTCCATTTCAAAAGCTTTTCACTTTAAACCCAAATTTCTAATTTCAAAATCAATTGAAATTAAAATTTCAATTTCAAAAACATCAAATTTAAATTATCTGTGACTTAACCGATTTCCTCATGAAATCCATATTTGTGTGTATAGGTGTAGTCCAGGGGTTTTACACACTAGTGCAACATCATTCAATCATCACAGATATAATCATATAAATATCGATAAGCGGTATAACCCATAACGCTTACCTTTATTTACAGAGTCATTGATAAAATAAATTTATCAATCACAAAGATTCACTATTTACAATTTGATGTGGATTTTGGATAACCAACTGGAATCCGACTCCCTGTCGCATCGAAATTCAAATGTCGTTCTATGGGTCAAGGGGTTGCATATTCATATAACAATATATACATCACAGATATAACAGCTTAGCACAAAACATAACATAGCATCGCATCACATAACTAATATATCAATCCATCACATAGCATGTAATAAAAATCAAACATCTATAAGTAAGATCAGTTAATTGTTTGAGTAATCCAAATCAGTTTTAAATACTTACGAAAAATTACTAATCCTGGTTAATTAATATTAATAAATTACAAATCATTTTGATTAACTTTTCTTTAATCTTTAATTAACCATTTATAATAAATTAATTAACCTTTAATTGTAATTTATCAACCTTTAATTATTTAATTCACCATTTAATTAATTATCTTTAATTAAATAAATTAACCCTTAACTAATTAATAACCGTTAAATTACTTATTCTTAATCAGTTACAACAATTGATTAACTTTAAGTTAATTACAAGATTAATTAATTTCTAATTAATAAACATCCCTTAATTACTTCGACTAATTATTAACCTTTAATTAATTAATTATTTCTTAATCACTTTAAATAATTATCCTTAAATTAATTAATCTTAAACCTTAATTATTAAATTTAAACCTTTAATTACTTATTTAATTAATCCAAATCAATAATTAAATAAATAAATAAATTATCCATTTTTAATTAACTTAATAATTTAATGAATTTATTGAATCCAAATTAACTTTAAGGAAATCATTATCCTTATTAATGATACCTTTAACAAAGTATCTAAAACAATTCACTTTGAAGTTTACTTTCAAATTTCGTTTTAGATTTAAGATTAAAAATGAAAAAAAAATTAAATTCAAAACTTCCTTCCATTTCAAAACTGGATACAAATTAAATTTGATTCTAGATTAAATTTTGATTTAAAACTTTACTTACCTTTTAAAACTTTAAATTCCAACAATTTAAATATTTTAAGGTTTAAAACAATTTTAAATTCTAAACTTTTTTTTTAAACTAAGATTCAAACTAATCTTGAACCAGCTTTAAACTTTGATTTAAACTTGTTTAAACCTTAACTCTTCATTTTAGATTTCAGTTTTAAAAAAAAACATAACAGGTTTCCTTTAAACCTGTAACAAATGGTAACCCGAGCTACCCCACTTTTTCTTCGAGCCCAATCTGCCTTATTCCCGAGTAAAGCATCACGCTACTTCAAGTTCGTACTCCTACCTTTCCCATAAACAGGACTGACACCAAGACGTACACATATCCATGCACCGATGATCGGAGCTTCTCCGATCATCGCCGCCACTTCCCTCAGGTCGGCAAACATCCCCTCCAAACGACCGACTACCCCGATCAACAACTCTTACGCGAAATCGAAATCGAGCTATCAGCATCGAACTGGAAACCAACCTCGACCATAGATCCACCTCGTGCCGACGATATGGTTCATCAGAGCTCACACCAAACGACCACGAGCTACATCACGTGGCCACGCTCCTATTCTTCTTGGTCCGGTACGACCCGATGCACTAACGTCGCCGGAATTTCTCGAATTCCGACCATAACAAAAATTAGGTTTAAATACTAAATCGATCTCGCTCATCTTCCATGGTGAATTATAAATTCATCTATCAATTTTCTGGTGATCCTTGATGTTCATACTTACTTCAAACCAAACTTCAACATTTTAAATTGATTCGATTGTTAGAAAATGGGAAAAATGCAAATTTTGTTCAACTCGCAAATGCTCTCAGCATACTGAACTAAAAATTATGAATTTACTTTCAAAAATCATAAATTTTGATAAGCTTCCAGATAGTATAATTGAAACTAAGTTTTATAACATTCGAATTTCTACAGGGTTTGAATTCTAACTGTATTTTCAAATTTCTCAGAAAATCTTTAGTTCATTTTGCTTGAATTCATTTTTACAATTAAAGACATGTCAAAACAAACAACTTTTGTTTGAATTCTGAGATCAAACAAGGATCAGAGGTAAGGGAATTGGATTTTGTACAGGGCTATGGATTTTTTTCTCTAACCTGGAACAGAGATAATGTAAATTTAAGCTGACAAGCACAGGCATATATATTTTCATAGATTTTTGTTAATCCAGCAATGTTCAAACTTGTTTAAATTCTATATTCAAACAACACATCAAACATCAGAGATTAGAAAAGTTTACTCACTGGTGAAAACAAAGAAGTCTGAAAAAAAAACAAAGTTGCTCACTTGTCATGATTGAAGGACAGAGAAGCTTGGACAAAAGTTTTGGAATTTAAAATGATTTGAACTTTTATTTAGAATCTTTGAATCTGATCTTTGTTTTGAACTCTGGAATGTTGAGTTGCTTCTTGATTTTTTCTTTTGATTGTTTTTCTGGAATCTGGTATTTGGTTTGATTCTATACTTAATATATGATCCTGTTTTGCTTTGCTTACAGGTTGAATTCCTAGGCTTTGGATTTGCATTTACAACTCAATTTTGTTTCCAGGTTTGATGAAAATTTGATTACAGGTTTACATAGCTTTAAATATACGAACTGAGATGAAGAAAGTGATGTAGAGGAAGAAGCTACAGGTTGATCTATAGAAAAGAGAAGTTGACAGGGTATACAAATTTTGTACAGGTAATGTTACTTTGTTTCAACATAGGTATGGCTAAAGTGTTTGGAGTTATGGGCTAGAGATACTTGCTTTGTACTTTATGTCTCCCTACTTGTGATATTTATATTCCCTTTTTCTTTGCATTACTGTAACTCGGCTGATGAGATATTATTTGGCTAGCATGTAATGCCAAGTACTTTATCTTGTTTTTCTTTCTTTTACAAGCTTATTCGTATATATATGTATATTTACTTTTAGTTATTTGTTATAATTTCAACTTATAGATTAAATTCTATTCTTAACACAAGTGTCTATTTTTATTTCTACTTTATTTATTTTGTAAGCCAAAGATATTTATATTTTATCTTTCTTATTATTATCATATACACATTATTTTAAAAGAAAATACTATTAACAAAAATTTATTTTGTATAACGATATTTTGTTTTAAAGTTTTAACTATCAACATTTTGTAAGTCATTTATTTATTAAATACGAATTAAATATTCAAATTCAATATATACAAATTTTCAAATCCATATGACTTAATATATTTTCTATTTGAATTGGGGAAACTCGCTTCCATTTAAAAAAAATTAATTTTACAAATTTTTATTCAAAAATTCATTTAATTATCAATTTAAATTAAATTAAAATCTAGGGTCGTTACAAAATCCCCCCTTAAAAGAATTTCGTCCTCGAAATTCGCAAGCACGAAAACAACATAGAGATAGACAAATTCGATCTCCTATAATTCCTCAAACTTACGATATGAATTCCAAACTCAAGTCGGAATATCTCAGAATACATACCAATTTGTCCCTCTTCGGACTTTGGTATTCAAAAGAAATTACAATAGAATTTCAAAATTTGGTTTCAAACGATATCGTTTTATTGATTTAATTCAATTTTATCCTCATATTCTATTAATCAATTTACCTCAAATTAAAATTTCCAATTTATTTAAAATTTCCAACTCCAAATTTCCAATTCATTTTCATTAAGGTTTAAATCAAAAAGCTGATAAGAAAACAATGAAGATACTAAGTAAGGATTTTCTACAACGATTCGTGTAGAACCATCATCACACCAAAACTTCTTCTTGTAGCTGATACGAAGCAATCAAAAGAATTTAGGAAACGAATCAAAGAAGATTGATAAGAAAGATTGTTTCCACTGTAGCAGGGTATTGACTATTTATAGTCGTATTCCCCCGTCCCCTATCTCGTCCTCTTCTCGCACTCATACTCACTATCAGTGGATAGCAAGAGAATTTACTGAGACATTCAGGCGGATATCTTAGGGATACACTCATTCTAGGGATACTTCACCCTATCTCTAATGAGCTACTTAATGTGTTATACTCCTGAGCTAAAATTCAACCTTAGCTCTGATACCAAATGTAACGTATCGGATTTTGCCCGCTCGAAAATCGACATCCATACTTTACATCGTACTCGAATGTCATAGATTCGACCGTTCAAATCCTTGTCGCCGGAGCTTATAACACAGTTAAGTATAACAACACAGCGGAAGAAATGAATAATACATTGATATACAACACTGATACAATATCCGATACAATAGAGTGATACAATCAATATCAATATACATCAGAGATATGATAAAAGAAATAGTAGCGGAAAAGAAAACGATAACACCAGCAGCGGATAATCTCTATTTTCAAAACGCTAATATAGAAATAGCTTGAACTCCCAATAACGATGCACAAAGATAAGCAAGTGCAGTCCATATCCAAAGACTGAACTAGCTCTAGAAAATCTACTAATCTGACTATTTGAAAATCCCAACTCTAGACTGCCCGTGTAGAAAAATTTTGAGCATCCAGAGTTTAGGAAAGAAACAATAAACTCCGGATCAGTCATGAGACTGGTGTGAGCAAAAAAAACAGTTTATCTTTAAACAATAACAGGAAAATTTTAAAGTCAATTCGCAATGCTTTTGAAAAATGAAACTACCATAAGACCTCCCGCCACACACACAATGCAAACGCAAAATTGGAGGATATTTCTTCTTATGATAGTCAAAGATGCTTACTACGCAAAATCAAATCATTTTTTTGATATTATTATTAGTGCATAGTGTAGAAAACATTTCGAAAATAGAATATCAATCTTAGCCAACATACGACCATTATCGTATGCCTACTATACCTACAATGTTCAATAGCAGGTTACCGCCACATTCCATGGCAGGTTATACAACTAAAACCGTACAAGGCTCGTATTGTTTCTTTGGATTTCCAACAAATGGTCAGGCCAAGGAACTTCCCATTGCCACATAGGTACGCCTCTGGAAAGACGACCCCGAGAAATAACCTAACATTACGGTTAGATCTCTGCCAACACAAGGCCGGGTTACCCCTAACTGGGTAACTACTGACACGAGTATGCCATCTCCCGGTTGTAACAACCTTTATACGAGGATCCTCGATTTCCAACAACCACAAAGTAATAAATTTGCTGCAACAACGGGTTAAATATCTGGGCTCCATACCATGATACAACCTCTATCCAGAAGGAAATGACATACACTAAGGGGGCGCTATCCCCTAATAACCTTGCCGCATCCTTCCTGTTTTGACCATTTCCGGGGTGTGAGGTCCGACGAAGTAACGTCCACAAAGCAACGCTTTGGCACAAAGCCATGCTTTGGGTCAACAGATGATCAAAGTAATGATCACCAAGATAAATGATCAGACAAATGATCATATCACAAATGATCAAACAATGATCATCACACAGCAACACTCAGCATGTCACATTACCAAATTGGGAATATATTGCTGATAACCTTCAACTATATAACCTCTGAGCTTGTACGTCTTAGAGAAGGGTGTTAAGCTAAGAGAATAAATTCTCCGCCACCAACAGAAATGTATTTGAAAGAAATCGGCTTTATATCTCAAAGTGTAATGTTAAACATGTACCATACAAGTCTGTTCTGGGTTCGAACAAAACCGAAGGCACTTCTTACGAAGCCCTTGCAAATCCGGATAATTTTCTAATCACGTCCGGACTTCCCGTCACTAAGGGTGATAAAACCTCTATATCGGAGATCAGCCGATGTAGAGTAACTCGACGGTAATCCTTCCGTTTTCAAAAATATCCGGTCTTCAACACCGGTCATCAAATGCAATCCATTATGACGTATCACATATTCAGAATGGGTTATACGACCCAAAGGTCCTTTCCCGGCTAACCTAAATAGTGAGCGAAATATTTAAAACATATGGATATGGGATTTCAATTAAGTCACAACTTAATAATTTAAATCTTTCTTTCAAATAGTTTAAACAAATTTCCATTTTCAAATCTTTTAAACAAAAAGATTCAATTCACAAAGTTAACCCCATTCACAAAGATCCATTCATGGATTTCAAAACAATTTCTATTTCAATTGAATTAACTCGTTAAATCTTTAAGTCAAGATTTAACTTATAGCTTTCAAAACTCATTTCCAAAGATTCATTCATAGCCTTTCAAAACTATTTTATTTCAAGTTGGATTAACTCATTCGGTCTTTGAATCAAAGACTTATTTCATAGTTTTCAAAACATTTCAATTCCATTTCAAACTTGAAACCTTTCAACACAATTTAGAAATCCTTTCTTAAAATGAAAGCTATTATTATTTGAAAGCAAGTAGTTTTCGTTTCGGAAAAATCCAGTTATATTTACACGAGTTAAAACCCTTGAATTAAAAATTCAAATTCCCAAATCAATATCTTTAAAATGGTTTAACCCATATATAACTTGTACAGCATCTTTAATCCCTAGTTTCAAATCATAGGATTCAATTTCAAACTTGAATTCAAATTTAAATCAAATTATTTAAATTTTCAAAACTCGATTAAGTTATTCAAAATAACTTTTATCTTTGAAATTCCATTTCAAAAGCTTTTCACTTTAAACCCAAATTTCTAATTTCAAAATCAATTGAAATTAAAATTTCAATTTCAAAAACATCAAATTTAAAATATGTGTGACTTAACCGATTTCCTCGTGAAATCCATATTTGTGTGTATATGTGTAGTCCAGGGGTTTTACACACTAGTGCAACATCATTCAATCATCACAGATATAATCATATAAATATCGATAAGCGGTATAACCCATAACGCTTACCTTTATTTACAGAGTCATTGATAAAATAAATTTATCAATCACAAAGATTCACTATTTACGATTCGATGTGGATTTCGGATAACCAACTGGAATCCGACTCCCTATCGCATTGAAATTCAAATGTCGTTCTATGGGTCAAGGGGTTGCATATTCAGATAACAATATATACATCACAGATATAACAGCTTAGCACAAAACATAACATAGCATCGCATCACATAACTAATATATCAATCCATCACATAGCATGTAATAAAAATCAAACATCTATAAGTAAGATCAGTTAATTGTTTGAGTAATCCAAATCAATTTTAATTACTTACGAAAAATTACTAATCCTGGTTAATTAATATTAATAAATTACAAATCATTTTGATTAACTTTTCTTTAATCTTTAATTAACCATTTATAATAAATTAATTAACCTTTAATTGTAATTTATCAACCTTTAATTATTTAATTCACCATTTAATTAATTATCTTTAATTAAATAAATTAACCCTTAATTAATTAATAACCGTTAAATTACTTATTCTTAATCAGTTACAATAATTGATTAACCTTAAGTTAATTACAAGATTAATTAATTTCTAATTAATAAACATCCCTTAATTACTTAGACTAATTATTAACCTTTAATTAATTAATTATTTCTTAATCACTTTAAATAATTATCCTTAAATTAATTAATCTTAAACCTTAATTATTAAATTTAAACCTTTAATTACTTATTTAATTAATCCAAATCAATAATTAAATAAATAAATAAATTATCCATTTTTAATTAACTTAATAATTTAATGAATTTATTGAAGGAAAACATTATCCTTATTAATGATACCTTTAACAAAGTATCTAAAACAATTCACTTTGAAGTTTACTTTCAAATTTCGTTTTAGATTTAAGATTAAAAATGAAAAAAATTTAAATTCAAAACTTCCTTCCATTTTAAAACTGGATACAAATTAAATTTGATTCTAGATTAAATTTTGATTTAAAACTTTACTTACCTTTTAAAACTTTAAATTCCAACTATTTAAATATTTTAAGGTTTAAAACAATTTTAAATTCTAAACTTTTTTTAAAACTAAGATTCAAACTAATCTTGAACTAGCTTTAAACTTTGATTTAAACTTGTTTAAACCTTAACTCTTCATTTTAGATTTCAGTTTTTAAAAAAAACATAACAGGTTTCCTTTAAACCTGTAACAAATGGTAACCCGAGCTACCCCACTTTTTCTTCGAGCCCAATCTGCCTTATTCCCGAGTAAAGCATCACGCTACTTCGAGTTCGTACTCCTATCTTTCCCATAAACAGGACTGACACCAAGACGTACACGTATCCATGCACCGATGATCAGAGCTTCTCCGATCATCGCCGCCACTTCCCTCAGGTCGGCAAACATCCCCTCCAAACGACCGACTACCCCGATCAACAACTCTTACGCGAAATCAAAATCGAGCTATCAGCATCGAACTAGAAACCAACCTCGACCATAGATCCACCTCGTGCCGACGATATGGTTCATCAGAGCTCACACCAAACGACCACGAGCTACGTCACGTGTCCACACTCCTATTCTTCTTGGTCCGGTACGACCCGATGCACTAACGTCGCCGGAATTTCTCGAATTCCGACCATAACAAAAATTAGGGTTAAATACTAAATCGATCTCGCTCATCTTCCATGGTGAATTATAAATTCATCTATCAATTTTCTGGTGATCCTTGATGTTCATACTTACTTCAAACCAAACTTCAACATTTTAAATTGATTCGATTGTTAGAAAATGGGAAAAATGCAAATTTTGTTCAACTCGCAAATGCTCTCAGCATACTAAACTAAAAATTATGAATTTACTTTCAAAAATCATAAATTTTGATAAGCTTCCAATTAGTATAATTGAAACTAAGTTTTATAACATTCGAATTTCTACAGGGTTTGAATTCTAACTGTATTTTCAAATTTCTCAGAAAATCTTTAGTTCATTTTGCTTGAATTCATTTTTACAATTAAAGACATGTCAAAACAAACAACTTTTGTTTGAATTCTGAGATCACACAAGGATCAGAGGTAAGGGAATTGGATTTTGTACAGGGCTATGGATTTTTTTCTCTAACCTGGAACAGAGATAATGTAAATTTAAGCTGACAAGCACAGGCATATATTCATAGATTTTTGTTAATCCAGCAATGTTCAAACTTGTTTAAATTCTATATTCAAACAACACATCAAACATCAGAGATTAGAAAAGTTTACTCACTGGTGAAAATAAAGAAGTCTGAAAAAAAACAAAGTTGCTCACCTGTCATGATTGAAGGACAGAGAAGCTTGGACAAAAGTTTTGGAATTTAAAATGATTTGAACTTTTATTTAGAATCTTTGAATCTGATCTTTGTTTTGAACTCTGGAATGTTGAGTTGCTTCTTGATTTTTTCTTTTGATTGTTTTTCTGGAATCTGGTATTTGGTTTGATTCTATACTTAATATATGATCCTGTTTTGCTTTGCTTACAGGCTGAATTCCTAGGCTTTGGATTTGCATTTACAACTCAATTTTGTTTCCAGGTTTGATGAAAATTTTATTACAGGTTTACATAGCTTTAAATATACGAACTGAGATGAAGAAAGTGATGTAGAGGAAGAAGCTACAGGTTGATCTATAGAAAAGAGAAGTTGACAGGGTATACAAATTTTGTACAGGTAATGTTACTTTGTTTCAACATAGGTATGGCTGAAGTGTTTGGAGTTGTGGGCTAGAGATACTTGCTTTGTACTTTATGTCTCCCTACTTGTGATATTTATATTCCCTTTTGCTTTGCATTACTGTAACTCGGCTGATGAGATATGGTTTGGCTAGCATGTAATGCCAAGTACTTTATCTTGTTTTTCTTTCTTTTACAAGCTTATTCGTATATACATGTATATTTAGTTTTAGTTATTTGTTATAATTTCAACTTATAGATTAAATTTTATTCTTAACACAAGTGTCTATTTTTATTTCTACTTTATTTATTTTGTAAGCCAAAGATATTTATATTTTATCTTTCTTATTATTATCATATACACATTATTTTAAAAGAAAATACTATTAACAAAAATTTATTTTGTATAACGATATTTTGTTTTAAAGTTTTAACTATCAACATTTTGTAAGTCATTTATTTATTAAATACGAATTAAATATTCAAATTCAATATATACAAATTTTCAAATCCATATGACTTAATATATTTTCTATTTGAATCGGGGAAACTCGCTTCCATTTAAAAAAAATTAATTTTACAAATTTTTATTCAAAAATTCATTTAATTATCAATTTAAATTAAATTAAAATCCAGGGTCGTTACAATAAACTTAGATCAGAGATTTAATTTAAATTTAAATTCTATTTACTTATTCAAATTAGATGTTTAATAGAAAATTCAAATCAGAAATATAAACTCATTTAGAATTTATATGATATTTTTTAAATGATATTATATATATATATTATAATTCATATTGTTGAACTTTATACATATACATATACATACATACATATATATATATTATATATAATAGAAATAAATCCCAATATCTACTTATGTATAAATTTAACCATATGCACCCTATGCTATATTGGACGTGCACATTATACACATACGAGTATATAATGATATACTCATATACTATATAATACCTTTCAATTAAACTCATTGATTAATTAAATCAAAAAATTAGATAAAATATGATTTTATTTAAATTAACTAGAATGGATCTAACACAACCTTTAGAATTCATAGGCCTAATATGATCCAAAATATGATTTTTTTTGAAATTTACCTATTTCACCCGCTTTCGTCCAACTCAGATCCTACAATCTTCAGGTACTAGAACATCCTAGGTGAAGTCTAGATCATGTGTGGCATGTACATCCCTATTGCGGGTGGTAGTAGCCACAAAGAGGGTTTCTAGCATGTGCACATCTCTATTGCGGGTGGTAGCAGCCCTAAGGATTGTTTCCAACACGACCCTTTCACAGACATCATGCACGATGTTGAATGTGCTGGGGACAATAGCATGGATAGGGGTCTATTCCACTGCTGTTGGGATTACTAGACCTTTATAGACAATTTATTGAGTGTCCAAGCCTTGAGTTCATTCAAATCATTGGCAATCCGCCCAATGTTAGTAGGCCCATTGACTAGACTAGGCCACATATCATTAAGAAAGTTATGGGTATGCCCTAGGGGCAATTATGTAATTTGTTACATATATTCAACTTTGTAACCAATCTTGTTCATAATAAAGGTATTTGATTTCTGTTATATAATTTATTATTTAGTGATATAGGTAATTGAGTAATTAATTTAAAGTATATTAAATAGAAAATCATTAAATGATATGTTATGTATAATGATTGCAAGGAGTTTTAAGCATAAGAATATTATCACAATATAAAATAACATATTATTTTAAATATTCTTGGTTAAGATGTTTTGAGAAAGGATATCGATACATTTGTTGAGACTAGAGTATGTAACACTCTCCAAATATTGGGTAGTGTATTACTCATGGTTGTTGGGTGCACCAAATGGCTACATGCTGAGAGTTATTAGATAACTATGGAAGGACTCACCCGAGAGTTTTCAATTGGTTAATAACAACTATGTAAAATTGGAAATTTCAAAATGACGATATTACATGGTACTCTTGACTTGTGAGTAATGTTGAGCTTCAACGTACACACTCCATTAAGATTATAGTTAAATCAAGGCAAGGTGACCATTGAACAAATATTGTTGGGTCTAACTTTAAAATATTGGAAGTGAAACTCTTTAAAATATAGAATTCGTCTCCTAATGTATGAGTTAGTATCATGGTCAGCTTTTGTCAAGTAAAACTTAAAATCTCTGGCAAGAGTAGCATAGTTGATAATAAATGCTATTATTGAACGAAGAACTTTGTACATGGATTAACCAAGTTGAATGTTGATGATATTGGAATTTTGAGAAAAAACCAATTTCAATAAATCCAAAGTGATATTGTGTTAACGAACAAAAGTGGTTTAAAAAATCGTTACTAAAACATACCACTTCAACTATAAAAGTGGATTTTATTGATAAAGATGTATAAGCGATAAATTCGACAAAACTATCAACCCACTAACTAAGGTGACAAGTGAACATTAATATTCGAATAGTTCGACATTAACTGCTGACTGAATTTACACATGCGAGTCACACAACCGTATTGTTGATTTCTCTTCAATACCACATGATTTAATTGATTTATAATTGTTGTAAATTAATTAAGTTAATTAATATTTATGGAATATTATTTATTTATTTGATGTATTGGGTATTATTAGTGTTTTATAGATGCCATTAGTAATTAATTGGGTATACATATAAAAGTTAATATGTACGTAATGATATACAATATCATGCAAGTTTAAATATGATTTAAATGTCATTAATTATTAAATGGACGTGGTTTTTCATTGGCCCAAGATGGCCTCTTGGATAGTCGGCCTAGGGATAGGTAAAGGAGGGGGTAAGGTGGTTTAACTTATGTATATTGATCTAGAATTAGTAAAAAAGAAAGAGTAAGAGAAGGAGAATTAGCCTCCTTACCTTTCTTTGTTTAAATAAACCCATACCCACACCCTTTTGGCTCTCTCTTCTTCTTTGCTTCATTGTCATGGCCATGATCATCATCCAAACCCTCCTTGGCTGAAAATACATTTGTCTCAAAACACAATAAATCGAATAAAATTATGGTACTCATGACTATTGCAACATTAGGAGATCGATTCAAGGTGAGTCTAAGAAATCCCATCAATCAACGTGTATTCAAAGGGCGCAAACATGAGGTATAAATCTTACTTATCTTTTATGTTATACATGTAATGTTATAGAAACACTTTTGTTGTATCTCATAAATATATGTTAATATATCTCACTATGCATAATTTAATTGTTATTGTTCTGATCTATGTAACTAAATAAAAATATATACGTACTGTTAACATTTCAATTCGACCATGATAATAATACATATGTTTATATTATTTTTAAACACTAAAATTAATTTTTAATAATTCAAAATGATTTTTTAATTTTAATTCTTATATATATATATCATGTTCATTCAAAATGATTTAAAAATTAGTTTTAAATTAAAAATAAGTTTCGGTAATTAAAAAAAATCGTAACTATATTTTAATTTGATTATAATTAGATTATAATAATTTAAGTAGTGGTTTAAATAGCGTATATATTCATACATTTACATATATATACACACATATATAAAAATATGTAAATATTAATTTTATTTAATTATAAAATACTTTTAGATTTGAAATAGGAAAATCAACAATACAACCTTTAGACTTCATAGGCCCATATCATTAAAAATAGGATTTTTGTTGAAATCTACCTATTTCATCCACTTCCGACCAATCTAGATCCAACAGCGATGTTAGAACCTAAATAGGTTACGCGGTTTCAATTAGCAATTATAGAGCCAACTAATAAAGCTTATTTATTGATGGGCATCTAGAATATTTATGTCTAGGCTTGGGGTTGAATATTCAAGTATTCCCTCTTTCCTAGCTGCAAGCATGTCCCAATGGGTGGAGTAAGTTTAGAAGGTTGGTCCAATTGTAAAAGCCCAAATTGATTTGGGCCTAGGGATAATTTTCAATATTTGGTTTTAAAATTTAGAAAATATTTTAAATTTAAAAGTTAAGTATAAAATATAAAGAAAACCTTTAAAAAAACTAATAAAATATTTTTCAGAATTATTTTGAAATTAAATTTAGTATTTTTAAAGTTATTTAATAGTTAATTAATTTGAATAATTAAATAATTTATTAATTTAAACTTAATTAATATATATATATATATATATTGATATATGTGTGTGTGTATCTCTGTTGTAAAAATCCATCTAGGCTCCTGTCTAGGCCCCACCTAGGCGCTAGGCTAGCCTTACCGCCTAAATATCTACCTAGTCTACCTAGGTGAAACTTACCATATTATTTAAGCGTATAAATCGATTTACAAGCACTGCTTATGCACCAGTTTAGGCTTGGTCCCTCTTATAAGCATCAATATGTTAGATTCAAGTGTTTTCGCCTCCGTGGTTGCTTCCAAAACTATCAAAATCCATAAAATCTCATTCTAAATCAATTAATACTAAACAAAATGTTAAAATTTTATCCAAAATGCACGGGTTATCAAAATTTCCTTGCTCCGATTAATCGCCGGTTAATCCTCGCCTAAGCGATTAATCCTTAGTCCATGCTTACCGCATAACGTCTGCCTAGCGGTTTTTGCAACCTTGGTGTGTATATATAACTATAAATTATAGTTCAATATATATATATATATATCTTAAACTATTTAAGGTAAATTATAATGATATTTCAAATTTATCGAAAATATTAACTAAAATTGGTTTAATCAAATAAATCATTTATTTAGTAAATTAATTAATTTAATGTTTATTAATAAAGACATATGTATATAATGATATATGTATATCAAATCATAAATGTTATAGCTAATATTCATCTTAAATTTTTTAGGATGAATAACTAAAATTTTGAATTTAAATAGTTTAATTATTAGCCAATTAAATCAATAAGTTAAAATTGATTAAATATGATTTAAATAATATATATATATATATATATATATGAATATTACATAAGTCAATTAAATTATAAATAGTTATAAATGAATTAAACTTATATAATATAAATGTACACTAATAGCGAAACTATAAGAAACCCAACTTATATTTAAGGAATAAAAGCATATGTATTGTATGTATACCATGATTTTGAAATGTGCCCGACACTTGAATTATGTGGGTATTTCATAAGAAATACTTATTCCCTAAACTAATATAATTTTATTAGATGTATATATTAAAGATTATGAATATCTAATATATAATGTTGTGCACTACCATTTATATATCAATAGATTACTTGAATACTCTTTAGTTATTGAGCAAACTTAAGCGAGGAATGTTATTTGTAGTACTATTAATATATTGGTTAGATGAGGTAAGATACACGCACATATTTATTGAGATAACTCATGGTATGTGCGTTATATTCGGTCATCTCGAAATGGTAGGTACAATGAAAAATCCCATTCAATTTGTTGAGCAAACTTAAGGTTAAGATGAGATTAGGACAAAGACCACGAGTTAGGAGTTGTATGTGATAAAACCGATAAAGTGTTATACATTGCTTATATGATTACAAAACACATAGTGCTAATGAATTTTATCTCGAACACTTAAGGGGAAAGTGCCAATCCAGTGGGAGTGGCAAAAGAGTTGGTAAACTTTTCAGATTGATACACATAGATGTATGTTGTTTAAAGTCTAATGATATCAAAATGGACCCACTTACTTCATTAAATTCACAGATGATGTAGAAAACATAACATGCAAAGAAAATGAAAATTTTGATTTGATCGAATAGGTGAATGTATCAGAAAAGTGATCCAAAAATATCTAAAAACGAATAAGATTCAATCTTAGAAGTCATTCCTCCATAAAATACAAAATGATGTATTGATAAGGAGTAACCGGGACTTTGTTGGACAAAGTACGATTTATGACGAGTGAAGTTGAGTTAACTTCTTTTTGTAAGGATGCATACTTAAAGGTAAGAACATAATGTTAAATTTAATTTCATCTAAAGCATACTTTATGAGATCATACAAGATATGAGTTGATAATAAAACCCTACATTCCTTAAGTCAAGGAGTTGACATGTTGCATAAGTCGAGAGCTTGCATGTAATACTTCAGGGATCTTGTGTGCACCACCCTAATGGAGTATAAGATCAACCTTCATTGGTTGAATAATTTATATTATGAACAAAAGCATTATAAAGTCAAAATTATGTCAGTTTCAAACATAAAGGCAGTTCATAAAATGTTTTTGAATATCTATTCCATCATAGTGAGAAACACCTGTTGTTTCAAGAAATGCCAATTTCATGATGAAGGAATTTCTTTTAGAAATGGTTGGTAGTAAAATTGACATAGATACGATCCAAAGACAAATCTGATTACGTAAGAGGAAATAAAATTAGCCAAGCCAAAATAGACACAACTCATTAGAAAGTCTAATAAAACACTCGCATATTAAAAGAAACTACAAGTTCTGTATCAATGCTGAGAAATTTTTTTCTCAGTTTTCAATAAGCCATAAAGAGTATTGACTTTTCCATATGCAACGGTGAACAAATCTAAAATGGATTACAATTACATTACCAAAATATGATTTTGGTAATTGTACCTAATGGTATATGATTTATCATATGCAAATGTGTCTTTGAGAAAAAGACCAATACAGTTGGAATGTAGTAGGCAACGTCTATGAGAATAAAATCAAAAATTTCAATCATTGAAATTTACATAATAGATTCATTATTCAATGTGCTAAAATTAATTCAGATTTTATAAGCAAGATTATCACCCAATGTGATTATGAGTTTCGATACATATATGTTGAACATAAATTCTAGATAATAATTTAGATTAGACTATTTGCACATAACATTCAAAATTTCTCAAAGTTAGTAGGAGCGATACTGAGTTTTTGGTTTATAGGTATGATCCAAGAACTAATACATATGTATCATTCGACGAGCATTAGAAATAAGCCATTATTTTGAAAAAGAAATCAAACAGTTTTATTTCCAGTTAAAATGCTAATGAAGCATGTGTCTATGAGATAGAATATTGAAGGTACTAAAATATTTCTAAAACTACGACAATGAGCTTATGATTGTTAACGATGTACCCAAGTTAAAACAATTTTAGTTTGGCTGTTTAATCATGGGCATTGGATTTGAAAATGACATCTTTTAAAATCAATATAAAAGGACGTAGAGATTATCCCAAATGATATTCATAGGCACCATGCTAAAATGTTTAATATAGAGCATATGAGATGGATTCCTTATGCATCAGCTATAGGAATTATCATATATGCTATATTGTCTACTACATCACATTTCGCATATGTATATAGTACATTGAGCAAATGTCAAATCCAAATTAATATCGCTAAATGGTAGTTAAGGGTATTCTTAAGTATTTATGAAATACTAGGGAGTTATTTATAGAAATAATGAACTCCTTATGAAGGATTATTCAGACTAAAATTTCATAAGCGACTTCAAGCATAATATCTCAATCCTAAATTCAAGTTAAGGATCTTTATGTTTGGAATGTTCCAAAGAAATGGTTGTGGCTAGTTCAATCAATAGACTTTGTACATTGCCTTGAACAGGCATTGCAATAAAAGCAATGTGTGTGTGTATAAATGCACAAATTTATAACTGAGCCAGCGGTGATTCCAAATGTTGAGAATCCCATGGCATTGTCATATGGGAACTATGTGATGATGTAGTTCGTGAAAGATCCAACAACTTAATAGAAGTTAAAAAACGTACTCTAAAAAGTTCCACAAGATAAAGACAGTTTATCAACATCAGAAAGAGTTGATAGATAGAGTTGATAATTAAAACAATATAGCATACACGTTCACCAAGTGACTAACTCAATTAGTTCTAAGAAAATTGATTGAAATAATGGGATTAAGATTCCATAATTGATCCTAAGTGCAAGTGGGGGATTAAGAGAGTTCGGGGTATGTCCTAGGGGCAATTATGTACTTTGTTACATATATTAATCTGTAACCAATCCTGTTTGTAATAAAGGTATTTGATTTCTATTATATACTTTATTATACAATGATATAATTAATCAAGTAATTAATTTAGTACTTTAAATATAAAATCCTTAAATGATATGTTATGTGATAATAATTAAAAGGAGTTGATAATGGGAAAAGTATCATAATATAAATAACATATTATTTTAAATATTCCTGGTCAAGATGTTTTAAGAAAAGATATTGATACTTTCATCAAAACCAGAGTATGTTATGCTCTCCAAATGCTGGGTAGCATATTACTCATGGCCGTTAGGGGCACCAAGGGGTTATGTACTCATAGTTATTTGATAATTATGGAATGGCACACCCAAGAGTTTCCAGTTGGATAATAACAACTAGGTCAAAAAGGAAATCTCTAAGTGTAGATATTACACAGTTCTCACGACTTCGGAATACTATTGAGCTTCAATGTGGATACTCCACTTTGACTATAGTTAAATAGTGGCATGCCAACCATCAAGTGACTATAATTGAGTATGAGTTGAAACATTGAAGTGAAACACTACTCAATAGAGAATTCATCTCCTCAGTTGTATGAGGTTGATATCATGGTCTACTGTAGTCAACATGAAATCAAAATCTCTGGCCAGAGTAGTGTGGTTAATAATAAATGTTATTATTAGACCGATGACTTTATTTGTGGACTAACAATGTTGAATGTGGATGATATTAGAATTTTGATCAAAATCTCGTTTCCATAAATCCTAAAGTGATATAGTTTTGACAAAGAGAATTGGTGTAAATATTCGTCACTAAAAGGTACCGCTTAAACTATAAAATTTGATTTTACCAATAAAGAAGTATAAGCAATTAATTCGGCCAACTTTCACTCCACTAGTTAAGTGATGATTGAATTTTAATATTTGAATAGTTCGATATTAATCGCTTACTTAATTGACACCTACGACTCACATAACAATATCAGCGATTTCTCTGAAGTTCGACACTATTTAATTGATTTATAATTGCAATAAATTAATAATTGTTTATGAAATATTAGATATTTATTTATTTGATGTATTGGGTGCCACTAGTAATTAATTAGATGCTTACATAAATGGTATGTATGTATTAACATACGGTATTGATACATGTTTAATACGATTAAATCTCATTCATTATTAAATGGGTATGGTTGTTCATTAATGCAAGAAGGTCTCTTTTATGGTTGACCTAGGGAAGGGTAAAGGAGGGGGTAAGGTGGTTTGAATTTTTGATATAGATCCAGAATTAGTAAAAGGAGACAGATTAAAAGGAAGAGAGAATTAGCCTCCTTCCCTTTCTTTATTTAAACAAACCCATGACCTCACCTATTTGGCTCTATCTCCTTCCTTGCCATCTTTTCATAAACGTGAGCATCAACCAAACCCCATTTGGCTAAAAATTCATTTGTCCTAAAACATATTAAATCAAATATAATTGTGGTACTCCAGACCATTTCAACGTTAGGAGATCGATTTAAGGTGAATCTAGGGGATTCCATCAGTCAACATTGTTCAAAGGCTGCATCCTTGAGGTATAAATCTTATTATCTTTTATATAATATATAAATATATATGATTTTGTAGATAGATTATATAATAATTTTTAACCCAAAAATAGGATCAATATCGAAAATCAAATGAAAGCACTAGTTCAGATTAAACAAACAGAAAACCAGCAAAAGGAGACACGATTTTTATAGTGGTTCGGTGTAATCTCCAGCCTATGTCCACTTCAATCTTTTTATTAACTGTTCACTCTTTGGATTACAACTAATTATCTCAAATCTGACCACAATCTAGTGGATCTCAATTTACAATAGAGTTTCTAGGTTGTTTGTAAGTCACTAGTACCAATAATTTGCTGACCTAAATCTTAGAACATCAAATATTTGTTTCCTGCGTAACTTTAATGGAGGAAAGGTTAGAGGTGAAAAAGTACTAGAGTCTGCATAGTCAGAGGATCCAGATCCTGTTTTGGTTACTCTATGGCTTGTATTTATAAGCGTAGCAGTCATATTGGGTTAGAAGCCCGCTTCCAGGGAGGTCCAGATATTAGCCCGAAGTAGTCTGAAAAAGTTGGGGGCACATGAGTTAAGGCTATAACTCAGTAGCGAGTTATCCCTATAACTCAGTATCGAGTTATCCTCTTAAGGGGAAACTCATCGTTTTCTTTTGGTCATGCTTCTTACTTCATTTTGGGGTTCCTCTTGTGTTTTCATAGATCGATGACTTGTTTTGATAATCATTCCTTTATAATTTGGTTTGTTTTGCAGTTCACTGAAGTTAACTCTTCAATTCTTAAGATAGGTCATCCGAAACTCTACGAAATCTCTTAGGCATGCATAGAAGAGATAAAGAATAGCTCGTTTGAATTTTGAGACTATGGTGGTGAAGCACCATAACTTGGTACTGAATTATAGGGATAGCTTGGTGCCGAGTTATGTACTTAGCATATTTCTGGCCTAATTTTTCTTGAGCTATTTTTTTTATCAATCTAAGCGTGCCTGCCAATTTTCAAGTCATTTTGTTTTCGTTTGAATCTTCTAGGTCCAATTAAAATATGCTTTACTAAAAAGCGGGTTAATACTTGCCCCTAAATTACGCCTTTCGAATGTAAGGTGTGCTTTGGTCAAGAACAAGTTTTTGTAATCAGTCTTCAATAGTTGAGCCCTCTGGCTTCTACAATCTTGGTGAATCATCCATTGCCTTTTGGATTCTCTTGTCAATCATGGGTCGTTCCAAACTTGTTACAGCCTAAGACTCTAGACTCTTCTTAAGTGTAGTTTATACATCATCCATTCCACTTTCGTTCAGAGTTATTACATCACATATCAAAAGTGTCCCATGTTCATCCGGGATTTATCTGTTTTATTCTAATTACAAGGCTTTCAAATCCATTTATTAAATCTGCATTCGTTCTAGGGTTAGATCTCTGCGAATCATTTTATATTCAATTTAACGTGTGATCTCTCTGGATCATTTATCGTTTAAGTTAAGAGGACGATCTCTCCGGATCGTTTAATGTCTAATTTAAGGGGGACGATCTCTCCATATCGTTTGTCATTTAGGTTGAGAGGATTATTTCTTCGGATCATTTATTGCCTAATCTAGGGTTTCGATCTCTCCAGATCCTTGTTGAGTCTGTTTGCTCTCCGGCAAATGAACCCAACGACTAAGCAAGCCCAACCGCTCACTCTCTGGTGAGGGGACTTACTTTTCGTACAAGCCCTTCCACTCATTCTCCGGCAAGGGAGCTTGCACCCTGCACTACCTTCCTGACTCTCCGGTCGTGACGCCAAGGCGATCAATATTAGTCATAACATTCAATAAGGATTTTTTAAAAATCAAATATCCAAGTCAAGGAAATCGAGCAGAAATCCTAATTGTTCATCTCAGACATCTAACTTAGAGTGTGCCTAGAGACCAATCTAGGTCTCGTACATATGTAAGCGGTCTGAGGTTATTATTATCTTAATTAGTCATCTCAGAAATTCAACTTAGTGTACACCTAAGGACCATTCAGGATCTCATACATGTGTAAGCGGTCCGAGAATTATATTGCATCATTTATTTAAAGTTAGGATAAGGGAATCCAACTTGACCCTAATCCAGCTCGATCATGGGGTTGTCATTTAATGGAAATTCCTGATCCATAACTTCATTTTTCCCTCTGTTCTAACGGTGAGCTTCTGGTTCTAGCTCCTACTGTCATGCATTGTATTCTGGTTTGCCACTCTGGCTTCAGCATCGCCTGTTCTAGGCATTAAAGCTCATCCTAGATCCAAATCGACCATGCCCCCAAGTCGTGGAGGCATTGTTTCAGTTTGTTTTTCTCTAACTCCAGATGCTCGCGTACATTGGTTTTTAGTATTTTGCTCTAAATTCCAGCTCCTTCAGCTTTTCGTTCTTGACCTATCCTTCTGAAAAATCCCTCCAGCATTTCCTACTGTCAAGCCATTATTCCATCTTACATTTCCTTCATCTTTCCATCTACCCATGGTCACGTAGAAGGATTGATTAGAATTTGAGGACCCTCCTAGTTGTCCACATGCTCTGGCTGACTTCCTCCAGCCTTAGATCTGGTGTAAGGCCTCTTCATCTTCTCAAAATCTCAGATTCAAACTTCAATTCTTTATATCTCGCTTTTTTCTCGGTGAAAGTACCAAAATATTAATCCAAAAATTGGACCAACACCTAAAAACAGATGAAATCACTAGTTTAGATTAAACTAAAAAAAAGCAGTAAAAGGAGACACAATTTTTATAGTGGTTCGGCATAATCTCCGACCTATGTCTACATCAATATTTTTATTAGTTGTTCTCTCTAGATTATAACTAATTATCTCAGATCTAACTACAATCTAGTGGATCTCAGATTTAGAATTGAGTTTCTAGGTTGTTTGTAAGCCACTAGTACTAAGAATTTGCTAGTCTAATCCTAGAACAGCAAATATTTGTTTCCTAATTGACTTTAATGGAAGAAAGGTTAGGGGTGAAGAAGTAGCAGAGTCTCCATAGTCAGAGGATCTTGATTCTGTTTTGGTTGCTCTATGGCTTGTATTTATAGGGATATCAGACATATTGGGTCAAAAGACCACTTCCAGGGAGGTCTACATAAGGTAGTCTGAAAAATTGGGGGCACATGAGTTAAGGCTATAACTCAGTATTGAGTTATACCTATAACTCAGTATCGAGTTATCCGCTTAAGGGGAAAATCATCGTTTTCTTTTGGGCTGTGCTTCTTACTTCGTTTTGGGGTGCCCTTTGTGTTTTCATAGATCGATGACTTATTTTAATGAATGTTCCTTCTTAACTTGGCTTGTTCTGCAGTTCATTGAAGCTAACTTTTTAATTCTTTATATAGGTCATCCAAATCTCTACAAAATATCTTGGTCATGCATAGAGAATTTAAAGGATAGCTCGTATGAAGTTTGAGACTGTGGTGGTAAAGCACCATAACTCAGTACCGATTTATAGGGATAACTCGGTGTCGAGTTATGTTCTTAGCATATTTCTAGCCTAATTTTTCCCAAGCTATTTTATGCCCATCTAAACGTGCCTTCCAATTTTCAAATCGTTTCATTTTCATTTGAATCTTTTAAGTCCAATTAAAATCTGCTTTGCTAAAAAACGGGTTAACAATAATTTTATACACGCATTTATTATCTCATGCAAATATATGTCAATATATCTCACTATGTTATCAGATTTAATTGTTATTGTCTTGACCTATGTAACTAAATAAAATTATACAAATATGTTAACATTTTAATCCGGCCATGATAATAATAATACATACACACATACATATACACACACATACAAATACACACATACACACATATAAATATATATGTGTGTGTATTATTTCTAAACACTAAAATCAATTTTTACTAATTCAAAATGATTTTTTCTATTTTAAATCATACATACATACATCTTATGTATCCAAAATTATTTAAAAATTATTTTAGATTAAAACTAAGTTTCGGCAATTTATATAAAATCAATTCAAAGCTGTATTTTTAAATAATTTAATTATAATTATATTGTGATAATTTTAAATGGTGTTTACATTAATATATTTATACATATACACATATGTAAATATATATAATATTAGTTTTATTTAATTATAAATGCTTTCAAATTTGAATTTTTTGTTTGAATAGAAATATTTTATTATATATATTATTTTAGTAATTAGTTTACGTAAAATGCATAAGTGAATTATTTCATATAATTTTAAATAAATAATATTTTTGGTAATAAATTAATTTTATAATATATATATGTAATAAATTTTTAATATATTTCATTTGAATTTTATAGATTTGGATTTAAAATTCAAATTATTTTATTATGTCAACAGATATTTTAGATATTAAATTTGAATACAACTTTAATAACCTAGTCAAAATATATTTAGAGTTTTAGATAAGGTTTAATAAATATGTATATATTTTAAATATTATTTTGAGACAGCCAATGCATATGTAAATGACAAATATACACATTATAGAGCAAATCCCAACATCTATACATGTGGACATTAATCATGTACACTTTACTATACATTGCATATGCACAACATACACACATCAATATATAATGATATACTCATAAACTATATAAAAATAATAACAAATTATATTCATTAGTTAAATAAATCTAAAAATTGAATAAAATTGGATTTTATTTGAATAATCTAAATTGGATCTTGTACAACCCATTGAATTCATAGGCCACTATGATAGGGAATTTTTTTTGAAATCGATTGATTTCACTCACTGCTAAATAGGCCATACCCAATAATCATCGCTTAAGCCGAGAATGGGATAGATGGTGCATGTTCCAACGACATCGTTGGTGTTATCAGGGTTTAAGCTAACAGACTCATGCTCAGTGTTATTTTGCAAGATACAATTATTTGAGTAGAGTAGGAGTTTTGAAGGAAGAAAAGTGATGAAATTTGAGAGACTTTTAGGGAAAGGTCTCCTTCTAGCCTCAAAATGTTGACTAAACATTTAGCTAACCTCGAAATTTATAGATTGAATTGCATATTAACAAAGGAAACTGGCTAGTATCATGCTTAATAAATTAAAAAGAAGCGATAATCAATGATATACGAGTAAAGAGACAAAAGATTTAGAATTGTTCGATAATGTTAATCTACATCCACTATGGTAGTTGATTTTATTGCTTTTAACCCAGTTAAACAAGCTTGAATTACAAGAGAGAGTAACGTGTGCAAGAAATAAAAATTCGATCCTTGTATAAGTGTACATAAAGCTGTATTTATAGAAGTTAAGGTTTGACTCAGACGGTTCAGATTGATGCGGCAAACCTTGGAAGTCACTACGACCATTGGTGGAGCTGTGTGGTCCAAAGGTGGGCCAGCTAGGATGCAAGATGAAGTGAATGACTTAGAAGGTAGCTAGCTAGCGGGCCTTACTGAGACATGCTTATGGAATGAAGATAAAATGATGTTCTTGAACAGTGATTCCATTTCCATGTGTATAGAGAAGAACAAGGTAGGTTGTTGTATCGTAACACTTTTGTCAAATTAATAGTGTCATTTTGTGTCGATCTTTTTAGTGGAACAGTGCGTAGTTGTTGCTTCTTTATGTAGGTGCGACCAAATGCTTTTGTTAAATTAATAGTGTCATTTTGTGTCGATCTTTTTAGTGGAACAGTGCATAGTTGTTGCTTCTTTATGTAGGTGCGACCAAATGCTTTTTTCAGAGGCATATCGAGTCAAGACAACATAAGGTAACCGAGGAGGATTGGTCTTCAAGGGAATGAAGGCCGGTGGGGATCAGAAAGGAAAGCGAGAGAGATACCTCCATGTTCCAAGAAGGTACTCTGATGATGAGGCTAGCCGAGGGATTTGACCATGAGGCCTAAGAACTCCTATTCATGGGGTCAAGGGGTCAGGACACTGTTGGGACCCATTAAGTGTCGGGGCGCTCAAGCCCATCGAGTGTTGTTATACAAGGCATTTTCCTCAATGATGGGTCGAGTGCCATCGAGGCCAGGTGTTGTGGGTGAGGGTGCTAAAGATTTAGCGAGTCGACTGTTATTCCTTGTGAGAAAATCAAGAATTGGAGACAATTCACACCGTAGTGACGTGTGATGATGGTTCTTTTGTATAAGCATGTCACTGAGTACCCAAATAATTCAAAAATCGTTCATATCCATATTTGAAAATATAAAAAATATTTAATATTCAAAAAGCAGATATAAATAACCAATATCCTAACAAATTATCGGATATGGAATTAAATAACTTTATTTATTTATTTTTAGATTATGAACAATTATTAAACAATTACAAAACAAGATTAATATTAATATCGCCGTTAAATTTGTATTACCAACATCCTATGTCCCATATACTATAACCTAATTAATAATAAAAGCACTACCAAAATTTATACATATTTTTTTTCTTCTCCACTTGAGCCTTTAACTACGCAAATCGGCGGTGCACTAGTTTCTACTTTAAGTCTTTGGCAAATCCTCCAGCATAATGCTTTTCTTTAGCCGTCCAACAAATCCTTCATCAGTAGCCGATTCCGCTGCTTTCGTCACTGGCTTGGCACCCATCTGCGATGCTCTTTACCAGTATGATTTAAATATTTTTACCTCTCCTATTTAAATTTTAAAGGTTTCCTAAACCGACCTCAAATGCATTCAATTTGTCCCTCAATCGATTCAGGTTTCGATTTGAATCTTTGCTTTAAGGCTACCGCTATCATCATTTTCCAGCCTATGTAGGTAGCTGTTGGCATGACATTGCCGGCATTTGGTGATTACCATTTACCCTGTTTGGCTTTGACTTTACATTTATTTGACCTCCTTGGACTCGACTATGGTTCGTTTAGGTTCGAGTGCAGGCATTCTTGGATAAGTCATGTTGGATTCGGGTTTTTAATATATTTTTCCTAGGCACAATCTTGGTTTTTCTTTCTTACACCATGCTTGGAGTAAAGCCCAAGTTTTCCCTAGTCCAAGCCCGAGTTTTTGCATGGTTAGTAATTTCTTGTCAAGTGTGAGGAGGGAACTATTCAACATTATTCTAATTTTATTTCGGTTGAGCATGGATCGATGGTTGAGTTCTGGTGGGATGGTTTCTAATAACGGGTAAACCGAATGCACTTCGACATTCAGTCAACTTTTCGTCACTGCTTTAAGTCAAATATTTCACTCCGGTGTGTCTAAAAAGAGAAATCCTATGTCACTCTAAGTTCTGTTATCGTAAATCCTACGATAATGGGTAAAACTCGACAAACGGTTCTTATCCAATTTTGCTGCGGACAATTTGGTGCTTTCAAAGATAGCTCTCAAATTATCACTCTTGGATTTATCTTGAACCATTAGTTTATCATAATCTACAAGTTTGATACAGAAACCACTACTAGAAGTTCCATGATTACTTAGATTTGCAAGGAGTCTATCATAGGATCCAGATGAACTATGACACCCAAAAATGCTGAGAAGATATCAACTACTTCTGAACACAACAACGACACTAAAAATGAAACTTTAACCATGAGGAAAAGACAAATCAAACCATTGTCATCGAGATTCCAATGCAACAGAGATGGTGATTAGAGTTGATTTGGACATAATAATGATGGAAATGAATAGAAAGATAATGGAGAGCTACAATGCTATGCTGAAGCAGATAAAGGAAAGAATTGATTTGGTGACTTAGTTGCCCCAGAGATGTAGGAAAAGTCATAAGGAGTTATCATCTTTTGATTTAAAAGAAGAGAGTCCTTTTTCATCAGATAGAAACCAAAGAAATGGAAAATGGAAGATGAAAAGAGGGGAAGCCATGACTTCGAATATGGAAACTAGAAAAACTCAAGTTGGGAAATTTGAAATCGGTACTAGGTCTACTCTATAAGTCGATACCGACTTGAGACCCTGAACTATGATTGATAATTTGGATGGATAGTTAGAGGAATGAGTTGAAGTTGATGCTAAGTAAGTAGCTGGTGGCTAAAGTAGTGGTGCTCGAATAATTGCCACTAAGCCATCTTGGAAAGAACATAGAAATCGAAGGACTGGACGAACGGATCTTCCAAAGACAAGGAACCCAAATAGCATGGAATTAACTAAGAGCGTTTGTAGAACTAAACACTTAAGGCAGGACTTGATGATTGTCATCCAGTCGATCCAATGGATTCAGAGTATCTTGTTGATATGGAAAGGAAGCTGGTGAATGAGAACCATCATAGAAGTAACGATGATTGGGGTTCTTTGCCTAGTAGGAACCCATTCACTGAAAATATTTAATGGGATGATTATCCCATGATATTTGTGATGCTTATGATGCCATCATACAATGGAACGACTAATATGAGACAGCATCTCCTGAAGTATGAGTGACATATAGATGGTGCTAGAGTAATTGACTCTATGAGATGTAGGTGTTTCCCTATATTTCGTGAGGGAGTGGCTACGATGTAGTTTACTTGGCTCATGTTGAAATCCATATCTTCATTTGATTAATTGGCAAGGAAGTCCATAAAGCAATTTTGGGTTCACACTGCTCATCTAAAGGACATGATGTCCTTATCCAGTATCTTTCAAAGTCCTAGAGAGTCTTTGAAGAACTTTTTGAGTAGACTCGACACCGCTATGACTGAAATGAGCAATGCCAAGGAAGATATTGTAATATTGGCATTGATTCAAGGAATTAATCCAGGTACTGATTTTGGTAAGTGGTTGAAGATGAAACCGCCACCAATCATGGAGGAGTTTTATTAGAAAGCGACCCAATTTATGTGCTTAGAAGAGGCGGATATGGCCGTTGGAAAGGCTGGTGGAAGACTGTCTACAAAAGTTGTGCATAGCAATGTTGTTGTGAAGCAAATCGGTGAGAGTGTTGGAAATATTGCAATTAATGTTGGAAACAAGAATAATAAATTAAAAAGAGGAAACCAAGGCACTAGAGGTAGAAAGACAGCTTCCAAGAAGCATCTGAGGTATCCAAAACATTAAGAATATACTTCTTGAACGAAACCATGAAAAACATTTACCTCGCAACCCAAAGCATGGAAAATTACAAAAAGCCAGCTCAAGGGAGTTGACTGAACTAGGGAAGATGTTGGGATGTATTGTCGCTTCCACGAGATCCATGAGCACAATATGAATGATTGCTAACATTTATGGGATATAATCGTAGATTAAATTAGGAAGAAGAAACTTCAACAATATGTGAAGGATCCGTAGGATAGCAGTTAAGTGAACAATAGACCCTAAGGGTAGATGGCTCAACCGGGAAAGGTTGGACCTAACGAGGAAGGACCTAGGCTGCCTGAAAGGAGATTTACGATTAATACCATCACCGGTGGACCTCATTTGGTTGAGAAAAGATGGAATGAGATGGAGAGATATGGAAGTCCATTAAAACATATTGTTTAGGAGAGTTGCTTTGTTATAGAAGATGGAGCTCTGACAAAATAATCAAGGTTGATGACTGATGATATTATGTTTAGGAATCTTGATGCGGATGAGGTAGAGGTGCCAATGTTTTACCCTTAGTGAGTACAGCCGTGATCGGACCGACTTTTGTGAAACAAGTTCTCATTGATTGTGGGAGAAGGCTCATTATTCTATTTAAGCAAAAGAATGCTCATATGAGGATGATGGGTAGGATCTGAAGCAATGTAAGTTCTACATCTAGGGGTTTACCAGAGAAGCAACAGAGCTTGTTGGATGTGTTGACCTATCGGTGGAGCTAAAATAGGTGTCGTCCTGGTTGACTTAACTGGAATGAAATGGGCACTCTTGTTTAATCTGTCCACTATAACCCATATACTTTCATTTCCTCTATTCGACCTTGGCAACCCATCTATGAAATCCATTAAGATAGATTCCCATTTCTAGACTGGAACATCCAAAGGCTGAAGTAACCCACTCAGTTTCTGATGTTCAGCTTTTACCTGTTGGCAGTTCAAACATTGCCTTACCCATAAGCCTATATCTCTCTTCATACCTTCCTAGAAGAAACACCTTTTCATATCCTGATACATCTTAGTTCCTCCCGGATAAATAGTGAACTTCGAACGATGGCATTCTCTAAGAACTTCCTTCCTAATGTTTCCCACATTCGGAACACAAAGTCTTCCTTTCTTCCTCAACCATCCATTCTGGTCAAGACTAAAATCTTTCAAGTCACCGCTCTCCATTCCATTCCTTAACTTTCTGATCCGCTCAGCTAATAATGGATCCTCCCCTTGCTTAGAAGCAACTCTTTTGATCATCATCGGTCGAACTTCTAAACATGACAACAAAGCAGTTTCTTTAACAGAACTAGCTTCAGATCTCCACTGTATTCTACATGTATTCAATGCTTCTAAATCTTTCCACTCAACTATCATTGCCAATACTACATTCTGACGTTTTCTGCTAAGTGCATCTGCAACCTTATTGCCTTTCCCCGGTGTATACTCTATACCAAAGTCATAAGCGGCTAAAAATTCAAACCACCTCTGCTATCTCTTATTCAACTACTTCTGAGAGAATAAATATCTCAATGACTTATGATCCGTATACAACTTGAATCTTTCTCCCAAAAGGTAACGTCTTCACATCTTCAATGCAAGAATTAGTGCAGGTAATTCTAAATCATGAGTTGGATATCTAATCTCATGCGATCTGAGCTGTCGAGAAGTAGGCAATCACTTCACCTCTTTGCATTAATAGCTCCTAACCGTATTCCAGTGCATCCGTGTACATTGCTAAGTCTTGATTTTCTTCTAGAACAACTAACACATGTGCATTAGTCAATAAGTTTTTCAGTTTCTAGAATGCCTCCTCACACTTAACAGTCCAAACGAACTTCACATATTTTTGAGTAAGCTTAGTCATCCGTGTCGCTATCCGCAAAAAGTCCTTAATGATTCTCCGATAATAACGAACTAATCCAAGAAAACACTTTATCTCAGTCATTATCTCGGGTCTCTTCCAACTATTCGTTGCCTCGATCTTAGCTGGATCTACTGTAAATCTTTTTTCTGAGACTACATGACCAAGAAACTTTACTTCCTTCTTCTAGATTTGACACTTCGAAAATTTCGCTTTCAGTTGATGCTGCCTCAACATCTCAAGCACCACTCTAAGATGAACTTCATGTTCTTTTTCATCCTTAGTGTATATCAAAATGTTGTCTATGAATACTAACACAAATCTATCCAGATGCTCGTGGAAGATTATGTTCATCAAGTCCACGAAAAATCCTGGCGCATTAGTTAGTCCAAACGGCATCACTAACCATTCGTATGATCCATATCTGGTCCTAAACGCCGTCAAAGGAATACTATCCTCTGCTAGTCTAAGCTGATGGAACCCCATTGCCAAATCCAATTGAGAAAATACTTTGGCTCCACTCAATTGGTCGAATAAATCGTCAATTCTAGGTAATGGATATCGATTCTTTATCGTCTTCTCGTTCAACTTTCAATAATCGATACACAACCTTAAGATCCGTCTGATTTTCTCATAAACACTGCGGCTGCTCCTTAGGGCAAACTACTTGGTCCGATAAAGTTCTTACCTTCTAATCCACCAACTGCACCTTTAGCTCCTTCATCTCGGTAGGTGTCATTCTACTTGGAGGTCTACTCACCGGTTTTGCTCCTGGTACTAAATCTATCCGAAACTCAATGGCTCGTTTCGGTGGTAGTCCTATCACTGGCTCAAAGAAATCTATGAATTTTCTAACAACGAAAACTTGATTTAACTCGTCTTCTACCTCCATAACACCTAACAAAGCATTAACCTCAAAACTAGGGTTTTCTACAGAGTATATAATCCGATCACTACAATCAGGGTGTCTAAGTGATATTTTCCTATCATGGAAAAATATCCTAGCATCGTATTTACTTAACCAATCCATACCCAAAATAATTCCAAACCCTACGAAATCAAATACATGCAAACTGCAAGCAAATACATGACCTAACAATTCAAACTCTAAGTGGTCGCATCTCATTCCAAGAGTAGCATACCCTCATATCAGATTCGTATCCCTTAAGGAAGTAACTAGGTATGAGGGTTCTAGGTTAAGCTTATGTTCCAAACAATGAGATATAAAAGAATGCAATGCACCGGTATACAATAGAACTCTAACTGCCATACCATGAATCAAAAGCGTACCTCCCAACACATCTTTTCCTTTATCCTTTGCTGTTGGTCTTGAGGTAGCTGGTTCCAATGCAAACACTTCGCCCTTTCCATCCTCAGCTGGTTCCTTGCACTGGTTCTTATAATGTCCAATCTTATCACAATTGAAACATTTTACCTCTTTCTTATCAGCATCTTTCTTCCATTTGCCAGTCCGCTACTCATGAGCATAGTGTCCCCTCCTGTCACACTTATAGTAAACTACATTAGCCTTCCTTTTCTTGGTAGCTCCACTCTTATGGATAAGCTTTCTCTTTTGGTTCCACCCACCTGGAGCTTCCTCTGATTTGTTACCATCAAGAAAAGAAAGCATCTCTTCTTGCCTCAAAGCCATCTCAACAACTACATTACACGGATCCCTAATTTATGGAAAAGTTGCTTTAGCAAGCTTGGGTTTCAATCCGTGGATGAACTTCTCATTTCTTTTAATAACTGTATCAACCATAGCATATCCGTATCTCGATAGCTCCTAAAATATGGTTGCATACTCGAGCACTGTCATGTCTCCCTGCTCCAACTTCATAAACTTCCTGAGTAGAGTTAACTTAGCAATCTCTGACATGAATCTTTTCTCAAACCTCCTTCTGAATTCCGCCCAAGTCATGGTCTCCTCATTTACTCCCACAGTGACACTGTTCCACCAATATAGTGCCGCTCCTTGCAACTGCCTAGAAGCAAGCCTCCTCTTTTGCTCATCATTAAGCCTTAAATCAGCAAAGATCCTTTTGCAATGAAGTAACCAATTCTCCACTTCAACTGCATCCTCATTCCCGACAAACGGCTTTCCTCCAAGCCTAGCATAATCTCTACTCAATATTACATAGTTATTGACTACCGAAGCTCCTTAATTTCTTCCAACTAAACCCGCAACAACTCCAGCCTGCTTCATGTTAACGAAGAACTAATACACAGCTCCTATATCAACTTGCGATGCTCCTGGATTCCTTCTAGTGTTTAGTCTGGAATTTCCATTGGTCGTGGTGCATCCTCCACCTATGTTAACTCTTCCACTCCTAGCATCCATATCTTACATCTTTAAAATCTACATTCTAGTCTTTGTAAGATACATAAGAATAGTCTAAGAGAGATATGAGAATAGAGATAAAGCATATACTTATATATAGCAAATACAAGTACATTACTATAGCATTATCTCATACCCCAATCTTTTCTCTAATTCCTTAGGATTATGTTTTCAAAATCACTTTAAGTTTAAATTTTCTTTTAGGTTTTCATAAACCTATGCTCAGATACCAAGTTGTAACATCCCCTATCCTGAGGCCCGAAGCTAAGCGCTACAGATGTTGTAGTCATCTATAGCATTAACTTCCGGTAATAATATATGATAATGTTAATGGTATTCATAATATCAGAAGCATATGAATATGAAATAAAATCAACACAGATTTCAAAAACAACTTTTCTGATTGCATTTCAAATCCATATTCATATTCAGTTACATAATCCCTAAATGATTCCTAGATTTTGATCAAATATAATTATTACAAATTACACTAAGAACGACATATGAAGATGCCCCCTTGGATGATCAAAGTACTAAATAGATATATCAGTCATACTACATCACAACAGAAATAATATTAAATAGATCCTACATAGCTAGCTTTGCCTCATGCACGCCTTCGGAAGCTTATTCGTCCAACCTACTAAACCTGAAAAGTCCTTAACTCTCAGTCTACTTAAATCAAAATTTGAGCACCCGAGAGTTTAAGGGGAAAACATAAACTTCGAGTCAGACATAAAGCCTGGTGTGAATAATACTATTACATCTCGATTTTACTAATATTAAGTGAGACCACGACGCTTAGCGAAATGGGTTTTCCCCCCACTAATATCCCTTTAAAAGCATATCATTTCCAAATTAAAGTCCTGCAATCAAACTGATTATAACAACAATAGCAAATACATATATGCATAGAAATCAAGAAATCAGTGGATTATCTGTCCACACTATAGTTTTATCTGGCTAACTATTAACCATTGGCTGACTCGGGCCTACCAGACATAATCAATTATCTAACTTCTGTTAGACACACTACTAGGCTTCTACCCTTTACTATCTTCCTCTAGGGTCAACTGATCATAATGGTTTTGTGGGCTTACCAATAACTTATCTTTACTCTGTATATTCCCTTCTACATGTAACCTTATTTTAGTCCCATCTATGACAAAGCCCTACACATTGGAATTTTGGACTTGTATTAGCTAGGGGATATTAGCTAAAGTATAGGGCACGAACCTACATCAGTCCCATTTGGTCTTCTAATATCTAAGTCATAAACTTAGGGTTCACTACCCAATTGAATTTTTATTTCTTGTCATATACTTAGGGTTAACTACCATATTCAAATTTCATTTCCTTGTAAACAATCTTTGTAAATGATTTACCCCTAAAATCATAACTTTATAAAACAGGGAAATCATACTCTTTGCTTTACTCAAAATACTTATGCCATGATATAAGCTTTACACAAAACAATATTGATGGAATCTAATCAATGGGATTGTCTATCCCTTCAAAATAAGTTAAAACCCCCTTTTTAACTTAGAAACCTCTAGGCTATAAGGCCAAAACAATACCTTCGAAACCTTTGTTTAAAACCTAAAACAATCTCTTTCGAACTTATTGAAAGTACCCCTTTCAAAATAAGATAAATACTTATCCTTGTGAACACTAAACCGAAAGGACAAAACATCCCTTTTGAATGTATTGAAAATATGACTTTCGAAACCATTACTTAAACCTTAGACATCCCTTTTCGAAACCATTAAACTTTTCTTTCGAACGCACTGGAAATCTTCCTTTCAAAGCACTTAAAACAAACCTTTTGGTAAGCTTAAATATACCTTTCGAAAACATTGGGGTTTCCCTTTTGAAACACTTATAATATACTTTTCGAAAGCATTGAAATCCTTCATTTAAACGTACCATTCGAAAGTATTGGGTTCAAGTAAAAGTTTATGGAAACATTACTTCGAAACCATTTAAAATCATTCAGGGTCATAAAGGGCGGGGTGAAAGCATTGCTTTCAAAAGCATTTACCCCAAGTAAAATAAAGAGGATAGTTTCGAAACCCACCCTTTCAAAACCATTACCTCCGAAACCATTTTGAAAGTGGCTATAAGACCCATTCGAAAGCATTAAGAAGGCAGCTTCAAAGTAAAAAGGCAAAAGCACCCTTTCGAAGGCATTGATTCAAAAGGTATGAATGTGGCGGCTATGTTTCGAAAAAATTTGAAAGCAGCCATCCCTTCGAAAGCTCTTTCTGAAACAAAAAAGCGGCAACTCTTTCGAAATCTCTTTTTCTAAAACAAAGGCAAGTTGATTGGTTCGAAAGCTAATATGGTTGGCTTCAACCCCTTTGAAAGCATCATTTATAAACAGAAGTAATTCAAAGTTAATAAGAATAGCTTCTATCCCTTCGAAAGCAAGGTTTCGACACCGTCCCTTCTGCCATTCTCCAATCCACTACGTATTAATGGCTTGATACCATGTGTATTGGTTTCAAATGGGTTTGTAGGCGGTGGTTTGGTGTGGAAAGTCAACAGATGGAAGTTTGCGAAGTGGTAAATTATATCAAAACTGATTTTATGCCTTACAAAGTAATTTCTTTTCAACTAACTTGCCTTATTTGTCAAAATGTAATTGTTTGCCATTTCTTTATCAAAAATCCTTTTCTAAAAGTGATGCTGAATTTCAAAATTATCAATGAAAACATTTTAACTAATAAGCCCTTTTCCTTGGTTAAAACATATGAAACATTTAATATGTTTTCTAACATAATTAGGAAAATACTCAAAAATACCCAAAAATCAACATAATTCACTTTTAATATGTTTTCTAAGATATTTAAATTTCAGACCCAAAATCGTTATATGATTGCTTTAAATAATTTAAATCCAATATTAACTATTTTCTTTCATAGAAAATTCATATTAATTCCACAACAATTTAGAAAATTATGAAACATGAAACCCATTTCTAAGATAATTTTTTGGGCCATATCTCAAAAAAGCAAGTCATTTGGATGTCATTTAATTGGTTTTTCCAATCTAAACTTGTCAAAAAATCTATATGAAACAATATAAATCATCAATAAGCATATATACCTATGTAAATAAATATAACATGGCATAATATTTGCAAAATAATTCAGCCATAATCATAAAACCGAAATCATAGTCAAAATGAGATGTAAATCTATTATTCACCTTAGCTTGGTGTTAAGAAGGTTGAGATTTGCTCTTTGATTAGTCTCTTCACGCTTTCCACTTGAATCCTAGCTTTTCTTCTTTTGATTCTTCTTAATGGTGGCAAGCCAAGCTCTTGGGGTTTTAGTTTTGTTTATGAGTGTTGAAATGAATAAGAAATGAAGGATAGAAGGGTTTAGGTTATAAGAACAAAGACTATTCCTATTTTGCCCTTATTATATTCCTTCTACTTACTTATCTTTAATTCTCTTTTTCTTATGTATTCATTAAGGCATGGTCCCTTTTAAATTTACAAATCTCAATCCCTTAACCTTCTACATTATTTCATTTAATTTATCTAATTAAATGTCCTAAATAATATTAGTCAAAATTTGGGTCATTACATGGGCCTATGAGGTCTAAAAGGTTATTAGATCCAATATAATGAGGTTTTAAATAACTTTTTTTAATTGTTTAAAGTTTTAAATTTAATTTGAAATTAAATATATAGTAATGAATGTATCAAATACATTCATGTGTATATAGTGCAAGTGCAATAAATAAGCAGTCACATTGTTAATGTGCATATATATAAGTGTAGGAATTTACACGGTAATGGACACATTCGCCCTTTATATATGCTTTGTTGTCCATAGTTTATTTTTAAATTATATAAAATAATAATATATGTATATATATAGTTTACTTATATTTACTTATATATAATATGTTATAAGTTATTTTAACTATTTAATAGTTTACATATATTCAGATGACAATCAATTGTGTTAAAGTAAGCAACTAATAAGGAGATGAAAAGGTGGAGGAGTTATCTCTTTTTATTTACTTATCTTTAATGCTATTTCAAATAATTTGAACACTCAAAAACATATATGTATGCATATATGAATAACTACAAACCATATTTTGAATTTGTTACTACAAATATGTATGTCGAACATCTAATAACAAAGGGCCATCGAGCCTGTACAACAACAAAAAAGTCGAACTTCAAGTAGTGAAGAAGATGAGAAAAGGTGTCGAGGCCTTAGGGTGTAATGAGTCTCTACAACAAGTGTTATCAAGCGGTTAACAAGTAACAGATGATGTTTAACACCAACAATAAAGAAAGGTATCAACGCCTAACAACAAGAAGGTATCAAATTTCTGATAAGCGATGGAGATGTCGAACCAATAAATACTTAGAGGTATCGAGCTGCAACAGACCAAGAGGAACATGGGGGTATCGAGCTTCTTCAACATGGAGGTTGTTGAGCCTAAAGATAACCGGGATGACAAAGACATAGGAAGGGATGTTGAACCTCTACAACATACGGTGTTATAAAGTATTTAACAAAGGAAGGATGTCGCGCTACAAGAAGATGTCGGGTATCTAATCACAAGGGAACAATATCGAGTTTATATGGAAAACATGCTATTGATAAAGCAACTGTTATAAAGCCTTTATAAGAGTAACTATTGTTGAGCATCTATAAATAACAAGTGGTACCGAGCTTCTACAGGGATAACAAATTCTAAAGGAGTAACGAACTCCAACACTGGTAAAGGGTTTCGATCTTTTACAGGCGACAAAGAGTACTGAAACTTTAAAGATGTAAAATATGTTGAATTTCTACAAAGGATATTATGTTTTCGAACTTATGTAAGCAAGTAATGTCGAATCTCAATAATGGGATGTCGAGATTTCATCAAAATGGTGCCATCGGAGCTCTTGAATTCAAAGTCGTTCCAAGTGTTAATCATTCGCATGATTGACATCCCTATAAATAGGCCTCCATCGACACATAGAGAGAGGCAAATCATTCTTTCCTTATTTCTTACCTTTCCAAGTTGTAAACCCTAAATTTATTTGTGGATTTTTAGATCCAATTGTAGCACTTGAACTTTTTGCATATAAAGCCTTGGACATTTAACCTTGCATAGCACATTTCGTTGGAGGATTGTAACTCTTGAACATTTACAAATAAAGACTTGGACAATTAACTTTGCATATCATACTTCTGTCAAATGTGTATACTGGATTATTATTGAACTATGGACATGCATATGGCTTATGACTTATCTATGAACTTGAACTTGCACTAGACATGCATATGACTTATGACTTATCTTCAGACTTGGACTTGAGCTTAGACTTGCATATTCTCCTTAGTTTGCATAAGGCCAATTAAGACTTTATTCCAACCAGCCTTAGTCTGCCTTGCATATTAGGTTAGCAAAGAAATCAGCTAACAAAATTGAAATAACATATATATATAACTTTATAATATAATATATGTTTTAAAATTAAAGTAACAAATTGAAATCTACTTTAACTTAAGATGGATTCAAAGAACTTATGATGTTTTACACAAAAGTCTGTTTATGTTTATTTTCTTTTTTTTAATTGAACCAACTTTTAAACAAATGCAACAACAATCAAAAATTATATTCAAAACAACAAATATGTGAAACATGTATTCAATCACCAAACTAATTTTTGACAATTTATGTATATAGTTTTGCATATAATGAGGTACAAAATACATCAATTAATTAAAACTATTTTCCAATCCAAAATTGTTTGTTTGCCTCTTTTTACATTAAATAATAATTTCTAAAGCAATGACAAAATTAGGTTTGACAACTTAGGCATATAAGAATCCATTGTAAAATGAATTGGATCTAAATTATACATATAATATGAACATATAATGAAAGTGTTGTAGCAAACATAGGATCTAATTATATTATAAAGATGAACACACAATCAATTAACATATATCATAAATAAACTTAGGGTAAACATAATGAACAAATAATAAAATTAGATGTAACATGTATAGGATTTTAAATTCATTAACATGGTGATGTATAATAAAATAAAATTAGAATTACCTAAAAATGAAGCCTAGGATTTTCATCTTGAATAAAGAATAAAACTATGATTCGATTGAATCAACCCTTAGATTTTGCAACGATCTAGAGACAAACACCACCTTGAATGTTGTTGATTTTATTTAAATTTATTTTAGGGAATTTTTTTACCATGGAGGCCATTAAGGCAGAGGAGGGGAGCAAGAAAATAAAAAAGTTTGTCAGGAAAAGAATGATGGATTAAATAAGAGAGAATTTGTTTTAAAGAAAACATTAAAGCCTTTTAGTTCCCTCCTTTATAACCTTCCCAATTTAATCATAACATTAAATATCATCAAGTCCTCTCCCTCCTCTTCATATTTTCAGCAAAAGAAATAGAATTAAAGGTAAAATGGAAATAATCATTTCATAAATGAGATTTAAGTGAGATACAAAGAGGAGCAAATGATGGAGATTTAATTCCTTCTTTTAATTGCTCATTTGCATTTTCAAATCGCATTCGAAACCTCTCCCCTCTTTCATCATACATGTGGGCCGTAAAATATCTTTTTCTAAAACCACTTAGCAGTTAATGTATTTAAACCCAGTATAAATATTATATCGATACCTTATATTAATACATGTGTTTACTATTTTAGATACAAACTTTATTAAATGCTAATTTTTATCCACATATTTTCCAACTACTATAACTAAGAAGAAATGGAAGCAATGGAAGGTAGTTTCAAAGAGGTCATATCGAGTTTATAGAATGGGAATATTGTTGAACATGTAAATATAAAACATCTCGAACTTATAAAAGTGAAGGTAGAGAATTCCTACAATGGCAAAAGGAATGCCGAATTATTATTACCAAGTATAAAGATACCAAACATCTACAAATGGAGATAACTTAAGATGCTAAAAGTGGGTAACAAAGAGTTGGTGATGTCAAGCCTCAAGGTGTGTCGAACATCTAAAAAGAGTATGTTGAACTTATAAACACATGGAAAATCGAGAATCTTGAACCAGGAATAATGTATAAATTTACAATAAAAAGGGGACATCGAAGATCTGAACAAGGAATGCGAGGGTATCAAACCATTAACAAGAAGTGGAACTCAAAAGGTGATAAGCGCTATCAAGCAACTAGAAGTGTGAAGTGATTTCAAGCCATAACAATAGAGGAACATGTCAGAAGAGTATTGAGCTTCTAAATAATAATAGGGGTGCCGAGCATCTGACAATAAGAAGATATCAAATCTCTATAACCCAAATAATATAAAGCCTTTACAACATAATGTTGTAAAGTATGAAGTAAAGGAAGAGTGCGGTACCATCTGAAGATGACGAATATCTAAACATAAAGGAAAATATCGGGTTTTCAACAGATACCGAACTTTTACGAGCGCCCACAGGCGGTAAGCGATTTCAAGTCTTTATTGAAAGCAGGGTTACTGAATACAAGCAAAAGCAAATGACGTCGAATTTCAATAGAAACATAAATGATATCGAATAACTGCAATATGGCAAAGATGTCTTAAATCATCAATAACACAAGGATGTCATAAATTATTAATGTTCTGAGGGATGCCATAAGTCATCAACATGAAGAATGTTGCCGCATATCAACAACACAATGAAGGATGCCAGAAACCAACAATGCCGAAGGACACATGGAAGCGATGCCGCCTACTGCTACTACTATAAATAGACCTCCACGGTCATTTAGAAAGAGGTGAATCATTTCTTTCTCTCCTTCTCAAAATCAAAGATTTGTAACTCTAAAATGAATTGGGGGTAATGTAAGGATCGGCCTCTATACCCATACTACCCATGAGTATTACAAGGTAATACTGTCGGATAATACGGAGAATAAGGTTATATATGGTACACACATGAATATTCCCTTAGGCTAACACTATTATGTATTTAAATATTAAGTATAACTCACCACAAGACGAACACAATAACGACACAAAGCAATAAGCATGTGTGCCTCCAAGATAGAACAATACACAATGCAAAATAAACATCAGAGATCATAGAGCCAATCGCAGTGAAAATATATAATATACAATTTACAATGTCTGTCCAATATACATCTCAAGATTGTACATCCATGAAGTACAACATATATGTAACAATATGTAACTAAACTGTATAACTAGTCTCCACAATGCTAGGTAAACGCAAGCTGGTTTCATCTTCCCTGAACTTGAAATTTCTCGGACTGACCCGAGTATTATATAAATAATAAACGGATCAGACTATATATAAATCCAATGTCAATAACCATATGGAACTCTATATATATTGGGTACAAACAAAAATAATATAATAATAATTTTATATCAAACCGTCCAAATATCATATACGTAGAACGCCATAAAGCCCGGTATAAAAAGCCATCACCCATATAAAAACTCATCAAATCAAAAGTCATCAGACAATATCAAATGGGTGATTCATCCATATTCAAAAACCATCATCAAATCCAGAAATCTCACTAAAGGAAATATCACCAAGTATAATCAGGCTAGCATGAAGCATTTTCCAAATATATTTTTCAATCTCAATTAAATAAAAATATCCACAACATCAATTTAAATAATCATCCATAAGTCAAAACATAGTAATGACGACACATGCCAAACGAAAATATAATTAGCAACACTCGCCTATGTAAATATAGTTAGCGCCTATACAGTATAATCGATGACACACATCTAGGAAAGGTAATTGGCAACATATGCGAATGAAGAGTAGTTGGCGATATACATCAAAGAAGGATAATGGGCCAAAGAAGGATAATATGCGACACATGCCAAAGAAGGATACGAGGATTGATCATACTCGGGACACAGTCTCTGGTATAATCACCATTTATCATCTCCAGTAGGAGAATAAGTACTTGTTTGTATCACAATATATCGGAACAAGACGAAAGACTGACGGACACACCTGCTCCAGGAGACTACACACGTAACTGGTGAACCGGACATACGTGCCCATCCAGCACAGCTCATACCGTCTTGGTTACCTCGATGGACATCATGACTCCCATCCACTGCATGTCATAAACACGCTGTAAGACTACGCTCTACATTGGTCATGACCTTACATGTGCCCCCTATGGGTAACTGACTACTAGCCTAGGTGACATAAAGATGTTTACATCGTCGACCCATGGGTTTACAATTGCCTACATACGGTCTATACGTTGCCGATTTACGGCTATAAATATTGTCGATAAACAACTAAAACATTGTCGACACATGACAATGGGGTGTCACAGATCCGAGGAGTGACCACCGCGATCAAGCCGCCAGGATGGATACTGGCCAACTCACGACACATAATGGAAGTTGGACTGTGATAGACAAATACTGTTAATATATATACATATAAGAGCCGACACACAGTTATATACATATACCAACACACGACACTATACATATGCTGACACATAGCCAAATACATATACTGACACACGGCTTTGTATATTGCCGACACATGGCTAGATATAATCACTGACACATGGCCCCACCTAAGTTAACACATAACTATAATATATTCACGGCAGGAAATATCACACTTCGTATCCCCTATTGGGTATCATCCACGAGCAAAAGAATAACCGAATAAATCTCACAATGGCGTCCAATACCACCGCGTATTACTAGTCCATTTATTCAATGCTCACACACAACACTCAGCCTTCAATATTCTATATAACGGATCCAAAGAATAATCGAAGAAATATTACCAAAAGTCTCATGTCATACGATATTATAACCGTATTTATTCAGATTTTTCATTACATAGAATTAAAATTCACAAAATCAAACAACATCAAGTCATCACTGTATCATATCAAATCACCAAACAAATCTATATCAACGGCCAATCATTCATATGATCCAATTCAACGTAAAAGAAAAGAGAATTAGAAAAGTACAATAAAATAAATATATTAAATGTATAATAATAAAAAATAATGATTTAAACATTATAATTTACTTCCAAACCTTCTTCGTATATATAAAACATTCAAAATGACTTAACCGATCAGATGTAACTTATAGAAATTCCATAATGAAATTCTATTTTGAAATAAATCTATAAACCTCTAAAATAAATAATATTTATTTCAAACCCTAGAAAACAATTATAAATCTTCACTTCATACTCAATTTAAAAACAAAACAATTTCATTTAAATTATATCATATCCGAAATTCTTATATTATAAAAGAGATTTTTATTTATTCAAAACATATCCAAAATCTTTTAATTATTTTATAAAAGAATTCTATATTTTCCTAAATTTGATAAACTCTTTCATTATTATTTAAATAACCTTTATATTTGAAATGTCTTTAAAATAATATAATCAATTTCATAATATAATTTATAAAATAGCATTGTATTCTATTTTGCCTTAAGAACAACTCCAAACGTATAATATATTAAAATATTAATTTTAGAAAGGGTTTTATGACCAAAGAAAAAAAAATATTTATTTATAATTAAAAATATTTATAAACCCCTTCGAATGAAGCCCCATTCGAAAGCAAATAAACATCCAAAGTTAGCCCCTTCGGAAGCCTTCCTTTTGAAAGCATCACAAAATCATACCTTTCGACCTTGTCGAAAAGTCCTACCTTTCGACCTTGTCGGAAGGTTTCTTTTCGACCTAGTCGAAAGGTTCCACCTTTCGACTTTGTCAAAAGCCTGGGGTACCCCCCTATAAAACCATTTATACACTTTTTGAAAGTAATGAAACTCAAAACCTTGCGAAATCATTGAAGGTAACCCCTTTGAAACCTTTCAAAATCAAACCTTTCGAAATCAAAACCTTTCGAAACCAAAACCTTTCGAAGTCAAAACCCTTAGAAACCATTCAAAAACAGTGAAGTGTTGGTGTTGGAACCAACCCTTCGAAATCAATGGAGAGAGGCGGCAAGTTTTATAAAACAAAAGATAACCTTTGACTCCATCTGGGTCGAAAGGTTTGGAAGCGGCAACTATGCTTCCGACCCTGTCGAAAGCTAACCTTTCGACTTTGTCGAAAGGTTTCATTTAAAACAAGAAAGCAAACCAATCGAAACCTTTTTCTTTTAAACTGTTTGAAAATGTCTAAAGCTCTTTGTCGAAAGCTAGCAGGCGTATTTTCTTTAAAACCAAAACAAAGTTTCATCTCCTTCGAAAGCTCTAACCTTTCGTCCCTAAACCTTTCGACCCCTTTCAATTCAATACGTACCGGTCGCTTGATACTATGTGCATTGATTTTTGACCTAGTGGAAAGGTTTGATACCTCTCGACCTTGTCGGAAGGTTTGGAATGAAGGCGGAAGCTCTTGCCGAAAAAGTTGAAATAGTGAAAATTGTACTTTAAAAAGGTTCTTTTGCATCCCACTTGCCTTGTTTGTCTAAATCTGATTGGTTGCCAGAATTTTATATTCAAAATTGCTGCCGACTTTCCTTATTTGAAAATTTAAATAAATTTGAAAAAAAGCCCCTTTCTCCTTTATAATTATACAAAACATTTAAGTCCCATACCTTAAATAATTTTATATAACTATTAAAACATCATGAAAAATTCTAGAAAAATTTCAGAAAATCAATTAATACGTTCTCTTCAACATATTAAAATTTCAAAGCATATGGCGATCAAAACCACTCGAAATTTAACCAAAACCGAATAAAAACATGTTAATTAATCCATTAACATTTAAAACACCTATGTCTTATCCAAACAAAGGTTTAAATGGTTATATCCTAACCAAGACACAAACGTGAATCGGGTATAACCCATAGCCGATCCAAACAGAGAAAAATGAGATGATAAACATGATTATTCATCTTGATTAGTTGATTGGAGAATGAGATAATTTCCTAGCTTTAATTCCTTAGCTTTTTCTTCAACTTATGCTCTTCCTGGAGCTTTTAATGGCCAGCCGAAAGTAGGTGAGGAGTTATGAATGAGAAGGTAAAAATTTATTAAGGTGGAGGAAGAGATTTATACTAAGAAATGTTGCCCCATTTCCAAGTTAACCCCTTAGGAAATTCCTCCTTCTAAATTTAGATGAGTCTTATTTTAGTTCATTCATTAAGACACGACCATTGGATTTATTAATCTCTTCTCACTAATTATCCACATTATTCTATTTAATTTCTCCAATTAAATATCTCGAATAATGTTAATTAAAATTCAAGGGTATTACAGACTCCCCTCTTAAAGAATTTCATCCTCGAAATTTCAGTAAGGAAAAAACAACAAGCATATAGCCTACGCAAGCAAAGCTAGTATAACCTACCATCCAAATTCTATATAAACCCTATATAGAACATACCATCTAAAGTAGCCCAGGAAAAGTAGCCTAACCCTGTCTTCTGTCTCCCAAGTACAGTCCTTCACGTTGTCGCTCCACTGAACTTTCACCAACCCGACTGTCTTGTTCCTTAACCTCTTCTCATCTTTTGCCACAACACGAACTGGTGGCCTCACAAAAGTCATATCCGGTTCCACCACTAAGTCCTCCAATACCATCGAAGTGACAGTTGTTTCTGGATCATGAACATACTTCCTAAGATAAGAAACATGAAACACATTGTGGACCCCGTCCAAATTACTCGGTAAATCTACTCGGTACGTGAGTCTCCCAATCCTCTCTAAAATAGGAAATGGTCCAACATATCTCAGTGCTAGCTTCCCGGTCTTCCCGAACCGAACCACATCTTTCATCGGTGATACCTTGATGAAAACTCTACCTCCAACTGAGAACTCTAGGTCCTTATGCCTTTTGTCTATGTAACTCTTCCACCAAGGCTGAGCTTCCTTCATTCTTTCCTGTATCAACTCGATCTTTACCGTCGCCTCTCTCACCAAATCTGGACCAAGGACCAATCATTCTTCGGTCTCCAACCAACATGCTGTTGATTTTCATGGCCTTCCATACAAAGCTTCAAAAGGCGCCATTCCTATAGTAGTTTGATAACTATTATTATAGGAAAACTCCACTAATTGCAAGTGATCTTCCCAAGAACCACTAAAATCCAGCACACAAGCTCTCAACAAATCTTCCAGTACCTTGTTGACTTTCTCTGTCTTCCCATCCGAATGAGGATGATATGCGGTATGAGCTTAGTGCCTAACACACTCTGTAGGCTCTTCCAGAACTCTCTAGTAAACAAAGCATCTCTATAACTGACGATACCATGCAGTCTTACGATGTTCTTCATGAACGACTTAGCCAAAACAGGTGTCGTCCAAGTTGACCTTACCAGAATGAAATGGGCACTCTTGATCAATGTTTAACGATAATTTTTCTATTGATTAGAGAAATGCCGATAAATTTTGAAATAAAATAACCGCAAGCGCACGACGTACAATTTTAGTACGTGGCGAGTACGGATCGATCCGCAGGGAATTTTTAAGATTTTAAAATTTTCAATTCAATCAAATTAGACCAAAGTGAGAGGAAATTGTTAACTACAAAAAAAGAAGCTAAAGCTAGAATTGAAATGTGATTTAAAAACTATTAGATTAGAGATCAATTTAGAGGCAAATCCACTCTCATATTTTTGTAAATCAACAAACAAATAATTTATGATCTCTAACTTTGATATTAAGTGAAATAATTGTTGTATTTATCATAAGTATGGTTTGTTTATGTTATTAATTAACATAACTCAAACCATCAAACTATAATACAACAAATAAACCACTTATCAATTCTCATGAAAATGAAGCCAAAGCAAAAGCTATTTTAAGTATGATCTATTTACTATTGTAACTAGTAATATAGATCATCAAATTTCATTTTTACTTTCATTTCAAAATCAAAAATTAATTAGTAAATGATGATGTAAATTGTGTTTATGTTGAATAAGAATAGCTCATTTGCATAAGCAATATAAGCTATCAAACCCACTTGTATAAACTTACATCAAAATTCACTTTCATGAAGCACAAGCTAAAGAGATCATAAATCATAAAAATGTTGAAATTACATAATATTTGAGAGCTTCATTACCCTTAAATTAAAGGAGTTTAGCTACTCATTTGTGTTATAAAATCAACACATGTAAGTTTCAACATTGAAAATGAAAGAAAGTAGAGAATAAACAAAGAAAAAGAAGGTTAACTACTAGAAGGAAATTAATTAGACTAGTGCATAAATGTAAATCTAAGCTATGAACATAAGAAGAAAGAGAGCATAGAAATAAACATTAACAATAAAACAAAGAAAAGCATGTAGAAAAGAGAGGAGAAAGAGGCTTGGAAGCCATTTTTATTTCACTTTGATTTTTGTTTACAACTTGCAAATTTCCTAAGCAAATATATGAGAGAGTAGAAGATGTTTACATGTACATAAGAGGGCTATTTAGATAAGCATAAAACCATAATTCTATTTTTAGGGAGCTTCCTAAAATGCCCTTTAGGAAGTGTGGCCACCAAGTAACCATTAGCCACTAATTAAACCATCATTCAATGTGCATGAAGCTTTAACCTCCACTTAGTTGTCCATTAGCTTCTAATTGTAGATTTAGGTAAGATGGTGGGGTCCTCCATGTTCATGGTCTTGAATTGTTTCCCTCTTCTTTCCTTTGTATTCATTTGTGCATGCATGTATCTTCATATAAGTCTCTTCCATATGCATCCAAATTCCTATAAAAATCATCAAAAAATGTCCAAATAAAAATTCCTAAATTTACACATGCACAAAAATGACCATTTTGCCCTTGAATGAAGATGAATATATGATTTTAAACATGTTAAAATACCCAAATATGACTTTTATTTAAATAAAAGTAGATAAAATATGGATGTAAATATATGCACATTTACGTGCACATCCAAATACCCCCATACTTATCTTTTTATTCATCCTCGAATAAGGGAAAACTAAGATAAATCCGTTTTAAACACAGTAGGACGAGTGTTGTCTCGTGAGGGTTTTCAACGGATACTGCACACAAAATCCAAATGCAAAGCAAAAATATTTACAAAGTGCAGGATTTATTTACAATGGGATGAATGCAAGTTTTTGAAAGTATTTACAAATGAAAGATTTATTTTTAAATAGACACAAATAAGTTAAATATAAGTTTTGGTCATTGTCTTGAAAATTTAAGTCATTCACTCGTCAAAACTTCCAATAAAAACGAAGTTATCGTAACAAATAGACTATAGTTTAACTCGTTGTTTCGGTTGATAACATAGTGCAACTATGAAATAGATCCTTAGTTGATTAGCAAAGTTTATCAAAGTGGTATTTTCATTTCTTTTCAATAACAAGTCAAATCAAATAAGTAAAAATAGTGCTCGGATTTCAATTGCTTACTCTCTCTTATTTGAAAATTTTATTGATATTAACAATATTTACATATGCCTAACTCAGGTAAACTGAGGCCAGATATATTACCCATGCACTGGCTTGCGGACTGATGTGAGGGGAATACAGAGCGTGGTGAGTGAACACACAAATGTGAACACTTATCGACTGTAGGTGTTATTAAAAAGAATTTTTATATACATACATCTAACTCAGATAAACTGAGGCCAGATATACCGATCGTACACTGCCTTTCAGGCTTACATGAGAAGGGTACAGAGCATGGCGAGTGAACACACGAGTGTGAACACATGACTCTAGGTGTTAAAAATATATACATATATACAAATGTTATTTTTTTTCTTTTCCTTTTTTTTAGAAAGAGAGAGTTTTGCAAAATCATCTTAGCACCATTTAACTTAGAAGATAAAAATGTTATATCCTTTACTTTAAATTTACCACTTTTTTTTAACAAAGATTTTCAATTACAATATACTTCATAATTAACACATATGAATCCTCCTATATACTAGTTAAACCATTGTTATTTGTAATCAAACTTCAGTTTTATTTTTGTTAAAACAAATAAATTTTAAAAAATTTCAATTTATTACCCAAAACTTATACTTATCCTATAGTGTTTCTTCAAAAATAAATAAAATGCTAAAAAGAAAATGTTTTTGAGATTTAGAAATTTTGAGATATATTTTTTTTAGTTAAAAGAAAATGAAAATTCAAAAATGCCATGAAACTTAAAAAATGAAAATGAGACACCCCCTCCACACTTAATTTTGACCGTGTCCCATAGTCAATGCACGATATAATGAGTGTAACGGGGAAAAATATGTACATATTTACAAAAGAGGGTTACCATTCTTACTAGACATAGCTTGGCTCATGAAGGATCATGAGCTCCTTCTCTTGGTTACTGGGCAATTCCAAGAAAGGTTTCAAACGATGACCGTTGACTTTGAAAATCAATCCATCCCTAGGGTTTTCTATTTCTACGGCACCATGTGGAAAAACAGCTCGTACCACAAATGGTCCGGTCCATCTCGATTTAAGTTTCCCGAGGAATAAATGAAGTCTTGGGTCATATGAAAGAACTTTATGGTTAGGCGAAAACGTTTTCCTTAGGATTGACTTGTCATGAAAAACTTTTGTTCTTTCTTTGTAAATTTTTTCGTTTTCATACGCGTCGTTCCTAAGTTCTTCTAGTTCATTGAGTTGTAGTTTTTGATTTTCGCCAGCTTTCTCAAGATCAAAGTTTAAGTTCTTTATTGCCCACAACGCTTTGTGTTCGATTTCAACGGGTAAAAGGCAAGCTTTACCGTAAACTAAACGAAATGGGGACATCCCAAGGTTAGTTTTAAAAGCGTGTCGGCCAATTTCTGAGACCAATCTTTAATATTTTTATTGACAGTTTTCTCCAAGATTTGTTTTATTTGTCGATTTGAAACTTCAACTTGGCCACAAGTCTGAGGAATAAACAGAGTGGATAACTTGTGGGTTATTGAGTATTTTTTCATTAAAGTTTCAAAAGAACAGTCGCAAAAATGGGTTCCGTTATCACTGATTATTGTGCGAGGTGTGCCGAACCTCGAAAAGATGTTTTCTTTGAGAAATTTCACAACAATTCTATAGTCGTTGGTTTTGCAAGGAACGGCTTCGACCCATTTTGAGACGTAATCGACAGCGAGAAGGATATACAAGTTTCCAAAAGAATTGGGAAAAGATCCCATAAAGTCGATACCCCAAACATCAAAGATTTCGATCGTAAAATTGAGGTTTAGAGGCATCATATCTCATCGAGAAATTCATCCAAGCATTTGACATCGATCGTAGGTTTTAGAAAATTCAAATGAGTTTTTGAAAAGAGAAGGCCAATAGAAACCACACTGAAGCACTTTTTCCGTAGTTTTCCGAGGATCGAAATGTCCACCGCACGCTTGATCGTGGCAAAACGAAAGAACACTCCTGATCTCATTATCCAGAATGCAACGTCGGATGATTTGGTCAGGGCAATATTTGAATAAGTATGGATCGTCCCAATAGAAATATTTCACTTGGGACATGAATTTGTCCTGTTTGGACCAAGATGAAGGAGTTTCTTTAGTGACCAAGTAGTTCACTATATCAGCGTACCATGGATCGATAGAAATTGAAAGAAGTTGGTCATCGGGGAAGTTTTCATTGATTGGCAAAGAAGATGGTGCATTCGGAAGACGAGATAAGTGATCGGCTATGACATTATCAGATCCTTTTTTGTCTTTGATTGTAAGGTCAAATTCTTGAAGTAAAAGGATCCAACGAATCAAACGAGATTTAACATCCTTTTTAGAGAAGAGATATCGAAGCGCGGAATGGTCTGTGTACACAGTAATGTGTGAACCAATCAAGTAAGGTCGAAACTTTTCGAGCGCAAAAAGACAGCTAGAAGCTCTTTTTCGGTTGTTGTGTAGTTGAGTTGAGCGTCGTTTAAAGTCATACTTGCATAGTAAATGACGTGAAGGATCTTATTGATGTGTTGTCCTAAGACAGCACCAACGGAAAAGTTCGAAGCATCACACATTATTTCGAAAGGAAGATCCCAATTGGGTGCGCAAATGATTGGAGCAGAAATGTGTTCGTTCTTAAGACGTTCAAAAGAAGAGATACAATCAGAGTTAAAATCGAAAGGAACGTCTTTTTCGAGGAGAGTTGTCGAAGGACGAGCGATTTTGCTAAAGTCATTTACAAAGCGTCGGTAAAAGCCAGCGTGTCCTAGAAATGATCGGATGTCCTTAACAGATTTGGGAATGGGTAGATTTGCAATGACATCGATTTTCGCATTATCTACCTCAATGCCTTTATTTGAGATGATATGTCCAAGGATCATGCCTTGTTTGACCATAAAGTGGCATTTTTTCCAATTCAAAGTCAAATGTTTTTCTTTACATCGATTTAAAACCAACTCGAGATGATGTAAACAATCGGAAAAAGAATCACCAAAGATAGAGAAATCGTCCATGAAAACTTCTAGAAAGCGTTCAATCATGTCAGAAAAGATGCCAACCATGCATCGTTGGAAAGTAGCAGGAGCGTTACAAAGTCCGAATGGCATACGTCGATAAGCAAAGGTACCGAATGGACACGTGAACGTTGTTTTCTCTTGACCTTCGGGAGCGATTGGAACTTGGTTGTAGCCGGAATAACCATCAAGGAAGCAGTAAAATTCATGGCTGGCTAAACGTTCGAGAATTTGGTCGATAAGAGGAAGAGGGAAGTGCTCCTTACATGTTGCGGCATTTAGTTTTCGATAGTCAATGCAAACACGCCAACCCGTTTGAGTACGAGTTGGAATAAGTTCGTTTGAATCATTCTTGACAACGGTTAGCCCAGACTTTTTCGGTACAATGTGAATTGGGCTAACCCATGAACTATCATAGATTGGGTAAATGATTCCGCTGTCAAGAAGTTTAAGAATTTCATCACGCACTGCATCTTTCATTTTTGGATTAATCCTTCGTTGTGCATCACGAACAGGCCTGGCATCGTCGATTAAAAGAATGTGATGTTGAACAAGAGCGAGACTAATTCCCTTTATATCGGAGATCGACCATCCCATCGCTTCCTTATTTTTCGAAAGAATAGAAAGTAAGGAAGTTTATTGATCAAGAGAGAGAGTTGCGAAAATTATGAAGGGCAACGTTTCGTTATCACCTAAGTATGTGTACTTAAAGTGATCGAGAAGTGGTTTGAGGTCCAACTTCGGGAGTTTCTCGATCAAAGATTTGGGTTGAGATTCGGACTCAACTGGAAGCGATTCAAAGGGAAGAGTGTATTCAATTTCGTTGGGAATTTCGTGAAACAATTTTTCGTACTCGGCTTCGCGTTCGTCGTTAAGGTCAAGTGCCTCATTTTCGAAGTTTCGTGAATGGCACTAACTTCCAACGTTTGGTCACGAGGTTCATTTGATTGGATTTCAAGATTGAAAATGTTGAGATCCAAAGTCATGTTTCCAAAAGAGATTTTCATCGATCAGTTACGACAATTGATTAAGGCATTTTAGGTGGCTAAGAATGGTCGGCCTAAAATAAATGGAATTTGACTCGCGAGATTCGTCACGGGTTGTGTTTCGAGAACGATAAAATCAACGGGGAATATAAATATTCCTACTCGAATGAGCACGTCCTCGATTTCTCCAATGGGCTTCTTAATGGAGCGATCGGCAAATTGAAGCGTGACTTTTGTGGGCACCTAAGCCTAATTGTTTGTACACGAAGTATGGAATCAAGTTGACACTCGCGCCTAAGTCAATCAAACATTTGTTAATTGTCTTGTCTCCAATTGTACACGAAATCGTAGGGCAGCCAGGATCTTTGTATTTAACAGGCATCGATTGGGACAAGACTTCACTCAAACTGGCAGCTAAGAAGACTTTTTTGGGCACTTGAGTGTGTCGCTTTTGGGTACACAAGTCCTTAAGAAATTTCATGTACGTTGGGACTTGCTGAACGATGTCAAGAAGCGGAATGTTAACTTTGACTTGTTTAAAAATTTCCAACATCTTTTCCATTTGGTCCGAGTGTTTATTTGGTCGAAGACGATGTGGAAATGGAACACGATACTCGGTAGGCGGGTCTACTAGAGTAGAAGAACAATTTTGATTGGCATTCGATTCAATGTTTGGCTCCACGTTCTGTTCAGATTCGTTTGTTGTTTTAGAAGTGTCGAGAGAGGTTTTCGGTAAATCGTTTGGTTTAGCGACTTGATTATCGATTTGTTTACCGGAACGTAAAGTTGTGATAACATTCAATTAGGCGACGTTGCTATCTTGAACAACATGGGCTTGATTTGAATTTGCATTTTGATTTCTGGGATTTGGAAGGGGTTAGCTTGGGAATGTTCCTCGTTCGCGTTCACTTACAGACGTGGCTAATTGACTCATTTGCATTTCGAGTTTTGCAATTGATTGGTTTGTGTTTTGCGTATATGAAGTCAATAAATTTTGCAAATTGCTGTTTGATTGAAGACTTTGAGTAGTTGCTTTAGCCAACGTTTCAAGAGTTTTCTCAAGTGAACTTAAACGTTTATCGTCTTGGGGAGGATGAGCAGAATTTGGTTAAAAATTTGATTGTTGCGGTTGATTATGAGACAGACCTGCAAAGTTTGGTTGAAAATTATTGGGCTGAAAGAGAGGATTCGAAACATTATTCGGAAATGCTTGAAAATTTGGACGAACCGTATTCGTGTTGGGATTGTTTTGGTTCCAAGCAAAATTCGGATGATTTCTCCAACCAGGGTTGTACGTTGGAGAAAATGGGTCATTTTTGGCTTTTTTGAAAGCATTGATTTGTTCGACAGAATTGGGACACTGATCGGCTATATGATTAGGATCGTTGCATTTATAACACATCGGTTGGGAAGCTTGGTTCATTTGATTCGATGAGAAAACATTATCGAATTTTTTAGTCATTGCGTCGATCTTAGCTTCCAAAGCAAAAGAAGATCCTATCGAGTGTGCACTGGATCGTGAGTAAATTGATTTTTCGTTTGAACGTTCCCATTGGGATGATTTTTCGATGAGTTTTTCAAGAAATTGCCAAGCATCATCGTGATGTTGGGCAATAAAGTTGCCTTGGCACATTGATTCGAGCATGGTTCGTGAGCTATTTTCGAGTCCATCGTATAAGATTTGGCAAATCGTCCATTTTTCGAAGTTATGGTATGGACATTTTATCAAAAGCTCTTTGAATCTTTCAAAATATTTTCTGAATGGTTCTCCCTTGAATTGATGAAAATTTACAATTTCGTTTCAGATTCTACTCATTTTTTCCAAGGGGTAGAATTTTTTTAAGAAATCTTTTATGAATTCTTCCCATGTTTTAACCGAATTCGATGGTAAGTTGTACAACCATTTTTCAGCGTAATCTGTAAGAGCAAATGGGATTAATCGAAGTTTGATTCCGTCATCGGAAAGTTGTTGAAGTTTAATGGTTGCGCAAACTTGTTCGAATTTAGTCAAAAAGATGTATGGGTCATCGTGCTTGAAATTGCCAAATTTTGGAAGCGTGGCAATATGGTTCGAATGAATTTCAAAATGGTTACCCATAGGGGCGGGTAATGTGATGCAAAATGGAATAGAAACTCTATCGGAAAAGATTCTATCCATAAGAGTTCGAGGGGCGTTCTAGTCCGCCATTTCGGGAGGATCGTTTGTTCGAGTTAAACGATTAGTTGTTGAGTCACGAGTCCAATGATTTGATGTTGTGTCACGAGTCCAAGTACTCATGCATAAGTGAAAGTCGAGAAGAGAAAAAGTTAGAAACGAGTTTAGAGAATGAAAGAAGATTTGAAATACGAAGTGAAAAATTTGTTTGTTTGTTTACAAGGAAGAAAATTATTTACCAAGTGAAATTTATTTTCAAAAGAGAAGTTTAGTTTTTGGCTTTTCAAATTTTTTATATGTTTTTGTTTTTGTAATTTTTTTTGTTTTTGAATTTTCAAATATTTACCAAAAGGATTTTTGTTTTTTTAGAAAATGGAAACTTGATTTTTGTTTTTGTTTTTGAATTTTCAAAAAAAAAATTTGTTTTTGAAATGATTTTTTTTTTTGGATTTTTGTTTTTGATTGAAAATTTTTAAAGGAAAGGAAAAAGGATTTTTTTTTGGATTAAAAACTTAAGTAAAATTTACAATTTTTTTTTGGATTTTTGATTTTTTTTTGTTTTTTTTAAATATGCATGAACTAATGCAACTAAATGAATGCAAATGACTTAATTACAGTTTTCTATCCTTAGTAGCTCCTAACCCAAAATTGTATTATCACACTTTGTCTTAAATCAACAAAAATATTTCTCAGCCAAGTAACGGGCAGTCGTTATCAGTGCACCACGAATACCGTAGCAATGCAACCGAAGGTTTAAGTACGTTTAGAGGAACAACCACTATAATATTTACGAATCACCGTAATATTTATAAATGGTTATTACTCTGTCGTAGCCTAGACACCAAGAAATAAAATTGTTCAAAGAAAACAATTGTGAAGATACAATTAAGTCCTAGATGAGCTCGCGACACCCTTAAGTCGAATGTCTAACCTTTATTATTAGTCAAATTCTACGATGAAATGCGTTTGTGGGCTAAGGAAAAGGTGATAAAATCCCCCACCTTATGTGAATTGGAGTATTGCCCTTAGAAAATAAAAATAAGATGAGATGAATGCAAAGTAAAAAAATTAAACGTGAATTTACAATGCAACTAAAATGAAGTTTGTTTTTGTTTTTTTGGATTTTGAATTTTTTTTTATATATGTAAATGCAAATGCAGGCAACCAACAATGCAATTCAAATAAAAATAAGGGAAAAGGGGCACGATACCAGAGCGTGCAGATTATTAGCAATTTATTTTTAAGCGGTATTTTTTTTAAGCAAGCAGGCAAGCAATTATTTTTGGCAAGCACTTCTTTTGAATTTCTGCTTTTGCAACCTGAAAATAAAAACAAGATATATATACAGTTTTTTTAATTAGGATGGAACTAAAAAAATTAAAACAAATTTTTTTCTTTTTTTTAACTGGTACAACAAAATAAAAAAAAACTAAAAACAAATTAAGCAAAACAACACAAAAACAAAAGAAAACTCTCTCCCTTTCTTTTTTTTGGAACTTAAAAGGATTTTAAAAAGAAAACAAAATATAAACTTCTTAAAACAAATTAAACCCGCCCCAAATCAAAGCAGTATTCTCTTGTAAAACCAAAATCGCAAGTAAAAAAAGGCAAAATCCAAATCGTAAAGAAAAGGCGAAAATCGTTAAAAGAAAAAAAGAAGAAAGTTACGGATTTGATTCGAGGTTTGTGATTCGAGGAATTGTGGAATTTCGAAGCGAATGGTTGTCGAAGTGGTATCAGTACTGGTAGCGGTTACGGTCGAGGGTGTGGATGAAGGCGATTGATTGATGGTAATGTCAGTTCGGCATGGAAGCTGCGAAGTCGAATTGGGTGAGGGATGTCGAAGCAGGTTCAGGCGTTTGGCTTTTGGTTAAGTGAAAGGTGTTAAAGGTGGATTTGAGGAGTTGTTATCGTGCTTTGAAGTGTAGAACAGTGGAGTGTTGATTGTCAAAGGCGGTCGAGGAGATTTTTGTGAAGTTTCTGGTTGCAGAGGTTGGAAGTTCAGGGAAGCTTGAAGTTGCTCGGTGATTGGCTCAGATTTGCTGTTTCGGTTGTCGCGGTTGAAGGAGCAGTTTGCAGTTTCGAGTTTTGTTCAGGTTGTATCAGTGTAGGATGAGTTTGTTGGTCAAGGCAGTGATATGGCTGAGTGGTTTTGTGTGATGTAATTTGATTAGAGGAGAGAGCACGGTGGTGTTGCAGTAGTGGCAGAGGACAAATGGCAGTAGAAGTTTTGCTCTGGTTTGTAGAACTGTGGAGATGTGATGGTGAGAAGGTGATGATGTAGATTGGATATGTGACAGCAAGTTTGAATAAGAGGAAATGGTCAGGTTGAGGAGTGGGTTTGGTTATGAAACTAGGCTTGTCAGTGTGCACTTCTGTTATGTCTATATGTAGTGAAAAGTGATATGCACAGGAATCCTAATTTGAATTAGGCAAATGTTGGAATGAAATAGGGGAGTGAGAAAAAAGGGGGGAAATACTGCTATGAATGAAATGGTGATGATTGAACAGACTATGAAATAAAGCAATGGTGGGTGAAAATCAGAGATGAAAATTGGTAGACTATGCAGAAGTTGGTGGTTAGAAGTATGGTTAGAACTAATATGCAGTGGATATAGGTGAGTGAAGGAGAAATGCAGTTGAATTGTAGGCGATTCGGTGAAGGATTGTCTGGTACAGAGTAGAAGTAGAAGTCGGGAACAGTAATAATGATGGAGTTGGGAGGATGATGTTGACTGGAAGTGTTAAAACAAGAGAGGGTTGTATAGGTAGTGTAAGTGAATGAGGGTGAAAGTGTGATGAATTTGGCAATGGTTTGATGTTTGCTAAGGATGTAAGTCTGTTTTTTTTTCGTGGGTGAGATGACAGGGTGAATGAGGAGCAGGGTTCAGTCTATAGCGAATCACAAGCAGCGATAGTGGTGTTCGAGTGATGTTGTGGGGTGGCTGCTTGCAGGAGGATGGCATTGGGTAGTTTGTGCTGGATAGTGGTTGTAGGAGTTCGCTGTAACGGGGGAGTTGCACGCAGAGGAAGGCAGCTTGTGATGGAGGCGATTTCAGGTGATGATGAGGCCGATTGACAGTGCAGTGTTGTTGCTGATGGTCTGATGTGCAATGGTATGGGAAAGCTGTCAATTTGATGTTGTATTGGTGAGCGAGTTGTTTTGTTTGTATTGGAAGTGGAGAAGTTAAGCTACCGTGTGCTTGTGGCAATGGGATGTGTCAATGGTGAAGTGCTTTGAGATGGTTGTAGGCTGCAGTGTGGCAGAGAGGTATTGGGAAGTTTGTTGTATCGGTGCACAGTGCACGAATGTTGGTGTGCACTATATTGTAGTTGTAAAGAGGGGTAAGTGATGTTGTGGTTAGATGTTTTTGGTGGCTGTTGAGTTTTGTGGAGGATCAAGTGGAACTGTTGTGAGTGAAGATGACAGTTATTATATGAAATGTAGGTGGTATGGAAGAAGTGTGTTGTTGTGGTATGTTGTCTTTTGTATGGATGACACATAGGTTGTTGTATGCACAGACAAGAAAGTTTTGGAATTGAAGTGGTGTGATGATTGATAGTCTTGTAGAGTGGATGTGGGATGTTTGATGGGATGTATGGACGGTTGTTGAAGAGGGGCGGTTGCATTTTGATGATGATGGTTTTGAAATGCTTGTATGGTGATGAAGGTGTGGTCAGCAAGGGGAAAAGGGGTGTGATGGCAATGAATGCAAGTTGTAAACTGTAGTAGAAAAGAAATGTGAATGTAACAACAGATAGAGAAATAGGGAAATGTACTCAAAATGTAATGAATTATTTTTTGTTTTGTTTTGTAAGTCAATGAAAAATGTAATGAAAACAGAAATTCATTTTGTTTTTTTGGCAAATGTAAATGAACACAAGAAAGAAAAATGCAAATGACAATAACAAAGGAGAACAAGTTTTTTTAACAATTGCAATGAGACAGAGATGCAAATGGAAGGCAACCAAAATATGAGTGCAAATTTTTTTTTAGTATGCAAATGGAAATAGAATAGAAAACAAACGAGCACACAAACAATCTCACAAAAATCACAAAAACACACAAGTTTTTTTAAAATACAAACACACAGACACAATAAAATCACAAATAATTCCAAGAATAGAAAATAAAAGCAAAGCAAATTCCCCGGCAACGGCGCCAAAAAATTGATTAACGGCAATTTTTCTATTGATTAGAGAAATGCTGATAAATTTTGAAATAAAATAACCGCAAATGAACGGCGTACAATTTTAGTACGTGGCGAGTACGGATCGATCCGCAGGGAATTTTTAAGATTTTAAAATTTTCAATTCAATCAAATTAGACCAAAGTGAGAGGAAATTGTTAACTACAAAAAAAGAAGCTAAAGCTAGAATTGAAATGTGATTTAAAAACTATTAGACTAGAGAACAATTTAGAGGCAAATCCACTCTCATATTTTTGTAAATCAATAAACAAATAATTTATGATCTCTAACTTTGATATTAAGTGAAATAATTGTTGTATTTATCATAAGTATGGTTTGTTTATGTTACTAATTAACATAACTCAAACCATCAAACTATAATACAACAAATAAACCACCTATCAATTCTCATGAAAATGAAGCCAAAGCAAAAGCTATTTTAAGTATGATCTATTTAGTAATATAGATCATCAAATTTCATTTTTACTTTCATTTCAAAATCAAAAATTAATTAGCAAATGATGATGTAAATTGTGTTTATGTTGAATAAGAATAACTCATTTGCATAAGCAATATAAGCTATCAAACCCACTTGTATAAACTTACATCAAAATTCACTTTCATGAAGCACAAGCTAAAGAGATCATAAATCATAAAAATGTTGAAATTACACAATATTTGAGAGCTTCATTACCCTTAATTTGAAGGGGTTTAGCTACTCATTTGTGTTATCAAATCAACACATGTAAGTTTCAACATTTAAAATGAAAGAAAGTAGAGAATAAACAAAGAAAAAGAAGGTTAACTACTAGAAGGAATTTAATTAGACTAGTGCATAAATGTAAATCTAAGCTATGAACATAAAAAGAAAGAGAGCATAGAAATAAACATTAACAATAAAATAAAGAAAAGCATGTAGAAAAGAGAGGAGAAAGAGGTTTGGAAGCCATATTTATTTCACTTTGATTTTTGTTACAACTTGCAAATTTCCTAAGCAAATATATGAGAGAGTAGAAGATGTTTACATGTACATAAGAGGGCTATTTACATAAGCATAAAACCATAATTCTATTTTTAGGGAGCTTCCTAAAATGCCCTTTAGGAAGTGTGGCCACCAAGTAACCATTAGCCACTAATTAAACCATCATTCAATGTGCATGAAGCTTTAACCTCCACTTAGTTGTCCATTAGCTTCTAATTGTAGATTTAGGTAAGTGGGTGGGGTCCTCCATGTTCATGGTCTTGAATTGTTTCCCTCTTATTTCCTTCGTATTCATTTGTGCATGCATGTATCTTCATATAAGCCTCTTCCATATGCATCCAAATTCCTATAAAAATCATCAAAAAATGTCCAAGTAAAAATTCCCAAATTTACACATGCACAAAAATAACCATTTTGCCCCTGAATGAAGATGAATATATGTTGATTTGAAAATAATTGAATTATGGTTTTAAATGTGTTAAAATGCCCAAATATGACTTTTATTTAAATAAAAATAGGTAAAACATGGATGTAAATATATGCACATTTACGTGCACATAAGTCAATCTGTCCACTATGACCCATATACTTTTATTACCTCGGTTTGACCTTGGAAACCCGTCAATAAAATCCATGGATATCGAGTTCCACTTCTAAACTGGAACATCCAAAGGCTGAAGCAAACCACTAGGCTTCTGATGTTCGGCTTTTACTTGCTGATAGTTCAAACACTGTTTTACCCATAAGCCAACATCCCTCTTCATTCCTTCCCAGAATAAACTTCTCTTCATATCCTGATACATCTTGGTTCCTCCAGGATGAATCGTAAACTTCGATCGATGACATTCCCTAAGAACTTCCTTCCTAAAGTCTCCAACGTCCAGAACACATAATCGTTCCTTCTTTCTCAACCAACCCCTGTGGTCAAGAATAAAATCATATAAATCATCAATCTCGGTTCCAGCTTCTAACCTTCTAATCCTCTCGGCTAACACTGGACCCTCTTCCTACCTAGAAGCAATCCGTTCGATCAGAACTAGTCGAACTTCCAAACAAGACATCATAGCGATATTCTGACTAGATCCAGCAGTCGACCTCAACAGCACACCGCAAGCAGCCAGTGCTTCCAAGTCTTTCCATTCTACCAACATAGCTAACACCACATTCTGATGTTTCATGCTAAGGGTATCTGCCACCTTATTTCTTTTTCCCGGTGTATACTCGATGCTAAAATCATAAGCTGCAACAAACTCCAGCCATCTCTGCTGTCTCATGTTCAGCTGCTTCTGAGATAATAAATACCGTAGAGACTTATGATCCGTGAATAGCTAAAACCTTTCTCCCAAAAGATAACGTCTCCACACTTTCAATGCAAAGATTACCGCTGCCAACTCCAAATCATGAGTAGGGTATCTCACTTCATGCGGTCTAAGCTATCTAGAAGTATAGGCAATAACCTTTCCATTCTGCATTAGTACAACACCTAATCTAGTACCACATGCATCGGTGTAAACTACCTACCCCTGATTACCATATGGAACTACTAACACGGGCGCATTGGTTAACAAATGTTTCAATCTAAGGAACGCCTCCTCACATTTGTTAGACCAAACAAATTTCACGTCCTTCCTGGTTAGCATAGTCAAGGATGCCGCTATCCGCAAGAAATCCTTAATGAACCTTCAGTAGTATCCTACAAGTCCAAGAAAACTTCTAATCTCATTTACCGTCTCTGGTCTCTTCCAATTTTTAACAGCTTCGATCTTAACCGGATCAACTGCTAAACCTTCCTTGGAAACTACATGACCAAGGAACTTCGCTTCCCTCTTTCAGAAATGACACTTTAAGAACTTTTCTTTCAACGGATGTTGCCTTAGCGTCTCCAACACTATTCTCAGATGATCTGCATGATCCTTCTCATTCTTAGAATACACCAAAATGTCATCAATAAAAACTAACACGAACCTATCCAAGCGCTCTCAGAAAACCCGGTTCATCAAATCCATGAAGAAAGCTGGCGCATTAGTAAGCCTGAATGGTATAACCAACCATTCGTAAGACCTATATCTGGTCCTAAATGCTGTTAAAGGAATACTGTCCTCTGCCACTCCTAGTTGATGGAAACCTGTCGCCAAATCCAGCTGGGAAAACACTCTGGCTCCACTCAACTGATCAAATAAGTCATCGATTCTCGGCAAAGGATACCTATTCTTGATCGTCCTCTCATTCAGCATACGATAGTCGATAGACATCCTTAATGACCCATCTGGCTTCTTCACGAATACCGCGGCCGTTCCCCAAGGTGAACTGCTTGGCCGGATGAAATTCTTTCCTTCCAATTCCACTAGCTGCACATTCAATTCCTTCATCTCGGTTGGTGACATCCTGCTAGGTGGTCTACTTACTGGTTCAGCTCCCGGTATGAGATCTATCCAAAACTCGATTGCTCTTTTTGGCGGCAAGCCCGAAACTGTTCAAACACATCTGCAAACTCTCTTGCAACATAAACCTGCTTCAACTCTGCTTCCATTCCCATGGCACCCAATAACACATAAGCATTTCTGTTCGAACTCCTTACTAAGTAAATAACTCGGTTATGGCTATTAGGGTGCTTCAATGATATTTCCACCTCCTAGCATTATATTTATTTAACCAATCAATACCCAATATGATCCCGAAACCCACGAAATAAAAAACATATAAACTGCATGCAAACATATGACCTGACAAATCAAGTTCTAGCTGGTCATATCTCATTCCCAGAGTTGCATTCCCTCCTATAGGATTTGCAACCCTTAAAGGAGTAATAAGGTATAAAGGTTCCAGACATAAGCAATCTACCAAATACTGAGATATAAATGAGTGCGATGCACCGGTATCAAATAGTATCCTAACTAGAGTACTATGAATCATAAGCATACCTTCCATCACAGCTTTTCCTTTCTCAGCAGCCGTTGATCTAGAGGATGATGGTTCCAACGCAAAGACCTTTCCCTTTCCAGTCTTAGCAACCTCGGGACACTTGTCCTTGTAATGCCCCATATGGCCACATTTGTAGCATTCATATTAGGCCTCACTGCAACTGCTCTTCCATCACCCGAGCGACACTCATTAGCATAGTGCCTCTTCTTGTTACACTTGTAACAGATAATATCATCCTTGCTCTTCTTAGCTGCTACCCCCGACTGAGCACCTTTCTTCTTGAAGAACTTCCGCTTCTTACCCTGAAAATTCCAAACTTCAGCTGGTTTCCCCTTTCCAAAAGTTGAAAGCATCTCTTCATTCCGAATAGCCATCTCGACAACAATATGACACGGATCCCGGAGGTTTGACATGGTTTCTCTGGTGATCTCAGGATTCAACCTCTTGATAAACTTATCATTCCTCTGAATGACTGTATCCACAGTAGCATATCCGTAATGGGACATCTCATTAAATTCCATAGCATACTCATCACTGATTTATCCCCCTGGACTAAATTTGCAAACTTCCTTAGCAACGCTGACTTGGCAACCTCAGATAGAAATCTTTCTTTGAACCTCCTTCGAAATTCAGCCCAAGTCAGGTCTTCCTTTGGCTCTCCTACGGTAACTTTGTTCCACCTAAACAACGCTGCTCCCTGCAATTGCCTTGAAGCAAGTCTTCTCTTCTGCATATCCGTCAAGCCGAGATCTGCAAATATCCTTTCACAATGCAATAGCCGGTTCTCCACTCCTACTGCATCCTCGGTTCCTAGAAAAGGCTTCCCCCCAAGACTAGCGTAATCCCTGCTCAGCTTGGCATAATTATTGCCAACTGGGGCCACCGGATTAGGTCCTCCAGCATTCCCTATAGCCACTCCCTCAACTGCTCCACCTTGCACCATATTCACGAAGAACTGATACATTATCCCCATATCAACCGATGGGATCTCAGCATCAACATTAGCATTTGTATCTGGGTTTGCATTTGCCTGTCAACACTAGTTACTCCTAGTATTGGGTCGAACATTTTCACTTGCTGCGGTGTGTCTTCCACCTTGATTCACTCTTCCGTTTCCTGCCTCCATATCTTACTTCCCTACTACCTGAAATCCAATCTTTGTAAGATACAGAAGAACGATTTAAGAGAGTGGGGAATACATACTTAGGTATTTATAGCAAAGTACGCATACGTTACTATAACGCTTACCCAAGACCAACTATCTTTTAGATTCATTAGATTATGCTTTAAAAATCTTTTAAGGTTTAAATTCCTTTTAAGTACATAAACCATGCTCTGATACCAACTTGTAACATCCCACCTTCTAAGGCCCAAAACTAACCGCTACTGATGGTGCAGTCATCCGTAGTTGTTATTTCTTGGCGACCGAATGCGGCATAGTTAATATTGATACAATGGAACACATGAATATGAAATTTTTTAAACTTCCAATAAACAGAATTTCCCATTTCATGCGAATTACAATTTAAGATTTAATTACATAATCCCAGACGTTAACCACGTTTAGATCACATATACATGTACAAAATACGATAAGAGCGACATATGAAGATGTCCCCTTATGATGATTAGAGAACTAATAAATATGAACTTTACAGTTCTTAGTGCATCATAGCGGGAAACACAAAATAGCTCCTATATAGCTAACTCTGCCTCCTGCACGTCTCCGGAAGCTTATTCGTCCAAAAACCTGAAAGTCTCCCACTCTCAGACTACTCAAATTAATTTTGAGTACCCGAGAGTTTGTGGAGAAACACAAACTTCGAGTCAGACAATAAGTATGATATGAATAATCCCCTATCATCTCTTATCATAAATAGATAGCTAGTGAGACCATGCCGCTTAGCGGAATGGGTTTTCCCCTCACTAGTATCCAAAACAAAATATGCAAATCATTTACTATGCCTGACGCAGGCCAAGCCCTAAGTCCAGACCGACTTGACAAAGTTGTAGCTGTAAGTCGTGAACGAGTTAAAAAAGTTAAAGGCCTAAGTCCGAACCGACTTAACAACGCTATAAGTCATGACCGACTTAGTGGAGATGTTAATGAAGATTCGCGAGTCAACAAGTTAAAGGAGCAGGCACACGAACGACCTAACCAAGCTTTGAGTCATCCACGAGTTAACCAGTTCCTTAAGTCGCACAAACAACCTGGTAAAAGTTCACGATCTAACGAAGATAAGGACATAAGTCGTCCCCGACTTATCGGAGCTGAAGTCATAAGTCGACCACGACTTAACAAGGGCACTTCCTTAAGTCGCCAACGACTTAATAAACACGGGCAGTTATCTGGGAATAAGTCGCTACCGAGTTACGACTTAAGATAAGTCGCACAAAAGCTTGGAGCCGTGGATTCTTATGCCGCATCAATCTCAGCCATTGATTTTCTTAAGTCGCGTGAAGATGCTGTGGTCTTAGGTCGCGAAGTTATGATTCTTAAGTCGCAAGGTCTTATCTTTAAGTCGTTACAGCTGGATGCCGTTGATTCTTAGACCGAGATAATCTCTGCCGCTGATGGAAGATGAATCTATTGATAAGTCGTGTACGACTTATACTAAGTCGTAGGTCGCAACTTTTATAGGTCGTGAGTAGTTTGTAATACATATATGTTGAGTCGCTTCTGTTATAAGTCGTAAGTCGTCTGTTTTCATATGTCGTCTGTTGTAAGTCGTATGGTGTCTGTTTTCTGTTGAGTCGTAAGTCGTGTACGACTTATGTTGAGTCGGAGACTTTGTTAAGTCGGAAACGACTTAGGAGTTAGTGAAATTTCTGTTGTAAAGTTGTTCGCCTATAAATAGGCCGTGAGTCTCATTTGTAAAGGTTGTTGATTTTTGAATAAAATTCTCTTTTGATTGCTGTGTGCTTTCATCTAAATTGGTAGTTGAGTGTAATCTCCTATATCCTCTTTCGGTTAATCGAGTGCGCTCGATTCAACGATTGTAGAAGCCGATTCGCGGAATCAAGTGCGCTTGATCAACGCTTGAAGAATTGAAGATCTTTGAACCCAGTATCGTGCGCGATCAACGAGTTCGGGATAGCTAGAATTCGGTATCTTCGGATCAACGAATTTGGGCATTTCAGTATCTTCCAATCCACCGATTACTATTTTCACCGATCGAAGATTGTTTTGTTTAATCCGCTGCGTCAGTTTTTGGTATCAGAGCTTGTTCTAGCCAATCATAGCTAGATCGAGACTTGGAGCCTAATCATATTGAAGATTTGAAGTTTTGTTTATCACGGCCGAGAACTAGTTGAAGTTGTTCGACTTTGTAGTGAAGTTTGAAGATCGGATTTGTGATTTGGAGAAGTTGTGTTCATCGTGTTCATCGCAAAGTTGCAACAAAAGTGGAAGTTTCGATCCATTTCATTTTGGATCAAAGTACGAAAGGTGTTTGAATTTTGAAGGGTTGAAGAATTTTGTGAAGTTTTCAAATATGCCGCGGAGAAGAGCTAATCGTCACCAAAACGTAGAAGCATTGTATCGAAGAGAAGAAGCTGATGAGATGGAGCAAAGAATCAATGAAAACTTTAGTGAAAAGCTTAACGAAGGAATTGGACGGTTAGAGAAGATGATGTTAGAAATGAATCAAAATCGGAGAAGGGTTTCACCGGAATCTAACCATGGAGGAAGTAGAGTCTCACCACAATCCAATCGAGACAGAAGTGTTGAAAATGATCAAGGGCGTGGGAGGAACGTGAATGATCGTGAACGGAGGAATGTAGATAGAAGGGATGATGATGGAAGACGTAATGGTAGTAGAGATGTGGGTGGACGAGATAGACAACGATATACATCTGAATTTGAAGAGGAGTATGATGGTGGTAGTGTTCGAGGACAAGGGCAAGGACAAGGAAGAAATTACTCTGAGTATGATCACAAGTGGGAGACAGGGATGATGATTGAAATTCCTGAATTCAAAGGTGGTATGCAAGCGGAGGAGTTTCTAGATTGGGTGGCTAATGTTGAGGAGATTTTTGACTTCAAAGAAGTTCCAGAACATCATAGAGTGAAGTTGGTTGCTACGAGGCCGAGGGGTAGAGCTTTGGCATGGTGGCAGCAAACCAAACTTACACGTGAACAGATGGGGAAGTCAAAGGTTGAATCTTGGGAAAAGATGAAGAAATTGATGAAAGCAACATTCTTACCTTATAACTATCAGTCGCTTATGTATCAGAGATTGCAAAACTTGAGACAAGGAACGAAATCTGTGAATGACTATGCTGATGAATTTTATCAACTGATTGCAAGGAACGATATTATGGAGACAGAAGAACAGTTAACAGCCATATTTGTTGGAGGGTTGCGAATGCAGATTCAGGATATGGTCAACATGTTCGATCCCAGATCTGTAGCGGAAGCACATCAGAAAGCATTAGCTTGGGAGAAACAGGGACGATGAGCAAGTGGTGTGTTTACTAATTCTAACAATCAAGTGAAGGGTGTTGGTGGAAGTTCTAATGTTTCTAAACCTATCAATAGACCGGTAGTGAAGGAGGCTGAGAAGACAAAGGTTAACAACGGTTTCAAATGTTACAATTGTCAGGAGTTTGGTCATAAAAGTAGCGAATGTCCAAAACCAAAGAAGAGAACCATGATTGCAGAAATTGAAGATGAGGATGTTGATGGAGATTGTTCTAGTCCAGTTGAGGAGGATGAGCAGGATATTGCGTTAGGAGATGAAGGTTGTAATCTAATGCTAAGGAGATCATGTTTGACACCGAAGCAGGAGGAAGCTAGTTGGTTGAGGAGTAATATCTTTCAGTCGACGTGCACTATACTGGGGAAGGTGTGTAAATTTGTGATTGACGCAGGAAGCTGTGACAATATCATTTCCACCGAGGCTGTGACAAAGTTGAAGTTGAAAACAGAGAAGCATCTGAATCCATACAAGTTAGCATGGTTGAGAAAAGGAGGAGAAGTGAAAGTGGATAGACGAGTTCGTGTTCCATTCTCTATTGGGAAGAAATACAAAGATGAAATTTGGTGTGATGTAGTAGGGATGGATGTTTGCCACTTATTATTGGGAAGACCATGGCAGTATGATCGAGCAGTACAACATGACGGTCGGACCAATAGCTACAGTTTTATTTTTGAAGGCACGAAGATTAATTTAGTTCCAAAGAAAAGACAACTAGGAGAAAGTAAGTCAGAAGAGATTGAAGAGCTCAAAACTTTGTTATCTTTGAAGGAGTTTGTTAAGGAGGTTGAAGAAGAGCCAGAAGTATTCTTGTTAATTGGGCGTGAGAGCAGTGAAGAAGTTGAAATTCTAGAAGAAGTTAAACCAGTTCTGAAAGAATTTGACGATGTATTTCCAGAAGAGTTGCCAACGGAGTTACCGCCGTTGAGGGACATTCAACATCAAATCGATCTAGTTCCAGGAGCTGTGTTACCTCACAGACCACATTATCGAATGAGTTCGAAGGAACATGAAGAGTTGCGGAGACAGGTAGAGGAATTGCTTGAACAGGGGCGTGTGCAGAAGAGTTTAAGTCCTTGTGCTGTACCAGCTTTATTGGTACCCAAAAAGGATGGAACGTGGAGGATGTGCACTGACAGTCGAGCATTGAATAAGATTACTGTGAGATATAGATTTCCGATGCCGCGGCTTGATGATTTATTGGATCAGATCAGTGGGTCCGTAATCTTTTCTAAGATTGACTTGAAGAGCGGTTATCATCAGATTCGCATTAGACCAGGGGATGAATGGAAGACAGCATTCAAGACGAGGGAAGGTTTGTATGAATGGCTGGTAATGTCGTTTGGTCTATCAAATGCACCGAGTACTTTCATGAGGGTGATGAATCAAATTTTTAGACCATTCATTGGGAAGTTTGTGGTGGTATATTTCGATGATATTCTGATATATAGTGGAAATTCAGAGGAACATTTGAATCATCTGAGAGAAGTGCTGATGGTACTACGACAAGAATAGTTTTATGCTGCAACGAAGAAATGCGTGTTCATGATGCATAGTGTTTTATTTCTGGGATATGTTGTATCGGAAGAAGGAATACAGGTTGACCAAAGTAAAGTTGAAGCGATTAGAGATTGGCCACAGCCCAAGACGATAACGGAAGTTCGTAGTTTTCACGGGTTGGCTTCATTTTATCGGAGGTTTATTCCACACTTTAGTAGTGTGATGGCGCCTGTGACTGATTGTATGAAGGGTAAACAATTTACATGGACGGAGGAAGCAGGAGTTGCTTTTGAACAAATCAAGGAGTTGTTGACGACAGCACCAATCCTAGCATTACCTGATTTTCAGTTGTTGTTTGAATTACATACTGATGCGTCAAAGGTTGGGATTGGAGGAGTGTTGAGTCAAAGGGGTCGTCCTATTGCCTATTTCAGTGAGAAGTTGTCAGGAGCAAAGATGAGATACAGTACATATGATGTGGAATTCTATGCTGTTGTACAAGCTATTAAACACTGGAGACATTATCTATTTCAGAAAGAGTTTGTTCTGTATACTGATCATGAAGCATTGAAGCATTTGCAAGGGCAAGACAAGATTTCAGCGAGACATGCATCGTGGGTTGCATATCTGCAACAGTTTACTTTCGTTGTTAAACACAAGTCAGGGGTGACGAATCGAGTAGCTGATGCTTTAAGTAGGAGGAGTCATTTGTTGACGACAATGAAAGTTGAGGTGACTGGTTTTGAATTATTGCCGGAGCAGATTGCAGAAGACTCTTATTTTAAGAAATTTGTTGAAAGGGACAATGAAGGGAAGACTGTTGAGTTTATGATGGTTGATGGTTTTCTTTTTAAAGGAAATCGATTGTGCATACCGGAGGGTAGTCTGAGAATGAAGATTATCAAGGAGTTACACGAAGAGGGACATGTTGGGAGAGACCGTACCTTACAGTTGATTTCACAGTCTTACTTTTGGCCATCAATGAGGAAAGAGGTAGAGAAATTTGTGGAGCGTTGTCATATTTGTCAGGTTTCGAAAGGAACTGCGACTAATGCTGGTTTATATATGCCGTTACCCGTGCCTGTAAAACCATGGGTGGATATCAGTATGGATTTTGTTTTGGGTTTGCCTAGAACTCAAAGAGGAAATGATTCTATATTCGTTGTGGTGGACAGATTTTCAAAGATGGCACATTTTATTGCTTGTAAGAAGACAGCGGATGCTGTTCATGTTGCTCAATTGTTTTTCAAGGAGATCTATCGACTTCATGGATTGCCAGAATCTATTGTGTCGGATAGAGATACTCGATTTCTAAGTCATTTTTGGTTGAGTTTGTGGAAAATGGTGGGAACGAAGCTGAAGTTTAGTAGTGCTTATCATCCACAAACGGATGGACAGACCGAAGTGGTTAATCGATCGTTGGGAAATTTGTTGAGGTGTCTTGTACAAGATAATCTGAAGAGTTGGGATGTGAAGTTATGCCAGGCAGAATTTGCTCATAATCATGCGGTAAATCGTAGCACAGGGTTCAGTCCATTTCAGATAGTATATTCAAGCTTACCGAAGGGTCTGTTGGATTTAATGATAGTGCCACAATCAAAGAAGACAGTTAAGAAAGCTGCTGATTTTGTTGATGGATTGGCGGAATGTCATAAAATCGTTCAGGAACGATTGGAGCAAGCAAATGAGAAATATAAACGATCTGCAGATTTGAAACGAAGGAGTGTTGAATTTCATGAAGGTGATTTGGTTTATGCAGTATTAACAAAAGATCGTTTTCCAGTGGGCGCTTATAACAAGTTAAAAGCTAGGAAAATTGGTCCTGTAGAAATCATAAAACGAATTAATGAAAATGCTTATAAGTTGAAGTTGCCGGAGGACGTGTACACTTCTGATGTATTCAACGTTAAGCATCTCATACCGTATCATGAAGATGGTTGTGTCGTGGAAGAGGAAGGTGCAAATTCGAGGACGAATTTCTCTCAACCAGGAGAGGATGATGCAGGCCAAGTCCTAAGTCCAAACCGACTTGACAAAGTTGTAGCTGTAAGTCGTGAACGAGTTAAAAAAGTTAAAGGCCTAAGTCCGGACCGACTTAACAACGCTATAAGTCATGACCGACTTAGTGGAGATGTTAATGAAGATTCGCGAGTCAACAAGTTAAAGGAGCAGGCACACGAACGACCTAACCAAGCTTTGAGTCATCCACGAGTTAACCAGTTCCTTAAGTCGCACAAACAACCTGGTAAAAGTTCACGATCTAACGAAGATAAGGACATAAGTCGTCCCCGACTTATCGGAGCTGAAGTCATAAGTCGACCACGACTTAACAAGGGCACTTCCTTAAGTCGCCAACGACTTAATAAACACGGGCAGTTATCTGGGAATAAGTCGCTACCGAGTTACGACTTAAGATAAGTCGCACAAAAGCTTGGAGCCGTGGATTCTTATGCCGCATCAATCTCAGCCATTGATTTTCTTAAGTCGCGTGAAGATGCTGTGGTCTTAGGTCGCGAAGTTATGATTCTTAAGTCGCAAGGTCTTATCTTTAAGTCGTTACAGCTGGATGCCGTTGATTCTTAGACCGAGATAATCTCTGCCGCTGATGGAAGCTGAATCTATTGATAAGTCATGTACGACTTATACTAAGTCGTAGGTCGCAACTTTTATAGGTCGTGAGTAGTTTGTAATACATATATGTTGAGTCGCTTCTGTTATAAGTCGTAAGTCGTCTGTTTTCATATGTCGTCTGTTGTAAGTCGTATGGTGTCTGTTTTCTGTTGAGTCGTAAGTCGTGTACGACTTATGTTGAGTCGAAGACTTTGTTAAGTCGGAAATGACTTAGGAGTTAGTGAAATTTCTGTTGTAAAGTTGTTCGCCTATAAATAGGCCGTGAGTCTCATTTGTAAAGGTTGTTGATTTTTGAATAAAATTCTCTTTTGATTGCTGTGTGCTTTCATCTAAATTGGTAGTTGAGTGTAATCTCCTATCTCCTCTTTCGGTTAATCGAGTGCGCTCGATTCAACGATTGTAGAAGCCGATTCGCGGAATCAAGTGCGCTTGATCAACGCTTGAAGAATTGAAGATCTTTGAACCCGGTATCGTGCGCGATCAACGAGTTCGGGATAGCTAGAATTCGGTATCTTCGGATCAACGAATTTGGGCATTTCAGTATCTTCCAATCCACCGATTACTATTTTCACCGATCGAAGATTGTTTTGTTTAATCCGCTGCGTCAATGCCCCTGCACCCAAAATGATTAGTCTTAACATAATATGAAATAAAACCATAAATCATATATATTGGATCACATCCACCCATTTATTAGATATCTCATCTAAAACCAATTTATTAGAGTTCCCCTCTAAAATCTTTAAAATGACTATCCGTTAAAACTTTAATAGGACTATCCATCCCAAATTTATCAAAATAAATGCAGATTATCCATCGTGCATTGTTTTACAAAAGTTGGTGTGGGCTATCCACTATACACTCCATAGTTTTCCTAGGATGACTATGAACCCTTGGGTGCCAAATCCCGAGGTTAACCATCTCTGACAAAACATTCTTTACTTTAAAAATTTAATGTGGGCCATCTATCACACATTCCATGGTTTTCCTAGGTTAACCAAGAACCAAACACTTGGCCAATTAAAATATCACGATCCCTATGATTATGTATAAAATTTCATGATCCCCATGATTATTTATTTTCCCAGGTATACCACCTGTTTGACTTATTCCCATTGGTAGCCCAAATTAGGTTAAATTAATTAAAAACACATTGATAGACCCAATGTATATTTTCAAAAGCATATTTCTGTTTGTAACCCCAAACTATGTATCGAAAACATTAAACACACCCCGGCGTCCCTAAGGTTTATTTACATCCAATTTATATAAGGATCCCCTTTATATATTCAAACAAAGGTAAGTATTTTATGCTATAGCCCTTCGAAGTAACTCCTTCAAATTAGCAAAATTTTACTTAAGGAAAAATGGCTAAAACAGCCCTTTAAACCCCTTCGAATGAAGCCCCGTTCGAAAGCAAGCAAACATCCAAAATTAGCCCCTTCGAAAGCCTTCCTTTTGAAAGCATCACCAAATCATACCTTTTGACCTTGTCGGAAGGTTTCTTTTCGACCTAGTTGAAAGATTCCACCTTTCGACTTTGTCGAAAGCCTGGGGTATCCCCCTTATAAAACAATTCATAAACCTTTCAAAAGCAATGAAACTTAAAATCTTTCGAAATCAAAACCTTTCGAAACCAAAACCTTTAGAAGTTAAAACCTTTCAAAGTCAAAACCCTTCGAAACCATTCAAAAACAGTGAAGTGTTGGTGTTGGAACCAACCCTTCAAAATCAATAGAGAGAGGCAGCAATTTTTATAAAACAAAAGATAACCTTTGACTCCATCTGGGTCGAAAGGTTTGGAAGTGGCAACTATGCTTCCGACCCTGTCGAAAGCTAACCTTTCAACTTTGTTGAAAGGTTTCATTTAAAACAAGAAAGCAAACCAACTGAAACCTTTTTCTTTTAAACCATTTGACAATGTTGAAATCTCTTTGTCGAAAGCTAGCAGGCGTATTTTCTTTAAAACCAAAACAAAGTTGCATCTCCTTCGAAAGTTCTAACCTTTCATCCCTAAACCTTTCGACCCCTTTCAATTCACTATGTACCAATCGCCGGATACCATGTGCATTGATTTTTGACCTAGTAGAAAGGTTTGATACCTTTCGACCTTGTCGGAAGGTTTGGAATGAAGGCGGAAGCTCTTGCCAAAAGAGTTGAAATAGTGAAAACTGTACTTTAAAACAGTTCTTTTGTACCCTACCTGCCTTGTTTGTCTAAATCTGATTGGTTGCCAGAATTTTATATTCAAAATTGCTGCCGACTTTCCTTATCTGGAAATTTAAATAAATTTGAAAAAAGTCCCTTTCTCCTTTATAATTATACAAAACATTGAAGTCACATACCTTAAATAATTTTATGTAACAATAAAAACATCATGAAAAATTTTGGAAAAATTCTAGAAAATCAACTAATACGTTCTCTTCAACATATTATAATTTCAAAACATATGAAGATCAAAACCACTTGGAATTTAACCAAAACTGAATAAAAGCGTGTAAATTAATCCATTAACATTTAAAACACCTATGTCTTATCCAAACAAAGGTTTAAATGGTTATATCCTAACCAAGACACAAACATGAATCAGGTATAACCCATAGCCGATCCAAATAGAGAAAAATGAGATGATAAACATGATTATTCACCTTGATTAGTTGATTGGAGAATGAGATAATTTCCTAGCTTTAATTCCTTAGTTTTTTCATCAATTTATGCTTTTCCTGGAGCTTTTAATGACCGGCCGAAAGTAGGTGAGGGGTTATGAATGAGAAGGTAAAAATTTATTAAGGTGGAGGAAGATATTTGTACTAAGAAATGTAGCCCCATTTCCAAGTTTACCCCTTAGGAAATCCTCCTTCTAAATTTAGTTAAGTCTTATTTTAGTTCATTCATTAAGACACGACCATTGGATTTATTAATCTCATCTCCCTAATTATTCACATTATTCTATTTAATTTATCCAATTAAATATCCCGAATAATGTTAATTAAAATTCAGGGGCATTACACGAATCACATCGAATTTTGGCTATCCAAACAATGCACACAATATTTAAATAAATTATAAAAATTCAAATGCAAATGGATGAAATCTTCTTTGCATTTTGGACAATCCAACATTCACAAAATCTCAACATCAAACCTACATCCATACCCAATACCATATCGGTAATCAAGCAATGCAACCAAACAATTCAACCAAGCAGTATAATTGATAAACGAGAGAAGTAACTAACAAGTAGATATATGGGTGAATATGCATAAATAAAAATGATATAGACATAGTGTGAGTGAGAAACCCACCGAAACGATGCGTGAGCTACCAAAATAGCAACTGCATCGCTATTATCAATGCTAATGACCCCGCTACAGTTCACGCCTTCATAATCCTCATTGACTCCAACATCGCAGCCACCACCTCCACGTTAGCACAACATTGAAGTACGCGTCATCACCAAAACTTGCTCGAGCAACTCAACCTCAATTACCATCGCACCTTACCAAAATCGATCATGTTTCTTCCAACATCGCAATTCTCCAAAACGCTTAACACCTGGTTGTGACTCCACATTGTTGTGCCTTCGAATAGTTCGTCACTCCTCCCGCCTGACATTATGAGCCCCCATCACGATGTATGCCATCGATAGTCCTAGGTCGTCTCAATTTTATGTCATGCATAATTCTTTATATAAGAGCGCGATTTCAAAATGAAGGATTACGGCACAATTGGGCTATAGGGTGCGGGTTGAGCTCGAGTAAAGAAGGAAAGGGAGTACTTCCAAAATCATACAGAAAAAGTAATGGGCTTGGGCCATGAGCTTTTGGCTAGATTTAATTAATTTATATTTTTTCCAATTTAATCTAATTAAATTTAGTTCACACTTCTCTTTAAAAGTTATATTTTGATAGTTGGACAAGTTTATTCAATTAGATGCCCGCTTATTCATTTCCACTATTTTAATCATATAACAACTATTTACATTTTAAAATAATTTATATTCAATTAAATTGATTTATTCAATTCCAATATATTATTTGAAAAGAATCTATAAATTTAACTCAATTTATTAAAACAAATCTTTTACTCAATAGACTTTAAATAGTAATAATTTATTTTCAAAATAATAATTATTAAAAATTAAAATTGAATATTTTGTTATAATCAAATTTACTTATTTACGTCGTAGGAAGCAGGGTTGTTGTAGACTGTGCAGTTAAAGCGCTTAGCGGTTCTATAGCGGTGGAGGGGCAAAATTTATAATGGGGTTAAAGCGGTGATATATCGGAAAATAGCTTAGGTGCAAAAAACTTTATTAGGTATAAAATCAAATATTTAAAGTTAATTTATTCTCATTATTGCATCATTTGTGTGGGAAAAAGAAATATTATTTAATCTTATATAACAAAACCGAAGAATATCATGATTTATGTAGACTAGATTTGGTGATTACAATATATTTCTAACTTAAATTGAGCGTTTATGTTATAAAATTATGTACCCTAATTTTATTGATTTGGCTTAAAAGAGTACCAGTCAAATCAACCTTCGTATATTAATGTTGCTAATGCGGATACTAAAAAGACATGATTTAGCGGGCGTATCGAAAAATAGCGAAGCTTATAGTGGATCTACCGTTTAATAGTGCTAAATTGAAATAACATTGCAGTTGAAGAGCGCCATGCTATAGCGGAGATTTCTCGAGGCTTTAACAGGGCTTTAACTACACAGGTTACAGACTCCCCCTTACAAAAATTGCATCCTCGCAATTTCTTATAACGGAAATATCATACACACCTCATACCCTGACTTTCTTCATATTCTATAATTTCTATCAAACACATTCCTCTATATGTCTCTTCCTCTAATTCTCTTATCGTATGCTCTAATTTAAATAGATTAAATTCACGATTTTCTACTTTTCACATACGATAAAAATATTGTAAATTTTTTTCTAAGTGTCGGATTTTCTTGAAAATTTCAGCAGATTCTCCTTTGTACGGAGAGCATTCTGAAAAATCAAAACATGATATAATTACAAGGTATTCATCTTTGAAGAGGCATCCAAATACGGGGCATCCTGAAACACAGGTAAACATTATAATATCACAACATATATTCATATACCATAAAATGTGCCTTTATTTAGCATTTTAAGCAATTTACCACATTATTAAGTAAGCATAAGCGAACAAAAGCAAGCTATCAAAGAGACAAAACAAGTATACATCCACTTAACACATGTAAGCAACATGACATTTTAATTTAAGCCACTTTAGACAAGTTTTTAAAGGTCATAACAACCAAATAAAGTTTGATTTTCTAAAAATGAATTGTTACATAATGTTTTAACTTTTCGATACAACTTACGGATCAAAAAATTTCAAGTATAACTCAAGTTAAGATAGATTTTCTAAAAACAAGCATAGCAGAATTTCCGATATACCTTCAAGTCCACTATAGTAATCAGCATTTTTAGCCAATAAAAAATCAAAATTTTTGCAAAACGCGTAAAATAGAAGTTATTGCTTAGATTCATAGCTTTCCGCAATGGGGAAAATTGTTGAAATCGAACAAACCATTCGAAAGTTATGGTTGAACGAAGTCAGAGCTGTTTTGAATATTTCGCACTTTCAAAACAGTGGAACACTTTCGTTTTAAATTATGTTAAACTCACCTAAACTCAAAATTTGGCTTTGTAGTTTTGATAAAATTTTCTTTCTAATTACATAGCATTCTAATTAATGCAAAATCGACAAAAAAGGACAAACAATTTGAGAGTTCTGGTTAAATCAATTCATTGCTCTAGCTCAAAAATTTCTATGCACAGTCCAAACTTTTGCCTTTCTTTCAAACAACATTTAATAATGGTATACTCCAAAATTTTGAAAAGTGATTAACATGAGTATTGATCCTTATAAAAGTACCTTCCCAATGAAAGAAAAATTGATAAAATCCAATCACCAAGTCAAAATTTATGGTTGTGTTAGTACAATATTTCAAAAAAAATAAAACTTCAAATTCTATCCTAAAATTTCATCTCATTTGAAAACAATGGAATTTTATTGACCATAAATAAAGTTGTATATTTTGAAATCTTCTTTTCGAAAACAAGAGTTGTAAAATTTTAAATTTACATTGAATTTCATTTCTTTTGAAATGATTTCCAAACATCCTTACATGAATTATGATTATTGTTTTACTTCAAAATCCATAAAAAGATTTATCTTATAAATTTATCTTCAACAAACTTTAAATTTAAACAAACTGTATATAATATTATTTCAAACTAGAAATAATTCAAACCTAACCCATTAATTCTAATCACTTTTCAATTTACAATAAGCTAAATATCTTTCTTCCCTTGGTTATTCAACTAAAGAAAAGTAATTTTAGTTAATAGCAAAAGAAGGGAAAAAAGAAGAAGAAGAATATAGTTTAAGGTAAGTCAGCCAATGCTAGACATAAACATACATGTGTATGACCTCAACCTCAAAAAGATATGAAGCTATTACATGGTAGTATGAAATCATAGTTGTTTCGAAAACTCAGATAAAGAAGGTAGCATTAGTAAAACAAAGAGGCTTGAATAGAAATCAAAACTGAAAGCTAAAAATAAATCATCCAAAACATTAGAGCTTAAGTTTTGAATTGGAATATCATTAAAATGCTTGTGTTATCAACTAGTGGTGATGGAAATGTTGAATAGACAAGGAGTCAGTAAGGGGAATGCTGGCCATGGTGGTTCTAAAATGAGTGAAACCAATATGGATAGCACATGTCATCAAATGATTAAAATTAAGCATTGGTAACAATTTCAGACTGTTAAATATATTTTCTCAAATTTTGCAAAGAAGTATCAAATTTATTACAATGCCAAAAAGGAAAAAAAATTATTTTTTATATTATAAGAAACTAATGAACTGCATATACAGTTTAAAAATTGTAAACATTGAGTTTATACCTAAATTGATAGTTGTCAATGTTATGATTCTATTCAATAGCAATATATTGGCTTGTTACTTTTTCTAAGGTATATATGTGTTCTACCTTGATCAGCACCCAATAATTATTATCCCGTATTTTGACCCGGCTATATCCGAATTGATAGGACATGTTAGACTCGACTATCATCTAGGCCAGTAGTCCAGAGTGATGATTGTGAGGTCCAGAAATCAAGTACAGGCATTGATGTGAAGCGACGATCAACCGAGACCAAGAGATAGACTCTCTAGAATATTCTAAGTATGGATTAGTATCTTCCCCAGGCGAGGAATTGGTGCCTATCCCTTTCCCTAGGAGATCGGTTGATATTCTCAATTTTTATCAATGTAAAGTGACAAGGAAGGCCCTACGATGCTATATTTCAAATCTCAAGTCGTTTGGAGTTTGTATGCTCAAATTATAGACAAATTATTTCACCTAAGAAAGGGATCGGTATAAAAGGGATCATATAAAAGGGATCAGTATAAAAGGGATCGTATAAAAAGGATCGGTATAAATGGGATCGTACAGAAGGGATCGACATATTTCAGCCAAGCAAGTGCAAGTCAATGGAAGACAATCAATATCTCAAGATCCATAAGTCCAATGCATATGAAACTTTGGAAACAAGATGTGGGGACCCTAGGGAGCCTACCTTAGGGATCGCACCTTAAAAGGATGAAGAGAGAGGGATCGGCCCTCTTCCCTCAATAGGGATCGGCTAGAATGAGGAGACAACTCACATTGCACCAAGGATCGAGCAATAACTCAAGTTCTACTCATCCAATTGACATAAAACTTGGAGCACAAGCTTACTACAACAAGTAGAACACCCCATAGGGATCTCACATCAAATAGAAAACTTTGGAGGGATCGAACCCTATCCCACCATAAGGATTGGCTGAAATCAAAATATATGCGACACCACTTCACGGTAAACGTAATATCTCACAAACTATAAGTCGGAATGGCACGAAATTTAGAGGGCAAGTAGCTAACATCATGGGCAATCCTCCAGAGGGATCGCACCCCATTTGGACACCAAAATAGGATTAGGGCCGATTCCTATTGTGGGCCCTAATAGGCTTCAAAATTCTTGTATGGCATCGTCTTGGCTTGAAGGTTCTTCTGCCGAAATTTCAGCCTGTTCCATGCATGTCTTCCCCTATAAATACAACAGGCATGGCATCAGAAAATGGATCCATCTTTCTGCTGTCAAGGCTCTTTCATTTTTTATTCTTCATCCTTATACTAATGGATTCCAATTGATCCAAACATTCTTGTAATCATGATCAAGTGGAAATCAATAAAAATATGAAGTGGACGTAGGCCAAGGTTGCCGAACCACTATAAAAATCTATGTGTTCATTTATGATTTTTGCTCTGTTTTAATTTTATCCTTCATTTAATCTCCACTCGATTCTATTTGGTGTTGATGCCTATTTTTAGTGTCAACAATAAAATTGCAACAACTGAATAAGGATAATTGAAATAATTACATAACTACTGTAAATTACAAGCCATCAAATCCCAAAATCTTTAAATTGTTTCCAAAATATTACATAACTACGTACCGCAGCGCAGTGCCCTGGCATTCTGGATTCGGAACTCAACTTAAAGACGATGTATTTATTCACTTCCCTTTCATCCTATGACTGAACAAGGCATATGGGATCAAGTGGTAGCTGCTGAATTGCAGCCAAAGAATGGACAAGGAACTGATACTTAAACGGTACTACCAAAGGCTAGAGAACCAAGGTGATATGACACAAACTAGGATGGATCACCGGGTCAACCTCCCAGGGTAGATTGGGACTATCCTCAACATACCAGCTTCCAAACACTTGACTTGGAAGCTATGGTATGACGGCTTATTAGAGAGAGCCAAGATCAGACTAACGACGATCGAAGTATCTCCCTTCATCGGAACCCGTTCACTGAGGCCGTTCTATGAGCATAATATCCAAGGATGCAATGTCATATTCCAACTTATTCCAAATGCAATGCAAGCCGCTCAAAAACTTCTTGCATGAATTCGACGTCCACATCACTGAATTGAGCACTCCCTACGAGGATATCGGACTGATGACATTGATAATAAGAATCGACCCCAAGTAAAATTATAGCGATTGGTTAGCTGGAAATCCTACTACGACCTTGGATCGCTTCTATTACAAAGAAAATCAATGCTTACACAAGGAGGATGCAAGACTAATATTGACAAGAAACAATGCAGGCTCGATGGCTGGAGGGGTTCAAAACAAGAGTAACGACGATGCCCTAAATGAGGACTCAAATTCTAGGAGACAACTCAAAATCCTAAAATTCGACTCATATACTCCTTTGAATGATTCAATCGAAAACATCTACTTAGAGATACACAACTCAGAGTGGTACTAGAAACTAGCCTTGAGAGAGTCCATCAAAACGTAGAAGAAATCTGGGAAATGTCGTTTATTTCAAGATACATACAGTCATAACACCAGCGATTGTAGACACCTCCGAGATGTGATCGGAAAGAAAATTCGGAAAGGAAAGCTTCAACAATATGTAAAAGCCCCGCAGAATGGCGGGCAGGGAACATCCGATGCCTATTAATAAAGAACTTTGATTATCAATTGGACCACCTACGGTTGATTTTTAGCTGACGAAGGATGGGGCGATATGGAATAGCGAGCATACGATGCTGGTTCATTTATCAGTTAGATTTATGTCAATTTCAATTATGTTATGACCTACAACCAATTTGAATTAAACTACTTGCGAATGATGCAGGTGACCAGGTACCCAGAGTTAAGTGCTAACCAACCTCCATGGACCATGATTAAACCTTTAGAGTATCATCGTGACGAGTGTAATTCGACCGCTCATTGGCTACTATCAGCCGCGGACTCGGGGGTAAGAACTTGAAATGGAAAGTAGGTGTGACTCGACAATCCATTACTTATTTCGTGCTTTAATCATGATAGGACATAAATGCCTTGCTCAGAGCTCGGCAAGGACAAACTCCAATGTAATGTGGACACAAATGGTTGTCCACTCGTCAACCTCCACATTTGACTTGGAGACCAAAGAAAGAATTAGAGCGGATGTGACCTGATCATCCACTCCCCGGCTCATACTTGAAGTTCACCAAAATACATATACCTCTCTCGAAACTCAGCGATGCCGGAATCCAACTAAAGTGGACGTGATTTGATCGTCTAGACATTAACTCCAGCCCTGGACACTGGAGGCAGTTTGTAAGCTTGACTTAAAGTAGGTGTGACTAGCTGCCTACTTTCAACCACCGCCCTCAACATGTGGACATGACTACGGCTTGAGATGGATTTGACTTTATCATCTACCCGACAACTCTCTCCCTCGACTTACTGGGAGGAGTACTAAGCAAGTTGGACGAGACTTGACCGTCCAACATGGCCATGGATGTGATTTAGCCATCCATCACTCACTCCCTTCCTCGACTTGATTGGAGGAGCTACAATCACTAAGGATGCAATGTCAAATTTTTTCCCTGATGCTGGGGTAGAATTCCATTCCATGATGAACATGGTCCGACCGTTCATTTGACAACTCTTACCTTGACCTGACAGGTGGAGTGTAAATCAATAACGGGTGTGACTAACAACCCATCATAAAATTCTGGTCCCCGGAGCATGGACCAGAGTATAAACACAAAAGGATGGACGCGGTTCGACCGTCCATCGACTAACTCTAGACTCTAAAGCGCAGACTGGAGTATAAACACCAAATGGATGCGACTGACCATCCATTATAAAAATATGATCCTTGGAGTGTGGACCAGGGTATAAATACAAAAAGATGGACGCGGTTCAACCGTCCATCAACCAACTCTGGTGTCTAGAGTGTGGACTGGAGTATAAACACCAAATGGGTGCGATTGACCACCCATCAACAAACATTGGTCCCCAGAGCACGGATAAGAGTATAGGTAGAAAATTAACGTCACTCGATCGTTCATCCATTAACTCTCCATTATAAACCGACAGGATGAGTATAAAACATAGAACGGATGGGATTCGACCACCTGCCAATAAACTCTTATCCTTAGAGCACAAATATGAGTGTTAACAAATAGATGAGTGCGGTTCGACTACTCACTATTCCATAAACTCTGACCTGAACTCGACAGGATGAGAATAAACTCACTATGGATGGAATTCGACCATCCACAAACTAACTCCGCTAACCCAAGATTGGAGACATGAGTACAAATTGCTGAAAGCTTAATACAATAGCTCATTTAGCTCCGGCTTGGTGTTCTATACGACTTAAAGAAACGATTGCAAGGAGGCCTTAATACAAAACCAATCGAAATGACATTCAAAGTTACGGGCGACTGACTATATCATGCCATTAGGTCGATAGTAAATATCGATCCACACCAAACACGAACGGATGTTACCCAAACGGCCTCCGAAAAACTTTGATCACCAGAGTGCAGATAGGAGAATAAAACACGAATGATTGTGACCTGATCATTAATTCTCCAACATCCTCCTTCGATCCATCAAGAGAAGTATGAAACCGGATGAGCATGACCCAATTGCACCTGAGCCGACTCTATCCCTAGATCTGCCGGGAGAATATTAATCAAAATAGGCGTGACTGACCATCCTGCTCCAAATAAATGTGAAGCAATCATTCATTCATTGAATCTTGCCATGATTCGACTAGAAGAGCAATACGAAATGGACGTGACTCGACCATCTGCATACTGATCATTGCCCCTGGTCTGACAGGGAGAGCATCAATCATTGATTGGATGCGACTTGATCATCTATTCTTTAGGACGTCGCCCAGAATATGGCGACATTTGCATTGAAAGTGGACGTGATTGACCGTCTAGTACCCAACACATGCCCAAAATCCGATGGAGCATCGAAGTATTCCCCTTGGAAGGAGAAACCAGAATACGATCCAGGATAGGCGAGACTTAGCCTTCCATCAACTAATACAAACACATGATTCAACATGAAAGAGTTTAAAGCTAAAGTGGACATGACTTACCTTCCTACTTATCGAAATATGCCCCATATTTGGGGGCATGAGTGAGAAATAAGATAAATGTGAACCGACCATTCATCGATCAACTCTATGTCTTTGGAGCTTAGGCGAGAGTATGAACAAGGCTAGGACGAAATGCGACTGTCCATGCAGTACATTTATCAACCCAAGACCAGGGGTAGAAGTGTGGACATCCAAAGACTGACCATGATAGCTCAATACTGTGACTCATACCTAGTGTTTACAACAACTCGAAGCAACCATCGAAAGGATGCCTAGTGATAGAATCATCGAATCGATGCCCAAGCTCATGGGCAACTGACCATCACTCCTACCTAAGCGACGAGCAATAGATCACAAATACAGTGAATGAAAAGCGTGTTACTCGAGTATATAAGTGGTTTCAAACTCAAATCAAGAGCCACCTATGCAGCTGCGTGCAACACAAGACTGAACCCTACTCGACATTTGATTCGATGCGCTCCTTTAAGCCTGATCTAGAACTCGTCACTATCAGACTCAATCGCTCATGACAAGACTCTAGGATTCGACCGGAGTGACCATCATTATTGACCATTGCAAACTGATTTCACGTTGATTGTTATGCGAAACAATTACATTTGAACTCAATGATCAACTATCGACATATAGGAATTTGACATTCATATTCATGTTCATTCAGGGCACATGTTACAATCAGTACAAGTACAAATATGCTAATCTATTCAAGTCTGAAGTGGTAAACATCCGATTTAAGGCCGTATGCTAGTTCAAGTATGCAAGTCATATATGGCATATCCCATTGTTTGATTTCGAGTTCACATAGTCTAATATGTTCATGTCAAATCAAAAACTACTTAAGTTCCACTAAAACAAAGGATTAGAACCGATCCCATTTCTTGGGCAAATCCATCTAAGCATTTTTCAGCTCACAACATACGGTCGTTATCAAGCAACAACAACACAGTCGGTCCTATAAAGATATAGACCACAAAGATGAAGAATAGGAGCCCAAATAATCCAAATTTGTACCTGCTGAGCTAATGATCGACATTACGGTCAGCCACGATGACCCATCATTGGTCATGAAGATCGGATCACATCTCAGTGCAACGATGATGATGGAGTTAGTTGGCTTTCTACGAGCGAATCTTGATGTGTCTGATCTCACCGACTATTGTGAGCCATGCATTGAATATCGACCCGAGGCATGTCCCGGTGAAACAAAAGCAATGTGGTATGGATCCGGGGAGATCTGCTGCACTTAAAGAGGAGGTTGATAACTCAAAACAATGGGTTTATACGCAATGCCCTATACCTGAAATAGGTATTCAATACAGTTCCTATGAGAAAACCTAATGGAAAGTGGCGGACATATGCCGACTACTCTGACCTGAATAAGGCATGCCCGAAAGACAACTTTCCACTTTTGAGGATCGACAACTGGTAGACTTAACCGTGGGATATGAGTTGCTTTCATTTATGGATGAAAACTTCGGATTCAACCAGATCCTGATGCACATCCCTAACCAGGAGAACACCAGCCTCATTACTGATCTAGGGCTATATTGTTATGTTGTGATGCCATTTGAATTAAGTAATGTTGAAGTTACTTACCAAAGACTAGTCAACCGGATGTTTAAAGACCAGATTAGGCGATCGATGAAAGTATAGGTGGATGATATGTTCGTGAAGTTACGGCGATCAATTGACCATATCGATGACTTTGCAGAGGTGTTCAGTGTTCTGCAAAATTATGGAATAGAACTATATCCCTTGAAATGCTCTTTTGGGGTTGCGTCAGGGAAATTTCTGAGTTTCATTGTTAACTCTCGCAGAATCGAAGCAAATCCCGAGAAGATTCAAGAAATTTTACCATCCCAGGGCCGAAGAAGATTAAGCAGGTATGGAGCCTCAATGGGAAGATCACCGCCCTAAGTTGATTCATCTCTAGGGCCACCGACAAGTGAATTCTCTTCTTCAACCTAATCAGGAAAGGGAAGAGAAACTTTGAATGGATGCAGGATTGCATAGATGCATTTCAAGCTCTGGTAGATCACCTAGAGAGACCTCCCATTCTATCCAAGCCACTAGATCGTGAAGACTTATACATCTATTTAGCGGTGTCGATACATGACATAAGTGTTGCACAATTACGTGAAGAGAATCAGATCCAGAGGCCGTTACATTATGTTAGCAAGCGATTGACAGGTGCCAAGAGAAACTACTCGAAGCTGGAAAAGCTTTCGTACTGTCTGTTGATTGCATCACGAAGGCTCCACCCATATTTTCAGGCTCATCCCATCAACGTCTACACTGACCAGCTGTTATGACAGGTCCTACAACAACTTGAGATGTCTGGAAGGTAACTCAAGTGGAACATCGAGCTGAGCCAATTTGACATTACCTATCTCCCTTAGAGAGCCATCCAGGGACAGACATTAGTGGACTTCACAGCTGAATTCACTGCACTAGACGACTCTCCGAAGAGTAGTGGAGAACCGACCAATAGATGGAAAATGTACACGGATGAAGCATCTAAAGATCGATGTTCTGGTGCCAGAGTCATGTTAGTGATTCCTGAGGAATGATCGATCTACTACGCCCTGAAACTCAACTTCCCTGCAACAAATAACGAAACCGAATATGAAGCTTTGATTGCTAGGCTCAAACTTGCCAAGGAAATGGGAGTGAAAACTTTACAATTCTTTTGTGATTCTCGGTTAGTAGTACGCCAAGTCAGGGGAGATTATCAGACTAAGGGCAGCAATTTACTCCTTATCTCGTCCGAGTCCAAGAGCTACTGGTAGACTTCTAGTATTACACCATTACACACACCCAGAGAACAAAATGAGAAAGCCGACTCACTGGCCATGCTGGCCAGTTCCGGGGATGCGGAACAAATGGACTTGGTCACGGTTGAAGTACTAAATGTTCCGAGCATTGAGCAGATGGAGATCGAATGGGTTCTAGAGATGGAGCCGAAAAGGGAATCGTGGATGACTCCTCTCAAAGGTTATCTACAACAAGGGATCCTTCCTTGATGGAGGAATGAAAAATGATAGATATTCCACAAAGCTTCACATTACTTCATCTAAGAAGGGTTATGTATAGAAAGGGTTTCTTCATTCCACTACTTTGGTGTATCACCCATGATGAAATCAAAAGAGTCTTGAGAGAAGTCCATGAAGGAGAATGCGGCGATCACACCGAGGGGCAAACCCTGACAAAGAAAATAATCTACGGTGGGTATTATTAGCCAACTGTCAATCGAGATGCAGCTGATTACACTAGATGATGCGGCCAGTGCCAGATGTTTGCAAAAATTCCAAGAGCCCCGCTGATGGAAATTACTCAAATGGTCAGTCTATAGCCGTTTACCACTTGGGATATTGACATCATCGACTCCTTAACGATTTCTAAAGGTGGTGCGAATATGCCATCGTAGCAGTGGATTACTTCACCAAATGGGTTGAAGATGAACCTTTAGCCGTGATGATAAGATAAAAAGGGTGAATTCAAAGACTTTTGCCGCCGGCATCATATTGAGAAAAGAATCGCGGCAGTTTCTCATCCTCAAGCTAATGGACAAGTCGAAGCTGTTAACAAAATCATAAATTCTATTATGAAGAAGCATTTGGAAAAGGCTAGAGGCAAGTGGGTCAATGAACTCTCATCAGCATTATGGGCATACAGAGCCACCCATAAGTCCGCGATTGGCCATACTCCATTCTCCCTAGTTTATGGCTCCAAGGCTATCATCCTTATAGAACTTGAAGTCCCTTCTCATCGTGTGACTTATTGTGACCCCTATTTCATTATATAAGAAAATTATAAACAAGGAAATGCAATCCAATTGCAATTAAACTATAAGGAATTAGTGACGATCTGTGAGCGTACAAATGCATCAGGGTGCCAATGACAAGAATGTGTACATGAAGGTGCACGTGTATATTTAAAAATTCAAATTTTGAAATCGATGGAAATTAAATTCTCACCTGAAGCTTTCAAAGATGAAACTATATCAAATAGCCAAAGCTTACTAGCCCCATAGAACCGGACACAGATAGCGACTGATGGAATACAATCCTAAATTTATACTATTGGAAACCGACCGTGCTTCATGACGATCAAAGAGTGATATGTCACTTTGGAAAAAAAATTCAACGGAAGGATAATGACTATTCAGAAAATTGAATGGATTTCTTTTCAACGACTCCAACTTGCTTCGATTCAAAGCACGTCATGTTCCTCATAAGATGTACTTGGGGGGCAAGTGTTATCCGACATTTTGACCTGGCTATATCTGAACTGACAAGACAAGTTAGACTCAACTATAATCAAGGCTAGTAGCCTAGAGCGATGATTGTGAGGTCCAGAAATCAAGTGCAGGCACTAATGTAAAGCGTCGATCAACCGAAACCAAGAGATAGACTCTCCAGAATATTCTAAGTGCAGATTAGTACCTTCCCCGGACAAGGGATCGGTGTCTATCCCTTTCCTAAGGGGATCGGTACATATCCTCAATTTTTGTCGATATAAAGTAATAAGGAAGGCCCCACAAGGCTATATTTCAAATCTCAAGTCGTTTGGAGTTTGTATGCTCAAGTTATGGGAAAATTACTTCACCAAAGAAAAGGATCGATATAAAAGGGATCGTATAAAAGAGATCGGTATAAAAGGGATCGTATAAAAGGGATCGGTATAAAAGCGATCGTATAAAAGGGATCGGTATAAAAGCGATCAATTTTAAAAGGGATCGTACAGAAGGGATCGGCATATTTCAGTCAAGTAAGTGCAATTCAATGGAAAACAATCAATATCTCAAGATCCATAAGTCCAATGCATATGAAATTGTGGAAACGAGATGTGGGGACCCTAGGGAGCCAACCGTAGGGATCGCACCTTAAAAGGATGAAGAGAGAGCGATCAACACTCTTTCCTCTATAGGGATCGACTAGAATTAGGAGACAACTCACATTGCACCAAGGATCAAACAATAACTCAGGTTCTTTTCATTCAATTAACATAAAAATTAGAGAACAAGCTTATTACAACATGTGGAACACCCCATTATGGTTGCACATCAAATGGATACTTTGGCGGGATCGGTCCATATCCCTTCAAAGGGACCAGCTAAAATTAGAATACATGTACACAATATCTCACAAACCGTAAGTCGGAATGGTACGAAATTTGGAGGGCAAGTAGCTAACATCATAGGGAACCTACTTTGTTGAAATATCAGCCTAATCTATGCACGTCTTCCCCAATAAATACAGTAGGCATGGCATCGGAAAGGGATCCTTCTTTCTACTGCCATGGCTCTTTCATTTTTTATTCTTCATTCATTTACTAATGGATCCCAGCTAATCCAAATATTCTTGTAATCATAATCAAGTGGAAATCAATAAAAATATGAAGTGGACGTAGGACAAGATTGCCGGACCACTATAAAAATCTATGTATTCATTTATTATTTTTGCTTTGTTTTAGTTTCATTCTTCATTTAGTCTCTACTAGATTATATTCGGTGTAGATGCCCATTTTTAGCGTCAACAATAAGAATGCAACAATTGAATAAAATGGGATAACAGAAATAATCACACAACTACATGTAAATTACAAGCCATCAAATCCCAAAAACTTTACATTTTTCCCAAAATATTAAATTTTCATTGTCCAAACATTGCATTATTTTCAAAATATTGATTTATTTTTCCCTTATTTCAAAAAATATTATTCTTTCCAAACCACTGTATCGAAATGCCTCGTACTATTGTTTAGGAATCCCTATCGATAACATTGGCCGGATGCATCGATCATATTTCTTAAAGCAATCGATGGACAAATTAACACCAAATAAACTATTAAAATATTTTCAATCACATTATAAATCAAATTTGTATTTTATCAAATCATTATCTTGCTTTTGTGGAAATATTTATTTTCAAAACTCGTATATATATATATATATCCTATTTATCGATTATCAATGACAATACAAATCATCACCCATCTATAATATCAATCAAGCATTCAATTCACTTTTTTTTCACATTATTATTATTATTATATTTCTTAAACATATTTATTATCCCCTAGCGGTTCAGATTTGGATAAACCACTATCGACTATAAATATTTGGCTCCATCTAGGTTCAAGTGGGTTTATAATTATCTAAGTGATAACTCCTACTCAATTTTCACATTCTAGACTAGGCCAATTAAAAACATAAAATAATACACTTAAACACACATCAAACAAACAAGCAAACAAACGCCTTCAGTGGAAAGTTATCTATAAATTTCCGCTATGCAACTTTGATAATTACTAGATCACACTACTCAACTTGCCACACAGAGATTTGTTTACCCTCATCTATACCGACACTACTTATCAAGCTAACTACTATTACTTCACTACCTCACTCAACAACTTCCACTTCACACAAAACAAATATATACAGAAGAGGTAGAGATAAAGAATATATATGTATATGTATATAGTAGGGAAAATAACAAATACATCCCGGATGATTACCTCAGTAATCATCGTATACCCCAACTATCGCTTAAGTATAACTAACAATCTATTATACACCCATGGGGACAGGGACTCTAAGTCTCATCTAAGGCAAGACTCGTGTCTCTTATATATGATGTATTGTTTTGAACTTGCTCCGATACCAACTTGTAACGCCCTACCTCTAAATCCATACTATCTAAGAGTATTGCTAGATAATACTGCTAGATAATATGGAGAATAAGGCTATATAAGGTACATACGTAAATATTCCTTTGGGCTAACACTAATATGAATTTGAACATCAAATATAACTCAGCATAAAAAACATACACAGTAATGGCACAAAGCAATAAACACATATGCCTCCAAGATAGAACAATACACAATACAAAATAAACATCATGGATTACAGAGTCAATCACAGCGAATATATATAATATACAATGTCTATCCAGTATACATCTCAAGATTATACATCTATGAAGTACATCATATATATAACGACCTGCAACTACACTGTATAACTAGCCCATAATATGCGCAGTAAACACAAGCCAGTCTCATCGTCCTTGAACCTAAAATGTCTCAGACTGACCTTAGTATTATATAAATAATAAACATGTTAGAATATATCTAAATCCAATGCCGATAACCATATGGAACTTTGTATATACTGGGTATAAATATAATATAATATAATAATGTTTTCTCAAACAATCTAAACATCATATATGTAGAACATCACAAAGATCAATGTAAAAAGCCATCACCCATATTAAAACTCAGCAAATCAGAAATCATCAAACAACATCAAATGGGTCAATCATCCATAGTCAGAAGCCATCATCAAATCCAAAAATCTCACTAAAGGAGATATCACCAAGTATAATCAGGTTAGCAGAAGCATTGCCCAAATATATCTCTCAATCTCAATTAAATAAAAATATCTACAACATCAATTTAAATAATCATCCATAAGTCAAAACATAGCAATGGCGACATACGCCAAAGGAAAATATAATTGGCAAAACACGCCTTTGAAAATATAATTGGCGCCTATACAGTATAATCGATGACACGCGTCTAGGAAAGATAATTAGCAACAGATGCTAACGAAGAGTAGTTGGAGATATATGCCAAAGAAGGATAATATGTGACACATGCCTGAGAAGGATAATAGGTGACACATACCAAAGAAGGATATGGGGATTGATCATACTCAGGACACAGTCTCTGGTATAATCACCATTTATCATCTCCAGTAAGAGAATAAGTACTTGTCTATATCACAACACAACAGAACCAGATGGGAGACTAACGGACACACCTTCTCCAGGAGACTACACATGTAACCGGCAAACGCGACACATGTACCCACCCAGCACGGCTCCTACAGTCTTGGTTACCTCAATGGACATCGTGACTGCTATCCATCGCATGTCACAAACACGTTGTAGGACCATGCTCTGCATTAGTCATGACCCTACATGCATCCTCAATTCGTAATAGACTGTTGGCTTAGGTGGCACATGGGGCTTTACATCGTTGACACACGGCTTTACAATTGCCGACACACAGCTTTATTTGTTCTAACATACGGCTATAAATATTGTCTACACACGACTAGAACATGTTGACACACGGCATTGGGGTGCCACATATCCGGGGCACGACCACCGCGGGTATTGGTCAATCTAGTTCACTCCTGAAACATAAACAAAGTTGGACAGTAATAGACAAGTATTGTTAATATATATATATATATATATATATATATATGCATATATACAATAGCTGACACACAATTATATACACATACTGACACATGACACTATACATATGCTGACACACAACCAAATACATTTACTGACACACGGCTCTATATATTACCAACACACGGCTCATTATAATCACCAACATGCGACTCCACCTAAGTCAACAGTCTATTAATTTATTCCTTTGTTATATGACCCTATTAATTCATGTTAGCTTATAACGTATATTTCTCCAATGTTATTCATTTATTCCTTTGTTATACGACCTTATTAATTCACATTTCCTTCTAAATAAGATTCTCCTATTAATTATCCAATTAATTAGATCATATATATATATATATATATTAATTGATTCTTATACGTTATAATTTATTACCTATTTGAACACATCAATTAATACCTCTATTAATTGAATGCATATAAAAGTTTTACTTTTTAATTTATTTTTATTAACTTACCTTCATCATAAACCTAATTACTCTGTTTGATGTTTGTACTCATTCCAATTCTTTTTTTTCTTTCTAACTTGGAAACAAATAATCTTATAACTGGCGTTTTCTTCTAGCTAATTAATTTACATTATTAGCTATTGTAACAATGGCATATTCTTTGATTAATTGACACCTTTTTAAAAACGCTCAACTAATTGCCAATTAATTAATTGACATGTTTTCCCATATTAATTGATATCCAAATTAATTCCTATGCACAACTAAATCACATATTTATTAGTTGTACGTATTTAAACCGCCAATTCATTACCCAATTAATTGACATATAAGTTTCACTTTTTTATTAATTGACGCTTACTTAATGTCTTTAATTAATTTCTTAATTAATTGATTGCATCAATTATAAATTAATATATGTATGTTATTATTTAATTTATTCCTTACATACATTTTTTTTCCTCTTACATCTAATTCTCTTAATAATTTACATTCATTACAAACATAATAAATTTGTTACTACTTTTATAAATATCCTATGAATTAATTGCAAATGTTTATAATTTATAAAATTTCCATGTGACCAATTGATGTAAATTAATTTCCTCCAATAGCTGATTTGATTATATTACCTGCTGATGTTAATTAATTAACTTTAATTACTAATATCCATTAATTTCCTTTATGATGACAATGTTAATTAATTACCTTTTTGGCGCGCATCTATTTTAAAATTCAAATGCGCGTTATTTCTGGAATTTCATACGCACATAAATTTATTTATAACAAATATATTTACGTACATTTACATGTATAATTATTTCTCAATACAAAACTTCGAACGTCAATAACTTTCTCATACGAACTCCGTTCGAGACATATTATGTACGTAAATTGATCAGAAAATTGTCATGAACACAATGGTATAAGTTTCGAGGCCATATTCTGACAATTACAAAAATGTTTATTTGCACTATTCATCGTTATTTGATTATTTAATTATATAAAAATGCGGGGTGTTACATTCTCCCACCCTTTAGGAAATTTTGTCCATGAAATTCAACAAGGGTAAAATTACGTAATTCCTCGTATCAATCATTTTGTGTACATCCAATTTTTCAACCATCCGTGCTCTTGTGCAAAAGTGTTATCTAATACAAAATATATGCATGTGCATGAATTTCTAAGAGGTACCTCTTATATGAATGCTTTGCTTCTTTAAAAATTTATCTTGAAAACATGATGCACACATCCTAAATATACTTGCAATTTCTATATGAATGCAATCTTTTGAAAACTTAAAACACTTTTCATCCAATTTTTCCCACACTTCTATTGAATAGGAGCATAGTTCAACAAATTTTACGTCCAAACCTACCACACAACTTTTAATTTTTGAATTTTAGAAAATTCTTGTTTTTCAAATTAAATTTCTTATGTTATAAAGAAGGTGGAAAAAGGAAAACCTCACATTTCCCATTTTACTTTTTGCACATTTTTCTCTATACTTGGGACTTATGCCACTATTCTACAAAAATCCCTATTTTCTTTGCCAAGCACAGTTTACATAAGAAAATTTTCTTTTCAATTTCTTTTTCATTTACAGTTCTCATTTCATTTTGTTGTCGTCTTTGGTTGCTTTCTTTAAATTTGTTTTTTCCTTTTAGTTACACTCTCTTATTTTATTTTCTTATTTTATTGGTCACTTATTTGCAGCTCCAGCATACCCAAGCAATATTCATAGACTCTACAGTGCTTTACACACTCTACGGGAATTCCCTATTACTCTCTAAAAATAATTCTTGCTATCTTCTTCATAGCCTCAAACATTTCCCGTCTTACCTTGGTACTTATCCTCATCTACTGCAAATTTTAAAACTTGGTTTGGTTTTTATTTTATTTTTTTCTTTTCATAATTCAAAGTTTCAAAAGTTTGCTTATCTATTTATTTACTTTGAAATGTCAATTCCCAAGGTTCTAACCTTCAAAAAGTGTTACTTAGAATTTTCCAAAAATGCCTAGTGCCATAATCATTTCTACTTTCAAAAATCTATATTTTTTTTTATAGTTTTTGACTTTAGGCCATCCCCTTAAATCTAGTGGGGATATGCAATAATTCTAAGTTTAAAATTTAGCCTTCTCTTCCTTTTTAAAGCATTTTTTTCAATAAATTCTTGGGATCCTTAATTTAAGTTGTTTTTTTCCATTAAAACTTGTTTTTCTCCAAACCATTTCTAGAAGAAAAATGTCACTTCATTATTTCAAAACAACTTTTCTTTCATAATTTCAAATCATAAAAACTGGAGTAGATAAGAACAACTTATTCCTCTATTATCATCATAACAGCTCATACTCTTCGTTCAAGGTGGGTTTTTTAAAGACACGCAATTAATTGCGCATAACAAGGGAAAACATTTATTTTCCCTTGCTTAGCCTCTCTAATTATATTTTCTATAGTATAACTATTATTACCCAACAATACGGTCTCTTATTACTGCACTTTCTACCTAAAGATTTCACATTTTAATGCATTGGAACTATTTCTCCTAAGAGAAGTTGTCAACGCTAAAATTTTCTATGAATACTTTAAAAGAGGATGTGCGTTTTGTGTGAAATAACAACGAGTTTTTGTTTTATTTATGTGTTGAAGTAGATAGTACAAAATATAGTGTTTTGCATATTTTGTACATCTCTTTCGCTATGTTTACTTTCCTTATTATTTCAACAAATCGCCTTCATTTATTATGTGATGATTCATAGAAACCAATATCATTAAAGCATGTCAAATTTATATTTTACCTATAATGATTCTTATCTCTATTTAATTTATTTGAGTTCTTACTACACTAGTGCAGTTACCTATTATTAGATGTCAAATTACTAAACTTCCTCCAAATACCTACTCTATTTCCAAAATTTTAACAACTTATTCCGTCCAACCACCAAAATATTTATATCAAAAATAATTTCGAGCTATATTGCTCCTTTTTTCAAAAGAATAGAGTTTTAAAAAAAATTCCTTACTGAAATTTTTTAGTTTTCTACAAAAATTTAATCTGTACTGGGTTTTCATATTTAATTCTTTTCTACTTTGCAACCCCAAAACTAGTGAGCTATACAAGCTCTATAATTTTTCTGAAAGAATATATATATATATATATATATATATATTATTTTTGATATGAAAACTTTTTTTTCAAAACCAAATATGTACTTTTCAAATATGTTACTTACATGTTTTTTATCAATTTTTAAAATCTAAAAAATGTCTCTTTTTCTTTCAAAAATTGTTTTCACACAATTTTCCATGTTTAAACTAGTACAAATATAAAGCTGTAAACTTTTAAGTTTAAAACTTGAAAACCTTCTAAAAAATTTCAAATTCTTAAAAGTTTGATTATTGGGCTAGACTCAAAGTGGGTTCTTAACTTCCTTATACTTTTCCAAATATTCCCACAAAGTCATTCTTCTCAATCCAATTATATATGTTCCTAATCCATTTCCTCTCTTATGCTTCTATTTATTCTAAGGCACTACTGCCCCACCCATTAATCTAAAACAACTATCAATTTCTAGATATTAACATATGGACTTCCATTTTTATACTGAATTTATTGTACATCTCATACTTTGCCACTCTAGGGCCTATAACTCTTAGATTCCCACAATCCTAATATTGATGTACAAAACTGTTACTCAAAATCTTCCCATATGTCATTTCTCTTAAAAGTGGGTTTTTCTATAGATCTAGGTATATATAATATATTTATATTTTAGAAAAAAAATACAATTACATTCACTCTCTATTTATTTAGGAACCATAAACCTAGGCTCTGATACCAAATGTAACCACCCAAATTCCAGTGGGTCCGGATTTTTCGCAAAAATGCTAAATCCCAAGCCCACTAAAGCCCGAGTTGGGTATCTGGTATCCTGCAAATAGGCAAAGACAAATATATCAAAGCTCAATTAAATATCTCACAGCGGAATTCACTAAAATATAATAGTAAGTAAATACTCACCAATATAATAACACTTTCTAAACAAGTGTATTAAAGCTGGGAAGTCTCTGCCATCTACCTAACCTGTAGGATGTTATAAGGAGGGGGTCAGAACTAAAGTTCTGGCGAATGGATAAATTATACACTTCTAAGCTTAATTCTACATATACCATTTTATTTCCATTTACTATTATATTAGGTTCATTAGGTTTATAATACTCCCGCCTCTATGCGTGAATCGTACCCATCTACTCCTTAGTAGATTAAAACCTAATAACTGATATATATGTAGCTATATGCCCAATGACCATATTGGTCCTAGGTACTACCCATAGTACCTTATGTATCCTCCTCGTAAAGGACTCATCGTCTTGGTTCCATGGCGTTTTGTGACTACATCTATAAAGGACCGCCCCATGAGGCCTACAATATACATGTTCCGTCGTTTACTATGAAAACGTAAAACCGTGTCCGCACTAGTCTATACTAATGCTCGGACATCCACAATGTACCACACAGTGCGTACGTTGAGGACTATACGTAATCGTTCTGTCTACTCCTTGAATCCCACCAACAAGGTCTTCCTTGTACGGAACTCGATCGGGGATTTTCTATATCTGTAAAGGACAACCTCGTTAGGCCTACAATACAGATATTCTACTTGGTATGTCTCATTTCTCATCATGGCTATGGCCCTACGCAGCCACCCCTCAACTAATCGAAAGACCTCCAAAAGTTAAGTGGTCGTGCCCTACTGCAAACAATCTAACATCCAATTGGCGGTGCCCCTCATCCAATGTATCGATAGTGAAAGTATCATTGGACTGTTGGTTTAACTCTAGCCTTTCGCAAACTCGCTCTTGGTTTTGATGCTGGCTGATATCCGCATGCGACTATCCTTTTGGGTCCTGCCCACTAAACTTACTTGTAAGTAGTGGGACATATGAATATCCTACTCCAAACACCAACCCCTTCTGACTGCCTACAATGGTCCTGCCATGCAAAAAGCAGTCAAGGCATACTCTTTTGGTTGAACACCTACAGACCTGCCTCTAGAGGACCGCATCATTACGCCTACACCAGAGGGCCATCCTAGAGTGTCCTCATGTCCCTTTGATGTCTCGTACTTCCTTCTAGCCCAAAATAATTAAGTTGGACGTGCTTCTTCTGTGCTGAAATCTGTAATGAAGTGCTTCGTTAGGCTCTTCATCCTTTGGGCTGCTCCTAACGCATCTCACTCTTTTATTAGACCCTAAGTCTACTGCATTTAGTTTACTTTTCTTATTCTGTTGGCTACTTATTTACCCTAATTAGCATAATCTTATCCCAGCCTCACCTAACTATTGTGAGAGCATCAGTTCCTAACTGAAAGGGAATGTTGTTGGTATGGGCCACTTCTATTATCTTGCTTATTAACTCAATTTAAGTCTTAAGTTTATTAAAATAAGCCTCTTCTATTATTTCTGCTCTATTTGCTTATTAACTTAATTTAAGTCTTAAATAAGCCTTTCCTTTTTTTCTACTTAATTATAACCTACGTTATAATTTTACTTGTAATCGTCACTTTTATTTTCTTTTATAATCTGTATATAATTACAAGTGTCTCTTTTCTATTCTAGTATGTCTTCTTTTATTTTGATATTGAATTCTCTTTAATTCTCTTATATTATATAATTTACTTATCATAATAACTATCTTATTTTATTCTCTGCGCAGTAAATGTAGATCAAGGTTCATTACCGTTTATAACTTCTAATTCTATTTAATAATTAACTCGATTCCTTCAATTCTTTACTTTATTTTCTTCTATTCTAGGAAGTAGTTCTATTCTATTTGGTTGGTTACGAAAACTGTACTAAAAATCCATTTCCATATTTTAATACTAAATTAAACGATAAGTCATAACAGCAAGATAATTCTTTTATTATTTCTTTACTTTTTGGATAGTGTAAAATACAGTGATTTCCATTTGGTTGATTGCAAATGTTTATAATTTATAAAATTTCCATGTGACCAATTAATGTAAATTAATTTCCTCCAATAGCTGATTTGATTACATTGCCTGCTGATGTTAATTAATTAACTTTAATTACTGATATCCATTAATTTCCTTTATGATGGCAATGTTATTTAATTAACTTTTTGTCCGCATCTATTTTAAAATTCAAATGCGCGTTATTTATGGAATTTCATACACACATATATTTATTTCTAACAAATATATTTACGTACATTTACATGTATAATTATTTCTCAACACAAAACTTCAAACGTCAATAACATTTTCATACGAACTCCATTCGAGACATATTATATATGTAAATTGATCAGTAAATCGCTACGAATACAATGGTATAAGTTTCAGGGCCATATTCTGACAGTTACAAAAATGTTTATTTTCACTATTCATCGTTATTTGATTATTTAATTATATAAAAATGCGCGGTGTTATAGAAACCCTTAAATAATATTTCTATGCTTTTTCAAACTTCTTTTAAAAATAAGAAAAACAATTGAATATCTAAAATATAAATCATTGAGCAAAATTCTCCAAAATTATCTGTTATCAACATAAACCCTACCGCATGGTCCGAGTCGAATCACAATAAATTCCGACCATCCAACAATGCACACAATATTTAAATAAATTACACAAATTAAAATGCAAATTGACATCTCTTTTGCATTTTGGACAATCCAACATTCATAAAATCTCAACATAAAATCTACATCCGTATCTAATACCATATATGCAATCAAGCAATGCAACAAAATAATTCAACCAAGTAGTATAATTGATAAACATGATAAGTAACTAACAAGTAGATATACCGGTGAATATGCATAAATAAAAATGATATAGGCATAGTATGCATGAGAAACTCACTAAAACGATGCATAAGCTACGAAAACAACGACTGCGTCACTACTAACAACGCTAACAACCCCGTTGTAGTTCACGCCTTCATCATCATCGCTAACTCCAACATCGCAGCAACCTTTTCCTTGACAGCACAACATAGAAGTACACATCATCACCAAAACCTACTCGTGTCGCTGAACTTTGACAACCATCACACTTCACCAAAGTCGATCACGTTGCCTGCAACATTGCGACTCTCCAAAACGTCCAACACCTGGTTGTGAATCCACATTTCTGCGCTTTCGAATAGGTCATCACTCCTCCCACCTGACGTTGCAAACCGCCATCACGACGTATGCCGTCGGCTGTCCCAGCTCGTCGCCATCTTATGTCATGCGTAGATTTTTTTATAAGAGTCGCGATTTCAATATGAGGGATTATGGCACAATTCAGCTATAGGGTGTAGGCCGAGCTTCAGTGGAGAAGGAGATGTAGTTTTATAGAATTATACATAAAAGGTAATGGGCTTGGGCCATGAGCTTTGGGATAGCTTTAATTAATTTATATTTTTTCCAATTTAATCTAATTAAATTTAATTCACACTTTTCTTTACAAATTATATTTCGATAGTTGGACAATTTTATTTAATTAGATGCTCGCTTATTTATTTCCACTACTTTAATCACATAACAACTATTTACATTTTAAAATATATTATATTCGATTAAATTGATTTATTCAAGTCCAATATACTATTTGAAAAGAATCTATAAATTTGATTCAATTTATTAAAAAAATCTTTTATTAAATAGACTTCAAATAAATAAGAATTTATTTTCAAAATAATAATTATCTAAAAAAATCAAATTTGAATATTTGTTATAATCAAATTTATTTATTTACGTCGTAGAAAGTAGGGTTATTACAAGCAAAATCAAGAATTGATTTCTAACTTTTGAAACTTATAAACAAGGACTTGGACGAATGACTTTACAAAACCTATTTACCTTGATTATGCATATTTGACTATTATTGAACATGCATGTGCATATGACTCAATTTTGGATTTGGACTTGACTTTGAGCCCTTATCTTGAACAAGGCTACTTAAGCCCTCGTCTAAATTAATGTTTAACTTCCATAATGACTATTTTTCCTTTTCAACATATGAATAATGGATTGTGGCTTATGTGGATTGCCCATCTTGCCCATTAATGAGTGATTAATGGACTATTGTATATTCACACAAATTGCCTATTTTACCCTTGAATATGTGATGTGAACTTTTTAATACTTCCATATCAAAAGTTTATGGGCATCATGGGACCATTTCAAATAACATCATATTGCATGAAGTCTTGCATGATTAAGCCAACCTTTGGTCTAGTGACACCCTAATGACTTAGCGAAGCAATTCATTCTAAATAACATCAGTGATGTTAGACCAATTTTTTGTTTAGCATGGCATCATAGGCGTTAGTCCAATTTTTGGGTTAACATTTTGGCACTAGAAGGAAGGCTTGAACCTCCAAGTCATTATAACTTCATCTTGAAATAATTCCTTGAAGTTTTGTTTCAGGAAAATGGTGAGAGCTAAAATAATTAATGTTCCGAATAAGAAGATGATACAACAAACAACATTATAAGACAATGTCACTCCACGCTTTAATCCAAACAATATAGAAGCTAGTCAACCTTCAGAACTAGCAAAGTCAACAAACAGTGAAGCCAAAATCAAAGACTTAATGTAATAAATGGCGACAATGCAAGAACTACTAGAGAAGGTCCTTTTCCAAAACAACAAGGCTAACTAAAGGAGAAGTGGTTGAATCTCCAAGGAGAAATCTAGATATTTCTATGCTCAAAAGCAAGGATAAAGGCAAAATCTTTATGACCCTATAGAAAAGAGAAATCCAAAAGGTTGGAACTATGGTATTCTCTCCAAAATCACTGGTAGATAACAAGATTAAAGCAGATCACCAAGAAGAGTTAGTGGAAAGGTCTAATGAATAATCAGAAAGCTCAATTTTGCAAAAAGAGTACATGCCTTATAGAAGTGATTACCATGATGATGAGGCTTACTTGAGAGATGTAGCTGATAAAATGGAAAAGGAAATGCTTGATATCAAAGGAAAGAGGAGCCTTGATCCTAGGGTCAACAACATTTTTCATGAAGCCCCCTTTACAGAAGGAATAAGGTCCGTCAAAATTCCATCACTAAGGTATAATGGGACCATCGATCCTGATGATCATCTTTTAGCCTTCGAGAGCCAAATGGACCTTCACAATGCTTTTAAGGCCGTATGTTGTAGGCTCTTCCCAACCAATTTTCAAGGAGCATCTGCCAAGTGGTATCGACATTACAGGGAGAAAACCATTTATTCTTGGAAGTAGTTCTCTTATGAATTCTCAACACAATTCTTTGTGTGCAGGATCCTACTATAGATTCTAGTGTACTAGCCAATGTTAAGCAGAGACTAGGAGAGTTGCTTGGTGAATACTTCAAAAAGGTTCAATGTGAAGGTGTTGAAAGTAGAGAACATGACTGATTGAGAAAAGTTGATGGCAGCGCGCTCAAGATTGATTGAGCAAACCCCCTTCTGGAAGGAACTTTACATCCATGGGTGAAGAAACCTTCAACATTTTCACTTCCAAGCTGACAAATTCATTCGTATGAATGAGATATTTCACATTAAGAAAAAGTCTCAGACAAAGTAGGAAGTAGGAAGATCTGGCTTTGATCACCCTAATAAGAAGCTAAGATGGGATGAGAGCAAGAGAGGAAGATGGGACGAGATCCCGAAATATAACTATGTGGCCTTGAATAAACCAATCTCTTATATTTTTGCTACAGCTAAAGATGGAGGCAACTCCCCAACTTCTTACAAGGTAAGGAATAAGCCCGAGCCAAGAAGAGGAGGAGATTATTACATCTACCATAAGGCAAATAGACACAAAACCAACGAATGTCATGTTTTGGTTGGAACCATTTAAAATATGATCTAGTCTGGTCTCTTGAAAGAGTTTATTAAGGTGAATTAGAAACCTGCTAATCCTGAGGAGAATAATCAGAGGCCTCCAAGCAACACTATAAATTTCTTCTAAAATGACTCTTAACCGGATTTCATCCCTCCAATCAACCGCATAGATGTCCTCCATGGAGGTCTCCATCTCGTTGGAAGAAGAAAAGGGGCCAAGATCAGATATATAAGAGAGGAAAGAGATGGAATCTTTTCTATTTAGGAGGAGACATCACTCAAAAATTACAAATATCAGCTTCAGATGCCCAACTTAACAATAATCCCACAATAATTGAGAGGGGGTCTATCACTTACACAATGATCCACTGATGATAACTTCACAAATTGGGCTCTTAGTGGTAAAAACGATCTTAGTGGATACTGGAAGTGCAATGAACGTCATTTTAAGCACCCTATTGATCAAATAGGAATGCTAGTGGAGAAATTAGAACCAAGCTTTGAACCTACCTTTGGTTTCAACAATAAAGGGTCTACTCCAATAGGACAAATCTAGCTCCTGGTACAAATGAAAATTCCGCCGTATTCCAGAACTTTCGAAACTCTATTCATGATAATGGACCAACCTTCCTACTATAATGCTTCCTTTGGAAGACCGACCCTAGATGAAGTAGATACGTTTGTTCCACCAAAATATCTAATGGTGAAATTCCTAACTAAGAATGGTTGAAGTACAATAAGGGGGAAGCAGTTTAGCTCCTAAGAATTGTATTTTCCTACACTTAAGCAATTCAAATAAGATGGCAATTCTCGTTATGACTCGAAGAAAAATGAATTAAGCAAAACTAAAATTGGTAGGCCCTTAGACAATAGCCCTTCAAACCGGCTATCCAAGGCAAACAAGAAAACAAAAATGTCTGAGAAGCCCAAGAATATACCAAAAAGATTCAACTTTGTAGAGAAGAAAAGAAAATGAAAAGATGTGAACTTGGTAGATAATGAAATAGATGGTGAAGAAATTATTACTAAACTAGATTGCAGAAATGACCAGGAAAGGATAAAGCCAACCAAAGACCTAGAAGAAGTAAGCCTGGATACGCTTGATCCAACAAAAACAGTAAAGATCGGAAAGGAGTTAGACGACAAGATCAAATGGGAACTTATTTAGTTTCTTCAATCTAGTAGGGATGTATTTGTCTGGACTCACTCAGACATTGTCGGAATAGGTCGAACAATCATAAGCCATGCCCAGAACATAGATCAAAATATCATTCCTATTCGACAAAACAAAAGAAAGTTTGATAAGGTTCGAGCTAACGCTTTGAAAGAGGAAGTAAAAAGATTACTTGAAAATGGATTCATTGGAGAAGTTTTCTACCCAAAATGGTTGGTCAATCCCGTGCTAGTCAAAAATCCGAATGGAAAATGGAGAACATGCGTCAACTATACCGATTTGAATAAAGCATGCCCCAAGGATTGTTATCGCTTGCCTCGAATAGACCAATTAGTTGATGCAACAATTGAGCATAAAATGTTGTCTTTTATGGATGCATACTCAAGATATAATTAAATCCCCATGTTCAATATGGAGGAAGAACACATAATTTTCATAATAGATTAGGGAATATACTACTACAAAGTTATGCCTTTTGGGTTAAAGAATGTGGGAGCTACGTATCAAAGACAGGTGAATAGAATGTTTAAAGAACAAATTGGTTGAAATAAGGAAGTATATATAGATGATATGCTGGTTAAATCTCAAGAGGAAGCTAATCACTTGAAAGATCTTGAGGAAATGCTTGAAGTACTAAGAAAGTACAAGATGAAATCGAATCTGCATAAGTGCTTCATTGGGTACAATCTGGGAAGTTTCTAGGATATATTGTCAGTGCCAGAGGAATTGAGGCCAACCCTAAGCAAATCAAGGCGATTAGGGACATAACGAAGCCAAAGACAATTAAAGATGTGATGAGCTTGAATGGAAGAGTAGCAGGTTTGAACAGATTTATATCTAAGGCCATCGATAAATGCATCCCTTTCTTTGACGTCGTCAAGAAAAAATGAACTTCAAATGGGGAGAGGATTGTCAAAAGGCCTTCAAAGAGTTGAAATATTATCTTGAAAAACCCCCGATCCTATCTAGCCCTAAAGAGGGAGAGAATTTATATCTTTACATTGTGGTCTCTGAACATGCGGTAAGTTCGATTTTAATAAGGAAAGAGAAAGGAACCCAACTTCTGGTATATTATATTAATAAAAAGCTCAAGGTTGCATAAATTAGATACCCGATCATAGAAAAGTTAGCATACTGTTTAATGCTCACCGCTCGAAAGCTAAGGGCATATTCCAAGCACACCCAATCAAAATCCTAACTAACTTCCCACTCAAACAAGTTTTTAGTAAACCCGAGGCATCGGAAGATTAGTGAAGTATGGAATAAAGCTTAGCCAATATGATATTGAGTTCCATCCTTGAGTGGCAATTATAGGACAAGCTCTGGCTGACTTCATAAATGAATGCATGGGATTCATTCAAGAACAGTTAGAAAAGGAAAGAGATTTGATCCAAAATGTCAATAGTTTGTTAATGGAGCTTCAAATGAATAAGGGGTTGGAACAAAATACGTAATCATTACTACCGATGAACACCGATTGCATTATGCAATGAAATTAGGTTTTCCCACTTCCAACAATGTAGCAGAATATTAATCGATGGTGGCATGACTCACCTTAGCCCTACAATTAATAATTCCAAGGATTGAGATCTTTAGTAATTCTCACCTAATGGTAAATCAGTTAAACCAAATGTATCGAACGAAAGATGTCAAATTGGTCCTTTACGTAAAAAATGTGTTAAAGATGATGACCCAATTTGAAGAAATTTTGATACATCAAGTGCCAAGAGAGAAGAATTCCCAAGCTGATTCTTTGTTCAAGTTGGCTAGCTCACGAGGAGCACCAAAAACTCAAATCGTACCAATCAGTTTCCAACCAAGTCCTAGTATAGAGGAAAATGTTTTCAAGCCAAAAAGTGAGCCAAGGGTATTGACAAGATCCTAAGCCCTTGAACAAGCTTATAAAGAAAATAAATTAAGAAATGGCAATGAAGAAAATTAAGAAAGAACCATTCATGTGGAAATTAATAGTCAATCTGAAAATAAATGGATGACACCTATTATTAAGTAGTTGGTAGAAGGAAAGGTACCAGAGGATAAAAGGGAAGCTAAAAGGATAAGCGTCAAGCTCCAACTTTTATTATGATGGATGGAATACTTTACATAAATGGATATTCGCTCCCTTATCTAAGATGCGTTAGTGTAGAAAGTGGTGCAAGATTACTAAAAGAAGCCCATGAAGAGTTCTACGGAGATCACTCTAATCGAATAAAATTAGCCAAAAAGTTCATGAGACAAGGCTTTTATTGGCCTCAAATGAGTAATGATGCAGTGAATCGTGTAAAATAATGTGAAAAGTGTCAGAAATTTTCAACAATTCCACATATACCCCTAAGTTAATTAACCACAATTCCAGCCCATGGCCTTTTGATGTATGGGGGATCAACTTAGTTGGACCATTACCTATATCCAAAGGTGGTGATAAGTTTGCAGTAGTAGCCATTGGTTATTTTACCATACGGTTAGAAGCAACCATTACCAAACATAATTAGGAAAAGTGTTAAAGTTTGTGATTAAAAACACAGTCACATGGTTTGTAATACCACATAAGATAATATATGATAATGGAACAAAGTTTGAAAGTGAAGAATTCACCAGATTCTGAGATAAGAATGGAATAATCAAAAGCTTTTCATCCGTAGCTCATCCAAAGGCTAATGGAGCCGTTGAAGCTGCCAATAAAACTATTAAGACTATTCTTAAGAAACAACTCAACAAAGCAAAAGTAAATTGGGTAGAAGAACTACCGCTAGTGGTTTGGGCTTATAGAAATTCTACTAAAATTGCAATGGGACATACCAATTTTTATTTAACATACGGATGTGAAACAATGCTTCCAATTAAAGTTGAGATTCCATCTCATCGAAGAGTTGCATATTCATTTGATCCCAATCAAGAATTAAGGAAAGAATCCTTAGATTTGATCAATGGGTAAAGGGATGAAGCGGCCATACGAACAACCAAACATCAACAAGGGATATCAAGGTATTATAACTCCAAAGTTAAAGGAATATCATTTCAAAAAGGAGATTTAGTACTCCAAAAAGTCATGACAAATACCAAAAAACCGTCAGACGGACCGCTTGGACGAAATTGGAAAGATCCTCTTATTATTCATGAAGTAATTCCACTGGGGACTTATCGATTATGCCGACCCGATGACAACATAATAGTGAGAACTTAGAATGCTGAACATCTAAGGCCTTACTTCCCTACAATGGATGAATAAAGAAAATTGGGACAAGCATATGTATGGGATGGATAATCAAATGAAAGAAAGGAACTAAAAGGAAAAGCCTAAATCACTACCTAAGATGGTAGTAAGGGGCAAAGGAAAAGCCTTTAATCCCACCACAAGGGCCTGGTCAAAGCACTTCCTAGAGGGTGGACAGATTAAGCCTTTGGTCCCGCTTAAGATGGCCAGACCAAAGCATTGCAAGCCTTTGGTCCTGCCTATGAGACCTAGCCGAAGCGCCTCCTAGAAGGAGGTTAGAGTAAGCCTTTGGTCCCGCTTAAGATGGCCTGGCCAAAGCACTACAAGCCTTCGGTCTCCCCTATGTGGCTCTGGCCGGAGTGCCTCCTAGAGGGAGGATGGAGTAAGCCTTTGGTCCCGCTTAAGATGGCCTGGCCAAAGTACTAAACCAACCTTCGGTTCCACATATAAGGCCTGACCGGGGCGCCTCCTAGAGGGAGGACAGATAAGTCATTGGTTCTGCCTAAGATGGCTAACCAAACGCAATGACCAGCCTAAACCATTACCTTTAAGGTAAAAAGGAGCTCAAGCCTAAAGCATTACCCGGAGAGTAGTAAGGGGCAAAAGGAATCAAAGCCTAAATCATCACCGAAAGAGTGATACGGGGCAAAATAGATCAAAGCCCAAATCACTACCTAAAGAGTGGCAAGGGGAAAATGAAATCAATCAAGCAAGTTCAAATCTACCCTAGAGATGGGTCAAAATAATCTTTTAGAGGAAGAATAGTCAAACACATTTAATTCCGCCCCAAGGTAAAGCAACCTTCAAAGAAAAGATCAAAAACTATCTAAGATTTTGATGACAATATGAGCGTCTAAGGAGTTTCGAAACTTAACCTAAGAAATTCAAGATTGAATTTCTCCTAATCTTTTGTTCTTATGACGGAATTCAGGTTTTCTAGTAAATAACGAGAATCTTCGTTATTACTCAAAATTCTAGTCTCCTACTAGTTGAGATCAGATGAGTTTCTGATCTTCTATTCAAAAAATTATGATACTGTTACTAGATGGATTTTTGGCCTTCTGTTCAGAAAATTATGACATTATTGCAATATGTATTTCTGGTCTTCTATTATAAATATTATGGTATTGTTGCCATATGGATTTCTGGTCTTCTATTTAGAAAATTATGATATTATTGCCATGTGGATTTTTGATCTTCTATTCAGAAGATTATGATGCTGCCGCTAATCGGATTTCTGCTCTTCTATTTACACAATTATGATATTATTTCCATATGGATTTCTAGTCTTCTATTCAGAAAATCATGATATTATTGCCATATAAATTTCTAGTCTTCCATTCAAAAAATTATGATCAATTACCGGATGGATTTTCGATCTTCTATTCAGAAAATTATGGTATTATTGCTGGAAGGATTGATGGTCCTCTATTCAAATAAAATTATAGTAGAATTTTGGTTTTCTTATCAAAAGAATTTATAATCTTCCTATCGAGCAAATTTATGGTCTCATCGACTAAATTTGGTTTTACATTGAAATGTGAAAGCTTGTTTATATAAAGAAGAGGACAAACTAATTCATATATTTATCAGATCCGAGAGAGAATGTTTAAAGTTCAATATAAAATTGAAATCATCATCATTTATTTTATATTTTTTAGGAAACCATGGTTGAAGAGATAATCTCACATAAAGTTAGAAAGATAAGAAAATACTTAGTTTTATACTAAAGTGTAAAAAGCCTCTATAATACAAGGAGGAGGGCTATCCACATATTTTTTGACTACTATAATCAAGAAGAAATGGAAGCAATGGAAGGTAGTTTCACTACAAATATGACAATAACATAGCAAACATGAAGATATTGAATCACAAGAGATGTCGAATTTAAAGAAATAGTATTGAGCCCATAGATATAGAAGTAGTTTCGAAGAGGTTATATCAAGTTTATAGAATGAGAGTATTATCAAACATGTAAATATAAAAATTCTCAAGCTTATAAAAGTGAAGGTAGCGGACTCCTACAACGGCAAAAGAAATGTCGAATTATTATAACTAAGTATGAAGATACCGAACATCTAGAAATGGAAATATCGAATGTCTAACTAAGATGCTAAAAGAGGGTAACAAAGAGTTGGGAATGCAAGCCTCAAAGGGTGTCGAACATCTAAAAAGAGTGTCGAACTTATTAACACATGGAAGGTCGAGAATTTAGAACAAGGAATAATGTCGAAATTTATAATAATAAAGGGACATTGAAGATCTAGACAAGAGCTTGTAAGGGTATCGAACCACCAACAAGAAGTGGAACTTAAAAGGCGATAAGCGCTATCAAGAAACTAAAAGTGAGAAGTGATTTTGAGCCATAACAATAAAGGAACATGTCAAGAGAGTATCATGCTTCTAAATAATAATAGAGATGCCGAGCATCTAACAATAAGAAAATATCGAATCTCTATAGCACAAATTTAATCAAGCCTCTACAACATAATGTTGTAAAGCATGAAGGAAAGGAAGAGTGCGGTACCACCTAAAGATGTTGAATATCTAAACATAAAGGAGAATATCGGGTTTTCAACAGATGCCGAACGTTTACAAGCGCCCATAGGCGACAAGCGATTTTGAGTCTTTATTGAAAGCTAGGGTACCTAATACTAGCAAATGCAAAAGAAATCGAATTTCAATAGAAACATAGATGATATCAAATAACTATAATATGCAAAGATGTCATAAATCATCAATATGGAAAGTATGTCGAAAATTATCATTGTTCAACGGGATGCCATAAGTCATCAATATGAAGAATGTTTCCGCATGTCAACAACATAATGAAGGATGCCGAAAATCAACGATATCAAAGGATACGTGGCAGCAATGCTGCCTATGCTACTACTATAAATATACTTCCAGGGTCACTTAGAAAGGGATGAATCATTTCTTTCTCTCCTTCTCAAAATCAAAGAATTTTAACCCTAAATTGAATTAGGGAAAAATCAAGAATTGATTTGTATCTTTTGAAACTTATGAACAAGCACTTGGACAAATGACTTTACATAGCCTATTTACCTTGATTATGCAAATTTGACTATTATTCAACATGGACGTGCATATGACTAGTTTTTGGATTTGGACTTGACTTTGAGCCCTTATCTTGAATAAGGCCACTTAAGCCCTTGTCTAGATTAGTGTTTAACTTCAATAATGACTGTTTTGCCTTTTCAACATATGAACAATGGATTGTGACTTATGTTGATTGCCCGCCTTGCCCATTAACAAATGATTAATGGACTATTGCATATTCACATAACTTGCCTATTTTACTCTTGAATATGTGACGTGAACTATTGAACACTTCCATATCAAAAGCTTATGGGAATCATGATACCATTAAAATAACATCATATTGTACTAATTCTTGCATGATTAAGCTAGTCTTTGGTCTAATGACTTACCGAAGCAATGTCATTCTAAATAACATTAGGGATGTTAGACCAATTTTTGGTTCAGCATGGCATCATGGGCATTAGTCTAACTTTTCGGTTAACATTAATGGTATTCAAACAAATCAAATAAAGTTTAATGATTAGTATTTTATAAATATTAATCAATTCAATTAATTTACTATAATTTATAACTTACATAAATCTTGTGGTTTATTCAGATTATTCATCATTACGATTGTGCGACTCAAAGGCGTAAATTCAATCAGCGATTAATATTGAACAATTCGAAAGTTAACGTTCACATATCACCTTAGCTAGTAGTGTGACATTTTGACTGAATTTACCACTTATACATCTTTTTGATAAAATCCAATTTCACTTATTGTAAGAGGTACCTGATAGTGACAATCATTTACACCAATTCTCTTCATCAGCACTATATCACATTAGGACTTACGGAATTTGGCACTGGTAAAAGTTCCAATATCTTCCGTATTCAACTCAATAGTCTAACACAAAGTCTTTGGTTTAATAATAACGATTATTATTAAACAAACTACTCTGGCTAGAGACTTTGATTTTGAGGTGACTTTAGTTGACTATGGTACTAACCCCATATAACAGAGGAGACAAATCCTCTCTTGAATAGTGTTTCACTTCCAATACTTCCACTCAACCCAACTGTAATCATTCAATGGACTCCGTGCAATGATTTGGCTATGCTCAAAGTGGAACTTTCATATTGAAGGTCGATGATATTTTCAAGACAAGAGAATTGTGTAAATTTTTCACATCAATATTTTTTGTTTGACCTTAGTTATATTAACCAACAGAAAACTATCGAGTGAGTCATCACATTGTTATCCAATAACTATCAGTACATAATACCTTGTTGCCCCCCAGCAGTCATGAGTAATACACTGCCCAATATTTGGAGAGCGTTACGTACTCTAGTCCCAACGGATGTTTTGATATCTAGTCTGGATACATCTTGATTAGGAATAATTAAAACGATATGTTTATCTTATTATAAGAAATTACTCACAATTACAACATATTTTAACTACTATACCAAAACATACCGTTTATGGATTTTCTATTAAATATACTTGTAATTAAATTGATCGATTAATATAACACATTATATCAAGTATATAATAGAAAGGAAAAACCTTTTATTTCAAACAAAATTAGTTATCTAGTTAGATATATGTAACAAATTATATAATTACTCCTAGGGCAAACCACCAATTCTTTCACTACCTTTGTGAAAATAATAATTTATCTAAACTATTGTGTAAGAAACCCAAAATTGTAGATATAAGTTTGTAACAAAATCAAGATCTTTCAACAAATTTGGGTAAACTAGCACTCAAAATGTAAAAGCTTTGAAATTCGAAGTTTGGAAAGATTTTCATAGAGAAGTATTATTAGAGTGTCATATTAAAATAATATAAAATCTTGTTCAAAAATCCTAATTATAAGAAAATATATGGACAACAACTCGCTGGAAGAATCGTAATTGTTTGAGCACTTGAGTAAGAAATCACATGTTGACTCGAGTTTTGTGCTTAAGTTGAACAATCCTACATTGATAGTTACTGTTTGTTTTAAGAATCAAGCTTGTTATATGAATTCAAGTTTAGGAGATGCATAATCACGATGTGTAAGGATACCTTTTGAGACATAAACTTATAAGGTATTCACAAAATTCAGTGTAAGATGTGGTTCATCACAGTACTAAAAATAAGTAAATCCACATAAATTTGATAAATGACAATATTACTTTGAGTCTAGGTAGTTAAAGTGACTAACGATTATATAGCGGTCGAGGTGCGAAAAATTATAGAGGTGATATATCGAGGATATAGCGGATGACTTTAAGTAACACATAAAACTTCTATCTTTAATAACATGTAATACTTATACCATTAACATTTGTCTACTTAAAATTAATATATTGTTGATTTTATATATTATTATGTACCTATTTTGAAATATGATAATAACATTAACCAAAATAGCAATTATACTACTATTTTGTTGTTTATAGGTTACTAGTTAGTTTTTCAAGTAGTTTTCTAGGTATGAAAAACAACTTAAATGATTTTGGTTAAGAATTAGAAACTAAAATATATGCAAAGAACCTTTCCTTCAAGTAACTTCAATGAGAATGAAAGTAAGACATATGTTAATGCAAAAAAATTAACAATAAGATTCTACATTCAATGCTTTATAACGTAAAATGAATGTCGAATTCTTAACAAAGTAGAAGAGCAAGTACTATTTTTTATTTCCAAGTAAAGCAATAAGCATAAAAAATTAACACTTAAAACTTAAATGGTAACAACTCTTAAAATAAGCAAAATTTATCCCATTGTTGTATAAGCGTTAGAATTAACACCAAATTTAAAAGCAAGCCATCAAGAAGAATGCAAAAACCTTATGTACCAATATCTATAAACTTGTTTTTGTCTAAACATGTACATCCACCAAAACATGAAAACATATCATGCACTAAAACCTTATATGTCGATACCAATAGACTCATTTTCATGTTCTTCCTCAAAATCTTGTCCAACTAGCTCTTCAATTTCTAACTTTCATCTAAATCTTGATCTTCTTCATTATCATCATCCATAAACAATGTTCTCCTTACATGGCTTTTAGTGTTTGGACCTCCATTTTCATCTCTGCTCCTTATAGAGTGAACTTGCTGTAATGTTAGATCATCGTCTTTAGCCACTATATCTTGAAGTTCTTTCTCACTTGAAATAATCCATTCATCACATTCATCAATTTCTTTTAGAACAATTGGATCACTATTACAGTCAGCAAGCCTTTCATTAAATCTTCTCTCCAATTTTCAGTTGTATTGAATATTAACAAGATGGTTCATTTTTCTTAATATAAACAGTTTCTCTTCTTAGAATGTAGCTATAATTTTATAGAAAAATTAGAAAATAATTTTTCAAATTAATGTTTCATATGATTTAAAGAAAAAACAAACAAAAGCTAATGCATGGAAGAAAGCACAAAAAAATTGTTACAGCCAAATTTCTCCGTCTTCAAATAGAATTATATGATTAAATTAGGCTAAGGAACGAAGATGAAATAGGTGCAAAGCACTCCAAAAGCATCATAAGATAATAGAGTGCAAAATCATCAAAAAGATAGTTGAAAATGTAGAAAAAATATTCTCAACTCGGTGCCTAAGGTCGGACCAGAGTCATACTGAATTGAACCTAGGAAAAAGTTGAGAAAATCTAAAGCAAGAGATGGTAAGACACGAAATAAGGCAACTTATGGCAAAAACCAAGTCAGACCTGAGTCTAACTCGAGCTTGACCCGAGTTTAGTCGATGATGACCTAGAATTCACAATTCGATGATGAGTGGTGAATTCATAGGATAGGTTGGTCACAGAACTTTTTGCGGAGCGACATGGTGAACGTGCTGGAACATTTTCAAGAGCTTATTTTGTGGATTTTTGTCTAAAAATAGGAGTAGAGATCACTTCAAAAAGGACTTTCAACTTCTTCTTCTTTATGAACTCATGATTTCGATGAGTTGTGAATTACACTTTGCTGGATCCTTATTGAGTTGTAAGAAAATCTTTGTAAAAACAAAGGATAATCAATAGACATCAACTAAGTGGACGTAAGCCGTAGTGTTGTCAAACCACTATAAAAATTACGTGTTTTTCTCTTGCTTTTATTCTCTCTTCTTTTTTAATTTTCCTTTTTTTTAGGAATTGGGTTTTTGTACCATTTTTGGCCCAAACATTTTTGTTGCTTTCACTGAAAACTCGGATTTGAAACTTGAATTGAAGAAGATGAAGAGGCCTAACACAAGGTCTATTATTGGCGGAAGCCAACAAGAATAAGGGGGACAACCTTGAGTGTCCTCAGGATCGAACCCCCATCCATTTATGTAACTAGAGAAGAAATGGATAGAATGATGATAGAAATGCAAGGTAGGATGATAGCTTTCCAAGAGAAAATGCTAAATGGAGTCCTCAAAAGAATGAAACAACAAACAATAGCCAGAATAGATAGAAACTAGAATCAAATGTCAGAAGGTGGAACTGGTGCGCTTGAAAATGGATCGGAAGGAGTTAGAGTCAATCCTCTGAAGACCTCAAATCTCAATGCCGACCCATATTTACAAGTTGGTGCAATATCAAGGAGCCAGGGGATATGATTGATGTTGACTTAGGTAGGACGAAGCACGTCTGAGGAATGATGTTGAGCCATAGAACAAAGGTCAGCACATGAATACACAACAACAGAAGTTTGAGGTAGGAGTTTCTCGTAGGAACGGAGGGAGGATGAAGGTATAGATCAGAGAATCCATTGGATAATGATTTCAGGATTGTTGAAATGGTAAGACAAGTACCAAGAGGTGGACCCCAGAATTGGAGCTTGGAGGAAGTGAATAGGAATCCTTTTACCCCAAACATCCAATACGTAAGGAATCCACCCGATTTCAAACTACCGGCACTAGAGACATGTGACAGGAGGTCAGATCAGACCATTCACTTGATTAGGTATATCCAATATATGGAGGTGTTGGGTGCTTCTAAGGGAGTAATGTGATGATGCTTCCCATTATATTTGATGGATTTGGAAGCCATGTAGTTCAAACAATTAGAGAATGGGTCCATTAGCACATGGGCCAAATTGGTATTCGGATTCATGAAATAGTCTAGAGTTCATATTACACGACCAAAGGACAAGATGGTGGTGATAGTTTTAGGAATTGAGAGCAAGACTTATTTCAAAGTTGCTTTGGAGAGAGATCAACTAGTGGATATAGTAGAATTTTATTACCATGCAGAGAAATAACCATGCAGAGAAATAATTTTATTAACATGGGCCAAATTGCTTTCAGTGATGGAGGACCATCCAAAACAGGATATGCAAAGGAAAAAGGAAAGCAAAAAGCCATTGATGGCTTTGAAGGACTGACGTGGATGAAGAGGGAACCAAAGCTATCCTCTTATACTAGATTAACTACCCAGATAGGATTTACTTAGTACCAGGGGCCTACTGAAAACTTGTGAATAAAGAGCCCACAGATTAGGAGAAGAGGTTTGGAAAGTTTTTCCTATTCCATGAGTTTGGATTTGCACAAAATGAAAGAGTGAAGGAATCAGCAAGATCTGATTAAGGAGCAGGTTCGGAGCATTCGACTTTAACAGTGAGTAAGAAATCATATTCTAGTGGTGCAATAGGAATAACCACCATCTATTCGGACATATCTGGATTTGGCAAGGGATTTAGGTCAAGAGTTATTATCCCATGACTGGTATGAGCCAGTATCAGGTACGATGTCTTTAAATTTTGTTTTCTTTGAATAAGATCCAATGTAAAATTATCAGACCATATACACGTGTACGGGATACCGATCGGACCCTGAATACACCCTGAGTTTTGTCCAAGGGTAATCCTTGGTCAGATTGAATGATTTGATGTTTGTTTCATATATCGATCTGAACTCGATAAATGGATGACTGATGGATGCGTTGATTTAAAAATCACTCGAATATGATGATTGAAAATACGACGGAATGCCAATGGAGTTTGGTTATTCCTTAAAACTAACATAATGAAATGATAGAATATGAGTTCCCTTCGTCGGATGGTTAGTGGATGGATTCATACTGAATAGCAATCCTCTTTACCGAACAATGAATGAGTGGTGCGCTCGAATAGCAAGCCCCTTCGCCAGAGAGTGAACGGATGGGTGCGCTCGGATAGCAAGCCCCCTCATCGGAGAGTGAGTGGATGGGTGTGCTCGGATTGGGACTCCCCTCACCAGAGTGAGCAGATGGACTCACTCAGATATTGGGTCCCTTTAGTAGAGAGAGAGTGGATTGGGCTCAATTTGAATATATGCGATCTAGAGAGATCGGGAATTGAAATGTTTATCGATTGGTGATCTGGAGAGATCAAAAATTAGATTCGATGTATGGTTATATAAGCCAATGAGATTAGAAACAAAACCGGAAATTGAATATTGACCCGAAGAGGTTGGGAGTTGGACTCAGGGATTTGAATGCGTCTTAACTTTAAAATGATTTGATAATGATTTCTAGATCATATCAATGCCTCGATTCGATTGGACACGCTTATGATAGGATGCTAGGCGATACCAAACATTTGTAACTAGTGTTCCAATTAATGGCATTGGACTTTAGTGATTGATTATTCATGATAACCAGATATATGATATAATAGTTTAGCCTCGAATGAACACAAGATGGTATTGACATCGATATGTGATAATTAATCCCTAGGCAAATGCGAGATGATCTTAATTTATGATATACGATGTTTTGAATTTTAGATGAACATGGAATGGTTGTGATTTGTGAATAATGCTTAGCCAAGGACTTGAGTCCTTAGTTGATATGGGTCCAATGCAATACTTGTGAATCCAAAAGAACTAAATGATTCGCCTCGATTGGTCTAGTAGATAGTCAAAGAGCTTGACTACCAATGATTAATCACTCCTGATGCTTATTCTTGAGAAAAGCATGCCTTACATTCATAAGGCATACATTGATGGGCAAGTGCTACGACCATATTTTCTAGTATTTGAACAGACTCAAATGATTAAACTAGGTTAAGGAACGAAGAAGAAATGAGTGCAAACCACTTGAAAAACATCTCAAGATAATAGAATGGAAATTCATCAAAAAAGATAGTTGAAAATAAAGAAAAAATTTCTCAACTCGGTGTCTCAGGTCATACCTGAGTCATACTCAAGGTGAACCTAGGAAAATTTTGAAAAAACTTGAAGCAAGCGATGTTAAGACATGAAACAAGGAAACTTCAAGGGGAAACCCAAGTTAGACCCCAGTTAGACATGAGCTCAACCCGACTCAGCTTGGCGATGACCTAAAATTCACAACTCAGTGGTGAGTTATGAATACTTGGGTTGGGTCGGTCAAGGAACTTTTTGAGGAGCATCATAGTGAACGTGGAGAAAGTGTTGGAGCATTTTCAGGGGCTGTTTGCGCCAAAAATGGTCACAAACCCCAAATGTCGTGAAAGCACCAGTGTATGAACACAAATTAGCAATATATAATCTCAGATCTCAGATCAAAGTAATGTAGAGGATAAAACATGAAGAATAATAAACTTAAAATGGAAAGAAGTAGACAGAGACACAATAATTTAGAGTGGTTCGGCGTATCGCCTACGTCCACTATGAAGTTGTTAGCTTTATTGATCTTTCTTTTGAGATTACAAGTGAATTTAGTAAGTTACAGCAGATGATTATGATTTGCAGCAGTAAATCTCAGTGGTAGCAGCAGCCATGGAGTCTAGATCTGGATCTGGCGGAGTTTGGGTGTTGGAGATCTCAAAGAAGAAGAAGAACCCCTTTTCTGTTGGCTTTGGGGGTCTATTTATAGGTGTAGGAGGCTGGTATTTTGCTCAGATCTCGGGAGACCCTCTCTGGCACGTGACCAGGCCCGTGCGCCCAAGCCCGTGAAGTTTCGGTCCGATCCGTGATCGATACGAACATATTTCGTATCGATCAAGATTTCATCCAATAGAGTCGAAATTTGGCGTGGACATTCTTTAGCATGCACGTAGTCTTCTGTGAAAATTTTATAGCATTTGGACTTGTATATTAGGAGATATGATCGATACGAATTGGGATTCTCGGTTGGCTGTTTTGTTCGACTTGCTCTCCTTTTGACTCGCTCTTTGTTCGACTCGGTTCTGTTTAACTCGGTGATGTGGCGTTTATTCTTATTGACTGCTGCGCCTTGCTTCGCATTGAGGGACACGAAGTAGAAGTCTTCGGATGGAGTCGAACCAGATGGAGTCGAATAATGGTCCTGCGAAGGAGTCGAAGTAGACGGAGTCGAACTGTGGCTTGAGGCGGAGCGAGTTGAACAAGTGCTTTCTGATGGAGGCGAAGTGGAGCGAGTCGAAGTAGGCTCGAGGCGGAGCGAGTCGAAGTAGGCTCTAGGTGGAGCGAGTCGAAGTCGGCCCGAGGCGGAGCGAGTCGAAGTAGGCTCGAGGCGAAGCGAGTCGAAGTTGGCATTTCTGAGGGACGCGAACTGAGCGAGTCGAACGCGAGGCTATTTTCATTCAATTTTGCATCGATTTTAACTTGAGCATACGAACTCGGATTGACTTGAAATTTGGAACGTTGACTCTCATAGCTTTGCTTGTCGTGTTATATAAATTTAAGCTCGATCCGAACTCGGACAAAATTCATTGATATTCATAGCGAAGCAGTGTATAACCGATCTCCGGGACGAACTACCTTTGGTTTTTAGTCAATTTCTCGGTGTCACGACCTTGCCAAAAGGCGGGATGACATTTGCCCCCCAAAGTACGTCTTGTGGAAACATGATGTGCTTTGAAATGCTGCAATCTTTACTCTGAATAGTTATCGTATTTTCGATGAAAGTTGTTGCTTTGTAATGCCATGAGCTGGATGTTCATATCCTATTGATGACCTGCAAAGAAATTGATAGTTTTATCTGACCGCGAATGATGATCGTTCGGGATCGTATGTCATTCGGGGTGATATGTGACCGTTCATGGTGGGATGCCGTTCGCGGTGAATGGTGACCGTTTGCGGTCGGGGTGCCGTTCGAGGCGGTTTGTGATCGTTCGCGATCGGGTGTCGTTCGAGGCGATTTGTGACCGTTCGCGGTCGGGTGCCGTTCGAGGCGAATTGTTACCGTTCGCGGTCGGGTGCCGTTCGAGGCGATTTGTGACCGTTCGCGGTCGGGTGCTGTTCGAGGCGATTTGTGACCGTTCGCGGTCGGGTGCCGTTCGAGGCGATTTGTGTGTGCCCGGGGGGACTTAGTATTATCAACGTCATATTTCACGTTCGAGTGAGTTTCTGAATTGTTTGTGGTGGCGGTTTATCGCCATCTCAGAGCATGCCTGAGGACCATTCGCGATCCCTTACATGTGTAAGTGGCTTAGCCGTTATGGCATCACAAATGGCATACTTTTTATTCAAAATGAGTTTTTCAACAGAAATGTTCAACAAAATCAGGTTCAAATATTAGAAATGGAAAATAAAAGGAAAACAGGGACGTCAAAGTGCAAACACCTACACCGTTGCGATTAGCAGTCGTATCAGAGCATGCCTGAGGATCGTTCGCGGTCCTGTACATGTGTAAATGACTTAATCGTGTTGGTGTGGAGTTTGCTACTTATTCGTCATTATCCCAATCAATTGATGACAAGCTGACGCCTCGATACTGAGCCGTCCCCAGTAGGTGCAGGTGGTAGCCGCTCCCGTTCCACCATTGTTGTTCCCCTTCTTACATATTGCGATAGCAAACCATTCCGGATATGTCCCTCAACCTCATCCTTCAAGTGTCTGAAATCATCTGTGCTATGACCATTCAGCTCGTGGAATAAGCAGTACTTGTCTAACCTTCTTTCATTGTTGGTCAGATCCCTTCTCATTGGCTTTCGATAAGGAACCTGCCCTCGGGTGTCCTGGTAGATTCGCTCCAAAGTCTCATTCAGCTCCGTATAAGAGGTGAATCTTGGTTCCTTTCGTGGTCGCGTCGGACCATCACTATTATCCTCAGCTTTTCGTTTCCCTTTACCAGTTCCCGAATATGTTTTAGGAGGATTCTCACCCTTGAATGCATAAACATCAACTCCTTCTCCTTCCTCTCTTTCAGCATTTGCATCCTCTAGTCGTAAAAAATCTTCAGCCTCATGATAAAATTCTCCTAGATCCATAGGGGGATCCCTCGTTAACGAATTCTTAAACTCTGTGCCATCTGCTACGCCAGATACGGCTGCCATCAAAACCATGGACGGATCGGGCCGATCCACCGAAGCTGCCGCTGCATTGAATCGCGTCAGAAAGTTCCTCAAAGACTCCCCGGTTCTTTGCTTCAGTGTTGCCAGACTCATCACATTTTTGGGTCTTGAAATGTGAACCCTGAACTGCCTCATGAACCTTTCAGTCAAATCGGTCCATGTTCAAATGGAACCGCTTTCCAGTTGTCTGAACCATAATGCTGCTATGTCTGCCAGGTACAGCGGGAAACACCAGGCCATGACCTCCTCCAATGCCCCCGGCACTTCCATGTGCCTCATGTACTTTGTTAGATGAACCACAGGATCCGTCCTCCCATCATACATGTCCAATGTTGGTAACTTGAATTCTGGTGGATTCCTGGCTTGTCTGATCGTAGGAGCAAAGGGACTCCTATTCACATCCTCCAGATCTCTATTCACTAGTCCGCCTCTCATGGCTTGTCTGACCATCTTCGCCAACCTGTCACTATCTCCAAGTTGTAGTCCTGGTCCGTCGTCTCCGATTTACCCTCTGAGTTCGCGAGGGATTCCTGGAGTCTGCTCTCTTGAACGAGCATTCGCTTCTCTATCAACGCCGTGCTCCGCAGCTCCTCCTGGTACTGCTCCTGGGATCGGATCAACATGCTCTGGGTAAGTGCCCCCTAGTTCTGGGGCTGTGCCAGATGGTCCTACTCCGTTCTGAACTCTGGTTGCTCCTTGATTTTGCGCTCCAAGCTGCCCGATCTGAAGAACAAAGTTCTGGATCATTTCCTCTTGTCTTTTCATCATTGTCTCTATCTCATCCCTGGTGATGAAGATTGATGTCTGGTTTGCACCGGAGGAAGCCTCTTGACTCCCTTCATGTCGACCTCTCTCTGCCCTTTGTCTTCTATTTGATTGCCTTGTCATAGTTTTTCAGATTTGAATCCTTAAGCCTTCAAATTCAACTTCCAAATGATAAAATCCCTGAGTTCAATTCTCAGTGAAAGAACCAAAGTGTTTGAGCCAAAAATGGTCACAAACCCCAAATGTCATCAAAGCACCAGTGTATGAACACAAATTAGCAATATATAATCTCAGATCTCAGATCTAAGTAATGTAGAGGATAGAACATGAAGAATAATAAACTTAAAACGGAAAGAAGTAGACAGAGACACAAGAATTTAGAGTGGTTCGGCGTATCACCTACGTCCACTATGAAGTTGTTAGCTTTATTGATCTTTCTTTTGAAATTACAAGTGAATTCAGTAAGTTACAGCAGATGATTATGATTTGCAGCAGTAAATCTCGCTGGTAGCAGCAGCCATGGAGTCTAGATCTGGATCTGGCGGAGTCTGGGTGTTGGAGATCTCAAAGAAGAAGAAGAACCCCTTTTCTGTTGGCTTTGGGGGTCTATTTATAGGTGTAGGAGGCTGGTGTTTCACTCAAATCTCGGGAGACCCTCTCTGGCACGTGACCAGGCCCGCGCCCCCAAGCCCGTGAAGTTTCGGTCCGATCCGTGATCGATACGAACAGATTTCGTATCGATCAGGATTTCATCCAATGGAGTCGAAATTTGGCAAGGACATTCTTTAGCATGCACGTAGTCTTCTGTGAAAATTTTATAGCATTTGGACTTGTAGATTAGGAGATATGATCGATATGAATTGGGATTCTCGGTTGGCTGTTTTGTTCGACTCGTTCTCGTTTCGACTCGCTCTTTGTTCAACTCGATTCCGTTTAACTCGGTGACGTGGCGTTTATTCGTATTGACTACTGTGCCTTACTTCGCATTGAGGGACACAAAGTAGAAGTCTTCGGATGGAATCGAACCAAATGGAGTCGAACAATGGTCCCACGAAGGAGTCGAAGTAGACGGAGTCGAACTGTGGCTTGAGGCAGAGCGAGTCGAACAAGTGCTTTCTGATGGAGGCGAAGTGGAGCGAGTCGAAGTAGGCTCGAGGCGGAGCGAGTCGAAGTCGGCTCGAGGTGGAGCGAGTCAAAGTAGGCTCGAGGCAGAGCGAGTCGAAGTTGGCATTTCTGAGGGACGCGAACTGAGCGAGTCGAACGCGAGGCTATTTTCATTCAATTTTGCATCGGTTGTAACTTGAGCATACGAACTCGGATTGACTTGAAATTTGGAACGTTGACTCTCATAGCTTTGCTTGTCGTGTTATATCAATTTAAGCTCGATCCGGACTCGGACAAAATTCATTGATATCCATAGCGAAGCAGTGTATAACTGATCTCCGGGACGAACTACCTTTGGTTTTTAGTCAATTTCTCGTTGTCACGGCCTTGCCAAAAGGCGGATAACAGGGGCTTATTTATGGGATTTTCATCCATAAATAGGAGTAGAGATCACTTCAAAACAGACTTTTAACTTCTCCTTTCCAAACTCCTGATTTTGACGAGTGGTGAATTACACTTTTGAACTACACTTTGTTGGATCCTTACCGAGTTATAAGCAATCGATTTTAAGAACTGCTTTGTAACAACAAAGGATAATCAACAAAAATCGACTATGTGGATTTAGACTAGAGTATTTGCCGAACCACTATAAAAAATGTGTATTCATCTCTTTCTTTTATGATTACTTCTTTTCTAATTTTCATATTTGATAAGAAATTGGGTATATGTGCCATTTTTGGTCCGAAAACCAATATATTGATTTTTTATGTATATTCCACTTCACGTCTCCACATTCTGTGTTTCACCATACCAGCACATATAATGAAACATCATTGTCTAACATATGACTAGTATAAGTTGTTTGTTGATTCTTTAACAGTTTAAAATGAAGGCATGGTTAGAAAAAGGAACTAAAAATGACATGAATTAGACTTCCCTAAAGAGAAACTATAACAGTTTTACAAAATTGCTTTCAAAATAAAATCAAATAAATATAAACTACTTAGTTTTAAAAAACTACTTCAAAATATTACTTTCAAAATAAAAAACTATTTCCAAAATAAAAAATGAGTTTTAAAGAACTTAAAAAACTATCTTCAAACTATTTTCTACTATTACAATAAAATGCTTACATGATCGAATGCATTCCAATTGCATTCACATGGCAAAACACTACATGTTTGCGACAAAACTCTCATTGCAAATTCTGTGAGACTCGGTATGTCACTCCCATATGACATCCACCATTCGTCTATTTTATGTAAGTAAATATAAAATAGTGTGCAAAGTAAGATCATTTGATATTAAATATAAAGATCACTACTTATATGGTGCATTTAATCTCTATGACTTATGGTGCTCTTCATTCCACATGTCTTAGTCACATCTATGTAGTTTCATAAATGATCGATAACAATGTCAATTTCAGATTCTAAAATCAACTTCTCCATATATTTAAAAAGGCCCATCTTAAAAACATTTATTTCGATTTGAGTTTGAGCTTGTTTAAAATAAATGCTAGGATTCTAATAAAATCCAGCTTCAAAAATATGAGATGTATTAATAACTAATTAACTTAAAATAAATAGTAGGATCTAGAAATGATTCATTAGCGTACCTTCATGTAATGGTCGATGAAGTTGGTGACTCCATCTATTGTCAATGATATTTTAGACTTGCGCATATGTACAATGGTCATTGCCTAAAATTTTCTCGGTAAGGGCTTTGGCTCTACCGATAGCCTCATATATGTATCTCACACATAGCTTCTCTTATCTGTCAACATCCTTAATACACCAACAACGGGGCTCATTAGTTTACAAGTGTACAAAGAATTATCCCAAAATAATTTTCTCCTTACAATCCTTTCCAGTGTTTTGTCATCTTCAATTGACGAGAATGAACTCTTTATCGATATTTTGAAGACATATAACACATGTACATATACAATATCCTCCACCATGTTTCGTAATGTATAAATGAAGAAGTAAGCCGAGTTACACATGTTATGCTAGTCTCTCCCATTGGATAGCTTTCTTTATCATCCTATTACTCTTCCACGAATATAAATAAATCCCACCACAAATTTTGCATTAGCTGATGCCGATTTGATTTTATCAAATTGTTCTCAAATATCTTTAAGCATTAAATTGAGGCAACGAGACTCACCTGGCATCAAAATTAACTTTGGATGATGTTCTTCTAATATTTCTCTAGCTCATGAAGTTTGATTCATTGCCAGTTTGGAATTATTAACAAATAGAAAAATTATGTTAATTATTACTTTAATAATTATAAAGTGTTAAAGTCAAAAGAAAACTTATTGAAACTATATTCTTCTCTCCAATAATTGAATTCACCCCAATAATCATTTTTACTATTAAGTTTGCATCTTTATCACAATCGGTTGCGTCCATCGATTTTAAGAAGACCGTTCCTTTTGGACAATTAACTAAAAATTTGATCAAACATGTTTTGTATTAGCCCAAAAATCAGGCACGATAGAGCATCCATAAATTTCCCAATGTATCCTAAAAGAATAAACATACTTCTTTATTTCATCAAATACTTCCTTTAATAATGTCAGACGATAATGATGATAACCAAGTGGAGGCATTCCTAAAAAATATTATATTCATTAATGGTGAACATATGCTAAAAAATAAAGTAAACAAATCTGAGTTAATAATACCTCTTCCATAATCATCAATTGCATGAACCATATCATCAAAGCTTGATGTACACACAATAATGAAATGTAATCCCACCTCAAATCCCCATTTCCAAAAACATTTCCATGCAATTTTCTTCAAAGCATTCTTATGAAGGCTGTTTTTATCTAAAGATGATTGCTTGGTCTTCTTTATGATAAGATCAAGAGGACCTTTAACATTTGTATGTTTCTTTTTTTATTTATACCAACATTTGCATTATTTTGCATAAAAAGTTTCTTGCTTTTAATAATATTATCATCTTCACCTTGTTCTTCAAAACTATCATGAATTCTTTTGATGCAGAGAAGATTAGCATCTATTAACAAGAAATCTAGTCAGCTCCTTAAAGAAAAGTTTAAGAAGGAAACAATCCCTTCGGAATCCCTTTCGAGTAAGTCGAAAGGCCCTTTATACCTTTAAAAAGGGGAACCCTTTTGAAGGCATAGATTCTGCTGTCATGGAGAAGGTTCATTCAAAAGGAATCATATGTTTCGAAGTACTCAAAAACCTTTCGAAGGAGTTCTCCCAAAGGATATGACTTTAACGATTACATAATGAATCCCTTCGAAACCCCTTTCGAATGAGTAGAGAGGGTCTTTATACCTTTGAAGGGACTTGGAACACAACATACACTACAAATAAGAGGTAGACTCAATATGCTATGGAATTTTATTTTGGATAGATGATGTAAGTCCAATTGACTTGACAATATTGGATTATCACCATCACATTAATTTTGTATTACATGGGCTCTAGACGTGATGATAATATGTTTCGAAATCAAAATATCCAAGAAAACTCCATAGCATTGCATATGCCAAATAAGGGTTAGGAAGATAAGTGAGTATCATGTGCAATTGATCATTAGACAAGCTAGTGGCCGGAATGATCTTTCTCATATTCGAAATCAATATTAGATCCATGCATCCTCTCCATTTTATGTCAAAATTGGATTACAAGTTAGTGAATTTTTCCCAAATTGATCTAGGGTTACAAGAATTTGATTTTACTAAGAATTGGGAAAGAAAGTCAAGAATCCAAAAAAACCCCGAACTTGGACCCCTAGGGTCATATTTATAGATGCAGGTTGGACCCTTTCGCCTTCGTCCTTTCGAAGCTGTCGAAAGGTCTCTTATCTCACCTTTCACATCCACCCTTTCACCTTCATTCTCCCGTCTTCGTCGAAAATATGCTATTGTAAAATATTGATCCGTTGTTTTCCAATATTGCTTTAGGGTACTTCTACAACAATTTGACAACATCAAAAGGTATACTTTCATTAGTGCCAAACGAGTCATGAATCATCACTATGTTGTTTGAATGTAAGCGGAAGCGCTTTTAACTTCTTCATCTCCTTTGAAACCTTTCCATTGTTGTCAAGATCAGGTGTTATCATGATATACTACCTGTTAAATGAGTGAGGCTAGGTATTTGGATGGTTTCGAATGGATTTAATGGTGATGAAAGGACCTGTGCGAAAGGTTATTTGTGATGGAGGAAGCTTTTTGGTAGTCAAATGATAGTTGTGGAAGTTGGCTTTTGAAAGCATCTCCCTGGTTAGTGTGAAAGCTCATCCTTTGTTGTTTGTGGAGGCGATATTGGTTATGTGCGAAATCTCCCTAATACTTGTGGAAGGATTCAACCATTTTGAAAGGCTAGTGTTTGCTTTCAAAAGGGTTGTTTTAGCAGAATCTTCTCCAACCATTTCGAAGGGACTAATATAGGTGTAGAAGTTCGTTACTTGATACCTTCGAATGGCATTCTTGACACAATAAAAACTTCTTTATGATGCGAACACAACTGTTTCGAAAGAATCAACTGAGTCGAAAGGGTAACTTTGCCCCTCTTTTCGACTCCTTCTAAAGCCCTTATTTCACTTAATACTTGCATGAGCATCAGGTGCTTGCAGCATCAATTCAACCTCTTCGAAAGCTACTCCAATCCCTTCAAAACGCCACTTTTGAACCATGATGAAACCATTTTTCAATTCTTGTGAAGCTTTTATAAAACTTCCATAGGCCTTCTTTCATACCTTCATTCTTAGGTGAGCTTTATGGTTAAAATTTTGCCCCCATTATATGAAAGAAGCTTTTATTCTTTAGGACAAAAATCTAATAACTTTCCTTTTGCACTATTCCATCTGAATAACCTTATTTCTCTATAAAGTACGAAGAAGGTAACATTCTTTATTGTTAGTTCAAAAATTTATGTAAGAATACGTTCAGTGGTTTGTTCGTAATATTTAAAGATAATTTAGCATTTCTAATAATAGAATTCCTAAATTCTAAATCTGGAAATAACGGAAATTAATAGACCATCATCTGGGATTAATAAGTAATAAGAAATCCATAGTTAGGAATGATTGAAGATAAAAATTCATGTTTGGCAATAATAATAGAAGTCCCAACATACAACTTTGGTATTAACGAAAGAAGTCCAAAAATTAAACCCTTGTTGTATTAATAAAAGACCAGGCATCTAGTTTAGATCTGGCATTAATAATCGAAGTTCAGAAGCCTTCTTCTGGTAATAACAACTGTCTAGTAAAAAAGTCCATAAATTATCATTTGGAAATAGGTCATAGAAAACTAAGAATCCTTATTTGGGGATAAATAATAGAAGTTTAGAAATCCTTGTTCAGAAATAATAGTAGTCATGAAACCCATATTCGGGTGTTGACAAGTGTTGTTCGAAAGTTAATAGTAGAAGACCAGTGACCCTGATTCGGGTATTAGTAAGATTAAACCACAAGTTAATAGAAGACTAGAAGTCCATAATAGAGGCCTCAATAACAATAGTCTCGGAACCCAGATTCAGGCATTAATGAGTGAAGTCCAAAACTTAATAGCGAAAGACCCAAAACCTAGATTTGGGTATTAATAAGTGAAGACCAGAAATCAATAGTGTAAGACCTAAAACCCAGATTCTGGCATTAATTAGTGAAGCTCAGAAATCATCCTTTGAAAATTATCCAACAGTTGTAAATGCTTATCCGAGCTTCTTGTCCTGCACAACGTTTTAGGCTTCAATTGTTCGAATGTTTTGCTTCGAGTTGCCTCTTCTGGTTCTCGACATGTGTGACCTTTTAAGCTTTGTATGTTGTTATTGTTTGGTGTGCCACTTCTCATGCTTTGACACCTTAGTCCATTGTTGTCCGGTGCACTTGGTTAGCTTATTCACAAGCAGGACCCAAGGACTTACACGACCTCCCTCTAAGAGGCACTCTAGTCAGGCCTTATTAGTGGGATTAAAGGCTTGCTTGGTGCCTTGACTAGGCCATAGCGTGTCAGGATCAAGGGCTTACTCCATCCTCCCTCTAGGAGGTACTCCAAGCAGGCCTTATAGGTGGGACTAAAGATTGGTCGGTGCCCTGACCTCGCCATAGCATGGCGCGTTCAAGGGCTTACTCCATACCTTCTCCAGGAGCGCCTTGACCTGGCCATAGCATGGCGCGATCAAGGGCTTGTAGATGCTTTACCCTGGCCATAGCATGGCGTGGATAAAGGATTACTCCGTCCTCCCTCCAGGAGGTGCTTTGACCTAGCCATCTCGGCACAGACAAAGGCTTTTGACCGTTTAAGGTAGTTTCCAAGTTTAAGGAGAATTCTACTCCCAACCATGTGGACTTTACTTAAGAAAGAGGTGCTTTATTCATTCACAGTGGGAAAATATGGTCGCAAATTTTCCGCATTCCACGTTCTAGGAACCATATTGCCATCTGGTTGACATAATTTGTAAGCTCCAGGAGGAATTACTTTGCACACGATTAGGGGACCCTCCCAGTTTGGTCCTAGCGGTCCATCTGCAGGATTCCTTGTGTTTGGCATCACCCTTCGCAGTACTAAATCTTTCTTTTGAAGTGATCTTGATTTTACTTTCGAGTTGTAGTATTTCAAGGTTCTCCTTTAATATTCTGCAGTCCGAATAGCTGCTTCATCTCTTAGCTCATGTATTAAATCCAATGATTCTTTCTTTAATTCTCGGTTTGGATCGAATGCATATGCGACCCTTTGATGTGAGGGTACCTCAATTTCAACTGGTAATATTACTTCACACTCATATGTTAGAGAGTAAGAGGTATGACCCATTGTAGTTATAGTGGATGTACGACAAGCCCAGAGTGCAAGTGACAATTCTTCTACCCAATTTCCTTTGGTTATATTCAATCAGTTTTTCAGGATAGTCTTAATAGCCTTGTTTTCCACCTCAACTGTTCCATTAGCCTTTGGATGTGCCACAGAAGAAAAGCTTTTATAATCTCATTCTTATGGAAAAATCGAGAAACTCTTCACTTTCAAATTGTGTTCCATTGTTAGATATAATTTTGTAAGGGATCCCGAATCTAGTAATGATGTTTTTAATAATGAGTCTAAGCACTTCCCAAAAGTGATTTTGGGGAGTGGCTCCGCTTCTATCCACTTAGTAAAGTAATCAATAGGCACTACAGCATATTTGGCTCCTCCTTTGGAAATTGGCAATGGTCTGATCAAATCGATTCCCGATACATCAAAGGGCCACGGGCTGGAAATTGGAGTTAATTGGCAAGATGGAAAAAAGGGAATCTTTGAGTAGTTCTGGCACTTTTCACATTTTTTACATACTCTATAGCTTGACCCATCATTTGAGGCCAATAAAAACCTTGTCTCATTATTTTCTTAGCCAACTTTATCCCATTGGAATGGTCTCCATAAAATCCTTCATGTGCTTCCCCTAATAATTTCATCCCATCTTCCGGACTAACACATCTTAAATAAGGAAGGGCGTATCCTTTCCTATAAAGAATTCCATCAATCATGACGAAGGTTGGAGCATGTCATCTAATTCTCCTAGCTTCCATTTTTCCAGATGGTAATATCCTATCGGTAAGGTATTCTACAATAGGTGCCATCCAAATGTTTCCGTAACAATTACCTGCTTTTGGATGGTTGGGCTCCTCATATAGAATTTCTTCATTAATTCCTCTTTCTTCTCTTCCTTACGTCATGGCCTGGGATCTAGTTAAAACCAATAGTTCCTTCCCTCGTTCGGGCATTTCCTCTTCAATAGTGGGATTTTATTGATACCATGCTGGTACGATACGGGTTTCTGGAGCTCCTCTTGAGCTAGCCAATTTTGCTAATGAATCCGCTTGAGAGTTATCTTCCCTTGGGACTTGGTGTATAGAAAATCTTCAAATAAGGCAAGCATTTTTAGCACCTTCTTAACATATAGGGTTAGTTTGGCATCTAGTCTAATATATCTGCTTTATCAGATTCACCATCAGTTGAGAGTCGCTAAAGACCTGAATTCATGAGATTTTAAGTTGCAAGGCCAGGGTTAATCCTTCCACCATCGATTCATATTCTACTACGATATTTGTTGCAGTGAACCCTAACTTCATTGCATAGTGTAACCGATGCCCATTAGGTGTGATTATGATGTATCCTGCTCCAGATCCCTGCTCATTTGATGCCTCATCCACAAATAGTTGCCATATGGGCTTTTGATCTCTTTCTTTCTCTGGCTATTCCTTAATGAAATTTGTACATTCATTGATAAAGTCCGCTAACGTCTGCCCTTTAGTTTTTGTTCATGGATGAAGTTCAATATCATATTAGCTAAGTTCAATTCCCCATTTCACTAGCCTACCTGAAGTCTCAGGTTTACTGAAAACCTGTTTGAGTGGAAAGTTAGTCAATACTCTGATTGGATGTTCTTGAAAGTATGCTCTGAGTTTCCATGCTGTCGGTATCAAACAATAAGCTAGCTTTTCTATGACTGGATATCGAACCTCGACATCCATCAACCATCTTCTTACATATAAATGGGAAATTGATTTTTATTTTCTTCTCTAATCAGCACCGAACTAACTGCATGTTCTGAGACTACCAAATACAAATATTGGCTTTCTCCATCCTCAAGGTTGGATAATATTGGTGGCCTTTCTAAATGATTTTTTAATTCTTGAAAGGATTTCTTACAATCTTCTCCCCACTCAAAGTTCTTTCTTTTCTTAATCACATTGAAGAAGGGGATGCATTTACTGGTTGCCTTGGAGATGAATCTGCTTAGGGCTGCAATTTTACCATTCAAACTCATTACATCTTTGCTGGTTTTGGGCTTTACCGTGTCTTTGATATTGGATCTAGTCGGGACTGGCTTTGATTCCTTGTGCGCTAACGATGTAACCTAAGAATTTTCCAAAATGAACTCCAAAAGTACATTTATGAGGATTCAGTCTCATTTGATACCTTCCTAACACTTCAAAATTTCTTTAAGATACTTAAGATGATTCTCAACTTCATGAGACTTTACTAGCATGTCATCCACGTAAACTTTCATATTTCGTCCAGTCTGTTCCTTGAATATTCTATTGACCAATCTCTGATAACTAACTCCTACATTCTTCAGCCCAAAAGGCATTGCTTTATAATAGAAAGTTCCCCAATCGGTAATGAAGTTTGTATGCTTTTCATCTGGTTTGACCATGGGTATTTGGTTATACCCTGAATAAGCATCCATGAGGGATAATAGCTTATGACCACTAGTTGAATCAACTAAATGATCTATTCTGGGCATTGGATAATAGCTTTCGGGCATGCTTTGTTCAAATCGGTATAATCACGCAAGTTCTCCATTTTCCATTTTCCTTTTTTACCAACACTGGATTTGCTAGCCATTTTGGATAAAAAACTTCTCGAATGAATCCATTTTGAAGCAGCCATTTAACCTCTTCTTTTAAGGCATCAGATCGAACCTTATCAAATGCCTCTTCTTTTATCGAACGTGGGTCACATTTGGATCGATATTTAGTGCATGGCACATAACTGATGGATCAATCCTGATCATATCCGAACGAGTCCACGCAAATACGTCTTTGTTAGCTTTAAGAAATTAAATTAAGTCTGCTTCCAAGTTGTCCTTCAATTCCTTTTCCACTCTAACAATCTTGGCCGAATCGGCTGAATCTATACATATCTCCTCGAGATCCTCTATAGGCTTTATCCACTCTGTTTCCCTTCGATAATCTAATTCTTTAATGATCTCGCTTTCTTCTATAGAGTTTGCATCAGTCCTCTTCCTCTTGCTCCCATATGAGATGTACCTTCCAAACACACGTTTATTTATTTTATTAGATCTTATTTTTGCTTCAAATGTTGGATGTAAAAATCCATAATCTAAAGACTGAAAAATAGTAGAGGAATCATAATAAGAAGAGTACTCCCTTTTATATTGATCAAAGATGGCAAAATACATTTCACGGGAGCTAAATTGTTCTCCCCGAATGGTACCCTAACCTCTTTTAGTTAAAAATTTCACCATTAGATACTTCGGTGAGACAAATGTATCCACCTCATCTAACACTTGGCGGCCAAAGAATGCATTATAATATGATGGCTGATTGATGATCACAAAAAGAGTTTAAATAATTCTGCAGCATGGTGGTACTCCCATTTGTACTAGCAGCTTTATTTGACCTACTAGAGTTGACCCTTTGTTATTGAACCCAAAAATAGGTTCAAGACTAGGCTCTAGCTTATCTTTAGAAATGCCCATTTGATCAAAGGCGTGCTTGAAGATGACGTTGACTGCGCTTCCAGTATCAACCAGAATCTTGGACACTATAAAAAGCCCGATTTGAGCAGTGATCATAAAGGAGTCATTATGGAGGTGATGAATTTCCTTTTTGAGCTCTTGGGGAGTGATGACAAGATTCGGCATTTGTATATTAATCCATAGATTTTAAGCGGGGACTCTTCCTGGACAAAAAATACTCCTTCCCTAGCTTCCTTGATATATCTATTTCTGGCTCCTTCACTAGTTCCCGCTAGATGTGGTCCCCCATGAATCACATCAATCCTATTCAAGGGTGGACTCAGGTTTAATGGATCTTTATCTTCTAAGTTATTCACGGTATTATTATGGAACTTTCGCGGTCCATCGCTGGTTCGGGGTGCTTTATGTTGGTCCTGAATGAATTCTTTCAGGTATCCTTCACGAATTAGCTTTTGAATAATTCCAGCCAGCACTTGGCACTCACCAAATTTATAGCCATTCGATTTATGATAAGCACAATTCATCCCCTTTCTTTGCTCAGGGTAGTTTCTGGCCATGAATGAAGTTGGGAAGTTAACTTCTTCTTTTATTGTGGGGTAGATATAAGATGATGGCTTGTTCAAAGCGATTGAATTAGTATTGGAATCCTCCTACCTTGGCTTTTTGTGTACTCGATCAAAACCAAATCATCCACTCTCCTTCTTAGGGTTAGCTTTCTTCTTGGCATAGCACAATTCATCCATTCGAATGAATTTATTAGCTTGGAAGTGAAAGTCTTGTAAATCTTTACATCCATGAACAAAGAGCTCTTTCCAAAATGGTGTATTTTCTATCAATCCTGAATGCACTGCAATCAGCTTATCCCTATCATTCATGTCTTTGGCCTTTAGTGCCTCAATATTAAACCTTCTGAGGTAGTCACCCAAAGATTCTCCCTGCCTCTGTTTGATGTTTGCTAAAGCAGTATAATCGACCGTGGGGTCTTTGCATATGCAGAATTGAGTGGAGAATTCATAGGAAATTGTTTCCACGAGTAAATAGTCATCTCTCGATACTGATGGTACCATGTTACGGCAGCCCCTTGAAGGGTTACTAGGAATATCCTGCACCACACTACCCCAGAAGCATTATATAGATCCACTTGGCTGTCAAAAGCCATTAAGTTGTCATCAGGATCAGTAGTGCCATGATATTTCATGGTTGGAATCTTGATGTGAGATGGAATTACTACCGACATGATTTCATCAGTAAATGGAGCTACTTGTTCATTGTCATTCACTCGCTCATCTAGAGTTCTTCTCCCTTTAGCCTTTAGCATGTCTTTAATAGCCTTCTTTGCCACATCTTTCAAATAAGCTTTAGCGTCATGATAGCATTTCCAATTTGGGTTGTATTCCTTTGAAGTTGAGCTTCCAAATTTCTCCAGAGATTTATCTTGTATTCTACCTTGATAATCGACTTTAGTTGCATGACGTTCTTTCTTCTTTGATGATGTTAAGTCAACCTTGCTCTTACCTTTGAACGTATGAGCTTTCAAGTTTATCCTTAGGGAGACCACCTCATCTCCCATTGTTGGTTTAGCAGTTTTGGAAGATTCCTGAGATAGGGCTACCTTCAGGAGCTCTTGTCTAGTAATTGTTGCTCTAAATGCCTTATCTTGACTGCATTATCATTTGGTTGTGCTGGAGTTGATGGTTACCTTGGCACCACCGCTTCCAAGTTGAATGTTGAAGTAATATTTTCTTCCAAAACTGTTGTGTGTACACAACAAGAAACAGTCCTTTTTATAGCTTTTAAAAATTGTTATTAAAGCCTTTTAAACGCCATAGATCAACAAGTTGTAATAAATCTGATAGATACAATAGCGTTTCAAAATTGCAATGGAAAACGGACTTTTAACAGCATTTTTGTTGCCATCTTAGACTAGACGTATCGGTACAACTACTTTTCTATAGCGTTTTGAAGCTTGCTATAGAACTTTTACACAGAGTTGTGTTTTATGATATTAACAATTATGACATCATTTAATTGATATAATATGTTGACATGTCATATTATTGTAGTGTCTAAAAACGCTGTGGAAATATTATGTCAATCTTTTATTACGTATTGAAACGCTATAGAAAATTCATTACTATCTATTCTACCATTATATTTTGCTATGAAAACTGTTTAATCCTTGCAGAATATTCTGTATCGTACTAGCATATTGCTATAGTATGTGAAAGCTGTAACAATTTTTCTTTCCTTAGCATAGTTAAAACGCTATTAAAAAATTTCCATTGCTTTTTTTTATTGCCATATACATTCAACCTTACAATTTTCAATTCTACTAAACTTATTTCAACTAATATATTATAACAATTCAAAAAACCACACTTAGCACATTGTAATGTACGTAATCAAATGGAGTCATAAGCCAAACCACAAAATTATATATATCCATAATATTTCATACATGGAGTATTAAGCATATAAATATTTGTGACCAAAAGTAATAATACATACAACTGTAGCTAACTAAAATGATACAAACTAAAAACAAAGACCTATGAACGTCGATAGACAATACATTAATGCACGCATGACCGATTTGAAGGAGAAAGAGTGTGATATCGTGTAGCAACCTCAAAAGCATCATACAACGCCTATAAAAAAGAAGCGAGATAAAATTAGTCATCTATACTTCATACACTTAATCAAACCATGGTTAACTAATGTAGAAATAATGATATACAAAAATTTAGTCATCCTACACTTAATCAAACCATGGAGGATTTCTTTTTCTTTATAATCTGCCAATCATATTGAACACCTGATAAAACAAATATAGTTTCAATTAGAAAGAAACTGGAAAGGAACCATGCTTAAAATATTTGGTTTTTCAAATTTTTATTGTAGAAAAAAAAATCAATATTGGAGTTAGCTTGGACTGGAACTATTATTAGTTTGTCAGTTACAGGTTATGACAAATGTGCCTACCATCACTCAAAACTAATTGTTTGAATACTGAGTTTGGATAATAGTTTAGATATTAATATTGACTTTAAATATTAACCATTGGAGTTTAGTTCATCTAACTCGGTGATTTTTCACATGTAATAATCACATATTACAATGCTCTGTGTCTTAGATTTGATATTCAAAATCGCCAAGTTGAGAAATTAATTGCTTACTTTATTTAACTTATGTATAATCTAATAATTTAATCAAAGTTTGAGTTGATTAACTAACAAACTCAAATATAAATTTGGTTTACAAGAATAAGTCTACTGACGTAAACGTTTACAACATGATTCTATTTATTTTCTCGTCTAGTAAACGGTTAAAGTTTTCTACCTGCGAAAAACAAAAAAGTTGGGAACTAATTTGTCCCTATCACACTAAATTATGTCATTCCCCTATCAATCCAAGTTATGGTAACACATTGGTACCACGAGAGTGTTGCACGCAACTAAAGAGAGTCAGTGAAGAATGTATGTGCCAATGATCAGATATGCAGTGAAACAAATGAGGCAAAAGGCAGAATATACTGGCCAAGACTCAAGAATGCATAGGAGGGTGCAGAGAAGTGATGTTGAAAGGTACCTGCCAGCAATGTGTAAAATGGAGCCACACCTGCAAAATGATTTAGGGTGTATACGAAAAAGTGAGTAGCAAACTACGGGTTTTCACCGTTTATATTGCCTAATATTGGTACAACATGAACACTTGGTATTTACATGGGACGCATTGATTGTAATCCTACTATCAATGATAAACAAATATCAAAATCTAAAACCAATGCCTTATTGTATTACTTCACTTTATATATTCCCATTCCTTCACGTTGTAATTGCATATAATTTTTCTACCCTTTCGCATACAGGTAGGCTCCAACCAAAACCCAAACACAATGTTTTGAAGATCGGACCCGGCCGTAGATTCAACCGCGGCTAACCGTGAGCCGCTGGCGGCGACGGCCGGGAGTTGAGTTGAGCCGTAATCTCCATCGAGCCGCGATTAAATCAGTCAAAACCCTAATATATTGAATAGGAGATGAAACATTAATGGCTTTATCAAATTAATTTGGGGCTTTGCACAGTAGGGTTTCTGAGTTCAGTCGGAAACGGAGGAGAAGAGGATGATAACGATAGATGACATGCATATTTGCACTTGAAACCTTTAATTCTTTGTTATTTTGTTAAGTTAATTTTGCAAATTACACCCATTTTTCCATATAAATGCATCCGGGTCTTCAAAGCTATGACTACAATACATACCTGCTGAGTTTGCAATAAAGACCCCTCATTTTTTACTATTTTGTGATAATAAATTTATAACCTACAGCACTTTTGTTACATAATTGCATATAAGTCTATGAATTTCCTCCGCAAAGAACCGGCGGTCCGACCGGTTGAACCTTTGGAGCCTCCGACCTTGAAGCATCACGGCTTGATCGACGGTCGGGTCTTCAAAACATTGCCCAAACATCATTTACTTATTTATTGTTATTATTTTTTTTTTTTTGCATGCACAAGCTCATATGCAGCTCCCCGTTTCATATTCTTTTCTTCCATTTCCGTGCATGTCCAAGAACCCAAACCCGTCCTCTTTCTTCCTCTCCAATCAACGCCTCGAGCCATGAAACACCTCGCCACCACTGCCGTTCGAAGCTGCAACCGGAGACGCACCAGCCTATGGCCATCACGGCGAACTCGATGCCATACGCCACCACCGGCCTGCCATTAGCTCACCACGAATTCACCTCTCCAGCCACCATTTCTAGCCACCTGAGACCGAATGAACTGCACCGATGAAGACTGCTCGACCTGCTGCACCTACTGATACCAACAACACCTCTGGCCATCATCGACCACGGTCTACAACCATGGTCGGGATTTTCGACTGCCTCCCGCTATCACCATGCTTGTCTCCATACCGATCGAACAGCAGAGCTAGCCTCACCATCGCGAGGCGGACACGTCTATAGGTCTGGTTCGATACGTTGCTTGAAGACGAACTTCGTCTCCTTCACGGCCACTGATCAGGCCATTTTCTAGCTTGTATCCTTCATCGATTTCTACGCGAAGGCTGTCGAATAGTTCATCTTGATGTTGTCTACAACTTTGCTTTTGATCTCGTCCCATAATAATCACTACAAGGGGAAACACGTTTTCCGACGGCCAAAAGCCGTCGGCGGCCGTCGAAACCCGTCGGCCGCCGTCGGAAATTGCCGTCGGAAATGGAGTTGTCGGGAAGCAGTATTTCCGACGGCTTCCGACGGACGCTGCCGTATACATTCCCGACGGATCCAGACGGTTTCCGACGGATACCGACGGGTGTCGGAATCCGTCGGAAATCATCTGAAACAGGCCGTCGTTATCCGTCGAAAACCAACGGGAATTTTGACCAATAAGCTGTCGGTAGCCGTCGGAAATCTGCTGTTTTTTTTACATTTGCTTCACATTTAGCCTTCCAACCACATTTCTCTTCCAAACATTAGAATATTAATACTGCACAATCCAATATACAATAGTCCAACCAAATATTCAAACCCAAACCACAAAATATTTAATAAACACACAAATAAATAAAATTACATCAAAATATAAATAATCATTCCAACATTAACATAATCCTAACAATAACTGTTCTACCATGTTGTTAATACACCAATTCATCAATATTCTCATATACGTTCTCATACTACCATAGAACCAAATGTATCAAACATAATTATATATAAATCAACAATTACCTACGCCGTCTATCAAATCATTCTAAGTTAAAACAAAACATACCTGAACGAACAAGAAAGCAAGTAATGAATCAATCTCCTGCAGATCCAGAGCCAGCCGAGGAAGGAAAGTGACCACCACCCTGCTGATGCTGCTGCATGTACTCTAACAACTGTGTGGTGTGCATGGCCTGTTGGCGGTTCTGCTCCTCCAACTGGGCAACTCTAGTATGCAATTCTTCTATATCTGCAAGATCGCTCTGATGTCTACTCCGCCGTCCCCTACTCTGACTATTGGACTGCAATAATTGAAAAATAAATAAAATCCAAGTTTATTGTTTTGAAAAAGTGAAAATATCATATTTTAAGAAAAAGTAAATTATTTACCGTTAAATTGCCAAATCCGTATCGTCGACCATGCTCTGCTGGATCCATAACGGACTCAAAAATAACATCTTTCTCATTGGTCGTCAGTTGATCTCGACCCGTGTCAGCAAGGAGTTTCTGCCGCTGCTCCATAAACTTCTCCTGCATTAACAAATTAATAATATCATATCTTATGTCATCATAGATTAACAATTAAAACAATTACTAATACTGAATAAAATAAAATATGCTTACATGGCTTTTGCTGGATTTATCGTCCTACCATGTGTACGAAACAGTCCCGTCTGGATTAACATGCTCGACAGCATGCGTACGGGTGAACACGTCCATATAGCTGACAGGACCATGTGACTCGGCTTCCTGAAGTTGATTGTTACATACAATTATTATACATTTAAAATCATATAGTATAAACTATTTACATTTATTATTCAGTAAATTTACCAACTCCTGCCGATACTGCTGAAACGACTTCGATCCTCCGCGATGAGTGACGGGATTCTTATTTCTATTTGCAGAGTTTCTATCCGACTCTGCCTGTACATTCATAATTTTATACGTTAATTTTCGATCACGTCAAATTAATAATTCAAAAAAAATTAGTATACTTGCCTTCGCCTCGTCCGTCTCCCAGTATCTCAACCAAGCTTGCCACACGCTCTCTCCCATCCACCGTGGTTTCTTACCAGATTTCTTAATCTCAGATATCGTATCCCTGTAGTTCTTGCGCATCTTCTTCATCCAGTATGCTCGTGCCAGCATCATATCATCTGTCTGGATGTCTATCTCAGCCTGTGTTAAAAAAAAGATTACACTTTAAACGATATAAACAGTAAAAAAACGACAAAAACGAATTAAAAATGGAAAACTGAAAAATATGCATACTAGGACATCCTGCCATATGCACTCTATGATGTGAGGAGGGATGTTATCCCACTTCGGCCAGCAGGCACTCATCCTACTGCGATAAGAAGCTCTAGAGACGTCCAACACAATCTTAGAAGGAAGTAGATCGAACCCTCTGTTTTTAAGTACGATATAGATAAGTACGTATGTATATCATAGAAAAAATAAGATGCTGAATAAAATTTAATTCTTACCCATCTACTCTAGGGACTAACGATACAACTGCACGCTGTGGCTCTTGCGATGGGCCAATGCCATCGCCTCCTAACGATCGGGAAGAGCTCCTACCTTTACATGACATATTGATAAACCTGTGACATATACACATCATTATATAAGAGAATAAAAACATGATAATTAATATATTTCATATGAAAATGACATCAACGGTATAAATTGCTTAATTAATAACTGAAATGGAAATAGAAATGGAAGTGTGTTATACCTGATTCATAATGGGTGTACTATTCCAACGATAAGCAGAGTTCATTGCATTTTCAATAAAAATTGCTAAATAAATGACAAATGGAAATAACATAAAACATGCAAAAAATAGTAAACGGATTTGGTTTCATATAGTTACATCAATTTCATAATACATCAAGAATTCAACATAGTTACATCAATTGCAAAAAACAGAATCAGATTTATATCAGTCATCATCGTCTTCTGATTCAGATTCGGTCTCGTTTTCGACGATATTTTCTTCCGCACTGTCAAACGCTTCTATCAAAACATTAGTTTCTTCGATCAAAGGACCAAAATCTGTATGATCGTCTGTAATTATTATTTCGTTATTTTGCTCAAGATCTGCCTGATAAGCTTGTTCATCCGGAATATTCTTCCCATCAAATGTGAATCTGGCCTTTGTTTTAAAAACTGCAGACCAATCTGCTTTATCTCTTTTTAGAGACGGATAAGGAGCGTAATAAACTTGCAATGCTTGTTTGGCTAGTACAAAAGGATCATACTTGTGATAGTGCGATGTATGCTTTATTTCGATAAGATTATAATCCTTGTGCACATTAATTCCAGAACCTGGAACATTGCTAAACCAATTGCATTTAAATAGAAACACCTCCTCCGCGGGTCGTGAGAAATATGTCAGTTGCAAAATTTGTGTCAGAACGCCATAAAAATCATTTAAATGATTTTCTGGATCGTCACTACCTTTAACAAATACACCAGTATTATTTGTTAATTTTTCTGCACCGTATTCTTTGGTGTTAAATTTATATCCATTGACGAAATATATTGGATATGTCTTGACCACTCTTTTTGGTCCCATCGCTAGATGTTTCAACCCTTCATCAACAACACAATTTCTCGGCTTATAAACGTAATTTGAAAACCAACCGAAAAATTCTTTACTAAGATCTCCATTCGGATGTTCACGTTCATAAACACTGTTTATATAAACAAATTATTACATTAGGTTATACATGCGAATGCATTATAGAAAAGAATAAAACACAAATTATTATTTCAGATTACCTAACAAACGGTGCAACCTCGGCACAATTTAGAAGAATATAAGTGTGTGCTACATGAAGATCTCTATCGTCTAACCATATTTCTACACATTTTCCAGAAGGCCGACCATATTGTCTAAAAATAGATAACATTGTTTGAGAGGACTCTTGTTCGTCGCCTTCGTCATTACGAGGAACACTTTGAAATGAAATATTCACATGGTCACTGAAATAGTGAGAGAAAAAGAACGAAGCTTCTTCTTCGATGTAAGATTTACATATCGAACCTTCAACTCGTGCTTTTTGCCTCACTTTTTTCTTCAAATGATTCAAATATCTATGCAAAATTAATTTATATTAACTTCATCTTTCAAATGCAATTAAATTACGTTATAACATATTACATACCTCTCAAATGGATACATCCATCCATATTGGACAGGACCTCGAAGTCGTGCTTCAGCTGGGAGATGAACAGGTAAATGTTCCATCACATTAAAAAAACCTGGCGGAAATATTTTCTCTAATTTGCAAAGAAATATAGGAATGTCCACTTCAAGTTTACGTAAACGTTGCACTTTTAAAGTAGTCGAGCAAAGCTCTTTGTAAAACATACTAAGCTCCGTTACTACCTTCCAAACTTTTAACGGCAGTAGTTCTTTGAACATTACGGGAAATAAATTTTCCATCATTATGTGACAGTCGTGACTTTTCATTCCGCTCAATCTACCATTTTTAAAGTCAACACATCTACGAAGATTTGATGATATCCCATCAGGAAATCTTAACCCTTCCACCCATTTTAACACAGTTTTAACTTGATTATTATCTAATTCGTAACATGCTTTGGGTTTTTTACTATCATTTGGTTTCATATGAAGCTCAGGACGTTTGCATAATTCTTCTATATCACGTCTTGATTTCAAATCATCCTTCGTCTTCCCTTTCACATTCAAAATTATGTTAAAAACATTATCAAATACATTTTTCTCATTGTGCATCACATCTATGTTATGGCGAAGCAGAAGATGTTTCCAATACGGCAACTCCCAAAAAATAGTTTGTTTGCACCAGTTATGAACAACTGATTTGCCTTGAATTTCTGTTTTCTCGCCCGTTTCATATATCTTTGGATAGTCCTTAACAAGTTCATATATGTCTTCGCTTGACCATATCGTCGGTGGTTGTCTGGTTTCTACTCTATTAGCTAAAAAGTTTTTCTTGTCTCCTCTGAAGGGATGATTTACATGGAGAAAATATCGATGACAGTCAAACCATGAAATTTTCTTACCATGAGGTAAAGAAAACGCTCGTGTTTCATCCATGCAATATGGACATGCTAGACGACCGGCAGTACTCCATCCCGAAAGCATTGCATAGGCAGGAAAATCACTTATAGTCCACAACAAAGAAGCGAACATACGAAAAAATTTCTTCTTGGACACATCGTATGTTTCTACTCCTTCGTTCCACAGTATTTTTAACTCCTCAATCAACGGTTGTAAATATACATCTATTCCTTGTGTCGGATCGTCGGGGCCAGGAACGACAATAGTAAGAAACATATATTGCGTTTTCATACACATCCATGGAGGTAAATTATACGGTGTGACGATAATGGGCCAGGATGAATATTTAGAACCAAATTGAGAAAATGGAGAAAAACCGTCCGTACATAATCCTAATCTAACATTTCGACTCTCCGCTGCAAAATTTGGATACGTTTTATCGAAATGCTTCCATGCTTCTCCATCGGCCGGATGTGTCAACGTACCCTCTTCCTCTGTTCTCACACTATGCCACCTCATATTAGACGCAGTTACAGAAGATGCATATAATCTTTGAAGTCTTGGAGTTATGGGTAAGTAGTGCATACGCTTGTATGGAACTTCCTTCCCCTTCTTTTTTCTTGGTTTGTATCTCTCCTAGTTACAAACTTTACAATTTCTAAGGTTTGCGTCTTCTTTCCAAAACAACATGCATCCTTTTAAACATGTATCTATTTTCTGATACGCTAAACCAAAAGCCGACATAAGTTTTTTAACTTCGTAGTGATTTTCACACATTTGATTATCGGGCGGCATATGTCTTTTGGCAGCTTGTACAATAGCCGTAAACCCAGCTTCAGTGATGTTGTATTTTGACTTCATCGCAATGTATTCTGCGATTACTGACAGCTGAGTGCCGCTTTTACAACCATCCCAAATAGGTTTCTTAGCTGCATCTAGTAAATCATAAATTTTTTTAGCTTCAATATTTGGTTCTTCAACATTTCCATCATCGTCGTCAACTTCAACCATAGGAAACATTGATCGTGCTGCATCTTCGACCATATTTTCTATACGGGTCGTTGAAACTATTTCGTCAACGACACTTTCAGACTCTACAGAAGTATTTGCTACAACTTCTCCATGCCGATCCCAAACATAATATTCGGGTGCGAAACCGTGTTTGCACAAATGAACTTTCACAACATCTGGTAACAAATACTTCAAATGTCTACACCTACTACACGGACAACGAATTTCTAGATCGTTTCCGTTATTACTTAAAGCGAATTCAACAAACACGTTTATACCATTATAAATATCTTCTTTTATTGAGCCCCTCGGTCCTTTTCTTTGGTACATCCATCTCCTCCGATCAACAAAATAATCAATCATTTTTCCTATTTGACAAAATGAGAAGTTCAAAATTTAATATTTATTTTGATGAATACAAATTCGAAAAAGATTATTTTCATGGTCGTATAATATTTTGAATTTAAAGAACAGCGTCACAAATTTAAAAATATTTTCAAATAGGGCACATTTTATTTTTTAACGTAACGATTTAAAAATATATATAATTTTTTTTCTTCATTGGTCAGGCATCCTACTTCCCATTGCAAACACAGTAAGCATTTACATTTCGTATATTACTTCGTCTCAAACGATTCAACAAAATTTCGGCAGCATTTCCCTTTTGTTCCCTGCATTGTACACAAATGCGTGTACGCAGGAAACAAAAAAGAAAAGTTAGGCCGAAATTTTATGAACCGTTTGAGACGAAGTAGTATACAAAATATAAATGCTTACTGTGTTCATAACTTGTCCAATACAGGGACAAATCCGACAAACATTGTACCAGATGAATATAAATGGTCGTTTTTCAAAAAGAACGACTATTTATACAACGATCATGTACAACACTCGTCAGACGGGGCCAAAAACTCTCTAAGGGACATTTGTCAGTTACATGCGTGCATTTTACAAAAAAATACAGTTTTACTCAATGTTCACATTTACAAAAATATATATTAATTTAACACATTTATTCAACGTATTACATCAATTTAAGGCTGTTTTAACATTTTTGTCATTTTTCAATACACACAATATAATTTAGAGTAATGCATTTTTTTTGTTTCATAAGTAAATACGCGCACAATATAATACTCCTAGTTCATTCAATCAATTTATCTTATTCCAAATAACGTATACAATCGTCGAGTCAAGGCATACACAACAATTTACATATACATGAACAACGACAAATTATACGTATTTTTCACAATTTCACGATAAAAGATGAAATCGGTATACCATGTGATGCTATAAACTGTTATTACGCTATTGGAAACAATTGCAATCACTAATTCGTCCTAATTTATCAATTTATACAAGTCTAAAATTAGGGTAAAAACTGAATTTTTCACAAAAATAAGAGATTATACCTGAGATTAAGAGTAACGGAGGTTGATTAGGGAGCCTTGGAAGATCTGGAAGCTAGAAATTAGGGATTGGAAGATTGGAGGTTGAATTTGGGGGTTTTTTGGGGGGATTTTCATATGAAGAGGAGGATGAAGATGGCTCTCGGCTGGAGGTATAATCGCAAATTTCCAACGGCTTCCGACGGCCGCCGACGGCCCGTCGGAAACCGTCGGAAATTTTCCGTCGGAAGTCATCGCCCCATGCTGCCGGTTTTTAGCCTTTTTCTAGTAGTGAATTGATGGTTTGAGAGGTATTTGATTTTTGAAATTGGTGAAACATGATTGAATTAATGGTTGATATCTATATATACACGTGCACACACTATATTATTTCAAAATGTGTATTCAATTTCTAATTTTGCAAAGAAAGAAACGAAAGCTACAAGAATCTGAAGATGATATGGTTATATAATAAGTTACTGAAGAGATGATATATGTTTGGTTATAGCCAACAACTATATAAATGAGAATAAATAGTGATGTAGTGAACTATGTAACAAGTTGCTAAAAAAATAAGAGTGAAAGAATTATACTCACTGATGCTATTTGATGAAGATGAAGATGGAGAGGGTATGAAATAGTTTGTGTTTGCCTGTATAGAATGATCTTTGCATGAGAAGAATGCAGGGCTTAAATAGGTGTGGATATTAATTTTAGGTTATACCATAAATAGATAAGTTAATATATGGTGATGAAAGTTTTTTTTTTTGAAGATGGATAAAAGGCCCAGCCCAAGTGAAATAACAACATAACCGGGTAAGAAAACTAATACCCGAATCCTCAAGCAACACTTGCCCTAATTAGGGTTGCCGACTTTCACTCGAAACACAAACAAAGTAAAAACAACAAGCCACAACAATGGCGGAAAGCGATTCAGGAAACCTAATTCATCTCATCGTCTTTCTTCTCACCACTAGCTTCGTCGCCTCCCTTCATTACTCCACTAGTCTCGCCTCTTTCCCAGTACGAAAGCCCCTTGTTAAATATACCTCGCATACCTTCCCTTTCTTCGTTTGTGAAGAAACTATTCTGATGTTGGAATTCCCGAGGTAAATTAGCAGATCTGTTGTCACTGCGACTCAGATCTGCTAGTTCCTTAATTTGAAGCTCAACACGAACTTGGCTCGTGGCAGTTGGATTTCTGATCGACGATTTGTTGTTAAAATCACCAGATCTGTAGTCAACACGACTCTGATCTTCTGAGTCAAATCTAAAGAAAGCAGCGCGATCTCTACTCGATGCAGTTCGAACTCTGTTATAAGCCCTATCTCGAGTAAATTCGTCAGATGAATGATTCCTTGCTCTAATACTCTCTGGATGAGCTAACAGATGTTCCAGATGCTTGCTGCCTGCTTCTGTACTCCAATCTTCAGCTAAATTTGGAAACTTGGTTTGATCCTCCCTTTTTTTCTTCGATTTGTGAAGCAGGATTTTACTGTCAGTTTCAATAATTAGTCATTTCTGCTCTTTACTGCTACTAACATTATTATGAGTACGATCATTTCTTTCTTTCCATAAATGATAGACCGCAGTAGTTATATAGATGTGAGCTAGGTCTCGATTCACTGATTTTCCTTTGAATTTGATATTTATTAGCTGGATAATTTGCTTGAGAACCAGTAGATCATTGTTGTGAATATCCAGTTTATCTTTAATATGCTTCCAGATAAACTGTGAATAACTGCATTCAAAAAATAAATGGTTAGAGCTCTCATTTTCTAGATTGCATAAGGAACAAAGTGAACTAGAGCTATTACTCCACTTATTAATTCTGTCCCAAGTTGGCAATTTATTATGAAATGCAAAAAAAGTACAGTAGACCATCTTAGGACTGTTCACCTTATTCCAAATGCAAGCATACCAATCAACCTTGGTGACTTTATTTCTAATAGCATTCCAGGTGTTTTTAAATGAAAACTTCCCTTTGTTATTTGATTTCCATAACCAATAGTCACTGTCAGCATTACAATCTAGATGAATTTTACATATTTCATCTTTGTGTGGATTAGTTATAGGGTGAATTTGAGGTTGCCATTGATTGTTAATAATAATAGATGACACTGTTGCATTAGCATCACCAATTATTACCAAATTACTCCAACCAATTTTATTGACAAATGAGTCATTATTAAACCACGGATCAAACCATAAGCTAGTTTCCTCACCTGTTTTAAAATTTCTATCCAAAAGAAACTTACCAATATTTCTGCAATTTAAAATTTGCTACCACGTGTTAGACTGATTGCTATTTGGAGTAATATTGCAAAAATTACCTCTCCTGAGATACTTAGCCTTCATCCACCTAGCCCAAAGCGAGTCTGCACTAAGAAATCTCCAAAGTAATTTTAAATGACAATTTAGACTAAGGTCCTTCATATTTCTAATGTCAAACCCACCTTCATCCTTGGGTTTACACACAGAATCCCAACTAACTTTATGATATTTACCTCTCCATAAAAAATTAGCACACCTGCTTTCTAATTTTTTAATAGAAGCTGAAGGGATATGAAAAGTTTGGAGCCAGTATAATATTATTGCATAAACCACAGTTTTAATCAATTCTATTCTACCAGCAATAGATAGAAGTTTACTAGACCATGTTTCCATTCTATCTTGTATTTTATCCAATAATATAGAACAGTCTGAATCTTTTATTTGATTAACAGATAGAGGCAATCCCAAATACTAATAGGAAGATCTTCAGTAAATTTTAAAACATTAAGAACATCATTTTTATAACTGCTATGTTTACTAAAGTAAACTTTACTTTTGTCAAGGTTTATTTGCAACCCAGCATAATTGTTCAGAGTATCAAAAACATTTTTAATAGAAACTGCAATTTTTTGATTAGCTTTCATAAATACCATTAGATCATCAGCGTAAATAAGGTGGTTAATACAGGGTTGTACTCTATTTATAGGATTAATATTCCCTTTCAAAGTTTCAATTTCCATCAAAATAGAAAAATACTCCATGACCATAGTAAATAGATAAGGTGACAAAGGGTCACCTTGTCTAATACCCCTATTACTATTGATGAAACCTTCAGATTTTCCCTGAACAAGTATAGAGAAGGTAGGAGTATTAATACATTCCATGATTAAGTCACAGAATTTACTAGGAAAACCCATACATTTCATAATATGAATTATAAATTGCCTATTTACTTTATCATATGCTTTCTGTAAATCAATTTTAGGCACACATTATCCCCTTTTTAGTATTGAATTTTCTCACCATTTCATGAGCTAGCATAGAATTTTCTGAAATTAACCTGCCAGGTACAAAAGCACTTTGGTTTTCAGAAATGATGAAAGGCAGAAATTTTTTTATTCTGTTACTTAAAATAGTAGATATAATTTTGTAAATAAAATTACAACAAGAAATTGCTCTATAGTCTCCAATATTAGAAGGATTTTTCTTTTTAGGGATTAAAGTAATAAAAGTGTGATTGATACTTTTAAGAATTTTACCCTTAACCATAAATTCATTTATGACTTCAAAGATTTGATTCTTAATATTCTCTCATTGATTCTAGTAAAATTTTGCATTAAAACCATCTGGGCCTGGGCTTTTATTATCATCAGCATTAAAAATTATATGTTTAATTTCCTCTAATGAAATAGGAGCAAGTAAGATATCTGAAGCATTCTCTTTCAAAATGTTTTTGCAAATAATATGAGGAAAATTTGTTTCAATATTTTCATTAAAGTATAGCTTCTTATAATAATCAACAGCCTCATTAGCAATTTTGACATGAGCATTAGTAAGACTACCAAAATTATCTATGATGTTACCAATATTATTAATATGCTTTCTGTTACTCATTTTAGCATAGAAACATTTTGTGCAATCATCACCAAGAGTTAGCCAGTCTACTTTAGCTTTTTGCTTAGCATTCATTGCATTCTTATAAATCTCATTAGATAAATTTTTCTGATTTTAAAAAAAATTGTTGGCAATATCCTTATCTGCTGGATTATTATCAGCCAAATTTTGTAAGATTCTACCCTCTTTTCTAAAATAATCCAGTCTATTGTTATTTAAATAATTATTCTTATTCCAGTTCTTAATATCGAATTTAATATTTTTCAACAACATACTGAACTGAAATTGCTTAGTGCCAACACAGGAAAAGTTTAAACTATTATCCATCAAAGTTTTAAAATCCTCTTCTAAAACCCAGCTGTTTTTAAATCTAAAAGGAGAAACTTTATTACTTAAATTCTCAGTGGTAAAGAGATTTAAAAGAAGGGGTGTGTGATCACTAGAATTTTGTTCAAGTGTTGAACAGATAAAGTCTGGGAAAGTATTTAAAAATTCTTTGTTGATTAAAATTCTATCCAGTTTACAATGGATATTCTTAGCTACACCAGATTTCCAAGTATATTTATTCCCACTAATATTTGGTTCAATAAGACCAGTGTTTAATAAAAAATTATTTACTCTATCAAATTTACTTTCAGGAATTTTACTTCCTCCAAATTTTTTAGAAACATGAAAAACAGTATTAAAGTCCCCCATTATAATCCAGGGAAAATTATACTTAGAATTCAAGTCTGTCAGATTATACCATAAATCATTTCTATCATTTTCAAAGTTACTACCATACACACTAGTAACTTGAATAAGGAAACCACCACTATTTTAAACTGACAATCAATAAATTGTTTGTTTTTATTAATTTTTTAGTTTGTCCAAATATTAGAATCCCATATAACAATGATTCTTCCTTTACAGTCACAATCATTGTTATTTGTAGATTTCCAGTTACTAGACAGCCTAAAACAAAATTTGTCATAATTATCATTGTTCAGTTTGTTTTCTAAGAGAGCAATAATAGTAGGTTTATACATGTTAATCATATATAAGATATCAGACTGTTTAGCAGGGGAATTCATCCCCCTGACATTCCAAGCAAATATAGACATATATATATATAATAAAAATAAAATTTAGATGGTACCTGACACTGTAGTACCCTTATCTCTCCTCTTATTTTCCACACTCTTAGCTTTTAACCTGGTTGACATTTCATCCCAATCTGGGTTTATAGATATGTATTTTTGTTTAAAAGCTTTCTTCTCTTTATTACCCTTGTTCTTACCAATAGCCTATGTTTTTGGTATATGCAGTTCAGAAATATCAAACTGATCAGCAGCATCCACCATTTCCATTTCATTACCAGAGTGATTATTACCTTCTGGGATTACAATAGTTGAAATATCGAATGGAACAGCAGGGCGAGGCATGTCTGAGTCAAACCTCTCAGTCACTGCAGCCTACTCAGGTGGAGGGGCTGTTTCAAGAGGCTTGCCCAAATTTGAGATTGCAGATTGCGGACATTCTTCATTGTCATTTTTACTATTTGTATCCTGCTTATCTGTAATAATACAAGGATCTGTAACTGGTGGGGTTACAGATTCTAAGACCTTTGTATTCTTTTTACCCACCATTTTGTTGCTCTGCAGATTTTCGTTTATGATTCCTCAATTATTTTGATGGGCTTCCTCTGCTATGACTTGATCATCTTGATCAAAGAGCACAATATCTTTCTTTCTGTGATCGGAGATGACATCTGTTTGATTGATCCGATCATTATCTTCAGATACCATAACTTGTTTTTGTGACACTGAATTGATTCTTGAACTTGGATATGTGTTTTCTTTTTCTTGCATTTCTTGATTATGAATCTTGGGTACCCATGCCTGTTTTGGGTTACACTGATCTCTAGTGTGCCCAAAACATTTGCATACATTACATTTTGGCGGCACCCATTCATATTCAACTTTCTGAGAAATTTTTTCGCCATTATACAAAGAAAGATAAATTTCATTATGAAGCTCATCCTCTGCAGACACTTCGACTAGAAGGAGAGCGTAATTCAATCTCGTCTTCAACGTTGTAGCTGCATCCATTTTTATGGGTTTACCTATGATACTTGCCATAACACTGAAAGTCTCTCTGTCCCATAGCTTCAGATTAACACAGGGTAACCTTACCCAGATCGGCATAGACGTTAATAAGTCTCTGTCCATCTTCAAAGAATCAGACCACTTTCTCATTATGATGAGTTTTCCATTATAGAAATATGGTCCATTTTTTAACACTGAATTACAGTCTTGAGATTCCTTAAACTTTACTAGAAAGAACCCATTTTCTCTAGTAAAGATTTCAAATTCACCAATCGGTTTCCATACTTTTTGTATGTAAGATTTGAAAAACAAGTAGTAAGGTTTGGTGCCCACTACATAAACAAGAACAGAATTATTCCAAGATTCAGTGGCTCTTTTACATACCTCTTCCTTAACCAAACCATACTTCTTGTTATTTATACTGATTGGTGCAAAATGCTCAAGACTGCTTTCTTCAACATTGGGTTCTTGAGGTTGATCGGCAACAATGTCTGCCCAAGACTTCCGGCCTTGATCTCTGTTCAGTGAGATGGATATTGGTTTTCTCTGGTTTGACAACATTACATCCTCTTTTCGCCCTGGTTGGTTGCAATCTGACCAACTCTGCCTTTTCGGTTGTCAAATTGAGGAACTGATGGTGACTCCTGAGCTTTTTTGGCCTCTTTTCTTCTTTGTTGTTTCGATTGAACCAATTTGAATCCTTCATCATCTATGCTGATAACCCCTGATGGCTTTCTGATGTGAGAAACCTCAGGTGGTCTGATTAGAGAAGAAGATTGGGAGAGATTTGAGAGGATTTGGTGAGAAAATTGATTTTCCCCCATGGCTGAGAGGAAACCCTAGATTTCAATTATTTCCTGTATCCAGTTATATGAATTATATCTTTGATGCCCTGGTGATGAAAGTTATAAGCACGAAAAAGCGGTCGAATTTCTTGAATAAGAAAATTAAGAATTTGTATTATTATTATTATTATTATTATTTAATTAATTTTTACATACCTTAAATAATTTTACACTCTTAACCATTATTACCCTACCGTGATTTGATCACCAATTAAAATTTCGCTCTAGGCGTTTTAATCCAAATTTTATTTTATATCTATAACGATTTTTCATTTATTAAAATATCACTTTTCAATTTTCAACAAGTATAATTATTTTATTTTCAAAATAAATTTTAAAATTTCACAATAATTATTTATTTTGCCGAAATAGTTTTCCAAACAACTTTTGGATTTTAATATTGTAATTCAGATTTCATATTTGAATTTTAAACTAATATTCTTCTTTTATTATTAAATAAATCCAAAAATTAAATTTATTGAATTAAATTCAATAAAATACCCGAAATAACTTTTTAACTCTAGTTATCCATTATAAAATGTTTGTTTTATTTTAATTTCGGACCGGGACGTTACAGTATAGCATCACGATAGGGCAAAAATACTCATGGAAAATTGTGGATTGCTTCATAAAACAATAGTTGGGTTTCACCAAAATCAATAACATGGCAGCAAGGATTCAGAAATATATCAAGTCTAGTATCATTTTATTATAATATACAAAAGGTGTAGATTAACTGAATGAATATCACAGTCATTGGAGTAAATGCACGAGCATGTTTCCACAGTAAACTTGCACATATAGGCTTATATAACCTGATAGAGCTATGTCTATATGCAGTCAACATAACTTAAGATTCAATAAGTTCATACTCTATTATAATACAGATATTAAATAAAGTTGACTTGATGATAAATCATTCCAAGGGAAATTGCGAAAGTTAATTTAGCGAGCCGAATGCTGAAAGTACTTGTAAGCGACATCATTTTGATTCACTTGTTCCTGGAAAGAAAAGGGAGCACATAATTAGGTAGGATTTTTTAGTGGAAAACATTCTAACCAAATAAAATATATCGTGGTGCAACGAAAAGAACTTTGGAACTAAGATGGTAATAAATTGGTAGAGGAAGAAACAAACTTAAAAAGAAATCTCACCTGGCCAAGAAGCACCTGATTCAGCTCACTTAGAGGAGGAGTCCTCTCTACAGCTCGTATTTGAGAAACTATGAATAAATGAAATAAGAAAGTCACAGAGAGGGACCTCCTATCTTATGTGTGTGCAGAATTCATACACAAATTGAACAGTACTTTTTTTGGGAGAAATCGTACATTTTGGTTTCTGATAAATCATAGAGTCGTACAAAATAAAAACGGAAACATGGAGGACAAGGCATGAATATCTTATACAGAATACCAGTAAGATAATAATCCATGTTTACATAGGTATACAACTCCCTAAAGTTGATAACCGTCTCTTTGATATCAACTGTGCACATGTGAAATTCTCAAAATACCTAGTCTGGATAACCACCCTTTGATATTTGTTATCATTGATAGTATGATAATAATCAATGCACCAACGTAAATACTAAGTGTTCATGTTACACCAATATTAGGCAATATACACAGTGAAAACCCATAGTTTGCTGCTCACTTTTTTCGTAATCTATTCACTTTTGTGTTCTTCTATATAGGAGTAACATAACCAAAACCATGTATTGATTTCTTTTTGTATCAGAAAGCGACCATTTTATATAAGTATTTCCATCATGAAATCAGTATCCCTTAATCTGAATCCATCAAAATTCTTGTTCTTTGTAATACATTTACTGATGGTTGAATTTATAACATAGTAAATGATGCATTTTAAAGGTATGTAGCCAGGGTCCCAAACTACCTTCAATAAAAATTAGCATAAACAATGAAGACAAAATGTAATGGTTAAAGCAAAACAATATGACATACCTATTTGCTATTCATGTTCTATTATTCTCTTCAGTCCTTTCCCATAGCTTGCCACCTTCAGATGTTAGTATTTCATGTTGAAGTTGCTGGTCAATGTAGTTCAAGCTGCTTTCATGTTGAAGTTGATATAAATGCAAGACAGCTACATGCACTAACATTAAGTTGTTGTCCATAGGCCATGCCTTGTTGTTGTGTCGCTTTTCTCATATTGACACTCCCTGTAGCTCGCTCATTACGGAATCCAAAACCGACTCATGCTTTCACCAACCTTGCGCGGCGATAGAACTACACTTCTTAGATTACACTCTACTAGTCTGTTAATGATGTAGTATTTTCTCTCTTTGGCATTGCCCAATGCAGCAAATAGGTGTAGCACATTCTGTACCCTGTTCATATTTATAGTTATTAGTTTGCAAGTCATTCTTTACTCTGTTCATATTTTTATTCCAAAAATTTAATAAGCAGAGAAGGAAAAATATTAAAAGCCTAATAAAGTTTCACATATGGTAAGCATAAAATGCATATTTTAGCAACTCTTAGTTGAATTTCTTGCAAATATCTCAAGTCTGTAGACCTGTGGTGCTGGTGCGGTCATGTAGTATCCTCGACTTAACTGACATGGAATACATCATTGCTACCTATTTAGCTATTTGATGGCTTATATGCAGGCTAACATTAATTTGTCGATAGCACTTGAAAAATTAAGTATTATGTTAAGATGGGTTGATGTTGATGCACCATAAATACTTAAGTCCAAATCCGATTAGGCAGCTAGGTTATGCAGTCAATATTAGTTTATGGATTCGTGGCAACTAGGTTTTAAGGTTGATTACTCTAATATGTTTCATTATCTTTATTGTTAGTTTCTATATTAACTACTCTAAGAATTAGTTCTACAATTAGTCGAAATTCATTTTATTGAGTAGTTTTGTTGATCTTTTTTAATAAACATACAGTTATTTTCACTTTGTAGCTATTTTACACCATGAGGTCATTTATGCTTTCTCCACCGAAAGGTTCTTTTACTTGACAGCTTATTAAGTAGGACTAATAAGGTAACACTTACTGCAAAAATAACTGAACTTTACCGATTTAAGTTACCTATAGACCTTTAGATTACCATGCACAACATAATTGCAATCCATGCTCCTTCATAAAATAACATTATCCATCAAGGTCCTGTTCACATACTACTTTAGCTTAAAGATCCGATGATACTAAATTCACTATTATAATTTTTAAGGCTTATCTATAGAGTCACCTTACACTTTCAAAAACAAATGCCACTTTTACCTTTTCACACTAATTCACAATTTAACCCTCTATTTTCATGATATAAATTTATTTAAAATAGGCAATAAATTTATTACTACCCTAGTTAATTAAATTGCAACCAAATTAGTGTCCTATTGTTAATAGATTATGTAAATAAAACCAACCAAAATAATTAGTTCAACACCATTAAACATAAAAAATTATTGTTATTTAGCATACATTTGTTCAATAAATTATTTCAGTTAACAAATCATCTCAGTTAAATTAATTTTATTGATAAATTATTTCAGTTAAAAAATCATCTTTGATTACACTTAAGAGGTAAGGGTTTGAAACATAGATACCTGAAGGAGGCGTGGGAGTATAGGTGGATTTCATTCAGCTATGCAGTCATCAGTGGGTTTGGCGGCCACTCTATGAGGCTTTGCTGACGCGAGGGTAGGCCACAATGGAACGATATCCTATTAGTTTTTTCTGGAATGTAGTGGTGGTGAGTGACAGAAAATGATGACCAGTGGTAAAGTAGAGTTTTAAATGATTCAAAGTCAATGACTCCCTTCAATACTGCATCAAATATCCCTTGTGTTTCTAACATTGAAAAACAGCAAGTTTAAACATATGCATTGTTATACGGATAAACCTGCTTTGAAGTGCTAATTTAAGCAATGACTGATATAATCAAACCTGCCCAAAAAGGCAGTACGTCACTCAACATAATGTAGAGTATAACTCCTGATGTCCAGACATCAGCTTCTGGTCCATAATGCTTACGTAGTACTTCAGGCCTATGTAATATGGACTCCCAACTACATCCTTGAACACCTTATATGAAATATCACAAGGAGTGGAGTATTTATTGGATTATTGTTAATTGTTATGATATCATCATCTCACAATCTTATGCAGATGGGTGAAATGGCTGTAGTATTCGACATGTATGATATCATGTTGTCTTCAAATACTATATGTCTCTAAGAGACAAGGAAAAGCATATCCAGCAATCATATATCTCATAGTGTGACCATTGTGTCTATAAACTTGGAGAATAGTAATCTATACACCATCTATTTGAAAACAACTATTTTATATGTTTCCAAATATAAACATTAAGCACAAACAAACACATATCTATTAAATAATAGTAAAGCAGAAGAATTCAAAGCTCGATTATTAATTCTAAGAATTTCCTTCCCACTCCTTAATTCTCTCTATATATTTTATTTTGACATACTTAAAATTCATTGCTATTATAATTATTACCATGTTTTTATTGGTTCTCTCTACTATCGATAAAATTTAATACTAATTTTTTCAATTATTTATATATTTCTTCCAAGTTTTTTCTGTTATTTTATATTTAAGTCCATATATATTAAATTTAGTAAGGTGATTTAAATTCAAGCTTTTTAAATAAATACAATTAACGAATATTCATTAATTGATCTAATAAATTTTAAAAAGTGACAATTCAATATGTGCACCCGCATTCATATTGACAAAAATGATAAAACTAATTTTTCATTCATGTTCAAATAGTTTTAAATTTCCACAGTTATGTACGAACTATTATAATGTTGAACTGATATTCTCTCCTATCATTTTTCATTTAAATGCCAACATTCAATAATTTGTACAGTTATTTACGGATTTCTTCTATGTTTTCTTATATTATTTTACATTCAAGTTCATATATTTCAATTTATTAATTGATCTTGAATTTAATTTTTTAACTAAATCCAATGATAATTCAATGTGTATACCACATTTGTACTGACTTAAATGGTAAACCTATATTTTCATTTAAGTCCATATAATTTAATATCTTCACATTATATACAAAATTATCCTTGATACTTTTACATTTTTCTACATTTAAGTTCATAAAATTTCTTTCTAAAATTAGTTATTTAATAATAATAAAATAGACATAATTTTTTCTTTCTAAAGTTGGTATTTCATTGTAAACAAATATATACAAAAACTTTGTTTCCAAAATTGGTACCTCATTACAAACATATATGACGTTGTTCCTTCATAAAATTGGTACGTCAAATGGACTCTTTATCATTATTAAATTATATTTTATGAAGAATAACATTACAATGGAATATCATTACAATTAATGATAAATGATGAATGTTTGTATTCTGTAATATTGAAAAATGAATAAATATTTTCAATTAGTACATTTTGGTATAAAAAGTTACATTTTAGTTATTTATATTCGTAATTTGAATTAATCAATGGACAAAATTTATACCATATTTTGATTAGAAATATTTTTCTTTCATATTTTATTATCTTTTTTATATAAATGTTAAATCTTTTTTGAAAAGTTTTATTATAAAATAAAAATAGTAAAGTATGAAACAATGGATTAAAAATCATTTTTTTACATAATTAAAATGACAATGTGATTTATAACGTTTCAGGTCTTATTTTCACTTAATATTTCTTTTAGGATATAAATAAATATATATATTATCGCTCTAATATTATCATATAATTATTTGATAAATATGTGCTGCAAGAACTATAAGTGCATACAAATACATCAAGTCTTTGGTATTACACTTCTATTTTTAGGTATTTTTCGTCATTCTCTCAAGTAATATTTGAAATTTAATATATATATATATATATATATCATTTATCTTTCAGCTAAATGTATCAAAACCTAAATGTCAATTTTAGAATATATGTACATGAATATTTATTTATGAAATTTTATAAAAATACTAATTTCAAAATTTATTAAGAATACTTATTTTCATTTATTTGATTGATAAATAATGAATCCTAAAAAATAATAAATCAATATATAACTTGTTTTTATCAACAAAAATGATAATTTATATTTATTCAAGTATAAAAATATATGAATCTCATAACAAAAATACACGGTTATAAATATATTAATCTCAATTTATAACTCATTTATTCTAACAAAATACATCGGATTTTGCATAATAAATTATATGTAATATTATTTTTCTATAACATACCGTGTGCAACACACGAGTTACACACTAGTACAAAGAAAGGAGGGAAAAAATGGAAGAAAGAAGAACAATTATCAGCACAGGAATGTACCAATTAAATAAATAAACTTATTCACTAGAAAATGGTGGAACTTTAATCCATCTGTTATAGGTAGTGCAGTAAACAGATTGAGTTTAAACGGTAATTGATATTTGTATCCACAAGCCTTAGCTGTTGGCAGTACTGAATGTTTATACATTGTTTTTTTATAATCGGTTAACTAGAAATAAGGATTTTATTTTAATTGGGCATGTCAACGGACCGGGTTCAGTTCGAGCATCTTTAAACCTGGACCCAGACCTAGTTATAATAATTAAAACTCGAGTCTGGCCTGAACTCGATGGGTTAAACCCAATACCCGAGCCGCTATTCGGGCTTTTCAAGCCCGTTGTGTAATATCCCAACTCGTAATATTTATGGGAAAACTATATTTTAAATTCATAATTTTGTAAAAAATATTCACAAACAATGTTAACATACAAGTGATGAAGCCAAGTTCACAATAGAAGGAGGCAAAACCATCTACATGCATACAAACAAAATAGTAAACAAATAACATTATTCACTCATGTTTTGGTACTATAAAAAAACTAATAATCCAATCAGGACCAAACCGGGTCTGGTTATGATCAAACCGTACCAAACCACAGTGGTAACCGGGTCAGATCTAGGTAGTTGGAGCAAAACCCATACCCACGTTAACAGGGTGGATTCAGGTCAAAACTCATACCATTGACAGACCTAATTTTAATAGGTAATTTTGAACTCATTGATCATCATGTAACCATTACCATAAATAAACATGTTGAATTTCTACCGAGTCTCGTTATATTTTTGAAGCTCACATTTCCTATTATGGTTACACACACACAAACATAAGGGTGTGTTTGCAGTCCGGACGTGTCGAAAATTGAAATGGACTAGCAGAATCAAAATCACCGTTCAACTGAAGTGTTTTGTACCGGATGGTTTTGATGCATCATACGCATCGAGATCCTAGGGTTTGATATAAAACAGATGTTTTTCCACCTATATAAATCCCCACCCTATTCTCTTCCTCCACCATCCCAAAACCGAAAAAACAAACCCACTTTTAGCATTTTTCAATCAAAGTCTAAGTGGTTTATTTTCTAATCGTGTTTATTTCACAATTTTGTACAATGTATATTTTTTTAGAATTCTTTTGAATTTATAATGTCAACCTCCTCCACTGACTCTTCGATCCAAACAGTCATCGATTGGAATTCTCAAAAAACGCTAGCTTTCATAAACACCTGTTTAGCACGAATAGATACTCGAGTTGGACGAGTTAGCAATTGGTCGCAGATACCACAGTCGAGTTCAACAAGCGCTTAGGCAATAATTTAACCATCATCTATATGGAAAACAAATGAAATAATATGAAACATGTCTAGATGTCATGGAGCCAACTACTACAAATAGCGGAAGACATTTCGTTGGTTGAAATATATTGTGTTCAATAAGATCAAGAATAGTGGCAGACAACTGCTACATGCTCTCGCCGCTTCAAAACCATGCTCTTCCAAATTCAGACAGCTGGACGATATGTATGACGACGCAATAAAGGAATGCAAGTGTGTTTACAACATTCCTCTAATACCTCCAGCTCACTTCGACGTCCATCTATACTTTGATATTCTTTTATTATATAATGAATGAGTTGCTTTCTAATCTCACCGCCACTACTCCATGATGGATGTTTGATGACGCTCCATCATCTTAGGCAAATCAAGAGAGATCATGTACTTTGAGAGACGTCGATCTAAATTCTGACGTGTTCAAATAAACTAATGAAAATTGTATCAGAAACTGATTGCCTCTCGACGACTATCTGGAGTGGGAGCTTGTAGTAATATTTGCGCACGAGCCGAGAAATTATCAACTAGTTTGTTCTATATTGAACAAGGAGAATGGACTTAAATGTATGTTGAATTATTTTGTTTAGCAATTTAGATCGAAATAGATGTGATGTAACATTATTTTTGAACTTATATTTTTATAATAAAACGTACCGAAATTTATTTTCATAGCATGCACTTTTTTTTCATTTTATACATAATTTATAATTTAATATCAAATATTAATATTTATTCAAAAATACTTAAAATAATTTAAATAAATAAAAATAAAAATTCATACAAAAAATCATTCCTCTTTCGCTGCACAAAATCACATTCTCATTTTATCGAACTTTCATTGTTCGTGCACCGTTCATAATACCCCTTTCGGCGACCACTTTTGCTTAGGGAAAAATGCACCCTTACCAATTTTCAGCTAAACGGTTCAGATCCATGAAAACTATAATGCAGTAAACTGTAAACAAAATGATCGTAATATTTAGAGTATTCCTATTGTGATTTTTCACCACACATATGACCCAAATCCATATTTTAGTAAATATATTGCTACATATATGAATGACATAGTAGGCCAACTTGCTATATCCATATAAACTGCTTGCGCTACTAAATACAGTAATATAAATTTGTTTCCATTTCAAATATTTATATATTCAAATTTATACCTAGTTAAAATTTAAACCTCTTACCAGGTTTAAAGAAAACAGACAATCTGAAATCGATAGCCTTGAGCGACAAATCATCGTCTCTATCAACCAACAAAAAATTCTTTGCCTTCAAATCCCTATGCATAACATTAAGCGAATGACAAGCTTCTACAACCCTAACAATAATCTTTGTAATCTCGGCCGCCTTCCTCTTACTATACTGCCCTATCTCTATAATCCTATCAAACAACTCACCCCCACTATGGAACTCCATCACAATGTGCACATACAATGAATCCTCATATGCTCCTTTTATTTGAACCACATGCTTATGCCCAGACAAATAATGCATTATTTGTATCTCTCTCCTTACATCATCTATATCCTCTTGTACATAAAGCTTCCTTTTCGATAGATTTGCAAGCATAATCTATAGTGGTTGCAATTTCAGTGCACAAGTAGTACCAAATGACTGCACTATTGGTTTTCCAATGACAATAGTTCGAATCACTAGTTAGAATGACAAGATTGGAGCATGACAACTGAAAAGTGACGACCCTCAAGCAAGAGATGAAAGGGATTGATGAAGATTTTCGATTTGAAATCGATGGACACTTAGGGTTTATTCATTTTGATTTATCGAGAAGAATTATTGAGGGAGCGTGAAAATATTGGATTTGAATTAATGGATATTAGGGTTTATCCCTTTGATTTTTAGGGAAGAAAATATTGAGGGGAAATGTGGAATAATATGGGAATAATAGAAACGAGGGAAAGTGAAATTTTGGGGATAAAAGAGAGGGAAGGATTGTACCACGCCAAAAAAATTAACATGATATAGCGTTTATAACCTTTTCTCCTTGAATAAAATGAATTGCAACATCATCACGCATAAACACGCCATCATGTTCTGCAATTGAAAATGAATTTTTTTGTAGTGGTATTGTCTCCTCATCCATTCGACTAAGTCTTTTCGATTTCATTTTCCTACAATAAGTCAAACATTCTATAATTAGCCTATAAGGAAACCACAAAGTTGGAGGTTCGAGCCCTCCTTCTAACGTTAAAAATGTTGATAAAAAATCTAGTCAACTCCTCAAAGAAAAGTTTAAGAAGGAATCAATCCCTTCGGAACCCCTTTCGAGTAAGTTGAAAGTGCCTTTATACCTTTAAAAAGGGGAACCCTTTCGAAGGCATAGATTTTGCTGTCATGGAAAAGGTTCCCTCGAAAGGAATTATATGTTTTGAAGTACTCAAACAGCTTTTGAAGGAGTTCTCCCAAAGGATATGACTTTAATGATTACATAATGAATCCCTTCGAAACCCCTTTCGAATGAGTCAAGAGGGTTTTATACCTTTGATGGGACTTTGAACACAACATAAGTTACAAATAAGAGGTAGACTCAATATGCTATGAAATTTTATTTTGGATAGATGATGCAAGTCCAATTGACTTGACAATATTGGATTATCATCATCACGTCAATTTGGTATTACATAGGCTCTAGACGTGATGATAATATGTTTCGAAATCAAAATATCAAAGACAACTCCATAGCATTGCATATGCCAAATAAGGGTTAGGAAGATAAGTGAGTATTATATGCAATTGGTTATTAGACAAGCTAATAGCCATAATGATCTTCCTCATATTCGAAATCAATATTAGATCCATGTAGGGCTGTCAATGGATATCCGAAAAATCCAAAATCCGTCCGTATCCGCATCCGAAAAGCGGATAAATATTCGATATCCGAAAAAAGGATGCGGATGCGGATACGAAGACATCCGCATCCGAAAATTATCCGTCTGATTTATGTCAAGATTATAGTTCAAATTATGTGTATTTTAATGCTGTAAATGATATTTGTTTGTTATTTTACTAAGTTAATAGTTTATATTATATGCACTTAACGCTTATTAACTGTTCGAAACTATTTATTATCATCATATTTGTTAATATTTAACACTTTTATAATCAATGAGATTGAAAAATATGTATGTTAAACTAAAATTTTATTTTTGTAATTCTTGATTTATTGGTCGTTAGCGGATAGGATAATTATCCGATATCCGTTCGTATCCACGGATGCGGATATCCGATATCCGAAAATGATTTCGGATGCGGATGCGGATATGGCACTATCCGCATCCGAAAGCATCTGTTGACAGGCCTAGATCCATGCATCCTCTCCATTTTATTTCTCAAAATTGGATTACAAGTAAGTGAATTTCCCCCAAATTGACCTATGTTACAAGAATTTGATTTTACTAAGAAGTGAGAAAGAAAGTCAAGAATCCAAAAAGCCCCCCGAACTTGGACCCTTAGGGTCATATTTATAGATGTAGGTTGGACCCTTTCACCTTTTCCTTTTGAAGCTGTTGAAAGGTCTCTTTTCTCACCTTTCGCATCCATCCTTTCGCCTTCATTCTCCCGTCTTCGTCGAAAGTATGCTATTGTAATATATTGATCCGTTGTTTACCAATATTTTTTTTGGGTACTTCTAGAACCTTTCAACATCATCGAAAGGTATACTTCCATTAGTGGCAAGCAAGTTATAGTTCATCATTATGTTGTTTGAATGTAAGTGGAAGCACTTTTAACTTCATCATCTCCTTTGTAACCTATCCATTTTTGTCAAGTCGGATGTTATAATGATATATTATCTCTTAAATGAGCAAGGCTAGGTATTTGGATGGTTTCGAATGGATTTAATGGTGATGAAAGGACCTATGCAAAAGGTTATTTGTGATGGAAGAAGCTTTTTTATTGTTAAATGATAGTTGCGGAAGATGGCTTTTGAAAGCATCTCCCTGGTTAGTGTGAAAGCTCATCCTTTGTTGTTTGCGGAGGCAATATTGGTTACGTTCGAAATCTCTTTAATACTTGTGGAAGGATTCAACCGTTTCGAAAGGCTAGTGTTTGCGTTCGAAAGAGTTGTTTTAGCAGAACTTCTCCAACCATTTCGAAAGGACTAATATAGGTGCGAAAGCTTGTTACTTGATACCTTCGGAAGGCATTCTTAACACATTTAAAACTTCTTTATGCATGTGAAATCAACTGTTTCAAAAGGATCAACTTTAGCTTTGCCCCACCCCTTTTCGGTTTCTTTGAGAGCCTTTATTTCACTTAATACTTGCAGGAGCATCAAGTGCTTGCAGCATCAATTCAACCTCTTCGAAAGCTACTCCAATGCCTTCAAAACGCCACTTTTGAACCATGGCGAAACCATATTTCAATTCTTGCGAAGCTTTTATAACGCTTTCATAGGCCTTCTTTCATACCTTCATTCTTAGGTGAGCTTTATGGTTAACAACATCCATGTATCATCCCTATCACGAATTATTTTAATAATATTGTCATCTTCATCTTGTTCTTTAAAAATATCACGAATTCTTCATTATTGATGCTTTTAATAATATTCTCAGCTTCTTCTAGTTTCTCTATCGAGACTTGAATTTTCTTTTGTATTTATATAGTTTCTGATGAACATAGAGTGCAATTTCTTTTGATGCCAAGAAGATGTGCTTTTAAATGAGAAATTCCTCCTCTAAATTTTTCATCACATAACTTGCATCAAATATTATGATTTTTGTTCGATCTCAACCCTCTCCCCATTCTCATGCCGGTTAGAAGAGTTTAGCTTTGATATGGTGGGTGCTACGCTAGTTGGATTGTTTAAATTACCCAAAGACATGTCTAAGTGGTAAAAATCAAAATAAAAACATTCAGAATAGTTACAATAAATCATTTTACATACATAATAAGCCAAACACTGCATATAACACATTAACTCAAATTCTTGCAAAATAACTCAGATTCTTGCAAAATCAGTATATTTTAAGCCATGGTAGTTGTTGAGAGAGGTCGGGCCTACTTCTTTTACAAATTTTATCTTGTTACAAAATTTTGTAATAATAGTTACCAAAAATTTTCCCTTTATATTGGTTATCTTGTCAACATTGTATTATCTAAAATTTGGTAATAATAGTTTTATTTCTTTTACAAGTCTAAAATAGAAGACATGTTTTTTTGAAATAATCAAAACTATAAATTTATAGATCATATACTATAAGTTTGAAACTTTATGCAGATAATTCTCCTTATTAGTTGTAGTATAGGGATAAGTTAGGTGGTAAAATATATGCATACAATAAAATGTTCCATTCTACATTAAGTACTCTATTAAACCTATAAAGGCATAGAATTAAATATTTTAAAAATAAATGCTCCCAAATTTGTGACTGCGGTATACGAATTGAAACTCTCCATTCCAGAAAGTAAACTTCAGTCAACTGTCTACTTAAGAATTAAAGGTCTCAATTCCCATGGATAAAATTTATAGAGTTAACATGATTTTTAAGGAAATTAAACTCAAAAGATAAACAATATGTGATCTTCAGCTTGATGGTTTTGTCACCTACGTATAACCCAAAGTTGTCGGATAGTTTATGTAGTTAACTAGAAATGATATAAAAGTTGTAAACCAATCATGTAGAGAAAATTAATTATTTGTAAATCATCCTTAAAAATCGAGAATAGAACAACTGCATAGATTAGCATAGTAGAACAAAGTCATCGAATATTCCTTGATATGTATTTATTATCAGGAAAATAGTGTCAAGGACAAAATTTCTCAGCATTTTAGCCTCAAGGACCGGACTTTAGCATTTTAACGTGAATGACAACTTTTGAATTTCAATGCGAAGGCAGGACAAGAAATTAACGACCAGGACAAACACGCAAATGAGTCTAGAATGGCATCAAGCTTAGGCGGCGTTGTCGGCAAGGGCAGTTGCTGCGATGACGTTGGCTGCGAGAGTGGTTGGTTCAACGGTGGATGATAACAGCTACGGTTTTGAAGTAGCTCGATTTGAAGTCATCTGATAATGGAAAATTAATGGCTCTAGTGGCAGGGACACCATGGTGAAGTGGTGTTTTAGAAGAAACAACAATTCAAGAAAGAAGAAGAGTAAGTCGAGGAAGAAGAAGAGCAAGCCCTGAAAGAATTAGGGGAAGTGGTATCAGCTATTAGGTGTCAGTTTTCCAGTTTGTAGGTATTATTTTGGAAAATATTTGTTATTTTTGAGTTTGTGATTTTTTGTTGTATAACAAAATTATCGTACTTTAATAAATTCACATTTTGAAGTGAACATTTTTTAATTGTTATTTTGTTTTTTTGCATTCATATTGGTTTGATTGATAATGAATTGTTGTGTTGAGTTTAGTGAGGATCGGTTTTTAGGTATCATTTTTATTTTTTTTTAGTATCATTTTTTAAAATAATGCAGCATGGAAGTTTTTTCTTACTATTTTTTTGTTTAATTATATAAAAAAAATGAAGTTGTTACATAGTAAATATGATGATCATTGAGTTAAATTAGTATTTCGTTAGTACCAAATATTTAATGAATTTTGTTTGAGTGTTAGTTTTACTATTAATTTGAGGACAGTTTTTAGGTATCAGTTTTAGTGGCAGTAGGTATCATTTTTGTAACAACTGTTTTATTTTTTACCTAGAGATGAACCACTGTCGTGCTCGCTATTGTGCACACTACCTTGTTGAATGGAATCCATGCCTATGCTGTAGTGGAGCCACTCGATCTGGCTTACATCAGAGAATGGAGATACTTCATTCAAAGCACCATTATATGAGATAACGATGAAATTTCATGAGCTTGATAGATGTTGATTATGGGTGGTCTATTTGTGCTTTAAATATAATGATGAACTGATTTTCTACAAGGATGATTGTTATGATTGAAATTCTTGTTCAAGAATGAAATGTAAACTTAGATAATGGTGATTGAATTTGATAAATTTGATAACCTAGGAGATTATGGGTGGTTTATTTGAGTGTCAGCTGTTACGTATCAATTTTAGTTGTCGATAGCAGTTTTTAGGTATCAGTTTTTAGGTAGCGGTTTTTAGGTATCGGTTTTTAGGTACCAGTAGCAGTTTTTAGGTATCTTTTTTTAGGTTAAGAGTTATCGGTAGCATGTGATAGCAGCAGGTAGTGTTGGGGGCCGCGATGAGGCTGGTGGTGCAGGTGATGGCGGTGGGTGGTGGTGCGATGTGGCTGGTGGTGCAGGTGATGGCGGTGGGTGGTGGTGCGACGAGTGGTGGTTGATAATTTTGGCGGTTTGTCCTTATGATTAATTTTGAAAGAATGTTTGTCCTTATCACTAATTTTGGAAGAATGTTTATCCTTATGGCTAAAATATTGAGGTTGTGTCCTTGAGGCTAAAAAAATACAAATTTTTGTCCTTTATACGAAAAACCCCTATTATTATAGTCACATCAATTAAATTCCACATGCAAAAGCTAAGACCAGGAATCTAAAATAAAAGGTTGAATGACCTAATAGCAGCAATTTCATTCAAATGCAAGAGAGTGGGATTCATCTTTATTTAGAAGCGAGTGGATAGTGGTGCATTATGACAATAACAAAGCTGGTGGCATTTGAGTCAACAACGGGGACCTGAAGAGGGGCCTGCAATGCGAGATAATATTATCATAGGTATTGAATAATATTTTTTTCTGTTATTAGTTGATAGTTTATGGTTAAACGTTTAATTTGCAGAAATGCAAAAATGTCGTATTAGTACCATACCATATTTCTATATGTTCATCGAAGATGAATACATCAGAGTAGTTGAATCAATAGATTAACGCAACATTCTTGAACTAATAAGATAAAAGGGAAAATAAATAAAATTACCAAATATACACATGTTGAAGCTCAGAACCCATAATAGGAAACTCATATAGCAATTCTATAGCTATATATTCTAGTTCATCGTCATCTTCAACAGAAGAATATTTCATACTCCTTTTTTGTTTCTTCTTGTTGGATATTTTCAACATTGCCTCCATAGTTTTTTTCTGTTTTAAAGTGAGAAGAAGATGGAAGGAAGAATAGTCTCACATCTTGGGAAATATGGAACTATATTTGTTTAAATATAGATTCCTCATGAGAAGTTGGGTCATTTGGTCACCCAAATGTTTGCTTTGTTGTGAGGAGGAAAGTCGTGCATAACCACCAAACATGCACGCGCCCTACCTCTGCCGACCAAACCGGGCTTGGGTATAAATTAACAGCATTAATTTTTTGTTGAAACGATTCAGATTTAAATTCAAATTTAAACGGATAGATTTGGCGGGAGATGCGACAGTTGGTGATGGCAGGATATTATCTCTCCAACACTATAAATAGGGACGTCGAGAACCGTTGCTATTTCAACAAAAATAGCAACAATTCTTATCATCTTCTTCCAGATCCCGCAATGCCAGAAAGTGTTGAACACTTTCATCACAACTAGATTTTGCGACACCTATAAGGTGTTGCAAATGCAAAAACATTGCAAATCTGTTCTCTTCTCCTTCTCTATTCTATTCTCTATAAATTTGCATCATCAGAAACTATAATAAAGTATTCTTGGCACTTAACTCGATTGGAGCAATTTGATGGAGATAATTTTGCTCGTTGGCAAGAGACGATGAAGTTCTTCCTTATCACCGTCAAATTGTTCTACATTTTGGAAGACGGCTTAGAGGTAATACCAAAAGAAACTGCAACGGATGATGCTACTCTAAAAGCGAAACGTTCAAAGTGCAAAGAAGATGATTTTCTGTGTAGATGGCACATTCTGAATGCACTGTCTACTTCTATCTACAACGCACATAGGACCTTGAATACTACGAAGGCTCTTTGGACCGCACTAGAAAGCAAATACCGCATATTAGAGGCAAGTAACAAGAAATTTCTTATTTCCAATTTTATGGATTTCAAAATGGTTGCCAATAAGTCCATAATATGATAAGTAAGTGAAATCTTACTGTTGGTGAATCAACTTAAAGATTCAAAAATAGATCTCCCTGAATCTTTTTTTTTTGGAATCATAATTTCTAGACTCCCTAATTTTTAGAATGATTATAAGAAAAAAAATGAAGCATATGGAAATGGATTATGATGGTTTGCAGCATCATCTTCGTATTGAAGAGGACTCTCTAAATTCTAATCCGCAAACTAAGTAATGTTGAAATAACTGACAAGTTAAAGCCTAAGAATGATGCACAGTTTAAAAGGAAAAGTAATCCTAAGAATAACAAAATGAAAGGTGCTTGTTATTCATGTAACAAGCCCGACCACCATGCTCGAGACTGCCGTTTACAAAAGAAACAACAAAAAGTGAATGTGGTCGAAGACTTGCTTTTGGCTGTAGTGCAACAGGTAAACTCCGTCAGTGGCATAGATAATGATTGGTAGCTTGATACTGGAGCAACCATTCATATTTGCAAAGACCGTAGTTTGTTTAAGACTTATGTAGAAAACAATGAGAATGCAAAGAAGTTGCTGGAGCAAATAAGGTTCCAAGCAAAGTTATGGGAAAAGGCACTGTAGAACTTCCACTCACCTCTAGAAAAGTTCTTACACTAGTTAATGTATTTTATGTACCAGACATATGTAAGAATTTGGTCTCTGGATACCTTCTTAACAGAGGATTCAAGATGGTATATGAGTCTGATAAGTTAGTGTTGTCCAAGAACGAAAAATTCATTGGATAGGAATACTTTTGTAACGGCATGATTAAGTTGAATTTAATAAAGAAATTTTCTGCTTATATTTTTGCTTTTTTTAGTTTATGGCATAGTAGATTGGGTCATGTAAATTATAATTCCCTTAAAAATATGCATAAATTAGGATTAATTTCTGATTGTGACTTCGATTCTATCTCTAAATGTGAAATATGCGTTCAAACAAAAATACACTGAAAATCTTTTAAATCTGTAGAAAGGAAAACTGGTTTGCTTGATTTTCTATATAGTGATGTGGGTGACTTAAAAGGTCATATCACCTATGGTGGTAATCAATACTATATCACATTTATTGATGATTATACTAGATATGCTTATGTGTATCTAATGAAAACTAAAGATGAGGCTTTTGATAAATTTAAAATTTACAAAGCTGAAGTGGAAACACAATTAGGAGTTAAAATCAAAGTATTACATTCTGATCGTGGTGGTGAATATTTCTCAAATGAATTCACCTTGTTTTGTAAACAATATGGTTTAGCTCACCAATGCACCGCCCCTTATACACCACAACAAAATGGTGTTGCTGAAAGAAAAAGTAGAACTTTAGTAGAAATGGTTAATGACGTGCTTATAAGTTCAAATTTACCTAATAACTTATGGGATGATGCTATGTTATCTACATGTTATGTTTTAAATAGAGTACCACTTAAAAATAATAATGTTTCCCCTTATGAATTATGGTTTAATAGGAAACCTAATCTTACAAGACTTAAAGTTTGGGGTTGTTTAGAATATGTTAGAAAACCAGACCCTAAATGACCAAAGTTAGGTAATAGGACATTTAAATGTGTTTTCGTAGGTTATTCCCTTAACAGTATAACTTATAGGTTCCTAATTCTAGACACCTTAGAAGTTATAGAATCTGTAGATGTAGAACTCTTTGACAATCAAACAATTGAGATTCCATTGAGATCATATAGTCCAGAACCTAATATGACTAATGATATCAAGGACGATGACTATGCTTCTGCTCAAAATAGCAAGGATGTATCAGTACCAGATAATAGTACTGAACAAAGGAGAAGTAAAAGAACAAGAATAGAGAAGGACACTATGGTCCTGACTTTATAACTTATCTTGTAGAAGGCAATAAGGATGAAGTCCTTAATGTGACTAGATATGTAATGAATATGGATGATGATCCTAAAACTTATTCTAAGGCTATGAATTCCAAAGATTCCATTTTCTGGAAAGATGCTATCAATGATGAAATGAGTTTCAAACTGTCAAACCAAACTTAGGTTTTAACTGATTTACCTCATGGTGCTAAGCCTATAGGATGTAAATGGATATTCAAGAAAAAGTTGAATACAAATGGATCCATCAGTAAGTTTAATGCCAGATTAGTTGCTAACAGTTATAAGCAAAGACATGGAGTAGATTATTTTGATACATATGCTCCAATTGCTCGCATATCTTCTATACGCTGGTTAATAGCACTTGCATCCATTCATAAATTGGTTATACATCAAATGGATGTAAAAACCGCTTTTCTAAATGGAGATTTAGAAGAAGAGATCAAATGGAATAGCCTGAAGGTTTCAAAACCCTAGGCCAAGAAAAGAAAGTTTGCAAATTAGTAAAGTCTCTTTATGGCCTGAAGCAAGCTCCCATGCAATGGCATGAGAAGTTCGATAAAATAGCATTGTCATATGGATTCATTGTTGAAGATGCTGATATATGTATTAATAGCAAATCAGATAACGCCAGTTATGTTATAATATGTTTATATGCTAACGACATGCTAATATTTGGTTCTAATATATTATGTGTGAATGAAACTAAGAAGTTTATATCTTCTAAGTTTGCTATGAAAGATCTAGGAGAGGTTGTTGTAATTTTAGGAATCAAAATCATTAGGAAAGAGGAGGAGTTATTACTAACCCAATCTCATTACATTGAGAAGTTCCTCAAAAAGTATGGTCGTTATAATGACAAACCAACAACTCCTTTAGATCCTAGTATTAAATTAGTAAAGAACACTAGACGTACGATTTTTTAACTTGAATATTCTAGTGTTATTGGGAGTCTTATGCATGCTATGCATTGCATTAGACCCAACATTGCACATGCTATAAATGTGTTGTAACGATTTACGAGTAATCCAAGTTACGAACATTGAAAAGCAATTTCCGGAGTTCTAGATTATTTGAAAGGAACCATTAACTATGGTTTATCTTATAAAGGATATCCAGCTGTAATAGAAGGATATAGTGATGCGACCTGGATCAATGTGGAATCCAAATCCAACTCAATGACTGGATAGATCTTTACATTAGGAGGTGCTACTGTGTCTTAGGGTTCCAAGAAGCAAACCTGTATATCTGACTCAACAATGTTGTCAGAGTTAATTGCATTAGCAGATGCATGTAAGGAAGTAGAATGACTTAGGAATTTATTAATAGAAATTCCACTATGGAAGAAGCCATCTCCAGTAGTCTTGATTAACTGTGATAATCAGGCTATGATATACAATGTCTCTAATAAGACATATAATGGGAAGTCTAGACATGCAAGTCTAAGACGTCAAATGATAAGATAATCACTCAAAAGAGGAGTAATAACTGTTGACTACATGGACACAAAGAAAAAATTGGCTGACCTACTCACTAAGGGTCTTCCAAAGGCAATGGTTTCTATAAAATCGAAGAAAATAGGACTAAGGTCTATGAATGAAGGTTATCAACCTTAACGGAAACCAAAACTATGTTTTGAAAAGAATAAACAAGGTTCAATGAGTACCAACAAGTTAAGAGAATGATTATAGAACACTAAATCAAAATTCCCATTATGTTTAGTTTTGGATTTTGCAAGAACTGAGGATGGATAAAATATCCTAAATTAGTGTAGGTAACTAAAAGGTGTATCGCAGAAACACCTAAGAGACTTACCTATATGAGTATGGAAATCAGGCCATTTCCTAAGAAAGTAAGTCCTCTTTTTAAAGTAGACTCATGAACCTAGGATTAAAAGCACATGGACATTAACGTGCTGAGCAATATATAATACTTTACCTAAGAAAATCTACATGTGTGTTTGTTATGGTTTTATCATTAGGGATATTTGGTTCAAGATTCGTTCACCATAGAATCTCAATAAGGCTTTGAATGGTTTACACTAAATGAAGGTTCGAATCCAAAAGATACCTTTCATTTATGTGTTGGTTTTCATGATGATGCAATTCCTTGACCTTGAAGTACGTTAGGCTTGATCCCACTTGGGTACGTAGGCAATCACTCAAGTGATGCAACCATTCCGTTTTTAAATTTAAAATCTTTTAAAATATTCAATCTTGAAAATAGGGGGAGAATGTTGGATATTTTCAACATTGCCTCCATAGTTTTTTCTGTTTTAAAGTGAGGAAAAGAGGGAAGGAAGAATAGTCCCACATCTTGGGAAATATGGAACTATTTTTATTTAAATATAAATTCCTCATGAGAAGGTTGGACCCTTTAGGCATCCAAATGTTTGCTTTGTTGTGAGGAGGTAAGTCATGAATAATCACCACACACGCGCGAGCCGCCGCCGCCTCCTGTCCGACTAAACCGGGCTCGGGTTTGGGTTCGGGTCTAAATTGACAGAATTAATTTTTTGTTGGGACATGCTAGATTTAAACGAACAAATTTGGCGGGAGATGCGACAGTTGGTGATGGCGGGATATTTGAATGAACGGACACGACCGTTAACAATAGTTTCGAACCGTTAGGAAGGGATACAATATTTTGAACAGATGCATCTCTACACGAATAAAATCTCTCCAACACTATAAACAGCGACGTTCAGAACTGTTGCTATGTCAATAAAAACAGCAACAATTCTTATCTTCTTCTTCCATATTTTGCAACGTCAGAAAGTGTTACATAACACTTTCATCACAACCGGATTTTGCGACGCTTGTAAGGTGTTGCAAACGCAGAAACGTTGCAAATCTATTCTCTCCTTCTTCTCCATTCTATTCTCTACAAATTTTCATCATCAAAAACTATAATAAAGTGTTCTTGGCCAGGTCAAGATCGTACAAATCTTGAATCTGGTTACGCTGTTCCAAGGCTTCATTGAATCCTGAAGTCAATAGTTTGATAACCCGTTTGTACTCGGTGGGTTGAACTATTGTTTAAAAGAATCTATACTTTAGATCCTTGAAGTCAGAAGTATGACATTATCATCGTCTTCCTCGTCTCGAACCATAAATTTCCAACAATTCTCATGTTTACCATCCGCGTCTCCCTTCCCAGAGCTTTTGCGACTTCTATGATGCCTTGTATGTTTGCTCCCACTTTTGTCTTGACCTCGGCAAGAGCTTCGTTATCGTCGATGATTTGAATTTCCACTATTAGTTTTCGACCGAGATTGCGATGAAGTTGAAGATGCAAATAAATCAAAATCGGAATCTATCTGCATCTTCCAATTCATCACAATCTCGGTCAAAATCTGATGATGATGGTTTTGATCATCGACGGTGGTAGAGCTCTAGACGAAGTCGAGACAGAAGATATAACAAACATAAGAGGCGTCACAGAAGCAACAAAAGCTCCAAGAGGACTGACAAGGATGGTAAACGTGAGAAGTAGAAAAGGAGGAGAAAATATTCTTCTGATGAATATGACGATGAAGCACAAAATATAGTTCAAGAATTGGTTAAAGAGTTTCCTATTATCGGCTCTGAGCTGCAATAGATGTATATATTGTCATTTTTTTCCCTTATGTAATTTACGTTCAAGAATGCCTCGTTACTCTATAATTTGAATAGTATATGCATTTTTAACGAACTTATAAAATATGGTATGGTACTAATATGACATTTTGCATTTCTGCAAATTAGACGTTTAACAATAACTATCAGTTAACATTCATAGAAAATGTATATTATTAAATTCATATGATAATGGTAACAACCAGTCGATTCACTATAGAAAAGCTGTAACTCAAATGGTCATGTGCTTGCACATATGTGAAGAACATATCACAACATCTACAACACTTGTTTTTAATAACACATATCAGATAGCATCCGTAAGTATGAAGATTGTAACTTTATGGTATAACATGTACCAATAATATTTGGGTATCATTAGTATGTATGCATGACACATCTAATATTTATAGTATCTGAAATTGTCTTCTTATTAATTGTATTTTGATGTGTGAACTCGAAGTAGTAATGTGTATCTATCAAAATTACATGGCTTAACTTCTTCTCAATACGGTGATATACCTCATCCTAAGCTAAATTTTGTGAAAAGCCTGTAATTTATGTCTTAAACCTATCCTTGCAAATCATGATTATGCATCTTCTAAACTTAAATTCACATTGAAAACTTGATTCTTAAAATAAACAACGACAATCAATATAGTATTGTTTAACTTAAGCACGAAACTCGAGGCCATACATAAATGCTTACTCAAGCCGTTCAAACAGTTACAATTCTCTAACCTGTTCAACTTTTGCTCAATAATTCACATCACACTAACATATGAGGAATAAGAAAAATGTTCGCATAAAAACAATTTATTTATTCAAGTGGATGGTTAAATAAGTATGTACAATGCATGCTTGACAGAACTCATTTGTCACTCGGTCTGAAAGTTTATCATTCTTGTTGGTATAAAAACATGCAAAACTACTAGTTATTACATTCGTATTTTTTATCAAAATATATATGCTGCAGTGGCACATGATAAATGTTACACATCACAATTGATAATATCAGTTTTTATTTGGAATTTACACTGCCTATCCAATATAGGATCCAATTACTAGATCAAATATTCCTCAGATGCAATAATAAGATATTATAGCCTTATCAGCTATATTTTTCTAACATGTGTACATGATGTGATGGTTCTGAATTATGGCACTTTTATCTTCTTATGAACATGAGAAACAAAATAGGAGGTCAATGTTTCTTAAATCAAAATTATTTATTTTTGTAAAGTCTTCATTAATCCTCAACAATTATGCTTAAAACATAATACATATTTGTTTGCACTAAAACGACCTTTCCTGTCTGCTGGTTCTTGAAATGCTTGAAAATGGACACAGAGTGTGAAAGGCATTTCTGACAAATTACTAGTTTGGCATTTGAAAAATCTTTTCTCTTCATAAAATTTAAAAAAACAAATAGTGGAGCTCACATGTTGCCTTCACGTGGTCATTCTACCTTAAAAATCATAAGACCAATATTGTTCTCCTATCTAAAATCAAGTGATAATGACACACTACAAAATAAAGTACAACTAAAGACTGAAAATTCAGTCTTAATCCAATAATTCAGTCTTTAAATGATACTTAAAGACTGACTAAAGATAGAAATTTCAGTCACTAAATTCATAGTCGCAAAAAATTTAAGACTAACATTTCGGTCTCAAAATTTAAAGACCGTACGCCAGTCTTAAATATTTTTAGTGGCTGAATATTAAAGACTGAGATAGGGTCTTTAATCAATCTCAAATCTTATGTGTATATATATGTATGTATGTATATGTGTGTGTGTCTATATCTGTATGTATGTATATTAACAAACATAGACAGACGCACGCGTGCACAAACCAGAATTCCAACAGTAATCGACTTTTGGTATTACTCTATATGATACTTTATACTAAAAAAACTGTGCTTTTATATATTTCCCTACATAATAACATTAAATACAACAACTATGTTCATAATTGATATAAACAACCAGAAAAATTTTCCTGATAAAGAAAAAAATTACATTGATACAAACAATCAGAAACTTTTTCCTGATGAAGAAAAAATTACATCCGAACAATGAACTAACCTACAATTCAAATTGATACGGTGTAGCCAATTGATGCACCTGACACTGAGCACGCAGCAGCACCCAGGGAACCTCGTACAAGACCCAAAAGGACGTTGCGTCTACCTAGAAGGCTATTGGACTGATGACAAGGACTGCATGATACAAAATATGTTGTGTTTCGTTATTTTTCTTTTGCTATTTCCTTGGTTACATTCTGTTAGCATTTTACTGCAATTTGTTAGAAAAGCAGTGGTCCCTGAGATGCCACATAGGAAAAGTTGTTAGAGGTTTGTTAGCAACAATATTATAAATGTATGCATCACCGTTAGTAATGATAAGCAGAAATTTGCAGAAAGATTCTCTCCTCTCCCAATTACCTTCTTAACTTCTTACTTCTCCTCCTTCTAATGGCTGCCCTTCTTTAGCATCCTATCATTTGGTGCTTTCACTCTTGTTCTCACCTCCTTCGTCTATCTCTCATCTCTTTCGTCATTTCGCAAGATTGAACCATGGTCGAAAACATCAAACACAACCACACTACCGACAAATCCATCCAACAACTCCATGACACCACCATCCGACATCAAACCGCCATCAACACCATTCAAGCCACCTTTGAAACTCAACAAAAAGCCATCATCGACATCAAAACCTCCATCGTCGGCATCCGAACCTCCATTAATCAAATCATTCACTCCGTGTCCGAGATCGCCACAAAACTTGGCTTCCAAATCACATTACCACCACCTCTACCTCTCTCTCCGATACCCCCATCCACATTAAATCCCACTGCCCCGAACCCTACAGCAGCTCCTCTGCTCTTCGTTGCCACTGCTGGCTCGACACTTCCTTCATTCCCTTTAGATTGCATCAGGCCTAATTCAGCCCCATCAGCCCCTATTTTCCCTATTTCCCTTGCTGCTCCTCCCGTTCATGCTTCCCTTATTTACCCCACTCCAATTGGTCCCAGCTCTACCCTATTCAATGAAATCAACAACCGCAACACAATTATCACCCTCGCCAACTTCTCCCTATCTGCCTAGTTTGCCAAACACAACCACATCGACAATAAAAATGACCTTCGTCTCCTCATTCCTCTCACCTGCTATAACCCCTCCAAATTCAACTATGGGTTCTATCACTTGTACGATGATCATGTGGCTGTTTCTATCGGCCTGAAAACTGCATTTAGGCAAAAATATACAAAGGATAAGACCTCATCGATCATAAAAATGTTAAGCGAAAACACAATTTTCATATTTGATCCCGGTGGCGTATTCAATGCAAAAGACAATTTCAACCTTGAGAACAAGGTCGTTTTCGAGCGGGTGACAATGATACGGTGTAGCCAATTGATGCACCTGACACTGAGCACGCAGCAGCACCCAGGGAACCTCGTACAAGACCCAAAAGGACGTTGCGTCTACCTAGAAGGCTATTGGACTGATGACAAGGACTGCATGATACAAAATATGTTGTATTTCGTTATTTTTCTTTTGCTATTTCCTTGGTTACATTCTGTTAGCATTTTACTGCAATTTGTTAGAAAAGCAGTGGTCCCTGAGATGCCACATAGGAAAAGTTGTTAGAGGTTTGTTAGCAACAATATTATAAATGTATGCATCACCGTTAGTAATGATAAGCAGAAATTTCCAGAAAGATTATCTCCTCTCCCAATTATCTTCTTAACTTCTTACTTCTCCTCCTTCTAATGGCTGCCCTTCTTTAGCATCCTATCACAAATACAACCACAAAACTAAAGTTAAAATGAACAAGTTTGAAGAATCTTTTTAAGCATTTAACTGTGTTGTCTCAGGTATAAAAAGAACATAGAAGTTGAACCTTTAGTCAACAGTTTCAACTTCAAGATTAAACCAAAACACATTATTCTATTTCCAACTCTTCAATTTTTCCATGTTGTCTCTTCTTTATGATGGCTTGCAACCTTTCTTTCCCTTTCTTGCGCTGAAACTCCATTCCTTCTTTCGTAGTTGTCATCTACTTCCTCTACATCTAAATTATCACTTGAGCTTTCTACCAAAATGCTATGATCTTTAGATTTAACCTGCTTATAAAGATAGATTTTTAAATTAACTCTAAATACAAATAACAAATTAATGTACGTATTATGTTACCTGCAATTCTAGTTGAGGATATCCGAGTTCAAATTCAGCAAGCTGTCTTCTTCTGCTTGTCGTTGCATTTGCAGTTTCATATTTCTTTGAAACTTTACGTTTGACTTCAAATGTCGCTTTCATAATTGGCAGCCGCATCCAAATTCTTCTTTCTGTTTGTAATCTTGAAAGGTAAGCTCTGCTACACTTGCTCCTTGCACATAATTCACTATCAGTTATCGATTTCCAACTCTCTATATATTATATGGGTAATATAATGACATGGAATTGGAATATTATCAAGAGAAGGCAGACCATTTCAAGACAAAATCAAACACATTTATCAAGTCGTCTTTTCATGTGACAGCTCTCGAATTCTTTTCAAAGACTTCAAACCTTAACTTGATTGGTTCAAATATCCAATCTTTTGATGTTTAATGGAGAAATGGCTCTTGAATTTAGGACCTTAAACAATATGGAAAAGGAAGAGTATAGTAATGGAGAGCTTCCTGTGAATAAAGATGGTGAGTGCAATAAAGTTTGTAGAGCGAGATCAAATCCCCTGTACCAAACCCCCTCTGTTCCGCTGTCCCCAACCAATCGGAAACGCCGATTTTTAGCTATTTTGCAATTAAACCTCATTTCTCTCTCCTGCTGTTGGGGGTTTAATTGCAAAATGATTGAAAATCGACGTGACCGATTGGTTGGGGACAGAGGGAACAGGGGGCTTTGGGTACAGGGGATTTGCTCTTCTGTTATAGCACGTACAAAAGTTTCCCACTACCTCCATTTACAGACATACTCCTTTGCTTATAGTTTTCTCTTTTTAATGGACGCTCTACAAAAGAGCAAATCCCCTGTACCCAAAGCCCCATGTTCCCTCTATCCCCAACCAATCGGTCACGTCGATTTTCAATCATTTTGCAATTAAACCCCCAACAGCAGGAGAGAGAAATGAGGTTTAATTGCAAAATGTTAAAAATCGGCGTTTCCGATTGGTTGGGGACAGGGGAACAGAGGGGGTTTGGTACAGGGGATTTGATCTCCTACAATAGTGCTTAATTTAAGGAAATAGTTAGTTTCAAGTGTATTAAATAATATTTATTAACTCAGTGAGAGTACAAGGATTATGACATGGACCATCAAATTTAGCAATTAAATCATAAAAGCTAATATAATCAAATCATGTATACTTTTTTTTTAAACTGTGATCGGTAATAGAGACAGAAATTTAGGGGTCGTTTGGTTTATTTTGTATTTTATGTTTTGAGTTTTCAACATTAATTACAAAATATGAGAAGAATGAAGGGAGGTTGGAAGGGATGAACGGAAGATTGGAGGGGACCACGAAGTGGATGGAGGAACGACGGAAGGATGAATTGTTGCCCGTGCCTCCGTTTTTCTCAAAACACGAAAAATAAAAAAAAAATTGTTTTCTATTTTGTGTGTTAAATTCGTTTTCTAAAATGGCTATTTTTCATAATATACATGCGTTGTTCGTATTTTTGTATGGACGAAAACTTAAAACTAAAAACGGTAAACCAAACATAGCCTTAGTTTTTGAACAGTCTTAATTATTATAGACTGACCAATGATTGAATTTCAGTCTTTATTATTAAAAATTAAAGACTTAACTTTTCAGTTACAAATCGGTTACAAAATAAAGACCAATTCAATCTTTGATTAATAGTCTTTAATCAATTGTTTTTTATAGCGGCATCTCTAATTCTAGTGCATTAGCTTGAGAGAAGTCTATACAGTCAATCTTATACATCTAATGTATAACAAAGACATAGATTATTAGGATGCCGTACATGATACTGCATCATTAGAATCATTGGAGAGGCCCGATTCTACATATAACACCCCGCCCTTCGTATACCCTGAATCAACATCAAATGACAATGTCTTGACTCCGAATACCATAAAGACAGTCTGTCGAGGTAAAATTAAAACAAAACATTATAACCAAGGCATATAGATAGAATCTCACAATGAAACATATATAATATACTAAATACACATGAAAAGAACTATATAACCAATATATAAGAGACTATGCTAGCGAAAGCCACTGATAACTAAATATCAATACACAAAGTCAAAATACATCAATTCCATCCTACATAGTTTTGAATATAATATCCAATACAACAAGTCTCATATATAAATAATGTATCTAACATGTATTATTTTAACAACTAGGGTATATCTAAAGTATCAACATCACGCCTCCAAAATGCTCCAAATATGCCACTCAGATAGCGTACAAAAGCACTTGATTCCCAAAGTACTCAATCAAGTACTGAGAGATGTCATGACATAAACAGTCAAAGACAAAACGTGGATCAGACATAAAGCTTAGTGTGAGGGAAACTATCTCAAAATACTTTATATCAAAACTATATACATATACAAAACATGAAGCCATTATGGCTCATCCATTCCTCTCCATAAATGTGGCTCAAGGGTAATCCGGATTACCCATAAACATATAATAACCTGCTATTCTCCTGTAATCAATGAGTCAGCATAACTAATATAATGTGATTGCCACGTAATAGTATACTATGACAAAGGTAACTCAATATACGAATTTAGGGTTAATATAGATATCATACTATAGGTCTATTCTAAAGTACACACTAATACTATAAACCAACTGATATACTAATAGTCGTCCACAACATAAAAATAAATGTCAAATAGATAATATAAATTGATATTCATCATAGCTGATGAGTTGAGTCCGTAGGTGTATATTGTCCAAAATAAATAGAGTCAGCATCTAATTATACCACATACCCTGAGCCACATCCGGTGTGATGGAAATCATGTAGATCTCACCATACTTCATATCGAGCAAACATGATATATGACCTACCTAAAGCAAAATGTATAAGTCACCCGCTCAGTCTTTTCTCATTATTGGAAAACCATTGAATCTTAGTTGAATGCAAATCGAAGTTACACTATCGACCAACCCCTCTCAACTCAAAAGCTCGTGCATCAAGTTAGAATGACAGTACTCTTGATCACTACACCTTAGCTGGGCAACTAAGGTTACTCATACATGTTTTAACTTTACAAAAGAATTTACCTACTATGAAAGGTGTCAAGTTTAGTCTATCTACCAAGTAACTAACAATAGACGAATATACAGCTCAAGTATCAAAATGAACATAAGAAAGTAAGTTACAATTAAAGCGTTCCTTTCTACATGAACTTCTTTCCTTACTCCTGAGCAGTAAGCCTGCTAGGACTCGATAATGCTTGTAAGGAATTAGCCATCATCACTTACTCACCCCTTTGAAGTGTAGGACAATCCTTCTTCAAGTGACTAAGTTAATTGCAATTGAAGCACTTATGCTTTGCCTTACCTACTTGACATGCCATAGCGAAATGCCCATTTATGCCACAGAAGTCGCACACTATATCAGCTCGATGCTTTGCATAAGCTTTATCTTTCCCTATATCTTAGCCTTTGCTATTCCATTGGAACTTTAGTTTTCTTTCAACCTTCGCTACGTATGTCAATACCTTATGGGTGCTCTTATAGAGAAGGGTCATTCCCATGAAACTCTCACAAGCGGCCCCCACAGGGATAAGATTAAGAAATGTTCTCCCAACCGATGTATTAAGACCTTTAGCAAACTTCTTTGCTTTTGTCAATAGAGTATTAACCATCTCAAAACTAAATTTAGCTAAAAGGTTAAATCGATTAACATACTCTATCACTAGTAAGCTACCTTGTTGCAAATGGATGAAATACTCAAATCGCACACCCCATTATGTCTTAAAAATAAACCAAGGCTCAAAGCAATGTTTAGAATCAATCCAAGTCATGGTTTGCTTATCAACCTCCTTTTACAATTATGCCTTGCCAAGCCAAAGCCTTCCCCTCAAGTTGTTAGGAAGAAATCCCCTAAGTCCATATCGGCGAAAGCCCTCTCATATAAATGGGTTCAAGCCTGTGCCTCAGCAATAGTCTCAAAACTTATATGATTTTCCACTAAGGCTATGGATATTCCGACCTAACTTTGAAAAGTCTAAAGCTGGTAGAGCAAGAAATACTGGTTCTCGAAGGGCTACACCACCTCTAACATTTACTGCGGTAGAACATCCTGTGTAGTAGCCAAGTAGTCTTTGAACCAATCAGGCATCGCAGATTGCCTATCTGCAGCCACTCGTGTACTCTGTTTGCCTCCGTTTGCTCATATTAATAGCCTGAATGAAGATACCTTAACAACTAGCGAGAAATAAATCAAAGTCCAAAAGAAAATTGGTGTATATAGTATTATATATTAAAAAAATACAAGTATGCTCTCTCAACGTATCTCCCTCTACCAGATTGCTTAACTCAAACTGGTCTACTTTGTCCTGAGTCTTGAGCCTAGGCTCTGATACCAAATATAACAGCATGCCCTTCATAATACCCTGAATCGAGGTTAAATGACAAGTTTGACTCCTGAATACCATAAAAGACAATCTGCCTAGATAAAATTAAAATATAACCACGGCATATTGATCGAATCTCATAGCGAAACGATAACATATAATACAAAAAATATACATGAACATAACTAGATAAACAATATAAGAGACTGCATTGGCGAAAGCAACCAATAACTAAATATCAATATAGAAAGTCAGAACACATTAACTCCATATATACGGAGTTCTAAATATAATATTTGATACAACAAGTCCCATATACAAATAAAATATATGTTATGTACTATCACACCAACAAGCATATATCCAAAGTATCGACATCATGCATGCTCTAGTTGTGCCACTATAATATCATATCCCCAAAAGCACCTGACTCTCAAACTACTTAATTTAGTACCGAGAGTTGTCATGACATAAATAGACAAAGATAAAGCGCGGGTGAGACATAAATCCTGGTGTGAGGGGGACTCTCTAAAAATACTATATATCAAAACTACATACATGGATAAAACAGGAAGCTATTAAGGCACATCCAGTCCTCTCCACAATTGTGGTTCTGGGGTAATCTGGACTACCTATAAACAAGCAAAGTAAACCCATCCTAAGGATAGGGAATCATAGCATAACGTGCACTTCTCCTATAATCAACGAGTCAACACAACTAATATAATGTGATTGTCATATAATAGTATACAATGATAAAGGTAACCCAATATACAAATGTAGGAGTAATATGGATATCATAATTTGGTCTATTCTAAAATACATAATAATATATACTATTTACCAACTGATATACAACTAGATGTCCATAACATCATAATAAATGACAAATAGAAAGTTTGAACTGATCATCACTGTCGAGTGGAGTCTTCAGATGAATTCGTGTCTAAAATAAATAGAGTCAATACCAAATTACACGATAGACCCCAAGCCAAATCTTTTGCGATGGAACTTCTGTAGATCTCATCGTACCTTATATCGAGCATAAATGCTATATGACTTACCCTTGATATTTGAAACCTGAGTGCATGGTGGTCATTCATCATGATCCAATGATTCCCATCGAGCATCCAAAATAAATATTCAGTACCGAAGTGTACCATAGACCCCGTGCTACATCCAATTTGATGGGAGTCATGTAGATCTCACCGTACCCTATATCGAGCATAAGTGATATATGATCTACTCCAAATATTCGAAACCTATGTGGATCTCACCATACCTTATGCACAAGTGATATATGATCCACTCGTAGATGATCATCATCAACTCCCCATCTCAGACATCATGGATTTCTTAACTAACTCCCATCATGCCTCTATAAAATGAGAACGATGGGTATGTCCTCTATTGTAACAACCCACATTTTTATGACTAAATATTTAAATAATTAATTTTAATATCGAACCATTAATTAATTGTAGGTCCAAAATCTACCTTTTCACATATGGTCAAGTTAGGACTCAAGACTACTTCCATTGAGTCACGACCGATGTTGCGAATAAAAATGAGTGCAAATATCGCTATAGTTCGAGTCATGATAATTTTATAATTTACATATTGTTATACATATTTTGTAAAAATACGTGTGTAATCTAGTCCAGTAGATCTCGACTAACGGCTTGTGTTTTTGGGATGAAGACTTCACTGTGAGAATACGATTGAAGATTTTTGGGAATTAGGCTATCCGATGGCCAAAATGACCTCGAAATACGTGAAATTATCATCTCGAAGCACCATCATGGATGATGATGAAATTTATACCATCGAGACAGAAAAAAAAGAGGTAATGTGCATCAAAAAGTTTCATGGCCATCTGATGTACCATGTGATTGTACAAGCTCAAAATGCATGGCGATTTATTTAAGAGATTTAAATAAATTATATATATATATATATATATATTTGTATATAAACACCTCACCATCACCTAACTTATCAACGCTAACTTTTCTTTCTCCATTCATTATTCTTAACGGGTGCAAAAGAAGGGTTATTGGGTTTGCTTCAACTGTGAGAGCTACGAGCCACAATAAGCAACGTGGTCAGATCCGTTGGACTCTTAGAGAGGAGAGTATCACATTTATAATGGGGTGGTAGGGTGCGACAGCGCTTAGGGTGGTCCACATTCATAGCCGTCGAATAAGGTTAGACTTCAGCGATGATAGAGGAGGAGTGACGTGAAACAGAAAGCATGGTTTCCTTTCTCTAGGCGACACACATCCGTAGCCACCAACCTTGTGAAATCTGGTTTTTCTTGTCGTTGTGCGGCATTGTGAGGTTGTGAGGAGTAACCTGAGTCAAGTTTTGATTTAAGGGATCGAGTTTCATGAATTTGGATCAGTAGCGAAGTGCACACGATGGGGAGCCCATAGGGACTGACGGTTCGTCATGTCTATGTGGAAAAATCGAAAAGGGAAGTAGGCATGAATGGGTATATGCATGTGGTGTGCAGGCAATTGGGGAAGTAATTTAGGGGGACTAAGGTATTTAATTTATTAACTATACTTAATTAGGTTATCCAATTTGTATTTAATTTACATCTTTTGCATATGAGGTCTAATCGAGAAGCGGTCTTCGTCGTTGCACTCTTATGGAGATTAGCTATGACGTGGTATAGATTTGGACTAAATTCAGACAATTTAGAAATTACGGTTCAGGTGTGCGGAATTAATACTGAATCTATATTCTCGTATAAATCCCTATATTTATATATATATTGAGAAATATTACCTACCAGAGGTAAACTAATATATATATATATATATATACACACACACACACACGTAATTATTTCTCCATTTGATTTGATTGGTTTGAATAGATATTCAGGATAGTTGATTAAGATCCCATATATGTTGTGTTTTATTCGTATTGAATAGAGTTAGATAAAGATTATATTAATTTATAACATAGCTATAAATTAACTAAACTCTAGTTTGATGTTATATTAGTGGTATAAATATTATTATATATTTTATTACTAATCAAAAGTCAAGAGTATGGCTTCTAAAAATAAGCTAGAAGGCTAGATTAATGGTTTTGGCAAGTTAAACTTATTTTAAATGGCTTTAATGTTTATTTGGCCTTTCTGATAGATTTAATTTTATTCGGCCTTTTTGATGGCTAAAGTTAATTTTAATAAAAGAATTAAGTGATATTAAGCTATAACAGAATTGATTGGCAAGTATATTATTTTATAAAATAAGTTTGAGACCTTCATAAAATAATATGAAGAGATATGACTGGAATAAACATAAATAATATGATTATTAGATTAATTTCTTAAGTAAGATGCATTTGGTTGAATTGGATGTTAGGATTTATAGGAGTTGCTTGATGGTGTGGATATTTTGATTTGTTGATATGGTTGTATAAGACTGGTTCCAGGTAGTTGTGGCCTGGGTAGGCGCATTAACATGGGATTTTCTCCCCTTGATGTGAATTGGCGTGATGCATTGGCATGATTTCGGGAAGAATTTAGGATTTTCAAGAAAGTGGAAGGTAAGGCGAAGCTCGGGATTCAGATGTAGTGTAAAGTGACCAATTACATGGTCACATATGGTGAGCATGTACGATTGAGCAGAGCTAGTCTATGCCTCTTTTCTTTGCCTTAGGGTACAAATTATTTGATGAACTATTTTGGTCTTATATTAGTGGTCGTGCATAATATTTATCTTATATTGGTGATCATACATCGTATTGGCCTTATATTATTTGCCATACATATTATTGATCTTCCAATAGTAATCATTAATATGGATAGACGATGTCGTGATATCGGTCTTCTTTTTGTGATAGGCATACTTGATTACATGATTTTATATTCAATATATATATGTATGTATGTATGTATATACATAGAGCATCGATGTTCCTTTGTGGTCCCATAGCAATTATACGGGGTACGCTCGTCGTTCTCTTTTTTAGAGACTTCATGGAAATTTGTTTAGAAATTCATAATGACTAAGAAAGGGGAGATGATGACAAATATTTATGAGTGGATCACATATCACTTATGCTCACTATGGGGTACGATGAGATCAACGTAGGTTTCAAGTTAATAGAGTTGGTCATATATTACCTATGCTCACTGTGGGGTACGGTGAGATCTACATGAGTTCCATCACCAAGGATCGGCTCAAGGCCTATAATCCAATTTTATACTGACTCTGTTTATTTTGGACCCTTAATGGGAATCATTGAATCACGATAATTTGAATTATAGGTTAATATCCGATAAGGACTCAGATTTCATATATATAAAGTAGGTCATATATCACTTATGCTCGCTGTGGGGTATGGTGAGATCTACACGAGTTTGATCACACTGGATGCGACTCATGGTCTATAGTACAATTTGGTACTGGCTCTATTTATCTCGGGAATGAATCTACCATAGACCCCACTCATCAACAATGATGAGTATCGATGTATATTCTCTGTCTATCGCTTATCATTATATTGTGTGTGTTATATTAGTTGGTTGATAATATTGTTGTGTATTATAGGATATGCTTATATTGTGATATTTATATGTCTCTGCATTTGAATATTAGGTTACCTTATCATGGTATATTATTATGTATTAGTCACATTATATTAGTCGTGCTAATTCATTGATTATAGGAGCAAAGCAGGTTATGGTTTGATTCCTTACTTTTTTGATGGGTTTACTTTATTTGTTTATGGGCTGTCCAGATTACCCCTAAGCCAAATTCGCAGGGAGGACTGGATATGCCTTAGTAGCTGCTTGTTTTATATACATAGATTGTTTTGATATATGGTATTTTGAGATAGTTCCCCTCCCACTAAGTTTTAAGTCTGACCAGCGTTTTGTCTGTCTATTTATGTCATGACAACTATCTGGTAATCGATTGACTAGTTTGGGAATCATGTCCTTTTGGGGATATGCTATCAGAGTGGCATAGCTGTAGCTTTGGAGGTGAAGATGATACTTAGATATGTGTGTATATAGACACACACACACACACACACTTGTTACTATAGTAGTACACGACAGATGTGTTATTTGTATATGAGACTTGTTATATTAGATATTCTATTTTTACCTTTTGTATTGATATTTAGTTACCAATTACTTCTATCGGTGTACTCTCTTATATATTGTCCATCTTATTATGTTCGTGTATATTCAATATATTACATGTTATCATTCCGCTATGAGATTATATTGTTATGCCTTGGTATGGTGTTTTTTTCTCATTTTACTCCAACAAACTATCTTTTGTGGTATTCAGGAATAAGACATTGTCATTAGACGTTGATTTCTAGGTCTTACGAATGAAAATTTGTTACATTTAGCAACAATGCTTAGGTTCAACATTCAAGACCAAGTAGATCGGTTTAAGTTAAAACAACCAGGAAAAAGAAGATACATTGAGAGAGTGTACTTGTATTTTTCTAATATATCATACTCTATACACCACTTTTTCTTGAACCTAGATATATTTCTGTTGCTAGTTGCTAAGTTATCTTTGTTCAGGCTATTTGTAAGAAGATAGGATATGTGAGCAACTACGAATAGGAAATCTGATATGCCTAATAGGTTTAGAGACTATTTGGATATTGCATGGGATGTTCCATCGCCCGTGGTCATTCCAGCAGTCGCGGTAGGTGTTTGAAGTGGCGTAATCCTTGGGGCACTGGTATTTCTTGCTCCACCAGCTTTAGACTTCCTAAAGTTATGCCAGGGTTTCCTTAGCCTTGGCAGGAAGCCATACCCTAGTTCTGAGGCTATTTCCTGGCGAGACACAGGCTTGGACATGTGCATATATGTAACAACCCACTTTTTAAATAATAATTAATTTAACTTAATGTCAACAATTTAATTAATTAATTAATTGGGAATTTGGAGATTTATTTGAAATGGGTTTTGAAGTTATTTAATATAATGATTTAAATTATGAAATTATAGCTTTTAAAATTTAAAATAAGTTAAATGGCTGAAATAATGTGTTACAAAGGCAATATAATTGTTATAATGGTTTGTAAAGGAAGCAATTTTGTAATTGAAATTTATATTTGTTTGAATTAAATAAAATTTAGTTGTATATAAAAAGAAATAAAATATTTATTTTCATATCTATAGCTTAATTTGGCCCAAGCCCAAATATGTAAACTTATATTGTTTCCAGAGTTTTCTGGTTCCATATTTTGCTTTGTTCATCATTTTTATTTTCACTCCTTAGCAAATACACTAAGGCATATTCGTTTATCACCACTTTCTTCTTCCTGAAGCCAAAGACCACCAAACCTTTTCATTTTTAAAAATTAAAATCAAATTCCAGAAATTATTTTAAATTCCCAAATTCGAATATGTATACCACGATGCTCCTATGCATCTCTAGAGTGAAGTTCATAGAATCGCGTTGCTGGGTTGGGATCTGCTTTGCATGCATTTGTGTATCGGAAGAGAGGAGGAAATGCAACTTTTAGGTGAGTCTTTTGACTCATTAAACTTATGTCTATCTCGTTTTTAATCTTGCAAATGATATGTGAGACGTTGCATGCATGAATTCATTTCTTTGTGCATTGAATTCGAATCGGTCAAGAAAAGAAAAAAAATTAAAAGAGGGGCACATCCTGGAGTAATTAAGCTCCAGGTAAGCTATGATTGGTCGATCGGTCATAAATGACCGATGGACCGGTCGGGTCAAAGCGTGTGCCTCCTTTAGGTGTGCATTGAAAATGATTAAGGATCGTAATATGGAATATTAACTAAGTTATCTACTACTATGGAATTTAAATATAAAAGTAAAGTAAATGACACCAGGGATTTTTATACTGGTTCGAACTTCCCATTCTACATCCAATCCCAGACTCCTTCTGGAATTCAACTATCAACCCTCACTTAACCTGGAGAATAGGTATTACACCGCCTAAGCAACCGAACAGCACTTCTACCACCTAAGCAACTGAATAGGACTTCAACCACCTGAGCAACCGAACAGGACTTCAATATTACAAAGAATTATCTTGACTAAATGTGCTCTTTTAATAGCACGGATAAGTCTTTAGAGAACACTCTTCCTATAATCTTCTCGTGGTATTTCAGGTAATTTGTGAAGATAGGAAGTTTAATAAATCACTAATGAAATTTTGCTTGAATGTACAAGTGATTAAAACGAGAATTTGAATGCAAATGGCCAGAATGTTTAGACAAATAGAATAAGAGAATAGAATCAGAAATTAGGTGATTAAAACAAATGATTTGAAGGCTATATATAGCGTTTAAATGTTGCAACTTATCGTGAAAAGTAGCGATCAAAAGATACAGAAACAACTCTTGAATCAAGGGTTGTTTCTGTTCGATGAAGTGAAGTGTCCGTTATGCAATTTCAGTCGACTGAACAAAAGAATTCAGTCAGCTGAAATGGGTAGTTCAGTCGACTGAACATTCATATCAAATTGTGCATGTGCACAGATATTCAGTCGACTGAACCAGGCATTTTAGTCGGTTGAATTTCATGTTTTCTTCCATATTCATGATTTTTCAGAAATACTTTTGTGTGAACAAGTGTAATAAGAACTTTGATATATGAACTATGATTTGGAAGCTTTGAAATTGCGTGTGTGTATGCATATACCACTTTGGAGAGATTTTAACAAAAAATTAACTACAAGACCTAAACCATAGACAATTTTGAAGCTTTTATCTGGAATCTAGTCTGCAATCTATTTGTTGAGTAAAAAAAATATCTTCTCTTGCAAATATGGTTAGTTCACATAATATTTACTTATATAGTTGTCACAATCAAAACATCAAAAATACAAGGTTCTAACATTCTCCCCCTTTTTGATGATGACAACTATGTAAGTTTTTAAATTTATAAAAACAATTTACTCTCCCTGAATGAATATTCCCCTTATCAAATAATTTCTCCCCCTTTGTCATCGATAAAAATGAACAAATAGATAATATGAGAAATAGAGCCATATAAGTACAGTAATCAACATATAATGCAGGGAAAGCAAATACACTTAGTATCATAAATAGGAAAATAAACATTAGCATGTACATATGAGAGTCCAAGAACAATATCACATAACAACATCAAAACACAACAAGCATACATAAGAGAATGTTTTAAACAATATGATAAGATAAACATTAGTGAAAAAATAAAACTAGTAATCCTCACTGTCATGGGCTTCTTCTTCCTCTTCTTCTTTGGATGTTGACCAAGTAAATGGAGCAGGGTTTCAACAATACCGGTAGAAGTAGAGCCGATACATGATACTTTCTCCCAAATTTTGGTTAAAAGGCCTTTTATTGAATTTAGATTTTTATTAGTTTTGGACACACTTTCCTTAACGGTAGCCAAACATCATCCAAGTTTACTTTGATCTCGAGAAAGTATTACAAGTCCTTGTTTTGGAGTAATGTCACCATGGAGTTCATGCATCTCATCGTCGTCTTCCTCTTCTTCTTGTCGAGGAGGTTGAGATGATGAAGAGGTGATGTTTGTATCCCTTGGTTGCGGAAACCCTTGTTCGCGCTATGCGGCCCATTGTTGGAAGCTTATAATTTGTTGTGCTTCGGGGTATTTCAGAATACCCTTTAGGCTTAGAGTCTTTGAGTTGAGTTCACTAATGGTCGTGAAATTTGCATCGGGTAAAGAAACTCCGAAGTTTTGAAGAATATGCATGATATAGGCGCCATAGTGCATTGTTTTATAGTTTCTCTTGTGATTGATTGTGAGAAACTCTTCTAAAATAATATTTGCCCAATTTACTCTTTGGGATGAGTAAATAGCATAGAGGGCTTGGAAATCCCTCTTATAGACTTTCTCATAGCTACCGGTACGAGGTTGCAATGATCGAATGAGAGCTCGGTGAATAATTCATGCCTTCAGATGTAAGGTGCTAGATTTAAGAATAGTCAAATCATCCGAGAGAAAAAGATGTGAGACTTCGTCTTGATTATATATATTGACCTCAACATTATCAATATCCAATCCTTCGGATGGACATCGTAGTATGTGGCCAAGTCATTGGGGAGGAAGATAAAGTTTCACCCCACAAACCAAAGTCCAAATATGATCATCCTTATTATGGGGATCTTGATGGTCTAGATTCATGTTAGCGAAGAATAACTTAATCAAAAGAACGTATATTTTGATGTTGTTTGAATCATACCCTATGAGATGGTCGATACCGCTAGCTTTGACTAGCTCTCGTATAGCATAGCCATTGAAATCAGCAAATTTGATGAAAGCACCTTTAAAAATTCTTGAGTTTTTTCATAGAATTAAACCTAGTTACCGTTGTCTTGTTGTGAAGCCAAGAACGAATTTGGCTCTTAGATGGGCCAGCAGTAGATTCACGAGCACGTTTGGATATGGGTGCATTTTGATTTGAAAAGGTTTGAAGGAAAAAATTGATTTTTTAAGAGGAGGCTAGGGTTTGAGTTGGTTTTCTTGTGAAGTGGAATATGAAGAAGAGAGGTGAGTTAAGTAGTGTTAGGTTGAAAGGTTGTATTAACTAAGTTATCTACTAGTGGGGAATATAAATATAAAAGTAAAGTAAATAACACCAGGGATTTTTATAATGGTTCGAACTTTCCGTTCTATGTCTAGTCCCAGACTCCTTTTGGAATTTAACTATCAACCCTCACTTAACCCGAAAGAATAGGTATTACACCGCCTGAGCAACCAAACAAGACTTCTACCGCCTAAGCAACTGAATAGGACTTCAACCGCTTGAGCAACCGAACAGGACTTCAATAATATAAAGAATTGTCTTGACTGAATGTGCTCTTTTAATAGCACGGATAAGTCTTTAGAGTACACCCTTACTATAATCTTCTCCTTTGTGGTATTTCGTGTAATTTGTGAAGATAGGAAGTTTAATAAATCACTAATGAAATTTTGCTTGAATGTACAAGTGATTAGAACGAGAATTTGAATGCAAATGACAAGAATGTTTAGACAATTAGAATAAGAGAATAGAATCAAAAATTAGGTGATTAAAACAAATGATTTGAAGGCTATATATAGTGTTTAAGTGTTGCAAGTTATCGTGAAAAGTAGCGATCAAAAGATACGAAAACAACTCTTGAATCAAGGGTTGTTTCTATTGGATGAAGTGAAGTGACTTTTCAGAAGAATAGCCGTTATGCAATTTCAATCGACTGAAAAATAGAATTCAGTCAGCTGAAATATTTAAAATTCGAATCAAAGAAGAATCAGTACAAAAAACATATTATTCAGTTGACTGAAATGGGTAGTTCAGTCGACCTGTGCAGTTAATGCCCCGCTATTACCCCGCTATAACCCTGCTATATCTCGTAGCGGATTTCTACCGCTACGATTTTTTAATATAGCCCCAAATATAGCCTTTTCGCTTTAAGCCCCGCTATTTCCGCTATATCCCATTATTCCCGCTATATTTTGCTATTTCCGCTATATCTTCTTTAAAACCATGAATTAAAAATGAAATTTATACATTATAAAAATTATGAAATCAATTTATTTAATTGAATTTTTAATATATTTTCAGAAATGAAAATACTCTAGTATTCTACTAAATTCAATTATGTTATATAACAGTTTTACGTTTATTTACAGTATATTCGCACATATTTTTATTTAAAATTATTTATGTATTAATTATAATTCAATTTAATGTTAATTTTTCATTTAACTATAATTTATTTATTTGTAAAAACATTAAGTACGAGTTTTATATGTTATTTTAGAGTCATCCGCTATATCCTGCTATATCCTCGCTGTATCCCCACTATGACTTTTTGCACCTCCACCGCATTGAATCTGCCGAGCGCTTTAACTGCACAGCAGTCGACTGAACATTCAAATTATGCATGTGCACAGATATTCAATCGACTGAACCAGGCATTTCAGTCGGTTGAATTTCATGTTTTCTGCCATAGTCCTGATTTTTCAGAAATACTTTTTGTGTGAACAAGTATAATAAGAACTTTGATATATGAACTATGATTTGAAAGCTTTGAAATTGCGTATGTGTGTGCATATACCACTCTGGAGAGATTTCTACAAAAAATTAACTACAAGACCTAGACCATAGACAATTTTGAAGCTTTTATCTGGAATCCGGTCTGTAATCTATTTGTTGAGTAAAATAATATCTTCTCCTGCAAATATGGTTAGTTCACATAATATTTACTTATATAGTTGTCACAATCAAAACATCAAAAATACAAGGTTCTAACATGTGTAGGTGTGTGTTGATCGAGGGTAAGTGTGTGCATGCGTGGTGAAGGAATGTGTGTGCACGCACATGTGTGTGTGTATACACTCTTATTTTGGTGTGTTATGATGAATTTGCACATATTTTATTTTCTAGTTCTTTATTTGATCCAGTTGCCTGCTTGTATATTATTTGGATATGCTGCTCCTTCTATCATTCCATACCATTGTACTTGTCCACGCTCTGTGTATGGATGGGAAATATTTATGATTTTGATGTTGTTAGTTTATCTATTTGTTTTCTCCAATCATTGTTAATGCTTTATAACTTATTGGACTTTGGGTTTATATGTGTGAGTTGTGTATACATATATATTTGCTTCCATATTGTTGCTTTGTGCATTTTCTCATCGAATTAATATACAGTACCATTCTTTGTAAATTCTTTTGTTTTACAACACCTAGTTGATCCTCAGATTTCACTTAACAAGCTTTTATACCTGACTTGAGAATTTGTGCACCATATGTTATATTTACAGTATGTGGATTTAACTTCATATGGGTTCAGTACCCGATATTTACAAACTATGATTAAATATGTACGTGTGTTTTAGTGTGTGAAGATTTGTTTATTTATTTTATTTTATAATATATATATATATAATTAATTATTTATAAAATATTAAGATTTAAAATATAAAGATGTTTTGTTTGTTGTATGTTTAATAAAATAAAATGTTTTACTTAACAACGGTTTTTTGTTATTTAATTTAGAAACTTGTTATTAATGATATAGAGAATACTATATTGTGGTTTAATAAACTATTTATTTAAATCTAAAATATATATATAATAATTATTTATAACCCAATTCTAATTAATAATTTTGTAATATCTATTATTTATTTAGTTTTATATATTAATCTTGTTATATAAAACTATATCACTACGCCATAGATTGCATACTGCAACACCAAAGAAGTGATGCAGGAAGTGCCAAAAAATGTTGTTGTAGGCTAAAAAAGGGCAAAGGCAACACTTTCTCGGTGTTGCATTTTGCCGCGTTGCCGTAGACCTCAAAGGCAACATTTTGACTATCTAAGGCAACATAAGAAATATTGTTGCAATAGAACCCTATTTGGGTCTATAGCAACATCCATAGGTGTCTGTACCAACATTCCAAAATGTTGCTATAGATATTAACTTTCTGAATTTGTGGGGCCCACAATGTAGAGCATATTTGATTTTTTAATAGAAATAAATATTTATTTAATAAAATGCTACCGCACAGAATTTGATATTCAAACAGTAATTTATTTAAATAAATATTTTATTTCAACATTTAAAATAGTACAAATTCCTGACTCCACTATTTTACAATTCAATGATATATAACACTGATATTCACATATACAGATATTCCTCACTACATCACTCAGTTCACTCATTACATATGCAGTTTCAATTTATACAGACACCGACACCGACAAACATATGACGAGCCTAGTGCCGAGCCGAAGGCGAGCCGAGAAGCGGGTCCGGGCGCAGCGCCGGCGGGGGTCCATCCTCAGCAAATGAAGACTGAACTTAGCAAACCCCATCCTCAGCAACTTCATCACCCATCGGAACTACTGCCCATCTACCACTTACCTGAAACACAATTGCCTGAAACACTGACCATCTACCAAACACTGACCACACTCCCAACCTCTTTCACAAAACACCCACTCACTGCCTCATCAAATTACATCATCAACACATAGGCAGCCTATCAAGCAAAAACAGTGAATGCATCAGGCATGTACAAGAGAAACATAGGCAGTAATATGATATACAAAGGACTTGGAGCAGTTCATGTTAAAGAACAAGGTTAGCATGGTACCAGTTCAGTCCAGACCAAATATATAAGGTTAGCATGACTTGGAGCACCAGTTCATGTTAACAAACATTATTCAAAATATTCCAAAAGTTTTTCAACTTCACCTCAATCCGATCGCTGTGTTCGTGTAACGAAAGTCTTACATCAACCTTAGGAATCGCTTCCAGATTCAAGACATCAGGCTATCAACTACGGCAAGCATTGAACTACACAATCGATTTCAGCATCAGCAGCAAGAGATCATCATCACAACAGTGCTCAACACATCAGCAATCACCAATAAGACCAAAATCTGGACAGTGGGCAATTAGCACACAACCTTCTCCACGTTTAAGACCAACACCATTGCAATCCAAAGTTTGGCAAACCATTATCTGAACACCAACACTTTCAAGTTCAACCCTAAGTTTCAAAGAACCACAAACATCATCAATAGAGCCGCAGTTAGAGCACGAACACTGACAAAAACGCAAGCTGAGGAAACGTCTTCAATTCAAGCGAAGTCAGAGGCAAAAACTTCATTGCGATTTAAGCGACTCCATCAGAACAACGAGGCATCGCGTTTCTTCAAGGCGGCTGCATCGAACAACGACGAACTTCTGCTTAGATCCAGATCCAACAGCGAGCAAAGATCAAATGGGCGGCAGTAAACAAAAAAACTCATCAGGCATTAGGTGGAATCAGCAACTACAAGATTCAAGCATAGGAAATTTAGATCTGACCTAGCATTGAAGGCAGCTTCTAGTTACAGTGCCTTTTTTATTTTGTTAGCAACAGCGAATTGGAAGTATGAATTTGCTGGATTTCGTGAATTTGCTGGATTTCGTGAATTTGTTTTTGATTTGGGGATTTCGTGAATTTGCTGGAAGTATGAATTTGGGGATTTCGTGAATATGGTAAACTGAAAGGGGATCTACACTAACATAAGCGGGAAAACGAAAATTTGGTAAAAAGTGCAGCGGTGATCCATTTTAACAGTCGGATTAAATGTAGACCGTTGGATCGTATTCACGCGGATTGCTAATTTTATTAATTTTTTAATTTGTATACATCTATAGCTACTGCAACATCTTGTTGATACCTATGCTAACACCTTGAAGCGAGTGTTGTAATAGAAAAAAATCAGCATACCTATCGTTACATTATAGCTAGCAACACCATGTAATTTCGTTGCAGTAGGCCATCTATGGCGTAGTGTATGTTATGTATGTTTCATTATTTAGTTTTGATTCTTTTATTTATATTTATTTGAATAATCTATTTTATATATTAATTTTTGATTTCTAATTTCTTATCTTCCTTATATATTGATTACGATGATATGTGTGATTCACATTTGATATTGATTTAGTTGATGATTTTAATATAATACAGTGATGACATCCTTTTTATGATTTTATTGTATTTATTTTGTGTGATGAAAAATCTAAATAAACGGATTAGTGATACCGTCCAGTATTGGACTTTCGGTAACACTTTTCCATTTATTCTTTGGACTCGTTATATAAAATATTGAAAGGCGAGTGTGATTTGTGAGCAATGAATAAACAGACTAGTAAACGTGTGGTAGTATAGGATGTCATTGTGTTATTTATTCGGTTATTCTTTTGATCGTGGATGACAGTCAATACTAGGTTCACTGTATGTGATACTCGTTGCGTTAAGTATTTGATAGTCATGTGGTGACTTGTATATAGAACCGTGTGTCGACCATTATATATCTTCTATGTGTTTATCTACCTTTATACAGCTCCCTTATGGTTCGGGAGTAAACCAGATTGGCCAGAATTCATCCTGGCAGCCTAATCATGTGGTTGTTGTAACACTCCTAATTTTAAATAACATTATTTAGAATATTTAATTAGATAAATTAAATAGAATAATGTAAATGTTAAGTGATAAGGGGATTGAGATTTGAATAAATTTAAATGGCCGTTCTTATTAATTTAATTGGGCTAAAGATTGGTTTATAGACTAATTAAATTATGTAAGGGTATAATGGGATTTAAATACACCTAACCTTACCTTTATATATGTGTGTTTACCCTTAAGCCATACACATTCATATCATTTTCTTACAAAAATAAAAACGTAAGGAAAGAAGATCAGGCCGGCCATTAAAAAGAAAAGAAGAAGAGAAAAATTTCAAAGAAAAAGAAGAGGAAGTACAAAGAGGAAATCAAACTCATCTCAATCCATTTTCCTTATCGAAAATTAAGGTGAATAATAATTTCCATCTCTATTTGTTAAATATATGTTTCAGATTTAAGTTTAAATTCATATATATGATGTTTGATGATGATATGCTTGAGTTATGGTTTATTTAAATTTAAATAAGCTTGTTTAAATAATGCTTCATATGGTTTTAGATCAAAACTGTGTGATATTGATGTTTAAATGCCATGGAAAAATTATATGTTATACAAAACATGATTTTAGAGTTGATTTTTAAGTTTGATAATTTTCCAAGCTTAGGAAAGATTATTATGAATTTTTGAATGAAAATATAGCACATTGGCTTTAATAATTTATTTCAGAAAATATATTTAGAATTTGGATTTGAAATTTTGATACGTTAGATAATATGATCAATGTAAATTTTTGTGATTTTTGGAATTTTTTAATAGGTGATTTGTTATACAAAATAAATTATTTTGAGAAGAGGATCAAAATGATTTACGCATAAATAAAGAGGAAGGTTTTATTTGCAAAAGTTTAAGTTTGATACTTATCCAAAATAAAAAGGCAGTTAGTTTTGAAAAGCATGGGAAAAGTAAAGGCAACCAATAAGAAATTTACATGTAAGTAGGTTAGTTCATATAAGTTACTTAATTTAGTATTTAACCTAGAAAAACAGGTTTTGACTCTATTCAGAGTACCTTTCGCCCCTTACCTTTCGCCTTCGACTATGTCGAAACCCTATTAAGCTAAATTCAATATACAGGGTATCATCTAGGTGATATGTAACGACCTGGATTTTTAGCCATCGGATATTGGGCAATTAATTGATTTCAATTATTGGGATATTAACTTTTATTAAACGAACAAATAAATTTTCTGATGTTTAAAATATCTAAACATATATAATTGGTTAAAACTATAAATTCTTGATATGATAAATAATATATATATATATATATATATATATATAAACTCCACCATCTAAAATAGTATGTATGGAATCTCCATTTAATTATATACATATATATATAAGGGGCATTTCACCAGAAGGACAAACTTTGCAGTCCAATTAGTTTTTAGGACACACATTCAAAGAAATTACTTTCAAGGCCAAAATTAGCAGAATAATTACTTTCAAGGACAAAGTCAGCAGTCCAATTACTTTGAAGGACATAATTTCATAGGTTTTTAGGCCCTAGAAACTAATTATTTTATGTTTTGTCCTTGAAAGTAATTATTTCAGTTGGGTGTCCTAGAAACTAATTCCACTTGCTAAGAGGTCCTTGTGGCTAATTTCCACTATATATAACATATACAAGTTTGATGATGTTAAATATAAATATATATAAGTACATAAGTATGTATATATATGATGATCTAAAATACATAAGTATGTATATATATATATATGATAGGTAAAATAGTGAATAAGTAGGTATATACACATATTTATAAAAATATAGTATGTGAAAATAAATAAATATATATATATATATATACGCACATAGGCGTATAAAACCTTATAATGAAAAATTCAAACTAATGGATATATGTATATATGCTTATATTAAATATGAAAATGTATATAAAAACTTGTGTGTATTTAAAGGTATATAAAAATGTGTAAGAATAAATATACTTATATATATAAATAAAATAAATAATACATATATTGTAAATGGCTATTTATGATTGTATGTAAATATAGTGTTCAAGTTTAGCATATATAGGTGTTAGTGTTAGTAAACAAATGTATTTACATATGGTAAAATCAAATCCACTTACATATATACATATGAAGTATATGTATATATATATATAAGGAGACATCATCATAACAAATTCAAAACCAAGTCACACACAACATTAAATCAAGCACATAAAAGATCTCATCAACACAATAAATCAAATCAAGTTAAAATAAAAATCAAATCAGGGAAAAAGTAAGAAGAAAGAAATATATAAAATAAGTAGATAAAGTAAAACCTATACATGAACAAAGGCTTCAGCCTTCTTGTACCCACTCTCTCTCCATTATAAATACCTAGGCTAACTTCACGTTTACATCCTAACTTTTCAAAACATTAAAATGCAAAGTGTTTCCATTTAAACCAAAAAGCAAGCTGAGTGTTAAAGCTTCAGGGAAGTGGATCAATCAAGAACAAGCAACAGTTCTTCTATTGTCTTGAAACTGTGAGTAAAACTAAAATTCTTTTACATTGTAATCTATGTATATGCCTGGATATGGAAGTAGCAGTTTGTTTGATAAGTATGTTTTGCACAAGAATACATACATACATACATACATACATACATATATATATATAGATGTATATCAAGTGTTATAACCAGAGCCTGTACATTATTTTTACCTCTGCTCTATATATATTATTATTTTTAAAATGTCATGTTTAGCTTCTAAAATCTCGATCTCCCCACTTAATTAGTTTTAGGTTATGATGTTAAAAGAAAAGTTGTTTGTTTTCGATTATACTTTATTTTAAAATTGGTGCTAATGAATATTATGAAGCATAGAGGTTGAAAAGGGTATTTTACAGTAGGCAACCCAAAATTGTAAGAAAATCGAACATCGTGTCTTAGATTTTTACTTATATAAACGTGTTCTCATTGAAAATGATAAATTTTGATGTTTGTTTCACGATTTTTAATTACGTATGTGATGAGATAAAAGAAAATGAACAGTTTTTGGTCTTTGATCAAATTTCGGCAAGGCAGTAAATGGTGGAGATCGGGGTTTGGTCCGAAGGAAGCTCGGAGGAGGGGGAATTCAGAAGAAAAAAAATGGCATTGGATTTTATAGTGTGGCGTGGTGGTCGGTCGGAGTTGATGTAGGGTTTAGGGAAAGGTTCCTGGTCATGGTCGGTTTTGAGTCGATGGTGGCATCGGGATGGGGTTCTAGGGCTGCGGTATGGGGGAAAAGAAGGAGGGAAGTGTGGCGAGGCTTCCGACGAAGTTCGGTGGACGCTGGTGGTCGGAGGTGGCTCGACGAGGTGGGTAAAGGAGTCGGGGTCGTTTTCGTAGAAGTGGATTCAAGTTCGAGTTTTCGAATCTGGGTTTGTTGTGGAAAAATTGAGGTGGCTAGTGGATTAGGAGGTCAGAGGTGACGTGGGGGAATAGCCGGAGGTGGACGACGAGGAGGCACCGGAGTGTGCACGTGCTCGGCGAGGTTTGTGTGCAAGTCTAAAAGAAAGGAGGAAGAAGGAAGGATAGGATCACGAAATAAGAGATGGGGAGAAGAGGTGGTTTTGTTTTTGTTTGGGCTGATGGGCCAGGTTTTGTTTTAAAAAAAATGTTATAAATGTTTTCACTTAAAACCTATTAGTTTTTAAACACTTATTTTCTTTAAATTTAAAAACAATATAGGCACTTGAGATCATCCTATCACCTAAAACCCTTTTTGCCTAATACACATGATTAAGTTTTGGAAATTTATTTATTTAAATAAAACAATTTTAACTTTAAATTAATTAAATTCTATGTTAACTTATATAAGATAATTATTGATGAATTCCTAAAATTTATTTAAATTAATAATAAATAATTTTGTAATTAATTTTAATTATAATTAAGCAGGATTTGAAAAAAAAAGTAATTCTGTTTTTAAATAAAATAGATGATGGTTTGTGATTGGTTAATATAAACCATAAATCGTTTAAATAGTTTAGGATATGTGATTTGTCTTAATTTCTCTTGTGTATTCATTCCAGTAGTTCTGTGATAAAGTACCCTGATAAAATGAACAGTTAGAAATATAAACGTTGACACGTTTATTGGAAACAGACATGTGTAATTAAATATCCATTTGTAATTGTGGCATTTTGAAAATTGAATTGTTTGTTTTAAACAACTTGGCCTTTAAAAATCTGTCGCTTGGATTCGAAGAGACCGGGATCGGATATCTGTGTTATTCGGAACCACTTAGATTTGAAAATCACTACGAACCTTTACAAGTTTGATTATAGAGTTTAATAGACTGGAATTGAATTAATTTAACGAATTTGACCATTTTAAATAAGTAATTGTACTTGGACACTATTGCAATTTTGATGGATTTCTGTAAAAGTGCTTTGGTTTTTAATAAGATAAAAACTCTTCGTGTTGTACGAGTTACCCTGGTTTTCAAAAAAAATTATAACTTAAGTATTTTCAAATTAAGTGGGTTTACTCACGTTGGTTTCTAGCCTGACTCGAGTGTTACTTTATTGTAATGCTCGGGTCAGACCGAATATTACAGTTTTCAGGTCAGGACGCTTTTTGGAGTTCAGGAGACGAGTTGGATGGTAGAGACGTATTGTATGTATTTGACTATATTCCGTTGTGCATTGTGGGCTGTATTTTCAGCATTTAGGGACGAGTTATTATAACTGTCTAGATTTATTTGTGTTGATGATTGTACTCTGATAACTTGTGTGTATATTAATAGTTACAGCTTTCCTTGTATAAAATGTTGTTATTGTATATTATAGTTTATTCCGCTGCGATTGTGAGATTCTGTGCTGCTGTTTCTGTTTTTCTTCTTCTATCTCTTTTTCTTCTTAACCCTAATAGCCTGGTATTTCCGGCACTCGATTGCTCAGCACTCTATACAGTGGACGTATTAGTGTCGATTTTCGGGGGTCGAAAATCTCCCGGTCGTTACACGTGGTATCAGAGCAGAAGGTTAAGAGAGTACATGGGCTCTGGTGGTGATTATTCATTAGAGATAGGGTCAGTAGTACCCTAGAATGAGTTGAGTGTATTGTACATGAGGGCGTACTTGTTATTTTCTTATATAATGATTTTAAAAACGATTTTAAGGTAATTTTTATATAAGATTTTATTTTGATATAAAAGGAAAATATTTTTTAATGAATTATTATAGTATATTAAGGTGATTGGATGTTGTTATTATCATAATCAAATAAGATTATAAGATTTAAGTGGTATATATATAACCAAATTGGAATTTGGGTAAGAATAAATTATACAAATAAGTTAAGCTAAAAGTAGACTCAAACCAGAATCTAAAATCCCAAAAATTTCGGAAGTGTTTTTCAAGAGTGTTTTGAAATGAAATAAGTTTACCCTAGTTATATTTTGTATTTAGGAATAATTTTTAGGAAATTATTATGGAATATATGGTGTGTTTGGTTTCTAGATATGAAAATATTGATTATTATCATAAAATTGGTTGTTGTGTCTTAATAAAGGATGTTTATTACATAATAAACAATGATAAAACAGTGGGAAATGTTTAAGGAAGTGAAATTATAAGCAGAAGTTATAAATATGACTTATAAACTAAATTGTGAGGTTTTGAAACTAAGCCCCGAAAAATTTCAAATGTGTTTCAAAATGTTTAAGGAAATAATAAGTAATATTATTAGAATATTTTTAAATATGGAAACCTTTGTTTTAAAAACAAGAGTTGTTTTGAAATTCCGAAGGGATTTTTTTTGGATAGAAACCAAAGTAGTTAAAATTTAAAGTGTGATTTGGTATGAAAATAGGATATATCTGTATATATCTATGATTTCAAAGTTGATTTGAAATAAATAACTGGTCCTTGAATTCTGGAATCCCCCTTTAAATGAGAAGTATAACCCAAAGGAAAATAAGTTTTTGAACTTATAAGTGGGAAGTGATATTAATAAGAAATTTAAAATTTGGGAGGTAAAAAATTAAATTGAGTAAGTTTAAATGGAATAAAATGGGTTTCGAATTCTGGAAATTAAAATGAACCGGATTATGAAATTAGCGGATTAAATTATAAAAATGATCGAGAACAAATAGAGGAATATTTGGAAATCAGAATAAAGCTAAAATTCGACTAATCAAGGTCTTAATTGTAGGTTAGGAAGTCCTACTAGAATTTAGTCCAAGTTGTAAGAGATGGCAAATGGAGAAGAATGGAAGGCAAGGCAAAGGGAGCGGAGAGCAGCTGCATGTAAGGCACGGGAAGAAGCAATACTGGAACATGAGAAATGGGTTAGGGAAAGGGCTGGACCCCGTCCTTACGATAATGTCATATGCTATAGATGTCACAGTAAGGGACATTACACAGCTAAGTGCAGTAAACCAAGAAATGAAAAGAATAAAGAAGTCAAACGGTTTCGCTTTGAGATTTTAGGCTTTAAGTGTCAAAAGAAAGGACATTTTCTAAACCATTGCCCTAAAGTGAGGAAGGTGAAGCGTAAACCCATAGTACCAGTCGACGGATCAACCATTTGCTACCATTATAAAATGACGGGACACATCGCTAGGGATTGTTCCAAGAGACGGAAGAAAGAGAAAGTTATGGAACGCCCTACACGAGGGGTGAAAATTATCCAGGAAGATGGGGCGTAAAATTCTATTGTGGCAAATGCAATAAGTGGGGACACTCTGTTACTGATTGCATGGATGGGCTTGGTAAGTTGGTAGGATGTCCTTAAGGAAGCTTTATGAAGGACGCTAGGACCCTGTTCTTTTCTAAAACCCTAGGTAGTTGTTAAGGCGTCTAGATTTATGACCTTTTGTAAAACCTTGTATGGATAAATGGATGCAGTGTTTGAACTCACTAGTGTTGTAGTCTATCGATGTTGTGAAATATTTTGTAGAAATACGATCTAATATAAAATCTCTCTTTATATTGATTTGAACGAAAATTTAAATAACTTTATTACTAGTGTGCAAATTGAAATCTAATTTGAATTGGAAGATTTAAATTTGAATCAGTTTCACCTTGAAACTATTTCGAATAAATGATTTTGATATAAGCTATTTAAATCTATCTTCTTAAATATTCAAATTTATTTTGATTTTCCAAGCTATTTTACTATACAAACCATTTTTGAAAACTCAAAACTATATTATACTAATTATTTAGGTATTTTAAAACTATTCAAGCTATTTCTAAATTCAAACTGGTCAAAGTGAAAATTGTTTATATTTAAATCATGGATTTAAATACGAATTGGGATAGATTGAAGTATTAAATCAAATGGAAATTCGAAGCAGTTCTGAATTGAAAACGAAATCTTCATATTAAGGCAAAAATGATTTTTGGAGTGAAATAGTATATTTGAGTAAATATGATAACTTTAAAATGAAGATTGAATAGTTACTATAACTGAAACTTACTCTATAAGAGGTAAGAAATGTGACAAATAACTTGTAAAGAAATCGAACTGGGAAAATTGATTTGGCATTAATAAGAATATAAATGTTAGTTATATATTCAAACTTCCCTTGTTGAATTTATAACCAGAAAGAAATGAATTTTTGAAAGATATTTAAAGGTACCAAATGGAACATATATAAGTATGAGGTGGACTTAGAAATTATTGATCTAAAAATTATTCGAGTTGAAAGGAATGATCTTATATGTATATGAGAATAAAATGGAAATAGTTTTGGAACCCATTAATTACTTTTTTTAAGAGACTTTTGATTTTGGCAAAAAGTCAATTTTGGAAATTTGGTAAACCAAATTTGAAAATTATTGATTTTGAAGATATCAATTTTGTATAAATGAAGTTTATATGTTATATATACAAAGAGTATGATTTGAAAGGTACTATATATGTATATAGTATGATATGTTTGAGACAAAAGTATGGAAAAGCAACCCCCATGAAAGTCGAAACTTATAGTAGGAGATCCACTGGGTGGTTCTGCCTAGGAATCCTAATGGTGGGTTCAATGAAATTAGGATCCCAATGGACGTCTGGACAAAACTCATGAGTTCCTGATGATCATTTGTTGGGTAGCGTAAGTCGAGTGGTGCTGATGCCTACAATTACATTGGGTTTTGCTGTGATGGCAACGTAACCTTTATGTAACTGCAATCTATCGTAGTTCCGTAGCGTAAGTAGGGTGGCAGTGATTGTCTACAATATACGTTTGATTTCGCTGAGATAGCGACGTAACATCGGTAGATTGCGATCTATATGGTTTGGTTCCATAGCGTAATTTGAGTGGCAGCGAGTGCCTACAGTCTACACTGGGTTCCGTTGAGACAGTGACACAACCTTGTGTAGCCCGCGATCTATGTGGTATAGTTTCGTTTGACAGCGTAATTCGTGGAGCAGTGATTGCATACAGACTACTTACGGTTTTGCTGTGATAGCAACGCAACCTTATGCTAGCTGTGATCTGCGGTGTTCCCATGGCGAAAGTAGAGATGTGCGGATGCCTACAGTTTTCTTATGGATTTCGCCAGGAAGGCGACGCAATCATCGGGTTAACTGCGATCCATGGTAGTGAAGGGGGGTGATACTTTCCATAGCATTTTTGAAAAAGTTTATCAAGTATTTTCACCGGGTGTTGAAAACGGGTCTACTAAGTACTTATAGATTTTCAGTCCTACGCCTGATCAACGTATGACAAAATTTCTGTAAGAACAAGGTGGACGTGCTAAGACATCGAGTTATGAAAAATATTTTTATAAAAAAAATAGTTTGGTAATACTGTGGGATTTAAAGTGTTTGAAAATGTATAGTAAAAGAGTAAGGAGTTAAATGTTAAATATGATTGATTAAATAATACACATCAAAAATAAAAAAAAATATAATTTAGTTTCGTTCCTTTTTTAGGACGAAAAATACTAAAGGGGGAGGAATGTAACGACCCGGATTTTTATCCATCAGATATTGGGAAATTAATTGATTTCAATTATTGGGATATTAACTTTTATTAAATGAATAAATACATTTTTTGATGTTTAAAAATATCTAAATATATATAATTGGTTAAAACTATAAATTCTTGATATGATAAATAATATATATATATATATATAAACTCCACTATCTAGAATAGTGTGTATGGAATCTCCATATATTTATATACATATATATATCATATACAAGGTTGATGATGTTAAATATAAATATATATAAGTACATAAGTATGTATATATATGATGATTAAAAATACATAAGTATATGTGTATATATATACTAGGTAAAATAGTGAATAAGTAGGTATGTACACATATTTATAAAAATATAGTATGCGAAAATAAATATATACATATATACACATAGGCATATAAAACCTCATAATGAAAAATTCAAACCTATGGATAAATGTATGTATGCTTATATTAAATAGTAAATATGAAAATGTATATAAAAACTTATGTGTATTTAAAGGCATATAAAAATGTGTAAGAATAAGTATACATACAAACACACACACACACACACAGATATATATATATATAATAAATAATACATACATTGTATATGGCTATTTATGATTGTATGTAAATGTAGTGTTCAAGTTTAGCATATATAGGTGTTAGTAAACAAATTTATTTACATATGGTAAAAACAAATCCACCTACATATATACATATGAAGTATATGTATATATATATGTGCAAGGAGACATCATCATAATAAATTCAAAATCAAGTCACACACAACATTAAATCAAGCACATAAAAGATCTCATCAACACAATAAATCAAATCAAGTCCAAATAATAATCAAATCAGGGAAAAAGTAAGAAAAATATATATATATATATAATAAGTAGATAGAGTAAAACCTGTACATGAGCAAAGGCTTCAGCCTTCTTGTACCCACTCTCTCTCCATTATAAATACCTAGGCTAATTTCACGTTTACATCCTAACTTTTCAAAACATTAAAATGCAAAGTGTTGCCATTTAAACCAAAAAGAAGCTGAGTGTTAAAGCTTCAAGGAAGTGGATCAATCAAGAACAAGCAGCAGTTCTTCTATTGTCTTGAAACAGTTAGTAAAACTAAAATTTCTTTTACACTGTAATCTATGTATATGCCTGGATATGGAAGTAGCAGTTTGTTTGATAAGATGTTTTGCACAGGAATACATACATACATACATATATATAGATGTATATCAAGTGTTATAACCAGAGCCTGTACATTATTTTTACCTCTGCTCTATATATATTATTATTTTTAAAATGTCATGTTTAGCTTCTAAAATCTCGATCTCCCCACTTAATTAGTTTTAGGTTATGATGTTAAAAGGAAAGTTGTTCGTTTTCGATTATACTTTATTTTATAATTGGTGCTAATGAATATTATGAAGCTTAGAGGTTGAAAAGGGTATTTTACAGTAGGCAACCCAAAATTGTAAGAAAATCGAACATCGTGTTTTAGGCTTTTACTTATATGAACGTGATCGTCCTCGAAAATGATGAATTTTGATGTTTGTTTCACGATTTTTAATTACGTGTGTGATGAGATAAAAGAAAATGAACAGTTTTTGGTCTTTGATCAAATTCCGGCAAGGCAGCAAATAGTGGAGATCGGGGTTTGGTCAGAAGGAAGCTCGAGGGGGGGGGCTCGGAAAAAAATGGCGTTGGATTTTATAGTGTGGCATGGTGGTCGGTCGGAGTCGATGAAGGGTTTGGGGAGAGGTTCCTGGTCGTGGTCAGTTTTGAGTCAATGGTGGCGTCACGGTGGGGTTCTAGGGCTGCGGTATGGGGGAAAAGAAGGAGGGAAGTGTGGCGAGGCTTATGGCGAAGTTCGATGGATGCCGGTGGTCGGAGGTGGCTGGACGAGGTGGGTAAAGGAGTCGGGGTCGTTTTCCTAGAGGTGGATTCGAGTTCGAGTTTTCGAATCTGGGTTTGTCATGAAAAAATTGAGGTGGACAGTGGATTGGGAGGTCGGAGTGGATGTGAGGGAATGGCCGGAAGTGGACGGCGAGGAGGCGCCGGAGTGTGCACATGCACAACGGGGTTTGTGTGCAGGTCTAAAAGAAAGGAGAAAGAAGGAAGGATAGGATCTGGAAATAAGAGATGGAGAGAAGAGGTGGTTTTGTTTTTGTTTGGGCCGATGGGCCGGGTTTTGTTTCTAAAAAAATGTTGTAAATGTTTTCACTTAAAACCTATTAATTGTTAAAGACATATTTTCTTTAAATTAAAACACAATATAGGCACTTGAGATCATCCTATCACCTGAAACCCTTTTTGCCTAATACACATGATCAAGTTTTGGAAATTTATTTATTTAAATAAAACAATTTAAACTTTAAATTAATTAAATTCTATGTTAACTTATATAACGTAATTATTGATGAATTTCTAAAATTTATTTAAATTAATAATAAATAATTTTGTAATTAATTTTAATTATAAGTAAGCACGATTTGAAAAAAAAATTAATTATGTTTTAAAATTAAATAGATAATGGTTTGTGATTGGTTAATATAAACCATAAATTGTTTAAATAGTTCAGGATATGTGATTTGTCTTAATTTCTCTTGTGTATTCATTCCAATAGTTCTGTGATAAAATACCCTGATAAAATGAACAGTTATAAATATAAACGTTGACATGTTTATTGGAAATAGACATGTGTAATTAAATTTCCATTTGTAGTTGTGGCATTCTGAAAAATTGAATTATTTGTTTTAATCAACTTGGCCTTTAAAAATCTATCGCTTGGATTCTAAGAGACCGGGATCGGATATCAGTGGTATCTAGAACCACTTCGATTTGAAAATCACTACGAACTTTTATGGGTTTGATTATAGAGTTTAATAGACTGGAATTGGATTAATTTAACGAATTTGACCATTTTAAATAAGTAATTATACTTGGACACTATTGAAATATTGATGGATTTATGTAAAAGTGCTTTGGTTTTTAATAAGATAAAAACTCATCGTGTTGCACGAGTTACCCTGGTTTTCAAAAAAAAATTATAACTTAAGTATTTTCAAATTAAGTGGGTTTACTCACGCTGGTTTCCAACCTGACTCGGGTGTTACTTTATTGTAATGCTCAGGTCAGACCATGTATTACAGTTTTCAGGTCAGGACGCTTTTTGGAGTTCAGGAGACGAGCTGGATGGCAGATTTAGGGAAGAGTTATTATAACTATTTTAAGCATTTAGGGACGAGTTATTATAACTGTCCAGATTTATTTGTGTTGTTGACTGTACTCTGATAACTTGTGTGTATATTAACAGTTACAGCTTTCCTTGTATAAAATGCTGTTATTGTATATTATAGTTTATTCCACTGCGATTGTGAGATTCTGTGCTGCTGTTTCTGTTTTTCTTCTTCTATCTCCTTTTCTTCTTAACCCTAACAACCTAGTATTTCCAGCACTCGATTGCTCGGCACTCTATACAGTGGACGTATTAGTGTTGATTTTCGGGGGTTGAAAATATCCCGGTCGTTACATGATACGTAGTGGATTGGAGAAAGGCGAAAAGTATGGTGTCGAAAGCATAGCTTTCGATGGGGTTGTTACCTCAGTTTGTTTTGAAAAGATAAGCGCTGCCTTTGTTTTACTAAGCTTTCGACTTAGTAGATACAAATGTTTTTGATTGGCTTTCAAAGGGGTTGCCGTGTTTGTTTTAAAAGAAAAGGAGGTTTCGAAGGAGTTCCTTTAATTATAAATCAAAGCTTTCAAAAGAAGGTGTTCCGACCTAGTCGAAGCCCTACGGCCGATTCTTGTGCCTTTCGAGTGTATTGAAGTTATCAATACTGTCGAAAGGTATTGTTTGTTTTAAAGCTATACACTTTCTAAATGCTTTTGAAAGAGTTATGGGTTTCGAAGGCAATGGTTCCGAAAGAGATTTCAAAGCTATCCTTCAATATTTTAAATGTATGCTTTCGACTTTGTCGAAAGAGATTGTTTCGATGCCATCATAAATTCCCCAATATTTTTATATGATAAAGAATGGTTTCGAAAGAGGTACTTTCGTTTATATATTTTCTTGGACCCCAAATGATATTTTTAAAGGTAAAACCAATGATGTCGAAAGGGGGTCTTTCAATGCTTTAGGAACAGATACTTCCAACGGTTTCGAAGCTATGCTTATTTAATAAGTAACTCTCTATTATATACGAAGGTTTCAAAAGAATGATTTTAATGTGTTTTTAAAGACAGAAGCCTAATGTTTTGAAAGCAAGGTTTCGAAGGTTTCAAAAGTATAGTTTTCAAAACAAATAACCCAATCTTATTTAAGAACAAAACCATGGCATATTAATAAACAAAGTATTTGAAATGGAACTTATGAAGAAGTCTAAATGGATTAAAGAAATTAACCAAGTTATATTGTTTGCTTCTTCATATATGTATATATTCACATTGTAATAAACCCAAAATGGTATCGTGGGGAAGGGCCGAATAACTAGTTAGGTTGATCCAGTAGTGAATATAAATTAAAGATATTGGCAGAGGCCAATAGGTTCACCATAAGCCCATGAAAACTGTGTAAAGGAAAAGATATTGGCAGGGGCCAATAGGTTTATAGTTAGCCGTTGAAAACTATGTATAATTAAAGATGTCAGTTAGACAGGTTTATAGTTATCCCATGAAAACTATATCTGGATAAGAAAATGAAATATTGACATATAGTCAATAGGTTTCTAGTTATCCCATGAAAACTAGGGTAAAAGAAAGATATTGACTATTAGTCATTAGGTTCCTAGTCAACCCATGAAAACTAAGATAAAAGATATGATATTGGAGTTACCAATAAGTTCATAGTAATCCCATGAAAACTATATAATTGGACAGGGAGTTCTTAAAAGTTTAACCTGTTATTAGTAAGCCCGAGAAAACTATTAGGTTAATATTAATCCAAGAAACTATAATTATGACAGATAGTCAAAATGAATTGGGAATGGATAATCCAGAATTGATTCAATTGTTTGCATATCATCATATAATAATGTTTGAATTTAAATTAACCATTGTGGATGCATGGGCATAGAAAATGGGTTGTAAAGGTTTTAAGATACTAGTGAGGGGAAACCCGTTTCGCTTAGCGACGTGGTCTCAGTAGATATCTAAATGATATGTGATGGTATATTATTATTCATGTTAGGCTTTATGTTTGACTCGAAGTTTATGTTTTCCCCTTAAACACTCGGGTACTCAATTGATTTTGAGTAGTTTGAGATTTGAGGTTTTCAAGTACCTCTTAAGACGAAAAAGCTTCCAGAGTCGTGTATAAAGCATGTAGTTATTTTAGTTCTTTCTTGTATGATTCCGCTATGTTGTTTTGTTAAGGCAAAGTTGTTTATTGCCTATTATACACTCTGATCACCAAGGGGGCATCTTCGTATGTATCTCTTGGAGTATATTGTAATAATTATATTTTTCTAAACATGGTTAATGTTGTGGGAATATTTAAAGAATGTTAAAATGAGTTTGGAATGGAATGTGAAAGTTTTTTGAAATTTTAAACTTTTTCCATATCCATGTGTTTCTGGTATATCAATTTATCTAACATTACCGTATTTGGTCGCCAAGGATTAATAACTATGGATGACTGCAGCATCCATAGCCGTTAGTTTTGGGCCTCCAAGTAGGGGATGTTACAAGTTGTTATCAGAGCATAGGTTTATGAAAATTTAAGTAATTAAAACCAAAAAGATTTTCAAAACATAACCCAATGAATCAAAACTTTGATCGGGGCACAAGACCAAACAGCTCATTTTGTAACACTTTTCCGCTTTCAATTTGTAACGGTAATAACCGTTATAAATTTCTAACGGTTATTTCCGTTACGACCATTTATCACGGTTATAACTGTTACTAAATCTGGTAGTTTGGTAAATAATTAACAGCAATATGGATAGGAGTGTCATTTTTTTATTATCATTAGTCATCCCGTTTCTCACGCTTCTAAAATCATTTCTCATGCTTCGTTCTTTAAATCTAAAATTCAAATCTAGGATTTTCACCCCCTTCATTATCGCCGCCTCCACCCAGAGCCGGGCTTTTGGTAAAGCAAGCAAAGCAATGGCTTTGGGCTACAAATTTTCTAGGGCACCGGTTCATTTACATATTGAACAATGCAACGGCTATCAGTAAAAAAACAGATCGCATCAGCACCACCGCGACCCAAAAGAAGGCGCAATGCACGATTCCAAACTCTCTAATGGTGACAGCGACTACTCGACAGCGACTCGGCAGGAAGCGGCGACTCCAATTCCAAGGCGATGACTGCAGATTCCATGAAGCAGGGACTCCAATCCGAGGCGATGACCCTAGATTCCATGAGGCAGCGATTGCACCGCTAGATACAACACAGACGCATCTTGAAAAGGGATGAAATTCTTTTTTGTCGTTTGGAAATTGGCATAACATTTTGATTTCCAATGTCCGTAAATTACTAGATTACGAATGTTTCTAACGTTTTCCTGGTATTAGATGTATTCTTGTTTCTCCTTCTAATTTTCTAACATTTGGCATCCATATTTCACACTTTTGTCGATTTTAGTTCAATTTTGTAAAAAGATGTCACTGATGTATAAATATTAAAACTGAATCGAAAACAAGTTTGGCATTGCATTTTACATCCATACAGGTAACTATAATGTGTTTTACATGCTTGCATGTACATTGTTTTTAAAGGTTTAATTTGATGTTTAAAGGTCTGCATACATCATATATGCCTTGCTTGAGGATGTGTGCTTGAAGTGCTCCAACTGACTGACAGTTCATTGACAAATTTGGGAGGATCTGTTTCTGCCTATGTATAAAATGTTGGCCATGTATTTTTTACTTAATTTTTGGTCATTCAATAAGCACAGGGTTGTGTAACTATTCATTTCCATGCTTTTTTAGAAAATAACAAGAGAATGTTTCATGCATATATGATGATGAAGTAGGAAGAATTACTACTATTGAAGCACATCGTTTTCATGTATCATGTGTTGCACCAAGCTGACGTTTAAAAATTCACAATTATATGCACTCCTATAATGCAGCAAAGCACTTATACATTATGACTTACCATAATTTAGGGATAATTCACAAGTTTAAATGTTATTTTTGGCTAATGAGATTAACTTTATTAATTGGTACAATTTTAATTTGGGATTTGCTAAACACTTGAACTATTGTTAAGAATAAAGTTATTTCTTTTTGTTCCTCTTTTCATTATTTATAAGCTATATAAATTATTTAGATGATTTAATTAACAATAATGGTCATAGTTTTTCTCTATTTATTCTTTAATCGGTTTGTCCATGCTTATCAATTGATTCGTCTTCAGTTTTGCTCAAAAAATGATTATAATAAGTGGACTAGCTACACATTCTTTATTTTATTTTATGTATTATTATTGAACTTTCTGGTAAAGATAAAACATATTTCAATTGCAGTTTTTAATGAACTAACCACCAATTGTTTAATTCATCATAAGTTATTGTTTCTAGTTCTTGAGTTATAATCATGCAATTATTTTACTACTTTAAGGTAGTTTTTAACTTCTTTTTAATTAACTTCTTTTTACCTGAACAGCTCCAGCTCCAGTTCAGTTAGGAAGCAGATCTATCCTTGGAGAAATCGGATCCACCATTGCTGAAGGTACATAATATTTCATTGGAGCATTTTACATATACATCTACAGAACTTTTTTGTTAGGGTTCTAGAGAATAATAAGCCATTGTGATTTATAGCTTTGATTTTGATGAGCAATGTTGGCATAAGATTAGGCTGTTCAAAAAAGCCAGAATCTACGTAAAGTACTGCAATATTCGACATCACTTTCTAGTCGAAGTTCTCAAAGAGTACAATACTACTTTTTACTAGTTCTAGTTAGAAAATAGGCAATGTATTTACAGTAAATAATCATCCAAAATATTTTGACTCCTATACTTGAAAATATGTTCAAATGAGGAATAAGGAACTTGGAATTATCTAATACATGGTGAAGTAACTTGGGTTTATCTATACGTGGCTGATTTCATCTTATTATTCTGTTTATCAAGAAGAACCTTGGTTAATTTTAGTTATATTTCGGAGTGCATAACGTGTTGTTTCATGAACATAATAGGTAGTGTTTTGTCGATAACTGAAGGTTGTATGCTCAGGTATGGCTTTCAGCACCGGTGTAGAAGTGGCTGGTAGAGTGGTTGATGCTATCATGGGACCTCATACTATTCAGCTTGAAACTATTGTTTCCAAAGCCAATGATGAAGTTCCTGCTCCCATGAGTAAAGCCACAAGAAGCGGTGGTGCAAATTCATGCAGTAATCATTCTAAAGCTTTCCAAGATGTAAGTTATCCCTGATTTTCTTTCATTTCTGCACAATAGGTTTTTAAACATGCTTCAGCTGAATTAATTAATGATGGATTAAACCATCTTCCATTATCTTTTAAAAGTTTAAATCCATTCATGTAAAGATCGTACGAATTTCTAGCACTAAACCAAATTGAAACTCAATAAAAAATTAAATAAATAAAAATAACTTCTGTACCTTTTATTCTTCAAAAAATTTCAACTTCAACAAAATCAACTTTGTTGAAAAATACAAAATAATTAGTCTAAAATCGAATCGAAAGCAGTAAAAGTTGTCTCAAATAATATCTATGGTTTCTTCATTGATGAATTCATTAATTTCATCACAAAGATGTAATGATTCAGTCAAATTTAGTTGTAGTTATCAGTTGATGAGTTATGAAAAGATATGTTAGCAATCTAATTAACGATAATTTAGTCAAATAACTTTTTGAAAACAGAATAGTTAGAATCGGCCTTTTAAATATTTAATGTATTTTATGTTCATCTTTCCTTGTATAGCATCCCCAAACGTATAAAGGCAATTTCTACCCAATATTGCAAAAGGAGACTATAACCCTTTGGTCAATTCCGTTATGTGCATTTATTAAGGTACATACGGCTTGTAACCTCTTATTCATTGGGTACATTTAAGCTCAGTCTAAACTGATGGGCATTAGCTCTTTTATATTGCCTAATCAAAATGATGGCAAATGCAGATGAGGGGTCGGGCAGGATCTCGATGCCAGATTATATAAAGGTAAGTACAGCTGTTTGGAAGCATAATACATTTTTCAACTGATGGATCGTATCAAAAAGAAGTGGTTGATGTCGGTTCTAGTATACTTATGTAATACACTAGTTTAGAGAACTATTGTATTGCAAAACAATGTGTGCTTATAGACATGCTTTATCTCGATTGCTTTAGTGATTACCATGGTCATTTGTGTTTGCACTAGGAAAGAGCCTGTCAATACATTTCATCTGCAGATAAGATTATCATCAAATGTTCCTAAATTTCAAGCCGAATCCAAGCTTTTTTTCAAATCTGAAGCATCTCTGAATCGCAGCTTTGTTTCGAAGCTTGAGGATTGTCTGAATATCTGGTAATTTCATATTTGATTGAATATCAACTGAATTCACTATTCATCATTTCATCTCTCTCCGTGTTTGTATGATTGGATTTAAGAAATAGTAGATTTAGGTTCTGTCCATTACTATAGAACAATTATTGCATAAATTAGAAATTGGGTTCCCATCATTATTGCTTTATCCACCGTTCCCACCATATGGCCTTTAGCCACTCAAAAAATTTCTTTCTTCTTGTTCTGCAAAATATTTGAAATGAAAGAAATTTGGATATACGGTTAGTATTTTACGGATTTTACCTGGTTAGACTAGATACATATATTCCAGCTTCACTAAACTCTGACATTTTTATATTTAAAGTATTGGTGCAAAGCTAAAATTTTAGGAAGAAAATGGTTGAATTTCACAAAAAAATTCTTTTTTTCTTTAGTTCATATTTAATACAGCTAAATTGACAACAATAATTTGTCCTTCCGATTGATATGAATGAGCTTATACGAAACATTGATTGAATTGCAAGTAAATAATTTGGTAGCTCGCTAGTTGTGTCATGCAAGCAAAGAAGACCATATACTACAACTATTGTACAAACATGAAAAGAGTTTATGTTAAACGAACTATTTAAATACCATGTCCTATGTGTTCTTTAACCATACTGAAGTTTGAGATAAAAACATGAACAAATAATTTAATAAAATGACTAGCAAATATTTTCGAGATGAAATAATTATAATCCTAACTTTTGTAAGTTAGTCACAATTTGGTAAGATAATTCACTAATTTTTTATTAAATTAATCCACAGTAGATTGACTGTTAGAATATAAAACAAATTTCTTACATTTAATATTTTTTAGTCAACATTATATTTTGTAACAAAATACCCTGTATGCGACCATGTCGTTCCATCAATGTCAATTATACATGTTGCTTTTAGTTCCATTATGCCCCCATCAAATTATTTGCATGCTTAATATGTCTGCATCCTTTTGCCTTGCTAATGGTCTTCTTTACCAAATATTTTTATGACCCAAGTTGTTCCTATTCGTATTGCCATTGTCTGTTCATTTAGCATAGCTTTTAACATTGGAATGTGTTTGAGCCAAATAGCTACAACAAATTAAAGAAACATCCACATTTTTCCTATGATATTGTTTCTCTCCCTATCAAAGGTTATCTTTGTTCAATTATGGCCTAAGTATCAATCATGTACCATGTTATTCCAAAATTTACGGTCAACGTATTACATATCTTCTAGTTAAAATACCATATATGTTTGACATAGTAACATGCATTAAACTATCATGATTTTAGCAATTTTCAACTATTTATTCATATATGCAGTGCTCTGTAAGTTGTGTGTGTACTCAGAAGTGTGTTGTTTGTAGCACTCTATAATTAATTGAGAGCGGCCAGTCCATAGTTTTTATTAAAAAAATGTATTCATTACGTTATGTTCAAAAAAAGGTATTCATAAGTTTTGAGGAAAAATTTAAAACAAATATGGAGTAAAATTTGGCACAGTATATTTTTAGTACAAAGTACAAAAGTTGTTAATATCATAAAATTTGATTGGCGAAAGGATCTCATTGGAATTTTCTACCTACGTTCAAGTGCTTCTATGACTTTATGGTGGCTACACATTCTACAACAAGATATTAAGTGGCGACTTACTTGTAAGCTTTGTTTTTTCCCAGACAAACATACAACTTTATGTATTGCACCATTTGCATATTTTATGAATTTTAAGACATGTGCTCAGTTTGCATAACTGGGCATGTGCTTAGTTTAGAATAACTGAGCATAGCTCAGTTTACATTTTACAAAACTGAGTTGTGCGTGTGTGCAGTTTACATAAGTGAGCTATGTCTCCTGTGCCTGTTTGCTAAACTGAGCATGTGCCTAGTTTGCTAAACTGAGCATGTGCCCATTGTGCATAAAACTGGGCTGTGCCTAGTTTACATAACTAGGTTGCACCAAGTTTAGATAAACATGAGTTGTCCCCAGTTTCCATAACTGAGCCATGCCAAGTTTAGTTTATTTTTACACATAATAGAATATGCAAGAATTGAGAAATAATAATAATTATCACTAAAATAAGGGCATAGAAGAAATTCTGTTATGTAAAAAGAGTTTTTGCTTTAAATTATCACTAATTTTTTTTTTTAAAATTATAATCAGCAAGTTAGACATTCATAGTTTAAAATGTTTTTGTTATTTTAATAATTATTAATATGCAGAGTTGGAATGAGCCACCGCTCACTTAGTTTGAAACCCTTGTAAATACTAATAGTAGAAATTAATTTAATATATGACCTCTAATTACAAATTTAAAGCTTCCTAAACCATAATTTAGCAAATATTTAACGACAACAATAATAATTGGAATATATAAAATGAACTTATCATAGGAGATTGATTTGGTTGGTCAGTCAAATATTAAAATCACAAAAATAATATAAACTGAAGGGAGCATAAAAAAAATTCATAAGCATCCTTTAGTCATCCATACCCTAATTCCTTCTCAACGCTTCATTCAGCCGCTCTATAAAACCAAAATCGACTTGCGATGCCAGGCGATTCGATTTCACCGTTGCTCTTGCGCTGGACTTCAGGCGCTGCTGTCGACGTCAGGCATTGTACTAAGTTAACTAAGTTTTTAAAAAATTAATTTTTTTATTAATAATAATAATTATAATTATAATTAAGTTTGATAAACATTAACTAAATTTGTAATAATAATAATAATAATAAATTAAATAAGTTTATAAAAATTAAACAAGTTAGCTAAGTATTATAAAAACTAACTAAATTTTATAAAAAAAAAATAAGTTTATAAAATTATTCTAAATAAAAAAGTCTATAAAAATTAAACTAAGTTTTATATAATTAACAAGTTTATAATAATAGTAAACTATAGTTTGATAAAAATTAACTAAGTTAATAATAATAATAATAATTTGACAAAGTTTATAAAAATTTAAAAATTATCTAAGTTTTATAAAAATTAAATAAGATTTATAAAAATTAACAAAGTGTACAAAAATTAACTAAGTATTAAAACTTTAACGTGTTTTAACCATTGAATTGCTAATTATTATTTTTTATATATTATATATTATTATTGTTATATATATTTTGGGTATATTTATTAAAAGTGGATGTTTTCAGTCGATTGATCACTTATAAATGATTTGAGTTGTTGGAGCTTGTTTTGATTATCAATAAATTATGATATTATTTTGTGTTGCTTTGTTTCATGGTCTTAATTTTTATGTATGTTAATTATATTGCAAACCCATGCTATATCCATAATATAGTATCTTAGTACAATATAATGAGTTAAAATGATATTAGTTTAGTTCGTACAACAACGCCTTATTAGAAAAAGCTGAGGCTGTCAACTAAATGGCGAAGAACATAATCTCTTATTTGCATTTTTGAAAATCGATGGACGCCACTGTCATTTTTGCAGAGGTTAAACAAATGCAAGCAAAAAATTCCAGTCAAAATGACTGAAATGAGTTGGGAAATATCAAATTTGATTGCAAGACGAGTTATCTTAAAAATAGAAGAGATTTGCTATGAAATTGATGTTACCTGATCCAACAATAAAGTCATTTTGATTCATGTTAATTAGGAAATGAATTGCATGCATGAAATTACATTAATATTACAAGGTGAAAATAGATTGATTATGCACCTTAATTCCCATTTTTCTATGATAGAGTCCACTTTATAATCCATTTGCTACACGTAGCAGTTGGATGTTAAAATGGTGGTAAGCAATATCATGTACTAAACAAGCACAACACGTTTTTATTGCATAAGGAAAATAGCATAGGGAATCTCCAACAAAAAGATGAATTTGGTTTTTTCATGCTCTCCTATGATTTTTTCATATTGTTTAGACATCCCCTTTCTCACAGTTTTTATTAGATCCATTAATGGAATAATTAGCTCTCCTTTTTTGATTTTTTTCATGTTGTTTAGACAAACTAGTGTAGACTGATTAAAGCTATAATTGCTATTCACAAAGAATATTCATATGTAATGTAACAAGATACAAGCAACACTTTTAAATCAACTACGTACGGAGCCAAAATTCAAACGCTCGAAATTTGCATTGACTATGTTTCTGAACTAACATGGAGTTATATACGATTTGATATATGCAAGTGCGGTTTTTCTACATATGCCTAGAGAGTTGGTTTGGACTGGGTTGGAGAGATTGGTGAAGCAGTTACCGGTTAGTGGTAGGATATTTGCATCACATAACATGAAGTTTTGTACAAGGTTAAGAGATGAATGTCCCAAAAGGCTTGCTAAGATTGGAATGGAATTTGTTGGAAATCGTACACATGATAGCTTGTTGTTTAATCATTATGAGACTTGGTATGAATTTCGAAGAGTTAAATTATGAAATTGTAGAATGAGGTAGTAGTATTATTGTTATTAGGAAAAGAGAGCAGATGTTGCTGCAACTTCGGTTGATTTTGAGGTCTACCATTTTGCATAGAGGCTGAATGAAGAGCTTGAGACAATTTAATTAAAGAAAAACTAGAAGAGTTTACAAGGTAGGATTGGTTTCAGCTTGCACATAGTCAAAGTAGGTGTTGTACTATTATAATTATTATAACATTGTAAAAACAACTTTAGTAAATTCTTGTATTTTGTGTAAACTCACTAGCTTCATTGTAAGAGAATATTACTTATATTTTTGTTGGTATCATTCAAACATTAATGTTCAGATTATATGAATTCTATTTATTTCATTTACATCTTTGTGTTGATGATTTTCTTGTATATTTGCACCTAGTCTATGTAGTTGAAAAAAATAACGCACGTAGCTTATGATCAGCACTATTAGCTATTTTTATTTGCATTATTTAAATGAAATCTATTTGATGTTATAAATGATGTATTTTAGTAACATATTCACCAACGGTTATAGCTGTTGGTAAATACATTATATACCAACGGTTATAACCGTTGGTTAATACTATATATACCAATGGTTATAACCGTTGGGTAAATACTGTATATACCAACGGTTATAACTGTTGGGAATATGAAAATTCCCAATGGTTATAACCGTTGGGAAATATGTTGTAGATTTTGTCACGTACCTATTTGTAACGGTTATAAGCGTTACAAATTTGATTTGTAACGGTTATAAGTGTTGTGAATTGACAATTCTAGTGTTGTAGTTTGGGTTAACACAACTGTAACATACTGTATTTGATATATATGGTATATATATAAGTATGTAATTCCCTTTTCTCTTAGACCGTTCTTCTGTATCTTACTAATGCTCGTATACAGATTTACGAGAAAGAATATATGGAAGTAGGAAACGAAAGAGGAAATCTAGGTGGAGGAAGCATCACAACTTATGGAAATGCTCGACCTAACATCCGGAGGAACCAAGGTCGACAGGCTAACGCTAATCAAAAAGCTGAAGCTAATGCGAGTGCTGGGAATCTGCCAGTAGATGCGGGGATGATTTATCAGTTCCTTGCTAATTTGATGTAAGCAGGAACTGCTGGAGTGGCTGGAAATATCAAAGGAGCAATCTCTATAGTTCCCGTTGGGAATAATTATGCCAAGCTAAACTGAGACTACACCAGTTTGGGTGGAAAGCCGTTATGGGGATGGAAGATGCTGTAGAAGTGGAGAATTGGCTGTTACACTATGAAAGGATTTTCTCCGATTTGGGTTTAGAAGATGAGCAGAAAAGAAGGTTGGCCTCTAGGCAGTAGCAAGGGTCAGCACTTCATTGGTGGAATGGTGTGGCTGCCGGAGTTCCGGAGGAAGAGTTAACTTGGGCTGATTTTCGAAGGAGATTCAAACAGTGGTTTATTTCTGAAGTTTCCAAGTCAACATTGATAAGAAGATTTATGGATTTAGTTTAGGGAGACATGTCAGTTATCGAGTATGCAAATATATTTGATGAGTTATCTCGATATGGATACGCTATTATAGATACCAACATCAGAAGGAATGAAATGTTTATTCGAGGACTAAGGCCTGAGCTTGTTAGGACGACCCTGACTCATATCCGTGATCCTTGTAATGTGGTGGTGGAGATGGCCATTCGCCATGAGGAGATGCTTGCTATTACGCTAGAGAGAAGCCAATTGAATCCCAAAGTTCTCAGGGAAAGAAGAGAAAGTTCTTCAAAAAGAAAGGATCCCAGAAAGAAGATTCAGCCAAGAAGTCAAAAGTTGATTTAGTCTGCTACAAATGTGACAAGAAGGGACATTTTGCAAACGAGTGCCGGTCAGGAAAGGGGCAGAAGAAGGCTGTGGATAAGAAGCATATTAAGTGTTACAACTGCGATCAAGTTGGGCATTACAAGAACCAGTGTCCAGAGCTAGTTAGAGCAGAAAAAGGAAATGTTTTTGCTATTACCAACGTCTTCTTCCAAATCAACTACAACAGATAAGGGAAAGACTGTGATGGAAGGTACATTTTTGATTCAAAGTATTCCAGTTAGGATACTATTTGATACCTGTGCATCACATTCACTTATATCCTAGAATTTGGTTAATAAGTTATGCTTAGAACCCACTTACCCTGTTTCTTCCTTAAGGGTTGCGAATCCAATAGGAGGGTATGTGTAACGACCCGTAAAATTTCGATAATTAAAAATGTTAATTTAATAAGATTTTATGGTTTAATGTTGGAAGAATTAAAAATTTGAAATTTATGTATGGTAATAATAACTAGAATGAATTGCAGCAAATTTCATCTAAGTTAATTATTTATGAATTGAATGAAATCCCAAATCAATTGAAATAATATGTAGTCAACGGTAATGGAATGAATTTGTATTGTATAGGTAATTGTGACACTTGTTGTAAATAATAAACTTATAAATGTGATTAAAAGTAAATGGTGATAATTATTATAAGTTACTTGTTTATTTAGTCGATCGAATTGAATTTGGAAACCTATTGCTTTTGAGATGAAATTTTGTATATAAGCTGAGTTTATAATCGATAACTGAAGTTGAATAATAATTGTGAATTATATAGAAATAAAATTTTAATAGATTGATTTCGAAGATTTGAGTAGAAATAAGTATTGAAATATAAATGCTACTTAGTGAATGAGTTTACGATCAATAGTTGGATAAAATAGTAATGCTAAATTTAATAGATGTAAATAAAGTAATGGATTGATAAGTGAAATTCATTTAAAAATCCAATATTTGAAATTTGTCAAATATTGAACAATTAAACTGTTTAAAATCAATATTTGAAATTAATTGAAAAATTGAATGACGGGAATTGAATAACTATATAATGAAATAGTTGTTCTATAATTTGAATTCGTTTTTAAGAATTAATCTTATAAGTTCATTTTCAAATATTTCAGAAGATGGTGAATTTTGGATAATCAAAATTGTTAAAATTTAAATTTGCAAATATTTGAATCATTGAATTTTGAATATAATATGATTGAAAATGATATCGAAAAGTGATATAAAATTTTATTTAAACAACAATGAATTTGTTAACATTTATAATTGGACTTTTAAGAAATTCTGTAAATTTTGAAAAGTCGTCGATTTAATCGACGAGTAAAAATAACCTTCCGAGGCGCAGTCTCGAAATTCGACGAAACCAGTTCCATTGGATCCGTCATAGTGTATTATTACCGAATTTCAAATTTCGTAATGTTTGGGATTATCGTTTGTTCGTACGGGTTAGAAACGCGTTGAAATAAATATCGAAAAATTAATATTTTAATTCGATTCAAAAATCTATCTTCCACATACGATCAAATTAGCCTCCGGAACCTATTCCATTGTGTTCGGAATATGGGTAAAACATTATGAACGCCTGTCGGCACGTCTAATTTGGAGTTCGTTCGAAAAATCATGTTAAATTTGAAATAATATTAAAATAATTTGTTATGCGCGTATATATACGCATTCACGTAGAAACCTTAGCTTATCTCGTGGCCGCCGGTTCTTATCTTTTCAATGGCCGAAATGTTCTCTGCTTCTCCCTCTATTTTCTCGAAATCCACTCGCCGATGGAGGAAATCTCTAACATGAAAGATGTAGAGCTCTCCGAGCTCGCCAGATCCAACGGTTGTGATCGGGAACGGAGCTTCGTGGTGATCGTAATCTGGGTTAGAACGCTAGGCGTTCTCACGCGTCGTTCGAGTAGAGATGGTGGCCGAGTTCATCGCCGTTCTGGCCGAGGGTCGAAGGGAGGTAGGCGCTCCTGGTGGCAAGCTCTGATCGAGTTCAAGGCGAAGATTGTGATGGCGTTTGATCGGTCAAAGTTTTGGTTAGTGGGTTCCTTGGCTCTGAGTATTGAACGGAGAAGGAAGCTTTATCTTCGGCCTTGATTTCCTGAAGCCAGTGCACGGTCGAGATTTGTAGGGTTTGTAAAAAAAAATATAAGAAATAGTTTATATAATTTATATTCAAAAACTTTAAAATCCCATATCTCATTCATACATTATCGGATTTGGACGAAATTAGAGACGTTGGAATCGCAGAGATGAGAGCTTCGCTGGAGTGCAAATCCGGGAGTGTTTGGAGCTGGTTAAGATTTTTGGTTAAATCGAACGTCGTTCGATTTGATTTAAAATCGTAAACCCAAGGTGAGTGTTTTATAACGCTCACAACGTACTGAATATCTTTATGGTAGTTAAATTTGATATTATGAAGTGATATGAATTTTATTTGTCGGTGTTTGATAAATATTAATTGTCATATAGATTGTCATTTGAATTCATCGTTGAAAATTAAATTGACAGTCAAATTGAAATTAAAATTTAATTGCGATTAAATTACGTGATATTGATAACTATGAAATTGCCGTAAATTGTATTGTTTATTGGATGATGTATTTCGATGGATGCTATTGGTTGATATTTAAATGCTTGGATGTTTATTTGCTTTTATATATATCCTGTTATGCATACATATGACACTGTGATTTGATTTAAGTGATATATATTCATCCCTGACATTTAATTGAAATAAATAATCACTTGGCCATAGGATAGAAAATTATATACGGACACCGGATTGGTTAAATTAATAATTTTAAAAATCGTTGATTTGAAATTCATTTAAATGTTTTGATTTAAAAGTTATAAATAAAATCAATTTATAGAAATCGAATTTATCGCAAATTGAGTTTGGAATGTTGAAATAAATTTTGGTTAAAATAAATTGCTAAATAATTTAAGTTGAGACTTTGAAATTTAAAGTTGGGATATGATTGAAGTTTGGAAATTTATTTGTTTTAAAAGATTGAACATTATTTCGAGCTTTGAGTTTTACTAAGTAATAATGATATTTCGAAATTGAGCTTGAAATTGAATCATATTTGAATTTGGATTTAAAATTGAATATTGAAGGATAAATTTGTTAAGTGTTATAAATTGATATTTTGAAAATCAAGCTCCAAATCGATATAAATTGAAATTGAATTAATTAAAGGTGAATGTAGAATTGAATTAATTTGAAGTTAAAGTTGACATTCATTTAAATTGAAATCGAAATTGAATCGGTAGAATGGAAATTGAAATTGATTTGAATTGGGAAGTTATAATTGAAATGGTTTGGTTTTGAAGATGTTTCAGTTTTGTTTCCAAATTTCTCTGTTATAGAAACCATCTTTAAATACTTAAACTATTTTATCTATTTTAAATCTACTTAACCCAATTTAAATTATTTTAAACTAATTTATCTATTTGAAATCCATTTAAAGATTTTAAGTATGTCAACTATTTTAATTATTTAAAACTACTTTTAAAACTACTTAAAATTATTTTCTAAAATTTCAAGCTGGTCAATAAGGTTAAATGTGTATATTTAAATCTTGAATTTAAATACGAATTGGGTTAAATGAATTTGCAACCTAAATTGAAATTAAAAATGATTTGAAACCGAAATGAGATATTGATGCGAAAAATGATTTTGAAACCAAAATGAGATATTGAGGCGAAAAATGATTTGAAACCAAAATGAGATATTGAGGCGAAAAATGATTTTGAAACCGAAATGAGATATTGAGGCGAAAAATGATTTTGAAATCGAAATGAAATATTGAGGCGAAAAATGATTTTGAAACGGAATCTTACATCTTGAATAGATATAATGATATTTGAAATGGATTTGATTTTGGAGCGAATATGATATTTTGATATCAATTATGAATCGATTTGAAATGTAAAAGAGCCATCGGTGTAATAATACGTAGTTATTAAAGAGACCGGGATCGGATATGGACATACTCTCTGTCGATACCGAAAACCACTTTAATAACTATTATACATGGAGTGTTGATCCAGAATGAAGTGGATGGTTTGGTGAACACGTTGACTGAAGAAAGGGAACGAATTTGGATGACCCCTGACATGACTAAAACAGGAGCCGCGCCGTGCCATTGAGGTTCGCCACCTCTAGCGGACACACTTCTTCGTTACCATATCTATTACTGTTGTGATTCGATTTGGGTGCACCCCTCGATTATGGGAGTGTTGTTTCGCGGTGTTGGGGTAGTAGCTGCTATGCCCAACATCAGTCCGGATCACGCAACTACTAGTATCCTAGTTGGTATCTCCTCATGTACCTTGTCATACTTATTGTCCTATTCGCGACCACTACGTTTTGGTTTGTACCTTTAGTATATGGATGCCCTCTGGTGACTTCCGGTTTTGGGGAAACTACGGTCTTGTATATGCTCTTGGGAATAAAAATGTGTTAAGGGTGGAATGGGCCATGGCTTAACGCTAGTTTGATATTTTACTTTATGATAGACATTATTGTATATAGCTTATTGTACTACATAGCAGATAGTTTAACGGATCCTTAAGAGATGGAAAATCCCGTAACATCTCTTGAGTTATTGCACGCACGTCGACACCGGATAGGAGATGTCAAACCCCATAAACATCTCTGACGCCGATACACCCATATTTATTCACGATTGATTTAACTTGCATAAGGATATTTTAGTCCTGACTCGAGTGTTTGTCTTTTCATTACGCTCGGGTCAGTCCTGAGTTTTTCAGATTTTTGAAAATCTATTCTGGAGGACGAAGACGAAGATTTGGTATACTATTACTATTATTATCTCTGCATCATGCTGTCTGCTGCATTATTTTATTTGTTCTGTTGTATATGTATAACTCTGTTAAATGTTGTATAAATGATAATCAAAAGTATATTAAACAGCTTCATGAACTGTTTATTTGATTATTATATTTTATCTTTCCGCTGCGAGATTCTGTGATTGTTTCTTGTTCCTTTTCTCTTCTTTTCTTATTTATCCCATTAACAATCCTCCCTTTTGAATGTTTTGGAATCGGCATGTGTGTTTGATCGTCGGTTTAAACTGTCCAAAAAGGTGGGTCGTTATAGTTGGCAACTCTAGAATGAGGTGTGACAAGTTAGAACTTGATTTGTTAGGTTATATGTTTGCATGCAGTTTGAATGTTTATGATTTCGTAGATTTGGGGATCATTTTGGGTATGGATTGGTTGGGTTAATATGAGGCTAGGATATTTTGCCAGGATAGGGAAATATCATTAAGGAATCCAAATAGTCAGAACCAGATCATCTTCTCAGTAGAGAATTCTGACCGAAGTTTTTATGCTGTGTTAAGTGCCTTGGAAGTAGCGGAGGGGATAAGTCAGGTTCGAGTTGCAAGAGATTTCGCAGATATATTTGAGCCGATCCCAGGACTACCACCGAAATGGGCTATTGAGTTGCAGATAGATCTTGTACCAGGAGTTGAACCTGTCAGTAGACCACCTAGCAAAATGACACCGACTGAGATGAAAGAATTGAAGGTGCAGCTAGTGGATCTAGAAGGAAGGAATTTTATTAGACCAAGCAGTTCACCTTGGGGAGCGACCGCGATTTTCATGAAGAAGTCAGATGGGTCATTGCGGATGTGCATCGACTACCGAAAGCTGAACGAAAGGACGATCAAAAATAGATATCCTTTGCCGCGAATTGATGATCTGTTTGATCAGTTGAGTGGAGCCAAAGTGTTTTCCCAATTAGATTTTGCGATCGGTTTCCATCAGTTGAGAGTGGCAAAGGACGGTATTCCTTTAACAGCATTTCGAACTGGGTATGGTTCGTATGAATGGTTAGTGATGCCATTCAGGTTGACGAATGCACCTGCTTTCTTCGTGGAGTTGATGAACCGGGTTTTCCGAGAACACTTGGATAGGTTCGTGTGAGTATTCATAGATGACATTTTGGTGTACTCGAAAGACGAGAGAGAGCATGAGAATCATTTGAGAATAGTGCTTGAGACGCTAAGGTAGCATTAGATAAAAGCGAAGTTTTCTAAATGTCATTTTTGGAAGAAGGAGGTCAAGTTTCTTGGTCATGTAGTTTCGAAGGAAGGTTTGGCAGTAGATCCAGTTAAGATCGAAGCTGTGAATAATTGGTGGAGACCAAAGACGGTAACCGAGATCAGAAGTTTTATCGGACTTGCTGGCTATTACCGGAGATTTATCAAAGATTTTTCATGGATAGCAGCACCTTTGACTAAGTTGACCAGGAATGATGTGAAGTTCATTTGGTCCGACAAATGTGAGGAAGGGTTCTTTTAGTTAAAACATTTGCTGACCAACGCACCAGTGTTAGTTGTTCTAGATGGAAACCAGGGGTTGGTGGTGTACACCGATGCATGTGGAACATTGTTGGGAGCTGTATTGATGCAGAATGGTAAAGTTATTGCCTATGCTTCTTGACAACTTAGACCGCATGAAGTAAGATATCCTATTCATGATTTGGAGTTAGCTGTGGTGATCTTCGCATTGAAGATTTAGAGACATTATCACTTAGGAGAAAGATTTGAGCTATACACTGATCATAATTTCTTAAGATATTTATTCTCTCAGAAAGAGTTGAATATGCGATAGCAGAGGTGGCTGGAGTTTTTGGCTGCTTATGATTTTGGTATAGAATATACTCTTGGAAAAGGAAATAAGGTAGCGGATTCCCTTAGCAGGAAACATCAGAATGTGGTGTTAGCTATGTTGGCAGAATGGAAGGATTTATAAGTTTTGGCTATGTGTAGTATAAAGTCAAGATCGACTACTGATTCTAGTCAGAGTACTGCTATGTTGGCCTGTTTAGAGGTTCGATCAGTGCTGATTAAAAGGATAGCTTCTAAACAGAAAGAGGATCCAGAGATAGCCGAGAAAATTAGAAGATTCGAGGTAGGATCTAAGATCGATGATCTTAAAGATTTTGGCATTGACCAGAAAGGATGGTTGAGGAAGAAGGGGCGATTATGTGTTTCGAAGGTAGATAACTTGAGAAGAAGTTCTAGATGAGTGTCACCGATCCAAGTTTACGATTCATACTAAGGGAACCAAAATGTATCAAGATATTAAGAGAAGCTTCTATTGGGAAGACATGAAGAGAGATGTTGGCTTGTGGTTAGACAATGTGCTAACTGTCAACAAGTGAAAGCCGAACATCAGAAGCCGAGCAGGTTGCTTCAGCCTTTAGAAGTTTCAGTTTGGAAGTGGGATTCTATATCCATTGATTTTATAAATGGGTTGCCAAGGTCGAACAAGGGAAATGAAAGCATGTGGGTCATAGTGGACAGATTGATTAAAAGTGCCCATTTCATTCCAGTCAAGTCAACCAGTACGGCACCTGTTTTGGCAAAGTTTTTCGTGAAGAACATAGTTATACCTCATGGAATTCCTTATGGCATAGTCAGCGATAAAAATGCACTATTCACTAGTGAGTTTTGGAGAAGTCTACAGAGAGTATTAGGTACCAAGCTCAAGACGAGTATAGTATATCATCCATAGGCGGATGGGCAGACTGAGAGAGTCAATAAGGTACTCGAAGAATTATTGAGAGCTTGTGTACTAGACTTTTGTGGATATTCGGAGGATCACCTGCATTTGATTGAGTTTTCCTATAATAATAGTTTTCAGATTAGTATAGAAATGGCTTCTTTTAAAGCTTTGTATGGAAGGCCATGCAAATCACGCATGTTGGTTGGAGACTGGAGACAGATAAGTCTTAGGTTCAGATATGGTTAGACAGGCGTCAGAGAAGATTGAGTTGATCTGAGATCGGATGAAGGAAGCTAAGTCTAGACAGAAGAGTTATATAGATAAAAGGCGTAAAGACCTAGAGTTCTCATTTAGAGACAGAGTTTTTATTAAGGTGTCACCGATGAAGATAGTGATACGATTCGGAAAGTCAGGGAAGCTAGCTTCAAAATATGTTGGTCCATTCCAGATTATAGAAAGGATTGGAAAGCTCGCATACAGAGTAGAATTACCGAGCAATATGACAGGTGTGCATAATGTATTTCATGGGTCTCATCTTCGCAAGTATGTGCATGATCCAAAGACTACTTTTCCTCCAACAGGATTGGATGACTTGGAAGTAGAGCCTAGTTTGACAATTGTTAGACAACCAGTTCGGGTTGTAGCGAGAGATGGGAAAAGATTAAGGTCCAAGACGGTTAAGTTGGTGAAAGTTCAATGGAGCAACAACGAGAAGGACTGTACTTGGGAGACAGAAGACAGGATTCGAGTTACTTATCCTGATCTGTTTTAAATGGTATGTCTATATTAGATTTATATAGATAATCGCTAGTCAGATAAACTAGTATAATTGTTAAGAGTAGTTATAGATGATTTCTATGATTAGTATTTAGTCCTTATTGAATTTCGAGGATGAAATCCTTTAAGGAGGGGAGCCTATAAAACCCTTAACTTTAAATAACATTATTTAGAATATTTAATTAGATAAATTAAATAGAATAATGTAAATGTTAAGTGATAAGGGGATTGAGATTTGAATAAATTTTAGTGGCCGTGCTTATTAATTTAATTGGGCTAAAGATTGGTTTATAGATGTAGCGACCCGCCCTTACGTACCTTTTAAGCTGACATTAAATCATACTTGTCCAACACAAATTGTATGAAAAGACGAATATCTAAGAGAAAGACGAGGATAAAAGAAGAAACAGAAACAATAATATAGAATCTCATAATCGTAGCAGAACAATATATAATATATATTAACTGATCTTTATACAAAACAAAACTGTAACAATTAATATTCATACAATCATCAGAGTACAACAGTCAACAATATCAATTCGACTGTTATAATAACTTGTCATCACAAGTGCTGAATATATAGCATAACACATACAGCGGAAATAACCAAGTATGTGAAATACGCCTGAAATCCTCTAGCTCGTCTCCTGAGCTACATAGCATCCTAACCTGAATCTGTAATACTCGGTCTGACCCGAACATTATAATAAAATAATACCCGAGTCAGTCTGGAAAACTAGCTTAAGAAAACACACTCAATTTTAATTATTGCCGTTATCAAAATCCTTTGAAAACAAAGGTATCTCGTAAGACCACGCCACACATAAATACGATGGGTTTTTACCTTACGATAACCAAAACATTTTATATCAAAATCATCTGATATTATAATAGTGTCTATAGAAAGTAAACTATAAAATAGCTGAAATGCTTGCATCTCACGTTTCAGCATAGTTGGGCACAATCAAAACCATACGACGCTTATTGGAGAATGGATTACATACTATGACCAGGTAAGGAACTACCTCCGATGGGTACATCTCTAGATCATTGCACCCAGGTCTGACAAGAACATCTTCTACCCTGCCACACAAAATCGGCCTACCACTTGACTAGTAGTACCAAACATGTCATCATCCCGGTCTTCCAACCATAACCGAGATCTCTCATGCACAACCAAATCCATAAATATAGGGTAATGTAGAAAGATGATGACATACCCTAATGGGAGCGACCCACTTAGCCCTGCTGCATGCCCTGTTTTAGTCATTTCTCGGATGATGAGGCTTGAGGCTACGTTTACCTTTTTGAATAGTAATCCTAATTGGAATTCTAACACTGCCTTCTAGAAAACAATGCAATGATAGCATTCATCCATACAAGTTGTTCTGGGTCTGAAAAAACCAAATCTCTCCAAAGATCACCATCTTCATTATCCTCAAGATTTCACAATTTGTAACGCTCAAATCGGATCAAAGTGGTTTTCGAATAATTAAATCCGATCCCGGTCTCTTCGAAACGATTAACGAATTTGGCCAGAATTTGATAGTCGGTTATTTAACTATCAAATTACACACATAAGCAGTCACTAGGCCCAATTTTATAATCTTTCAAAACATTCATTTCAAAGTATCTTTACGAAGATATATATTCAATTCTCTTCCTGTATTCCAACATTTGAAAAACAATTTCAAATACTTATCCATAACATGATATTTTTAAACCATTTCAACTCTTAGAAATATTTCCGAATTCAATTTATAACACTTAAAAAAATATTTCTATACAAATCATTTCACACTTAAAATATTTTCCAAAAGCCTCTTTTCAATACTAAGGAGAATATTTATAGGCAGATTCTCCAAAATCATTTTAATATCAAACTTAGGAAATATTTCATAACTTATCTCATAAATTTCCAAAATTATTTATAAATTCCTTTTTACAATTTCCAAAACCGATTATACTCTTTTATAAACCCAACAAACAATTTATAACTTTTTTTATGAATTCAGATTCATTTTCGAAGTTCCCATATTTCAACATTTGGAAATTCGATTTTCTCCCAAATCCCTTATAAGATTGCTCTTATCTAAATCATATCCGTTAAATAGACCCCGTTTACAAATCTCGAGGGGATTTATAAATAAATGTCAATCATTTCAAAACTCTATATATATATAAGAAGTACTTTTAAAGAATAATAATTTATTTTTAAAACACATTTAAGTAATTATTTAAAATATCAAAAAACTTTAAATAAACATCGATAACTCATTTCCAATTCATTTTTAAATAAAACTAATCGATTTACAAAGCTTATCATAAAAATTTGAATTCATTTTAATAAATATTAAATATTTGAATAATCCACTTTCCGAAATATTCCAATACTAAAACAACTTTAACTATATAGTTTAATAAATAAAAATCCCACTTTTAAACAAACTTAATTTCTCGATAAAAATATATTTTTAAAATCCAATATTACCAATTTCAATTTATAAATCCCTCTCAATTCATATCACATCGATTACCTTTCAATTTCAAAACCATTCTCACATTTCAAAAATAGAATCCATTATTTTTTCCCAAAACCGATTTCCATATCTCGATATAAATTCATGCTTTGAATTTATATTTTCCAATTTATCAACTGATAATCATTTCCCTTATTTATAAACATCGTTTATAAGTTTATAAACTCATTTGGGTTTCACTTATTTATAAAAATAGTCTCATTTATAAAATTTCATTTTATGAATACATTCCTTTATAAATCCCATTTATTTTTCAAATCTATTTTTAAATATTGATTTCAACTCCTTTTCCATATATCCAGAAATATCACTTAAAAATCCATTTTTAAAAATCCCTTATATAACTATATTTTTTTATCTTTAATTAAAACATTTTACGAACGGTTGAGTACAAATCCAAAATCAAATCATTGTTTTATCCAAATCAATTTCCTTTAAGATAATCCAAATTCCGATATAAATATTTTTAAATCCAAAATCTCTTTTTAATTCCTTCAATTTCAAAAACAATATTTATGGTATTTAAAATACCAAAATTGAGGCCAGTGCTACTATAGCATCCAATAAATCCCATCATAACATAATCTATAACAGATTATCCACACACATCATATATCACTATATATGAAATTAAAAACAAACATTTTGAGGAATCCAGTTGGATCCCTCCAACCTGTCTCCCTGCAACCACAGATGTTATATAACATAAAATAATAATCCCGCTTCGAGGTGGGATATCGCAATAAAAAGGGTCATCCGCTATTATGCAGGGCGCATAGTATCTCATCCGCTCCAATCGGTGGGAAATATACCCGACTACTAACATATACTACTATATATAATAATAATATGACATCCAACTGATAAGTTATTATCAAACCATCCAATCAACCAATAAATAATTTTAAACATTTTATACTATAACCAGTAATCTAAATGAGTGAGATTTACTCACTTTGGTTGCAGTCGTCGTTGCAGCGTTTTATTTTGAATAAAATTAAACAAACGTTTAATTTTACCCAAAATTCCGAGCAGCTCCAAATCCATCCAAACCATCTCTGTAATGTAGTGCTCGTTAATACGAACCCAACACAACTCGTTTCGTCTGATTTCGACCTCGTATGAATAAGTTATGGCAATTATAAGATTACACGAATTTTTAATAATAATTATTTTCTTAATTACAATAATTAGCACTAATCACGTTTACCCTAACCCTTCTCTTCCTCACACGTTATTCCCAGGCTATTCACGTTTGTTCAAACCCAACTCGTCGCCTTCCATCTTCGAACGCCGCTCCACCCTCGATCCCCTAGAACACGATCAGGGACTACCACGTCGAAGCCCTCCACGCCACCCACCTCTGCCCCCCGGTCCGGTCAAACTCAGCGCCCCCACGCCTTGATTTTCGTGTTCGAACGTGCCGCCTTTGAGCGAGAATTGTCGCCAATCCGCTTCACTAAATCCAATCATCACCGTTGAGATTATAGAGCTCGACGAGCTATTCGATTTCCTAGTTGGAAGTTTCTCATAAAAGTCGAAGGATTTGGAGATATTTGAGGAGAAAGATCGGAAGATTCTGGCCATTAAAATGAAGGTGGCGGCTGGCTCTTTTTGGGTTAGGGTTTGGGACAATGAACGACCTTACATAGATAACTACAAAACACTATTCACCCGAAATATTTCCGAACTCCAAACGAAGCGTGCCGTGTGGCGTTTATAATGTATTACCCCTATTCCAAACACAATGGAATATATATCGAGAGCCAATTCTATCGTATTTGGAAGATAGGTTTTCGAATCGAACTATTTTAATTAAATTTACTTAAATAAATTTCTATGCGTTTCAACTTTGCACGACCAAACCGTAAGTCCGATTGACCCAAAATTTGAAATCCTATAAAAATACACTATTATGGTCCAATGGAACTGGTTTCGTCAAATTTTGAGACTGTGCTCCGGGTCGCTATTTTAACGCGTCAATTAAATCGACTATTTCAAAAATTGGTGAAATCACTTGAAATTCCATTTTTAAAAACTTACTAACTCAATTCTAGTTCAAATAGAATTTATATCAACATTAGAAATCGTTACAATTCATATTCAACTCAAATTTCAATTATTCACCATTTCTGTATTATGATAAATCGCTATATTTGAAATTTAAATTCATTCTATAATTTCAACAAAAATCTTTATATTCGAAAATCAATTTATATTCCAAATCCAATATTTAAAACCATTTAAAAATTCAAAATTAAACGTCGGAAAGTCCGGGTCGTTACAATAGACTAATTAAATTATGTAAGGGTATAATGGGATTTAACTACATCTAACCTTACCTATATATATATATATATATATATGTGTGTGTGTGTGTGTGTGTGTGTGTGCTTAGCCTTAAGCCATACACACTTATATTCATTTTCTTATAAAAATAAAAATGTAAGGAAAGAAGATCAGGCCGGCCATTAAAAAGAAAAGAAGAAGGGAAAAATTTCAAAAAAAAAGAAGAGAAAGTAAAAAAGGGAAATCAAACTCATCTCAATCCATTTTCCTTATCAAAGATTAAGGTGAATAGCAATTTCAATCTCTATTTGTTAAATATATGTTTCAGATTTAAGTTTAAATTCGTATATATGATGTTTGATGATGATATGCTTGAGTTATGGTTTATTTAAATTTAAACAAGATTGTTTAAATAATGGTTCATACGGTTTTAGATCAAAACTGTGTGATATTGATGTTTAAATGCCATGGAAAAATTATATGTTATGCAAAACATGATTTTAAAGTTGGGTTTTAAGTTTGATAATTTTCCAAGCTTTGGAAAGATTATTCTGAATTTTTGAATGAAAATATAGCACATTGGGTTTAATAATTTATTTCACAAAATATATTGAGAATTTGGATTTGAAATTTTGATATGTTAGATAACATGATCAAAGTAAATTTCCGTGATATTTGGGGATTTTTCTTAAGTGATTTGTTATACAAAATAAATTATTTTGAGAAGAGAATCAAAATGATTTACGTATAAATAAAGAGGAAGGTTTTATTTGTAAAAGTTTAAGTTTGATACTTATCCACAATAAAAAGGCAGTTAGTTTTGAAAAGCATAGGAAAAGTAAAGGCAACCAATAAGAAATTTATATGTAGGTAGGTTAGTTTATATAAGTTGCTTAATTTAGTATTTAACCCAGAAAAACAGGTTTCGACTCTATTCAGGGTACCTTTCGCCCCTTACCTTTCACCTTCGACTATGTCGAAACCCTATTAAGCTAAATTCAATATACAAGGTATCAGCTAGGTGATATGTAGTGGATTGGAGAAAGTGAAAGGTATGGTGTCAAAAGCATAGCTTTCGATGGGGTCGTTACCTCAGTTTGTTTTGAAAAGGTAAGCGCCTGCGGTTGTTTTACTAAGCTTTCGACTTAGTTGATACGAATGTTTTTGAAAGAAGTTTATAATGGCTTTTGAAGGGGTTGCCATGTTTGTTTTAAAAGAAAAGGAGGTTTCAAATAATATCCTTTAATTATAAATCAATGCTTTCAAAAGAAGGGGTTCCGACCTAGTCGAAGCCCTGCCGCCGATTCTTGTGCCTTTCGAGTGTATTGAAGTTATCAATACCGTCGAAAGGTATTGTTTGTTTTAAAGCTATATTAAGCCACTTTCTAAATGCTTTTGAAAGAGTTAGGGGTTTCAAAGGCAATGGTTTCGAAAGGGGTTTTGAAGCTATCCTTCAATATTTTAAATGTAAGCTTTCGACTCTGTCGAAAGAGATGGTTTCGACGCCATCATAAATTTCCCAATATTTTTATATGATAAAGAATTGTTTCGAAAGAGGTACTTCCATTTATATATTTTCCTGGACCCCAAATGATGTTTTTAAAGGTAAACCCAATGATGTCGAAGGGGGACTTTCAATGTTTTAGGAAGAGATACTTCCAATGGTTTCTAAGCTATGCTTCTAGAATGATTTTAAAGTGTTTTTAAAGGCAAAAGCCTAATGTTTTGAAAGCAAGGTTTCGAAGGTTTCAAAAGTATAGTTTTCAAAACGAATAACCCAATCTTATTTAAAACCAAAACCATGGCATATTAATAAACAAAGAATTTGAAATGGAACTTTTGAAGAAGTCTAAATGGGTTAAAGAAATTAACTAAGTTATATTGTTTGCTTCTTCATATATGTATATATTCACATTGTAATAAACCCAAAATGGTATCGTAGGGAAGGGCCGAATAACCAGTTAGGTTGACCCGGTAGTGAATATAAATTATAGATATTGGCAGGGGCCAATAGGTTCACAGTAAGCTCATGAAAACTGTGTAAGGGAAAATATATTGGTAGGGGCCAATAGGTTCATAGTTAGCCCATGAAAACTATATATATTTAAACATGTAAGTTAGACAGGTTTATAGTTAGCCCATGAAAACTATATCCGGATAGGAAAATGAAATATTGACAGATAGTCAATAGGTTTCTAGTTATCCCATGAAAACTAGGGTGAAAGAAAGATATTGACTGTTAGTCAATAGGTTCCTAGTCAGCCCATGAAAACTAGGATAAAAGATATGATATTGGAGTTACCAATAAGTTCATAGTAATCCCATGAAAACTATATAATTGGACAGGGAGTTCTTAGAAGTTTAACCAGTTATTAGCAAGCCCAAGAAAACTATTAGGTTAATAGTAATCCTAGAAACTATAGTTATGACAGATAGTCAAAATGAATTGGGGATGGATAATCCAAAATTGATTCAATTGTTTTGCATATCATCATATAATAATGTTTGAATTGAAATTAACCATTGTGGATGTAGGGGCACAGAAAATGGTTTGTAAAGGTTTTAAGATACCAGTTAGGGGAAACCCGTTCCGCTAAGCGGCGTAGTCTCACTAGAAATCTAAATGATTTGAGATGGTATATTATTATTCATACCAGGCTTTATGTCTGACTCGAATTTTATGTTTTCCCCTTAAACTCTCGAGTACTTAATTAATTTAGAGTAGTTTGAGATTTGAGGTTTTCAGGTACCTCTTAAGACGAAAAAGCTTCCGGAGTCGTGCAGAAGGCATGTAGTTATTTAAGTTCTATCTCATATGATTCCGCTGTGTTCTTTTGTTAAGGCAAAGTTGTTATTGCCTATTATACACTCTGGTCAACAAGGGGACATTTTTATATGTATCTATTGGAGTATACTGTAATAATTATATTTTTCTGAACATGGTTAACGTTGTGGGATTATGTAAAGAATGTTAAAATGAGTTTGGAATGGAATGTGAAAGTTGTTTTGAAACTTTTTCCATATCCATGTGTTTCTGGTATATCAATTTATCTAACATTAACATATTTGATCGCCGAGGATTAATACCTATAGATGACTATAGCATCCATAGCCGTTAGTTTTGGGCCTCCAAGTGGGGAAATTACAGTCGTGCCCCACATCTACGACATCGTTGTAGTATTTTATATTCGACACACCTCATGAGGTTTGGGGTAGGTGCCCCTATATTACATAATATGGGTTAAATGACCCGTAGGGTAGGTGCCCTACAGCCCATTATGTCGCTTAGGCCAGCTGTCTGTTACCTATAGGGGAAAAGCAGGGTCGTGACCGAGGCTACGCGTTGACGATCCACCGGTGGACATGTGTCACAATGTTCGTTGGGATAACTAAGACTGTAGGAACAGGTCATGCCATATAGCATACGGTATAGTAGACCCTGGGTTCCTAGAGCGGGCATACAACCATCAGTCTCCCGTCTGGTTTCGATTTGTGTGTGGTAGATAGGCATATATGAGAAGAGATTATACCTGAGACTGTGTCCATAGTATGGTTAACCCTATATCCTTCTTTGACAGACAACGTACTAATTACTGATTATATTTAGACTTTGTTATGAGCTGGCTCGAATCTTTCTTTTTGATTTGGTGATTTGATGATGGTATTTCACAATGTGAGATCAAGAGATATTTGGGCATTGCTTTGTGCTAGTCCAATATATTTAGTGATATCTCACTTATTGTTGTTTGATCAAGAAATATTTGGTGATTTGATGATGTATGTATGATTCACCCATTTATGTTGATTACGTGATTTCTGATTTGATGTGTAACTAAATGGGTGATGACATCTTTTGATATCAGATATGATTATTTTATATAGAATTGTGACATTTAGGTGATGTAATGTCTTAAGTATTATTCTATATATGTGTGTGTGTACTTTAACATGTCATCTGGTGTTTTGAGTATCTTTGATAGTGAAATCATATTATTACTTCTTATTTATACTGCATTACCTTATTTATGATCATTGATTAGACATAGTCTGATGTGTGTGTTATTTCATAATACTCGGGATCAGTTTGAGACATTAGCGAGATTAGGTTGAGTTATGGGCATAAATGAGACTAGGATGTAGCGTTATAGTATATCATATGTGTATTATATAATTTCATGTATGCATATTCATATGATGTATATTAGACACACTTTGTATATTATTATATTATATATTATCGCTGCGATTGACTCTCTATTCTCTGTAGGATACTATATATTATGTATTTATCTGTCCTAGAGGCACATGTGTCTCTTGCTTTGTACCGATATTTTGTACGTATAGGTAAGTTATATATTTGATGTTTTATACGTATTAGTGTTAGTCCAAGAGAATATTCACGTGTGTACCCCATATAACCTCATTCTCCATATTATCTGATATTATTACTCTGTAATACTCTTGGATAGTATAGGTATAGAGGTAAAGTGTCACAAAATGGTGTCAAAGCAGGTTCAGAACAATACATAGTATATAAGAGACATGAGTCGAGACCTTAGATGAGACTTAGAGTCCTTGACCCTTCTGTGAGTTAGGTAATTTTCTACAGTATGAAATATTATATATATATATATATATATAGGATGATTACTAAGGTAATCTTCAGGGGATGTATTTGTGACTTTACAAATGTATATCTTAAATTATATAATTAATTTTTCTTTAGAGTATGAAGTGCAAAGTGGTTGGAGTAGCAATGACAAAAGGAGTTAGTCTAACCAGCAACATTTGTATTTATGATTTTGAGTAATTTAGTATTGTGCTATTATGATATGGTTTGATATTGTGTAGCTGAGTTTTGTTTTGTTTTATCATAGCGTGCGGCGGGATAATTAGTTCCACTAAGTGCCTTTATTTGCTCTCTTATGTTTGTTTGAAAATTTGAAGTTGAGGGAATTGAATTTAGGAGTATCGTCACAGTCTACACTTGCAACGTCAATGATAAACATCGTCGACATTCACAAAGGTAGGAAGATTGTCGACGAAGCTCCAGATTAACGATGCTATTCATCAATGAAGACTGCTCCTCATCAACACTTCGTACTTCTTCCAGCTAATATCGTCAATAATCAATTAAGAAAGCTTTAATGCATGAGATTGTCAACGCCGAAGACCATCATTACTAAGATGACACTAAAGTTTTACTATTGACGTCATCAAGCAAGCCAAGCACATTATAGCATCGAAGTCGTTGAAGCCATTGTCGAAATCGTTGGTCAACGTTGTGTCTCATAAATATAGCATAATTATCGAAGCCACATTCCATTAAAAGCCGTATTGCAACGACATTGCACTTCAACGATGTCGATGTTGCGCTTTATCAACATTATAACAAGAAGTTCATACACCAAAAGCTATCAATCAAGGCCATATTTCATGATCATTGATTTTACGAAACGTCCATGACGGAAGATGGTGAAGATCGTGCAAAGGAAGAAAGAACAAGATCATTTACAAGAGTTAATTCAAGAACATCCAGCGCATTTTTCTTCATAAAGCTTCAGTCTTCACATGTTCCATGGTGCTAAAAGTCTCACGTCGCTAATTTGCGCAAGCCAACCTCCTTTCAACCGTTATATATATATATATATATATATATATATATATATGTATGTATGTACCCCCTCATGGAAGGGACCCTTAACTTCTTTCCCTCTCTTAATTTTTAGATTAAAATTTTTCTAAGCTCTCTTAAGAACTTGATAACTATTGTAATAGTATATGCCCAACGAAGAAGAAGGACATATGACCTTTTGCAAATAAGGACTTAAACAATTGCATAATTGTACATCTTGTAACATATTCATGATTTGAATAAAGGATTTGACTTGAGTTTATTTGCATATTTGACTTATGGACTTGCATATTTGACTTACGAACTTGCATATTCTATCTTTTGAACTTATGGACTAAGATTTAAACTAACTAGTGAGTTATTACAAAACTAAGGGGTATATTTGGAATTTCTTCGAATATGCCACTTTGTACAATCTTTTGAGTGTTGATGAATTTATTCGTTAACATTTTGATGCTAGAAGGAAGGCTCGAACCTTCGAATGTTCAAAATGACCGAAATACCCTAAAAATATTTAAAATTTTATATTGTGATAAATTTCAAATTCGATTTGCAAAATCTAAAGGTTGGCTATTATTTGCAGGGTATAAATAAGCAGTGTTGATTTTGTTTGACATCATTTGATTCATTGCGTCTATCAAGACCATGCTCAATCTGTAAATTAAATTTGAGGTTCTTTTCACTTATTCGATGTTGATTTTTCTCAACATCAATTCATCATCAAAGAAGCAGAGTGGTCGACGCTGCTAAATCAAGTCAAATCAAAGAGGGGTGGCGCAGATATTTGGAATATAGGGTTGAAGTCGAAGCGAGGCTCAAGTTCAAAGTCCTTGTTCTCTTCGAAGTCCTTGTTCTATTTGAAATCCTTACTCTCTTCAGTCATAGTCGAAGTCCACCTCCAACACCGTGAATCACCAGAATCGTACCCCCAGTAAAGATCCTCAAAATTAGATCTGGAAGAATTTAGAGAGGGTTTAAGCGAAGTTGGAATAGATCTAATGGAATTCGGAGATGATTTGGACAATCTCGAAGTGGTTAAAGATCCTCGAGGATGTTCAGTGACATTCGAAGTTGTTTGGTTATATTTGAACGGGTTTGTTTATTCAAGAGGTCGAAGTAATCTTTAAACCGGCTCAATGATTCTCGAAGAAGAAGTGGACTTCGAAGCGGTCTAATGACTCTCGTAGAAGTTAATGGTCTTTGAAGTTGGGAAAATGGCCTTCAAAGTGATTCCCAAATCGATGTTCGAACTGGTTCATAAAGGGAATTCGGAAGTGGTTATCGAAGTCGCAGTGGTCTTTAAAGCTATTTCTCTATTCTCATAGTCTCGAGTATGTTGTCAAAGTCATCCCCGAAATAGTTAATAACTCTCAGAGTGGTCAATGAGTATCGTAGTAATCAAAGTTGGAGAGGAGTTAGTATGAAAGTTACAGATATCGCTAGTGTCGAAGGTAATCATCACCATCCATGTCCTAATGTCTCGGATAATATGCACCGCTAATCTACCCTAAGGTATGGGACTTTAAAACTAAGTTTAGTGGTTCAACTTTGAAGGTCTGCGAACTTCAAAAATTGATATATTTTCCACTTTGAATTTTGGAAAAAAGATATACGAAGCTGATTTCAAAAGCATTGCATCTTGAAAACTTACAGCTTATTCATTGATTCAATTTCAAGGAAAAGCGATTTCGATAACGAGGAATTTCTAAAGGAATTTGATTTCATAAATTATTTAATCTCATTTTGAAATCATGAATTACAATTTTTGAGTATATAAGGATTTCAAAATGTGTAAATTTCATAAAATGTATTGTAACAACCCGATATTTTCAACCATTCGCATCCACACATGTCGGAGTTTAATTGCTCAAAATACCGCGTTGTAAATAAAATTTGGCAAATCTCAGAATATATAGTAAATAAATAATCACAGATCACAGACACAGAGTAGGAAGTGCAGCGGAAGTAAAAGAAATTGTAGTTCATGAAGCTACTATGTAAATATATCAGAGTTAAATAAGATACAACATAAGAAATAAAGTACAAGAGAAGTCTCAATATGATAACCAAGTACAAGCTGAAAAGAACAACAGAACTGAGATAGATAAAACTAGATAAGCAGATAATCTCCAGCGATTCCAATCTTCAAAAAGTGGAATCCAAATCTGTGAATACTCAGGATGACCCGAGCGTAAATAAAAATACAAACACTCAAGTCAGGACATACATACTTATACAATGTAAACCAACTCAAGTGAACTGTAATAAAGGTACAAGTAACTTAAAGAATGTCTGGGATTGCCCATTCTTTAAGGATCCGTTAAACTATCTACTATGTAGTAATATTCGCTATTATAATAATATCTAATATAAAATAAACATACTTTTAAATAGCATTAAGGCTTTACATTTTCCACCTTAACACGTAAAATGCCAATAGTCTACATAGTACCTGCATACCTCGAAAGGCTATGAGAAGATACTCCATAGGTACGACACAAATAGAAACTCGTAGTAAAGCTCGATATGGTAGGTGACACGGCACACAAGGCAATGCCAGGGTAGATATACCAATTACGCACATGGACTGATGGAAATGCATAGCATCCACTACCGCTCCACCTGAAACAACACTCCCAAATCAAGGGGTGCACCCAATCAATCACAAAGTAATAGAATGGTATCGAAGAAGTGCGTCCGATAAGAGGTGCTACCTCATTGGCCCGAGATCGCTCCTGTTTTAGCCACCTTATGCCAACTCACGGGAGTTGGGTCCACGTATATACCTTAGGATCGTCGCCACCATCCTACTTCATTTTGGAAACTCCACCGCGTACATAGTTGTTAAAGTGGTTTTCAGTATCGACAGAGAGTATGTCCATATTCGATCCTGGTCTCTTTAACAACCAATCGTTATTATAACCCGTGGTTATAATTTTAAAATAATATTTTATACTTCAAAATAGAATATCATTTCAAATCCAAATCTTTATCAAAATAAAGATTAAATTAATTCCAAACCATTTCAATATACTTAAAATATCATATCATTTCAAAACTTCATTTCAAATCATTTCAATATATCAAAATATCATATCTTTCCAAAACTTCATTTCAAATCATTTAATATATCAAAATATCATATCTTTTCAAAACATCATTTCAAATCATTTAATATATCAAAATATCATATCTTTTCAAAACTTCATTATGAAATCATCATTTGAGTTCAAATCCAAATATTCAACTTTAAATTCCTTTTAAATTCAAAGATATCATTCATTTATTATCATTTCAAGTCACCTTTTAAATAGTTTATATTTCAATCAAAATAATTCATCTAAACCATTTAAAAGTGTAATTATTATACTTTCAAATCAAGTATTCAATTTCCAAAGTTTTAAACTATTTTGAGTTCATTTACTAAGTTAAAAACCATAACATTTAAAATTTCAGCCTTTCACAGCATTCAGAAAAAGCTGTTATAAGTTATTCTTGAAAACATTTTAATTTAGCAAAGACAGCATTTTAAAACTGCTGTTAAATCTCAGTTTAGTTGAAATTTAGTTTAAAATAGCAAAGACAGCAGACCACTACAGCATTTACAAAACTGCTGTAATAGGCCTTTATTAAGTTTTTAGCCTTTTAATTTACTACAGCAACTACAGCATTTCAGAACTGCTGTAATAGCCTCTTTATAAAGCTTTTGGTTTATTTACAAAAACCATAGCATTTCTGAATGCTATTAAAAGTAATTTCCAGACTAACCCGAATGCCATCCATATACGACGTATCACTAATTCGGAATGGGTTATATGACACAAAGGTCTTTTCCCGGCTAACCCGAATAGTGAGCGCAATATTTAAAAATATATGGATATTGGGATATCAATTAAGTCACAATTTAAACCCAAACTTTCTTCTCAAACGGTTTAACAAATTACCATTTTAATCTTTTAAATAAAAGATTTAATTCACAAAGTTCACCCAGTTTCACAAAGACTCATTCACAGATTTTCCAAATCAATTTCCATTTCAATTTGATTAATTCGTTAAATCTTTAAATCAAAGATTTAACTCATAGCTTTCAAAACAATTTCATTTCGAATGGTTAAACAAATCACTATTTTAAATCTATTAAAAATAAACAGATTCAATTCATAGCTTTCAAAAAAGAATTCATTCATAACTTGGAAAACCATTTTTCAATTCAATCTTGAAATTCCTTTAATTAAACTGGAATTTCATTTCTTATCTGAAAGCTTTTATTCTTTTAAAACAAACAGTTTTATTTCAGAAAATCTGATTCATCCATACGAGTTAAGGTTCTTGGGTTAAATCCAAATTCCCAAAATTATACTTTTTAAAATGGTTTAAATTCATATAACTTGTACAACATCTTAAATCCCTAGTTTCGAATCATAGAATTCAATTTCAAACTTGAATTCAAATCAAATTATTTAAATTTCAAAACTTAATCAAGTTATTCGAAAATAAGTTTTATCTTTGAAATTCCATTTCAAAAGATTTTCACTTTAAACCCAATCCATTTCCAAAATCAATTGAAATTAAAATTTTAGTTTCAAAAATATTAAATTTAAATCATTTGTGACTTAACCGATTTCCTCATGAAATCCATATTTGTGTGTGTAAGAGTGTGGTCCACGGGTTTCACGCACAATAGTGCAACATCATTCAATCATCACATATCAGAATACAGAAATATAGTTGATAAGCGATATAAACTATAACGCTTATCTTTTATTCACAGATCACAGATAATATACAAATGTATCACAGATAAGTAAATTACAGATCACAACACAAATCAGAATATATCATATAGCAATATATATCACAGATACTAAACAATTTACCCATTCAATAAAATCCAAACATCCGTAGGTAGGATCAAGTTAATTATCTGATTGATTTAAATCAGATCAATTTCTATGAATAAATTACTAATCCTGGTTAATTAATCATTAATTACAAATCATTTTGATTAATTATTCTTTAATCATTTATTAATTAACCATCAATAATAAATTAATTAACCTAAATTACAATTCATCAAACTTTAATTATTTAAATAATTTTAATTATTTAACTCACCATGTAATTAATTATCTTTAAATTAATTACTTAAATTAATTATTCCTCAATTAATTATCATTCCTAAATCACCTTCATAAATTAATTATCCTTAATTAATCATTCCTTAATTACTTGGTTAATCAAACTAAATCATTAATTAATATCTAATTTATAATCTTTAATGACCAATTCATTATTCCTTAATTAATTAATCTTAAACCTTAATTAATTAATTTATACCTTTAATTACTTATTTAATTAACCCAAATCAAAAATAAATTAAATAATTAAATTCCCATTTAATTAACTTAATAGTTTAATGAATTCCAAATCATAAATCCCTAATTTAAATTTTAAGGAAAACATTATTCTTATCGTTAACAAAGTATCCAAAACAATTCACTTTAAAGTTTACTTTCCAATTTCATTTTAGATTTAAAATAAAAAAAATGAATACAATTTAATTTCAAAATCTTTCTTTCATTTCAACTAATTACAGATTTAAATTCGATTCTAGATTAAACTTTGGTTTAAAACTTTACTTACATTTTAAAACATCATCTTTAAATTCCAACTATGTAAACTTGAGATTCAACCTGAACTTGAATTCCAGATTTAACTTTTATTTAAAAATTGTTTAAAACTTTACTTTTTCTTTTAAACTCAAACACTCAGGTTTTAAAACCCTGAATCTTCGAGTCTGGTGCGCGAACTACTCGAGTAAAACTCGAGTCCCCTCCACACTACCTCCAGATTTCACCGGAAATCGAAAGGTGCACGGTGCACATGCACCGTGGCTTCCGCCTGTTCCGACCAACATTGACCATCCTCCCACATCGGCGATCCTCCCCAGTCCTATTCCGATCATCAGATCGATGATCACATCATCAAATCAAAATCGAGCATTCGAGCTCGATACAGGTACCAGAAACAAAACCTGGAAACGCAAAACCCACCACCTCCTCAAACCTGAAAAACGCCTCGTCCTCCACGCTCCGACCACCGGAAGGACTGCAACTCCGGCTTCGACTCCATCAACCACCCAGCTACCCATCCCCAAAGTATCATCACACTCGGTCAACCACGCGTGCCGTGGTGATCGATTCTTTAAATCACTATAAAAACTAGGGTTTAAAAATAAAAACCACTACCGCAACTTCCACAACGATTTCCATTACCAACCATGATTTTTCCTAGCTTCTCCTAACCCTCCTCCATCACCTGGAAGAACCCCGAGCCTCCACGCTTCATAGATCACCAGAAAATGATCAAGATTCATTTTCCAGACAATTCCAAAATTTGCATTCAATCCAGTTTTAAAATTTTGGATTTTTGTTTTAAAAATCATAATTTTTAAAGATGATTCGAGGTATATACTTGAATCAACATAATACGACATTTGATTTATCACATTATTTAAGTTCCAACTGTATTCTCTTGCTTACAGGAAATTTCCAAACTTAATTTTCTTAAACTTGTTTTAAAAAAAATCTAGATGGTGTTTAAACTCGACTAATTCATTTGAAAATCAAAGCTTCAAAATGTTTAGATGGGGGGTTTTGAATTTAACCTCTGTAATCTAGGAAGAGCAGAGAAGCACATATGCAGATTCAAATGCATTCCTATCCCCAGATTTATACTACAATATACACACGCAGACATCCTCATAGCAATTATTTAAGCAATAATTATTAACCTACTTAAGTTTTAAATTTAAATGTTTACTCAAAAGCATCAAGAAATCAAAACAGGGTAAGCTTCTAAAAAATAGGAGTTTGCTCACCTATTTATCTGGAAAACAGAGAACTTATATACACACAGACATGCATAGTTGTATACAGTGTAATTAAATCTAAAGTCTAGCTGAAATCATCCATGCAAACCAATATTCACAACAATACTTGACAGATTTATCACAGGCATCAAGAAAAACAGTTTTAGGCTTTTAAAAATAAAAGTTTACTCACAGCAAATGAAGAACAGAGCAGGTTTATGTTGAAAGCAGTTTTGAATTTGCAGGCTTTTAAAATTTTGCAAGTTGAAGCTTCTTCTTTGATCTTTGATTCACTTCTCTGGTTTGAGTTGTATGATTGTTTAAATTGAAATTTTGTTTTAGTTTAAAGATGATGTTAACTTCAGTTTCCTCAGCTAAAATGGAAACGAACTAAAGTGAGGTTGATATATAGGGAATGAGAAGTTAACAGGGTGTATACTATTTTGTACAGGGTGTTGGATTGTTTAATTAGGCTGAGGTAACTTGTTTGGGGCTGCATTTATGAGCTTGTACACATACATATCTTTGCATTTATTAGCTTGTACTTATAACTATTTCCTCCATCTCGGCTGTACAATATGGAGATAGTATATAAAAGAAAAAGCATGTACAGGGTGTTGTATTTCTTTTTGCTTTTCTTTGTTTCATTAATTTACTTTGTTTATTCTTACCTTGCATACTTGTTGACTTCGGCTGGTATGAACATTGTGGGTGCTTCATTTATTAGCTTTGTACAAATTTGAACAGATCTTCTTTTGTAAGTGTATGTATATTCATTCACACTAGAATATACTTGAATGTATATGTTTGTTTCCTTTTTAACTTGTCCTTTGTCTTTGCTTTTCTAATTCTATAGGCTGCATATTTTATTTGAATTTGGATAAACTCAAACAAATTTATCATTTAATTTCACAATTTTAAATCAAAAATAAATTAAATTATCAATTTAAAATTGATTAAAATTCGGGATCGTTACAGACTTCCCCCCTTAAAAGAATTTCGTCCCCGAAATTTACAGGCACGAAAATAACACAGAGATAGACAGATTCGATCTCCTATAACTCCTCAAACTTAAGATATGAATTCCAAACTCAAGCCGGAATATCTCAGAATACATACCAATTTGTCCCTCTTCGGACTTTGGTATTCACAAGAAATTACAATAGAATTTCAAAATTTGGTTTCAAACGATATCGTTTTATTGATTTAATTCAATTTAGCCTTCATATTCTATTAATCAATTTAACTCAATTTAAAATTTCCAATTTATTTAAAATTTCCAACTTATACTCATTAAGGTTTAAATCAAAAATTGATAAGAAAACGATGAAGATACGAAGTAAGGATTTTCTACAATGATTCGTAGAGCCATCATCACACCGAAAATTCTTTCTTGTAGCTGGTACAAAGAAATCAAAAGAATTTGGAAACGAATCAAAAGAGATTGATAAGAAAGTTGCTTCCACTGTTGTAGGGTATTGACCATTTATAGTCGTATTTCCTGTCCTCTATCTCGTCCTCTTCTTGCACTCATACTCACTATCAGTGGATAGCAAGAGAATTTACTGAGACGTTTAAACGGATATCTTAGGGATACACTCATTCTAGGGATACTTCACCCTATCTCTAATGAGTTACTTAATGTGTTATACTCCTGAGCTAAAGTTTTACCTTAGCTCTGATACCAAATGTAACGAGTCGAATTTTTCCCGCTCGAAAATCGACATCCATACTTTACATCGTACTCGAATGCCGTAGATTCGACCGTTCAAATCCGAGTCGCCGGAGCTTATAACACAATTAAGTAAATAACACAGCGGAAAAAAAGAATAATACATTGATATACAACACTGATACAATATCTGATACAACAGAGTGATACAATGAATATCAATATACATCAGAGATATGATACAAGAAATAGCAGCGGAAAAGAAAACGATAACATCAGCAGCGGATAATCTCCATCTTCAAAGCACCAATCCAGAAATAGCTTGAACTCTCAATAACGAGGCACAAAGATAAGCAGGTGCAGTCCATATCCAAAGACTGAACTAGCTCCAGATAATCTACTAAATCTGAATATCTGAAAAACCCAACTCTAGACTGCCCGTGTAGAAAAATTTTGAGCATCCAGAGTTTAGGAAAGAAACAATAAACTCCGGATCAATCATGGGACTGGTATGAGCAACAAAAATAGTTTATCTTTAAAACACAACAATAACAAAGCAAGTAGAAAATATTCGCAATGCTTTTGGAAAATGAAACTACCATAAGGCCTCCCGCACGCACACACAATGCAAACGCAGAATCGGAGGAGATTTCTCCTTATGATAGTCAAAGATGCTTGATACGCAAAAACAAATCATTTGATTTGATATTATTATTAGTGCATAGTGTCTAGAATATTTCGAAAGTATAATATTAATCTTAGCCAGCATATGCATTTCGCATTTATGCCCACTATAGCTACCATGTTCAATAGTAGGTTACCACCACATTCCATGACAGGTAATATAACTAAAGCCGTACAGGGCTCGTATTGTTTGATTGGATTTCCAACAAATGGTCAGGCTAAGGAACTTCCTATGCCACGAAGGAACACCTCTAGCTGGACGCTCCGAGAGACAAACTACTGTCTGCCAAACAAGGCCGGCTACCCCCCTTCCCGGGGAATATACAAAACCTCGGATATGCCACCCCCGGTCCTTTGGGACCTTTAAACGAGGCGCCTCTAAACCAACATCACACATAATAAATAAAGTGTGTCCACATGAGTAAGTATCTGGGCTCCATACCATGATACTACCCTTTTTCCAGAAGGAATGGTCATACCCTAAGGAAGCTACCCCTGAAACCTTGCCGCATCATTCCTGTTTCGACCATTACCGGGTTGTGAGGTTCGACAAAGTCTCGTCCACAAAGCTACGCTTTGTCACAAAGCCATGCTTTGTCACAAAGCCATGCTTTGGGTCAACAGATGATCAAGGTAATGATCACAAGGATAAATGATCAAACAGATGATCATATCACAAATGATCAAACAATGATCATCACACAACAACACTCAGCATGTCACATTACCAAATTGGGAATATATCGCTGATAACCTTCAACTACATAACCTCTATGCTCGTACGTCTCAGAGAAGGGTGTTAAGCTAAGAGAATAAATTCTCTGCCACCAACATAAATGTATTTGAAAGAAATCGGCTTTATATCTCAAAGTGTAATGTCAGACATGTAACCATACAAGTCTGTTCCGGGTTCGAACAGAACCGAAGGCACTTCCAAAGAAGCCCTTGCAAATTCGGATAATTTTCTAATCACGTCCAGACTTCCCATCACAAAAGGAGTGATATAAATCTCTATACCGAAGAAACTCGGTGCAGAGACATTCGACAGGTTGTCCTTTCATTTTCGAAAATATCTGGTCTTCACCACCGGTCTTCAAATGCCATCCATATACGACGTATCACTAATTCGGAATGGGTTATATGACACAAAGGTCTTTTCCCGGCTAACCCGAATAGTGAGCGCAATATTTAAAAATATATGGATATTGGGATTTCAATTAAGTCACAATTTAAACCCAAACTTTCTTCTCAAACGGTTTAACAAATTACCATTTTAATCTTTTAAATAAAAGATTTAATTCACAAAGTTCTCCCAGTTTCACAAAGATTCATTCATAGATTTTCCAAATCAATTTCCATTTCAATTTGATTAATTCGTTAAATCTTTAAATCAAAGATTTAACTCATAACTTTCAAAACAATTTCATTTCTAATGGTTTAAACAAATCACTATTTTAAATTTGTTAATAATAAACAGATTCAATTCATAGCTTTCAAAAAAGAATTCATTCATAACTTGGAAAACCATTTTTCAATTCAATCTTGAAATTCCTTTAATTAAACTGGAATTTCATTTCTTATCTGAAAGCTTTTATTCTTTTAAAACAAACAGTTTTATTTCAGAAAATCTGATTCATCCATACGAGTTAAGGTTCTTGGGTTAAATCCAAATTCCCAAAATTATACTTTTTAAAATGGTTTAAATTCATATAACTTGTACAACATCTTAAATCCCTAGTTTCGAATCATAGAATTCAATTTCAAACTTGAATTCAAATCAAATTATTTAAATTTCAAAACTTAATCAAGTTATTCGAAAATAAGTTTTATCTTTGAAATTCCATTTCAAAAGATTTTCACTTTAAACCCAATCCATTTCCAAAATCAATTGAAATTAAAATTTTAGTTTCAAAAATATTAAATTTAAATCATTTGTGACTTAACCGATTTCCTCATGAAATCCATATTTGTGTGTGTAAGAGTGTGGTCCACGGGTTTCACGCACAATAGTGCAACATCATTCAATCATCACATATCAGAATACAGAAATATAGTTGATAAACGATATAAACTATAACGCTTATCTTTTATTCACAGATCACAGATAATATACAAATGTATCACAGATAAGTAAATTACAGATCACAACACAAATCAGAATATATCATATAGCAATATATATCACGGATACTAAACAATTTACCCATTCAATAAAATCCAAACATCCGTAGGTAGGATCAAGTTAATTATCTGATTGATTTAAATCAGATCAATTTCTATGAATAAATTACTAATCCTAGTTAATTAATCATTAATTACAAATCATTTTGATTAATTATTCTTTAATCATTTATTAATTAACCATCAATAATAAATTAATTAACCTAAATTACAATTCATCAAACTTTAATTATTTAAATAATTTTAATTATTTAACTCACCATGTAATTAATTATCTTTAAATTAATTACTTAAATTAATTATTCCTCAATTAATTATCATTCCTAAATCACCTTCATAAATTAATTATCCTTAATTAATCATTCCTTAATTACTTGGTTAATCAAACTTAAATCATTAATTAATATCTAATTTATAATCTTTAATGACCAATTCATTATTCCTTAATTAATTAATCTTAAACCTTAATTAATTAATTTATACCTTTAATTACTTATTTAATTAACCCAAATCAAAAATAAATTAAATAATTAAATTCCCATTTAATTAACTTAATAGTTTAATGAATTCCAAATCATAAATCCCTAATTTAAATTTTAAGGAAAACATTATTCTTATCGTTAACAAAGTATCCAAAACAATTCACTTTAAAGTTTACTTTCCAATTTCATTTTAGATTTAAAATAAAAAAAATGAATATAATTTAAATTCAAAATCTTTCTTTCATTTCAACTAATTACAGATTTAAATTCGATTCTAGATTAAACTTTGGTTTAAAACTTTACTTACATTTTAAAACATCATCTTTAAATTCCAACTATGTAAACTTGAGATTCAACCTGAACTTGAATTCCAGATTTAACTTTTATTTAAAAATTGTTTAAAACTTTACTTTTTCTTTTAAACTCAAACACTCAGGTTTTAAAACCCTGAATCTTCGAGTCTGGTGCGCGAACTACTCGAGTAAAACTCGAGTCCCCTCCACACTACCTCCAGATTTCACCGGAAATCGAAAGGTGCACGGTGCACATGCACCGTGGCTTCCGCCTGTTCCGACCAACATTGACCATCCTCCCTCATCGGCGATCCTCCCCCAGTCCTATTCCGATCATCAGATCGATGATCACATCATCAAATCAAAATCGAGCGTTCGAGCTCGATACAGGTACCAGAAACAAAACCTGGAAACGCAAAACCCACCACCTCCTCAAACTTGAAAAACGCCTCGTCCTCCACGCTCCGACCACCGGAAGGACTGCAACTCCGGCCTCGACTCCATCAACCACCCAGCTACCCATCCCCAAAGTATCATCACACTCGGTCAACCACGCGTGCCGTGGTGATCGATTCTTTAAATCACTGTAAAAACTAGGGTTTAAAAAGAAAAACCACTACCGCAACTTCCACAACGATTTCCATTACCAACCATGATTTTTCCTAGCTTCTCCTAACCCTCCTCCATCACCTGGAAGAACCCCGAGCCTCCACGCTTCATAGATCACCAGAAAATGATCAAGATTCATTTTCCAGACAATTCCAAAATTTGCATTCAATCCAGTTTTAAAAATTTGGATTTTTGTTTTAAAAATCATAATTTTTAAAGATGATTCGAGGTATATACTTGAATCAACATAATACGACATTTGATTTATCACATTATTTAAGTTCCAACTATATTCTCTTGCTTACAGGAAATTTCCAAACTTAAATTTCTTAAACTTGTTTTAAAAAAAATCTAGATGGTGTTTAAACTCGACTAATTCATTTGAAACTCAAAGCTTCAAAATGTTTAGATGGGGGGTTTTGAATTTAACCTCTGTAATCTAGGAAGAGCAGAGAAGCACATATGCAGATTCAAACGCATTCCTATCCCCAGATTTATACTACAATATACACACGCAGACATCCTCATAGCAATTATTTAAGCAATAATTATTAACCTACTTAAGTTTTAAATTTAAATGTTTACTCACAAGCATCAAGAAATCAAAACAGGGTAAGCTTCTAAAAAATAGGAGTTTGCTCACCTATTTATCTGGAAAACAAAGAACTTATATACACACAGACATACATAGTTGTATACAGTGTAATTAAATCTAAAGTCTAGCTGAAATCATCCATCCAAACCAATATTCACAACAATACTTGACAGATTTATCACAGGCATCAAGAAAAACAGTTTTAGGCTTTTAAAAATAAAAGTTTACTCACAGCAAATGAAGAACAGAGCAGGTTTATGTTGAAAGCAGTTTTGAATTTGCAGGCTTTTAAAATTTTGCAAGTTGAAGCTTCTTCTTTGATCTTTGATTCACTTCTCTGGTTTGAGTTGTATGATTGTTTAAATTGAAATTTTGTTTTAGTTTAAAGATGATGTTAACTTCAGTTTCCTCAGCTAAAATGGAAACGAACTAAAGTGAGGTTGATATATAGGGAATGAGAAGTTAACAGGGTGTATACTATTTTGTACAGGGTGTTGGATTGTTTAATTAGGCTGAGGTAACTTGTTTGGGGCTACATTTATGAGCTTGTACACATACATATCTTTGCATTTATTAGCTTGTACTTATAACTATTTCCTCCATCTCGGCTGTACAATATGGAGATAGTATATAAAAGAAAAAGCATGTACAGGGTGTTGTATTTCTTTTTGCTTTTCTTTGTTTCATTAATTTACTTTGTTTATTCTTACCTTGCATACTTGTTGACTTCGGCTGGTAAGAACATTGTGGGTGCTTCATTTATTAGCTTTGTACAAATTTGAACAGATCTTCTTTTGCAAGTGTATGTATATTTATTCACACTAGAATATACTTGAATGTATATGTTTGTTTCCTTTTTAACTTGTCCTTTGTCTTTGCTTTTCTAACTCTATAGGCTGCATATTTTATTTGAATTTGGATAAACTCAAATAAATTTATCATTTAATTTCACAATTTTAAATCAAAAATAAATTAAATTATCAATTTAAAATTGATTAAAATTCGGGATCGTTACAGACTTCCCCCCTTAAAAGAATTTCGTCCCCGAAATTTACAGGCACGAAAATAACACAGAGATAGACAGATTCGATCTCCTATAACTCCTCAAACTTAAGATATGAATTCCAAACTCAAGCCGGAATATCTCAGAATACATACCAATTTGTCCCTCTTCGGACTTTGGTATTCACAAGAAATTACAATAGAATTTCAAAATTTGGTTTCAAACGATATCGTTTTATTAATTTAATTCAATTTAGCCTTCATATTCTATTAATCAATTTAACTCAATTTAAAATTTCCAATTTATTTAAAATTTCCAACTTATACTCATTAAGGTTTAAATCAAAATTTGATAAGAAAACGATGAAGATACGAAGTAAGGATTTTCTACAATGATTCGTAGAGCCATCATCACACCGAAAATTCTTTCTTGTAGCTGGTACAAAGAAATCAAAAGAATTTGGAAACGAATCAAAAGAGATTGATAAGAAAGTTGATTCCACTGTTGTAGGGTATTGACCATTTATAGTCGTATTTCCTGTCCTCTATCTCGTCCTCTTCTTGCACTCATACTCACTATCAGTGGATAGCAAGAGAATTTACTGAGACGTTTAAACGGATATCTTAGGGATACACTCATTCTAGGGATACTTCACCCTATCTCTAATGAGTTACTTAATGTGTTATACTCCTGAGCTAAAGTTTTACCTTAGCTCTGATACCAAATGTAACGAGTCGAATTTTGCCCACTCAAAAATCGACATCCATACTTTACATCGTACTCGAATGCCGTAGATTCGACCGTTCAAATCCGAGTCGTCGGAGCTTATAACACAATTAAGTAAATAACACAGCGGAAAAAAATGAATAATACATTGATATACAACACTGATACAATATCTGATACAACAGAGTGATACAATGAATATCAATATACATCAGAGATATGATACAAGAAATAGCAGCGGAAAAGAAAACGATAACATCAGCAGCGGATAATCTCCATCTTCAAAGCACCAATCCAGAAATAACTTGAACTTTCAATAACGAGGCACAAAGATAAGCAGGTGCAGTCCATATCCAAAGACTGAACTAGCTCTAGATAATCTACTAAATCTGAATATTTGAAAAACCCAACTCTAGACTGCCCGTGTAGAAATATTTTGAGCATCCAGAGTTTAGGAAAGAAACAATAAACTCCGGATCAATCATGGGACTGTTGTGAGCAACAAAAACAGTTTATCTTTAAAACACAACAATAACAAAGCAAGTAGAAAATATTCGCAATGCTTTTGGAAAATGAAACTACCATAAGGCCTCCCGCACACACACACAATGCAAACGCAGAATCGGAGGAGATTTCTTCTTATGATAGTCAAAGATGCTTGATACGCAAAAACAAATCATTTGATTTGATATTATTATTAGTGCATAGTGTCTAGAATATTTCGAAAGTATAATATTAATCTTAGCCAGCATAGGCATTTCGCATTTATGACTACTATAGCTACCATGTTCAATAGTAGGTTACCACCACATTCCATGGCAGGTAATACAACTAAAACCGTACAGGGCTCGTATTGTTTAATTGGATTTCCAACAAATGGTCGGGCTAAGGAACTTCCTATGCCACGAAGGAAATCTCTATACCGTAGCTAACGGTGCAGAGACAATCGATAGGTCATCCTATCGTTTTCACAAATACCCGGTCTTCACCACCGGTCTTCAATACGATCAATATCGTCGTATCAATAATTCGGAATGGGTTATATGACACAAAGGTCTTTTCCAGGCTAACCTGAATAGTGAGCACAATATTTAAACATATGGATATAGGGATTTCAATTAAGTCACAACTTATTACCCAAATCCTTTCCTTTAAATGGTTTAAACAAATTACCATTTCAAATCTTTAAACAAAAAGATTTACTTCACAAAGTTTACCCAGTTTCACAAAGATCCATTCACAGATTTCCAAATCAATTTCCAATTCAATTTGATTAACCCATTAAATCTTTAAATCAAGATTTAATTTATAGCTTTCAAAACTATTCACAATTCAAGTCTTTTATAATATCAAAAAATACACCTTTTAAAATCGTCTTTGATTCAAAAATAAAGTTTAATCATCTTCACAAAGGTTAATTCATAGTTTTTCTCAAACTATTTACAATTTCATTTCAACTTGAAATGTTCGATACAAATTGGAAATCTTTTCACTTTATGAAAGCTATTAATATTTGAAAACAGATAGTTTTCGTTTTGGGAAAAACTGGTTACATTTACATAGTTTAAAATCATCCAAGTATAGAACTTGAATATAAATTTAAATTTCTAAAACCATATTTTAAATGGTTAAAAACCCATATAAACACCTTTTATAATTTGTAAAATCCTTTAAACCAAAATTCCCAATTCATTGAATTCAATTTCAAAATATTGAATTCAAACTTAAACCAAATGATTTAAATTCCAATTCTATTAAGTTATTTAAAATAACTTTTATTTTTGAATCTCATTTTCAAAAACTTCAATTTTAATTCCAAAACTATTTTGGATTCAAAAATTCAATTTTTCCAAAATTGATAAAAATCTGTGAGTTAACCGATTTCCACGTGAAATCCACATTTGTGTGTGTATTTTGTAGTCCACGGGTTTAACACAATAGTGCAACAACATTCAACCATCACAGATCAAATATAACAATATAATTGATAAGCGGTATAACCTATAACGCTTATCTTTCATTCACAGATCACAAATATATAAATATCACAGATAAATAGATCACGAACCACAACATAGAACATGATATATCACAAAGCATCACACATCAAAGATGTCAAACAATTCGACATCCAGTATAATCCAAACATCCATAATAGGATTAATTTAATTATCTGATAAATTTAAATCAGATAAATTTTAATAAATCAATTTTTTTACTAGTTATAGTAAATTAATAATCAATTAATTTCAGATTGATTTTCAAATTTATTTCAAAACACCAAATCAAATTTCCAAACATTTTTAAATTATTTCCCTTTTTAAAATAAATTTCTTTATCTCTTTAAATCTATTTAAAAATACAAATTTTAAATAAATTCTTCAATTTATAAATAATATTTTCGAAATCCATTTATTAAGCTCTTTCTCCCAAATTTGAAATTTAATTCAATACGGTTCAAAAATAAGACTTTATCTTTTTTTAAAAACCCCTTTTTAATTTATCCAATTATCAAAAATAAATTTTTCGATCATTTTTCAACTTATATTTTTCAAAAATCCAATTTTACTTATTTATGGTATCCATCGATACCAAAAATATATTCGGCTAAATTATAGCCGTCAACAATTTCAATCACAATATAATCACACGGTGATTATAAATAAATCAACACACAACATTGAAATAAATTCAAATGTTTGAGGAATCCAGTTGGATCCCTCCAACCTGTTTCCCTGCATCCACAAATGTTAGCACAATACCAATTCCACTTCAAAGTGGAATATCGCGGTATATGGGATTTATAAAATACTATCTGCTATTATGCGGTGCAATAGGGTCTCATCCACTATATAATGTGGGAAATCAACTCCAAATACATATATAATACCAATTCCACTTCAATGTGGAATTAATGCGGTATATGTTTTTAATAAATAACCTCCGCTTAATATACGGCGTATAGGGTCTATTTAACACAACAGATAGCAATTATCATTCAATTCACACAATCAAGCAATATCAAAAATTTTAAATCTAACTATTTAAAATTTAAATCGAAACACAACATTCGATTGAGTGAGAAGTTCTCACCTTGCTTTCAATAACGGTTGTAGCGTTTTATTTCGAATAAAATTAAACACGCGTTTAATTTTACTCAAAATTTTCACTGACTCCAATTGACTCCAAACCAGCTCCATTGCGAAGAGCTTGTTGAGAAGATTCCAACGCAATTTGTTTCGTAATTTTTCGACCTCGTATGACAAAGATATTGCATTTCAAAGTTTATACATATATATATATATATATATATATATATATAATAAATTTCAACTTTATTTTCTTTTTTTTATTAAACCTTGCTTTCAAACATCTGCCGTTCGTTTCCTTGCCCTAGGCTCTGGGCCGCACGTTTTGCTTCTGAAATCCTGGCCACGCGCGCGTCTTCTTCTCCCCAGGCTTTGTTTTAAACGATAGAACCCATGCCGCCACTTGCTTTCGAATTAACGCGACCACCTCACCTCGTTTAAAGATGATCCAAGACCACCATTCGAACGACCAAAGTGAGCTCTACCACCACCTGGAACCACGGCAAGCTTGGCTAGCTCCTCCACCCAAAAATTTCGAATGAACGCACCCACTTTGTCACGCGATTCTGACCTCCACGTCGCGAATTAGGCGATCACAGCCGTTAGATCTGTAGAGATCGCAGAGCTCTACAACATTGTAGTTGAAGTTTTCTTGTAATTGTAAATAGATTTGAAGAAATTCGAGGAAGAACGAAGAACAATTTCAGCCATCGAAATAGAAAAGTGGCGGCTGAAGCTTTGAAACTAGGGTTTAGCAAATGGAGATGATGAAGGGTTCCTTTTATAGAAATTTTAACGAAAACACTATTTATTCGATTTTCCGAACTCCAAATCTCGCGCGATGACCATCGTTCCTAGGGTTTAAACTGCGTTCCGAACACAATGGAACATGTTTCAGGAGCTAATTCGATCGTATGTGCGAGTTACGGAAATAAACGATCAAATTTAAATCAAATCGATTTAAAACGATTTCTAGGCGTTTTGGCTTGCCCCGGACAAACGGTACATCCGATTGACACGAAATTTGAAATCTTACAATAATTTCACATTACGGATCCGATGAAACTGGTTTCGTCAAAATCCGAGACTGTTTGAAAAATGACTATTTTTAGTCGTCAATTAAATATTAAAATATTCAATTTTCACAATTTAACTTTTAATTCAATTTTAAAAGTTCTATAACATCATTAATACTCCAATATGATTTAATATAACTTTATAAATCATTTTTATACACATTAAATCCGATTTCAGTTATTTCTGGAATTTCAAATATTAAATTATTGATTTAATTATCTAATTAAATCACTATATTCGAATTAAAATTCATTCGACTCATAAATCTTACTATTTAATATTTAAAATCAATTAAATATCTGAATTTCAAATGACAGAAATTCTGGGTTGTTACAACTCACGACCCCTACCTTAGTATAGATTCAACAGATAACCAATGCAAAGTAATCAGAATAATCATGGGATTGACATCTACAAGAACGAGTGCCAATTACCAATGAAGCCACATGGTGCAAAAATTATTACCCCTAAAAGGCATGGATTCACCAAAAGGGTTACACACATAAAGGAAAACTCCACAACACTAATTACAAAGAAAAATGTATGAGATAATTACCGCTCATACTTTAGACATTTCAAGCCACAACATGATAAATTCCCTATACATGATAAGTCATGCTTCCAATCAATGTTAAGAGTGAATCTCATCAAAGGGTTAAGAGAGGTAAAGGGAAACTCCCAAATCTAATCGATGGATTAAAATGGTTAAGTAAATTCCCAAATATCAAAGAAGGATATTCGGGTATCACAAGTCCAAAATAAGAAGAAGATCATTTCAAAAGGAGATTTAGTACTTCAATTTTTTTGAAAAATACTTAGAATCAAGAGGATGGACCACTCAGGCCAATTTGGAAAGGATCCCCAGTCGTACACAAAATAATACTGCTTGGAACCAATAACTATGACGACCGAATGGGAATGTCATAACGAGAACATGGAATGACGAACATTACGGTCATATTTCTCAACAATGGATGAATAAGAGAAAATTTTATCAACTCGGTCATGAAAAGGAGTATGATACTCCTAAAGTTAAAGACTCAGCCATCAAAGGCTTGAACGCAAGTGGTCCCGACCATCAATGGCCCCAGTCATCAAGGCTTGATCGCAAGATGTCCCGGTCATTAAAGGCCCCAACCATCAAAGGCTTGACCGTAAGAGGTCCTGTCCATCAAAGGTCTTAAGCCTTTAGTGTTTGCATCAAAGACCTCATGGAAGCACCTACTAGAGGTAGGTCGGGTAAGCCTTTAGTGGCTGCTATTTTATGGCCTCACTAAAACACCGGAAAAGCCTTCAGCGCCCTTCATCAAAGACCTCACTAAAGCGCCTCCTAGAGGGAGGTCGAGTAAACATTTAGAGCTTGTCATCAAAGGCCTCACTAAAGCACAGGGAAAGCCTTTAACCCATGTCTATGTGGCCTGGTTAAAGCGTCTCCTAAAGGAAGAATGGAGTAAGCCATTAGTGCCTTCCATCAAAGGCCTCACTAAAGCACTAAAAGCTTCAGAAGGAAGATCAATCAAAATCAAGAGCCAAGCAGTGCTTGCAAATTAATCAAAACTGAGAGCTAAATGGTGCTCCCAAGTCAATCAAAATTAAGAGCCAAGTAGTGCTCCCAAGTCTATTAAAATCCGAGCTAAGTAGCGCTTCGAATCAAATTAAATTTTCTAGAGGAAAGTCCATCAAATATGAGCTATTTATGCTCCCTAACAAATATAATTTTCAGCTACCGAATAAGAGATTCTGGTCTTCTAGGCTTCTATTATTAATACCAGACATGGATTTTTGATCTCCTATTATTTTCAGATAAGGATTTCTAGTCATATATTATTAATCCCAGATAAGGCGTTCTGGACTTCTTATATTATTGTCAGGTCGGGATTTTTTGGTTTTCTATTATTATTGCTGTTTGCACCAAAAATGGTCACAAACCCCAAGTGTAGTGAAAGCACCAGCGTATGAATACGAGTCAACAGTATTCGCACACAAATCACAGATCTAAGCAAGTAACAAGCAGCAATCAAGAAATAATGAACAGTGACACACAATTTATAGTGGTTCGGCTATCTCCGGCCTACGTCCACTTCAAGGTTTTTATGATTTTATTGCTCGATGCCTGAAGATTACAATTTCGTATATTGTATTACAATTGATTTGCTGAACTAAGTCTGAATCTAAGGCAGCAATGGTGATCTGGAGTAAATCTGGCAGAATCTGGGCGCTCTTTAGCTCTCAAAATTGTCCGACCCCTTTTCTGAATGACCAGGGGCTCTATTTATAGGTGTAGAAGGCTGATATTTCGCCTAAAATGAAGGGAGACCAGTTCTGGTACGTCAGGGGGCCCACATGCCCGCTTTATGGAAATCCGGGCCCACTTTGGGATCGATTCGACCCTTGGTTCGAATCGATCAAGAAAGTGTCCAATCGAGCTGAAATTTGGTGTGAACATTCTTCAACATGTGCTCAAGCTTCTGTGAAAATTTCATAGCATTTGGATGTGTAGATCTCAAGTTATGATTGATTCAAGTTGAAGATTTTCGCTTCCTGGAGTCGTTCGAATCGATACCTTCGAATCCATAGGGTCGACTCCATCTCCTAGCACGTGAAGGCAATGACGTGGTGCGCGTGCTTCGGGTCAACCCTCCTTTATCTCCGAGTTTTACTGAGTCGTACCCGGGGTTTTAGCTGTGTGGACTAGGTGGATTCGAGACTATTGATTCGAAGACGCGCTTCCTTCGAATCGATTGAATTCATGCTCCTTCGTATAGATCGTGGAAGGTCATTACTGATCGATTCGAAGCATCCTCTGTCTTTGGGATTTGAAGACAGTAGCGGCATGGAGTTGAAGCTATGGTCCTCTTCATGGATTTGAAGCAGGGAGAAACCGATGGATTCGAATCGACTAAGATCTCATCGATTCGAAGTAGATCACGTGAGCTTGATGTGTTGGATACGAAGACGATGAAGTCGAAGGCTAAAGCATTTCTCATGGATTCGAAGCCATCAGGGGAACTTTGTTGGAGTCGAGTTTGATGGATTCGACCCTAGGGGATTCGAACCATAGGGAGACGAACTCAAGGCTGTGTCCTCCACTTGCGTCGATGATATCTTGGGCGTATGAACTCGGATTGACTCGAGATTTGGAATGTTGCTTTATCTGGCCTTGCTTGACATGTCTTATCAATTGTAGCCTGTTCCGGACTCGGGCAAAATCCATCGATATCCATGGTGAACCTGCGATACACAATCGATGTTCATGACTAATAATCATTGATTTTCAGTTAATCTTTGGGTATCTCAGCTTTGCCAAAAAGTGGGATAACAATTGCCAAAAGATGGGTTTCTATTATTATTGCCAAAAGATGGGTTTCTAGTCTTCTATTTTATTGCCAGATTTTGATTTTTGTCTTCAATTATTATCGCCAGATAGGGATATGTTGTCTTCTATTATTGTCGTCAAATAAAGATTCCTAGTCTTCTATTATTATTACCATATAAGGATTTCTGGTCATCTATTATTATTCTCAGATAAAGATTTATGGACTTCTATTACTACCAAGATGTGAATTTCTGGTCTTCTATTATTATCGCCAAGCAAAAATTTATGGTTTTCAATTATTATTTCCAGATATGCATTTCTGGTCTTCTATTATTACTTCCAGATATGAATTTCAATACTTCTATTATTATTGTCAGATTTGAATTTCTGGTCCTCTTTTGTTATTTCCATATATGAATTTTTAGATTTTTATTATTGTTGGATTTGGGTTGTGATCTACTTTTATGATTTTCGGAGTTTTCTATCTTGATAGATGAAAATTTCTGATGCCTCTATTAATAACTTAACAGGATAATCTTCGAAACTTTTAAAAATTGTCATTATTCATTAATCTCTTAATAATATGAATTTAAACTCGCTATAAATGCAAGTCCATAACTTAGTCAAATATAGAAGGATGATTGCTAATGAAAAATATCCTTTACTTGATGTCAATCTCGTTTTTAATCTTGAAAATGATATGTGAGACATTGCCTACTTGAATTCATTTTTTGTGCGTTGAATTTGAATCGGTCAAGAAAATAAAATAAATTAAAAGAGGGGCATGGCCTGGAGCGGTTAAGCTCCAAGCAAGCTTTGACTGGTCGACCGGTAATAAGACTAGTGGACCGGTCGGGTCAACCTACTTGCCTCCTTCAGGTGCACATGGTGTGTGTTGATCAAGGGTGAGTGTTGTGTGTGTGTTTTAAAGGAGTGTGTGTGTGTGGGCATGTATCTGTGTATATATTTAAACCTTTTCTGGTATACTGTGATGAATTTGCATATTATTTTTTTCAGTTCTTTGTTTGATCCAGTCGCCTACTTGTATATCTTCTAGATAAGCTGCCACTTCTATCATCCTATGCCGGTTATACTTGTCCATGCTCTGTATATGGTTGAGAAGTATTTATGATTTTGATGTTGTTAGTTTATCTTTTTTTTCTCCAATCTTGGTTAATGTTCTATAACTTATTGGAATTTAGGTTTATATATGTAAGTTGTGTACACATATACATTTGCTGCCATACTGTTGCTTTGTGCATTTTCTCATCGAATTAATTTTGAGTACATTTCTTTGTGAATTATTTTGTTTTACCGCACCTAGTTGATCCTCATATTTCATTTGACAAGCTTGTGTACCTAACTTGAGAATTTGTGCACCATATATTATATTTACAGTTTTATGAATTCAACTTCATATGGGTCTAGTACCCAATATTTACAAATTATGATTAAATATGTACGTGGGTTTTAGTGTGTGAAGATTTGTTTATATATATATATATATTAGTTAATTATTTATAAATATAATAAGATTTACAATTTAAAGATGTTTTGTCTATTGTATGTTTAATAAAAGAAAATGTTTTGTTTAACAATAGTTCTTAGTTATTTAATTTAGAAACTTGTTATTAATGATATAGAGAATACTATATTGTGGTTTAATAAACTATTTATTTAAGTATAGAATATATATAATTATTGTTATAATTCTAATTATTAATTTGGTGATATTTATTATTTCTACAGTTTTATATACTGATTTTGTTAATGTTGTGTATGTTTCATTATTGAGTATTGATTCTTTTATTTATATTTATTTGAATAATCTATTTTATATATTAGTTTTTGATTTCTAATTTCTTATCTTCCGTATATATTGATTCCAATGATATGAGCGATTCACCGTTGATATTGATTTAGTTGATGATTTTAATATGATATGGTGATGACATCCTTATTATGATTTTACTATATTTATTATGTGTGATAAGAAATCCAAATAAACAGATTAGTGATATGTTTGGTATTGGACTTTTGGTAACACTTTTTCGGTTATTCTTTTGACTTGTAATATAAAATATTAAAGAGTGAGTGTGATATGTGAGCATTGAATAAACGAATTACTAACACGCGGTGGTATGGGACGACGTTATATTATTTATTATATGATTATTTTGCTCGTGGATGACACTCAATACGAGGTTCATTGTATTTGATATTGTAGCGTCGAGTATTTGATAGTCATGTGGCGACTTGCATATAGAGCCATGTGTCGACTATTGTGTATATTTTATGTGTCGGTCTACCTTTGTCCAGCTTTAGCTTCCTTATGGTTCGGGAGTAAACCAGATCGGCTGAAACCCACCCTGGCGGCCTGATCATGGGGTCGTGCCCCAGATCCACAACACCATTGTTTTTATATTTGATTCGCATCACCAGGTTTGGGGTGGGTGCCCTATATTACATAATTTGGATTAGGTGACCCGTATGGTAGGTGCCCTATCGCCACTTATGTCGCTTAGGCCAACAGTCTATTACCTATAGGGGCAAAGCAAGGTTATGACCAAGGCTACGCATTGACAAGCCACTAGTGGATATGTGTTACGATGTCCGTCAAGGTAACTAAGACTGTAGGAATAGATTCGCTACATATCATACAGAATAGTAGACCCTGGGTCCCTGGAGCGGGAATACAGCCATCAGTCTCTCGTCTAGTTTTCGTTTGTGTGTGGTAGGTAGGCATATATGAGAAGAGATTATACTTGAGACTATGTCCAGAGTATGGTCAACCCCATATCCTTCTTTGGTAGACAACCTACTTAATATTGATTATATTCAGACATTGTAATGAGCTGGCTTGGATCTTTCTTATTGATCTGGTGATTTTGTAACATCCCGTATCTGGAGGAAAAAAACTAAGCGCTATGGATGCTGCAGTCATCCACAGTATTAACTTCTGTTAACGAAATACGGTAGTGTTAATGGTATCAATAATATCACAAGCACTTGAATATGAACAAAATCACATATTTTCAAAAACAATAATTTCAGTGATTACATTTCAAATAAATCATATCCAAGTTACAAAAATCCCAAACGTAATCCCAAGCATTGATCAAATAAAATTTACAACAATATGCCAAGAGCGACATATGAAGATGCCCCCTTGGATGATCAAAGCAATATAGACATAAATGTCTTAATACACAGTAGAAATTTTTTTAAAACAGAGTTCCTTAATTAGCTATCCGTCAGCCACCTGCTCGTCTTCGGATGCTTTATTCGCCAAAATATGCTAGAACCTGAAAACCTAAACCATCAACCTACTTAAATCAAATTTTGAGCACCCGAGAGTTTAATGGGAAACAAAAACCTCAAGTCAAACTTAAAGCCTGGTATGAATAATATCTGTTACATCTCAGTTTACTGATGGCTAGTGAGACCACGTTGCTTAGCGGAACGAGTTTCCTTTGACTAATATCTCTTTTCAAAACATATATTTTGCAAATCCTTTCCTACAACCAAACTGGTTAATCAACATATTTTAATCATATAGCAATATCCATTATGCTAAAAACAAGAAATAAAATAGACTATCTATCTAATTCTGAGCTAACTGCTCTTTTCTGGACTATCTGTCCTAAAACTGGTTACACCAAAAGTATATTTTATGCAAGATAATGGGCTATCTGCCCAAAACAGGTAAAAAGGGTGGACTAACTGTCCTTAAAAATTTAGAAAAATCTGTTATGCTAATAAATAAACTATCTGTTCATATCAGAGCCGACTGCTCTTTCTGGACTAACTGTCCTCTAGGCTGACTGCCTCAAAATGGACCGACTGCCCGAATTTAAAATGAGCTGATGGCCCAAATTTTCTTTTGGTTTAACTACCTTTCGAATTATCTGAGCTAACTGCTCTTTAAATTTTCTTTCAAACCTTTTCAAAATGATTTAATTCGTCAAATCATATATATACAAGGAAAATATATCTTTACCTTTACTCTAAGCTATTCTTGCCATGTTATATATACTTTACTCAAAATAATGTTGATCATGTTCAACAAGGATTGTCTATCTTTTAAAATAAGTTAAAGTCTTTTATAACTTAAAACACTTAGACTATCCGCCTAGTTCTTATATTCAAAACCTATGTTTCAAGCCCTTAAACAATCTTTCGAAAACATAGAAGGTAACTCATTCAAAACCATTCATAAAAACCCTTCGAAAGTATTGAAGGTAACTCCTTCATATCCTTTAATAAACCTTTCGAAATCATTGAAGGTAACTCCTTTTAAACCTTTTAAAAGCCTTCCTTTCATAAGCTTTAAAACATATGACATCCGCTTTTAAATTCTTTAAACCTTAGCCTTTCGAAAACATTGAAAAACTATACCTCTCGACCTTGTCGAAAGGCCATACCTTTCGACCTTGTCGGAAGGTTTCTTTTCGATCTAGCCGAAAGGTTTCACCTTTCGACTTTGTTGAAAGCCAAGGGTACCTCCCCTATATAATAAATATTTTGAAAGCAATGAAACTCAAAACCTTTCGAAGCCATTGGGTTCAATTTAAAACAGGTGGAAAACCTTTCGAAACCAATCAAGGTTAACTACTTTGAAACCTTTAAAACGTTTCGACATAAAATATTTAGATTATGCAAAAGGATTAGAAAATATTGGAGTCGAAAGCAACTGCTTCGAAATCTTTATAAAACCTTTCGAAAACATTCAAAAACAATGAAGTGTTGGTGTTGGAACCAACCCTTCGAAATCAATGGAGAGAGGCGGCAAGTTTTAGAAAACAAAATATAACCTTTGACTTCATCTGTGTCGAAAGGTTAGGAAGCGACAACTATGCTTTCGGCCATGTCAAAAGCTATACTTTTGACTTTGTCGAAAGGTTTCATTTAAAACAAGAAAGCAAACCAATCGAAACCTTTTTCTTATTGACCTTTATACAATTTCGAAAGCTCTTTGTCGAAAGCTAGCAGGTGTATTTTCTTTAAACCAAAACAAAACTTCATCTCTTTCTAAAGCTATAACCTTTCATCCCTAAAGCTTTCGACCTCTTTCAATTCACTACGTACCAGTTTTCTGATACCTTGTGCATTGGTATTTGACCTAGCCAAAAGGTTTGATACCTTTCGACCTAGTCGGAAGGTCTGGAATGAAGGCGGAAGCTCTGCCGAAAGGGCTGAAATAGAAGAAAGACTATTTATTTGTACTTTAAAACAGTTCTTTTGTACCCAACCTGCCTTGTTTGTCTAAATTTGATTGGTTGCTAGAATTTAATATTCAAAAGTACTGACGACTTTCCTTATTTGGAAATTTGAATAATTTTGAAAAAGCTCATTTCTCCTTTATAATTATATAAAACATTTAAGTCTCATACGTTAAATAATTTTATAAAACTAATAAAGCACCTTGAAAAATTCTGGAAAAACTCCAGAAAATCGAATAATATGTTCTCTTCAACATAAAAAATTTTCGAATCCAAACTATAATTATTTTTCCCATAAATAATTTTATAATCCAAATTAACCTTTTCTTCCCTAGAAAATTCATAACAATTCCACAAAAATTCTGAAAATCAAAACCCATCTCCAAAATAACTTTTCAGATCATCATAAAAATTCGCAAGGTTGACGGATGTCATTTAATAGGGTTTTATCTCAAAACATGCCATAAAATCTATATGAACACACACACACACACACACACACACACACACACACACACATATATATATATATATATATCATCAACGTGTATATATATCATTTTATCTTTCAAAAACATGGCAAACCTTTGCAAAATCATTCGGAATTAACCTTAAAACTGAAACCATAAAAGTTTAGAGATGTAAACATTAATAACCTTTTGCTTTAATGATTAAGGAGCTTGAGATTTGAATGAGTTTGATTTGAATTTTCTTTCCTTAAGCTTTTCTTTTATTTCCTCTTCTTCCTTTGTTAATGGTGGTCGGCCAAGCTTTTCAAATTTTAAAAATGAGAATGAACGTGTGTTTTTGAAATACACGGCCTAAGGAAGGTGATAAAGGAACGGCCTCTTTCCCATAATACCCCTCCTCTAATTTATTTTAAACCTTTCTTTTAATTCATTAGTTAAATGGCATGACTACCTTAATTAAATCAAATCTCACCCCTTATCAACACATTATTTTATTTAGTTTATCTAACTAAATCTCTTAAATAATGTTATCAAAAATCTAGGGTGTTACAGACTCCCCTCCTAAGAGAATTTCGTCCTTGAAATTACAATAAGGCTCAAAACAAATAAGAAGGTAAAACATGCCATCAAAACAAGTCAGGATAGGTATCTCTAATCATGCTCTCAACTTCCCAAGTACAGTCTCTGTCATCATCACTGCACTGGACTTTGACTAATCTGACTGTCTTGGTTCTAAGCCTCTTCTCATCTCTCGCAACAATGCTAACTGGCTTTCTCACTATGGTCAAGTCTGGCTCTATTACTAAATCATCTAGCACTGTCATCTAGCACTGTCGGTGCAACAGCAGTCTCCAGGTCTCTAACACACTTTCTAAGATGAGAAATATGAAAAACATCATGGACACCTGCCAAACTGCTCGGTAACTCAAGTCTATACGCGAGTTTCCCGATCCTCTCTGATATAGGAAATGGTCCAACATATCTCGGTGCTAGCTCCCGGTCTTCCCGAACCGAACCACACCTTTCATCAGCGATGCCTTGATGAAAACTCTATCTCCAACAGAGAACTCTAGGTCCTTACGCCTTCTATCTACGTAACTTTTCTGCCTAGACTGAGCTTCCTTCATTCTATCACGTATCAACTCGATTTTTTCCATCGCCTCTCTCACCAAATCTGGACAAAGGACCAATCTGTCTTTGGTCTCTAACTAACATACCGGTGATTTGCATGGCCTTCCATACAAAGCTTCAAATGGTGCCATCCCAATACTAGTCTGATAATTGTTATTATACGAAAACTCGACTAGATGCAGATGGTCGTCCCATGATGCCCCAAAGTCCAGAACACAAGCTCTCAACAGATCTTCCAAGTTCTTGTTAACTCTTTCTGTTTGCCCATCTGTCTGCAGATGGTAAGCGGTACGCATCATAAGCTTGGTTCCCAAAACTTCCTGCAGACTTTTCCAAAATTCGCTAGTGAACAAGGAATCTCTATCACTAACTATGCTGCTAGGAACTCCATGCAGTCTAATCACATTCTTCACGAACAACCTTGTTAAAATAGGTGTCGTCCTAGTTGACTTAACTGGAATAAAATGGGCACTCTTGGTCAATCTGTCCCCTATAACCCATATACTTTCATTTCCCCTGTTCGACCTTGGCAACCCGTCTATGAGTTCCATATAAATAGAATCCCACTTCCACACTGGAATATCTAACGGTTGAAGCAAACACTTGGTTTCTAGTGTTCGTCCTTTGCCTGCTGGCAATTCAAGCACCGCCTTACACAAAAACCAATATCCCGCTTCATTCCTTCCCAGAAGAAACTTTTCCTCATATCCTGATACATTTTGGTGCCTCCGGGATGTATAGTGAACTTCGAACGATGGCATTCATCTAAGACTTCCTTTCTTATGTTTCCTACACTCGAAACACATAATCTTCCTTTCTTTCTCAGCCATCCATTTTGGTCGAGACTGAAATCTTTCAAGTCCTCACTCTTGGTTCCTTCCTCTAGCTTACTCATCCATTCAGCTAACACTGGATCCTCTATCTGTTTAGAAGCAATTCGTTCGATCAAAACCAGTCGAACTTCCAAACAAGATAATACAACTGTATCACCACTAGACCCTGCCTCAGATCTCAACTGCACTCTGCAATCTGCTAATGCTTCTAAATCTTTCCACTCATCCATCATTACCAACACTGCATTCTGATGTTTCCTGCTAAGTGCATCTATAACCCGGTTGCCTTTTCCTGGTGTGTACTCAATAAAAAAATCATAAGCAACTATGAATTCTAATCATCTCTACTGTCTCATGTTCAGCTCCTTCTGAGAGAACAAATATTTCAGCGACTTATGATCGGTAAACAGCTCAAACCTTCCTCCCAAATGGTAATTTCTCCATACCTTCAAAGAAAAAATCACAGCAGCCAACTCTAAATCATGCGTTGGATATCTGACCTCATGCGATCTAAGCTATCTAGAAGCATAGGAAATCACTTTACCTCTCTGCATCAGCACAGCTCCTAATCCTGTTCCACATGCATCGGTATAGACTACCAAATCCTGATTCCCTTCTGGAACTACCAACACATGTGCATAGGTCAATAAGTGTTTCAAAATCTGGATTGCTTCCTCACACTTATCGGTCCACACAAACTTCACATCCTTCCTCATCAGCCTGGTCATCTGTGCTACTATCCGTGTGAAATTCTTAACGAATCTCTGATAATACCCAGCCAACCCAAGGAAACTCTTAATCTCGATTACTGTCTAGGGTCTCTTCCAATTGTACGCTGCCTTAATCTTACTCGGATCTACTGATAACCCTTCCTCTGAGATGACATAACCAAGAAACTTCACCTCCTTTTTGCAGAACTAGTCACACCTCAACCCAACAAAATCAAACACATGCAAACTGCACTCAAAAGTATGACCTAACAGGTCAAACTCAAACTGGTCACACCTCAACCCTAGAGTTGCATACCCTCCTATTGGATTCGCAACCTATAAGGAAGTAACTAAATATGTGGGTTCAAGGTTAAGCTTATCTATTAAACATCTAGATATAAAAGAATACGATGCACTAGTATCAAATAAAACGCTAACAGACATACCGTGAATCTGAAGCATTCCCCTAAGAACTGACTTTCCCTTCTCCTTGGCTGTTGGCTTGGAAGCGACAGGCTCCAATGCATACACCTTGCCCTTACCATCTATAATGTGCTCCTTGCACTGGTTCTTATAATGGCCTATCTGGTCATAGTTAAAACACCTGACATTCTTCCCCTTAGCCACATCCTTTGCTTTCCCTAAGGGACACTCATTAGCAAAGTGCCCTTTCTTGTCGCATTTATAGCAGACAACTTCAGACTTCGCCTTCTTGGCTGCTCCATCCTTCTGAGCACCTTTCTTGGGAAAGAACTTCCTCTTCTGGCTCTGCCCAACGTGGGCCACTTTTACCTTGCCCTTCTCCAGAGACTCAAGGACTTCTTCTTTCCTCAAAGCCATCTCTATAACAATATCAGAAGGATCTCTAAGTTGAGACAAAGTAGCACTAGCCAATTCTGGCTTCAATCCTCTGATAAAGTTCTCATTCCGCTTCAACGCGGTATATACAAAAGCATACCCATACCGGGCCAACTCTTCGAACTTCCTGGCATACTGAGCAACAGACATCTCTCCCTGCACTAGCTCAGCAAACTGCCTAATCAAAGCTGATTGTGCCATACTGACATAAACCTCTCCTAGAATCTCTTCTTGAAATCCTCCAAGGTTATTGTCTCCTCATCAATTGTCGCTGATACACTGTTCCACCAGAACAATGCGGTCCCCTGAAGCTGCCTGGACGCTAACCTCCTCTTATGCTCGTCATTGAGCCCTAAATCTGCAAAAATCCTTTCACAGTGCAACAACCATTTCTCCACTTCAATGGCATCCTCCGTTCCCATAAACAATTTCCCTCCTAACTTCATATAATCACCGCTCATCTTAGCGAAATGATTAACTACTGGAACCCCTGGTCCTACGGCATTTCCTCCTACCACTCTGGCTGCAACTCCTGCCTACATCATATTCCTGAAAAACTGATAGCCTAATCAAAGATAGATGAATGGAGATAAAGCACATACTTATATATATAGATAATACAAGTATGTTATTATGGCGTTAACCCAGCCCCAAATCTTATGCTAATTTCTTTGGATTTTTGTTTTCAAAACCATTTTTAATTAAATTTTTCATAAACCTATGCTCTGATACCAAGCTATAACATCCCATATCTGGAGACCAAAAGCTAAGCGCTATGGATGCTGCAGTCATCCACAGTATTAACTTCTGGTGATGAAATACGACAGTGTTAATGGTATCAATAATGTCAGAAGCACTTGAATATGAACAAAATCACAGATTTCCAAAACAATAATTTCAGTGATTACATTTCAAATAAATCATATCCAAGTTACAAAAATCCCAAACGTAATCCCAGGCATTGATCAAATATAATTTACAACAATACGCCAAGAGCGACATATGAAGATGCCCCCTTGGATGATCAAAGCAATATAGACATAAATGTCTTAATACACAACAGAAACAATTTTAAAATAGAATTCCTTAATTAGCTATCCGTCAGCCACCTGCTCGTCTTCAGATGCTTTATTCGCCAAAATCCGCTAAAACCTGAAAACCTAAACCTTCAGCCTACTCAAATCAAATTTTGAGCACCCGAGAGTTTAAGGAGAAACAAAAACTTTGAGTCAGACTTAAAGCCTAGTATGAATAATATTTGTTACATCTCAGTTTACTAATAGCTAGTGAGACCATGCCGCTTAGCGGAACGGGTTTCCTCTCACTAAAATCTCTTTTCAAAACATATATTTTGCAAACCATTTCCTACAACCAAACTGGTTAATCAACAGATTTTAATAATATAGAAATATTAATTATTATAAAAACAGGAAATAAAATAGACTATCTGTCCAATTCTGAGCTAACTGCTCTTTTCTGGACTATCTGTCCTAAAATTGGTTACACCAAAATAGCAGTATCTTTTATGCTAGATGATGGGCTATCTTCCCAAAATAAGTAAAAAGTGTGGACTAACTATCCTTAAAAATTTAGCATAATCCGTTATGCTAATAAATGAACTATCTGTTCATATCAAAGATGATTGCTCTTTCTAGACTAACTGTCCTCTGGACTGACTGCCTCAAAATGGACTAACAGTCAGAATTTAAAATGAGCTGACCGCCCGAATTTTCTTTTGGATTAACTACCCTTCAAATTATCTGAGCTAACTGTTCTACAATATCTAATCTAACTGCTCTTTAAATTTTCCTTAAAACCTTTTCAAAATGATTTAATCCGTCAAATCATATATATACAAGGAAAATATATCTTTAGCTTTACTCAAGCTATTCTTGCCATGTTATATATACTTTACTCAAAATAATGTTGATGATGTTCAATAAGGATTGTTTATCCTTTAAAATAAGTTAAAGTCCTTTATAACTTAAAACACTTAGGCTATCTGCCTAGTTCTTATATTCGAAACCTTTGTTTAAAGCCCTTAAACAACCTTTTGAAAACATAGAAGGTAACTCTTTCAAAACCATTCATAAAAACCATTCGAAAGTATTGAAGGTAATTCCTTCATATCCTTTATTAAACCTTTTGGAATCATTGAAGGTAACTCCTTCTAAACCTTTTAAAATCCTTCCATTCATAAGCTTTAAAACAAACGACGTCCGCCTTTAAATCCTTTAAACCTTAGCCTTTCGAAAATAGTGAAAACTATACTTCTCGACCTTGTTGAAAGGCCATACCTTTCGACCTTGTCGGAAGGTTCCTTTTTGATCTAGCCGAAAGGTTTCACCTTTCGGCTTTGTTGAAAGCCTGGGTACCTCCCCTATATAATAAATCTTTCGAAAGCAGCAAAACTCAAAACCTTTAGAAGACATTGGGTTCAATTTAAAATAGGTGGAAAACCTTTCGAAACCAATCAAGGCTAACTACTTTGAAACCTTTAAAACGTTTCGACATAAAACATTTGGATTATGCAAAAGGATCAGAAAATATTGGAGTCGAAAGCAACTATTTTGAAACCTTTATAAAACCTTTCGAAAACTTTTAAAAACAATAAAGTGTTGGTGTTGGAACCAAACCTTCGAAATCAATGGAGAGACGCGTCAAGTTTTAGAAAACAAAAGATAACCTTTGACTCCATCTGTGTCGAAAGGTTAGGAAGCGGCAACTATGCTTTCGGCCATGTCGAAAGCTATACCTTTCGACTTTGTCAGAAGGTTTCATTTAAAACAACAAAGCAAACCAATCTAAACCTTTTTCTTATAAACCTTTTGACAATTTCGAAAGCTCTTTGTCGAAAGCTAGCAGGCGTATTTTCTTTAAACAAAAACAAAACTTCGTCTCTTTCTAAAGCTATAACCTTTCGTCCCCAAACCTTTCGACCTCTTTCAATTCACTACATACCGGTTGCTTGATACCTTATGCATTGGTATTCGACCTAGCCAAAAGGTTTGATACCTTTCGACCTAGTCGGAAGGTCTGGAATGATGGCGGTAGCTCTACCGAAAGGGCTGAAATAGAAGAAAGACTATTTATTTGTACTTTAAAATGGTTCTTTTGTATCCAACCTGCCTTGTTTGTCTAAATTTGATTAGTTGCTAGAATTTTATATTCAAAAGTGCTGCCGAGTTTCCTTATTTGAAAATTTGAATAATTTTGAAAAAGCCCCTTTCTCCTTTATAATTATATAAAACATTTAGGGGGAATTATTTTAAAGGACAAAGATTTGTATATTTTTGGCCTTAAGGACACAACCTCAATATTTTTACCATAAGGACACACATTTTTCTAAAAATTATTCATAAGGACAAATATTTTTCAAAATTATTCATAAGGACAACAAAACTGCTACCAAGCTAAAAACTGATACCTAAAAACTGCTACCGATAACTACAAACTGATACCATCAATGACTAAAAACTGATACCTAAAGAAAGTTGTCCTTCAGGATAAAATATTGAAGGCCTGTCCTTGAGGCAAAAAAGTTGAAAATTTTTGTCCTTGACAATAATTTCCTGAAACATTTAAGTCTCATACCTGAAATAATTTTATATAACTAAATAAACACATTGAAAAATTCTGGAAAAATTCCAGAAAATTGAATAATATGTTCTCTTCAACATATAAAATTTTCGAATCCAAACTATAATTATTTATTCCATAAATAATTTTATAATCCAAATTAACCTATTCTTCCTTAGAAAATTCATAACAATTCCACAAAAATTCAGAAAATTCTAAAAATCAAAACCCATCTCCAAAATAACATTTTATATCATCATAAAAATTCACATGGCTAACGGATGTCATTTAATAGGGTTTTATCTCAAAACATGTCATCAAATCTATATGAACATATATATATCATCAACGTGTGTATGTGTGTATATATATATATATATATATATATATATATATCATTTTATCTTTCAAAAACATGGCAAACCTTTGCAAAATCATTTGGAATTAACCTTAAAACCGAAACCATAAAAGTTTAGAGATGTAAACATTATTCACCTTTTTCTTTAATGATTAAGGTGCTTGAGATTTGATTGAGTTTGATTTGAATTTGCTTTCCTTAAGCTTTTCTTTTGTTTCCTCTTCTTCTTCCTTTGGTAATGGTGGTCGGCCAAGCTTTTCAAATTTTAAAAATGAGAAATAATGTGTGTGTTTTTGAAATACACGACCTAAGGAAGGTGATAAAGGAACGACCTCTTTCACATAATACCCCTCCTCTAATTTATTTTAAACCTTTCTTTTAATTCATCAGTTAAATGGCACGACTACCTTAACTAAATCAGATCTCAATCCCCTTATCAACACATTATTTTATTTTATTTATCTAACTAAATCTCTTAAATAATGTTATTAAAAATCTGGGGTGTTACAGATTTGATGAAGTTTCATAATATGAGATCGAGGGATATTTGGGGATTGCTTCATACTAGCCCAATATACTTAATGATAACTCACTTTCCATTGTTTTCTAGATTTAGACGATGGTTTTTGAAAATGTATGATTAACCCATTTCTGTTGATTACACGATATCTAATTTGATGTGTTTCTAAATGGGTGATGGCATATTTTGATGTCAGATCTGATTATTTTATATGGATTTGTGATATTTGGGTGATGTAATGCGTTAAGAATTATTCTATATATTTACACACTTTGACACGTCATTTGGTGTTTTTAGTATCTTTGATAGTGAAATCATATTATTCCTCTTTGTTTATACTATATTACCTTATTTATATCCATAATTAGACATAGTCCGACTTCTGTGTTATTTTATAATACCCGGGTCAGTCCGAGACATTTTAGGTTCAGGGACGGTGAGACTAGCTTGAGTTGTGGGCATAGAGGAGACTAGGACTTAGCACTATATTGTATACCATCTATGTATTATATAATTTCACCCATGTATATTCATGTGATGTATATTAGACATACTTTGTATATTAATGTATTATATATTATCGATGCAATTGAGTCTGTGTTCTCTGTATGATACTGTATATTATGTAATTGTTCTATCCTAGAGGCACACATGTCTTTTGCTTTGTATCAATCCCATGTACGTATAGGTATTTATATATTTGATGTTTTAATACGTTCCAGTATTAGTCAAAGGGAATATTCACATGTGTACCCCATATAGCCTCATTCTCTGTATTGTTTGACAATATTACTGTGTAATACTCTTGGATAGTATGGGTATAGAGGTAAGGCATCACAATATGTGAGGGCTTTCGCCGGTATGGACCTAGAGAATGTTCTAATAAGGAAAATTGCTTCCCAACATCTTAAGAGTGAAGACTTTCGCTTGGCATGAGTTAATGGTAGAAGGATGAACAGGTCGTTACTTGGATTGAATTTGAATGTCGCTTTGGATCTCTGTTCATTCATAAGATCGAGAAGGGTGTGCAGCTTGAGCATTTCATCCATTTTGGGCAGGCTAGCTTGTCAATGTAGGAGTATGTTGACAAATTCAATTTTTTGACTTAATTCAGGATTCAAATGGTCAATGCTCCAATGGTCAAGGAAAAGTTTGCCAAGGCTCTTAAGGCATCAGTTAGAGAATCATTACTTAGTCTTATCCTGGTATGGGCTACTTCTTAGAGTTTAATGGTAATGGCTCTTCTCCATGAGAGCGAAAGTGGAAAGCGAACCGAGTCCCAACCAAAGTGCAAAGACCAAAACATAATGAAAGATCAAGCTTATGCAAAGATGGGGTTGACCTAGTATGTCACTCCTATAGCATATGAAGGCATTTCGTTATGAAGTGTCATTTAGTTAAAGTGAAGCATAAGTGTTTCCATTGCGATTAGCTTGGTCACTTAAAGGAGGATTGTCCTATGTTTCTGAGGGGTAGGCAAGTGATGTAGACTTATGCCTTACTGGGTCCTAGCAGGCCTGCTACTCATGGAAAAGGGGAGAAGCTCATGTAATGAGGTATCCCTTATATTTACAGTACTCACTTCTATCCTTTCCAATACTTGGGTCGTATATTCATCTATTGCTAGTTACTTCGTAGATAGGCTAAACTTGACACCTTTCATAGTAGGTAAATCCTTTTGTAAAGATAAACCTTGTATTGGTAACCCTAGTCATTGAGCTAAGATGTAGCAACCGAGAGTACTATTACTCGAACTTGATGCACGGGCTTTCAAGTTGAGTGGGTTGGTCGATGAAGTGTGACTTAGATTTGCGCCCAAGTAGGATTCAGTGGATGCCTAATAATGAGCATGATATAGCAAATGACTTATATTTGTTTTGCATGGAGTCATTTAATAGAAATTATTGGTCCTTGTATTAGTAAACCTTTGGCGGTGGGGTTCATCCCATTTGCTGAAGAGATATTTTCTAAAGATCGGTCCATTTACATACCAGTTCCTATCACCAGTTTGAGTGCAGGGTTTATAGGTGATTTGCACCAGTTAAGCAAAGGTTCTTCACTCGATTCTTAAAGGCGAACACATGAGTTGGATTCTTGAGGTAACTGAGTGATTTTTGAAGGACGACTCTTGTCGTGTGAGGAAATTTCAATGACCTGACCAAGGAATTGGATTGGAGTCCACATGAGAGGAGTCAAGTGGGCGACCTTAGTTTAACAAAGAAATCATGTGAGTGAACAAAGGACTGGAACATGCATCGTATATTATTTTGGATGATCTTTATCTTTGTAAATTTATTTATAGCACAGTTAGTTAAGTTAGCTTGTGATAGCTCGGGGAAGGACCTCCCGACTAGTTATGTGAAGATTTGGATAATCTTCTAAGTGGTTATATGATACTTGCCCAAGCAGGCATCCTGGTGCACTTAGCATATTATCCTTTTTAACATTGTGCAGATGAAGTGAGTTTGCACCTGAACGAACCCAAGAATTTGTATATTATTATTTAATAATGACTTAATTAGTTAAGTTTTATCCTTTGGAGGATGAATTCTATTCGAAAGAGAAGGGAAGCTGAGACCTGCATTGCTGGATTTATTTGAGAGTTCTTAGACTTGATGATCTAGCATATCGTAGAATTTTTCCTTTTCGTGGTGGGAGGTGTAAAAGTCTTTCATGTATCGTATGATCGAAAGGAGTTATGCCACTTACGCATTTTGTCCATCTTGGAAGCCGAAAAGACTCATGGGAGTTTACAACTTGACATGCACACTATGACTATTATTGGTTACCATGTATGTTGGTATACACTCCTTTTTTATATGATTGGTTGATTTTATATTAATTGTATGATGACTGCTGTTGATTATTGTTGATTGTTATTGTTTGCACCAAAAAGGCCCAACACCCCAAAATCAATTAAAAGCACCAGTTCTAATAAAATAAAGGTAAAAGCTGAAAGGGAGACACAATTTTTACAGTGGTTCGGCAAATTCTCCAACCTACATTCACTTTAATCTTTGTTATTAGTCATTTTCTCTATGGATTACAAATAATTCCATCAAAGCAGACAATAATCAGTGTTAACGCTAAAAATTGAATGCTAACACCCTGGTGAGTGTAGTAGTAATGTGAAAGCACCACCCGTGATACGAGAACAAAATATAAGCTGGAAATAGCAGAAAAGGTAAAGAGACAACGATTTTATAGTGGTTCGGCTCGTAATTAAGCCTACGTCCACTTTATATTCTTTTATTGTTGATCTAGTTACAAACTAATACAATGCACTTCGAATACAATTCACTTTGATCACAAAAACACTTCAGACTAATAGCTCAAGCTTCGATGCGAAAAGGCTCGGTTGAATCCATTTCGGATGTGCAAGATCTCTCTCAAAGCTTGTTGTAGTGTCTTGAATGTTTGGAGTTCTTCAAGTGTTGGATGAGTTAAGAATTCTGCAGAGTAACGGCGCTTCAGAGAATGATCCAAAAGTCCCCCCATTATTGGAGTTAGGGTTGTATTTATAGGGAAGATTCTGGGCAGAATTTTGTCCCAAGTCTTAGGTCGTGTACGACCTAAGTTAGGTCGTAGGTTGCGAGCGACCTAGGATAAGTCGTGGGCCTTGTCTGAACTTCATTGAGCCTTGTCAGTAGGTCGTGACCGACCTAAGATAGGTCGTGAACGACCTAAGATAGGTCGTGATCCACTCGCGACTTAGGAAGTGTAGCTTGATGGAATTGCACTTGGTCTTATCTGAACAAGGTGGCAAGTAGTAGGTCGTAAGCGACCTAAGGAGTAGTTGTAGAAGTTTTTAGGTCGTTGAGCTGCTTTGTGAAGTTAGGTCGCAAAGCTTTAGGTTGTTAGGTCGCGAAGCCTTAGGTCGTTAACTCCTTAGCTCGTTAAGTCGTCTCTGTAGTTAGGTTGTGAAGTCACTTAGGTCGTTAGGTCGTGAAGTCCATTAGGTTGTGAAGTCCATTAGGTCGTGAAGTCACTTAGGTCGTTAGGTCGTGAAGTCCATTAGGTCGTGAAGTCACTTAGGTCGCGGAGTTTTAGGTCGCTCAAAAATAGGAGTTAACATTTGCCCCTCGAAGTACAGGCCTATGTCGTAGGTCGTGTGCTTCGACTTAACTTCGCTAGGTCGTGAGCGACCTAAATACACATAATAACTCGCGCGCCCATTCGTCTCCTTCTTGCCCTATATAATCTGTTAGGTCGCTCCTTCCTCTTTACCTTACTGCTCCGATCTCCTACTACCGTTGACGAATCTTTGAACTTCCAAAGGCAAATTCAATCTCTATTTAGTCATCGATTCATCTCTACCAACATACTACGTAAGTGAATTCAATCTCTATTCCACCATAATCGCCGCTCAATCGTGAACCCATGTTTCCCGACCCAAGTTCAACTTCATGTATCATGCTTCATTTTGAATGATTACTACAGTCAACTTTTGATCGTCGTGCGTTGTGTTGTTGTGATTCATAAAGGCACGGTAATATTTATAATGGATCAGAGGGATTTGGAATCGACTTTTTGGGTGATTTGATGGTATGTGGAGATGAATGAAATTCACGAAGAGGACGATAGATTTCTTTGTAATGGCGATATCGGGTTATAGGGTCTAGTAAGTGATTGCCTGGAGAGGAAGTCAGTGACCTATCAGATCTGAGCGACCTAAAAATTAGGTCGTGCTGGGATTTTCACGACCTAAGTCTTACGACCTAAGAATCCTGACCGACCTAAGAATTCCTGTGACCTAAATAAAGCCGAACATTTCCGACCTATGCTAGGTCGCGAGCGACCTAGGACTTGAACCGTTTGGACTCGATTGAACTTTGAATTTGAACTGTGTTGCACTTCTTTGCAGATTGTTTTAACTTTAATGCTAATAACCTGTTAAACACAATATTTGCAGAAAAAATGGGACGAACATACTACCATTGACTGCCCACATCGAACGACAGATTAGCCGATAAAGAATAATCAACTTAAATGAACTTATGTGAGTGTAATGCTATGAATTAACAAGTCTAAGTGAAGTATTAAAGCAAAGCTGAAATAATCAACTAAAGCTGATTTGTTTGCATCAACACAACTCTGTACTTGGACTTAAGATAACAAGCCTTGAAACTTTATAATTGACAAATATCAATTAACTTGATTTCAGTTATATTTGCTTGTTATTGTATTAGTTTTGCACAACACTTCACACTTTTTAGGAAACGTGCATCTTAATATTTTAATATCCAGTTCCCTGTGTAGAATGGCATCTCAATAAGAAGATACAGGACCAGCTGGAGAAGCTTTCCCGATTGCTGACCCATTGATCGACCCTCCAGAAAGAACTCCGACTACCCTGAGCCACAAAGTTTTCAAACAACTGTGTATCCAGTTCGGTATTGCCGAAGCAGATGCTTTATTTCCTGGAGCAAATGACACTATTGACAGGCCACCTCTTGGTTTTGTCGCAGTTAATCGTCAGATGTGCTTGAGTGGAGCTATCCCGCCTTTCAATGATTTTCTTCGAGAACTTTTTCTTCGATTAGCTATCTCTCCCTTCCAGCTACACCCCAACGGTTATGCCATCTTGATGGGGTTGTGTGTTCTGTTTAGGAGGACGCTCAACCGTCTTCCAAGCTTTGATGAGACTTGCTATTTGTGCACCTTTGCGAAGAACAAAGACCACCCTTCAATTATACTTGTAAGAGGTGCGAGAAACCGCAAACTGATTTTAGACTTGCCCGATAGTGCACACGGGTTCTTAAGTCAATTCTTTTTCGTTCGCTGTCCTCCAGGATTCTATGCCGTCTGGAGAGTCGGAAGTAAGATTGCCTTTCTCTGTTCATCTCATGAGCCTTTCGAAACTTGAATTATCAAATGCTTAACTTCATTTTCTACTTTCTGCAGTACTTCCTCCTCCACTTAGGAATCCCAGCCTCAAGTCTATCTTTGAAACTTTAAACGCTGTGACCGCTGAAGAAAGAAGCACCAAATTTTTGTTGAAAGATGAGTTCTTGCATCAGTTCGGACTTCTACACTCCTCATGATCTACCCAGATTCATGAAATCTCTAGTTCTAAGACCGAAACATTGGGTGCCTCCGGTTCTCAAGTAGAGACATTAAATGCCCCAGTTTCTACAGAAGAGATGATATCGGAAGGACCTATTGTAGAGGCTGCACTGGTGAAATGTTCTACCACTGTTGACGTTGCGGGATCATCCGGCAAGCTCACACTCTCTCCAGTAATCGAAGAGGAGGAATCTCAACAACGCTCTGAGAAGCTAGCCGATGAAGAAGCTAAAAAAGAAAGTTCCGCTCGTCATGATGGTGAAGACATTTTTGGTGAGCTAAGCGACCTAATGGTGACTTCACACGAGCTTTTTAAAGATGATATTGTCAATGCTACAGTTGCCTCTCCAATGATCGAAGCGACATCTGCTTTACAACCGCTTTCGTTGTCCTAAGAGTTGACTCCCGTCCCAACATCCGATATAACTCCTAAGCCAAAGAGTGGTTTGTAATCTGACGCGCGTAGTTTGCACGCCACACACACTTAGGATTTTTTGGCACTTATACGCACTTAGCTTCTTTACTTTAAAGATTTCTAAGATTTGACTTTTCTTTAAATTCAGGTTCTCCGATGGGGCGAAGCAATTCACATTATGATAACTTTCGACGCTATGGAGGGCGTGACTCTTATGACTATGGACGCTACCTCCCCGCTCGTAGGGAAACTGATGAGGAGCGAGCGGTTAGAAAAGCTCGAGAGAGACAAGCTTATGAGGAGCAGCAAAGGAGGAGGGAAGAACACCACGACTCCTCTCAAAGAGATGACGCTTCCCATAAGAGAAAGTCGCATGACGATAGAGGAAAGAGCAAAATTTCTGAGGATCCCAGTAAACGGGCCAGGCTTAGTGAAAATGACACGTCTGCGATTTCTGAAAAGACTGACGCTCCTATCTCTTCTGATATCCCATCCGGCTCTCCTGCTTTAAAGAAATCTGACATCCAAGCGATTATCAACAGGCCCCAGTATCAAGTTAAAGATGCCCCTCCTACTCTTCAAAGCCGATTCCTGAATTGGTGTTTAAAAGGGGTGCGCTTTGACTTAGATTTGGTCCCAATTGACAAGCAGGCCATGCTGAGAAATCTCGATGCTGTTAAGCTCGATATTGAGAGGATGTCTGGATGGCAGAAACTCGTCGACGAGCTTCAAAGGGTTAATCATATGAATCTTGAAGCCATGTTGACTATGGAGAACGATAAGACGGAGTGGGATAAAATTTGCAAGCAACACGATGCGGAGATGGCGAGCATTGCAGATGACAATGCGAGACTTGAGTCCGAAGTCAAAAAACTTAAGGAAGATCTCGCCACTTCTTCTGCCTCGCATACTCAAAAAGAAGAAGTTTTTCAGAAACAAGTGCGGGATGCACATGCTGCACAAAGGGACGCTGAAATAAAACTTGAGGCTGAGCAGCATATTACTGAAAAAAACCGAAAAGATACCGCTCAGCTGCGAGAAACAGTTATCTCCCAGAACATGGAGATCGAAGTGTTAAAGTCTCGACTTTCTAAAGTTGAGAAAGAGCGTAATGCAGCTGTTGCTGGTCAAGTTGCAGCTAAAGAATCTCATGAAGCAACCAAAGCCTCCATCAGCTCTACTTTATTTGACTTCTATGTTCACAGTGTCTTGGGGCGCGGAAGCCTCTCATTTCTGGGACCAAAATGTGAAATCACTTTAGCTGAAGTATGGGAGTCCGCGATTGATATGCTCGGAGGTGCCGGCTATGATGAGGCAGAGCTTGAGGCATATTATTTTGATGATGAAACTCGTGCCGCTCTTGCCAGAGGAAAGGAGCAACTTGCCGAAGTTAGAGCTGAAGCAGCGGCGGGGGAGCATCCGGAAAAGGAAGTATTTCCAACTGCCCCTGCCCCTGCCCATACTTCGACTTCGGCCGACGTTAATATCATCGGTTCCAGCTCTTACTCTCCAACTCTTGCAAAAGCTGAGGCTAAGCTCGTCATTTCCGAGTCTCCCATTATTCAAGCCGAGGAGAAGTCCCAGGATGATGCTGAAGCTGAAAAATTCGAAGTCGTCGTAATTAAGCCAACTTCTCCAGGTAACTTCGATTCAGATCTGGCTCAAGTGGATTATTCATTCGATTCAATTGAACTTGATGAATTTCTCGCTTATTACTTAAGTCATGATGATCCAATATCTTCTCTTTTTTCGGAGAGTACTGATTTTAACTCCTTTTCTTCTGTAGCGGAAACACCGAGCGTTGCGCACACTTCTCCCCTTCCGCCTGTTCCTCCTCCATCTCTTCAAGTCACTCCTACTTCTCAGCCAGGGTCGTAGGAAGAACAAATAGAAGCCCTTCAAGGCTTGGAGGATCCGCCTGCTTCGCAAGAACAGAAGACGGAAGATCTTGAGGACAGCGAGAAGACCCCGGAGCAGTCTCTTGATGATGATACCAAGCTTTCTACGTTGCTCTCTCCGGGGAGTGAATCTTCTTCGAAGAGGAAGGGGAAACGCGCAATAAGGAAGAAGAAGAAAAGCACTTCAGTAGGAGAAGACAACGTAGAAGAAGATCTGACTACTCGTCCTTCTCCTCCTCCTCCGACCCTTCCACAACGGCTTCCAAAATTAGTTATCAAGCCGGGAAAAAGCTCTAAGGGTGGCAGGAAGAAGGAGTGATAAGCCGGAAGTTATGCTTCTTGTTTTGCTTTTTTCTTTTGCATGTATTGGCCGGAGATTGTGCGGGTACCGGTCCCCGCTTTTTTTGAGATCTGCACATGTAAAGAACTTTCATAGTATTGAATAAAATAATTCTTTTACTTGTACAAATTCTTGTGTATGTAAGAATGCATTTATTTCTCGTTTTAGTGTAGAATAAACGATTCTTTTTACTTGTACAAACTTTTCGTCTGTGTTTGAGAATGCATTTATTCCACATCTTTTTCGCTTGATATTGTAATGAACTTGTGGTATGCTGCTTGATTACTACTTTTATTGATGTAGTTATCTTGTATGACATTGCCCCTATACTACAAGTGCATTGTAATATATTCTGCTTTGACGAGACTTGTACTCTTATTTTGGAGAATAACTATTCCATTTTTGAGGAAAAATTATTCTGCTTTAATGGAATGTGTCTCGTTTTTGGAGAAGTTTTTACATTTCAACCTTCGGAGATGATCGCTTCATATTTTTGAGAAGTGACTTCTCCTACGCGGTAAAGTGGGCCTCTGAAGAGGGCTTGTGCTTCCGAAGCAATCTCTTGCTTTCGAAGAAGTCTTTGTTTTTGTGCCTCCGAAGAGGGCTTGTGTTTGGTACTTCAAGCATGGTGAAGTGTGCCTCCGAAGAGGTCTTTTGTTTGGTACTTCAAGCATGGTGAAGTGTGTCTCCGAAGTGGTCTTTTGTTTGGTACTTCAAGCATGGTGAAGTGTGCCTCCGACGAGGTCTTTTGTTTGGTACTTCAAGCATGGTGAAGTGTGCCTCCAAAGAGGTCTTTTGTTTGGTACTTCAAGCATGGTGAAGTGTGCCTCTGAAGAGGTCTTTTGTTTGGTACTTCAAGCATGGTGAAGTGTGCCTCCGAAGAGGTCTTTTGGTCTCTGAAGAGAAGCAGTTTTTGGTCTCCGAAGAGAAGCATTTTTGGTCTCCGAAGAGAAGCAATTTTGGTCTCCGAAGAGAAGCGTTTTTGGTCACTGAAGAGAAGCAATTTTGGATTTCAACTTTGGTGAAGTAGGCCTCCGAAGAGGAGCATTTTACACTTCAACTCCGGTGAAATGTGCCTCTGAAAAGGTCTTTTTGCTCCCGAAGAGGCCTCCTACGAAGAGTTGTGCCTCAAAGAGGGCTTTGTTGCTTGTGTCCTTCAACCATCTGCTCCTTAGCGATTCCTCCTTATCACTCCAAGTACATGTTGCATTCTTTTGCAAGATGTTTGCTCGTTGCCAGAGGAGTGTACTTTATCGTTGAGTGAATTCACGGGGCAGACACAAGCTACTTTATCGGATGTTCGTTTACACAAACGATCTCGATTAGTTAGCAAGGGTCTGGAACCTTCTCGTTAGGAAGGTGCCCGCTTTGGCGGAATCATCGACTGTTTGTGAATAGCACCTCTTTTGTGGTTTAACATTGTTGAGTGATTCGTAGGAATCGCTGAGTCTTGTGATGTGTTGAATAGGTAAGCTTTACTTTGATAGCCTGAAATATTAAATCGACATTTTAGCAATATTTTAAAGATACTTGCATATCAAAATGAGACAGGCATTTTATAGCATTAGAGAACACAAGATTTATAGTTCTTTATTACTGAATCACACTAATTTCTCAGCGGTTTACAATACAAAAGTTATACATCCACCATTGTTTTACAAATTTAAGCAATGCTGTTAAGTAAAAAATGGATGCAAGTGCTCGTTGTTTCAGAATCTCCGGGCTGAATTTCCATTTGCGCTAGATTCATAGCTTTTGGTTTATATGCCAGAGAAAGTGAAAGATGCCCCCAACTGCAGTTTTGTGGGAAGTCAGCAGTCGTCCCAACTCCTGCCTTCCGGGTGAGGACCCCCCGTGACAACATTAATGACAAGCTTTTCGGATTCTTGCATTGCAGTGTTGTCGCGAGAGCCGGATTGATGGGTAGGATGTTGTTTCCCCTGAGTAGACGAGGTTGGATCGACTCCGTTTTTCTTCACATACTGTTGGAGTTTACCGTGTTTCAGCAATTCTTCAATCACATTCTTTAACTGGCGACATTGGTCAGTGTCATGGCCTGGTTGATTGTGAAATCGGCAGAATTTCCCATTACGCACTGCACCTCTTCCCATCTCAGGTGGTTTGGGATACTTGACAACATCCTTTGTTGCGAAGAAGATATTTCCCGGTGTATCAGTTAAAGGAGTAAAATATGAAGGATTAAAGCGGCGAGGTTTCTTCTCATTCCCTTGGTTCTTTCCTCCATCATTTCCCCTTTTCTGATTCCCAGATTCTCTTTTGTTAGAAGCAAGATCATTATTGTTGTCTTTAGCAACATCTACCTCCGCTGGTGCGGAAATGTTTTCTAGGCGCATGAATTCATCGGCCTTTTTATAAAACTTCTCAAGTGAATTTGGTTCCTTCATCTTTAGCTATTTTCCAAATTCACTCGATTTATCGATGGCTCGCATCAAGTAAGTCAGGATCATACGCGGCTCTGCATTATCCACTTCGGCTAAAGCTATATTGAAACGGCTCAAGAAGGATTTGATTGATTCTTCGGGAGCTTGTTCAAGACTAGACAGCGACATTATATCCTTAGCTTTCGAAGCATACAATCTGAACTGATCTTTGAACTTTTGTGTCAAATCAGAGAATAGATCTACGGACTGTACTAGTAGCTTTGTGAACCAAAGTAGAGCCACTCCTCCCAAGTACACTGGAAAGTATCGGCACTTAATCTCGTCTGATGCTCTTGCACCGGTCATATGCCAATCGTACTTGTATAGGAAATGATTAGGGTCAGTTGTTCCATTATAGGCCGGGATAGTCGGAGTGCGAATTTCCTTGGAAATTCCGCTTTCAGGATCCTTTCGGTAAACAGAGTTTTACTTGGTGCAAATCCCTAGTCACTCTCATTTTCTTCCCTCTGCATGCTCTCTTTCATGATTCGGCCAACCATCTCCGATAGGTACTCTTTATTGTTCAGAGACATCACTAGGCAGGGATCTGAAGTTGGCTGCGGCCTTGAACCTTCAGCTTGGAAAGGTGGCATCTCGGCAAAGGTTGTTTCATGGTTCTCTAGTTGACGATTTGCCCCAAGCAGAGCGTTTATTCTGTCCATCATCAAAGCGTTTTGAGCTTCAATTTGTTGGTATAATCCAGAAATTACGTCATCTAATTCAGCCCTTGTGACCCCAACGGTAGGATTTGGCCGGTTCTCTGTTGGAGAAGCGGAGGTCCCCTCATGTGCATTTCCGGATCTGGTAGGTCTACCTCTTCTTCCGGGAGCCATTATTTCAGATAGACTTCTGGTTTTCAAAGAAATTTTTTCCACAAACTCTCGTGAAGCAATGATGACAAAAAAGCAAGAGGTCCTGAGTTCAATTCTCAGTGATAGCACCAAAATGTTAACGCTAAAAATTGAACGCTAATACCCTGGTGAGTGTAGTAGTAATGTGAAAGCACCACCCGTGATACGGGAACAAAATATAAGCTAGAAATAGCAGAAAAGGTAAAGAGATAACGATTTTATAGTGGTTCGGCTCATAATTAAGCCTACGTCCACTTTATATTCTTTTATTGCTGATCTGGTTACAAACTAATACAATGCACTTCGAATACAATTCACTTTGATCACAAAAACACTTCAGACTAATAGCTCAAGCTTCGATGCGAAAAGGCTTGGTTGAATCCATTTCGGATGTGCAAGATCTCTCTCAAAGCTTGTTGTAGTGTCTTGAATGTTTGGAGTTCTTCAAGTGTTGGATGAGTTAAGAATTCTGCAGAGTAACGGCCTTCAGAGAATGATCCAAAAGTCCCCCCATTATTGGAGTTAGGGTTGTATTTATAGGGAAAATTCTGGGCAGAATTTTGTCCCAAGTCTTAGGTCATGTACGACCTAAGTTAGGTCGTAGGTCGCGAGCGACCTAGGATAAGTCGTGGGCCTTGTCTGAACTTCATTGAGCCTTGTCAGTAGGTCGTGACCGACCTAAGATAGGTCGTGAACGACCTAAGATAGGTTGTGATCCACTCGCGACTTAGGAAGTGTAGCTTGATGGAATTGCACTTGGTCTTATCTGAACAAGGTGGCAAGTAGTAGGTCGTAAGCGACCTAAGGAGTAGTTGTAGAAGTTTTTAGGTCGTTGAGCTGCTTTGTGAAGTGAGGTCGCAAAGCTTTAGGTTGTTAGGTCGCGAAGCCTTAGGTCGTTAACTCCTTAGCTCGTTAAGTCGTCTCTGTAGTTAGGTCGTGAAGTCCATTAGGTCGTGAAGTCACTTAGGTCGTTAGGTCGTGAAGTCCATTAGGTTGTGAAGTCCATTAGGTCGTGAAGTCACTTAGGTCGTTAGGTCGTGAAGTCCATTAGGTCGTGAAGTCACTTAGGTCGCGGAGTTTTAGGTCGCTCAAAAATAGGAGTTAACAATCAGTGATCTCAAATTTACAATGGAGTTTCTAGAGTATATTTGGAGAAGGAGATAAAAGTGAAGAAGATGCAAAGTGTGAATCAAAGTGAAGATACTTCTTTAGTTATTGTAAGGCTGATATTTATAGAGGAACAACTGCATAGGTTCAAGAGCCTGCTTACCATTGAAGTTCAAAGAGTAGTCCAAAAGTCACCACTGAGCATATTGGCCCAATTATCCACAAAACCTCTCGGTACCAAGCGGTTCCTCTCAATGTCGAGTGGTTTACTTAGTTGCAAACCCGCAACTTTCCATTGCACTGCTCTCCTATCTTCAATTCAATGCATTCCAAACTCTTTTCCGGATACTTTGAGTTGATTCCAATGACTCTTCCGAGAACACTTGAACTATCATGCTTTCTTCGCTTTCTTCTCATCAATCTTGATAATTTATATTATATTCTTCGAGAAAAGCACTTCATGATGAGTGGTTAAGGTAGGGTATGAAGTATATGGATATGAGGCCAACATGGGAAGATGGACCTCTCAATACCAAGAGCAACCTCTCGGTACCGAGTGATTTACTTAGCTCCAAGAGCTATGATTTTGCTTGAGTATGCTATTCCACTCCTTCTAAGTATGTTTCCAAGTTCATTAATTGTCTCATCTTCATTTTGGCCTTTTAATTCTTGTTGACATCTGCTTGGTTAAAAGGCAGGTTAACTGTTATTGCTTATTTTTGTTTGTTGTTGCTTGCTATTGTTCATCGTTGCTTATAGTTGCATGTTGTTGTTTGATGTTATTTGTTGTTGTTTATTGTAGATTGATTTTGATTATTGTTAATTTTTGTTGCTTAATTTGTATGGTTGGTGGTTTATATGCTATTTATTGTTGTTTGTTGATTATTTGTTGTTTCTCGTTGTTGATTTCTTATTATTGCTTGCAGTTGTTTGATTATTGATTGTTAATGCTCATTGTTGCTTGCTTTGTTTATTTGGTAGTATGTTTGTAAACTATTATTGTATGTTGCTGCTTATTATGTGTTTGGTTGCATGTCTGCTAATTATGCATGTTCGGAGAGAGATAGCGATAGCTATCTAAATCGATTGCATATCATCCATACCCATTATTTGGGGTGGCGAGATGGGATCTATGCAAGTCTATTTCTTTCTGATATGACTTCGAGTCAATAGTATATTTAAATACTGACTTATTTGAGAATACTCTCCAATTGATAGTCATGTATGATTGTTGTGACAACCCGCACCTCTCGCCACATCCCAAAAACCATCGCATCGAGAAATATGGATCGTCAAATTTTAAAATAAACTAGTATAAAAGACTGAGGTAACAATATGAGAAATAACTATCTAATCATTACATATCACAGTAGAAGCAAGATAAAAGAAATAAGCATAAAATCTCAGAAAAATAATAGCAGTCTCAAAAACATTAAATCATATCAAAGCCTTAGAAAATATCAGTACATAAGTCAAAATCAAAGTATATCATAAAAATATCCCTCAAAACCGAAAGATAGTGTAACACTTTTAATTTTAAATAACATTATTCAGGAGAGTTAATTAGATAAATTAAACGGAATAATGTAGAGACAAGAGTGATAAGGGAATTGAGATTTGAAAACTGATTAAGGTCGTGCCTTAACTAAATGAATCTATAAGAATGGTTTATAAGTTAAATACTAAAGAGAAAAAAGCAAGGTAATATTGAAATTGCCGAATCCCATAACCCCTAAAACCCCCTACCACATTCTCATTCTCATTTACATTCTTACAAAACATAAACAAAAAAAGAAAAAAAAACAAGGCCAACCATAAATTTTAGCTAGGAAGATTAAAGTGTAGAACAAATCTCAAGTTCCTTATCCAAACAAGGTGAATAATGATGTAAACCATCTCATACAAATCATCTTGAATGTTTAAATTCGGGTTTGAGGTTTAAAACCATATAATTGGATGAATGATGATATGTTTTGATTTAAATGCCATATTATAATTTAAATAAGGATTTTGTGGAATAACGTAGTTCGGTTTTAAGGCTAAAATCGTGCAAAATGATTTCCAAATGCCATGATTTTTGAATATGTTATGTAAACCATTGTTTTGGAGATGGGTTTAAATTTTCATAATATTCCAAGCTATGGATGATTTATTATGAATTTTTGAGTGAAAGAAATGGATATTTTGGGTTTTAACTAACTTAAGGAATTAATTAATTATTTTCGGGCTGAAATTTTTATATGATTAAGATATTATCATTTTGGAAATTATGTGAATTTCTAAGATTGTTCTCAAGAGATTTGGATGAGTTTTTTATTTAATTAGAAAGATTAATATTTAATGATTAAGTAAATACAAGGGGTTAGTTGGTAATTTTAATTAAATATTGGATCATTGGGGATTACTGGTGGCAGCAAATTCTGAAAAGAATTTTAAAAAGGTTTTGTTATCCGATAGAAAATTTAAAACACAAGGGTTTAGGTAAAAAGAAATTGCTTTACTTAGTTAAAAATCAGTTCTTATAATAATTACAACAACGCCACTTGCCTTCGAAAGCATTGATGCGTTCGAAAGCATACAATGTCGCTTTTCTTTGAACATTAAGGGGATAAGGGAGTCGATGTAGTCGACATATACTAGAACGAAGGTGGAAGGTCCTTCCGCACTAGTAGATAGTGTTGAAAGGGTTCCTTCCGCTCTTATATGCTTCGCAAGTATGCTAATCGATGAGGATGGAAGGGGTGTCCCGCACCAATCAATGCTGTCAACAACATACCTTCTACACCTTTATACTTGAGTAAGTCCAACAATTACGGAAGGTACCTTCCACATTAGTTGATAGTGTCAAAAGGGTCCTTCTACATACATGTTTAACTACAGAGAGTGAAAGGTTGTGCCATACCCAATTAATGATGTCATCGAGGTCCTTCCATATGGTTTCAAAGAAGTAGGGGAAGGGGCCTTCTGCATTACTTAAGCAATGATTTCGAAAGGTAATGCCACTAGAGTAGAGTGGCGAAAGGGGCATAGCCGCTTGTTTCGAACCCATTAGTTAAATGGAACGGACGGAGGGCTTGGTTGCTCTATGATGTCAAAAGGGAGAGTGACGGAGGGCTTGTTTGCTCCATGGTGTCGAAAGGGAGAGTGACTAGGGGCTTTTTTGCTTTATGATGCCGAAAGGGAGAGTGACGGAGGGTAACTCATGATGTCACTATGATCCAAATGATATAGTCGAAAGCCTTAGTTTTCAAATTAGAGAACCCATTCTCATTTTTAAAGTAAACACATGGCGATGTAAAAGAGTTTTGAAATGGCATTTAACTTTGAAATTTTAGAGGAAGCTTTCCTTGCTAAAGATAATGGGTTAAAGGTATTTATCACATTTCTTTAGAAAACGATTACAAGGAATTAAACCATGGATGTTTATATTGTTGTGTTATTTGATCAGTTATCATGTATGCTTATGTAATCATATTCACTTCATTTATAACCCATAACTACAATATGGGGTGTTAAGTGAAGAATAACAGGCTAGGTTGACCTAGTAGTGAATATACACTAAATTAACTCTTGTGTGAGTAGAATTGCATCTAGGAGGTTGGTCAGACATACCAGAGTATAGGATACCCAAGAATGATCAAAAGATTATTGGTGTAGATAGGTTCTTAGTAAGCCCATAAAAACTATGTTATGAAAATTGTTATTGGCAAGGGCCAATAAGTTCTTAGTTATCCCATGAAAACTATGTTTGGAATAGGTTGTTGATAGACATCAATAGGTTCATAGTCAGCCCATGAAAACTATGACATGAGAGATGTTATTGGAGAATCCCATAGGTTCATATTGACCCCATGAAAACTATGATTAGTTGATGTAATTGGTAGACACCAATAGTTCTTAGTGATTCCATAAAAACTATGAAACTGGGATAGTCTATAAGCTTAGAATGGGTTATTAGCTAGCCCATGAAAACTAATAGGTTAATAGTGACCCTAGAAACTATAACTTGAGACAGATAGTTAGGTGAATGGGGATGGGAAATCCAGAGCATACTGCATGTTTTCATATCGTCATGATACATTTTATTATGTTATGTCTTATCCATTGTGGATGCAGATGCACAAGATATGGTTATTATAAATTTGGTTAAGATACTAGTAAGGGGAAAACCCATTTTGCTAAGCGGTGTGGTCCTATTAGATGTCTATATAGTTTGAGATGGTTGATTATTATTCACACCAGACTTTTTGTCTGACTTGAAGTTTATTTTTTCCCTTAAACTCTTGGGTGCTCAGTTGATTTTGAGTAGTTTGAGAGTTAAGGTTTTCAGGTTCTACTTAGACGAATAAGCATCCGAAGACGTGCAGAAGACAGGCTAGCTATTAGGAGTTCTTTCTGTTTGATTCCGCTGTGTAATTGGATGTAATGGCAAAGTTACTTAGTGCATGTACTTAGACTATGATCAACCAAGGGGGCATTTTCATATGTCGCTCTTGGCTTAATTTGTAATAATTATATTTCTTTGAATGTAGGTTACGAATTGGGATTATGTAATGAATCTGTAATGCAATTTGAAATGGAATTAGAAATTTTTTTTGAAACTGAATTTAAAATTTTAATATCCATGTGTTTCTAGTATATCAATGTATCTAACATTACCGCATTTGGTCATTGAAAAATAATAACTATGGATGACTGTAGTCTGTAGTGGTTAGTTTTGAGCCTCTAAATAGGGGATGTTACAAGTTGGTATCAGAGCTTAGGTTTATGTAAATTTAAAAGAAATTTAAACCTAAGAGATTTTAAAAATATAACCCAATGAATCATAAAATAAGACCGATGTTTGGTTAACGCTATAGTAACATACTTGCATTTGTTATATATATATATATATATATATATATATATATATATATATATATATAAGTAGTATTCCCCTCTCTCTTAGACTGTTCTTTTGTATCTTACCAAGGCTCGTGTGCAGATATATGAGAAATGAAGATATTGAGGTAGGAAACTAAAGAGGAAATCTAGGTGGACGAAGCACCACAACTAATGGAAATGCTCGATCCAATACTAGGAAGAATCAGGGTCGACAAGCAAATGAAAATCCAAATACAAATGCCAATATAGGTGCTGGAGCCCCGCTAGTAGATATGGGGATGATGTATCGGTTCTTTGTCAATCTGATTCAAGCTGGAGCAGCTGCAGGAGCAGCTGGGTGAGGTGCTGTGAATATTGGAGGAGCTAATCCCGTGGCCCCAGTTGGCAATAATTATGCCAAGTAGAGCAAAGATTACACCAGTCTTGTTGTGAAGCCGTTTTTGGGAACAGAGGATGCTGTTGAAGTAGAAAACTAGTTATTGCACTGTGAAAGGATTTTCGTTGACTAGGGATTAGATGATGAGCAGAAGAGGAGACTTTCTTCTAGACAGTTGCAGGGAGCAGCACTTTATTGGTGGAATGGTGTTACCGTGGGAGTTCTCAAGGAAGAGTCGACTTGGGCAGAGTTTCGAAGGAGATTCGAAGAGAGGTTCTTGTCTGAAGTTGCAAAGTCAGTATTGCTAAGAAAGTTCATGGACTTGGTGCATGGTGAGATGTCGGTGATTGAGTATGCTACCTAGTTTGATGAGTTGTCTAGATACGGATATGATACCATTGACACCGTCATCAAAAGAGATGAAAAGTTTATTAGAAGGTTGAAGCCTGAGAGTTATAGGGCTATTATGCCACATCTCCGTGATCCAAGTATAGTTGTAGTGGAGATGGCAATCTAAAATGAAGAGATGCTTTATACTTTTGGGTAAGAGAAGCAGATTGAAACCCAGGATTCTCAGGGCAAGAAGAAGAAATTCGTTAAGAAGAAAGGAGCTTGGAAAGGAGGAGTTGCGAAGAAAGGGAAGGCTGATGTAGTTTGCTACAAGTGTGATAATAAAGGACATTTTGTTCATGAATATCGAACTGGAAAAGGAAAGAAGGTTGCAGATAAAAAAGGAGTGAAGTCTGTGACCAGATCGGGCATTACAAGAATCAGTGTCCAGAACCGGTTAGAGCAGGTAAGGGAAAAGTTTTTCCCCTGGAACCATCATCTTCTAGACCAACCGCTGCTGAGAAGGGAAAGACAGTGATAGAAGGTACGTTTTTGATTCATATTATGCCAGTTAGGGAAATATTTGATACCGGTGTATCGCATTCATTTTTATCTTAGTGTTTGGTATATTAGTTACGTTTAGAACTCTCATACCTTGTTACTTCCTTAAGGGTTGCGAATCTGATAGGAGGGTATGCAACTCTAGAGACAGTAAGAACTTGATTTGTTAGGTCATAAGTTTGCATGCAGTTTGTACGTTTTTGATTACGTAGGCTTTGGGATCATTTTGGGTATGGATTGGTTAGATAGGTATGATGCTAGGATATTTTTCCAAGATAGGGAAATATCACTAAGACACCCTAATATTCAAAACCCAATTATATACTCGGTGGAGAAGTCAGACTCAAGTGCTTGTGCTTTGTTGAATGTCATGGAAGCGAAAGAAGAATTAGATCGGGTGTTGGTAGCAAAAGAGTTTGCAGATGTTTTTGAGCCAGTCATAGGACTACCACTGAAGCGAGCCATTGAGTTTCGGATAGACCTTATGCCAAGGGAAGAACTTGTAAGTAGACCACCTAACAGGATGACACCTACCGAGATGATGGAACTGAAGATGCAGCTGGTCGATTTAGAAGGAAAGAATTTCATTAGACCAAGTAGTTTGCCTTGGGGAGCGGCTACGGTGTTCCTAAAGAAATCGGATGGGTCGTTAAAGATGTGTATCGATTATCGTAAATTGAATGAGAATACGATCAAGAATAGGTAGCCTTTACTGAGAATCGATGATTTACTTGATCAGTTGAGTGGAGCCAGTGTAATTTCTCAATTGGATTTGGCGACAGGTTTCCATTAGCTAAGAGTGGGAGAGGACAGTATTCCATTGACGACATTTTGGACTAGGTATGGTTCGTAAGAATGGTTAGTGATGCATTCGGGTTAACGAATGCGCCAATTTTCTTCGTGGATTTGAAGAACCGAGTTTTACAGGAGCACTTGGATAGGTTCGTATTTGTATTCATAGATACATCTTAATATCTCTAAGGATGAAAGAGATCATGACGTTTATCTTAGAGTGGTGCTTGAAACGCTAAGCCTGCATCAACTGAAAGCAAAGTTTTCAAAGTGTCATTTCTGGAAGAAAGAAGTTAGGTTTCTTGTTCACGTGGTTTCAGAGATGGGTTTGTTAGTTGATTCGGATAAGATCAAAGTTGTTAACATCTAGAAGAGACCAGAGACCAGAAGTTTTCTTAGGATTGTTGGTTACTACCAAAGGTTTATTAAGGATTTCTCATGGATAGCAGCGCCTTTGACTAAGCTGACTAGGAAGGAACTGAATTTTATCTGGTCTGACAAATGTGAGGAAACATTCCATAAATTAAAGCACTTATTAACCAACATGCCTGTGTTAGTAGTTACAGATAGGAATCAGGGAACAGTGGTGTATATAGATGCATGTGGAGCCGGATTGGGAGCTGTATTGATGTAGAAAAGTAAAGTTATTGCCTACGCTTCACGATAGCTTTGACCGTATGAAGTGAGATATCCTACTCATGATCTAGAATTGGAAATAGTGATCTTCGCATTGAAAGTATGGAGACATTATCTCTTTGGGGAGAGATTTGTGTTGTACACAGATCATAAGTCCTTAAAGGTACTTATTCTCTCAGAAGGAGTTAAATATGAAATAACAGAGGTGCCTGGAGTTTTTAGCAGCATATGATTTTGGTATAGTATACGCCTGGGAAAGGAAATAAAATAGCGGATGCTCTTAGCAGAAAACATCAGAATGTGGTGTTAGTTATATTAGCAGAGTGGAAGGACCTAGAGGCTTTGAATACTTGTAGTGTGCAGTTAAGATCGACTGCTAGTTCTAGTCAGAGCACTGCCTGTTATCCTGCTTGGAAGTCTGACCAATTTTGATTGAAAGGATTACTTCTAAGCAGAAAGAGGATCAATGGTTGGACAAGAAGATTAGAAGGCTTGAGGTTGAATCGGAGACTAATGATCTAAAAGATTTTAATCTTTACCAGAAGGGATGGTTGAGAAAGAAGGGATGGTTGTATGTCCCGAATGTAGAAAATCTAAGGAAGTAGGTCCTTAGAGAATGTCATCAATCAAAATTTATGATTCATCCTAAGGGGTCCAAGATGTATGAGGATATGAAGAGGAGTTTCTACTGGGAAGGTATGAAGAGGGATGTTGGCTTGTGGGTAAAGCAATGTGTGAACCATCAACAAGTAAAGGTCGAACATCAGAAGCCGAGTGGGTTGCTTCAACCTTTGGAGATACCAGTTTAGAAATAGGATTCGATATCCATGGATTTTATAGACGGATTGCCAAGGTTGAATTGAGGAAATGAAAGAATATGGGTCATAGTGGACAGTTTGACCAAGAGTGCCCATTTCATTCCAGTTATGTCAACCAGGACGGCACCTGTTTTGCTAAATTGTTTATGAAGAAAATAGTTAGACAACATAGGATTCCTAGTGACATAGTCAGGGACAAAGATACTTTGTTTACTAGCGAGTTCTGGAAGAGTCTACAGGATGTGTTAGGTATTAAGCTCAAGATGAGTACTGCTTATCACCCTTAGACAGATAGAGTCAATAAAGTACTAGGATTTGTTGAGAGCTTGTGTGCTAGATTTTGGTGGATCATGGAAAGATCACCTACACTTAGTTGATTTTTCCTATAATAACAGTTATCATACTAGTATAGAAATGGCACCTTTCAAAGCTTTGTATGGAAGGCCATGCAAGTCACCAGCATGAAACCGGAGACAGATTAGTCTTAGGTCCAGATCTGGTAAGAGAGGCAACAGAGAAAATTGAGTTGATCTGAGGTAGGATGAAGGAAGCTTAGTCTAGACAAAACAGTTACGCAGATAAGAGGCGTAAGGATCTATCTCAGTTGGAGATAGATAGGGTTGACATTAAAGTGTCACCAATGAAGGGTGTGGTACGATTCAGAAAGTCAGGAAAACTGGCACCGAGATATGTTGGACCGTTCCCAGTTATAAAGAGGATCAGAAAGCTCACATACATAGTATAGTTGCCGAGTAGTTTGGCAAGTGCCCAACATGTGTTTCAGGTATCTCATCTTTGAAAGTATGTGCATGATCCAAAGACTACCATCCCTCTGACTGCATTAGAAGACTTAATAGTAGAATCGAATCTGACTTTTGTTTGGCAACCAGTTCAGGTTGTAATGAGACATGAGAAGAGGTAAGAAACAAGACAGTCAAGTTGGTGAAATTTTAGTGGAGCGACAACGAGAAGGAATGTACTTGGGAGATAGAAGATAGAATTAAAGATACTTATCCCGATCTATTATAGAGGTATGCTCTATATCTATTATATATAGACTGTTTTCTAGTCAGGTAGGCTGGTATGGTAGTTAGGAGATATTATAGATGATTGCTATCTTAGTATTTAGTCCTTGCTGAATTTTGAGGACGATATTCTATAAGGAGAGAGCCTGTAACACCCCTAATTTTAAATAACATTATTCAGAAGAGTTTACTAGATAAATTAAATGGAACAATGTAGAGACTAGAGTGATAAGGGAATTGAGATTTGAAAACTAATTAAGGTCGTGCCTTAACTAAATGAATCTATATGAATGGTTTATAAGATAAATACCCAACAGAAAAAGGCAATGGCGATATGGGAATTGCTGAACCCCATAACCCCTTACCACATTCTCATTTACATTCTTACAAAAAAACATAAATAAAAAGAAAAAACAAAGCCAACCATAAATTCAAGCTAGGAAGATTAAAATGTAGAAAAAATTTCAAGTTTCTTATCCAAACAAGGTGAATAATGATCTAAACCATCTCATAAAAATCATCTTGAATGTTTACATTTTGATTTAAGGTTCAAAACCATACGATTGGATGAATGATGATATGCTTTGATTTAAATACCATGTTATAATTTAAACAAGGATTTTATGGAATAATGTAGTTCGGCTTTAAGGCTAAAATCATGCAAAATGATTTCCAAGTGCCATGATTTTTGAATATGTTATGCAAAACATTATTTTGGAGATGGGTTTAAATTTTCAAAATATTCCAAGCTATGGATGATTTATTATGAATTTTTTAGTAAAAGAAAAGGATATTTTGGGTTTTAATTAATTTAAGGAATTAATTAATTATTTTCGGGCTGAAAATTTTATATAATAAAGATATTATCGTTTTGGAAATTATGTGAATTTCTGAGATTGTTCTCAAGAGATTTGGTGATTTTTGTATTTAATTAGAAAGGTCGGTATTTAATGATTAAGTAAATACAAGGGTTTAGTTAATAATTATAATTAAATATTGGAGAATGGGGATTACAAGTAGCAGCAAATTCTGAAAAGAATTTTAAAAACGTTTTGTTATCCAATAGAAAACTTACAACATAAGGGGTTAGGTAAAAAGAAATTGCTTTACTTAGTTAAAAATCAGTTCTTATAATAATTACAACAATGCCACTTTCCTTCGAAAGCATTGATGCCTTCGAAAGCATACAATGCCGCTTTTCTTTGAACATTAAGGGGATAGGAGAGTCGTTGTAGTTAACATAAACTAGAATGAAGGTGGAAGGGTCCTTCCGCACTAGTAGATAGTGTTGAAGGGGTTTTTTCGCTCTTATATGCTCCGCAAGTATGCTAATTAATGAGGATGGAAGGGGTGTGCCGCACAAATCAATGGTGTCGACAGCATACCTTCTGCACCTTTATACTTGAGATAGTCCAACCTTTACGGAAGGCACCGTCCGCACTAGTTGATAGTGTCGAAAGGGCCCTTCTGCATACATGTTTAACTACGGAGATGGAAGGGTTGTGCCGCACCCAATCAATTTTGTCGTCAGGGTCCTTCGTATGGCTTCAAAGAAGTAGGGGAAGGAGCCTTCCGCATTGCTTAAGCAATGATTTCGAAAGGTCGTGCCGCTAGAGTAGAGTGGCGAAAGGGGCATAACAGCTTGTCTTACCTATTAGTTAAATGGAAGGGGACGGAGGGATTCGTTGCTCTATAATGTCAAAAGGGAGAGTGACGGAGGGCTTGCTTGCTCTATGATATTGAAAGGGAGAATGATAGAGGGCTTGTTTTCTCTATGATGTTGAAAGGGAGAGTAATAGAGGGTAACTCATGATGTCACAATGTTCCAAAGGATATAGTCGAAAGCCTTAGTTTTCAAATTAGAGAACCCAATCTCATTTTTAAAGTAATCATTTGCGATGTAAAAGAGTTTTGAAATGGTATTTAACTTTGAAATTTTAGAGGAAGCATTTATTGCTAAAGGTAGTGGGTTAAGGGTATTAACCATATTTCATCGGAAAACGATTACAAGGAATTAAAACATGGATGTTATATTGTTGCGCTATTTGAGCAGTTATCATGTATGCTTGTGTAATCATATTCACTTCATTTATAACCCATAACTGCATTTTGGGGTGTTAAGGGCAGAATAATAGGCTAGGTTAACCCAGTAGTGAATATACATTGAATTTACTCCTGTACGAGTAGAATTGCATCCAAGAGGTCGGACAGACCAGAATATAGGATACCCAAGACTGATCAAAAGATTATTGGTTTAGATAGATTCTTAGTAAGCCCATAAAAACTATGTTATAAAAAAATTTATTGGCAGGGGCCAATAGGTTCTTAGTTATCCCATGAAAACTATGTTCGGAACAGGTTGTTGATAGAGATCAATAGGTTCATAGTCAGCCCATGAAAACTATGACATGAGAGATGTTATTGGAGAATCCAATAGGTTCATAGTGACCCCATGAAAACTACGATTGTAAGATGTTATTGGTAGACACCAATAGGTTCTTAGTGATCTCATAAAAACTATGAAACTGGACAGATAGTCTATAAGCTTGGAACTAGTCATTAGTTAGCCCATGAAAACTAATAGGTTAATAGTGATCCTAGAAACTATAACATGAGACAGATAGTCAGATGAATGGGGATGAGAAACCCAGAGCATATTGCATGTTTGCATATCTTCATGATACATTATTTTTGTTATGTCTTAACCATTGTGGATGCAGGTGCACAGTATATGGTTATTATAAATTTGGTTAAGACACTAGTGAGGGGAAAACACGTTCCACTAAGCGATGTGGTCTCACTAGATGTCTATATGGTTCGAGATGGTAGATTATTATTCACACCAGACATTTTGTCTGACTTGAAGTTTATATTTTCCCCTTAAGCTCTCGGGTGCTCAACTAATATTAAGTAGTTTGAGAGTTAAGCTTTTGAGGTTCTCCTTTAGACGAATAAGCTTTCAGGGACATGCAGGAGGCAAGCCAGCTGTTAGGAGTTCTTTCTGTTTGATTCCGCTGTGTAATTGGATGTAATGGAAAAGTTACTTATCCCTACATTTAGACTCTGATCAACCAAGGGGGCATCTTCATATGTCGCTCTTGGCGTAATTTTTAATAATTAAATTTCTCTGAATGTAGGTTACGAATTAAGATTATATAATGATTCTGTAATGCAATTTGAAACAGAATGAGAAATTTTTTTGAAATTGAGTTTAAAATTTTAATATCCATGTGTTTCTTGTATATCAATGTATCTAACATTACGCATTTGATCGCTGAAAAATAATAACTATAGATGACTGCATTATCTATAGTGGTTAGCTTTTGGCCTTCAAATGGGGAATGTTACACATAAAGATAACTATACTGATAAGTAATACATGATAAGAGATAAAGTAAAAAAGCTATGCTCCAAGCTGGGCACAACATTCTAATAGCAAGGATGGGTCAGTGACCTACTACCATGTCCACCTGTGGCGAGGAAAATGGAAAAATGGAATGCGTCAGACATAAGTCCAGTGAATGAGAATAAGATTAATAAGATGATTATGTGCAGTTAATTCTAAATTTACTCTATGTGATATAGAGTGCATATACTGTGTCCGTGGACTCCTAACGTCAAATACCTAAGATACTTGTCTAACACAATGGGTCAATCTACAAGTTGAACCTCACACAATCGATTGGGCAAATCGGGATCTACCGTCACTTCTATACTCACACTACGCCAAGAGAGGCAGAACACCCAAATGCAAACATGCATAGTGACTCATCATATACACCCATGTCCATCTCTTGATCGTAGCGACAAAGTGCCTCTTATATACCACTTCAGAGCCCATCGTGTGTGAACCCGCGCTAGTACTGGGCCCTACTTAACAATTGGTTTATATAGTCACTTATTGTCCTGCGCCAGTGTCCACCCATACCACGTTGCACAAGAATACGTGCAGTGCCTAGATCTCCCGTTAGGAGCAGACAGTGTTCCCATCATTGTTGCGCTCACTCGATCATAACACTTCTGGGTCTAATGCGAAATAAAATCACTCGCATCTCCTCATCTCTTCATAGCTATCCAAGTCCTGCCTTGACATCATCGTGAACTAAATCCGCCTAAACTACTCTGATAGGGAACCAACTCCTCTATTTTCACTTGCATAAGACATGGCCCAAAATAGTTCGTTTTCCGGTTCATTGACTATCAAATTTTCATTCGATTTATTGGGCCTAAGGCCAAGGTTCAAATTGATGATTTTCAACTACGACGATCGACCAAAGACTGCCTCAGGTCGACCTTGGCTACCCTTGGGTCGATCATACACGTTGTTTGTTTCTAGGTTAAGATTATTTTTTACGATTGATTTTTAAATTACGTTAGTTAATTCCAAGCGATTAATTCTAGCAGTGTAACGACCCACTATTTTGGACCATTCAAATCGACAATAAATCCACACATGTCGGACTTGAATAATTCAAAACAATAGATTGTTAATTTAAATTGGCAAAACTCAGCATATATAGTAAATAAAATAATCACAGATCACAGACACAGAGTAATATAACAATAATGCAGCGGAAACAAAAGAATAGTAGTTCATGAAGCTACTATATATATAACAGAGTTAAACAAGATACAACATAAGTCTCGAATACAATAGTCAAATACAATATCAGAATACATCACTGGAATCAACTGAATATCTGAAAGCTGGATAGATTGCTGGATCTCCAAGCGAAGCTCCAACTCCAAAGGTGAGTTTCGAATACTGGTACACTCAGTCTGACCCGAGCGTAAAGAAAACACAAAACACTCGAGTCAGGATTAACATTCTTATATCAATAAATCCAACTCAAGTGAAATAACGACTGAAATACAAGTGACTCAAAGGATGTTTGGGATAACCATCCTCTAAGGATCCATTAAACTATCTATATATACAGTAGAATACGCTAAGTAGATAATGTCTAATCAGTAAGGTACGATATCAAAATAGCGTTAAGTCATGGCCCATTCCACTCTTAACACATTTTTATTCCCAAGAGCATATACAAGACCGTAGTTTCCCCAAAACCGGAAGTCACCAGAGGGCAATCCATATACTAAAGGTACAAACCAAAATCGTAGTGGTCGCGAATAGGATAATCAGTATGACAAGGTACATGAGGCGATACCAACTAGGATACTAGTAGTTGCCTGATCCGGACTGATGTTGGGCATAGTAGCTACTACCCCAACACCGCGAAACAACACTCCCAAATCAAGGGGTGCACCCAAATCGAATCACATAAGTAATAGATAAGGTATTGAAGAAGTGTGTCCGCTAGAGATGGCGATCCTCAATGGCCCAGCCCGGCTCCTGTTTTAATCATGTCAGGAGTCATCCAAAATCGTTCTCTTTCTTCAGTCAACGCGTTCATCAAAACCATCCACTTCATTCTGGATCAACACTCCGCGTATATTAGTTATTAAAGTGGTTTCTGTATCAACAGAGAGTATGTCCATATCCGATCCCGGTCTCTTTAATAACTACGTATTATTACACCGATGGTCATTTAATAAGATCCCAAAATAGTTATATATCAAAACCGACATATCATTGCCATTTCAAAACCATATCAATACGATATCACTTTTACTTCAAATAAATCCATTTCCAAAATCATATCACTTTCCAAAGTTATATCGCTTTCGAAATTATAAGTCTTTTAAAATCATCACTTTGGAAATCAAAACTTGAAATTCATAACACTTTGAAATCCTAGCACTTTCCTCTTAAACAGTTTAGATATTCACAAATCAATTTACATAAACTCGAATTCCAAAATTAAAATTTAATTAAATCTCAAATCATCAATTTCAATTCAATTTAGTTTCTCAATAAACCCTTTCAAATTATCGATTTCAAATGCCTATTTGAACCATAAATAAACCATTTCAATTTCAATATATTTCAAGTTTAAATATTTGACATTTCAAAACTAAATTCGATAATTCAATTTATGTCCCAATTTAATTTCATTACATTTAGTTTCTGAAATATTTCTTTAATCATTTCAATACTGTAACGACCCAGAATTTTGAACAAATTAAATTGAAAATATTTAATTAATTTTAAATATATGAACGATAATTTAATTGGAATCCCCAATATAACTTTGAATTGGCGATTAAATTATAAAATTTAATATATTGTACGTTGAATAAAAATTTAAATCTTCAATTTAAAGTTGAAGAAAAATATTTCAAAAGCTTTAAAAATTCGTATTGATAATACTGAAGATAATAGAAGCTTCAAAATCGAATTTGAAAATGATTTGTTCAGTTTTGAAATTGTATCGTTTGAATCGATATTTAAAAAAATAGCGTTCCGAGGCACAGTCTCGGAATTCAACGAAACCAGTTCCATTGGGTCCATAATATTGACATATTGTCGGATTTCAAATTTCGTATTTTTCGGAGTTGGTTTGTGACCGTACGGTTAGAAAACACGTTGAAGTTTTAAAACGAATTCGATTTAAATTTAAATTTATAATTTGTCACCTCAGCATTTTCTCCCCTTAACTCACGCCTACAATCACGGATACGAAATCGTGCAGAGCATACCGAGTATTTTAAAAACAATTTCTTCTTCGATTAAAAATAATACCGAGCCTTTTCTTTTTCAAAACGAAATCATTTCGTTAAAAATTTAAAATAGAAGCTTTAGAAAATAATAATGGCAGATCGAACGAAGCAAGTTATCTTCGGTTGTTCGAAATTCATTCCTCCTTTCCAAATAGAGGGGCGAATCAAATTCAAATTCTTTCCCGTTCGTTCGAAAGCAAATAAGAAAAATGGTGGAGCCTCATATGAAAATCAAACTAAATCGAAGCCGAGCATCTCCAATTTATCGCAATTGAAAGTCGCAGGCCTAGGGTTCGCGAGAGGCGCGTACGCGCGTACACGCAATGGTGGCGGCGTGGAGCTTGCAACGTCTAGGGCTTCGATGGGCCGCGAGCATCGGTATGCGACGCCTTGGAAGTGGCGATAGGAGGTGGTGCGAGTAAGCGCGTTGGTGGGAGGCAGAGGCTCGAACGAGAATCGGCACAATCGAAGTCGCAATGCGTTCTTGGGGATGTTCGACGTGACCATGGTGGGAGTTCGCGAGCGAGGCTTCTCGCGTGCGTGAGGCGGAGGTCGGCGCGATGGCGAGACATCGTTGAGGTGGTTTCCGATTTGAGGTGGCCGGTCGATTCATCTGGGTGAACAGATCGATGAAGAAGCATGAACAGAAAGGTTAAAATTTGGAGAAAACAAACTGGAACAAAAAAAGAGATGGATTGCAAAATTTAAAAGTGAAGGTGAGATTTTTCTCACTCAAATGAAAATTTAATTTTTGCCGTTATTGATTGATTTGATTGCTATTGGATGTGATATTAGATATAGTAGGATATATCTATATATATGTAGCAATATATACATATTGGCATATGTATATATTGGATTGATTGATTTCCCGCCTCGTATAGCGGATGAGACCCTATTGCGCCGTTAGTAAGCGGATGATTTTTTATAAAACCCATATACCGCGATATTCCACCTCGAAGTGGAATTGGTATTGTGCTAACGTCTGTGGATGCAGGGAAACAGGTTGGAGGGATCCAACTGGATTCATCACCAGTATTTATTTATTTACAGATATTGATGTATATTATGTTATCATATTGATATATGATGTTTGTTGTTGTGATTGACTAATTGGTGCTGTTGCATCATCGGATTCAAGTTTTGAAGTTTAAAAATAACGACTTTACTTTAAAAGGATTTTCAAAGTGATTTTTGAAAATATACGTTTTATGGAATTTTTGAATTGATTTATAAACGTTAAAATTTTAAAGTTATAAAAGTTATAATTTTTAGTGGAATATAACCAAAGTGTCATTTTTGAAATAAAAATCGATTTATTTATAAAATGGTTTAAGTTGGGATTTTTGAATAACTATAAACGATTTGTATAAAAAGATTTATACAAATTGATATTTATAAATCAAATATTGGAATTATAAAACGAGTTTTTATAAGTGTTAAAATGAAGTATAAATTGGATTTCGGCATTTTAATTGAGATTTTTGAATAAGTATGAATGGTTAATAGATGAGATTTATAAATAGTATAAAAGTACTTCGGTTATGGTTGAAAATAAGGTTATAAATCAAATCTTATAAGTAATAAGATTTAAAATCTGTGAAGTTTAAAAGAACGATTTCTTTTAAAATAAATGAATTATAAGTTATTAACTTATAAGATGGACCTTTGGTATATACATTGAGTTATAAATTGAATAGGTCATTAAAGAAGATTTATAAATCGAAATTGTTATAAAATAGAAATGGAATTTATAAACGTTGTTTTATAAATTCGAAAATCAATCAAATTTGATGAATTTAATATAGAAAGTTATTAAGGGGATTTTATCCACGATTTTGGATAGTGGATAATTCTTGAAATAAAATGTGTAGAAAAGATTGAAATTTGGTTAGTGAAATATATTCACGATTTTGGACAGTGAATATATTATTAAGTAAAATGGATATGTTTTGGGAAAGTGACATTAAAAATGAAGTTAATTGTTTTAACGATGTTTTAAAATGTATTGAATATCGAAATCATAGATTTCAACATTCATTGTTGAAATAGACGTTTTTGAGGGAAGAAGGAAATGGTGGACTATAACACTGTTGTTATAGTAAATGGTTTCCGAAAGGGAATGTTTTATGAAGTATTGGGATATATATATCTATCTTAAAAATCCGAATCCTTATACTAGTGTTTTTGAGTCGTCGTAACGACGTTTTACGTAACATTCGTTTTGACTCAAATAGATTTCCTTAAAGAATGAAATATGTACTTAAATATTGATTTAAGTAGATTGAATATCTTCAAATGTTGAGAATAAATAAGATTGGTGAATAACTTATTTTTAAATAAGTATGGAATTGCTTTTCCAATATGAAATGAACGTTTTGAGAATTTATCTTTGTAAAGATAAATTGAAATTGAATACTTGAAATCGATTTGAAAATCGTATATCAGTAGATATTTTGAAATATAAATTCACTATGGAATTTATAAAAGGAAATGGAAACTGTTTAGAAAAATAAACGTTGATTTATTTTTGAAGTGTGGAAATTTTATATCTAGTAAAGATATTTTGAAAGATACAATAATTTGGAAAATTATTTGGAATCTGATGATGTTGCGCATCTTTATTGATAGTTAAATAACCGACTATCAATAATTACCTTGAATAGGTATTTGTTGTGAATTGGATGAATTTGAATGCCACACTTATTTTTGAATAAGCGCTCACTATTCGGGTTAGCCGGGAAAGGACCATGGGGTCGTATAACCCATTCCGAATAAGTGATACGTCGTTATGAATTGCATTTGATGACCGGTGTTGAAGACCGGATATTTTTGAAAACGGAAGGATTACCGTCGAGTTACTCTACATCGGTTGATCTCCGATTTAGAGGTTTTATCACCCTTAGTGACGGGAAGTCCGGACGTGATTAGAAAATTATCCGGATGTGCAAGGGCTTCGTGAGAAGTGCCTTCAGTTCTGTTCGATCCCGGAACAGACTTGTATGGATTGTGTGTCTGACGTTACAAATTGAGATATAAAGCTGATTTCTTTCAAATACATTTCTGTTAGTGGCGGAGAATTTATTCTCTTAGCTTAACACCCTTCTCTGAGACGTACGAGCTCAGAGGTTATGTAGTTGAAATTTATCAGCGATATACTCCCAATTTGGTAACGTGGCATACTGAGTGTTGCTGTGAAATGATCGTTGTTTGATCATTTATGATATGATCGTTTGTTTGATCATTTATCTTTGTGATCAATTCTATAATCATTTGTTGACCCGAAGCATGGCTTTGTAGAAAGCGTAGCTTTGTGGACGAGACTTCGTCGAGCCTCACACCCCGGAAATGGTCAAAATAGGAAGGATGCAGCAAGGTTCTAGGGAGTAGCGCCCCTTAGTGTATGTCATTCCTTCTGGATAGAGGTGGTATCATGGTATGGAGCCCATATACTTAACCTATGTTGATACTGCTTATTATGTGGTTTGTTGCGAATCGGGGATCCTCGGGAAGATCGGTTACGATCGGGGGATGGCATACGCGTGTCAGTAGTTACCTATTTTTGCAGAGGTAACCCGACCTTGTGTTGGCAGATATCCGGTTAGGTTCTCGGGACGTTTTTCCAGAAGCGTTCCTTCGTGGCATAGGAAGTTCCTTAGCCTGACCATTTGTTGGAAATCCAAAGAAACAATACGAGCCTTGTACGGTTTTAGTTGTAGAACCTGCCATTTAATATGGTAGCTATAGTAGGCATACTATAATGGTACCTATGTCGGCTAAGATTTATATTGTACTTTCGAAATGATTTCTACACTATGCACTAATAATAATATCAAAAATGATTTGATTCTGCGTAGTAAGCATCTTTGACTATCATAAAAAGAAATCTCCCCCAATTCTGCGTTTGCATTGTGTGTGTGGCGGGAGGTCTTATGGTAGTTTCATTTTCCAAAAGCATTGCGAAATTTACTTTAAAATTATCTTGTTTTTGTTTTAAAGATAAACTGTTTTACGATCTCACACCAGTCACCATGACTGACTCGGAGTTTATTGTTTCCCTTCTAAACTCTGGGTGCCCACCAATTTCCACACGGGCAGCCTAGAGTTATGTTATCAGGATATTCTGGATATTCTGGAGCTTTGGAAGCAAACTGGATGGCGTAACGTATCATCCGTATTTGTTTATTTATTCCGCTGTGTATTCTGTATAAGGACAAGTTTATATAACTGTCCATTGTTGTATTGAGTTGTATATTGACTCTGATTGATGTATGTAAAAACTGATATAGTTCTTTGTTTTAAAAGACTAGTGATTATCTATTATATATTGTTCCGCTGCGATATGTAAGATTTTGATATTGTTTTCTGTTCTGATGTTGTTCTGTTGTTCTTCTTTCTTCTCTTCTTTCTTCTTCTTCTTCTCTTTTTCTTCTATCTTTTCTTCTACCTCTTCTTTTAAACATTAAAGTTCGCGTTTCCGCCATCCGATTGTTCGACAGTTGCTACAGTGGACGTAGCAGTGTCGGGTTTTCGGAAGACGGATTTGCGGGTCTTTACAGGTGGTATCAGAGCATATGGTTAAGCGACAACCCTGCTCTGTTGGGTGTTACTCATTAGAGATAGAGTCAGTAGTACTCTAGAATGAGTTGAGTGTAATAATGATACGAGTGCGTATTTGTTAGTGAATATAAAATTATTTTGTATTGTGTTGACTTATCGGTTGATTGTTTATAGATTCTGGTCGGTGTAGTCTAGCTAACTGTAATCGATAGGGGTTTCTAAACTCTTAAACAAGATAAACTGACACAGTATTATTTTAAATAGGGTGAATGAGATAATTTTACCCAAAACTACTTTTGTATAAAAAAGAAATAATTTTCTATGAATTATCATAGTATATGGATGTTTGGTTGTTAGGAAAGTGATAATATTGAAATGTTATCATTATTATCATTGAAATTGAATAAGAAATTGGAATCGTAACTCCAAAGTTAAGAAATAAATTCATATACAAATGAAATTTAAGAATATAAATTATAAATGTGATTTGTAATTTGAAACGAAATTCCAGAGAAGTTTTTGGAAATGTTTTGAAAAGAATTTGAAAATTTTGGAGATTTGGAAAGTTTAAATCTTTTTGGAGTTGAAAATGAATTTCAAAGGATTTTGGAAAAATGTTTTGAAGGAATGAAAAGCTCTAAACTCTTTTCGGTCGCTGGAAAATAATTCCGATGATGATCGCGACATCATCGGTGTTCATTTTCGGGTTTCCAAAAGAGGAATTGCTGCCAAATTATTTTAAATGGAAGTTGTTTGGAAAATGTGGGTTTTGTTTTGGAAATTCAAAGGATGATTTGAATTGTTTTCAAAATGGTTTTGAAAAGGTTGAAAAGACTCTGGAATACTATATAAAAATATTTATGAAATATTATTAAGTTGATAACTTATAGAATTTGAATATTGATAGAATAAATTCAATTTAAAGAATGGAGTTAAATAAATGTAAGTACAAGTGAATCAATTAAATGAGAGTGAGATTGAAAGTTGAAATCTATTTTGAATTTGTAAGCAATGAATTGAATCCGAATAAACTACTTTGATAATTAATTAATTCAGAAATGAAAGTTGAATTAGTGAAATTAAAACTTGAATTGTGACTAAATAAAAGAATGGTTCGAATTTAAAGATAAATTCAAGTAAGTAGAAATAAATTTCAAATGAATGGAATTTACAATTGTAAGTGAATAAAATTGAAACTGAATGTTGAAAACAAATTTAAATAAATGAATTAGAATTTGTGATGAATTAGTAAATGAAACTAATCCAAAATAATCAGTTGTGAATAAAAGATAATTGATAAATTCAATATTCAGAAGCTAATTTGAATCCAAAATTAGTTGAAATTGTAAATTTAATTCAAATGGAATTTGAAATGTAAAAATTGAATGAAAACGGATATATAACTTCAATAGTGAAGTAAAAATGATATAAGCAGTTTATATTGAAAATTTTGTAATGAACTTTGCAAAATAGTTTGAATATTGTCACTAGATAGTATTGCTAGTAGGATATACAAGTGTATAAAGGAATTGGAAATTTTGATTTCAAAGATAAATTCGAATTGCTCGACAAAAGGTAAGTATTTGAATTTCAATATGAGATTTGCTGATTTCTTGTCTAGCCGCTTGGCTTTTTCTTTTTCTTTTTGAAATCTGAGAGTCCGTAGGGACGTTTTGTAGTCGTGCCGTATTAGCCGCGCAAAGGAGACGCTGGCGAAATTTTTCGGAAATTTAGAGTGTTAGAAAATTTTTGAGAAAATTTTGAAAGTTAAAATTTGAATTGTTAAGAAAACAATGATATTTGAAAACTATGAAAGATTCTAGGAAGTTAGTTGAGTTGATAACGAATCTTTAGTAGAAAGATTTGTTTTGATAAACTGATAAAACTATTTGGATTGTGAAAAATAGTAGACGAATTAAGGACCTTTTTTCCTAACTTGTAATTTCGGGACGAAATTCTTTTAAGGAGGGAAGTTTGTAACGACCCAGAATTTTGAACAAATTAAATTGAAAATATTTAATTAATTTTAAATATCTGAACGATAATTTAATTGGAATCCCCAATATAACTTTGAATTGGCGATTAAATTATAAAATTTAATCTATTGTACGTTGAATAAAAATTTAAATCTTCAATTTAAAGTTGAAGAAAAATATTTCAAAAGCTTTAAAAATTCGTATTGATAATACTGAAGATAATAGAAGCTTCAGAACCGAATTTGAAAATGATTTGTTCAGTTTTGAAATTGTATCGTTTGAATCGATATTTAAAAAAATAGCGTTCCGAGGCACAGTCTCGGAATTCAACGAAACCAGTTCCATTGGGTCCGTAATATTGACATATTGTCGGATTTCAAATTTCGTACTTTTCGGAGTTGGTTTATGACCGTACGGTTAGAAAACACGTTGAAGTTTTAAAACGAATTCGATTTAAATTTAAATTTATAATTTGTCACCTCAGCATTTTCTCCCCTTAACTAACGCCTACAATCACGGATACGAAATCGTGTAGAGCATACCGAGTATTTTAAAAACAATTTCTTCTTCGATCAAAAATAATACCGAGCCTTTTCTTTTTCAAAACAAAATCATTTCGTTAAAAATTTAAAATAGAAGCTTTAGAAAATAATAATGGCAGATCGAATGAAGCAAGTTATCTTCGGTTGTTCGAAATTCATTCCTCCTTTCCAAATAGAGGGGCGAATCAAATTCAAATTCTTTCCCGTTCGTTCGAAAGCAAATAAGAAAAATGGTGGAGCCTCGTATGAAAATCAAACTAAATCGAAGCCGAGCATCTCTAATTTATCGCAATTGAAAGTCGCAGGCCTAGGGTTCGCGAGAGGCGCGTACGCGCGTACACGTGATGGTGGCGGTGTGGAGCTTGCGACGTCTAGGGCTTCGATGGGCCGCGGGCATCGGTATGCGACGCCTTGGAAGTGGCGATAGGAGGTGGTGCGAGTAAGCGCGTTGGTGGGAGGCAGAGGCTCGAACGAGAATCGGCACAGTCGAAGTCGCAATGCGTTCTTGGGGCTGTTCGACGTGACCATGGTGGGAGTTCGCGAGCGAGGCTTCTCGCGTGCGTGAGGCGGAGGTCGGCGCGATGGCGAGACATCGTTGAGGTGGTTTCCGATTTGAGGTGGCCGGTCGATTCATCTGGGTGAACAGATCGATGAAGAAGCATGAACAGAAAGGTCAAAATTTGGAGAAAACAAACTGGAACAAAAAAAGAGATGGATTGCAAAATTTAAAAGCGAAGGTGAGATTTTTCTCACTCAAATGAAAATTTAATTTTTGCCGTTATTGATTGATTTGATTGCTATTGGATGTGATATTAGATATAGTAGGATATATCTATATATATGTAGCAATATATACATATTGGCATATGTATATATTGGATTGATTGATTTCCCGCCTCGTATAGCGGATGAGACCCTATTGCGCCGTTAGTAAGCGGATGATTTTTTATAAAACCCATATACCGCGATATTCCACCTCGAAGTGGAATTGGTATTGTGCTAACGTCTGTGGATGCAGGGAAACAGGTTGGAGGGATCCAACTGGATTCCTCACCAGTATTTATTTATTTACAAATATTGATGTATATTCTGTTATCATATTGATATATGATGTTTGTTGTTGTGATTGACTAATTGGTGCTGTTGCATCATCGGATTCAAGTTTTGAAGTTTAAAAATAACGACTTTACTTTAAAAGGATTTTCAAAGTGATTTTTGAAAATATACGTTTTATGGAATTTTTGAATTGATTTATAAACGTTAAAATTTTAAAGTTATAAAAGTTATAATTTTTAGTGGAATATAACCAAAGTGTCATTTTTGAAATAAAAATCGATTTATTTATAAAATGGTTTAAGTTGGGATTTTTGAATAACTATAAACGATTTGTATAAAAAGATTTATACAAATTGATATTTATAAATCAAATATTGGAATTATAAAACGAGTTTTTATAAGTGTTAAAATGAAGTATAAATTGGATTTCGGCATTTTAATTGAGATTTTTGAATAAGTATGAATGGTTAATAGAGAGATTTATAAATAGTATAAAAGTAGTTCGGTTATGGTTGAAAATAAGGTTATAAATGAAATATTATAAGTAATAAGATTTAAAATCTGTGAAGTTTAAAAGAACGATTTCTTTTAAAATAAATGAATTATAAGTTATTAACTTATAAGATGGACCTTTGGTATATACATTGAGTTATAAATTGAATAGGTCATTAAAGAAGATTTATAAATTGAAATTGTTATAAAATAGAAATGGAATTTATAAACGTTGTTTTATAAATTCGGAAATCAATCAAATTTGATGAATTTAATATAGAAAGTTATTAAGGGGATTTTGTCCACGATTTTGGATAGTGGATAATTCTTGAAATAAAATGTGTAGAAAAGATTGAAATTTGGTTAGTGAAATATATTCACGATTTTGGACAGTGAATATATGATTAAGTAAAATGGATATGTTTTGGGAAAGTGACATTAAAAATAAAGTTAATTGTTTTAACGATGTTTTAAAATGTATTGAATATCGAAATCATAGATTTCAACATTCATTGTTGAAATAGACGTTTTTGAGGGAAGAAGGAAATGGTGGACTATAACACTGTTGTTATAGTGAATGGTTTCTGAAAGGGAATGTTTTATGAAGTATTGGGATATATATATCTATCTTAAAAATCCGAATCCCTATACTAGTGTTTTTGAGTCGTCGTAACGATGTTTTACGTAACATTCGTTTTGACTCAAATAGATTTCCTTAAAGAATGAAATATGTACTTAAATATTGATTTAAGTAGATTGAATATCTTCAAATGTTGAGAATAAATAAGATTGGTGAATTACTTATTTTTAAATAAGTATGGAATTGCTTTTCCAATATGAAATGAACGTTTTGAGAATTTATCTTTGTAAAGATAAATTGAAATTGAATACTTGAAATCGATTTGAAAATCGTATATCAGTAGATATTTTGAAATATAAATTCACTATGGAATTTATAAAAGGAAATGGAAACTGTTTAGAAAAATAAACGTTGATTTATTTTTGAAGTGTGGAAATTTTATATCTAGTAAAGATATTTTGAAAGATACAATAATTTGGAAAATTATTTGGAATCTGATGATGTTGCGCATCTTTATTGATAGTTAAATAACCGACTATCAATAATTACCTTGAATAGGTATTTATTGTGAATTGGATGAATTTGAATGCCACACTTATTTTTGAATAAGCGCTCACTATTCGGGTTAGCCAGGAAAGGACCATGGGGTCGTATAACCCATTCCGAATATGTGATACGTCGTTATGAATTGCATTTGATGACCGGTGTTGAAGACCGGATATTTTTTAAAACGGAAGGATTATCGTCGAGTTACTCTACATCGGCTGATCTCCGATTTAGAGGTTTTATCACCCTTAGTGACGGGAAGTCCGGACGTGATTAGATAATTATCCGGATGTGCAAGGGCTTCGTGAGAAGTGCCTTCGGTTCTGTTCGATCCCGGAACAGACTTGTATGGATTGTGTGTCTGACGTTACAAATTGAGATATAAAGCTGATTTCTTTCAAATACATTTCTGTTAGTGGCGGAGAATTTATTCTCTTAGCTTAACACCCTTCTCTGAGACGTACGAGCTCAGAGGTTATGTAGTTGAAATTTATCAGCGATATACTCCCAATTTGGTAACGTGGCATACTGAGTGTTGCTGTGAAATGATCGTTGTTTGATCATTTATGATATGATCGTTTGTTTGATCATTTATCTTTGTGATCAATTCTATGATCATTTGTTGACCTGAAACATGGCTTTGTAGAAAGCGTAGCTTTGTGGACGAGACTTCATCAAGCCTCACACCCCGGAAATGGTCAAAATAGGAAGGATGCAGCAAGGTTCTAGGGAGTAGCGCCCCTTAGTGTATGTCATTCCTTCTGGATAGAGGTGGTATCATGGTATGGAGCCCAGATACTTAACCTATGTTGATACTGCTTATTATGTGGTTTGTTGCGAATCGGGGATCCTCGGGAAGATCGGTTACGATCGGGGGATGGCATACGCGTGTCAGTAGTTACCTATTTTTGCAGAGGTAACCCGGCCTTGTGTTGGCAGAGATCCGGTTAGGTTCTCGGGACGTTTTTCCAGAAGCGTTCCTTCGTGGCATAGGAAGTTCCTTAGCCTGACCATTTGTTGGAAATCCAAAGATACAATACGAGCCTTGTACGGTTTTAGTTGTAGAACCTGCCATTTAATATGGTAGCTATAGTAGGCATACTATAATGGTACCTATGTCGGCTAAGATTTATATTGTACTTTCGAAATGATTTCTACACTATGCACTAATAATAATATCAAAAATGATTTGATTCTGCGTAGTAAGCATCTTTGACTATCATAAGAAGAAACCTCCCCCAATTCTGCGTTTGCATTGTGTGTGTGGCGGGAGGTCTTATAGTAGTTTCATTTTCCAAAAGCATTATGAAATTTACTTTAAAATTATCTTGTTTTTGTTTTAAAGATAAACTGTTTTACGATCTCACACCAGTCACCATGACTGACTCGGAGTTTATTGTTTCCCTTCTAAACTCTGGGTGCCCACCAATTTCCACACGGGCAGCCTAGAGTTATGTTATCAGGATATTCTGGATATTCTGGAGCTTTGGAAGCAAGCTGGATGGCGTAACGTATCATCCGTATTTGTTTATTTATTCCACTGTGTATTCTGTATAAGGACAAGTTTATATAACTGTCCATTGTTGTATTGAGTTGTATATTGACTCTGATTGATGTATGTAAAAACTGATATAGTTCTTTGTTTTAAAAGACTAGTGATTATCTATTATATATTGTTCCGCTGCGATGTGTAAGATTCTGATATTGTTTTCTGTTCTGATGTTGTTCTGTTGTTCTTCTTTCTTCTCTTCTTTCTTCTTCTTCTTCTCTTTTTCTTCTATCTTTTCTTCTACCTCTTCTTTTAAACATTAAAGTTCGCGTTTCCTCCATCCGATTGTTCGACAGTTGCTACAGTGGACGTAGCAGTGTCGGGTTTTCGGAAGACGGATTTGCGGGTCTTTACAAATACATTAAAATACCACTTCAATTTACAAATTTATATAGACAAAATATCCCATTTAAATTTATATAAGTTTGAAATATTCATTTAAGCCACTTCTTAATTAATTCAAGTTATAAAACATATCTTAAATTTCAAATTTAATAGATTTCAAATCAACTTATTTAAGTATAATTCTTAAATAATTAAGAATTCCAAATCAATTCAAATTTATCTTTCAACCTGAAACATTATAAATTCTATATTTAAAAATATAAATTTTACATAAATACTTAAACATATTTCATATTGATTCAAATCAACTTTATTAAATCAACTTTAATAAATCTTTAAAATCATTATTTATTAAAACCATATATTTCTTTCAAAACCGTATAAATGTTTTTCAAAAACATTTATATATAGACCAACGGTGTCTGTATATAATTTTCTATCCTATGGTCAAGTGATACGGATATTTATCATTTCAATCCGCAATTTAAAATATATTCGGGTATATATCTTTTCAACCCGAAATCCCAAATTCAATTTAATTTGAAAATCGCTTGGGTTTATCATTTCAACCCATAACGATTTTCTCCTATTCTAAAGTCCATTCGGGTATGTATCATTTCAACCCATAGTGATTCTATACTAACAGGGAACTTGCAGAGTGATAACAGATATGATAATAATATAACAACGGTAACAGGCATATATCATCAGTATAAATAACAGATAAGGATGTCAGATGTCACAGGTGAACAGATACAGATGATGGCATATATATATCAATATAAATAACAGATAATGATGTCAGGTGTCACAGGTGAACAGATACAGATGATGGCATAGATATAACAATATAAATAACTAACAGCAGCATATTTCAATTGTCGTTTCAATTGAAATCAAATTTAATAAATATAAGAACATTAATCGTGAGTGATTTGCTCACCTTTCGAGGCTAGAGATGCACGAGAAGATGACACGGATACGCACACTGATACAGACATAGAGATTGAGTTACGAATCCAAGCAAAACAAATTGGCATGAATTCAACGATCAAAGCTGATAACAGAAATCGATGAAATCAAATCAAAACATTCAACATAGCAACAAATAAAAAATGTCCTGCGTCAAAGTTTTACAATATAATTCTATGTGCTACCGAGATCGAAATGGTCTGAAATTTAGTATGAATAAAGATCAAAACTTGTATTTTAAACTGCAAAAGATTCACTTGTTTTGGACAAGAGACGAGAAAAGTTACGATGTCACGAACATAGACTCAGGCCATGTTTGCAGCAGTGTAAAATAATTTAAGTACAAAAGAATAGCTGCCTGGGTCTAACTTCAAGGTCCTCGACCACTAATCAAACGATGTCGGATTTTGCTAAAATTTGACAGGCATAAACTAGGTAACTTCGACTCCTTTTTAAAAATAGAATCAACCCATTCCGATAAAACATGAGTGAGATATGATGTCGCGAACATGAAGTCTAACTACTGTTCAGAAAAAATATAACATGCAAAACTTATGAACTGTAATCATACGTAATACAATATACTTTAAACAAACTGTTATTTACTTAAAAATTTACAGGCTAAACGTATAACTGTATACAACCTGAAGCTTGAAATCCAACTACAAATATATTAATATATAAACAAATTACATGCGTAAATGTATCAACTACCAGCTGATAACCCAACAGATGATATACTCTAACATATATATAACTACTAAAACTTGTACCTTATACCCAGAAACATATTAAATCCCCATATATACTTATACTTAAAACCATTAGCAAACAGACTCTTAAACACATATTTATACCAATAATATAAACAAAACTGTTCTATAAGTATGCTTAAAACATAACTAAACTGATACATATGAACAAACTCAATTAACATCTCATTAATCAAGATTTCTGTAAATATATTCTTATTAAAATAAAACAGAACATATTATACAACAAAGCTTATGTAATACATATACATGGGTATACTCCTAGATCTTAAATATAAACAACTCTATGCATATGATTACACCAGTAAACAAATACAGCATATATATTTTTCTTTGAAATTCCTATAGACCACCTACTTATGCTCGGACAGATTATCTAAACTATATAACTAATAGTGTAAAATATAGATCTTCACTGCTTAGCTATATATATAAATTCCATAAAACAGAACACACTAAAACTAAGTAAACTAATGCATAGACAGAATATATAACAGATTTGGAACATATATATAGTGTATAACATATTGTATTTACTTATTTATATTTACAGTAAAATCAAAACTTAACCATTATTAAACATATAATATATACTGTGATAAACATTTTACAAAACTTAGTTTAGATATATATACTGATAGACAAACCATATATATAAGCTAACCTTATTATAAAACTTGCAATAATAATAGGAGACGAGGAGGCACGAAGAGAGAACCAGCCATGGTTGCTGCGTGTGAGGCCGAAGAGGGGGCAGTGCAAGGTGGCTCAGGCGGCTGCACTGGTGGACGGGCCGGCTGCCATGGTAGGGTTCGAGGAGAGGAGAGATGTCGGGTCTGCTAGATGGGCTTGATGGCTCGGGTAGAGGGACAGAGGGCGAGCTTGCTTGTTGGAAATGGAGGGGGAAGATGCGAAAGGCCAGGGGAAGAGAAAGTTGAATAGCTTTTAATTAAAAAACAGTGCACGTGCCTTCTATGTTGATATATAAATTTTTTATAAGGCACGAACCAAATAGGTGAGAAGATGCAACGTAAAAAAATGGAATGTAATGAATTAGCAACGGTCAAGCTTTGATTTCGGGGAAAATGTATTAAAGCAATTAATCAAATTGCTTGGGCTACACATTCAAGTGTGAAAGGCAAAGGAAAGCTAAAGGTCACCATTTATGGTACCGGTACGACGTATTGCTTAATTGTTTCTGTCGCGTACTGGACCTCAAAATACAGCGTTGAATATACCGTAGAGATCAGCGCGACGAGGCGATCAAAACGGTACACAGATATCAGTGGTATGATTGAATTATAAAAATTCGAATTTTCTAATAGCGGAAAATGCAAGAAAAACGCTGAAAAATAAGATAGACGGAGCCAAAGATGTCCGAATTTGGAAAAACGACAAACTGACATCTTGCTCAGAAGATGGTTTAGAATTTTTCTATGTAAAATATTTATGTTACGGAAACATTTTATTTTCATCGCTTTTTAACTGATTAAATTGAAGTGAATTTACGCGCGAAATAAATTTTCATATTTTCGGACGAAAATTTACCAGTTGTTATGTTTAATTAGACGCATTCTAAATATCAAATTTATATTTCAAAATTTTATCGTTTAAAATTTCACAAAATTTCAACTAATTACGTTATTAAAACAAGTTAAATTTACGGGTCGTTACATTCTCCCCCACTCAAAACTTTTCGTCCCCGAAAAGGAAGGAGGTAGGAGGATAGAAACAACTAGAAAGAAAATAGATTGGAATACAAGTAAAACAATTAATTTAAACTATATAATTTCAATTTAAATTAATTAATATTTAACAATTTGGTTAAATTCCTTTGAGTTCACTTAAGTTAAATCAATCTATCTATTTCTAAATTCATTATCTAATTATCTAGTCATCCTCAATTAACAATTTTTAAATCAATCAATTTGTATAATCATTTAATATACTCATATTTTATTCAACAAATTTTAATTCTTTTATCCCAAATTTTGATTAAGTTTATTCCACTTAATATCTTATTACATATACTAAATTGCATTTCAATATAACTTACCTAAATTATTCTACTTAATATATCTACTCACATATATTTAACCCATATAAATTAATTTAAAACATAAAAGTTTCGATTTAAATTAATTTACATCTATTAATTTCTTTTAAATTCAAGGTATTTTCATATGTTGATCAAATTTCAATTTATTAATTCTTTCAAACAAATTTATTAATTCCTTCAAAACAAATTTATTTCGTTATTAACTGAGTTTACTTATTATCCTATCTAACTCTATTAACATCTTTATAATCAAAATTTAGTGTATAACATTTATTATAAACACTCCAATTTTATTTATAAATTCAATTTATCTTATATATTATCCAATTACATATTCAACTTCTGTATGATTTAGGTAAGTTGTATTAGATGCAGTTGAACAATATACAAACAAAATTTTCCCAATTCAATTATTCAAGTTTAAATATTAATTCCAAATTTTGGTTTTATTTATAATTAAAATCATCCTTTAACAAAATTTAAGAATTAGACTTCCGATTAACTTTAAACAATTTAGAGATATATATAATATATTTATATCAAATCAAATTAAATTTTAAAATAAGATACCTATATAGATGTAAATCAAAATATACTGAAGAAATTCAAATCAAAATATATATTTTTTTTCTCAAAACAAAACCGTAGCAAAGCTACAGAATGGTTTCTCCACTTCGAAACTCGAAAATGAATGTCGATGATGCGGCCGCCATCACCGAAATTATTTTCTAGCGACAAAGAGAAGAGCACTGATTTCAACATTTTAAAATTCTTCGAAAACGATTTCTATTTGAAATATTTTAAATACTATACACTTTAAAACTTAAAAACCAAATTGAAATCACCCCAAAATTTAAATTCTCAAATTCTTGATTTAAATACATTTCAGATTTCAAATTTGCATTATAGCCAAGTTTATAACTTCAATCATTTATATTGCAATAGTCAATTGTTTACAAAACAATAAATGATAATCAAATATTATCACTCCAATAATTAATTTATTACAGTTTGGTTAAAGAAAATTTCATGCTTATATATATAGTAAAATCATACAAACTTCATTTTATTTTCCAAATTTGAAAACAACATTGTGTCAGCTTGCTCTGCTCAAGTGTTTTGGAAATCCTATCGATAGCGTTGATCAGACGAATCGATCAGAAACCCAAATCAACCTTAACAACCCAAACAACACAGCATATATTTAAAGCATTTATATATATTAGTTTACAAATACATTTCTTTGCTCGACGATACAGGAATGAATTTTCAAAATAAGGATAGGGTTTCAAATTTGATGGACTTAAATCAAATAGAAATTTGGTTCGAAGATAAGTTCGAAACAAGATATGATGATTAATAGCAAAGTAGGAAGATTTATAAGTTTATATAAATCGCGGGCAACCTTAACCGGGTCGACCGTGACTTCAAGAATATGATCGTTGTAGAATTTCGAGGTAAATCGACATTCGATCTCAAGAAATAAAATTCAGGAATAGCAGGAGATAGATAGCATCGTAAACCGAGGATACATAAATCTCCGGTAAATCAATGCCTATTGTAAAGGAGTTTCAACCCTTTACAAATCATTCGAAGTTCGGCGAGACCGCCGACTCATTATAAAGATCATTCAAAGTGGAGTTATGGGATGCTCCAGAATTGAAAGCAGACGAATAGTGAGGGACACGAATGAAATTTGGAACCGTAGGGAACGTTCCAAAATTCAAAGGAATCGAGTCAAAAGGAAGAGATTGAAACTCGAATGAGAGTGATTCTGTAAATACATTTACCCTATATGTTAAGTTTTGCCTAGAGCTACCAAAGCTCTGATACCACTTGTAACGACCCACTATTTTGGACCATTCAAATCGACAATAAATCCACACATGTCGGACTTGAATAATTCAAAACAATAGATTGTTAATTTAAATTGGCAAAACTCAGCATATATAGTAAATAAAATAATCACAGATCACAGACACAGAGTAATATAACAATAATGCAGCGGAAACAAAAGAATAGTAGTTCATGAAGCTACTATATATATAACAGAGTTAAACAAGATACAACAGAAGTCTCGAATACAATAGTCAAATACAATATCAGAATACATCACTGGAATCAACTGAATATCTGAAAGCTGGATAGATTGCTGGATCTCCAAGCGAAGCTCCAACTCCAAAGGTGAGTCTCGAATACTGGTACACTCAGTCTAACCCGAGCGTAAAGAAAACACAAAACACTCGAGTAAGGATTAACATTCTTATATCAATAAATCCAACTCAAGTGAAATAACGACTGAAATACAAGTGACTCAAAGGATGTTTGGGATAACCATCCTCTAAGGATCCATTAAACTATCTATATATACAGTAGAATACGCTAAGTAGATAATGTCCAATCAGTAAGGTACGATATCAAAATAGCGTTAAGTCATGGCTCATTCCACCCTTAACACATTTTTATTCCCAAGAGCATATACAAGACCGTAGTTTCCCCAAAACCGGAAGTCACCAGAGGGCAATCCATATACTAAAGGTACAAACCAAAATCGTAGTGGTCGCGAATAGGATAATCAGTATGACAAGGTACATGAGGCGATACCAACTAGGATACTAGTAGTTGCCTGATCCGGACTGATGTTGGGCATAGCAGCTACTACCCCAACACCGCGAAACAACACTCCCAAATCAAGGGGTGCACCCAAATCGAATCACATAATTAATAGATAAGGTATCGAAGAAGTGTGTCCGCTAGAGATGGCGATCCTCAATGGCCCGGCGCGGCTCCTGTTTTAGTTATGTCAGGGGTCATCCAAAATCGTTCTCTTTCTTCAGTAAACGCGTTCATCAAAACCATCCACTTCATTCTGGATCAACACTCCGTGTATATTAGTTATTAAAGTGGTTTCGGTATTGACAGAGAGTATGTCCATATCCGATCCCGGTCTCTTTAATAACTACGTATTATTACACCGATGGTCATTTAATAAGATCCCAAAATAGTTATATATCAAAACCGACATATCATTGCCATTTCAAAACCATATCAATACGATATCACTTTCACTTCAAATAAATCCATTTCCAAAATCATATCACTTTCCAAAGTTATATCGCTTTCGAAATTATAAGTCTTTTAAAATCATCACTTTGGAAATCAAAACTTGAAATTCATAACACTTTGAAATCCTAGCACTTTCCTCTTAAACAGTTTAGATATTCACAAATCAATTTACATAAACTCGAATTCCAAAATTAAAATTTAATTAAATCTCAAATCATCAATTTCAATTCAATTTAGTTTCTCAATAAACCCTTTCAAATTATCGATTTCAAATGCCTATTTGAACCATAAATAAACCATTTCAATTTCAATATATTTCAAGTTTAAATATTCGACATTTCAAAACTAAATTCGATAATTCAATTTATGTCCCAATTTAATTTCATTACATTTAGTTTTTGAAATATTTCTTTAATCATTTCAATACATCAAAATACCACTTCAATTTACAAATTTATATAGACAAAATATCCCATTTAAATTTATATAAGTTTGAAATATTCATTTAAGCCACTTCTTAATTAATTCAAGTTATAAAACATATCTTAAATTTCAAATTTAATAGATTTCAAATCAACTTATTTAAGTATAATTTTTAAATAATTAAGAATTCCAAATCAATTCAAATTTATCTTTCAACCTGAAACATTATAAATTCTATATTTAAAAATATAAATTTTACATAAATACTTAAACATATTTCATATTGATTCAAATCAACTTTATTAAATCAACTTTAATAAATCTTTAAAATCATTATTTATTAAAACCATATATTTCTTTCAAAACCGTATAAATGTTTTTCAAAAACATTTATATATAGACCAACGGTGTCTGTATATAATTTTCTATCCTATGGTCAAGTGATACGGATATTTATCATTTCAATCCGCAATTTAAAATATATTCGGGTATATATCTTTTCAACCCGAAATCCCAAATTCAATTTAATTTGAAAATCGCTTGGGTTTATCATTTCAACCCATAACGATTTTCTCCTATTCTAAAGTCCGTTCGGGTATGTATCATTTCAACCCATAGTGATTCTATACTAACAGGGAACTTGCAGAGTGATAACAGATATGATAATAATATAACAACGGTAACAGGCATATATCATCAGTATAAATAACAGATAAGGGTGTCAGATGTCACAGGTGAACAGATACAGATGATGGCATATATATATATATATATATATCAATATAAATAACAGATAATGATGTCAGGTGTCACAGGTGAACAGATACAGATGATGGCATAGATATAACAATATAAATAACTAACAGCAGCATATTTCAATTGTCGTTTCAATTGAAATCAAATTTAATAAATATAAGAACATTAATCGTGAGTGATTTGCTCACCTTTCGAGGCTAGAGATGCACGAGAAGATGACACGGATACGCACACTGATACAGACATAGAGATTGAGTTACGAATCCAAGCAAAACAAATCGGCATGAATTCAACGATCAAAGCTGATAACAGAAATCGATGAAATCAAATCAAAACATTCAACATAGCAACAAATAAAAAATGTCCTGCGTCAAAGTTTTACAATATAATTCTATGTGCTACCGAGATCGAAATGGTCTGAAATTTGGTATGAATAAAGATCAAAACTTGTATTTTAAACTGCAAAAGATTCACTTGTTTTGGACAAGAGACGAGAAAAGTTACGATGTCACGAACATAGACTCAGGCCATGTTTGCAGCAGTGTAAAATAATTTAAGTACAAAAGAATAGCTGCCTGGGTCTAACTTCAAGGTCCTCGACCACTAATCAAACGATGTCGGATTTTGCTAAAATTTGACAGGCATAAACTAGGTAACTTCGACTCCTTTTTAAAAATAGAATCAACCCATTCCGATAAAACATGAGTGAGATATGATGTCGCGAACATGAAGTCTAACTACTGTTCAGAAAAAATATAACATGCAAAACTTATGAACTGTAATCATACGTAATACAATATACTTTAAACAAACTGTTATTTACTTAAAAATTTACAGGCTAAACGTATAACTGTATACAACCTGAAGCTTGAAATCCAACTACAAATATATTAATATATAAACAAATTACATGCGTAAATGTATCAACTACCAGCTGATAACCCAACAGATGATATACTCTAACATATATATAACTACTAAAACTTGTACCTTATACCCAGAAACATATTAAATCCCCATATATACTTATACTTAAAACCATTAGCAAACAGACTCTTAAACACATATTTATACCAATAATATAAACAAAACTGTTCTATAAGTATGCTTAAAACATAACTAAACTGATACATATGAACAAACTCAATTAACATCTCATTAATCAAGATTTCTGTAAATATATTCTTATTAAAATAAAACAGAACATATTATACAACAAAGCTTATGTAATACATATACATGGGTATACTCCTAGATCTTAAATATAAACAACTCTATGCATATGATTACACCAGTAAACAAATACAGCATATATATTTTTCTTTGAAATTCCTATAGACCACCTACTTATGCTCGGACAGATTATCTAAACTATATAACTAATAGTGTAAAATATAGATCTTCACTGCTTAGCTATATATATAAATTCCATAAAACAGAACACACTAAAACTAAGTAAACTAATGCATAGACAGAATATATAACAGATTTGGAACATATATAGTGTATAACATATTGTATTTACTTATTTATATTTACAGTAAAATCAAAACTTAACCATTATTAAACATATAATATATATTGTGATAAACATTTTACAAAACTTAGTTTAGATATATATACTGATAGACAAACCATATATATAAGCTAACCTTATTATAAAACTTGCAAAAATAATAGGAGACGAGGAGGCATGAAGAGAGAACCAGCCATGGTTGCTGCGTGTGAGGCCGAAGAGGGGGCAGTGCAAGGTGGCTCAAGCGGCTGCACTGGTGGACGGGCCGGCTACCATGGTAGGGTTCGAGGGGAGGAGAGATGTCGGGTCTGCTAGATGGGCTTGATGGCTCGGGTAGAGGGACAGAGGGCGAGCTTGCTTGTTGGAAATGGAGGGGGAAGATGCGAAAGGCCAGGGGAAGAGAAAGTTGAATAGCTTTTAATTAAAAAACAGTGCACGTGCCTTCTATGTTGATATATAAATTTTTTATAAGGCACGAACCAAATAGGTGAGAAGATGCAACGTAAAAAAAATGGAATGCAATGAATTAGCAACGGTCAAGCTTTGATTTCGAGGAAAATGTATTAAAGCAATTAATCAAATTGCTTGGGCTACACGTTCAAGTGTGAAAGGCAAAGGAAAGCTAAAGGTCACCATTTATGGTACCGGTACGATGTATTGCTTAATTGTTTCTGTCGCGTACCGGACCTCAAAATACAGCGTTGAATATATCGTAGAGATCAGCGCGACGAGGCGATCAAAACGGTACACAGATATCAGTGGTATGATTGAATTATAAAAATTCGAATTTTTTATTAGCGGAAAATGCAAGAAAAACGCTGAAAAATAAGATCGACGGAGCCAAAAATATCCGAATTTGGAAAAATGACAAACTGACATCTTGCTCAGAAGATGGTTTAGAATTTTTCTATGTAAAATATTTAGGTTACGGAAACATTTTATTTTCATCGATTTTTAACTGATTAAATTGAAGTGAATTTACGCGCGAAATAAATTTTCATATTTTCGGACGAAAATTTACCAGTTGTTATGTTTAATTAGACGCATTCCAAATATCAAATTTATATTTCAAAATTTTATCGTTTAAAATTTCACAAAATTTCAACTAATTACGTTATTAAAACAGGTTAAATTTACGGGTCGTTACAAGCAGGGTACCCTAATTCTAGTTTAATTACGTTTCCAATTTCTAGCAATTATAGGGTTTGTAATTTAAAAGAATAACAGGTTTCAATTTAAAAGTTACAAGATCTTGTTCAAGTATAGATTATAGGGTTTATAGTTTGCCAATTCAATTTCAATTTTACAGGTTAATTAGGATTCTTAAACAATTTAATCAATTAAATTAGATTTAAATTTAATTTAAATAATCAAATCATTACACCTTATAGCCTTAGCTCTAGATCTGAAAAAATGGCCTTCAATCAATAGTGTTCCACTAGATCTCCTAGTTGCTTGCCTTCCCTCTTAATCTTGCTCTTCGATTTGATTTTATTTTGGGTTTAACTGAAGTTTGATTTTTGATTTGAAAATTAGGGAAGACATTATGGTTTCACTATAGATTTTGACAGCATAACTTTACTATCTTTGAAAATTAGAGATTAAGGTTAGGGTTAGCGTCTAATTTATAGAGTTAGTTTAGTAATATAAGCCATTGGATTAGCTCAGAACTCATTAAACTGCTTGTCCCTTTACTTCATCCCTATGGCATTCATCTCAGCCCTTAAACGAATCGACATCAGATCTAAATCACTTGATTTAACACGGGTTGGGTTGACCACCCTTAGGGTTGGGTTGACCGCCCATAGTCGACCTAGCTCAATCAAGCATCAACCTGGCCCTTTCTTATTTTGTTTATATTTACTCTAATTTTTGTTTAATTCTTTCGATCCTCATAAATCTCTCATACTAATTCGGACTACAACAAGTTATATATAAAAATTGTAAAGATAATTGCTACGGACACAATGGTGCAAGTCCCATAGCCAAATTCGAACGTTAGTGAATATTTCACTTTTAAGTCCTTATTTTATTTTAAATTAAATTTTCTTATTTAATTTGGAAAAATTTCGGGGCGTTACATTCTCTCCCCTTAAAAGGATTTCGTCCATAAAATCTCTAAGGATGGAAGAATTCAACTCACATAGCAACCAAAATCTACCTCCATCTACTCATCCATCACCCATGGCAACCATAGTCCTTAGTATTTTCTAATGCAATTATGTATTTATGCAACATGGAATGCATATAAACCTAAACTAATGCAAAAGAATTGTCGGTTTACTATACCTCCTGTTTATGCAAGAATGCTCATGTTATGCGTCCAAATGTATGCAAGATCCTAATGATATATTGATAATTCTATATGCATGCACAACCATATGACCATATGCAACATCCATATGCATAAGACCAATAAATAACAACAAATCAAGAAGCAATATGAAAATGATATGAGTGTGTGTGCTTATAGGACCTACTATACTAATGTGTAGAAATATAAATGCGACCAAACCATCCATATACATTCATTAACATCCTTTACCTATAACATGTCCTATTGACACGTTTACAAACATCCCTATCATCCAAAGATCTCTACCTAAGATGGTATACCCTCCCAAATCCTATCATAAGGGTTCTAACTAAAGAAAGATTGAAACTTAAGATGTAGCATAAAAGAGTTGTGGGTGGGAAGCTCAGATCTTCTCCTCAGGCTCTCATGTTCTCCCTACTAGATCGTCTCCCCACTGAACCTTGACTAAGTTAATATTATTATTGTGGGGTCGCTATGTGACATGCTTTAAGATATAGGTAGGTGCACAATGAGTGAGTGACTCACACTCCACCTCAACCTCCTCCAACTGACTAGGCTCAACAACAGCAGTGGAATCATGCAAACAATTTCGCAAGTGCGAAACATGGAAAACATCATGCATCCTAGCCAACTTTTTTGGAAGCTCAACCCTATATGCCAATTTCCCAATCCTAGCCACAATCGGGAACGGTCTAACAAATCTCGGTACTAACTTCCCGACCTAACAAATCTCATCGCATACCTTAGGGATGAAACCTTCACAAATATCATGTCCCCCACTGTAAACTCCAACTTCAAATGCCTCCTATCTGGATAAGACTTCTGCTATCTTAGGAGTCTTCAACCCCCTCTGAATCAAATCCACTTTCTTTAACGTCTCCCTAACCATATCTGGCCCTAGAATGATCCTATCCATCGTGTCCCTCCAACACAATGGTGATCTTCATAGTCTGCCATGTAAAGCTTTAAATGGTTCCATCCCAATGCTAAGCCGATAGCTATTATTATAGGTGAAATCAACCAATGGTAGATGATCCTCCCATGAACCTCCAAAGTCGATGATACACATCCATAGCAAATTGTCCAAAACCTGGTTTACCCTCTCTGTCTATCTGTCAATCTATGGATGTTATGTTGTACCTAAGCTCAGCTTAGGCCCCAATGCCTCCTGCAGACTCCTCCAGAATTCATTAGTGAAAAGTGTGTTTCAATCGCTAACTATACTTATAGGAACTCCGTATAGCCTAACGACCTCTCTCACATACAAAGCTGCCAATGATGCCACCGTCCTAGAACTCCTTACTGGTATGAAATGAGCGCACTTGGTCAGTCTATCAACTATAACCCAAATGCTCTCATTTCCTCTCCTAGTCCTCGGTAATCCATCAACAAAGTCCATAGAAATGCTCTACCACTTCCATTGAGGAATATCTAGTGGCTGCAACAGTCCTCCTAGCTTCTTCTGCTCTACCTTCACCCTTTGGCAAGTCATACACTTAGCTACATACTCTGCTACTTGCCTCTTCATACTAGGCCAAAAGAAAACTCACTTTATGTCCCTATACATCTTATCACCACTAGGATGTGGTCATCCTAGAATGGTGAAACTCAGTCAACACCTCATTAATAAAATCTACACTACGTGGAATACAAATCCTACCATCCCTCCATAACCATACCCTCGGGTCAATGGCATAATGCCTCAAGTGACTGGATGACACACCTCTAACCATCCAAACCAAAACATCCCTTAACTCCTCATTCTCTCTCCGTCGGATCCAATATGCTCCATCAAGATAGGCTGAACATCCAAAGCTGCTAGTAATCTAGAGGTAATATCCGATGATGGTCTGTAGTCAAAAGTAGAAATATACTCCAAATGTCTCCACTCCAAAAATAGAGGACTTAACACTACTCTCTGTCTACTCAAAGCGTCCGCTACTACATCACCCTTTCCCTAGGTATAAAAAATCTCAAAGTCATAAGATTCTAAGAACTCCATCGACCTCTGCTTCTTAAGTTCAAGCCCTTTTGAGAGAACGGGTATCTCAAGGACTTATGATCAGTGAAAAGATCAAACTTCTCCCCTAGAAGATAATACCTTCATGACTTGAGCGCAAAAACTATAGCCACCAACTCAAGATCATGTGTCGGGTAGTTCCTCTCATGGGTTTTCAATGGCTATTTGCATAGCACACTACCCTTTCCTCCTACATCAAGATTGTGCCTTACCTCGTACCACAAACGTCAATATAAACTATAAAAGGCTTAGTCCTATCTGGTAAAACTAACACTAATGCACTGCTCAATGCCTCCTTCAACCTAATGAAAGCCTCCTCACACTTAACATCCCATGAAAAGGCAAAAAAATTCTTGGTAAGGCAGGTAAGTGGAGCAGAAATCTTTGCGAATTACTTATCGAATTTTTGAAAATAACCCGCGAGACCAAGAAATCTACGCACCTTCGTGGCATTCTTCGGATCCTGCAAATCCTGAATTGCTGCCACTTTATTCAGGTTTACTGCTAAACCACCCTCTGAGACAATGTGTCCCAAAAGGGAACCTCCTCCCTCCAAAAGTGGTACTTCGAAAACTTAGCCTTAAGCTTATATGCACGGAGTGTCCTAAGCACCTCCTCCAAATGCAATGCATGCTCCTCTCTACTCCTTGAGTACACTAAGAAATCATCAACAAACACTGCTATAAACTTACTCAACAATCCCCTAAACACTCGGCTCATCAAGTCAACAAAGTAGACAGGTCATTGGTTAGTCTGAAGGGCATGACTAATCGCTCATATAATCCTTCGGGAGTTCTAAATGCCATCTTCTGGATACCGTCCTGGGCTGCACGCAACTAATGGAACCCTGTAGCCAAGTGAAGCTGGGAAAATACTCTAGCTCCAACCAACAGATCAAAGTGATCATCTATTCGGGGAAAAGGATACGATACTTCTTCGTCGCTTTATTCAGCTCCCTTTAGTCAACGCAGCGTCTAAGAGAACCATCCGCCTTGATGGCAAAGATGACAGGTGCTTCCCACTTAGAAATGCTCCTCATAATAAAACATTTCTCCAACAACTCATTCACCTGCTTACTCAACTCACGTCTTTTCCTTGGTGCCATACGCCTTTGAGGTAAGGCAACTGGTCGAGCATTCTCAACAAGATAAATCCTAAACTCGATCTCTCTCTGGGATGGAGACTGGTAACCTCAACAAAAATATCAAGAAAATCTCTAACTACTGATACAGAATCAAGCTCATTCCATGATAGATTTAGGGAATAAAGATAGCTCAACATAACTGACCCTCGTGGATCATAGAAAACCTTTAAGCTATGCCCACTACAAGTGCTCAATCTAAAATCCTTCCTATCGCAGTCTAATATAGCACCATACACAGCCATCCAATCCACACATAATATCAACCCAAACCTAGAGAATCCCAATACAAAGGCATCACAATCAAACTCAACCCTTAAGATAAACAATTTCAAACCTTACACAACATAGATAAATAAGCTGATCCTCCTATGGGGTTCGACACAACTATAAGGTCTGTCATAATGTTAGTGCTAAGTGTAAGTCATCTACAATTCTACTAGAGTTAAAGGAATGAGAAGCCCTAGTATCAAACAAAGCAAAAATAGAGAGACCGGAAAGATATGACACAACTTCAATCGCCACCTTTTTCCCTTTATCGTGTTGGCTACACAATGGAACTAGGGACTGCCTCAAGAGCGTAAGGTTGAACCACCTGAGTCAAAGTCTGAGAAGAAGCTCTCGACGGTGCAGTGTAATCTCACTTCGAATGCCCAAACTGATCACAGTTATAACACTTCATCCTAGAGGGGTCTCAATGCACTCTTTGGCAAAATGCCCATGCTTCCTATACATATGGCACTTCAAGTACTTCTTCTGAATCCTCCCTTCTTCTTGCCCTTCTGGAACCCTTTCCCCGCAGTCTTTGTAGTTTCTTCCTTCACCTCTTTCTTAGCAATAGAAGTAAGCAAAGACATCTCAACAAGTCCCTCGAATGTAGCTCCTACCAAAATATGGTTTACTACTAAATCTTACATCAGCTTATTCAAACCTTTAGCAAACTTGAGAGCTTTCTTGTTCGGTGTACTGATCAACTCCACACCAAACCTTACATGCTCGTTAAATTGTTTCACATATGCCTTAACTGACATATTACCCTACTTAAGATTGATAAAACTCTCCAACTGGACACCCTCCTAAGCCTGTGACAGAAACTTCATCTCAAACCTCCTACGGAACTCTCCCTAAGTCATAGCACAACCCTCTTTCGCTGCCTCTAAAACTTCTCACAGCTCAAAGCCTCACCCTACAGCTGCCAGGTAGTAAGCTATCATAATATCATCAACTAATCCCATAAGTCCAAATATCCTCTCGCATGCTTGGATCAATGATCTCGAATCCATGTAAGACTCTATCTCGAAAAAAGGCTTGCCTTCCAAACTAGAAAATTCCTTACACAGCTTTGCAAAGTCAAGAGCGACAAGTGGGCGAACAGGAACCTCACTAGCTGCTGCACCAGCAGGCTCTCTAATGGGTATATCCTCAACCTATCTCCTAGCATGTAAGTACCAATGGAACCATATGGACATGTTCACGCCCAAAATCTTAGGAACATTGGTAGAGCCTGACCTTGCGGGATCAGCCATCTCTATCTGTGAATAGTAAATATTTAATTAATAACTTCCATAGATAGCTCAAAACGAGGTTAAGAGATAAGAGATAATATAGGTAGGAATTGAAATGAGGATAAGCATGAATATGAGGGATTTTGATAAAATTTTGGAAAACCTTTTGGAAATACTTATATGTATATATATATACTTAAAAATCTATTTTTGGAAACAATTTTGAAAATCATTTCCTTTATCAAAAATAATGTATATTATATCTCATACATATTTCATACGGTCCTAACCCTAGGAATATTGAACCTAAGATCTGATACCAGCTGTGACAACCCGCACCTCTCGACAAGTCCCAAAAACTATCGCATTGAGAAATGCAGATCTTGGATTTAAAAATAAACTAGTATCACAGAGACTAAGATAGCAATATGAGAAATAACTATCTAATCACAACGTATCACAGCGGAAGCAAGATAATAGAAACAAGGATAAAATCTTAGAAAAATAATAGCAGTCTCGGAAACATCATATCATACCGTAGTCTAAGAAAATATTAGTACAGAAGTAAAAATCAGAGTATGTCATAAAAATATCCTTCAAAACCGAAACATAGAGATAACAGTACTAATAAGTAATACATTATAAGAGATAAAAGTAAAAAAGCTAAGCTCCAAACTAGGCACCACTATCTGATAGCAAGGATGGATCAGTCACCTACTGCTATGTCCACCTATGGTTGGAAAAAAGGAAAAGTGGAATTGGTCATACATAAGTCTGGTGAATGAGAAAAAGACTAATAAGATGATTAAGTGCGATTAATTCTAAATCTACTCTAAGTGATATAGAGTGCATATATTATGTCCATGGACTCCTAAGGTCAAATACCTAAGGATACTTGCCTAACACAATGAGTCAATCTACAAGTCGAACCTCACATAATCGGTCAACCAAATCGAGATCTATTGTCCCTTCTATACTTACACTACGCCAGAAGAGGGAGAACACCGAAATGAAAACTAGTATAGGGACTCATCGTACGAACCTTGTCTATCTTTCGATCGTACCGGCAAAGTGCCTCTTATGTACCACTTCGGAGCCCACCATAGGTGAACTTCAGCCAGTACTAGGCCCCTGATGTGCACGTAAATTTGCATATATTTACATCCATATTTTATCTCTTTTTATTTAAATAAATATCATATTTGGGCATTTTAACATGTTTAAAACCAAAATTTAATTATTTTCAAATCATCATATATTCATCTTCATTTTGGGGAAAAATGGTCATTTTTTGTGCATATGTCAATTTGAGAATTTTACTTGGACATTTTTTATGATTTTTATAGGAAATTTTGACGCATATGCAAGAGGGATTCATGATGATATATGTATGCACAAGGGAATACAAAGGAATGAAGAGGAAATAATTCAAGTTCAAGATCATAGAGGACCCCACCCACTTACCTAAATGTACAATTAGGAGCTAGTGGACAACTAAGTGAAGATTAAAGCTTCATGCATATTAAATGATGGATTAATTAGTGGCTAATGGTTACTTGGTGGCCATACTTTTTAAAGGGCATTTTGGGAAGCTCCCTAAAAATGGGATTAAGATTTTATGCATGTATAAATAGCCCTCTTATGTACATGTAAATATCTTCTACTCTTTCACATTAGTTAGGAAATTAAAAGAGCAAGTTGTAATGGCAATATTTCATGAAATAAAAATGGCTTCCAAGCCTCTTCCTCTTTTCTTTTCTACATGTTTTTCTTTTCTTTTATGTTAATGTTTATTTTTATGCTCTCTTTCTTTTAATATTCATAGCCTAGATTTACATTCATGCAAGAATGTAGCTTTAATTTTTATGCAAACAGTTAGTAGTTAGTCTCTCTTTCTTCCTTTGCTTAGTTTTCATTTCTTTGCTTTTTAATGTTGAAATTTACAAGTGTTGATTTGATAACACAAATGAGTAGCTAAACCCCTTCAATTTAAGGGTAATGAAGCTCTCTAACTTTATGTAATTTCAACATTTTTATGATTTATGATCTCTTTGTTTGTGCTTTATGAAAGTGAATCTTGATGTAAGTTTATACAAGTGGGTTTGATAGCTTATATTGCTTATGCAAATGAGCTATTCTTATTCAACATAAACACAATTTACATCATCATTTGCTAATTAATTTTTGATTTTGAAATGAAAGTAAAAAATGAAAGTTGATGATCTATATTACTAGTTACAATACTAAATAGATCATACTTAAAACAGCTTTTGCTTAGGCTTCATTTTCATGAGAATAGATAAGTGGTTTATTTGTTGTATTATAGTTTGATGGTTTGAGTTATGTTAATTAATAACATAAACAAACCATACTTATGATAAATACAACAATATTTTACTTAATATCAAAGTTAGATATCATAAATTATTTGTTTGTTGATTTACAAAAATATGAGAGTGTAGTTCCCTCTAAATTGTTCTCTAGTCTAATAGTTTTTAAATCACATTTCAATTCTAGCTTTAGCTTCTTGTTTTTGTAGTTAATAATTTCCTCTCACTTTGGTCTAATTTAATTGAATTGAAAATTTTAAAATCTTAAAAATTCCTTGTGGATCGACCCGTACTCGCCACGTACTAAAATTGTACGCCGTGCGCTTGCGGTAATTTTATTTCAAAATTTATCGGCATTTTTCTAATCAATAGAAAATTTACTGTTAAACAAGTTTTTTCCGTCGTTGCCGGGGAATTGCTTTGATTTTAATTTTCTATTCTTCCAATTAGTTTTTCTTTGTGTTTTTGTTTTGTGCGTGTTTATATAAAAAAAATTTTGTCTCTGTTTATTTGATCTTTGTTGTCAATTTGTTTGTTTTTTGGTTGCTGTTCCTATTTGTAATTGCATTTGCATTTCTATTATCTAAAAAAACATTCACAATTTCAAAACAAAAATATTTTATTTCCATTTCATTTACAATTTGCATTTCATTTTACTATTTACATTTCATTTTGCAATTTATATAAACAAAAGAAAAAAAACGGTGCATTGCCACTATTTGCTCTCTACCTCTCTGTTTACTGCTGTTATTCCTCCAATTTCACCATTTTTCTACCACTTACATCTACCATTCACCTTCCTCTTTCACTACAAATACCATCAACTTCACTTCTAATTATCCCTTCTTCAACCATTACTTGCCTCTTACCACCTCTATAATCTGCCATTCATGCAAACTCCACAATCTCCTCCTCTTATTTCTGCCATTATCACTGCATAACTTCCCCAACCCTCCTCTTGCAATCAACCAAGCAACTTCACTTACCAGTCACCTGCTATCACATAACTTCCACTGCCACTCACTAACATCTACACATCACCATCAACATTCAACACTGCACACAGCAGTGCTTCATACATTCACATCCACAATTAGCTTCCAACATCACTGCACACAACTCTACTGACCAGTGCCACCACATCAAACATCCTCCTTCCTTCACAATTTTACAATAACCTTCCATCAGCTCCTCCATTACAATCACTTACATCAACTACCATAGCAGCTTCTAACTGCCCTCTGCCCAATAACTGCTGCTATCACTGTCACGACATCCACTGCAACATCCCCTTTCATCCACCACTTCTGACAATACACAGCAACAATTCTCCCCATACACCATTTAATACACAATGCCTGCCAACTCCCCCATTCATTCACCCCTGTGCAAACAAGCAAGTCAATCACTCCAGCACATTCATAAACTCCTATCGATACTGCTGTGCACTTCAGCCACTATCAATTTCCCAAACTGCAATTTCAAGTTCCACATACCCAAGTGCACCTGACCACTACATTCCACAAACATACTCCCCTCTACCCTGCAACATTCACCACAATTACTTATAACTTCACCACATCTTCAATTTCCAGTTCCACAACCTTCATTTTCACTAATACTTCATCCCACTGTCTACCAAGCACATCTCCACATTTTCACCAATACCATATCTTCACATTCCAAACAGCAGTACCTATCAACCACCCACCTGCCTTGCTTCGGCCTGAACCACTTCGACCACATTCACCCTGCCTTGTACATCACTCTACGCTGCTGTCAAAACTGCCGCTGCAGCCTCAGCTGAACCATTGCCTTCCACCATCTGCTGACCACCTTGTTCAAACCCTGTAAAACCATCCACTTGCCCACATAACATACCACTGCCTCTGACCAACTTTACAACTCATATCCCCAAACATTGCTATACCAGATCAAACATCACCAGTTCAAACAACAGTGGCCATCCCCCATTATCAACTTCCTGCCTGTACCATTCAAACACTTCATATACTCCCCTCCACAGCCATATCATATACTCACCACTGACAACACTTCACACAATTCCTCGACATCGAGCAACTCGGCATCGCTGCAACACCAACCGCCGACAATTGAACTCGAACCACTCCTTCACCTCGACCACCCATTTCCTGTCATCATCAAAAACACCTAAATCGCCTGCATCAATCATGACCCCATACCACCAGTCAACCACCACTGTGATCATCGGACACTTCCGCAATCCCAAACCCAACTCGAACCACAAAATCGCCTCCATCACCGAACCCATTTCACAATTCCTTCGAAACTCTGAATTTGATTTTGATTTCAATTTTCTTTTTTTTCCTTCCGTCTCTGTTGATTGTCAATTTCGAATTCTTTTTTTTTTTAGAAAGGACGAAGTAAATTGGGATATGAGTTATTGGGTCGGGTGGGTTGTTTAAATTGTAGATAGCTTTCTGTTTTTGTGTTTGTATTTATTTTTAATTTTGTTTAGCTTAGCGATTTGTTCTTTCATCTTTTTATTTTTATTTTTATTTTTTTAAAAAAGAAAAAAAACAAACAAAAACAATTTGTTTTGTTTCAAAAATTTTCTGAGTTCCTTTCTTTAAAAAAGTTGTTTTTGTTTTATTTATTTTACTTCTTAATAAAGATTTTCATTTGTTTCATTTTAAAGTTGTTTTAGCTTTTCCTTGATAAAAAAAACTTTGCAATTTGATTAAAAAAAAGGTTGTTTTGAATTTTTTTTGTTCTAGTTTTTCATTTGTTTTAGTTTTTCTTTGATATATATATATATATATATATATATATATATATATATATCATTATATATATATAATTTGTATATATCTTGTTTTTAATTTTTAGGTTATAGGTGGCAAAAGTGCTTGCTAAAAATTTTGTTTTGCTAAAAAAAATCGCCGCTAAAAAAATTGCTAATAATCTGCACGCTCTAGTATCATGCCATTTTCCCTTGTTTTATTTGAATTGCATTGTTGGTTACTTGCCTTTGCATTTAAATAAAAAAAATCAAAATCCAAAAACAAAAACAAACTTCATTTTAGTTGCATTGTAAATTCACGTTTAATTTTTGTTTTGCATTCATCTCATCTTATTTTTATTTTCTAAGGGCAATACCCCAATTTATATAAGGTGAGGGATTTCAACACCCTTTCCTTAGCCCACAAACGCATTTCATCGTAGAATTTGACTTAAGGGTGTCACGAGCTCATCTAGGGCTTAATTGTATCTTCACAATTGTTTTCTTTGAACAATTTTATTTCTTGGTGTCTAGGCTACGGCAGAGTAATAACCAGTTATAAAATTTACAGTGATTTGTTCGTAAATATTATACGGGTTGTTTCTCTGAAGGTACTTAAACCTTCGGCTGCATTGATACGGTGATTCATGGTGCACCGATAACCCCTGCCCGTTACCTGGCTGAGAATTTTTTTTGTTGATTTAAGACAAAGTGTGATTATACAATTTTGGGTTAGGAGCTACTAAGGATAGAAAATTGTAATTAAGTCCTTTACATTCATTTAGTTGCATTAGTTCATGCATATTTTAAAAAAATCAAAAATCAAAAATCCAAAAAAAATGTGTAAATTTTACTTAACTTAGTTTTTAATCCAAAAAAAAAATCCTTTTTTCCTTTCCTTTGAAAATTTTCAATCAAAAACAAAAATCCAAAAAAATAATATAAAATCTTTTCAAAAAGAAAAAAAATTCAAAATTCAAAAACAAAAAAAATTTGGAAATTCAAAAAACAAAAACAAAAGTCAAATTTCCATTTTCTAGAAAAAAAAATCCTTTTGGTAAATATTTGAAAGTTTGAAAATTCAAAAAAAAAAAAAAAAAAAAACAAAAACATATAATAAAATTTGGAAAGCCAAAAACAAAACAAAAATCAAACTTTTCTTTTGAAAATAAATTTTACTTGGTAAATATTTTTCTTCCTAAAAAAACAGTTTTTCACTTCTCGAACTCGATTCTAAATTATTTCTCTTCTCGACTTTCACTTGTGCAGGAGTACTTGGGCTCACAACATAATAAAAAATCGTTGGACTCGTGACTCAACAACTAACCGTTTAACCCGAACAAACGATCCTCCTGAAATGGCGAACGAGAACGCCCCTCGAAGTCTTATGGATAGAATCTTTCCCGATAGAGTTTCTATTCCATCTTGCATCACGTTACCCGCCCCTATGGGTAACCATTTCGAAATTCACTCAAACCATATTCCCACGCTTTCGAAATTTGGCAATTTCGAGCACGATGACCCCTACATCTTTTTGACGAAATTCGAACAAGTTTGTGCAACCATTAAACTCCAACAACTTTCCGATGAAGAAATCAAACTTTGATTAATCCCATTCGCTCTTATGTATTACACTGAAAAATGGTTATACAGCTTACCATCGAACTCGATTAAAACTTGGGAAGAATTTGTAATAGCTTTCTTAAAAAAGTTCTACCCTTGGAAAAAATGAGTAGAATCCGAAACGAAATTGTAAATTTTCATCAATTCAAGGGAGAACCATTCGGAAAATATTTTGAAAGATTCAAAGAGCTTTTGATTAAATGTCCACACAATAACTTCGAAAAATGGACGATTTGCCAAATATTGTACGATGGACTTGAAAACAACTCACGACCATGCTCGAATCAATGTGCCAAGGCAATTTTCTTGCCCAACATCACGACGATGCTTGGCAATTTCTTGAAAACCTCGCCAAAAAGTCGTCCCAATGGGAATGTTCGAACGAATAATCAATCTACTCACGATCGAGTGCACACTCGATAGGATCTTCTTTTGCTTTGGAAGCAAAGATCGACACAATGATTAAAAAATTCGATAACGTTTTCTCATCGAATCAAATGAACCAAGCTTCCCAACCAATGTGTTATAAATGCAACGATCCTAATCATATAGCCAATTAGTGTCCCAATTATGTCGAACAAATCAATGCTTTCAATAAAGCCAAAAACGACCCGTTTTCTCCAACGTACAACCCTGGTTGGAGAAATCATCCGAATTTTGCATGGAACCAAAACAATCCCAACGCGAATATGATTCGCCCCAATTTTCAAGCATTCCTGAATAATGCTTTGAATCCTCCTTTTCCGCCCAACAATTTTCAACCAAACTTTACGGGTCCGTATCATAATCAACCGCAACAGTCAAATTTTCAACCAAATGCTATTCATCCTCCCCAAGATGATAAACATTTAAGTTCACTTGAGAAAACTCTTGAAACGTTGGCTAAAGCAACTACTCAAAGTCTTCAATCAAACAGCAATTTGCAAAATTTATTGACCTCATATATGCAAAACACAAACCAATCAATTGCAAAACTCAAAATGCAAATGAGTCAATTAGCCACGTCTGTAAGTAAACGCGAACGAGGAACATTCCTAAGTCAGCCCCTTCCAAATCCCAGAAATCAAAACGCAAATTCAAATCAAGCCCATGTTGTTCAAGATAGAAACTTCACCTAATTGAATGCTATCACAACTTTACGTTCCAGTAAACAAATCGATAATCAAGTCGTTAATCCAAACGATTTACCGGAAACCTCTCTCGACACTTCTAAAACAATAAACGAATCTGAACAGAACACGGAGCCAAACGTTGAATTGAATTCCAATCAAAATTCTTCTTCTTCTACTCGAGTAGACCTGCCTACCGAGTATCGTGTTCCATTTCCACATCGTCTTCGACCAAAGAAACACTCGGACCAAATGGAAAAGATGTTGGAAATTTTTAAATAATTCAAAGTTAACATTTTGCTTCTTGACATCGTTTAGCAAGTCCCCACTTACGCAAAATTTCTTAAGGACTTGTGTACCCAAAAGTGACACACTCAAGTGCCCAAAAAAGTCTTCTTAGCCGCCAGTTTGAGTGAAGTCTTGTCCCAATCCATGCCCGTTAAATACAAAGATCTTGGCTGCCCTACGATTTCGTGTACAATTGGAGACAAGACGATTAACAAATGTTTGATTGACTTAGGCACGAGTGTCAACTTGATTCCATACTCCGTGTATGAACAATTGGGCTTAGGTGAGCTCAAACCCACAAAAGTTATGCTTCAATTCGCCGATCGTTCCATTAAGAAGCCCGTGGGAGAAATCGAAGACGTGCTCATTCGAGTAGAGCAATTCATGTTCCCCATTGATTTTTATCGTTCTCGAAACACAACCCATGACAAATAACATGAGTCAAATTCCATTGATTTTAGGCCGACCATTCTTAGCCACCTCAAATGCCTTAATCAATTGTCGTAACGGTTCGATGAAAATCTCTTTTGGAAACATGACTTTGGATCTTAATATTTTCAATCTTAAAAGCCAATCGAACGAACCTCGTGACCAAACGTTGGAATTTAGTGCCATTCACGAAAACTTTGAAAACGAGACACTTAATCTTAACGATGAACGCGAGGCTGAGTACGAAAAATTGTTTCACGAAATTCCCAACGAAATTGAATACACTCTTCCCTTTGAATCGCATCCAGTTGAGTCCGAATCTCAACCCAAATCGTTGATCGAAAAACTCTCGAAGTTGGACCTCAAACCACTTCCCGATCACCTTAAGTACGCATACTTAGGTGATAACGAAACGTTGCCCGTCATAATTTCCGCAACTCTCTCTCTCTTGATCAAGAAACTTCCTTACTTTATATTCTTCGAAAAACAAGGAAGCGATGGGATGGTCGATCTCCGATATAAAGGGAATTAGCCCGGCTCTTGTTCAACATCGCATTCATTTAATTGACGATACCAAGCCTGTTCGTGATGTGCAACGAAGGCTTAATCCAAAAATGAAAGATGCAGTGCATGATGAAATTCTTAAACTTCTCGACAACGGAATCATTTACCCAATCTCCGATAGTTCATGGGTTAGCCCAATTCACGTTGTACCGAAAAAGTCTGGGCTAACCGTTGTCAAGAACGATTCAAATGAACTTATTCCAACTCGTACTCAAACAAGTTGGCATGTTTGCATTGACTATCGAAAACTAAATGCTGCAACACAAAAAGATCACTTTCATCTTCCCTTCATTGACCAAATGTTCGAACGGTTGGCCGGCCATGAATTCTACTGCTTTCTTGATGGTTATTCCGGCTATAACCAAATTCCAATCGCTCTCGAAGGTCAAGAGAAAACGACTTTCACATGTCCATTCGATACCTTTTCTTATCGACGTATGCCATTCGGACTTTGTAACGCTCCTGCGACTTTCCAACAATGCATGGTTGGCATCTTTTCTAACATGATTGAACGTTTTTTAGAAGTTTTTATGGACAATTTCTCTTTCTTTGGCAACTCTTTTTCACAATGTTTACATCATCTCGAGTTGGTTCTAAATCGATGTAAAGAAAAACATTTGACTTTGAATTGGGAAAAATGCCACTTTATGGTCAAACAAGGCATAGTCCTTGGACATATCATCTCAAATAAAGGCATTGAGGTAGATAAAGAAAAAATCGACGTAATTGCAAATCTACCCATTCCCAAATCTGTTAAGGACATTCGATCATTTCTAGGACACGCTGGCTTTTACCGACGCTTTGTGAAAGACTTTAGCAAAATTGCTCGTCCTTTGACGACTCTCCTCGGAAAAGACGTTCCTTTCGATTTTAACTCTGATTGTATCTCTCTTTTTTGAATGTCTTAAGAACGAACTCATTTCTGCTCCAATCATTTGCGCACCCAATTGGGATCTTCCTTTCGAAATAATGTGTGGTGCTTCGAACTTTGCCGTTGGTGCTGTCTTAGGACAACGCATCAACAAGATCCTTCACGTCATTCACTACGTGAGTATGACTTTGAACGACACTCAACTCAACTACACAACAACCGAAAAAGAGCTTCTAGCTATCGTTTTTGTGCTTGAAAAGTTTCGACCTTACTTGATAGGTTCACACATTACTGTGTACATGGACCACTCTACGCTTCGATATCTCTTCACTAAAAAGGATGCTAAGTCTCGTTTGATTCGTTGGGTCCTTTTACTTCAAGATTTGACCTTACAATTAAAGACAAATAAGGATCCGATAACGTCATAGTCGATCAGTTGTCTCGTCTTCCGAACGCACCATCTTCTTTTCCAATCAATTAAACTTCCCCGATGAACAACATCTTTCAATTTCTATCGACCCATGGTACGATGATATAGTGAACTACTTAGTCACTAAAGAAACTTCCTCATCTTGGTCCAAACAGGATAAATACAAATTCATGTCCCAAGTGAAATATTTCTACTGGCACGATCCATACTTGTTCAAATATTGTCCCGACCAAATCATCCGACGTTGCATTTCGGATAATGAGATCAGGAGTGTTCTTTCGTTTTGCCACAATCAAGCGTGCGGTGGGCATTTCGGTCCTCATAAAACTGTGGAAAAAGTGCTTCGGTGTAGTTTCTATTGGCCTTCTCTTTTCAAAGACTCATTTGAATTTTGTAAAACTTACGATCGATGTCAAATGCTTGGATGAATTTCTCGACGAGATATGACGCCTCTAAATCCCATTCTTACGATCGAAATCTTTGATGTTTGGGGTATCGACTTTATGGGTCCTTTTCCCAATTCTTTTGGAAACTTGTATATCCTTCTTGCTGTCGATTACGTTTCAAAATGGGTCGAAGCCGTTCCTTGCAAAACTAACGACCATAGAATTGTTGTGAAATTTCTCAAAGAAAACATATTTTCGAGGTTCGGCACACCTCGCACAATAATCAGTGATAACGGAACCCATTTTTGCAACCATTCTTTTGAAACTTTAGTGAAAAAATACTCGATAACCCACAAGCTATCCACTCCGTATCATCCTCAGACTTATGGCCAAGTTGAAGTTTCAAATCGACATATAAAAAAATCTTGGAGAAAACTGTTAACAAAAATCGAAAAGATTGGTCTCAAAAATTGACCGACGCGCTTTGGGCTTACCATACTGCTTTTAAAACTAACATTGGAATGTCCCCATTTCGTTTAGTTTACGGTAAAGCTTGCCATTTACCCGTTGAAATCGAACACAAAGCATTGTGGGCAATAAAGAACTTAAACTTTGACCTTGAGAAAGCTGGCGAAAACCGAAAATTACAACTCAATGAACTAGAAGAACTTAGGAATGACACGTATAAAAACGAAAAATTTTACAAAGAAAGAACAAAAGTTTTTCATGACAAGTCGATCCTGAGGAAAACGTTTTTGCCTAACCAGAAAGTTCTTTTATATGACTCAAGACTTCATTATTCCCTGAGAAACTTAAATCGAGATGGACCGGACCATTTGTGTTACAAACTGTTTTTCTATATGGCGCCGTAGAAATAGAAAACCCTAGGGATGGATCAATTTTCAAAGTTAATGGTCATCGTTTGAAACCTTTCTTGGAATTGCCCAGTAACCAAGAGGAGGAGCTCATGATCCTACATGAGCCAAGCTACGTCTAGTAAGAATTTTAACCCTCTTTTGTAAATATGTACATATTTTTCCCCGTTACACTCAGTATATCGTGCAATGACTGTGGGGACACAGTCAAAATTAAGTGTGGGGGGTCTCATTTTCATTTTTTAAGTTTCATGGCATTTTTGAATTTTCATTTTCTTTTAACTAAAAAAAATCTCAAAATTTCTAAATCTCAAAAACATTTACTTTTTAGCATTTTGATTTATTTTTGAAGAAACACTATAGGATAAGTATAAGTTTTGGATAATAAATTGAAATTTTTGAAAATTTATTTGTTTTAACAAAAATAAAAATGAAGTTTGATTACAAATAACAATGGTTTAACTAGTATATAAGGAAGATTCATATGTGTTAATTATGAAGTATATTCTAATTGAAAATCTTTGTTTAAAAAAGTGGTAAATTTAAAGTAAGGATAAAACATTTTTATCTTCTAAGTTAAGTGGTGCTAAGATGATTTTTCAAAACTCTCTCTTTCTAAAAAAAAGAGAAAAAAAACATTTGTATATATGTATATATCTTTAACACCTAGAGTCATGTGTTCACACTCGTGTGTTCACTTGCCATGCGCTGTACCCTTCTCACGTAATCCCAAAAGGCAGTGCACGATCGGTATATCTGGCCTCAGTTTATCTGAGTTAGGTGTATGTATATAAAAATTCTTTTTAATAACGCCTACAGTCGATAAGTGTTCTCACTTGTGTGTTCACTCGCCACGCTCTGTATTCCCCTCACATCAGTCTGCAAGGCAGTGCATGGGTAATATATCTGGCCTCAGTTAGGCATATGTAAATATTGTTAATATCAATAAAATTTTCAAATAAGAGAGAGTAAGAAATTGAAAGGAAATCCGAGCACTATTTTTACTTATTTGATTTGACTTGTTGTTGAAAAGAAATGAAAATACCACTTTGATAAATTTTGCTAATCAACTAAGGATCTATTTCATAGTTGCACTATGTTATCAACCGAAACAACGAGTTAAACTATAGTCTATTTGTTACGATAACTTCGTTTTTATTGGAAGTTTTGACGAGTAAATGACTTAAATTTTCAAGACAATGACCAAAACTTATATTTAACTTATTTGTATCTATTTAAAAATAAATCTTTCATTTGTAAATACTTTCAAAAACTTGCATTCATCCCATTGTAAATAAATTTTGCACTTTGTAAATATTTTCACTTTGCATTTGGATTTTGTGGGTAGTATCCGCTGAAAACCCTCACGAGATAACACTCGTCCTACTGGGGACACCCAGAGGTTTAACGGCTTGTTGCATACGCTCAATGCAATCGTGCTCCCTATGAAAATGGATTTATCTTAGTTTTCCTTTATTCGAGGACAAATAAAAAGATAAGTGTGGGGGTATTTGATGTGCATGTAAATGTGCATATATTTACATCCATATTTTATCTCTTTTTATTTAAATAAGTATCATATTTGGGCATTTTAATATGTTTAAAACCAAAATTCAATTATTTTCAAATCATAATATATTCATCTTCATTCAGGGGGAAAATGGTCATTTTTGTGCATATGTCAATTTGAGAATTTTACTTGGATATTTTTTAAGATTTTTATAGGAAATTTTGATGCATATGGAAGAGGGATTCATGATGATATATGTATGTATAAGGGAATACAAAGGAATAAAGAGGAAATAATTCAAGTTCAAGATCATGGAGGACCCCACCCACTTACCTAAATGTACAATTATGAGCTAATGGACAACTAAGTGGAGATTAAAGCTTCATGCACATTAAATGATGGATTAATTAGTGGCTAATGGTTACTTGTTGGCCACACTTCCTAAAGGGAATTTTGGGAAGCTCCCTAAAAATGGAATTAGGGTTTTATGCATGTATAAATAGCCCTCTTATGTACATGTAAATATCTTCTGCTCTTTCACATTGGTTAGGAAATTAAAAGAGCAAGTTGTAATGGCAGTATTTCATGAAATAAAAATGGCTTTCAAGCCTCTTCCTCTTTTCTTTTCTACATGTTTTTCTTTGCTTTTATGTTATTGTTTATTTTCATGCTCTCTTTCTTTTAATATTCATAGCTTAGATTACATTCATGCAAGTAGTGTAGCTTTAATTTTTATGCAAATAGTTAGTAGTTAATCTCTCTTTCTTCCTTTGCTTAGTTTTCATTTCTTTGCTTTTTAATGTTGAAATTTACAAGTGTTGATTTCATAACACAAATAAGTAGCTAAACTCCTTCAATTTAGGGGTAATGAAGCTCTCTAACTTTATGTAATTTCAACATTTTTATGATTTATGATCTCTTTGTTTGTGCTTCATGAAAGTGCATCTTGATGTAAATTTATATAAGTGGGATTGATAGCTTATATTGCTTATGCAAATGAGCTATTCTTATTCAATATAAACACAATTTACATCATCATTTGCTAATTAATTTTTGATTTTGAAATGAAAGTAAAAAATGAAATTTGATGATCTATATTACTAGTTACAATAGTAAATAGATCATACTTAAAATAGCTTTTGCTTTGGCTTCATTTTCATGAGAATTGATAAGTGGTTTATTTGTTGTATTATAGTTTGATGGTTTGAGTTATGCTAATTAATAACATAAACAAATCATACTTATGATAAATACAGTAATATTTCACTTAATATCAAAGTTAGAGATCATAAATTATTTGTTTGTTGATTTACAAAAATATGATAGTGGATTTGCCTCTAAATTGTTCTCTAGTCTAATAGTTTTTAAATCACATTTCAATTCTAGCTTTAGCTTCTTGTTTTTGTAGTTAACAATTTCCTCTCATTTTAGTCTAATTTTATTGAATTGAAAATTTTAAAATCTTAAAAATTCCCTACGGATCGACCCGTACTCGCCACATACTAAAATTGTACGCCATGCGCTTGCGGTAATTTTATTTCAAAATTTATTGGCATTTTTCTAATCAATAGAAAATTTGTCGTTAAACAGCCCCACCTAACAATGGGTTCCTATAGCCACTTATTGTCCTGCATCGGCATCCACCCGTACCACATTGCGCAAGAAAATGTGTAGTACTTGGATCTCTCATTAGGACCGGGCTCCTTAAATAATGTTTCCATCAGTGATGCACCCACCTGATCATAACACTTCTGAGTCTAACATGAAATAAAATCGCTCATATCTCTTCATAGCTATCCATGTCTAGCCTTGACATCATCGCAAACTAAATCCGCCTAAACTACTTTGATAGGGAACTAACTCCCCTATTCTCCCTCACATGCAACATGGCCTAAAGTAGTTCTTATTCCGGTTCATTAACTATCAAATTTTCATTTGATTTATTAGGCCTAAGGCTAAGGTTCAAATTGGTGATTTTCAACTACGCTAGTCGGCCCTAGACTACCTCAGGTCGACCGCTGTTGGTTGACCTAGGCTACCCCTGGGTCAACTATACACGTTGTTTGTTTCCATGTTTTGTAATTTTTTCTATGTGATTAATTTGTTAACTACATTAGTTAATTCCAAACGATTATTCTAGCAGTTAACCCTAATACCATTTTAATTACTTTTTCAATTTCTAGAATTTTAGAGTTTTTGCAATTTAAAAGAGTAATAGGTATCAATTTAATAGTTGCAGGATCTGATTCAAGTGTAGATTATAGGGTTTACAGTTTGCTAACTAAATTTTAGTTTAACATGTTAATTAGGATTCTTAAGAAATTTAATCAATTAAAATAGATTTAAATTTAATTCAAATAATCAAATCATTTGATTTGTGCCCACCCACCTTATAGCCTTAGCTCTAGATCTTAAAAAGTGGCCTCCAATCAATAGCGTTCCTCTATTTCTCCTAGTTGCTTGCCTCCCCTCTAAATCTTGCTCTTTGATCTGATTTTAATTTGGGTTTAATTGGAGTTTGATTTGAGAGATGGGGAAGAAATTAAAGTTCCAATATAGATTTTGACAGGATAACTTTATTGTATTTGAAAACTAGAGATTAGGGTTACGGTTAAGGTCTAATTTATTGAGTTACTTGAGTTATATAGACCATCAGATTAGCTCAGAACTCATCAAAACCACTCGTTCCTTTACTTCATCGCTATGGCATTCATCTTGGCCCTTAAACTATTCAAATCAGATCTAAATCACTCGATTTAACACGAGTAGGGTCGACCGCCCCTAGGGTTGGATCGATCACCCATGGTCGACCTAGCCCAATCAAGGATCGACCTGGTGCCTTTTTATTTTCTTATATTTATTTTAAATTTCGTTTAATTCTTTCGACGCTCATAACTCTCTTATACTAACTCGGATGACGATAAGTTATATATGAAAATTAACCAAAAAATTGCTATGGACACAATGGTATTAGTCCCATAGCCAAATTCGAATGTTTGTGAAAATTCTACTTTTATGTCCTTATTTTATTTTTAATTAAATTTTCTTATTTAATTCGAAAAAATTCCAGGGTGTTACAATTGTGGTTGCATCAGTTAGTACGCTTGATTGTACATGTTTTAATATCATGTTGTTGCATTAGAGATGTTTGTTACATAGATTGTTATAACATGTTTATTTGATATGTTTGTTCATTGGAGATGCATGTTGCATTAGAAGTGCTTGTTGCACAGTTAGTTATAACTTGTTTATTTGAGATGCTTATTGCATGGTTTGATATAACATATTTATTTAATATGATTGCTATATATGATTTAGCTTGGTTAAATCCATATGTTGCAATTTTGTTTAATCCTCTTTGTTAAGCACATAATTAGGTACATGGAAGCAGTTATGTGCTATTAGGTAGCTTATTTTCTTGTATTCGCATCTAAATGGCATGCTATTACTATAAAAGTGGTATGTAAGATCTATAGTGTAGATAGAATGGATATATATGTTTGTATGTCCTCAAAACTGAGATGCCTCGAATATGGGATGCCTCGGATATGAGATGCATAATAAGTTGTTTTGGGACTTTTTTTTGGAGCTAGCTGCACAAAGGAGGTGTTCCTGAAGTTTTATGAAGCAAGAGGAGTTCTGAAATCCTAAGGGTTTGGAGATATATTCTATGCCTTGTAGTTTTTGTAATGCTAACTACGTAAGGGAAAATTGGGTGAAATTTAACGGAAGCTAATGCGTGGAAATTTTGATATGTCGGGTTGCATTGCCATACTCACAAAATTCAGGGACGAGAACATTTTAAGCGAGGAGAATTTAACAACCCCCATTTTAATGACTAGATACTTAAATAAATAATTTAAATATTGAATCGTTAATTAATTAAAGGCCCAAAATCTAACATTTTGCATACGGTCGAATTAGGACTCAAGACCACTTCCATTAAGTCCAGATCAACATTGCAAATCGAAATGAGTATAAATATAGATATATTTGGAGTCACGGTATTTTATGATTTACGTATTATTATATGTACTTTGTAAATAATATACTTGCATAATCAAGTCCAGTGGGATCTCGATTGATGACTTGTGTATTTGGGATGAGGACTTCAATATGAAACGTACTGTTAATGAATTTTGGGAATCGAGTTATCCAATGGCAAAAATGACCTCAAAATGCATGAAATTATCAACCAGGAGCACTTTCTTAGATGACGACAAAATTTATGTCATCGGGTCTAGAAAAAATGAGGTGATTTGTGCCAATGGGTTTCATAGCAACTCGATGTACCATGTGATCATACGAGCTCAAAACGTGTAGTGACTTATTTAAGAGATTTAAATAAGTTATATATATTTGTATATAAACACATCACCATCCCATGACTTCTTGACGCTCACTTTTCTTTCTCTTCTTATTATTCTTACCCTGTTCAAAAAGAGGGTTATCGGGTTTGCTTCGGGTGTGAGAGCTACGGGCCACAATAAGCGATGAGATCAGACCTGTTGGACTCATGGAGAGGAGGACTTCGCATCTACGGTATCATGGTAGGGTGCGGTAGTGCTTAGGGTGGTCAACATTTATAGCTGTCGACTAGTGTTAGACATCAAAAATGATAGAGGAGTGGTGTGAAACAGAGAGCACGATTGTCTTTCTCTAAGCGACACACATCTGTAGCCATCAAACTAATAAACTCTGGTTTTCCTTGTCATTATGCGACATTGTAAGGCAATAGGGAGTAGCCCGGGTCAAATTTTTATTTAAGGGGTCGAGCTTCATGAATTTGGATCGATGGCGAAGTGCATGCATTGTGGAGCGTGTAGGAACCGACAGATCATCCTATCTATGTGGAGAAATCGAAAGGGGAAGTGTGCATAAATCTATGTAGTTAAAGCTATGCTAAAGCCCCACGAAATCCGCAATATATCACATAGCACTCTTCAATCGCTACGTTATTTCAATTTAGCGCTATTAAACAGTAGATCTGCTTTAAGCTCCGATATATTCTGGTACACCCGCTATATCAAGGCTTTTTAGCACTTGCTTTAGCAATATTAATATACAAAGGTTGATTTGCCTCTCTTTTAAACCAAATCAACTAAGATAGGGTAAAGATCTAAATTTAAGGCATATGTACTAAATATAAGTTAGAAATCTATTACAGTCATAAAATCTAGTCTACATAAGTCATGATATTCTTCGATTTTGTTATATAAGATTAAATGATAATTCTTTCGTGATAATGAGAATAAATTAACTTTAAATAATTGGTTTTATATCTAATGAAGCCTTTTGTGCCTCCGTAATTTTCCTCTATATTCCCATTTTATCCTCGCTATAGCCAGGCCCGACCCTAGGGCAAGGCTGACAAGCCAGCCGCCTAGGGCAACCGATGGGGAGGGGCAACAATTTCGCAGTTCGGATAAGTATACACTTTTATTACGAATTGATGTCAAATGATGATATGTCTAAATGGTAGTAGCTTTGTGTTTCACAATGAACAACCAGAGTTCAATTCCGCACTCATCCATTTCCTAAACATTTTTTCCAGTTTTTCGAACTCTTAACTTTTTTGATTGGTCTGAGGCAACAAAACCATTTGGGCCGGGCCTGGCTATAGCCTTTTGCACCTCCACTGTTATAGAACCGCTAAGTGCTTTAACTGCATAGGCATGAATGGGTGTATGCATGCATGTTGGTGTGTAGGCAATTGGGGAAGGAGTTTTGGAGGAGGCACTAAGGTATTTAATTTGTTAATTATAGTTAATTAATAAAGTTATCTAATTTGTATTTGTTTTGCATCTTTTCCATATGAGGTTTAATCGAGATGAAGTCTTCATTGTTGCACTTGTCTGAAGATTATCTATGACATGGTATAGGTTTGGACTGAATTGAAACACTTGAGAAATTATGGTTCATGTGAGCGGAACTATACTGTAATTTTATATTGCTGTATAAATCCCCATATTTATATATATATATATATATAGAAATATTACCTAAAAGAGGTAAAATTATATATATATATATATATATATACACACACACAATTGTTTTACCATTTGATTGGATTGCTTATAGTAGATATTCAGTATTGTTGATTAAGGGTGCATTTGTTTTTTTCTGCTGAGTGCTGAGTGCTGAATGCTGAGTGCTAAGTGCTGAATGTTGAATGCTGAATGCTGAATGCTGAATATTGGAATGCTGTTTGTTTTTACTTCTGCAACTTTTTTATTAAGAACTTCTAATGTAAAAATTTCGTATCAACTGTAAAACAACACACGAAAAATCCTCTCAGAAAAACATACAGATATACGTCCATCATAATCCAAGAAAACGTACATAACAAAAAATTCTCATTATTAACTGATTACAAGCAATAAGAAATTTGATCACGCATGTTATCCATGAACACTTGTGATTGCGTTGAAAATATATCACTGTGACGTAGTGGAACTTGCGGTGGTTCTGCATTGCCCGCCATGCTAGATGTTTCATTAGTATCATTCCCATCCTCCTCACCTTGTTCAGCTTGCTCAAATAACTCATCATGAAGAGCAACACGACGTAAAAAATTATGTATGGCCATACATGCAATTACTATATCTCTTTGCACAGAAAACTTGTAAGGAGGCATTTTATCTAGAATGGGAAACCTCTTTTTTAACACACCAAAGCTTCTCTCAATAACATTTCTTAGTTTTGCATGAGCATGATTAAATCGTTCCTGTCTAGTTGTAGCACTATTACCTCTAAAGGCCTTCAGCCAGTAGCGGGTGTTGCGATATGGAGATAAGAAGCCTCTTGTGTTAATATATGCCGCATCACAAAGGTAATACATACCTACAGCAGCATAATGAAATGTAAATAATAGTTTTCATTCACGATGTTAGTTAATTATCATAACATACTTACTCGGTGGTGGTATAGGAAAATTGTTTGCAGGATCATGTAGTGTTTCACTGAGGACCCTTGAGTCATGCGCAATTCCTTCCCAGCCAGCCATCACATAAATAAATTTCATGTCAAAGTCGCATATGGCCAATACATTTTGATAGCAATTTGCCTGACCTCGTCCTCTGAATGGTACTTGCTCATCAATTGGAATGTTTGCATCTATTAACGTACCGTCTAATGCTCCAACCGCACCCTTAAACGCGCCTTCTCTTAGATCAACATGTGATCGAATATTTTCAGTGGGTTTGGTGAAATCTGGAGGAACAATCATTTCTTGAGCAAAATTCATCATCGCGTTCAATACTTCATGAAAGTATTTATGAACCGTTTGACCAGAGTGTTGAAATCTGTACCTTATTATACGGTTTCGGTTGTTATGACTTACAGTGGATAAAAACATTGCCATTTTTTCTTCGACGTCAAGGTGTTTGCTATTAGAAAGCCAACTCTGCTGTCGAAAGTAACGACATAGATTTTTAAAAGATTGTTTATCCATTCGAAATTCATCGTATAGTCATAGCGATTTCTAAATATTTTGTGCGCAAAATTCACTTTCCATTTTGCATTAAACTCTGTCTCTAACCTTGTCCACGAATCTTTCGTAAGAGACATTCCTCTGTACCCTTGACGCTCAACTTCCCTGAAACACAACTCAAGGAAGTCTTTTTCCATTTCAGGATCCTTTGTGAAAGCAGCTCTATCTTCGCAGTTCTCATTATCTTCATGGTTGTCATAGCTTTTTGAATTTGTTTTTCTCTTTGATGCCATAACTGTTAACTACTACATGCAAAATCATTGACACACAATAGCACAACTGAAGTAGATAGGACAGAACTAACCGGCTAATTTTTTTATGTAAACTAACATGTAAATCCTATCCATTTACAACAAATCAAGCTTAACATATGGCATTAAACATTTACTAATATATATATACATTTTAGTAGCACTTTAAAATATAGATTTTATGAAACAAGACATTTCAAAGTACGTACAAGTGGGTTACATAAATAAACAATACACATTGGTCAAGTCAAACCGTAGAATTAATATATCAATAATAATTAAAACTAGGCTTTGAAATTGCACTGACATAGGCTATAGGCAGAATGGTATGTACAGGCAAAAATTTCGAAACATGCATATATATTTAGTAAAACATGTACATGCAAGTACTTATATATACACATAGTTACAGGGTATGTCCAGTAGTTGCTAGCATATACAAGCAGAGGCGAAAAAGATTTAGGAACAAGTATTTTCTTTTAAAAAAATTTGCTGCATATATTTCCATACATTAGTATAACAGCCTCATATGTATGACAGGGACGTGCATAATTGTATGCAAGCTTAAGTGTGACTTTTCTCCAAAAAAACTTGACAGGCACAAAATTTATATTTCTACTCTAATAGTAAGTATATGCGTTCCTACCTTATTAACAAGTCATGCTTTTATGCCACTTCTAAAATGCTAGGCATGTATGCCACTTCCTTTTATATGTCAGGCATGTTTGCTCTGTTCAATGAAATACTACCGGTTTCCAAAAGTTAATTTATACTAAATAAAATTTTACTTTTACTGATCAAATTATTAAATTTGCAAATCAATACAGAACAATAAATTATTTCATATTACAGATATAGTAGTGTGAGATTATTGTATTCCAGAAAGCAGACTGAATTGCATATTAATAAGTCAAATATAAAAGTTTAAAACAAAATACAAATTACACCAAAATTAATGAGAACACTGCACAGATCACGAAAACTACCATTTACCCAATAATTAAAAAACCAAAAAACTGAACTGGAAATGATAAGCAGCAGACAAGTTAGAAAAAATAAACAGAATAATCAGTAGAATAAAGTGGATAGAGGAATTCACCTGGGCATATGCACGCTTACAAGGAAATAGTTAATGCAGGGCCTGTTACAAGATGAAGGAGCAAGCAGATTTTGGTGATGAAAACAGAAAGGAGTGGCATGAATTTTATAGGCGTGTAAAAATCTGAAATGAATCAGCCAATAATTATAGCTGATTGATACTGCTGAATAGTAGGGTTAGGAGCTGTTTACTCTGTCAAAACAAACGTGCTGATTTGGTCTGATCACTGAAAATTTTAAGCGGTCAGCAGTTTTTTTTCAGAAACAAACGAAGCCTAAGATCCCGTGTGTGTGTGCGCGGCCTCTGCACCCCTATCCTTTCTGATATTAAAACGATGACGACCAACGTTTTGAGAGGAGATGGGGTTCTCACACGTGATTCAGGGCTTCTATGTGATGCTGATTTTAGCGTTGATAACCTTCACGTCCTGCTCCAAAATGCCTTACCACTGGTGTCGACGGGACTTCTGGCCAGAATACTCCTACTATCATAGAGCACGTCGCACTGGAATCGATGATTCAAGTGGGAAGGCGCCTGTTTCTGCTGCTAGATCTCCTTGAGCTATGAGCAAAGGAAATAGTTCTATTATTGCAGCGTTTATTCAAGATCCTAGAAATATTCGTGATAAACAGGTTCTGAAGAATAGTTCTAACATGGTGAACACAACGAATGGTTTGATTAATCCTGATTTTGATTTGAATAATAAAAGGACGTGGGTTGATGTAGTTAAAGGGACAATAAAGAATTCACAAAACTATCGAGTGGTGGGTAACAAAGGGCGTAAGAAAATAACTTATGCTAAATCAGCATTTAAACGGGATAATAAATGGAAACCTCCAATCCATGAACAGATTTTTGATAGATCTAAACTAATATGGGGTAATTCTATAGTGGTGTACGTTTTTGAGACAAGGTTGTATTATATACATTTTAGAGCCTATATAGACCGAGTATGGAAACTAAAAAGTAGATATGATTTGTTTGCTAAACAAAATGGTTTCTTTCTAGTGCGAATTTTACAAAGAGATTAAGAATTGTGAGGCTCTGGTGATATGCAAGGCTTCAAAAAAATTTAACGTAGAGGATGAGGTAGGAGATAATATGCTGGGCTCTGGTATACAAGAGAAGACACAAGACATTCACATGCTTGACATGGCTTGCACAAATTCAGAAAGGAAGTTCCCTTCCCTTAATGACGTGGCATGGGTAGGTGGTCCTAGTTCTCTCTCAATAGAAGAAAATGATGTTGCAGCTATATGTGATGTTGAAAGTAAGGGACTAGGTGTTGATGCGGAGAGGGTAGTATAGAATCCCAATACTTTTGCAAAATATTGCTACTGCCATTGGAAATAATCCCTTGGTTAATGAGCCAGCCAAGGATATTTTTCAAGGTGTGTAAGTGATAACTCTGATTATAAATTGGAAAAGCGAAAAGAGGAAGAAAGAAAAAAAAACCGTTGTAATTGCTCCTCTTAAAAGAGATGACTTAAGGAGTAGTAATAAAATTAAATGACAATTTTGTGCTGGAATGTTAGAGGTTTGAACTCAGATAATAGATATAATGATGTATTGAAACTCCTAACATATCATAAACCTATATATTTAGTCTATTGGAGAATAAATTCACTATAAAAGGTATAGAAATGCTCGGACTACCAACTAATTTGAGATTAATATGCAATAATGATACTGGGTCAAAAGATAGAATCATAATTTTCTTGGACTCACTTGTTTGGGATTCTCAAATTTTTTTCAAAAAGTAAACAACATATTAGTTGTAATGTCTCTAATAAGGGAGGGTGCAAATTTATTATTTCATTCATCTATGCTAGCAATTTTCTAAAAGATAGAGAAAGGTTGTGGGAGTGCTTAAGTAAAGATGTCAATTTGATGGATAAACCTATAAGTCTTATAGGTTACTTTAATTATGCCTTACATGCTAATGATAAAAAAGATGGTCAAGCAATTCCTTCTAGTCATCTAAGAGGTTTTAATAATTTTTTAATGGCGTCTAGTTTAGTAGATACGAAATTACAAGGAACTAAATTTACATGGAGGAAAATGGGAATGGCTACTAAGATAGATAGAGTTTTAATGAATGGTTTATTCCCTAAGCTTTACCCCCAATTAGTTTTGATTGCTCTTCCAAATTATTCCAATTATTATAATCCTATTTTGGTCGAAATTCAACCTTCTAACAAAAACATTATGAGCTCTCATTTTAGATATTGTAACTCTTGGCATCTTTTAGAAAAATATTTAGCGTGTTTCAATACTGGTTTGAATAACAAACTTGGGGATCAATTTAACCCAATTTGATTAATAACTTGTGACATGTCAAGAAGGAACTTAAAAAGGGGAATAGATCTAGAGAGAAGGAGAATCGGAATCTAATTAATAGTGAATTGAAATTTCATCTGGCTTTGAAGGAGTCAGATGATGACCCTGCAAATTTGACCTTATGTGATAATCTTGTTCAAGCTAATAGTAACATGAAATTACATTTGAAAGTTTTCATGACAATGCTAAAAAAAATCTAAAATTTCATGGTTACAAAAAGGGACAATAATTCGAGATTCTTTCATGCGAAAATGTCGATAAGAAGATATAGAAGCAGTTTAATCGCTCTTCTTAATGAACAAGGGGAATTAATCTATAATCCTGAAAATATTGAAAAAAAATGCCATTAAATTTTATTCTAGTCTCTTTAATGATGAAAAAATCAAAATCTTTGTTTTTCAATAATATAGTTGTAACAACCCGAAATTTAACCCATAATAATTAATTCGTTAATTAATGAAATAATAAAATGACTTTGTGAAATTACCATAATCAAGCCTCGGGAGTTGCACGGTTGTGTCCGTGGAAATTTTCTGGTCAATTTCTATATATAGAACGTTGGAATCCGAGCTAATATGAGCTAGAAACAAAATAAACAAGAAAAGAAAGAATATATATATATATATATATATATATATATATATATATATATATATATAGGGCTAGGTTGACCAAGAGGTCGACCTAACCACGCCCTGGGTCGACCGGCCGGTCGACCGAAGGGAAGGGGCGGGTTTGGAACAAAGAAAGTTTTCTTCGTTCCAGAGGTTTTCGAACACGTATTTTTCATTCTTTAGCCACATCTGGTCCCTTCGTGCTTCCATCTGACGGTTCCTATTCAGTCTATGATGTGGTTGCATCATATTCAATCTCCAAATCCAACGATCTAAGATCCACTTTTACCCCTATAAATAAGACCCTAGGCCTAACACTCTTTCTCATTCTAGATTTTCTCCGCTTGGGTTCACTTTTTCAGGAAGGACCCTAAAAGGAATAATTTTCCACGGAGAGAATCATTTTAATAAAAATATTTTAATACCCTCAAGTAGATCCGAAAGACCAAAAGGGAAGATCTTAGGACCACAGGTGAGTGATTGTAATTATTTAGATTTTTAAGTAATTTAATAACAGGCTTTCCAATGGTTGTAGTTTTACTACGATTTTTGGAATAACCTTTTTAGTAATTTATTTACAGTTTTTAGAATTATTTTCAGTCTATTTCTTTTAGCTATTTTTTTAGTTAATTTTAGTTTAATTCTGTTGATTATAGCTTTTCCGTTTATTTACAGTATTTTAATTTATTTACTTTTATTTATGCGTTATTTACATCCTTTTCCTACGCTTTGGATTTTCTTCTATTTTTGGTTTTCTTTTATTTCTCCTTCTTCTTCGCGTATGGATTAGAACAAATTAAACGCGAATATGGATTAAAATTATAAGAATACTGAAATAATGAAAGATAAGATGTAAATTGTAAAGACTGTAATAAAAATGGAATTAAGACTGAAATTGAGCCTAATTATGATATTAATGTTAAAATTTGACTAATTAAAAGATAATTGGCCTAGTTATAACTTAGAATTATAACTAAAAAGAGTATGAGATGAAAGAAGCTTATTTTTACACTTAGACCTTAGGTTAAGTAATAGCATGATTATAACGAAGGTTATAATAAGAAATAAAACAGATAGAGGCTTATTTTAAGATTTAGGATAAATTAATAAGCAAAGATAGTAGAGATAAATTGTAAAGGCTTATTTAAATAATTTATCTAAGTTAATATGTAAGAATTAAATTAGGACCTGTACCAAATAGCATTCCCCTATTATTTCTATGGATGCGGTGTTTCACATAATCCTGAAGTGAGACGAGGGGCACGCTCATGCTAATAATGGTAGTAATTGGTCAATAAGTAGAAGTCCAAATCATGGGGATTTGGGCAAGGGGCGCAACTAGATATTGTTTGGATGACGAGCCAGTACCAACAGCATTTTCCCTCTTTTCTATGGACACGATGATCTAACATTAACCTGAAGTGGGATGAGAGGCACGCTTATACTGGAGCTTGAGGTAATAAGAAGACCCAATAAGTGGAACAATAGGTAACATGAGCAGGGTAGTGGTTACGCGTGCGACTTCCATTTGGGTGCTCAGTAATCGGTATGAGTTCCTAGCACTTAATATGTGTGTCTTTCTTAGGCACCATTGCCTTATGTGTGGGGAGCTATATAACGTCTAGTCCACAGTAGATACTTTGTGTGTCATTCGTAGACACCATTTCTGTGTAGGGAGTTATATAGTGTTTAGTCCGCAGTAAGGTCTATGGAGTAGCAGGCCGATCAAAGGGTAGAATTAGGATTTCAGCCTAATTATAGGATTAGGAATTCAGCCTAATCAAAGCAGCTATCAAAGACAAGTGCAAACAATCAAAGTTAATCAATTATATCAATTAAGTTAATTCGTATTCCTTCTCTATATTTCCTTTGTTTCCTTTTATATACTACAACTGTTGTAAGGTCTATTACTTTTACTTTGCTTAAAGATTCTAGTAATTACTATCATAAACCATAATTTTAGTCTGACCCACTCCTCTATTTTCCCCTTTTTCCCCATAGGCAACCAGGGGCAAGGAAGATAGACCGTAGCTTCTTGGAAACTTGGAGACCCTATCATGTATTCCATCTTTTTATTTCCAGCCTTTTGTTCTTTTATTGTATTGGCACTATATTGAGGGAAAGTTTGTGTTTGTACTTTGGTTTTTCTAATGAGACTGAGATTTTATTTTCATAAGACAATTGTATTTGGTATTTGGAACATATATGGTTTGCTTGAAGTATTTATGAAGAATTAATTTTCAAAATCACTTATTGTTTTTAATTACTTCCGCTGTGTTATTATCTATCATTTTGTCTTGTGAATCTTAGTCTTTGCTAGCTTTAGTTATACCTAAAACGCACCACATCTTTTAGTGTGTCCTTTTGGGTGTTTGCCCCAAAATTGGGCACAAACCCCAAATATCGTGAAAGCACCAGTGTATGAACACAAATTAGCAGTATGTAATTAGAGATCTCAAATCTAAGTAATGTAGAGGATAAAAAGTGAAGAATAATAAACTTAAAACGGAAAGAAATAGACAGAAACACAAGGTTTATAGTGGTTCGGCGATCTTGCCTACGTCCACTCTGAAGTTGATGATTTTATTGATCTTTCTTTGATGTTTACAATTGATTTCAGCAAATTACAGTGAATGACAATGATTTGCAGCAATGGAATTCATTGGTAACAGCAGCAATGGAGTTCAGATCTGGATCTGGCGTAGTCTGGGTGTTGGAGATCTCAAAGAGGAAGAAGAACCCCTTTTCTGTTGGCTTTGGGGGTCTATTTATAGGTGTAGGAGGCTGATATTTTGCTCATATTTCGGGAGACCCTCTCTGGCACGTGACCAGGCCCGTGCGCCCAAGCCCGTGAAGTTTCGGTCCGATCCGTGATCGATACGAACGGATTTCATATCGATCAAGATTTCGTCCAATGGAGTCGAAATTTGGTGTGGACATTCTTTAGCATGTACGTAGTCTTCTGTGAAAATTTCATTGCATTTGGACTTGTATATTAGGAGATATGACCGATACGAATTAGAGTCTCCGGTTGGCTGTTTTGTTCGACTCGCTTTGTTCGACTCGGCTACGAATCAACGCAGTTCGTATCGATGCGAGTCCCTTCGTTCGTATCGATGACTCTGCTTTCGTTCGCCTCGATTGCCATGCTCTGTTATGTGGATGTGAAGTAGATTGAGTCGGAGCGTGGTTCTCTGATGGAGTCGTAGAGGAGCGAGTCGAAGAGTGATTCTGTGTTGGAGTCGAAGCGGAGAAGGCGGAGCGAGTCGAAGTAAGCAAATGGAGCGAGTCGAAGTAGGCAAACAGAGCGAGTCAAAGTAGGCAAACGGAGCGAGTCGAAGTAGGCAAACAGAGCGAGTCGAAGTAGGCAAACGGAGCGAGTCGAAGTAGGCATACGGAGCGAGTCGAAGTAGGCAAACGGAGCGAGTCGAAGTAGCCACTTCTAATGGTTGCAAAGCGAGTCAAAGTTGTCGCTTTTGAGTGTTGAGAAGCGAATCGAAGGGAACGAGTCGACCAATGATTGGTTTTCATCCAATTTTGCATCGTTCATAACTTGAGCATACGTACTCGGATTGACTTGAGATTTGGAACATTGACTCTCATAGCTTAGCTTGTCATGTCCTACCAATTTTGGCTCGATCCAGACCCGGACAAAATTCGTCGGTTTCCATAATGAGCCTGTGTATAACTGATCTCTAGGACGGGCCGTCATTGGTTACTAGTAAATTCCTTGGTGTCACGGCCTTGCCAAAAGGCGGGATAACATTTGCCCCCCAAAACATGCCTTGTGATAAGAAGGTGTATTTTGTAATGCCATAAGCTGGATGTTCATATCCTGTTGATGACCTGCAACGAAATTGATAGTTTTGTTTGACCACGAATGACGACCGTTTGGGATCGTATGTCATTCGAGGTGGTATGTGACCGTTCGCGGTCGGATGCCGTTCGTGGTGGATGGTGACCGTTCGCGGTCGGGGTGCCGTTCGAGGCGATTTTTTTGATCGTTCGCGATCGGGTGCCGTTCGAAGCGAATTGTGACCGTTCGTGGTCGAGTGCCGTTCGAAGCGATTTGTGACCGTTCGCGGTCGGGTGCCATTCGTGGCGATTTGTGACCGTTCGCGGTCGGGTGCCGTTCATGGCGATTTGTGACCGTTCGCGGTCGGGTGCCGTTCGCAGCGATTTGTGTGCCCGGGGAGGGACTTAGTATCATCAATGTCAGATTTCATGTTCGAGTGAGTTTCTGAGTTGTTTGTGGTGGCGGTTTATCACCGTCTCAGAGCATGCTTGAGGACCATTCGCGATCCCTTACATGTGTAAGTGGCTTAGCCATCATGGTATCACCAATGGCATGCTTTTATTCAAAATGAATTTTTCAACAGAAATGTTCAACAAAATCAGGTTCAAATATTGGAAATGGAAAATAAAAGTAAAACAGGGACGTCAAAGTGCAAACACCTACACCGTTACGATTAGTAGTCGTATCAGAGCATTCCTGAGGATCATTTGCGGTCCTGTACATGTGTAAATGACTTAATCGTGTTGGTGTGGAGTTTGCTACTTATTCGTCATTACCCCAATAAATTGATGATAAGCTGACGCCGCGATCCTGAGCCGTCCCCAACAGGTGCGGGTGGTGGTCGCTCCTGTTCCACCGTTGTCGTTCCCCTTCTTACATACTATGATAGCATACCATTCTGGATATGTCCCTCAACCTCATCTTTCAAGTGTCTGCAGTCATTCGTGTTATGACCGTTCAGCTTGTGGAATAGGCAATACTTGTCGGATCTTCTTTCATTGTTGGTTGGATCCCTTCTCATCGGTCTTCGATAGGGAATCTGCCCCTTAGTATCCTGGTAGATACGCTCCAAAGTCTCATTCAACTCCGTATAAGAGGTGAATCTCGGTTCCTTTCGTGGTCGCGCCGGTCCATCGCCATTATCCTCAGCTTTTCGTTTCCCTTTATTGTCGCCTGAATCTTTTTTGGGAGGGTTTTCACTCTTGACTGCATAAACAGCAACTCCTTCTCCTTCCTCTCTTTCAGCATTTGCATCCTCTAATCGTAAAAATCCTTCAGCCTCGTGATAAAATTCTCCCAAATCCATGGGTGGATCCCTTGTCAATGAATTCTTGTATTATGTGCCATCGGCTATGCCAGATACAGCCGCCATCAAAACCATGGATGGATCGGGTCGATCCACTGATGCTGCCGCTACATTGAATCGCGTCAGAAAGTTCCTCAAAGACTCCCCGGTTCTTTGCTTCAGTGCTGCTAGACTCATTACATTCTTGGGTCTCGAAATGTGAACTCTGAATTGCCTCATAAACCTCTCAGTCAGATCGGTCCATGTTCCTATGGAGCCACTCTCCAGCTGTCTAAACCATAGCGCTGTGATGTCTGTCAAATACAATGGGAAGCACCGGGCCATGATCTCCTCCGATGCCCCCAACACCTCCATATGCCTTATGTATCATGTCAGATGCACTACAGGATATGTCCTTCCATCGTACGTCTCCAATGATGGTAGCTTGAATTCTGGTGGATTCCTAGCTTGCCTGATCGTAGGAGCAAAGGGACTCCTATTCACATCCTCTAGATCTCTATTCACTAGTCCGCCTCTTATGGCTCGTCTGACCATCTCTACCAATCTGTCACTATCTCCACGTTGTAGTCCTTGTCTGTTGTTTTCGATTTTCCCCCCGAGTCCACGAGGGATTCCTGGAGTCTGCTCTCCTGGCTGAGCATTCATTTCTCTATCAATGTCGTGTTGCGCAGTTCCACCTGGTACTCCGCTCGGGATTGGGCCAACATGCTCTGGGTTATTGCCCCCTAGCTCTGGCGCTGTTCCAGACGGTCCCGCTCCGTTTTGAACTCTGGTTGCTCCTTGATTTTGCGCTCCAAGTTGCCCAATCTGAAGAAGCAAGTTCTGGATCATTTCCTCTTGTCTTTTCATCATTGTCTCTATCTCATTCCTGGTGATGAAGACTGATGTCTGATTTGCACCTAAGGAAGCCTCTTGACTCCCTTCATGCTAACCTCTCTCTGCCCTTTGTCTTCTATTTGATTGCCTTGTCATAGTTTTTCAGATCTGAATTCTTCAAGCCTTCAAAATTCAATTTCCAAATGATAGAATCCCTGAGTTCGGTTCTCAGTGAAAGCACCAAAGTGTTTGCCCCAAAATTGGGCACAAACCCCAAATATCGTGAAAGCACCAGTGTATGAACACAAATTAGCACTATGTAATCACAGATCTCAGATCTAAGTAATGTAGAGGATAAAAAGTGAAGAATAATAAACTTAAAACAGAAAGAAATAGACAGAAACACAAGGTTTATAGTGGTTCGGCGATCTTGCCTACGTCCACTCTGAAGTTGATGATTTTATTGATCTTTCTTTGATGTTTACAATTGATTTCAGAAAATTACAGTGAATGACAATGATTTGCAGCAATGGAATTCGTTTGTAATAGCAGCAATGGAGTTCAGATCTAGATCTGGCGGAGTCTGGGCGTTGGAGATCTCAAAGAGGAAGAAGAACCCCTTTTCTGTTAGCTTTGGAGGTCTATTTATAGGTGTAGGTGGCTGATATTTCGCTCAGATTTCGGTAGACCCTATCTGGCACGTGACCAGGCACGTGCGCCCAAGCTCGTGAAGTTTCGGTCTGATCCGTGATCGATACGAACGGATTTCGTATCGATCAAGATTTCGTCCAATGGAGTCGAAATTTGGCGTGGACATTCTTTAGCATGTATGTAGTCTTCTGTGAAAATTTCATTGCATTTGGACTTGTAGATTAGGAGATATGACCGATACGAATTAGTGTCTCTGGTTGGCTGTTTTGTTCGACTCGCTTTGTTCGACTCGGCTACGAATCAGCCCAGTTCGTATCGATGCGAGTCCCTTCATTCGTATCGATGACTATGCTTTCGTTCGCCTCGATTGCTATGCTCTATTATGTGGATGTGAAGTAGATTGAGTCGGAGCGTGGTTCTCTGATGGAGTCGTAAAGGAGCGAGTCGAAGAGTGATTCTGTGTTGGAGTCGAAGCGGAGAAGGCAGAGCAAGTCGAAGTAAGCAAACGGAGCGAGTCGAAGTAGGAAAACGGAGCGATTCGAAGTAGGCAAACGAAGCGAGTCGAAGTAGGCATAAAGAGCGAGTCGAAGTAGGCAAACAGAGCGAGTCGAAGTAGCCACTTCTGATGGTTGCGAAGCGAGTTGAAGTTGTCACTTCTGAGTGTTGCGAAGCGAGTCGAAGGGAGCGAGTCGACCGGTGATTGGTTTTCATCCAATTTTGCATCGTTCATAACTTGAGTATACGAACTCGGATTGACTTGAGATTTGGAACGTTGACTCTCATAGCATAGCTTGTCATGTCCTACCAATTTTGGCTCGATCCGGACGCGGACAAAATTCGTCGGTTTCCATAATGAGCCTGTGTATAACTGATCTCTAGGACGGGCCATCATTGGTTACTAGTCATTTCCTTGGTGTCACGGCCTTGCCAAAAGGCGAGATAACATTGGGTATACTAAGGGGTGTGGGGTGTTTCATTTGGTATCAGAGCCTAAGGTTACAGGATTCCTAAAAATTTATTTTAAAGTAAAGTGTTTTCCAAAATAACTTGCTTTAAAGTATTTTTCAGAAAAGAACTCTTAAAAGTAGTTTTTAAGTATAAAAGAGTTTTTATAAAAATCCCCTCAAAAGTCTAGTTCAATCTCCCTTCAACTCTTTCCTAAATTATCATAATGGCAGATGCCCCGAACCTTCCCGAGGGCATTCCAGTCCCAACCTGGTTTCGTAGGTATCTATAGGCCACAACTCTAGAGGGGCATGACCAAGCGCCCAACCAAGCACCAGCTGGTGGGAATCCTATCAACCCACCTGCCGCCGTTAATTTCTCTAAGCTTTGTAAAGATTTTGCGAGTTTGGGTGGAAATACTTTTTCTGGCAAGGAGACATTTGTGGAGGTGAGCGCTTGGCTTAGGGACACAGAGAGGATATTCATACTATAGAGATTGGATGATCAGCAGCAAGTTCAGCTAGCATCTTGGCAGCTGAAAGAGGAGGCTTCGTATTGGTGGGAGGTCATTGAGTTAGAAGGAAGAGAGGTGACTTGGAATGGGTTCCGAGAGCGATTTGATAGAAAGTTTTTGTCTCAAGTAGAGGAGAGTGTTCAACTGGAGTGATTCATTAATTTGAAGTAAGGGAGTTTGTCGGTGAAGGAGTACATCAATCAATTTAATGAATTTTCTCAGTTCAAAGTGGAGTTGGTGAATACGCTGCACAAGAAAGCTATGAAGTTTGCGAAGGGATTGAATCAACCCCTTCAGGGATTGTTATTGACTCATGTACCGATGGGAGCTACTTATGAGTCTTTGGTAGAGATGGCAGTTATGTCTGATGCAGTCAGGGAAGGAGAGTCTAAGGAAGTTGTTAAGTCGGAAGGTCCAAAGAAGAAATGGTGGAGGAACAACAAAGACAAGAAGAAAGGCGATGGCCCTTAGAAGCAGATTAAGAAAGGATTGAGGTGCAATAGCTGTGGAATTTTGGGAAATATCGCCAAGGACTGTAAAAGGGAGAAGATGAAGGGAAAGTGCTTTAATTGCGGGCAGCCCGGTCACTTGAGTAGGAGTTGTCCCCAGAGGACGGGACAGGGAGCTAGTACACCAGTTGCGCAAATTCAGGCGTTAGACGCAGCACCTTCAGGCGGCATTCCGGATAGGTAGGAAAGTCACGGTTGAAGGTTTGATTTCCATTTCTGATTTTCCCATTCGAACTTTATTCGATTCTGGAGCATCACGCTCTTTTTTCTCTAGTTCTCTTTTGGATTGTTTGCATTTAGACATTTCTTTAGTAGTAGACCCCATTGTTGTTTCAAACCCCATAGGAGGATCGACACACTTCTCAATGGTTTGTAGGGGTTTGAAAATTTATATCCTAGGCATAGAATTTGACTGCGATGCCTATGTATTGGGATTTTCGGGGTATGGGATGATCTTGGGAATGGATTGGCTATCCACATATGGAGCTATATTAGACTGTGAGAGGAGAGTCGTTAGACAAGAGACATGCAGCGGCAGGACTCTCGAGATTTCTTGTGACCTGCAAGGGTCAGTCATGTTGAGTTTTCTATATTCCCTCGATACTTCATCGTCAGAGTTAGATTCGGTTCCTGTCATCAGAGATTTTCCAAATGTCTTTAAGGAGGTTAGGGGACTACGCCCTAAGAGAGAGATTGACTTCAGGATTTATTTAACTGAGAATGCTAAGCCAGTAGCATTACCTGTGAGGCACATGGCACCTAGGGAGAGGAAGGAATTGAGCAAGCAGATCTGTGAGCTTTTGGAGAAAGGATTCATAAGGTGGAGCATATCGAAGTGGGGAGCACCAGTCATATTCGCTACTAAGGCGGATGGTTCTCTTCGACTTTGCGTTGATTATAGAGAATTAAATAAGCTCACAAAGAAGAACAGATATCCCCTCCCTAGGATTGATGATCTATTTGACTAGTTAGTTGGCTCTTCGGTATTCTCCCAACTTGATTTAGCCATAGGATTCCATAAGCTTAGGGTCGCCGATGACAGCATAGATAAGACTGCGTTTAGGACTCCAGATGGATTTTATGAGTGGTTGGTTATGCCTTTTGGGCTAACCAATGCCCCAACCTACTTTATGGACTTGATGAGCTGCGTCTTTAGAGAAGTCCTAAATAGGTTTATGGTGGTATTCGTGGATGACATCTTGGTATTTTCAAGAATATGGAGGAACATGCTGTTCATTTAGAGGAGGTTCTTCGCACACTTTGTAGTCATCATTTGAGAGCTAAGTTTACGAAGTGTCACTTTTGGAGAGAGGAGGTACGTTTCTTGGGGCACGTAGTCTCGAAAGAAGGTTTGGCTGTTGACCCCGCTAAGGTGATTGCAGTGAAAGATTGGAAGGCCCCCAAGAACGTCACTGTGATGCCCCAACTCTATACTCACACTAGCCAAGGACACTACGGGGTAATGCCGTCGACTAGCATGAAGAATAAGGCTGTTGAGGAGCGACCATCTATATAATTGCTTTGTGCGAGTACCGATATGTCAGATAGTATGACATGCATTTCATTTCAAGAGGAAATCCGACATATCAAATACAAACTCAAAGCTACCACATAGTGGCTATGAGGACTTCGGAAACAAATATAGAAATAAGCATAACACACATCAGTCACAGATATTCATATCACAAAAGCGGAAATAGATATGAATATAACACATAAAAGTGTACATCAAAGTAGTGGTCATACAAGATCCACTACATCACAAAAGAATAGGTACAAGTGCTAGACAAAAGAATAATTATACATCAAGCAGTCTCTATCTCGAATGTATAATAACAAAAACTACTAATCCAAAGTAGTTAGCCAAAAGTCAGGTGACGGACCCTAATAAGAAATCAAGCAGAAGCACCTGAAATACTTCGGTCTGACCCGAGTATTATTTAAGAAGAAAATAATAAACAGATCGGTCTAGCTATAAATATCAAATAAAATGAGATAGGATAAGAGGTATCACAAAAACATATGATAACGATAATGCCATACTGTAACAAGTATACATCATATAACAACAAAAATCATAAAAATATCTCAAATATTCTCAAACACCAAAAGAATATCATATTCTCTAAATTAATCACCAAAACACAAATATTGACAAAACATATCAATGCCAATCGCACAAATTGGTGAAAAACAAATTCTAGAAATCAACAACTAGAAATCTAGAAATCATAAAAGGGGAAGGCCTATCACAAACGGGAGCATGAAAACTCCCCAACACGTGTATCACAAATGAGCCGGAGCTCCTCCAAACAGGGTATAGTCCCCCCTTGTGGACAATGAGCCAAAGCTCCTCCTATGAGCCAAAGCTCCTCCAAACAGGGTATAGTCCCCCCTTGCGGACAATGAGCCAAAGCTCCTCCTATGAGCCGAATCTCCTCCAAACAGGGTATAGTCCCCCTTTTCGGACTATGAGACGAAACTCCTCCAAACAGGGTATAGTTCCCCTTTGCGGACTATGAGACGAAACTCCTCCAAACAGCGTATAGTCCCCCCTTGCGGACTATGAGTCGAAACTCCTCCAAATGGGGTACAGTCTCCCATGTGGACAAAGAGACATCACACATCGCTAGTCTAAATCACCAATGGATCATCATTGATCGATAAGTGTAAATTACACTGAGCTAGTAAATAAATGAGTTTAGCTTCATGTCCCATAACCACTAGCTTAACATAAATATTTACAAACAAATTGTAGATTTCCACTCGAAAGTAAGTGTAAATTACACTAAACTAGTAAATAAATGAGTTTAGCTTCATGTCTCATAACCACTAGCTTAACTTAAATATTTAAGGACAAATTGTAGATTTCCACTCGAAAGTTGTCACAAGAGTTCAATCGAACAAGTCTAAGAATTAACCGAAAAAGTAAACGCAAGCTTTTCATACCACTTGTTTTGCTAAGCCGTTTAATTAGATTTCTCATACGAATGAGGTAAAGGTTTGTATATACTAATAGATTGGAAAACGGTTTTAAAGCGAGCTTTTTATTTAAAAGTAGTGTTGAAATCGTTTTTGTGAAAGAGTTTGAGTATTTACTACTAGTATAGAAACCTTTGTATTTAAAAGTGACAAATCACAGAAATGATTGTAGAAACAATCAATCACCAAAGATTCACATACGAAAATGTGAATTAAATCCATAAAAGTCGATATCAAATCCATCAAATGGATATTTCCAAAAATCCAATGAAAGAAGTCATCAAAGTCGATAATAAGTGATAACAACTATCCGGATCAACAAAAACCGATTAAAACTGGAAATCCACACAAAACAGCCCAAAATAGGCAAAATGCACAGTTCCAGATGTCTGGTATAGAATCCATATGTCTGGATTTGTTCTCTGGACATAATCCAGAAGGATTCCAGACGTCTGAAATTACAAGGCAGACGTCTGAACCCTAACCAGACGTCTGACCCTGTAAATCAGACGTCTGAACTGAGGTACTGGAAATTATATTCTAGAACACACAGACGTCTGGGAAGCAAGCTCAGACGTCTGGATCTCCCAAACATCTAGAAAGCAAGGTCAGACGTCTGAGCTGAACGTCTGGAATATTTATTCCTTAGTCTTAGACGTCTGATCCTTATACCAGACGTCTGAGCTGCTGCTCAAGAAAAGGTTGAACCTAGGCCAATGATGGCCAATTCGTTTCGGGAGTGATCGGACGAGCAACAACGACTAGGGATTTATGCCAAGCGACAACCCAACCTTAAAGGCTCTTCGATACACCCCAAATATCAATGTTCAAACATCCATAGAAGGATTTTCATAAAATTGGACCAAAACACCAAAGTTTGGAAAATTCACCAAATCAATTCAAATCAAAAGCAAATGAACAAGCACAAATTTTAGAAATTCATACCTAACAACAATGAAAGTTATAGATGTAGATATGAGTTAAAGAACTCACCTTTAAAACTCAAAGACACGAATGAGAAGCTTTAAAACAAAGGAAAGGCCAATTCCTCTTCAACTTCAACTCAAGAAGCTCCAATCTAAGCTAATCAGCAAATATTTCCTAAGTTAGGTTATAGGAAATTCTATAAATTAAAGAGAGATAGAGATGGAGAAGATGAAGAGGATGCTTACCTAAGCTTCTCCTTGATTTTGGACTTGAATTTGTATTTCCTAAACAAACTAGGGTTTCGGAATTCTAATTTCCAATCTTTTCCACCATTTTTCTCTAGAGCTTGAATGTATTAGGAAATGAGAATGACTGAAGAGGAGAGGGGGTGGAGTTAGGGTATTATGATGGGTTAGTGGGCTGTCCCAAAATAGAAAAATAGCAAATTCTACTCAACTCCAAACATATCGATGTGTATACTCAAAAAAGTTGTAAACGCCATTTTGGACTCAACGGAAGTGGTCTCGAGTCTCAGTTCGACTATTTACAAAAAGTAACATTTCGAACTTTAATCCGATTAACGATGTTATATTTAAATAAAACATTTAAATATACAATCATAAAATATGCGGGTTGTTACAGACTCCCCTCCTTAAAGAAATTGCGTCCTCGAATAATTAAGAGGAAAATAAAAAGTAACAACCATACTAAGGCATAACAACACAAAAGAAGAAATTTTGAAATGAGAAGTTCACCCTAAAGAGCACGAGAGAACAAGTCCGGATGTGTTTGCTCGATGAATTCTCAAGATTCCCAAGAGCAATCCTTAGGATTTGAGGACCATTGAACTTTCACAAGAAAAACATCTTTATTTCGAAGGCATTTAACCTCCGAAGCAATGATACGAATAGGATGTTGCTCATAAGTCAAATTAGGCGAAACTTCAATTTCTCCAGTAACACCAGGCTCAAGAATAGAATCGAAATCCCTAAGGTATTTCCGTAGTTGAGAGACGTGGAAAACGTCATGAATAGCAGAAAATTGAGCCGGTAATAAAAGGCGATAAGCCACGGAACCAATGCGTTCGGTGATGGGAAATGGACCAATATACCGTGGTACAAATTTTTCCCGATCGACTGAAACGCACAACACCCCTTATAGGTGAAACACAAATGAACACCAATAAAATCTAACCTAAAACCAGCTTCTCACCGGCTTTAAGCCAACACGAAGGAAATCGGCATGGCCTTCCGTAGAGTGCCTCGAAAGGTGCCATACCAATACTAGATTGGAAGCTATTATTGGAAGAAAACTCAACAAGAGGAATATGATCTTCCCAACTTCTACCAAAATCAAGAACACATGCACGAAGGAGATCTTCAAGAGTTTGATTCACACGCTCGGTTTGTCCACCGGACTGAGTATGATAAGCGGTGCTAAAATTAAGCTTTTTCCCAAAGCTTTTTGAAGACCTTTCTAAAATCCACTAGTAAACAATGGATCACGATCGCTAACAATAGAAGTAGGAACTCCATGCAATTTAACAATTTCTTTGACATAGAGTTTGGCCGAAAGAGGTACGGTCCGATTGGACCGAACGGGAATAAAATGGGCTGATTTTGTAAGTCTATCTACTATCACCCATAGACTGTCATGACCCGAACGAGAACAGGGAAGACCATCAATAAAGTCCATGGAGACTTGATCCCACTTCCAAACTGGAATGTCCAAAGGTTGCAATAACCCACCGGGCCTTTGATGTTCGGCCATAACAAGTTGGCAAGTCTTGCAACGCTTAATAATGTTAGCAATATCAGATTTCATTCCATCCCAATAATAAAGCCGTTACTACTACCGGGATGAATAGTAAATTTAGAATGATGAGATTCTTCTAAAATACCTTTACGAAGATCACAAATATTTGGCACGATAAGTCTACCAAATTTTCGAATGCCGCCACGAGCATCAATATCAAAGTCTTTCAAACCTTCGATATCAATTTTATCCCTACAACTTTGGCTAAGAAGAGCCAATTTGGGATCATGCTTTTGAGCTTCAAGAATGCGGTCTAAAAGAGAAGGATGAGCCTCAAGGCTACACAAAACAAGAGATGAACATGAATTGGATTCACAATTTCGAATCTTACAAGTGGATAAAGTCTCGAGATCATTCCATTCGGATATAATCATAGAAACAACCGCTTGTTGCTTACGAATAAGGACATCGGCAACATGATTTCCCCTTCCGGGAAGATAGAGAATATCAAGATCATAAGATGTAAGGAACTCGAGCCAACATTGTTGATGCAAATTAAGTTCCTTTTTGAGAAAATAAATACTTCAAAGATTTATGATCAGTGTAAAGAACAAATTTCTCTCCCAAAAGATAATGACGCCAAATTCTAAGAGCGAAAACAATGGCTGCGAGCACTAGATCATGAGTGGCATATCTAGTCTCGGCAAGCTTTAATTGTCTAGAAGTTTAAGCGATAACACGTTCCCTTTTTACATGAGAACGACACCCAAACCAATACGACTAGTATCGGTACAAACAATAAAGTCTTGGTTCCCTTTGGGAATCACAAGAATAAAAGTATCGGAAAGGAGTTCTTTTAAATGATCCTCTTTTCCGAAAAGCTAAGACATTCAAAATTATAATGAACTTTATGTAATCATCCTTTTTAGAAAATTTTACTTTTTACAAGTCAATTTACTGTGTCTGACTGTCTCATTATAGCATTTAGGAGATTCCTATCGATAACATTGATCAAGCGCATCGACCAGAATTCTTAAAGCACTTAATGGGCAAAACAACACAAAATCATCTTCTATATGATAAACATGTCTCTTAGAAAATTTACAAATATTATTTGCTCCTTTTAAGAACAAAATACAATCATACCTATAAATATCTTATTAAAAAGATTTGAAAATTTTAAATTGTTGTTTTCATCCATAATCAATAAATACAAGGATGGTCTCATCGAGATATTCGCAGAATACTCGATTCATAAGATGGATGAAATAAGCTGAACAAATCGAATGACATCACAAGTCACTCATAAGAATCATAACGAGTGCAGAATGCGGTAAGTGGAATGCTACCCTTCGCAACTCATAGCTGATGAAAACCAGTGGCAAGGTCGAGCTGAAAAGACCTTAACACCGCTCAATAGATTGCTTAGGTGATAATCTTAAGACAAGCTCAAAAATACAGGACAATTCACAAACTACTTGAGTGAGGGAAATAACATCTTCCTCATCAAGTAGGTTTAAAGAATAAAATGATGCCACCGAATTGGAATCAAAATCATTAAGAACAATAAAAATTTGCTTAACAGATTGAGGATGTCGAAGATAGATAGTCCGCCCAGGACATAGGATATGGGCTTCATATGATTAAGCCAATCCTTTCCCAAAAATCAATTCTGAAGCCTAAGTAACGCATAACATGCAAATCGGTACATAAAATAATCTCGACATTTTTCACAAAGCAAACTGAGTGTTGCGGATCCATCAGTCGAATTCGCAATTCTCAATGAAGTCATCAAGTCCATAATATTAAAGAAAAAGTATCAACAAGTTCTTTTGATATAAAAAAGCGAGATGCACCCGAATCAAAAGAAATTCGAAATAGGATAATCACGAAACAAATTAATGCCATCAAGGATAGAATGAGAATACCTTGACCACGAGAAGTGTTACTAGGTGCTTGCATAACATTCAGCTCTCCCTCTCTCTTTCTTTGAAGTTTGGGACATGAAGATATATAATGATCCGAACTTTTGCAATAGCGGTAAGAAATAGGCCTTGGACACCTATTTATATAGTGGTCCTTAGAGCCACAATTGTAGCATTCTCCACGATTAGGGATTGGAATCTTTGCTACCGAAGTTACTTGCTTCATTTTCTTGTTGGGATTAGGACTTTCGAACTTAATAAAAGGATTCCTCTTCTTATTGATGTTGAAGTTCTGTTTGGCACCCACAACTTCAACATCACTTTCTTTATCGGCCTCTTCAAGTCGAAGAGCGATATCTACAAACTGGTCGAAAGGCACTTCTAATTTCAGAGGTAAAACCTTTTTGGGGTTCTTACTCAAAGCATAGATAAACCTTTGATTCTTTACAAGATCCAAAAGTTATTGGGCAGACATGAATACGCCATCCGGAGAAGGACTACTAGATGGACCAGCGCTAGGACTGCCAGATCTAACCATCTCTTCTTCTTTAAGAAAGAAAGAAATAAGAGGAAAAAGGTTATTTACAGAATGAATATCAAACAAACTTGATTGATAAAACAAGGCATCATAAAAGAAAATAGGATAGAACGAGTCCAATGACTCGAGTTAAATCCTAAGGCACGAATCCTAAGAAAGACTTAGGACAATGATCCTTGCTATATTATTCTACATTGTTCCGAAGTTTGGCTCCGATACCAAGCTGTGACACCCCACCTCTATACTCACACTAGCTAAGGACACTATGGAGTAATGCCGTCGACTAGCATGAAGAATAAGGCTATTAAGGAGCGATCATCTGTGTAATTGCTTTGTGCGAGTACCGATATGTCAAATAGTATGACATGCATTTCGTTTCAAGAGGAAATTCGACATATCATATACAAACTCGAAGCTACCACATAGTGGCTATGAGGCCTTCGGAAACAAATATAGAAATAAGCATAACACAAATCAGTCACAGATATTCATATCACAAAGGCGGAAATAGGTATGAATATAACACATAGAAGTGTACATCAAAGTAATGGTCATACAAGATCCACTACATCACAAAAGAATAGGTACAAGTGCTAGACAAAAGAATAATTATACATCAAGGAGTCTCTATCTCGAATGTATAATAAAAAAACTACTAAGCTAAAGTAGTTAGCCAAAAGTCAGGTGATGGACCCTGATAAGAAGTCAAGTAGAAGCACCTGAAATACCTCGGTCTGACCCGAGTATTATTTAAGAAGAAAATAATAAACAGATCAGTCTAGCTATAAATATCAGATAAAATGAGATAGGATAAGAGGTATCACAAAAACGTATGATAACGATAATGCCATACTGTAACAAGTATACATCATATAACAACAAAAATCATACAAATATCTCAAATATTCTCAAACACCAAAAGAATGTCATATTCTTTAAATTAATCACCAAAACACAAATATTGACAAAACATATCAATGCCAATTGCACAAATTGGTGAAATACAAATTCTAGAAATCAACAACCAGAAATCAAAAAGGGGGAAGGCCTATCACAAACGGGAGCACGAAAACTCTCTAACACGTGTATCACAAATGAGCTGGAGCTTCTCCAAACAGGGTATAGTCCCCCTTGTGGACAATGAGCCAAAGCTCCTCCTATGAGCCGAAGCTCATCCAAACAGGGTATAGTCCCCTCTTGCAGACAATGAGCCAAAGCTCCTCCAAACAGGGTATAGTCCCCCTTTGCGGACTACGAGAGGAAACTCCTCCAAACAGGGTATAGTCCCCCTTTGTGGACTATGAGACGAAACTCCTCCAAACAGGGTATAGTCCCCCCGGCGGACTATGAGTCGAAACTCCTCCAAACGGGGTACAGTCCCCCACGTGGACAAAGAGACATCGCACATCGCTAGTCTAAATCACCAACGGATCATCATTGATCGATAAGTGTAAATTACACTGAGCTAGTAAATGAATCAGTTTAGCTTCATGTCCCATAACCACTAGCTTAACTTAAATATTTACGAACAAATTGTAGATTTCCACTTGAAAGTAAGTGTAAATTACACTAAACTAGTAAATAAATGAATTTAGCTTCATGTCGCATAACCACTAGCTTAACTTAAATATTTACGAACAAATTGTAGATTTCCACTCGAAAGTTGTCATAAGAGTTCAATCGAACAAGTCTAAGAATTAACCGCCAAAGTAAACACAAGTGTTTCATACCACTTGTTTTGCTAAGTCGTTTAATTAGATTTCTCATACGAATGAGGTAAAGGTTTGTATATACTAATAGATTGGAAAACGGTTTTAAAAGCGAGCTTTGAATTTAAAAGTAGTGTTGAAATCGTTTTTGTGAAAGAGTTTGAGTATTTACTACTAGTATAGAAACCTTTGTATTTAAAAGTGACAAATCACAGAAATGATTGTAGAAACAATCAATCACCAAAGATTCACATACGAAAATGTGGATTAAATCCATAAAAGTCGATATCAAATCCGTTAAATGGATATTCCTAAAAATCCAAAGAAAGAAGTCATCAAAGTTGATAATAAGTTATAACAACTATTCGGATCAACAAAAACCGATTAAAACTGGAAATCCACACAAAATAGCCCAAAATAGGCAAAATGCACAGTTGTAGACGTCTGGTTTAGAATCCAGACATCTGGATTTGTTCTCTGGAAATAATCTAGAAAGATTCCAAATGTATGAAATTACAAAGCAGACGTCTGAACCATAACCAGACGTCTGACCCTGTAAATCAGACGTCTGAACTGAGGTACTAGAAATTCTATTCTAGAACACCCAAACGTCTGGGAAGCAAGCTCAGACGTCTGGATCTCCCAAACATCTAGAAAGCAAGGTCAGACGTCTGAGCTGAACGTCTGGAATATTTATTCCTTAGTCTGAGACGTCTGATCCTTATACCAGACGACTGAGCTGCTGCTCAGGCAAAGGTTGAACCTAGGCCAATGATGGCCAATTCGTTTCGGGAGCCATCGAACTAGCAACAACCATTAGGGATTTATGCCAAGCGACAACCCAGCCTTAAAGGCTCTTCGATACACCCCAAATATCAATGTCCAAACATCCATAGAAGGATTTTCATAAAATTGGACCAGAACACCAAAGTTTGGAAAATTCACCAAATCAATTCAAATCAAAAGCAAATGAACAAGCACAAATGTTAGGAATTCATACCTAACAACAATGAAAGTTATAGACATAGATGTGAGTTAAAGAACTCACCTTTAAAACTAAAAGACACGAATGAGAAGCTTTAAAACAAAGGAAAGGCCAATTCCTCTTCAACTTCAACTCAAGAAGCTCAAATCTAAGCTAATAAGCAAATATTTCCTAAGTTAGGTTATAGGAAATTCTATAAATTGAAGAGAGATAGAGATGGAGAAGATGAAGAGGATGCTTACCTAAGCTTCTCCTTGATTTTGGACTTGAATTTGTATTTCCTAAACAAACTAGGGTTTTGGAATTCTAATTTCCAATCTTTTTCCCCATTTTTCTCTAGAGCTTGAATGTATTAGGAAATGAGAATGAATGAAGAGGAGAGGGTGTGGAGTTAGGGTATTATGATGGGTTAGTGGGCTGAAATCCAAACCCAAAGCCCAAAATAGAAAAATAGCAAATTCTACTCAACTCCAAACATATCGATGTTTATACTTAAAAAAGTTGTAAATGCCATTTTGGACTCAATGGAAGTGAGTCTCGAGTCCCAATTCGACTGTTTACAAAAAGTGACATTTTGGACTTTAATCCGATTAACGATGCTATATTTAAATAAAACATTTAAATATGCAATCGTAAAATATGCGGGTTGTTACAGTCACTGAAGTTAGGAGCTTCCTAGGATTGGCGGGCTACTATAGGAAGTTCATTAGAGGCTTTGCTAAGATTTAGACACCACTCACGTGCATTACTAAGAAGAATAAAGCATTCGTGTGGGATGTGGATTGTGAGGATTCCTTCACGAAGCTTAAGGGAGCCCTTACTAGTGCACCAGTGTTAGTTTTACCTGATGGAGCTAAGCCTTTTACTGTATACACTGATGCATGTGGGACGGGTTTAGGAGCGGTGTTGACGCAAGAAGGGAGGGTAGTATGTTATGGTAGTAGGCAGTTGAGGACGCATGAGAAGAACTACCCTACCCACGATTTGGAGTTAGCTGCCATAGTTTTTGCACTCAAGTCTTCGAGGCACTATTTTCTTGGGTAGTGGTTTGAGCTTTCCACCGACCACAAGTCATTGAAGTACCTATTCTCGTAGAAGGATTTGAACTTGAGGCAAAGGCAGTGGATGGAGTTTTTGGCGTCGTACGATTTTGAAATAGCTTATACCCCTAGTGGAGGTAATGTGGTTGTGGATGCACTAAGTAGGAAGAAGTCAACCCTTAGTCCTTTGTTCGTAGAGTGGAGGAGCTTGGAGTTTATTTCTACTTTTGATTTTAAGCCCTCTATGGACATTACCCCTGGATTGTTAGCTACGCTTGAAGTGTAGCCTACCCTTACGGATCAGATTTGCTCAAGGCGGCGAGATAATTTGGAGCTCATGGACATTATGGATAGGATTAGCCGAGGAGAGGTCTCTAGACATCTCCAACGTTATACCATGGATGGAAAAGGATGGCTTAGGAGAGATGGGAGGCTTTGTGTTCCCCGCATTAGTGACTTGTCAAAAGCGGTTTTAGAGAAAGCACACCATTCCCATATGACTATTCATCCGGGTGGTGACAAGATGTATAGGGACATGAAGATGATGTTTTATTAGAATGGCATGTAGAAGGATGGGTCGGTGTTTGTAGCTAAGTGTCTTATTGCCAAAGGGTTAAGGCGGAGCAGTAGAAACCCGGTGGATTACTTCAGCCCTTAGATATGCCAGATTGGAAGTAGGACAGCATTTCGATGGATTTCATAGATGGTTTACCCCATTCTAGAAAGGGAATACTAGTATTTAGGTAATCGTAGACCATTTGACCAAAAGTGCTCACTTCATTCCTGTTAAGAGCAAGAGGATGACATCTTATTTGTTAACCCTATATGTTCGTGAGATAGTCCGACTTTATGGAATTCCCTCTAGCATAGTGAGCGATAGAGACCCTATTTTTACTAGCGAGTTTTGGAGAAGCTTGCAAGAGGCTTTAGGGATGCAGCTTAGATTGAGTACGCCTATCACCCTTAGACTGGTGGCCAAACGGAGAGAGTTAATATAGTGCTTGAGGACTTGTTGCGGATGTGCATTTTGGACTTTGGAGATGCTTGGGAGGATCATCTTCCGTTGGTGGAGTTTTCATATAATAATAGTTACCAAGCAAGCATAAGACTGGCAACATTCGAGGCTGTAAATGGGAGACCTTGTAAGTCACCTTCATGTTGGGTGGAGTCTATGGAGAAGTTGCTACTTGGGCTTGACATGGTTAGGGAGACATCGGAGAATGTGGATTTGATTTGACGGAGGATGAAGACAGCTCAAGACAGGCAGAAATCTTATGCGGACAAGCGGAGGAGAGACATCGAGTTTGAGGTGGAGACTTAGTTTTTATTAAAGTATCCCCGCTTAGGAAGGTGGTAAGGTTCGGATCGAATGGGAAGTTAGCTCCCAGATTTGTTGGACCATTTCCTATCATGGAGAGAGTTGGGAAGATGGCTTACCGAGTCAAACTACCAGAAAAGTTCGCAGGAGTGCACGACGTTTTTCATGTTTCGCACTTGCGGAAGTGCTTACATGACTCAGCAGAGGTAGTAGAGCCTAGTCAGTTGGAAGAGGTGGGGGTAGAAAGGGAAGCATTAGTTCGTCGTATCCCTACGAAGATTGTTGGAAGAGACACCAAGCGACTAAGGAATAAGGAGGTTCCGCTAGTAAAGGTGCAATGGGGAGATGATGTTGCAGACGCTTCGTGGGAGACAGAAGAGAAAATTTGTACTTCCCATCCCCATATTTTCAATAGTAATTTTCAAAATTTCCTATTTTCCATCTTTAGTTTTGAATAGGTTCTTTCCTTTATTATCTTTTGAGAGGGTAGAACTTAGGATTTAACCTATGGATGGTAGAGTTTGATGTAAACATGTTAATAGAACATGTTATGTATGATGTATGCTAGTGGTTGCAAGTGCTTGCTCATGGATGCTATGGACGCATATACTTACACTAGGCACTATTATCTCTTAAGGATCGGCCTAAATAGGACACTAGAGCGTATGCATATGGATGTGTGCACATTTTTATCCTATTTTCCATGATTGCTAAAAATGGATGATTTTCATATGATTGTTGCACTTGGATGATGTTTGAAGCATGCATATAGAACTATCAGTAGGAATTTTTGCATTCATTTGGATACATAGTACAGGCATGATTGCATAAAAGGAGGTCAACTGAATCAGTGGACCGCCTAATCTTTTGCATTAGTTAGGGACATTAACACTACACTAACTGCATAAGTAACATAAATCGCATTAGAAAACATAAGGACAATGGATGAATGGTTGATGATTGAGTAGTTGGGTGTAGATATTGGATGAAAACATTTAGTTCATTCTTTTATCCTTAGAGATTTCGGGGACGAAATCCATTAAGGAGGGGAGAATGTAACAACCCGAAATTTAACCTATAACGATTAATTCGTTAATTAATGAAATGATAAAATAACTTTGTGAAATTATCAGAATTGAGCCACGGGAGTTGCACCGTTGTGTCCATGCAAATTTTCTAGTCAATTTCCATATATAGAACGTCGAAATCCGAGCTAATATGAGATAGAAACAAAATAAACAAGAAAAGAAAGAAAATAATAATAATATATATATTGGGCTAGGTCGACCTAACCATGCCCTGGGTCGATTGGCTGGTCGACCGAGGGGAAGAGGTAGTCGACCGACTGGTCGACCCGCCTACGGGTTTGGAACGAAGAAAGTCTTCTTCGTTCTAGAGGTTTTCGAACTCGTATTTTTCATTCTTTAGCCCCATCTGGTCCCTTCGTGCTTCCATCTGACGGCTCCTATTCAGCCTATGACGTGGTTGCATCCTATTCAATCTCCAAATCTAACGGTCTGAGATACACTTCTACCCCTATAAATAAGACCCTAGGCCTAACACTTTTTCTCATTCTAGATTTTCTCCGCTTGGGTTCACCTTTTCAGGAAGGACCTTAAAAGGAATAATTTTCCAAGGAGAGAATCTTTTTAATAAAAATATCTTAATACCCTCAAGTGGATCCGGGAAGACCCAAAGGGAAGAGCTTAGGACCACAGGTGGGTGATTGTAATTATTTAGATTTTTAAGTAATTTAAAATAATAGACTTTCCAATAGTTGTAGTTTTACTATGATTTTGGAATAACCTTTTTAGTAATTTATTTATAGTTTTTAGAATTATTTTCAGTCTATTTCTTTTAGCTATTTTTTCAGCTAATTTTATTTTAATTCTGTTAATTATAGTTTTTCCATTTATTTACAGTTTATTTACAGTATTTTAATTTATTTACTGTTATTTATTCGTTATTTACATTCTTTTTCTACGCTTTAGATTTTCTTCTATTTTCAGTTTTCTTTTATTTCTCCTTCTTCTTCGCGTATGGATTAGAATAGATTAAACGCGAATATGGATTAAAATTATAACAATACTGAAATAATGAAAGATAAGATGTAAATTGTAAAGACTGTAATAAAAATGGAATTAAGACTGAAATTGAGCCTAATTATGATATTAATGTTAGAATTTGACTAATTAAAAGATAATTGGCCTAGTTATAACTTAGAATTATAACTAAATAGAGTATAAGATGAAAGAAGCTTGTTTTTACACTTAGACCTTGGGTTAAGTAATAAGCATGATTATAACGAAGGTTACAATAAGAAATAGAACAGAAAAGGCTTATTTTAAGACTTAGGATAAATTAATAAGCAAAGATAGTAGAGATAAATTGTAAAGGCTTATTTAAATAATTTATCTAAGTTAATAAGCAAGAATTAAAGTAGGACCTGTACCAAATAGCATTCCCCTATTATTTCTATGGACGCGGTGTTTCACATAATCCTGAAGTGAGATGAGGGGCACACTTATGCTAATAATGGTAGTAATCGGTCAATAAGTAGAAGTCCAAATCATGAGGATTTGGGCAAGGGGCGCTACTAGATATTGTTGGATGACGGGCCAGTACCAACATCATTTCCCCTATTTTCTATGGACACTATGATCTCACATTAGCCTGAAGTGGGACGAGGGGCACGCTTATGCTGGAGTTTGAGGTAATAAGAAGACCCAATAGGTGGAACAACAGGTAACATGAGCATGGTGGCGATTACGCGTGCGACTTCCATTCGGGTGCTTAGTAATCGTTATGAGTTCCAAGCGCTTAGTATGTGTGCCTTCCGTAGGCACCATTGCCTTCTGTGGAGGGAGCTATATAACATCTAGTCCACAGTAGATACTTTGCGTGTCATTCGTAGACACCATTTCTGTGTAGGGAGTTATATAGCGTCTAGTCCGTGGTAAGGTCTATGGAGTAGCAGGCTGATAAAAGGGTAAAATTAGTGTTTCAGCCCAATTATAGGATTAGGAATTCAGCCTAATCAAACTAGCTATCAAAGACAAGTGCAAACAATCAAAGTTATTCAATTATATCAATTAAGTTAATTCGTATTCCTTCTCTCTATTTCCTTTGTTTCCTTTTATATACTATAACTGTGTAAGGTCTATTTCTTTTACTTTGCTTAAAGATTCTAGTAATTACTATCATTCACCAGACTTTTAGTCTGACCCACTCCTCTATTTTCCCCCTTCCCCCCCCCCATAGGCAACCAGGGGCAAGGAAGATAAACCGCGGCTTCTTGGAGACTTGGAGACCCTATCTTGTATTCCTTCTTTTTATTTCCAGCCTTTTGTTCTTTTATTGTACTGGCACTGTATTGAGGGAAATTTGTATTTGTACTCTGGTTTTTCTGATGATACTGAGATTTTATTTTCATAAGAAAATTGTATTTGGTATTTGGAACATATGTGGTTTGTCTGAAGTATTTATGAAGTATTAATTTTCAAAATCACTTATTGTTTTTAATTACTTCCGTTGTGTTATTATCTATCTTTTTGTCTTGTGAATCTTAGTCTTTGCTAGCTTTAGTTATACCTACAATGCACCACATCTTTTAGTGTGTCATTTTGGGTATACAAAGGGGTGTGTGGTGTTTCAATAGTGCAGACGAAAGATAAATGAAAAAGGTAGAAAATTTATTTCTAAAGCGTATCTATGGAAGAAATAAAGGAAGCTGTTTTCTCTACATCGAACAATAAAAGCCCAGATCCTGATGGATTCACAGCTAAATTTTTCAGAATTCATTGGGAAGATATCAAGATATTTTACATAAGGATATTAAAGAAGTGTTTGAAACACGCAAATTGGCTAAGGGAGCTAACCATACTTCCGTAACACTTGTCCCAAAGAAAAATAAGTATATTTATATTTATGATTATCGTCTGATATCTTGTTGTAATATGTATAATTATTTCTAAAATAATCGGTAATAGAATTAAATGTCTGCTTCCTTTGATAATTTCCGAAAATCAATCGGCATTCATCCAGGGAAGATACATTGCAGAAAATATTTTGTTGGCGCATGAACTTCTCAGGAGCTTCAACGGAGAGGGCTCAGATATGCTTTGCATGAAAATTGATTTACAAAAGGCTATGACTGGTTTAACAGAATTTCATTTGTCATATGCTTAAAATGATAGGTTTTCCCTTGAAATTGATTAATCTTATTAGAGAATGTATCACTACCATGTCTTTCTCTATTCTAATTCAGGGGATACCTAAGGGTTTCTTTACTAGCAATTATGGAATTAGACAAAGAGATCCTCTCTTCGTATACCTATTCTGCATAGCTATGGAATACTTTTTTATTCTCATGGAAAGTATATTGAAGAAGGAAAAATAATTCTGATAAACAATATGTAACAACCTTGGTTTTGGTGACTACCTGTAAATATTAAATTATAACGGTAGTTATAATTTAATATTGTGAATTAAAAATAAATTAGAGATTTGAATTGTTTATTTGGAATAAACAATGGATTTTGGAAATAAAATGTGAAAATAAAGTTTAGAAAACTTTATCCTGGGTATTTGTGAGAATAATGATGAAATATGATGTTATTTAGTGAAAATGTAATAATTCTTGTAACTATTGTCAAATGCTTATTTTAATAATTTTTAAAGGAAGCATTTGATTTTTACAATGTGTTTATTTAAAATAAAAAGGTGAAATTTGATTTAAAAATAAGTTTTGATCATAAAATTGCTGAAAAATAGTTTGTTATATTTTATTACACAAGAAAATAATTTTTGTGTAATTTTTGGAGTTAAAAATAGAGTTTTATATGAATTATTGTGTAAATTGTGTATTTAAGTAAAATAAGAGTTTTTAATAATGAAAAATATTTTTATAACTAAATTATCTTTTTATTTGTTGTAAAAATGTTTGTTAAACATAAAAATATGTTTGTACGATTTATAGAGATGAAATCATGTAAATACACATATGTTGTATTATGTAAATATGAGAGTGTTAGGGTAAATTTAGTATTAATTAGATTTTTAGGCTAATTAATTCTTTTGGGTCAAGCCCATTTGTTCACTAACCAGTAAAGTAATGAGAAAGCTTCTTCTTTCTCAAAACACCTATATGTACATTTTTACCAGAAAACAAAAGGAAGAAGAAAAACTATTCCTCTTTCAAACCCTAGACTTCAAATCTCCAATTAATCCAAGTGTTTGCTGAAATAAATCAAATTAAAGCTCTTTTCCACATGTAATCAACTCCAAAACATAGATTGTATCATTAAATTTCGATTTTGAGATTTGGGTTGTTTGTAATTGTTTCTTTTCTTGTTGCATGCCTCTGTTTTGTTCATTTGATAGGTTGTTGAAGCTTCTTCTTGCCTAAAGCCATCTACTTTCTTGAGTTAGCACAATTTAATCTTCAATAATTGCAAGGTGAGTTGCTAACTCACAAATTCTAGCTGAAACAAAAGTTTGGAAGTTGAAATTGCTCAGAAATTGCTTACTATAAACAAATTTCTGTTGTTTGGAAGATTACAACGAAAACAGGCCGTGAGTCCAATTTTGAGAGCTTATATCTCTCACAATTCTTATCTGATTTGTGTTAGGTATTTTTTGTTTGATAGTATAGTTGTTGAAATTTATGCGTGCCAAATTTTAGGTCATTCCGACCGCTGTAGCTTATAGAAATCTACTGCCGAACATTGATTCGGAGCATGTTTTTGCTCCAGATTTTCACAGTGAAATCATTGCCTGGGTACAACTTTGAGACATCATAACTTTCTCATTCCTTGTCATAATTGTGTGATTCTTTCTCCAGTTTAAAGTATGAGTATTAAAATTTATGCAAGTCAAATTTTAGGTTATTTCGAACTCTGTAACTTATAGAAATCTGCTACCGAACATTGATTCAGAGCATGTTTTACTCCAGATTTTTATAATGCAATCATTGCCTGGGTTCAACTTTGAGACATCATAACTTTCTCATTCCTTATCCAAATTGTGTGATTCTTTTTCCAGTTTAAATTATGAGTGTAATAATTTAAGCATACCAATTTTCAACTCAATCTAAGATTGTTTGGTCCTCTGTTTCATGCCTGACATTTGAACCCGTGATGGTTTTCAGGCATGTACATTTGTTTTTTTGAACTGTTGCAAACATGGTCTGAGTTCATGTTCGAGACAGCGTAACTTTTTCATTTCCAGTTGGAATTCATCGATTTTTTTTTGTTTGAAATCTGAAGTTTTTGACTATGGGCACACCAATTTTTAGTTCAATTAATTGTAGTTAACCACCTGTTTCATGTCCGAAAGTTGAACCCAGAGAAGATTTCAGACCTGGGTTTTATTTTGCCTATGCATTTTTATGTTCTTTTTCCGTCCGGCTTTTGACTTTTACTTCATGTTTTTGTGATATCTTTGAATTGTTTTGAGGACTATGATGCCTATAAATACGCTAGCCTAGTTTTGATGAATTTGAAATTCAAATTTGAATTGATTTGAATTGAATTTGAATAACGGTTTTGAGTTATTTCTTTGATTTCGAGCACGGGTTTTTTCAAACGATTTTGAAATAATTTTTAATATAACGGGCATTTCAAATAATTATTATATAGTATTTTTCAATTATTTCCAAGTTATAAAAACTATATATTCTCTATAATAAGGGAATTTTCAAAGATTGTTTTCAGAAACGATTTCGAAAAATTGTTTTAAAAGCTTGTTTTCTCAAATAAATTATTTTATATATAAAATACACGTTTTTGCACTATTCGAGCGAATGAGAAGGAGAATTAAATGGTTTGGTAAAACACGTGGTATGGGACACGTGCGTTTATCTTATCGGTTAATTCTGACTTGTCTGTTTGATCGTTTTGACCTTCGGGCCGTATTTGCCGATGAGATGAGGCTAATATTTTTACTTCTTTCTGGTGTGGCATTGGCTAGCGGTTAGTAAACCGTTGAGTGAGAACGTGTGGTGTGGGATGCACGTTAACACTTCTCGGGTTCCTATCTGAGAGTTTGTGAAACGTTTGTCTAAGAGACATATTTGCCAGTACTGGACCTTCGGGTCATTTGTTCTTGGGATGTTTGTCTAAGAGACGTTTGTCATTACGATGTATTTGTCCCTTGGCATTTTTTCCTTTGGGATGTTTGTCTAAGAGACGTATTTATTTTTCCTTCGAGACGTTTGTCTAAGAGACGTGGCGCCTTATTTTGAGAGAACAGTACTTGGCAGGCTTCAGCCATAAGCACGTGCTATATCTTTGAGATGATTTCATTGATTGTTTGTGATTTTCCAAGTGTATCGCCTTTTTACATTATTAGCCATTGAGCCGTTTGAGATATCATATATATGGCGATTACATCTTTGGAAATTTGAACACCTTTGAGTTCTATATTTGGGATTTGAGTTGCCAACACTTGGCGTTTATTTGAGATTTTCCATTCTTGGCGTTTATTTGGGATTTATATTCTCCTATTTTGGAGATATATGTAATTGCCTTTATGGCGTATTTTTGAGATTGAGATTTCTCTTTTGGGAATGCATTTGAGATTGTCGTTATGGCGGGTTTTGAGATTCCTCCTATTTAGGAGTCATGGCTTCTCTAAACCATTATTGTTGTTTTGGGATATGCCGATGATATGAGGCATGTTATGCTTAGTGTTTTTGTTATGGAGTTTATCTCTTTTGAGATTATATATTTGTTTAGTGATACCACTTCATCACTTGAAGTAACCACATGTACTTAGAATTATTTCTTCTCATTTGAGAAGAATTATCACCCTTATTCTCATGCATTATATTATCGTTTATCCTCCTAAACTGATTGTTTTAGCTAGACTGGCCTGTGTATTTTATACTCGGATCGAACCGAGGTGTTTTAGGTTAGGTACACTTATGGACTTAGCCTATTCTGCTTCCGCATGGACTTATCTGCTAGCCCTTTTTGTTGTAGTTTTTTGTCGCTCTCTAATATGTATATTGTTTTGACTCATGTGTATATTGTGGTCGTCATACCACTTATAATGTATTATTTGTATTGTATTGGGATGAATCAGTATATATGTATATATATCTGTTTGCTATTCTGTGTGTATTATGCATTTGAGTTGTTGTATATTGTTCTGATAGATCCTATATCCACCTGTAGTTTTGTATTAAGCATTTATTGGATATGTCGATCCACTTGAGAAAGGAAAAAAAATTAGAGCACTAATCGACGCATTCAATAGATGTTTAAGACAAGACTATAGATGGTCGCTCCTAACCAGCCCTATTCTCTACATTAGCAAACAGTATTACCCAGTAATACTCTTTGTTAATGTGGGTCTCGGGGTGGGGCGTCACACAATATCTCCCCTACGGTTTTTTATTTATTTTATGCAGATGATTTGATATTTTTTGTAAAGTAGAGGAGAAATGTGCAAACAAATTGTTAGAGATTTTGAGTCACCTTGAATCTAAAGTAGGGTTGGGTATTAATCAGAATAAATCCAAATTATTTTTCAGCAATGGTTGTAGGATTAGAATTCTGGTTAAAAGCATGTTGAAAGTAGAAGAAGATTCTTTCCCAGTTAAATACTTAGGAGTTCCTTTATCTTCTAATTATTTAAACTACTTTGATTGTAGGAATCTACTATACAAAATAAAAGAAAAATGGATAACCGGGACTACAAATTATTGTCAATTGCTGGGAGAGAAGAACTTATTCATTCAGTCATTAACCCCATGATTCTATATTGGCTGATGATATATAAAATCCCTATGACTTCAATTAGAAAATTCAACAAAATGTGTGCAGACTTTTTATGGGGAGGGAAACATCAAAAGATAGCATATGATGTGATATGTAAACCAAAGAAGGAGGGCAGCATGGGTCTGAAAAATCTTACTAAGCTTAGAAAAGCTACTGGGATGAAACTTTTGTGGCATTTCTTAAGAAAAAATAATATGTGGTCTAAATGGCTTCATGATAAATACTACTTGAATAAAAAAATTGGACTATGAATATTGATAATAATGGCTCTTCCACTTCGAAAACTATTGTCAAAGATAGAGATAAAGGTATGCTTTACATTAAGAGAATAATTTCAAATGGAGAGACTACCTCATTATGTTTTGACCTTTGGATTAATGACAAATTGTTGGTTGATTTTTTGGGATGGGATAGGTCTGAAACTAGCGGATTAACGGACAATAAAGTGAGTAGTATTATAAGAAATAATCAACTAGACCAATTGATTTTTTTTTAAAACAACAGATCTTGAAGCTTCAATTAAAAAAATCATCATTTGTACTAATAGCAGAGATGATTTATGGGAATGGGATAAAGGCAAATTCTTATTTTAAGATGCTTGGTGAATATAAAGAACACATCATGATATACAATCTTAGGCAAATGTTGTGTGGCATAATATTATTAGTCGTAAAATGGCTTCTTGCGCTTATTAAGCTTTTATATGCAAACTTAACACTAAAGAAAAACCATCTCTAAGGGATAATTCTATTGATCTGAAATGTTTTCTTTGTGATTTAGAAAATGAAAGCATAAAACATATCTTATTTAAATGTAATTTTAGTGCTTCAATTGGGTCTAAATCCGACTCAAACTCCCTCCACATTGTTCTCTTAATATGTTGGATGAACTGAATGAGATTAGTAGTCATTTTAAACAAAGATCAGATCCAAGATCTAGCTAGATGCAGTTTGGTTACTTCAATTTACTATATCTATAAAGAAAGGAATTCACATATCTTTGGCAGCTGTAAACATGATAAATTGAAGCTCACTAAAAGAATTGATGTTGATGTTAATTACCAAGTAATAGCCTCGACTAAAAGAACAAGAAGTAATTCTTTCAACCATGAAATCTTAAACAGGTGGGGTGTTGATTTGAAAGAAGAAGGATGAAGTGAAAGCCTTTCGCATGTTAACTCTGATCCGTCTGAGATTGACGAGAATTATATAATTCCAAAATATGCTAGTCGGTTCGTCAATCTTGCATTTATTAACTATGAGAGGATGAATTTCTGAACTATAGCTGATAAATGAATGTGATTGGAGATTTTGGCTATGAATTTACAAGTTGCAAGCTTTGGAAGAAAGAAAGAGAAGATTTCTTTTAGAACAGTAGCATGGACTATTATGTTTCCTTTTTCTTTTATGCTATCATGTATATGCTTCCTTTTGTATATATTATTGCTATGTACTGATTGTAAACACTTTTGATTAGCAATAAAGAAACCGCACTTTTTTTCCCTATAGAATACTACTTTTGTATTGTACAGCTTTTTAATGAGGCGTTGGTACCAATTTTCAAAACAATCAATATTATACACACACGCACACACCCGCACACACACCCACACACACACACACACACAGAGATATATATATATATATATATATATTATGTTCTATTCGTATTAAATATAGTTAGATAGATTAATGGTTTTGGCAAGTTAAACTTATTTTAAAATGGCTTTGAAGTTTATTTGATTTACACACACGCGCGCGCACACACACACACACACACACATATATATATTTCTATTCGTATTAAATATAGTTAGATAGATCAATGGTTTTGGAAAGTTTAACTTATTTTAAAATGGCTTTGAAGTTTATTTGACTTTGTTGATTGCTAAACTTAACTTTAATAAAAGGATTAAGTGATATTGAGCTATAACATGATTGATGAGCAAGTATATTATTTTATGAAATAAGTTTGATGCCATCATAAAACAATATGAAGAGATGTGATTGGAATAAACATAAATAATATGATTGTTAGATTATTTTCTTAAGTAATATGCATTTGGTTGAATTAGATTTAAGAATTATAGGAGTTGCTTAATTGTGTTAATTAGTTGATTTTTGATATGGTTGTATAGGACTAGTTCCAGGTAGTGGTGGCCTGGGAAAGGAGCATTTACATAGGATTTTCTCCCCATTCCGGACGTGAGTGGGCATGAGGCTTTGGCATTACTTTGGGAAGAGTTTGGGCTACTCGAGAAAGTGGAACGTAAGGCAAAGCTCAGGATTCAAATGTAATGTAAAGTGATTGGTTACATGGTCACATCTGGTGAGCGTGTACGATTGAGCAGAGTTAGTACGTGCCTCTTGGCTTTGACCTTAGGGTACATATGTTTTGATGAACTTTATTGGTCTTATATTAGTAATTATGCATATTGATCTTATAGCAGTGATCATACATCGTATTGGCCTTATATTAGTGGTCATACATATTATTGATCTTTCAATAATGAACATCCGTGTAGATAGACGATGACGTCATATCAGTCTTCATTTGTGATAGGCGTATTTGATTATGTGATATCATATTTGATACCCACACAGATATATATATATATATATATATATATATATATATATACATACACACAAGATCGATTTTCCATTGTGGTCCTAATAGCATATTATATGGGATACACCCATCGCTCTCTTTTGTAGAGACGTCATACGAATTTGTTAAGAAAGCCATGACGAATAAGAAGGGGGAGATGACGACTCATCTTCGAGTGGATCACATACCACTTATGCTCATTATGGGATACAGTGACGATCTTCTTTTCTTACTCCTAAAGATGACACTTAATACATTCACGGTATTCCTATGTCGATCATCTAGGCATCCGAAAGATAGGCTGTTGGGTAAATGAAAAGAAAAGACAAGAAGAAAGAGACATAGAATCTCACAATGCATGGGAATAATATATAATATAACATATGATAGTACATACGGTCACTTCTAAAATGAAACAGCATAGTTACAATAGGTACTAACTTCAGCCAGGAACTGTTATAACTGGCAGCCCCCATGATTCTGATACAAACTATACACACACAGCAAAAATAAAATAGATAACTGGGTAATGTTAAAGCCTCCTGTACCATACTCGTGAAGCCTCTAGCTCCATACTCCTCCAAAATGCATTTGTAACAACCTGGACTACTTGGCTACCCAAAATTAGAGTACCGACTCTGGGTCAGACATGAATCTGGTGTGAGTAAACTCAAAACATACGAATTCTTGTACTTATAAACCCTTCAAAAATAAAGGTACCTCATAAGACCACACTATACATAACACGGATAGATTTTAACGTTACGATAACCAAATCATTTCTATAAGAAATTTAATGATACTATAATAATGTCTAGGGTTTAAATTAAAATATTTAACATAGCCAAAATAGTTACATTAATTACATTCCATCATATTTAATATACATCCAAGTCTTTAAAGCACGTAGTGGAAATGGATTTCCATCAATGACAAGGTAAGGGACTGCCTTGCGTACAATACACCTCTAGAGAAAATGTACCAAGGCTGCAAACCTTGCACCTCTACCAACACAGAACCGGCCTACCCTTCCTACATAGTACCGAATATAATCATCTCTTGGTTGTGATTAACAACCGTACTGGACCCCGAAGCATACAACCAAAAATATCGATCTAGATTAGGCGATGATCATACCCTAACAGGAGAGACCCACTTAGCCCTGGTTCATCTCCCCTGTTTTAGTCATTCCCGGGAGCAAAGGCTCAAGGTAACGACTACCTTTTTAGCAAACCCATCTTGGAATGCTAGCACTTCCCTCCAGCAAATAATGCAACGCTAGCATTCATCCATACAAGTTGTTCTGAGGTCGAAGAAACACACAAACTTACCACCTTCCATTTTGGAATCACCCTCGGGATAGGTAGTACAACTCCACAACATATTATACCATGATTCAGATCACGAATCATTTTTAGTTTGAAGTGGTTCGGATAAACCATACTTATTCAAAACTGGTGTCTCCAAACTAAATCGATGAATTCCTGGCTAACTTAATTCCTATACTTTTAGATATATGCAAACAAATGTAAGAGTCCCCGCCAGGATCTAAAAATATACTTTCTTAAAAGTGAACTACGTTTCATGGAAATGAAACCTCCTCGACGGATCTCAAATTGCATGAAATCATGAAGCTTTTATATACTTCCCAAGTCAAAATAGGTCAAGTTGTCAATAGTGGACAAACCACTATCTGGTGTAAGTATATAGTTTGCACATGGAAAATTGGACATCATACACTTATCACCACTTTTCGATTTCAACCCTGTACTATCCCTCGATTAATAATGAAGTCGGACAAGTTAGTGAACTATGCCTCAACGTACATTTTAAACTCTCACAAATAGAAAACGGGCTTCCCTAACTCGAAATTCAATGTCAAGTATAAGATGAAGTACCTTCCATATACTTAATTATTCATGACCTATTCATAGAAATTAACTCTCTTGTACTTATCACACTTCTGATATTTCAACTTCTCTATCGCTCACCCAGAATCGAAGTCGGGTAAGTTAGGGTACTAGTTTCACCCTACTTTTCCTTAGTTACAAATACTCCTATTCTCGATCTTATAGATAAAGGAAAGTTTACTCATCGGTTTGTAGTGTTAAATATAAGAAGAATTACTTTCCATGAACATGTCAACATTTTAACACTATTTATCATATTTGTTTGATGTACTTAATGGCACAGATAAAGAAATCTCTTGTTTTAAAAAACAAAGACCTAAAAAGTCATTGAAAAATATCTTTGAAACTTAATTCTAGATTTGGGTTTAAAACTATTAAGTTAAACCTTTTCCAAAAATCCTTTGTTTAAAACCAAAGTTTTTTTTTAAAGATAACATTTTCCTTCATAAACATAAATACCTTTTTAATAAATTCCAAACCACTTCCTAACCTCTTTGTAAAGAGTTTTGAAAACAAGAATCGAGTTTGGAAAATCATTTTAAACATTTTAAAACTTCCTTGGAAAAATGAAGTAGTAAACTAATTTAAAGAAAACATGGGACCTTGATCTCAAATAAAAACCAACTCAAGTATGTTAACTACACTAAGCAACATTCACAACATTTATATACACAAGAACACATATAAAAACCATAAAAGCGAGGAACTCTTTTGAGTCCCTCTACACAAAGTCCTATGTAAATCAATTCATATGCACTACGAAGTGTGTAGTAGAGATCTATTCGCTATGAACACTTTGACTTCATTTCTAGTCCCATATCTAAATCTTATGTGTCATCCGCTTTCAAGCAGGAACCAAACTAAACAATAATCATTTCACACACATAAGAAACCAACCTAGATTATTACAAAAAAATAATAAATTTTCAACTTGCTTTTAAATGAGCTTTACTCACTTAAACAAACATGAACTTTCACCCAAACTACCGCGACCTTGCAAACAAATCTAGCTTTCACTTGAAATCTAGCTTTTCAAAACCTAGAGGAGGTCAAGTGGGCTCAGCCTTGGGATAGGAGGGCTTAGCCATGCTAAAAAATTAGGTTTTGGGTTTGTTTTTAAAGATAAGTGATGTAGAGAAGAAAAGAAATGGTTTTGAATTTTTTTAAGGATTTAAAGGGAAAAAGAAGCAACTTTTTAAAAAAAATTCTTTTAAAAATCCATAGAAGAAGAGAAGAGAGTAGAGAGGAAGAAAGTTTTGAAATGAAATAATGAAGTAAAGTGGAAAGTGGAGAGGTAGTGTTGTTTTTATCGAAAATGCAAATGGCTAACTACTAAATTAACCCTCCTTAATAAAAGTAACTACCCTCCACTCAGAATTTGGCAACACTCTTCCTCCTTCTTATAACATGCATCCCCCTTGCCTTTCCATGCCATCACTTCTTTCCTTTTTGTGTACTTTGCCTTAGATTTTGTGCTTTTTCTTTTTAAATTATAAAAAAAAAGTCCACTTCCACTTTATTAACTTAAGTATATTTTAAACATGTATTTTATCTAAAATGATTAATTAGCAAAGGCATTTGTTATTTGTATATGTGTGTGCATATGTACACTAATGTGCACAACACATTTCGACAAATTTTGGACGATGAAAAGTCGAATATCCAAAAAACGATTTTCGGTCACATTTTCGATTTTTCTTTGAACTAATTATTTTTATAAACCAAAATTTAAAACAGCTTTACCGTCATTAATTATTACTTAAAAGAGGTCTATTTGAGTTATAAAATCCATTATTTAATTATTTAAAAATATATTAAATATTTGTATTTAATATGATTAAATTACAGGTCATTACAGCTACTATGAGATCCACCTAGATTTCAAGTAAATAGAGTAGGTCATATATCACATATGCTCACTATGGGGTACAGTGAAATCTACACGAGTTCCATCATTGAGGATGTGGCTCATAGCCTATGGTATAATCTAATACTGACTCTATTTATATTGGACCCTCAATAGGAACTATTGAATCTTGATGATTTGAACTATAGATCGATGTCCAATGTGGACTCAGGTTTCAGATATATAAAGTAGGTCATATATCACTAATGCTCGTTGTGGGGTACGATGAGATCTACATGAGTTTGATCACACTAGATGTCACTCAAGATCTATGGTACAATTTTGTACTTACTATTTTTCTTGGGCACGAGTATATCGCAGACTCCACTCATCACAATTGATGAATATTGTTATGGGCAATTTCTCCTACAAGGTGGGAGATTTTTTGAGGCCAAGAGAAGACAAATCAGGAGGAATAGAGGTAAAACAGACCCCTTACTCTGTTCAGTGGTTAGGCACCCATCGAGCAAGATCTTCTATTCCGTGGTTAGCCAACCACCTAAAAAGACCTTCTACTCGATGTTGGGCACCCATCGAATATGATCTTCTGCTCGATGGTTGGGCTCCTACCGAACAGGATCTTCTATTTGGTGGTTAGGTACCCACCGAACAGGAACTTCAATTGGATGGTTGGGCACCCACCGAACCAGGCATTTAAGCCATCCACCGAACCAGGCGTTTAAGCCATATGTCGGACCAAGAGAAGGAGCCACACACTGGACCAAACTACCCCAAGACTTACCAAACCGATAGGGGATCGAACCAACTAAGGGGACATACGAGCATAGCCAATATCTTATCGACGACCATCTTAGCCGAGCCAGCACCCTCTGAACCGATTTCATAGCCGAGCCCATCAATGCAAATATGGAAGAAAATCAGCATATGTTTGAAAAATATCAAGCATATTCCAAATTCCCAGGAATATTTCTTTTGGATGAGATATACATGGAAATATCATAAATTGTCACATTAAACACACCTCAAATTTACCCCTATAAATATCCAAGCATTTGTCATTTACGAGAACAACTTGGTTGAGGTCTACAAGACTTCAAGCTACAAAATCAATTGCACGGAGCATCCGATCACAATTTTCTATTATAAATCAGTGTATTTAGCATCAACCTCTTGTAAAAGGCTCAAACATGAGAAAAGTAATAAAAGTAATAGTGGACATAGGCTATTTACAGCTGAACCACTACAAAATCTAGTGTACTTTACTTTTCCTGCTTTTTATTCTTCATTTAATCTTTTGTGGAAAATCGATTCGAAGTGTTTACCCATTTTTTATGCAAATATTTTTGGTGCTTTCACTAAGAACGGATATTTCTCAGCATGCCTCCTAAGTCCAAGAGCAGGACTAGCGATGCTAGTAAGAACGACAACCCAAATATAGCTAATCAAGACAATCAATCACCCAGCACATCAGGACCTGATGCCACTAGGGATGATCTGGATAGAGTTATGGCATGTCTAGACACCCGCTTCCATGCCTAGTAGCAAGCCATTATGGATCAAATCATGACACGCTTAGGGTTGATGCGGCCTACTGCACACAACACTAAACCCAAAGAGAACCTAGTCCCGGTGAGCATGAGACCAAGGAGATCAGACTCTAGTGGCGAGTCAGATCAGGAGAATCAAGGAGGTGGGTGAACTAACATTAAGGAAATAGGTCAGACTGTGTTTCAGCCATGCATCACACCCGAGGAACGGTCCAGTGCTGAACTGAGTAAAGGAGGCATCAAACCAAGGGCGGTCATGGTTGTACCTCCCCAACATAGGCAGTGCTCCCCAGTCCTTGCAGAAGTATAGACCAATGGAAGGCAAGCCTATCGCCATGAATGATCCTGGAGCAGGGAAGTCGAGACCATAGATCAGGTCATTGTAGAAGGAATGAAAGAAGCCACTTGCCTCAATGGGAGAGGTCAACTCTGCTCTGCTCGTCACCCGAGTGAGAAGTAGATCACCTAGAGTAACTTATAAGGGAATGTGTTCACCACGAGCAAATAGAGCAGGGAATAGAGGCAAAGGTCAGTAGCCCATTTACTATAGAAATAGAAACCACTCAGAATCTCAGGCATTTCAACGGCCCACTATGGATCCTTACCAAGGATTGACTGATTCTATAGTGCACCTATAGAGATATACACAACATATGCTAATGAGCAGGGCGACAGAGGAAGTTATGTGCAAATGTTTTCCTATTTTCTTATCGGATTTGGCAACTAAGCGGTTCTGCCACCTTCCCAATGCCATGATCCACTCATGGGAAATGTTGAAAGAAAATTTCATCAAACAACTTTGAGTTCATATAGAGTAACACAAGGACACGTACTCCTTGTCAGACGTTAAACAAAGGGAGGATTGAGACTTTGCGGCAGTACTTAACCGATTTCAACATTTCGCAACCAGCGTTCAAAATGCTGATGAATGCCTCACGCATATGGCTTTGTGTGGTTGTGTTCGCCCAGAGACGAAGATGGCTCGGAGATTAACAAAAGTAAAACCAGCTACTCTTCACGACTTCTTTTATAAAGCTGCAAATTACATATGTTTGGAGAAGGCCGCAACGGGGCGATTGATCATAACAACTGCCAAACCATCGGAAGCTTCTAGTAGTGTGAACACCATGATTAAGAATAATGAAGGCAGTGATGTAGAGAAAAATAAAAATAATAACCTCCGCAATTCTGGTGGTAAGAAAACGGATCGAAGAAGATTCAAACCTGGCATGAGATTCGACACTTACACAGACTTGAATGAAATTATAGAGAACGTATATCTGGCTACTCAAGTAGAACTTAAATATAACATACCTGCTCCGAATAAAGAAATGGTGGCTGAAAGAAACTCTGGGAAGTATTGAAAGTTTTATGAGTCCTATGGACATAACACCAATGAATGCTACTATTTGTGGGACCTAATTGAGGAACGCATCTGGAAGAGGAAGCTGGATTGTTACATCAAGAGCCCAGAGGCGCTTCCTATACCTGAGAAGTAGGCTTCAAGACAGCCCCCGCCAGGGAATGGAGGTGAAGAATCTAGTGCCAACCGCGGAAAAGATGGGAGACTAGTCATCAATACCATAACAGTTGGACCCCACGTGGCAGACAAGAACTGGAGAGATATAAAGGTATGAAAACTCTTTTAAAAATGGAGATGCCTATGTATGCACGATAGATGATCAACAGAGAGGTAAGGCTCACCGACGGAAGCAGAAAGTGATAGCTTTTGGTGACAATGACTTACAAGGAAAGCATACGGATCCGATGGTGATTACGACCTTACTTTGCCCAGTAGAAGCACACAGAATTTTGGTAGATAATGGAATTTTAGTGTAACGACTCGTAGTTATTGAGTCTTCAAATTTGAATATTTAATTTATTTAAATATTCGGATTTGAATTAAATTATAATAAAATATCAGTTTCAAATTGAGATCTAATTTTTAAGACGAGGTTTTAATTTAATTTATAGGATTTTTCCATATTTTTTAATTTGAAAAATAATTAAATTTTCGTCTGACGCTTTTTACGTCAAACGTCGGCATTTTTGAGATTTTATAGAATAAGTTAACATGTCTATTTTATTATTGTTTTGTGATTGTGTCATCTTGTTATGCACGATCGTATTTTTATTTTTGTCGTTCGCGCAGTTCGTACATGAACGTGATTTTGTGTGGTAGGGTACCCTAAAAACTTTTAAAACAAAATTTTACAAAACAACATGAAATCTTACAAAATCTCTAATCAATATTTTTGTCTGTCCTTTGCTAATTGACCTTGGTTGCTTGCATTTAATTCTTTGTACCGTGGTTCTTTAGCTTTGAATGAAAACTTTGCAGTATATAATTGTGGTCCGCATGCACAATAGGGGGCCAGATCCATTTTCTTTTTACAAAAACTTCACATTCATTTTAGAGATAAAAAGTTTAGACACGCACATATCACATTCTCATTTTCATTTTCATTACTGCACATATTTTCTAACTCATTTCTTTGCACAACAGGCTTTCCTTCTAGATTGCATACATGTGTGTGTGTACGTATGAGTGGTTGTGCTGTTCGAGTATGTAAGTATGTGTGTGTACTATTTTTATGTGTATGGCTCTTGTGTGTGTTAGGCGTGTGTATGCATGTTTGTGAGTGTGTGTGGGCATGCATAGGATGTGAGTGAAGTTATATGCATGCATGGGGAAAAGAAGGTACAAATATATGATGGAAAAGGGAGAGGAGACATGAGGAGTGGGAGGAAATGAAGAAATGGTGCAGGCATGCGAAATTTTAGTGTATAAAACATATGCAATAAGAAATGAAAGGTGAGAAGGTGAAGAGAGAGGGATGTTTGCATGCATGAGTGAAGAGAAGAATAGGAAGGGAAGTGGTGATGGGGGTTGTTTCAGGCCATTCAAAATGGAAAAAGGACGTGTTTATGCATGGAAAGATGGAGGAGAGAGCTTGTAGGTTTGGAAGCAAGCGCAATTATATTTGAGAAAAGAAGCTGTTCATTTGGGTTTGGTTGGTAAGTAATTGGGCTTTAGTGCTTGGGTAGGTAAGATTTTATATTAGTTTAGTTATATTAAATAAGTTAGTTAACTTAGAAAAGGAAATAGAGGGCAAGGCTTTTGCTATCGGGTTTGGGTAACTGGGCGCTTGGGGCTTTGTTAGGTAGTAGTGATTGGGTAAGATATTAGTTTATAATTTAGTTAAGTTTATTTTAGTCATTTTGATTTCAGATGTCAAATAGCTTAACCTTGAACATGTTTAATTACCCCATACGAAGTCCGTTTAACTTATGGTCTTCGGTGTTAGATTTGTATGAACTAGTAGAACACATTAGTATAGTTAATTGACACAATTTATGAAGTATAATTTAGTGATAATTTGTAGTGATTTAATATAATTACGTTTAATATAGTTAAATAATTATATTTCATTATTGTCATTCAATTAGCAGAATAAAGCACCGTTCTGCTTTTATAAATTGAATAGATTATTTAGGACATCTATTAAGCAAAATAAATCCTCGTTCTACTATTATGTTAAATTATTGGTTATTGATGTGTTCGCTATTTATTATTATTATTTGGTTGTTTGAATTGCGCTCAACCAGTTTATGAGCATTTATTGTTGTTTATTGATGGTTGAACTTTGCTTGGCCAGTTTCTGAGCAATTAATTTCCATTTGCATGGGTTGGGTAGAAAACAATTGTAGGCTAACACTTTCTGATTTATTTCACAATTTGACTCTAAGGTGTTTAGCAATAATATTAGTTCACTTCAATTTAATGAATTGTTTTGAAAGTTGGTTTTCATAAATGGATTTATTAGGAAATGTTTTCCTTTAAAAGAAATAGAAATATTTGGAAATAAATATTTTTGAAGTGATTTTATATAAAGGAGATTTATATAGAAATGGTTTATAAAATGTGTTTTATAAATAAAGAGAATTTCGAGAACTTAAAAACCGGTGGTTTTTAAAATGGCTTTCCGAATGTTTTGGGAAAATAAACATATTGTATTTGAAAGTATTTGTGATTATTAGTGCAAATGATTTATCACTTCGGGAAACAAAATGATTTGTTATGTTACCGATGATTCGAGTGATCGATAACTAAAAAGTGGGCAAAGAGGGGTTATTTTAACCCATAGTATAGAACACTCTTTGTATAGAGGGATATACTTTTCGATTTTGGAAAGGCTAGAATCCAGTTGCCTTGTTATTGGGAGAAACCTTCCAATCTGGTTGCATATATTTTGATATGATTTTATACTAGTATTTTGGGATTTCCAAATAAATATTTCAAAAATGATTTGTTTTAAATCCCAAGTAAGTATAATTTGATACAAAAGATATATATTATTACTCAAAAAGGATTTGAAATAAAACTGGGAATTTAGTTCGAAGATATTTTCGAATAAGTATTTTCAAAAGAGATTATTTTTGAAAATAATAAAGTTAATTAGATTTGAGAAATATAAATGCGAAGATTAAACCTAAGTGGGTAGTTTTGAGAATTGCGTGTTGTTTGTTGCATCGTATGCTCCATGAGTCCTATTTATGGTAGGAGAACTATGTTAGCTTGATCCTGTATCTAATTGGGTACCCAATTAGATAGAGGTACGTAGGAAGTCATAAGTGGTAGTGATGCAGCCTAATATAACCCTTTCATGTTTATCTGTTTATTGGTTTTTATTTATCTTATATTGTCGTATCTTTCCTGCGTACTATTTTATTCCACATTTGATATGTTTATTGAGTTTGCAGGAATAGGTTATTGATCTCTTTCTCATCAGAGTTGTGCAACGATAGATTTATTGTATACTGAGTCTTCTTTTATTTAAGCACACCTGTAGAATAAATGATTACTCTGATAACTTGTATAATTGAAAGTTGTATAATATACATTTAGTAATGTTGAATATTTATCAAATAATATTGTGTATTAAGTTGGTATTTTTCATTCCTAGTTTTAGAATGGATGGGTTTTTGATGATTTTGACTGGTCCGAAAATATAGGTCATTACATTCCGTAAACATCCTGTTCAAGGATGCGTTCGACAAGATGGGATTATATGTGGAAGATGTTATGCCCTGCAATCAACAACTAGATGATTTCACTACAGAAGGCACCATGCCTTTAGGGAGGTTGGATTTGTTTGTTGAGACAGGAACCCATCCCAGATTAGCCATACGAAAGCAAACTTTCGTACCGATGGATGAATTCTCAGCTTACAACGCCTTCCCAGGACAACCAGACTTATCTGACTTCCATGTAGTAATAGCCCTATGGTGTTTGATGATAAAGTTCCCGACACCCAATGGGATAGGAGTGGTGGAAGGGAACCAGGACATATCCAGAGAATGCCATGTAGCAGTACTTCAGGAAAATAAATGGAGAGAAAAAGGGAAAAGCACAGAAGTTGCCTTCTATTCCAAGAACTCCCTCGCATAGCAACTAAAGGACATCCTCCCTCTCAAGTTTACAAGTGATCCTCATAGTGAGCTTGAAACAAGACATGGAGGAGAGGGGGCTGCAACCAAGCCCAGAGAAGCTTTAGAGTTTGTGGAAGTTGATGGTAGTGATCCTACTAAACTCATGAAAATTGGATCCGGTCTGGAACGTGATCAAAAAATACAACTAATTAGTTTTCTACGGGACAACTAGGACGTGTTCGCCTGATCCCATATGGACATGTGCGAGATTTGTCACTCAGTCACTTGTCACGCCTTGAACGTGACCCAAGGAAGCCTCTTGTGAAGCAGAAGAAAAAGAGTATGGGCCCGGAACGATCGGCGACGCTAAGCAAAGAAGTAAAAGCTTACTGGAAAACGACTTTATTCGAGAAGCATTGTACCCAGAATGGATAGGAAACCCGGTTCTCATCAAAATATTGAATGGAAAATGGCAGACTTGTGTGGACTTTTCTAACTTAAATGATGTGTGTCCCAAAGATTGTTTTCTGCTTCCGAGGATTGATCAGTTAGTGGATGGTACTGTAGGGCATGAGCTTCTATCCCCTATGGTTTCTTACTCCAGGTATAACCAAATCGCGATGCATGTCCCTGACGAGGAGCATACCAGCTTTATCACAAACCTGGGGCTCTACTGCTACAAGGAAAGCCATTTGGACTCAAGAATGCGGGAGCGACATACCAACGTCTGGTGAACAAGATGTTCACTAAGCGGATTGGAAAAACCATTGGAGTATACGTTAATGACATGTTAGTGAAGTCAAGAAAGGCTGTAGATCATATCTCGCACTTGGATGAAATGTTTCAAATTCTACGAAGGTACGTGATGAAGTTGAACCTGCTGAAGTGTTCTTTCGGAATGGTTTTTAGAAAATTCCTAGGCTTCATCGTACATGCAAGGGGGATAGAGGCTAATCCGGAATAGTTCCATGCACTACTAGACATCAAAATTCCTGAAATGTGGAAGGAAATGTAGAGCCTGAATAGAAAGGTAGCAACTTTGAGTAGGTTCATATCCAAAGCCACAGACAAGTGTATCTCGTTCCTTGAAGTGCTCAAAAAGGCAAGTTCGTATGGACGAACAAATGTCTGGCTACATTCTTAAATCTATTAGCGAACTTGCAGAATCAACTGGTCTTGTCTACACCGGTTGAGGGGGAAGATTGTAACAACCTGCTTTGACACGGGCCTAATTTTGTACTCAACAAAAGCCATTGAACCTTAGGCCAATCTCAAAGCTGGCTGTTGGTTAATAGAATTTAAACAATACATAATATATAAAGCTATCTATCTACACTTCTAGAACTCATAGCGGAATGGAATAAAATATAATATCAGAAACAAGTACCCATTTCATAAAAGAAAACCATTTCAAAAACGTAACATATTATCATCAAATCTCACAACATGTTTAAATAATTCCTCCATAGTATAATATTCAAAATAACATAAATGTCTGAACTGGGTACATTTAAAATATTTAAAAAGCATAAATAGATTGATAACTGCCACAAGTTTTCATCTCCACCTTCTCCCTTAAATCAGCATAGTCTCCTCTAACCTCTATGTTGTAATAAGGAGGGATTTAGAGCAACAAATGTTTGGTGAATGAAAATCTTAGACTTTATCATAATATTATTTGGGCAGCATCATCTGGATAAGTAATATGTCTTATGCATTTAAAACTATACCATACCAATAGCTTCAACTGTAAGGCCAACGACCTTTCTAGTCCAACTACAAAACTCTAGCGCAACCATCGTTTACGATGCAAGAGAAAGCACCTAAACCACTTAATACCTTTTTATTTGGAATTAAGCAGACTCTGACCATTTAATACCTATGAAATAGGCAGGTCCTTGTCATTTAATACCTAACCCAAGGCGGGTCCCTCTAAAGATCTCCAATCCTATCGTATCCAAAATGTATTTATAACCCATAACCCATTGTGACGACTCAGATTAATCTGACTATTCGTAGGTACTGGTAGCCTGATTTTATGGGAAGATTTATCCTTCAAAATTTGGACTAACCTCGCGTCCACCAAGGTTATTTATTGTAGACAATGTCTCACAGCAATCCCTAAAGTCACACTGCTGGTAGCCAAATTTAACTCAGCAGACTTTTATGTGCTTTAGACTAACCTCGCATTCCCATAACTTAATCACACTTCATATGCATACCAATTGTAGATATACTGTCTATACAATAAATACTCAAGGCCATAGAGGGTAAAACACCTTATTTCGCGTTTAATTATATATTTGTTTCCATAATCATCAATTGCTACATTCCTACGAAATTTAATGCTATTAACTACCCGATTAATAATATTTAATACGAACAATACGATGTAATTTGTTACTATTTATATATGTATATACGCACGAGTTCTATGTTACAATTAATTATTCCTAATTATACGCAAAGGAAATGACTAATCAATTAATTGAAATGTCAAACTTGTACAAATCCTAAGCTCCAATAAAAATAGCTAATATCCATAGCCAACACAAATAGATTTGCATATATGGATAAAGAAAATGGAATAACACCAAGCTTATCTCATGTTAATATAATAGAATTGATTCCTCTATTTCAAAGAATAAATCTTACAACTTAAACCTTTTATATTCTATTCAGCTTTTGCAATTTCCACATTAGAGTGAAAAAGGATGCATATTTATTAAATTTACAGAAATAAGCAGTGCGAACTACAAATGGTCAAATACATGCTTTGCACACCATTTCTAACTTTATTAACATTTTAGAATCCTTTAGCTCTACAAGAGAACTAAAAGAGATGTAGTGAAATAGATTATAAATTGTTTAAATCTCAAATATAGATCTAACTCTACTATATTAATAAAAGGCAATTGCATTTCCAACATATTCATAGATTGACATTTACCTGAGGAAATTTTAGGGGTTTAGTGTTATGTTTTCATTTACCATAATTTCCTAAGGCATATATCAAATCCAAACAATTACTGTAAAATTACTAAAATGGGACAAACTGGAATTTCCACTCACAGATGATTGCTTGCTTCTAAATTGAATTTAATTCACGCCACACTATTTTCCCTTTCAGATCCACTCTTTTTGGAATATACAATAAGTAGATTGTATATAGATTAGATTAGATTTAGAATCAAAAACTAGAGAGGGATAGGATTAGAATTGAAATAATTAGGGATCTAAATCCCTCACTTGGAAATCCAAACTAATTCGAAAATCTAATGAACAAGAGATCTGGTAGAGCTACGATGTTGTCACCAGAATTTTATTCGATTTGTTTTTAAAGAATTTTAGGGTTAGAGAAGAGGGAAATTGATCATAATTTCATTACAGTGAACTGTAGTATGTTAGGTTGATTTTAGGGTTTAGGTTAGGCTAGAATTTATAGGAGTTAGGAATGAATTTGGAGTGTTAATTTGGGCTAGAGAATCTTTTGCTAACATCATGTACGCTAATTAATTATTTTAATGATAGGTTATATATACACACACATATATATTTAAACATTCCTTTAAGGTTTACAATATATATATATATGTATATTCCTATAACATCAATCAATCAATCAATCTTTATTTACTTTCTTTTACTACGCTAAATAAAATGTCACGACCCGACTTTCTATGCCCAGAAAGACGTATCGTGAATTAAGAAAGAAAGGGATAGAAGAAGAAAAGAAGAAAGAACAACAACATCAGAAACTCACAGCGGAACGAATGAAATATAATATATCATATAAAATATTACATAGTATCATATACATCAGAGTTACACAACTTATACAACACATATTAGACAGTTATAAACATCTGTCTAATTCATACAACTCAAGTATCACAGATACAGACACAACATATACACAGCGGAATCATCATATATCTACACGGTGAAGCCTCCTGCTCCAAATCTCCTCCAGAATTCGTCAAAGCTAACCTGAATCCCTCGACTACTCAATACAATATTGAGTACCCAAGAGTTTAATAAAACAGAAAATAAACACTTGGGTCAGACATGGGTCTGGTGTGAGTAAACGGTTAGATTGCTTAACTTTGAAAACTTTTGAAAACAAAAGTATCACGTAAGACTCCCCACAAATAAACATGGGTAAGTTTTTACCTTACGCTAACTAAAACGTTTGATAGGAAATCTGATTGTATTATAATAGGGTCTAGGGTTTTCAAGTAAAATACAGAAATAGCTGAAATGCTTACATCTCACATTCCAACATAGTTGGGCACAACTAATACGTACGGCACTTATTGGAGTTTGGATTCCATACAATGGCAGGGCTACTGGGGTACCGCCCGTCACAGTACGTGGCCTAGATCACCGTACCGAGGAGTACGCCCGCTCCCCTGCAACACAAAGCCGGAACCATCCCTTACTGGATAATTCCGAACAAGATAATCCCGTAGTTGGCGCGACCAACCACACACTAAGCCGAATAAAAGAAAAGGGACCTCTAGACAGGGATCTATCTTGCTCTCAGTGGGTGCTACCCACGAAACCTTGCTGCACCTCCCCTGTTTTAGCCATTCCCGGTTGATGAGGCTTGAGGTTACGATTACCTTTAATCAGAACATATCACTTAGAATGCTCATCGTCCGCCTGACGATGTGCTGAAAGCATTCAATCCATATAAGTTCGTTCCGGGTTCGAACGAAACCGAAGGCATTATCTCGTTACACTCGTTTTGGAATCACCCTCAGAGTTAACGACAATAACCCTTGCACTCTAAATCTTCATCTTCACTTGAGATTCACGACCTATCGTTAATTTGGATCGATGTGGTATTCGGGTCTCCAGACCTGGAATTCCGGTATACGGAAACCCGATCCCGGTCTCATCGAAATCCAAAACGTATCTTTTAAGGCCAAGTTGTTTAAAGGTTTAAACAATTTAACTTATCTATATTCATACAGATAGATAATTCACACATCACAATTGATAATCACATTATCATTTAAACAGATGATTCATAATCAAATAGGTAATCCATATCAACATCACAATAGTTAATCTATATTACCATTATAATGCAACCAAGCATTCATACCACACAACATTACTTATCTCATTTCTGAGATAACATACATTCTAGTCAATCAATGTCATTCATTCTTATATAAGCAATGATTTACTTAGTCATAACATAATTAATTTAAAATGAATTAAATTAACTATCTCTATCTTTAATTAATTTAAAGTGAATTAAATTAATTACTTCATCTCTTAATTAATTTAAAGTAAATTAAATTAATTACTTCATTATAAATCTTACTTATATATAAATAAATTACAAATAAATTAATTAATCTTTCTCTAATTATCCACTTTAATTAATCACCTTGATTAATTATTCTTTAATTACATTCAAGTAATTATCTTTAATTAATTTCACAAATTAATTATTCTTAATCAAACACAGTAATTAACCTTTAATTACTTCATTTATTAATTAATTATAATCAATTTCTTTAATCCTTAATTAATTACAATTAATTAGTTATTCTATAATCACTTATCATTTGATTAATTAATCTTAATTAATCAATCTTAATTACATCATTAATTAATTATAAACTAATGATCCTTAATTATATCTTTAATTATTCTATTAATTACATTAAGTAATTAACCTTAATTAAACCACAATTATTAATCACCTTTGATTAATCTTAACCAGTAATTAAATTCCCTTAATTACTTCAATTAATTAATTACTTTTTAATTAATTATCTTCACAAATAATTAATTAATTAAGAAAATCATTTATCTTAATTAATCTTTACTTATTAACAAATCATATAATCAAGTATTCTTAAGTTCATATCAAAATAATTTTATCCTTAAACATCATCACAATTTAATTACTTGGATTAATCAAATCTTTAAAGACAAATTATTCTATTTGGGTTTCAAAATTTTAACATTAACGTTATTTGAAAATAATGCATTTAGAAATCAATTTAAATTTTAAAACACTTTAAATTATTTAATCTTAAACCTATTTATTTCAAATAGAATTTGAAAATTTAGTTACTTAAGAATAAAACAATTTGAAACTTGAACTTGTTTTTACTTTGCTTTTAACTTTGAAACTTTAAAAAAACTTGAGTACAATCTTTAATAATCTGGTATACTCAAAATACCCGAGCCAAACACTCTTCTTCCCCGATCAAACTTCGAGTCATTCGCGACCTTCATCTGCTTCGAGAAAAACTGCAAATAACACGAGACCGTCCCGAGTTCAACTCGTCTTCCCCAACCACGATCGTACCCAGATGTCTCAAACGTGCACACGTGCACGTGCACAATGATTCCCACACATCTCCGTCCAACTTCCGGCCTTCAACCAGTCGTCATTGACTTCGCCATCCCCCTCGACTCTCCCGATCGACGTTTCCAACAGCGCAACAGAATCCAGCCTTTTGATCGAAATACTGAAGCTAAACATGATCGGAATCTCCCCCATCGACGACGACTCTACCCACGAGAACCCTCGCCGACTTCGCCGCAGCTTCGCCTCGACTCCAGCAATGATTTCCCCCCATCGCGAACGATTCCGGTCCCCTATCCACGTCGAAATTTCTTCGACAACCCAGACGATTAAAACTCCACTTAAAACCCTAGTTTGTTTGAATTCAAACAATTCAGCAATTAAAAAAAATCAATTGCATTTTTCCTATGATCCGTACTCCACTAGCAACCTCCAGACCAAACCCCATCACTCTCGATCACGCCGATCACCAGAAAAAGCATGAAACCCATTTTCTGGTCATCAATGAACTGCACTCTCAATAGCATATTAAAAATTCTGATTTTCTTCTTAAAAATCATATTTTCCCATATTGATTCAAATTAAATAATTGAATCATCAATTTAAGATGTTGGGTTTTCAACCTGTTTTAAAAATCTACTGTATTTTCTTGAGTCCAGAGTCTTTTCAAACTTATTTTACTTGAACTTGTTTTTAAAACCTAGATGATGTTTAAAGTAAACTATCTTGTTTGAAATCTAAAGTTTAAGTAGTAAACAGATAAAAAGATTTGGAATTTTTATCAAAATTCAACTCTGTAACATGAACAGAGGTACACTCTGATATCAGACATGCATGTTTAAATACATTCATATAAACATGATTTCAGGACTTAAACATATACACAATTTCAAACATACATGCAAAGCAACCATCCACACAATAATTCATATGCAACGGATATTTGTTACTTAAGTTCTTAATTCAAATGTTTACTCACAGAGAAAAATCAGAGAATAATGAACATTCAGGTGCATAATCAAACTCTTATGTAAACATTCATTTATATCCAATCATTCAAGTAAACATTGCATATCATGTTATTATAATATTTATCAGACATATCAAACCTATTAGCAGATTTTAAACTGTTTTTAAAATTAGATTTACTCACCTTATTTAATTTGCAGAGCACAGCAGTATTAATACTTCTAGGTTCTGGATAAGATGCTTTGAGTGCTAGCTATTGAAATCCCTTTGCATGTTTGAAATCTTTGATTTAAAGCTGCTGAAACTTGTATTGGATCATCCATTTTAGTTGCAGTAGGTTTGAATATTGCAGATTTCTAATTTCTGGTTTGATTTTGCAGTAAAGAACTTGTATTAAATTTTGTTTCTGGCAATACTTTTGATTTCTCTTTGTTGTTGAAATCCTTGCATGCTTGTTTAATGTTGAATCTGATCTATCTTTACTTGACTAGGCTTAGTTGAAATGAAGCTTGAAAGAAATTGTTGTTTGAGTTTTGTATTTTGATTTTCAGTTTTTATGTTTAGAAGAAGACGAGTGAAAGATTTGAGAAAGTAAAAATGTTTTGATCTGAAAAGAAATTCCAGGCTTCTCCTTAATACAACATTTTTATATATACTTAAATTTCTTTTAACAAGGTGTTGCCATTTGTTTTATTGCATGCGTATACAAATGTTAAGGCATATTTCATTATCTTACAAATGTTAAAAGCTTGAATTATTATGTTTAAACCCTTATTATAACAAGTAATTATATTTATATATTTATGTAAATGTGAATTATTATTAAATTTTATTTATGTTTACAACCCATTAATTTAAAGAGATATTAAAAAGAAGGCTTATTTAAAACTATATATATTTATAACCATTTAGATTAAGTACTTTTTAAAAGAAAACAAAACAAAGCTTGTTTAAATCCTTTGTAAACAATTCCATTTAAAATAAACAATTATCTTATATTTTGAAAATAATTGAATTAATCTAAACTAACCTTTGAAAAATATTAAATTTTAAAACAAAGCTTTAAATTACAATTCATACATATATATATATTATCAATAGATTAAAATAAATTTCAAACAATATCAAATTATAACATATACATACTATATATATTACAATTTGAAAAATTCATCTTTTATTAAACAAAAGATTTCTATTCACAATATATATAGCAAAAATATATATTATAAATAGAATAAAATTTTATTAGCTTTCAAAGATAAATTTTATCAATTTTAAATTAATATTTCCAGATTAAATATTTATTAACCTTTAAAGATTAAATTACCAATTTAAACTAAAATTATAAAGAAAATTTATCAAACCAATTAAATTATCAATACTGATTATTAAATTTAAATTGCTAAAAAACCCGGGATATCACATTCCTCCCCCCTTAAAATAATTTCGTCCCCGAAATTAAAAGCAAAGTTAATTTAATAACCCAGCAAAGATTTTTAATTTTAAACACAAACCTATCATCCAATTCCTATCAATCAAAGCAACCAATCAAACAATCTAATCTAACTAACTATTCTGACATAAATCAGAATAGACTTCATAATACTATCTCGAGTTTCCCCGAGTAAAAATCACCGGGAGACTCGCTCTACAGAAGCTAAATAAACTACACACCATAATCCAGAGCTCCTCTCTTCTTTAGATTCACCAATCTGAACAAAATATCAGATCATACCCAAGTCCAACTCAACTTCCCAATCCATCTGAACTGCAGATTCTACAATCAGTAATAGATCATACACGTACTCCCTCAGAGATACGTGAAATAGAATGGATTCCTGATATCCAAACTGGCCATTCAACCCTGTAGACAAAGAATTACTCCTCTCAAGAACACAAGAAAATCCAAAATATTTCGGAGCTAGCTTCCAGACTTACCAAATCTTATAGCTCTTATAATCGAGGAAAATTTAAACAGTTTCCAATTTCCAACTCCGAATTCCAAACTTTGACTCATATCTGCATAGCTCACAAGACGATCCCGAGCTACCTCATATCTTCCTGATCAGCTCAACCTTTGCTGATGCTTCTTGAAACAACTGGACCAAGAACAAAATGATTTCCGGATCCTATCAACAAGATGATATTCCAAAATCTACTGAAATCCACAAACTCTACTCCACAAGAAATAGAAGACTGAACTTCCTTCTTCCAGATTCCAGAAAATTATATACACACTTAGAAATTCACATAAACTTCTTGTAGAAATCTGAGGTTACTTCCTTTCTTGCACAGCTACTACCTTTGCTTCCGCTGCACAACTCTGATTCTGAAGTAGATGAGAATGTCGATGAACTTGAGCACAAACTAGATCCACAAACAAGCGGAAACATTGGTTATCTTAAAGACATAACCAACTTCTCAAAGAATAGACGAGTCCTCGGTCAAGGGTACTGTCTTTAGCTATCCTTGGCTAGAGGAAACTCGAAACTAGAAGTAGAAGAGAAAACATAGATACTCCATAAAATTCTAAGATACTTCACCAAATCCTTCTCTAGGAACCAAATCGATATAAACTAAATCTTTGACCTCTTCGATAACTTTTACTTTCTCTTGAGATGCCTCAACTCCATACAAAAGATTACTCAAGATGAACTCTCAAACTAATCGCAAGTCACTTTTGCGATCCTACCTAGTTCGGATTCCAAAGAAACTGTTCTCTCTTTACTAATTAAAACAGCCTTAAACTTTTCCGAACAAGGTTAACCCTTCAAGAAAACATTCACCATCTTCCCGGACTGCTGATAGAAGAACCACAAAGATTCCGGGACCATCGAAGAAACGAGCCACACTGTTGCTTCCAAACGCTATCTCTGGGACACTGCTAAGCCGAAGACCTTCTCGTCAGCACACCGAACACTTCGAACTGCACTGTTACCACAGTTAACCAAAAGCTTCTAATCCAAAGGCTTCTCAAAACCAAAACCATCAACAAACCTCACAACGAACCTCCGAGATGGCAGACATTCGGGCTCCAAACCAATCGCCAATAACTTACTCTTCTTAAGGGAACAATGAGACCATGTCCGAAGAACAACTAATCGACCTTAGTCCCATACTTCAAAATAGATAAAACTCTCTTACTCGATATCAGAGAATTCCTATACAGCCGAGTCTTTCCTGCGGTAGACATCAACTGTTCCTCCAATACCTTCTTAATCTTGCTCCAAAAAGAACATCTCCTTCGGGAACATCCATAGATACTGCGTCTCATCACACAGCTGCTCCTTCCTGAAGTCGCCAAGCTACCATCACTTACTTCTGCACAACCGACAGATCCAACTCTAGAAAATCTGCTCACCCGAGCTCAACCAATCTTACATTCCAATAATGGACTCCGAATCTTGAAAAGGATTTTCTTCAGAGATCCGAGACATCCTTACTCCATACTGCCAACTTACTCGAGACGATATTGGGTTTACAGTCTCGATATATACTTCCAACCTCAAACATTCAAACTCCAACTATTGGTAATTGTGTTACACACACTACCACCTTATCTACCTTTATAACTTATATTGGAAAACCCGAACAGGTAACCCAATAAATAGGTAGAAATACATAAATATATATATTTAAAATGATATATTTTTTTTTATATAGAAATTATTTCTGGGTAAAATTATTTCATCTACCTCTTTAAAACAATATTGTGTCCGTTGGCCTGGTTCAAGTGTTTAGAGATCCCTATCAATAACGTTAGCTACTCGTATTGACCAGAATCCATATACCACTCAACCGATCAATTAACACAATATAAAACCATTTTTATATAACTAACAATTACGCGCTCTCAAGATAGACATCACTTCATAGCCTAGGTATTCACTCAACCTACTGCTCTGATACCAACTGTCACGACCCGACTTTCTATGCCCAGAAAGACGTATCGTGAATTAAGAAAGAAAGGGATAGAAGAAGAAAAGAAAGAAAAGAAGAAAGAACAACAACATCAGAAACTCACAGCGGAACGAATGAAATATAATATATCATATAAAATATTACATAGTATCATATACATCAGAGTTACACAACTTATACAACACATATTAGACAGTTATAAACATCTGTCTAATTCATACAACTCAAGTATCAAAGATACAGACACAACATATACACAGCGGAATCATCATATATCTACACGGTGAAGCCTCCTGCTCCAAATCTCCTCCAGAATTCGTCAAAGCTAACCTGAATCCCTCGACTACTCAATACAATATTAAGTACCCAAGAGTTTAATAAAACAGAAAATAAACACTTGGGTCAGACATGGGTCTGGTGTGAGTAAACGGTTAGATTGCTTAACTTTGAAAACTTTTGAAAACAAAAGTATCACGTAAGACTCCCCACAAATAAACATGGGTAAGTTTTTACCTTACGCTAACTAAAACGTTTGATAGGAAATCTGATTGTATTATAATAGGGTCTAGGGTTTTCAAGTAAAATACAGAAATAGCTGAAATGCTTACATCTCACATTCCAACATAGTTGGGCACAACTAATACGTACGGCACTTATTGGAGTTTGGATTCCATACAATGGCAGGGCTACTGGGGTACCGCCCGTCACAGTACGTGGCCTAGATCACCGTACCGAGGAGTACGCCCGCTCCCCTGCAACACAAAGCCGGAACCATCCCTTACTGGATAATTCCGAACAAGATAATCCCGTAGTTGGCGCGACCAACCACACACTAAGCCGAATAAAAGAAAAGGGACCTCTAGACAGGGATCTATCTTGCTCTCAGTGGGTGCTACCCACGAAACCTTGCTGCACCTCCCCTGTTTTAGCCATTCCCGGTTGATGAGGCTTGAGGTTACGATTACCTTTAATCAGAACATATCACTTAGAATGCTCATCGTCCGCCTGACGATGTGCTGAAAGCATTCAATCCATATAAGTTCGTTCCGGGTTCGAACGAAACCGAAGGCATTATCTCGTTACACTCGTTTTGGAATCACCCTCAGAGTTAACGACAATAACCCTTGCACTCTAAATCTTCATCTTCACTTGAGATTCACGACCTATCGTTAATTTGGATCGATGTGGTATTCGGGTCTCCAGACCTGGAATTCCGGTATACGGAAACCCGATCCCGGTCTCATCGAAATCCAAAACGTATCTTTTAAGGCCAAGTTGTTTAAAGGTTTAAACAATTTAACTTATCTATATTCATACAGATAGATAATTCACACATCACAATTGATAATCACATTATCATTTAAACAGATGATTCATAATCAAATAGGTAATCCATATCAACATCACAATAGTTAATCTATATTACCATTATAATGCAACCAAGCATTCATACCACACAACATTACTTATCTCATTTCTGAGATAACATACATTCTAGTCAATCAATGTCATTCATTCTTATATAAGCAATGATTTACTTAGTCATAACATAATTAATTTAAAATGAATTAAATTAACTATCTCTATCTTTAATTAATTTAAAGTGAATTAAATTAATTACTTCATCTCTTAATTAATTTAAAGTAAATTAAATTAATTACTTCATTATAAATCTTACTTATATATAAATAAATTACAAATAAATTAATTAATCTTTCTCTAATTATCCACTTTAATTAATCACCTTGATTAATTATTCTTTAATTACATTCAAGTAATTATCTTTAATTAATTTCACAAATTAATTATTCTTAATCAAACACAGTAATTAACCTTTAATTACTTCATTTATTAATTAATTATAATCAATTTCTTTAATCCTTAATTAATTACAATTAATTAGTTATTCTATAATCACTTATCATTTGATTAATTAATCTTAATTAATCAATCTTAATTACATCATTAATTAATTATAAACTAATGATCCTTAATTATATCTTTAATTATTCTATTAATTACATTAAGTAATTAACCTTAATTAAACCACAATTATTAATCACCTTTGATTAATCTTAACCAGTAATTAAATTCCCTTAATTACTTCAATTAATTAATTACTTTTTAATTAATTATCTTCACAAATAATTAATTAATTAAGAAAATCATTTATCTTAATTAATCTTTACTTATTAACAAATCATATAATCAAGTATTCTTAAGTTCATATCAAAATAATTTTATCCTTAAACATCATCACAATTTAATTACTTGGATTAATCAAATCTTTAAAGACAAATTATTCTATTTGGGTTTCAAAATTTTAACATTAACGTTATTTGAAAATAATGCATTTAGAAATCAATTTAAATTTTAAAACACTTTAAATTATTTAATCTTAAACCTATTTATTTCAAATAGAATTTGAAAATTTAGTTACTTAAGAATAAAACAATTTGAAACTTGAACTTGTTTTTACTTTGCTTTTAACTTTGAAACTTTAAAAAAACTTGAGTACAATCTTTAATAATCTGGTATACTCAAAATACCCGAGCCAAACACTCTTCTTCCCCGATCAAACTTCGAGTCATTCGCGACCTTCATCTGCTTCGAGAAAAACTGCAAATAACACGAGACCGTCCCGAGTTCAACTCGTCTTCCCCAACCACGATCGTACCCAGATGTCTCAAACGTGCACACGTGCACGTGCACAATGATTCCCACACATCTCCGTCCAACTTCCGGCCTTCAACCAGTCGTCATTGACTTCGCCATCCCCCTCGACTCTCCCGATCGACGTTTCCAACAGCGCAACAGAATCCAGCCTTTTGATCGAAATACTGAAGCTAAACATGATCGGAATCTCCCCCATCGACGACGACTCTACCCACGAGAACCCTCGCCGACTTCGCCGCAGCTTCGCCTCGACTCCAGCAATGATTTCCCCCCATCGCGAACGATTCCGGTCCCCTATCCACGTCGAAATTTCTTCGACAACCCAGACGATTAAAACTCCACTTAAAACCCTAGTTTGTTTGAATTCAAACAATTCAGCAATTAAAAAAAATCAATTGCATTTTTCCTATGATCCGTACTCCACTAGCAACCTCCAGACCAAACCCCATCACTCTCGATCACGCCGATCACCAGAAAAAGCATGAAACCCATTTTCTGGTCATCAATGAACTGCACTCTCAATAGCATATTAAAAATTCTGATTTTCTTCTTAAAAATCATATTTTCCCATATTGATTCAAATTAAATAATTGAATCATCAATTTAAGATGTTGGGTTTTCAACCTGTTTTAAAAATCTACTGTATTTTCTTGAGTCCAGAGTCTTTTCAAACTTATTTTACTTGAACTTGTTTTTAAAACCTAGATGATGTTTAAAGTAAACTATCTTGTTTGAAATCTAAAGTTTAAGTAGTAAACAGATAAAAAGATTTGGAATTTTTATCAAAATTCAACTCTGTAACATGAACAGAGGTACACTCTGATATCAGACATGCATGTTTAAATACATTCATATAAACATGATTTCAGGACTTAAACATATACACAATTTCAAACATACATGCAAAGCAACCATCCACACAATAATTCATATGCAACAGATATTTGTTACTTAAGTTCTTAATTCAAATGTTTACTCACAGAGAAAAATCAGAGAATAATGAACATTCAGGTGCATAATCAAACTCTTATGTAAACATTCATTTATATCCAATCATTCAAGTAAACATTGCATATCATGTTATTATAATATTTATCAGACATATCAAACCTATTAGCAGATTTTAAACTGTTTTTAAAATTAGATTTACTCACCTTATTTAATTTGCAGAGCACAGCAGTATTAATACTTCTAGGTTCTGGATAAGATGCTTTGAGTGCTAGCTATTGAAATCCCTTTGCATGTTTGAAATCTTTGATTTAAAGCTGCTGAAACTTGTATTGGATCATCCATTTTAGTTGCAGTAGGTTTGAATATTGCAGATTTCTAATTTCTGGTTTGATTTTGCAGTAAAGAACTTGTATTAAATTTTGTTTCTGGCAATACTTTTGATTTCTCTTTGTTGTTGAAATCCTTGCATGCTTGTTTAATGTTGAATCTGATCTATCTTTACTTGACTAGGCTTAGTTGAAATGAAGCTTGAAAGAAATTGTTGTTTGAGTTTTGTATTTTGATTTTCAGTTTTTATGTTTAGAAGAAGACGAGAGAAAGATTTGAGAAAGTAAAAATGTTTTGATCTGAAAAGAAATTCCAGGCTTCTCCTTAATACAACATTTTTATATATACTTAAATTTCTTTTAACAAGGTGTTGCCATTTGTTTTATTGCATGCGTATACAAATGTTAAGGCATATTTCATTATCTTACAAATGTTAAAAGCTTGAATTATTATGTTTAAACCCTTATTATAACAAGTAATTATATTTATATATTTATGTAAATGTGAATTATTATTAAATTTTATTTATGTTTACAACCCATTAATTTAAAGAGATATTAAAAAGAAGGCTTATTTAAAACTATATATATTTATAACCATTTAGATTAAGTACTTTTTAAAAGAAAACAAAACAAAGCTTGTTTAAATCCTTTGTAAACAATTCCATTTAAAATAAACAATTATCTTATATTTTGAAAATAATTGAATTAATCTAAACTAACCTTTGAAAAATATTAAATTTTAAAACAAAGCTTTAAATTACAATTCATACATATATATATTATCAATAGATTAAAATAAATTTCAAACAATATCAAATTATAACATATACATACTATATATATTACAATTTGAAAAATTCATCTTTTATTAAACAAAAGATTTCTATTCACAATATATATAGCAAAAATATATATTATAAATAGAATAAAATTTTATTAGCTTTCAAAGATAAATTTTATCAATTTTAAATTAATATTTCCAGATTAAATATTTATTAACCTTTAAAGATTAAATTACCAATTTAAACTAAAATTATAAAGAAAATTTATCAAACCAATTAAATTATCAATACTGATTATTAAATTTAAATTGCTAAAAAACCCGGGATATCACATAAAATCTTCTCCTTATTCCCATTTATGTCACTCTAATCAATTTATTAATTTATATATATATATATATTGTTAAACATTTAAGCATAAATATATACATATATATGTGTGTGTATACATCTTAATGATATTAATAAATTTACTTTTCTTTTTCAATTACTTAACTAGCACTTAACTTTCCATATCTAGGTTATTATATTTCTCTCTTTTTAAAGTCATTAATAGCCATTTATTCCATTTTAGCCAATACTTTTCATTCACATTTACACTTTTATTATTATTGCATATGGTAAAGAGCCATAAAATTGATTTTCAAAAGTACAGTCGTATGTATATCTATCGACATTTATTTTCCATTTATTTATTGAGAGAATTCAAATAAAGTTTGTTTCTGTAAAAATTATTCCTTCATTCATGTTCTCCTACCTACATATAAATAAACTCTTTCCCTTTTTCCTTTGTTAATGGAACACAATATTGCCTAAATTTGTGCAAAAAAAATAATTTAAGTCAGTCAATTAAAGATTACAATCTAAATTAATATCCTTAATTGTCATTTTATACATATATACATATATACATATTATTAACTCTTATAGGGAACCCTGAATTTCTATTCAAACGTGTAAATATGTATACTGATTAAAAACCTTATCCTTTACAAATAAAGGAACACATATTCTTCCTCTCGCTTTTAATTGATGATTCATTACCATAATTTATTGCCTTTATTTTTATAATATTGCATGCATTCTCATTCTTCTTTAAACATATTTTCATATTTCCATTCTAACTTAACTATCCATGTTTGATAATAAATCCCATTATTAATTAGTGTCCTTATCTACACATATCTCTTGAGATAATTTTTAACTTACTTATATATATATATATATATCACATACAATTTAGACATACCCTTTCTTTTCAAAATATGTAACTTTTATTAAATGCCTTTCCTTTTTATACATATTTTGTTAGCTATCTTTCTTTTTAAAATAACCCTTTACTTTTGTGCATATATTGTTATTCTTACTTTTCAAACATATATTAAAGTAGGTGTATTCTTTCGTTTGTAAAGTATTTTGCTATATTCTCTTTTTAACACTTGTAGCGTATATTATCTATAGTAATAAATTTCATAAAAGGGTAGTTAATTCCCTCTCTCTTTACACTAAATATCTTCCTCTTATCTATTAAATTTCATTAAGCAAATTGTACCATATATATATTGATATACTCTTTCTCTTTTTCAGTTTTAGTATATCTAGCCTATTAACTAAAACAGTAATTAATCATTTCTTTAGAAGCATTTTTATATTTGTGGGCATAAATATTTTTTCATTGTTTTCTTTTTAAATGCACACTCATCATTATACCATATATCTTTTCTTTTCTTTTTCTTTGGGGGTAACTTATGCATATTCAACTTATTTCTTAACAAATAAGTTTTCTTTATTCTTTCTGTAATCTTTAAACTTACTTCCAAAATAAGCGCAAAACATAAAATGTGTGGTGTAGTAAATATTATGTATCTTCTTCATATGATATTCGTACTAACAACTTATATGTGAATTTGAGCTAGAAAAATATTCTTGATCCAATGGAAAAGTTAGATTTTCCAAACTCCTTCATTTATAGAAATTTACTGTTTTGTCCTTTAATGTAAAATTTTGTTTTTACCCTTATTAATATTTAATTTATTATTAAAATTTCCAGGATGTTAAAAAGATTTTTACATCTACTTAGCAATGTCACATCATGCGCTGCGCGCAGCCTTGGTTAGGAAGGAAGACCAAGTACAGTGTCCTGTGTATTACATAAGCAAGCGCTTCACCGAGCCAGAGTCCAAGTATCCTAAGTTGGAAAAGTTGGCATACTATTGGTTGATTGCATCCAGGAAACTGAGGCATTACTTCCAATCACATCATATCTGGGTACTCGCAGACCAGTCCCTATGGCAGGTACCACACAAAACGGACACTTCGGGAAGACTTAGTGTAACACCCTAGATTTTTGATAACATTATTTAGGAGATTTAGTTAGATAAACTAAATAAAATAATGTATTGATAATGGAATTGAGATTTGATTTAATTAAGGTAGTCGTGCCTTTTAACTAATAAATTAAATGAAGGGTTTAAAAATGAATTAGAGGAGGGGTATTATGGGAAAGAGGCCATTCCTATATCATCTTCCTTAGGCCATGTATTTCAAAACACACGTCCATTCTCACTTTCAAAAATTAAATGCTTGGCCGGCCACCATTAACGAAGGAAGAAGAAGAGGAAACCAAAGAAAAGCTTAAGGAAAGCAAATTCAAATCAAACTCATTCAAATCTCAAGCTCCTTAATCATTAAAGCAAAAGGTGAATACGTTTACATCTCGAAATATTTTTGGTTTCGGTTTTAAGGTTAATTCCAAATGATTTTACAAAGGTTTGTCATGTTTTTGAAAGATAAAATGATATATATACATGTTGATGATTTATGTATGTTCAAATAGATTTTATGACATGTTTTATGAGGAAAACTCTATTAAATGACATCCGTTAGCCTTGCGAATTTTCATGATGATCTAAAAAGTTATTTTTGAGACGGGTTTCGATTTTCAGAATTTTCTGAATTATTGTGGAATTGTTATGAATTTGCTAAGGAAGAAAAGGTTTATTTGGATTATAAAACTTTTTAGGGGAAAAATAATTATAGTTTGGATCCGAAATTTTTATATGTTGACGATAATATATTAATTTACTTTCTGGAATTTTTCTAGAATTTTTGAAGGTGTTTTAATCGTTATATAAAACTATTTAAGGTATGGGACTTAAATGTTTTATATAATTATAAAGGAAAAAGGGGCTTTTTCAAAATTATTCAAATTTCCAAATAAGGAAAGTTGGTAGCATTTTTAAATATAAAATTCTAGCAACCAATCAAATTTTACAAACAAGGCAGGTGGGGTATAAAAGAACTGTTTTAAAGTACAAATAAATAGTTTTTTTTCTATTTCAACCCTTTCGGGCGAGCTTCAGCCATCATTCCAAACCTTCCAACAAGGTCAAAAGGTTTCAAACCTTTTGGCTAGGTCAGATACCAATGCATAAGGTATCAAGCAACTGGTGCTTAGTGAATTGGATGGAGTCAAAAGGTTTAGGGACAAAAGGTTAGAGCTTTCGAAGGAGATGAAACCTTGTTTTGGTTTTAAAGAAAATACACCTACTAGCTTTGGACAAAGAGCTTTCGAAATTGTCAAAAAGGTTTAAAAGAAAAAGGTTTCAGTTAGTTTGCTTTCTTGTTTTAATTGAAACCTTTCGTCAAAGTCCAAAGGTATAACTTTCGGTCGGGTCGAAAACATAGTTGCCGCTTCCTAACTTTTTGACACAGATGAAGTCAAAAGTTATCTTTTGTTTTCCAAAACTTGTCGCCTCTCTCCACTGATTTCAAAGGGTTGGTTCCAACACCAACACTTCATTGTTTTCGAATGTTTTCGAAAGGTTTCAAAGCAGCTGCTTTTGACTCCAATGTTTTTCTGATCCTTTTGCATAATCCAAATGTTTAAGTCGAAACGTTTTAAAGGTTTCAAAGTAGTTAACTTTGATTGGTTTCGGAAGGTTTTTCACCTATTTTAAATTGAACCCAATGTCTTCGAAAGGTTTTGATTTCGAAAGGTTTTGATTTCGAAAGGTTTGATTTCGAAAGGTTTTGAAGGGGTTATCTTCAATGATTGCGAAAGGTTTTGATTTCGAAAGGCTAAGGTTTAAAGAATTTAAAGGCGGTTGTCATATGTTTTAAAGGTTATGAAAAGAAGGCTTTTAAAAGGTTTAGAAGGATTTAACTTCAATGATTTCGAAAGGTTTATTAAAGGATATAAAGGAGTTACCTTCAATACTTTCGAAGGGTTTTATGAATGATTTTAAAGGAGTTACCTTCTATGTTTTCGAAAGGTTGTTTAAGGGTTTTAAACAAAGGTTTCGAATATAAGAATTAGGCAGATTGCCTAAGTGCTTTAAGTTATAAAGGACCTTAACTTATTTTAAAGGATAGACAATCCTTATTGAACATCATCAACATTATTTTGAGTATAGTATATATAACATGGAAAAAATAGCTTAGAGTAAACCTAAAGATATATTTTTCTTGTATATATATGATTTGACGGATTAAATCATTTTGAAAAGGTTTCAAGGAAAATTTAAAGAGCGGTTAGCTCAGATATTTTAAAGGGTAGTTAACGCAAAAGAAAAAAATATGGGTAATCAGCTCATTCTAAATTCGGACAGTCAATCCATTTTGAGGGCAGTCAGCCTAGAGGACAGTTAGTCCAGAAAGAGCAGTCAGCTTTGATATGAACAGATAGTTCATTTATTAGCATAACGGACCTTGCTAAATTTTTAAGGACAGTTAGTCCACCCTTTTTACCTGTTTTGGGCAGATAGCCCATTATCTAGCATAAACGATATTGCTATAATCAATTTTAGGACAGATAGTCCAGAAAAGAGCAAATAGCTCAGAATCTAGAACAGATAGTTCAGATTTTAGACAGATGGTATCTTTCATTTCCTATTTTAGCATAATGGATATTGCTATATTATTATTATAATCATTTGATTAACCAGTTTGGTTGTGGGAAAGGATTTGCAAAATATGTGTTTTGAAAAGAGATATTAGTAGGAGGAAACCCGTTTCGCTAAGCAGCGTGGTCTCACTAGTTATTAGTAAACTGAGATGTAACAGATATTAATCATACCAGACTTTAAGTCTGACTCGAAGTTTTTGTTTCCCCTTAAACTCTCGGGTACTCAAAATTTGATTTGAGTAGGCTGAGGGTTTAAATTTTCAGGTTTTAGCAGATTTTGGCGAATAAAGCATCCAAAGACGAGTAGGAGGCTGACGGATAGCTAATTTAGTAATTTTGTCTTAAAATTGTTTCTGCTGTGTATTAAGACAACTATGTCTATATTGCTTTTATCATCCAAGGAGGCATCTTCATATGTCGCTCTTGGCATATTGTTATAAATTATATTTGATCAATGCCTGGGAATATGTTTGGGATTTTTGTAACTTGGATATGATTTGTTGAAGTGTAATCATTGAAAATTGTTGTTTTTGAAAATCTATGATTTTGTTCATATTCAAGTGCTTCTGATATTATGGATACCATTAACATTGTCGTATTTCGTCACCAGAAGTTAATACTGTGGATGACTGTAGCATCCATAGTGCTTAGCTTTTGGCCTCTAGATACGGGATGTTACATCTTGGTATCAGAGCATAGGTTTATGAAAAATTTACTAAAAATTGGTTTTGAAAACAAAAATCCAAGGAAATTAGAGTAAGATTTGGGGTCAGGTTAATGCTATAGTAACTTACTTGTATTTGTTATATATAAGTATGCGCTTTATCTTCATTCATCTATATTTGATTAGGTTATCTTTCTGTATCTCATGAGGTTTGAATACAGATATGGATGGTAGAAGAAGCAGAGTTAAACAAGGAGGGGGAAGCACCGAAAGGAATGTCGGACCTGGTGCAGGGATTGGTCAAGGTCAGGCAGAGAATGTTGGTGCTGAAGTCCCGTAGGTCAGAACAGAAGCCATGTATCAGTTTTTCAAGAATATGATGTAGGCAAGAGTTGCAGCCGGAGTGGTAGGTGGAAATGTCGCAGGAGCAGGGGTTCCAGAATTTCTAGTAGTTAATCATTTTGCTAAGATGAGCGGTGATTATGTGAAGCTAGGAGGGAATCCATTTATGGGAATTGAGGATACCATTGATGTTGAGAATTGGTTGTTGCACTACGAAAGGATTTTTGCAGATTTAGGGCTCAATGACGAACAGAAGAGGAGATTGGCGTCCAGGCAACTTCAGGGGACCACATTGTTCTGGTGGAACATTGTAACAGCGAAAGTTGATGAGGAGACAGTAACCTGGGAGGATTTCAAGAGGATATTTCAGGAGAGGTTTATCATAAACCTAAACCGTTTATGTTTGTAATGGCACTGTCAGCTTTGATTAGGCAGTTTGCTAAGCTGGTGTAGGGAGAGATGTCTGTTGCTGAGTATGCCAGGAAGTTCGAAGAGTTGGCCTGGTATGGGTATGCTTCGGTGGATACCGTGTTGAAATGGAATGAGAAGTTTATTAGAGGATTGAAGCCAGAATTGGCTAGTGCTACTTTGTCTCATCTTAGAGATCCTTCTGATATTGTTATAGAGATGGTTTTGAGGCAGGAAGAAGTCCTTGAGTCTCTTGAGAAGAGCAAGGCAAAAATGGTCCAGGTTGGGCAGAGCCAAAAAAGGAAGTTCTTTCCCAAGAAGGGTGCTCAGAAGGGTGGGGCAGCCAAGAAAGCGAAGTCTGAAGTTGTCTGCCATAAATGCGACAAGAAAGGGCACTTTGCTAATGAGTGTCGCTCAGGGAAAGCGAAAGATGTGGCTAAGGGGAAGAATATCATGTGTTTTAACTGTGACCAGATAGGTCATTATAAGAACCAGTGCAAGGAGCCCATTAGAGATGGTAAGGGCAAGGTGTATGCATTAGAGCCTGCTGCTTCCAAGCCAACAGCCCAGGATAAAGGAAAGTCAGTTCTTGGGGGAACGCTTCAGATTCATGGTATGTTTGTTAGCGTTTTATTTGATACTGGTGCATCGCATTCTTTTATATCTATATGTTTGATAGATAAGTTAACCTTGAACCCTCATATTTAGTTACTTCCTTATGGGTTGCGAATCCAATAGTAGGGTATGCAACTCTAGGGTTGAGGTGTTACTAGTTTGAGTTTGACCTGTTAGGTCATACTTTTGAGTGATGTTTGCATGTGTTTGATGGTAAGGGCAAGGTGTATGCATTGGTATCTCTTTGTCACCTGGATTGTAGGGATCCGATTGTTTTCACCGTAGGAGGTTCTAGCGGTGCAGTGGTTGCTTTGCTGGGTGCATTGGATTTAGATGATGAGTTGAGACAAGTTTTTGTGGTTAGCGAATTCGCAGATATGTTTGAGCCTGTAGTTGGATTATCGTCGAAACGAGCTATTGAGTTTCGGATAGATTTAGTTCCGGAAGCAGAACCAGTGAGTAGACCGCCAAGCAGAATGACCCCTTCAGAGATGAGGGAGTTGAAGGTGAAGTTGGTGGATCTGGAAGGCAAGAGTTTTGTCAAGCCGAGCAGTTCGCCGTGGGGTGCAACGGCAGTGTTTGCTAAGAAGCCGGACGGATCGTTGAGGCTATGTATCGATTATCATAAGTTGAATGAGAGGACGATAAAGAATCGATATCCATTGCCCAGGATTGACGATTTGTTTGACCAGCTAAGTGGAGCAAAGGTATTTTCTCGGTTGTATTTGGCAACGGGTTTCCACCAACTCAGAGTAGTAGAGGATAATATACCTTTGACAGCATTCAGGACCAGATATGGATCGTACGAATGGTTAGTTATGCCATTCGGACTGATGAATGCTCTAGCTTACTTTGTGGATTTGATGAACCAGATTTTCCGAGAGCACTTGGATAGGTTTGTGCTGGGTTTCATAGATGATACCTTGATTTACTCTAAGGATGAAAGAGAGCATGAAGTTCATCTTAGAGTGGTGCTTGAGACACTGAGGCAACATCAGTTGAAAGCGAAGTTTTCGAAGTGTCACTTCTGGAAGAAGGAGGTGAAGTTTCTTGGTCATGTAGTCTCAGAGGAAGGGTTATCAGTAGATCCGACCAAGATTGAGGTAGGGAATAGTTGGAAGAGACCCGAGACAGTAACCGAGATTAAGAGTTTCCTTGGGTTGGCTGGTTATTATTGAAGAATCATTAAGGATTTCTCATGGATAGCAGCATCGATGACCAGGCTGACAAGGAAAGATGTGAAGTTTGTGTGGACCGATAAGTGTGAGAAAGAATTCTAGAGTTTGAAACACTTATTGACCCATGCACCTATGTTGGTAGTTCCAGAGGGGAATCAGGACTTGGTAGTTTATACTGATACGTGTGGAATAAGATTAGGAGCTGTGCTGATGCAGAGAGGTAAAGTGATTACCTACGCTTCTAGACAGCTTAGACCACATGAGGTCAGATATCTAACTCATGATTTAGAGTTGGCTGCTGTGATTTTTTCTTTGAAGGTGTGGAGACATTACCTTTTGGGAGAAAGGTTTGAGCTGTTTATAGATTATAAGTCGTTGAAGTATTTGTTCTCTCGGAAGGAGCTGAACATGAGGCAACAGAGATGGTTAGAGTTCATAGCCGCTTATGATTTTGGGATTGAGTACACACTAGGGAAGGGCAACTGGGTTGCAGATGCACTCAGCTGGAAACATCAGAATGTAGTGTTGGCAATGATGGCTGAGGGGAAAGATTTAGAAGCATTAGCAGATTGCAGAGTGCGGTGGAGATCCGAGGCAGGGTCTAGTGGTGATACAGTTGTATTGTTTAGAAGTTCGACCAGTTTTGATCGAACAGATTGCTTTTAAGAAGATGGAGGATCCAGTGTTAGCTAAACGGATCAGTAAGCTAAAGGAAGGAACCAAGGGCGATGACTTGAAAGATTTCAGTCTTGACCAGAATGGGTGGTTGAGAAAGAAAGGAAGATTATGTGTTCCGAGTGTAGGAAACATAAGAAAGGAATTCTTAGATGAATGCCATCGTTCGAAGTTCACAATACATCCCGGAGGTACCAAGATGTATCAAGATATGAAAAGGAGTTTCTTCTGGGAAGGAATGAAGCGGGACATTGGTTTCTATGTAAGGCAGTGCTCTGAATTGCCAGCAAGCAAAGGCCTAACACCAGAAACCGAGTGGTTTGCTTCAATCGTTAGACATTCCAGTGTGGAAGTGGGATTCTATTTCTATGGACTTCATAGAGGGTTGCCAAGGGCGAACAGAGAAAATGAAAGTATAATGGTTATAGTGGACATATTGACCATGAGTGCCAATTTCATTCCAGTTAAGTCAACCAGGACGGCACCTGTTTTAGCAAGATTGTTCATGAAGAATGTGATTAGACTGCATGGAGTTCCTAGCAGTATAGTTAGTGATAGAGATTCTTTGTTCACTAGTGAGTTTTGGAAGAGTCTGCAGGAAGTTTTGGGAACCAAGCTTATGATGATACTGTTTACCATCCGCAGGCAGATGGGAAAATAGAAAGAGTTAACAAGATCATGGAAGATCTGTTGAGAGCTTGTGTTCTGGACTTTGGGGGATCATGGGAGGACCATCTGCATCTAGTGGAGTTTTCATATAACAACAGTTATTAGACTAGTATTGAGATGGCACCATTTGAAGCTTTGTATGGGAGGCCATATAAATCTCCTATTTATTGGTTGAAGACCGGGGATAGGTTGATTCTTGGTCCAGATTTGGTTAGAGAAGCTGCAGAAAAGATTGAGGTCATTCGAGATAAGTTGAAGGAGGCTCAGTACAGGAAGAAAAGTTATGCAGATAAGAGACGAAAAGATTTAGAGTTCTCAGTTGGGGACCAAGTTTTCGTCAAAGTATCACCGACGAAGGGTGTGCTTAGATTTGGGAAGTCGGGGAAGTTATCTCCTAGGTTCATAGGACCTTTTCCTATTCTTGAGAAGATCGGGAAGCTCACGTACATACTTGAGTTACCGAGCAGTTTTGCAGGTGTCCATGATGTTTTTCACATTTCTCATCTCAGAAAGGGTGTTAGAGACCCAGAGGCTGCCATTGCACCGACAGTGCTAGATGATTTAGTGGTAGAACTGGACTTGACCATAGTGAGGAAGCCAGTTCGCATTGTTGCGAGAGATGAGAAGAGGCTTAGAACAAAGGCGTTCAGAATAATCAAAGTCCAGTGGAGTGACGATGGCAGAGACTGTACTTGGGAGGTTGAGAGCAGGATTAGAAATACTTATCCTGACTTGTTTTGATGGTATGTTTTACCTTCTTGTTTGTTTTGAGCCTTATTGTAATTTCGAGGACGAAAATCTTTAAGGAGGGGAGCCTATAACACCCCGGATTTTTGATAACATTATTTAGGAGATTTAGTTAGATAAACTAAATAAAATAATGTGTTGATAAGGGGATTGAGATTTGATTTAATTAAGGTAGTCGTGCCTTTTAACTAATAAATTAAATGAAGGTTAAAAAATGAATTAGAGGAGAGGTATTATGGGAAAGAGGCCATTCCTATATCATCTTCCTTAGGCCGTGTATTTCAAAACACACGTTCATTCTCACTTTCAAAAATTAAAAGCTTGGCCGGCCACCATTAACGAAGGAAGAAGAAAAGGAAACAAAAGAAAAGCTTAAGTAAAGAAAATTCAAATCAAACCCATTCAAATCTCAAGCTCCTTAATCATTAAAGCAAAAGGTGAATAACCTTTACATCTCAAAATATTTTTGGTTTCGGTTTTAAGGTTAATTCTGAATTATTTTGCAAAGGTTTGCCATGTTTTTGAAAGATAAAATGATATATATACATGTTGATGATTTATGTATGTTCATATAGTTTTATGACATGTTACGAATTTTTATGATGATCTAAAAAGTTATTTTAGAGATGGGTTTCGATTTTCAGAATTTTCTGAATTTTTGTGGAATAGTAAAGAATTTTCTAAGGAAGAAAAGGTTTGTTTGGATTATAAAACTATTTACGTGAAAAATAATTATAGTTTGGATCCAAAATTTTTATATGTTGAAGAGAACATATTAATTTACTTTCTGGGATTTTTCCAGAATTTTTGAAGGTGTTTTAATAGTTATATAAAATTATTTAAGGTATGGGACTTAAATGTTTTATATAATTATAAAGGAGAAAGGGGCTTTTTCAAAATTATTCAAATTTCCAAATAAGGAAAGTCCGTAGCATTTTTAAATATAAAATTCTGGCAACCAATCAAATTTAGACAAACAAGGCATGTGGGGTACAAAAGAACTGTTTTAAAGTACAAATAAATAGTTTTTCTTCTATTTCAACCCTTTCGGCCGAGCTTCAGCCTTCATTCCATACCTTCCGACAAGGTCGAAAGGTTTAAGTCAAAACGTTTTTAAAGGTTTCAAAGTAGTTAACTTTGATTGGTTTCGAAAGGTTTTCCACCTATTTTAAATTGAACCCACTATCTTCGAAAGGTTTTGATTTCGAAAGGTTTTGAAGGGGTTATCTTTAATGATTGCTAAAGGTTTTGATTTCGAAAGGCTAAGGTTTAAAGGATTTAAAGGCGGGTGTCGTATGTTTTAAAGCTTATGAAAAAAAGGCTTTTAAAAGGTTTAGAAGGAGTTACCTTCAATGATTTCGAAAGGTTTATTAAAGGATATGAAGGAGTTACCTTCAATACTTTCGAAGGGTTTTATGAATGATTTTGAAGGAGTTACCTTCTATGTTTTTGAAAGGTTGTTTAAGGGTTTTAAACAAAGGTTTCGAATATAAGAATTAGGCAGATAGCCTAAGTGCTTTAATTTATAAAGGACCTTAACTTATTTTAAAGGATAGACAATCCTTATTGAACATCATCAACATTATTTTGAGTAAAGTATATATAACATGGCAAAGATAGCTTAGAGTAAAGCAAAAGATATATTTTCCTTGTATATATATGATTTGATGGATAAAATCATTTTGAAAAGGTTTCAAGGAAAATTTAAAGAGCAGTTAGCTCAGATATTGTAGAGCGGTTAGCTAAGATATTTTGAAGGGTAGTTAACCCAAAGGAAAAAAAATTGAGCAGTCAGCTCATTCTAAATTCGGGCAGTCAGCTCATTCTAAATTCGGATAGTCAGTCCATTTTGAGGGCAGTCAGCCTAGAGGAGAGTTAGTCTAGAAAGAGCAGTCAGCTCTGATATGAACAGATAGTTCATTTATTAGCAAAACGGACCTTGCTAAATTTTCAAGGACAGTTAGTCCACCCTTTTTACCTGTTTTGGGAAGATAGCCCATTATCTAGCATAAATGATATTGCTATAATCAATTTTAGGATAGATAAGCCAGAAAATAGCATATAGCTCAGAATCTAGAACAGATAGTTCAGATTTTAGACAGATGGTATCTTTCATTTCCCGTTAGAGCATAATGGATATTGCTATATTATTATTGTAATCGGTTGATTAACCGGTTTGGTTGCAGGAAAGGATTTGCAAAATATATGTTTTGAAAAGAGATATTAGTGAAAGGAAACCCGTTCTGCTAAGCGGCATGGTCTCACTAGTTATCAGTAAACTGAGAAGTAACAGATATTATTCATACCAGGCTTTAAGTCTGACTCGAAGGTTTGTTTCCCCTTGAACTCTCGAGTGCTCAAAATTTGATTTGAGTAGGCTGAGGGTTTAGGTTTTTAGGTTATAGCAAATTTTGGCTAATAAAGCATTCAAAGACGAGCAGGAGGCTGACGAATAGCTAATTTAGGAATTCTGTTTTAAAATTGTTTCCGATGTGCATTAAGACAACTATGTCTATATTTCTTTGGTCACCTACGGGGGCATCTTCATATGTCGCTCTTGGCGTATTGTTGTAAATTATATTTGATCAATTCCTGGGAATACGTTTTTGATTTTTGTAACTTGGATATGATTTGTTGAAGTGTAATCGCTGAAAATTGTTGTTTTTGATTATCTGTGATTTTTTTCATATTCAAGTGCTTCTGAAATTATGGATACCATTAACATTGCCGTATTTCGTCACCAGAAGTTAATATTGTGGATGACTGCCGCATCCATAGCGCTTAGCTTTTGGCCTCCAGGTTCGGTATGTTACACTTAGCAAATGGAGCATTGAGTTGAGTCAGTATGAGATAACTTATCAACCACGGACTGCAATCAAGGGACAATCACTAGCGGACTTCCTTACTGAATTTACTGTTCGAGATGATGAAGTGAAGTTGCTAAAGGAGGAAGCCTTCAAGTGGAGAGTGTATGTTGATAGAGCATATAATAACCATGACTCCGGTGTGGGGGTAGTATTTCTAACTCCTGGAGGATAAAAGTTGAATTATGTGATTAGATTAGGATTCAAAGCAATGAATACAGAGGCAAAGTATGAAGCTTTGATAGCCAAACTGGAGGTAAACAATGGAGCTAGGGATCAGAACGCTATGTGTTCATAGTAATTCTCAACTGATGGTAAATCGGGTACTTGGGGAATTCCAAGTCAAAGGAGAATGCTTGAAATCTTACCTGGAAAAGGTGAAGGATTTGCTAACAGGGATAGAGCACTACGTGGTTAAACATATTCCTCGAGAGGAGAATCAGGATGCACACAGATTAGCAAAATTAGCAAGTTGGGGAGATGAGTCTCTATTGGGATTGATTTCTATTACAACCGCAGTTTCTATGAAATAAATAAGGCTACGGCTGTTGGGGACAGGGAGACTTGGATGATCCCATTGATACAGAGTGAAGGAATATTGCCCGACGGTAGGAACAAGGCCACGAAGATCCTTTGAAAAGCTCCATGCTTCATCATCCAAGATGGACTCCTGTATGGGAGAGGGTATTCGAACCCGCTACTGAGATGCATCAATGGACTGGAAGCCGAAAAGGTGATATGAGACAAACATCAAGGAAGCTATGAAGACCAAACAAGAGGCAGACCTTGGCAAAGAAAGTCTTGCGATACAGATACTTCTGGCTGACATTGACCCATGATGAGATAGATTACACAAGAAGGTGTGACAAGTGCCAGTGCTTCGTGAAGATTGTTAGGTTGCCCCCAAATGAGTTAACTCGTATAGTTAGCCCCTGGCACTTCACGGTCTAGGGAATAGACTTAATCGGAGAACTTCCAATGGCACAAGGTGGAGCTAAGTACGCAATAGTGGCAGTTAACTAATTTACTAAGTGGGTGGAAGCTAAGCCCCTTACTATGGTGTCAACAGCCAAGGTCATCAAGAATGTGATATGCAAGTATGGAGTTCCTATCTAGATCTTCTTGGATAATGGATTGCAGTTTGACGGTGCCGTGTTCGCCGATTTCTGCCAACGGCACAGAATAAAGATGAGCTTCTCTACGGTGGCATACCCGCAAGCTAATGGAGAGGAGGAGGTAGTCAACAAGGTTCTAAAGACAATTATAAAGAAGTGGCAAGAAAACGCAAAAGGATCATGGGTGTACGAATTGCCCATGGTGCTATGGGCCTACCGCACTTCTTTTAAGACGGCAACAGGACATACTCCTTTCTTACTGGCTTATGGTTTGGAGGCGATGCTGCTAGTAGAGACAGCAGTCCCATCCCATAGAAGACTTTATTATGACCTGAAAGAGAACGAAGAGCTGCTAAACAAGTCATTTGATTTGGTGGATGAAAGATGTGAGGAAGCCACCTTGAGGGTTGAAGCACACAAATGAAGGATAGTTGCACTGTACAAATTTAAGGTCAAACACTGCCCACTCAAGGAAGGGGGCTTGGTACTGAATTGAATCATCCCCAGATTGGGGGCATTAATCCAGTACGGGAAGGACCGTATGCCATCCATAAGAACCTTGGAAACGGCGCCTTCATCCTTAGCACGGTTGATGGATCTATATTCAAAAAAGCTTGGAATGCACACCATCTCCGTCGTTACTTTACTTGAGTTTTTCCTGTTTTGCTAATTGTATTAAAATTTTGTAACAACTAATACATCCAGGGTATTCACGTGCTGAGCATCCAAGTGCCAGAAAAACAGATTGTTGGGGTGAAAGAAAATAAAAGACAGAATAGAATCTTACAATGCAATGAGTAATATATAGTATACCAATGATCTTTATAAAAGAAAACTGTAATATATACATACATATACATATATATATATCAGACTAATACTAACCTATCATTAGCTAGGATAGTTATAACAACTTGTCCTCACAAATGCTGATAAATACAACATAACAAATGTAGGGGAAATGAAGATACGTAAACACGTCTTCGAGGCATCCAGCTCGTCTCCTGAAGCTCTAAAGCATCCATAACTAAATCTGGAAATATGCCCGGGCTGACTCAAGCATTATAAGAAAATAAAGTTTGAATCAGTCTAGTTAAACAACGTGAGAAACACAATCAAATGGATTTTTAATATTATAAAACCTTTCAAAAAAAGGGTATCTCGTACGACCATGTTGTACATAAACACGGACGGATTTTTACCTTATGATAACCAAACCATTTTATAGGAAATCTTATGATAGTATAATAATGTCTAGGGTTTAAAATAAATATTAATCATAGCCGAAATGATTACATTAATTACATTCCAGCATAATAGGTATACAACAAAGTCCGTAAAGGCATGTCTTGGAGAATGGATTTCATCAATGACAAGACATCGGGGTACCACCTGTCATAATACACATCTAAAAAAATGTACCTAAGGTTAACAAAAACATTTTGCACCCCGCCAACACAAAACCGACCTACCGCTTCCTGCATAAGCTGTGACGCCCTAATTCATTCCAAACTCTAGATAGAAAATAGCGTGCTAATTCGCATGAAAAGATAAGCTACAAGGAACAATCCCAAAATTCTTGAATATCTCACCCAAATATTGCGGATCCCCTCAATAGGATTCGTAATCCTCAAAGAAATGACAATATAAGAACATCAAAAAGCATTAACAAATTCCTCTGATATGGATGGGTGACTAGGCCTGTCAAAACTGACCCTAACCCTTTTACCCAACCCAATAACCCTAATATTATAAGGGTTGGGTCTGAACCGTTTATTTTTGTTCTAATTTTTTACCCAGCCCGTTTAGTGGAAAGCAGAAATGTCCCCGTCCAAACCCAACCCGCATACCCGTCTGACCCTAACCCTAGTTCTTCATTTTCAATTTTGTCTACCGACTCAAATCCTCGAAAAGGAGCGATTCCTCTGATCTTCGATTTACAGAGATTGAAAACCATTGCCGCAACTCAGCCCTACTTCTCTGCATCGATCTTCTCTCATTCTTGTCGTCCGCATTGATCTTGCAGCTCCGGATCCTATATACATTTGACTAGGTCATCAGAGCGAGGCGACTAGAGCTTCGTTTATCGCCACTGCCTGTTCCCCGTCATTTCCCGACATCCTCTGTCCAGCGGCGCTTCTGTGTTTCCAGGTTGTGCTTCGCTCAAGCCCTAAAGGCCTGCTTTGAGGTAAAACCCCATTCTTAGCGTTCGTGAACAAATGAGTGCTTAATTCGTGAAGCTGAGCTTAGATTTTGTGTTAGTATTATATCGTAATATAATGGGTTTCGGTTAGGTTTACGATGATAGTGATAATCCATTTGTGTTTAAATAAACGTTTCTATTTGTCAGGTTCATTTCCTTTTCTCAACTTGTGGTTGTCAGTTACCTGTATTTTGAAGTATTATAGTTCAATTTGCAAAAGTTCAGATATTTATTCATTTCTTTCTGAGACAAAACTACACTGTGCATTGGCTGTTCTCCTTTCTATTATTATTATTATTATTATTAAAGTCGTTGAACATAGAGAATTCTTTTATTGGAAAGAGACAAGTTGAACATAGTTCATTGTAGAGTCTTTCGCATGTATGAATAAGTATATAAATTTTCATTTCAGTGCATATCTCAAGTACATATCATTGTAGAGTCTTTCGCATGTATGAATAAGTATATAAAGTTTATATATATTTATTTGGATCCCCAAATATACGGATTTCAAAGGTATAAAAGCTCTGAATGTTTATGACTTCGAAAGTATATGCCATATGGTTTCACACATCAGTTCAAAGTAAGAGTCTTCGAACAGTTTCAGCTTCCAAAGAAACATGGGTTTCATGAAATGGTTGGCTTTCAGTATGTGTTTCCAAACATATATAGCTTTGTTTGTAAAGTTTTCAGCTGTGAAAATTTCAAATGCAAACATATGTTAACTTTCGAATGAAAAGATTCATTCCAAGGATTATTATCTTAAAGGCTATCAAACTTCAGGTTAAAGCTAAAAATCTTATTTTGATTTTTACTGGATTCTGAAATTAAATGCTTTTAGATAGTAAGCATGTAAGTTTTGGAAGATATAAGGTAAAACCTTTGAGTATATGTCGGGTTTATATGTTTATATGATTTCAAATATACATACTCTCGCATTTACATGGATTTCAAAAGTATAGAGCTTCAAGTATATGTGTTGGAGCTTGAAAAGAGTTTGAGTATGCTCTGTTTTTAAACTGTATATACCATCAAATTTTCAAACAAGGCAAAGTTTTAAAAAATGTAAATTCTTAAAAGATATTGTTTTGTATCCATGCCAGTTTCATATACATTGGACATGAGCATTATGTGTAAATTCTTTTACTGAAAACATATGTTAGAACAATAATATTAACTGATTATTATTATTTTTTACTGTTGTGAAAATATGTGAGTATGGTGCTGAACCAAATAATAGGTAAATTCTTACATGGTTTATTGTAGGATTAGCAGCAAGAAATTTGTCCTTGGAATCTTCTAGATCAATTGAAACCGTATTGCTGTGATCTCTGTTGAAAATTTTGAGCTCGTTTCGGGATAAAACTGGTATATTCTATAAACATAAAAAGGATTTTACTTGATTGTTGAACTGGTAGCTTATGTCATCTTGATTGTTGCATGGTTTTTGGTACAATATATTGTTTAATCAAACACTTCTTTTTCCTCACATGTTCATCCATAATCTTTTACTTGAATCATTGAAAACAAATGTGTTGTAAACTGAAAGTTCTGATTTCACTTCACTGTTCTTTACATTTGTGTTCACTGTTTTTGTGAATTTCATTGCAATCTGTTTTGTTACATTGCATTACAAACTCTGTCGTTCGTTGTTTTATACATTTGTGCTCTGTTGTTTTCTATGTGCTCTGCTGTTCTCAATTTGCTGCCTCATTTCCAAAATATTGATGGAACTAAACTGTTATAGCTGACAATAATTATCTCTAAACTGATAATACACCTCAACTTAGTTCATATAACTATGATATAGCTTGTAACTCCTTTACTTCTCACTTTAATAGTTAGTTTGCAATATATATTGAGAAAAGATATGGAGTTTAATAACTTGTTAATGAGTTTGATAACTTGCAGGATTGATACTAGGCCATGAAGTTGTTGCCTTGCTGTTGCTGTTCACTGTTTACTGCTGTATTTGAACTGATGTGACAAATATGTATCTAATTTGCAGGATTTCATGTAACTGAAGTATATGTATGGGTCTAATATTTGGATTGATGTGATTAACATGTATGTGACTAATGTGAACTAAACTGAACTACTTATGTGTAATATTTGTGCTCAAGTTGAAAGTGGTAAAGTTAAGCATTGATGCATTTTGTACTACTAATGGCTGCAGCGCTTCAGAATTTATGAAGTTTTTGCATTAATTATGTTTTTTGTTTATGAGACAGTTTATTTAAATGGGTTGGGTCGGGTTGACCCTTCTTTTAAATGGGTCGGGTCGGTTTGACCCATTTATTAAATGGGTCAAATGGGTCGGGTTTATTTATGTCTTAAATGGATCGGGTTAAATTCTATCCGACCCATTTATGATCCGACCCGACCCGTTTGACGGGTCTATGGGTGACAAGCACCCGTAACGAAGAGGACTCAAATAGAATAATCCCAATGGATTACTCCTAAGATAAGGTATCCTCAATTCAATTTGGGAATACTATGGAATAAAATATATTCCTAGATTAACAAAATCTAGCAAAAACAATGCTTCAAAATGCAAAAACTGTGAACAGGAAATTATTGTCAAGGACAAAATTTCTCAGCGTTTTTGCCTCAAAGACAGACCTTCAATATTTTATCCTGAAGGACAACTTTCTTTAGGTATCAGTTTTTAGTTATTGATAGCAGTTTTTAGGTATCAGTTTGCAGTTATCGCTAGCAGTTTTTAGGTATCAGTTTTTAGCTTGGTAGCAGTTTTGTTGTCCTTATGAATAATTTTAGAAAATGTTTGTCCTTATGAATAATTTTTATAAGAATGTTTGTCCTTGTGGTAAAAATATTGAGGTTGTGTCCTTGAGGCAAAAAATATACAAATCTTTGTCTTTTAAATTAATTCCCCCAACTGTGAATATATTTGCTTCGGTAGATAAATTTATAAACTTGTTTTCTTTTTGTTCAAAACTACTCTGTACTGCCTCTTTAGAGGCTTGTATCTATAGATTCCGGCAACGAAATGCTGCCGGACTTCTTTCAGATGATAGATTACATGTTGAACTTTGTCTCTGAAAAATTTGGTCAAAAAATATTGTCATTTGAGTGTTCAAAACTTTGCTGCAAAATCAACAAAAACCCAGATTTTTGCCTTGGCATATTTTGTTCGAGTTGCTGCAAACATGGCCTGAGTCCATGTTTAGGCAGCATAACTCTTTCATTTCTTACTGGAATTCATCGATTCTTTTTTGGTTTAAAAGATAAAGTTTTCTACTATATGCTTACCATTTTTTAGCTCAATCTGAGTTTGTTTGGTCCTCTGTCTCATGCCTGAAAGTTGAATCCGAGATAGTTTTCAGGCCTATATATTTGTTTTTTTGAACTATTGCAAACATGGCCTGGGTCCATGTTTGAGACAGTGTAACTTTTTCATTTCCAGTCGGAATTCATTGATTATTTTTTGCCTAAAAGATAAAGTTTTCGAGTATGTGCAGACCAATTTTCAGCTCAATATGAGGTGGTTTGATCCTCTATTTCAGGCCTGTAAGTTGGACCCAAGATGGTTTTCAGGCCTGGACACTTGTTTTTTGAATTGTTGCAAACATGGCCTGAGTCCATGTTTGAGAACTTTTTCATTTCCAGTCGGAATTTATCAATTCTTTTTTTTTTTGAAAGCTGAAGTTTTCTACTATGTTCACATTAATATATAGTTCAATCAGAGGTAGTTTGGCCACCTGTTTCATGTCTAAAAGTTGAACCCAAAGAAGATTTTAGACCTGGGGATTATTTTGCTATGCATTTTTATGTTCTTTTTCCGTCCGGCTTTTGACTTTTACTTCATGTTTTTGTGATATCTCTGAATTGTTTTGAGGGCTATGATGCTTATCAATAGGCTAGCCCAGTTTTGATGAATTTAAAATTCAAATTTGAATTGAATTGAATTTGAATTGAATTTGAATGACGGTTTTGAGTGATTTCTTTGATTTCGAGCACGGATTTTTCCAAACGATTTTGAAATAATTTTTAAAATAAATGGGCATTTCAAATAATTATTATATGATATTTTTAAAGTATTTTCAAATATAAAACCTACTTATTCTCTATAATAAGGGAATTTTCAAATACGGTTTTCAAAATTGATTTCGAAAGTTGGTTTTAAAAGCTTGTTTTCTCAAGTAAATTATTTTATATATATAATACACGTTTTTGCACTATTCGAGCGAATGAGAAGGAGAATTAAATGGTTTGGTAAAACAAGTGATATGGGACACGTGCGTTTATCTTATCGATTAATTCCCGACTTGTCTGTTTGATCGTTTTGACCTTCGGGTCGAGTTTACCGATGAGATGAGGTAAACTTTTTATTGATTTGGATGTGAAATTTATTAGCGGTTAGTAAACCGTTTAGTGCGAGCATGTGGTATGGTACACACTTTAACACTATTCGGGTTCCTATCCGAAAGTTTGAGACACATTTGTCTAAGAGACGTATAAGCCAGTACTGGACCTTCGGGTCATTTGTCCTTCAGGATGTTTGTCTAAGAGACGTTTGTCATTGCGACGTATTTGTCCTTCGGGAAGTTTGTCTAAGATATGTATTTATTTGTCCTTTGGGACGTTTGTCTAAGAGACGTGGCGCCTTATTTTGAGAGAGCGGTACTTGGCAAGCTTCGGCGATATACACGTGCTATATCTTTAAGATGAACTTCCCCATGCCATTTCTTGCTTGGCTGCACACTTGTAGTTCAACAGCAAAGCAAGAAATAAAGCGCCACGTCTCTCAAAATGGCATGGGGAAGTTCATATTAAAGATATAGCACATGCATATGGCCGAAGCCTGCCAAGTACTGCTCTCTCAAAATAAAGTGCCACGTCTCTTAGACAAACGTCCCGAAGGACAAATAAATACGTCTCTTAGACAAACATCCTGAAGGACAAATACGTCGCAATGACAAACGTCTCTTAGACAAACATCCCGAAGGAAAATGACCCGAAAAGTGAAAATAAAGTTAATATTAAATTATAACAGTAGTTATAGTTTAATATTGTAGATTAAAATAAAATTGGAGATTTTATATTGTTTATTTGGAATAAACAATGTATTTTGGAATTAAAATGTGAAAATAAAGTTTGAAAACTTTATATTTCAAACAAAAAAGAATCAATGAATTCCAGCAAGAAATGAAAGAGATAAGATGTCTCAAACATGGACTCAGGCCATGTTTGCAGCAACTCGGAAAACAAAATGTGTACAGGCAAAAATCTGGGTTTGAGTTGATTTTCTACCACTATTTTGAACATCCAAATGACAATATTTTTCAACCAAAATTTGCAGAGATGAAGTTCAACATGCAAGCTATCAAATGCAAGAAATCCGGTAGCATTTCATTGCCGGAATCAAAAGTTATAAGCTTTCAAAGAGGCAACATGAAGCAGATTTCAAACAGAGATAAACTACTACAAAAATTTATCAACGGAAGCTAAATTTTGACTGCTTTTGCAATTTTTTGAGCTTGGCTCAACTAGATTATGTGAGTATTTCAACTCACCTCGCTGTTTAGATGCAAAAGCTTAGATTTTTGTAGCAAGGAGGAAGCTTTTTGCAAGATTAGAGCTTCTAAAATTCCACAAAAATATTTTTCTTGCTTAGAAAAATATAAGTAACCATTCTAAACTCAAATTCATAATTAAAACTCATTTTTAAACCAATTTCACCTTTTTATTTAAATAAACAACCTTTAAAAATCAAAAACTTTCTTAAAAAATTATTAAAAGAAGTAATAGGCAATAATTACCAATTTTCATCTCAATATGAGGTCTCTTGGTCCTCTGTTTCAGGCTTGTAAGTTGAACCCAAGATGGTTTTCAAGCCTGTACATTTTTGTTCTTTTGAACTGTTGCAAACATGGCCTGAGTCCATGTTTAAGACAGTCTAACTTTTTTTATTTCCAGTCGGAATTCATTGATTCTTTTTTTGTTTGAAAATTGAAGTTTTCTACTATGTGCACACCAATTTTCAGTTCAATCAGAGGTCATTTGTCCACCTGTTCCATGTCCGTAAGTTGAACCTGAGAGGGTTTTAGACCTGGGCAGAATTCAACATGCCTGAGTCCACCTTTGAGATTCCATATCTTTAGCATTTTATATCGGAATTCAGTAATTCTTTTTCCAGTTCATAGATAAATTGTTCTACTTTATTTTGTACCAAATAATAGACCATTCCGAGGTCATTAAGTCTTTCAAATTATGTTTGAAAGTTGAACCTGAAGAAGATTTCAGACTTGGGTATTGTTTTGCCTATGCATTTATATTCTTTTTCCGTCCGACTTTTGACTTTTACTTATTTTTTTGTGATATTTATGAAATGTTTTGAGGGCTATGATGCCTATCAATAGGCTAGCCAAGTTTTGATGAATTTGAAATTCAAATTTGAATTGAATTTGAATGACAGTTTTGAGTTATTTCTTTGATTTCGAGCACGGATTTTTCCAAAGGATTTTGAAATAATTTTTAAAATAAATTGGCATTTAAAATAATTATTATATAATATTTTTTAAAATTATTTTCAAGCTATAAAATCTATATATTCTCTATAATAAGGGAATTTTCAAAGATTGTTTTCAAAATCGATTTCGAAAAAATGGTTTTAAAAGCTTATTTTCTCAAATAAATTATTTTGTATATAAAATACACGTTTTTGCACTATTCGAGTGAATAAGAAGGAGAATTAAATGGTTTGGTAAAACACGTGGAATGGGACACGTGTGTTTATCTTATCGGTTAATTTATGACTTGTTCGTTTGATCGTTTTGATCTTCAAGTCGAGTTTACCGATGAGATGAGGTAAACTTTTTACTACTTTGAGTATGAAATTTACTAGCGGTTAGTAAACCGTTTAGTGCGAATGTGTGGTATGGGACACACGTTAACACAGTTCGAGTTCCTATCCGAAAGTTTGTGACACATTTGTCTAAGAGACGTATTTTCCAGTACTGGACCTCCGGGTCATTTGTCCTTCGGGACGTTTGTCTAAGAGACATATTGTCCATTGAGACGTATTTGTCCTTCGGGATGTTTTTCTAAGAGACATATTTATTTGTCCTTCGGGATGTTGTCCTTTGGGACGTTTTTCTAAGAGACGTGGCGTCTTATTTTGAGAGAACGGTACTTGGCGGGCTTCGACCATAAGCACGTGTTATATCATTGAGATGATTTCATTGATTTCTTTATGATTTTCCAAGTGTATCGCCTTTTTACATTATTGGGAATATGTCATCACCCCGGTTACTTCGCAACCATTTCCTTGTGAGCTCACATTCATATACCAAATCCATAAATATATATCTGGAAGGGTGATGACATATCCTAATGGGTGCGACCTACATAGCCCTGCTGCATCTCCCCTTATTTAGTTGCTACTTGGTTGTGAGACTTGATGTTACGTTTTACCTTTTTAGCAAATCCCACTTGGAATGCTAACACTGCCCTCCAAGCAATAATGCAACGCCAGCATTCATCCATATAAGTTGTTCGAGATATGAACAAACTGAAGGCACTACTTCTACCACATCCTTTGTGGAATCCCCCTTAAGATTAGTAGCAAGTAGCCCTTGCACTTCAAAGAATTACATCTTCGATCTCATTATCTTCAAGATGTCTTCAATTTGAATGCTTATGCTGATTCGAAGTGGTTTCGCATAACTTGCGTTTATCTGATCTCGGTCTCGCCGAACTGACAATCAATAGTTTTTGATAAATTCAACTCCGCTTCTTTTATAAATAAACAGACAATACATAAGAGCGGAGATCATCTCCTAACCATTTAAGTGGACTGATTTCCTTATCATTTATCCTGGAAGAACATAATGAGTTTATACGTACAATATAGCATCATCGAAGATAACTATACCATATAATTTCCGTGTTTATTCTAGATATTTTTGAAGTTCTATTTGGTCAAAATTCTATGGTCGGTTATTTAATTATTAAATAAACAATCAATTGTTAGTAACTTAGATATTGGTTTTGATGATAAAAACTATAGGACATTATATAAATATAGTTATTAATGTTTTATCAAGATACATATAGTATAAAGTGCAGGATATTAGATAGGTATTGATTGAGAAGACTGTATAGTATCAAGATGTTTATATCAAGAGTATATTCAAGATTCTGATATAAAGTTTCAAGAGTTCAAGAATGAAGGCTCGTGAGATTGAAGAGTTCAAAATTTCAAGATATTCCAGATAAGTTATAAAGTCATATAATTTATGTTAAAACCTTGATAGCACTTTCCTGATCTCTCTTACCTTCTCTAATTTTGTTTTCAAATTGTTTTTCAAATATTCTATTTTTAATAATCTTTTCAAAATATTTCTCAAAATGATTTTCAAATCTCTTATACTTATAAAGATATTATTTTAACGTTTTTAAGTTTATTTATTGAATTTTTGTTTATGCTTTAATAATTTACAACTATATTGATTTTATATATATTATTTACATTATACTGAATATTCTTATAAATATTTCAAAATTATTTTATAAGGTTTTATTAAGTTTTAATAAGATTAAAATATGTATAAACTGTGTTTAAATATTTGCACAAAGTTTCAAACTATTTTCAAACCAATTTTTATTAAGTGATTTTTCAAATTCAAAGGAATATGTCGACATATCCTCTGCAAGTATGTCGACATATTAGCCGTAAATTTCAAAATTCAAATTTTGAAAGGAAGTGACTTTTCATTATATCTCTTCACGAGTGAACATGACCGTTATTTATCTATATATACCAGACTTCCAAACGAATTTTCATTAACTACTTTCTCATTTTTCTCTCCTCTTTTCACTCTCTTGATTTCTATATCAATTTCTATCGAAACTCTACCGAAATTCAACCAGAATCAAACTCAATCATTACTAGTTTGTTTCTCTTTCATATAATCTCCTATTTCTCTTATCTCTCTCAAGATCAAAGTGCTATTCAAGAGTTATAGGATCAATTTTAATCAAGGTCAAAGATCTGAGTCTATAAACTCTATCAAATCATACTCTTATACTCTGTAGTGTGCTTAGTATCTCTAAAATCTAAGTAGGTATGATTGTAGCTTGTTAAAATCAATTGGGTGTGCTTAATGGCCCATAAATCTAGTGGGTGTGCTTATAACCCTGAAATCAAGTGACTCTACCCAGAGGTCGCGATTCTGGAGAGGGTGTATCTCGTAACCTTGAAATCGAGAGTGTATTTGCATTTGCTAGTTGAAAAGAATTCCGTACAAGGAATTATGTGAGACTAGATGTACGGTAACTCTGAATCAGTATAAAATCCTGATGTATTCTTTCCTTTTTACTTTTACTGCATTTACTATTATCTGCACTTTGGTTCTGTTATTGTTTCTATGATTGTTAATTCCATCATTCCAAGTAAAATCTTAAAGAATTTAAGTAATATTCATATAATTCATTAAACACTATTCACCCCCTCCCTCCTTTGGTGTTAATTTAGCCTTAAGATCCCTATTCCCCCGACTTACATTTGGTATCAGAGCGTTGGTTTTTAAAGTATTCATCATCTGATTTTTGAAAAAGTTTAAATGGATACTAACACTGGTAATATTACTATTAGTAACACTATTAATACACTTTTTAGTTACTCATTTTTCGAAGGACAATCCACTACTAGATCTCCACTTTTTAATGGCAGTAATTACACATATTGGTCATGTAGAATGAAAGTTTGTTTACAATCAATTGGTTTAGACACTTGGAATATCACACAAACTGAGTACATTGAACCCGAGACAAATTTTGCATAGTGGACTGCTAACCAAAAAGCAATTACACAAAGTAACTCTAAGGCTATGAATATATTATTTTGTTCACAAGATAGAAATGAATTTAATAAAGTATCTATATGTAAGTCTACATTTGAAATTTGAAGAACTTTGCAAGTTACACATGAAGGGACAAGTAAGGTCAAACACACCAAAATTTCCATATTAACATACCAGTTTCAATTATTCAAAATGAGTTTAAATGAGTCCATAACTGATATGTATAATATATTCTAATATATAGTACACTCACTTATTACATTAGGTAAAAAAATTCTAAAGAGGATCAAGTTAGAAAAAATCCTCAATTCACTTACTTCTGAATGGGATCAAAAGACTCTTACAATCAAAGAGGCTAATGACATTAGCACTCTAAAAATTGAAGAGTTAATTGGAAATTTAATGCACAAATGTAGGGCAGGAGAGAAAGCAAAGCAATAGAGAAGAAATCTATAGCTTTTAATGCAATGACAGATAATCTGGATTAGGACAACAATGAAGATGGAGAAATTGCTTTCACAAAGAATTTCAAAAAATTTCTAAAATATAGGAAGATGAACAATTTCAAAAGAAATGGCAGCAAAAATCCAGGAAGCGGAATTGGAAATGGAAATGGCATTAGATGTTATAACTATGATGACCTTGGTCATTCAAAACGAGACGGCCCACATGCCGATAAACTGAAAACTACACCAAACACTGATTCATCCAGAAAATGAAAAAGAGCATATACTGCAACATTAGACAATTCATATACATCCTCAAGTGATAATGAATCAGATACAGAAATTGCTAATATGTGCTTCATAGTAATACATAATTTGGAAAAAAATGGTGAAATGGATCAAAAAAGGTACGCATTTAATATATCAAAATTTTTTAAAGTTCATGAATGAATTTTTCTTTTCCTTTGGTTGCTTTATTGGTTGTTAGGAATATCCTATAAATTAATACTAATATTTGTTGGATATTGTGTGATTATATTTTAAATATAAATATTTTAAATATTTTATAGTAAAATAATAATATAAAATATATTTAAAATTATATTTTGAAAATAGAATAACTATAAATAGATCTATATAATAAAATAAAATATAGTTAAACAAAAATCATTTCTGAAAATTTTGACCTATATGTCGACATACCCCGCGAGCATATGTCGACATATGTAGACAAAATTTCAATTTCAATTTCAGATTCAAAATTTGAATTTCCCTCCACCTTTTCACCGACTCCTATGTTCTAAAAGTTGCCTTTGAACGAAAGAACATATCCTTTGTTTCTCTCTTTACCTACTCTATCTCCATCCATTCATTTCTCACTTTCATTTTCAAAAATCATAAACTCTCTTATCTCTTCAAAATATTCTTCAATGGCATCCTCAAGCAATACTAAGGCAACCATGAGGCTTTCTAAGAAAATAAAAGAATATCTTTTCAATGATCAAGAAGCCATTCAAGCCTATATTGAGTATTTATCTTTCGAAAAAGTCTTTCCCAGAAGATTTGCTATTTTTGAAGATTTCCTACTTATGGTCTTTTCAATCTTTGTTTGCAAAATGAAATTCTTGGTTTATCGATGCTTCTCAAAATGATTTTGTTTGTTATCCAAAATTAGTAAAGAATTTTTATGCAAATTTTTAAAGGAAAGTTTTATGATGGTAGAGAAGGATAAGTTTGGAGTAGTGTTAAAGGGACACAAATTGTTTTAAATTATGAACTTTTGGGTCATATTCTTGGATGCAAATCTAGTGGAATGGACCTTTCATCTTATCAAATTGATTTTCAAAATCATGAAGTAATTCATGATATTTTCGAAAGTGATGATGGTTTTGAATTTTAAAAAAAACTTGCGTCCAAAAGCAAGAATTTTAAGCTTTCTTTTACAACAAAGTATCACTGCTATAACGGGTAATTATAATAACTCGACTCAAAAAGTTTTCAAAGGTATTTTCGCAATTTATAGTTAATGCGACATAAATTGGTCTCAGGTCATTTTGGATGAACTTTTTTCTAAGAATCTTTCTAAACATGAAAATACACCATTTCGTGATGTGTATCTTACTTGTGTTTTCAATTGTTTTGGTGTTGAACTTAAAGGAGAGGAAAAAATTCCTCGAAAAATACTTGACTAGGCCAACATTTCACTTATGCATATTTCACCTTTTTTCGAGCCTTATGAAATGCTTGCGGAAAAGGAACAAAGGTTAGTTTGGGGAAAAGAGCATGAAATAAGAGAAGAGAAGGAAGAGGAGAAGGAAGGAGATGAAATGGAAGTCGAGGAGTAAGAACAAGAAGAAGAGGAGGATACTTCTTTGGAAAGTATCAATATGCCATCAAATTCATCCAACAAAGATCTTCTCAAAAATCAAGAGAAGATCATCCATAACCAAAGGAAGCTTAAGAAATCATTTTCAAAGAGATTTACTTTAATTTCCAAAAAATGGATAAATTCTTTGGAAAGATCGTCCGTAAGCCTGGTGGTTCTTCTTCATCTTCATTTGTATCTGTAACGACCCACCTATTTGGACGGTTTAAATCGACAATAAACCACACATGTCAAGTCAAACCATTTAAAAGGGAGGATTGTTAATGGGGTAAATAAGAAAATAAGAGAAAAGAAGGAAAAGTAAAACACAGAATCTCACAGCGGAATGAAAAAATATAATAATCAAATAAATAGTTCATGAAGTTGTTTGACAAATAACATTTGATACACTTTACAATACAAATCAGAGTTATACATACAGCAGGAATAAATAAATAATGCAGCGGAACAACATGATACAGTGGGAAAAAATAATAATATAATACTAAACTCTGTCTTCGTCCTCCAGAATAATGTCTTCAACACTAAAAAGCTTGGGCTGACCTGAGCGTAATGAAAAGACAAAACACTCGAGTCAGAACTAAAAGATCTTATGTAAGTGAAATCAAAATAAGTGAATATAAGTGTAATGGCTTCAGAGATGTTTACGGGATTTTACATCTCCTATCCAGTGTCTAACGTGCATGTAATAACTTAAGAGATGTTCGGGATTCCATCTCCTAAGGATCTGTTAAACTATCTACATATGTAATACAATATGCTATTATAATATGCCTGCAGTAAAGTAAAGTATTAAAATAGCGTTAAGGCGTCACCCATATCCCCATTAACACATTTTATATAAATACCGTAGTCTATACAGATACTTAAGCTCCACCAAACCGGTGGTTTACTCATGGAGCACTCCATAGGTATGATACAAACCAAAGTCGTAATGAGCTCAATCGGGATAAATATGACAAGGCACGCGAGGCAATGCCCAGGGTAGGATTCTACCGTTTTGCACTCCCGGAATGGTGATAACGCATAACAGCTACTACCGCCCACCTCGAAACAAACTCCCATAATCAAAATCGAGGGTGTCCACCAAATCAAATCACAAAGTAAAAGATATGGTTTCGAAGAAATGTGCCCAATCGGAGGAGCAACCTCACTTGGCCCGGTATAGCTCCTGCTTTAGTCATTTTAATTATGACCCGAAAGTCAAGGCTATCCATCATCGTTCTCTTACTTTATTCCAGTAGCGTTCACCAAACCATCCTACTTCATTCTAGATTCTTCACCACGTGCACAGTTGTTAAACTAGTTTCGGTATTGGTAGAGAGTATGACAATATCCGACCCCGGTCTCTATAATAACCAAACGCTTATTTCACACCGTGATCATTTTATAAAACATTTATATAATAAATCCAGAAAAAGTCCATACTTTCATATCAAGATATCCATATACGTATTCCAAAAGTATAAATATATTCGTAAATACCGAGGAAGATTTCTTTCAATCAATTTCGAAAATAATTTATAAATCTCTCTCAAACCATTTATAAACTATTTATATGCTTTAGAAACATTTATAACACTATTTATGAATTCCAAACAGTTTACAACACTTTCCCTTTTCATAAACTTCGACGCAAATTCTTTTAAAACGCTTCCAAATTCATTTATACAGGTCCTTTGATAAAACCACTTCATCAAATCCTTTAAAACCTTTATAACTACTTTATAAAACTATTATAAAAAAGGATTTATAAAAATCCTTTTATAAAATCTATTATAAAATCTCTTACAAAACTTTTATAAATTCCTTACAAAACCTTTTACAAAGATTCTAAAATCTTTAACAAAATCTTTTGTTTATTAAGTTATTATAAAAGTCTATATTTATTATCTTAGATTAAATTTTAAATAAATCTTTAAAACTATATTTATTATATTAAATTAAATTATATATATATATATTAAAACTATATTAAATATTTTATCAAATTAAATTTTAAACTATCTAAAATATATATTTAAAACTAAATAAATTATAAGTTAAAATCTTAAATTTACATTTAAAACCATATATTAACTTATAATTTGAAGCTTTAAAACATATAAAATAAATTATTTTCCAAATATGAATTTTAAATGAAATCATTAAATTAAATTTAGAAATCAAATTTATAATCAAACATACTTTACCATTTATAAAATAATTTAATACCGATCGACGGTGTCCGTATATAATTTTTTACCCTATGGTCAAGTGATACGGATATATATCATTTCAACCCGCAATAATTTTAAATTTCCAGATATATATCATTTCAACCCGTATCCCGAATCACAATTTTCCAAATCCATAAACTCGCTCGGGTTTATCATTTCAACCCATAACGATTTTTCTCTAATCTATAAGATCGTTCGGGTATGTATCATTTCAACCCATAGTGATTTTCTAAACAATAACTAAGGGAACTTGTAGTGTGATAACAACATATAAAATAAACTTAACATCAAATCATCCAAAATGTCAACAATTAAACATCCATCACAATCATCATTCAAATCAACCAATAAATCACAACAATTAACTGGTTATCCTTATCAGGTATTTAACTAACAATTTAAATTCAATATTAGTTTAAATAGCAATTTAATTCAAATTAAATTCAATTTCAATAAAATGTCAAATTAAACTACCAAACAGCAATCAATAAATTTCTTATCACATCGTAAATTTAATTCAACTAACATAAGAAGGTTTAGTATTTGTGAGTGGGTTAAATCACTCACCTTTATACGAATCTGAAAATAATAGACTTCTAATAAATAGCTCCTTTCTATGTTTCCTTAGTCTCCTTCTTGATTGCCAGCTTTGTTCCTTAATTTTTCTTTTGGTTTGATTTACTTTAATTTTCCTCCTTATTATATTAATATATATGTATGTATGTATGTATGTATTTTTAGAAGGTTTGAAAAAAAAGGATTTGAAAAGGAAGAATTGAAAAAAAAGTATTAAAACAAGAAGAACTGAAAATGAAAGAGAAGATCAAGATTTGAAAAGAAAGAAGAAATTTTGAAATAGAAGAAGATTTGAAGAAGAAGAATATTTGAAGAGGAGGGAAAAAATAAAATGAGAGAGAATAAGAAGATTTGAAGAAGATAAACAAAAAGAAAAAAAGAAGATCAGAATGCAGGCTAGGGTTTCATTTGCATTATATCTTATTTATAAGGTTAGAGTTAGGTTTAGGGCCAATGAAATTTGAAAAGAGAGGCTGCTATTAATTAGAAATAAATGAAATGAGGTTTCCGAAAATGAAGTTGGAAAATGAACGAAAAAAATAAAGTAAATATGAACAAACTATGTATTGAAATAAAGTAAATATGAACAGCCTTTTTAAAAGTAACAGGTATTAAAAAGAGGTAAAAGAAAGAATTACAAATGTGAAAAGTAGTTCATGTTTACAAAATGGAATAGCTTCATACAATGTAAATGGAAAGGAGTAATGGAACAAATGAGAAAATAATGAAAAGAATGCGATAATTATTAATTAGAAAGGGAATGAATGGACCAACTCTATACCGTAAACAAACTTTTGGAATTCAGATTTCAAAACAATTGTTAACTTAATTAATTTTGTTAACCCCAATATACAAAAATTGACATCCATTAAAGATTTAATTAACAAACAATAAATGAAAACAAATTCTCTACCCAAATTTGTGGCATAAATTAAAAGAATATAATGCATTAATAACTTTTCATTTCTCTCTCTCTTTGTGATTAGATTGGGAATTTAAACAAACATGTTAACATTTCAATTGAATGTTTTACTAGGAATGCATTAACATACATTCAAAAATATGATAGCATAAATAAGGTAATATAAACTGGTGTATAATATATATATATATATATGTGTGTGTGTGTGTGTGTGTGTGTGTGTATACATCTTTATCGCCACTTATAGTTTACATTCATAAATAAAAGGTATGAAAATAATCCACATAAGGAGGTAATGAATGTAAGAGTAAATTAGAAGAGTGAAGATGGAAAGGTAAATTATGTTGCAATTAACTCTAATCAAGTCTAACTAAAAAGGAAATAGTCAAGTGTAAATCTATTTTACCCCCTTTATCATCTCTTATTAACATTTAATTTAATACCGTATGAGATTTCAAACCTAAATAATCCCCTTTTTATGATATAATTGGACATAAAACATAAGTTTGTATTTAGGTATAAACATATATGTAGTAAATTAACATTAAATTTTGAACCATGAACTGAATTAATTGGAAATAAATCACCCAATTTAAATTTATTTCAATATAAGTTTACAATTAACGTCTTCCCTCTTTTTAATTAAAAGGTTCCAATAAATTCTTTTATTTTGATTCTCACTCTTATTATTGAATCAACTATTACCTTATGAATATAATTAACACCAGTTTACATTTTATTACATATTCTATAGTTATCATCTTAACTCATATTAACTGCAATATTTAATTACATTAAATTTCATTGATTTCCAAATTAATTCCAAACTGGTTTAATCAGTGAGATGCTAATAAATCAATTGTTACAGCTTAGTAACTCATATCTATTAATTCATTGTTTACAACCAAGGGTTATAAATTACTTACCCAAACTGATTTAATTTTCTATATTAACTAATCTTAATTTAATACATATAATTTCACCATTAATACAGCATTTAATTCATTCTTTATTTACTTATAATTATTTCTAATTTAAGCTCTACAATTACATTCCCAATTAGCTTTACCATAATAGTTGATTGAAATCACATTAACAATTCTCAATTTCATTCAATCAACATTATTAAATTACATTTTTAAAAACTTTCCCATTTATAAATCATAAATTTAATTTCTCCCAATATTAAATTCCAAGGTCTTATTTAATTAAATATTTTAAATTATCAAAAATGCGAGTCGTTGTAGTATCTTTCTAGTTGTTTGTTTAAACTATCCTTGTATTTGAATTTTCTAGTTTTAGTTTATGTTGAATTTCATGTATCTTTCTTTTCTTTCTTGTACTCATTATTATTATCAATGAAAATTCTATTTCTTACTGTTATATATTGTCGGCTATCTCTGAAAAGTCATACAAATATAATAGTATAAGCCAAATACAATAGAAAAGTAAAACATAGTTGTTTTTAAAATTTCTACTTATATGTCAACATACCCTAGGTATGTATATCGACATACAATGGTAATTTTTCAAAATTTATAATTTTGAAAATTGAATAGACAACAAATATCTATTCATTTCCAATGAAATTCCACCTCTTTAAATATCTGTTTAGACCAGAGAATCATTATTTTCTACTCTATTTCTTCTTCCTTTACATTCCTAAACTCTAAAACCAAAATAATGGCTTCTCCTTTCCCAAAACTAATCAAAACCTCGAACAGACTTGAATCATTCAAGAACATCCTTACTTTCATCCTAAGAAACTATAGGCACTTAGAATTGATTCAAATGCAGATGATCAAGGAGCAAGACAGGCATTTCGAGCGATTCGATGGATGATTTCCGCCTTGAACAAAGAAGAATCAACCACCAATCTAGAGTATACCATCAACAAAGATGATGAAGATTGGGATGTTATCAAAACAGCTCCAATCTTTGGCATTGATGGATGGGTTGAAGTTCCACGAAATGTCTAGTTTAAATAGGTTTGATTTATATAAATAATAATACTTGGTTTGGTTTGGATTTGATTGGTTTTGATTTGTGTGGATTTGTTTGAATGTTGTGTGACATAAACTTTGTTTGATTGGATGAATAATTGGATTGATTATTTCATGATTATTTAAGTTTGCATATCACTTATTGTTTTTTATATAACTTTTCTCATCATCATTATATATAATTCTTATACATATTGATTAGTATTTTATATAGAGAAGTTAGAGTTAGAATTATAGTAAGAGTTAGTGTTAGGGTTATAATTTTAGGAGGATATTTTTTTGTTGATGACAAAGGGGGAGAAATATAAATCTAGGCATAGATTAAGGGGGAGTTTTGTAAATCAGGGGGAGTAATAATATATTTTATATACAGAGTTGTCGTCATCAAAAAGGGGGAGACTATTAGTACCTTGGGTATTGGTTTTGATGATAACAACTATAGGACAATATATAAAATATAGATACTAATGTTTTATCAAGATATATAGTATATAGTGCAGGATATTAGACAGGTATTGATTAAGAAGACTGTACAGTATCAAGATGCTGATATCAAGAGTAGATTCAAGATGCTGATACAAAGTGTCAAGAGTTCAAGAATAAAGGCTCATGAGATTGAAGAGTTCAAAATTTCAAGATATTCCAAATAAGTAATAGAGTCATATAATTTATGTTAAAACCTTTATATCACTTTCCTAATCTCTCTTACCTTCTCTAATTTTGTTTTAAAATTATTTTTCAAATATTCTATTTTTAAATAATCTTTTCAAAATATTTCCCAATATGATTTTTAAATCTCTTATACTTATAAAGATACTATTTTAATGTTTTTTAAGTATATATATTGAATTTTTGTTTATGCATTAATATAACTATATTGATTTTATATATATTATTTACATTGAATATTCTTATTAAATCTTTCAAAATTATTTTATAAAGTTTTACTAAGTTTTAATAAGATTAAAATATATATAAACTATGTTTAAATGTTTGTTCAAAGTTTCAAAATATTTTACAAAACTTAATATTTTCAAAACCAATTTTTATTAAGTGATTTTTCAAAATACAAAGGAATATGTCGACATATCCTCTTCAAGTATGTCTTTTCATCGTATCTCTTCGCGAATGGAAATGACCGTTGTTTCCCTATATATACCAGACTTCATAATGAATTTTCATTAACTACTTTCTTATTTTTCTCTTCTCTTTTCAATCTCTTGATTTCTAAATCAATTTCTATCGAAACTCTACTGAAATTCACCCAGAATCAAACTCAATCACTACTAGTTTGATTCTCTTTCATATACTCTCTGATTACTCTTATCTCTCTCAAGATCAAAGTGCTATTCAAGAGTTATAGGATCAATTATAATCAAGGTCGAAGATCTGAGTTTGTAAACTCTATCAAATCATACTCTTATACTCTGTGGTGTGCTTGGTATCCATCAAATCCAACAAGGTTTGATTATAGCCTATTAAAATCAAATGGGTGTGCTTAATAGCCCATAAATCTAGTGGGTGCGCTTGTAGCCCAAAAATCAAGTGACTCTACCCAAAGGTCGGGATTCTGGACGATGTGTCTCGTAGCCTTGATGTAACGTTTCGACTTTTCGACACTCAAAAGTCGACATTAATACGTCCACTGTATCAACTGCCGAGCAATCGAATGCCGGAAAACCGAATTATTATGGTTAAAAAGAAGAGGTAGAAGAAGACAGAAAGAAAGAAGAAACAACAGAAACAATATCAGAATCTCACATATCGCAGCGGAACAACATATAATAGATAAATGAATAATCTTTAAATCAAAGAATTATATTGGTTTATACATTACATCATCATCAGAGTTTACAACAACAATATACAATACAACTGGACAATTATACGAACTTGTCCATACGAATGAATTTTTACAGCGGAAAAGATAATATCATATACAAATGCTACGTCTCGCCATCCAGCTCGCCACTTGAGCTCCAAAGCATCTCCTGAATCCAGAATGACTTGAAAATCTAATTCTAGGCATCCCTTATGGAAAATTATGGGCACCCAGAGTTTAGGAAAGGAACAATAAACTCCAGGTCAGTCATGGGACTGGTGTGAGAACTAAAACAGTTTTTATCTTTAAAACAATAACAACAAAGGAAGTAAAAGACATCCGCAAATGCTTTTTTGGAAAATGAAACTACCATAAGACCTCCCGCCACACACACAATGCAAACGCAGAATTGGAGGAGATTTCTTCTTATGATAGTCAAACATGCTTACTACGCAAAATCATTGGATTATTATTATTATTAGTGCATAGTGTAGAAAGCCATTTCGAAAGTATAATATTAATCTTAGCCATCATAGTCATTCCGCACTTATGCCTACTATAGCTACCATGTTCAATAGCAGGTTACCGCCACATTCCGTGGCAGGTTATACAACTAAAGCCGTACAGGGCTCGTATTGTTTCTTTGGATTTCCAACAAATGGTCAGGCTAAGGAACTTCCTATGCCACATGGGTATGCCTCTAGCGGGATGTCCCGAGAACTAACTAGCTCTCTGCCAACACAAGGTCGGGTTACCTCTTACACTAGGTAACTACTACACGAATATGCCACCCCCGGTCCTTTGGGACCTTTATCCGAGGCGCCTCGATCACACAGCAACAATCACACAGTAAATGAGATTGGAGCAACCACATAGGTTAAATACCAGGGCTCCATACCTGATACCACCCTTTTCCAGAAGGAAATGACATACCCTAAAGGGAGCGACCCTCATAACCTTGCCGCATCATTCTTGTTTTGACCATTTCCGGGGTGTGAGGTCTGACGAAGTCTCGTCCACAAAGCTACGCTTTTTCCACAAAGCCATGCTTTGATCACAAATGATCAGCAACACATAGCAGCACTCAACATGCCACATTACCAAATTGGGAGTATATCACTGATAACTTTCAACTACATAACCTCTGAGCTCGTACGTCTCAAAGAAGGGTGTTAAGCTAAGAGAATAAATTCTCCGCCACCAACAAAAATGTATTTGAAAGAAATTAGCTTTATATCTCAAAATGTAATGTCAGACATGTAACCATACAAGTCTGTTCCGGGTTCGAACAGAACCGAAGGCACTTCCAAAGAAGCCCTTGCAATCCGGGTATTCACAATCCCGATCGAACTTTCCATCACAAAGGAAATCTCTATACCGTAGCTAACGGTGCAGAGACAATCGATAGATCATCCTATCGTTTTCACAAATACCCGGTCTTCACCACTGGTCTTCAATGCGATCTATATCGTCATATCACTTATTCGGAATGGTTATATGACACAAAGGTCCTTTTCCGGCTAAACCGAATAGTAAGGACAATATTTAAAACATATGGATATAGGGATTTCAATTAAGTCACAACTTATTACCCAAATCCTTTCCTTTAAATGGTTTGAACAAATTACCATTTTAAATCTTTAAACAAAAAGATTTACTTCACAAAGTTCACCCAATTTCACAAAGATTCATTCACAGATTCCCAAATCATTTCCCATTTCAATTGGATTAACCCATTAAATCTTTAAATCAAGATTTAACTTATAGCTTTCAAAACTATTCACAATTCAAGTCTTTTATAATATAAAAGATACACCTTTTAAAATCTTCTTTAATTTCAAAATAAAGCTTAATCATCTTCACAAAGGTTAATTCATAGTTTTTCCAAACTATTCACAATTTCATTTCAACTTGAAATGTTTCGATACAAATTGGAAATCCTTTCTTTTTATGAAAGTTATTATTATCTGAAAACGGATAATTTTCGTTTTGGGAAAAATTGGTTACAATTACACAGGTTAAAGCCGTCCAAGTATAAAACTTGAATTTAAATTTAAATTTCCAAAACCATATTTTAAATGGTTAAAACCCATATAAATACCTTTTATACTTGCATAATCTTTCAAACCAAAATTCCCAAATCATTGAATTCAATTTCAAGTATTGAATTCAAAATTTAAATCAAATGATTTAAATTCCAATTTTTATTAAGTTATTTAAAATAACTCTTATTTTTTAATCTCATTTTCAAAAACTTTCAATTCCAATTCCAAAACTATTTTTGACTCAAAAATTCAATCTTTAGAATTTGTTAAAAATCTTTGACTTAACTGATTTCCACGTGAAATCCACATTTGTGTGTGTATTGTATAGTCCAAGGGTTTAACACAATAGTGCAACAACATTCAACCATCACAGATCAAATATAACAATATAATTGATAAGCGGTATAAACTATAACGCTTATCTTTCATTCACAGATCAAGGATATATATATATATATATCACAGATAAACAAATTATAGATCACAACACAAATCAGGATATATCACAAAGCATCACATATCAGAGATATCAAACAATTCAACATCCAATTAAATCCAAACATCCATAAGTAGGATTAATTTAATTATCTGATTAATTTAAATCAGATAAATTTCTACGTATAAATTTTTGCTAGTTATGGTAAATTAATAATCAATTAATTACCAAAACATTTAATAAATTATCCTTTAATAGATCATTAATTAACTCTTAATTAATAATTAATACTAAATTAATTATGCTTCATTAATTATTATAACCAATTAATTTCTCCTTATAAATTTCCAATGAATTTACAAAATCATTTCCTTTTTAAATAAATTTCTTTATCTCTTCAAATCTATTTAAAAATCCAAATTTTAAATAAATTCTTCAACTTATAAATAATATTTTCGAAATCCATTTATTAAGCCTTTTCCCCGTAATTTGAAATTTTATTCAATATGGTTCAAAAATAACTTTATCTTTTTAAAACTCCTTTTTAATTTATCCAATTCTCAAAAATAAGTTTTAAAAATAAACTTTCAACTTGAATTTTAAAAATCCAATTTTTATTTATTTCTGGTATCCAACGATACCAAAAATATATCCGGCTAAACTGTAGCCTTCAACAATTTCAATCACAAAGATAATCACACAGAGATTATAAATAATCAACACACAACATATGAAATAATTTCAAATGTTTGAGGAATCCAGTTGGATCCCTCCAACCTGTTTCCCTGCATCCACAGATGTTAGGACAATACCAATTCCACTTCGAGGTGGAATATCGCGGTATATGGGATTTATAAAATATTATCCGCTATTATGCGGCGCAACAGGGTCTCATCCGCTATATAATGCGGGAAATCAACTCCAAATACATATGTAATACCAATTCCACTTCAAGGTGGAATATGGCGGTATACGTTTTTAATATAATAACCTCCGCTTAATATGCGGCGTATAGGGTCTATTTCAATGCAACAAATGACAACCATCAATCCAAACACACAATCAACCAGTTTTAAATTTAACTATTTAAAATTTTAAATCAAAACACAATTCGATTAAGTGAGGAGTTCTCACCTTGAGTTTCCGATAACAGTTGCAGTGTTTCGTTTCGAATAAAATTAAATATGCGTTTAATTTTACCCGAAATTATCACTAGCTCCAATTGACTCCAAACCAACTCCATCGCAAAGTGCTCATCAATACGGTTCCAATGCAATTCGTTTCGTCAAAAACGGACCTCGCATCAAAAAGTTATGCAATTTAGAAGTTGTACGAATTAATATATAAATTTACAATTTCTTTTTTTTTAAACCTTAATTGCATCAGAGCCATCGATTTGCGTCCATCCAATCTCGGCCGCATCCACTTTCTTCCCATCGTTCATGTACACAGGTCGAACGAAACCCATAGCCGCCTCTTTTCCCCAAATTTTCGCATGAACTACGACGAGCTAGAAGTCGATCGGCTACCACCAGCCGAATGCGTGTCACGACCCCCACCTATGGCCGAAAACCGGTCGAGCTCGGCTCCCCATTTGTCTTGGAAAATGTGCACCATACGCACGACTTTGAGCGCTAATTGCCATCGATCCAGTCGCCTATATTCGATCACAACCATTGGATCGATGGATCTCGCTGTGCTTTACACGTTTGTAGTTGAAGACTTCGCGTAAAAGTTGATGGATTGGAAGATTTTGAGGGAAGAACGAGATGCGTTTCTGGCCATTGTTTCTGAGGCCGACGACTAACCCAAGGGTTATTAGTTTTAGTGAAAAATGAGAATAATGAGGTCCTTTTATACAAAATTGACGAAACACTATTCACCCGAATTTTTCCGAACTCCAAACGAAGCGTACCGACCGACGTTTCTAGGGTTTAACCCGCATTCCGAACACAATGGAATGTGTTTCGGGAGCTAATTCGATCATATATGCGAGTTACGGAATTAAACGATCAAATTTAAATTAAATCGGTTAAAACGATTTCTATGCGTTTTGGCTTGCCCCGGACAAACCGTAAATCCGATTGACACGAAATTTGAAATCTTACAATAATATAACATTACGGATCCGATGAAACTAGTTTCATCGAAATCCAAGACTGTTTGAAAAATGACTATTTTTACTCGTCAATTAAATATTAAAATATTCAATTATCACAATTTAACTTTTAATTCAATTTTAAAAGTTTACAAATATCATTCTAGCTCCAATATGATTTAATATAAGTTTATAAATCATTTTTATTCACATTTAATCCAATTTCCAATTATTTACGCAATTTCAAATTTTAAATTGTCGATTTAATTATCCAATTAAATCACTATATTCGAATTTTAAATTTATTCGACTTACAAATCTTACTTGTTAATATTTAAAATTAATTAAATATCTGAAATTCAAATGACAGAAATTCTGGGTCGTTACACTTGAAATCGAGATTGTATTTGCATTTACTAATTGAAAAGAAATCCTTACAAGGAATTATGCGGGACTGGATGTAGGGTAACTCCGAACTAGTATAAAATCCTGGTGTGTTCTTTCCTTTTTTACTTTTACTACATTTACTGTTATCTATACTTTGATTCTGCGATTGTTAATTCCATCATTCCAAGTAAAATCTTAAAGAATTTGAATAATATTCATATTAATCCATTAAACACTATTTACCCCCCTCTATTGTTAATTTAGTCTTCAGATCCCTATTCTTCTGACTTACATATATCAACCAGAGGTTTAATTTCAATAGAAACCAAGCACGGTTAAACACATAAGCATCTACTGAGCCTCTTTAATTGATCTTTTCATTAATTAAAAATCATCTTGAAAATACTTGAAAATATTCATATACTTATCTCAATGATATAAGTATATTCACAAACCATTTAACTTCTAAACATAGAAAACATTTTCCATATTCCCAAAATCATATTTAACCGGGCCAAAATAAATGTCATTTAAAACATTGTTACTATAAACCCAAACCACTTTTCCTTCGGTGTTAAGTATGGAAAGAATACTTCCATACCACCATAGTTACGAAGGATTATATACCAAAATCAAATCTCATTCCTTTTATAAAATTCCCTTTTTATAAACCCATTCCATATTTACAGGTCCTTTTATGAATCTCTAATTTAATTTATAAACTTCTTTTATAAATCAATAAGATTATTTGTAAAACTACTTTTATAAATTTCCAAAATTATTTTTAAAACTCCTTTTATAAATCCTTTATAGAAATACTTTATAGATCCAAAACTCATTTTTCTTATAAATCCTATATACTTAACACAAATCTTCGTTTTCCAGATAGTATTAAATACTTTCCATAAAACTATCATTTTATACCTCACAATAAATTCACAAATGTGATTTATTTTCTAATTTATAAAAATGATCCCTTTCCCTTTTACAAAATACCGTTTAAAAATCTATTCTTTTATTTATAAAATACTATTTATAAACCCATCCCTTTTTATACAACATTTTATATAAAAATGTTTCATAAATATTTATGCCAAAATATTTCTATCTACAGAATCACTTTATTTCAAAATAGATAAATTCCTTTTATTTTCCTTTAAAATAAACATTTGTTATTATGGTAACTTTTCTATAAAAATAAATACTCCTCAAAATACTTTTAAAACATTTCTATATATATTAGAAAAGACTATCAAAAGGTTGAAATAAAATAAATAAGTTTAAAAACCATTTAAAAGTAAAATACCATAGGAAATTTCCAGAATCACATTTAAAAATCATCTGAATCGAAACCATCTTTCAAATCAAAACAGCAAACCAAAGTATTTCAAAATACTAAAATGAGGTCCAGAGTTACCATAGCACTTAACTAATGCTATTCCTACCTTTATTACTAAAAAGGTTCAACTTTTAATATATATCAATGCCATATCCAATATGGCCAAATTACCAACTTTTGGTACTCAACAATTAATAATCAATAGTTAACACATCATTTTCCAATATTAATTAATCCATATATTAATTAACTTTAAAAATTATCATTTTACTTTGCAAGCACATAACGGTGGTTTATTCTGCTCAATAGATGTCCAAAATAATCTATTCAATTTAAATATAGTAGAACAGGTTTTTATTCTGCTAATTAGATATTACAAACGAAGTATAGTTATTTTAACCATGTTATTATTTAAAACAGCATATTTAAATTCAATCACTATTATTTTATCATTAAATTATACTTCGTTAAAACTATCAACAACTTATACCATAATGTTGTATTCGTCAATATGAGTTTAATGCAAAATCCACGGGTTACTCGAATTTAAAATGAATGAGATATCTCATTTTAAAATCAACACATTATTTGTAAAATTTAAACAAGTACTTTAAGTATTTCCCATCCAAGAAAACAACCCTAGGCCCACAACTCCTCCAAACCCAATCCGCTTCTACCTCCTCCCCCAATTATTTCCTCCTCCTTCATATGCATGTACATGTGCACGATTGTGCGTGCATGACCAACTAACCACCACACTCTACCATCCAACCAACCGACACCACATGCAAACCCCACTTCACGAGCTCGACACGACCACACCCTCGTCACCTACTCCGGTCATCCTAATCAATTACCAACCATTCATCCCAAAATTCAAAAAAAAAAGCGCACCGGCTTAAAAACAACCATGCTTAATCATACTGCTTCGCATCTGGCTACTGCACTTTGACACCGACCCCACCAATAGCTCTGCCAGACAACCCCCCACCTTCGGCCGCTTCCTCGGCCATCTCGGTGGTCCCCTCCGCTGCCTTTAATAAAATTTACGAGCCCAAAACCCTTGACCGCTGAAACCCTAACTTGACTTCTCCCTGCCACTATTGTGAACCGGAGTTGATGCCAACATCACCCATGCTTCCACCTTGCCCCAAACCTACTCCCAGCACCACCGCAACCTCACTAGCCCACCACGACGCCGGAATTTCCAAAATGAATGGAAAACGTTCATCTCTCCATCACAACCATCCTAGGCCACTAAAAATTCTATGATCGCCACTAAAAATTACCACTCGACGATACAAACACACCCATATCCTCCATTCACCATTTCGTGACCGTTGAATTTTCATCATTTCTCAACATCCCCAAGTTTTGGGCAATTCCCGTTACCACGCTCGATGAAACTTCGATTCACTATTTTTAGAAAATAGTATAAATGATAATGAACAACTTCCATGTTGGGAGTTTTTGTTGAAAGTGGATAGATTGGGAGATGTTGATTTTTGAAGTTGGAAAATGGAGAAGGTATATATTTTACAAGAAATAAAAAAGGATTATGAAGGAGAAGATGAGTGAAATGAGTAAAATGAATGAAGTGGGTTGATATGCATACTAATAACAAAACTAAAGTCAATTACTTCTAATTCAAGTAAACCAAAATTTCAAAGCAAGCATCACTTCACAAGCAAATCACCATTAATAGCTAGTTGAAATTTTTGGTTTTGATTTGATTTGAAAAAGTTTTAAAAAGCATGTTTTGCGGTACTCCGCTACACAATATCTCGTTCGCATACAAACCATGAACAACAGAAATAAATATACGATCGCATACAACAATGCGACATGGTCCAAAAGAACAATAAAATACATTGGTTATCTTATTCTATAAAATTTCAAAAATATCAACGTTTGCCGTAAAATACATCGAGGAATTTAAATATTTCCCAAATTAAAATTATGGAAAAATCCCATAAATTCATTTGAAAATACAAAATTAAAAATCAAGTCCTTTTATCAAAAATTGATTTTCTTATTATTTATTGCATTTGAATCAAATCCGAATATTTAAATAAATTAAATATTCAAATTCGAAATGTTTAAAATCCCAGGTCATTACATTCTTCCTCCCTTAAGAGAATTTCTTCCCTGAAATTTCTTCACTATCAAACCCAAAAAAATAAACTCATATAAATACTTAACATTTGTCAAAGACCGTACGATGTATATAGATCATCTGTATGCAATATCTAATTTGATCACTTACTCGAATACATAAACTTCTCTTCCGAACTAGTATCGCTCACCCGACTTCCCTAGTGCAGGCTCCGATCAAACTCCTTGATTAGAAACCTCTGTTCTCCTTATATAGTCACATATTATGATAGACAACCTTGGTAACATATCGAGAACCCTCACTAAGTGTTCGCTATCAAAAATCGAGTAACAAATCCTTATTTGGATCGATGTAAACCACCTTAAAGTCACGTACTCTAATCTTGGATCAAGACCATGCGAAGAAATGATCTATGTACAACTTACGTACTTATTCTTATTGGTTTTTTTCTTATACCAATTTCTTTTTACTTCCAAATTATTTATGAAAATAATTCATAAAAACTTAACTTAAGTTTAGAACTTGTATAATACCCCACTATATCTTGAGTGTGTATATATATAATATCAGATTTGTTTTACTTAACCAGGATGTTCAATAAATTTAAAACTTGCTTTAACATGCTATCTTCCCATTCTAGAGTTACAGAACTCCGCTTTTATTTTGTCACAAACAATTAGTTTCAAGTTCTCAACTAATTCGGAAATTTTCAACTGTCCAAAATCATCGAAAATTCCATTTCATTTCAAAAAATTAAAACTACCAAACAACGTATCAAAATGAGATGCAAAAACCAAATTACCATGATACATAGGATACATGCATCAATAAAATAACTTAATAGAAAACTTGAGAACTAAACACCGGGTTTTATTTTAACTCATTTTGAAATAATAATATATACTTATAACTTTAGTATATCAAATCATACTTTCGAAATTAAATCAAAATTTGTATTACCAAAACAACTAGAAGGAAAATTACTATGGTAGCATTCCCCACTTAGAAACTCGAAAATGAATACCGATGAAGCTACAGTTATCACCAAAATTATTTTCCTACGACGTAAGTAAGTTCGGTGCATTCTATCTCTTCTAACATTCTTTTTAAAATATCTTTGTTCATAAATACTTTCAAAAAAAATACTATTATTATTTCCCCAAAACTTCAAAAAAATGCTAGTATTATTTCCCCAAAACTTCAAAAAAAAATTCAAAATACCCGGATTTAAGTTCTCAAATTCTCAATTTTAAATCCTTTTTATTTATAAACTATACTTATATAATTTCACTTTCTTATATAAAATCATTTCACAAATGTACATTTTCATTTAGATTAAAATAAACAATTCTTCTTAAATTAAATTTTTAACCCAACATTATCATTGAATGCCTTATAATCAAACTGTGAAACTTAATTTATAAGGTATTCGTTTCAATGTTTCCACAATTACTATCCACCCAACTCATGCAGTAAAAAGGTAAAACTGCTCATAAACTGGCCGAGCACAATCAATCAAATAATAAATGATAATAACTGAATATTATCATTTCCTAACAAACAAACATACCAAAAATTTTGAGAAATTATTCTTTTATATATAAAATATAATCCTAAGTAAAATTATTTCATTTATCAATTTTAAAAACAGTACTGTGTCGGTTTGACTTGTTCAAGTGTTTAAAAACCCATACCGACAACGTTGACCAAGCGCGTTGACCAGAATTCATAAGCCACACAATAGACCAATCAACACAATATAAAACAATTTTATAGCACTAATAAATACGCGCTCTTATCTATAATATACTCAAACTCATTCTAGGGTGTCACCTACCCTATCTCTAATGAGTTTACCCAACCAAGGCTTTGGTGTTCGCTCAACCTAAACTTGGAAACCATATGTAACGACCTGCCATTTCGCCCCTCAAAAGTCGACACTAATACATCCACGGTATTCACATGCCGTGCATCCAAGTGCCGGAAAGACAGATTGTTGGGGTGAAAGAAAATAAAAGACATAACAAAATCTCACAGCGTGAAGAGTAGTATATAGTATACCAATGATCTTTACAAAAGAAAACTATAATATATATATCTACATCAACCAGAGTAATACTAACCTATCATCGGCCTGAATAGTTATAACAGCCTGTCTTCGCAAATGCTGATAAATGCAACACAACAAATGCAGTGGAAATAAAGATACGTAAATACACCTTGGAGGCATCCAGCTCACTCCTAAAGCTACAAAGCATCCATAACTAAATCTAGAAATAAGCTTGGGCTGACCCGAGCACTATAAGAAAATAACACCCGGATCGGTTTGGTAAACAAGGGTGAGAAAACAATCAAATGGATTTTTAATATTATAGAACCTTTCAAAAATAAAGGTATCTCGTAAGACCATGTCGCACAGAAACTTGGATTGGTTTTTACCTTACATTACCAAACCATTTTATAAGAAATCTTGTGATATTGTAATAAGGTCTAGGGTATAAAATAAATATTAATCATAGCCGAAATGGTTACATTAATTATATTCCAGCATAATAGGTATACCACTAAGTCCATAAAGGCACGTATTGGAGAATGGATTCCATCAATAACAAGGCACCGAGGTACCACCTGTCACAATACAACTCTAGAAAAATGTACTAAGATTTTGCACCTATGCCAACACCTACCCCTTCTTACCGAATATGTCATCACCCCGGTTGCTTTGCAACCTTTACCTCGTGAGCTCACATGCACATACCAAATGCATAAATATATATCTAGAAGGGTGATGACATACCCTAATGGGTGTGATCCACATAGCACTGATGCATCTCCCTTGACTTTAGTCATTACCGAGTTGTGAGGCTTGAGGCTACATTTTACCTTTTTAGAAAATCCCACTTGGAATGCTAACATTGCTCTCTATGCAACAATGCAATGTCAGCGTTAATCCATACAGTTGTTCAGGAAATGAGCAAACCGAAGGCACTACTTCTACTACATCCTTTTTGGAATCATCCTCAAGATTAGTAGAATGTAGCCCTTTTACTTTAAAGAATTCCATCTTCGATCCCATTATCTTCAAGATGTCTTCAAATTGAATGCTTATGTCGGTTCGAAGTGTTCGAACGCTTTTGCCGGTTCGAAGTGGTTTTTCGAACTCATGTTTATCTAATCTCGGTCTCTCCGAACAGACAACCAATAGCTTTCGATAAACTCAACTCTGGTTCTTTTGGAAATAAACAGACAATACATAAGAGTGGAGATGACCTCCTAACCATTTAAGCGGACATATTTCCTTATCATTTGTCCTAGAAGAACATAATGAGTTTATAAGTATAGTATAACATCACCGAAGATAACTGTACCATATAATTCCTGTGTTTCTTCTAGATATTTCCAAAGTTATATTTGGTCAAGATTTGATAGTCGGTTATTTAACTATCAAATAAACAATCTAAATCAGAGGTTTAATTTCATTAGAAACCAAGCACGGTTAAACACATAAGTAACCATTAAGCCTCTTAATTAATCTTTTCATTAATTAAAAATCATCTTGAAAATACTTGAAAAATACACATACACTTATCCCAATAACATAAATATATTCCAAACCATTTCACTTCTGATACCTAGAAACATTTTCCATTTTCCTAAAATCATATTTAACCGGGCCAAAACAAATGTCATTTAAAATATTGTTACTTTAAACCCAAACCACTTTTCCTTCAGTGTTAAGTACGGAAAGAACACTTCTATACCACCATAATTAAGAAGGATTATTTATCAAAATCAAATCTCATTCTTTTTATAAAATTCCTTTTTTGTAAACCCATTCCATATTTATAAGTCCTTTTATGAATCTCCAATTTAATTTATAAACTTCTTTTATAAATCTCTAAGATAATTTATAAAATTCCTTTCATAAATTTCCAAAATTATTTATAAAACTCCTTTTGAAAATCCTTTATAAAATCCATTATAAACATTTTTTATAGATCCAAAACTCATTTTTTTTAATATATTTCTTATATACTTGACACAAATCATCATTTTCAAGGTAGAACTAAATACTCACATAAAACAGTCATTCCATACCTCACTATAAATTCACAAATGTGATTTATTTTCCAATTTATAAAAATGATCCCTTCCCTTTTATAAAATACCATTAAAAATATATTCTTTTATTTATAAAATACCATTTATAAATCTATCCCTTTCATACAACATTGTATATAAAAAAGTTTCAGAAATATTTATACCAAAATATTCCTATCTTCTTTAAAAAACAAAATCGTTTTATTTTGAAACGGATAAATTTCCTTTATTCTCCTTTAAAATAAACATTCATTATTATAAAACTATCTATAAAATAAATACTCCTTAAAATACTTTTAAAATATTTCTATATATATTAGAAAAGATTATCAGAAGGTTGAAATAAAACAAATAAGTTTAAAAACCATTTCAAAATAAAATGCCATATGAAATTTCCAGAATCACATTTAAAAATCATTATCTAAATGAAAACCATCTTTCAAATCAAAACAGCAATCCATAGTATTTCAAAATACTAAAATGAGGCCCAGATTTACCATAGCACTTAGCCAATGCTATTACTAACTTTATTACTAAAAAGGTTCAACTTTTAACATATATCAATGCCACTTCCAATATGGCCAACTATAAACTTGTAGCGCTCAACAATTAACAATCAATAGCCAACAAATCATTTTTCCAATATTATTTACAGGAAATTATTGTCAAGGACAAAATTTCTCAGCGGATGTTGTCCTTATGAATAATTTTGGAAGAATGTTTGTCCTTATGGTTAATTTTTAGAAGAATGTTTATCTTTGTGGTTAAAATATTGAGGTCTTGTCCTTGAGGCTAAAATATACAAATTTTTGTCCTTTAAATTAATTCCCTCAATTAATTAATCCACATATTAATTAAATTTAAAAATTATCATTTTACTTTGCAAGCATAGAACGTGGATTTATTATGCTCAATAGATGTCCAAAATAACCTATTCAATTTAATTATAGCAGAACGGGGTTTTATTCTACTAATTAGATATCACAAACAAAGTATAGTTATTTTAACTACGTTATTATTTAAAACAACGTAATTAATTCAATCACTATTATTTTATCATTAAATTATACTTCGTTAAAACTATCAACAAGTTATAATATAATTTTGTATTCGTCTATACGAGTCTAATGCAAAAATCCACGGGTTAATCGAATTTAAAAAAATGAGATATCTCTTTTTAAAATCAACACATTGTTTGTAAAATTTGAACAAGTAATTTAAGTATTTCTCACCCAATAAAACTAGCCGAGGCCCACAACTTCCTCAAACCCGATCCGCTTCTACCTTCTCCCCCAATTCTTCCCTCCTCCTACCTATACACGTACATGTGCACGATCGTAAAGGCATGGCCAACCAACCACCATGCTCCACCATCCAACCAACCGAGACCACCAGCAAACCATAGTTCACGAGCTTGACATGACCACACCCTCACCACCTATTCTGGCCATCCCAATCAATTTCCAACCGTTCATTCCTAAATTCAAAAAAAATGTGTGCCTGCTTCAAAACAACCACGCTCGATCGCCACTGCCCCGCATTTGACCACTGCACTTCGATGCCGACCTCACCAATAGCTCCACTACCCAACCCCTCACCTTCAGCCGCTTCATCGGCTAGCTCGGTGATCCCCTTCGCCACCTGCAACAAGATTTATGAGCCCAAAACCCTTGACCATCGAAACTCTAACTTGAGCTCCCCCACCACTATAGTGAATCGGAGTTAACGCCACCGCCACCCATGCCTCCACCATGCCCCAAATCTCCTTCCAGCACCGTCGCAACCTCCCTAGCCCACCACGACGTCGGAATTTCCAAAATGAACGAAAAACGTTCATCTCTCCGCCATGACCACCCCAGACCATTAAAAATTCTACGATCACCACTAAAAATCACCACTCAATGATAGAAACACAACCATATTCTCCATCCACCATTTCACGACCGTTGAATTTTCACCATTTCTCAACATCCACTGTTTTCGAGTAATCCCCATCACTATGCTCGATGAAACTTCAAGCGACTATTTTTAAAAAGTAGTAGAGATGATAATGAACAACTTCTATGTTGGGATTTTTTTATGAAAGTGGATAGATTGGGAGATGTTGATTTTTGAAGTTGGAAGATGGAAAAGGTTTACATTTTACAAGAAATATAAAAAGAAGATGAAGGAGAAGATGAGTGAAAAGGGTAAAATGAATGAAGTGAGTTGAAATGCATGCTTATAACAAAACTAAAGTTAATTACTTCTAACTCAAGTAAACCAAAATTTCAAAGCAACCATCATATCACAAGCAAATCACCATTAATAGCTAGTTGAAATTTTTTGTTTTGATTTGATTTGACAAAGTTTTGAAAAGAAAGTTTTGTGGTACTTCGCTACACAATATCTCATTCGGGTACAGACAACGAATGACAGAAATAAAAATACGATCGCATACAACAATGCGACACAATCTTAAAACAACAATAAAATACACTTGTTATGTTATTCTGTAAAATTTCAAAACTACCAACGTTTGCTGTAAAATACGTCAAACGATAATTAAATATTTTCCAAATTAAAATTGTAGAAAAATCCCATAAATTCATTTTAAAATACTAAATTAAAAATCAAATCGTTTTATCAAAAATTTATTTTCTTATTATTTATTACATTTGAATCAAATCCGAATATTTAAATAATTAAATATTCAAATTCAAAACATTTAAAATTCGGGTCACCACAAACTATGTAATTGAAATAACTATAAGACGGATTCTAATGAAATGTGATTTTTCCTTAAAATCTTATTATCACAGGTAACAGTTAGGAAACATAACTGTACTTTGACACTTAAACGCACGTGGGAAAAAACATTAGCACCACGAGGAAGCATCGCTTGGGCATTGGGAGCTAACTCCTCAACTTGGGAACGTGATTGTGTTATCACATTGTCTGCCATCCAACCTTTTCTACCGACAATAGTGAGCAATATTAGCCCACTGTTAGGACATGACCACCAAGTGAGTGCTCGTCATTGACGATTTGCCTAAAATTTCTTCATCGACAATGGAGAGCCCAATTAGCCAGTGTCAGGACATGACCACCAAGTGGTGCTTGCCGTTGACGATCGGCCCAAAATTCCTTCCTCGGAAATGGCGAGCCCGATCAACCCATGGTAAGGACATGACCACAATGTCGGTGCTCGTCGTTGACAACCGGCCCAAACTTCTTCATCGACGATGACGAGCCAGATCAGCCCATAGTTAGGACATGACCACTAAGTGGGTGTTCGTCATTGACGATCGGCCTAAACTACTTTACCGACTACGATGAGCCCGATCATCCCATGGTCAGGACATGACCGCCAAGTGGGTGCTCACCGTTGACAACCGGCCTAAAATTTCTTCGCCAATAATGGTGAGCCCAATCAGCCCTTGGTCAGGACATGACTGCCAAATGTGTGCTGGCCATTAAGGATTATCACAAACTACTCGATTGGTAGTGGTGGACTGAAGTGATCCCTATTCGAGTGCCTACAGGTGAGAACCGGCCTATAATTTCCTTTTGACAATGGAAAGTTGGAGTAACACTACTCAGGCATCATTATTGTTAAACAACTTCGAACTCATAGAAGGACGAGGAGAACCTGACCTATCGGCCATCAGGACATGACGGCCGCCTAGTTTGTTCTCCCCAGTTATGCAGATAAGACCGGTGACAACAAATAACTACGAATAAAGAAAATCTATCTAAGGTGCATTAAACATTTCATCATATTCAATGGAAAAACAGAGATCATTAAGACATTCAAACTGCAATACGGGCATATTGTCTAACATACGAGTGTTCATAAGGCAAAAACCACAAAGTATTAGGAAACACTACGCGCTTGACCTTAACAACCACATCAAAATTGGTCACACGCGAGTTGGAGTGTTTAATACAAAAAAAGCAAGGAAAAATGATGAACTCTGTGTGCACATCAATTTTGGCGCTAACAAAAAGCAGAGCGTGGACGAGAAGCAGACATGGTCATCACTTCGACCCAAATTTGGTCGGTCCTAATTTAGAAACAGTCAGCTTTGAATGAAGCCTAGAATCCTTATGCTCATGTGAGCCCTTACGCTCGCCTTCCTTTTTCCCTTTTTCCTCTCCTTTCCTGTTAGCAGCAGCAGCATCGAGCTCAGCTTGTTTTTCCTTCATGAGCTTCAACTTCTCCATAGCTTCAAGCTTAACTCTAGCCATATCCATAGGAAAATTCGCTAGGATTTGCTTCTTCAGAGCTGCCTCCCTATCAAAGCCCTTAACAGGATCAAAATCATCTGTAATCTCAATGTCAGTATCCTCATGGAAAGCAGCAATCATCTCATCATGGGCCTCATCAGTTGGAGGATCGATGGGGCCGAGAGCACGACATCTGGAGGAGGAATAACTAAAGTAGTCACAACCACAGTTGGATATGTCATTAAGTATGTCACCTATAGAGAAGTAAGGAGGAATGTCAGGCATAGGCCCACTCAAACGAACCCGAACGTACAGATCAGTGGCTCGTGGAATCCAAAGAAAGATCCTACTTCCTTTAGAGAGCAGAGGGCATTGCCGGGGACTTGAGTATGAGCCAAAGGCGGAGGAACTTTAGAGGCTGGCTTCCAGTATGCGGATCTGGAGAAATATGGAAAACAACCAATGAAACATCATGTGTAGGAGTGTAAATCATCATTTTCGAGGTCTGACCTTGTATAGTTTCTTCACAAGTCGTCCCATCATTCTTTTGTTTTTCAGCTTCTTTCTTGTGAGCCTCCTTAGCTTTGGCTAGCTTGATATAACCCAACCGAATGGCCTCCATCCCATCCACTAAGAAACGGGAGTCGATAGCTTTGAGACTAAAGGGAGGACCTCCTTGTCCACCAGCAACTTTTGCCTCCTGGATCAATCGCTTGTGAATAGAAGCCATGACCTCCTGGAAGTCGTTCATCTAGGCCAAGCTTTTCTTTGTAAACATCCTATAATAAATTTCATCCAGGAGCCCTTCCACCTGATCCAGTTGGTTATTTTCTTCATCACATTCTGCCTGTAGCTTCTCAGCCCTGGAAGTCTCAGTAGCTCTACCAGCAGATAGGGCTTTGATCTTTACTTGGAGGGAGACCCTGTAAGCTTCCACTCCAATACCTTTCTCTTTATGGTGGCAATCCCGGGCCCCACCTTCTTGATCTTTGTCTACAGCTCTTTTATCCTCTCAGAGTATTTGTCCTTGACATTTTTGTAATCATCGAAGAGCTATTCAGCCTTATAGTTGTACTCTTTCTTGGTAGCCCTGACATTTGCTGCATGATCTCGCTTCAACTACTCCAATTCCGCAAGTATGGGCAGCCTTGAGCCTCTCTATCTCATTGGCATGTTTCTTCATCACTTTGCTAGAAGATCCCTCCAAGACATCAACCACTTTCTTATATTCTATGTCTTTTTCATGCAGGCGCTTCCTTAACTCAAAATATTTAAGTTCAGTTCCACGTTCTTTTTTTCGAACTCTTCCCTGACTTTGGCTACCTTGGAGTGGTGATTTGCTAAGGCCTTGACTCCACCCAACTTGTCCGCTAATAAATCAATCACCTCTATGAAGGAAAGAGGTAGTGCCTAAGAAAGTAAGCGAGCCCTATGATCTCTTAGCTTGTAGGGTTGTTGGAAGTTGGAACTAATCGAACCTTGGGTTTGAGGGGTCAGTAATAATGATTCCATTTTCCTTCTGCTTCCCCTTGTTTTTGTTCTCAGGAGAGGGACTACCACCCCTCTCCTACTCATTTTCTCATGTTGGTTGGAGGCATCCGAGTCAGATAGAGGACAAGGGGAGTGGCATGGAGATTTTGAAAGACGAAAGGGAGAACGAGATCCAAATTTGCGACCAGGAGAGCGGGACCTTTTCTGAGAGCCATCTTTGGGTACCTGGTCGCCTTCGCCACTAGTTGGGTGATTCAAGCTAGGGCCGAATAAATACGCAGCTTATTTTACATCCTTGGGTGGCGCTTTCGATCCTAGCTGTTGCATTTTGGAAAATAGATTTTCTTGTTTTGAGCTCATAATACCTGCAATAGAAAACAGCAAGAGATTAGAGGTGAGACCAACACCTGAACGATGCATGGATGTGGCATGAGCATGTATGTGACTAGGTGTGAGTACAAGTGTGAAAAATAGCCAAACAAACACTTAGGATCCTCGTGGGTTTCCAGCTGTTGTTGGATCTCTGCTATACATGCGGAATCCCCATAGACAATTTCGAGCCCTAGGTCATGGAGGTAATCGAAAATGGAGATGTCATCGGAGACGAAAGCTTCCTCTTCCTTGGAACCAAAAACACGGCATATGGCCTCATCCACCTCTGCACCAGGTGGAATAGCTAAACTAATACGCTCGGAGGAGTGCACTTCGTCATGGCCTAAAACAGTGCACTAACTATCAGAGAATGGGACTTTTCCTCCATTGTATTCCTAATCTAGATGTTTTCATCTTCCCATTCAGGCGGCGTCAATATTCAACTCTTTTTTCAAGGCTCAACTTTGGAGGCGCCCAACTCTAGCTCTACCGAGTTCGCTATAATAGTCGCTCGTTTGACGGATGTCTCGGTTATCAAAGCATCAGTAGAAATAGAAGGCTATAAAGAATGAATGTCACTCGTTTCACTAGTCGTTGAGTCTTTTTCTTTTCTTTTCTTAGCAGGTTTCTACGTGGAGGGCTTTCTTCCTTTCCCAATTGAGTTCCCTTGCCAGTAGACCAAGTTGTCTCAAGTTACCATCAGTTAGAAGATGAGGAACCTCCCGGAGTCCTTTTGGAATTTGTTGGAACCTCTCCGGCTTATCATCTAAGTCTTATCTAGTAGCAGCTCTCACAACACCAAAAATGGAATCCTAGAAAAGAAAGTTTAGCTTCTGGCATGAACTAAGAGATAAGATGGATGAGGGAGGGAAACTTACATCCTTAATGCCACTAGTTGAAGCATGAGGAGTTATCAAGAATAAAGAAGTGCTCCCTCTTAAATATACTATACTTGGAATACAAGTTCTCTACTGGCTTGAACTTAGTCCCTGCCTCGAGATAAATAAAAGGAGAAACCTCTTGATTCCTCATTATATCTTACAAGAATCTTATTTGACGATGATTCGAAGGCTCCTGGAACTCCCTTATGAAGATGGAATACAAGCTGGTGAGGATGGCGTAACCATTCGGATGCAGTTGGAACTAAGCAAAATCCATAGAGGTGGAGCTCCAGCGGTGTCATGATAGCAAGAATATGCCATAAACCCCTCTGATGGGTCATGCGCTCGCTGCACTGGAATAGGTAAAAGGAGATCCTCTTGAGGATTTCCATGAGTGGTCACGATGAGATCAAGTTGCTTGGTATCAATTTAAAGGCGTTAATGTCGATGGGGTTAACCAAAATTTTTGACAATCAAGAGAATGGGCGGAGCTAGGTTGATTAGAATGACGTCTCAAATGAATAGGAGCCAGAGGCGTAGAAGAAGAGGAAACCAAATCTCCTAAAGTAGTCCACGAACGAGTCTGGTGACGGTCCGATATACCTGTCTGGTATGGCAACTTATCTCAGGTGCTATTGCAAAGGATAGAAATACTCATGTGTTTGTGTGTGTACGTGTGTGTATGCATGCCCTATACACACACATACACACACATACATATAAACACACATATATACACAACATTTTTGTTTGGTAGACCACCGAATAGTAAGCAGCTGAACAGTATCAAACCTTGAACCGATCCAAGTCAAATGATGTGCAAGTCACAGGGGTGGATGTTGAAATGGAAGAAAAATGCTCTCTGTATCATGAATTAAGTTTGAGCTAAGGGATAAAGTTGAATTGGAAGCTTGAGAAGTAGCGCACAAAAATGAGTGCTCGGGGAGATGACGAGTCACGTGTTTTGGAGAAAGCTGGAAAATGAATAAGCATGTCCAATGGGGTGAAGCACTGTAGCTTATATATAGGTGAAGATGCGGCCCATATCGAACCGAACCATGTCGAACCAACGGCATTCCGGACCAACTCCATGTGCAAAGCCGAACCAGCTAGTACTGAACCATCTATAACTCTAAGCAGGTGGCACTTTGAACCAAATTTTGCTATCGAGCTTACTGGTCCAAGTCTAGAAGAGGAAATAAGAGACTTTCTTCTGCTAATGGATTTGTGAAAAAGGTTCGGTAAAGCCCATTTCATGATCGATGAACTAGGCTTTGGGGGGAAAGTGCTATGGGCAATTTCGCCCACAAGATTGGAGTTCGTTTGAGGCCAAGAGAAGACAAGTCAGGAGGCAGGGCAGAGAGCTTGGAGGAATGGAGGAAAATATACCCCCTACTCTGTTAAATAGTTGGGCAACCACCGAACAGGATCTTCTATTTAGTGGTTGGGCACCCACTGAACAGGATTTTCTGTTCGGTTGGGTTGGGCAACCATCGAACAGGATCTTCTATTCGATGGTTCGGCACCCACCGAGCAGGATCTTCTATTCAGTAGTTGCGTACCACCAAACTAGGCATCTAAGCCATGCACCCAACCTGGTGTCTGAGCCATATGTCAGACCAAGAGAAGGAGCCATACGCCGGACCAAACTACCCCAAGACCTATCGAACCGATAGGGGATCGAACCAAATAGGGAGACATACGAACTTGGCCAACATCATGTCCACGTCCATCCAAGCCGAGCCAGCACCCTCCGAACCAATTTCTCAACCGGGCCCAGTAATGCGAATATGGAGGGATATAGGTAAATATTTGGAAAAATATCAAGCATAATCCAGATTCCCACGAATATTCCTTTTGGATGAGATATACATGGAAATATCATAAATTGTCACATTAAACACACCTCAAATTTATCCGCATAAACATCCAAGCATTTTTCATTTACAAGAACAACTTAATTGAGATCTAAAAGACTCCAAGCTACAAAATCAATTACACGGAGCATCCAAATCACAATTTTGCTATTATAAATCATTGTATTTGGCATCAATCTCTTGTAAAAGGCTAAAATATGAGAAACGTAATAAAAAGCAACAGTGGACATAGGCTATTTGCAGCTGAACCACTATAAAATATAGTGTACTTTACTTCTTTTGCTTTTTGTTCTTCATTTAATCTTTTTTGGAAAATCGATTGGAGGAGCTTGTCCATTTTTGTGCAAACAAGCATCAATTTATATTCTATGTCCATCGTTAATCATTATATTGTATGTGTTATATTAATTGGTTGATAATATCGTTGTGTATCAAGAATATGCTTATATTATGATATTTATATTGTCTCTATATTTGTTCATTAGGTTACCTTATCACGGTATACGGTTATGTATCAGTCACATTATATTAGCTGTGTGGATTCGTTGATTACAGGAGAAGAGTAGGTTATGGTATGATTCCCTACTTTTGTGATAGGTTTACCTTACTTGTTTATGGGCTATTTGGATTACCCTTGAGCCATGTTTGTAGAGGGAACCTGATATGCCTTAGTAGCTTTCTGTTTTATATATGTATATAATTTTGATGTATAGTATTCTGAGATAGTTCCCCTCACGCCTAACTTTATGTCTGACTCGCATTTTATCTTGGTCTATTTATGTCATAACAATTCTAGGGTACTCAATTGAGTAGTTTGGGAGTCATATGCTTTTGGGGATACACTACCAGAGTGGCACAGCTGAAGCTTTAGAGGCGAATAAGATACGAGGATATATGTACTTGATATTGTAGTAGCATATGACAGCTATATTATTTGTAAATGATACTTGTTGTATCAAATAATCTATTCTTACTTTCTATATTGATATTTACTTATCAGTTACTTCCGCCAGTACAGTCTCTTATATATTGTTCATCATATTCTATTCATGTATATTCAATATATTATATGATATCATTCTACCATGAGATTATATTGTTTCCTTGGTATGGTGTTTGTATTTTTATTTTACATCGGCAAACTGTCTTTTGTGGTATCTGGGAGTCAAACATTATCATTTGACATTTATTTTTGGGTTTTACATAGGGCGGTTTATTACATGTATAACACGCTGTCAAGGCCACAAAGAAACACCAATGCCATATAGATATATAAATATATATACATAGACAACAAACATAATTTCGCGTGATCGTATACGTATATGACGAACGAGAACGGATATCTCATCATTGCTTATTTACATGTATAGTCACTTCTATAAGACCAATAATATGTATAGCCACTAATATAAGGTTGACATGATGTATAGTCACTAATATAAGAACAATAATGGGTATGGTTACTAATATAAGGCCAATATCGTTCCTTAAAATATATCTACCCCAAGGTCAAAACCAAGACCTACGGACAAGCTTCACGCTTCGCCATTCATTCCACTTTCCCGAGTAGTCCAAAGTCTTCCTAAAGTTGTGCCAAAGCCTCACGCCAAACCACACCGAAATCAAGAGAAAGTCCCCTATTAATGCTTCCTACCTAGGTCACATTTTCCTAGAGCGGGTCCCACCAGTGATTGGTATAACAACTTAGAATTTTGGACACTTAATATATGAGTTATTTAAATATTTGATTTTGAATTTAATGTGATTAAATTGGTTTAATAACCTTGTTAATCTCTTTTTTATTAATAACCAATGAAGGTAAATTTGTTTTAGAAATATATTTATAAAAATAAATAGTTCGAGTAAATATCGATAATGTGACCAAAAATTGTTTTATCAATAAATGACATCAAAACGCGTGAAATCGTCATCCTATGGCACTATCTCGAATTTTGATGAAACTAGTGCCATCAGGACCAAAATAATGAGGTGATGTGCACCAATGAGTTTCGTAGCAATCCGATGTCCCATGTGATCATACAAGCTCAGAACATGTGTCGATTTTATTTGAGAAATTAAATATAATAAATAGATTATTGTAAATAACCCTTCTCACTCCTTTCTCTCTCACTTTTCACTCTCTCGCTCTCCTCCTATTTTATAGTAAACAAAGAACACAGTTGCCTTCTTCCTTTAATTTTTTTGAGAGCTACAGTCAACGAGGGAGGCCAGCGTTGGATCCCTTGCGCTTGGTATAGAGAGAGCTTCAAATCCAGATGGACATTGACTTGTGCAATCGAACTTGGGGATGGTCGATATTTTTGGCTGAAGCTAGGGTTGGAAATTGTCATCGAATTAGGCAGTGTTAGGCAGAGTAGTAGATGTCATGGGGTTTCTCATTGTGGCATGCACCTTTTGGCGTCACTGGCTTAGGCTCCGATCGAGAACCGTGAAACGCGATAATTGCTTGGTCACCGTGGAGCCGCAGTCACTTTTCTAGAGGGGAGGCCGGAGGTTGAATCGAAAGCAAGGTTAGACTCGGCACATGAAGTGGGGTATTTTGACATCGTTCGGAGAAGCTTTAGTGGACTGAGGCAAAATGTGTTAGTGGGCATTTCTAGGGCAAGGCCACGGTCATGATTTGATGGAGCAAGCCGGAGTTGATTTCGTAGGGTTTGTTGTAGAGAGCGTGCGTAGAGAGGCGCGTTGGAACGAACGGTGAGTCGATTCATGGAGTGTTGCTCGAGTAAGGGAGGAGAGAAGTATGCATGTTTTTGGGTTTATACAGATATGTACGGTGCATGTCCTGTGCACAAGGAATTGGAGAAGAAAGATGATTAAGGTAATAATTTAATTAGTGTTAACGCTAAAAATCGAACGAAATGTTAACGCTAAAAATCGAACGCTAACACCCGGTGTGTGTAATGACAATGTGAAAGCACCACCCGTTGGTACGGGAACAGAATATAAGCAGGAAATAGTAGAAAACGGTAAAGGAACAACGGATTTATAGTGGTTCGGCCCGTAATTGAGCCTACGTCCACTTTATAGTCTTTTATTGCTGATCCTGGTTACAAAATGATACAATGCTCTTCAAAATACAATATATTTCGATTCCTAAACACTTTAGACTATTAGCTCAAGCTTCGATGTTGAAGATCTCTTCGAATTCATGTTGAATGCGGTAGATTTCTCTCAAATCTTGTTGTAATGTCTTGAGTGATTAGAGTTCTTCAAATGTTGGATGAGTTGAGAATTCGGCAGAGTAACAGTGCTTCAGAAAATGGTTGGCCAAAAAGTCCTTTTGTCGTTGGAGTTAGGGGGTATTTATAGGAGTTGATTCTGGACAGAAATTCTGCCAAGTCTTAGGTCGTGTACGACCTAAGTTAGGTCGTAGGTTGCGAGTGAGTTAAGGTAGGTCATGGGCGACCTAGTAAGAATAGTGAGCGACCTAGGGAAAAGCGGCATAAGGAGCTATTCCGGTTTGTACACACTAGGCAGCAAGTCTTAGGTCGTGGGCGACCTAAGATAGGTCGTAAGTCGCGTTGCCTTTGCGTTGATAGTTAGGTCGTGAATGCTTTAAGTCGTGAAGTCCTTTAAGAAGTTAGGTCGCGAAGTCCTTTAGGTCGCTAACTCTCCTTAGGTCGTGACATTCCTTAGTTCGTGACCTTCCTTAGGTCGTGACATTCTTTAGGTCGTGAAGTCTGTTAAGTTGTTAGGTCGCGAAGTCCTTTAGGTTGCTAACTCTCCTTAGGTCGTGACATTCCTTAGGTCGTGACCTTCCTTAGGTCGTGACATTCTTTAGGTCGTGAAGTCTGTTAGGTTGTTAGGTCGTTTCTGTAGTTAGGTCGTGAAGTCTGCTAGGTCGTTAAACCCCTTAAGTCGTTAACTTAGTTAGGTCGTTAGCTCCCTTAGGTAGTTAGGTCGTAGCTTTTTGAGTCGCGTAATCATAGGTCGCAGAGTTTTAGGTCACGACTAAAATGCGAGTTAACATTTGCCCCTCGAAGTGCAGGCCTATGTCATAGGTCGTGTGCTTCGACTTAACTTTGCTAGGTCATGAACGACCTAAAACTCGTGCTAACTCGTATGCCTGTTTGCCTCCCTCTCTCGGCCTCATATAAATTAGTTAGGTCGTTCTTTCCTCCCCACCTTACTGTTCCGAACTTCTGCTGCCATTGACGAATTTTCAATCTTTCAAAGGCGAATTTAATCTAGTTTAATTATCGATCCATTTCTACCAGCATACAACGTAAGTGGATCCAATCTCTACTCCTCCGTAATCGCCACTCGATCATGAATCCACGTTTTTCGACCCAAGTCTAATTTCATGTGCCACGTTTCATTTTTGAATGGTCATTTCAATCGATTTTTGATCGTCGTTTGACACGTTATGGTAATTCATGAACGCGTGGTAATTTTCATAATGGATCGGAGGTGCTTGTAATCGATTTGCTGGGCGATTTGGTGGTATGTGGAGATGAAACGAAGGGGATGACAGATTCTTTTGTAATGGCGGTATTGGGTTATCGGGTCTAGTAAGTTGTTGCGTGGAGAGGAAGTCAGCAACCTATCAAATCTGCTCGACCTAACAGTTAGGTCGTACTGGGATTCTTGGCGACCTAAACCTTACGACCTAAGAATTCCTGCGACCTAAACGAAACCGAACAACCTTCTTGCGACCTAGATAGTTTTCGACCTATGCCAAGTCGTGTGCGACCTAGGTCTTAGAGAAATTTATATCACCTTGAATTATTTGCCTTGCACAGTGCGACCTAAAGTAGCCTCGACCTATGATAGGTCGCTGAACGACCTAAGACTTGAACAAACTCTGCACTACTCTGGACGTTTTAATTTGCACAATTAGACCTAAAAATGCCTCGACCTATGATAGGTCGCAGGATGACCTAGGACTTGTGAAATTTGGCTAGAAGTTGACTGAGCTTTGAATTTGAACTGTGTTGCATTTTCTTTTCAGATTGTCTTGACTTTAACGCTAATAACCTATTTTAAAACAACACTTGCAGAAAAACAGGACAAATATACTGCCATTGACTGCCCACATCGCATGACAGATTAGTCGACAAAGAACAATTAACTTACATGAATTTTGTGAATGAAATGTTGCGAACCAACCAATTCAAGTGAAGTATCAAAGCAAAACCAAAATAATTGATTAAAGCCAATTTGTTTGCCTTAACACTGCACTTGAGTTTTTTAAATTAACAAGCCCTAAAATTTTGTAATCGACTAATTTGTCAACTGTCAACTAGTTCAATTTTAGTTATGTTTGCTTTCTACTTTTTACTAGTTCTGCACAACACTTCACGCTTTTTAGGAAACGTGCACCTTCATATTTGAATATCCAGTTGATTGTGTAGAATGACATCTCAACAAGAAGATTCAGGACCAGCCGGAGAAGCTTTCCCGATTGCTAATCCACTGATCGATCCTCCGGAAAGAACTCCGACCACTCTGAGCCACAAAGTTTTCAGACAACTGTGTACCCAGTTCGGTATTACTGAATCAAATGCTATATTTCCTGGACCAAGCGACACCGCTGACAGGCCACCTCTCGGTTTTGTCGCAGTAAATCGCCAGATGTGCTTAAGCGGAGCTATTCCACCTTTCAACGAATTTCTCCGGGAACTCTTTCTTCGATTAGCCATCTCGCCCTTCCAGCTTCACCCCAACGGTTATGCCGTTCTGATGGGGTTGTGTGTTTTGTTTAGGAGGACGCTCGACCGTCTCCCGAGCTTCGATGAAATTTGCTATCTATGCACCTTCTCAAAGAACAAAGATCATCCTTCAATCGTGCTCGTAAGAGGCGCCAGAAATCGGAAATTGATTTTGGATTTGCCCGATAGTGCTCATGGGTTTCTAAGTCAATTCTTCTTTGTCCGGTGTCCACCGGGATTCTACGCCGTTTGGAGAGTCGGGAGTAAGATTGCCTTTCTCTATTCATCTCATGAGCTTTTCGAAACCCGAATTTATCAAATGCTTATCCTCATCCTTTTCTTTTTTCAGCACTTCCTCCCCCGCTTAGAAATCCCAGCCTCAAGTCGATTTTTGAAACTTTAAATGCTGTGGCTATGGAAGAGAGGAGTGCCAAATTCTTGTTAAAATATGAACTTTTGCACCAGTTCGAACTTCTACATTCTTCTCGTTACATCCAGCCTCCTGAAGTTCCTGATTCTCCGGTAAAGACGTCAGATGCCCCAGCCCTTGCCGAAGAACCTTTACTGAAAGAACCCACCAGTGAGACTTCACTGGTGAAGTGTTCCGCTTCTATTATTGTTGCGGGGTCATCTAGCAAGTTAACACTTTCTCCAGTCATTGAAGAGGAGGAAAATCCTCACATTTCTGAAAAGACGGCTGACGTGGAAGTCGAAAAAGAGAGTTCTGCTGGGCATCACGGCGACGATACTTTTGATAATTTGAGCGATATAATGATAACTTCTCAGGAACTATTTAAAGATGATATTTCAAAAGCGATCTCTCCTGTTGTTGAAGCGACTTCTTCTTTTAAACAAGCTTCGACACCTTCTACACCAATCGTCTCTATTCCCACATTAAAGCGTGGTTTGTAGTTTGACGCGCGTAGTTTGCACACCGCACACACTTAGGATTTTTCGGTACTTCTACGCACTTATCCTCTTTTTCTGGAGATTTTTAAACTTCATTTCTTTTTCATTTTCAGATTCTTCGATGGGGCGCTCTGGCTCATATTATGACAAATTTCAGCGTTATAGAGGCCGCGGTACTTATGACTTTAAGCGATACCTCAATGCCCCGAGGGAGACGGATGAAGAAAGAGCTATTAGGAAAGCTCAAGAAAGGCGAGACTATAAGCAAGAGAAGCGGGACTATGAACATCAGTACGGGAGGAGGGATGAGCGATACGACTCTTCCCACAGAGGCGATAGTTCTCATAAGTGAAAGTCTTATGACGATAAAGGAAAGACTCATATTGTTGACGATCCAAGCAAGCGAGTCAAGCCCAGTGATGCGTCTACAACTCCTGAGAAGACCCCTGCTTCAATTCCTCTTGATATCCTTACTGACTCTCCTCCTCTTGAGAAGTCTGATATCCAAACAATCATTAACAGACCCCAGTATCAAGTTGGACAAGGTCCGCCAATTCTTCAAAGTCGGTTCCCGCAGTGGTGTTTAAAAGGGGTATGCTTTGACCTTGACTTGGTCCCGATCGATAAATCGGATATGCTGCGCAGCCTTGACGCCGTCAAACTTAATATCGAAAGGGTATCTGGATGGCAAAAGCTTGTTGATGAGCTGCAAAGGGTCAATCGCGCGAATCTCGAAGCCATGCTGACCATGGAGAACGATAAATCGGAGTGGGATAAGATTTGCAAGCAGCACAACGCGGAAAGAAGAGTATCTCCGAAGGTTATGCGAGGCTTGAAGCTGAAGTTGAAAAACTAAAGAACGATCTTGCCATTTCCTCCACTTCTTACTCGCAAAAGGAGGAGATGCTCCAGAAGCAAGTCCGGGATGCTCACGCTGCTCAGCGAGATGCTGAAGCCAAACTTGAAGCAGAACAGCGTATTACTAGGAAATATCGTAATGATGCCGTTCAGCTTCAGGAGAAAATTAGCTCTCGAGATTTGGAAATTGTAAGGTTGCAAGCCCAGTTACTGAAAACTGAAAAAGAGCGCGATGAAGCTATCGCCGAGAAAGTTGCAGCAGAAGAGTCTCATGTGGCTACTAAAGCCAACATCAGCTCTACTCTTTTTGACTTTTATCTGCACAGCGTTCTGGGTCATGGGAGTCTCTCCTTTTTGGGCCCTGAATATGAGATTACTCTGGCTGAAGTGTGGGAAGCCGCAGTTGATATGCTCGGCGGTGCCGGCTATGATGAGGCAGAGCTTGAGGAACGTTATCTTGACGATGAAGCTCGTGTGGCTCTTGCTAGAGGAAAAGAGCAACTTGCCAAAGTGCGAGCTGAGTCGACGGGAAATGAATACCCAAAAGAGGAAGCCCCTTCAACTGCCCCCGTTTATACTTCAACTCCGGCTGATGTCAACATTATAGATTCCAGTGCCCATTCTTCGCTTTCTGCTAAAGTTGACGTTGAAATTGTGACTACTCCCACTAAGGACGAGGCCCTAGAAGATATTGAGGCTGAGAAATTCGAGATTGATCTTACAAAACCGACTTCTCCAGGTAACTTTGGCATCGACCCGGCTCTAGCGAATCACTTATTCGATTTAACCGAGTTTGATGATCTTCTTACTCGTTACTTAAACTTTGATGAACCAATAACTTCTCTTTTCTCGGAGAATACCGATTTTAACTTCTTTTCTTCTGCAGCGGAGGCACCGAGCGCTATACACTCTTCTCCTCTTCCAGTTGTTCCTCCTCCAACTCTTCAAGTAACTCCTGCTTCTCAACCAGGTTCGCAGGAAGAGCAGATAGAAGCCCTTCGAGGCTTGGAGGATCCACCCGCTTCACAGGAACAGAAGGCGGAGGACCTTGAGGACAGCGAGAAGACTCCGGAGCAATCTCTTGATGATAACACTAGGCTTTCTGCACTACTTACTACTCCGGGAAGTGAGTCTTCCTCGAAGAGGAAAGGGAAGCGCGTCATGAAGAAGCCAAAGAAAAACATTTCCACTGGAGAAGATGAGGCTGTAGAAGATCCATCTGCACCCTCTCCTCCTTCTTCTCCGACCCGTCCTCGCCGGATTCAGAAGCTAATCATCAAACCGGGCAAGGGTACTAAGGGTGGGAGGAAGAAGGAGTGATAGCCTGGATTCCATTTTTCTTATTTTGCTTTTTGCTTGTATCGACCGGAGATTGTGCGGGTACCGGTCCCCGCTTCTTTTTGAGATCTGCACATGTAAAAATTTTCATAGTATTGAATAAAATAATTCTTTTACTTGTACAAACTCTCGTGTATGTAAGAATGCATCTATTTCTCATTTTACTGTAAAATAAGCGATTCTTTTTACTTGTACAAACTTTCTGTCTGCATTTGAGAATGCTTTTATTTCACATCCTTTCTGCGTGATATTGTAATGTGCTTGTGGTATGTTGCTTGAATACTACTTCTATTGTTGTAGTTGTATTGTATGATATTGCCCCTATACCACAAGTGCACTGCAATACCTTTTTGCTTTGGCGAGACTTGTACTCTTATTTTTGAAGAATAACTATTCCGTCTTTGAGGAAACAATTATCCTACTTAAATGGAGCGTGTCTTGTTTTTCGGAAGAGGTTTCATGTTTCAACTTTCGGAGATAGCCACTTCATATTTCTGAGAAGTGCAATTTTTATGTAGTAAAGTATGCCTCTGAAGAGGGCTTTATGTAGCATTTCAACTTTTTAGGAAGAACTTTCTGAGATGAATAAGTTAACCTTCCTTTGAGAGTTGAAATGTGCTTCCGGAGAAGGCTTTTTTGTTCGAGCATTCTATTTTGGGACATGCCTCCGAAGAGGGCTTCTCTGAAGAGTTGTGCCTTCGAAGAGGGCTTGTGCCTCCGAAGAGGGCTTTTGCCTCCGAAGAGGGCTTGTGGTGCCTCGGGAGAGGGCTTTTGGTGCCTCGGGAGAGGGATTTTGCCTCCGAAGAGGGCATGTGCCTCCGAAGAGGGCTTGCGGTGCCTCGGGAGAGGGCTTTTGCCTCCGAAGAGGGCATGTGCCTCCGAAGAGGGCTTGTGCCTCCGAAGAGGGCTTGTTGATTGCTTAGAAGTTACTTTCTCATGGTTGAATGGATCCACGGGGCGGACGCAAGTTGCTTGATTGGATGTTTGTTTGTACAAACGATCGCAATCAATTAACAAGGGCCCTGTTCCTTTAGCTTGGGAAGGTGCCCCTCCGGTGGTTCCACCAATCTTTTTTGATTGAGGAAAGCACTTTCATTTTTGGCGTGCCTCGTTAGAGGGCTTTATTGGCCTCCGGAGAGGAGCTTTGGTTGGTTGGTGTGCCAGGAAGGTTGCTTCTATGTTTGCCGGCCCATGTTTTCTCATCATCTGCTTATCAGTGATCCTTTATCATCATTCTCCAAGCGCTTCTTCCTTCTCCTTTGCAAGTAAATTGCTTTATCCAAAGAAGTGGACTCCACTGTTGAATGACTGCACGGGACAAGCGCAAGTTACCTAGTTGGATGTCTGTTTATACCGACGATCACAACCAGTTAACAAAGGCTTGACGCAGTGGAGTCGTCAACTTTTTATGTGAAGTTCTTCTCGTATGGGATTTGAATCTGGAATTTTTTGTTTGCTTGGTATTTGCTCAATAAGTGACTTATAGGGGTCGCTTGGCTTTGAGACGAGTAAGCCTTGTTTTAATGTCCTGCAATTTTGAATCGATATTTTAGCAATACATTTAAAGTATTTACATATCGAAATGAAGCAGGCATTATAAAATAGTAAAGAACACAAGATTTATAGTGGTTCGGTCGAGAATCGGGCCTACATCCACTTTATAGCTTTTATTCACTTGCACTGATTTACAATGTCTTTCAATACAACTGATACATTCATCACTACTTTACAATTTTGAGCAAAGCTTTTTTTAAGTAAAATAAGGACGTAAGTGGTTGCTGTTCCAGGCTCTTGGAATTGGATCTCCTTCAACAGTTATGAGTTTGAAAGTGCCATCAAGAAGTTTACTGCCTATGACATATGGCCCTTCCCAGTTTGGCCCAAACACCCCAGTGGCTGTCATGATCCTTTTCAAGACTAAATCTCCGACCTCAAAGTTGCGTTGGCGAACTTTAGAGTTGAAGTGCCTGGCTATCCTTTGTTGATAAGCTGAAACTATGAGTCTAGCTTCTTCTCTTTTTTCATCAAGAAAATCCAGGGCTTCAAGTTGTAGTTTCTCATTTTCAACCTCGTTGAAATGAATTCTTCTGTGTGAAGGAACTTCTATTTCCACTGGAATCATTGCCTCTGATCCATATGCCAATGAAAATGGAGTGTGCCCAGTCGCAGTTTTGTGAGTAGTTCTGTATGCCCATAGTGCTAGTGGCAACTTATCGACCCAACCACCTTTTGCTTTTTCGAGTTGCTTTTTGATGGTTGACTTGATAATTTTGTTCACTGCTTCCACTTGCCCATTCGCCTACGGATGAGCCACTGCTGAGAAGCTTTTTCGGATTCTGAACCGTTTGCAAAAGTCCTGGAATTCTTCACTTTCAAACTGAGTACCGTTGTCTGTGATTATCTTCTGCGGCACACCATACCTGCAAATGATATTTTTAGTTACGAAATTTATCATCTTTTTAGAGGTAATGGTGGCCAAGGGTTCTGCTTCAGCCCACTTAGTGAAATAATCAACAGCAATAATAGCATATTTGATTCCCGATTTAGCGATTGGTAATGGTCCAATCAAGTCTATTCCCCAAATGGCGAATGGCCAGGGGCTGACCATTTGTGTGAGTTCGGTGGAAGGCGCTTTTGGGATTTTTGCGAATTTTGGCACTTGTCGCATTTCCTGGAGTAAGCAGCAGCATCTCGATTAATATCCAGCCAGAAATACCCATATCGGAGAACTTTCTTGGCCAGAGTTTGACCACCTGAATGATCTCCACATTCTCCTCCGTGTATCTCAGCTAGAATTGTCTTAGCTTCTTCCTTAGTTACACATCAGAGCAATGGAATTGAGAATCCCCGTCTGTATAATCGGCCATCTTGAATTATATATCTTGACGCTTTCCTTAACAGCTTTCGGCGTTCTTTAGAACTTTCTGGTAATGAACCATTGAGTAGGTATTCTTTGATTGGAGTCATCCACGATTCACGCTCTTGAGACACAGCCATGATCCAATCAATATCCATCTCATCGATGCTTGGGGCCAACAGAACTTCCACAGGGATTAATCCCAATAACTGAGCCTCTTCAGAACTTGAGTACTTTGCTAGGGAATCCGCCTTCATGTTTTCTATTCGAGGAATGTGACTTATCGTGTAATCATCAAAATCTTCGAGAAGTTCACATGCCTTTGACAAGTATGCGGGCAGATTTCCACCTTTAGCTCGAAACTCTTTCTTTACCTGGAAAACAATAAATTGGGAATCGCTGAAAATCTGTAACACTTTGATGTTCAGTTCCTTGGCAATTTTCAAACCGGCAATAAGAGCTTCATACTCTGCTTCATTGTTCGTTGAAGGAAATTCCAGTCTCAATGCATAACACAACGACCGTCCTTCGTGGGTTTCGAGCACAACCCCTGCCCCAGAACAGTAATCATTTCTTGAACCGTCAACATACAAATTCCACTGGATTGGAATGCCATCAGTTATTTCATTCTCACTATCACCTTTGTCAGTAGATTCTGCAATGAAATCTGCTAAAGCTTGTCCGTTAATTGCTTTCCGGGGATGGTAAGTGATATCATATTGGCTAAGTTCAATGTTCCATTTCAAAAGACGACCCGAAGTTTCAGGACGAAACAGGACTTGCTTTAGAGGTTGATCGGTGAGGACCTTGATAGGGTGAGCTTGAAAGTATGGCCTCAACTTCCTAGAAGCAATTAGCAAACAATAGGCGAGCTTTTCTATTTTCGAATAATTCATCTCTGCCCCAGTGAACCGTTTGCTGATGTAATAAACTGGATGTTGTATTTTCGTATCTTCTCATACAAGTGCTGCACTGAGAGCATGAGATGAAATTGCTAAATAGATGAAAAGGTCTTCACCATCGCTAGGCTTGGACAGAACTGGAGGTGTTTCCATATGACGAATTAGTTCATCGAAAGCATTCTGGCATTCGGGAGTCCATTCAAAAAATTTCTTCCCTTTCTTTAGAGCGTCAAAGAAGGGAATGCATTTGTCTGTGGCCTTGGAAATGAAACGACTCAGAGCAGCGACTTTTCCATTGAGGCTTTGCATTTCTTTCTTTGTTTTAGGGGCTTTGACCTCCCTTAGAGCTGTGATTTGGGTGGGATTGGCTTCGATGCCCCTAGCGCTCACAATGAAACCCAAGAATTTCCCGGATTCTACTCCGAACGAACACTTCAATGGATTGAGCTTCATCCCGTACTTTCGAAGAATTGCAAACATTTCCTCCAAGTGACCCATGTGGTCTACTGCTTTCTTTGACTTTACCAACATATCATCAACATAAACTTCCATGGTTCTGCCAATCTGAGGTTTGAACATCGCATTGACGAGCCTTTGGTAGGTTGCTCCCACATTCTTCAGTCCGAAAGGCATAACTTTGTAGCAGTAGAGACCCACATCTGTGATAAAGCTTGTGTCTTCCTGATCCGGCTCATGCATCATAATCTGATTGTATCTGGAGTAAGCATCCATAAATGATAACAACTCATGCCCAGCTATTCCATCCACCAATTGATCGATTCTGGGTAGCGGGAAGCAATCTTTGGGGCAAGCTTTGTTTAGGTCTGAAAAATCGATGCATACTCTCCACTTTCCATTTGCCTTCTTAACCAGTACTGGATTTGAAACCCAATTTGGATAAGTGGATTCTTTGATAAAATCGTTCTCCATGAGCCGATTGACTTCTTCCTTTAGCGTCGTCGACCTTTCTGGGCCTAGGGTTCTTCTTTTCTGTTTCACTGGTGTGAATTTTGGATCAATATTCAGAGTATGTACAGCAATTTCCGGGGAGATCCCACACATATCAGCATGACACCAAGCGAACACATCCAGATTGGCTTTTAAGAATGATATCAGCGTGTTTTGAACTGCTATGCTCAGTTGTGAACCCACGTTGAGTATTTTGTTTGGGTCTTTCGAGTCAACAGATATTGGTACCGTTACTTCCATAGGTACCACTCTATTTTCCCCTGTACTGGCCTTCCTGGGGTCCATTTCTTTCCTTGCATTGCTGTGTTCGCCAGTACAGGGGCCACCTCATAGTTGCTACAAGGTTGGTTCCTTGATGCGGAGCGGAGCTGCCGCATCTTTTCCCATTTCTCTTTTCCTGGCCTCTCGGAGCTCTACAAGATAACACTCTCGCCCCGCATTCTGATCTCCCTTAATGACAGCAACTACATTATCAGTGGGAAATTTCATTGTTAAGCACCATGGAGCGAGGACGGCCCTGAAAGCAGCAAGGGTAGGCCGACCCAAGAAAGCATTATAGGCGGAGAATCCATCAACAATTACAAAGGTTTGCTTCTGAACCACCTTCTTATGCCCTTCGCCCATTTCAACAAACAAGTCAACTGTTCCAATTGGCTGTTTCAGCTCCCCTGTAAATCCAGCAATCTTGTGTGATGAAGCTTGTACGTGTGCCATTGGAATTTTCATTTGGTCAAATGTCTTTTTAAAGAGTATGTTGCACGAGGCGCCGCTATCAACCAGCACCCTTCTTACAATAGCCGGCCCAATACCGACAGAGACAACCAAAGGGTCCTCGGTAGGAGCCTCCACATCAATAGAATCCCTGGTTCTGAACATAATATCATCATGAAAAGTCTTTTGCTGCTTCAGAGGTGCAGCATCTTCCAAGATCAAGACACTTTCTTCAGCTGGGGCATACTTCAAAGCTCTAGCATACCTTTCCATCTCACCCCAACTCCTGCCAGCCGGATGAGGTCCTCCTGTGATTACATTGATAACAGGTCTTTCCTTTTCAGCAGGCCTCTCTCCTGAACCAGATGAATGAGCTGGAGGCAGCTGCCCCTGGCTAGATGAAGACGGGTCTTTTCTATTCCTTTTAACGTACTGCTGCAACTTATTCTCTCTTAACAATTCTTCAATCAAGCTTTTTAAGTGACGGCATTCGTTGGTATCATGGCATGGTTGATTATGAAATTGGCAAAATCTCCCACTTTGAGCAGCATTTTTTCCAACTTTTACTGATGGTGGCTTCGGATATTCAACAGCATCTTTAGTGGCGATGAAAATATTCTCTGGTGTATCAGTTAGAGGGGTAAAATCTGAGGGCTTGAGAAAGCGGGGTTTTTTGAGATCCTTCTGCTTCTTTCCACCACTACTCTCCCTCTTCTGATTTACAGATTCTTTTTTGTTCTGAGCAGTAGCATTATTTTCCACCACTATCGTCACAACTTTAGCTGATGCGAAGAGATTTTCTAGGCGCATGAACTCATCAGCCTTTTTGTAGAACTTTTCAAGCGAATTTGGTTCCTTCATTTTTAACCATTTTCCAAATTCGCTTGACTTGTCAATAGCCCGCATTAAGTAGGTTAAGACCATTCGCAGTTCCGTGTTATCAACTTCAGCTAGGGCTATATTAAAGCAATTCAGGAAGGATTTGATGGGTTCTCCAGGGTTCTATTAGAGACTTGAAAGAGACATTATATCCTTTGCTCTCGAAGTGTATAGTCTGAATTGTTCCTTGAATTTCCGAGTTAGATCGGAAAATTGATCAACAGATCGTACGGGAAGTTTGGTAAACCAAAGTAGCGCCACTCCTTCCAAGTACACCGGGAAATATCGGCACTTAATCTCATCAGTTGCTCTAGCGCCAGTCATGTGCCAATCATATTTGTATAAGAATTGATTTGGGTCACTTGTTCCTCGATAGGCAGGAATGGTAGGAGGAACGAATTTTCTGGGAAACTCAGCTTTTAGAATCCTCTCGGTAAATGGAGTTTTACTCGGAGCAAATCCCCAATCATTCTCATCTTCATTTCTCTGAATGCTCTCCTTCATTATCTGCCGAATCATGCCGGAGAGATATTCCTCATTGTTTAATGACTTTACGGAGTAGACTTCGGCCATTTTCTCGGAAGTTTGTCCGGGCAGATGTTCACGGAAAACTGGCGTTGGCCTAGATCCTTCGGCTTGGAGAGGTGCGCCTTCAGCAGCACCTGATCCCCCTTGAGGAATATTTCTTCCTTCGGAGTTATGGAGAGCATCAGCAATGTTTTCTTCATTGTTCACTGGCCTTTGACTAGCCCCCAGCAAAGCGTTCAACTTCTCCATCATTAGAGTATTCTGAGTTTCAATTTGCTGATACAGTCCGGATACAGCTGCATCTAACTCCTCTCGCGTCACTCCCATGCTTGGAGCTGCCTGACTTGGAGAAGGAGAAGTGGCAGTATTATCGTGAGCATCTTCAGATCTGATCGTCTTGTGTTTTCTTCCAGGAGCCATTATATCCAACAAACTTCTGATCTTGAAAGAAACTTTTTCAACGAACTTTTGTGAAGCAATGGTGAATGTATTCCTGAGTTGGGTTCTCAGTGAAAGCACCAAAATGTTAACGCTAAAAATCGAACGCTAACACCCGGTGTGTGTAATGACAATGTGAAAGCACCACCCGTTGGTACGGGAACAGAATATAAGCAGGAAATAGTAGAAAACGGTAAAGGAACAACGGATTTATAGTGGTTCGGCCCGTAATTGAGCCTACGTCCACTTTATAGTCTTTTATTGCTGATTCTGGTTACAAAATGATACAATGCTCTTCAAAATACAATATATTTCGATTCCAAAACACTTTAGACTATTAGCTCAAGCTTCGATGTTGAAGATCTCCTCGAATTCATGTTGAATGCGGTAGATTTCTCTCAAAGCTTGTTGTAATGTCTTGAGTGATTAGAGTTCTTCAAATGTTGGATGAGTTGAGAATTCAGCAGAGTAACAGTGCTTCAGAAAATGGTTGGCCAAAAAGTCCTTTTGTCGTTGGAGTTAGGGGGGTATTTATAGGAGTTGATTCTGGACAGAAATTCTGCCAAGTCTTAGGTCGTGTACGACCTAAGTTAGGTCGTAGGTCGCGAGTGAGTTAAGGTAGGTCGTGGGCGACCTAGTAAGAATAGTGAGCGACCTAGGGAAAAGTGGCATAAGGAGCTATTCCGGTTTGTACACACTAGGCAGCAAGTCTTAGGTCGTGGGCGACCTAAGATAGGTCGTAAGTCGCGTTGCCTTTGCGTTGATAGTTAGGTCGTGAATACTTTAAGTCGTGAAGTCCTTTACGAAGTTAGGTCGCGAAGTCCTTTAGGTCGCTAACTCTCCTTAGGTCGTGACATTCCTTAGGTCGTGACCTTCCTTAGGTCGTGACATTCTTTAGGTCGTGAAGTCTGTTAAGTTGTTAGGTCGCGAAGTCCTTTAGGTCGCTAACTCTCCTTAGGTCATGACATTCCTTAGGTCGTGACCTTCCTTAGGTCGTGACATTCTTTAGGTCGTGAAGTCTGTTAGGTTGTTAGGTCGTTTCTGCAGTTAGGTCGTGAAGCCTGCTAGGTCGTTAAACCCCTTAAGTCATTAACTTAGTTAGGTCGTTAGCTCCCTTAGGTCGTAGCTTTTTGAGTCGCGTAATCATAGGTCGCAGAGTTTTAGGTCACGACTAAAATGCGAGTTAACAATTAGTTAAGTTAATTATTAAATTAATTAATAATTTTAAATCGAATTCTTATAAAATTCATATCTTTTGCATAGAGTCCAATCGAGATATCGTCTTCGCCTTGCACTCGTAGTGAGATGATATGCGACTTGGGTTGCCTTGGGCTTGGGTGAGTTAACTCACCATTTAATTTGTATAATGTTGTGTGTGTATTTGTTGTTGTTAAAAAATAAGTTAAAATAGATGACAATGCAAGTTATTACTTTTGGACCCCTCCTTGCTTTTGAAAGCAAGTGACAACATTATATGTAGTATAATCTCTCATATAACCTTCTAAAATATGTAACATTGCCAAAACTTGTTGTTTTCATGTTTGATATTGTTGTGTGAAAAGTTGGATTGTGCTATGAATGTTTGAAGCGATATAGTCACTATAAACGCAATTTGAAATCTCTTGTATTTAACATATGTTAAATAGGTTAAAATATGAATATATTGTTATATAATAATTTTGGTTGTTCTGTACACATTGTCTGGTGTATGTGCAGCAAAAAATTGGTTTGAGAAGTTATAGAAATTGTGAAACAAAGTTGTGAAATTTAAAAGCAAAAAGGTCGCTATGGATGCACTTAGAAAATGCCTGTGTTCGGTGATTTTTAAAGTCAACTTTGAAAGACATCCGAGGGCTTCTTCGTATTTTTAATAAGTAAAATAAATGTACTTATTACTGGGAAAATATCAAATTTTAAATATATTTGTAGTAATTATTTATGAATTTTTAAAGTAAAGGGTTTTAAATTATAAAACATTCTTTTTATGGTTTTTAAATAAATTATAAAATAAGTATTTTTAAGTAATATTTATAATAAATGATTTAAACCGTAGTATAAGTATTTTTAATTATATGCAGTTTTTAGAAAATTAGTTAAATATTTTATTAAAATAATAGAAGCTTATGTAATATAATTATTTTTATTATTAAATATTTTATCTTATAAATAAATTAGTATTATACACATATATCATTTTAAAAAGGTTTTTAGTAAATAAATAAATATATATACGTATAAGTTTTAGAAAGTAAGTTAAGTATTTATAAATGTAGTAAAGGAAGTTTGGATTTTAACACTTAAGTAAAAATAAATTATTTTGGGAAGTTCAATTAAAAGTGTATTACCTTAATTAACAAGTGTGGATATGCTTTGATCTTTAAAATGAATATCTTAAAGTTAACAATAACTATAAGTAAATTGTTTTGGGTTGTAGTAAATGATGTTTTAGTAACATTTGTTTTGAACCTTTATTATTTATACTTAGGAATATAATTAGATATTTGATAATGAATATTTTATAGGTAATTATTAGCCAACAGTTTTGGGTTGTTGTGACAATGTTTAAGTAACACTTGTCTTAAACCCTTATAAATGTAATGAAATCTTTAAAAGAGATTTTTAATGATAAATGTTTAAATTATGAAATGTTTTGGGTTTGTAGTAAATAATGTTTTAGTAACATTCGTTTTTAAACCCTTGGAATTTATTTTAAAGTGTAAAAATAATATGGATATACTTAGATCTTTAATAATGGAATTTTAAATATAATAACAAGTATGGAATCTTTTGGAATAAAGATAGAAAAAGTATATGTTTGAAATGTAAAAGAGAGAAGGGTTTTATAGCAATAATGTTTTAGTAACATTTGTGTTTAACCTCTTTGATTATATTTTAAAGTAAGTAAACCTTGTTAATTGATTTATGAATATACTTATACTGTTGAGATAAGTATATGAATACTTTTTGAGGTATTGGAAGAGTGCGATGAATAGTGAAATAGTATAATACAAGTATATATTTTTTATAAAGAGAAACTAAAAGTATATACAAGTATATAAAGGAAGTTTTATAAAGGAATATTAATTAATAAATGAAGTTCTAATAAATAAAGGAGTATTAACTAATAAGGAAGTTCAATTTAATTAGGATTTTAAATAATTAGGAGTTTAATTACTTAGGAGTTTAATCAATTAGAATTTTTAAATCAATGAAATATGTTTTATTGAGTAAAAGGAGTTTTACTAATAAAAGAGGTTTTAATGCGGGATCAATTAATTAAAAAGGGGATTAGAAGTCATTAATGTGACTTGATTGTGCTTTGTGTGTTAATCATGCTTTATGTGTGTATGGAAAGTATACAAGATTTAGTTTCAATATGTGATTCTTCTCATTGTAGTAAAGTTATACCAAATTAACTTAGGAAATATCTAGAAGAAACATGGGAATTATATGGTACAGTTATCTTTGGTAATGTTTTATTGTATGTATAAACTTGTTTTGCTCTTCTAGGATAAACAATAAGGAAATCTGTCTAGATAGGATATGGTCTCCACCCTTATGTATTGTCTGTTTATTTCTAAAAGAATCGAAGTTGAGTTTACTAGAAATCTATCAATTGGTTTTGGAGCGTCCACCAAGTGGGGAGTGTACTTATATGAGATGACTCGAACCTGTAACCACTTCAAAACTATATATGTGTTCTATGCTTTGGAAGAGGTTTGTGATCTACTTGAGATGCTGGAATCTATATGGAGATTCGAGATCCGATTGAGATGCTCAAACCCATGTAGAGTTCTGTGATCTATTTATGATGTGGGAATCCATGCGTGGTTCCAAGCTCTATTGAGATATGGGAATCCATGTGCGATTCCGAGATCTATTCGAGTTGGGGCTCGTGCGTTGAGATCTATTTGAGTTGTGACTTATGTATTTAGATGTTGAATGTGACTTCACCATCGTTATGACAAAAACCAGAGATAGAATGCACAGCCAACAGGGTTTAGCTAACCCATGAGTGTGCAGTCGACTACATTCTAGAGATACTTATAGATACGCATGTGGGAGTGATGCAGTCGGCCTCACATTATAGGGGCTAGCTACGTATTTCCTATGGTACATTTACTACAGATGTACGATGCTTCAAAATGATATCTCTGATCCTTATGCAGGAGCACCGTTCTCGAAGTACTGAGGGAACCTCCGTGGAATCATACACAATTTTGCAAATGCGCCTTAGCGGTTTTAGTTATATATCTATTATTGTTGTGTTGTACATGATTCATAGCTACTTCTTATTTATGTTCATCACCCTAAACATTATCTATTATATCGAATATGTACTTATTAGTTGGGTTTGGCTCTTTTGAGGGGATAACTAGTTCGATGGTCACAAAAGGCGTTGTTATATGTCACATATATTTCTTGAGTTTCTCGCACTAGACTTTTGTCTGACCATGGTTTTATTTTTTTCCTTGTTTCCATATGTTCTCTTTCGAGCAATCTGAGAAAGGCAGGTTTTCGTTGATGTTCATTGAGCTCTTAGAAAGGAGCTGGATGTTTACCGACCATGGTATTCTTATTTCTACTGCATTACTTTATGTATATATATATATCGGCAATTGTAAGGATATGCTGTTATAACTGTCCAAGCTGATGATAGTACTCTGATTAGTAACTCTAAAATTCTATGTATATTAGAGTAACACTATGTACTGATTTTTGATATTATATGTTATCATTCTGCTACGAGATTTTGATGTTTTTATTCACCTCTTTCTGGTTCTTCTTTTCTTCCTTTCTTTACCTAAACGTTCTGTCTTTTCGACACTGGGGTGCTCAGCACGTGAATACCATGGATGTATTAGTATCGACGTTAGGGGGTTGAAAAGGATGTTTTTATAAATGAAGATAAGTCTTTATAAAATGTTTATAAAATTAAGTAATGTTTTAAGAAATGTTTCGTAAATGATTTTAGTAACTAAATGAGAAATGCTTATGTGAAAATAAACATGAATTGAAAAAATTTCACGTAGTTAAGAAACTAATAAAATAAAAATATGTAAGTTGTACATGACTATTTTATTCGCATGACAATTCTTGAATGAGGATTCGAGTACATGAATTCGAGGTTATTTACACCGGATCGAACAAGGATTTTTCACTCAATTCTTAACAGCAAACACTCGATATGGATTCCTGGTATGATTCTGAAGTTTTCTATCATGGTATATGGCTATGTAAGGAAAAACGGAGGTTTCTAATCAAGTAACTTAGTTGGAGTCTGCACTAAAGTGGTCAAGTTATCTATACTAGTTTGGAAATAAAATCTATTTGATCGAGCAAGTGATTGGATTCGATATTGCATACAGATGGTCCATGTGCATCGTAAGGGCCTTAGTATATTTGTATAATGTGTTTGTTGTCTTGTATAGAATTTAGAAAAGGACTCTTTAAATTGTCTGAGGTAGTATGAATAATTGATTAAGGAATAACCTGAGGTTGTTGCTTAAGGTATGTTTAGTAGTTTATTTATCATCCTTATGCGATGAAAAGGTTTCTGGATCGGGGAAAACTGAGAGCATTGTTTGCAAGTAATTGTAAATACTGTTGAGTATTGATGTGTGATTGTCTCTTTACATGTTTGTGTCGGAATTTTGAGGACGAAATATTCTAAGTAAGGAAAAATGTAACGACCCAGAATTTCAGAAACTTCATATTTAAATATCTAAATTTTTTGAATTTTTGAATTTAATTTGATTAAATTGATTTTAAGGACTCCCCGTATTCCAAAATTACTTTTAGGCGTATAGGAACAGATTTATAATGATATAAATTCAATATTATATAAAAGTATATAATTCCAACTCACCTTTTCAGCTTTTCAACTCTCCATATCTAATTTGTGTCATTCCAGTTTGACTCCCTTTTTGCTTCCTATCGGAATACATATATCGCAAGCATACATATATCTATTAGAAATCTAGATCTAAGAAGAGATTTGGATTTAATTTAGATTCGGATCTGGATTTATAACGTACCTTGGATTTGGCGATTCGATTCGACCATATTCTTCTTCTTTATTATCCTCCACTATGTTCCACTTGTATATATGTATATAAACTATAGATTTATTTAGATTTAAGAATTTTTGGATAAGAGAAAATGGTAGAGCTTCGCTATTGCTTCAGAAAATATGAGAAGAAAAGTGAGGGGTTAGGCTTGTATTTATAGGGATTCAAATCAACGTCAGCGATTAGATAATATTCTTTTAAATCCAGGCGGTTAGCCTAAGTTCAGTTTGCAACCGACAGACCATAAGCAGTCGACCGCTACCCCACCACTGTTCGACCACTAGGGTCGACTGATCGCAGTAAAGCGGTCAATCGGTTGTCGTTTTATGTCAGTGCTTAATTTGTTTCCCTAATTGCGTTATTTTATATATATATATATATATAACTGATTCAATTAACGTTAATTATACTTAAACATTAAGCAACTGTAAATTTATTTTCTTAATTACATATATAATCATTCAAATCCAAAATATTCAAATGTTAATAACTTTTTCGTCTGAACTCCGATCGGAAAATTTTATATGTGAAAATTGATCAAAAAATCACCGCGGATCCAATAGTGCAAGTTTCGTAGCCAAATTCTGATATTTGTGAAAAATCTATTTCGACGTTACTAATTATTAATTAATTTTTTTAATTAATTATCGTTAAATTTACAGGGTGTTACATTCTCCCCTCTAAAAAAATTCATCCCCGAAATTCCTCAAGGACTGAGTCATGTAACATAGCATGTAATCATTCTAAGCTAACCAACCAATTTGTATGCAACCAATAGTGTACAAGTGCACGGTGTATCACAGCATATATGAAATATATATATAATAATTCTAAATCAACTCCTCCTATATGGATGCATCTTTGAAAACAATTTTGAAATATGATACAAACAACCTATATATACTGGCAGTTCTATATGTATGCAAATTTTGAAAAACAAAATCTTTGTTCTTTCATCCAAATTTTCCCATACTTCAATGAATAGAAGCATAATTCAACCAATTTTGCATCCAATCTCTACCATCCAAAATTCTAGCACACCATTGCTAACATCCAAAATTTTGAAAAATTCAGTTTTCTAAACCTATATTCTTTATGTTGGAAAAGGGTTTATATGGAGGATTCCATATTTCAATCCTTTTCTTGCACACCCCTCTTCCACTATGCTTTTGAATCTGCAGTTATGCCCGGATCATTTTTTCAAACTTTTCCAAGTACGGTCCACAGAAGGAAATTTTATTTTAAATCTTTAAATTGTTGAACCATAATTAATTAAAAACAAGTTTTAGTTCACCTATCGATAAGGTATGGGAAAGAAATCTCAAAACTAAAATAGCTTTTTCCCTCATCACTAACTATATTTTATTTTACTATCACTTCTACTGCATAGTAAAATTCGTACTTATTTTCACTTTGTTCATTCAAAAATCCTTTTAAATAATTTGGAAAATTTTAAATTTTAAAAAAATTCATCTTTTTTTAAACTTATCATAAAAGTATTTCATCTTTAAAATCAAGAATTTTTGAACAAAAATTTTCAAAAGTATTTTCTTTCAAAATAAATTATGCCACATCGTACGCAGCCGGGATTTGGCTAATAGTTTAACATCCATAATGGACTCTATCCTATACATGTTAAAATTTTAAAAACTTTTTATTTTATTATAAAGTAACAACCAACAAATAAGTTCATTTATAAATTTTAGCTTTTAAGGGGTAGGGATAGTGAGCCATGGTTTTGCAATAATATTTCCTTGTCATTCGCTCGCTAAAATTTATCTCCCAAAATTTTTTACTTCTTTTTGGGACTTTACTTTACTTTTCTTTTAGTAGCTAATTTAATAAATTTCCTAATTTACTTTATAAACTTCCAATCTTTTATTTATTTATTTTACATTTGTTATGTGTCCTTTATGAGATTATCTTATTTATACTCTTTCCCAATCAATATAATGGCCAATATAGAAACAAATACAAAGAAACATTTATCATAACATCGTACATGTTTTATACAACAAAAACAAATAATGCTTATAACGCAACTAATCAAAAGAAAACAATTGTTGGAAGCTGCCCTTCAACGTTAATTAGCATTAATGATGTTGTGGCCCTATCTTCTTACTTAAATTAAATGGACCGTTCAAACCTGTCATTCTACTATAACCCACATATCTTAATCTACCTTTTTGGCTTCTAGTAAATAAGGTCCACTCATTACTTTTAACTACTACCACCAATTACAAGCTGAACTACATGTTTCTACGTAATAGTAGGCTAAGGAGCACAAACTATGAACATTTAGAACAACTCACCAGAAAAATTGGCTCAACGAAATAACTTTCTTACCTTCTGTCCTGCCCTCCTTAATCTTGAGGCAACCCACGTCCTCTATGTGTGTTTGTCGCCTCATTATTCATTATTACTATCTTCTTTTAATCCAATTTTCTTGATAGTATTCTTAAATTTTGGTATTTACTTTCTTTATCTTGATCTTTCATGCAATTATACTCTAGTGCTTGCAGAAATGTACTTTGATACCATTCATCATTCCTTCATGGGTTCTTCTTACAGCTTCTACACATGTCTTACTAAATATTACTAGGTTTACATCAATGTTCCTAATATTCTACGAGGATTCCTTGTTATTATTCTACTAGCATTCATAGTTATTTTATTCATAGCCTTAACTTTTTTTCCATCCTACCTAAGGAATCATTCCTATCTACTCCAAATTAAAATTTTGGTTTGGTTTTCGCCACTTTTTCTAAAATTAAAACTTCATAATTATAAAATACTTAATCCCAAAAAATTTATCTTTAGAAGTACAAACTTAGAAACTTTTTATTAAATTCAAAAATAGCTTAGTGTCTTAACTTTTAAAACTATGATTTCGGAATTTTTTTTGATTAAGCTTATTCATCAAGTCCAAAAGAAAATATTAGCAATTTAATTTAAAAGGTTCCTGTCTTTTTCCTTTAAAACCCTTTCACAAAAAAGATTTTACTTCTTAAAAGTGGGTTTTTTTTAACTCAAACTATTTTGTAAATTATGTATTTCAAAAAATCAATTTTTATACCAAACTATTTTTCTTCAAAATGCACTTTACAATGTTTTTAAAATATCCTTATAACTTTTACTAGGACTGAAGTAGACAAGGATACTTCCATCTTATTGTTTTCCCACTACTCATGTTATCTCCACTTTCAACCTTAGTGGAGACTCTGACAGCATGTGAGGGAAACTTTTAAAAGATACGTGCAATAAATGCGCACAACGATGGAAAATATCCATTTTCATTTGTTTTGCTTTTAATTTCCTATGTTGCTTCTATTTAGATTACTAGCATTATTTTTTAATATAATATTCTAACGTCTTTTTTATTTACTAATATTATTTTATATAAATTTCTAATATTGTTTTTATTTGTATAGCTTTTCTCTTAATTGGTTGTCTTCTTTATTGCACCACTGCAGTACGTTCGCCTGCTGCTTTATTTTTGGATTCTAATCTTCTTTCCTCGTTCTATTTACTCCATTTTTAAACTTATACTACTTCCTATTTTCCATCCCTAAAATGAATTTCACAACTTAAAATCTTTTCATCTCAGAAAAATCGACCAGCCATACATACGCTCTATGCATTTTTTCCAAAAGAAATATTTTTTTATTAAAACCCCATTTATTGAAATCTCCAGTTTGACTAATTCTAATTTCTATTAAAACTTTTTATTTAAATATAACATAGATATTTTATTTATATATATTTTTTTGAAAATTTATTATTTACATTTCAAAAGAGAGTTTCTCAACTTTTAAACAAATCCTTTGAAAAATCATTTCAAATATATTATTTATATAATTTTCTCAAATATTAAATTTCTTTATGTGGGGTCGAACTTAGATTGATTTTACTTGTCCCTTCTTTTGAACTTTTTCTTCTTTTCCATTTACTTGTTGACTTGTCTTCTCCTAGAATATTGAAAATATGTCTATCACCTTAGAATGATTATTACACACCTTCTTTCGAAAACTTATTTAATTCGATATCTTCAACATATTGATTCTCACTTTCCCCTTATCTGGATCTAGTGTACATCATCGGTTGGCAATCCTGTGGGGTTCTTTAGCCAATGGGCAATCTATGCTCTACAAGGGAGCCAAGTACCATCCAGCTTCAGGGACCCTTCTATATGTCGCATTCATGCTCATCTTAAGTCAATGCCTTCCAATACAACCTATTTCCCATGGGTAATTGGGATAAGTGTATACCTCCAACTTCATATATTGTTCCAACTCATAGTCGAATTGTCCATCTTTTTAAAATATGGTTCCAACTACTTCTACAGTAGGATTTTCTAGAATTTGCAAATATTATACATATAATATAGTAAAAATACAACTACGTTCACTCAATGTTTACTAATTTTTAAGGTTGACTAAATCTAAGCTCCGATACCACAGTACGAATTATCGGTGTTTAGTATCCTTCAAATAGGAAAAGTATATCAGATCATTATCGATAAACTCACAGTGGAATACCAAAGTATGATAAAGTATATAGTTACTAATCAAGGTTGACATTTCCAATATCTAGTGTCCTTGTCAGTATTAAGTATGCATAAGGAAATATGTCCTTCCACCATTCCCGCTTTGTACTAGTACATGTCCCTCTAAAGCTATCATGTGGGTTGTAATGAGAAGTGGGTCAAAACAACATTCTAGTGACCGGTAAATTACACACTTTATATATAACACCAGTTTATGTCGATTACCTTCCATTACATGTTCTATCAGTTTTACCTAGTCATCTCGACTCCACTTACGCATACGATACGACCCATCTACTCGAAGTAGAAAATAACTACATACGTGTGTGTGTGTATACAAGTACCACAGTCCCCCTTTGGACCAAGATATTATCTGTAACACCCTGTAATTTTTCGAAATTAAATAATTAAATTAAAAGGGTTAAATCGTAATTTTAACATAAAGGGCAAAATCATAAATTTCTACATGAGTTGGAATTAGACTTCGGGACTTATTATTATTTTGGTTAAACGGGCTAGAAATTATAAGAAGTAAAATCCAGTGGCATTTTCAAAAATTTTGATTTCGAAAATATAGCTTGGATATTCTTATTTTGAGCCTATAAATAGATTCTTAACCTCATTTCTATAGTGGAAAAATTATACCTCCACTTCTAAAATCCTAATCACCAAGTCAATAACAAATTCTCTAAATCAATCTAATCTACCAAATCAAATCTAAATTAAACATATTAATATATGAAATCAAGCACCACGAAAAGACCTATGCAAATAAATTGATGCTATTGATAAATTTGGCGTTTTGAAGGCATGAAATTTATGGACAACAAAGAAGAAGGAGAATCTACATCGAACCGGAGAAGATGCATGACATTCGTTTATATATTGATAAGATGTAGTAATTCAACTCTTATAATCTTAAACCAAATTTATAAATGGTGTAATTCTATGATAAATAGCATCCCTTAACAAAATCGATCTAAAGTCTAGTGTGACTTCTGGACTCGAGTCGACGTCAAGAAGTACAAGCTATCGGATTTTTATAACATCCAAGAGACTGATAGTAAAAAATATGATCTATACTACACTCCCAGAACTCACAGCGGAAGGAACAAAATATAAATACAAAAAATATCTATCTCAGAAATTATCCTAAAACATAGTCTAATAAAAATAGTACATGGTTAAATACAAAATACATAGAAATACCACTCAAAATCTGATAAAAGAAATACTAAGTATGATAAGATAGACCGATACATGGAGAGTAAATAAAGGATAAGCAACTCTTGTGATGAGCTTGCCTCTCCACGTATGAAAATCAGGCAAAATAGCATGCTGCCCTATCCTCCTGTGGTGAGGAAAAGGTAGGTCAGACAAAAGTCTGGTGAATGAATACAGGTTTAATATATGGTGATGATACGCAATTGACTTCAATTCTACTCTAAGTGTCCTTGGGTGTCCTACAAGTGTCTGTGTATTCTTAGGGGCTTTTACTTAGAGGTTTTTATTCATCACACATCTATACCACCAAAATGTACAGGCTACTACAATGATCAAACTACGGATCGAACCTCCATAACTAACAATTCGCCATCGCTCCTAGAGCTACTCAATATGGAAACACTGCTACTAGAGCTACTCGATATGGAAATACCACTACTAGAGCTACTTGACATGAAAACACCACCACCAGACTACTAAGTATGGTAACACTGCCACTAGGCTACTAAATATGGAAACACTGCAACTAGGCTACATGATATGGAAACACCGCCACTACGGCTACATGAGAATAAATTTCCAATAGCCTATGACTACACGTAACACAACTATGCATCGATATGGAGCCCACAACGCTGACTCGATGGTGTGTCTCATCGTCTACATCTATGTCTACCTCTTGACCATAGTATACGCCACCTATCGCACGCGCCGAGCTCTATCTACCATACAATATCATGCCGTGTCAGAATTGTGAATACCAAGGTCTCTCGTTGTGTCGAGCTCATACACTTCATCAGGCATCAGTCAGTGCTGCGCGACCGTCGTAGAACCTCATGTGAGTGCCATTTTTGATAAAATCAACCCCATTGAATAAAATGCATTTATCCAACCACGCAACGTCCTAACATCATCTCATAGGGAACTATCTTCCATACTATCTCTAACATCCACACATATGTATACAATACGATTATACATACAACTAACAGGTTTAATAATTTTATTACTAAACTGGGCCTTAGGCCAAGGTTCAAATTCTGCATTTCGGGCTTCAACCAGTCGACCGCTATACCCTATCGGTCTACCCGTGGTCGACCGCTCAGGGTGAACTGTCGACTGGTCACATTGTAAAATTTTGGGTTTTTTTATTTTTAGCGATTCGATTTTTAATTATTTGTTAGTTTACATAGTGAACCTTAAGCAATTTACAATGACCAGTCTTTGCAATTTTACCATGCTTTTTGTTGGTTTCAAATTCAAAGATTTTAGCAGATTGATTGTACTAGTTTAATTTAGAGTTAACCAATAATTTAGGGTTTTAATTCAATAACAGAGGGTTCAACCTGGGTAAAAATCATATATGTCAATTCATACCAATTTCTAATTCAAATTTCAGATTTAACAATTAGGGTTTATAGTCTATAATTTTATTACTAACTTCTTAGATCAGATTGAATAAATTAACTGTAAACAATCAGCTTATTAAACTTGTTCCCACTCACCTTGGATCCCAGCTCTAATTTTATGCTCTGTCAGAGAATCGTCACCTGTTAGCTTGCCCCATTCTTGATCTGATCTACTAGCACACTCTTGCTTTCAATTTTAATTTATTTTTGAATGGAAGTTTTTTTTAAGTGGAGAGAATAAATTTTGGCAGAGCCTAGGCATACAGTGAATTTTTTAATGAAATCAGGGTTAGCCTAGATGTTAATTTATATGGGTTAGAGATTGATTTGGAGCATCAGACTTTCCCTAGAGAATTTTTGTCCTCATCTCAACCGTACATCAGAAACTTGGTAGCAAAGAAATATATTTGGTTCGATCGTCGTCGGTCAATTCACTCTCTATGTTCTCGAATTTACGCGTCAACCGGTCGACCATCAATGGAAACCAATCGTCCGCTACTGGCCGATCGTTAAAACACAAGGGTCGATCACTCATAGTGTTAATTTAGGTAAGTTTTTATTTCTAAAATATATTATATTTTCAAATTTTCAAACGTCGGTAACTTCTCCGTACTAACTCCGATTTCGAAGAAAATTGTCTAGAAAATCGCTATGAATACAATGGTTCAAGTTTCATAGCCAAATTCGGACGTCTATGAAAAATCATTTTTTCCTTATTTTATTTAAATTTAATTTTCTTATTAAATTTTTTGGAGTGTTACATTCTCCTCCCTTAAAAGGATTTCGTCCCCGAAATATCAAAGGACGAAAAAATGTGACTCATATATGTAACAAATAATAGCTACAACCATCTACTCATCCATCATCCACGGGCAATCATTGTTCTTAGTAATCTTTCTAATGAGTATCGTAATAACCCTAATTTTATAATTAATTAATAAGCTAATTAAAGGGAAAAGGCGGGTTAAATAAGGAGGGTTAAAAGGATATGAATTATTGAAATTAGTTATGAGGGCCCATGCTTGACTTATTTTAGAACAATATACATTACTCATTTCTATTCATCCATTTCATTCTATTTAAACTAAAATAAAAGGCTAGAGAAACTCTTTATTGGTGGAAGCTTAAGAAGGCAAATAAGAAAAAGAGACAAAACGCAAGCTAGAGACAAAGGAGGATTAGAGCTATAAATCTTAAAGATCTAGGTGAGTAATTGTAACATCCCCTATCTTAAGGCCCGAAGCTAAACGCTACAGATGCTGCAGTCATCTATAGTATTAACTTCAGGTGACAAAATACGGTAATGTTAATGGTATCCATAATATCAGAAGCATATGAATATGACACAAAATCATAGATCTTTGAAATCAACTTTACTGATTACATTGCAAAACCATGTTTACATAATCCTAAACGATTCCCAGGTTTTGATCAAATATAACTATTAAAAATTATGCCAAGAGTGACATATGAAGATGCCTCCTTGGATGACCAGAGTACTAAACAGACATACCAGTCTTAATACATCATAGAAGAAATAAAACTAAATAGCTCATATATAACTAGCTTTGCCACTTGCACGTCTTCGAAAGCTTTATTCGTCCAACCTACTAAACTTGAAACCTTAACTCTTAATCTACTCGGATTTTGAGCACCGGAGAGTTTAAGGGGAAAACATAACCTTCGAGTCGGACATAAAGCCTGGTGTGAATAATACTATTACATCTCGGTTTACTGATATTAAGTGAGACCACGCCGCTTAGCGGAACGGGTTTCCCCTCACTAATATCCCTTTAAAACATATCTTATTGCAAATCAGAATCCTGCAATCAAACTGATTAAAACAATAATAGCAATATCATATATGCTCATAAATCAGGTAATAAATGACCTATCTGTCCGAACAATATAGTTTTGTTTGGAACCATTGGTTTACTCGGGCCGACTAGACAAAGTAAATAATCTAACATCTGTTAGACACACTCATGCACGGTCTGTCCTTAACTTACTTCTCCCAGTGTCAACTAATCCTAATGATTTTGCGGGCTCACCAATAACTTATCCTCCTTCTCTGTATATTCATTTCTATGTGTAACATCATTTAAGTCTTACCTGTGACTAAGCCCTACACACTAGAATTTTGGACTAAATTCGCTAGGAGCTATAGCCAATGTATAGGGCGCAACCCTATACCAGTCCCATTTGGTATTCAAATATTTGAGTTATTTACTTAGGGTTAACTACCCATCAAATTTTCCTTGAAAACATCTTTCAAATTGATTTAACCCTTTAAATCTTACTTAAACAATGAAAATATACTTTTTTCTTTACTCAAATCTCTTTTCCATGATATATGATTTACACAAAACATTGTTGATGAAAACCTTCGAAACCTTTGTTTAAAAGATTCAAACAATCTCTTTCGAAACCTTTGAAATACCCCATTCAAAATCAATTAACTACTTAACTTTGAACTCTAGGCCGAAAGGCCAAAACATACCTTTCGAAATCATTTATAATAGACCTTTCAAAAGCATTGAAAGTGTCCTTTCGAAAGCTTTATAAAACATTAGAAATCCTCTTATAAAACACTTCAAATTTGCCTTTTGGAAACATTGGAAACCTTCCATTCAAACACTAAAGGTAAACCTTTCAAAAACATTGGGGAATCACCCCATCGAAACCTTCATTAGATACCTTTCAAAAGCATTAAAGTTCTTTACTTAGTCAAAACTTTCGAAGCATTGGGTCCAAGTGAATGCTTTTGGAATATAGTTTCGAAACCATTTAAAACATTCCTTTTCGAAACCTTATGGGTTTATCTTTCAATAGAACAAAGGGTCTTAAAACAACTAAGTCGAAAGCACTCTTTCGAAAGCAGTTTCCTAAGTAAAAGAAAGTAGATGGCTTTGAAACCATCCCCTTCGAAAGCATGGAGAAGCGGCTCCTTTTTAAAAATGAAAGCACCCTTTCGGAACCAATGTTTAAAGGCGTATGCAGCCTCAACTGGGTCGAAAGGTAGAATGTGATAGCGAGTGTTTTGACCGTATCAAAAGCTTGTTTAAAACAAGAGGCGGCAACCATTGTTAATAGCTATAGTAAAACCCTTTCGAAATCATTCTTTTGAAAGCAAAGCAAGCAGCATCCTTTTTTAAAAGCAAAACGAGGCCTCGACCCCTTTGAAAGCACGTTTCGATCCTATATCTTTCGCCTATCTCCAATCCACTACATACCAATTCATTGATACCATGTGTATTGGTTTCGCATGAGATGGAGGCGGTAGTTTGAAGTCGAAAGGTAGCTGCCAAAAGTGGCGAAACAGCAAACCTTACAAAAATTGATTTTTTACTTTATAAAGTAATATCTTTCCAACTAACTTACTAATTTGTCATCATATAATTGGTTGCCAGTTTCTTTTCCAAAAATCTTTCCTAATGGTGCTGCCGAATTCAGTATTTGATAATTCAAAGCATTTAGCAAATTGCTCCTTCTCCTTTTATAAAAATATAAAACATTTAAGTCTCATACCTTAAATAATTTTATATCCTTAATAAAACACTTAGGAAAAATTCTCCAAAAATTCCCATAAATCACTTTTAATACGTTTTCTAACATATTTAAATTTCTGGCCCAAAGCTAATATATATATATATATACACACATATATATAATAGCCATAATTAATTTAAACCCAATTTAACCATTTTCTTCACTAGAAAATTCATAATAAATACACATTAATTCAGAAAATTATGAAACTTGAAACCCATCTATAAAATAATAATTCTGACCTTATATAAATATCAAAAGGCATTTGGATGTCATTTGATAGGTTTTCAAATTAAAACTTATCATAAAATCTATATGGAACAACAAAATTCATCAACAAGCATATATATCTATTTAACATTCATAACATGGCATAATACTTTGCAAAACATATTCGGATCTGATCTAGAATCGAAAAATAAAAATATGAGATGTAATCTATTATTCACCTTAGCTTGTGATTAAGGAGTTTGAGATTTGCTCTTGAATGAATTTGATTAAGTTTCTTTGCTTTAATCTTGCTTATCTTCCCCTTTATCTTCTTCTAATGGTGGCCGACCTTACTTGATTTTATTTTGTTTGTGAACGTGGAAAATGAAAGTGGCATGAGGGTTTAGGGTATAAGAATATAACCTATTTCTATTTTGCCCTTATCTTATTACCCTTATCTATTTCATTTTAATTCTCTTTTGGTCATTGTTTAATTAGGCACTTCTACCCTCTAATTAAACAAATCTCAATTCCCTTAACCATTTACATTATTTCATTTAATTTATCTTATTAAATGTCCTAAATAATGTTAATCATAATTAGGGTTGTTACAGACACCCCTCCTTAAAGAATTTCGTCCTTGAAATTACGAAAGGGTACTCACCAAAATCAATCATAAAGGTAAAACATATCATGAAACAAGTCAGGATAAGTATCTTGAATCCTGCTCTTAGTTTTCCGAGTACAGTCTCTCTCGTCGTCACTCCACTGGACTTTGACTAATCTTCTAACTGCATAGCTCTTCTGCCTAGACTGAGCTTCCTTCATTTTGGCTCGAATGAACTCAATCTTTTCTGCAGCTTCTCTAACTAAATCCGAACCAAGAACCAACCTATCCCTAGTCTCTAACCAACAAACGGGAGATTTGCATGGCCTTCCATACAAAGCTTCAAACGGTGCCATCCCTATGCTAGCTTGGTAGTTGTTGTTATACGAAAAATCGACTAAGTGTAGATGGTCTTCCTATGATCCTCCAAAATCTAGTACGCAAGCTCGTAACAAATCTTCTAAGACTTTGTTAACTCTTTCCATTTGCCCATCTGTTTGCGGATGGTAAGCGGTACTCATCTTGATTTCAGTACCCAAAGTCTCCTATAGACTCTTCCAAAACTCGTTAGTGAATAAGGAAGCTCTATCACTTACTATACTACTAGGAATTCCATGCAGTCTAACTACATTCTTCGTAAATAACTTAGTTAAACAGGTGTCGTCCTGGTTGACTTAACTAGAATGAAATGGGCACTATTGGTCAACCGGTCCACTACAACCCATATACTTTCATTTACTCTATTTGACCTTGGCTCGAAGCTACGGGCTACTGATGACGCAGTCATCTATAGTATTAACTTCCGGTGACAAAATACGGTAATGATAAGGGTATAATATCAGAAGCACATGAATATGAAACAAATCACAGATCTTTAAAAACAACTTTACTGATTACGTTGAAAAACCATGTTTCACATTCCAAAACAACTTTTTAAATCACAGATCTTTAAAAACAACTTCTGCTGTGATGTTAGACACACTCTTGGACGGTCTGTCCTTAAATTACTTCTCCTAGGGTCAACCGATCCTAATGGTTTTGCGGGCTCACCAATAACCTATCTTCCTTCTTTGTATATTCATTTCTGTGTGTAACATCATTTAAGTCTTACCTGTGACTAAACCCAACACACTGCAATTTTGGACTAAATTAGCTGGAGGCTATAGCTAATGTATAGGGCGCGACTCTATACCAGTCCCATCTGGTATTCAAATATCCGAGTCATTTACTTAGGGTTAACTACCCATCAAATTTTCCTTGAAAACATCTTTCAAATTGATTTAACCCTTTAAATCATACTTAAACAAGGAAATGATACTTTTTGCTTTACTCAAATCTCTTTGCCATGATATATGCTTTACACAAAACATTATTGATGAAAACCTTCGAAACCTTAGTTTAAAAGCGTTAAACAATCTCTTTCGAAACCTTTGAAAGTACCCCTTTCAAAATCAATTAACAACTTTACTTTGAACTCTAGGCCGAAAGGCCAAAACATACCTTTCGAAATCATTTATAATAGATCTTTTGAAACCATTGAAAGTTCCTTTTGAAAGCTTTATAAAACATTAGACATCCACTTTTAAAACACTTCAAATTTGCCATTCGAAAACATTAAAAACCTTTCATTCAAACACTAGAGGTCAACCTTTCTAAAACATTAGGGAATCACCCCTTCGAAACCTACATTAGATACCTTTCGAAAGCATCAAAGTCCTTTACTTAATCAAACCTTTCGAAAGCAATGGGTTCAAGTGAAAGCTTGTGGAATATAGTTTCAAAACCATTTAAAACATTCCTTTTCGAAACCTTTTGGATTTATCTTTCAATAGAACAAAGGATCTTAAAAGAACTAAGTCGAAAGCACTCTTTCGAAAGAAGTTTCCTAAGTAAAAGAAAGTAGATGGCTTCGAAATCATCCCCATCTAAAGCATGGAGAAGTGGCTCCTTATTTTAAAAACGAAAGCACCCTTTCAGAACCAATGTTTAAAGGCGTATGCGCCCTCAACTGGGTCGAAAGGGAGAATGCGACAGCGAGTGTTTCGACCATGTCGAAAGCTTGTTTAAAACAATAGGCGGCAACCAGTGTCGAAATCCATAGTAAAACCCTTTCAAAACCATTCTTTTGAAAGCAAAGCAAGCGGCACCTTTTTTTGAAAGAAAAACAAGGCCTCGACCCCTTCGAAAGCACGTTTCAGCCCAATACCTTTCGCCTATCTCCAATCCACTACGTACGAAGTCATTGGTACCATGTGTATTGGTTTCAAGTAGGATGGAAGCGGTAGTATGAAGTCAAAAGGTAGCTGCTGAAAGTGGTGAAACAGCAAACCTTTACAAAAACTGATTTTTTTTACTTTATAAAGTAATGTCTTTCCAACTAACTTACTTAATTGTCATCATATAATTGGTTGTCAATTTCTTTTCCAAAAATCTTTCCTATAAGTGCTGTCGAATTCAGTATTTGATAATTTAAAACATTTATCAAATTGCCCCTTCTCCTTTTATAAAAATATAAAACATTTAAGTCTCATATCTTAAATAATTTTATATCCTTAATAAAACACTTAGGAAAAATTCTCCAAAATTTCCCATAAATCACTTTTAACATGTTTTCTAACGTATTTAAATTTCTGACTCAAAGCTAATATATATATATATATATATATAGTCGTAATAAATCTAAACTCAATTTTAACCATTTTCTTCACTATAAAATTCATAATAAATTCACATTGATTCAGAATACTATGAAACTTGAAACCCATCTATAAACTAATATTTCTGACTTTATAACAAAATTGCAAGGCATTTGGATGTCATTTGATAGGATTTTCGAATTAAAACTTATCATAAAATCTATATGAAACAACTAAATTCATCAACAAGCATATATCTATTTAACATTCAAAACATAGCATAATAGTTTGCAAAACTTATTCGGATCTGATCTAGAATCGAAAAATAAAAATATGAGATGTGATCTATTATTCACCTTAGCTTGTGATTAAGGAGTTTGAGACTTGCTCTTGAATGAATTTGATTAAGTTTCTTTGCTTTAATCTTGCTTATCTTCCCCTTTATCTTCTTTTAATGGTGGCCGACCTTACTTGATTTTATTTTGTTTGTGAACGTGGAAAATGAAAGTGGCATGATGGTTTAGGGTATAAGAATATAACCTATTTCTATTTTGCCCTTTTCTTATTACCCTTATCTATTTCATTTTAATTCTCTTTTGTTCATTGTTTAATTAGGCACTTCTACCCTCTAATTAGACAAATCTCAATTCCCTTAACCATTTACAATATTTCATTTAATTTATCTTATTAAATGTCCTAAATAATGTTAATCATAATTAGGGTCGTTACAGACTCCCCTCCTTAAAGAATTTCGTCCTTGAAATTACGAAAGGGTACTCACCAAAATCAATCATAAAGGTAAAACATATCATGAAACAAGTGAGTATAAGTATCTTGAATCCTGCTCTTAGTTTCCCGAGTACAGTCTCTCTCATCGTCACTCCACTGGACTTTGACTAATCTGACTGTCTTATCCTTAGCCTCTTCTCATCTCTCGTGGCTATACGAATTGGTTGTCTAACTATAGTCAAATTCGGCTCCACTACTAAATCATCTAACACGGTCGGTGCTATAGTAGTCTTTGGATCTCGAATACACTTCCTTAGATGAGAAATATGAAAAACATAATGGACTCCTGCCAAACTTCTTGGTAACTCCACTCTATATGCGAGTTTCCCAATCCTTTCTATAATAGGAAATGGTCTAACTTATCTCGGCGCTAATTTTCCTAATTTTCCAAATCGAATTACGCCTTTCATCAGAGATACCTTGACGAAAACATGATCTCCAACTGAGAATTCTAAGTCTTTGCATCTTCTATAGGCATAGCTCTTCTGCCTAGACTGAGCTTCCTTCATTTTGGCTAGAATGAACTCAATCTTTTCTGAAGCTTCTCTAACTAAATCTGAACCAAGAACCAACCTATCCCCGGTCTCTAACTAACAAACGGGAGATTTGCATAGCCTTCCACACAAAGCTTCAAACGGTGCCATCCCTATGCTAGCCTGGTAGCTGATGTTATATGAAAACTCGACTAAGTGTAGATGGTCTTCCCATGTTCCTCCAAAACCTAGTACACAAGCTCATAACAAATCTTCTAAGACTTTGTTAACTCTTTCCATTTGCCCATCTGTTTGCGTATGGTAAGCGGTACTCATCTTGATCTTGGTACCCAAAGTCTCCTGTAGACTCTTCCAGAACTCGCTAGTGAATAAGGAATATCTATCACTTACTATACTACTAGGAATTCCATGCAGTCTAACTACATTCTTCGTAAATAACTTAGCTAAAACAGGTGTCGTCCTGGTTGACTTAACTAGAATGAAATGGGCACTCTTGGTCAACCTGTCCACTACAACCCATATACTTTCATTTACTATATTTGACCTTGGCTCGATGCTAAGCACTACAGATGATGCAGTCATCTATAGTATTAACTTCTGGTGATAAAATACGGTAATGCTTAGGGTATCCATAATATAAGAAGCACATGAATATGAAACAAATCACAGATCTTTAAAAACAACTTTACTGATTACATTGAAAAACCATGTTTCAAATTCCAAAACAACTTTTTAAATCACAGATCTTTAAAAACAACTTCTGCTGTGATGTTAGACACACTCCTGGACGGTCTGTCCTTAACTTCCTTCCCCTATGGTCAACCGATCCTAATGGTTTTGCGGGCTCACCAATAACGTATCTTCCTTCTTTGTATATTCATTTCTGTGTGTAACATCATTTAAGTGTTACCTGTGACTAAGCCCAACACACTGCAATTTTGGACTAAATTAGCTAGAGGCTATAGCTAATCTATAGGGCGCGACCCTATACCAGTCCCATCTGGTATTCAAATATTTGAGTCATTTACTTAGGGTTAACTACCCATCAAATTTTCCTTGAAAACATCTTTTGAATTAATTTAACCCTTTAAATCATACTTAAACAAGGAAAATATACTTTTTGCTTTACTCAAATCTCTTTGCCATGATATATGCTTTACACAAAACATTATTGATGAAAACCTTCGAAACCTTAGTTTAAAAGCGTTAAACAATCTCTTTCGAAACCTTTGAAAGTACCCCTTTCGAAATCAATTAACAGCTTTACTTTAAACTCTAGGCCGAAAGAACAAAACATACCTTTCGAAATCATTTATAATAGATCTTTTGAAACCATTGAAAGTTCCTTTCGAAAGCTTTATAAAACATTAGACATCCTCTTTTAAAACACTTCAAATTTGCCATTCGAAAACATTGAAAACCTTTCATTCAAACACTAGAGGTCAACCTTTCTAAAACATAATGGAATCACCCCTTCGAAACCTTCATTAGATACCTTTCGAAAGCATTAAAGTCCTTTACTTAATCAAACCTTTCAAAAGCAATGGGTTCAAGTGAAAGCTTGTGGAATATAGTTTCAAAACCATTTAAAACATTCCTTTTCGAAACCTTTTGGATTTATCTTTCAATAGAACAAAGGATCTTAAAAGAACTAAGTCGAAAGCACTCTTTCGAAAGAAGTTTCCGAAGTAAAAGAAAGTAGATGGCTTCGAAACCATCCCCATCTAAAGCATGGAGAAGTGGCTCCTTATTTTAAAAACGAAAGCACCCTTTCGGAACCAATGTTTAAAGGCGTATGCGCCCTCAACTGGGTCGAAAGGGAGAATGCGACAGCGAGTGTTTCGACCGTGTCGAAAGCTTGTTTAAAACAAGAGGCGGCAACCATTGTCGAAAGCCATAGTAAAACCCTTTCAAAACCATTCTTTTGAAAGCAAAGCAAGGGGCACCTTTTTTTGAAAGCAAAACAAGGCCTCGACCCCTTCGAAAGCACGTTTCAGCCCAATACCTTTCGCCTATCTCCAATCCACTACGTACCAAGTCATCGGTACCATGTGTATTGGTTTCGAGTAGGATGGAGGCGGAAGTATGAAGTCAAAAGGTTGCTGCTGAAAGTGGTGAAACAGCAAACCTTTACAAAAACTGATTTTTTACTTTATAAAGTAATGTCTTTCCAACTAACTTGCTTATTTGTCATCATATAATCGGTTGTCAATTTCTTTTCCAAAAATCTTTCCTATAAGTGCTGTCGAATTCAGTATTTGATAATTTAAAACATTTAGCAAATTGCCCCTTCTCCTTTTATAAAAATATAAAACATTTAAGTCTCATATCTTAAATAATTTTATATCCTTAATAAAACACTTAGGAAAAATTCTCCAAAATTTCCCATAAATCTCTTTTAACATGTTTTCTAACGTATTTAAATTTCTGACTCAAAGCTAATATATATATAATAGTCTTAATAAATCTAAACCCAATTTAACCATTTTCTTCACTAGAAAATTCATAATAAATTCACATTAATTCAGAATACTATGAAACTTGAAACCCATCTATAAACTAATATTTCTAACTTTATAACAAAATTGCAAGGCATTTGGATGTCATTTGATAGGATTTTTGAATTAAAACTTATCATAAAATCTATATGAAACAACTAAATTCATCAACAAGCATATATATCTATTTAACATTCAAAACATAGCATAATAGTTTGCAAAACATATTCGGATCTGATCTAGAATCGAAAAATAAAAATATGAGATGTGATCTATTATTCACCTTAGCTTGTGATTAAGGAGTTTGAGACTTGCTCTTGAATGAATTTGATTAAGTTTCTTTGCTTTAATCTTGCTTATCTTCCCCTTTATCTTCTTTTAATGGTGGCCTACCTTACTTGATTTTATTTTGTTTGTGAACGTGGAAAATGAAAGTGGCTTGAGGGTTTAGGGTATAAGAATATAACCTATTTCTATTTTTCCCTTATCTTATTACCCTTATCTATTTCATTTTAATTCTCTTTTGTTCATTGTTTAATTAGGCACTTCTACCCTCTAATTAGACAAATCTCAATTCCCTTAACCATTTACAATATTTCATTTAACTTATCTTATTAAATGTCCTAAATAATGTTAATCATAATTAGGGTCGTTATAGACTCCCCTCCTTAAAGAATTTTGTCCTTGAAATTACGAAAGGGTACTCACCAAAATCAATCATAAAGGTAAAACATATCATGAAACAAGTGAGTATAAGTATCTTGAATCCTGCTCTTAGTTTCCCGAGTACAGTCTCTCTCATCGTCACTCCACTGGACTTTGACTAATCTGACTGTCTTATCCTTAGCCTCTTCTCATCTCTCGTGGCTATACGAACTGGTTTTCTAACTATAGTCAAATTCGGCTCCACTACTAAATCATCTAACACGGTCGGTGCTATAGTAGTCTCTGGATCTCGAATACACTTCCTTAGATGAGAAATATGAAAAACATAATGGACTCCTGCCAAACTTCTTGGTAACTACACTCTATATGCGAGTTTCCCAATCCTTTCTATAATAGGAAATGGTCCAACTAATCTCGGTGCTAATTTTCCGAATCGAATTACACTTTTCATTGGAGATACCTTGATGAAAATAAGATGTCCAACTGAGAATTCTAAGTCTTTCCATCTTCTAATTGCATAGCCCTTCTGCCTAGACTAAGCTTCCTTCATTTTGCCTCCAATGAACCCAATCTTTTCTGCAGCTTCTCTAACTAAATCCGAACCAAGAACCAACTTATCCCCAGTCTCTAACCTACAAACGGGAGATTTGAATGGACTTCCATACAAAGCTTCAAACGGTGCCATCCCTATGCTAGCCTGGTAGCTGTTGTTATACGAAAAATCGACTAAGTGTAGATGGTCTTCCCATGATCCTCCAAAATCTAGTATGCAAGCTCGTAACAATTCTTCTAAGACTTTGTTAACTCTTTCCATTTGCCCATCTGTTTGCGGATGGTAAGCGGTACTCATCTTGATCTTGGTACCCAAAGTCTCTTGTAGACTCTTCCAGAACTTGCTAGTGAATAAAGAATATCTATCACTTACTATACTACTAGGAATTCCATGCAACTAACTACATTCTTCGTAAATAACTTAGCTAAAACAGGTGTCGTCCTGGTTGACTTAACTAGAATGAAATGGGCACTCTTGGTTAACCTGTCCACTACAACCCATATACTTTCATTTACTCTATTTGACCTTGGCTCGAAGCTAAGCGCTACAGATGATGCAGTCATGATTCATCTATAGTATTAACTTCCGGTGACAAAATACGGTAATGTTAAGGGTATCCATAATATCATAAGCACATGAATAAGAAACAAATTCACAGATCTTTAAAAACAACTTTACTGATTACATTGCAAAACCATGTTTCACATTCTAAAACAACTTTTTAAATCACATATCTTTAAAAACAACTTCCGCTATGATGTTAGACACACTCCTGGACGGACTGTCCTTAACTTACTTCTCCTAGGCTCAACCGATCCTAATGGTTTTGCGGGCTCACCGATAACCTATCTTCCTTCTTTGTATATTCATTTATGTGTCTAACATCATTTAAGTCTTACATGTGACTAAGCCCAACAAACTGCAATTTTGGACTAAATTAGCTGGAGGCTATAGCTAATGTAAAGGGCGCGACCCTATACCAGTCACATCTGGTATTCAAATATTTGAGTCATTTACTTAGGGTTAACTACCCATCAAATTTTCCTTGAAAACACCTTTCAAATTGATTTAACCCTTTAAATCATACTTAAACAAAGAAAATATACTTTTTGCTCTACTCAAATCTCTTTGCCATGATATATGCTTTACACAAAACATTATTGATGAAAACCTTCGAAACCTTTGTTTAAAATCTTTAAACAATCTCTTTCGAAACCTTTGAAAGTACCCCTTTCGAAATCAATTAACTAATTTACTTTGAACTCTAGGCCGAAAGGCCAAAACATACCTTTCAAAATCATTTATAATAGATCTTTCGAAACCATTGAAAGTGTCCTTTCGAAAGCTTTATAAAACATTAGACATCCTCTTTTTAAACACTTCAAATTTGCCTTTCGAAAACCTTGAAAACCTTTCATTCAAACACTAGAGGTCAACCTTTCTAAAACATTTGGGAATCACCCCTTCGAAACCTTCATTAGATACCTTTCGAAAGCATTAAAGTCCTTTACTTAATCAAACCTTTCGAAAGCAATGGGTTCAAGTGAAAGCTTGTAGAATATAGTTTCAAAACCATTTAAAACATTCATTTTCGAAAACTTTTGGATTTATCTTTCAATAGAACAAAGGGTCTTAAAAGAACTAAGTCGAAAGCACTCTTTCGAAAGAAGTTTCCTAAGTAAAATAAAGTAGATGGCTTTGAAACCATCCACTTCGAAAGCATGGAGAAGCGGCTCCTTATTTTAAAAACGAAAGCACCCTTTCGGAACCAATGTTTAAAGACGTATGCGGCCTCAACTGGGTCGAAAGGGAGAATGCGACAGCGAATGTTTCGACCATGTCGAAAGCTTGTTTAAAACAAGAGGTGGCAACCATTGTCAAAAGCCATAGTAAAACCCTTTCAAAACCATTATTTTGAAAGCAAAGCAAGCGGCACCTTTTTTTGAAAGCAAAACAGGGCCTTGACCCCTTTGAAAGCACGTTTCGGCCCTATATCTTTCGCATATCTCCAATCCACTACGTACCAAGTCAATGGTACCAAATGTATTGGTTTCGAGTAGGATGGAGGCGGTAGTATGAAGTCGAAAGGTAGCTGCCGAAAGTGGCGAAACAGCAAAGCTTTACAAAAACTGATTTTTTTTACTTTATAAAGTAATATCTTTCCAACTAACTTGCTTATTTATCATCATATAATTGGTTGTCAATTTCTTTTCCAAAAATCTTTCCAATAAGTGCTTTCGAATTCAGTATTTGATAATTTAAAACATTTAGCAAATTGCCCCTTCTCCGTTTATAAAAATATAAAACATTTAAGTTTCATATCTTAAATAATTTTATACCCTTAATAAAACACTTATGAAAAATTCACCAAAAATTCCCATAAATCACTTTTAATATGTTTTCAAACGTATTTAAATTTCTGACTCAAAGCTAATATATATATATATATATATATATAATAGTCTTAATAAATCTAAACCCAATTTAACCATTTTCTTCACTAGAAAATTCATAATAAATTCACATTAATTCAGAAAATTATGAAACTTGAAACCCATCAATAAAATAATATTTCTTACTTTATATCAAAATTGCAAGGCATTTGGATGTCATTTTATATGATTTTCAAATTAAAACTTATCATAAAATCTATATGAAACAACAAAATTCGTCAACAAGCATATATATCTATTTAACATTCAAAACATGGCATAATACTTTGCAAAACATATTCGGATCTGATCTAGAATCGAAAAATAAAAATATGAGATGTGATCTATTATTCACCTTAGCCTGTGATTAAGGAGTTTGAGACTTGCTCTTGAATGAATTTGATTAAGCTTCTTTCCTAAATTTTTGCTTATCTTCCCCTTTATCTTCTTCTAATGGTGGCCGGTCTTACTTGATTTTATTTTGTTTGTAAACGTGGAAAATGAAAATGGCATGAGGGTTTAGGGTATAAGAATATAACCTATTCCTATTTTGCCCTTATCTTATTACCCTTATCTATTTCATTTTAATTCTCTTTTGCTCATTCTTTAATTAGGCATGGCTACCCTCTAATTAGACAAATCTCGATTTCCTTAACCATTTACATTATTTCATTTAACTTATATAATTAAATTTCCTAAATAATGTTAATCGAAATTAGGGTCGTTACGGTAATACTTTACCCTTCTAATCTGATCTCCTATATATGCGGGTTCGGCTTAGATCTATTTCTTTTTATGTATGATGGGGTTGTTTTCATGTAAAGATAAAAATGCCTAATGAATTGTTTGGGAAAGGATGAGTGAACATGGGAAGTTTACTTGTGTTTTCTTTACCTTAGTGAGTTCGAAACATTATGGAAATTTCATACAATGTTTAAATCATGATTTTTTAAGTGGGTTTTTAGTTTGAGGGATTTTCCAAGTGTATATAATTTTTTGTTAGTTTTCGAAGTTGTCTAACTTGAAAATAATTGGTGAAGTATTCTTAAAAAGGCAAAGTATATGTAAAATATTGAAGAACAAAGGTTCGGGCAATTTTAGAGAATTTATCATAACTTTATATAACGGAATAGAGGTAAAACCAACTAAATACTACGTTGGGGATTTGGGTATTGTAGAGGACGCGGGGCATTAAATTCTATAAGGAAATATTCTAATCTAGGATTAGGAAAAGGAGAAAATAGATCCAAATTATTTGTTGAAAAGAACACTGTAAATAACGACAAGCGAAAGGGAAATATATCCAAATGGTATAACGACACGTGTAAGGGCATTGTCAAGAATGAAAAAATTGTTGGGGTATGGAAATTGGGCAGCGGATCTATTTTTTATAAGTAAGATACCCTGGGATCATACTACGGTAAAAATTAAAATGGAATGCTTAATAACTAAAGCGTAGGGCGTAGTGCGTAGATCGGGAGGATTCTGTGTTAAAAAGAAAAAAAACATATAAGACTTATAAAAGATAAGTCAGTGGGACTCGAGGAGAGGCTAGGTCAAAACGGGGGAAGGGATCCTGTGTTAAATAAAGGAAAGGAGTTAGAAGGGCTATTGACGTTGGGTGGGGATGCTCACTCGAATGCATTCCTAAGAAAGGTGAGGAGAGGCATTCAAGTTCGAGGAACTGCGATGGGGGTTGCCATGTAGTTCCAAATTAAAAAAATATTTAAAGATTGCATGTGGGTTTCTTGGTGGACTACTATAGAGGGAATTCCAAGCAATTTAAATAATTAAGAAAATAAATGTAGAAGGACTATATGTGGTTGCTTTTTCGTAGTCCAAGGCTTCAATAACTAAATTGTTTAATATTGCGGGTGGTTGGGTCTACGCAGTTCAGACTAATAAATGAATTTAAAGAGGATAATGCGGTGGGTGATTCCAAGTGGTATTAGATAAGGTAAAACTATAAAGAGTGATTTTAAAGGAACTACGGTGGGTGATTCCAAGCGGTATGAGTTAAGAGACAAACCTTAACGGGAAGCGAAGTAATTTCGACAGTGCCAAGTACTAAGGTAAAGTATGTAAGAGCACGCGGGGCACTACGTTAGATACTTTAAAAGAATGCTTTATAGATCGAAGAAGAATTTATAAGGGAAGCCAAGTGGGTCGGAGCAGGGTGTGCAATATTATACACATAGATTTAAAAGTAATCTAAATCAGTGCTTGAGTAGGGTTAGTGCATGGTGCATAGTGATAGAGGAAGTCTGCTTAAGGAAGCATTTAATTGTAGACGTAAATAAGAAATAATTGTGTCAGTATTTTAAAGTGTTTTACTTGTGATGTTTGAATAGTGAGGAGGAAACCTAATCTGTGCAATGCAGGTTGGTCTCACTTGTGTTTGTTTTTGGGGACAGTATTATTCACACCAGACTTTATGTATGAATCGTGTTTTTATTACTAGTTTCCCCATAAACTCATGGGTACTCGTTTGAGTAGACTGAGTTTATGGACCTAAGCAGGTTTGGAATAATGGCTGCAATACAAGGACTGAAGACGGAGCAGGAGGCTCTTTAGCTAATCAAGGTTTCGTTTCCGCTATATGATGGAGTGTGGGTCGCATCTTCATATGTGTACCCGATTCTTTGTGATGTTACTTTCTATTTTACTTAACCCCTGCATGGGTATGCATTTGATAAAATTCCAACTGAAGTAATTGTAATGAATAATTTAAAAGATACTATTGTGTAATGAAATTATATTAGTTTGCTCTATTCACTTTACCTGTGTATTCATATTATACTGAACTCACTTTAGTCGTTGGAAGATAATTCTGTTGATCACTACAGCATCATCTGCGTTCATCTTTGGGTTCCAAGTAGGGGATGTTACAAGTATATGTGTGTGTATGCAAGCGTGAAATGCACATGAACCAGTACTAATGCAATAAGTAGGCAGTCTTTTGATCTAGTCGACCTTCTATCATGAAAATACTCATGCCATGAATCCAAAATGTAGGCAACATCCTAAGTATACTTGCAATTCTACATGTATGCACAATCATTCAATCCATATGCAACATTCATATGCATAATATCCAACAAGATAAACAATAGACAATAGATAATACAAACCAAATGTGAATATGTGTACTACGTAGAGTATATACTGTCCTAAATGTGTAACAAAAACAATCCAAACAATACATTCACTAGCATCCATCATCCATAATGTCCTATTGACATGCTTACAACCATTCCTACCATCCAATGGTCTTTACCTAATAGGGTATACCAACCTAACCTAATGCATAAGTAGTCTATACTTATTAAATTTAAATTGGAAATGTACCAGAAAAGAGTTGTTAATGGGTAGCTTAGATCCTCCTTAGGCTCCCATATACTCTCCTCTGGATCGTTCCACATTGAACCTTAACAAGTTTGATTTCTTTGTAGTGGAGTCTCTTTGTACCATGCTCAAGAATAAAAATGAGTGCACGGCGAACAAGTGACTCCCTCTCTACCTCCACCTCCTTTAGCTGACTCGACTTGACTATGGTAGCTGAATCATGCAAGCACTTTCACAAGTGCGACACATGGAAAACATCATGTACTCCCACCAATTTCTTAGGAAGCTCTACTCTATATGCTAACTTCCTTATCCTCTCGTGATAGGAAAAGGTCTTACGAACCTCGATGCTAGTGTTCTCGAACTACCAAACCTCATGACGTACCTAAGTGGTGAGACCTTTACAAATACCATGTCGCCCACTATGAACTCTAAATCTGTACATATATTGCCAACATAAGATTTATGCCTATCATGCACGGTTTTCATTTTTCTATAGATCAAGTATACTTTCACCTATGTCTCCCTCACCATGTCTGACCCAAGAATAATCTTATCGACAATGTCCCACCAACACAACATTGATCTACAAGGTCAATCGTATAGCACCCCAAATGGTGTCATCCCAATGATAACCTAATAGCCGTTATTATAGTAAACTCCACCAATGATTAATGATCCTCCCATGTGTCTCCAAAATTCAAGATACACATCCGAAGCAAGTCCTCCAAAACCCTATTCAGTCTCTCCGTCTATCCTTCTATGGATGATAAGCAGTACTCAAGATCAACTCGGTGCCCAAAACCACCTGTAAACTCCTCCAAAACTCACTAGTGAAAAGCGGATCTCGATTGCTAACTATGGTAGTAAGAACTCCATGTAACCTAACAACCTCCCTCATGTATAGAGTCTCCAAAGATGCCGCCGTCCTCCTGCTACAAAATGGTATAAAATGAGAGCATTTGGTCAAATGATCAACTATGACCCAAATACTTTTGTTCCCTGTTCTACTCCTCGGTAGTCGATCGATGTAATCCATAGAAATATTCTCCCACTTCAATTAAGGAATATCTAACGGTTGCAAAAATCCTCCTGGCTTCTTCTGCTCCGCCTTTACCCTCTGAAAAGTAATACTTCGAGCTACTTACTCCGCTACATGCTTCTTCACACGCGACCAATAAAAGACTCTCTTCATATCATGTCTTATATCCACCTGGATGAAAGATCATCCTTGAACAATGAAACTCAGCTAATACCAAATCGATCCACTCCATAATAAGAGGAACACATAGTCTACAATCTCTCTATAACCATTCCTTGGAGTCAATTGCATAACGCCTCAAATGACTCAATTTCTCTCCTCTATCAAGCCTCTCAAAGATATCTACTAGCTCCTTAGCTTGCTTCTGATAGGATCCAATACGCTCCATAAGCGTAGGCTGCACATCTAAAGCCACTAACAATCCCAGGTAATATCTGATAAGGGTTGGAAATCAAATGTGGATATAAACACCAAACGCCTCCACCCCAAGAACAAAGGACTCAATACTTCATGTTGTCTACTAATGGCGTCGGCCACTACATTGCCCTTGCTTGGAGTATATAAGATATCAAAATCGTATGATGCCAAAAACTCCATCCATATCTGCTGCCTTAAATACAAGTCCATTAGGAGAACAAATGCTTCATAGACTTATGATCTGTATACAGCTCAAACTACTCTCCTAAAAGATAATGCCTCCATGACATAAGCGCAAAGAGAATGGCTACCAACTCAAGATCATGGGTAGGGTAGTTTCTCTCATGGACCTTCAACTATCAATTAGCATAGCTCACTACCCTTTCTTCTTACATCAAGACCGCACCCAAACCCCTACCACATGCGTTGGTATATATTGTGAATGTCTGGATACCATCGGGTAATATCAAAACAGATGCACTTGTCAATGCCTTCTTTAGCATAATAAAAGCATCCTCACACTTCACATCCCATGAGAACAAGATTCTTCTTGTTTAGCCAGGTTAGAGGGGCAAAGATCTTCACAAAGTCCTTAATGAACTTCTGATAGTAACTTGCCAAACTAAGGAAACTCCTCACTTCCATAGCATTCTTTGGCGTATGCCAATCCTAAACTGCTGCAACTTTACTGGCATCAGCCACCAACCCACTTTCTGAGACATGTCCCAAAAAGCATACATCCTCTCGTCAAAAATGGCACTTCGAAAACTTTGCCTTCAGCTTATGCTCACCAAGTGTATTGAGCACTTCTTCTAAATGTAACGCGTGCTCCTCCTCGCTCCTCGAATAGACTACAATATAATCTACAAATACCATAATGAACTTATTAAGCAACCCTCTAAAAACTTGGCTCATCAGATCAACAAATTATGTGTGTGCATTGGTAAGTCCGAAGGGAATGACTTCAATAAAGATTCTTGCAAATTCGTTACGATGATCCTATAGACCTCCAGTGGCAATATATCTTTGAATTCTTTGAGGAGTAGGATGAAATCAGAGAAAGAATGATATGAATTCAAGTATAAACTCTTTGTTATTTTGTAGTTTGCAAATCTTTGAAGAATTGGAGTGAAATAATACGGATTTGCAAAGAGAATGGAAGAGTATTCGATGGATTTTTCTCACAAATGTATGGAGATGAAAAAGTAAGAGAAAATGAGAATTATTGATGTGAAATTCATTTTCCAAAGCTTTTAAATAGTGGTTGAAGAGACATGTCTTTTGGTGAAGAGGTGGTGGGAAAATCCCTTCGTTTGAATTTTAAAAAAACTGAAAACCGTTAAGTATGTCGACATACATATATAGCATATGTCGACATATAGATGTTTCAAAAAGAACACCAACTCCAATAAAGTGTTGCATATTTTCAGATTGCAAAGTAGCTTATATTTGTGGATATTTTGTGATTAGGTTGAGGTCAATGGTTGATGATCTTCAAGTATAATTGGCATGGGTCTTTAACAAAGGATTCTAAGCTTCAACCAACTAATCATCACTTCAAATACCTTTGTCATTTCATCATTTTCATTTATTCTTCAATTAGTTTTGTTCTTCTATTTTCATTGATTAATCTTCATATATAATTCATTTGCTTCTACTGAGTTCTTGTTTACCTCTGTAAATGTCTCCATAATATATTGAAAGTACAGCACAACTCGGAGAAATGTTGGTAGTAATATTTATATGGTTGTTGTTATCAAAATAAATATCTGAGGTATTAACAGAGATGAACTCCAAATGCCTCCACTCCAAGAATAAAGGACTTAATATTGCATGCGTCTACACAAGGCGTCGGCCACGGATTGCCATTGCCTGGGGTATATGAGATATAAAAATCATATGATGCCAAAAGCTCCATCCACCTCTGCTACCTTAAATTCAAGTCCTTCTAGGAGAACAAATACTTCAAAGACTTGTGATCCGTATACAGCTCAAACAACTCCCCTAAAAGATAAATGTCTCCATGACTTGGACGCAAAGACAATGGCTGCCAATTCAAGATCATGGGTAGGGTAATTTCGCTCATGGACCTTCAACTACCGACTAGCGTAGCTGACCACCCTTCCTTCTTGCATCAAAACCGTACCTAACCCCGTACCAAATGCATCAATATATATTGTGAATGTCTTCATGCCATCAGGTAATACCAAAATAGGTGCACTAGTTAACGTTTCCTTTAGCTTAATAAAAGCATCCTCACACTTCACATTCTACAAGAAAACTAGATTCTTCTTGGTGAGGCGGGTTAGAGGGGCATAGATCATTGCAAAGTCCTTAATGAACTTTCATAATAGCCTACCAAACCAAGGAAGCTCCTCACTTCCATGGAATTCTTCGGTATATGTTAATCTTGAACTACTATAGCTTTACTGGGATCAACCACCAACCTATTTTCTGAGACAACATGTCCCAAAAATCATACCTCCTCCCGCTAAATATGGCACTTCGAAAACTTTGCCTACAGCTTATGCTCACGGAGTGTATTGAGCACTTCTTCTAAATGTAACACGTGCTCCTCCTCACTCCTCGAATAAACTAAGATATAATCTACAAATACCATGACGAACTTTTTAAGCAACCCTCTGAAATCTCGACTCATTAGATCAAGAAAGTGGGAGGGTGCATTAGTAAGTTCGAAGGGAATGACCAACCACTCATAAAGTCCATTGGGTATACGAAAGGCAGTCTTCTAGATACTATACTTAGCTATACGCAACTGATGGAATTCGGTAGCTAAATCAAGCTTTGAGAACACCCTCGCTCCAATCAACTGATCAAAGAGATTGTCTATACGGGGCAGTGGATACTGATTCTTCTTTGTAAGTTTATTCAGCTCTCTATAGTCAACGCAAAGTCTCAAAGGACCATCTACCTTGGTGGCAAAGACGACTGGTGCTCCCCACTCTAAAATGATCCTCCTAATAAATCCCTTTTCCATCAACTCGTTTTCTTTCTTATTCAACTCACCTCTCTTTTGGATCCATATACCTCAAGGGTAAGGCAACAGGTCTGGCATTCTCTACATGATAAATTTTAAACTCGATCTCTTGCTAGGGTGTGAGACCAGTAACCTTGGAAAAGATATCTGGGTAATCTCTAACTATAGGCACGGTATCTAGCTCATGTGAAAGGTTTAAAGAATATAAATAGCTCAACATAACTAATCCTGATGGATCGCAATAAACCTCCAAGCTACGTCCATTACATGTAATAACAACCTACCTATCATAGTCTAATATAGCCACATACAGTATCATCCAATCCATGCCCAATATCAACCCAAACCTAGAAAATCCTAAGATAAAAGCATCATAATTGAACTCGACCCCCAAAATGAACAATTTCAAACCCCTACATATTGTCAAATAGGCCAATCCTCTAATAGGGTTTGACACAACTACATGGTCCTTAACTATACTAGTGTCTAAGTGTAACTCATACATAAGTCTGTTAGGTATAAAAGAGTGTGATGCCCCCGTGTCAAATAAAGTGCGAATGGATAAACTAGATAAAGTCAATGCACCTTCGATCATGACCTTCTTTCCTTTATTAACAACTGGTGGCGTACTCAAGCTAGGTACTGCGTCAGTGCATAAGCTGGGACCACCTGGGTAAAGGTCTTCTGAGTTGTTGGACATTCCTGATTCATATGCCCAAACTGATTGCAATTATAACACTTGACCTTCGAACTCTCTGGTCTGCACTCCTTCACGAAATGTCCCTTCTTGCCACATTACCTACAATGCATATCCTATTTTTTAGGCTTTCCTTTGGGTCCAAATCCTCCCTTACACTAATCCTGCTGCGCTTTCCCTCTAGTATTCTTGGGCTTCTCATTTGCTTCCACCTTATAGACAGTATCCAGCAAAGCTATTTCAACTAAACCCTCGTATGTAGCACCCATAGAGATATGACTCAGAGCTAAACCTTGAAGAGGTTGATTCAGCCCTTTAGAAAAATTTAAAGCCTTCTTATGTGGGGCACTAACCAGCTCCATCCCAAATCTGGCAAGCTCATTGAATTGATTAACATACTCCTTTACTAACATGTCTTCTTGCATTAAGTGGATAAACTTCTCTAATTGTACTCCTTCCTCGGCTCTCGAAAGAAACTTCATCTCAAAGCATCTCCGAAACTCACCTCAATTGATCTCTCCTCCCTCAGTCTCTGCCTCAACTACCTCCCACCAACTAAGAGCCTCTTCCTATAACTGCAAAGTAACTAACTGCTTCCTCACCTCATCAACCAGACCCATTAACCCAAAAATACCCTCATAAGTTCGGATCCATGTCCTCAAATTCATATATGACTCAATCCCCACATACAGCTTTCCTCCAAGACCGGTGAAATCCTTACACGACTTAGAAAAATCTATAGCAGCAGGTGAGTGGGTAGGAGCTACACATATCGCTCTCTTTGTGGGTCCTTTAGTGGGATTAAGCTGGGCTTGTTCCCTCGCCTGAAGATACCGGCGGAACCAAATCGAAAGGTCAATGCCACAAACCTTGGCTGCGTTGCCTGAGTCTGAACCTACGGGATCACTCATCTTCTATCTATGATTTTTAAGCATTCTATTAGCAACTTTCCACAGATAATATAGGAATGAATAAGAGATAGCATAGGCATGAACAAGAGAGATTACGATATATAAAGAAATTGAAAAGCTTTTTGAAAACCTTTATCTATATATATAATTTCAAAAACCATTCTTGAAAACTTTCTGGAAAACATTATGAGAAACCTTTTGAAAAAACATTTTTTCAAAACTTTTAAAGTATGTTCTCTCAATACGGTCCTAATCCCTAAGAAACTTTGAACTTAGGCTCTAATACCAAATGTGACAGCTCGCACTTCTCAACACCACCGATCCAAAGTCTAGTGTTACTTCTAGACTTGCATCGGCGCTAAGAAGTACGAGCTATCGGATTTTTATAACATTACAGTGACTAATAGAAATATATATGATCTGGGATATACTACACTTCCAGAACTCACCGTAGAAGGAACCAAATATAAATACATAAAATATCCATAATAGAATATATCCCAAAAGACGGTATCAGAAAAACAATACGTAGTCAAATACAGAGTATATAGAAATCCCACTCAAAGTTTGATAAAAGAAATACTAAGTACTGATAAGACATACGGATACATGGAGAGTGAATAAAGGATAAGCAACTCCTATGATGAGCTCGCCTCTCCACATACTGAAATCGGGCCAAATAACCTGCTGCCTTAACCTCATGTGGTGGGGAAAAGAAAGGAAAAGGTTGGGTCAGACAAAAGTCTGGTGAATGAGTACAGGTTTAATATATGGTGATCATATGCAGTTGACTTTAATTCTACTCTGTGTCATATGGTGTCCTACAAGTGTTCGTGTATTCCTAGGGCCTTTTGCTTAGGGTTTTTTATTCATCACATACTTACACTACCAAAATGTGGAGGATATTACAAGGATCCAACTATGGATCGGACCTCCATAAACAATGATTGACCAGCACTCTAGAGCTACTCAATATGGAAACACCGCTACTAGAGCTACTCGATACGGAAACACCGCTACTATAGCTACTCGATATGGAAACACCGTCGTTAGGCTACTAAATATAGGAACACAACCACTAGGCTACTAAATATGAAAACACAGCCACTGGGCTACATGATATAGAAACACCGCCACCAGGGCTACATGGGAATAAATTTCCCATAACCTATGACTATACGTAACCCAACTACGCATCAAGGGGAGCCCCCAATGCTGACTTGCTAGTATGTCTCATCGTCTAGATCAATGTCCACCTCTTAATCGTAATATAAGCCACTTATTGCATGCCCCGGGCTTCATCTACCACATAGTATCATGCCACGTCACAATTGTGAATACAAAGGAGTCACATTGTGCTAGATCCAAACACTACATCAAGCATCAGTCAGTTCTACGCGTCCATCGTAAAATCTCCTGTGAGTGCCTTTGTGATAAAATTGCCCCTATTGGGTAAAGTGCATTTACCCAACCCTAAAACGTCCTAGCATCATCTCATAGGGAACTGGCTTCCCTTCTACCTCTAACATCCACATATATGTATAAATACGATTATACATACAACTAATAGGTTTAATAATTTTATTACTAACCTGGACCTTAGGCTTAGGTTCGAATTCTGCATTTCAGATCTCAGCCGGTCGACCGCTACAACCTATAGGTCGACTGCTTAGACTGAACGGTCGACCGGTCATAGTGTAAAATTTAGGATTTTCTGATATTTAGCGATTTCATTTTTAATCATTCGTTAATTTAATTTACACAGTGAACCCTAAGCAATTTACAGTGACCAGTCTTTGCAATTTCGCCTTACTTTTTATTGGTTTCAAATTCATAGATTTTAGCAATTAATTATACTAGTTTAATACAGGGTTAGCCAATTTTTTTTGGGTTTCAATCCAATAATAAAGGGTTTAACCTGGGTAAAAATCATATATGTCAATTTATACCAATTTCTATTTCAAATTAGATTTAACAATAAGGGTTTACAGTTTATAGTTTAATTACTAACATCCTAGATCGGATAGATTAGGTTAAAACTAATTTTAAAATTATCATCTTATTAAACCTGTTGCCACTCACCTCGAATCCAAGCTTTAATTCTATGCTTCATTGAAGACTCGACACCCATTAGCTTGCCCCAACCTTGATCTATTTATTAGCGTGCTCTTGCTTTTTGATCTTAATTTATTTTCGATAGGAAGTTTTTTTTAAGTGAAGAGAAGAAATTTTGGCAGAGTTTCGGTATATAGTGAAATTTTTAATGAAATTAGGCTTATCCTGGGTGTTTATTTATAGGAGTTGGAGATTGATTTGGAGCATCAGATTTTCCCTACAAAATCTTTGTCCTCATCTCAACCGTACATCAGAAACTTGGCAGCAAAGAAATATATTTGGTTCGAACCATTGCTGTTCAATTCATGCACCAAGTTCTCGAATTTATGTGTCAAATGATTGACCATCAATAGGAACCGGTCGACCGTTGAAACCCAAGGGTCGACCGCTCATAGTGTTAATTTTGGTAAGCTTTTATTTTTTAAATTTATTTTGTTTTCAAATTTTCAAACGTCCGTAACTTCTTCGTACCAACTTCGATTGCGAAGTGTTATATATGAAAATTTTCTAGAAAATCTCTACAAATGCAATGGTACAAGCTTTATAGTCCAATTCAAACTTATGTGAAAAGTTCATTTTAGCCCTTGTTTTATTTAAATTAAATTTTCTTATTAAATTTTCCACTAAATTTCTAGGTGTTACAAATTCATAATTTAAAACTATTTTTTAATATATAAACCTATTAGGATGTAGTGTGCTACGGAAAGATAGTTAAAAGGTTAATTTTTAATCGATTGTAATTAATAAAAGTTAATCCCCTTTTAATTAAAAAGTGTGACCTATAAAAGTGTTCGAAATTAGACATATTATATATTAAAATGGTTATTCTTGATGACATGAACTCACTTGTGGTGTTCGTTCGTCGATTGGGTTTATAGTTTGATCTAAAAACACATCGGAAATTTCGATGAACATGGGCCATCAATTTCAATCCAACTGTTAAACGACTACGATATGATGATCGGGTTATATGGTTGTGTAGAGGAGATTGAGTAGGTTGTCGCACTGGTGTCTTATTAGTCGCAGGCAATCGAGGGTCGCAAGATCTGGGCGTTTCAGGTCGCAGTGACACTTTTGGCGGAGTTGGTCAAAGGGAGTGAGTCAAGTGGCATTGGGAAGCTTACGACATAAGGATTTCGATGTTATGGTCGGATTTTTTGTCGAAGGCAAATGGTGCATATGGTGGCGAAAAGAAGATGGTGGCTAAAACGAGAATGAAGGTTCGGGCTCTGATGTTAGCACATGGAAGACAGAGGGTTATATTATTATCAATAAATACAATCAAATAATTCCCTTAACTTCAATTTTTTATAACTCTTGCATACAGCCTCTGTTTCACGCGTTGTTTGTTGCATTGAGATCAAGACAGGATGATGAACATTTTGAAATGTTGTTTGTTGAGTTTTGAGATGTTTCAGAAAAGTATTTTAGTTTGGATGGGTACGTTATACGTGACGATTACGATAGAATTATAGTACATTTTTCAAAGGAAATATGTTCTTCGGTGTAACCGGTGATGTCTAACGATGACTACTATGAGTATATGGGTGGCGGTACGTTTTTAAGAGGAAATGAGTACTCCAGTGTAACTGTCGACATCTAGCGACAGCGTTGCTAGGCATTTTTCAGAGGAAATGAGTACTTCGGTGCATGGTTTGATGAAGATGGGTACGGTACATTTTTCAAAGTAAATGAGTTCTTTGGCGTGGCCAATGACCTTTGATGACGATGATTTTGATAGGGTAGGTATTATGGTACATTTTTCATAGGAAATGAGTTCTTCTGTTTAACCAATAACATCTAGCGATTGCAAGCTGAGACATGCAATTCTTTAGTAGCGAATCACATACATTTTGACGATAATTAGTTGGGGTTCGGGCTCGATCGTGTTGAATTGGTCTTTGGCATATGAGTTGGGACTTTGGGTTCGATTGAGTGCATATGATTAGATATGGGTTAGTTTTAGTGAGACCTTATCCTATGTTTCCATTGTAATATTATATTTTGTTTATCTAACTTTTTGGGTGCATGTGACATAGGTTAAGGTATGGTTTTTGAGCACAAGTGTTGTTTTGCTGGTTTATTAATATTACACATTTGTATGATGCCTTTCACTTACCAGACATATGCATGATCCTCTCTGTCATTTTCTTCTTTTTAATTATACTTTGATAGGTCGATAAAGAGGACTAATGGTGACTTGGAGGCACGACGGTGTGAAAGAGAAGTGTATTTCTTTGTCTATTAGCTATCTACTATTTTTATTTCATTTATTTCCAAACATTATACTATTTCCATTATTAGTATAGAGAGAGGTGTTGTGGTTGGACTTTAATTGATTATGTGTTATTATATTTGTCTTTGATTACATTATTGATTATTATTATATTTTTATTCCTTCTTCCATGAGTTTCAGAAAGCGTAGAATATTGTAGATAGCTCTGTGATCTATTTTATATTACCTAAAAGCATTTTGCTGTCTGCGATGCCAGTTCCACTTTTATACATGGGTCGGGACATCGTAGATAGCGAGTTGCTACACTATCCCCACTAGTATCCATACTCAGCACCTCGTCATGATCCATCATCAATGCAGTATCATGTCCTCCTCGCCCTTGCATACCAAGGAACTCCCATAGTATCTAACAATGGTATCACAATAGTTTAGTCATATTCTATCTGTATCTGAAAGACTCCATCAAAGGGTTATCTAACCTTGCCTCCTAACTCAAACAAACTAGCAAACGACTGTGAGGCGGTGCATGTCCTAAACATGATCTACACTAGTAGAGGGCATAATCTATTTAGGCTAACCCCCCATTTTTTGTTGACCGCTCAGGACCGGTGATGTTCTCGACCAAAGAAGCAGCTCTTATTCCCGTATATGGTACCAACCACACTGTCATAGTGTTGAGCCTTGCTCACCATCCCATTTAGATTTCCTAACTCAATCTAGGAAATATCCCTTGTGTGAGGAATGCGGAATATGGATCTTAAGGCTAGAATGAACACTAGAGGGGGGTGAATAGTGTTTATAAGAAATTACTAAATCTTTTTGAGTTATTGTTGATTTGTACACAAATGTATGCAATATTAAGACACGGATATAATCACAGAATCAAACACAGATGCAGAAATAAAGTAAATGCAGTAAAGGAAAGAACACACCGGATTTTATACTGGTTCGGAGTTACCCTACATCCAGTCCTGCACAACTAAGTACGGATTTCCTTTCAAAAGCAATTCAACAATTACAACCCTCGATTTCAAGGCCACGAGGTACACCCTCCAGAATCACAATCCTCTGGGTAGAGATACTTGATTTCCGGGCAATAAGTTCACCCAATTGATTTCTCAAGGCTACAATCACACCTTTTCTCACTTGATTGATTTCCAAGGCTACAATCACACCTTTTACTCTATTGATTACAAAGAAAGCCTATAACTCTGAATAACACTAAGGATCTTGATGAGATAGTGACAGAGAATCAAACCAGAGATTATCTAGTTAGATTCAATGTTGATTTCGGCAGAGTAATGGTAAGAATATGTATAAATAAATGTGAAAGAAGAAGAGAAGTGAAAACCAGAAAATCTATATATAAATTCGTTGAAACTAACCCCTATTTATAGAAGAACAACATCCATGTCCATTCGTGAAAGGTTATGGCGAATAGACACTTCTTTTGAAATTCAAATTTTTGAATCTAACTGTCACTATGTCGACATGGGGTACTAGGGCATGTCGACATCCCAAAGGAAATTTTGATGTTTTGTTTTTCTTTGAAAATAACCTTTATCTTATATTAAAACTATTTTAAACTTTATTAATATTCTTGACTATAGATAAAATACATAGATAAATATAGAGAATAATATATATAAAATTTTACTATAATTTTATATTTAAATCTATGTAAATATTAAAAGTTAAATATATTAAAAGATAGTTTAAAACAAACGAAGTTTAAAACAAGAATTTATTTAAGAACAAAATCAAAGAATATTTTTTAAGGCTAAAACATCTTTTTGAAAATCATTTGAAAAGATAATTTTTAAGGCTAAAACATTTTGAAAAGCAGTTTTGAAAATCATTTTGACGTAGTTTTGCAAGCTTCTTCCTGTAGAATATCTCATCACATCAGGACTCGAGAACTTGTACAAAACCAGGATGCTTGTGGGTTTGTAAGCCACTTGTCGTAGGTTTGTAAGCTACTTGTCGTGGGTTTGTAAGCCACTAAAAAGGTAGAAATGGGTTCCATCCCAAATGAAAATATGGAATGAAGATTTTAGTGCTATTGTGAAGTTTTAACATAATTCTAGACTCAATACTTATCTTGAAATCTTGAACTCTTGATAATCTTGATATTCTTGATAATCTTGATATTCTTGATACTCATGAGTCTTCAATCTTGATATCTTGAATCTCTATACTGTACAGTCTTCATTCTTGGTACATGCATGGTTAAATCCTCCATATACATATATATCTAAACTATAATGTTAGTATTTATATTTTATAATATTATTCTAAGGTTGTTGTCTTCAAAACCATCAACTCATGGACTAACAATCTCCCCCTTTTTGATGATGACAACCTTTGTTTATAAAATATCACTTCTATCCTAATAAATTTCCCTAAAACTGATAACTCCCCCTTAATCTATGCCTAACTCTCCTATTTTATATTTCTCCCCCTTTGTCATCAACAAAAACAAACTAACTCCAAACTATATAACTCCTCCTCATTCTTGTACTTAAGTACCTGCATTAAACTATATAATAGAGTATATAATAGATAGATTAAGAAATAACTATACTTATAGACATGATATTCAATTAATATATCAATGTGTATTTATACATTCATTAATCCACACAAAGTGTCAATCAAACCAATCAAATCAAACAAACCAACATCAAACGTTTCGAGAAACTTCCACCCATCCTTCTTCTCCGAAAATAGGGTCTGCTTTAATGGCATCCCAATTTTCATTGTCATTTGTGAGAGAGACAGGAGGATGTTCTTCGTTATCATCCTTGTGCAATGAAGAAATCATTCTTCGCATTGCATCAAAATGCCTTTCTTGCTCCTTGATCATCTGCATTTGACTCAACTCTATGTGTCGCTGGTTACGAAGAATGAACGAAAGAATATTCTTGAATGAATTAAGAGTCTCTTCAAGATTCTCGGTTAAATTGTGAATAGGATTTTCCATTTTTGAATTTGTGAGAAGAATGAGAGATAAAGAAGATAGAAAATAATATTGAGTGAAGAATTCTGGAAGAAATAGGTATTTATAGGTGTAGGAATTCGTTTGAAATGAATAGACATAGGGTAGTTATTCAAATTTGAAATGAAATGTCATTTCTGACCAGTACATGACGACATGGTCAAGGGGGGATGTCGACATGGTCCAGTGAATTTTGATGACCTTTTTGATTTTGTGAATAATTGTGTGTATATATATATTTATATAATATACTAACATTTATTCAGGAGATAAGATAAGCTAGATAACAGAAAAGGAAATCAATTTCATTGCATAATAGGATAATACAATGATTAACCATAAAGAACTACATAAACATTCAAACTAAAGCAAACTAGAGTAATACATCATGAAATGAAAAGATACAACTAGTTAGAAGATGATGAAGATGAAGATAATCCAAATTTCTTGCTGATTTTGGAGAAAAACTTGGTCAACTTGGATGACATTTTGTCCAACTTCTTACTAACGGATCGTTTAAGAATTCGTTGATTCTTACCAATTATCTTTTGGTTTTTGAGAAGGGTTTTGTTGGTAGGATTGGAGGGATATTCATTACTTTCTAGGGATGTTTCACCTTCTTCTTCTTCTATTTCTATTTCATCCCCTTCTTCTTCTTCCTCTTCCTCCTCTTCCATTTCTTCATGAGCCAAACGCTCTTCCTTTTCGGCAAGAGTCTCATAAGGTTGAAAAACATATGGGATTTTCATGAGAGAAATGTTTGAGATATTAAAAACTTTTCTGGAAATAAATTCTTCTCCTTTGAAATTTACTCTAAAATAGTTGAAAATCCGAGTAAGGTAAATTCCATGATATAAAGTGTTTTCTCCCATTTCAAAATTTTTAGAACGAAGTTCATCCAAAATAACTTGCACCCAATTGATATCATAATTTCCGAAAATAGCAAAAAGAGCTTTGCAAACTTTTGAGGTAGGATTGTTAAAATTCCCCGATCTTGGGGTCAAAGTATGTTGTAAAAGAAGGTTAACAATTCTTGCTTTTGGATGAAAGTTTCAGTTTTTAAATTCAAAGTTTTCATCTCCTTCAAAAATATGATGAAATGTCTCACGATCATGTTCATCGATTTGAAAACTAGAAAAATCCATTCCCGTGCTTTTGCAATTGAGAATGGTACCCAAAAGATCACAATTCAAAACAATTTTAGTGCCTTTGACACTACTCCAAATTTCATTATCATTTCCTTCATAAAATTCTCGATTGAGATTTGCATAGAAAATTTTAACAAGATTTGGGTAACAAACAAAATCATTTTGATATGAATCAACAAGACTAAGAATTTGATTGTTTGCAAAAAGAGTATCAATTTCATAAGAAGCAAAATCTTGAAAAATAGAAAATTTTCCGGGATGGACTTTTCCATAATTAGCATAATTGATGTATGCTTTTATGGCCTCCGGATTATTAAGGAGTTGCTCTTTCAAGTTTCTGGAAAGTCTTATGGTGGAGGGGTTGCTTGAAGAAGCCATTAAAGTAGAGAGTTGAGAGCTTGAAGTTTTGAAGTGAGAGTTTGAATTTGAAAATGAAAGTGAAAAGTTGTGATAAAAGATAGTGAATAAATAGATTTTTGAAAGACATGTTCTCTGGTCCAAAAGATGCCTTTTCAGAGTATTGAATGAAGTTAAAAGGTGGAGAGAAATTCAACCATTTGAATTCAAATTTTGAATTTCAAATTCTGGTACCTATGTCGACATCAGGGTAGGGACCATGTCGACATATGCCTGTGAATTTCTATGATTTATTTTTCCTAAGTATTCTAATATATATATACTTATTATTTTAATGTCTATATATATATCTGGAATATTATTAGAATTATAGTATATTCCAGAAAATATTATTATATTATTAAAAAAAAAAAAAAAATAATAATAAAATTATAATAAAAATAAAATAATAAAAAATAAATTTAAAATTCAATCAACACACCAATTCATAATCAATCAAGCAATCAATCATCTAATTCTAAGCATGCAATTTCAGTCAATTGTATTGTAAATGTGTACCTTTTTCTGAGTCCGTTTCCTTGAATTCGTTGAATTCGTGAACTGCCGTGAGACAAAAATTTGAATTATCTGTCTTTTGATCATCATCGCTTGAGGACGAGTCTGAGTCATATAGAGTAGCAGTAAATGCACGCTTCCGTTTCTTTACTGAATCATTGTTTATAGGAGGATTCTGCCTATCTGGATACGGACAGTCTCTTTTCATATGGCCTGGTTCATCACAGTTGAAACATTTGACATTGTTTGGCACTGCATTCTGATTTCCAGAATTCTTATAGTTGTTTCTCTTGAGATTATTCATCTTTCTATATTTCAGGAATTTCCGAAGATTCCTGGTCATAAATGTTATCTCTTCATCATTATCACTGTTTGAGTCTGATCCGTCGGTTAATGCATTGAATGCCATTGATTTCTTTTCAGATGATTTCTTTCTCTTCTCCCGATCATTTGGACTTTAAACGACATTAGATTTCCAATAAATTCTTCTATCTTTAAGGTACTGATGTCATTTGCCTCTTCAATTGCAAGTGTATTTTGATCCCATTCTGGAGTGAGAGAATTTAAAAAATTTCTGACTTGATCTTCTTTCGATAATTCCTTTCCCAAGGATATTAAAGAATGTACAATATCCTGAAATCGACTATACATATCAGAAATAGACTCATTAGTATTCATTTTAAATAACTGAAACTGATTTGTGAGCATGGAAATTTTGGTCTGTTTAACTTTGTTTGTTCCTTCATGAGTAACTTGCAAAGTTTTCCAGATTTCATATGCAGACTTACAAACTGACACTCTATTAAATTAATTCCTATCAAGTGAACAAAATAGAATATTCATTGCTTTAGAATTATTTTGTGCAACAGCCTTTTGCTCAGTGGTCCACTGTGCAAAGTCAGTTGTGGGTTTAGAATATTCATTCTGTGTGGTGTTCCAAGTGTCTAATCCTACAGATTGTAAATATATTTTCATCCTACATGCCCAATATGCATAGTTACTGCCATTAAAAAGTGGTGGTCTGACAGTAGACTGACCTTCTACAAATGAACTAGTGTTAGAAACAGTACCAGTGTTGGTAGCCATTTAGAAAACTTTTCAAAATTCAGATTATGAAATTTTGAAAACCTTGCTCCGATACCAAATGTGAGGAATGCGGAATATGGATCTTAAGGCTAGAATGAACACTAGAGGTGGGGTGAATAGTGTTTATAAGAAATTACTAAATCTTTTTGAGTTATTGTTGATTTGTACACAAATGTATGCAATATTCTGACACAGATATAATCACAGAATCAAACACGGATGTAGAAATAAAGTAAATGTAGTAAAGGAAAGAACACACCGGATTTTATACTAGTTCGGAGTTACCCTACATCCAGTCCTACACAACTAAGTATGGATTTCCTTTCAAAAGCAATTCAACAATTACAACCCTCGATTTCAAGGCCACGAGGTACACCCTCCAGAATCACAATCCTCTGGGTAGAGATACTTGATTTCCGGGCAACAAGTTCACCCAATTGATTTCTCAAGGCTACAATCACACCTTTTCTCACTTGATTGATTTCCAAGGCTACAATCACACCTTTTACTCTATTGATTACAAAGAAAGCCTATAACTCTGAATAACACTGAGGATCTTGATGAGATAGTGACAAAGAATCAAACCAGAGATTATATAGTTAGATTCAATGTTGATTTCGGCAGAGTAATGGTAAGAATATGTATAAAGAAATGTGGAAGAAGAAGAGAAGTGAAAACCAGAAAATCTATATATAAATTCGTTGAAACTAACCCCTATTTATAGAAGAACAACAGCCATGTCCATTCGTGAAATGTTATGGCGAATAGACACTTCTTTTGAAATTCAAAATTTTGAATCTAACTGTCACTATGTCGACATGGTGTACTAGGGCATGTCGACGTCCCAAAGGAAATTTTGATGTTTTGTTTTTCTTTGAAAATAACCTTTATCTTATATTAAAACTATTTTAAACTTTATTAATATTCTTGACTATAGATAAAATACATAGATAAATATAGAGAATAATATATATATATATAATTTTACTATAATTTTATATTTAAATCTAAGTAAATATTAAAAGTTAAATATATTAAAAGATAGTTTAAAACAAACGAAGTTTAAAACAAGAATTTATTTAGGAACAAAATCAAAGAATATTTTTTAAGGCTAAAACATCTTTTTGAAAATCATTTGAAAAGATAATTTTTAAGGCTAAAACATTTTGAAAAGCAGTTTTGAAAATCATTTTGAAGTAGTTTTGCAAGCTTCTTCCTGTAGAATATCTCATCACATCAGGACTCGAGAACTTGTACAAAACCAGGATGTTCGTGGGTTTGTAAGCCACTTGTCGTAGGTTTGTAAGCTACTTGTCGTGGGTTTGTAAGCCACTAAAAAGGTAGAAATGGGTTCCATCCCAAATGAAAATACGAAATGAAGATTTCAGTGCTATTGTGAAGTTTTAACATAATTCTAGACTCAATACTTATCTTGAAATCTTGAACTCTTGATAATCTTGATAATCTTGATATTCTTGATACTCATGAGTCTTCAATCTTGATATCTTGAATCTCTATACTGTACAGTCTTCATTCTTGGTACCTGCATGGTTAAATCCTGCATATACATATATATCTAAATTATAATGTTAATATTTATATTTTATAATCTTATTCTAAGGTTGTTGTCATCAAAACCATCAACTCATGGACTAACACCTTGTTACTTAATACCCCCTAAACTATTAAAGCAGACTCTACTTGTCCTTTAACACTCCAACTGAGTCAAACATCCTACTTGGTATTCCCTTTATACACGAATGTATAATCCCACGAGTTCTATAGTTGGATATGTCTTACATCGGTATAATGTACACAACTGCTGGTAGCCCCTTGAGGTGGGCAGACTTCTATTGTGTAACACTATTGACCTCGCAATCCTACCCATATTAATGACTATATCATTTCTTGTTTAATCTAAGCTATTAGCTCACTTTAATAATTCACACCCATCATAAATGAATACCTGAGGCTACGTATATATCCCTACTTATTAATTTACTATGCCTTTAATGTTCAACTATTAATAATATTTCTTTACTTCTTCATGTGTTTACTTCTTATTTCATTAATGTCAATTTAGTGTCATTTACCGCTTACTTTTAACTTAAAAGATTTGAATATCCTTTACCACTTACTTTCACATTTATTACTAAATCTATTTACTATTCCTTTTTGTCTCTCAACATCATTTTTTGGTTACTAATCTTGTTACTAACTCATTTCATTACTTTGCCTACGTTTATCGCTTATTAGTTAATTTCTAATTCGTCTTTATTACATATATTAATTCTACAGATTCAAGTTATTTTTGTTGCTATTAAAACCTTTTGTTAAACATAGGGATTTCTACATTTTAATACGTTGGAATTACATCTCCCTGAAGGGAAAGGTTAACACTGTAAATTTATGTAACTTATCTATAAAGGGAATTTGTATTACGTTTGAAATTACAAGGAATTATCCTTTTGTAGCTATTGAAATAGACACTACAATGTACAGTAAATATCTTTATTTTATACATCTCTTTCTTTTAGGCATATTCCTTCTTATTTCAATTGATACACTTTTATTTATAAATCTGAAGTTGATAATGTATAAAAGTTTACATTGCGACACCCAACATTCTAATGAATTAAAATACTACTTAAATCCCAACAAATTTTGTGATAACTTCTAATTTACATTTACTTGCCTAAATCATTTAACCAACAAATCTGGAACTACTATATAATCCTATTAATTTAGGGACTACTCTTACCCTTACTTTCTAGATTCATATATATATATATACATACATATATATGCATATATACCAAATTACTTTTAGGCATAAAGGAACAGATTTACAAAGATACAGATCTAATATTACATAAAAGTATATAATTCCCGCTAACCTTTTCAGCTTTTCAAATCTCCATATCTAATCCGTGTTATTCCAGTTTGAATTTCCTTTTGCTTCCTATTGGAATACATATACCACAAGCATACATATATCTATTAGAAATCTAGAGCTGAGAAGAGATTTGGATTTAATTTAGATTTGGATCTGAATTAATAGTTTCCCTTGGTTTTGGTGATTCGATTCGACACTATTCTTCTTCACTGTTATCCTTTGCTATTCTCCACTTGTATATACATATACAAATTATAGATTTGTTTAGATTTAAGAATTTGTAGAGAAGAGAAAATGGCAGAGTTTTGTTGTTGCTTAAGAAAATAGGAAAGAAAAATTGAGGGGTTAGGTCCATATTTATAGGGGTTCAAATCAACGCCAGCTGTTAGATAATATTCTTTTAAGTCCGGACCATTGGCCTAGGTTCAATTTGCAGCCGACGGACCATAAGTGGTCGACTGCTATCCTTCCACTGATTGATCACTAGGGGTCGACCGGTCACAGTAAAGCGGTCGACTGGTTGTCGTTTTATGTCAGTTATTAATTTATTTCCCTAATTACTTTATTTTATATATATTTAACTTACTCGATTAATGTTAATTATACTTAAGGGTTAAGCAACCTTTAACGTTAGATGTTGTTAGTAAATTACATTTACTTCCTTAATTAGTTAGATATATAATTGTTTATGATCTGAAATATTCAAACATTAATAACTTTTTTGTTTGAACTTCGATTAGAAAACTTTATATATGAAAATTGATCAGGAAATCTCCACTAACTCAACGGTGCAAGTTTCATAGCCAAATTTTAACGTTTGTGAAAATTCTATTTTTGGCATTATTAATTATTAGTTAAAGTTCTTTTTAATTAATTATCGTTAAATTTATGGAGTGTTACAACTATAGTTCATTAATTTGCCTGAAAAAGATATTGAACTTTTTATGTAATAATATATTATTTTACCGATGGAGAAAATTAAATCAAATTTGACTGGATTGCGTTTTATTTGAATGGTTAGATAAGTAGAGATGTGTACATGAACGAATGATGGTTTTATTATATACAGAAATATAAATAATAATAATAATAATAATAATAATACATATCAAAAATTGTTTGAAGTGGGTGATATATAATGTTATGAGAGAAAATGGGAAATGAGGAAATTAGAGTCCAAGATTCGCAATTTGCATTTCATTATATTTATATATATTAAATAATAGTAAAACAAAATAATTTTAAAGGCTCTCAGTAATTCTAGTATTTTTTTCTCCTCTCTCCTTAGTATTCTTATGGTATCTTATTTTAAAATATATTTATATAGTTTGTGATTTTATAATTAACTACACTGTTTTATTAATTCTTACCAACCATTTTATAGTTAAATATAGAAAATCTTGATCCACAGCAGCGAAATAAAATAACAGGGTTCTAAAAGCCACAATCACGAAAACAATTTAACAAAGTTCTTGAAAAACAAGTAGTTAAAATCTATATTGCAAAGAAATTTAAGTATTACTTGACAGCATTGTGATTGGAACAGAGTAGCGTAAAGAGTAATATAAAAGAAAATACCTTTTAAGAAGGCAGCCGTTTCTTTCTCATTAAATCTCTATTTTAAATCGGTATCTTCTTTCTAAAATTTGTTACCCTACCATTCTTCCACATCCATACCTTGAAAAATAAAAAGCATAGATGAGAGTTGGATAACACAGAATGATACATGTTGATAGATTATGCTATAATAGATGTTTTAAAGAAGGAAATAATTTTTTTCTAAAATTCCATGTTCATTTATGATTTAAACACAATACATATATGACTATAATAAGAAAAAAAAGTCCTTTCCATCCCTAAAATTACATTTTATCAAGTAGTAAATTAAATTAACATAACCGAAAGAATAATATGCAACCAGTAATTGATTGGAAGCAAAGTTTGCACATAAAATTTAAATAATATTTGGTAACATAAGTGAAAACCAATGTCTAAGTATATGCATATTAATCTCGTTATTGCATGAAATCTTACCAACCATAAAAATACTAAAATATACCAATAAATGAGTTAATTTAGCATGGATACATTTGACGCTAATGCCCAAAGACTGGATCACACAATTATTTGTAAGTAATATACATTTGAATCAGACGGTGCACCTCAATATCACATTCATAATTCACAAAGCTTCAATTCTTTCTCTTTTTGGATTACTAATACTTAACACTAGGAATCAAACTTTCTTCAAATTAAATGGAAATGATGAAGAAAGTACACGGAAAATATATAAAAGAAACTGCACATAAGTTTGGAATTTCATTAATTTGAAATATCAAGTTAACTTCAGATAAAAAACACAATAAACGTATAGCTACATTAAGAACAATTTACAGTTTCCTTGCCATTGATAGCATAAAATCCTTTATAGTACTAAATTAAAACTAACATAAATGTCATATTGATTTGGAATTAGTAATTGGTTTGAAGCTAAATCTGCAAACCAAAATCAAAATAATGAAAAAATGGTTTGTGGTATTAACGAAAACTATTGTGGAGTACATGAATATTAATCTCACTGTTTTATATAATCATACCAAGCATAAAAGTGCCAACGCATACTCATAGATGAGCCGATTTACCAAGAATATTCTGCATACTAATTCGATGCCCAAAGCCTGTAGCATTTTCTTTTTCTTTCTGGATAAATGATGTCTAATACTTGAAAATCGCTAATACTTACAATGTCATAAAACTGATAAAGAAGTATAGGAAAACTTGAAAGAGAAATGGCCTCATAACATAGGAGTTTCATCTTTTGATCTATACTTCACTTTCTAATAAAAATTTAAGGCATCTTTGAAGCCATATATTTCAATATTAGTAGAGAAAAATACTAATTACATATCTATCTTAGTACCGCTTTTGAATTTTCTTAGCTAGATGTCCAATCTCATGACTTATCTCATCTTCATATGACCTTTACAAAAATGGAGCCAAAGAAGAAAAGAGATTTTCTTTTTATTTAATTAGACTGATAAGAGAATAGGAAAAAAAATGGAGATTGAACATCGCTGAATGTAGAGAATAAATGATATTAGGATTCTGTAATTGGAAAAAAATTGAAGAATCGTTCTTATTCAACTGTGGGTAATAGTTGATAGGAGGAAGATGTATAATGGAAAGATAAGTTCTAAAACTTCAACGGGTCTATTGGTATTTCTTTTAAAAAATAACGGCAAATAAGAAAAAGTAAAGAAATTTTATGACAACTAAATTACTAGGACACATGGCAGCATATGAGACTTTTGAGAAAACTGGAAATGAAGGGGTACACGGATTTAAACTAAACTTTCATACAATATAATAGATAGAATAGATTAGAAGTCATCACTTATAGCAATTGTCCATACGTTAGCAAATTACTATCTTAGAATGCCTCTTATAGCACAAATGTGCAAAATATGAACTCCCAATGGCCAATATGCATGAAATGGCCAGTTCACATTTAATGTTGCTAATTGATTTAGTAAGGGGCATGTTTATGGTATGCCTAGTGATTATTATGTCATACAGTTACTAGCCTCACATACTTTAAGCTACCCTTGTAAATATACTTTGGTATATGATTAAGATATACTACACACATGAAAGAATGAGTGTATAATCAAAGTCAAACTTTATCATGCAAATATCAATATGTGCAAATTGCTAGTTTATCTTGTAATGGATAAATATATTGGTTCTTGACATAATGTTGGTTCACTTGATAGTTTTACTTGCATAAACTAACGTAGTAAAAGTTCAATCGTATGTATGCATTTAATTTTTTGTCATTTTTTGAAGGATTAAATGATTGTTTTTTTTACTGATTTTCAAGTTAATAATATGAACATTGTCATTCTTTATAAAACACTAGGTATAAGGTGTGGGTACATAAAATAACTTTATAATGGTTTGTTTGAGATTTTACTCTAGAATTTTCTTTAAGTTATGATAGTATGCTACTTATATTACTTACAGTGTATAGGACCACATCTCTCTTTCTCTCGTCCCCATTCTAAAACTGGCCGTATAAGGGCTCCGATTGTGCCATCGATATACTTAGCATATGAAAACCATGAGGCTAGCGCTAGCTGAGTTAGGCCAAGCGTATTCTTATGAGCAAGGCGACCTCAGGGATTTCACTTTGTTTGGTCAGTCCTATGACTATTTACTTAAATTATACTCTCTTCAAAAGTAGCATCTCAAACCCTATGCCATATGCATATATTTTGATCAAATATAAATTATTTAAAAAATTGTGTATTTTTTACTTTTCAGAAAGAGATTAGTGTTTTTTTTTATTTTCCTTTATTTCATCAGTATATTAGTATATTTTCCTTTCCATTCGATCTTTTCTCTTGCTATACATTTATGGTCAGGTAGCCTTGTACAAACATAATAATCATTTTCTCGGGAACATCAGATTTTTAGTTTTCCATGACTCTTGTGATCAATTTACTAATTTGTCAATGCAATTTTCTGTGGTAGCGTTAACTGCATAATTTATGTTGCCTTCTCAGTTCTCATTCCTTCCCATTCAATGTCATTTCAATTATGTTGATGTTGCAGGAGAAAAGGTTGCATGATAAGTTAGAGGATGAGAACAAAGCCAAGCTTAGAAAGAAGCAAGAGCAGTATTTCTTTCATCTTAGATAAAAATAAATTATGTGCAAAAGTAAATATTCATATCGCCTGCGTTAATTTAGTATATCTAGAAGCATCACGCACTAATGACATTGTTCATTCGCTTAGTTTTCGAAATTGATTTTAGGTGGCTATCCTACAAAGAGAGGATGCACGAGATAATAGCAGATGAAATGAACCGCATGGACGCAAACTCAAATGGAAATTGGAAAGAGATAATGGATAGGAGTTTCAAAAGAATGATGCAAAGGTAGTGACATGTCAGGTGGTCGATGGTTAGAAAGCGAGGTGCAGGTCCGAGCTGCACACCCTGAAGTGCGATCATGTTGGGTCAATGGCTACAATTGCCATGGCCAATGCGGATGACATTGTGCTATGAAACTGTGGATATTCAAGGGTGGTACTATGCAGAAAAGGGATGGATGTTCCTCACTCCCATGATCATAAGGTTTATATTTCATTCTTATTACCATTTAACTTAACTAGCTTTATAAAGCAAATAACCATATAAGATAGTGATATAATATTCAAAATCTTTGTTATAACCAAATTAATCCACTTTAAGATAAGAAAAAAAATTTGGATTTGTTTCAACATAACCAATTCCCTTTGTTTTAACATATAGTTATATCCTAAATCTATGTTATAGCACAAAGTAATTCGTTTTATTTGTTATGAAACACAATCAATTTCCTTTCGGATGAATTTATTTATATAATTAAAGAAGTTGCTGATTATATCCTTTTAATTACAGTTAGATCGACCAGATGATTTAGAAAGGATTCAAGCAATAAGAGAATGAGTTATCTACTGGGATGATGCTCAAGTTCTTGGAGTTTTTGCCATGTTCCGAGCCATAAGCAATCAATTAACCGATTAATCATATTTAATGCGTAATGTGTTATTGATGTAAATTACGGTCCATGCATACAATTATTCAATATAAACTTGTTTTAGAAAAAGTGACATTGATTCTTTCAACATGTATCATTCAATTGGCATCAAGATATTGCTTTTATGCCATGGTAAGTGTTCTTCAATGTTGTATTCTTACAATAATTCATGTGCGCAACTTATTTTCCTAAATGTAATTTTTTAGTTCATTAGTATGCCAATGGAGTTGCTCAATAATATGGTCATGTAAACCAAAATGTTTCATAGAGTTCTAAAAATGGCCTCTTAGAGTGATTTACTTCAATGAATGCTAGTTTGATACTTTATAAGGAAACCAATCTCAGACTGTTTTTGATAGTTTCAAGATATTTAAGCTAGCATGTAGGATAGGTTTGATTTGACAAGTTGGACAAATTTGATCAATTTTCAACTTTCTATTTATTATATTATCAATTATAACATGCAGAGGAATACAGAAAATTTGATTGATTTTATAAAATTTCAAATAAGTTAACCAAGTTTTATTTAAAATAACTTAGTTTATAAAAAATTAAGTAAGTTTTATAGTAATTCAACTAAGTTGGCTAAGTTTATAAAATTAATTAATTTTTTATAAAATTTAACTAAGTTAACTAAGTTTAAAAAATTAAATAAGTCAACCAAGTTCTAGAAAAATCAAATAAGTTTTTAAGAAATAACAAATTTTATAAAATTAACCAAGTTTGTACAAATTAGCCACGTTAACTAAGTTTTATAAAAATTAACTAAGTTAACTAAATATTAACAAAATTAAATAAATTTATAAAAACTATCAAAGTTTTATAAATATTCAACTAAGTTGACTAAAAGTTATGATATTTTCAAAACGAAAAATAGAGTTGAAGTGGAAAAAAAGTTATATAGAATTTAAAATATTACCATTCTAAAATGTGATAGAAAATAGTGGTAACTTTTGATGTTGCGAGTGAATTCGAGCGGTTCTTTTCGTAGTCGGAAGATATTGTTATAATAAACATAATGTTCGGCACTTTATCAAATTTTAAAGTTTTATAGCTTGTTTTTTACAAGCTGCAAACCTATACAGTATTAAGAAAAACTTAACGGTTGTACCAGTTTGTTTGAATCATTACTTCTGATTTCTTTATCCAATTCCTTTGTTTTTATATCGGTTGGAAAGATAATTTTTTGTAGAACTTTTCTATTAAATATTTCAACAATTTTTTATTTTAACTGGATTAAAAGGCTGAATGTTTACCGAGGGATATCGATGTCCTACACAGCAAAACTTAAGTGGCCTATCCCATTGTTATGCACATAACTTTTGCAGTTTTAATCCAATTTGAACGTTCTTGTACTTGTTATACAGATAAAAGAATAAGAAATTATTTTTCTTTTGATCACTTTCTAAAATTTTGAGTTTTGATAGGTTGAAGCATTGTTACAAAACTGTGTATATGCTGTCCAGAAATTAGATTTAGTGTTTTTCGAAATTAAAAGCAGAAAAACTAATGAAATAGCCAGTCATTCACCTTGAAAGTACTCTAGTTGGAGTCACCTTCACTATCCTAAAAGGTTCAATGTCCAATTAGCATCCTTACTAAGTGTCAACCGCTTTTCCTAGTCCCAAAAACACTTTCTTTTCACGTCGACGATTTATTCTTTACTTACATCCAATTTGATTTATTTACTCCCACTAAAGTTAAATCTTATAAATTTAATTGATTAAACTTCTAAATCTTAGCACTCTGTCGTATACCCATAAAATTTATACTTTTAACATCTTGTCGTCTAATATCTTCATGAGTGGACATATTTATAATTTTGAATTAAATCCTTTTTTTAATTTTTAATTGTGCACCCTACGCATTTCATACATGTGATTTTAAGTTAAATCAATCAATAATTTTAGATAAACAATTTTAACTTCCATATTATTTAAACAGGAAATTTTCTTCAAGGACAGATTTTGGGGCTTTTTTTTATGAAGGACGGCCCATAAAAAAATTTCTTCCAAGGACAAATTATCGTTTTTAGTTCTCCGGCCCAATTCTCGCGCGCTTATTCTTCTTCTTCATTCGATCAAAATTTTGAGTCGCGATCAAATATTTTTCTCATAATTGTAATATCAATCAACGTTATTCGTTTATTTCAATTTCGTCCACTTCAACGATTATTATTTTTTCCTTCCGTTCTTTTGTTGATCTCGTTCTTTTCATATCTGTACGGTGATCTCGTTTTTCTCAGGTATGCTTATATCAATCTGTTTTTTTGATGTTTTTCAATTCGAGTTAAATAAAATTGTTCCTGATTTATAATTGTGTTTATTATTATGCCTGATATGCAGTGTTGTTCTTCTCTTTGTTTTTTCATTCGTCGATGGATGACTGTGGAAGTACCAGCAGGTTTTTTATTGTTATACTCGTTTCTTTATGCAGTGTTGTTTTGTAGTTACTTTTCATTTGATTTATTTTGCATTCTCTTGCATTAATGTTGGGATGATTGGAGAAGTATCGTTGGTTGGGTTGTATATTAATTTGTTATTGAGTGGAAAACTATTGTATTTTAGGTTCAGTTTCTGGGTATCATTTTTATATTTTCTTAGTATCATTTTTTTTTCTTCGGTATCTAGGTATCAGTTTTATCTACGGTAGGTATCAGTTTTGTAAAATTGAATAATTAATGTTCTAAATCGTACATATTTTTACTGATGTTTATTATTATTATTATTATTTTTGCAGTGGGGATAACAGCCTTCTTTGTTTGTTTGTGTTGAATAATAATACTTTTAGCACTCGATTGTTTATCGATTGCTCTTTGTATGATTTGAAGAGTGAGATATGCCGATATTGGTCTCAATTAACTCCTTCTTCTATTCAGATTTCTTATGTACTTGAGGACAAAGTTATTATGGTTGACACTGATTCTGATATTCAGAGCATAATTTGTTTTCAGTTACACAAGAAAAGTTCTTTCTTTGGTTTTACTATTAAGGTTAAGGTTTGTGAATTGGAAGTTGTTGATGGTGCTTGTATTTCAAGTTCATCCTATGTTCCTGCTTCTTCATCTTCTATTGTATCTGTCTGTTCAAATGTTGTTAATGGTAAAAGTTATTTAAAAGATATGTTGAGGAGAGGGTCGACATTAAGCATTTCCAATTTTGTTGGTTTTTGTTTTGGAGGCGCTGAACATTTTAGAGAGTTTTTGATAGCATATCAAATTCAAAAGGGGTATGAATTAGTATTTTTAAAGAATTATGCTACAAGAGTCACTGTGATTTGCTCTTCGTATAAGAATGGTTGTCTTTTCAAAGTCCATGCTTCCTATGATTCTGGAGAATTGAAAAGGTTCTTTATGAGAAATTTGGTTTCTGATCATTCTTGTGGGGCTGGTCTAAGACATGTGAATAATCCACATATATCTAGTTCTTTTGTTAAATCGATGATTATTGATGAGATCCGCGATTGTCCAAGTAAAAAGCCTAAGGATATTATACTTGATTTTAAAAGAGAATACAATTTTCAGTTGTCTTATGGCTATGCTTATCATGGGAAACAACTTGCATTGATGGAGTTGCACGGTAATGATGCTTTGTCTTATAATGATTTGAGTTGGTATTTGGAAGCAGTGAAGAAATCTAATCCAGATAGTTATGTTGATATGGATGTTGATCCTTGTAGTAATGAATTTCAAAGGGTGGTTATTGCCTTTGGCGCTTGTTTACTTGGTTTCAAGTCTTGTCGTCCTATGATATTCTTAGATGCTACTCACTTGAAGGGACGTCCTGGTGTATTGATGGGTGCAACTGCAAAAAATGGTGATCAAGGTATGTGTTTGTTTTCAAACTTGATTTGTTTATATTGAGATTATAATACTTGGCATAATTATTATTGTACATTCTTTTATCATAATTTGTATTCTATTGGTATCAGTTTTAAGAAATGTAGTTTATAAGTAGAAAGTTTCTAGTATCAGAATTTTTATTGTATTAAATTGTAAGTTTGTATTTCGTATAATATGTTCATACTGCTAAACAGGAGATTAGTATCAGTTTTTGTATATTATTAGTATCAGTTCTAATTAGTTCATATATGGTATCATTTATAGTTATGTAGTATTGGAATTTGCTTTGTATCGAAATATATGTCATTATTTTTGTTTCTTTGTTGTTTTAGAATGAAGATTAATGTGCATAATGTTGTGCTTATCAATATTTTTATAATGGTCATATCAGGTTTTATGTATCAGTTTTGTTACTGTTAGTATCAGTTTTATGAATTGTTTTATATTTATGGTTGTATTTACTTTTTTTTAACTAATTATTTTTGCATTTGCAGGTTTCTTCCCTTTAGCTATGAGTGTAGTTTCTGTTGAAAATGTGGATAACTGGACATGGTTTTTGAACCATTTAAAACAAATGCTTCAAGAAGAGCGTACTTTAGTTTTTATGTCCGATCGCCACCAAGGTTTGCTTTCAGGTGTTCGTGATGTTTTTCCTTCAGATATCACAGTTATTGCTACTTGCATATGGAACAAATCTTCTTTCTGCAGTGAAAGCCAAAAATGCAAATGTGTCTATTGTTGATTTATTCAAAATGTGTTCTAGAGCTTCAAATCTATATGAATTTGACGGAGCATATTCTAAGTTTTGTCAAATTGGTGGTGTTGCTGGTGTTAATTTTTTAAAGGATAAGCCATTTGATAAGTGGGTGGATTTATTTTTTCCAAGGAAACGTTATGGAGAATATAGTTCCAATGTTGCAGAAAGTTTTAACAGTTGGATTTTAAATGAACGAGCATTGCCTATTACTTTGTGTTTAGATGGTATTCGTATTAAGATTATGGAACAAATGGCTAGAAGAAGAGAAGAATGTCGTTTGTGGAGAACAAGTCTATGTCCTTCTATGGAGTTACGTTTAGATGAATTGATTGAAGAAGGGTTTGGATGGGATGTATATAAATCTTCTGATTTTGCTTTTGAAGTGAAATCTCCAAACTCTCATTGTGTTGATTTGAAGGAGCGCATTTGTAGTTGCAACAAGTGGAAAATTACAGGATTTCCTTATGCTCATGCTATAAAGTGTATGAACAAGTCTAAGTTGTCTGTATATGATTTTGTCGAGAATTATTTCACTGTTGATTCTTATCGATGTTCTTATGCCAATGCTATAAATCTTATTCCAAATTATGATAGGCCCATTGTTGATGGTAGCATACAAGATGTTATTAAGCCACCAAAGGAGAAACGTGGCGCTGGCAGACCATCATTGAAGCGCAAAGGAGGATTTTCATAACAAGCAAAACAGATGTGGCGAGTGCAAGCAATTTGGTCATAATAAACGGAATTGTCAAGCTTCAAAGAGGATATGATTTGATTTTATATTTTTAATTTGTTTATAGTAATAAGTGTATGTGAGACTTGTTTCAGTGGTCTATAGTAATTGAACCTTTTGTTATTACTTTGTATTTAGTATAGCATATTATGGAATTGATTATAATTTCAGCTATTTTTAGTATAGATGATAGTATCATTTTTGTGTTTTTGCAGTATGATTTATGTTGTTTGTTTGTGGAAGTTTTGGTATCAGTATCTTTTTTACAGTATCATTTTTACAGTATCATTTTTTATAGTGCCAAATATTGTCAGTTTATAGCTGCATCAGTTTTTTTTAAGTTTTGGTATCATTTTTTAATTTTGGTATCACTTTTACAGTTTTGGTATCAGTTAATTTGGTTGGAGATAATGTTTCATTGATTGGATATAAATGGTTTTATTATTTTTTGTTTGTTTTTAGAATCAGTATTGTGTATTATAATATGTGCTATAATTTACAGCAGTAGTCCTTAATAATTATAATAATATATGGTGTTTGCAAAACCTGATACCTGAACTAATTATTTTTTCATACAGTATGTTGAGTATAAGTTTTGACAAAAGTGATACTATCAATCATACGAAGTGATGCCCAGTTACTGTTTTGTATTGTAATATTACATGAAATTTGATAATATCATTTTACAACTGAAAGTTGTATCATAGAACTGATAATATTATGTTGGATCCATAGTTGGATGATAGAACATACATTATTTAATCTTGTTATAATATAAACAATAGGAAAATAAAAGAACATCACCACAACATATCATTCAAGGAGATGAGAATTGTTTTTACAAGTAAAAGCAGCAGTTTTTTGCTTACAGAACAACATTACTTCATAAGTATGAAATTACAACAGAACATCATTAATTCGCAACTATACATTTCAACATAACAACATTACATCACAGGTATCAAATTTAATTGTGAAATAATGCAATGTGAACTCATTTCCTTTCTTTTCTTTGTTCTTCTAGGCTCGACATGTATTTTGACAGACTCCAGCAGTGTTCATCGTCTGTTAATATTGCATGTGCAATTCTTGCTCTTGTTGATAATACATCTTTCTTTTCAATTTTTATCGGTATCCTGCTTCTGTTCAGCGAAATGATGAATATCATTACAAAAATTCCACAGTCAAGCCTGTTGAAACCAAGATGAAATATTAGTGTAAATTTTCATTTGCTTTATTAATAGGTTTATAATTAGTACAAAAATTTGAATTTTAGAAACAATGGTACAACAATACAGTATGGTTTGAATTAAAATATTTAGCAGTTATACTAGTGCACTATGTACTTATTTCTGTAGGTATCAGTTTATTTTTTGTAGGTGTCAGTTTTGTTTGTGTAGGTATCAGTTTCTTGTTATGTAGGTATCAGTTTTCTTCTTGTAGTAAATGTTTATTTGTATTTAAAGTTTATTGTATTGAGGGATAATAATTCTCAATATTTTTATTACGAATGGAATTCAATTAAATATAAACGGTATACAATGATGTCTAGAAGTATGTATGGAAAATTATAATGCAAAAACATTTTTTATAATGGAAAAAACTTACGTGTCTGCTCCCTGATGTGCACACTGTATTTGATGCATTTCATCTGGTTTCACTGCCATGTCTTTTATGTCATTGCTTTTCCTGATTTCTTGGAGCATTTCCTCTATTTCATGTCTCTAAAACAGGTAATATATTAAAATTTTAGCTCATATTCACGGTGATAAGTATTTTTTTAAAAGAAAGATAAATCTCATACCAATTTTATAGCCTCCTTTAAACTTGAATTGTTTCTTTCGTTTGATCTTCTAGAGCGGTTAGAATCTATGTGGCACCATTGCATTGTTGGGTATGTTAAAGTTACTAATGTCCAGTGGTTCTCACAATGCAAAGGAAAATATATACTTTCAGTAAATTTGTCGTGAACAATAGATTCTAGCATAGGGAGAATGAGACTTTTCTTCATACTCTTCATATCACACACAATTGCTTTCTGTTTTATATGAAAATAAGTTATGATATAATAAATGAAGCAATTATTATGTACTTGAATATTAAAGTTTTATTTACCGTCATTGTAGTTGTGAAAGCATAGTTGTGGTCTTCTATTCCACATTTTGAAATGTACCAATCTATGATCTGTATTAAAATCAGAAATGTATACAATTTAAAATTTGTGGAGCAATTTTAAATTGTTAATAGTTTCAGTACTCTTAGTAGTTGCTGTGTATGTTGATAATTATAGAAATAATAAAGCATAAGGTCAATTTAAGCATGTTGTGGATTTTGGTATCAGTGTTGACGTAAAGAAAAAAATTATTATGTACCTGCCCGTCTGTTTCGCCTCCTTCTAGTAGAAGTTTTAGTGCATTCTTTGTTATGACACAACCTCCTCTGATTGTGTCATTGTCTTCCCATGCTACTACACTATTTTGATAAAAACAATTTGTATATGTTAGATAAACTTAATTTCATATTTAAAATTAATATACATATTTGTACACTTACTTTTGTGATGATATTGTTAATGAAAAGAAAGTTTTGATCATATTTTGTTGCTCAACGTTGAGGTAGATCAAACATTTGCAATGACCAAGCCCCATCTCGTAAAGTGTTGGCTCTATTACTGCAAGTGGCTTTGGATTATTGTCTTGTTCACTTTGGTTTTCAACATTTTCTTTTTTTTCACGTTCCTGTTTTTGCTTATTTGCAACTTTCTTTTGTTTCATCCCATATTCAAAGCTATCACGTTGTTTTTTCACTCTTGTTCTTGCCTTTAATCTTTGAATATAGGAAGCTGTCCCTTTTTGTGTTGCTTTGATTTTTTTGTCAGTTGATTTTATGACTTTTTGTTTCCCTTTTCTAGCAGCTTTTTGCCCATGTTCTTCTGCATCTTTTTTTTCAGTTTTTTCGCTTTCAAAGTCTTGTGTGTCGTAAAGTTTGAAAGATGGAGGGGTAAAGTCAAGCACATACGGTATACTTTTGTTTTTTACATCTGTATCCTGTTGAACAGTTTGAGTATCTTCTGAGTTGTCTCCCTGCACTTCAGTTTCTTTTTCCATCTCTTCTTTTGTTGGAGTCTGTTTTTTTTCTTCATGGTCACATTGTCTTTCTTCACTGCTTGTTTTTTTAGTCAATTCACTTTCTATTTCGATTGGCATTTGGTTGTTCATTTCTTCTGTTTTATCTGCTGTTTTTTGTACACTCTCTTCAGCTATTTCTTCATTTTTTTCTTTTTCCATTTGTACAAAAGTATCTATATCTAGTTCAGTTTGTAAAATGTTGCTTTGTAGGTTGAAACTTTCCTTTTTATTTTCACCATTTTCTTCACTGTCATTCAAAACATCTTCAACTTTGTTGGTGTTGTCTTCAGCCTGTGATGTTTTCTCTTCATTATCTTTCAGTTTCAACTTTATTTCTTTCAACTCTTGTTTCAACCTGAAAACTTCTTGCTCTGCTTTAATTCTTTTCTTTTTTTCCACTTCTAATTCTTTTTTTGTTTTCTTTGTTTCTTCTTCCAAATCTTTTATATGCATTTGGAAGATCCTGATGCTTACGTCTTCCTCAAATGACTGTGCAGTTTCTGTGGTTTCTTCAAACTTTCTTTTCTTTCCATGCTTTTCTTTTTAAATTTTGGGGAATTTGTGTTGAACAGTCTCTGTTTGAAGTAGGCTTTCTTCATATGGGCTGAGATTTGTGATTTCTTTCACATATAAAATTGGTATAGGAAAATTTGTTTCAGTTTTAAGCTATGATATCAATTTGCAATGATAATTGAATTTTTACTATAATGAAAAAAAAAATTGTATTCAATACAATAAATATGTATTTATTTTTATTTTCTGATACTATTAATATCAGGTTCAATCATATTAGTATCAATTTCTTATACTATAAGTATCAGTTTATAATCATATTAGTATCAGTTTATAATCATATTAGTATCAGTTTTTTATACAATAAGTATCAGTTTCTAATATGTAGAACTATGGTATCAGGTATTGGACTGTAGCATCAGCGTAAATTGTGAAATTATAAGGTATCAGTTTTTGCATTCTAGTATCAGTTTTGAATACATCCACATTTAGTTTCAAGCATGTACTCATTTGTTATCAGTTTTTGCATTTTTGTCTCAGTTTATGATACTTTTAGTATTTGTTTCAAGCAATTAAACATATGGTATCAGTTTTTTTCATTTTATTTTTTGTTATTGATACTATTTACTATGTTTTGATATGGTATCATTTTTTGATCACTGTAGTATCAGTTTTATGGTATAGGATAAATCATCGACAATAAAACTTTATTCCGCATAATAGTTAAAGCATATTGATTAACAAAAAATGAAATGGAATTTTTACTTACATCACCCTCTTTCACGTTATCAAAAACTGCTTTGACTGCTTTGTCTTTGAGTTTCCTTAAATCCCATTTTGCAAATCTTGGTAAGGCTGGAGTATAATATTGCCTTTGTTGAATGAGATCCAGTTTCTCACAAATGCAATACTGTTAACATTAAAAGAATTGATTAGATATGTTTGTTAAAAAAAATAACTAATAATTTTTTGAATAAGAAATCTTACCGGTGGAAGCATGGAGCGTCCCGACATATTTCTTGGATTATGAATGAACTTCTTAACAAATTTATTGAAATTCTTTTCTATCGTCAGTGGCCAAGAAACTAATTGCATTGTCTCTACATTAATTAAGTATGGCAGAAGTCCCCATCTTAATTTTTGTTGGTTGTTTGGAAAGAAAAATGTTAATAGTATTTCAATTACTATTAACATTGGCAAGTCTTCTTCGTACTCCTTTTTCTTTTTTGCAACTTCTTGCTTTATTCTTTTTTCCACTACGTTTCTTGTTATATAAGTGTTGTTGCCGAAGTTTCTGTTTGCAAATTCTCTACAGTGCACTGGAATTGTTTTGTTTGTCATTTTTTGAGTCAGCTCAATGTTAATTCCTTTTAGTGGTAGGCCAAATAACAAACTTATATCCATTACTGTAACTTTCATTCTTTCTGTGGAAAATAAGAAAGCATCTTCGACAATTGAGTAACATTGGTATAAAGCATCCAAATTGTGTTGATGCTTTTTGCATTCTTTCATTACAATTTTCTCTTCATAGAAAACTCTAAAGAAGTTGTAGAAAGGAGTGCTCTTCATTATATCCATTTGCTTATTTGATAGAGCATTTTTTTGTTTTATCATTTTAACTGTTTTGAATATTGCCTGCAGTCCACATCTGTAAGCTGTTTCATGTTTTTTATCTTCCGATTGCTGTTTTATTTCTGATCTTTCTTTTATGTATTTTGGATGAGCATCAACGAAATCATCATCATCCTATTTGTTCAAAATAAAGACCATAAGTTATTTGTCAAATAAATTATGTTTAAAAACAACAATAGATTCGGGTATTAGTTGTAGTGAAATATATACTGTCAAATATATAACAATTTCAAGTTTGAAGTAACTAAGTATCAGTTTTACATTACCTAAGTATCAGTTGGTACAAAGTAGGTATCAGTTTTCTCTAATCAGGTGTCATTTTTTCAAGTAGGTTTCATTTTTTTATAACTAGGTATCAGTTTTTTGTAACTAGGTATCAGTTTTCTGTAAATAGGTATCAGTTTTGTAAATAGGTATCAGTTTTTGTCTGTTTCATATTTCAACTAAATTATACTAACTATTATTTTATCAAACAATTTACACTTACTGATAAACACTATTATTACTTGTTACTAGGTATCAGTTGGTACTAATTAGGTATCAGTTTTCAGTAATCTGGTATCCAGTAGGTATCATTTTTATATAACTAGGTATTATTTTTTGGTAATTAGGTATCAGTTTTTGTTAGTAGGTATCATTTGTTTGTTTGTATCATATTTGAAATAAATGTCACTAACTATTGTTTTATCAAACAATTTATGCTTAATTATAATGACTATTATACTACTAATTGGGTATCAGTTTGTTATACCTATCAGCCTTTTCTTTTACCAAATGATTTACAGGTAGTATTTTTGAAATATACATTATGATATAAAGTTATGATGTTTTATATTTTACCAAGTTGAGTTGTTCTTCTTCCAGTTCTTGATCCGCAGCTTCTTTATTTTCTTTTTGCTGAGATTTAACAAAATGAAATTATTAATTTTTCAATGTTGCTATAACAAAACTATACTAATTTTGTTGTGTTTGATTTTATATTGACAGTTACCTTCTTCGATATACTTTCACTTATTTGTCGTTTGCTTGTTCTTGCTGTCATTTTTTCGCCTCTTCTCTTTGTCATTTTTTTTCTATTTTGGTTTTGTTCTTCTGTTGCTGTAGGTTTTTTAAGCCTTAATTTGTTGCTTTTTCTCTTTAGTGCCGACGCTATCGTTTGTGCTAAAGGAAAGTTTTCCTCTTCTATCTCTGCATTTTCTCTTTGAACATCAGCTTCGTCGACATTTCGATTTTCGTTTTGTTGATTCGCTGTCGACTTAGTTAGGTTTTCTTCGGCTTTCGATTGTTGTGGTTGTTCTTCACTACAGCCGATTTGTAATATTTATTTCTTGTTTGCGATGCCATTTTTTACTGTCGAGCAAAATTAACGTGAATCCTTTGTTTCGAGCAAAATTACCGATTGTTGGAGCGTAGGGAAGAAGGAAAAAAACAGACAGAATTATTCGTTTTGTTTGAAATTCTTTCTAGGCTTTGGACTTTGTCCTTGCGATAAAAGTTATATGCGCGTGTCCTTCTGGACAAATATTTATTATAATTTGTCCTTAAAAAAAATTTCCCCTTATTTAAACAATACAACTTATCGTTTAAATCATCCAAAGTTTTAATCATTTCCATTTTAATTTATCATTATTTATAATATAACTTCACGTATTATAAAATTCAAATTAAACATTATGGAAACTGGTTTCCAAAAATGCCCTTGGCAGTACATATCTTTTAAACCACTACCTATCGCATGTATAAACACTTAGTTATCGCACATACGCAAGCTATTATCTTCATAACCATTATATGCCAATTGGCCTTATAAATATCGAGTCGACAAGCCAACTCTATTAAGTCTATTATTAATGTATGGCATCTCGATGCTTTTCAAGGTCAACAAAATTGCCAAAATGATCCAAAAAGAGCGACATTTTTTGAAATGATGCTCACGCTTTTGATGGTTGTGCCATTTGCCTCGATATGAAGAACCTTGTAGCTCCTTACTTCCCAAAAAGGTTAGACGCAAAACAATATTTCCTTAAATATAGATTGAATAAAAGATCTCCGTGACTGTGATTCTTAGGATCTATCTTCCCTTGTTTGGTCTTATTTATATGTAAGAAAAGAAAAAAAACATCCGATTAAGAACTTTAAGTTGATCAACATAAGCAAACATGTATCAACTACAATAGATCAGAGTCAAAACTTTTGTTAACATAAATTGCCCTTTAATCATGTAGTACAAACAAAGAAATAAAAAATGATGCAATCTCAAATTGATTTGAATTAGGAAAAAAAGATCCAAATCCAAAATGATTTGAATTGTCCTTTTTGTATTTCTTTTCTTGCATATAGGACCAAGCAAGGTAAGATGGATCGTAAGAATCATAGTGTCAAAATCTTTTATTCAATCTATATTCAAGAAAATCAATGTCTTTCAACTATTGTTTTTGGAAAGTAGGGAGTTACAAGGTTCTTCCAGATCGAAACAAATGGAAAGCACAACCAACAGAAGCATGAACATCTTTTAAAGAAACGCCGTCCGTTCAAATCATTTCGACAATTCTACCGACTAAGAAAAGCATCGAACTGCGACACATTAATAATAAACATAATAGTGTTGACTTTTTACCTCACCAAAGTCCAAACTAATCTGAAATACTTCTGCGTCATTTTTATTTTTCAAAATCAAACAAAACCATCGAAATATACTACAAAATGTAACGATCCTCAACAATTGAATCTACTATCAAAACGTTTTTAGAAAATAAATGTATATAAAAATATTGATCAACTAAAAATTACAAGTTTAACGGTAGATATTGAAAATAAGCGGATTCTACCCAAACGCTTTTGTGGTCAACCTTATAATAGGAATACATGGATTTTCTATATGGAGTAATAACATACTGGACTGGCTTAAGCAAAATAAGGCAAAAAATTATATCACATTTTGTAGTTTTAAACATATGACAACCAAGTAGAAGTGGTCTTATTCACAATATATATTATAAAACGTAAACACTTTTAAACTTGTATAGAGCAATATTTTCAACTTGCATATGATATATATTATTTATATTAGTTTATTCAAATATTATTTATATTAGTTTATTCAAATACACGTATATAGAATGTTTTCTCATATAAATCTTGTAGTCCCCTTAAATATAACTTCATTCACATTATACAATATGTCACTAAAACAATATAACACATATCATCTGCCAATATAACACAAATTATCAGCCAACATAAAACATATATTATTACTACAAACAACATTACTTGATTTAATAAAACAACAAATGAAAAAATGTTACAAAGTTTATATATAAATCACATACAAAAAATCCCAGCCTTTAAACTGCGTAAATAGTTGTTTTAAAAACTACCCACTTTCCAAAAGAGCATTGTTAATAACTGCAAAAATTGCTAAGAATAGATCTTTTTTTTAAAAAGTCATTTACTAAGAGAGTGTATAAAGAATTTGTCCCTCTAAACATTAAACTATATTCTTAGATTATCATCATTTCACTTATTTTTTAAATTATTACTACAATAATCAATTATTTCCTCCTTAATCAAAATTACTAGTCTATAATAAAGAAGAAATTTAATTCTAATGAAATTTAATCTCTGAAGAAAGAAGCCAATCCGATTCTAACTCAAGAAACATTTCGTTCAATTTGTAGAAATAAACAATAAAGATATATTTTTTTTATTTGCTAGTGTTAAGGTTTCACGACTGAAATCATATGAAAAGGAGAATCAAAGGAAACAATGCTCTTCCTAACATTGCTTTCATACATGGTCTTACTCTTTTATACTTTTATTCTCACCAACGAATTTACAAGTCACCAACAAAGATACTAATAAAATTAATCAAACAAAACAATGGAATACACTGATAACAAAGATAAGCAACCAATCTTCATTATAAAGAGAACACAAACTATACATAATCAGATTTGCTAATTACAATCAAATTGCATTTCAAAATCCAATTTAACTGGCCGACAGTAAATTCTACTTGCCAATTCACCATTTCAATCTAGGAAATGATAATTTATAAATGACACAATGAAAATCAAAACAACAAACTGTCTTAAACGTCAAACAATAATCAAATAACCATTGTATCAGTAACACTGAATATGGTTAAACTCCTGCAAATTTCCAAAGGATACTCTAATGAACCCAACAAATATTAGTAAAAACCCAGACAAGTATTTGCAACTCGGCAAATATACGTTGGAGCAATCGCAAATATTTATAGGAATTTCCATAAATATCCTAAAAATAAAACGTTCAAATTTTTCTATAATCTGTTCTTAGTACCATGTATGTCGAAGGTTTCAACAGAGAACTAAAAATTCATTAAAAAGTATGAATTATTGACTAATCAGGCCGGCCCTGAGAGCTTTACCACTGAATCGGAAAGCAGAATAATTTTAATTAAAGCGGTGATTTTATATCAAAACTAGAACATACTAATAAGGGGCCCAAAACATTGGGGGTAAAAGCCCCGCCTAGTTGGCTAGGGCCGAGCCTGTGATTAACGTACAGCTTAAGTCAAAAAATGTAAAAACTAATTAGAGCTATTAGATTTACATTCATTTGAGAATGTATAAACCATTTTCAAATAATCAAATTTAAAACAAAAATAACCTCTTGGCAAACATATATATTATTCAAATAATGAAAATAATTTTACAATTCATTCCGCAGACATCAATACAATTCTATCTTACTTCAATTGTAAGAACTTATTTCATCTTCTAGTGTAAAATTAATGATAACTCAAAGAGACCAAAGCAAAAGGTATAAAAACTGAGAAAAAACGTGCCTGATTATCAAATAAGCCAATGCTAATGAACATTAGACACTATCTTTTACCTTAAAGAGGGTGTATTGAGATATCCATCTTTCAAATACCATTTAACAACAATAAATGCAGTAAAAATAATATGCAATTTCACACAACCACCATCCACCGCAGAAAGTATTTTTTGCATAGCGAACAGCCCTCAAGACATGAGACATGAAGGTGGACAGTCATTGGACATGAATGAAAGAAACAAAAATGATGTCCAAGCAACTCCTTGAAAGTCGGTATTATAGAGTATAGGAAAATTTTATAATTTTTTGTAGCAACAGTATTAAAAAAAGAGAAATGATGTCACCACTTACTGAAACACATAAAAACACAAATTGCATTAATATCAATACCTGGCTCTTTCATAATAAAAAAAATAGTTTACAATTTGAGAGACCATGTACAACTTTCTAATAAATAATATTATTTAACAGACAATCAAATCGGTTTCTGAAATTTAACCAAAGAGATCTATTTTAGATCCAAGCATAAAACAACATTGAATAAAGGGCTGCCGAAAATTCCAACGGAGCTCTTCTAAGAATAAGATTTGTCAAACGCTTAATAAAACAGAATAACTCGGTAAATAAAATAATGTTAAATATTGCTGTTTTAATAACAATTAGAATAGATAAACCAAAACAACAATATAAAAAAATGAAAAATCAAATAAATGCAGCACTAAACTTATTCTTGGTTTTGTCGAAATAAAATGATATATTTAATTTAAACATGTAAAAATGACTTATAAGAGAGCTGAAAAGAAGAGATGAAAGAAAAAATGTAGCAGCTTGTTCGAGGCCAAATTCAAAATTAAAAGACTTGAAAGGCACGGAGAACTGCAATTCGTTATCGCGAACCTTCAATGCAAATGATTCGCCATCTTTTCCACAGCGTAATTGCTCTGCAAATTGGCTTCAAATTGACACAATATGCGTTGCAATATACAGCGAGCTACAAATTGGACCTAAGCTTATAATAAAATGATAATAGAACTAAAATCCAAAAAGGAAGCTTGATTGATAGTAGGATCCAGATTCAAAAAGGAAGAATAGATCCAAGATTCAAACAACCTAACATAGAAAATATAGGATCGAATGATTCGTTCGTAATTCCCTACGATTATGTAAATCATAGTTTGAGATTTCAAAGACGGGGTAACAGTTAAAAATTTAAACAAGAGGGTTTCAGAATGAGTAGGAGGATTACAATCGCTCATTAAATTATTTCAGAACAAATCATTCATCATTATCCCAACTTCGTATGGCTCATTTTTCATCTAGCACGGATATAATCGAATAGATGTAAAAAATTAAAACAGTAATAATTTCTCTCAGACAAATGCCTCGATTTGTCAACACGATAAATTGAATGGATATTCCATCAGACTCGTCATCTTTGTTTAATCATCACTGAGAAATTTGGTAAAATAGTTAACTAAAAAAAGGAAAAAAATGGCGTAAAGAGAGATAAGCGAAGCTATACCAGAAATGAGAAGCGGCCGTGCTGGAGTAGACGTGTAATACGGTTTATATAGTATGAATAAGGAATTAGGGTTTGGAAAAATTGGGGATTTATATGAGTGTCCCTACGTACATATTATCAGTTAAGAATCCGGCCCAATAATCGCGAACGGATCCTGTTTTTGTTTGAAATAAATATAGTGGTTCGTTCATTTCAACAAATTACCATTTCTCTCTTTTTTTTACCCGTTTTAATAAAACAAATAATAATTTTATATCTAATAACAAAATAACAAAATTTAAGTTACTAAGATCGGAAAACAAGAGTATGAAAGAAATTAAGATGAAAAACAACTAACAATTATGAGGTGGAGATAATACATACGAAACTCGCATAGGAATGGATGAGCATTAAAAACAAAAAGAAAACATATGTTGTTTGTTACATATTTTTTTACGACTAAAGTTGCTTATCGCATGTTATTTGAATAATAATAACGATACATACTTCATATGCGGTAGGAAAAATATTTGCACGGATGGCACGCATTGGCTTCAACAAAGTTTGACACCAAAATTATACAAACTACTTGTGAACAAAGCTATGCAATTAAAGCCCCGCTAAAGCTATGTAAAATCCTCGTTGTAGCGCACAGCGATCTTCGACCGCTACGTTGTTTAGTCTAGCATTATTAAACTGTAGATCCACTTTAAACCTCCGTTATTTTCTACTACACCCGCTAAATTAAGCATTTTTAGCATCCGCTTAAACAGCACTAATATACAAAGATTGATTTGATTAGTTTTCTTTTAAACCAAATCAACAAAGCTAGGGTAAATACCTAATTTTAAATATAAGTGTTCAATATAAGTTAGAAATCTATTTTAGTCACCAAATCTAATCCGCATAAATCATGATGTTCTTCATTTTCTTTATATAAGATTAAGCAATATTACTTTTTTCGACACAAATAAACTGAGAATAAAAATAAATTAATTTTAAATATTTGGTTTTATATCTTATTTTTGCACATTTGCTATTTTCCATTATATCACCGTTTTATCTCCGCTATAACTTATCCACCGTTATAGAACCGCTAAGCGTTTTAACTACACAAGTGTAGAGAATAATGCAATGTACAAACGACAGCCCTACGCACGTGCGAGGGATCATAATTAATGTATGCAAAATAAAGATACTAATTTTACTTTATTTTTCTGGAAAAAAAATTACTAGTAACTAGCATGAATCCGTAAAAAGGATAAATGGTCAGTAACATTTATTAATAGTTGGAATAGAAACATAGTTTTTCGATATGACCGCGAAGTTCCAGAAATATCCCTATATGCAAAAGAGGTCAAGAGTTCGAATCACACAAAGAACAAAAATTAATATCTATTTTCAAATGGAAATTTTGTAAAGTAGATAAGGTTACAAGTTCAAAACCACGTTCCAACAAAAAAATTATAATTTTTCTTTTATACTTTCAATTTATTTTTTATCAAAACTACGTTGAAATTTTAAATTTTATAACTTTGTATGAGTTTTTTATATGCATGTGCGTTGCACGTGTCAAAAAATCTCGTACTAATAACACACTTTTGTAAAAGGTCGGTCTACCGGTAGACATACTTTTGTAGAAGGTCAATCTACTTGTCGAGTTGAGGCATGTGATGGCAGTTGCAGTAGTTTTGTAGATCTCAGGCAGGTGCAATAATTTGAGGAGGAGAAGTTACGGGTGGATGCGATTAGGTTACGAGGAAGGAGGTAAAATGGTTGATAAATTTCTATTTGTTATATAACTACACATTAATTTTATAATGGTTGGTTTGTACAAAATCCCCTGATGCTTTAAACATTAATAGCTCTCACATACAAACGTATAATTTGCGGTGTTGTGTTTGTATTAAAATTCTAGACATATTGATATCATTTAGCTATACATCCTACACTTCATATGACATTGTTATTTAGATATTAATATATACATATTAATTAGTTATGCGGATACTTATAAACTAACATAGTTCCATCATTTATTTGATTCGAATATTTGATATTTGAATCAAGGCGAATCAAATCCATTTAAATTATATAATGGATCTAATAAACATTGAACTTAAAATTGCTTTTTGAATTTATATTGAAATTATTCATTATCATTCAAATATTAAATAAAAACTATACACGTCGTTATATATAGAAGTATTTTATTATTAAAATCAATTTTGAATCAATGTTATATAATTTGACAATGGATTATTTATTACTTATTTTGAATAAACTATTTTATTATTAAAATCACTTTTAAATAAATGTTATTTCATTTAACAACTAATTACCTTATTAAATATTTTGAGTAAATAATAACACCGTAAGTCATATTAATAATGTTAATGTAATAATATAATCAAATAATAAACTCAAATCAAAATCATCCAACAGAACGTTAAATATGATTTAATGTTAGAGAGATTATTTATAATAATACTATTGAAGATATAATGCATAATGAATAAAAAGGGAGCTTTTTGAAGTTTTCCTCTTTTATCCCATTGTCAAAAGCACCTGATCCAACAGCTTTGATGAAATACAGTCTAACATAGTCAAAATCAGATGGTACTTATGGTCACTTCCAAAATAGAGTTCTTAGAGTTGCAAAGTCAACAAAATAAGTACTACCCTCGGCAATGGATAGTAATAACAATCTATCCTCACCGATACATAAAAATCTACAAATGTAGTGGAAATAATACACGGTAGATTCATCCAAAGCATTAAACTTAATCATGTACTATTTGCCTATTCAAATGGGTATCTGGGAGTTTAACGGAAAGATGGACTTCGAGTCAAGCATAAGTCTGGTGTGAGAAACTCTAGTAATATGCATGTATATATCATAGTACATTATACGTACGTACGTATATATGTATTTTCAAACATGACAAGGGTGGACTACCCACTGACCGAAGGTCAAAATATATCTCAAGACTATGTACACTTAAGAGTTATAGGCTGCATATCTCTATATTAGATATAACGTATACATCCATATACTAAACATATCTGAATGGTAAAAATACATAATCGATTATATGTCCTCTTTAGTAATTTTAGATTTTCTTTTCAACACATTCACCTACTTTAAAATTCACGCTCGAACTCTTGAACACATCACGAGCACTCAACATCTCGAACACGGTTCCTTCTATGCGATTCTTTATGAGTCTTAAGCAGATCATCAATCAACTTAACTCGTTACTAGTTTCAAAGTGGCGTTGCTCAAGTCACACTTTGACATATTTGCCCGATGACAAGCATTTCAAAACTATCGTTTAATGCATTTTCAGTTAACTAAAATTAGATTCTTTTGTAAGGAAGCGAACAACATATATGGTAGAGCCTTTGTCAGAAGTTTTCGAACATACTGCTCTTAAAGGGGAATGCATTTCATAAAACTTATAATCCATGTATACAAGCACTCAAGTTCCATAAGTATCACAGATAACATTCTATTTGGTATAGTAATCAAAACAAAACACAGAGCACATCAATCACATCTGGATATATACACTAAATCTCACTGCGTAAAAAATAAAAATATAATATCAACATAAAATGTAATTAAGAGAGTTAGTGGTATGACCAAGGGGCAATTATGTAAATTTATTATATAACCAAATTTGCAATCGATCCTATTCGTAATAGAAAAAAATTGGTGTTTGTTTTATCTTATACGCTATGTTATATAGTGATATAAATAATTATTAATTAATTTAAAGTATATAAATGAGAAAATACTTAAATGAAATGTTATATAGTTGTAGTTGCAAATAGAATTACTCGACCAAGGGTTTTCTGTTGGTTGATAACAATTAGGTCAAACATGAAATCTTAGTGTAACGACGTTACATAGTTCTCTTGACTTGAGAATACCATGAAACTTCGACATGAATACTCCACTTTCATTATAATCAAATTGTTGCATGGTGAACATATAATGATTATAGTTTGGTCCAAGATGAATAGTAAGAAGCAAAACATTATTTAATAGAGAATTCGTCCCCTCGGTTGCATGAAGTTAATATCACAGCCAATTATAGTCAACTCAAAGTCAAAGTCTCTTACCAAAATAAAACAATTAATAATATTTATTGAACCAAGGACATTACAGATGGACTGAAAAGTTGTGTATGGATATAATTGGAGTTTCGACTAATACCAAACTTCATATATCTTAAAGTGATATAGTGTTAACAAAGAGAACATGTGCATATTATAGAGATAGGGGTATGTCCTAGTGGCAATTTTGTAATTTATTGTAAATTATTAAATATGTAATAAAATGTCGTTCGAAACATAATGTGTTTTTTCTTTATATTATATACTAGTCATAATGTGTTATGTTAATTGTTTATTTAATTTAAGTATTTTTAATACAAAATCCCTAAATTGTATGTTACGTGCTAGCAATTACAATATGTTGTAATCATGTGAAAATTATCACAGTAAAAATAGCATATCATTTTAAATATTCCTAGTCAAGGTGTTTCGAGATAGAATATCGATGCATCCTTTGAGATTGGAGTATGTAACGTTATCCAGATGTTGGGCGGTGTATTGCTTATGGTTGTCAAGGGCACTAAGGAGTTAAGTACTGATAGTTATTGGATAACTACGGAAGTGAGGATAGTTTTTTGTTGGATAATATAACTAAGGTCAAACAGATAGAATATTAAAGTGACGATATTACATAGTTCTCTCAACTTGAGAATACTATTGAACTTCAATGTGATACTTCACTTTGATTATAGTTAAATCATAGCATGGATTCCATCGAGCAACTACAGTTGGGTCTAAGTTGAAGCATTGGAAGTGAAACGTTATTTAGTGGAGAATTCGTCTCCTTAGTTATATGAGGTTAATATCACGGTGAACTATAATCAACTCAAAGTCAAAGTTTCTGGCTAAACTAGTTCGATTAATAATTATTATTATTATTGAACCAAGAGATTTTTGTTTGGATTATACAAGTTGAACATGGATGATGTTGGGATTTTGACTAAAACAAAATTTCATAAGTCCTAATTTGATATAATTCGACGAAGAGAATTAATGTAAATAATTGTTACTGTTGGGGACCATGTAAAATAGTAAATCTGAATTTTTAGCAAAAACGTGTAAGCAATAAATTCGACCAAACCATCACACCACTAGCTAAGGTAATGTATGGATGTTAATATTTGAATTGTTCGATATTAATCGCTGGTTGATTCCATGAGTCGCACAACTGCAATGTTGAATACTCTGAAATACTGCATGATTTAATTAAATTATAGTTGTTATAACTTAATTAAATTTATTTATTTATTACATATTACTTGTTGATAAGAATTACAATCAACACCTTAAATCAAAGTTTAAGAAGGAAACAATCCCTTTGGAACCCCTTTTGAGTGAGTCGAAAGGGTCTTTATACCTTTAAAGGGGAACCCTTTCGAAGGCATAGATTCTACCGTCATGCAGATGATTCTTTAAAAGGATTTATATGTTTCGAAGTATTCGAGAATCTTTCAAAGGGGTCCTCTCAAAGGATATGACTTTAATGGTCACATAGTGGATCCCTTCGAAACCCCCTTTGAAGGAATCAAGAGGGTCTTATGATTTCGAAAGGACTCGGAACACAACATACATTACAAATCAAAAGTAGATTCAATTTGCTATGGAATCTTATTTTGGATAAACGATTCAAGTCCCATTGACTTGACAATGTTGGATTATCATCATCACATCAATTTAGTATTATATAGGCTTTAGACGTGATGATAATATGCTTTGAAATCAAAATATCCAAGTAAACTCCATAGCATTGCATATGCCAAATAAGGGTTAGGAAGATAAGTGAGTATCATGTGCAATTGGTCATTAGTCAAGCTAATGGCCGAAATGATCTTTCTCATATTCGAAATTAATATTGGATCCATGCATCCTCTCATTTTATTTCTCAAAATTGGATTACAAGTAAGAGAATTTTCTCCAAATTGATCTAGGGTTACAAGAAATTGGGTTTTCTAAGAAGTGAGAAGGAAATTCAAGAATCCAAAAACCGACTACGAACTTGGACCCTTAGGGTCATATTTATAGATACAGGTTGGTCCTTTCTGCCCCCATCCTTTCGAAGTTGTCGAAAGGTCTCCTTTCTACCTTTCAAACCCATCCTTTCGCCTTCGTTCTCCCGTCTTCATCGAAAGCATGCTAGTGGAAAATATTGATCCGTTGTTTACCAATATTGCTTTCGGGTACTTTCAGAGCCTTTCGACATCATCGAATGGTATATTTTCATTAGTGGCGAATGAGTCATGGTACATCTTTGTGTTGCTTGAATGTAAGTGGTAGCACTTTTAACATCTTCATCTCCTTTAAAACCTCTCCATTATTGTTAAGATCTGGTACTACCATGATTAGTTGCCGCTTGAATGAGTGAAACAGGGTATTTAGATGGTTTCAAATGGGTTTAACGGTGACGAAGGACCTGTTTGAAAGGTTATTTGTGACGGAGGAAGCTTCCTGGTAGTCAAATGATAGTTGCGGAAGGTGGTTTTCGAAAGCATCTCCTTGGTTAGTGTGAAAGCTCATCATTTGATGTCTGCGGAGGCAATATCGGTTACGTGTGAGACCTCCCTAATACTTGTGGAAGTATTCAACCGTTTTGAGAGGCTAGTTTTTACTTTTGAAAGGGTTGTTTTAACAGAATCTTCTCCAACCGTTTCGAAGGATCCATTGTATGTGCGGAAGCTTGTTATTCGACACCTTCGAAAGGCATTCTTAACACATTCAAAACTCCTTTATGCATGGGAACCCAACTGCTTCGAAAGAATCAACTGAGTCGAAAGGATAGCTTTGCCCCCCTTTCGACTCCTTCGAAAGCCCTTATTTCAATTAATGTTGGTAGGAGCATCAGGTGCATGCGGCATCAATCCAACCTCTTCGAAAGCTACTTCTATGCCTTCAAAACGCTGCTTTTTGAATCATGGTGAAACCCTTCTTTTCCATTCTTGTAAAGCCTCTTCAACACTTTCATGAGCCTTTTTTCATACCTTTGTTCTTAAGTGGGTTTTATGGTTAACATTTTGCCCTCCTCCCCTCCCCGCCCCCTCGGTATGAAAGAATCTTTTGTTCCTTGGGACAAAAATCTAATAACTTTCCTTTTGCACTATTTCATCCTTAATGACCTATTTCCTTGCAAAGTACAAAGAAGGTAACATTCTTTATTATTAGTTCAAATTTATGTAAGAATATGTTTAGTGGTTTGTTCGTAATATTACCGAAGATAATATTAGCATTTCTAATAACAAAATTCTTGAATTCGAAATCTGGAAATAACGGAAATTAATAGACCATCGTCTGGAGTTAATAAATGATAAGAAATCCACAGTTGGGAATAATTGAAGACCAAAAATTCTCGTCTGGCAATAGTAGTAGAAGTCCCAACATCCAACTTTGGAAACAATGAAAGAAGTCCAGAAATTAAACCCTTGTTATATTAATAGAAGACCAGACATCTAGTTTAGATCTGGCATTAACAATCGAAGTTCAGAAGCCTTCTTCTGATAATAACAATTGTCTGGTAGTAAAAGTTTAGAAATTATCATCTGGAAATAAGTCATAGAAAACCAAGAATCCTCATTTGGGGATAAATAATAGAAGTTAAGAAATCCTTGTTCAGAAATAATAATAGTCCTGAAACCCAGATTCGGGTGTTGACAAGCGTTGTCCGAAAGTTAGTAGTAGAAGACTGGTAACCCTGATTCGGGTATTAGTAAGATTGAACCATAAGTTAATAGAAGACTAGAAGTCCATGATAGAGGTCTCAATAATAATAGTCTCGGAACCCAGATCAGACATTAATGAGTGAAGTCCAAAAATTAATAGCAAAAGACCCGAAACCCAGATTCAGATATTGATAAGTGAAGACCGGAAATTAATAGTGTAAGACTTGAAACCCAGATTCGGGCATTAATTAGTGAAGTTCAGAAATCATCCTTTGGAAATTATCCAACGAATGTAAATGCTTATCCGAGCTTCTTGTCCTGCACCACTTTTTGGGCTTCAACTGTTTGAATGTTTTGCTTCGAGTTGCCTCTTCTGGTTCTTGACATGTGCCACCTTTTAAGCTTTGTATGTTGTTATTGTTTGGTGTGCCACTTCTCGGGCTTGGACGTCTTAGTCCATTGTTGTTTGGTGTGCTTGGTTAGCTTATCCACAAGCAGGACCCAAGGACTTACCCGACCTCCCTCCAGGAGGTGCTCCAGCCAGGCCTTATAGGCGGGACTGGAAGCTTTTTCGGTGCCTTGACCAGGCCATAGCGTGCGAGATCAAGGGCTTACTCCGTCCTCCCTCCAAGAGATGCTCCAGCCAGGCCTTATAGGCGGGACTAAAGGCTGGTCAGTGCCTTGACCTGGCCATAGCGTGGCGCATTCAAGGGCTTACTTCGTCCCCCCTCCAGGGGGTGCCATGACCTGGCCATAGCGTGGCTCGATCAAAGGCTTGTAGATACTTCACCCTGGCCATGGTGTGGCGTGTATAAAGGATTACTCTGTCCTCCCTCCAAGAGGTTCTTTGACATGGCCATCTCGGCATGGACAAAGACCTTTGATCGTTTAAGGTAGTTTCCAAGTTTAAGGAGAATTCTACTCCCGACCATGTAGACTTTTCTTAAAAATGAGGTGCTTTATTCGTTCATTGTGGGAAAATATGGTCGCAAATGTTCTGCATTCCACATTTTAGGAACCATATTGCCATCTGGTCGACCTAATTTGTAAGCTCCGGGAGGAATTACTTAGCACACGATTAGGGGACCCTCCCAGTTTGGTCCTAACGGTACATCCGCAGGATTTCTTGTGTTTTTCATCACTCTTTGGAGTACTAATCTCCCTCTTGAAATGATCTTGTCTTTACTTTTGAATTGTAGTATTTCGAGATTCTCCTTTGATATTCTGCAGTCTGAATAGCTGCTTCATCTCTTAGCTCATGTATTAAATCCAATGATTCTTTCATCAATTCTTGGTTTGGAACGAATGCATATGTGATTCTTCGATGTGATGGTACCTCAATTACAACTGGTAACATTGCTTCACACCCATATGTTAGAGAGTAAGGGGTATGACCCGTTGTAGTTCTAATGGATGTACGATATGTCCATAGTACAAGTGGCAATTCTTCTACTCGATTTCCTTTGGCTTTATTCAAACGTTTTTTTAGGATAGTCTTAATAGTCTTGTTTGTTGCCTCAACGGCTCCATTAGCCTTTGGATGTGCCATGGAAGAAAAGCCTTTGATAATCCCGTTCTTATGGCAAAATAGAGAAAACTTTCGCTTTCAAATTGTGTTCCATTGTCAGATATAATCTTGTAAAGGATTCTGAATCTAGTAATGATGATTTTGATGACGAATCTAAGCACTTTCCCAGAAGTGATTTTGGGGAGTGGCTCCGTTTCTACCACTTTGTAAAGTAATCAATGGCCACTACAATATATTTTGCTCCTCCTTTGAAATTCGGCAATGGTCAATTAAATCGATTCCTCATACATCGAAAGGCCACAGACTAGAGATCGGAGTTAATTGGCTTGGTGGTAAACGGAGAATCTTCGAGTATTTCTGGCATCTTTCACATTTCTTTACATACTTTATAGCTTGACCTGCAATTTGAGGCCAATAGAAAACCTGTCTCATTATTTTCTTAGCCAACTTTATCCTATTGGAACGGTCTCTGCAAAATCCTTCATGCGCTTCCCCCAATAATTTCATCCCATCCTCCGAACTCACACATCTTAAGTAAGGAAGGGTATATCCTTTCTTATAAAGAATTCCATCCATCATTGTAAAGGTCGGTTCCTGTTGTCTGCTTATCCTAGCTTCCATTTTGTCGGATGGTAATATCCCATCAGTAAGATGTTCTACAATAAGTTCCATCCAAGTGTTACCATAATAATTATCTGCCTATGGATGATTGGCTCCTCATATGGAATTTCTTCATTAATTTCTTTTTCTTTTCTTTCCTACGTCATGGCTTGGGATCTAGTTAAAACTAGTAGTTCCTTCCCTGGTTCGGGCATTTCCACTTCGATGCTGGGATTTGCTTGATACCCTACTAGTACGATACAGGTTTCTGGAGCTCCTCTTGAGCTAGCCAATTTTGCTAGTGAATCCGGTTGAGAGTTATCTTCCCTTGGGACTTGGTGTATAGAAAAATCTTCGAATAAAGCAAGCATTTTTAGCACCTTCTTAACATATAGCGCCAGTTTGGCATCTTTAGTCTGATATATCTGTTTTATACAATTCACCATTAGTTGAGAGTCGCCAAAGATTTGAATCCATGGGATTTTAAGTTGCAAGGCCAGAGTTAATCCTGCCACCATCGATTCATATTCCGCTAAGTTATTTGTTGCAGCAAACCCTAGCTTCATTGAATAGTGTAAGTGATGCCCATCGGGTGTGATTATGACGTACTCTGCTCTGGCTCCCTACTCATTTGATGCCCCATCCACAAATAGTTGCCATATGGGTTTTTGATCTTTCTCTTTCTCTAACTGTTCCTTAACGAAGCTTGTACATTCATTGATAACTGTTAACGCCTACCCTTTAATTGTTGTTTGTGGCTGAAATTCAATGTCATATTGGCTAAGTTCAATCCCCCATTTTACTAGCCTCCTTGAAGTCTCGGATTTACTAAAAACTTGTTTGAGTGGAAAGTTAGTCAATACTCCGATTGGATGCGCTTGAAAGTACACTCCGAGTTTTTGAGCTATTAGTATCAAATAGTAAGCTAACTTTTCTACGATTGGATATCGAACCTCGACATCTTTCAATCGTCTGCTTACATAATAAACGGGAAGTTGAGTTTCATTCTCCTCTTTAATCAGCACCGAACTAACCGCGTGTTCTTAAACCGCTATATACAAATATAGGCTTTCTCCATCCTTAGGGCTGGATAATATTGGTGGACTTTCTAAATGATTTTTTAATTCATGGAAGGCTTTCTTACAATCTTTTCCCCACTCAAAATTCTTTCTTTTCTTAATCACATTAAAGAAGGGGATGCATTTATCGGTTTCCTTGGAGATGAATCTGCTTAGGGCTGCAATTCTACCATTCAAGCTCATTACATCTTTGCTGGTTTTGGGCTCTGCCATGTCTTTGATAGCCTGGATCTGGTCGGGACTGGCTTCAATTCCTTGTGCACTAACAATATAATCTAAGATTTTTCCAGAATGAACTCCAAAAGAACATTTCTGAGGACTCGGTCTCATTTGATACCTTCGTAATACTTCAAACATTTCTTCAAGATCCTTAAGGTGATTCTCAGCTTCATGAGACTTTACTAGCATGTCATCCACATAAACTTCCATATTTCATCCAATCTGTTCCTTGAACATTCTGTTGAGAAATCTTTGATAAGTAGCTCCCACATTCTTTAACCCAAAAGGCATTGCTTTATAACAGAAAGTTCCCTATTCGGTAATGAAGCTTGTATCTCTTCGTCTGGTTTGAACATGGGTATTTGGTTATACCCTGAATAAGCATCCATGAGGGACAAATAGCTTATGACCACTAGTTGCATCAACTAACCGATCTATTCCAAGCAACGGATAATAGTCTTTCGGGCATGCTTTGTTCAGATCAATGTAATCGACACATGTTCTCCATTTGCCATTTGCCTTTTTTTACCAACACTAGATTTACCAGCCATTTTGGATTAAAAACCTCTCGAATGAATCCATTTTCAAGCAGCCAGTTAACCTCTTCTTTCAAGGTGTCGGATCAAACCTTATCAAATTGCTTCTTCTTTTGTCGAACGGAAGTCACATTTGGATCAATATTTAGCGCATGGCACATAACCGATGGATCAGCCCCGATCATATCTGAATGAGTCCACACAAATACATCTTTGTTAGCTTTAATAAATTGAATTAAATCCGCTTTCAAATTGTACTTCAATTCCTTTCCAACTCTAACAATCTTGGCTGAATCAACTGGACCCATATACATCTCCTCGAGATCCTCTCTGTTTCCCCTTGGCAATCTAATTCTGTAATGATCTCGTTTTCTTCTATAGAGTTGGCATCAGTCCTCTTCATCTTGCTCCCAAGTGAGATGTACCATCCAAACACATGTTTATTTATTTTATTAGATCTTATTTTGCTTCAAATGTTGGATGTAAAAATCCATCATCTAAAGGCTGAAAAATAGTAGAGGAACCATAATAAGAAGGGTACTCCCTTTTATATTGATCAAGACTGGTGAAATACATTTCGTGGGAGCTAAATTGTTCTCCCCGAATGGCACCCCAACCTCTTTTAGTTAAGAATTTCACCATCGGATACTTCGGTGAGACAAATGCATCCACCTCATCCAACGTAGGGTGGCCAAAGAATGCATTATAATATGATGGTTGATTGATGATCATAAAAGGAGTTTCAAAAATTCTACAGCATAGCGATACTCCCATTTGTACTAGCAGCTTTACTTGCCCCACCGGAGTTGACCCTTTATTATTGAACCCAAAAATAGGTTCAAGACTAGGCTATAGCTTATCTTCAGGAATGCCCATTTGATCAAAGGTATGTTTGAAGATGACGTTGATTGCGCTTCCAGTGTCAACCAGAATCTCAGACACTATAGAAAGCCTGATTCAAGCAGCGATCATAAGGGGGTCATTATGTGGGTGATGAATTCCCTTTTTGAGCTCTTGTGGAGTGATGACAGGATTCGACATCTGTATATTAAGCCGTGGATTTTTAAGCGGGGACTCTTCCTGGATAGAAAATACTCATTCCTTAGCTTCATTGATATATCTGTTTCTGGCTCCTTTACTAGTTCTCACTGGATGCGGTCCCCTATGCATCACATCAATTCTATTCAAGGGTGGGCTCAAGTTTAATGGATCTTCGTCTTCTAAGTTATTCACAACATTATTAGGGCATTTTTGTGGTCCGTCGCTGGTCCGGGGTACCTTCTGTTGGTCCTGGATGAATTCTTTCAGGTGTCCTTTACGAATTAGCTTTTGAATAATTCCAGCCAGCACTCAACACTCATCAGTTTTATGGCCATTCGAGTGAGTCGAAAGGTCTTTATATCTTTAAAGGGGAACCCTTTCGAAGGCATAGATTCTACCGTCATGAAGATGGTTCCTTCAAAAGGATTTATGTGTTTTAAAGTATTCGAGAATCTTCTGAAGGAGTCCTCTTAAAGGATATGACTTTGATGATCACATAGTGGATCCCTTCGAAATCCCCTTCGAAGGAATCAAGAGGGTCTTTATGCTTTCGAAGGACTCAGAACACAACATACACAACAAATCAAAAGTAGATTCAATTTGCTATGGAATATTACATTGGATAAATGATTCAAGTCCCATTGACTTGACAATGTTGGATTATCATCATCACATTAATTTAGTATTATATAGGCTTTAGATGTGATGATAATATGCTTTGAAATCAAATATCCAAGTAAACTCCATAGCATTGCGTATGTCAAATAATGGTTAGGAAGATAAGTGAGTATCATGTGCAATTGGTCATTAATTAAGCTAATGGCCAAAATGATCTTTCTCGTATTTGAAATCGATATTGGATCCATGCATCCTCTCATTTTATATCTCAAATTAGATTACAAGTAAGAGATTTTTCCCCAAACTGATCTTGGGTTACAAGAATTTGGTTTTGCTAAGAAGTGAGAAGGAAATTCAAGAATCCAAAAACCGGCCATGAACTTGGACCCTCAGGGTCATATTTATAGATGCAGGTTGGTCCCTTCCGCCCCCATCCTTTCAAAGCTGTCGAAAGGTCTCCTTTCCAACTTTTGAACCCATCCTTTCGCCTTCGTTCTCCTGTCTTCGTCGAAAGCATGCTAGTGGAAAATGTTGATCCATATTGCTTTTGGGTACTTCTAGAGCCTTTCGACATCATCGAAAGGTACACTTTCATTAGTGGCGAAGGAGTCATGGTACATCTTTGTGCTGGTTGAATGTAAGCGGAAGCACTTTTAACTTCTTCATCTCCTTCGAAACCTCTCCGTTGTTGTTAAGATCCGGTACTATCATGATAAATTGTCGCTTAAATGAGTTAAGCATGGTATTTAGATGGTTTCGAATGGGTTTAATGGTGACAAAAGGACATCTCTAAAAGGTTATTTGTGATGGAGGAAGCTTCCTGGTAGTCAAATGATAGTTGCGGAAGGTGGCTTTCGAAAGCATCTCCTTAGTTAGTGTGAAAGCTCATCATTTGATGTCTGCGGAGGCAATATTGGTTACGTGCGAAACCTCCCTAATATTTGTGGAAGGATTCAACCATTTCGAAAGGCTAGTCTTTGCTTTCGAAATGGTTGTTTTAGCAGAATCTTCTCCAACCGTTTCGAAGGATCCATTGTATGAGTGAAAGCTTTTTATTTGACACCTTCGAAAGGCATCTTAACACATTCAAAACTCCTTTATGCATGGGAACCCAACCGCTTCGAAAGAATCAACTGAGTCGGAAGGGTAGCTTTGCTCCCCTTTTGACTCCTTCGAAAGCCCTTATTTCACTTAATACTTGTAGGATCGTCAGGTGCTTACGGCATCAATCCAACCTCTTCGAAAGCTACTTCTGTGCCTTCGAAACACTACTTTTTGAATCATGGCAAAACCCTTCTTTTCAATTCTTGCGAAGCCTCTTCAACACTTTCATGAGCCTTTTTTCATACCTTTTATTCTTAAGTGATTTTATTGTTAACTTTACTTATTAAATCTGTTGGATTTAATTAACTCAATATTTACTAAAGTGCGCATATAAAAGTTATATATATATGTGTCGATATATGATATCGATAAAAAATTTAAATTAGATTTGGAATGAATAAATATTTATTTATTATGGAAAATTATATGGGAATTGGCATATATATGGTCAGCCAAACAAGGTAGCGGGAGGGAAAAAATTTATTTGAAAAACCGGGTTTCGAATTGGCAAGGAGAAAAGGTAAATTGGTAGATCCATGTCTCCTTTTTTACTTCATCCTCTTGCCTATACAAATCATCCATCTCCTCTTATTTTGAGTTTACCTTTTGAGCCTCCACCCACCTTCCTTAGCCGAAAATCCCAAAGCATATTTTCATATTAATTTCCAACTAAATCGAAATCGAAGTTTATAGTATGGTGTCCAACTCTTATTTAATGTAAATTAAAGGAGGTTTAGGATTAGATCTTAGGAGTTCTGGATTTAACATTTAAGGTACACATTCAAGGATACAATATTGGTAATTTTCGAAACATACACACACTCTGTTTTGTCATGAATTTATATATTATATATTTAATTGCCAGCTGATTTATATACACATACACATACTTTTAAATTAAATAAATAAAACATGTAACTATACAATATATACTAATTTTTTTGGCCAATTTAAAAGAATATAATTTTGGAAAGTTAAAATTATTTTTGTACATTTTTAAAATAAAATTTGAATTTTATAGTTAGTGTACTATAATTATATTGCATACAATTAATTTATTAATTCATATTAATATGTATGTTTAGAAAAAATATTTTGTATATATATATAATTAAATTTGAAATTAAAATAATTTAAAAATATATTTTTAAACCTTTTAAATCGATAAAATAAAGAAGAATATTTCTTTTGAATATAAATCCATATGGGTTTACAATATATATATATATATATATATATATGTATGTATGTATGTATGTATATTTAAAAAATTAATTTTTTTACAAATCAACATGAATTTGTAAAATTAAAAAATTATAAACCCTTATGGATTTGTAAATTAAAAAAATTTATTTTTTCTTGGTAAAAAGGTTTCGACCAAAAAATTTCAAAAAAATTAAGTTTTTAATATATGTTTATTTTATATTTACTTATTAATATTTTATAAATAAATTTTAAAATTATATATATATATATGTGTGTAACATTTTAAATTTTTATCTAAAATATATATATATATATATATATTTGAATACATGTTCATACATACATATATAGATACATACATACATATATTAAAATGTATCAACATTTGAAATTTGAATTTTAAATTTGAAAAATATTTTTATTCAAGATCTGGATCTTTTTTTAGATTTAAATCCACCTTAAGATATTTTACATACTAATTTAAATTGTTAGAATTAGTCAACATCTTCAAATTATATCTATATAATCTATAAACACACACACACATATTTATATATGTGTGTGTATGTGTGTTTTTGTGTATGTATAATAACAAATTAGTTATAGACATCAAATATATATATAAAGGGGCAAACGTGTCCATTGTAGTGTAAATCTCAACACTTATATACGAGCATATTAAACCGTGTACACATCTATATGTTGCACGTGCATTGCATGTATATGTGTATTTGATATGCATATACATTATATACTATATATATATATAATAAAATCATATTAAGTAAATGGATGGAGAATTGTTATGAGATATGATCCATATTTCTCTCTCTTTCATCCACTATAAAAAGACCTCTAATCCTAATTGTTTAAAGACTTTTTGGCTCCCACTATTTCTTCTATTGCTAGCCGATGACATACTAGGAGCTTAAGCAAATCCAACTCAAATCAATTCAAAGCAAATATTATCCGATAGTCAAAGGTCTACGGTTCAAGGAATAGCAGTCTGCCGAATCGAAAAGCTTTCAAAGGAGAGAGAGTTCATCATTACTTGGTGTGCTTTCAGGCATTGGTTTTAGGTATGTCTTTTTTTAGCAAGGCTAACCGGCTTTAAAGTAGGGATGAGCGTTCGATCGGTTTTAAGGTAAAAAATGTCAAACCGAATTGAAACTGAAAAAAAACCGAACCGAATTAATTTTGGTTAATTCGATCGATGACCGATTTAACCAAACTAAAAAAGCAAGCAAGAGAATTTACCATATGTTATTATTCACATGATTGATTTGGTCAATGGAAAACATAAATTTATGTGTATATAAACTATTTTGAGTATTTATTTTAAGTTTATAAGAAAAATTAACCTATTTTTAATAGATAAGGTTTGTTTTTATCACTAAACCGATTGTTAAGAGTATTAAATGCCATGAATTTGGATAATATAATAAAAGTTTGGTTAATTCGATTAAACCAATAACCAAAAAAAAATTATTTTACAAACCGAATTCAAATCGATATAATTTCATAATCGAAATGAACCGGTTTGGCCGGCTAATTCAGTTTTAACCGAATATTGTTCACCCCTACTTTAAAGTGGGTCATCCACTTTTATTAAAAACTTTAGATAACAGTTGGTGTTCGACACATGCTCCAGAACAGCTAGAAAAACAAAAGAATAGGAGCTAGGAAGTAGGGCCATAGCTACTAAAACAAGTCAAAAGCGACTAGTCCCCCTCCAAAGAGGAGGATCCACTACCATCTTCCTTAGAATCCAGCCCAATAACATGAACGTACTCTGAAAATAAAGTAGCCAAGTTTGGAACATAATATATTAAATCATAAGAGTATAAACACTTCCTATCCCAAGAGGCATCCTCCGAAACAATCCTATTATCATCACCTTCTTCACCTAGCAACGAAAGAGCAAGTCCTTCCCCATGAACATGATAATACAATTTACGATCCTCGCCTTCTTCCCCAACAAATATATGGTAACTGTTAAACGACTGCCAATATCTCATTTCAGATTGCTCATGAACCCAAGCTTGTTCATTGGAATCCTAGCTAATATTAGGAGGATCAACAGAAGCAGTAGAGACCTCATCAGGAAGCACGGTAGAAGCCACCTGCAATAGAACAGTAGGGACAATATCAGGAGCAGCATCAACAACTTCTACAATAGCTTGGGAAGGGATTTTCGGCTTACGGACCCATTTCCTAACTTGAGGGTGAGGAAGTTGGTTCTTAGTCAACATCCAAGCGTATACGAGCCTCTTCCTAACCACAATATTAACATCCAAACATCTAAGCTTGCCAACTAGGCTAGTGCACCAATCTAGCCCAACCATGGGTTGCAGAACAGAAGGGATATGTATGTCTTTACTATATTATATTGCTTATAATCTCATAATATTATTTTATTATATATACACATACATACATACACACATAAATACATATATATATATATATATAATATTGTTAGTTGGATGATGATTCTTATATGTGTGTATGTTGTCACATACTACATTTGTAACACCCCATAATTTGGCGTTGGTTATTTAATTAGTTAGTTAGTTAATTAATTAGGCTCCAAAAATGGAATTTGACCATGAAACTTGCACCATTGTGTTCGTGGCGAAATTTTGAGCAACTTTCATATTTGGAGTTTTGCGATCGGAGTTCAAGCGAAGAAGTTACGGATGGAAAACAAATTCAAAACGGAAATAATAAAATAATAAATAATTAACGTTTTTATATTAATTACCGGGGCCCACATGCCGACCCATCATTAGGGATGGTCGACCCCTAACGGTCTATCGGCTACCCAAGGGCGGTCGACCCATGGCGACCTGGTGGCTCCAGTAAATCTAGGTCGCAATGGCCCGAATTTAATATATTTCGATCTGACGGTTCTGGTTAATTCTAGCGCCTATAAATTCAGTCCTGGCCCTTCCTTCTCTTCTCATGTTTTTCTAAAAGCAGCAGCGAAACTTTACCGTTTCTTCTTCTGCACTTTCTCTCTAAATTATAAAGATAAGATATTTGTATCTATATTCATACAGAATGGAGAAAAGTAGAAATCTAATAAAAAGGAGAAGAGAATCAACCATATGCGTATTTGTGGTAATTTATATATTTGTATCTATTTTCTCTCCCAATCCAAAATCTCTTCTCAGATCTGTAATTCTAATGTATGTATATACTCTTTTATACATATCTCTTGGATTAAAAAGGATTTGGAGATGAATCAAATGTTCTACTTCAGATCTGTAGATTTGGATCGCTTTTAAAAGGTGAGCGGGAATTTTTATATATTGTAATATGAAAATTATCCCATTGGTGTTTATTTGATTTTTATGCCTAATTGGATAATTGTACATGAGTTATAGGCAACAAATTGAATACGATCTGAATATAATAAATATCGCCCACATATTCTTGTTTATAAATTGATTTAGCATTGTATACAACCTGATCTGGAAATCAGTCCCAAAAGTATGAATTTAGAATATTAATTTAAATGAAATTTATTCCAGATCTGAAATAGGTTGTATAAGAATATTATAAATTTGGATTTTACCCTAATATTGTTAAATATAAACTTTTCTATATTTGGAATTGTTGGAATTTAGATCCATTTAATTTTGTAAATTAGTTTGATTTCTTTCCCTTTTTGAAAAATACAGCATTTGATCTAACAAGAAATAGATGCAAATAGAAAGAGAAAGAGATGTGTAAAGTATGAATTCATTGTATTTTACACTGTTTATTTTAGTAATAAAACCTTGTAATTTCAAACAATGTAAACTTTTATATTTTAAAGTTAAATCTTCTATTTTGGACTAATTTATGGAAATTATAACGGATATTCTTTTCAGATATGATTCCAATAGTTTAACATTATAGTAAAGATATAACTAGAATATATTTAATAAAAATGAATATTTATACGTAATTACTGCACGTATAATAATTAAATAAAAAGCTAATTACAACGCTTTTGCATAATATTCCCATTTAGGATAATTAACTAATAAGAAAAGAATTTAAAAGGTTGTAACTCTAATAATGGTAATAAACATGAGAGTTGCAATAAATAAATAGGGTAAATGAATTGATGGGACTGATAAAAAATGGAATAGATATAAAAGATTACTAATTTGAAACTAGTAATCATACGTAAATGTCTTAGGAAATGTCCGTTGGGATTTTATGGACAAATTGAAATTTATGAGCATTAAACGGGGATTTATGGGTAGATAAATATTTAAGGTAAATCTTATTGCCTTAAATAAAAAGGGAATTAGTAAGCTAAGTCCAATGTCTACCTAAGCTAATATAAATAAAGACTTTGGATGGTTAATTTGATTTAGTGGTTTAGTGATGCGAGGTCAGTGGAGTCAACCGAAGAAAGACCGCCCTTCACTTTGAGGCTACCAACAGTCGGGTGTACTTACTAGTGATGTGAAATATCACTAATCCAACGACCCATGACGATGTGAGAGATTGGGCTCGCTTTCTTAATTGGAAAGTATTAAATGGTCTGAATTTGGAATTAGAAGCCGTGGGGGATATCTCCATAGGGATTAGCTTCTGGTTTGAGGTCTTAAGTGGTCGAAGGGTCCGCCTCTCTTCTAAATGGAAGTATTAAGTAACCTAGTGAGACTCCAAATAAATAAATAAGGATGTATCTAAAAAGGGTTTACTTCAGTGTTGAGGCCTTAAGTCGCTGAAGGGTCCACCTCTCTCCTAAATGGAAGTATTAGGTGACCTAGTAAGATTCCAAACAAATAAATAAATAAGGATGTCTCTAAAAATGGTTTACTTCAGTGTTGAGGTCTTAAGTGGCTGAAGGGCCCGCCTCCCTACCGAAAGAAGTAACCTAATAAGATTCCATATTTATAATTAAAGAGTGAGAGTGGATATCTCGGAAAGGGTTCACTTCAGGTTTGGGGTCTTAAGTGACTATGACGTCCCCCTCTTTCCTATAAAAGAAGTATTAAGTAACCCATTGAGATTTCCAAGCAATGACAGCTAGATAGTACCATTGAGGAGCATGCTTCTGGAATTAGGTCTTAAATAACGGAGTTTATCTATTTACCATTGGGAAGTATTAAGTGGCTTGGGTACAGTCTCTTACGTTGCTAAAGCCGAAACAATAATAGTACCATTTTGGAGCACGCCTTGGGGATATGTCTTAAATGATGGGGTCTGCCTTAGTTAAGGTCTTAATGACCAAAGTCTGCCTATTTTATAATAAAAAGTTATTAAGTGGCTTGGGTATTATTTATTACATGACTACAATTTTATTGGCGATAGATGCGGTAATAGTTGGACTTTAAATGTCAGAAGTCTTAAATATTGGTTAGAGGTCTTGCAGCTATGATCCATTAACCATTGACAACATTATTAGGAAACCACCTTGGGAATAGGTCTTAAATGATGGGGCCTAACTCAATTAAGGTCGTAAATGACCAAGTCTGCCTATTTCTCTTTTTAAAAGTATTACAGAAGCCCTCTTCATAATTTAGAAGTACTATGAGGCTAATGGGTTTGGAAGTATTGGGTGGTTGATATGACTTTATTACTATTTCGTACCTTAGGAAGGGATAAGTATGTAATTGTATATGCAAAGCAAGGTTGGATTAGGATTCCTAACTTTGATGGAAATAATAATTAAATGGAAACCCATCGGTGTAAGTTTATGTTACGGACAGTTTATATTTTTTCCAGTCACTAGAACGTTGTTCTGACCCACCTCCTCATTACAACCCATAGGATTGATTTAGAGGAATAGGTCACTGGAGCTGGATGTGTTTTGTTGTTGGAGAGTCTTCTTTCTCTCATGCTCGATGCTGATGTGACAATCTGATATCCAAGGAATACCATTAACTCCAAGGTAGTAGTCATAGTCGGTATTCTTATCATATTATTGTTTCTACTATGAGTTTAGATTTTTATAAATCTCCGGTAATGCTCATGCTTATATGCAGGTACCAAATCTAATGATCTGTGCTTTGATGGACATAAGTTTCAATTTTTGTCAAAATTTGGGCCCATTAAGGTGTGGGTAGTTACATTTTGTATCAGAGCTCTAGGTCAATAGACCAGAGGTATTAGGATAAATTGAGAGAACGTATTAGTACTTTTCTATCTAGTAATATTATATTCTTACGCTAGATTCTAAGAGTTCCGGCTACAAAAGTAGTTGTAGTTCCACTCTGAAGGAATGGACAAAGCAACTATGAGTTGGAAAATCTTAGAGCTAAGATTTTCACGCCAACTTCGAACTACCCTATGGAGTGCTGGCGTTGCGTAAAGCTCTGTTGATGAAGAGCATGCGTACAACATATGGCTGAATCCTGGAGACTGGAGGTGTTCGACTTGATGGTTGAGATTCTAACCACATTATGATTTTGGACTTTGAGTTCCAGTCAGAGACACACAATTATTCCAGACTGATGGGAAATTAGATTTTGTATGTCATAATTGTCCATAAGCAAGTTTTGCTAGGATGCATTCATTGATCACCTCTTTGATGGCGAACCGAATTTTTATTTGAATAATTAATGTCATTTCCTTGGTCTAAAACCTGTGAGAGAATTTTTATAAAGTATATTTTGGAAATGCCTTAGATTTTCGAAAAAGAGGCTTTCAAAGGATTTCTTTTCCCAAGAACTTATTTTGGAAATTTTATTTTAGGAAAGTTTTTGAATTTTAATTTTCAAAGAAACACGTATACCACTAAGCTAGTTTTGTTATCGGATTTTTAGTTTATAAAAGATTAATTCTTTAAATCCTTAAATATTTATATGTATATATCAGTAAAAGCTTGATATTGATTTTTGGAAAGAAAATAGTTTACCAATTTGGGAAATTTGTGTCTTAAAAAGGTATTTGGAAACCCTAATATATATATATATATATATATATATATATATAAGAGTAACTTTTGAGGGAAGTTTTAGTATGAGATAGTTTCTGTTATTTAGAAACAAGCATAAAGGAGCATATATTTAGCTCGGTGATTTTTCGGTTTATAAAATCGAGGGTTTTATATTTTCTCTCTTTAAGGTACGAACAAAATAGGAATGACGATCAATTTTATTTGGGGTGTGTAGTTTGAAGTTTTATTAAACCCACCCATTGTTGGAAGAAATATATTTATGCGAAGTAGGCATGAAATACCAGCTAGAATATTTTTGTGTTTTTGAAAGTGTTGTTGGTCGCAACAATTTTGCCGAGGCTATCGCAATCTTGCCAAGGAAGGGTCTTTACGGTAAGGTGGATACTGTCATGTAGAAGACTGAAATTTTCCGGATGGGTTAAGTTGAAGATGGTTTTCGGAATAACATAAGAATAATTAATTTAACCGGCCCTATTGGGTCCTTGTTTAGGCTGCATCCAAATCTAGGCTAGCGATCGACCAAGCGGTCGACCGTAGCGCGGTCGACCAGTTAACCTAGTAGCGGTCGACTGCTAGGTGGGCTCAGGCTGAACCCGAACCTGGAACGCGACTATAAGTTGCGTCCAAACCTTTAGCCACCACACCCCCCTCACTCTCTTCCTCATCTTCAATTTTTAGCCGAACCTAATTCCACTTCCCCTTTCCTCCGCTTAACCAAAGCCTTTCTCCTCCACCAACCGATGCCAAAATCCTTGTGCGTCAAATCTTGCCCCATCACTACTCCAGATCTAAACACTTTTCTCCTTTTTCCATCCACCTCTCAGCTCATGGCACCACCATATACCGGCGGCTCTTCCTCTCGCCATCATGGCCTCACTCCGCAAGAAGCCGCTTGGCTTGACCAGAGCGAACGGAAGATCCCACCTATCTTTGAACGACGTCCCTTGATTTCCTTCATAGACGACCGGCGACATTCGAAGATTTTGCCGCTCTCGAGCTTGAAGAACTTTTTGTCATGGCAAGACTTGCACCGATCCTCCGCTTCGAGACTTATGAGCAGGAATATTACCCGTGATATGTCCGTCTCTTCAATGCACAAATGACGTAGAATTTTGATGATGGAAACAACTACATTAAGTCCGAGGTGAAGGGAGTTCGGATTGAGATGTCAGATGATGATCTTGCTGGAATTTTGGAGATATCTGTAGTAGGCGTAGATTTGGACGACACTAATATGACTGACCCTGAGATTCTTTAGCGGATCTTTTCTAGAAATGTCGGTGATTGAAGGACTGACAATTTGTGACCGATGGCCCGTCCCGTCATACGCATCATTCAACACAACATCATTTCGAAGACAGGGAGTCTTGACCAAATCTATAACTCTGTGCGGAAAGCTGCCTATGCTATAATTGGTGGCGTAGCCGTCAATTGGGCTCGTGTCTTGATGCTCCATATGGTCGATCAGGGAGTTGGTGTAATGCCCCTGAATTTTAATTAACATTATTCGAGATATTTAATTGGATAAATTAAATAGAATAATGTGAATAATTAAGGAGATGAGATTAATAAATCCAATGACCGTGTCTTAATGAATGAACTAAAATAAGACTTAACTAAATTTAGAAGGAGGAATTTTCCTAAGAGGTAAAACTTAGAAATGGGGCTACATTTCTTAGTATATATCTCTTCCTCCACTTTAATAAACTTTCACTTTCTCATACATAACTTTTTACCTATATTTCGGCCGGCCATTAAAAGCTCCAAGAAGAGCATAAATTGAAGAAAAAGCTAAGGAATTAAAGCTAGGAAATTATCTCATTCTCCAATCAACTAATCAAGGTGAATAATCATGTTTATCATCTCATTTTTCTATGTTTGGATCGGTTATGGATTATATCCAATTCATGTTTGTGATTTTGGTTAGGATATAACCATTTAAACCTTTGTTTGGATAAGACATAGGTGTTTTAAATGTTAATGGGCTAATTAACACGTTTTTATTCAGTTTTGGTTAAATTTCGAGTTGTTTTTATCTTCATATGCTTTGAAATTTTAATATGTTAAAGTATATGATTTATCATATTTTTGGTGATTTTTGGGGATTTTCCTTAGTGATTTGCTAAGGTAATTAAATTATTTAAGCCTAAGGGCTAAACTGCAAAATTGCCTTCGAATTAGTCAATTCAGAGGGAAGGCTGCAATTCGAAAATTTAATTGGGGAAGAAGAATAGTGTTTTAAGAAAAATGTTAACTTTTGTATACCTTTTACTATTTGGAAGTGCAGGAGAAGGCTCCTCAACCAATCAAAATTAGAAAAGCAAGATAAAACATCACTTCAGTAGGCCCAGTTCTGCCTTCGACTCCAACAAGTCTGCTTTTACCCTTTCGTCTAAGGCGGAAGGTAAACAATTACCCTTCGCCTAAGTCGAAAGGTAGGCACGGTGTCGAAGCAAAGAGGGGTGAAGGGATGGAGAGTCTGCTTCCTTTGCTTTCGAATAAAAACATAATTGCTTTCGAATAAGTTGAAGGGGGATCCTTCGACTCTGTCATTTTATAAAAGACTAAAAATTTTATATATTCAAGAAGGGGTTTTGAAGAGGATCTTCGAAAGTTTAAACCTTCAAGAGAATTGTTTTAAAATGTTTTCTAAAAAGGTGTTTTAATCCTTTCGAATAAGTCGAAGGGATGCCTTCGACAAAGCCGAAGGGAAAGAAGGGGAAGAAGAAGGGGTTACTTTTGAAACCTCCATTGTTTTTAAAGTAAACATTTTAATACCTTTCGACAAAGTCGAAGGGTAAACCTTCCGACCAGGTCGGAAGTATACTTTCGAAGGGTTGGTTCCAACACCAACAATTCAGTGTTTTTGGATGGTTTCGCAAGGTTTGATTTTGAAAGGTTTTGAAGGGGTTACCTTTAATGATTGCGAATGGTTTTGAGTTTCATTGCTTTTAAAAGGTTTATAAATGGTTTTATAGAGGAGATACCTCAGGCTTTCGACTAGGTCGAAAAGAAACCTTCCGACAAGGTTGAAAGGTATGATTTTGTGATGCTTTCAAAAGGAAGGCTTCCGAATGGGCTAACTTCGAAGGGTTATTTGCTTTCGAATGGGACTTCATTCGAAGGGTTTTAAAGGGCTGTTTTTAACCATTTTTATTGAGTAAAGTTTTGCTAATTCGAAGGGGCTACTTTGAAGGGTTATAGCATAAAATACTTATCTTTGTTTAAATATGTAAGGGGGATCCTTATTTAAATTGAATGTTATAAAACCTTGGGGACACCGGGGTGGGTTTAATGTTTTCGATACATAGTTTAGGGTTACAAACAGAGATATGCTTTTGAAAATATACATTGGGGCTATCAATGTGTTTTTATTTAACCTAATTGAGGTTACCAATGGGAATAAGTTAAACAGGTGGTATACCTGGGGAAAATAAGTAATCATGGGGATCATGAATTTTTATAAATAATCATGGGGATCATGGTGTTTAATTGGCCAAGTGATGGGTTCTTGGTTAACCTAGAAAAACCATGGAATGTGCGGTGGATAGCCCACATCAAATTTCTAAAGTAAATAATGTTTTGCCAGAGGTGGTTAGACTCGAGATTTGGCACCCAAGGGTTCATAGTTATCCTAGGAAAACTGTGGAGTATGCGGTGGATAGCCCACACCACCTTTTATAAAACAATGTACGATGGATAATCTGCATTTATTTTAAATGGATTTGGGATGGATGGTCCTATTAAATTATGGCGGATAGTCATTTTAAAGGTTTTAGAGGGGAACTATAATAAATTGATTTTAGATGGGAAATCTAATAAATCGCTTTTAGATGAGATATCTAATGAATGAGTAGATGGGATATCCAATATATATGATTTATGGCTTTATTTCATATTATGTTAAGACTAATCATTTTGGATGCAGGAGCATAGTAAATGATTTGCATGTTTTGTTTTGGATACTAGTGAGGGGACAACCCGTTCTGCTAAGCGACGTGGTCTCACTAGATATCTATTTATGATAAGAGATGATAGGGGATTATTCATACCAAACTTATCGTCTGACTCAAAGTTTGTGTTTCTCCACAAACTCTCGGGTACTCAAAATTAATTTGAGTAGTTTGAGAGTGGGAGACTTTCAGGTTTTTGGACGAATAAGCTTCCGGAGAAGTGTGGGAGGCAGTTTTAGCTATATAGGAGCTATTTTGTGTTTTTCGATGTGATGTACTAAGAACTATAAAGTTCATATTTATTAGTTCTCTGATCATCATAAGGGGACATCTTCATATGTCGCTCTTATCGTATTTTGTACATATATATGTGATCTGAATGTGGTTAACGTCTGCGATTATGTAATTAAACCTTAAATTGAAATTCATAAGAAATGAGAAATTCTGTTTTGTTGAAGTTTAATTTTTTTCATATTCTTGTGTTTCTGTGTTGCCAATAGTTTCAAGATTCTAATTTCGGTCACTCAGAAATAACACCTATGGATGACTGCAGCATCCGTAGCATTTAGTTTTGAGCCTCCGGAAGCGGGATGTTACGTTGGTACCCTGAGGACTCACTTTTCATATTGCCACTTGCTCACTCGAGTGTTTAAGCATTATGAGGTAAATTTGAATGGAGAGCCAGTAGTAAAGGGCGTCCCTCCCGCCATTGACCGGACCACCATTAAGAGGATGAATATTCCTTTACCGCTTGCCACACCACTTGTACCACCACCAAAGCCGAAACACCAACAGCAGGGGATAGCGTAAGGCGTCGAGGGATACATGAGTCATGAGCTTGCTGCTATCTGACAGATTCAGGCAAAGCTCTGAGAGATTAGGATGGAGCAGCAGCGCCAAGGGCATGAGATTGGGTGCATATCCGCCATGCTGCGACCATTCCATGGTTGCGGCAATGGCTCGAGCTCCAACCGCGGAGCAAGACCTTCTCATAGTTCTTAGGAGGGTTTTTATTTAGGATTGTTGTATCTTTTTATTTCCAGCATTTATTCTTTTCTTTTGGGTTGTTGGATTGTAAAACTGTTAGATGTCTCTTATAAAAGGCACGCATAATATTATGAGTTTCTATTTATTTTTTGTGTTATTGTTTTTGGATATGTAAACAGCTCATATATGTATGCATAGTAGAGAAATGATATAAATATGGGAATCTCATAAAGACACTTAACTAATAGTAATGCAATATAAGACTAGAAATTTAGAATAATTGCAAATTTTAGCGAAGGATGTGACAAAGTTGTTTCGATATCATGGGCCATTGCTCATGTTCCTTAAAAGCTAAAATTCTTGTATAATAGACGTGTTAACATTTTTAAATAAAATGTCAAATTCTTCGGTAGAGATTAGTTGTAGAATTTTGGAATCTGGTTATGTGTTTGGCGCATAACCGACATCCGATAATGTTGAAAGTGTGGCTCAGTTTATCAAAAAATTTTAGAAGGAAAATATTTTGAAAAATTTCCACTTGATTTGAAAAGTTCACTTTTGAAAGGAAAAAAGAGTAAGAAAAAGTTTTGCGTTTTAGTTATTTTTGACTCTTAAATTATTTTTAGAGTTTTTGTTCAAAATTTTATTTCAAGGGAAAATGTGCATCCGAATATTTTGGGATTTTATTTTTCAAATGACATACAGATTTGAAAAGTGAGAAAGATTTTTGTAAAAACTTTGATTTTGAAGGCCACATATTAGGCGTAGGAAAGACAAATAGAAATTTGTAATTTAGCGACACATTAGGGTCGACGATACGATTAATGCAAGCGATAATAAGGGAAAAGCTGGTCTAGCCTTGGAATTTTTATTTCCATACCTTATCGACGATGCGCGCAAGTCTATTTTTAGACTTAATTCTGTTTTAGAGCTTGAAAATAAGCCTCCTTATGCGTTTTTTACGTGAATCAATGGCAGTGAGGAAATTTCCACTGTACTATGGAAATAGGAAGATTATAGTGTGGTAAGAATGTTAAATTCTCCGCCTAAATTCCTTTTTTCGGGCATAGAAGTAAAGTTTAGGAAGCGATTTTTTGATGCGTTAGATCATTGGATGATAGGAAGTGGATGCAAAATTTGTTGCTTCATACTTCTCTTTGTAGGAGTATGGGGGCTTTGGTTGAAAATATTTTTCAAAAAGTTGCATTCATGTAGAACTGCCGGTATATATTTAGGTTGTTTGCATCATATTTTTATAATGTTTTTCAAAGAAATGCATTCATATAGGAGGATCCGATTTAGAATCATTCTACATACATATTTTCTATATGGTGATACAGTAATACACTATGCACTTACGCACGTTTGGTTGCAAAATTGGTTGCACACTCATTGGTTGTGTAGTTTAAGATAATTAGAAGCAAAAACCTTAACTAAATCATTGGTGAAATTTCGAGGATGAAATTCTGTACGGGGGGAAGAATGTAACACCCCGTAATTTGGAGATAGTTATTTAATTAGTTAGTTAATTAATCAGGCTCCGAAAATGGAATTTGTGCAAATGATGGAATTTGATCGCGAAACTTGCATCATTGTGTTCATGGAAAAATTCTAACAAACTTTCGTATTTGGAGTTTTATGATAGGAGTTCAAACGAAGAAGTTACGGACGAAAAATGAATTCGAAATGGAAATAATTAAATAATTAACGTTTTTATATTAATTACCTAGGCCCACAGGCTGACCCATCATTGGGGACGGTCGATTCCTAGCGGTCGACCGGTCACCCAAGGGCGGTCGACCCGTGGCGACTTGGCGGCTCCAGTAAACCTAGGCCGCAACGGCCCGGATTTAATATATTTCGATCTAACGGTTCTGGTTGATTCTAGCGCCTATAAATTCAGGCCTAGCCCTCCCTTCTCTTATCATATTTTTCTGGAAGCAGCAACGAAGCTCTATCATTTCTTCTTCTCCACTTTCTGATTAAATTATAAAGATAAGATGTTTGTATCTGTATTCATAAAAAACGGAGAAGAGTAGGAATCTAATAAAAAGGAGAAGAGAAGAGAATCAACCATATGCGTATTTGAGGTAATTTATATATTTATATCTATTTTCTCTCCCAATCCCAAATCTATAATTCTATTGTATGTATATACCCTTTTATACATATCTCTTGGATTAAAAAGGATTTGGAGATTAATCAAAGGTTCTACTTCAGATCTCGAGATTTGATCGCTTTTAAAGGATGAGTGAGAATTTTTATAGATTGTTATAATATGAAAATTATCATGTCGGTGTTTATTTGATTTTTATACCTAATTGGATAATTGTTTTATGAGTTGTAGGCAACGAATTGAATATGATTTGAATATAATAAATATCGCCTATATATTCTTGTTTATAAATCGATCTAGCATTGTATACAACCTGATCTGGAAATCAGTCCCAAAAGTATGAATTTAAAATATTAATTTAAATGAAATTTATTACAAATCTGAAATAGGTTGTATAAGAATATTATAAATTTGGATTATTACCCTAATCTTGCTAGAATATAAACTTTTCTATATTTGAAATTGTTGGAATTTAGATCCATTTAATATTTGTAAATTAGTGTTATTTCTTTTCCTTTTTGAAAGATAAAGAGTTTGATCTGATAAGGAATAAATGCAAATAGAATGAGAAAGTGATATGTAAAGTATGCATTCATTGTATTTTACACTGTCTATTTCAGTAATAAAAAGAAATGATTATTCCTTGTAATTTCAAACGATGTAATCTTTTATATTTTAAAGTTAAATCTTTTGTTTTGGACTAATTTATGGAAATTATAACGGATAATATTTTCAGATATGATTCCAATAATTTAACATGGAAAAGTATATTCTAGTAAAAATATAACTAGAACATATTTAATAAAAATAAATATTTGTACGTAATTACCGCGCTTATAATAATTAAATAAAAAGCTAATAACGACGTTTGCGCATAATATTCACATTTAGGGTAATTAACTAATAAGAAAAGAATTTAAAAGGTTTTAACTCCAATAAATGGCAATAAATATGAGAGTTGCAATAAATGAATAGGGTAAATGGATCAATGAGACTGATAAAAATGGAATAGATATAAAAGGTTACTAATTTGAAATTAGTAATCATACATAAATGTCTTGGGAAATGTCCGTTAGGATTTTATGGTCAAATTTACATTTATGAGCATTAAACAGGGATATATATATATATATATTAAATATATCAACATTTGAAATTTGAATTTGAAATTTGAATTTGAAATTTGAAATATATTTTTATTCCAGATCTAGATCTGTTTTTAGATTTAAATCCACCATAAGATATTTTACATACTAATTTAAATCATTAGAATTAGTCAACATCTTCAAATTATATGTATATATATAATCTTTAAACACACACATATTTATATATATGTGTGTGTGTGTTTTTGTGTATGTATAATAACAAATTAGTTATAGACATCTGATATGTATATAAAGGGACAAACGTGTCTGTTGTAGTGTAAATCTCAACACTTATATACGGGCATATTAAACCATGTACACATCTATATGTTGCACGTGCATTATATACGTATATTTATATTTGTTACACATATACATTATATACTATATATAATAAAATCAAATCCTTATATAAACTAAATAAATAAAATACAGATTTTATATAAAATTATTTAGATTGGATCCAAAATAATTTGGACTTCATAGGCATAATAAGATCTAAAAATGGATTTTTTTTTTGAAATTCACTCATTTAACCCTGCCTGCTGACCCAGTTCCATCAATGGTATCATAGCTTAATAGCTTATGCGGTATAAATTAGCAGTATTAGGGTTAACTTATTAAAACCTACCCATTTAGTAGGATATCTAGAAAAGTAACGTTAAGGTTGGATTTGAATCAAGTACTATTCCCTACCTAACTATTAGCCTGGCCCGAAATGTAGTAAGTCCAAAGGTTATCCTTGATATAAAAGCCCGAATTGATTGTAAACTTTGAGCAAAATTTCAAAATATATTTTAAAATTATAAATAATATTTTGAATTTAAACGGTTAAGTTTAAATTATATAAGAAATTTTATAAATGTTATAAAATATTTTTTAAATGTTGTTTGAAAAAAAAATTATTATTTTTTAATATAATAATCAAAATTAATTAGATTAATTAAATAAACAATTAATTAAAATTTAATTAAATTAAATAAAAAAACATATATGATGATGTATGTGAATTTATCTTGAAATGTTCAAGGTAGTTAATAATTTTTTTTGGAAATTCATTAGAATTGTTTTAATTAAATATATTAATTAAATGTTAATTAACAAATAAAATAATATACATGTATTATGATATATATGTATTACTATAAATGTTATAGTACGTGTATTCAATTTGAAATGTTTAAAATGAATAAAATTAAATTAATTAGATTGTTAATTAATAAATTAATTAAATAAGATTCAATTAATAGAATTAATATAAGATTATGTATAAGAATTTTATATAAGAATTAATATAAGATTATATACAAGAATATTATAAGTTAATTAAAATAATAAACTATTATATATAAATTAACCTATATAATATGAATGTATAATAAAAGGTAGAACCGTAATAAACCTAAATTAGATTTAAGGAATAAATACATACATATAGCATGTATACCATGATTTTGAATGTATCTGGCACTTGAATCATGAGGGTATTTCATAAGAAATACATTATTCCATATGTCAGTATCACTCAAATAAGTATATTAAAGACGATGAATCTTTAATATAAGTGTTGTCCTCTACCATTTATATAGTAATAAATTACTTGCATACTTTTTAGTTGCTGAGTAGACTCAAGCTAGAAATGTTATGTGTATTACTATTAGTATATTGATAGACATGGTAAGATATATGTACGAATTGTTAAGCAAACTCGAGATACATAAATTTATACTTAGGCCATCACCAAATGGTAGGTATGAGTGAATAATCTCTTTCAATTTGTTGAGTAAACTCAAGATTGAAATGAGATTAGGATAAAGGCCACGGGTTAGGAGTTGTATATGATAGAGTTAGGTGTATGCCCTAGGGAAAATTATGTAACTTGTTACATATATCTAACTCGTTGACCAATCTTGTTCGAAATAAAGGTGTTTTCTTTCTATTATATACTTGATATAATGTGTTCTATTAGTTAATTAATTTAATTAAAAGTATATTTAATAGAAAATCCATAAATGGTACACATTTTATAGTGGCTACAAAGTGTTGTAACCGTGAGTAATTTATCACAATGAAAATAAATATATCATTTTTAATGTTCCTAGTCAAGATGCATCGAGACTAAATATCAATGTATCCATTGAGACTAGAGTACGTAACGCTCTCCAAATGTTGGGCAGCGTATTACTCATGACTACTGGGGACACGTAGGGGTAATGTTCTGATAATTGTTGGATAACTATGGAATGACTCACTCGATATTTTTCTGTTGGTTAATATAACTAAGGTCAAACAAAAAATCTCGATGTGATTTATTTACACGGTTCTCTCGACTTGAGAATATCATGGATCTCAATATGAAAGCTCCACTTTTATTTTATTCAAATCACGGCATGATATTCATCGAGTGACCATAGTTAGGTCGAGTGGAAGTATTAGAAGTAAAGTGCTATTCAAGAGAGGATTTGTCTCCTCATTTATATGAGGTTAGTATCACTGTAAACTCAAAGTCAAAGTCTTTGACCAGAGCATTTTGGTTAATAATAATTGTTATTATTGAACCAAAAACTTGTGTTTGGACTATATAGTTAAATATGGATGACACCAGAATTTTGACCGTTACCAATTTCCATAAGTCCAAAATGATATAGTTTTGACGAAAAGAAATGGTGTAAATAAATATCACAACTGGGTAACACTTAATAAAGTAAAATTGGTTACCGAAATTAAGTAAGCAATAAATTTGACCAAAATGTTACACCACCTGCTAAGTGACATACGAACATTAACATTCGAATAGTTCGATGTGAATCACTGACCAAATTTACACATGACGAGTCACAAAACCAGAATGATAAATTCTCTTCAGATCAAACGATTTAATTAGTTTATAACTATTATAAAATAATTCAAATCTATGAAATATTAATTATAAATTTTTGAATATGATTTGAGGAATAAATATGATTAAATATATTTATATTAGTTATAAATATATCAATCGATATGTGATATCGATAAGCAATTAAATTAGATTTAATTAATAATATTTATTTGGACTTAAATTAGATTTGGATGTTAGCTCATATTGATATGGTAATAATTTGGCTATTATGAAGGTTATATGGGGCCGCTAAAAATAGGCTAGAGGGGTTGTAAATGGATGGCACATATTAAGTAAGAATTGTTATGGGATATGATCCATATTTCTCTCTCTTTCATCCACTATAAAAAGACCTCTATTCCTAATTGTTTAAAGACTTTTTGGCTCCTACTATTTCTTCTATTGCTGGCCGATGACATGCTAGGAGCTTAAGCAAATCCAACTCAAATTAATTCAAAGCAAATATTATCTGATAGTCAAAGGTCTACGGTTCAAGGATTAGTGGTCTACCGAATCGAAAAGCCTTCAAAGGAGAGAGAGTTCATCATTCTAGGTGTGCTTTCAGGCATTGGTTTTAGGTATGTCCTTTTTTAGCAAGGCTAGCTGGCTTTAAAGTAGGGATGAGCGTTCGGTCGGTTTTGAGGTAAAAAAAGTCAAACCAAATTGAAACCGAAAAAAAAATAAAATCGAACCGAATTAATTTCGGTTAATTCGATCGGTAGCCGATTTAACCAAACTAAAAAAGAAAGTAAGAGAATTTACCATATGTTATTATTCAAATGATTGATTTAGTCAATGGAAAACATAAATTTATGTGTATATAAACTATTTTGAGTATTTATTTTAGGTTTATAAGAAAAATTAACCTACTTTTAATAGATAAGGTTTGTTTTTTATCACTAAACCGATTGTTAAGAGTATTAAATGCCATGAATTTAGATAATATAATAAAATTTTGGTTAATTCGGTTAAACCAATAACCAAAATAAAATTATTATACAAACCAAATTCAAACTGATATAATTTCATAATCAAAATGAATCGACCGAAATGAACCAGTTTGGTTGGTTAATTCGGTTCAAACCGAATATTGTTCACCCCTACTTTAAAGTAGGTCGTCCACTTTTATTAAAAACTTTAGATAACAGCTGGTGTTTGGCACATGCTCAAGAATAGCTAGAAAAAAAAGAACAGGAGCTAGGCAGTAGGGCCATAGCTACTAAAACAAGTCAAAAGCAACTAGTCCTCCTCCAAAGAGGAGGACCCACTACCATCTTTCTTAGAATCCAGCTTAATAACATGAACATACTATGAAAATAAAGTGGCCAAGTTTGGAACATAATCTATTAAATCACAGGAGTATAAACACTTCCTGTCCCAAGAGGCATCCTCCAATACAATCCTATTATCATCACCTTCTTCAACTAGCACCGAAAGAGAAAGTCCTTCCCTATGAACATGATAATACAATTTATGATCCTCACATTCTTCCCCAACAAATATATGGTAACTGTTAAACGACTGGCAATATCTCATTTCAGATTGCTCATGAACCCAAGCTTATTCATTGGAATCCTAGCTAATATTAGGAGGATCAACAGAAGTAGTAGAGGCCTCATCAGGAAGCACGGTAGAAGCCACCTGCAATGGAAAAACGGGGACAATATCAGGAGCAGCATCAACAGCTTCTACAATAGCTTGGGAAGGGATTTTTGGCTTACGGACCCATTTCCTAACTAGAGGGTGAGGAAGCTGGTTTTTAGTCGGGATAGGCAATGAAGAATCAATAGGACCAATCTTATAATTTTCCGCAATATGACTAAAGGAGTGACAATTTCATCAAAAAAACAAAGGAGTGACAAACCGAGCATATATCAGGTTTCCAACTGTAATCAACATCAACTTAAACATCCTTACGCTCAATAATACGAACCTTCAACTTAGAAGGAAGCGGCTTATCTAAAGTTATTTCAATTAATGCCTTAGCATACACGAGCCTTTTCCTAACCATAGTATTAACATCAAAACATCCGAGCTTGCCAACTAGGCTAGTCAACCAATCTAGCCCAACCATGGGTTGCAGAAAAGAAGGGATATGTGTGTCTTTACTATATTACATTGCTTATAATCTCATAATATTATTTTAATATACATACATACATACATACATATATATATATAATATTGTTAGTTAGATGATGATTCTTATATGTGTTGATGTTGTCATATACTACATTTGTAACACCCCGTAATTTGGCGCTAGTTATTTAATTAGTAAGTTAGTTAATTAATTATGCTCCGAAAATGGAATTTGTGAAAACGATGGAATTTGACAACGAAACTTGCACCATTGTGTTTGTGGCAAAATTTTGAGCAACTTTCATATTTGGAGTTTTGCGATCGGAGTTCAAACGAAGAAGTTACGGACGGAAAACAAATTCGAAACAGAAATAATTAAATAATAAATAATTAACGTTTTTATATTAATTACCGGGGCCGACAGACCGATCCATCCTTAGGGACGATCGAACCCTACTGGTCGACCGGTCACCCAAGGGTGGTCGACCCATGGTGACCTGGCGGCTCCAGTAAACCTAGGCTGCAACGACCCGGATTTAATATATTTCAATCTAACGGTTTTGGTTAATTCTAACGCCTATAAATTCAGGCCTAGCCCTCCCTTCTCTTCTCATATTTTTCTAAAAGTAGTAGTGAAACTCTACCATTTCTTCTTCTGCACTTTCTGTCTAAATTATAAAGATAAGATATTTGTATCTATATTCATACAAAACGGAGAAGAGTAGAAATCTAATAAAAAGGAGAAGATAAGAGAATCAACCATATGCATAATTGTGGTCATTTATATATTTGTATCTATTTTCTCTCCCAATCCAAACACTCTTCTCAGATCTATAATTCTAATGTATGTATATATCCTTTTATACATATCTCTTGGATTAAAAAGGATTTGGAGATGAATCAAAGGTTCTACTTCAGATCTGGAAATTTGGATCGCTTTTAAAAGGTGAGTGGGAATTTTTATAGATTGTTATAATATGAAAATTATCCCGTTGGTGTTTATTTGATTTTTATGCCTAATTGGATAATTGTACATGAGTTGTAGGCAACGAATTGAACACGATCTAAATATAATAAATATTGCCTACATATTCTTGTTTATAAATTGATTTAGCATTGTATACAACCTGATCTAGAAATCAGTCCCAAAAGTATGAATTTAGAATATTAATTTAAATGAAATTTATTCCAGATCTAAAATAGATTGTATAAGAATATTATTAAATTGGATTTTACCCTAATTTGTTAGAGTATAAACTTTAATATATTTGGAATTATTGGAATTTAGACCCATTTAATATTTGTAAATTAGTTTGATTTCTTTCTCTTTTTGAAAAATACGGCATTTGATCTAACAAGGAATAGATGCAAATAGAAATAAAAAGAGACGTGTAAAGTATGAATTCATTGTATTTTACACTATCTATTTTAGTAATAAAAAGAAATGATTATTCCTTGTAATTTCAAACGATGTAAACTTTTATATTTAAAGTTAAATCTTCTGTTTTGGACTAATTTTTGGAAATTATAATGGATAATCTTTTTAGATATGATTTCAATAATTTAACATGGAAAAGTATATTCTAGTAAAGATATAACTAGAATATATTTAATAAAAATGAATTTATACATAATTACTGCGCGTATAATAATTAAATAAAAAGATAATTACAACGCTTGCGCATAATATTCACATTTAGGATAATTAACTAATAAGAAAAGAATTTAAAAGGTCGACCGCTAGGTGGGTTCGGGCTGAACCCGAACCTGGAATGCGACTATAAGTCGCGTCCAAACCTTCAGTCGCCACACACCCTCACTCTCTTTCACTTCTTCAATTTTTAGCCGAACCTAATTCCACCTCCCCCTTCCTCCGCTTAACCAAAGCCTCTCTCCTCCACCAACCGACGCCAAAATCCTTGTGTGTCAGATCTTGCTGCATCACTACTCCAGATCTAAACACTTTTCTCTCTTTTCCAACCGCCTCTCAGCCCATGACACCGCCATATACCGGCGGCTCTTCCTCTCTCCATCATGGCCTTACTCCGCAAGAAGCTGCTTGGCTTGATTGGAGCGAATGGAAGATATCCATCTATCTTTGAACGACGAACTTTGATTTCCTTCACAGACAACCAGTGAAATTCAGAGATTTCGCCGCTCTCGAGCTTGAAGAACTTTTCGTCGCGGTGGGACTCGCACCGATCCTCCGCTTCGAGACTTATGAGCGGGAATGTTACCTGTGATGTATCTGTCTCTTCAATGCACAGATGGCGTAGAATTTTGATGATGGCAATAACTACATTGAGTCCAAGGTGAAGGGAGCTTGGATTGAGATGTCAGATGATGCTCTTGCTAGAATTTTGGAGATATCTATAGTAGGCGTAGATTTGGAGGACATTGAGATGACTGACCCTGAGATTCTTTAGCGGATCTTTTCTGGAAATGTCGGTGATTGAAGGACCGACAATTTGCGACTGATGGCCCGTCCCATCATGCGCATCATTCAACACAACATCATTTCGAAGACGGAGAGTCTTGACCAGATCTACAACTCTATGCGGAAAGCCCCCTATGCTATAATTGGCAGCGTAGCCATCAATTGGGCTCGTTTCTTGATGCTCCATATGGTCGATCAGGGAGTTGGTACCCTAAGGACTCACTTTCCATACTACCACCGGCTCACTCGAGTGTTTAAGCATTATGAGGTAAATTTGAGTGGAGAGCCAGTAGTGAAGGACGTCACTCCCGCCATTGACAGGACCACCATTAAGAGGATGAATATTCCTTTTTCGCCTGCTGCACCACTTGTACCACCACCAGAGTCGAAACACCAACAACAGGGGATAACATAGGGCACCGAGGGATACATGAGTCATGAGCTTGCTACTATCTGGCAGGTTCAGGCAAGCTCCGAGAGATTAGGATGGAACAACAGCACCAAGGGCGTGAGATTGGGTGCATAGCCGCCATGCTGCGACCATTCCACGGTCGCGGCAATGGCACGAGTTCCAACATCGGAGCGAGACCTTCTCACAGTTCTTAAGAGGTGTTTTATTTAGGATTGTTGTATATTTTTATTTCCAGCATTTGTTCTTCTCTTTTGGGTTGTTGGATTGTAAAACCGTCAGTTGCCTCTTATAAAAGGCATGCAGATATTATGAGTTTCTATTTATTTTCTATGTTATTGTTTATAGATATGCGAACAGCTCATATATGTATTCATAGTAGAGAAACAATGTAAATACGGGAATCTCATAAAGACACTTAACTAATAGTAATGCAATATAAGACTAGAAATTTAGAATAATTGGAAATTTTAGCAAAGGACGTAATAAAGTTGTTTTGATATCACGGGTCATTGCTCATGTTCCTTAGAAGCTAAAATTCTTGTATAATATAGGTGTTGACATTTTCAAATAAAATGTCAAATTCTTCGGTAGAGATTAGTTGTAGAATTCTGGAATCTGATTTATGCGTTTGGTGCATAACCGACTTCCGACAACGCTGAAAGTATGACTCAATTTATCAAAAAAATTTAGAAGGAAAATATTTTGAAAATTTTCCGCTTGATTTGAAAAGTTCACTTTTGGAAGAAAAAAAGAGTAAGAAAAAGTTTTACGTTTTAGTTAATTTTGACTCTTAATTATTTTTAGAGTTTTTGTTTAAAATTTTATTTCAAGGGAAAATGTGCGTCTAAATATTTTGGGATTTTATTTTTCAAAGGACATACAAATTTGAAAAGTGAGAAAGATTTTTGTAAAAACTTTGATTCTGAAGGCCACATATTAGGCGTAGGGAAGACAAATAGAGTTAGAATTTGCGATTTAGCGATGTATTAGGGTCGACGATACGATTAATACAAGCGATAATAAGGGAAAAGCTGGTTTAGCATTGGAATTTCTATTTCCATACCTTATCGACGATGAACGCAAGTATATTTTTAGACTTAATTCTGTTTCAGAGCTTGAAAATAAGCCTCCTTATGCGTTTTGTATGTGAAAAATTTGGAGTAAATCCAAGGCAGTGAGAAAATTTCCACTATACTATGGAAATAGGAAGATTATGGTGTGGTAAGAATGTTAAATTCTCCGCCTAAATTCCTTTTTTGGGCATAGAAGTAAAGTTTAGGAAGCGATTTTTTGATGCATTAGATTATTGGATGATAGGAAGTGGATGCAAAATTTGTTGTTTCATAATTCTCTTTGTAGGAGTATGGGGGTTTTGGTTGAAAAGATTTTTCAAAAAGTTGCATACATGTAAAACTGCCAGTATATATTTAGGTTGTTTGCATCATATTTTTCAAAAGTGTTTTTCAAAGAAATGCATTCATATAGGAGGATCCGATTAGAATCATTCTACATACATATTTTCTATGTGGTGATATAGTAATACACTATGCACTTATGCATGTTAGGTTGCAAAATTGGTTGTACACTCATTGGTTGTGTAGTTTAAGATAATTAGAAGCCAAAACCTTGACTTAATCATTGGTGAAATTTCAGGGACGAAATTCTTTTCAAGGGGAGAAGAATGTAACACCCCTTAATTTGGCGCTAGTTATTTAATTAGTTAGTTAATTAATTAGGCTCTGCAAATGGAATTTGTGCAAATGATGGAATTTGATCACGAAAATTGTACCATTGTGTTCGTGGAAAATTCCGACCAACTTTCGTATTTAGAGTTTTTCGATCGAAGTTCAAACGAAGAAGTTACGGACGGAAAACGAATTCGGAACGAAAATAATTAAATAATAAATAATTAACGTTTTTATATTAATTACCTGGGCCCACAGGCCGACCCATCATTGGGGACGGTCGACCCCTAGCGGTCGACCGGTCACCCAAGGGCGGTCGACCCGTGGCGACCTGGCGGCTCTAGTAAACCTAGGCCGCAACGGTCCGGATTTAATATATTTTGATCTAACGGTTCTGGTTGATTTAGCGCCTATAAATTTAGGCCTAGCCCTCCTTTCTCTTATCATATTTTTCTAGAAGCAGTAGTGAAGCTCTGTCATTTCTTCTTCTCCACTTTCTGTTTAAATTATAAAGATAAGATATTTGTATATGTATTTATACAAAACGGAGAAGAGTAGGAATCTAATAAAAAGAAGAAGAGAAGAGAATCAACCATATGCGTATTTGAAGTAATATATATATTTATATATTTGTATCTATTTTCTCCCCCAATCCTAAATCTCTTTTCAGATCTATAATTCTAATATATGTATATACCCATTTATACATATCTCTTGGATTAAAAATGATTTGGAGATGAATCAAAGGTTCTACTTCAGACCTATAGATTTGGACCGCTTTTAAAAGGCGAGTGAGAATTTTTATAGATTGTTATAATATGATAATTATCTTGTTGGCGTTTATTTGATTTTTATACCTAATTGAATAATTGTATATGAGTTGTAGGCATCGAATTGAATACGATCTGAATATAATAAATATTGCCTATATATTCTTGTTTATAAATTGATCTAGCATTATATACAACCTGATCTGGAAATCAGTCCCAAACGTATGAATTTAAAATATTAATTTAAATGAAATTTCTTCCATATCTGAAATAGGTTGTATAAGAATATTATAAATTTGGATTATTACCCTAATCTTGCTAGAATATAAACTTTTCTATATTTGAAATTGTTGGATTTAGATCCATTTAATATTTGTAAATTAGTGCTATTTCTTTTCCTTTTTGAAAGATAAAGAGTATGATCTGATAAGGAATAGATGAAAATAGAAAGAGAAAGAGACATGTAAAGTATGCATTCATTGTATTTTACATTGTCTATTTCAGTAATAAAAAGAAATGATTATTCCTTGTAATTTCAAACGATGTAATCTTTTATATTTTAAAGTTAAATCTTCTGTTTTGGACTAATTTATGGAAATTATAACGGATAATCTTTTCAGATATGATTCCAATAATTTAACATGGAAAAGTATATTCTAGTAAATATTTAAGTAGAACATATTTAATAAAAATAAATATTTGTACATAATTACTGCGCTTATAATAATTAAATAAAAAGCTAATAACGACGCTTGCACGTAATATTCACATTTAGGATAATTAACTAATAAGAAAAGAATTTAAAAGGTCGTTACTCTAATAAATGGCAATTAATACGAGAGTTGCAATAAATGAATAGGGTAGATGGATTAATTAGACCGATACAAATGGAATAGATATAAAAGGTTATTAATTTGAAATTAGTAATCATACATAAATGTCTTAGGAAACATCCTTTAGGATTTATGGACAAATTGACATTTATGAGCATTAAACATGGATTTATGGGTAGACAAATATTTAGGGTAAATCTTATTGCCTTAAATAAAAAAGGAATTAGTAAGCTAAGTCCAATATCTACCTAAGCTAATATAAATAAAGACTTAGGATGGTTGATTGGACTTAGTGGGTTAGTGATGCGAGGTCAGTAGAGTCACTCGACGGAAGACTGCCCTTCACTTTAAGGCTACCAGCAGTCGAGTGTACTTAATGCTGATGTGAGATATCATTAGTCCAACGACCCATGACGACGTGAGAAACTTGGCTTGCTTTCTTAATTAGAAAGTATTAAATGGTCCAAATTTGGAATTAGGAGCGGTAAGGGATCTCACCATAGGGGTTCGCTTCTGGTTTGAGCTCTTAAGTGGCTGAAGGGTCCACCTCTCTCCTAAATGGAAGTATTAAGTAACCTAGTGAGATTCCAAATAAATAAATAAGGATGTCTCTAAAAAGGGTTTACTTCTATGTTGAGATCTTAAGTGATTGAAGGGTCTGCAACTCTCCTAAATGGAAGTATTAAGTAACCTAGTGAGATTCCAAATAAATAAATAAGAATGTCTCTAAAAAGGGTTTACTTTAGTGTTGAGGTCTTAAGTGGCTGAAGGGTCCGCCAACCTACCGGAAAAAGTAACCTAATAAGATGCCATATTTATAATTAAAGAGTGATAGTGAATATCTCAGAAAGGGTTCGCTTCAGGTTTGGGATCTTAAGTGACTATAAAGTCCTCCTCTTTCCTATAAATGAAGTATTAAGTAACCCAATGAGATTTCCAAGCAATGACAGCTAGATAGTACCATTGAGGAGCACGCTTCTGAAATCAGGTCTTAAATGATAGGGTCTACCTATTTTCCACTGGGAAGTATTAAGTGGCTTGGGTACAGCTTCTTACATTGCTAAAGCTGAAATAATAATAGTACCATTTTGGAGCACGCCTTGGGGATAGGTCATAAACGATGAGGTCTGCCTTAGTTAAGGTCTTAGATGATCAGAGTCTACTTATTTTCTAATAAAAAGGTATTAAGTGGCTTGGCTATTGTTTATTACATGACTACGATTTTATCGGCGATAGATGCGGTAATAGTTGGACATTAAATGTCAGAAGTCTTAAATAGTGGTTAGAGGTTTTGGAACTAGGACCCACTGACCATTGACAACATTGTTAGAAAACCACCTTGGGAATGTGTCTTAAATGACAGGTTCTACCTCAATTAAGGTCGTAAATGACATAGTTTGCCTATTTCTCTTTTAAAAGGTATTATAGAAGCCCACTTCATATTTAGATGTACTAAGTGGCTAATGGGTTTGGAAGTATTGGATGATTGATATGGCTTCATTACTATTTCGTACCTTGGGAAGGGATAACTATGTAATCATGTGTGCAATACAAGGTTAGATTAGAATTGCTAACTTTGATGGACATAACAACTAAATGGAAACCTATCGGTATAAGTTTATATTATGGACAATTCATATTTTTTCCAGTCACCAGAACGTTGTTCTGACCCCCCTCCTCATTACAACCCATATGATAGATTTAGAGGAACATGTCATTGGAGCTGGATATGCTTTCTTGTTGGAGAGTCTTCATTCTCTCATGCTCGATGCTAATGTGACAATCTACTATCCAAAGAATACCATTAACTCCAAGGTAGTAGTCATAGTCGGTTTTCTTATCACATTATTGTCTCCACTGTGAGTTTAGATTTTTATCATTCTCCGGTAATGCTCATGCTTATTTGCAGGTACCAAATCTAACGATCTGTGCTTTGATGAACATAAGTTTCAATTTTTATCAAAATTTGGGCATATTAAGGTTTGGGTTCTTCCATTTGGTATCAAAGCTCTAGGTTAGTAGATCATAGAATTAGGATAAACTAAGAGAACATATTCGTACTTTTCTATCTAGTAATGTTATATTCTTATACTAGATTCTAAGAGTTCCGGCTACAGAAGTAATTGTAGTCCACTTCAAAGCAATAGGCAAAGCAACTACGAGTTGGAAATATCTTAGAGCTAAGATTTTCATGTCGACTTCGAAGTACCCCTTGTAGTGCTGGTGATGCGTAAAGCATTGTAAATGAAGAGCATGAGTACGACCTATGGCTGAATCCCGAAGATTAGAGATGTTCACTTGATGGTTGAGATTCTAGCTACCTTGTGATTTTGGACTTTGAGTTCCAGTCGGAGACACACAATTATTCTAGATTGATGGTAAATTAGATTCCGTTTATCGCAATTGTCTGGAAGCAAGTTTTGCTAGGGTGCATTCATTGATCACCTCTTTGATGGCAAACCGGATTTTTATTTGAATAATTAATGTCATTCCCTTGTCTAAAAACTGTGAGAGAATTTTTATAAAGTATATTTTGGAAATATCTTTGATTTTTGAAAAAGAGGTTTTCAAAGGATTTCTTTTTCCCAAGAACTTGTTTTGGAAATTTTGTTTTAGGAAAGTTTTGGAATTTTAATTTTCAAAGAAACACATATACCACTAAGCTGGTTGTGTTAAGGGATTTTTAGTTTATAAAAGATTAATTCTTTAAAGCCTTAAATATTTATAAGTATATATATCAATAAAGGCTTGATATTGATTTTTGGGAAGAAAATAGTTTTCCAATTTGGGAAATTTTTGTTTTAAAAAGGTATTTGGAAACCCTGAAATATTTATATATGTATATAAGATTTACTTTTGAGGTAAGTTTTAGTATGAAATAGTTTCTGTTATTTAGAAACAAGTATAAAGGAGCATATATTTTAGCTCAGTGATTTTTTGGTTTATAAAATCGAGGGTTTTTATATTTTCTCTCTTTAAGGTACGGACAAAATAGGAACGACGTTCAATTTTATTTGGGGTATGTAGTTTGAAGTGTTGTTAAACCCACCAGCCGTTGGAAGAAATATTGTCGTGCGAAATAGGCATGAAATAGCAGTTGGAATATTTTTGGGTTTTTGTAAGTGTTGTTGGTCGCAACAGTTTTTTCGAGACTATCGCAATCTTGCCAAGGAAGGGTCTACACGGTACGGTGGATACCGTCATGTGGAAGGCATAATTTCTCTGGATTGGTTAAGTTGAAGATGGTGCATGGAACGGTCTTAAGAATATTAATTAATTTAATCGACCCTATTAGGTACAGGTTCAGGCCGTGCCCAAATCTGGGCTAGCGGTCGACCAGTTGACCTAGTAGCGGTCGACCGCTGGTTGGTTCGGGTCAAACTTGAACCTGGAACCTATAAGTCGCGTCCAAACCTTCAACCGCCGCACCCCCTCACTCTTTTCCTCCTCTTCAATTTTTAGCCGAACCCAATTCCACCTCCCTCTTCCCCCGCGTCCAAGTGAATAGTCCCACTTTACTTGTTGATCTTTCCTTAAGGTAAAGGCAGGATTAGGACAAGGAACCATGGGTTAGGGGTTGTATGTGATACAACCGATAAGGAGTTATCCATTATGACGACCTGGAATTTTATCACTTTGATTTGTGAATATTTGATAAATTTTAGATATTCAATTAATGGTTTTTAATGGTAATTAACCTTTTTTAATTAGTAAATAATTATGGTAAACTCATTTTAAAAGTTTGTTTACATTAATAAGTAGTTCGATGAAAAGCTGAAAATGTGACCTAAAATCAATTTTTGAATTTTCGGCCTTTTATCAAATGAAAGTTGTCGCAACATTATTGCACACATATGTACACTTTTGTAGCATACACTTATACATATAATAAGTGATTTAATAAAGTAAAAAGGATATGTAAAAGTAAGTATAATTAAAGAGGTACTTCTTCCATATTTCAGGTGTAAAGTACTTAAAAGACATTAGTAAAAAAAGGTGGTAGTGACAAGTGTCTTAGGAAAAGTGTGTTGCATAAGTTAGTAAAAGGTACTAGGTTTTTTAAAAGGAAAGGAGTAGCTTATTTTAAGGAAGGTTAGTTTAGTAGTTTAATACTTTTCAAATTTTATAAAAGAACAAACATTCTTTACATTTTCATTTTCATTTTCATTTATCATTTCCATTTCATTCTTTCATTTCCTCTTCCACTTTGCTCTTCTCTTCTTAATCTTCTCCATTTTCAAAACCAAGTCAAAACTCCTTCTTTTCTTCTCGAACTTCTTCCATAACCTTAGATCTACCTAGCTACTACCACCACCACCTCAAAAATCCAAACTTTAGCACCCAAATCTCCAAAATCCCTTGGGCCATGAGCAATTAGGAGGAAGCGAAGGACTTTGGCCATGAATGCAAGGTGAAGGGAAGGATCTTGTGTTGTATCTAGGTCGAGGGCATTCAGTGTAGCCTTTGCTTTGTGTTTGGTTTGAATTAATGTGAGATATCTCACTTTAAAATAGTATTAAAATTCACAAAATATTGTAATAATTTAGTACTAGCTTGTAGTGTAGTATGTATGTATTTGTGATGTGCTTATGCTGTTATTTGTTATTGATTCCCACTTGAAAGTGGATGACATAAATGACCATCGTCTTGCAGTGGACAAAAGCAAATTGAATAGAAGTCGGAGTTTCTTTGTAGCGAATAGGTCAAGAATGGAAATTTTGTAGAGAGATCCTAAAGGATTCCTCGCCTTGTTGATTTTTATTTAATACGTTATTGGTTATATAAATATTTTTGTATATGGAAAGTAAATTTTGCTTAGTTATAGCTAACTTACTTGTTGTTGGTTTTATTGCGACATTGAGATCCCGTACTCGCTTTTAAGCGATTTACCACTAGTTTCTAAAGTGTTTCGAAATGGTTTCTAAACTTGACTTTTATTTTCATAACTTTTTGTAAAGTTACTAAAATGGTTTTAAATATAGAAAGAAATGTGATTTATAAGTTGTTTGTTTTTCAGAATAAAGTTTTTAAAAGTTACGGTCCATATAACGATAGTCGTTATAGATGTAGTTTGGAAATTAACGATTTTTGTAAAGTGAAAGAGTTGTCTATTTTAAATATTTTGAAAATTCTTTTTGAATGTCTTTATAGGTATTTAAAAAGAATTATTAAGATTTAAATATATTTTTAAGAATTTATTTAGTTATTTAACTAGTGGTTTAAATTTTATTCCTCTATTTCAAAGTTAAGTTTTGGTTAAATGCGACCATCTTTAAAGAGATGTTTTAAATACAAGTTTCAAACTTGTTTTAAAGTGTCTTAAAAGTAATTTAAAAAGAGGAATGAAGTATGGATTTTAACACTACTGTTGTAATAAATGTTCCTGAGAAAATGAAAGAGATTATGGATTATAACATTTTTGTTATAGTAAATATTTTCGGGAAAATTTGAAACGAAGTTGATTTATAATACTTGTTCATTATTAAATAAGTTTTTTACTTTTATGTAAAGAAAGGATGTTGCCTTTTGAAATCAAACCTTGTTTTAATTATACGATTTTGGAAAATGTTTTAAGAACAAGCATACTGGAGCTCTTGGATTTTATTTTCTAGACTTCGAGGTCTGTAACTTATTTCTATTTTGAAAGTTAGAAGTGTTATCAAGTCAAGGTTTGAGAGGTAATGATACTTCAACTTGAACAGTTTCATTTCTAACTGATGAAAGGTACTACTTTGAAATTGGAGATTAGAATGAGTTTTCGGAGTTGGTTTATCCGATTACTTCAAAAAGACTTTGTTTTACGCAGGGGATTTCTTTGTCTATGCCAATAAGTAACACGAAACAAATATGATAAGTAGTGTTAAAATGTTGATATGTTTGAAAAGCAAGTCATCTTATATTTAGCACTAAAAGTCGATGAGTAAATTTCATCTATCTGTGAGATCTAGAATCGTAGTATTTTAACTAAGGCAAGGCCAGAGCAATCAGTGCTCTGACTTACCTGACTTCAATTCTGGGCAAGGGATAAAGAAATCGAAATGTTGGAAATGTGATGAGTATAAGAGGGTTTATTTCGATAAATGGGTCATGATTAATTAAGTATATGGAAGGTACTTCATCTTATACCCGACACCAAATTTCGAGGCATGGGCGCCCATTTCTATCTATAAGAGTTTAAGAATGTACGTCGAGGCAGCGGTAGTATGCTAACTTGTCCGAATTTATTATTAATCGAGAGATAGCATAGAGCTAAAATCGAAAAGTGATTGTAAGTATATGATGTCTGATTTTCCATATGCTGACTATATACTTACACCAGATAGTGGTTTGACCGCTATTGATAACTTGACCTATTTTGAGTTAAGAAGTACATGAAAGCTTCGCAATCTCATATGGTTTGGGATTCTCTTTAGAGAACTTATTTTGGTGAAACATCTCCCGCTTTAAAGGGTATATTAGAGTCTCTTTGGGACTCTTATATAGTCCACTTATTTCTGAAGAACGAAAATTGAGTCAACCGAAAATTATCGATTGTTGGTTCGGAGAGACCAGGATCAGATAAGCATGATTATTCGAAAACCACTTCGAACCAGCATAAGCATTCGAATTGAGAGAGTAAGAGTAAGAGGAGATTTGAATAAATATTTCATTAGAAATTTTGGCAGAGTAAGAGGAGAGAAGATAACAAGAAAGTAGTTATTTAAAAATTCGTTTGAAAACCCCTAATATATAGAGAATAAAAAGGGATGTCCATTCACGAAGAGTTACGATGAATAGACACTTCATTTCAAAATTTGAATTTAAAACTACGGCATGTATGTCTACATATCATTTGCCTATATGTTGACATAATCTAGTGTAATTTGAAAAATTGTTTATTTTAAATTGTTTTGAAAATCCTCTACTATGTAAAATAATTTGATACTTTGTAAAATAGTTTAAACATAGTTTATAAACATTTTGAACAAAAAAAAATTTATAAAATATTTTTAAATATATTTTGTTTAAAAATAAAAGATAAGAAAATTGGAAATAGAGATCAAAGATTGCTACTGGGGGGCTTTAACAATATTCTATGACTCTATACACTTTACTATTATCTTGAGATCTTTATAATTTTGTCTTTATACTCATGAGTCTACATGTCCATTCTTTGAGTCTTTTATACTGTATTGTTTTCGATTCAATACTTATATAGTATCCTGCACTATATACTATATAACTTGGCAAAACATTATTATCCATATTTTATATGAATGTATTATTGTTATTAAGGTTGTTATCATCAAAATCAATAACCGATGTATTAATAAGAAAAGGTTTTCAAATTGAAATTGGAAAGGCAAAAATGTAATAAAAGGAAGGCAAAAGACCCTTAGCCTTTAATTATTTTTGTTACCTTCTTAATAGATTCCATTTATTTGGTATTTTCTCTCCCTCTCCCTCATCTCTTTGACGAAAGTTCCATGATATCCATGGATTACAAATTCTCAACATAAAACACAAATTAAATCAAAATATTTAAGGTGGTGTTGGTCTCCAGATCCTTGCAAAATTCGGAGTCAATTTTAATCAACTATAGGAGTTATGTTCTTCATTCAAAGTGCGATTTTTAGCTACATGTATAAGGTCATTACTAATTTTATTTGATTATGAAATAAGTGATGGTAATATTTTAGATCTCATACATGTTGTATCTCTTTCATGATAGAGTAAGAGGGTATGCCCAAAGGGTAATTATGTAATTTGATACATATATCTAACTCGATAACCAATTTTATTCATAATAAAGGTATTTAATTTCTAATATTTGCTTTGTTATATAGAGATATAATTAATTAAGTAATAAATTTAAGATGTGTTGATTATTAAATCCTTAAATAATATGTTACGCAATAGTAATTACAAAATGTTGTGATCATGAAAAATTTATCGCAGTGTATAATAACATATTGTTTTAAATATTCCTGACCATGATACTTCGAGAAAGGATATCAATACATCTGTTGAGACCATAACACATAATGCTCTCCAAATGTTGGACAGTGTATTAGTAATGGATGCTCAGGGCATCAAGGGGTTACATACCGATAGTTATTAAATAATTATGAAATGACTCATCCAAGAGTTTCATGTTGGTTAATAACGACTAGGTCAAATAGGAAATCTTGAGTGACGATATTACACAGCTCTCTCAACTTAAGAATACTATTGAATTTCAATGTGGAAACTTCCCTTTGTTTATAATTAAATCATGGCATGACGTCCAATGAATGACTATAGTTTGGTCTATGATGAAACATTGGAACACTATTCAATAGAGAATTTGTCTCATTAGTTGTATAATGTCAATATCACGGTCAACTCTAGTCAACTCAAAGTCAAAAGCTCTGGCTAGAGTAGAACGATTAATAATAAATGTTATTATTGAACCAAAGACTTTGTTTATGGACTATTCGTGTTAAATGTGGACAATATATGAATCTTGACCAAATCCAAATTCCATAAGTCCTAATATGATATAGTGTTGACGTAGAAAATTGGTGTAAAATAATCGTTAATGAAAGGTTTGTAAAATTTGATTTTACCATTGAGATTTGTAAGCGATGAATTAAGTCAAACTGTCACACCACTAGCTAAAATGACCTATGAGCATTAGTATTTAAATTGTTTAAATAATCGCTGACTAAATTCACATTTACGAGCCGCACAATGGATCTATTCAGTCTCCGAAACACCAGTTGATTTATTGATTTATAAAATTTATAAATTAATTAAATTAATCAATATTTATAAAATATTAATTATTATTTTATTTATTGTACGAGATGTGTTTAGTAAAATGGAGTTGCCTCAAGAAATGTTTGAGGTGTCATTAGTAATTTATTGGATGCCTATATAAAAGTTATATAGATATATATCGATATATGATATCGATAGCAATTTAAATTAGATTGAATTGAATAAATTATTAATGGATTAAATGGGCTTTTAGTCCACTATGAACTCTAATCCATGCGGCAAGAAAGATGGGCAAAAGGGGTTATTTGGTTTTGAATTGGCAAGAGATATTGGTGCTAGATATTTATTCCCAGATCTCACCATATATTCAAATAAATAGCCTCCACTTTCTTTAGACTTTTTGGCTCCTCTCTTCCCATTCATGGTTGCTGCTTCCCTATCCATTAACTCTAATTTTCTATTGTAATTCACATCCATTCAAAAAATACAACTAGATTAAATGGTGAAGCATCGATTAGTAGCAACAGTGGTGCTGATTTAGAATATAGAAGATAAGTAGATCAAGGTGTGGTTCTAAAGCAAACTCTAATAAGGTAATCTTCTTTTTACATATTTATATGTTTTTAACTCTATTATAACGATTTTATATGTGTAATAATTGTCCCTTTTAAATATTAATGCATTTAACAATTTTAGACAATTGATCTACATGAATTTGCTGTTTCAAAATTAAATTTTAAAATAAAAATGATAAAAAAATTAAGTAACTTTTTTTTGACCATAAATCATTGTGTGTATGTATATAGTAATTATTAAATATTTTAAATATGTTTTATTGATTTAAAATGAATATTTACTATTTTTTAAACCCTAAAACACTTTAATCTAATTTAAAATATATATAAATATATACACAAACATAGTCAAATTATTTAAAATATGTTTTAGCACTAATTAAAAATTAAAAAATTATTCTCCGGCTGAAAGCATAATTTATAAATAATTATAATACATATATTAATTATTATTTAGTACAGTGTTTACTTTTAATATATATATATATATTAACCAAAATTAGTTTTGTCAAAAAAATTTACTAACCAAATAAGATTTTACACACACACATACACATAAATACATACATACATACATAAATATATTTAAATATTTATTTTGTAACATATATATATATATATATGTATGTATGTATGTATGTATGTATGTAAATTGTTTGTACATAGTAAAACAATGTTGTTTATTTTAAACAAAAAAATAAATAAAAATATGTGTGTGGGTGTGTATAACATATATCTTCACTGGCCAAAGACCTACACATATATATATATATAATTTTAAATATTTATTTTATAATAAACACATATATATATAACATATAAAAGCAGCGTAGTGTATTTTTTTAAATAAATAACATAAAAATAAATAAATAAATTTCGACTGTAATAATTATTTTACACAAATATACATATTTAAATTTAATTAAAGATGGTTTATCTAATATTTTATGATCTAGTTTTGAATTTTAATTTTTTACCAAGTTTAATTAAATATTTTAAATACAAAATTTGAATTTAAAATTTAATGACTGGGTCAAAATTAGATTAGAGTTTTTATAATTTATTATATATAGATAATTTCAAATTTTACAATTAAATTTATGTATTATAAATATATTAAAAATTGTTTTGAGGCAATCATCATAATATATATATATATATATATATATAGCAAATGTATACATTATAAATGTAAATCCCAACATTTATATATGTAGATATTACCCATGTACACATTATATGTTGCACTTGCGCATTACACACATATGAGTATATAATGATATACTCATTAATTACATTAGCTACTGATTCATTAAAATTAATCATTCAATTAATCTAGAAAATTAAATAAAATTAGCTTTTATTTAATTAATCTAGATTGGATCTAGCTTGTAATGTTGGAACTGGGCCAGCTCCTAGCGGAGTAATTGGGTAAATTTCAATTTTTTTATCTTTTGGATCTTTATTAGGCCTATGTAGTCTAAATCCATTTAAAACTTTTCTAAATTTTCTATTAAACAAAATCAATATTTTATTTAAATTTATAAATAAAGTTTTATTTTATATAATAAGTATTATATTATATGATATGTGTGTCATATACACATATTTGTGTACCACTGTATGTGCGAAACATAATAAGGTGTACATGATTTAACATGCTCGTATATAGATGCTGGGATGTATATCGCAACATACATGTTAGCCCCTCTATATGAATAAGCACATTCAATATATTTATATGTGTATATAAAATATTTATTATATATATATATTACTTGTTATAAATATTGATTATTGGGGTTTCCAGTAAACTTTGTGAATCTTATAAAAGAATGTATTTATACGCCAACCTTTTCTATCCTGATCAATGGTATACCGAAGGGTTTTATAGGATCCAACAGAGGTATCAGGTAGAGTGACCCTTTATCACCTTACTTGTTTGCAATTGCTATGGAATACTTCTCGCTACAAATGGAGTTGGCTATCCACCACAAGACTATCCAGCGTATTTTTAACATCCAGCCTATCGTGAGTCACCTACTCTATGCGGATGACTTGATCATCTGTATAAAATCCAGCTATGAATCAGCTAAAACAATTAAAAACATTTTACTTAGCTTAGGAAAATATGCTGGTCTAAAAGTAAATGAGCAGAAAACCAAATGCTACTTTAACAAAACATGTGATAGAAAGGCAGAGGTTTTGGATCTCTTGAATGTGAAAGAAGGTACTCTTCCTATGAAATATTTAGGTGTCCCTCTATCTTCCAATAAAATCACTGATATGGAATGTGCAACTCTGATATCCTCCATTAGAGACAGACAACAGGGTTGGAGCACCAAACTTCTATCCGTTGCTGGTAGAATTGAATTGGTGCATACTGTGATACACTCTAAAGTCAATTTCTGGATGCAAACTTTTCAATTGTCTGATGCTTCAATACATAAAATTGAAAAAGTTTGTGCAGATTTCATATGGAAGGGAGGTATCCACAAAATCAAATTTGATAATCTATGCAGACCAAAAGATGAAGGAGGTGTAGGCCTTAGAAGATTTAAAGACATGAGAACAGTTTATACATTGAAACAAGCGTGGAGAATCATCAATGGTAAGGGTTTATGGGGCAAATGGATGAGACAACGATACATCAAAGGCAATTTTTGGCAAATGTCTATAGATAAAAATGCTTCATCTAACCGGAAAGCAATTCTGAGAGCAAGAAATACACTAGCCTCATGTTGTACTCGTGAAATAGCCACAGGGAGGGATACAGACCTATGAAGAGACCCCTGGATTCATGGTAAATCCTTGATAGATACCTTTGGGCTTAATACTTTTTCTGATTTTGGTTATCCAGACAAAAGTGTGCAAGATATGATACATAATAATGCTTGGAACTGCTCCTCCATACTAGTAAATCAAGATAAAAAGGAAAAAAATCCAATCTATGCCAATTTACAGTGGGAGAGAGAATGACATATGGGTGTGGAATTCTACTGGTAATGAATTTACCACAAAGTCTGCATGGAACGAGGTAATACAAAAAGATAATAAAATAGAATGGAGCAAAATCATATGGGACCATGTAAACAGCCCGAAGATGGCCTTCACAACCTACAAAGCTATAATGAGAAGATTACCAACCAGAGATAGGTTATCAAAATGGGGGGTGATAAACGAAATTGTTTGTGTGTTGTGTAATCAGGAAACCGAAACACATGAGCATCTGTTTTTTGACTGTAATTTCTCCAAATTGGTGTGGAAATTGTTGACAAATTCCTCAACCCATTCTAATAGCTTAGGAGAAGAGATCGCATACCTGATTCGGAGAGTACACAGTAAAAACTTGGAAGCCAAATTGATAAAATCACCATAACTGTGGCTGTTTGGAGTATTTGGAAAGAGAGAACTCGTCGTGTATTTCAAAACAAAGAAAGAAGTCATTCTGAGGTCAGTAAGATCGCAAAAGGAGACATGCAGATAATTCAAAGGAGAATTAAAAATAATTCCATTACCAAGCTGGCACGAGATGAAGCTCGAATTGTAGTAGAGGATCTGAGCTCTCCATTGGCAGAAATCCCAAGTACGAGTTACCTTCACCAGCCGCCATGAACGAAGGAAAGAGGAAGAAGATGCTGTATTCCTGGAAAGTTCTTACTTTAAGATTGTTTTTGTCGGACTTGTCTTTTGTATCGAACCATTTTGGGCTTTCGCTATGGGCTAAAATGCCTTAATAAAATTCTTACCCATTTACAAAAAAAGAAAGAAAAGAAATATTGATTATAAAATGCACAATTATATATATATATATAGCAAGGCTAGTTGACTTTTTAGTGGTCCGTGCCACTATATTAATCAAATTTATAACAGGTGTTCTGCACATGCGTAGAACAACCACACACACACACATATATATCTGTGTGTATGTATTAAATTAACATTATTTACTATAATAAATTAATTTTAATATATATATATATATATTATAATAATTCTAAATTTAATACAATAAATTAATTTCAAATATTTAAATATAAAAATATTTCAAAATCTTTTAAGTGATATATATATACACACATATATCTATCTATGTATGTATATGTATTTATACATTAAATAAATTTAAATGTTTTATATATTTATATATAACATAAATAAATACATATAAATATATATATAATATAGTTTGAATTAAATTTAGAGATACATATGTCAAAATATCTTTCGACCATACATAAAATAATTTTATATATTAAATGATATATATTTTTGTAAGGAAATATAATTAAAAATTAAAAAAATAATATACAATTCTAAAACAAATTTGAAATGATGTCATTTTATATTTCAATAATTATAAACATAATATATAATTATATGTATTTATTTTATATATAGATAAATAAATTTAATTTTGAATAAAGAGATATGTACATATATTAAATATTTGAATTAAATATTTATATAAATAGTATAATTTTTTTCCCAAACATTAATTATACGTATACAAAATTAATAAAACATAGTACATACATTATATATTAACATATTATATTAATTTTATTTCTAGCATAAAAAACAATTTAATAGTATATTTAAATTTGAAAAGAAATGTTTTTTAATTCTTGCCGTGAGCATGCGAGTTAAATTTTTCTAAAAGCATATATAGATATATATAATCCATCCTATGGCGACATAACTGATATATATACAGATTTGTGATATTCGATTACTATCTGAACGTCTATGCTATAATGATCATTATATACAATATATATGTATTATAAAATGAGAATATACCTCTTCCTGAAACCTAGGTAGCACACCTTATAACATCGAATCCGAACTCCTTGAAACCTAGGGGTTTTTATTGGTATGAGATTGCAAAGTGTTAATGCTAAAAATGAACGCTAACACCCCGGTGTAAGTAGTAATAAAGTGAAAGCACCACCCGTTGATACGGGAACTAATAATAAGCAGAGAATAACCGAAAACAGTAAAGAGACAACAGTTTTTATAGTGGTTCGGCTCAAAGTCAAGCTTACGTCCACTTAATCTTTTTTATTGCTGATTTGATTACAACTTTTTCAATGATTCTTCGATTACAACACGATTAAGACGAGTAGCTAGAACTTCGATGTAGAAAAGCTCCTTGAATTCATGTTGAATGATTTAGATCTTTTCCCAAAGTTCTTTGATGCGTCTTCGGTGTTTGAAGTGTTGAAGGAGTCGAGAAAACAGCAAAGTATTGGCGTTCCAGAAATGATCCAAAAGTCCTCTTCCAGGTGGAGCAGGCGGGGTATTTATAGGGAAAATCTGGAGGTAGGTCGTAGGTCGTGGATGACTTAGGGGTTAGGTCGTAGGTCGTAAGCGACCTAATGGATACGAGCTATGGCTTATAATGGTTTCGTTTTGCTAATTGCTTTGGCTGGTAGGTCGTAGCGACCTAAGAGGAACGGAAGGCGACTTAAACATGTCGAGGCATCAAGTGAAGCGACCTAGGCTAGGCTTAGGAATGGCAGCGACCTAATCTTGATGCGACCTATGAACAAACGACATAAGGATATGCGGCTTGTCAACTTGCTAGGTCGATGGACCATTAACTCGCTAGGTCACATAGATGGCTTGTCAACTCGCTAGGTCGCTGAGCCATTAACTCGCTAGGTCGCATAGACGCTACCACATTCATTCCATTGTTGTGCTAAATCTCTATGCCATTGATCTGCTTGAATCGTTGGGTCGTTAAGTCGCTAAGTCGTAGCCAAACTAGCTCGTTGTAGATCTATGTTAGTTCGCTTAGACATTTAGGTCGTTAGGTCGCTGAAACATTGTGAACTTGTTAAGTCGTGCTTGTTAAGTCGTGTGCTTTCCTTGAATAGTTGAGTCGCCGTTCAGAATGGGGTTAACACTTGCCCCTCGAAGTACACGCCTAGGTTATAGGTCGTGTGCTTCGATTTAACTTTGCCAAGTCGTGGGCGACTCAAGTACCCTGTTAACTCGCACCATCTTGAATCGCTAAGTCATGAGCGACTTATGAGGGAGATAGGTCGTTCGCGCCGATTCGAGTTCCATTGCCCCTGTATATAGGTCGCTTAGGTCGCTTCTTCTCCTCACTTTTCTGCCTATCACTTTGCCGCCATTGCTATACTTGAGCTCAAGAACTTCAAAGCAAAATTCCACTCCTCGTTATTTCAATCATCATTTCCAACAGCGAATTTAGGTAATGCTGACCATCCATCCATTGCGTCTTCCATCGATTCTCCTATCATCAGTTCTACGCAATTTCTATTACCATATTGTAAAATTGTACTCCGTTTCGCCCTTTGATCATCGTCGAATCGTTGGTAATTGCTTTTAAAAAATGAATCGGCTCAGGATCTCACGGGATTATTTTGCGAATGTTAGAATTTGTGGAGTAGACGATGATTTTTTTGGAAAAATGATGAGGTTTTAGGTGTACGGGTTAGTGGATAGCGGGTTATGCGGCGTTTCTGGTGAGGTAAGGGGGATGGACACGCGGCAACATGCGAGTGGAGAGCAGGACTTAGGGTTTTTTGATGGAAGAAAACTCGGCATTTCCGAGTTACTCTTAGAGCGACCTAATGAATTGAACGACCTAAGAGCCTTGCGACTTAAAAGAATCTGAACGACTTACGACCTTGCGACTTAAGATGTGTAGCATACTTTTTCGGGCGAGATAACTCTCCTTATGACCTATCTTTGGGTCGCACTATGATCTGGGCGACTTAACTTCTTGCGACATAACCTTTAGGTGCGGGCGTACTTGGACGAGCTAACACTTAAACAAATTTTCCTTGTCTTGGCTTAAAGCCTTATGCCTTAACTTGCAGCGTAGGTTTAACTCGTAGGAACATGACTAATGAACTTCATAACTCGAGCAGAGCGACTTAAGGAAGCTCGACCTATGTTAAGTCGTTTGAACTCGATATGGGCGACCTAAAGATTCCCGAGCTAACTTAAGTCGTTCCGGCGACTTAAGGAATGAACAGAACTTGAACTCTTGTAGAATTTTAACAGAACTTGACTGAATTGCCAATTTGAACTGCTTGAACTTGTTGCACTTTTTCACAGATTGTATTGACTTGATTGCTAATAACCTGTTAAATACAACATTTGCAGAAAACTGGGACGAATATACTCATCATTGACTGCCCACATCGAATGATGGATTAGATCAAGAGATAATATTCTACTTAAGTAAAATAATCTGAATTCAATCGAGTGTGAAATGCTGCGAATCAACTAACTTGAATGAAGTGTCAACGCAAAATTCTCATAGTTATAACTGCTTACTATCGAATGTTATCTGCATTGACACTACTCTCAGTTTTAATTTAATAACAAGTCTTGAATTTTCCTGAATTGACGTATGCCAACCAGTATTATTATTTTTATTTACTTGTTATTTTATTAGCTTCGCACAACACTTCACACGCTTTTAGGAAACGTGCACCTTCATATTTGAACATCCAGTTCCTTGTGTAGAACGATTTCTCACAAAGCACAAGAAGAAACAGTAGAACATATTGAAGAAGTCTTCCCAATAGTTGACCCTCTGGAGAACCCTCCGGAAACAGTCTCAACCACTCTAACCCAACGGGTTTTCAGCCAGCTTTGCGTCCAATTTGGCATTGATGAGACCGAAGCTTTACTTCCTGGAGTAAATGATACCGCCGACAGGCCAACTCCTGGCTTTATCGCGGTCAACCGTCAGATGTGCTTGAGCGGAGCTATTCCTCCTTTCAATGACTTTCTCAGAAAGCTGCTTCTTCGGTTGACTAATTCTCCATTCCAATTGCACCCCCAATGGCTATGCCATTCTGATGGGGTTGTGTGTGTTGTTCGAGAGAACACTTAATCGCCTTTCGAGCTTAGACAAAATTTGCTACTTATGTTCGTTCGGGAGGAATAAAGATCATCCTTCCATCACACTTATAAGGAGTGTTGGGTGTTGGGTGTGTTTCCACCACTACCGAACCGAATTCATAGCCATGGAAGATCAAACCAATTCATTCCCAAAGCCTACCGGACCAGCTGCCTCCCAGGACCTACCGGACCAACCCAGCTCCACACTACCGAACCAACTGCCTCCCAGGACCTACCGGACCAACCCAGCTCCACACTACCGAACCAACTGCCTCCCAGGACCTACCGGACCAACCCAGCTCCACACTACCGAACCAGCTACCTCCCAGGAGCTACCGAACCAGCTGCCTCCCAGGACCTACCGGACCAACCCAGCTCCATACTACCGAACCAGCTACCTCCCAGGTGCTACTGGACCAGAACCACCGGACCACTCCTCACAACTATCACCGAACCAGGGAGTACCGAATCAACATTGCCAGGCCAGGTTACATCAGCCCAGGCCCGCCAGCAGCTTTATACATCCAAGACCCCTACCCCCAGCCTCACTCTATAAATAGAGGGGCAGGGGTACAACAATGGGGGACAAGCTGGAGAGCTCAAGCATGGAGAGAACTTTCAAACAACTTTCATATACTTGCATCAAACCTTTGTACTTGTAATCTGAACAAGAAAGGAGAAATAATATATAAAGTGGACGTAGGCACATTCTGGCTGAACCACTATAAATCTGCGTGTCTTTTACAGTTTAGTCCCTGCTTTTCATATATTTGCATAAAATCAATTAAATCATACGACTTGGTGGTGTTTGTCCATTTTTTGTGCAAACATTTTTGGTGCTTTCACTGAGAACCTAGAAGCTCGAAGCTTCATCTTCTTCCACTTAACCTTCTTCCTAACAGCGTCGTTCATTACTTGGAAAACATGCCTCCCAAGCAGAAGAAAGATGTTAACAAAGGAAAAAACATCGCAACCAGCAGTCTCCCAGATCCAGTGGTCACAAATCAAGTAAATCGTCCCCCTCCAGTAGTAGTACCAAATGAAGGTCAGGCAAATCCGACCACCCCTGCCGCGGAACAGCCGGCAGCAATTACTAGGGCAGATCTAGACAGGGTTGTGGCTGAAGTGACTAACCGCTTCACGTCCCAGCAGGAAGCCTTGGTGGACCATCTCATGTCACGCTTAAGGGATGCTGAAGAGTCCAACCGCAACACTGAATCATGGGGTGAGTCCCAGTCTGGAAGATCTCAGAGACAACAAAGATCTTCCTTCTTCGAAGGAGCTAACAACAGAAGCGACCGTGGTAGGAGCCGAGATCGAGCACAGCTCGAAGTTAGGCCTGAGGAAATGCTTGGAACCGAACCCAACGGGGGAGGTACCGGGCGAAGGTCAACTGTAGCTGAGCCGGTTGCACTGCCTAACCACGGAAACGCCAATGAACGGGGCCGAGCTAGAGTCCAGCCCGAAGTTGGACCCGAGGAAGTGCTTAGATCAGAACCCAACAGGGGAAGATCAAGGCAAGGGCCAGCTGTAGCTGATCCTAGCATGCTCCCAGAAGACCAAAGACAGCCACTGGAAAATATCAGGAATGATAGACGCTACCATCCCTACAGGTCATCTGGATGGAATCCATCCCACAGAACAAAACCAAACTTGTTTCTATCTGCTCCAAATTCTGATGAAAGGATGGCACGCTTGTTCAGAGAGTGCGTCCAACGGGATCAAAGAGATCGAGGGATAGGCGCTAGGGTAACCAGCCCTTTCGCCCGCAATATCGAATTTGCTATCACCCCCCGAGAATGGAAAATGCAAACAATGGAACCTTACAAAGGAACCTCCGACCCCGTTGTACACTTACAGAGATACACACAGCATATGCTCATGAGTGGGGCAACAGAGGGAGTGTTGTGCAAATGCTTTCCACTATTCTTAGCAGATCTAGCTACCTCCTGGTTCTGTCATTTACCCCAGGGATCCATCAGCTTGTGGGAAATGTTGAAAGAAAGGTTTATCAGTCAGTTCCGCATTCATGTGGAACAACCCAAGGACGCTTATTCCTTATCCAGTATCAAACAGAAACCTGGAGAGAAACTACAGCAATACCTAACCCGATTCAATGCCGCAGCGGCCGCAGTCCAAGATGCCGATGAGAAGCTTATCCTAATGGCCCTCTGTAGTGGTGTGCATCCGGGTACTAAATTTGCTAGAAGGTTGACAAAAGAAAAACCAGCTACTTTACCCGATTTCTTCCATGAAGCCGGGAAATATATGAGGCTTGAAGATGGTGCCATTGAGGGGCAGTCAGGGCAACAAAATAAGGCAGCTTATGGCAACACGCCCGCTGCAGCGAAGGACGTTCGAAGAAATGATTCTAGAGACAACGCTGGGGGCAAGAAGGGAGAAAAGCGCCTATATCGGCCAGGGTCAAGATTCAACACTTACACTCCTTTGAACGAGACCATTGAAAACATCTTCCTTGCCACCCAAGATGAAGTTAGATACAAACGCCCACCATACAAGAGGAATCAGATAACGCACAGAAGTCTGGAAAGTTCTGCCGCTTCCACGAATCTCATGGGCATGATACCAATGAATGCCATCATCTCCGGGACTTGATTGAAGAACACATCAGAAGGAAAAGACTGGAACGCTACGTAAGAGGTCAGAACAGGGCTCCAGCTCCTGCCAATGAGAACCCAAGGCTACCCTCACCAGAGATAGGCAGAGGAAATCGCAACACTAGCGGCTCTAGTCAAGAGAAGATAGTGGTCCATACCATCTCGGGAGGACGGCACATCGCCGACAGAAGCTGGGCAGAGATGGAAAGATATGGAAAGTCGCTTAGAAACAATGAAGACTGTGTTAATTCTGTCATAGAAGAGCGCCACCCGAAGCGGAAAGAGAATGATGACATCACATTCGGTAGGCGTGACCTAGAAGGAAGGCAATACCCTCACATGGATCCCATGGTTATCTCTGCCCGGCTCGATCCAGCCGAAGTTTTCCGAATTCTAGTAGACACTGGAAGCTTAGTGAATATCCTATTCAAACATGCATTCGACAAAATGAAATTATCAATGAAGGATGTATCTCCCTGCAATAAACCACTACACAGTTTCACTGGAGATGCGAAGATGCCCCTCGGGCAACTGGACCTCTTTGTTGAAATTGGAAGCCATCCCCGCTCCGTTGTACGGAAATAGACATTTGTGTTGATAGAAAACCACTCGGCCTACAACGCCTTCTTAGGAAGGCCAGCCTTGTCTGACTTCCAAATTGTCCTAGCCCCATGGTGCCTAAAGATGAAATTTCCAACGGACAATGGAGTAGGGGAAGTAGAAGGAGACCAGGACGTTGCTCGAGACTGCTATGTGACTGAACTTCGCAACAACCATAGGAAGGATAAAGGGAAAAGTGTAGAGGTTGCCCTCTGCACAAAAAGTTTGGAAGCATAGCAACTAAAGAAAGCCCCTCCTCTTCGATATACCAGCGACCCATTCAATGAATTAGACCCCAGGGACAAAGAGGAGGAGGCCACCGCCGAGCCTGCAGAGGCTATGGAATTTGTATCTGTAGACTAACATGACTCGAGTAGACTATTGAAAATCGGGTCCCAACTAAAAGCTGAGTTGAAGGAGCAACTCATTGACTTTCTCCGCCACAACTTGGATGTATTCGCATGGTCACATGCTAACATGAGCGGAATCTCCCCTGACATAGCATGCCACGTACTAAACATTGATCCTACCAAGGCGGCCATAAAACAAAGAAAGAGAAGTATGGGGGCAGAACAATCAGCAGCCCTCGATGAAGAAGTAAAGAATCTACTTGCCAATGACTTTATACGAGAAGCCATCTACCCAGAGTGGATCACCAACCCGGTACTGGTAAAGAAGGCTAATGGGAAGTGGCGAACATGCATTGACTTCTCCAACTTAAATGACGCCTGCCCGAAGGATTGCTTCCCACTTCCCCGAATCGATCAACTTGTAGACAGCACAGCCGGGCACGAACTCTTATCCTTTATGGACGCATACTCAGGATATAACCAAATTCCTATGCATACTCCCGATCAAGACTACACTAGTTTCATCACTGACCGGGGTTTGTACTGCTATAAGGTAATGCCTTTCGGACTTAAAAACGCAGGAGCCACCTACCAGCGCCTCGTCAACAAGATGTTTGCAGGGCTAATAGGACAAACTATGGAAGTGTATGTGGATGACATGCTGGTAAAGTCAAGGAAAGCCGACGATCACGTAAGCCACCTGGGCGAGATGTTTCAAGTACTTCACCAATATGGAATGAAACTTAACCCTCTAAAATGCTCCTTCGGAGTATCATCAGGAAAGTTCTTGGGGTTCATCGTCCATGCTAGAGGGATTGAAGCAAACCCTGAACAAGTACGAGCTCTAAAAGATATCAAAATACCTTCCACTCGAAAGGAAATGCAAAGCCTGAATGGGAAAGTGGCCGCCCTAAGCCGATTCATCTCCAAAGCAACGGACAAGTGCGTCCCCTTCTTCGAAGCTCTAAAGAAAGACGAAGGAAAGTTCGAATGGACTGACGAATGCTTAACCGCTTTCCTTAACTTAATCAAACACCTCCAGAAACCGCCGGTACTCTCGACTCCAAGCGAAGGCGAAGAGTTATACCTATACCTTGTTGTGTCATCTCACGCCCTGAGCGCTGCGTTGGTAAGAGAAGACAACCGCACGCAGCGGCCAGTATACTTTGTAAGTAAGAGGTTTACGGGGGCAGAAGTTAGATATCCTAAACTTGAGAAGCTAGCATACTGTTTACTAATCACATCACGGAAACTGCGTCACTACTTCCAGTCCCATTCCATCAAAGTTCTGACCGACCAACCACTGAGGCAGGTACTCCATCGCCCCGACACTTCTGGGCGACTACTTAAATGGTGCATTGAACTAAGTCAGTATGATATCACCTATCACCCTCGCACCGCCATCAAGGGACAAGCCATGGTCGATTTCATTGCAGAATTCACTACCAACGAAGGTAAGGAGCAATCGGAAATAGCAGAAGACATCAAGTGGAATCTCTTTGTGGATGGTGCGTCAAACGAACAAGGCTCGGGGGTAGGTTTGGTAATAATCACTCCTAGGGGAAATAAGCTGCACTATGCTATAAGGTTGGAGTTCACTGCCACCAACAACGATGCAGAGTATGAAGCAGTGATAGCTGGATTAGAACTTGCCTTAGAAATCAGAGCCAATTCTTTGCGTCTTCATAGCGATTCTCAACTTATTGTTAATCAAATACTAGGAGAATTCCAGGCTCGAGAAGAACGACTCATAGCATATTTAAAGAAGACCAAGTTACTTCTCAGTCGATTGGACCACTACTTAGTCAAACACATCCCTCGGGAAGAGAACCGAGAGGCCGACGAATTGGCGAAGCAAGCAAGCGTGAGAGACGGCGATATTTCCGGAGCAGTAGCCATCTCGAAGCAACTGACCCCAAGTTTTGAGCAAGTGAATCTGATATCCGCAACCGAAGAAGCAACTTGGATGACTTCCATCCGAGACTACTTACAAAGTGGCACACTACCCAACGGGCGTAACAAAGTCAAGAAAATCTTGAGGAAAGCTTCCCGCTACACAATACAAGAGGACACCCTCTATCGGCGCGGATTCTCTAACCCCCTATTAAGGTGTGTCGCTGGAAGGGAAACCAAGGAAATCTTATCCAACATTCATCAAGGAAGCTGTGGAGATCACACCGGAGGGCAAACTTTAGCAAAAAAGATACTCCGATATGGATAGTTCTGGCCCACCTTAAGCAAGGACGCCTTAGATTTCGTCAGAAAATGTGACAGATGCCAGAGGTTCGCTAAGATTCCGTGGCTACCAACAACTGAGATTACTCAAATGACCAGCCCGTGGCCCTTTGCAGTATGGGGAATTGACTTAATCGGCGAACTACCAATGGGCCGAGGCGGGGCCAAATATGCTATAGTGGCAGTCGACTATTTCACCAAATGGGTGGAAGCAGAACCCCTGAATAAAGTATCTTCAGCAAAAGTTATTAACTTCTTGATCAAAAAAGTTCTATGCAGGTATGGAGTCCCATTCAAAATCATATCAGACAATGGACTTCAGTTTGACAGCAAGGAATTCGCCAACTGGTGCCAAGAGCACGGAATTCACTAAAGCTTCTCATCCGTAGTGTATCCCCAGGCAAACGGACAAGTCGAAGCCGTCAAAAAAATTCTGAAAACTCTAATAAAAAAGAAACTCGAAAAGTCAAAGGGCACTTGGGTGGATGAACTCCCTACGGCACTGTGGGCCTATCGCACATCCTTCAGAACATCAACAGGGCATACTCCTTTCTCTTTGGCATACGGATCGGAGGCTATGCTCCCAGTTGAAACCATCGTGCCTTCCCACCGTAGGATCCACTATAACCCAGAAGAGAACGAAGAACTCCTTCACATGTCTTTAGATCTAATTGAGGAGAAAAGAAATGATGCAGTCCTCAAAGCAGCAGCCTACAAGCAAAAAGTGGCAGCACAATACAACTCCAAAGTCAAGCATCATACCTTACAAGAAGGGGATCTTGTCCTCAAGCGAATCTTCCCTCGCTCCGGAGCACTAGATCCAATCTGGGATGGACCATATGTAATTCATAAAGATCTCCACAACGGAGCTTATATTTTGTCAACAGTGGACGGAGAGGTGTTCCAGAGGGCATGGAACATCCAACACCTCCGTCGATACTTTTCTTAACTTGTACTGCCCATATGAAGTGAATTAACAAAGAGAATCAGTGGACGTAGGCATTTTCGTGCCGAACCACTTTAAAAAACCTTGTCTCTTTTTTTACTTGTTCCTTTATATCTTGGCTGCTTGTTAACTTTATCCTTTTCTATTGAACGAAATCCTATGCATATAGCATTTCCATTCAAGGCACTCCACATCGCAACTTCACCTGGACAAGACCTAATAGGTACTATGCGAATCTATGCCCTTGCCAATGAGACACTTTCGCTCCGGCATCCCTCTGCTGCGGGTTAACTCATTGCTCGTGACGGCCCTTAAAGCCAACTGTAATGAGCCGATTATAAGCCACCGAAAAGGCCGATTATAGCCGAGGCAGCTCATTACGGCGTTCGGCTCGCCGGCAACTGTGAACCGACTATAAGCCCCAACATAAGGTGTGGCCAGCCAGGGGAAGTTCACGGTTGACGATCGGCACCCACGCTAACCGGCCACAGTAAATCGAATAATACCCACGATTACGGGCCATAATGGCCCGGGTAGTTACTGTGCGCGATCTCGGCTCCAATATGCCTTAAGTGCGACTGTGGTAAAAAAAGAATTAACTCCCCGCGGAGGCGTAAGATGGGTGACAAATGTCTCCAAGACCCACAACTAGGGAAAGTGACTACAAAGCCCGTTTGCCATGAACTTAAGCACATCGAAGGCCTTCCGTGATTGGAAGTTTTACTATTTCACATATTTCAATTTTATTTAAGAAACTTTTCTCCTATCCTCTGTAACAATCCCTGAAGTACAGGACATAGAACAAGAGACATTCGCTAATGGAAGCGGATACTCACAGCAAGATACTGGACCGTATTCTATACTCGGTCACACAAGACATTCAAAGCTGCCATCTACAAGCAAAATATAAAGGGCGGTATTTCCTTCTTTCATGTGTAAACACGTGACTATAATTTATTCACACCTCACGCTAACATTGCAAGTCATGAAATTATGTTTTAAACAAGAACTTGATGTCAAACACAATTTAATTACAAGAATATGCATAGCTATATTTCTCATACAACATGTCAAAATAGCAAAAACATTCAAAAGACGACAGAATCAGCTTAAGTTAAAGAATTACACGTCAAGAATAGTGTTGTTTATTACAAGTAGCGTAATTACAACCTAAGAGTTACGTTACTGTTTTGAGACTAACATCTACAACAATGTCAAGTCTACAAAAAGATATCCAGGTCTAATCAAGGAGCCGGCTGCGTCGGAGTCTTATCCTTGTCCTGTTGCCCACCTGTCCTGTCAGAGAAAGAATTCATTAGTGATAAGCAACCAAGTTAACGGAAAGACTAGAAAGGAAGACTTACTAGCATCTGCTCCTTGATCATCTTGATCATCATCCTCTACTTGCACACCTGCCTCCTCAGCTGCAAGCAACCGCATGCCCTCCTTCACCGCCACCTTCTCCTCCTTGGTAAACTGGGCGGTAACCACATCCATCCTGAAGGCCACACCGCCCTCCTTATCCGCCTCAGCCTTGGCCTCCTCTAGAGCCCTGAGATAGATCCTAGCCATGACCCGGGGGTAATCGTCCATCCAGGACAAGTTACCCTGCCTCCAAGTATGGAAGTACATATCCTGGAGCATCCCCTCCATCATCCCCTCGTTCTCTTCAAACTCCCTCATTCGGACCTCAGAAGCCCGCAACTTTGCAACAACAGCATCCCTCTCCGATCGATACCGTAAATGGTCAGTCTAAAGGGACCTCCTCATCGCCTCCATCTCCTCCTTCGACTTGACCTGAGCAAGCTCCGCGGCCTCGAGTCTCCCCGCTCAAGGTCCGCTTGCCGAACCTCATCCATCGTGGCAATGGCCATATCAATCCGCTCCTTACAGACGACCTCCATCCTCCGCAACTCCGCCCTACTGGCCTCTTCAATAGTCTTCCTCAATTGTCTGGATGCGGCCTCATGCTGGGAAATTTGGATGGCTTGGTCGGCGAGTTGTTTAGCCTGGTCGGAAACCATCAACCGTAGCCGAATGTTGGCGCTTCCTATCTCTTCCCCAGCCTTGACCAATCGAGCATGGTGCCCCATAAATTTCTTGGTCTCCTCAGCAACCCGGTCAATATTTGCCTTAGCCTCATCCCCCAGAGTTACGACCTGGGTAGTAAGCAGATCAAGGTCTAGGGACTTAGCCTCGTCAAGCACCCGTACCATAGGATTACGAGGGAGGAGATGCTCACCAGTAACCTCATCAAAGGAGATGTCATGAGATGCCGGGTCCAGGTCCGGATGACCCACAAACGGATTGCGTACTTAGCCAGGATGGTCTATCGGGATGACGGTTGGATTCTCAGACGGATGGGGGGAAGGCATAAGCTCGGTATCCTCCTCCGTAGTGTCGTGAATAGGCTGGAGTGGGGCCAGGGGGTCAAGAAGAGGTTCAGACGAAGATCGACTCCTCTTCCTCTTCTGTATATCTTCTTCAATAACTCCAAGAAGAGGACGATAGCCGACTACGTCTCCAGGGCAGTTAGTAGAAGGCTTCGGCTTTGCGGAAGCTTTGAGAAGTTTGTATTGTTCAAGCCTGTGCCGAAGATCTGAGGTCTTGGCCATTTTGCCCAATCCTGGAGTAAAAATCAAGTGTCACCAGTATGCATTGAGCCATCGTTCGAGAATTAAAAAGAATAGAGAGAAATTCACCTTGAACCGCAGAAGTTGCCTCAGTAGAAGCGCTCCCAGAAGATAAATCGACGCCAGTCCCAACTTTATCAGCTTTCTTGGACTTCTCTGTTCCCTCCAAACCTTCGAAGGCTTGGCGGAAAGCGTCATCCGTCCACCCTTGCATCTCGCCCACTTGCCCGGAAGACAAAGCCCTGGTGCCATCACCACCCTGTCCTTCGCCACCATCATCACCGTGACGGTCGCCGTCACCTTCTCTACCACTTCCGCTCTCCGCCTCACCTCCTTCGTCCTCACCTTTCTCCTCCTCCCGAACATCCGGATGTGTGCTGGGAGAGGGTCCATCGGACTTCCTGAGCTTCTTCCCCCCGGCGACTGGATGCGCCGAGAAGGGTCTCCTTTTGCCGCTCTTCGCCGTGGCCCCTCTTGTGGCTTTGGCAGCCCTCTCCTCCGCCGTGTCTCTCTGCTTGACCACAGACTGGTGTGGTAGGATCAGGTTGTGCCCTAGAAGTGTAGCATTCCTAATCAAATAAGAGGCCGACCTATCCCTTCCCGTGATGGCTTCTATTTCCGCAGCCATCTGAACCAGGCGGTCACTCTCTACGACCGCAAAGCCACCTATCGCTAGCAAGAAACAAAAACACATAAGAAGAGGTATTGCAGTCAGAATGGAAATTATAAATAAGCTTAAGACTTACAGCCGGAAGTGAAGCGACGGATGGAAACAGAGTCATCCTTGATAAAGAACCATTCTTTCTTAAACATGCTGAACTTCGAGTATAAGTCTAGGACCGGCTTGAAAGATACGGCTGATTCCAAGCTAATGTATGGAGACCCCTTCTTATAGCCCCTCAGGTTGTACAAATACCGGATCTCCCGGTTGGAAGGAGGACGCCCGTATCTCCTCTGGAAGATAACAAAGAGGCTCACCAGAATGGCGTAGGAGTTAGGCTGAAGCTGGAATGGAGCCACCTTCAGATATGTGACAAAGCTGACTATCCAGGCATTGAGAGGCGGGATGGCACCGCACATGCAGTGATACTTGCTGTAAGCGAAGTATCCTTCGGGGGGATTATATGGCATCACTCCTTCCCCCGGCAACAGCATACGCGCCCTGTCAATCCCGAAAGAGCGAGAAATGACATCAAGCTGCTCGTCTTTGAGGGAGCTAGGGAAGCAATCAGGAGGTGAGTTCAGAAGCTCTTGGGGACCGTACCCGTCCACTAGCGATCTTGGGGTGGGCCCATGTCGTTCTGGACTCGGCTGAACTGGGGGCACGACGGGAGATTCTCTTCTGTCCGTAGATCTCTTCTTTTCTGATCGGGTTTCCACTTTGTGAGACATTATCTACAACACAAAAAAGCACATTGTTAGAACAAAGGATGTAGAGATATAAACAAGTAAGCGAGTACAATCTAGAGTTTCATTTGTAGTTCGAGACATAAAAGGTTCAAGATTCGTCCGACATTCGAACTCGACCGGTAATTCAAGCATGAAGATTAATTCGGTTAACCAAGGACATCGAATTCATTCGGTTGACCAAAGACGTCGAGTTCATTCGGTCATTCCAAAGACATCGAATTCATTCGGTTGACATCGAATTCATTCGGTTGACCAAAGACGTCGAGTTCATTCGGTCATTCCAAGACATCGAAGCTCATTCGGTAGTCCAAAGGCTTCGAGTTCATTCGGTGCTTGAAGCGCCCCGAGTTCATTCGGTAAGACAAGTCTTCATTCGGTACTCGAACTACATGAGTTCGTTCGGTAGTTCGAAACACGATAGTAATTCGGCAACCACCTGATTCGGTAGTTAAGCGTGATCCGGCAAATCTGATTCGGCTATCTTGCTTGGTAGGGAATAACGAGGGACATGAAGCCCACATTTATAGACAAAACAAAGATGACCGAACCAACTGGTTCGGCGCGTAGGACCGAATGGAAACGTCCAAACTGAAACAAAGCACGACATATCTGGCATATGCCCCACTTTGGGGGGCAAGTGTTGGGTGTTGGGTGTGTTTCCACCACTACCGAACCAAATTCATAGCCATGGAAGATCAAACCAATTCATTCCCAAAGCCTACCGGACCAGCTACCTCCCAGGACCTACCGGACCAACCCAGCTCCACACTACCGAACCAGCTGCCTCCCAGGACCTACCGGACCAACCCAGCTCCACACTACCGAACCAGCTACCTCCCAGGACCTACCGGACCAACCCAGCTCCACACTACCGAACCAGCTACCTCCCAGGAGCTACCGAACCAGCTGCCTCCCAGGACCTACCGGACCAACCCAGCTCCATACTACCGAACCAGCTACCTCCCAGGTGCTACCGGACCAGAACCACCGGACCACTCCTCACAACTATCACCGAACCAGGGAGTACCGAATCAACATTGCCAGGCCAGGTTACATCAGCCCAGGCCCGCCAACAGCTTTATACATCTAAGACCCCTACCCTCAGCCTCACTCTATAAATAGAGGGGCAGGGGTATAACAATGGGGGACAAGCTGGAGAGCTCAAGCACAGAGAGAACTTTCAAACAACTTTCATATACTTGCATCAAAGCTTTGTACTTGTAATCTGAACAAGAAAGGAGAAATAATATATAAAGTGGACGTAGGCACATTCTGGCTGAACCACTATAAATCTGCGTGTCTTTTACAGTTTAGTCCCTGCTTTTCATATATTTGTATAAAATCAATTAAATCATACGACTTTGAGGTGTTTGTCCATTTTTGTGCAAACAAGGAGCGCTAGAAATCGCAAACTGATTACAGACTTGCCCGACAGCGCTCACGGGTTCTTACATCAGTTTTTCTTCGTTCGTTGCCCTCCAGGATTCTATGGCATCTGGAGAGTAGGAAGTAAGATTGTCCATCTCCATTCACTCCATTTCTGGGCCTTTCAGAATTCGGATTATCAAGTATTAACTTCATTTTTACTCTTGTAGCACTTCCTCCCCCTTCTAAAGACTCCAGTCACAAGTCAACTTTTAAAAGGCTAAGTGCTGTAGCCGTCGAGGAAAGGAGTATCAAATTTCTTTTGAAAGATGAATTTCAACATCAATCTGGCCTTTTACATCCTTTCCGATCCCTTCAGCTTCGCGATGCCCCTGCTTTTCAACCGGAAACATCTGACCCTCCAGCCCCCGCAAAAGAACTTGCATCGAAAGAACTTGTTGCAGAAGCTTTATTGATAAAATGCTCTGGTTCTGCTGAGGGTGCAGAGTTTTCCGGCAAGTCTAAGCTTCTTCCGGTTATCGAAGAAGAGGAACTCCCTCAACATCCCAGGAAGGCCGCCACGGAAGTTGATGAGGGAACGGAGAAGGAAAGTTCTGCCACAAAAAGTGCTGAGCATGCTGAAGAAGGAACTGCTGTTGTGACTCACTCGACTGGGCATGACGGTGGCGACATCTTCGGGGGGTTAAGCGATTTTATAGTGACTTCTCAAGAGCTTTTTAAAGACGATACCATCGCTTCTAAGCTTGTCTCTCCCTTGGTTGAAGCAATATCCATCATGCGACTACTTCCATCAACCCAAGAGTTGACCCCTATTGCAAAAGCCGACATCACTTCTAAGCTGAAGAGTGGTTTGTAGCTTGACGCGCGTAGTTCGCACGCCACACACACTTAGGATTTTTAGCAGTTACTCGCACTTAACTTCCTTTTTCTGGAGATTTCTAAATTCTATCTCTTTTTCATTTTTAGATTCTCCAATGGGACGAAGCGGCTCGTATTATGATGATTTTCAACGCTACGGAAGGCGTGACTTTTATGATCCCCGACGCTATCTCTCTGCCCCCAGGGAAACTGATGAGGAACGAGCGGCTAGGAAAGCTCGTGAGAGGCAGGCTCATGAAGAGCGGTATGGAAGAAAAGATGACCGCCATGACTCCTACCAAAGAGATGGCGACTCTCTCAAAAGAAAGTCTCATGATGATAGGGGAAAGAGTCACATAACTGAGGATCCAAGCAAGCGGGCCAAACTTGACGACAAGTCTTCATCTGAAATCTCTAAAGTGCCTACTGCTGCTTCCATCGCTTTAGACATCCCTTCCAGCTCTCCTGCCCTCAAAGGAGCTGATATTCAATCAATCATCAAAAGGCCTCCTTATCAAGTCGAGAAGCCTCCGCCTACACTCCACAGCCGATTTCCGAACTGGTGTTTGAAAGGAGTGCGTTTTGACTTAGACTTGGTACCGATTGACAAGCAAGCCATGCTGAGAAATCTTGATGCTGTCAAACTCGATATCGAAAGAATGTCCAGCTGGCAAAAACTGGTCGATGAGCTGCAAAGAGTAAACCGTGCAAATCTTGAGGCCATGCTAACCATGGAGAATGATAAGTCTGAGTGGCAAAAAATTCTTGATCAGCACGATGCAGAGATGAAGAGCATCACTGCTTACAACGAGGAGCTTGAGGCTGACACCAAGAAGCTTAAAGATGAGCTCGCCACCTCTTCCACTTCTTATACACAAAAAGAAGAGGTGCTCCAGAAGCAAGTAAGAGACGCTCACGCTGCTCAGCGAGATGTTGAGGCCAAACTTGAAGCAGAGCAGAGAATTGTTGAAAAGTACCGCAAAGATGCTGCTCAACTGCGGGAAAAAACTATCTCTCAGGGCTTTGTGCTTTGCTCACCAGGAAGTTGCATCTCACAGTTAAGTGGATCCACGGAGCAGACGCACGCTAACTAACTGGATGTTTGTTTGTACAAATGATCGCAATCAACTAGCAAGGGCCTGGAACCTTCAATCTTGGGAAGGTGCCCCTTTGGTGGTTCCACCAACCTTTTTGGTTGAGAAATAAGATTCCATTTTGGTTGTTCTTGTCTGCTTGCCCATGTCTTTTCACCATCTGTCCCCCAGCGATTCCTTGTTATCAGCTCTAAGTACATATTCCATATTCCTTTTTTTGCAAGTTATTTTGATTTTTCCAGAGAAGTGTACTTCATTGTTAAGTGACTCCACGGGACAGACGCAAGCTACTTAACCGGATGCCTGTTTGCACAAACGATCTCAATCAGTTAGCAAGGGCCTGGTGCCTTCACTTTGGGAAGGTGCCCCTTCGGTGGAATCATCAACTGTTTGTGTGAAGCACTTCTCATGTTGGAATTGAGTTTGGAATTTCTGTGGCTTGGCATTCGTTTGTTGAGTGATTTATAGGAATCGCTTGGTCTTGTGATGTGTTGAATAGGTAAGCTTTGCTTTGACATCCTGCACTATTAAATCGACATTTTAGCAACATATTTAAGATATTTGCACATCGAAATGATACAGGCATTTTATAGCAGTAGAAGACACAAGATTTATAGTGGTTCGGCCAAGAATTGGGCCTACATCCACTTTATAGTTCTTATTGCTGAGTCACACTGATTTTACAATGGCTTACAATACAAGAATGATTCATCCAGAATTATTTTACAAACTTAAGCATAGCTTTTAAGTAAAATATGGACGCAAGTGATTGCTGTTCCAGGCTCTCGGGATTGGATCTCCTTCGACAGTTGTGAGTTTGAAAGTGCCATCAAGAAGTTTTCTGCCTATGACATATGGCCCTTCCCAGTTTGGCCCAAACACTCCTGTTGCTGTCATGATCCTTTTCAAGACTAGATCCCCAATTTCAAAACTGCGTTGACGAACTTTGGAATTGAATGCCTGGCTATCCTTTGCTGTTGAGCTGCAACTCTGAGTTCAGCTTCTTTCCTTCTTTCATTAAGCAAGTCAAGTGCTTCAAGTTGCAGCTTTTCATTTTCAGCTTGGTTGAAATGAATTCTCCTATGTGAGGGAACCTCTATTTCCACCGAAATCATTGCTTCTGATCCATATGCTAATGAGAATGGAGTGTGCCCAGTCGTAGTTTTGTGGGTAGTTCTGTATGCCCATAGTGCTAGTGGCAGCTTATCGACCCAACCACCTTTTGCTTTTTCCAACTGTTTTTTGATGGTTGATTTGATAATTTTTTTCACTGCTTCCACTTGCCCGTTTGCCTACGGATGGGCCACTGTTGAGAAGCTTTTTTGGATCTTATATCGCCTGCAAAAGTCCTGGAATTCTTCGCTTTCGAATTGGGTACCATTGTCTGTGATTATCTTCTGAGGCACACCATACCTGCAAATGATATTTTTAGTTACAAAGTTTATCATCTTTTTAGAGGTAATAGTAGCCAATGGTTCAGCTTCAGCCCATTTCGTGAAATAATCAACAGCAACAATAGCTATTTGATTCCGGATCTGGCAACCGGCATAGGCCCAATAAGATCTATCCCCCAAATGGTGAATGGCCATGGACTGACCATAGGTGTTAGTACGGTGGAAGGTGCTCTTGGGATTTTTGCAAACCTTTGGCATCTGTCACACTTTCGGAAATAGCTAGCAGCATCTCGATTAATATCCGGCCAAAAATACCCATAGCGGAGAATTTTGTTTGCAAGAGTTTGGCCACCTGAATGATCCCCACACTCTCCTCCATGCACCTCAGCTAAAATTGTCTTAGCCTCTTCTTTGGTTACACATCGAAGTAATGGCATCGAGAATCCTTGTCTGTACAAATGGTCGCCTTGAATTACATATCTCAGGGCTTTTCTTAACAGCTTCTGGCGTTCTTTTGAGTTTTCTGGCAAGGAGCCGTTGAGTAGATATTCCTTGATCGGGGTCATCCATGACTCTTGTTCTTGAGGTACAGCCATGATCCAGTCAATATCCATCTCATCAATACTTGGAGCTAACAAGACTTCTACAGGGACCAATCCCAATAATTGAGCTTCGCCAGAGCTTGAGTATTTCGTGAGAGAATCCGCCTTCATGTCCTCTTCCCGGGGTATATGGTTTATTGTATAATGATCAAAATCATCGAGAAGCTCCCAGGCTTTTGATAAGTAAGCAGGAAGATTTCCTCCTTTAGTTTGAAACTCTTTCTTGACTTGGCATACAATAAGCTGGGAATCACTGAAGATCTGTAACACTTTGATGTTCAGCTCCTTAGCAATCCTCAAATCGGCAATAAGAGCTTCATATTCGGCTTCATTATTAGTCGAAGGAAATTCTAATCTCAATGCATAACACAATGACCGCCCTTCGGGGGTTTCAAGCACAACCCTAGCTCCGGAACAGTAGTCATTTCTTGCACCATCAACATATAATTTCCATCGTATTGGGATATCATCGGTTACCTCTTCCTCACTGCCACCCTTGTCGGTGTATTTTGCAATGAAATCTGCTAAAGCTTGTCCATTGATTGCTCTTCGAGGATGGTAGGTGATATCATATTGGCTGAGTTCAATATTCCACTTTAGAAGACGACCCGAAGTCTCAGGGCGAAATAGGACTTGCTTTAGAGGTTGATCAGTGAGGACTTTAATAGGATGAGCCTGGAAATATGGCCTCAACTTTCTGGATGCAATTAATAAACAATAGGCGAGCTTTTCCAGCTTTGAATAATTCATCTCTGCCCTAGTGAGTCTTTTGTTGATGTAGTAGACCGGGCGCTGAACTTTTACGTCTTTCCGTACCAATGTTGCACTAAGAGCATGAGATGAAACTGCTAAGTATATGAAAAGATCTTCACCATTACTGGGCTTAGAAAGTACTGGAGGCGTTTCCATGTGATGAATGAGTTCATCAAAAGCTTTCTGACATTCAGGAGTCCATTCAAAGTTCTTCTTTCCTTTCTTCAGAGCATCAAAGAAGGGAATGCATTTATCTGTGGCCTAGGAAATAAATCGACTCAAAGCAGCGACTTTCCCGTTGAGGCTTTGCAATTCTGTCTTTGTTCTTGAAGGTTTGACTTCTCTTAAGGCAGTGATCTGAGCAGGATTAGCTTCAATGCCTTCTTCGATTTCACTAACATATCATCAACATATACTTCCATAGTCTTGCCAATTTGGGGCTTAAACATGGCATTAATAAGTCTTTGATAAGTTGCCCCAGCGTTCTTTAGTCCGAAGGGCATGACTTTATAGCAGTAAAGACCAACATCGGTGATGAAGCTCGTGTCCTCCTGATCTGGCTCATGCATCATGATTTGATTGCATCCTGAGTAAGCATCCATAAAAGACAATAATTCGTGCCTGGCTGTTCCATCCACCAACTGGTCAATCCTGGGTAACGGGAAACAATCCTTGGGGCATGCTTTGTTCAAGTCTGAAAAGTCGATGCATACTCTCCACTTTCCGTTTGCTTTTTTAACTAACACCGGATTAGAAACCCAATTTGGATAAGTGGATTCTCTCATGAAGCCATTTTCCATGAGCCGATCTACTTCTTCTTTCAATGTTGTTGACCTTTCAGGACCCTGGGTTCTTCTTTTCTGCTTTACGGGTGTGAACTTTGGATCAATATTTAAGGCATGTACTGCGATTTCTGGAGATATTCCACACATGTCAGCATGACTCCAAGCGAATACATCTAGGTTTGCTTTCAAGAATGATATTAGCATATTCTGAACTGTCACACCGAGTTATGAACCCACATTTAGCACCTTGTTTGGATCTTTCTTGTCAATAGGTATTGGCACCGTTACTTCTACCGGCACCACTCTATTCTCCCCTGCACTGGTCTTTCTGGGATCAATTTCTTTTCACGCACCACTATGCTCACCAGTGCAGGGTCCACCCCGTAATTGCTACAAGGTGGGTTCTTTGATGCGGAGCGGAGCTGCCGCACCCTTTCCCATCTCTCTCTTCTTCGCCTCCCGCAACTCTGTGAGATAACATTCCTGCCCAGCATTCTGGTCCCCCTTCAAAACACCAACGCCGTTATCAGTGGGGAATTTCATAGTTAGGCACCACGGGGCGAGAATAGCTTTGAATGCAGCAAGAGTTGGTCGTCCCAAGAAGGCGTTATAAGCAGAAAATTCGTCAACAATAACAAAAGTTTGCTTACGGACCACTTTTCTTTCCCCTTCACCAAGTTCTACAAAAAAGTCGACGGTTCCGATGGGCTGTTTTGGTTTCCCAGTGAACCCAACAATTTTTTGCGAAGAAGCTTGAACATCAGCCATCGGAATTTTCATTTGATCAAATGTCTTTTTGAAGAGGATATTACAAGAAGTGCCGCAATCAACAAGCACTCTTTTCACAATAGATGGTCCGATATCGGCAGATATTACCAAAGGATCCATGGTGGGAGCCTCAATTCCCATAGAATCTCTAGCTCTGAATATGATGTCATCGTGAAAAGTTCTTTGTTGTTTTGAAGGCACAGCATCTTTCAAGACAAAAATAGTTTCTTCTTTCAGGGCATGTCTCAGAGCATGAGCATACCTCTCCATCTCTCCCCAACTTCTGCCTGCTGGGTGAGGACCCCCTGTGATTACATTAATAACAGGCCTTTCAGATTCCTGCACCACAGCCTTTTCACCTGAGCCAGATTAACGAGCAGGAAGTTGCTGCCCCTGAGTAGATGAGGCCGGATCACCTCTGTTTCTCTTGACATACTGTTGCAGTTTATTCTATCGTAGCAGCTCTTCAATTAAATCCTTCAAATGGCGACACTCATTAGTGTCATGGCCAGGCTGATTGTGAAATCGACAGAATCTTCCATTAGGCACAAAAATTTTCCCAAGCTTCATCTCAGGTGGATTAGGGTACTCGATAACATCCTTGGTTGCGAAGAAGATGTTCTATGGAGTATCAGTCAAAGGAGTAAAATCCGAAGATTTAAAACGGCGAGGTTTCTTCATACCTTTCTACTTTTTCCCACCGTTATTTTCCCTCTTCTGACCACCAGATTCTTTCTTATTAGAAGCTTCAGCCACATTATTGTTTTCAATTTCAGCCACAACCACCTTTGCTAGTGCAGGAAGATTCTCCAGACGCATAAATTCGTCAGCCTTCTTATAAAACTTCTCAAGTGAATTTGGTTCCTTCATCTTCAACCATTTTCTGAATTCACTTGTTTTATCGATAGCTCACATCAAGTAAGTTAGAATCATTCGAGGCTCAGCATTATCCACTTCGGCCAAGGCTATATTGAAGCGGTTCAAGAAAGATTTGACAGATTCTCCGGGAGCTTGTTCGAGGCTGGACAGTGACATTATGTCCTTGGCCTTTGAAGCATACAACCTAAACTGATCCTTGAATTTACGAGTTAAGTCAGAGAATTGATCCACAGATCGGACTGATAGCTTTGTGAACCAAAGTAGAGCCACCCCCTCCAAATAGACAGGAAAATATCTGCATTTAATCTCATCTGTTGCCCTGGCACCTGTCATATGCCAGTCATACTTGTACAACAACTGATTAGGGTCACTTGTCCCCCGATAGGCTGGGATAGTAGGGGGAACAAACTTCTTTGGAAATTCAGCTTTTAGAATTCTTTTGGTAAACGGAGTCTTGCTTGGAGCAAACCCCCAGTCATTTTCACCTTCATCCCTTTGCATACTTTCTTTCATAATTTGGCGAATCATTCCTGATAGGTATTCCTCATCTTTCATAATTTGGCGAATCACTTTTAACATGTTTTCTAACGTATTTAAATTTCTTACTCAAAGCTAATATATATATATGTACATGTATACGCACACACACACACACACACACACACATATATATATATATATATATATATATAATAGCCGTAATTAATCTAAACTCAATTTAACCATTTTCTTCACTAGAAAATTCATAATAAATTCACATTGATTTAGAATATTATGAAACTTGAAACCCATCTATAAACTAATATTTCTGACTTTATAACAAAATTGCAAGGCATTTGGATGTCATTTGATAGGATTTTCGAATTAAAACTTATCATATAATCTATATGAAACAACAAAATTCATCAACAAGCATATATATCTATTTAACATTCAAAACATGGCATAATACTTTGCAAAACATATTCGGATCTGATCTAGAATCGAAAAATAAAAATATGAGATGTGATCTATTATTCACCTTAGCTTGTGATTAAGGAGTTTGAGACTTTCTCTTGAATGAATTTGATTAAGCTTCTTTCCTTTAATCTTGCTTATCTACCCCTTTATCTTCTTCTAATGGTGGCCGACCTTACTTGATTTTATTTTGTTTGTGAACGTGGAAAATGAAAGTGGCATGAGGGTTTAGGGTATAAGAATATAACGTATTTCTATTTTGCCCTTATCTTATTACCCTTATCTATTTCATTTTAATTCTCTTTTGTTCATTATTTAATTAGGCATGGCTACCCTCTAATTAGACAAATCTCAATTCCCTTAACCATTTAAATTATTTCATTTAATTTATCTTATTAAATGTCCTAAATAATGTTAATCAAAATTAGGGTCCTTACGGACTCCCCTCCTTAAATAATTTCGTCCTTGAAATTACGAAAAGGTACTCACCAAAATCAATCATAAAGGTAAAACATATCATGAAACAAGTCAGGATAAGTATCTTGAATCCTGCTCTTAGTTTCCTGAGTACAATCTCTCTCGTCGTCACTCCGCTGGACTTTGACTAATCTGACTGTCTTATTCCTTAGCCTCTTCTCATCTCTCGCGGCTATACGAACTGGTTTTCTAACTATAGTCAAATTCGGCTCCACTACTAAATCATCTAACACGGTCGGTGCTATAGTAGTATCTGGATCTCGAATACACTTCCTTAGATGAGAAATATGAAAAACATTATGGACTCCTGCCAAACTACTTGGTAACTCCACTCTATATGCGAGTTTCCCAAACCTTTCTATAATAGGAAATGGTCCAACTAATCTCGGTGCTAATTTTCCTGATCGAATTACAATTTTCATTGGAGATACCTTGACGAAAATAGGATCTCCAACTGAGAATTCTAAGTCTTTCCATCTTCTAACTGCATAGCTCTTCTGCCTAGACTGAGCTTCCTTCATTTTTGCTCGAATGAACTCAATCTTTTCTGCAGCTTCTCTAACTAAATCCGAACCAAGAACCAACCTATCCCCGGTCTCTAACCAACAAACGAGAGATTTGCATGGCCTTCCATACAAAACTTCAAACGATGCTATCCCTATGCTAGCTTGGTAGCTGTTGTTATACGAAAAATCGACTAAGTGTAGATGGTCTTCCCATGATCCTCCAAAATCTAGTACGCAAGCTCGTAACAAATCTTCTAAGACTTTGTTAACTCTTTCCATTTGCACATCTGTTTGCGGATGGTAAGCGATACTCATCTTGATCTTGGTACCCAAAGTCTCCTGTAGACTCTTACAGAACTAGCTAGTGAATAAAGAATATCTATCACTTACTATACTACTAGGAATTCCATGAAGTCTAACTACATTCTTCGTAAATAACTTAGCTAAAACAGGTGTCGTCCTGGTTGACTTAACTAGAATGAAATGGGCACTCTTGGTCAACTTGTCCACTACAACCCATATACTTTCATTTATTCTATTTGACCTTGGCTCGAAGCTAAGCGCTATGGATGATGCAGTCATGATTCATCTATAGTATTAACTTCCGGTGACAAAATACGGTAATGCTAAGGGTATCCATAATATCAGAAGCACATGAATAAGAAACAAAATCACAGATCTTTAAAAACAACTTTACTGATTACATTGCAAAACCATGTTTCACATTCTAAAACAACTTTTTAAATCACAGATCTTTAAAAACAACTTCCGCTATGATGTTAGACACACTCCTGGACGGTCTGTCCTTAACTTACTTCTCCTAGGGTCAACCGATCCTAATGGTTTTATGGGCTCACCAATAACCTATCTTCCTTCTTTGTATATTCATTTATGTGTAACATCATTTAAGTCTTACCTGTGACTAATCCCAACACACTGCAATTTTGGACTAAATTAGCTGGAGGCTATAGCTAATGTAAAGGGCACGACCCTATACCAGTCCCATCTGGTATTCAAATATTTGAGTCATTTACTTAGGGTTAACTACCCATCAAATTTTCCTTGAAAACATCTTTCAAATTGATTTAACCCATTAAATCATACTTAAACAAGGAAAATATACTTTTTGCTTTACTCAAATCTCTTTGCCATGATATATGCTTTACACAAAACATTATTGATGAAAACCTTCGAAACCTATGTTTAAAAGCTTTAAACAATCTCTTTCGAAACCTTTGAAAGTACCCCTTTCGAAATCAATTAACAACTTTACTTTGAACTCTAGGCCGAAAGGCCAAAACATACCTTTCGAAATCATTTATAATAGATCTTTCAAAACCATTGAAAGTGTCCTTTCAAAAGCTTTATAAAACATTTGACATCCTCTTTTTAAACACTTTAAATTTGCCTTTTGAAAACATTGAAAACCTTTCATTCAAACGCTAGAGGTCAACCTTTCTAAAACATTTGGGAATCACCCCTTTGAAACCTTCATTAGATACCTTTCGAAAGCATTAAAGTCCTTTACTTAATCAAACCTTTCGAAAGCAATGGGTTCAAGTTAAAGCTTGTGGAATATAGTTCCAAAACCATTTAAAACATTCCTTTTCGAAACCTTTTGGATTTATCTTTCAATAGAACAAAGGGTCTTAAAAGAACTAAGTCGAAAGCACTCTTTCGAAAGAAGTTTCCTAAGTAAAAGAAAGTAGATGGCTTCGAAACCATCCACTTCGAAAGCATGGAGAAGCGGCTCCTTATTTTAAAAACGAAAGCACCCTTTCAGAACCAATGTTTAAAGACATATGCGGCCTCAACTAGGTCGAAAGGGAGAATGCGACAACGAATGTTTCGACCATGTCCAAAGCTTGTTTAAAACAAGAGGTGGCAACCATTGTCAAAAGCCATAGTAAAACCCTTTCAAACCCATTCTTTTGAAAGCAAAGCAAGCGGCACCTTTTTTTGAAAGCAAAACAGGGCCTTGACCCCTTCGAAAGCACGTTTCGGCCCTATATCTTTCGCATATCTCCAATCCACTACGTACCAAGTCATTGGTACCAAGTGTATTGGTTTCGAGTAGGATGGAGGCGGTAGTATGAAGTCGAAAGGTAGCTGCCGAAAATGGCGAAACAACAAACCTTTACAAAAATTGATTTTTTTACTTTATAAAGTAATATCTTTCCAACTAACTTTCTTATTTATCATCATATAATTGGTTGTTAATTTCTTTTCCAAAAATCTTTCCTATAAGTGCTGTTGAATTCAGTATTTGATAATTTAAAACATTTAGCAAATTGCCCCTTCTCCTTTTATAAAAATATAAAACATTTAAGTCTCATATCTTAAATAGTTTTATGCCCTTAATAAAACACTTATGAAAAATTCTCCAAAAATTCCCATAAATCACTTTTAACATGTTTTCTAACATATTTAAATTTCTGAATCAAAGCTAATATATATATATATATATATATAAAATAGCCGTAATTAATCTAAACTTAATTTAATCATTTTCTTCACTAGAAAATTCATAATAAATTCACATTAATTCAGAAAATTATGAAACTTGAAACCCATTAATAAAATAATATTTCTGACTTTATATAAAAATTGCAAGGCATTTGGATGTCATTTGATAGGATTTTCAAATTAAAACTTATCATAAAATCTATATGAAACAACAAAATTCATCAACAAGCATATATATCTATTTAACATTCAATACATGGCATAATACTTTGCAAAACATATTCAGATCTGATCTAGAATCAAAAAATAAAAATATGAGATGTGATCTATTATTCACCTTAGCCTGTGATTAAGGAGTTTGAGACTTGCTCTTGAATGAATTTGATTAAGCTTCTTTCCTAAATTTTTGCTTATTTTCCCCTTTATCTTCTTCTAATGGTGGTCGGCCTTACTTGATTTTATTTTGTCTGTAAACATGGAAAATGAAAATGGCATGAGGGTTTAGGGTATAAGAATATAACCTATTCCTATTTTGCCCTTATCTTATTACCCTTATCTATTTCATTTTAATTCTCTTTTGTTCATTGATTAATTAGGCATGGCTACTCTCTAATTAGACAAATCTCAATTTCCTTAACCATTTACATTATTTCATTTAACTTATATAATTAAATTTCCTAAATAATGTTAATCAAAATTAGGGTCGTTACGGTAATACTTTACCCTTCTAATCTGATCTCCTATATATGCGGGTTCGGCTTAGATCTATTTCTTTTTATGTATCATGGGGTTGTTTTCATGTAAAGATAAAATTGCCTAATGAATTGTTTGGGAAAGGATGAGTGAACATGGGAAGTTTACTTGTGTTTTCTTTACCTTAGTGACTTCGAAATATTATGGAAATTTCATACAATGTTTAAATCATTATTTTTTAAGTGGGTTTTTAGTTTCAGGGATTTTCCAAGTGTATATAATTTTATGTTAATTTTTGAAGTTGTCTAACTTGAAAATAATTGGTGAAGTATTCTTAAAAAGGCAAAGTATATGTAAAATATTGAAGAACAAGGGTTCAGGCAATTTTAGAGAATTTATCATAATTTTATATAACGGAATAGAGGTAAAACCAACTAAATACTACGTTGGGGATTTGGGTATTGTAGAGGACGCGGGGCATTAAATTCTATAAGGAAATATTCTAATATAGGATTAGGAAAAAGAGAAAATAGATCCAAATTATTTGCTGAAAAGAACACTGTAAATAACGACATGTGAAAGGGAAATCTATCCAAATGGTATAACGACACGTGTAAGGGCATTGTCAAGGATGACAGAATTGTTGGGGTACGGCAGTTGGGCAGTGGCTCTATTTTTTATAAGTAAGAATACCCAGGGATCATACTATGGTAAAAATTAAAATGGAATGCTTAATAACTAAAGCGTATGGCGTAGTGCGTAGATCGGGAGGATTCTGTGTTAAAAAGAAAAAAACATATAAGACTTATAAAAGATAAGTCGGTGGGACTCAGGGAGAGGCTAGGTCAGAACGGGGGAAGGGATCTTGTGTTAAATAAAGGAAAGGAGTTAGAAGGGCTATTGACGTTGGGTGGGGATGCTCACTCGAATGCATTCCTAAGAAAGGTGAGGAGAGGCGTTCAAGTTCGAGGAACTGCGATGGGGGTTGCCGTGTGTTAACGCTAAAAATTGAACGCTAACACCTTGGTAAATAGAGTAATGATGTGAAAGCACCACCCGTTGGTACGGGAACAGAATATAAGCAGAAAACAGTAAAAGACAACGATTTTATAGTGGTTCGGCTCATAATTAAGCCTACGTCCACTTTGTATTCTTTTATTGCTGATTTGGTTACAATTTAACACAATGCACTTCAAATACAATTCACTTTGATCACAAAAACACTTCAGACTAGTAGCTCAAACTTCGATGATGAGATTTGTTGAATCCACGTCGGATGTGCAAGATCTCTTTCAAAGCTTGTTGTAGTGTCTTTGGTGTTGAAGTTCTTCAAGTGTTGATTCAGTTGAGAAAGCGGCTGAGTAGCGGCGCTTCAGAGAATGATCCAAAAGTCCCCCTGAAGTTGGAGTAGCTCTCGTATTTATAGGGAAGATTTTGGGCAGAATTCAATCGCCCAAGTTCTAGGTCGTGTACGACCTAAAGTAAGTCATAGGTCGGCAGCGACCTAGGGGATGGGTTCTGATCTATCTCGCTTGCGCTTAGTCTCTTCTGAGCGAGTTAATAGGTCATGCGCGACCTAATATAGGTCGTAGGTCGCTGTGACCACTTCGTTCCTAGGTCATTGGGCAGTTACATTGCTAGGTCATGAACTTCTTAAGTTATTAGGTCGCTAACTCCTTAAGTCGTTAGGTCGCTAACTCCTTAAGTTGTTAGGTCGCGACATTCCATAGGTCGTTAGGTCGTTAGGTCGTGACATTCCATAGGTCGTTAGGTCGTGACATTCCATAGGTCGTTAGGTCGTGACATTCCATAGGTCGTTAGGTCGTCTCTATAGTTAGGTCGCTCCTCCCTTTAGGTCGTTAGGTTGCAGAGTCTTTAGGTCGTTAGGTCGCGGAGTCTGTTAGGTCGTTAGGTTTTAGGTCGCTCAAAAACAAGGAGTTAACATTTGCCCCTCGAAGTACACGCCTAGGTCGTAGGTCGTGTGCTTCGATCTAACTTTTCTAGGTCGTGAGCGACCTAAAAACTGTGCTAATTCACATGCCTATTCACCTTCTTCTCTCAGCCCCATATAAATTTGTTAGGTCGCTGCTTCCTCCTTACTCACCTGCTTCGATTTCCTGCTCTGCCATTAATAGAATTATGTATTTTAAAGGCGAATTCAAGTTAATCATTCAGCGATTCGTTCTCGCTATCAAATTACGTAAGTATCTTCGATCTTTATCCATTCCACGATCACCATCGAACAACGAATTCTAACCTCCGAACCCCAGACCGATTTTGTACGTCGTGCTTCACTTTGAGTTGTGTTGTGATCGATTTTTGATCGGCATTGGTTATTGTTGTTGTTGTGATTCAAAAGCGCACAACAGTGAGTTAGATCTATGATAGATCGGGGATATGTTGAATCGGTTTTCGAATGATTTGGTGGTATGAAAAGATGATGAACTTCACGAATATGATGATGGATTTCGTTGTATTGGCGTTAACGGGTTATCGGGTCTGGTGAGTTATTGTGTGAGGAGGAAGTTTGCGACTTAATGAATCCGAGCAATTTAAGATAACTCGCGACCTAAGAAACTTTGCGACTTAAGGAAAGCTCCGACCTATGCTAGGTCGCTGAATGACCTAAGACTTGCTCTACCTAAGACTTGCACAACCTAAGACTTGTACGACCTAACTTTCTTGCGAGCTAACCGGTTTGAGACATTTAAGCGATTTAACATATCAACGATCTAATCTTCTTGCGGCAGGCTTTAGGTCGCGGCCGAGTTTGGACTTGGAGAAATTTGCGTTGCCTTGAACCTTTTGACTTGCACAGTGCGACCTAAGGAGGCTCCGACCTATGCTAGGTCGTTGAACGACCTAGGACTTGAACAAATTCTGAGTTAACTTGAACTTTGAACTGTGTTGAACTTTGATACAAATTATACTAATCTTTAATCTAACAACCTGTTTAAGTATAATATTTGCAGAAAACTAGGGCGAATATACTGTCATTGACTGCCCACATCGAATGACAGATTAATCGATAAAGAATAATCAATTTAAATGAACTTTGTGAATGAAATGCTGTGAAATAACAAATTCAAGTGAAGTATTAAAGCAAAGCTGAAATAATCAACTAAAGCTGATTTGTTTGCATCAACACAGCACTATACTTGGACTTAAGATAACAAGCCTTGAAACTTTTTAATCGACAAGTGTCAACTAACTTGATTTCAATTATATTTGCTTGTTATTGTATTAGCTTTGCACAACACTTCACACTTTTAGGAAACGTGCACCTTCATATTTGAATATCCAGTTCCTTGTGTAGAATGGCATCTCAACAAGAAGATACTGGACCGGCTGGAGAAGCTTTCCCAATTGCTAACCCATTGATTGATCCTCCGGAAAGGACTTCTACCACCTTGAGCCATAAAGTTTTCAGACAATTGTGTATCCAGTTCGGCATTGCCGAAATAGATGCTTTATTTCCTGGAGCAAATGATACTGCTGACAGGCCACCTCTTGGTTTTGTCGCAGTTAATCGTCAGATGTGCTTAAGCGGAGCTATTCCTCCCTTTAATGATTTTCTCCGAGAACTTTTTCTTCGATTAGCTATCTCTCCCTTCCAGCTACACCCCAATGGTTATGCCGTCTTGATGGGGTTGTGTGTTCTGTTTAGGAGGACGCTCAATCGTCTTCCAAGCTTTGATGAGACTTGCTATTTATGCACCTTTGCAAAAAACAAAGACCACCCTTCAATTATACTTGTAAGGGGTGCGAGAAACCGCAAATTGATTCTAGACTTGCCCGACAGTGCACACGGGTTCTTAAGTCAATTCTTCTTCATTCGCTGCCCTCCAGGATTCTATGCCGTCTGGAGAGTCGGAAGTAAGATTGCCTTTCTCTGTTCATCTCATGAGCTTTTCGAAACTCGAATTGTCAAATGCTTAACTTCATTTTCTACCTTTTGCAGCACTTCCTCCTCCACTTAGAAATCCCAGCCTCAAGTCAATCTTTGAAACTTTAAACGCTGTGGCTGCTGGAGAAAGAAACACCAAATTTTTGTTGAAAGATGAGTTTTTGCATCAGTTCGGACTTCTACATTCTTCCCATTCTACTCAGCCTCATGAAGTCCCTGATTCTCCAGCAAAGACATCAGATGCCCCAGCTCTTGCTGAAGAACTTACACTGAAAGAACCTACCACTGAGGCTTCACTGGTGAAGTGTTCTACTTCTATTGACATTGCGGGGTCGTCCGGCAAATTTACACTTGCCTCGGTTATTGAGGCAGAAGAAACTCCTCGTCATTCCGAAAAGGCGACTAATGTAGAAGTTGAAAAAGACTGTTCTGCCGGGCATGATGGCGATGACACTTTTGAGGATTTGAGCGATCTGATGATAACTTCACAGGAGCTTTTTAAGGATGACGTTTCAAAAGCTATCTCTTCTGCTGTCGAGGCGACTTCCTCTTTGCAACAAATTACAACACCTGCTATACAAGTCATCACCATTCCCACGCCAAAGAGTGGTTTGTAGTCTGACGCGCGTAGATTGCACGCCACACACACTTAGGATGCTTAGCACTTTTATTCACTTAACTTTTCTTTTCCTGGAGACTTCTAAGACTTGTCTTTTCTTCAATTTTAGGTTCTCCGATGGGGCGAAGTGGTTCATATTACGACGATTTCCGTCGCTTTGGAGGGCGCGATACTTATGATTACAGGCGCTATCTTTCTATTCCCAAAGAAACCGATGAAGAGAGAGCTGTTAGAAAAGCTCGTGAAAGGCGAGATTATGAGGAGCGTCACAGGCGAAGGGATGAACGACATGACTCCTCTCATAGAGGCGACGATTCTCATAAAAGAAAATCCTATGATGACAAAGGGAAGTGTCACATCACCGAAGACCCAAGCAAGCGGGTCAAGCTTGGTGACGCGTCTGCAATTTCTAAAAAGTCTGATGCCCCTAAACCTCTCAACATCCCCTCCGGTTCTCATGCTCTTGAGAAATCTGACATTCAGACAATTATCAACAGGCCTCAATATCAAGTCGGGGATGGTCCTCCTACACTTCAAAGCCGATTCCCAAATTGGTGCTTAAGGGGAGTGCGTTTCGATTTAGACTTGGTGCCGATTGATAAGCAAGCCATGTTAAGAAACCTTGATGCCGTTAAACTTGATATTGAGAGAATATCGGGATGGCAAAAGCTTGTTGATGAACTCCAAAGAGTAAATCGCGCCAACATTGAAGCTATGTTGACCATGGAAAATGACAAGTCTGAATGGCAAAAGATTCTCGAACAGCATGACGCTGAAATGAAGAGCATTGCCGATGACTACGAGAGACTTGAGGCTGAAGTTGAGAAGCTAAAGAATGAGCTCGCCACTTCTTCCACTTCCTATACACAAAAGGAAGAGATGCTCCAGAAGCAAGTTCGAGATGCTCATGCTGCTCAGCGAGATGCTGAAGCCAAACTTGAAGCGGAGCAGCATGTTGTTAAAAAATATCGCAATGACAATGCTCAGCTGCGGGAAAAAGTCAGCTCTCAAGATTTGGAAATTGCAAGGCTGCAAGCTCAGCTATTGAAAACCGAATAAGAGCGCGACGAGGCCATCTCTGGAAAGGAAGCAGCTGAGCACTCGCACGAAGCGACGAAGGCCAATATTAGCTCAACTTTATTTGATTTTTATGTCCACTGCATCCTGGGGCACGGAAGTCTTTCCTTTTTGGGCCCTAAATACGAGATTACTTTGGCCGAAGTTTGGGAAGCTGCAGTTGATATGCTCGGCGGTGCTGGCTACGATGAGGCAGAGCTTGAGGCACATTATTTTAATGATGAAACTCGTGCCGCTCTCGCTAGAGGAAAGGAGCAAATAGCTAAAGCGCGAGCCGAATCAACGGGAGGAGAACATCCAAAGGAAGAAGCGCCTTTAACTGCCCCCGTCCATGCTTCGATTTCGGCCGATGCTAACATTATAGGCTCCAGTTCCCATTCTCCGCCTCCTGCTAAAGCCATTATCGAGATTACAACTACGCAAGGCGGAGACAAAAGCGAGGAAAGTGCCGATGCACAAGCTTATGAGATTGACGTTACGAAGCCAATTTCTCCAGGTAACTTCGAAGTTGAATCGGGTCAAGTGGATTACTTGTCTGCTTCAACTGACTTCGATGAATTTCTCACTTATTACTTAAGCCTCGATGAGCCAATATCTTCTCTTTTTTCGGAGAATACTGATTTTAACTTCTTTTCTTCTGTAGCGGAGGCACTGAGCGCTGTACACACTTCTCTTCTTCCAGCTGTTCCTCCTCCAACCCTTTAAGTCACTCCTGCTTCCCAACCGGGTTCGCAGGAAGAGCAAATAGAAGCCCTTCAAGGCTTGGAGGATCCACTCACTTCTCAAGAGCAGAAGGCGGAAGATCTTGAGGATAACGAGAAGACTCCGGAGCAGTCTCTTGATGATAACACGAAACTTTCTGCGCTTCTTACTACTCTGGGAAGTGAGTCTTCTTCGAAGAGGAAAGGGAAGCGTGCCGTGAGGAAGAAGAAGAAAAGCATTTCAGCTGGAGAAGATAAAGCAGAAGAAGATCCAGCTACACCTTCTTCTCCTTCTTCTCCGACCCGTCCACGCCGGATTCCGAAACTAGTCATCAAACCGGGCAAGGATACTAAAAGTGGCAGGAAGAAGGAGTGATAAGCTGGACTCTACTTTTCTTATTTTGCTTTTTGTATGTACTGACCGAAGATTGTGCTGATACCGGCCTCTGCTTGAAACCTGCATATGTACAAAAACTTTATAGTATGGAATAAAATGGTTCTTTTTACTTGTACAATTTCTTGTCAGTATATGTGTGAATGCATTTATTCCTTGTTTTTGCACAAGTTTCTTTGTTTACTTTATACGATACTGCAGTGAGTTCGTGGTATGATGTTTGAGCGTTATTTTTATTAATATAGCTATGTGCCCCCATACCACGGCTCATTGCAATATTCTGAACAGACTCGTACTCTTATTTTAGAGAATAATTTTTCCGTTTTTAAGGAAATATTATTCTGCTTTCAATAGAGTACGCCTTGTATCGGAGAAGTTTTCTCTTCTCATCTTTTTCTTTTTAACAGTGCACTTCAACTTTCGGAGATGATCACTTTTGTCTGTTGAAAAGTGGATTCCCCTATGCAGTGAAGCGGGCTTTTGAAGAATGTTTTGTGCCTCCAAAGAGGGCTTGTGCTTTCGAAGCAATTTTCTTGTCTACGAAGAAATCTTATGCCTCTGAAGCAATTTCTTGCCTACGAAGAGGGCTTGTGGACTCCGAAGAGTAGCGCTTGGCCTTTGAAGAGTAGCACGAGGACTCTGTGGAGTAGCATGGACTCCGAAGAGTAGCACGAGGACTCGGTGGAGTAGCATGGACTCCGAAGAGTAGCACGTGAACTCGGAGGAGTAGCATTTGGACTCCGAAGAGTAGCAGTTGGACTCCGAAGAGTAGCACGAGGACTTTGTGGAGTAGCATGGACTCCGAAGAGTAGCACGTGAACTCGGAGGACTAGCATTTGGACTCCGAAGAGTAGCAGTTGGACTCCGAAGAGTAGCACGAGGACTCTGTGGAGTAGCATGGACTCTGAAGAGTAGCACGTGAACTCGGAGGAGTAGCATTTGGACTCCGAAGAGTAGCAGTTGGACTCCGAAGAGTAGCACGAGGACTCTTTGGAGTAGCATGGACTCCGAAGAGTAGCACGTGAACTCGGAGGAGTAGCATTTGGACTTCGAAGAGTAGCAGTTGGACTCCGAAGAGTAGCACGAGGACTCTGTGGAGTAGCATGGACTCCAAAGAGTAGCACGTGAACTCGGAGGAGTAGCATTTGGACTCCGAAGAGTAGCATGTGAACTCGGAGGAGTAGCATTTGGACTCCGAAGAGTAGTAGTTGGACTCTGAAGAGTAGCACGAGGACTCTGTGGAGTAGCATTTGGACTCCGAAGAGTAGCATTGTTGCTTGTGTCCTTCTGCCATCTGCTTCCTAGCGATTCCTCATTATCATTTCAAGTGCGCGTTCCAACCTATTGCAAATTGTTTGCTTTCTGCCAAAGAAGTGTACATTATCGCAGAGTGATTCCACGGGGCAGACACAAGCTACTTTACAGGATGTTCGTTTGCACAAACGATCGCGATTGGCTAGCTAGAGTCTGGAATCTCTTTGTTAGGAAGATGCCCGCTTTGGTGGAATCACTAACTGTTTGAATAGCACTTCTTTTGTAAGAGTCGAATTTTAGAACTTTTGTGGCTTGGCATTCATTTGTTGAGTGATTTGTAGGAATCGCTTGGCTTCATGATGTGTTGAATAGGTAAGCTTTGCTTTGATAGCCTGCAATATTAAATCGACATTTTAGCAATATTTTAAAGATAGTTGCATATCGAAATGAGACAGGCATTTTATAGCATTAGAGAACACAAGATTTATAGTTCTATATTATTGATTCACACTGATTTCTCAGTGGTTTACAATACAAAAGTTATACATCCACCATCATTTTACAAATTTAAGCAATGCTGTTAAGTAAAAAATGGATGCAAGTGGTTGTAGTCCCAGAGTTTCCGGATTGAATTTTTATTTCCACTGGGTTCACAGCTTTGGATTCAAATGCCAGAGGGAATGAAAAATGCCCCAGCTGCAATTTTGTGGGTAGTTATCAGTCGTCGCAGTTCCTGCCTGCTGGGTGAGGACCCCCTGTGACAACATTAATGACAAGCTTTCCGGATTCTTGCGCTGCAGTGTTGTTGCCAGAGTCAGATTGATGGACAGGATGTTGTTGCCCCTGACTGGATGAGGTTGGGTCGACTCCGTTTTTCTTCACATATTGTTGCAGTTTACCCTGTTTCAACAACTCTTCAATCACATTCTTTAATTGGCGACATTGGTTAGTGTCATGGCCAGGCTGATTGTGAAATCGACAGAATATCCCATTATGCATTGCCCCTCTCCCCATCTCAGGTGGTTTGGGATACTTGACAACATCTTTTGTTGCGAAGAAGATGTTTTCCGGTGTATCAGTTAAGGGAGTGAAATCTGAAGGATTAAAGCAGCGAGGTTTCTTCTCATTCCCTTGCTTCTTTTCTCCATTATTTTCCCTTTTTTGGTTTCCAGATTTTCTTTTGCTAGGAACAACATCATCATTTCTGACTTCGGTAATAACTGCTTTCGCTGACGCAGAAAGATTTTCTAAGCGCATGAATTCGTCGGCCTTTTTATAAAACTTTTCAAGTGAATTTGGTTCCTTCATTTTCAACCATCTTCCGAATTCACTTGATTTGTCGATAGCCCGCATTAGGTAAGTTAGGATCATACGAGGTTCTGCATTATCTACTTCGGCCAAAGCTATATTGAAACGGTTCAGGAAAGATCTGATAGATTCTCCGGGAGCTTGTTCAAGACTGGACAGTGACATTATATCCTTAGCCTTTGAAGCATACAATCTGAACTGGTCTTTGAACTTTCGCGTTAAGTCGGAGAATTGATCTACAGACCAGATTGGCAGCTTCGTGAACCAAAGTAGAGCCACTCCCTCTAAGTACACTGGAAAGTATCGGCATTTAATCTCGTCGGATGCTCTTGCACCGGTCATATGTCAGTCGTACTTGTATAGGAAATGATTAGGGTCACTTGTTCCATTATAGGCCGAGATAGTAGGAGGTGCAAATTTCCTTGGAAATTCTACTTTCAGGATCCTTTCAGTAAACGGAGTTCTACTTGGTGCAAATCCCCAATCGTTCTCATTTTCTTTCCTCTGCATGCTCTCTTTCATGATTCGACGAACCATTCCCGACAGGTATTCAACATTGTTCAGAGGCATCACCGGGCAGACGTCAACTGTTCTTTCAGAAGTTTGCCTAGGTAAATGTTCGTGGAAAGTTGGCTGCGGCCTTGAACCTTCAGCTTGGAAAGGTGGTGCTTCGGTGGTGCCAGCTGCTTGTTGAGGAATTCCTTTTTCTTGGGAGTTATGGGCATCTTCGGCAAAGGTTGTTTCTAGATTTTCTGGCTGACAATTTGCCCTAAGCAGTGCATTCAATCTGTCCATTATTAAAGCATTTTGAGCTTCAATTTGTTGGTATAATCCAGAAACTACGTCGTCTAATTCGGCCCTTGTGACTCCAACGGTAGGAGTTGCTTGGTCTGCTGTTGGGGAAGCGGAGGTTCCCTCATGAACATTTCCAGATCTACTCTTTCTTCCAGGAGCCATGATCTTAGATAAACTTTTGGTTTTTAGAGAAAATTTTTCCACAAAGTCTTGCGAAGCAATGATGGCAATATCCCTGAGTTCAATTCTCAGTGAAAGCACCAAAATGTTAATGCTAAAAATTGAACGCTAACACCCTGGTAAATAGAGTAATGATGTGAAAGCACCACCCGTTGGTACGGGAACAGAATATAAGCAGAAAACAGCAGAAAACAGTAAAAGACAATGATTTTATAGTGGTTCGGCTCGTAATTAAGCCTACGTCCACTTTGTATTCTTTTATTGCTGATTTGGTTACAATTTAACACAATGCACTTCAAATACAATTCACTTTGATCACAAAAACACTTCAGACTAGTAGCTCAAACTTCGATGATGAGATTTGTTGAATCCACGTCGGATGTGCAAGATCTCTTTCAAAGCTTGTTGTAGTGTCTTTGGTGTTGAAGTTCTTCAAGTGTTGATTCAGTTGAGAAAGCGGCAGAGTAGCGGCGCTTCAGAGAATAATCCAAAAGTCCCCCTGAAGTTGGAGTAGCTCTCGTATTTATAGGGAAGATTTTGGGCAGAATTCAATCGCCCAAGTTCTAGGTCGTGTACGACCTAAAGTAAGTCATAGGTCGGCAGCGACCTAGGGGATGGGTTCTGATCTATCTCGCTTGCGCTTAGTCTCTTCTGAGCGAGTTAATAGGTCGTGCACGACCTAATATAGGTCGTAGGTCGCTGAGACCACTTCGTTCCTAGGTCGTTGGGCAGTTACATTGCTAGGTCGTGAACTTCTTAAGTTATTAGGTCGCTAACTCCTTAAGTCGTTAGGTCGCTAACTCCTTAAGTCGTTAGGTCGCGACATTCCATAGGTCGTTAGGTCGTGACATTCCATAGGTCGTTAGGTCGTGACATTCCATAGGTCGTTAGGTCGTCTCTGTAGTTAGGTCGCTCCTCCCTTTAGGTCGTTAGGTCGCAGAGTCTTTAGGTCGTTAGGTCGCAGAGTCTTTAGGTCGTTAGGTCGCGGAGTCTGTTAGGTCGTTAGGTTTTAGGTCGCTCAAAAACAAGGAGTTAACACCATGTAGTTCCAAATTAAACAAATATTTAAAGATTGCATGTGGGTTTCTCTGTGGACTACTACAGAGGGGATTTTAAGCAATTTAAATAACTAAGAAAATAAATGTAGAAGGACTATAGGTGGTTCCTTTTTCGTAGTCCAAGGCTTCAATAACTAAATTTTTAAATATTGCGGGTGGTTGGGTCTACGCAGTTCAGACTAATAAATGAATTTAAAGAGGATAATGCAGTGGGTGATTCCAAGTGGTATTAGATAAGGTAAAATTATAAAGAGTGATTTTAAAGGAACTACGGTGGGTGATTCCAAGCGGTATGAGTTAAGAGACAAACCTTAACGGGAAGCGAAGTAATTTCAACAGTGCCAAGTACTAAGGTAAAGTATGTAAGAACACGTGGGGCACTACGTTAGATACTTTAAAAGAATGCTTTATAGATCGAAGAAGAATTTATAAGGGAAGCCAAGTGGGTCTGCGCAGGGTGTGCAATATTATACACATAGGTTTAAAAGTAATCTAAATCAGTGCTTGAGTAGGGTTAGTGCATGGTGCATAGTGATAGAGGAAGACTGCTTAAGGAAGCATTTAATTGTAGACGTAAATAAGAAATAATTGTGTCAGTAGTTTAAAGTGTTTTACTTGTGATGTTTGAATAGTGAGGAGGAAACCTAATCTATGCAATGCAGGTTGGTCTCACTTATGTTTGTTTTTGGGGACAGTATTATTCACACCAGACTTTATGTATGACTCGTGTTTTTATTACTAGTTTCCCCATAAACTCATGGGTGGTCGTTTGAGTAGACTGGGTTTATGGACCTAAGCAGGTTTGGAATAATGGCTGCAATACGAGGACTGAAGACGGAGCAGGAGGCTCTTTAGCTAATCAAGGTTTCCTTTCCGCTATATGATGGAGTGCGGGTCGCATCTTCATATGTGTACCCGATTCTTTGTGATGTTACTTTCTATTTTACTTAACCCCTGCATGGGTATGCATTTGAGAAAATTCCAACCGGAGTAATTGTAATGAATAATTTAAAAGATACTACTGTGTAATGAAATTATATTAGTTTGCTCTATTCACTTTACCTGTGTATTCATATTATACTGAACTCACTTTAGTCGTTGGAAGATAATTCCATTGATCACTGCAGCATCATCTGCGTTCATCTTTGGGTTCCAAGTAGGGGATGTTACAAGTATGTGTGTGTATGCAAGCGTGAAATGCACATGAACCAGTACTAATGCAATAAGTAGGCAGTCTTTTGATCTAGTCGACCTTCTATCATGAAAATACTCATGCCATGAATCCAAAATGTAGGCAACATCCTAAGTATACTTGCAATTCTACATGTATGCACAATCATTCAATCCATATGCAACATTCATATGCATAATATCCAACAAGATAAACAATAGACAACAGATAATACAAACCAAATGTGAATATGTGTACTACGTAGAGTATATACTGTCCTAAATGTGTAACAAAAACAATCCAAACAATACATTCACTAGCATCCATCATCCATAATGTCCTATTGACATGCCTACAACCATTCCTACCATCCAATGGTCTTTACCTAATAGGGTATACCAACCTAACCTAATGCATAAGTAGTTTATACTTATTAAATTTAAATTGGAAATGTACCAGAAAAGAGTTGTTAATGGGTAGCTTAGATCCTCCTTAGGCTCCCATATACTCTCCTCTGGATCGTTCCACATTGGACCTTAACAAGTTTGATTTCTTTGTAGTGGAGTCTCTTTGTACCATGCTCAAGAATAACAATGAGTGCATTGTGAACAAGTGACTCCCTCTCTACCTCCACCTCCTTTAGCGGACTCGACTTGACTATGGTAGCTGAATCATGCAAGCACTTTCGCAAGTGCGACACATGGAAAACATCATGTACTCCCACCAATTTCTTAGGAAGGTCTACTCTATATGCTAACTTCCTTATCCTCTCCGTAATAGGAAAAGGTCTTACGAACCTCGGTGCTAGTGTTCTCGAACTACCAAACCTCATGACGTACCTAAGTGGTGAGACCTTTACAAATACCATGTCGCCCACTATGAACTCTAAATCTGTACACATATTGCTAGCATAAGATTTATGCCTATCATGCACGGTTTTCATTTTTCTATAGATCAAGTATACTTTCACCTATGTCTCCCTCACCATGTCCGACCCAAGAATAATCCTATCGACAGTGTCCCACCAACACGACATTAATCTACAAGGTCAATCGTATAGCACCCCAAATGGTGTCATCCTAATGCTAACCTGATAGCCGTTATTATAGTAAACTCCACCAATGATTAATGATCCTCCCATGTGTCTCCAAAATCCAAGATACACATCCGAAGCAAGTCCTCCAAAACCCTATTCAGTCTCTTCGTCTGTCCTTCTATGGATGATAAGCAGTACTCAAGCTCAACTCGGTGCCCAAAACCACCTGTAGACTCCTCCAAAACTCACTGGTGAAAAGCGGATCTCGATTGCTAACTATGGTAGTAAGAACTCCATGTAACCTAACAACCACCCTCATGTATAGAGTCTCCAAAGATGTCGCCGTCCTCCTGCTACAAAATGGTATAAAATGAGAGCATTTGGTCAAATGATCAACTATGACCCAGATACTTTCGTTCCCTGTTCTACTCCTCGGTAGTCGATCGATGTAATCCATAGAAATATTCTCTCACTTCAAGGAATATCTAACGGTTGCAAAAATCCTCCTGGCTTCTTCTGCTCCGCCTTTACCCTCTGACAAGTAATACTTCGAGCTACTTACTCCGCTACATGCTTCTTCACACGCGACCAATAAAAGACTCTCTTCATATCATGTCTTATATCCACCTGGATGAAAGATCATCCTTGAACAATGAAACTCAGCTAATACCAAATCGATCCACTCCATAATAAGAGGAACACATAGTCTACAATCTCTCTATAACCATTCCTTTGAATCAATTGCATAACGCCTCAAATGAATCGATTGCTCTCCTCTATCAAGCCTCTCAAAGATATATACTAGCTCCTTAGCTTGCTTCTGATAGGATCCAATACGCTCCATAAGCGTAGGTTGCACATCTAAAGCCACTAACAATCCCAGGTAATATCTGATAAGGGTTGGAAATCAAATGTGGATTTAAACACCAAACGCCTCCACCCTAAGAACAAAGGACTCAATACTTCATGTTGTCTACTAATGGCGTCGGCCACTACATTGCCCTTGCTTGGAGTATATAAGATATCAAAATCGTATGATGCCAAAAACTCCATCCATATCTGCTGCCTTAAATACAAGTCCTTTTGGGAGAACAAATGCTTTATAGACTTGTGATCTGTATACAGCTCAAACTACTCTCCTAAAAGATAATGCCTCCATGACTTAAGCGCAAAGAGAATGGCTACCAACTCAAGATCATGGGTAGGGTAGTTTCTCTCATGGACCTTCAACTATCAATTAGCATAGCTCATTACCCTTTCTTCTTACATCAAGACCGCACCCAAACCCCTGCCACATGCGTTGGTATATATTGTGAATGTCTGGATACCATCGGGTAATATCAAAACAGATGCACTAGTCAATGCCTTCTTTAGCTTAATAAAAGCATCCTCACACTTCACATCCCATGAGAAAACTAGATTCTTCTTGGTTAGCCAAGTTAGAGGGGCAAAGATCTTCACAAAGTCCTTAATGAACTTCTGATAGTAACTTGCCAAACTAAGGAAACTCCTCACTTCCATAGCATTCTTTGGCGTATGTCAATCCTAAACTGCTGCAACTTTACTGGGATCAACCACCAACCCACTTTCTGAGACATGTCCCAAAAAGCATACCTCCTCTCGCCAAAAATGGCACTTTGAAAACTTTGCCTTCAGCTTATGCTCACCAAGTATATTGAGCACTTCTTATAAATGTAACGCGTGCTCCTCCTTGCTCCTCGAATAGACTACAATATAATCTACAAATACCATAATGAACTTATTAAGCAACCCTCTAAAAACTCGGCTCATCAGATCAACAAAGTATGCGTGTGCATTGGTAAGTCCGAAGGGAATGACTAACCACTTATAAAGTCTGTTGAGTGTATGAAATGCAGTCTTCTAGATACTGTCCTTGGCTACACGCAACAGGTGGAATTCGACGTCCAAATCAAGCTGTGAGAACACCCTCCCTCCAGCCAACTGATTAAAGAGATTGTCTATATGAGGCAGCGGATACCGATTATTCTTTGTCGGTTTATTCATCTCCCTATAGTTAACACAAACTATTACAGAACCATCCGCCTTGGTGGTGAAGACGAGTGGTGCTCCCCACTTTGAAATGCTCCTCCTAATAAAGCCATTCTCTAACAGCTCATTTACTTTCTTGTTTAACCCGCACCTCCTTTTTGGAGCCATATGCCTCAAGGGTAAGGCAACAAGTCTGACGTTCTCTATAAGGTAAATTCTGAACTCAATCTCTCTCTTGGGTGGGAGATCGATAACCTTGGAAAAGACATCTGTGTAATCTCTATAGGTACTTTTTCTAGCTTATCATGTTATAGGTCTAAAGAATATAAGTAGCTCAATATAACTGGTCCTTGGGGATCGCAATAAACCTCTAGGCTACGTCCACTATATGTACTAACAACCTTCCTATCATAGTCTAATATAGCCTCATACATCATCATCCAATTCATGCCTAATATCAACGCAAACCCTGAAAATCCTAAGACAAAAGCATCGCAATTGAACTTGATCCCCAAAATAAACAATTTCAAACCCAACATATCATAGACAAATAGGTCTATCCTCCAACAGGGGTTGACACAACTACAGGGTCCGTAACTTTATAGCGCCTAAGTGTAACTCATCCACAAGTCTACTAGATATAAAAGAGTGTGATGCCTCTGTGTCAAATAAAATGTGAATGGATAAACCAAATAGTCAACATACCTTCGATCACGACCTTCTTCCCCTTATCTACAACTGATGGCATACTCAAGCTAGGTATTGCGTCCAGTGCATAAGTTGGGACTACTTGGGTAGAGGTCTTCTGAGGTGCTAGACATTACTGCTTCATATGCCCAAACTGATTTCAATTATAACACTTGACCTTCAAACCCTTTGATCTACACTCCTTTGCGAAAATTCCTTTCTTGCCACACTTCCTACAATGCACGTCCTATTTCTTAAGATTTCCCTTGGGTCCAAATCCTCTCTTTTGCTGATTCTGCTATGCTTTCCCACCAGTCTTCTTAGGTTCCTCATTTTCTTCCTCCTTGGAGATGGTATTCAGCAAAGCCATCTCCACTAAACCCTCATATATAGCACCTATAAAGATATGACTTAGAGCTAAACCTTGAAGAGGTTGTTACGGCCCTTTAGCAACTTCAAGGTCTTCTTATGTAGGGTATTAACCAGCTTTATCCAAAATCTAGCCAAGTCATTAAATTGATTGACAAACTCCTTTACTGACATGTCTCCTTGCTTTAAGTGGATAAATTTCTTTAACTATACTCCATCCTTGGCTCTCGAAAGAAACTTCATCTCAAAGTGTCTCCGGAACTCACCCCAAGTGATCTCTCCTCTCGCGGTCTCTGCCTCAACTACCTCCCACCAGTTAAGAGCCTCTCCCTGTAACTGCCAAGTAGCTAACTGCCTCCTTACTTCATCAGTCAGACCCATCAAACCAAAAATCCTCTCGCAAGTACGGATCCATATCCTCGAATCCATATATGACTCAGTCCCCACATACAGCTTTCCTTAAAGAGTAGTGAAATCTTTACACAGCTTAGCAAAATATGTGGCAGTAGGTGGGCAGGAACTGCACCTACTACTCTCTGCGTGGGTCCTCTAGTGGGATTAAGGCCGGCTTGTCCCCTCGGCTGAAGATCCCGATGGAACCAAATTGGAATGTTCATGCTTGGCACCTAGGCTACATCGCATGAACCTGAACCTGCGGGATCGCTCATTTTCTATCTATGATTTTAAGAATTCTATTAGCAACTTTCCATAAATAGCATAGGCATGAAAAAGAGCAGCATAGGCACGAATAAAAGAGATTATGATATATATATACATAATTTTGAAAACTTTTATCTGTATATATAATCTCAACATCCATTCTTGAAAAAATTTCGGAAAACATTTTTGAGGGAACCTTTTGAAAAATATTTTTTTTCAAAACTTTTTTAGTACGTTCTCTCAATACGGTCCTAATCCCTAAGGAACATTGAATCTAGGCTTTAATATCAAATGTGACAACCCGCACCCCTTAACACCACCGATCTAAAGTCTAGTGTGATTTCCGGACTCACGTCGGCACCAAGAAGTACGACTATCGGATTTTTATAACATTACAGAGACTAATAGAAACAGATATGATATGAGATATACTACACTTCCAAAACTCACAGGGGAAGGAACAAAATATAAATACAGAAAATATCCATCTCAGAAAATATCCCAAAATAAAATCTTAGGAAAAATAGTACGTAGCCAAATACATAGTACATAAAAATACCACTCAAAGTCTGATAAAAGAAATACTAAGTACTGATAAGATAGACTAATACGTGGAAAGTAAATAAAGGACAAACAACTCATGTGATGAGCTCGCCTCTCCACATACTATAATCGGGCAAAATCACTTGATGCCATGTCCTCCTGCAGTGGAGAGAAGAAAGCAAAAAGGTGGGTCAAATAAAAGTTTGGTGAATGAGTATAGGTTTAGTATATGATGATCATATGCAGCTGACATCAATTCTACTCTAAGTGTCCTAGGGTGTTCTACTAGTGTCAGTGTATTCCTAGGGACTTTTACTGGGTTTTTATTCATCAAACACCTACACTACCAAAATGTGATCGAATTACGAATCAGACCTCCATAACCAATAATCGGCCACCACTTCTAGAGCTACTCAATATGGAAACACCGCTGCTAGAGCTACTCGATATGGAAACACCGCTACTATAGCTACACAATATGGGAACATTACCACTATGCTACTAAATATGGAAACATCGCCACTAGGCTACTAAATATGGAAACACTACTATTAGGCTACATGATATAGAAACACCGCCAAGAGGGCTAAATGGGAATAAATTTCCCGTAACCTATGACTATACGTAACCTAACTATGCATCGAGGGGGAGCCCCTAATGCCAACTCGTCAGTGTGTCTCATTGTCTGCATCTTTGTTCACCTCTCAGCCGTAGTATACACCACTATTTGCACGCGCCGGACCCCATCAACCAAACAATATCACGCTACGTTAGAATCATGAATACCAAGGAGTCCCATTGTGCCAGGCCCACACACTTTATCAAGCATCGGTCAGTGTTGCGCATCTACCATAGAACCTCCTGTAAGTGCCATTTGCGATAAAATCGCCCCTATTGGGTAAAGTGCATTTACCTAGCACCGCAATGTCCTAGCATCATCTCATAGGGAACTAGCTTCCCTGCTACCTCTAACATCCTCATATGTATACAATATGATTATACATACAACAAATAGGTTTAATAATTTTATTACTAACCTGGACCTTAGGTCGAGGTTCAGATTTTGCATTTTGGGCCTCAACCGATCGGCCACTATATCCTATCAGTCGACATCTTGTGGCCGACCATTCAGGGTGAACAGTCAACCTATCGTAGTGTAAAATTTAGAACTTTCTAATCTTTAGCGATTCGATTTTTAATTATTTGTTAATTCGATCTACAAAGTGAACCTAAGAAATTTACAGTGATCGATCTTTGCAATTTTACCCAACTTTTTATTAGTTTCAAATCCCTAGATTTTAGTAGATTAATTATACTAGTTCAATTCAGCGTTAACCAATTTTGTTAGGGTTTCAATTCAATAACAGATGGTTCAACCTAAGTAAAAAACATATATGTCAATTTATACCAATTTCTAATTCAAATTTTAGATTTAACAATTAAGGATTATAGTTTACGGTTTGATTACTAACATCCTAGACCAAATAGAATATGTTAAAATTAACTGTAGATAATCAGCTTATTAAACTTGTTCCCACTCACCTCGGATCCAAGATCTAATTTTATGCACTATCAGAAAATCATCACATGTTAGCTTGCCCCCTCCTTGATCCGATTTACTAGCATGCTCTTGCTTTTGATTTTAATTTATTTTTGAATGAAAGTTTTTTTTAAGTGGAGGAAAGAAATTTTGACAGAGTTTTGGTATATAGTGAATTTTTTAATGAAATTAGGATTAGCCTAGGTGTTAATTTATATGGATAAGCGATTGATTTGGAGCGTCGGATTTTCCTTGGAGATTCTTTGTCCTCATCTCAACCATACATCAGAAAGTTGGCAGCAAAAAATATATTTGGTTTGATCGTCGCCGTTCAATTCATGCTTCAGTTCTCAAACTTACGCGTCGATCGGCCGACCATCAATAGGAATCGATCGACCACTACTGGTCGACTGTTGAAACCCCGGGGTTGATCGCTCATAGTGTTTACTTTGGTAATTTTTTATTTTTTAAATTTATTCTATTTAAAAATTTTAGATTTTCATAACTCCTCCGTACTAAATCCGATTTCGAAGTGTTATTATATATGAAAATTGTCCGAAAAATCACTTCGCAGGCAACGGTGCAAGTTTCATAGCCAAATTCGAACGTTTGTGAAAATTTTATTTTAGCCCTTGAATTAATTAATTTAATTTTCTTATTGAATTTTCCGCTAAATTTTTGAGATGTTACATCTTCCCCCTAAAAGGATTTCATTCTCAAAATCTCCAATCATTGAAAATGTGACTCATATACGCAACAAACAATGGTTACAACCATCTACTCATCCATCATCCATGGACAGTCATTGTCCCTAGTAGTTTTTGTAATTCAGTATGTGTGTGTGTTTATATACACAAACACACATATGCAAGTGTGAAATGCACGTGAACTTATACTGATGCAAAGAGTAGGTGGTCTCCTGATTAAGTCAACCTCATATCATGCAAATGATCATGCCATGAATCCAAAATGTATGCAACATCCTAAGTACGTATACTTGAAATTCTACATGTACGTGCAACGATTCAATCCATATGCAACATCCACATGCATAATATCCAACAAGATAAACAATATAATAGAGATATGTGAGTGTGTGTATAACGTAGAGGATGTACTATCCTGAATGTGTAAAAGAAAAAATCCAAACAACACATTCACTAGCATCCATCATCCATAACATATTATGTTGACACATTTACAACCATTCCTAGCATCTAATAGTCTCTACCTAATAGGGTTAAGCTAATTCCTAACACATAAGTAGTCTATGCTTATTAAATTTAAATTGGAAACATACCAGAAAAGAGTTGTGGGTGGGTAGCTTGGATCCTCTCCTCAAACTCACATGTACTCTCCACTAGATCATCTCCCCATTAGACCTTAACAAGTTTATTTCTTTGTTGTGGAATTGCTTTGTACCATGTTCAAGAATACAAGTGAGTGCATGATGAACAAGTGACTTCCTCTCTACCTCCACCTCCTCAAGCTGAGTGGGCTCGACTATGGTAGCTTAATCATGCAAGCACTTTCGCAAGTGCGACACATGGAAAACATCATGTACTTCCGACTAATAAAGGACTCTCTTCATATCACGGTACATCTTATATCTACCGGGATGAATGATCATCCACGAATGACGAGACTCGGTTATGCCAAATCAATCAACTCCATAATAAGAGGAACACATAGTATACCATCTCTCTGTAACCATCCCTTCGAGTCAATTGTATAACACCTCAAATGACTCGACTTCTCTCCTCTATCAAGCCTCTCAAAGATATCTACTAGCTCCTTATCTTACTTCTGACTAGATCTAATACGCTCGATAAGCATAGGCTGCACATATAAAGCTGCTAACAATCCTATGGTAATATTTGATGATGGTCGGAAATCAAATGTGGAGATTGTGGATGACGGGTTGTCTATAATACAATGGGGAATGGATCTTAAGGCTATTTAAACACTAGAAGTGGTGAAGTGTATATTTCAAATATTTAAAACTTACATATGAATTTAAAACTCTGTCTACTCAAATTGCAAATAGAAAGTAATGACCATAGAACAAGTAAATAATAAAGTAAAATGCAATAAAGTAAATAACACCAGGAATTTTTATACTGGTTCGGATTGACCAATCCTACATCCAGTCCTATACCGCACCGTACAAAATTTCACTATCACCGCTTGCTTTCCGCAGGTGGAAAGAACACCATTACAGTCTAGATTTGGCAGGCTACAAGATACACCCTCTTAATTTATAGGCTATAAGAATACCCTCTTCTCTATACAAACAATAATAAAGTATGACAAGCAGTCATATCTTCAATACATATTCTTACAGATTCAGTACAATGATACTATAGACCTTTAGTGGCAACATATCTTTAAATTCTTTGAAGAGTAAGATGAAATCAGAGAGAGAATGATATGAATTAGAGTACTAACTCTCTGATATTTTGTGGTTTGCAAATCCTTGAAGAATTGGAGTGAAATGGTATGGATTTACAAAGGGAATGGAAGAGTGTTTGATGGATTTCTCTCGTAAATGTATGGGGATGAAAGAGTAAGAGAAAATGAGAATTTTTGATGTGAAAATTCATTTTCCAGAGTCTTTAAATAGTGGTTGAAAAGACATTTCTTTTGGTGAAGAGGTGGCGGGAAAATCCCTTCATTTGAATTTTAAAAACCGAAAACCGTTAAGCATGTTGACATAAATGTGGGGCATATGTCAACATATTGGTGTTTTAGAAAAGCAGCAACTCCAATAAATTATTGCAGATTTTCATATTTCAAAGTACCTCATATTTGTGGATATTTTGTGGTTCGGCTGAGGTCAATGGTTGATGATCTTCAAGTATAATTGTCATGGGGTCTTTAACAAAGGATTCAAAGCTTCACCCAACTAATCAACACTTCAAATACCTCTATCATTTCAGCATTTGCATTTCTTCTTCAATTAGTTTTTTATTATATTTGCTCTGATTAATCTTTATATATAATTCATTTGCTTCCACCGAGTTCTTGCTTATCTTAGTAAATGTCTCCATAATATATTTGAAAGTACAGCACATCTCGAAGAAATGTTAGTAGTAATATTTATATGGTTGTTGTCATCAAAATCAATATCTGAGGTATTAACAATCTCCCACTTTTTGATTATGACAACCACATAAATATTTAAGAGCTAAAATATAATATTTTTATACTTGACTCCTTTAACTCTATGCACTCCCCTAACATTTTTCCTAATATATTTATACATTTTCTCCCCCTTTGTCATCAACAAAAAGGGCGAAAAAGAATCTCTTAAGCATAACTAGACAATATGTATAAAGTTTGTACATAGAGATATACATAAATATATATAAATAAAACTCATGAGGGGAATTAAAATCAATACAAAGCATGAAGTAAAATATTTAAAATAAGAAGAGTTTTAGAGTTACTGACGTTGCTGGTGCCAATACATATCCTTTTTGAATTATATCCAATGTTCATTATTTCACCATCTTTGTATATACTGTCGCTTAGTATCTTTGGATTATATTGTTTGAACATCCGTTATCTGGTTTCCATCGTTCGGTACCTGAAAAATATAAAATATGTGCATCGGTACCCTATTATATTTTGGGGTCCATGAGGTTAAGTTTTAGAAAGCCAAACCCATGAAGAGTTTGAATGCCCTCTCAAAATATAATTATTAGATAAATGAACTTTATTAATAAAATTATCAATATATTTTTCTTTCTTAATATTATCTAACCTTATAGGAAACCCATAAATTAATGAAATTATTTGGAGGTTTTAACTTTAATTTTCTAAGTCTTGGTTTGAACTTGGTAGCCTTAAATAATTTAGTAATTTGAGCACTATTTTTTTTTGATTTGGCTTAGGGATGTATCCAAGTCCATGTTTATTATTAGCGGGTTAAGAACCAGATAGTAAATTTTCTAGATTATCCTTTCCTTTGTTAAATTTATTAAAATCAGTTTTTTTCATTTTATTAAAATCCTTATCACATTTAAGAATAACATTGCCTAGAGATGTTATTATATCATTTAGATCAGTGATTCTTGACTTCATTGAAAGATTTTTCGATCTTAAGGATTTATTTTCATTTTTCAGTTTTTCAAAACTTTCAAGTTTCAAATCATCATTAAGTCCATTAAGTCTTTCAATTTCATCTTCTAAACATTGTTTTTCTTCGGTTAACATTTGTTAAACATTTTTAATATAACTATCTTTGCTAAAATAATCTTGTACTCTATTCTAAGCATTTTATATCCCTTATATATATCATTTAAAACATTAATAATTTCTTCGTTAAAATTCCATAACTGGTCATCCTTTGCCATGAAACACATGTTGGCATTTTCAATTTCTGAATCACTATCACTTAATGATGTATCTGAATCATCCAATGTTGTATTGAAATCATGTTTCTCTTCATATTGAAAGTGTTTGAAGAGTACTATGATTTCTTCAGATTTGGACAGTCTCTTTTCAAATAACCAGGTTGATCGCATTCGAAACACTTAACAACATTTCCATTTCTGGAATTAAAGTCGTTACTTTTTCGAAGTTTGTTCATCTTCCTATATTTCAAGAATTTCTTGAAAGTTATGAAATCGATTTCATCATCATCTAGTTCGTGGTTATCGTTTGTGGCGATGAGTGCCAGTGATTTCTTCTTATTTTCTTGATTCTCTTTTCTAATATACAACTTTACTTCATATGACATTAGATTACCAATTAAATCTTCTATTTTCATGGTACTAATATCATTAGCTTCTTCGATTTCCAGAGTCTTCTGATTCCATTTACTAGAAAGTGAATTTAGGATCTTCCTAACTTGGTCTTCCTCGGTAATATTCTTTCCTGGTATTATTGCATGTAATATATCCTGAAATCTAGAATACATATCAGATATATATATTCATTTTATTTCATTCTAAACAGTTGAAATTGATTAGTTAACATGGTTATCTTTGTCTGTTTAACTTTGCTAGTGCCTTCGTGTGTGAGTTGCAATGTTCTCCAAATTTTATATGCACTTTTACAAATAGACACTCTGTTAAACTCACTTTTATCTAAGGCACATATTAAAATATTCGTTGCCTTTGAATTGTTGAGTGCTTGTGTCTTTTGATGGGTCGTCCATTGTGCATAATTCATTTGAGGCTTGGTGTACTCAATTTGGATAATATTCCAAATATCTAAACTATTAGATTGCAAATAAATTTTCATCCTACAAGACCAATAAGCATAATTACTACCATCAAATAGTGGGTATCTAGTAGTAGATTGTACTTCTACAAAAATGTTAAATAAAGTGCTACTAGTGTTACTAGCCATTTATACTTTTCAAAAATCAAGTTATGAATTTTTGAAAACCAGTGCTTCGACACCAAATATGGATGATAGGTTATCTATAATACAATGTGGAATAGACCTTAAGACTATTTAAACACTAGAAGTGGTGAAGTGAGTGTTTCAAATATTTAAAATTTACTTATGAATTTAAAACTCTATCTACTCAAATTGCAAATAGAAATCAATAATCATAGAAAAAGTAAGTAATAAAGTAAAAATGCACTAAAGTAAATAACATCATGAATTTTTATACTAGTTTGGATTGATCAATCCTACATCCAGTCATGTATAGCACCGTACATAATTTCACTATCACCATTTTCTTTCCATGGGTGGCAAGAACATCTTTACAATCTTAATTTCATGGGCTACAAGTTGCACCCTCTTGATTTATGGGCTACAAGAACACCCTCTTCTCTATACAAACAACAAAATAGAGTATGGCAAGTAGTCGTATCTTCAATACAGATTCTTGCAAATTCGGTACGATGATCCTATAGACCTCCAGTGGCAATATATCTTTGAATTCTTTGAGGAGTAGGATGAAATTAGAGAAAGAATGATATGAATTCTAGTATAAACTCTTTGTTATTGTGTAGTTTGCAAATCCTTGAAGAATTGGAGTGAAATAATATGGATTTGCAAAGAGAATGGAAGAGTATTCGATGGATTTTTCTCACAAATGTATGGGGATGAAAGAGTAAGAGAAAATGAGAATTATTGATGTGAAAATTCATTTTCCAAAGCTTTTAAACAGTGGTTGAAGAGACATGTCTTTTGGTGAAGAGGTGGTGGGAAAATCCCTTCGTTTGAATTTTAAAAAACTGAAAACCGTTAAGTATGTCGACATACATATATGGCATATGTCGACATATAGGTGTTTCAAAAAGAACATCAACTCCAATAAAGTGTTGCAGATTTTCAGATTGCAAAGTAGCTTATATTTGTGGATATTTGTGATTAGGTTGAGGTCAATGGTTGATGATCTTCAAGTATAATTGGCATGGGTCTTTAACAAAGGATTCTAAGCTTCAACCAACTAATCATCACTTCAAATACCTTTATCATTTCAGCATTTGCATTTCTTCTTTAATTAGTTTTGTTCTTCTATTTGCATTGATTAATCTTCATATATAATTCATTTGCTTCTACTGAGTTCTTGTTTATCTCTATAAATGTCTCCATAATATATTGAAAGTACAGCACAACTCGGAGAAATGTTGGTAGTAATATTTATATGGTTGTTGTTATTAAAATAAATATCTGAGGTATTAATAGAGATGAACTCCAAATGCCTCCACTCCAAGAATAAAGGACTCAATATTGCATGCGTCTACACAAGGCGTCGGCCACGGATTGCCATTGCCTAGGGTATATGAGATATAAAAATCATATGATGCCAAAAGCTCCATCCACCTCTGTTGCCTTAAATTCAAGTCCTTCTAGGAGAAAAAATACTTCAAAGACTTGTGATCCATATACAGCTCAAACAACTCCCCTAAAAGATCATGTCTCCATGACTTGGACGCAAAGACAATGGCTGTGAATTCAAGATCATGGGTAGGGTAATTTTACTTATGGACCTTCAACTACCGACTAGCGTAGCTGACCACCCTTCCTTCTTGTATCAAAACCGCACCTAACCCCATACCAAATGCATCAGTATATATTGCGAATGTCTTCATGCCATCAGGTAATACCAAAATAGGTGCACTAGTTAACGTTTCCTTTAAATTAATAAAAGCATTCTCACACTTCACGTTCTACAAGAAAACTAGATTCTTCTTGGTGAGGCGGGTTAGAGGGGCATAGATCATTGCAAAGTCCTTAATGAACTTTCATAATAGCCTACCAAACCAAGGAAGCTCCTCACTTCCATGGAATTCTTCGGTATATGTTAATCTTGAACTACTGTAGCTTTACTGGGATCAACCACCAACCCATTTTCTGAGACAACGTGTCCTAAAAATCATACCTCCTCCCGCCAAATGTGGAACTTCGAAAACTATGCCTTCAGCTTATGCTCACGGAGTGTATTGAGCACTTCTTCTAAATGTAACGCGTGCTCCTCCTCACTCCTCGAATAAACTAAGATATAATCTACAAATACCATGACGAACTTGTTAAGCAACCCTCTGAAATCTCGTCTCATTAGATCAACAAAGTGGGAGGGTGCATTAGTAAGTTCGAACGGAATGACCAACCACTCATAAAGTCCATTGGGTATACGAAAGGCAGTCTTTTGGATACTATACTTAGCTATACGCAACTGATAGAATTCGGTAGCTAAATCAAGCTTTGAGAACACCCTCACTCCAACCAACTGATCAAAGAGATTGTCTATACGGGGCAATGGATACTGATTCTTCTTTGTAAGTTTATTTGGCTCTCTATAGTCAACGCAAAGTCTCAAAGGACCATCTACCTTGGTGGCGAAGACGACTGGTGCTCCCCACTCTAAAATGATCCTCCTAATAAATCCCTTTTCCATCAACTCGTTTTCTTTCTTATTCAACTCACCTCTCCTTTGGAGCCATATACCTCAAGGGTAAGGCAACAGGTCTGGCATTCTCTACATGATAAATTTTAAACTCGATCTCTTGCTAGGGTGTCAGACCAGTAACCTCGAAAAAGATATCTGGGTAATCTCTAACTATAGGCATGGTATCTAGCTCATGTGATAGGTTTAAAGAATATAAATAGCTCAACATAACTGATCCTAATGAATCACAATAAACTTCCAAGCTACGTCCACTACACGTAATAACAACCTACCTATCATAGTCTAATATAGCCACATACAGTATCATCCAATACATACCCAATATCAACCCAAACCTAGAAAATTCTAAGACAAAAGCATCATAATTGAACTCGATCTCAAAAATGAACAATTTCAAACCCCTACATATCATTATCAAATAGGCCAATCCTCTAATAGGGTTTGACACAACTACATGGTCCTTAACTATACTAGTGTCTAAGTGTAACTCATCCATAAGTCTATTAGGTATAAAAGAGTGTGATGCCCCCGTGTCAAATAAAGTGAGAATGGATAAACTAGATAAAGTCAACGCACCTTCGATCGTGACTTTCTTTCCTTTATTAACAACTGGTGGCGTACTCAAGCTAGGTACTGCGTCAGTGCATAAGCTGGGACCACCTGGGTAAAGGTCTTCTGAGTTGTTGGACATTCCTGATTCATATGCCCAAACTGATTGCAATTATAACACTTGACCTTCGAACCCTCTGGTCTGCAATCCTTCGTGAAATGTCCCTTCTTGCCACATTGCCTACAATGCATATCCTATTTTTTAGGCTTTCCTTTGGGTCCAAAACCTCCCTTGCACTAATCATGCTGTGCTTTCCCTCTAGTATTCTTGGGCTTCTCATTTGCTTTCACCTTGTAGACAGTATTCAGCAAAGCCATTTCAACTAAACCCTCGTATGTAGCACCTATAGAGATATGACTCAGAGCTAAACCTTGAAGAGGTTGATTCAGCCCTTTAGAAAACTATAAAACCTTCTTATGTGGGGCACTAACCAGCTCCATCCCAAATCTGGCAAGCTCATTGAATTGATTAACATACTCCTTTACTAACATGTCTTCTTGCATTAAGTGGATAAACTTCTCTAATTGTATTCCTTCCTCGGCTCTCGAAAGAAACTTCATCTCAAAGCATCTCTGAAACTCACTTTAATTGATCTCTCCTCCCTCGGTCTCTGCCTCAACTACCTCCCACCAACTAAAAGCCTCTTCCTATAACTACAAAGTAACTAACTGCTTCCTCACCTCATCAACTAGACCCATTAACCCAAAAATCCCCTCATAAGTGCGGATCCATGTCCTCAAATTCATATATGACTCAATCCCCACATACGGCTAAAAGTCTATAGTATGGTGGATCGATTATACAAATGACAAGGTCAATGCCTCAAACCTTAGTGGGATTAAGCTGGGCTTGTTCCCTCGCCTAAAGATACCGACGGAACCAAATTGAAAGGTCAATGCCTCAAACCTTGGCTGCATTGCCTGAGTCTGAACCTATGGGATCACTCATCTTCTATCTATGATTTTTAAGCATTCTATTAGCAACTTTCCACAGATAATATAGGAACGAATAAGAGATAGCATAGGCATGAACAAGAGAGATTACGATATATAAAGAAATTGAAAAGCTTTTTGAAAACCTTTATCTATATATATAATTTCAAAAACCATTCTTGAAAACTTTCTTGAAAACTTTCTAGAAAACATTTATGAGAAACCTTTTGAAAAATCATTTTTTCAAAACTTTTAAAGTACGTTCTCTCGGTACGGTCCTAATCCCTTAGAAACTTTGAACTTAGGCTCTAATACCAAATGTGACAGGTCGCACCCCTCAACACCACCGATCCAAAGTCTAGTGTTACTTCTAGACTTGCATCGGCGCTAAGAAGTACGAGCTATCGGATTTTTATAACATTACAGAGACTAATAGAAATATATATGATCTGGGATATACTACACTTCCAGAACTCACTATAGAAGGAACCAAATATAAATACAGAAAATATCCATAATAGAATATATCCCAAAAGACGGTCTCAAAAAAACAGTATGTAGTCAAATACAGAGTATATAGAAATACCACTCAAAGTTTGATAAAAGAAATACTAAGTACTGATAAGACATACTGATACATGGAGAGTGAATAAAGGATAAGCAACTCCTATGATGAGCTCGCCTCTCCACATACTGAAATCGGGCCAAATAACCTGCTGCCTTAACCTCATGTGGTGGGGAAAAGAAAGGAAAAGGTTGGGTCAGACAAAAGTCTGGTGAATGAGTACAGGTTTAATATATGGTGATCATATGCAGTTGACTTTAATTCTACTCTAAGTGTCATATGGTGTCCTACAAGTGTTCGTGTATTCCTAGGGCCTTTTGCTTAGGGTTTTTTATTCATCACATACTTACACTACCAAAATGTGGAGGATATTACAAGGATCCAACTATGGATCACCGCTACTAGACACTAAATTTAATGTCAATTTAGTGACTAGAAATCCCTATGTTTAACAAACGGTTTTAATAGCAACAAAAATAACTTGAATCTGTAGAATTAATATATGCAATAAAGACGAATTAGAAATTAATTAATAAGCGATAAACGTAGGCAAAGTAATGAAATGAGTTAGTAACAAGATTAGTAACCAAAAAATGATGTTGAGAGACAAAAAGGAATAGTAAATAGATTTAGCAATAAATGTGAAAGTAAGCGGTAAAGGATATTCAAATCTTTTAAGTTAAAAGTAAGCGGTAAATGACACTAAATTGACATTAATGAAATAAGAAGTAAACACATGAAGAAGTAAAGAAATATTATTAATAGTTGAACATTAGAGGCATAGTAAATTAATAAGTATGGATATATACGTAGCCTCAGGTATTCATTTATGACGGGTGTGAATTATTAAAGTTAGCTAATAGCTTAGATTAAATAAGAAATGATATAGTCATTAATATGGGTGGGAATGCGAGGTCAGTAGTGTTACACAATAGAAGCCTGCCCACCTCAAGGGGCTACCAGCAGTTGTGTACATTATACTGATGTAAGACATATCCAACTATAGAACCCGTGGGATTATACATTCGTGTATAAAGGGAATACCAAGTAGGATGTTCGACTCAGTTGGAGTGTTAAAGGACAAGTAGAGTCTGCTTTAATATTTTAGGGGGTATTAAGTAACAAGGGATATTTCCTAGATTGCGTTAGGAAATCTAAATGGGATGGTGAGCAAGGCTCAACACTATGACAGTGTGGTTGGTACCATATACGGGAATAGGAGCTGCTTCTTTGGTCAAGAACGTCACTGGTCCTGAGCGGTTAACAAAAAATGGGGGGTTAGCCTAAATAGATTATGCCCTCTACTAGTGTAGATCATGTTTAGGACATGCACCGCCTCACAGTTGTTTGCTAGTTTGTTTGAGTTAGGAGGCAAGGTTAGATAACCCTTTGATGGAGTCTTTCATATACAGATAGAATATGACTAAACTATTGTGATACCATTGTTAGATACTATGGGAGTTCCTTGGTATGCAAGGGCGAGGAGGACATGATACTGCATTGATGATGGATCCTGACGAGGTGCTGAGTATGGATACTAGTGGGGATAGTGTAGCAACTCGCTATCTACGATGTCCCGACCCATGTATAAAAGTGGAACTGGCATCGCAGACAGCGAAATGCTTTTAGGTAATATAAAATAGATCACAGAGCTACCTACAATATTCTACGCTTTCTGAAACTCATAGAAGAAGGAATAAAAATATTATAATAATCAGTAATGTGATCAAAGACAAATATAATAACACATAATCAATTAAATTCCAACCACAACATCTCTCTCTATACTAATAATGGAAATAGTATAATATTTGGAAATAAATGAAATAAAAATAGTAGATAGCTAATAGACAAAGAAATACACTTCTCTTTCACACCGTCGTGCCTCCAAGTCACCATTAGTCCTCTTTATCGACCTATCAAAGTATAATTAAAAAGAAGAAAATGACAGAGAGGATCAGGCATATGTCTGGTAAGTGAAAGGCATCATACAAATGTGTAATATTAATAAATCAGTAAAACAACACTTGTGCTCAAAAACCATACCTTAACCTATGTCACATGCACCCAAAAAGTTAGATAAACAAAATATAATATTACAATGGCAACATAGGATAAGGTCTCACTAAAACTAACCCATATCTGATCATATGCACTCAGTCGAACCCAAAGTCCCAACTCATATGCCAAAGACCAATTAAACACGATCGAGCCCGAACCCCAACTAATTATCGTCAAAATGTATGTGATTCGCTACTGAAGAATTGCATGTCTCAGCTTGCAATTTCTAGATGTTATTGGTTAAACAGAAGAACTCATTTCCTTTGAAAAATGTACCATAACACCTACCCTGTCAAAATCATCGTCATCAAAGGTCATTGGCCATGCCAAAGAACTCATTTACTTTGAAAAATGTACCGTACCCATCTTCATCAAACCATGCATCGAAGTACTCATTTCCTCTGAAAAATGCCCAGCAACGCTGTCGCTAGATGTCGACGGTTACACCGGAGTACTCATTTCCTCTGAAAAACGTACCGCCACCCATATACTCATAGTAGTCATCGTTAGACATCACCGGTTACACCGAAGAACTTATTTCCTCTGGAAAAATGTATTGTAATTCTATCGTAATCGTCACGTATAACGTACCCATCCAAACTAAAATAATTTTCTGAAACATCTCAAAACTCAACAAACAACATTTCAAAATGTTCATCATCCTGTCTTGATCTCAATGCAACAAACAACGCGTGAAACAGAGGCTATATGAAAGAGTTATAAAAATTTAAAGTTAAGGGAATTATTTGATTGTATTTATTGATAATAATATAACCCTCTGTCTTCCATGTGCTAACATCAGAGCCCGAACCTTCATTCACGTTTCAGCCACCATCTTCTTTTCGCCATCACATGCACCATTTGCCTTCGACAACAAATCCGACCATAGCATCGAAATCCTTATGTCGTAAGCTTCCCAATGCCACTGGACTCACTCCCTTTGACCAACTCCGCCAAAAGTGTCACTGCGACCTGAAACGCCCAGATCTTGCGACCCTCGATTGCCTGCGACTAATAAGACACCAGTGTGACAACCTACTCAATCTCCTCTACACAACCATATAACCCGATCGTCATATCGTAGTCGTTTAACAGTTGGATTGAAATTGATGGCCCATGTTCATCAAAATTTCTGATGTGTTTTTAGATCAAACTATAAACCCAATCGACGAACGAACACCACAAGTGAGTTCATGTCATCGAGAATAACCATTTTAATATATAATATGTCTAATTTCAAACACTTCTATAGGTCACACTTTTTAATTAAAAGGGGATTAACTTTTATTAATTACAATCGATTAAAAATTAACCTTTTAACTATCTTTCCGTAGCACACTACATCCTAATAGGTTTATATATTAAAAAATAGTTTTAAATTATGAATTTGTAACACCCAGAAAATTTAGTGGAAAATTTAATAAGAAAATTTAATTTAAATAAAACAAGGGCTAAAATGAACTTTTCACATAAGTTTGAATTGGACTATAAAGCTTGTACCATTGCATTTGTAGAGATTTTCTAGAAAATTTTCATATATAACACTTCGCAATCGAAATTGGTACGAAGAAGTTACGGACGTTTGAAAATTTGAAAACAAAATAAATTTAAAAAATAAAAACTTACCAAAATTAACACTATGAGCGGTTGACCCTTGGGTTTCAACGGTCGACCGGTTCCTATTGATGGTCAATCATTTGACACATAAATTCGAAAACTTGGTGCATGAATTGAACAGCCATGGTTCGAACCAAATATATTTCTTTGCTGCCAAGTTTCTGATGTACGGTTGAGATGAGGACAAAGATTTTGTAGGGAAAATCCGATGCTCCAAATCAATCTCCAACTCCTATAAATAAACACCCAGGATAAGCCTAATTTCATTAAAAATTTCACTATATACCGAAACTCTGCCAAAATTTCTTCTCTTCACTTAAAAAAAACTTCCTATCAAAAATAAATTAAGATCAAAAGCAAGAGCACGCTAATAAATAGATCAAGGTGGGGGCAAGCTAATGGGTGTCGAGTCTTCAATGGAGCATAGAATTAAAGCTTGGATTCGAGGTGAGTGGCAATAAGTTTAATAAGATGATAATTTAAAGTTAGTTTTTACCTAATCTATCCGATATAGGATGCTAGTAATTAAACTATAAAATGTAAACCCTTATTGTTAAATCTGAAATTTGAATTAGAAATTGGTATAAATTGACATATATGATTTTTACCCAGGTTAAACCCTCTATTATTGGATTGAAACCCAAAAAAAATTGGCTAACCCTGTATTAAACTAGTATAATTAATTGCTAAAATCTATGAATTTGAAACCAATAAAAAGTAAGGCGAAATTGCAAAGACTGGTCACTGTAAATTGCTTAGGGTTCACTGTGTAAATTAAATTAACGAATGATTAAAAATGGAATCGCTAAATATTAGAAAATCCTAAATTTTACACTATGACCGGTCGACCGTTCAGTTTAAGCGGTCGACCGGCTGAGATCCGAAATGCAGAATTCGAACCTAAGCCTAAGGTCCAGGTTAGTAATAAAATTATTAAACCTATTAGTTGTATGTATAATCGTATTTATACATATATGTGGATGTTAGAGGTAGAAGGGAAGCCAGTTCCCTATGAGATGATGTTAGGACGTTTTGGGGTTGGGTAAATGCACTTTACCCAATGGGGGCAATTTTATCACAAAGGCACCCACAGGAGATTTTACGATGGACGCTTAGAACTGACTGATGCTTGATGTAGTGTTTGGGTCTAGCACAATGTGACTCTTTCGTATTCATAATTGTGACGTGGCATGATACTATGTGGTAGATGAAGCCCGGGGCTTGCAATAAGTGGCTTATATTACGATCGAGAGGTGGAAATTGATGCAGACGATGAGACATACCAGCAAGTCGGCATTGGGGGCTCCCCTTGATGCGTAGTTGGGTTACGTATATTCATAGGTTATGGGAAATTTATTCCCATGTAGCCCTAGTGGCGGTGTTTCTATATCATGTAGCCTAGTGGCTGTGTTTTCATATTTAGTAGCCTAGTGGTGGTGTTCCTATATTTAGTAGCCTAACGACGGTGTTTCCATATCAAGTAGCTATAGTAGCGGTGTTTCCGTATCGAGTAGCTCTAGTAGCGGTGTTTCCATATTGAGTAGCTCTAGAGTGATGGTCGATCATTGTTTATGGAGGTCTGATCCATAGTTGGATCCTTGTAATATCCTCCACATTTTGGTAGTGTAAGTATGTGATGAATAAAAAACCCTAAGCAAAAGGCCCTAGGAATACACGAACACTTGTAGGACACCATATGACACTTAGAGTAGAATTAAAGTCAACTGCATATGATCACCATATATTAAACCTGTACTCATTCACCAGACTTTTGTCTGACCCAACCTTTTCCTTTCTTTTCCCCACTACATTTTAATACGTTGGAATTACATCTCCTTAAAGGGAAAGGTTAACACTGTAAATTTCTATAACTTATCTATAAAGGGAATTTGTATTACGTTTGAAATTACAAGGAATTATCCTTTTGTAGCTATTGAAATAGACACTACAATGTAAAGTAAATATCTCTATTTTATACATCTCTTTCTTTTAGGCATATTCCTTCTTATTTCAAATGATACACTTTTATTTATAAATCTGAAGTTGATACTGTATAAAAGTTTACATTGCGACACCCAACATTCTAATGAATTAAAATACTACTTAAATCCCAACAAATTTTGTGATAACTTCTAATTTACATTTACTTGCCTAAATTATTTAACCAACAAATCTGGAACTACTATATAATCCTATTAATTTAGGGACTACTCTTACCCTTACTTTCTAGATTCATATATATATATATATATTACATATATATACATATATACAAAATTACTTTTAGGCATAAAGGAACAGATTTACAAAGATACATATCTAATATTACATAAAAGTATATAATTCCCGCTAACCTTTTCAGGTTTTCAAATCTCCAGATCTAATCCATGTTATTCCAGTTTGACTTTCCTTTTGCTTCCTATTGGAATACATATACCGCAAGCATACATATATCTATTAGAAATCTAGAGCTGAGAAGAGATTTGGATTTAATTTAGATTTGGATCTGAATTAATGGTTTCCCTTGGTTTTGGTGATTCGATTCGACACTATTCTTCTTCACTATTATCCTCTGCTATTCTCAACTTGTATATACATATACAAATTATAGATTAGTTTAGATTTAAGAATTTGTAGAGAAGAGAAAATGGCAGAGTTTTGTTGTTGCTTAAGAAAATAGGAGAAAAAAATTGAGGGGTTAGGTCCATATTTATAGGGGTTCGAATCAACGCCAACCATTAGATAATATTCTTTTAAGTCTGGGCCATTGGCCTAGGTTCAATTTGCAGCCGACGGATCATAAGTGGTCGACTGCTATCCTTCCACCGATTGATCACTAGGGGTCGACCGGTCACGGTAAAGCGGTCGACTGGTTGTCGTTTTATGTCAGCTATTAATTTATTTCCCTAATTACTTTATTTTATGTATATTTAAATGACTCGATTAACGTTAATTATAATTAAGGGTTAAGCAACCTTTAACGTTAGCTATTGTTAGTAAATTACATTTACTTCCCTAATTAGTTAGATATATAATTGTTTCTGATCTGAAATATTAAAACGTTAATAACTTTTTTGTTTGAACTTCGATTAGAAAACTTTATATACAAAAATTGATCAGGAAATCTCCACTAACTCAACGGTGCAAGTTTCATAGCCAAATTTTAACGTTTGTGAAAATTCTATTTTTGGCATTATTAATTATTAGTTAAAGTTCTTTTTAATTAATTATCGCTAAATTTATGGAGTGTTACAACTATAGTTCATTAATCTGCCTGAAAAAGATATTAAACTTTTTATGAAATAGAATATATTATTTTACCGATGGAGAAACTTAAATCAAATTTGACTGGATTGCCTTTTATTTGAATGGTTAGATAAGTAGAGATGTGTACATGAACGAATGATGGTTTTATTATATACAGAAATAATAATAATAATAATACATATCAAAAATTGTTTGAAGTGGGTGATATATAATGTTATGAGAGAAAATGGAAAATGAGGAAATTAGAGTCCAAGATTCGCAATTTGCATTTCATTATATTTATATATATTAAATAATAGTAAAACAAAATAATTTTAAAGGCTCTCACTAATTCTAGTATTTTTTTCTCCTCTCTCCTTGGTATTCTTATGGTATCTTATTTTAAAATATATTTATATATTTGTGATTTTATAATTAACTACACTGTTTTATTAATTCTTACCAACCATTTTATAGTTAAATATAGAAAATCTTGATCCACAGCAGTGAAATAAAATAACAGGGTTCTAAAAGCCACAATCATGAAAACAATTTAACAAAGTTCTTGAAAAACAAGTAGTTAAAATCTATATTGCAAAGAAATTTAAGTATTACTTGACAGCATTGTGATTAGAACAGAGTAGCGTAAAGAGTAATATAAAAGAAAATACCTTTTAAGAAGGCAACCGTTTCTTTCTAATTAAATCTCCATTTTAAATCGATATCTTCTTTCTAAAATTTGTTACCCTACCATTCTTCCACATCCATACCTTGAAAAATAAAAAGCATAGATGAGAGTTGGATAACACAGAATGATACATGTTGATAGATTATGCTATAATGGATGTTTTAAAGAAGGAAATAATTTTTTTCTAAAATTCCATGTTCATTTATGATTTAAACGCAATACATATATGACTATAATAAGAAAAAAAAAGTCCTTTCCATCCCTAAAATTACATTTTATCAAGTAGTAAATTAAATTAACATAACCGAAAGAATAATATGCAAGCAGTAATTGATTGGAAGCAAAGTTTGCACACAAAATTTAAATAATATTTGGTAACATAAGTGAAAACCAATGTCTAAGTATATGCATATTAATCTCGTTATTGCATGAAATCTTACCAACCATAAAAATACTAAAATATACCAATAAATGAGTTAATTTAGCATGGATATATTTGACGCTAATGCCCAAAGTCTGGATCACACAATTATTTGTAAGTAATATACATTTGAATCAGACGGTGCACCTCAATATCACATTCATAATTCACAAAGCTTCAATTCTTTCTCTTTTTGGATTACTAATACTTAACACTAGGAATCAAACTTTCTTCAAATTAAATGGAAATGATGAAGAAAGTACACGGAAAATATATAAAAGAAACTGCACATAATTTTGGAATTTCATCAATTTGAAATATCAAGTTAACTTCAGATAAAAAACACAATAAACGTATAGCTACATTAAGAACAATTTACAGTTTCCTTGCCATTGATAGCATAAAATCCTTTATAGTACTCAATTAAAACTAACATAAATGTCATATTGATTTGGAATTAGTAATCGGTTTGAAGCTAAATCTGCAAACCAAAATCAAAATAATGAAAAAATGGTTTGTGGTATTAACGAAACTATTGTGGAGTACATGAATATTAGTCTCACTGTTCTATATGATCATACCAAGCATAAAAGTGCCAATGCATACTCATAGATGAGCCGATTTACCAAGAATATTATGCATACTAATTTGATGCCCAAAGCCTGTAGCATTTTCTTTTTCTTTCTGGATAAATGATGTCTAATACTTGAAAATCGCTAATACTTACAATGTCATAAAACTGATAAAGAAGTATAGGAAAACTTGAAAGAGAAATGGCCTCATAACATAGGAGTTTCATCTTTTGATCTATACTTCACTCTCTAATAAAAATTTAAGGCATCTTTGAAGCCATATATTTCAATATTAGTAGAGAAAAATACTAATTACATATCTATCTTAGTACCGCTTTTGAATTTTCTTAGCTAGATGTCCAATCTCATGACTTATCTCATCTTCATATGACCTTTAGAAAAATGGAGCCAAAGAAGAAAAGAGATTTTCTTTTTATTTAATTAGACTGATAAGAGAATAGGAAAAAAAATGGAGATTGAACATCGTTGAATGAAGAGAATAAATGATATTAGGATTCTGTAATTGGAAAAAATTGAAGAATCGTTCTTATTCAACTGTGGGTAATAGTTGATAGGAGGAAGATGTATAATGGAAATATAAGTTCTAAAACATCAACGGGTCTATTGGTATTTCTTTTAAAAAATAACGGCAAATAAGAAAAAGTAAAGAAATTTTAGGACAACTAAATTACTAGGACACATGGCAGCATATGAGACTTTTGAGAAAACTGGAAATGAAGGGGTACACGGATTTAAACTGAGCTTTCATACAATATAATAGATAGAATAGATTAGAAGTCACCACTTATAGCAATTGTCCATACGTTAGCAAATTACTATCTTAGAATGCCTCTTATAGTACAAATGTGCAAAATATGAAGTCCCAATGGCCAATATGCATGAAATGGCCAGTTCACATTTAATGTTGCTAATTGATTTAGTAAGGGACATGTTTATGGTATGCCTAGTGATTATTATGTCATACAGTTACTAGCCTCACATACTTTAAGCTACCCTTGTAAATATACTATGGTATATGATTTAGATATACTACACACATGAAAGAATGAGTGTATAATCAAAGTCAAACTTTATCATGCAAATATCAATATGTGCAAATTGCTAGTTTATCTTGTAATGGATAAATATATTGGTTCTTGACATAATGTTGGTTCACTTGATAGTTTTACTTGCATAAACTAACGTGGTAAAAGTTCAATTGTATGTATGCATTTAATTTTTTGTCATTTTTTGAAGGATTAAATGATTGTTTTTTTTACTGATTTTCAAGTTAATAATATGAACATTGTCATTCTTTATAAAACACTAGGTATAAGATGTGGGTACATAAAATAACTTTATAATGGTTTGTTTGAGATTTTACTCTAGAATTTTCTTTAAGTTATGATAGTATGCTACTTATATTACTTACAGTGTATAGGACCACATCTCTCTTTCTCTCGTCCCCATTCTAAAATTGGTCGTATAAGGGCTCCGATTGTGCCATCGATATCCTTAGCATATGAAAACCATGAGGCTAGCGCTAGTTGGGTTAGGCCAAGCGTATTCTTATGAGCAAGGCGACCTCAGGGATTTCACTTTGTTTGGTCAGTCCTATGACTATTTACTTAAATTATACTCTCTTCAAAAGTAGCATCTCAAACCCTATGTCATATGCATATATTTTGATCAAATATAAATTATTTAAAAAAATGTGTATTTTTCACTTTTCAAAAATAGATTAGTGTTTTTTTATATTTTCCTTTATTTCATCAGTATATTAGTATATTTTCCTTTTCATTCGATCTTTTCTCTTGCTATACATGTATGGTCAGGTAGCCTTATACAAACATAATAATCATTTTCTCGGGAACATCAGATTTTTAGTTTTCCATGACTCTTGTGATCAATTTACTAATTTGTCAATGCAATTTTCTGTGGTAGCGTTAACTGCATAATTTATATTGCCTTCTCAGTTCTCATTCCTTTCCATTCAATGTCATTTCAATTATGTTGATGTTGCAGGAGAAAAGGTTGCATGATAAGTTAAAGGATGAGAAGCAAGCCAAGCTTAGAAAGAAGAAAGAGCAGTATTTCTTTCATCTTAGATAAAAATAATTTATGTGCAGAAGTAAACATTCATATCGCCTGCATTAATTTAGTATATCTAGAAGCATCACGCACTAATGACATTGTTCATTCACTTATTTTTCGAAATTGATTTCAGGTGGCTATCCTACAAGGAGAGGATGCACGAGATAATAGCAGATGAAATGAACCGCATGGATGCAAACTCAAATGGAAATTGGAAAGAGATAATGGATAGGGGTTTCAAAAGAATGATGCGAAGGTAGTGACATGTCAGGTGGTCGATGGTTAGAAAGCGAGGTGCAGGTCCGAGCTGCACACCCTGAAGTGCGATCATGTTGGGTCAATGGCTACAATTGCCATGGCCAATGCGGATGAGATTGTGCTATGAAACTGTGGATATTCAAGGGTGGTACTATGCAGAAAAGGGATGGATGTTCCTCACTCCCATGGTCATAAGGTTTATATTTCATTCTTATTACCATTTAACTTAACTAGCTTTATAAAGCAGATAACCATATAAGATAGTGATATAATATTCAAAATCTTTGTTATAACCAAATTAATCCACTTTAAGATAAGAAAAACAAATTAGGATTTGTTTCAACATAACTAATTCCCTTTGTTTTAACATATAGTTATATCCTAAATCTATGTTATAGCACAAAGTAATTCGTTTTATTTATTATGAAACACAATCAATTTCCTTTCAGATGAATTTATTTATATAATTAAAAAGTTGCTGCTTATATCATTTTAATTACAGTTAGATCGACCAGATGATTTAGAAAGGATTCAAGCAGTAAGAGAATGAGTTATCTACTGGGATGATGCTCAAGTTCTTGGAGTTTTTGCCATGTCCCGAGCCATAAGCAATCAATTAACCGATTAATCATATTTAATGTGTAATGTGTTATTGATGTAAATTACTGTCCATGCATACAATTATTCAATATAAACTTGTTTTAGAAAAAGTGACATTGATTCTTTCAAACATGTATCATTCAATTGGCATCAAGATATTGCTTTTATGCCATGGTAAGTGTTCTTCAATGTTGTATTCCTGCAATAATTCATGTGCGCAACTTATTTTCCAAAATGTAATTTTTTAGTTCATTAGTATGCCAATGGAGTTGGCTCAATAATATGGTCATGTAAACCAAAATGTTTCATAGAGTCCTAAAAATGGCCTCTTAGAGTGATTTACTTCAATGAATGCTAGTTTGATACTTTATAAGGCAACCAATCTCAGACTGTTTTTTAGTTTCAAGATATTTAAGCTAGCATGTAGGATAGGTTTGATTTGACAGGTTGGACAAATTTGATTGATTTTCAACTTTCTATTTATTATATTATCAATTATAACATACAGAGGAATACAAAAAATTTGATTGATTTTATAAAATTTCAAATAAGTTAACCAAGTTTTATTTAAAATAACTTAGTTTATAAAAAATTAAGTAAGTTTTATAGTAATTCAACTAAGTTAGCTAAGTTTATAAAATTAATTAATTTTTTATAAAATTTAACTAAGCTAACTAAGTTTAAAAAATTAAATAAGTCAACCAAGTTTTAGAAAAATCAAATAAGTTTCTAAGAAATAACTAATTTTATAAAATTAACCAAGTTTGTACAAATTAGCCACGTTAACTAAGTTTTATAAAAATTAAGTAAGTTAACTAAATATTAACAAAATTAAATAAATTTATAAAAACTATCAAAGTTTTATAAATATTCAACTATGTTGACTAAAAGTTATAATATTTTCAAAACGAAAAAGAGTTGAAGTGAAAAAAAAGTTATATAGAATTTAAAATATTACCATTCTAAAATGCGATAGAAAATAGTGGTAACTTTTGATGTTGCAAGTGAATTCGAGCGGTTCTTTTCGTAGTCGGAAGATATTGTTATAATAAACATAATGTTCGGCACTTTGTCAAATTTTAAAGTTTTCTAGCTTGTTTTCTACAAGCTAACGGTTGTACCAGTTTGTTTGAATCATTACTTCTGATTTCTTTATCCAACTCCTTTGTTTTTATATCGGTTGGAAAGATAATTTTTTGTAGAACTTTTCTATTAAATATTTCAACGATTTTTTATTTTAACTGGATTAAAAGGCTGATTGTTTACCAAGGGATATCGATGTCCTGCACAGCAAAACTTAAGTGGCCTATCCCATTGTTATGCACATAACTTTTGCAGTTTTAATCCAATTTGAACGTTCTTGTACTTGTTATACAGATAAAAGAATAAGAAATTATTTCATTTGATCATTTTTTAAAATTTTGAGTTTTGATAAGTTGAAGCATTGTTACAAAACAGTGTATATGCTGTCCAAAAATCAGATTTAGTGTTTTGCGAAATTAAAAGCAGAAAAACTAATGAAATAGCCAGTCATTCACCTTGAAAGTACTCTAGTTGGAGTCACCTTCACTATCCTAAAAGGTTTAATGTAGGCACACTAATTACATTCTACATAGCATCCTTACTAAGTGTCAACAGCTTTTTCTAGTCTCAAAAGCTCTTTCTTCTCACGTCGTCGATTTATTCTTTACTTACATCCAATTTGATTTATTTACTCGCACTAAAGTTAAATCTTATGAATTTAATTGATTAAACTTCTAAATCTTGCACTCTGTCGTATACCCATAAAATTTATACTTTTAACATCTAATCGTTTAATATCTTCATGAGTGGACATATTTATAATTTTGAATTAAATCCTTTTTTTATTTTTTTATTGTGCACCCTACGCATTTCATACATATGATTTTAGGTTAAATCAATCAATAATTTTAGATAAACAATTTTAAGTTCCATATTAAACAATACAACTTATCATTTCTTAAATCATCCAAAGTTTTAGTCATTTCCATTTTAACTTATCATTATTTATTATATAACTTCACGTATTATAAAATTCAAATTAAACATTATGGAAATTGGTTTCCAAAAATGCCCTTGGTAGTACATATCTTTTAAACCACTAACTATCACATGTATAAACACTTAGTTATCGCACATACGCAAGCTATTATCTTCATAACCATTATATGCCTATTGGCCTTATAGATATCGAGTCGACAAGCCAACTCTATTAAGTCTATTATTAATGTATAGCATCTCGATGCTTTTCTAAGTCAACAAAATTGCCGAAGTGATCCAAAAAGAGCGACATTTCTTGAAATGATGCTCACGCTTCTGATGGTTGTGCTTTCCATTTGTCTCAATCTGAAGAACCTTGCAGCTCCTTACTTCCCAGAAAGGATAGACGCAAGGCAATATTTCTTTAAATATAGATTGAATAAAAGATCTCCGTGACTGCGATTCTTAGGATCTATCTTCCCTTGTTTGGTCTTATATGTAAGAAAAGAAAAAAAAACATTGAATCGAAGAACTTTAAGTTGATCAACATAAGCAAACATATATCAACTACAATAGATCAGAGTCAGAACTTTTTGTTAACATAAATTGCCCTTTAATCATGTAGTACAAACAAAGAAATAAAAAATGATGCAATCTGAAACTGATTTGAATTAGGAAAAAAAGATCCAAATCCAAAATGATTTGAATTGTCCTTTTTGTATTTCTTTTCTTGCATATAGGACCAATCAATGTAAGATGGATCTTGAGAATCATAGCGGCAGAGATCTTTTATTCAACCTATATTCAAGGAAATCAATGTCTTTCAACTATTGTCTTTGAAAAGTAGGGAGCTGCAAGGTTCTTCAAGATCGAAACGAATGGAAAGCACAACCATAAGAAGCATGAACATCTTTTTAAGAAACGCTGCGTCTGTTTGAATCATTTCGACAATTCTGCCAACTTAGAAAAGCATCGAAATGACACACATTATTAATAACTTAATAGCGTTGGCTTTTTGCCTGACCAAAGTCCAAACTAATCTGAAATACTTCTGCGTCATGTTTATTTTTCAAAATTGAACAAAACCATCGAAATATGCTACAAAACGTAACGATCCTCAATAATTGAATCTACTATCAAAACGTTTTGAGAAACAAAAACGTATATGAAAATATTAGTCAACTAAAAATTACATGTTTAACTGTAGATACTGAAAAAAAGCGGATTCTACCCAAACGCTTTTGTGGTCAACCTAATAATAGGAGTAAATGGATTTTCTATATGAAGTAATAACATAATTGACTGGCTGAATCAAAATAAGACAAAAAGATTATACCTCACATTTTGTAGTTTTAAATATATGATAACATTGTAGAAGTGGTCTTATTCACAATATATATTATAAAACGTAAGCACTTTTAAACGTGTATAGAGCAATATTTTCAACTTGCATAAGATATATATTAATTATATTAGTTTATTCAAATGCACGTATGTAGAATGTTCTCATATGAATCTTGTAGTCCACTTAAATATAACTTCATTCACATTATACAACATATCACTGGAACAATATAACACAAATTATCTGTCAATATAACACAAATTACCAATCAACATATTACATATATTATTACTACAAACAAATTGTTTCCAATTTGAAACTGAACTACAAAATAATGTAGGAATTAATCAAGAAGCTTGAAAAATGTTAGGATTGAAGAATTCAAAATTTTAGCTAAGTTTCGAAAATACATGATTTGATCGATACCGACATGATTTGAAAACCATGAAGAATAACAAAATTGAGACGTACAAGAAAATTGACCAACATCTAGCTAAGAAAAAAAATGGTGCCGAATATATTATGGTCGGTATCAATCATATTTTACCATTTTAGAATGCATACAAGATGAGGTGGGAACCAATCATGGAGCAAAACATAGATTTAGATTACAAAAAATAAGCCGGTACCGACCATAATATCATCGGTAACGAGTTATTTGGCTTTTTGAGATTTGTGCGCAACGACCAGTTTTTCATGATAAAACTTCGAATCTAGAGGAAAAAAACACGTTCAAGCCTGGAATCACGATATTTGTGCTAGGATTCATTTATACATAGCAGGACCTTCAACTAGAAAGAACATTGATCTTCTTGACCTCTCCCTCTTAACCTTTCTAGGCAAACTTGAGATATACTAAATTGTAATTGAAAACGATTGTAATTTCTTGTATTTTGAAGAAAATTCATCAAACAAAAAGAATAAATGGATACCGTTCGAAGATTTTGCCAAACCACCGTAGAAACTTTTATATTTTGTTCTCTTTTACTTCGTTTTCATCATTTCAATACTTGTTTGATTCAGATTTTCTTAAAAACTTCAAACAACATTCTTGTTATTTAAATTTGTCTATAAATACAAAGAAAAACATTCAAGAATTAAAAATAGAATCAAGAATAACTTCAAACATTATAAATTCAAAGAAGCACAAGCTAACATTCCTTGTAGTATCATATCATTCAAGCATCTTAAATCCTCAAATCCACAAGCCCAATGGCAAAAATAAACCATGAAAGTTACAACGAAATAATCAAATAATCACCTCAGGACTATTCATTACTAGAACTGCACTATAAGCCTATAACACAGAATATCTATTTATCATTCAGAAAAATCAGATTATAACGATATCATGTTAATTGTTCTGGTAGGCACCATCGATGTTTTCAAGAAATCCAACCTCTAATAAACCATCAAATGCCAACATGTCAGAACATAATCCAGATGGCATAAAACAAAATGAACAATGGAAAACTTTCACTAACTAGACACAAAGCATACATACACGTATTCATCATCTCCAAATTGGACCGATCAACTCAACAAAAATATATGAAAAAAAATAGTACCAATCAATTTAAATAATCGATTGAATCGGAAAGCAGAATAATTTTAATTAAAGCGGTGATTTGATATAAAAAACTAGAACATACTAATAAGGGGCCCAAAACATTGGGGGTAAAAGCCCCGCCTAGTTGGCTAGGGCCGAGCCTGTGATTAACGTACAGCTTAAGTCAAAAAATGTAAAAACTAATTAGAGCTATTAGATTTACATTCATTAGAGAATGTATAAACCATTTTCATATAATCAAGTTTAAAACAAAAATAACCTCTTGGCAAACATATATATTATTCAAATAATGAAAATAATTTTACAATTCATTCCGCAGACATCAATACAATTCTATCTTACTTCAATTGTAAGAACTTATTTCATCTTCTAGTGTAAAATTAATGATAACTCAAAGAGACCAAAGCAAAAGGTATAAAAACTGAGAAAAAACGTGCCTGTTTATCAAATAAGCCAATGCTAATGAACAGTAGACACTATCTTTTACCTTAAAGAGGGTGTATTGAGATATCCATCTTTCAAATACCATTTAACAACAATAAATGCAATAAAAATAATATGCAATTTCACACAACCACCATCCACCGCAGAAAGTATTTTTTGCATAGCGAACAGCCCTCAAGACATGAGACATGAAGGTTCACTACCAAACTACTGATGTCCAAGATTAAACGACGTAGCACACGATGTTGGTGGACAGTCGTTGGACATGAATGAAAGAAACAAAAATGATGTCCAAGCAACTCCTTGAAAGTCCGTATTATAGAGTATGGGAAAATTTTATAATTTTTTGTAGCAACAGTATTAAAAAAGGAGAAATGATGTCACCACTTACTGAAACACATAAAAACACAAATTGCATTAATATCAATACCTAGCTCTTTCATAATAAAAAAAATAGTTTACAATTTGAGACCATGTACAACTTTCTATTAAATAATATTATTTAACGGACAATCAAATCGGTTTCTGAAATTTAACCAAAGAGATCTATTTTAGATCCAAGCATAAAACAACATTGAATAAAGGGCTGCCGAAAATTCCAACGGAGCTCTTCTAAGAATAAGATTTGTCAAATGCTTAATACAACAGAATAACTCGGTCAATAAAATAATGTTAAATATTGCTGTTTTAATAACAATTAGAATAGATAAACCAAAACAACAATATAAAAAAATGAAAAATCAAATAAATGCAGCACTAAACTTATTCTTGGTTTTGCCGAAATAAAATGATGTATTTAATTTAAACATGTAAAAATGACTTATAAGAGAGCTGAAAAGAAGAGATGAAAAAAGAAATGTAGCAGCTTGTTCGAGGCCAAATTCAAAATTAAAAGATTTGAAAGGCACGGAGAACTGCAATTCGTTATCGCCAACCTTCAATGCAAATGATTCGCCATCTTTTCCACAGCGTAATTGCTCTGCAAATTGGCTTCAAATTGACACAACATGCGTTGCAATATACAGCGAGCTACAAATTGGACCTAAGCTTATAATAAAATGATAATAGAACTAAAATCCAAAAAGGAAGCTTGATTGATAGTAGGATCCAGATTCAAAAAGGAAGAATAGATCCAAGATTCAAACAACCTAACATAGAAAATATAGGATCGAATGATTCGTTCGTAATTCCCTACGATTATGTAAATCATAGTTTGAGATTTCAAAGACGGGGTAACAGTTAAAAATTTAAACAAGAGGGTTTCAGAATGAGTAGGAGGATTACAATCGCTCATTAAATTATTTCAGAACAAATCATTCATCATTATCCCAACTTCGTATGGCTCATTTTTCATCTAGCACGGATATAATCGAATAGATGTAAAAAATTAAAACAGTAATAATTTCTCTCAGACAAATGCCTCGATTTGTCAACACGATAAATTGAATGGATATTCCATCAGACTCGTCATCTTTGTTTAATCATCACTGAGAAATTTGGTAAAATAGTTAACTAAAAAAAGGAAAAAAATGGCGTAAAGAGAAAGATAAGTGAAACTATACCAGAAATGAGAAGCGGCCGTGCTAGAGTAGACGTGTAATACGGTTTATATAGTATGAATAAGGAATTAGGGTTTGGAAAAATTGGGGATTTACATGAGTGTCCCTACGTACATATTATCAGTTAAGAATCCGGCCCAATAATCGCGAACGGGTCCTGTTTTTGTTTGAAATAAATATAGTGGTTCGTTCATTTCAACAAAATACTGTTTCTCTCTTTTTTTTATCCGTTTTAATAAAACGAATAATAATTTTATATCTAATAACAAAATAACAAAATTTAAGTTACTAAGATCGGAAAACAAGAGTATGAAAGAAATTAAGATGAAAAACAACTAACAATTATGAGGTGGAGATAATACATAGGAAACTCGCATAGGATTGGATGAGCATTAAAAAGAGAAAGAAAACATATGTTGTTTGTTACATAATTTTTTTCGACTAAAGTTGCTTATCGCATATTATTTGAATAATAATAACGATACATGCTTCATATGCGGTAGAAAAAATATTTGCACGGATGGCACGCATTGGCTTCAACAAAGTTTGACATCAAAATTATACAAACTACTTGTGAACAAAGCTATGCAATTAAAGTCCCGCTAAAGCTATGTAAAATCCTCGTTGTAGCGCACAGCGATCTTCGACCGCTACGTTGTTTAGTCTAGCATTATTAAAACTGTAGATCCACTTTAAACCTCCGTTATTTTCTACTACACCCGCTAAATTAAGCATTTTCAGCATCCGCTTAAGCAGCACTAATATACAAAGATTGATTTGATTAGTTTTCTTTTAAACCAAATCAACAAAGCTAGAGTAAATACCTAATTTTAAATATAAGTGTTCAATATAAGTTAGAAATCTATTTTAGTCACCAAATCTAGTCCGCATAAATCATGATGTTCTTCATTTTCGTTATATAAGATTAAGCAATATTACTTTTTTCGACACAAATAAAGTGAGAATAAAAATAAATTAATTTTAAATATTTGGTTTTATATCTTATTTTTGCACATTTGCTATTTTTCGTTATATCACCGCTTTATCTCCGCTATAACTTTTTGCACATCCACCGTTATAGAACCGCTAAGCGTTTTAACTACACAAGTGTAGATAATAATACAATGTACAAACGACAGCCCTACGCACGTGCGAGGGATCATAATTAATGTATGCAAAATAAAGATACTAATTTTACTTTATTTTTTCTAGAAAAAAAATTACTTGTAATTAGCATGAATCCGTAAAAAGGATAAATGGTTAGTAACCTTTATTAATAGTTGGAATAGAAACATAGTTTTTCGATATGACCGCGAAGTTCCATAAATATCCCTATATGCAAAAGAGGTCAAGAGTTCGAATCACACAAAGAACAAAAATTAATATCTATTTTCAAATGCAAATTTTGTAAAGTAGATAAGGTTACAAGTTCAAAACCACGTTCCAACAAAAAAATTATAATTTTTCTTTTATACTTTCAATTTATTTTTTATCAAAACTACGTTGAAATTTTAAATTTTATAACTTTGTATGAGTTTTTTATATGCATGTGCGTTGCACGTGTCAAAAAATCTCGTACTAATAACACACTTTTGTAAAAGGTCGATCTACTGGTAGACATACTTTTGTAGAAGGTCAATCCACTTGTCGAGTTGAGGCATGTGATGGTAGTTGCAGTAGTTTTGTAGATCTCGGGCAGGTGCAATAATTTGAGGAGGAGAAGTTACGGGTGGATGCGACTAGGTTATGAGGAAGGAGGTAAAATGGTTGATAAATTTCTATTTGTTATATAACAACACATTATTTTTATAATGGTTGGTTTGTACAAAATCCCCCGATGCTTTAAACATTAATAGCTCTCACATACAAATGTATAACTTGCGGTGTTGTGTTTGTATTAAAATTCTAGACATATTGATATCATTTAGCTATACATCCTACACTTCATATTATACATATTAATTAGTTATGCGGATACTTATAAACTAACATAGTTGCATCATTTGTTTGATTCGAATATTTGATATTTGAATCAAGGCGAATCAAATCCATTTAAATTATATCATGGATCTAATAAACATTGAACTTAAAATTGCTTTTTGAATTTATATTGAAATTATTCATTATCATTCAAATATTAAATAAAAACTATACACGTCGTTATATATAGAAGTATTTTATTATTAAAATCACTTTTGAATCAATGTTATATAATTTGACAATTGATTGTTTATTACTTATTTTGAATAAACTATTTTATTATTAAAATCACTTTTAAATAAATGTTATTTCATTTAACAACTAATTACCTTATTAAATATTTTGAGTAAATAATAACACCGTAAGTCATATTAATAATGTTAATGTAATAATATAATCAAATAATAAACTCAAATCAAAATCATCCAACAGAACGTTAAATATGATTTAATGTTGCAGAGATTATTTATAATAATACTATTGAAGATATAGTGCATAATGAATAAAAAGGGAGCTTTTTGAAGTTTTCCTCTTTTATCCCATTGTCAAAAGCACCTGATCCAACAGCTTTGATGAAATGCAGCCTAACATAGTCAAAATCAGATAGTACTTATGGTCACTTCCAAAATAGAGTTCTTAGAGTTGCAAAGTCAACAAAATAAGTACTACCCTCGGCAATGGATAGTAATAACAATCTATCCTCACCAATACATAAAAATCTACAAATGTAGTGGAAATAATACACGGTAGATTCATCCATAGCATCAAACTTAATCATGTACTATTTGCCTATTCAAATGGGTATCTGGGAGTTTAACGGAAAGATGGACTTCGAGTCAAGCACAAGTCTGGTGTGAGAAACTCTAGTAATATGCATGTATATATCATAGTACATTATACGTACGTACGTATATATGTATTTTCAAACATGACAAGGGTGGACTACCCATTGACCGAAGGTCAAAATATATCTCGAGACTATGTACACTTAAGAGTTATAGAGCTGCATATCTCTATATTAGATATAACGGATACATCCATATACTAAACATATCTGAATGGTAAAAATACATAATCGATTATATGTCCTCTTTAGTAATTTTAGATTTTCTTTTCAACACATTCACCTACTTTAAAATTCACGCTCGAACTCTTGAACACATCACGAGCACTCAACATCTCGAACACGGTTCCTTCTATGCGATTCTTTGTGAGTTTTAAGCAGATCATCAATCAACTTAACTCGTTACTAGTTTCAAAGTGGCGTTGCTCAAGTCACACTTTGACATATTTGCCCGAAGACAAGCATTTCAAAACTATCGTTTAATGCATTTTCAGTTAACTAAAATTAGACTCTTTTGTAAGGAAGCGAACAACATATATGGTAGAGCCTTTGTCAGAAGTTTTCGAACATACTGCTCTTAAAGGGGAATGCATTTCATAAAACTTATAATCCATGTATACAAGCACTCAAGTTCCATAAGTATCACGGATAACATTCTATTTGGTATAGTAATCAAAACAAAACACAGAGCACATCTGCATATATATACTAAATCTCACTGCGTAAAAAATAAAAATATAATATCAACATAAAATGTAATTAAGAGAGTTAGTGGTATGACCAAAGGGCAATTATGTAAATTTATTATATAACCAAATTTGCAATCGATCCTATTCGTAATAGAAAAAAATTGGTGTTTGTTTTATCTTATACGCTATGTTATATAGTGATATAAATAATTATTAATTAATTTAAAGTATATAAATGAGAAAATACTTAAATGAAATGTTATATAGCTGTAGTTGCAAATAGAATTACTCGACCAAGGGTTTTTTGTTGGTTGATAACAATTTGGTCAAACATGAAATCTTAGTGTAACGACGTTACATAGTTCTCTTGACTTGAGAATACCATGAAACTTCGACATGAATACTCCACTTTGATTATAATCAAATTGTTGCATGGTGAACATCTAATGATTATAGTTTGGTCCAAGATGAATAGTAAGAAGCAAAACATTATTTAATAGAGAATTCATCCCTTCGGTTACATGAAGTTAATATCACAGCCAATTATAGTCAACTCAAAGTCAAAGTCTCTTACCAGAATAAAACAATTAATAATATTTATTGAACCAAGGACATTACAGATGGACTGAAAAGTTGTGTATGGATATTATTGGAGTTTCGACTAATACCAAACTTCATATATCTTAAAGTGATATAGTGTTAACAAAGAGAACATGTGCATATTATAGAGATAGGGGTATGTCCTAGTGACAATTTTGTAATTTATTGTAAATTATTAAATATGTAATAAAATCTCGTTCGAAACATAATGTGTTTTTTCTTTATATTATATACTAGTCATAATGTGTTATGTTAATTGTTTATTTAATTTAAGTATTTTTAATACAAAATCCCTAAATTGTATGTTACGTGCTAGCAATTACAATATGTTGTAATCATGTGAAAATTATCACAGTAAAAATAGCATATCATTTTAAATATTCCTAGTCAAGGTGTTTCGAGATAGAATATCGATGCATCCTTTGAGATTGGAGTACGTAACGTTATCCAGATGTTGGGCGGTGTATTGCTTATGGTTGTCAAGAGCACTAAGGAGTTAAGTACTGATAGTTATTGAATAACTATGGAAGTGAGGATAGTTTTTTGTTGGATAATATAACTAAGGTCAAACAGATATAATATTAAAGTGACGATATTACATAGTTCTCTCAACTTGAGAATACTATTGAACTTCAATGTGATACTTCACTTTGATTATAGTTAAATCATAGCATGGATTCCATCGAGCAACTACAGTTGGGTCTAAGTTGAAGCATTGGAAGTGAAACGTTATTCAGTGGAGAATTCGTCTCCTTAGTTATATGAGGTTAATATCATGGTGAACTATAATCAACTCAAAGTCAAAGTTTCTGGCTAAACTAGTTCGATTAATAATAATTATTATTATTGAACCAAGAGCTTTTTGTTTGGATTATACAAGTTGAACATGGATGATGTTGGGATTTTGACTAAAACAAAATTTCATAAGTCCTAATGTGATATAATTTGACGAAGAGAATTAATGTAAATAATTGTTACTGTTGGGGACCATGTAAAATAGTAAATCTGAATTTTTAGCAAAAACGTGTAAGCAATAAATTCGACCAAACCATCACACCACTAGCTAAGGTAATGTATGGATGTTAATATTTGAATTGTTCGATATTAATCGCTGGTTGATTCCATGAGTCTCACAACTGCAATGTTGAATACTCTAAAATACTGCATGATTTAATTAAATTATAGTTGTTATAACTTAATTAAATTTATTTATTTATTACATATTACTTGTTGATAAGAATTACAATCAACACCTCAAAGCAAAGTTTAAGAAGGAAACAATCCCTTTGGAACCCCTTTCGAGTGAGTCGAAAGGGTCTTTATACCTTTAAAGGGGAACCCTTTCGAAGGCATAGATTCTACCGTCATGCAGATGGTTCTTTAAAAGGATTTATATGTTTCGAAGTATTCGAGAATCTTTCAAAGGGGTCCTCTCAAAGGATATGACTTTAATGGTCACATAGTGGATCCCTTCGAAACCCCCTTTAAAGGAATCAAGAGGGTCTTATGCTTTCGAAAGGACTCGGAACACAACATACATTACAAATCAAAAGTAGATTCAATTTGCTATGGAATCTTATTTTGGATAAACGATTCAAGTCCCATTGACTTGACAATGTTGGATTATCATCATCACATCAATTTAGTATTATACAGGCTTTAGATGTGATGATAATATGCTTTGAAATCAAAATATCCAAGTAAACTCCATTGCATTGCATATGCCAAATAAGTGTTAGGAAGATAAGTGAGTATCATGTGTAATTGGTCATTAGTCAAGCTAATGGCTGAAATGATCTTTCTCATATTCAAAATTAATATTGGATCCATGCATCCTCTCATTTTATTTCTCAAAATTGGATTACATAAGAGAATTTTCTCCAAATTGATCTAGGGTTACAAGAAATTGGTTTTTCTAAGAAGTGAGAAGGAAATTCAAGAATCCAAAAACCGACTACAAACTTGGACCCTTAGGGTCATATTTAAGATACAGGTTGGTCCTTTCCGCCCCCATCCTTTCGAAGCTGTCAAAAGGTCTCCTTTCTACCTTTCAAAACCATCCTTTCGCCTTCGTTCTCCCGTCTTCATCGAAAGCATGCTAGTGGAAAATATTGATCCGTTGTTTACCAATATTGCTTTCGGGTACTTTCAGAGCCTTTCGACATCATCGAAAGGTATATTTTCATTAGTGGCGAATGAGTCATGGTACATCTTTGTGCTGCATGAATGTAAGTGGTAGTACTTTTAACATCTTCATCTCCTTTAAAACCTCTCCATTATTGTTAAGATCTGGTACTACCATGATTAGTTGCCGCTTGAATGAGTGAAACAGGGTATTTAGATGGTTTCAAATGGGTTTAACGGTGACGAAGGACCTGTTCGAAAGGTTATTTGTGACGGAGGAAGCTTCCTAGTAGTCAAATGATAGTTGCGGAAGGTGGTTTTCGAAAGCATCTCCTTGGTTAGTGTGAAAGCTCATCATTTGATGTCTGCAGAGGCAATATCGGTTACGTGCGAGACCTCCCTAATACTTGTGGAAGTATTCAACCATTTTGAGAGGCTAGTTTTTACTTTCGAACAAGTATTCAACCGTTTTGAGAGGCTAGTTTTTACTTTCGAAAGGGTTGTTTTAACAGAATCTTCTCCAATTGTTTCGAAGGATCCATTGTATGTGCGGAAGCTTGTTATTCGACACCTTCGAAAGGCATTCTTAACACATTCAAAACTACTTTATGCATGGGAACCCAACTGCTTCGAAAGAATCAACTGAGTCGAAAAGGTAGCTTTGCCCCCCTTTCGACTCCTTCGAAAGCCCTTATTTCAATTAATGTTGGTAGGAGCATCAGGTGCATGCGACATCAATCCAACCTCTTCGAAAGCTACTTCTATGCCTTCAAAACGCTGCTTTTTGAATCATGGTGAAACCCTTCTTTTCAATTCTTGTAAAGCCTCTTCAACACTTTCATGAGCCTTTTTTCATACCTTTGTTCTTAAGTGGGTTTTATGGTTAACATTTTGCCCTCCTCCCCTCCCCGCCCCCTCGGTATGAAAGAATCGTTTGTTCCTTGGGACAAAAATCTAATAACTTTCCTTTTGCACTATTTCATCCTTAATGACCTTATTTCCTTGCAAAGTACAAAGAAGGTAACATTCTTTATTATTAGTTCAAATTTTATGTAAGAATATGTTCAGTGGTTTGTTCGTAATATTACCAAAGATAAAATTAGCATTTCTAATAACAAAATTCTTGAATTCGAAATCTGGAAATAACGGAAATTAATAGACCATCATCTGGAGTTAATAAATGATAAGAAATCCACAGTTGGGAATAATTGAAGACCAAAAATTCTCGTCTGGAAATAGTAGTAGAAGTCCCAACATCCAACTTTGGAAACAATGAAAGAAGTCCAGAAATTAAACCCTTGTTATATTAATAGAAGACCAGGCATCTAGTTTAGATCTGGCATTAACAATCGAAGTTCAGAAGCCTTTTTCTGATAATAACAATTGTCTAGTAATAAAAGTTTAGAAATTATCATCTGGAAATAAGTCATAGAAAACCAAGAATCCTCATTTGGGGATAAATAATAGAAGTTTAGAAATCCTTGTTCAGAAATAATAATAGTCTTGAAACCCAGATTCGGGTGTTGATAAGTGTTGTCTGAAAGTTAGTAGTAGAAGACTGGTAACCCTGATTCGGGTATTAGTAAGATTGAACCAGAAGTTAATAGAAGACTAGAAGTCCATGATAGAGGTCTCAATAATAATAGTCTCAGAACCCAGATCAGACATTAATGAGTGAAGTCCAAAAATTAATAGCAAAAGACCCGAAACCCAAATTCAGATATTGATAAGTGAAGACCGGAAATTAATAGTGTAAGACTTGAAACCCAGATTCTGGCATTAATTAGTGAAGTTCAGAAATCATCCTTTGGAAATTATCCAACGAATGTAAATGCTTATCCGAGCTTCTTGTCATGCACCACTTTTTAGGCTTCAACTGTTTGAATGTTTTGCTTCGAGTTGCCTCTTCTGGTTCTTGACATGTGCCACCTTTTAGGCTTTGTATGTTGTTATTGCTTGGTGTGCCACTTCTCGGGCTTGGACGTCTTAGTCCATTGTTGTCTGGTGTGCTTGGTTAGCTTATCCACAAGTAGGACCCAAGGACTTACCCGACCTCCCTCCAGGAGACGCTCCAGCCAGGCTTATAGGCGGGACTGAAAGCTTTTTCGGTGCCTTGACCAGGCCATAGCGTGCGGGATCAAGGGCTTACTCTGTCCTCCCTCCAAGAGATGCTCCAACCAGGCCTTATAGGCGGGACTGAAGGCTGATCAGTGCCTTGACCTGGCCATAGCGTGGCACATTCAAGGGCTTACTCCGTCCCCCTTCCAAGGGGTGCTATGACCTGGCCATAGCGTGGCTCGATCAAAGGCTTGTAGATACTTCACCCTGGCCATAGTGTGGCATGGATAAAGGATTACTCTGTCCTCCCTCCAAGAGGTGCTTTGACATGGCCATCTCGGCATGGACAAAGACCTTTGATCGTTTAAGGTAGTTTCCAAGTTTAAGGAGAATTCTACTCCCGACCATGTAGACTTTTCTTAAAAATGAGGTGCTTTATTCGTTCATTGTGGGAAAATATGGTCGCAAATGTTCTGCATTCCACGTTCTAGGAACCATATTGCCATTTGGTCGACCTAATTTGTAAGCTCCAGGAGGAATTACTTTGCACACGATTAGGGGACCCTCCCAGTTTGGTCCTAACGGTACATCCGCAGGATTTCTTGTGTTTGTCATCACTCTTTGGAGTACTAATCTCCCTATTGAAATGATATTGTCTTTACTTTCGAATTGTAGTATTTCGAGATTCTCCTTTGATATTCTGCAGTCCGAATAGCTGCTTCATCTCTTAGCTCATGTATTAAATCCAATGATTCTTTCATCAATTCTTGGTTTGGATCGAATGCATATGTGATTCTTCGATGTGATGGTACCTCAATTACAACTGGTAACATTGCTTCACACCCATATGTTAGAGAGTAAGGGGTATGACCCGTTGCAGTTCTAGTGGATGTACGATATGCCCAGAGTACAAGTGGCAATTCTTCTACTCGATTTCCTTTGGCTTTATTCAAACGTTTTTTTAGGATAGTCTTAATAGTCTTATTTGTTGCCTCAACGGCTCCATTAGCCTTTGGATGTGCCATGGAAGAAAAGCTTTTGATAATCCCATTCTTATGGCAAAATCGAGAAAACTCTTCGCTTTCAAATTGTGTTCCATTGTCAGATATAATCTTGTAAAGGATTCTGAATCTAGTAATGATGATTTTGATGACGAATCTAAGCACTTTCCCGGAAGTGATTTTGGGGAGTGGCTCCGTTTCTACCCACTTAGTAAAGTAATCAATGGCCACTACAATATATTTTGCTCCTCCTTTGGAAATCGGCAATGGTCAATTAAATCGATTCCTCATACATCGAAAGGCCACAGACTAGAGATCAGAGTTAATTGGCTTGGTGGTAAACGGAGAATCTTCGAGTATTTCTGGCATCTTTCACATTTCTTTACATACTCTATAGCTTGACCTACAATTTGAGGCCAATAGAAAACCTATCTCATTATTTTCTTAGCCAACTTTATCCTATTGGAACGGTCTCTGCAAAATCCTTCATGCGCTTCCCCCAATAATTTCATCCCATCCTCCGAACTCACACATCTTAAGTAAGGAAGGGCATATCCTTTCTTATAAAGAATTTCATCCATCATTGTAAAGGTCAGAGCCCGTTGTCTGCTTCTCCTAGCTTCCATTTTGTCGGATGGTAATATCCCATTAGTAAGATGTTCTACAATAGGTTCCATCCAAGTGTTACCATAATAATTATCTGCCTATGGATGATTGGGCTCCTCATATGGAATTTCTTCATTAATTTCTTTTTCTTTTCTTTCCTACGTCATGGCTTGGGATCTAGTTAAAACCAGTAGTTCCTTCCCTGGTTCGGGCATTTCCACTTCGATGCTGGGATTTGCTTGATACCCTACTAGTACGATACAGGTTTCTGGAGCTCCTCTTGAGCTAGCCAAATTTGCTAGTGAATCCGATTGAGAGTTATCTTCCCTTGGGACTTGGTGTATAGAAAAATCTTCGAATAAAGTAAGCATTTTTAGCACCTTCTTAACATATAGCGCCAGTTTGGCATCTTTAGTCTGATATATCTGTTTTATACAATTCACCATTAGTTGAGAGTCGCCAAAGATTTGAATCCATGGGATTTTAAGTTGCAAGGCCAGAGTTAATCCTGCCACCATCGATTCATATCCCGCTAAGTTATTTGTTGCAGCAAACCCTAGCTTCATTGAATAGTGTAAGTGATGCCCATCGGGTGTGATTATGACGTACTCTGCTCTGGCTCCCTACTCATTTGATGCCCCATCCACAAATAGTTGCCATATGGGTTTTTGATCTTTATCTTTCTCTAATTGTTCCTTAACGAAGCTTGTACATTCATTGATAACTGCTAACGCCTGCCCTTTAATTGTTGTTTGTGGCTGAAATTCAATGTCATATTGGCTAAGTTCAATCCCCCATTTTACTAGCCTCCTTGAAGTCTCAGATTTACTTAAAACTTGTTTGAGTGGAAAGTTAGTCAATACTCCGTTTGGATGCGCTTGAAAGTACACTCCGAGTTTCTGAGTTGTTAGTATCAAATAGTAAGCTAACTTTTCTACGATTGGATATCGAACCTCGGCATCTTTCAATCGTCTGCTTACATAATAAACGGGAAGTTGAGTTTCATTCTCCTCTTTAATCAGCACCGAACTAACCGCGTGTTCTTAAACCGCTATATACAAATATAGGCTTTCTCCATCCTTAGGGCTGGATAATATTGGTGGACTTTCTAAATGATTTTTTAATTCATGGAAGGCTTTCTTACAATCTTTTCCCCACTCAAAATTCTTTCTTTTCTTAATCACATTAAATAAGGGGATGCATTTATCGGTTTCCTTGGAGATGAATCTGCTTAGGGCTGCAATTCTACCATTCAAGCTCATTACATCTTTGCTGGTTTTGGGCTCTGCCATGTCTTTGATAGCCTGGATCTGGTCGGGACTGGCTTCAATTCCTTGTGCACTAACGATGTAATCTAAGATTTTTCCAGAATGAACTCCAAAAGAACATTTCTGAGGACTCGGTCTCATTTGATACCTTCGTAATACTTCAAACATTTCTTCAAGATCCTTAAGGTGATTCTCAGCTTCATGAGACTTTACTAGCATGTCATCCACATAAACTTCCATATTTCATCCAATCTGTTCCTTGAACATTCTATTGAGCAATCTTTGATAAGTAGCTCCCACATTCTTTAACCCAAAAAGCATTGCTTTATAATAGAAAGTTCCCTATTCGGTAATGAAGCTTGTATCTCTTCGTCTGGTTTGAACATGGGTATTTGGTTATACCCTGAATAAGCATCCATGAGGGACAAATAGCTTATGACCACTAGTTGCATCAACTAACCGATCTATTCCAAGCAACGGATAATAGTCTTTCGGGCATGCTTTGTTCAGATCAATGTAATCGACACATGTTCTCCATTTGCCATTTGCCTTTTTTACAAACACTAGATTTACCAGCCATTTTTGATTAAAAACCTCTCGAATGAATCCATTTTCAAGCAGCCTGTTAACCTCTTCTTTCAAGGTGTCGGATCGAACCTTATCAAATTGCTTCTTCTTTTGTCGAACGAGAGTCACATTTGGATCAATATTTAGCGCATGGCACATAACCGATGGATCAGCCCCGATCATATCTGAATGAGTCCACGCAAATACATCTTTGTTAGCTTTAATAAATTGAATTAAATTCACTTTCAAATTGTCCTTAAATTCCTTTCCAACTCTAACAATCTTGGCTGAATCAGCTGGACCCATATATATCTCCTCGAGATCCTCTCTGTTTCCCCTTGGCAATCTAATTCTGTAATGATCTCGTTTTCTTCTATAGAGTTGGCATCAGTCCTCTTCCTCTTGCTCCCAAGTGAGATGTACCATCCAAACACATGTTTATTTATTTTATTAGATCTTATTTTTGCTTCAAATGTTGGATGTAAAAATCCATCATCTAAAGGCTGAAAAATAGTAGAGGAACCATAATAAGAAGGGTACTCCCTTTTATATTGATCAAGACTGGCAAAATACATTTCGCGGGAGCTAAATTGTTCTCCCCGAATGGCACCCCAACCTCTTTTAGTTAAGAATTTCACCATCGGATACTTCGGTGAGACAAATGCATCCACCTCATCCAACGTAGGATGGCCAAAGAATGCATTATAATATGATGGCTGATTGATGATCACAAAAGTAGTTTCAAAAATTCTACAGCATAGCGGTACTCCCATTTGTACTAGTAGCTTTACTTGCCCCACCGGAGTTGACCCTTTATTATTGAACCCAAAAATAGGTTCAAGACTAGGCTCTAGCTTATCTTCAGGAATGCCCATTTGATCAAAGGTATGTTTGAAGATGACGTTGATTGCGCTTCCAGTGTAAACCAGAATCTCAGACACTATAGAAAGCCCAATTCAAGCAGCGATCATAAGGGGGTCATTATGTGGGTGATGAATTCCCTTTTTGAGCTCTTATGGAGTGATGACAAGATTCGACATCTATATATTAAGCCGTGGATTTTTAAGCGGGGACTCTTCTTGGATAGAAAATACTCATTCCTTAGCTTCATTGATATATCTGTTTCTAGCTCCTTTACTAGTTCCCACTGGATGCGGTCCCCTATGCATCACATCAATTCTATTCAAGGGTGGGCTCAAGTTTAATGGATCTTCATCTTCTAAGTTATTCACAACATTATTAGGGAATTTTTGTGGTCCGTCGCTGGTCTGGGGTGCCTTCTGTTGGTCCTGGATGAATTCTTTCAGGTGTCCTTTACGAATTAGCTTTTGAATAATTCCAGCCAGCACTCAGCACTCATCAGTTTTATGGCCATTCGAGTGAGTCGAAAGGTCTTTATATCTTTAAAGGGGAACCCTTTTGAAGGCATAGATTCTACCGTCATGGAGATGGTTCCTTCAAAAGGATTTATATGTTTTAAAGTATTCGAGAATCTTCTGAAGGAGTCCTCTTAAAGGATATGACTTTGATGATCACATAGTGGATCCCTTCGAAATCCCCTTTGAAGGAATCGAGAGGGTCTTTATGCTTTCGAAGGACTCAGAACACAACATACACAACAAATCAAAAGTAGATTCGATTTGCTATGGAATATTACCTTGGATAAATGATTCAAGTCCCATTGACTTGACAATGTTGGATTATCATCATCACATTAATTTAGTATTATATAGGCTTTAGATGTGATGATAATATGCTTCGAAATCAAATATCCAAGTAAACTCCATAGCATTGCGTATGCCAAATAAGGGTTAGGAAGATAAGTGAGTATCATGTGCAATTGGTCATTAATCGAGCTAATGGCCAAAATGATCTTTCTCGTATTTGAAATCGATATTGGATCCATGCATCCTCTCATTTTATTTCTCAAATTAGATTACAAGTAAGAGATTTTTCCCCAAACTGATCTTGGGTTACAAGAATTTGGTTTTGCTAAGAAGTGAGAAGGAAATTCAAGAATCCAAAAATCGGCCATGAACTTGGACCCTTAGGGTCATATTTATAGATGCAGGTTGGTCCCTTCCGCCCCCATCCTTTCAAAGTGGTCGAAAGGTCTCCTTTCCAACTTTTGAACCCATCCTTTCGCCTTCGTTCTCCTGTCTTCGTCGAAAGCATGCTAGTGGAAAATGTTGATCCATTATTTATCAATATTGCTTTTGGGTACTTCTAGAGCCTTTCGACATCATCGAAAGGTACACTTTCATTAGTGGCGAATGAGTCATGGTACATCTTTGTGCTGGTTGAATGTAAGCGGAAGCACTATTAACTTCTTCATCTCCTTCGAAACCTCTCCGTTGTTGTTAAGATCCGGTACTATCATGATAAATTGTCGCTTAAATGAGTTAAGCATGGTATTTAGATGGTTTTGAATGGGTTTAATGGTGACAAAAGGACATCTCTGAAAGGTTATTTATGATGGAGGAAGCTTCCTGGTAGTCAAATGATAGTTGCGGAAGGTGGCTTTCGAAAGCATCTCCTTAGTTAGTGTGAAAGCTCATCATTTGATGTCTGCGGAGGCAATATTGGTTACGTGCGAAACCTCCCTAATATTTGTGGAAGGATTCAACCATTTCGAAAGGCTAGTCTTTGCTTTCGAAATGGTTGTTTTAGCAGAATCTTCTCCAACCGTTTCGAAGGATCCGTTGTATGAGTGAAAGCTTTTTATTTGACACCTTCAAAAGGCATCTTAACATATTCAAAACTCCTTTATGCATGGGAACCCAACTGCTTCGAAAAAATCAACTGAGTTGAAAGGGTAGCTTTGCTCCCCTTTTGACTCCTTCGAAAGCCCTTATTTCACTTAATACTTGTAGGATCGTCAGGTGCTTACGGCATCAATCCAACCTCTTCGAAAGCTACTTCTGTGCCTTCGAAACACTACTTTTTGAATCATGGCGAAACCCTTCTTTTCAATTCTTGCGAAGCCTCTTCAACACTTTCATGAGCCTTTTTTCGTACCTTTTGTTCTTAAGTGATTTTATTGTTAACTTTACTTATTAAATTTGTTGGATTTAATTAACTCAATATTTACTAAAGTGCGTAGATATATGTGTCGATATATGATATCGATAAAAAATTTAAATTAGATTTGGAATGAATAAATATTAATTTATTATGGAAAATTATATGGGAATTGGCATATATATGGCCAGCCAAACAAGGTAGCGGGAGGGAAAATTTTTGTTTGAAACACCGGGTTTCGAATTGGCAAGGAGAAGAGGTATGTTGGTGTGACGACCCGGCTTTTCTCCACTGAAAGTCGCATCATCAATAAGAAAGAAAGGGGTAGAAAATAGAAAAGAATAGAAGAAAGAAGAGACAACAACAACGATCTCACAGCGGAACGAATAAATTATATAAATAACATAAAGAAACTATTACATAGTATACAACACTTATCAGAGTTTACACAACTATACAACACATACTAGACAGTTATAAACATCTGTCTAGATATTACAACTCAAATACAATACAAGACTCTAACACAGATATCAACACAGCGGAATACTATATCTACGAACGCCGAAGCCTCCTGCTCCATTGCTCCTCCACAATTCGTCAAAGCTAAACCTGAATCCCTTGGCTACTCGTAAAAATTTGAGTACCCAAGAGTTTATAAAACAGAAATAAACAACTTGGGTCAGACATGGGTCTGGTGTGAGTAACAGGTTAAACTTGTTTAACTTCAAAACCTTTTGAAAGAAAAGGTATCACGTAAGACTCCCCACACATAAATATGGGTAAGTTTTTACCTTACGCTAACCAAAATATTTGATAGGAAATTCGATTGTATTATAATAGGGTCTAGGGTTTCAAATAAATATGAAATAGCCGAAATTGTTACATTATTAAATTCCAGCATACATAAGTATACAATCAAGTCCGTTATCACTTATTGGAATTTGGATTTCCATACAATGGCAGAGCTACCGGGGTACCGCTCATCACAGTACGGGGCCTAGATCACCGTACCGAGGATCACTCCCAATCCCCTGCAACACAAAGCCGGAACCATCCCTTACTGGATAATTCCGAATAAAATCACCCCACAGATGGCCGTCGCCAACTGCACCACTAAGCCGAAATAAAAGAAGGAACTCTCTAGACAGGGATGACCTTACTCTCAGTGGGTGCTACCCACGAAGCCTTGCTGCACCTCCCCTGTTTTAGCCATTCCCGGTTGATGAGGCTTGAGGTCACGATTTACCTTTAAATTAGAACACATCACTTAGAATGCTCATCGTCCACCTGACGATGTTCTGAAAGCATTCAATCCATACAAGTTCGTTCCGGGTTCGAACGAAACCGAAGGCATTATCTCGTTACACTCGTTTTGGAATCACCCTCAGAGTTAACGACAATAACCCTTGCACTTTGAATCTTCATCTTCACTTGAGATTCACGACCTATCGTTAATTTGGATCGATGTGGTATTCGGGTCTCCAGACCTGGAATTCCGGTATACGGAAACCCGATCCCGGTCTCATCGAAAACCAAAACGTATCTTTTAAGGGCCAAGTTGTTTTAAGGTTAAAACAATTCAATTCTTATCTATACTACACACAGATAGATAATTTACAATAGATAATCCATATTATCATCCAAACAGATAATTCATATTATCATTTCAATCCAACCAAACATCTATATCATAGATCAGCACATCTCTTATCAGAGATATCAACAATGCAAAGCATTCAATATCATTCATTCACTTTATATCATCTCTAATTAATTTAAAGTTAATTAAATTAATTACTTCATTTTATAAATCCTGCTTACTTTAATCATTAATTAAACCAATTAAATTATCATACTTTAAGTATCATCTTAATTAATCATTCCTGATTAATTATACTTTAATTACTTTAAGTAATTAACTCTTAATTAATTTCACAAATTAATTAACTTAAACCATTTCAGTAATTAATCTTAAATTACTTCATTAATTAATTTAATTACATTAATCCTTAATTAGTTACAATTAATTAATTTCTTTAATCACTAATTATTTATTAATTAATCTTAATTAATCAATCCTTAATTACATCATTTAAATTAATTATATTTAATAATTAATTCTTAATTAAACCACATTTATTAATCACCTTTGATTAATAACATTTAGTAATTAACTACCCTTAATTACTCTTCCATAAATTAATTTCTCCAAAATTAATTATCCTTTAATTAATCCCTTGATTAATTATATTAAAGTAATTACACTCCAGTTACATTTATTATTAAATCATCTTTAGTTAATTACATCCACTAATTAACTTTAATTACTTTCCTAAGTAATTTCACTTCACTAATTACATTTAAGTAATTATACTTATCACATAATCAAGTGATTATCTTACATTAATTCAATTAATTAATTTAACTAAATCAAATTTATTTAATTAATTTCCTTAAGTAATTAATTACCTTAATTACTTCCATTAAGTAATTATACTTAACCAATTTCATAATGATTAATTAATCTAATTGATTATCAAAATTAATCATATTAATTAATTATTTAATAATCCCTAATTAATGATCCCTCATTAATTATTAATCATTATTTAATTACAAATTAATTCTTCATTACCAATTAATAAATCTCTAATTATTTAATTAATCTTAAATCACTTGATTAATTAATTCCTAATCATTTATTAATAACTCATACTTATTTAACAAATGATTCTAAATCCCAAATTAATTAACACTCAATTAATTAACTTATATCCTAATTATTTAATTAATTAACACTAAATCATTAATTAATAAATTTATCAAATTATTCTTTAATTATCTTATTAATTTAATGAACCTAAATCATTAAATCTTAATTAATTACTAAAATTAAAGTATTTATCCTTCAACCACTTTTTTAATATTAACAAAGACTTTAAAACATTTTACTTTAAAATCTTTCATTTTAATTTAGGGATTTAAAATAAATTACAATTTAAATTTAACCAAATTTAAATCTAATTTTCAAAATCTTCTTAAATTCAATGTTAAGAAACACTTAACATTTATAAAATAATTTTATAAGATTTTTAAACTAATTTATTTATTCAAACCTTTTTTTTTTTTATACTTTAACATTTTTAAAGAGGTTTAAACATTTTAATACAATCTATTTATTTCACATCTGGGATTCAAATTAAATTGAATCCATATTTTAAATTTGATTTTAAAGCTTTATTTAAAATCCTAATCTACAAATTTATACTCATTTTAGATTTTGAAAACACTGTCATGTTTAAAAACTGCCAAACAAAATCTAGCCTTATCTAAATTCCTCCGAGCAAAATTACAGAAATCCCGAGTACTCCTTCGAGTTCCCTTCCCTCCTTTTATTTTCTAAAAACTGTTATGTTTTAAAACTTTAAACAGTTAATCCACGCGAGTCTTCCCTTCGAAATCCCGAGCCAACACCCAGTTCTCACGAGAACGACTTCGAGCCAAACCTAACATTCACTCGAGAACGTCTTCTTCCTCAACTCAAACAAAACATTACCGATACTTGTGCACGTGCACAAACGTTCTGGCCATCTCCGATCCATACTCTGACCATCGACAAGTCAGCGACCTCCTCCCCTAACGTTTCGATCACCCAGAACCTCGAATCAATTGCGAATTCAAAATCGAGCAACTTGATACAACCTGGAACCCAACTTGATCATCCAATCCATTTCGCATGGCCAACTCCGTTCATCTGAACTTGCGCCACCAAGTCCAAAGCTGCGCCACGTCATGATACATCGATTTAGCCCATACCGGTCACCTCCGGAGTTTTGACGACGACGAAATCGACTGGGAACTCACGTCGACCAAAATCAATTCTTAAACCCTACTTCTACCTTGCTACACCACCACGATGGATTTAAAAACCCCTGACCATTTTTCCGATGATCACTGACCTACCATCGTACTCTAGCCTCAACCCCGAAATCTATAATCCATTTGATTGCCAGAAATTTACAGAAACCCAATTTTTATTCATACTAGAATATCTCATTATTTATAAACTTTAAAATTGTGATTTCTCTTCTAAAAATCATAACTTAGTCTAGAGCTTTAGTTTAAAATCCTGAATTGTTAAATTATCATATTTGAATTTTTGCAAAACTTAAACTTCCCTGTCCTTTTTATTTACAGAGAAATTTCTTTTTATTCTAACTTAAATAAAATTCTAAACTCTAATATATGATATAACAACCAATTATTGTTTATATCCTACATCATAATATTGTCTAGGTCATGAGATACAGAATCTTGATCAAACTTTGCACTAAAAACTGGGAACAGAGCAAATAACAGATATCAAACATGCACACCAATATTCATACACATATATGCACAGAGACATACTTAAAGATGCATTCACAAACATACTTGATTTCAGAGGTAAACCTACAACATAATTATATACCTAAACAATTTAAGTTGTGATGTTACTCACTTGATTCAAAGGAGATGAACAGAGGCAGTTTAACCTTTGAAGACTGTAAACTTGCATGCTCCCCTTTTGATTTAAACTTGAGTTGATGGAGCTTAACTTATTGAATTTAAAACTGCATGCATGTTGCTTTAGACTCCAGGTTTGATTTTTCCTTTAATCTTGCTTTAAAACAGGTTTACTTTTTCCCAGATTCGAGAAGAAATTGCAGGCTTTGCTTAGATTCCAGATTTGAATAAGGAAACAGGCCTTTGCTTTGATTTTTGAATATGAATTTCGGTTTGAAGAATTGCAGATTTGTTTCTGAGAGAATTTTGGTTGAGAGGAAAAATTTAATTACAGATCTTATTTGGTTTGAGGAGTTGATTATTGTCTTTGGGAATTTTTGTTTACAGGCTGAAAGTTTTCTTAGTTTAGATTAAAGAGTGGAAAAAGAAATATAGATGAGAACATATGTTTATATAGATTAAAATGATTTAACAAATAAAAGAAAAACAAAAATACCAAACTTTGACATTTGTCATTATAGTGGTGAATTAGTTAACACTTGTTATAACAAAGCATTTAGAGAATTACACATGTCTTTTTATCTAATTTATATTTATTTTAAGTGTAAATAAATCTTTTTTCTTTATTTATTAAACACTTATTACTTATCTATATATATAGAGATAATTTTAAAAGAAACAAAACTAATTATATTTGTAATTAAAAGTTTATACATATATTTTAAATCCAAATATTTAAAATATCTATCTTTGAATTCCAAAACTAATTTACATTCAAATTCAAATTATATTTAAAATCCAATTTAAAGTCATGTTATATACATACATATATAACTACACTTTCAATTTGAAAATAATAATCTTATTTTATTAGTTTTAAAAGATAAATTTCACTAATTAAATATTCATTTAATCAGATTATTAAATCAATTCAAATTTTATTAAAAAAAAATTATCAATCAATTTAATTATTTAAACAGATTATTAAATTGATATTACCCCAAATTTCCGGGATATTACATTCCTCCCCCCTTAAAATAATTTCGTCCCCGAAATTTAAAACAAAGGTAATTTAATAATCTATTTAAATCACAAGCATATATTATCATCCATATGCTAACAACCATAGCAAACAATTCATCCAAACAAACAATTCTAATTATCCAGATAAAATTCTGGATAAAATTTCCTCGAGTTTCCCCAGGTATATATATATCGGGATACTCGCTCTACAGAATCCAAACAAACAATACTACTAAGCTATAGAGCTTCTACTCTCTAGATCAAAACTAAACAAGATATCAGACTACAGACGAGTCTGACTCAACAACCAAATCTTCCAGAACTGCCGGTTCCAAAACCAGAGATAGATCAACCACGTACTCCCTCAGAGATACGTAAAATACATTGAATTTCAGTTATCCAAACTGACACTTCAACCTTGTAGATCAAAGTACTTATCCAAATTAGATCACAGAAAAGATCCAAAATAACTCGGAGCTAACTTCCCAGACTTACCCAATCTTATAGCTCCCTTTAACCAGAGAAAAACTTCACAACAACGAAGTCTCCAACTTCGAATTCCAAATTCCTCCGTCTCTTATCTACAAAATCCTTCAGACGATCCTGTGCTGACTACAAATCCTTCCTGATCAACTCAACCTTCGCTGATGCTTCTTGAAACAAACAGGACCAAAGATAACTCAATAGAATGATCTCTCCAAGATCTACCCATAATCCAAAACACAACTCTACTCCATCAGTAGATTCCAAACTTACTTCTTCTATCCAGAAATGCACTCCCAAACTGCTTCTGCTGCACCACTCTGATCTGGAGTAGAATGCTGATGAAGAACACAAGCACAAACTGGACAACACATCCCAGAAAATCTCAGATAACTCAAGAGAACACTCAGCAATCGCAAGTCACTTTTGCGATCAACCCAGCCTAACTGCAAAGAAAACTGTTCTCTCTTTACCAATCAGAACAGCTTGTACTTAACTATCCAATCTATCGAAGAAATGGATCCACTTTGCTGCTTCTGAACTCTACCTTCAGAAAAACTGCTCAGCCAGAAAACTTCCTGCCAATGCACAGAACACTCCAAGCTGCACTGCTGCCACAGATGCCAAAGACTTCTCAATCCAAAGCTCTTCGAGAAACTCGGACCTCAAACAGAATCACCATGCTGAACTCAGCCACCACACCGAAGCAGAAACACTTCCTTAAACTTGTTCCAAAGAAAACATCTTCGGGAACATCCATAGTCACTGCATCTCATCACGCAGCTACTTCTTCCAGAAGTATCAAGATACCATCACTCGCTTCTGCCTCACTGACAGATCCAACTCTACTCATCCAACTCCTAAGATAATCTCCGAACCTTAACAGGTTTCCTTCAGAGATTGTGAAATCCTTACTCAACTGTAAAGTTCACTCGAGACGGTATTAGGTTTACAGTCTCGCCAGATACTCTTCCAACCTCAATACTCAGACTCCTAGATGATAAATTGTTATCATCTCAACTAATCATTATAAATACCATATACATTTAAAATGATACTTTTTTATATAGAAATTATATCTGGGTAAAATTATTTCATTTACCTTTTTAAAACAATATTGTGTCCGTTGGCCTGGTCAAGTGTTTAGAGATCCCTATCAATAACGTTAGCTACTCGTATTGACCAGAATCCATATACCACTCAACCGATCAATTAACACAATATAAAACCATTTTATATAACTAACAAATACGCGCTCTCGTATATATATATACACTCAAACAGGTTGCTACAGATCCTATTTCTAATGAACAATCCTTCCGAACCTAGGTATTCACTCAACCTAGTGTTCTGATATTCACTTAACCAAAAGCTTAGGCATTCGCTCAACCTATGCTCTGATACCAAATGTGACGACCCGGCTTTTCTCCACTGAAAGTCGCATCATCAATAAGAAAGAAAGGGGTAGAAAATAGAAAAGAATAGAAGAAAGAAGAGACAACAACAACGATCTCACAGCGGAACGAATAAATTATATAAATAACATAAAGAAACTATTACATAGTATACAACACTTATCAGAGTTTACACAACTATACAACACATACTAGACAGTTATAAACATCTGTCTAGATATTACAACTCAAATACAATACAAGACTCTAACACAGATATCAACACAGCGGAATACTATATCTACGAACGCCGAAGCCTCCTGCTCCATTGCTCCTCCACAATTCGTCAAAGCTAAACCTGAATCCCTTGGCTACTCGTAAAAATTTGAGTACCCAAGAGTTTATAAAACAGAAATAAACAACTTGGGTCAGACATGGGTCTGGTGTGAGTAACAGGTTAAACTTGTTTAACTTCAAAACCTTTTGAAAGAAAAGGTATCACGTAAGACTCCCCACACATAAATATGGGTAAGTTTTTACCTTACGCTAACCAAAATATTTGATAGGAAATTCGATTGTATTATAATAGGGTCTAGGGTTTCAAATAAATATGAAATAGCCGAAATTGTTACATTATTAAATTCCAGCATACATAAGTATACAATCAAGTCCGTTATCACTTATTGGAATTTGGATTTCCATACAATGGCAGAGCTACCGGGGTACCGCTCATCACAGTACGGGGCCTAGATCACCGTACCGAGGATCACTCCCAATCCCCTGCAACACAAAGCCGGAACCATCCCTTACTGGATAATTCCGAATAAAATCACCCCACAGATGGCCGTCGCCAACTGCACCACTAAGCCGAAATAAAAGAAGGAACTCTCTAGACAGGGATGACCTTACTCTCAGTGGGTGCTACCCACGAAGCCTTGCTGCACCTCCCCTGTTTTAGCCATTCCCGGTTGATGAGGCTTGAGGTCACGATTTACCTTTAAATTAGAACACATCACTTAGAATGCTCATCGTCCACCTGACGATGTTCTGAAAGCATTCAATCCATACAAGTTCGTTCCGGGTTCGAACGAAACCGAAGGCATTATCTCGTTACACTCGTTTTGGAATCACCCTCAGAGTTAACGACAATAACCCTTGCACTTTGAATCTTCATCTTCACTTGAGATTCACGACCTATCGTTAATTTGGATCGATGTGGTATTCGGGTCTCCAGACCTGGAATTCCGGTATACGGAAACCCGATCCCGGTCTCATCGAAAACCAAAACGTATCTTTTAAGGGCCAAGTTGTTTTAAGGTTAAAACAATTCAATTCTTATCTATACTACACACAGATAGATAATTTACAATAGATAATCCATATTATCATCCAAACAGATAATTCATATTATCATTTCAATCCAACCAAACATCTATATCATAGATCAGCACATCTCTTATCAGAGATATCAACAATGCAAAGCATTCAATATCATTCATTCACTTTATATCATCTCTAATTAATTTAAAGTTAATTAAATTAATTACTTCATTTTATAAATCCTGCTTACTTTAATCATTAATTAAACCAATTAAATTATCATACTTTAAGTATCATCTTAATTAATCATTCCTGATTAATTATACTTTAATTACTTTAAGTAATTAACTCTTAATTAATTTCACAAATTAATTAACTTAAACCATTTCAGTAATTAATCTTAAATTACTTCATTAATTAATTTAATTACATTAATCCTTAATTAGTTACAATTAATTAATTTCTTTAATCACTAATTATTTATTAATTAATCTTAATTAATCAATCCTTAATTACATCATTTAAATTAATTATATTTAATAATTAATTCTTAATTAAACCACATTTATTAATCACCTTTGATTAATAACATTTAGTAATTAACTACCCTTAATTACTCTTCCATAAATTAATTTCTCCAAAATTAATTATCCTTTAATTAATCCCTTGATTAATTATATTAAAGTAATTACACTCCAGTTACATTTATTATTAAATCATCTTTAGTTAATTACATCCACTAATTAACTTTAATTACTTTCCTAAGTAATTTCACTTCACTAATTACATTTAAGTAATTATACTTATCACATAATCAAGTGATTATCTTACATTAATTCAATTAATTAATTTAACTAAATCAAATTTATTTAATTAATTTCCTTAAGTAATTAATTACCTTAATTACTTCCATTAAGTAATTATACTTAACCAATTTCATAATGATTAATTAATCTAATTGATTATCAAAATTAATCATATTAATTAATTATTTAATAATCCCTAATTAATGATCCCTCATTAATTATTAATCATTATTTAATTACAAATTAATTCTTCATTACCAATTAATAAATCTCTAATTATTTAATTAATCTTAAATCACTTGATTAATTAATTCCTAATCATTTATTAATAACTCATACTTATTTAACAAATGATTCTAAATCCCAAATTAATTAACACTCAATTAATTAACTTATATCCTAATTATTTAATTAATTAACACTAAATCATTAATTAATAAATTTATCAAATTATTCTTTAATTATCTTATTAATTTAATGAACCTAAATCATTAAATCTTAATTAATTACTAAAATTAAAGTATTTATCCTTCAACCACTTTTTTAATATTAACAAAGACTTTAAAACATTTTACTTTAAAATCTTTCATTTTAATTTAGGGATTTAAAATAAATTACAATTTAAATTTAACCAAATTTAAATCTAATTTTCAAAATCTTCTTAAATTCAATGTTAAGAAACACTTAACATTTATAAAATAATTTTATAAGATTTTTAAACTAATTTATTTATTCAAACCTTTTTTTTTATTTATACTTTAACATTTTTAAAGAGGTTTAAACATTTTAATACAATCTATTTATTTCACATCTGGGATTCAAATTAAATTGAATCCATATTTTAAATTTGATTTTAAAGCTTTATTTAAAATCCTAATCTACAAATTTATACTCATTTTAGATTTTGAAAACACTGTCATGTTTAAAAACTGCCAAACAAAATCTAGCCTTATCTAAATTCCTCCGAGCAAAATTACAGAAATCCCGAGTACTCCTTCGAGTTCCCTTCCCTCCTTTTATTTTCTAAAAACTGTTATGTTTTAAAACTTTAAACAGTTAATCCACGCGAGTCTTCCCTTCGAAATCCCGAGCCAACACCCAGTTCTCACGAGAACGACTTCGAGCCAAACCTAACATTCACTCGAGAACGTCTTCTTCCTCAACTCAAACAAAACATTACCGATACTTGTGCACGTGCACAAACGTTCTGGCCATCTCCGATCCATACTCTGACCATCGACAAGTCAGCGACCTCCTCCCCTAACGTTTCGATCACCCAGAACCTCGAATCAATTGCGAATTCAAAATCGAGCAACTTGATACAACCTGGAACCCAACTTGATCATCCAATCCATTTCGCATGGCCAACTCCGTTCATCTGAACTTGCGCCACCAAGTCCAAAGCTGCGCCACGTCATGATACATCGATTTAGCCCATACCGGTCACCTCCGGAGTTTTGACGACGACGAAATCGACTGGGAACTCACGTCGACCAAAATCAATTCTTAAACCCTACTTCTACCTTGCTACACCACCACGATGGATTTAAAAACCCCTGACCATTTTTCCGATGATCACTGACCTACCATCGTACTCTAGCCTCAACCCCGAAATCTATAATCCATTTGATTGCCAGAAATTTACAGAAACCCAATTTTTATTCATACTAGAATATCTCATTATTTATAAACTTTAAAATTGTGATTTCTCTTCTAAAAATCATAACTTAGTCTAGAGCTTTAGTTTAAAATCCTGAATTGTTAAATTATCATATTTGAATTTTTGCAAAACTTAAACTTCCCTGTCCTTTTTATTTACAGAGAAATTTCTTTTTATTCTAACTTAAATAAAATTCTAAACTCTAATATATGATATAACAACCAATTATTGTTTATATCCTACATCATAATATTGTCTAGGTCATGAGATACAGAATCTTGATCAAACTTTGCACTAAAAACTGGGAACAGAGCAAATAACATATATCAAACATGCACACCAATATTCATACACATATATGCACAGAGACATACTTAAAGATGCATTCACAAACATACTTGATTTCAGAGGTAAACCTACAACATAATTATATACCTAAACAATTTAAGTTGTGATGTTACTCACTTGATTCAAAGGAGATGAACAGAGGCAGTTTAACCTTTGAAGACTGTAAACTTGCATGCTCCCCTTTTGATTTAAACTTGAGTTGATGGAGCTTAACTTATTGAATTTAAAACTGCATGCATGTTGCTTTAGACTCCAGGTTTGATTTTTCCTTTAATCTTGCTTTAAAACAGGTTTACTTTTTCCCAGATTCGAGAAGAAATTGCAGGCTTTGCTTAGATTCCAGATTTGAATAAGGAAACAGGCCTTTGCTTTGATTTTTGAATATGAATTTCGGTTTGAAGAATTGCAGATTTGTTTCTGAGAGAATTTTGGTTGAGAGGAAAAATTTAATTACAGATCTTATTTGGTTTGAGGAGTTGATTATTGTCTTTGGGAATTTTTGTTTACAGGCTGAAAGTTTTCTTAGTTTAGATTAAAGAGTGGAAAAAGAAATATAGATGAGAACATATGTTTATATAGATTAAAATGATTTAACAAATAAAAGAAAAACAAAAATACCAAACTTTGACATTTGTCATTATAGTGGTGAATTAGTTGACACTTGTTATAACAAAGCATTTAGAGAATTACACATGTCTTTTTATCTAATTTATATTTATTTTAAGTGTAAATAAATCTTTTTCTTTATTTATTAAACACTTATTACTTATCTATATATATAGAGATAATTTTAAAAGAAACAAAACTAATTATATTTGTAATTAAAAGTTTATACATATATTTTAAATCCAAATATTTAAAATATCTATCTTTGAATTCCAAAACTAATTTACATTCAAATTCAAATTATATTTAAAATCCAATTTAAAGTCATGTTATATACATACATATATAACTACACTTTCAATTTGAAAATAATAATCTTATTTTATTAGTTTTAAAAGATAAATTTCACTAATTAAATATTCATTTAATCAGATTATTAAATCAATTCAAATTTTATTTAAAAAAAATTATCAATCAATTTAATTATTTAAACAGATTATTAAATTGATATTACCCCAAATTTCCGGGATATTACAGTTGGTAGATCCATGTCTCCTTTTTTACTTCATCCTCTTGCCTATACAAATCATCCATCTCATCTTATTTTGAGTTTACCTTTTGAGCCTCCACCCACCTTCCTTAGCCGAAAATCCCAAAGCATATTTTCCTATTAATTTCCAACTAAATCAAAATCGAAGTTTATAGTATGGTGTCCAACTCTTATTTAATGTAAATTAAAGGAGGTTTTGGATTAGATCTTAGGAGTTTTGGATTTAACATTTAAGGTGCACATTCAAGGATACAATATTGGTAATTTTCGAAACATACACACACTCTGTTTTATCATGAATTTATATATTATATATTTAATTGCCAGATGATTTATATACACATACACTACTTTTAAATTGAATAAATAAAACATGTAACTATACAATATATACGAATTTTTTGGCCAATTTAAAAGAATATAATTTTCGAAAGTTAAAATTATTTTTGTACATTTTTAAATTAAAATTTGAATTTTATAGTTAGTGTACTATAATTATATTGCATACAATTAATTTATTAATTCATATTAATATGTATGTTTAGAAAAAATATTTTGTATATATATAATTAAATTTGAAATTAAAATAATTTACAAATATATTTTTAAACCTTTTAAATTAATAAAATAAAGAAGAATATTTCTTTTGAATATAAATCCATATGGGTTTACAATATATATATATATATATGTATGTATGTATGTATGTATGTATATTTAAAAAATTAATTTTTTTACAAATCAACATGAATTTGTAAAATTAAAAAATTATAAACCCTTATGGATTTGTAAATTAAAAAAATTTATTTTTTCTTGGTAAAAAGGTTTCGGCCAAAAATTTTCAAAAAAGTTAAGTTTTTAATATATGTTTATTTTATATTTACTTATTAATATTTTATAAATAAATTTTAAAATTATATATATGTGTGTGTGTAACATTTTAAATTTTTATCTAATATATATATATATTTGAATACATGTTCATACATACATATATAGATACATACATACATACATATATTAAAATGTATCAACATTTGAAATTTGAATTTTAAATTTGAAATATATTTTTATTCTAGATCTGGATCTTTTTTTAGATTTAAATCCACCTTAAGATATTTTACATACTAATTTAAATTGTTAGAATTAGTCAACATCTTCAAATTATATATATATATATATAATCTATAAACACACACACATATTTATATATGTGTGTGTGTGTGTTTTTGTGTATGTATAATAACAAATTAGTTATAGACATCAAATATATATATATATAAAGGGGCAAACGTGTCCATTGTAGTGTAAATCTCAACACTTATATACGGGCATATTAAACCGTGTACACATCTATATGTTGCACGTGCATTACATGTATATGTGTATTTGATATGCATATACATTATATACTATATATATATATATAATAAAATCATATTAAGTAAATGGATGGAGAATTGTTATGAGATATGATCCATATTTTTCTCTCTTTCATCCACTATAAAAAGACCTCTAATCCTAATTGTTTAAAGACTTTTTGGCTCCCACTATTTCTTTTATTGCTAGCCGATGACATACTAGGAGCTTAAGCAAATCCAACTCAAATCAATTCAAAGCAAATATTATCCGATAGTCAAAGGTCTACGGTTCAAGGATTAGCAGTCTACCGAATCGAAAAGCTTTCAAAGGAGAGAGTTCATCATTACTTGGTGTGCTTTCAGGCATTGGTTTTAGGTATGTCTTTTTTTAGCAAGGCTAACCGGCTTTAAAGTAGGGATGAGCGTTCGATCGGTTTTAAGGTAAAAAATGTCAAACCGAATTGAAACTGAAAAAAAACCGAACCGAGTTAATTTCAGTTAATTCGATCGGTAACTGATTTAACCAAACTAAAAAAGCAAGCAAGAGAATTTACCATATGTTATTATTCACATGATTTATTTGGTCAATGGAAAACATAAATTTATGTGTATATAAACTATTTTGAGTATTTTTTTTAAGTTTATAAGAAAAATTAACCTATTTTTAATAGATAAGGTTTGTTTTTATCACTAAACCGATTGTTAAGAGTATTAAATGCCATGAATTTGGATAATATAATAAAAGTTTGGTTAATTCGATTAAACCAATAACCAAAAAAAATTATTTTACAAATCGAATTCAAATCGATATAATTTCATAACCGAAATGAACCAGTTTGGCCGGCTAATTCAGTTCTAACTGAATATTGTTTAACCTTACTTTAAAGTGGGTCATCCACTTTTATTAAAAACTTTAGATAACAACTGGTGTTCGACACATGCTCCAGAATAGCTAGAAAAACAAAAGAATATGAGCTAGGAAGTAGGGCCATAGCTACTAAAATAAGTCAAAAGCGACTAGTCCCCCTCCAAAGAGGAGGATCCACTACCATCTTCCTTAGAATCCAGCCCAATAACATGAACGTACTCTGAAAATAAAGTAGCCAAGTTTGGAACATAACCTATTAAATCAAAAGAGTATAAACACTTCCTATCCCAAGAGGCATCCTCCGAAACAATCCTATTATCATCACCTTCTTCACCTAGCAACGAAAGAGCAAGTCCTTCCCCATGAACATGATAATACAATTTACGATCCTCGCCTTCATCCCCAACAAATATATGGTAACTGTTAAACGACTGCCAATATCTCATTTCAGATTGCTCATGAACCCAAGCTTGTTCATTGGAATCCTAGCTAATATTAGGAGGATCAACAAAAGCAGTAGAGGCCTTATCAGGAAGCACGGTAGAAGCCACCTGCAATATAACAGTAGAGACAATATCAAGAGCAGCATCAACAACTTCTACAATAGCTTGGGAAGGGATTTTCGGCTTACAGACCCATTTCCTAACTTGAGGGTGAGGAAGCTGGTTCTTAGTCAACATCCAAGCGTATACGAGCCTCTTCCTAACCACAGTATTAACATCCAAACATCCAAGCTTGCCAACTAGGCTAGTCCACCAATCTAGCCCAACCATGGGTTGCAGAACAGAAGGGATATGTATGTCTTTACTATATTATATTGCTTATAATCTCATAATATTATTTTATTATATATACACATACATACACACACACACATATATATATAATATTGTTAGTTGGATGATGATTCTTATATGTGTTGATGTTGTCACATACTACATTTGTAACACCCCATAATTTGGCGTTAGTTATTTAATTAGTTAGTTAATTAATTAATTAGGCTCCAAAAATGGAATTTGACCATGAAACTTGCACCATTGTGTTCATGGCGAAATTTTGAGCAGCTTTCATATTTGGAGTTTTGCGATCGGAGTTCAAGCGAAGAAGTTACGGACGGAAAACAAATTCGAAACGGAAATAATAAAATAATAAATAATTAACGTTTTTATATTAATTACCGGGGCCCACATGCCGACCCATCATTAGGGATGGTCGACCCCTAACGGTCTATCGGCTACCCAAGGGCGGTCGACCCATGGCGACCTGGCGGCTCCAGTAAATCTAGGCCGCAATGGCCCGAATTTAATATATTTTGATCTAACGGTTCTGGTTAATTCTAGTGCCTATAAATTTAGTCCTGGCCCTCCCTTCTATTCTCATGTTTTTCTAAAAGCAGCAGCGAAACTTTGCCATTTCTTCTTCTGCACTTTCTCTCTAAATTATAAAGATAAGATATTTGTATCTATATTCATACAGAATGGAGAAAAGTAGAAATCTAATAAAAAGGAGAAGAGAATCAACCATATGCGTATTTGTGGTAATTTATATATTTGTATCTATTTTCTCTCCCAATCCAAAATCTCTTCTCAGATCTATAATTCTAATGTATGTATATACCCTTTTATACATATCTCTTGGATTAAAAAGGATTTGGAGATGAATAAAATGTTCTACTTCAGATCTGTAGATTTGGATCGCTTTTAAAAGGTGAGCGGGAATTTTTATATATTGTAATATGAAAATTATCCCATTGGTGTTTATTTGATTTTTATGCCTAATTGGATAATTGTACACGAGTTGTAGGCAACAAATTGAATACGATCTGAATATAATAAATATCGCCTACATATTCTTGTTTATAAATTGATTTAGCATTGTATACAACCTGATCTGGAAATCAGTCCCAAACGTATGAATTTTGAATATTAATTTAAATGAAATTTATTCCAGATCTGAAATAGGTTGTATAAGAATATTATAAATTTGGATTTTACCCTAATATTGTTAAATATAAACTTTTCTATATTTGGAATTATTGGAATTTAGATCCATTTAATTTTGTAAATTAGTTTGATTTCTTTCCCTTTTTGAAAAATACAGCATTTGATCTAACAAGAAATAGATGCAAATAGAAAGAGATGTGTAAAGTATGAATTCATTGTATTTTACACTGTCTATTTTAGTAATAAAACCTTGTAATTTCAAACAATGTAAACTTTTATATTTTAAAGTTAAATCTTCTGTTTTGGACTAATTTATGGAAATTATAACGGATATTCTTTTCAGATATGATTCCAATAGTTTAACATTCTAGTAAAGATATAACTAGAATATATTTAATAAAAATGAATATTTATACGTAATTACTACGCGTATAATAATTAAATAAAAAGCTAATTACAACGCTTGTGCATAATATTCCCATTTAGGATAATTAACTAATAAGAAAAGAATTTAAAAGGTTGTAACTCTAATAAATGGTAATAAACATGAGAGTTGCAATAAATAAATAGGGTAAATGAATTAATGGGACTGATAAAAAATGGAATAGATATAAAAGATTACTAATTTGAAACTAGTAATCATACGTAAATGTCTTAGGAAATGTCCATTGGGATTTTATGGACAAATTGAAATTTATGAGCATTAAACGGGGATTTATGGGTAGATAAATACTTAAGGTAAATCTTATTGCCTTAAATAAAAAGGGAATTAGTAAGCTAAGTCCAATGTCTACCTAAGCTAATATAAATAAAGACTTAGGATGGTTAATTTGATTTAGTGGTTTAGTGATGCGAGGTCAGTGGAGTCAACCGAAGAAAGATCGCCCTTCACTTTGAGGTTACCAACAGTCGGGTGTACTTACTAGTGATGTGAAATATCACTAATCCAATGACACATGACGATGTGAGAGATTGGGCTCGCTTTCTTAATTGGAAAGTATTAAATGGTCTGAATTTGGAATTAGAAGCCGTGGGGGATATCTCCATAGGGATTAGCTTCTGGTTTGAGGTCTTAAGTGGTCGAAGGGTCCGCCTCTCTCCTAAATGGAAGTATTAAGTAACCTAGTGAGACTCCAAATAAATAAATAAGGATGTATCTAAAAAGGGTTTACTCAGTGTTGAGGCCTTAAGTGGCTGAAGGGTCCACCTCTCTCCTAAATGGAAGTATTAGGTGACCTAGTAAGATTCCAAACAAATAAATAAATAAGGATATCCCTAAAAATGGTTTACTTCAGTGTTGAGGTCTTAAGTGGCTGAAGGGCTAGCCTCCCTACCGAAAGAAGTAACCTAATAAGATGCCATATTTATAATTAAAGAGTAAGAGTGGATATCTCGGAAAGGGTTCACTTCAGGTTTGGGGTCTTAAGTGACTATGACGTCCCCCTCTTTCCTATAAAAGAAGTATTAAGTAACCCATTGAGATTTCCAAGCAATGACAGCTAGATAGTACCATTGAGGAGCATGCTTCTGGAATTAGGTTTTAAATAACGGAGTTTATCTATTTACCATTGGGAAGTATTAAGTGGCTTGGGTACAGTCTCTTACGTTGCTAAAGCCGAAATAATAATAGTACCATTTTGGAGCATGCCTTGGGGATATGTCTTAAATGATGGGGTCTGCCTTAGTTAAGGTCTTAATGACCAGAGTCTGCCTATTTTATAATAAAAAGTTATTAAGTGGCTTGGGTATTATTTATTACATGACTACAATTTTATCGACGATAGATGCGGTAATAGTTGAACATTAAATGTCAGAAGTCTTAAATAGTGGTTAGAGGTCTTGCAGCTATGACCCATTAACCATTGACAACATTATTAGGAAACCACCTTGGGAATAGGTCTTAAATGATGGGGTCTAGCTCAATTAAGGTCGTAAATGACAAAGTCTACCTATTTCTCTTTTTAAAAGTATTACAGAAGCCCTCTTCATAATTTAGAAGTACTATGAGGCTAATGGGTTTGGAAGTATTGGGTGGTTGATATGGATTCATTACTATTTCGTACCTTAGGAAGGGATAAGTATGTAATTGTATATGCAATGCAAGGTTGGATTAGGATTCCTAACTTTGATGGACATAATAATTAAATGGAAACCTATCGGTGTAAGTTTATGTTATCGACAGTTTATATTTTTTTCAGTCACTAGAACGTTGTTCTGACCCACCTCCTCATTACAACCCATATGATTGATTTAGAGGAATAGGTCACTGCAGCTGGATGTGTTTTGTTGTTGGAGAGTCTTCTTTCTCTCATGCTCGATGCTGATGTGACAATATGCTATCCAAGGAATACCATTAACTCCAAGGTAGTAGTCATAGTCGATATTCTTATCATATTATTGTTTCCACTATGAGTTTAGATTTTTATAAATCTCCGGTAATGCTCATGCTTATTTGCAGGTATCATCAAATCTAATGATCTGTGCTTTGATGGACATAAGTTTCAATTTTTGTCAAAATTTGGGCCCATTAAGGTGTGGGTAGTTACATTTGGTATCAGAGCTCTAGGTCAATAGATCAGAGGTATTAGGATAAATTGAGAGAACGTATTAGTACTTTTCTATCTAGTAATATTATATTCTTATGCTAGATTCTAAGAGTTCCGGCTACAAAAGTAATTGTAGTTCCACTCCGAAGGAATGGACAAAGCAACTATGAGTTGGAAATATCTTAGAGCTAAGATTTTCACGCCAACTTCGAACTACCCTATAGAGTGTTGGCGTTGTGTAAAGCTCTGTTGATGAAGAGCATGCGTACAACATATGGCTGAATCTTGGAGACTGGAGGTGTTCGACTTGATGGTTGAGATTCTAACCACATTATGATTTTGGACTTTGAGTTCCAGTCAGAGACACACAATTATTCCAGACTGATGGGAAATTAGATTTTGTATGTCATAATTGTCCATAAGCAAGTTTTGCTAGGATGCATTCATTGGTCACCTCTTTGATGGCGAACCGGATTTTTATTTGAATAATTAATGTCATTTCCTTGGTCTAAAACCTGTGAGAGAATTTTTATAAAGTATATTTTGGAAATGCCTTAGATTTTCGAAAAAGAGGCTTTCAAAGAATTTCTTTTCCCAAGAACTTATTTTGGAAATTTTATTTTAGGAAAGTTTTTGAATTTTAATTTTCAAAGAAACACGTATACCACTAAGCTAGTTCTGTTATCAGATTTTTAGTTTATAAAAGATTAATTCTTTAAATCCTTAAATATTTATATGTATATATCAGTAAAAGCTTGATATTGATTTTTGGAAAGAAAATAGTTTACCAATTTGGGAAATTTGTGTTTCTAAAAGGTATTTGGAAACCCTAATATATATATATAAGAGTAACTTTTGAGGGAAGTTTTAGTATGAGATAGTTTCTGTTATTTAGAAACAAGCATAAAGGAGCATATATTTAGCTCGGTGATTTTTCGGTTTATAAAATCGAGGGTTTTATATTTTCTCTCTTTAAGGTACGAACAAAATAGGAATGACGATCAATTTTATTTGGGGTGTGTAGTTCGAATTTTTGTTAAACCCACCCGCTGTTGGAAGAAATATTTTTATGCGAAGTAGGCATGAAATACCAGTTGGAATATTTTTGTGTTTTTGAAAGTGTTGTTGGTCACAATAGTTTTGCCGAGGCTATCGCAATCTTGCCAAGGAAGGGTCTTTACGGTAAGGTGGATACCGTCATGTAGAAGACTGAAATTTTCTGGATGGGTTAAGTTGAAGATGGTTTTCGGAATGACATAAGAATAATTAATTTAACCGGCCCTATTGGGTCCATGTTTAGGCTGCACCCAAATCTAGGCTAGCGATCGACCAAGCGGTCGACCGTAGCACGGTCGACCAGTTAACCTAGTAGCGGTCGACTGCTAGGTGGGCTCGGGCTGAACCCGAACCTGGAACGCGACTATAAGTTGCGTCCAAACCTTTAGCCGCCACACCCCCCTCACTCTCTTCCTCATCTTCAATTTTTAGCCGAACCTAATTCCACCTCCCCTTTCCTCCGCTTAACCAAAGCCTTTCTCCTCCACCAACCGACGCCAAAATCCTTGTGCGTCAAATCTTGCCCCATCACTACTCCAGATCTAAACACTTTTCTCCCTTTTCCATCCACCTCTCAGCCTATGGCACCACCACATACCGGCGGCTCTTCCTCTTGCCATCATGGCCTTACTCTGCAAGAAGCCGCTTGGCTTGACTGGAGCGAACGGAAGATCCCACCTATCTTTGAACGACGTCCTTTGATTTCCTTCACAGACGACCGACGACATTCGAAGATTTTGCTGCTCTTGAGCTTGAAGAACTTTTTGTCATGGCAAGACTTGCACCGATCCTCTGCTTCGAGACTTATGAGCAGGAATATTACCCGTGATATGTCCGTCTCTTCAATGCACAAATGACGTAAAATTTCGATGATGGAAACAACTACATTAAGTCCGAGGTGAAGGGAGTTCGGATTGAGATGTCAGATGATGATCTTGCTGGAATTTTGGAGATATCTGTAGTAGGCGTAGATTTGGACGACACTAATATGACTGACCCTGAGATTCTTTAGCGGATCTTTTCTGGAAATGTCGGTGATTGAAGGACTGACAATTTGTGACCGATGGCCCGTCCCGTCATACGATCATTCAACACAACATCATTTCGAATACGGGGAGTCTTGACCAAATCTACAACTCTATGTGGAAAGCTGCCTATGCTATAATTGGTGGTGTAGCCGTCAATTGGGCTCGTGTCTTGATGCTCCATATGGTCGATCAGGGAGTTGGTGTAATGCCCCTGAATTTTAATTAACATTATTCGTGATATTTAATTAGATAAATTAAATAGAATAATGTGAATAATTAAGGAGATGAGATTAATAAATCCAATGACCGTGTCTTAATGAATGAACTGAAATAAGACTTAACTAAATTTAGAAGGAGGAATTTTCCTAAGGGGTAAAACTTGGAAATGGGGCTACATTTCTTAGTATATATCTCTTCCTCCACTTTAATAAACTTTCACTTTCTCATACATAACTTTTTACCTATATTTCGGCCGGCCATTAAAAGCTCTAGGAAGAGCATAAATTGAAGAAAAATCTAAGGAATTAAAGCTAGGAAATTATCTCATTCTCCAATCAACTAATCAAGGTGAATAATAATGTTTATCATCTCATTTTTCTATGTTTGGATCTGTTATGGGTTATACCCAATTCATGTTTGTGATTTTGGTTAGGATATAACCATTTAAACCTTTGTTTGGATAAGACATAGGTGTTTTAAATGTTAATGGGCTAATTAACACGTTTTTATTCAGTTTTGGTTAAATTTCGAGTTGTTTGGATCTTCATATGCTTTGAAATTTTAATATGTTAAAGTATATGATTTATCATATTTTTGGGGATTTTCCTTAGTGATTTACTAAGGTAATTAAATTATTTAAGCCTAAGGGCTAAACTGCAAAATTGCCTTCGAATTAGTCAATTCAGAGGGAAGGCTGCAATTCGAAATTTTAATTGGGGAAGAAGAATAGTGTTTTAAGAAAAATGTTAACTTTTGTATACCTTTTACTATTTGGAAGTGCAGGAGAAGGCTCCTCAGCCAATCAAAATTAGACAAGCAAGATAAAACATCACTTCAGTAGGCCCAGTTCTGCCTTCGACTCCAACAAGTCCGCTTTTACCCTTTCGTCTAAGGCGGAAGGTAAACAATTACCCTTCGCCTAAGTCGAAAGGTAGGCACGGTGTCGAAGAGAAGAGGGGCGAAGGGATGGAGAGTCTGCTTCCTTTTCTTTCGAATAGAAACATAATTGCTTTCGAATAAGTTGAAGGGGGATCCTTCGACTCTGTCATTTTATAAAAGACTAAAAAATTTATATATTCAAGAAGGGGTTTTGAAGAGGATCTTCGAAAGTTTAAACCTTCAAGAGAATTGTTTTAAAATGTTTTCTAAAAAGGTGTTTTAATCCTTTCGAATAAGTCGAAGGGATGCCTACGACAAAGCCGAAGGGAAAGAAGGGGAAGAAGAAGGGGTTATTTTTAAAGTAAAAGTTTTAATACCTTTCGATAAAGTCGAAGGGTAAACCTTCCGACCAGGTCGAAAGTATACTTTCGAAGGGTTGGTTCCAACACCAACAATTCATTGTTTTTGAATGGTTTTGCAAGGTTTGATTTTGAAAGGTTTTGAAGGGGTTACCTTCAATGATTGCGAATGGTTTTGAGTTTCATTACTTTTAAAAGGTTTATAAATGGTTTTATAGAGGGGATACCCCAGGCTTTCGACTAGGTCGAAAAGAAACCTTCCGACAAGGTTGAAAGGTATGATTTTGTGATGCTTTCAAAAGGAAGGCTTCCGAATGGGCTAACTTCGAAGGGTTATTTGCTTTCGAATGGGACTTCATTCGAAGGGTTTTAAAGGGCTGTTTTTAACCATTTTTATTGAGTAAAGTTTTGCTAATTCGAAGGGGCTACTTTGAAGGGTTATAACATAAAATACTTATCTTTGTTTAAATATGTAAGGGGGATCCTTATTTAAATTGAATGTTATAAAACCTTGGGGACACCGGGGTGGGTTTAATGTTTTCGATACATAGTTTAGGGTTACAAACAGAGATATGCTTTCAAAAATATACATTGAGGCTATCAATGTGTTTTTATTTAACCTAATTGGGGTTACCAATAGGAATAGGTTAAACAGGTGGTATACCTGGGGAAAATAAGTAATCATGGGGATCATGAATTTTTATAAATAATCATAGGGATCATGGTGTTTTAATTGGCCAAGTGATGGGTTCTTGGTTAACCTAGAAAAACCATGGAATGTGCGGTGGATAGCCCACATCAAATTTCTAAAGTAAATAATGTTTTGCCAGAGGTGGTTAGACTCGAGATTTGGCACCCAAGGGTTCATAGTTATCCTAGGAAAACTGTGGAGTATGCGGTGGATAGCCCACACCACCTTTTATAAAACAATGTACGATGGATAATCTGCATTTATTTTAAATGGATTTGGGACGGATAGTCCTATTAAATTATGGCGGATAGTTATTTTAAAGGTTTTAGAGGGGAACTATAATAAATTGTTTTTAGATGGGAAATCTAATAAATTGCTTTTAGATGAGATATCTAATGAATGGGTAGATGGGATATCCAATATATATGATTTACGGCTTTATTTCATATTATGTTAAGACTAATCATTTTGGATGCAGGAGCATAGTAAATGATTTGCATGTTTTGTTTTGGATACTAGTGAGGGGACAACCCGTTCCGCTAAGCGGCGTGGTCTCACTAGATATCTATTTATGATAAGAGATGATAGGGGATTATTCATACCAGACTTATCGTCTGACTCAAAGTTTGTGTTTCTCCACAAACTCTCGGGTACTCAAAATTAATTTGAGTAGTTTGAGAGTGGGAGACTTTCACGTTTTTGGACGAATAAGCTTCAGGAGATGTGCGGGAGGCAGTTTTAGCTATATAGGAGCTATTTTGTGTTTTTCGATGTGATGTACTAAGAACTATAAAGTTCATATTTATTAGTTCTCTGATCATCATAAGGGGACATCTTCATATGTCGCTCTTATCGTATTTTGTATATATATATGTGATCTGAATGTGGTTAACGTCTGGGATTATGTAATTAAACCTTAAATTGAAATTCATAAGAAATGAGAAATTCTGTTTTGTTGAAGTTTAAATTTTTTCATATTCTTGTGTTTCTGTGTTGCCAATAGTTTGAAGATTCTGATTTCAGTCACTCAGAAATAACACCTATGGATGACTGCAGCATCCGTAGCAGTTAGTTTTGAGCCTCCGGAAGTGGGATGTTACAGTTGGTACCCTGAGGACTCACTTTTCATATTGCCACTTGCTCACTCGAGTGTTTAAGCATTATGAGGTAAATTTGAGTGGAGAGCCAGTAGTGAAGGGCGTCCCTCCCGCCATTGACCGGACCACCATTAAGATGATGAATATTCCTTTACCGCTTGCCATGCTACTTGTACCACCACCAAAGCCGAAACACCAGCAGCGGGGGATAGCGTAAGGCGTCGAGGGATACATGAGTCATGAGCTTACTGCTATCTGACATATTCAGGCAAAGCTCTGAGAGATTAGGACAGAGCAGCAGCGCCAAGGGCGTGAGATTGGGTGCATATCCGCCATGCTGCGACCATTCCATGGTCGCAACAATGGCTCGAGCTCCAACCGCGGAGCAAGACCTTCTCACAGTTCTTAGGAGGGTTTTTATTTAGGATTGTTGTATCTTTTTATTTCCAACATTTATTCTTTTCTTTTGGGTTGTTGGATTGTAAAACTGTTAGATGTCTCTTATAAAAGGCACGCACAATATTATGAGTTTCTATTTATTTTTTGTGTTATTGTTTCTGGATATGCAAACAGCTCATATATGTATGCATAGTAGAGAAATGATATAAATACGGGAATCTCATAAAGACACTTAACTAATAGTAATGCAATATAAGACTAGAAATTTAGAATAATTGAAAATTTTAGCGAAGGACGTGACAAAGTTGTTTCGATATCACGGGCCATTGCTCATGTTCCTTAAAAGCTAAAATTCTTGTATAATAGACGTGTCAACATTTTTAAATAAAATGTCAAATTCTTCGGTAGAGATTAGTTGTAGAATTTTGGAATCTGGTTATGTGTTTGGCGCATAACCGACTTCCGATAATGTTGAAAGTGTGGCTCAGTTTATCAAAATTTTTTAGAAGGAAAATATTTTGAAAAATTTCCACTTGATTTGAAAAGTTCACTTTTGAAAGAAAAAAAGAGTAAGAAAAAGTTTTGCGTTTTAGTTATTTTTGACTCTTAAATTATTTTTAGAGTTTTTGTTCAAAATTTTATTTCAAGGGAAAATGTGCATCCAAATATTTTGGGATTTTATTTTTCAAATGACATACAGATTTGAAAAGTGAGAAAGATTTTTGTAAAATTTTGATTTTGAAGGCCACATATTAGGTGTAGGAAAGACAAATAGAAATTTGCGATTTAGCGACACATTAGGGTCGACGATACGATTAATGCAAGCGATAATAAGGGAAAAGCTGATCTAGCCTTGGAATTTCTACTTCCATACCTTATCGACGATGCGCGCAAGTCTATTTTTAGACTTAATTCTATTTTAGAGCTTGAAAATAAGCCTCCTTATGCGTTTTTTACGTGGAAAATTTGGAGTAAATCAATGGCAGTGAGGAAATTTCCACTGTACTATGGAAATATGAAGATTATAGTGTGGTAAGAATGTTAAATTCTCCGCCTAAATTCCTTTTTTCGGGCATAGAAGTAAAGTTTAGGAAGTGATTTTTTGATGCGTTAGATCATTGGATGATAGGAAGTGGATGCAAAATTTGTTGCTTCATACTTCTCTTTGTAGGAGTATGGGGTCTTTGGTTGAAAATATTTTCAAAAAGTTGCATTCATGTAGAACTGACGGTATATATTTAGGTTGTTTGCATCATATTTTTAAAATGTTTTTCAAAGAAATGCATTCATATAGGAGAATCCGATTTAGAATCATTCTGCATACATATTTTCTATATGATGGTACAGTAATACACTATGCACTTATGCACGTTTGGTTGCAAAATTGGTTGTACACTCATTGGTTGTGTAGTTTAGGATAATTAGAAGCAAAAACCTTGACTAAATCAATGGTGAAATTTCGAGGATGAAATTCTGTACAGCGGGGAAGAATGTAACACCCCGTAATTTGGCGATAGTTATTTAATTAGTTAGTTAATTAATCAGGCTCCGAAAATGGAATTTGTGCAAACGATGGAATTTGATCGCGAAACTTGCATCATTGTGTTCATGGAAAAATTCTAACAAACTTTCGTATTTGGAGTTTTACGATCGGAGTTCAAACAAAGAAGTTACGGACGAAAAATGAATTCGGAATGGAAATAATTAAATAATTAACGTTTTTATATTAATTACCTGGGCCCACAAGCTGACCCATCATTGGGGACGGTCGATTCCTAGCGGTCGACCGGTCACCCAAGGGCGGTTGACCCGTGGCGACTTGGCGGCTCCAGTAAACCTAGGCCGCAACGGCCCGGATTTAATATATTTTGATCTAACGGTTCTGGTTGATTCTAGCGCCTATAAATTCAGGCCTAGCCCTCCCTTCTCTTATCATATTTTTCTAGAAGCAGCAACGAAGCTCTATCATTTCTTCTACTCCATTTTCTGATTAAATTATAAAGATAAGATGTTTGTATCTGTATTCATAAAAAACAGAGAAGAGTAGGAATCTAATAAAAAGGAGAAGATAAGAGAATCAACCATATGCGTATTTGAGGTAATTTATATATTTGTATCTATTTTCTCTACCAATCCCAAATCTCTTCCAAAATCTATAATTCTATTGTATGTATATACCATTTTATACATATCTCTTGGATTAAAAAGGATTTGGAGATTAATCAAAGGTTCTACTTCAGATCTGGAGATTTGATCGCTTTTAAAGGATGAGTGAGAATTTTTATAGATTGTTATAATATGAAAACTATCATGTCGGTGTTTATTCGATTTTTATACCTAATTGGATAATTGTTTATGAGTTGTAGGCAACGAATTGAATACGATTTGAATATAATAAATATCGCCTATATATTCTTGTTTATAAATCGATCTAGCATTGTATACAACCTGATCTGAAAATCAGTCCCAAAAGTATGAATTTAAAATATTAATTTAAATGAAATTTATTACAAATCTGAAATAGGTTGTATAAGAATATTATAAATTTGGATTATTACCCTAATCTTGCTAGAATATAAACTTTTCTACATTTGAAATTGTTGGAATTTAGATCCATTTAATATTTGTAAATTAGTGTTATTTCTTTTCCTTTTTGAAAGATAAAGAGTTTGATCTGATAAGGAATAGATGAAAATAGAATGAGAAAGAGATATGTAAAGTATGCATTCATTGTATTTTACACTGTCTATTTCAGTAATAAAAAGAAATGATTATTCCTTGTAATTTCAAACGATGTAATCTTTTATATTTAAAGTTAAATCTTCTGTTTTGGACTAATTTATGGAAATTATAATGGATAATCTTTTCAGATATGATTCCAATAATTTAACATGGAAAAGTATATTCTAGTAAAAATATAACTAGAACATATTTAATAAAAATAAATATTTGTACGTAATTACCGCGCTTATAATAATTAAATAAAAAGCTAATAACGACGTTTGCGCATAATATTCACATTTAGGGTAATTAACTAATAAGAAAAGAATTTAAAAGGTTGTAACTCCAATAAATGGCAATAAATATGAGAGTTGCAATAAATGAATAGGGTAAATGGATCAATGAGACTAATAAAAATGGAATAGATATAAAAGGTTACTAATTTGAAATTAGTAATCATACATAAATGTCTTGGGAAATGTCCGTTAGGATTTTATGGTCAAATTTACATTTATGAGCATTAAACAGGGATATATATATATATATATAAATATATCAATATTTGAAATTTGAATTTGAAATTTGAAATATATTTTTATTCCAGATCTAGATCTGTTTTTAGATTTAAATCCACCATAAGATATTTTACATACTAATTTAAATCATTAGAATTAGTCAACATCTTCAAATTATATGTATATAATCTTTAAACACACACACATATCTATACTATATTATTATTAGTGAGTTAAATTTCAAGCTCACACAAGCCCCCTTGAAATTTGGCAACTGAACGGTCTCCAAGTCTATACTATACAAGTCGCATTTTTCATTTTCTTACATTCGTCATTCCCTGCTCTCCGCTTCTTCGTCATCCTCCAAACCCTAGATATTGACATCCCTCCTACGAATTCCATAACCTACTGCTACTCTCTTCTTCATGTCTCCTCTTCCAACCGAAAAAATTATAGCCCCCTCCAATTGAACATTCTCCTTTTTCGTCGTCGTTCTACGCTCTTCCAACTACTACCGCCAGACACATCAAGTCAGAATCAACTCCAGAACGATTGAAAATTGGATACGCCTCTCCTTCCCTTTCCGTTCATCAAATTATGCATTAGGTATTTTGAAAATTTCCTTACAAAATCTATTCTTTTTATAGATTTTAGAATTTTTTGAATGTGTTCGTTATAGCCTAGATGGGAACTCTATGGATAAGGATTTTGAATCCATGTTGGTTGTGTATGAAAAATTATATAATTTGAAATAGGTAATTATTTGATTTGAATATTGATTGCTAATTTGTTAAGATATTTGGCTTCTTATTGCATTCAATTTTTGTATTTTTCGAACTGTCAGGTAGATCTAAAGCTAAAGATATGCAAAAGTTCATTACTTGGAAGGGTTTTGGTTAGGGATGCAAACTCATTTGCTGCTTCTCAACTCATACTTGGTGTTGCCAAAAGAAATCACACAATCGGGTTCGTTCTTTTTAAATACACATCTGAACCTATCTTTTACATTTTTATCATTTTTATGATTTTATTTGTTTATTTATTAAGTTGTATGTTTAATTAGGCCCTCACCAATATTAGTGGCAAATTACTTAGATATAATTTTGTAGTACGTGATGATTTTGCTTTAGTAAAATCGTATACTTAGATATGTGTCCATTTTATTGCATGGTTTTATATGAATTTTCTTACTACATTGCTTTATAGTTTATGTGAAATTACATGGACCTCAGTTCATATGACACGTGAATCTTGATTGCATACAACTTTTCATGTTTGTTTTTGTTCTTCTTTTTAGCATATAATTTATAAGTCAAAATAGTTCTAAAGGGAAAAAAGAAGCTCAAAAAACATTTTTGACTGATATACATTATCTAAAGTTGTTTTCTATGCATTGGACTTAAACCTTGTGTCAGTGTGCTTGACAAATCACATTCATAGATAATTAATGGTATCATAGTATGTTATACTATATGCAATTAGAGTAATCTACATAATAAGCGCTCATAGATCTATAAGAAAAAACATGGATATTTAAGAAAACGGTCATTAAAACATCCTTTGTTGATAGATAATTTAACTAAGAAAGATCACATTTTCGTTTTTCTCTACGAAACTGTTGTACCATAAGTATATATGTGTATCAAATATGAATATAAATTGAACATAGGGGAAATAAAGTTATGAATCTACATAAAATCAAACCACGCAAAGTTATTCCATCATCTACCAATGACACAAGTAATAGATAGTAGTTCTGATAATATATATACTTACACTTTCATGAATACTATAAGATCTCTTATTAAACAAAATTACAATCCATTTTTTTTTGCAAATATCATGAAAAGTCTTTTGTAAATATTATATAAACTCTTATAAAACAAATGTCAAGTCCAAAAAAAAATCATTACATCACACTATTCTATATTACAGTTGCTGTAAATTATGGTGTGCCTAGCATAGGCCAATGATGTTTGCATGGATATCATGAAGTTTCGAATGAGCATGTTAATAATAATAAGTGACATGCGTAAACATAATTTGAGTAAAAAAGCATCTAAACCAAGGTCAACTTTATTTTATTCCATCATTGCAGCCTTAAGAAGCAAATAATGGAGATCCCATCAATGGTTAAGGATACTACATTAACTAACAATTTAAAATTTGTGAGTAAAATATCCTATGAAAAATTTCTGATTTAAACACCATTATGGATTCAGTTGAAAAGTTCAGTACTGTCTGCTTGCCTACAATACTTTGTTGGTTGTAGCATTAGCATCTACCTATCTTAATCTATTTTTAAATGTCCAACCTTTTCAAACTGGCACTTATTTATGCTTTTGCTATGTTCCTGTTCTAACTTCTACTCCTATATTTACCATCGCTAGAAAAGAAGGGAAACACGACCAAAATGATATTGTATAACGAATGATATATTTATCCTTTCTTTGTACGAGCATTGCAATTTTTTCATACATAGGCAATGCTTAAGGATAATTGTAATTTTTTCATACACACCTTCATGGAACACTTTCAAAAGATAAACTTATACACAGGCTAAATTGTTTTTAATATAATTTATAGGTAGTTTAGGGAAAGTTAAATATTTTTTTTGTACGAGCATTGCATGTCATTCAAATTTACCATATGTTTTAGTTCTGGTAATTTCTTACTGTAATTGTGTGAAATCTGAACTATTTTGCATTATAGCATTCCCTTAGTAAATAGAGTTAACATAAACAAATTATTTTGGATTTTTACTTTTAGTTAGATTATATTTCTTGATAATAGCTAATGTTCTTAAGATTACTTTTCAAATTTTTAACAGCATTGCCAGTTTAAGAAAGATTTATATCTATTTCACGTATTACTTTTACTACTTAATGCTTAACATGATTTCCAAGCGTATATCATAAAGTCAATCATGATATTACATATAAACTGGAGTTTTAAACAATAATTTCATAAAAAATAAAATGTGCCAATAATCAACACTATCAAGGATAACAGTCTGAGTGTTTGACTAGCCTTTTACCCTATGGAATTATAACACCCAACTTAAGTGTACAAATTTGAAAAACATTCAAAAATATATCCAATTTAGGCTCCTACTATCATGAATAAGTTAAAGAAATTTATTTTTTGTCCCCAATAAGTACTTCTGTATTCAATATACACTGTTTATTTTCAGCGCCAATAAAGATAAGTGGTTTCTTTTATCTTCTATTCTTTTCATTAAAATATAAAAATAATTTTCTAGAAAATAATAGTTATATTTCGTTCATACTATGTACAAGTATGGCCTTGGGAGCAGCTTTGGTTGCAAGCCGCTTCCAGAGAGTCTTTCTTTCTATTGACTTACTTGCAATTTGCTTGGTAAGTGGCGTCTACTTCTTTATTCGCATTGGTGTCATTAATCATTTAAATAAATTATATCAACATTTTGGAAACTTGATACTAATTATTTGGGTGGTTCTGCATTACTTAAACTCTTAAGATATGAATGGAAGTTCTTTAAACGAACCAAATTCATGATGGAAAATATAATACTGAAAGATAGAATACTCTTGTGGATGTTATATTCTACTATTTCATTTTTTTTTCACGAGCATAAAGTAATTTCTTACTTTTAGATTAGAAATTTGAAAGATAATATTTTCATTTTTGAACATCCATATATTTTCCTGCCAGTACCACTTCATTCAAGGCAGCAAGGAAGAAAGGGGTTGAAACATTTCATCATATGAAAGTAGTTTTTTGATTAGTATATAATAAGTTTTTACTATTTTCATATATATATATATATATATATATATATGGCATGCATAAGCATACTAATGTTATGATATACTAATATGAAATAGGAATCAATCACATTGAAGCTAACTAAACAAGAGCAGTTTAGCGTTAAAATGCCTAAAAAATTAACTAAATCATAAATCGGTTACTTTTATATTTTATTGGTGATGAAAATATTATTTTATTAGGGTTGTAAAATTTATGTGAAGTTGATTGTTACATGTTTAGATCTCTCTGTGATTTCTTATTACTTTCGAGTATCAAGTTTTACTTGCATCTTCTCTTTGTTGATGGGGAAAAACAGGATGTATATCGCTTTCCAATACTTTTCACACTATACATATTTATCGAATATGTGTTCTAATCAATTTATTGATGTTTCAATTTTATTAGGTCACACTGGTAATGGGTAGTCCCCACTATCATCCCCAAAAACTGTAAGGAGGTATGTTATAATCGTTCAATGATAACGCACATTTTTAGAATCATCGCCGATGCTTAATCTCACTGTACTTTTGGTCCGCATTTCTTGATAAATTAAATATCAAATCCTTGGTTGGCTAATTCATATTTTTTGAATTTCGTACTGTAAATGCTTCATATCTTTTCCCAGTATTGATATAATCTCGAACTATAGATATGCTTGAGGTAAGTTATGGAAATTCAAGATATGCTTAGTTGGTACTTTAAAGGAGAGAAAATTTAAAGAAATCCTTTCGCATGGTAAGTCAGTATCCTGGAGGAATGTTGAAGTGTTTGGTAATTCATGCAAATTCCGTTTTCACAAGAGAAAAAATCACCTTACTTATTTATATGGCTGACCAATTAATGGTTATGTAAACAAAGATCGGGGATTCGAAAGCAAAATCATATGTACCTTAAACAGTCACCATGAGGTAGCTAACTCATTACTATCTCAATAACAAAAGTAACGCTAGAATTTTGTTCATTTATGGCGATGTGTTTGCATAAATTACTCAAGTTATTATATTTGGGCTTGATTGTCATTTACGAAATATATTAGTTTGGACGTTTTTCTCCTTTTGAGTTTTTTCCATGCTAAATTTGGAAAGGATAAAAAGTTTTGGTTATCAACCGAACTATAAATCATTTAATTTTCTTCCCTGGGTATGGTGAGTAATTATGATTTCATCCCCTACCTACCTTAGGACACATCCATCCAATTCATGTCTTAATCCTCATGCAAGTATGTTATATACCATCTTATACTGTCATATTCTTTGATGCGATAATAAACATTTAGAAAATTTCATTTGATATATTATTTTTACTTATTGTACATATTTTGATATAATCATTTCTTCCTGATACAATAGACTTATAGCTAATTTGTATCAAGGTCGTCCTTACACAATACAACAATATGTTTTATTCGAAAAATTATATATATATGTATGTGTGTGTGTGATGCATATGAGTAGGATGTTAAGTCAAAGAAATAAATATCCTATAGGTATAAGCTAGAGAGAAAATAACATAAAACAGGATGCCTTCCAGGATACAGTCTTGGTGATTTTTTTATATGGTTATTTTTTAAAATGTTTATTATAGTTATTTATGATTGTTATTTTATCATTAGGATGAGGGAGGTGGAAAAATAGTTGCATTTTGCACAAACGGTCCACAGTATTTCCATTATGATGACATTTAGAAGCTTTCGCCTTATAGCTTACTGAAATTAAGTATTTCTTTCTGTATTTTCTTATTATTATAAAAAATTATTCAATTATAGCACTTGATTATATATTAGTATTAGTAGATAAAATGATTTCTTTCACTTCTGAATCCAAAATAATTCGATTAGGGGTCAGTACACAAAGATTTAAGGCTATTTCTTCAATTTTCTCCCCCCTTCTAAGTTCATAGCTTTCGTGGTAGCTTCGTCGTAGTTTGCTTGACTAGATTTCATTAATAAAATACTAAGCATAAGAAAGTTGCATGCAATGCTTTTTTGACCATACAACAAACTGATGTAATCTACTTAATACTCCATATAATAATGAAAAAGTCTTTACTTGATAAATGTAATACTGAGAATGAGAAGGCTGTATGCAAGACTAACTCCAAGAGCAGCATTCCAAGTCATTTGGTTGAGGAAACTTGCTAGGCCAAGGGTAGTACTAAGGAAAAAAATACCACAAACTTATGTATAAAAAGTTTAGTACAACATTGAGCTTTTATATTTGTAGTCTTGCAAAGTAAGGTTATGATCGGCATGGATTTTGGATCTTGGGTAACCGTTGTTTTTTTATCAAAGGTTTTTTCAAACAGAAGTTGAAATTCTTTATGGGTTGGGAAATAATATTTATGGGCCGACCTTAATGTGCGCAATGATTTTTTATGTAAATAGCCATTGGTGTTATTCGATGCAAAAAAATTTGTTACTTTTGCGTTTTCAGTTTTCACCATATGCTCATGTACTAACAATGTATGACTGAAGATGAATTATTATTTTGCACTATATTATATCTCAAGTTATTCCAATACCATGTGAAAGCAATTTATCCGCATGTAAATAAAATATTTATGCATAGAATACACTTTGTAATTATATTATTTTGATATCTTTGTATGTGTCATTGGAATTCTCTACCTTCAAACATTATGGTGTGCATGTGCAAGTTTTTAAGGATACAATAATGTGCATGTACGAAAATCATTAGTTTTATATATGCAGGGTAACAACCAATGTATTAGTCGGATGCATTTGTCCGATACAAAAAGCATAAATTGTACAGGTTAAGTTTAGAGCCATTATGATCTTTATAGGAAAAATGTTATATGAATTAGAATATTAAAAAATGCGATTTTCACATAGGAACTTAGTATTTTGCTTCTGATATGACAAATTTCTGTTTTCCTTACTCCTTTGAAATAATGACCAGCAACATCTTTTTGCTGCTGTCCATGAACAAACAGAAAAAAGCCCTAGGTGTATAGTGTTGCTGTAGCATATGTGATACAATTTCTTTGCCGTTTGATGCACTATCATCATAATATGCCAACTCCATATCAACACATGCCCAAACCGTAAACAAATAAAGGAATAACAAAGTATATAAAATCTCATACCCACCAAATTATAATCTTACGTTTTACGTACACAATTATTTGTATCTGCATTTTTTTCTGACCTTTACCCTATCTTGGAAAATTTCAGCCATGGACGCTAACATACACTGAGACTTTAACTGGCCTATAGTATTTACTGAAGCTGTAAATACTACCTGAAAGATTTGAACCATTACCAGCACTACTAGCTTATTTATTGCTTAAAGTTATTCGTTTTGGCTATTGTATTCATATATGACACTTATACGATACTTTAGCCTTTTGGTTTGTCACCTATTTGAACATGCTTCTTTCCTACTGTTCTATTTACATACCCGTCCATACAGTTATTCATTAGCATAATTGTGCTTGAAGCCAGTCTAATAATCTAATAGCCTACAGCAACCCCAATAGATCAACGGTTCCAAATAACTCCCTTTATAGCTGCCACGACTCAAAAGGCACATAAACTATATGTTCTCTTATTCTTTCTCCAGTAGAAGAGAGACCCCATGGCGGTGTTGACGTGTAACGAATGTAACTAAGAATTCAATGAGGAAGAAGAGAAGAAATTCCATTACAAATCTAAATGGCATCGCTACAATCTCAAACACAAGGTAAATTTTACGTTTCCGAATAATGATTTTGATTGTTCCTTTTTCCTGTCCTTTGAACATAAAATTGTTCTAAATACCCTTTTAATGTATATTTTTGCCAAAGGATTGTCGGACAAGTTTATTTTCTATTTTATTTTTTAAAGTTTTAGTTTTAGTTTTTTTTTTGTTTCTCCAACGCGATTACTTTCAGAACAAATTTTTTTGCTTCTCCCATTTATTTAATTTTAAAGGTAGCTACGTCGTTATCAATTATTTTGCTTCTTCAAATCTGATATTTATTTTAGCTCAACGTATCCGTATCATGTAGTGTAAAAGCTGCGCATCACGTAGTGTAAAAGTTGTGCTCAGTTAACTGTTAAGGTTACTCAACTCTTTCTGTTACTCATTTACCGTGTTTATGCATTCATTCATTTTCTATGCACATGCTTAAAACAGGTAGCAGGTGTCCCAGGAGTAACTGAAGCATTATTTCTGGCTAGGCAAGCTTCTCTAGCAGAAGAACGTAATAAGTTGGGTGAAAAGCCAATGTCATACAACTTTTCTTTATGTAGTAAGCAATATAGAAGTGCAAAGGCTCGTGCTCAACATATCAATTCACGTGTCCATATAATGAGGGATTGGCAATGGTCAGATACTTCAGCTGCAAGTATTACTGTTATCAAGAACGCTTTCATCAAACAAGGAAAGTTGCTTTCCCAACCTGCTGGATTCTCATTCAACATCAATCTATGAAAATATATGAAAAGAGGCAACTGTAAATATGTGAATAAGAACTCCACTAGAACAAGAATAGTTATTGCTGATATAATAATTCATATATTAAGTTCTTTTATGAAAATTGAAGCTACAAGAGGCTGGAGTCTCACTTTGGAGTTAACCGCAAGAAAGATTTACTCAAGGCTTAGAGCCATCTTGATAGGTGGAGAAGTATTGATTTGCATTCACGCGTCTTAAAATTGTTACTGATTTCTTCATCTTGGTTATATGCTACGTTTGATATTTTATGCTATGATATTTTCATTATGTGAACTATTTCATTCGGTACTATATTGTTTTGTGTCATTGTGACTAAAATGAATTGGATCATTTTGGTAGATGTGTTTATGTTATTATATTATCATATTAATTTTAACATTGTAAAACCTTGATTACTGTCCGGTTATCTTTTCTATTTTAGAACAACGTGCTTCCTATAAGGTTGACTGTTTTTTTTAACAAAGTGCTATCAGAACTTAATAGAATTAATAAATTAATGGAAGAAGTGGATGAGAAATCAAGTAAAGAAATTATGTACTTTTATTAACCTAAATATATGTTAATCAGGATGTTTCACGTTTTTAATGATAATGATATATCATGTGAACTTCCTAATTTTTTGTTAGTTTATATTTTAATTTATTTTTATCTGCATAACCCATTAGAATGCCATGTAAAAACAATCATTCAATGAGTTCTTTTGCATATTAGTGATCGACAAAAGGTCTGTGGACACCTTATAGCTTTCATGTTGTTCACAATTTATCACCAATTACATTATGAATCAAGATAAATTCTAATTAGCGTTTTCTTTTGAATGTTGTATAGTGACGGTAAACGATGAAACAAATTCTGCCAATAGTAAATGAACCATGTATTGAGTAGTCATTTTTAGCTGAAGGAACTATATATATTCTCAACTCATGCATGTTAAATAACTACAAGTAGGCAAATTACTATAGGCCTTGCATTTATCCTTCTCTTCATTCCACATTTGCTCGAGATTTTACAAAGATATGCTCAATAGCTATAATGGTCGCCCGTCTACATTTAGAGACTATGAAACTTGAAAAGTGTTACAAAATATGTATAACATCATCTCCTTTCCTATCACCCAAATAAAACAACTCAAAAATTAGAGAGACATAACTTGAAAAACAGTTTCCTAAAATAAATTCTTACATTGAATTACCACATATACAACCAAGTGGAAAATTATGATTAACATGAGAATAAAAAACCGGATAAAACGGATCTATAAGAATAATATAACCACAATTTCAATTAGATTTCAATATCTTACACATTGTGATATGCGACTTTTTTATAATCGATAATTACGAGAGAAAACTCTTCCCAATGTTCATAAATAATAAAATTCCCTTATTTTTAGACTTTCCAATAATAAATAATGACAATGCCGCATTACTGCTCAATATTTACTATTATTGCCAACTGTTAAATCTAAAGAATTTTTTTTCAACTATTTCCAATTATTAGTAGTATACAACTAAGATGGTCGCTACATTAAGCAATCTTCTATTAACAAAATTATGTGCTACCACTTATTACAATGTACTCTTTATACAGCCAAGCCTCATGTACATTGATATCAAAGGTGATTTCCTTTTACTGGGTGTACCAAAATCTATTTCTTCTAATTTTTCTCAAACTATTGTTGATAGTTGAACATGTACTGATGTAACATCCTAGAATTTTTAAGTACGGGATTGTAAACATTTAATCTATTTTAAATGTTTACTATGGGTGTTGAACTAATTTTTAATTCGGGGTAATCAGATTCAATCGATAAAATAAGCTATAAATTTTAATTATAGCAATTCCGGTTGAATTTGAAATTGAACAATAATAATTATATATTCTGAATTGAGATAAAAGTAAATCTGGATGTAAATAGTGATAAAAATGGTTTTAAAAATTTATTTTTAGTTATTTGAGTGTAAATAGTGTGATGGGAATTTTAGATGAATTTTAAAATTAATAAATTAATATTTGGGATTTTATATTAATTTAAAAATGAATTTAATATTATTAAAATGCAATTTAATCAGATTTTGGTCCGGATTGAGCCAGAATGTTTTTAACATGTTTATAAATTTTATATGATTTATTTTTAAGTTAATAAAATTTTAAAGTGAAATTTTAAAGCGTTTTCGTGAATTTTGAAAATCGCCAGGTATAATAGACGAGTTAAAATAGCCTTCCGGGGCACAGTCTCAAAATTAGACGAAACTAGTTCCATTGGATCCATAATAGATAGTTATTATCAGATTTCAATTTTCGTAGCAATCGGAGTTGTCGTTTGACAATGGCAGCTCGAAACGCATCAAAATCGATTTAACCGATTTAATTTTAAATTGATCGTTTAATTTCGTATCTCGCGCATACGATCGAATTAGCTTACGAAACTAGTTCCATTGTGTCCGGAACATGGAAAAACCCCAGGATAGCCTGTTGGAACGTGAGAATTGGAGGTCGTTTACATTAACTATTAATTTGAGAAATTTTATTAATTAAATAATATTAAATTTTATTAAATATACATATATCTCAAAACCCTAGCTCCATATTCAGAGCCGCCGTCTTCATACCATCAATGGCCAGTATTGTGTTTCGTTCTTCTTCCTTCTGCTCCGAATCCACATATTAATTCACAAAATTTCCAACTAGAAGGTTGAAGGGGATGTCGAGCTCTACAATTTGGACGGTCGAGATGTAAATCGGAGGAATGTGGAGGCCGAGAGGGAGTCATGTTCGCCGCGCCTTTGATGGGATGTCGCATCACTTAGGGACGACCGAGCTTCACCGCATCTGGGGTGGTGGTGGAGGCGGCAAGGGGCTTCAGAACGATGGGTCCCGATCGCGTTCAAGTGGATCGAATGGAGTGCGGCTCGAAACCCTAAGGAGGCGGCCTTGGGTTCTTTCGTGTACACGTTATCTCCTGTACGCGTTTGGGGAAGAGGAGAAGTATGCGGCCCTGATTTCATGCTTTGGATGAACGGCTACGATGATTTCAGCGTAAATAAAATAAATTATTTATATAAATTATATTCAAAAGTTTAAAATTAAATAACTTGTTCGTACGACATCAAATTGAGATGATTTTGGATGCGTTAGAATCGCAGGAACGCGTACTACGTGATGGCGTAGATCCAGAGTCATTTCGGGCAAGCAGAAATTTGAGTTAAATCGAACGTCGTTCGGTTTAATTTAAATTTCGAACGCTCGCCAAAACTCAAGGTGAGTTTTTTTCACTCACATCTGGATGCTAGGCAATTTAAATAATTAATATTTAAATATCTGGTTGATTGGTTGAAAATATCTGCTGTTATCAGTCTGGATTGATATTTATATTGTGATGTGCTAATATTTGTGATGCAGGGAAAAACAGGTTGGAGGGATCCAACTGGATTCCTCACAATGTAACCATTATTTTATAATTGATAATGATGCATGTTTATGTGTTGTGATTGATAAACCTGACATAAAATTGTACTGTGATATTGATGGATAAATTGTAAATCCTGAATTTAATTACAAATGAATAAATTGGGTTTGGAAGAAATCAAAGAAATTGTTAAATAAGGAATTTAAAAGAAGATGAAAATTTGAAATCTGTTTTGGAATGGAAAATGTAAAGTTGGTAAAATTGGGATTTTAATATTTTGGGGAAAATTTATCAAACGTTAAGTGTGAAGTATAGATTTCTGGAAATGAATTCCATGGAAATAAGGGTAAAGAATTTACCTTGTAAAGGAAGAATTTTGGGAATTGTTTCAAACGAGTTTTGAAAATTTGGAAATATATCTTTTAAAGATATTAAAGGGAAATATATAATGTGGAAAAATTATTTATTGTGTGATGGATGCTTATGGATGTTGTGAATGTGAATTGATAGTTAAATCACCGACTATCAATATTGGACAAAGCGCTGATCGTTTCGAAGAGACCGGGATCGAGATTTATTTCTCGAAAACCACTTCGATCCGGTTTGTACGTTTCGTGTAACGTGTTCGGAGTCGAAGATGGAGCTGAGAAGTGCAAGGGCTAGTCGCTACTAATCCTGAGGATATTTCCAAAATGGATGTAGTAGGAATAGTGCCTTCGATTCCGTTCGGACCCGGAACGGACTTGTATGGACGAATGCTTACGTGACATCGTCAGGTGGACGATGGGCATTCTAAGGGATATGTGCTATAAAGGTAACGCTTAGCCTCAAGCCTCATCAACCGGGAATGGCTAAAACAGGGGAGGTGCAGCAAGGCTTCGTGGGTAGCGCCCACTTGAGAGTAGGATATACCCCTGTCTAGATGTCCCTTTATATTTCAGTTTAGTGTTGCGGTTGCTGATCACAACCGTGGGGTTATTTTACTTGGAATTATCCAGTAGTGGATGATTCCGGCCTTGTGTTGCAGGGGACGTAGGGTGGGTCCTCGGTACGCTGATCTAGACCAGGTACTGTGACAGGTGGTACCCCAGTGCCTAGTCATTCGTTGGAAATCCATTCTCCCTACGTGCCTTGTACGAGTTTTGTTTGTATTACCCACTTTGTGGCTAGTATGCTGGAATTTAATCATGTAACAATTTCAGCTATTTTAATAATTATTTGTATCTAGACACCATTATAATATCTGAGGATTTTTATAAAAAGTGTTTTAGCTATCGTAAGGTAAAAACCAGACATATTTATTTGTGGCGTGGTCTTACGAGATGCTTTTGTTTCCAAAGGATTTTTGAAACTTTAATAATCAGTTTGGATGTATTTATCTTGCGCTGGTATTCCAGACTGACTCGGGTGTTATTTTATTATAATGCTCGGGTCAGACCGAGTATATTTGCAGGATAGATTGCTATGGAGCTCAGGAGAGGAGCTGGAGTCCGAGACGTATTTCTCGTACTTGGTTATATTCCGCTGTTGTGATTGTTGAGATTGTCTGACGATTATTGTTGATTGTATTGTGATGGACTCTGATGATGTACTGTATATATACAGATATAGTTTTCATTTTGTGTAAAGATCTGTATTGACTATTATATTTTATTCCTCTGCGACTGTGAGGTTCTGATTCGTTTAGTTCTTTCTTCTTCTATCTACTTTCTTATTCTTCTACAATCTGTCTTTTCCGGCATTCGATCATCGACATATTCATACTGGTGAGTATTTTGTGTCGATTTTCGAGGGTCGAAAAGGGCGGGTCATCACAGTTGGTATCAGAGCTTAGGTTGGCGACAACATAGGCTTTGGTGGGAAATTACTCATTGGAAATAGAGTCAGGAGTACTCTATGATGAGTTGAGTGTAATAATAGCTATGAGAGCGTACTTGTTAGTGAATATAAAATTGTTTTTATACTGTGTTGACTTATCGGTTGAGTGTTTATGAATTCTGGTCGGTACGAGAAGTACAACCGTATCGATAGGGGTTTCTAAACTCTTAAACAAGATAAACCGACATAGTATTGTTTTTAAAGTGGGTAAATGAAATAATTTTACCCAAAACTATATTTTGATATAAAGAAATAATTTTTATATATATTGGATGTTTGGTTGTTAATACAGTAATCAAATAAGAATATGAAGTTTGATATAAAATTTGAAATGATTTATAAGCAAATAAGAATTTGTAATATTAAAATGATTTTAAATAAGAAGAAGTAAAAGAAGAATTTGACTTAAACCGGAATTTTTAATGCCCGAAATTTTTAGAAGTGTTTTCAAATGAATTTAAACAAAGGATTTGGGAATTTAAAACCTTGGAAATGTTAGAAATGTTTTCCAAAACTTTTGTAGGCAGTGATGGAGTATATTTTGGAAATATTTTGAATAGAAATTGTTTTGAGGAAATTTTGAAAGTAAAGAAGCATTGAACTCACTTCAGTCGCTGGAAAATAATCCTGATGATGCTGGCCACATCATTAGAATTCAATTTTGAGTTTCTAAAGTGATGGATTGCTACCAAATTAGTTGTTTATGATATTGTTTGGACTTGTTTGGGAAACAAGTGATTTTGGAATTTTCAAAAAGGAAAATTGTTTGGTAAAAGCAGATTGTTTTGGAATTTGGTATTTGATTTGAATATCAAATGGGAATATGCTGATTTTTGTTTCCAATTGGTTTTGAAATAAATCCGGGTAAATTGAATTCTGGGAATCCTGTTTAAAATAAACAGGTAAAAATTTGGAATAAATCAACTATAATCTTGAAAGTAAAGTTGATTTAAGTGAGAAAGGAAGGATGGAAATTTAATCCTGAAATTAAAACTTAATCTGGGTAAATGGAGGTAAATAAAGTTATTACTGTGAATAGAAATTTGAATTTAACTTGGGATAAGTTAAATAAAATTGGGAATTGGAATTAAATTGATTTGGGTTAAGATGGAAGTAAAATGACTTTATAATTGGGGGTCATTGTGTAATAAATTGTACCCATAAGCTATTAAGTATTATACTTACAATCTAAAATTTATGAATTCAAAATTGTGCAAATAACTTCATATTCTTAAGTTATAAAGTGTTATAATTTGAAGTTGTGATTAAATGGAAATGGACTTAAATGAGCAACCTGAACTCTTAAATAGAAGTGAAATTGAAGTTCATTAATGGAAATAGTTGAATGGTGTGGCAAATTCAAACTTAATCTTAAATGAAATGTAAGGTAAGATAAAGTAAGTGAGATATAAAAGGATGAATGGACTTAAAATAGTAAATAAGCCTTGAACTTATTTATGGAGAAAATAAATTGAATTGAAATGAAATCCGAAATACAGTTGTATTATAAACGATATTGAATGAAATTCAATTCTTATTTAAGTGGTAAAAGAAGTGGGTTAAATGAAATTTGGCTAAATGAAATTTTAGTTAAACTTGGAATAAATTTGGATAAGAATCGAATTGGATAGAAATTTAATTTAGTTGAGATGATGTTGAATGGAGTAAATGCTTACTCAATTAAATCCTAAATAAATGTTTGGAAATGAATTTTATGTAAGCTGAATGAAATGAAATTTGTATTACAATAAATAAAATTTTGATAGTTTGGTCAAAATTTGAAAGGTAAATAAAATCCAGTTTTGGGATGGGTTTAATTGGAAGTAAAATTCAAATGAGTGAAATAATTTAAATGGTCTCTTGGTTAATAAAATAGAGTTAATATGGATTGGATGAGAATCAAATGGAAATCAAATAAAATTGATATAAGAAAATAATGAAACTTTTGTGAATGAACTTTATTAAGTAATCTTGAATGCAATTTGCTAAATAATAAAAATGGAAATGCATGTATAATTGTATTAATTAATTATTGAGATGAAATAAAGATGTAAAGGAAATATTCAATTTAACAATTGCATTTGGGAAGAAAATACTTGAATTGTGAACCATGTAATGGAGTAAAATAAGTATAAACTTAAGTGAAATGATATTAATTGATTATTGTAATAAATAAGGATGTATGGGATGTAAATAATCCTGGATGGAGTGATATTAATATAAACCTGAATTGGTTAATGAAATTAAAATGTAAGGTAAACAAATTTAATTACAAATTTCATTGGAATAAAATACTTGGATTGTGAACAATGCACAATTTAGTAAAAGTAATTTGAAGCTAAGTTGGAAATCAATGTTGATGGTTATAAGCTTATAACAATTGGTCGATTGTTGTAAGCAGTAATTGAATTGAGTTGTTTAAAAGCAATTGAAATTGATTATTGAAAAATTAATATGGCTTGGAACCCAATTCGAAGAGTTTGTAAATGAATGCAAGTGAATTGGTTAAAAATAGCAAATGGAATTGATTTTGAATCAATTGGAATGAATTGACTTTTAATGAGTAATGTTTACATATGAATGAAAATGGGACATAAAAGAATCGCAAATGCTTCAAATTTAACTAAAATCTAATTGTGAACCAAATTGTGAATTTAAATTTGAAATGAAGAAATGTAAGTAAGGCTATGATAATTATATTGAATAGAAAGGAATTGGTTGGAATAAATATGGAATTTGAGTTTGTAAAGAGAGTTTAAATGATGTTGGAATTGTGAAATTTGTTTATAAAGTTGGTTAGCTTGCATAAATATGAAATTGCTTGGTTTGGATATGAAATGGATATGTTTGGCTTGCATTTGTATTGGAAATGTTATTAAAGTGCTCATATCATGGAACTGATGAGTTTGTTGAGTTTAGTACAGGTATGGAAGGCGTTCGAGAGAGTTGGAGCACGTATATGCGTTATTTAAGCCGCTTGCTTTTAAAAATTGCTAAAAAGGTACGCCTACGCAAATATAATTGGGAAATGATATATATATATATATATTGTGATATATTTTGGTTTCCGGCCATGTGAGCCGATGTATATATATTTGTGTATCCTGCGATATCGCAGAAGCTCCTCCGTGCAAAGGAGACTCTGCCAAAATTTTTCAGAAATTTTGGGAGTTAGAAAATTTTTGGGTTTTTGATTTGCTAAGAAATTGAATTTTTGAAAGCAAATGTTAAAATAAAGGCTTTAGAGTAAATAAAGCAAATGGTTTTGAAATGGAGCTGAAACTTTTTGGGAAAGTAAATATAAGCTTTTAACTAAGCAAATAGGGTAAGTAAATGGGTTGGAGAGTATTTTCTACCTTAGCAAATTTCGGGGACGAAATTTTTATAAGGGGGAAGGAATGTAACATCCCATAATTTTTAAGTACGGGATTGTAAACATTGAATCTATTTTAAATGTTTACTATGGGTGTTGAACTAATTTGTAATTTGGGGTAATCAGATTCAATCGATAAAATAAGCTATAAATTTTAATTATAGCAATTCCGATTGAATTTGAAATTGGACAATAATAATTATATATTCTGAATTGAGATAAAAGTAAATCTGGACGTAAATAGTGATAAAAATGGTTATAAAAATTTATTTTTAGTTATCTGAGTGTAAATAGTGTGATGGGAATTTTAGATGAATTTTAAAATTAATAAATTAATATTTGGGATTTTATATTAATTTAAAAATGAATTTAATATTATTAAAATGCAATTTAATCAGATTTTGGTCCGGATTGAGCCAGAATGTTTTTAACGTGTTTATAAATTTTATATGATTTATTTTTAAGTTAATAAAATTTTAAAGTGAAATTTTAAAGCGTTTTCGTGAATTTTGAAAACCGCCTGGTATAATAGACGAGTTAAAATAGCCTTCCGGGGTACAGTCTCGGAATTCGACGAAACCAGTTCCATTGGATCCGTAATAGATAGTTATTATCGGATTTCAATTTTCGTAGCAATCGGAATTGTCGTTTGACCGTGGCAGCTCGAAACGCATCGAAATCGATTTAACCGATTTAATTTTAAATTGACCGTTTAATTCCGTATCTCGCGCATACGATCGAATTAGCTTACGAAACCTGTTCCATTATGTCCGAAACGTGGAAAAACCCCAGGATAGCCTGTCGAAACGTGAGAATTGGAGGTCGTTTGCATTAACTATTAATTTGAGAAATTTTATTAATTAAATAATATTAAATTTTATTAAATATACATATATCTCAAAACCCTAGCTCCATATTCAGAGCCGCCGTCTTCATACCATCAATGGCCAGTATTGTGTTTCGTTCTTCTTCCTTCTACTCCGAATCCACATATTAATTCACAAAATTTCCAACTAGAAGGTTGAAGGGGATGTCGAGCTCTACAATTTGGACGGTCGAGATGTAAATCGGAGGAATGTGGAGGCCGGGAGGGAGTCACGTTCGCCGTGCGTTTGATGGGCTGTCGCATCACTTAGGGACGACCGAGCTTCAACGCATCTGGGGTGGTGGTGGAGGCGGCAAGGGGCTTCAGAACGATGGGTCCCGATCGCGTTCAAGTGGATCGAATGGAGTGCGGCTCGAAACCCTAAGGAGGCGGCCTTGGGTTCTTTCGTGTACACGTTATCTCCTGTAGGCATTTGGGGGAAGATGAGAAGTATGCGGCCCTGATTTCATGCTTTGGATGAACGGCTACGATGATTTCAGCGTAAATAAAATATATTATTTATATAAATTATATTCAAAAGTTTAAAATTAAATAACTTGTTCGTACGACATCAAATTGAGACAATTTTGGATGCGTTGGAATCGCAGGAACACGTACTACGTGATGGCGTAGATCCAGAGTCATTCTGGGCAAGCAGAAATTTGAGTTAAATCGAACGTCGTTCGGTTTAATTTAAATTTCGAACGCTCGCCAAAACTCAAGGTGAGTTTTTTTCACTCACATCTGGATGCTAGGCAATTTAAATAATTAATATTTAAATATCTGGTTGATTGGTTGAAAATATCTGCTGTTATCAGTCTGGATTGATATTTATATTGTGATGTGCTAATATTTGTGATGCAGGGAAAACAGGTTGGAGGGATCCAACTGGATTCCTCACAATGTAACCATTATTTTATAATTGATAATGATGCCTGTTTATGTGTTGTGATTGATAAACCTGACATAAAATTGTACTGTGATATTGATGGATAAATTGTAAATCCTAAATTTAATTACAAATGAATAAATTGGGTTTGGAAGAAATCAAAGAAATTGTTAAATAAGGAATTTAAAAGAAGATGAAAATTTGAAATCTGTTTTGGAATGGAAAATGTAAAGTTGGTAAAATTGGGATTCTAATATTTTGGGGAAAATTTATCAATCGTTAAGTGTGAAGTATAGATTTCTGGAAATGAATTCCATGGAAATAAGGGTAAAGAATTTACCTTGTAAAGGAAGAATTTTGGGAATTGTTTCAAACGAGTTTTGAAAATTTGGAAATATATCTTTTAAAGATATTAAAGGGAAATAGATAATGTGGAAAAATTATTTATTATGTGATGGATGCTTATGGATGTTGAGAATGTGAATTGATAGTTAAATCACCGACTATCAATATTGGACAAAGCGCTAATCGTTTCGAAGAGACCGGGATCGAGATTTATTTCTCGAAAACCACTTCGATCCGGTTTGTACGTTTCGTGTAACGTGTTCGGAGTTGAAGATGGAGCTGAGAAGTGCAAGGGCTAGTCGCTAGTAATCCTGAGGATATTTCCAAAATGGATGTAGTAGGAATAGTGCCTTCGGTTCCGTTCGGACCCGGAACGGACTTGTATGGACGAATGCTTACGTGACATCGTCAGGTGGACGATGGGCATTCTAAGGGATATGTGCTATAAAGGTAACGCTTAGCCTCAAGCCTCATCAACCGGGAATGGCTAAAACAGGGGAGGTGCAGCAAGGCTTCGTGGGTAGCGCCCACTTGAGAGTAGGATATACCCCTGTCTAGATGTCCCTTTATATTTCGGTTTAGTGTTGCGGTTGCTGATCACAACCGTGGGGTTATTTTACTTGGAATTATCCAGTAGGGGATGATTCCGTCCTTGTGTTGCAGGGGACGTAGGGTGGGTCCTCGGTACGCTGATCTAGACCAGGTACTATGACAGGTGGTACCCCAGTGCCTAGTCATTCGTTGGAAATCCATTCTCCCTACGTGCCTTGTACGAGTTTTGTTTGTATTACCCACTTTGTGGCTAGTATGCTGGAATTTAATCATGTAACAATTTCAGCTATTTTAATAATTATTTGTATCTAGACACCATTATAATATCAGAGGATTTTTATAAAAAGTGTTTTAGCTATCGTAAGGTAAAAACCAGACATATTTATTTGTGGCGTGGTCTTACGAGATGCTTTTGTTTCCAAAGGATTTTTGAAACTTTAATAATCAGTTTGGATGTATTTATCTTGCGCTGGTATTCCAGACTGACTCGGGTGTTATTTTATTATAATGCTCAGGTCAGACCGAGTATATTTGCAGGATAGATTGCTATGGAGCTCAGGAGAGGAGCTGGAGTCCGAGATGTATTTCTCGTACTTGGTTATATTCCGCTGCTGTGATTTTTGAGATTGTCTGACTGATTATTGTTGATTGTATTGTGATGGACTCTGATGATGTACTGTATATATACAGATATAGTTTTCGTTTTGTGTAAAGATCTGTATTGACTATTATATTTTATTCCTCTGCGACTGTGAGGTTCTGATTCGTTTAGTTCTTTCTTCTTCTATCTACTTTCTTATTCTTCTACAATCTGTCTTTTTCGGCATTCGATCGTCGGCATATTCATACTGGTGAGTATTTTGTGTCGATTTTCGAGGGTCGAAAAGGGCGGGTCGTCACAACTGACTTAGCTACAATGCTACTGCACCAGTCTTGAATCTTTGTTTAGAATTTAATAATTCTAAATCATTTTTTTAATAAATCCAGTATTTAAATTTACAGCTGAAAGAAGACTTACTTATGTACTTTTGGTTTCCGTTTCCATGTGTATTTCAGTATGCTTCTTTTCGATATCATAAAATAATGGTTTAACTTTCCCTTACTTACTATACATCCTATTCCCTTACCTTATTTACTTTCTATTCCTCATGTAAATGATTTTCCTATTTTTCAATTTGCTATGCTACAATATTTTCACCACACCCGTGTGCAAAGCACGGGTTCACACTAGTTTATATATATGTGTGTGTGTTTTTGTGTATGTATAATAACAAATTAGTTATAGACATCTGATATGTATATAAAGGGACAAACGTGTCTGTTGTAGTGTAAATCTCAACACTTATATACGGGCATATTAAACCATGTACACATCTATATGTTGCACATGCATTATACACGTATATTTATATTTGTTACGCATATACATTATATACTATATATAATAAAATCAAATCCTTATATAAACTAAATAAATAAAATACAGATTTTATATAAAATTATTTAGATTGGATCCAAAATAATTTGGACTTCATAGGCATAATAAGATCTAAAAATGTTTTTTTTTTGAAATTCACTCATTTAACCCTGCCTGCTGACCCAGTTCCATCAATGGTATCATAGCTTAATAGCTTATGCGGTATAAATTAGCAGTATTAGGGCTAACTTATTAAAGCCTACCTATTTAGTAGGATATTTAGAAAAGTAACGTTGAAGGTTGGATTTGAATCAAGTATTATTCCCTACCTAACTATTAGCCTGGCCCGAAATGTAGTAAGTCCAAAGGTTATCGTTAATATAAAAGCCCGAATTGATTGTAAACTTTGAGCAAAATTTCAAAATATATTTTAAAATTATAAATAATATTTTGAATTTAAACGGTTAAGTTTAAATTATATAAGAAATTTTATAAATGTTATAAAATATTTTTTAAATGTTGTTTGAAAAATAATTTATTATTTTTTAATATAACAATAAAAATTAATTAGATTAATTAAATAAACAATGTAACGACCCGCCATTTTAGGCCATTCGCGTCCATTATAAGTGTATAGGTAGACACTCATGCCGGAGTTGAATTGCTCAAAATACCGCGTTGTTAATTTAAATTTGGCAAAACTGAACATATACAGTAAATAAATAATCACAGATCACAGACACAGAGTAATAAGTGCAGCGGAAATAAAAGAGATAGTAGTTCATGAAGCTACTATATGAATATATAAGCTACATCAGAGTTTACAACAGAAGAGTAATACGATACATCAGAGTTAAACTAAATACAACGGAAGAGTAACAGATACAAATCAGAATACATCACTGGAATCATCGAATATCTGAAAGCTGGATAGATAGCTGGATCTCCAAGCGAAGCTCCAACTCCAAAGGTGAGTCTCGAAAGCTGAACTACTCAGTCTGACCCGAGCGTAAAGCAAAAACACAAAACACTCGAGTCAGGATTAACATTCTTATATTAATAAATCCAACTCAAGTGAAATAACAATTGAAATACAAGTAACTCAAAGGATGTTTGGAATAACCATCTTTTAAGGATCCGTTAAACTATCTACTAGGTAGTAATATACGCTAAGTAGATAATGTCTATCAGTAATATAAAGATATCAAAGTAGGGTTAAGCAGGGCCCATACACCTCTTAACCTGTTTATTCCCAAAGGCATATACAAGACCGTAGTTTCCCCAAAACCGGAAGTCACCAGAGGGCAATCCATATACTAAAGGTACAAATCAAAATCGTAGTGGTCGCGAATAGGATAATCAGTATGACAAGGTACATGAGGCGATACCAACTAGGATACTAGTAGTTGCCTGATCCGGACTGATGTTGGGCATAGCAGCTACTACCCCAACACCGCGAAACAACACTCCCAAATCGAGGGGTGCACCCAAATCGAATCACAAAAGTAATAGATATGGTATCGAAGAAGTGTGTCCGCTAGAGATGGCGATCCTCAATGGCCCGGCGCGGCTCCTGTTTTAGTCATGTCAAGGGTCATCCAAAATCGTTCTCTTTCTTCAGTCAACGCGTTCATCAAAACCATCCACTTCGTTCTGGATCAACACTCCGCGTATAATTATTAAAGTGGTTTCGGTTCAGATAGAGAGTATATCCATTACCGATCCCGGTCTCTTTAATAACTTTCGTAATTATTACACCGATTGGTCGTTTATATATTTCAAAACCAAATCAATTTCAATTTCAAATAGAATTCGTAAATCAACATTTCATTTGTCTTTCGAAAACCAATTTCCATACTTTACATTTCAAACTTTCAAATTACCATTTCAAAATCTTATAATTCAAATTCAATTTCTATTTAAACAATCCAAATATTAACTCAAGTTCGAATATAAGTTTCATTTCGAAAACATTTAAATTAATTTAATTTAACATTTAAATCAATTTAAATTCATTTATCAATTTCACTCAATATCGTTCAATTAATTTATCATTCAAAACAATTTCTATTAAATTTTCAAATCATTAAATCAATTTCTTAAATTCAACTTCATTAAATCAAAACTTACAAATTTAATTAAATTAAATTCATCAAATCAAATTCTTTATATTTCAAGTCTTACGTTAATTCCAAAATATCACATTTTCATTTCTTGTTAAAGAAATTCCATTTCACTTATTTACTTACTTAAATAATTTTCCAAAACTTAATTAATAAAGAAACTCAATTTCAGTTATTACGAAGTAAAATTCACTTATTCAAAAATTCAATTTCTCTTATTAAAGAATCCAAATCAATTTAATCATTAAATAATTCAATCTTATTTAATTATTAAATAATTCAAAACTTAATTATTAAATAATTTCAAAGTTTAATAATTTCAAACTTAATTATAATTTCAAACTTAATTATTAAATCATTTCAAACTTAATTCAATCATTTCTCAAATCAAACAACATTCTTTCATTGATTACATTGTTAATCTTTTGTTTCAGATTATTAAATATTACCATTTTCCTTTCATCAAAAATTCAAGTTTCAACTTCATTTCAAAACCATATTCTTTATTCAAATAAAATCTTCGTTTATTTTCAAATCAAATTATTGACCAATCGGGTTTTTTTTTTCTATCCTAAGTCAAAGTTCAATTTGGGTATTTATCATTTCAACCCGATTCCAATTCAATTCAAAATCAAAACATATCAAAGGGAACTTGCAGTGTGATAACTGGGATGGTGTCAAAGTAAATAAACAAGCAATAACAACAACCAATATCATTCCAATAATCAATTCAAATAATCCCGAAATAACCGTATTAATTCGCATTGTTATTTGTACGAATTAATATAATTATTTCTAGAATCTACACTATCATTTCATGTAGATTAAAGATTATTACATTACGGTTTTCACTTGTCATCTATTACGATTACATACATCATCAGTTTAAACAACATACAATTCAATGGTTCAAGGTATAGTTAACACTATTCTACGTGTCAATTTATTTAACATTTAAAGGGGTCATACTATACAAATGTCAGTTAATCAAATTTAACATTTAATTATCCTATATCAAGTTCAATTTCATACTGTTTATCATTTTAACATCAACAATTTAGCATCCAATATAAACATCAACAATCAATCAATTATCAGCCAAACTGTATTATCATTGCATAAATAATTAACAGATAATGGTGTCAGATGTCACAGGTGAACTGATACAGGTAATAGCATATATAACAGTGTAATTAACTAACAGTTGCATATTTCAATTGTCGTTTCAATTGAAATCAAATCTAATAAATAAAAGAACGTTAATCGTGAGTGAGTGCTCACCTTTTGAGGCTAGAGGGAACAGGAGATGACACAGATACACACACTGATACAGACACTGAATTTGAATTACGAATCCAAGCACGAATTCCATAGCAAGCTAGACGGGCACGAATTTGACGATTAAAGTAAGGCTGGAATCGATGAGATCAATTAAATCAATCAAGACTGATATGTACAGAAATGTGTATATATTTACATATCAATTACTTTATAAAAATCAATGTTTAACTTAAGACAAATATTAAAATAGAATATATATGTAAATCATTATCCTTAAGACACACACTTTAAAGTCAATATATACATATAATATCCATATATATATATATATTTACTTAAAGTAATAGTAAAATAAAACATACCTTTAAAATCAAGCATGTAATACATATACCACCAAAATCAAAACATTCCTGCTTAAATGTATATGTACATGTATAAATAACGGGTTTCGAAATCCAACATGACCAGAAATATATGCAAACTTCTACATAAAACGTATATATATATATCATCTGTAACGACCCGACTTTCCAGTCCCGGAAAATCGAACCATTTTAGTTAAAGAAGAAGAGGTAGAAGAAGAAGAAACAGAAAATCAACAACAGAATCTCACATCGCAGCGGAATAAAATATAATATATACAAACAGATCTTTACTCAAACAGAAAAATATATCTGTTTATACAATATATTTACAGAATACATCATCAGAGTTCATCACATCAATGATATACATCCAAATACACAGCGGAAAAATAAACAAATACGGAAGTACGTATCGCCATCCAGCTCGTCTCCTGAGCTCCACAGCTACACTCTGAACCTGTTTATCTCGGTCTGACCCGAGCATCATATAAAACAATACCCGAGTCAGTCTGGAATACCAGCGTGAGAAAATCACACTCAATTGATTATTAAAGTTTCAAAAATCCTTTTGAAAATAAAAGCATCTCGTAAGACCACGCCACAAATAAACATGTCGGGTTTTTACCTTACGATAGCTAAAACACTTTATATCAAAATCCTCTGATATTATAATAGTGTCTATTCACAAATACTTATTAAAATAGCTGAAATTGTTACATGATTAAATTCCAGCATACTAGCCACAACGTGGGTAATACAAACAAAACTCGTACAAGGCACGTAGGGAAAATGGATTTCCAACGAATGACTAGGCACTGGGGTACCACCTGTCACAGTACGTGGCCTAGATCACAGTACCGAGGAGTACGCCCGCTCCCCTGCAACACAAGGCCGGAATCATCCCTTACTGGATAATTCCAAATAAAATCACCCCACGGTTGGGATCAGCAACCGCACCACTAAGCCGAAATATAAAAAGGGACATCTAGACAGGGATGACTTTACTCTCAAGTGGGTGCTACCCACGAAGCCTTGCTGCATAACCCCTGATTTTCAGTCATTCCCGGTTGATGAGGCTCGAGGCTAAACGATACCTTTATAGCACATATCCCTTAGAATGCCCATCGTCCACCTGACGATGTCACGAAAGCATTCGTCCATACAAGTCCGTCCCGGGTCCGAATGGAACCGAAGGCACTATTCCTACTACATCCATTTTTGGAAATATCCTCAGGATTAGTAGCGACTAGCCCTTGCACTTCACTGCTCCATCTTCGACTCCCAACACGTTACACGAAACGTACAAACCGAATCGAAGTGGTATTCGAGTCTCCAGACCTAGAATCCTGGTATACGGAAACTCGATCCCGGTCTCTTCGAAACGATCAGCGCATTGGCCAATATTGATAGTCGGTTATTTAACTATCAATTAACATCCACAAGCAACCATCACACAATAAATAATTTCCCATATTATTTATTTGCCCAAATATCTTTCCAAGATATATTTCCAATTTTCAAAGCTCATTTGAAAACAATTTCAAACAGTTTCCGCTTACGGAATACATTTTCCAAATAATTTTTTTTCCACTGAATCACCAAGTACAAAATACTCTTAATTTTAAAATAATTTAAAAACACCAAAAATAAATATACTTTAACCTTTAAATTTGGAAAACTACTTTAATACTTAATTAATTAAAAATAATACTTTTGTGAATATTTAAAATGAGGTTACTTTATAAAATATAAAACTAAGTTTCCACTTTTAAATAAAATACTAATCACCCTTTAAATAATTATTACGATAATAGATTTGGAAAATATTTACTTTAGAATTTAAATATTAGAAACAATAAATTTCTAAACATCCCTTTCTTAAACAACATGAAAACTTTTAACTTATATTTAAGAATTTTCTTTGAAATCGTACTTGGCTATCCAGGGAATACACTTTCTTCCATATCCTTTAAAAATAAATCACCATTTATTTTTAAACACATTTACATTTCTCAATAAATTCCCACCTTGAATTTATATTTAAAATATCCACCGATATTTCATTTCACTTCATAACCCAGTTTATAAATTTTAAAATCTCATTCTCTTTTAAAAATCCAAGTTTTTAAACACTTAAATCAATTTCCAATTGATTTCCATTTTGCTTTACTTTGAAATAAATTTCCCTATTTACTTCAATTATTTCAAATACATTAACTTTCATATTTTATTTCTTTATTACGAGTTAAAACCCTTTTAACTAAAATACCAATTTCGGATTAAGAAATTTCTTTATTTCTTTTACAATTCCTTATCTAATTTATTCGAATTCACTAGAATTATTTAACTTGAATTTTACTCTTTTATTTCTTTCCAAAAATCCAATTCAATTTCTTTTGATAACTCATTATACTGGGAAATTCAATCCGACCAGATTATCCAATATAAATCATCACAGGATATCAACAAACATATCACAGAATATTTAAACAGAATTAAATATTTTGAGAAATCCAGTTGGATCCCTCCAACCTGTTTCCCTGCATCCACAGATGTTAGCACAATACCAAATTCACTTCAAAGTGAAATATCGCGGTATATGGGTTTTATAAAATATCATCCCCTATTATGCGAGAATATCAACAACTCCAATATATACATATGCCAATATATATATATTGGTATATACTACTATATACCATATCAATCAAATCAATCAATTCAATCATTCATCCATATTTAAATTTAACCAATTAAATTTAAATAAAATTAAACTGAGTGAGATTAACTCACCTTTGCTTTTAAATTTGTCATCCAATCCAAACCGGCTTGTTTCTCCACAATTTTTCACAGTTTTAAACCTTGTACAAACATGTGTACAATTCATTAATATTTGAATCAGTCAATTAATTAATTACGGTTTATTCATTTAATTTAGCTACTAATTTGGGTTTAAACCAATAATTTAATTAACCAATAAATTCGTTTCGAACTAATCTTTCCTGACCAAAATTATAAATTTATTAACAAGGTGGGTTTATATACATATCCTAATTACCATTATTAATATATTCAAAGTTGAACAGTATGTATATTTATTTATTTATCAGTAAAAACAAACTGTTTAAATCTAGCTTTAAAAATTCTTCTGCATTCAAGATTCTTATATATATACTAAATAAAATTTGCATTTGATAGTGAAACAATATACTTTGCTTTCCTGTATATATATAACTGATTAAATCTTAAAACTAAAACTGTCCAGACTTTGCTATAATTATTATTACTACTTAGTGATAGAGATAATTTAACAGGTTAGTTAGACAATTAAATCTCCATAATCCATCATTTTTTTAACTACAGCAGTTTATTTTACTAAGAATTTAATTGAGAGAACAAAACGAATATGAATACCTCACTACCAAAGTCGAAGATGTCCCTGCCCCCGACGCAACTGCCTCCTCCATTCGTGAGCACGGTCAACTCGAAAATCCCAATCGTGGCCATAGCTTCACTGTGGTGCTCCCAGAACGAGAATCATCTCGCGACCCATCCCAAATCGAGCACGTCGAGCCAGCCAATCGAACGAGCGAACCAACCTGCCGCCATCTCCCCTCACCTCGACCCCCCTTCGAACTCGCGAGACAACCCCAAATCGCGATTCGCGTTGGCTGCTCTGCCCTCGGCTACTCGATGTCGAACCACCATCGCCTAAAGACAACGTCGGTCTCGCGAGCTTCTCCTTCGTCGCAGCGTCTCCGGCCTGCATTCGAGTAGAACTGAAGACGAGGAAGCACATCCCCCTTTCGATCGAAGCCCTCCCTTGTTACTTCGTCGAACTCGAGTTGATGAACGAGAATTTTTGTTCGTTTTGTTTGTTTAATTTGATTTGCTAAACAGAGGGAGCAGCCATTTTAATTTCTGATTTCAAACGAAAAAAAATGATTTCGTTCTCTTGATTTTTTCGTTTTATTGCAAATTTAAAATGAAGAGGAGGAGCTAGGGTCTAAGTTTGAACGAAGAATGGAGTAGTTCGAGTTTATACTGGAAACATCGAATTATTTTAGCTTCCAGGGGAAGACAAGAATACGTGATGTCTTTGAAAGGAGGATAACGTGTTCAATTAGCCATTCACAGAGGCATTCAAAATGAAAGGAAAATATCTGACGCTAAATTCTTTTAACTAGTCAATATAACTTACTGTTTATATTTGAATTTCAATTTAATTTCCAGCGCGTTTATCCATCGTACGACCAAACGATCACTCCAGACATTACGAAAATTGAAATCCGATAATAATTCAATATTACGGATCCATTGGAACTGGTTTCGTCGAATTCCGAGACTGTGCCTCGGAAGGCTACTTTTAGATTCAATTTAAACAAGTAAAATTTTCAAAGCTGAACGAATCATCGTTAAATTCAATTCGAACTCTTATATTATTTTCAGTATCATCAATATAAATTTCATAGGCCTTCAAATTATTTTTAACCGGCTTAAAATTCCAGATCCAATAAATTCACCTAATTCCGATAATTAAATTTAACAATTAATTATACAATAAATATTTATATTTGAAATTAAAGTTAATAATTAACCTTTGAATATTTAAAATAAATTAAATATTCCTATTTCAAATGCTCAAAAATTCCGGGTCGTCACATTCCTTCCCCCTTAAAAGAATTTCGTCCCCGAAATTACTAGTTAGGAAGAATGATTCAATCCCCGTTAACTATTTTCCAAATCAAACAGTTTTAACAACTTTCCAAAGTCTTCTTTTATTAATGATACACTAATCATCTTTTAACTTTCCAAACTTATTCATAAGTTCAACCCATACCACCTACTTATGCATTCAAATTTAAATTTGAATTTAAATCTTGAATTATCAAAATTTCTCAAAATTTTTCTAACTCCCTAAATTTCCAAAAAATTTTGCCAGCGTCTCCTTTGCGCGGCTAGCTCGGTACTACTACAAAATGGCTCTACGGCCTCCCAATCTCAAAAAGAAAACAAAAAGCCAAGTGGCTGGATCCAAAACCCAATCAAATTTCATACAGAAATTCAAATACATACCTTTTTGTCGGGCCATTAAATTTTATCCTCTAAAATCAAAATCTCAATTTATCCATTGCTTTTATACACCTGTATATCCTACTAAGCAATAATATTCAATCACAATTTCAAAGTCATTTTATACTCTTCTTTTACAAATTTTCAACATTTGTTTTACTTAAGCCCGTACGATGCACATATATCATCCGTACGCAATATCACATTCGATCGCTCAATCGATCACACAATTTCACTTCCGAACTAGTATCGTCCACCCGACTTCCTAGTGCGGACTCAGATCTGGTTTCTTGATCAGAAACCGTCATTCTCCTTGCATAGCCACAAACTATGATAGAGAATATCCAGAATCAATCAACAATCCATATCCAGGTTCGCCGTTGAAAATCGAGTGAAAAATCCCAACTCGGATCGGTATAATTACCTCGAAATTCTGTGTTCGACATCTGGACCAAATAGCTATGCGAATAAAATAATATACGTACATCTTACGTATAAATTCCAATTGATTATCAGCTATATCAATTCTCCTTTATTTCGCATTCCTTTGATTGTTATTCACTTATCACACTTATCCCATTCACATCTTCAAATTTTAATCGTCATTCAATTATTCACCTAGAATAAATTTCCTCCATACCAAATTTACCTAAGAATTCACCATTCATTTCTTAAGTCCAATATAAACATTTATATACTTCTTGGATTTGTTTTACTTCATTTTTGAAGTTTATATTTATTTTTACTTCCCCATTGAAGTTTATTTTAATTACTATTTACTTAGCCCTTACAATTTCATTTAAACTCAAATTGGCTTCCATTTTGAATATGGATTAGTTTCACTTACTATTTAATTTAAATTTCAATTAAAAGTTTGTTTGCAAGCCTTACTTTCGTTAGTTCCTTCGATTTCACTTACTTTACCTTCACATTTTAAATAGATTTCAATATCCAGTTTTAATTCATTTGCTTAACAAATTTAAATCATTTATCGTAAATGAAAATTTTCAAAAATTTTCTAACTCTCAAAATTTATGGAAAATTTTGACAGAGTCTCCTTTGTACGGGGAGACTTCTGCGATATCGCAGGATGCACAAATATATATATACATCGGCCTCAGGCCGGAAATCACAATATATATCAATATATGCAATTCATATTTCCTATTTTGAATTTTTTTTTTTTTCCGCAGGCGTACCTTATTTTAGCATTTTTAAAGCAAGCGGCGATTTATTTTAGAAATGCACACGGCCAAATCCAGCCATACGGCTTCCCTAAACCTGTACTAATTCCATTTAAACAGGTTAGTAACAAATATCCAAAGTTTGTTATCATTTCAATTAATTTCATTAGCTAACACATACAACATAAGCAATATTCACTAAACACTTCCATAAGTGAATTTATTAGGCCCAACACAAATTAAATGCTTCCATTTAAATGGTTTACACTACATTACTTACATTCTATTCATTTTAATCCAAATGAATACGTATTTATTACGATTGATTTAAAAATCAATTATATTGCTTATATTAACCCACATTTACTACAATTGATTCAAAAATCAATTTTATTTCCTTTCTATCAATTCATAGAATTTTATTTAACCTCGTTTTACCTCAAACGATCCATTTTCTAATACAATTCGACAATATCAATGTGAATAAATGATTACTTCTGCTTTAGAACCATTTAGGTTAAATCCAACTAAATTTACATTTAACCTATTCCATTTTAAATTTATTCACAACTTCCATTGTATTTCTTCCATATCCAAAGAGTTTGATTCCAAACCATTTTATTAAACTCAGCCACCAATATATCAAATAACCATCACAAAATTTTACTCAAGTTATTTATTTTCTTCAAACAATTCCACCCAATAACTTAAGTTTATTATTCAACAACTTCCGTTCAAATCCTTGATTTCATTTTCTTTTAATCAAATCCCATATTTGATTTTCCTTTCATCTAACTTGAAATCCATTTTATTTGATTTCCTTGAGTTCAATCTTAATTTATATCCAAAGTTTGGATTTTCATATTTATCTGTTTGAGTAGAATTTTATTTCATTAAATATTATCTATACTCGGCAGAATTTATTTCTATCCAATTTAATTCAATTTCAATTTCAATTTATATAACTTATTTCAAGTTAAATTCAAATATATTTCTTTCACTTTCATTTACTTAAGTTAAATTTTAATTGCCGGATTACAATTTCCCAATTTCTTCTTATTAATATCAACTTCACTTTATAAGTACAATAGTTGATCCATTTATTCATTCACCCATTCATTATTTAACCAATAAATTTTATTTCCAAACATTAATTATTTTTAGTCCAGTATATATTTTTCATTATTATTATTCTATAAATATTCCAAAATAAGATTCCAGAGTATACACAAATTTTCAAAATTTCAAAATCCCTTTTTGAAATCAACTATATCCAAACTCCTTTGATAAATTCCATTATCTTTTTGAATTCTAAAATCAAACCCAGTTCGCAACAAATTCAATTTGAAACAATTTGGTAGCAATTTCTCTTTGGAAACTCGAAAATGAACACCGATGATGTCGCGATCATCATCGGAATTACTTTCCAGCGACCCAAGAGAGTTTAGTGCTTTTATCACTTTAAATTATTTCAAATATTTTTAAATTTCAAATCTTTCCAGATTCCAAACTCAACTCAAAATATTCCTGAAATAATACCACTTATTATTTCCTCAAACTCTTTGAAAACTATTTCCAAATCTCAAGGAATTTCAAACCTTTCCCAAAATTCCAAACTTAAAATCCATTCCGATTTATTTTCCACATTTCTCTGGAATTCTATTTTAAAGTACAAATCTCATTTGTATATGAAGTTTAATTCAATTTTATAAATTACATTTGTAATCTATATCTCAAATTTTATTTTATTATAAAATTTTATTCTTTGCTTTGGTTATAAATTTCAATTTCTAATTAAGTTTCCATATATTAATGATAATAATTCCATATTATCACTTCTAACATCCAAACAACCATATATATATTAACTAGAATAGTTTACAAAACGTTTCTTTTTATACAAAAATAATTTGGGTAAAATTATTTCATTTACCCTACTTTAAAACAATACTGTGTCGAATTGTTCTATACAAGTGTTTAGAGATCCCTATCAATGTTGTGGCGTCCCACACATCGACCAGAATCCATAAGCTACTCAATAAACCAATCAACACAATATAAAACAATTTTATATTCACTAACAAATACGCGCTCATATCTATTAATACTCTCAAAATTCCCACCAGAGCCAAGGTTGCCGCCAGCCTAAGCTCTGATACCACTGTAACGACCCGACTTTCCAGTCCCGGAAAATCGAACCATTTTAGTTAAAGAAGAAGAGGTAGAAGAAGAAGAAACAGAAAATCAACAACAGAATCTCACATCGCAACGGAATAAAATATAATATATACAAACAGATCTTTACTCAAACAGAAAAATATATCTGTTTATACAATATATTTACAGAATACATCATCAGAGTTCATCACATCAATGATATACATCCAAATACACAGCGGAAAAATAAACAAATACGGAAGTACGTATCGCCATCCAGCTCGTCTCCTGAGCTCCACAGCTACACTCTGAACCTGTTTATCTCGGTCTGACCCGAGCATCATATAAAACAATACCCGAGTCAGTCTGGAATACCAGCGTGAGAAAATCACACTCAATTGATTATTAAAGTTTCAAAAATCCTTTTGAAAATAAAAGCATCTCGTAAGACCACGCCACAAATAAACATGTCGGGTTTTTACCTTACGATAGCTAAAACACTTTATATCAAAATCCTCTGATATTATAATAGTGTCTATTCACAAATACTTATTAAAATAGCTGAAATTGTTACATGATTAAATTCCAGCATACTAGCCACAACGTGGGTAATACAAACAAAACTCGTACAAGGCACGTAGGGAAAATGGATTTCCAACGAATGACTAGGCACTGGGGTACCACCTGTCACAGTACGTGGCCTAGATCACAGTACCGAGGAGTACGCCCGCTCCCCTGTAACACAAGGCCGGAATCATCCCTTACTGGATAATTCCAAATAAAATCACCCCACGGTTGGGATCAGCAACCGCACCACTAAGCCGAAATATAAAAAGGGACATCTAGACAGGGATGACTTTACTCTCAAGTGGGTGCTACCCACGAAGCCTTGCTGCATAACCCCTGATTTTCAGTCATTCCCGGTTGATGAGGCTCGAGGCTAAACGATACCTTTATAGCACATATCCCTTAGAATGCCCATCGTCCACCTGACGATGTCACGAAAGCATTCGTCCATACAAGTCCGTCCCGGGTCCGAACGGAACCGAAGGCACTATTCCTACTACATCCATTTTTGGAAATATCCTCAGGATTAGTAGCGACTAGCCCTTGCACTTCACTGCTCCATCTTCGACTCCCAACACGTTACACGAAACGTACAAACCGAATCGAAGTGGTATTCGAGTCTCCAGACCTAGAATCCTGGTATACGGAAACTCGATCCCGGTCTCTTCGAAACGATCAGCGCATTGGCCAATATTGATAGTCGGTTATTTAACTATCAATTAACATCCACAAGCAACCATCACACAATAAATAATTTCCCATATTATTTATTTGCCCAAATATCTTTCCAAGATATATTTCCAATTTTCAAAGCTCATTTGAAAACAATTTCAAACAGTTTCCGCTTACGGAATACATTTTCCAAATAATTTTTTTTCCACTGAATCACCAAGTACAAAATACTCTTAATTTTAAAATAATTTAAAAACACCAAAAATAAATATACTTTAACCTTTAAATTTGGAAAACTACTTTAATACTTAATTAATTAAAAATAATACTTTTGTGAATATTTAAAATGAGGTTACTTTATAAAATATAAAACTAAGTTTCCACTTTTAAATAAAATACTAATCACCCTTTAAATAATTATTACGATAATAGATTTGGAAAATATTTACTTTAGAATTTAAATATTAGAAACAATAAATTTCTAAACATCCCTTTCTTAAACAACATGAAAACTTTTAACTTATATTTAAGAATTTTCTTTGAAATCGTACTTGGCTATCCAGGGAATACACTTTCTTCCATATCCTTTAAAAATAAATCACCATTTATTTTTAAACACATTTACATTTCTCAATAAATTCCCACCTTGAATTTATATTTAAAATATCCACCGATATTTCATTTCACTTCATAACCCAGTTTATAAATTTTAAAATCTCATTCTCTTTTAAAAATCCAAGTTTTTAAACACTTAAATCAATTTCCAATTGATTTCCATTTTGCTTTACTTTGAAATAAATTTCCCTATTTACTTCAATTATTTCAAATACATTAACTTTCATATTTTATTTCTTTATTACGAGTTAAAACCCTTTTAACTAAAATACCAATTTCGGATTAAGAAATTTCTTTATTTCTTTTACAATTCCTTATCTAATTTATTCGAATTCACTAGAATTATTTAACTTGAATTTTACTCTTTTATTTCTTTCCAAAAATCCAATTCAATTTCTTTTGATAACTCATTATACTGGGAAATTCAATCCGACCAGATTATCCAATATAAATCATCACAGGATATCAACAAACATATCACAGAATATTTAAACAGAATTAAATATTTTGAGAAATCCAGTTGGATCCCTCCAACCTGTTTCCCTGCATCCACAGATGTTAGCACAATACCAAATTCACTTCAAAGTGAAATATCGCGGTATATGGGTTTTATAAAATATCATCCCCTATTATGCGAGAATATCAACAACTCCAATATATACATATGCCAATATATATATATTGGTATATACTACTATATACCATATCAATCAAATCAATCAATTCAATCATTCATCCATATTTAAATTTAACCAATTAAATTTAAATAAAATTAAACTGAGTGAGATTAACTCACCTTTGCTTTTAAATTTGTCATCCAATCCAAACCGGCTTGTTTCTCCACAATTTTTCACAGTTTTAAACCTTGTACAAACATGTGTACAATTCATTAATATTTGAATCAGTCAATTAATTAATTACGGTTTATTCATTTAATTTAGCTACTAATTTGGGTTTAAACCAATAATTTAATTAACCAATAAATTTGTTTCGAACTAATCTTTCCTGACCAAAATTATAAATTTATTAACAAGGTGGGTTTATATACATATCCTAATTACCATTATTAATATATTCAAAGTTGAACAGTATGTATATTTATTTATTTATCAGTAAAAACAAACTGTTTAAATCTAGCTTTAAAAATTCTTCTGCATTCAAGATTCTTATATATATACTAAATAAAATTTGCATTTGATAGTGAAACAATATACTTTGCTTTCCTGTATATATATAACTGATTAAATCTTAAAACTAAAACTGTCCAGACTTTGCTATAATTATTATTACTACTTAGTGATAGAGATAATTTAACAGGTTAGTTAGACAATTAAATCTCCATAATCCATCATTTTTTTAACTACAGCAGTTTATTTTACTAAGAATTTAATTGAGAGAACAAAACGAATATGAATACCTCACTACCAAAGTCGAAGATGTCCCTGCCCCCGACGCAACTGCCTCCTCCATTCGTGAGCACGGTCAACTCGAAAATCCCAATCGTGGCCATAGCTTCACTGTGGTGCTCCCAGAACGAGAATCATCTCGCGACCCATCCCAAATCGAGCACGTCGAGCCAGCCAATCGAACGAGCGAACCAACCTGCCGCCATCTCCCCTCACCTCGACCCCCCTTCGAACTCGCGAGACAACCCCAAATCGCGATTCGCGTTGGCTGCTCTGCCCTCGGCTACTCGATGTCGAACCACCATCGCCTAAAGACAACGTCGGTCTCGCGAGCTTCTCCTTCGTCGCAGCGTCTCCGGCCTGCATTCGAGTAGAATTGAAGACGAGGAAGCACATCCCCCTTTCGATCGAAGCCCTCCCTTGTTACTTCGTCGAACTCGAGTTGATGAACGAGAATTTTTGTTCGTTTTGTTTGTTTAATTTGATTTGCTAAACAGAGGGAGCAGCCATTTTAATTTCTGATTTCAAACGAAAAAAAATGATTTCGTTCTCTTGATTTTTTCGTTTTATTGCAAATTTAAAATGAAGAGGAGGAGCTAGGGTCTAAGTTTGAACGAAGAATGGAGTAGTTCGAGTTTATACTGGAAACATCGAATTATTTTAGCTTCCAGGGGAAGACAAGAATACGTGATGTCTTTGAAAGGAGGATAACGTGTTCAATTAGCCATTCACAGAGGCATTCAAAATGAAAGGAAAATATCTGACGCTAAATTCTTTTAACTAGTCAATATAACTTACTGTTTATATTTGAATTTCAATTTAATTTCCAGCGCGTTTATCCATCGTACGACCAAACGATCACTCCAGACATTACGAAAATTGAAATCCGATAATAATTCAATATTACGGATCCATTGGAACTGGTTTCGTCGAATTCCGAGACTGTGCCTCGGAAGGCTACTTTTAGATTCAATTTAAACAAGTAAAATTTTCAAAGCTGAACGAATCATCGTTAAATTCAATTCGAACTCTTATATTATTTTCAGTATCATCAATATAAATTTCATAGGCCTTCAAATTATTTTTAACCGGCTTAAAATTCCAGATCCAATAAATTCACCTAATTCCGATAATTAAATTTAACAATTAATTATACAATAAATATTTATATTTGAAATTAAAGTTAATAATTAACCTTTGAATATTTAAAATAAATTAAATATTCCTATTTCAAATGCTCAAAAATTCCGGGTCGTCACATCATCCCTTTAAAAAAATTTATGAATGCAGCAACCCATACTGTATATATTTCCAAATCATATGTCTTGTAATAAAAATTATATGAATACACGTAATACTGTTACTAATATAGTGGGCTTGTATAAAATATAATATAAACATGTGTTGCAAATATTGAATCCCTTTATCTGCTTTTTCATACAAGTACATAGCCACAGCACCTTCAAAATATATCATACCATACCTTTTTTTTTTAAATCAACAAAATAAAACCTATATACGCATCCAACTAATATATACTTATATACAACCTATATAAATCTTAAAACCGAACAAAATGTTGTACATAGCTTGTAGAAACTTATATACATAACAACGTTTTTTTTATAAAAAAAATAACTGAACATGAATACAACTACAAAACAGGAAATAAATAAAATAAAGCTATACATGAGAACATATTTTAACGTGCTAATATATATTTAACGAAACCAAGCAACAAAGTTCAAAAGCAGCTAATATATATTCTTATACTATCTTATTAGTTAGTATGATAAAACTTATATATTCATACTATAATCGAATATATATATATATATAAAGGTAAACAAGAAACTGGTTTTTATATAAAGGTATGTAAATATACATACATGACCTATACTTACGCAAGGAGGAACTATGGAAGTGGAGTAGACATGCTCGGAAATAGAAATGGCGACGAGGTGATGAGTTCGGCAATGATGCTCAACGAGTGACAGAGGTGATGGACGCGAGTGAGGTGGTGATGGGTGGGAACGGTGGTAGTGGGCTGTCGTTGCTTGGCTTCGGGCGGTGTCGGGTTTGGGTGTGTGGAGGAACGGTCTCGGCTTGGGGTCGGAGACGGTGGAGTGGCAAGTCGAGTGTGTTTGAGGGAGGTTGACGTGGCAGGTGACTGCTTTGTGGAGCCGAAGTGGTGTGAGGATCTTGTGATGGCTTATGTTTTTAAGCATGCAAATAAAGAAAAGGAGGAGGGTAGGTGACGTGCCTGGAGAGTGAAAGAAGATGAAATAGTGAGAGGGAGGAAATAGAAATGTATGACTTCGGCCCTGCTAATGATGAAGAGGTGAGATGATTCAGTTACGTTGCTTTTCTTTTTGAAATGAAATATGGGAAAGAGTTGAGGAAATGTGTCAGGTTGTTTAAACGAAATAGCAACAGAATAAAGTTAGTGAAAGGAAAGTGAAACCAAAAGGCAGATGGAAAAATGAACCGCAGTACGTTGGAACCAGAAATATAATAAATTTGTTATGGGGAACAGAAAGGTCAAAAAGCTGAGATAATAATTGTTGATGCCCGTTGGGTTTATACAGAGGAAAGTTAATGGTCACAAACATCAAAAGCCAAATTTCGGAACCGATACACTAGGCGTTACACAGATAGTACCGCATACTGGACTTTGAAATTTACAATTGAATATACTGTAGAGATCAGCACGACGAGACGATCAAAACGGTATACGGATATCAATGGTATGATTTGAATTATAAAATTTCGAATTTTTCAACTGGCGGAAAATGCGAGAAAAACACTGAAAAATAAGATCGACGGAGCCAAAGATGTCCGAATTTGGAAAAACGACAAACTGACATCTTGCTCAGAAGATGGTTTAGAATTTTTCTATGTAAAAATATTTAGGTTCCGAAAACATTTTATTTTCAACGCTTTTTAACTGATTAAATTGAAGTGAATTTACGCGCGAAATAAACTTTCATATTTTCGGACGAAAATTTACCAGTTGCTATGTTTAACTAGACGTATTCCAAATATTAAATTTTTATTTCAAAATTTTATCGTTTAAAATTTCATAAAATTTCAACTAATTACGTTATTAAAACAGTTGAAATTTACGGGTCGTTACAAACAATTAATTAAAATTTAATTTAATTAAATAAAAAAACATAAATGATAATGTATGTGAATTTATCTTGAAATGTTCAAGGTAGTTAATAATTTTTTTTGGAAATTCATTAGAATTGTTTTAATTATATATATTAATTAAATATTAATTAACAAATAAAATAATATACATGTATTATGATATATATGTATTACTATAAATGTTATAGTACGTGTATTCAATTTAAAATGTTTAAAATGAATAAAATTAATTAGATTGTTAATTAATAAATTAATTAAATAAGATTCAATTAATAGAATTAATATAAGATTATGTATAAGAATTTTATATAAGAATTAATATAAGATTATATACAAGAATATTATAAGTTAATTAAAATAATAAACTATTATATATAAATTAACCTATATAATATGGATGTATAATAAAAGGTAGAACCGTAATAAACCTAAATTAGATTTAAGGAATAAATACATACATATAGCATGTATACCATGATTTTGAATGTATCTAGCACTTGAATCATGAGGGTATTTCATAAGAAATACATTATTCCATATGTCAGTATCACTCAAATAAGTATATTAAAGACGATGAATCTTTAATATAAGTGTTGTCCTTTACCATTTATATAGTAATAAATTACTTGCATACTTTTTAGTTGCTGAGTAGACTCAAGCTAGAAATGTTATGTGTATTATTATTAGTATATTGATAGACATGGTAAGATATATGTACGAATCGTTAAGCAAACTCGAGATACATAAATTTATACTTAGGCCATCACCAAATGGTAGGTATGAGTGAACAATCTCTTTCAATTTGTTGAGTAAACTCAAGATTGAAATGAGATTAGGATAAAGGCCACAGGTTGTATATGATAGAGTTAGGTGTATGCCCTAGGGAAAATTATGTAACTTGTTACATATATCTAACTCGTTGACCAATCTTGTTCGAAATAAAGGTGTTTTCTTTCTATTATATACTTGATATAATGTGTTCTATTAGTTAATTAATTTAATTAAAAGTATATTTAATAGAAAATCCATAAATGGTACACATTTTATAGTGGCTACAAAGTGTTGTAACCGTGAGTAATTTATCACAATGAAAATAAATATATCATTTTTAATGTTCCTAGTCAAGATGCATCGAGACTGAATATCAATGTATCCGTTGAGACTATAGTACGTAACGCTCTCCAAATGTTGGGCAGTGTATTACTCATGACTACTGGGGACACGTAGGGGTAATGTTATGATAATTGTTGGATAACTATGGAATGACTCACTCGATATTTTTCTGTTGGTTAATATAACTAAGGTCAAACAAAAAATCTCGATGTGATTTATTTACACGGTTCTCTCGACTTGAGAATATCATGGATCTCAATATGAAAGCTCCACTTTTATTTTATTCAAATCACGGCATGATATTCATCGAGTGACTATAGTTAGGTCGAGTGGAAGTATTAGAAGTATAGTGCTATTCAAGAGAGGATTCGTCTCCTCATTTATATGAGGTTAGTATCACTGTAAACTCAAAGTCAAAGTCTTTGACCAGAGCATTTCGGTTAATTATTATTATTATTGAACCAAAAACTTGTCTTTGGACTATATAGTTAAATATGGATGACACCAGAATTTTGACCGTTACCAATTTCCATAAGTCTGAAATGATATAGTTTTACGAAAAGAAGTGGTGTAAATAAATATCACAACTGGGTAACGCTTAATAAAGTAAAATTGGTTAACGAAATTAAGTAAGCGATAAATTTGACCAAAATGTTACACCGCCTTCTAAGTGACATACGAACATTAACATTCGAATAGTTCGATGTGAATCACTGACCAAATTTACACATGACGAGTCACAAAACCAGAATGATAAATTCTCTTCAAATCAAACGATTTAATTAGTTTATAACTATTATAAAATAATTCAAATCTATGAAATATTAATTATAAATTTTTGAATATGATTTGAGGAATAAATATGATTAAATATATTTATAATAGTTATAAATATATCAATCGATATGTGATATCGATAAGCAATTAAATTAGATTTAATTAGTAATATTTATTTGGACTTAAATTGGATTTGGATGTTAGCTCATATTGATATGGTAATAATTTGGCTATTATGAAGGCTATATGGGGCCGCTAAAAATAGGCTAGAGGGGTTGTAAATGGATGGCGCATATTAAGTAAGAATTGTTATGAGATATGATCCATATTTCTCTCTCTTTCATCCACTATAAAAAGACCTCTATTCCTAATTGTTTAAAGACTTTTTGGCTCCTACTATTTCTTCTATTGCTAGCCGATGACATGCTTGGAGCTTAAGCAAATTCAACTCAAATCAATTCAAGGCAAATATTATCTGATAGTCAAAGGCCTATGGTTCAAGGATTAGTGGTCTACCGAATCGAAAAGCTTTCAAAGGAGAGAGAGTTCATCATTCTAGGTGTGCTTTCAGGCATTGGTTTTAGGTATGTCCTTGTTTAGCAAGGCTAGCTGGCTTTAAAGTAGGGATGAGTGTTCGGTCGGTTTTGAGGTAAAAAAAAGTCAAACCGAATTGAAACCGGAAAAAAATAAAACCGATCCGAATTAATTTCGGTTAATTCGATCGGTAGCCGATTTAACCAAACTAAAAAAGAAAGTAAGAGAATTTACCATATGTTATTATTCAAATGATTGATTTAGTCAATGGAAAACATAAATTTATGTGTATATAAACTATTTTGAGTATTTATTTTAGGTTTATAAGAAAAATTAACCTACTTTTAATAGATAAGGTTTGTTTTTTATCACTAAACCGATTGTTAAGAGTATTAAATGCCATGAATTTGGATAATATAATAAAAGTTTGGTTAATTCGGTTAAACCAATAACCAAAATAAAATTATTATACAAACCAAATTCAAACCGATATAATTTCATAATCGAAATGAACCGACCGAAATGAACCAGTTTGTTTGGTTAATTCGGTTCAAACCGAATATTGTTCACCCCTACTTTAAAGTTAGTCGTCCACTTTTATTAAAAACTTTAGATAACAGCTGGTGTTCGGCACATGCTCAAGAATAGCTAGAAAAAAAAAGAATAGGAGCTAGGCAGTAGGGCCATAGCTACTAAAACAAGTCAAAAGCAACTAGTCCCCCTCCAAAGAGGAGGACCCACTACCATCTTTCTTAGAATCCAGCTTAATAACATGAACATACTATGAAAATAAAGTGGCCAAGTTTGGAACATAATCTATTAAATCACAGGAGTATAAACACTTCCTGTCCCAAGAGGCATCCTCCAAAACAATCCTATTATCATCACCTTCTTCAACTAGCACCGAAAGAGCAAGTCCTTCCCTATGAACATGATAATACAATTTATGATCCTCACATTCTTCCCCAACAAATATATGGTAACTGTTAAATGACTGGCAATATCTCATTTCAGATTGCTCATGAACCCAAGCTTATTCATTGAATCCTAGCTAATATTAGGAGGATCAACAAAAGTAGTAGAGGCCTCATCAGGATGCACGGTAGAAGCCACCTGCAATGGAACAACGGGGACAATATCAGGAGCAGCATCAACAGCTTCTACAATAGCTTGGGAAGGGATTTTCGGCTTACGGACCCATTTCCTAACTAGAGGGTGAGGAAGCTGGTTTTTAGTCGGGATAGGCAATGAAGAATCAATAGGACCAAGCTTATAATTTTCTGCAATATGACTAAAGGAGTGACAATTTCATCAAAAAAAAACAAAGGAGTGACAAACCGAGCATATATCAGGTTTCCAACTGTAATCAACATCAACTTAAAAATCCTTACGCTCAATAATACGAACCTTCAACTTAGAAGGAATCAGCTTATCTGGAGTTATTTCAATTAATGCCTTAGCATACACGAGCCTCTTCCTAACCATAGTATTAACATCAAAACATCTGAGCTTGCCAACTAGGCTAGTCAACCAATCTAGCCCAACCATGGGTTGCAGAACAGAAGGGATATGTGTGTCTTTACTATATTACATTGCTTATAATCTCATAATATTATTTTATTATACATATATACATATATATATATAATATTTTTAGTTAGATGATGATTCTTATATGTGTTGATGTTGTCATATACTACATTTGTAACACCCCGTAATTTGGCGCTAGTTATTTAATTAGTTAGTTAGTTAATTAATTATGCTCCGAAAATGGAATTTGTGAAAACGATGGAATTTGACAACGAAACTTGCACCATTGTGTTTGCGGCGAAATTTTGAGCAACTTTCATATTTGGAGTTTTGCGATCGGAGTTCAAACGAAGAAGTTACAGATGGAAAACAAATTCGAAACGGAAATAATTAAATAATAAATAATTAACGTTTTTATATTAATTACCGGGGCCGACAGACCGATCCATCCTTAGGGACGATCGAACCCTACTGGTCGACCGGTCACCCAAGGGTGGTCGACCCATGGCGACCTGGCGGCTCCAGTAAACCTAGGCTGCAACGACCCGGATTTAATATATTTCAATCTAACGGTTTTGGTTAATTCTAACGCCTATAAATTCAGGCCTAGCCCTCCCTTCTCTTCTCATATTTTTCTAAAAGTAGTAGTGAAACTCTACCATTTCTTCTTCTGCACTTTCTGTCTAAATTATAAAGATAAGATATTTGTATCTATATTCATACAAAACGGAGAAGAGTAGAAATCTAATAAAAAGGAGAAGATAAGAGAATCAACCATATGCGTAATTGTGGTCATTTATATATTTGTATCTATTTTCTCTCCCAGTCCAAACACTCTTCTCAGATCTATAATTCTAATGTATGTATATACCCTTTTATACATATCTCTTGGATTAAAAGGATTTGGAGATGAATCAAAGGTTCTACTTCAGATCTGGAGATTTGGATCGCTTTTAAAAGGTGAGTGGGAATTTTTATAGATTGTTATAATATGAAAATTATCCCGTTGGTGTTTATTTGATTTTTATGCCTAATTGGATAATTGTACATGAGTTGTAGGCAACGAATTGAACACGATCTAAATATAATAAATATCGCCTACATATTCTTGTTTATAAATTGATTTAGCATTGTATACAACCTGATCTAGAAATCAGTCCCAAAATTATGAATTTAGAATATTAATTTAAATGAAATTTATTCCAGATCTGAAATAGATTGTATAAGAAGATTATTAAATTGGATTTTACCCTAATTTGTTAGAGTATAAACTTTTATATATTTGGAATTGTTGGAATTTAGATCCATTTAATATTTGTAAATTAGTTTGATTTCTTTCTCTTTTTGAATAATACGACATTTGATCTAACAAGGAATAGATGCAAATAGAAAGAGAAAGAGATGTGTAAAGTATGAATTCATTGTATTTTACACTGTCTATTTTAGTAATAAAAAGAAATGATTATTTCTTGTAATTTCAAACGATGTAAACTTTTATATTTAAAGTTAAATCTTCTGTTTTGGACTAATTTTTGGAAATTATAACGGATAATCTTTTTAGATATGATTTTAATAATTTAACATGGAAAAGTATATTCTAGTAAAGATATAACTAGAATATATTTAATAAAAATGAATATTTATACATAATTACTGCGCGTATAATAATTAAATAAAAAGCTAATTACAACGCTTGCGCATAATATTCACATTTAGGATAATTAACTAATAAGAAAAGAATTTAAAAGGTCGACCGCTAGGTGGGTTCGGGCTAAACCCGAACCTGGAACGCGACTATAAGTCGCGTCCAAACCTTCAGCCGCCACACCCCCTCACTCTCTTTCACTTCTTCAATTTTTAGTCGAACCTAATTCCACCTCCCCCTTCCTCCGCTTAACCAAAGCCTCTCTCACTACAACAGTTTATGGGTTTCATAGCATTTGAAAAACGCTATGACAGGCTACCATAGCGTTTCAGAGAACGCCGTGGAACCACAAGCTATGGTAGGCCGGCATCATTACATAGCAGGAAGGAAAACGCTATAATAGCTAATAGCGTTTACAAAAGGGCATAGCGTTTGCAACCTACCATAGTGTTTTTTCTCTGTTATTAAACTTAAACGCTATAGGAAATATAATCCTTCATTTAACTTCTATAGCGTTTTTAGCACATTTTATAGCGTTTCATCAAACCATGTTATAGCGTTATAATGTTTTTCGATAGCATTTCTTGTCATGCTTGTATAGCGTTTTTATTTTCTACTATAGCGTTTTTGATTCTATTATAGCGTTTTTGATGCATAAATCTTACATCTCATATAGAGTTGCGATAGCGTTTGATGAATCAATAGCATTTTTCAAACGCTATTCTATATAATATTAATTTTCAGCATTTGTTTCAATTTTCTTTTTATTATATTATATTATATTATATATATATACACACACATAGATAGATATATGTATACACATTACACACACACACATATATATATATATTAAAATGTGGATCCCAAAAATAACAAATTGAGAAGATGACAACAACTATATGTAACAATAATAACTTTGCAGTGAATTCTAATTTGGAAACACACAATAAAACCAGTGGAAAGGTTTCAAATAATTCTGCTAATATTTCAAATACTACAAGACATGGTCGCATGATAATAGTTCAAAATCGTCTAACAAATGAACACAAATACTACAAGACATGGTCATATGATAATAGCTCAAAATAGTCTAACAAATGAACACAAATACTCAGTTATGGAGACGACGATACGGAAATGGCTGCTACAGAAGATTCTTGCAAGGATCTAAACATTGCTCCAGGTTGCCTCAGTGTTAACCAAGTTCCTGCATTAAATGACAAAGTAGACAATGACAGTTCCAGGTTGAATATACTAAATTTGTAGACAATAAACGACAAAGTAGATAATGACTTATAGGCAATGGAGTAAATGACTTTGCATTAGAAAGAACACCACGTCAGCTGTGCACTGATGCACGGTTGATTGCCCTTTAATAACCTAAAGAAAAGGTTTATTAACTTTGCATTAGAAAGATTTAATGGTTCATGTCAACTGTTTCATTTTAGTAAATTTTATAATACTACACAACTAATAAAATGAATAAGGTACTCCAAATATGTTTTTGGTAGTCCTTGTAGTGCACTCTGAGTGGTACTTTATTCAACGAAAGCAATCATGACCTTTAAAATCATAGTACCAGTTAACAACTGAGCTAATGGTCATTGACACCTTGTATTGGTCGTAAATCAGAACAGACAATTGATTCTTCCTAAAATGTACGTATCGATTAATATGGAACATCAGGAAAATCTTTTAAATCATACTTACCTGCTTTATTCTTTGTTTAAGATTGTCGAAGATTTTTTTGTTCATGGCCCTGAACATACCACCTATACTAACTGTATCAGGAACTTCACCTTGTGAGTTGTCTCCATGAAACTGAGTAACTGACAGCACCTGCAATGCTCTATTTTCTACGTTACTTTGTTCCTGTTATGCTGCTTCATTAATGAACTGCGAGTTTATTTATCTTCTAACTGAGATATATACCTGGGAATCAAGAGGGTCAGCTTCTCTAGAAACAAGACTTTGTAAACTGATGACAGTTGTAGATGCTGCTAAAATCGGGTTAACATTAGCTACATTGCTTCTTTTCCCTTTGATATATGCTTTGAAAATTCCACAACCAGCTAGAAATTCTCCAGGCCTCGAAGCCAAAACTCCTGTGGGGTAAATATAAGCTGTGTGCATAGCAAAAATAGCTTCTACATTGTCCAGTGCCCCTCCTTTTATCATTTGCATCGCTCCTTTGCCATTCTCCTCGGCTGGTTGAAATATCAGACTCACAGTTCCCTATTGTTCCAGAAAACATAAAGTAAACGATACAAAATGCAACATAATATTGTGATAACTATACCTGTAATAAGCTTTTTAAATTCTGCAATATTTTTGCAGCTCCAAGCAGCATTGTGGTATGTGCATCATGCCCACAAGCGTGCATCTTTCCATCTACTTTGCTTTTGTGCTCCCACTCAACAAGTTCCTACACATTTACTCAAATCTTAGTAAAAATTCGATCGAAATCCTTTGCCATTTTACTTGGAGCAGCAAAAAATATATATAATTCAAACTCTCAACATAAATTGCCACAAATCAAAAGGTGCGAGAACTGATTCCTTGCAACTGAAATAATTGAAATAGGCCAGTTCAAAAGTTTTTGCTGGTTCACTTTGAGTAGCTCAAATGATAAATTGTCTGGCTAAAATATTGTATGGTTGAATAAAGAATGCAAGAATCGAGGGCAAACTGGAACCTTATAAGGATGGTTATGTGCAAAACTGATGCAAAATTAAGATAATAATAACTGAAAATCCATTTTAATTAAGCACCTGGATAGGAAGAGCATCCATATCAGCCCTCAAAGCAATAAAAGGAGGCAATCCAGTACCTACTATAGCAACAACACCTGTTTCTCCCCCTATTGGCCATCTATACTCAACACCCATCTCATCGAGTTCTCTTCTTATAACTTCACTTGTTCTAAATTCTTCATCTACAAGTTCTGGATACTCGTGTATCTCCCTTCTGACTTTCTTCATCCAGCTTACCATCTCCTCCTCATTCGCCATTCTCGTTATCTGCCTTACAATTCTAACATTGTTTGCAACGCTTCCAGAAAGATTAAGCACCAGGAGCAGCAAGGCAATGTATGCAAAGCAACAACACTTTTCCATAGCACTTCTTTTTGATATCCTGATATTTAGTTTTCAAAGAACTGTACACGTATATATAAGTACTTTCTGCTTGCTTAGAGTACTAGGAAAGTACTGTGATTGATTATCGATGGTCCCTTACTGGCTTTGTTTTCCCCTTATTCTTTCAGGGATTCACTGTGCACCTGATATCACCTTTTTGTGGTCCTTGAGTGTAACTATAACAATAGTAACTAGAAGAAGAAGAAAAAAAGAACTAGCACACAAGTGGGTATGTGTATATATCATTTACTGTTTAATCATTAAACTTCTGATTGTTACGGAATTAGACACGCCTTAAATGTGCGTTAACTGTGTGTGGTGTAGATTTATGGTTGAAGGAAGAGGCAGGTAGATTATTATTATTTTGAAATGTCATTCAACCTTGTTAGAGCGTAAAGGGAATAAAATGAATCGTTGTGGTCCTAATCATTGTTGCTTTTGAATTGTGCATCACATGCTGTTATCTTTTAAGAATAATAATAGAGTAGCAGCAACGTAAGAACGAGCAGTGCACTCATGGGGATATTTAGTGTTATCGCTTGAATAGTTGAATGTGTTTTGTCCTTTCACCTGATATGTAAGAAGCGCTGTGTACTGTGTGTTCATCGTGATTTGTTTGGTTCCAAATCTATTGACATAACTCTATAAAAAAGGTATTAGTGCACCTGCGGTGTAGATTTGATTTCCTTGCATCACAAAAGTGACAAAGTAATGAATAATTCATTTATTATTATTAAATTGTGTGCTTCCAAAAAGTCAAAATAAAATGTGACTATTCAATAATATATAACACTCTAAACAAGTCTACCTTTAATAACATTTGCCTTTAAAAAGTAGTATATAATATTTTGAAACTTAATTATATTTCAATTAACATTGAGGCCCTCATATTTGGTTTACCATCAGTTTTAACAATTAGTGCAAATATGTAACAGTATATTTGGTACGCAAAGCAACCTAAGTTTTGGCCTAAATCTTTTCAGATTATATAGCTCTAGAAAATTGAAATCATAGGTTCCTACACAAGTTAAAAAACAATGGCTGTTATGGAATAACTTTATAAAAAAAATCAAATGAAGCAAGATGTGACCAAAGAGAAAATAACTATAAACTGGTACCAAAAAATCACAGTATGCATGATTTATTTAATATTTAACATGAAACGTGATTGATTAAATTAAGATTTTACATGTAATATTCATGAATTAACTACTATATGCAATTGTAAAACGATTTTATAAGCTACATGATGCTTATCAAAGAAAATTATCTAACCTTTTTAGCATCCAAAAACCCAATATCAAGGGCTATGACATTTTTTCTATTTTACTTCAAAGGTAAACAATAAAAGATATAAATATATTGTAATTAGCCCTATAATAAACAATAACCAATTAATTAAAATCCATTTGAAACAAATTTGTTCGTATATGATGGCTAAACAAAATACCATGAGGATTCACTTATGAGCCACCAGACATCTTTGTCCTTCTGCTCTCTTCTTGGCCGTAGGGTAAGTAAACTTGTTACCCACCATTGAAGGAAAATTTAGTCCAAAAAACAGAAAAACCTATGGAAGTAAAGAAAAATATGATAAATCACATAACATTATAATATCTAGTACAAGCCTAACTATTTATCGATTATAAATAGACAAGTTACATAATATTTTGATGAACATTTTAAATATAAGGTCTATATGTCCCTTGCCTTATTGTGTGTAGCGTTCATTTATGTGTTTCTACATTCATTTAAGTAGAGCGAAGGTGCCCGAAGGAAGGCGGGAGTTCACATTTTCTTAAAAATAAATACTAAAATTTACTCAATCCAGCTTAAGTACACCACCAACAAATAAAGAAGTAAATTTTGATAGAAAAAAACTCCTTGAACCAAAACAAATCACATGTTACAGATAACCAGAGATTTTTGTTGGAAAAATAATGTTCACGATTGGATTTTCTCATATATGTCAGCAAAAACATGAAGAGGATCAAATGTCAGTTTACAGCCGTATTTTTCCTATTTTGTTTATAATGAATTTGCATGGGTGCTAATCAATCCTAGATAGAACAAAAAGAGCATACATATTGCAAACTAAAGCATATTTCATTTAAATATTATCAAGTACAATATGACCATCATAACTTACTGTTTACTTAATAAAAAGAATTTTTCAAATACTTGTTTGATGTATCTTATAAATTATATTTACAAGCGTAAATAAATGCATTATAAAAGATCAACCTTAAAAAAATCAACACAACAAAAACATAAAAATATAAGTTAAAGAAACCATAAATTTTGAAGTCATACCAATGGAGACGCAAACTAGTTTCTAATCCATAGAGTAATCAAACTCTTCAAATAAAGTGTTTAGTATTTCGACCCTAAACATTCAATTATTATAAAATAAAATCTTTACTGTAATTGATTCATACCCTGGGAATGTGATACACTCCCCAACGATTGCACCTTCAGGGGTTAGCAGCGGCTCCATGACTGTGTAATCTTGATTAAAAGCACGGTCTTGATTAAAAGAAAATTACACCTACAAATATATGAAATATGACGGATATTGATACAGAATAATTCAATTATTATATATTATTTAGATGTGAAAATTTTCAATGTAAAAAGCTTTAAACGATTCATGATTTGTATCATATATTCAAACCATGTCAAAATTTTGCATTTCCAAAAACTTGAACAATTTAAGTGACTAAGAAGAACGATTCAGCTTACCAAACCAACAAATATCACATGTCGAAGTTTTCCAGGTTTTACATTTGTAATTAGCACCACTCGATGGTTCTACAATATCAAGACAGTAATAGATAGTTAACATCAAATTATTAGAATGATTACTTAATATGTTGCATTTAAGAGGATCTAACAATTAAATTTTCTGGGTTGCAATACTTTGCAAGTCCACTAACAACATAAAGCACATTACCATCATCTAAATCAATCTCCTCAACCAGTAAGCTATAAGAATTAATAAACACATAGATTTTTCCAGTGGAACTGAATATATAATGCAAACTCATAACAGCAGGTATTTAGCATAAAATACAATCAAAACACTAGCACTAATACACACACACACAAATGAATAGGATTTGCTTTGTGTAGTATTATTAAATCCATTGCAGTTTGATACAAAATTGGTAAAGATGCACATACAAAGTGATCGGATAGCAAATTAGCTTGCATAAGAATCTCTGTTTTCTATATCTCACTATAGATTAGAATTTTGGATAAGATGAAACCTTGCTCTAACCAAGGTTCATTCCAAAAGCTCACCATCAGTCTGCCTATAACATTAACAGAGGTAAAGTCTTCTCATGTACGCTAAGGATTCCTCTCCACACCCATCCACGTAGCGGAGAAGGATCAAGCAACTAGAAACTCTTGTTAGCAAGGTGGTATTTAGAAGCCCACCTGACCCAAATTGTTTATTTGTTATTCAACTGGTCATCTAACTATTTGGAAAGCGCTGCCTTATTCAATGTTGCTATGTTAATAATACCCAGCCTACCCTTACTAAATATTTTGTTAACCATACTAAAATCAATAGGACGAGTTTTCTCGAGAACTTGTCCCCAGTTCATAGATAGTGATTGATTGCTCTTTTAATCTGAGCTATTAATTTAACTGGGAGCAAAAAAGCTCAACTTCGATAAACAGTCATAGTTGTAATAACTGATTTAATGATAGTAACTCCACCTACCTGAGAAATGTACCTATTAGGCCACCTATTCATGACTGCAATGATTTTTAATATAGTTAAGACAATCAGAATACTAAGGTTTGTTAGCAGTTAGGGGAATACTAGGTATGTTAATCCGCCTAGGACATGTTGTAGTTTACAAATGTGGAGTAGAGGCTGGTGCAAATGGTCGGGTAACCCAGCTATTAATATATTAGATTTATTATAGTTCAACTACAAGCCAAAGAAAGATTTAAAAATATCAACACATCCACCAAACTTTGGAAAGACTTGATAGTGGGCTTTGTGAAGACTATCAAGTCATCAGTAAATATTAAACTAGTAATCCTTAGGCTGGAACATTTAGGATGCAACTCAAATTCTCTGCTATTAACGGCTTTATCAATTAACTTTGTTAAGGCTTCCATTTCCTTTTGTAAACTTGTATCTTCCATTTCCTTTTGTACAGTTTTTTAATCCACTTAACATTGGCATTAGAAATAATTTTCTTCTTCTTTCAAAATTTCCAACAAATAGAAATTTGTATGCTACCATATAACTCCACATTTTAGGCAGAATGTAATTTGTCACAACAACGACCTCACAGACACAACAAAAATACAGGTTACATGAGACGATAAACAAACTTAAATTATTATTATTATTATTATTATTATTATTATTATTGTTTGAGAATAAGAGAGATCCTCAGAAAAGGGAGAGCACTCGGTAATTTTACTAAAAAATAAATAACACAAACTTAACTTTATAGTTACAAGAGCTATATTTACACATCAGAACGCAAAAACTCGCTCCACAGTTCACATGCAGATAGTTAAAAGCTTAAAATTATGCACAAGACCAATAACCCCAAGATTTTAGGGGGTATCAAAAGTAAAATAAGAAAACCAAATTATATGCGAAAAATAGAGTAAACAAGAGCCGCTAATTAGGTGCGTGAGTGTCAAATATTGTTTGCAAAGGGGGAAAGGAGAAAAGTGAAAAATGTTATAGAGCTACAGCTAAAGCTGCATTGGTTACACAATAAATACCTCAGGAATAGGTCCATGATCGGTACTTAGTGAATGAATTTCATCCAATATCATAAGTCCAACCTAACAGTTTGCAAAAAAATATGAAGTCGAAACAATATAAGAATGAAGTTTCATAAATACATAACGGTGTATAGAATGTTATTGTAAATATAGAGTTAAGCACTACAGTTAAGTTCCATAGAAGTACAAACCTTCATTACATAGCTTCTGCTATGCCAACTTCGACTGATCCCATCCCACTTCTCAAGTGTGGAAATGATAATATTAGCCGATAATAGTGCATTAAGATCTGGTGTGAAATCACCAGTCATCTCAACCTAACACGATAAAACTCAATGACCATTTGGTCAAGCACTTTTTTATGTATGCCGTAATAAATTACAAACATATAGAATACCATCTTTTTTCCAAGTTGGGAAACTAGCCGCTTTCACCAGTCAATCATTCTTTCCCAAAAAATAGCCTTAAGAGGTGCAATATAAATTACCTATGAAAATATGGAAGGTCAAATAAAAAGAAAGAATTAATACTAATCAATAATCAACTAACCTTCATATCAGGCTGGGTGTTGAACAAATGCAACATTGCTAGCTCTACTGATATAGTTTTACCACTTCCAGTTGGAGCCCCCAAAAGAACATTGCTATTCGAGTGATACAATGTATGAAATATCTATCAAAAATGATAACAATCATAAAGATGCGAAAAGGAAATATTAGTCTCTTCAAAATAGAAGTTGAAAAGAACTAGAGAACCCAGCCTGCGTTTGAATTGGATTGAAATGTGAAAACCTATAAAGCTGCTCATAAGCCTCGTTTCCAAGGCAAGTCACAGGAAGAGGTTTCAGATCTAGAAGTTCAGTATGTGAAATTTGTGTCTGAAAACGATAATGAAAACATTAGCACAGAACAAACGTACATAACAAATCATATAGTGTTAAAAAAAACCAAGTAACTGTATAAAAGACAAACCTCAGGCAATGTCAAATTATGGAATGATATTGTGTAAATGGACTCTACATGTAGCCAGGATTCTGAAACAGCACGAATATAATATTGGGGTGGATGAGGTTCAAAAATGGGTGCAGTAAAAGAAATCTTTTGAGGCTCTCCCATAGCCATTTTTTGGTCAGTTTAAACAGCTCATTATGGTAAATGTGGTCATTTTCAGAATCCTGTCCAAAATAAATAAAAGGAAAAATCACTTGCATATATGCACTAAATGAATAGGAGTATAAACAAAAGAGTAAATGAAGCATATTCATCAGTTTTAAGTAAGTTTATTTTCAGTAGAAGTACACTACAAACTATATTGAGTAAACTGACCTCAACAAATATAAGCCAGCATTCAGCAGTACTGTGGTACCGGTCCTTCCACGTAAAATCAGGGCTTATGAGCAAATCCACCTGGGGAAAAAACAGTGGTCATGATTAGCATATCAGTGGGTGCATATCATGAATCTAACACATAAAGAAGTTGCAAGGTACCTTGAGGCCAGTTCTGGTAATCAGACTCACATTGGCAGACAAATTGAGGTGTGGGTATATTTTAGACATTGTTTTATCAACTTCCCAAAAAAGCCCAAAGTACCAAGAATAATGAACGCCAGCATGATATCCTTTAAGCATTGTAAAGATGATACCTTTCCACCATGAGAATGGTGAATTAAAGAACTAATATCTTTCTCCTCTATCTCACAAAGGCAGTCCAAATCAGCCCCTTTTTCTTCAAGCTTTCCTATTATCTAAACAACGTAGATTTCCATAGTCATTATATAAACATCTACAATTGAATCTCCAGAGAACTAATGAATCATATAAAAAAACTTCTGTTGAAAGATCTTTATCAAACTGCCTGAGGGGAGGATGATGTGGCCAAATTTGGTGATCTACAGCTTTACAGTATTCCAGCATAAAAGCTATCATTTCACACCACCCTCTCTGTAAGCAAATTTCAAATCGGAGATGCTTGAGGATCGACTGTGTGAGAGAGAGAGCTTACGGCATCGATTGACTGTTGACGATGGTGGTTAGGGTTATGCGATCGGGGTTTCTGGAGGTGATGATGACGGCGGCTAATGTTTCTGAAGGTGATAAAGTGAAATGAAGAATATTTTTTGGAGGAGGAAGTGGCGAAACAATACACGTTTTTTTATCTCCCGCACTAATTTTGTTTCCAGCCCGCCTTTTTACCGAATAGCGTTGTACACTAAAATTACCAAGTTGAATAGCGGCAGGAACCCTAGCTTGCATAGCGTGCCAAAGGTGGTATGCGGGAACGCTATATGTTAGTGCTATCAAAAGTCCATTTTGTTGTAGTGTCTCCTCCACCAACCGACGCCAAAATCCTTGTGCGTCAGATCTTGCTGCATCACTACTCCAAATCTAAACACTTTTCTCCCTTTTCCAACCGCCTCTCAGCCCATGACACCGCCACATACCGGCGGCTCTTCCTCTCTCCATCATGGCCTTACTCCACAAGAAGCTGCTTGGCTTGATTGGAGCGAATGGAAGATATCAATTTATCTTTGAATGACGAACTTTGATTTCCTTCACAGACAACCAGTGAAATTCAGAGATTTCACCGCTCTCGAGCTTGAAGAACTTTTCATCGCGGCAGGACTCGCACCGATCCTCCGCTCCGAGACTTATGAGCGGGAATGTTACCTGTGCTGTATCCGTCTCTTCAATGCACAGATGGCCTAGAATTTCGATGATGGCAATAACTACATTGAGTCCAAGGTGAAGGGAACTCGGATTGAGATGTCAGATGATGATCTTGCTGGAATTTTGGAGATATCTGTAGTAGGCGTAGATTTGGAGGACATTGAGATGACTGACCCTGAGATTCTTTAGCGGATCTTTTTTGGAAATGTCGGTGATTGAAGGACCGACAATTTGCGACCGATGGCCCGTCCCATCGTGCACATCATTCAACTCAACATCATTTTGAAAACGGGGAGTCTTGACCAGATCTACAACTCTATGTGGAAAGCCCCCTATGCTATAATTGGTAGCGTAGCCATCAATTGGGCTCGTGTCTTGATGCTCCATATGGTCGATCAGGGAGTTGGTACCCTAAGGACTCACTTTCCATACTGCCACCGGCTCACTCGAGTGTTTAAGCATTATGAGGTAAATTTGAGTGGAGAGCCAGAAGTGAAGGACGTCACTCCCGCCATTGACAGGACCACCATTAATAGTTAGGTCGAGTGGAAGTATTAGAAGTAAAGTGTTATTCAAGAGAGGATTCGTCTCCTCATTTATATGAGGTTAGTATCACTGTAAACTCAAAGTCAAAGTCTTTGACCAGAGCATTTTGGTTAATAATAATTGTTATTATTGAACCAAAAACTTGTGTTTGGACTATATAGTTAAATATGGATGACACCAGAATTTTGACCGTTACCAATTTCCATAAGTCCAAAATGATATAGTTTTGACGAAAAGAAATGGTGTAAATAAATATCACAACTGGGTAACACTTAATAAAGTAAAATTGGTTACCGAAATTAAGTAAGCGATAAATTTGACCAAAATGTTACACCACTTGCTAAGTGACATACGAACATTAACATTCGAATAGTTCGATGTGAATCACTGACCAAATTTACACAAGACGAGTCACAAAACCAGAATGATAAATTCTCTTCAGATCAAACGATTTAATTAGTTTATAACTATTATAAAATAATTCAAATCTATGAAATATTAATTATAAATTTTTGAATATGATTTGAGGAATAAATATGATTAAATATATTTATAATAGTTATAAATATATCAATCGATATGTGATATCGATAAGCAATTAAATTAGATTTAATTAATAATATTTATTTGGACTTAAATTGGATTTGGATGTTAGCTCATATTGATATGGTAATAATTTGGCTATTATGAAGGTTATATGGGGCCGCTAAAAATAGGCTAGAGGGGTTGTAAATGGATGGCACATATTAAGTAAGAATTGTTATGGGATATGATCCATATTTCTCTCTCTTTCATCCACTATAAAAAGACCTCTATTCCTAATTGTTTAAAGACTTTTTGGCTCCTACTATTTCTTCTATTGCTGGCTGATGACATGCTAGGAGCTTAAGCAAATCCAACTCAAATCAATTCAAAGCAAATATTATCTGATAGTCAAAGGTCTACGGTTCAAGGATTAGTGGTCTACCGAATCGAAAAGCTTTCAAAGGAGAGAGAGTTCATCATTGTAGGTGTGCTTTCAGGCTTTGGTTTTAGGTATGTCCTTTTTTAGCAAGGCTAGCTGGCTTTAAAGTAGGGATGAGCGTTCGGTCGGTTTTGAGGTAAAAAAAGTCAAACCAAATTGAAACCGAAAAAATAAAACCGAACCGAATTAATTTCGGTTAATTCGATCGGTAGCCGATTTAACCAAACTAAAAAAGAAAGTAAGAGAATTTACCATATGTTATTATTCAAATGATTGATTTATTCAATGGAAAACATAAATTTATGTGTATATAAACTATTTTGAGTATTTATTTTAGGTTTATAAGAAAAATTAACCTACTTTTAATAGATAAGGTTTGTTTTTATCACTAAACCGATTGTTAAGAGTATTAAATGCCATGAATTTAGATAATATAATAAAAGTTTGGTTAATTCTGTTAAACAAATAACCAAAATAAAATTATTATACAAACCAAATTCAAACCGATATAATTTCATAATCGAAATGAACCGACCGAAATGAACCAGTTTGGTTGGTTAATTCGGTTCAAACCGAATATTGTTCACCCCTACTTTAAAGTTAGTCGTCCACTTTTATTAAAAACTTTAGATAACAGCTGGTGTTCGGCACATGCTCAAGAATAGCTAGAAAAAAAAAGAATAGGAGCTAGGCAGTAGGGCCATAGCTACTAAAACAAGTCAAAAGCAACTAGTCCCCCTCCAAAGAGGAGGACCCACTACCATCTTTCTTAGAATCCAGCTTAATAACATGAACATACTATGAAAATAAAGTGGCCAAGTTTGGAACATAATCTATTAAATCACAGGAGTATAAACACTTCCTGTCCCAAGAGGCATCCTCCAAAACAATCCTATTATCATCACCTTCTTCAAATAGCACCGAAAGAGCAAGTCCTTCCCTATGAACATGATAATACAATTTATGATCCTCACATTCTTCCCCAACAAATATATGGTAACTGTTAAACGACTGGCAATATCTCATTTCAGATTGCTCATGAACCCAAGCTTATTCATTGGAATCCTAGCTAATATTAGGAGGATCAACAGAAGTAGTAGAGGCCTCATCAGGAAGCACGGTAGAAGCTACCTGCAATGGAACAATGGGGACAATATCAGGAGCAGCATCAACAGCTTCTACAATAGCTTGGGAAGGGATTTTTGGCTTACGGACCCATTTCCTAACTAGAGGGTGAGGAAGCTGGTTTTTAGTCGGGATAGGCAATGAAGAATCAATAGGACCAAGCTTATAATTTTCCGCAATATGACTAAAGGAGTGACAATTTCATCAAAAAAAAACAAAGGAGTGACAAACCGAGCATATATCAGGTTTCCAACTGTAATCAACATCAACTTAAACATCCTTACGCTCAATAATACGAACCTTCAACTTAGAAGGAAGCGGCTTATCTAAAGTTATTTCAATTAATGCCTTAGCATACACGAGCCTTTTCCTAACCATAGTATTAACATCAAAACATCCGAGCTTGCCAACTAGGCTAGTCAACCAATCTAGCCCAACCATGGGTTGTAGAACAGAAGGGATATGTGTGTCTTTACTATATTACATTGCTTATAATCTCATAATATTATTTTAATATACATATATACATACATACATACATACATACATACATACATACATACATATATATATATATAATATTGTTAGTTAGATGATGATTCTTATATGTGTTGATGTTGTCATATACTACATTTGTAACACCCCGTAATTTGGCGCTAGTTATTTAATTAGTTAGTTAGTTAATTAATTAAGCTCCGAAAATGGAATTTGTGAAAACGATGAAATTTGACAACGAAACTTGCACCATTGTGTTTGTGGCGAAATTTTGAGCAACTTTCATATTTGGAGTTTTGCGATCGGAGTTCAAACGAAGAAGTTACGGACGGAAAACAAATTCGAAACAGAAATAATTAAATAATAAATAATTAACGTTTTTATATTAATTACCGGGGCCGACAGACCGATCCATCCTTAGGGACGATCGAACCCTACTGGTCGACCGGTCACCCAAGGGTGGTCGACCCATGGCGACCTGGCGGCTCCAGTAAACCTAGGCTGCAACGACCCGGATTTAATATATTTCAATCTAACGGTTTTGGTTAATTCTAACGCCTATAAATTCAGGCCTAGCCCTCCCTTCTCTTCTCATATTTTTCTAAAAGTAGTAGTGAAACTCCACCATTTCTTCTTCTGCACTTTCTGTCTAAATTATAAAAATAAGATATTTGTATCTATATTCATACAAAACAGAGAAGAGTAGAAATCTAATAAAAAGGAGAAGATAAGAGAATCAACCATATGCGTAATTGTGGTCATTTATATATTTGTATCTATTTTCTCTCCCAATCCAAACACTCTTCTCAGATCTATAATTCTAATGTATGTATATACCCTTTTATACATATCTTTTGGATTAAAAAGGATTTGGAGATGAATCAAAGGTTCTACTTCAGATCTGGAGATTTGGATCGCTTTTAAAAGGTGAGTGGGAATTTTTATAGATTGTTATAATATGAAAATTATCCCGTTGATGTTTATTTGATTTTTATGCCTAATTGGATAATTGTACATGAGTTGTAGGCAACGAATTGAACACAATCTAAATATAATAAATATTGCCTACATATTCTTGTTTATAAATTGATTTAGCATTGTATACAACCTGATCTAGAAATCAGTCCCAAAAGTATGAATTTAGAATATTAATTTAAATGAAATTTATTCCAGATCTAAAATAGATTGTATAAGAATATTATTAAATTGGATTTTACCCTAATTTGTTAGAGTATAAACTTTTATATATTTGGAATTGTTGGAATTTAGATCCATTTAATATTTGTAAATTAGTTTGATTTCTTTCTCTTTTTGAAAAATACGGCATTTGATCTAACAAGGAATAGATGCAAATAGAAAGAAAAAGAGACGTGTAAAGTATGAATTCATTGTATTTTACACTGTCTATTTTAGTAATAAAAAGAAATGATTATTCCTTGTAATTTCAAACGATGTAAACTTTTATATTTAAAGTTAAATCTTCTGTTTTGGACTAATTTTTGGAAATTATAATGGATAATCTTTTTAGATATGATTTCAATAATTTAACATGGAAAAGTATATTCTAGTAAAGATATAACTAGAATATATTTAATAAAAATGAATTTATACGTAATTACTACGCGTATAATAATTAAATAAAAAGCTAATTACAACGCTTGCGCATAATATTCACATTTAGGATAATTAACTAATAAGAAAAGAATTTAAAAGGTCGACCGCTAGGTGGGTTCGGGCTGAACCCGAACCTGGAACGCGACTATAAGTCGCGTCCAAACCTTCAACCGCCACACCTCCTCACTCTCTTTCACTTCTTCAATTTTTAGCCAAACCTAATTCCACCTCCCCCTTCCTCCGCTTAACCAAAGCCTCTCTCCTCCACCAACCGACGCCAAAATCCTTGTGCGTCAGATCTTGCTGCATCACTACTCCAGATCTAAACACTTTTCTCTCTTTTCCAACCGCCTCTCAGCCCATGACACCGCCATATACCGGCGACTCTTCCTCTCTCCATCATGGCCTTACTCCACAAGAAGCTGCTTGGCTTGATTGGAGCAAATGGAAGATATCCATCTATCTTTGAATGACGAACTTTGATTTCCTTCACAGACAACCAGTGAAATTCAGAGATTTCGCCGCTCTCGAGCTTGAAGAACTTTTCATCGCGGTGGGACTCGCACCGATCCTCCGCTTCGAGACTTATGAGCGGGAATGTTACCTGTGATGTATCCGTCTCTTCAATGCACAGATGGCGTAGAATTTCAATGATGGCAATAACTACATTGAGTCCAAGGTGAAGGGAGCTTGGATTGAGATGTCAGATGATGATCTTGCTAGAATTTTGGAGATATCTATAGTAGGCATAGATTTGGAGGACATTGAGATGACTGACCCTGAGATTCTTTAGCGGATCTTTTCTGGAAATGTCGGTGATTGAAGGACCAACAATTTGCGACTGATGGCCCGTCCCATCGTGCGCATCATTCAACACAACATCATTTCGAAGACGGAGAGTTTTGACCAGATCTACAACTCTATGCGGAAAGCCCCCTATGCTATAATTGGCAGCGTAGCCATCAATTGGGCTCGTTTCTTGATGCTCCATATGGTTGATCCGGGAGTTGGTACCCTAAGGACTCACTTTCCATACTGCCACCGGCTCACTCGAGTGTTTAAGCATTATGAGGTAAATTTGAGTGGAGAGCCAGTAGTGAAGGACGTCACTCCCGCCATTGACAGGACCACCATTAAGAGGATGAATATTCCTTTTCCGCCTGCCGCACCACTTGTACCACCACCAGAGTCGAAACACCAACAACAGGGGATAACATAGGGCATCGAGGGATACATGAGTCATGAGCTTGCTACTATCCGGCAGGTTCAGGCAAGCTCCGAGAGATTAGGACGGAACAGCAGCACCAAGGGCGTGAGATTGGGTGCATAGCCGCCATGCTGCGACCATTCCACGGTCGTGGCAATGGCACGAGTTCCAACATCGGAGCGAGACCTTCTCACAGTTCTTAAGAGGTGTTTTATTTAGGATTGTTGTATATTTTTATTTCCAACATTTGTTCTTCTCTTTTGGGTTGTTGGATTGTAAAACCGTCAGTTTCCTCTTATAAAAGGCATGCAGATATTATGAGTTTCTATTTATTTTCTATGTTATTGTTTATAGATATGCGAACAGCTCATATATGTATTCATAGTAGAGAAACAATATAAATACGGGAATCTCATAAAGACACTTAACTAATAGTAATGCAATATAAGACTAGAAATTAAGAATAATTGGAAATTTTAGCAAAGGACGTAACAAAGTTGTTTTGATATCACGGGTCATTGCTCATGTTCCTTAGAAGCTAAAATTCTTGTATAATATAGGTGTTGACATTTTCAAATAAAATGTCTAATTCTTCGGTAGAGATTAGTTGTAGAATTCTGGAATCTGATTTATGCATTTGGTGCATAACCGACTTCCGACAACGCTGAAAGCATGACTCGATTTATCAAAAAAATTTAGAAGGAAAATATTTTGAAAATTTTCCGCTTGATTTGAAAAGTTCACTTTTGGAAGAAAAAAAGAGTAAGAAAAAGTTTAACGTTTTAGTTAATTTTGACTCTTAAATTATTTTTAGAGTTTTTGTTTAAAATTTTATTTCAAGGGAAAATGTGCGTCTAAATATTTTGGGATTTTATTTTTCAAAGGACATACAAATTTGAAAAGTGAGAAAGATTTTTGTAAAAACTTTGATTCTGAAGGCCACATATTAGGCGTAGGGAAGACAAATAGAGTTAGAATTTGCGATTTAGCGATGTATTAGGGTCGACGATACGATTAATGCAAGCGATAATAAGGGAAAAGCTGGTTTAGCCTTGGAATTTCTATTTCCATACCTTATCGACGATGAACACAAGTATATTTTTAGACTTAATTCTGTTTTAGAGCTTGAAAATAAGCCTCCTTATGCATTTTGTATGTGAAAAATTTGGAGTAAATCCAAGGTAGTGAGAAAATTTCCACTATACTACGGAAATAGGAAGATTATGGTGTGGTAAGAATGTTAAATTCTCCGCCTAAATTCCTTTTTTGGGCATAGAAGTAAAGTTTAGGAAGCGATTTTTCGATGCATTAGATTATTGGATGATAGGAAGTGGATGCAAAATTTGTTGTTTCATAATTCTCTTTGTAGGAGTATGGGGGGTTTTGGTTGAAAAGATTTTTCAAAAAGTTGCATACATGTAAAACTACCAGTATATATTTAGGTTGTTTGCATCATATTTTTCAAAAGTGTTTTTCAAAGAAATGCATTCATATAGGAGGATCTGATTAGAATCATTCTACATACATATTTTCTATGTGGTGATATAGTAATACACTATGCACTTATGCATGTTAGGTTGCAAAATTGGTTGTACACTCATTGGTTGTGTAGTTTAAGATAATTAGAAGCCAAAACCTTGACTTAATCATTGGTGAAATTTCGGGGACGAAATTCTTTTCAAGGGGAGAAGAATGTAACACCCCTTAATTTGGCGCTAGTTATTTAATTAGTTAGTTAATTAATTAGGCTCTGAAAACGGAATTTGTGCAAATGATGGAATTTGATCATGAAAATTGTACCATTGTGTTCGTGGAAAATTCCGACCAACTTTCGTATTTAGAGTTTTTCGATCGAAGTTCAAACGAAGAAGTTACGGACGGAAAACGAATTCGGAACGAAAATAATTCAATAATAAATAATTAACGTTTTTATATTAATTACCTGGGCCCACAGGCCGACCCATCATTGGGGACGGTCGACCCCTAGCGGTCGACCGGTCACCCAAGGGCGGTCGACCCGTGGCGACCTGGCGGCTCTAGTAAACCTAGGCCGCAACGGTCCGGATTTAATATATTTTGATCTAACGGTTCTGGTTGATTTAGCGCCTATAAATTTAGGCTTAGCCCTCCTTTCTCTTATCATATTTTTCTAGAAGCAGTAGTGAAGCTCTGTCATTTCTTCTTCTCCACTTTCTGTTTAAATTATAAAGATAAGATATTTGTATATGTATTCATACAAAACGGAGAAGAGTAGGAATCTAATAAAAAGGAGAAGAGAAGAGAATCAACCATATGCGTATTTGAAGTAATATATATTTATATATTTGTATCTATTTTCTCCCCCAATCCTAAATCTCTTTTCAGATCTATAATTCTAATATATGTATATACCCATTTATACATATCTCTTGGATTAAAAATGATTTGGAGATGAATCAAAGGTTCTACTTCAGACCTGTAGATTTGGACCGCTTTTAAAAGGCGAGTGAGAATTTTTATAGATTGTTATAATATGGTAATTATCTTGTTGGCATTTATTTGATTTTTATACCTAATTGAATAATTGTATATGAGTTGTAGGCATCGAATTGAATACGATCTGAATATAATAAATATTGCCTATATATTCTTGTTTATAAATTGATCTAGCATTATATACAACCTGATCTGGAAATCAGTCCCAAACGTATGAATTTAAAATATTAATTTAAATGAAATTTCTTCCATATCTGAAATAGGTTGTATAAGAATATTATAAATTTGGATTATTACCCTAATCTTGATAGAATATAAACTTTTCTATATTTGAAATTGTTGGATTTAGATCCATTTAATATTTGTAAATTAGTGCTATTTCTTTTCCTTTTTGAAAGATAAAGAGTATGATGTGATAAGGAATAGATGAAAATAGAAAGATAAAGAGATATGTAAAGTATGCATTCATTGTATTTTACACTGTCTATTTCAGTAATAAAAAGAAATGATTATTCCTTGTAATTTCAAACGATGTAATCTTTTATATTTTAAAGTTAAATCTTCTGTTTTGGACTAATTTATGGAAATTATAACGGATAATCTTTTCAGATATGATTCCAATAATTTAACATGGAAAAGTATATTCTAGTAAATATTTAAGTAGAACATATTTAATAAAAATAAATATTTGTACATAATTACTGCGCTTATAATAATTAAATAAAAAGCTAATAACGACGCTTGCACGTAATATTCACATTTAGGATAATTAACTAATAAGAAAAGAATTTAAAAGGTCGTTACTCTAATAAATGGCAATTTATACGAGAGTTGAAATAAATGAATAGGGTAGATGGATTAATTAGACCGATAAAAATGGAATAGATATAAAAGGTTATTAATTTGAAATTAGTAATCATACATAAATGTCTTAGGAAACATCCTTTAGGATTTATGGACAAATTGACATTTATGAGCATTAAACATGGATTTATGGGTAGACAAATATTTAGGGTAAATCTTATTGCCTTAAATAAAAAAGGAATTAGTAAGCTAAGTCCAATATCTACCTAAGCTAATATAAATAAAGACTTAGGATGGTTGATTGGACTTAGTGGGTTAGTGATGCGAGGTCAGTAGAGTCACTCGACGGAAGACTGCCCTTCACTTTAAGGCTACCAGCAGTCGAGTGTACTTAATGCTGATGTGAGATATCATTAGTCCAACGACCCATGACGACGTGAGAAACTTGGCTTGCTTTCTTAATTAGAAAGTATTAAATGGTCCAAATTTGGAATTAGGAGCGGTAAGGGATATCACCAAAGGGGTTCGCTTCTGGTTTGAGCTCTTAAGTGGCTGAAGGGTCCACCTCTCTCCTAAATGGAAGTATTAAGTAACCTAGTGAGATTCCAAATAAATAAATAAGGATGTCTCTAAAAAGGGTTTACTTCTATGTTGAGATCTTAAGTGATTGAAGGGTCCGCAACTCTCCTAAATGGAAGTATTAAGTAACCTAGTGAGATTCCAAATAAATAAATAAGGATGTCTCTAAAAAGGGTTTACTTCAGTGTTGAGGTCTTAAGTGGCTGAAGGGTCCACCAACCTACCGAAAGAAGTAACCTAATAAGATGCTATATTTATAATTAAAGAGTGATAGTGAATATCTCAGAAAGGGTTCGCTTCAGGTTTGGGGTCTTAAGTGACTATAAAGTCCTCCTCTTTCCTATAAATGAAGTATTAAGTAACTCAATGAGATTTCCAAGCAATGACAGCTAGATAGTACCATTGAGGAGCACGCTTCTGAAATCAGGTCTTAAATGATAGGGTCTACCTATTTTCCACTGGGAAGTATTAAGTGGCTTGGGTACAGCTTCTTACATTGCTAAAGCTGAAATAATAATAGTACCATTTTGGAGCACGCCTTGGGGATAGGTCATAAACGATGAGGTCTGCCTTAGTTAAGGTCTTAGATGATCAGAGTCTACTTATTTTCTAATAAAAAGGTATTAAGTGGCTTGGCTACTATTTATTTCATGACTACGATTTTATCGGCGATAGATGCGGTAATAGTTGGACATTAAATGTCAGAAGTCTTAAATAGTGGTTAGAGGTTTTGGAACTAGGACCCACTGACCATTGACAACATTGTTAGAAAACCACCTTGGGAATGTGTCTTAAATGACAGGTTCTACCTCAATTAAGGTCGTAAATGACATAGTCTGCCTATTTCTCTTTTAAAAGGTATTATAAAAGCCCACTTCATATTTAGATGTACTAAGTGGCTAATGGGTTTGGAAGTATTGGATGGTTGATATGGCTTCATTACTATTTCGTACCTTGGGAAGGGATAAATATGTAATCATGTGTGCAATACAGGGTTAGATTAGAATTGCTAACTTTGATGGACATAACAACTAAATGGAAACCTATCGGTATAAGTTTATGTTATGGACAATTCATATTTTTTCCAGTCACCAGAACGTTGTTCTGACCCCCCCTCTCATTACAACCCATATGATAGATTTAGAGGAACATGTCATTGGAGCTGGATATGCTTTCTTGTTGGAGAGTCTTCATTCTCTCATGCTCGATGCTAATGTGACAATCTGCTATCCAAAGAATACCATTAACTCCAAGGTAGTAGTCATAGTCGGTTTTCTTATCATATTATTGTTTCCACTGTGAGTTTAGATTTTTATCAATCTCCGGTAATGCTCATGCTTATTTGCAGGTACCAAATCTAATGATCTGTGCTTTGATGGACATAAGTTTCGATTTTTGTCAAAATTTGGGCATATTAAGGTTTGGGTTCTTACATTTGGTATCAGAGCTCTAGGTTAGTAGATCATAGAATTAGGATAAACTAAGAGAACATATTCATACTTTTCTATCTAGTAATGTTATATTCTTATACTAGATTCTAAGAGTTCCGGCTACAGAAGTAGTTGTAGTTCCACTTCAAAGCAATAGGCAAAGCAACTACGAGTTGGAAATATCATAGAGCTAAGATTTTCATGCCGACTTCGAAGTACCCCATGTAGTGCTGGTGATGCGTAAAGCGTTGTAAATGAAGAGCATGAGTACGACCTATGGCTGAATCCCGAAGATTAGAGATGTTCACTTGATGGTTGAGATTCTAGCTACCTTGTGATTTTGGACTTTGAGTTCCAGTCGGAGACACACAATTATTCCAAATCGATGGTAAATTAGATTCTGTTTGTCGCAATTGTCTGGAAGCAAGTTTTGCTTGGGTGCATTCATTGATCACCTCTTTGATGGCGAACCAGATTTTTATTTGAATAATTAATGTCATTTCCTTGTCTAAAAACTGTGAGAGAACTTTTATAAAGTATATTTTGGAAATATCTTTGATTTTTGAAAAAGAGGTTTTCAAAGGATTTCTTTTTCCCAAGAACTTGTTTTGGAAATTTTGTTTTAGGAAAGTTTTGGAATTTTAATTTTCAAAGAAACACGTATACCACTAAGCTGGTTGTGTTAAGGTATTTTTAGTTTATAAAAGATTAATTCTTTAAATCCTTAAATATTTATAAGTATATATATCAATAAAGGCTTGATATTGATTTTTGGGAAGAAAATAGTTTTCCAATTTGGGAAATTTTTGTTTTAAAAAGGTATTTGGAAACCCTGAAATATTTATATATGTATATAAGATTTACTTTTGAGGTAAATTTTAGTATTGTTATCCCGCCTTTTGGCAAGGCCAGGACATCAAGAAGCCGGCGAGAGAACAAGGATAACACGCCATGGATATCACTGAATTTTGTCCGAGCCCAGGGTGAGCTACAATTGATAGGACACGACAAGAAAGGCCATAGAGATCAGCACCTCAAATTTCAAGTCGATCCGGACTCATACACTCAAGTTATGATCGAGTCGAATTGGAGAGAAAGAGCCCAGATTTCGTATCCATCACTCTGGGCGATTTCGTATCCATCACCGAAGCCCCAGTTCGAATCCATCATGCTTCGTATCGATCAGCTCCGGATCCATCGAGGTACCCAGGTTCGACTCGATTTTCTTCGTATCCATCGAACTCGTATCGATGGACTTCACACATACCAGCAATTGAAGGACTTCGTATCCTTCAGCCAGTGTCAGTTTCGTATCCATCAGATGATGCATACGTCGTATCCATCAGACATTGCTTACTTCGTATCCATCAGCCAGTGCCTACTTCGTATCCATCAGATAGTATTTGCCTCGTATCCCAGGATGAAGTCCTACTCGAAACCATCAGGTCAACCAGCTTGGATAACGTGTCACCTCTCGAAGGAAACGGGGCAAGATACGTGGAGTCGAAGCAGTCAACACGGAGCAAATACCGGATCGAGGCGAAGAGCGCACACCACGTCATCCCTCGATGCGAATGCGCCGAGATATATGGAGTCGACGCGGTCAACTCGGAGTGAAGAGCGGATCGAAGCGAGGCGCGCGCACCACATCACCTTGAGAGCGCGTGCAGTCATCGAGACGAAAGGATGGAGTCGAAGCAATGGAGACGAGCAGAACAGCCAGCGTTAAAATCCATCTCGTATCGACGATATCTCTCAATCCACTGATCCAAACACCATGAAATTTTAACTGAAGGCTGCACACATAACAAGGAATGTCTCCACCAATTTTGAGCTCAGTGAAAGAGAATCAATAAAATCATCAAAACTTCATAGTGGACGTAGGCTATACGCCGAACCACTCTAAACTGCTTGTCTGTTCACTTTGCATTCATATTTGTTGGAGTTTTTGTTAGATAATCTCTGTTTTACATTTATAATCTTCATTTTATCTCTTCAAACAACTCCCGAAGAGTGTTGTGCCCATTTTTGGTACAAACAAGTATGAAATAGTTTCTGTTATTTAGAAACAAGTATAAAGGAGCATATATTTAGCTCAGTGATTTTTTGGTTTATAAAATCGAGGGTTTTTATATTTTCTCTCTTTAAGGTACGGACAAAATAGGAATGACGTTCAATTTTATTTGGGGTATGTAGTTTGAAGTGTTGTTAAACCCACCAGCTGTTGGAAGAAATATTGTCGTGCGAAATAGGCATGAAATAGCAGTTGGAATATTTTCGGGTTTTTGTAAGTGTTGTTGGTCGCAACAGTTTTGCCGAGACTATCGCAATCTTGCCAAGGAAGGGTCTACATGGTACGGTGGATACCGTCATGTGGAAGGCATAATTTCTCTGGATTGGTTAAGTTGAAGATGGTACATGGACGGTCTTAAGAATATTAATTAATTTAATCGACCCTATTAGGTACAGGTTCAGGCCGTGCCCAAATCTGGGCTAGCGGACGACCGGTTGACCTAGTAGCGGTCGACCGCTGGTTGGTTCGGGTCAAACCTGAACCTGGAACGCGACTATAAGTCACGTCCAAACCTTCAACCGCCGCACCCCCTCACTCTTTTCCTCCTCTTCAATTTTTAGCCGAACCCAATTCCACCTCCCTCTTCCCCCGCGTCCAAGTGAATATTCCCACTTTACTTATTGATCTTTCCTTAAGGTAAAGGCGGAATTAGGACAAGGAACCATGGGTTAGGGGTTGTATGTGATACAACCGATAAGGAGTTATCCATTATAACGACCTGGAATTTTATCACTTTGATTTGTGAATATTTGATAAATTTTAGATATTCAATTAATGGTTTTTAATGGTAATTAACCTTTTTTAATTAGTAAATAATTATGGTAAACTCATTTTGAAAGTTTGTTTACATTAATAAGTAGTTCGATGGAAAACTGAAAATGTGACCTAAAATCAATTTTTGAATTTTCGGCCTTTTATCAAATGAAAGTTGTCGCAACATTGTTGCACACATATGTACACTTTTGTAGCATACACTTATACATATAATAAGTGATTTAATAAAGTAAAAAGGATATGTAAAAGTAAGTATAATTAAAGAGGCACTCCTTCCATATTTTAGGTGTAAAGTACTTAAAAGACATTAGTAAAAAAAGGTGGTAGTGACAAGTGTCTTAGGAAAAGTGTGTTGCATAAGTTAGTAAAAGGTACTAGGTTTTTTAAAAGGAAAGGAGCAGCTTATTTTAAGGAAGGTTAGTTTAGTAGTTTAATACTTTTCAATTTTTATAAAAGAACAAACATTCTTTACATTTTCGTTTTCATTTATCATTTCCATTTCATTCTTTCATTTCCTCTTCCACTTTGCTCCTCTCTTCTTAATCTTCTCCATTTTCAAAACCAAGTCAAAACTCCTTCTTTTCTTCTCGAACTTCTTCCATAACCTTAGATCTACCTTGCTACTACCACCACCACCTCAAAAATCCAAACTTTAGCACCCAAATCTCCAAAATCCCTTGGGCCATGAGCAATTAGGAGGAAGCGAAGGACTTTGGCCATGAATGCAAGGTGAAGGGAAGGATCTTGTGTTGTGTCTAGGTCGAGGGCATTCAGTGTAGCCTTTGCTTTGTGTTTGGTTTGAATTAATGTGAGATATCTCACTTTAAAATAGTATTAAAATTGACAAAATGTTGTAATAATTTAGTACTAGCTTATAGTGTAGTATGTATGTATTTGTGATGTGCTTATGCTGTTATTTGTTATTGATTCCCACTTGAAAGTGGATGACATAAATGACCATCGTCTTGCAGTGGACAAAAGCAAATTGAATAAAAGTCGAGGTGTCTTTATAACGAATAGGTCAAGAATGGAAATTTTGTAGAGAGATCCTAAAGGATTCCTCGCCTTGTTGATTTTTATTTAATACGTTATTGGTTATATAAATATTTGTTTATATGGAAAGTAAATTTTGCTTAGTTATAACTAACTTACTTGTTGTTGGTTTTATTGCGACATTGAGATCCCATACTCGCTTTTAAGCGATTTACCACTAGTTTCTAAAGTGTTTCGAAATGGTTTCTAAACTTGACTTTTATTTTCATAAATTTTTGTAAAGTTACTAAAATGGTTTTAAATATAGAAAGAAATGTGATTTAGAAGTTATTTGTTTTTCAGAATAAAGTTTTTAAAAGTTACGGTCCACATAACGATTGTCGTTATAGATGCAGTTTGGAAATTAACGATTTTTGTAAAGTGAAAGAGTTGTCTATTTTAAATATTTTGAAAATTCGTTTTGAATGTCTTTATAGGTATTTAAAAAGAATTTTTAAGATTTAAATATATTTTTAAGAATTTATTTAGTTATTTAACTAGTGGTTTAAATTTTATTCCTCTATTTCAAAGTTAAGTTTTGGTTAAATGCGACCATCTTTAAAGAGATGTTTTAAATACAAGTTTCAAACTTGTTTTAAAGTGTCTTAAAAGTAATTTAAATAGAGGAAGGAAGTATGGATTTTAACACTATTGTTGTAATAAATGTTCCTGAGAAAATGAAAGAGATTATGGATTATAACATTTTTGTTATAGTAAATATTTTCGGGAAAATTTGAAACGAAGTTGATTTATAATACTTGTTCATTATTAAATAAGTTTTTTAATTTTATGTAAAGAAAGGATGTTGCCTTTTGAAATACAACCTTGTTTTAATTATACGATTTTGGAAAATGTTTTAAGAACAAGCATACTCGAGCTCTTGGATTTTATTTTCTAGACTTCGAGGTCTGTAACTTGTTTCTATTTTGAAAGTTAGAAGTGTTATCAAGTCAAGGTTTGAGAGGTAATGATACTTCAACTTGAACAGTTTCATTTCTAACCGATGAAAGGTACTACTTTGAAATTGGAGATTAGAATGAGTTTTCGGAGTTGGTTTATCCGATTACTTCAAAAAGACTTTGTTTTATGCAGGGGATTTCTTTGTCTATGCCAATAAGTAACATGAAACAAATATGATAAGTAGTGTTAAAATGTTGATATGTTTGAAAAGCAAGTCATCTTATATTTAGCACTAAAAGTCGATGAGTAAATTTCATCTATCTGTGAGAACTAGAATCATAGTATTTTAACTAAGGCAAGGCCAGAGCAATCAGTGCTCTGACTTACCCGACTTCAATTCTGGGCAAGGGATAAAGAAATCGAAATGTTGGAAATGTGATGAGTATAAGAGGGTTTATTTCGATAATATGGGTCATGATTAATTAAGTATATGGAAGGTACTTCATCTTATACCCGACACCAAATTTCGAGGCATGGGCGCCCATTTCTATCTGTAAGAGTTTAAGAATGTACGTCGAGGCAACGATAGTATGCTAACTTGTCCGACTTTATTATTAATCGAGAGATAACATAGAGCTGAAATCGAAAAGTGATTGTAAGTATATGATGTCTGATTTTCCATATGCTGACTATATACTTACACCAGATAGTGGTTTGACCGCTATTGATAACTTGACCTATTTTGAGTTAAGAAGTACATGAAAGCTTCGCGATCTCATATGGTTTGGGATTCTCTTTAGAGAACTTATTTTGGTGAAACGTCTCCTGCTTTAAGGGTATATTAGAGTCTCTTTGGGACTCTTATATAGTCCGCTTATTTCTGAAGAACGAAAATTGAGTCAACCGAAAATTATCGATTGTTGGTTCGGAGAGACCAGGATCAGATAAGCATGATTATTCGAAAACCACTTCGAACCAGCATAAGCATTCGAATTGAGAGAGTAAGAGTAAGAGGAGATTTGAGAAGATTTGAATAAATTTTTCATTAGAAATTTTGGCAGAGTAAGAGGAGAGAAGATAATAAAAAAGTAGTTATTTAAAAATTCATTTGAAAAGCCCCAATATATAGAGAATAAAAAGGGATGTCCATTCACGAAGAGTTACGATGAATAGACACTTCATTTCAAAATTTGAATTTAAAATTACGGCATGTATGTCTACATATCATCTGCCTATATGTTGACATAAGCTAGTGTAATTTGAAAAATTGTTTATTTTAAATTGTTTTGAAAATCCTCTACTATGTAAAATAATTTGATACTTTGTAAAATAGTTTAAACATAGTTTATAAACATTTTGAACAAAAAAATTTTTATAAAATATTTTTAAATATATTTTGTTTTAAAAATAAAAGATAAGAAAATGGGAAATAGAGATCAAAGATTGCTACTGGGGGGCTTTAACAATATTCTATGACTCTATACACTTTACTATTATCTTGAGTCTTTATAATTTGGTCTTTATACTCATGAGTCTACATGTCCATTCTTTGAGTCTTTTATACTATATTGTTTCCGATTCAATACTTATATAGTATCCTGCACTATATACTATATAACTTGGCAAAACATTATTATCCATATTTTATATGAATGTATTATTGTTATTAAGGTTGTTATCATCAAAATCAATAACCGAGGTATTAATAAGAAAAGGTTTTCAAATTGAACTTGGAAAGGCAAAAATGTAATAAAAGGAAGGCAAAAGACCCTTAGCCTTTAATTATTTTTGTTACCTTCTTAATAGATTCCATTTATTTGGTATTTTCTCTCCCTCTCCCTCATCTCTTTGATGAAAGTTCCATGACATCTATGGATTGAAAATTCTCAACATAAAACACAAATTAAATCAAAATATTTAAGGTGGTGTTGGTCTCCAGATCCTTGCAAAATCCGGAGTCAATTTTAATCAACTATAGGAGTTATGTTCTTCATTCAAAGTGCGATTTTTAGCTACATGTATAAGGTCATTACTAATTTTATTTGATTATGATATACGTGATGGTAATATTTTAGATCTCATACATGTTGTATCTCTTTCATGATAGAGTAAGAGGGTATGCCCAAGGGGTAATTATGTAATTTGATACATATCGATAACCAATTTTATTCATAATAAAGGTATTTAATTTCTAATATATGCTTTGTTATATAGCGATATAATTAATTAAGTAATAAATTTAAGATGTGTTGATTATTAAATCCTTAAATAATATGTTACGCGATAGTAATTACAAAACGTTGTGATCATGAAAAATTTATCGCAGTGTATAATAACATATTGTTTTAAATATTCCTGACCATGATACTTCGAGAAAGGATATCAATACATCTGTTGAGACCATAACACATAATGCTCTCCAAATGTTGGACAGTGTATTAGTAATGGATGCTCAGGGCACCAAGGGGTTACATACCGATAGTTATTAAATAATTATGAAATGACTCATCCAAGAGTTTCATGTTGGTTAATAACAACTAGGTCAAATAGGAAATCTTGAGTGACGATATTACACAGCTCTCTCAACTTAAGAATACTATTGAATTTCAATGTGGAAACTTCCCTTTGTTTATAATTAAATCGTGGCATGACGTCCAATGAATGACTATAGTTTGGTCTATGATGAAACATTGGAAGTGAAATACTATTCAATAGAGAATTTGTCTCATTAGTTGTATAATGTCAATATCACGGTCAACTCTAGTCAACTCAAAGTCAAAGGCTCTAGCTAGAGTAGAACGATTAATAATAAATGTTATTATTGAACCAAAGACTTTGTTTATGGACTATTCGTGTTAAATGTGGACAGTATATGAATCTTGACCAAATCCAAATTCCATAAGTCCTAATATGATATAGTGTTGACGTAGAAAATTGGTGTAAAATAATCGTTAATGAAAGGTACCGCTTGAATTTGTAAAATTTGATTTTACCATTGAGATTTGTAAGCGATGAATTAAGTCAAACTGTCACACCACTAGCTAAAATGACCTATGAGCATTAGTATTTAAATTGTTTAAATAATCGCTGACTAAATTCACATTTACGAGCCACACAATGGATCTATTCAGTCTTCGAAACACCAGTTGATTTATTGATTTATAAAATTTATAAATTAATTAAATTAATCAATATTTATAAAATATTAATTATTATTTTATTTATCGTACGAGATGTGTTTAGTAAAATGGAGTTGCCTCAAGAAATGTTTGAGGTGTCATTAGTAATTTATTGGATGCCTATATAAAAGTTATATAGATATATATATCGATATATGATATCGATAGCAATTTAAATTAGATTGAATTGAATAAATTATTAATGGGTTAAATGGGCTTTTAGTCCACTATGAACTCTAATCCATGCGGTAAGAAAGATGGGCAAAAGGGGTTATTTGGTTTTGAATTGGCAAGAGATATTGGTGCTAGATATTTATTCCCAGATCTCACCATATATTCAAATAAATAGCCTCCACTTTCTTTAGACTTTTTGGCTCCTCTCTTCCCATTCATGGTTGCTGCTTCCCTGTCCATTAACTCTAATTTTCTACTGTAATTCACATCCATTCAAAAAATAAAACTAGATTAAATGGTGAAGCATCGATTAGTAGCAACAGTGGTGCTGATTTAGAATATAAAAGATAAGTAGATCAAGGTGTGGTTCTAAAGCAAACTCTAATAAGGTAATCTTCTTTTTACATATTTATATGCTGTTAACTCTATTATAACGATTTTATATGTGTAATAATTGTCCCTTTTAAATATTAATGCATTTAACAATTTTAAACAATTGATCTACATGAATTTGCTGTTTCAAAATCAAATTTTAAAATAAAAATGATAAAAAAAGTAAGTAACTTTTTTTGACCATAAATCATTGTGTGTATGTATATAGTAATTATTAAATATTTTAAATATGTTTTATTGTTTTTAAATGAATATTTACTATTTTTTAAACCCTAAAACACTTTAATCTAATTTGAAAAATATATAAATATATACACAAACATAGTCAAATTATTTAAAATATGTTTTAGCACTAATTAAAAATTAAAAAATTATTCTCCGGCTGAAAGCATAATTTATAAATAATTATAATACATATATTAATTATTATTTAGTACAGTGTTTACTTTTAATATATATATATATATTAACAAAATTAGTTTTGTCAAAAAAATTTACTAACCAAATAAGATTTTACACACACACACACATACACATAAACACATAAATACATAAATATATTTAAATATTTATTTTGTAACATATATATATATATATGCATGTATGTATGTATGTAAATTGTTTGTACATAGTAAAACAATGTTGTGTATTTTAAACAAAAAAATAAATAAAAATTTGTGTGTGGGTGTGTATAACATATATCTTTACTGGCCAAATAAGACCAACACACACACACACACATATATATATATAATTTTAAATATTTATTTTATAATAAACATATATATATATATAACATATAAAAGCAGCGTAGTGTATTTTTTTAAATAAATAACATAAAAATAAATTAATTAATTTCGACTGTAATAATTATTTTATACAAATATATATATTTAAATTTAATTGAAGATGGTTTAGCTAATATTTTATGATCTGGTTTTGAATTTTAATTTTTTTACCAAGTTTAATTAAATATTTTAAATACAAAATTTGAATTTAAAATTTAATGACTGGGTCAAAATTAGATTAGAGTTTTTATAATTTATTATATATAGATAATTTCGAATTTTACAATTAAATTTATGTATTATAAATATATTAAAAATTGTTTTGAGGCAATCATCATAGTATATATATATATATATAGCAAATGTATACATTATAAATGCAAATCCCAACATTTATATATGTAGATATTACCCATGTACACATTATATGTTGCACTTGCGCATTACACACATATGAGTATATATTTATATACTCATTAATTACATTAGCTACTGATTCATTAAAATTAATCATTCAATTAATTTGGAAAATTAAATAAAATTAGCTTTTATTTAATTAATCTAGATTGGATCTAGCTTGTAATGTTGGAACTGGGCCAGCTCCTAGCGGAGTAATTGGGTAAATTTCAATTTTTTTATCTTTTGGATCTTTATTGGGCCTATGTAGTCTAAATCCATTTAAAACTTTTCTAAATTTTCTATTAAACAAAATCAATATTTTATTTAAATTTATAAATAAAGTTTTATTTTATATAATAAGTATTATATTATATGATATGTGTGTCATATACACATATTTGTGTACCACTGTATGTGCGAGACATAATAAGGTGTACATGATTTAACATGCCCGTATATAGATGCTGGGGTGTATATCACAACAGACATGTTAGTCCCTCTATATGAATAAGCACTTTCAATATATTTATATATGTATACAAAATATTTATTATATATATATATTACTTGTTATAAATATTGATTATTGGGGTTTCCAGTAAACTTTGTGAATCTTATAAAAGAATGTATTTATACGCCAACCTTTTCTATCTTGATCAATGGTATACCAAAGGGTTTTATAGGATCCAACAGAGGTATCAGGTAGAGTGACCCTTTATCTCCTTACTTGTTTGCAATTGCTATGGAATACTTCTCGCTACAAATGGAGTTGGCTATCCACCACAAGACTATCTAGCCTATTTTTAACATCCAGCCTATCGTAAGTCACCTACTCTATGTGGATGACTTGATCATCTGTATAAAATCCAGCTATGAATCAGCTAAAACAATTAAAAACATTTTTCTTAGCTTAGGAAAATATGCTGGTCTAAAAGTAAATGAGCAGAAAACCAAATGCTACTTCAACAAAACATGTGATAGAAAGGCATAGGTTTTGGATCTCTTGAATGTGAAAGAAGGTACTCTTCTTGTGAAATATTTAGGTGTCCCTCTATCTTCCAATAAAATCACTGATAGGGAATGTGCAACTCTGATATCCTCCATTAGAGACAGACTACAGGGTTGGAGCTCAAAAATTCTATCCCTTGCTGGTAGAATTGAATTGGTGCATACTATGATACACTTTAAAGTCAATTTCTGGATGCAAACTTTTCAATTGTCTGATGCTTTAATACATAAAATTGAAAAAGTTTGTCCAGATTTCATATGGAAGGGAGGTATCCACAAAATCAAATTTGATAATCTATGCAGACCAAAAGATGAAGGAGGTGTAGGCCTTAGAAGATTTAAAGACATGAGAACAGTTTATACATTGAAACAAGCGTGGAGAATCATCAATGGTAAGGGTTTATGGGGCAAATGGATGAGACAACGATACATCAAAGGCAATTTTTGGCAAATGTCTATAGATAACAATGCTTCATCTAACTGGAAAGCAATTCTAAGAGCAAGAAATACACTAGCCTCATGCTGTACTCGTGAAATAGCCACAGGGAGGGAAACAGACCTATGGAGAGACCCCTGGATTCATGGTAAATCCTTGATAGATATCTTTGGGCTTAATACTTTTTCTGATTTCGGTTATCCAGACAAAAGTGTACAAGATATGATACATAATAATGCTTGGAACTGCTCCTCCATACCAGTAAATCAAGATAAAAAGGAAAAAAATCCAATCTATGCCAATTTACAGTGGGAGAGAGAATGACATATGGGTGTGGAATTCTACTGGTAATGAATTTACCACAAAGTCTGCATGGAACGAGGTAAGACAAAGATAATAAAATAGAATGGAGCAAAATCATATGGGACCATGTAAACAGCCCGAAGATGGCCTTCACAACCTACAAAGCTATAATGAGAAGATTACCAACCAGAGATAGGTTATCAAAATGGGGGTGATAAACGAAATTGTTTGTGTGCTGTGTAATCAGGAAACCGAAACACATGAGCATCTGTTTTTTGACTGTAATTTCTCCAAATTGGTGTGGAAATCGTTGACAAATTCCTCAACCCATTCTAATAGCTTAGGAGAAGAGATCGCATACCTGATTCGGAGAGTACACAGCAAAAACTTGGAAGCCAAATTGAATAAAATCACCATAACTGTGGCTGTTTGGAGTATTTGGAAAGAGAGAACTCGTCGTGTATTTCAAAACAAAGAAAGAAGTCATTCTGAGGTCAGTAAGATCGCAAAAGGAGACATGCAGATAATTCAAAGGAGAATTAAAAATAATTCCATTACCAAGCTGGCACGCGATGAAGCTCGAATTGTAGTAGAGGATCTGAGCTCTCCATTGGCAGAAATCCCAAGTACGATTTACCTTCACCAGATGCCATGAACGAAGGAAAGAGGAAGAAGATGCTGTATTCCTGGAATGTTCTTACTTTAAGATTGTTTTTGTCGGACTTGTCTTTTGTATCGAACCATTTTGGGCTTTCGCTATGGGCTAAAATGCTTTAATAAAATTCTTACCCATTTACAAAAAAAGAAAAGAAATATTGATTATAAAATGCACAATTATATATATATATATAGCAAGGCTAGTTGACTTTTTAGTGGACCGTGCCACTATATTAATCAAATTTATAACAGGTGTTCTGCACATGCGCAGAACAACTACACACACACACACACATATATATCTGTGTGTGTATGTATTAAATTAACATTATTTACTATAATAAATTAATTTTAATATATATATTATAATAATTCTAAATTTAATACAATAAATTAATTTCAAATATTTAAATATAAAAATATTTCAAAATCTATTAAGTGATATATATATATATATACACATATATCTATCTATGTATGTATATGTATTTATACATTAAATAAATTTAAATGTTTTATATATTTATATATAACATAAATAAATACATATAAATATATATATAATATAGTTTGAATTAAATTTATAGATACATATGTCAAAATATCTTTCGACCATACATAAAATAATTTTATATATTAAATGATATATATTTTTATAAGGAAATATAATTAAAAATTAAAAAAATAATATACAATTCTGAAACAAATTTGAAATGATGTCATTTTATATTTCAATAATTATAAACATAATATATAATTATATGTATTTATTTTATATATCGATAAATAAATTTAATTTTGAATAAAGAGGTATGTACATATATTAAATATTTGAATTAAATATTTATATAAATAGTATAATTTTTTCCCAAACATAAATTATACGTATACAAAATTAATAAAACATAGTACATACATTATATATTAACATATTATATTAATTTTATTTCTAGCATAAAAAACAATTTAATAGTATATTTAAATTTGAAAAGAAATGTTTTTTAATTCTTGCCGTGAGCATGCGAGTTAAATTTTTCTAAAAGCATATATACATATATATAATCCATCCTATGGCAACATAACTGATATATATATATATATATAGATTTGTGATATTCGATTACTATCTGAACGTCTATTCTATAATGATAATTATATACAATATATATGTATTATAAAATGAGAATATACCTCTTCCTGAAACCTAGGTAGCACACCTTATAACATCGAATCCGAACTCCTTGAAACTATTTCTATATCCTGAAGATGATGTCTTCCTAAATGAAGCTACCACCGAAGCTCGTATATTATTTGATTAAATGTTTTAAGCTTGAAAATTTGAGGAGGAAGAGGGAGGAGTGGCCGACCATTGCTATAATAAGGGAGAGCAAAAAAATCAAACAAAAGTGAGGGTTGGAGTGCTCTAAATAAAGGAGATGCTAAAGTGTAAAATAAGGATCTAGATCCTCAATTTTCTCTTACACAATCTCCTATCTTTAATTCAAAATCCAACCTCCTTTTAGCCATCTAATGGCCGACCCTCCCTTAGCCATTTCAAAGCCACCATTACCAAACCCAATATTAACCTCAAAATCATTTTAAGCTTGATCAATAATTACCATATTTAAATCCAATTTAAACGCATATCGATATCGTATATCGATTAGTGTATATATAACTATTATATACATACACACATTTAATATTGATCAACAAATATTAAATAAAATTTTATAATTAATATTTCATAAATATTAATTAATTTATAACAATTATAATTTAATTAAATCTGGTGGTAACAGGAGTATCCAACGTTTCGGTTGTGTGACTCTTAAGTGTAAATTCAGCCAGTGATTTTCAAACAATTCTATTATTAACATTCACATGTCACATAGCAGGTGGTGTGACATTATGACCAAATTTATCACTTACTTGGTATCAGTAAAATCCAATTTTACTTTATTAAGCATTTTCTTGTAGTGATAATTATTTACACCAATTCTCTTTGTCAAAACTATATCATTTGGATATTGGTAATGATCAAAATTCCAATATCGTCCATATTCAACTCTATAGTCCAAACACAAAGTCTTTGTTTCAATAATAACAATTATTATTAACCACACTGCCCTGGTTAGAGACTTTGACTTTGAGTTGACTTTAGTTGACCGTGATACTAACCTCGTATAACCGAGAAGACGAAAACTCTCTTGAATAGTGTTTCACTTCCAATGCTTCCACTCGACACAACTATAGTCGTTCGATGAACGTCATGCCATGGTTTAACTGTAATCAAAGCGGAGCTTCTACATTGAATATCAACAATATTCTCAAGTCAAAATACCGTTTTAACCATAAATGGTATGTTTTGTGATAGTAGTTAAAAAGTGTGATAGTAGTTAAAAAGTGTGATAGTAGTTAAAAAGTGTGATAGTAGTTAAAATGGTATGTTTTAACACTTTTTAAAAATAAATATACCATTTTAAATGTTCCTAGTCAAGATGCATCGAGACTGAATATCAATGTATCCGTTGAGACTAGAGTATGTAACGTTCTCTAAATGCTGGGCAGTGTATTACTCATGACTGATTGGGGGCACCTAGGGGTTACGTACTAATAGTTATTGGATAATTATGGAATGACTCATTCGATCGCTTTTTGTTGGTTAATATAACTAAGGTCACATAGAAAATATCGATGTGAATAATTTACGTAGTTCTTTCGACTTAAGAATACTATGAATCTTCAAAATGAAAGCTCTGCTTTGATTATAGTCAAATCATGGCACGACGTCCATCGAGCGACTATAGTTGGGTCGAGTGGAAGTATTGGAAGTGAAGCACTATTCAAGAGAGGATTCGTCTCCTTAGTTATATGGGGTTAGTGTCACGGTCAACTCAAGTCAACCCAAAGTCAATCTCTGGCTAAAGTAGTTCAGTTAATAATAATTGTTATTATTGAACCATAGACTTTATGTTTGGACTATAGAGTTGAATGTGGACGATGTTGTAATTTTTGACCATTACCAAATTCAATAAGTCCAAAGTGATATAGCTTTGACAAAGAGAATTGGTGTAAATAATTGTCATAACTGGGTAACGCTTATTAAATTAAAATAATATTTTTCCAAAAATGAGTAAGCGATAAATTTGGCCATAATGTCACACCACCTGCTAAGTGAAGTGTAATGACTCGCCTTTTCGATCCCTAAATGTCGACACTAATACATCCATGGTATTCATGTACCGAGCACCCAAGTGTTGGAAAGATGAATTATTAGGGTAAAAGAAAAGAAAAGGAAATAGAACAAGGAAGAAGAAACACAATATCAGAATCTCACAATGGAACGATCATATATAATATCAAAAGATAGTATAAATTGTCATCCTAAGATACGAAGTTTTTCAGAGTTACAATAATCAGACCTGACAGTTATAACAACCTGTACTAAATTATGCTGATGAAACACACAAAGTAATGTAGTGGAAATAAATACTACGATAGGTAGAACTCCAACTCTTCTCCAGAAGCTCCAAAGCATCCAAGGCTAAATCTGGAAACATACAAGGGGCTGACCCGAGCATTAAAAGAAAATAACATCTGGATTAGTCTGGTAAACTAGCATGAGAAAACTTACGAAATATGCAACATGTAACATGTAACATATAACCATTAAGACCGTACAGATTCCCGTTACAGTTTTCCCTTCAAAGAAACCAACCATTCATTAAGTTTAATATATAGTGACATGATAGATAATGTCTAGGGTGTAGCACATAAATCATATCAAATAGCTGCTATGTGAATGCCACAACAATAATAGGTATACAATCAATACCGCTAAGGTGCGTTCGCATAATGGATTTTCCATGGAGATCTCCTCGGATCTAGCGAATCCAAACTCCATGACAAGGATCAGAAACTACCTTCCGAGCAATGTATATTTCTAGATGGAATATACTCTAAGGTAAACATAACTGGACCACCCTCAGTGTGTGATCAGAGCCATACCAACTCCCGCTAGCAACAATCGATAAGCATCTCTAGAGATAGAATTGATACACCCTTGGGGTTGCTAAACCCCCTGGCCATGCCCCTTCTCTATTTTCTTTCATTTTCCTGATGTCGAGGCTACGTTTGGCATCTCTCACATGAGTCTTCATCACTTGAACAGAACACGAATCCCCAAATGGATTCCTCTATCTCGAACAGATCACGAATCACTACATGGATTTGAGCATCTTGAACAGATCTTGAACCTCTACATAGGTTCCCCGCACAAGTCCTTTGACGAATGTTAACACTGTCCTCTCTCTTGGAGTACTCTTCAAGATAGACACCATACTGTAACATCGTTCGAAATGTTAACGTTGACCTTTCCTTTGGACTTAACCTTAGGATTGACAGTTCAACTCTATAACATTCCACTTCTCAACCGCTTCCAGAACATAGATCACGTATATGATTTTGAAGTGGTTTCAGGTTCGAATCATCTCATATATGTACACTCTTCCCACTTATCGGACTCTTCAAAACCAATCTATGAATTTTCAGTTAACTCAATTCCGGTTCTCTCGGAAGTAAGCGAAAGCTAGAGACGTTTCGTACCAATACTTCTCCATAGGGGTTTTTATTGGTATGAGATTGCAAAGCCTTTCAATAACTTCTTAAGTCATATTTGGTTAATTCGATAGTCGACTAATCGACTATCTGGTACAACATAGATGTTTGTAAATGGAAACCAAGTCTAGGTTTCTTTCCATAAACAAATAAATGCACAAAACACTATCATCATCGAAAACACAATCAAGCCACACAATGTATGATTAAGTTACTTAAGTAACTTCTAATCTCTTCCATTTAATTAATCCTTTTATTAATTAAAACTCATTTATTGGTAAACTTCATTTATCTAATAAACTTCTTCCTTTTCTATCTTTTTCCAAAAGATTCCTTTACTTATTATTTCCTTCAAAATATCCACTTTAAGGATCTAAGTACTTTCACAAATCCATTCAAAAGGTTTAAGACAAATGTTACTTAAACATTGTCACTACAAACCAAAAACCATTTTTATTTTGCTTATCTTTAAATCATTCTTTCAAAGATCTACTTACATCCCTAAGTAGAATGGAAAAGGGTTAAAGACGAATGCGATTAATACATTGTCACAACAAACCCAAGTCATTTTTCTACTTGTTACTACCTTCACAAACATTATTTTTAAAGATCTAAGTTCATATTCAGTCAAGTTCAGTATAGACTAGTTAACTATCAAGTTCTAAAGACGATTGCTTATACAAACCACGATTCGTACGTTTAACTTGTTTCTGATAGTCCAACTTAACTATTCCTCGTCCAAGAGTGAAGCCAAGTAAGTTTGGGCACTGGTTGTTCCAAGCCTTGCCTTGACACTTCGGTCTTGAATCTCACAAATAGATAAGTCTACCTCGACAGCTTTTAGTGTTAAGTATAGTATTAACGATTTCCATAAACAATAAGGAATCAACTCGATTAACACATTTCCGACATTTTCCACTTACCCATTCCTTGGTTAAGAGGGAAGCCCGGTAGGTTAGAGATCTATCGCTCCGTCCCTACTCGACATCAATCTTAACTCTCACAAATAGATAAGATTACTTCGTCGGCTTATTAGTGTTAAGCATAATCAATTACTTTTCAAATAAGTAATTAAATAATTATTTATTCGGCCATTAAGCAATTACTAACCCCTCTTTAACCCTTTGTTTTATAATTTAAAACAATTCAAAACGTAAGATATTTATGTAAAAATATTTTCCAAGCTTTTTATATAGGATATTTCCAAGATTTTTATATAAGATATTTCCAAAATATTTATATAATATATTTTTACTTCAAAATACTTATAATAGGTTTCAAAACACCCATACAAAATACTACTTAAAAATAATCATTTTGTAATTTGAAAACGTAGAAAACCGTGTTTTCCATAAAACCCTCTTCTTATATAAATTGATAACTAATTCTAAAAAAATCCATAAAAATCTCAAATCACTTTAGAGTATTCTAATATATGTTAGAAAAGACTACCAAAACGACTGAAGTGAAATAGTTGAATTTAAATTCATTTTTAACCATTTTAAAACTTCAAATGGAAAAGACAGCATTTACTAAATGCTATAGAAAAATGCAGCGGCAATTTCAAAAGGTTTTAAAACAATTCTGGGTTAAAACAGTTTCTACAGCAGTCCAGAAGTGCTATGAAAAGTTCTGTAACACGTAAAAGACGTTTCGGGGCTAAATGTAGATTTTAGTTCAAAATAGAAGCTATAGGAATTCAGAAATGCTATAAAACAGGCTCAGGTTAAATACAGCGCTTTATAATGGAAAGTTCTGTGATGTGAATAATAAATTTCTAGGTTTTTATACTTCAATGTTTGATCGATTTTGAAGGTGTTAACAAACCTTTTAGCACCCAAACTTTTTACACAAACTAATCTTCATATAATACATCATATCCAAGGCGAGAAACCCTTAAGGACCTCTCTACAAAATTCTACAAAAATTCCACAAGTTAGCTATTTCGAAGTGTTTTTATAACGACCTTTTCGCTATAAAACCACTTCCTTTTCAACTCTATTCGAGCCCGTTCCCTACTAAACCTTATGTGCTTTGTTTCCAAGGTCTAATCATGTCATACAAGTCCATTTAAGTCTATTCAAAGTTTTTTCAAGTCCATGTACATGGATCACATATGTTACTTACTTTTAAAGTAAGAAGTTATCACCATTGTTTTCAACATAAGTTAACAACAATTCAAACAATATTCACACAACCAAATGCAACATATATGTGTTATATTTTTCATTTGAAGTGAGGTGTTAACTCACCTTTAATCCAACCAAAACCAAGATCTAAGAACCAAAGCCTAACCCCACTTCCAACCACCTCCTTCCTTCCTCTTTTCCTTACTTTCACCTTGCTTATTTGCCTTCCCAAACCCCATAAAGCTCACGACCTCCATGTATCATGGAAGCTTGGCTTTGCTTCTTCATTTTGGCTTGGTGGAAGGGTTTCTAATATTTTACTAAGCCTATTGGAAAAGTTCGAAGTGATTTGGAGTTGATTTGCAACTCTTTCTTTTTAGAACATAAGAGAGGAAGAAGATGAAGATGCCATTAGAAAAGCTTGCATTTGCTTAGGAATTATGTGAATGTTAACTAAGAGTGTGCCCTCTCTTATATAGGCTTGGGTAATGGGTCATTACCACCTTCTACCTCTCATGGAAGGTCACAAAGGAGCCTCCTCTCACATGATAACTTTATGGCACAATTGCTTAAGTGTTAAGGAGTTTCCATTTATGCTCATTTTCTACTTTATGTCATATCTCCTTTATCTAATTACTCTTATACCTTTTTCATAATATCTCTTATCCTATAGGAAGATTCTAGAACCTTCCAAGCTTGTATGAAGAGGATAGTGTTTAATTAGTGGCTAATGTGTTCATTAGATATTAGCTTAAGAGTTAATTATTTCCATTTTTGCTCATTTTCCTATTTAGTTAGCCATAAACATGAAAATATTTTTAGTTTCTAATTATCTCCTTAATGATTAATTAGACATGTGTAAAAAGTTTGAAAAACTTTCGTTGAGAAAAAAGCTGTTTATCGATAAAACGATTTTCGGTCATATTATCGATATTTTTCCAAAGAATAAATTTTTTGTAAACATTTTTTCCAAAACAAGTTTAACATCATTACTTATGATTTAAAAGGGAGTTAAAATGCTTATTAAATTCTTTTAATAACATTTATTCAAATAGTCAAATATTTAAACAATTCAGACATTTAAATACGAAGTGACCGAAATTCTGGGTCATTACATTCTCCCCCACTTAGAATACGTCCTCGAAATTCAAAACATCAGCAACCAAAGAAACAACCATACACTAATACTTAATAGTATCCTAATCATTAGCAAACAAAGATCATGGTTTTCTCAAGTCAAACCCTCTCATTGCACAAGGATGAAAATCAATCCACTAAGCGTACCTTCTGCTCAACAGCCTCAGGTTATTACTTAGACGATTATTCATGCCACCCTCGAACAAATTGAAGAGTCATTCCTTAAACTCTCCCTAAGCCAATAAACATAGTATACAAACATCCTAAAGCCTGTACGATGCACATATATCATCCGTACACATTATCAATTCTGATCACTTGCTCGATCACATAGATCTCACTTCCTAACCAGTATAGATCACTTGACCTCTCTAGTGTGGACTCCGATCAGGTTCCTTGACCAGAAACCTCCGTTCTCCTTACATAGCCATATACTATGATAGAAAACTTCAGGATCATATCAAGAATCCGTATCAAGTGTTCGCCGTTAAGAATCGAGTGAAAAATCCTTGTTCGGACCGGTGTAAATACCTCGAAATCATATACTCGAATATTGGATCAAGAACAGTCATACAAATAAAACGATCTACGTACAACTTACGTATTTATGATATTGTTTTCTTAACTACACCAATATCTATTAATCACATTCATTTATCCAAACAGTTTATCTCTTTAATACTAAATCATTTATGAGTCATTTCATAAATCATAACTTCAAATTTATAAACATTTTATAACTTAAGTTCATATTCGTATAATACTCCATTACATCCTAAGAGTATGTACCAACATCAAATTTGTTTTACTTAACCAGTATGTTCAACAAATTTAAACTTGTTTTAACTTGCTATCTTCTCAATTCAAGTGTTATATATAAACTCAACTTTTATATTTTAAAAAACACTTAACTACAAGTTCTATAACCATTTGGAAGTTCCCGAGTATCCAAAACTGTCGAAAATTCCATTTCATTTTAACAAATGAAAGCTACCAAACAACATATTATATTATGATGCACATCCATACTTTCCTAACACATAAGCTATATGTATCCATGAAATAGCTCAACAAGAAAACTTTTAGAGCTAAACACCGGTTTTCATTTCAAATCGTTTTGAAATAATATATACATATAAATTTTGTATATCAAATCATACTTTGGGTTTAAATCAAAATTTGTTTTACCAAAACAACTTTGTAGCATCCCATACTTAGAAACCCAAAAATGAATGCTGGTGATGTTGAAGTCATCACTAGAATTATTTTCAAGCGACAGAAGTGAGTTTAGTATATCCAACTTATGCCTTTCGGACTTAACCAAAATCATTTCAAAACGGTATCAAATACTTCGTAAATGTTACTAAGTACCATGACCTCAATTTCATAAACCAATTTCCCAAATACTTACTTCCAAATAATACTACTATTATTTTCTCCAAAAAAATTGAAAAACATTTTCAAAGATTACTGGGATTTAAGTTCTCAAATTCTCTATTTAAATCCTCTTCGTTTATAAACCATATTTATATACAGTTGCTTTCTTATCAATTCACAAATGTACATCTTTGTTATAATAAACAACTCTTGTTAAAATTCAAACCCAACATTATCATCGAATGCCTTATAGTCAAACCGTGAAACTTAATTCACAAGGTGTTCATATTTAATGTTCCCATAAATTTACTATCTACCCAACCCTTGTTGTAAGAAGGTAAATTTCTTATAAATCAACAAACTATAGTAAATGCTCATAAACTGGCCGAGCACAACTAATCAAACAATAAATGATAATAATAGAATATTATCATTTCCTAACAACCATATCATAAATAACTATATTAATTTATGAAAATTGTATTCTTTTATATATAAAATATAATCCTAGGTAAAATTATTTCATTTACCAATTTCAAAAACAATACTATGTCGATTTGCCTTATTCAAGTGTTTAGAAACCCCTATCAATAACGTTGATCAGCCGCATTGACCAGAATTCATAAACTACTCAACAGCCTAATTAACACACTATAAAACATTTTTATAGTACTAACAAATACGCTCTCATATGTATAATACTCTCAAATGATGCTAGGGCATTCCATTAGCATATCTCTTAATGAGTCATACCCACCAAAGCCAAGGTTCTCGTTCAACCTTCAGCTCTGATACCAGCTGTAACGACTCGCCTTTTCGATCCCCAAATGTCGACACTAATACATCCACAATATTTACATGCCGAGCACCCAAGTGACGAAAAGACGAATTGTTAGGGTAAAATAAAATAAAAAGAAATTGAACAAGGAAGAAGGAACACAATATCAGAATCTCACAATAGAATGATCATATATAATATCAAAAGACAGTATAAACTGTCATCCTAAGATAAAAAGTTTTTCAGAGTTACAATAATCAGCCCTGAAAGTTATAACAACATGTCCTAACAAATGCTATTGATACACACAAAGTAATGCAGTGGAAATAAATACTACGATAGGTAGAACTCTAACTCTTCCCCAGAAGCTCCAAAGCATCCACGGCTAAATATGGAAACATACACGGGGCTGACCCAAGCATTAAAAGAAAATAATACACGGATCAGTCTGGTAAACCAGCATAAGAAAACTTATGAAACATGTAACATGTAAAATATAACCATTGAGACCATACGAATTCCCATAACAGTTTTCCCTTCAAAGAAACCAACCATTCATTAAGTTTAATATGTAGTGATATGATAGATAATGTCTAGGGATTAGCACATAAATCATATCAAATAGCTACTATGTGAATGCCACAAAAATAATAGGTATACAATCAATACCGCTAAGGTGCGTTCACATATTGGATTTTCCGTGGAGATCTCCTTGGATCTAGCAGAATCCAAACTCCATGACAAGGATCGAAAACTACCTTCCAAGCAACATATATTTCTAGATGGAATAAACTATAAGGTAAACATAACTGGACCACGCTCGGTGTGTGATCCAAGCCATACCAACTCCCGCTAGCAACAATCGATAAGCATCTCTAGAGATGGAGTTGATAAACCCTTGAGGTTGCTAAACCCCCTTGGCCATGTCCTTCTTTGTTTTCTGTCATTTTCACGATGTCGAGGCTTGGCATCTCTCACATGAGTCTTCATCACTCGAACAGAACACGAATCCCCAAATGGATTCCTCTATCTTGAACAGATCACGAATCACTACACGGATTCGAGCATCTTGAACAGATCTCAAACCTCCATATAGGTTCCTCGCACAAGTCCTTTGACGAATGCTAACGTCTCCCCCTCTCTTGGAGTAATCCTTAAGATAGACAGTGCCACACGGTAGCATCGTTCGTAATGTTAATGCTGACCTTTTATTTGGACTTAACCTTAGGACTGATAATTAACCTCGATAACATTCCACTTCTTAACCGCTTCTAGAACATAGATCACGTATATGGCTTTGAAGTGGTTTCGAATTTGAGTCATCTCATATAAGTACACTCTTCCCACTTACCGGACTCTCCAAAACCAATCGATGAATTTCCGGTTAACTCAATTCTGATTCTCTCAGAAGTAAGCGAAAGCTAGAGACGTTTCGTACCAATACTCCTCCCTGGGGGTTCTTATTGGTATGAGATCATGAAGCATTTCGATAACTTCTTAAGTCATATTTGGTCAATTTGATAGTCGACTAATCGACAATCTCGTACAAGATAGATGTTTGTAAATGGAAACCAAGTCTAGGTTTCTTTCCATAAACAATTAAACACACAAAACACTGTCATCATCCAAAACATAGTCGAGCCACACAATTATGATTAAGTTACTTAAGTAACTCCTAATCTCTTCCATTTAATTAGTCCTTTTATTAATTAAAACTTCTTTATTGGTAAACTTCATTTATCTAATAAACTTCTTACTTTTCTATATTTTTCCAAAATATTCCTTTACTTATTATTTCCTTCAAAATATCCACTTTAAGGATCTAAGTACTTTCACAAATCCATTCAAAAGGTTTAAGATGAATGTAACTTAAACATTGTCACTACAAACCCAAAACCATTTCGCTTTTGCTTATCTTTAAATTAGTCTTTTAAAGATCTATTTACATCCCTTAAGTATAATCGAAAAGGGTTAAAGGAAAATGCGATTAACACATTGTCACAATAAACCCAATTCATTTTCCTACTTGTTACTATCTTTACAAACATTTGTTTTAAAGATCTAAGTTCATATTCAGTCAAGTTCAGTATAGACTAGTTAACTATCAAGTTCTAAAGACGATTGCTTATACAAATCATGATTCGTACGCTTAACTCGTTTCCGACACTCCAACTTAACTCTTCCTCGCCCAAGAGCGAAGCTAGGTAAGTTTGGGCACTGGTTGCTCCAAGTCTTGCCTTGACACTGCGGTGTTGAATCTCACAAATAGATAAGCGTACCTCGTCGGCTTTTAGTGTTAAGTATAGTATTAATGATTTCCATAAACAATATGGAATCAGCTCAATTAACACATTTTTGACATTTTTCACTTACCTATTCCTCGGTTAAGAGGGAAGCCCGGTAGGTTAGAGCTTTATTGCTCGATCCCAACTCAACATCAATCTTAACTCTCACAAATAGATAAGATTACTTCGTCGGCTTATTAGTGTTAAGCATAATCAACTACTTTTCAAATAAGTAATTAAATAATTATCTATTTGGACATTAAGCAATTACTAACCCCTTTCTAACCCTTTGTTTTATAATTTAAAACAATTGAAAAGGTAAAATATTTACATTAGATATTTCCAAGATATTTATGTAAGATATTTTCCAAGATATTTATATAAGATATTTCCAAGATATTTATAAAAGATATTTTTACTTTAAAATACTTATAATAGGTTTCAAACACCCATACAAAATACTACTTAAAAATAATCATTTTGTAATTTGAAAACGCAGAAAACCGTGTTTTCCATAAAACACTCTTCTTATATAAATTCATAACTAATTCTTAAAAATTCATAAAAATCTCAAACCACTTTTAAAGTACTCTAATGTATGTTAGAAAAGAGTACCAAAAAGATTGAAGTGAAATAGTTGAATTTAAAGTCATTTTAACCATTTTAAAACTTCAAATGGAAAAGAAAGCATTTACTAAATGCTATGGAAAAGTGCAGCGACCGTTTTAAAAACATTTTAAAACAATTCTGGATAAAAATAGTTTCTACAGCAGTCCTGAAGTGCAATGAAAAGTTCTGTAACACTTAAAAGACTTTTAAGGGCTAAATGTATATTTTAGTTCAAAATAGAAGCTATGGTAGTTCAGAAATGCACTAAAAACAGGCTTAAGCTTACTACAACGCTTTATAACTGCTATACAAAGTTCTGTGACGTGAATAATAAATTTCCAGGTTTTTATACTTCAATGTTTAATCAATTTTGAAGGTGTTAACAAACTTTTTAGCACCCAGTCTTTTTAGACAAACTAGTATACATATAATGCATCATATCCCTAGTGAGAAACCCTTAAGGATCTCTCTACAAAAATCTACAAAAATTCCATAAGTTAGCTATTTCGAAGTGTTTTTATAGCAACCTTTTCGCTATAAAACCACTTCATTTTCAACTCTATTAGAGCCCGTTCCCCACTAAACCTTATGTGCTTTGTTTCCAAGGTCTAATCATATGTCATACAAGTCTATTCAAGTTCATTCAAAGTTTGTTCGAGTCCATGTACATGGATCGCATATGTCACTTACTTTTAAAGTAAGAAGTTACAACCATTGTTTCAACATAAGTTAACAACAATTCAAACAACATTCACACAACCAAACACAACATATATGTGTTATATTTTTCATTTAAAGTGAGGTGTTAACTCACCTTTAATTCAACCAAAACCAAGATCCAAGAACCAAAGCCTAACCCCACTTGCAACCACCTCCTTCCTTCCTCTTTGTCATGCTTTCACCTTCCTTATTTGCCTTACCAAACCCCATTTAGGTCACGACCTCCATGGATTATGGGAGCTTGGCTTTGCTTCTTCATGTTTTGGCTTGGTGGAAGGGTTTCTAATATTTTACCAAGCTTTTGGCAAAATTTAAAGTGATTTGTGGTTGATTTACAACTCTTTCTTTTTAGAACATAAGAGAGGAAGAAGATGAAGATGCCATTAGAAAAGCTTGCATTTGCTTAGGAATTTTGTGAATGTTAACTAAAGATGTGCCCTCTCTTATATAAGCTTGCGCAAGGGGTCAGTACCACCTTCTACCTCTTATGGAAGATCACAAAGAAGACTCCTCTCACATGATAACTTCATGTCACAATTGCTTAAGTATTAAGGAGTTTCCATTTATGCTTATTTTCTACTTTATGTCATATCTCCTTTATGGCTAATTACTCTTATACCCCTTTCATAATATCTCTTATCCTATAGGAAGCTTCTAGAACCTTCCAAGCTTGTATGAAGAGGATAGTGTTTAATTAGTGGCTAATGTGTTCATTAGATATTAGCTTAAGAGTTAATTATTTCCATTTTTGCTCATTTTCCTTATTTGCTCATTTTCCTATTTAGTTTGCCATAAACATGAAAATATTTTTAGTTGCTAATTATCTCCTTAATGATTAATTAGATATGTGTAAAAAGTTTTAACAAATTTCGTTGAGATAAAAGCTGTTTATCGATAAAATGATTTTCGGTCATATTATAGATATTTTTCCAAAGTATATATTTTTTGTAAACAATTTTTTCAAAACAAGTTTACTGTCATTACTTATGATTTAAAAGGGGGTTAAAATGCTTATTAAATTATTTTAATAACATTTAATCAAATATTCAAATATTTAAATAATTCAGATATTTAAATTCGAAGTGTCCGAAACTCCGGGTCGTTACATGAAGTGTGAACATTAACGTTCGAATAGTTCGACGTTAACCGCTGATCGAATTTACACCCAAGGGTCACACAACCGAATCGATGAATTCTCTTAAGATCGAATGATTTAATTGGTTTATAATTGTTATAAATCGATTAAATTAATTAATATTTATGAAATATTAATTATAAATTTTGGGATATGATTTGAGAAATAAATTTGTTGCATGTATTTATAAAAAGTTATAAACATGTTGATCGATATGAGATATCGACAATAAATTTAGTTGAATATAATTATGTATATTTTAATTGGGTTAAATGGGCTCACAACCCATGAATTTTAGAGTTGAAGGTCGTTGGTTTTGATATAGGAAGGGGGCAGCTACTATGCATGAGATTAGGATTTTGAGATGTGTGGTTGAGATCATTATTTGCTCTTTTATCCTACCCATATAAAAGCTAATCTCAAAACCCTAGTCGAAGGCTAATTCATTTTTGAGCCGCCACTTTCTTCTTCTTCCTCCTCATTTTAATGGAAGAAACTCTCCTTTAAAATCATCCTAAAAATTCTCAAATCCAATTTAAATTAAAAATACTAATTTGAAGTAGAAGGTCTCCAATCCCGGATTAGCAACCTGATGGATTGGGAATTGTTCTTAGAAGAGAATTCATTGTTCAACGTGGACTCAAAGGCTTCATTAGAAGGTGAAATTTTATTTATTATTATTGTTTTGATTTCAAGTTTATCATATGAATGTTGATTTACATCTAAATCACTTGTTTGTATTCAAATCTGTTTATTGTTTAGATTAGTGAGATTTTTGTGGGTACATGTGTTTGTTACAATTGGATCGGTTATGTGATTGTTGTAATATTTTGTTTATTGATTTATTGTTGAATTCTTTTTCTAAAAAAAGTTTAATTTTGATTTATATTAATATATATAAATAAATCTTGATTAAATGTATACAGATTTGCAAATTGTCTATATGTATAATTGTATATATGATTATATCTTGTATATATTTAATCTAAAAAATTTCTTATGATGTTTTATACCTATAGTGAATCATAAAATATAAAATTATTTTATTAAATATGTATATACATATTTTATTATTATTTAATGATTTTGTGAATTGTTTATTATATATAAAATAATTAATGGTTCAAAATTTCTATTTTATATATTTTTATATTTTCTGAACCATATAAGATGCTTACTGTAAAATCTAAAATGTTTTGAATTAAATTTATTATTTTTTAAAATTAATTTACTTTTGGCCTGCAATCAATTAGTTAATTAAAATATAAATTCAGTTGATAAAATTCTGGACATTTTTCATAAGCATTAGATATTTCACAGGTACCTTCATAAAAAATTTCAGATTTTTAAAACTTAATTTAATATTTTATACAATTAATTTATTTCGAACTATAGTTAATTATTTAATTAAAAATAATATTTTAGCTGAGAAAATTCTAGAAATATTTTTTAAGTGCAAAATATGTCTCATCTACATTCAGAAAAAGTTTTAGAATTTTTCAAGATGATTTCATATTTTTAAGAATTAATTTGATTAAGAGCTATTATCAACTATTTAATAATAAATATTATTTTAATTTAAAAAAATTCCATAAATTAATAGTAAGCCCAAAATATGTTTCCAGATTTTCTAAAATTATAAACATATATTTTTATCATGTGATTATTTTACATTAATTTATTATGGCAGAAACTGTTTTATTCAATAATACATACATACATACATACAAATATATATATATATATATATATTCATATACATATATTAATATCCTATTTTGACATATTATACAAGCACATATTTGAACAAATTACAGTACACACAAAATGAGCTAATGTGTCTGTTGCAATGTAAATCCCAACATCTATATACGGGCACATTATACCCTTCACGGATTATGATGTTACACATGCATACACACACACATATATATATATATATATGTATATATATGGTTCATATAAATATATTTATACTTATATAAATAAATAAAACAAAATTAAATAAATCTCAAACTACAATTTGTACAGTAAGAATACATATGGACATAGTAATAAATCTTGCCATGAATAAATTATTAATTAATGACATTTAATGTATCAATCAGTTCTAATTAAAGAGAGAAAATAAAAAGTTTCTCTCTCCATTTAATGCAATTAATACTCTCAATTAATTCTTGTTTTAGGGAAAGAAATGAAAGGTTTAATTCCCTATACATTAACTAAAAGTTAGGTGTATGCGATACATTATACATTTGAAATTAAAAACTTCCCTTTAACTAATTTAAATAAAATAAATGATTTGATTTAAAACAGAGTTAGAAATGTTCTAAATAACTTAGGCTTCATAGGCCTAACTAAGATCCAATAGGGTAAAACTTTTTTAAAATTCACCCATTTCTTCCGTTATGGGCTGGCCTAGTTCCTTCATCTTCCACTTGCACTTGGGGCCAATTAAATCTCTATCCCATCCCTTCAATTAGTTGATGAGTACTGATAGAGTTAGACCCTTCATGAATGAACCTGCTATGTTGTTTTAATTATCTACTATGTCAATCCACTCTCTTCGATGCTGATAAACTACCTTTATCGTGTGGAACTAGTCGGAGAATGTTTCTCGCTTCTAATGAGATATTACCATTACATTGTTATCATATAACAATAATGTAGTATTCTTAATACTTGAAATCACCCCTAGCTCGATTATAAATTTGTTCACTAATATTTGTACATTGCTTTTATTATGGTGTTATTCAAGGCAATGTACTTAGCCTTTTCGTTTACTCAGCCACAACCTTTCATTTGGAACATTTCTAACTTAAAGCTTCTTAATTAAGATTTGAACATGAGTTTAATATTAACATGTTATACTTGATAGCACTTTTGAAGTTCGAGTCTGAACGGTCCCTCATAAGGAGTTTGTTATTTCTGGAAACAATTCTCTAGTATTTCATAAATACTAGAGAATACTCTAAACTACCATAAAATGATCTTAATTTGGATTTGATATTTGCTTCATGCATTAAATACATAAGCAAATTACGATATTGTAGACATAAAACATATATGATAATTCCTATTGTTAAAGTATAAGGAATCACCCTTACATGTTCCTTATTAAACATTTTAATAAGGTGTCTTTGTATATTGTTTGGGATATTCCCAACATCCTTTATACTTATTATAGAAGATATAATTTCAAATCTAGTATCGAATATTGACCAACCAAACTATTACTGATTTTAACATAAGTACATCGTTAATAATCAACAGTGTGTTGTTTACTTATAATCTAAAAATACCTATGTACCGTTTAGTGGTTCTTTCTTATGGACACACTTACTCTGCATTTTGACTGAAAATCAAACTATTTGATATTTATAACAAAATATTTACTCAATTTCTGATGCTTATAGAATGCTATCTTAGTATCATTGTTAGGATCATATTCGAAAACCCGTAAACTCAATATCACTCCCACTGACTTCGAGACATTTTGGTTGTTATGTTTATACAGTCTATTCTAAATCATTATTTAGAATTTTCCATTTTAACACATATGTACCAATGTCGTACCAAGCGATAATTTTGTGGGTAAATCTGAACTAACTTGAGCATGTTGAATAACGAATCTATTACGCTAATTTCAACAATTGAAATTTATGACGTAATTCTTATCAATGTTGTTCATTGTATTCCAACTACATTAGTCGTGCTCTTGAAGACTCATTCGCGATCGATGGATCATATCCCTTTGGGTACATCTATCAAAATCATATTTTGATAATGTAATTGGAATCCATTTCGGATTGTGCATTATTTGGAGAGTCAATACTCTTAATGGTTTAATTGATTACTGAGGATTATCTATTCTTGACATTGATAAAAAAACTCATAGTTTCTCTTCAATGTGCAAGAATACTTATTAGACATTGCAATACATCGTGTTCATTTTAGGTTTGGTTAATTTCATTTCATCCCTTGTAATAAGTTTTATCCTCGAATCGTATTCAAATCCATTTTACTACTAATAATTTTTAAAAGAAATTCATTTACTATGAAGTTGGTATTTCTTGAAACAACAGTTGTTTCTTAGTGCAACGGAATAGGTAGTCATAAACACTTTATGAATTGCCTTATATATAAAACTGATTTGGTTTTGGTTTACAATACTTATGTTCAAAACATAAATTGGTCATCTAATGACAGTCGTTCCCAAAACCTTTTTGAGTTGATATATACAAGATCTCTCACATATAATTATTACGTGTAGTTTTTTGACTCATGCTACCTACCAACTACTTAGCCTAGGATATGTTGGGGTCTCTTATAAACCCTTATCTTATACGATTTTGTAAACTATCATTCAAACGAAATTAATTTTAACCTTGTGTACTACTCTTAAGTACATGACCTTATAGAAAGAAGTTAACTCAACTTTACTCATAATTAATCATACTTTTTTCAACAAAGTTCGATTACTCCTTATCGATATATCATTATGTATCATAAGAAGTAGTGACTTTTGCGATTGAATCTTTATTCATTTTTAGGTATGTTCGGAACTCTTTCCAATATACTCACTTATTCGATCAAATCAAATCAATTTTATTTCTATTGCACATTATTTTATTTACTTCTGTTTTATACTCTACGAACTTATCATAGACATATTAAATGTGTAACAAATACACATGCCCATGTCGATGATAACTCATCATGAATATAATGAAGTACGTTGAACCGTTTTGGTATTAATAGACTTACGGTTGCATACATCTATCTGTATCAATCCTAAGAGTTCATCAACTTTTATCATGCTACCACTGAATGGGTGCTTTGCCCTTAATTGCTTGAGATATAATTTACTAGTACCATATGATTCATAATCATATGGTGAAAAATTATTTCTCAAAATCGTGGCTTAGCCTATAATTCCAAAATAATTGCGACTTTTTTAGATACTTCTGTATTTTCCAATGCAACACAAATACTATTACTATAGTTTTATTTTATAACGAATATTCATATTGAAATAAAACTATGTCTATTTTCAGCCAATACTGAAAAATAATTATTATTTCATAATAATCTTGGTACATTTTACGAAAATAATTTCTATAATTTGATGTGACTAATAAGTGTTATATGGCATACTCCCACTATTTCTGTCATTACTATAATAGCATATGAAATATGATGCCCCATTCATCCACTTAATATATACTATTTACTTCATCTACTATAACCAATTTATAGTCGAGAGTTTTCAGATCAAATATCTTGAACTCAAAGAAATAAATGTCTAGAAAACAATTTTCAATATGAAAATACATTTCAGAATAAAAATAATATTTCTCATTCCAATGTTAAGTGCCTATTATTCTTTTACAATTCTCATTTTCAATATTTACTCACGAAGCAGAATTGACCATTCACTTTCTTCATCCCAACTACGCCTTTGGTTACATCCACTCTTATACGTTCAATTTCCTTTTTAAACGGTCGAACTATTCAAACGAAATCCTCACTACGATATCATAAAGAACTCTTTACAAAGGTGTATTTGGTCATCCTTAACTTTTGAGGATAATAAATAAATTACACTTTATGTAAACTGATCAAACAAAATTTCAGTGATCTAATTCTTAGGTCTATCTTGTAGCATTTGGTCTAGTGTTACATTTAATACAACAAGATCATTATTGTAATCAATCATATTGAATACATAATCTCACACTATAGTTTAATTATTTATTTCAATGAACTAATTTCATCGAGGTTTCATACGTTTCAAATTATGACCATTCATTATATAACATGCATGCGTGATCGTACATGGATCAAATATCCATATTCTTGTATTGCTTTTAGTGTTTGAAACTCAGTAAAGACAATACACAGTCTCGTACAAGTAAACTCATTGGTGACCAAGTTATGAACGTATTTAGTGGTTATATAATTATGCACTTGCATGAGTAAACATGCAAAAATTTATTGGTAAGTATATTTTATATTTCTATTTGTCAATATTAATTCAGTTCATTCATATATTTTAATTTATAAACATTTTATTAATTATATTAATTGCATAAATTTATCAATATAAATTATTATAACTTTATATAGCAAATGTTCTTACAATATTAGAAATGTTAAATGTTACCATTTCATTTTTCTAGTAAGGCTCCTACTAGTCTTTTAGTTTCTCCAAACCCTAAGATGTAACATGGAAGTCTTTTGATTTCTCTAGTGGGTGTTAGGACTCGTATGCCTCGAGATTTTAACCTTAAGGAAATCTCAACAAACCATAGGCCTGCATACGATGAATAACTCCTTATCAATTGTATCACATACAACCCATAACCTTGTGGTCCTTATTCTAATCTCATCTTTACCTTAAGGAAAGCTCAACAATAAAGAAAGAGTATTCACTCATACCCACCATTTCATAATGGCCTAAGTATAGTGCATATACCTTGAGGAAAGCTCAATAAATATATGCGATTATTTTACCTCATCTATTCTTTATATTAATAGTACTGCACATAACATCCTTAGCTAAAGGAAAGCTCAACAACTAAGGAGTATGCAAGTAATCTATTAATATATAAATGGTAGAGGATAATACTTATATTAAAGATTCATAATCTTTAATATATTTAATTGAGTGAAATCGACTTATGGAATAATATATTTCTTATGAAACACCATCGCAATTCAAGTGTCAAACACATTAAAAAAACACGGTATATGTACTATACAAATGTATTTATTGCTTAAGTCTATTTTGGGTTTCTTACCGTTCCACCTTTAATTTATACATTCATATTATATAAGTTTCAATTATTATATAACTTTTATAATTTATTTAACTTATATAATATTTTATGTATAATATTATATTAATTAAATATTATTTAATTAATTAACACTTTAATTAATTATTATATTATTTAATTATAACATATTATATTGAATATATATATTATAACCTTTATAGTAACACACATATATCTTATATATATATTAATTAATTAATTAATTTACTTAATCAATTTTATTAAATTTTATAAATTTCGAAAATTCTTTTATACACACATGTATACTCATATTGTCTTAAACAATTCAAGTCAACATAACATATATATATTATACATGTGTGTATATATATATATTTAATTAATTAATTTATTCAATTAATTCATTTATTTTATTAATCTTATTGATAAATAATGTTTTCGAAATTAATTTTACGACATTTTAAAACATTTTGAAAAATTATATTATAACTTTTATAATATGTGTATTTTTTAAATTTAACATTTTAATTTAAAACTGTTATTTTAATTTTTAAACAATTTGAAAATCAATATTATAATATTTATAATAGTTTTCTTATTTTAGATTTAACTTTTAAATTTAAAACTTTTATTTTAATTTCAAAATAGATTTTGAAAATCAACCCAAGGCCCAAATCAATTCAGGCCTTCATATTGGAGATAACTTTTGCGCTTACCTCATCCTTTCAGGTCAAGCCAGTAGCTAGGTAGGGCAGAATACTAGCTTATCTAGACCAAACCTTAGACATTACTTTTTAGAGATCGTACTATATGGGTATGCTTTAATAAGCTAGCCCCGATACTGCTAATTTAGACCACATAGGCTATTTGACTCTAATACCATTGTTGGAACTGGGCCACTCTACAACGCAGTAATTGTGCAAATTTCAAAAAAAAATAGATCTATATTAGGCCTATGTAGTCTAAATTCATTTAGAACTTTTTTAAATTTTCTATTACATAAAATCAATATTTTATTTAAATTTATAAATAAAGTTTGATTTTATATAATGAGTATTATATTATACGATATGTGTATCGTATACACATACATGTGTACGTGTACGTGCAATATAATAAGGTATACATGGTTTAACATGCTCGTATATAGATGTTGGGATTTACACTGCAATGCACATGCTAGCCCCTCTATATACATAAGCGTTGTCAATATATTTATATATGCATATAAAATATTTATTATATTTATTTTACGTATTATAAATATTGATTATAAAATAAACAATTTTATATAACATATATACGTATATATTAAATAGACATTATTTAATACAGTAAATTAATTTCAAATATTTATATATATTTAAAAACCATTCTAAATTTGATATAATAAATTAATTTTAAATATTTATATAGAGAAATATTTCGAAATCTATTAAGTGATATATATATATAATGTTTTATTGTATATGTATATGTACTATACATTAAATAAATTTAAATGTTTTATATATTTATATATAACATGAATAAATACATATAACTATATATATATAATAGATTTTGAATTGAATTTATACATACATATGTCAAAATAGCTTTCGGTCATACCAAAAATATTTTTTTTATTATATATATATATATTCGTAAGGAAATATGGTTAAAAATTTTAAAAAATTAAAATTCTGAAACTAATTTTAAATGATGACATTTTATATTTCAGTTATATACATACGTACATACACATACACACACACACACACATATATATATTATTATTATTATTATCCCGTATTTTGACCAGGCAGAGTACGGACGAACCTGGCAAGTCAAAACGAAGTTACCATGGCAACATGCCCGGGGAGGTGACCACAAAACCTAAAACCAAGATATAAACAAGATCATAGCACAAAAGCAAAATCAACAACACAAGTTCAGGAGACCAGATCCCCACAAGTTGGGGATCGGTACCGACTCCCCAGGGGTCGGTACCGACTCCTATCCCTTAGCCCGGTGAGGCCCAACTTCCTCCTGTAGGCTCGCCTTGATGCTCTGACCCTACTTCCAGTGTTGTTCTGCTGTTTCAATACAAATCTCTATTGACCTCCATGAACTCTTGAATTGGAAACTTTGTTCTTCTACAACTTCGTCATTTGGACTTTGAAACAAGCTGTTATTGATGCAAACAACTACGGAATCACAAAGCTAACTACAAGACGATCCAAGATGAAGAATCAAAGATAACAAATTTGTCCAACTTAGGGATCATTACCGACTCCCACCTAGGTATTGGTACCGACTCCTAGTTCTTGGTGATGTGGCGCCTACTTTTCGGGGAGAATTAGTCTAAATCGGGAACAATGGCTTAGAGATATTTCTAATTGAGGTTTTAGCTCCCTGCCTCTATAAATAGAGGGGTAGGGCTCATTTTTTAGGATCTTTTGGCTCTAGCTCTATTATTTCTTATATTCTTGCAACTTTGAAATCCTAAGTGTTGGAGCTGTACCGAGTTCTAAGAACTTCTGCCTCCAAGTCAGAAATAAGCAATAAAATCATTATATGGACGTAGGCCAGAGTTTGCCAAACCACTATAAAACTTTGTGTGTTTATTTTTTACTTGTTTTACATTTACTTTCTTCACTTTTATTTCTCTACTATTACTTTTAGGTGTTTAAGCCATTTTTGGTTCAAACATTTTGGTGATTTCACTGAGAATCACTAGAACTCGTTGATCTAAGATTTGAAAAGGATTCTAAATGGCTAGACAATCAACTGGGAAGGCTAGGACTACTGAAAATCAACAAGCGGCAGCCAGGAGGCGTCTTCAAGTTCTCACCCCCATCAATCTACATAACTATTAATGAGATGGAAACTATGAACCGCAAGAAAGGATGATGGCTCGTCAGGAGGAGATGATGGAAAACTTCTTCAGAAGGATGAGACAAGCAAGAACGGTTGGAACTGTAAAAACACAAAATCAAAGACCGAAAGCTGAAAATGGGGCAGAACAGGCCGGGGCTAACTCCGAGCCAAACTTAGGGATCGGTACCGATCCCCGAACAGGAGTCGGTACCGACCCCCACGGACTCGGGGGCACGGGTCGTCCTGTCTTGGGAAGGAATGATGTACCACCTGAACATATATGCTATAATGAAGTGCAACAACCCAAGATTTTTGCAAACATTTTTAAATTAGATTTTATTTCAAAATTTTATTTTTAAACATTTTTAAAAAAGTGTAGTTGTAATTTTCCAATATTAGTTGTATTTTGTTTACAATTTTTAATTCTCGTTTCAGTTAAATAAAGTATTTTCTTTATTTATTTTCAATATTTCCTAAGACTATTTATTTATTTTCATTTCTACATTATTTTGTTTTAACTTTTTATTTTATTTACTTGATTTTTATTTGTTTATATTGAATTAAAAGAAAGTGGAAATTCAAAGAGACAAAAGCTTTTAAAACTTGTGACTTTTCAATTGCTAGTCTTTTCATTTGCTTGGCCTTTCATTTTCTTATTGTAGCCGTGTATTCTCTTTACTTTTCATGTGGAAAGTTTCTCATTCCTTCACAACTCATGGCTATCTCATTTCTGAAAAAAATTGTAAGTAATGGCTTCCACCTTTTCCCACTTTTCTTCTTCATTTTTGCTTGTTTTTGCCTTGATCTCTTCATGTTTGCTCGGCCATAACCCTCCACTCCTCTACCGACCACCACCATCACCTTCTCCTCATCATCCACGGCCTACAACCACCTCCTACCCTCTGACCAGATCGGGTCGTGACCACCATATGAAGCAATCACCACAAAACTTGCAAAACTCCTTGCATATTGCATAGCCGAACCCCTTTATCCCATCACCATCCTATAGTTTGACTCGGCCACCACCCCCAGCTCCACCACCAGCCACCGTGACCATCACCACTGGCCATCACTCCACCGGACCTGACCTGTAGTTGAACCTGACCGAGCCCATATGACCATAGGCCGAGCCTATGTTGCAACCAAAACTCCTTTTAGGCCTTGACCCTTTGCATTCCTCACTTGTAACTCCATTCTCTTCACATTCTCTTGCTAGCCGTGCCTATGTGATGTAAACCCAAGCCTTGTTGCCTCAAATATGAACCATGGCCGAACCTATAAACATGTATGGTCGAGCAAAAGTTGAGTTGAGATCAAGCAATTTTGATTTAAAGGCTTGTTGATGTTCTTTGTTAATTCTATTTCCATTTGTTTCAATTTAAATTTCTGTTGAATATATATTTATATTGCTTTGTTTTGTTGTTGTATACAAGATTAATATCTTGGCTCTCTCTCCACTTGAATCAAAAGTCGTGCTGTATCGTGCTTTCTGGATTTATTTGTGTGTTTTGATTTACTAACTCCAGCTTGAAAAGGTGAGTTATTCACGCTTGACATTTATAATTATAGAATTATGAAGTGATAACAAGTGAATGTGTAGAATTGTTATACCATGTTATACCTGCCTGTGATATGAATGGTTAAACTCTGTTATAAACCGTCACATCATCTGACATTGTTATATTGTTTATTTTATTCTGTTTCTCACACTGCAAGTTCCCTGTAGAATAGAATCACTATGGGTTGAAATGATACATACCCGAATGGACTTTAGAATAGGGAAAAATCGTTACGGGCTGAAATGATAGGCCTAAGCGATTTTTATTTATTTTTATTGACTTGGGATTGCGGGTTTGAAATGATAGAACCTGGATTTTTCTTTGTAAATTACGGATTGAAATGATATATTATCCGTATCACTTGACTTAGGTTAGAAAATATTATACAGACCCGTGGTTATTTTATATATTTCTCTGGAAATTTTTAAGTATTTTAATAATGTAAATATGATATTTTGATTTAAATTGAATTTAAAATGATTTAATAAAGTGTTAGTGATTTTTCTATAAGTTAAATGTAACGACCCTAGATTTTTATTTAATTTAAATTGATAATTTAATGAATTTTTGAATAAAAATTTGTAAATTTAATTATAAAATTTGAGCGAGTTTCCCCGAACCCAAATCAATCTGGAATAAATCATTTATACGTGATATAAGAGTGAATTTGAAAATAATAAATATATATTTGACTTGAGTTTAAATTGTAAATAAATAATTGATAATAATATTTAAATATTAAAATTGATGGTTAATAATAATTTGAAATTATAAAGTAAATATAAGATAATAAATATATAAGTAAGATAACATTGCAAAATAATAAAACAAATAAACATATCTATGAACCAATACATAATTAAGTAAAGGAATAAAACAAATGAACAAATGTGAAACCAAAATAAATAAAATAAGAACAAAGCAAAGAAAATAAAAATATCTTTGTACAAACAAAAGCATAACAACAAACCAGACCACACATTTTTAAACATATATTAAGTAAACCTACAAAACAAAGTAGACATATATATATACATCAACTTCTCATATTATCTTAGCCGAGACAAGTTTGTAAAGCAAATAAAATAATATACTCTAACCTGGAAAAGCCAACAAGTACAAAGTATGGAGATTTAAAATAAAATAAAATAAAAGCAAAACTGCAGCCACCATAACATATACACAAGCTAATAAATGCAAAGATATGTATGTGTACAAGCCTCATTAAATGCAAGCCATGCTTTGAATTCACATCAGCCTCTAATACTCAAATCTTTTTATCTATGTTGAAAACAAAATAACATCACCCTGTAACATCTTCTCTTTTATATACCTCAACACCCTCATTTCAATTCGTTCATAAATTAACAAGCCTGGAAAGAAAAAAAAAAGGAAAAGGAAGCAAACATCACTGTTTTGCAAATTCAAATACAAATCAGCTGAAGCTAAAAATTCAATTCAACTAAAACAAAACAAGATTTAAAGGAAGACAAACTACAGATTTTCAAAACATTTGGTGCTCTCTGTTTAAACTGGTTTCCAGGTGAGCAAATCTAACCACTTAAACTTGAATTTGTGAATTGTCTTGATGTGATTGCTTGCTGTTATTGAGATAGATGCCTGTATGTATAGATATACATATTTAAAGTGATGTGTTTGCCTATAGATGTATATATATATGGTTCTATTAAGTAACAGAACTTCAAAATTCGAGAAAAATTTCGTATCTCTTCGTATAACAAAATTTTGATTATAATGTCTGAATGAAAGTTGTTTATAATGTTACAATTTGAATTTTAAAAATGGTTCCAAGAAGGAATATTAGAAAATATTTTGAAATTTAAATATCACAGTGATGAACAATATTTGTCAGAAAATAAAATGATTTATTTTCGAGTTTTGATTAGATAAGCTGTTTTGAATTGGTAAGTGATGATTTTTGGTCAGAAAATTTAGATTTTTAAGAGTATGGGTTGTGAGAATTGGTCAATTGATATGAGTTGCTAATTTGGTCAATTTCCGGCAATTCACGATGAGGTGTTCGTCGAGGCCAAAGCTGAAGGTGGTCGGAGGTTTAGTGATCACCAGAAAAATGGTCACTAAAATTCTCGAATGCTATGATGGCCGGACGAAGGAATTTTAGGGTTTAACAACCCAGTTTTGTCGATGAGGTATATGGAGGTGGTTCGTGGTGGTCAACGTGATTCAGGGGATCGGACCAAGGGGAGGAGGATCGTGAGTGAGTGTCGAAGCTTTGGTCCAGTGCGCGTGAGTTCCGGTGGTAGGGATCAATGGCGCGAGGCGATTTCATTGATGAAGTTGGTTTCTAGTTCGAGTCTGATAGCTCGATTTCGATTTGGGATGAAACGATGGGTGCTGGGTGATCGAGGTGATGGGGTAGGTCATGGATGACTTGTCGACATTGACAGGAGTGGCCAGAGCAACGACGAACTATGGTGCACGTGCACGGCGGCTAAAGTGTGCATCTGAGCTTTCTGGGTTTGGAGATGAAGACGTTGACTTGAAGTGGTTCGAGTTCCTCTCGTGTCGTGCTCGAGTAGATTAAGCGTTGGCTTCGAGTTTTATTGTGTGCAAGAATGGGTTTCCAGATGTTATTTATACGCGGGAGAACGCTGGGGAAAACTCGAGAAATTATCGTGCTTTCCTCGGGTTTTAGGGGGTAGTACTCGGGTTTGTTTCCAAACAGCAGTATTGCATTTTAAAGGTAATGTTAAGAAAACAATTTTTCATTAAATTTTAATATACTGTAAAACTTAGTATGTATTTCAGTTTGGAAATAAATGGAAGTTAACTTAAACAGGTTTTAAAAACAGAAGTTTAAATATAAACTTAAGTTAAGATTAGAATTTGATTTGTAATCCATAAATTATTAAGTTAATTAGAATGGTTAATAAATGTTTGGATAAATTAACGAGTATTAATGGGTAATCAATTTTAATTTATAATGATAATTAGATCATTTTAAGACAATGTCTTATCTTAAGGATAATAAAGGTTTAATGATTGAGATTAATTAAGTTAATTAAGAAAATATTAAGTATAATTAATAAATTTAATTAATTAAGGATAAAGGATTAATTAAAGGGATTAATTAAGAATAATTAAGTAATTTAATTAATTAATGGTTATAATTGATTAACTAATAATTAGAGATTAATAAATTGGAAATTTATTAATTAAGAAAATTTAAGGTTAATTAATTTGTAAGTAAGAAGTACTTAGTGAAATTGAGTGTATTGCTTAATAACTTGGTTTTATTTATTAATTAATGAATAAGAAATAATTGATCTATAGAGATTGATTAAGGATTAAGTGATTTGTTATTAAGTTTATTAATTGATAATTAAGGTTCATTAATTAATAATTAAAGATCAACTAATTCATGAATCAAGAACTGATTAGTTAATAATTAAGAGTTAACTAATAAATTTGAAAGAAGATTTATTTCAAATAATTTGTAATTAACTTATGATAATTAACCCGGATTAATAATCGATACATCCGATTTAAATGAGTAAGTTGATTAATAAATTCACTTGTGAATGTTTGGACTTGACTGAATGATTGATGGTTGATATCCCTGATATTTGATGCTTTGTGATACACCCTGATTTATGTTTTGATCTGTGATAAATTATCTGCGATGTAATTTATTATCTGAAATTTATATATATCTGTGATCTGTGAATAAAAGATAAGCGATATAGTTTATATCGTTTATCAACTATATTTCTGTATTTTGATCTGTGATGATTGTATGATGTTGCACTATTGTATAAAACCCCTGGACCACACTGTTACACACACAAATATGGATTTCACGTGGAGATCGGTTAAGTCACAGATAATTTAAATTTGATGTTTTTGAAATTGAAATTTTAATTTCAATTGATTTTGAAATTAGAAATTTGGGGTTTAAAGTGAAAAGCTTTTGAAATGGAATTTCAAATATAAAAGTTATTTTGAATAACTTAATCGAGTTTTGAAAATTTAAATAATTAGATTTAAATTTGAATTCAAGTTTGAAATTAAATCTATGATTGAAACTAGGGACTAAAGATGATATAAAATGTGTTTGTATGAATTTAACCATTTTAAAAGTATAAGTTGGGAATTTAAATTTAACCCAAGGATTTCAACTCGTATGAATGAATCAGATTTCCAAATTGAAGACTGTTGTTTTAAAAGAATAAAAGCTTTCAGCTAAGAAGTGAAATTCCAGTTTAAATTAAAGGAATTTCAAGTGAATTGAAAAATGGATTTTCCAAGTTTTGAATGAAATTGTTTTTGAAAGCTATGAATTGAATCTGTTTATTTTTAACAGATTTAAAATGATCATTTGTTTAAACCATTCGAAATGAAATTGTTTTGAAAGCTATTAGTTAAATCTTTGATTTAAAGATTTAATGAATTAATTAAATTGAAATGGAAATCGATTTGGAAAATCTGTAAATGAATCTGTGAAATTCAGTTGAACTTTGTGAATTGAATCTTTTTGTTCAAAAAGATTAAAATGGTAATTTGTTAAACCATTTGAAGAAAAAGTTTGGGTTTAAATTGTGACTTAATTGAAATCCCAATATCCATATGTTTTGAATATTGCGCTCACTATTCGGGTTAGCCGGGAAAAGACATCTGTGTCATATAACCCATTCCGAATAGTGATACGTCGTATATGGATAGCATTTGAAGATCGGTGTTGAAGACCGGATATTTTCGAAAATGAAAGGACAACCTGTCGAATGTCTCTGCATTGGGTAGCTCCCGGTATAGAGATTTATATCACTCTTTTTGTGATGGGAAGTCCGGACGTGATTTGAAAATTATCCGGATTTGCAAGAGCTTCGTGAGAAGTGCCTTCGGTTCTGTTCGATCTCGGAACAGACTTGTATGGATTGTATGTCTGACATTACACTTTGAGATATAAAGCCGATTTCTTTCAAATACATATCTGTTTGGTGGCGGAGAATTTATTCTCTTAGCTTAACACCCTTCTCTGAGACGTACGAGCTCAGAGGTTATGTAGTTGAAATTTATCAGCGATATATCCCAATTTGGTAATGTGGCATGCTGAGTGTTGCTGTGTGATGATCAGTGTTTGATCATTTGTGATATGATCTTTTGTTTGATCATTTATCCTTGTGATCATAGGTTGATCATCTGTTGACCCAAAGCGTGGCTTTTTGAAAAAGCGTAGCTTTGTGGACGAGACTTCGTCGAGCCTCACAACCCGGTAATGGTCGAAACAGGAATTGTGCGGCAAGGTTTTCAGGGGTAGCTCCCCTAGGGTATGACCATTCCTTCTGGAAAAGGGTAGTATCATGGTATGGAGCCCAGATACTTACTCATGTGGATACACTTTCTTTATGATGTGTGATGTTGGTTATCGAGCGCTCGGATAAAGGTCCCAAAGGACTGGGGGTGGCATATCTGAGGTTTCTTTTATCCCTTGGGAAAAGGGGTTGCCGGCCTTGTTTGGCAGAGAACAGTTGGTTCTCGGAACGTCCCGCCAGAGGCGTTTCTTTCGTGGAATAGGAAGTTCCTTAGCCCGACCATTTGTTGGAAATCCAAACAAAACAATACGAGCCCTGTACGGTTTTAGTTGTATTACCTGCCATGGAATGTGGTGGTAACCTGCTATTGAACATGGTAGCTATAGTAGGCATAAGTGCGAAATGTCTATGCTGGCTAAGATTTATATTCTACTTTCGAAATTGTTTTCTACACTATGCACTAGTAATAATATCAAATGATTTGATTTTGCGTAGTAAGCATCTTTGACTATCATAAGAAGAAATCTCCTCCAATTCTGCGTTTGCATTGTGTGTGTGGTGGGAGGTCTTATGGTAGTTTCATTTTCCAAAAGCATTTCGAATTGACTTTAAAATTCTTTGCTATTTGTTTTAAAGATAAACTGTTTTGTTTCTCACACCAGTCCCATGACTGATCCGGAGTTTATTGTTCCTTTCCTAAATTCTGGGTGCTCATAATTTCCTACACGAGCAGTCTAGAGTTGGGGTTTTCAGATATTCAGGATTAGTAGGTTATCTAGAGCTAGTTCAGTCTTTGGATCGGACTGCACTTGCTTATCTTGGTATATCGTTATTGGGAGTTCAAGCTATTTCTGGATTAGTGCTTTGAAGATGGAGATTATCCGCTGTTGATGTTATCGTTTTCTTTTCCGCTGCTATTTGTTGTATCATATCTCTGATGTATATTGATATTCATTGTATCATTCTGTTGTATCAGATATTGTATATCAATGTATTATTCATTTCTTCCGCTGTGTTATTTACTTAACTGTGTTATAAGCTCCGGCGACTCGGATTTGAACGCTCGAATCTACGACATTCGAGTACGATGTAAAGTATGGATGTCGATTTTCGAACGCGAAAAACCCGGGACGTTACATTTGGTATCAGAGCTAAGGTTGAACTTTAGCTTAGGAGTGTAACATGTTAAGTAGCTCATTAGAGATAGAGTGAAGTAAACTCTAGAATGAGTATTTCTCAGTTATCCGTTCGAACGTCTCAGTAAATTCTCTTACTATCCACTGATAGTGAGTATGAGTGCAAGAAGAGGACGAGATAGGGGACAAGGGAGTATGTAACGACCCCGAATTTTATAAATATTTAATTGATAATTAAATTAATTTTTGAATTAAAATTGTATAATTAAATGATAAATGGATTGCGAGTTTTCCCGATCTTCAAATATATTCTGTGTAAATCGTTTAAAAATTTAAATTATTGTATATATGAGAATATATATCTGTATTTGGACATATCTGACTAAATTTGAAATAATATAATATGTATTTGATTTGTGTTTAAATTATAAATAAATAATTGAGATAGAAATACATTCGAATAAATTTCGAATAAATCTGTGGTTATATAAAATATGAAATGAACTTATAAACTTCTAGGAATAGATATTTAAGTTGAGATAAAAGTAAATATATAAAGTAAAGCAGAAATTAAAATAGAAATGGAAATAGATGTATATAAGAAAATTCACTTATATTATAAATTAGTAAATATAAGAAGATAGTAACATGTATTTATCCAGGTACACTCGAAAGAAAAAATGAAACAAAGACATACATAGGCAAATATGAAAACAAGTAAACAAGAGTTATTTAATGCTAATATCTTCAGCCGAAATCAAACATTAGCATAGTCAAAGCAAGAAGGAAAAAGAAACCTAAATATCTATGTACAATCAAATAAAATAAGGTGATGTTGTACAAGGCAATTAATAACAACATCACTTCAGCCACTACAACAAATCTGCATAGCCCCCAAACGAAATATCACTGATCAAAACTTGTACAAATTTTATCATCACCTTGTACCAAATATTTTAACCAGCAAACTCACTCTTTTATCAAACTCTTCTTCTCATCAATTCGTCCATTTAAAAACTAAGAAAAAAATATGAAGTAAATATTATCTTAAAACTTAAAACAACCATCACTGCAAATCTGAGATCGAGTGGAGACTTCCAACTAGCAAACTCAACCAGATTTCAACGTTGTAAATTCAAAAAGGACTTCAACTTGAACCTGATCAAGTTTTGAATCTGGAAAAATCAAAGCTCGAACCAAATCAAAACAACATACTCTGTTATTCTTTCTTCTCTGGAAAACAGGTGAGCAACTCCTTAACCTGTTTTGTTTCTTGATATTTGTGAGTAAACTTTGAATCTGGATTTAGCTGGTTGTTTTAATAATCATGATAAAGTAAAAGTGATGAAATATTGTATGCATACAGATAGGTATGTATATGAGCATGAGTGAACTACGCCTGTCAGAGAACAGACATGTTCTCAGTTTGAACATAACAGGTTTCCAAACATGTTTTGAAATTAAATTCCCTCTCTTCTGATTATTGTTAAACTTCAGACCTTAAATGAAAGCTATTAGTTTTAATATGGTTCAAATATTAAAAATATATTTAAGTAAAACAAAGGAAGTTTCTCTTGAAAATTTGAAAATACAGACATCACTTAAATTATGTCAAAATTTCAAACATCATAAATCTTAGTTTCAGGTAGACAATCTTAACCGTCATCGAAGATAATGATTTTTGAAAGGAAAATCATGATTTTTAATGAACTAGGGAACGAGAAAATCGAAGTGGAACAATATTTGGGTTTTTGATGAATTCGAGTGATCTCGTCGTTGAGGGACCTCGGGGTTTCGAGTGAAGGTAGAGGAGAGATCAGTGAAGCTTGGAAAAATAGTGTGATCACATAAAGTTCATCGTGGATGAGGCGGCGATCGTTTAATTTTTTTAACCTAGTTTTGTAAAGCTAAAAATCTTTGATTCGTTCGACGTCTGTAGGCGATCGAGTTCGATGCGATCTTGGGAGGTGGTAAGTGAGATGTTGACGAAGCGATGATAGGAGTTTCGAGTACTCCGATGATCTCGATGACGAGAGCGATGAGTTTTTCCAGGGTCGATGATGTTCCAGTTTCGATCAAAGCACTCGATCTTGATTTGGGTCGAGACAGGCGGAGCTGGGTGGTCGAATCGAAGGTAGAGGTTGTTGGTGACTTGCCGGAAGGAGCATCGATGGTCGAAAGCCAGTGGGTGAATGTGCACGTACACGTGCACGAGTTGATATTCTGGGTTCGTTCGTTGATTGGGGAAGAAGCATCTTTCTCGGGGTTGACTCGAGGAGTTTTCGTGGTTGTCTCGAAGCAGACGAGGGACGAGTGTTTCTCGTGTCTTTACTCGGGAAGAACTCGAGTTATTCGAGTGTTTTATTCGAAGCTGGAAGCGTTGTAGCTCGGGGGATAGTTTTGTTCCAGGTTTCTCTAACCTGTTCTGTTTTTCTGGGTTTCAAATTTGAATTTGAATTTATAAATCAAGGGTTAAAATGATTTTTAAGTCAAAGTATAATTAATATAATTAAATGTTGATAAATTGATAAAGATAAGGAATTATTTAAAAGTAATTACTTAATGAAGATAATTAAGGTAAATTAATTTATTTGATCAATTTAAAAGATTAATTAATGTGATAAATTGATAAATGTGATTAATTTAAAGATAATAAATTTATGTAATTGATTGAAGGTTAATTACCTAATGTAAGAAATTAAGGGAAATAATTTATCTTAAAAACTTATTATAAGTTGATAATAAATGGAATGATTAAAGAGTGATTTGTTAATTGAATAAATTAATGATTAATGATTTATAAATTAACAATTTTAGTTTTCAAAGGGATTTATTAACTTGGAATTAAGAATTAATTAATTAATTTCATAAATTAATATAAAATGGATTGTGATTTATTAATGATAATTAAACCAGGATTAGTGTCTAATCTAATTTAATTTAATCAGATAATTAATTGACCTTACTTATGAATATTTGAATTCTATTGGATGATTTGATTGTTTGATATCCCTGATATATGATGCTTTGTGATACATCCTGATTTATGTTGTGATCTGAGATTTTCCGTTTCTGTGATATATTACTATGTGAATATGAAACCCTTTGCCCGTAAAACGGCATTTGAATTTCGATGCGACAGGGAGTCGGATTCCAGTTGGTTATCCGAAACCCACATCGAATCGTAATAGTGAATCTTTGCGACTGATAAATTTATTTTATCTATGAATCTGTGAATGAAGATAAGCGTTATCGATTATACCGCTTATCGATATATCTGTGATGATTGATGTTGCACTATTGTGTGTGAAACCCCTGGACTATACTTTTACACACACAAATATGGATTTCACGTGGAAATCGGTTAAGTCACAGATAATTTAAATTTGATGTTTTTGAAATTGAGATTTTAATTTCAATTGATTTTGAAATTAGAAATTCGGGTTTAAAGTGAAAAGCTTTTGAAATGGAATTTCAAAGATAAAAGTTATTTCGAATAACTTAATCGAGTTTTGAAAATTTAAATAATTAGATTTTAATTTGAATTCAAGTTTGAAATTAAATCTATGATTTGGAAGCTAGGGATAAAAGATGATATAAATGTGTTTGTATGAATTAAACCGTTTTAAAGTATTAATTTGGGAATTTGAATTTAAATCAAGGATTTCAACTCGTATGAATGAATCAGATTTCCAAAATGAAACTGTTGTTTTCAAATGATAAAAGCTTTCAGATAAGAAATGAAATTCCAGTTTAATTAAAGGAATTTCAAGATTGAATTGAAAAAAATGGATTTTCCAAACTATGAATGAATTCTTTTTGAAAACTATGAATTGAATCTGTTTATTTTTAAACAGATTTAAAATGATGATTTGTTTAGACCATTTGAAATGGAACTGTTTTGAAAGCTATCAGTTAAATCTTGATTTAAAGATTTAACGAGTTAATCAAATTGAAATGGAAATTGATTTGGAAAATCTGTGAATGAATCCTTTGTTTCAAAAGATTAAAGTGTGGAAATTGTTTTAAACCATTGAAGGTTGTTAAAATGAATCTTTTTGTTTAAAGATTTGAAAATGGTAATTTGTTAAACCATTTGAAAAGGAAATTTGGGTTTAAGTTGTGACTTAATTGAAATCCCAATATCCATATGTTTTTAAAATATTGCGCACACTATTCGGTTTAGCTGGGAGAGGACCTTTGTGTCACATAACCCATTCTGAATAAGTGATTCGACGATATGGATAGCATTTGAAGGCCGATGTTGAAGACCGGATATTTTTCGAAAATGAAAGGACCACCTGTCGAATGTCTCTGCACTGAGTCGCGCCGGTATAGAGATTTATATCACTCTTTTGTGACGGGAAGTCCGGACGTGATTGGAAATTATCCGGAATTGCAAGGGCTTCGTGAGAAGTGCCTTCGGTTCTGTTCGATCCCGGAACAGACTTGTATGGATACATGTCTGACATTACACTTTGAGGTATAAAGCAGATTTCTTTCAAATACATTTCTGTTGGTGGCGGAGAATTTATTCTCTTAGCTTAACACCCTTCTCTGAGACGTACGAGCTCAGAGGTTATGTAGTTGAAATTTATCAGCGATATATCCCAATTTGGTAATGTGACATGCTGAGTGTAGCTGTGTGATGATCATCGTTTGATCATTTGTGATATGATCATTTGTTTGATCATTTATCTTTGTGATCATAGGTTGATCATCTGTTGACCCAAAGCATGGCTTTGTGACAAAGTGTAGCTTTGTGGACGAGACTTCGTCAGGGCCTCACAACCCGGAAATGGTCGAAACAGGAATGTTGCGGCAAGGTTATGAGGGTCGCGCCCTTTAGGGTATGTCATTTCCTTCTGGAAAGGGGTGGTATTATGGTATGGAGCCCTGATACTTACTCATGTGGATACACCTTCTTTATGATGTGTGATGATGGTTACGAGCGCTCGGATAAAGGTCCCAAAGGACCGGGTGATGACATATTCGTGAGTTACCTGTTACAGGGGTAACCCGGCTTTGTTGGCAGAGAGCAGTTTGTCTCTCGGGGCGTCCCGCCAGAGGCGTTCCCATGCGGCGGAAGGAAGTTCCTTAGCCTGACCATTTGTTGGAAATCCATTTCTCCAATACGAACCTTGTACGATTTTAGTTGTAGAACCTGCCATCTAATATGGTAGCTATAGTAGGCATAGTATAATGGTACCTATGCTGGCTAAGATTAATATTATACTTTCAAATTGTTTTCCACTATGCACTAATAATAATAATCCAATGATTTGCGTAGTAAGCATCTTTGACTATCATAAGAAGAAATCTCCTCCAATTCTGCGTTTGCATTGTGTGTGTGGCGGGAGGTCTTATGGTAGTTTCATTTTCCAAAAGCATTGCGGATTTCAATGTTTAAAACCTTTTGTTGTTGTTTAAAGATAAACCGTTTTTGTTGCTCACACCAGTCCCATGACTGATCCGGAGTTTATTGTTCCTTTCCTAAACTCTGGGTGCTCATAATTTTCCACACGAGCAGTCTAGAGTTGGGTTTTTTTCAGATATTCAGGTTTAGTAGATTATCTGGAGCTAGTTCATTCATCGGAGTTGCTTATCTTGGAGTTGTGGATTCATTCTTGTTTGAAGATCATTTTGGAGTTATCACTTCTATTGATATTGTTCCGCTGCTGTTGTTATCTTTTCCTTTCCGCTGCTATTTCTTGTATCATATCTCTGATGTATATTGATATTCTTTTTAGCATTCTGTTGTATCAGATATTGTATCAAAGCTGTATATCAATATATTATTCTTTTTCTTCCGCTGTGTTATTTACTTAATTGTGTTATAGCTCCGGCGAATCGGATTTGAACGGTCGAATCTGCGGCATTCTAGTACAATATGTAGTACGGATGTTGATTTTTGATCGGGCAAAACCCGATACGTTACATTTGGTATCAGAGCTAAGGTTGAACTTTAGCTCAGGAGTATAACACGTTAAGTAGCTCGTTAGAGATAGAGTGAAGTAAACTCTAGAATGAGTAATCCTTAAGATATCCGTCCGAATGCCTCAGTAAATTCTCTTACTATTCACTGATAGTAAGTATGAGTGCAAGAAGAGGATGAGATAGGGGATAGAGAAATACGACTAGAAATGGTCAATACTCTGTAACAACAAAGAAACAAATCTTTTCTCTATCAATCTCTTTTGTTCAGCATTTTCCCTCAATTCTTCGATAGTTTCTGGTAAATCCAGGAAGAAGATTCGATCTATTAAAAATGGGACATAAACTCCAGATAGGCCAGACTTGTTTGTTTGGATGAATTGTTTGCTTTGGTTGCTATGGTTGATAGGTATAATTTAGTTTTTAAATTGAAAATTTTGAAATTGTATCCATATATCTATCTATTCTTTGGGTCCCGATATGTTCTACGAATGGTTAGTTATCCTTTCGAACTAACCGATGCCCTTGTATATTTCGTAGATCTGGATAACCCGAGTATCTTGTGAAGTGTTAAAACAGATTCTTTCTTGTATCTGTTATTGATATTCTGATTTGGTAAGCCAAATGCAGAATAGATGTTCAGTTGATTTGATGAAACATTTTTCATCTATCTTTTTGTCTCCTTGGCAATTTCGAGGACGAAATTCTTTTAAGGGGGGAAGTCTGTAACGACCCCGAATTTTATAAATATTTAATTGATAATTAAATTAATTTTTGAATTAAAATTGTATAATTAAACGATAAATGGATTGCGAGTTTTCCCGATCTTCAAATATATTCTGTGTAAATCGTTTAAAAATTTAAATTATTGTATATATGAGAATATATATCTGTATTTGGACATATCTGACTAAATTTGAAATAATATAATATGTATTTGATTTGTGTTTAAATTATAAATAAATAATTGAGATAGAAATACATTCGAATAAATTTCGAATAAATCTGTGGTTATATAAAATATGAAATGAACTTATAAACTTCTAGGAATAGATATTTAAGTTGAGATAAAAGTAAATATATAAAGTAAAGCAGAAATTAAAATAGAAATGGAAATAGATGTATATAAGAAAATTCACTTATATTATAAATTAGTAAATATAAGAAGATAGTAACATGTATTTATCCAGGTACACTCGAAAGAAAAAATGAAACAAAGACATACATAGGCAAATATGAAAACAAGTAAACAAGAGTTATTTAATGCTAATATCTTCAGCCGAAATCAAACATTAGCATAGTCAAAGCAAGAAGGAAAAAGAAACCTAAATATCTATGTACAATCAAATAAAATAAGGTGATGTTGTACAAGGCAATTAATAACAACATCACTTCAGCCACTACAACAAATCTGCATAGCCTCCAAACGAAATATCACTGATCAAAACTTGTACAAATTTTATCATCACCTTGTACCAAATATTTTAACCAGCAAACTCACTCTTTTATCAAACTCTTCTTCTCATCAATTCGTCCATTTAAAAACTAAGAAAAAAATATGAAGTAAATATTATCTTAAAACTTAAAACAACCATCACTGCAAACCTGAGATCGAGTGGAGACTTCCAACTAGCAAACTCAACCAGATTTCAACGTTGTAAATTCAAAAAGGACTTCAACTTGAACCTGATCAAGTTTTGAATCTGGAAAAATCAAAGCTCGAACCAAATCAAAACAACATACTCTGTTATTCTTTCTTCTCTGGAAAACAGGTGAGCAACTCCTTAACCTGTTTTGTTTCTTGATATTTGTGAGTAAACTTTTGAATCTGGATTTAGCTGGTTGTTTTAATAATCATGATAAAGTAAAAGTGATGAAATATTGTATGCATACAGATAGGTATGTATATGAGCATGAGTGAACTACGCCTGTCAGAGAACAGACATGTTCTCAGTTTGAACATAACAGGTTTCCAAACATGTTTTGAAATTAAATTCCCTCTCTTCTGATTATTGTTAAACTTCAGACCTTAAATGAAAGCTGTTAGTTTTAATATGGTTCAAATATTAAAAATAGATTTAAGTAAAACAAAGGAAGTTTCTCTTGAAAATTTGAAAATACAGACATCACTTAAATTATGTCAAAATTTCAAACATCATAAATCTTAGTTTTAGGTAGACAATCTTAACCGTCATCGAAGATAATGATTTTTGAAAGGAAAATCATGATTTTTAATGAACTAGGGAACGAGAAAATCGAAGTGGAACAATATTTGGGTTTTTGATGAATTCGAGTGATCTCGTCGTTGAGGGACCTCGGGGTTTCGAGTGAAGGTAGAGGAGAGATCAGTGAAGCTTGAAAAAATAGTGTGATCACATAAAGTTCATCGTGGATGAGGCGGCGATCGTTTAATTTTTTTTAACCTAGTTTTGTAAAGCTAAAAATCTTTGATTCGTTCGACGTCTGTAGGCGATCGAGTTCGATGCGATCTTGGGAGGTGGTAAGTGAGATGTTGACGAAGCGATGATAGGAGTTTCGAGTACTCCGATGATCTCAATGACGAGAGCGATGAGTTTTTCCAGGGTCGATGATGTTCCAGTTTCGATCAAAGCACTCGATCTTGATTTGGGTCGAGACAGGCGGAGCTGGGTGGTCGAATCGAAGGTAGAGGTTGTTGGTGACTTGCCGGAAGGAGCGTCGATGGTCGGAAGCCAGTGGGTGAATGTGCACGTACACGTGCACGAGTTGATATTCTGGGTTCGTTCGTTGATTGGGGAAGAAGCATCTTTCTCGGGGTTGACTCGAGGAGTTTTCGTGGTTGTCTCGAAGCAGACGAGGGACGAGTGTTTCTCGTGTCTTTACTCGGGAAGAACTCGAGTTATTCGAGTGTTTTATTCGAAGCTGGAAGCGTTGTAGCTCGGGGGATAGTTTTGTTCCAGGTTTCTCTAACCTGTTCTGTTTTTCTGGGTTTCAAATTTGAATTTGAATTTATAAATCAAGGGTTAAAATGATTTTTAAGTCAAAGTATAATTAATATAATTAAATGTTGATAAATTGATAAAGATAAGGAATTATTTAAAAGTAATTACTTAATGAAGATAATTAAGGTAAATTAATTTATGTGATCAATTTAAAAGATTAATTAATGTGATAAATTGATAAATGTGATTAATTTAAAGATAATAAATTTATGTAATTGATTGAAGGTTAATTACCTAATGTAAGAAATTAAGGGAAATAATTTATCTTAAAAACTTATTATAAGTTGATAATAAATGGAATGATTAAAGAGTGATTTGTTAATTGAATAAATTAATGATTAATGATTTATAAATTAACAATTTTAGTTTTCAAAGGGATTTATTAACTTGGAATTAAGAATTAATTAATTAATTTCATAAATCAATATAAAATGGATTGTGATTTATTAATGATAATTAAACCAGGATTAGTGTCTAATCTAATTTAATTTAATCAGATAATTAATTGACCTTACTTATGAATATTTGAATTCTATTGGATGATTTGATTGTTTGATATCCCTGATATATGATGCTTTGTGATACATCCTGATTTATGTTGTGATCTGAGATTTTCCGTTTCTGTGATATATTACTATGTGAATATGAAACCCTTTGCCCGTAAAACGGCATTTGAATTTCGATGCGACAGGGAGTCGGATTCCAGTTGGTTATCCGAAACCCACATCGAATCGTAATAGTGAATCTTTGCGACTGATAAATTTATTTTATCTATGAATCTGTGAATGAAGATAAGCGTTATCGATTATACCGCTTATCGATATATCTGTGATGATTGATGTTGCACTATTGTGTGTGAAACCCCTGGACTACACTTTTACACACACAAATATGGATTTCACGTGGAAATCGGTTAAGTCACAGATAATTTAAATTTGATGTTTTTGAAATTGAGATTTTAATTTCAATTGATTTTGAAATTAGAAATTCGGGTTTAAAGTGAAAAGCTTTTGAAATGGAATTTCAAAGATAAAAGTTATTTCGAATAACTTAATCGAGTTTTGAAAATTTAAATAATTAGATTTTAATTTGAATTCAAGTTTGAAATTAAATCTATGATTTGGAAGCTAGGGATAAAAGATGATATAAATGTGTTTGTATGAATTAAACCTTTTTAAAGTATTAATTTGGGAATTTGAATTTAAATCAAGGATTTCAACTCGTATGAATGAATCAGATTTCCAAAATGAAACTGTTGTTTTCAAATGATAAAAGCTTTCAGATAAGAAATGAAATTCCAGTTTAATTAAAGGAATTTCAAGATTGAATTGAAAAAAATGGATTTTCCAAACTATGAATGAATTCTTTTTGAAAACTATGAATTGAATCTGTTTATTTTTAAACAGATTTAAAATGATGATTTGTTTAGACCATTTGAAATGGAACTGTTTTGAAAGCTATCAGTTAAATCTTGATTTAAAGATTTAACGAGTTAATCAAATTGAAATGGAAATTGATTTGGAAAATCTGTGAATGAATCCTTTGTTTTAAAAGATTAAAGTGTGGAAATTGTTTTAAACCATTGAAGGTTGTTAAAATGAATCTTTTTGTTTAATGATTTGAAAATGGTAATTTGTTAAACCATTTGAAAAGGAAATTTGGGTTTAAGTTGTGACTTAATTGAAATCCCAATATCCATATGTTTTTAAAATATTGCGCACACTATTCGGTTTAGCCGGGAGAGGACCTTTGTGTCACATAACCCATTCCGAATAAGTGATTCGACGATATGGATAGCATTTGAAGACCGGTGTTGAAGACCGGATATTTTTCGAAAATGAAAGGACCACCTGTCGAATGTCTCTGCACTGAGTCGCGCCGGTATAGAGATTTATATCACTCTTTTGTGACGGGAAGTCCGGACGTGATTGGAAATTATCCGGAATTGCAAGGGCTTCGTGAGAAGTGCCTTCGGTTCTGTTCGATCCCGGAACAGACTTGTATGGATACATGTCTGACATTACACTTTGAGGTATAAAGCAGATTTCTTTCAAATACATTTCTGTTGGTGGCGGAGAATTTATTCTCTTAGCTTAACACCCTTCTCTGAGACGTACGAGCTCAGAGGTTATGTAGTTGAAATTTATCAGCGATATATCCCAATTTGGTAATGTGACATGCTGAGTGTAGCTGTGTGATGATCATCGTTTGATCATTTGTGATATGATCATTTGTTTGATCATTTATCTTTGTGATCATAGGTTGATCATCTGTTGACCCAAAGCATGGCTTTGTGACAAAGTGTAGCTTTGTGGACGAGACTTCGTCAGGGCCTCACAACCCGAAAATGGTCGAAACAGGAATGTTGCGGCAAGGTTATGAGGGTCGCGCCCTTTAGGGTATGTCATTTCCTTCTGGAAAGGGGTGGTATTATGGTATGGAGCCCTGATACTTACTCATGTGGATACACCTTCTTTATGATGTGTGATGATGGTTACGAGCGCTCGGATAAAGGTCCCAAAGGACCGGGTGATGACATATTCGTGAGTTACCTGTTACAGGGGTAACCCGGCTTTGTTGGCAGAGAGCAGTTTGTCTCTCGGGGCGTCCCGCCAGAGGCGTTCCCATGCGGCGGAAGGAAGTTCCTTAGCCTGACCATTTGTTGGAAATCCATTTCTCCAATACGAACCTTGTACGATTTTAGTTGTAGAACCTGCCATCTAATATGGTAGCTATAGTAGGCATAGTATAATGGTACCTATGCTGGCTAAGATTAATATTATACTTTCAAATTGTTTTCCACTATGCACTAATAATAATAATCCAATGATTTGCGTAGTAAGCATCTTTGACTATCATAAGAAGAAATCTCCTCCAATTCTGCGTTTGCATTGTGTGTGTGGCGGGAGGTCTTATGGTAGTTTCATTTTCCAAAAGCATTGCGGATTTCAATGTTTAAAACCTTTTGTTGTTGTTTAAAGATAAACCGTTTTTGTTGCTCACACCAGTCCCATGACTGATCCGGAGTTTATTGTTCCTTTCCTAAACTCTGGGTGCTCATAATTTTCCACACGAGCAGTCTAGAGTTGGGTTTCTTTTCAGATATTCAGGTTTAGTAGATTATCTGGAGCTAGTTCATTCATCGGAGTTGCTTATCTTGGAGTTGTGGATTCATTCTTGTTTGAAGATCATTTTGGAGTTATCACTTCTATTGATATTGTTCCGCTGCTGTTGTTATCTTTTCCTTTCCGCTGCTATTTCTTGTATCATATCTCTGATGTATATTGATATTCTTTTTAGCATTCTGTTGTATCAGATATTGTATCAAAGCTGTATATCAATATATTATTCTTTTTCTTCCGCTGTGTTATTTACTTAATTGTGTTATAGCTCCGGCGAATCGGATTTGAACGGTCGAATCTGCGGCATTCTAGTACAATGTGTAGTACGGATGTTGATTTTTGATCGGGCAAAACCCGATACGTTACAGAGTACGACTATAAATGGTCAATACCCTGCGACAGTGGAAACAACTTTCTTATTAATCTTCTTTGATTCGTCTTTTCAATTCTTTTGATTTCTTCGTACCTGCTACAAGAAGAAGTTTCGGTGCGATGATGGCCCTACGAATCGTTGTAGGAAATTTTTACTTCGTATCTTGTGTTTGAGGAATTATAGAAGATCGAATATGTCTATCTCTGTATTGTTTTCGTGCCTGCGAATTTCGAGGACGAAATTCTTTTAAGGGGGGAAGTTTGTAACGACCCTAGATTTTTATTTAATTTAAATTGATAATTTAATGAATTTTTGAATAAAAATTTGTAAATTTAATTATAAAATTTGAGCGAGTTTCCCCGAACCCAAATCAATCTGGAATAAATCATTTATACGTGATATAAGAGTGAATTTGAAAATAATAAATATATATTTGACTTGAGTTTAAATTGTAAATAAATAATTGATAATAATATTTAAATATTAAAATTGATGGTTAATAATAATTTGAAATTATAAAGTAAATATAAGATAATAAATATATAAGTAAGATAACATTGCAAAATAATAAAACAAATAAACATATCTATGAACCAATACATAATTAAGTAAAGGAATAAAACAAATGAACAAATGTGAAACAAAAATAAATAAAATAAGAACAAAGCAAAGAAAATAAAAATATCTTTGTACAAACAAAAGCATAACAACAAACCAGACCACACATTTTTAACCATATATTAAGTAAACCTACAAAACAAAGTAGACATATATATATACATCAACTTCTCATATTATCTTAGCCGAGACAAGTTTGTAAAGCAAGTAAAATAATATACTCTAACCTGGAAAAGCCAACAAGTACAAAGTATGGAGATTTAAAATAAAATAAAATAAAAGCAAAACTGCAGCCACCATAACATATACACAAGCTAATAAATGCAAAGATATGTATGTGTACAAGCCTCATTAAATGCAAGCCATGCTTTGAATTCACATCAGCCTCTAATACTCAAAACTTTTTATCTATGTTGAAAACAAAATAACATCACCCTGTAACATCTTCTCTTTTATATACCTCAACACCCTCATTTCAATTCGTTCATAAATTAACAAGCCTGGAAAGAAAAAAAAGGAAAAGGAAGCAAACATCACTGTTTTGCAAATTCAAATACAAATCAGCTGAAGCTAAAAATTCAATTCAACTAAAACAAAACAGGATTTAAAGGAAGACCAACTACAGATTTTCAAAACATTTGGTGCTCTCTGTTTAAACTGGTTTCCGGGTGAGCAAATCTAACCACTTAAACTTGAATTTGTGAATTGTCTTGATGTGATTGCTTGCTGTTATTGAGATAGATGCCTGTATGTATAGATATACATATTTAAAGTGATGTGTTTGCCTATAGATGTATATATATATGGTTCTATTAAGTAACAGAACTTCAAAATTCGAGAAAAATTTCGTATCTCTTCGTATAACAAAATTTTGATTATAATGTCTGAATGAAAGTTGTTTATAATGTTACAATTTGAATTTTAAAAATGGTTCCAAGAAGGAATATTAGAAAATATTTTGAAATTTAAATATCACAGTGATGAACAATATTTGTCAGAAAATAAAATGATTTATGTCACGACCCGACTTTCTTTGCCCAGAAAGACGCATCGTTATGAAGAAAGAAAGGGATAGAAGAAGAAAAGAAAAGAAGAGAGAACAACAACACATCAGAAATCTCACAGCGGAACGAGAAATATATTATCACATAAGATATTACATAGTATCATATACATCAGAGTACACAATTTATACATCACAGAATAGACAGTTATAAACTTCTGTCTATTATACAACACAAGTACATCAGTACAATACAGACTAATACAAACACAGCGGAAACTCTATATATCTACTCGCTGAAGCCTCCTGCTCCACAACTCCTCCAGAATTCGTCAAGACTATCCTGAATCCCTCGACTACTCAATACAATATTGAGTACCCAAGAGTTTAATAAAACAGAAAATAAACACTTGGGTCAGACATGGGTCTGGTGTGAGTAAACGGTTAGATTGCTTAACTTTGAAAACTTTTGAAAACAAAAGTATCACGTAAGACTCCCCACAAATAACATGGGTAAGTTTTTACCTTACGCTAACTAAAACGTTTGATAGGAAATCTGATTGTATTATAATAGGGTCTAGGGTTTTCAAGTAAAATACAGAAATAGCTGAAATGCTTACATCTCACATTCCAACATAGTTGGGCACAACTAATACGTACGGCACTTATTGGAGTTTGGATTCCATACAATGGCAGGGCTACTGGGGTACTGCCCGTCACAGTACGTGGCCTAGATCACCGTACCGAGGAGTACGCCCGCTCCCCTGCAACACAAAGCCGGAACCATCCCTTACTGGATAATCCCGAACAAGATAACCCCGTAGTTGGCGCGACCAACCACACACTAAGCCGAATAAAAGAAAAGGGACCTCTAGACAGGGATCTATCTTGCTCTCAGTGGGTGCTACCCACGAAGCCTTGCTGCACCTCCCCTGTTTTAGCCATTCCCGGTTGATGAGGCTTGAGGTTACGATTACCTTTAATCAGAACATATCACTTAGAATGCTCATCGTCCGCCTGACGATGTGCTGAAAGCATTCAATCCATACAAGTTCGTTCCGGGTTCGAACGAAACCGAAGGCATTATCTCGTTACACTCGTTTTGGAATCACCCTCAGAGTTAACGACAATAACCCTTGCACTCTGAATCTTCATCTTCACTTGAGATTCACGACCTATCGTAAATTTGGATCGATGTGGTATTCGGGTCTCCAGACCTGGAATTCCGGTATACGGAAACCCGATCCCGGTCTCATCGAAATCCAAAACGTATCTTTTAAGGCCAAGTTGTTTAAAGGTTTAAACATTTAAACTTATTCAGGATGATATAAACAGATAGATAAATCATATTATCACAATTGATAATTCATATCAACATTCATCTCACAAAGCAGCATATATCATATATATATATCAAAGATATTCAAATCATCCAATATCAACCAATCACCCAATATCAAATATCCAGTATTAATCAATTATCTAAACAGAATTGATTAACTCTAATCAATTTAATTAACCTTTAATTAAATTAATTACTATCCTTTAATTACTTGGATTATCTTAATCCTGCTTATTATCATTAATTAATTACAAATTAATTAATTAAACATCTAAATGATCTTCCTTAATTAATCTCCTTTGATTAATTATACTTTAATTACATTCAAGTAATTATCCTTAACCATATACAGTAATTAACCTTTAATTACTACCATTTAATTACAATAATTAATGATCCTTCATTTGCTTCCATTAATTAATTAACTATAATTATTTGCATTAATCCTCAATTAATTACAATCGATTAATCATACTTTAATTAATTACTTTTATTAATCAACCTTGATTAATTCTATTAATTAAATAATCCTTATTAATTAATTAACCTTTTAATAAATTAAATAATTAATTTTAAATCAACTACTTTATTTATTAATTAGTTTTAATTACATAAACAGTAATTAACAATTTGTAATTACTTATCCTAATTAATTACTTCTTAATTAATTATATTAACCTTGATTAATTAATTTAATTAATAAATCTTTAATTACTTCATTAAGTAATTATTAATCAATTAAATTAACAAATAATCCTTACTTTATTAATTAATTACTTTTTAATTAATTACACTTAGTAATTAATCTTAAATTAAACATATTTAATTGATCACATTAATTAATTAACTAAATTAATTAAGTAATTAACTTTTAAATACTTACATAAGTAATTATCTTCTAATTACTTCATTAATTAATTACCTTCTAGTTAATTAAATAATTAATCTTTAATTAACTACATTCATTAATTAACCTTTATCCTTTAATTAATTAATTACTCTTTAATTAATTAACTTCAAATCAATTTTATAATAATTAATCCTTTAATTAATAGCATCAACTGATTTCTCTTAATCACTTTCATTTAATTACTTCCATAATTAATTTCTTTTTTTTCTTAATTACATTCAGTAATTATCCATTTATTTACTTTACTAAGTAATTATACTTAATTAATCATAAATGATTATCTAAATTAATTACTAATTAATTTCTTAAATCTTATATTTAAAAGATCTTAACTAAGAAAACATTTATCTTAATTACATTATTAACATTAACCATTTACTCTTTAATTAATAATAATTGAATTACCCTTATTATTTTCTCATATTAATTATCTTTAATTAGTCAAACTCTTAATCACTTAAAGATAAACTCCTTATTATAATTGATTACTAAATTCTTATCATTAACTTTATTAAGAAAACAAAACATTTTAGAAAACCAATTAAAATTTTAAAATAATTTCAACATCTAATTTAACCTTTAAAATCTTTAAAACTTTTCAAAATTTTTAAATAAATTTTTAATACAAAAATTATTTTGAAAATCTACTTTTCTATCCTTTTAGAACTTATTCATTTTAAACATATTTAAGACTTGTTAAAACATTTATTCTTGAAAACCAGATTATTTCCATAACTTAACTCGTTTACTTTACTTTTAAACTCGAAACAATTGTAAAATCAAGCTTTTAGTTTAAAACCAGAACAGCCCGAGTAAACCTCACCAAAAACCCGAGTAAAATCACTAAATTCCCGAGCTAGCTTCGAGTCACTCACGACTTCATCTACTTCGAGAAATACTGCAAATTACACGAGACAGCCCCGAGTTCAACTCGTCTTCCCTAATCACAATCGTACCCAGATGCCCAAACGTGCATACGTGCACGTGGTGCACTTGCACCATCGCCGCCGACTACAGATGATTGTCGCGACCATCCTCACTGACCACTCGAACCACCTCGATCACGAATCCAAACCCAGAAATCAAAATTCAACTGCGAATCGAAATCGAGTCGATCTCGACAAAAACTGAAACCATCATAGCTAGAAAACTTCACCGTTACGACGCCTCCCACCTCGAGATCGCCTGCCCACCTCACCGAAGCTTCGTCACGACTTCCAGTAACCATCCCCACCATCGCGATCGATTCCAGTCCCCTGTCCATGTCGAAATTGCTTCGACAACCATGACGAGCAAAACTCCTGCCTAAACCCTAGTTTTCCTCAGCACGACCACCACGGCGAACAATAAAATCTTCGATCATTTTTCCAGTGATCATCAACCTATAAGCTACCTTCGATATCAAGCACGAACTTCAATTCATCGTTGATCGACGCAGATTGACGATAAACCCAAATTAGTCCAACCCAGATTATCTCAACCAATGCAAAACTAAAAATCAAGACTTTTATCTCTAAATTCATTATTGGCAATACTAAATCAGATTATAAATTAAACTCAGGAAATTAAGATGTTTTATTTTTCTGGTTAAATTGATTTCTACTGTAAAAACAAATTTTCAAACTATAAACTAAATAATTTCACCTGAAAACTATTTTGTTAAACAAATTTGCATTGTAAAATCATTTTCTATTTTATGTTCAAAGCCAGACACAGATTGAGAAGAAAGATATTTGTTTTTTTTTTTTGAACTTGGTTCCTAGTCTGTTAATCAAAACAGAGAAATGAATATCCTTTTACAAGCATGCATCCGGATATATACACATCACATCATATATATACATGCATTCATACATATAAACATAAGCATCCATATTCCTATACAATCCATCACAAACATCTATATATAATCACAGATTTTAAACTGTTTTTAAAAGAGATTTACTCACCTTTTTATTTCCAGAGAACAAAACAGAGCAGTGTTTTCCAGGCTTCTACATTTGATTTGCGAAAATGTTGAATTTGAAATCCTACTGCATGCTTTCAATTTGATGTTGAAACTGAAACTGATGTTGATTCTTGTTTGATATTAATTTCTCCTCAGGTTGATCTTTGAAATGGTTGTTTGATTTAGTTGCTTGATCCTCTTCTTAATTGTAGATTTGAATTTCAGGTTTCTGTTTTGCTTTGAGAATTTTATACGGTTTGATTTTAGTTTGAGGATTTGTTTTCAGATTGGAATTCTTTGTTTATAGTTTCTTGATTTTGAACTGAGAATAGAGAAGAATAGGAAAAGAAAAATGAAGAAGAAGGAATGTATGTTTCTTTTATAAATTTAGTTATGATTTATTAAAAAGAAAATAAAATTTTAAATGAATGACACTTGTTAACTTGAAATGTCCCTATGCTTACAATTGTAAATATATGTTGTAATAATCTTACACATATCCTAAGTAATTTAAATAAATTTTTATTTAATTTAAATGTTAATATAAATATTTTCATACTTACTTTATTAATAAATAACACTTATCTTAATATATGTATATATAAACTATTTTAAAGAAACATATTATAAAACAAATAAAATCTTATATATTTTTAAATCCAATTTAATTATCTTTTAAGAGATATAAATTAAAATACCAAATACCCTTTGAAAAAAATATTATATTAAATTATACTTTCTAAATTATACTTTATATATATATATATAAATTTGAAACACTTTTATTAAATTCAAACCAAAATCCCAATATATACAAATAAACATATATATTTAAATAGAAATATTTTTAACACAAATTTGAGAATTATTATATTAAATTTCAATACAACTTCAAATCATAACATATACATACATATATATTACAATTTGAAAATACATCTTTTATTTAAACATAAGATTTCTATTCACAATATATATAGCAAAATATATATTATAAATAGATTAAAACTTTATTAGCTTTGAAAATAAATCTTATTAATTTTAAATCAATATTTCCAGATTAAATATTTCCAGATTATTAAATTTATATTGCGCAAAAACCCAGGATATCACATTCCTCCCCCCTTAAAATAATTTCGTCCCCGAAATTAAAAGCAAAGTTAATTTAATAATCCAGCAAAGATTTTTAAACAGCAACCACATACCTATCATCCAATTCCTATCAATCAAAGCAACCAATCAAACAAACAAACCTAACTAACTATTCTGATACAAATCAGAATAAATCTTACTACTACCATCAAGAGTTTCCCCGAGTATAAATCACCGGGAGACTCGCTCTACAGAAGCTAAACAAACTACACCACCACAATCCAGAGCTCCTCTCATCTCTAGATCTACTAATCTGAACATAATATCAGACCACACTCAAGTCCAGCTCAACTTCCAAATCCAACTGAACTACAGATTCTACAACCAACGATGAATCATACACGTACTCCCTCAGATATACGTGAAATAGAATGGATTCCAGTTATCCAAACTGGCCATTCAATCCTGTAGACAAAGAACTACTTCTCTCGAGAACACAGGAAAATCCAAAATACTTTTGGAGCTAACTTTCCAGACTTACCAAATCTTATAGTTCTTTATTCGGAGAAAAACTTAAACAACTTCCAATTTCCAACTCCGAATTCCAAACTCCGTCTTATATCCGCCTAACTCATCAGACGATCCCGAGCTACCTCATCTCTTCCCGATCAGCTCAACCTTCGCTGATGCTTCTTGAAACAAATATGAACCAAGCACAAAATGATCTTCAATTCTGCTGAAATCCACAAACTCTTCTCCACAAGAAATAGAAGACTGAACTTCCTTCTCCCAGATTCCAGAAAATTCTATACACACTTAGAAATTCACATAAACTTCTTGTAGAAATCTGAGGTTACTTCCTTTCTCGCACAGCTACTACCTTTGCTTCCGCTGCACAACTCTTATCCTGAAGTAAATGACAATGTTGATGAACTTGAGCACAAACTAGATCCACAAACAAGCGGAACATTGGTTATCTTAAAAACATAACCAACTACTCAAAGGATAGACGAGTCCTCGGTCAAGGGTACTGTCTTCAGCTATCCTTGGCTAGAGGAAACTCGAAACTAGAAACAGAAGAGAAAACACAGATACTCCATAAAATTCTAAGATACTTCACCAATCCTTCTCTAGGAACAAATCGATATAAACTAAATCTTTACCTACGGGCAAACCTTTGACCTCCTTGATAACTTTTACTTCCTCTTGAGATGCCTCAACCCATACAAAAGATTACTCAAGATGAACTCTCAAACTAATCGCAAGTCACTTTTGCGATCCTACCTAGTTCGGATTCCAAAGAAACTGTTCTCTCTTTACCAATTAAAACAGCCTTAAGCTTTTCCAAACAAGGTTAACCTTTCAAGAAAAACTTCACCATCTACTCGGACTGTTGATAGAAGAACCACAAAGATTCCGGTACCATCGAAGAAACGAACCACACTGCTGCTTCCAAACTCTATCTCGACAGCACACCGAACACTCCGAGCTGCACTGCTATCACAGCTAACCAAGAACTTCTAATCCAAAGGCTTCTCAAAACTAAAACCATCAACAAACCTCACAACGGACCTCCGAGATGGCAGACATCCAAAAGAAACTTGGGCTCCAAACCAATCGCCAATAACTTACTCTTCTTAAGGGAACAATGAGACCATGTCCGAAGAAGCAACTAATCGACCTTAGTCCCATACTTCAAAATAGAAAAAACTCTCTTACTTGATATCAGAGAATTCCTATACAGTCGAGTCTTTCCTGCGGTAGACATCAACTGTTCCTCCAATACCTTCTTAATCTTGTTCCAAAAGAAAATCTCCTTCGGGAACATCCATAGATACTGCGTCTCATCACACAGCTACTATTACCTGAGGTATCAAGATACCATCACTCGCTTCTGCCAAACCGATAGATCCAAACTTCAAAAATAAACTCCGAACCTTAACAGGTTTCCTTCAGAGATTGGTGAAATCCTTACACCACAACAAAGCTTACTCGAGACGGTATTAGGTCTACAGTCTCGACAGATACACTTCCAATCTCAACACTCAGACTCCTAATCCTAGATGATAAATTATTATCATCTCAACCAATCATTACAAATACCATATACATTTAAAATGATACTTTTTTATATAGAAATTATATCTGGGTAAAATTATTTCATCTACCTTTTTAAAACAATATTGTGTCCGTTGGCCTGGTCAAGTGTTTAGAGATCCCTATCAATAACGTTAGCTACTCGTATTGACCAGAATCCATATACCACTCAACCGATCAATTAACACAATATAAAACCATTTTATATAACTAACAAATACGCGCTCTCGTATATATATATACTCAGACTCAAACAGGTTGCTACAGATCCTGTCTCTAATGAACAATCCTTCCGAACCTAGGTATTCACTCAACCTAGTGTTCTGATATTCACTTAACCAAAAGCTTAGGCATTCGCTCAACCTATGCTCTGATACCAACTGTCACGACCCGACTTTCTTTGCCCAGAAAGACGCATCGTTATGAAGAAAGAAAGGGATAGAAGAAGAAAAGAAAAGAAGAGAGAACAACAACACATCAGAAATCTCACAGCGGAACGAGAAATATATTATCACATAAGATATTACATAGTATCATATACATCAGAGTACACAATTTATACATCACAGAATAGACAGTTATAAACTTCTGTCTATTATACAACACAAGTACATCAGTACAATACAGACTAATACAAACACAGCGGAAACTCTATATATCTACTCGCTGAAGCCTCCTGCTCCACAGCTCCTCCAGAATTCGTCAAGACTATCCTGAATCCCTCGACTACTCAATACAATATTGAGTACCCAAGAGTTTAATAAAACAGAAAATAAACACTTGGGTCAGACATGGGTCTGGTGTAAGTAAACGGTTAGATTGCTTAACTTTGAAAACTTTTGAAAACAAAAGTATCACGTAAGACTCTCCACAAATAACATGGGTAAGTTTTTACCTTACGCTAACTAAAACGTTTGATAGGAAATCTGATTGTATTATAATAGGGTCTAGGGTTTTCAAGTAAAATACAGAAATAGCTGAAATGCTTACATCTCACATTCCAACATAGTTGGGCACAACTAATACGTACGGCACTTATTGGAGTTTGGATTCCATACAATGGCAGGGCTACTGGGGTACCGCCCGTCACAGTACGTGGCCTAGATCACCGTACCGAGGAGTACGCCCTCTCCCCTGCAACACAAAGCCGGAACCATCCCTTACTGGATAATCCCGAACAAGATAACCCCGTAGTTGGCGCGACCAACCACACACTAAGCCGAATAAAAGAAAAGGGACCTCTAGACAGGGATCTATCTTGCTCTCAGTGGGTGCTACCCACGAAGCCTTGCTGCACCTCCCCTGTTTTAGCCATTCCCGGTTGATGAGGCTTGAGGTTACGATTACCTTTAATCAGAACATATCACTTAGAATGCTCATCGTCCGCCTGACGATGTGCTGAAAGCATTCAATCCATACAAGTTCGTTCCGAGTTCGAACGAAACCGAAGGCATTATCTCGTTACACTCGTTTTGGAATCACCCTCAGAGTTAACGACAATAACCCTTGCACTCTGAATCTTCATCTTCACTTGAGATTCACGACCTATCGTAAATTTGGATCGATGTGGTATTCGGGTCTCCAGACCTGGAATTCCGGTATATGGAAACCCGATCCCGGTCTCATCGAAATCCAAAACGTATCTTTTAAGGCCAAGTTGTTTAAAGGTTTAAACATTTAAACTTATTCAGGATGATATAAACAGATAGATAAATCATATTATCACAATTGATAATTCATATCAACATTCATCTCACAAAGCAGCATATATCATATATATATATATATCAGAGATATTCAAATCATCCAATATCAACCAATCACCCAATATCAAATATCCAGTATTAATCAATTATCTAAACAGAATTGATTAACTCTAATCAATTTAATTAACCTTTAATTAAATTAATTACTATCCTTTAATTACTTGGATTATCTTAATCCTGCTTATTATCATTAATTAATTACAAATTAATTAATTAAACATCTAAATGATCTTCCTTAATTAATCTCCTTTGATTAATTATACTTTAATTACATTCAAGTAATTATCCTTAACCATATACAGTAATTAACCTTTAATTACTACCATTTAATTACAATAATTAATGATCCTTCATTTGCTTCCATTAATTAATTAACTATAATTATTTGCATTAATCCTCAATTAATTACAATCGATTAATCATACTTTAATTAATTACTTTTATTAATCAACCTTGATTAATTCTATTAATTAAATAATCCTTATTAATTAATTAACCTTTTAATAAATTAAATAATTAATTTTAAATCAACTACTTTATTTATTAATTAGTTTTAATTACATAAACAGTAATTAACAATTTGTAATTACTTATCCTAATTAATTACTTCTTAATTAATTATATTAACCTTGATTAATTAATTTAATTAATAAATCTTTAATTACTTCATTAAGTAATTATTAATCAATTAAATTAACAAATAATCCTTACTTTATTAATTAATTACTTTTTAATTAATTACACTTAGTAATTAATCTTAAATTAAACATATTTAATTGATCACATTAATTAATTAACTAAATTAATTAAGTAATTAACTTTTAAATACTTACATAAGTAATTATCTTCTAATTACTTCATTAATTAATTACCTTCTAGTTAATTAAATAATTAATCTTTAATTAACTACATTCATTAATTAACCTTTATCCTTTAATTAATTAATTACTCTTTAATTAATTAACTTCAAATCAATTTTATAATAATTAATCCTTTAATTAATAGCATCAAGTGATTTCTCTTAATCACTTTCATTTAATTACTTCCATAATTAATTTCTTTTTTTTTTCTTAATTACATTCAATAATTATCCATTTATTTACTTTACTAAGTAATTATACTTAATTAATCATAAATGATTATCTAAATTAATTACTAATTAATTTCTTAAATCTTATATTTAAAAGATCTTAACTAAGAAAACATTTATCTTAATTACATTATTAACATTAACCATTTACTCTTTAATTAATAATAATTGAATTACCCTTATTATTTTCTCATATTAATTATCTTTAATTAGTCAAACTCTTAATCACTTAAAGATAAACTCCTTATTATAATTGATTACTAAATTCTTATCATTAACTTTATTAAGAAAACAAAACATTTTAGAAAACCAATTAAAATTTTAAAATAATTTCAACATCTAATTTAACCTTTAAAATCTTTAAAACTTTTCAAAATTTTTAAATAAATTTTTAATACAAAAATTATTTTGAAAATCTACTTTTCTATCCTTTTAGAACTTATTCATTTTAAACATATTTAAGACTTGTTAAAACATTTATTCTTGAAAACCAGATTATTTCCATAACTTAACTCGTTTACTTTACTTTTAAACTCGAAACAATTGTAAAATCAAGCTTTTAGTTTAAAACCAGAACAGCCCGAGTAAACCTCACCAAAAACCCGAGTAAAATCACTAAATTCCCGAGCTAGCTTCGAGTCACTCACGACTTCATCTACTTCGAGAAATACTGCAAATTACACGAGACAGCCCCGAGTTCAACTCGTCTTCCCCAATCACAATCGTACCCAGATGCCCAAACGTGCATACGTGCACGTGGTGCACTTGCACCATCGCCGCCGACTACAGATGATTGTCGCGACCATCCTCACTGACCACTCGAACCACCTCGATCACGAGTCCAAACCCAGAAATCAAAATTCAACTGCGAATCGAAATCGAGTCGATCTCGACAAAAACTGAAACCATCATAGCCAGAAAACTTCACCGTTACGACGCCTCCCACCTCGAGATCGCCTGCCCACCTCACCGAAGCTTCGTCACGACTTCCAGTAACCATCCCCACCATCGCGATCGATTCCAGTCCCCTGTCCATGTCGAAATTGCTTCGACAACCATGACGAGCAAAACTCCTGCCTAAACCCTAGTTTTCCTCAGCACGACCACCACGGCGAACAATAAAATCTTCGATCATTTTTCCAGTGATCATCAACCTATAAGCTACCTTCGATATCAAGCACGAACTTCAATTCATCGTTGATCGACGCAGATTGACGATAAACCCAAATTAGTCCAACCCAGATTATCTCAACCAATGCAAAACTAAAAATCAAGACTTTTATCTCTAAATTCATTATTGGCAATACTAAATCAGATTATAAATTAAACTCAGGAAATTAAGATGTTTTATTTTTCTGGTTAAATTGATTTCTACTGTAAAAACAAATTTTCAAACTATAAACTAAATAATTTCACCTGAAAACTATTTTGTTAAACAAATTTGCATTGTAAAATCATTTTCTATTTTATGTTCAAAGCCAGACACAGATTGAGAAGAAAGATATTTGTTTTTTTTTTGAACTTGGTTCCTAGTCTGTTAATCAAAACAGAGAAATGAATATCCTTTTACAGGCATGCATCCGGATATATACACATCACATCATATATATACATGCATTCATACATATAAACATAAGCATCCATATTCCTATACAATCCATCACAAACATCTATATATAATCACAGATTTTAAACTATTTTTAAAAGAGATTTACTCACCTTTTTATTTCCAGAGAACAAAACAGAGCAGTGTTTTCCAGGCTTCTACATTTGATTTGCGAAAATGTTGAATTTGAAATCCTACTGCATGCTTTCAATTTGATGTTGAAACTGAAACTGATGTTGATTCTTGTTTGATATTAATTTCTCCTCAGGTTGATCTTTGAAACGGTTGTTTGATTTAGTTGCTTGATCCTCTTCTTAATTGTAGATTTGAATTTCAGGTTTCTGTTTTGCTTTGAGAATTTTATACGGTTTGATTTTAGTTTGAGGATTTGTTTTCAGATTGGAATTCTTTGTTTAGAGTTTCTTGATTTTGAACTGAGAATAGAGAAGAATAGGAAAAGAAAAATGAAGAAGAAGGAATGTATGTTTCTTTTATAAATTTAGTTATGATTTATTAAAAAGAAAATAAAATTTTAAATGAATGACACTTGTTAACTTGAAATGTCCCTATGCTTACAATTGTAAATATATGTTGTAATAATCTTACACATGTCCTAAGTAATTTAAATAAATTTTTATTTAATTTAAATGTTAATATAAATATTTTCATACTTACTTTATTAATAAATAACACTTATCTTAATATATGTATATATAAACTATTTTAAAGAAACATATTATAAAACAAATAAAATCTTATATATTTTTAAATCCAATTTAATTATCTTTTAAGAGATATAAATTAAAATACCAAATACCCTTTGAAAAAAATATTATATTAAATTATACTTTCCAAATTATACTTTATATATATATATATATAAATTTGAAACACTTTTATTAAATTCAAACCAAAATCCCAATATATACAAATAAACATATATATTTAAATAGAAATATTTTTAACACAAATTTGAGAATTATTATATTAAATTTCAATACAACTTCAAATCATAACATATACATACATATATATTACAATTTGAAAATACATCTTTTATTTAAACATAAAATTTCTATTCACAATATATATAGCAAAATATATATTATAAATAGATTAAAACTTTATTAGCTTTGAAAATAAATCTTATTAATTTTAAATCAATATTTCCAGATTAAATATTTCCAGATTATTAAATTTATATTGCGCAAAAACCCGGGATATCACAATTTATTTTCGAGTTTTGATTAGATAAGCTGTTTTGAATTGGTAAGTGATGATTTTTGGTCAGAAAATTTAGATTTTTAAGAGTATGGGTTGTGAGAATTGGTCAATTGATATGAGTTGCTAATTTGTTTAATTTCCGACAATTCACGATGAGGTGTTCGTCGAGGCCAAAGCTGAAGGTGGTCGGAGGTTTAGTGATCACCAGAAAAATGGTCACTAAAATTCTCGAATGCTATGATGGCCGGACGAAGGAATTTTAGGGTTTAACAACCCAGTTTTGTCGATGAGGTATATGGAGGTGGTTCGTGGTGGTCAACGTGATTCAGGGGATCGGACCAAGGGGAGGAGGATCGTGAGTGAGTGTCGAAGCTTTGGTCCAGTGCGCGTGAGTTCCGGTGGTAGGGATCAATGGCGCGAGGCGATTTCATTGATGAAGTTGGTTTCTAGTTCGAGTCTGATAGCTCGATTTCGATTTGGGATGAAACGATGGGTGCTGGGTGATCGAGGTGATGGGGTAGGTCATGGATGACTTGTCGACATTGACAGGAGTGGCCAGAGCAACGACGAACTATGGTGCACGTGCACGGCGGCTAAAGTGTGCATCTGAGCTTTCTGGGTTTGGAGATGAAGACGTTGACTTGAAGTGGTTCGAGTTCCTCTCGTGTCGTGCTCGAGTAGATTAAGCGTTGGCTTCGAGTTTTATTGTGTGCAAGAATGGGTTTCCAGATGTTATTTATACGCGGGAGAACGCTGGGGAAAACTCGAGAAATTATCGTGCTTTCCTCGGGTTTTAGGGGGTAGTACTCGGGTTTGTTTCCAAACAGCAGTATTGCATTTTAAAGGTAATGTTAAGAAAACAATTTTTCATTAAATTTTAATATACTGTAAAACTTAGTATGTATTTCAGTTTGGAAATAAATGGAAGTTAACTTAAACAGGTTTTAAAAACAGAAGTTTAAATATAAACTTAAGTTAAGATTAGAATTTGATTTGTAATCCATAAATTATTAAGTTAATTAGAATGGTTAATAAATGTTTGGATAAATTAACGAGTATTAATGGGTAATCAATTTTAATTTATAATGATAATTAGATCATTTTAAGACAATGTCTTATCTTAAGGATAATAAAGGTTTAATGATTGAGATTAATTAAGTTAATTAAGAAAATATTAAGTATAATTAATAAATTTAATTAATTAAGGATAAAGGATTAATTAAAGGGATTAATTAAGAATAATTAAGTAATTTAATTAATTAATGGTTATAATTGATTAACTAATAATTAGAGATTAATAAATTGGAAATTTATTAATTAAGAAAATTTAAGGTTAATTAATTTGTAATTAAGAAGTACTTAGTGAAATTGAGTGTATTGCTTAATAACTTGGTTTTATTTATTAATTAATGAATAAGAAATAATTGATCTATAGAGATTGATTAAGGATTAAGTGATTTGTTATTAAGTTTATTAATTGATAATTAAGGTTCATTAATTAATAATTAAAGATCAACTAATTCATGAATCAAGAACTGATTAGTTAATAATTAAGAGTTAACTAATAAATTTGAAAGAAGATTTATTTCAAATAATTTGTAATTAACTTATGATAATTAACCCGGATTAATAATCGATACATCCGATTTAAATGAGTAAGTTGATTAATAAATTCACTTGTGAATGTTTGGACTTGACTGAATGATTGATGGTTGATATCCCTGATATTTGATGCTTTGTGATACACCCTGATTTATGTTTTGATCTGTGATAAATTATCTGCGATGTAATTTATTATCTGAAATTTATATATATCTGTGATCTGTGAATAAAAGATAAGCGATATAGTTTATATCGTTTATCAACTATATTTCTGTATTTTGATCTGTGATGATTGTATGATGTTGCACTATTGTGTAAAACCCCTGGACCACACTGTTACACACACAAATATGGATTTCACGTGGAGATCGGTTAAGTCACAGATAATTTAAATTTGATGTTTTTGAAATTGAAATTTTAATTTCAATTGATTTTGAAATTAGAAATTTGGGGTTTAAAGTGAAAAGCTTTTGAAATGGAATTTCAAATATAAAAGTTATTTTGAATAACTTAATCGAGTTTTGAAAATTTAAATAATTAGATTTAAATTTGAATTCAAGTTTGAAATTAAATCTATGATTGAAACTAGGGACTAAAGATGATATAAAATGTGTTTGTATGAATTTAACCATTTTAAAAGTATAAGTTGGGAATTTAAATTTAACCCAAGGATTTCAACTCGTATGAATGAATCAGATTTCCAAATTGAAGACTGTTGTTTTAAAAGAATAAAAGCTTTCAGCTAAGAAGTGAAATTCCAGTTTAAATTAAAGGAATTTCAAGTGAATTGAAAAATGGATTTTCCAAGTTTTGAATGAAATTGTTTTTGAAAGCTATGAATTGAATCTGTTTATTTTTAACAGATTTAAAATGATCATTTGTTTAAACCATTCGAAATGAAATTGTTTTGAAAGCTATTAGTTAAATCTTTGATTTAAAGATTTAATGAATTAATTAAATTGAAATGGAAATCGATTTGGAAAATCTGTAAATGAATCTGTGAAATTCAGTTGAACTTTGTGAATTGAATCTTTTTGTTTAAAAAGATTAAAATGGTAATTTGTTAAACCATTTGAAGAAAAAGTTTGGGTTTAAATTGTGACTTAATTGAAATCCCAATATCCATATGTTTTTGAATATTGCGCTCACTATTCGGGTTAGCCGGGAAAAGACATCTGTGTCATATAACCCATTCCGAATAGTGATACGTCGTATATGGATAGCATTTGAAGATCGGTGTTGAAGACCGGATATTTTCGAAAATGAAAGGACAACCTGTCGAATGTCTCTGCATTGGGTAGCTCCCGGTATAGAGATTTATATCACTCTTTTTGTGATGGGAAGTCCGGACGTGATTTGAAAATTATCCGGATTTGCAAGGGCTTCGTGAGAAGTGCCTTCGGTTCTGTTCGATCCCGGAACAGACTTGTATGGATTGTATGTCTGACATTACACTTTGAGATATAAAGCCGATTTCTTTCAAATACATATCTGTTTGGTGGCGGAGAATTTATTCTCTTAGCTTAACACCCTTCTCTGAGACGTACGAGCTCAGAGGTTATGTAGTTGAAATTTATCAGCGATATATCCCAATTTGGTAATGTGGCATGCTGAGTGTTGCTGTGTGATGATCAGTGTTTGATCATTTGTGATATGATCTTTTGTTTGATCATTTATCCTTGTGATCATAGGTTGATCATCTGTTGACCCAAAGCGTGGCTTTTTGAAAAAGCGTAGCTTTGTGGACGAGACTTCGTCGAGCCTCACAACCCGGTAATGGTCGAAACAGGAATTGTGCGGCAAGGTTTTCAGGGGTAGCTCCCCTAGGGTATGACCATTCCTTCTGGAAAAGGGTAGTATCATGGTATGGAGCCCAGATACTTACTCATGTGGATACACTTTCTTTATGATGTGTGATGTTGGTTATCGAGCGCTCGGATAAAGGTCCCAAAGGACCGGGGGTGGCATATCTGAGGTTTCTTTTATCCCTTGGGAAAAGGGGTTGCCGGCCTTGTTTGGCAGAGAACAGTTGGTTCTCGGAACGTCCCGCCAGAGGCGTTTCTTTCGTGGAATAGGAAGTTCCTTAGCCTGACCATTTGTTGGAAATCCAAACAAAACAATACGAGCCCTGTACGGTTTTAGTTGTATTACCTGCCATGGAATGTGGTGGTAACCTGCTATTGAACATGGTAGCTATAGTAGGCATAAGTGCGAAATGTCTATGCTGGCTAAGATTTATATTCTACTTTCGAAATTGTTTTCTACACTATGCACTAGTAATAATATCAAATGATTTGATTTTGCGTAGTAAGCATCTTTGACTATCATAAGAAGAAATCTCCTCCAATTCTGCGTTTGCATTGTGTGTGTGGTGGGAGGTCTTATGGTAGTTTCATTTTCCAAAAGCATTTCGAATTGACTTTAAAATTCTTTGCTATTTGTTTTAAAGATAAACTGTTTTGTTGCTCACACCAGTCCCATGACTGATCCGGAGTTTATTGTTCCTTTCCTAAACTCTGGGTGCTCATAATTTCCTACACGAGCAGTCTAGAGTTGGGGTTTTCAGATATTCAGGATTAGTAGGTTATCTGGAGCTAGTTCAGTCTTTGGATCGGACTGCACTTGCTTATCTTGGTATATCGTTATTGGGAGTTCAAGCTATTTCTGGATTAGTGCTTTGAAGATGGAGATTATCCGCTGCTGATGTTATCGTTTTCTTTTCCGCTGCTATTTGTTGTATCATATCTCTGATGTATATTGATATTCATTGTATCATTTTGTTGTATCAGATATTGTATATCAATGTATTATTCATTTCTTCCGCTGTGTTATTTACTTAACTGTGTTATAAGCTCCGGCGACTCTGATTTGAACGCTCGAATCTACGACATTCGAGTACGATGTAAAGTATGGATGTCGATTTTCGAACGCGAAAAACCCGGGACGTTACATTAAAAATGTTAAATAAATGAAGGGTTGAATTATAAATTGAAATATAACTTAATTTGAAAATTTGAGATTTGGTTTAAAAATGAAAGTTTAAGTAAAGAAAATAAAATGGAAATTAAGTTTTATTTTTGAAATGGTAATTTAAATTTAAGTGTTGAGTTAATTGTAAAAAAAATGCAAAGAATAAAAAAATTGTACACTTGGATTTAATAAGTAAATTATTGAAAAATTTGGATTTAATTATGAAAATTTTACTTTGTAAAAATCATAAGTTAAAGGGTTTTCAAATGAACATTTTGAGTGGAAAAATATGATTTTTATAAGTTAAAGTGGTTAAAATCGAAGTTTATTTGTTTTTGAAATTTTTATTATAAATCTGGAAATTGAATTAGTAGCACTTCAGAAATGGTATCATTTCTGAAATTAACTTAAAATCTAAAGTGAAAGATACTGTAGCACTTTGTAAGTGTTGTGGTTGATGCAAATGAACTAAAGGCTAAATTAACTAAGGGCGACTGTAGCACTTGGTAAGTGCTGTGATTGCAGAAAGAAAATCTAAATCCGAAATTAATTAAAAGAGCTACAATAGCACTTGATAAGTGTTGTAGTTTGCTAAAATGAGATTTTCAAATGTAATTGAACTACTGCAGCAATTTTGTAAATGCTATCTTTTCTGAATTGAACTAGTTTTCAAATGTAATTGAACTACTATAGTAGTTTATAAATGCTGTCTTTGCTGAATTGAATTGTTTTCAAATGTAACTTACCGTAGCACTTTCTAAGTGCTGCGAAAGCTGAAATTTCAATGTTTTGAAGTATTTAAGTGAATAAATGAGCTCAGAAAAAGCTAAATTATTGGGAATTGAATATTTGATTTCTAAGTATAATGACTTTACTTTTAAATGGTTTAAATGATGTATTTTGATTTGAAATATAAACCAATTTAAAATGTATAACCACGGGTTATAATAACGATTGGTTGTTAAAGAGACCGGGATCGGATATGGACATACTCTCTGTCGATATCGAAAACACTTTAACAACTGTGTACGCGGTGGAGATTCCAGAATGAAGTAGGATGGTGGCGACGATCCTATTGAGGTATATACGTGGACCCGACTCCTGTGAGTTGGCATAAGATGGCTAAAACAGGAGCGATTGACGGGCCAATGAGGTAGCACCTCTGATCGGACACACTTCTTCGATACCATTCTATTACTTTTGTGATTGATTGGGTGCACCCCTTTTATTTGGGAGTGTGGCTCGAGGTGGGCGGTAGTGGCTGCTATGCGTTTCCACCAGCCCGGATGCGTAATTGGTATATCTACCCTGGCATTGCCTAGTTGTGCCGTGTCACCTACCATATCGAGCTTTACTACGAGTTTGGATTTGTGCCGTAGCCTGTGGAGTATTGAGGGTAGCTCCCAATCTGGGGGTATGCTAATACTGGATAGACTACTGGGACTATTATGTGTTAAGGGGAATATTGGGTCACTCCTTAATGCTATTTTAAAGTATGATTATTTTATAATTAGACATTATTATAATAGCGAATATTACTACATAGTAGATAGTTTAACGGATCCTTAAAGAATGGGCGATCCCAAACATTCTTTAAGTTACTTGTGCATTTCTATTACAGTTCACTTCAGTTGGTTTACATTGTATAAGTATGTATGTCCTGACTCGAGTGTTTGTGTTTTATTTACGCTCGGGTCAGCCTGAGTATCAGCTTTGGATTTCACCTTCTGGAGCTAGGACTGCTGGAGATCATCTTTTATTTAGTTGCTATCTATTTCCATTAAGTATTTCTATGTCAGCTTTGTATTAGAGACATATGTATTTGGGATTTCTACTATACTTATGTATTCAGACTTCTGCTGTATCTATTTTTCAGACTATGTATTTTGAATCTGTTTTGAGACTATATATTGTAGTGGCTTCATGAGTCGCTATTTATTTATTTTCCGCTGCGAGTTATTCTGATATTCTGTGTCTATGATTGGTTTTATTTGCTCCAAATTTATTACAATCTATTGTTTTGTATTATTCAAGTCCGACATGTGTGGTTTTATTGTCGATTTGAATGGTCCAAAATAGTGGGTCGTTACAATCTTCATATATAATATATATAAATTATAAATGAGAACATACCTCTGCTTAAAGCTTAGATAGCACACCTTGCAACGTTGAATCTGAACTCCTTAAGAGATTTTTGCATCTAGATGATGCTACCTTCTTGAATGCAGCTACCATTGAAGCTCATATATTATTTAACTAATGTTTTAAGCTTGAAAATTTGAGGATGAAAGAGGGAGGAGTGGCTGGCCATGGTTGTAATAAAGGAGAGGAAAAAAATCGAATAAAAGTGAGGGTTAGAGTGCTTTAAATAAAGGAATCCTAAAAAGTAAAATAAGGATCAAGATCCTCATTTTTCTCTTAACTAATATCCTCTCTTTAATTCAAAATCTGTAACGACCCGTAACTTTTAACCGTTTTAAATATGTAATTAATTGAATTTTTGTGAAATTTTAAACAATAAAATTTTGAAATAAAAATTTGATATTTGAAATACATCTATTTTAACATAACAACTGGTAAATTTCCATCTGATAACATGGAAGTTTATTTTCTGGTGTAATTTTGTTTTAGTTCAAATTAGTTAAAATTTGATGATAATAAAATATTTTCCAAACCTGAATATTTTTATATAGAAAATTTGTAAATCATCTTCTAAGTGAGATGTCATATTTCGTTTCTTTAAATTTGGACTGTTATTGCTCCGTCGATCTTATTTTCGGCGAAATAGCAGCATTTTCGATACCGATTTTTGATTTTTGATTAGATGATCGTACCACTAATATATGTATACCGTTTTGATCGTCTCGTCGTGCCGATCTCTACGGTATACTCAATTGACAATTTTGAAGTCCGGAGGACAATGAAATCTGCGTAACGATTTCCGTATCGGTTCCGCAGTTTGACTTTTGAATTTCCGGGACCATTCATTTCTCACCCTCTATAAACCAATGGTCACTACCTTTGATATTCTCATATATTAATATCAGACTTTTATTATTCTCACCGGTTGCCATCTTTATTATTTTGGTTTCATTCGCTCACGTTTGCTCACTCTTATTCCTATTGTTCTTCCTAGTTCTGCCATTAAAAAAATAAAAATAAAGCACATAAATTTTGGCCGAACATGTATATCTACCCTGCTCTTCTTTTTCTTCGGCCATGAATTGCTTTCCTTCGCTCAACCGTCGTTTGAGGTAGCCACCGCCTCCGGTTCAAGCATGCAGCCAATCTCCAACAACCCCCGGTTCCTTCACTTCCCTATCCACGTCGCCCTTCCATTTAGCATGGCCTACCGAAACCCTCTCCTCTTTCTCCCCCTTTTGTATATAAAGGTATTATATATATATATATTATATCGTGTCAGATTGTGTATATATATATGTGTGCTTTACAGCTTGCAGTAATTTGTTTATCTGAAAAAAAATATAAAATATTAAAGTAATGTGGGTGTGTATATATTAGCTTTTTTATATATAAGTATTCTGTTGAGTTTAATTTTAGTATAATAGTACAGTGCTATATATTGGTTACAGTTATTACATATATACAATGTTTATATGCCTAGTTGTGAGTTATATAAAATCTATTATATATATAGTTATATTTGTTGCATTATTATTTTTCATAGGTGAGGTAAAAATATATAAAATGATATATAAATTGTACCAGATCATGACTGTAAGCTTTGATTTGAAAGTATATATATGTATAATATGCGAGTTTTACAAGATTTGTTGTATAAAATGTCATATGAGTTTAGTTTATATTATTATATAATATATTTGTTTATAAGAAGCTGATGTATTATAAATTGAGATATATGTATAACGCGCCTGTATGTGTGGAAGAAATATATGCGGTAACGCATATATATATAGTCTATATTATTATATTTGGTAGCTTATATATATATTCGAATATATACAGTTTATTAGATAATGGTCAACTTGTATGTATATGTGGAAATTTACGTGAGTTATATGTTAGCTCAGCCTATTTAAATATTAGTTTAAATAAGTATAGTTATGTTTGGTTTCAATTAAAAAAAATTATATATATACCTTGAAAGAATTATGTGTTCAATATATATAAATGATCTATAATTATAACGTTTATACAGTTATAAAGGGTAGTTTTATAGATTGTTAGTTATTAAGTACGTTGTTATGTATATATATACTCTGTTGTGCTAGCTTATATAAAGTGGAACTATTTATAAATGTAATTGTTATGCATAGACTCTCGACTGGCTGGTCGTATACATATATGTCTATGAGTGTACGTTTATTTAAGAAATAAAATCTATTTGATTTATATACAGATTTATGTATGTTATATTAGAAATTTATAAATATATATTAATTTATATGAATGTATTTACGAACTTAGTTTTTCAAATATATATATATATCTTATTTAAAATGTGTGTTTTAAAATTTAGGTTTTAGAGAAAAATTTATAATATATATTTTGTTTCGGTTATAGCAAGATGGTTCTGATTCATTTTATCAATTCTTATCTATCAGCTTTGTCAAATTCGTGCCAATCTAGCTTTGCTTTGGAATTCGTAGCTTGTTGTGTTGTCTATCTTCTCTAGCCTCGAAAGGTGAGCAATCACTCACGATTAACATTTTTATATTTATTAAATTTGATTTCAATTGAAATGACAATTGAAATATACTGCTGTTAGTTATTTTCATTGTTATATATGCTATTATCTGTATCTGTTCACCTATGACATCTGACACCATCACCTGTTATTTATATTTATGATATATGCCTGTTATATTATTATCATATCTGTTGTCACTCTACAAGTTCCCTGTTAGTATAGAATTCACTATGGGTTGAAATGATACATACCCGAACGGATTTTAGAATAGGAGAAAATCGTTATGGGTTGAAATGATAAACCCAAGCGATTTTCATTTGAATTGAATTTGAGATTGTGGGTTGAAATGATATATACTCATATGTATTTAAATTGCGGATTGAAATGATAAATATCCGTATCACTTGACCATAGGATAGAGAATTTTATACAGACACCGTTGATCTATATATAAATATTTTGAAAATGATTTCTATGGTTTTTGGAAAGAAATATATGGTTTATGTAATGACCCAAGATTTTAGGAATTTATCCTGAAAAATATAAATGAATTTAAAATAATTTTTAAATAAATTTTAAAAGGAGGAATTGATATAGCTTGATAGTGTATCAGTGTGTGTACATGAGTGCACAGGAAATGCACATGAATATAAGCTAAAAATCTCTGAACTTTAAGAATAAATACATATTGATATGTATGGGAATATAAATATATATATATTTAATCTTTAAAAGCTGAATGCATAAGTAAATATAAATATATGTATGCTACTGAATATTTTTCTTAAGTATACATGTGCCTGTGTGTGTGTCAATACAAAATGATATATATATATATATAAATATATATATGTGTTAACAAAATACTAGAGTTCAAACTAAGGAAATAAAATATACAGACACATTTTAATATAAGCAGAAATAAAAAGAATGAAGATATAAAAAGAACTAATCCTCTTATAAATAAATAAAGGAAGTACATGCCATTTGCATGAAAGCTAAAAATAGAAAAATAAGAGAAAACAGAGAAATGTTTGCTGTAGGCAGAATTAGGAAGTGTATTTGATAAATAACAAAAACCAAGTCACATTTTTAGCATCATTGTAGACAAGGGGGGAAAAGTATTTTCTGAAAAGCAAATTTCTGAAAAAAATGTGTAACTACTTTTCTCTTCACCCAAATTAAGCCGGGAAGGGGTAAAACTTTGAGTTTAAAATTCAGATAACATGATTTTCTGGTGGGCAAAAATGGCTTTAGCCAATACCCAAAACCCTAAGAGAGAGACCCTGTATATATATACATGTATATGCAGCAGCCTCCTCTCCTCCCTAGAAAAGAATTTTGAAAAAAAAAAAACAATACCACAGAAATCATAAGACAAGGGAAGAAAGAGAGCTTGAGGATAAGAGCAGGAGTTCATCAGTTAATTAAGGAAACAAAGGAGAGAGCTAGGTGAGAAAACTCACTCAAAAATCTAAGGCAATAAGTCCTAATGTAGGCAGCCAGATAAAAGTATTTTTATTAAAAGGATATTTTCATATATGAATGTTTATCTGTGAATTTAAACCTGAATATGTTTTGATTTTCTTTGATTGATCACTTGTTTTATTGTAACAAGGTTTTATGTATTGATAGTATACATATCTGTTTATAACCAGATCTCTGATATGTTAATATTTAGGGATATAAACAAATACCCAGAAAATAAAATGTTGAGAATAGGCAAGTAGTGTTGGTTTTGGCTAAACCCAGAAAAATGTAAATAATGTTGAGCTGCAATATACTCATGTATAAGTGCTGAGGCTTGAAATAGAAAGGAATTAGGGGTGCAATAGGGTTACCTATGTGCTGATGCTCCTGATTCAATAAAATGCATAGCAAACAAAATTTTGTGGTTCAGTGAAACCAGGTCATCCTGAGTTTAACTCAAGCACAAATGTTTGCAGAAGAAAAACTCTCTCAGAAGCTATAAGCCAATGTTAGTTGCCTAAACTCCTTTTAAAATACCAAGATGAATATATGTATATATTGTACCTTATTTTGTAATCACAAATGGTTGTTGCTTGTTGTCTCTGTATGATTATGAATAATATGAGATGCCATGTTATGGATGTTTTAGCTAATGAAATAAATCACTGAATGGTTTTGCCATGAACAACCAAAAGAGTTATTATTAACTTAAAACCTGATTAGGAAATTGGGGTCAAGAACACTGCAGGAATGACTTGTGTGCTTGAGTAACATAAGTTGACACATGGCTTGTTTAAGTCCTGAGATCTTTGTGTAATGGAGTGAATTAGTTCATTACAGTGTGTCCATTGATTCATAAATATTGCAGATGAGACCAAGGATAGATAAATATACCAAGGAAGTAATACTTGAGCAGATGAGAAAACTAGAGTTTTTCCCAGATTTGAAATATGAGTATTGAATGAGTGATTTAACTCATATTAGTTATTTTCCTATTTGGTATGAATGATTGTTTGTCTATGATTGAATTGTATGCTTGAATGTATGTGTTATATATATATATGTAGTCTCTGGGAAGAAAATTTAAGTGTGCACATGCACAATGACACAGAGCATGCACACAAGTATTTACCTAATTCCAAAGGACAGAACCTTATGTATTTGTACTTAACTTGATTTTAAACTAATTAACAAATTGCTTTTGTGAATTTTCTCATACCAGACATGTGTCTGACCCTAGTGTGCTAATGGCATCTGGGGTGTCTCATTTAAAATGAGGCAGTTTCCAATGCTTTTTCAGGGATTGCAGCAACTAAGTAGGAGTAGGAGCAAGGCCTTGAGAAGAAGATATAGCATGCTAAAAACTTAGTTAGATAAGAGCCTAAATGTTGAAATCTGCATGTATTGACAATTTAAATTGCTACTTGTATTAAGTGTTGAATATTGGATGAATATTTTGTTAGGCATTTTGTTAAGAGATTGATTTGTATCTGGAAACTATGATTAAGTCAAATATCTGTTATGTTTAAAAAGGATTTTGATCAAATTTTGTAAGTAGATTTAGCCAGAGCACCATGTTAAAAGATGAATAATTACATTTCATAAATGCATTAGTCAATCATGAATCTTTGAAAAGGATTCTAGTTTTGGAAAATCTGGATAGTAGATTCTCAGAAAATTTAATGGTTTTGTTTTCTACTATGTCATATGTATACAAAAGAAAATAAACATAGGTTGAATGTTTTTATATGGCTGCAAGGTTCATCTAACTTGTTCCATACAATTGTTTTATGTCCTATTTTTAAACAAAGAAAGAATCTGTGGTAAGGTAGATAGAAGTCAGATTCAAATAGTTGCAGATATATATGCACATAAACATGTTTTATGCAAATATATCAACACACCTTTTTCCTTTGCACTTGTAATAGGAATCTGAATTTCACTCAGATTTATCCAAATGTATTTTAAGGCCAGACAGATCTTATAAGAAGAAATACAAACATGAATAATGATAAATACTTCTATCATCCTCAAAACCCAAGAACCAGACTCTTGATTCATATCAATCCTGAAGCCTTTCAGGCTATAGGAATGGATTTCAAAAATAATTAAGCAAGGATTATTGTTTAGTATGTTGGAATATAAGCAAAAATAAAATATATATGTGCAGATGTATGTGAATAACAGATTCCAAAATGTACAGAAGGAAAAAAAAATGAAAACCAAAAATTGTGTTTGAACCGACCAGCATAGCACTCGAACTCGTGACCTTTCATGTATAAGTTAGGCGCGTTTCCATTACGCCTAGATGTTGCTTGTGTTCACTTAGGATCCACTTTATTTTATACTGATTTTGACACTATTCAGAGCTTAACATAAACAGCTATATTAAAAGCTTGTTTACTACTGATAATTACTTGATCACTTCTCAGTTAGGATAAACAGACTAATATGTATGTTACCAGTGGATTGTTTGGTCAAAAAAAAAAAATTAGCAATCCAATATCCTCTTGTTTTTCTAGAACTCTGATTCAAACAAGAGAGGCATATGCATCCTCACATGTATGTGCTTATTTTTGTGAATGTACTGATATATTTATATTGGTTGATTTTTGTGATCCTGGATATATTTTGGTTTATTGGAGAAAGATATTGACCCTGAGAATTATATTTACAATGGATGATATATCTATATATATATATCCTCTTTGCCTTAAAAAAAAATTCCTTATGAAATTAGAGTATAATTAGGAGGGTCATTTCAGTTGGTATCAGAGCTATGTTATTTAACATAGAAGAAGTAAGGATCAAGTTCTTAGATAGAAATAAAATTAAAAAGGAACTAAATATATATAACAATGTGCTCAGTGTGAAAAAAAAAACACTGAAATAATAAAATTACTAATCAAACTAACCAGCTATGTAAATTATTATTAGCAAACTATGGTAGGGAGACCACCAAACCAGGGAGCAGGATCTTCCCATGCACCACCAATGGTCAATCTGCAAGACTTGGTGAGAGCATTTAGGGATGGGGCAGGACAAAGGCAAGAAAATCCCTATGAAGAACTCTCAAAATTGCTTAAGACATATACTCATTTAGGAGGCAAAGGCTTTGAAGGGACAGAGAGTATCATGGAAATTCAAACATGGTTGAGAACATTGGAAAGAATTTTCAATGACATGCAACTTGATGATCAAAGAAAGAGGCAAGTGGCTTCAAGACAGCTAAAAGGAGTAGCTTTAGGCTGGTGGGAAGTAATCATTGCAGGAAGGAATGAGAATGAAATCACTTGGAATCAATTCAAAGAGATGTTGGAGGCAAGGTTTGTACCAGCATCAGCAAAGACTACCTTGCTAGAAGAATTCATTAGACTTAGACAAGGAACCATGACTGTCACAGAATATACTCAAAGGTTTGAGGGGCTTTCCACATATGGGGCAATGCTTGTGGCAGATGAGGCATCTAAAAATGATAGGTACATAAAAGGTCTGAACCCAGGACTTAGCAGAGCCATGTTACCCTATGCAGACAAGACTTTTGATCATGTGATAGACTTAGCTTTGAGATTGGAGCAGCATGACAAGGAAAGGGAGAAGTTCAGAAATTTTAAGAGCAATAATAACAAGAAAGGTAAGGGGAGGTATCACCCTTATGATAAGAAGAAAGAAGAGGCTAGTAACAAAAACACTGGAGATGTCAAGGCTAAGGAAGACAAGAAGAAAATTGTGTTCCATCAGTGTGGAAAGGAAGGGCATATCAAACCAAAATGTCCAGAGTTGAAAGGAGGAGCTTTCAAATGCTATCTATGTGGGAAAGAGGGGCATATGAAGAGGAATTGTCCTGAGTATAAACAGCAAGGCAAATTGGCAAATTTGGAGGGAAAAGGCAAAGCCACAGTGGAGAGTAACACTATAAACCATAGCCAAGTGGAAGGTACATTACTTATTTGTACCATACCCATAACAGTAGTGTATGATACTGGGGCAACTCACTCCTTAATTTCTTATGAATTGGTTAAAATGCTAAAACTGAATTGCATATTAGTTGAAACCCCATTGCATATACACAGTCCATTGGGGAGTTCTAGTGTTTTAAATATGATTTGTGTGGATGTGGAGTTAAACATAGGAGGAAATATTTTTATTTCCAATTTATATGTTTTGAATTACCCAAATATAGGTGTTATTTTGGGGGTAGACTGGTTAAGGCAATTTAAAGCCATAATTAATTTAGACTCATCCACCATATCATTACAAAATTCTAGAGGCCAGAGAATCACAGTTTTATGTGAGGTAGCTAAGGAAGGAAAACTATATCATTTAGTTGACTCAGAAAAAGACTTCAGTGAACTAACCATTGAAGAAATTCCCATAGTCAATGAATATTTGGATGTGTTTGGTGAGGTCAAGGGTATTCCACACCATAGACCAGTAGAATTCCAGATCAATCTAGTTCCAGGAGCAAGCCCAGTGATTAAAAAGCCAACTAGAATGGGGCCAAATGAACTAAAAGAATTAAAGAAACAGTTAGAAGAATTGGAAGAAAAGGGTTTTATAAGACCAAGTAATTCTTGCTGGGGAGCACCAGTGGTATTTGTTAAGAAGCAAGATGGCTCCTTAAGACTCTGCATAGATTATAGAGAATTAAACAAGGTAGCTATTAAAAATAAATACCCATTGCCAAGAATAGATGATCTTTTTGATCAATTAGCAGGGGCAAAAGTATTTTCTAGACTAGACTTAGCATCTGGGTTTCATCAAATGAAGGTGGAAGAATCAAGCATCAAGTACACTGCCTTTAATACTAGGTATGGGTTGTATGAATTTTTGGTTATGCCATTTGGCTTGACCAATGCACCATCTTACTTTGTAGATTTAATGAACCGAACCTTTAGGGATTGTTTGGACAAGTTTGTGCTTATTTTCATAGATGACATTTTGATTTATTCCAAGACAGTGGAAGAACATAAGCATCATTTGCACCTGGTTTTGTCTAGACTAAGGGAAAAAGATTTGAAGGCCAAATTTTCAAAATGTGTGTTTTGGAAGGAGGAAGTACATTTTCTTGGCCATGTTATATCTGCCAAAGGAATTTCTGTGAACCCCAATAAAGTAGTGGCTATTCAAGCATGGAAGAGGCCAAGCACTGTGAGTGAAGTGAGGTCATTTATGGGGATGGCAGGGTATTATAGGAGGTTTATAAAAGATTTTTCAAAAATTTCTACACCACTCACTAACCTAACCAGGAAGAACCAAGCTTTTGTTTGGTCAGAAAAGTGTGAAAAGTCTTTTGAACAATTGAAGGAGGCATTGGTGAATGCTCCAATTTTAAAGGTACCACATGGAAATGAAGAATTAGTGGTATACACTGATGCTAGTGGGTTTGGCTTGGGTGCAGTGTTGATGCAACAAGGCCAAGTCATTGCATATGCATCCAGACAACTTAAACCCCATGAAGTAAGGTATGCCACACATGATCTCGAATTAGCAGCTGTGATATATGCTTTAAAACTTTGGAGACATTATTTGTTAGGCACTAAGTTTGAACTTTACACTGACCACAAGTCTCTAAAATATTTGTTTTCACAAAAAGATTTGAACATGAGGCAACATAGATGGGTGGAGTTCTTAGCTGCCTATGACTTTGACATACTCTATACACCAGGCAAAGCAAACAAAGTTGCAGATGCTCTAAGTAGACAGCATGCTAAATTGGCTATGATGATGATAGCAGAATTTAAAGATTTGTCTTTGCTAACTGAGTTAGAGATTGGGGAGAATGGTTGTGTGCACATTAATGAGCAGATGCATGGTGCACAAGGAGATGAAGGGAAGTTAAGCTTAATGACACTTCAACCAGATTTAATTCTGAAGGTAGGAAAAATGCAAGAACAAGATGCTCACTTATTAGAGAAGAGAATGCTCCTCTTAAGAGGGGAGGAAGTAATGAATCACCACATTGATAAAGATGGTTATGTGAGATACCAGAATAGGATGTGTGTACCAGAGGACATAGAATTGAAGAAGGAGATATTGAATGAATATCATAGAAGTAAATACTCCATTCACCCAGGTAACACAAAAATGTATCAAAATTTGAAAAGAGATTTCTGGTGGAAGGGGATGAAATCTGATATAGCTAAGTACATTGCCAAATGTATGACTTGCCAACAAGTCAAGGCTGAAACTCAAAGACCATCAGGGTTGATGCAACCTCTTAGTGTACCACAGTGGAAGTGGGAAGATATATCTATGGACTTCATAGATGGACTACCTAGATCTAAGAGAGGTAATACAAGTATATGGGTGATAGTGGATAGGCTAACCAAGGTAGCACACTTCATCCCAGTCAAGTCAGAAAGGACAGCACCAAAACTAGCTCAAATTTTTATAAAAGAAGTGGTAAGGTTACATGGCATTCCCAAAACCATTGTGAGTGATAGGGATACCATCTTCACTTCAAAATTCTGGAGAAGCTTTCAAGAAGCAATGGGAAGTGAACTATGTTTAAGTACTGCCTACCATCCTCAATCAAATGGGCAGACTGAGGTGGTAAACAAAGTTTTGGAGGACATGTTGAGGGCATGTATACTGGATTTTGGGGGCAACTGGGAAGATTATCTTCATCTAGTTGAATTTACATACAACAACAGCTACCAAAGCACCATAGGAATGGCTCCATTTGAAGCCTTATATGGTAAACCCTGCTTGTCACCTGTTTGCTGGGTAGAAGCAGGAGAAAGGTCTATTTTAGGACCTGAGTACATACAAGAAACCAAGGAGAAAATTGAGTTGATAAGAAGAAGAATGACAGCAGCTCAAGATAGACAAAAGAAATTTGCAGACATGAGAAGGAGGCAGGTAGAATATGAGGTGGGAAATTTTGTTTTCATCAAAATCTCACCCATGAAAAATGTGCTGAGGTTTGGAAAACAAGGCAAATTAACCCCAAGATATATTGGACCATACAAAATTTTGGAGAGAATTGGTCCCTTGGCATATAAGTTAGAATTACCAGAAAACATGCAAGGCATACATGATGTTTTTCATGTATCACAATTGAGAAAGTGGGTTCATGACAAGGCAGAAATTCTTGAAACCCCAACCCAAGTGCAGATAAATCCTAATTTGATTTATGAAAAGGATCCAGTGGGAATTTTGGCAAAAGATGTGAAGAAGTTGAGGAATAAATCTCTGAAACTTGTGAAGGTACAGTGGAGTCTAGATCCTAGTGATTGCACATGGGAATTAGAAGACAAGGTTAGGATGAATTATCCTAAGTTATTTTCAGAATAAGGTAATTCTGATTTTTGATTGTTTTCTTTATTTTGGATGAATATATTTTTAGTTAGTATAGAACTAAGAATCTGTTTGGTAGAGAATATACTTGTTCTCTGAATTAAGTTTAAAATTTATTTTAAGCTTAGGAAAATTGTGGGACACAATTTCTAAAAGGAGGGGTGTATGTAATGACCCAAGATTTTAGGAATTTATCCTGAAAAATATAAATGAATTTAAAATAATTTTTAAATAAATTTTAAAAGGAGGAATTGATATAGCTTGATAGTGTATCAGTGTGTGTACATGAGTGCACAGGAAATGCACATGAATATAAGCTAAAAATCTCTGAACTTTAAGAATAAATACATATTGATATGTATGGGAATATAAATATATATATATTTAATCTTTAAAAGCTGAATGCATAAGTAAATATAAATATATGTATGCTACTGAATATTTTTCTTAAGTATACATGTGCCTGTGTGTGTGTCAATACAGAATGATATATATATATATAAATATATATATGTGTTAACAAAATACTAGAGTTCAAACTAAGGAAATAAAATATACAGACACATTTTAATATAAGCAGAAATAAAAAGAACGAAGATATAAAAAGAACTAATCCTCTTATAAATAAATAAAGGAAGTACATGCCATTTGCATGAAAGCTAAAAATAGAAAAATAAGAGAAAACAGAGAAATGTTTGCTGTAGGCAGAATTAGGAAGTGTATTTGATAAATAACAAAAACCAAGTCACATTTTTAGCATCATTGTAGACAAGGGGGGAAAAGTATTTTCTGAAAAGCAAATTTCTGAAAAAAATGTGTAACTACTTTTCTCTTCACCCAAATTAAGCCGGGAAGGGGTAAAACTTTGGGTTTAAAATTCAGATAACATGATTTTCTGGTGGGCAAAAATGGCTTTAGCCAATACCCAAAACCCTAAGAGAGAGACCCTGTATATATATACATGTATATGCAGCAGCCTCCTCTCCTCCCTAGAAAAGAATTTTGAAAAAAAAAAAACAATACCACAGAAATCATAAGACAAGGGAAGAAAGAGAGCTTGAGGATAAGAGCAGGAGTTCATCAGTTAATTAAGGAAACAAAGGAGAGAGCTAGGTGAGAAAACTCACTCAAAAATCTAAGGCAATAAGTCCTAATGTAGGCAGCCAGATAAAAGTATTTTTATTAAAAGGATATTTTCATATATGAATGTTTATCTGTGAATTTAAACCTGAATATGTTTTGATTTTCTTTGATTGATCACTTGTTTTATTGTAACAAGGTTTTATGTATTGATAGTATACATATCTGTTTATAACCAGATCTCTGATATGTTAATATTTAGGGATATAAACAAATACCCAGAAAATAAAATGTTGAGAATAGGCAAGTAGTGTTGGTTTTGGCTAAACCCAGAAAAATGTAAATAATGTTGAGCTGCAATATACTCATGTATAAGTGCTGAGGCTTGAAATAGAAAGGAATTAGGGGTGCAATAGGGTTACCTATGTGCTGATGCTCCTGATTCAATAAAATGCATAGCAAACAAAATTTTGTGGTTCAGTGAAACCAGGTCATCCTGAGTTTAACTCAAGCACAAATGTTTGCAGAAGAAAAACTCTCTCAGAAGCTATAAGCCAATGTTAGTTGCCTAAACTCCTTTTAAAATACCAAGATGAATATATGTATATATTGTACCTTATTTTGTAATCACAAATGGTTGTTGCTTGTTGTCTCTGTATGATTATGAATAATATGAGATGCCATGTTATGGATGTTTTAGCTAATGAAATAAATCACTGAATGGTTTTGCCATGAACAACCAAAAGAGTTATTATTAACTTAAAACCTGATTAGGAAATTGGGGTCAAGAACACTGCAGGAATGACTTGTGTGCTTGAGTAACATAAGTTGACACATGGCTTGTTTAAGTCCTGAGATCTTTGTGTAATGGAGTGAATTAGTTCATTACAGTGTGTCCATTGATTCATAAATATTGCAGATGAGACCAAGGATAGATAAATATACCAAGGAAGTAATACTTGAGCAGATGAGAAAACTAGAGTTTTTCCCAGATTTGAAATATGAGTATTGAATGAGTGATTTAACTCATATTAGTTATTTTCCTATTTGGTATGAATGATTGTTTGTCTATGATTGAATTGTATGCTTGAATGTATGTGTTATATATATATATGTAGTCTCTGGGAAGAAAATTTAAGTGTGCACATGCACAATGACACAGAGCATGCACACAAGTATTTACCTAATTCCAAAGGACAGAACCTTATGTATTTGTACTTAACTTGATTTTAAACTAATTAACAAATTGCTTTTGTGAATTTTCTCATACCAGACATGTGTCTGACCCTAGTGTGCTAATGGCATCTGGGGTGTCTCATTTAAAATGAGGCAGTTTCCAATGCTTTTTCAGGGATTGCAGCAACTAAGTAGGAGTAGGAGCAAGGCCTTGAGAAGAAGATATAGCATGCTAAAAACTTAGTTAGATAAGAGCCTAAATGTTGAAATCTGCATGTATTGACAATTTAAATTGCTACTTGTATTAAGTGTTGAATATTGGATGAATATTTTGTTAGGCATTTTGTTAAGAGATTGATTTGTATCTGGAAACTATGATTAAGTCAAATATCTGTTATGTTTAAAAAGGATTTTGATCAAATTTTGTAAGTAGATTTAGCCAGAGCACCATGTTAAAAGATGAATAATTACATTTCATAAATGCATTAGTCAATCATGAATCTTTGAAAAGGATTCTAGTTTTGGAAAATCTGGATAGTAGATTCTCAGAAAATTTAATGGTTTTGTTTTCTACTATGTCATATGTATACAAAAGAAAATAAACATAGGTTGAATGTTTTTATATGGCTGCAAGGTTCATCTAACTTGTTCCATACAATTGTTTTATGTCCTATTTTTAAACAAAGAAAGAATCTGTGGTAAGGTAGATAGAAGTCAGATTCAAATAGTTGCAGATATATATGCACATAAACATGTTTTGTGCAAATATATCAACACACCTTTTTCCTTTGCACTTGTAATAGGAATCTGAATTTCACTCAGATTTATCCAAATGTATTTTAAGGCCAGACAGATCTTATAAGAAGAAATACAAACATGAATAATGATAAATACTTCTATCATCCTCAAAACCCAAGAACCAGACTCTTGATTCATATCAATCCTGAAGCCTTTCAAGCTATAGGAATGGATTTCAAAAATAATTAAGCAAGGATTATTGTTTAGTATGTTGGAATATAAGCAAAAATAAAATATATATGTGCAGATGTATGTGAATAACAGATTCCAAAATGTACAGAAGGAAAAAAAAAATGAAAACCAAAAATTGTGTTTGAACCGACCAGCATAGCACTCGAACTCGTGACCTTTCATGTATAAGTTAGGCGCGTTTCCATTACGCCTAGATGTTGCTTGTGTTCACTTAGGATCCACTTTATTTTATACTGATTTTGACACTATTCAGAGCTTAACATAAAAAGCTATATTAAAAGCTTGTTTACTACTGATAATTACTTGATCACTTCTCAGTTAGGATAAACAGACTAATATGTATGTTACCAGTGGATTGTTTGGTCAAAAAAAAAAAATTAGCAATCCAATATCCTCTTGTTTTTCCAGAACTCTGATTCAAACAAGAGAGGCATATGCATCCTCACATGTATGTGCTTATTTTTGTGAATGTACTGATATATTTATATTGGTTGATTTTTGTGATCCTGGATATATTTTGGTTTATTGGAGAAAGATATTGACCCTGAGAATTATATTTACAATGGATGATATATCTATATATATATATATCCTCTTTGCCTTAAAAAAAAAATTCCTTATGAAATTAGAGTATAATTAGGAGGGTCATTTCAGTTTATATATAAATATTGATTTTAGATATTATATAAATGTTAATTTATATATAGTTAAATTCTTGATTTTAAGCTATGTATAAATTTGTTTTAATATAAAATAAGTCTAATAATAAAGTTGATTTTATTAAAATATAATTTGGTTAAGTATTTATTTAAATCATATTTTATATAGAGTTGTAATAATTTTTAATAAATTAAGGTTGGAAAGATAAATTTGAAATTGATTCGAAATTATATTTATTTAAGAATTATACTTAAGTAAGTTTGATTTGAAATTTATTAAATTTGAAATTTATTAAATTTGAAATTTTAAAGATATGATTTTATAACTTGATTTTTGATTTAAAGTGATTTAATGAATATTTCAAGTTTAAATAAATTGAAGGAAATATCTAGTTTATTGTAATTTGGGGTTTGTTTTAAATGATATTGGATTTATTAAGTGAATATTTCAAAAATAGAATAATAGTAAAGTGAATTTGATATATATATATATATATGAAATTATCGAATTTAGTTTTGAAAAGGTGAATATTTAAAGCTTTGAAATATATTGAAATTGAAATGGTTTATTTGTGGTTCAAATCTGTATTTGAAATCGAAAAAATTGAAATAATTTATTGAGAAACTGAATTGAGTTGAAATTTATGAATTGAGATTGAATTAAGTTGAATTTGGAAGTCGAGTTGATTTGAATCAATTTGTGAAATTTGAGGAAACTATTTTATTATATAAAGTATTTTTAAATTATATTTAAAACTATTTTATATTATAAACTATTTTTAATATAACTATTTTAATATAAACTATTTTAAATATACAAATTATTTTAATATAAATTGTTTTAAATTATAACTATTTTATATAAATTATTTTATTTTATAAACTATTTTATTTTATATACTATTATTAATATCTAAAATGTTTGAAGGAAAGTGTTATGATTTCGAAGTGTTATGATTTCCAAAGTTATGAATTTCAAAGTATTATGATTTCCAAAGTATTATTATTCCAAATTGTTGGTTTCGAAAGTATTATAACTTTGAAAGTGATATGATTTTTGGAAATGGATATATATTTGAAGTGAAAATGATATCGTATTGATTTGGTTTTTTTAGAAATGGAAATGGTATTTTGGTTTTGAAGTATAAACTATTTTGAAATGACCGCGGTGTTATAATAACGTTTGGTTGTTAAAGAGACCGGGATCAGATATGGGCATACTCTTTGTCGATACCGAAAACCACTTTAACAACTGTGTACGTGGTGGAGATTCCAGAATGAAGTAGGATGGTGGCGACGATCCTATTGAGGTATATACGTGGACCCGACTCCCGTGAGTTGGAATAAGGTGGCTAAAACAGGAGCGATCGACGGGCCAATGAGGTAGCACCTATGATCGGACGTATTTCTTCGATACCATTCTATTACTTTGTGATTGATTTGGTGGCCACCCATCAATTTTTATTGGGAGTGTGTTCTGAGGTGGGTGGTAGTGGCTGCTATGCATTTCTACCAGCCGGATGCGTAATTGGTATATCTACCCTGGCATTGCATAGTTGTGCCGTTTCACCTACCATATCGAGCTTTACTACGAGTTTGGATTTGTGCCGTAGCCTGTGGAGTATTGAGGGTAGCTCCCGATCTGGGGGTATGCTAATACTAGATAGACTACTAGGACTATTATGTGTTAAGGTGGAAAATGTAAAGCCTTAACGCTATTTAAAAGTAAGTTTATTTTACTATTAGACATTATTATAATAGCGTATATTACTACATAGTAGATAGTTTAACGGATCCTTAGAGGATGGTTATCCCAAACATCCTTTGAGTTACTTGTATTTCAGTTGATATTTCACTTAAGTTGGATTTATTGATATAAGAATGTTAATCCTGACTCGAGTGTTTTGTGTTTTGTGTTTTGCTTTACGCTCGGGTCAGACTGAGTGGTTCAGTGTTCGAGACTCGCCTTTGGAGTTGGAGCTTCGCTTGGAGATCTAGCTATCTATCCTGCTTTCAGTTGTTCAGTTGATTCCAGTGATGTATTCAGATCTTGTATTTGATTATTGTATTGAGACATCTATGTATTTGTGAGTTCTGTTGTATCTTGTTTAACTCTGTTATATATATACACAGTAGCTTCATGAACTACTATTCTTTGTTTCCGCTGCATTATTATTATATTACTCTGTGTCTGTGATATGTGATTATTTTATTTACTGTATATGCTGAGTTTTGCCAAATTTAAATTAACAATCTGATATTTTGAGCAATTCAAATCCGACATGTATGGATGCGAATGGTTGAAAATTTCAGGTCGTTACAAAATCTAACCCCCTTTTAGCCATTTAATGGTCGACCATCCCTTAGCTATATCATAGCTGCCTATATCAAGCCCTTACATGGGCCTTAAAATCATTTCAAGTCCGATCAATAATTAACACATTTAAATCCAATTTAAACGCATATCGATATCATATGTCGATTAATGTGTATTTATAACTATGATATATACACACACATTTAATATTGAACAACAAATATCAAACAAAATTTTATAATTAATATTAATTAATTTATAACAATTACAATTTAATTAAATTGGGTGGTAATAGGATTATTCAACATTTCGATTGTATGACTCTTAGGTGTAAATTCAGTCAGTGGTTAATATCGAACAATTCGAATATTAACGTTCGCGCATCACTTAGCAGTTGATGGACATTATGACCAAATTTACTACTTGCTTAGCATCAGTAAAATCCAATTTTACTTTATTAAGCTTTACTCTGTAGTGAAAATTATTTACATTAATTCTCTTCATCAAAACTATATCACTTTAGACTTATGGAATTTGGTAATGGTCAAAATTCCAATATCATCCATATTTAACTCTATAGTCCAAACACAAAGTCCTTGGATCAATAATAACAATCATTATTAACTATGTTGCTTTAGCAAGAGACCTTAACTTTGAGTTGACTTCAGTTGACCGTGATACTAAGCTCATATAACTAAGGAGACGAATCCTCTCTTGAATAGTGTTTCACTTCCAATGTTTCCATTCGACCCAACTATAGTCGTTTGATGGATGTCATGTCACGATTTAACTATAATCAAAGCGGAGCTACCACATTGAAGATCAATGGTATTCTCATGTCAAGAGAATCGTGTAATTTTGTCACATTGATATTTTCTATTTGACCATAGTTATATTAACCAATAGAAAACTATCGATTGAGTCATTCCATAGTGATCCAATAACTATCAGTACGTAATCCCTTGGTGCCCCCATCAGTCATGAGTAATACATTTCTCAACATTTCTAGAGCGTTACGTACTCTGGCCTTAATGGATGTATCGATATCCAATCTCAATACAGTTTGACTAGAGATATTTAAAATAGTATGTTTTATTTTATCATGATAAATTACACATGGTTACAACACTTTATAACCACTATCACAAAAACATTCCATTTATGTATTTTTTGTAAAATATACCTCTAATTAAATTAATTAATTAGTGTAACATATTATATCAAGTATATAATAGAAAGAAAATGCCTTTTATTTTGAACAAGATTGGTTATCGAGACAGACATATGTAAAAATTACATAATTGCCCCTAGGACATAAACCCGACTCTATCATGTAACACCTTGACTCTAGTGGCTGAATTATTATAGGGAGTTTACCGCCTGATAGCTCAAATCAAGGGGCACGGATGGAGCGATCTCTCGTATACACTACTTTGGGTCAACGCGGATACGCTATAATACCCAAGAACATCTGAAATAATATGTATCTTGTCTTGACACAAAGCAACATATACGAGTTACCCAGACTGAATAATACAGTAATAGAGGCACAAATAAAAATTTCTCAACTAATGGAATTGGAGTGAATAAAAATGATGAATTTTATATCATATCTAAAAATTTGATACATTATTTCATATGTACAACTCATCACATAAATACATCATATCAACCAACGATGAGGGACAAGGTCGTGCAACGGATCATTTGGACATAGTGATGAGAGACAAGGTCGTGACGATTAAGTTTGCGACTCTCGAATCAGTCCGCTAGGATGATACTAGCATCTAGTAGTCATAACCTTATGTCGTTCATGATAAATGTTAATTTATTTTTCTCAAAACATTTGACTTTTCTAATGTCAATTATCCCTAAATTATGCATATCATGTTTTCATCAACTAAATGTTGCATATGTGCATTTAATCACATCATATAATAATGCATCATAATTAGGAAAATTAAACATGATAATTTAAACATTCACTTCAATCAACATTCGGGATATAAAAATCTATGAGTATATTTACATATCATGGGCGAATTATATAATTTGCCCACTTAAATCAAAATAAAACATGCACTTTTATTTAAACAAAAATAATAATCCATAACTCATTTTATTTATTATACTCGTGATTTATAAAACAAATATATATACTTGGAATTTATTTTCAATCCATACTCTTACTATATATTAAACCAAGCCTTTATTCAAACTCAAGTATTACTTTTCACTTCCATTTGATATGTGTATAAACTAGAAACACACTTTATCTTGAACAAAGTATTTAAATAAGTTGAATTCCTTTGCATAGTTAAATAAAATAATTTTAAGAACTCATTTTCTAATGTCCTATGATAAGGAATTTGAAATTCATTTGTAAAAGTCATGTGGAACTAAATAAATTCTCATTTATGAAATCATATAGAAATGAATCAAAATCTATTTATAAAAACCATATAAAATGAATCTTTTCTAATATAATCAAAATTATCATTTATGAAATCTTTTCTAATATAATCAAATTGATCATCATTTATATGACTCACAAATATACATGGTATAATCAAAATTATCATATATCAAAACATATCTAATATTTCAAACCCTTTTAATCTCTAATCACTGTTCGAGGTTGTTTTCAAAAGTAATGCAATTTAAACCCACCATCCCACCATTTCAAATGGTTAAAGTAAATTCAAATTAATTTAATACATGTTAGCAACGTCAATAACTACTTACAGGTGTAAACTCTATCATTAGAGAAACTAAACACTTGAAATTTCGTAAATAAAATCAAACAAAGCTTCAAAGCATGATATGATCATTATCAAGATTCCAATCACTTATATTACCTTCTAACAATCATAAAACAACCAAAACAACCTAAACAAATTTGTATCCATATCTAAATATGGTTTTTAAATCATAACATATACTTATAGAAGTTAGCTTAGGGGTGGAAGAGCATATACTCACTTTATTATAAATTTAATCTTTGTTAATTTACATTAATCTAAAAAGAAGTCTACTCATTGTAAATTAATCTAACATATCTATATATATGTTATAAAATATGAACTAGTTAGTTATACTCACTGTTCACTATTACTACCATCCCCAGATCTACCCTACCTACGTCAGCCACACCGCCAACACCATCACATCGCGACACCAGCCGTGCATCACCACTCAACGATACCACCTCCTACCATATGCGTGCATACTTCTATAACGACCTACCTTTCTGGATGGTTTAAATCGATAAAAATCCACACATGTCAACTCAAACCATTCAAAAGGGAGGATTGTTAATGGGGTAAATAAGAAAATAAGAGAAGAGAAAGAAAAATAAAACACAAAATCTCACAGCGGAATGATAAAATATAATAATCAAATAAACAGTTCATGAAGTTGTTTTACAAATAACATTTGATTACACTTTTACAATACAGATTAGAGTCATACATACAACAGGAATAATTAAATAATGCAGCGGAACAACATGATGCAGTGGAATAAATATAATAAATAGTAATAATATAAATCGTCATCTTCGTCCCCTAAAAAGATAGTCTTCAATACTGAAATGCTCTGGCTGACCAGAGCATAATGAAAAGACAAAACACTCGAGTCAAAACTAAAAGATCTTATGTAAGTTAAATCAAAATAAGTAAATATGAGTGTGGCTTAAGAGATGTTTACGAGATTTTACATCTCCTATCCAGTGTCTAATGTGCATGCAATAACTTAAGAGATGTTCGGGATCCCATCTCCTAAGGATCCATTAAACTATCTACATACATAATATAATACGCTATTATAATATGTCTACAGTAAAGTAAAGTATTAAAATAGCGTTAAGGCGTTACCCATATCCCCTTTAACATGTTTTATAAACACCGTAGTCTATACAGTACTGTAAACTCCACCAAACTGGTGGGCTACCAGGGAGCACTCCATAGGTACGACACAAACCTAAATCATAGTGGGCTCGATAAGGCATATGACAAGGCACGCGAGGCAATGCCCAGGGCAGGATACTACCGTTTTGTAGAATCGGGCAGGTGGTAACGCATAGCAGCAACTACCGCCCACCTCGGAACACACCCCCATAATCAAATCGAAGGTGGCCACCAAATAAATCACAAAGTAACGGATATGGTATCGAAGAAACATGTCCGATCGGAGGAGCGACCTCACTTGGCCCATTTATAGCTCCTGTTTTAGTCATATCAAGCTGACCTGAGTGGGTCAGGGCTACGTTCATACCTATACAGTAGCGTTCACCAAACCATCCTACTTCGTTCTGGATTCTCCACCATGTGCACAGTTGTTAAAGTGGTTTTTGGTATTGGCAAAGAGTATGACAATATCTGATCCCGGTCTCTTTAACAACCAAACACTTATTTCACACCGGTTGGTTCTTTTACATTTCCAAAACCGATTCATAATTGATATCAAAATATCATATTAATTTCAAAATCATATCACTTTCGAAATCATATTCACTTTCAAAATCATAATCACAAAATAGGTTAAACTGTCAAATAAAAATATTCGCATTTAAATCAATTGAATCTAAATCATACCTGTTCCAACTTAAATAGTTTGAATATTGAAAGTAGTTTATATTTTTGGAATAGTTATACATTAAAAATAGTATATATTAAAATATATATATTAAAAGTTGTTTATAAATTTAAAATAATATATATTAAAATAGTTTATATTTAAAAAAATAGGTTACAGATTAAAATAATTTATATATTAGAAATAGTTTATATATTAAAATAGGTTATATATTAAAAATAGTTAATGTATTAAAAATTATAAATATTAAAATATATATATATATATATATATATTAAAAGTTGTTTATAAATTTAAAATACTATATATTAAAATAGTTTATATTTTAAAAATAGGTTATAGATTAAAACAGTATATATATTAGAAATAGTTTATATATTAAAATAGGTTATATATTAAAAATAGTTAATGTATTAAAAATTATAAATATTAAAATATATATATTAAAAGTTGTTTATAAATTTAAAATAATATATATTTTAAAAATAGGTTATAGATTATATTTAGTTTATATATTAGAAATAGTTTATATATTAAAATAGGTTATATATTAAAAATAGTTAATGTATTAAAAATTATAAATATTAAAATGGTTTATATGGGCAAAATAGTTTATATGTTAAAAGAGTTTGTATATTAAAAGAGTTTATATCGAAAATAGTTTCAATTAGAATTATTTCTTCCAATTTCACAAATCAATTCAAAATCAACTTTAGTTCCAATAATTCAATTTAAATCAATCTCAGTTCAACGATTTAAATTCAAAAGGCTAAAGGTTTCAATTCAAATTCTCATTAAAAACCATTTCAATTTATATCGATTTCAAATCCATGTTTGAACTACAAATTTAAACCACTTCAAATTCAATAGGTTTCAAAGCTTAAATATTCAAACGTTTACAATAACTCAATTTTGAAATTTTCATTTATATTTCAAAATTCAACTTTAAGATTTCAATTTTAAATTCTTTAAACAATTCATTTAAACCAATTTCAATTTTAACAATTCAAAGCTTGGATTTTGAAACTAATTTAGCTCATATAAATCTAATTTTATTTCAAAATATCATTTAACTTGATTCAAACTTTAAGGATTTAAAATCATTTAATTTAACCAATCCGGTGTCCGTATATAATTTTCTACCCTATGGTCAAGTGATACGGATATATATCATTTCACCCATAATAAATTAAATTTACGGGTATATATCATTTCAACCCGTATCCCGAATCACAATTCCCAAATCCACAAAATCGCTCGGGTTTATCATTTCAACCCATAATGATTTTTCCCTAATCTATAAGATCGTTCAGGTATGTACCATTTCAACCCATAGTGATTTCCTAACAATAACTAAGGGAACTTGCAGTGTGATAATAACATATAAAATAAACATAACATCAAATCATCCAGAATGTCAACAATTAAGCATCCATCACAATCATCCTTCCAATCAACCAATAAATCACAACAATTAACTAGTTATCATTATCAGGCATTTAATTAGCAATTCAGTTCCAATATTAATTCAAATGGTAATTAAATCCAATATAAATTCAAATTAAATTTGAATGACAATTTAAATATACCAAACAGCAACCAATAAATTTCAAATCACATCATAAATTTAATTTAACCAACATAAGATGGTTTAGTATTTGTGAGTGGGTTAAAACACTCACCTTGATTTATCGACGATTTAAAATCTAAACAAAGCCCAAAAATTTACCAGGCTTAGAATGCAGCCAAACCAGCACCATAATGTCCGGAATTTCAATACGATCGCAATGGAAAAATCCCCGTGTGAATCCAAACTCCTATGAACAAGTTATGATAGTTAGAAGTTTGAAAAATTAAATAAAAGTTAAAATAATATGGAGGGCAATATAGTAATTTACCACGTCACTCAGCAAACCCTAACTCGTGCTCATGATCTCGATCACCTAGCATCGCATGAAGCTGCCACCTCTACAAACCAAACGCCGCCACCTCAGGCCGCTTCGCCCTGATCGACCACCACCTTTGAACTCCCTTGGTCCGCCGCCCCTACGCCCACACAGGCGCCGCCTCCGATTAAGCTATGGAGCACCGCTGCCGCGAGCCACCTTCGGCTAAAAACATCAATTTCTGGCGAAAATGATCGCCTCTAGACCAAAGTGACCGTATGGATGAACGCTGCTCGACACCCTCTACAATACTGCGCCCTCCGACCGTCGATCGGTCGACGATCCGCCGTCGATCGTGAAACCTTAGCAACGGACGATTGAGAAAGACCGTCGATTCTGGTCAAACCATGATTCGAATCGAAAAATGAATTGCTGCAGTAGATTGCGCTCATCGAGAGCTTTTCAACGATATAAAATATGCTATGGTTTGATGAATTTGAATTTTGAAATTGATTTGAAATTTTGAAATTAGGGTTTGGATTTGGGAATTAGGTTTCTGCCATTGAGAAAGAGGGAAGGAACAGACAGATAAAATTGTACGTATAGGGATAAGAAATAAAAGGCTGTTAGGGTTAGGAAAACTATTTATATTGACAGAGATAGGGAAGAATGAATGGACATATCGGATTGGGTCGAAACGATAACAACGACCCGAAAAGCCAGTTTCGTTTCTAAAACGAAAGCGGGTCATCCAATATATCGAAATATAAGTTTTCGATATTTTTAAATTCAATGGAACTAGTTTCAAGCCCAAATTCCATTGTATACAGAAGTTAGCTTTTAAAATCAGATTATTCTAATTTAATTCATTTAATCGATTTCTACGCGTCTCGAGCCCGCACGATCAAACGACAAGTCCGATCGCTACGAAACTTGAAATCCTACAATAATTCACTGTTACAGATCCGATGAAACTAGTTTCGTTGAAATCTGAGACAGTGGCCAAAATAGCAAATTTTCACGTTAATTAAATAAATAATTATTAAATGGATTTAATGACTTTTATATTCTAAATTAAAAGTTAACAACTTTATCATTTCTTGATTACATAGAAATTAATAATCTTTTACAATACAGTTTCCATGTTAAATCTGATATTTAAATATTACATAAATTTTAACGTTAAATTACAATAGGAATAAAACCTATTTTACTATAATTTAAATCCCAATAAATTCTTTTATTTTGATTTCACTCTTATTATTTAATCAACTATTACCTTATGAATATAATTAACATTAGTTTACATTTTATTACATTCATATTTACAATTGTCATCTTTTACTATATTAATTATAATATTTCAATTTTATTACTTCCATTAATTACCAATTTAATTCCTTATTTACAATTATAACCAAATTAACTTTACAATTATTTTAATTGATTGTAATTACATTAAAATAGTTATCAATTCAATTAAATCAACATTATCAAATTACATTCTAGTTATTTTCTCATTAATAAATCACAAATTTTAATTTCTTCCAATAGTAAATTATCGAAAAATACGGGTCGTTACACTCTCCCCCACTCAAAACTTTTCGTCCTTGAAAAGGGACAAGAAGGGATTAAGAAACTAATATATTTTATTTCAAATAATCAATTTATAGACACTTTAAACTTACATAATTAAGTATTTTAAATAAAATATATCAATTTATAAACAATTAAATCTTTCATATTCAAGTTTAATAAAAGTTTGAAAATAATTTCACTTTCACAAAAAATTTCAAAGTCTTAAATTCACGAAAAATTTCAGCAGAGTCTCCTTTGTACGGATAGGTCCGGAAAAAATAACAATATCAATAATTACAATATATATATATATCCAATAATAAAACATCCCAAACCATGGGAAAACAATTAAAATATCGTGCAAAACTGTAATCCGAAAACGTACCTATTAGTCGGGCAAATAACTTTATTTATGAAACCAAAAGCAGTAGCTATTGCTTCCATAAACCTGTATTTCACTTATATAATCCAAAATAGTGAGAATTATGTACAAGAGAAATATTTAGTTGTTTTAATTAGTAACAAAGCAAATCAACACAAAACATATGCAAACAAAACAACACAACCATCGTATGCAACAAAGAATCCATCACACAACCATAGCAACCAAAAACTAATGGTTTGTTCAGGTTCAGAAACCTTTAATCGTACAAGGGTGATAAATAAACTACTATGTGTACCACACGCTCAACAGCCTTAGATAATAACTTAATTGATTATTCATACAACCTTAAACAATTTGAAGTATCCTCTCCCAAACTTCCCATTAGCCAAACAACATAGAGTTTTAATATTATTTAAGTTTATTCGATTGGTTTCTTTTTCATCATTTACTTTTCATTTATTTTCATTCATTTATGCATTGTCTCTTTCCATTAATTTACCTTCATTTACTTACATATGTTATTTTCCATTCAATTATCTAGAACATCAATAAATCAATTCTTAAAATATTATATAAATTTCATTGCAATTTAATTCACATTCATTTACTTATATAACTTGATTTTCATTTAATATGAATATTCATGAATAAAACATTTCATACTTAAGTGTTTCTACCTTTTAATTCACATTTATCCTTTCTTTTATAGTGTCAATTAATAATAAACTTATTTATGAATCATTTCAGTCATTTCTTAAGATTATAAACATTTTCTTAGATAATATTCACTTTTTTACTATTCAATCTAATTATTAGCATTTCAAAACATTAACTTATGCTTATAACATTCCTTGTACATCAAAATTCTTATTTAGAGAAATAATTCTATTTGAACACTTCATTACTTAAGTTTTACTTGTATAATATTCTATTACATATTCCTATTTAACATTACAACTTTTTAAACATTTTTGGTAAGTTATATATGTGTTTTAAGAATGTAGTTGAATGTTACAGAAGTTTATCTTATTCATTTTAGTTAACAAAATATTCAATAATTATATCTTCTAAATTTTCATATATTTTGATTTACAAGTTACAAATTTCCAATTTCTTATACATTTCATTAATCACTTAGAATCTAATTTCTTATTTTTCATTTTAGAAGCTTTCAAGTATTAAAATAGTTATGATTTCATTTCATTACAATAATGAAATCCAAAATTTATTGAAAACTTAAGAACTAAATACCGGGTTTATTTCAAATCATTTTGAAATAACACACACACACACACACACTCATATCTTTTATATATATCAAATCATATTTAGAAATTAAAGTTAAGATTTGTTTATCAAACAAATGTGTAGTAAAGCTACTATAGTGGCCTTCTCACTTTGAAACTCGAAAATGAATGTCGATGATGCAGCCGTCATCATCGAAATTATTTTCCAGCGACAAAAGAGGGGAGTACGGAACTTATTTCCTTTCAAAAATTCCTTTAAAACATTCCTTTCAATCACTTTGAAAATATTTATATCCAAAATACTTAAAAATAATACTAATATTATATTCCATAATCTTTGAAAACTAATTTCAAAACTTCAAAACTTAAGTTCTCAAATTTCCATTAAATTCATCTTAGTTATAAATTCTATTTTGCAACCAATATTTATAAAATTCACTTCCTAACAAACAAGCATATTACATACAACAATATAAATTTATAAAAATTATTTTTTTATACACAAAATATAATATTAGGTAAAATTATTTCATTTACCTATATTTCAAAAACAATATTGTGTCGGTCTGCCCTATTAAGTGTTTAGAAATCCCTATCGATGCCATAGCGTCATATGTTCCGACCAGAATTTATAAATACTAAACAAAACAAATTAACACAATATAAAAACATTTTTATAACACTAACAAATATGCGCTCTCATATATATACGCTCAAACTACCCATTCTGGGGTATTACTACCCTATCTCTAATGGGTCAGACCCCACAAAGTTAAGGTTATCGCGAAACCTGGCTCTGATACCAAATGCAACGACCCACCTTTTTGGACAGTTTAAATCGACAAAAATCCACACATGTTAACTCAAACCATTCAAAAGGGAGGATTGTTAATGGGGTAAATAAGAAAATAAGATAAGAGATAGAAAAAAAACACGGAATCTCATAGCGGAATGATAAAATATAATAATCAAATAAATAGTTCATGAAGCTGTTTTACAAATAACATTTGATTACACTTTTACAATACAGATCAGAGTCATACATACACCAGGAACAAATAAATATTGCAGCGGAACAACATGATGCAGTGGAATAAATATAATAAATAGTAATAATATACTAAATCTTCGTCTTCGTCCTCCAAAAAGATAGTCTTCAATACTGAAATGCTCAGGCCGACCTGAGCGTAATGAAAAGACAAAACACTCGAGTCAGAACTAAAAGATCTTATGTAAGTTAAATCAAAATAAGTAAATATGAGCGTAACGGCTTCAGAGATGTTTACGGGATTTTACATCTCCTATCTAGTGTCTAACATGCGTGCAATAACTTAAGAGATATTGGGGATTCCATCTCCTAAGGATCCATTAAACTATCTACATACATAATACAATATGCTATTATAATATGTCTACAGTAAAGTAAAGTATTAAAATAGCATTAAGGCGTTACCCATATCCCCCTTAACACATTTTATAAATGTCGTAGTCTATACCGTACTGTAAACTCCACCAAACTGGTGGGCTATCAGGGAGCACTCCATAGGTACGACACAAACCAAAATCGTATTGGCTTGATAAGGCATATGACAAGGCACGCGAGGCAATGCCCAGGGTAGCATACTACCGTTTTGTAGAACCGGGCAGGTAGTAACGCATAGCAGCTACTACTGCCCACCTCGGAACACACCCCCATAATCAAATCGAAGGTGGCCACCAAATCAATCACAAAGTAACCGATATGATATCGAAGAAACATGTCCGATCGGAGGAGCGACCTCACTTGGCCCATTTATAGCTCCTGTTTTAGTCATATCAAGCTGACTCGAGGGGGTCAGGGCTGTGTTCATACCTCATACAGTAGCGTTCACCAAACCATCCTACTTCGTTATGGATTCTCCACCATGTGCACAGTTGTTAAAGTGGTTTTCGGTATTGGCAGAGAGTATGACAATATCCAATCCCGGTCTCTTTAACAACCAAACGCTTATTTCACAACGGTTGGTTCTTTTACATTTCCAAAACCGATTCATAATTGATATCAAAATATCATATTCACTTCAAAATCATATCACTTTCGAAATCATATTCACTTTCAAAATCATAACCACAAAACAGGTTAAACCGTCATATCAAAGTATTCGCATTTAAATCAATTGAATCTAAATCATACTAGTTCCAACTTAAACAGTTTGAATATTGAAACTAGTTTATAATTTTGGAATAGTTATACAATAAAAATAGTATATATTAAAATATATATATTAAAAGTTGTTTATAAATTTAAAATAATATATATTAAAATAGTTTATATTTATAAACAATAGGTTATAGATTAAAATAATTTATATATTAGAAATAGTTTATATATTAAAATAGGTTATATATTAAAAATAGTTAATGTAGTAAAAATTATAAATATTAAAATATATATTAAAAGTTGTTTATAAATTTAAAATAATATATATTAAAATAGTTTATATTTTAAAAATAGGTTATAGATTAAAATAGTTTATATATTAGAAATAGGTTATATATTAAAAATAGTTAATGTATTAAAAATTATAAATATTAAAATATATATATTAAAAGTTGTTTATAAATTTAAAATAATATATATTAAAATAGGTTATAGATTATATTTAGTTTATATATTAGAAATAGTTTATACATTAAAATAGGTTATATATTAAAAATAGTTAATGCATTAAAAATTATAAATATTAAAATGGTTTATATGTTAAAAGAGTTTGTATATTAAAAGAGTTTATATCGAAAATAGTTTCAAATTAGAATTGTTTCTTCCAATTTCACAAATCAATTCAAAATCAAATTTAGTTCCAAAATTCAATTTAAATCAATCTCAGTTCAACGATTTCAATTCAAAAGGCTAAAGGTTTCAATTCAAATTCTCATTAAAAACCATTTCAATTTATATCGATTTCAAATCCATGTTTGAACTATAAATTTAAACTACTTTAAATTCAATAGGTTTCAAAGCTTAAATATTCAAACGTTTATAATAACTCAATTATGAAAATTTCATTTATATTTCAAAATTCAACTTTAAGATTTTAATTTTAAATTCTTTAAACAATTCATTTAAACCAATTTCAATTTCAATATTTCAAAGCTTGGATTTTTAAAATAATTCAGTTCATATAAATCTAATTTTATTTCAAAATATCATTTAACTGGATTCGAACTTTAAGGATTTAAAATCATTTAATTTAACCGATCCGGTGTCCGTATATAATTTTCTACCCTATGGTCAAGTGATATGGATATACATCATTACCCGTAATAAATTTAAATTTAAGGGTATATATCATTTCAACCCGTATCCCGAATCACAATTCCCGAATCCATAAAATCACTTAGGTTTATCATTTCAACCCACAACGATTTTTCCATAATCTATAAGATCGTTTGGGTATGTATCATTTCAACCCATAGTGATTTCTTAACAATAACTAAGGGAATTTGCAGTGTGATAATAACATATAAAATAAACATAACATCAAATCATCCAGAATGTCAATAATTAAGCATCCATCACAATCATCATTCCAATCAACCAATAAATCACAATAATTAACTGGTTATCATTATCAGGCATTTAACTAGCAATTCAATTTCAATATTAATTCAAATGGCAATTAAATTCAATATAAATTCAAATTAAATTTGAATGATAATTTATATATACCAAACAGCAATAAATAAATTTCTAATCACATCATAAAATTAATTTAACCAACATAAGATGGTTTAGTATTCGTGAGTGGGTTAAAACACTCACCTTTGATTTATCGACGATTTGAAATCCAAACAAAACCCAAAAATTTAACAGTCTCAAAATGCAGTCAAACTTGTTCCATAATGTATGGAATTTCGATACGATCGTAATGGAGAAAACCGCGTGTGAATCCGAGCTCGTATGAACAAGTTATGATAGTTAGAAGTTTGAAAACTTAAATAAAAATAAAAATAATATGGAGGGAAATATAGTAATTTACCACGTCACTCATCAATCCCTAACTCGTGCTCACGATCTCGATCACCCAGCATCGGACGAAGCCGCCACCTCTACGAACCAAATGCCGCCACCTCAAGCCGCTTCGCTCTGATCGACCACCACGTTTGAACTCCCCTTGGTCGACCGCCCCTACGCCCACACAGGCGCCGCCTCCGATCAAGCTATGGAGCACTGCAGGTGCAGCCATGAGCCACCTTCGGCTAAAAACATCAATTTTTGGCGAAAATGATCGCCTCTAGACCAAAGTGAACATATGGATGAATGCTGCTCGACACCTTCAACAATACTACGCCCTTCAATCGTCCATTTGTGACGACCGCCCATGACCCCCGCACTGAACATAGAGATAGTGCGCTGTAAAGTGTGCCAGGCAGCCATGGACGGTTGCCAAGGTTAAGTTAAAACAGCAGAATCTATCGTATAACTCACAGCGCATGGATAAAATACAATAGAAAATATATATAGTGAAGCTTTACAGAACAGAATCTCCATTAAACCTCATAATAGTTGAATACAAACATCTGAATAGTCAATACATCAAGCCTCACTACATATCACTCAGAGAATATACAAAGCAGTGGAACATCCAGTACATATAGTAAGAAAGTAATATGCAAGCCTCCAGCTCGTCCTCATCATCAGCATCGTCGGAAACTAAGAACAGCACCTGTCACCTGCTACCTAGTCTGCCCATCCCAAAGCGGATGAACAGCCCAAGGCAATAAGAATTAAACATAAAGCCTTGAGTCAGACAACAGTCTTAGTGAGCGGTAAATTAACTAACAACATACCAAAAGAGCATAAAGGTAAAAGGAATAGGAATCCAACCCTCCCACTCCACCTCTTTCTACAGTGATAGCCCCCAGACACACTAAGCAGAAATAAACATAGCAAAGCAGACATTTAAAGTAAAGCAATTATCACTCGAGTCAAGGGCAATGTTTTCCAAGCATAAACCCCCAAGGCCTAAACCAAGATCAGATAAGCACCCAGAAAATATCGCTCTTGAGACCGAATGACGATACAACCAAACATCCATGACTCTGGCTATCACTGTTATCATTGCTTCAATACCACCGTTAGTTGAATAACCAGCACATTCTTTCAGCCGTCCGTCAAGGGCTAATGGTAACCCCGGTTCTAGACAGAACTCCGCACGTCGTCGCAGCCCGTGCCTAGGACTATCGAATCTGCCCAGAGTACTCGACTACAATCATAGCCTTTAGGGACTATCGAATCTGCCCAGCGTACTCTTGCTTTGAGTCTGCTAGAACCTTCAACAACGATGAAATCTCAGCCTTCTAGTTGTCCTCCTCGACAACCATTCTCATACTAGCTCAAGTGCCTCTCGAGCTCCCATTATCCTCAACTCGAACCATTTCACCGAGTTATCAACATGCTTGGAGTGATCCCGTCTGGATTAAACCAAGGCTATCTCATATCATGCCTCGCCTCATCTCATCATAGCAAAGCCTCATTCCAACATCATCATCAAGTCTATCCATATGAGCTTCATCATTCGCCACATATGCCACGAGCAGCTTTTCCAATTCAAGAGCCTTTCCCTTAGCTTTTTGAATCATCTTCGACCAACTTGTCCAAATCAAATCATCAATCAACTAATTTATAACAATCAATCAAGTAAATCATTAATCCAAGTAATCAAGCATTCAAACATGATCTAATAAACAATTATAACAATAATGGCAATTTCGTAAATAAAGAGTCCAAATCTAACAAGCATGAATCATGAGAAATATCTCTACAACTTGATGAATGAACTTGCATAGATTATCATGTAGTAAAATGGACGTGAAATCATCATGAACAACGGATCTATACTTAAGTGTAAGAAAATGCATGGAAATCACTATTTTAGCACAAAATCAAGCCATCAATCCGATATACTCCTTTGGATCCGTGTGAGAGATAATCACCACTCACCGAATCACCTAAACACCTTAAAAACAACACACTTCAGATCTGGACAGCGAAGGATCTAACTCGATCTATCAAAATTCCACTTCAAACGATGAAATCTCTCTTCAAAGAATGTAGATCTTCAATCTAAGCTCTTGGATCTTCGATTTGATCTTCGATTTGGATGGAAGGAATCACAAGATTAGAGTGGAGAAAAGAAGTGAAGAAGTGTAGAACTCAAGCTCTGAAAATGGCAGCACTTCGTCGCTTCAAAATCCGGATCCCAAAAATGAAGAAGAACCCACCTATTTATAGGCTGATTTCCCTTAGGTCGTTTGCTCGCTATTAGGTCGTCCACGACCTAAGAAACCCCACGACCTAAGCCTTAACGACCTAAGCCTATGCGCATCCACGACCTAACGGTTCTGTGCTTCCACGACCTAAAAATGTCTCGACCTAAGACTCAACGCTATTGTGCGACTTACGACCTAACTGCTTACGCAACTTAACAACAATCGCGACCTAACACTTGCGCGACTTAACACATATGCGCTTCCGCGACCTAAAAATACCACGACCTAAGACAATGCGCGACCTAACGACTCAATACCTACGTGACTTAACTGGGTTACGAACTAACACCTTACGACCTAATACTTAGCGACCTAATACCTCACGACCTAACTCCTAAGTCCTCTACGACTTAACTTCCTTAGGTCGCTCACTGCTACCACCAGCTTCCTTAGGTCGTTGCCGACCTAACCTCCTTAAGTCGCTAACTCGCCCAGTTTCCTATGCCGTTAACTCTTAAGTCGCCACTATCTAAAGTCGCCTATTCCTTAGGTCGTCAAATCCTATAGGTCGTCCCAAACTATCATACGACCTAAACCACTATACGACCTAACTTCCACACGACTTATCCCCTAATCCTTAGGTCGCCAACTTCCTTAGGTCGCTCCACTTCCTTAAGTCGTCTACTCCGACCTAACTACTATACGACCTAAGCCTTATCTCGTCCACGACTTAGACTCTGGACGACTTATCAACATTGCGACCTAATGACAACTGTTTTACAATATTTCGATCCGTAAAAATACGGGTCGTTACACCATTGGTCGATGATCCACCGTCGATCGTGAAACCCTAACAACGGACGACTGAGAAAGATCATCGATTTTTGGCCAACCTTTGATTCAAATCGAAAAATGAATTACTACAGTAGATTGCGATTTTCAAGAGCTTTCCAACGATATAAAATTTGTTATGGTTTGATGAATTTGAATTTTTAAATTGATTTGAAAATTTGAAATTAGGGTTTGGATTTGGGAACTAGGTTTCTGCCATTGAGAAAGAGGGAAGGAATAGACAGATAGAATTGTACGTACAGGGATAAGAAATAAAAGGCTGCTAGGTTTAGGAAACCTATTTATATTGATAGAGACAGGGAAGAATGAATGGACATATCGGATTGGGTCGAAATGATAACAACAACCCGAAAAGCCCGTTTCGTTTCCGAAACGAAAGTGGGTCATCCAATATATCGGAATATAAGTTTTTGATATTTTAAAACTCAATGGAACTAGTTTCAAGCCCAAATTCTATTGTATATAGAAGTTAGCTTTTAAAATCAAATTATTTTAATTTAATTCATTCAATTGATTTCTATGCGTTTCGAGCGCGCATGATCAAACGACAAGTCCGATCGCTACGAAACTTGAAATCTTACAATAATTCACTATTACGGATGCGATGAAATTAGTTTCATCAAAATCCGAGACAATAGCCAAAGTGAAAAAATTTCAAGTTAATTAAATAAATTATTATTAAATGGATTTAATCACTTTTATATTCTAAATTAAAAGTTAACAACTTTATTATTTCTTGATTACATAGAAATTAATAATCTTTTACAAAACAGTTTCCATGTTATATCTAATATTTAAATATTACATAAATTTTAAAGTGAAATTACAATAGGAATAAAACCTATTTTGTTATAATTTAAATCCCAATAAATTCTTTTATTTTGATTTCACTCTTATTATTTAACCAACTATTGCCTTATGAATATAATTAACATTAGTTTATATTTTATTACATTCATATTTACAGTTATCATCTTTTACAATATTAATTTAATATTTCAATTTCATTACTTCCATTAATTACCAATTTAATTCCTTATTTACAATTATAACCAAATTAACTTACAATTATTTCAATTGATTGAAATCACATTAAAATAGTTATCAATTAAATTTAATCAACATTATGAAATTACATTCTAGTTATTTTCTCATTAATAAATCACAAATTTTAATTTCTTCCAATATTAAATTCCAAAATCATATTTAATTTAATATTTTTAATTATCGATAAATACAGATCATTACAACTTCGATCACATCTCCCCAGTCGTCGCACACACAACATTCGGCTCGCCTATCGCCGACGCATCCGTGTCTCCAACTCTTCATTTGTGCGCCTCCATTGTCTACACCAGCTCTTGACGTACGTGCGCCTACGTTCTTTTAGTTTTGTGAATTAGTGCTAGGAGGAGATAAGGAGAAGCAGTTTTGGGTTATGAAGATAAGGGTGGAGGACATATGGGTAGTGGACGGGCTCAAAGATTTTGGTCCAATGAAAATTAAAAGTGAAATTTATTTTTCTTTTTAAATAAAACCCTATCCCTAATCCCCTTTAAATGCAACTGCTTTTAAATCAATGTTTTATACCCATTTAAAATCCACTAATTGCGTTTTATATATAAAAATATTATTCCATTATTATAAAGACTTTTCTTTTATTAAAATATCATTTTCCAACTTCAACAAATTTAAAATGATTGTTTTATATACTAGAACAATTTAAATTTTCACAAATATTATTTCTTTTGCAAAAATAAATTTTTATACAAATTTTGGATTTTAAAACAGGAAATAAATTTGAATTTTAAATCAATACTTCCTTTTTTATCAAATAAATCCAAAAATTCAATTTACTGAAACAAATTCAATAAAATATCCAATTAATTTACTAAAATTCATTTTAATATATTTAATATATTTTAACTTCAAACAGGGATATTACATTGCTCATCCTTTTAGACTTCAAAGGCCAAATAGATTCAAAAATAGGAATTTTTTAAAAATCTACCCTATTTATCTGTTGCGACCCAACCCAATTCCTATAATGGTATCGGAGCCCAATAGCTTATGTGATCTAAATTAGCGGTACTATGACTAATTTATTCTAGCCTACCCATTTAGTAGGATGTTTAGGAAGGTAGTGTCTAAGGTTGGGTTGTTGGGTACTCAATTACTCTACAGTGCCTAGCTATTGGCCATGCCCAAAGAATGATATAAGCCTAAAGGTTATCTCCAATATAAAGGCTCGAACTGATTATGGACCCTGGGCTAATTTTCAGTATTTGTTTGAAAATTTGAATAATATTTAAATTTTAAGTTAAAAATTTGAAAGAAATTCTACAAATGCTAAAAATTATTTTTCAAATTTGTTTTGATAAATTAATTAATTAATTTCAAAATTATATTAATTAATCGGATTAATTAAATAAATACTTAATTATGAGTTAATTAATTAAATTAAAAAATATATAATGTTGTATGTATATTTATCTCAAAATGTTTAATGTAATTAATAAAAAAAATTCAAAATTAGTTATTTTAATTGATTTTTTTAATTAGTTAAATTAATTAAATGTTAATTAATAAATAATACAAATGTATAGTGATATATGTATATTACTATAAATATTATAGTATATAAGTATATTCAATATTAAATTGTTTTAAATAAATAAATTAAAGTGTTAGCAAAATAATTAATTAAATATGATTTAATCAATAAAATTAAAATTAAAATAAACATGATTTAATTATAAAAGGTGGAACTGTAATAAACCCAAATTAGATTTAAGCAACGGTGTAAATCGATCGAACAGGACCGGACGGAGGTGTGTTCAGTTTCTATCCGAAATAAAATCGAACTGAACATGAACCGGACAAGATTTATGCTCGAAAAAGTTTTGCTATCCTAATTCATGTTCTAAATAAAATCAAATAGACATGGATGGATGTTTTTTGGCAACGGGCTCGAACGGACATGGACGGACATTGCTATTTACATCACATTTTATGTTTTTAATAGAATTTCTCTCAATTATATTATTTTTATCAATATGTACTGAAGTATAAGAATTTAATGAATCTTTACTCAATCAACCAACCAAACAGTTTTCATAAATATTTTGATGAACATAATGGATATACTGAATTATAAGAAATTCGGACAAATTCGAACGAACACGGGTCGGATGAGATTTTTTTCTCGCGCAAATTTTATTGTCCTAATTCATGTCCTAAATGAAAATCGAATGGACTTGGAGGAACATTTTTCGGCCACGGACTCGAACAGACATTAAACACTCATACAAAATTAATAGCCCCAGATTTAAGCAATAAATACATATGCATAGTACATATACCATGATCTGAGATATGTTTGACAATTAAATCATGAGGATATTTTAAAAGAGTTACTTGCATGCTCTTTAGTTGTTAAGCTTTCCTCAAGCTAGAGATGTTATGTGTAGTGTTATTAGTATATTAACTAGATGAGGTAAGATACATACACCTAAGCTTTTCTCAAGGTACATGCATTGAACTTAGGCCATCGCGAAATGCTAGGTAGAATTATCTCTCTTGATTTGTTGAGCTTTGCTTAAGGTTAAGATAAGGTTAGGACAAACATCACGGGTTAGGACTTATATATGATGCAACCGTTAAGGGGTTATGCATGTTGGCCTATGATTCGTTGAGCTTTCCTTAAGGTTAGAATCCCAAAGCATGCGAGTCCTAACACCCACTAGAAAAATCAAAAGATTTCTACGTTTTATTGTAAGGTTTTGAGAAACATCAAAGTCCAGTGGGAGCCTTATTAGAAAAACGAAATGCATACATTTAACCTTTCCAGTATTGTAAGAATATATGCTATAAAACTTAAAATAATCTACTTCGATAAATTTGGGCAATTAATATGATTGATGAAATGTTTACGAGTTGAAATATACAAATGAATTAAATTAAAAATTGAATTAGAAATATAAAATATACTTACCAATAAATATTTTTGCATGTTGTCAATTCAAGTCCTATGTAAGCGCCTAATTATATAACTATTAAATACATTTGCAGCTTGGTCACTTTCATCGCGTATTGTCTTCTATGGTTTTCTAACTCTTAAAACAATAGAAGAATATGGATATTTGATCCATATCCAATCACATATAAATGTTATATGGTGAATGTTTGCAATTGGTAATGTAGAAACCTAAATGAGCAAGTAAACCATATTGCGAGATCATGTATTAAATATGATTGATTATATTAAGGATTAGTAAGGATCTTATTTTGTTAAATGTACCAGTAGACCAAGAGCTATAGGATGAATATAATAATATGATCATTGAAATTCCCGTTTGATCAGTTTACGTAAGGTGTAACTTATTTAATATCCTTAAATGATAAGGATGACCTAATACACTTTTGTAAAGAGTTCGTTACAGTCTTTCCATAAGGGTTTCCTTTTTGAATGGTTTGACCATTTAGGAAGGAAAGTGAATGTACGAGAGTTGATGTAACGTAAGTTACGGTTGGGATGAAGAGAGTGAATGGTCACTTCTGCTTCATGAAGAGACATCGGAAACAAGAATTATATAAAATACTAAAAGATAATAGGATCTATTCCAAATGTATTTTCATGTAGAAATTTGTTTTCTACGAGGTTTGTTTCTTTGAACTTAAGATATTTGCTCTAAAAACTCTCGACTATAAGCAAGTTACAATAAATGAAATAAATAGCCCATATCAAGTGGTCGAATGGAACTTCGTATTTCATATGCTATCATAGTAATGGCAGAAATAATGGGATCATAATCTATAACACTTTTTAGTTGACGCATTGATGTTACGAAAAATGTTTTCGTAAGTATACCAAATATTATATATGAAATAATTATTATTTTCATTACTGATTGAAAATAGTTTTATTTCAAAATGAATATTATGAGTTTACGTTGTAAGATAAAACTATAATAATGGTATTTTCTTTCATAACAAAAATGATGCATTAGAAAATATAGAAGTATATGAAATTATTACATTTATTTCGGAATTATAGACTAAGCCACAGTTTGAGAAATAGTTCTTTAATCATATGATTATGAATCATATGGTACTAGTGAATTGTACTCAAATGATTAAGGGCAAAGCACTCATTCAGTGGGAGTGACATAAGAGCTGCTAAACTCTTTCGATTGATACATATAGATGTATGTAATCGTAAGTCTATTGATACCAAAGCGATTCCTTATACTTCGTTAAATTCACTGATGAATTATCATAGATATAAACATGTGATTTTGATACATATGTAGTATTACAATGGTAAGCTCATAGAATATAAAATGAAATTAAATAAAATAACTTGCAAAAGGAAATAAAATTATTCAATTTGATCAAATAGGCGAGTATATTGGAAATGAGTTCTAAATACACCTAAAATGAATAAAGATTCGATCTTAATAGTCATTCCTCCTTATGATATATAATGATGTATCAAATCCATCGATAAGGAGTAATCGAACTTTGTTGGACGAAATATGATTAATGATGAGTAAAGTCGAGTTATTTTTCCCATACGGTCATGTATTTAAGAATAAATAAATAAGATTAAAATTAATTTCATCTATAGTATAGTTTGCAAGGTCATATAAGGTAAGAGTTTATAAGAAACCAATACATATCCTTGATCAAGGAGTTGACAGGTTGTGTAAGTCGAGAGACTACACATGTAATATTTGTTTGTGAGAGATCTTGTGTGGGCCACCACAAAGAAGTTTGGGACCGACCATATTGATTGATCAACTTATGTTATAAACATAAGTATTGTAAACTTGAAATTAAGCAAGTTTTATATAAGTAATTCATAGAATGTTTATGGATACCCATTTCATTACACTGAAAAACAATTGTTGTTTCAAATACGCAACTTCACAACGAAGGAATTTCTTTTAGAAATTGTTAGTAGTAAAATGGATTTAGATACAATCTAAAGATAAAACTGATTATGAAGGGTGAAATGAAATCTACCAAGTCTAAATTGACACAACATATTAGAATATCTAATAAGAATTCTTGCACATTAAAGAGAAATTTTGAATTTCTTATCAATGTCAAGAAAATATAATTTCCTTAGTTGTCAATAAGCCATTAAGAGTACTGACACTGCCATATGACATGATGCAAAAATCCGAAATGGATTCGAAGTACATTATCAAAATATGATTTTGATAGTTGTATCCGAAGAGAAATGATCCATCGGCCTTAAATTTGTTATCGAGAAGAAGATGATTATAGTTGGAATAGAGTAAGCAATGTTGATAAGAATAACATCGTAAATTTCAATTGTTGAAATTAACCGTAATAGATTCATCATTCAACATGCTTGAATAAATTCGCATTTTACACGTGGAACTATCGCCCAGTATGATTTTGATTTTTGATACTTATACAGAAGCAGAAATTCTAAATAATGATTTAGAATATACTATTTACACATAACAACCAAAGTGTAAAGTCAGTGGTAGCGATAAAAAGTTTGTGGGCTTTGGATATGATCCAAGAACTGATATGAAAGTATAATTCAATAAGCATCGGAGTTGAATAAGTATTTTGATAGAAATATCAAATAGTTTGATCTTCGGTCAAAATGTAGAGGCAGCGTGTGTCTCTAAGAAAGAACTATAAGGGTACTATAATATCTCATAAACTCATGTTAAAACCATTATAGTTTGGTTGTTTAATAATCAACGGTGGATTTGTAAATGACATCTTTTGTAATCAGTAGAAAAGGACGATTGGAATTGTCCCAAACGATATACATAGACACCATATTAAAATGTTTAATATGAAGCATATGAGATGGGTTCCTTCTATATTGACAATATGAATTACCACATATGCTATGTTGTCTACTATATCACATTTAGCTTATGTACTTGGTACATCGAACGAGGATCAAATCCAAACTAAAATTGCTATATGGTAGTTTAGAATATTCTTGAGTATTTATGAAATACTAGAGAATTCTATATAAAAACAACAAAATATTATTAAAGGAGTGCTCAGGCTCAAACTTCATAAGTGATATTGAGCATAATATGTCAATCCTAAATCTTGTTTAGTCTTAAGTTAAGAATTCTAAGTTGGAAATGCTCTAAGTAATAAGTAATGACCGATTCGACCAAAGGGCGAAGTACATCAACTTAATTAGCACGGTAATAAAAGAAGTATAAACGACAAATTTATAATAGAGCTAGGGATGATTCCAAATGTTGAGAATCCTATGACATTATTGTATGATAACAATGCTGTGATACAGATCGCAAAAGAACATGGAGCTCACTAGAAGTCGAAAAACATACTCTGAAAAGTTCAACATTATAACATACAGTTTATCAGTGTCGGAGGAAGTTGACCAACAGTAAATAATTACGACAGTATAACATATTCATTCACTAAGCGACTAGCTCAATCAATTTTGAGAAAATCGATCGATAATGGTGGAATAAGATTCCATAATCGAGCCTAAGTGTAAGTGGGAGAACGATAGAGTTAGGGGTATGCACTAGGAGCAATTATATAATTTGTTATATATAACTCGATGACTAATCTTGTTCATAATAAAGGTATTTGATTTCTAATATGTACTTTGTTATATAGTGATATAATTAATTGAGTAATTAATTTAAAGTACATTGATTAGAAAATGCTTAATTTATGTTATGTGATAGTGATTACAAAATATTGTAATCATGAATTTTTTTCACATTGTATAATAACATATTGTTTTAAATATTCTAGGTCGAGATGTTTGGAGAAAGAATATCGATGGATCCGTTGAGACTAGAATATGTAACACTCTCCAAATGTTGGGTAGTGCATTACTCATGGCCGCTGAGAGGCACTGTAACGACCCTGAATTTTGAACGAATTAAATTGGAAATATTTAATTAATTTTAAATATTTGAACGACGATTTAATTTGAATCCCCGATTTAAATTTGGATTTGGCGATTAAATTATAAAATTTAATCGATTGGAAGTTGAATAAAAATTTGAATCTTCAATTTTAGGCCGATGAAAAATATTTCAAAAGCTTTTAAAATTCGTAATGATAATACTGAAGATAACAGAAGTTTCAGAATCGAATTTGAAAGTGTTTGTTCAGTTTTGAAATTCGTAACGTTTGAATCGATATTTAAAAATAGCCGTCCGAGGCACAGTCTCGGAATTTGACGAAACCAGTTCCATTGGGTCCGTAATATTGTATTATTACTGGATTTCCAATTTCGTAATTATCGGAGCTGTTATGTGACCGTACGACACATAAACGCATTGAATTTTTATCGAAATTCAATTTGAATTTTAAATTTTTAAACTGGTCAACGTCAGCACGTTTCGTTCCTAAACTCATGCCTACAACTACGCCTACAATCGTGCAGAGAACAGGGTAGAAAATCGTGAAAACCCATGCCTCTTCAATTTTAAATATCCCTCTTCAATTCTTTTTCTGTTCGTTCAATTCAAATCACAGAAGGAAAAGAATAATGGCCGAAGCCCTTTACTCTCGTTCAAAAATAAATACCCACCTTCTCGTTCGATAACATTGATTCATTCGAACGCCATTTCGTTCGAATTAAAAGATAAAATAAATCGAGCTCGAGGTCGCATACAAATCTCGATGGGGGATCGAGGGATCTGGAGGTCGCAAGTCGCGGCATAGCAACTGGAAGTGGTCGCGATGGGGCAGTATCGCGTACGAAACTAGGGCTTGTTGGGGTCGCAAATTGGGTTTGTCGGCAGCGCGTGCGCTCGCGAACGCGAGGAGGAGGGCGAAGGTGTCTCGATCCTCGTAGCATCGGTCAGGGGAGCAGGGCGTGGCAATAGTGGTCGGCGACGTTGATATTTCTGGTCTGGGTGGATGCTTGCTTAAGTGGTGGAGTCGCGACTTCCTGGGAAGCGCGTGAAGTTCGATTTTAGGAATAGCCTTGATGGTTTCTGTCGAGCAGGGTAGGTGCAAAACTCTGCTCGTTCAAGCGGCAATGGCAGGCTCGAGTTCGAGCAAATCGGTGATGGTGATACTCGCAAGTCTGTGGGTCACGAAGCATTGGGCACTGGCGTGCGATCTGGGTGCTCGCGATTTCTTCGGTACAGATAGGTATAAATTTATTTTCGAAGAAAAAAATAGCAGTTGTTTGTTTTAAGTGTGTATATATATATACATAAGATTTTCGTATGCCGCAGTTTAAAATTTGAATAATTTTTAGAGAAAAAAATATAGCAGTAAGTTTATAAGGTAATTTATTCATATATGAACATTTATACAGTAAAGTTGTTTTGAAGTTGTTTTGTATATTTACTTAATAGTAATTGTTTTTAAACTAGAAAAGGTTTGTATAAAGGAAAAAAAATGAATATTTGAAATCTGAAATTTATTTATACAGTTTACATTTAATTTCAAAAGAAAACAAATATGCATCCATATATTTTGATTTTCTAAGTTATGTAGAAATAATGAACTATGGTGATTAACTCTATTTAAGAAGAATGAGTTTAAAAATGAAATTTTTAGTTAAATAAAATTATTTAAAAGAAATTTGGTTAGAAATAAAATTCGTTGGAGAATTAAAACTACCAAGCGAAAATTTGTTATTCAAAATTTTCAAATATTAATAAATTGTGTAAATATTTATACCAGGTCAAAAGATCGTGAAAAACAAACTGGGATTGAAATTGGATTGCAAATTAAAAGCAAAGGTGAGATTTTCTCACTCAAATTGAAAGTGGAATTTTCAGTTATTGATTGATGATTTGATTGCTATTGGATGTGGTATTAGATATGATAGGATATATCTATATATATAGCAATATATACATATTGGCATATGTATATATTGGATTGATGATTTCCCGCCTCGTATAGCGGATGAGACCCTATTGCGCCGTTAGTAAGCGGATTTTTATAAAAACCCATATACCGCGATATTCCACCTCGAAGTGGAATGGTATTGTGCTAACGTCTTTGGATGCAGGGAAACAGGTTGGAGGGATCCAACTGGATTCCTCAACTGTATTTATTTATTTACAGATGTTGATATATATTCTGTTATCATATGATGATATATGATGTTTGATGTTGTGATGGACTAATTGATGCGTTGCATCATTGGATTCAAATTTTGAAATTTAAAAATAACGATGTTGATTTTAAAAGTGAAATTTTAAAAGTGATCTTTGAAAATATACGTTTATTTAAATTGTTGAATTGATTTACTTTAAATAGATAAACGTTAAAACTTTAAAGTTATAAAAGTTAAGATTTTGTGAATTTTAACAAAAAAGTAATTTCTTTTGAGATAAAGAGTTAAGAAATTTATAAAATGTGAAGATATGAAATTTATAATTATAAAATGTGAAGATATGAAATGTATAGAATTATAAATTGTAAAGATATGAAATTTATAGATTTATAAAGTATGAAGTTGCAGAATGAATGATTATAAGAAATTTACTTATAAATTGGATTTTTGCTTTTAAATGGAATATTGATCGGATTGTTAATAAAGAAGATTTATAAATCAAAGTTGTTAAAAAAATATAGAAATGGGATTTATAAATGTTGTTTTATAAATTCAAAATCAATGGAGTTTGATAAATTAAATGTAGGAGGTCATTAAAGAAGATATATTCGCGATTTTGGATAGCGAATCTTTATTGAAATAAAATGTGTAGAGATGATTGAAATTTGGTTAAGTTAATTATATTCACGATTTTGGACAGTGAATATATTCTTAAGGAAAATGGATATGTTCTGGAGAAACGATATTATAAAAATGAAGTAACTGTTTTAAAAGATGTTTTAAAACGTGTTAAGTATCGAATACATAGATTTCAACATTTATTGTTGAAATAGACGTTTTCGAGAAAAATAAGGAAATGGTAGACTATAACACTGTTATTATAGTAAATGATTTCCGAAAGGAAATATTTCTATGTAGTATTGGGATTTATATATCTATTTTAATTTCGAATCCCTATACTAGTGATTTTGAGTCGTCGTAACGATGTTTTACGCAACATTCGTTTTTGACTCAAATAGATGTTAAAATTTATGATTTCCTTAAAGAATGAATATATACTTAATATTGATTTAAGTATATCGAATATTTTCCAAGTGTTGAAAATAAATGATTTGTGAAATACTTATTTTTAAATAAGTATGGAAATGCTTTTCCAAAATAAAATGAAACGTTTTAGAATTTATCTTTGTAAAGATAAATTGAAGGTGAATATTGAAATCGATTTGAAAATCGTATATCAGTAGATATTTGAAAAATATAAATTCACTATGGAATTTATAAAAGGGAGACTGTTTAAAAATAAATATCGATTTATTTTAGAAGTGTGGAAATTTTATATCTAGTAAAAGATATTTTGGAAGATAAAATAATTTGGAAAATTATTTGGAATCTGATGATGTTGCGCATCTTTATCGATAGTTAAATAACCGACTATCAATAATTACCTTGAGTAGGTATTTGTTGTGAATTGGATAAATTTGAATGCCACACTTATTTTTGAATAATCGCTCACTATTCGGGTTAGCCGGGAAAGGACCATGGGGTCGTATAACCCATTCCGAATATGTGATACGTCGTTATGAATTGCATTCGAAGACCGGTGTTGAAGACCGGATATTTTTGAAAACGGAAGGATTACCGTCGAGTTACTCTACATCGACTGATCTTCGATTTAGAGGTTTTATCACCCTTAGTGACGGGAAGTCCAGACGTGATTAGAAATTTATCCGGATATGCAAGGGCTTCGTGAGAAGTGCCTTCGGTTCTGTTCGATCCCGGAACAGACTTGTATGGATTGTGTGTCTGACGTTACAATTTGAGATATAAAGCTGATTTCTTTCAAATACATATCTGTTGGTGGCGGAGAATTTATTCTCTTAGCTTAACACCCTTCTCTGAGACGTACGAGCTCAGAGGTTATGTAGTTGAAATTTATCAGCGATATATCCCAATTTGGTAACGTGGCATACTGAGTGTTGCTGTGGAATGATCGGTGTTTGATCATTTGCGATATGATCATTTGTTTGATCTTATATCTTTGTGATCATAGGTTGATCATTTTTGTTTGACCCGAAGCAGGGCTTTTTGAGAAAGCGTAGCTTTGTGGACGAGACTTCATCGAGCCTCACACCCCGGAAATGGTCGAAATAGGAAGGATGCGGCAAGGTTCTAGGGAGTAGCGCCCCTTAGTGTATGTCATTCCTTCTGGATAAAGGTGGTATCATGGTATGGAGCCCAGATACTTAACCTCTGTGGTTACTGCATTATTATTATCTATGTGGTTTGTTGCGAATCGGGGATCCTCGGGAAGATCGGTGACGATCGGGGGATGGCATACGTGTAACATCCCAAAAATTTTCGACTTTCGAAAATTCAACATCGATACTCACTTTATCGACTGTTGAGCCATCGAATGCCGGAAACCCGAAAAGTTATGGTTTTAAGAAAGAAGAAAAAGGTAGAAGAAGAAGATAGAAGAAAAAGAAAGAAGAACAACAACAGAACAAGAGCAGAAACAGAAACAGAAAACAATATCAGAATCTCACATATCGCAGCGGAACAATATATAATAGATAAATGAATATCGTTTAAAAACAAAAGAATTATATCTGTTATTACATTACATCACATCATATCATCAGAGTCAATAAACAACAATGGAAAGTTATATAAACTTGTCCTCATACAGAATATACAGCGGAATAAATACTATCAGATACAAATACTACGTCTCGTCATCCAGCTTGCTTCCAAAGCTCCAGAATATCCAGAATATCCTGATAATATAACTCTAGGCTGCCCGTGTGGAAATTGGTGGGCACCCAGAGTTTAGAAGGGAACAATAAACTCCGAGTCAGTCATGGTGACTGGTGTGAGATCGTAAAACAGTTATTCTTTAAAATAAACAACAGGAAAATTTTAAAGTCAAATTCGAAATGCTTTTGGAAAATGAAACTACCATAAGACCTCCCACCACACACACAATGCAAACGCAGAATTGGAGGAGATTTCTTCTTATGATAGTCAAAGATGCTTACTACGCCAAAATCAAATTCTTTTTGATATTATTATTAGTGCATAGTGTAGAAAACATTTCGAAAGTATAATATTAATCTTAGCCAGCATAGGCATTCCGCACTTATGCCTACTATAGCTACCATCCAAACAGTGGTGACCACCATAAGTGAATGATAGGTTCTACAACTAAAACCGTACAAGATCGTATTGTTTCTTTGGATTTCCAACAAATGGCCAGGCTAAGGAACTTCCTATCCACGATGGGTACGTCCCTGGAATAGACGACCCGAGAACCTAACCGGATCTCTGCCAACACAAGGCCGGGTTACCTTTGCAAAAATAGGTAACTACTGACACGCGTATGCCATCCCCCGATCGTCACCGATCTTCCCGAGGATCCCCGATTTCCAACAAACCACATAGATAATAAAAATGCAGTAACCACAGAGGTTAAGTATCTGGGCTCCATACCATGATACCACCTTTATCCAGAAGGAATGACATACACTAAGGGGCGCTACTCCCTAGAACCTTGCCGCATCCTTCCTGTTTCGACCATTTCCGGGGTGTGAGGCTCGATGAAGTCTCGTCCACAAAGCTACGCTTTCTACAAAAAGCCCTGCTTCGGGTCAAACAAAATGATCAACCTATGATCACAAAGATATAAGATCAAACAAATGATCATATCACAAATGATCAAACACTGATCATTTCACAGCAACACTCAGTATGCCACGTTACCAAATTGGGATATATCGCTGATAAATTTCAATTACATAACCTCTGAGCTCGTACGTCTCAGAGAAGAGTGTTAAGCTAAGAGAATAAATTCTCCGCCACCAACAGAAATGTATTTGAATGAAATCAGCTTTATATCTCAAATTGTAACGTCAGACACACAATCCATATAAGTCTGTTCCGGGATCGAACAGAACCGAAGGCACTTCTCACGAAGCCCTTGCATTTCCGGATAATTTTCTAATCACGTCCGGACTTCCCGTCACTAAGGGTGATAAAACCTCTAAACCGGAGATCAGCCGATGTAGAGTAACTCGACGGTAATCCTTCCGTTTTCAAAAATATCCGGTCTTCAACACCGGTCTTCAAATGCGATTCATAACGATGTATCACATATTCGGAATGGGTTATACGACCCCATGGTCCTTTCCCGGCTAACCCGAATAGTGAGCGTTTATTTAAAAACAAGTGTGGCATTCAAATTCATCCAATTCACAACAAATACCTACTCAAGGTAATTATTGATAGTCGGTTATTTAACTATCAATAAAGATGCGCAACATCATCAGATTCCAAATAATTTTCCAAATTATTTCATCTTCCAAAATATCTTTATTAGATATAAAATTTCCACACTTAACCGTTTGAAAACAAATTTCAAATATTCACCTTTCTAATTATCTTTAAAAGATAAAGTTTCAAACCCCTCGTTTCATATTGGAAAAGAAATTCCATACTTATTTAAAAATAAGTATTTCACAAATCATTTATTTTCAACATTTGAAAATATTCGATATACTTAAATCAATATTAAGTATATATTCATTCTTTAAGGAAATCATTCTCTTTAAACACATTTATTTGAGTCAAAACGAATGTTACGTAAAACATCGTTACGACGACTCGAAATCACTAGTATAGGGATTCGGATTTAGATAGATATATAAATCCCAATATTACATCAAAACATTTCCTTTCGGAAATCATTTACTATAACAACAGTGTTATAGTCCACCATTTCCTTATTTTTCGAAAACGTCTATTTCAACAATAAAAATGTTGAAATCTATGTATTCGATACTTAACACGTTTTAAAACATCTTTTAAAACAATTAACTTCATTTTATAATATCGCTTTCCCAAAACATATCCATTTAATTTAATAATATATTCACTGTCCAAAATCGTGAATATACTTCACTAATTACATTCCAATATTTTCTACACATTTATTTCAATAATAATCCGCTATCCAAAATCGCGAATATATCTCCCTTTTATTCTACAACATCTGTTCACTTTATAACTTCACGTTATCAATCTATTAATTTCATTCACTTTTGAAATCCATTTATACTTCTTTTTAACACTTATAAAAATTCGTTTTATAAGTCCAATATTTTGATTTACAACATATCAATTTTATAAATCTTTCTATACAAATCGTTTATAGTTATTCAAAATCCAACTTAAACCATTTTATAAATAAATCGACTTTTATTTCAAAAACGACACTTCGGTTATATTTCACTAAAAATTATAACTTTTATAACTTTAAAATTTTACGTTTATAAATCGATTCAAAAATCCCATAAAACGTATGTTTCCAAAAATCACTTTAAAAACCCTTTTAAAATAACAGTCGTTATTTTTACATTTCAAAACTGAATCCGATGATGCCACAACACCAATCAGTCCATCACAACAGTCAAATATCATATATCATCATATGATAACAGAATATATCAGAATATCTGTAAATAAGTAAATACAGTTGAGGAATCCAGTTGGATCCCTCCAACCTGTTTCCCTGCATCCAAAGATGTTAGCACAATACCAATTCCGCTCCAGTACGGAATTATCGCGGTATATAGGTTTTTATAAATCCGCTTACTAACGGCGCAATAGGGTCTCATCCGCTATACGAGGCGGGAAATCATCAATCCAATATATACATATGCCAATATGTATATACTGCTATATATATATATAGATATATCCTATCATATCTAATAGCACATCCAATAGCAATCAAATAAATAACTGAAAATTCCACTTTTCAATTCTTGAGTGAGAAGATCTCACCGTGATTTTAATTCTGATCCCAGCGTTTATTTCGAATGAAATTAAACAGCCGTTTAATTTCACTCAAAATTTTCACTGACCCCGATCGCTTCCAATCCAGTTGCATCGCGTAGTATTCGACGATACGATTCCAACGCATTTTGTTTCGCCTTTTTCCGATCTCGCAGCAAAAAGATATGCATTTTTAAAGTTATACGAATTATTTTTAATCAATTTACAAATATTTTATTTTCAAATCTAATCCCTACTGAATCTGCACCGTTCGTTTCCTTGATGAGAATCTGGCCCGTCTTCTTCTTTCTTCCTTCACGTAGCTCCCAGGTAAGTGAATCACGTTTAAACCCATTTGCCGCCATCTCAACATCAATTTCGCCCCCACCTCCGCCGCCTTCCACTACGATCAGAAGTCACCACACGAAGCACCAATCCATGCTCTATCCACGCCGCGAGTATCTCAAAGCTCGGTCCCCTCTAGTGTCGAAACCCGTGCCCAAATGTTGGTCGTTCGAATGAAAATAGCTGTCGATTTACTCGACTAAGATCAATCATCACCGTATAGATTTAGAGCTCTCATCTTGCTCTACAATCTTCGTTTAGAAAGTTTTGTGAATTAGTTAGTGGATTGCAAGAAAAATGAGGAAGAAGCTTAGTGTTTTTCGGCCATTGATGAGTGGAGGTGGCGGCTGAAGAAGATAGATTAGGGTTCCCTCTTGAACGTATATATATATACGTATATAAATTAATATTAAATTCATTTTAAACGACTTTTCCAAACAATCTCCAAATCTGACGTGCCGACTGACGTTCCTAAGGTTTACCCCGCGTTCCGAACGCAATGGAACGTGTTTCGGGAGCTAATTCGGACATCTGTGCGAGATACGGAGAAAAACGATCAATTTAAATTAAACCGATTTAAATCGATTTCGAGGCGTTTTGGCTTGCCCCGGACAAACGGCACATCCAAAAATTACGAAATTTGAAATCTTACAATAATATCACATTATGGATCCGATGAAACTGGTTTCGTCGAAATCCGACACTGTTTGAAAAATGACTATTTTAACTCGACGATTTAAAATTAAAACGATATCGATGCGTTTCGAGCTGCCACGGTCAAACGACAACTCCGATGGATACGAAAATTGAGATCCGATAATAACTAACTATTACGGATCCAATGGAACTGGTCTCGTTCAATTCTGAGACTGTTCGAAAATTGGCTATTTTTTACAATCGATAATTAAATATTAAAATATTCAATTTTCACAATTTAACTCCAAATTCAATTTTAAGAGTTCTAAAATATTTCTATAACTCCAGTATGATTAAATAAAATTTTACAAATCATTTTAAATCATTTTAAACTCGATTTTCAATTATCTCTGGAATTCCAATTATTAATTTATCGATTTAATTGTCAAATTAAATCCAATATCCTTTAAATAAATTATTCGACTTATTAAATTCATTTATTCATATTCAAAATTAATTAAATATTCAAATTTTAATTATCAAAAATTCTGGGTCATTACAAACTTCCCCCCTTAAAAGAATTTCGTCCTCGAAATTACCAAGTAAGAAAGAAAGGTCCTTAGCTCGTCTACTATTTTCTCAATTCAATAGTTTTCTCAAATTTTCAAAACAAATCTTTCTAATAAAGATTCGTTATCATTCAACTAGCTTTCTAACTTCAATTATGAGTTTTAAACAACATTGTTTACTTCAAAATTCAAATTCGAGTTTAAATTCAAAATTTAAACTTTCAAAATTTCTCAAAATCTTCTAACACTCGAAATTTTCGAAAAATTTCGCCAGCGTCTCCTTTGCGCGGCTAATACGACACGACTACAAAACGTCCCTACGGACTCTCAGATTTCAAAAAGAAAAAGAAAAAGCCAAGCGGCTAGAGAAATAAGTCATCAAATCTCATATTCAAATTTAAATACATACCTTTTTCGAGCAATTCAAATTTATCTTTGAAGATCAAATCCAGTTTATAACACCTGTATGTCCTACTAGCCATAATATCTAGTTACACATTCAAACCAATTTGCCAATTCTGTTACAAAATTTTCAATATAACTGCTTATATCATCTCTAATTCACTATTGAAGTTATATATTCAATTTCGTTCAATTTTTACATTTTCAAATTCATTTGAATTCAATTCACAATTTCAATTCAATTTAACTTCTGAATATTGAATTTTTATCAATTATCTTTCATTCACAACTGCATCATTTTAAATTAGTTTTAATTACTAATTCATTCGTCTTCAATTTGAATTTTATTCCAATCAGATTTCAAATATTCTATAAGTTATCAACTTATTTACATCTTGATTTATACAATCATTTGTACATTCACATTCACAATTCCATTTCATTAAGGAATTTTATTTTCATTTATAAATTCATTTACAATTTATATTCACCATTTTATTCATATATGAATTTATTTCCTTATACTTTCAATTCACATTTATAGATTTCATTTGTTAATGAACTTTAATTCCAATCCCAATTACATAATTTACATTAACAATTTCTATTTGTATAAGTTATCAATTCAATCATATTCCATAAATATTCTTATACAGTATTCCAGAGTCTTTTCAACATTTCAAAACCATTTTTGAAAATAATTCAAATCATCCTTTGAATTTTCTAAAACAAAATCCAAATTTTCAAAACAACTTCCATTTAAAACAATTTGGCAGCAATTCCTCTTTTGGAAACCCGAAAATGAACACCGGTGATGTCGCGATCATCATCGAAGTTATTTTCCAGCGACCGGAAAGAGTTTAGAGCTTTCATCTCTCTAAAATACTTTTCAAAACCTTTGAAATTCATTTTCAAATCAAAAAGAATTTAAACTTTCCAGATCTCCAAAATTTACAAATTCCTTTCAAAACATTTCCAAAAACTTCTCTAGAATCTCATTTTAAATTACAAATTACATTTATAATTTACATTTGTATATGGATTTATTTCTTAACTTTGGAGTTATAATTCCAATTTCTTATTCAATTTCAGTGATGATAATTCACTATTATTACTTCCTAACATCCATGCAACCATATACTATAGTACTTTATAGAAAAACATTTCTTTTCTATACAAAAATAGTTTTGGGCAAAATTATCTCATTTACCCTATTTTATTACAATACTGTGCCGAATTGTTCTATATAAGTGTTTAGAGATCCCTATCGATAGAGTTGTACGGACAATACCGACCAGAATCCATATACCACTCAACAAACCAATCATCACAATATAAAACAAATTTTATATTCACTAACAAATACGCGCTCGTATCTATTATTACACTCAACTCATTCTAGAGTACTACTGACTCTATCTCTAATGAGTAACACCCAACAGAGCAGGGTTGTCGCTTAACCATATGCTCTGATACCAAATGTAACATCCCGAAAATTTTCGACTTTCGAAAATTCAACATCGATACTCACTTTATCGACTGCTGAGCCATCGAATGCCGGAAACCCGAAAAGTTATGGTTTTAAGAAAGAAGAAAAAGGTAGAAGAAGAAGATAGAAGAAAAAGAAAGAAGAACAACAACAGAACAAGAGCAGAAACAGAAACAGAAAACAATATCAGAATCTCACATATCGCAGCGGAACAATATATAATAGATAAATGAATATCGTTTAAAAACAAAAGAATTATATCTGTTATTACATTACATCACATCATATCATCAGAGTCAATAAACAACAATGGACAGTTATATAAACTTGTCCTCATACAGAATATACAGCGGAATAAATACTATCAGATACAAATACTACGTCTCGTCATCCAGCTTGCTTCCAAAGCTCCAGAATATCCTGATAATATAACTCTAGGCTGCCCGTGTGGAAATTGGTGGGCACCCAGAGTTTAGAAGGGAACAATAAACTCCGAGTCAGTCATGGTGACTGGTGTGAGATCGTAAAACAGTTATTCTTTAAAATAAACAACAGGAAAATTTTAAAGTCAAATTCGAAATGCTTTTGGAAAATGAAACTACCATAAGACCTCCCACCACACACACAATGCAAACGCAGAATTGGAGGAGATTTCTTCTTATGATAGTCAAAGATGCTTACTACGCCAAAATCAAATTCTTTTTGATATTATTATTAGTGCATAGTGTAGAAAACATTTCGAAAGTATAATATTAATCTTAGCCAGCATAGGCATTCCGCACTTATGCCTACTATAGCTACCATCCAAACAGTGGTGAACACCATAAGTGAATGATAGGTTCTACAACTAAAACCGTACAAGATCGTATTGTTTCTTTGGATTTCCAACAAATGGCCAGGCTAAGGAACTTCCTATCCACGATGGGTACGTCCCTGGAATAGACGACCCGAGAACCTAACCGGATCTCTGCCAACACAAGGCCGGGTTACCTCTGCAAAAATAGGTAACTATTGACACGCGTATGCCATCCCCCGATCGTCACCGATCTTCCCGAGGATCCCCGATTTCCAACAAACCATATAGATAATAAAAATGCAGTAACCACAGAGGTTAAGTATCTGGGCTCCATACCATGATACCACCTTTATCCAGAAGGAATGACATACACTAAGGGGCGCTACTCCCTAGAACCTTGCCGCATCCTTCCTGTTTCGACCATTTCCGGGGTGTGAGGCTCGATGAAGTCTCGTCCACAAAGCTACGCTTTCTACAAAAAGCCCTGCTTCGGGTCAAACAAAATGATCAACCTATGATCACAAAGATATAAGATCAAACAAATGATCATATCACAAATGATCAAACACTGATCATTTCACAGCAACACTCAGTATGCCACGTTACCAAATTGGGATATATCGCTGATAAATTTCAATTACATAACCTCTGAGCTCGTACGTCTCAAAGAAGGGTGTTAAGCTAAGAGAATAAATTCTCCGCCACCAACAGAAATGTATTTGAAAGAAATCAGCTTTATATCTCAAATTGTAACGTCAGACACACAATCCATATAAGTCTGTTCCGGGATCGAACAGAACCGAAGGCACTTCTCACGAAGCCCTTGCATTTCCGGATAATTTTCTAATCACGTCCGGACTTCCCGTCACTAAGGGTGATAAAACCTCTAAACCGGAGATCAGCCGATGTAGAGTAACTCGACGGTAATCCTTCCGTTTTCAAAAATATCCGGTCTTCAACACCGGTCTTCAAATGCGATTCATAACGACGTATCACATATTCGGAATGGGTTATACGACCCCATGGTCCTTTCCCGGCTAACCCGAATAGTGAGCGTTTATTTAAAAACAAGTGTGGCATTCAAATTCATCCAATTCACAACAAATACCTACTCAAGGTAATTATTGATAGTCGGTTATTTAACTATCAATAAAGATGCGCAACATCATCAGATTCCAAATAATTTTCCAAATTATTTCATCTTCCAAAATATCTTTATTAGATATAAAATTTCCACACTTAACCGTTTGAAAACAAATTTCAAATATTCACCTTTCTAATTATCTTTAAAAGATAAAGTTTAAACCCCTCGTTTCATATTGGAAAAGAAATTCCATACTTATTTAAAAATAAGTATTTCACAAATCATTTATTTTCAACATTTGAAAATATTCGATATACTTAAATCAATATTAAGTATATATTCATTCTTTAAGGAAATCATTCTCTTTAAACACATTTATTTGAGTCAAAACGAATGTTACGTAAAACATCGTTACGACGACTCGAAATCACTAGTATAGGGATTCGGATTTAGATAGATATATAAATCCCAATATTACATCAAAACATTTCCTTTCGGAAATCATTTGCTATAACAACAGTGTTATAGTCCACCATTTCCTTATTTTTCGAAAACGTCTATTTCAACAATAAAAATGTTGAAATCTATGTATTCGATACTTAACACGTTTTAAAACATCTTTTAAAACAATTAACTTCATTTTATAATATCGCTTTCCCAAAACATATCCATTTAATTTAATAATATATTCACTGTCCAAAATCGTGAATATACTTCACTAATTACATTCCAATATTTTCTACACATTTATTTCAATAATAATCCGCTATCCAAAATCGCGAATATATCTCCCTTTTATTCTACAACATCTGTTCACTTTATAACTTCACGTTATCAATCTATTAATTTCATTCACTTTTGAAATCCATTTATACTTCTTTTTAACACTTATAAAAATTCGTTTTATAAGTCCAATATTTTGATTTACAACATATCAATTTTATAAATCTTTCTATACAAATCGTTTATAGTTATTCAAAATCCAACTTAAACCATTTTATAAATAAATCGACTTTTATTTCAAAAACGACACTTCGGTTATATTTCACTAAAAATTATAACTTTTATAACTTTAAAATTTTACGTTTATAAATCGATTCAAAAATCCCATAAAACGTATGTTTCCAAAAATCACTTTAAAAACCCTTTTAAAATAACAGTCGTTATTTTTACATTTCAAAACTGAATCCGATGATGCCACAACACCAATCAGTCCATCACAACAGTCAAATATCATATATCATCATATGATAACAGAATATATCAGAATATCTGTAAATAAGTAAATACAGTTGAGGAATCCAGTTGGATCCCTCCAACCTGTTTCCCTGCATCCAAAGATGTTAGCACAATACCAATTCCGCTCCAGTACGGAATTATCGCGGTATATAGGTTTTTATAAATCCGCTTACTAACGGCGCAATAGGGTCTCATCCGCTATACGAGGCGGGAAATCATCAATCCAATATATACATATGCCAATATGTATATACTGCTATATATATAGATATATCCTATCATATCTAATAGCACATCCAATAGCAATCAAATAAATAACTGAAAATTCCACTTTTCAATTCTTGAGTGAGAAGATCTCACCGTGATTTTAATTCTGATCCCAGCGTTTATTTCGAATGAAATTAAACAGCCGTTTAATTTCACTCAAAATTTTCACTGACCCCGATCACTTCCAATCCAGTTGCATCGCGTAGTATTCGACGATACGATTCCAACGCATTTTGTTTCGCCTTTTTCCGATCTCGCAGCAAAAAGATATGCATTTTTAAAGTTATACGAATTATTTTTAATCAATTTACAAATATTTTATTTTCAAATCTAATCCCTACTGAATCTGCACCGTTCGTTTCCTTGATGAGAATCTGGCCCGTCTTCTTCTTTCTTCCTTCACGTAGCTCCCAGGTAAGTGAATCACGTTTAAACCCATTTGCCGCCATCTCAACATCAATTTCGCCCCCACCTCCGCCGCCTTCCACTACGATCAGAAGTCACCACACGAAGCACCAATCCATGCTCTATCCACGCCGCGAGTATCTCAAAGCTCGGTCCCCTCTAGTGTCGAAACCCGTGCCCAAATGTTGGCCGTTCGAATGAAAATAGCTGTCGATTTACTCGACTAAGATCAATCATCACCGTATAGATTTAGAGCTCTCATCTTGCTCTACAATCTTCGTTTAGAAAGTTTTGTGAATTAGTTAGTGGATTGCAAGAAAAATGAGGAAGAAGCTTAGTGTTTTTCGGCCATTGATGAGTGGAGGTGGCGGCTGAAGAAGATAGATTAGGGTTCCCTCTTGAACGTATATATATATATATACGTATATAAATTAATATTAAATTCATTTTAAACGACTTTTCCAAACAATCTCCAAATCTGACGTGCCGGCTGACGTTCCTAAGGTTTACCCCACGTTCCGAACGCAATGGAACGTGTTTCGGGAGCTAATTCGGACATCTGTGCGAGATACGGAGAAAAACGATCAATTTAAATTAAACCGATTTAAATCGATTTCGAGGCGTTTTGGCTTGCCCCGGACAAACGGCACATCCAAAAATTACGAAATTTGAAATCTTACAATAATATCACATTATGGATCCGATGAAACTGGTTTCGTCGAAATCCGACACTGTTTGAAAAATGACTATTTTAACTCGACGATTTAAAATTAAAACGATATCGATGCGTTTCGAGCTGCCACGGTCAAACGACAACTCCGATGGATACGAAAATTGAGATCCGATAATAACTAACTATTACGGATCCAATGGAACTGGTCTCGTTCAATTCTGAGACTGTTCGAAAATTGGCTATTTTTTACAGTCGATAATTAAATATTAAAATATTCAATTTTCACAATTTAACTCCAAATTCAATTTTAAGAGTTCTAAAATATTTCTATAACTCCAGTATGATTAAATAAAATTTTACAAATCATTTTAAATCATTTTAAACTCGATTTTCAATTATCTCTGGAATTCCAATTATTAATTTATCGATTTAATTGTCAAATTAAATCCAATATCCTTTAAATAAATTATTCGACTTATTAAATTCATTTATTCATATTCAAAATTAATTAAATATTCAAATTTTAATTATCAAAAATTTTGGGTCGTTACAATACGCGTGTCAGTAGTTACCTATTTTTACAAAGGTAACCCGGCCTTGTGTTGGCAGAGATCCGGTTAGGTTCTCGGGTCGTCTATTCCAGGGACGTACCCATCGTGGATAGGAAGTTCCTTAGCCTGACCATTTGTTGGAAATCCAAAGAAACAATACGAGCCCTGTACGGTTTTAGTTGTAGAACCTGCCATTTAATATGGTAGCTATAGCAAGCATACTATAATGGTACCTATGCTGGCTAAGATTTATATTCTACTTTCGAAATGTTTTCTACACTATGCACTAATAATAATATCAAAAAGAATTTGATTTTTGCGTAGTAAGCATCTTTGACTATCATAAGAAGAAATCTCCTCCAAGTCTGCGTTTGCATTGTGTGTGTGGTGGGAGGTCTTATGGTAGTTTCATTTTCCAAAAGCATTTCGAATTTACTTTAAAAATTTTCTGTTGTTTATTTTAAAGATAAATAACTGTTTTACGATCTCACACCAGTCACCATGACTGACTCGGAGTTTATTGTTCCCTTCTAAACTCTGGGTGCCCACCAATTTCCACACGGGCAGCCTAGAGTTATATTATCAGGATATTCTGGAGCTTTGGAGATAAGCTGGATGGCGAGACGTAGTATTTGTATCTGATAGTATTTATTCCGCTGTGTATTCTGTATGAGGACAAGTTTATATAACTGTCCATTGTTGTATATTGACTCTGATTGATGTATGAATAAAATGATATAGTTCTTTGTTTTAAAAGACTAGTAATTATCTATTGTATATTGTTCCGCTGCGATGTGTAAGATTCTGATATTGTTTTCTGTTCTGATGTTGTTCTGTTGTTCTTCTTTCTTCTACTCTCTTCTTCTTCTACCTTTTTCTTCTTCTTAAACCATCATAGTTCGTATTCCCGTTCATTTTGAGTTAATCAATGGAGATTAGTGGTTAATCAAGAGGTACGGATTTACGGGCCATGACATTTGGTATCAGAGCATATGGTTAAGCGACAACCCTGCTCTGTTGGGTGTTACTCATTAGAGATAGAGTTAGTAGTACTCTATAATGAGTTGAGTGTAATAATAGATACGAGTGCGTATTTGTTAGTGAATATAAAAATTGTTTTATATTGTGTTTGCTTATCCGTTGAGATGTTTATGAGTTTTGGTCGGTATGTGGGACGCCATATTATCGATAGGGATTTCTAAACACTTAAACGAGGCAAGACGACATAGTATTGTTTTAAATAGGGTGAATGAAATAATTTTACCCAAAACTATTTTTGTATAGAAAAGAAATGTTTTTCTATGAATTATCATAGTATATGGTTGCATGGATGTTAGGAAAGTAATAATATTGAAATGTTATCATTTTTATAAGAAATTGAAATTGTAACTCCAAAGTTAAGAAATAAATCCATATACAAGTAAAATTTAAGAATATAAATTATAAACGTGATTTGTAATTTGAAACGGAACTCCAGAGAAGTATTTAGAAATGTTTTGAAAAGAATTTGAAAATTTGGTAGATTTGGAAAGTTTAAATCTTTTGATTTGAAAATGAATTTCAAAGGTTTTGAAAAATGTCCTGAAGGAATGAAGAGCTCTAAACTCTTTTCGGTCGCTGGAAAATAACTTCGATGATGACCGCGGCATCATTGGTGTTCATTTTCGGGTTTCCAAAAGAGGAATTGCTGCCAAATTGTTTTAAATGGAAGTTGTTTTGAAAATTTGGATTTTGTTTAGGAAATTCAAAGGAAATTTGAATTGTTTTCAAAATGGTTTTGATAGGTTGAAAGGACTCTGGAATACTTTATAAGAATATTTATGGAATATGATTGAATTGATAACTTATACAAATAGAAATTGTTAATGTAAAATATGTAATTGTGATTGGAATTAAAGTTCATTAACAAATGAAATCTATAAATGTGAATTGAAAGTATAAGGAAATAAGTTCATATATGAACAAAATTTTTGAATATGAATTGTAAATATAATTTATAAATGAAAGTAGAATTCCAAGAAGATAATTGAAAATAAAATTCCTTAATGAAATGGAATCGTGAATGTGAATGTATAAATGATTGTATAAATCAAGATGTAAATAAGTTGATAACTTATAGAATATTTGAAATCTGATTGGAATGAGAATTCAAATTGAAAATGAAAGAATTTGTGAATAAATAAATTTACAATTGTAAGTACAAGGAAATGAAATTGAATGTTAAAATTCATTTTGAATTTGTAAGTGAATAAAACTAGAATTGAATTTAATTTGTGAAGTATTAAACTAAGATGAGTAAGTGAAGCTAATTGAATATTGACCAAATGGATAAGGTATTGAACGAATTAAATTCAATGATTATAAAAGAAAAGTAAATTGAATTCAAATAAGAGATTTGAAATGTAAAATTGAATGATAATAGATATGTAGCTTCAACAGTGAAGTAAAAATGATATAAGCAGTTTATATTGAAAATTTTGTAATCAAATTTGCAAAATGGTTTGAATGTTGTAACTAGATATTATGGCTAGTAGGATATACAGGTGTTATGAAAGGAAATTGGAACTTTGATTTCAAAGATAATTTGAATTGCTCGACAAAAGGTAAGTATTTAAATTTCAATATGAGTTTTTGATGACTTATTTCTCTAGCCGCTTGGCTGTTTCTTTTTCTTTTTGAAATCTGAGAGTCCGTAGGGACGTTTTGTAGTCGTACCGTATTAGCCGCGCAAAGGAGACGCTGGCGAAATTTTTCGAAAATTTAGGGCGTTAGAAAATTTTTGATAAAATTTTGAAAGTTTAAATTTGAATTTGAATTTAAAATTTGAATTGTTAAGTAAAACAATGTTGTTTAAAACTTATAATTGAAGTTAGAAAGTTAGTTGAATTGATAACGAATCTTTAGTAGAAAGATTTGTTTTAAAAATTTTTTTAAAAAAAACTATTAGATGTTGAAAAATAGTAGACGAGTTAAGGACCATTTTTCCTAACTTGTAATTTCGAGGACGAAATTCTTTTAAGGGGGGGAGTCTGTAACGACCCTGAATTTTGAACGAATTAAATTGGAAATATTTAATTAATTTTAAATATTTGAACGACGATTTAATTTGAATCCCCGATTTAAATTTGGATTTGGCGATTAAATTATAAAATTTAATCGATTGGAAGTTGAATAAAAATTTGAATCTTCAATTTTAGGCCGATGAAAAATATTTCAAAAGCTTTTAAAATTCGTAATGATAATACTGAAGATAACAGAAGTTTCAGAATCGAATTTGAAAGTGTTTGTTCCGTTTTGAAATTCGTAACGTTTGAATCGATATTTAAAAATAGCCGTCCGAGGCACAGTCTCGGAATTTGACGAAACCAGTTCCATTGGGTCCGTAATATTGTATTATTACTGGATTTCCAATTTCGTAATTATCGGAGCTGTTATGTGACCGTACGACACATAAATGCGTTGAATTTTTATCGAAATTCAATTTGAATTTTAAATTTTAAACTGGTCAACGACAGCACGTTTCGTTCCTAAACTCATGCCTACAACTACGCCTACAATCGTGCAGAGAACAGGGGAGAAAATCGTGAAAACCCATGCCTCTTCAATTTTAAATATCCCTCTTCAATTCTTTTTCTGTTCGTTCAATTCAAATCACAGAAGGAAAACAATAATGGCCGAAGCCCTTTACTCTCGTTCAAAAATAAATGCCCACCTTCTCGTTCGATAACATTGATTCATTCGAACGCCATTTCGTTCGAATTAAAAGATAAAATAAATCGAGCTCGAGGTCGCATACAAATCTCGATGGGGGATCGAGGGATCTGGAGGTCGCAAGTCGCGGCATAGCAACTGGAAGTGGTCGCGATGGCGCAGTATCGCGTACGAAACTAGGGCTTGTTGGGGTCGCAAATTGGGTTTGTCGGCAGCGCGTGCGCTCGCGAACGCGAGGAGGAGGGCGAAGGTGTCTCGATCCTCGTAGCATCGGTCAGGGGAGCAGGGCGTGGCAATAGTGGTCGGCGACGTTGATATTTCTGGTCTGGGTGGATGCTTGCTTAAGTGGTGGAGTCGCGACTTCCTGGGCAGCGCGTGAAGTTCGATTTTAGGAATAGCCTTGATGGTTTCTGTCGAGCAGGGTAGGTGCGAAACTCTGCTCGTTCAAGCGGCAATGGCAGGCTCGAGTTCGAGCAAATCGGTGATGGTGATACTCGCAAGTCTGTGGGTCACGAAGCATTGGGCACTGGCGTGCGATCTGGGTGCTCGCGATTTCTTCGGTACATATAGGTATAAATTTATTTTCGAAGAAACAAATAGCAGTTGTTTGTTTTAAGTGTGTATATATATACATAAGATTTTCGTATGCCGCAGTTTAAAATTTGAATAATTTTTAGAGAAAAAAATATAGCAGTAAGTTTATAAGGTAATTTATTCATATATGAACATTTATACAGTAAAGTTGTTTTGAAGTTGTTTTGTATATTTACTTAATAGTAATTGTTTTTAAACTAGAAAAGGTTTGTATAAAGGAAAAAAAATGAATATTTGAAATCTGAAATTTATTTATACAGTTTACATTTAATTTCAAAAGAAAACAAATATGCATCCATATATTTTGATTTTCTAAGTTATGTAGAAATAATGAACTATGGTGATTAACTCTATTTAAGAAGAATGAGTTTAAAAATGAAATTTTTAGTTAAATAAAATTATTTAAAAGAAATTTGGTTAGAAATAAAATTCGTTGGAGAATTAAAACTACCAAGCGAAAATTTGTTATTCAAAATTTTCAAATATTAATAAATTGTGTAAATATTTATACCAGGTCAAAAGATCGTGAAAAACAAACTGGGATTGAAATTGGATTGTAAATTAAAAGCAAAGGTGAGATTTTCTCACTCAAATTGAAAGTGGAATTTTCAGTTATTGATTGATGATTTGATTGCTATTAGATGTGGTATTAGATATGCTAGGATATATCTATATATATAGCAATATATACATATTGGCATATGTATATATTGGATTGTTGATTTCCCGCCTCGTATAGCGGATGAGACCCTATTGCGCCGTTAGTAAGCGGATTTTTATAAAAACCCATATACCACGATATTCCATCTCGAAGTGGAATGGTATTGTGCTAACGTCTTTGGATGCAGGGAAACAGGTTGGAGGGATCCAACTGGATTCCTCAACTGTATTTATTTATTTACAGATGTTGATATATATTCTGTTATCATATGATGATATATGATGTTTGATGTTGTGATGGACTAATTGATGCGTTGCATCATTGGATTCAAATTTTGAAATTTAAAAATAACGATGTTGATTTTAAAAGTGAAATTTTAAAAGTGATCTTTGAAAATATACGTTTATTTAAATTGTTGAATTGATTTACTTTAAATAGATAAACGTTAAAACTTTAAAGTTATAAAAGTTAAGATTTTGTGAATTTTAACAAAAAAGTAATTTCTTTTGAGATAAAGAGTTAAGAAATTTATAAAATGTGAAGATATGAAATTTATAATTATAAAATGTGAAGATATGAAATGTATAGAATTATAAATTGTAAAGATATGAAATTTATAGATTTATAAAGTATGAAGTTGCAGAATGAATGATTATAAGAAATTTACTTATAAATTGGATTTTTGCTTTTAAATGGAATATTGATCGGATTGTTAATAAAGAAGATTTATAAATCAAAGTTGTTAAAAAAATATAGAAATGGGATTTATAAACGTTGTTTTATAAATTCAAAATCAATAGAGTTTGATAAATTAAATGTAGGAGGTCATTAAAGAAGATATATTCGCGATTTTGGATAGCGAATCTTTATTGAAATAAAATGTGTAGAGATGATTGAAATTTGGTTAAGTGAATTATATTCATGATTTTAGACAGTGAATATATTCTTAAGGAAAATGGATATGTTCTGGAGAAACGATATTATAAAAATGAAGTAACTGTTTTAAAAGATGTTTTAAAACGTGTTAAGTATCGAATACATAGATTTCAACATTTATTGTTGAAATAGACGTTTTCGAGAAAAATAAGGAAATGGTAGACTATAACACTGTTATTATAGTAAATGATTTCCGAAAGGAAATATTTCTATGTAGTATTGGGATTTATATATCTATTTTAATTTCGAATCCCTATACTAGTGATTTTGAGTCGTCGTAACGATGTTTTACGCAACATTCGTTTTTGACTCAAATAGATGTTAAAATTTATGATTTCCTTAAAGAATGAATATATACTTAATATTGATTTAAGTATATCGAATATTTTCCAAGTGTTGAAAATAAATGATTTGTGAAATACTTATTTTTAAATAAGTATGGAAATGCTTTTCCAAAATAAAATGAAACGTTTTAGAATTTATCTTTGTAAAGATAAATTGAGGGTGAATATTGAAATCGATTTGAAAATCGTATATCAGTAGATATTTGAAAAATATAAATTCACTATGGAATTTATAAAAGGGAGACTGTTTAAAAATAAATATCGATTTATTTTAGAAGTGTGGAAATTTTATATCTAGTAAAAGATATTTTGGAAGATAAAATAATTTGGAAAATTATTTGGAATCTGATGATGTTGCGCATCTTTATCGATAGTTAAATAACCGTCTATCAATAATTACCTTGAGTAGGTATTTGTTGTGAATTGGATAAATTTGAATGCCACACTTATTTTTGAATAATCGCTCACTATTCGGGTTAGCCGGGAAAGGACCATGGGGTCGTATAACCCATTCCGAATATGTGATACGTCGTTATGAATTGCATTCGAAGACCGGTGTTGAAGACCGGATATTTTTGAAAACGGAAGGATTACCGTCGAGTTACTCTACATCGACTGATCTTCGATTTAGAGGTTTTATCACCCTTAGTGACGGGAAGTCCAGACGTGATTAGAAATTTATCCGGATATGCAAGGGCTTCGTGAGAAGTGCCTTCGGTTCTGTTCGATCCCGGAACAGACTTGTATGGATTGTGTGTCTGACGTTACAATTTGAGATATAAAGCTGATTTCTTTCAAATACATATCTGTTGGTGGCGGAGAATTTATTCTCTTAGCTTAACACCCTTCTCTGAGACGTACGAGCTCAGAGGTTATGTAGTTGAAATTTATCAGCGATATATCCCAATTTGGTAACGTGGCATACTGAGTGTTGCTGTGGAATGATCGGTGTTTGATCATTTGCGATATGATCATTTGTTTGATCTTATATCTTTGTGATCATAGGTTGATCATTTTTGTTTGACCCGAAGCAGGGCTTTTTGAGAAAGCGTAGCTTTGTGGACGAGACTTCATCGAGCCTCACACCCCGGAAATGGTCGAAACAGGAAGGATGCGGCAAGGTTCTAGGGAGTAGCGCCCCTTAGTGTATGTCATTCCTTCTGGATAAAGGTGGTATCATGGTATGGAGCCCAGATACTTAACCTCTGTGGTTACTGCATTATTATTATCTATGTGGTTTGTTGCGAATCGGGGATCCTCGGGAAGATCGGTGACGATCGGGGGATGGCATACGCGTGTCAGTAGTTACCTATTTTTGCAGAGGTAACCCGGCCTTGTGTTGGCAGAGATCCGGTTAGGTTCTCGAGTCGTCTATTCCAGGGACGTACCCATCGTGGATAGGAAGTTCCTTAGCCTGACCATTTGTTGGAAATCCAAAGAAACAATACGAGCCTTGTACGGTTTTAGTTGTAGAACCTGCCATTTAATATGGTAGCTATAGCAAGCATACTATAATGGTACCTATGCTGGCTAAGATTTATATTCTACTTTCGAAATGTTTTCTACACTATGCACTAATAATAATATCAAAAAGAATTTGATTTTTGCGTAGTAAGCATCTTTGACTATCATAAGAAGAAATCTCCTCCAAGTCTGCGTTTGCATTGTGTGTGTGGTGGGAGGTCTTATGGTAGTTTCATTTTCCAAAAGCATTTCGAATTTACTTTAAAATTTTTCTGTTGTTTATTTTAAAGATAAATAACTGTTTTACGATCTCACACCAGTCACCATGACTGACTCGGAGTTTATTGTTCCCTTCTAAACTCTGGGTGCCCACCAATTTCCACACGGGCAGCCTAGAGTTATATTATCAGGATATTCTGGAGCTTTGGAGATAAGCTGGATGGCGAGACGTAGTATTTGTATCTGATAGTATTTATTCCGCTGTGTATTCTATATGAGGACAAGTTTATATAACTGTCCATTGTTGTATATTGACTCTGATTGATGTATGAATAAAATGATATAGTTCTTTGTTTTAAAAGACTAGTAATTATCTATTGTATATTGTTCCGCTGCGATGTGTAAGATTCTGATATTGTTTTCTGTTCTGATGTTGTTATGTTGTTCTTCTTTCTTCTACTCTCTTCTTCTTCTACCTTTTTCTTCTTCTTAAACCATCATAGTTCGTATTCCCGTTCATTTTGAGTTAATCAAGAGGTACGGATTTACGGGCCATGACAGGCACTAAGGGGTTACATACTAATAGTTATTGGATAATCATGGAATGACTCGTATGAGAGTTTTTTTTTGGTTAATAACAACGAGGTTAAACAGGAAATCTCGAGTGATCATATTGCATAGTTTTCTCGTCTTGAGAATACTGTTGAACTTAAATGTGGAAAGTCCACTTTGATTATAATTAAATCATGGCAAGACGTCCATCGAAGACTATAGTTGGGTTTGAGTTGAAGCATTAGAAGTGAAAGTGAAACACTATTCAATTAAGAATTTGTCTCCTCGGTTATATAAAGTTAGTAACATGGCTAACTCTAGCCAATCAAAGTCGAAATCTCTGGCCAAAGTAGAACGTTTAATAATAAATATAAGTATTTAACCATGGACATTGTTTATGGACTAACCAAGTTGAATGTGAAAGATAATGGAATGTTGACCAAAACCAAATTCCGTAAGTCCTAATGTGATATAGTGTTGACGAAGAGAATTTGTGTAAAATAACCGTTACTAAAAGATGTCGCTTGAATTTATAAAATTAGATTTTACCGATGAGATTTATAAGCGATAAATTAAGTCAATTGTTATACCACTAGCAAAGGTTACGTGTGAACATTAGTATTTAAATTGTTTAAATATGAGTCACCGGTTAAATTCATATTTGTGAGTCGCACAACTGAATCTATTCATTTTTCGGAACAACGCATGATTTAATTGATTTATAAATTAATTAAATTAATTAATATTCATGAAATATTAGTTATAATTTTATTTATTGCATGGAATGTGTTTAGTAAAATGGAGTTTCCTCTAGAAATATTCGAGGTGTCATTAGTAATTTAGCGAATGAGTATATAAAAGTTATATATGTGTATATCAATATACGATATCGATAATAATTTAAATTGGATTTAAATTGAATAAATAGTTATTGGGTTAAGTGGGCTTTTAGTACATTATGAACTCTAATCCATGCGGCAGGAAAGTGTGCCAAATGGGGGTACCTGGTTTTAGAATTGGTAAGAGATAATCAGTGTAAGATATTTGTTCCTATATCTCACTATATATTCAAATCAATAGCCTCCACTTTCTTTGGATTTTTTGGCTCCTCTCTTCCCATTTTGCCACTTCCATCCCATAACTTCATTTTTCATCACATTCATTCAAAAAATACAACTAGATCCAGTGGTGAAGCACCGATTGCTAGCAATAGTGGTACTAATTCAAAGTCTAGGATACTGGTAGATAAAGGTGTGGTTCTAAGGCAAAACCTAGTAAGGTATTCTTCTTTTTACATATTTATATGTACCTAACTCTACAATAACCCATTTATATGTGTGATACATGTCCTCTTTAAATATTAGTGCATTTAATAATTTTAAACAATTGATCTACATGAACATATAGTTCTAAAATCAAAATTTTAAATTAAAAACGGTAAAAAAAAATTAGGTAAATATTTTATTCAGCCACAAATAGTTTTGTATACGTATAATAACCATTAAATATTTTATTATTTTTAAATGAATATTTATTATTTTTAAACCCTAAAATACTTTAATCTAATTTTTAATATATATATATATATAAATAAATTATTTAAAATATGTGATAGTAATAATTAAAAAAATTTAGAAATATATTACCTGGTTGAAAGAATACTCCATAAATAATTATATTATATATATATATATTAATTATTATTTAATATAGTGTTTACTTTTAATATTATTATATATGTATGTACATTCTTTTAACAAAACTAATTTCATTTATGAAATAAGTTTCTTTTACTGAACAAATAAGATATATATATATATATATATATGATTTTTAACTATTTATTTTATAATATCTTTAATAATAGTGTAATACCTTTGGTGTCACACTTTTTTTATGTCAACGTGAACTACCAAAAATGCCCATAATACCAAATCTTAATATCACTTAAAAATAGGATCTAACAATTAAATTTCTTTTACAAATTCAAAACGTTCGTCTACAAAAATTATCTAATCTTAATATCACTAAAAATAAGATCTAACAAATAAAATTCTTTACAAATTTAAAACATCCATCAATAAATACCATCAAATTTTAATATTACATACAAATATGATCTAACAAATAATTATTAATTAATAATATAAACAATGTTTCAAACTTAAAAAAAATTGATGTTGCAACTTAGAAATAAAATTTAAACTAACAAAAATGGTTTCGTGTTAAACGTATACAATTTGCAAAAAAACAATTCACGTGCGAAGTGCGTGCTGTAATGCTCGTGTATATATATACACATATATATATCTTTATTAATAATTGGCATAGAAACATAGTTTTTTGGCCAGACCATGAAGTTCCAAAAATACCCTTATATGTAAACACGAGGTCAGGAGTTCGAATCCTTAAAAAAGCAAAAATTAACATTTATTTTCAAATTAAAATTTTGGAATGTAAACAAGGTATAAGTTCAAATATTGAAAAACTACAATTTTTTTCTTTCTATTTTTTAATTAGTTTCATCAAAACTACATTGAAATTTTATAATTTTATATAAATAAAATTATATGCACATGCGTTGCACGTGCCATAAAATCTCATATATATTATTTATACATAGTAAACAATGTTGTGTATTTTAAACAAACAAATTAATAAAATGAAAATAAATACTAGCCAAATAAGATTTACATACACATGTATAATTTTAAATATTTGGTTTATAACAAACACATATATAAATTGCCTATACATATTAAAACAACACCGTGTATTTAAATAAATGTTACATACATATATACATACATACATATATATATCATTAATTTCGAATATAATAATTATTTTATACAACTATAAATATTTAAATTTAATTGCTATATTTTAGGATCTAGTTTTGAATTTTAAAGTGTTTTACTAAGTCTTGATTAGATATATATTGAATACAAAATTTCAATTTAAAATTTAATGACTTAGTCAAAACTAGATTAGATATTTTATCACTTATTATATTTAAATAATTTCAAATTTTACAGTTAAATTTATGAATTATAAATATATTAAACATTGTTTTAAGACAATCATACACACACATATACATTGAATGTATACGTTCTACATGCAAATCCTAACATCTATATATGTAGACATTACTCATATACACATAATGTGTTGCACTTGCACATTATACACATACGAGTATACAATAATGTACTCATTAATTACATTAATTATTAATTATTTAATCAATTAAATTAGAAAATTAATTATATTTTATTTAGTTAATCTAGATTGGATCTAGCTCATCCCTTTAGACATCATAGGTCTAATAGATCCAATTTTTTTTGAAATATACCTTATTTACCCTATACGACCCGCTAGTTCCTACATTTTGATTATTTGTTTGTCTTGTGTGTATAGTTTTGATTCCTGTTAGTGCCAAAATTGGTCACTACACCCAAATCCAAGCGAAAGCACCAAATACCAGTCACAGCTCACAGATCGCATATAAGTGGTGAATATTAATATGGAGAACGACAAGAAATTAAAATGAAAGCAGTAGAGAACAACAGATTTTATAGTGGTTTGGCTAACTCCGGCCTACGTCCACTCCAGAAGTTTCCTTTTTATTGATGTTAGAATCGATTACAGTTACAAAATGGCAGAGTTGCCTTAGTTTTAGAAAAGAGAAAGTAAGAGAGTCGAAAGGAAGATCCCCCTTTTCTGAAGTCCTACATGCTGTATTTATAGGCAAATCCCGAGTTACTGGGCTTCCTGAGTAGTCCGGGCCCATCAGGACCATAGCCGAGCCAATATCCTTCATCATGACCGACCCACACTACCATGCCGACCGATCCATGTCGATCCACTCCATACTCTAGTATGCCGATCCACACCATACTCTAGTATGCCGATCCACACCACCAGTGACCGAGCCACACCACCAGGTCCTCCACACCAACAAGTCACCGATCCACACCACCAGGTCATCCACACAACCAAGCCATCGATCTGCACTTGCCAAACCAACCACGCCGAGCCACATCCCACGAAGTCGACCCGAAGCAACAACTTCTTGGACATGAGGCTGCCGAACGATATCATGCCGACCCACTTTATATCCCACTGAGATACCGAGCGACAACCTAAAGCGAAGGACCTTAGGACTCAAAGCAACCGAGCCCCATTTCGTACTGAGCCAGTTCCTTCCATTCCTATCGAGCCACCCTGACCAAACCACAATGCCGAGCGACAACCAAGGCTTACTCATGATCTAACTAGGCCGAACCACCTTCCATGATGATCCACCAACACGACCGAGCCACCAATGCCGAGCCACCCATGCCGAGCCACCTAAAAGACTCTAAGAAATCATCCATACAACTCGAAGCTCAACTCCATACGACTCGAAGCAAATCCAGGGCGATTTGCGACTTATCGAAACCCAAGTTTCGAGTATCCAATAACCTTCGTTCATCGACTATGCCGAATCCCGGTTGTAGATCCATGATTATTATCCATGCTTGATCGTCCATCCACCCAGTTGACTAAATCTGTCATGAACTAACCTCGATGAATGAGTAGTCAATTTAGTTAAGTTCTCCTATCTACGGCCTTGCCAAAAGGTGGGTTAACACTTGCCCCTCAAAACATGCCTTGCTTTGAAAGGTGTGTTTTGAATAGCCTCAAGTTCGGCCGAGGACTTTTTATATTCTCCGGCCTCGACTCTCCGGTCAAGGACTTTTTATATTCTCCGGCCTCGACTCTCCGACCGAGGACTTTTATATTCTCCGGCCTCGACTCTCCGATCGAGGACTTTATATTCTCCGGCCTCGACTCTCCGGTCGAGGATTTATATTCTCCGGCCTCGACTCTCCAGTCGAGGACTTTTATATTCTCCGGCCTCGACTCTCCGGTCGAGGAATTTTATATTCTCCGGCCTCGACTCTCCGGTCGAGGACTTTGTATTCTCCGGCCTCGACTCTCCGGTCGAGGACTTTGTATTCTCCGGCCTCGACTCTCCGGTCAAGGACTTTGTATTCTCCAGCCTCGACTCTCCGGTCGAGGACTTTGTTTATTTCTCCGGCCTCGGCTCTCCGGCTGAGGACTTTATATTTTGGTCAAGTCCATTCCGTTGCTCTCCGGCAAAGGGACTCGTAATTCGCGATTACTGCCCCGTCGCTCCGGTCGGGACGGTAATCGCTTGGCCTGCATTATTTAATGAATTAGTCCAATTCCAATCATTACAGAATTCAGTTATCAAAGAGAAATTTCGTACAACAAAGGGAATTAAATGTCCGAAGTACCAAAGAAGAAACCAGAGTTTGCAGAAAAAGAGAAAGAAAACAGGATTTCGTAGATCTAAGCAATACGGTTTTTCATCATCCCAGAGCACGCCTAGGGACCGTCCTCGATCCCGTATGTGTGTAAGTGACCTAGCCGTATTACTTTGAGTTCTATTACTTATTCAGAACCATAAATCCATTCAGTTGATAACATGCCAGTGGTGACTAGATCCAGCACCAACTTCGTTCGAGGTAGGCGGTTGCCGCTCCCGTTCCACTTCTACAGCTTGATTCCTTATGTACTGTCGCAAGTGACCATTCCTTACATGCTCCTCCAGGATATCTTTCAAATGCCTACAATCGTTTGTGTTGTGCCTATCTAGCTCATGGAATAGGCAATACTTTCCTGACGCCCGCTCGTACTCCGATGGTTCCCTCCTAGCCGGTCTTCGATACTGGAGGTGCCCCCGAGTATCCAAGTAAATCCTTTCCAGAGTCTCATTCAAATCCGTATAAGAAGAAAATTTTGATTCTCTCCATTTCCTTTTTGAGGGGTTACCATTGTCACTCATTTCCTTTTGCCTTTATCGTCCTTGTTTGGTTCCTCCCTAGGTGGACCTCCACCTCTAACAGCATAAGCTTCAGCCTCTCTCCCTTCTCTTTCGGTCTGCGCGTCCTCCTGCCTCAGGAATCTCTCCGCTTCATGATAGAACTCTCCAAGATCCATTGGGGGTCCCGTTCCAACGATATCTTAAAATCCGAATTATCCGCAATTCCAGAAACGACTGCCATCAAAACCATCGACGGATTGGGTCGATCCACTAAAGCTACCGCCGCGTTGAATCTGGTTAAGAAATCCCTGAGCGACTCTCCCTTCCATTGTTTCATCGATGTCAAGGTCATTACGTTCTTAGGTCTGACTATATGGACCCGAAACTGCCTCATAAACCTTTCAATCAGCTTCGTCCAAGTGTCAATAGAACCACTCTACAGCTTTCTGAACCACATAGCTGCGATATCCGTCAAATACAAATGGAAGCATCGAGCCATGACCTCATCCGATGCCCCCAGTACCTCCATATGCCTTATGTACCTCGTCAGGTGAACGACGGGATCCGTCCTCCCATCATACATCTCCAACGTTGGTAGCTTAAAATCCGGTGGGTTCCTAGCTTGCTTGGTAGTAGGAGTAAAGGGACTCCTATTCACATCGTCCATGTCTTTATTTACCAATCCACCTCTCATAGCTCGTCTGACCATTTCCACTAATCTGTCATTGTCGCCAAGCTGTAATCCTTGTCTGCTGCCTCCGATCTGCCTCCCGAGTTCACGAGGGAATCCTGGCACATATTCCTCATCGCGTACTCCTGTATTCCTGTTGATGCCGGGTTGCACAACATCGTTAGGTATCCCTCCATGGATTGGTCCAACATTACATGTTGGTGTGCCCCCAAGTCTTGGTCCATCCGGGTTAATAGTTGTTCACTGTTCAGGGGCTGCTCCTTGTTGAACCACTCCATTTGCTTGCTGGTTGAGTGCTTCTGATCCATCTCCACGGATCTGAGCTCCTACAGTTCCTGATTGTCCAAATTGTCTGAGAAGAGTCTTCATCATCTCCTCTTGTCTTTTCAACATCGCTTCCATCTTGTCTCTGGTGATGTAGATGGATGCTTGACCTGCTCCAGCTCCAGAGGAGGCCTCTTGACTTCCCTCTCGATTACTTCTTTCTATCACTTGCTTCCTTGTTGGTGGCCTAGCCATTGCTTTCCAAGAATCCGAGTTCCTAAGCCTTTAAATCCAAAGTCCAAGCTTTAGAATCCCTGAGTGCTAGTTCCCAGTGAAAGCACTAAAATGTTAGCGCCAAAATTGGGCACTACACCCAAATCCAAGCGAAAGCACCAAATACCAGTCACAGCTCACAGGTAGCATATAAGTAGTGAATATTAATATGGAGAACGACAAGAAATTAAAATGAAAGCAGTAGAGAACAACAAATTTTATAGTGATTCGGCTAACTCCGGCCTATGTCCACTCCAGAAGTTTCCTTTTTATTGATGTTAGAATCAATTACAGTTATAAAATGGCAGAGTTGCCTTAGTTTTAGAAAAGAGAAAGTAAGAGAGTCGAAATGAAGATCCCCTTTTTCTGAAGTCCTACATGCTATATTTATAGGCAAATCCCGAGTTACTGGGCTTCCTGAGTAGTCCGGGCCCATCAGGACCATCGCCGAGCCAATATCCTTCATTATGACCGACCTATACTGCCATGCCGACCGACCCATGCCGATCCACTCCATACTCTAGTATGCCGATCCACACCATACTCTAGTATGTCGATCCTCACCACCAGTGACCGAGCCACACCACCAGGTCGTCCACACCACCAAGTCACCGATCCACACCACCCGGTCGTCCACCCCACCAAGTCACCGATCGGCACTTGCCAAACCAACTACGTCGAGCCACATCCCACGAAGTCGACTCGAAGCAACAACTTCTTGGACACGAGGCTGCCGAACGATGTCATGCTGACCCACTTTATATCCCACTGAGATACCGAGCGACAACCTAAAGCGAAGGACCTTAGGACTCGAAGCAACTGAGCCCCATTCCGTACCGAGCCAGTTCCTTCCATTCCTACCGAGCCACCCCGACCGAACCACAATGCCGAGCGACAACCAAGGCTGACTCATGATCTAACTAGGTCGAACCACCTTCCATGATGAGACACCAACATGGCCGAGCCACCAATGCCGAGCCACCCATGCCGAGCCACCTAAAAGACTCTAAGAAATCATCCATACAACTTGAAGCTCAACTCCATACGACTCGAAGCAAATCCAGGGAGACTTGCGACTTATCGAAACCCAAGTTTCGAGTATCCAATAACCTTCGTCCATCGACTATGCCGACTCCCGGTTGTAGATCCATGATTATTATCCATGCTTGATCGTCCATCCACCCAGTTGACTAAATCTTTCATGAACCAACTTCGATGAACGAGTAGTCAATTTAGTTAAGTCTGCCTATCTACGGCCTTTCCAAAAGGTGGGTTAACACTTCCTATCATTCTCCAATATGCCCAAATTTTTTGATCTAATTTTTTATTCTAAAATTGATGTTTATAAAAAAACTATTGATTGAAAACTAATTTTAACCAATTGTTGTAATTTTTTAATTATCATATACACTAACGTAAGTATTAAAACCATTTTGAAAGTTGATTTAGCGTGTTGTATATTTGTCGGTTTTGAATGTAAATAATTTTGGTTATTGTTCACATATGTTTAAAGGTTTTTTGATTCAAAATATATAAGTGGACTTTTATGCAAAATCACAAACCTACTTTGAACCCTCCTTAATTTAAAGCTAGTTTTTAATCTATTAAATCTAAGTTTTAAAACACATTAAAACTACAAACTTCACATACATATGTTATTTCGGTTTTAAAATATAATTTGCGATTATGTGTGATTGTGTCTGTGTGAGAGAGATTTATCTCAAATTTTGAAAAGTGGGCTTTTATGTAAAATTTTCGACTTAATTTCAAATCTTTCCAAAATTAAAATTAGATTTGAAATTATTTATTCTAATTTTCAAAACATATCAAATAGTCAAAGTCAATCTTAGTGTATGTGTGTGTATGTGTATTTGTATGTATGTATGTATGTATAAGTATTATTTTGTTTATAACTTTTTTAAATAAAAACTATGAACAAAAGACATATATAAAGGGACAAATGGTTCCATTGTGATGTAAATCCCAACATCTATGTACAGTTATATCGCTCTTGAGACCAAATGACGATACAACCAAACATCCATGACTCTGGCTATCACTGTTATCATTGCTTCAATACCACCGTTAGTTGAATAACAGGCACATTCTTTCAGCCGTCCGTCAAGGGCTAATGGTAACCCCGGTTCTAGACAGAACTCCGCACGTCGTCGCAGCCCGTGCCTAGGACTATCGAATCTGCCCAGAGTACTCGACTACAATCATAGCCTTTAGTGACTATCGAATCTGCCCAGCGTACTCTTGCTTTGAGTCTGCTAGAACCTTCAACAACGATGAAATCTCAGCCTTCTAGTTGTCCTCCTCGACAACCATTCTCATACTAGCTCAAGCGCCTCTCGAGCTCCCATTATCCTCAACTCGAACCATTTCACCGAGTTATCAACATGCTTGGAGTGATCCCGTCTGGATTAAACCAAGGCTATCTCATATCATGCCTCGCCTCATCTCATCATAGCAAAGCCTCATTCCAACATCATCATCAAGTCTATCCATATGAGCTTCATCATTCGCCACATATGCCACGAGCAGCTTTTCCAATTCAAGAGCCTTTCCCTTAGCTTTTTGAATCATCTTCGACCAACTTGTCCAAATCAAATCATCAATCAACTAATTTATAACAATCAATCAAGTAAATCATTAATCCAAGTAATCAAGCATTCAAACATGATCTAATAAACAATTATAACAATAATGGCAATTTCGTAAATAAAGAGTCCAAATCTAACAAGCATGAATCATGAGAAATATCTCTACAACTTGATGAATGAACTTGCATAGATTATCATGTAGTAAAATGGATGTGAAATCATCATGAACAATGGATCTATACTTAAGTGTAAGAAAATGCATGGAAATCACTATTTTAGCACAAAATCAAGCCATCAATCCGATATACTCCTTTGGATCCGTGTGAGAGATAATCACCACTCACCGAATCACCTAAACACCTTAAAAACAACACACTTCAGATCTGGACAGCGAAGGATCTAACTCGATCTATCAAAATTCCGCTTCAAACGATGAAATCTCTCTTCAAAGAATGTAGATCTTCAATCTAAGCTCTTGGATCTTCGATTTGGATGGAAGGAATCACAAGATTAGAGTGGAGAAAAGAAGTGAAGAAGTGTAGAACTCAAGCTCTGAAAATGGCAGCACTTCGTCGCTTCAAAATCCGTATCCCAAAAATGAAAAAGAACCCACCTATTTATAGGCTGATTTCCCTTAGGTCGTTTGCTCGCTATTAGGTCGTCCACGACCTAAGAAACCCCACGACCTAAGTCTTAACGACCTAAGTCTATGCGCATCCACGACCTAACGACCTAACGGTTCTGCGCTTCCACGACCTAAAAATGTCTCGACCTAAGACTCAACGCTACTGCGCGACTTACGACCTAACTGCTTACGCGATTTAACAACGATCGCGACCTAACACTTGCGCGACTTAACACATATGCGCTTCCGCGACCTAAAAATACCACGACCTAAGACAATGCGCGACCTAACGACTCAATACCTACGCGACTTAACTGGGTTACGACCTAACACCTTACGACCTAATACTTAGCGACCTAATACCTCACGACCTAACTCCTAAGTCGTCTACGACTTAACTTCCTTAGGTCGCTCACTGCTACCACCAGCTTCCTTAGGTCGTTGCCGACCTAACCTCCTTAAGTCGCTAACTCGCCCAGTTTCCTATGCCGTTAACTCTTAAGTCACCACTATCTAAAGTCGCCTATTCCTTAGGTCGTCAAATCCTATTGGTCGTCCCAAACTATCATACGACCTAAACCACTATACGACCTAACTTCCACACGACTTATCCCCTAATCCTTAGGTCGTCAACTTCCTTAGGTCGCTCCACTTCCTTAAGTCGTCTACTCCGACCTAACTACTATACGACCTAAGCCTTATCTCGTCCACGACTTAGACTCTGGACGACTTATCAACATTGCGACCTAATGACAACTGTTTTACAATGTTTCGATCCGTAAAAATACGGGTCGTTACATTCTCTCCCCCTTAGGAATTTCGCCCCCGAAATTCCAAACAACAAGAGCAATCAAAAACTATTCTGCATGCCTACCATCCATAGCAATCAACAAACCATGCATCCAATTCTAGCCTAGCATGCAAAATTCTAAAATTAGAACAAGTTACAATATCGTGAGATGACACGACACCTTATGGCCATACCTTGAAGAGTTCTGGATGAGCTGCCTTCATCCTCTCTTCCACCTCCCATGTACAGTCGTTAACATCATCACTCCATTGTACCTTGAGCAACTTAACTACCTTCCTCCTAAGCTGTTTCGTGTCAGTTTCCACAACACGAAGCGGCTTACGAGATCTCTCAACAACTTGATCTACCTCAAAATCTTCACAGCTATCAGCAGAAACCACTGTATTCGAGTCATGCACATACTTCCGTAGATACGATACAAGAAAAACATTGTGCACACTCGACATCTTTTCTGGTAACTCTAATTTGTAGGCGAGCTTTCCAATTCGCTCGATGATCGGGAATGGTCCAACAAATCTCGGAGTCAACTTTCCTTTTTTCCCGAATCGAATAACATTCTTCAGTGGAGAAATCTTCACAAAAACCATATTACCTACGTCGAATTCCAAATCCTTACGACGCTTATCAGCATAACTTTTCTGTCGGTCTTGGGCTGCCTTCATTCGTCGCCGAATGATTTCTATACAATCTGAAGTCTGTCGAATCATTTCTGGCCCAAGTATCAACTTTTCTCCTGTTTCTAACCAACATGTCGGAGAGTTACACGGTCTTCCATACAATGCCTCATACGGTGCCATACCAATGCTTGACTGGTAACTGTTATTATACAAAAATTCCACCAAATGAAGGTGATCTTCCCATGATCCTCCGAAATCTAAAACACAAGCTCGAAGGAGATCTTCCAAAACTCGATTAACTCTCTCTGTCTGACCATCCGTTTGAGGGTGATAAGCTGTACTCAAACACAACTCGGTTCCCAAAACTTCCTGGAAGCTCTTCCAAAATCCACTAGTGAACAATGGGTCTCGATCGCTCACTATACTCTTCGGAATACCATGGAATCGAACTATCCATTTAACATACAACTCAACCAACTTTGATGCAGTCCTAGTCGATCGAACAGGAATGAATTTTGCACTCTTAGTCAGACGATCTACGATGACCCAAATCCCTTCATTTCCCGTTCTTGTTCTAGGTAACCCATCGATAAAATCCATCGACACTTGCTCCCACTTCCATGTAGGAACTTCTAATGGCTGAAGAAATCCACTGGGCTTCTTCTGTTCGGCTTTTACCAACTGGCAGTTCATGCACTTGGAAATAAAATTTCCAACATCCTTCTTCATACCTTCCCAGTAATAGGTTCTCTTCATATCCTGATACATCTTATTTCCTCCTGGATGAATTGTCAACTTCGAGTGATGACTTTCCTTCAGAACTTCATCTCTCAATCCATCTATATCGGGAACAACTAGCCGTCCTTCTTTCCAAAGCCAACCCTCTCGATCGACCTCGAATCCTTTATCCTTCTCTGGGTCCAATCCAGATTCCAAATCATGGATAATCTTGATAAGCTTATCGCCTCGCTTTTGGCTCTCGCCAATTCTTTCCACAAGAGTCGGTCTTATCGATAAGTTTGCCAACATCTCAGGTTCCAATTCACATCTAGGCCTGAAGTCAAATCCAGCCAAATACTCGAGACTCTTCCATTCTGAAAACATGGCTCCCAATCCTGCATGTCTTCGACTTAACGCATCTGCCACTGCGTTACCCTTTCCCGGAGTATAGGCTATATCAAAGTCATATGATGCCAAAAACTCTAGCCATCGTTGCTGCCGAAGATTCAAATCCTTTTGGGAGAAAAGATACTTCAACGACTTATGATCTGTAAATAACTCGAATCGAACTCCCAATAGATAATGTCTCCACATCTTCAGAGCAAATACAATCGCCGCCAACTCTAAATCATGAGTCGGATAATTCCTTTCGTGCGGCTTTAGTTGTCGACTTGCATATGCAACAACTTTATCCTTCTGCATCAGCACTGCTCCAAGTCCGATACCACATGCGTCGGTATAAACCACCATCTCTTCATTTCCACTAGGAATAGTCAAAACAGGAGCACTCGTCAATCGCTCTTTCAGGATTTCGAAAGCTTGCTCACACTTAGCATCCCATCTGAATACTTGATTCTTTTTCGTCAATCCTGTTAATGGTGCAGCCACCTTGGAAAAGTTTTTGATAAATCAACGATAGTATCCTGCTAATCCAAGAAAACTTCTCACATCAGATGCATTCTTAGGTCTACCCCAATCCTGGATTGTTGCCACCTTAGCGGGATCAACCGCTACTCCATTTCCAGAGATAATATGGCCTAAGAACCTCGCTTCACTCTTCCAGAAGTGACACTTCGAAAACTTAGCCTTCAGCTGATGTTTCCGTAAGATTTCCAAAACAATACGCAAGTGCGTCTTGTGCACTTCTTCAGTTCTGGAATAAATCAAAATATCATCCACGAACACTAGTACGAACTTGCTCAACTGATCTCTGAACACTCTATTCATAAGATCCACAAAATATGCTGGTGCATTGGTCAATCCAAACGGCATTACCAGCCACTCAAAGAAAATGGATGGTGTCCTGAAAGCAGTCTTTGGCACACTATCCTTAGCCACTCTTAACTGGTGAAATCCCGTTGCTAAATCCATCTGAGAAAACATCTTAGCTTCGTGAAGCTGATCAAACAAGTCATCTATTCTAGGCAATGGATACTTGTTCTTCTTAGTCACTTTATTCAGCTCACGATAATCCACACACAACCTTAACGATCAATCCGCTTTGGTTACAAACACAACTGGTGCACCCCATTCGGACACACTATGCCGAATGAATCCTTTCTGTAAAAGATCGTCAACTTGCACCCTCAACTCTTGCTGTTCCCTAGGCGCCATCCGCCTAAGAGGCATCACAACAGGTCTGGCTCCTTCAACTAGATCTATGCGAAACTCGATCTCTCTATGCGGCGGTAACCCTTTGACCTCATCAAAGACATCCTCAAATCCATTAGCGATTGGCACCGATGACAGTCCATCCCGTGGAACAACCAGCGATTACATGAAGCTCATGAAGACGCCTTCCTCATGCTTACATCGTATCACAACCTTTCGCCCCTCCACATTCTCGACTGTCACCTCCAACCTTTCACAATCAACCTTTGCCGCATACTTCCTAAGCCAGTCCATACCCAAAATAATTCCGAACCCCGCAAAGTTCAGAACAAAACAATCACAAACAAAAGAGCAATCATGACTCGATACAATTAGACCACGGCATAGCATACACAAACAAGACGAACCCCCAACTGGATTAGTCACAACCAATGGCCTATCAACGATATCCGGTTCTAAACCCAACCGTCCTACAAGTTCATTACAAACAAAAGAATGCGACGCCCCAGTATCAAATAACACTATAATTGGAACTCCACAAATGGAAAGAGTACCTTGAACCACCACACTCTTCCCTTTCTCTTCAGCGGTAGGAGCTTTCGAAGATGATGGAACAGCCCCCAAAGCATAAGCCTGCACAATCTGCTTGTCCTTTCGCGGTTCTGGACAATTCTTCTTAATATGCCCTGGCTTGTCACAGTTGTGGCACTTCATTGGCACCTTCGGATTCTTACAATCTCTGGAGAAATGGCCCTTCTACTGACAGTTGTAGCAGGTCACTTCGCCCTTCGGCTTCTTCTGGCCATCCTTACCCTTCTGCTGCTACTGCTTCCTCTTCTTGTTTCCACCCTGTTGTGGTTTAGACTCCTCCTTGGTCACAGCAACAACAGACCCTTCTTTAGGAAACAGATTCTTATGCCTAAGAGCTTTCTCCATAAGCTTCTCAAATGGATCGTCCAGATGATCCACCAACTGTCTCCCAAGATAACTGTCCAAGACTGTCACAAACTTCTCGTTCTTATGATAAGGAGATCCAATATACGACCTGGCATACTTGGACAAAGCTTCAAACTCAGAAACATACTCAAGAACCGACCTTCCACCTTGCTTGAGCTCCACAAACTTCTTGAACAGAACAGATTTCTGAGCTGTAGAAATGAACTTAGCTTCAAATCTAGCTTGGAATTGCTCCCGAGTAATCTCTTCCTCCGGAGTATCAATGGTGATAGAGTTCCACCAATCAGAAGCTCTTCCTTGAAGCTGTCTTGATGCAAGCTTCCTTTTAGTTGCATCCTCGATTCCCAAATCACCAAAGATCCTTCTACAAGCATCTATCCATCTCTGGACTTCAATAGTTGACTCCGTCCCCAAGAAAACCTTTTCCTCCAAGAGCAGTATAGTCTTTACACAGCTCAGCAAAATCCACTGGTTTTGGAGTTTGAACTTGAACCCCAACATCTACAGATGGCCCCGGAGCTGGCATCCTTCTCATGATCGAAGTCATCATAGCCTCGAACATAGCAGCATAATCATCAGCCCCCTTAGTAGCACGACCTTCCCTAGCAGCTGGTCTTCCTCTTCGACTCATCCTTATTATCTATAAAAAGGAATGATTAATACACCTTGAGAACAACTGCAAAAAGGACTCAAACTCTTCTAATCTACTATATTATATATAGTAGTCATCCATCAAAATACAATTACGTCTCTCATACGTAGTTATGTCAGCGAGCGTTGGGTAAAATCGATTAACCAAAGCTCTGATACCAAATGTGACGACCGCCCATGACCCCCGCACTGAACATAGATATAGTGCGCTGTAAAGTGTGCCAGGCAGCCATGGACGGTTGCCAAGGTTAAGTTAAAACAGCAGAATCTATCGTATAACTCACAGCGCATGGATAAAATACAATAGAAAATATATATAATGAAGCTTTACAGAACAGAATCTCCATTAAACCTCATAATAGTTGAATACAAACATCTGAATAGTCAATACATCAAGCCTCACTACATATCACTCAGAGAATATACAAAGCAGCGGAACATCCAGTACATATAGTAAGAAAGTAATATGCAAGCCTCCAGCTCGTCCTCGTCATCAGCATCGTCGAAAACTAAGAACAGCACCTGTCACCTGCTACCTAGTCTGCCCATTCCAAAGCGGATGAACAGCCCAAGGCAATAAGAATTAAACATAAAGCCTTGAGTCAGACAATAGTCTTAGTGAGCGGTAAATTAACTAACAACATACCAAAAGAGCATAAAGGTAAAAGGAATAGGAATCCAACCCTCCCACTCCACCTCTTTCTACAGTGATAGCCCCCAGACACACTAAGCAGAAATAAACATAGCAAAGCAGACATTTAAAGTAAAGCAATTATCACTCGAGTCAAGGGCAATGTTTTTCAAGCACAAACCCCCAAGGCCTAAACCAAGATCAGATAAGCACCCAGAAAATATCGCTCTTAAGACCGAACGACGATACAACCAAACATCCATGACTCTGGCTATCACTGTTATCATTGCTTCAATACCACCGTTAGTTGAATAACCGGCACATTCTTTCAGCCGTCCGTCAAGGGCTAATGGTAACCCCGGTTCTAGACAGAACTCCGCACGTCGTCGCAGCCCGTGCCTAGGACTATCGAATCTGCCTAGAGTACTCGACTACAATCATAGCCTTTAGGGACTATCGAATCTGGCCAGCGTACTCTTGCTTTGAGTCTGCTAGAACCTTCAACAACGATGAAATCTCAGCCTTCTAGTTGTCCTCCTCGACAACCATTCTCATACTAGCTCAAGCGCCTCTCGAGCTCCTATTATCCTCAACTCGAACCATTTCACCGAGTTATCAACATGCTTGGAGTGATCCCGTCTGGATTAAACCAAGGCTATCTCATATCATGCCTCGCCTCATCTCATCATAGCAAAGCCTCTTTCCAACATCATCATCAAGTCTATCCATATGAGCTTCATCATTCGCCACATATGCCACGAGCAGCTTTTCCAATTCAAGAGCCTTTCCCTTAGCTTTTTGAATCATCTTCGACCAACTTGTCCAAATCAAATCATCAATCAACTAATTTATAACAATCAATCAAGTAAATCATTAATCCAAGTAATCAAGCATTCAAACATGATCTAATAAACAATTATAACAATAATGGCAATTTCGTAAATAAAGAGTCCAAATCTAACAAGCATGAATCATGAGAAATATCTCTACAACTTGATGAATGAAATTGCATAGATTATCATGTAGTAAAATGGATGTGAAATCATCATGAACAACGGATCTATACTTAAGTGTAAGAAAATGCATGGAAATCACTATTTTAGCACAAAATCAAGCCATCAATCCGATATACTCCTTTGGATCCGTGTGAGAGATAATCACCACTCACCGAATCACCTTAAAAACAACACACTTCAGATCTGGACAGCGAAGGATCTAACTCGATCTATCAAAATTCCGCTTCAAACGATGAAATCTCTCTTCAAAGAATGTAGATCTTCAATCTAAGCTCTTGGATCTTCGATTTGGATGGAAGGAATCACAAGATTAGAGTGGAGAAAAGAAGTTAAGAAGTGTAGAACTCAAGCTCTGAAAATGGCAGCACTTCGTCGCTTCAAAATCCGGATCCCAAAAATGAAGAAGAACCCACCTATTTATAGGCTGATTTCCCTTAGGTCGTTTGCTCGCTATTAGGTCGTCCACGACCTAAGAAACCCCACGACCTAAGTCTTAACGACCGAAGCCTATGCGCATCCACGACCTAACGGTTCTGCGCTTCCACGACCTAAAAATGTCTCGACCTAAGACTCAACGCTACTGCGCGACTTACGACCTAACTGCTTACGCGACTTAACAACGATCGCGACCTAACACTTGCGCGACTTAACACATATGCGCTTCCGCGACCTAAAAATACCACGACCTAAGACAATGCGCGACCTAACGACTCAATACCTACGCGACTTAACTGGGTTACGACCTAACACCTTACGACCTAATACTTAGCGACCTAATACCTCACGACCTAACTCCTAAGTCGTCTACGACTTAACTTCCTTAGGTCGCTCACTGCTACCACCAGCTTCCTTAGGTCGTTGCCGACCTAACCTCCTTAAGTCGCTAACTCGCCCAGTTTCCTATGCCGTTAACTCTTAAGTCGCCACTATCTAAAGTCGCCTATTCCTTAGGTCGTCAAATCCTATAGGTCGTCCCAAACTATCATACGACCTAAACCACTATACGACCTAACTTCCATACGACTTATCCCTTAATCCTTAGGTCACCAACTTCCTTAGGTCGCTCCACTTCCTTAAGTCGTCTACTCCGACCTATCTACTATACGACCTAAGCCTTATCTTGTCCACGACTTAGACTCTGGATGACTTATCAACATTGCGACCTAATGACAACTGTTTTACAATGTTTCGATCCGTAAAAATACGGGTCGTTACACCATTGGTCGATGATCCACCATCGATCGTGAAACCCTAACAACGGACGACTGAGAAAGACCATCGATTTTTGGCCAACCTTTGATTCAAATCGAAAAATGAATTACTACAGTAGATTGTGATTTTCGAGAGCTTTCCAACGATATAAAATTTGTTATGGTTTGATGAATTTGAATTTTTAAATTGATTTGAAATTTTGAAATTAGGGTTTGGATTTGGGAACTAGGTTTCTGCCATTGAGAAAGAGGGAAGGAATAGACAGATAGAATTGTACGTACAGGGATAAGAAATAAAAGGCTGCTAGGTTTAGGAAAACTATTTATATTGATAGAGACAGGGAAGAATGAATGGACATATCGGATTAGGTCGAAACGATAACAACGACCCGAAAAGCCCGTTTCGTTTCCGAAACGAAAGTGGGTCATCCAATATATCGAAATATAAGTTTTTGATATTTTAAAACTCAATGGAACTAGTTTCAAGCCCAAATTCTATTGTATACAGAAGTTAGCTTTTAAAATCAGATTATTTTAATTTAATTCATTCAATTGATTTCTATGCGTTTCGAGCCCGCACGATCAAACGACAAGTCCGATCGCTACGAAACTTGAAATCTTACAATAATTCACTGTTACGGATCCGATGAAATTAGTTTCGTCAAAATCCGAGACAATGGCCAAAATGAAAAATTTTCACGTTAATTAAATAAATTATTATTAAATGGATTTAATCACTTTTATATTCTAAATTAAAAGTTAACAACTTTATCATTTCGTGATTACATAGAAATTAATAATCTTTTACAATACAGTTTCCATGTTAAATCTAATATTTAAATATTACATAAATTTTAAAGTTAAATTACAATAGGAATAAAACCTATTTTATTATAATTTAAATCCCAATAAATTCTTTTATTTTGATTTCACTCTTATTATTTAACCAACTATTGCCTTATGAATATAATTAACATTAGTTTATATTTTATTACATTCATATTTACAGTTATCATCTTTTACAATATTAATTATAATATTTCAATTTCATTACTTCCATTAATTACCAATTTAATTCCTTATTTACAATTATAACCAAATTAACTTACAATTATTTCAATTGATTGAAATTACATTAAAATAGTTATCAATTAAATTTAATCAACATTATGAAATTACATTCTAGTTATTTTCTCATTAATAAATCACAAATTTTAATTTCTTCCAATATTAAATTCCAAAATCATATTTAATTTAATATTTTTAATTATCGATAAATACAGATCATTACAACTTCGATCACATCTCCCCAGTCGTCGCACACACAACATTCGGCTCGTCTATCGCCGACGCATCTGTGTCTCCAAATCTTCATTTGTGCGCCTCCATTGTCTACACCAGCTCTTGACGTATGTGCGCCTACGTTCTTTTAGTTTTGTGAATTAGAGCTTGGAGGAGATAAGGAGAAGCAGTTTTGGGTTATGAAGATAAGGGTGGAGGACATATGGGTAGTGGACGGCCTCAAAGATTTTGGTCTAATGAAAATTAAAAGTGAAATTTATTTTTCTTTTTAAATAAAACCCTATCCCTAATCCCCTTTAAATGCAACTGCTTTTAAATCAATGTTTTATACCCATTTAAAATCCACTAATTGCGTTTTATATATAAAAAAATTATTCCATTATTATAAAGACTTTTCTTTTATTAAAATATCATTTTCCAACTTCAACAAATTTAAAATGATTGTTTTATATACCAGAACAATTTAAATTTTCACAAATATTATTTCTTTTGCAAAAATAAATTTTTATACAAATTTTGGATTTTAAAACAGGAAATAAATTTGAATTTTAAATCAATACTTCCTTTTTATCAAATAAATCCAAAAATTCAATTTATTGAAACAAATTCAATAAAATATCCAATTAATTTCCTAAAATTCATTTTAATATATTTAATATATTTTAACTTCAAACAGGGATATTACATTGATCACCCTTTTAGACTTCAAAGGCCAAATAGATTCAAAAATAGGAATTTTTTAAAAATCTACCCTATTTATCTGTTGCGACCCAACCCAATTCCTATAATGGTATCGAAGCCCAATAGCTTATGTGATCTAAATTAGCGGTACTATGACTAATTTATTCTAGCCTACCCATTTAGTAGGATGTTTAGGAAGGTAGTGTCTAAGGTTGGGTTGTTGGGTACTCAATTACTCTACAGTGCCTAGCTATTGGCCATGCCCAAAGAATGATATAAGCCTAAAGGTTATCTCCAATATAAAGGCTCGAACTGATTATGGACCCTGGGCTAATTTTTAGTATTTGTTTGAAAATTTGAATAATATTTAAATTTTAAGTTAAAAATTTGAAAGAAATTCTACAAATGCTAAAAATTATTTTTCAAAATTGTTTTGATAAATTAATTAATTAATTTCAAAATTATATTAATTAATCGAATTAATTAAATAAATACTTAATTATGAGTTAATTAATTAAATTAAAAAATATATAATGTTGTATGTATATTTATCTCAAAATGTTTAATATAATTAATAAAAAAAATTCAAAATTAGTTATTTTAATTGAATTTTTTAATTAGTTAAATTAATTAAATGTTAATTAATAAATAATACAAATGTATAGTGATATATGTATATTACTATAAATATTATAGTATATAAGTATATTCAATATTAAATTGTTTTAAATAAATAAATTAAAGTGTTAGCAAAATAATTAATTAAATATGATTTAATCAATAAAATTAAAATTAAATTAAACATGATTTAATTATAAAAGGTGGAACTGTAATAAACCCAAATTAGATTTAAGCAGCGGTGTAAATCGATCGAACAGGACCGGACGGAGGTGTGTTTAGTTTCTGTCCGAAATAAAATCGAACTGAACATGAACCGGACAAGATTTATGCTCGAAAAAATTTTGCTGTCCTAATTCATGTTCTAAATAAAATCAAATAGACATGGATGGATGTTTTTCGGCAACGGGCTCGAACGGACATGGACGACATTGCTATTTACATCACATTTTATGTTTTTAATAGAATTTCTATCAATTATATTATTTTTATCAATATGTACTGAAGTATAAGAATTTAATGAATCTTTACTCAATCAACCAACCAAACAGTTTTCATAAATATTTTGATGAACATAATGGATATACTGAATTATAAGAAATTCGGACAAATTCGAACGAACACGGGTCGGATGAGATTTTTTTCTCGCGCAAATTTTATTGTCCTAATTCATGTCCTAAATGAAAATCGAATGGACTTGGACGAACATTTTTCGGCCACGGACTCGAACAGACATCAAACACTCATACAAAATTAATAGCCCTAGATTTAAGCAATAAATACATATGCATAGTACATATACCATGATCTGAGATATGTGTGACAATTGAATCACGAGGATATTTTAAAAGAGTTACTTGCATGCTCTTTAGTTGTTAAGATTTCCTCAAGCTAGAGATGTTATGTATAGTGTTATTAATATATTAACTAGATGAGGTAAGATACATACACCTATTTTTTAAGCTTTTCTCAAGGTACATGCATTGAACTTAGGCCATCGCGAAATGCTAGGTGGAATTATCTCTCTTGATTTGTTGAGCTTTGCTTAAGGTTAAGATAAGGTTAGGACAAACATCACGGGTTAGGACTTATAAATGATGCAACCGTTAAGGGGTTATGCATGTTGGCCTATGATTCGTTGAGCTTTCCTTAAGGTTAGAATCCCAAAGCATGCGAGTCCTAACACCCACTAGAAAAATCAAAAGATTTCTACGTTTTATTGTAAGGTTTTGAGAAACACCAAAGTCCAGTGGGAGCCTTATTAGAAAAACGAAATGCATACATTTAACCTTTCCAGTATTGTAAGAATATATGCTATAAAACTTAAAATAATCTACTTCGATAAATTTGGGCAATTAATATGATTGATGAAATGTTTTCGAGTTGAAATATACAAATGAATTAAATTAAAAATTGAATTAGAAATATAAAATATACTTACCAATAAATATTTTTGCATGTTGTCAATTCAAGTCCTATGTAAGCACCTAATTATATAACTATTAAATACATTTGCAGCTTGGTCACTTACATCGCGTATTGTCTTCTATGGGTTTCTAACTCTTAAAACAATAGAAGAATATGGATATTTGATCCATATCCAATCACATATAAATGTTATATGGTGAATGTTTGCAATTGGTAATGTAGAAACCTAAATGAGCAAGTAAACCATATTGCGAGATCATGTATTAAATATGATTGATTATATTAAGGATTAGTAAGGATCTTATTTTGTTAAATGTACCAGTAGACCAAGAGCTATAGGATGAATATAATAATATGATCATTGAAATGCCCGTTTGATCAGTTTACGTAAGGTGTAACTTATTTAATATCCTTAAATGATAAGGATGACCTAATACACTTTTGTAAAGAGTTTGTTACAGTCTTTCCATAAGGGTTTCCTTTTTGAATGGTTTGACCATTTAGGAAGGAAAGTGAATTCACTAAGCGACTAGCTCAATCAATTTTGAGAAAATCGATCGATAATGGTGGAATAAGATTCCATAATCGAGCCTAAGTGTAAGTGGGAGAACGATAGAGTTAGGGGTATGCACTAGGAGCAATTATATAATTTGTTATATATAACTCGATGACCAATCTTGTTCATAATAAAGGTATTTGATTTCTAATATGTACTTTGTTATATAGTGATATAATTAATTGAGTAATTAATTTAAAGTACATTGATTAGAAAATGCTTAATTTATGTTATGTGATAGTAATTACAAAATATTGTAATCATGAATTTTTTTTCACATTGTATAATAACATATTGTTTTAAATATTCTAGGTTGAGATGTTTGGAGAAAGAATATCGATGGATCCGTTGAGACTAGAATATGTAACACTCTCCAAATGTTGGGTAGTGCATTACTCATGGCCGCTGAGAGGCACTAAGGGGTTACATACTAATAGTTATTGGATAATCATGGAATGACTCGTATGAGAGTTTTTTTTGGTTAATAACAACGAGGTTAAACAGGAAATCTCGAGTGATCATATTGCATAGTTTTCTCATCTTGAGAATACTGTTGAACTTAAATGTGGAAAGTCCACTTTGATTATAATTAAATCATGGCAAGACGTCCATCGAAGACTATAGTTGGGTTTGAGTTGAAGCATTAGAAGTGAAAGTGAAACACTATTCAATTAAGAATTTATCTCCTCGGTTATATAAAGTTAGTAACATGGCTAACTCTAGCCAATCAAAGTCAAAATCTCTGGCCAAAGTAGAACGGTTAATAATAAATGTAAGTATTTAACAATGGACATTGTTTATGGACTAACCAAGTTGAATGTGAAAGATACTGGAATGTTGACCAAAACCAAATTCCGTAAGTCCTAATGTGATATAGTGTTGACGAAGAGAATTTGTGTAAAATAACCGTTACTAAAAGATGTCGCTTGAATTTATAAAATTAGATTTTACCGATGAGATTTATAAGCGATAAATTAAGTCAATTGTTATACCACTAGCAAAGGTTACGTGTGAACATTAGTATTTAAATTGTTTAAATATGAGTCACCGGTTAAATTCATATTTGTGAGTCGCACAACTGAATCTATTCATTTTTCGGAACAACGCATGATTTAATTGATTTATAAATTAATTAAATTAATTAATATTCATGAAATATTAGTTATAATTTTATTTATTGCATGGGATGTGTTTAGTAAAATGGAGTTTCCTCTAGAAATATTCAGGGTGTCATTAGTAATTTAGCGAATGAGTATATAAAAGTTATATATGTGTATATCAATATACGATATCGATAACAATTTAAATTGGATTGAAATTGAATAAATAGTTATTGGGTTAAGTGGGCTTTTAGTACATTATGAACTCTAATCCATGCGGCAGGAAAGTGTGCCAAATGGGGGTACCTGGTTTTAGAATTGGTAAGAGATAATCGGTGTAAGATATTTGTTCCTATATCTCACTATATATTCAAATCAATAGCCTCCACTTTCTTTGGATTTTTTGGCTCCTCTCTTCCCATTCTGCCACTTCCATCCCATAACTTCATTTTTCATCACATTCATTCAAAAAATACAACTAGATCCAGTGGTGAAGCACCGATTGCTAGCAATAGTGGTACTAATTCAAAGTCTAGGATACTGGTAGATAAAGGTGTGGTTCTAAGGCAAAACCTAGTAAGGTATTCTTCTTTTTACATATTTATATGTACCTAACTCTACAATAACCCATTTATATGTATGATACATGTCCTCTTTAAATATTAGTGCATTTAATAATTTTAAACAATTGATCTACATGAACATATAGTTCTAAAATCAAAATTTTAAATTAAAAACGGTAAAAAAAATTAGGTAAATATTTTATTCAGCCACAAATAGTTTTGTATACGTATAATAACCATTAAATATTTTATTATTTTTAAATGAATATTTATTATTTTTAAACCCTAAAATACTTTAATCTAATTTTTAATATATATATATATAATTAAATTATTTAAAATATGTGCTAGTAATAATTAAAAAAATTTAGAAATATATTACCTGGTTGAAAGAATACTCCATAAATAATTATATTATATATATATTAATTATTATTTAATATAGTGTTTACTTTTAATATTATTATATATGTATGTACATTCTTTTAACAAAACTAATTTCATTTATGAAATAAGTTTCTTTTACTGAACAAATAAGATATATATATATATATATATGATTTTTAACTATTTATTTTATAATATCTTTAATAATAGTGTAATACCTTTGGTGTCACACTTTTTTGATGTCAGCGTGAACTACCAAAAATGCCCATAATACCAAATCTTAATATCACTTAAAAATAGGATCTAACAATTAAATTTCTTTTACAAATTCAAAACGTTCGTCTACAAAAATTATCTAATCTTAATATCACTAAAAAATAAGATCTAACAAATAAAATTCTTTACAAATTTAAAACATCCATCAATAAATACCATCAAATTTTAATATTACATACAAATATGATCTAACAAATAATTATTAATTAATAATATAAACAATGTTTCAAACTTAAAAAAAATTGATGTTGCAACTTAGAAATAAAATTTAAACTAACAAAAATGGTTTCGTGTTAAACGTATACAATTTGCAAAAAAACAATTCACGTGCGAAGTGCGTGTTGTAATGCTCGTGTATATATATATATACATATATATATCTTTATTAATAATTGGCATAGAAACATAGTTTTTTGGCCAGACCGTGAAGTTCCAAAAATACCCTTATATGTAAACACGAGGTCAGAAGTTCGAATCCTTAAAAAAGCAAAATTTAACATTTATTTTCAAATTAAAATTTTGGAATGTAAACAAGGTATAAGTTCAAATATTGAAAAACTACAATTTTTTTCTTTCTATTTTTTAATTAGTTTCATCAAAACTACATTGAAATTTTATAATTTTATATAAATAAAATTATATGCACATGCGTTGCACGTGCCATAAAATCTCATATATATTATTTATACATAGTAAACAATGTTGTGTATTTTAAACAAACAAATAAATAAAATGAAAAAAAATACTAGCCAAATAAGATTTACATACACATGTATAATTTTAAATATTTGGTTTATAACAAACACATATATAAATTGCCTATACATATTAAAACAACACCGTGTATTTAAATAAATGTTACATACATATATACATACATATATATATATACCATTAATTTCGAATATAATAATTATTTTATACAACTATAAATATTTAAATTTAATTGCTATATTTTAGGATCTAGTTTTGAATTTTAAAGTGTTTTACTAAGTCTTGATTAGATATATATTGAATACAAAATTTCAATTTAAAATTTAATGACTTAGTCAAAACTAGATTAGATATTTTATCACTTATTATATTTAAATAATTTCAAATTTTACAGTTAAATTTATGAATTATAAATATATTAAACATTGTTTTAAGACAATCATACATACACATATACATTGAATGTATACGTTCTACATGCAAATCCTAACATCTATATGTGTAGACATTACTCATATACACATAATGTGTTGCACTTGCACATTATACACATACGAGTATACAATAATGTACTCATTAATTACATTAATTATTAATTATTTAATCAATTAAATTAGAAAATTAATTATATTTTATTTAGTTAATCTAGATTGGATCTAGCTCATCCCTTTAGACATCATAGGTCTAATAGATCCAATTTTTTTTGAAATATACCTTATTTACCCTATACGACCCGCTAGTTCCTACATTTTGATTATTTGTTTGTCTTGTGTGTATAGTTTTGATTCCTGTTAGTGCCAAAATTGGTCACTACACCCAAATCCAAGCGAAAGCACCAAATACCAGTCACAGCTCACAGATCGCATATAAATGGTGAATATTAATATGGAGAACGACAAGAAATTAAAATGAAAGCAGTAGAGAACAACAGATTTTATAGTGGTTTGGCTAACTCCGGCCTACGTCCACTCCAGAAGTTTCCTTTTTATTGATGTTAGAATCGATTACAGTTACAAAATGGCAGAGTTGCCTTAGTTTTAGAAAAGAGAAAGTAAGAGAGTCGAAAGGAAGATCCCCCTTTTCTGAAGTCCTACATGTTGTATTTATAGGCACACTACACCAAAACAGGCAAATTCTAACATTTATAAGTGTTACAAATAATTTCAGTAACACTTTTTAAGTGTTACTAATGGACTGTGAGGAATGGAGCGGCCAAATTTGTAACACTTATAAGTGTTACAAACATACGCATTACTAACACTTATAAGTGTTGGTATCTAAATATACGGTAACGCTTATAAGTGTTGGTAACGAAATATACGGTAACACTTATAAGTGTTGGTATAGAAATATACGGTAACGTTTATAAGTGTTGGTAACGAAATATACGGTAACACTTATAAATGTTGGTGCAAAAATATACGATAACGCTTATAAGTGTTGGTAACGAAATATACGATAACACTTATAAGTGTTGGTATGGAAATACACGGTAACGCTTATAAGTGTTGGAAAATGATTATTTAGTAACACACACACATATACCAAAACTTAAACGCAAAGTTTAAATATAAACACACTGCAAATAATGGTTTCCATATCATAAATAATTCATCATACATATTCAATGCAAAGTTTAAACGCTCTGCAAATGTAGTATAATATATCACAAACAATTATTTACATATCTAAAATACTACAATCACAACACCAGAAAGGTTATTTTCTAACACTTATAACCGTGATAACTAAAACAATATCAAACAAACTCGATTGCTACATATATCTGCCCGCTCCACTGTTACACTGACATAAAAAACTGTCAACCACCCAAACTACTTAACATCACAACAACTTCATATCCCCTTCTCAATTGCCTAATCAACCAGACATCAACATTCATGACCACACTTCTCTAATAACTAGTCATTGATCATACTTCACCAGTAAATCCACAAACAAACTGCAAGTTCATCTCATATTCCTTCCACTGCTACATCAAACTGCAAGTTCACCACATCAAACTATCTACATATTCCTTCCACTGTCTACTTCCATCGTTATCACCTTCATCACTATTCCCTTCAACATCATCTACATATCAACAATCTCCTGCCAGTACTACCCTCCGACCACTTGCATTCACCTCCTCCGAGCAATTCAAAACCACTGTTTCACTGCCAAACCCCCCTACCTACTTAATTTCTACACAGACAGCCCGCAAGCATCACCAAACTGTTCACTTTCCACCCCATGCAATACAAATTGCCCTCAACCATCCGCCATTGTCAACCATCCTCCAGCAATCAACACTTCAAAAACCCATTCCTGCCCACTGTCATCTCACCCAAATCAAACAGTCACTAAAACTCCTTGTCACTGCACATTCTTATCTGTCAACTTCCAATACATCCTCCTTCACCTCAACCAAATACTGATCGATTCCACACTCCTCCAAACCACCAACCTGCCCTCATTCACTGCCTGTTACAGCCAACCAAACACCTCGTCGAACAAGTTTTTTTTCTTGCCACAACAGCCTTTCTTCACACTGCAAACATCGGAAGCACCCTACAACGCCTGAATCGAACACGACCACCTACCGAGCCTCAATTCTTCCTCAACATCGCCTACTGACTTCTAACAGCAGTTACAGCAGCGACCAAACCACGACCCAAGCCCCGGCAATCCACCGCAACTCCGCTATCACTACCTTGTATCGAACCGCGACTCCAAACCATTTCGAATTGCTAACAAAAATCAAATGATCCCACCACCTCGAACTAAATCTGAAAGAATATAATATATAACATTTAAATAGAGAAGCTGTTTCAGATCTGAAAGAAAATATATAGCAAGGAAAGAAAATAAATAGAGAAACATACTCTCAATAGTCCTGCGTTGGGAGTATGCACCTGCTAACTGAAAGTTACACTGTTTAAATAATATATAACGATCAATGGATGACAATATATAGCAAACAAAAATATCCAGTCTCATAAATACAAAAAATCTTGTAATAATTCGGTGAAGTATGATGAATTACCTCGACTGAAATGAATTCGGTTGCTGGCAAATCAGGAATTGACTTCATAGCATTTGATGCGATCCAATCAAGAAATCAAGTAGTTAGATAATTACTTCATAATGCATAACATATTATTTCTGGAAATAGTAAAGTACAAGTAGTCGTTGTAATTTTTTACAACAATGACCAACAGACTAAAATAAATTTACAAACAGTTAACAAAAAACTGTACAGATAGTACAAAAAGGGGGAGAAATGTTTTCGACGGTCTCTACAGTGCTATTTTTTGATGGTTTTCAAGTTTTTCCAGTATAAGAGAAAACAAAGTGTTATCCATGTAATAGGGCCAAATTTTCCTCCAGTTCTTTAATGACTAAAAAATAGTCAGTTGCAGCCACAATTGTTTCAAGATCAAATACATGATTGTCAAATAATTCCCCATTTAGTTTCTATTTGATTTTTCACATTTAAATCAAAAAAATGCATGACATCATTCATATTATAACTACTGGAAATAATCGCCACTCAAGCTAAAAGTAAACTTCTAAAAATAAAGCTTCAAAAGTTTGTTCTTAATCTTTATATCCTTTCTAATTTGGTCAATATAAATGTACCCAGTTCGTATCAAATATGATTACTTTTCAGTAAGAAATGATTGTTAGCAACTGCATACAGCATATAGAAATTAAATTTTCTACAGTATCAGTTTCAAGTTGCAAATGTTATTTATGGCACAATATAACAAAAGAAAAATGAATAAATCAAGCATCATATATAAAATCATATTTGTAGCCAAAAATGTCAAATTTGCGATGAACAGATTGCAAATAAGGCTGTAATCTGTAAATCTGTAAATAAAACTAAAAATTAATTAATACATTTATCATTAGATACTTTGTGCATCTCTGTGCACATATCCATATCCACATAACCATGCATGTCATATACACATTTTCTCTGTTAACTATTTCTCTACCAAAAACAAGAGAAAAAGAGCCTTCGTCAAAGGTTACTTAATTTGTACTAACAGCATACTACATTTTCTACATGATTTAATGGTAACATATTCCAATACTATTTTGGTACCGGTTTAAAAATGGTAACATATTCCATTAGCAGGTCAAAACATATCATATGCAACTGAGTACGATATCCTCCATCATATATGATTATATAAACCAATGTAAAAATGGAAACTGAAATTGAAAGTAGCACGGATTTATGATTTGGGTAGAAGGATAATACTTTTTAACTATTAACTGGTAGGAAAACCCAAGCTGGACAGGCAATAATAACAAAACATTTATATTAATGGGAATCCTATTTTTTATTTATATTTTTGTGTGTTGATTATTCCTATGTATACCTTGTTTATTGGAAGAACGGGAATGTTTCATTGCTGATTAGAACAGAATAAGCGAGGGAGTTTTCAACAGAAAATATTAGTTGAATTTAAATAATACCTCGATTGGAGTGAAGAGAGCTGCACTGTCATAGGTACGATCTTCTTCACTCTCAGATTCTCTGATGAAGATTGTAAAGACATTAGCATATAAGTTGCAAATAGAGAAACTCTGATCATTGTCATCGAGATTCAATGCATGCAGTAGTTTTGGCCAAGATTCTGGAATTCCTCCTGGAAGCTCAAACTCCATCAGCTTTCCTTGCTTCTAGTAAAATTCTTCTACAGGTTGGCTCTATAAAAGTCAAGCAAAATTATTAATTATTTTCCATTTTATTATATCAATTTTATTTTATGATTCTCCAATATCACACACACACTCTCACTGTTTTTGATTGATCAACCCAGAGATGCTCAAGTATAGTAGCAAGTTGCCGAGCTTAATGTTTGCAAGTGGAAAAAAATAAAACTTTATGAGAAAATATTTTATAATTTAAAACAACTGAAAGTCCTTCATGTCAAAAATCTAAAATGTAAGTGGTGCCGATATCAGTCAAATGTTGTCAACAGGTACTCTCTGCTACTTTCAGATTTTGTTGCATGTTTGTGATTTGTCAATAATGATATGAGAAAAGAATGCTATGCCATATGAACAACAAGCAAGCTGAGCATCTAGACATAACTAATTTTTGGGTGTGTTATTCAATGGAAGTATACTACATGATTACATAGAAAAAATCATCAAAGCCATCCAGAATATATTTAGAGTTCCAAAGGATAACCTCTCTTTGATGGTATTATGACAAGTTAAAAGGTTCCTTCTCTAGAATCCCACCATAGTCCTCAAGAATTTTTAGCAAATCCTGAAAAAGAAGAAGAAAAAACAAATCTCATTGAAACTTTGAAACGAATGGACGAAATCAAAGCATTTTAGTGTAATGGTCATAAATTTTAATTCGAAATCGGAAAATGTATTACTTTGTGAAAAGAACCAGAATGTACCACATTTGTGCCTTAATATTTACCACATTTGTAACTATCAAAATAACACACCTTTATAGCTATAGTCCTTAAACTTAAGCAAATTCACTTAAAAATTGTTGAGAATTAAGAAAGAAATGTCAGAGTGAGAAATCGACTCTGGGTTCAAAGGAAGGTAAGTGTCAGTGTCACGTAATTTTGATCTGATATTTTATGTTCGTTCCTTTGCTTATTGTTATTTGCATGTGCCAAAATGGCCTGAGAGTTTACATCCAGATTTAAATTCTTTTGGACAGGAGGCTTTAAGTGAACAAACAGATGTGTCATGGGAAATTATGTTAGACAATACTTACAAGCTACAGGTAAAGCAAGAAGCCGCACAATAAGTCAATATTCCAACATTTGGTGGCCTATACTACTGAAAAAATGGAGGTCATAATAAGAGGATGACAACAGACAAGTTATTGACACTTATGTTGAATTGTAATGTAAATGCCATGAGTAAACAACAAAAGAAAGCAGAAATAATGGCATTTCTATTTGTATTTCTCTGTAAAATACAATTGTTAATGCCCAACCAAATCGAATAGAAGTAAAAGATGTGGAAAAAAATGGAGGGTCTAACTAAGCTATAATAAATATCAATCCTAAAAATATGATAAATGGAGGAGAATGTTCTTAGAACTAATGACAAAAATAATATCTAATTTGTTTATTTTATCTTGTCTTCTATGTAGTAATGTATAAAGGCCACAGCAAAGTACTATCTATGGATGTATTTGCAGTTACCGTTATCTTTGCACATGCAAATTAATAAAGAAATGTTCAAAGTATACACATGCACATACACAAATAAATAAATCTACATAAAAAAATACTCACTTGTCCTATTAAATTTTCATATATAAGTAATTATTCCACAACGTGCTCAAGTACAACGTGGTTTTTTTGGAGCATTTCCATTGCCTTGTCATATGCTAAGTTGTACGTCTGGGGAAAAAACAGAACAAAATAATAGATGAATACACGCAGACAAATGTATATGTATATGTATGTACGTATGTACATGTGTGTTTGTAGTTGTACACACACGTGGGTGTGTTTATGTATGTATATTTGAATCCACAATTACAATTTTAATGTTTTCTAAACAAAATAGAAAAAACAAGAGAGAAATTTGAATTTTAGGTTAGATGTAGAAATTCAAACATCAAAATTAATTTTAAAGTGCATACAAACAATAAAACATGGACCTTTTGAAATTTGAACCTACGATTTACGATTCAAATCTCGTTTTGACTTAAAGATTGGACTTTATGATTTACAATTTGAATCCTATTTTGAATACATTTTTGTGTGTGCGTATGACTATGTGATTGTATACCTATTATGTGCACCGGGAGGCATAGAGCGCAGATATGGCATTAAATATTCCCTACTACAAAACCTCATAAATGAAGAGAGGGTGTGTGTGTGTATTTGTCGTTATAATTTGCAGCAGCACAGAACACTTTTCATAAAATCCAATGAGAACTGAAGTAACAAAGTTGCATAATGTCCAACGGATACAGAAGGTTATTATGCATGGGTTTCTCACTAGCATATTCAAAAAAGAAAAAACATACCTTTTCAACTTTAGCAGCCATTTCATATTTATGGTTCTCTCCCATACTGAGAGTCCCAACCTGATTCAATAGTAATTATGATTCAGGCTTTGTTACTTCAAATAACACTAATAGATACTATCTCAGAAGCTCAGTGAATTAAACATGAATTAAAGGATACAAAAATTGTCACTGAAAACAGAAAAAGGATTTGAAGAAAACAACAGGTAAAAAAAATTATAATTAAAATTATATAAGCTAACCCATATTAAATTTTAATAGTGGGTGAAGGCTAATTCATATTAATCTCGAATGAAACAATATAAAGAAACAAAGGTTTTATAACATATCATCATATGATTAAAAACAATTAAACAGCACAAAATTGCTATCAAAAATACACGCATACAATTATTCTGCTTAAAGGACAGATTCATTACCGCACTGCCTGTGATAATGATTACTGACCAGGATAGCTTCTGATTTATACGTGATTAGCTTTCAGTTTCAAATGTGATGCCCCTCGATGCCGTGAATGAAGGGTTTGACGCTCGATTGGAGATGACGCACCAAGTGAATTGGGGAACCCTAGTCTTAAGCCGCTCGATGTTAGATGTCGGGTAGCTTGGAGGATGCGCGAATGGCGGTCGACGCTGGTGATGATGGAATGCGTGAAGGGGAACCCTAATCTAATTGAAAATTATGCGGCCGATAGGGGTGATGGAAGGGAAAGTGTTAGAAAATGCTACATGTACAAGATTACGGAATGGCCCAATTTTTAGTGAGCTATTTACAAATTTACCAACTGTCCTAACACTTTTTTGTGTTGTAAATTATAACTGATGTGTTGGAAAGTTTATAAAAAATATAATTTATATTTCCCAACACTTTTTCAGGTATCCTAACACTTTTTTATTGTCGGTAAGCTATAACATTTATAAGTGTTAGAAATTAACAAGTATAAAATGTTACAAAATCACTATTTTGGTGTAGTGGCAAATCCCGAGTTACTGGGCTTCCTGAGTAGTCCGGGCCCATCAGGACCATAGCCGAGCCAATATCCTTCATCATGACCGACCCACACTACCATGCCGACCGACCCATGCCGATCCACTCCATACTCTAGTATGCCGATCCACACCACCAGTGACCGAGCCACACCACTAGGTCGTCCACACCAGCAAGTCACCGATCCACACCACCAGGTCATCCACACCACCAAGCCATCGATCTGCACTTGTCAAACCAACCACGCCGAGCCATATCCCATGAAGTCGACCCGAAGCAACAACTTCTTGGACATGAGGCTGCCGAATGATGTCATGCCGACCCACTTTATATCCCACTGAGATACCGAGCGACAACCTGAAGCGAAGGACCTTAGGACTCAAAGCAACCGAGCCCCATTTCGTACTGAGCCAATTCCTTCCATTCCTACCGAGCCACCCTAACCAAACCACAATGTCGAGCGACAACCAAGGCTGACTCATGATCTAACTAGGCCGAACCACCTTCCATGATGAGCCACCAACACGACCGAGCCACCAATGCCGAGCCACCTAAAAGACTCTAAGAAATCATCCATACAACTCGTAGCTCAACTCCATACGACTCGAAGCAAATCCAGGGCGATTTGCGACTTATCGAAACCCAAGTTTCGAGTATCCAATAACCTTCGTTCATCGACTATGCCGAATCCCGGTTGTAGATCCATGATTATTATCCATGCTTGATCGTCCATCCACCCAGTTGACTAAATCTGTCATGAACCAACCTCGACGAATGAGTAGTCAATTTAGTTAAGTTCTCCTATCTACGGCCTTGCCAAAAGGCGGGTTAACACTTGCCCCCCAAAACATGCCTTGCTTTGAAAGGTGTGTTTTGAATAGCCTCAAGTCCGGCCGAGGACTTTTTATATTCTCCAGCCTCGACTCTCCGGCCGAGGACTTTTTATATTCTCCGGCCTCGACTCTCCGACCGAGGACTTTTATATTCTCCGGCCTCGACTCTCCGATCGAGGACTTTATATTCTCCGGCCTCGACTCTCCGGTCGAGGATTTTATATTCCTCGACTCTCCGGTCGAGGACTTTTATATTCTCCGGCCTCGACTCTCCGGTCGAGGACTTTATATTCTCCGGCCTCGACTCTCCGGTCGAGGGCTTTGTATTCTCCGGCCTCGACTCTCCGGTCGAGGACTTTGTATTCTCCGGCCTCGACTCTCCGGTCGAGGACTTTGTATTCTCCGGCCTCGACTCTCCGGTCGAGGACTTTGTATTCTCCGGCCTCGACTCTCCGGTCAAGGACTTTGTATTCTCCGGCCTCGACTCTCCGGTCGAGGACTTTGTTTATTTCTCCGGCCTCGGCTCTCCGGCTGAGGACTTTATATTTTGTTCAAGTCCATTTCGTTGCTCTCCGGCAAAGGGACTCGTAATTCGCAATTACTGCCCCGTCGCTCCGGTCGGGACGGTAATCGCTTGGCCTGCATTATTTATTAAATTAGTCCAATTCCAATCATTACAGAATTCAGTTATCAAAGCAAAATTTTGTACAACAAAGGGAATTAAATGTCCGAAGTACCAAAGAAGAAACCAGAGTTTGCAGAAAAAGAGAAAGAAAACAGGATTTCGTAGATCCAAGCAATACGGTTTTTCGTCATCCCAGAGCACGCCTAGGGACCGTCCTCGATCCCGTATGTGTGTAAGTGACCTAGCCGTATTACTTTGAGTTCTATTACTTATTCAGAACCATAAATCCATTCAGTTGATAACAAGCCAATGGTGACTAGATCCAGCACCAACTTCGTTCGAGGTAGGCGGTGGCCGCTCCCGTTCCACTTCTACAGCTTGATTCCTTATGTACTGTCGCAAGTGACCATTCCTTACATGCTCCTTCACGATATCTTTCACACTACAAGAAAACTGATTTTTTGTAGCGCCCAAAAAACGCCACTACGTATTTTTAGTGGCGTTCCGATAATCGTTACGAGAAAACATGCCACTAAAAATCCATGATTTTTTGTTGCATTTATTTTAACGCCACTATAAATGCATTTTTGGCAGCGTTTTTCAAACGCCACCATAAATCTTTTTGTAGCGCTTAAAAAATGCCACCAAAAGATTTTTTGGCGCTACTAATAGAATTTCCAACTTTACCCCTATTTTACGGTTGCATTTACTCAGCGCCACTATATATATTTCGGTAGCGTTTTTGAAACGCTACTAAAAGTTGTTTATTATTTTACACCATTTTTTCATGCTATTATTTCCTGTTAATGGTCTATTTTGGTTCTATTATATCAATCAACAATCACTCACATAATCATCATATTCAAATAAGTTAAAAAACACATATAATCAAATAAAATATCCATAACCATTCCAATACAATAGTTTTTCGACAAAATGACCTAACTCACATACAATAACCATTTGTATACAAACTCACAACATCGGATGCTAATAAATGTTATATCTAACTAGTTAACAAAACGTTTGATTACCCATAATTCTTTGTTGCATACACAAGTGAAAGCTAGCATCATCAAGTCCAAATTTGCTCTCTTCAAAAGTCCGATGCCTACACAAGTGAAAGCACAACAGATAGTCAAACAATTACGTTATCTCGTATGACTTCAAATATGAGATCAAACATCTACAACATTATACAAGTATATCCTACTATAAATGATGTCATATAAATTATCAAAGTTATAAAAAAAATGAAATAAAATCCTTTCTTGAGCTTAAATAGTAGGAATCAATTTCAAATGTTATCATAATAAATAAAAAAGTTTCTTTTGCAAAATGCATCAAAACACATATACAACTTACGTGTAATAGTTGCAATACCAGTCATAAAATAGGTGCAACATTGTTTCTTCATGTTTGTAACAAAAATAAAACTGCAGATTCATCTTGTTTTTACTTCTAGCATTCTCAAAGTATTCAATTTACCTTTGGTGGAACTTCTGCTTACCATAGAGCCATGTGATGCTTTGAACTTCCTGCCAACAAAGTTTAATCTCTGATCCGTTGATTTAACACTGGACTCTCTGTTAACATTCAATCTTCATCATCGCATCTTATCTTTAGTTCAAGATTCATAGCACTAATCATTCATATGAATATAATAATATCAAAATATGTATTTTAATAAAACATATTACTAAAATTTATACTCATATTATCCTTTTGTATCAACACTACAACAAACCAATATCTCCACTAATATCAACTCAATATTTATTAAGCTACTGCGACCACTATCCATTTCTAATCAAACCCACTTGCCTTCACAACCTCAATCAAATAACCTCAACCCATTGAATCTATTTGTAATTCATCAATTGCTTGCAGTTTATCTATTTTCCTAATTCAGTTGCTTAATCATATGCTAAATTTACTGTTATATATGATTGGTTACCCCAAAATTATCTAGCATTATTTGATTATACATTATGACTTATTGAATGCTGTGCTATTAATTGCTTCATTATTAGTTTGCTATAGAATTTGTATAAGCAGATGCGTATATTAACAAATAGATAGAGAAAAATTAAACCATAAATTTATAGTGTGATTTTGGGTAAAGAAAATAAATGCATCATATTCTTCTTCCATTATACTCAACGCATAGCCACATGTCAAACTAAAAGCATCCAAACTTTATAGCCTGCAAAATAAAATGTCTCCCATATAATAAACTCACCCAATAACAAATGGCTACACCCACTTGACCACTATCCGTTTCAATTGAAGTTGCTCAACAGTTTTAGTTATAGCTTCCAATAATCCTTCACTGTTTGAGATTGTTTTCTTTACTTATTCATGTACATCTGGTATAGTTTTTTATATTATGATTTTGATAATTGGGTGAGATTTAAATAACTTGTGAATAAGATGTTTTTAATGCCAATGATCATAAAATACAAAATATACTCATTTTTAATTTGATACATAAAATTTATATACTTCAGAACTAATATGTTTTACATTTTTAATTTGGTTCATTGCCAAATGTTCCAAAATAAAGTGTTTTATCATCTACTGCTGATCAGCCTGTTTGATTATGTCCTAGAAAGCAGTGGTCAGTATAAAGCTACCCATTTTCCGCACTTCTTTTCCATTTTTAAAGTAATGCCTCACTGCTAACACATTTAAACCATAGATTTCTGCTGGACTTTTTCTCCTCTTACAACTAGTTTTTGAAAGAAGCTCACGTGCTATACATAAACTTCTCAAGTACATTTTATACTATTGTATTAAAACTGGAAATTTAAATTGAAAAGAATAAAAGCATCATTTATCTTAGTAAACCAATATACCAAGTACCGGTATACCAAAAATTAAAGAACTCTCAAGCTTTTGAAGATATGTGGATCTTTTTGTCATTAAGCAAAAGCTATAATATCATGATTATTTATATAAATGATTAGAACAATAAAACTATTTTTAACAAAAATCAAAACAAAACTTTCGCCATTAAAAATTGTGTGACAAACTCAAAACATGATAAGCAAAAGATGTGATAAAGTAATTACCCAAAAAGTGAGATTGTCCTTTGAATTGCCCTGCATACTTTCCTTTTGATTTTCTCTTCTTCAACTCAGTCTTAACCATCTAAATAATCATCTTTTTTGTTTTAGTTTTCACAACCTAGTCACAAAAAGAAAATATTCAGTGTTCGTCCTTTTTCTATCAAACTGAAGGAGATAACCCACATGTATATACGTATATTACTTAAAAGCAAGCGTTGAAAACTAAAATGTTTACCAATGGTCAAGATTAAACATATATATAGCTTGTAATAAACAATACATATAACACTTCTTTATGATTAACAGAAGTTTTGACTTTAACCTGGGTATTGAAAATCTGAGCTCACTTCAATCAATACTCTTGCAAAATGAAGTCATGTTCCTGCATTTGTAATATTATCAATTGGACGACCATGAGCACCCGCGATATGACTTATACCTTATTTACTCCAAAAATCAAGATTTAAATCTAGTAGTCTAATCCAAATAGGAAACAATGATAAATAAGCATATCAAAAATTATAATGATTTAATACCGCTTCAAGGATAAGACTTAACTAAGAATCGAAAGTCCAAATGACAAGATAATGAAGCAAACATAATTGTAATAACTAAAACAAAAATAAAAATCCAAAGAAAAATAAAAGTGCTGTCCATTAAAAAAATGATTCTGATCATCCTTAGATGTGCAATGATTCAGCAAGTATATCCGCAAATCATTTCAGCTCTGTATAAGGAAGCATCAAAGTTATCTTTTTATTCATCAACCCAAAATCGATCAGATGAAATTAGTATGTAATTCCTATTTTTTTCATTATAGAAAAAATAAAGAATTAGTATACCAAGCATTACAGCAGTTTGATATTGCTTCAAGTGTAGGAGTGCATTAGGAATTCAATGTACAAATGACCAGATAAAGAGGCAAACCATATTTATAATAACAAGATCAAAATTATGAATTAAGAAGATAGATGACAAAAGAATGGGTTTAAAGATTCGTGCATGGTTGAAAAGGTGTAACCTCAGGAGACTGAAGTAATAATTAAATAACAAAAATATAGTAGTCAAATTCAGAGGCATGCAAGTATATTAAATTATAAATAAATCAAAAGGAAACATGGATTACCAAATAATGAGATGTTTTTACTGACTGTGTGATATATGACAGAAGGCTAAATTTCCAAATTTTGCTAGGGTTGTGTTTGGTGAACATTTGATTCAATTCCTGTACGTTTTAGTGTTAAACAACTCAAATTTTGTATCAACATCAAAAAAAAATCTATGAAAGCTAAAGCAAATACACTAAACTCCTATTGGTAATATTACAGCTAAGCCCAATGGAAATTTTGAATCATTTGAATAAAGAAACTGTAACTAAGCCCCTTTGATGTTCAAAGAATGCATCATAACCGCATATTATTACAGGTTTGTGTGGTTAGTCATCATAGCCGTCGTTCAGTTATCAAACGACAATTGAACAGCTACCTTTTGAAGTTATTCCAGTGAAAAATATTAAAAAATGAAAATTCAAGGGGACGAGTTCATTAGGAATTGATTGTCCTAATGACTGGATAATAAAGCAAAAACGTTCATTATTATTGATCAAAAAGACAAATTTAACAAAAAAAAAATGTAATTTTACCTCCGAGCTTGGTAGAACAACCAAACGCGGATCTACCAAGATTGTTTGTGGAGGGTTCTAAAAACAAAATTGATTTTTTGATGTGGCTTCAATGGAACGATTCGATCAGGTAATAAAACTCTACGCTGCCGACCAGATTAAGAAGCATTTCAACCAGAATTTGAACAAACGCAAAAATTAAAAAAGCTGCATTGATCTATTTCGAAGAGGAAGCAGCGAAGATCATTTCATTGAGGCTGCTGAGACCAAAGCTAGATCCATAGGGATACATTTATAACAGGATACGACTTATACCTTATTTGGAATCATGAATCAGATTTAGGGTTTGAAGCTATTTGGCGAACCGTTAGGAGAAATTCTTGATGGCTGCTGCGACGATGTGGAGTGGAGTACAATGATGAAGTCGACGGTGAAAATGGATGAATCAAAACTGAGGATGATTAAAAAGGAGAATTTTTTGGGGAAGAAGAAAGCGAAAAGGGGAAAAGTGAAAACGAGGGTTTAAATTTTTTTTAAGTATGAGAATAGAGCGGTGGAGATTAAACTATGGGTTGCGTTTGGTTTGGTTAGGCAGAATTATTTTTGGTAAAGGCGGGAACGTGAATTGTTTTTTGTCACCTTTGTACTGTTTGTGAAATATTATCGGTTGCATTTAAATTAAAACGCTACTAATTTTTGCTACTATAAATGGTTTTTCTTGTAGTGTCAAATGCCTACAATCGTTTGTGTTGTGCCCATCTAGCTCATGGAATAGGCAATACTTTCCTGATGCCCGCTTGTACTCCGATGGTTCCCTCCTAGCCGGTCTTCGATACTGGAGGTGCCCCCGAGTATCCAAGTAAATCCTTTCCAGAGTCTCATTCAAATCCATATAAGAAGAAAATTTTGATTCTCTCCATTTCCTTTTTGAGGGGTTACCGTTGTCACTCATTTTCCTTTTGCCTTTATCGTCCTTGTTTGGTTCCTCCCTAGGTGGACCTCCACCTCTAACAGCATAAGCTTCAGCCTCTCTCCCTTCTCTTTCGGTCTGCGCGTCCTCCTGCCTCAGGAATCTCTCCGCTTCATGATAGAACTCTCCAAGATCCATTGGGGGTCCCGTTCCAACGATATCTTAAAATCCGAATTATCCGCAATTCCAGAAACGGCTGCCATCAAAACCATCGACAGATTGGGTCGATCCACTGAAGCCACCGCTGCGTTGAATCTGGTTAAGAAATCCCTGAGCGACTCTCCCTTCCATTGTTTCATTGATGTCAAGGTCATTACATTCTTAGATCTGACTATATGGACCCGAAACTGCCTCATAAACCTTTCAATCAGCTTCGTCCAAGTGTCAATAGAACCACTCTCCAACTTTCTGAACCACATAGCTGCGATATCCGTCAAATACAAATGGAAGCATCGAGCCATGACCTCATCCGATGCCCCCAGTACCTCCATATGCCTTATGTACCTCGTCAGGTGAACGAAGGGATCCGTCCTCCCATCATACATCTCCAACGTTGGTAGCTTAAAATCCGGTGGGTTCCTAGCTTGCTTGGTAGTAGGAGTAAAGGGACTCCTATTCACATCGTCCATGTCTTTATTTACCAATCCACCTCTCATAGCTCGTCTGACCATTTCCACTAATCTGTCATTGTCGCCAAGCTGTAATCCTTGTCCACTGCCTCCGATCTGCCTCCCGAGTTCACGAGGGAATCCTGGCACATATTCCTCATCGCGTACTCCTGTATTCCTGTTGATGCCGGGTTGCACAGCATCGTCAGGTATCCCTCCATGGATTGGTCCAACATTACATGTTGGTATGCCTCCAAGTCTTGGTCCATCCGGGTTAATAGTTGTTCACTGTTCAGGGGCTGCTCCCTGCTGAACCACTCCATTTGCTTGCTGGTTGAGTGCTTCTGATCCATCTCCACGGATCTGAGCTCCTACAGTTCCTGATTGTCCAAATTGTCTGAGAAGAGTCTTCATCATCTCCTCTTGTCTTTTCAACATCGCTTCCATCTTGTCTCTGGTGATGTAGATGGATGCTTGACCTGCTCCAGCTCCAGAGGAGGCCTCTTGACTTCCCTCTCGATTACTTCTTTCTATCACTTGCTTCCTTGTTGGTGGCCTAGCCATTGCTTTCCAAGAATCCGAGTTCCTAAGCCTTTAAATCCAAAGTCCAAGCTTTAGAATCCCTGAGTACTAGTTCCCAGTGAAAGCACTAAAATGTTAGCGCCAAAATTGGGCACTACACCCAAATCCAAGCGAAAGCACCAAATACCAGTCACAGCTCACAGGTAGCATATAAGTAGTGAATATTAATATGGAGAACGACAAGAAATTAAAATGAAAGCAGTAGAGAACAACAAATTTTATAGTGGTTCGGCTAACTCCGGCCTATGTCCACTCCAGAAGTTTCCTTTTTATTGATGTTAGAATCAATTACAGTTACAAAATGGCAGAGTTGCCTTAGTTTTAGAAAAGAGAAAGTAAGAGAGTCGAAATGAAGATCCCCCTTTTCTGAAGTCCTACATGCTATATTTATAGGCAAATCCCGAGTTACTGGGCTTCCTGAGTAGTCCGGGCCCATCAGGACCATAGCCGAGCCAATATCCTTCATTATGACCGACCCATACTGCCATGCCGACCGACCCTTGCCGATCCACTCCATACTCTAGTATGCCGATCCACACCACCAGTGACCGAGCCACACCACCAGGTCGTCCACACCACCAAGTCACCGATCCACAACACCAGGTCGTCCACCCCACCAAGTCACCGATCGGCACTTGCCAAACCAACCACGCCGAGCCACATCCCACGAAGTCGACCAGAAGCAACAACTTCTTGGACACGAGGCTGCCGAACGATGTCATGCTGACCCACTTTATATCCCACTGAGATACCAAGCGACAACCTGAAGCGAAGGACCTTAGGACTCGAAGCAACCGAGCCCCATTCCGTACCGAGCCAGTTCCTTCCATTCCTAACGAGCCACCCCGACCGAACCACAATGCCGAGCGACAACCAAGGCTGACTCATGATCTAACTAGGTCGAACCACCTTCCATGATGAGACACCAACATGGCCGAGACACCAATGCCGAGCCACCCATGCCGAGCCACTTAAAGACTCTAAGAAATCATCCATACAACTTGAAGCTCAACTCTATACGACTCGAAGCAAATCCAGGGAGACTTGCGACTTATCGAAACCCAAGTTTCGAGTATCCAATAACCTTCGTCCATCAACTATGCCGACTCCCGGTTGTAGATCCATGATTATTATCCATGCTTGATCGTCCATCCACCCAGTTGACTAAATCTGTCATGAACCAACTTCGACGAACGAGTAGTCAATTTAGTTAAGTCCGCCTATCTACGGCCTTTCCAAAAGGTGGGTTAACACTTCCTATCATTCTCCAATATGCCCAAATTTTTTGATCTAATTTTTTATTCTAAAATTGATGTTTATAAAAAAAACTATTGATTGAAAACTAATTTTAACCAATTGTTGTAATTTTTTAATTATCATATACACTAACGTAAGTATTAAAACCATTTTGAAAGTTGATTTAGCGTGTTGTATATTTGTCGGTTTTGAATGTAAATAATTTTGGTTATTGTTCACATATGTTTAAAGGTTTTTTGATTCAAAATATATAAGTGGACTTTTATGCAAAATCACAAACCTACTTTGAACCCTCCTTAATTTAAAGCTAGTTTTTAATCTATTAGATCTAAGTTTTAAAACACATTAAAACTATAAACTTCACATACATATGTTATTTTGGTTTTAAAATATAATTTGCGATTATGTGTGTTTGTGTCTGTGTGAGAGAGATTTATCTCAAATTTTGAAAAGGGGGCTTTTATGTAAAATTTTCGACTTAATTTCAAATCTTTCCAAAATTAAAATTAGATTTGAAATTATTTATTCTAATTTTCAAAACATATCAAATAGTCAAAGTCAATCTTAGTGTATGTGTGTGTATGTGTATTTGTATGTATGTATGTATGTATAAGTATTATTTTGTTTATAACTTTTTTAAATAAAAACTATGAACAAAAGACATATATAAAGGGACAAATGGTTCCATTGTGATGTAAATCCCAACATCTATGTACAGTTATATTAGCCATGTACACTACTTTTATATTGCACTTACACTTTACACACTTGGATGTATTAGATACACTCATTTCAATATACATTTAAATTTAAATTTAATTCAAACTCTTTAAAACAAATTAAATAAAACAAAGATTTCATTTAAAATATTTTAGATTCGGTTTAAAATCCATTTAGACTTCATAGGCCCAATAAATATCTAAATGGAAAAAATTGAAATTCACTCATTTAACCCACCGCAACCCGGCTCGGTTCCTTCAATAATATCAGAACTTAATAGCAGACACGACCTAAATTAGCAATGTCAAGGATAATTGATTAAAGCCTATCCATTTAGTAGGCTGTCTAAAAATTTAGTGGCTAAGGTTGGGATTGGGTAATTAAGTACTTTACCTTACTGATTACTGATATGACCCGAAGGATGAAGTGAGCTCAAAGGTTATCTCCAAATATAAAGACCCATTATTATTTTGGGCCTTGGGATAATTTTTCAAAATATTTTTTGAAAATTTAAAACTGTATTTTAAATTTAAAGGTTAAGTTTAAAATATAACTTGTTAAAATGTTATAAATTTTTCAAAAGGTTATTCTGAAAACCAATGACTTAAGTTCAAATTTTTATCCTAATATTCAATTGGTTGGATTAATTAATTAAAAGTTATCAATTAATTAATTAAATGTTAAATCAAAACACATGTATAACGATATGTGTATATTTATCTTGAAATGTTTAAGGCAAATGAAGATAAATTTTGAATTTAATTAATATTATTTAATTAGAAATTGTTTTGATTAAGTGAATTGATTAAAAGTTAATTAATAAATAATATGCATGTATATTATTACTATAAATGTTATAGCCTATATTCAACTTTAAATTGTTAAGGATGAATAAACTAAAATTCAATGGTTGGAATTTAAATCAAATTAATTAAATTGTTAATTAAAATAATGAACTAAATTATTAAATATGATTTAATTAATAAAATTAAAATTAAATTAAATATGAATTGATTAAATAATATGGAACTATAAAAAACCCAAATTAGGTTTAAGGAATAAATACTTGCGTATGATACGTATATAGTGATTTCAGATGTGTTTGACGTTTAAATCATGAGGGTATTTCATAATAAATACATTATTTCCTAAATCGATATCACTCAAACAAATATATTAATTAAAGATTACAGATCTCTAATATATATAAGTTATCCTCTGTCATTTGTATGTTAATAGATTGCTTGCATAATCTTTATTTGTTAATGCTTTCTTCAAGTTGGAGGTGTTATGTGTAGTACTGGTTAGGAGTTGTATATGATACAACCGATAAGGTGTTAACCATCGCATCCAGGCCTATGATTCAAGGTTAGCATTTAAAGGCATGTGAGTCCTAATACTCACTAGAGAAGTCGAGGGACTTCTGTATTTCTCTTCGGGTTTTGAGAAATATAAAAATCTAGTGGGAGCTTATTAGTAAAATGAAATAAATGTATTTAACCTGTAACGACCCCAGATTTAAATTCATTTAAATCGATAATTTATTGAATTTTTGAATAAAAATTGTAAAATTAAATTGATAAAATGGAGCGAGTTTCCCCGGATTCAAGTATATTCTGTATGAATCATTTCAATTTAAAATATTGTAAATATATAGATATATATTTTGACTTGAATTTAAAGTGTAAGTAAATGGTTTTAAAAATAAATATAGAGTTAAATAATAATAGAATGTCTTTACAAATGAATTGATATTTTTAAATAGAAATTGTCATTCCAAATTACTTATAAATATAAATACAAATAGGATAGTATGGTTAAAACATAAGTATAATTACATAAGTCAAAAAATTCATAACATAACTAAAACAACCTTTATAATATGTTTATAAAACGAAAGAACAAAGTAAAAAAAAAAAGAACCTCCCTGAATACATATATTTAACTAAAGTAAAGTAATCCCTAACAATACCTTTAGCATACAAACACATATATCTTCAGCCGTGCTTGTTGTACAAAACAATTAAATACAAGTATTGCAAAGGAAGACATAAAGTACGCAGCAATTAATGTTAGGATCTTGAGTACCCAACATATTATCATCTCAGCCTCCACAAAGAAAAAAAAATCACTGCTAAAAACTTGTACAAATCTATATCATCACCCTGTGCAAAGACTTGTCACCAGAAAACTCTTCTTTTTATCAAACTCCTTCAATTCATTCTCGTTCCATTTTAAACTAGAAAAAAAAAACTGAGAATCTAAAGTAAGTCCCATCTTCAATGTAAACAACACCTGAGTTCAACTCAAAGCCAACAGGAGAATCAAGCTAGCAACTTTCAAACAATTTTCCAGTTTTAAAAGCCTGTCTCAAAATGATGTTCTGTTCTTCTCTGCCATTTTCAAAGTGAGTAACATCACATTTTCAAAATCTTAAATTGGTTATGGTTGTATGCTTAGATCTGGTATGAAGTATGTGATGGATTTCTATATATATATGGATGCGAAGCTATGTGTGTATGTTTCATTTGTCATTTCTGTTAACAGTTTTCAAGTTTAAGACTTGATTCAAAATTCACATTCTCTTAAAACCATTGAAGTTAGTACTTACCATTTAAAATAAAACTTGTTGTTATGTCTTAGAGAAGGTTTTAAAGTTTTGTTTAAGTTAAATTTAATTGGAAAGCTTACTGGAACTATAAAAAAATCAGTGAATGTTAAAATATGTGAAACTTCAAACTGAATAATTTATAAATTCAGTATTGTGAATTAAATACTAAGATCAAAACATGATTTTTAGAACAAAAATCAGGATTTTAAGTTAAAGGGTTAGAGGGCAGTTTTGTGATGAACAGAAAAGGGAATTTTGGAAGTTGCCGGTGATCAACGTGAGGGTTGAGGACGTGCTCGTGGTCGAAGCTAGCTATGGCATCGGGGATGAAGGGAAAAATGTTAAAAAAAATTTCAAATGGCCGAGGTGATCAGTCTCGATCGAACTAGGGTTTTAGGTGGTACACGGCTGGACTTGAATGTCGCGACATTTGCGACTTGGATATGGGATCGGAGGCGATCGCGAGATGGGGGATGGAGGTGTAGTGGTACGGCGTTGCTCTGGTAGGAGGGCCATGTGTTCCAGGCGTCGCGATGGTCGGAGTTGGATGGGTTTATAGTCGAGAGTGTGTCCAGTTTTTCGATCAGAGATCGAAATTTTCAATCACGAGTTTATTGATCGAACTGGGGATATCTTCGAGTTCGCGTGAGGTCGTGTGGTCGGAGGGAAGCGTCGCTCAGTTCATCGTTGGCCAGAAGGGGCGGTGCACGTGCACGTGTGCATCTGAGTATCTGGGTAGTTTTAGTTTGGGGAAGACGAAGTTTCTGTTGCTCGAGTTTTGTGGAGTTCGACTCGTGAGTGTCTCGGGGGTTCTGGGGGTTTAACTCGAGTTCGTACTCGAGAAATTTGGAGGGGATAGGCTACAGTTTTAAAACTGTGAAATTTATCTAAGTTTTGGTAATAAAGGGGAAGAAGGGAGAAGGAACGGGTACTCAGGGAAGTGACGAGTAGCACTCGGGGATGTACGTGAATTTCTCGAAGCCTTGCTCGAGAAAAGTTAGGGTTGTCACGGGTTTTGTTTCTACGTGGAACAGCCTAAATACGTAAAGTATTTTGTTATACAAAGTTTAATATTAATTTGGTAAATATTGTTGGTTTGTGTTAAGTTAAGAGTTGATGTAAAGAAATGTAAAGGTAAGACGAGTAATTAATGAATATGAGGTAATTAAAATGTTTAAAGTTAAACATCTTTGAATTGTTTTTAACAATGGGATTAAGTGAGAAATTAAAGGATTATTTAATTAAGGGATAATTAACCAAGGGTAATTTATTAATTAAGGGTTAATTATGTGATTGACTTAAGAATGATTTATTATGATAATTAATTAAGGATAATTAATTAAATGGTAATTAATTAATGTGGTTAATTAATAAATGTGATTAGTTAACGGTAAATTTGTTAAGATAATTAATTAAAGAATTAATTTATAATTAAAGGTTAATCAATTTTTTTTTTTTGAAGGTTAATTAATGATTAAAGGATAATTAATCAAAATGATTTGTAATTTATTAATGTTAATTAACCAGGATTAGTAATTCATAAGAAATTAATCTGATTTGAATTGATCAGACAATTAACTGATTTTACTTATGAATGTTTGGATTCTGTTGATTGTCGAATTGTTTGATATCCCTGATTGTGATACTTGGTGATATATCCTGATTATATTATGATCTGAAATTTACTTATCTGTGATGTATATATTGGTATATGAATATGAAACCTTTGACCTACAGAACGACACCTGGATTTCGATGCGACAGGGAGTCGGATTCCAGTTGGTTATCCGAAACCCACATCGAATTGTAATGATGAATCTTTGTGACTGATAAATTTATTTTATCTATGAATCTATGAATGAAGATAAGCGTTATCGATTTTACCGCTTGTCGATATATCTGTGATGATTGATGTTGCACTATTGTGTGTGAAACCCCTGGACTACACTTTTACACACATAAATATGGATTTCACGTGGGAATCGGTTAAGTCACAGATAATGTAAATTTGACGTTTTTGAAATTGAAATTTTAATTTCAATTGATTTTGAAATTGGAAATTGGGGTTTAAAGTGAAAAGCTTTTGAAATGGAATTTCAAAGATAAAAGTTATTTTGAATAACTTAATCGAGTTTTGAAAATTTAAATAATTTGATTTAAATTTGGATTCAAGTTTGAAATTGAATCCTATGATTTGAAACTAGGGATTGAAAATGTTATAAATGTGTTTGTATGAATTAAACCATTTCAAAAGTATAAAGTTTGGGAATTTGAATTTAACCCAAGAACCTTAACTCGTATGAATAAATCAGATTTTCTGAAATGAAACTGTTTGTTTTCAAAAGAATAAAAGCTTTCAGATAAGAAATGAAATTCTAGTTTAATTAAAGGAATTTCAAGATTGAAGCGAAAATGGTTTTCCAAGTTATGAATGAATTGTTTTGAAAAGCTATGAATTAAATCTGTTTATTTTTAACAGATTTAAAATGATGATTTGTTTAAACTATTTGAAATGGAATTGTTTGAAAGCTATGAGTTAAATCTTTGATTTAAAGATTTAACGAGTTAAATTGAAATGGAAATTGATTTGGAAAATCTGTGAATGAATCTTTTGTTTAAAAGATTAAAAATGTGGAAAATTGTTAAACCATTTAAGGTTGTTTAAATGAATCTTTTTGGTTTAAAGATTTAAAAATGGTAATTTGTTTAAACCATTTGAAGGAAAGTTTTGGGTAATAAGTTGTGATTTAATTGAAATCCCAATATCCATATGTTTTAAAGTATTGCGCTCATTATTCGGTTTAGCCGGGAGAGGACCTTTGTGTCATATAACCCGTTCTGAATACTGGTACGTCGTATATGGATCGCATTTGCTATATTACAGTATGATAGGGGGTTCTCGCTTCGCGGTTTGGTGGCGAACGGGGGACTCTTACCCCTACATGTCCCTGAGTGGGATGGGTTGGTTGTGACAGTCGAGAGGCTGGCCGTAAAATCAACTGCGAGGTGCCAGTGTGAGCCACGGTGGGGCCGGGATGGTTGCAAAGCCTACCGGTCGCTGCTGCCGGAAATGTCCGAGACGTCACAAGTGGTATCAGAGCTAAGGTTGTACTTTAGCTCAGGAGTGTAACACGTTAAGTAGCTCATTAGAGATAGAGTGAAGTAAACTCTAGAATGAGTATTCCTCAGATATCCGTTCGAAAGCCTCAGTAAATTTCCTTACTATCCACTGATAGTGAGTATGAGTGCAAGAAGAGGATGAGATAGGGGACAGGGGAATACGACTATAAATGGTCGATACTCTGTAACAATAAGGAAGTAATCTTTTCTCTATCAATCTCTTTTGTTTAGCATCTTTTCTCAATTCTTCGATTATTTCTGGTAGATCCAGAAAGAAGATTCGATATATTAATATGGGACGTAAACTCCGGGTAGACCAAAATTGTTTGTTTGGATGTATTGTTTGTTTTGTTTGTTATGGTTGATAGGAATACTTTAGATTTTAAACTAAAAGTTTTGAAATTGTATCCATATATCGGTCTATTCTTTTGGGTCCCAGTATATTCTACGAATGGTTATTTATCACTTCGAACTAACCGATGCCACTGCATATTTCGTAGATCTGGATAACCCGAGTATCTTGTGAAGTGCTAAACAGATTCGTTCTTGTATATATGATATTCTGATTTGATAAGCCAAATGCAGAATCAATGTTCAGTTTGATCAGATGAAACATTCTTCATCTGTCTTTGTTTTCGTGCCTATGAATTTCGAGGACGAAATTCTTTTAAGGGGGGAAGTTTGTAACGACCCTAGATTTAAATTCATTTAAATCGATAATTTATTGAATTTTTGAATAAAAATTGTAAAATTAAATTGATAAAATGGAGCGAGTTTCCCCGGATTCAAGTATATTCTGTATGAATCATTTCAATTTAAAATATTGTAAATATATAGATATATATTTTGACTTGAATTTAAAGTGTAAGTAAATGGTTTTAAAAATAAATATAGAGTTAAATAATAATAGAATGTCTTTACAAATGAATTGATATTTTTAAATAGAAATTGTCATTCCAAATTACTTATAAATATAAATACAAATAGGATAGTATGGTTAAAACATAAGTATAATTACATAAGTCAAAAAAATTCATAACATAACTAAAACAACCTTTATAATATGTTTATAAAACAAAAGAACAAAGTAAAAAAAAAAAAAAGAACCTCCCTGAATACATATATTTAACTAAAGTAAAGTAATCCCTAACAATACCTTTAGCATACAAACACATATATCTTCAGCCGTGCTTGTTGTACAAAACAATTAAATACAAGTATTGCAAAGGAAGACATAAAGTATGCAGCAATTAATGTTAGGATCTTGAGTACCCAACATATTATCATCTCAGCCTCCACAAAGAAAAAAAAAATCACTGCTAAAAACTTGTACAAATCTATATCATCACCCTGTGCAAAGACTTGTCACCAGAAAACTCTTCTTTTTATCAAACTCCTTCAATTCATTCTCGTTCCATTTTAAACTAGAAAAAAAAACTGAGAATCTAAAGTAAGTCCCATCTTCAATGTAAACAACACCTGAGTTCAACTCAAAGCCAACAGGAGAATCAAGCTAGCAACTTTCAAACAATTTTCCAGTTTTAAAAGCTTGTCTCAAAATGATGTTCTGTTCTTCTCTGCCATTTTCAAAGTGAGTAACATCACATTTTCAAAATCTTAAATTGGTTATGGTTGTATGCTTAGATCTGGTATGAAGTATGTGATGGATTTCTATATATATATGGATGCGAAGCTATGTGTGTATGTTTCATTTGTCATTTCTGTTAACAGTTTTCAAGTTTAAGACTTGATTCAAAATTCACATTCTCTTAAAACCATTGAAGTTAGTACTTACCATTTAAAATAAAACTTGTTGTTATGTCTTAGAGAAGGTTTTAAAGTTTTGTTTAAGTTAAATTTAATTGGAAAGCTCACTGGAACTATAAAAAAATCAGTGAATGTTAAAATATGTGAAACTTCAAACTGAATAATTTATAAATTCAGTATTGTGAATTAAATACTAAGATCAAAACATGATTTTTAGAACAAAAATCAGGATTTTAAGTTAAAGAGTTAGAGGGCAGTTTTGTGATGAACAGAAAAGGGAATTTTGGAAGTTGCCGGTGATCAACGTGAGGGTTGAGGACGTGCTCGTGGTCGAAGCTAGCTATGGCATCGGGGATGAAGGGAAAAATGTTAAAAAAAAATTCAAATGGCCGAGGTGATCAGTCTCGATCGAACTAGGGTTTTAGGTGGTACACGGCTGGACTTGAATGTCGCGACATTTGCGACTTGGATATGGGATCGGAGGCGATCGCGAGATGGGGGATGGAGGTGTAGTGGTACGGCGTTGCTCTGGTAGGAGGGCCATGTGTTCCAGGCGTCGCGATGGTCGGAGTTGGATGGGTTTATAGTCGAGAGTGTGTCCAGTTTTTCGATCAGAGATCGAAATTTTCAATCACGAGTTTATTGATCGAACTGGGGATATCTTCGAGTTCGTGTGAGGTCGTGTGGTCGGAGGGAAGCGTCGCTCAGTTCATCGTTGGCCAGAAGGGGCGGTGCACGTGCACGTGTGCATCTGAGTATCTGGGTAGTTTTAGTTTGGGGAAGACGAAGTTTCTGTTGCTCGAGTTTTGTGGAGTTCGACTCATGAGTGTCTCGGGGGTTCTGGGGGTTTAACTCGAGTTCGTACTCGAGAAATTTGGAGGGGATAGGCTACAGTTTTAAAACTGTGAAATTTATCTAAGTTTTGGTAATAAAGGGGAAGAAGGGAGAAGGAACGGGTACTCAGGGAAGTGACGAGTAGCACTCGGGGATGTACGTGAATTTCTCGAAGCCTTGCTCGAGAAAAGTTAGGGTTGTCACGGGTTTTGTTTCTACGTGGAACAGCCTAAATACGTAAAGTATTTTGTTATACAAAGTTTAATATTAATTTGGTAAATATTGTTGGTTTGTGTTAAGTTAAGAGTTGATGTAAAGAAATGTAAAGGTAAGACGAGTAATTAATGAATATGAGGTAATTAAAATGTTTAAAGTTAAACATCTTTGAATTGTTTTTAACAATGGGATTAAGTGAGAAATTAAAGGATTATTTAATTAAAGGATAATTAACCAAGGGTAATTTATTAATTAAGGGTTAATTATGTGATTGACTTAAGAATGATTTATTATGATAATTAATTAAGGAAAATTAATTAAATGGTAATTAATTAATGTGGTTAATTAATAAATGTGATTAGTTAACGGTAAATTTGTTAAGATAATTAATTAAAGAATTAATTTATAATTAAAGGTTAATCAATTTATTTATTTTGAAGGTTAATTAATGATTAAAGGATAATTAATCAAAATGATTTGTAATTTATTAATGTTAATTAACCAGGATTAGTAATTCATAAGAAATTAATCTGATTTGAATTGATCAGACAATTAACTGATTTTACTTATGAATGTTTGGATTCTGTTGATTGTCGAATTGTTTGATATCCCTGATTGTGATACTTGGTGATATATCCTGATTATATTATGATCTGAAATTTACTTATCTGTGATGTATATATTGGTATATGAATATGAAACCTTTGACCTACAGAACGACACCTGGATTTCGATGCGACAGGGAGTTGGATTCCAGTTGGTTATCCGAAACCCACATCGAATTGTAATGATGTGTCTTTGTGACTGATAAATTTATTTTATCTATGAATCTGTGAATGAAGATAAGCGTTATCGATTTTACCGCTTGTCGATATATCTGTGATGATTGATGTTGCACTATTGTGTGTGAAACCCCTGGACTACACTTTTACACACACAAATATGGATTTCACGTGGGAATCGGTTAAGTCACAGATAATTTAAATTTGACGTTTTTGAAATTGAAATTTTAATTTCAATTGATTTTGAAATTGGAAATTGGGGTTTAAAGTGAAAAGCTTTTGAAATGCAATTTCAAAGATAAAAGTTATTTTGAATAACTTAATCGAGTTTTGAAAATTTAAATAATTTGATTTAAATTTGGATTCAAGTTTGAAATTGAATCCTATGATTTGAAACTAGGGATTGAAAATGTTATAAATGTGTTTGTATGAATTAAACCATTTCAAAAGTATAAAGTTTGGGAATTTGAATTTAACCCAAGAACCTTAACTCGTATGAATAAATCAGATTTTCTGAAATGAAACTGTTTGTTTTCAAAAGAATAAAAGCTTTCAGATAAGAAATGAAATTCTAGTTTAATTAAAGGAATTTCAAGATTGAAGCGAAAATGGTTTTCCAAGTTATGAATGAATTGTTTTGAAAAGCTATGAATTAAATCTGTTTATTTTTAACAGATTTAAAATGATGATTTGTTTAAACTATTTGAAATGGAATTGTTTGAAAGCTATGAGTTAAATCTTTGATTTAAAGATTTAACGAGTTAAATTGAAATGGAAATTGATTTGGAAAATCTGTGAATGAATCTTTTGTTTAAAAGATTAAAAATGTGGAAAATTGTTAAACCATTTAAGGTTGTTTAAATGAATCTTTTTGGTTTAAAGATTTAAAAATGGTAATTTGTTTAAACCATTTGAAGGAAAGTTTTGGGTAATAAGTTGTGACTTAATTGAAATCCCAATATCCATATGTTTTAAAGTATTGCGCTCATTATTTGGTTTAGCCGGGAGAGGACCTTTGTGTCATATAACCCGTTCCGAATACTGGTACGTCGTATATGGATAGCATTTGAAGACCGGTGGTGAAGACCGGATATTTTCGAAAACGAAAGGACAACTCGTCGAATGTCTCTGCATCGACTGGCCCCGATATAGAGATTTTATCACCCTTTGTGATGGGAAGTCCGGACGTGATTGGAAATTATCCGGAATTGCAAGGGCTTCGTGAGAAGTGCCTTCGGTTCTGTTCGAACCCGGAACAGACTTGTATGGTTGCATGTCTGACATTACACTTTGAGATATAAAGCCGATTTCTTTCAAATACATTTCTGTTGGTGGCGGAGAATTTATTCTCTTAGCTTAACACCCTTCTCTGAGACGTACGAGCTCAGAGGTTATGTAGTTGAAGGTTATCAGCGATATATTCCCAATTTGGTAATGTGGCATGCTGAGTATTGCTGTGTGATGATCAGTGTTTGATCATTTGTGATATGATCATTTGTTTGATCTTATATCTTTGTGATCATAGGTTGATCATCTGTTGACCCAAAGCGTGGCTTTTTGAAAAAGCGTAGCTTTGTGGATGAGACTTCGTCAGGGCCTCACAACCCGGAAATGGTCGAAACAGGAATGTTGCGGCAAGGTTATGAGGGTCGCGCCCTTTAGGGTATGTCATTTCCTTCTGGAAAAGGGTGGTGTCATGGTATGGAGCCCAGATACTTACTCATGTGGATACACTTTATTATGTGTGATGTTGGTAATCGAGGCCTCGGATAAAGGTCCCAAAGGACCGGGAGGTGGCATATTCGTGAGTTACCTGTTACAGGGGTAACCCGGCCTTGTTGGCAGAGAGCAGTTTGTCTCTCGGGACGTCCCGCCAGAGGCGATCCCATGCGGCGGAAAGGAAGTTCCTTAGCCTGACCATTTGTTGGAAAATCCAAAGAAACAATACGAACCTTGTACGGTTTTAGTTGTATTACCTGCTATGGAATGTGGCGGTAACCTGCTATTGAACATAGTAGCTATAGTAGGCATACGATACTGGTCGTATGTTGGCTAAGATTAATATTATACTTTCGAAATGTTTTCTGCACTATGCACTAATAATAATATCAAAAATGATTTGATTTGCGTAGTAAGCATCTTTGACTATCATAAGAAGAAATCTCCTCCAATTCTGCGTTTGCATTGTGTGTGTGGCGGGAGGTCTTATGGTAGTTTCATTTTCTAAAAAGCATTGCGGATTTCAATGTTTTAAAACTCTTTGTTGTTTGTTTAAAAGATAAACTGTTTTTGTTGCTCACACCAGTCCCATGACTGATCCGGAGTTTATTGTTCCCTTCCTAAACTCGAAAAACCGGACCATTTGGGTAAAAAGAAGAGGTAGAAGAAGAAAATAAAAGAAAAACAACATCAGAATCTAACCATCGCAGCGGAATAAAATATAATATATCAACAGATCTTTACACAAATCAATATTTTATCTGTTTATACAATACATCATCAGAGTACATCAACATCCATAACATACAACTAAATACACAGCGGAAAAATAATAACAAGTACGGGAGTACGTATCGACATCCAGCTCGTCTCCTGAGCTCCACAGCATCATATCCTGAACCTGTTTATCTCGGTCTGACCCGAGCATCATATAAAACAATACCCGAGTCAGTCTGGAAAACCAGCGTGAGAAAATCACACTCAATTGATTATTAAAGTTTCAAAAATCCTTTAAAAATAAAAAGCATCTCGTAAGACCACGCCACAAATAAACATGTCGGGTTTTTACCTTACGATAGCTAAAACACTTTTTATAAAATCCTCTGATATTATAATAGTGTCTATTCACAAATACTTATTAAAATAGCTGAAATTGTTACATTATTAAATTCCAGCATACTAGCCACAAAGTGGGTAATACAAACAAATACCGTACAAGGCACGTAGGAAGAATGGATTTCCAACGAATGACTAGGCACTGGGGTACCACCTATCACAGTACGTGGCCTAGATCACCGTACCGAGGAGTACGCCCGCTCCCCTGCAACACAAGGCCGGAACCATCCCTTACTAGATGATCCCGAATAAAATCACCCCACGGTTGGGATCAGCAACCGCACCACTAAGCCGAAATAAAAAGGGACATCTAGACAGGGATGACCTTACCCTCCAGTGGGAGCTACCCACGAAGCCTTGCTGCATAACCCCTGATTTTCAGTCATTCCCGGTTGATGAGGTTCGAGGCTAAACGATACCTTTTAGAGAACATATCCCTTAGAATGCCCATCGCCCACCTGACGATGTCACGAAAGCATTCGTCCATACAAGTCCGTCCCGGGTCCGAACGGAACCGAAGGCACTATTCCTACTACATCCATTTTGGAAATATCCTCAGGATTAGTAGCGACTAGCCCGTGCACTTCACAGCTCCAATCTTCGACTCCGAACACGTTACACGAAACGTACAAACCGAATCGAAGTGGTATTCGAGTCTCCAGACCTAGAATCCCGGTATACGGAAACTCGATCCCGGTCTCTTCGAAACGATCAACGCATTTGGCCAATATTGATAGTCGGTTATTTAACTATCAATTAACATCCACAAGCAACCATCACACAATAAATAATTTCCCACATTATTTATTTGCCCAAATATCTTTTCAAGATATATTTCCAAATTTTCAAAGCTCATTTGAAAACCGTTTCAAACAGTTTCCGCTTACGGAATACATTTCCCAAATAATTATTTCCACTGAATCACCAAGTACAAAATACTTTTAATTTTAAAATAATTTAAAAACACTTTATTTTAAATATATCTTATAACATTGAAATTTAAACTACTTTAATACTTTATTAAAAATATATACTTTAAAATAAACCACTTTATAAATATAAACTAAATTTCTCCTTTTAAAACATAATAGCAAATCACTTTTATATAATTACTACAATAATATATTTTTGAAAATACTTACTTTAAAAAGTTAACATTTAAAAATAATCAATTTTCTAAAACATGCTTTTTAAAACATATTAAAACTTTTAACTTATATTTAAAACTACCTTGAAAACGTACTTGGCTATCCAGAGAAATACACTTCTCATTCCCATCCTTTAAAAATAAATCAACATTTATTTTAAACCAATTCATATCCCTTTATAAATTCCCACCTTGAATTTATATTTTCTAATATCCACTGATATTTTATTTTACTTTATAAACCTAGTTTATAAATTCCAAAATCTCATTTCTCTTCTAAAATTCCAATTTTAAACAACTAAATCAATTTCCAATTTATTTCCCAATTTACTCTACTTACTTTGAAATAAATTTCCTTTGCTACTTCATTTATTCCAAAATACATTAACCTTTAGATTTTTATTCCTTATTACGAGTTAAACCCCTTTTTACCAATATCGATTACAGATTTCCAAAACTCCTTATTTATTCTTTAATTAGCTTTAATCCTAAATTTCAAAAATAACCTCTTTTTATTCTTCAAATAATATCACTTAAGTATAAAATTTATTATCCCTTGTGAATTCAAAATCCCCTTTTTCATATTTGTTAAAACTCCAAAATCACCTTATTTTTATTTCAATTCGTTATAAATTTTATCCCAATTCCTCGAATTATTTTACTTAAACTTTTACTCCTTGATTTCTTTCCAAAAATTCAATTCCATAGATTTTATAATTTATTATACTGGACAATCCAAATCAACCACATCATCCAATATAAAATCATCACATAATATCAAATATTCAGAACATAGAATATTAAATAATCTAATAATTTTGAGGAATCCAGTTGGATCCCTCCAACCTGTTTCCCTGCATCCACAAACGTTAGCACAATACCAATTCCACTTCAAGGTGGAATATCGCGGTATATGGGTTTATAAAATATCATCCGCTATTATGCGGCGCATAGGGTCTCATCCGCTATATAATGCGGGAATATCAACAACTCCAATATATACATATGCCAATATATATATATTGGTATATACTACTATATATAGTATAGCATATTCAATCAATGCAACCATTCAATCAATTATTTAAATTTAACCATTTAAATTTAAATCTAACTGAGTGAGATTAACTCACCTTTGCCTTTCATTTTCAATCCACTCCAATTTCCATCTGGGTTTCCCGTTTTATAACCTTGTATAACATTAGATAATTTATTAATATTTTGAAACAATCGGACAATTTATTTCCATTTATAAATTTAATAAATCAATGATTCTTAATAAATTTTAGTTTGAACTAATTTCCTTTTAATAAATTATTTTTAGTAACTAACATAATTATATGAGTAAATTAAACAAATTAATCACCTAAATAAATTATTTAAAAACAAACTAGTAAATTGTATCTATTTAAATTTACTTATCATTTGATTAATTTTTCCCAAAATAATTAAACCTTCGCATAACACTCATCTTAATATACTTTATAATATATATATATGTTCATCATCATACTATCTGTTTACAGTCAACAGTAAGAATTTAAAATACATGAACAACCATTATACCTTCTCAAATCTATATATATATATATGTATATAAAAATTGCAGTTCAGGCTTATGGTAAATTTTTCTAATTATATTCATGTAATTGGATTAAAATTCAAAAATAAAATAATTAAATAGGTTATCACCTCACAGAATCGAACCCATCCACCCACGAAGATTCCAGACTTGGCCTTGCCTCAGCCTCATGCGCCGCCGAGCTTGACCATGCCAACCCAATCGAATCGCAACTTCACCGACAAGCGACGCCTGCCCCAGCATCCTTCCCATCGGTCGCGCGTGTGACTCTGCTTTTGAATCGCGTGAACGAGATCGCGACCGCCCTGACCTCTTACATACTCGAGAACTCCACCTCGACGCTTCGCCGCGAGCGAAGCCCACACAATCGATAACCCTAGCCTCGCCGTAGCTGACGCCGCCGCGAACTTCGATCGACCGGAGCCACCCACAGACGCCGACCCCTTTGTTCGAGTGCCCTGCGACTCTATCCTAATTCGAAACTCGATTCGAATGCAAATGCTTCCATTGAAAGAGAAGCGAATTCGGTTCGTTCTGCCGTGTCAATATGAGAATTGATTAAGGAGAAGGAGATGCGATTTTTCTTTTAACTGAGAGGCTCGGTTGAAAAGTTGTAAAGGAGAAGGAGACGCGTGTTTACCCAGTTGAACAAGTGTGGACAGACAGCGTGATCCAGAAGGCTCGTAGCTGATGAAAAGAAACGATAGATGTGAAATAAATTTTGGCTGTGATTAGATTTTCCTTCAGATTATGATATTTAAATTAAATCGATAATTATCGTTTAAGCGTTTATACCTCGTACGATCACACGTTAATTCCGAAAGCTACAAAATTTGAAATCCGGTAATAATTCAATATTACGGACCCAATGGAACTGGTTTCGTCGGATTCCGAGACTGTGCCTCGGACGGCTATTTTTAAATTCAATTTCAACGATATATTTTTAAAACTGAACAAAACTCTTTAAAATTCCATTTTAAAAGTTCTATCATCTTCAGTATTAACAATATAAATTTTCTGAACCTTTGAACTATTTTTAACAGGCTTAAAATCGAGATTCCATATTTTACCCAATCCCGATAATTAAATTTAATAATTAATTATCCAAATAAATACTGTATATTTGAAATTAAAGTTAAAAATTTAACCTTCGAATATTTAAAATAACTTAAATATTCACATTTCAAATATACAAAAATTCCGGGTCGTCACATTCCTTCCCCCTTAAAAGAATTTCGTCCCCGAAATTACCAGTTAAGAGAAATGATTCGATACCCGTTCTTTTTCCCAATCCAAATAGTTTTAACAATATCCAAACAATCTTTTATTAATGATACACTAATCATCTTTTAACTTCCCAAACTTATTCATAAGTTCAACTCATACCACCTACTTATCCATTCAAATTTAAATTTGAATTCAAATTTTAACTTATCAAAATTTTTCTAACTCCCTAAATTTCCGAAAAATTTCGCCAGCGTCTCCTTTGCGCGGCTAGCTCGGTACTACTACAAAATGGCTCTACGGCCTCCAAATCTCAAAAAGAAAACAAAAAGCCAAGTGGCTGGATCCAAAACCCAATCAAATTTCATATAGAAATTCAAATACATACCTTTTTGTCGGGCCATTAAATTTTTATCTTCTAAAAATCAAAAATCCCAATTATCCATTGCTTTTATACACCTGTATATCCTACTAAGCAATAATATTCAGTTGCAGTTCCAAAACCATTTTATACGTTCATGTACAAATTTCAATATTGGTCTTACTTAAGCTCGTACGACGCACATATATCATCCGTACGCAAAACCAAATTTGATCGCTCACTCGATCACACAATTTCACTTCCGAACTAGTATCGTCCACCCGACTTCCTAGTGCGGACTCAGATCTGGTTCCTTGATCAGAAACCGTCATTCTCCTTGCATAGCCACAAACTATGATAGAGAATATCCAGAATCAATCAACAATCCATATCCAGGTTCGCCGTCGAAAATCGAGTGAAAAATTCCAACTCGGATCGATATATCTATCTCGAAATTCTGTGTTCGACATCTGGACCAAATAGCTATGCGAATAAAATAATATACGTACACCTTACGTATTAATTTCAATTGATTATCAGTTATATCAATTCTCTTTTATTCACATTCCTTTTTGATTGTTATCCCCTTATTCACAACTATCCCATTTCACAACTTCAGTTTTAGTCTTCATTCAACTATTCACTTAGTATATATATATATATATATATATATATATATTTTCCCAAAATTACTAAGTATATTTCCACTACAAATTTTCTTAAGAATTTCATTCTTCAATTCTTAAGTCGAATATAATTTTTTCTTGTATTTATTTACTACTTCACCACTGAAGTGTATATATTCAAACCGAATCCCAATTTCATATGAATTTCAATTTACTTCAATTTACCACTTCATTTCAAATATAAATTCTTATTCCATTTGATTTCAATTTGGCTTTCACCCGAATATTTAATTAGTTGCACTTACTAATTAATTTAAATTTCAATTAACAGTTTATTCGCAAACTTCACTTCTTTAGTTCCCACAATTTCACTTATCCTTACATTTACATTTGAATTAGATTCCAATATCCAGTTCCAATTTCATTTGCTAACCAATTTAAATCATTTGTCGTTAAATGAAAATTTTCAAAAATCTCAAAAATTTTCTAACTCCCAAAATTTACGGAAAATTTTGGCAAAGTCTCCCTTGTACGGAGGGACTTCTGCGATATCGCAGGATGCACAAATATGTATATATACATCGGCCTCAGGCCGGAAATCACAATATATCAATATAAACAGTTCATATTTCCTATTTTGAATTCTTTTGCGTAAGCGTACCTCATTTTTAGCATTTTAAAGCAAGCGGCTTATTATTTAGCAATTAGTGCAACCCAAAATCAGCTATACGGCTTCCCCGAACCTGTACTTACTTAATTTAAAGATGTAAGTGCCAAAATCATGCAACTTAACAACATTTTTCATATTTAACTAGCAACATAAGCGTTTTAATAAGCAATGCAAGTTAAACAACACTTATAAGCAATTTATAGGGTTCCACCCTTAATTTAAATTGTTTACAACTCAATTCTCACATTCGATTCATTTTAGCAAAACAACCTCATATTTAATTCAGTTGATCTCAAAATCAATCTATTTAACTTCTATCAACTTATAGAATTTTAACTTCCTTGTTTACGTCAAGCGACGATTTATTTAATGCAGCCTCGTCCATATCCATATGAATAAATGATTATTTGGGTTTTACAACCAATTTGAATTGATTCCAATTCAATTTATTTTAATTCCATTACACTTATAATTTAATTGGTAAATTCACTGAATCCAATATAAATTCTAATCCGCATTTGATAATTTATTTCTGAATTGTATTTTATTACTAACAAGTCTACTTCAATCCATTTCTACTTACTTGCAATTATTTACAATTCAAATTATCACTATTATACTTCAACTCCATTATTCATTCACACTTTCACTTTTATTACCAAATCCAAATTCCATTAACATATTTGATTTACTAATTTATTCCAAATTAGTTTACTTCCATTTTAACCAATACAATATTTGATTTTTATCCTTACAAATCACCCTAGTTAATCTCCTCGGGTTTTATAATTCAAGTACTGGATCTTATTCATTCCCAAAATACCAAACAAATTTATTTACTTAGCTATAACTTCCCATTCAAGCCACAATTAATTTAATTTTCCAATAAATTTAATTCCTTTACCATTATCCAAGCTAAATTTAATTTAACCCAAATCTCTATTCCAAACTGCACATCTCTTATTCATCTTACTCTTACTTGTTAATGTAAGGATTTTAATTTCACTCAATATTATTTATAATTCAACTGAATTTCATTACAATTTAATTTTATTTAACTTAACTTCAGTCAAATCATATTATTCTCTTAATATCATTTCCATCACAATTTATTTCAATTCGATTCCAACAATCCAAATACAACTGGATTTATTTTTCTCAGTTTGCTTCAAATCCAACTCAAAATTAAACTTAGTTTAAGCTCATTTGTCTCAACTTAATTTTATTTCTCCATCTGATTCAAATAAAGATTTAGAATTCTTATGTACCCGGCTTTTAGTTTCAAATCATTTTGAAATCTCCACTTATTCCAAAATCACACTTCTCACGTTTTTAAACCAATTCTGGATTTTTATTCCCTACAAATTTCATTTGAAATTTCAAAAACAAAACAAATTTCCTTTGGAAATTTCAAAAACAACTAGCTTTTCTGAATAAATCAATTTGGCAGCAATTCGTCACTCAGGAGTTCGAAAATAAATTCTGAAGATGCGGCCGTCATCCTCCGAATTATTTCCAGCAACTGAAATGAATTTATTGCTATATCCCTTTCAAAAATTTATTTGAAACAATTTTCCTTCCAGAAATACTTTCCAAAATAATAATGCTTGTGTTTATCTTCAAAACACTTTGAAAACACTTCCAAATATCCAGGGTTTAAATTTACCGTTTGATTAAATCAAATTTTTAGTTATAATTCATTTGTACAATTCATATTTATACAAATATCCATTGGTTAAGTAAATCATTCTGATTTTACAATCTTACCATATTTTTTTCAATTTTAATTTGTCAGAATATTTTCATCCAAACATCCAAATATATAATAATTTAAAGAAATATTTCTTTTATATCAAAATACATTTTTCGGGTAAAATTATTTCATCTACCCGTTTCAAAACAATATTGTGTCGAATTGTTCTATTATAGTGTTTAGAAACCCCTTCGATACAGTTGCGCAGACTGTGCCGACGAAGGTTCATATGCCACTCAATAAATCAACCAACACAATATAAAACCATTTTATATTCACTAACAAATACGCGCTCATATCTATTAATACTCTCAAAATTCCCACCAGAGCCAAGGTTATCGCTAGCCCAAGCTCTGATACCACTGTAACAACCCGAGTTTTTCTAACACGAAAAACCGGACCATTTGGGTAAAAAGAAGAGGTAGAAGAAGAAAATAAAAGAAAAACAACATCAGAATCTAACCATCGCAGCGGAATAAAATATAATATATCAACAGATCTTTACACAAATCAATATTTTATCTGTTTATACAATACATCATCAGAGTACATCAACATCCATAACATACAACTAAATACACAGCGGAAAAATAATAACAAGTACCGGAGTACGTATCGACATCCAGCTCGTCTCCTGAGCTCCACAGCATCATATCCTGAACCTGTTTATCTCGGTCTGACCCGAGCATCATATAAAACAATACCCGAGTCAGTCTGGAAAACCAGCGTGAGAAAATCACACTCAATTGATTATTAAAGTTTCAAAAATCCTTTAAAAATAAAAAGCATCTCGTAAGACCACGCCACAAATAAACATGTCGGGTTTTTACCTTACGATAGCTAAAACACTTTTTATAAAATCCTCTGATATTATAATAGTGTCTATTCACAAATACTTATTAAAATAGCTGAAATTGTTACATTATTAAATTCCAGCATACTAGCCACAAAGTGGGTAATACAAACAAATACCGTACAAGGCACGTAGGAAGAATGGATTTCCAACGAATGACTAGGCACTGGGGTACCACCTATCACAGTACGTGGCCTAGATCACCGTACCGAGGAGTACGCCCGCTCCCCTGCAACACAAGGCCGGAACCATCCCTTACTGGATGATCCCGAATAAAATCACCCCACGGTTGGGATCAGCAACCGCACCACTAAGCCGAAATAAAAAGGGACATCTAGACAGGGATGACCTTACCCTCCAGTGGGAGCTACCCACGAAGCCTTGCTGCATAACCCCTGATTTTCAGTCATTCCCGGTTGATGAGGTTCGAGGCTAAACGATACCTTTTAGAGAACATATCCCTTAGAATGCCCATCGCCCACCTGACGATGTCACGAAAGCATTCGTCCATACAAGTCCGTCCCGGGTCCGAACGGAACCGAAGGCACTATTCCTACTACATCCATTTTGGAAATATCCTCAGGATTAGTAGCGACTAGCCCTTGCACTTCACAGCTCCAATCTTCGACTCCGAACACGTTACACGAAACGTACAAACCGAATCGAAGTGGTATTCGAGTCTCCAGACCTAGAATCCCGGTATACGGAAACTCGATCCCGGTCTCTTCGAAACGATCAACGCATTTGGCCAATATTGATAGTCGGTTATTTAACTATCAATTAACATCCACAAGCAACCATCACACAATAAATAATTTCCCACATTATTTATTTGCCCAAATATCTTTTCAAGATATATTTCCAAATTTTCAAAGCTCATTTGAAAACCGTTTCAAACAGTTTCCGCTTACGGAATACATTTCCCAAATAATTATTTCCACTGAATCACCAAGTACAAAATACTTTTAATTTTAAAATAATTTAAAAACACTTTATTTTAAATATATCTTATAACATTGAAATTTAAACTACTTTAATACTTTATTAAAAATATATACTTTAAAATAAACCACTTTATAAATATAAACTAAATTTCTCCTTTTAAAACATAATAGCAAATCACTTTTATATAATTACTACAATAATATATTTTTGAAAATACTTACTTTAAAAAGTTAACATTTAAAAATAATCAATTTTCTAAAACATGCTTTTTAAAACATATTAAAACTTTTAACTTATATTTAAAACTACCTTGAAAACGTACTTGGCTATCCAGAGAAATACACTTCTCATTCCCATCCTTTAAAAATAAATCAACATTTATTTTAAACCAATTCATATCCCTTTATAAATTCCCACCTTGAATTTATATTTTCTAATATCCACTGATATTTTATTTTACTTTATAAACCCAGTTTATAAATTCCAAAATCTCATTTCTCTTCTAAAATTCCAATTTTAAACAACTAAATCAATTTCCAATTTATTTCCCAATTTACTCTACTTACTTTGAAATAAATTTCCTTTGCTACTTCATTTATTCCAAAATACATTAACCTTTAGATTTTTATTCCTTATTACGAGTTAAACCCCTTTTTACCAATATTGATTACAGATTTCCAAAACTCCTTATTTATTCTTTAATTAGCTTTAATCCTAAATTTCAAAAATAACCTCTTTTTATTCTTCAAATAATATCACTTAAGTATAAAATTTATTATCCCTTGTGAATTCAAAATCCCCTTTTTCATATTTGTTAAAACTCCAAAATCACCTTATTTTTATTTCAATTCGTTATAAATTTTATCCCAATTCCTCGAATTATTTTACTTAAACTTTTACTCCTTGATTTCTTTCCAAAAATTCAATTCCATAGATTTTATAATTTATTATACTGGACAATCCAAATCAACCACATCATCCAATATAAAATCATCACATAATATCAAATATTCAGAACATAGAATATTAAATAATCTAATAATTTTGAGGAATCCAGTTGGATCCCTCCAACCTGTTTCCCTGCATCCACAAACGTTAGCACAATACCAATTCCACTTCAAGGTGGAATATCGCGGTATATGGGTTTATAAAATATCATCCGCTATTATGCGGCGCATAGGGTCTCATCCGCTATATAATGCGGGAATATCAACAACTCCAATATATACATATGCCAATATATATATATTGGTATATACTACTATATATAGTATAGCATATTCAATCAATGCAACCATTCAATCAATTATTTAAATTTAACCATTTAAATTTAAATCTAACTGAGTGAGATTAACTCACCTTTGCCTTTCATTTGCAATCCACTCCAATTTCCATCTGGGTTTCCCGTTTTATAACCTTGTATAACATTAGATAATTTATTAATATTTTGAAACAATCGGACAATTTATTTCCATTTATAAATTTAATAAATCAATGATTCTTAATAAATTTTAGTTTGAACTAATTTCCTTTTAATAAATTATTTTTAGTAACTAACATAATTATATGAGTAAATTAAACAAATTAATCACCTAAATAAATTATTTAAAAACAAACTAGTAAATTGTATCTATTTAAATTTACTTATCATTTGATTAATTTTTCCCAAAATAATTAAACCTTCGCATAACACTCATCTTAATATACTTTATAATATATATATATGTTCATCATCATACTATCTGTTTACAGTCAACAGTAAGAATTTAAAATACATGAACAACCATTATACCTTCTCAAATCTATATATATATGTATATAAAAATTGCAGTTCAGGCTTATGGTAAATTTTTCTAATTATATTCATGTAATTGGATTAAAATTCAAAAATAAAATAATTAAATAGGTTATCACCTCACAGAATCGAACCCATCCACCCACGAAGATTCCAGACTTGGCCTTGCCTCAGCCTCATGCGCCGCCGAGCTTGACCATGCCAACCCAATCGAATCGCAACTTCACCGACAAGCGACGCCTGCCCCAGCATCCTTCCCATCGGTCGCGCGTGTGACTCTGCTTTTGAATCGCGTGAACGAGATCGCGACCGCCCTGACCTCTTACATACTCGAGAACTCCACCTCGACGCTTCGCCGCGAGCGAAGCCCACACAATCGATAACCCTAGCCTCGCCGTAGCTGACGCCGCCGCGAACTTCGATCGACCGGAGCCACCCACAGACGCCGACCCCTTTGTTCGAGTGCCCTGCGACTCTATCCTAATTCGAAACTCGATTCGAATGCAAATGCTTCCATTGAAAGAGAAGCGAATTCGGTTCGTTCTGCCGTGTCAATATGAGAATTGATTAAGGAGAAGGAGATGCGATTTTTCTTTTAACTGAGAGGCTCGGTTGAAAAGTTGTAAAGGAGAAGGAGACGCGTGTTTACCCAGTTGAACAAGTGTGGACAGACAGCGTGATCCAGAAGGCTCGTAGCTGATGAAAAGAAACGATAGATGTGAAATAAATTTTGGCTGTGATTAGATTTTCCTTCAGATTATGATATTTAAATTAAATCGATAATTATCGTTTAAGCGTTTATACCTCGTACGATCACACGTTAATTCCGAAAGCTACAAAATTTGAAATCCGGTAATAATTCAATATTACGGACCCAATGGAACTGGTTTCGTCGGATTCCGAGACTGTGCCTCGGACGGCTATTTTTAAATTCAATTTCAACGATATATTTTTAAAACTGAACAAAACTCTTTAAAATTCCATTTTAAAAGTTCTATCATCTTCAGTATTAACAATATAAATTTTCTGAACCTTTGAACTATTTTTAACAGGCTTAAAATCGAGATTCCATATTTTACCCAATCCCGATAATTAAATTTAATAATTAATTATCCAAATAAATACTGTATATTTGAAATTAAAGTTAAAAATTTAACCTTCGAATATTTAAAATAACTTAAATATTCACATTTCAAATATACAAAAATTCCGGGTCGTCACATTCCTTCCCCCTTAAAAGAATTTCGTCCCCGAAATTACCAGTTAAGAGAAATGATTCGATACCCGTTCTTTTTCCCAATCCAAATAGTTTTAACAATATCCAAACAATCTTTTATTAATGATACACTAATCATCTTTTAACTTCCCAAACTTATTCATAAGTTCAACTCATACCACCTACTTATCCATTCAAATTTAAATTTGAATTCAAATTTTAACTTATCAAAATTTTTCTAACTCCCTAAATTTCCGAAAAATTTCGCCAGCGTCTCCTTTGCGCGGCTAGCTCGGTACTACTACAAAATGGCTCTACGGCCTCCAAATCTCAAAAAGAAAACAAAAAGCCAAGTGGCTGGATCCAAAACCCAATCAAATTTCATATAGAAATTCAAATACATACCTTTTTGTCGGGCCATTAAATTTTTATCTTCTAAAAATCAAAAATCCCAATTATCCATTGCTTTTATACACCTGTATATCCTACTAAGCAATAATATTCAGTTGCAGTTCCAAAACCATTTTATACGTTCATGTACAAATTTCAATATTGGTCTTACTTAAGCTCGTACGACGCACATATATCATCCGTACGCAAAACCAAATTTGATCGCTCACTCGATCACACAATTTCACTTCCGAACTAGTATCGTCCACCCGACTTCCTAGTGCGGACTCAGATCTGGTTCCTTGATCAGAAACCGTCATTCTCCTTGCATAGCCACAAACTATGATAGAGAATATCCAGAATCAATCAACAATCCATATCCAGGTTCGCCGTCGAAAATCGAGTGAAAAATTCCAACTCGGATCGATATATCTATCTCGAAATTCTGTGTTCGACATCTGGACCAAATAGCTATGCGAATAAAATAATATACGTACACCTTACGTATTAATTTCAATTGATTATCAGTTATATCAATTCTCTTTTATTCACATTCCTTTTTGATTGTTATCCCCTTATTCACAACTATCCCATTTCACAACTTCAGTTTTAGTCTTCATTCAACTATTCACTTAGTATATATATATATATATATATATATATATATTTTCCCAAAATTACTAAGTATATTTCCACTACAAATTTTCTTAAGAATTTCATTCTTCAATTCTTAAGTCGAATATAATTTTTTCTTGTATTTATTTACTACTTCACCACTGAAGTGTATATATTCAAACCGAATCCCAATTTCATATGAATTTCAATTTACTTCAATTTACCACTTCATTTCAAATATAAATTCTTATTCCATTTGATTTCAATTTGGCTTTCACCCGAATATTTAATTAGTTGCACTTACTAATTAATTTAAATTTCAATTAACAGTTTATTCGCAAACTTCACTTCTTTAGTTCCCACAATTTCACTTATCCTTACATTTACATTTGAATTAGATTCCAATATCCAGTTCCAATTTCATTTGCTAACCAATTTAAATCATTTGTCGTTAAATGAAAATTTTCAAAAATCTCAAAAATTTTCTAACTCCCAAAATTTACGGAAAATTTTGGCAAAGTCTCCCTTGTACGGAGGGACTTCTGCGATATCGCAGGATGCACAAATATGTATATATACATCGGCCTCAGGCCGGAAATCACAATATATCAATATAAACAGTTCATATTTCCTATTTTGAATTCTTTTGCGTAAGCGTACCTCATTTTTAGCATTTTAAAGCAAGCGGCTTATTATTTAGCAATTAGTGCAACCCAAAATCAGCTATACGGCTTCCCCGAACCTGTACTTACTTAATTTAAAGATGTAAGTGCCAAAATCATGCAACTTAACAACATTTTTCATATTTAACTAGCAACATAAGCGTTTTAATAAGCAATGCAAGTTAAACAACACTTATAAGCAATTTATAGGGTTCCACCCTTAATTTAAATTGTTTACAACTCAATTCTCACATTCGATTCATTTTAGCAAAACAACCTCATATTTAATTCAGTTGATCTCAAAATCAATCTATTTAACTTCTATCAACTTATAGAATTTTAACTTCCTTGTTTACGTCAAGCGACGATTTATTTAATGCAGCCTCGTCCATATCCATATGAATAAATGATTATTTGGGTTTTACAACCAATTTGAATTGATTCCAATTCAATTTATTTTAATTCCATTACACTTATAATTTAATTGGTAAATTCACTGAATCCAATATAAATTCTAATCCGCATTTGATAATTTATTTCTGAATTGTATTTTATTACTAACAAGTCTACTTCAATCCATTTCTACTTACTTGCAATTATTTACAATTCAAATTATCACTATTATACTTCAACTCCATTATTCATTCACACTTTCACTTTTATTACCAAATCCAAATTCCATTAACATATTTGATTTACTAATTTATTCCAAATTAGTTTACTTCCATTTTAACCAATACAATATTTGATTTTTATCCTTACAAATCACCCTAGTTAATCTCCTCGGGTTTTATAATTCAAGTACTGGATCTTATTCATTCCCAAAATACCAAACAAATTTATTTACTTAGCTATAACTTCCCATTCAAGCCACAATTAATTTAATTTTCCAATAAATTTAATTCCTTTACCATTATCCAAGCTAAATTTAATTTAACCCAAATCTCTATTCCAAACTGCACATCTCTTATTCATCTTACTCTTACTTGTTAATGTAAGGATTTTAATTTCACTCAATATTATTTATAATTCAACTGAATTTCATTACAATTTAATTTTATTTAACTTAACTTCAGTCAAATCATATTATTCTCTTAATATCATTTCCATCACAATTTATTTCAATTCGATTCCAACAATCCAAATACAACTGGATTTATTTTTCTCAGTTTGCTTCAAATCCAACTCAAAATTAAACTTAGTTTAAGCTCATTTGTCTCAACTTAATTTTATTTCTCCATCTGATTCAAATAAAGATTTAGAATTCTTATGTACCCGGCTTTTAGTTTCAAATCATTTTGAAATCTCCACTTATTCCAAAATCACACTTCTCACGTTTTTAAACCAATTCTGGATTTTTATTCCCTACAAATTTCATTTGAAATTTCAAAAACAAAACAAATTTCCTTTGGAAATTTCAAAAACAACTAGCTTTTCTGAATAAATCAATTTGGCAGCAATTCGTCACTCAGGAGTTCGAAAATAAATTCTGAAGATGCGGCCGTCATCCTCCGAATTATTTCCAGCAACTGAAATGAATTTATTGCTATATCCCTTTCAAAAATTTATTTGAAACAATTTTCCTTCCAGAAATACTTTCCAAAATAATAATGCTTGTGTTTATCTTCAAAACACTTTGAAAACACTTCCAAATATCCAGGGTTTAAATTTACCGTTTGATTAAATCAAATTTTTAGTTATAATTCATTTGTACAATTCATATTTATACAAATATCCATTGGTTAAGTAAATCATTCTGATTTTACAATCTTACCATATTTTTTTCAATTTTAATTTGTCAGAATATTTTCATCCAAACATCCAAATATATAATAATTTAAAGAAATATTTCTTTTATATCAAAATACATTTTTCGGGTAAAATTATTTCATCTACCCGTTTCAAAACAATATTGTGTCGAATTGTTCTATTATAGTGTTTAGAAACCCCTTCGATACAGTTGCGCAGACTGTGCCGACGAAGGTTCATATGCCACTCAATAAATCAACCAACACAATATAAAACCATTTTATATTCACTAACAAATACGCGCTCATATCTATTAATACTCTCAAAATTCCCACCAGAGCCAAGGTTATCGCTAGCCCAAGCTCTGATACCACTGTAACAACCCGAGTTTTTCTAACACGAAAAACCGGACCATTTGGGTAAAAAGAAGAGGTAGAAGAAGAAAATAAAAGAAAAACAACATCAGAATCTAACCATCGCAGCGGAATAAAATATAATATATCAACAGATCTTTACACAAATCAATATTTTATCTGTTTATACAATACATCATCAGAGTACATCAACATCCATAACATACAACTAAATACACAGCGGAAAAATAATAACAAGTACCGGAGTACGTATCGACATCCAGCTCGTCTCCTGAGCTCCACAGCATCATATCCTGAACCTGTTTATCTCGGTCTGACCCGAGCATCATATAAAACAATACCCGAGTCAGTCTGGAAAACCAGCGTGAGAAAATCACACTCAATTGATTATTAAAGTTTCAAAAATCCTTTAAAAATAAAAAGCATCTCGTAAGACCACGCCACAAATAAACATGTCGGGTTTTTACCTTACGATAGCTAAAACACTTTTTATAAAATCCTCTGATATTATAATAGTGTCTATTCACAAATACTTATTAAAATAGCTGAAATTGTTACATTATTAAATTCCAGCATACTAGCCACAAAGTGGGTAATACAAACAAATACCGTACAAGGCACGTAGGAAGAATGGATTTCCAACGAATGACTAGGCACTGGGGTACCACCTATCACAGTACGTGGCCTAGATCACCGTACCGAGGAGTACGCCCGCTCCCCTGCAACACAAGGCCGGAACCATCCCTTACTGGATGATCCCGAATAAAATCACCCCACGGTTGGGATCAGCAACCGCACCACTAAGCCGAAATAAAAAGGGACATCTAGACAGGGATGACCTTACCCTCCAGTGGGAGCTACCCACGAAGCCTTGCTGCATAACCCCTGATTTTCAGTCATTCCCGGTTGATGAGGTTCGAGGCTAAACGATACCTTTTAGAGAACATATCCCTTAGAATGCCCATCGCCCACCTGACGATGTCACGAAAGCATTCGTCCATACAAGTCCGTCCCGGGTCCGAACGGAACCGAAGGCACTATTCCTACTACATCCATTTTGGAAATATCCTCAGGATTAGTAGCGACTAGCCCTTGCACTTCACAGCTCCAATCTTCGACTCCGAACACGTTACACGAAACGTACAAACCGAATCGAAGTGGTATTCGAGTCTCCAGACCTAGAATCCCGGTATACGGAAACTCGATCCCGGTCTCTTCGAAACGATCAACGCATTTGGCCAATATTGATAGTCGGTTATTTAACTATCAATTAACATCCACAAGCAACCATCACACAATAAATAATTTCCCACATTATTTATTTGCCCAAATATCTTTTCAAGATATATTTCCAAATTTTCAAAGCTCATTTGAAAACCGTTTCAAACAGTTTCCGCTTACGGAATACATTTCCCAAATAATTATTTCCACTGAATCACCAAGTACAAAATACTTTTAATTTTAAAATAATTTAAAAACACTTTATTTTAAATATATCTTATAACATTGAAATTTAAACTACTTTAATACTTTATTAAAAATATATACTTTAAAATAAACCACTTTATAAATATAAACTAAATTTCTCCTTTTAAAACATAATAGCAAATCACTTTTATATAATTACTACAATAATATATTTTTGAAAATACTTACTTTAAAAAGTTAACATTTAAAAATAATCAATTTTCTAAAACATGCTTTTTAAAACATATTAAAACTTTTAACTTATATTTAAAACTACCTTGAAAACGTACTTGGCTATCCAGAGAAATACACTTCTCATTCCCATCCTTTAAAAATAAATCAACATTTATTTTAAACCAATTCATATCCCTTTATAAATTCCCACCTTGAATTTATATTTTCTAATATCCACTGATATTTTATTTTACTTTATAAACCCAGTTTATAAATTCCAAAATCTCATTTCTCTTCTAAAATTCCAATTTTAAACAACTAAATCAATTTCCAATTTATTTCCCAATTTACTCTACTTACTTTGAAATAAATTTCCTTTGCTACTTCATTTATTCCAAAATACATTAACCTTTAGATTTTTATTCCTTATTACGAGTTAAACCCCTTTTTACCAATATCGATTACAGATTTCCAAAACTCCTTATTTATTCTTTAATTAGCTTTAATCCTAAATTTCAAAAATAACCTCTTTTTATTCTTCAAATAATATCACTTAAGTATAAAATTTATTATCCCTTGTGAATTCAAAATCCCCTTTTTCATATTTGTTAAAACTCCAAAATCACCTTATTTTTATTTCAATTCGTTATAAATTTTATCCCAATTCCTCGAATTATTTTACTTAAACTTTTACTCCTTGATTTCTTTCCAAAAATTCAATTCCATAGATTTTATAATTTATTATACTGGACAATCCAAATCAACCACATCATCCAATATAAAATCATCACATAATATCAAATATTCAGAACATAGAATATTAAATAATCTAATAATTTTGAGGAATCCAGTTGGATCCCTCCAACCTGTTTCCCTGCATCCACAAACGTTAGCACAATACCAATTCCACTTCAAGGTGGAATATCGCGGTATATGGGTTTATAAAATATCATCCGCTATTATGCGGCGCATAGGGTCTCATCCGCTATATAATGCGGGAATATCAACAACTCCAATATATACATATGCCAATATATATATATTGGTATATACTACTATATATAGTATAGCATATTCAATCAATGCAACCATTCAATCAATTATTTAAATTTAACCATTTAAATTTAAATCTAACTGAGTGAGATTAACTCACCTTTGCCTTTCATTTGCAATCCACTCCAATTTCCATCTGGGTTTCCCGTTTTATAACCTTGTATAACATTAGATAATTTATTAATATTTTGAAACAATCGGACAATTTATTTCCATTTATAAATTTAATAAATCAATGATTCTTAATAAATTTTAGTTTGAACTAATTTCCTTTTAATAAATTATTTTTAGTAACTAACATAATTATATGAGTAAATTAAACAAATTAATCACCTAAATAAATTATTTAAAAACAAACTAGTAAATTGTATCTATTTAAATTTACTTATCATTTGATTAATTTTTCCCAAAATAATTAAATCTTCGCATAACACTCATCTTAATATACTTTATAATATATATATGTTCATCATCATACTATCTGTTTACAGTCAACAGTAAGAATTTAAAATACATGAACAACCATTATACCTTCTCAAATCTATATATATATATGTATATAAAAATTGCAGTTCAGGCTTATGGTAAATTTTTCTAATTATATTCATGTAATTGGATTAAAATTCAAAAATAAAATAATTAAATAGGTTATCACCTCACAGAATCGAACCCATCCACCCACGAAGATTCCAGACTTGGCCTTGCCTCAGCCTCATGCGCCGCCGAGCTTGACCATGCCAACCCAATCGAATCGCCACTTCACCGACAAGCGACGCCTGCCCCAGCATCCTTCCCATCGGTCGCGCGTGTGACTCTGCTTTTGAATCGCGTGAACGAGATCGCGACCGCCCTGACCTCTTACATACTCGAGAACTCCACCTCGACGCTTCGCCGCGAGCGAAGCCAACACAATCGATAACCCTAGCCTCGCCGTAGCTGACGCCGCCGCGAACTTCGATCGACCGGAGCCACCCACAGACGCCGACCCCTTTGTTCGAGTGCCCTGCGACTCTATCCTAATTCGAAACTCGATTCGAATGCAAATGCTTCCATTGAAAGAGAAGCGAATTCGGTTCGTTCTGCCGTGTCAATATGAGAATTGATTAAGGAGAAGGAGATGCGATTTTTCTTTTAACTGAGAGGCTCGGTTGAAAATTTGTAAAGGAGAAGGAGACGCGTGTTTACCCAGTTGAACACGTGTGGACAGACAACGTGATCCAAAAGGCTCGTAGCTGATGAAAAGAAACGATAGATGTGAAATAAATTTTGGCTGTGATTAGATTTTCCTTCAGATTATGATATTTAAATTAAATCGATAATTATCGTTTAAGCGTTTATACCTCGTACGATCACACGTTAATTCCGAAAGCTACAAAATTTGAAATCCGGTAATAATTCAATATTACGGACCCAATGGAACTGGTTTCGTCGGATTCCGAGACTGTGCCTCGGACAGCTATTTTTAAATTCAATTTCAACGATATATTTTTAAAACTGAACAAAACTCTTTAAAATTCCATTTTAAAAGTTCTATCATCTTCAGTATTAACAATATAAATTTTCTGAACCTTTGAACTATTTTTAATAGGCTTAAAATCGAGATTCCATATTTTACCCAATCCCGATAATTAAATTTAATAATTAATTATCCAAATAAATACTGTATATTTGAAATTAAAGTTAAAAATTTAACCTTCGAATATTTAAAATAACTTAAATATTCACATTTCAAATATACAAAAATTCCGGGTCGTCACATGCAGATTCCGAATTAATATTTGCTTACCATAAAGGAGTTGTGGATCTTGAAATTTCCTAAGTTTACGTGCTATCTGCATTGGACAAACTGTTTCAAAGACACCACGAAAACACGACTATCCATTAATTCTTTAATAGCTTTAAATTTTTGTTTGTATAGCAATATCGTTCTATAAGGTACGGGATTACTAAGAAATTGTTTAATATGAAGATGACAAAGGGCGTGCGTATGGATGAATATGTCTTATTAATGAAAGGCTATATTGATATGCTTTTCTAATTGTATGTTACGATAAGCAATGAGCTGCAAATAGACTTGATCTTAGGGTCTCTTACTCCACAGTTTAAGCTGTTTATATTGAACTACAATATGAACTAGTTGAATGTGAGCCTCGTAGAGCTGCTTAGTATGTTGAGATCAACCGAGAGTCCATCCAAGGATCAAGGCACAGTAATCGCTATAAAGGGTAAGGCATCATCTTCGAATGGTTTGAAGAAGAGAAAACGTGTCAGCATGAAGGATAATAAGACTGCTCCTAATGACAAGGGTGAATATATGTTTTGTCATAAGAAGGGGCATTGGAGACGGAACTATTCGGACTACCAAAAACTTGTCAAAGAGAAGAAAATGAATGGTTCTAATGCTCCTACTAGTATGTTTGTGATTCAAAATTGTTTTGCAATCAATAAATTATCTTAGGTTTTAGATATTGGATCTGGAACTCCTATTTGTAATTCATTACAGGGACTTAGGAGTAGAGTGTTGGAACTGGGCCAGCTCGCAGTGGAAGTTATATGTGATTTTTTTTACCCTATTGGATCTTTATTCGGCATATGAAGTCTAACTCATTTAGAATATTTCTAAATAATTTAAATAAAATATTTTATTTTATTTAAATTTATAAATTATATAGTTTTATTTAATATATACATATATTTGCGCGTGTGTGTCATATATACATATATGTGTGTGTGCACGTATAACATATCAACTCGTGCAAGTATACCATGCCTGTGCATAGTTGTTGGGATTTACATCGCAACAGACAAGTTGGCTCATCCAATAGCAAGTATATCTTGTCCTAATATATGTACGTGTATAAGGTATTTTTGTATAATTATTATAAATTATATATATATATATATCTTTGTGTGTTAAGTTAGTTTAAATAAGTTTATATATATAATATGTTTAAATTACATTAATAAATATTTGTTTATATATATAATCTTATAAATAAAGTTATAATATTATGTATACACATATTATTATAATATATTAATTTAAATATATAAAAGTTATTTTAAAAATTAAAATACACATTTATATTTTATAAGCCACGAATAATACGTGTACACACATATATAATAATAATAAATATATACACACACATACATAAATATATATATATGTATATTAATAACATTTTTCAAAATTAAAAAAATTATTTCCAAGTAATGCACACAGTGCAAAAAAAATTAATTTTAATTTTAATTTTAAAATGCATTTTTAATTAAGTATTCATTCAAAATTAATTACATATTAATAAAAAATAATTTTCATATTTTTATTTTGAATTTTAAAATTATAAAAAATCCTAAATGATATTTTATGGCTTGAAGAATCTTTCCACGTTTATTTTTAGCTTAGTTTATTTATTTATGATCGTTTTAAATAACTAAATTTTCAAAATAGGAAAAATAATTTTTTTTATTTTTTATTTTTAGCTGAGAGCTTATTTGAGTGCCAATATAATTTTATAACATTTAAAAATAATTTTTCATTATATTTTTGAATTAATATAATTTATTAATGAAGTACGTTGATTTAAATAATAAAAAATTATTTTTAAAAAATTATTTTTGATTGTCAAAAATTAATATCATTATAATACATTATAAATAAAATTATATGACTAATTTTAACAATGATATAATGTTGCAACTAATCATAAGATATACATATGTAATTAAATTATATATATATATATATTAATTTAATAAAATATAATAATTATATTATTTTATATGGTTGCACTGACCTAAAATATATGGTTAAAAAATTGGTTTTTTGACTAAGTAGAAATATATACGTGCATATAACCAAACTAATTTGTGACAACATTGCTTGCATATCAGAATCGTCGCCTTACTAATAATATAATATACATATACGATAAAACGTTATACTAATAATTATTAACTATAAAATCATACCTAGTCCCAAACCTTGAAGTACACCTGAAAAAATAAACTCTCCTCTTTCGAACCTTTTCCGATTCAGTAGATTTCTAGTACTTGAACAACCGACCTTTTCCTATTGAACAACGTTCAAATCCAACTTGATTTGAGTTTATGTTGACTGGAGAGGCTAGGGTATGAATTCGGCCAGCAAAGAAGGGAAGAAGAGGTAGCCAAAAATTCTAATCTAATTAGGGTTAGAGATGCTTAAATAGTGGATAGAAGAGAGAAAAGAGTGGATCTCATCTCATACTAATTCTCCCTCAATCTAAGCCATCCAAAATCAAGCCCTCTTGCTCCATAATCAAGTTGCATATACCATGTATGTGCTGCTGAAATAACAAGCCTCATGATGGGCTATCCCACTTAAATCTATGTAAAAATATTACATAATTTAATCCAATTTAATCGCTTATCGATATCGTATATTGATTGATATATTTATAACTATTATAAATATATTTTGTAATATTTATTTCTCAAATCATAATCAAATTTTATAATTAATATTTCATAAATATTAATTAATTTAATTAATTTATAACGATTATAAACTAATTAAATCGTTTGGTCAAAGGAGAATTCATCATTTCGGTTGAGTGACTCGTTAGGTGTAAATTTGGTTAGTGATTAATATCGAACTATTCGAATATTAACGTTCACACGTCACTTAGCAGGTGATATGAAATTTTAGCCAGATTTATCACTTACTCGATTTCGGTAAAATCCAATTTCACTTTGTTAAGCGTTACCCGGTTGTGACTTTTATTTACACCCATTCTCTTCGTCAAAACTATATCACTTTGAACTTGCGAAATTTGGTAATGGTTAAAATTCCAATATCGTTCATATTCAACTCAATAGTCTAAACATAAAGTTCTTGGTTTAATAATAACAATTACTATTAACCAAAATGCTTTAGTTAGAGACTTTGACTTTGAGTCTACTTGAGTTGACCGTGATACTAACTCCATATCTGTGCAGTTAAAGCGCTCAGTAGATTCAATGCGGCGGAGGTGCAAAAAGTCATAGCGGGAATAAAGCAAGGATATAGCGGGATATAGCTGATGACTCTAACATAGCATATAAATTCATACTTAATGTTTTTACAAATATATAAATGGTAATTAAGTGAAAAATTAACATTCAATTGAATTATAATTAATAGATAAATAATTTCAAATAAAAACATGTATGAATATACTTTAAATAAACATAAACTGTTATATAACATAATTGAATTTAGTAGAATATTATAGTGTTTTCATTTCTGAAAATATATTAAAAATTCAATTAAATAAATTAATTTCATAAATTTTATAATGTATAAATGTCATCTTTCAATTCATTTCTTTTAAAGAAGATATAGCGGAAATAGCGGAATATAACGGGAATAACGGGATATAGCAGAAATAGCTGGGCTTAAAGCGGAAAGGCTATATTTGGGGCTATATGGAAAAATCGTAGCGGTTGAAATCCACTATGAGATATAGCAAAGTTATAGCGGGGCACTAAATGCACAGCTCCATATAACCGAGGAGATGAATCCCTTCTTAAATAATGCTTCATTTCCAATACGACCCAACTATAGTTACTCGATGGACACCATGCCATGGTTTGACTATAATCAAAGTGGAGCTTTAATATTGAAGATCGACAGTATTCTTAAGTCGAGAGAACGGTGTAAATCAATCACATCGATATTTTCTGTTTTACCTTAGTTATATTAACCAACATAAAACTATCTAATGAGTCGTTCCATAGTTATCCAATAACTATCAATACGTAACCCCTAGGTGCCCCCAACGGTCATGAGTAATAAACTACCCAACATTTATAGAACGTAATGTACTCTAGTCTCAACAGATATGTCGATATTCGGTCTCGATGCATCTTGACTATGGACATTTAAAATGGTATATTTATTTTTATTGTAATAAATTACTCATGGTTACAACACTTTGTAACTATTGTCACAAAACATACAATTTATGGATTTTCTAGTAAATGTAATTTTAATTAATTAATATAACACATTATATTAAGTATATAATAGAAAGAAAACACTTTTATTTTAAACAAGATTGGTTATCGAGTTATACATATATGTAACAAATTATATAATATCTCATACGTTATACCCGTAACTCTATCAGTCTTCCACTTGCACTTGTGGTCAATTATGGAATGTTATTCCAACTTCTCCAATCGGTTTTCCCAAAACCAATTGGGTCAGTCCCTTGGTGAACGGGTATGCTGTTACATTTCAATTATCTACTATGCCAATTAACTCTCTATGACACTGATAATCTAACTTTATCATGTGGAATAATTCAGAGTATGTCTTTCAACTTCCATTGAGCTCTAAGTTTTGTTATGAACTATATTGTGGCATTGTTATCATATAACAATGTTATGGAATTCTCAACATTGGAATCACCCTCGTCTTGGTTATAAATTTGTTTATTTATATTTATATACATTGCTTTTAGTGCGGCGCAATTCATGGCGATGTACTTAACCTTTTTAATTGAATAAGTCACAGTCTTTCATTTTGAACATTTCCAATTTTAAAGATCCTTAACTTGAATTTTATCATTGACACATTATACTCAATATCACTTATGAAGTTTGAGTCCAAATACTCCTTTACAAGGAGTTTGTTGTTTCTTTAAACAATTCTCTAGTATTTTATAAATACACGAGAACACCTAAAACAACCATTTAGTGATATCAATTTGGATTTGATATTTGTTTCATGTATCAAATATATAAACAAATCATGATATCATAGACATCATAACATGTATGATAATTCCTATTGCCAATGCATAAGGAATCTATCTTACATGTTTCATATTAAACATTTTAATAAGGTGTCCTTGCATATCGTTTTAGGACATTCCCAATATCTTTTACTATAAAAAACAGCATTTACAAATCCAACATCGAGTATTAAAACCACTAAAAACTGATTTTAGCATGAGTGCATTATTAAGAATCAGCAATGTGTTGCTTACTTATGGTTTAGAAATATCTATGTACCTTTTAACTTTCTTTCTTATGAGCATACGCTTCCTCTGCATTTTGATTAACAATCAAACTATTTGATACTTCTATCAGAACATTTGTTGTATTAAAACCACTAAAAACTGATTTTAGCATGAGTGCATTGTTAAGAATCAACAATGTGTTGCTTACTTATAGTTTAGAAATATTTATGTACCTTTTAACTTTCTTTCTTATGAGCATATGCTTCCTCTGCATTTTGATTAACAATCAAACTATTTGATACTTCTATCAGAACATTTGTTCAATTTTGATGCTTGTCGAGTGACACTTTCGTATATGTTCTTGGATCATATCAAAAAACTCACAAACTCAATATCGCTCTCACTGAATTAGAGACACTTTGGTTATTATGTGCAAACATACCAGTCTAAATCTATATTCAGAAGTTTCTATTTCAACACATATATACCAAAAACACAAAGTCATACTAGGCAATAATTTTGTGAGTAAAATCCAAACCAATTTGAGCACATTGAATGGTGAATCAGTTACGTTAATTTCAACTATTAAAATTCATGGTATTATTCTTATTAATGTGGCTCACTATATTCCAACTGCATTTGTCTTATTATTAAAGAAACATTTGCGGCAATGGATCGTATCTCTTTGGATACAATTATTAAAATCATATTTTGATAATGTACTTGGAATTTATTTCGGTTTAGCACATCATACCATATTATAGAGTCAATACTCTTAATGGTTTTATTAAACAGCCAAGGATTATTTATTATAGACATGATATTCCCTTTAACGTGAAAGAATATTCATTAGAAATTATAATGTGCCTTTTTATTTAGGTTTGATTAATTTCATTTCATCCCTTGTAATCAGTTTTATCCTTGGACCGTATCCAAATTCATTTTATACAATAATTTCTTAAAGAAATTCTTTCGCTACGAGGTTGGTATTTCTTGAAACAACAGTTGTTTCTTAGTGCAACAGAATGGGCGTTCATAAACATTTTATGAATTGTATTATACAAAACCGATTTTGCATTAGTTCACAATATGTTTATGTTTACGGCATAAATTAGACTTAATGACCATCGATCCTAAAATTCTCTTGGGACTATTCGTATAAGATCCCTTATGTACAATTATTACGTGCAGTCTTTCGACTCGCACAACCTGCCAACTCCTTGGCCTTGGGTATATAGGGGTTTCTTATTAACTTTATCTTATACGATTTTGTAAACTATTATTTCGATGATATTAATTTTAACCCTGTGTACTACTCCTAAGTCCTAAGTACACACCTTATAGAATTAACTCAACTTCACTCATCATTAATCGTGATTTGTCCAACAAAGTACGATTACTCCTTATCCATACATCATTATGTATTATAGGAACGAGTGACCTTTGAGGTTGAATCTTTATTCATATTAGGTACATACGGAACTCTTTCCAATATGCTTACCCAATCGATCAAATCGAATCATTTTTATCGGATGTTATATTATTTATTTTTGTTTTATATTCTATGAGCTTATCATAGACTTATAAATGTGTATCAAATATACATGTCCATTTTTGTGATAAATCATCAGTGAATATGACGAAGTACGTGGAACCATTTTGGTATCAATTTGAAGAGTTCATCAACTCTTATGATGCTCCCACTAAATGGGTGCTTAGCCCTTAATTGTTTGAGATATAATTAACTAGTATCATATGATTCATAATGATATAATAAAATTATTTCTCGAAACCACGGCTTAGTCTATAATTGCATAATAATTGTAAATAATTTTAGATATGTGACGCCCCACCTCTATGCTCACAATAACAAAGAGTATTAAAAGAAATACTATCTGTTATCACGAAGAATAAGGCTGGATAGGAGCGGCCATCCATAGTTGGGCCTTACACTAGTATTGGTTACCTCGATAGGAGTGGTATGTATTTTTATTTTTCATCTCTTATTTATTTACTCCCATCGACATACCCAATTGTAGTATAAAATGAACTACGATGGTTCATAATAGTTTAGGACAATATATATAATAATAACACAGATACTAAAAATGCGGAACACAGATAACAAAAGTCTCATATATATATATATAACTGATGTCAGTTACAATACATTTGACACAATACATATGATACAACTACAACTGTCGACTCTGGAAGTTATATATACAAGTACATTATCGACTAATATACATGAATACATATCAACCTATACTATGACACGACTACTCCAAAAGATATGAAAAGTCTTCATAGCTCAAACAGCAACCCAAAGCAAGATATCTACAACCTGAAATAACTCGGGTCTGACCCGAGTATTAAATTCAAAAGAAAATAATACATGGGTCAGTCTAATTCAAACTCAGTTATTAATGCATAGAAGCAATAATAATCAAATATCAAATAGACGACAGTCACAGAAATCTCGTATATCCAACTCCTCGATAAGAGAATCGGATAACGGCAGATATAACACTAAACAGTGTTAAACAACAAATCAACAATCCAAATCATCAACAAGATAAATAAAAAGATTATCAATGAAGATAATTTAGAAAACAACAAAATTGTCTAAACGACAATTAACACAAAATCCAATTATTAAATAATAATTAGAAACTCAGAAAATAATTATCGAATAGATAATTAGACACAACAAAATGATCAATCGAACTGAATCAAATAAAATTCCCAAATATTGAATTGAACACAAACAATTCAAATAATTGAAATATCAATTAAAACGACAAATCAGTATGGCTGCAGTACACGCACGCGTGTACTGCCTCGCCACAACCGTGATGAAATACACGAAAGTTCAATGAAAGTCACAAATGAACACAAGGTCAAACCCAAAAATCGGGTTCAACTCAAATACAATTTCAAAAATCAACCAACAACTCAGGCTCAAAGCAAATCCAAGTTAGACATTATCAAGCCAAAGTCAACAAGAACAGTGATCAAATGAAGTATAACTACAAATACCAAAGTACACAAAACATGGGTCAGAATCAAACAAGTCCAGATGAATACAAGCATCATGTGGCAGTGCAACCCGAAGTCAAGAACAACAGCTACAACTCAAATGCAAGCTCAATGCATCAAGGGAACACTTGTATACATATACAAGAAACTGAAGTGCAATCTCAAGTAAACTCTACAAGACAGTCAAATTCAAATGCAACTGACTTGAAAGAACAAACACATGAAACAACATATACACAGACTGCAAACTCGACCAACCTGTGATTTGAACAGACCCAACCACTACATGTGTGAAGACCACAAAGGCAATGCACATGTCAACAGTGAAGTCACAATGAAACTGCAATAATCCACCAATATATACAACATACATATGTGCAGGATTCAGGTATGATACGATCAAAATACTAAGCATCATATGCAAATGAGATAAGGTCACAAACCAACAAACGAAGGAATCAGACCATCAAGCAAGTGCACCACTAAATCAACAAAGGTAGTTCACAAGTCAAAGACCAGAGAGAGACCAGGCAAACACACATGAATGCACAAGTATAGTGATAGGATGAACAACTACAAGCATCAGGTTGAAAACACTACAGGGATGACACTGATGTGCACATATAAACCGTGATGAACCAACACGCTTAAAGTGAACAATGGAATGCAACTTGAGTTAATATCAAATTTCAGACAACAGGGTTTAGTTCAATATGCAATGAAGATCACAAGGCTCAAGTCTACAAAGTCAACATATATATACATAGCCGAGTCAATAATTTCAAATTGAACAGCAACAGTGTAACATGGAACAACAATTAACAGTTTTATCAAAGTCGAAGTTCAAACCAAAATCAAAACCGTGGTCATGCCGAAGTCAACAAGGAAGGCAAGGCAAAAATCAGCGCCATGGTCAGATATTATCAAACAAAGTCAAGGCCGGAGTAAAATGAAACCAAGTCAGAAATTAAACAAGCCGTGACAGCTAAGAAAAATCGAACAAGTTCATATTTTCACAAAGTCAAAGTCAAGCTCGAAGTCACCAGAAATTCACAAAACCAAACCGTGAAACCCAAAATCACGAAAACACAAGAATTCAAACCCTAATTACACTTGAGTATGAATTAGATGTGAGTAGAACTCACCTTAGCATTCGATCGAGACAAGCAACGAATCTAGAAAGCAAAAGGAACAAATAACACACCAGAGAAAAGTTGAATTCGATCAACTTGAAGCAGTCGAGCACAAGCCGAGAAAAAGGATTGATTGCCGAAGCATAATAGAAGAACAACAAATTGCATTCGATCAAACTACTGAAAGCGGCAACTTCAACGAAATTTTACAAGCCCTAATTTATTGAAAAGGAACGAAGACGAGCCACCATTTTTCTTTTCGTTTTTTTTGTTTAGGGTTCGAATGAAAATGAAAGAGGGGATCGGGTTTGCCCTAGGTGGTTATCATGGCAAACAACCAATATGGGCCACGATAATTTTTCTTTAAAGCCCCCTTCAACATTTAACAAAATTTACAAAAGAATTTCAAATCGATTCAAAACTGCAATAGCAATTAACAAACGATTTAATCATCTAATGACGATATTAAATCGATGCAAAAACCCCAGGTTGTTACAAAATCCCCTCCTTATAAAAATTGCATCCCCGCAATTTTCATAATTAAGGTCGTCATCCACTATTATTCTTATAACATAAACTAGTTAAGCTAGAAAATTAAAGATCGAGAACACAAACACCAAAGAAATCTTTTAATCCCATAAAGGAAATTCATAAATTCTCAACAAAGTCTGATTATCAAATAGATAATCAGAAAACAGCAGAACTGAATAAATATAATTATCAGCAACATTCAATTATCATTTAGATAATTGAAATTCAGAAATAACAAAACAACAATATCTAATTATCGATACATTAATTAGAAAACAGCAAAATCTAATTATCAGCAAAGATAATTAGAAAACACAAATCACAAATCGCAAAACTGCAAATATCTAGTTATCCAACGAATAACTAGAAAACACGAACTTCATAATCAACAAACTCTAACTATCAACATAGATAGATAGGAAACAGCAATTCGATATGATCAACATAATCCAAAATCAATTAGAGACTATAAAATATCAAAATCATCAAAACTAGCAAATATCCAATCATCAAAACGATAATCAGAAAACACAATTATCTAATTAACAAAAACAATAATCAGAACTCTCAAGTCAACAAATATCTAATTATCAAAGACCATAATCAGAAATCATAAATCAACAAATATCTAATTATCAAAAATGATAATCAGAAATCACAAATCAACAATTATTTAATTATCAAAAACGATAATCAGAAACATCAAATATCTAATTATCAAAAACGATAATCAGAAATCTTAAATCAACAAATATTTAATTATCAAAAACGATAATCAAATCTCAAATATCTAATTATCACAAGCGATAATCAGAAACAACAAATATCCAATTATCTCAAACGATAATCAGAATTCTCAAATCAACAAATATTTAATTATAAAAAACGATAATCAAATCTCAAATATCTAATTATCATAAGCGATAATCAGAAACAACAAATATCCAATTATCTCAAACGATAATCAGAATTCTCAAATCAACAAATATTTAATTATCAAAAACGATAATCAAATCTCAAATATCTATATCACAAGCGATAACCAGAAACAACAAATATCCAATTATCTCAAACGATAATCAGAATTCACAAATCAACAAATATTTAATTATCAAAAATGATAATCAAATCTCAAATATCTAATTATCACAAGCGATAATCAGAAACAACAAATATCCAATTATCTCAAACGATAATCAGAATTCTCAAATCAACTATTATTTAATTATCAAAAACGATAATCAAATCTCAAATATCTAATTATCACAAGCGATAATCAGAAACAACAAATATTCGATTATCAAAAACGATAATCAGAAATCTCAAATCAACAAATATCTAATTATCAAAAATGATAATCAGAAATCTTATATCAACAAATATTTAATTATCAAAAACGATAATCAAATCTCAAATATCTAATTATCACAAGCGATAATCAAAAATAACAAATATCCAATTATCTCAAACGATAATCAGAATTCTCAAATCAACAAATATTTAATTATCAAAAACGATACTCAAATCTCAAATATCTAATTATCACTAGCGATAATCAGAAACAACAAATATCCGATTATCAAAAACGATAATCAGAAATCTCAAATCAACAAATATCTAATTATCAAAAACGATAATCAGAAATCTTAAATCAACAAATATTTAATTATCAAAAACGATAATCAAATCTCAAATATCTAATTATCACAAGCGATAATTAGAAACAACAAATATCAAATTATCTCAAACGATAATCAGAATTCTCAAATCAACAAATATTTAATTATCAAAAACGATAATCAAATCTCAAATATCTAATTATCACAAGCAATAATCAGAAACAACAAATATCCGATTATCAAAAACGATAATCAGAAATCTCAAATATTTAATTATCGATACGATAATTAAATCTCATAACATCAGATATCTAATTACCTGCATATAATTAGAAACAACAAATATCTAGATATCAATTAAGAAGACTAGAAAATCAACATAAAAGCTTGGATCGATCCCATCAGATGGCGAGTTTTTATTTCGCCGCACGTGCATCAACAAATGACCGAAGCCTACCAAGTACTCAACATAATTTTGGTGCCCAACAAATGACCCGAAGGTCCAACAAATGACCCAAAGGTCTAGTACTGGTATTGACCCGGAGGTCCAACAAATGACCCGAAGGTCCAACAATGACCCAAAGGTCCAACAAAGTTGCTCGAAAGCACACAAAATCATCAGAATCATCAAAACAGCAGAAGTTTCAATTAATGAGTCCGGAATTAACCGAAATAGCAAACGCACATGTCCCATACCACGTGTTTTACTAAATCGTTTGATTCTCTTCATCGTTTCCTTGAAAGTGCAAAATTGTGTATTTTGTAAAAATACATTTTACATTTTCAAATGGACAAGTCCGGAATTAAGCGAATCAGTAAAAGAAAGGGTTCATAGTCCTCGATTTTGCTAAATCGTTTAAGTCGCTTCCTCATTCTTTTGAAAGCGCAAACTGTAAAATTCCTGAAAACAATTTTATTTATTTTATAAAAATTACAATTCACATTCTCAACTGGACAAGTCCGGAGTTAAGCGAATCAGTAAAAGAAAGGGATCATAGTCCTCGATTTTGTTGAATCATTTAAGTCGCTTCCTCATTCTTTTGAAAGCGTAAACTGTTAAAAAATTTATAAAACAATTTTCATTTTAAAACAATTTTCCAATCACGTGATTAAAGCAACAACATCAGTAGCAATTTCGAAAAGAAAATTGCACTTCCCAAAACATCGTAAAACGAATCTCAAAATCAGCATTGCGGAATAACCGCTTGAAAATCCACTTTTAAAATTTGACGGTTACTAAAGTCAAAGCGACAGTTATTTTTAAACGTTAAAATCTCATCAAAATAATTCGCATCGAAATATAATACCAGTGAATTTTCATTCATAAAAAATGTCACAAAACACCGTGCTACAAAAATTTAGCACCGATGTAAAAATCCCGTTATAAAATAACGGCAACAAACTACGTTTAAACCAAACATCGGTTCAACGTTAAATTAATGCAGTAACGTGCAACTCAAAATTGCACGTATACTACAAAATGAACAAAGAAATCATTCGAATGTATCTTCAATGAAGATAATTCAAAATAGCAAAAACTCAACAAAAATCACATAACTGCAATCGCTTCGAATCCTCAAATCGGATTCGAAATTTTCAAAGAAACAAAATAAACTCAGCTATGTAAACAACAAATGAAATTTATTTCAATTTCGTATTTTGATTTTTAAATCAAAAAGGTTATCAGCTGTATTCAGCGAAAACAGTGTCACTGCTTCCGCTGCACACTCTGCTAAACGGAACGCAAATCAATCAAATCATCAAAACACAGTTTCACTTTTATTTTTAAATAAAGATATTTAAAAATTTCATCAAAATTCAAAACTTTAGTTTTTGACTCAAAGCACAAATAAAAACATCGACCAATAGTTGTAACACATGTTCCATCTAAGTTATGTTTTATATTATGTCCATAAACCCCAAGCTCTGATACCAACTGTGACGCCCCACCTCTATGCTCACAATAACAAAGAGTATTAAAATAAATGCTGTCTGTTATCATGAAGAATAAGGCTGGATAGGAGCGGCCATCCGTAGTTGGGCCTTACACTAGTATTGGTTACCTCGATAGGAGTGGTATGTATTTTTATTTTTCATCTCTTATTTATTTACTCTCATCGACATACCCAATTCCAGTATAAAACGAACTACGATGGTTCATAATAGTTTAGGAAAATATATATAATAATAACACAGATACTAAAAATGTGGAACACAGATAACAAAAGTCTCATATATATATATATAACTGATTTCAGTTACAATACATTTGACACAATACATATGATACAACTACAACTGTCGACTCTCGAAGTTATATATACAAGTACATTATCGACTAATATACATGAATACATATCAACCTATATTATGACACGACTACTCCAAAAGATATGAAAAGTCTTCATAGCTCAAACAGCAACCCAAAGCAAGATATCTACAACCTGAAATAACTCGGGTCTGACCCGAGTATTAAATTCAAAAGAAAATAATACACGGGTCAGTCTAATTCAAACTCAGTTATTAATGCATAGAAGCAATAATAATCAAATATCAAATAGACGACAGTCACAGAAATCTCGTATATCCAACTCCTCGATAAGAGAATCGGATAACGGCAGATATAACACTAAACAGTGTTAAACAACAAATCAGCAATCCAAATCATCAACAAGATAAATAAAAAGATTATCAATGAAGATAATTTAGAAAACAACAGAATTGTCTAAACAAAAATTAACACAAAATCCAATTATTAAATAATAATTAGAAACTCAAAATCTAATTATCGAATAGATAATTAGACACAACAAAATGATCAATCGAACTGAATCAAATAAAATTCCCAAATATTGAATTGAACACAAACAAGTCAAATAATTGAAATATCAATTAAAACGACAAATCAGTGTGGCTGCAGTACACGCACGCGTGTACTGCCTCGCCACAACCGTGATGAAATACACGAAAGTTCAATGAAATTCACAAATGAACACAAGGTCAAACCCAAAAATCGGGTTCAACTCAAATACAATTTCAAAAATCAACCAACAACTCAGGCTCAAAGCAAATCCAAGTTAGACATTATCAAGCCAAAGTCAACAAGAACAGTGATCAAATGAAGTATAACTGCAAATACCAAAGTACACAAAACATTGGTCCGAATCAAAAAAGTCCAGATGAATACAAGCATCATGTGGCAGTGCAACCCAAAGTCAAGAACAATAGCTACAACTCCAATGCAAGCTCAATGCATCAAGGGAACACTTGTATACATATACAAGAAACTGAAGTGCAATCTCAAGTAAACTCAACAAGACAGTCAAATTCAAATGCAATTGACTTGAAAGAACAAGCACATGAAACAACATATATGCAGACTGCAAACTCGACCAACCCGTGATTTGAAAAGACCCAACCACTACATGTGTGAAGACCACAAAGGCAATGCACATGTCAACAGTGAAGTCACAATGAAACTGCACTAATCCACCAATATATACAACATACATATGTGCAGGATTCAGGTATGATATGATCAAAATACTAAGCATCATATGCAAATGAGATAAGGTCACAAACCAACAAATGAAGGAATCAGACCATCAAGCAAGTGCACCACTAAATCAACAAAGGCAATTCACAAGTCAAAGACCAGAGAGAGACCAGGCAAACACACATGAATGCACAAGTATAGTGACAGGATGAACAACTACAAGCATCAGGTTGAAAACACTACAGGGATGACACTGATGTGCACATATAAACCGTGATGAACCAACACGCTTAAAGTGAACAATGGAATGCAACTTGAGTTAATACCAAATTTCAGACAATAGGGTTTAGTTCAATATGCAATGAAGATCACAAGGCTCAAGTCTACAAAGTCAACATATATATACATAGCCGAGTCAATAATTTCAAATTGAACAGCAACAGTGCAACATGGAACAACAATTAACAGTTTTATCAAAGTCGAAGTTCAAACCAAAATCAAAACCGTGGTCATGCCGAAGTCAACAAGGAAGGCAAGGCAAAAATCAGCGCCATGGTCAGATGTTATCAAACAAAGTCAAGGCCGGAGTAAAATGAAACCAAGTCAGATATTAAACAAGCCGTGACAGCTAAGAAAAATCGAACAAGTTCATATTTTCACAAAGTCAAAGTCAAGCTCGAAGTCACCAGAAATTCACAAAACCAAACTGTGAAACCCAAAATCACGAAAACAAAAGAATTCAAACCCTAATTACACTTGAGTATGAATTAGATGTGAGTAGAACTCACCTTAGCATTCGATCGAGACAAGCAACGAATCTAGAAAGCAAAAGGAACAAATAACACACCAGAGAAAAGTCGAATTCGATCAACTTGAAGCAGCCGAGCACAAGCCGAGAAAAAGGATTGATTGCGAAGCATAATAGAAGAACAGCAAATTGCATTCGATCAAGCTACTGAAAGCGGCAACTTCAACGAAATTTTACAAGCCCTAATTTATTGAAAAGGAACAAAGACAAGCCACCATTTTTCTTTTCGTTTTTTTTGTTTAGGGTTCGAATGAAAATGAAAGAGGGGATCGGGTTTGCCCTAGGTGGTTATCACGGCAAACAACCAATATGGGCCATGATAATTTTTCTTTAAAGCCCGCTTCAACATTTAACAAAATTTACAAAAGAATTTCAAATCGATTCAAAACTACAATAGCAATTAACAAACGATTTAATCGTCTAATGACGATATTAAATCGATGCAAAAACCCCGGGTTGTTACAAGATATTTCTATATTTTCCAAAGCATCACTTTTATGAAAACAAATATCACATTATAGTTTTATTTCATAATGAATATTCATAATATTCATATTGAAATACAACTATGTCTATTTTTCAGTCGACATCGAAAAATAGTCGTTATTTTATAAATAATGTTTGGTATGTTTTATGAAAATAATTTTCGTAACTTGATGCAATCAATAAGTGTTATATGGCATGCTCCCACTATTTCCGTCATTACTATAATAAAGTATTGAATTCGAAGGTCCATCATTCACTTAATATAGATTATTTATTTCATATACTTCAACTAGTTTATAACGGAGAGTTCTTTGATCAAACATCCTGAAATCAAAGAAATAAATCTCATAAAAATAATTTTTTATATGGAAGGGCAAAGGAAGTCTTGCGATTAGACTCGAGAGTGGCTTTGACCTTATGGCTTTGGCCTGATAGGAAGAATTTCAATAAGTATGATTGAACACCATAGTTGTTGCATGGGTGATGCGGTATATGTTCGACTGCAACGATCAGAGAAACTGCTCACTTATGATGAGCTCCCCTCTCCCTATCGGTCGAGTAAACCCCCTCTCTTTGTTTATCTGGTCTCAGGAATTGTAGGAGTCATGGACTTATGTACCAATGTTCATCGATGGCTGAAGGTATACTAGGTGCCTAGTATACCAAGTCCAGTATATTAATTGGTACGACGGAGTCTTGGAATAGAAATCATATTTCGCATTCCAATGGTAAATACCAATTATTATTGTTACAATTCTCGTTTTCGATGTTTCTTTATGAAGTAGAAGTGACTAATCACTCTCTTCATCCCAACTATACCTTAAATCACATCTACTCCTGTACATTTGTTACTCTTTCTATATGGTTGAACCATTCAAAAAAAATCCTTTACCACAACATCATAATGAACTCTTTACAAAATGCACTCGAACATCCTTAACATTTAAGGACATCAAAATATATTGCACTCTCCATAAACTGATCAAACTGACATATCAACGAATGAGTACTTAGATCTATGTTGTATTTTTTGGTCTTGTATTACATTTAACACAATATGGTCCTTTTATAATCAGTCAAATTGAATACTCGATCTTACAGTACCATTTATTAGTTTATTTCGAATGAACTATAGTATCGTACATTACGAGCTGTGACTGTTACCTGTATAACACTTATGTGCGATAGTATATGAATCAAATATCCATAGTCCTGTGTTGCTTTTAGAGTTCGAAACTCATAAAATGTAATACACAGTCTCGACCGAATAAATACGTAAGCGACCAAATTACGAATGTATTTAATAGTTGTAAAATCAGGCGCTTGCATGGGAATTGAAACATTAACATGCAAGAAGCATTTACTAATAAGTATATGTTATATTTCTATTTGTTCATCTTCAATTTTGTTTATTTGTATATCTTAATTGAATAACATTTTATCAATCGTATTAAATGCATAAATTTATCATGGTAGATTATTATAACATTATATAGCATATGTCCTTACAATATTAGAATGGTTAAATGTTATCATTTCATTTTTTTCTTAAGGCTCCCTCTAGTCTTTTATGTTTCCCTAAATCCTAAGTATAAACATAAAAACCTTTCGACTTCACTAGTAGGTATTAGGACTCGTTTGCCTTGGGATTCTGACCTTGAGGAAAGCTCAACAATTCATAGGCCTGTATACGATGGATAACTCCTTTTCAGTTGTATCACATACAACTCCGAACCCATGGTTCCTTGTCCTAATCTTGGCTTTTACCTTGAGGAAAGCTCATCAAGTAAAGTGAGACCATCCACTCAGACCTATCATTTCGCGACGGCCTAAGTATAATGCATATACCTTGAGGAAAGCTCAACAAATATGTGCAGTTATCTTGCCTCGTCTATTCAACATATTAATAGTACTATACATAACATCCATAGCTTGAGGAAAGCTCAACAACTAAAAAGTATGCAAGTGATCTATTAATATATAAATAATAGAGGGGACAACTTTATATTAAAGATTCATAATCTTCAATATATTTAATTGAGTGGTATTGACTTATGGAATAATATATTTCTTATGAAATACCCCCGCGATTGAAGTGTCGGACACATCAGAATATACTATACGTATGTATTTATCCCTTAAGTCTATTTAGGATTTCTATAGTGTTCCACCTTTAGTTTATATGTTCATATTATATAAGTTTTATTATTATATAAGTTTTATATTTCATATTACTTATATAATAGTCTTCTGTACAATATTATATTAGTTAAATCTTATTTAAATAATTTTGATTGATTAACATTTTAATTAATTTTATATTATCTTGATATAACATTTATATTAAATATTTATTGTATACTATGACCTTTATATATATCACATATATCTCATACATGGACATATTTATTTAATTAATTAACATTTAATTATTTATTTAATTAAACTCTTTTAATTAAATTATATTAATTTCGAAAAATCATATTATATACATACATGTATACTTATGATATCTTAAACATTTTAAGATTTCATAATATATATATATATCAACAAAGTATATTACAAGTATCTATTTATTCATTAATTAACCTATTTAATTAATAAAATTTAGAAATTTAGAAATTAATTTATACCACTTTTTAAACATTTTGAAAAGTTTCATTATATTATAATATTTATAATATGTATATATTATATTTTAAATTTAACCTTTAAATTAAAAATCTTATATTTTTAGTTTTCAAAACAATTTGAAAATTTATATTATAACAGTTATAATATTTTTCTTATTTTAAATTTAACTTTTAAATTTAAAACTTTTATTTTTAATTTCAAAATAATTTTTAAATTAGCCCAAGGCCCAATTCAATTGTGTATTTTCTATTAGGGATAACCTTCCGGGCTTACCTCATCATTTCGGGCCAAGCCAGTAGCCAAGTAGGGCAGAGTAGTTGATTACCCAAACCCAACCTTAGAAACTAATTTTCTAGATACCCTACTATATGAACATGCTTTAATTGGTTAGCCCTAAGATGACTAATTTAGATCGCATTGTTGGAACAGGACCAGCCCACAGTGGAAGTTTTTGATCTTTATTAGGCCTATGAAGTCTAATTCATTTAGAATATTTCTAACTGTTATTTAAATAAAATCTTTTATATTATTTAAATTTATAAATTATATAGTTTTATGTAATTTACACACACACACACTTGAGTGTGCGTATCATATACACTAAGTGTGCATGTGTAACATATTAACCCGTGCAAGGTATACCATTCTTGTGTATAGGTGTTAGGATTTACATCGCAACAGACATGTTAGTTCATCCAATATGCAAGTATATGTTGTCCAAATATATATATGTATATAAGCTATTATTTTATATAACTATTATATATATATATATATGTTATGTTAGTTTAAATAAGTTTATATATAATATGTATTTAAAATATATTAATAAATATTTATATGTATATTATCTTATAAATAAAGTATTAATATTTTGTATAAACATATTATTATAATATATTAATTTAAATATATATAAGTTATTTTAAATATTAAAATGTACATTTATATTTTATGAGTCGTGAATAATATGTGTATACATATATATAATAATAAAATAATATATATACACACAAACATATATTTATAATATATATATATATTAATACATTGTTCAAGATATAAAAAATATATCCAGGTCATGCGCACAACAAAAAAAGTTTATTTTTATTTTTAATTTTAAAATGCATTTATAATTAAATATTCATTCAAAATTAATAAAATATTAATAGAACTTAATTTTGACATTTTTATTTAAAAATTCCAGAAAATTCTAACTGATATTTTATAGCTTGAAAAATATTTCCATATTTTTTTGGCTTAAATTTATATTAAATAATTTATTTATTTACGGCCGTTTTAAATAATTAAAATTTAAAAATTGGAAAAATAATTTTTTTTATTTTTTATTTTTTGGACAAAAGCTTATCTGGTGCCAATATAATTTATAAAATTTAAATATATTTTTTCATGACATTTTTGAATTAATATAATTTATACATGAAGTAAATTAATTTAAATAATAATAAAATAATTATAAAAGAAATTTTTGCTATCGAAAATTAATATCGCTATAATACATTACAAATAAAATTATATAACTAATTTAACAATGATATACTGTTGCAACTAATTATAAGATATATATATATATATATATATATAGAAAAGGGTGGATCTCATCTCATACTAATTCTCCCTTAACCTAAGCCATCCAAAATCAAGCCCCTGCACCATAATCAAGCCGCCTATACCATGTATGTGCTGCCGAAATAACAAGTCCTATGATGGGCCTTAAACCCATTTAAGCCCATATAAAAATATTTCACAATTTAATCTATCGCTTATCGATATCGTATCTCGATTGATATATTTATAACTATTATAAATATATTTTGTAACATTTATTTTTAAAATAATAATCAAATTTTATAATTAATATTTCATAAATATTAATTAATTTAATTAATTTATAACAATAAATTAATTAATTTATAACAATAAATTAATTAATTTATAACAATAAATTAATTATTAATTTAATTTATAACAATAAATTAAATAAATCATTTGGTCAAAGGAGAATTCAACTTTTCGGTTGTGTGACTGCCAGGTGTTAATTTGGTCAGCGACTAATATGAAATTATTCGAATATAAACATTCACACTTCACTTAGCAGGTGTGTGACATTTTGGTCAAACTTATTGCTTACTTGGTGTTTACAACCAAATTGGTCACAAACACCCAAGAATAGATTTGTGTAGAGAAGTAAATGAAGAAAGTAAAATTAAACTGAGGAATAGAATAGCCAATAAGCAAATCCAAGCAATAATCAAGAACACACGGATTTATAGTGGTTCGGCGTTGTATGCCTACGTCCACTTTAAAGATTCTCTTTATTGATTCATGAAGAGTTTGATTACAGCAGCAAAAAATTGGGAAGAACTTGATTACAATGCAGACTCAGGTAACCGGCAGCGTAAAGGATGCCCAGAATGACCCATAGGACCTGTATTTATAGGGAGAGACGATGAGATATTTTACTAAGACTTCGCCAAAATGCTCTCTGGGTCCATGAGGGCCCACTATATCGATCGGCGATGCTAACTTGATGATTGAGAATGATTGGCCTAATGTTAGCCGATCCTTTTTCTTGGCTTCAATCATGACGCGATCGTGTTTGGGGGGTCCACATGCCTCTTGATACTGCTTCTAAATGATGGAATCATTCTGACTTGTAAATCAAGAGATATGGATCGACCTTGGCTGAAGTTGGATTATGCGCTGAACTACACCGATCGTTATGATGGATCGGCAAGAACGATCGGCTATCCTCAAACCTTCACTTTGTGATATGCGATCGTTTTAATGGATCGGCAAGAACGATCGGTCAATAACGATCGGCCATCCTCAGACCTTCACTTTGTGATATGTGATCGTTTTTGTAGGCTCCCCTCTTTATTTTATTGATGCTCTAAAAGTTTTAAATGAATTGGCCTCGTGAATTTCAAGATATTGAACGTTCTCCTATAACTTGAACTGTTTCATAGATCGTTCTTGGTCGATCCATACAAATCCTTGCTTCATCCGTAACTTGAGCATATGAACTCCAGTCAACTACAAATTTGAAATATAACTTCACGGGGCCATACCAGTTACTCTATGCTAACTACACCTCGATTGAGTCCTGGTTCAAATCTGCCCGACCATCGTCTATAGTACTGTACGTAATTGATTCCCAAGGTCGTTGACTATTCGTTCTTAGCCAAGTCGATAACATCACGGCCTTGCCAAAAGGCATGATAACATTTTCCCCTTAAAGTATGTCTTGTATTATACATGACATGCTTTGAATCGCCGTAAACTTGAATCGTTTTGAAATAAAACCATCGGGCTCATCAAATGGTCGATATCCTTCCATCAGGTTGTTTTCTTGTCAAAGGTTGTAGTTTCCTTATTCGTCGTGACAATTGCTCGATTTTCAATAGTGTAGACATAGGATCACAACTTGTTAACAATCATATTGTTTTTACTCTAGCGATTTCCAAGCTTCAGCAACTTAGCTTTAGTTTTCCTCTGGTCGGCTCCAGGTGACTACTTAAAAAAAATTGAAAATGTTCTTTTATGCATTTTATATATATATACAACTCTCCTTTGCTTGGAAGACAAATTTCAAACTACTCATGACTATGGAAACGGTCGGAATAAGCTAGGTTGTGGAACGATCGACCCAAGGCTTGGGTAAGGGACGGTCGGCCTAAGGCTTGGATAAGAGACGATCTGCATAAGGCTTAGATAAGGGACGATCGGCCTAAAGCATGGATAAGGGACGACCTGCCTAAGGCTTGGATAAGAGACGATCGGCTTAGGGCTTGGATAAGGGACGATCGGCCTAAGGCATGGATAAGGGACGATCGACCTAAGGCTTGGACCGAAGACGATCGGCCATATTCCCCTCCTATATAAGCTTCTACACTTGGTCATTCTCTTTCATTCTACCCCATTTTTCCATTCTGAAGCAAAAAATAGAGTCTCTCAGCCTTCTTCTTGCCGATCCTTTCATCAATCGCAACAAAGTCGTCGCTCTCCTAATCGATTTCACACTCTCCTTTTTCAGATTCAAATTTAGGTAGCATGAATCCCATACTTGCTTCATAATTTTGAGATTGAAACTTTGGAACTGTGGCGATTCGATTCGTTTGGTGGATCGCTTCCTTCCTTTCTTTTTCCTTACGATCATGTGTAATGGAGACTAAGTGGCTAGGGATTAGTGAGTCACATTTTTAACCGATCATTCGCTGATAGAGGTAGTGCTTTGGGTATGAAGAAGCTATATGATCGATCGTCCATGATCTCTCTTGGACAATCGGTGAAGCTCTGGGAAATTGAAGCTTGATGATTGCTTACAAATGATCGGCTATAGCTTGGAGTTGTAGCCCCTTAAGAATGATCGGTGGGAAAAGACTCATGGTGAATGATCGGCTAATGCTGTTTAGGGGAAATGATCGACCTATATCTTTATACTCGAATGATCGGCCAAAACCACATATGAACCTTTCCTTCTTCTTTATAAAATGGAATTTAAATGGATAAACTTAAACTAAACGATGAGCCTTGGCCTTTCATACTTGGACAAACATTAAGACTTGTTCACGACCTATATATGATCTGAACCACATATTTGGTAGCAAATTGCTCTAGAAAAAGGACACGAACCAATGCCTTCAACTATCATCTTGAAACTCATCTTTAATTTAGAAAACAACCAAACTTTTGCTGACTAACGATCATCCATGAAACTTAAGCTGCATCATTTTCCGATAACACGCAGAGACAGTTGAGACAGTCAGAAATGACGGTCTCTCTGGCCAAACTTCTAAGTCTCGTTGTCTTTTCTATCTTCAGTTTTGCACAACTTATTACCATATTGAATAGCACTTTATCGCACTACACTAGCACTCACTATGCACTGGGGGGTATAGGTTACTTTTTCTAATTATGACTTTTACTAAGTTTAATAGCAATGGGATCAAGACGTTCCGGGCACTCTGCGACTATGCTGGCTGGATCATCTTCCCAAAGGAATAATTCCAAAGTAGAGTCAAGTTCGGCAACTGAGTCCGATAGTTTGCCGTTCAGTCACGATTCGGAACAACCGGAAAGCCCGGGTCCTCAGTTTGATCTTTCTAAAATTGTTCCTGTCTTTCCACTAGAGTTTAACGATCATACGCCCGATACTCTAGAAGACGCAGTCATCCTTGAAGATCCTTCTGATTCGGTAGCTTCAAAAATTAAAGAAGACGCTCTCCAAAGAATTTGTGTAAGGCATGGAATTCCCGACGACAACGTGTTGGTTCCATCACGAGATGATAGGGCTCACAGACTCCTTGAAGGGTATACAGCATGCAATAAATTTATGTGATGGACGGGATGCATTCCGCCTTTCAACTCATACATTCGCGAGATCCTATAGTATTTAAGGATAGCTCCAGCACAACTCCATCTGAATGGTTACGCACTCCTTGATTGTACTTATATGGTATTTATGGAGTTCCTGCACCGTCCTCCCACCATCGAAGATATCTGATTTATCTTTACTTTCAAGCGGTGGAACAGGGAGTCTCTCGTTCACATTTCTTGAGTCGGCAAAGAGATGCCAAATTCTGACCAGCACGTGGAACAAATAAAGCGCCTTGAAGAGAAAATGGTTCTTTGTTCACTGCCCGCCGGGCTTCGCTCGACAATGGCTAGAAAGACGTAAGTGTAACCCACCATTTTCATAATAACATAGAAAAATGATACCTAGGTTGCGTTCCTGATGATGTTACTCATTTACAGGTGTCGTTACCCGGCCTAGAGGCGATATTTATGAAGAGTTTGTCTCAACTCTGAAGAATGCTCCACCCGAGGATAGGAATATCGAATATTTGCTCAAGGACGAACGTCTTGTCACTTTTTGTTTGATAGAGGAAGGCCTCAGCATGGGGCTAACTAAAATTGCCCAGACGGTAGGGATAAGATCATGGGCTGTAATTGGTCAAAGAGATAGTCAAGCCGACCCCGTGGTGCCCCCTAAAAGTGTACGTGCAGTACTAAGGATCGTGTAATATGGTATATAAATGCGGAAATTGATAATAGCAGTAAAATAAAAATTAAAGTAAGCACACCAGGAACTTTTATACTGGTTCGAACTTCCCATTCTACGTCCAGTCCCAGAATACCCTCTGGATTTAAACTAAACCCCTCACTTAACCCGGAGGAATAGGTATACGACACCTGAGCAGCCGAACAGGAATTTTTCCGCCTCAACAGCCGAAGAGGACTTCAACTTAATACAAATTGTTTGTTGACGAATGTGTTCTAAATAACACTGATAGTCTTTTGATAGTACAACTTTCCTATAATCAAATCCTCAAAAGTATATATGTGTGAGAAGATTTAGAAGGAAGATAATCACGTAGAATCGAAGTATATAAATTAAATCAAGGATTCTAGTGATATTAAATAAGAATGAATGCTTTTATTTGCAGAAATGAATAGAGATTAGATTTCAGAAATAAAACAAGAATCGGTGATTGTAGAAGTGAATTGAATATGTTTATATAGTTGTAGAAGAGTTGTAATCTTTCATGAAGAGTTTTAGTTAACAATTGTGTCCATACCTCTTGAAATAGAGGACATTCCTCTTCATGAAATGATCGCATCTCTTCAGTAAACTAGCCGTTATTCTCTGGTCGGTCGACCGGAAAACCTGGCCAGTCAGCTGAGTTGGAAATCGTATATAAAATAGAAAGTCACTGTGCACATAACACAGGGTCGGTCGACCGAGGATCCTGGTCGGTCGGCCGACCTGGTGTTACTTGCACAGTATACACAGTTTTAATATAAATTGTTTTGTGTGTGTGTGACTATTTGAGGAATGATTTTAACAATATTCTAAGACTCATTAAAATAAAATATTCATACTAATCTCTGGATTGTAGTCTTATCTCCTTTGTAGTTTCACAATATACGTTTATTCTCTTTTTGTCGCTTTCATATAGTATTCTCTTTGTATTTCGTCGTATGATCTCTGAAGCTTGTGTCATGAATCAAAACTCATGAATCAACATTCTCCCCCTTTTTGATTGATGACAATACTTATGTGACGAAGTAAAACTTATCTATTTTATAATTCTCCCCCTGAATATATATGGCGACTTTTCTGCAAAAAGTATGTTAGCTCTTATACATTTTTCTCCCCCTTTGTCATCGACAAAAAGGAATACTTATTAGATGTAATAAAAAATTATGGAACATGTAAGCACCAGTAAGGGAACAACAAGTTATAAATATTACATAGTTTAAACAAGATAGAAATACGTTCATAGTTTCACAACATCTAATAATAAGCATATTGTTCATAATTAATACTCGAAAGTGTAAACATATTATTATTCTTCATCATCATCGGAATCCCAAAATTCTGGACGAGTATTTTCATCCAGTGGAGCCGGTTCCTTACCCCGTCTTTGTGTGTGAGGAACGTGAGTTGCCGAAGTGCTGGAACTTGTGTTATCGGATGTAGACCAAGAGAAATTTGGCGCTGGTCTTTTTCCAGGAGCAACAAATAAAGCACCGGCTTCGGAAGTACATGATAAGGCATCCCATAGATTTACGAAGAAGCCTTTGATATTCTTGAACCGCCCATCAATTTTTCGAAGTCGAGAATCCAAAGCTATTTGGTTTTGTGCCAAAATATTAATGGCCGCTTCCGTACTCATTCCGGGAGTTGGTCGTTGAATTGAAGTTTGACGAGTTATACATTCTGTAGAATGAGTAGATGGTTGAGGTGTAGAATAGCTTCGACGTAGTTGTTCTCGAGGAGTAGTACGCCATTGCTGAAAAGTTGTGATTTGGGACGGTGCATCGGGTATCTTCATTAGTTTTATGGTTCGTGAGTCAAAATTACGAACTTTGGATGTTTCGGATTCGGGAGCATGGGTGACAAAGTGATTAATCAACCTCATAATGTATTCTCCATAATAAATATGGAGCATTTTTCCTTGGTTGAAAGAGAGAAATTCATCCATGAGAAGTTGTGTCCAATTTACTTGAATATTTCCGCACATAGCATACAATGCTTTGAAATTTTCGGGATATACTAAGTGGTATGATCCTCCTCTTGGAACAATAGACTTCATCATGATTCGATGAAAGAGTTGGGCTTTAGGGCGAAGGGATGAAGTTAGCCTTAAATCAGTAGCATCATCTTCAAAAAATAGATGACTTAGACGGTCACGAGTCAATGTATTACAGTCTACATCATGTAACGAAATTCCACCCGGTCGAGCATTTAAAATATGATTCATTCGATCAATGGAAAGAAAAATCGAAGTGCCACAAACCGATGTCCAAACACAATTTTCAGTGTTTCTCGGTGGATTTACAAGGTTGAGATTTGCTAGGAATAACTTGACCATTATATGATTAATTTTCAAGTTGTTTTTCCTATGGTCAAGAAATGCATCAAGACCACTTTCAAGAGCGGCATTTTCAACACCGTAGGAGGTAAAATCAGGATAACTCACAAAGGTCTCCTCAAATATTTTAGCATCTTGAAGCCTTATCCATCTTTCTAAAGCTTTGTCACTTACTAGCCAAGAAGCAATTTGAGAGTCTACAGGAGTTGATGAAGATGAGCCAGCATTAGTCTTAGATTTCTTCTTAGGGGCCATTTTTGTTTGAAGAATTTGAAGAAATTTGGGGAGATTACAATGGGGGCTAGGGTTAAAATCTGTTTTGGAAGAGTAAAAGTGAAGAGGTGAGATTAAAAGGTGAGTGGATGGGTTAAAAAATGTAGGCAATTTGAACAGAATAGCAGGCTCGGTCGGCTGAGCGACATGGGTCGGTCGACCGACTTGAGGTTCAGAGCAGTGCAGAAACTTTCGGGAAGAGCTTCGGTCGACCGAGGCAGGGTATTCGGTTGACCGACTTAAAAAATGCTCTAGTAGATTTTCGGGAAACAAGTTCGGCTGACCGACTCAGGAATTTCGGTCGACCGAGGTTTATGAATAAACAAGTTTCTGCTGTTTTAAAAAAAAAAGAAATATAGAAATATAAATTATATTATTACATCATTTATATCTATACATCTTATTGAAAATAATAACATATATATTATTAAATTATAGCCATGGTTCATCAGCATCTACGCTCCTATGAGTTTGGAGACGGAACATTTTCTACCGGTGACCATATTGGAGCTATTGGGGTTTGAACATGGTCTGAAGGAGATGGAGTTCTGTAAGAAGGTTCAGCAACATCATCCTTCTTAGATGAACAAATTTTCATGGCAATCTTTTCAAGAAAACTTAAACGTCTTGCCGTGACTTTTTGTTCGTAATAGAGTTCCCGTTGCATATTCATTTGCTGTTGTTGGTAGTGATGTATTTCATCAATCTTTTGTTTGGTTGATGGAGATACTGCCATTGCATTTTTCCCTTTCTTTTTATCAGGTGTATAGCCTGTATGGGAGTCTTCCCATGGTTTCCACCTGTGTCGGGGGTTATTATCTGGAGAGGAGAATTCTAGAACACGGTTAGGCATTGGAAAAGTAGGATAGGGACCATTTTCGGGGATGCGATCAGAACAGTCGTCGTCCGGAGATGTGTATGAAAGATGAGAATTTTCAGAATTGTAGACGTCATTGTTAGAAGACATTTTTTGTTTCAAGTTTTGTTTTGTAAGAAGATTTTTGTATTATATGAACTATTCAATAAACATAGTAAATATATATAACCATTTATTTTCTAAAATAAATAGTGGTTTAAAACAAATTTTAATTTTAATCACAGAACTTTTTAAACAAAAACTGTTTGTAATTGTATGATATATAATGCTTTAGAGTCAAAAATAGTTTGTTCTGAAATTAAGGTTAATGGTACAGATTGTAAATAGAGCTGGAACAAGAAACACCCATAGCTCAAGTGGCTATAATACAACATCTAACATATAAGTCAAAGATCATGAGTTCGAGTTCCGCTTTGGTCAGAAATAAAATAATTTTTGTTTTTCCATATTTTTGCATATTTTTATTCATAAGTCTTTAAACGACATTATACCTAAATCACGTCTTAGTTTTATAAAAGTATTTTCATTTAGCGGTTTAGTAAAAATGTCAGCTATTTGATTTTCAGTGTTGATAAATTCTAGATTTATTAATCCTTTTTCCAAACAATCACGAAGAAAGTGATGATGAATATCAATGTGTTTTGTTCGTGAGTGATTGACCGGATTTTTAGAAAGATTTATTGCACTAGTATTATCACAATAAATTATTGATTTTTCAAGATGACAATTAAAATCTTGTAGTGTCTGTTGCATATATACGACTTGTGCACATGCCAAAGCAGCAGATATATATTCTGCTTCACATGTTGATAAAGAAAGACAGTTTTGTTTCTTACTAAACCAAGAAACTAAGGAACGTCCAATGAAGTGACACGTTCCACTCGTACTTTTTCGATCCGTCCGACTTCTTCCAAAATCAGCATCACTATAGGAAACTAATTCGAAAGGACATTCTTTCGGATAAAATAGTCCGAAATCTTTGGTTTTAGTTAGGTAACGAATAATGCGTTTAACTGCTCTCATATGTGATTCTTTGGGATTTGCTTGAAATCGGGCACATAAACAAACACTCATCATAATATCGGGTCGACTCGCTGTTAAATAAAGTAAAGAACCTATCATACTACGATATAACTTTTGATCAACACTTTTGCCATCTTCATCTCTATCGAGATGAATCGTTGTACTCATAGGAGTTGGTTTGGCAGCAGTGTTTTCCAGACCAAAATGTTTGATTAAATTATAACAATATTTTTCTTGATTAATAAAAATTCTATTTTCAATTTGTTTAATTTGTAATCCAAGAAAATATGACAATTCTCCCATATGAGACATTTCAAATTCATTTGTCATTATAGTTGAAAATTCTTGACATAGTTTTTCATTTGTCGAGCCGAAAATAATATCGTCAACATATATTTGAATTATTAAAATATCTTTATTAGTTTTCTTAATAAAGAGTGTTTGATCTACTTTACCGATTTCAAAACCAGATTCTAATAAATAACCTTTAAGACGATCATACCAAGCACGTGGTGCTTGTTTTAAACCGTATAACGCCTTTTTAAGTTTATATACATGATCCGGAAATTTTTCATGATTGAACAAAGATGGTTGTTCAACAAAAACATTTTCTTTTATGAATCCATTTAAAAATGCACTTTTAACATCCATTTGATATAGTTTAAAATTATGAAAACACGCGTAAGCTAATAATATTTGTATTGCTTCAAGTCGGGCGACTGGAGCAAATGTCTCTTCGTAATCAATTCCTTCTTCTTGATTATTTCCTTGTGCAACTAATCTAGCTTTATTCCTTGTTATATTTTCTAGTTCATCTGCTTTATTTTTGAAAACCCATTTAGTACTGATGACTGATTGATCACTGGGTCTAGGAACGAGTTCCCAAACTTCGTTTCGTTCGAATTGATTTAATTTTTCTTGCATGGCAAGTATCCAGTAGTCATCAGTTGAAGCTTCTTTTATATTCTTAGGTTCTATGTTAGAGAGAAAAGCTACATGACCAACTTGATTTAGTTGATGTCTGGTTTTAACATTCGTATTAACTTCTCCAATTATATTTTGCACAGGATGATCTCTTAAAATTCTAGGTGGAGATTTTATTATATTAGAAGTAACGTTTGTATTGGTTTCATGAATATTATTATTTTCATTTTGAGTAGATTCATCATCAGAATCAATAGTAACACTTGGATTTATATTTTTAAAATTTTCGTTGAAAGAAACATGTAAACTTTCTTCAATAATTTGAGTTCGTTTATTATAGATTCGATAAGCCTTGCTTCGTTCTGAATATCCAACGAATATTCCTTCATCGGATTTTGGATCGAATTTGCCTAGTTGATCTTTAGTATTTAAAATAAAACATTTGGAACCAAAAACTTTTAGATATGAAATATTTGGTTTTCTTCCATTTAGAAGTTCATATGGGGTATTTTTAGTTAATGGTCGAATAGAAACACGATTCAGTACATAACAAGTAGTAGCTACAGCTTCTGCCCAAAAATGTTTCGATAAAGTTGTTCCATTTAGTAAAGTTCTTGCACATTCTTGTAACGTTCTATTTTTCCTTTCTACAACTCCATTTTGTTGTGGTGTTCTAGGAAACGAAAAATTGTGGTTAATACCTTTCTTGTTACAAAATTGTTCAAAAACTTCATTCTCAAATTCGCCTCCATGATCACTTCTTATATTTTTAATTTTCAATGTTTTAATATTTTGAATTCTTTTAACAAAAACTTTAAAATTATCAAAAGTATCACTTTTATTTTTCAAAAAGAAAATCCAAGTATATCTAGAGAAATCATCTACAATAACAAAAACATATCTATTATGATTAATAGACTGCACTTGAGTTGGACCAAAAAGATCCATGTGTAAAAGTTCAAGTGGTTGTTCTGTAGATATTACTTTCTTTGATTTAAAAGAAGATTTTGTTAATTTTCCTAATTTACATGCATCACAAAATATGTTAGTTTTGAATTTTATATTGGGTAAACCTTTAACTAATTTATTTTAGCTAGTTTGTTGATGGTATTATAATTGATGTGACAAAATCTTTTGTGCCTAAAACAAGAATCGTTTTCTTTAGCCACTAGACACAGATTTGAATTATTATTAACGTTCATATTTAAGATGTAAATATTTTTATCTCTTTTTCCTTCGAAAATAATGTTATGATTTTTATCAAAAATGTTACATTTATTTTCTGAAAAAGTTATATTAAAACCTTTATCACATAGTTGACTAATACTTAATAAATTATGTTTTAAATTTTTAACTAATAAAACATCAGTAATGAGAGGTAAATTAGATGTACCGTTGCTATTGACATTGCCTTTGCCGATGATATATCCTTTTGAGTTATCTCCAAAGGTGACTGCTCCTCCATTTGAGTATATAATGTTTGACAACATTTCTTTATTTCCAGTCATGTGTTTTGAGCAACCGCTATCTAAAATCCATTTTCCTCTCTTCTTATGTGGTACCTGCAAAAAGTTTATAAAAAGTTGGTACCCAATCTTTTTAGGGTCCTAAGAGTTAGATCTTAGGAAGCCAAACCCATACGGGTTCAGAATTCCCTTTATAAACATAATTTTGGTTATTATGAACAGTTTCCATAAAAATTTTGATATGTTTATTCCTTATCAATATATTATTTGTTTTTGGAATCCATATCTTAATAGTTGTAGTATTTGAATAAACTGTTTTCTTAATATCTTTCTTAATTTTATTATTAATTTTACTTTTAGCAAAATTATTTTGTTTCTTAAATCCTAGTCCAGATTTATTGTTAGAGGATTGAGAGTTTTCTAGTATACTAGAAAGATTTTCTCTTCCTTTATTGAAATTAGAAACATTTTTAGAAATATCATCAAATTTTATTTTCAGTCTAGATTTTTCTAACTCTAAATCCTTAATCTTAGATATTAAACTATTATTTTCGAAAAGTGAAATATCATTTTTATTTTTCTGAATTTTTAGTTCTTTAGATATTGACGTAATTTGAGAAGATAAGTTAGAATTCAATTGTTGAGAAATTTCAAGTTCTTCTTCCAATATTATCTTCTCATCTTTTAACATATCTACTTCTAAAACTGTTCTATCTAACTTTCTTTGCAATTCTTTATTTTTCTTTTTAAGTTGTTTTGTTAAATTTACTAATTCCGAATTTATTTCAATTAAATCTTCAAAAGTAAAATCACTTACATCGTCTGACGAAGCCATGAAGCATACATTTGCTTGTTCATTATCACTTTCACTCACTGATGAGGATGATGAGTCAGTGTCATCCCAAGTGACTGAAAAAGCCTTTCGTTTGGTTTTATCCTTCTTGGAGTTATTCTTTTTACGATCTGGACAATCCTTCTTCATGTGTCCTTTCTTGTGACATTCATAACATTCCATTGTTGAAGATGATGGTTTGCTGCTATTGGAATTGTTGTTGGAATTATTTTTGTTTCCCTTGAATTTGTTTCTGTTGAATTTCAAAAACTTTTTGAAATTTTTAGCGATCATTGCCATATCTTCATTATCTGAGTCGGAATCATCTTTTTCTGCTTGGAATGCCACATTTTTCTTTTCTTGTGCACCATTTCATTTTGCCTGCAAATTTACTTCGTAGGACATTAAATTACCTATCAATTCTTCTGGTTTTAATGTTGACAAATCAGTCGCTTCTTCAATAGCTAGGACTTTTCGTTCCCATTCGTCCGTTAAAGAATTTAAGATTTTTGTAACAACATCAAAATCAGTAAACTTTTGTTCTAGTGATAATAAAGCATGATAAATATCCTGAAATCTAGAGTACATGTCATTTATAGATTCATTTGGCCTCATTTTAAAATTTTCAAATTGATGTTTCAACATAGAAATTTTGCTTAATTTAACTTTGTTTGTTCCTTCATGTGAACCTTCAAGAGTTCTCCAAATTTCATAACCGGAAGTGCACATGCTAACTCTATTGAATTCATTTCTATCTAATGCACAAAATAAAATATTCATAGCCTTAGCATTTGATGTAGCATCTAGTTTTTGTGTGTTACTCCAAGTTGAGTATTCTCCGGTAAGAGTTGTGTACTCTCTTTGTATAATATTCCAGATATCAAATCCACTTGATTGCATATAGATTCTCATTCTAGTTGACCAATAATTGTAATTTATACCATTGAAAAGTGGAGGTCGTGAAATCGATTGACCTTCTGTGAAACTAGAATTAGTGTGAGTGTTAACATCGTTAATTTGTGTGGTTGCCATATTACTAGAAATAAATATCAAATAACTTTGTGATGGTTATAGGATGACCTTGCTCTGATACCAAATGAAAGTGTACGTGCAGTACTAAGGATCGTGTAATATGGTATATAAATGCGGAAATTGATAATAGCAGTAAAATAAAAATTAAAGTAAGCACACCAGGAACTTTTATACTGGTTCGAACTTCCCGTTCTACGTCCAGTCCCAGAATACCCTCTGGATTTAAACTAAACCCCTCACTTAACCCGGAGGAATAGGTATACGACACCTGAGCAGCCGAACAGGAATTTTTCCGCCTCAACAGCCGAAGAGGACTTCAACTTAATACAAATTGTTTGTTGACGAATGTGTTCTAAATAACACTGATAGTCTTTTGATAGTACAACTTTCCTATAATCAAATCCTCAAAAGTATATATGTGTGAGAAGATTTAGAAGGAAGATAATCACGTAGAATTGAAGTATATAAATTAAATCAAGGATTCTAGTGATATTAAATAAGAATGAATGCTTTTATTTGCAGAAATGAATAGAGATTAGATTTCAGAAATAAAACAAGAATCGGTGATTGTAGAAGTGAATTGAATATGTTTATATAGTTGTAGAAGAGTTGTAATCTTTCATGAAGAGTTTTAGTTAACAGTTGTGTCCATACCTCTTGAAATAGAGGACATTCCTCTTCATGAAATGATCGCATCTCTTCAGTAAACTAGTCGTTATTCTCTGGTCGGTCGACCGGAAAACCTGGCCGGTCAGTTGAGTTTGAAATCGTTTATAAAACAGAAAGTCACTGTGCACATAACACAGGGTCGGTCGACCGAGGATCCTGGTCGGTCGGCTGACCTGGTGTTACTTGCACAGTATACACAGTTTTAATATAAATTGTTTTGTGTGTGTGTGACTATTTGAGGAATGATTTTAACAATATTCTAAGACTCATTAAAATAAAATATTCATACTAATCTCTGGATTGTAGTCTTATCTCCTTTGTAGTTTCACAATATACGTTTATTCTCTTTTTGTCGCTTTCATATAGTATTCTCTTTGTATTTCGTCGTATGATCTCTGAAGCTTGTGTCATGAATCAAAACTCATGAATCAATACCCCCAGTCATGAGTACCCAAGAAGTTGCTGATATTGATGTCGGAGGACATAGTGACGATGCACTTGATCATAAAGGCGGTAAATCTGATCCTGAGGTCGATGTCGGATCCTCGAAAGTCTCACATCCCCAGGTTGCGGATAAGAGAAAAAAGAAAACATTCGTACATAAGCTTCCAAGAAGTCGCCTCTCTGTCCATTCCAAGTCATCGATGGCTCCTAAGGCTGTTCAAGATGAATCTTCCTTCCAACCGTCGGAGTGTTTGAGTTTACCACTTGACCCTTTGTCTAGTCTACCAATTCCACCTGATCTCGACGCCTTCCATTTTACCGATGTGAGCATTGGAGGATCGAAGTCTCCTATCAGAATTGGCTTTGAGATCCCTACTTCCGGAGGGGAAGTTACACCAATGAGCAAAGCTCCTGCACCTAGTCTGTCAGGGGATTGCACTAGGACACTTACACACACTTGCACCCTTCAACACTGCACTATACTTGACTTGTACTCTCTAATGCTCAAAGCTGACTAACATATGTCTTTCTTTGCAGAAACGATAGTGAGGAAGAGGAACATGTTTGATTCTCTTCCAATTATTAAAGAGATTGGTTGTTGATTATTGGAATTAAATAAAATAATGAGAATTAAGTGGAAATAGTAATACAACCAAATTGAAATTGAATGAAGATAAGTATGAAATAGATTCAAACTGAAAATAAAATCCTGAATTTGTAGAAGTGATTTTAGAATAAGATAATAATGAAATGATTTAGGGAAGTAAAACATTTAGGTAAGTATGACTTTTAAATTGGAACTGAAGATGATCTAAATTGTGAAGTTTTAAATCTGGTTCCAGAATTTGAAAATTGTTTCAAAGTAATAAAGAAATAATAAATAATGTTATTTAATGTATTTGAATGAAAGGGTCCTATTTCAAACAAGAGTTGTTTGAAAATTTAAAGAAATTTGTTTTGAATTTAAAACCAAAGGTGGTTTAAAATTTAAGGATAACTTGGCATGTAAAGGAAATAATATGTATATATGAGGAATATACATAATATTAAAGATGGTTTGAAATAAACTCTAAATGTTGAGTTTTAAATTTGGAATGTGATGTGATACCCAGGGTGATAAGTTTTTGAACTTATAAGATTATTAATGTGAAGTTTAAAATTTGAAATGGGAATTCAAATTGGGTAAGGTTGGCTGGATTAAGTAAATTGAATTTAACTTTGAGAAAGTTAAATAAGTTAACAAGCAACCTGAATTGAAAATTTCAAGATGAAATTGGGATTTAACTTGGGGAGTTAAATGGTTAATTTGAATTGGGAGTTTGTGTGAACTCAAAATGGGTTTGAGATCTGGAAATTGAAAATGGATGGATGTTTTAAAATAAATTGGATGATATACCCCTATTGTTATTAATAATCTTTAAATTGTGAATTGGATTTGTTTAAATGAATAAAGAAATGAAGTGTGGTAATATATCCATTATTAAGATAAAAGGGATATTAAACATTAATTTGAAATTAAGGATATGGAATTACTTTGAATTGAAAATTTGAATGTTAAGAATTGAATTTAAATTGATTAAGAACTGGTTTCAAAAACTGGAAAATAAAATTGGGTAATAAATTGAATTTTTAAGATAATTTTTTTTTGAACTCTTATTTGAAATTTGAAATAAGTTAAGTAAAGATAATTTTAAAATGGAATTTTGAGAATTGGACTCAGAATTAAATTGTTTAAACATTTGGATTGTTGATTTTAAAATAAAGGTTAATTTGATTTAAGGGGTTAAATCAACATTTGAAATTTAACTCGAATTTATATAATTCGAGATGGTTTAAAATTGAGATTTAGATTGCATTAGTTCAAATTGAATTTAGTTTGAATTAATTAGAATTGAAGATGGATAAGTATAAAATTCAAATGGAAAATTTGAATTGGATTAATTTGAAATAAAATTGAAGTTATTCAAAATTGGAATTGAGTCAATTTAAATGGAAGTGGAAATTTAAATTGAACTGATGGGGATAGAGATTGGGAATTGAACAGTTTGGCTCTGGACTATTTTCAAATAAATTATTTTGATATAAACTGTTTTAAATCTATTTTCCTAACTATTTACTATACAACTTTTCTTTTTAAAACCCAAAACTATATTATACTTATTTTACAACTACTTTTGGAACTATTTAACTATTTTACAACTGTTTTATAAACTAATTACTACTTTAAACTATTTTGCAATTTTCTAACTATTTTATAACCATTTGACTATTTTATAACTATTCTACAACTACTTCACTATTTTATAGCTATTTTACAAACTAATAATTATTTTTCAACTATTTATCTATTTTTAAAACTTTTTCAAGCTATTTTCTAAATTTAAGCCAGACAAAGTGCAAACTGTTTATGGTTAAATACCCAATTGAGATAAGAATTGAGTAATAATCCAAATGGGATTGAAGCAATCGTGAATTAAGTGAATAGAATTAAAATGAATGTGAATAGAAAAGAGGATTGATTTAGTTGATAATCAATGAAGATAAATACGTAGGATGTACGTATATTATTCTATTCGCATAGTGATTTGATCCAGACTCGTGCACAAAATTTCGAGAAAGTATAATCGATCCGAGTTGGGATTTTTCATTCGATTTTCGACGGCGAACCTGGATATGGATTTTTGATTGGTTCTGGAAATTCTCTATCATAGTTGTGACCTATGCAAGGAGAATAACGGTTTCTGATCAAGAAACCAGACCTGAGTACGCACTAGGAAGTCGGGTGGACAATACTAGTTCGGAAGTGAAATTGTGTGATCGAGTGAGCGATCGGATTGATATAGCATACGAATGATATGTGTACATCGTACGGGTTGAATGAAATTGATATTGAAAATTGTGAATAAGAACTGTAAAATGGTCTTTGAAATGAAAAGTATATTTTGTGAAATATATGATGAAGTAAAATGGAAATTGGAAATTTCTATGATTAAATGTCCACTTTATGAAGAAAGGTAATGAGGAATCAAATTTGAATATTTGATTTGGAATAAACAAAGTTATGTATCTTTGTTATATAAGATAAATCTCCCCTTGTTGAATCTAGCCAGAATAAAAAGGGTTTTTGAAAGTATTTGAAGTATAAAAAGGGAATTTATACAAGTATGAAGTGATCCAAAGATTTTCAAAGTTTTATATATCTATATATATAAAGGATCTTGTGAGAATGATTTTGGAAAAGGTTTTGGGAACCTATGAATTTGGAAAAGGCTTTTGATTTTTCGGAAAATCAATTTTGGAATTTGGAAAGCCTAGTTTGAGAATTATCGATTTTGGGAATCGATTTTGTGTAAAGGAGATTTTGATGAAAATCATAAAGGGTATGATTTGAAGGATACTATAAGAGTATAGTATAAAGTGTTTAAGATTGGCTTTGGGGAAAAAGGCGCTCCCTTGAAATGAACTTCTCAGGAGTGCCACAAGGTGTACTGCCTTGAACCCTAAGGGGGGTTCTAAATTTGATCCTGTGAGGAGTCCGGACAAACTAGTTCCTAAGGATTGTTGGGTAGCGAAAGTCGAGGGCGTTGATGCCTACAGGGGCATTTGAGTTATGCTGTGACGACAGTGTAACTCGATGTCGCTGCGATCTACTGTGTGGACCATAGCGAAATCGTGTGGAGGATGAGTGCCAACAGTCTACACTTGATTTTGCCGGGACGGCAACGTAACATCGGTAGGCTGCGATCTATGGTCGAGTGGAGGAGTTTCATTCTTTTGGCAGGGAAATTCGAAGGCGCTGATGCCTACGGTTATATGGGTTTTTGCTGTGATAGCAATGTAAAGCCCGGGTATAACTGCGATCTGTAGTGGGTTCCATGGTGTAATCGAGGAGCGCGGAGGCCTACAGTTATCTATGGATTTTGCCGGAATGGCAACGTAACCATCGGGTTAACTGCGACCATGGATGGGGGTGATGATTTTCAGAGCATTCTCACCAAAGATATTTCCTCTATTTTCAAAAACTGTTTTTCTATATTTTCAATAAAATTATTTTCCAAATATTTTCACTGGGTGTTGAAAACGGGTTTACCAAGTATTTATAGATTTTCAGTCCTACGCCTGATCAACGTATGACCGAATTTCTGTAAGAACAAGGATGGACTTGTCGAAACATCGAGTTATAAAAGTATTTTTATAAAAACTATTTTAGTAATATTATATAGATTTTTAAAGTGTTTTAAAAATGATCAAAGAATGATTTATCTAATTTTAAATATTGAATAAATTCTTGCTTCGTTCCTTTATGAGGACGAAAAGTTTTAAAAGGGGGAGGAATGTGATAACCCGGATTTTTAGACATCTGTTAATTGGTAATTAACAGGATTAAATTTATTAAATACTGATTTGTAAGCTGAACAAATTAAATTCTGATAATTAAAATATCTAGATGTATATAAATGGATTTGAAACTATAATAAATATTGAATTTATAAATATCTGTAAATGATAAATCTTATAGTAAATTAACTAAATAATTGAAAATGAGTATAAATATAAATAATTATTTCTTATGAGTAAGAAATGTATTAACTAAGTAGAAATTTAATATAAGGTTTTATAAAAACATTTATAAAATTAATAAAACATAAGTAATCAATTAAATAAAAGGGTTGTAAAATATAATACATGGAACTAACATTTGTAGCTAAGATTACTTGCATAGTTAACAAGTGGCATTGTTTCTTATAACTTGAAATATAAATAAAAGTTTAAAAACCAGGTTGAGATTATTTTCTCAATCTTCCTTCATTCATCTTCTAAACTAAATACTAAAAAAAAGAAAATCACACCTGAGAAAAATCATCAATCTTTCAAAACTACAAATTCAACCTGAAGCTATAGTAAAGAATCAACTCAGTTTCTAATCAAATTCAAGTTCAGATTTTAGTACAAATTCCAGTTCAAAAGCCTGTAAACATTTCAAACCAGAAATGAAATCAAAGCAAATTCAACTAGATCAATCAAGCAAATCATTTCAACATCTAAGCTTCAGATCAGAAGCAGGAGCAACTCAACAAGTTCCAGTTCAAATCTAAAGCATTCAGTTTTCAAAAATCAGAGCATCTTAGTTTATAACCTTCTTTGCTTATCAATTAACCGTGAGTAAACTTCACTTTTAAACTAGACCCTCTTTATTTTCTTATGTCTGTGATGATGGATGAGAATAATCACTTGGAAGTGCATTTTTGTTTGGGTATACAATTTGAAAACATTGAATGTATGTGTGCATGTCTGTGTATATGCCTATGCATATCTCTGTTATGTTCTACAGGCTCAAGAAACAACTTAGATAAATCTATATCTTCCCATCTAAACAGTTTTAAGCTATGATCTTTAAAAAGAAAATGATTGTAACATAATAACAAATTCTTTCAAATTAGATTCAAATGGATTTATTGAATAATTATTTCAAAATCAGGAATTTACAGTGATAACTTAATTTAAGTCAAAAATCAATGATTTTGATTTCATGTTTTGACTTTACAAACAGATTCGTACTACAAAATTATGAATTTAGATAATCATTTCATGATTTTTAAACTTGTAATTGTTGGGAATTATGGAGTTGAACGGGAAGCGAGTTTTTGTCGAATTCTGGCGATCAAGTGGATTTTGGACCTCGGGGTTCTGACCAGAGGAGGATGAAGTGATAGGGGACAAGGGAAAAATGGAGCTATATTTTTCTGTTAGCCATGGTAGCTTGGCGATGTCGATATAGGGTTTAAGGTGTTGATTGGAACGTGGTGGTTGTCGAGGCAATCGCGAGGTCATGGGAGCATCGGGTTGGCTCAAAGGTAGTGGGATCGAAGCGTCGTGTGATGATGCATCTCTGGTTGGGTCGACGTGGTGTCAGATGGTCGTAGGCGGTGGTGTGAGACATTTTTTGATGATCGGTTTTGTTCTAGTAGAGTTCGATTTGCTCGAATTCGATTTGGAGGTCGTTTCGAAGTTTCTGGGTGGTCGAGTCGAACGGTGGTGACAACGGGGACTTGCTGGTGGTAGTGGTGATGATCGGAGCTGCGGCGAAGCTGTGTGCACATGCACGCGTATCTTTGGGAACGTTTGTTTTACTGTAAATTTAAGGGGAGGAGATGAAGGTGGACTCGGGTTGGACTCGGGGAAACATCGGGTTGTACGCATGTTGACTCGAAGAGAAGAAGAAGGGAGAGTGGCTCGAGAATTTTAGGGTTTGGGCCCGGGTATTTTAGAAATGATTTAACAAGATTTTAAAAATAAAAGTATGAACTAAGTTTTCAAAGCAAATATTAAACAAGTTTTCTAAGTAAAATATTTGTCAAGTTTCAAACAAGTTTAAAAATTTAATTAAAGTCAAATGTGATTTGAATTTAAGTTGAGTTAGATTTGAATAATTATATATTAGGTTAATTTATTTAATTAATTCCCAAGTAGTTGGTTAAAGAAAATAAATGTTTTAAGCTTATAATTAATCAAAAGGTCTCAGGAGATTTTGTATAAATTAATTTCAAGCATTTAATTTAATAAAGATTTAAATAATAATTAAGTCATTAATTAAGATAATGGTTTATCTTAGATTAATTAAGGACTTAAGTAATTAAGGGTTAATTAATTAACTTAAGTAATTAATGGTTAATTACTTGATGTAAGTAATTAAAAGATAAGTAGTAATTAAAGCTTAATTAATTTATGATTAAAGGATAATTAATTAAGGGTTAATTAATTAATGTAATTAATTAAAGGTTAATTAATTTATGTGGTTAATTAAGGGATAATTAATTAATATAAGTAATTGAGAATAATTACTTAAGATGGATAATTAAGGATGATTAATTAATTTCATTAATTAATAACTAATGGTTTGTAATTAATTAATGTTAATTAAGCAGGAATTAAAAGTAATTAATTAAACTAAATTAATTAGGAATTGTATAACTAATTAACCTTGCATATGGATGATTAAATTATATTGAATTCCTTAGATTATTTGATATATCTGATATGTGATTGTGATGCTCTGTGATATGATATGATTTGGATGAATTGTGATAATGTAAGTTATCTACATGTGATAAAATTGCCATGTGAATATGATATCCCGAATATAAATTGAATTGTTTAAACTTAATACAACTTGGCTTAAAAGGGATGACATTCGATTCGAAGAGACCGGGATCGGATATCTGCGATATCCGGAACCACTTCGATTAGTAATCTATAATTCTTTATAGATTTGATTTGTAAATCAAATAGGCTGGAATGGAATAAATTAAGTAAACTAGACCATTGAAACTAAGTAACGGTACTTAGACATTGCTTTGTGAAATAAGTGTTTGGCTACAAAATGATTAGAACTCGTAGTGAGGTACGAGTTATGTAACGACCCAGAATTTTGAACGAATTAAATTGAAAATATTTAATTAATTTTAAATATTTGAACGATGATTTAATTTGAATCCCCGATATAACTTTGAAATTTGCGATTAAACTTTAAAATTTAATCGATTGAATGCTGAATAAAAATTTGAATCTTCAATTTTAAGTTGAACAAAAATATTTCGAAAGCTTGAAAATATCGTGTTGATAATACTGGAAACAATTTAAGCTTCAGGAATCGAGTTTGAAAACGATTTGTTCAGTTTTGAAATTATATCGTTCGAATCGATATTTAAAAATAGGGTTCTGGGGCGTAGTCTCGGAATTCGACGAAACCAGTTCCATTGGGTCCGTAATATTGTATTATTACCGGATTTCAAATTTCGTATTTTTCGGAGTTGATATGTGACCGTACGGTGAGTAAACGTGTTGGATTTTAAATCAAATTCAATTTAAAATCTAAATTTTAAATATTTAGTCAACACACACGTTCATCCCTTAACTCACGCCTGAATTCACGCCAGAAAACACGATACGAAATCGTGAAAGCACGATCTTTTCTCTGTTAAAGGAACGACACTTCCTTTCAGTTGGAATCATACGAGATAAAATTTAATGGCCGCGTTAAAGAAATATACAAATGGAAACCCCCCTTCTTCTCAAATCAATCCCAACCCGCCTCTCAGCATATTATAACGAGAAATCAAATATAAAAAAAAACTGATTCGATTCGTTTATCGGAGGAGGCAAGCTCGCGTAGCCTGGTGAGCGCGCAAGGCGATGGCCAAGGGAAGGTAGGACCGCGGCGACTCGCGATCAAAGACGCAATCGCGTGGGAAAGGGGCGGCAGCAGATTTTCGAGCTCGATTTCGTGGTGACGGCGATGTCGCGTGGGCGAGCGCGAGCTAGGGCACGACGACGATGAAGTGGCAACTCGATTTGGGGAATATTCGATCGAGCATGGCGTTTTGGGCTAGGCGAATCTAGTGCGAGGGAAAAAGGGGTGTTCGCGTGCGATGCCTGGGGAGGTTCGATGTAGAGGTGGTATTCGTGCTAGTGTCGCATGGCTGTGAGCTCAAGTTTGAGCTTGGTGATTTCACAGTAAGTTTTTTTAGATAATTTATTTATCGAATTTAAATATAACAGTAATATATATACCTATTTTGATTTGAACATATCTGAGTAAGGTTTTATATTCACAGTGATGATTTTAGTTATGGGAAAGAAATTTTTGTTTGGAATTAAAAATATTAAATAGGAAATGAAATGATGATAATTACAGTAGAGGCATTAAATTATTTAGTTTTGAATGGGTAAATATGTAGCAAGGTTTTAAAAAGAAAACAATTTTCAGTAAAATTTATTTTTGTTATAAATTCAAAGTAGGATATATATAGATAAACTTTGAAAGATAGAAATTTTTAAATGGGAAATTACATGTTTTTATAGATATTTGGAATCCATATAAACTGTTTTCGTATGGAAATGTGTTTCAAATAAAAATAAAGATAAAAGAAAATTTGTTTAATTTAATTGTTTTGGAAATGGTTAGAGAATATTAGTTTGAAACTGGAAATTTTGGTTAAATAAATTTTATTTAAAAGAAACTGGTTAAGAATAAAATCATCGGTGAATTGAAATTTTCAAATGAAAAATTAATATTTCGATTTATTCAAATATTAATAAATTGTATACCATATTTATACAAGGTCAAAAGATCGTGAAAAACAAACTGGATTGGAAATGGATTGCAAAATTAAAAAGCTAAGGTGAGATTTTTTTCTCTCACTCAAAATGAAAGTGGAATTTTCAGTTATTGATTTGATTGCCATTGGATTGTTGATATTATATATTTTAGGATATATCTATTATATATAGCAATATATACATATTGGCATATGTATATATTGGATTGATGATTTCCCGCCTCGTATAGCGGATGAGACCCTATTGCGCCGTTAGTAAGCGGATTTTTATAAAAACCCATATACCGCGATATTCCACCTCGAAGTGGAATTGGTATTGTGCTAACGTCTTTGGATGCAGGGAAACAGGTTGGAGGGATCCAACTGGACCCTCACATTGATTGATTTTATTTATACTATGGTATGAATCTGTGAATGATTATATTGATGTTATTGATCATATCGATGTCTGGAAATTGATTGAAAGCTAAAAATTTAGCTGAATGGATGTTTGATATCATTGGATTCCAAAAATAAACGAAATTGAATTTTTGAATCAAAATAGAAATCTCTAAGTGAATTAATTTTAGAAATTGAATAAATTTTGAAGAAAGAAATTTTTAAAGTATAAAAAGTTAATTTTTATAATCTTATCGAATTAATTCCAGAATCAAGTGAAAATGTTAAATAAATGGATTTCGTAAAATAGTGATTATAAATTGAAGAATTTAATTTAAGAATTTGGATTTTTAAATAGACTGAAAGAAACAATTGAAATATATTTTCTTTAAAAGGAATTTATTTAAAAGGAGATAAGTTGGAAATCCAATTAGAAATTTAATTGGTAAGTTGAAACGATTTGGGAAATCAATGTAAAATGATTTCAATTTAAAGAATCCATTTAAAAACAGGATATTGAATAATTTGAAGGAAAATAAGGAATTTATTTAGTAGTAATAAATAAAATTAGAAATCAATCTATAATTGATTTAATATTTGGAAATGAATTCTTGAGAAATCAGTATGGAAATTTTATTTAAAATTGAAAATAAATTTAGAAATCAATATTGAAATTGATTTGGTATTGAAGTTTTTATAAATAGAATTGAAATTTATAAAAGTTGTTTATAAATCCGAAATCACTTATTTTGATAAGTAAAATATAGAAGTTAATAAAAGAAGATTTATAAATCAAAGTTGTTATAAAACAGAAATAGAATTTATAAACGTCGTTTTATAAATTCGAAATCAATTAAGTTTGATAAATTTAATATAGGAGAATATTGAAGAAGATATATTCGCGATTATGAATAGCGAATTTTTATCGAAATAAAATGTGTAGAGATTATTGAAAATATGGTTAGTGAAGTATATTCACGATTTTGGATAGTGAATATATTATTAAATAAAATAGATTTATTTTTGAAGAAGTGATATTTAAAATGAAGTAAACATTTTAAAGATGTTTTAAAATGTATTATGAATCGAAATCATAGATTTCAACATTTATTGTTGAAATAGACGTTTTCGAGAAATATAAGGAAATGGTGGACTATAACACTGTTGTTATAGTAAATGATTTCCGAAAGGAAATGTTTTATATAGTATTGGGATTTATATATCTATCTAAATTTCGAATCCCTATACTAGTGATTTTGAGTCGTCGTAACGATGTTTTACGCAACATTCGTTTTGACTCAAATAGATGTTAAAATTTATGATTTCCTTAAAGAATGAATATATACTTAATTTGATTTAAGTATATCGAATATTTTCAAATGTTGAAAATAAATAGATTTGTGAAATACTTATTATTAAATAAGTATGGAAATGCTTTTCCAAAATGAAATGAAATGTTTTTGAGATTTATCTTTGTAAAGATAAATTGAAAGTGAATATTGAAATCGATTGAAAATCGAATATCAGTAGATATTTGAAAATATAAATTCACTATGGAATTTATAAAAGAAATGGGAATTTGTTTAAAAATAAATATTGATTTATTTTTGAAGTGTGGAAATTTTATATCTAATAAAAGATATTTTGGAAGATGAAATAATTTGGAAAATTATTTGGAATCTGATGATGTTGCGCATCTTTATTGATAGTTAAATAACCGACTATCAATAATTACCTTGAATGGTATTTGTTGTGAATTGGATGAACTTGAATGCCACACTTATTTTTTTAATAATCGCTCACTATTCGGGTTAGCCGGGAAAGGATCATGGGGTCGTATAACCCATTCCGAATATGTGATACGTCGTTATGAATCGCATTTGAAGACCGGTGTTGAAGACCGGATATTTTTGAAAACGGAAGGATTACCGTCGAGTTACTCTACATCGGCTGATCTCCGGTTTAGAGATTTTATCACCCTTAGTGACGGGAAGTCCTGACGTGATTGAAAATTATCCGGATATGCAAGGGCTTCGTGAGAAGTGCCTTCGGTTCTGTTCGATCCCGGAACAGACTTGTATGGATTGTGTGTCTGACGTTACAATTTGAGATATAAAGCTGATTTCTTTCAAATACATTTCTGTTGGTGGCGGAGAATTTATTCTCTTAGCTTAACACCCTTCTCTGAGACGTATGAGCTCAGAGGTTATGTAGTTGAAATTTATCAGCGATATATCCCAATTTGGTAACGTGGCATACTGAGTGTTGCTGAGAAATGATCAGTGTTTGATCATTTGTGATATGATCATTTGTTTGATCTTATATCTTGGTGATCATAGATTGATCATTTTGTTTGACCCGAAGCAGGGCTTTATAGAAAGCGTAGCTTTGTGGACGAGACTTCGACGAGCCTCACACCCCGGAAATGGTCGAAACAGGAAGGATGCAGCAAGGTTCTAGGGAGTAGCGCCCCTTAATGTATGTCATTCCTTCTGGATAGAGGTGGTATCATGGTATGGAGCCCAGATACTTAACCTATGTGGTTGTTGCATTATTATCTATGTGGTTTGTGGGAAATCGGGGATCCTCGGGAAGATCGGTTACGATCGGGGGATGACATACGCGTGTCAGTAGTTACCTACTTTTGCAGAGGTAACCCGGCCTTGTGTTGGCAGAGATCTAACCGTAATGTTAGGTTATTTCTCGGGTCGTCTATTCCAGGGACGTACCCATCATGGATAGGAAGTTCCTTAGCCTGACCATTTGTTGGAAATCCATTTCCCCAATACGGAACTTGTACGGTTTTAGTTGTAGAACCTGCCATTTACGTACGGTGATCACCACTGTTTAGATGGTAGCTATAGTAGGCATACGATACTGGTCGTATGTTGGCTAAGATTAATATTATACTTTCGAAAAATGATTTCTACACTATGCACTAATAATAATATCAAAAAGAATTTGATTTTTGCGTAGTAAGCATCTTTGACTATCATAAGAAGAAATCTCCTCCAATTCTGCGTTTGCATTGTGTGTGTGGCGGGAGGTCTTATGGTAGTTTCATTTTCCAAAAGCATTGCGAATTGACTTTAAAAAATATTCCTCTGTTTATTTAAAGATAAACGGTTTTACGATCTCACACCAGTCACCATGACTGACTCAGAGTTTATTGTTCCCTTCTAAACTCTGGGTGCCCACTAATTTTCCACACGGGCAGCCTAGAGTTATGTTATCAGGATATTCTGGATATTCTGGAGCTTTGGAAGCAAGCTGGATGGCGAGGCATAGTATTTGTATCTGATAGTATTTATTCCGCTGTGTATTCTGTATGAGGACAAGTTTATATAACTGTCCATTGTTGTATATTGACTCTGAAGAGTGATGTATGTATAAACTGATATAGTTCTTTGTTTTAAAAGACTAGTGTTATCTATTATATATTGTTCCGCTGCGATATGTGAGATTCTGATATTGTTTTCTGTTCTGATGTTGTTCTGTTGTTCTTCTCTTCTTTCTTCTACCTTCTTCTTCTTCTGCCTTTTTCTTTATCTAAAACCCTCACTATTGGAGTTTCCGGCACTCGATTGCTCGGCAGTCGATAAAGTGAGTATCGATGTCGAATTTTCGAAAGTCGAAAATTTCGGTATGTGACAAAGTGGTATCAGAGCATATGGTTAAGCGACAACCCTGCTCTGTTGGGTGTTACTCATTAGAGATAGAGTCAGCAGTACTCTAGAATGAGTTTGAGTGTAATAATAGATACGAGTGCGTATTTGTTAGTGAATATGAAATTGTTTTGTATTGTGTTGACTTATCGGTTGATTGTTTATGGATTCTGGTCGGTGCAGTCTAGCTAACTGTAATCGATAGGGGTTTCTAAACTCTTAAACAAGATAAACTGACACAGTATTGTTTTAAATAGGGTAAATGAGATAATTTTGCCCAAAACTATTTTTGTATATAAAAGAAATGATTTTCTATGAATTATTATAGTATATGGATGTTTGGTTGTTATAAAATAATAACATTGACATATTATCATTGTTATATTGAAATTGAATAAGAAATAAAATAATAACCAAAGATTAAGAGATAAATTCACATACAAATGAAATTAAAGAATGTAAATTATAAATGTGATTTGTAATTTAAAATGGAATTCCAGAGAAGTATATGGAAATGTTTTGAAAAGGATTTGAAAATTTTGGAGATTTGGAAGTTTAAATCATTTTTTATTTGAAAATGGATTTCGAAGGTTTTGGAAAGTATTTTGGAGAGATGAAAGCTCTAAACTCTTTTAGGTCGCTGGAAAATAATCCTGATGATGGTGGCCACATCATTAGAATTCATTTTCGGGTTTCCGGAAGAGGAATTGCTGCCAAACTGTTTTAAATGGAAAGTGTTTGGAAAAATTTGGGTTTTGTTTTGGAAAATTCAAAGGATAATTTGAATTGTTTTCAAAAATGGTTTTGAAAGGTTGAATATAAGTTGTATAACTTATAAAATGAGAAAATGTAAGTGAAATAAATGATGTTTAATGGGAATATAACTTAAGAAATGACGAATGAATTTGATTTTGGGTATCAAAATTTATTACTGAAATGAATATGAACTTGAGTTATATAAGTGAAATTCAACTTGAAATGTTAAATGGATTAGCAATTGAATAAATAAATGTATTGGATGTTAATCAATCTAATGAAAGTAAATTGATATGGAAGAATGAATGTAAGTGTAAATTCATTGAAGCTAATTGAATGAAGTGAATAAAACTGGAATTGAAACTGAATGTTAAAAACAAATTTGAATAAAATAAATTGGAATTTGTAATGAGTTAGTAACTGAAACTGATTTAGAATAGTGCAGTTGTGAATAAAGATAGTTGATGGAATTTAATATTCATAAGTAAATTGAATTCAAATAGAATTGAAGTTATGAATTAGATTCAAATGAAATTGAAATGTAAAATTGAATCATATTGGATATATAACTTCAATAATGAACTTAAAGAGGATATAAGCATATATTGAAAAATTTGTAATAGAATTTGCAAAATAGTTTGAATGTTGTAACTAGATATTATGGCTAGTAGGATATACAGGTTATAAAGGGAATTGGATTTGATTTCAAGGATAAATTTGAATTGCTCGAAAAAAGGTACGTATTTGAATTTGAATATGAGATTTGATGACTTATTTCTCTAGCCGTTTGGCTTTTTCTTTTTCTTTTTGAAATCTGAGAGTCCGTAGGGACGTTTTGTAGTCGTACCGTATTAGCCGCGCAAAGGAGACGCTGGCGAAATTTTTCGAAAATTTCGAGTGTTAGAAAATTTTTGAGAAATTTTGAAAGTTTAAATTTGAATTTAAATTTAAATTTGAACTTTGAAGTAAAACAATGATATTTGAAAACTATGAAAGATTCTAGGAAAGTTAGTTGAATTGATAACGAATCTTTAGTAAAAAGATTTGTTTTGATAAATGGATAAAACTATTTAGATTGTGAAAAATAGTAGACGAGTTAAGGACCATTTTTCCTAACTTGTAATTTCGAGGACGAAATTCTTTTAAGGGGGAAAGTCTGTAACGACCCAGAATTTTGAACAAATTAAATTGAAAATATTTAATTAATTTTAAATATTTGAACGATGATTTAATTTGAATCCCCGATATAACTTTGAAATTTGCGATTAAACTTTAAAATTTAATCGATTGAATGCTGAATAAAAATTTGAATCTTCAATTTTAAGTTGAAGAAAAATATTTCGAAAGCTTGAAAATATCGTGTTGATAATACTGGAAACAATTTAAGCTTCAGGAATCGAGTTTGAAAACGATTTGTTCAGTTTTGAAATTATATCGTTCGAATCGATATTTAAAAATAGGGTTCCGGGGCGCAGTCTCGGAATTCGACGAAACCAGTTCCATTGGGTCCGTAATATTGTATTATTACCGGATTTCAAATTTCGTATTTTTCGGAGTTGATATGTGACCGTACGGTGAGTAAACGTGTTGGATTTTAAATCAAATTCAATTTAAAATCTAAATTTTAAATATTTAGTCAACACACACGTTCATCCCTTAACTCACGCCTGAATTCACGCTAGAAAACACGATACGAAATCGTGAAAGCACGATCTTTTCTCTGTTAAAGGAACGACACTTCCTTTCAGTTGGAATCATACGAGATAAAATTTAATGGCCGCGTTAAAGAAATATACAAATGGAAACCCCCCTTCTTCTCAAATCAATCCCAACCCGCCTCTCAGCATATTATAACGAGAAATCAAATAAATAATAAAAAAACTGATTCGATTCGTTTATCGGAGGAGGCAAGCTCGCGTAGCCTGGTGAGCGCACAAGGCGATGGCCAAGGGAAGGTAGGACCGCGGCGACTCGCGATCAAAGACGCAATCGCGTGGGAAAGGGGCGGCAGCAGATTTTCGAGCTCGATTTCGTGGTGACGGCGATGTCGCGTGGGCGAGCGCGAGCTAGGGCACGACGACGATGAAGTGGCAACTCGATTTGGGGAATATTCGATCGAGCATGGCGTTTTGGGCTAGGCGAATCTAGTGCGAGGGAAAAAGGGGTGTTCGCGTGCGATGCCTGGGGAGGTTCGATGTAGAGGTGGTATTCGTGCTAGTGTCGCATGGCTGTGAGCTCAAGTTCGAGCTTGGTGATTTCACAGTAAGTTTTTTTAGATAATTTATTTATCGAATTTAAATATAACAGTAATATATATACCTATTTTGATTTGAACATATCTGAGTAAGGTTTTATATTCACAGTGATGATTTTAGTTATGGGAAAGAAATTTTTGTTTGGAATTAAAAATATTAAATAGGAAATGAAATGATGATAATTACAGTAAAGGCATTAAATTATTTAGTTTTGAATGGGTAAATATGTAGCAAGGTTTTAAAAAGAAAACAATTTTCAGTAAAATTTATTTTTGTTATAAATTCAAAGTAGGATATATATAGATAAACTTTGAAAGATAGAAATTTTTAAATGGTAAATTACATGTTTTTATAGATATTTGGAATCCATATAAACTGTTTTCGTATGGAAATGTGTTTCAAATAAAAATAAAGATAAAAGAAAATTTGTTTAATTTAATTGTTTTGGAAATGGTTAGAGAATATTAGTTTGAAACTGGAAATTTTGGTTAAATAAATTTTATTTAAAAGAAACTGGTTAAGAATAAAATCATCGGTGAATTGAAATTTTCAAATGAAAAATTAATATTTCGATTTATTCAAATATTAATAAATTGTATACCATATTTATACAAGGTCAAAAGATCGTGAAAAACAAACTGGATTGGAAATGGATTGCAAAATTAAAAAGCTAAGGTGAGATTTTTTCTCTCACTCAAAATGAAAGTGGAATTTTCAGTTATTGATTTGATTGCCATTGGATTGTTGATATTAGATATTTTAGGATATATCTATTATATATAGCAATATATACATATTGGCATATGTATATATTGGATTGATGATTTCCCGCCTCGTATAGCGGATGAGACCCTATTGCGCCGTTAGTAAGCGGATTTTTATAAAAACCCATATACCGCGATATTCCACCTCGAAGTGGAATTGGTATTGTGCTAACGTCTTTGGATGCAGGGAAACAGGTTGGAGGGATCCAACTGGACCCCTCACATTGATTGATTTTATTTATACTCTGGTATGAATCTGTGAATGATTATATTGATGTTATTGATCATATCGATGTCTGGAAATTGATTGAAAGCTAAAAATTTAGCTGAATGGATGTTTGATATCATTGGATTCCAAAAATAAACGAAATTGAATTTTTGAATCAAAATAGAAATCTCTAAGTGAATTAATTTTAGAAATTGAATAAATTTTGAAGAAAGAAATTTTTAAAGTATAAAAAGTTAATTTTTATAATCTTATCGAATTAATTCCAGAATCAAGTGAAAATGTTAAATAAATGGATTTCGTAAAATAGTGATTATAAATTGAAGAATTTAATTTAAGAATTTGGATTTTTAAATAGACTGAAAGAAACAATTGAAATATATTTTCTTTAAAAGGAATTTATTTAAAAGGAGATAAGTTGGAAATCCAATTAGAAATTTAATTGGTAAGTTGAAACGATTTGGGAAATCAATGTAAAATGATTTCAATTTAAAGAATCCATTTAAAAACAGGATATTGAATAATTTGAAGGAAAATAAGGAATTTATTTAGTAGTAATAAATAAAATTAGAAATCAATCTATAATTGATTTAATATTTGGAAATGAATTCTTGAGAAATCAGTATGGAAATTTTATTTAAAATTGAAAATAAATTTAGAAATCAATATTGAAATTGATTTGGTATTGAAGTTTTTATAAATAGAATTGAAATTTATAAAAGTTGTTTATAAATCCGAAATCACTTATTTTGATAAGTAAAATATAGAAGTTAATAAAAGAAGATTTATAAATCAAAGTTGTTATAAAACAGAAATAGAATTTATAAACGTCGTTTTATAAATTCGAAATCAATTAAGTTTGATAAATTTAATATAGGAGAATATTGAAGAAGATATATTCGCGATTATGAATAGCGAATTTTTATCGAAATAAAATGTGTAGAGATTACTGAAAATATGGTTAGTGAAGTATATTCACGATTTTGGATAGTGAATATATTATTAAATAAAATAGATTTATTTTTGAAGAAGTGATATTTAAAATGAAGTAAACATTTTAAAGATGTTTTAAAATGTATTATGAATCGAAATCATAGATTTCAACATTTATTGTTGAAATAGACGTTTTCGAGAAATATAAGGAAATGGTGGACTATAACACTGTTGTTATAGTAAATGATTTCCGAAAGGAAATGTTTTATATAGTATTGGGATTTATATATCTATCTAAATTTCGAATCCCTATACTAGTGATTTTGAGTCGTCGTAACGATGTTTTACGCAACATTCGTTTTGACTCAAATAGATGTTAAAATTTATGATTTCCTTAAAGAATGAATATATACTTAATTTGATTTAAGTATATCGAATATTTTCAAATGTTGAAAATAAATAGATTTGTGAAATACTTATTATTAAATAAGTATGGAAATGCTTTTCCAAAATGAAATGAAATGTTTTTGAGATTTATCTTTGTAAAGATAAATTGAAAGTGAATATTGAAATCGATTGAAAATCGAATATCAGTAGATATTTGAAAATATAAATTCACTATGGAATTTATAAAAGAAATGGGAATTTGTTTAAAAATAAATATTGATTTATTTTTGAAGTGTGGAAATTTTATATCTAATAAAAGATATTTTGGAAGATGAAATAATTTGGAAAATTATTTGGAATCTGATGATGTTGCGCATCTTTATTGATAGTTAAATAACCGACTATCAATAATTACCTTGAATGGTATTTGTTGTGAATTGGATGAACTTGAATGCCACACTTATTTTTTTTAATAATCGCTCACTATTCGGGTTAGCCGGGAAAGGACCATGGGGTCGTATAACCCATTCCGAATATGTGATACGTCGTTATGAATCGCATTTGAAGACCGGTGTTGAAGACCGGATATTTTTGAAAACGGAAGGATTACCGTCGAGTTACTCTACATCGGCTGATCTCCGGTTTAGAGATTTTATCACCCTTAGTGACGGGAAGTCCTGACGTGATTGAAAATTATCCGGATATGCAAGGGCTTCGTGAGAAGTGCCTTCGGTTCTGTTCGATCCTGGAACAGACTTGTATGGATTGTGTGTCTGACGTTACAATTTGAGATATAAAGCTGATTTCTTTCAAATACATTTCTGTTGGTGGCGGAGAATTTATTCTCTTAGCTTAACACCCTTCTCTGAGACGTATGAGCTCAGAGGTTATGTAGTTGAAATTTATCAGCGATATATCCCAATTTGGTAATGTGGCATACTGAGTGTTGCTGAGAAATGATCAGTGTTTGATCATTTGTGATATGATCATTTGTTTGATCTTATATCTTGGTGATCATAGATTGATCATTTTGTTTGACCCGAAGCAGGGCTTTATAGAAAGCGTAGCTTTGTGGACGAGACTTCGACGAGCCTCACACCCCGGAAATGGTCGAAACAGGAAGGATGCAGCAAGGTTCTAGGGAGTAGCGCCCCTTAATGTATGTCATTCCTTCTGGATAGAGGTGGTATCATGGTATGGAGCCCAGATACTTAACCTATGTGGTTGCTGCATTATTATCTATGTGGTTTGTTGGAAATCGGGGATCCTCGGGAAGATCGGTTACGATCGGGGGATGACATACGCGTGTCAGTAGTTACCTACTTTTGTAGAGGTAACCCGGCCTTGTGTTGGCAGAGATCTAACCGTAATGTTAGGTTATTTCTCGGGTCGTCTATTCCAGGGACGTACCCATCGTGGATAGGAAGTTCCTTAGCCTGACCATTTGTTGGAAATCCATTTCCCCAATACGGAACTTGTACGGTTTTAGTTGTAGAACCTGCCATTTACGTACGGTGGTCACCACTGTTTAGATGGTAGCTATAGTAGGCATACGATACTGGTCGTATGTTGGCTAAGATTAATATTATACTTTCGAAAAATGATTTCTACACTATGCACTAATAATAATATCAAAAAGAATTTGATTTTTGCGTAGTAAGCATCTTTGACTATCATAAGAAGAAATCTCCTCCAATTCTGCATTTGCATTGTGTGTGTGGCGGGAGGTCTTATGGTAGTTTCATTTTCCAAAAGCATTGCGAATTGACTTTAAAAAATATTCCTCTGTTTATTTAAAGATAAACTGTTTTACGATCTCACACCAGTCACCATGACTGACTCGGAGTTTATTGTTCCCTTCTAAACTCTGGGTGCCCACTAATTTTCCACACGGGCAGCCTAGAGTTATGTTATCAGGATATTCTGGATATTCTGGAGCTTTGGAAGCAAGCTGGATGGCGAGGCGTAGTATTTGTATCTGATAGTATTTATTCCGCTGTGTATTCTGTATGAGGACAAATTTATATAACTGTCCATTGTTGTATATTGACTCTGATGATTGATGTATGTATAAACTGATATAGTTCTTTGTTTTAAAAGACTAGTGTTATCTATTATATATTGTTACGCTGCGATATGCGAGATTCTGATATTGTTTTCTGTTCTGATGTTGTTCTGTTGTTCTTCTCTTCTTTCTTCTACCTTCTTCTTCTTCTGCCTTTTTCTTTATCTAAAACCCTCACTATTGGAGTTTCCGGCACTCGATTGCTCGGTAGTCGATAAAGTGAGTATCGATGTCGAATTTTCGAAAGTCGAAAATTTCGGTATGTGACAAGTTACCCTGGTTTTCAAAGAAGTTTACAACCTTAGTATTTCAAATTAAATGGGTTTTACTTACGCTGGTTTCCAGCCTGACCCGGGTGTTACTTTGATGTAATGCTCGGGTCAGACCGAGTATTACAGATTTCAGGTAAGGACGATCTGGAGCTCAGGATGCGAGCTGGATGGCAGGAACGTATGGAGTGTATTCCGCTGTGATACATTGTTATTTATCTGGGACATGATGTTTTACTGTCCAGTGATTGTGAATGTTGTAACTCTGATGTATTAAAATGTAATTGACTAATACAGCTTTCTTTGTGTAAAGAATATTATTTGATATTATATTTTACCCGCTGCGAATGTGAGAATCTGTGTTTTGGTGTTTCTGTTTCTTCTTCTTCTTCTATCTCTTTCTTCTTTTCCATAACTATCTGGAATTTTCGGGATCGAAAATTCCGGGTTGTTACATTTGGTATCAGAGCTGAAGGTTAAGCGAGAACCTTGGCTCTAGTCGGTTTACTCATTAAGGATAGGGACAATGGTACCCTAGAATGAGTTGAGTGTATATATATGAGTGCGTACTTGTTATTTTCTTATATAAAAATTTTAAAATTGGTTTTAGAATTGAATGATTTTTATATAAGTAAATTTTTTCCAATTATTAAAGAGATTGGTTGTTGATTATTGGAATTAAATAAAATAATGAGAATTAAGTGGAAATAGTAATACAACCAAATTGAAATTGAATGAAGATAAGTTTGAAATAGATTCAAACTGAAAATAAAATCCTAAATTTGTAGAAGTGATTTTAGAATAAGATAATAATGAAATGATTTAGGAAAGTAAAACATTTAGGTAAGTATGACTTTTAAATTGGAATTGAAGATGATCTAAATTATGAAGTTTTAAATCTGGGTCCAGAATTTGAAAATTGTTTCAAAGTAATAAAGAAATAATAAATAATGTTTTTTAATGTATTTGAATGAAAGGGTCCTATTTCAAACAAGAGTTGTTTGAAAATTTAAAGAAATTTGTTTTGAATTTAAAACCAAAGGTGGTTTAAAATTTAAGGATAACTTGGTGTGTAAAGGAAATAATATGTATATATGAGGAATATACATAATATCAAAGAAGGTTTGAAATAAACTCTAAATGTTGAGTTTTAAATTTGGAATGTGATGTGATACCCAAGGTGATAAGTTTTTGAACTTATAAGATTATTAATGTGAAGTTTAAAATTTGAAATGGGAATTCAAATTGGGTAAGGTTGGTTGGATTAAGTAAATTGAATTTAACTTTGAGAAAGTTAAATAAGTTAACAAGCAACCTGAATTGGAAATTTCAAGATGAAATTGGGATTTAACATGGGGAGTTAAATGGTTAATTGAATTGGGAGTTTGTGTGATCTCAAAATGGGTTTGAGATCTGGAAATTGAAAATGGATGGATGTTTTAAAATAAATTGGATGATATCATCCTATTGTTATTAATAATCTTTAAATTGTGAATTGGATTTGTTTAAATGAATGAAGAAATAAAGTGTGGTAATATATCCATTATTGAGATAAAAGGGATATTAAACATTAATTTTAAATTAAGGATATGGAATTACTTTGAATTGAAAATTTGAATGTTAAGAATTGAATTTAAATTGATTAAGAACTGGTTTCAAAAACTGGAAGATAAAATTGGGTAATAAATTGAATTTTTAAGATAATTTTTTTTTGAACTCTTATTTGAAATTTGAAATAAGTTAAGTAAAGATAATTTTAAAATGGAATTTTGAGAATTGGACTCAGAATTAAATTGTTTAAAGATTTGGATTGTTGATTTTAAAATAAAGGTTAATTTGATTTAAGGGGTTAAATCAACATTTGAAATTTAACTCGAATTTATATAATTCGAGATGGTTAAAATTGAGATTTAGATTGCATTAGTTCAAATTGAATTTAGTTTGAATTAATTAGAATTGAAGATGGATAAGTATAAAATTCAAATGGAAAATTTGAATTGGATTAATTTGAAATAAAATTGAAGTTATTTAAAATTGGAATTGAGTCAATTTAAATGGAAGTGGAAATTTAAATTGAATTGATGGGGATAGAGATTGGGAATTGAACAGTTTGGCTCTGGACTATTTTCAAATAAATTATTTTGATATAAACTGTTTTAAATCTATTTTCCTAACTATTTACTATACAACTTTTCTTTTTAAAACCCAAAACTATCTTATACTTATTTTACAACTACTTTTGGAACTATTTAACTATTTTTACAACTTTTTTATAAACTAATTACTACTTTAAACTATTTTGCAATTTTCTAACTATTTTATAACCATTTGACTATCTTATAACTATTCTACAACTACTTAACTATTTTATAGCTATTTTACAAACTAATAATTATTTTTCAACTATTTATCTATTTTTAAAACTTTTTCAAGCTATTTTCTAAATTTAAGCCAGACAAAGTGCAAACTGTTTATGGTTAAATACCCAATTGAGATAAGAATTGAGTAATAATCCAAATGGGATTGAAGCAATCATGAATTAAGTGAATAGAATTAAAATGAATGTGAATAGAAAAGAGGATTGATTTAGTTGATAATCAATGAAGATAAATACGTAGGATGTACGTATATTATTCTATTCGCATAGTGATTTGATCCAGACTCGAGCACAGAATTTCGAGAAAGCATAATCGATCCGAGTTGGGATTTTTCATTCGATTTTCGACGGCGAACCTGGATATGGATTTTTGATTGGTTCTGGAAATTCTCTATCATAGTTGTGACCTATGCAAGGAGAATAACGGTTTCTGATCAAGAAACCAGACCTGAGTACGCACTAGGAAGTCGGGTGGACAATACTAGTTCGGAAGTGAAATTGTGTGATCGAGTGAGCGATCGGATTGATATAGCATACGAATGATATGTGTACATCGTACGGGTTGAATGAAATTGATATTGAAAATTGTGAATAAGAACTGTAAAATGGTCTTTGAAATGAAAAGTATATTTTGTGAAATATATGATGAAGTAAAATGGAAATTGGAAATTTCTATGATTAAATGTCCACTTTATGAAGAAAGGTAATGAGAAATCAAATTTGAATATTTGATTTGGAATAAACAAATTTATGTATCTTTGTTATATAAGATAAATCTCCCCTTGTTGAATCTAGCCAGAATAAAAAGGGTTTTTGAAAGTATTTGAAGTATAAAAAGGGAATTTATACAAGTATGAAGTGATCCAAAGATTTTCAAAGTTTTATATATCTATATATATAAAGGATCTTGTGAGAATGATTTTGGAAAAGGTTTTGGGAACCTATGAATTTGGAAAAGGCTTTTGATTTTTGGGAAAATCAATTTTAGAATTTGGAAAGGCTAGTTTGAGAATTTTCGATTTTGGGAATCGATTTTGTGTAAAGGAGATTTTGATGAAAATCATAAAGGGTATGATTTGAAGGATACTATAAGAGTATAGTATAAAGTGTTTAAGATTGGCTCTGGGAAAAAAGGTGCTCCCTTGAAATGAACTTCTCAGGAGTGCCACAGGGTGTACTGCCTTAAACCCTAAGGGGGGTTCTAAAGTTAATCCTGTGAGGAGTCCGGACAAACTAGTTCCTGAGGATTGTTGGGTAGCGAAAGTCGAGGGCGTTGATGCCTACAGGGGCATTTGGGTTATGCTGTAACGACAGTGTAACTCGATGTCGCTTCGATCTACTTTGTGGACCATAGCGAAATCTTGTGGAGGATGAGTGCCAACAGTCTACACTTGATTTTGCTGGGACGGCAACGTAACATCGGTAGGCTGCGATCTATGGTCGAGTGGAGGAGTTTCATTCTTTTGGCAGCGAAATTCGAGGGCGCTAATGCCTACGGTTATATTGGTTTTTGCCGTGATAGCAACGTAAAGCCCGGGTATAACTGTGATCTGTAGCGGGTTCCATGGTGTAATCGAGGGGCGCGGAGGTCTACAGTTATCTATGGATTTTGCCGGAATGGCAACGTAACCATCGGGTTAACTGCGACCATGGATGGGGGTGATGATTTCCAGAGCATTCTCACCAAAGATATTTCCTCTATTTTCAAAAACTGTTTTCTATATTTTCAATAAATATATTTTCCAAATATTTCCACTAGGTGTTGAAAACGGGTTTACCAAGTATTTATAGATTTTCAGTCCTACCCCTGATCAACGTATGACCGAATTTCTGTAAGAATAAAGATGGACTTGTCAAAACATCGAGTTATAAAAGTATTTTTATAAAAACTATTTTAGTAATATTATATAGATTTTTAAAGTGTTTTAAAAATGATCAAAGAATGATTTATCTGATTTTAAGTATTGAATAAATTCTTGCTTCGTTCCTTTTCGAGGACGAAAAGTTTTAAAGGGGGGAGGAATGTGATAACCCAGATTTTTAGACATCTGTTAATTGGTAATTAACAGGATTAAATTTATTAAATACTGATTTGTAAGCTGAACAAATTAAATTCTGATAATTAAAATATCTGGATGTATATAAATGGATTTGAAACTATAATAAATATTGAATTTATAAATATCTGTAAATGATAAATCTTATAGTAAATTAACTAAATAATTGAAAATGAGTATAAATATAAATAATTATTTCTTATGAGTAAGAAATGTATTAACTAAGTAGAAATTTAATATAAGGTTTTATAAAAACATTTATAAAATTAATAAAACATAAGTAATCAATTAAATAAAAGGGTTGTAAAATATAATACATGGAACTAACATTTGTAGCTAAGATTACTTGCATAGTTAACAAGTGGCATTGTTTCTTATAACTTGAAATATAAATAAAAGTTTAAAAACCAGGCTGAGATTATTTTCTCAATCTTCCTTCACTCATCTTCTAAACTAAATACTAAAAAAAAGAAAATCACACCTGAGAAAAATCATCAATCTTTCAAAACTAAAAATTCAACCTGAAGCTATAGTAAAGAATCAACTCAGTTTCTGATCAAATTCAAGTTCAGATTTTAGTACAAATTCCAGTTCAAAAGCCTGTAAACATTTCAAACCAGAAATTAAATTAAAGCAAATTCAACTAGATCAATCAAGCAAATCATTTCAACATCTAAGCTTCAGATCAGAAGCAGGAGCAACTCAACAAGTTCCAGTTCAAATCTAAAGCATTCAGTTTCCAAAAATCAGAGCATCTTAGTTTATAACCTTCTCTGCTTATCAATTAACCGTGAGTAAACTTCACTTTTAAACTAGACCCTCTTTATTTTCTTATGTCTGTGATGATGGATGATAATAATCACTTGGAAGTGCATTTTTGTTTGGGTATACAATTTGAAAACATTGAATGTATGCATGCATGTCTGTGTATATGCCTATGCATATCTCTGTTATGTTCTACAGGCTCAAGAAACAACTTAGATAAATCTATATCTTCCCATCTAAACAGTTTTAAGCTATGATCTTTAAAAAGAAAATGATTGTAACATAATAATAAATTCTTTCAAATTAGATTCAAATGGATTTATTGAATAATTATTTCAAAATCAGGAATTTACAGTGATAACTTAATTTAAGTCAAAAATCAATGATTTTGATATCATGTTTTGACTTTACAAACAGATTCGTACTACAAAATTATGAATTTAGATAATCATTTCATGATTTTTAAACTTGTAATTGTTGGGAATTCTGGAGTTGAACGGGAAGCGAGTTTTTGTCGAATTCTAGCGATCAAGTGGATTTTGGACCTCGGGGTTATGACCAGAGGAGGATGAAGTGATAGGGGACAAGGGAAAAATGAAGCTATATTATTCTGTTAGCCGTGGTAGCTTGGCGATGTCGATATAGGGTTTAAGGTGTTGATTGGAACGTGGTGGTTGTCGAGGCGATCGCGAGGTCATAGGAGCATCGGTTTGGCTCAGAGGTAGTGGGATCGAAGCGTCGTGTGATGATGCATCTCTGGTAGGGTCGACATGGTGTCAGATGGTCGTAGGCGGTGGTGCGAGACATTTTTTGATGATCGGCTTTGTTCTAGTAGAGTTCGATTTGCTCGAATTCGATTTGGAGGTCGTTTCGAAGTTTCTGGGTGGTCGAGTCGAACAGGGGTAACAACGGGGACTTGCTGGTGGTAGTGGCGATGATCGAAGCTGCGGTGAAGCTGTGTGCACATGCACGCGTATCTTTGGGTATGTTTGTTTTACTGTATATTTAAGGGGAGGAGATGAAGGTGGACTCGGGTTGGACTCGGGGAAACATCAGGTTGTACGCGTGTTGACTCGAAGAGAAGAAGAAGGGAGAGTGGCTCGAGAGTGGCTCGGGAATTTTTGGGTTTGGGCCCGGGTATTTTAGAAAAGATTTAACAAGTTTTTAAAAATAAAAGTATGAACTAAGTTTTCAAAGCAAATATTAAACAAGTTTTCTAAGTAAAATATTTTTCAAGTTTCAAACAAGTTTAAAATTTTAATTATAAAGTCAAATGTGATTTGAATTTAAGTTGAGTTAGATTTGAATAATTATATATTAGGTTAATTTATTTAATTAATTCCCAAGTAGTTGGTTAAAGAAAATAAATGTTTTAAGCTTATAATTAATCAAAAGGTCTCAGGATATTTTGTATAAATTAATTTCAAGCATTTAATTTAATAAAGATTTAAATAATAATTAAGTCATTAATTAAGATAATGGTTTATCTTAGATTAATTAAGGACTTAAGTAATTAAGGGTTAATTAATTAACTTAAGTAATTAATGGTTAATTACTTGATGTAAGTAATTAAAAGATAAGTAGTAATTAAAGCTTAATTAATTTATGATTAAAGGATAATTAATTAAGGGTTAATTAATTAATGTAATTAATTAAAGGTTAATTAATTTATGTGGTTAATTAAGGGATAATTAATTAATATAAGTAATTGAGAATAATTACTTAAGATGGATAATTAAGGATGATTAATTAATTTCATTAATTAATAACTAATGGTTTGTAATTAATTAATGTTAATTAAGCAGGAATTAAAAGTAATTAATTTAATTAAATTAATTAGGAATTGTATAACTAATTAACCTTGCATATGGATGATTAAATTATATTGAATTCCTTGGATTATTTGATATATCTGATATGTGATTGTGATGCTCTGTGATATGATATGCTTTGGATGAATTGTGATAATGTAAGTTATCTATCTGTGATAAAATTGCCATGTGAATATGATATCCCGAATATAAATTGAATTGTTTAAACTTAATACAACTTGGCTTAAAATGGATGACATTCGATTCGAAGAGACCAGGATCGGATATCTGCGATATCCGGAACCACTTCGATTAGTAATCTATAATTCTTTATAGATTTGATTTGTAAATCAAATAGGCTGGAATGGAATAAATTAAGTAAACTAGACCATTGAAACTAAGTATCGGTACTTAGACATTGCTTTGTGAAATAAGGGTTTGGCTACAAAATGATTAGAACTCGTAGTGAGGTACGAGTTACCCTGGTTTTAAAAGAAGTTTACAACCTTAGTATTTCAAATTAAATGGGTTTTACTCATGCTGGTTTCCAGCCTGACCCGGGTGTTACTTTGATGTAATGCTCGGGTCAGATCGATACATATTTTAGGTAAGGACATTCTGGAGCTCAGGAGGCGAGCTGGATGGCAGGAACGTATGGAGTGTATTCTGCTGTGATACATTGTTATTTATCTGGGACATGATGTTTTACTGTCCAGTGATTGTGAAAGTTGTAACTCTGATGTATTAAAATGTAATTGACTGATACAGCTTTCTTTGTGTAAAGAATATTATTTGATATTATATTTTATCCGCTGCGAATGTGAGAATCTGTGTTTTGGAGTTTCTGTTTCTTCTTCTATCTCTTTCTTCTTTTCCCTAACTATCTGGAATTTTCGGGATCGAAAATTCCGGGTCGTTACATCCACGATCAGGGTTATCAAGATAGAGATGACAAGGATAAGCTACCCCAGGATAAACTTAGATCGAGATCTCCTCCTCAAAAAGGTCCAGAAAGACCAACTGCTCATAGGGATCTGCCCATCGATCCCTTTTGCGGCCCTTTACCATTCTAATGCTTGCACAACCCTTAGTTCCATCTCATTTTCAGCGGTTGAGCAATCGCCGCCGCCATGGCGAATATACTGCTGCCCACAAGCCCGACAAAGAAAGCATCAAAGTTGAAGCTGCTACTGAAGATCCTACAATCGATCCAACTGCTCGTATGGCACAGCTTCGTGAAGTATTTACGAACTTATGCTTTGAGGGATTCTTTTTTCCTTCTAACTTGAAGAGGGTTCCGGATCATGTTCAGGATAGGACCTTGACTGTGTCACTGACATTCATATGTAATATCGGGAATGAATAAAGGCAGCAGAAAAAATGTCGAAAGTTTTCTATGAGCACGCGGCAGAGATCGAAAAGCTAAAACGCCAAGAGGCTCGGGACAAAAGAACCATCGACACTTTGACAAATGAGCTGGAAGCCTCTAGAACCTCCTTATCAGAAGCCGAAGGAAAAGCTAACGCTGCTATGAAATTCATGGAAGGGATGAAATCCAGCCATCTCGATATGATCCAAGTACTGCATCATCGGAACCAAGAGATAGCGCTTGAGCAAGATACGGCTCAGAATAATGAGTCTGCAGCCTTGAGGGAAATAGCTGATCTTAAGGCCAAGCTTGAGTATGCAAATAAAGAACAATATAATGCTCAGAAGATTGCTCAAGATTCTTGTGATGAGCTGGTATGCGTCAAACTTGAGAAGGACATGGCTACTGAAAAGGCCAAAAATGTCGACGCAATCATTCAACGTGAAACGGAAGCTGCCAAGGACAAAGTGATGGAAGAGATAATGAATGAGCATGACTTGCTTCTTGTTCTCTACAACACCAATGTTCTCAAACTTTGGAATTTGACATGGCTCGGTGAAGACTATCCCTACCAGCTCTGTCATACTTGGGAATTTCTCATTGCGGAAGAGAAAAAGCTTCTTAACTCAGAGGACATCGATTTATCTAAACTTGAAAGTGAAACGCTATTGGGCGACAAACCCAAAGTATTGCATGATATTCAGCTCTCTCTCGAGAAAGAGTCCTGGTTGCTTCCTCACATGAAGTGGGTGAGGGATCCAGGTCGATGCAACCAGATATTACAACCGAATTGCCCCCAGCATCCCAGGTCATGTCTAGCTTTGCAATAAGATCCTCAACCATTCCTGGGTATGATCCAGACAAGCCACAACTATCTCCAATCCCCGAGGGCAGTTTTGAGGATGCTTCGGCTCAACCTAGGAGTCATACCGAAGAAGGTATTCCGTCGACTTTTCCCGTCTTCCACAAAGTTGGGGTGTTATCAATTGATATTTCTAATCTTTTCGCCTATTTTTCTCAGCTTTGAATCCACCAGGCATCGCTCCTCTTCTTTCACAGGAGCCTCAGTTGGAGTCGCAAACGGCCGCGACGGAATCTGTTAAAGTTGCAACTTCAGCTGCCGCTCAGAGCACTCAAGAAGACGCCTTTGTTATTGACGACCAATTCATGGAGGCATTATTCAAAGAGGGAAGCAACCCGCACCATGAAATTCCTTTTAACGAAGATGCCATGATTACAGGTTCTTTCGACCCCACTAGGGAGCTTAGCATGAAAGAGCACATGGAAAAAGAAGAACTGTTGAAAAGGAAGGTGAAAGTTGAGCCTGCTGAATCGGGTTCCGATGAACCGTTTCCCGTCCCGCTCCAGATAATCTCCCCTAGCGAGACAATTCCTCGGGATGACATTTCCTTTGCTTTTGGTACTGAGAGGACCTCCATCCCTCCTACTTCCAAAGATGATACTGCCTCAATTCACACAACTAAGGATTCTTCTTCGAAGAAAAGCCGAGGCGGCAAAGGGTCGAAGAGAGGGTCGAGTAGTAGTTTAGAAGGAGCCACTCCAAAGAAGCAAAGGAAAGACAAGAAATCCAAGAAATAATCTTCGGACATGTAAATAGCTTAAATAATCATTTGTCCTTTTCAGTGGTTGTATTTGTTTGGGCATGGCCTTCCACTTTTGTCTTGCATTTTGGGTAGATTTATGTGATGTACAACCAGTTTAGCATAAATAAGAATTCTTTTGTTCTTGTGTATGATTCCTGCATTTACTTGTTCAAATGTCCGAACTATCACATATTTCATTTTATGCATTTGTGATTCGTTGTTCGTTATATGGGATGTTGATTTAATTCATCCAACCCAAGCCCTCGGGTTGTATCAAATACTAGGCTCGGGCCTTAGTGTTACGCCGTCAAATTCAGCGGTTTTTTGAGCAACTGTGCTTCTACCCCCGGCATTGATTTGTCGAAGGGGTAAGTTGGATGGTCGAATTCCATCCTTTGTGAGTTTATACTCCTCCTGCCGATTTCAGGCCGAAGTTTGTAGAATAGAAAATGGTCGGAATCCACTCATATATTCATGAAGTTTGTGGAATAGAGAACGGTCGGAATCTACTCATCTATTCATGGAGTTTGTGGAATAGAGAACGGTCGGAATCCATACATATATTCATGGAGTTTTCGGAATAGAGAATGGTCGGAATCCACTAATCTATTCATGGAGTTTGCGGAATAGAGAACGGTCGGAATCCACTTATCTATTCATGGAGTTTGCAGAATAGAGAACGGTCGGAATAGAGAACGGTCGGAATCCACTCATCTATTCATGGAGTTTGCAGAACAGTGAACGGTTGGAATCCGCTCATCTATTCATTCATGTTTATACCCCAGTCCACTCTCTGAGGACTAAGAGTTATTTTGCGGGCAGTCGGTATCGGCCCGATTTAAGTTTATACCCCAGTCCGCACTCTAAGGACTTAGAGTTGTTTTCAGAGAGCAGTTAGGTCGCACTCTTTCTTGGTTGATTAATTTCCCCCCTAGAATTTGGGGTTTTGATTTAGTGGGCGATCGATCGGATCTCGGTCGCTTTGATTTTTGTTTCCGTCCCACAGTCCGGGAAGGAATTATTGAACGAACAAATCGACTAAGCTCATCTTGTTTGATCCCAGTGGAGTTGGCACGATTGACCGATCCCAAACCTTGGGAGCCCGTTTATACACATCAATATACTTTAATTTCGCTATGTAATTAGCACACTATGAAATAGCAAACATAAGCATTGAGGAAGCCTGAAACTTTATTCATTTAATGGAAAGGAATAACATAAACTATATTATTACACATTCGGAAAATCAAATGCTAAAATAAATTCTGAAAATAAATGCACTAAAATGCAAAGGAAATAAATCAAGTGAAATAGCATCGAAGATGTTCGCTATTCCACGCCCTTGGAAGTGTGATGCCATCGACAGCCGCTAGCTTGAAAGTTCCTTCTCCAAGCCTCTGTTCAATAACATATGGTCCTTCCCAAATCGGATTCATGCACGATGGAGTAGGAAAGACCCATGTCAGGATGAGATCGCCTACTTCGAAGGTTCTAGGTCGAACTTTAGTGTTGTAATATTAGGCAACTCAATGTCGGTCTACGGCTGCCCTCAAATTGGCTTCCTCGCGTTTCTCGTCTATAAAGTCCAAAGATTCCAAAAGGAGATCTTGATTAGCTTCTATTCCACGAGCATTGACAATAAAGCCCAGAAACTTTCCTGATGCAACACCGAACGAACATTTCAAAGGATTGGATTCATCTTGTAATATTGGAGGCGTCGAACATTTCTGCCAAGTCTTTGATGTGGTCGCTTGATCATCGTGACTTCATGAGCATATCATCCACGTACACTTCTATTGTCTTTCCAATCTGATCCCTAAACATCATGTTAACCAAGCGCTGATAGGTTGCTTCGGCATTCTTCAATCCAAACGACAGTACTATGTAATAATACAATCCAACATCTGTAACAAAACTGGTGTGCTCCTGATCGGGGATATGCATCGGGATTTGGTTATATCCCGGATACTCATCCATAAATGATAACAATTCGTGTCCTACAGTTGAATCGATTAGCTGATCAATCCTGGGAAGGGGAAAACTGTCTTTTGGGCATGCTTTATTCAAATCTGAATAATCAATGCACCTTCTCCATTTTCCATTTGCCTTCTTCACAAGTATGGGATTAGATACCCATTCAAGATAGAGGGCGTCATGGATAAACCCGTTAACTTTTAGTTTATCCACCTCCTCTTTAGGAGAACCAGATCTCTCCGGATCCATGCCTCGTCTTTTTTGCTTCACCGGAATATGCTTCAGATCAATATTCAATGCATGACTCGCAATGTCAGGCGAGATTATGCATGTCGGAGTGAGTCCAAGTGAACACATCTAGATTCGCTCGAAGAAAATCAGCAAGTTCTTTCATCATCGGGGGGCTGAGCTATGACCCAATCTTCGGGACTCGCGATGGTCGTCATGGCTGACCGTGATATCAATTGTCGGCTCAGCTGGTGTAGCCTTTGTCTTATCGGGCTCCTCTTCATCATCTCTCAGATCTATATCTCTATAGAACCGATTATGGCGCCTGAGCCAAGGCCCAGGCGCTGGTTATCAATCTTCAGTGGTTTGGATGCGGACAGCTTTGTCCACACCCTTTCCCTTCTTCTTACGCTGAGCTTCCCTCAACTCAGCTACATAACAGGTACGTCCAGTCGCCTGATTGCTATAAACAAATCCAATACCATTATCTGTTAGAAACTTCAGAGTTAAACACTATGGGGCAAGAGCTGCCCGGAATTCAGCCAGGGTCGGTCGACCCAGAAAAACATTGTACGAAGAGTCAACATCCAAAACAATAAACGGTAAGATTCGCACTCTCCTTCGTTCACCTTCTCCCAATTCGACAGGTAATTCCATGTATCCTACAGCCACAGTTGGAACTCCATTAAAACCATGAATACGAGCTTTAGATGGTTTCAAATCTTTGGCCTCCATTCTCATCTGATCATACGCCTTTTTGAAGATTATATTCATTGAACTTCCACAATCAATCAAAATCCTTCTTACTAACGCAGGACCAATCATAGCTGAAATGACCATCGGGTCAATTGTTGGAGCCACTACTTTATCTACATCCCGCTTCTAAACACAATATCATCCACCATGGTGTGCTACTGTTTTGCCGGAGTTCCATCTTCTGTATTCGAACAACATTCAAAGTCTACATGCCTTATTGTGCTAACCAAGGTTTCAAATCTCGGATTTTGGCCAATATCTCGGGCAAATATCTCGGCTGTCTCGGGCGATATTTAAAAGACTTATAACTAACCAAGCTGCCAAATCTCGGATTTTGGCTAATATCTCGGATTTTCATCTCGGCCGATCTCGGGGAGATTTAAAACCTTGGTGCTAACATAACGCTCCATCTCTTGCCAACTCCTATTCGCAGGTTGCGGTCCCCCAACTATCGTATTAATCACTAGTCTTCCGCCGGTCCATGTAGGTTCTTCATCCCTACGCGGAGCTTATCCTCCATTGGGGTCGGATGTCCCCTGTCTGCCATCCTGCGGAGTTTTCACAAACTTTTGCAACTTCTTTTCCTGAATCACTTTTTCTATGACATCCTGGAGGTGTCGGCATTCATTCGTATCATGTCTATAACATTCGTGAAACCGACAATACTTCCTAGTCTGCTTCTGTCTCTCTAACGACTCTTTTGGTTGCGGCTTCCTGTACTGCATGGTATTGCAAATAGATAGATAAATGTTCTCCAGGGACGTTTTTAGTGGCGTATAATTTTCATACATTGGAATCTTAGGCTTTAGTCTCCCAAAATCCCTCTTTTGCTCTCAATTCCTGTCTCCATCTTTCTTTTGCTGATTCGGGTTATTCTGAACATTCATCTAAACTTTCCTGGAACTATCATCAGACTATTTTATTGCAATATTACTCTGCACTACTTCTCTACCCGTTCCTGCAACGTTCTTTTTCCTGAAGGACCTGCCCTCCTCCTTCCCTAAAAACTGAGCTGCCTTTGAATAAAAGTGCTGCAACGTGGCAGGCGGTTTTCTAGCCAACCAGTCGCCAAATTCAGATTCCAGATCAATCCCTCTCGTCACAGCCATGAGTATGGCATGATCATTCAGGTTATTGACCTTCATGGCGGCGGTATGAAATCTCTCTAAGTAATCTTTCAACGATTCCCCTGGGGCCTGGATCACACTAGAAAGGGACATCACGTCCTTAGGACGAACTGCGTGCATTCGGAATTGCTCTACAAACTTGGTTGCCAGCTCATCGAATATTGAAATTGACCGAGGAGGTAGTCTCATAAACCACATCGTTGCTATCCCGGAAAGGGTTATGGGAAAGCATCTGCACTTATTGCGTCGTTAGCACTCGCAGAATCCATCAACCATTTGTATCTCATAATATGCTGCCTGGGGTCAGTTTTTTCCTCGTAGGTAGGCATTGATGGCATGTTTAACCTCCTTGGGTATTCTGCATGGATAATATTGTCAGTAAACGGGTATGGCTTTTCGAGATTCACCAATCATCATTAGTCATGCCTTCATTTTCTCTCACCAAATGTTTGACCATTGTTGATAAGTCTGGCGTCTGGATGGGTAGTGCCAAGTGGTGGTCGCGCTCCACCTCACGTGAACAGTCTAGTCGATGTCTACGGGTCGTTTCACGCCTTCTTGGTTCACTATCCTCTTGATGCGCTTGAACATTTATCTCGTTGTCATTCCGGCGGGGTACCTGGTCAGCATTTGACCGAGCTTCAACATCCAAGCTTCCGGGAAGAACCCCAGCACAATTCCCTAAGTGTAGTGGGGCAATCCCTCCTCTGGAGGTGGGATCGGTACCGATTCCTAGAGAGGGGTCGGCACTGACCTGTCTTGGCTGACCATATTGGTCTGCCAAGCGGCGCTCTGACGTTTCTACGTGATCTCCTTCAAGCTTGCGATGCCTAAGCCTCTGGTATTCATCCGATGAGCTTGAACTTTCCGACGCCGAATAGGGAGTGGGATCCCTATTGGCCTTCCCATGCTGTTGTTGGGTTATCTGGATCGTCAGGCTAATATTGGTCTGACACTGCTCATTTAGTTGTCGACAGCTTTCCATCAACTCTCTCATCAGATTATGAAATTCAGCTCGGGTTATAGAATCAATAGGGTTCTGAACTTCAACCGGATCGGCATTCAAATTTGCAGGTTGGTTGCTTGGGCCTCCTTATTAAATACTAGCAATCTCATTTCCGTCAACATTCTGACTTCTGAGAAGCAATTATTTTATATAACTATTATATATATATATATATATTATGTTAGTTTAAATAAGTTTATATATAATATATATTTATAATATATTAATAAATATTTGCGTATGTATATTATCTTATAAATAAAGTATTAATATTATGTATAAACATATTATTGTAATATATTAATTCAAATATATATAAGTTATTATAAATATTAAAATGTACATTTATATTTTATGAGTCATGAATAATATGTGTATACATATATATAATAATAAAATTATATATATATATATACACAAACATATATTTATAATATATATATATATATATTAATAACATTGTTTAAGATAAATAAAATTATTTCCAGGTCATGCGCACAACAAAAAAGAAGTTTGTTTTTATTTTTAATTTTAAAATGCATTTATAATTTAAATATTCATTCAAAATTAATAAGATATTAATAGAAATTAATTTCGACATTTTTATTTCAAATTCCAAAATTCCAGAAAATTCTAACTGATATTTTATAGCTTGAAGAATATTTCCACATTTTTTTGGCTTAAATTTATTTCAAATAATTTATTTATTTACGGCCATTTTAAATAATTAAAATTTAAAAATTGGAAAAATAATTTTTTATTTTTTATATTTTGGCTAAAAGCTTATCTGGTGCCATTATAATTTATAAAATTTAAATATATTTTTTCATGACATTTTTGAATTAATATAATTTATTAATAAATTAAATTAATTTAAATAATATTAAATATTTATAAAATATTTATAAAAAATGTTTTTTTGCTATCGAAAATTAATATCACTATAATACATTACAAATAAAATTATATAACTAATTTAACAATGATATACTGTTGCAACTAATTATAAGATATATATATATAAATATATATATATATCTATGTATATATATAAGAGTGGATCTCATCTCATACTAATTCTCCCTCAATCTATGCCATCCAAAATCAAGCCCCCTTGCACCATAATCAAGCCGCCTATACCATGTATGTGCTGCTGAACAATTCCTATGATGGGCCCCAAACCCATTTAAGCCCATATAAAAATATTTCACAATTTAATCTATTACTTGTCGATATCGTATCTCGATTGATATATTTATAACTATTATAAATATATTTTGTAATATTTATTTTTAAAATAATAATCAAATTTTATAATTAATATTTCATTAAATATTAATTAATTTAATTAACTTATAATAATTTTAAATTGATTAAATCATTTGGCCAAAGGAGAATTCAACGTTTCGATTGTGTGACTTCCAGGTGTAAATTTGGTCAATGGCTAATATGAAATTATTTGAATATAAATGTTCACACTTCACTTAGCAGGTGCATGACATTTTGGCCAAATTTATTACTTACTTGGTGTTTGTAACCAATTTGGTCACAAACACCCAAGAATATATTTGTGTAGAGAAGTAAATGAAGAAAGTAAAATTAAACTGAGGAATAGAATAACTAACAAGCAAATCCAAGCAATAATCAAGAACACACAGATTTATAGTGGTTCGACGTTGTATGCCTACGTCCACTTTGAAGATTCTCTTTATTGATTCACGAAGAGTTTGATTACAGCAGCAAAAAATAAGGAAGAACTTGATTACAATGTAGACTCAAGTAACCGGCAGCGTAAAGGATCCCCAGAATGACCCATAAGACCTGTATTTATAGGGAGAGACGATGAGATATTTTGCTAAGACATCGGCAGAAGGCTCTCTAGGTCCATGAGGGCCCACTATATCGATCCGCGATGCTAACTTGATGATTGAGAATGATCGGCCTAATGTTAGCCGATCCTTTTTCTTGGCTTCAATCACGATGCGATCGTTTTTGGAGGGTCCACATGCCTCTTGATACTACTTCTAAAAGATGGAATCATTCTGACTTGTAAATCGAGAGATATGGATCGATCTTGGATGAAGTTGGATTATGCGCTGAACTACATCGATCGTTATGTTGTAGGCTCCCCTCTTCATTTTATTGATGCTCTAAAAGTTTTAAATGAATTTGCCTCGTGGATTTCGAGATATCGAACGTTCTCCTATAACTTGAACTGTTTCATAGATTGTTCTTGATCGATCCATACAAATCCTTGCTTCATCCGTAACTTGAATATATGAACTCCAATCAACTCCAAATTTGAAATATAACTTCATGGGAGCATACCAGTTACTCCATGCTAACTACACCTCGATTGAGTTCCAGTTCAATTCTGCACAACCATCGTTTGCAGTACTATATGTAATTGATTCCCAAGGCTGTTGACCATTCGTTCTTAGCTAAGTTGATGATATCACGGCATTTCCTAAAGGCGGTATAATACTTGGTTTTGGTAAAATCCAATTTTACTTTGTTAAGCGTTACCTAGTTGTGACTTTTATTTACACCAATTCTCTTCATCAAAACTGTATCACTTTGAACTTATGGAATTTGGTAATGGTCAAAATTCTAATATCGTTCATATTCAACTCTACAGTCCAAACACAAAGTCCTTGATGGAATAATAACAATTATTATTAACCGAAATGCTCCTGTTGGAGACTTTGACTTTGAATTGACTTGAGTTGACCCTGATACTAGCCCCATATAACTAAGGTCACTAATCCTACCTTGAATAATACTTCACTTTCAATACTTACACTCGACCTAACTATAGTCACTTGATGGACGCCATGCCATGATTTGACTATAATCAAATCGAAGCTTTCATATTGAAGATCAACGGTATTCTCAAGTCGAGAGAACTGTGTAAATTAGCCATATCGATATTTTCTATTTGACCTTAGTTATATTAACCAACAGAAAACTATCAAGTGAGTCGTTCCATGATTATCAAATAATTATCGGTACGTAACCCCTGGGTGCCTCCAAAAGTCATGAGTAATACACTATCCAATATTTGGATAGCGTTACGTACTCTAGTCTCAACGAATACATCGATATCCAGTCTCGATGCAGAATGACTAAGAATATTTAAAATGGTATTTTATTTTTTTGTGATAAATTACTCATGGGTTACAACACACCCTTTACGGATTTTCTATTAAATATACTTTAAATTAATTAATTAATGAATTAACATAACACATTATATCAAGTATATAATAGAAAGAAAACACCTTTTATTTTGAACAAGTTTGGTTATCGAGCTAGTTATATGTAACAAATTACATAATTGCCCCTACGAAATATCCCTTACTCTATCACAGAGGACATGTGGCAAAGGGTAAAATGAGTCTACAAGTTGTTGATGGAGCTATTATAGATGCAATTGCAGTTGGAGATTATTGCTTGACTTTGCCGAATGGATTTGATTTAGTTTTAAATAATTACTATTATGTTAAGAACTTTATTTATGGTATTATATATGTTTATAGATTGTCTGAGATAGGCTATGGTTTCATTGTAAAGATAGTATTATGAATATTGTGTTTGATGGAAATAATATTTTCAATGGTGTTTTAGATAATGACATTTATGTACTTAATTTAAATCATATTTGTGCTATTAATAATTCTTCTAATGTCAAAAAAAATATCTATGACATTGTAGGCTAGGTCATATAAGTGACAAACGACTATACAAATTGAAAACCATAGGTTTTATGCCATCATTCAATACTTATGAGTCATGTCTAAAAAGAAAAACAACCAAACACTCCTTTAGTGGGAGCAATGATAGAGTTAATGAAGTCTTGGGTCTCATGTATACAAATGTATATGGCTCAATGCCTAGAATAACCGAAGATAATTATTCTTACTTTGTAAATTTTATTGATGATTTCTCGAGACTAGAATATGTATGTCTTATGAAGAATAAATTCACGTCTGTGAGGAAACCAAAGAGTACAAGAATGAGATTGAAAACCAGACAAACCATAAGGTTAAAATACTTTGATCCGATCGATGAGGTGAGTATGTTGGAAAAGAGCTCCAACCGTACTTAAAAGATAATGGGATTATCTCTCAGGTTACTCCAGCCTATACTCTATACCACAATGTTTCAAAAATAAGGAATCAAACACTGTTAGATATGGTTCATTCAACAATGAGCAAGGCTGAGTTACTCTTTCCTATTCGGGTATGTACTAGAAACCACAGCAAGACTGAGTTAAGAACGTTGGGCCCAATAAAATTAAGGCAAAATAGACCCTATGTAAACTTATAGAATATCCCAAGAATTGTAAGGGATATATTTTCTGTAACATCGAGAAACAAAAGTTTGTTGTCTCTCCACATGGCATCTTTTTGGTAAATGAATTTCAATCAAAAGAAAATAATAGTGAAGTTATAGATTTGGATGAGATCTAAGAAGAAAATATAGATGCTAGACCAGCGAAAGAAAAAAATTAACCAATATACGAAAACAAGCAACCTATTAGATAGTCTAGTAGGGAATCTCGTGCTACTAAGAGATACTATGGATTTCTCGTGGATGTCAAGAAAGAGGATTGTGCATTAGAAGACGACATTCCACTCTTATTTTAACAAGCACTATAGATAAAGACTCTGAAATTCAAAAAGAATTCCATGTATGATAATAAAGTTTGGACTTTGACTGACATACCCAAAGGCAATAAACCCATCGACTATAAATGGATTTGTAAGAAAAAGCTAAATGCGGATGGATATGTAGAAACCAATCAGGCAAGGTTATTCGTGAAAGGGTTTCGTCAAATTCAAGGTGCTGATTATGAAAAAAGGTTTTCACCCGTAGCCACACTTAAGTCCATTTGGATAATGCTTGTCATTTCCGCGTTCTATGACTACAAAATGTAAAAAATGGACATGAAAATAGCACTTCTAGATGTTGATTTAGAAGAAACTGTTTGCATGTCATAGCCGGAGGGTTTTGTAATTAGTGGGAACAAACGTAAGGTTCGCAAATTGTTAAGGTCGATTTACAGCCTCAATCAAATTTCGAGGAGTTGGAATAAGTGTTTTGATAATGTAAATCAAATAGTTTGGTTTTTTATTAGAATAAGAGGAAGCGTGTGCATATCGAAAAGAACAAGAAAGTGCTATAGTGTTAATAGTTCTGCACATTGATGACCTACTCCTAATTGGCAATGACATCCCATTATTGCAATATGTGAAAGTGCAATTGTCCAAGAACTTCTCCATGAAGGATTTGGGAGAAGTGGCCTATATGTTTGATATTAAAATATATAGAGATAGATCCAACAGGTTGTCGGGATTGTCCCAATCCCTGTACATATATACTATACTGAAAAGGTTCAATATGGAGAATTCCAAACGTGGAAATGTTCTAACACAATGTGGAATCATCCTTTCTAAAAAAGACTCTCCTCATATTAATGAGGAGAAAGAGGATATCGTATGCATTTTCTATTGGTTCCATAATGTACGCTATGCTATATACAAGATTAGATATGACTTATGAATTAGGATGCGTAAGCCGATACCAGTCTAATCCCAATAAGAAGGCATTAGATAGCTGTGAAATGTATTCTTAAGTATTTGAGAAATACTAAAGAGTTATTCCTCATTTATAGGAATGGAGACCTTCTTATGAAGGGGTATACACATTCTAACTTTCAAAGTGATACCGATGATAGAAAATCTGTATCTGGTTATGTTTTTACATTGAACGGTGGGGATTTTAATTGAAAAAGTTCCAGGCAAGAGACTGTAGGTGATTTAACAATGGATGCCTAGTACATTAACCTAAAGGAAGAAATAAAAGAAACGGTTTGGATGCACAAATTTGTTGTCGAGCTAGGGGTTTTTCCAAACTTTGGAAAACCCATAACATTGTCATATAATAACAATGTCGCTATGCAAATCATGGAACAGCCTATAATTCACAAGAAGTCAGGGAATATTGTCCGAAAGTTCCACCTGATAAGAGAATTCGTTGATAAGAAGGAAGTCTTGATTGAAAAAGTAGACACTAAGGATAACATAGCAGATCCATTCACGAAGGGACTTACTTGACTGGCTCTAAGCAAACTGATCGAGATTGAGATTCCATAATTGGCCATAAGTGCAAGTGGGATATTGATAGAATTAGGGGTATGCCCTATGGTAAATTCTATAAATTATTCTAAATTATTCTCACTGTAATAAAATCTCGTTCAAAATAAAAAGTGCTTGTCTTTCTATCGTATACTTACCATATTGTGATATGTTAACTAGTTATTTAATCTAAGTATATTAAATAGAAAATCCTTAAATGATATCTTATGTGATAGTAACTACAGTGTGTTGCAATCATAAGAAATTTATCGCATTACAAATAACATATAATTTTAAACATTCCTAGTCAAGATATTTAAAGATAGGATATTGATATGTCTGTTGAGACTAGAGTCCATAACGTTCTCCAAATATTGGATTGTGTATTACTCATGATTGTTGGGGGCTACCAAGGGGTTACGTATGGAGAGTTATTGGGTAACTATGGAATGACTCACTTGAAAATTTTATATTGGTTAATATAACTAAGGTCAAACAGAGAATCTTGAACTGATGATACTACTCGGTTCACTCGACCTGAGAATACTGCTAAACTTCAATGTGGACATTCGACTTTGATTATAGTTAAACCGTGGTACAACGTCCATGAAACGACTATAGTTGGGTTTAAGTAGAAGCATTGGAAGTGAAATGCTATTCAATAGAGAATTTATCTCCTCGGTTATATGAGGTTAGTATCACGGTCAATCGTAGTCAACTCAAAGTCAAAATCCCTAGCTATAGCAATACGATTAATAATAATAATAATTTAATCAAGGATTTTGTGTTTGGACTAATCTAGTTGAACGCAGACGATATTATAATTTGACCAAAACCAAACTCCGTAAGTCCTAATTTGATATAGTTTTGACGAAGAGAATTGGCGTACATAATCGTTACAACAAGGTACTGTTTGTATTAATAAATTTTTATTTTATCGAAAAGATATGTAAGTGAAAGATTCAACCAAAATATCATGCCACTTTCTAAGGTGATGTGTGAACATTGGTATTCGAATTGTTCGATATTAATCGCTGATTGAATTTACACCTTTGAGTCACACAACCGTAATGATGAATACTCCAAATAAATCACATGATTTAATTAATTTTAATTGATTTATAATCATTTTAAATTAATTAATATTTATGAAATATTAATTAGTATATTTTATTATATTTGGATTTTGAATTCCATTAGTATTTTATAAAGGGGTATATATAAAGTTATGTGCACCCATATCGATATACTATATTGATAGAATATTTAAATTGATTTTAAATAGATTAATAGCTAATGAGTTTGGAATGTTTTGAGGCTCATATTGCCTCCTTGAATGGCTGACCAAAGGGCGGGAGAGAAAAGATTTTTAATTGAAATTGGAAAAACAAAAGAGTAATAAAAGAAGGCAAAGGATCTCAAGCCTTTAATTATCTTTTATTACCTACCTAGTAGATTTCATTCATTCAACTTTTTCTTTCCCTTTCCCTTATCTCTCTGTCGAAAATTCCATGGCATTCATGCAATAAAATCTCTTAAAACAAAACATAAATTAAATCAAAATATTCAAGGTAGTGTTGGTCTCCAGATCCTTGCAAAATCCAGTGTTGGATTTAATCAAATCTAGGAGTTCTATTATTCATTTAGAGTATAATTTTTAGCTGCATCCATAAAATAATAGATAATTTTATTTGATTATGAAATACATGATGGTAATACAGTTATATCCCATACATTTTGGACCTCTTTTGATTGTTAGTTCATCCTGTATGTATAGTTTTGATTCTTATCATTCGTCAATGAATTTATATATGCATAAGTTGTCCGATCTAATTTTGTTATATTAATATTGATGTTTATAAAAAAGAACTTTTTGATTGAAAACTAATTTCAATTACTTGTTATAATTTTGAAATTATCATACACACAAAACATAAGTATTGAAACCATTTTGAAAGTTGATTTGATGTTTTGTATGTTTGTTGGTTTTGAATATAAATTATTTTGGTTATTGTTTGCATGTATTTAAAGATTGTTTTGATTCAGGATTTATAGGTGAACTTTTATTCAAGATCACAAACCTACTTTGAATCCTTCTTAATTTAAAACCGGTTTTCAATCTGTTAGATCTAAGTTTTAAAACACATTAAAACCACAAACTTCATATACATATGTTATTTTAAATTTAAAATGTAATTTTCAAATATTTATGTGTGTATGTGTGTAATATCATCTGATAGTTTTTAAAATAGGGTATCTATGTAAAATCTTCAATCTAATTTTAAATCTTTCCTAAATTAAAACTAGATATGAAATTGTTTATTCTAATTTTCAAAACATGTCAAATAGTCAAAATCAATCTTAATATGTGTGTGTGTGTTTCTATGTGTGTGTCCATGTGTGTGTGTGTGTGTATTTGTGTGTGTGTGTATATATAATTTTATTTCATAATTAAAAAAACCTATGGACAATGAAGGCATATACAAATGGACAAATGAGTTTATTGCAGTGTAAATCGCAGTACCTATATGCAATCACATTAGTCATGTACACTACTTATATGTTGCACTTGCATTTTACACACATTGGTGTATTTGATACAGTCATTACAATATACATTTAAATTAAAATTAAAATCAAACACTTTTAAACAAATTGAATAAAATAAAAAATTTACTCAAAATATTTTAGAATGGATCTAAAATCCATTTATACTTTATATGCCCAATAAAAATCTAAAATTGATTTTTTTTTTAAATTCACTCATTGTAAGCCGCTGTGACCCGGCCCGGTTCCATCAGTGTTACCTTATGCAGTACCATTTGGTAACGATACCTTTCACACATTCTTTTCATCAACACTATATCACTTTAGCACATTTATGGAATTTGGTTTTGGTCAAAATTCTAGCATTATCCATATTCAACTAGGTTAGTCCAAAAACAATGTCCTTGGTTCAATGATAACGTTTATTATTAAATATACTACTCTTGACAGAGATTTTGACTTTGAGTTTACTACAATTGACCATGATACTAACCTCATACAACCGAGGGACAAATTCTTTATTGAATAGTATTTTACTTAAAATGCTTTAACTCGGACTCGCCTATAGTTGCTCAATGGTCGTCTTATCATAATTTAACTATAATCAAAGTGGAGTATCCACACTGAAGCTCAATGTATTGTCAAGTCAAGGGAACTATGTAATATCATCACTCTAAGATTTCATGTTTGACCAATTTATTATTAACTAACTGGAATCTCTCAGGCGAGTCATTCCATATATATTAAATAACTAAGATTACATAACCCCTTGGTGCCTCCAACAATCAAGAGTAATACACTGCCTAACAATTGGAGAGCATTAAGCACTCTAGTCTCAAAGCATCGATATCATTTCTCGAAATATCTTGACTAAGAATATTTAAAATAATATGTTATTCTATATTGATTATTTTCTAATGATTACAGCTCTTTGTAACGGTTATCATATAACATATTATTTAAAGATTTTTTAATTAATATACTTTAAATTGATTACTAGTTAATTATATCGCAATATAACAAAGTATATAATAGAAATAAAATACCTTTATTACGAACACATGCTTGTCCTCTTCATTTTGGGCATTTCATGGGAAACGAAAGAATTTAAAGACCAAGAGGTACGATGGTCAGAGAAAACTACATCCTCTAAAAGCAACGAGCCCTAATCATTCCACTCACCCTCATACCCTGATGGCTCGGGCTTGCATCAAGACCCAGGTCGGTCCCCGCTGCCTCCTCTTCCGCAATACCTACAACAGGTGCCTCAGGTATCTTCAGTATGACCACCCCGGCGGGCGCTGTTGGTCTGCTTCTTAGGACGCGAATAGCCTCCTCGCTCATTGTCGTAGACTTGTCGGGCCCCAACAATCCCACCCGATGGAGGTTCTCGCCCATTAATGAATGGGCCAAATTCCCATTCGTGTCGTCGACCTCCTTAATACGTCGGTAGTAAAATTCATAAAGAGTCAAGCCTATGCCAGATCCAACAGGGTTCTCTACATCAATAAAATGATTCAGAAGTTGATGGGAAACAAGTTCAAGTTTAATTAAGGCAAGCAGAAGGTAAAGCATACCTGGAACATGGAAGGCCCGCATATGGAGGATGGGGTTGACGGTCACTGGCACAAAGAAGAAATCATCCTTATTGTTCGCCACCTTTTGCAGGAGGTCATGAAACAATGGTGAAGTATTGTGCCCGTATGAGTAGTAATAGTAGCGTGTTAGGATATTCACCTGTCGTGATAGTTTAAAAACTATCCCGATGAAGATTGGATCGGGTTCTGGGAGGCCCAGTTCGTGGCAAACTATGTATAACCCAATCAGGATGCTTTAGCAATTAGTATACCATTGCACATGAGCCATCCTATGAGCACTCAAGAATCAGACAAAGAAGTGTTGTATGGGAAGCGTTACCCCGTTCTGCATATAAGCGAGCGACCATGTGAAGTAGCCTACCGAGGGTTAATTTGCTATATCAGCGGCTAAGGAGTAAAGAGGCTCTATACCCTCAGATCTATACCTGGCTAGAAATCTAGCACGATTGACCCGATCCTCCTGGACCATTGACGGACCTAAAGGAACTAGGTCGGGTCACAATAGGTTGGATTTTAAATAAAGTTTCATTTTAGATCTTTATTGAACATATGAAGTCTAAGTTATTTTAGATCCAATCCAAAGTTTTTAGATAAATTCTTTATTTTATTTAATTTGTTTATATAAAAGATTTAACTTAACTTAAATTTAATTATAATCTTATATGACGTGTATCAAATACACTTATGTGTGTAAAATGCACATGCGACATATATATTGTGTACATGGTTAATGCGTGTGTTTATAAGTGTTGGGATTTACACTGCAACGAACACATTTGTCATTCATATGCACATTGCTATCCAAAACTATTATAAATATATATATATATATATATATATATTTATATATATATATATATATTATTCCAATTTTTTATAATAAAACAAATCATTTTGACAAAGTCAATAATTTGAAATTTTAAGATTCTTTTCAAAATATCCAATTTGTTTACTTAGTATAGCAGATTAAAAACCAGGTCTAGGTCTAGATATACAAATTTAAACTAAAACACAAACACATACACAAACACACACACATATATATATATATATATATATCTATAGTAAAATTTTATTATCAAAATATTTTAAAGATCATTTTATGAAAAATGTATGTATATATTATTTATTTATATCTCATAATACTTAATTTTTACACTAAAATAATAATTAAAATACATATAATACATAAATATATAAAATCCTTTCAGTAATTTTTTTATTTCTTATTTTATAAACTAAAATATAATTTTATAAAATTAAAATTATTAGTTTATAAATATATATATATATATACATACATATTAATAAAACAATATTACTTCAAAACAATATATGTATTTATAAATAAATATATATTTATGTTTCGAATAAATATATTTTTTGCTATCGAAAGTAGCTTGATACATAAAAGATTTCAAATGATTGTGTGTATATATAATTATATTAGCAATTAAAACGAGTTTAACTTATTTTAAAAATAGTTTTTAGTGTTTTAAAAGTAAAAATAAATCATATAAAATATACATATTATTTTTTTTAATTAGGACAAAGACATAATATACAGATGGTAAAACTAGCAGATTTATATGTATATATAATTGTATAATAGTATATTGATAAAAGGACAAAAGCTATGTATATGAATTCGTTCAAATAATATTACAGATCAAAACTAACATGATATAATATAAATCATAAACAAAGGAATTATACCTAGTTGGATGTCGCCTTTAAATGCACTCTGATTAAATGAATATCTCCTAGATTCATCTCAAATTAGCCTCTAGATGATGCAAAGACTAGAATACCATGTTTTGAATTTGATATGATCTAGATGGAAGCCATTGATTTTTGGCCTGAGGTAGAAGTCTCCACGACCATGATGGAAGCACGAAATCGGAGAAAAATATTAACATATGGAGTTTGGGTGGTTTTTACAGGGAGATCTAAGGAGAACTATTTTTGTTAATTTCCTAATCCAAATTTTACCGAGTTCCATATCCAAATTCAAAAGTTGCACCCTTCCGTTGCTCCATTCTTGGTCGGCCATGGGTAGGGCAATATAGGCTTTTAAATGTTCCAAACCCATCTAGCAATCAATTAGGAATAAATCAAATTTTAATGCATATCGATATCGTATATTGATTTGTACATATATAACTTTTATATACACACCTAACAATTAGTAATGTCACCCAAAAAATCACTAATGGCATCAATATATCAAATAAATAAATAAATAATGTTTCACAAATATTAATTAATTTTAGTAATTTACAACAATTATAAATTAATTAAATCGTGTGGTACTCTAAAGTATTCATCAATATGATTGTGCGACTAGCGAGTGTAAATTCAGTCGGTAATTAATATCGTACAATTCAAATATTAACGTTCTTCACCTCAGCTAGTGATGTGACATTTTGGCCGAATTTATTGCTTATATATTTTCGGTAAAATCAAATTTTACTATTTTTAGCGGTACTCGGTAGTAATGATTATTTACACAATTCTCATCAAAACTATATCACTTTAGGACTTATGGAATTTGGTTTTAGTCAAAATTCCAATATCATCTAAATTCAACTAGGTTAGTCCAAACACAAAGTCATTGATTCAATAATAATATTTATTATTAACTATGCTGCTCTGACCAGAGACTCTTTGAGTTGACTATAATTGACCGTGATACTAACCTCATATAATCAAGGAGACGAATTCTTTATTGAACAGTGTTTCACTCTTAGTGTTTCAATTCAAACTCAATCCCAGTCATTCGATATACGTTATGTCACGATTTAACAATAATCAAATTGGATTATCCACACTGAAGTTCAACGGTATTATCAAGTTGAGAGAACTATACAATATCGTCACTTCAAAATTCTTCGTTTAACTTTAGTTATATTAACTAACATAAAACTCTCAAGTGAGTCATTTCATAGTTATCCTATAACCATCAGTGCATGACCCCTTGGCGCCCCCAGCAGCCATGAGTAATAAATTGCATAATATTTGGAGAGTGTTACATACTTTAGTCTCAATGGATGTCTCGAAACATTTTGACTAAGAATATTTAAAATAATATGTTATTTTAATGTGATAAACTTCTCATGATTACAACGAATTGTAATTACTATCACATAACACATCATTTAAGGATTTTCTATTTAATATACTTAAATTATATAATTAATCAACATGTCATAATATCATAAGTATATAATAGAAATAAAAACACCTTTTATTTCAAACAAGATTTTATTACAGAGTTAATAATTTACAATAAATTACAGAATTTCCCCTAGTGCATATCGCTAACTTTATCAGGACCTATACGGAAAATCCAACCGCTTGTAGATGTAGCTCCATTCATCTACAGTCAATAAACAACCTAATTACTTAACAAACTCAACTGACTTAGGAATTAATTAAACTCGAAGGGCAAGCCTCCCACGACATAGGCACGGGCAACCCAGACCCCGACGCGCCTCCCATGGATGACCCGTCAGCACAGAATCATCCGACTCAAATATTCATTTAAACCCTTGCTCTAATCCCAAGTAGGTCGTGTGGCCTGTGCCCATTATCAGTTTCTTGCTTAAATAACAGTCGTCGGCCAAGGCCCAATGTACAACCTTCTTAATCTTAGGGGAAGGGCAGTTAAGTAATATTGACATGACTTGACTTTTGAGCTTTTCTAGTGGTTGAGAAAGCACCCAACATCGATTGATCAATGTTTATTTCACGATGACGATTGATCGACGTTGTTACACCCATATTTTTTTCAAACTATATATAAGATAAACTGATGCAAGCGCCAGGCCAAAAGAACTGTCCCACGAAAGAAACTGGACTAAGGGAAAAAGCAAGAACAAAGCCAAGGTATGATCACGCCAAAGCCCCAAGACAGTAGCAAAACATGAAAACCACGTCATTCGATCATCTATAGAAGTGATGGTGTAATACTGCATTGATGACTTGAGATAACCACAAAAGCGTAAAATCTGATCTGTAACCTTAACACTCAAGGGGTGAGACTACGACACACCCTTCAAATTGCGTAGTTCCCAAATACCAAATACAAAGGTTGTACTGCGATTCCAAAAGTAGGCCTTCATGGTTCAAAACTACGACACAATCTTAAAATAACAACAAAGCAAAAAAGATTGTATTATGGCCCTAAAAAGAGCAACTGTGATGACAGAACTGTGGCACCATCCTTAAAGAAATTACTTGCATTAGGGATACGCCGCAATCTTAAACAAACAATTAATGTGGCAGGGCTGTGATGCAATTCTATATCAACATCAAAGTAATAAGGATGCGCCGCCATCTTGATGTGACAGGACAGTGCCGCAATCTTGAAAACACCACCTACAAACATAAGGACTCGAGGGATAAGGCGGTAGGGCAAGACTGCTTCGCAACCAAAAGCCAAGACTTATTCCTCAAAAGAAAACTAAGAGATCTCAACCTCATCCCCAAAATCATTAAACCCAACTCAAAGACAAGAATGATGGTGCAGTCCTCTATTTATGAGAACGGCTCAGAACAGCTCCATACAAGGTGATCACTCTTTAAAATAGCAGCGTGGTTTCTTCTACTAAGCCATACAACTCAACTCCAACTATCTCCAACACTACACTTTTTTGATATCTCAGATTGAATAGCGCGGTACAACTTCGAAAGTCATGACACAATTCAATACTATACAGTATCACTAACGTAGACATAGTGAAGGCCCATTCCCAATAAACTAAAGCGAAGTTCTGAAGTGTTGAAAATGATGTAGTTCTTCCTGAAATGGAGGGCAGTTCCTCATTGCAGCTTCATCTACACATCGGTGCAGTCCACTAGCCTGTTGCTTTATAGAATCGTGAAGTCGTGGTCTATTCAAATTTGGGGTTTCCCGCTTCAATTTCAAACTCCCCGCCTAAATTCAAAATTCACCAACTCAAATCACAGTTTTCCGCCGAAGACCATGTTGGCGATCCCTGTATAATAAATAAGCTAAATGAATGGACGACATGTGGCATCATCCAAGGGCGAAAATCAAAAGAGCTGAAGAATGACGTTGGCAATCCATGTGAACCTCTATGTGCTAATAAATAGTGGTACTGTAGCCGAAAAGGGGAGGATTTTTAGACTTGACTCCCTTTAGAAACATTGAAATCAAAGACTGTACCCTCTGCCATTATTTGTTCGTATTAAGAACGAAAAGGAAGAAAATTACATTTCCATGTGGACATAGGATTCATTGACATCTGAACTACATAAATTCTCCATGTCACTTTTATTGCTTTCAACACTTGATTTTACTTTTTTTCTATCTTGATACCCCCGCTTAACGAATTGGACAATGACTTGTCATTAGATTTTGGGTATTTTTCATAATTGTGTTAGCACTATTACGCATAATTACCTCCTCTAAAGGTAATTTTAACATTACTTAATTTTGCTGATTTCTAATCACGTAAGCGTTCAGCGACATGATTACATCAAAAATATACGCGACTGTTTTTGAGATGAAAAATCTCATTAATAAATGTCATGCTCAGGGAAAGTTCATCGCTGCAACGACAAACACTCGGAGCACCAAAACACAAACAAGAACGAAGGACAACGCGACAACGAAATCAAATCAATATCTAAACAGTGAATCTACTCAAAATTCAAACTATGGATTGACATTCAACAAAATATCAAAACAAAAACTAAGCATAAGTGAAATTGAGTTGGAGAAGAATCTTAAGTCAAAAGTTTGAAGATGCCGATCGAAGATGAAGAAATCGAAAGCATCAAATTCTTTTTAATGGATGGAATGAAGAAAGCTCGGTAAGATTGAAAAGGGAGAGAAGGAATTATACATGTAACTGTAGCCAACCTACGCCGTTAGATCAAATAGGCAGGAGACGATCTCGGTCGTCTAGATTTGATCAATTACTCTGTCAAATCAACTATCACACGGTCTCTTCAGTGCCTTGAGAAACCAATCACTACATGTGTTGGTAACATTAAATGCGCGAATAACAAGTCCACCTTTGCTTGCAGACACGAACTTAAAGGGCAAGAAGTTCCTCAACTTTCTCGCAAGCATAGCATGGGCCGGCCTACATAGTCCCAAAAGCCTGCATTTTGGCCCGAACAGTTCCAGAGGCCCGTGCCTAGCTTGAACTACTTAGTTTCCATAACAAAGTGTCGTCACCAATGCGCACACACAAACTATACAAATCCTATGTGGTCAGAGTACAACGACATGCAGCAGCCTAACATACAAAAGTCCTCAACGATCGAGCCCAGACAATGGTCTTGTCATACTTCAAACAGCCAGATAATGTCATCGCCCATTCCTTGATTGGATCTCCCGCTCGCCTTCCACCTCGACCGCCCGCGCCTTCGCCTAATCGCCTTTGCAAATAAAAGAAGGAGCAACCCCGTGTTGTTTCTCTAAAAAGACAGACACATACGACATGGTTCATCTAACAAAAACAACACCGAGTGGTAACCAATTCTAATCCTTCACTGTCACACTAGCAAAGCCCTTCTGCACAACTACTCCTTGATCTCATGCCATATATCCCTGACCAAGTCGGCTCAAATACGAGACTACCATCTGAGCCATACAATTTAGTTGGATCCTAACTGGTAGACATATCAGTCAAACAACTTAATCAACAGCTAAGAACGATTTCCATACTTTGGCAGCGGGATCTCGACCATTTAACTCAATTTCTAACGGTTAGAAATAAAACTCATCATGCATTTGTAAAAGGATCGTAAAATTTAAACTCTCAAACATTTATTTTTTGTTGTTGTCTTCTACTGTACTGCTAAAGCGCTTAACGGTGATAGTGGTGGAGGAACAAAAAGTTATAGCAGGAATAAAGCGGGGATATAGCGAAAAATAACGGAAGTGCAAACTTCATTAAATATAAAATCAAATATTTAAAGTTAATTTATTTTCCCTCTCATATCATTTGTGTAGAAAATAAAAATATTATTTAATCTTATATAACAAAACCAAAGAATATTCTGATGCAAACTAGATTTAATGATTATAGTAGATTTCTAATTTATATTGAGCACTTATGCCTTAAAATTAAAACTTTATCTAACTTTATTGATTTGATCTAAAAGAGTACTAATAATGTCAACTTTCTTATATTAATGTCCCTAAAGCAGAAGCTAAAAAACATTGTTTTAACGGACGTAATAAAAAATAACGGAGCTTAAAGCGGATCTACAATTTAATAACGCTAAATTGAAATAACATAGCAACAGCGGAGATTTTACGAGACTTTAGCACAGCTTTATCTGCACAAGTCTCTTGTAATCTCAACTATTGTAGAAGCAGCAAAATAAGAAAATATTCACAGTAAACACTAAAGCATACTCTATTATGAAACATACGCCACCAGACATGGAGACGAGCATCCCCATGTGGAAACTCCAGTACTTCGCCTGAAGGATGCACGATCATCCTCAACAGAAACATGCACAACTTTCTCCACCGCAGAAATTCAATCAAGTTTGTAAAGTTACAAAACAACTAATTTTTCTACCGTTGGAGTAAAATGATGAGAAGGAATTATCAAGCGGTTTTCACAGTCACATATACAGTACAATAAACAGATAGATAAACAGAAAAGAATAACAAACATATATACTACATGCAAAACGCACACAAAATTAAAAAATGCAGCAACATGAGCAAAACGCCACAAGTACCAAAAATGAAACACTCTTCCTCGCCTTTTCAATCAAGTGTGAAATTTGTTCATTTTCTGGATACTTTTCTGGTACCAAACGTTACAGCAAAGAATGCTGCTCAATTTTGAGATGCTTTACTTGAGGCGGGTGTTGTACGATTTGCAGTGCACGCATTTCTGACCAAGCACGTGAAACTGGACTTCTGATGTCTTTCTGCAATCGTTGCATAATATTTGGACCTACAATCAAGGAATAATTTTTAGTATGTTTTATTAAATGAAACGCACCATATTAATATCATATGATCTTATCATCTATCTTCAAATATGGCGATTAAACATGACATTTTATTTCTATGCCCAATATATATTTCAAATAACATATTTATATTGTTGCATATAGCACAATGTAAGATCATTTTTCCCTGCTAATTTTATCCACAATTAAATGTAACACTCTTGTATAGCACGGAGACAGACTGCTGCTAAGTGTGTTTGCTTACTATCAAATGTTATGTTTATCGGCTTTTTTATACTGTAATGAACAACATTAAAAGCTTGTATTGGTATCAAAAGCAGGTGCAAATTTAAATAAGAACTTGTTGATCATTCATAATCTCGCACCTCATCATTAATTTAATAACAGCACATTTTATTCTGACTTTTCTTATGCAAAATGTTTTTTTTCTTCCCCTTAGACTGATGGGTATGAATGCATACCTAAAAGTTCTTTTTCAAATTCATTTAAAGCATTAACAAAGTATATTTTCATGGTTAAAACGACCAGATATGGAAACTAACCTTCTTATCATGATAAAGTTCAGGCATAGGTGTAGTGGCTACTTCAGTGTCCAATGTCTCCCACACCTTCGACATATCACAAATGGACTTGGAGCAAAGTGGGCATGCATACCTGTTTTATTTTTTATCACGTCCATTCATTAAAACATAAAAGAGGATATCAAATAAGGGGAACACTTTAGAAATTGAAAGGAGAATTATACTTACTGCATATGATCCTGCATTTCCGCCAAGCAGCCTACATGGATGGTATGGCCACATGGCAACACAGTGACATCATTTCTTGAGTCGAACAGATACTGTAATAATGTGTATATTCAATATTATGACATTCGCAAAACTATACCTTTTTCAGAAAAAAAATGAATCAACAATTTGATCTCGGACCAATTTTTGTTTCAGACCTAGGAAAAAAACTTATTTCAAGCGTATGCCTGTTTAGAAACTTATTATAAAAATAGGCTTGTTTCTCACTATACAGCATTTTTGTAAGCACATTTTTTCTTCGTTTTTTAAATATGCTTGCGCACTGAAAATGCACAAGTACAAATTAAAATTTTGCTCTTGCGCATTTTTAGAATTCGCAAGTACAAAATACTATATAGTGAAAAACATGCATACTTTTATAATGAGTTTCGAATCAGGCTTAAATTTTATCTAAGTTTTTTTCTTGGGTGTAAAGCAAAAATTTGTCCTTGGTCTTACCTCAAAGCAAACAGGACAATCATGGTGCATTGCTCTATCCACACAAGAATGGTTGTTCTTCAATAGAACTGAGTAGCAGCAACCTTGTAATATAAAGAAGTAGAAAATTATTGCCAAAGAAAAATTCATAACAAACAAAAAGATAAATGAGGCAAACAAAGTAATATAATTATGGATAAATATTGAAGATAGGTGTATTTATAATCATGTCTTTTCCATGTATCATGAAGCATGGAACCTTCATATTATGATAAAATTATACCTTTGGAAAAAGGGGAAAGAATGCTGAAGTGTGATATGTGTAGGATTGGGTAGAACATTGAGATTTTAATTGATATGACAATTAAAAGAAAACAAACTATGATTTTATATAGTTTCATTTTCTTTGTCGATGCTGGTAGGTCTGGACGAAACTATGTCTAGTTAATCAAAAAACAAGAAAAGCCAAGAAACAAAATTGTGCCTGCCCTATATTTTTCATATTTTCGACTGATGTGATACAATATGATTGAAAGCCTAAAAAAGGGCAATGAAGAAGAAAAATCGGAAACCTATAGAGTTCTAGAGCTCAAAAGAATTTATCCAGATATTGTGCCACTCAGGTATTATAATAAGCCAAAAATTGTTAAATTGGCATATGCTCGAACATTACATGGAGTTCAACAGTTTGAAGACAGAAAAAGCAAAACCCTCATGAAGATGGTTATCTTAATCGGATAAAAGCACCTTCTAGTATTTCCTCAGAAAAAAAATATACGAGGAAAACTTACCACATCTATAGCAATGAAAGAAATTTTCTTGTCCACCAACTCTGCATGAGAAGAGAAGATTACAATGTCAAACTCAGTTATTTAGTTGAGAATAATTGTTAATATATTGCAACGGTTAACAAACCTGCAGATTCCACAGCCATTGCAATGGTATTGCTCCTTGGAAATCTGTGGTTCATGAAAATAAATGGTTAAAGTTGAATTTCAAAGATTAATGCTGAATTTCTAAGATTAAACATAAAAGGAGAATCGAAGACTTACATCATCATCAAAGAATTTACATGTGTCACAATAGTATTTCCCCATACATACACCACATTCAATGCAGATCTGGCGGGCCTGCAATCCAAAATACACAAACTTGTAAGATACGCTTTGTAACAAATTGATCACAAGGCTTGTGGGTTGTTTAAGAAAAGCTAATGTACAAATTAACAGCATCACACATTGGTAAATTTATTTGTGCCTTATTCCTGCTTTTCACGCTGTTTGAAAAGTTCAATTTTCAGTTGCTTGTTTTTATTTTGTCGTCTATAACAACTTCCATTCAAATATAGGAACAACAACCTTTTTTTCAAAATCCTCAGTAGAGTCGCAGAACTTTTTAGATTGAGTGAAAAATTCCAACCATATTGTTGAGTGATTTACAGCTTAAAAAGCCATCAGCACCAAGATGGTACAAGCAAAGTTGTAAAAATCGCTAGGCGGACACTAGGTGTTAAGTATGGACTAGAGATTAATCGTTTAGATATGGATTAATCAAGGATTAATCGTAGCTAGGAATTTTTGATAACTCGTGTATTTTAGATAATAGTTAAGGCTATGGTTGGTTTACCATTTTTAGTTTTTAGTTTTCGTTTATACAAAAAAGCGCACGCCACATGTATATAATGAAAAACGACTAATTTAGAAAATGAAGTTAACATACAAAATAGAAAACAACTTTTTTATTTTTCGTGTTTTGAGAAATAACGGAAACACAAGAAACAATTCATCTTTCCATCGTCCCTTCATCCCCTCTGTCATCCATTTCATTCCCTCCGTCGTCTCTCCCCTCTTCTCATATTTTGTAATTAATGTTGAAAACCCAAAACACAAAATAAACCAAATGGGTCCTTAATGTCTTGTTTAGTGTCAATTTGTATACTTGAAAATTTGGTATTTCAGCTACACTTAAGAGTAAACAAGGAGGCAAGATCACCTAAAACTGGCACATTGATGCTTATACATAACGTTGAACCTTAAATAATGTTTAACAAGTGCTTATATAAATGTTTAGATTCTTAAATGAGGTGGTAAACCTTGTCTAGACAGGTCTAAGAGAATCGCTAGGCGGTAAGCCTCGCCTAGCGCCTAGACGGGGCATAGGCAGAGGCCTGGAAGAATTTTTACAACATAGGGTACAAGTACAACCATATTCACAGTTACTTCAATAGAGAATTAATATTCAAAACAAACTGTAGCAAAATGTAAAGACAAAAAAAAAGATCAACATTACAGTTTTTCAACGTTAAATTATCTTTTTCTCTTTTTTATTTTCATTTACCTGTTTTCAAGATCAAATATAAGGTTGTTATAGTACGTGAACAGAGAAGCAATGCTAAAATATACAAAATTGTGCGCTTTTCTTTGAACATGTTTAATATTTGTAAACTCATTTGAAAACCGAGCTTAATTTTATGTGATCCAGCTTTTAAACAGAGACTTGCAAAGGGGAACTGGCTATACTACTGCCCAAACACTGGCCTACTGGTTGTGATCGACGAGGCAAGACAGCCCTGATCAACTGGCGGAGGGAGGCACCAGAATAACCATTGGGCTCTGTTACATGTGCCCAGAAGCAAGTCATGATTTGCTTTTGATCAGCAACAAAATTCTGATCGACAACTGAACATCGATTGGACAATGCATTGGCGAACATGTTATCATATGAAAGGCTTAATTAGGAATGTATTGTCGGTATTCTGTCTATTGACATTCCATTGCCAATCAGCATTTCATTATTGATTGAAAAAAGAAAAAATGAAGTGTATGTTATGATTGATCTAAATAAATGAATTTGGGCTAGTGTGTTTAGCTTTGCTCCTAAAAAAAGAGAGAAAGTGAACAAAAAAGAAAATTTTAGATAGGACATTCTCATCCAAAACTATGGGGGTGAGCAGAAAAACAGGGTACATGAGCAGAAAATATTAGATAGGACATTCTCATCCAAAATATTAGATAGGACATTCTCATCCAAAACACGAGGGGAATATGATTTTATAATGTTAGATTCCTAACACAAAATAATAGGCACCTATTGTACATGAGTGAAATAGGAATCCATTTTTGGAGATGGTAGTATCGCACTACTATTAAAACCGCAACTTTAAAAATATAAAAACATTCGAGACAATTTATTCTATGTTGTCAAAAGGATGGTTAGAGGTTAATTAAACAATGCTTAAGCAAAAACTACGCATTTTTTTCCATGTTATACTAAGAGCAAAATATCACTTAAACAATGCATGATGGCAGTTAAATCATGTTCGATGGCAGTTAAATCATGTTTAGTGGCACTTCACAGTGCTTAATACCAATTAGCGATGCTTGAACGTAAGAAAAACAGCAAGCATTAGGTTTGATTTATGCTTGTTCCTTCAAACCTAATAGAAAACGATAAACTGGTTAAGTATTAGCATGAGTCTAAGAGGAGATACAAGAGGGCTAAATTTAAAGAAGATTTAAGATGGCTCCAGCGATGAATGTTCGATCCATGCGAAAAATAAGCATAGACTTTGTGATATGCATTCAACAATTGAACATTTATAGCTTTTATTTAAAAGATTAGTCATAACTAGAAAGTATTACTATTGTGTTCAATAACTCGATACAAAATCGGGTTATGTTCTAAGTTTCAAGTTTAAAATGAAGTATTATGCAATTACATTGATGATTTCTACTATGTATAGTTCATTTAATTTATTATTATAATTTTTCATTTAAAAACATGTTGTATATGAATTGTATAAATGTTTTAATATTCAAATCAAGGTTTACAAAGTAGGCATCATTTGAGCGTTGTTCAAATGACACCAAAAAACACCAATAAGCAAGGAGACAAGTCTATATAGTCTTGCCAGCCGCACACCTAAAATAACTTTACACACACAAATGTATGTGTACTTTATATATACACACACACATCATCTAGCATTATAGAATACAGCAGCATTACTGGACCATGCAGATAAAATTCAAAGATATTATGTAAATTGTACAATATTTTATCAAAACTCACCTCTTGTTCAGTACCACACAATGAGCATATAACCTGATAGACAATAAAGGGCTGATGTAAGCAGTTTGATATATTAACTCAAAGAAATGACCCTTGTAATACAATATTGACATACATTTTTCACTTCCCAACGTGGAAGATCATGCCTATGCTTCATGTCCATGGCCACAGAGTTCTGTTCACAACACGATAACGTCATTCACATAAGACAGTGTGATGCAGACACAATATAGTCATAGTAAACAGACGCACTGTAACCATAACATATGTATATAAACAAGCAGTGACCTAAGGAACTTCAGCTAAGAAGTCATCTGGTGTGTCAATAATGAAGGAATAAGATATCTTTATGATGAAATTATATATTTATGCTAACTATCACAATTTGAATTTATGATTCACAATATCAACTGAGTGTGATGATATTATATATTTATGTCATCTGGTAGGGAAAAGGTAAGGATAATCTCCGGATACACAATTGATAATTAATTACATGTTACTACTGTGATATTTAGCAAGGATTTCATATTTCGGCTGTCCTCATAATAATTCTTCATATTAATGTTAAGAACATCTATCTAAAAATAATAAATGCAAATGAAAATGGTTTGTACAGACAGTAACAAAAAACTTCTATCTTGTTTTGATTATCACCACACTAAACTAAACTATTTTCATATATTGTACCACCAATCAACTTACCTTTGCTTCGTTATGACAATGTCGACAATCAAATATCTCACCACAGCAAGGAGCACGGATGCGGCACCTCCTTCGATAATGAGAGCACCTGTTAAGACAATGAAATAAGTCAGAATTAAGATAACATAAAATAGTCATAATAAAAAATGAAGTTAATGCAAATTTGCAGCATACCCATACTGCATACATCCCTTTTCCAGTTTATCACTCGGATCAGCATACGATTCACTTCTAATTGCATCCATATATGCACAAGTACCAATACTGGAATCGCAAAATGCAGGAGTCTGCAGATTGCCGTGTTTACCATCGGCTGACCAAACGTTATCGAAAGAAGCCACCATTTATATTATCTGTACAGACTAACTAGAGGGAGACCTGCAGATATGAAATTCTTTAGCAGGGTAGCCCCAATCGAGGAAAGCAGATAATCACCTTATCAAAGCAGGCAACAACATCAAGAATTTTAGAAATTCTTAATATTGATATTTCTATATAGTGTTGTAGAGCAAATCATATCAGCAATCACACAATCCAAGCAATGTTGACTAGCTCCCAGTGGCTCAATCCCATCAAATACAATCACCAAAATAACCAGTTAAGATTAACCAGCATCTCCAGCTCTGAGCCATATTTGTTATTATCGAGCAAAACGAAAAAACAGGAACCCCGAATCTCCAACAATTCTGGTAAAATCAATACACTAGAGCATCAAATGCAAGACAAAAAAGATAGGGGATAAACAGAAGAGGTGGAAAGGCTTAAGATGGTACTTCAGCATCTCTTTTCAAGTAAGTTTTGTTGATGTGATCAAGCCTACCTTATCGATACATCTGCTCTTCATTCCTGTCAAGGTTTCTTTGGCACCCGTAGAATGTAAGCTTCAGATTTACATCAGAAGAAATAGCAACCTAAATTTTAATCTAATTACCTGGGTTAATACTGATAGCTGTAATATTTATCCTATACCTAATAACTGTAACCATTTTCAAAAAACACAACTCGTCGCATGCTTTATTAAACAGGAAAAAGATTACGACTCGCTGCTATTGTTTGATGTTTGACCGAAAGTTTGATGTTTTCAGACTGAGTATGTGCAGAAAAATAGTATGATTAGCAGTTCAATTCAGTTTGGAATTTGCATCCAATATGAGAACATGAGTTAAAACATCATAAAGATGAATAGAGGAGGAACAAATCATAATGCATGAGATGAAAGAAACTACTTATTTTATACATTGTACTGAGATTTGTGTTGGCAAATCTAATAGAAAGATGTCCGAGAGTGAGAGTTTGACAATATGCATCACACATAAATTATTGGAATCCTATCGTGTATCCACTGCCAATGTCACAACCATATAGGCAAAACATGTAGGACAATGCTATTGGGTTCTTGGAACTTGAGAAGTTATTAAGGAAACACTTAAAGTACACCCATACACTAAGTCAAGCACAAACACATGTTGCACATGAAAACAAGTGTGATATGCACCAAACATGAAACATGTCTACGATGAAGAATAAAGAATTAAGTTGGCTCGTACATCAGGGAGATGACTAATACGCATAGATTCCAAAAACATTTACTACTTTCTTTTGAGTTGATTTTTTTCCATTGGTCCAGAACAACTTTTTTCAAGGTTTTATTGACCGAACTCATGATAAATTTCCCATTAAACTTAACAAGCACCGACATGTTTCCATAAACATTTTGATTACCCGTTACCCATGTACATACAAGCAGCTCGAAAGTAAACCAAAGGTCAAAATAGAAGGTTCAGAACGTTAGATGTATAATTGCAAATTTGTAACCATCGTCCACAAACAGCAAGAGGCATATTTGACAAGTTCAACTCAAAATTTTACAGTAGTTCAAGGCATAATAAAAGACCGATAATGTTTTGAGACATATACTTAAGGTATTAGGACAAAAGCAGTATTATGTGGAAGCAATAAGTTAACTTTTGGCAACTGTTTGGCACAGTAATAGCACATGATTTAATAAAGTCACATCAAGAACAAGTAAATACTACAAACTGGAAAGTCATGCAAAACTAAAAACCAAGTCTAGAATTCCAATCTAAATAATACGAGTAACTTCTGCCTAATGAATCTTTACTCACTTGTATTAAAGCATATCTAATCACACACTTGTGTTCCTCTAAACACTCTCATCTGAACATCATAACACATATCTGTGCTAGCAAAAAAATGAGGATTCACCCCTAACTATGAGCAGGGCCGGCCCAGGGGCAAGCCCACCAAGCCCCTGGGATGGGGTAGCCCACTGAGCCGGGCAACAGAAAAAATCTGTTTTACTTCAAAGTTACAGCTCAATAGCAATCTCCATGTTTGCGATGCTTGAACCCAAAAAAACTAGGGTTTCAAAAATCAACGCCTTCTAAATAATCATCGCTGCATACTCGGCTATTCCATCAGCCATCGTCGGCTCGTCCTTGCCTCCTATGCGATATTTTCTACTGCTGATTTGAAGTCCTGCTACAGTCTCTTTATACTGCCACTGCTAATTAAGTATGCGCATTTCTTGTTTTGAGTTGTCTAATTTTCTAAAATTGAGTCGCCCTTTTACTGCTTTAGATTTCATTAACATTGAAAACGCCTGAAGCTAATAACTTATTAGTATTTAGTTATAAACAACTAGTTTTCTGTAAATAATCGTTTAGGAATTGAAATTTGAAAGCCGAAGCTAAAAAACTAATAATTATTTAGGAACTGATACTTACATCGATGTACTATTTTTCCTGTAGTGTGTGTATGTCTACCCGCAAACATTTAGGCAGAACCCAATATGATTTGCCTGTACACTTAACTAGATACACTAGTTTGTAAACTTGATACATTTAGTTAAAAATTAAATACACTGTTTTGTAAACTATTTGAGACTATAAGTATTGCAGCCCACTTAATGTGGCAACTTTTGTATAAAAAGTTGGTACTTTGTTATGTTATAGTTTTATATGCGATTTTATGCTTATATATAAAAAAGAAAATTTAAAAAAATTGACATGTTATATAGTAAGGGGCAAAAAAATTCACATTGGGCTTGGGCAACCGATTCTTTGGGCCGCCCCTGACTATGAGTATTCAAAAATAAACAAGGCATTCAAATTGAAACATCTTAGCTTCTTAAGCTTTGCAAATACGCAGCTCGATACTATAAAAGAAGGCTGCAATTCTGAAACTGAACCTTAGAGCCAGTGGCAGCATATGGGTTTGTCAAAGACAAGATTGTATTTGATTTATTTTTATTGAAATGTTTTTTTTTCTTTCTAAATATGAATGTTTCCTTTGTATGAATGCAGTGTTACTTATGTTTGTCCCCTTGTAAGAGGAGATATAGAAGAAAAAATATTGTCCTCGGACTTCAAGTATGTTTCAATATTCACTCTTAAAGAGCAACCACAACAAGGAGCACAAATGCACATGTCTCTGCGAATTGCAAATAAAATATAGATGTACTAAAATACACATTTTTTCGTAAAATGGTAGGAATCAGCCCTAAGTGCAAATGCTGGGAGCTATCGGTGTAAATCACTAGCTATGATTTAAAAAATATGCTATTTATTGTATATCATTAAGGAGATGTCCTTCCTAGGTGGATTGACCCTTCCTAGGTGGGTTGCGCTAGTCAATCTACACTAATCTTTCAAATATGGCTATCATCTAATAACCACAAACAAGCCAATCAGCAATTTTTGATATACAAAATATAGCTTGCTTTTGATGAATCCTAAGCATACCGAATTGCTTAGCAAATTAAACCTAAATCTTACATACGATTAGCAAACAGTGATACAATTGCTAATCAATCAAAAAAAATAAACAATTAATTACCTAAAATCACACCCAACAAAAGCAAAAAAATATAAATCAAATAGCACGAGGTACGAACAACAGTATCAACGATTGATGAACTTTGCGTTTAATCACTAGCGGATATCCGATCGGAGATCAAAGCAGTGAGAAAAGAGATCGCCTTCGATTTGGAAACTTGGGAAATTCTGTTTCTATGGGTGAAGATTAAAAGGACAAAGTATTCTGGAGAATTCCACAGAATTATGAGGGTATTGATAACTGGAGATATTTTGGTCGAAAAAGACAAATTTAATATGTTCTGATAATGTTTGGTATATATGGGGGTAGTTTTGGAATATCTGAACAATTGACGTGGAGCGGAGCAAAATATCTTTGCCTTAACAACGCAAGGATTACAGACTCAGTGGTTTGGTTTAAAAGTTCGGTGCCTATAGCTGTAATTCTGGGATGGGAACAAAAGTTTGGTCAGATTTGAACTTTAGAAAATTGATAATAACCAAAGTTTGGATGTAAGATATGTGCATATACGCCTACTCTCAAGAAGGATGTAAATCTAATGTTTAAACAACTCAAGGTCGTATGTTAACATCGCCATAACATAGTCCAAGTTTATTTCGATCGATACATCGAGTAATAATAGCCATCTCATTCGATGTGCAGAACTATTGAAAAAATCAACGGTATCCTATATCTTTATTAACAGTTGATTTGGAAGCGCAAATTTTTAGTCCGACCGTAAACTTTCAAAATTGCCCTTTATATGAGACATGAAAAAATATATGTGAATGTTAATTAATTTAAACAAATGAACATATCTTAATTTATTGTACACCATATCTAGAGATTTATGAATTTCGAGGTTATGCATTAAACTGTGAATAGATGATACAAATATCAAAACGGAAATTGTTTTACAATGTTGGAAACGATTTAATTAGTTGATTTTGATTAATTAATTTAAACAAATGAATATATTTTGATTTATTGTATGTCATATCTGAATATTTATGAATTTCAAGGTTATGCATTGAACTGTGAATAAATGATACAATTATCAAATGTATATGTATGAGAAACTTAGTGTAAAAACAGATGTAAGGGAATAGGAATAAAATATTGGATAGTGGAATTAATAAGCATTAATTTGCATTAATTCAATAATGCCGTTATTATATCAATTTACTGCACCATCAAGCAAGTGGCTGATATAACGTTATACAATCATAAGAATAAACGCATAGCAAAATTAAGGGCAGTAACTATATAACGTTATACAATTATGGGCAGCAACCATATAATGTTATACAATTCTGTTTATAAACTGAAAAATATAACATGTTACATGTATCAATAAAAATCCTATTATAGTATTTATGACCATTAGATATCACTCGGTAGTATATACCATGTATAACGTTACATAATATTTGACCATATCAGTCGATTAAGATTTCTGTAGACTGTAATTTTTTTCCTACCCTGATTCGAAATTTTTTGAATCAATGAGTTAAGATACTGCAGATGAGTTAAAATAGACCGACATACATATCCATAACCCTTAATCGGTCCATTATAAAAATATTCGAACTTCATAACACTAATATAGCATTCTAGACATATCTACCGAATCCTATAAATGCCATCACTCTATCCATCCATATTCACATCTCTTTCCACCCCTATCCCTTTTCCACTTTTCTCTCCTATCATCTCCATTCAGATCCCTCACCACCGCTGTTTCCTTTTGGGCACTCTTCATTAAGTTGCCCGCCATCGTTAATCTCCAATATCACAGCTTTAGGTTAGTATAATTATACCACTGAAACTGCGCTTTACACTATAGCCGTATCTTACACTTATATATTTCAATCTTATTCTATAGGTAAAAAATCATTTCTGCAACTGCAGCTTCTACACTTCTGTTTTATATTAAAAATGTATTTTGGACTTTTTAGAATTTTTTTGTATTGTTTATTTAAATGCATTGCTCTGTGTATTCTCAAAATAATTTCATCATTACATGTTATTTACGGATATAAAATCAACCGATCGATGAAAATTTATTTTTCATGTTATTTTTTAGTTTTAAATATATTTCAATCTTATTCTACGGGGAAAAAATCATTTCTGTGACTACAACTTCTACATTTCTGTTTTATATTAAAAGGGTAATTTGCACTTTTTAGAATTTGTTTGCATTGTTTATTTAAGTGTATTACTCTGTGTATTCTCTAAATAATATCATGATTACATGTTATTTACGGATATAAAATCAACCGATCGATGAAAATTTATTTTATTTTCATGTTTTTTTTAATTTTTAGATATGCATAAAAATTATGCTTCTTATAAAAAATGTTCAAAAGTGCATATCAGTCATCACGTTATTATTACTTTACTCTATATATTAAAAAATTAATTTCAGCATACAACACAATTTATCAGTCAACCAATAGATATTAAACACTCTGATAAGCAAAGGTCGACTCAAAATGATGATATATCTCCAAAAGCATCTTCAACGAAAGATAGTGTACATATCCAGAAATCAACAAAGACGATAAAAATCCCCCTCGAAAGATGATTATGGCTGGGATGATAAATTTACTTATGAAGTGGTAAGTGATATATCATTCAAAAAATTTGAAAAAATAATATAATTAAATTTTATTATCTTTATCGGTATTCTCTTCATGTTTTTGCTATCAGCGTAAACTTCCACAAACACCTCTATAGATATTACTAGATGTTACTATTACTTAAAAATATGATCTAGCAACTATACTTTTTTACAAATTCAATACGCTCTCCTACATATATTACCAAACTTATTATCATTTAAATATACGATCTAACAATTAAACTTTCTATACGTTTTCACTCTTTATTAATTGATAGCAGAAACGAAAATTCAACCTAACGAAAAATTAAATGTTCCAACTTAAAGTGAAATTCAAACTGATTATACATGATTCTAATTCAAAAACATAGCTACATATCTAAGAAAATTATTTCTCTTAAATATATTAAGCACATATAATTTGTAAAAAAAATTAATTTACTCGGAAAGCATGTTCTATCATCACGCGTGAAGTGCGTGTCGTAACACTCGTTATTATAAGCGATGTTGTAGGATTAGAATAGAAAGAAGCAAAAGAAGTAGGAGTATGGTTAAGATTGAAAGCAGTAGTAAAAGACAATCAAATATTTTGCTTTTCCTCCAAGATGGTGGCATATTAATTAAATCTCTTATTGCTTATGAAGCTTAGGGTCAGAGCATGTGTAATATTGTTCGGTCTTCAACGTTTATATGAAGGAGCCTCTCTAGGACTTCTTTATGGCTCTCATCGCCACTTGTCGGCTTCTTTAATATATTGATTTACAGGAAATTATTGTCAAGGACAAAATTTCTCAGCGTTTTTGCCTCAAGGACAGGCCTTCAATATTTTATCCTAAAGGACAACTTTCTTTAGGTATCAGTTTTTAGTCATTGATAGCAGTTTTTAGGTATCAGTTTGTAGTTATCGGTAGCAGTTTTTAGGTATCAGTTTTTAGCTTGGTAGCAGTTTTGTTGTCCTTATGAATAATTTTGAAAAATGTTTGTCCTTATGAATAATTTTTAGAAGAATGTTTGTCCTTGTGGTAAAAATATTGAGGTTGTGTCCTTGAGGCAAAAAATATACAAATCTTTGTCCTTTAAATTAATTCCCCCATTGATTTATTGATGCAGGAAAGGGAAGGTGAATTAGTCCTTAAAGGTCCGTTGTTAAATCTTTCAAATCAAGCGTTTGGAGCCTTTGGAGTTTATTCCATATGACTTGAGAGGTCTTATGTCTGTAACGACCCTCCATCCGTAACAACTATAATCCATGCTTGCAAGCATTCAGATTACATAAGTATCAGGGATGATGTTCTTTCAAAGGTAGAATATAAAACAACACGGAGCATCACATCTATAAATATAATAAATATAAAAGTGAAAGGAATAAAATATAATATCAATATAAACATGTAATAGACTAAGTGCATATTATATCAAAGAGACATAAGATTCAATATCATGATATATTGTATAAATGGTACATCAAATCTCATATACAAAATGTCTCAAAATGAATATAGTCCAACATGTCAATATCCCAAAAATACTTGATAGATATAATCATAATGGTAAATAGTTATGGCTGTATAAATCACCTCCAACTAGCAAATGGCACTACGATGGAGATGTGCGTCTACTTATTAGCTATCTACTACTTATTTGATATTTTTCTCAGACATTCTGACTATTTATTTATTTTCAGCATCTAGAGATATTTTGAAAATTAGAGACCATTAGTTATAGTTCATTGTATTTATTTAGGGTTACATTATTTTTATTTTCAGTATTATATTTGGTTCCTTCCGTTGTGATTTTCAAAAAGTGTAAAATATTGTAGATGACTCTATGATCTGTTTTATAATTAATTTAAAAACGATCCATTATCTATGAGGTCATTGATGTCAGTTACACTTTTAGACATTGATCGGGACATTGCAGATGATAGGTTGTTATATTGGTAGCTCGGGAAAAGTTGGACCGAGGTTTTTAGGGCCTTTTCCTATTTTAGAAAGAGTGAGGAACTTAGCTTATAGGGTGGAGCTTCATGGAAAGTTTTCGAGAGTTCATAATGCCTTCTATGTGTCGCACTTACGAAGATGTTTACACGATTCAGCTAGTGTGGTTGAGCCACAAATAGAAGATGTCAAAGTGGGGAGAGATTCACTTGTCCGTCGTGCACCTATCTACGTTATTAAGCATATGACAAAGCAACTCCGAAATAAAGTAGTTAAACTAGTCAATATCCAGTAAGCAAATGATCCAGCTGAGTGTACTGCGAGCCAAAAGGGAAGATTATAGCTTCCTATCACTTACTCTTTTCCAGTATGTTTTCCTATTTTGTTTGCTTAATTAAATTAGGAAATTAGATGGTGCGGTATGATTTGTTGTTTGACTTATGTTTTTCTATATGACCTGACTTATTTTATATCATGTTGCATATATGTAAAAATTATCGGTATATTTACGATGTTTTTCATCTATGCTAATATGTCATGATCTTGCATTCATATAGGAGTTGCATTAATATTTATGCATTTATCACCTGTTATACTCATAACATATGTTGATTTGATGGATGAATGTTATTTTTTTGCACCTATTTTTCTATTGCTACATACACTACAACAAAAAGTGTCTTTTATAGCGGCATATAGCCGCTATTAATCACAACCATTGCGGTTTGATAAGCACTGTATATCGACATGTTATAAAAAACTGGTGAATATTTATAACACAAAATATGCCGCTATGGTTGAGCTTAGTTTTATAACGCAAATTCGCCGCTATGGTACGTTAATTCAATAGCTCATTATAGCCGCTATAATACAGCTAAATCTCAACGGAACTGGAAATCTTTATAACACCATTTTGCCGCTATAAAATATTTATTCAATAGCTTATTATAGCCGCTATAATACAGCTAAATCTCAACGGAATTGGAAATCTTTATAACACCATTTTGCCGCTATAAAATATTTATTCAATAGTTAACACAGAGAAACATTAAAGCAATCCTTCCAAATATTACAGTGTACAAACATTAAAGCAAGTGCATAACCATTGAATAAAACATAAGCCTGCAGCCAAGTTAACATAGAGAAACAGAAAATAATGTCAGTTTAATAAGTGTACAAACATTACAGAGTACAAACATTAAAGCAATCCTTCCAAATATTACAGAGTACAAACATTACAGAGTTCCAACATGCATATGGTTGTAGCTCACCCGAAACGGAAGCAAGTTAAAGTCGGTTGTTTGCTATTCTCTACTTCAACATGCAGTAGAATCACAATCAACTTCAGTTCTCTCAGTCACCCAGACACTTGGTCAACCAACTACACCCAGTCATACAACCACTCAGCCTCAGCAATACATGCTTCAACAACTCATTAATATCAGCATGTATACAAGTGCTTCAAAGTGCAGTTTCAGCAAATGTGCATTCCTCAGTGTAGTTTCAGCAAATCGAGGCCAGCATAGCTTTATGTCGCCCAGTCGTCGTCAAATGCTCATCTGAACTGCATCGGCATTTCATCACGCGGCTCGTTCGTTTTAATCTATACCAAAGGCAAACATACAACTTAGTGAAGCGCAACACATCTACAAGTCATTTTATTCAAAATATAAATCAATGTTTTTTATTCATGATTATTATCTTCTTTTTTTATCATCCAAGTGATGACCTTTTATGGGAATTATGAAGTTTGTCTGTTGCTTTTTGAATGCATTTGTGAGCTTTATTAAGTCTTTATTTGGATTTCTAGATTTTGAGTGTCGTCGGAAAAATTACACTAAGAAGAGATGAATATTACAGAGTACAAACATTACAGAGTTCCAACATTATTAAGTCTTTATTTGTTCACCTATAAATGGATATATTACTAATCATAACAATTCAATATATATTTTACTCAAATTTGTTTCATGTAAAAGATCTTTTAATTGGGGTAACTATTACACCAAGAAGAGATGAATATGGTTTTGCTTCATCATGCTAATTCATGCCCACATACTTTGTCTTCATGCTTTTCTAAGTTAAATAATTAACTCTTAATTTATAAACCACCTAGCTTTGGTTACTATTTTCATACCTTGCTTTAAAATATTACTTTAACTGATTTATCATATTTACATATTACCGATCAAAATTATTCAACATGAAAGAACACTGTATCTGGGTGTTCCTCTATTCACTAGTAAACTAAAGCAAGAGATTTCTGGCCACTATTGGACAAAATAAATAGAAAAATTAACAATTGTAATAATAAGTTGTTAAATATAAGTGGCATAATTGAACTTAATAAAACTGTTATTTATCCCATTATTGATTTCTAGATGCATTTTTGTCAGACCTCATGTCCGTTATTAAGAAGAAAAACTCGATATGCTCAAATTTTCTATGGCAAAGTATATCCCACAAATTAAATTGAGCTGATGTATGTAAACAAAAAGTAGAAGGTGGATTTGGTATACCAAAATTAGAAGATTTGTCGTAAGCGAACATGTTAAAACTTAACATCTGATTGTTTGGGGGCATGGTGGACTAGAAATAGATATACGAAGCTTCAAAATGCTAGGTTAAGTATGACGTCAGGTATCGGATGCATGGATGTCAGTTGGGCAGCACGATACATATTTGTGTAAGTTTTTAGTGACTCATGGAGAGTTATAACCCTATTATAATTTATAGGAAATTATCGGTCTTGGAAAAGTGCAAAGATACCTTATAGATCTTGTTATAGAAGACCTCAAGCAATCTGAGTTCAACTTTAGGATGAGATAGCCCAACCTGTCAAGATGAAAAAAAATGGCATTTGCTTACTGATACTGACAAATTAATTTTAAGATTTGATGCTTTTAACATAAAGCATGGACACACCAAATTGAAATAATACTAGAAACTAACCTTTGCCTTAAGGTAATTAATCACATCACCAACTGTGCTATTTTTAGGTAGTCTAATACTGTGAACTACCCCCTAGAAAGAACAAGAAAAGCCATCCATTAAATCCATAAATTCCGACAGTACAACCAGGCATCAACATGAAATGAACTAACCTCGTCCTTCAGAGAACTATGAAAAGCCACTTTCAGCGTTTTCAAACATTATAGTTCAAGAAGAGGCATGTCCAATACTTCATAATACAATATATCAGATGTTTGTGAACAAATGAAACAGATTTCACGATTCATCACTTTAGTTAAGTACATCTACATGCCCTCTATGAGTTTAATGGCAATATATTCTAGTTTTCCACAAAAGTTGAATTGTTTTAAGATAAGCATGTGGAAAAAAAATTAAGAACGTTATACGGAAAGAAAAACTTTCAGAGAAATTCACTTGCAAAGTAGCAATACTTCTTATAATTGTTTATAGTTCTAAATTTGGAACATAAACTACCTGATTATAATGTACTAGCATGTTAGAAAGGCGTTCAACTCCTTGATACTTGATTGGTTGAGGTTTAGGCTGCTGAGAATAGCAATTGTGAGAAGTTAGCCTTATATCGAAACAACACGGTAAATACGAGCCAAAAAAAAAATCTGAAAAGTAAATTTGCTGATTATTGTAAAAGCCTTAATGTTTCAAATATAATCGGTTTTATAAATGCTCTATATCTTTATTTTGTTTATTATATGTTCTAGCAAATAATTCACACCGTCTCTGTTTGTTAATAAGAAATAAGTTTTGGCTCCAGAGATGTTTAGAATTGTCACAGGCTCACAACTATTTTCTTTTTTGTATGACTAATGTATCACTTGGTTCACTATATCCTCCATTTAAAAATAAAATAAATAATAGTCAAATCGAAGCATCAAACAGATAGGTGCTCTGTAAAATGCCAATATCAATTAGAATCAAAGCCAATAATGTTTAGAATCGAAGCATCAAACAGATAGGTGCTCTGTAAAATGGCAATATCAATTAGACTCAAACAGATAGGTACCCTGATTTCCCAAACCCTAGAAACAAATTTGATGCTTTTGTCACAATTAATGCTTTTGTGCCGTAACTAATTATCATAGATATTGCAATGATTTTACCAGAGTTTGAAAATGATGTAATTGGGTTTCTTCATATTGTTTCCAAATAATGTACTGTGTTGTTTGGTGAAGAATTTACTGCAAATGTTTCTAGTAATCGGATGATTGCTGTTAACTACCCGCATGTAGTTAGAACAACAAATTTGTCAGCGTACAACTGCTTGAATTTGCAAAAGAAAATGGGTTGTGCAAGATATTGATTCAATTACTTTAGTAGGATAAACATTCATTCGATTGAGATGCAGGTTCATTACCTATTTGGTAAAATCCTACCCTTCTTAGAAACCAATGGCTAAAGCCATTCCTCCACTCATCACCTCCTTCTTCCTCTCAATTCATTCTCAATCCGAGCAACAAATTCTCCTCCAAATAAAACAAGACTTTGGAAATCCAAACTCACTTCAATCATGGAATACTTCAACCCATCTCTGCAGCTGGACTGGTGTCTCATGCTCCTCAAACCATGTAACCAGCATCACCTTATCCAACTCCGGCCTTCAAGAACCAATTCCTGATTCAATCTGTAAACTCACAAATCTCTCATATCTCGATCTTTCTTATAACAACATTATTGGTTCATTCCCTACAAATCTCTACAACTGTACAAACTTAGAGTATCTTGATATATCTCAAAATCGCTTTGTGGGCACCGTTCCGGTTTCAGTTAATCGGTTATCAAAGAAACTTACGTATCTGAGCCTTTCTGCTAACAATTTTACGGGTAATATACCAGCTACTCGAAGATGACATATTTTGAATAAAAAATGAATGCATGTACAGATAACCCATCTCTTTTAACGATTAATACATACCTAGTATTTTCGCTTCATTAAGTCCAAGCAAAATCCTCCCAAATAATCTCACGGATTCACGCATCTCTTTCAATCATTGCTGCCAAATTGCATCGGGTCTTTCATATTCGATAAATTATAATTGTGTTTTACGATTTTTTTTGTAGCTTTTGAGTGATTAAAAATAAAAACTCATGTAATTCTTGATTAGACGTTGAGCTTTTGTTACGGGAGAAGAAGCATTACAAGCTTTCCCTGTTTCATTACAAGCATAAACACCATGAACCCATCATTTGGACCCGTATAACATTCCCCATCTAAACCAATGAAATGACAATCTAAGTTAAATACAAACTTATTAAGAACACGTGCTATGCTGAAACCAACAAGCGCCTAAATCCACAAAAATTCAAACATAAACAAGCATGTTTAAAAACCTTTAAGAATTTATCGAATCACGTATTTATCACATTTTTTTACATAATAATTTTTTGTGCACCGCTGTAACGACCCAGAATTTTGAACAAATTAAATTGAGAATATTTAATTAATTTTAAATATTTGAACGATGATTTAATTTGAATCCCCGATATAACTCTGAATTTGGCGATTAAATTATAGAATTTAATCTGTTGATAGTTGAATAAAAATTTGAATCTTCATTTTTAAGCTGAAGAAAAATATTTCGAAAGCTTTTAAAATTCGTATTGATATTACTGAAGATAACAGAAGCTTCAGAATTGAATTTGAAAATGGTTTGTTCAGTTTTGAAAATTTTCGTTCGTATCGATATTTAAAAATAGCCGTCCGAGGCACAGTCTCGGAATTCGACGAAACCAGTTCCATTGGGTCCGTAATATTGTATTTTTATCGGGTTTCAAATTTCATAGCGTTTGGAGTTGTTATGAGAGCACACGATAGATCAACGCGTTGAAGTTTTAAAACGAATTTAATTTAAAAATTTTAAATTTTTAAATTGGTCAACCGGCAGCATGTTCTCTCCCTGAAATCGCGCCTGCAATCGCGAAAAGGATCGTGTGAACCATGCCTCGTCTAAAATTAAATAACCGTCTCCCTCTTCCATCAGTTCGAAAGAAAAAAAGGAGAAAAATCATCTCGTTCCAAAGCAGTTTAAAATCAAATGGCCGAAGTATAAAACAACCAGCTTCCTCTTCATTTCAATTTAACGAAGTCATTCCCCTTTCCTAAAACCAAAATCAAAAGACATGAGCTCGTCTCGAGCTGCCTTAGAATCGCGAGTGTATTATCGAACGCGAGCTAGGGCAGCGAATGGGTGGTAGCGCGATCTCGCGCGGAGGCGCAGTGGGTTCGAGGCGGAGAGGATTGGGGATTCGCGAGCGACAGTGGTGGCGCGCGTGCAAGCACCGCGAATAGGGGTCGGCGATCCAAAGCAAAGTGGTGGCAGCGGCATATCGCGACGTCGCGACTGGCGTAGGCGGCCTGGGAACTCGCGACTAGGAGTTAGATGGGTGCGAGTTCGATGTCACGATGATGGCGACTCGATGGGGAAGCATCGCGATTATGGTATAAGCTCGATGGCGTGCTCGTTTGGGTGCGGCGATTGTAGCTTGGTTGGGGTTATCGTCGACTACGACAACAAGATCGTCAGAGACTCGATCTCGAGCTGGGTTCATGAAGGCAGTAAGGTAAAAATTTGTTTTCGAATTTAATATATACGCAGTTGAAAAAAAATATATATATGCAGGTTACTCACATTTTAATATGAAAAAAATATATATATATAGGAAAGTTGTTAAAAGAAATACATGGAAATTTTAAGTGTTGTAGAATTTATATAAAAGTTTATGATATATAAAAGAATTTTATACAAAGAAATTTATATAAGCAAATGTTTGAAATGTTTATGTAAATGAGATTTTTGTATAAAGTAAGAGGAAAGTTAGTTGAAATTAAAAGGTTTAGTTAAATAAATTTATTAAAAGTAATTGGTTTAAAATAAAATCATTGGGTAATTAAAATTACCAAACGAAAATTGGTTATTCGATTATCTCAAATATTAACAAATTGTATAATATTTATACAAGGTCTATAAATCGAGAAAACAAGTCGAGATGGAAATGGATTGCAAAATAAAAGCTAAGGTGAGATTTTTCTCACTCAAAAATATATTTTGAATTGCAGTTATTGATTGTGTTGATTGCTATTAATTGTGATATTAGATATAGTAGGATATATCTATATATATATAGCAATATATACATATTGGCATATGTATATATTGGATTGATGATTTCCCGCCTCGTATAGCGGATGAGACCCTATTGCACCGTTAGTAAGCGGATGATTTTTATAAAACCCATATACCGCGATATTCCACCTCGAAGTGGAATTGGTATTGTGCTAACATCTGTGGATGCAGGGAAACAGGTTGGAGGGATCCAACTGGATTCCTCACCAGTAGTATTTATTTACAGATATTGATGTATATTCTGTTATCATATGTTGATATATGATGTTTGATGTTGTGATTGACTAATTGGTGCTGTTGCATCATCGGATTCAAGTTTTGAAGTTTAAAAATAACGACTTTTACTTTAAAAGAGAATTTTTAAAGTGATATTTGAAAATATACGTTTTATGGAATTTTTGAATTGATTTATAAACGTTAAGATTTTAAAGTTATAAAAGTTAAGATTTGTGAATTATAACCAAAAGGTAATTTCTTTTGAAATAAATAGTTAAGAAATTTATAAAATGGTTTTAAATGGGAATTTTTGAATTATTAAAAAACGATGTATGTAAAAGATGTACAAGATTGATATTTTAAACTTTAAAATGTTGGTATTATAAAACGAGTTTTTATAAGCGTTAAAATGAATTTTTAAGAATTTATAAATAAATGAAATTTATAAATAAATGAAATTTATAAATTGTGAACTTATAAATGGAAATGATTTTGTAAGATAAAGGAATTATAAGTATTTAACTTATAATATGGATTGTTGGTATAAGATTTGAGTTATGAATCGAATTGTTAATAAAGGAGATTTATTAAATTGAAGTTGTTAGACAATAGAAATAGAATTTATAAACGTTGTTTTATAAATTCGAAATCAATTGGATTTGATAAATTAAATATAGAAGGTTGTTAAAGGAGATACATTCGCGATTTTGGATAGCGAATTTTTATTGAAATAAAATGTGTAGAAAATATTGAAATGGGGTTAGTGAAGTATATTCACGATTTTGGACAGTGAATACATCGTTAAGTAAAATGGATATGGTTTTGGGAAAGTGATATTTTAAATGAAGTTAATTATTTTAAAAGATGTTTTAAAATGTGTTAAATATCGAAACCATAGATTTCAACATTCATTGTTGAAATAGACGTTTTCGAGGAAGAAGGAAATGGTGGACTATAACACTGTTGTTATAGTAAATAATTTCCGAAAGGAAATGTTTTTTTAGTATTGGGATTTATATATCTATCTTAATTTCGAACCCCTATACTAGTGATTTTGAGTCGTCGTAACGATGTTTTACGTAACATTCGTTTTGACTCAAATAGATGTTGTTATAGTAAACGGTTTCCTTAAAAGAATGAAATATATACTTAATTTGATTTAAGTATATCGAATATTTTCAAGTGTTGAAAATAAAATAGATTTTTGAACTACTTATTATTAAATAAGTATGGAAATGTTTTTCCAATATGAAATGAAATGTTTTTGAGAATTTATCTTCTTAAAGATAAATTGAAATTGAATATTGAAATCGATTTGAAAATCGTATATCAGTAGATATTTTGAAATATAAATTCACTATGGAATTTATAAAAGAAAGGGAATGGAAATTCGTTTTAAAAATAAACGTTGATTTATTTTTGAAGTGTGGAAATTTTATATCTAGTAAAGATATTTTGGAAGATAAAATAATTTGGGAAAATTATTTGGAATCTGATGATGTTGCGCATCTTTATTGATAGTTAAATAACCGACTATCAATAATTACCTTTAGATAGGTATTTGTTGTGATTGGATGAATTTGAATGCCACACTTATTTTTAAATAATCGCTCACTATTCGGGTTAGCCGGGAAAGGACCATGGGGTCGTATAACCCATTCCGAATATGTGATACGTCGTTATGAATTGCATTCGAAGACCGGTGTTGAAGACCGGATATTTTTGAAAACAGAAGGATTACCGTCGAGTTACTCTACATCGGCTGATCTCCGATTTAGAGGTTTTATCACCCTTAGTGACGGGAAGTCCGGACGTGATTAGAAATTTATCCGGATATGCAAGGGCTTCGTGAGAAGTGCCTTCGGTTCTGTTCGATCCCGGAACAGACTTGTATGGATTGTGTGTCTGATGTTACAATTTGAGATATAAAGCTGATTTCTTTCAAATACATTTCTGTTGGTGGCGGAGAATTTATTCTCTTAGCTTAACACCCTTCTCTGAGACGTACGAGCTCAGAGGTTATGTAGTTGAAATTTATCAGCAATATATTCCTAATTTGGTAACGTGACATGCTAAGTGTTGCTGTGAAGTGATCAGTGTTTGATCATTTGTGATATGATCATTTGTTTGATCTTATATCTTGGTGATCATAGGTTGATCATTTGTTTGACCCGAAGCATGGCTTTTTGAGAAGCGTAGCTTTGTGGACGAGACTTCGTCGAGCCTCACACCCCGGAAATGGTCAAAACAGGAAGGATGCGGCAAGGTTCTAGGGAGTAGCGCCCCTTAGTGTATGTCATTCCTTCTGGATAGAGGTGGTATCATGGTATGGAGCCCAGATACTTAACCTATGTGGTTGCTGCATTATTATTATGTGGTTTGTTGCGAATCGGGGATCCTCGGGAAGATCGGTTACGATCGGGGGATGACATACGCATGTCAGTAGTTACCTATTTTTGCAGAGGTAACCCGGCCTTGTGTTGGCAGAGATCCGGTTAGGTTCTCGGGTCGTCTATTCCAGGGACGTACCCATCGTGGAAAAGGAAGTTCCTTAGCCTGACCATTTGTTGGAAATCCAAAGAAACAATACGAGCCTTTACGATTTCAATTGTATAACCTGTCTCCTCAGGAGGCAGCTATAGCAGGCATAATATAATGGTACCTATGCTGGCTAAGATTTATATTCTACTTTCGAAATGTTTTCTACACTATGCACTAATAATAATATCAAAAATGATTTGATTTTGCGTAGTAAGCATCTTTGACTAACATAAGAAGAAATCTCCTCCAAGTCTGCGTTTGCATTGTGTGTGTGGTGGGAGGTCTTATGGTAGTTTCATTTTCCAAAAGCATTGCGAATTTACTTTAAAATTTTTCTGTTGATTATTTTAAAGAATAACTGTTTTACGATCTCACACCAGTCACCATGACTGACTCGGAGTTTATTGTTCCCCTTCTAAACTCTGGGTGCCCACCAATTTCCACACGGGCAGCCTAGAGTTATATTATCAGGATATTCTGGATATTCTGGAACTTTGGAAGCAAGATGGATGACGAGACGTAGTATTTGTATCTGATATGATTTATTCCGCCGTGTATTCTGTATGAGGACAAGTTTATAAAACTGTCCATTGTTGTATATTGACTCTGATTGATGTATGTATAAACTGATATAGTTCTTTGTTTTAAAAGACTAGTGTTTATCTATTATATATTGTTCCACTGCGATATGTGAGATTCTGATATTGTTCTGTTTCTGTTGCTGTTCTGTTGTTCTGTTGTTCTCCTTCTTTCTTTTTCTTCTTTCTTCTCTTCTTCTTCTACTCTTTTCTTCTTCTTCTACCTTTTTCTTCTTTTTAAAACCATAACTTTTCGGGTTTCCGGCATTCGATGGCTCGGCAGTCGATAAAGTGAGTATCGATGTCGAATTTTCGAAAGTCGAAAATTCCGGGATGTTACAACCGCACTCCATTCTGCTAATATAATGTTCCTTGAGTAAGTATAATCTTAGTCACACTGGTTAAATTCAGGCATCGTATAGATTTGGTCTTGAGCCCCAATTATTTCAATATATATGAAATATAAACAAAGAATAAAATGGAGAGCACAACTCATAAAAGCAAACAAGATCTGACCCCAAAAATACATCATTTTTTGACCTGAGACATTCAGTAGAAGAATCCTGTCTTTGAATTTCTCGTGGAAAAGAGTATCTCGCTTCAGCTTCTTCCTATACCGCATCTCTGTTTCCAGACTGAAGAGGCTTAGAATTAAATTCAGGGGAAGATGAGCGTGATGAATTTGACTTCTCTACACTGCAAAATATAGTAGGGCGTTGACAAGCTTGAGGCAAGCTGGGATCGACAGCAAGCGACGAATATGAGGAGTTAAGGGCAGAGGCGATGAAAAGGGAGGAGATTTTTTGTGAGGATTTGGGGAAATAAATTCATGAAGAGGAAAGAGAAAAACTATTAGAAGAAGCAGCGGCCACGAAAATAATTTGGAGATGGAAATAGAATAGAACGTGGATTAGGGCTTTCTTCGTTTTGGGAGGGAGACGAAAAGGGTTAAGCGAGGGAAACAAAATGGTTAAGTGTTTTTAGAGGCAGTCGAAAATTTTGGGACCAGCGTTACATAGATACAGTACAAATTAAACAAGTATAAAACAAATCAAAAAGCTAAATAATAACGCTTAGAATAAATGCGCTATTAAATTGCGTTATCAATAACATATTTTCTTGTAGTGATAGTGTTATTTGTATTCAGATTAAAGTTGATATCTATATGGTTATCACATCTTATATTACTAGGAATGTTATTAATCAAATATTTTTGATATAAATAGTTTGGATTGCTTTGTGTGTGGTGTGGTTTGAGTGTATGTATTGTACATACACATGGTTGTTATTGTATAGTTAAGTCCACGAGTTACATTTTTTTCTATCCTTTCGAATTTCAGGGACAAAATACTTTTAAGGGGGGAGAATGTAATACCTCGATTTTTTAATAAAAATAACTAATTAATTAACATTATCAAAAATACATGGTTTTACCGACGCCATTAAGTCGTTCATAAGTCGTCTATATACCCTTTGCCGATGACTTACCTACGACAAAATGGTCGTCGATATAAACCTTATGGCAAAATAGACTTCAACGACTTGCGAACGATAACTGTTAGCATAATACCGATGATTTAACGACGACTGATTTTTCGACGACTTGCCGACAACATTATGGCCGACAACTTGTAGACGCCTGACTCAAAATGTAAAATCTGGATTTTTCGACAATTTGCTGAAACTGTAACGACCCGACTTTTCAACCCTCGAATGTCTACACTAATACATGCACGGTATTCGTGTGCCGAACACCCAATTGCCGAAAAGACAGATAATTATGGTAAAGTAAAAAGAAAATGAAATAGAACAAGAAATGTAGAACACGATATCAGAATCTTATAAGTGGAACGATAAAATACAATATTCAAAAAGACAATACAAAGGATTACTATAACGCTCCATCTTTATACCCATACTAACAAAGGATATTACATAGTAATATCATCTACTAATACGGAGAATAAGGCTAGATAGGAGCGACCATCCATGTTTATTCTCCGTATTAGCAGATGATATTACTATGTAATATCCTTGGTTAGTATGGGTATAAAGGTGGGCATCACAGCTTGGTATCAGAGCCAAGGTTTAGAACAATATATGGTATATGAGACACGAATCTTGGCCTAGACAGACTTAGAGTCTCGTACCTTGGGGTGTAGGGTAGAATTTAGAATTTATTTCCTATTCAGGATATAAATACAAATGATTATTAGAGAATAATCATCAGGACATATTTGTAAGATTTATATTACTATATAAATTATTGTTATGGATAGAGTAGATTAGACCTTAGATGGCTTAGAATTTTGTTGTTGTGATATGTTAGTGATCAGTGTTATACAACGGAAGCTAATGGACTGTCTTCCGCTGAGCAGTAATTAGTTTGCTCTTGTATATGTTTGATTGATTGCTTTGAAATTAGAAGTAATTATTTAAAATTCGTATTAAATAGGAACCATTACTTGAAAGTTAGAAACCTACTCGATATTAATAACAAGACCTTGCAGTGTCTTCAGTGGTGTAGTTACCGCAAGAAATATTGAACATTTGATTTTTGTATAAAATGGAATATTAATTCATATGTATGGTTAGTTGAATGCTATGATGAATGTAGGGTTGCATCGTTGTTGAGATAAATTGTTTATATGAGAATTTTAGAAGTTTATATATATATATAAGTAAATGTATTGCAAATAATTTTGGGTAAAGTTTATATACAAGTATTTTTAAAGAGATTTTGAAGGAACCTGTATATTTATAAATATTTTGAAAGAAAAGATTTGGAAGAAATTTGTGTTAAACTATCCGTTGAGTGCTTTGTGGATTCTAGTCGATGCGTTTGATCAACGTTATCGATAAGGATTCCTAAACACTAGAACGAGACAATTGGACATAAAGTTTGGAAACATAGTTTTGGAAATAAAGTTTTGGAGATAAATTTTTGGGAAGTATTTTGAACTATATTTTGAAAACAAGTATGCTATTTTTTGACTATAAATAATAGTTTGATAACATTTGATATAATAAAGTATAATATATTTATAAAGTAAAAGGTTGTTGTATATTGGATGATGTGTGTGATTTTGTGTGCAGTATAGTGTTATGAATATTGAATGAATATATATGTGAAGAATTTCTTAAAGTAATTTTGAGATGAACGTGATATTTATTTTATATATTATAGAAAAAAATTATTTGTTGAGTAATAATTATGGGGATGCCAAATATTTTTTAAAAAGGATTTTCAAGTAGAAAAATAATGATTTTCAAATTTCTTGTGTAAAGTGATGTTTGAAAAGTGGAAGAAAATATTTTAGGAAGAAATGTTGATTTGAAAACGATTTTTAAAAGTTTCTTGAGGAAATAATGGATGTATTTATATATAAAAAATTATGAAATATTTGATAGAGTCGATATTGATTTAAGAAATATTATGCAAACAAAGTTGAAGTATGAATTATCCTTGTAAATGGAAGAGTACAAATAAATCAAAGAAGAATTATCTTTTGTAAGTTAGGAAATTAAATATGTTCTATTTTAAAAGGGAATACAATTTTTATTTGTAAATCGAATTGGAAATTTTTGTATATTTCATTGGTATTTTATTAAAATGAAATTGGATGTTAAATTTTATTTTTGAGCCTTTCACAAAAATGAAAAAATTGGAATTATTGTCGGTACATACAATTATAGAATGGTAATATAAAGTGTTTAGTATATTGTTTGGTGGATGATTTGAAAAAAAATGGTAACCTGTAGTGTAAATATCTATTTTAAGCAATTTTTGGATTTTCGACAAAAGAATATAATCATCTACATTTTATATATTTCCTTTTCAAATTGTAGGTTTTAATGCTAAAAAAATTATTTTGCAATGTGGAAGAATTATTTTGTCAGTTTTTATTTGAAACTCAATTCAAACCCTTATAGATTTTGGATCGTATTTTTTCCATTTCATGTCCAATTTTGTCATTTTTACTCTTTTCGAAAAGATAATTTAATATTGAACAACTTTGGTATTGAACACTTTCGAAAATTTTGAAATTTTCTATCTTTGACTCAATTAAAAACAAAGTTTAGGTCTGGCTTGCATATGAAAAAAATCTAAGCCGGAATACCTTAGTATTTTAACTCTTCATTTCAGCTTCGATTTTCAATTTTTATTTTGTACTTTTTGGAAAGCTACTTTAATAAGTAACAACTTTTATTCAGAACACTTTTTGAAATTTAGAGCTTTCCTATTTTAAAAAAAACATGTTTCAATCAACGTCAAATTCTGCTCTGTTTTTGCAAAACCTAAGCATGTACCTTCTATTGTTTCTATTATAACTTCTGACCCTCATATCTGAATTCAACAAAATTATATTCGCTGTAAAACTATAAGGATAGGGAATAACTTTCATGTAGACCACTTTTAAAAATTTTGAGCTTAGCTATTGCAAAAACCTATTTCAACTCAGGTCAAATTTTGTTTCAGATTTTGCAAACTTAGATTTTCTATTTTGTAGTGAAATAACAATAATTTTTGATGTACAAACTAATTTTATTATCCGAAAAATGTTTTGGAAAGCTAATTACATGCTTTGCAATTTCTCTTTTCAATTCGGCATGTTTGTGTTAGTTGATGCATAAGCTATTATAAGAGTTATAATTTTGCTATTATATGAAGGTATTTACATGTTGTTTTTATTTTCCATGATCCATCTTATGTACTCATATGTATATTAAAGATGAGTGCAGGTACATGAAGGCATTTCATTGCTTTTTGTATGCTCACTTGCTTATTTGCGCCGTTTGCTTAGGCAAACTAGCTAAAATGCTGCTACAGGTATGTTTTTCGGATATGTAGTTAGAAAATATTATATTACCCGTGTAGGAAATTATTATTATTATTATTAAATTTTGCGGTTCCAATGATTGCGCTTATTGTTATTTTTGTATTTCGAGAATTTCCTCGGTATGAGCCGCATAAAGGAGACTCTGCCAATTTTTTCTTAAAATCTTCACGAGTTATAAGTTTTTTGAGATAATTTTTATTAGCTAATTAACTAAAAGAATTTAAGGTTGGAATGAGATAATTTAAAAGAGTAAATTATTTCTAACTTCGATAAAGTGTTTTCATTTTAATAGTAAAATGATAATAATAGTAAACAAATCAATATAGGGTTATTTGAAGCATTACTTTATAGGTTACTTACAATTGTTTTATCGGTTGGTTGGTTGGTTGTTATAGTTAATATAGGTAGTTTGTATCTATGCATGAGTATATATAATACGTATTCTGTGTTTCCTCTTATGGAACTGCGGGGACGCAATTTTTGTGAGGGGGTTGTAACAATCCTGTTTTGAGAAATACTTGAAATAAAATATAAAATAATTTTCATTGAATTTTTAAATGGGAATTTGGAAATTTTATAATATTTATTTTCCGATGTAAGAAAATCTACAAATTTGAGTTCTTATATAAAAGACCGTAGAAGCTTTTATATGATCATGAATTTATTGATTTTTTCTATGTATTATAAAATTTATATGAAAGTAATATTTATTTGGAAAGTATTTAATTGGGCAAGTCTATTTGGAAAATAATAGAGATTTCAACTTATTTTGATCTCTTAATTAACTTTAGAAGATAAGAATAAGAATTTAAAAATAGATAAATATTTCTTTATTTTGAAGAAAGTTACAGATTTTAAAGTGTTATAAAAATGGATTCATGAATTAATAAGTTATCTAATTGAGAAAAATCAGAAATATTGGTATGTTTTTCGTAACTCATCTTTACACCTTCGGTTAAAATTTCGTGGAAAAATATTTACATTTGCTATGTTAAATCACCACAACACCGAGGATGAAATTCAAGAATTTTTTAGTTGATTTGGCTTGAGATAGATGCTTGCGATTTGGAGCTTTTAGGATGTTTAAGGTGAGTTAAACCCTACACAATCTATCTATGAATTTCTAATTGCGTGCTTATGAATTTATACCAATGGTTGAAAAATAGAAAGTATGATTGGTTGCTTCTATGTTTGAAAATCTGTTAGTTCATTCTCATTCAAAATTTTACTGTAAGTTGCTAATTGATGATTCCAATTGGGTTGCATGTGTTTGCATTAGTAGAATTCAGCCTCTGTACTCATATAGCTATTGTTTGAGTAGTAATATTCCAAGTTTCAATTGCTAAAATGCTAGCAGTCATCGGCAGGGATGATGCCTGGAGCATCACGCTCCAGCATTCCCACCGGTCGACCAGTCATGGTCTAGAGGGTGTGCTCCAAGCTATCTCATATCTCTTTGTTCTATTGGTGTTTGACTTTGTTTTGCTGGGTTCTTCTTGCTTCCTTCTGATGTTGATTCCCTAACTTGGCTTGCTTTTGGATTTTGATTTGTTGCTTCTTCTGCTTCCGTGATTTCTGAAATTTCTAGAATTTTAATGATTTCATATTTTGGGGGATTTACATTATTCTAAATTAACAGAATAATACATACATACATATACATATATATTAAATACATTATATATGAAAAGAAATCATCTTTAAACTAGTTATATTAAATATATCTTTAGAAATCAATTATAGAGCTTACATAAAATATATTACTGCTTTCAAAATTTGAGATTCAAAATATGGTTTTGAATCTTATATTAAAAAGTATTTTAAGGAAGAATGTAACATCATCCATTTTTAGGCCTTAAACTAAACACTATGGATGCTGCAGTCATCCACAATACTAATTTTCGGTGACAAAATGCGGTCGTGTTAATCATATAACATCAGAAGCAAAGAATATGAAAATTTTCAAGAATAGTTTAAAGATAACTTTTCCATTTCATTACTAAATTTCCATATTCATTACATAATCCTCAAACGTTACCCATGTTCAGATAAAATATAATTATTACAAAATACTCCAAGAGCACATATGAAGATGCCCCCTTGGTTGATCAGAGTTTACTACTAGACACATACATATTCTACCATTACATACATTCAGATAAAATATCATAACAACACAGCTGACATAAATAAGCATATATAAACTCCTATATAGTTAGCTTTGCCTCCTGCAAGCTTTATTCGTTAAACTTAAAAACCTGTAAACCTTACTCTCAAACTACTCAAATGATTACTCGAGAGTTAAAGTGGAAAAACAAAAAACTTCGGGTCAGACATAAAGTCTGGTGTGAATAATAATACGCCATCTCGATAATAGATATCTAGTGAGCCCACGCCGCTAAGCGGAATGAGCTTTCCCTTTACTAGTATCTTTTGAAAATATGTCAATCACAATCATGCTCCTGCATTCACAATGGTTAAATAAACATAAACAATCATATGCATGCATGCTAAATGGGTAACCCTGACCAATCTGTCTCAATTAATTAGCTGTCTATCTCTACTTCATAGTTTTCTTAGGGTTACTACAAACCTATATGGCTGACTGGGCCTACCAAATATACCAAAATCCTCTAACTTACCGTTAGGAGGAAACTGGAGTGTTTGTCCAAACATGATCATCTTAGTGTTATCTTGACTATCTTATAGTTTTGCTAGGCTCGGTATGAACCTAATGGTTTTGCAGACCAACCAATAACCTACCCAAGTTATATATTCCTTTATGTGCATAAATCTACTTTTAGTTTTACTCTTAACAAAGCCCTACGCACTTGAATTATGGACTAATATCAATTAGGGGCTAACTGTTGAAGTATAGGGCGCTACCCTACATCAGTCCCAATATCTGGTTTTCTATTCTCTAATTCTTGAGTCAATTTATCATATCACAATTTATCTAAAGGTGATAAGAACAATAATCTCTTTAGTAAAATCTGGGCCAAATACCTTTTTTTTTAAACATAATTCTTTAATAATCGATTTAACCCTTGAAATCATACTTAAAAATAAGAAAATTATAGCTCTTTACTTTATCGAAAATATTACGCCAAGATATACGCTTTTATGAAATAGCTTTCATTAACTTTCGAAATCAATTGAAGGTTATCGCACCCTAAATCTTTAGGCAATCAAGCCTCTTAAAATAAAACCATTAAATCAATAACTTGTGGCATCACTATGGCCGATATAATATGTCACATCTCTTTATATCGAAACTATATAAATTATTCTGATTTATAAAGCACAAAACCATAAGGCCAATATCATCTATGTCGTATAGTATAAAATATAAGTCATAAGGTTTGCATAGTATAAAGCTTTTAAACTTGTAAGTAGGGGAACGTCGACATTGATGACCTCCGACATCAATACCTTAAAATAGTTGATATTGATTTCATAAAACTGGGCTACTATGCCGCTATACAAAGAATACCAAAATCATTTACTTGCGGCATTATTGCCATAAGAAAATTAGTGGCGTCATATCTGTTTTATACCATTAATATTGAAAGTAACATATGCGGCATTGCCGCCTTAAAGGAATAGTGTCAAAGTTAAGTTATGTGGCGTCCGCGCCGTAATACTTTTATCTTGAAAGTAATACTAGCGGCATTACTACCATAATATAGTTAAAGCTGAAATAAAATATGTCGCATCATTGCCACTATATACTAATGTCGACATAGATAGATGCGACATTGGTAAGAGGCAAAGGTAAGCTGGATCAATGCCACATATCCCTAATATCGGAAGTTTGCAGTTGTAGGGTCAATACCGCATGCTTTAGGTTTACATCAGCATTGATAAGGGATTACTCATGTCGCTATTAGTTTAATGCCGAGAATCCCTAAAACTACGCTTCAACCTAATTGGAATCTTTCCATACCAACACAATTGATATCGTATGATTCCCTTCTGGTTGAAGGTGACATAGACAACTATGGCATGGATGGACTTCGGCATTGATTACCGGCATCATGTCAAACTTGTAATTAACATAAAAACTGTTTATTTCCCATTTAAAGTAATTTCTTTTCACCTACTCTTAATCCATGTCCTATTGCTATTGGTTAAGACTACACTTTATCAATTTCTTTTCCAAAAAACTACCGTAAACCAGATTTATCATTCCCAAAGTAATTTGCAAACCATTTAACTTATATAATTATTTTAATATAATTATTAAGCCTTTCTAACCTAATAAATTCATATAAAATCATAAACACTTGGGAAAAATCCCTAAAAATCACCGAAAATCAAAATTAATATATTATTTGACATATAAAAACTTCAGGACCAAAAATATTATTTAATTATTTTCAATAATTAAAACCTGAAATAAATCCTTTTCCACAGAAAATTCAAAAATTACTCATACTTGCTTGGAAAATTATGAAATTAAAAACCCACTTCTATAATATTGTTATAAATGTCATATCCAACTTTCAGGCCGTTTGGATGTCATAAACTAGATTTTCACACTTAAACCCTATTATTTAATTCCATAATAAATCCAATAATCAACCATCAACCATCAACCAATCAATCATATTATGGCATAACAACAACATATGATTCAGGTTTAATCATAAAACTGAAATAAACATACAATTATGAGATGAATAACTGTTATTCGCCTTGATTAGATAAAAAGATTGAGTTTTAAGTATTGATTTGATCCCCTTAAGCTTATCCTTTGATTTCCTAGCCTTTTCTCTTGTTAAATCTCCTAGATATGGCCGACCTTGTCTTTGTTTTAGTTTTATGAAGTGATTGTGAATGAGGAAGTGAGAATGGAAGGGTTTATGCTTAGGAAATAAGGCTTTTACCTATTTTGCCCCTCACATTATTCCTCCTTCTTATTTAAGTTATAATCAATCTTATTAACTCATTAATTAAGGCATGACCTATTTAATTATCAAATCTCATTCTCCTTATCCCAATACATTATTTTATTTTATTTATCTAATTAAATATCTTCAATAATGTTACTCAAAATTAGGGCTGTTACAGACTCCCCTCCTTAAAGAATTCCATCCTCAAAATTACGGTAAGGTACACAACAAACATATAAAACAGATATAAAACATACCATCATAACAAATCAGGATAAGTGTCTCTAATCCTGTCCTCTATTTTCCATGTACAGTCTTTCTCATTGTCACTCTACTGGACCTTCACTAATATGACCGTCTTGTTCCTTAACTTCCTTTTATCCCTAGATATAATATGAACTAGATGTCTAACCAAAGTCATGTCCGGTTCCACTACTAAACTTCCAATGCAGTTGGAGTGATAATAGTCCCTGGATCACAAATGCACTTCCTAAAATGTGAAACACGAAAAACATTGTGAACTCCTGCCAAACTGCTCGGTAACTCTATCCTATAAGAGAGTTTTCTGATCCTTTCTATGATAAGAAATAGTCTAACAAACCTAAATGCCAATTTCCCTAGCTTCCCAAATTGGATTACACCCTTCATCGATGATACCTTGACAAAAACATGATCTTCAATTGAGAACTTCAAGTCCTTACGTCTCTTATCGGCATAACTTTTCTACCTTGACCGAGCTTCCTTTATTTTACTTGGATCAACTCAATCTTTTTTGTGGCTTCTCTCAATATATCTGGACTAAGAACTAGTCTATCTCCGCTCTAACTAACATACGGGAGATTTACATAACCTTCCATACAAAGCTTTAAAAGGTGTCATCCCTATACTAGTCTGATAACTATTGTTATAGGAAAATTCGACTAAGTGTAGATAGTCTTCCCACGATCCTCCAAAATCTAATACACATGCTCTTAACAAATCTTCCAAGATTTTGTTGATTCTTTCCGTTTGCCCATCTATCTGTGGATGGTAAACGGTACTCATCTAGTGTTTGGTGCCCAAAACCTTTTGTAGACTCTTCCAGAATTTGCTAGTGAATAAAGAATCTCCGTCAGTGATTATACTACTAGGAATCCCATGCAGTCTGATAATATTCTTCATAAGTAACTTGGCCAAAATAGGTGTCGTCTTTGTCTACTTAACGGAAATAAAATATGCACTCTTAGTCAGTCTATCTACTATAACCCAAATACTCTCATTTTCCTTATTCGACCTTGGCAACCCGTTAATGAAATCCATAGATATAGAATCTCATTTCCAAAGGCTGAAGAAAACCACTTGGCTTCTGATGCTTGGCTTTCACTTGTTGGCAATTTAGACATTGCTTTACCTATAAGCCTACATCCCTTTTCATACCTTCTTAGAAGAAACTTCTCTTCATGTCCTGGTACATCATAGTTCCTCCAAGATGAATGTAAAACTTCGATCGATGCCACTCCTTAATAACTTCCTTCCTTAAGTCTCCCACATCTAGAACACACAATCGTCCCTTCTTTCTCAACCATCCATTTTGGTCAAGATAAAAATCTTTTAAATCATCAATCTCATCTCCATCTTTGAATCTTTTGATTCGTTCAGTTGATAATGGAGCATCTCTCTGTTTAGAAGCAGTCCTTTCGATCATTGTCGGTCGAACTTCTAAACAAGACAACATAGCAGTATGCCGGCTAGAACTAGTTGTTGGTTGACCTTAATTGCACACTACAAGCAGTCGATGCTTCTAAAACTTTCCTCTCTACTAACATTGCTAATACTGCATTATGATGTTTTTTGATAAGTGTATCAGCTACTTTATTTCCTTTCCCAGGCGTATATTCAATACCAAAATCATAAGCTGCTATGAACTCTAACCACCTCTTCTGTCTCGTATTCAACTCCCTTTGAGAGAATAAATATCTCAAAGACTTGTGATCCATAAAGAACTCGAATCTTTCTCCCAAAAGGTAATGTTTTCATACTTTCAAAGCAAAGATTACTTCTTCCAACTCCAACTCGTGAGTCGGATACCTAACTTCATGTGGTTTAAGCTGTCGAGAAGCATAGGCAATCACTTTACCATTTTGCATCAGTACGGCTCCTAATCCTATTCCGCACGCATTAGTATACACCACCAAATCTTGATTCCCATCCGGAACAACTAACACGAGCGCCTAGATCAAATGTTTTAGCTTCAGGAATGCCTCCTCACATTTATCAGTGTAAAATACTTCACTTCCTTCTTTGTTAGTTTAGCCATCGCCGCTGTTATACAAGAGAAATCCTTGATGAATCTCCAACAATAGCCAGCTAATCCAAGAAAACTCTTTATCTCGGTCACCGTCTCGGGTCTCTTCCAATTATTAACAGTCTCGATCTTAGCTGGATCCATTGACAACCCTTTTTCCGAGACTACATGACAAAGGAACTTCACTTCTTTTTTCCAAAAATGACATTTTGAAAACTTCGCTTTTAATTGATGTTGCCTCAACGTCTCAAGCTCTATTCTAAGGTGAGAATCATGATCTCGGTTATTTTTAGAATATATCAGGATGTCATCTATAAATACTAACACGAACCTATCCAAATGCTCTCGGAAGATTCAGTTCATCAAATCTACAAGGAAAGTAGGTGCATTAGTCAACCCGAATGACATTACTAACCACTCGTAGGAACCATATCTTGTTTGAAACACTATCAATGGAATATTATCCTCTGCCACCCTCAATTGATGGAACCCAATCGCCAAATCTAACTGGGAAAACACTTTGGCTCCACTCAACTGACCAAATAAATCATCAATTCCCGGCAAAAGATATCTATTCTTTTTCGTCTTCTCATTTAGCTTACGATAGTCGATACACATTCTCAACGATCCGTTTGGTTTCTTCACGAACACTGCGGCCGCTCCCTAAGGCGAACTGCTTGGTCTAATAAAAATCTTTCTTTCTAAGTCCACTAGCTATACCTTTAACTCCTTCATCTCGGTAGGTATCATTCTGCTAGGTGGTCTACTAACGGGTTCAGCTCTAGGTCCAAGATCAATTCTGAACTCAATAGCTCTCCTTGGTGGAAATTCTGTAATTGGTCCAAAAACATCTGCATATTCTCTTACAAATAAAACCCGACTTAGCTCATCTTCCACCTCTGTTGCACCCAATAAAGCACAAACATCTAAACTCAAATTCTTAACTGAGTATTTAATTCGATCACTACTATTAGTTTGTCTTAATGATATTTTCCTACCCTGGCAAAATATCCTAGTATCATATTTGCTCAATCAATCCATATCCAAAATAATCCCAAAGCCCACAAAATCAAACACAAACAAACTGCAGGCAAAAGTATGACCTAATAACTCAAACTCTAGATGATTACATCTCATCCCAAGAGTTGCATACCCACCTATTGGATTCGCGACCCTTAAGCAAGTAACAAGGTATGATGGTTCTAAATCTAACTTATATACCAAACAATAAGAGATAAAAAATGTGATGCACCAATATCAAACAATACTCTAACAGGTATGCCATGAATCAAAAGCATACCTCCCATCACAGCCTTTCTCTTCTCCTCTGCTGTTGGTTTCGAGGCAGACGGTTCCAAAGCAAACACTTTTCCTTTCTCAACCTTAGTTGGTTTTCTACAATGATTCTTGTAATTCCTTATCTATTTACAGTTGAAACACTTGATGTTCTTCTTTCCAATGACCTTCTTTCCATCCTCGAAATGACACTTGCTGGCAAAGTACCCTTTCTTGTCACACTTGTAGCAAACAACATTAGTTTTTACCTTCTTGGCAGCTCCACCCTTCTGAGCTCCCTTTTTCTGAAAGAATTTTATTTTCTGACTTTGACCACCCTGAGCCTCTACCAGCTCGTTATTACTAAACAACGCAAGCATCTCTTCGTTCCTCAGTGCCATCTCCACTACTACATATTAAGGGTCTCTAAGATGCGATAATGTTGCCCTCGAAAGCTCTGGTTTCAATCCCTTAATGAAATTTTCATTCCTCTTAATTACCATATCCACGGTGGCATATTCATATCTGGATAGCTCCTCAAATCTGGTTGCATACTCAAGCACCGATATATCACCTTGTTCCAACTCAGCAAACTTTCTAAACAAAGTTGACTTAGCTATTTTTGACATGAATCTCTCTTCAAACCTTCTCTTAAACTCTACCCAAGTCAAGTTCTCCTCCGGTGCCCCCATAGTTACACTATTCCACTAGTACAACACAGCTCCTTGCAATTGTCTATATGCCAATCTCCTCTTCTGCTTATCATTTAGGCCTAAATCAGCAAAAATCCTTTCACAATGCAACAGCCAATTTTCAACTTCAATAATATCCTCCATTCCAATAAATGGCTTTCCTCTGAGTCTTGCATGATCCCAACTCAGCACAACATAGTTGTTGACAACCTAAACTTCAGGATTTGCTCCTCTAGCATTACCACCAACTAATCCAGCTGCAACTCCAGCTTGCATCATGTTAACAAAGAACTGTTACATAGCTCCCATATGTACCAGCGGTGTTCCAATGCCCAAATTAGCAGCTGTTTGTCGACCCAGATTCCTCGTAGTGTTGGGTCTGACATTTCCATTGGTTGTAGTGCTTTGTCCACCGAGATTCACTCTTCCGTTCCATGCCTCCATATCTTACTTTCCTTAAATATACATTCGAACCTTAGTAAAATACGATGGAACGGTTTAAGAAAGGGGGAAGAATAGCAACAAGATATATACATATATATAGCAAACGCAAGTACGTTACAATAGCATTATCCCATACCCAATCTCATTCTTTAAATAATTAGGATTATGTTTCAAAAATTCTTTTAAAGTTCAAAATTCTTTTAGTTTTACATAAACCTTTGCTCTGATACCAACTTGTGACATCCCCCATTTTTAAGGCCTGAAAATAAACGCTACGGATGCTATAGTCATCCATAGTATTAATTTCCAGTGACAAAATGTGGTCATGTTAATAATATAACATCAGAAGCACAAGAATATGAAAATTTTCAAAAACAGTTTAAAGATTACTTTTCCATTTCATTAATAAATTTCCATTTTCATTACATAAACCCCAAACGTTGCCCGAGATCAGATAAAATATAATTATTACAAAATACTCCAAGTGCAACATATGAAGATGCCCTCTTGGTTGATCAGAGTTTATTACTAGATAGATACATATTCTGTCATTAGATACATTCAAACAAAATATCAGAACAACGTAGTGGACATAAATAGGCATATATGATATATCCTCCTACACGTCTTCGAAAGCTTTATTCATCAAACCTATAATCTTACTCTCAAACTACTCAAATGAGCATCCAAGAGTTAAAAAAGAAAACAAAAACTTTGGGTCAGCCAAAAAGTCTTGTGTGAATAATAATATGTCATCTCAATAATAGATATCTAACGAGACCATGCCGCTGAGCGGAATAGATTTTCCCCTTACTAGTATCTTCTGAAAATATGTCAATCACAATCATGCTCCTACATTAACAATTGTTAAATAAACATAAACAATCATATGCATGCATGCTAAATGGGTAACCTTGACCAATCTATCTCAATTAATTGACTGTCTGTCTCTACTTCATAGTTTCCCCAATGTTACTACAAATTTATATGGCTGACTCAGGCCTACCAGATAAACCAAAATTCTCCAACTCACCATTAAGAGAAAATTGGACTGTCCGTCCAAACACGATCACCCTAGTGTTATCCTAACTATTTATCTATCTCATAGTTTTGCTAGGCTCACTATGAACCTAATGGTTTTGCAGACCAACCAATAACCTATATAAGTAATATATTCTGTTATGTGTGTAAACCTACTTTTAGTTTTACCCTTAACAAAGCCCTACGCAATGGACTAATATCAATGGCTAACAGTTGAAGTATAGGGTGCTACCATACACCAGTCCCATTATTTGGTTTTCTATTCTCTAACCCTTGAGTTAATTTATCATACCATAATTTATCTAAAGGTGATAAGAACAATAATATCTCTAGTAAAATCTTGGGCTAAACACCCTTTTTTTATTTCCTTGAAAACATAATTCTTTATAATCGATTTAACCCTTGAAATCATACTTAAAAACAAGGAAATTATAGCCCTTTACTTTATCCAAAACATTATGCCAAAATATATGCTTTTATGAAATAGCTTTTATTAACTTCGAAATCAATTAGAGTATATCACACCTCAAAATTTTAGGCAATCAAGCCTCTTAAAATAAAACCATTAAATCAATAACATGTGGCATCACTATAGTTGATATACAATGTCGCACCTCTTTATGCCAAAACTATATAAATTATTCTGATTTATAAATCACAAAACCATAAGGCCAATATCATCTCTGTCACATAGTATAAAATATAAGTTATAAGGTTTGCATAGTATAAAGCTTTTAAACTTGTAAGTAGGGGAATGTTGACATCGATGACCTCTGACATCAATACCTTAAAATAGTTAATATTGATTTCATAAAACTAGGGTACTATGCCGCTATACAAAGAATACCGAAATCATTTACTTGCGACATTATTGCCATTAGAAAATCGGTGGCATCATATACGCTTTATACCATTAATGTAAAAAGTAACATATGTGGCATTGCTGCCTTAAAGGAATAATGTTGAAGTTAAGTTATGTGGCGTCACTACCATAATACTTTTATCTCGAAAGTAATACTAGTGGCATTACTGCCATAATATAGTTATAGCCGAAATAAAATATGCAGCATCATTGCCACTATATACTAATGTCGGCATAGATAGAAGCGGCAAAGGTAAGCGACATCAATGCCACCTATCCCTAATATCAGAAGTATGTAGTTGCGGGTTTAATACCGCATGCTTTAGGTTTATGTCGGCATTGATAAGTCATAGGATTACTCATGTCGTTGCTAGTTTAATGTCGAGAATCTCCAAAACTACGCTTCAACCTGATTGGAATCATTCCATACCAACACAGTTGATATCGTATGCTTCCCTTCTGGTTGAAGACGACATTGAGAGCTGCGACATGGATGGACTTTAGCATTGTTTACCAATGTCATGGAAACTCACAATTAAGATAAAAACTATTTATTTCCCATTTAAAGTAAGTTTTTTCCACCTACTCTTACTCCATGTCCAATTTCTATTGGTTAAGACTACACTTTATCAAAAAAATTTCTAGAAAACTGCTGTAAACTAGATTTATCATTTCCAAAGTATTTTGCAAACCATTTAACTTATATAAATATTTTAATATAATTATTAAGCGTTTCTAGCTTAATAAATTCATATAAATCATTAACATTTGGGAAAAATCTCCAAAAATCACTAAAAATCAGAACTAATATATTCTTTGACATATAAAAATTTCAAAAACAAAAATATTATTTAATAATTTTTTATAATTAAAACTCAAAATAAATATTTTTCCTTACTTAGTAATTTATAAAATATTCATACTTCTTGGAAAATTATGAAATTAAAAATCCACTTCTAATATGATGTTGTAAACATCATATCCAAAATTTAAGCCGTTTGGATGTCATAAATTAGGTTTTCACACTTAAGCCCTATTATTTAATTCCATAATAAATCCAATAATTAACCATTCAAGCACATAATCAACCAATCAATCATAATATGGCATAACAACAACATATGATTCAGGTTTAATCATAAAACCAAATAAACATACAATTGTGAGATGGATGACTATTATTCACCTTGATTAGATAAAGATATTGAGATTTAAGTGTTGATTTGATCCCCGTGAGCTTTATCCTTTGATTTCCTTTCTTTTTCTCTTCTTAAATCTCCTAGCAATGGCCGACCTTGTCTTTGTTTTAGTTTGTATGAAGTGATTGTGAATGAGGAAGTGAGAATGGAAGGGTTTTTGTTTAGGAAATAAGGTTTTTTTCCTACTTTGTCCTTACATTATTCCTCCTCCTTATTTAATTTATAATTAATCTTATTAACTCATTAATTAAGGCACAACCTATTTAACTATCAAATCTCATTCTCTTTGTCTCGATATATACATTATTTTATCTAATTTATCTAATTAAATATCCTAAATAATGTTACTCAAAATTAGGGGTGTTACAAAGAAAGACTATTATAGAATTTATAATAACAATAGTGTTTTTAAAGCAGAATATAAAATTATATATATATTAGCTTTTTATATGTATATAGTTGCATATTTTATAAATACCGCTATTTTAGGGTCATTAGACCAATATTTAAATGACTTTAAAAGAAGTAATTTATATATAAACATATTACTTCTAAAAGATGAGAATTTTTATTATACAATTTATTAGTACTAGTGGTGTGAAATACCATGTCCTACTTTATCGGTTAATTATTTGACTCTTATGATTTAATATTTATAGAGTGAGTTTACGTTCTGTTAATAAACATTCAAGTATCACCTATGTAACATATTTTATAGAGTGGAATCTAGTATTCTCTTTTGTAGACTCACTCTATGTAACATATTTGACCTATATTAAAATTTCCACTGTTATATGTGATTCCGTATTCTGTGTTATGTAATATATTGTTCTGGTTTATATTAGCCAATGTATTTATTGCTTTGTGCGGAGACCGGTCATGCATTACATTTTTTTGTTATGAAGGTAAAAGCGTGACAGTGTTAGCCCAAGTGAATAAACACAGATGGTCGCTCATATCCAGTCTTACTTTCTGTATTAGCAGACGATATTACTATGTAACGTCCTTTGTTAGTATATGTATAAAGGTGGGGCATTATAGTTACTCCAAAATACAAAGTAATTTCAGAGTTACTAACCTAAGTGCTATCATCGGCTTGGATGACTACTTATCCTCGCAATGCTGCTGCGTACATAATAATAGTGGAACAGAAATAGAAATCGATAGATAAACAGAAGCCTCCAGCTCGTCTTCTGAAGCTTTGAAATGTCAAAAGTCAAACCTACTTTACTCAACCTACTTGAAAGAGTACACAAGGAATTTGGGGAAAATAAAAACCATGTGTCAGACATAAATTTGGTATGAGAAACTCAAGATACATGCATCCATATAACAGTAACTTTTGAGATCGTGCAAATCACCGTAACAGTTTTCCTCTCAAAAGAAACCAAACCATATGATAAGTAGATATAGTGATATAATAGATAATGTCTAGGAAGTAGAATATAAATTGGAAAATAACTGCGTTGGTTGTATCTCACAACATAACAATATTATAAATACATCTAAAACCTCTTTGGTACGTTCGCATATGAATTTTCCATAGAGGTCCCCTTAGTAAACTAAAGCCGCCCCCTACACAAGGGTTAGAAACTACATTCCAAGTGTTGTATATTTATAGATAAAATATACCTCTAGGTAAACATAACAGGTTCACGCCTGAACATATGATACTAGATATCATCAACTCCCGTTGGCAACATCGATAAGCATCTCTAAATATGGAGTTGATATACCCTTTGGGTTGGCTAACCCCAGACTAGGCCTCCTCTATTTTCAATCATTTTTGATGGTAAGGTCATGTACGACATCTCTCACAGGATTCCTCATCATTTAGACAGAACACGAATCCTTTCATGGATTCTAGCACAACTCATTCGACAAATGCTAATGCTGACCTCTTCCTTGAACTTAACCTTAGGATAGAATGTTCAACTCTATAGCGTTAGTCTGAAATGTTAATGCCGACATCTCCCTTGGACTTAACCTTAGGATAGACAGTTCAACTCTATAACATTCCACTTCACAATCGCTTTCAAAATGTAGACTCGTATACTAGTTTTGAAGTGGTAATCGGTAAGTAATACACTTATCTGATCTCGGACCCTTCAAATCTAAATCGATTGAATTTCCTGTTAACTCAACTTTAGTTCTTTTAGAAGTAAGCAAACTATATATAAAGGAGTCCTCCCTAGGGGATCTGGTATATATATAATTCTTAAACCTAGTAACATTTCATACCAATGAGTCCTCCCTATGGGATCTCAAACCGTATGAAGCCCTGAAGCTTTTATATACTTACTAAGTTAAATAGTCAAGTTCGATTGGTCGACTAATCAACTATTTAGTTCTAAAAATGATCGCCTATTGAAATCAAATTTTGAATACTTAACACGTTTTCGACCTTCTCAACTTAGTAACCCTCGGTCAAGAGTGAAGACGGTAGGTTAAAGCACTATTGATTCCAATCCCTACTCGAATATCATTCTTAACTCTTACAGATAAGCAAGTCTACTTCATCAGCTTTTAGTGTTAAGTATAGTTAATTACTTTCCATAAACAAGTTAAACAAACAAACACGATTAAGCCATAAAGAAACTCCTAAACCCATTTTTAAAAATGATATACATATATGTATACTAATTTATCTATAAGCTATGATATTCAATAAAATTCTTAAAAGATATTACATTACATAAGCTTTATAATTTTTTAATAAAATAATTAACTAATTTTCTAAAAACTATATGTATACTTAAAATATACTTTAAAATACTTATAATTATAGTTTAAATATTTACTTAAAATATTACTTAAAAATATCTACTTTACAATTTATTTAAAAACTTCAAAACATATGTTTTCTTTTATTTAAAAATAAACCTTCTACTTTAAAAATTCATAATTAATTATTAAAAATATATAAAAATTCCAAACCACTTTAAAAATACTCTAATATAAGGTAGAAAAGACATGTAAAAAGATTGGAGAAGAATATTAATATTTAAAGTCAACTTAAAACATTTAAAGTTCAAAATAGAAACTATAGCATTTTCAAAATGCTATAAAAAGGTTTAGAGCAAAAACAGCGGCCAAAAAATGCTATCATTGATTGTTGTAACAGAGTACGAACTATGGCAGTTTTATATACTTAAAAGTTTTGCCATTTTTCGATATTCTAAAAAACCTTTTAGCATCCAATCTTTTTCAGTAAATAAAATACTCAATATACATCACAATCGTAGCGTGAAACCTTTAGGGATCTTTCTACAAAATTCTATAAAAAATGTCGAACACAGGGCATTTTCTAAGTGCTTCTATAGCAACTATCGCTATAAAACCACTTCAAATTCAAGTTCGATTCAAATCAAAGTCCAACCAAACCCTATGTGTTTCATGTCAAGGTTATGTAAAAAGTCATAGAAAGTCATATAAGTCCAATTACATCATTTACATATACCATTTGCTTTCCAAAGCAAGAATCACAACTAGATATAACAATATTAATTCAAGCACAAAACTATAATCAAACACAGGCATATATACACTTCTTATTCATTCAAATAGTGAGTTAGCTCACCCTTCAATAAGTAAACAACCAAGCACAAGCTTCAACTTCCTGCCTCAATCATGCAAACACCAAAACCCTTCCTACCTCAACCCTTTAGCTCGCGGCCTAAGTAAGAAAATGCCCTTATAGCTCACGGCCTTTGATTGTTTGGAGGTGTTGTGCTCCTAATCTTCTAGATCCAAGTTGTTAATAGTTGTTGCTATAATGTTTTAAGAGTTATACTTGAGTTTGGTAAGTTTTTGAGTAGTTTTAAGTTGCTTTGTGTTTAGGAATTTATGAAGAGAATGAGAATGAAAAGCTAGTTTATTTTTTTGTAAAACCAAGAAAGGGGTTCTATGTTATATATATGCACTTATATAAGCATTCAAGAGTAAGCTCACCCTTTCCTTCACCCTCTTTAGCTAGCCAAAACCATCCTCCCTCCATGTGCCTCCACATGATCAACTTTCCACCTCACATGCCATAGAAAATATCTCCCCTCAAATATCTCATTTCCTTTTAGAAGCTTCTCGAAACTAATTTAGTTAAACATAATTAGTGAAATATATTTATTAGTTATTAATGACCTTTATGTTATTTAGACATGTACAGAAAGTTTTGACAACTTATATTGAATAAAAAGCTATTTATAGATAGAACGATTTTCGGTCACATTATCGATATTTCTTCAAAGTATTTATTCTTTTAAACAAGTTTCAAAAACAAGTTTCTTATCATTAGTTATTAATTAAAAGGAGTTTAACAATGTTATAAAATCACATTTATAACACTTAACTATATTTCAAAAGTTCTGGTATCCAAAGATGAAGTGTTCAAAATTACGGGTCGCTACAATCTCCCCTACTTAGGACATTTCATCCTTGAAATTCAAACAAGAACGACAACCAAAGAAGAACATAAGAACAAGTACGTGTATAAAGTACTATTGAAACTATATGCAAGCCAAACTGTAAACCAAAATGCAACACTAAGTAACTCCACCTTAAGCGGTGAGTACACTACAAAAGCTATAATGAGATAAGAAACCACTAATCTAGAAGCAACTCTTGATAGGACTCCCTTACACTATCCTCCGTCTCCCAAGTACAATCACTAACACCCTTTATTCATTATTACTTAACTAACTTCACGACCTTAGTTCTTACCCGCTTGGTATTTTGATCAACATTGCAAACTGGTTGCCTTAGTATAGTCAAATTAGGCTCAACCTCCAGGTCTTCTTGCTGTGACACTTCCACTATCGAAGAATCGACAGTAGTCCTATATAACGAGGAGCCAACTTCCTTGTCTTTCCAAACCGAACAACACTTCTCGTTAGAGAAAACTTTATAAACATAAAGTCCCCAACTGAGAACTCCAAATCTGCACCTCTAGTCTGCATAACTCTTCTACTGATTCTGCGCTTCCTTAATTCACTTCACTATCTCTATTACTTTATCCGATGCCTCATAATCATATATGGCCCAAGTACTAAAATGATCTCCAGGTTCACCTAACACAATGGAGATTTGCAAGGCCTGCCATATAATGCTTCAAAAGGTGTCATTCTAATGCTAGCCCGGTAACTGTTGTTGTTGGCTCGATTTCTGGCAAGCGAAGGAAGAAGGAGGCAAAGGCAAGCAGGGGTATAGGAACAAAATTACCAGACCAGATGCTTGGTTCGGCATTTGCAAAAACGACGAACCAAACATATGGATTGGCATGCCGGACCAGATATTTGGTCTGACATCCTATGGTATACCAGACCAAGTACCTGGTCCAGTATCCTTAGAGATGCCGGACCAAACATTTGGTCCGACATTTTCTGATATGCCGGACCAAGTATTTGGTCCGGCACAACACATCAATTGCCGGACCAAACATTTGGTCCAGTATGACAAACATGCCGAATCAAATATTTGGACTGGCAAGTAAGGTACTCCAAGGCAGGATCACGGAACCAAAGCAAAAAAGGACCACCAAACTAGGCAAACTTCCTAACCTAAATGTAGATCCAACTGTCTCTGACTCAAATGCCGAACCAAACTCATAAAACTATAACTTCTCCTCCACACTTCACAACTCCACTCTATAAGTACCGAAGCTTCTCAACAATAATGGGGACAGATTTTTGGAGAAAAAGAAAGAAAACTCTGCTGAAAATCCATCACTTCGGCTACATAAAGTTTATACTCTTTTCGAATAATCTTTTACTTGTAATCAAATCAAAGAGGGAATAATAAGATGGAAAGTGGATGTAGGCACATTCGGGCTGAACCACTATAAAACTCTATGTTATTTACTTTCCTTATCTGCTTTCCAAACTTTGAACTTGTGAACTGTCTCTGCACTTGCTGAAATTCATTCCATTACGTGTTGGAACATTTAAAACCCTAATTCAATCAAATCAAACGAGACTTAACTAAAAAAATCAAATTTAGAGGTGTTTGTCCAACTTTTGAGCAAACATTTTTGGTGCTTTCACTGAGAAGGGCCGCGTGGAGAGCCGAACTTTTTTGTCCACCATCCTTCCAAACCTTAACTCAACATTAGAACATGGCTCCCTCTAGGTGCAACACCGATAAGGGTAAGAGCACGGCCATTGCCAATACACTCAGCCCCATCCAAGAAGATCAAGAATACCCGGCTACCATTTCTCGACCTCCAGACTCAACTGTCACCCAAGAAGATTTAGATAGGGTTGTGAATGAGATGACTGACCGCTTCGCTGCCCAGCGAAAAGCTTTAGTGGACCAACTCATGACACACTTAAGAGGCATGGAGGAATCCACTCACAACACTGAATCTCGAGGTGAGTCTCAATTTGGAGAGTCGCGTAGACGAAACATATTCCCTGCAAATGAAGAACTCAATCAAGAAGATACAAGAACTCAAAGACGAGCCCGGACTCATCCCGAAGCCGGTCCTAAAAGAGCATCAAGAGATGGACCCAGTCAAGAGGGCACCAGGAAAGGACCGACTGTGGCTGACCCTGTCATGCTTCAAGCCAATCATCGCCAATCCAGCCTCAACTAAGGTTCTAGACGCCATCAAAGGGAAGCACCCACTTCTCCTAGGGCTGCCGCATAATCCAAGGAGAGGATGACACGCCTCTTCAGGGAATATCTCAGATGCGAACAACTCGAAAGAGGGATGTGGGCAAGGGTGTCTAGCCCCTTCACCAGGGACATAGAAGCGATAGCCACTCCTCGAGAATGGAAGATTCCCACCATGGATCCCTACAAATGCACATCCGATCCAATCATCCACTTGGAGCACTACACCCAGCATATGCTCATGAATGGAGCAACAAAGGGTGTGCTGTGTAAATGTTTTCCGCTGTTCCTGTCAGACTTAGCAACCACATGGTTTTGTCACCTACCTCATTGCTCCATTAGCTCTTGGGAAACGTTGAAGTAAAATTTATAAGTCAATTCTGAATCCATGTGGAATAGCCTAGAGATGTTTATTCCTCGTCCGACGTAAAATAGAAAGTTGGAGAACCGCTATAGCAAAATCTTACCCGTTTCAATGCTGCCGCAGCAGCAGTACAAAACACGAATGAAAGGCTTACACTGATGGCACTATGCAGAAGCGTCCACCCGATTCAAAGCTTGCAAGAAGGTTAATGAAGGAAAATCCTTTAACTCTTCAACAGTTCTTTCATGAAGTCGGAAAATACATGAGATTGGAAGACGTGTGACTCACCGACATAACGAGCAGCCCACATAGGGTTCTAGCGTCCAAGGAAACATGAGTGCCCCACCCCGAGGAGAGGGGAGTAAGCCAAACAACGAAGGAAAAAGTAACCATGAAGGCAACTCGGGAACTGAAAAGGGCAATAAGCGACGATACAGACCTGGACCGAGATTCGATTCATACACTCCTTTGAACGACACTGTGGAGGACATTTACCTGGCTACTCAACTCAAATTAAAATACAAACGCCACAATTAGAACAGGAAAATATTGTCGCTTCCACGAGTCTTACGGGCATATTACCGAAGAATGTCAGCATTTGCGGGATCTCATTGAGGAGTACATCCGAAAAAAGAAACTGGAACGGTATGTGCAGGAAAGACACAACTCTCCCGCTCCAGTCCACGAGGGACCTGGGCTGCACCCGCAAGGAAACAACAAAGAACGAGCAGGAACAAGCTGCTCCAACCAGGAGAAGATAGTTGTCCATACCATATCTGGAGGCCCACATGTGGCCGACGGAAGTTGGGCTGAGATGGAGAGGTACAAACAGTCTTTGAAAGATAGGGAAGGATATGTTCATTCCATTACTGAAGGACGCATCACAAAATGGAGAGAAAGGGCCAACATAACCTTCAACGATGGAGATTTGGTTGGAAAGCAGTATCCGCATACCGGTCCCATGGTTATCTCCGCTTGGATCGGCCCGGCAGAGGTGTTCCGCATCTTAGTTGATACAGGAAGCCCAGTGAATATTTTGTTCAAACATGCCTTCAACAAAATGAAGTTATCAATGAAAGATGTATCCCCGTGCAATAAGCCCTTACACGGGTTCACGGGGGAGGCCACGATGCCACTTGGATAGTTAGACTTGTTTGTTGAGCTAGGAAGTCACCCCCGATCCATCATCTGAAAGCAAACATTCTTGTTGGTAGATGGACACTCTGCTTACAACGCATTTTTAGGGAGGCCTACGTTGTCTGATTTCCTGATAGTCTTGGCTCCATGGTGCCTGAAGATGAAATTCCCAATTGATAACGGAATAGGAGAGGTAGAAGGCGACCAAGACGCAGCTCGCGATTGCTACGTGACAAAACTCCGCCAAAACAAAAAGAAGGAAAAAGGTAAGAGCGTAAGGGTCGCCCTCTACGCCAAAACTGCAGAATCATAGCAATCAAAGAAGGCTCCTCCTCTCGAATATACTAGCGACCCTTTTAATGAGTTGGACCCCAGAGATAGAGAGGAGGAGGTCAACGCCGAGCCTGTGGAGGCTATGGAACATGTGATGGTAGACGAACACGACAAAACAAAGCTTTTAAAGATAGGTTCTCAGTTGAACCAGAACCTAGAAATCCAGCTAATAGGATTTCTACGCAAGAACTTGGATGTATTCGCATGGACTCACGAAGACATGGTGGGAATATCCCCAGAAGTAGCTTGTCATTCCCTCAATATTGACCTAGCCAAGATCCCGATCAAACAAAAGAAAAGAAGCATGGGGATAGAATGATCGACTGCTCTTAACGAAGAGGTGAAGAATCTGCTCACCAACGATTTTATCCGCGAAGCCATTTACCCAAAATGGATCTCCAACCCGGTTTTAGTGAAAAAGCCTAATGGGAAATGGCGGACTTGCATTGACTTCTCCAACCTCAATGATGCTTGCCCCCAAAGACTGTTTTCCTTTACCCCGAATCGACCGACTGGTAGACGGAATCACAGGACATGAGTTATTGTCATTCATAGACGCATATTCATGATACAACCAGATCCCCATGCATGTGCCGGATCAAGAACATACTAGCTTCATTATGGATCTTGGCCTATATTGCTACAAGGTCATGCCCTTCGGGCTTAAGAACGCCGGTGCTACCTATCAACGTGTAGTTAATAAGATGTTTGAGCAGCAAATTGGTCACTGCATGGAAGTTTATGTCGACGACATGCTTGTCAAATCAAGAAGAGCAACAGATCATTTGAGCCACCTCGACGAGATGTTCCAAATATTACGCAAATACCAAATGAAGCTGAATCCTCTGAAATGCTCTTTCAAGGTGTCTTCGGGTAAATTATTAGGTTTCATTGTGCACGCTAGAGGAATAGAGGTGAATCCTAAAAAGGTACAAGCTTTGAAAGACGTCAAAATCCCAGCCATGCGGAGCGAAATGCAGAGCCTAAATGGGAAGGTAGCTGCTCTGAGCAGGTTTATATCCAAAGCCACGAACAAGTGCGTCCCGTTCTTCGAAACCCTCAAAAAGGACAAAGGAAAATTTAAATGGACCGATGAATGCTACTCAGCCTTTCGGAGTCTGCTAGAACACCTACAGAAGCCTCCAGTACTCTCCACTCTACTAAATGGAGAAAGCCTCTACCTATACCTAGCTGTATCCTCCCACGCACTAAGTGCCGCATTAGTGCGAGAAGATGATCATATCCAAAGACCGGTATACTTCATTAGCAAGAGATTCACGGGGGCAGAAGCTAGATACCCAAAGATCGAAAAATTAGCTTATTGTCTACTGATAGCATCCAGGAAATTACGACACTACTTTCAATCACACTCCATTAAAGTTCTAACGGATCAACCTTTGAGGCAAGTCCTACATAAACCGGACACGTCAGGGCAACTGTTAAAATGGTGCATTGAGTTGAACCAGTATGACATTACCTACCACCCGTGCACTGCGATTAAGGGACAAGCCTTAGCTGATTTCATAGCTGAGTTCACAATGCGAGACGAGGAGGCTGGGGCAAGGGTTGAGGAAGCTGTCAAATGGAATATGTTCCTTGATGGAGCATCGAACGACCTTGGCTCGGGGGCAGGTGTCATAATAGTCACATCCCGGAGAAGGAAATTAAGCTATGCACCGAGACTAGAGTTCACTGCAACCAATAACGAGGCTGAATATGAGGCAATAATAGCCAGCTTAGAAATCATTAAAGAAATATGAGTTAAATCAATATGTGTGCACAGCGATTCACAACTAACTGTTAACCTGATCCTTGGAGAATTCCAAACTCGCGGACAAAGCTTGCATCCTACCTCAAAAAGGCCAAAACCCTCCTTGATGAGCTAGACTACTATGTAATAAAACACATACCGTGAGGGGAAAATCAAGAGGCAGATGCTCTCGCCAAAGGGGCTAGCATAAGAACCGAACTAATGTCGGGGGCAACCCCCGTCATGAGACAATCCACACCGAGTTTCGAGTGTCTGCAAATCACAACGATCATAGACAAGGAGGAGACATGGATGACTCCCATCATCAAGTACTTACAAGAAGGAACCTTACCAACAGATCGAAATGAAGTCAGGAGAATCTTGAGGAAGGCATCCCGCTACACCATCCAGAATATCATGTTGTATCGTCGTGGATTTTCCAATCCGCTACTAAGGTGTGTCACCGAGAACGAAGCAAAAGATATCCTTAACAACATACATTAAGGAAGTTGCGGCGACCACACCGGAGGGCAAACTATGGCCAGAAAGATCCTGCATTATGGATACTTTTGGCCCATACTGAACAAGGACGCGGCCGAGTTTGCTAGGAAATGTGATAAATGCCAAAGATTTACCAAAATCCCGAGATTGCCACCTACCAGTTTAATCCAGATGGTCAGCCCCTGGCCCTTTGCCGTTTGGGGAATTGATCCGATCGGGGAACTCTCCATGGGTCTCAGAGGAGAAAAATACGCTATAGTGGCAGTGGATTATTTCACCAAATGGGTAGAAGCGGAGCCTTTAAATAAAATTTCATCTACCAAAGTGATAAACTTCCTAATACGTAACATCTTGTGTAGGTATGGGGTGCCGTAGAAAATCATATCGGATAACAGACTTCAATTCGACAGTGAAGAATTCTCTAATTGGTGCCATGAACATGGGATTTCCCAAAGCTTTTCGACTGTAGCATATCCCTAGGAAAATGGACAATTCGAAGCAGTGCACAAGGTGTTAAAGATACTAATCAAGAAGAAGATAGAAAAGTCCAAGGGGGCTTGGGTCGACGAACTGCCTACTGCCTTATGGGCCTACCGAACTTCTTATAAGACTACGACTGGGCATACACCATTCGCATTGGCATACGGAACTGAGGCCATGCTCCCCATCGAAACATTCGTCCCCTCGCATCGCATGATACATTACAATCCAGAAGAAAACGAGGAGCTCTTGAACATGTCACTTGACCTGATCGAGGAAAAAAGAAACGACGCCGCCCTCAAAGCTGCCGCCCATAGGCAGAAAGTGGCAAGGCAGTACAACTCTAAGGTGAAGCCTCAAACACTGCAGGACGGATACTTGGTACTCAAATGAGTCTTCCCACGACCCGGAGCACTAGATCCAATTTAGGAAGGGTCGTTTGTTATTCATAAGGATCTTCACAATGGAGCTTACATCTTGTCAATGGTAGATGGAGAGGTGTTTGGGAAAGCATGAAATCTCCAACACCTTCGTCGCTACTTCTCTTGAGTTGTAAAGAAACATGTACTAAAGAAATAAAAGAAAGATAGTGGACATAGGCATATTTCGGACGAACCACTATAAAACTTGTGTCTTACATTACTTATCTTATTTAAATGTTCTTTCATTTAATTATTTTATCTAATAACTATTCCTACTGCGAGCAATCGAAAACACTCACCGGCAGCAGTGGAAGTAAGATAGCCATGATAAAGGGCACGAAACAAGCCTTGGCAATTCACCGCTGACGATCAAAACCCCCAAGCCGGTAATGATGAACCGACCATAAGCCACGAATTAGGCACAATTTATAGCCTAGGCAGTTCATCATTAGCGTTCGGCTTGCCGGTAACTGCGAACCGATTATAAGCCCTACGATTAAGGCATGGCTGCAGCCAGGGGTAGTTCGCACTTGACGATCGGCATTACACACGCCGGCAATGCTAAATCGAATAATACTCACGACACGGGTACCAACCCGAGTAGTTATCGTTCGCGATTGGCCTTGAATAACAACACGATTATGGTTTTCAGCGTTTTTTTAACATAATAACGATTAACCAAGTCGTAAACAGTTCACAAACAGGCTATGAAAATCGTACATCGCAAAAGTCATTCCAGATAAGTAAACAAAAGACATAAATTAAACGTTACACATTAGAAATCTTTACATACACAGTTTTTTGTCCATATATACAAATACTAAATAACCATACATCCTTCTCAACCATATATAGAAAATAAAATGGAAATCTCTTCAAGACGGGGGAACATCTTTGCCGCCTGGCTCGCTCCCTCCAGCTATATCTTTTGAAGGCTCATTTTCCCTTTGCGAAGGCCCAGCTTGCCCTGAAGACGTCCATGCATAATGCAAGCATGAAGGATCGTAAGTTTTGCAATCCAGAATAGGTAACGACGGAACTGAAACAAAAAAGACACGATGCCTGCGGCGGCGTGGCGCGGATTACCAAGCCCCTCAAGATCTGAGCCATCCTCATCGTCTTCATCCTCCGCCAATAGCTCATACCCCTGTTGAGTCAAGATTTTTATATAGTTTTGATTTCTGACAAAGGGATAAACCGTGATCGTCAAAAAGAAGTCATTTATTGAGACACAACGAGCTTCATACATTAGAGGTGGAATATTTGGTATGTTGGTAATATTAGTTATGTTAAAATCTATCCTCAAAAGAATCGATGTATAAACGTTTTTGATGACAGCGCACATTCACTGTGCAATTTAACAGCGACCGGTCGACCGGTCCAAAACCAGGCGGTCGACCGTTCCTGTGTAAATTGCACAATGAACGTGCACACATGCACATAACGTCTATATATTTGAAATTTTCGTCTACTGGTCATTTTTGACCTGTCGACCGTTTTTAAACAGAAAGCAACCTTTCCCAAAAGACACTTCTTTCTTCAATGGTTGCTTCTCTTTCCTTTCATCAATGATCACATCTTTTAATGGCTACTCTTCACAAAGAGTTACAACCATTTATTCTCTATATAAACATATCTAAATCATTGATTGAAATACAACAATTCTTTGCTTTAAAATTCTGATCTTAATTTCTAAATACTCTTGCATTCAAAAAGCTTTCTACTTCAAAATTGCTTATTGAATCATTGAAATTATTTCATATCTTTTGATTCAAATAAGTAATATACTTCCTTCAATCTTCATAAACATCATTCACATATTTTGAGGATAAGATTATAGGAAGGGTGTACTACAAGTGACAAATCAGTGTTGTTAAGAGCACAAGTTGTCAACGACAATTGTATTTATTTTTGTTGAAGTCCTCGGTGTTGTAAGAGGCACGAAATCCCGTTCGGCTGTTCGGGTGTTATAAACCTGTTCCTCCGGGTGAAGCGAGGTAGTTGGTAGTGAAATCCAGATAGAAGTCTGGGACTGGACGTAGGACGGGAGGTCCGAACCAGTATAAAAATCCCTGGTGTGATTTTTACAGTTTACTGCATTTACTATTCTATATCTGTGAATTGCTATAGTTAGTTTATTGAATATTTACTTGTATAAGCAATTGTAAATAACATTCCGCATATATTAGTCCATATTACACGATCCGTAATTAGTGTGCACAAGCATACACACTTTCATTTGGTATCAGAGCACGGTCATCATATAACCGTAAAACCGTTATTTGATATATTCTTGTAATATGGCAAATAACGCAAGTACTAGCTCTAGCACTTACACGGAAGGTCAATCAACACAAAGACCTCCATTCTTTAATGGTCTCAACTATAGCTATTGGGCTACACGTATGTCATTTTTCATGCAATCAAATAGCTATGATGCTTGGAATGCTACTCAAAAAGAAATAGTAAATCCAACAACTGAATATTCAGAATGGACAACGACTGAGAAAACAGCAGCAGCTGTAAATGCAAAGGCAATAAATATGTTGTTTTGTGCATTAGACCAAAATGAATATAACCGTGTTAGTATCTGCTCTACTGCATATCAAATTTGGCAAACGCTGAAAACCACTCATGAAGGTACTAACAAGGTTAAACAAGCCAAAATAGCCATGCTGAAGAGTCAGTTTCAAAATTTCAAAATGAAACCGAATGAGACAATCAATGATATGTATTCAAGATTTCAAACTATTCATCATGCACTTATCGGATTAGGGCAAAAATATTCAGATTTTGATGTTGTTTCAACAGTCCTACATTCTCTGACTAGTGAATGGGAAGGAAAAGTATTAGCAATTGAAGAAGCTAATGACCTTTCCATCATGAAGCCAGATGAATTGATAGGAAATTTAATGTCCTATGAAGCAAATTTGCAGGCTAGAAAAGAACAGAAAGAAGAGAAGAAAAATGTAGCATTTCATGCTGAGAAAGATGAAAATGAATCAGATTCTGAAGATGAAGATTTGGCATTCATTGCAAAAGGATTCAAAAAATTCCTAAAATATCGAAAAGCCAGTCGCTACAACAAAAGGAAACCTGGATCAAGCAAACCATCTTCATCAACTATAGAATGTTTCAACTGTCACAAAAAGGGGCACATGCAGAAGGATTGTCCAGAACAGAAGAAGAAGTCAGAAAATGATAAATTCAAACATAAGAAGGACAAGTCAAAGAAACGAGCCTTCTCAGTAACATGGGATGATTCAGACTCATCCTCATCTGAAAGTGAAAGTGATCAGGAAAATGAACAAGCTAATGTTTGTTTTATGGCAACAGAAGATGAGGTACAAATTCCTACATTTGATGAATTACTTGATATAAATTCTGAGTTGATAGTCAAATATAAAGACATAAAACGTCAATTAAAAGTAGCCAAAGCAGATTTGAGTAGAGTAGAGTTTGAACGAGATATGTTAAAAGACGAGAAGAAAATATTAGAAGAAGAACTTGAAAAACTTCAAGAATCATCATCTAATGTTGACTCTCAATTATCTCTTTTGAGTCAAGAAATTGAAACTCAAAAAGAGAAAAATGATGCTCTCGCTACTGAAAATCATGAGCTTAAGGCAAAAGTCAAAAATCTGGACCTAGAAAAGGCGAGCTTACAAACTAAGTTAGATGATATAACTCAAAATGTTTCTAACTTTAACAAAGGTCGAGAAAATTTGACAAAAATCATTGAAAGTTCACAATCTGTTTCAAATAAACAAGGTTTGGGATATAGGAAACCAGAAACCAAGAAACATCTTGGTAATGGAAGGAAAAAGAAAGTACAAAAGACTGAAACTAAGAAAAATCTTAGTGTATTATATTCCAAACCAAAACCAGTTGTGAAATTTCAGAAGAAAAATGTCAAGACTATCAAAATATGGGTTCCTAAAACAAATAACAATTTGATTAGGAATAAATATATTCAGAATTTCATGAATACTGTACATCTTAATACTAATTATATATATAAAGGGGATACCGGACCCGTATGGGTTTGGACTCCTAAGACCTAACTCTTAGGACCCCATAAAAAGTGGGTACCATGGACTTAATTTTATTTTTTGCAGGTCCCACTTAAGAAAAGAGGAAAGTGGATATTGGACTTAACGAAGATTCAACCAATCTTCCTTCTCCCACTCTTCATTATTTTTGTATCGTTGTTTATTTTCTTTTGTAATCACTCATTTAATAACAATTAAATATTATAATAAGAGTGATATACAATTTATAGGACACAACTATATTGAAAACAGGCTGAACTGAGCTTCCAGAACAGCACCGGTCGACAGCTCAAAATGGACCGGTCGACCGTTTTGCTCTCTGGATAAAAACGGTCGACCGCCCCATTTTCACCGGTCGACCGGTTACGAGCATTCTTGTTTTTTTTTTTTTTTTTTTTAATATATCCGTCCGTTCTTTTTTATGTGACTCTTAACTCTTGATCTATGGTAGTAGTCTTATTTTGCTTATACTCTGAATTATATATTTTATATCCTATATTTTAATAAACTCCTTTTTGTCGATGACAAAGGGGGAGAAAATTGTGCTAACAGTATATATGCAGGAAAATATAAAGTTACAGGCACAATCTCAGGGGGAGATCAAATACAGGGGGAGATTCATAACTATGTTGTCATCAATCAAAAAGGGGGAGAATGTTGAGTCAAGATTTTTATATAGTTTTGATTTCTGACAAAGGGATAAACCGTGATCGTCAAAAAGAAGTCATTTATTGAGACACAACGAGCTTCATACATTAGAGGTGGAATATTTGGTATGTTGGTAATATTAGTTATGTTAAAATCTATCCTCAAAAGAATCGATGTATAAACGTTTTTGATGACAGCGCACATTCACTGTGCAATTTAACAGCGACCGGTCGACCGGTCCAAAACCAGGCGGTCGACCGTTCCTGTGTAAATTGCACAATGAACGTGCACACATGCACATAACGTCTATATATTTGAAATTTTCGTCTACTGGTCATTTTTGACCTGTCGACCGTTTTTAAACAGAAAGCAACCTTTCCCAAAAGACACTTCTTTCTTCAATGGTTGCTTCTCTTTCCTTTCATCAATGATCACATCTTTTAATGGCTACTCTTCACAAAGAGTTACAACCATTTATTCTCTATATAAACATATCTAAATCATTGATTGAAATACAACAATTCTTTGCTTTAAAATTCTGATCTTAATTTCTAAATACTCTTGCATTCAAAAAGCTTTCTACTTCAAAATTGCTTATTGAATCATTGAAATTATTTCATATCTTTTGATTCAAATAAGTAATATACTTCCTTCAATCTTCATAAACATCATTCACATATTTTGAGGATAAGATTATAGGAAGGGTGTACTACAAGTGACAAATCAGTGTTGTTAAGAGCACAAGTTGTCAACGACAATTGTATTTATTTTTGTTGAAGTCCTCGGTGTTGTAAGAGGCACGAAATCCCGTTCGGCTGTTCGGGTGTTATAAACCTGTTCCTCCGGGTGAAGCGAGGTAGTTGGTAGTGAAATCCAGATAGAAGTCTGGGACTGGACGTAGGACGGGAGGTCCGAACCAGTATAAAAATCCCTGGTGTGATTTTTACAGTTTACTGCATTTACTATTCTATATCTGTGAATTGCTATAGTTAGTTTATTGAATATTTACTTGTATAAGCAATTGTAAATAACATTCCGCATATATTAGTCCATATTACACGATCCGTAATTAGTGTGCACAAGCATACACACTTTCATTCCAACGTAATTAGTGTACAACAAATCAGTGTTGGCAATGGCTTTGGTCTCCTCCACTGTGAACTGGCTGTTCACCATCCCAACGTCGTATACAGTCCCTTCCTTCTACGCGACTACGGCCTTGGTCTCCTCGATGAGCCGAGCATGGATTCCTGCCATCACCTGAGGGTAGTCATCCATCCACTGAAGGTTCCTTTGTTTCCAGAACATATAATAAGTATCCTTCAGCATCTGGTTGACCGTGTCACAAAAATCACTGGATTTATCGACTTCGGTCTGGAGGGCCACCACCTTATTCATGTACTGCTCCTTATCTCTCCTCAACTAAGCATGCTCCACCTTCAACCTGTCGATCTCAGCCTGATATGAGTCCTTCTTCTGTTGCCACTTTCCCCGAGACTCCTTCAGCTCAGCTAAGGCCTCTTCCGATTTCTTCACTTTGTCCTTAAGGGAGCAGATTCGCTCCAGATCCTTCTGCCAGCCTCATCCACTGAACCAATAGCCATGTCAATATGTGTCTTGCATAGTCGGCAGCCTCTTTCCTTGCCTCTTCCTTGGCCTTTGTTATCTCAGAGGCACAGGATGCTTCGACTTCCTCAAACTTATCCTCTTTCTCCCTGAGCGCCTTGCGAAGATCCTCCATCTCTAGATGCAATCGCACATTGGCGCTCCCAACTTCTTCACTAGCTTTGGCCAAACGGGACTGATAATCAATAATGTTTTTGGTCTCATTTGTAATATGGACCATCCTCGTTGTCAAGTTAGCAAAATCAAGAGTCTTCGCCTCATCTAGGATCCGAACCAAGGGATTTCGAGGTAAAAGGAACTCAGTGTCAAGATCCACCGCACGATGACCCACATAGTCAGGAATTATTTCAAGATGACTCTCAAAGGGATTCTGCATCGGCTGCTGATAATCCGAGAAAAAAGAATCAACATTGCCCTCTCCCAACTCATCTGGCACTTCGTACACTTCAGAACCCATCGAATAGTGACGACGACGGCGGTAGGAAGTTTGGGAACCAGGGGAGGTAGCTTCCTTATCCGGGGACCTCGCATGTTTCTGGGACGACTCACGGCTCTCTCCCTTATCCGGGCTCGACGGGGTCTCCCTAGTATTCTCTTGCATAGTTTTTTCCTATTGAAAAGTCGTCTTAGAAGAAACAGAAGTCATTTTAATCCATTTGAACTGCTCAAGCCGCCTGGCACTTCATTCCTCCTTGGATTCCTCATTTTCCTTGGAATACAAGCAACAACATTAGAACCAAGAAGTGGAGAGAGCATAAAAATGAAAACACTCGAGACACTACAAGCTACTACAAACCCTTAGAATAAACTGGATCATGTGACCAAGGCGGGGTCTCACTCAAGAAGGGAATACACTAGGACATGACTCCACTCAAAGGAAGGAGAACACATGGTGACCCGACTTCATTGGATTGAGGAGCAAGTGGAGGCTGGGACTCGTCAAAAAAATAAAAAGTTCTTAAGAAGTATCTCAAAATCCATACAGTAATCAAAAGTACCCGAGGAAAGCCCGAATTCCTCGCCGATTCTCGCTCCACCTTGTACTGGAAGAGGCGGTATTCCGCTCAAATCACCCAAAGCCTCATTTTCCTAAGAAAAATCAGCGGCGGAAGTCGGCCTTGGGACTGGCTCGGATTGTTCCAACTGTTCGGGCCACTCTCGCACAGCCTCAGCATTCTTTAAAGGATCCACGCCCAATCCCTCGCTGCTTATAATATCACGTCTGGAGATACATGAACATCCCCTTCCGTTGATTCAGAGTCGCTCTATGATCCTTCCTCCTCTTTACTTTCTCCTCCCAAATGAGAACCTCCCTTTTCGCCAGGGGAAGGAGCATCTCGAATATGTAGAGACTTCCCCGAGTGGGGAGGACGAACTGCGCTCTTCTTGTGTCTCAGCTTCTTCAGGGCTTCAGCCACACCACCCTCCTCATCTGGGCCCTTGCCTTTGTCTTCGTCACTCCCGTCTCCTCTGGCTTCCGCTGCCCTCTCAGCCGAACTTGGCCTAATCTTGTACACGGACTGTCTAGGGCCGATCAAGTTGTAGAATCGGAGGGCTACATCACGGAGTAGGAATGACGCTTCCTGCTCAACCTGTGGGATAGCCAATATTTCCTTGGCCATCCATTTCAAGCCGCCATCCTCCACTGCCTTCACACAACCTGAAAATTATGGAGCAATAAGAAGCCAAGTCGACAGAAATCTTAGAAAAGATAATACGATAACTTACAACCGGAAGTAAAAGCATGTTGGGCCACGATATCGTCACGTATAAAGAAATATTCCCTCTTGAACATACTAAACTTAGAATATAGATACAGGACGGGTTTGAATTTGTGGATGGACTCTAAACTAATAAAAGGACTCCCCTTCCGATAACTCCAATATCGGGTATAAACATGTCAGGATAGCATAAGAATTCGGCTGAAGTTGCATGTGAGCGACCTTCAAATAGATCACGAAGTTAACAATCCAGTTGGTAAGCGGAGGAATCACTCCGCACATACAATGATACTTGATATATGCCATATAGCTGCCTGGAGGAAAACATGCTTTATCATCTAGACCAGGTAATATCATGTCCCGGCGATCTATCCCAAATGTAGTAGCTATAGAGTTCAACTTCTCTATCGTCAACACGCTGGGATAACACTTCGAAGGCCTAACCAGTGTTTGATTTGGAGCATGGCCTTCCACCAAAGAGTAAGCAGAACTAGATTGCCTGAGAGGATTGGTTGGAGTGTCAGAAGAAGAAGGACCAGCCCGGCAGGCTGTGAAGCAGCAAACTTGGAACGAAGCTCATGTCCAGAAGACATATTTCCTGTGCAAGAAAATGAAAGTCAAGCGAAGGTCCAAATTATAAACAGAAGTTAAAACATGCATGGAAGTCTCCTATTGTCCAGCCCAATTGAATCCATACCCTAGCCTAACCATCTTGTGGGAAGACTTGCTTTTGGCTCGACAAACTCAAAAACAATGCGCTCGGTAAATCTGGTTCGGTATTATCCTATGACGAATGCCGAACCAAAATCCTCAACTACCGACCGAACCAAAATCCTCAACTGTCGACCCAAGGCACACCCTCCTATAGCCTTACCTATTCTCAGTTTTAACATTATACCCAGACAATACACAATATGGGTTCGAATTGCAAATGAGACTGGTATAACCAACCTATGCTTTCAACACCCAAATAATAACCATTAGTCGGTCAAACAATCTATCGAACACCTGATGGGCAAATATCCCTACATGAAATCGGTCACAACCTCTCACGTTCTATCAACCAAATAACATCTCTCAATCTACCATTCCTCACGACCATCAAAATGCTATAATCATTCGGACGCTCGTTCAAAAGAAGTACCTCCTCACCAATTCAAGACCGAAGTCACCCATCTAAAACTCTCCTACACATAAAAGCCCTAGAACTCTAATAGCAGGTAATAGAATTAAAACAGACTTACTTCAAGCTATGCTGACACGAGAAAAGCCGAATTAGAACAATAAGAAAACGAGCTTAAATCAGTTGCAGTCAACCTAATAGAGTTGAAGAAATTTGATTAAGAGAAAGTGAAAGTAAAAGAGTGAAGGGAAGAAGGCGTATTTAAAGGAAAAAGAGGGGAAGACGAACTGTCACCAATCTCATTTGGTGGTGGAAGCTCAATGCCGAACTAAAAACAAAGCATGTTGTGCAGTTACACAACATACTTTTGGGGGCAAGTGTTGGCTCGGTTTTCTAGCAAGCGAAGGAAGAAGGAGGCAAAGGCAAGCATGGGTATAAGAAACAGAATTACCGGACCAGATGCTTAGTTCGGCATTTGCAAAAATGCCGAACCAAACATATGGACCGGCATGCCGGACCAGATATTTGGTCTGGCATCCTATGGTATATCGGACCAAGTATCTGGTCCAGTATCCTTAGAGATGCCGGACCAAACATTTGGTCCAGCATTCTCTGATATGCCGGACCAAGTATTTGGTCCGGCACAATACATCAATTGCCGGACCAAACATTTGGTCCGGTATGACAAACATACCAAATTAAATATTTGGACCAGCAAGTAAGGTACTCCAAGGCAGGATCACCGAACCAAAGCAAAAAAGGACCACCAAACCAGGCAAACTTCCTAACCTAAATGCCGATCCAACTGTCTCCGACTCAAATGCCGAACCAAACTCAGAAAGCTATAACTTCTCCTCCACACTTCACAACTCCACTCTATAAATCCCGGAGCTTCTCAACAACAATGGGGACAGATATTTGGAGAAAAAGAGAGAAAACTCTACTGAAAATCCATCACTTTGGCTACTTAAAGTTTTTACTCTTTTCGAATAATCTTGTACTTGTAATCAAATCAAAGAGAGAATAATAGGATGGAAAGTGGATGTAGGCACATTCGGGCTGAACCACTATAAAACCCTGTGTTATTTACTTTCCTTATCTGCTTTCCGAACTTTGAACTTGTGAACTGTCTCTGCACTTGCTAAAATTCATTCCATTACGTATTGGAACGTTTAAAAACCCCAAATCAATCAAATCAAATGAGACATAACTAAAAAAAAATCAATTTTAGAGGTGTTTGTCCAACTTTTGAGCAAATAGTTGTTGTATGAAAACTCGACAAGTGGTAAATGCTCTTTCCACGAACCACCGAAATTTAATACATAAGCCCGAAGCAAGTTGTCTAAGACATGGTTAACCCTCTCCATTTGCCATAAGTCTTAGGATGGTAAGCTGTACTCAAACTCAGCTTTATCCCCAAGGAATCATGTAACCCTTTCTAGAAACGGGTTGCGAATATCGGATCTCTATCACTCATGATATCACAAGGAACTCCGTGAAGCCTGACAATCTCCTTAACATATAACTTAGCTAAACTTGCAGCTGTCCTCATAGTCTTCACCGGTAAGAAGTGTGCATTCTTGGTTAATCAGTTCACCATAACCTAACCAACTTTGTTACTTTTCGTCAACCTTGGTAGCCTGCCTATAAATTCCATAGATATATGCTCCCACTTCCACTAAGGAATCTCAAGTGGTTGAAGTAGTCCAGTTGTCTTTTGATAGCTGCCTTTGACTTGTTGGCAGTTAGAACACCTACTCACAAAGATGGAAATATCCCACTTCATACCTGCCTACCAGAAAGTCCGCTTCATATCTTGATACATCTTTGTAACTCCATGATCTATTATAAGTCGCGAATGAGGACCTCTGTCAATACTCTTGCCTAATTCCATCAATGTCTAGAACACACAGCCTTTCACTCATCCTCACTATACCATGGCTATACACCTCGAACCCCGGGGGCCTCTTTGGTGCCTCATTCTCACTTACCGTTTTTGTTATCCTTGCAAGTCGAACATTCCTCTGCTGATTGTATTCAATGCGACTAATAAGGGTCAAACACACTTCAACTTTTGCCACAACCACATACCTCCTACTAAGCTCATCAGTTATAACATTCACTTTCCCGAGCATATACAAAATATCCAGATCTTATGCCATGAGAAACTTCAATCAACATTGTTGTCTCATGTTTTGGTTATTCAAGATGAAAAGATACTTCAAGGATTTATGGTTCATGTACAACTTGAACCTCTCACCAAGCAAATGATGCCTCCACATCTTCAATGCAAAAATAACTGCTAACAATCCAAGTCATGGGTCGGATACCTCGATTCATGCAGCTTCAGTTATGGATTGGCATAAGCAAGAACCCTTCCATGATGCATCAACTGCACCTAAACTTACCCCACAAGCATCCGTATAAACAGTTTAAACCTTATCTCTAACTGAAGCAGTCAAAACATGAGAGCTAACCAACGTTGCCTTCAACTCTTTGAATACTTGCTCACAATTATCAGTCCAAACAAATTTGCTGTCTTTCTTAATCAAATTCATCAAGTGTGAAGCAATCTTTGAGAGAACATGAATGAACCTCCTGTAATAACCTACTAACCCCAAGAAGCTCCTGATCTCAGTTGCGCTTTCCGACCTCTTCCAATCTTGAACAACCACAACCTTTGTTGGATCAACATAAATACCCTCCCGTCAAGACAACATGTCCTAAGAACCTAACTTCAAACTGCCAAAAGTGACACTTCGAGAACTTATCTTTCAATACATGCTCTCTTAATGTTTCAAGTACAATCCTCAAATGGCGAGTATGCTCCTCCTTGATCTTAGAGTAGACTAGAATATCATCAATAAACACAAGAACAAACTTATTCAACACATCTTGGAAAACCCAATTCATCAAGTCCACAAAATATATTGGAGCATTAGTTAGGCCAAACGACATAACTAACCACTCGTACAACTTATCAGACCTGAAACTGTCAAAGGTACACTCTCCTCTGCTACCCTCAATTAATGAAACCCTATGGCAAGATCTAGCTGAGAAAACACCCGAGCACCATGAAGCTGATTGAACAAGTCATATATCCTAAGCAAAGGATACTTGTTCCTAATGGTCCGCTTATTAAGCTCACGGCAATCCACATAAAGTCTTAAGGAATCGTCTACCTTCGTAGTAAAGACGATGGGTGCTCCCCAATTCAAATGACCAGATAAGATCAACCCTTTACGCAATATATTGCTAACTTGGTTAGCTAAATTTAACCTAACTCTAACTTCTCCTTCAGTGATAGCCTACGCATAGGCAATACAATAGGTTTAGCATTTCGAACCAAATCAATACAAAATTCAACCTCATTATGAGGTGGTAAACCAAACACCTCTTTAAACACAGCTGCAAACTCCTTCACAATAAGGTCGAACTCAACTCCTCTTCCGTCACATCAAGAGAATAAAGAAAACTACTCATAAGCAAGCTAGGCCCCTCACTACTATAATCTTCCTTCCATTTTTAAATAATACAGTCCGCTCAACACAATCCATGACGACATTATTTTAAGACAACCAATCCATCCTAAAAAAAATATTAACCCCCAAAAAACCAAGAACACATATATCGCATGGAAGGAGTTGGTCATGACAAGTAACCAGAACTCATAAACATATCATACTAAGATTGGCCGAGCCCCCCACAGGGTTTAACACACAAATAGATTCCAAAGCCATAATTGGCTCCAGTTTCAATCTAACAATAAGATTACAAGATATGAAACTAAGAGAAACACAATATCAAACAAAACATGAATAGAAATACCATAAACATATAATATACCTTCAAGAACTTATTTTCCTTTTGCAGTTGCAGAATTGGAAGGTGTTGTAGCAAGAGCGAAAACTCTGAGCTGCTGTCCTTTTTGAAGCATAGGACAATCTCTAACAAAATGACCCGGTCGGTGGCAATTGTAACAACTTTTAGGTGCAAACTGTGCTTTGGCTGCATATGGCTCAAGCTTCGGTACCTTTGCAATCGTTGCTTTAACTATAGGTGCTTTAGCCATTTATCCTACCCTACCTAACCTACAATTCAGAGCAAAATGTCACTTATGTCCACACTTATAGTAGGTTAAATTGGAAACATCCTTTGACAACTGAAACTTATGCTTATTGTTCCCAATTGGTGTAGATACAAACTCTCGAACCTCAAACCTATACCTATCAAATTCACAACGATCCTTGGATATGATTTGCCATGTCTCTCTTACACTCTGGATGCATAACTGCAATGAACATCTCATTTTTCTTCGATAGTGTATCTACCAGTCTCAACTAGAACCGAAATAATGCATTAAACCTATTCTCATACTTAGCAACTGTCATAGTCCCCTACTTCAGATCTAAAAAGCTTCTAAGCAACATACTCTTTTCGGCCTTCGGAACAAACTTCATCTCAAACACTTTATTGAATTGGGCCCAAAAGAAGTCATTCTCCTTGACATCTGCAGTGATCAAACCCCACCAATCCATAGCAGCATCAATCTGATGTCGTGATGCCAAACAACACTTTATCGCATCATCTAACTCCATGTCACTGAATATCCTATCACACAAACTAAGCCAAGTCTAAACGTCGATGAAAGTCTCAGTGCCATTGAACCTTTTACCACCCAATCTCTCAAAGTCATGGCATAGCGAAGCAAAGTTCATCTATGGCCGAACCCACACAACCTCCTCTACAACATTCACCATTGGTTCCTCGATAGGAGCGGTATTACCGGTGCCCTATTCCCACCATTAGTAATTGTACTACTCCTCCCGACCCCACCTCCTCCTCTAGCAATAGTAGCTCTAGTACTCATAGTTCTTACTACCTAAACATAGAAAAATACCTTTAAGATACTTATGGACAGAGTTATTTCAAAGAAAGAGTTATTCCTATGAAAATACTATAAAGGGATTAGTTTATTGGAAAATACAAATACGCTCTCATATATATATATATATATATATATATATAATATGCTCAACTCATTCTAGGTTTTCACTTACCCTATCTCTAATTAGCTATACCTAACCAAAGGCAAGGTATTCGCTAAACCTCCATTCTGATTCCAAATGTAATCTCCCAACTTTTCGACTCTCGAATGTCAACATTAATACATCCACGGTATTCATGTGTCGAACACCCAAGTGTCGGAAAGAACCATAGTTAGGGTAAAGTAAAAAGAAACATAACAAGAAATGAAGAATACAATATCAGAATCTCATAAGCGGAACGATAAAATACAATATCCAAAAAGACAGTACAAAGGGTTACTCCAAAATACAGAGTAATTTCAAAGTTACTAAACCTAAGTACTATCATCAGCCTAGACAGTTATAACTGCATGTCCTCATAATGCTGATACATACATCATAATAGTGCAATGGAAATAGAAATAGATAGATAAACGGAACCCTCCAACTCATTTCCCGAAGCTCTGAAACGTCCAAAGTGAAACCTGCTTTAATCGGCCCACTCGAAAGAGAACATGAGAAATTTAGGAAAAATGAAAACCACGTGCTAGACATAAATCTGGGATGAAAAACTCAAGACACATGCATTCATACAACTGTAACTTTTGAGACCGTATGAATTACCGTAACAATTTTCCCCTTAAAAGAAACCAAACCATCTGATAAGTAGATATAGCGATATAATAGATAATGTCTATGGTGTAGAATATAAATCAGAAAATAGCTATCTTGCTTGCATATCACATCACAAAAATATTAGAAGTACATCTAAAATCTTTAAGGTACGTTCGTATATGGATTTTTCATGGAGGTCCCCTCTGTAAACTAAAGCCGCCCCCTGCACTAGGGTCAAAAACTACCTTTAGAACATCATATATCTCTAGATAAAATATACCTCTAGGTAAACATAGCAAGTTCACGCCCGAACACGTGATACCATATATCATCAAATCCTACTAGCAACATCAATAAGCATCTATAGATGTGGAGTTGATATACCTCTTTGTGTTAGCTAAATCCCGGTCTATGGGGCATATTGTATCTTCTGTCATTATCGATGGTGAGGTCACGTATAGCATCTTTCACATGATTCTTCGGCTCTCGAACAGAACACGAATCCTTTCATGGATTCCACCATAAGTCATCCAACAAATGCTAACGCTGACGTCTCCCTTGGATTTAACATTGGGATAGTCAGTTCAACTCTATAACATTAGTCTGAAATGTTAACGCCGATCTCTCCCTTGGACTTAGCCTTAAGGTAGACAATTCAACTCTATAGCATTAACCTGAAATTTTAACGCTAACATCTCCCTTAGACTTAACCTTAAAGATAGATAGTTTAACTCTATAACATACCACTTCCACGGTGCTTCCAAAACATAGACTCGTATATCAGCAATGAAGTGTTATTCGGTAAGTAATATATAAGTATATACATATACAAATAAGCACCCTTATATGGTATTGATTGGCAAATTCGTTAGATATGGTACATACATACAAATAAGTACCCTAAGGTTGCGTAAATTATAAATGATAATTTGATTGCCTTTAACACCTTACCACTAGTGTAATTTTTACTCACCAGACTTTGCCTATATAGTGACCCGTAATTTTAAACACTTCGTCTTTGAAATCGAAGCATTTGGAATATAGTTCAATGTTATAAAATTGATTTAATAACCTTGTTAAACTCCTTTTAATTAATAAAACATTATATGAAACTTGTTTTGTAATTTGTTTACAGAAATAAGTAGTTCAAAGAAATATCGACAATGTGATCAAAACCATTTCATTGATAAGCGAATTTTTACTCGATAGAAGTTGTTTAAACTTTTTAGGCTTGCTTAGCATACTAATGTTCAATTAATTAGCAATTAAAAATAATTTTATGGTTTATGGCTAACTAAATTAATGATGATGGCATTGGTGATGTCATGGGTAGTTATTTTGAAGAAGGGGTGGTTTGGGAAGCCATATGGGCTAAGTTAAGAAGTAATGAGGTGGAACAGTGTAACGACCCACTATTTTGGACCATTCAAATCGACAATAATCCACACATGTCTGACTTGAATAATTCAAAATAACAGATTGTAATAAAATTTGGAGCAAATAAAATCATTCATAGAAATATCAGAATAACTCGCAGCGGAAATAAAATACCATAGTAGTTCATGAAGCTACTATATACAAACTCTCAAAACATATACAAAATCTCATAGTCAAAATAGATACAATATAAGTTAGGATACATAAATCAATAATACAGAGACAATACTGAATAGTAAATAACTGGATTAGAAGATAAGAAATAACAGATGGACAGATAAGCTCCAGCAAATCTCTAGCTCCAGAAGATAAATTCCAAAACTGTGATTCTCAGGCTGACCCGAGCGTAAAGTAAAACACAAAACACTCGAGTCAGGACATATATACTTATACAATGTAAACCAACTCAAGTGAACTGTAATAGCAATGCATAATAACTTAAAGGGTGCTTGGGACCGCCCATCCTTTAAGGATCCATAAAACCATCAATTAAACAGTAATAACAATATCGTAGAAATGTCCATATCGAAGTAAATAATGCAACTAACAGTGTTAATGTGCATCACAACCATCATCAGGAAATCAAATGATATACAGAGAAGTATACCCGTGGTTATAATATTTCAGAACAATATTTTATACTTCAAATTTAAATACCATTTCAAATCCAAATCTTTATCAAAATAAAGATTAAATCATTTCCAAACCATTTCAATTTATCAAAATATCATATCTTATCAAACCTCCTTTCAATCATTATTTGAATTCAAATCCAATTTATCAACTAAAATACCTTTTAAATTCCAAAATATCATTCATTTATTTTTCTATCAAATCGCCCTTTAAATAGTTTATATTCCAATTAAATTAATTCATTTAACCATTTAAAAGTGAAGTTATTATTCTTTCAAGTCAAGTATTCAATTTTCAAAGTTTCAAACCATTCTGAGTTCATTTACTAAGTCAAAACCCATAAACATTGAAAATTTCAGCCTTTCACAGCATCTAGAAAAAGCTGTTATAGGTTATACTTGAAAACATTTTAATTTAGCAAAGACAGCACTTTAAAAACTGCTGTTATATCTCATTTTAGTTGGAATTTAGTTTAAAACAGCAAAGACAGCATTTTCCAGAAATGCTGTAATAGCTTAAGTTCAAAATAAAGGTTTTATTAAATTTCAGCAAAGAGAGCAAGCAACTACAGCAGTTTACAGAACTGCTGTAATAGCCCTTTATTAAGTTCTTTAGCCTTTACATTTACTACAGCAGCTACAACATTTCAGAAATGCTGTAATAGCCTCTTTTTACTAAGTTTTAGTTCAATTCTGAAATCATAGCATTTCTGAATGCTATTAAAAGTATTTTCTAGATTTTAGTGTATTTCCAACCAATAATAAAATTCATTTTAAACCCTTTTAACATTATAAAAATCATGTTTTTAACATTCAAAAATATTTATTTATATAACATTTAACTCATGATTTTTATTAAAATAAATCCATTATAGTTAAATCAAATTTCAATAAATTATTTAACAATTTCAAGTGTGAAATTACTTTTTCTCCACATTTTTATAAATAGGCTTAACACTTAATTTTTTTTTCATTTTCCAATAAATTAAAATTTCCATTTTTATTTATATAACCTATTTTTTTATTTAACCAAAATCCCAAATTTTCCAACTTAAGTTATATTTCCAAAAATTCACTTTTACCATTTATTTAAATTACATTTTAACTTACAGAAAAATCAAACTTTCTTTATTTAAACATTTAAAACCCAATTTAAATCAAATTTTCATAAATTTACATTCTTAAACATATTAAAAATATTAAAAATACTTGATAAAATAACCACGGATCTGTATATAGTTTTCTAATCTAGGTCAAGTGATACGGATATATATCATTTCAATCCACAGTTTACAAAGAAAATCCGAGTTCTATCATTTCAAACCCGCAATCCCAAGTAAAATAAAATAAATAAAAATCGTTCAGGCCTATCATTTCAGCCCATAACGATGTTTCCCTATTCTAAAGTCCGTTCGGGTATGTATCATTTCAACCCATAGTGATCTAATCTACAAGGAACTTGCAGTGTGATAAACAGATATAATGAACAGTTTAACAACATATATTAGTAACAGATGAGATGACAGGTAAATAAATAGGTTCAACATCATATAATTAATAATCACAGACAGAGATAACATAACATAATAGTACTACACATTCAATTGTTGTCAATTCACATTGGCATAAGTATAAATGTCAAGTGAGATTTACTCACCACTTTTGCTGGAGATGCAAGTTCAAATGACACAACACAAAGCAGAACACAATGACAAAGCTATGAACTTGAGTGGAGAGTGAGATCCAAGTTATAGATCTTGTGTTACAACCTAAAAACAAAACCAAAACAATAGTTAAAATCAATACGATTGAATTTGAATAACTTTGAAACAAAAAGCAGTTTGAATACGAAACTTTTTTCCTTGCTTTCTCTACTTGTTTGCATGGCCTAGGGGATCAATTAGGTCAGGTTTGTACTTGGTTTGAATCAGGTATGGGTCTGGAAAAGGTAAGGCTACAAGGTAGAACATGATGGAGGAAGTTACAACATAGGGTAAGTGAAGGGTTTCTAGGCAAATAGGTGGAAAATGGTCCAAACTAAGGCTCGGCCATGGGAAATTTGGTTCGACCAGAGGGTGTACATCTCAGGTACTTAGAAGCTGGAGTGATGAGGTAGGGTCTGGACAAGGTGGTGGCGGCGGCCAAAGGTGGTGGTGGCGGTAAATGAAGTGTATGGTCAAGGGGAGCTCGGCTAGCATTGTTTTTAAGGCATTGTTTGCATTTTGGTGGAGTTTTGTCATCATGGAGGGTACAACCATGGATGAATCTGAAGTGGTAGGTGGTGATGATGCCAAGGAGGAGTGGTAGGAGGTGGTGGCCGTGACAAGCAAGGGGATGGCCGAGCAAAAGGCAAGAGAAACAAGGCAAAAATGACATGAAAATGAGAAGAAAAGTGAAAAGTAAGAAGATGCCATTACCACAATTGCTTTAGCCGTGAATATGAATTTGAGAAATGAGTTTTGCGTGAGAAATGAGATGGTAATTCATGGCTAAAACTGAAAAGTAGACAGCCAAAAAATGAATTAATGAGATGTTATGGCATGTGAAGAGTTTTTGGACAATGAAAGGACTTGAAATGAAAAACCTTTAAACTCTTCATATTTCCATTTTATTTAATTCAAATAAAACAAAATAAAAATCAGTAAATGAATTTAAAAACTGAAACAAAGTAAAATAAATTGAAAATAATTAATTAATTTTTAAAGAAAATAGCAAAAGAATGAAGAAATTGCTTAAAAATTCAAAACTGGGTCCAAAATTTACAAATAAATCATCACTAGCTTTAGAAAAATTTCTACTTCACTTTAAAACAAATAAAAGGTCAAATTAATAGAATAAATGAGGAACAAAATAAGTGGGAATGAGAATAAAATAAGATCTTAAGGAAATAGAGAGATAAATAAAGAATTTCTTTAATTAATTTAAACTGGAGATTAAAAATTATAAACAGAATACAACTGACACTGGAAAATATAAATTACACACAAAAAAATGTTTTAAAACCAAACTATATACATAAAAGTTATATTGCCCAAATAAATATAACTTAGAACATTACATGACCAAATAAAATATTATTTATACAATTTAAAATAAACAATTTGTTAAATACAGCAAATTACACACAATATTGAAAAAGGCATGACTTTCACATTATAAATCAGATTTCAACGAAACGAATAGTAGTATTCTTAAAATTTTATTTACTTTCATAAAATAAAGATAGATTTCAAAAATTCAAATTTTAAAATTTTAAATTAAAAGTCAAACTTTGACCATATTGACCAAAATTCACGTTTCTGGAAAATATCTTATTTATTCATGTTTGAAATTCTAGTTCACATCAAAATCAAAAATTCATATTTAAAATAACAAAATTATCAAATTTAAATAAATAAAATAAAGTTTTCAAATCAGGAAATTCAATTTAAAATAATTAAAATATACAATTAAAATAATCATAAAATATAGGGTTGTTACACTCTCCCCCACTCAAATCTTTTCGTCCTCGAAAAGGAATGAGGTACGGAAAACACAGAAAGATAGAATGGAATAGGATTAAGACAAGATGACAAGAAGATTAAAATTATACCTGATAACTGTTGTTATAGGTAAGTTTAACAAGGTGGAGAATATGAATAACTAGAAGGGAAAATAGGTCGAAAGACAGGGATGAGCCATTAATTAAAATTGTTGGTTAAAGAGGTAAACAATATTTAAAACACTTTAAAATCTTTTAGAAAGGAAATAAGTGATCAAAATATCCTTTATAATATTTTTCAAAATACTTTTATAACTCGATGTCCTAACAAGTTTATCCTCGTTCCTATAGACTCTGGCAGTGCGTTGATCAGGCGCAAAGCTAGAATTCTCCAGGTACTTAGTAGACTTGTTTCAACACCCAGTGAAAATACTGGAAAACCTTTTTTTTAAAACAGATATGGAAAGTACAATCCAAACAAAACAACCAAAACCTTTGTCTAACCATGGTTCGCAGATACACAATGGTTACGCCTGGATCCCTCAGGAAACAATCCATATCTGTAAGCTTTCTCAGCCCTACGAGTTACGCCATGATGACTAGTAGAATGCAGGATACACAATGGTTACGCCTGGATCCCCCAGGAAACAATCCGTACCCCTAGGCCATCTCAGCCAGGCGGTTTCGCTACTAATGCGAGCTACATAGATGCAGGATACACAATGGTTACGCCTGGATTCCCCAGGAAACAATACGTACCCCTAGGCCATCTCAGCTAGGAAGTTGCGCTATGCAGTCGCGCTCATAAGACCATGGGTAACGCCATGGAATTCGATGGAAACTCGAGTATCATATCCGGAAAACCCAAAATTAGAGAAATATCGATAGAATGAATCCACAATGTGGCCACAAAGCGAATATCAAGCAGAAGGCACTTTCCATATCTTTACTTCGAAAATATGTATCATATCGTACCTTTTCAAATCACTTTCAAATAATCATACTTATATAAAGTCCATTATATATAAGATTTTATTTTCAAATCAAATACCTTTCCAAAATCAAAAGTATATCAAATCACACTTATATAGACTTCAATTATATAAGATTTCACTTTTCAAATTGAGTACCTTTTCAAATCCATAGTTTTCGAATCAACATCATACTTATACAAACCAATTTTCATATAAGTTCGATAACTCCCAAATCAAGTATTTAGTAACACCAGGTTCTCAAATTTCAATTTGTTTCAATATCAGTTCAGTTTCAAAATCATATATAATTCCAGCAAATTATTTCTTCTCAATTTAAATATCTTCAGTTTCAAAGTTTCCAAAATAATAGGTTTGGAGAATAATCCAAGTTTCTAAATCAATATAATTTAAGTCAAACAATTCATTTCCAAAATCAATGTTTTTCAAAATCATCTTATACTTACATAAAGTTCATCTTATATAAGGATCAAAAATTTTCAAAAATAATAAATTTCGCTGCATGAAGAGCCATATGGGATTGAACATCTTTGCTTTATAAAAGTTTTTTAATTTTGAATAGTTTTGTATATAAAATAGTTTGTATGTAAAATAGAATAAAATAGTTTGTTTAAGAAGAACAAAATAAAAATAGTTTTGAAAAATGGTTTTAAATTGATAGTAGTTTTTCATAAAAGAAACATTCCAATTAAATTACAAAGATATCCAACCCAACAACTTCCAATTTCAGCGTCAAGTGTATCAATGATATTAGAATATAAGATGTACATATGTCATCATTTCGCAACATTACATTCGATCGCTCGCTCGATCACACAAGTTCGCTTTCAAACTAGTATTGTCCATTCGACTTCCATAATGTGGACTTCGATATGGTTTTTCGACTAGAAGCCATCAGTCTCCTTGCATAGCCATATACTATGATAGAGAAATTTAGAATCAAGCCCAAAATCCATATCAAATATTCACCATCAGGAATAAAATGAAAAATCCTAACATGAAATGGTGTAATTCACCTCGATCTTATGTACTCAAACCTGAATCAAATTAATTATGCGAATAAAACAGCATACATACAACTTATGTATCTATTCCAACTTGTTCAATATATAGTTTTATAAAGATGTTACCCAGTTAAAACATTTAAACTAAATTTTTTTTCAAAATATTTTGAAGACCAAATTATTTTCAAAACATTTCAAATCCAAATTTCATATCAGAAAAATTCAAAATAGCCTTACTTGTTTACTTAACAAAACAGTTTCAACTTATTTAAATCATATTACTACATACTTTAAACCTACATACCAAACTTATATACTTTATACTTTTCAAAATTTCTTAGCTTTGAAAAAGTTAACCTTGATTTGGAAGTGCTCGAACCTTCAAAATAGTTGAAGAAATCATATTTCAATCCAAGAGTTGGAAACCACCAACAAATCAGTAAATCAATTCCAAAAGATAGGGTTATATCAAATCAAATCCAAAACTCACGGACTGAACACCGGCTCAATTCAAATTGTTCAAATATATATACATATATCTTTCGAATATCACATCATACTTCAGAATTTGAAATCAAAACTGGTTTCACAAATCAATCGGATAACAAAGCTACCGAAGTGGCCTCTCCCCCACTCAGTAACTCGAAATCAATGTCGATGATGCATGCATTCATCACCGAAATTGTTTTCCAACGACATAAGTGGGTTCTGGACTTCTATTTTCTCAAACTTCTTTTGAAATTTCTTCGAAATCATTTGAAACTCATTAAAATCATTTGAAACATTTCATATTCGGAAAATAATTTCAAATCATATTATTTATTATTTCAAAATCTTAAAACCAGTTCCAAAATGTCGGAGTTCAATCACTCAAATTCAGATTCAACCTTCAGTTATAAATCATTTTATATGAAACCATTTCTCATATAATTTTCAAAATTCATATCCTTACAAAACTTTAAATTCTCATTTAAAAAGGTATATAATGATTATAATCCTTATCAAAAGCATTTCACCTTTATATAAAAATATGGTCATCCTTATCAAAATAACATCTTTGATGAATTCAAAATTTTCAAAAGACAATCAACCACAAACTTTCCAAGGGATGATTCAAGGATGGATTTCAAAGCAAAACAGAGATTCAAATTTAGAGGAACTCTAAATCAAATAGAATTCTGATTTGAAGATAAGCTCAAACGAAGATAAGATAATTAAATTACCAAATATAAGATGGATATGCCCATATAAATCGCGGGCGACCTTAACAGGGTCAACCGTGACTTCCGGAATATAATCGATGCGAAAATCTACGGCAAATCGACCTTCGATCGCCAGAGAAAAAATCCATGTATAGCGGAAGATATATAGCATTGTAAACTGAGGATATAGAAATCTTCGGTGAATCAATGCCAAATATAAGGGAGTTTCACCCCTTTATAAATCATTCAAAAATTGGCGGAACCGCCGATCTTTATAGAGGTCATTCAAAGTGGAGTTATGGAATGCTCAAAAATCAAAAGAATACAGATAGGGAAGACAGGAAAGGATTTCCGAACAAGTGGGAGCATTCCAAAGTTCAAAGGAATCCTAATCGATAAGAATCCTAAATAAGATTTGAGATATAACCTATATCAATACAAAAGAATTTCCATTCATAACTTGAAAACGACTCAAATTCATATCATACGAAAATAGGAACATAAATGTCTTCAGTTTGACAACTTCAGCTAAGCAAAAGACACAATAGAGTTCACTTAAAGCAACCTAACATACAACAGATAACAAAAGGTCCACAGATTTACCACTCCTACATAAATAAAGCATCAGTATTAATTCTTTCGGGTGGTACATCAACGGGTCCAGAACACTCCCCCTCAATGTGCCCCCAACATCTGCATTTCTGGCATAAGTGAACTACACTCCCATCCTCCTTAACGAACTGCGGGTATGCAACCTTCTTTCCGTACTTCCTCACATAACAATTCCTGGATATATGCCCAGGCGTCTTATAGTGATAACAAATGGTTGATTGGTTGACTGATGTAGTGGGTGCAGGTTTCACTTTCTTCACCTTCTGGCAGCGATTGGGAAAGTGCCCCTCACTATGGCATCTAAAACAGAAGATCATGGATCGAAAACGCTTGCCCTCCTTCTTCTTTCCTACATTTCTTTTCCCGCACATGACTGCATAGTGTCCCTTTTCCTGACACCGATAACAAAGGACATGGTCATAAGGACCAGGTCCTGCCCTCTCCATGCACAGCTTTTCCCACTCCTCGACCGCTTCCTCCTGCTCCTTACGGGCCAGTGCTCTTCGTGCTCTACGAGCTGCTTTCTACTCTTCTGATTTTGCCATTTCCGAAATGACTTCCTATCAATAAAAGAGTTTGGATCAAACAAGATAGAAGTTCAAAATTTTTGGTGAATCCTAACAAAAGGGATTACTAACAAGGTGAATACAGAAGGGAATGAAGTTTAGAAAAAAATTTACTTTCAAAGCAAGAAAATTTATATCAAAATAATCTTTGAAAATTCTTTAAAATCATTTTAAACTTCGAAAATACGTTCTCTCATAAAGAATGATTCTGAGATTGATTTTACTCATTCTAGGGTATTTCTACCCTATCTCTAATGAGTTTTTGCTCCGTAGGCTAAGGTTTGCCTAAAACCAAAGCTTTGATACCAAATGTAACGACCCACTATTTTGGACCATTCAAATCGACAATAATCCACACATGTCTGACTTGAATAATTCAAAATAACAGATTGTAATAAAATTTGGAGCAAATAAAATCATTCACAGAAATATCAGAATAACTCGCAGTGGAAATAAAATACCATAGTAGTTCATGAAGCTACTATATACAAACTCTCAAAACATATACTAAATCTCATAGTAAAAATAGATACAATAGAAGTTAGGATACATAAATCAATAATACAGAGACAATACCGAATAGTAAATAACTGGATTAGAAGATAAGAAATAACAGATGGACAGATAAGCTCCAGCAAATCTCTAGCTCCAGAAGATAAATTCCAAAGCTCTGATTCTCAAGCTGACCCGAGCGTAAAGTAAAACACAAAACACTCGAGTCAGGACATATATACTTAAACAATGTAAACCAACTCAAGTGAACTGTAATAGCAATGCATAATAACTTAAAGGGTGCTTAGGATCGCCCATCCTTTAAGGATCCATAAAACCATCAATTAAACAGTAATAACAATATCACAGAAATGTCCATATCGAAGTAAACAATGCAACTAACAGTGTTAATGTGCATCACAACCATCATCAGGAAATCAAATGACATACAAAGAAGTATACCCGTGGTTATAATATTTCAGAATAATATTTTATACTTCAAATTTAAATATCATTTCAAATCCAAATCTTTATCAAAATAAAGATTAAATCATTTCCAAACCATTTCAATTTATCAAAATATCATATCTTTTCAAACCTCCTTTCAATCATTATTTGAATTCAAATCCAATTTATCAACTAAAATACCTTTTAAATTCCAAAATATCATTCATTTATGTTTCTAGCAAATCACCCTTTAAATAGTTTATATTCCAATTTAATTAATTCATTTAACCATTTAAAAGTGAAGTTATTATTCTTTTAAGTCAAGTATTCAATTTCCAAAGTTTCAAACCATTCTGAGTTTATTTACTAAGTCAAAACCCATAAACATTGAAAATTTCAGCCTTTCACAGCATTTAGAAAAGATGTTATAGGTTATACTTGAAAACATTTTAATTCAGCAAAGACAGCACTTTAAAAACTGCTGTTATATCTCATTTTAGTTGAAATTTAGTTTAAAACAGCAAAGACAGCATTTTCCAGAAATGCTGTAATAGCTTAAGTTCAAAATAAGGGTTTTATTAAATTTCAGCAAAGACAGCAGGCAACTACAGCAGTTTACAGAACTGCTGTAATAGCCCTTTATTAAGTTCTTTAGCCTTTACATTTACTACAGCAACTACAGCATTTCAGAAATGCTGTAATAGCCTCTTTTTACTAAGTTTTAGTTCAATTCTGAAATCATAGCTTTTGTGAATGCTATTAAAAGTATTTTCCAGATTTTAGTGTATTTCCAACCAATAATAAAATTCATTTTAAACCCTTTTAACATTATAAAAATCATGTTTTTAACATTCAAAAATGTTTATTTATATATCATTTAACACATGATTTTTATTAAAATAAATCCATTATAGTTAAATCAAATTTCAATAAATTATTTAACAATTTCAAGTGTGAAATTACTTTTTCTCCACATTTTTATAAATAGGCTTAACACTTAATTTTTTTTCATTTTCCAATAAATTAAATTTTCCATTTTTATTTCCATTTTTTATTTATATAACTTATTTTTTTATTTAACCAAAATCCCAAATTTTCCAACTTAAGTTATATTTCCAAAAATTCACTTTTACCATTTATTTAAATTACATTTTAACTTACATGAAAAATCAAACTTTCTTTATTTAAACATTTAAAAACCAATTTAAATCAAATTTTCATAAATTTACATTCTTAAACATATTAAAAATATTCAAAATACTTTATAAAATAACCACGGGTCTGTATATAGTTTTCTAATGTAGGTCAAGTGATACAGATATATATCATTTCAATCCGCAGTTTACAAAGAAAAATCCGGGTTCTATCATTTCAAACCCGCAATCCCAAGTAAAATAAAATAAATAAAAATCGTTCAGACCTATCATTTCAGCCCATAACGATTTTTCCCTATTCTAAAGTCCGTTCGGGTATGTATCATTTCAACCCATAGTGATCTAATTTACAGGGAACTTGCAGTGTGATAAACATATATAATGAACAGTTTAACAACATTAACAACATATATTAGTAACAGATGAGATGACAGGTAAATAAATAGGTTCAACATCATATAATTAATAATCACAGACAGGGATAACATAACATAATAGTACTACACATTCAATTGTTGTCAATTCAAATTGGCATAAGTATAAATGTCAAGTGAGATTTACTTACCTCTTTTTCTGGAGATGCAAGTTCAAATGACACAACACAAACCAGAACACAATGACAAAGCTATGAACTTGAGTGGAGAGCGAGATCCAAGTTATAGATCTTGTGTTACAACCCAAAAACAAAACCAAAACAATAGTTAAAATCAATACGATTGAATTTGAATAACTTTGAAACAAAAAGCAGTTTGAATACGAAACTTTTTTCCTTGCTTTCTCTACTTGTTTGCATGGCCTAGGGGATCAATTAGGTCAGGTTTGTACTTGGTTTGGATCAGGTATGGGTCTAGAAAAGGTAAGGCTACAAGGTAGAACATGATGGAGGAAGTTACAACATAGGGTAAGTGAAGGGTTTCTAGGCAAATAGGTGGAAAATGGTCCAAACTAAGGCTCGACCATGGGAAATTTGGTTCGACCAGAGGCTGTAAATCTCAGGTACTTAGTAGCTGGAGTGATGAGGTAGGGTCTGGACAAGGTGGTGGTGGCGGCCAAAGGTGGTGGTGGTAAATGAAGGGTATGGTCAAGGGGAGCTCGGCTAGCATTGTTTTTAAGGCATTGTTTGCATTTTTGTGGAGTTTTGTCATCATGGAGGGTTCGGCCATGGATGGATCTGAAGTGGTAGGTGGTGATGATGCTAAGAAGGAGTGGTAGGAGGTGGTGGCTGTGACAAGCAAGGGGATGGCCGAGCAAAAGGCAAGAGAAACAAGGCAAAAATGACATGAAAATGAGAAGAAAAGTGAAAAGTAAGAAGATGCCATTACCACAATTTCTTTAGCCGTGAATAAGAATATGAGAAATGAGTTTTGCATGAGAAATGAGATGGTAATTCACGGCTAAAACTGAAAAGTAGACAGCCAAAAATGAATTAATGAGATATTATGGCATGTGAAGAGTTTTTGGACAATGAAAGGACTTGAAATGAAAAGCCTATAAACTCTTCATATTTCCATTTTCTTTAATTCAAATAAAACAAAATAAAAATCAGTAAATGAATTTAAAAACTGAAACAAAGTAAAATAAATTGAAAATAAATAATTAATTTTTAAAGAAAATAGCAAAAGAATGAAGAAATTGCTTAAAAATTCAAATCCGGGTCCAAAATTTACAAATAAATCATCAGTAGCTTTAGAAAAATTTCTACTTCACTTTAAAACAAATAAAAGGTCAAATTAATAGAATAAATGAGGAACAAAATAATTGGGAATGAGAATAAAATAAGATCTTAAGGAAATAAAGAGATAAATAAAGAATTTCTTTAATTAATTGAAACTGGAGATTAAAAATTATAAACAGAATACAACTGACACTGGAAAATGTAAATTACACACAAAAAAATGTTTTAAAACCAAACTATATACATAAAAGTTATTTTACCCAAATAAATATAACTTAGAACATTACATAACCAAATAAAATATTATTTATACAATTTAAAATAAACAATTTGTTAAATACAGCAAATTACACACAATATTGAAAAAGGCATAACTTTCACATTATAAATCAGATTTCAATGTAACGAAAAGCAGTATTCTTAAAATTTTATTTACTTTCATAAAATAAAGATAGATTTCAAAAATTCAAATTTTAAAATTTTAAATTAAAAGTCAAACTTTGACCATATTGACCAAAATTCACATTTCCGGAAAATATCTTATTTATTCATGTTTGAAATTCTAATTCACATCAAAATCAAAAATTCATATTTAAAATAACAAAATTATCAAATTTAAATAAATAAAATAAAGTATTCAAATCAAGAAATTCAATTTAAAATAATTAAAATATACAATTAAAATAATCACAAAATACATGGTTGTTACAAACAGTGAGCACATGGAGGGGGGATGGGCATGTGACTAGAAATAGAAGGTAGTAGGGGGAAGGTGATATCTTAGCGAAGTCTATTTAAGCACCCTTAAGGCTTGGAAAATTGGTTTGCTAATTCATAAAATATAGAAACAGTTCTCTTCGCTTTACACATAAACAATCTCAAATCACATTGAAACTTCACCAAACTTAAGCTATAGTCCCAACACAACATAGAAACAAGTTTTAGTAACTCAAAACTTAAAGAAAAGGAGCACACACCTCCATACATCTATGGTCATAAGCTATATAGGTCAATTATAGCCTGGACCTTGAATATAAAGAGGTAAGATTGAACTTTGGAGCTTGCTTTGGTTGAGGTAGGAAGTGGTATTGAGGTAGAGGCTTAGGCTTGATTGTGGACTTGGAAAAGAATGATTTAACTTGCTATTTGATTGTAATGAAGCTGTATAATATTGCTTGTTAAATTATATTAAAGTTCACTAACTAATTAAAGTGTATATTTGGACCTCACTTGCTTTTGAAAGCGAATGACAAATATTTTTGGCATATGTCTCTTCTATGACCTTCTATAACATATGGCGTGGCCTTAACATTGTGTATATATGGTTGTTTGAATTGTTTGTCGAAATTTGAATGGATATGGAATGGTCTATATAGCGAAAGTCGTTATGGAAGCACTTTTAGTCCCATTGTATTTAAACTTGTTTAAATGGTTTAGATGTTAAAATATTTTGATATAATATATTGTTTTTGCCCTACATATATATAGGTGTAAATGACATCAAGGATTTTTTTGGAGAATTGTAGAATTTATAGAGCAAAGTTTGAAAAGTTATAAGCAAAATAGTAGATATGGATGCACTTTGAAATACCTTGTGTTCGGCAATTTTTTATATATATTTTGTAAAGACATCCTTAGGGGTTTCTTGGCATTTTTATGATGTACTATGTGTATATTGCTTACTGTAAAGAAATTGGAACTTAAAACATTTATATCATGTTGAAAACGAATCGAACATTGAAGGGTTTAAAACTGGTTTTGCGACATATACAGGAATCTGCAACACTATGGATTTGAAACACTTTTTAGGTGTTTTAGAAATTGTTTCGGAACCTTGGACAACACTTCTGTAAATGCCGACGTTTGCTATTCGAAACTTTAAATAGTTTGAAATGACATTTAAATAAAGTATTTTTCTACAATCTTTCATAGTGTTTAGTAACATATATTAGAGTAATTTAAAAGTGGTATGAAGTTTAAATATATTTTAATAACTAAATATGAGTTATTAAAGTAAGTGGGTTTAATAGATGTAAACATGCTTTTGAACTTTTAAAAAAATTTATAAAGTAGTTATTTTAAGTAATATTTTAAATGGATATTTTTTAGCAAGGTTATTCGGCATTTATAATGGTCGTCCACATGTATAACTGAATTTGAAAATAGGTGTTCAGGTACAAGCACCAGAACGGCTAATGTAAAAAAAAAACATAAAGGAGTTTGTGTAAGTGCCTAACCAATAAAAAACCTAAACTAATCTTCCTCCAAGGAGGAAGAGCCACCCCCCTCATCCAGAGATTCAGGTCCAATAACATGGTAATACCAAGAGAAAAGAGAAGCTAACATAGGAACAAAATCCACAGAATTAACGCCATATAGGTATTTCCTATCCAATGAGGTATCTGAGAGAACGGAATGATCAAGATCACCAAGCCGACCTATAACCGAGAGCACCAAACCTTCCCGATCAACATGATAATATAGCCGCCTTTCTTCATCACCATCAACATACTTATAGAATCTACCATCCTTAGAGTCAAATCTCATTTCAGAAGGCTCATGAATCCAAGCCAGCTCAGATGAGCCCCAAAAGAAGTCATCCAAAGAGGCATCCAAATCCATAATACCCGCAGAGATGTCCTTAACATCAACAGAGCGAACATCAATGACAGAAGACACAAACTCAGGAGGTGAAAGCATAGTAGCATTAACAGAGCGAACATCTATAGTGGTGTTAGAAGGAACAGTAATGGCCGAAGGCATGGAAACAGGTGAAAAACTAGGATCAATCATAATGCGAGCAGTAATAATATCAGCCGAGGGCCCAAAAACTGGCCAGATGGCGAAGAAATGGAATTAATATTCATTGGAGGAGCAGAGGCTGAAGTCTTAGGAACCCACTTTCTAACTTGTAACAACCCGGGATTTCGCATCAATTAATCATTGTCGTTAGACGATTAAATTCCGCTGGCTAATGGCTATTGGAGTTTTTAATCGGATTGAAATTCTTTTATAATTTGGAGAATGATATGCGGGCTTTAAAATTCAATTGGCCCATGTTTCTTTTTGGTTGCCGTGATAATCATTCACTACCGTTCCCTTGTTTTAAAAATTCAACCCGTTCCCCTTTCTTTCATTTTCTCATTCACAAGCCCTAAAACAAACGAGAGCGAAAAGAGAAATGGCGGCTAAAATTCTTCGTGGCTGCTAGGGTTTCGATTTTTCGATTTTGGAACGACTTCGTGATGCCACGGCCTCAAATTCTCGATCGATTGAAAAGGTGAGTGACCCTCACATCTAATTCAATATAGTTCTTGGGCCATTCGATTTCGTTTCGATGTTGATTTCGAGTTGGCTTTGACATGTTTTGTTGCATGAATTTTTGTCGATTTCGACTTGATTTTATCGATATTGATTTTGATCTGTTTGATTTTCGTGGTTGTCATGGCTTCGATATTGAGTTGTTCGATCGCGTTCCTTGCTACCTTGGTCATCACGATGTTGTTTTTCTGGTAATTAACCTGAATTTTTGTTGACTTCGGTTTGACTTTGATTTTGAAGTTTCCTGTGACATTTCTTAATCTTCGGCTTTAAATTTATTTAGCAATTTCTTTGAAACTTTTTCAATGCTCGGCCCACTACAGTTCCATTATCTCTGTGGTATTGCTCATATATATATGCATTTATGTATGTACATATGTGACTGTTTGTTACACTGTTTCATGGTTCTTGGCTTGACTAGAATTTGACTTGATCATAACTGCTGCACATATGTTTATGCTTGATGTTGTACCTTTGATTCTCCTGACTTGAAACTTGATTAACTTGTATGCTTGCTGCCTTCTGCATATACTCTCTGATTTTGAACTGCACATGCTTCTTTAGTTTTGTTGTATCTGGACTTAATTCATTTGTGATTCTACCATTGTTGCATTTTGGTTTGTGGCTGGTCTGGTTTGATGTGTCATGTACTGATGCACTTGAACCTGATTTGAGTTATTTGTATTCATCCCCTACCTATTGCATTTGCAGTGTCTTGACATTTATGTCTGCACTCTTTCATTTAATAGTTGCTTGTACTCGAATCTTGAGAATTGCTGGTCTCATATGCATACTGCCTATATATATATATATATATATACACACACACACACACATGCTTGGTTCAGTTGCAAGTGATTTCCAAACTCGTTTGGATATTGAGCTGCTTCATTTTTATATACTTGATTGGTTGCTTGTGAGTTGCATCCCTTGAGTACTTGTCTAGTTCATGCCTTGATCACTTTGTAATTCATTTGTTGCATTTTGGTTTTGGTTCATTGGCCTCTCAGTTGCACTTTGTTGTACCTGGTGTTGTAGTTTGCACAGTGCATAGCATATTGAATTGTGATGCATTGTGATATTTGCAGTCTGATTATTTCACTTGCATGTGGTCTGGACTTGCTGCTTTGTACTTGTGCACTTGAATATGTACAGATGTGACTGCACTTGCTTGGCCATTTCGTACTTCTGGTCTGGTATACATGTGTACATGTTGTAGCTTGAGAATGATTTGTGCTTGATCATTCCATGTTGATTTTTGAAATTTCACCTGAGTTGAATCCAGCTTAAATGCTCGGGTTTGACCTCGTGCTCGATTGGGAGTTTTTATTGTGCATTCCTGTGCACTTCGTTCATTTGATGGTTACTGGGTGGACGCTGTTGCAGTTCCATCTGGTTCATTTTGATTTGATTTGATGCCATTTGTTTCTGATTCATGGAGCTTTTGTGTATTTCATCATTGTAGTGGCGAGGCAGTGCACACTCGCGTGCACTGCAACCGAACAGTATTGATTATTTTGTCGTTAATAGCTGTTTAGGAAATTCTGCAGTTTTCATATTATCTTCATTGATAATCTTTTTATTTATCCTTGCTGATGATTTGAATTTACTGATTTGTTGTTTAACACTGTTTAGTGTTATATCTATCGTTATCCGATTTTCTTATTAAAGGATTGGATAGACGAGATTTATTGTGACTGTCGTCTATTTGTAATTAAATTATTATTGCTTCTGTGCATTAATAACTGAGTTTCAATTAGACTGACCCGTGTATTATTTTCTTTTGAATTTAATACTCGGGTCAGACCGAGTTTTTTCAGGTTGTAGATATCTTGCTTTGGGTTGCTGCTTGAGCTATGAAGTCTCTTCATATCTTTTGGAGTAGTCGTCGTCATTTTGTAGTGGTCAGTGTATCTGATCTAGGTTGATATGTATTCATGTATATTATTCGATAATGTACTTGTATATATAACTTCCAGAGTCGATAGTTCTAGTTGTATCATATGTATTGTGTCAAATGTATTGTAACTGACATCAGTTATATATATATATATATATATATATATATATATGAGACTTTTATTATCCGTGTTCCGCATTTTTATTATCTGTGTTATTATTATATATATTGTCCTAAACTATTATGAACCATCGTAGTTCGTTTTATACTGGAATTAGGTATGTCGATGGGAGAAAATAAATAAGAGATGAAAAACAAAAATATATACCACTCCTATCGAGGTAACCAATACTAGTGTAAGGCCCAACTACGGATGGCCGCTCCTATCCAGCCTTATCCTTCGTAATAACAGACAGTATTTCTTTTAATACTCTTTGTTATTGTGAGCATAGAGGTGGGGCATCATAGTTGGTATCAGAGCTTGGGGTTTATGGATATAATATAAAACATAACTTAGATGGAACATGTGTTACAACTAATTGTTGATGTTTCATTTGTGCTTTGAGTCAAAACTAAAGTTTTGAAATTTTTATGAAATTTTTAAATATCTTTATTTAAATATAAAAGTGAAACTGTGTTTTGATGATTGAATAATTTGTGTTCTGTTTATCAGAGTGCGCAGCGGAAACAGTGACAGTCTTCGCTGAATACAGCTGATAATCTTTTTGATTTAAAAATCAAAATATGAAATTGAAATAAATTTCATTTGTTGTTTACATAGCTGGGTTTATTTTTTTTCTTTGAAAATTTCGAATCCGGTTTGAGGATTCGAAGCGATTGCAGTTATGTGATTTTTGTTGAGATTTTTGCTGTTTTGAATTATCTTCATTGAAGATACATTCGAATGATTTCTTTGTTCATTTTGTAGTACGTGCAAATTTGAGTTGCACGTTACTGCATTAATTTTACGTTGAACCGGTGTTTGGTTTATACGTATTTTGGTTGCCGTTATCTTTATAACGGGATTTTTACATCGGTGCTAAATTTTTGAAGCACAGTGTTTTGTGACATTTTTTATGAATGAAAATTCACTGGTGTTATATTTTGATGTGAATTATTTTGATGAGATTCTAACGCATAAAAATTAATGTCGCTTTGACTTCAGTAATCGTCAGATTTTAAAGTGGATTTTCAAGCGGTTATTCTGCAATGCTGATTTTGAGATCCGATTTTACGGTGTTTTGGGAAGTACAATTTCCTTTTCGAAATTGCTACAGATGTTACTGTTTTAATCACGTGTTCTGAAAATTGTTTTAAAATTTTTACAGTTTGCTCTTTCGAAAGAATGAGGAAGCGATTTAAACGTTTTAGCAAAATTGAGGACTATGAACCCTCACTTTTACTGATTCGCTTAATTCCGGACTTGTCCGTTTGAGAACGTAAAATGTTATTTATTTAAAATACAAAATTTTACAGTTTACGCTTTCAAAAGAATGAGGAAGCGATTTAAACGCTTCAGCAAAATTGAGGACTATGAACCCTCACTTTTACTGTTTCGCTTAATTCCGAACTTGTCCGTTTGAGTACGTAAAATGTTAACTATTCAAAATACACAATTTGAACTTTCAAGGAAACGATGAAGAGAATCAAACGATTTAGTAAAACACGTGGTATGGGACATGTGCGTTTGCTATTTCGGTTAATTCCGGACTCGTTAATTGAAACATCTGCTGTTTGATGATTCTGATGATTTTGTGTGCTTTCGAGCCACTATGTTGGACCTTCGGATCATCTGCTGGACCTTCGGGTCATTTGTTGGGCTTTCGGGCCACTCTGTTGGACCTTCGTGTCATTTGTTGGGCTTTTGGGCCACTTTGAGGACCTTCGGGTCAAATACCAGTACTAGACCTTCGGGTCACTCTGCGGACCTTCGGGTAATCTGATGGGCGCCAAAATTTATAGTACTAGGTAGGCTTCGGCCATTTGTTGATGCACGTGCGGCGTAGCTAAAACTCACCATCTGATGGGATCGATCCAACCTTTTATGTTGATTTTCTAGAGTATCTTAATTGATTTCTAGATATTTGTTGTTTCTAATTATCTGCAGGTAATTAGATATTTGCTGTTATGAGATTTAATTATCGTATCGATAATTAGATATTTGCTGTTATGTGATTTCTGATTATCATTTTTGATAATCGGATATTTTTTATTTCTGATTATCGTTTTTGATAATCGGATATTTGTTGTTTCTGATTATCGTTTTTGAAAATCGGATATTTGTTGATTTGAGATTTCTGATTATCGTTTTTGATAATTGGATATTTGTTGTTTTTGATTATCGTTTTTGATAATCGAATATTTGTTGTTTCTAATTATCGTTTTTGATAATCGGATATTTGTTGATTTGAGATTTTTGATTATTGTTTTTGATAATCGGATAATTGTTATTTCTGATTATCGTTTTTGATAATTAGATATTTGTTGTTTTTGATTATCGTTTTTGATAATCGGATATTTGTGTTTCTGATTATCGTTTTTGAAAATTAGATATTTGTTGATTTGAGATTTCTGATTATCGTTTTTGATAATTAGATATTTGATGTTTTCTGATTATCGTTTTTGATAATTAGATATTTGTTGATTTGAGATTTCTGATTATCGTTTTTGATAATCGGATATTTGTGTTTCTGATTATCGTTTTTGATAATTAGATATTTGTTGATTTGAGATTTCTGATTATCGTTTGTGATAATTAGATATTTGATGTTTTCTGATTATCGTTTTTGATAATTGGATATTTGTTGATTTGAGATTTCTGATTATCGTTTTTGATAATTAGATATTTGATGTTTTCTGATTATCGTTTTTGATAATTGGATATTTGTTGATTTGAGATTTCTGATTATCGTTTTTGATAATTAGATATTTGATGTTTTATGATTATCGTTTTTGATAATTGGATATTTGTTGATTTGAGATTTCTGATTATCGTTTTTGATAATTAGATATTTGATGTTTTCTGATTATCATTTTTGATAATTGGATATTTGTTGATTTGAGATTTCTGATTATCGTTTTTGATAATTAGATATTTGATGTTTTCTGACTATCGTTTTTGATAATTGGATATTTGCTGATTTAGTTGATTGTGAGATTTTCTAGTCTCTAATCGATTCTAGATTATGTTGATTATATTGAATTGCTGTTTTCTATCTATCTCTGTTGATAGTTAGAGTTTGCTGATTATGAAGTTCGTGTTTTCTAGTCATTTGTTGTGTTATTTGTTGGATAACTAGATATTTGCATTTTTGCGATTTGTGATTTGTGTTTTCTAAGTATCTTTGTTGATAATTGGATTTTGCTGTTTTCTAATTATTGTGTCGATAATTAGATATTACTGTTTTGTGATTTTTGTATTCTAATCATCTAATTGAAAATTAGATATTGCTGATAATTGTATTTATTCAGTTTTGCTGTTTTCTGATTATCTATTTAATAATTAGATTTTGTTGAGAATTTGTGAATTTCTTTTATGAAATTAAAAGATTTCGTCGGGGTTTATATTCTTGACCTTTATTTTTCTAGCTTAACCAGTTTATGTTAGAAGAATAATAGTTATTGACGACCTTAATTATGAAAATTGCGGGGATGCAATTTTTTTAAGGAGGGGAGTCTGTAACAACCCGGGATTTCGCATCAATTAATCATCGTCGTTAGACGATTAAATTCCGCTGGCTAATGGCTATTGAAGTTTTTAATCGGATTGAAATTCTTTTATAATTTGGAGAATGATATGCGGGCTTTAAAATTCAATTGGCCCATGTTTCTTTTTGGTTGCCGTGATAATCATTCACTACCGTTCCCTTGTTTTAAAAATTCAACCCATTCCCCTTTCTTTCATTTTCTCATTCACAAGCCCTAAAACAAACGAGAGCGAAAAGAGAAATGGCGGCTCCAATTCTTCGTGGCTGCTAGGGTTTCGATTTTTCGATTTTGGAACGACTTCGTGATGCCACGGCCTCAAATTTTCGATCGATTGAAAAGGTGAGTGACCCTCACATCTAATTCAATATAGTTCTTGAGCCGTTCGATTTCGTTTTGATGTTGATTTCGAGTTGGCTTTGACATGTTTTGTTGCGCAAATTTTTGTCGGTTTCGACTTGATTTTATCGATATTGATTTTGATCTGTTTGATTTTCGTGGTTGTCACGGCTTCGATATTGAGTTGTATGATCGCGTTCCTTGCTACCTTGGTCATCACGATGTTGTTTTTCTGGTAATTAACTTGAATTTTTGTTGACTTCGGTTTGACTTTGATTTTGAAGTTTCCTGTGACATTTCTTAATCTTCGGCTTTAAACTTATTTAGCAATTTCTTTGAAACTTTTTCAATGCTCGGCCCACTGCAGTTCCATTATCTCTGTGGTATTGCTCATATATATATATGCATTTATGTATGTATATATGTGACTGTTTGTTACACTGTTTCATGGTTCTTGGCTTGACTAGAATTTGACTTGACCATAACTGCTGCACATATGTTTATGCTTGATATTGTACCTTTGATTCTCCTGACTTGAAACTTGATTAACTTGTATGCTTGCTGCCTTCTGCATATACTCTCTGATTTTGAACTGCACATGCTTCTTTAGTTTTGTTGTATATGGACTTAATTCATTTGTGATTCTACTATTGTTGCATTTTGGTTTGTGGCTGGTCTGGTTTGATGTGTCATGTACTGATGCACTTGAACCTGATTTGAGTTATTTGTATTCATCCCTTACCTGTTGCATTTGCAGTGTCTTGACATTTATGTCTGCACTCTTTCATTTGATAGTTTCTTGTACTCGAATCTTGAGAATTGCTGGTCTTATATGCATACTGCCTATATATATACACACATGCTTGGTTCAGTTGCAAGTGATTTCCAAACTTGTTTGGATATTGAGCTGCTTCATTTTTATATACTTGATTGGTTGCTTGTGAGTTGCATCCCTTGAGTACTTGTCTGGTTCATGCCTTGATCACTTTGTAATTCATTTGTTGCATTTTGGTTTTGGTTCACTGGCCTCTCAGGTGCACTTTGTTGTACCTGGTGTTGTAGTTTGCACAGTGCATAGCATATTGAATTGTGATGCATTGTGATATTTGCAGTCTGATTATTTCACTTGCATGTGGTCTGGACTTGCTGCTTTGTACTGGTGCACTTGAATATGTACAGATGTGACTGCACTTGCTTGGCCATTTTGTACTTCTGGTCTGGTATACATGTGTACATGTTGTAGCTTGAGAATGATTTGTGCTTGATCATTCCATGTTGATTTTTGAAATTTCACCTGAGTTGAATCCAGCTTAAACTCTCGGGTTTGACCTCATGCTCGATTTGTTTTTATTGTGCATTTGTGTGCACTTCGTTCATTTGATGGTTACTGGGTGGATCCTGTTGCAGTTCCATCTGGTTCATTTTGGTTTGATTTGATGCCATTTGTTTCTGATTCATGGAGCTTTTGTGTATTTCATCACTGTAGTGGCGAGGCAGTGCACGCGAGCGTGCACTACAGCCGAACAGTATTGATTATTTTGTCGTTAATTGCTGTTTAGGCAATTCTGCGGTTTTCATATTATCTTCATTGATAATCTTTTTATTTATCCTTGTTGATGATTTGAATTTGCTGATTTATTGTTTAACACTGTTTAGTGTTATATCTATCGTTATCCGATTTTCTTATTAAAGGATTGGATAGACGAGATTTATTGTGACTGTCGTCTATTTGTAATTAAATTATTATTGCTTTTGTGCATTAATAATTGAGTTTCAATTAGACTGACCCGTGTATTATTTTCTTTTGAATTTAATACTCGGGTCAGACCGAGTTATTTTAGGTTGTAGATATCTTGCTTTGGGTTGCTGCTTGAGCTATGAAGTCTCTTCATATCTTTTGGAGTAGTCGTCGTCATTTTGTAGTGGTCAGTGTATCTGATCTAGGTTGATATGTATTCATGTATATTATTCGATAATGTACTTGTATATATAACTTCCTTGGTCGACAGTTGTAGTTGTATCATATGTATTGTGCCAAATGTATTGTAACTGACATCAGTTATATATATATATATATATATGAGACTTTTATTATCTGTGTTCCTCATTTTTATTATCTGTGTTATTATTATATATATTGTCCTAAACTATTATGAACCATCGTAGTTCGTTTTATACTGGAATTGGGTATGTCGATGGGAGAAAATAAATAAGAGATGAAAAACAAAAATATATACCACTCCTATCGAGGTAACCAATACTAGTGTAAGGCCCAACTACGGATGGCCGCTCCTATCCAACCTTATCCTTCGTAATAACAGACAGTATTTCTTTTAATACTCTTTGTTATTGTGAGCATAGAGGTGGGGCGTCACATAACTGGAGGACAAGGAATTTTCATTGGAATAGGCATGGGGGAATCCTTAACAACATGCTGACAAGCATCAACAATGTGACCAAAAGAGTGACAAATCTTGTAGATATCAGGTTTCCAACTATAATGAACATCTACAAAAACTTCCCACCCCTCAGCGATACGAACCCTAAGCCTAGAAGGCAAAAGCTTATTTGGGGTAATCTCAATCAAAGCCTTAGCGAAAACTAACTTCTTTCTAGACACAGTATAAGAATCAAAGCATTTTAACTTGCTAACAAGGCTAGCTAACCAATTTTTAATAGATATTTAAAACATAATTATTAGTATTTTAAAAGTATTTTTATGGATATATAGTTTTAGAAAATTAGTTAAATATTTTATTTAAAGTATTATAGGGTTTATGTAACATTTTGTCTTTTAAATTGTTTTAGAATTTTATTAAGTATATTAGCTTTATGAATAAATTAGTCTACTTATATACATATATAATTTTGAAAAAGTTTGAAATAAATATAAAAGTAATTACAAAGGTATATTATAGATAAAAAAGGGATTATGAGTCGCTTAAGTAACTTAATCATTTTTTATTTGTTTACTTTTTTATGGAAAGTATTTAATCCTATACTTAGCATTAAAATACGACAAAGTAAACTCATTCAGTTTGTGAGAGTTAAGAATGATGTTCAAGTAGGGTTAAGAAGTAACAGTTCTCTAACTTACCAGCTTCACTCTTGACCAAGGGATAGGGTAAGTTAAGAAGGTCGGAAACGTGATAAGTATACGAGACTTGATTTCCATATGTGATTGTTTTAGGATGAGATAGTCAATTAGTCGACTATTAAACTTAACCAAATTAACTTAGGAAGTATATAAAAGCTTTACGGCTTCATATGTTTTGAGATCCCATATGGAGGACATAGTGGTCAGAAACGTCTCTTGCTTTAAGAACGTATATATACAAGACCCCTGGGGAGGACTCCTTTATATCGTTCTCTTACTTCTAAAAGAATCAGAATTGAGTTAAACAAAAATTTACCGATTTAGTTTTGAAGAGTCCAGGATATGGTAAGTATACTTATGTATCACTTATCGAATACCACTTCAAAACCGATATACGAGTCTATGTTTTGGAAGCGGTCGTGGAAGTAGAATTTTATAGAGTTGAACTGTCTATCCTAAAGTTAAGTCTAAGAGTTCAACTATCTATCTTAATGTTAGGTCCAAGGGAAAGGTGGACGTTAGTATTCATCGGACGACATGTGTTGAAATCTATAGAGAGATTCTTGATCTGTTCAAGTGATAAAGACTCGTGTGAGAGATGCCGAACATGACTTCACCATTGAAAATGATAGAAAACAGAGTAGAAGCATAGCCACGGGGTTTAATTAACCCAAAGGATATATCAACTCTGTATTTGGATATACTTATCGATTTTGCTAGCAGGAGTTGATGATATTAGGTATCACATGTTTGGGCATGGACTAGCTATGTTTACCTTAGCGGTATATTTTATCTAGAGATATACATACCTCGAAAGGTAGATTCTAACCCTTGTCAGGTGGTCAGCCTCGACGTACTGAGGAGACCTTCAAGGAAAACCATATGCAAATGAACCTTATCGGTTTTAGATGTACTTCTAATGTTGTTGTCTTGTGAGATGCAAGTAGCACAACTATTCTACGATTCATATTCTACACCCTAGGCACTATCTATTATATCACTATATTTACTTATTAGATGGGATGGTTTCTTTTGAGGGAAAAACCGTTATGGTGATTCGAACAGTCTCAAAAGTTATTGTTCTATAGATGCATGTATCTTGAGTTTCTCATACTAGGCTTATGTCTAACTCGAGGTTATATTTTTTCCTTAATTCCTTGGTACTCTTTCGAGTAGGTTGAGTGAAGCGGGTTTGACTATGGACGCTTTGGAACTTCAGGAGATGAGCTACATACTTCCATCTGTCTATCTATTTCTATTTTTGTTGCACTATTATTATGCATATATGAGCATTGTGAGCATAAGCAGTTATAACTGTCCAGGTTGATGATAGTACTTAGATTTTGCAACTCTGAAGTTACTCTGTATCCCGGAGTTACCCTTTGCACTATCTTTTTGGATATTGTATATTATCGTTCTACTTGTGAGATTCTGATATCGTGTTCTTTCTTTCTTGTTCTATTTCCTTTTAATTTTACTTAACCCTAATAGTTTGTTTTATTGGCACTTGGGTGTTCGACACACGAATACCATGGATGTATTAGTGTTAACATTCGAGATTCGAAAAGTCGGATCGTTACATTTTGTATCAAAGCGAGGTTTATCGAACACCTTGGTTTTGGTTGGGTATAGCTCATTAGAGATAGGGTAAGTGATATCCTAGAATGAGTTGAGTGTACTATATATATGAGAGTGTATTTGATTTTTCTATGAACCAACACCATTTATAGTATCCTTAGGAATAACTCTTTCTTAGAAATAACTCTATCCTTAAGTATCCTAATGATGTTTTTCTATGTTCAAGTAGCGAAAACGATGAGTACTAGAGCTACTATTGCTAGAGGAGGAGGTAGAAGTAGAGGTGGAAGGAGCAATACTATTACTAATGGTATGACTCGGGTATAGAGGAATGTCGCTCCTGTTGAGGAACCGAGGGTGAATGTTGTAGAATAAGTTGTGTAGGTTCGGTCACAGATGAACTTTGCTTCACTATGCCATAACTTAGAGAGGTTGGGTGATAAGAGGTTCAATGGCACTGGGACTATCATCAAAGTTCAGACTTGGGTTAGTTTGTGTGATAGGATATTTGAAGACATGGAGTCAAATGATGCGATGAAGCATCGTTTGGCATCATGACATCTGTCTAATGGTAATATTGATTGGTGGAGTTCAGTCACTGCAGATCTAGGAAAACGATTTCTCTTAGGCCTAATTCAAGTAAGTGTTTGAAATGAAGTTTGTTTCGGAGGCCGGAAAGACTAAGTTTTTTAGGACCATTCTAGATCTGAAGCATTATTAGTTGTTGAGTACGAGAATAGGTTTAATGCATTGTCTTGGTTTGGGCTTGGGTTGATAGATAAACTACTGAAGAAGAACAAGATGTTTGTATTAGGTATGCGTCAGAGTTTTAGAGGGACATGACAAATCATATCCAAGGATCGTTCGTGAATCTTAGATGTATGGCTTTCTGGTTCGAGGGTTTGGCTCCAAAGCCGTCTGCATCTGCACTAACTAGAAATAACAAGCAAAGTTTCAACCGCCGAAGGATGTTTTCAATTTAGCTTGCTATAAGTGTGTACATAATATACATTTAGATAGGAACAATAAGACGTTTGGAGGAGGACAAGTGGAAAAAGTGCTGATTGTAAGGGTACCAAACCTTGAGCCATGGACAACCAAAGGACAATTTGCAACGAAGAGTAGTTACAACTGCCACCAGTCGGGTCATATAATTAGAGATTTTACGATGCTTCAGAAAGGCCGACAGCCTTGGGTTTTCGCACTTGCAATAACACATTCCACTTTGGCAATTGCAAAGGGGAAGCAGGTTCTTGAAGGTATATTATATGTTTATGCATTCATGTTCGTGTTTTATTTGACATTGTGCCTTACATAGTTTTATATCCTATAACCTCGTTGATAAGCTGATACTGACCAATTATGGCTTTTGACTCTATTTGTGTGTCGAACCCTGTGAGGGGCTCGATCAATATTAGTATGATATGTTTAGGAGTTTCGGTCAATTGCGCCGAATGACTCTTTCCATGCAATATGCATGTTCTTGTTTTTTTGGGGTTTGATGTATAGCTTGGGATGGATTAGCTATCGCAAAATCATACTATCCTAGACTATATTAAGCGAATTGTATCATTTTAGATAAGAGAGGGGAAGATTCAGGTAGTAAATTATGAAGGGCCTAGCTCGTTAATGAGTAGTTTTCTTTATTCTCTTGACGTGGCCAAAGAGGATTTGTGGTCGATCTTTATTGTGCATGAGTTTGCGGATGTGTTTGAAGAAGTGTTTGGTTTACCCTCTCACCATGTGATTAAATTTCATATTGATTTGGTTCGAGATGCTAAACGTATTGTGTTGCATGTGCATAGGCTATCACTGAAGGAGAAGTTAGAGTTAGCCAACCAGGTCAACAATTTGTTGCATAAAGGCTTGATCTGACCCAGTCGATCGAATTGACGAGTGCCCTTCATCTTTCATATGAAGTTGGACAGTTCCATAAGACTTTTTGTGGATTTCTATGAGCTCAATAAGCAGATTAATAGGAAAAAGTATCCTTTGCCCAACATAGATGACTTGTTCAATCAGCTTCATGGTGCTTGGGTATTTTCTCAGCTAGATCTTGCCATAGGGTTTCATCGACTGAGGGTAGCAGAGGAAAGTATACCTTTGATGACTTTCAGGTCTGATTACTTTTATAAATGGTTGGTTATTTCATTCTTCCTAACCAACGCTCCAACATATTGTATAGAGTTGACGAATTGGGTTTTTAGGGATGTGTTTAATAAGTTTGTGCTTGTTTTTATTGATGATATTCTAGTCTACTCTACGACCAAGGAGGAGAATACTCGCCATTTGAGAATTGTACCAAAAACATCGAGAGAGCATGTGTTGAAAGCTAATTTCTCGGAGTGTCATTTTGGCAATCGGAAGTTAGGTTCTTAGGATATGATGTCTTAGGGGAGGGTATTTCTATTGATCAAACAAAGGTTATGGCAGTTCAGGATTGGAAGAGGCCAAAAATCACAACCGAAATTAGGAGCTTCTTTGAATTGGCGGATTATTATCAGAGGTTAAGGATTTCTCTAAGATTGCTTCATACTTGATGAATTTGACAAAGAAAGATGTCAAATTTGTTTGGACTGATAAACGTGAACAAGCATTCAAAGAATTAAAAGCAAGGTTGACTAGTGCTCCAGTTCTAACTGTTCTGGATGGCTGTTTATACAGATGCTTGTGGGGTAGGTTTAGGTGTAGTGTTGATGCAGCACAGAATGGTTATTTCTTATGTCAATTGATAACTCAAGTCGTATGAATCGAGGTATCCTACCCATAACTTGGGTTATTAGCTGTAATATTTGCATTGAAAATATGGATGAATCACTTACTTGGTGAGAAGTTTGAGTTATAAACAAACCACAAATCCTTGAAGTATCTTTTCACCCACAAAGACCTCAACATGAAACAACAATGATAGTTAGAGTTTCTCATGGCTTATGATCTTGACATTTTGTATATGCTCGGAAAGCGAATGTTGTAGTAGATGCATTTAGTAGGAGGTATGCGGTTATGGTGAATGTAGAATTGCATTCGACCCTTATAGGTCGTATCAAAGGTAATCAGCCGAGAGATCACCGATTGCAAGGATAACTAAGGTTATAAGTGAGAATAAGGCACCGGAGAGGTGGTTAGGATTCAAGGTTGATAACCATGGTATATTAAGAATGAATGGAAGGTTATGCATTCCAGATATTGAAGGGATTAGGCAAGAGGTGTTAGCAGAAAGTCAACATTTGAGACTTACGATTCATCCGGAAGTTACCAAGATGTATCAGGATATGAAGTAGATTTTCTGGTGGGAAGGTATGAGGATGGATGTTTTGATATTTATGAGTAGGTGTTCTAATTGCCAATAATTCAAAGGCAGTCATTAGAAGATAGCTAGACTGCTACAACCACTTGAGATTCCAAAGTGGAAGTGGAGAAGATATCGATGGACTTTATAAAGAGGCTACCTAGGTCGAGGAAAGGTAATGAAGGCATTTTTGTTATAGTTGATTGACAAACTAAGAGCACACAGTTCTTACCGGTGAAGACAGCGAGAAAAGCTTCGAGTTTTGCTAAGTTGTATGTTAAGGAGATTGTTAAACTTTATGGAGTTCCTTGTGATATTATGAGCGATAGAGATTCGATATTTACTAGTCGGTTATGGAAAAGGTTACATGATGCCTTAGGGATGGAGATGAGATTGAGTACATCTTACCTCCCATAGACCGCTGGGCATACAAAGAGAATTAACCATGTATTGGAGGATTGGCTTTGGACTTATATCTTTGAATTTAGTGGTTTTTGGGAAGAGCACTTACCCATTGTCTAGTTTTCGTATAACAATAGTTACCAAGCTAGCATTGTCATGACACCTTTTGAAGCATTATATGGCATCTTGTAGATCTCTATCGTGTTGGGTAGAATATGGAGATCACTTGGTACTTGGCTAGATATGATTAAGAAGGAGATTGACAAAGTAGCGGAGATTCAAGAACATATAAAGAAGCGCATAATAGGTAGAAGAGTTATGCATATTAGAGGCACATGGATTTGGAGTTCTCAGTTGGAGACTTTGTGTTTATAAAGGTTTCTCCGATAAGGAATGTTGTTCGATTTTAGAAGGCAGGAAGTTGGCTCCTCACTATATAGGACCATTCCCAACACGGAAGAGGATTGCTACACTTGCTTATAGAGTCGAGTTACAGATTAGGCTATCGGGTGTGCATAATGTGTTTCACGTATCTCATTTGTGTAAATACGTATATGATCCTTCTTTGATAGTGGAAGCATCGTAGCAAGAAGAATTGGAGTTAGAGCATAACTTAACTATATTGAAGCAACCTATTTGCATTATTGATCGCGATACAAAGCAATTGAGGATGAAGGTTGTAAAGTTAGTCAAAGTGCAGTGGAGCAATGATGCTAGATATTGTACTTGGGAAATCGATGATAGTGTAAGGAGGTCCTATCTTGAGTTGCTATTAGGTTAACAGTTTATTATTATATGCTAGCTTTTGTAGTGTACTCACCGCCTGAAGTGGAGTCACTTAGTACGCATTTTGGTTTATTTGTACTTTCAGTAGTACTATACATATGTGCTTTTTTCTTCAATTCAATTCTATTATCATTCTTATTTGAATTTTGAGGATGAAATATCTTAAGTGGGAGAGAATGTAGCAATCTGTAATTTTAAACCCTTCGTCTTGAATATCGGAACATTTGGAATATGGTTAAGTGTTATAAAATTGATTTAATAACCTTTTTAGACTCCTTTTAAATAATAAAACATGATGGGAAACTTGTTTGAAATTGTTTACAAAAATAAGTAGTTCGAAGAAATATCGATAATGTGACCAAAAACGTTTTATCAATATATGGCTTTTTACTCGATAGAAGTTGTTCGAACTTTTTGGGCTTGCATAGGATATTAATGTGTAGTTAATTAGCAACTAAAAATATTTTCATGGTTTATGGCTAACTAAATTAATGATGATGCCATGGGTGATGTCTTGGGTCGATATTTTGAAGATGAGGTTATTTGGGAAGCCTTAAAGGCTAAGTTAAGAAGTAATGAGGTAGAACGGTAAGCACATGGAGGGAGGATGGGCTTGTGACTAGAAAGAGAAGGTGGTAGGTCGAAGATGGCCTCTTATTGAAGTATATTTAAACCCCTTAAGGCCTCAAAAATGGGTTTGCCAATTCACAAAACATAGAAACTGTTTTCTTCATCCTTTTCACTTTACACATAAACAATCTCAAATCACATTGAAACTTCACCAAACTCAAGCTATAGTCCCAACACAACATAGAAACAAGGTTTAGAAACTCAAAACTTGAAGAAAATGAACGCACAACCCCACACGTGCATGGTCGTGAGCTATATAGACCAATTCTAGCCTAGACCTTGAATATAAAGAGGTAAGATTGAACATTGGAGCTTGCTTTGGTTGAGGTAGGAAGTTGTATTGAGATAGAGGCTTGTGCTTGATTGTAGACTTGAAAAAGAGTGACTTAACTCGCCATTTTATTGTAATGAAGTTGTATGATATTGCTTGTTAAATTATATTAAAATTCACTAACTAATTAAAGGGTATATTTGGACCTCACTTGCTTTTGAAAGAAAATGACAAGTATTTATGGCATATCGTCTCTTCTATATTATGTGGCATGGCCTTGACATTGTGTATATATGGTTGTTTAGATTATGTGTTCAAATTAGAATGGATATGGAATGGTCCATATAGCGATAGTCGCTATGAAAGCACTTTTAATCCCATTGTATTTAAACTTGTTCAAATGGTTTATATGTTAAAATATTTTGATATAATATATATTAATTGTGCCTCCACATATATAGGTATACTGATAGCAAGGAATTTTTTTGGAAAGTTATAAAATTTATAGAACAAAGTTTGAAAAGTTGTCAGCAAAATAGTAGCCGTGGATGCACTTTGAAATCCCTTGTGTTCGACAATTTTTTTTAATATTTTGTAAAGACACTCTTAAGGGTTTCTTGGCATTTTTATGATGTACAATGAGTATATTGCTTACTGTAAAAAAATTGGGCCTTAAAACATTCAACAGCATGTTGAAAACGAATCGAACATTGAAGGGTTTAAAACTGGTTTTGAACATTGAAGGGTTTAAAACTGGTTTTGTGGCATATAAAGGAATCTGCAACACCTGGATCTGAAACACTTTTAAGGTGTTTCAGAAAGTGTTTTAGAACTTTTGATAGCACTTCTGTAAATGCTATAGTTTGCTATTTGAAACTTTAATTAGTTTAAAATGACATTTAAACAAAGTATTTTTCTACATTCCTTTTAGAAGTTTTTAGTAACATATATTAGAGTAATTTAAAAGTGGTATGAAGTTTAAATATATTTTTAATAATTAAATATGAGTTATTAAAGTATGAGGATTTAATAAATGTAAACATGCGTTTTGAACTTTTTAAAATAAATTATTAAGTAGTTATTTTTAAGTAATATTTTAAATGGATATTTAAAACATAATTATAAGAATTTTAAAGTATTTTTATGTATATATAGTTTTAGAAAATTAGTTAAATATTTTGTTTAAAGTATTAAAGGGTTTGTGTAACATTTTGTCTTTTAAATTGTTTTAGAATTTTATTAAGTATATTATCTTTATAAATAAATTAGTATACTTATATATATATATATATATATCACTTTAAAAAGGTTTTAGAATAAATATACAAGTAACTAAAAAGGTGCATTATAAATAAAAAAGAGGATTAGGAGTCACTTAAATAACTTAATCGTGCTTTGTTTGTTTACTTGTTTATGGAAAGTATTTAATCCTATACTTAGCACTAAAAGCCAAAAAAGTAAACTCGTTCTATCTGTAAGAGTTAAGAATGATGTTCGAGTAGGGTTTAGAAGCAATAGAGCTATAACCAGCCGGTTTCACTCTTGATCGAAGGATAGAGTAAGTTGAGAAGGTCCAAAACATGATAAGTATACGATGCTTGATTTCTATATGCGATTGTTTTAGGACTTGATAGCTGATTAGTCCACTATCGAACTTGACCAAATTAACTTAGGAAGTATATGAAAGCTTTACGACTTCATACCGTTTGAGATCCTTTAGGGAGGACTCATTAGTATGAAATGTCTCTTGCTTAAAGAAAGTATATATACGAGATCCCCCAAGGAGGACTCCTTTATACCGTTCTATTACTTTTAAAAGATCCAAAATTGAGTTAACCGAAAATTCACCAATTTAGATTTGAAGAGTCCAGGATCAGATAAGCATACTTATGTATTACTTATCGAATACCACTTCAAAACTGATATACGAGTCTATGTTTTGGAAATGGTAGTGGAATGTTATAGACATGAATTGTCTATCCTATAGTTAAGTCCAAGGGAGGGGTCACCATTAATATTTTTGACTAATGCTATAAAGTTGAACTGTTTACCATAAGCTTAAGTCTAAGGGAGAGGTCAGTTTAGCATTCGTCAGAAGATATAAGCTAAAATCCATGGAGAGATTCATGATCTGTTTAAGTGATAAAGACTCATGTGAGAGTTGATGAACATGACCTCACCATTATAAATGATAGAAAATAGAGTAGGAGCATAGCCATAGGGTTTAGCTAACCCAAAGGATATATCAACTCCATATCTAGAGATGCTTATCGACTTTGCTAGTAGGAGTTGATGATATTCGATATTACGTGTTCGAGCATAGACCAACTATGTTTATCTTAGTGGTATATTTTATCTAGAGATATATGTTCCTTGAAAGGTAGATTCTGACCCTTATCAGGAGGTCAGACTCGATGTTATGAGGAGACCTCCATGGAAAAACTATATGCTAACGAATCTTAGCAGTTTTAGATGTACTTCTAATATTGTTGTGTTATGAGATGCAAACAACACAGCTATTTTATGATTTATATTCTACACCTTAGACACTATTTATTATATCGTTGTATTTACTTATCAAATGGTTTGGTTTCTTTTAAGAGGAAAACCGTTATGGTGATTCGAAAGGTCTCTAAGGTTACTGTTATATGGATGCATGTATGTTGAGTTTCTTGTACCAGGCTTATGTCTAACTCAAGGTTTTATTTTTTCCTTAATTTCTTGGGTACTCTTTCGAGGAGGTCGAGTAAAGTAGGTTAACTATGGATGCTTCAGAGCTTTAGGAGATGAGCTAGAGGCTCCCATCTATTTATCTATTTCTATTTAAGTTGCACTATTATTATGGACATGTAGTTATAACTATCCAAGTTGATGATAGTATTTAGGTTTTGTAACTCTGAAGTTATTCTTTATCTTAGAGTAACCCTTTGTACTATCTTTTTGAATATTTTATATTATTGTTCCTCTTGTGAGATTATGTTCTTTCCTATTTTGTTTCCTTTTCTTTTTACTTAACCCTAACAATCTGTCATTCCGACACTTAGGTGTTTGGAACCCGAATATCGTGAAGGTATTAGCATCGACATTCGAGGGCGAAAAGTTGGATCGTTATATTTGGTACAGAGCCAGGTTTAGAAAACACCTTGGCATTGGTTGTGTATGACTCATTATGGATAGGGTAAGAAGCTATTTTCTCTATGAAAGCACCAAAATTGTTGAGATAAAAATTGGCACAAAATCCCCAATCAAATGTAAACAATGTAGATATAAGAATATCAATAAAAACAGTAAATGACATAGTTGATTTTATAATGGTTCTACAAATTTAATGGCCAACATCCAGTTTAATCTTATTAGAGTTGGATTTGTCAAAAGTACAAGTGCACTCCAATCATTTTTAGATTTAGAATAGCAGAAATAGGCTCCATGTAACAAGGGTTGTGTAGAGAATAGAATATGAAGATGGTGGAGGCCAAAGAGAATCTAAAAGCCCTTTTCCAGTAGCCATAATGTTTTTATTTATAGCAAAATCATCCATCAAAGTCGTCAGGTCACGGAAGACCATATAAGATTATAGATCCAAAAAAGTTGGAGGTATGAACGAGTCATCCCGTAACAAAAATTGGATCAGTACCGATCACAATCCAGAATGGTACTAAGATGATTTTCCTCATGTGACTTCGGATCCTTCTTTAACAGTAGCTCATATCACCAAACCTTTAAGGTTCCTTCTAGATTTTTCCCATCAAACCATATTGGCACCAATTTGGTATGTCCTATATGGGACTTATCTTTTATTCTACACAACTTTGGAATTGTTCACCTACTCCTTCAGAGGTGGACCCTGATATGAATACTCTAGTATCCTACTCCTTGGCTGCATCACAAGTTCCAAGCTCCCACAAGTAAAACATATCGATATCGATCAAAAAAGTGATTGGTACCGATTGCACTTTTGGATTCCAAACTCCTAGAATTACTTCCTATATCTGTTTCAAGCTTGCTCCCAAGTTCTTAAACCATTTTCTCTTCGTCTTAATGTCCAAATTCGCTCGACGCTTGGTTCAAATACTAGATAATAGCAGCCATGCTTAAGTCTATTCAGATAATGCTTACTATTGTCGCGTTCTATGACAATGAAATATGGAAAATGGATATGAAATGACATTTCTAAATGATGATTTAGAAGAGATTATCTACGTATTGTAGTGTAAGGGTTTCAAAGTCAGTGGGAGCGAGAGAAAGACATGCAAATTCCTAAGATCAATTTATGGTCTTAAGCTTGCTATGATGAGTTGGAATAAGTGTTTTAATAAAGTAATCAAATGGTTTAGTTTTTATCAAAATAGAGAGGAAGCATGAGTATATCGAAAAGAACAAGTAAGTGATATACTATTCACAGTCTTATACGTCGATGACCTACTCCTAATTGGAAATGATGCCTAATTGTTACAATCAATGAAAGCATGGTTGGTTGCTGGGATCGCTCCAATCCATGTACATGGATACTACAATGAAATGGTTTAGTATGGAGTATTCCAAGCATGGAATTTTTTTGACTCTATGGACTCATCCTTTCCAAGAAGGACTTCCTCATACTAATGAGGGAAGGGAGCATATGAAGTGGATATCATATGTATCTGCAATCAGTTTCACCATGTATGTTATGCTATGTACTAGATCATAGGTGGCTTATGCATTAGAATGCGTAAGCCAATATCAGTCTAATCTAGGAAAAAAACATTAGATATCAGTGAAATGTGTTCTTAAGTATTTAAGAAATACTAAAGACATGTTTCTTATATATGGGAACATAGACATCCTTACGAAGCGATGTACAGATTCAAGCTTTCAAAGTAACGTCGATGATAGTAAGTCAGTGTCTGGTTATGTATTTACATTGAATGGTGAATTAGTTGGTTAGAAAAGTTCCAAGCAAGAGACAGTAGCTGATTCAACGATGGAGGCTGCATACACCGCCTCGACAAAGTAGCAAAAGAAGCAGTTTGGATGCCCAAGTTTGTGGATGAGCTAGGAGTGTTTCCAAATTTGAGAACCCCATGACATTGTAATGCGATAACAATGCAGTGATGCAAATAACAGAGGAACCTAGATCTCATAAGAAGTCAAGACACATTCGTCATAAGTTCACCTCATTAGAGAGTTTGTCACTAACAAAGAGATTGTGATTGAAAGATTGGCACTAAGGGCAACATAATTGATCCACTCACAAAGAGACTAACTCGACCAGTTCTGAGAAAACCTATCAAAAGGATGAGATTGAGATCCCATAATTGGCCCAAAGTATGAGTATATATTGATAGAGTTAGGAGTATTTCCTAGGGGCAATTCTATAATTTATTGTTAAATATTAACTTTAATAAAACCTCGTTCAAAATAAAAGGTGTTTGCCTTTCTATTATATAAACTTATCATATTGTTATATGTTAATTAATTATACCATTTAAGTATATGAAATATAAAAATCCTTAAATGATTTGTGTAATAGTAGTTACGATGCATTATATCATGAGAAATTTATCACATTATAACATGTTATTTTAAATATTCCTGGTCAAGATGTTTTGAGAAAGGATATCGATTCATCCGTTGAGACCTGAGTACATAACGCTATCCAAATATTGGGTAGTGTATTACTCAAGACTACCAGGGAATCAAGGGGTTACGTACTGATATTTATTGGATAACTATGAAATGACCCACTTGGGAGTTTTTCGTTGGTTAATATAACTACGGTCTAACAGGGAATCTCGAAGTGACGATATTACACAGTTCTCACGACTTGAGAATACTATTGGTCTTCAATGTGAACACTGCACTTTGATTGTATTTAAATCATAGCATGAAATCCATTGAACGACTATAGTTGGTGTGAGTTAAAGCATTGAAAGTGAAACACTGTTTAATAAAGAATCCATCTCCTCGGTTATATAGAGTTACTATCACAGTCAACTGTAGTTTACTCAAAGTGAAATTCTATGACCAGAGCAGTATAGTTAATAGTAATTGTTATTATTAAATAAGGACTTTTTGTTTGGATTGTTCAAGTTGAATGTGTTTTGAATTTTTGACAAAACTGAATTTCATATGTCCTATTGTGATATAGTACCGACGAAAAGAATTAGTATAAACAATCGTTACTATAAGATACCGCTTATAATTAGAAGAATTGAATTTTATTGAAAAAGACGGGTAATTGATAAATTCGACTAGAATGTCACATCACTAGCTAAGGTGACGTGCAAAAGTTAATATTCGAATTGTTCAATATTAATCGCTGATTGAATTTACATATTTAAGTCGCACAACCAAAATGTTGAATACTTCGAATAAACCACATGATTTAATTAATTTATAATTGTTGTAAATTAATTAAATTTTGTGAAACGTTAATTATTAAATTTTATTTGATGTATGAATACCATTAGTACTTAATAAAATGCATGTATATAAAAAGTTAGACATACGTGTATCGATATATGATATCGGCAAAACATTTAAATTAGACAAATGCTAAATGGTTTTGGAATGTTTTGAGGCCCACTTTTCTCTTTCTATGGCTGGCCTAGGGGAGGGGGGAGGTAAGAAAAGGTTTTCAAATTGGATTTTAAAAGGAAAGAAATTATGAGAAGGAAGAGGAATTTTTTTTAACATTGATTCTCCTTCATTACTTTCATTAAACCAAAATCATTCAGTTGTTTTCACTGCTTCCTCCATTCATCCATGACCAAAATTCAAGGTAGTAGGGCTAAAAAATTTCAAAATAAAGATAAAAAACAAAAGGTGGTTTCTATCTCTTGATTCCTGCAAGATCCAAAGATCGATTCAACTTAGTCTAAAAGTATCAATTCGTTATTCAATGTGTTACATTTGGAAATATCCTAAGGTGTTTTTGATTTATTGTCTATGTGTTTCTCTTATTCATATGCTTGAATTCTATGTTATTCATCTTGCTTTTCATTATTCATCTTGCAACATCTAATTCAAATCCCTTTTTATCCATCTAGATTAAAAGTATGTTTATTATATTGTTTTGATTCTAATCCACCACCTCTGTTTTTATCTTCATTTAATGTATGTCCATTACGATTCAAATAATTTAGTTTGTCTGTCTCATATGATAATTTGTTGTTGATCTCTGTATTATTTAGATGTGGATATTCTTATCACGAATTTACATGTGCCCAAACTGTCAAATTCGATATTGTTTCTTTGTTGCTTTCAAATTTAAAATTAAATGAAAAAACTACTTTTGGTTGGAAACTATCTATATAATTTTGAAAACATAAATAAACAAACCATATATGTTAATCATTTATATTTTCCTTGAAAACTAATTTGTTTTGTTATATTGTTGATGTTTTGAATACAACTGTTTTGAGTATTGCTTTCGTAAGAATTTTTTTAAATTCATTTGTGAACTTTTGTGTAAAATCAAAAGATTTTGTTTCCTTTCTAAATTTAATTTTTTGTGTAAAATTCTATGTCTTTTGTTCCCTTCTAAATTAAATGTTTATTTCAAAAATTATTACCTTTAAGTTATAACAAATCTATACACATGTATTATAAATTATATGTTTACACATATAAGTTGCTTAAAGATCTAAAACATTGCATGTTGTTCACACACACATATGTTTCCTCAATTCAAATTCATAAGATGGATTTTATGCAATAATGTAATTCTAATTTAAAACCTTTCCCTAAATTTCATTAATGTTAATTTTATATTTCAAATCTTATAAGTTTACCATATGTAACTTCAATATATATATATATACACATATATATTAATACTATTGTGTATCTCATATTATGTATGTATTCTCAATTCAAAACCCTGGACAACAAAGACTTATGTAAAGAGGAAATGAGTCCGTTGTGGTGTGTAAATTCCAGCACCTACATACGATTTCACATTAACTAAGTAGATTTCTTGTTTATAGCATGTGCACTTCATACAAACAAGTGTATTTGATATACTTGTAATAAAAAAATTCAAACATATTAAATATACTAAAGATTTTATTCAAAATATTAGATTGGATCTTAAATCTATTTAGGCTTTATAGGCTCAACAAAGATCATTTTTTTAATTCATCCATTTAATCTGCTTCCAACTGGCTCGGTTTCTTCAATGGTATCAAAGTCCAATAGTCTATGCAGTCTAAATTAGCACTATTAGGGCTAACTGATTAGAGCCTACTTAATTAATAATGTGCCTAGAAAGGTAGTGTTGAAGGTAGAGATTGGGTAATCAAGCGTTCTACCTACTTGGCTACTAGCCTAGCTCAAAAGATGAAGTAAGCCCAAAAGTTATTCCAATATAAAGGCCCAAATTAATTTTGTACCTTAGGCTAATTATTCAAAATATGTTTTGAAAATTTAAAAATATATTTAAAATATAAGTTTAAAATATAACATGCTATAAATGTTATGAACTTTTCAAAATTGGTTTTGAAATTTAATGTTATTAACCCACTTCTTAGCCAAGTAAATTTCAACTGGACTTAGAAAATCGAAAAAGGACGAAATGATTCACGCACTACAACAAAACATGTCATTTGCTTTAGTTGTTTACCTCCTGTTGCTTCGGTTCAACAACCGAAACAAATGCAGACGACGCAATAGGCCTAAACCTATTGCTTCGGTTGTACAACCGAAGCAAAAGGTGGGGTGTTTTTTGCTTCAGTTGTTGCTAGCAACCGAAGCAGAACGACACCCTCTTTAAAAAAATATGCCCTGAACCCACTAATTCAATGGGTCAGCACTACCCGTTAAATCCATTTTGAACAAGATTGGAGCAAAAACTATAAAATATTCCAAAGACAACAGCTGTAGCGAATCTACTATAGCAAAAAATTAAAGCATCAACTTCATTCTCAAATCAGTTGAGAATCAGTTTTCATGTATAACTACAACAAAAAATCAACAGTAGTGAAAAGATTATTCAAGGACTACAATATTTGAAGCACTTGATCCCAACATACAATGTTTGTAAAATTTTATACAATAGAAATCAAAAGTTATCCATGCTTAAACAACAACTAGTTATTCCGAAGCAATAGTATGACTGTAATTTCTCTGTATAAGAAATTAGAAAGCATAACTTACAAAGTTACATAACCCTTAAAATTCCAGGAAATATATGATCATGGAGATTGGGTCCTTGGCAAGAAATTACAACCTAGAAATAAAGATACAAAATGAAGAGATATAAGAAGCATTAAGAGGTCATTAAGAATTGAATGCTAAAATTTTGCACAGTATAACTACTCCACAATAATAACTTACAAAGTGGTAAATTAAGAACATATGACAGACGAATATTACGTCAACTACATTTTATAAAACTGTAAATATAGAGCATTTTACCCTAGGCTATAAATTTCGGTAGAAGAATACCACGGTTCACCTTTTGCGTTACTAGATAGCTTAATATATGTGTCTGGAAATACAAAGCAAAATAATCCTCTTCTAATCAAATAGTTTGTAATCAAACAAGAAGGATTGATGGATATATTGCAACTGAGTTTTAGGCAAGAGGACAATGACAGAAGAGAGGCTATTTTCAAACAGTTAATGAGCTCATACGGTTAAGGAAGGATATCTTGATTGAGTTGGCTCGTTGTTTTAGTTGTTAGCCTGCAATCAACTATAGGTTTGCACATGTGTTGTAGTCTTTGAAATATAACATATAAGATTGAGAACTTTATCTAGATATAACTATATACATAACATAATTCACGAGCCCTTATTGTTTATGTGCATTGCATTCGGCAATCAAATAGCAACCTGATCTAGAAATTTGTAAAAAACAATTGCACATCTGGACTGATGTGAGTATAGCAACAACATCATATATTGGGCTCCTGTGGTTTTGCAAAATATCCAAGCACGTACTTCCATCAGCATAAACTATAAATAGTTGCATGATGAAATATCTAAGAAAAGATGGTATATATATTTTATTTTCTTCATTTAGCAACAACATCCAATTTGCATGTCAATTACAGTAAATATCAGAGAAAGCATAAAGCCTAAATGAGATCCTTCGTCTAGGTTATAAAATAGTATTTACTTCAAATTATAATATCTATCCATTCTACAACAAATGGTATTATTCCTCTATGAGCTTTTGCTAAATATCAATTGTAAAATGAATAATTTAGACTCCAATTTGACCAAACCCTTGTAGCATCAGTATTAGAAAACACTAGCTTAGCAAGGAACCAAAAATTTATATTGATAGCAATGCTAAGTATTCCACCTATTATGCATAACTCAGAATAGAACCATCAAATAAAACATGAAACTACCCAACCTTGGAAAGATTGAAACATAGCAAATCAAAACGCTCACAATGAGAAAAGGATACAAACTTTAAACTGAAATAAAGAAGCTGGAAACATAATAAATATTTGCAAATTGGATGAAGTAGAAGTGTAGAACTTTGAACCAAATACCTTTGTTTCCTTAATGTCATGTCTGTAACGACCCGTAAATTTAACTGATTTTAATAACGTTATTAATCGAAATTTTGTGGAATTTTAAAAAATAAAATATTGAAATAAAAATTTAATATTTGAAATGCGTCTAGTTAAACATAGCAATTGGTAAATTTTCATCCAAAAATATGAAAGTTTATTCCGTGTGTAATTTTATTTCAACTTAATCAGTTAGTAATTGATGAAAATAAAATATTTTCGAAACCTAAATATTTTACATAGAAAAATTCTAAACCATCTTCTGAGCAAGACGTCATTTTTTGTTTTTCCAAATTCGGACTTCTTTAGCTCCGTCGATCTTATTTTTCTGCGTATTTGCTACATTTTTCGCTAGTAGAAAATTCGAATTTTTATAATTCAATCATACCACTAATATATGTATACCGTTTTGATTGTATCGTCATGTTGATCCCTATGGTATATTCAACTCGGTGTTTTGAAGTTCGGTTCGCTGCGGGATCGACGAAACAATTTACAGTATCGGTGCGGTTTCAAACATTTCAAATTTCTTTTGGCCATTCAATTTCCACCATATCAATTCAACAGCCATCAGCTATTTGAAATAAATATTTCCTAAATCTACGTCCACGACTTTCTCTGTTCCCGACGGGCAGTAGCCTTTATTATTTTCAGAATATGAGTAGCTGGCATTTGGTTACTAAAGCTTTTATTATGTTGCGTGCTAGCTGGAGCCTTCTTGCCTTTCTTTCTCTGTCTATCATTTTTCTCTAACTTACCTGTTACAAAAGAGAACAAAGTTCTCATATTTATAAAAGCATGCTTCTTCCTTCTGAAACTTTTCTATTTTCCCCATATTTCCTTTGCATATAAACCCAAAACACCAGCCTTTGTTTCCCGACCGCCTCTCCCATGCTTGCACCTTCCTCAACTTCGACCACTTCCCAGCCTCCGTGCCGAAGCACTAGAGCAACAACCCTGCTCGGCCTCATCTCCGATCCAACCTCGTTCATGCGCGTCATCCACCTACCGACCAACGTGCCGCATCATCGCTTCGCCTACAACCAGACAAATTAGCACAACAACCAATTCATCGCCTCCGTCCTCCGCCCATCAACACGCAGTGCCACCTCCACCTCAAACCGAAGCCATCGCCACCAGTTCCCCTACGTGTTAGCCTTTGATCGCGTCCTCCTATGCACCGCCATCTCCAAACCAATGAACCACCCTCCGCGCCACCTGGTTCCAACCACCCGAGCCATTGCCCCATCACCTCCTTCACTTCCCAGGCGACCGAGGTCCCCTTGCCATAACCCATGTTTCCAACTCCACTTCCTTTCCTTTTTTTCCCTTCGGCCTTCCTGTCATTCGCCTAAACCAACCTCTTCGCCACCACGTCATCCTCCTTTTGCCGATGCTCCTCGACCCCTTATTAGCAGCCGAGCCATGTGCGAAAACCCCTGCTCCTTTGCTCTAGTTTCATCAGCATGCCTTTTCCACTCTTTTTCGTACAAAGGTACATGTATATTGATTAAGTTATTTAAGTATTAGTCTAAAAACATGTGTACAGTTTGATTTGACATATAGTTGTTATGTATATATATATATTGCTTTTGCTATTCACAGATACAAGTGTTATATATATATATTCATATATTTTCGAAATAGGTTCATTCCTCTGAATTCTTTTTAAGTCGCATATATATTGATATGCTGTATAAAAAGGTTGGTTATAATAGGTATTGTATATTATAGTATGTTAGTTGAGTATATATACATATGTGCTTATAAATTTGTTTATAGCAAATATATGTTACAATCTGTTAGTTGAGTATGTAAGTGTATATTTATTAGTTTATATATATACCGAGTTGGTAAGTTTGGATTTAACTTTCTATATACGTGTAAAGAAATGTGAGTCATATGTTTATTATATATATGTCATTTTTTGTATGGGGAGAGTATGGGTTCGTTTATAATATATAAGTTATGTTTTCGAAAATTTTATACTGTTAGTATTATATTTGTTGTACAAGGGAATTTGGACCATTGCAATTGGCTGTATAAATTATAATGATAGATTTTATATATATTACACATAAGTATAATTGAGTCTAATTCTAAATTACATTATATGTGGGTTTAATTTAAAACAATGATTTTGAAATGTATATATATTTGATTTAAAATGGGTTTGAATTTAGAATACGCTTTATATACGTAAATAGTTACATATAGTTATATATATGTGTGTATAAACTCACTTTTACCAATTACTTTCATCGATCCTGTTCTGATTTGATTTCGGCAATTCCTATTTAACAGCTTTGCTCGATGATTCGTGCCAATCTTGTTTATTTCGGAAGTCGTGCTTGTAATTCGTAACTCAACTTGGTTGTCCATTCAAACTTCTCTAGCCTCGAAAGGTGATCAATCACTCACGATTAATGTTCTTTTATTTATTAAATTTGATTTCAATTGAAACGACAAATTGAAATATGCTGCTGTTAGTTATTTACACTGTTATTACCTGTATTAGTTCACTTGTGACATCCGACACCACTATCTGTTATTTATACAATGATAATTCAGTTTGGTTGATAATGATTGATTGTTTGATGTTGACATTGGACGTTAAATTGTTAATGTGTAAGTGATAAATAATTTGAAATTGAAATTGACGTAAGATAGTTAGATTTGATATATGCTAAATTTGATTAGATGACATTTACATAATATGACCTTATTTAAATGTTAGATTAATTAACACGTAGAAATTGGGTTATGTACACCTTAAACCATTGAATGTATGTTGTAAAATTGATGTAGTATGAAATTGGACAATAGATATCAATTGAAGAACCATATAAATATTAGTGTAATAATCTTTAATCTACATGAAATGATAGTGTAGATTCTAGAAATAATTATATTAATCTGCACAAACAACAATGTGAATTAATACGATTATTTCGGGATTATTTGGATTAATTATTGGATTGTTATTATTGATGTTTGCTATTGCTTATTTCTTTACTTTGACAACATCCCTGTTATCACACTGCAAGTTCCCTTTGCTATGCTTTGATTTTTGAATTGAAATGGAATCGGGTTGAAATGATAAATACCCAAATTTAACTTTGACTTAGGATAGAGAATTAAATAAAACCCGATTGGTCAATGATTTGATTTAAAAATAAAATAAAGATTTTATTTGAATAAATGATAAGTTTCTGAAATAAAGTTGGAATTTGGAATTTTAATAAAGGAAAAATGTTAATATTTAATAATCTGAATCAAAATATTAACATAGTAGTTGATGAAAGAATGTTGTTTAAAATTAATTATTTAATAATTAAATTTGGAATTATTAATAATTAAGTTTTGAAATTAGTTAATAATTAAGTTTTGAAATTATTTAATAATTAAATAAGATTGAATTATTTAATAATTAAATTGAATTGAATTCTTTATTAAGTGAAATTGAACTTCTTGAATAAGTGAAACTAAGTTTCATCATTAACTAAGTTTTGAAATTTGTAATTAAGTAAATAAATAAATGAAATTGAATTTCTTTAACAAGAAATAAAAATGTGATTTATTGAAATTAATGTAAGACTTGTAATGTAAAGAATTTGATTTGACGAATTTAATTTAATTCAATTTGTAAGTATTGATATAATGGAGTTGAACTTAAGTAATTGATTTAATGAATTGGAAGTTAAATAGAAATTGTTTGAATGATAAATTTACTTAATGAACATTGAATAAATTTGATCAATGGATTTAAATTGATTTGAATGTTAAATTAAATTAATTTAAATGATTTCGGAATGAAACTTATATACGAATTTAAATCAATATTTGAATTGTTTTAAATAAAGATTGAAATTGAATTATAAGATTTTGGAAAGGGTAATTTGGAAGTTTTGAAACGTAAGTTATGGAAATTGTTTTAGAAATTCAAATGGAATGTTGATTTACAAATTCTATTTGAAATTGAATTTGATTTGGTTTTGAAATATATTAAACCACCAATCGGTGTAATAATTACGAAAGTTATTAAAGAGACCGAAATCGGTTATGGACATACTCACTGTCTAAACCGAAAACCACTTTAATAACTGTATGTGGAGTGTGATCCAGAATGAAGTGGTTGGAATGATGTACGTGATGACTGAAGAAAGAGAACGATAATGGATAGCCTTGACACTTGTGTCAAATTGGAAATGACTAAAATAGGAGCCGTGCCAGGCCAAATGGGGTTAGCTACCTCGAGCGAACACACTTCTTCGAAAACTACTCATTACTTGTTATCGATTGGTGCACCCTTGATTTGGGAGTGTTGTTTCGCGGTGTTGCGATCGCTGCGGCGATGCGTTCTCACCAGTCCGGATCAGGCAAACGGTAGTTTCACTACCTTGGGTATTGCCTCATGTGCCTTGTCATACTTGTATCCCTATACGCGACCACTATGATTTGTTTTGTGTTATACCTATGGAGTACTCCCTGATATCCCACTAGTTTACGGTGGAGTTTACAGTGCTGTATAGACTATAACGCTTATATAAAATGTGTTAAAGGGGATAATGGTAATGCCTTAACACTATTTTGATATTTTATATTACCGATAGGCATTATCTACATATCGTACACTACTACATAGTAGATAGTTTAACGGATCCTTAAAGGATGGTTATTCCAAGCATCCTTTGAGTTACTTGTATTTCAGTTGCTATTTCACTTGAGTTGGATTTATTGATATAAGAATGTTAATCCTGACTCGAGTATTTTCTGTTTTGCTTTACGCTTGGGTCAGACTGAGTGTACCAGTATTCGAGACTCACCTTTGGAGTTGGAGCTTCGCTTGGAGATCCAGCTATCTATCTAGCTTTCAGATATTCAGGTTATTCCAGTGGTGTATTCTGATATTGTATTTGATTATTGTATTCGAGACATCTGTTGTACCTTATTTAACTCTGATATGTATATAGTAGCTTCATGAACTACTATCTTTTGTTTCCACTGCATTTATTACTCGGTGTCTGTGATCTATGATTATTTTATTTACTGTATATGCTCAGTTTTGCCAAATTTAAATTAACAATTCGGTATTTTGAATTATTCAAGTTCGATATGTGCGGATGCGAATGGTCCAAAATAGCGGGTCGTTACAATGTCAAGGCCATTTTATTTAGACACTATTTTACTTCGTGGATTTACATGTATTAGACAAATAGATTATTTAACAAGGGTACTCAAAAGTGATTTATTAATAAAATTGAAACCTACCATTATTGCATGGTAGTTTAGTATAAACAAAAGGTTGTAGAAGAATTAAGAGAGCACGATTATCCCATCTTTCCTTGAACAAAATGGTCTTGAAATTAAATCCGATGTCTTGGCTTAAATATACTTTTAACTTCTTTTTGAACGCCTTGAACGAGTGGAAAAGCATACCAGCAAGACAGTGAAGTGGATCAGAGTGCATTGGTTTCTTCTTTGAGTATGGTTGGAGCATCAAGAACATGCAAAAGGAAAGATAAAATCATGCATTAGGATGAGAAAGGGTGAAAGAACCAGATTAGCAAAAAGGTGGCATATCCAATAGTACCAGAGAGTTGTAGAAGTAAAAGGTTTTCGATAGATGAGAAAGGGTGAAAGAAGCGGATTAGCAAAAAGGTTCTCAGTTTTCTATCTTGGTATCAGAGCAATTCAAAAGCCTAACGGCTATGTCATACCTGAAAGATCTTCAGAGCTAGATCATCATTTGATCTTTGGCCAGTGGCTGTTCATTGGATTGTAAAATCATTATTTGAATTCAGTCATTTCTTGATCAAGTATAGATAGCTGTTCTTATTTCAGAATCTGCAGTTTCATCCTTGACCATCAACTGCAGATCCTTTTCTTACCAAGCTACCATGCCAGAAATTATTTCTGGCTACATCTCAATCTTCTTGTCAAGTGTCATGCTAGTTCATCAATTGAAGATTCTAGCTGCAAATTGCTGACCATAAAAAATTCATCATTTGGCCTCTGATTCTCAAATCTTGACAACCAAGATTCAAAAATGGCTGAAGACAACAACTCCACATCCACTAATATCCCGGTAACTTCAGATCCCACAAGACCATCATCACAGCAACCATCCCTAATTGATGAAAGCTTGAAAACCATTGTAAGTCCACAAAGTCAGCTTATTACAAATCAACTGGATGAAAATAATTACTTACTGTGAAAGTATCAAGTTGAAACAACAACTAAAGGGTATGGCTTAGAGAATTTTATTCAAGGAACAATACCAACACCAGCAAGATTCATTGAAGATACTGAAGAAAAATGACGATAAATAAAGAATTCAAAACTTTTTCAAGACATTGTTCAGTGTTAACCCAAAAAATGGGTCGACACCCGATATGAGTTTGTGAAAGAACCAGCTCTATTCTGACAGAGCAATAATATAGAAAATAAATGTAAAAAGAGAAGAAATAATAAAGAGACTAGGAGATTTTCATAGTGGTTCGGCCGTTAATGAAGTCTACATCCACTTTACAACTTTTTATTAACTGACTGCTATTACAGGCTGAATCAGATTACAATATGATTGAATATCCTAGGTTAGATCAAGTCACAAGTACAAGAGTTCACTGGAGAATCACAGTGAACCCCTAGATGACTATCATGTGGGAGGAGAAGAGTGAAGAATAATCTCTTCAGAGTTCCAACAGTCAGTCCGGAAGATCCTCTTTGTATTGCAGGTAGGATTGTATTTATAGGAGTAAGAGAGTAGTTGGGCCAAGGACGACTTGTCAGAAGCCTCTACTCAGCGCTAGGAAGAAGTCCAGAAAAACTCAAGACGACCCGAATTAACATGATGGATTGCTAGCGATCCAAGGGTGATGGATCGCTGGTGATCCAAGCCCTTAAAATATTTTTGAGTCTACCCTTTTGGGTTGCCTTCCTTTTATCTATTTGAATGCCTTGTCCAAATATCAAGTCGTTTGGAGTTTGTTTGATCATCCATCTTCATGGGTCATTTGGTCCAGAAGAATCATTCATAACTTGCTCAAAACTTAAACGAAATCAGACGAAACTTTGCAGATACACTATAGAGATTGTCAAGGACCTACCTTAAAATTTTCAGGTGGTGGGGCCTAATTTACATGGATTGCTAGCGATCCATCTAGTTTGGTCTCTAGCGACCATCTAGCTTTATCTAATCAAGCCCAATTTTGGTGAGTGCCTTCTTTTATGTCTTCTAAGTGTTCTCCCATAATTTCAAGTCAATTCAACTCCGTATGAGTCCTCTAGATCCATTTTAAGTTAGCTGCTTTGGTCAAAAATTGGATAAACATTTGCCCTCCAAAGTACGCCTTTTGAATGAAAGGTGCGCTTTGCTTAAGAATAAGTTTCTATCTTCGGTCTTTGATAGTTTAGATTTTCAACTACTTCAGCCTTAGTGAATCATCCAGTTCCTTCAGATTCTCTTGCCAATCACAATTCGTTCCAAACCTGTTACAACCTCAGACTCTAGACTCTGCCTAAGTGTAATCTATACATGATAATCATTCCAATTTCATTCGGAGTTATTACATCACATATGACTAATTACATTACATGTCTCTAATTACATCACATATCTCTAATTACATCACATATCTCTAATTGTCCCATGTTCATTTGGGATTTACATCATTATCATTTTGCTTCTCATTTAGAGTTGTCACATCATATACCAAAATTACATTATATATCAAAATCACATCTTATATCAGAATCACATCATATATCGAAATCATCATATGTTCATCCAGGATTTATCAGTTTTATTCTATTTATAAGGCATTCAAATCCTTTTATTAAATCAAATTTGTTTTAAGGCTCGACCTCTCCTGATCGTTTAAGTTTCAGGCGCGATCTCTCCAGATCGTTTAATGTTTAGTTTAATGCGCAATATCTTCGGGTCGTCTAATGTTTTAAATTAAGGGGAAGATCTCTCTGGATCGTTTATTTGTTAAGTTAAGGGGGATTAAGTAAGCCCATCTGCTCACTCTCCGGCGAGAGGACTTACTTCTTACACTCCGGTATCGTCTCTCCGGTCGGGACTCTATGGCATTCAATATCGTACAAGTCCATTCAAGGAGACTTGCACCTTGCACTCCGATCCTGTATCGGGACCCTAAGACAATCAATATCGTACAAGTCCATCCACTAGCTTTTCCAACAAGGGGACTTGCACCTTGCACTCCGGTCCCATATCGAGACTCTAAGACGATCAATATCAATCATCACTCTCTGGTGGAAATCAAAATTCAAGTACAAACCAAAGCAAACAAGCAGAAATCAAACAAGAAAGAATCAAAACAAGTAAAAATCAAAATGAGTGGAAACTAAAAACAAGCAGAAATAAAAAAAAAGTAGAAATCAAAACAAGCGGAAATCCAAACAAGAAAAATCAAAACAAGTAGAAATCCTAAATGTTCATTCTAGACATCCAACTTAGAGCATGCCCAGAGACCGATCAGGGTCTCGTACACGTATAAGCGGTTCGAGGTTATTGAAGGCAGAAAAAGCAGAAGGTAGGGAGTAAAGGATGAACCTGCCCCCTATTCCAACTGTGTGCTTCTAGTTTCGGCTCATGTGGTCATGAATTCGTACTCTGATTTGCTACTCTAGATCCAACATCACCCGTTCTAGTCATTAAAACTCATCCCAGATCCATATCTATCGTGCCCCCAAGTTGTGTGGGCATTATTTCAGTTTGTTTTGCTCTAACTCCAGCTGCTCCTGCATTGGGTCCTATTGTTGATTCTAGCGTTGCTCCCAAGTATCGGTTGTTCTAGGTGTGGATGCAGTATTCCAGCTTGTTCCAATCCAGCTCCAACGACTCCTATTTTTGTTTCTCGGAGTTTGATTCATATTCCCTGCAGATCTAGCCATCCTTTACTGCTCCATCCTTTGGAAGAAGCTATCCATCATCTCTTGTTGCCTAGACAAGATCCCATCTTGCATCTCCTTCATCATCTTTTCCATTTCTTCTCTAATCAAATAGATGGGTTAATGAGAAATTGAGGACACCTCCTGGCTGCCCTCAGGCTCCGTTTGACTTGCTACAGCTCTTGATCTAGTATTAGGCCTACTCCTCTTCTCTAACATTTAAATTCAAACTTCAATTCTTCAGATCTCATTCAAGGTTCTCAGTGAAAGCACCAAAATGTTAACCCAAAAAATGGATTAACATCCAGTATGAGTTTATGAAAGTACCAGCCATGTTTTGACAGAGCAATAATATAGAAAATAAATGTAAAAAGAGCATAAATAGTAAAGAGACCAGAAGATTTTTTATTGGTTTGGTTTTTAATGAAGCCTACATCCACGTTATAACTTTTTATTAATTGACTGCTGTTACAGGCTAAATCGGATTATAATATGATTAAATATCCTAGGTTGGATCAAGTCACAAGTATAAGAGTTCACTGGAGAATCACAGTGAACCCCTAGATGACTATTGTGTGGGAGGAGAATAATAAAGAATAATCTCTGCAGAGTTCCAACAGCCAGTCCAGAAGATCCTCTTTGTGTTGCAAGTAGGATTGTATTTATAGGCGTAGGAGAGCAGTTGGGCCAAGGCGACTTGTCAGAAGCTCTACTCATCGCTAGGAAGAAGTCCAGAAAAAATCAAGGTGACCTGAGCTAACATGATGGATCACTAGCAATCCATGGGTGATGGATCATCGGCGATCCATGCCCTTAAACTATTTCTGAGTCTACCCATTTTGGTTGCCTTCCTTTTATCTATTTGAATGTCTTGCCCAAATATCAAGTCGTTTGGAGTTTGTTTGATCATCCGTCTTCATGGATCATTTGGTCCAGAAGAATCATTCATAATTCGCTTAAAACTTAACGAAATCAGTCAAAACTTTGCAAGTATACTCTAGAGGGTGTCTGGGACCTACTCTGAAAATTTCAGGTGGTGGGGCCCAATCTACATGGATATCTATCGATCCATCTAGCCTTATCTAATCAAGCCCATTTTTGGTGAGTGCTTTCTTTTTTGTCTTCTAAGTGTTCTTCCAAAATTCCAAGTTAATCCGACTCCATATGAGTTCTCTAGGTCTATTTTAAGTTAGATGCTTGGTCAAAAAGTGGATAAAACACTCAGTGCATGGCTACTTTCTTCAATCAATTCCAATCTATTGCCTCAAATAGTTGGATGCAAATCATCTTATGAAATTTGGTCAATGATAGAGCAAATCTTTAATTCTCAATCAACAGCAAAAATAATGCATTATAAAAGACAAATGCAAAATCTGAGAAAAGTTGTAATGAGTATGAGAGAGTATCTCACCAAAATGAAAACTTGTTGTGATCTTCTTGAAGCTGCAGGCCACAAAGTGTTTGACACAGAACATGTTCTTTAAACTATGAATGAATTAGATAAGGAGTATGAAGTAGTTGTTGCTGTCATCTCATCAAAAGAAACAACACCTACTCTGCAATATGTTCATTCCACCCTACTTTCTCATGAGGGTAGATTAGATCAAAAGAAACAATCAATTCTGACATGACAATCAATTCACATCAAGAAATAGAAATAATCATCAAAATAATCAAAGGTGAGGTCAAAACTATCGAAGAGGAGGTCAAAGCTTCAGATCAAGAGGTCAAAGCTTCAGATCAAGAGGTCAAAGCTTCAGATCAAGAGGTAGAGACGGCAGATACAATAACAACAACAATAATAGACTAAGATGTCAGATTTGTGAGAAATTTGGTTGTGCAGTAAATAAATGCTACTTCAGATTTGATGCAAATTATATTCCTAATCAACAAAGTTCAAATAATGACAAAAGAAACTTTAATAAAGTGCAAATCTAGCCAACATTCAACCAAACTCAAGAAACAGATCAGACAGTACAAGAAATCACAATCAAGATGAACTTTGTAAGACCAGATGATATACAAGATGAGAGTTGGTATCCTGATTCAGGTGCTACAAATCATGTGACTAGCAATCTTGAAAATCTCAATCTTGGAAATAAAGAGTATAGAGGTAATCAACTATACATATGGTTAATGGTGAGTCAATTAATATTACTCATACTGGTCTTTCTTGCATAAAAGGTGAAAGACAATTATATCTCAATAACTTATTAAGAGTGCCTCAAATAAAGAAAAATTTGATGAGTGTTTCATGGTTTTCTAATGATAATAATGTTTATTTTGAGTTTCATCCTAAATACTATTTAATCAAAGATATACTCACTAACAATGTTCTTTTGTAGGGTGAAGCTTGCAAAGTATTACAAGTTCAATCTAGTTGATTCAAGAAAATCTGAATGTGGCAGAAATTATTGCATTTTTTTTAAATTAGTCAAAAAGATGCAAATAACAGTAAATTTGATATTTGGCATTACAAATTAGGACATCCAAGTGTTAATGTTGTAAAGAAACTTCTATTTGATAATAAAGTTTCTTATGAAAATATCTCTTTGCCTTATATATGCACATGTTGTGAAATGGGGAAAAATCATAAACTTCCATTCACTGATTCTAATACTACATACAACAAACCCCTAGAATTGATAGCAACTGACCTATGGGGTCCAACATCTGATTATGGTTTCAATTATTATGTATCATTTGTTGATGCATATTCCAAGTACATATGGATATATTTTCTAAAGTCAAAGTCAAAGACATCTAAAGTGGTGGTGCACTTCATAACTCAAGTTGAAAAGCAAACAAATCATCAAGTCAAAACATTTCAGCCAGATAGGGGAACTGAGTATAAACCACTTATAGAATACTTCCAAAAGAAAGGAATAATGCATAGAATAACCTGCCCACACACTTCAAAGCAAAATGGCATGGTTGAGAGGAAGCATAGGCACATAGTAGAGACTGGACTTACACTTCCGGCCAAGGCATCACTACCTTTAAAGTTCTGGCCTGATGCATTCAGCATTGCTGTCTATTTGACAAATAGTCTTCCAACTAAAGTTATGAAAAACAAAAATCCAATGGAAAAGTTAGTCAATATGAAGCCAAATTATAATATTTTAAAATCTTTTGGATGCTTATGTTTCCCTTTGTTAAGACCATACAACAGCCATAAGCTGGATTTCAGATCATCACCATGCACATTTCTTGGATATGCACAAGATAAAAAAGGATACAAATGCTTAACCAATAATGGCAGGATAGTCATTTCTATACATGTAAAATTTAATGAGCAAGTGTTTCCCTTCTTTGAAAATGCAATAAAAAGATCACGAAAGGTGTACAATCCAAAGATATCAATACCTACAATACCTTTACATCAGGAACAAAGTTCAGGAATTAATGCAAGTGGAATTCAAAGTGATCCAGATCCACCACTCAAAGTGTCTGATTTCAAACCAGGTCATGAATCTATGGAATCATCAGAGGACTCAAGTTATAATCACAATCAATCTCAAGAATCACATCAAGGCCTGGAAGAATCAAATTCATCTAGCCCTTAACATGAAGATAGTCAAAATATTTCAGATCAACAATCTGCACCTGCAAGAACTCAGCATCACATGATTACAAGAGCAAAGGGTGGTACCTTTAAACCTAAGATATATGCAGTAAATTTGGATGTTTAAGAACAAGGAATATACAATGAAGCAATGCAAAGTGAAAATTGGAAAGCAGTAATGCAAGAAGAATAGAATTCACTCATCAGAAACAACACATGGGAACTTGTAACAAAGCCCTTTGTTATACTCAACAAGAAGGGTTTGATTTTACAAGGACCTTTTCATCCATTATCAAACCCACTACAATAAGAATAGTACCAACTATTGCATTACACAACAACTGGAAAATCAACATAATAGGGTGCAAGTGGACATATAGACTTAAAAGGAATCTAGATGGAGCAGTACAAAAATACAAGGCCAGACTTGTAGCTAAAGGTTACACTCAACAAGAAGGGTTTGATTTTACAAAGACCTTCTCACCAGTTGTCCAACCCACTACAATAAGAATGATACCGACTATTGCATTACACAACAATTGGAAAATCAGGAAGTTAGATGTAAATAATGCATTTTTGAATGGAGAACTGCAAGAAGAAGTATATATAGCGCGACCATGTGGATTCTGTCAAGCAAATAGCAAAGGAAAAGTGTGCAAGGTAAAGAAAGCAATATATGGATTGAAGCAAGCACCAAGAGTGTGGTTTGATAAACTCAAATCAACATCAATTGGTTTGGGTTATTTACCAACAAAATCTGACTCTTCCTTGTTTACAAAATTCAATAATGAAATCATTATATATGTACTAATTTATGTTGATGATTTTATAATTACAGATAACAATGGAAAAGAGATTAACAATCTAATCCAACACCTTGATGAGAAATTCTCAATCAAAGATCTAGGTGATCTAAATTATTTTTTAGGGATAAATGTCAAAAGAGTGAACAACACAGAGATATATTTATGTCAGAGGAAATACATATCAGAAATTCTCAATAGAGAAAAAATGGATCAAGCTAATGCATTACCAACTCCAATGATCAACAATTCGAATCTATCAAAGCATTATGGAGAACCAATTACAAACAACAAAACAATACATAAGTATAATTGGAGCACTTCAGTATGCCACAATAGCCATGCCGGAGGTATTATACATTGTAAATAAGGTATGCCAGTTCATGCAAAATCCTCTATATGAACATTGGAAAGCAGTGAAGAGGATTCTAAGGTATTTAAGAGGGACTCTGAACTATGGTCTAACACTCAAATCATGCAACAACACAAACATAGTTGGTTATGCAGACTCAAATTGGGCAATAGATTTAGATGACATAAAATCAACAAGTGGTTACTGCTTATATCTAGGCGAAAACCCTATCTCATGGTGTTCTAAAAAGCAATCGACTATTTCCAGATCCAATATTGAAGCAGAGTTTAGAAGTGTAGCAAGTGCAACAGTTGAAATAATGTGGATCGATTATTACTTAGTGAGTTAGGAGTAACATCGACAAAGAAAGCAACAATCTGGTGTGATAATTTAAGTATAGTATCTTTAACTGCCAATCCTATCTTGCATTCAAGAACTAAGCACATGGAACTGGATTTATATTTTGTTCGTGAGAAAGTACTAAAAGGAAAACTGAGCATTAACCACTAACCAGAAACTTACCAAATCGTCGACGTTCTAACAAAACCCTTTTCAGCAAGGAATTTTGTCAAATTAAGGCAAGAGCTAAAATTTACTAAAGCAACCATTAATTCAAGAAAAGTTCAAGCTTCTAGCAGATGATTTGAGAAGCAAGTAATAAAGATCCAGCTTCAATTAATGAAAGCCCTCTCTTTCGACACTTGATTTTGTTATTTTTTATGAATCTAATTGAAGCAAAAGTGTAACATCCCGTATTTTTAAGCCATTGAATTTGAATATTTAATTCATTTTAAATGTTTAATATGGGTTTAAGATTTATTTTGAACTAAAAAGAATTGGTTTAAACTAAAACAACAAGTGATAATTTCTAATGTGGAGGTTTAATTTGAGATTGGATAATAATAATTAAATATTCGAAATTGGGATAAAAGGTGAATTTGGGATAAATGATTATAAAAATGGTGTTTACATGTATTTTTAAGTTCAATTGGTTATAAACAATAATGTTGGATTTTTTTAGATGAATTAAAAAGTCGACAAGTTATTATTTGGAATTTTATATTAATTTAAAAATGAATTTAATATTATTAAAATGCAATTTAATCAGATTTTAGTCTGGAATGAGCCAGAATGATTTTTAATGTGATTATAAATTTTATATGATTTATTGTTAAGTTAATAAAATTTTAAAAGTGAAATTTTAAACGTTTCGTCAATTTTGAAAATTGCTCGATTTAATAGATGAGTTAAAATAGCCTTCCGGGGCACAGTCTCGGAATTCGACGAAACTAGTTCCATTGGATCCGTAATAGATAGTTATTATCGGATTTCAATTTTCGGAGCAATCGGAGTTGTCGTGTGATCGTGGCAGTTCGAAACGCATCGAAATCGATTTAACCGATTTAATTTTAAATTGATCGTTTTTTTCCGTATCTCGCGCATACGATCAAATTAGCTTACGAAACATGTTCCATTGTGTTCGGAAGGCGGGTAAAACCTTATAAACGCCAGGCGGCACGTCAGATTTGGAGTTCGTTTGAAATTGTTCGTTAAAATTGGATTTAATATTAAAATATTATCATTATACGTATATATTCACGTTTAGAGGCTAAAACCCTAATTCTCTTCGTGGCCGCCGCTCTCTTATGTCAATGGCCGAAAAACACTTGTCTTCTTCCTCCTTTTTCTTGAGATCTACTCATTTATTTCAAAATCCACCAACTAGGGAATCGTAGAACGCTTCGAGATATACGAACTGAACGGATGTGATGGGTTTTAACGAAGTGAATCGATGGTTACAGGAGCTCGAACACAGCCGTTCGTATGCGATTTCTTTCGCTTGGTGGTGTGCCGAGCTTCGCGAGTTTTGGGGTGGAAGTTGAGGTGGTGGAGGCGATTGAAACGGCGGCACTTGATCGTTCTCTCGACGTGCATATGGGAGCGGCATCGAAACCCTAGTAGGCGGGTTGGGTTCGAACAAAGCTGGAGGTTTCGCGTGAGGAAGATGAGTGCGGGCCCGACTTCGTGAATTGGTAAATAAAAAAATAAAATAAAAAAAAGAAGGAAATTTGTTTAAAATTTATATCCAAACTTTATAAATTCATATCTAACTCATATATGGTCGGATTTCGACGAAACAGGAAACGTTGAAATCACAGCGACGTAATCTATGCTGCAGCGCAGATCTGGAGTCGATCGGGGCAAGTGGAAATTTTAGGTTAAATCGAATGCGGTTCGGTTTAATTTAAAATTTTCAAACGCTCGCCGAAACTCAAGGTGAGTTTTTCTCACTCACATCTGGATGCTAGGCATTTTAAATAGTTAATACTTAAATATCTGTGTGATTGGTTGATTATAACTGTTGTTATCAGTTTGGAATGATATTATACTGAGATGTGCTAATATTTGTGGATGCAGGGAAAAACAGGTTGGAGGGATCCAACTGGATTCCTCACAATGTAGCAATTATTTTATAATTGATAGTGATACCTGTTTATATGTTGTGATTGATAAAATCTGGAATTTTAAATTGTTCTGTGAAATTGTTGTATAAATTATAATTCCAGAATTAAATTATAAATGAATAGATTGGGGATTTAAAAGAAATCAAAGAAATTGATAAAAAAAAATTTAAGGGATAATAAAATTAGAATCTGTTTTGGAATGGAAAATGTAAATTGGTAAATTGGGATTTTAAATATTGGGGAAAATTTATCAATCGTTAAATGTGAAATATAAATTTTCTGGAAATGAATTCTATGAAATTATAAATTGAGTAAAATAACAGTGGTTTATTTTAATGATGAATAGTGATATCCGGAAAAGTAAAATATGTTAAAATGAAGCTTCCGAATATAAATTAATCGTTTTAATTGTAAATACAATATTTTGGAAAGCCGTTTTCTCCATTAGGATTTTATTTAAGTAGATTGAAAATATGGTTTTCAATTAAGAATTCTCCAAGTTTACCTTACTTAAAAATGTTTTAATCTGTATTTTAAATTGAATTTCCGGATATGGGAATTGAGTTTGAACTTCGGGTGAAGTTATAGATAAGTAGGGAATTGGGAATTTATGTTGTAAACATAAATTGAATTTGAATAAATCGTTTGGATTTATATGAAGGATACTTTGGAATGTTTGAACGGGATAGTGTTTCCCTGGGAAAACCAAGTTAAAGTTTTAAAGGTTTTTATTTAATTAAAAGTTAAAGTTTTAAATTGTTTAAAGAGTATTTTAAGAAAAGTATTACTTTGGAAGAAGAAATTTCAAGTTTGTTTTAAAGTTATATGATTAAGTTATTGGTAAAGGCTAGTATTATTCTTTTAAACTCCACTTTTAAATTTAGTAAACTAAACCTTTATTTAAATCGAATTTATATCTTATATTAAATAATAGTATTTAAAATAGTTTTGAAATTTATATTTTGAGTAAATAGATAGAAGTAATTTACATATTTTAAAGTATATTTCTGTATAAAGTATTCCAACTGTTTTTAAATGCAAAATGTTTTATACTTGGTTATTTCCAACGGGAATAAAAGGGTAATGGGATTTACCGTGTTAAGGAGAAATATTTGGGAATTCGTTCCAAAATGAGTTTTGAAATGTGAAAATATATCTTTTAAAGATATTAAAGGGAAAGAATAAATAATGTGTGATATTATTTATTGTGTGATGGATTCTTATGGATGCTTGTGAATGTGAATTGATAGTTAAATCACCGACTATCAATATTGGCCAAATGCGCTGATCGTTTCGAAGAGATCGGGATCGGGTTTCCGTATACCAGGATTCTAGGTCTGGAGACTCGAAAACCACTTCGATTCGGTTTGTACGTTTCGTGTAATGTGTTCGGAGTCGAAGATGGAGCAGTGAAGAGCAAGGGCTAGTCGCTACCAATCCTGAGGATATTTCCAAAATGGATGTAGTAGGAATAGTGCCTTCGGTTCCGTTCGGACCCGGGACGGACTTGTATGGACGAATGCTTGCGAAAACATCGTCAGGTGGACGATGGGCATTCTAAGGGATATGTGCTATAAAGGTATCGTTTAGCCTCAAGCCTCATCAACCGGGAATGACTGAAAATCAGGGGTTATGCAGCAAGGTTTCGTGGGTAGCCCCCACTTGAGAGTAAGGTCATCCCTGTCTAGATGTCCCTTTTATTTCGGCTTAGTGGTGCGGTTGCTGATCACAACCGTGGGGTGATTTTACTTGGAATTATCCAGTAAGGGATGATTCCGGCTTTGTGTTGCAGGGGAGCGGGCGTACTCCTCGGTACTGTGATCTAGGCCACGTACTGTGATAGGTGGTACCCCAGTGCCTAGTCATTCGTTGGAAATCCATTCTCCCTACGTGCCTTGTACGAGTTTTGTTTGTATTACCCACGTTGTGGCTAGTATGCCAGAATTTAATAAATGTAACAATTTCGGCTATTTTATAAGTATTTGTAAATAGACACTATTATAATATCAGAGGATTTTTATAAAAAGTGTTTTAGCTATCGTAAGGTAAAAACCCGACATGTTTATTTGTGGCGTGGTCTTACGAGATGCTTTTGTTTTCAAAGGATTTTTGAAACTTTAATAATCAATTGGGTGTATTTATGATGCGCTGGTATTCCAGACTGACTCGGGTGTTATTTTATTATAATGCTCGGGTCAGACCGAGTATATTTTCAAGATAGGTTGCTATGGAGCTCAGGAGAGGAGCTGGAGTCCGAGACGTATTTCTCGTACTTGTATTATTCCGCTGCTGTGACTGTTGTATTGACTGATTGACTGGATATTAATGATTGTATTATGACATACTCTGATGATGATGTATTATGTATTAAAAGATATACTTTTCATTTGTGTAAAGATCTGTTCTATATATATTATATTTTATCTGCTGCGACTGTGAGGTTCTGATGTTGTTTAGTTTCTTCTTCTTCTACCTTCTTTCTTTTCCCACAATCTGTTCTTTCCGGCGTTCGATCGTCGGCATATTATACTGTTGAGTATTTTGTGTCGATTTTCGAGGGTCGAGAAGGGCGGGTCGTCACACTTGGTATCAGAGCTTAAGTTGGCGACAACCTAGGCTTTGGTGGGGAAATTTCTCATTATCAATAGAGTCAGAAGTACTCTATGATGAGCTGAGTGTAATAATAGCTATGAGAGCGTATTTGTTAGTGGATATAAAATTTGTTTTTGTACTGTGTTGACTTATCGGTTGAGTGTTTATGAACTCTGGTCGGTGCGGGAAGTACAACCGTATCGATAGGGGTTTCTAAACTCTTAAACAAGATAAACCGACATAGTATTGTTTTAAAGTGGGTAAATGAAATAATTTTACCCAAAATTGTATTTTGATATAAAAAGAAATAATTTTCTAAATTATTATATGTATTGGATGCTTGTTTGGTTGTTTCTTCTATAATCAAATAAGAAATTAAAACATGATCTAAAATTTGAAATGATATATATAAGAAAATAAGAAGTTAAAATATTAAAATGGTTTATAACCAAATGGAATTGACTGGATATGTTTTAAATAAGAAAAGTAAAAATTAAAATTTGATTTAAACTAGAATTTTGACCCCGGAAATTTTGAAAGGGATTTCAAATGGAATTAAACAAAGTTTTGGGAGTTTGACTTTGTGGAAATGTTAGATGTTTTCAAAAGCATTTGTAAGAATGGAGTATATTTTGGGAAAATATTTTTGAATAGAAATTGTTTTGAGGTGGATTTTGGAAGTGAAAAGCATTGAACTCACTTCAGTCGCTGGAAAATAGTCCTGATGATGCTGGCCACATCATTAGAATTCATTTTCGAGTTTCTAAAGTGATGGATTGCTACCGAAATAGTTGATTATGACATTGTTTGGACTTGTTTGGGAAACAAGTGATTTTGGAATTTTCAAAGGAAAATTGTTTGGTAAAAGCAGTTTGTTTTGGAATTTGGTATTCGATTTGAATATCAAAAGAGAAATGTGTTGATTTTTATTTCGAATTGGTTTTGAAATAAATCCGGGTAAATTGAATTCTGGGAATTCTATTTTAAAATAAAAATGTGAAAGTTGAAATGATTCAACTATATAACTTATAAAGGAAAGTTGATTTAAAGAAGAATTGAGTATATATGGAATGTAAATTTACTTTGAATAAATGAAGGTGAATGGAATATATCTGGATTTAACTTATGATAAGTTAAATAAAATTGAGAATTTGAAATTGAATTAAATCTAAATGAATTGGAATTAAATGGAAGTTGAGATAACGGTGAAATGTAAATGCTTATGATTGTGCAAATGAATTCATATTCTTAAGCTATTAAGTGTTAAAATTTGACATTTGATTATAAAAATGTGGATTGGTTTGAAATGAGCAATATAAACTTACAAGTAAATAAGTTGGAGAACTTGAGAATGGAAGATTTGATTTTAACTCAAGTAAAATGGAATTATAATCACAAATGGAAATAATAAGTGGAATGGTGAATTCGAACTTAATTTTAAATGGAATGCAAAGTAAGGTGAAACAATTATAAAATATAAAAGAGGTAGGTGAACTGAAGTTAGTAAATAAGTTGAACTTGGATATGGAGAATTAAGATTAAATTGAATTTGGTCTAACTTCGACTAAGATGGAATTAAGCTGAATATTAAAATTTCTGTTGTGTTATGAATAAGAATGAATGTAATTAAATTCTTATTTAAGGTAGTAAAGGAAATGGTATAAATTCAGGTGGGCTAAATAAAATTTAGAAGAACTTGAATAAATTCTGGAAAGGAATTAAATTGAAAATGCATATATAATTTAGTTAACCTTGAATTAAAATGGGATAAGAATTGAGTTTAATGGAAATTTAATTCAGTTGGGATGATGTTGAATGAAGTAATGCTTACTCTATTAAATCCAAATGAATGTTTGGAAATAAATCTTGTGTAAGCTAAATTAAATGGAATTTGTATTGCAATAAATAGAATTTTGATAGTTTAGTCAAAATGTGAAGGTAAATAAAACGCCTGATTTGGATTGGGGTTTAATTTTGGTAATAAATGTTGGAAGTGAGAATGAATAATGTAATTAGCTTATAATAGTGATGGTTTGAATTGTAAATAAAATTCAAATGGGAGAAATAATTTAAATGGTCTCTTTGTTAATAAAATAATTTGTACATGGATTGGATAAATAAACAAAGAGCATTAAAGTTGTAAATGAATTGAAATTTGATTTGAATGAGAATCAAATGAAAATAAAATTGATATATGAAGATGATGGAAATTTTGTGAAAGAACTTAAGTAACTTGGAAGAAAAACAAATGATTGTGAATGGGCTTATTTAAGTAATTCCGAATGAAATTTGTTAGGAAATAAACTGAAATGCAAGAGAAATGAGTTTTAAATTAATTAATGTGATGAGTTAAAAATATAAGAGTTGTAAATAACTCAGGAATGAATGATATTAATATAAACTTGAATTTGGTTAATGGAAATAAAGATGTAAGGAAAATGTAATTTAACAATTACATTGGAAAGAGAAAATATTTGGTTTGTGAACCTTGTAATGGAATAAAATTTATATGAATCCAAGTTGGAAATAATTTTAAATGGTTATAAGCTTAAGTGGCAATTGTTTTGCTTGAATGACATGGAAATTTGCATGTATTTGCAATTGAGTGTTTAAAATCAATTGGAATGAATTGATATTCTATTAAGTAATGTTTGCATATGAATGGAAATGGATCATAATTGAAATGCAAATGTTTCAAGTTTAAAATGAAATTTGATTGTAAATCAAATTTGGAATGTAAGTAAAATTAAAAGGTAAGAAAGGCATATGTAATCATATTGAAGTGGAAATGAATTGGTTGAGAAAAATATGAATTGTATGTAGTGAACTTGAATTTAAAGCATTCAAATGAAATAAAATGAAGTAGACTTGAATAAGTGATTCGAAAGTGATTGAAATCTTTGGATTGTTGAAATAAATAAGGTTAACATTGTTAATGATGAAGTTTGCTTGGTTTGGTTATGAAATGGATATGTTTGGCTTGCATTTACATTGGACATGTTATTAAAATGCTCACATCTTTGAAACTGATGAGTTGCTTGAGTTTAGTACAGGGACGGGAGGCGTTCGAGAGAGTTGGAGCGCGCATATGCGTTATATTAGCCGCTCGCTATTAAAATTTGCTAAAAAGGTACGCCTACGCCAAAATAATTGGGAAATGATATATATATTGTGATATATTTTGGTTTCCGGCCATGTGAGCCGATGTATATATATTTGTGTATCCTGCGATATCGCAGAAGCTCCTCCGTGCAAAGGAGACTTCGCCAAAAATTTTCAGAAATTTTGGGAGTTAGAAAATTTTTGGGGTTTTTGGGAAAATTTATTAATAAGTAAAGTTATTTTGAAAGCGAGTGTTAAAATGAAGGCTTTAGAGTAAAGAAAGCAAAGGGTTTTGAAATGGAGCTGAAACTTCTTGGGAAAGTGAATATAAACTTTAGCTAAGCAAATTGAGTAAGTAAATGGGTTGGAAAGTATGTTCCTACCTTAGCAAATTTCGGGGACGAAATTTTTGTAAGGGGGGAAGAATGTAACATCCCGTATTTTTAAGCCATTGAATTTGAACATTTAATTCATTTTAAATGTTTAATATGGGTTTAAGATTTATTTTGAACTAAAAAGAATTGGTTTAAACTAAAACAACAAGTGATAATTTCTAATGTGGAGGTTTAATTTGAGATTGGATAATAATAATTAAATATTCGAAATTGGGATAAAAGGTGAATTTGGGATAAATGATTATAAAAATGGTGTTTACATGTATTTTTAAGTTCAATTGGTTATAAACAATAATGTTGGATTTTTTTAGATGAATTAAAAAGTCGACAAGTTATTATTTGGAATTTTATATTAATTTAAAAATGAATTTAATATTATTAAAATGCAATTTAATCAGATTTTAGTCTGGAATGAGCCAGAATGATTTTTAATGTGATTATAAATTTTATATGATTTATTGTTAAGTTAATAAAATTTTAAAAGTGAAATTTTAAACGTTTCGTCAATTTTGAAAATTGCTCGATTTAATAGATGAGTTAAAATAGCCTTCCGGGGCACAGTCTCGGAATTCGATGAAACCAGTTCCATTGGATCCGTAATAGATAGTTATTATCGGATTTCAATTTTCGGAGCAATCGGAGTTGTCGTGCGATCGTGGCAGTTCGAAACGCATCGAAATCGATTTAACCGATTTAATTTTAAATTGATCGTTTTATTCCGTATCTCGCGCATACGATCAAATTAGCTTACGAAACATGTTCCATTGTGTTCGGAAGGTGGGTAAAACCTTATAAACGCCAGGCGGCACGTCAGATTTGGAGTTCGTTTGAAATTGTTCGTTAAAATTGGATTTAATATTAAAATATTATCATTATACGTATATATTCACGTTTAGAGGCTAAAACCCTAATTCTCTTCGTGGCCGCCGCTCTCTTATGTCAATGGCCGAAAAACACTTGTCTTCTTCCTCCTTTTTCTTGAGATCTACTCATTTATTTCAAAATCCACCAACTAGGGAATCGTAGAACGCTTCGAGATATACGAACTGAACGGATGTGATAGGTTTTAACGAAGTGAATCGATGGTTACAGGAGCTCGAACGCAGCCGTTCGTATGCGATTTCTTTCGCTTGGTGGTGTGCCGAGCTTCGCGAGTTTTGGGGTGGAAGTCGAGGTGGTGGAGGCGATTGAAACGGCGGCACTTGATCGTTCTCTCGACGTGCATATGGGAGCGGCATCGAAACCCTAGTAGGCGGGTTGGGTTCGAACAAAGCTGGAGGTTTCGCGTGAGGAAGATGAGTGCGGGCCCGACTTCGTGAATTGGTAAATAAAAAAATAAAATAAAAAAAAGAAGGAAATTTGTTTAAAATTTATATCCAAACTTTATAAATTCATATCTAACTCATATATGGTCGGATTTCGACGAAACAGGAAACGTTGAAATCGCAGCGACGTAATCTACGCTGCAGCGCAGATCTGGAGTCGATCGGGGCAAGTGGAAATTTTAGGTTAAATCGAATGCGGTTCGGTTTAATTTAAAATTTTCAAACGCTCGCCGAAACTCAAGGTGAGTTTTTCTCACTCACATCTGGATGCTAGGCATTTTAAATAGTTAATACTTAAATATCTGTGTGATTGGTTGATTATATCTGTTGTTATCAGTTTGGAATGATATTATACTGAGATGTGCTAATATTTGTGGATGCAGGGAAAAACAGGTTGGAGGGATCCAACTGGATTCCTCACAATGTAGCAATTATTTTATAATTGATAGTGATACCTGTTTATATGTTGTGATTGATAAAATCTGGAATTTTAAATTGTTCTATGAAATTGTTGTATAAATTATAATTCCATAATTAAATTATAAATGAATAGATTGGGGATTTAAAAGAAATCAAAGAAATTGATAAATAAAGAATTTAAGGGATAATAAAATTAGAATCTGTTTTGGAATGGAAAATGTAAATTGGTAAATTGGGATTTTAAATATTGGGGAAAATTTATCAATCGTTAAATGTGAAATATAAATTTTCTGGAAATGAATTCTATGAAATTATAAATTGAGTAAAATAACAGTGGTTTATTTTAATGATGAATAGTGATATCCGGAAAAGTAAAATATGTTAAAATGAAGCTTCCGAATATAAATTAATCGTTTTAATTGTAAATACAATATTTTGGAAAGCCGTTTTCTCCATTAGGATTTTATTTAAGTAGATTGAAAATATGGTTTTCAATTAAGAATTCTCCAAGTTTACCTTACTTAAAAATGTTTTAATCTGTATTTTAAATTGAATTTCCGGATATGGGAATTGAGTTTGAACTTCGGGTGAAGTTATAGATAAGTAGGGAATTGGGAATTTATGTTGTAAACATAAATTGAATTTGAATAAATCGTTTGGATTTATATGAAGGATACTTTGGAATGTTTGAACGGGATAGTGTTTCCCTGGGAAAACCAAGTTAAAGTTTTAAAGGTTTTTATTTAATTAAAAGTTAAAGTTTTAAATTGTTTAAAGAGTATTTTAAGAAAAGTATTACTTTGGAAGAAGAAATTTCAAGTTTGTTTTAAAGTTATATGATTAAGTTATTGGTAAAGGCTAGTATTATTCTTTTAAACTCCACTTTTAAATTTAGTAAACTAAACCTTTATTTAAATCGAATTTATATCTTATATTAAATAATAGTATTTAAAATAGTTTTGAAATTTATATTTTGAGTAAATAGATAGAAGTAATTTACATATTTTAAAGTATATTTCTGTATAAAGTATTCCAACTGTTTTTAAATGCAAAATGTTTTATACTTGGTTATTTCCAACGGGAATAAAAGGGTAATGGGATTTACCGTGTTAAGGAGAAATATTTGGGAATTCGTTCCAAAATGAGTTTTGAAATGTGAAAATATATCTTTTAAAGATATTAAAGGGAAAGAATAAATAATGTGTGATATTATTTATTGTGTGATGGATGCTTATGGATGCTTGTGAATGTGAATTGATAGTTAAATCACCGACTATCAATATTGGCCAAATGCGCTGATCGTTTCGAAGAGACCGGGATCGGGTTTCCGTATACCGGGATTCTAGGTCTGGAGACTCGAAAACCACTTCGATTCGGTTTGTACGTTTCGTGTAACGTGTTCGGAGTCGAAGATGGAGCAGTGAAGAGCAAGGGCTAGTCGCTACCAATCCTGAGGATATTTCCAAAATGGATGTAGTAGGAATAGTGCCTTCGGTTCCGTTCGGACCCGGGACGGACTTGTATGGACGAATGCTTGCGAAAACATCGTCAGGTGGACGATGGGCATTCTAAGGGATATGTGCTATAAAGGTATCGTTTAGCCTCAAGCCTCATCAACCGGGAATGACTGAAAATCAGGGGTTATGCAGCAAGGCTTCGTGGGTAGCCCCCACTTGAGAGTAAGGTCATCCCTGTCTAGATGTCCCTTTTATTTCGGCTTAGTGGTGCGGTTGCTGATCACAACCGTGGGGTGATTTTACTTGGAATTATCCAGTAAGGGATGATTCCGACTTTGTGTTGCAGGGGAGCGGGCGTACTCCTCGGTACCGTGATCTAGGCCACGTACTGTGACAGGTGGTACCCCAGTGCCTAGTCATTCGTTGGAAATCCATTCTCCCTACGTGCCTTGTACGAGTTTTGTTTGTATTACCCACGTTGTGGCTAGTATGCCAGAATTTAATAGATGTAACAATTTCGGCTATTTTATAAGTATTTGTAAATAGACACTATTATAATATCAGAGGATTTTTATAAAAAGTGTTTTAGCTATCGTAAGGTAAAAACCCGACATGTTTATTTGTGGCGTGGTCTTATGAGATGCTTTTGTTTTCAAAGGATTTTTGAAACTTTAATAATCAATTGGGTGTATTTATGATGCGCTGGTATTCCAGACTGACTCGGGTGTTATTTTATTATAATGCTCGGGTCAGACCGAGTATATTTTCAGGATAGGTTGCTATGGAGCTCAGGAGAGGAGCTGGAGTCCGAGACGTATTTCTCGTACTTGTATTATTCCGCTGCTGTGACTGTTGTATTGACTGATTGACTGGATATTAATGATTGTATTATGACATACTCTGATGATGATGTATTATGTATTAAAAGATATACTTTTCATTTGTGTAAAGATCTGTTCTATATATATTATATTTTATCCGCTGCGACTGTGAGGTTCTGATGTTGTTTAGTTTCTTCTTCTTCTACCTTCTTTCTTTTCCTACAATCTGTTCTTTCCGGCGTTCGATCGTCGGCATATTATACTGTTGAGTATTTTGTGTCGATTTTCAAGGGTCGAGAAGGGCGGGTCGTCACAAAAAGAAAAGGGGTAGAAAACTCTAGCCGCAATTGAGGGGAGATATTAAAGCAAATGAATGAATCGGGTTGCAGAAGAATGAATTGGTCAAATACACAATGTTTTAAAATACAAGTGAAGCGGGTGCTTTAACATATAACAAAACCAAACCCGAACTCATTTGTGTTCAGCCCATTTACATTACCTCAGCCTACATATCTTGTATCTATTTCTTATAAATACCGATTGTATCATATATTGTAAATCAATTGAGAATCATCATAAATAAAATAGAATTTCATTTCTTCTTAGTTTTCTATCTCCATATATTGTTTGGAAAATAAGAATTGGAATTGGGTGGTTGGCATGAGGATTCGTGGGAAGAAGAATTGTTTGATTGGATGCTAATGATTTATTTGTATGAATATTAGCCTATAAATGCAAAAACCTAGAGAAACTGGTGCAAGAAGAAAATTAAAAAATTGATGAGAAAACTAAGGGGCAAAATCAACAACCACTATATGCAAATATTTGGTGTGAGCTTATTAAAACTATGTATGAAACAACATTAAAATGCACCGATTTGCACAAAATTCATATAACCAATGCAGCTTCACACATTTTGAGTGTATTGTAAAAATGGTAACTAGTTATTTATGATACATAACCTGAAGCAGACTTTCATTTTATTTTTATTTTTTCAAGTAAGAAATCTTTTGAAAAGGGCAAATAGTTGTTTACAAACCATTTTTTTACCTGAAAAGGGGCATGATATTACTGCTAGAATACAAACTGGCGATACGTGCATATTTTGTTGATGCATCACTGCTTTATAGTTTTCATATATTACAGTGTGCATATAATATAATCCTATTATAAGCATATTTTAGTCGTTGTATTTTGTTATAGGCATGATATTATAGTGTGCATGATATTACTGTGGCCATGATATTACAATGAAGTAGCAATTTACATGCATATTTTGTTGTTTCAGAAAAAATATACATGTGCAATTATTATATGCATGCAGTAAAGAATCAATTATTACAGTGAAGTAGCATATTTACAGGTACCATAGATTTTACAGGTACCATAGATTTGAGCATAAAATCCTGAAAGGGAGGACCCACAACCACATGTTGTACAATTATAATAGGAACACAATGTTTACATTCAGAATTTACATAAACTAGGTACATATGAAGAATGCATCATGTACTAAAAGAAATGCAGGTTAATCAAGGCAGCAAAAGTATATCTAAAGTCTACGATCTTCTGAAAAATAAATATAAGTGGTGTACAAAAAATTCCTTGTGGAATCTTAATACAATGAATAATTTGTTAGCTTTCACCTAACTTTTTTGTAATATTTAACTAAAGTGTCTTTTTAAACACCATAAATGGCATAGATTTCACCATCAATGCACACTTTAATATATGAAAACTACAATATATGAAAACTATAAAGTAGTGAGTAACAGTCTAAGCAGTGAGCATCAGTCTAAGCATTGAGTATTTATTATTGGTTAATCAAAATTGTAAGATTTAATTAAAAATAGTTTTCATACAAAGTACATTATGATAATCAAATTAACTTAAAGCAAAAAAGCACAATATATAGTTATAGTCAACTTTAAGCTCCCGCAATGCAAAATTTTAGGATTTTGAACAAAATAACCTTTGAGCTAGAAATCAATAATCAAAATTTTTCAGTTTTCAAATGTTGATATGTTTGTATAACAAACATATTAAATCATTATTTTATTTTCATAGTATTGTAGATTTTTTAATCAATTTATAGGTTACAGTACTTTCACAATAATCATGTCTTGGGGCGAAATCAAAATAAAAAACGAAATCGAAAATTGAAAAAAAAATCGATAATCAATTTGTAGACTAAGGAAAAAAACAGATTCAATAGCTTAGGGCAAAATCGAAATCGACGAAAGCAATAAATGAAACCAATTTGCTTTGATTAATCTGGGAATGGAATAATTTGGATTTGATTTGATTAATTTGAGAATGGAAGAATAATTTGGATTGGATTCGATTAATTGGGAATGGAAGATTTGGGGATAGGTGAAAAAGAAGCTGGCGGGTAAAAAGAGCGGGTTCGATTAATTTGGCGAAATAATTTAGGAATTTGCTGAATAAAATAATTTTCACTTGCATCAGTTCAATAATAACCGATGGAAATAAAGGTATTTGCTTCGGTTGTATGGACAACCGAAGCAAATAATACTATTTGCTTCGTCGCATTTGCTTCGATTGTTAAAGACAACCAAAGCAATTTTTTTTAATTTGCTGTTGCTTTTCATATACCAATTACTTCGGTTGTTCAGAGGGAACCGAAGCAAATGATACTATTTTCTCGAAGCAAATGAGACGATGCAACAGGTGTATTTTGTACTAGTGACGGACTTGGAAACACACTAAGAAGAACCAAAAAGTTAAACTCAAGAAGTTTGAGTGGAAAATTGGCTAAGTACACAACTCAATGCCGAGTTTTTTAGGTCGGCATCGACCTGTTTCCTCTGTATTTTTTGTCTCGTAAACACCATACACCTCTCATACTACTGCAACAACTCGTGGTCAAGTGGTTTTTCCAAAGTTTGGACGAGCAATTCCATGGATCGATGTGTAGAAAGTAGTTATAAAAAATATTGCTAGAATTAACTACAAGTTGATGGAAAAGAGTTTGGAACGACTCAAGAAGAAGATAGAAAAGCAAGAAAATGAAGGAGTTAGCTTTTTCACCAATGAAAATAGGTCGGTGACAAGTCAAATGACTCAGTACCCAATTATTATTTTGGCTCGTGGGCCTTTGGGTTCACTTATGCAACAACGAGCTACCTCCTGAACTTTAGTGCAAGCAGGCTTCTAATCATGTATCTCTGGTCCTATGGCAACTAGAAAAGGATCTTCACTCTGCTTCACACTCTGCACCTGATTCACTCCTATCTTCTTCCCCAAATACTCTGAAAACTCCATTGTAAATCTGAGATCCACTAGATTGTGATTAGATCTGATATACTTAGTTGTAATCTAGAGAGAGAACAACTAATAACAAAGGTTAAAGTGGACGTAGGCCAGATATTACGTCGAACCAGTATAAAAATTCTTGTGTCTCCTTTTACTTTTCTTTTTTTCCTTTATTTTCATAGAACCGGTGCTTTCATCTGATACTTGGAAATTTATGTCATTTTTGATGCAAACATTTTGGTGCTTTTACTAAGAAAGAATTAGATCCCACAACCTAAAGCTTGGATTTAAAAGTCGGAGACGACGAAGAGAACTAACACTACATCTAAAATTGGAGGAAGTCAACCAGAACATGGAGGCAGCTAGGAGATGTTCTCAAATTCTCATCAATCCATCCGTGTGACCAAAGATGGGATGGAAAGAATGATGAAGGAGATGCCGTATGGAATGATAGCTTGACAACAAGAAATGCTTAAAGGATTTATCCAAAGTATGAGACAACAAGGAATAGCTAAAGCTGTTGGAATTCAGAATGAAGGACAGGGAACTAATGCAGGAGCATCTCGAGTCAGAGCGGAGTAGACTAAAATAATGCCCCCATGACCAAGACCACTCAGTACCGACCAGAACCCTCTTGGTACCTAGAGGATTTTAATCGGGGTCAACTTTTGATTTGACTTAGGGCAAGCTGCGATGATGAGAACGGATGATGTTGGAGCCAAAAATGCAAGTCAGAACACAAATGCAGAACAACTAGAAGAATATGTGCTAGAGCTTCCTCGTAGGGATGGAGGACAAAATGAGTGCGGATCAAAACGTAGACGTGCAGCCAGAGGAGTATGTACCAGAATATGTGCTGGATTTCCCCTACAGGGGCAGGGGCAGAATGTAGCTAATTGTCTAAGACTTTCATTAGATGACAACAACCATATGGCTGAGATGATCAAAAGAATAATTAGAGGTGGACCCCAAACCAGAGTTTAGAAGACGTAAACAGGAATCCATTTACTGCCAACATCTGGAAGGCTAGGAATCCTCCCGATTTCAAGCTTCAGACACAGGAAATATACAATGGGCAATCTAACCCAACGGTTCATTTAATGAGATACATCTGATACATAGAAGTGTTGGGTGCTTTTGAGGAGATAATGGGGTGGTGCTTCCCGTTATACTTGACAGATTTAGTAGCGATGTGGTTCAGACAGCTAGAGGATGGGTCCACAAACACGTGGATCAACTTGGTGAATAAGTTCATAAGGTAGTTCAGAGTTCATATCTCATGATAAATAAATGTGATGACGCTATCGAGCGTGAAGCAAAGGGCCAAAGAGACTCTAAGGAGCTACTTGACTAGGTTTAACGTGGCAGCTGCTGCAATTAACAAGCCGGATCCATCCTCGATTTTGATGGCGATGGTTTCAGGAGTTGGAAGCAAGATTGACTTTTAAGATTACTTTGTATAGGGATCCGCCAATGGACCTTACGGAATTCTATCATGAAGCTGAGAGATATTTATGTCAAGAAGACGTCGAAGCTGAAGATGCTGAAATTAATGCTGTGGATGACAGAGACTCTATAGAGTAGGATATGGCAAGGATAAAGGAAAGCAAAGAGCCGATGATAATGTCGGAGAACCGAAACAGCTAAGGAGAGAATCGAAGTTCTCTTCCTACATTAATTTAATAGAGACCCCATAGAGGATATACCTATATACTAGGGGTAGATCCCCTACCAAAAGCATGCTAAAAGAGAACTTACTGATCGACAAAGAAGATCCGAAAAGTTTTGCATCTTACACGAGCTGTATGGACATGAAACAAATAAATGCCGACACCTTCATGACCTAATAGAAGAACGGGTTTAGAGTAACTTCAGCAGTACATAAGGAACTGAACTGCAATGGTGCAGTTGATGCAGCCACCATCTACAATGAATTCATCGAGGCAAGACCAGAGATTCGGGTCGAGGATGATAATCCCATGATCGGGATGGACGGGAGCAACTTCGCTTACCGCACTTTGCTTGTTTGCTTTGAATAATTAAGATAATAATAACCTCAGACCGCTTAAACGAACACGAGGCCTAGGTTGGTCTCTAGACATGCTTTGAGTTGGATGTCTGGGATGACTAGTTAGGACAATAATAACCTCGGACCATTTACATGGGTACAAGGCCTAGATTGGTCTCTAGGCATGCTCAGAGTAGGATGTCTGGGATGAATAATTAGGATTTTTGTTTGTTCGCCTTGATATGAATACTTGGTTTTTGAAAAATCTACCAGAATGTGATCACTGATATTGATCGCATTAAGTCCCTACTGGAGAGTCAGGACTGGAGTGCAGGGTGCAAGTTCCCTTGTCGGAGAGCGAGTGGATGGACTTGTATAAAAAGTAAGTCCCATCACTGGAGAGTGAGTGGATGGGCTTGCTTGGTCATTGGGTCCCCTCGTCGTAGAGCGAGCAGATTGGGCTCAACAAGTATCCGTAGAGACCAAAACCCTAAATTGGGCGATAAACAATTCAAAGAGATCGAAACTCTAGATTGGATGATAAATAATCTAGAGATATCAAAGCCTAGATTGGATGGTGAATGGTCCAACGAGACAAAGCCCCGGAGCGGATGTATATTTGATAAAATGATTTGAATGCCTTGCAATTGTGGAAAGAAAGATAAATCCTAGGCGAATACAGGATGGCTTGGATGTGAAATGAAACCCCGTGATGTAGACATCTTGATAATGATTCATGGTAGACACTTAAGCAAAGGATGGATCCTTAGCTAAACTAGGTCTAGAATGACCTCTGATTCGTAGAAAAATCTGAAGGAATTGGACGATTCACCGAGAGTAAGACCTGTGGATGGCTAGAGAGCTCAACCATCGAGAACTGATAATTAGAAATTGTTCTTAAGCAAAGCACACCTTACATTCGAAAGATATACTTTGGATGGGGGGAAGTGTTAACCTGCTTCTTAGCCAAGCAGATTTCAACTAGAATTAGAAGATTGAAACAAGGATGAAATGATTCACAAACTTGGAAACACACTAAGAAGGACTAGAAAGTTGAACTCAAGAAGTTTGAGTGGAAAATTAGCTAAGGACACAACTCAGTGTCGAGTTGTTTAGGTCGGCACCGACCTATTTCCTCTCCATTTTTGCCTCTCAAACATCATACATCTCTCATACTACTCCAACAACTCATGGTCAAGTGGTTTATCTAGAGTTTGGATAAGAAATTCCAAGGATCGATGAGAAGAAAGCAGTTATAAGAAAGATCGCTAGAATTAATTACAAGTAGATGGAAAAGAGTCTGGAACAACTCAAGAAGGAGATAGAATAGCAAGCAAATAAAGGAGGTAGCTTTTTCACAAATGAAAATAGGTCAGTGACGAGTCAAATGACTCGGTACCAAGTTATTCTTTTGGCTTGTAGGCCTTCAGGTTCACTTATGCAACATCGGGCTACCTCCTGGACTCCAGTGCAAGCAGGCTTCTATTTCTATACCTTTATTCCCTATAAATACTAGCCATATGGCAACCAAAAAAGGATCTTTGCTCTGCTCCACACTCTGCACCTTCTTTACTCCTATCTTCTCCTCCAAATACCATAGAAACTCCATTATAAATCTGGGATCCACTAGATTATGGTCAGATCTCATATACCTAGTTGTAATCCAGAGAGAGAACAACTAAAAATAAAGATTAAAGTGGACGTAGGCCTGAGATTACACCAAATCACTATAAAAATTCTTGCATCTCCTTTTACTTTTTTGATTTTTCCATTATTTTTATAGAACCGGTGCTTTCATATGATATTTAGGTGTTTGTTCCATTTTGATGCAAACAAATGCATTAATTTCAAAATTTTATCTTAGTTATTTAATAATTTATATTAATTAATTGATTGAAAGTTAGTTGATTAAATCGAAACATATATAATGATATGTCTATATTTATTTTAAAATATAAGGTAAAAGATGATAAGGATCGGGCTAGAGCTCAAGTTTTATCTATTCTTGTTTGGGCCCATTTTTCTCACATTCCTTCTGTCCTTTAGCCGCTAATCGGGATCGATTGGCTAGCAGGTCTTGTTGGTAAGGTAATATGTTATGATGCTAACACTGTGGCCAGAAAGAGATTAGTTTATGCCAAAGCTTTGTTCGAAATCACTCCTGCTAAATCTCTTCCTACGGTTCTAAAAGTTAGACTTGATGAGGGCCATTTTGCTAAGGTTAGAGTCCACTACAATTGGAAACCCGATATATGTACATCTTGTCAGTCCCTTGGGCATCTTTCGGATGCGTGTTCTGGCCTGGTTGTTCCGCTTCCTGCTCGAATTCCTCTTCCTCGACCTCCTATCCAGAAATGGGTTTCGAAGGTAACTTCTCTCGCTTCTGACGCTCCAGTTTGTGTTGCTCCCATTGATGTTCCCCCCATTGATCCTCTCTCCGCCAGTTTGTCTCCTTTTGTTACTCATGTTGTTGAGCCTCCTACTGGTGTGGCCTAGATTGAGCAAGATTTTGATATTTTGACTGATTCCATTGCTTGGAATTCTGAGGAGCGGGTCTGGATTCATGCTCCTTCTGAAATGCATTACTCGCCTGAGTCTGATTGTTATTTTGCCTATATCAATGATGTTGTGGGTGAGAGTCGTTTTCTCATTTACCACATTGAGGGTGAGGGTCTGACACTTACTAGGGAAGGTGAGATTGGTGAGGAGAATAAAAGTAAGTTTTATGATGTTAGTTGGGACATGAAATTTATTTACTTACCTACTTCGGAGGGTTTTGTTTCGAATCCAGCAACTCCTTTCTCTGGGTATGTGCTTGTTATTGGCCCCTCGTCTGCAGTGGGTAGTGGCAATTCCTCTTTGGAGGGCGCGTAGTCTGGTTTTGTTTAGTAGTTTAGGCTCTCTTTGCCTAACTCCTGTGCTTTATCCTTTTATTTTTGTGGTCTGGGCTACTTGCTCACACTTAGTTGTTCTATGCATGTGCAGAGCACCTGTTTGCCCATTATTTATACAGTGACACGGCCCACTCTAAAGCCGGCTAGCTTTGCTAAAAAAAGATGATTAAATTTTAAATTTAATATTTTAAATTAAAATATTGTTTTAATACATTAAATTAATTAAAAGTTAGTTAATAAATTATACATATGCATAATGATATATGTATATAATTATTATAAATATTATAGTCAATCTTCATTCTTAAAATGTAAAAGATGAATAATTTAAAATTTTAATTGAATTAATTAAAATTTTAATTAAATAATTAATCAAATTAATGAATTATGATTTGATTAATGAAAGTAAATTAAATTAAATGATTTAATTATATAGAGTGGAACTATAAAAAAATCTAAATCAGGCTTAAGGAATGATTACATACGTATACTGTGATTCCAGATGTGCCTGAAGTTGAATCACGAGTGTATTTCTTAGAAATACATTGTTCCCTAAATCAATATCACTCAATAAGACATATATTAAAGATTATGAATCTCTAATATTAAGTTGTCTTCTAACATTTATATCTTACTTGCATACTCTTTAATTTTTGAGCTTTCCTCAAGCTAGAGATGTTATATGTTGTACTTTTGATATATTGACTAGAGAAGGTAAGATGCATGCACGTATTTGTTGAGCTTTCCTCAAGGCATGTTCGTTATACTTAGGCCATCGCGAAATAGTAGGTATGAGTGTATTATCTGAAAGTCTATGTGGATCGAGTAATATGATTATATCTACTAAATAAAACTTCTATTAAACTAGCAGTAAAAAAATTGCAGTAAGTAAAGTGCACCAAAGATTTTTATACTGGTTCGAACTTCCATTCTATGTCCGGTCCCAGACTCCTTCCGGATTTAACTAACAAACATCCTCACTTAACCTGAAGGAATAGGTATTACAGATCGCCATAGCTGCCAAACAAGACTTCATGCCTGAAGATCTCCAATAGGACTTCGACTATTATAAATAGTTGAGTTTGTGACTTTGTGTGCTCATTTAATAGCGTGAATGAGCCAATATATACACCCTTCCTATAATCTTCTTCTTGATGGTATAATGTGTGTTTGTGAAGAGAGTAGAAGTAGATTGATCACTATAGAAATAGATTTGTAAGGTCAAGGGATGAAATAGAAAGTAATTGAATATTTTGAATGATCAGTGAATTCAAAAAAGATTGTAGATAGAAAGTAGTAGATTAAGTTATGAATTCGATAACGGAGATTGCTTTATATTGAAAATGAATGGTTGTAACTGTTTGTAAAGAGTGATAACCATTAGAAGAATTGCAGCCATTAATGAGGGGAAGTGACTCTTCATAAGAAGAGAACCCCTTCAGTATTCTAAATAAAAACTGATAGTTGCAACATTCAACCGACTGAATAAAAAATTCAGTAGACTAAATTACAGCAAAAATTTCATGTAAGAAATCTATGTAAAAAACACTTGATTCAATCGACTGAAAAAGTTCATTCATTCAGTCGAATGAATTCTATTTCAGAAATATGATACATATAGGATTCAGTCAACTGAATTGAACATTTTAGTCGGCTGAATTCTGTATTTTTGTACTTTCAAAACTTTGAAATAGATGTTAATTGCGTGTAAGTGTGTGTATACCATTTTGATGAGATTTTAACATGTATATACTCTAGACTAATGACTTTATGACTGATATTATAGTTTTGTGTCATCATCGTCTTGTCTTTGTCATGTAGATCTCCATGAGTACCTAATTTTCTGCAAATGTCAATAGTATACGTAATATTTTCTTATATAGTTGTCACTATCAAAATTCAAGACTCTAACGTTCTCTCCCTTTTTGATGATGACAACTATATAAGTTAAAATGTATGGAAAAAATAAAACAATAGATAATCCTCCCCCTAAGTTTATACCCCCTCTATCAATACGGCCGTACAGTTTTTCTCCCCTTTTGTCATCGACAAAAAGAAATAGATATCAATATGAGTAATATAAATATTTATAAAGGTGGAATGTTGTAGTATGCATTCACAATATTTCAAAAAATAGAGCACAATAAAACATAAAACAACAAATATCACATACAATATTTCACAGATGAAACAGAATGTAGACAGAACAATACTTTTCACAACATCACATACTACTAGAACAAAGATATCTTATAAGATAAACTGTCACATAATCATAAATAACAAGAACTTAACACCACATTGTCACAAAACATAGTCATAAACATCACAAATTATTACATAGTAACAGAAACAACACATTTTCACAAACAAAATAACAACACAAAATGTCATAAGCATAAAAAGCAGAACAACATATTCATAGCTTTAGCATCAGCAATTGCATCTTATTTTTGTGTGTTTGACCATTGTGCATAAGTAGTGGTAGGTATAGTGTATTCTTTTTGAGTGATATTCCAAGTGTCATAACCATTATCTTGCATAAATATCCTTATCCTAGTTGACCGATAATTATAATTTAATCCGTTAAATAGTGGTGGTCGTTCCGTAGACTGTCCTTCAACAAAACATGATGCAGTATTATCCATAATACTAAAATATCAAAAACCATGTTATGGTTATATGATTGACCTGCTCTGATACAAAATAAAAGTATATGCAGATCGAGTAATATGATTATATCTACTAAATAAAACTTCCATTAAACTGGTAGTATAAAAATTGCAATAAGTAAGCGCACTAAAGATTTTTATACTGGTTCGAACTCCTGTCGTCCAATCCCAGACTCCTTCTAGATTTAACTAACAAACGTCCTCACTTAACCCGGAGGAATAGGTATTATAGATCGCCTAAGCTGCAGAATAAGACTTCATGCCTGAAGTTCTCCAGCGGGGCTTCGACTATTACAAATAGTTGAGTTTGTGACTTTGTGCGCTCTTTGAATAGCACGAATGAGCCAATATGTACACCCTTCCTATAATCTTCTTCTTAATGGTATAATGTGCATTTGTGAAGAGAATAGAAGTAGATTTATCACTATAGAAATATATTTGTAAGGTCAAGTGATCAAATAGAAAGCAATTAAATAATTTGAATGATCAGTGAATTCAAACATGATTGTAGATAGAAAGTAGTAGATTGAGTTATGAATTCAAGAATGGAGGTTGCTTTATATAGAAAATGAATGGTTGCAACTATTTTAAAGAGTGATAACCATTACAAGAGCTGCAACCATTAATGAGGGGGAATGACTCTTCATGAAGAAGAGAACCCCTTCGGTATTCTAAATAAAAAATGACAGTTGTGACATTCCGCCGACTGAATAAAAAAATTTAGTCGACAAAACTACAGTAAAAAATTTCCCGTAAGAAATCAGTGTAAATAACACTTGATTCAGTCGACTAAAATAGTTCATTCAGTCAACTAAATTATGTTTCAGAAATATGATACATACAGGATTCAGTCGATTGAATTGAACGTTTTAGTCGACTCAATTCTGCGTTTTCGTACTTTCAAAATTTTGAAATAGATGTTAATTGCGTGTAAGTGTGTGTATACCATTTTGAAGAGATTTTAACATATAATATACTCTAGACTAATGACTCTATAACTAATAGTATAGTTTTGTGTCATCATTGTCTTGTCTTTGTCATGTAGATCACCATGAATAGCTAATTTCCTACAAAAGTCGATATTATACATAATGTTTTCTTGTATAGTTGTCACTATCAAAATCCGAGTACTAACATTATCTCTCTTGGTTTGTCGAGCTTTCCTCAAGGTCAAGATCAGATTAGGACAAAGACCATGGGTTATGAGTTGTATATGACACAATTGATAAGGTGTTATCCATCACATGCAGGTCTATGATTTGTTGAGCTTTCTCAAGATCGGAATCCCAAGGCATGCGAGTCCTAACACCCACTAAAGGAATCAAAGAATTTCTATGTTTTATCTAATGGTTTTGAGAAACATAAAATTCCAGTAAGACCATTTTAGATAAATGAAATGTAACCATTTAACCTATCTAGTATTATAATAACATCAGCAATGTTTAAATTGTCCTAATCTACTTAACTTAAATTTGTAGCAAAATGACAAATCTAGGAATGTTTTCTGAAAATGACAAACTTACCGGACCTAAATACATTAACTGGCTAAGAGCAATCAATATAGCATTTACATATGAAAATTTATAGCCGTTGATAAATGAACCTTTAAGAGGGTAACTTATTGAGAGGGCCGATCCAAGGCAGTTAGGTCTTATAATACTTGGATTGCCGATTGCGGAATCGCTCAAAGAATTTATGTTGTCCACTTTAGACAAACCAATGCAGAGGCAACAAAGACATATCTTTGTCCATAAAATCTTCAAAAACCTCAAAGCTTTGTTTGGGGAGCAATCTCATTCCATAAGGTACGAGATTACTAAGAAATTGTTCAGCACGAAGATGAGTAAGGGCAACATTTTGAGGATTTTGCGCGATATCCTAGAATGAGTTGAATGTGTTTGTGTGTATAGACACACACACGAGAGCGTATTTGTATTTTCTATGAACCTACACCTTTATAGTATTTCCTTAGGAATAACTCTTTCTCATAAATAAATCTATCCTTGAGTATCTGAAAGATGTTTGCTATGTTTAGGTAGCGAAAACAATGATAACTAGAGCTACTGTTGCTAGAGGAGGAGGTAGAAGTAGAGATAGGAGGAGTAATATTGTTACTAATGATGGGAATTAAGCACAGAAGAATGCCACACCTATCGAGGAACTGAGGGTGAATGTTGTGGAAGAAGTTGTGCAGGTTCTATTGGAACTGGGTCTACCCGCAACGGAAGTTATGGGTGAATTTCAAAATGTTTTACCCTATTGAAATTTTATTAGGCCTATGAAGTTTAGTTTATCTAGAACATTTCAAAATTTTATTTGGATAAAATCTTTTATTTTATTAAATTTATAAAATGATATAATATTATTTACTTTATGTTATGTTACATATATACGTGCATCATATATACACATACACACACACACACACACACACACACACACATATATATATATATATATATATATATATATATATATATATCTTTGTGTGTGTTTGTGCATGTGTAACATATCAATCCATGCAAATTATAACATGTCCGTGTATAGATGTTGGGATTTACAATGCAACGGACACATTAGCTCATCCAATATGCAAATATATTGTTCAAATATATGTATGCATATATATACTATTATTTATATACAAATATTATATATATTATAGTTTTGTTTAAATAATTTTATATAAGTATATAAGTGCAAATACACATACATATATGTATGTGTAATCATATGAATAAAATATTAATATTGAATATACATATTATATAATAAACTTATTTAAATATATAAAGAAATTATTTATAAATATTTATAAAATATAACTTTTTTAAAAAACCATAAGCAATACATATATATTAATAATTTTTTAAAATATTTATGTACATAAAATATATGCATAGTAAAATAATATATATATGTATGTGTGTTAAAAAATACTTAAAATATTCTTGATAAGCATGGAAGGTCCAGTCTCGTGCATTGCTTTGTAAATGTAATTTATTTTATTATTTTTAATTTTAAGTATGTTTCATTTAAATATCTATTCAAAAATTATTAAAATATTAATTACAAAATTTTATTTTTGAATTTTAAATTTTCATTAAATGCTAAATGATATTAAATGTTTTGAAAAAAAATTACTTAATTTTTTGATATAAAAATAATTTTAAAATTATTTTTCGATTTCCACGTGCAAATTTAACATTAATTCAAAAAAATAGTTTTTTTAAGTTTTTTCCGTGAGTATATTTACTAATAATATTATTTTATAAAATATAAATTCTATTTTTCAGAATATATTTGAATTAATATAATGAATTTATGTAATAAATTGATTTAACTAATATTCAAATAATAATAAAATGTAAACATATATATATATATATATTATCATTGCCGAAAATTATAATAGTCTTAATTCTTTACATATGAAATTATGTGACCATATTCGACTAAAGTATGATGTTATAATTAAGTATAAACTATATTTATCTATTTAAATTATATATATTAATTCAATTGAATAAAAAATGTTTTTTTAATTAAAGAGCCGTACTAACCTAATTGTTTATGATAATTTTTTTTATTATATACATTATATAACCAAATAATTTTGTGACAATATTATTGGCATATCAGAATAATCACCAAACTAATAATAGATAATATATGCAAATAATAAAACATTGTAATTGAGCATAAATAATTATATTATGATTAGCAATATACCTCACTTCCAATGCCTTGAATTACACCTTTAAATGATTATATCTGCCATTTGAAAACTATTTTCGATTCAACAGAGTGCTAGTCCTTGAACCGTTGACCACCAGCTATCGGATAATAATTAACAATTTGATTTGAGCTCTAGAAAGATGGAGAGGGGACTGAAATTTTCAGCCAACAAAGACTTGGAATGGGGGCTCCAAAAGTTCTCAATCATATTAGGATAGAGATGCTTATATAGTGGATAAGGAGAGTAGTATGGATCTCATCTCTTACTCATTTTTCTTTAATCTCAGGTCCTCAATCATCCAAACTCAAGCCTTTCCTACTCAAATTTGAGCCGCCTATAACCTTTCTTGCTGCCGAAATTATCAGCCCTATGATGGGCCTTAAACCCATTTAAGCCCACATAGAATATTATGCAATTAAATCCAATTTAATCACTTATCGATATCGTATATTGATAGATATATTTATAACTATTATAAATATATTTAATAATATTTATTCATCAAATCATAATCAAAGTTTATAACTAACATTTCATAAATATTAATTAATTTAGTTAATTTATGATAATTATAAATTAATTTAAATCGTTTGGTCAAAGGAGAATTCATCGCTTCAGTTGTGTGTCTCATCAGGTGTAAATTTGGTCAGCGATCAATATTGAACTATTCGAATATTAACGTTCACACATCACTTAGAAGGTGGTGTGACATTTTGGCCAAATTTATCGCTTACTTGGTTTGGGTAAAATCCAATTTTACTCTGTTAAGCATTACCCGGTTATGACTTTTATTTACACCAATTCTCTTTGTCAAAACTATATCACTTTGGACTTATGGAATTGATAATGGTTAAAATTCCAATATCGTCCACATTTAACTCTAAAATCAAAACACAAAGTCCTTGGTTTAATAATAACAATTATTATTAAATGAAATGCTCTGGCTAGAGACTTTGACTTTAAGTTGACTGTGATACTAACCTTATATAATCGAGGAGACGAATTCTCTCTTGGACAGTGCTTTACTTTTAATACTTCCACTTGACCCAACTATAGTCACTCGATCAACGCCATGCCATGATTTGACTATAATCAAAGCGAAGCTTTTATATTAAAGATCGATAGTATTCTCAAGTCGAGGGAACTGTGTAAATCAGTCACATCGATATTTTCTGTTTGACCTTAGTAATATTAACCAACATAAAACTATGAACTTAGTTATTCCATAGTTATCCGATAACTATCGGTACATAACCCCTTGGTGCCCCCAGTTGGCATGAGTAATACACTAGCCAAATTTGGAGAGCATCATGTACTCTACTCTCGACTGATGTATCAATATCCAGTCTCGATACATCTTGACTATGAACATTTAAATTGGTATATTTATTTTCATTGTGATAAATTACTCACGGTAATAACATTTTGTAACTACTATCATGAAATATACCATTTATGGATTTTCTATTTAATACACCTTTATTAACTTATTTAATTAATATAACACATTATATCAATCATATAATAGAAAGAAAATAACTATTTGGTTCGAACAAGATTTGGTATCAAGTTAGATATATGTAAAAAATTATATAATTGCCCTTAGGGCATACCCCTAACTCTATCAATCTCCCACTTGCAATTGGGGTCAATTATGGAATCTTATTCCAACTTATCTAATCGGTTTCATCAAAACCAATTGAGCCAGTCCCTTAGTGAATGGATATGCTATTGTGTTTTAATTACCTATTCTGTCAATCAACTCTCTCCAATGCTGTTAAACTATCTTTATCGTGTGGAACAATTCAGAGTATGTCTCTCGACTCCCAATGAGCTCTAAGCTCTATTATGAACTATATCATGACATTGTTATCGCATAACAATGTTATGAGATTGTCAACATTTGGAATCACACTCGGCTGAGTTATAAATTTGTGCATATATGTTTATATACATTGTTTTTATTGCGGTGCTATTCAAGGCGATGTACTTAGCCTTTTTCATCGAATCAGGCACAGTCTTTCATTTGGAACATTTCCAATTTAAAGATTCTTGACTTGAATTTATTATTGACACATTATATTCAATATCACTTATGAATTTTGAGTTCAAACACTCCTTCATAAGGATTTCGTTATTTCTGTAAACAATTCTTTAGTATTTCATAAATACACGAGAACTCCTCAAATAACCATTTAGTGGCATCTATTTGGACATGAATTTTTCTTCATGCATCAAATACATAAACGAAGTGTAATAACCCGTACCTCCATGATCCTAAATTTCGATAAAAATCGAAACCCAACTCCATCAAAGCACAGATAGTTGGATTTGGTACCTGCAAATAAGCATGTGCATTATCAGAGATTGATAGAAATCTAAACTCACAGCGGAAATAATAATAGGATAAGAATGCCGACTATGAATACTATCTTGGAATTAATGGTACTCCTTAGATAGCAGATTGTCATCAGCATCGAGCATGAGAGAAATGAGACTCTCCAACAACAAAGCACATCCAACACTAGTGACATGTCCCTCTAAATTCTGTCCTGTGGGTTGTAATGTGGAGAAGGTCAGAATAACGTTCTGGTGACTGGAAAAATATAAACTGTCCATAACATAATCTTATAACGATAAGTTTTCATTTAATTGTTATGTCCATTAAGATTAGCAATTCTAATCTAACCTTGCATTGCATACACAATTACTTACTTACCCCTTTCTAAGGTACGAAATACCAATGAAGCCATATCAACCACCCAATACTTTCAAACCCATTAGCCACTTAATACTTCTAAATATGAAGTGGGTTTCCGTAATACTTTTTAAAAAGAGAAATAGGCAGACTTTGTCATTTACGAACTTTATTGAGGTAGACCCCATCATTTAATACCTATTCCCAAGGTGTTCTCCTAACAATGTTGTCAATGGTCAGTGGGTCCTAGCTACAAGACCTCTGACCACTATTTAAGGCTTCCGACATATAATGTCCAACTATTACCGCATCTATCGCCGATAAAATCGTAGTCATGTAATAAATAGTACCCAAGCCACTTAATACCTTTAATTAGAAAATAGGTAGACTCTGGTCATTTAAGACCTTAACTATGGCAGACCCCATCATTTAAGACCTATCCCCAAGGCGTGGTCCTAAATGTTACTATTATTATTATGGCTTTCGCAATGTAAGTGGCTGTAATCAAGCCACTTAATACTTCCCAGTGGAAAATAGGCAGACCTCGTCATTTAAGACCTACTTCCAGAAGCGTGCTCCTCAATGGTACTACATAGTTGTCATTACTTGAAACTCTCATTGGGCTACTTAATTCTTCTTTTATAGGAAAGAGGAGGACTTTATAGTCACTTAAGACCCTAAACCTGAAGTGAACCCTTCCTGGGATATCCACTCTCCCTCTTTAATTATATATGTGGCATCTCATTAGGTTACTTCTTTTAGTAAGGAGGCGGACCTTTCAGCCACTTAAGACCTCAACACTGAAGTAAACCCTTTTTAGAGACATCCTTATTTATTCATTTGGAATCTCACTAGGTTACATAATACTTCCATTTAGAAAAGAGGCGGACCCTTCAGCCACTTAAGACCTTAAACCAGAAGCGAACCCCTATGGAGATATCTTTCACCGTTCCTAATTCCAAATTTTGGATCATTTAATACTTTCCAATTAAGAAAGCAAGCCCAATCTCTCACTTCGTCATAGGTCCTAGGATTAGTGATAAACATCAGTAGGACATAAACCCGACTGCTGGTAGCCTCAAAGTGAAGGGTAGCCTTCCGTTGAGTGACACTCCTAACCTCGCATCACTATCCTCCTAAGTCCAATTAACCATACCAAGTCTTCATTTATATTATCCTAGGTAGACATTGGACTTAGCTTACTAATTCGCTTTTATTTAAGGCAATAAGATTTACCTTAAATATTTATCTACCCATAAATCCCCGCTTAATGCTCATAAATGACAATTTTTCCATAAAGTCCTAGTGGAAATTTCCCAAGATATTTATGTATGCTAATTTCAAACTAGCAACATTTTATATCTATTCCTTTTTTATCAGTCTCATTAATCTATTTACCCTATCAATTTATTGCAACTCTCATGTTTATTACCATTTATTGGAGTTACAACCTTTTAAATTCTTTTCTCATTAGTTAATTATCCTAAACACGAATATTACGCGCAATTTTCTTTATTAGATTTTTATTTAATTATTATAAGCGCAGTAATTACGTACAAATATTTACTTTTATCAAATGTGTTCTAGTTATATATCTTTACTAGAATATACTTTTCCATGTTAAATTGTTGGAACCATATCTAAAAAGATTATCTGTTATAATTTCCATCAGTTAGTCCAAAACAAAAGATTTAACTTTAAAATATAAAAGATTACATCGTTTGAAATTACAAGGAATAATCATTTCTTTTTATTACTAAAATAGAGTGTAAATTACAATGAATTCATATTTTACACATCTCTTTCTATTTCTATTTCTATTTGTATCTATTCCTTGTTAGATCAAACGCCGTGTCTTTCTAAAAGGGAAAGAAATCAAACTAATTTACAAATATTAAACGGATCCAAATTCCAACAATTCCAAATATAGAAAATTTTGCATTCCAATAAGATTAGGGTGATAATCCAAATTTATAACATTATTATACAACCTATTTCAGATTTGGAATAAATTTCATTCAAATCAATATTTTAAATTCATACTTTTGGGACTGATTTCCAAATTAGGTTGTATGAAATGCTAAATCAATTCATAAACAAGAATATGTAGGAAATATTTATTATATTTGGATCGTATTCAACTCGTTGCCTACAACTTATATAAAATTATCCAATTAGGTATAAAAATCAAATAAACATCAATAGTATAATTTTCATATTATAACAATCTATAAAAAATTTCACTCAACTTTTAAAAGCGATCCAAATCTCCAGATCTGAAGTAGAACCTTTGATTCATCTCCCACAGAGATATGTATAAAAGGGTACATACATACATTAGAATTATAGATCTAAGAAGATATTTGAGATTGGGAGAGAAAATAAATACAAATATATATAAATATATAAATTACCTCAAATACGCATATGGTTGATTCTCTTCTCATTTTTATTAGATTTCTACTCTTCTCCAATTTGCATGAATATAGACAAATATCTTATCTTTATAATTTAGAAAGAAAGTGGAGAAGAAGAAATGACAAAGCTTCACTACTGGCTTCATAAAAATATGAGAAGAGAAGGGAGTGTTAGGCTTGAATCTATAGGTGCTAGAATCAACCAGAAGAGTTAGATAGAAAGATATTAAATCTGGGCCGTTGTGGCCTAGGTTTATTGCAGCCTCCAGGTCGCCACCGGTCGACCGCCTTTGGGTGACCGATCTACTGCTAGGGCTCGACTGTCTCCAATAACAGGTCAGCCTGTGGGCCCGGGTAATTAATATAAAGACGTTAATTTCTTTTTATTTAATTATTTTTGTTTCAAATTCATTTTTCGTCCGTAATTTCTTCGTTTGGACTCCAATCGCAAAACTCCTAATATGAAAGTTGCTCAGAATTTCACCATGAACGCAATGGTGCAAGTTTCGTGATCAAATTCCATCGTCTGCACAAATTTCATTTTTGGAGCCTAATTAATTAACTAACTAATTAAGTCGTTAACGCCATATTACGGGAAGTCACATTCTCCCTCCTTAAAAAGAATTTCATCACCGAAATTTCACCAATGACTAAATCAAGGTTTTGGCTTCTAATTATCCTAAACTACACAACCAATGAGTGTACAACCAATTTTGCAACCAAACGTGCATAAGTGCATTATGTATTACTGTATCACAACATAGAAAATATGTATGCATAATAATTCTAAATCGGATCCTCCTACATGAATGCATTTCTTTTGAAAACATGATGCAAACAACCTTCATATATACTGGTAGTTCTACATGTATGCAACTTTTTGAAAAATCTTTTCAACCAAAACCCCTATACTCCTACAAATAGAAGTATGAAGCAACCAATTTTGCATCCACTTCCTATCACCTAATGATCTAACGCATCGAAAAAATCGCTTCCTAAACTTTACTCCTACACCGGAAAAAGGAATTGAGGTGGAGAATTTAAAATTCTTACCACACTATAATCTTCCTATTCCCGTAGTACAGTGGAAATTTCTTCGTTGCTGCAGATTCACTCCAAAATTTTCATATACAAAAGGCATAAGGAGGCTTATTTTCTAGCTCTAAAATAGAATTAAGTCTAAAAATTGACTTCTGTGCATCGTCGACAAGGTATGAAAATAGAAATCCTAAGGCAAAAACAGCTTTTCCCTTGCTATCGCATGCATTTATCTCATCATCGACCCTAATACACCGCTAAATTCGCAAATTCTAACTTTATTTGCCTTTCCTGCGCCTAACATGTGGCCTTCAAAATCAAAGCTTTCAAAAAATTCTTTCTCGCTTTTCAACTTTGTGCGTCATTTGGAAAATAAAATCCCAAAATATTTAGACGCACATTTTCCTCTGAAATTTTGAATAAAAACTCTAAAAATAATTTAAGAGTCAAAAATAACTAAAACACAAAACTTTTTCTTTCTTTTTTTAAAAAAATAGGGAACTTTTCAAATCAAGGGAAATTTTTTTCAAAATATTTTCCTTCTCAAAATTTTTGATAAATCAATCCATACTTTCAGTGTAGTCGAAAGTTGGTTTTGCGCTAAACGCATAAATCAAATTCCAAAATTCTACAACTAACCTCTACTTAAAAATTTGACACATCTATTATTAAAAAATTTAGCTTTTAAGGAACATGAGCAATGACCCGTGCTATCAAAACAACTTTATCCTTTACTAAAATTTCCAACTATTCTAAACCTCCGGTCTTATATTTCTTTTACTGTTAGTTAAGTGTCCTTTTGAGATTCCCATATTTATATTATTTCTTTACTATGCATATATATAGGAGCGGTTCGCATATCTAGAAATAATAACACATAAAATGAATAGAAACTCAAATATCATGCGTGCCTTTTATAAGAGACAACTAACAATTTTACAACCCAAAAGAAAAGAACAAATGCTAGAAATAAAAGATACAACAATCCTAAATAAAACACTTCCTAAGAAATGTGAGAATGTCTTGCTCCACGGCTGGAGTTCGAGCCATTACCGCGACTGTAGAATGGTCGTAGCATGGTGACTATGCATCCAATCATACGCCCCTGGCGCTGCTGCTCTTCCCTAATATCTCGGAGCTCTGCCTGAACCTGACAGATAGCAATAAGCTCGGGACTCATGTACCCCTCGGCGCCATGCGCTATCCTTTGCTACTGGTGTTACGACTTCAGTGGTGGTATAGGTGGTGCGGCAGGTGGCAAAGGAATATTCATCCTCTTAATGGTGGTCCGATCAATGGCAGGAGGGACCTTCCTCACTATTGGCTCTCCATTCAAATTTACCCCGTAATGTGTAAACACTCAAGTGAGCAAGTGGCAATATGGAAAGTGAGTCCTTGGGGTACCAACTCCTTGATCGACTATATGGAGTATCAAGACACAAGCCCAATTGACGACTACGCTGCCAATTATAGCATATGTGGCTTTCCGCATTGAGGAATAGATCTGGTCAAGGCTCCCCGTCTTCGGAATGATATTGTGTTGAATGATGTGCACGACGAGACAGGCCACCGGTTGTAAATTTTCGGTCCTCCAATCACTGAAATTCCCAGAAAAGATCCACTGTAGAATCTCAGGATGAGTCATCTCTATGTCATCCAAATCTACACCTACTGTAGATATCTCCAAAATCCCAGTGCGATCATCATCTGACATCTCAATCCGAGCTCCCTTCACCTCGGATTCAATGTAGCTGTGGCCATCATCAAAATTCTATGCCATATGTGCATCGAAAAGATGGATGCAGCGCGGGTAATATTCCCGCTCATAAGTCTCGAAGCAAAGGATCGGTGCAAGTCCCGCCACGATGAAAAGCTCTTCAAGCCTAAGAGCGGCGAAATCTACGAACTTCACTGATCGTCCATGAAGGAAATCAAAGTCCGCCATTCCAAGATAGGTGGTGATCTTCTGCTCGCTCCGGTCAAGCCAAGCGGCTTCTTGCAGAGTGAGGCCGGGATGACGAGAGTAAGAACTTCCGGTACGTAGCGGTGCCAGGGGCTGAGAGGCAGTTGGCAAAGGGAGAAAAGGGTTTAGATCCGGAGTAGTGGTGGGACAAGATCTGATGCGCAAGGATTTTGACGTTAGTTGGTGGAGGAATAAAGGAGAGAGGCTTTGGTTAAGCGGAGGAAGGGGAGGTGTAAATGGGTTCGGCTAAAAATAATTGAAGAGGATGAGAGAGTGAGGGGGTGTGCTGGCTGAATGTGCAATAGGGCTTCGGTTTAGACTTGTATGTTGTGAGGAGAGTAGAAATTGGGCATGATGTTGTGAGTGCTCAATTGCTTAAGCCACAATTTGAACATGTGATGGACAAGATTGTTCTTACTGTTGTTGAAGCTATGTCACTTGATCCTCCTTCACCTGTATATGTCACTGTTGGAGCACTAATATATTACAGTCTTAGAGTTGTTCATCAGAATAATCCTAAAGGTATAAAAAAAATTGTATAAACAGGACGGAAATGCAAACACTGTTTCAATATTTCAATATATGGAGCTCAAGTAGGATGAATCTGCTCACTATTTCAATACACATACACACACACACATACATACATACATACATACATATATATATATATATATATATCCTCTTGGTATATGCTTCATTCATTTATGTTATCGTGATTGTTACAATCTTTCTGATCGTCTTCTTTTGCTTTCTTCTTCTTCTTCTTCTTCTTCTGCTTTCTTCTCAACCTACAACTACTCTTTCTTGGAGACAGTCAAGAGCTTTTGCATATGTTTATTGGTTCTTTGCATGATATCATATATCAATAGTCAAGGAAAGCATATTTTGCATTTCAATTGCTTATGTGGTATGTGTATTCCTTCTCTTAATTACTTCTTGATGCATGATACTAAATGATATTCAAGTAAATTAACATTAATTTATCTCCTTCTTGATTTGTTCATAAAAATAATGACCGCTTTGTTCATGAAAAAGAATATGTGCTTACTTCTCGAACATGTGTGTATGTGTGTTTCTTTATATGTATGTGTGTATGTATGTATGTCCGTGTGTGTGTCTATATATAGTTGTGTGTGTATGCATTTATGTATATGTATACACATACACAAAAAAGACAACCAAACTAGTATTAGAATTGTACAAGCAGGGGACACAACAAGTAATTAATATATTTATGATAATGTTTCATGATAACCAACTATCTAGACTGATTTTAGATTTACAAATTGATTTTCATGCTATTGTATAATCTAGAATTGGTACCACTATTTTATGGTCTAGAGTTAGTTCTCATTGTTGATTGTATGATCTAGAGTTAGTTATACAGTCACAGATGATTACTTGGTATAATCTCTTTACACAACCAAATTTTTTCATGCATGATTCTTTTTCTCCCTTTTTCTCATGTATTATCATATATAAAGCAAATATGTGTTTTTGCACCAACTTTGACTTGGATGATGACTAAATTTATGCCAGTACACTATTTTTGTTTCATGAGAGAACTCCATTATAGCTCCTATGAAAAACACATAGTAGATATAAGGAAAGTCTTTGTTTAGCTTGTTTTTTATGCGAAAATAGCTTTATTATGTTTTTTTAATTTTTTAATTTTTATTACAGATCATTGTTGTTTTGCTCCCTTGTACTCCAATAGAATGGTGCTTTTCTCACCTTGCTATTTGTAATTTGTATAGTGTAACTCATCCGGCATAGTAACAGTTTATCTTGGAGGAGCAGAACTCATCCTTGCTATTTATAATTCTTGCTTTCCGTTATTGTTAAAGACCATTTCTGGTGTAGTGATTTAAGGTATATCCATGTGTATTCATTTTATTTGTTGGTTCAGTTAGAAAATATTTTTATAATCTTAAACAATCTAAACTTATTCTTTGCTTACCTGTTATAGTTTATTGATAAATCTGGGTCTTATTTAAGCAAAACGGCTAATGAGTTGCAGCAAAGCTTGATTCTTCTTTATAAATCATTCGGAACTTCGTTGATATTACATGTTTTTTAACTATGGTTTGTTGATTCACCGGGTGTATATTTTATTTGTATTCTATTTCATTGTACATAATATTGCAAAAAGGAAATTGATGCTTGCATGTTTTGCTTTGATCATTTCAGCGTACACTATTGTAACTCTGATCATTTGGCAGCAAAATGCATCATTGGTGGGTTGTCTTCTTTTGCATTATAGTGAGTTGCAAGATCAGGTACCAATGTTTAATTATTTATTTTATGGTTTCAAATGCTTGATTGATTAAAGGTGGTTCCAAATAGTGAAAATCCAAATAATAATATAAAATTATAAATAAAGACAAAGTTGATGATGAGTTGATATAGAATTGATAACAGCAGGTCCATAAACTGATACACTCTTGCTCCAAACAAAATAAATTTTGAAACATTCACCGTACACAATTAGATAACTCAACGTATCAGCCCTGCATATTATATACTATCCATATACAAAAAAACAAAAAAAACAATAAAAAACCGAAAGAATGTTGTCCATTAGCATTGATATAACATTCGAAACATTTCTGTTTGCTGTAAACAGACTATAACATCAAACATATTCGAGGCCATATATATTTACTAGGTACACAATGATAGTTCGTACACTGTAGTTGAATCAAAATAAAAGGGTGTAGTGAATCACAATTAGAGACTCATGTCTTGTTCAATACATAATTTAATATTCCGCTACTATATAGTTAGTGTAGTTTATTATTTTGATTTTATATTCACGTGGATCATCAATTCAATCTACCCATGTTAGTTCAGTGTTGCTTTATGCATGTTAGAATATAAAAATTAACAAGTTTATAATAATAATAATAAACTATAATTTGACAAAAATTAACTAAGTTTATAATAATAAAAAAATTTAACCAAGTCAACTATGTTTTATAATAATAATAATAATAAATAATAGTTTGAATATAACTAATTTTATGAAAAAATAAATACGTTTGTAATAATTAACTAAGTATTATAAAAATTAACAAGTTTATAATAATAATAAAGAACTAAGTTTGATAAAATTAATTAAGTTTGATAATAAGTTAACCGATTTTTATAGAAATTAAACTAATTTTTATAAAAATTAACCAAAAATTTTAAATTAACTAAGCTTTATATAATTTAACAACGTTTTATAATAATAAACTAAGCTTGATAAAAATTAACTAAGTTTATAATAATAATAATTATTATTATAATAAATTAACAAAGTCAACTAAGTTTTATAATTATTATTAATAATAATAAAAACAACAATAATAACTAAAACTAAGTTAATAAAAATTAACTAAGTTAGCTAAGTTTTATAAAAAATAAATAAGTTTATCAAAATTGATTAAGTTTATAATAATAATAACAGTAATAATTAACTAAGTTTACAATAATAATAATAAATTAACTAAGTTTATGAAAAATTTATAAGTTTGAGATAATTTATAAAAATTAACCAAGTTAATAAAATTTAAGTTTGAGATAATATAAGTTTAAGTTAATTAAAATATAAGTCATGACATTTAAGTTTTACTAATTGAGATAATTTATAAGATTGAGTTAATATAAATAAATTTATAGACTAGTTAACCGAGCTTTATAAAAACTTAACTAATTTTTACAAAAATTAACCAAAATTTTAAAAAATAACTAAGTTTTATATAATTTAACTATGTTTTATAAAAATTAAATAAATCTATACAAATTAATTAAGTTTTATTAGAATTTAACTACGTAGATAAGTTTTTAAAAATTAAATAAGTTTATTACAAAATTAACCAAGTTTTATAAAAATTTAACTAAGTTATATAAAAATTATTTAAATTTAGGAAAAGTTCAACTAAGGATGTTTGATATACTTTAAATATGAAGCAGTTTCATAATCATTTGTTAATTGTTAAACTTGTCTACAGGTAATTAGATTTTTAGGAGTGAAGACCAGCTGCCGCAAAGAATTGTGGGTAATCAAGTAATGAGCATGTCTTTAATTGTTATATATACTATAATGTTTTGTTGGTACTTATTGTGTAAACTTGTTTATGAAAGGTTATGGATTTTATGTGAATTTGCTCGGTTTGTTGAAAAACTATTATCGAAATGGTTATGGATATTATATTTGATTATGTGATTAACGTGTTTTTTTAATTGTTTGAATAGATGATTATGTGATTGATTATTTAAATACGACAATTATGTGATTAATTGCTGGTTGTAATAAGACTGTTATGTGAGCGATGACTGGAAATGGTACAAGCCATTAACATGCAATAGTAGCATGTATAGTATGCTACAAACAGTTAATAACTTTTAGTAGCGTTTTAAAAACGCTAGTAAAATAAATGTAAATAAATGCGATACGACTTTTGAAGCGTTGAAAAAACGCTACCAAATCTTTTAGTAGCGTTTTAGTAAACACTACGATACGACATGCTACTAAAAGTCTAAAACTTTTTGTAGCGTTTCTAAAACCCTACAATAGGTCAAGTTTTGGTAGAGTTTTCTACAACGCTACAAAAAGTTTAAGACTTTTAGTTGCATGTCGTATCGCGGCGTTTATCAAAACGCTACTAAAAGTTTTAGTAGCGTTTTTTCAACGCTAGAAAAAGCCTTTTCTGTTGTTGTGATTTATCTTATAATCGCGGTGTAAGAATAGAAGTAATGGATGGACCTTATTTATTGGGAGCCAAGGAGGTAAGTTAAGACATGTGGGTTATAGTAAAATGACATACTAGAAATGCCCATCTTAATTGAGTAAGAAGTGATAGGACCACAACATCGTTAACACCATTTGATGTTAGAGGGAAGCTTCCAGTAATTATTTTTTATAAGATATTAGGGTTATAATTGCGAGTTGTCCTTTTTAGGGTATTGAAAAAATGTTATGACTGCCCTACACTCTGGTACCCAATATGCCTATGTGATGCATTGTGGAGGTACCCAGCCAATGCAGGATGGTAGCCAAGAAAATAAAGTAGAGAAAAATCCAAACACAGAACATTTAGAACATATCACAACATACAGATAATGTAAAACAGGCGAGATCGTAATATAATCAAATGAACCGTAAATAAGAACATTAGAGTGCATCAGGTTCACAGGCTATACAAAAACTGAAATAAATAGTTTATACATTCCAAGTCTTCGTAATTATCACTAATAATACAAGTACTGACATACTCCGATAGTACTACACAGCGGAATATAAGCAATAGTAAGCTCCAAGTATAGATATATGAAAGCGTAGCCTCCTGCTCGTTCTCTGTACAACTCCATGTGCCATCCAAACTTGCTATCCCTAATCTACTCATTTAAGAGTACCTGAGATAATAAGAAGAAAAGCATAAAACCTCGGACCAAACAACAGTCTGGTGTGAGCGATATATCATCTCAAAATACTATAAAGCTCGCATATAGTAAATACGGTATAGGGTATGAACAACCATACATGACTTGTCCCTACATCCGAAGAGTTAGCACATAAATGCAATATATGCTACACTACTATCGCAAGTGGAAAATATAGGGTGTAGGGTATCACACAATATACGAAGCACACAGTAAATATTGCATTCATCACACAACCTTGCATCTCTCACTCAAGTGCTCCAAATACGATAACTCTCTTAGATGCTCAACTCGTTGCCCATACAGATGGCTAAGGATTGGACACATGCAGACGTCCAGAATATGGGTACACAATGACTACCTTGGTACACATAGACCAACATGTCCCATTAATAAGCATCACAACCATAGAGTCATCCGCTAATCCCTTAGCGTGCGCCGATAGTAGAACTGCCCCATAAATGCTCAACTCTTGCACACACAGATGGCTAAGGACTGCAAACACGCAGACATCAAACACATGAGTACACACAGACTATCTTGGGTACACACAGACTACCCTGTCAAACTCATGAGCATCACAACCTCGTGTTCTATTCTACAAGTTATCACGCAGAACTCGTCCTTTCGGTCCATTACTAGATGTTACAATCACTCGCCACATCAAGTCGTCAAAGTCGTCATACTTCATTTGGTTGCCATCCCAAAGTCATCTAGGCCATCTCGGGGTCATCTATCGCTACCCTGAACCAACTCCCAAGGCTACCAAGCAACCTCGAGTCTTGCCCTGAAGTCCATAGCTAAACTCCATGCTCCACCCTTGTCGGTCCATCCTACAACTGATCCCATCTAGATGCAAGCCAAATCTTCAACATGCTTAGCTAAGCCACTTTCCTTGGAATGGCTTCCACCACCGAACAACTATCTCATCTCGGTCACCAAGCGCCTACCACCACCGAATGACCATATTGGTCCGGTCACCGAACACGCACCACCACCGAACAACTATTACTGTTCAGCTGCTGAGCACCCATCACCAACGAACAACGATCTTAGTCCGGCCACCGAGCACCCACCACCGAACAGCCATCTTTGTTTGATCATCGGGCTAACACTACCACCAATTCGCACTTTTGTTCATTTAATAAGCCAAAACTACAACAAATCGAGCTTCTTGGCCAGTTGCCACCCCAATTTCTCCATCAAACCATCAAATGTCGAATCGAAATCTTATAGCCCTTTCAGCACTTTAACATTGTGTTGATTCCATCGCTATGCTTAATTCCTCAAACCTCGTGCATCGTCTATGCAATGATATGACTCCAAATGCCTTGGAGCCAATCCGTCGAAATCTGTCTCCACGGTTCCTACCTCCAGTTCGCTCCGATGAGCATTTTCAACCATACAAGCATATAAACAAACACCATACATTCACCAAAAAATATTCAAACATGTAAATCACATAATCAATCATAGTAATCATCATACAAAGTGTATACAATATAGCCTAACATCTATCAAGCCAATCACATATCGAAATAACATGTTTAAAACACCAAAAATTCATTTATTCACTTTTTACTACATGTTGGGTTTTAAACAACATTAAAACTTAATTTTGACTTTAAAATTGGATCCAAAACATGTTAAAACCTATAAATACATATATAGTAAGGTGAGAGATGATAAATCACTTACCAAATACCCAAAAAGTGAAGATTTGCATGCAAATCGAGGCAAATCCAAGAATTAATAGCAAAGATCTAATTTTCCCTCTCAAAAAATGTAGATTTGAAGATCTTTAATTAATTATCTTTTTAATCTAAATTTAATCTATGATTTAGACTTGATTTGGAGGAAAAAAGAGAAGGTTTTGGGTAGAGAATAGGTTAGTGGAAACTTAGATTTGTGGAAGGTGTAAAAGTAATGTGGGGATGATGGTTCAGCCTAATAAGGTCTCCAAACCCGAAATGGGTCAATGGGCTTGCCCACATACTCACTAATTACCTACTAAGCTGGTCCAAAAACTGTTAATCTTCAAACAGCCATATCTCTTAGTCAAAAAGTCCAAATCGCTATTATAACACTCTACGGAAAGGGAAACCATAGTATCTTTCAATGAAAGTGGTCTCGGACGCAAATTAGGCTCCTATCAAAAGTTATAGCCAATACAAGTTTTTCGGGGTAAAATCGTTCAGAAAAATTCTAAAAGTAGAAAATGTCCTTAAGAGGCATTTCCCAAAGTTATAAAGTCATATGACCTCATATGAATTTAAAAATTATATTTTACGATCCTCCGATACGTAAAATACGAGTCGTTACAAAATGTGTACGATATGATATGAGATATGTTCATATTTTATCGCTATGTTGATTTTCTGGATGAGCTTTGACCGTTATACACACATACACACAGATATATATAAACAACGTAAATAAGAAAATCTCATAAGGACACTTAACTAGTGATAAATGTTATTAAAGATGGAAGTTAATAAAATAAATTAGGAAATTAGGTTAGCAACTAGAAGTAAAGAATGCTTTAATCTCAAAAACTTTAGAATTTTGGAAAAAATAAATTTTATCAAGTAAATGACAGGGAAAGGTTGTTTCAAAATCACGGATCACTATCCTTATGCCTTAAAAACTAAAATTTATAAATATGCTTGTGCATTGTTATTGTAAAAGGAAAGGTTTTCCCAAATCTAAGATTAACTGCACAATGCTAGGGTCAATCATATGCATGAACTCATTGACTTAGTTCCGATTATGTTAAGACGTGGCTTGATTTGTTTTCTAAGGATGGAGGGCAAATGTTTTGAAATTTTTTTGTTTGAATGCTTTTGAAATTTTTTGTTTAAATGCTTTTGAGAAATCGGGTTCAAATGCTTTTGGGAAATTTTATTCAAAAGCTTTTGGGAAAAAATGGCATTTAAATGCTTTTGGGAATTCGATTTTTCAAACTATTTTGCTAGTTGATTGAAAGGAAAAAAGATTTTTGATGAAAATTGAAAAAAAATTCAATTTTCTAGTGAATATGGATTTTACCGTCTGACAAGAGTGACAGTATACAATGCATAGGGAAAAAGCTATTTTAGCTTTGGAATTTCTATTTTCATACCTTATTGATAGTGAACATAGCTTACATTTAAAATAATTCCATTTTAGCATCCAAAAATAAACCTTCTTATGCAAATTTAGTAATTTGGAAAAGTCTTGGGGGGCAAAAGAGAAGGTTCCAAGGTGCAACGGAATAGGTATCAAATGGAAGGGTGGGAATGTAGAATGTAAAATTCTCCATCCAAATTTCCTTTTTCATCATAAGAGATAGATTTAGAAAACTGGATTTTCAAAATTTTGAATGTTAAAAATTATGTATTAGATATTGGGTTGTAGAGATTGGATGTGAAACTGATTGAACCATACTCCTACTCGTAGGAGTGTGAATATCATTTTGTGAAAATAAGGATTTTTTATTTTTGAAAACTTGCGTACATATAGAACTACCAGTATATATAAGTTATTTACATCATATTTTCAATATGTTTTAGAAGAATGCATTCATATAGGAGGCGCTGACTTAGAATTATTCAGCATACATATTATATATGTTGTGATACATCGTGCATATTATATATGTTGTGATACAGTGTGCTATGTTACATGATTCCACCCTTAAGGAATTTTGGGAACGAAATTCTTCTAAGGGAGAGAATGTAACACCCCGTAAAGTTAACAGTTATTAATAAATAATTATCAAGGCTTAAAAATGGAATTTGAGCAAACATTAGAAATTGGCCATGAAATTTGCGCCATTGTGTTCGTGGCAATTTTTCAAGCAACTTTCATATTTGGAGTTTTGCAACCGAAGTTCAAACAAAGAAGTTATTAGCATTTGAAGTTTTCAGAAAGAAAATAATTAAATAGGATTAAAAAGAAAATATGTAACACCCCTAATTTTTGTTTAACATTATTCATGTTATTTAATTAGATAAATTAAATAGAATAACGTGATTGATTAGGGAGATGAGATTAATAAAATCCAATGGTCATGTCTTAATGAATGAACTAAAATTAGAACTAACTAAATTAAGAAGGAGGAATTTCCTAAGGAGTAAACTAGGAAATGAGGCTATATGTCATAGTATAAATCTCTCCCTCCACCTTAATAAACTTTTACTCTCTCATTCATAACTCCTTACTATATTTTGGCTAGTCATTAAAAGCTCTAGGAAGAACAGAAAATTGAAGATAAAAGCTAAGGAATTAAAGCTAGGAAATTATCTCATTCTCCAATTAACTAATCAAGGTGAATAATAGTGTAATCATCTCATTTTTACTTGTTTTGGTTCAGTTATAGATAGTAACCGAAAGTATTTTGCTGTGTTGATCATGTTTGGATCTAATAATCATTGTTCGGATAGAATAATGATTTATGGTGATTTATTGGAATTTTTTGGAATTAAAATGATGGGTTTTAGAGTAAAAACCTTAATAAACGACTTCCAATCAGCTTGATTTTTGGATATGTTATGTAAAACGTAATTTTGGAGATGAGTTTTTAATTTCATAATTTTCGGAGTTAATAGGAATATTTTATAAATTTCCTAAGGTGAAAAAGGCATTTATTTCGGGTTTTAATTATTAAAATAATAAAATAATGAATTTTTCCCCGAAATTTTTATATGATGAAGAAATTGTTATTTCAGATTTTTGGTGAATTTTTGAGACTTTTCCCAAGTGATTTCGATTTATTATGAATTTTCTAAGCTAAAATGGCTAATGATTATATTAAAATATTAATATAATTAATTATTTTCAAAATAATTTTAGAAATAATAATTCTGATCTGTAGCAGATTTTCTGCAAAGAAATGTCTTTAACCAAGAGAAATTTGACAAAGAATTGCTAAAATATGTTTTTAACAAATAGGAATTAGACAAAGACTAAGTGTGGTAGTTTTCAAGTCATTTACGACTCTGCCACTGAACCTTCCGTTTTAAAACCATTCCGCCTGAGAAAGCTTTCGTCATTGAACCTTCCGCAGCATTTCTGCAGCGTTTTTGATGAATCTTTCGTCATTGAACCTTCCTCCTGAGAAACCTTTCGTCATTGAACCTTCCGTGGCATTTCTGCAGCTTTCTACAGCGTTTTTGATGAACCTTTCGTCACAAAACCTTCTACCTGAGAAACCTTTCGTCATTGAACCTTCTGCAGCATTTCTACAGCTTTCTGCAGCGTTTTTGATGAATCTTTTGTCATAGAACCTTCCGCCTAAGAAACCTTTCATCATAGAACCTTCCGCAGCATTTCTGGACCTTTCTGTAGCTTTTTTAGTAAACCTTTTGACCTTGTCGAAAGCTACCTTTCGGGAGTAATTGTAAACATTGCGGAAGCTTTTTTGTAACAGTTTTCTCCAGCTTTGTTTAAAAATTTTCAAATAGACATAACATTTTAACCGTAGCTCATTTTTCTATTGTGACAACTCTACGGAAAGGCAAACCATCATTTGAACACGATGGAACAGGTTAGAGACCTTAATTCTGCGCGTATAAAAATTTATGGCTAAAACAAAGTTTTATATTTTCGAAAGGGGTTTTAATCTTTGCTTTCGAATATGTTTGCTTGGTTTTCTTTTCCTTCGAAGGAGATACTTCCAAAGTGGTTGAAAAAATGTTTTCTTTTGACCAAGTTTTATATTTTCGAAAGGTAGAATTTAAAGTAATATAAGGTAGGAGCCTAATGTTTTTAAGAGCTTTCGAAGGAGGTTACCTTATGAAGTCAAAATCAAGGTTTCAAAGGTATCGAAAGGTTTTATGACCGAAACTCTATTTTTAAGGGAAAAACCATAGCTATATTAAAGGAGTATTTATAATGGTTTGAGAAGAATCTATCTTTGATAAATTAAACCCACAGGAGTGGTATTGCTATGTTGTTATATTGTTTCTTCTAATATGAATACATTCACTTTATAATGGACCCATAACTATATTTTGGGGAAAAAGGATAGGAGAACTAGTTAGGTTAACCTAGTAATGAATATAAATTGAATAAACACCCGAATGAGTAAAATATAAAGAAAAGAAATTGGCAAGGGCCGATAGGTTTCCAGTAAGCCCATGAAAACTATATGGTATTGGCAGGGGCCAATAGGTTAACGGTTAGCCCATGAAAACTATGTATAAAAGAGGATGTCAAATAGACAGGTTCATAGTTAGCCCGTGAAAACTATGTGTAAATGAAAAGGTTAAATAGACAGGTTCATAGTAAGCCCATGAAAACTTTGTGTAAATGAAAATGTTAAATAGACAGGTTCATAGTAAGCCCATGAAAACTATGTAATTGGATAGAAAGTCCTTAAATGTTTAATAGGTTATTAGTTAGCCCATGAAAACTATTAGGTTAATAGTAATCCTTGAAACTATAATTAAGACAGATAGTCAGACTGAATAGGGATGGGTAATCCAGATTTGATTTGCTTGTTTTACATATCATCATAATGTTTTGAAATACTATGTTTTAACCATTGTGGATGCAGGACCACAGTATATGGTTTTATAAAGGTTTTAGGATACTAGTGAGGAGAAAACCCGTTCCGCTAAGCGGTGTGGTCTCACTAGATATCTATTTGGTTTGAGATGATAGACTATTATTCATACGAGGATTTATGCCTGACTCTAAGTTTTTGTTTTCCCCTTAAACTCTCGGGTACTCAATTGATTTTGAGTAGTTTGAGGTTTAGGGTTTTTAGGTTTTCTTAGACGAATAAAGCTTCCAGAGGCGTGTTGGAGGAAGATAGTTATTTATAGTTTCTTTTCCGCTGTGTATTTGTATGTAAAGGCAGATTTATTAGCCTTGCTATATACTCTGATCAATCAAGGGGGCATCTTCATATGTCGCTCTTGGCGTATGTGTAATAATTATATTTTGCTAAACGTGGTTAACGTTTTGGGATTATGTAATGAACATGAAATGTTTTGATTTGAATGTGGAAATATGTTTTTGAATTGTTAAATTTTTCCATATTCTTGTGATATGTGTATCAATGTATCTAGCAACGCCGTATTTGGTCGCCGAAGATTAATAACTATAGATGACTGCAGCATCCGTAGCCGTTAGTTTTGGGCCTCCAGGTAGGGGGATGTTACAAAATAAATTATATTAAACTGCATGGACCCCACCGATCGATTCACTCCTTGGGTCGGTCGATCGCTAGCGGCTGACCACCTATAAGGGAGCAGTCGATCGGTCTATTACTGGCGGTTAGGGTTGAATCTTGGCCTAACAGTCCGGATTTAATTATTTTAAATCTAACTGATACGATTGAATCAAGCGCCTATAAGTCAGGCCTAGCCCCTCACTTTTCTTCTCAAATTTTCTGATCAAAACAGTGAAGCTCTGCCATTTCATCTACTCCGCTATTTATATTAATTATAAAATATTATATAATATACATATATAACCGGAGAAGTGCAGAAAATAAAAGAGAAGAAGAGAAGGAGTGAATCGATACGTCACTACACCATAATAGCAATTTCGCAACACCCTAGTGCGGCAAATTAACAACGGACTTAGACCGTTGCAATATTCGAACGGCTTTTAACCGTTGCAAACACTTTGGCAACGGCTTTGAGCCTTTGCTATATTAGAACGGGTTAGGGTTTACGCACTCCCTCAAAACAACGCCCCCGTACCCTTCAATTTTTTTCTCTCCCGCACCTCCTTCCTAATTTCTTCTGGCAATAGAGATTTCCCCAAATCCCATGGCTCTTCCTAATTTCTTCGAATAATATAGCCGCGTCTCCACGTTCTCCACTACTCTTCATCGCTACGTTCTTTCAGGTAATTCCTCTCCAACCTGAAATCTCTATTTTAGTTTGTTTTTTCTCTAATTGATGGTATTGTTAATATTTCCAAATCAAATACTCTTTTATTATTTTTAATTGGTTTGTTGCATTACTGCATTATTGGGTCGATTTCGATTTGTAGTCGCGATTTCAGTGGTTTCGAGGTCAGTTCAGGGTGATGTAGGGGTCGATTCCGATTTGTAGTCGCGATTGCAGTGGTTTCGCTTGGGGACTAAATAAGATTTTGTTATTATGTTGTTTACCTCTTTAATTTATGTTTTTCAGTTAAACCCAAAGTGATTTATTTAAACTGTATATATTTATGTTCAACAACTTTTTATATGTACTTATTCCCTAACAGTATAGTAGCTGCCATGTATATGTGAAAATGTTGTTACTGAAATGAAATAATGGTTGTAAAGTGGGGAGGAACCAAATAAGAGGTAAAAAAACTGAATATTTTGTTTTAAAAATATTGTGTTAAAATAATTTTATATTACAATTATACATATAACAGATCATACTTTCCACTGGTAATTAGAAAGATGATACGAGATGCATAATTTAAGTGCCAATAAGTAATATATTGCTAAAATGGAATGCATAAGTTAGCACTGTGAAAACATCCATAATAATTGCTGGTTTCACTATCTGCGTTAGACCATTTGGTTCCTTCTATGAACTAATTTCCTCCAACTCAATCGTCTGTAACTAATTCTTTCCACTCTATCAAAACCAAATAACCTCACTTCTTAAAGTACAAAACCAATACAATTTGACGTCAATGCTAAGAAGATAAATATTATGTCTTAACTGACATTGGAATCCTCATCATTAAGCTTCTGAATAGACCTGATTCTATTTTGTGAAAGGTATTGATAAATTTTGATGCAAGAAAATAGTGTAAGAGAGGTTGCATGATTGAAATCGTTGGATTTAAGGCGTTAATTTTGAGAGGCGAGCTTGTACTAAATTGAAACCTTATATTTTGTTTGAAATATTTTAATCGGCATGAGGAACAAAGCTAAGGCGAGAGGCAAGGAGTTACCATACGGGGAGAGATTTTCTGAATAACATGGCAGATTAAATGTGTAGAAATTAAATTTACTCTCTGTGTAAACTTTAAAGTTGGTGTAATTTCAATAGGGATGAAAGCTATGACTGATGGTACTTGGGAAACGAGAAGGGCATTAGATCGCTTATTAGGATTTCGTTAGTTTCACACTGCTAATTTATTTTGTCTGCCATGTGTGATGATTGCTATATTACGTATTAGCGGATTATAAATTTTTATTTTTTTATAGCTAAACTGAGTTCAAATTTACAGAACGTTCGGTATTATTAATAACATATTAATTGGTCTAAAAAACTATTTTGATAGTTTTGGCTATAAAAGTCTTATAAGACCTATTGGTAGATGTTAACAAGTGAGGTTCGCTGTTTTATTTTTGGGGTTACTGTGAAATGATGGCAGCAGGTTGGATTGAGTATGGTAGATGAAATACTACTGAGGAAGTTAAACTGCTGTTGGGTGAAATGAAGTGTGTTGTAGTAAATGGCGACAGTAGTATTGTGGGCAATGGAATGTTGTTTGTAAGTGGTGTTGTGTGGCTTTTGTGCTGAATAGATTGGATCAACACACATTGGGTAAAGACCGGATGCTGACCCAAGATTGATAATTACTCCAGGCTTCTTAGTTTTCCGCATTGTTTGGATCTGCAAAACAGTAACTAAAATTAGCGTGAAATTCAGCAAAATTGTTTATCTTGCAGTAGTTGCTAAACTTTGTCTGTATTATTGACTGAAATAATTATTTTTACCACAATTCTAGTGCAATCAATAACAGCAACAAAGTTTATACTGTTGATACGTCTCCATGTATTAATGCCATCAGATACATCTTCATCAAAGCGTTTTACTGTAGTACCAACTCCTGCACTGTTTACACATATGTCTAGACCTCCATATATCTCTACATGCTTCTCAAATGCAGCAGATACTTCACCTGCGCAAAATGGATCCGAAGTTACTTGTCATATGTAACAGTGAAATCTTATATATATAGTACAATGTTAAGTTACATGTCACATGTATATGGTTATATACCAGTATTAGTAACATCACATTTGATGAACATTGCAGAAGGATGATCTATGTCAGGATGGAACTTTTTGTTCTCTTTTTCTAACAAGGAAGCAGTTTCAGTTCCTCTCTCTTTGGAAAAATCAACAACAGTTACAAAGAGACCATTTTTCGCAAGAGCCAGGTTGATAGCTTTGCCTGAAACAGAAGTAAAAGTCAAGTAAGTATCTGTATTGTAGTATGTTTTAAATTATGCATAAGTTTTTAGCATATATATATATTTACTTGAGGCAACTATGCATACAATGGATTGAATTATTGTGTTAGTATCTGTTACCTATTCCATTAGCACCTCCAGTGACTAGAGCAGACATACCAGCAGTTAGTTCCATTTTTCTTGCTAAGTTGTAATTAGGGATTATTAGAGAGGATTAGTTAGCAATTTGGATATTAAGTAAGATTTGAATGATAGGGAGAGGCATGCATATTATGTAGTATTTATAGCTGTTGGTTTCTAATATTTAAAGGCGGTCCATTCAGGTGTGCAGGATGCATAAGTATACAAATGCACAACAATTAGAGACTTTCAAACATAATTATCTTATTATATTATCATATAGTGAAGAAAATAAGATGTGCACTGTCTACATTTACTGTATTTTTTATTCAAAGATGTGATACCCGATAAAAAGAAGGCAAGCATCCTTTTCATGATTTGTCAATGTATGAACGCAATTTTGTCAGCATTCGCTATCCAGACTGTAAATACCGGCTACAGCTCAACAATACACAACCATGTGAACCTACATCTGCTCAGTTTAATTGTGTGAACTGCATCTGCTCACTTTAATTGTGTGAACTGCATCTGCTCGCTTTAATTGTGTGAACTTATTCTAATAAATTTTCTTATCCAAATTTCTATATGCTAGTTGATATTCTAATACATTATTTGATTTTGTGTTTGCAGGATATACTGCTGCTAGATATACCAGTGTTTGCAGAATATTCTAAATAAGTATTTTATGTCAATATTCTAGTCTCCAATAAGCGTTAGACGATTGGAGGAAGACTTTATGTACCGTATGTTGTAGTATTATGTAATGATGCCGTTGTTGTACTATGTATGTTATGTATACTTGTTGAACTATATTGTGGTATGTGTTCATGTTGAACATTATAATTCAAACGTTTGTTATGTTTGGTTTTTGTGTTTAATCTATGAAAAATATTTGGTTTACTAATCTTTCTTCTATGATACTGTTAAATTTGCAATTTGTTGTATTAATTATGATAATGAAATGACTGTCGCTGGTGCAGAGAAAAATTTCAAATATGTTTTTAAAAAAATAAAATATTAATTAGCAACGGATTAAAGCCGTTGCTAGTATTAAAAACATCAGTTATACGTCTACATTTAGCAACGGTTTTAAGCCGTTGCAAAATAAAATCAGGAACGGCTATGAGCCGTTGCCAAGATATATTTTGCAATGGCCCTTAGCCGTTGCAAAATGTACATTTTGCAACGGATTAGAGCCGCTGCTAAATTTTTACCACTGCCCATTTCGCAACGGCTCTAAGCCGTTGCGAAATTATTTTGCAACGGCTTTGAGCTGTTGCGAAATGAGGATTTTGGTACGGGAAAAGATAACTTTTATAATTATAAATCTATATTCCAGTTAACCGAAATGTCTTCTCAGATCTATAATTATAATGGTATGTATATATCTTGTTATACATATTTTTGGATTGGAAAGAAAAATGAGTCAATTAAAGGGATTAATTCGGATTTGAGAGATTTGGATAGCTTGAAAGGTGAGTGGAAAATTATATGATTTATATATAACATTGAAATTTATATTGTTGAGTTTTATTTAATTATTATGCATATGCAAGATTTGTTGAATTGTAGGCTCAGGAAGAACGTATTCACTTGAAATCTTGCCTACATATTCTGTAAGTTAGGTAATAGGAATATGAATGATATTTACACCATAATCTAGACGTTTGGAAATCAGTCCCAAATTTGTTAAAGTAGAATGTTGATAAGATTGTAAGATTTATTCTAGATTTATGATAATTTGGGTGTAAATTGTTAGTATAGATTTAGATTACCCTAATTTGACTTGGAATGTGAATTTCTATGTTTTAATTTATTTGAAGCATTGTTGGTACAATTTAGTTGTATTTATTTTCTTGTAAGTTTCATAAATTATCTAATTCCACAACCGTGTATAAAAAGTGCATCGTTTGAAATAATAAAGAATATACCAAAAAAGAAAGAGATGTGTAAAGTACATATATTCTCCTCCTTAGTTTACACTGTCTATTTCAATAAAAGAAAAGAGATAATTCCTTGTAATTTCAAACGAAGCAAAATTTTCGTTTTTTGGTAATTTATGGAAAGTTATAATGGTAATCCTTTTTGGGAATGATAGCTCTAATATATTAAAATGTGGAAATAAATGTTCCTTACATAATGTAGATATAAGTATGTTATGGAATTCCTAAACGTAGGAATTAATGAGTTAGAAATAGGAATACATACATATATATATATACACACACATACATATACATATGTATACATATATACATATAGACACACACATATATACATATAACCATGCCTGCATAGCGTAATATACGACGATATTAGTATTAATTATAATTAGGATGACTAGTTATTAACAGCGTAGTAAACCATAGGACTAGGAAGTTGAAATGGAAAGGAGATAGTAACTCCAAAATTAGCAGGACAATAAATGTGCAGTTAATAGGAAGTTACAGAAATTAAATAAGGACATAAATACGTTTAATGGGACTGGTTTAAGGATTTAATAGGGCATTTATGAGAAAATGAAATAGGCATAATAGGTTGAATTATAACGAATAAATAAACATCATTAGTGATTGTCCAATTTGAATAATAAGAAACCTTTATTGCGGACAACTGACATTTATGGTACGTAAGAGGGAAATACAGAATATACGTAATAAGCATATAAGATGGAAATAGGTTCATAGCGAATAAGTGAATTAAATAAGAGGAGGCGGTATAATTTTCATAGCAGAAATGATATAGCATCAATAATATGTTTAGGATGAGCATGAATTAGTGGGTCTAGCCCAATATTTATGCCTAGGATAATTAGTTTGGTTTAGAATGGGTTGGGATGCGAGGTCAGTAGAGTTATACAACATGTGTCTGCCCTTACCTAGAGCTACCAATAGTTGTGCATACTTACTACTAATGTGAGGCATCTCCAGCCATAGACCCATGGGGAAGGGATATACGTTTGCGTATAGGTATGGGAAAATATACCAAGGGTTCGCCTCAGATTTAAAGTATTAAATGACTTGGTACCTTTAGGGATGTCAAGGGGTTTACTTTAAGGTGGAAGGTATTAAATGGTCGTTGGGTCTGCCTTCTCCATATATAAGAGGTCTTAAATAACCTAAGACGGTACCTAACAAGGAAATTAGGTCTGCTTCATTTCTAACAAAGAGGTATATAGTAAATTAGATCGGTGTTTTTCCTTGACTTACATTTGGATAGTCTAAACGGGATTTCAGCTGTGAGAGGTCGGTTGGCTATGTCAGTATTGTTGTTGGACCAGTATCTAGTAGTAGGGTTGATATATAAGCTTTGACCACCAGCGGTCCCGAGCGGTTTCTAGCAAAGACTTGGGTTATGCCCTGAAGGATTTTGCTTCCTTCTAGTGTAGAACCCGTATGGAAAACGCACAAACCTCAATTTTAATTAGTTAGTTATTTGTTTGTTGAAGGTAGGCTAGTGAACCCTTAGATAAGCCTTTGAGATGCGCTAGTAATATGACAAAATAAATTATAGAGCCACATTGAGGAGTCATCAGTCTTTGTAGCTAATGGCCGGTTAAATAGCGATTATGTTATGGAGGGCTTGTTACGGGGTTGAAGTATTAAATGGCTAGTTGAATAGCAACATACATATAACCGTGCCTACCGATTAAATAAATATATAACATCATTTATAATTAGGGCGACTAGCTATTAATAGTGTAGTAAATCATAGGACTAGGAGGTTGAAATGGAAAAGAGACAGTAACTCCAAAATTTGGAATAATGATTACAAAATTAGTAGGGCAATAAATGTGCAGTTAATAGGGAGTTAGAAGAATTAAATGGGGATATAAATGCGTTTAATGAGACTGGTTACAGGATTTAATATGGCATTTAATGGGAAATGAAATAGGCATAATAGGTTGAATTAGAATGAATTGATAACATTATTAGTGATTGTCTAATTAGAATAATAATGACCATTTATTATGGAAAATTGACATTTATGGGATGTAAGAGGGAAATAGAGAATATATGTAATAAGCGTATAAGACAGGAATAAAATACTAAGAGGCGGTATAATTTTCATAGTAGGAAATTATGTAGCTTCAATAATACGTTTAGGGTGAGCGTGAATTAGTGGGCCTAGCCCAATATTTAGGCCTAGGATAACTGGTTTGGTCTAAAATGAGTTGGGATGCAAGGTCGGTAGATTTATACAACAGAAGTCTGTCATTCACCTAAAGGTCACCAACGATTGTATATACTTATTACTGATGTTGGACATTTTCAACAATAGGACCCCTAAGGAAGGGATATATGTTTGAATATAGGTAGAGGAAAATATACTAAAGGTTCGCCTTGGATTTGAAGTATTAAATGGTTCAATACCTTTAGGGAAGTAAGGGGTTTACTTTAGGGTGAAAGGTATTAAATGGCCGTTGGGTCAGCCTCCTCTCTATATAAGAAATCTTAAATAATCTACGATGGTACATAATAGAGAAATGAGATCTTCTTCATTTCTAATAAGAGGTATTAAGTAACTAGGATAGGTATTTTTCCTTGACTTACATAAGGATAGTCTAAATGGAATTTCAGCCGTAGGAGGTCGGCAGTCCATGTTAGTGTTGTTGTTAGACCGGGGTTATGCCCTAGCAATTTCGCTTCCTACTAATGTAGAATCCATTTGTGATTCGCAAAGAGCTCATTATTTAATTAGTTGTTGTTTGTCAGAGGTGAGTTAATTAACCCTTAGATAAGTCTTTGAGATGTGTTAGTAATACGTCAATTAAATTACAAAGTCGTAGCCAGGGGTCATCGTTCTCTGTAGTTAGAACCGATTGACTAGCGATATGTTACAGAGGGGCCGTTTCGGGGTTGAGGTATTAAATGGCCGATGGGTCCGTCTCCTCCCTATTTAAGAAGTATTAAGTGTCAGGGTTTTCTTTTGAGTAGTAGAACATTTAAATATATATGTGTATATATAGTTATACCTTGGAGAAGGTTAGACATATCGTACGCGTAGATGGAATTGCACGGAATAGCCGTGAATAATGGACATAACACCTATGGATAAAGTATGTAACTTTCTAGTCATTAGAATGTTGTTTTGACCCTCTCCTCATTACAACGCACATTATAGATTTAGAGAGACATGCTACTAGTGTAAGATGGGAACTACAGATGGTGAAATCTTCTCGTTCATGCTCGGCGCTGGCAAGGAAATTAGATTCCAAAGGAATATATTAATTCCAAGGTGGTAGCCTTGGTCGACATATATGTTCTATTATATTTTTCTATTCCGTTGTGAGTTTATGTAGATAGCTCTATGATATACTTATGTTTATTACAGGTTACAAAAACCAACGTTTTGTATCCTAATGGACTTGGGTTTCGATTTAGTTGAAATTTAAGCCCATTAAGGTATAGGTTGTTACAGACCAACTTTACTTACCTTAGTGGTATATTTTATCTAGAGATATACGTCCCTCGAAATGTAGATTCTGACCCTTGTTAGAAGGCCGACCTCGATGCACAAATGAGACTTCTATGGAAAATCCATATGCGAATGAACCTTAGTGGTTTTAGATGTACTTACAATATTATTGTGTTGTGAGATGCAAGCAGTGCATCTATTTTATGATTTATATTACACACCATAGACACTATATATTATATCGCTATATTTACTTATCAAATGGTTTGGTTTTTTTTAAGGGAAAAACTGTTATGGTGATTCAAACGGTCTCAAAAGCTACTGTTATATGGACGCATGTGTCTTAAGTTTCTCATACCAGACTTATGTCTGACTCGAGCTTTTAACTTTCCCTTAATTCCTTGGGCACTCTTTCGAGTATGCTGAGTAAAGCATGTTTGACTATGGACGCTTTAGAGCTCCAGGAGACGAGCTGGAGGCTTCCAGCTATCTATCTATTTCTATTTCTATTGCACTATTATTATGTATGTATCAGCATTGTGAGGATGTGTAGTTATAACTGTCTAGGCTGATGATAGTACTTAGATTTTGAAACTTTGAAGTTACTCTATATCTTGAAGTAACCCTTTGCACTGTCTTTTTGGATATTGTATATGTAACGACCCAAGATTCCATCACACTAAGATATAATATTTAATGGATTTTAAATATTAAAATATAAGTTTTTATAACACAAATAATATTATGTAAGATTTTAAGATATATTTTTACACAAAAATAGGAACTTTTGCTTATACTAGTAAAAAGTGAAAAAAGTCAGTTTCCAGTAAAATTAAGTTTCAATGATTAAATAAATTATTTTAATTTGTAAATAAGGCCTTTATATTTTTAAATAACAATATACAAGTTTATTTTCAAGTTTTATTTACAAATATATGAAGTTTAACCAAAATGTCAAAATATGATCGTAAAACGTTTTTTCAAAAATCAACGTTTTGTTCAACAAAAGTTGTCGCAACGTTGTTGCACCATTATTTACATATACATGTACACATTTTTAAATATGGTAAGTATTAATAAAGTCACTAAACAAAATTACTTTTTCTAAACAAGATTAGAAAATTCTAGGAATTCATTAACAAAAAGTAAGGACAAAAGGACAAAACATATCAAATCAAATATAACAAAATCTTACTTTATTTTTCATAATGCTTGAGTGATTATGAAATAAAGTTGTGAAGTGAAAGATGATATTAAGTGTTGAAAAAATGGAGTTTACTTTAAGTTGAAGCAAGGGTATTTTGGTCATTTCAAATAATAATTTTTTATTCCAAACTTTTTCTGTAAATACTAAACCATTTCTTCACTTCCATCCACACTTCTTCTTCTTCATTTTCCAAGCTTTTTCTCTCTTCTTCCATGGCTTCCATCCTTAGAAAAATAATGCCAAAATTTATTTCAAAAACAAACTGAAAGAAATATCCATCCAAACACCTCAAAACCACACCCAAACTCTTCCTCCTTCTCCCTCTAACCCATGACCCACACGTTCCACCACCGTAGCCGAGCCTAACTCCCCCTACTACCTATGGCCATGAGCCACCCTAGCCTCCACAAGTCAGATCAAGCCACTTAGAACCCTTAAAGCAAGCATTCGTGAGCTTTCGATTCAAGTTAGGAAAGTTACAACTATTTTTAAGTTAGTGCAATTCCATCCAAGGTGAGAAAACTCTACCTCTTCTCTACTCTTACGTTATGGCATGCTTTTGTACTGGTTATGTTGCTTGATATCATGTTTGGATATTATATGGATGTTGAATGATTGTTTGATTTATATCATAACAAGTCACGATAAATTACACGTCAAAAAATCATTAAAAAATTACTTCCTTATTTAAATTCAAAAGCGTATATGACTTGTTAACCTCTTTTAAAATCATGAGTAAATGGTTTTAAATGACTTAGAAATATTTTAAAAGTATTTAACATGATTTTGGTAAATATTTGAAAATAGTTGAAAATCAACAAGAAATAGGCGCGTCACGTAACGGTAGTTCGTGATTTCGTGCCGCAAAAGATAAATCCATTTATACAATGGATTCGGAATCAGAATTCTTTGAAATATGAATTTTTCAGACTCTTCCCATTATATTTTCCAAATGCAAAAGAAAAATCAAGATTTCATTTAGAATAATTTAAAATATGTTCAAATAAATTTTTCAGAAAAATCGCGCTTTTGTAGTTAAGTGACCAAAGTATAAAATTCTTTAAAATGAATATTTTTAAATGTTTAAAAATATGAAATAAATTTGAAAATTTGAAAAATGTTTTTAAAAAGATTTTAGTTATATATGTGGATTTCCAAATGATAGAAAAGTTGTTTTAATCGAATAAGTTTTTAAAACGCTATCTGCAGCAGTTTTAATAAATTTTAGAAATATAGATTTAAACTTAACCATTCTTTCCCGAATCTTTTGTAAATGTATTTAAATAAACAATTTAGTATTTTAAAGATGATTTGAAAGTTTTAATAAGAAATTAAATGAATGGTTAAGAGGAATTGTTTATAACACTTAAACAATATAATTGAAACCATTTCCTTAAATGTAATAACAAAAGGAGTATGCGGAAACGATTAGTACATTTGTCCCCCTTGTAAGATCTACAAAGATAAAACAAGGTGTGTAACTAAGGTTAGGGATGGAGCAACCAGTGCCCTGAACTTACCTGGCCTCTGGTTTCTCTTTTGAGGCGAGGGGTGGAGCAGATCAAAGGGAAAGCCCTGATGCTCTAAAAAAAGATCATATTTAAGTTTTTCCAAAAGAAAAGATACCCTTTAGAAATAATTTCCAAGGAATAAAAGAAAATGATTTAAAGAGAGGTTTAACAAATCCGTATATGCTGAAATGAATTTAGATATATATATATATATATATATATATATATATCTAAAGATATTGCCGAATGAAAATGTTGTTTACTAATCACCCACATCTAACATTTGTTTATCGATAATTGGATTTCGAAGAAACCGAGGTCGGATTTGGGTGATTGCTATCCGAAAACCACTTCGAACCAATTTACGTTTCAAAGTAAAATATGTTGAAGATAAGATCATTGAAGATGAGGATAGTCATGATGTAGGGCTACTTGCACAAATCCCTCGAGGTGAAATTTACCATATCATATATTTGGTAGTAGTGCTCCGTTATGAAAATCTTCGATTTGCAAGGACTAATCGCTACTAATCTTGGGGATGATTCCCAAAACAGGATGTGGTAGGAGAAGTGCCTTCGGTTTGTCCTATTCCTCAACAACTTGTATGGACGAATGTCTGACATTGCATTTTAAAATCACATTGATTGATCTTTATAAAAGTATCATCTATTTGGTGGCGGAGAAGGCAACTTCTCTTATCTTAACACCCTTTCCTAAGGCATATGAGCTCAGGAGTTATACATTCGTAGAAATCAGTTGTGTGATTATGAAATGGCAATGTGGCATTCAAAGAGGAAAGATGATGTGCTATATGAGAAAATCGGTAAAAATATTTATGATTTCCATTTACGGCGAGTTTTGAGATTTCTCCCATTTAGGAGTATGGTTTTGAGAAACCATTATAGTTGCTTTTGGGATTATGTTGATGATATGAGGCATGGTTTATGATTAGTTGCTTTTATTGTTGAGTTTACCTCTTTCGAGGATATATGTACATAGTGATACTACCTCACTTGAACTAATGATATGTTCCTTGCATTCTTCTTCTCATTCGAGAAGAGATATCACCCCTTTACCTTATACTTCATATATATGTATGTTTGTTGTTCTGTGATGTGTTGTACATTTCGTTGTTGTATTTTGTTCTGATAGATCGTTAGCCACTATAGTTTTGTATTAAGCATTTATTGAATATGTCGATCCACTTGAGAAAGAAAAAAATTAGAGCATTAAGTCGATGTATTTAATAGATGTTTAAGACAAAGCTATAGATGGTCGCTCCTAACCAGCCCTATTCTTCACATTAGCAGACAGTATTACCCAGTAATACTCTTTGTTAATGTGGTCTCGGGGTGGGGCGTCACAGCTTCAAGCTGTGATGCCCCATATCATCGGCATAATCCCAAAAGCAACTATAATGATTTCTCTAAACCATACTCCTAAATAGGAGAAATCTCAAAACTCGCCGTAAATGGCAATCACAAATATATTCTCAAAAGGTAATCGTTACCTCAAGCCTCACACCCGAAAATGGCCAAAAAATGGTAGATGCGGTAAGGCTATGTGGTTCACAACCATTAGGGTATGATCATCCCTTTCTAGATATATTTCTACCCGCTATAACGTTCGGGTTTAAATTATTATGGTGTATGTTAAGAGATGTCTCGGATAGGTCGGTAATAACCGAGGTGATGACATATTCAGTACTATCTAGAAAGAGGTAGGCCAGTCTTGTGTTGGTAGAGGACCATTAGTTGGGCCTCGGTACATTCCTCTAGAGATGTACTACCGCAAGGTAGTCCCTTCATTAGTTATTTGTTAGAAATTCATTCTCCAATACGTGCCTGCCATTTTGATTGTAGAGCCTAGTATGCTGGAATTTAGTAATGGTAACAATTTCGGCTATTTGAATATATTTACTTAAAAAGTGTTTTCAAAGAATGTCATTAAAAATAATACCAAATGATTTTACGTAGAAAATGTTTTGGTTATCATAAGGGAAAACTTTGTCTATGTTTATGTGCGGCGTGGTCTTATAGGATACCTTTGATTTCAAAAGTATAAGCTCTTTTAAATTTTCTCACACCAGTCCCATGACTGACCCTGAGTTTATTTTCTTTTCCCTTAAACTTCGGGTGCCCTATTTTCTGGGCAATCAAGTAGTCAAGATCATGTTAGGGGAATTTTGGTGAAGCATTCTGGAGGAGTTAATGGAGCATGGAGCTGGAGCATCTTATATAGACATCTATCTATCTTTTCTATTTTCCGCTGTATCTAGTTTGTTTGTACCAGCAAGTGTGGGAGCAGGCAGTTATAATTGTTCCTGGCTGGGTTAGTTCATACCATAACTCTGATGTACTTGGTGAGAGTGGTTGTATGTACTATCTATCTATATAGTTAATTGCAATGTGAGAAATTTGTGTTTCTATCTTCTACCTTTAATTTATTTTACCCTTGATAATCTGCCTCCCCGACACTTGGAATTACGACACGTGAATACTGTGGATGTATTAGTGTTGATTTTCGAAGGTCGAGAAGACGGGTCATCACATTTGGTATTAGAACCGAAGGTTAAGCGAGAACCTTGGCTTTGGTAGGGTATGACTCATTAGAGATAGAGTTGGTATTGCCCTAGAATGAGTTTAATCTAGGAGAGTGTGCATGTAAAATCCTTATTTGAATGAACTCAAGTTGTGCTATGCTTAAATACCCATTCCCCAAGATAATTTCGTCTTTGTATTCTAAAGTTATCTTACTATATTCGAGTAGTAGACATGAGTACTCGTAGAGGACAAAGACGGGGAAATGGCATCACCACAACAACCAATGGTCGAGCTCCAACCGCTGCTGTAGTAGAAGAAGTAGCTCCCATACAACCCTAGGTTAACTTTGCCACCCTGTGCAAAATTTATACCAGCTTAGGGGGAAAACCATTCAAAGGCACAGAAACTATCATTGAAGTACAGGCTTGGATTAAATCATGCGAAAGAATCTTTAAGGCGTTGAATATTGGTAATGACCAAAAGAAGTTTTTGGCCTCATGGCAACTACAGGAAGGGGCTCTAGCTTTGTAGAAGTCCATTACCCTAAATGAATCAAAAGGCAATTTCTCATGGGACAGGTTTAAGGAAGTCTTGGAGGAACTGTATATGCCAACAGTCAAAAAATCTCATCTTTACAGAAGCTTTAAGGATCTAAAGCACGATGAAATGACTATTGAGGAGTATGCAAATAAGTTCAGTGAATTATCTTGTTTTGGGCCAGGTCTGGTTAACACGCCTTTAAAGAAAAACGAGAAGTTTATTTCAGGGATGAACGAGAAGTACCAAAGCAGGAGGACTACTCATGTAAAATGATCGTTTGTAGACTTATTGGATTTCATTATGAAACATTGGATAAGAAGAATCTGGTGGTAGCTCAGGCCAACAACAGTAACTGGAAGAAGAGGAAGTTCAATCACAGTGGGAAAAAGCCAGGGCAAGGAAAATCTGGAGGAGGATCGCAAGGTAACTATTTGAAGGATGCTACTTGTTATAATTGCCAAAAAAAGGACACTTAACAACTAATTGCAAGAACCCCAAGGTTCACAGGCCACCACTAAGGAACCGTTATAATTGTCATCAATCAAGACACCTAATAAAGAATTGTCCAATAATGAGGAAGGAAGAGTATGCCCGAGTTTACGCTATAAAGGATGAACCTTCAACCTCTCAGGATGTGAAGGGAAAGGGGGTTTTGGAAGGTAATATTTTTATCAAAGATGTTTAATTTAGAGTATTATTTGATTCAGGAGCTTTTAAGAGTTCCGTTGCTAAAGAATCAGTAGATGAATTAAAACTTAGCCCTAAATTAGTTGATACCCTTATCTACGTAACAAATTATATAGGTGGTATCACTAACCTTTGTATGAATTGTGAAAAGGTCCAAATTTCTCATTCTTCCCATAAATTTCCTTGTGATCTATTTGTCTTAGATTTTATTGGATTTGAAATTTTATACGGTATGGATTGGTTGACTAAGTATAAAGCTGTTCTCGATTGCGATAGAAGGACGATATCTTTATGGACCAGCTTTGGGAAGTTTATAGAAATATCTTTGTGAAGATCCAAGTCCAAAGAGGGATAGTTTTCTTTATGCCTTAGATTCAACATAGAAAGAACTAGAAATGATATCTATTGTTAGAGAATTTCCAAACGTTTTTGAAGAAGTAAAGAGTTTACCCCCCAATTGGGAAATCGAGTTTCGTATCGACTTGATTTCGAGTGCAAGGCCAATTAAACAATCTGATCGAAGGATGGCTCCAAAGGAGAAGGATGAGCTGAATAACCAAACCCAGAAGCTATTGAAGAAAGGATTGATAAGACCTAGTCGTTCAAGTTGAGGATCGGCAGTAGTTTTTGTTGCCGAGTCGGATGGGACTTTGAGGCTTTGTGTAGACTATCGAGACTTGAATAAACAAATGATTAAGAACAAGTATCCTTTACCCCGAATAGATGACTTATTTGATCAGTTACATGGTGCTCGGGTATTCTTGAAAATGGATCAAGCAGTGTTTTAAATCTCGGATTTTGACCAATATCTCGGGAAAATATCTCGGCTATCTCGGGCGATATTTAAAACACTTATAACTAAATAGGATGCCAAATCTCGGATTTTGGCTGATATCTCGGATTTTTCATCTCGGCCATCTCGGGGAGATTTAAAAGCCTGGGATCAAGCCACCGGATTCCATTAACTAAGGATCGTAGAAGATTGCATCCATTTAACTGCATTTAAAGGTCCGAATACTTTCTTCGAGTGGTTGGTTATGCCTTTTGGGCTGACCAATGCACCGACTTATTTTGTAGACCTTATGATTAGAGTATTTAGAGATGTAAAAAAATTCATGTTAGTCTTTATCGATGATATCCTTATCTATTCTAAGACAAAAGAAGAACACAAGAGGCATCTAGAAATTATGTTGGAGATATTGAGGAATAACGTGCTTAAAGCCAAATTCTCAAAATGCCACTTCTGGAAAAAGGAGGTAAGATTCCTTAGGTATATAGTGTCAAGGAACGGGATTTCAGTAGATCCTTTAAAGGTTGCAGCTATTTAAAATTGGAAGCAGCCACAAACTCCTAAAATGATTCGTAGCTTCTTAGTTTTGGTAGGATATTACAGAAGATTCATTCAAGATTCTCAAAGATTTCCTATCACATAACAAAGTTGACCATGAAGGATGCTAAATTTATTCGGACTCCTAAATGTGAAGAAGCATTCCAGGAACTTAAGAAGAGGTTAACTACCGCTCCAGTCCTAGCAATTATAAATGGAAATAGTGGGTTAACCATTTATATGGATGACTATGGGGAAGGAGTTAGTGCGGTTCTAATATAGGAAGGTAAGGTGATCGCTTATGCAAGTAGGCAGTTAAAACCTCATGAGAGGAATTATGCAACACACGACTTGGAGCTACTAGCCATTGTGTTTGCATTAAAAATATGGAGGCATTACCTACTGGGTGAAAAGTTTAATCTCTTCACGGATCAAATCTTTGAAACATCTTTTCACTCAGAAAGATTTAAACATGAGGCAGCAATGTTAGTTAGAATTTCTTGCATCATATAATCTAAATATTCTATATACACCCGGGAAAGCCAACGTAGTAGCCGATGCACTAAGCAGGAAGTATTATTGCTTATTTGGTAATGACTCCGAATCTTCTGGAAAGAATAGCCAACAAGCTGAGAAAAGATAGACAACTTGTGAAGTTCATTAAGGCAATTGAAGAAGAATGAAATTCAAGCTTTGAAGTAGATAATCGTGGATTATTACGATTGAATGGACAAATTTGTGTTTCAAATGTTGGAAATCTTAGGCAAGAGGTATTAACTTAATGCCACAAGTCCAAACTTAACGTTCATTCGGGAATTCACAAAATGTACAAATATATGAAGCACACATTTTGGTGGAAAAGCATGAAAAGGAACATATCCATTTATGTTAGCAGATGCGCCAATTGTCAACAAGTCAAGAGCGACCAACAGAAGATTGCAGGGTTACTTCAACATCTAGAGATTCTAGCTTGGAAGTGGAATCAAATATCAATGGATTTCATTGGTGGCTTACCTCGAATGAGGAAGGGAAATGAAGTTATTTGGGTTATCATTGACCGATTAACCAAGAGTGTACACTTTATTCCAGTAAAGCCAACAATGACCGCTGCTAGCCGTGCGGAGATATATATGAAAGAGATTGTCCGATTGTATGGAGTTCCAATCAGTATAGTAAGCGATCAGGATCCAATCTTTACTAGTCAGTTTTGGGAAGCATTATAGACAGCTTTGGGAATGAAGCTGAGTATAAGCACCGCATATCATCTCTAGACCGATGGGCAAACAGAAAGAGTCAACCATATTTTCAGAATGAATTTTAGGACAAAGGTACAGAGAAGACAAAGATAAGATAAGATAAGACAAGATAAAATCACTTGGATGAATATCCTAATTAAAGAAATTTCTAACAAGGTAGATACGAAAAGAAGGAAGTTTAGAAAATTTGCTTTTAAAACAAGAAAAATTTATATCAAAATAATCTTTGAAAAACCCTTTGAAAAATCATTTTATACTTTGAAAATACGTTCTCTCACAAAGAAATGATTATGAAGTTGATTTCACTCATTCTAGGGTGTTTTTACCCTATCTCTAATGAGTTTTTGCTCCATAGAGCTTTGGTTTTAGGCTTTTGGAAGATCTTCCGAGAGCATGTATTCTATACCTTGGAGGATCATGGGAAAATTATTTGCATTTGGTAGAGTTCTCCTATAACAACAGGTATCAAGCCAGTATCGGCATGGCACCGTATGAAGCTTTATATGGTCGTCCATGCAAGTCACCGGCATGTTGGAAAGAGACCGAAGATTGGTTAATACTTGGTCCTGACATGATAAGAGAAGCCTCATAGAAAGTTGATATGATTAGGACGAAGCTAAAGGAAGCCCAAAGCAGGCAGAAGAGTTATGCAGATTAAAGATGTAGAAATCTGGAATTCTCGATTGGAGATTCTGTCTTTTTGAAAGTCTCTCCGATGAGAGGAGTAGTGAGGTTTGGAAGGGCTGGAAAATTAGCACATCGATATATTGGACTTTTTTCCATTCTTGAATGAATCGACCCACTAGCTTATCGAGTGCAATTGCCAAAAAGGTTCTCAGGATTGCACAACGTTTTTTATGTATCTCATTTGCGGAAACTTGTGCATGACCCAAAACAAATCATAGAAACGGCTGCTCAGGAAGACTTGGAGGTGGAACCAAATTTGGCTGTTATTAGACGGCCTGTTCGAATCATTGATTATGATGAGAAATGATTAAGGAGGAAGGTGGTAAGGTTAGTCAAAGTTCAATGGAGTAAAGATGTTGAGGATTGCACTTGGGAAATAGAGGATAGAACGAGGAAGGCATATCCTGAGTTTAGGATTGATGAATAGACTGTATAGATTGTATCATCATAGTGTACTCACCGCCTGTGGTGTAGTCCCTTATTCATATTTTTGTATAATTTCATCATATCGAATATATTTCCCTTTTAGTAATCTTCTTCTTATCTTAAATTTCGAGGACAAATTTCTTTTAAGGGGGGAGAATGTAACGACCCAAGATTCGATCACACTAAGGTATAATATTTAATGGATTTTAAATATTAAAATACAAGTTTTTATAACACAAATAATATTATGTTTTAATGATTAAACCCAAGATTCGATCACACTAAGGAAATTTTGCTTATACCGGTAAAAAGTGACAAAAGTTAATTTCCAGTAAAATTAAGTTTTAATGATTAAATAAATTATTTTAATTTGTAAGTAAGGCCTTTTTATTTTCAAATAACAATATACAAGTTTATTTTCAAGTTTTGTTTACAAATATATGAAGTTTAACAAAAACGTCAAAATGTGATTGTAAAACGTTTTGTCAAAAATCAACGTTTTGTTCAACAAAAGTTGTCGTAACATTGTTGCACCTTTATTTACATGTACATGTACATGTACATATTTTTAAATATGGTAAGTATTAATAAAGTCACTAAACAAGATTACTTTTTCTAAACAAGATTAGAAAATTTTAGAAATTCATTAACAAAAAGTAAGCACAAAAGGACAAAACATATCAAATCAAATATAACAAAATCTTACTCTATTTTTCTTAATGCTTAAGTGATTAAGACATAAAGTTGTGAAGTGAAAGATGATGTTAAGTGTTGAAAAAATGGAGTTTACTTTAAGTTGAAGTAAGGGTATTTTGGTCATTTCATATAATAATATTTTATTCCAAACTTTTTCTATAAATACTAAACTGTTTCTTCACTTCCATCCACACTTCTTCTTCTTTATTTTCCAAGATTTTCCTCTCTTCTTCCATGGCTTCCATCCTTAGAAAAATAATGCCAAAATTTATTTCAAAAATAAACTAAAAGAAATATCCATCCAAACACCTCAAAACCACACCCAAGCTCTTCCTCCTTCTACTTCTAACCCACGACCCACACATTCCACCACCCTAGCCGAGCCCAACTTCCCCCACTACTTATAACCGTGAGCCCCCCTTGCCTACACAAGTCAAGTCAAGTCACATAGAACCCTTAAAGCAAGCATTCGTGAGCTCTTGATTCAAGTTAGGAAAGTTACAACTATTTTTAAGTTAGTGCAATCCCATCCAAGGTGAGAAAACTCTACCTCTTCTCTACTCTTATGTTATGACATTCTTTTGTACTTGTTACGGTGCTTGATCTCATGTTTGGATTTTATATGGATGTTGAATGATTGTTTGATCTATATCATAACAAGTCACTATATATTACACGTCGAAAAATCACAAAAGGAATCACTTCCTTATTTAAATTCAAAAGCGTATACAACTTGTTAACCTCTTTTAAAATCATGAGAAAATGGTTTTAAATGACTTAGAAATGTTTTAAAAGTATTTAACATGATTTTGGCAAAGATTTTAAAAGAGTTGAAAATCAAGTAGAAATAGGCGTGTCACGTAACGGTGGTCCGTGATTTCGTGCCGCAAAAGTTAAATCCATTTATACGATGGATTCGGAACCGGAATTTTTTGAAATAGAATTTTTCCAGACTCTTCCCACTATATTTTTAAATGTAAAAGAAAATTCAATATTTCATTTAAAAGAATTTAAAATATGTCTAAATCAAGTTTTCAAAAAAATTGCGCTTTTGAAGTTAAGTGACCAAAGTATAAAATTCTTAAAAATGAATATTTTTAAATGTTTAAAAATATGAAATAAATTTGATAAATATGATAAATTGTTTAAAAGAGATTTGAGTTATTAATGTGGACTTTCAAATGATAGAAAGTTTGTTTTAATCGAATAAGTTTTTGAAACACTATTTGCAGCAGTTTTAATAAATATTAGAAATTTAGATTTAAACTTAACTATTCTTTCCCCAATCTTTTATAAATGTCTTTAAATAAACAATTTAGTATTTTAAAGATGATTTGGATGTTTTAATAAGAATTTAAATGAATGGTTAAGAGGAATTTTTTATAATACTTAACAATATAATTGCAACCATTTCTTTAAATGTAATAACAAAAGGAGTATGCGGAAACGACTAGTACATTTGTCCCGCCTGTAAGATCTATAAAGATAAACAAGGTGTGTAACTAAAGTTAGGGATGGAGCAACCAGTGCACTGAACTTACCTGACCTCTATTTTCTCTTTTTAGGCGAGTGGTGGAGCAGATCAAAGGGAAAGCCCGGATGCTCTAATAAAAAGATACTATTTAAGTTTTTCCAAAAGAAAATGCACCCTTTAGAAATAATTTCCAAGGAATAAAAGAAAATGATTTAAAGAGAGGTTTAACAAATTCATGTATGCTGAAATGAATTTAGAGATATATATATCTCTAAAGACATTGCCGAATTGAAATTTTGTTTACTAATCACCCACATTTAACATTTTTTATCGATAATTGGATTTTGAAGAAAACCGGGTCGGATTCGGGTGATTCCTATCTGAAAACCACTTCAAACCAATATACATTTTGAAGTAAAATATGTTGAATGTAAGATCATTGAAGATGAGGATATTCATGATGTAGGGCTACTTGCCACTAGTCCCTCGAAGTGAAATTTACTGTATCATATATTTGGCAGTAGTGGTCTATTATGAAAATCTTCGATTTGCAAGGACTAATCGCTACTGATCCTGGGGGTGATTCCCCAAACAGGATGTGGTAGGAGAAGCGTCTTTGATTTGTCCTATTCCTGGATAACTTGTATGGAAGAATATTTGACATTGCATTTTAAAATCACATTGATTGATCTCTATAAACGTATCATCTGTTTGGTGGCAGAGAAGGCAACTTATCTTAGCTTAACACCCTTTCCTGAGATGTATGAGCTCAAGAGTTATACGTTCATAGAAATCAGTCGTGTGATTATGGAATGGCAATGTAGCATTCATAGAGGAAAGATGATGTGCTATATGATAGGTAATCGTTAACTCAAACCTCACACCCGGAAATGACCTAAATAGGGTAGATGCGACAAGGTTATGTGGTTCGCAACCATTAAGGTATGACCATCCCCTTCTAGATATATTTCCACCCGCTATAACGTTCGGGTTTAAATTATTGTGGTGTATGCTAAGAGAAGTCTCGGATAGGTCAGTAACGACCGGGGTGATGACATATTCGGTACTATCTAGGAAGAGGTAGGCCGATCTTGTGTTGGTAGAGGACCATCAGTTGGGCCTCGGTACATTCCTCTAGAGATGTACTGCCGGAAGGTAGTCCCTTCACCTGGTCAATTGTTGGAAATCCATTCTCCAATACGTGCCTGCGATTTTGATTGTAGTGCCTAGTACGCTGGAATTTAATAATGGTAACAATTTCGGCTATTTGAATATATTTACCTAAAAAGTGTTTTCAAAGAATGTCATTAAAAATAATACTAAATGATTTTACATAGCAAATGTTTTGGTTATCATAAGGGAAAAAACACGTCCAAATTTATGTGCGACGTGGTCTTATGAGATACCTTTGATTTTAAAATATACGCTCTTTTAAGTTTTCTCACACCAGTCTCATGACTGACCGGAGTTTATTTTCTTTTCCCTTTAACTTTGGGTGTCCTATTTTTTCGGGAAGCAAATAGTTAGGAGCATTTTGGAGAAGCATTCGAGAGGAGTTTTTGGAGCATGGAGCTGGAGCATCTTATGTGGATATCTATCTATCTTTTTTATTATTCGTTGTGTCTAGTTTGTTTGTACCAGCAAGTGTGGGAGTAGGCAGTTATAACTATTCCTGGTTTGGTTAGTTCATACCATAACTCTGATGTACCTTGTGAGAGTGGTTGTATGTACTATCTATTTATATAGTTAATTGCAATATGAGAAATTTATGTTTCTATCTTCTACCTTTACTTTATTTTACCTTTGATAATCTGCCTCCTCGACACTTGGAATTACGACACGTGAATACCATGGATGTAGTAGTGTTGATTTTCGAAGGTCGAGAAGCCGGGTCATCACGGTATATTATCGTTCCGCTTGTGAGATTCTGATATTGTATTTTTTTTCTGTTTTGTTTTATTTCCTTTTCTCTTTACTTAACCCTAGCAATCCGTATTTCTAACAATTGGGTATTCAGCACACAAATACCATGGATGTATTAGTGTCAACATTCAAGGATCGAAATGTCGAGTCGTTACAACATACTTACAGGTTGACAAGTTAGTAGAGTGGTATGACAAGAGAAGTAAATTATGAGAAGGAGAAAACCATGTGCATTGAAATTGCTTTACTTGTAGCCATTCCATATGTATCTTAATACATTTCTAGCTTTTTGTTTATTATATTTCCTATTAGACATTATTGAGAACTTTATTCAAATGTTTCTTGTATGGACCATTATTGTTTTAAAACAGAGATGATTTGATTTATTTCAATATTTTATTTTATTCTTTCCGTTATGAGATCTAAAAGTGTAGAATGTTTAAAGTTATATTAATCTCTATACACATAAACCATCATAAACCCAACGATCCATATTTCTTGGCACAATGCGAGTATGAATGTCATCTTTAAGCATTGAATTGGTGTGTCCAAAGGTGTGGGTTGTTTCAATGTATCTTCCAAGTACGATGATTTGAATCACTTAAACACAATCTTAGTTTGTTAGAAAATGTGCACATAATATAAATGGAACAACATAACATAAAGGTAAAATTTAAGAATGTGCAATTACTCGAACTAAAATGAAAATATGATAGACAAATTATGATTATGTAAGGAGAAACATGTATAATAAAGAGCTAATACTAATTTTGACACCACTCAATATCAATCGAATTATAAAAATAATATAGTGGTCTAAAATGTCATATTTTATAATAAATAAAACATAATATAACACGAGAAATATATGTAGAACATAAACCTTGTGCACTCTAATTTATGGAACAAATAAATAAGTTTATGCCTTTACTTCAAATATACCTGTAGATATAATAAATGAAACAAGAAAAATTAACATAATTTAAAACCAAATAATTTATCATCATAAAGCATTAATTGTGTATACACATAAAAATACCGATGTTAAGGAATTACTTATGGAAATAAATACAAGGAATTAATTGATTATAATTCAATTCTGTATTTGATTAGCATTAAGGAAAATTAATGTGTAACTAATTTTCTCATTAAGTATAATTACAAAGAAAAAAGAATTAAGTGAAATTAATTCGTTAATTACGTTGAACTTGAGGTAATCAAACTAAAAGCAATTAATTATTTTTAATGATTGCATAGCAATAATATATGATACGATCCTACCTATTTAAAAATTATTTGTTTACATACATTATAAATAACTACATTTCCAGTGTATAGTTATTTATGAATGCTTCCATCTACATAAAAATTGAAAACATTATAACATAAAAAAATTCATATAAAATCACCGACTATTGCTTTATTGTTTCATAATATCAGCAAGAATTTGGTGGAAACCATGAATGTGCATTTTTTGTAAATATTTTTTAGTATATTAACAACACAATTGAAGATTATATAAAGTGCGGACTGGTTAAGAAAGATAATATCCAAATTTACAGAAAACTAGTGTGTAACCCGTGCGTTACACACGGTAATATTGTAAAATATGGTATTTATAACCGCATTGCACACGGCAATATTATAAAATATGGTATATATAACCCGTGCGTTGCACACAATAATATTGTAAATACAGTAACTATACTTTAATGTTAAAATGAGAACTTTATAATGCAATCTATGATGAACTCGATGAAATAAATGAACTATAAATTGAATTGTTATCATTGACGTATGTTAGTGATTTGTTAGATGAGTTAACATATATTATTTAATGGAATTTTCTTAAATAAATTAAATTTGAAATTATGTAACTAGCTATATGGACTTAAATGTAATTAATAGGAAGAATTGAGATGAACTTTGTAAAAAAAACTGTATAAATTTGATGTGGAGTTATTAAAGTAAAAAGAAAATATTATAATATAATGTATGATAAATTTTTGATATAAATGAATTATAAATTATTTACAGATTATCTTTGTTATTATTGTTAATGTACATAATTTATGTTATATGATTTATATGTCCTTATAGTTGAATGGAAAAGACAGTTTTACCATTTTTCTTAATATGAATATATATATATATATATTAAAATTTGCGTATATTTTTTGGATTTTCTAATAGAACATACTAAATATTCATTGAGATTATTTAAATAATTTAAATTTGAGATTTTGTATGCAGTAAAAATAAGTATATTTAAATATAAAATATCATGGAAGAATTGAAAGGAGTTTAGTAAATAATTGTAGAAATGTTAAAATGTAGGTGTTTGAAGCTAAAAATAGAATTTTTCAATGCAATATATGATAAGTTTATTGAGATAAATGCATAATATATTACATTTATTTATACTGTTTATGTATATTATTTATGTTATGTGACTTATATAACTTTGTATTTGAATGAAAAAATAATTTTATCATATTTGTTGATATGAATATGATATACATATTAAAACCGTCATATGTTAGCATTTAATAGATGAATTAATGAATATTTATTAATTGAATTTATTTAAACCATTAACTTCTAGGTCACATAATTAATTTGAACATATTGACTTAAATGTGCGATGTTAGGTGATATTGAGGAGTGTTTTGTAAATAACTGTATAAATTTTAAAATGTAGGTGTTTGATGTTAAAAAAGGGTTTTTCAATGTAATGCATGGTAAATATCTTAATATAAATGAATTGAACTTTAAACTTGTAATTATTATTTATGTATATAATTTATGTTATGTGGTTGTTGTATTTATTTATTTAAATGAATTGTTTTAACGTCTTTGTTAATATGAATATAGTTCATATTGATTAGCTTTATTAGATGAATCAATTAATAATAGTCTACTAAAATTATTTAAATAGTTTTAAGATTACGTAGTTAATTATAATATGTGGCCTTAAAGGTAAAATATTAAAAAGGAATTGATGGGAGTTTTGTAAATGATTGTAGAAAATTTAAATGTTGTCATTTGGAGGAAAAAACATAATTTTGTAATGCACTTCATGATAAATTGATTATAATAAATGACTTTTAAATTGATTTTGTTTTTATTTTTTATGTATACATGTTATGTGACTTATGAATTTTTATTTTAATGAAAAAATAATTTTACATTTTTTGTTGATATGAACATGATGTACGTATTGAAAATTTCATATCTTCCTAATTCAGTAAATGAATTAATGAATATTAGTTAATTGGATTTATCTAATTAGTTTAAATTTATGATCTCATAATTAACTTAAACATATGGATTAAAATGTAAAATATTAGGAGAAAAGTGATGTGAGTTTTATAAATAATTGTAGTAATTTTAAATACAGGTATCTGAAGTTAAAAATATAATTTTATATTGCATTGTATGATAAATATTTTGAAATAAGTTAATTACAAATTAAATTTTCTTATGTGATTAATATATATTTAGAGTCGAATGAAAAATTAATTTTACCACTTTGGTTGGTACAACTAGTATACATATTGAAATTGTCATGCATTAGTATTTCTAAGAATATTAATGAATTAATTTAATTTGTTTAAATAGTTTATATTTTGGATTTTAACCTGAATATTTGTACTTAAACATAAATATTAGGATGTAATTGATGAATTATTTATAAATAGCCATATAAACTTTAAAGTATACTTACTAGAATGTAAAATGCTATGAATGAATTAGTAAAATATGTGTAAATTAATAAATTAAAGGGATTTAAAAATAAAATACCAAAAAAGAGAATAAGGAGAAAAGAGAAAACTCTTATAATCAATAAAATAGCTAGAACTTTATTATGCAACATATGATAAATTTAATGAAATAAATAAACTATAGTATAAAGTTATTACAATTGTTTATGTATAATTTATGCTATATAGCTTATATACCTTTATATTTGAGTAAAAAATTACTTTATCATTTTTGTTAATTTGAATATGGTATACATATTGAAACCAACGTATTTTAATGATTTATTAAATGAATTACCAAATAATATTCAATTGATTTTTTTAAGTATGTTAAATTCAAAATTATGTAATTAGTCCATATTAAAGGTAAATAATAGAAAGAATTGAGAAGGATTTTCTAAAAACTATAATAATAACAATGCTTAGTTATTTAAAGTAAAAAATATTGAGACTGACGTATGTTAGTGATTACGTATATAATTCTATTATATAAATGTAAATGTAAAATATTATAAGGGAACTAAGGGTATTTTATAGATGATAATAGAAATTTAAAATGTATGCATTTAAATTTAAAAATAATAATTTTGTAATGCACTATATGATAAATTTATTGAGATAAAATGTAAATTGAATTTGTTATTATCGTGTATGTATATACTTTAAGCTTTATGACTTATGTATCGTCACATCAATGAAATAATTTTATCAATTTTGTTAACATGAATATGGTATATATATTGAAGTTTTTATATTTTCATAAATTAGTAAATGGATTAATGAATATTAGTTAATTATTGGACTTTTCTAATTAGTTTAAATTTAAGATCGCTTAACTAATTGAAACGAGTATATAAGCATGCCTAGGTGGGCCTGCATCTAATCACATTGTGCATGTATTAACTCAACAATGCACTTTGTAGCATTTTTCAAAGTATGTACAAAGTTTTGTTTACAGATATAGAAACACTTCCTTAATGAATATGTACCCAAATTCATAATTAATTATATATAGTATATTCAATAAATGAAATGTTATTGGCAGTTGGAAACGCAAAGAATTGTGGATATAAAAACTCCGTGAAATTACTGTCGTGCAGTTAGTAAAGAGTGACGCTGATTCTAAATGCATTTTCATTGTTTTTTCTTTTCATGTGTATTTTATATTACATAAGCCTGAAGAACCATGGGCCAAGCAATTAGAAGGTAGGGTGCGATCCTACCGTAGTCTCCATCCTTAATTCTTAAATCTTAATTTGGATTTTGAATTATCAATGTGTCATATCTTTTGATTAATTCGTACATCCTAACTCAATTTGATCTTTACGATCTCTTGGTTATATTTCTACTCACTCGGGAATTTAAGTCTAACCATACCCACTATTGGAACATCTCTAACTGGTCATCTATTCTTCAATCCCCAAGGTCACAATGTTATGTGATATCGTATAATATATAAGAGAGCATGTCAACAATTCAATATATGTAATAATAACCGATCATTGTACAAAATGAACATGCAACATATCAACAATCAATCAAATATATGTTCAATACGATAGTCAATTTATACACAAATTATGTTTTCAACGCAATAGCTTCTTTCAGAAATGAGTTAATACATTTTAGTACATGCATACGTACTGACGTGTACATGCACATCTTGCCTTGCACGTGTGTTCGATATATGTATATATTTTGCGTTGGAATTATTGAAAGCTATATGTGTGTGTGTACACACACATTTTTTTTGGATTAATTATAACAATAAGTTTTTAAATTTTGATCCATTGCCTCAACCAATAATCGCATCCATTTGAAATTCAGTGTCAAATCTGTTAAAAAATTACGACTTTTGTAATAATCACATCCATTTGCAATCTATACTGTCACAATCAATGGGGGCATTGGCCCCGCACCCCATCTAGGGGGTTGCTATGCCTGGACCCCCTCCATGGCAATCATTATGAAAAAACTTCTATACATTAAATCCTCGTTTACAAATTATAAAAGTTTTAATACTTTTTCCCCAATATGTTTTTTAGTTATCTATTATATTCTAACAGATCAAAAACGCAGGGCCATAGTTAACTTGATTGTGTTAGAAAAAAATTATGATTCAACCTTGAATAAATATCCTAGATGCAAAAAATTATTCAAATATACGTCCGCAAAAGGTGATGTGTGGGAAAATTCTAAAAGGTGCATGGTAACATACTGTTTTCGTCATAAGATTCTAAATAGACTTTTAGTATAAGAAGGCGCACATCTTTTCTTGTAATTTGATGCATTGTTTATACTAAGACTGGATCTCATAAACATGTATTATCATACATAATATATTGAAAAGTAAATTAAATTTATTAAAATTTCTGTAGATTATCAACAACACGTTGCGTCCGTTTCTGTAGAAAAGTAACCTGATGTCAGCTGGCTAAAATGGGTTTCTCTATCAATTTGGTATTTTGTAAAGTAAAATCATTGTATCTTATGTCTTTTTGAAGTTATAATACAGCAAGCCTTCGAACTATTGAGACAACGTAAGATATATAACAACGTTTCTACATTGGATAGAAGGATGATAATTGCGCAAGTGATTTGAAATTCAAAGCTTCATATACCATAACATTTAAATTATATTCCTCTCTAGTGCAAATGTGCAATCTATATACATATATAATAGCAATGAAATCGCGGTCATTGGAGAATGCAACCGAGAATAAAGTACAACTGAACACTGTAACAGTGGGAACACTCCAGGATGCAAGTCAATCATCTCTACCTGCAGTATTATTACTTCAATATCAAAATCATTACTTTAGTATCTGTATAATCGTACTTACACAACCATTTTTACTGATTAATTTTTTGATTACCGCTTTGTGAGTTGTATTTGATATGGCATAGTTTTATCTTAAACTTTCAATTAGCAAAACTGCTTATACTATGCAACAATATTTAACATATAATATAAAGAGTGTTGAAGGAGAGAAAGCTTGCAAAAATAATATATTAAGAAACTTCTCAATAGATTACCTTAGCATTGCAGAAATAAAGGGTGCAAATACAATATCTTGAACTGCTTGTCTACCTGCAAACACAAAGGAAGATCAGCAATTTCGTGTTGAACCATATCACCAGATTTTAATATCATGTTCATGCACCCTAAGTCTGCTAACTCGACAGAAATCACTAAACAAACAAATGGAGTTGAACAATTTGAGCATGTAGAAGGTGATGACAATTCCTAAAATGTAATTACCATTCAGTACAAACACCATAATACAATAATAATGTTATAAGAATTGAACATAAAACACAATTACAATCCATCAAAAAGCATCCAATTTTTTTTATTTCTGAGAGCATCCAATTTCAGATTTCTTAGATCATTAATACCTTCAACATAGCATCAAAACGCATCCAATTTCTGAGAGCACAACATTATTCTTAGTTCGAAAAATGGTTTAAAATACAAATAACATACACAAAGGCAGTGCAATGGATAATACTGTATATATAGTATAATATTATATTTGTTGAACGATTACCCATGTTGAAGGTATCAAGATCCACTGGTGACGTATACTTGAAAATCCAGTTTTTAGTAAGATAGCTACGGTTCCATTATACCGAGCCCGGTTAACCACTGTGCTTATCAACACATAAATACATTTTGTCAGTAAGTGGCACTAACATTTCATTACATTTCGACATTGTGCATATGTGTACATATAACTGTAAAAAAAAGTGCATATCTGTATACTATTTTTTCGATGCACCTACAATATTAGATGTTAAATACACAGAGGACGACTGCTGCATTTTGCATGCAGGCCATTTTCTGGACTTATCCTAAAACCCAAAAGCAAAACACTAAAATAGTATAGTCCCAATCTATTTTATCATCATTTACAGTCAACAAATACTTGAGGTGGGCTTATGACTACAACACACAACTAAAAATGTTTTAATCAAAGCTAAAGAAACATTGAACTGATATTGCGCCAATCAATCAAATATAGAAATGCATCAAACCATTCCTACTTAGACCGCTATCAACATTCATTCTCATTAGACTAATGAGTGGTGTTCTAAGTCGCTATCTATTTTATAATCACTTACAATCCGTAATTCAACAATTTGAAATTTAGGAAGACATTTAAATTATAGAAGACAAATAAAATAAAATAGTGGCATGAAGCCTTACATCTTCAGTGGTAGTGACAACATAGTAACCGTTGGAATTTAAATTAAGCAAATAACTCTTAAATCCAAGAATTGTTTACTTCATGTGAATAAAAGTAACTCTTCAATTCATTTATTTTCCATTTTTATAAATGAAGCAAATAAGTAGAACTATAGATTCATCAGTAGACAAAGTGCTAATTATTTATTTCATATTTTGTTTACTTCAGGAATGAATAATATTCAAGAACATCGTATATCAATTCCTAATGTGAAACCATTGCCAGTATTAGATAAAGCTTCAAGTCCTTCTCAGCGGGTATATTCCGATGCTTACTAATTCATCATGAATATGTACTGCTACCTTATTATTTGTTTACTGTAATTTCATCATTTTAAGTAATCTTCTGAGCATGTTTTTAGTAAAATTTAGGTATTTTTTCTTCTATTTTTATATGATGAATTATGTACTATTTACATCAAATTTTGTATTTCTTACCAAATGAAATAGCAATAGATGCACTAAATGAGTTAGCAACAGGTGCACAAATAATTGTAGATCGGGTATTCAATTGTAAATCATTTATGCACACAACTAATTGTTTATTTTTTGTTTCACTTTGTATTCAGTTACAATCAATATGTTTGTTAATTTTATTTTGTGTGTCAGAAAGCAAGTGGAAAATCACCTTCTAAGTTGTAGATTTAGAAATCAAATCAAACAGAGGCAAAAATAATGAGTAAGGAAATCAAATGTTGTATGGATTTATAACAAAATTTATTTCATTGGTAAGGATGTCAAAAGTTGTATGGATTTATAACAAAATTTATTTTATGAGCTATAAATCAGAGCGGCGAAATTTTGTTCAGCATTCACAAATCAGATAGCCATAACAAAGGGTTTTGAGCGAATGTCAAAAACTGACAGTAATCGAAACATGTAAACATCTGAATCAAAATGTAGAATCATACCTTGTAAATAAAGCAAAGGCGATAACACGCTTGATCTACCTTTTGCAGTTCAGCCAGTCACCTATCGTGGATGCTATGTATGTGGTGACATTGCCATTTTTGATTCGTAGGTAAGTGAAGCCGAACTTGGGGAAGTTGGTTTAGTTTTTAGGATTCACAGGTAAGCGAAATCGGGTTTGGGGAAGGTTGTTTAGTCTTTATGAATCAGGGATTCGATGATTTAGATCTGGGAATAGGGATAAATATGGGGTGGAACAGAATATGGTTCTATGAGTCGAGAATGTAGATAAGACTCGGGAGGGATGCCTGCCGACGTGGAAAATATAAGGGTATTTCAGGTATTTCAAAAAGACATCATGGACGTTAATGCATTGAATTTTTCTTTATTAATAGTAAAGATTAGATACTATAATACTTGATTAGAAATTTCTGATTGAATCGATGATTTTTTATCATGCAAATCCAAAAATAGATTACCTTAGCATTGCAGAAATATAGGGTGCAAATACAATATCTTGGACTGCCTGTCCACCTGCAATACAAAGGAAGAGTAGTCAAGTTGACCGTAAGTAAAAAAAATTAGTTAAGTGTAATTCATGTACCTTTATTCCTATTTAGTTAGTAAAACATCTTTGTAGACAACATTTTTAGCGAAAGTTCCAGTTTGTCCGACAACATATCTTTTCTCTATCAACACCTTGGTATTAGCACTTGAAACTCCCCGTGAAAGAGCCACGTATAGTTGTCCATGGCAGAATACTTGATATTAGTTAAATATAAGGAAAAACTGTTTTGTTTGTACAAAAAAAAATTTTGCTAAAATTTCCATCTATAAAATTGTTTAATAAATTCTAAAAATGATAGTCAAGCATTTGATACTTAGCAAATTTTGCTAAAATTTGCTCATGTTTCCATCTATAAAATAGTTTATCCACCTTTACGTAAAAATCTCATCTTCATAACGCTCTGACTAATGCACTTGATGAACTAAAATTTCAAACAAATTATATTATGATAAAATATTGAAAATAAGGAGATTAGATAAAAACCCAACTATTTTCAGTTAGCATACATAAAAGATATTTTGATAAAATTCAAAAAAAAATTATGATAAGTTTTGTAATAGAAATAGAATGGTGCTAAAAGCAACTGTTTTACTACTAAACCCAAACTTTTTACTGCTAAAGTCAATATTTTATCATACAATATTCTCTCAATTATTCCCTTCATTCCGTTATGCATCTTTTCATTTCCCTTTAATCATGTTCATTGAGGAGCTGCAAGTAAGATACATATTCTTCTTCTTAATTATATTAAAGACGGAAAATACCTATGATAACAACATTTCTATTATTTCAACCACCTCTGGTAAATAATAAAGAGCTATACAACAAATGATATTTATCATGAACTCATATAACATCCAAGTTACATAACTTGTATTAACTTGGGAAAGAAGTACTGTGATTTGAGCATTATTTGGATTAATAATCAAAATTACCTCGCATCTTGAGAATCTACAGAGTAAGATCTATTTGAAACATGGTTACCATATATTTGAACTACCACACCAAGAAAACTAATTTAAAAGAAGCATTTAACTTTATATGCATGCTACCGCATACCATATGCATAAGAAGATTAAGAGAATGGACAACCAAATTAGGTTGATAAATTTTTGTTACTTGGATGTGCCATAAGCCTTTGAGGAGTAAGATCCTGATTTAGCCCCTTCATATTATCCCCATCATGGTGCTTAATAAGAACTATAGTATCCAATTATATATACAGTATAGATGCTTGCTATTTTAAGACAAAATTTTAGTGTAAAATATGTAGGAAAAAATCTTGAGAGAACGTATATTCAACCTCTCAATCCCACATGCCTCCATCTTCAGTGTATATTATACTACAAATTTAAAGGTTTTACTCTAAAATCTCCTATACAGACATTCTAGATATTCACAAACTAATACACAATGTAAGTTTTGTTTTGGATTATTCAAACAAATACTTATGAATCTCATGATTAAAAGTATATCGATATCTCTATGGTAAAATTTATAAATCATATAAGCATATTATTCAGCTATTCATGTTCCAAAACAATATGTAAGGAGTGTAGGCTAGAAGCACTATATGTTGTATTGTTTCTCCCCCAAATTTATTCTATGCACACATGACAGTACCAACATTTGCCCATTTGCATAGTAAAAGAGAAAGGTGATCCTTACTTACAGGTGATGACTATCCTTGCTTCCACAAAGGCGATGATAATAATAACTTGGAGTCCAAATCCTTTCATCTACAAATGTAACACATCTTTCTCAAATTTATTGGATCGATCAAGCGATTTACAAATAAAATTCAATGATTAATAACAAATATCCATTAGATAACTCTAGGTATTCTTGTAATCAAAGTAAATAACATTAACCATAAATCCGTAATACTATACTTTTTGTTATATATGATATATTTCCTTTTTGCTTATATCAAATTGAGTAGTATAATCATAAATGGAAATATGAAGCAATAGCCAATTTTTTACTTAGATATAACTTTTATAATTACTAATGATCATGTAAAATTGTGAATGTTGTGTAGCACCATATCTAATCATATAATTACTAATGATCATCCAGTCCAACGCTAATTCATCTTCAAATTTACAACAGAGAAGAATTCAATTTTACTTCAACTACCTTTAATAAATGCAAACAGTTAATTTAATAATGACACAAATGACAATGTGGTATTTAAACTTTAAATATTTGTATTATTATTTATCCTAGCAATCCATTCAATATATTTGTAATAGTATTCATCTTGACAAATTGATTGCAAACCGAGGATAACATATGAACAGAAAATAATGTTTTGAGTAAACAATTGGCATTATCTACAACCCCAGACTTCAAAATGCATTTGTCACATGATATATACCACTTTTTTTGTTATGTACGATACTACAAACATTTATTGCCGGTTCAATATAAGTTACTATGCTTTAAATTTCTATGGCCATGTAAAAAATAGTATGTGTAGCATTTCCATATTTTTGCCTATAGGCATCTAATTTCTGATAAAAGCTTTTCAAGTCGAATCCAAGGCCATTGGTCTAAGTTAAATTAGCCTGAGGTGTGTTCTACCATTCATACCGCATTCGAGAATCTCCGTGCTTGGCATGGGTTAAAATGGATCCAGTCCAAATTTTAACATCTATATTTTTGTTGTCTATCCTAGTTGATGTAAAAGCATTTAACATATACAGTGCAAATATTATGCACAAAATTAGAGTCAGTGAAACTAAATTCATATTAGTATGAATACCTCAATGCAAATTGGTTTGTAGTACAATAGTAGCACTAATGACTGTATTAACTCATTGATAACTACATTGGCGCAGTGATGATTGGTTGACCGTAATCGTCGACAAGTACCTGCAGTGGATTAAATCAAAATCGGTTTAGCATAATCGTTGGCAATGACAAGTTGAGTAAATCGAATTCAGTGGAAAAGTACCGTTGGTAGAAGTTCAATGGAAATTGGCTCAATGATGATTGAGCGCAATCGTCGACAAGTACTTGTTGTGGAGTAAACCAAATCGACATAGTGATTATTGATCATAATTGTTGGCAAGAGCTGATCGAGTAAAACGAAATCAATGGAAAAGTAAATGTGGTGGACGTTTAATGGAAATCGACTCAATGATGGTTGAGCGAAATCGTGGGCAAGTGCCAAACTTCATTGATTGTTTCAATGTATCTTCCAAGTACGATGATTCGAATCACTTAAACACAATCTTAGTTTGTTAGAAAATGTGCACATAATATAAATGGAACAACATAACATAAAGGTAAAATTTAAGAATGTGCAATTACTCGAACTAAAATGAAAATATGATAGACAAATTATGATTATGTAAGAGTGTTGTAGATGGAAATTATGATATTGCAAGGAGAAACATGTATAATAAAGAGCTAATACTAATTTTGACACCACTCAATATCAATCGAATTATAAAAATAATATAGTGGTCTAAAATGTCATATTTTATAATAAATAAAACATAATATAACACGAGAAATATATGTAGAACATAAACCTTGTGCACTCTAATTTATGGAACAAATAAATAAGTTTATGCCTTTACTTCAAATATACCTTAGATATAATAAATGAAACAAGAAAAATTAACATAATTTAAAACCAAATAATTTATCATCATAAAGCATTAATTGTGTATACACATAAAAATACCGATGTTAAGGAATTACTTATGGAAATAAATACAAGGAATTAATTGATTATAATTCAATTCTGTATTTGATTAGCATTAAGGAAAATTAATGTGTAACTAATTTTCTCATTAAGTATAATTACAAAGAAAAAAGAATTAAGTGAAATTAATTCGTTAATTACGTTGAACTTGAGGTAATCAAACTAAAAGCAATTAATTATTTTTAATGATTGCATAGCAATAATATATGATACGATCCTACCTATTTAAAAATTATTTGTTTACATACATTATAAATAACTACATTTCCAGTGTATAGTTATTTATGAATGCTTCCATCTACATAAAAATTGAAAACATTATAACATAAAAAAATTCATATAAAATCACCGACTATTGCTTTATTGTTTCATAATATCAGCAAGAATTTGGTGGAAACCATGAATGTGCATTTTTTGTAAATATTTTTAAGTATATTAACAACACAATTGAAGATTATATAAAGTGCGGACTGGTTAAGAAAGATAATATCCAAATTTACAGAAAACTAGTGTGTAACCCGTGCGTTACACACGGTAATATCGTAAAATATGGTATTTATAACCGCATTGCACACGGCGATATTATAAAATATGGTATATATAACCCGTGCGTTGCACACAATAATATTGTAAATACAGTAACTATACTTTAATGTTAAAATGAGAACTTTATAATGCAATCTATGATGAACTCGATGAAATAAATGAACTATAAATTGAATTGTTATCATTGACGTATGTTAGTGATTTGTTAGATGAGTTAACATATATTATTTAATGGAATTTTCTTAAATAAATTAAATTTGAAATTATATAACTAGCTATATGGACTTAAATGTAATTAATAGGAAGAATTGAGATGAACTTTGTAAAAAAACTGTATAAATTTGATGTGGAGTTATTAAAGTAAAAAGAAAATATTATAATATAATGTATGATAAATTTTTGATATAAATGAATTATAAATTATTTACAGATTATCTTTGTTATTATTGTTAATGTACATAATTTATGTTATATGATTTATATGTCCTTATAGTTGAATGGAAAAGACAGTTGAAATGACCCTCCTATTTCTACCCTAATTTCATAAGGATTTTTTTTTCTCTTCATCAAAGGGAATTTAAATCAAATAGAAATCAAGATGTCATACAAGTTATTGACATAGCCACTTGTTTCTTTTTAAATAGGCAAATTAGGCAAAATCAGCAATTCAGACGTCTAAATTCTTATGACAGGCGTCTAAACTTAATTACAGACGTCTATCTAATTATGACAGACGGCTCAGAGATCAAAAATTGAAACAGAGAAAAAAAACATTTTGAACTGAATTCAGACATCTAATTATTTTTTGACAGACGTCTATATTTAACCTCAGACGTCTAAATTATTATGATTGACGTCTAAGTTTAATCTCAGACGTCTAAATTATTCAGACTGACGTCTAAATTCGATTTCTATGTACAAGCATATGCACATTTAATTTATATGAGTCTGGATGTCCACCTACATTCATTTACACTTTTAAGTTCGATCTAAACTTCCTTAGAACTATCAGAGGTGATATATAGATTGATCATTTATTACAATTATATTTTCCAGGGTCATTTTCTTTTTCCAATAAACAAAATATATCCAGGATCAAAACAATTAACCAATATAAATATATCAGTACATTCACAAAGATAAGCACATACATGTGAGGATGCATATGCCTCTCTTGTTTGAATCAGAGTTCTGGAAAACAAGAGGATATTGGATTGATTGAATTTAATCAATCCATACATAGTTCAGTGTTATATGTCCATGTTTGATTTTCTTCTTATAAAATCTGTCTGGCATTTAAAATGCATTTGGTTAAAATCTGAATGAAAATTCAGATTCCTATTACAGATACAAAGGAAAAGGTGTGTTAATATTTGCACAAAACATGTTTATGTGCATATATAACTGCAACTATTTGGATCTGGCTTTCAATTCCCTTATTACAGATCCTTCCTTTATTTAAAAATAAGACATGAAACATTTGTATGAAACAAGTTAGATTATGGGAACCTTGCAGTCATATAAAAACATTCAACCTATGCCTATTATCTTTTGTATACACTTACCATGTTTGAAAGATAAAACCATTTAATTTTTCTGAGAATCATCTATCCAGATTTCCCAAAACTTAAATCCTTTCTAAAGACTCAAAATTTGACTAATACATTTATAAAATGTAATCATTCAGTTTTCAACATGGTGTTCTTACTAAATCCACTTACAATATTTTGATTAACTTCTTTAATATCAGATATTAACTAGATTCATAAATTCCAGATACAAGTCAATCTCTTAATAAAATACTTAACAAAATATCCATCCCATATTCAACACTAAATACAAGTAACAATTTAAATCATTAATACATGCGGATTTTATCATTTTGGCTCTTATCTAACTAAGTTTAGCATGCTATAATCCTCATATTTCAAATCTGGGAAAAACTCTAGTTTTCTCATCATCTCAAATATTATTCCCTTGGTATAATTATATATCCTGGTCTCATCTGCAATATTTATGAATCAATGGACACACTGTAATGAACTAATTCACTCCATTACACAAAGATCTCAGGACTTAAACAAGCCATGTGTCAACTTGTGTTACTCAAGAACACAAGTCATTCCTGCAGTGTTCTTGACCCCAATTTCCTAATCAGGTTTAAGTTAATAATAATAACCCTTTTGATTTTTCATGACTAAATCATTCAGTGATCCATTTCACTAACTAAAAACATCCATATCATGGCATCTCATATTATTCATAACCATACAGAGACAAGCAAGCAAACAACCATTGGTGACTAAATAAATAAGGTTCTGTATGTATATGTATACATTCTGGTATTTTTAAAAGGGTATAGGCAACTAACATTGGTTTATGGCTTTTGAGAGAGTTTTTCTTTTTTTTCCTTTTGCAAACATTTGTGCTTGAGTTAAACTCAGAATGACCTGGTTTCACTAAATCACAAAATTTTGTTTGCTATGCACATGAATATATATATTTTCATTGAATCAGGAGCATCAGCACATAGGCAACCCTATTGCACCCCTAATTCCTTTTTGTCTCAAGCCTCAGCACTTATACATGAGTATATTGCAGCTCAACATTATTTACATCTTTCTGGGTTGAGCCAAAACCAATACTATTTGCCTATTTTCAACATTTTATTTTCTGGGTATTTGTTTATGTTCCTAAACATTAACATATCAGAGATCTGGATTTATAAAGCATATATGTATACTAACTACACATAAAACTTTCTTATAAATAAACAAGTAAAACAACAAAAGAGGATCAAAACGTTTTCAGATTTAAATTCACAGATAAGCATTCATATATGAAAATACTCTTTTAAGAAAATTACTTATAACTGGATGCCTACATTAGGACTTATTGCCTTAGATTTTTGAGTGAGTTTTCTCACCTAGCTCTCTTCTTTGCTTCCTTAATTAATTGATGAACTTCTGTCTTTAGCCTCAAGCTCTCTTCCTTCCCTTGTCTTATGATTTCTATAGTGTTGTTTTCTTTTCTCTTTTTTTTTCAAAGTTCTTTTCTGAGAAGGAGAGGAGGCTGCTGCATATACATGTATATATACAGGGTCTTCCTTAGGGTTTTGGGTATTGGCTAAAGCCATTTTTGCCCACCAAAAAAATCATGTTATCTGCATTTTATTTAAACCCAAAGTTCTACCCTTCCCGGCTTAATTTAGGTGAAGAGAAAAATGGTTACATTCTTTTCAGAATTTTGCTTTTCAGAAAATACTTTTTCCTTTGTCTACAATCATGCCAAAAATGTGACTTGATTTTATTATTTATCAAAGACTCTTCCTAATTCTGCCTATAGCAAACATTTCTCTATTTTATCTTATTTTTTTTCTATTTTTAGCTTTCATGTAAATGGCATGTACTTCCTTTATTTATTTATAATAGGATTAGTTCTTTTTATATCTTCATTCTTTCTTTCTTTCTGCCTATCTATAAAATATATTGGTATGTTTTATTTTGCTGAATTGAACTCTAGTAATTTTATTAACACATATATATTTATATAAGTCTTACTGAAATAATTAGTACACCTATATATATATATATATATATATATATTTATACATCATTCTGTATTGACACACACATGCACATGTATACTCAAAAATATTCAGTAGCATCCATATATTTTTATTTACTTATGCATTCAACTTTTAAGGATTTAATCTATATATATATATATATTCCCATACATATCAATATGTATTTATCCTTAAAGTTCAGAGATTTTTAGCTTTAGTTCATGTGCATTTCCTGTGCACACATGTACACACATACTGATACACTATCAAGCTATATCAATCCCCTTTCAAAATTTATTCAAAAAATATTTTGAATTCATTTATATTTGTCAGAATAAATTCCTAAAATCTTGGGTCATTACATACACCCCTCCTTTTAGAAATTGTGTCCCACAATTTACCTAAGCTTAAAATAAATTTTAAACTTGATTCAGAGAACAAATACATTCTCAACCAAATAAATTTTTAGTTTTGTTATGACTAAAAACATATGCATCTAACAAAAGAAAACAATCAAAAATCAGAATTACCTTTAATCTGAAAATAGCTTAGGATAATTCATCCTAACTTTGTCCTCTAATTCCCATGTGCAATCACTAGGATCAAGACTCCACTGTACCTTCACAAGTTTCAGAGATTTATTTCTCAACTTCTTCACATCTTTTGCCAAAATTCCCACTGGATCCTTTTCATAAATCAAATTAGAATTTATCTGCACTTGGGTTGGGGTCTCAAGAATTTCTGCCTTGTCATGGACCCACCTTCTCAATTGTGATACATGAAAAACATCATGTATACCTTGCATGTTTTCTGGTAATTCCAACTTATATGCCAAGGGACCAATTCTTTCCAAAATTTTGTATGGTCCAATATATCTTGGGGTTAACTTGCCTTGTTTTCCAAACCTCAGCACATTTTTCATAGGTGAGATTTTGATGAAAACAAAATTTCCCACTTCATATTCTACCTGCCTTCTTCTCATGTCTGCAAATTTCTTTTGCCTATCTTGAGCTGCCGCCATTCTCCTTCTTATCAACTCAATTTTCTCCTTAGTTTCTCGTATGTACTCAGGTCCTAAAATAGACCTTTCTCCTGCTTCTTCCCAACAAACAGGTGACAAACAGGGTTTACCATATAAGGCTTCAAATGGAGCCATTCCTATGGTGCTTTGGTAGCTATTGTTGTATGTAAATTCAACTAGATGAAGATAATCTTCCCAGTTACCCCCAAAATCCAGTATACATGCCCTCAACATGTCCTCCAAAACTTTGTTTACTACCTCAGTCTTCCCATCTGATTGAGGATGGTAGGCAGTACTTAAACATAGTTCACTTCCCATTGCTTCTTGAAAGCTTCTCCAGAATTTTGAAGTGAAGATGGTATCCCTATCACTCACAATGGTTTTGGGAATGCCATGTAACTTTACCACTTCCTTTATAAAAATTTGAGCTAATTTTGGTGCTGTTCTTTCTGACTTGACTGGGATGAAGTGTGCTACCTTGGTTAGCCTATCAACTATCACCCATATACTTGTATTACCTCTCTTAGATCTAGGCAGTCCATCTATGAAGTCCATAGATATGTCTTCCCACTTCCACTGTGATACACTAAGAGACTGCATCAACCCTGATGGTCTTTGGGTTTCAGCTTTGACTTGTTGGCAAGTCATACATTTGGCAATGTATTTAGCTACATCAGATTTCATCCCCTTCCACCAGAAGTCTCTTTTCAAATTTTGGTACATTTTTGTGTTGCCTGGGTGTATGGAGTATTTACTTCTGTGATATTCATTCAATATCTCTTTCTTCAATTCTGTGTCCTCTGGTACACACATTCTATTTTGGTATCTCATATAACCATTTTTATCAATATGGTGATTCATCACTTCCTCCCCTCTTGAGAGGAGCATTTTCTTCTCTAATAAGTTGGCATCTTGTTCTTGCATTTTTCCTACCTTCAGAATTAAATCTGGTTGAAGTGTCATTAAGCTTAACTTCCCTTTATCTTCTTGTGCACAATGTATCTGCTCATCCATGTGCACACAACCATTCTCCCCAATTTCTAACTCAGTTAGCAAAGACAAGTCTTTAAATTCTTCTATCATCATCATAGCCAATTTAGCATGCTGTCTACTTAGAGCATCTGCAACTTTGTTTGCTTTGCCTGGTGTATAGAGTATGTCAAAGTCATAGGCAGCTAAGAACTCCACCCATCTATGTTGCCTCATGTTCAAGTCTTTTTGTGAAAACAAATATTTCAGAGACTTGTGGTCAGTGTACAGTTCAAACTTTGTGCCTAACAAATAATGTCTCCAAAGTTTTAAAGCATAAATCACAGCTGCTAATTCGAGATCATGTGTGGCATACCTTACTTCATGGGGTTTAAGTTGTCTGGATGCATATGCAATGACTTGGCCTTGTTGCATCAACACTGCACCCAAGCCAAATCCACTAGCATCAGTGTATACCACTAATTCTTCATTTCCATGAGGTACCTTTAAAATTGGAGCATTCACCAATGCCTCCTTCAACTGTTCAAAAGACTTCTCACATTTTTCTGACCAAACAAAAGCTTGGTTCTTCCTGGTTAGGTTAGTGAGTGGTGTAGAAATTTTTGAAAAATCTTTTATAAACCTCCTATAATACCCTGCCATCCCCATGAATGACCTCACTTCACTCACAGTGCTTGGCCTCTTCCATGCTTGAATAGCCACTACTTTATTGGGGTTCACAGAAATTCCTTGAGCAGATATAACATGGCCAAGGAAATGTACTTCCTCTTTCCAAAATACACATTTTGAAAATTTTGCCTTTAAATCTTTTTCCCTTAACCTAGACAAAACTAGGTGCAAATGATGCTTATGTTCTTCCACTGTTTTGGAATAAATCAAAATGTCATCTATAAAAATAAGCACAAACTTGTCTAAACAATCTCTAAAGGTTCTGTTCATTAAATCTACAAAGTATGATGGTGCATTGGTCAAGCCAAATGGCATAACCAAAAATTCATACAACCCATACCTAGTGTTAAAGGCAGTGTACTTGATGCTTGATTCTTCCACCTTCATTTGATGAAAACCAGATGCTAAGTCTAGTCTAGAAAATACTTTTGCCCCTGCTAATTGATCAAAAAGATCATCTATTCTTGGCAATGGGTATTTATTTTTAATAGTTACCTTGTTTAATTCTCTATAATCTATACAGAGTCTTAAGGAGCCATCTTGTTTCTTAACAAATACCACTGGTGCTCCCCAGCAAGAATTACTTGGTCTTATAAAACCCTTTTCTTCCAGTTCTTCTAACTGTTTCTTTAATTCCTTTAGTTCATTTGGCCCCATTCTAGTTGGCTTTTTAATCACTGGGCTTGCTCCTGGAACTAGATTGATCTGGAACTCTACTGGTCTATGGTGTGGAACACCCTTGACCTCACCAAACACATCCAAATATTCATTGACTATGGGAATTTCTTCAATGGTTAGTTCACTAGGATCTTTTTCTGAGTCAACTAAATGATATAGTTTTCCTTCCTTAGCTACTTCACATAAAACTGTGATTCTCTGACCTCTAGAATTTAGCAATGATATGGTGGATGAGTCTAAATTAATTATGGCTTTAAATTGCCTTAACCAGTCTACCCCCAATATAACACCTATATTGGGTAATTCAAAACATATAAATTGGAAATAAAAACATTTCCTCCTATGTTTAATTCCACATCCACACAAATCATATTCAAAACACTAGAACTCCCCAGTGGACTTTGTATATGCAATGGGGTTTCAACCAATATGCAATTCAGTTTTAGCATTTTAACTAGTTCATAAGAAATTAAATAGTGAGTTGCCCCAGTATCATATACTACTGCTATGGGTATGGCACAAATAAGTAATGTACCTTCCACTTGGCTATGGTTTTCTATGTTACTCTCCACTGTGGCTTTGCCTTTTCCTTCCAAATTTGCCAATTTTCCTTGCTGTTTGTACTCAGGACAATTCCTCTTCATATGCCCCTCTTTCCCACATAGATAGCACTTGAAAGCTCCTCCTTTCAATTCTGGACATCTTGGTTTGATATGTCCTTCTTTTCCACACTGATGGCACACAATTTTCTTCTTGGTTTCCTTAGCTTTGACATCTCCAGTGCCTTTGTTACTGGCCTCTTCCTTCTTCTTATCATAAGGGTGGTATTTCCCCTTACCCTTCTTGGTATTATTGTTCTTAAAATTTCTGAACTTCTCCCTTTCCTTGTCATGCTGTTCCAACCTCAAAGCTAAGTCTATCACATGGTCAAAAGTCCTGTCTGCATAGGGTAACATGGCTCTGCTAAGTCCTGGGTTCAACCCTTTTATGTACCTATCATTTTTGGATGCCTCATCTGCCACAAGCATTGCTCCATATGTGGAAAGCCCCTCAAACTTTTGAGTGTATTCTGTGACAGTCATGGTTCCTTGTCTAAGTCTAATAAATTCTTCTAGCAAGGTAGTCTTTGCTGATGCTGCTATAAACCTTGCTTCCAACATCTCTTTGAATTGATTCCAAGTGATTTCATTCTCATTTCTTCCTGCAATGATAACTTCCCACCAGCCTAAAGCTACTCCTTTTAGCTGTCTTGAAGCCACTTGCCTCTTTCTTTGATCATCAAGTTGCATGTCATTGAAAATTCTTTCCAATGTTCTCAACCATGTTTTAATTTCCATGATACTCTCTGTGCCTTCAAAGCTTTTGCCTCCTAAATGAGTATATGTCTTAAGTAATTTTGAGAGTTCTTCATAGGGATTTTCTTGCCTTTGTCCTGCCCCATCCCTAAATGCTCTCACCAAGTCTTGCAGATTGACCATTGGTGGTGCATGGGAAGATCCTGCTCCCTGATTTGGTGGTCTCCCTACCATAGTTTGCTAATAATAATAATTTACATAGCTGGTTAGTTTGATTGGTAATTTTATTATTTCAGTGTTTTTTTTTTCACACTGAAAACATTGATATATATATATATTCAGTTCCTTTAAATTTTATTTCTACCTAAGAACTTGATCATTACTTCTACTATGTTGAATAACATAGCTCTGATACCAACTGAAATGACCCTCCTATTTCTACCCTAATTTCATAAGGATTTTTTTTTCTCTTCATCAAAGGGAATTTAAATCAAATAGAAATCAAGATGTCATACAAGTTATTGACATAGCCACTTGTTTCATTTTAAATAGGCAAATTAGGCAAAATCAGCAGTTCAGACGTCTAAATTCTTATGACAGGCGTCTAAACTTAATTACAGACGTCTATCTAATTATGACAGACGGCTCAGAGATCAAAAACTGAAACAGAGAAAAAAAAACATTTTGAACTGAATTCAGACATCTAATTATTTTTTGACAGACGTCTATATTTAACCTATGACGTCTAAATTATTATGACTGACGTCTAAGTTTAATCTCAGACGTCTAAATTATTCAGACTGACGTCTAAATTCGATTTCTATGTACAAGCATATGCACATTTAATTTATATGAGTCTGGATGTCCACTTACATTCATTTACACTTTTAAGTTCGATCTAAACTTCCTTAGAACTATCAGAGGTGATATATAGATTGATCATTTATTACAATTATATTTTCCAGGGTCATTTTCTTTTTCCAATAAACAAAATATATCCAGGATCAAAACAATTAACCAATATAAATATATCAGTACATTCACAAAGATAAGCACATACATGTGAGGATGCATATGCCTCTCTTGTTTGAATCAGAGTTCTGGAAAACAAGAGGATATTGGATTGATTGAATTTAATCAATCCATACATAGTTCAGTGTTATATGTCCATGTTTGATTTTCTTCTTATAAAATCTGTCTGGCATTTAAAATGCATTTGGTTAAAATCTGAATGAAAATTCAGATTCCTATTACAGATACAAAGGAAAAGGTGTGTTAATATTTGCACAAAACATGTTTATGTGCATATATAACTGCAACTATTTGGATCTGGCTTTCAATTCCCTTATTACAGATCCTTCCTTTATTTAAAAATAAGACATGAAACATTTGTATGAAACAAGTTAGATTATGGGAACCTTGCAGTCATATAAAAACATTCAACCTATGCCTATTATCTTTTGTATACACTTACCATGTTTGAAAGATAAAACCATTTAATTTTTCTGAGAATCATCTATCCAGATTTCCCAAAACTTAAATCCTTTCTAAAGACTCAAAATTTGACTAATACATTTATAAAATGTAATCATTCAGTTTTCAACATGGTGTTCTTACTAAATCCACTTACAATATTTTGATTAACTTCTTTAATATCAGATATTAACTAGATTCATAAATTCCAGATACAAGTCAATCTCTTAATAAAATACTTAACAAAATATCCATCCCATATTCAACACTAAATACAAGTAACAATTTAAATCATTAATACATGCGGATTTTATCATTTTGGCTCTTATCTAACTAAGTTTAGCATGCTATAATCCTCATATTTCAAATCTGGGAAAAACTCTAGTTTTCTCATCATCTCAAATATTATTCCCTTGGTATAATTATCTATCCTGGTCTCATCTGCAATATTTATGAATCAATGGACACACTGTAATGAACTAATTCACTCCATTACACAAAGATCTCAGGACTTAAACAAGCCATGTGTCAACTTGTGTTACTCAAGAACACAAGTCATTCCTGCAGTGTTCTTGACCCCAATTTCCTAATCAGGTTTAAGTTAATAATAATAACCCTTTTGATTTTTCATGACTAAATCATTCAGTGATCCATTTCACTAACTAAAAACATCCATATCATGGCATCTCATATTATTCATAACCATACAGAGACAAGCAAGCAAACAACCATTGGTGACTAAATAAATAAGGTTCTGTATATATATGTATACATTCTGGTATTTTTAAAAGGGTATAGGCAACTAACATTGGTTTATGGCTTTTGAGAGAGTTTTTCTTTTTTTTTCCTTTTGCAAACATTTGTGCTTGAGTTAAACTCAGAATGACCTGGTTTCACTAAATCACAAAATTTTGTTTGCTATGCACATGAATATATATATTTTCATTGAATCAGGAGCATCAGCACATAGGCAACCCTATTGCACCCCTAATTCCTTTTTGTCTCAAGCCTCAGCACTTATACATGAGTATATTGCAGCTCAACATTATTTACATCTTTCTGGGTTGAGCCAAAACCAATACTATTTGCCTATTTTCAACATTTTATTTTCTGGGTATTTGTTTATGTTCCTAAACATTAACATATCAGAGATCTGGATTTATAAAGCATATATGTATACTAACTACACATAAAACTTTCTTATAAATAAACAAGTAAAACAACAAAAGAGGATCAAAACGTTTTCAGATTTAAATTCACAGATAAGCATTCATATATGAAAATACTCTTTTAAGAAAATTACTTATAACTGGCTGCCTACATTAGGACTTATTGCCTTAGATTTTTGAGTGAGTTTTCTCACCTAGCTCTCTTCTTTGCTTCCTTAATTAATTGATGAACTTCTGTCTTTAGCCTCAAGCTCTCTTCCTTCCCTTCTCTTATGATTTCTATGGTGTTGTTTTCTTTTCTCTTTTTTTTTCAAAGTTCTTTTCTGAGAAGGAGAGGAGGCTGCTGCATATACATGTATATATACAGGGTCTTCCTTAGGGTTTTGGGTATTGGCTAAAGCCATTTTTGCCCACCAGAAAAATCATGTTATCTGCATTTTATTTAAACCCAAAGTTCTACCCTTCCCGGCTTAATTTAGGTGAAGAGAAAAATGGTTACATTCTTTTCAGAATTTTGCTTTTCAGAAAATACGTTTTCCTTTGTCTACAATCATGCCAAAAATGTGACTTGATTTTATTATTTATCAAAGACTCTTCCTAATTCTGCCTATAGCAAACATTTCTCTATTTTATCTTATTTTTTTCTATTTTTAGCTTTCATGTAAATGGCATGTACTTCCTTTATTTATTTATAAGAGGATTAGTTCTTTTTATATCTTCATTCTTTCTTTCTTTCTGCCTATCTATAAAATATATTGGTATGTTTTATTTTGCTGAATTGAACTCTAGTAATTTTATTAACACATATATATTTATATAAGTCTTACTGAAATAATTAGTACACCTATATATATATATATTTATACATCATTCTGTATTGACACACACATGCACATGTATACTCAAAAATATTCAGTAGCATCCATATATTTTTATTTACTTATGCATTCAACTTTTAAGGATTTAATCTATATATATATATATATATATTCCCATACATATCAATATGTATTTATCCTTAAAGTTCAGAGATTTTTAGCTTTAGTTCATGTGCATTTCCTGTGCACACATGTACACACATACTGATACACTATCAAGCTATATCAATCCCCTTTCAAAATTTATTCAAAAATTATTTTGAATTCATTAATATTTGTCAGAATAAATTCCTAAAATCTTGGGTCATTACAACAGTTTTACCATTTTTCTTAATATGAATATATATATATATATATTAAAATTTGCGTATATTTTTTGGATTTTCTAATAGAACATACTAAATATTCATTGAGATTATTTAAATAATTTAAATTTGAGATTTTGTATGCAGTAAAAATAAGTATATTTAAATATAAAATATCATGGAAGAATTGAAAGGAGTTTAGTAAATAATTGTAGAAATGTTAAAATGTAGGTGTTTGAAGCTAAAAATAGAATTTTTCAATGCAATATATGATAAGTTTATTGAGATAAATGCATAATATATTACATTTATTTATACTGTTTATGTATATTATTTATGTTATGTGACTTATATAACTTTGTATTTGAATGAAAAAATAATTTTATCATATTTGTTGATATGAATATGATATACATATTAAAACCGTCATATGTTAGCATTTAATAGATGAATTAATGAATATTTATTAATTGAATTTATTTAAACCATTAACTTCTAGGTCACATAATTAATTTGAACATATTGACTTAAATGTGCGATGTTAGGTGATATTGAGGAGTGTTTTGTAAATAACTGTATAAATTTTAAAATGTAGGTGTTTGATGTTAAAAAAGGGTTTTTCAATGTAATGCATGGTAAATATCTTAATATAAATGAATTGAACTTTAAACTTGTAATTATTATTTATGTATATAATTTATGTTATGTGGTTGTTGTATTTATTTATTTAAATGAATTGTTTTAACGTCTTTGTTAATATGAATATAGTTCATATTGATTAGCTTTATTAGATGAATCAATTAATAATAGTCTACTAAAATTATTTAAATAGTTTTAAGATTACGTAGTTAATTATAATATGTGGCCTTAAAGGTAAAATATTAAAAAGGAATTGATGGGAGTTTTGTAAATGATTGTAGAAAATTTAAATGTTGTCATTTGGAGGAAAAAACATAATTTTGTAATGCACTTCATGATAAATTGATTATAATAAATGACTTTTAAATTGATTTTGTTTTTATTTTTTATGTATACATGTTATGTGACTTATGAATTTTTATTTTAATGAAAAAATAATTTTACATTTTTTGTTGATATGAACATGATGTACGTATTGAAAATTTCATATCTTCCTAATTCAGTAAATGAATTAATGAATATTAGTTAATTGGATTTATCTAATTAGTTTAAATTTATGATCTCATAATTAACTTAAACATATGGATTAAAATGTAAAATATTAGGAGAAAAGTGATGTGAGTTTTATAAATAATTGTAGTAATTTTAAATATAGGTATCTGAAGTTAAAAATATAATTTTATATTGCATTGTATGATAAATATTTTGAAATAAGTTAATTACAAATTAAATTTTCTTATGTGATTAATATATATTTAGAGTCGAATGAAAAATTAATTTTACCACTTTGGTTGGTACAACTAGTATACATATTGAAATTGTCATGCATTAGTATTTCTAAGAATATTAATGAATTAATTTAATTTGTTTAAATAGTTTATATTTTGGATTTTAACCTGAATATTTGTACTTAAACATAAATATTAGGATGAAATTGATGAATTATTTATAAATAGCCATATAAACTTTAAAGTATACTTACTAGAATGTAAAATGCTATGAATGAATTAGTAAAATATGTGTAAATTAATAAATTAAAGGGATTTAAAACTAAAATACCAAAAAAGAGAATAAGGAGAAAAGAGAAAACTCTTATAATCAATAAAATAGCTAGAACTTTATTATGCAACATATGATAAATTTAATGAAATAAATAAACTATAGTATAAAGTTATTACAATTGTTTATGTATAATTTATGCTATATAGCTTATATACCTTTATATTTGAGTAAAAACTTACTTTATCGTTTTTGTTAATTTGAATATGGTATACATATTGAAACCAACGTATTTTAATGATTTATTAAATGAATTACCAAATAATATTCAATTGATTTTTTTAAGTATGTTAAATTCAAAATTATGTAATTAGTCCATATTAAAGGTAAATAATAGAAAGAATTGAGAAGGATTTTGTAAAAACTATAATAATAACAATGCTTAGTTATTTAAAGTAAAAAATATCGAGACTGACGTATGTTAGTGATTACGTATATAATTCTATTATATAAACATAAATGTAAAATATTATAAGGGAATTAAGGGTATTTTATAGATGATAATAGAAATTTAAAATGTATGCATTTAAATTTAAAAATAATAATTTTGTAATGCACTATATGATAAATTTATCGAGATAAAATGTAAATTGAATTTGTTATTATCGTGTATGTATATACTTTAAGCTTTATGACTTATGTATCGTCACATCAATGAAATAATTTTATCAATTTTGTTAACATGAATATGGTATATATATTGAAGTTTTTATATTTTCATAAATTAGTAAATGGATTAATGAATATTAGTTAATTATTGGACTTTTCTAATTAGTTTAAATTTAAGATCGCTTAACTAATTGAAACGAGTATATAAGCATGCCTAGGTGGGCCTGCATCTAATCACATTGTGCATGTATTAACTCAACAATGCACTTTGTAGCATTTTTCAAAGTATGTACAAAGTTTTGTTTACAGATATAGAAACACTTCCTTAATGAATATGTACCCAAATTCATAATTAATTATATATAGTATATTCAATAAATGAAATGTTATTGGCAGTTGGAAACGGAAAGAATTGTGGATATAAAAACTCCGTGAAATTACTGTCGTGCAGTTAGTAAAGAGTGACGCTGATTCTAAATGCATTTTCATTGTTTTTTCTTTTCATGTGTATTTTATATTACATAAGCCTGAAGAACCATGGGCCAAGCAATTAGAAGGTAGGGTGCGATCCTACCGTAGTCTCCATCCTTAATTCTTAAATCTTAATTTGGATTTTGAATTATCAATGTGTCATATCTTTTGATTAATTCGTACATCCTAACTCAATTTGATCTTTACGATCTCTTGGTTATATTTCTACTCACTCGGGAATTTAAGTCTAACCATACCCACTATTGGAACATCTCTAACTGGTCATCTATTCTTCAATCCCCAAGGTCACAATGTTATGTGATATCGTATAATATATAAGAGAGCATGTCAACAATTCAATATATGTAATAATAACCGATCATTGTACAAAATGAACATGCAACATATCAACAATCAATCAAATATATGTTCAATACGATAGTCAATTTATACACAAATTATGTTTTCAACGCAATAGCTTCTTTCAGAAATGAGTTAATACATTTTAGTACATGCATACGTACTGACGTGTACATGCACATCTTGCCTTGCATGTGTGTTCGATATATGTATATATTTTGCGTTGGAATTATTGAAAGCTATATGTGTGTGTGTACACACACATTTTTTTTGGATTAATTATAACAATAAGTTTTTAAATTTTGATCCATTGCCTCAACCAATAATCGCATCCATTTGAAATTCAGTGTCAAATCTGTTAAAAAATTACGACTTTTGTAATAATCACATCCATTTGCAATCTATACTGTCACAATCAATGGGGGCATTGGCCCCGCACCCCATCTAGGGGGTTGCTATGCCTGGACCCCCTCCATGGCAATCATTATGAAAAAACTTCTATACATTAAATCCTCGTTTACAAATTATAAAAGTTTTAATACTTTTTCCCCAATATGTTTTTTAGTTATCTATTATATTCTAACAGATCAAAAACGCAGGGCCATAGTTAACTTGATTGTGTTAGAAAAAAATTATGATTCAACCTTGAATAAATATCCTAGATGCAAAAAATTATTCAAATATACGTCCGCAAAAGGTGATGTGTGGGAAAATTCTAAAAGGTGCATGGTAACATACTGTTTTCGTCATAAGATTTTAAATAGACTTTTAGTATAAGAAGGCGCACATCTTTTCTTGTAATTTGATGCATTGTTTATACTAAGACTGGATCTCATAAACATGTATTATCATACATAATATATTGAAAAGTAAATTAAATTTATTAAAATTTCTGTAGATTATCAACAACACGTTGCGTCCGTTTCTGTAGAAAAGTAACCTGATGTCAGCTGGCTAAAATGGGTTTCTCTATCAATTTGGTATTTTGTAAAGTAAAATCATTGTATCTTATGTCTTTTTGAAGTTATAATACAGCAAGCCTTCGAACTATTGAGACAACGTAAGATATATAACAACGTTTCTACATTGGATAGAAGGATGATAATTGCGTAAGTGATTTGAAATTCAAAGCTTCATATACCATAACATTTAAATTATATTCCTCTCTAGTGCAAATGTGCAATCTATATACATATATAACAGCAATGAAATCGCGATCATTGGAGAATGCAACCGAGAACAAAGTACAGCTGAACACTGTAACAGTGGGAACACTCCAGGATGCAAGTCAATCATCTCTACCTGCAGTATTATTACTTCAATATCAAAATCATTACTTTAGTATCTGTATAATCGTACTTACACAACCATTTTTACTGATTAATTTTTTGATTACCGCTTTGTGAGTTGTATTTGATATGGCATAGTTTTATCTTAAACTTTCAATTAGCAAAACTGCTTATACTATGCAACAATATTTAACATATAATATAAAGAGTGTTGAAGGAGAGAAAGCTTGCAAAAATAATATATTAAGAAACTTCTCAATAGATTACCTTAGCATTGCAGAAATAAAGGGTGCAAATACAATATCTTGAACTGCTTGTCTACCTGCAAACACAAAGGAAGATCAGCAATTTCGTGTTGAACCATATCACCAGATTTTAATATCATGTTCATGCACCCTAAGTCTGCTAACTCGACAGAAATCACTAAACAAACAAATGGAGTTGAACAATTTGAGCATGTAGAAGGTGATGACAATTCCTAAAATGTAATTACCATTCAGTACAAACACCATAATACAATAATAATGTTATAAGAATTGAACATAAAACACAATTACAATCCATCAAAAAGCATCCAATTTTTTTTATTTCTAAGAGCATCCAATTTCAGATTTCTTAGATCATTAATACCTTCAACATAGCATCAAAACGCATCCAATTTCTGAGAGCACAACATTATTCTTAGTTCGAAAAATGGTTTAAAATACAAATAACATACACAAAGGCAGTGCAATGGATAATACTGTATATATAGTATAATATTATATTTGTTGAACGATTACCCATGTTGAAGGTATCAAGATCCACTGGTGACGTATACTTGAAAATCCAGTTTTTAGTAAGATAGCTACGGTTCCATTATACCGAGCCCGGTTAACCACTGTGCTTATCAACACATAAATACATTTTGTCAGTAAGTGGCACTAACATTTCATTACATTTCGACATTGTGCATATGTGTACATATAACTGTAAAAAAAAGTGCATATCTATATACTATTTTTTCGATGCACCTACAATATTAGATGTTAAATACACAGAGGACGACTGCTGCATTTTGCATGCAGGCCATTTTCTGGACTTATCCTAAAACCCAAAAGCAAAACACTAAAATAGTATAGTCCCAATCTATTTTATCATCATTTACAGTCAACAAATACTTGAGGTGGGCTTATGACTACAACACACAACTAAAAATGTTTTAATCAAAGCTAAAGAAACATTGAAATGATATTGCGCCAATCAATCAAATATAGAAATGCATCAAACCATTCCTACTTAGACCGCTATCAACATTCATTCTCATTAGACTAATGAGTGGTGTTCTAAGTCGCTATCTATTTTATAATCACTTACAATCTGTAATTCAACAATTTGAAATTTAGGAAGACATTTAAATTATAGAAGACAAATAAAATAAAATAGTGGCATGAAGCCTTACATCTTCAGTGGTAGTGACAACATAGTAACCGTTGGAATTTAAATTAAGCAAATAACTCTTAAATCCAAGAATTGTTTACTTCATGTGAATAAAAGTAACTCTTCAATTCATTTATTTTCCATTTTTATAAATGAAGCAAATAAGTAGAACTATAGATTCATCAGTAGACAAAGTGCTAATTATTTATTTCATATTTTGTTTACTTCAGGAATGAATAATATTCAAGAACATCGTATATCAATTCCTAATGTGAAACCATTGCCAGTATTAGATAAAGCTTCAAGTCCTTCTCAGCGGGTATATTCTGATGCTTACTAATTCATCATGAATATGTACTGCTACCTTATTATTTGTTTGCTGTAATTTCATCATTTTAAGTAATCTTCTGAGCATGTTTTTAGTAAAATTTAGGTATTTTTTCTTCTATTTTTATATGATGAATTATGTACTATTTACATCAAATTTTATATTTCTTACCAAATGAAATAGCAATAGATGCACTAAATGAGTTAGCAACAGGTGCACAAATAATTGTAGATCGGGTATTCAATTGTAAATCATTTATGCACACAACTAATTGTTTATTTTTTGTTTCACTTTGTATTCAGTTACAATCAATATGTTTGTTAATTTTATTTTGTGTGTCAGAAAGCAAGTGGAAAATCACCTTCTAAGTTGTAGATTTAGAAATCAAATCAAACAGAGGCAAAAATAATGAGTAAGGAAATCAAATGTTGTATGGATTTATAACAAAATTTATTTCATTGGTAAGGATGTCAAAAGTTGTATGGATTTATAACAAAATTTATTTTATGAGCTATAAATCAGAGCGGCGAAATTTTGTTCAGCATTCACAAATCAGATAGCCATAACAAAGGGTTTTGAGCGAATGTCAAAAACTGACAGTAATCGAAACATGTAAACATCTGAATCAAAATGTAGAATCATACCTTGTAAATAAAGCAAAGGCGATAACACGCTTGATCTACCTTTTGCAGTTCAGCCAGTCACCTATCGTGGATGCTATGTCTGTGGTGACATTGCCATTTTTGATTCGTAGGTAAGTGAAGCCGAACTTAGGGAAGTTGGTTTAGTTTTTATGATTCACAAGTAAGCGAAATCGGGTTTGGGGAAGGTTGTTTAGTCTTTATGAATCAGGGATTCGATGATTTAGATCTGGGAATAGGGATAAATATGGGGTGGAACAGAATATGGTTCTATGAGTCGAGAATGTAGATAAGACTCGGGAGGGATGCCTGCCGACGTGGAAAATATAAGGGTATTTCAGGTATTTCAAAAAGACATCATGGACGTTAATGCATTGAATTTTTCTTTATTAATAGTAAAGATTGGATACTATAATACTTGATTAGAAATTTCTGATTGAATCGATGATTTTTTATTATGCAAATACAAAAATAGATTACCTTAGCATTGCAGAAATATAGGGTGCAAATACAATATCTTGGACTACCTGTCCACCTGCAATACAAAGGAAGAGTAGTCAAGTTGACCGTAAGTAAAAAAAATTAGTTAAGTGTAATTCATGTACCTTTATTCCTATTTAGTTAGTAAAACATCTTTGTAGACAACATTTTTAGCGAAAGTTCCAGTTTGTCCGACAACATATCTTTTCTCTATCAACACCTTGGTATTAGCACTTGAAACTCCCCGTGAAAGAGCCACGTATAGTTGTCCATGGCAGAATACTTGATATTAGTTAAATATAAGGAAAAACTGTTTTGTTTGTACAAAAAAAATTTTTGCTAAAATTTCCATCTATAAAATTGTTTAATAAATTCTAAAAATGATAGTCAAGCATTTGATACTTAGCAAATTTTGCTAAAATTTGCTCATGTTTCCATCTATAAAATAGTTTATCCACCTTTACGTAAAAATCTCATCTTCATAACGCTCTGACTAATGCACTTGATGAACTAAAATTTCAAACAAATTATATTATGATAAAATATTGAAAATAAGGAGATTAGATAAAAACCCAACTATTTTCAGTTAGCATACATAAAAGATATTTTGATAAAATTCAAAAAAAAAATTATGATAAGTTTTGTAATATAAATAGAATGGTGCTAAAAGCAACTGTTTTACTACTAAACCCAAACTTTTTACTGCTAAAGTCAATATTTTATCATACAATATTCTCTCAATTATTCCCTTCAATCCGTTATGCATCTTTTCATTTCCCTTTAATCATGTTCATTGAGGAGCTGCAAGTAAGATACATATTCTTCTTCTTAATTATATTAAAGACGGAAAATACCTATGATAACAACATTTCTATTGTTTCAACCACCTCTGGTAAATAATAAAGAGCTATACAACAAATGATATTTATCATGAACTCATATAACATCCAAGTTACATAACTTGTATTAACTTGGGAAAGAAGTATTGTGATTTGAGCATTATTTGGATTAATAATCAAAATTACCTCGCATCTTGAGAATCTATAGAGTAAGATCTATTTGAAACATGGTTACCATATATTTGAACTACCACCAAGAAAACTAATTTAAAAGAAGCATTTAACTTTATATGCATGCTACCGCATACCATATGCATAAGAAGATTAAGAGAATGGACAACCAAATTAGGTTGATAAATTTTTGTTACTTGGATGTGCCATAAGCCTTTGAGGAGTAAGATCCTGATTTAGCCCCTTCATATTATCCCCATCATGGTGCTTAATAAGAACTATAGTATCCAATTATATATACAGTATAGATGCTTGCTATTTTAAGACAAAATTTTAGTGTAAAATATGTAGGAAAAAATCTTGAGAGAACGTATATTCAACCTCTCAATCCCACATGCCTCCATCTTCAGTGTATATTATACTACAAATTTAAAGGTTTTACTCTAAAATCTCCTATACAGACATTCTAGATATTCACAAACTAATACACAATGTAAGTTTTGTTTTGGATTATTCAAACAAATACTTATGAATCTCATGATTAAAAGTATATTGATATCTCTATGGTAAAATTTATAAATCATATAAGCATATTATTCAGCTATTCATGTTCCAAAACAATATGTAATGAGTGTAGGCTAGAAGCACTATATGTTGTATTGTTTCTCCCCCAAATTTATTCTATGCACACATGACAGTACCAACATTTGCCCATTTGCATAGTAAAAGAGAAAGGTGATCCTTACTTACAGGTGATGACTATCCTTGCTTCCACAAAGGCGATGATAATAATAACTTGGAGTCCAAATCCTTTCATCTACAAATGTAACACATCTTTCTCAAATTTATTGGATCGATCAAGCGATTTACAAATAAAATTCAATGATTAATAACAAATATCCATTAGATAACTCTAGGTATTCTTGTAATCAAAATAAATAACATTAACCATAAATCCATAATACTATACTTTTTGTTATATATGATATATTTCCTTTTTGCTTATATCAAATTGAGTAGTATAATCATAAATGGAAATATGAAGCAATAGCCAATTTTTTACTTAGATATAACTTTTATAATTACTAATGATCATGTAAAATTGTGAATGTTGTGTAGCACCATATCTAATCATATAATTACTAATGATCATCCAGTCCAACGCTAATTCATCTTCAAATTTACAACAAAGAAGAATTCAATTTTACTTCAACTACCTTTAATAAATGCAAACAGTTAATTTAATAATGACACAAATGACAATGTGGTATTTAAACTTTAAATATTTGTATTATTATTTATCCTAACAATCCATTCAATATATTTGTAATAGTATTCATCTTGACAAATTGATTGCAAACCGAGGATAACATATGAACAGAAAATAATGTTTTGAGTAAACAATTGGCATTATCTACAACCCCAGACTTCAGAATGCATTTGTCACATGATATATACCACTTTTTTTGTTATGTACGATACTACAAACATTTATTGCCGGTTCAATATAAGTTACTATGCTTTAAATTTCTATGGCCATGTAAAAAATAGTATGTGTAGCATTTCCATATTTTTGCCTATAGGCATCTAATTTCTGATAAAAGCTTTTCAAGTCGAATCCAAGGCCATTGGTCTAAGTTAAATTAGCCTGAGGTGTGTTCTACCATTCATACCGCATTCGAGAATCTCCGTGCTTGGCATGGGTTAAAATGGATCCAGTCCAAATTTTAACATCTATATTTTTGTTGTCTATCCTAGTTGATGTAAAAGCATTTAACATATACAGTGCAAATATTATGCACAAAATTAGAGTCAGTGAAACTAAATTCATATTAGTATGAATACCTCAATGCAAATTGGTTTGTAGTACAATAGTAGCACTAATGACTGTATTAACTCATTGATAACTACATTGGCGCAGTGATGATTGGTTGACCGTAATCGTCGACAAGTACCTGCAGTGGATTAAATCGAAATCGGTTTAGCATAATCGTTGGCAATGACAAGTTGAGTAAATCGAATTCAGTGGAAAAGTACCGTTGGTAGAAGTTCAATGGAAATTGGCTCAATGATGATTGAGCGCAATCGTCGACAAGTACTTGTTGTGGAGCAAACCAAATCGGCATAGTGATTATTGATCATAATTGTTGGCAAGAGCTGATCGAGTAAAACGAAATCAATGGAAAAGTAAATGTGGTGGACGTTTAATGGAAATCGACTCAATGATGGTTGAGCGAAATCGTGGGCAAGTGCCAAACTTCATTGATTGCCAACCGCAGGTAATTGCTAATCATGGTGGCTGCTGCCTAGGGGTTGGAATTCGATTGTGGTTTTTAGTTTTTGAGTCAATGGGAAGGGGAAAGGGGAATTAGGGAATTTGAGGGGAGAATGATGCGAAAAGAAAACGACTTGACATGAACAGAAGACGCGAAAAGAAGACGCGAAAAGGGTATTTCGGGTATTTCAAAAAGACACCGTTGAAATGATATGGATGGAATTTACATTATTAGCAGTAGAGATATATGGAATGAAATATAAAATGTCTGAAGAAAAGTGATTAAGTTTTATAAATAATTGTGGTAATTTTAAATGTAAATTTTTGAAGTTAGAAGTAGAATTTACAATGAAATGTGGGATAAATTTATTGAGATAAATGAACTATAATTTATTATTATCGTTGTTATTGTTATTATTATTATTATTATTGGTTTATGCTATTTATATATCTTTATAGTTGAATGAAAATTTGACTTTATCATTTTTGTTGTTACCAAAAAGGTATACATATTTAAATTGTCATTCTTTAGTATTTATAAAAAATATTAACAAATACTAGTTAACTGAATTTGTATTTAAATAGTTCAATTTTGGATTACGTGATTAACGTAATGTATGGACTTAAATGTAAAATATTAGGAGGTAACTGATAAATTATATATAAATAATTGTATAGACTTTAGAATGTCAATACCAAAATGTAAAATGATGAGAGAGTACTAGTAAAATAAGTGTAAAGTGATAAATTAAAGAATTTGAAAATAAAATATTTAAAGATAGAATTAAGGAGAAGAGAAAAAACTCTTAGAATCAATTAGAGAGCTAGAAGTTCTTCTGCTTTACTATTATTACTAGTGTGTAACCTGCGTGTTGCATAGGGTAATGTTGTTAAAAAATATTATTTATATTTTAATTATTACCAAAAATATATTTTATTATAAAATATATGATAAATTTAGTATGATATATTAATCGTGAACTAAAATGACTTACGACGCTTAGATATAAGGTTGAAGTTCAATACCCGCTAACTACATATCTTTGTATAAATTAATGTCTTAACTCAAAAAAAATTATAAATTAAAATTGCTAATATTGTATATGTAAATAATTTATGTTATGTGCTATATATTTTTTATATGTGTGAGTGAATAAGTAACTTCACCATTTTGTTAACATGATTGTTGTGTATATATATTGAATTATCATCTTCTTTAAAGGATTTATAAATGGATTAATGAATATTAAATAATTGAATTTATTTGAATAATTTGAAATAAAGATCAACGTAACTAATTAAATATAAGGAGATAAATGTAAAAAGGTTGGAGAAAATTGAGAAGAGCTTTGTACAAATTTGTCATTGAGAATTACATAGATCTTATGGTTAGCTCATCTATATGTGAACTTTTTCTTTGAGTCAAATATGTGAATTTTTATTCATTATTAATTTTTTATTTTTAAACAATTTTATCCTCATAGTTAACCATAGATTTCATTCTTGTAGGTAAGTCATGCTTATAACTTTGATAATTACAAAATAATGCTATGTAACATTTATTTGTGTATGGTTTGATAACACTTGAAAGTGAGAATATTTATATGATCTAATTTTTATTGGTGCAATATGTGTGCTCACATCATAATGTTGTAAAATATAAATTTATCTTTTAAAAGTTGGTAAAATTGAAATTATAATGTACGATAATTTTTTTAAGATAAATGAATTAGAAATTAAAAGAGTTATTATTATTTATGTATACATTTTATGTTATATGATATAAATATCTTTATACATCTGAATAAAGAAGAAATAATTTTATCATTTTTCTCATATACATAAATCCCCCTTTTTAAGGATTTATTAGATGGATTAATAATATTAGTTAATTATATTTATTTAAATAGTTTAAATTTAAGATTACACAATTAGTTAAATAGATGGACTTGAATGTAAAATATTAGAAGATAATTGAAAAGGGTTTCTAAGTAATTGTAAAAAAATTAAACATTTAGGTATTTAAAGTTAATAGAATTTTATAGTGTAATGTATGATCGATTTGATTAGTAAATATATTATAAAATAAATTTGTTATTTTCATTAATGTATAATTTATATTATGTGATATATATATATATATATGCATCTAAATGAATATTTTTTTACCAATTTGTTGATGCGCATGTAGTATACATATTGAAAGTTTCATCTTTTAGGGTTTATTATTACAAATTAGTTGACTAAGTTTATCAATTAGTTTAAATTTTGGATTATGTAATTAATTTAAATGTGTGGACTATAATGTAAATTTTGGGAGAGAACCATAAAAAATTTATAAATAATTATAGATTCTTTTAAAAGTGGGTATTTGAATGTAAAATCGAGTTAAAAGTTTAGTAGAACAATCGCAAAGTGGTAGATTATAGGATTTAGAAAATAAAACATCCACCTGGAGAGAAGTAATGAGAATAAAGATAATTTCTATAATTAATGAGAGAGTTTCAAATTTATCCGCTTTACCATTATTTAAAAGATAGATAAGTTCAAGTGACTAAGATTGGAAAAGAATTTAAAAACAAAAGTTTGTAATATACATATTTAAAACTGAACTTTTAACAAACTTTTAAAGTTGCCTAAATAAAAAGCTGCTTGTATATTTATATATTTTCCCCCAACTATTTTATGAGAAATTATTCTTACATAATCTTTTACTTTAGATATAATCTTTTTCTTCCAACTTGATTTTTCTTATAGCCTTATATTTGAGAATGAAAAAAAGCTTATCTTTATCTCTATTTAAATACATAGAACAACTTAAGGTTTTTCTGGTATTTATGTGTTAATAAACACAATAATTCTTTGCAAAATAAATAAAAAAAAGAACAAATTCCTAAATAAACAAAAATAAAAATAAAATAGATTTTGAGAGAAATGGGGAGAATTAATAAATAGTTCAACTTTATCTATAACAAATTTCTTAGAATAATTAAAAATTCTATGATGCTTATGCATTAATAAATTCAATAAATTGCAAAATAAATTAATAAAACCAACATAAGCATATAATCAAAACAAAAACAAGAGGAAAATAATATTTGGACACAAAATTTGAATTAAGATCGAAGTCGTAAATTTAGGGCAAAAAACAACAAATTCAAACTCGAGTTAAAAGAATAATAGATAATAAAATAAAGGTCCAATCTTTAATTTAAGCTCATCGGTCCAGTCACTAATGATATTCCTTATGTTGTGAACCCCATTTTTTACAACGTGTAGCCATGTTAAAGAGGGCAATTAAGGCACTAATGGTATTCGTTGGCTTAAAAAATGAGCACACATTTATCAGCACAAACATTGACGTGCACATATTATGTGTGCATCTAGTATAACATATCATTTTAATTACATCATACAAATTGTTTTAGTAAAAATAAATGAATTTGATATTTTCAAGTATTTATCATTATTGATGCAGCCCAGGTTGACATTCAGACTGGTGGAATGCTAGGTCGCAGACGACCTAACGAACCCTTTAAGTCGCTCCAGAATAATGCAGCTCAATTTGGTGAAGTGTTAGGTCATGAACAACCTAACGAGGCCTTTAAGTCGCTTCAACGACTTGGTGAAGCTCGTAAACGACCTAGCAAGCTAGAACATATCACATATCACTCACTTTCCTTAGGTCGCGCAACGATGCAACTTAACGACCTACGACCTATGTTAAGTCGCGTACGACCTAACGACTTACGAGCTACCGAGTTAAAGAATATCCACGAGCTAGCGACATAACTTAAGTCGTACATCCCTTAGGTCGCTGAAGCAGTTACTTCTTAAGTCGCTAAAGTACTTAGGTCGCTCAAGTTACCTCGCTCATTTTCTTAAGTCGTTGCCTTCCTTAGGTCGCGTGAAGATTTCCAGAAGACATTTTCATAAGTCATTCCTGAAGCCGCAGTTCAATCTGAAGATGTTGAAGAAGAGTTAGGTCGTTAACGACCTATTGTAAGTCGTGATGTTTTTAGGTCGTGATGTTTAGGTCGTGGACGACCTATATGTTGTGTTGTAAATATGGAGTTGTAATATGTTGTATTGTTTTTGTGCTGTTGATAAGTCGCGGCCGACCTTAGTTAAGTCGTAGGTCGCGGGTCTTGTTTTGGGTCGTAAGTCGGTAATGTTTGTTAAGTCATGGCCGACCTAAGTGTTGTACGGAATTGTGTGTGTTGAGTTGTAAGCCTATAAATATGCGAGTAGTGACATTTGTAAAAGTAGTTGATTTTTGAACAAAATCTTTTGTTTTTGAGAGCTTGTGTCTCTTCTTAAATTGGTAGTTGAGTGTAATCTCCTATCTCCACTTTCGGTTAATCGAGTGCGCTCGATTCAACGACTGCTGAAGCCGATTCACGGAATCTAGTGCGCTAGATCAACGTGCGAAGAATCGCAGATCTTTAAACACGGTATAGTGCGCTATCAACGTGTTTGGGATAGCTAGAATTCGGTATTTTCGGATCAACGAATTTGGGCCATTCGGTATTCTTTATTCCATCGAGTGCTACTTTCATCATCATATCCATTTTGTTATTCCGCTGCTGCGTCATTTGGTATCAGAGCTAGACTTAGCCAATCATAGCTAAGCCGAGTCTTGGATCCAATTCTTATCGAAGAATTTGAGGAGTTAGTGAAGCTGAGCTACATCAAGCGAAGCCGTGCATCATAGTTGTTCATTTGAAGTTGAAGATAGTACATCATTTGGTATCAATTTCGATCATGCCGCCGGGAAGAGCTAATCGCCATCAAAATATTGAAGCATTGTATAGACGAGAAGAAGCTGATGAGATGGAGTAAAGAATTAACGAAAACTTTAATGAGAAGCTTAATGAAGGAATTGGTCGAATAGAGAAGATGATGTTAGAGATGAATCAAAATTAGAGAAGGGTTTCACCTGAATCTAACCATGGGGGAAGTAGAGTTTCGCCATATTCCAATCGAGAGAGAAGTGTCGATAGTGATCATAGAAGTGTGAGTCGAGATTGTGATAGAAATGTAGATGATCGAAGACGTGATAGAAATGTGAATGATCGAGAACGGAGGAATGTAGATCGAAGGGATGTTGGTGGAAGAAATGGTGGTAGTAGAGATGTTGGTGGTCAGGATCGACATCGATATACATCAGATTTTGAAGAAGAGTTTGATGGAGGTAGTGTACGTGGACCAGGACGAGGTCAAGGGAGAAATTATTCAGAATATGATCATAGATGGGAGTCGGGGATGAAAACGGAAATTCCAGAATTTAAGGGTGGTATGCAAATGGAGGAGTTTTTAGATTGGATGTCTAATGTTGAGGAGATTTTTGACTTCAAGGAAGTTCCAGAACATCGTAGAGTGAAGTTGGTTGCTACAAGGTTGAGAGGTAGAGCTTTAGCATGGTGGCAACAAACCAAACTTACACGTGAACGGATGGGGAAGTCAAAGGTGGAATCATAAGAGAAGATGAAGAAGTTGATGAAAGCTACATTCTTGCCATATAATTATCAATCGCTTATGTATCAACGATTGCAGAACTTGAGACAGGGTACGAAGTCTGTGAATGATTATGCTGATGAATTTTACCAACTTATTGCCCGGAATGATATTATGGAAACGGAAGAGCAGCTGACAGCTAGATTTGTTGGAGGGTTGAGAATGCAGATTCAAGATATGATGAACATGTTTGATCCCAGATCTGTAGCTGAAGCACATCAGAAGGCGTTAGCTTGGGAGAAGCAAGGTAGGAGAGGTGGTGGTGTGTTTACAAATTCCAACAATCAAGTGAAAGGGGCTAGTACCAATGTGAATGTTTCTAAGGTTGTTGCAAAACCAGTTGTTAGTGAAGTTGCTAAGACCAGGGTCAACAGTGGTATTAAATGTTTCAATTGTCAAGAGGTTGGTCATAAAAGCAATGAATGTCCTAAGCCGAAGAAGCGAGCAATGATAACTGAGGTTGAGGATGAGGATGAGGAGGCTGAATGTTCTAATTCATTACCAGTTGAGGAGGAATAATTATTGTCTGGAGATGATGGATATACGTTAATGATGAGGAGGAATTGCTTGACACCGAAGCAGGAGGAAGAGACTAGCTGGTTGAGGAGTAACATCTTTCAATCAACATGTACTATCTTAGGAAGGGTTTGCAAATTTGTCATCGATGCGGGAAGCTGTGATAATATTATCTCTACAGAGGCTGTGAAGAAATTGTCATTGAAGACTGAGAAGCATCGTAAGCCTTACAAGTTAGCTTGGTTGAGGAAAGGTGGGGAGGTGAAAGTGTGTCGAAGAGCTTGTGTTAATTTTTCAATTGGGAAGAAATACAAGGATGAAATTTGGTGTGATGTTGTGGATATGGATGTATGTCATCTGTTGTTGGGGAGACCGTGGCAGTATGATAGAGCTGTGCAACATGATGGGCGTACGAACAGCTATAGTTTCATGTTTGAAGGCACCAAAATTACTTTAGTTCCCAAGAAGCGACAATAAGAAGAAAACAAGTTGGAGGAGATTGAAGAGCTGAAAACTTTGTTATCTTTGAAGGAGTTTGTTAAAGAAGTTGAAGAGGATCTTGAAGTGTTCTTGTTGATTGGACGGGAGAGTCATGAAGTGGTAGAGATTCCTGAAGAAGTAAAGCCAGTGCTGGAAGAATTTGACGATGTATTTCCTGAAGAGTTGCCAACGGAGTTACCGCCGTTGAGGGACATTCAACATCAAATTGATCTTGTTCCAGGAGCTATGTTAGCTCATAGACCACACTACAGAATGAGTCCAAAGGAACACGAGGAGTTGCGAAGGCAGGTAGAAGAATTACTTGAACAGGGGCGTGTTCAGGAGAGTTTAAGTCCTTGTGCAGTACCAGCTTTATTGGTACCGAAAAAGGATGGGATGTGGAGAATGTGTACTGATAGCAGGGCACTGAACAAGATAACTGTTAGATACAGATTTCCGATGCCGAGGCTTGATGATCTGTTAGATCAAATTAGCGGATCTGTAATCTTTTTGAAGATTGATCTTAAAAGTGGTTATCATCAAATTCGAATTAGACCAGGAGACGAGTGGAAGACAGCATTCAAGATGAGGGAAGGATTGTATGAATGGCTGGTGATGCCGTTTGATCTATCGAATGCACCGAGTACATTCATAAGGGTGATGAACCAAATTTTCAGGCCGTACATTGGGAAATTTGCGGTGGTTTACTTTGATGATATTTTGATTTACAGTGCTAGTATGGAGGAGCATGTTCAACATTTGAGGAAAGTGTTAATTATTCTTCGTGAAGAACAATTCTATGCTGCTACGAAGAAATGTGTGTTTATGGCACGAAGTGTTTTATTTTTGGGGTATGTTGTGTCGGAAGGAGGAATACAGGTAGACCAGAGTAAAGTCGAAGTAATTAGAGATTGGCCACAATCCAAGACGATAACGGAAGTTCGAAGTTTTCACGGGTTGGCTTCATTTTATCGAAGGTTTATTCCATACTTTAGTAGTGTGATGGCACCTGTTACAGATTGTATGAAGGGTAAGCAGTTTACATGGTCAAGCAGGGGTTGCTTTTGAACGAATCAAGGAACTTTTGACGTCTGCACCAATTTTAGCATTACCGGATTTTCAGTTATTGTTTGAGCTACATACTGATGCATCCAAGGTTGGCATTGGAGGGGTGTTGAGTCAGAGGGGGCGTCCTATTGCTTATTTCAGTGAGAAGTTATCAGGGGCGAAGATGAGATATAGTACGTATGATGTGGAATTTTATGCTGTTGTGCAAGCCATTAAACATTGGAGACATTACTTATTTCACAAGGAGTTTGTGCTATACACTGATCATGAGGCTTTGAAACATCTGCAAGGACAGGAGAAAATTTCAGCAAGACATGCATCGTGGGTTGCATATTTGCAGCAGTTTACATTTGTTGTGAAACACAAATCTGGAGTTACAAATCATGTGGCGGATGCGTTGAGCAGAAGAAATCATTTGTTAACTACAATGAAAGTAGAAGTGATGGGGTTCGAAATACTTCTAGAATTGTGTGTTGAAGATCCTTACTTTGGAAAGTTTGTAGATGAAGTCAAGGAGGGAAAGACGGATGAGTTTGTATTGGTGAATGGTTTTCTGTTTAAAGGAAATTGATTATGTGTACCAGATTGCAGTTTACGGATGAAAATTGTGAAGGAGTTACATGAAGAAGGCCATGTGGGTAGAGACCGTACATTGCAGCTGATTTCTCAATCTTACTATTGGCCGTCAATGAGAAAAGAAGTGGAGAGATATGTGGAGAGATGTCATGTTTGTCAAGTTTCGAAAGGAACCGCTACAAATGCAGGATTATATATGCTGTTACCTGTGCCTATTAGACCGTGGGTAGATGTGAGCATGCATTTTGTTATGGGTTTGCCTAGAACTCAAAGGGGAAATGATTCTATATTTGTTGTGGTGGACAGGTTTTCGAAAAAGGCACATTTCATAGCATGTAAGAAGACAGCGGATGCCGTCCGAGTTGCACAATTGTTCTTTAGAGAGATATATCGATTGTATGGTTTACCAGAGTCTATAGTTTCCGACAGGGATACCAGATTTTTGAGTCATTTTTGGCTAAGTTTATGGAAGATGGTGGGAACAAAGTTGAACTTTAGTAGTGCTTATCATCCGCAGTCGGACGGACAAACTGAAGTTGTAAACAGATCATTGGGAAATTTATTGCGGTGCCTGGTGAAAGATAATCTGAAAAGTTGGGATATGAAGTTATGTCAAGCAGAGTTTGCTCATAATCACGCTATAAACCGTAGTACGGGTTTCAGTCCATTTCAGATCGTATATTCAAAATACCAAAGGGGCCGGTGGATTTGATAATAATACCACAACCAAAGGGGACCGTTAAACGGGCTGTTAATTTTGTTGATGGATTGGCAGAATGTCATAAAATCGTTCAGGAACGATTGGAGAAAGCAAATGAAAAGTATAAACGATCTGCGGATTTGAAGCGAAGAAGCGTTGAGTTTAATGAAGGAGATTTAGTATATGTTGTACTAACGAAAGATCGTTTTCCAGTGGGAGCATACAATAAACTTAAGGCTCAAAAGATTGGTCCTGTAACAATTGTGAAACGGATCAATGAGAACGCTTATAAGTTGAAGCTGCCGGAGGATGTGTACACGTCTGACGTGTTTAATATTAAACATCTGATACCATATCATCGGAATGAGTTTGTTGAGGAAAAGGAGAGCGCAAATTCGAGGACGAATTTTTCCCAACCAGGGGAGGATGATGCAGCCCAGGTTGACATTCAGACTGGTGGAATGCTAGGTCGCAGACGACCTAACGAACCCTTTAAGTCGCTCCAGAATAATGCAGCTCAATTTGGTGAAGTGTTAGGTCGTGAACGACCTAACGAGGCCTTTAAGTCGCTTCAACGACTTGGTGAAGCTCGTAAATGACCTAGCAAGCTAGAACATATCACATATCACTCACTTTCCTTAGGTCGCGCAACGATGCAACTTAACGACCTACGACCTATGTTAAGTCGCGTACGACCTAACGACTTACGAGCTACCGAGTTAAAGAATATCCACGAGCTAGCGACATAACTTAAGTCGTACATCCCTTAGGTCGCTGAAGCAGTTACTTCTTAAGTCGCTAAAGTACTTAGGTCGCTCAAGTTACCTCGCTCATTTTCTTAAGTCGTTGCCTTCCTTAGGTCGCGTGAAGATTTCCAGAAGACATTTTCATAAGTTGTTCCTGAAGCCGCAGTTCAATCTGAAGATGTTGAAGAAGAGTTAGGTCGTTAACGACCTATTGTAAGTCGTGATGTTTTTAGGTCGTGATGTTTAGGTCGTGGACGACCTATATGTTGTGTTGTAAATATGGAGTTGTAATATGTTGTATTGTTTTTGTGCTGTTGATAAGTCGCGGCCGACCTTAGTTAAGTCGTAGGTCGCGGGTCTTGTTTTGGGTCGTAAGTCGGTAATGTTTGTTAAGTCGTGGCCGACCTAAGTGTTGTACGGAATTGTGTGTGTTGAGTTGTAAGCCTATAAATAGGCGAGTAGTGACATTTGTAAAAGTAGTTGATTTTTGAATAAAAACTTTTGTTTTTGAGAGCTTGTGTCTCTTCTTAAATTGGTAGTTGAGTGTAATCTCCTATCTCCACTTTCGGTTAATCGAGTGCGCTCGATTCAACGACTGCTGAAGTCGATTCACGGAATCTAGTGCGCTAGATCAACGTGCGAAGAATCGCAGATCTTTAAACACGGTATAGTGCGCTATCAACGTGTTTGGGATAGCTAGAATTCGGTATCTTCGGATCAACGAATTTGGGCCATTCGGTATTCTTCATTCCATCGAGTGCTACTTTCTCATTAATTAACAAACCAAAATTATCAATCCATGAATACAAATGTCAACCCATGGGCCTATGCGATCACGCACACGTGTGTACATTCCCTGCTTCGACATGTTATATTATATGTCACTCCATGGGTTAAAAGTTAAAACGTTCATCTTCTTAAATGAATTTTGACCTTTTCCCACAAGCGCATAAAATCGCACAAGAAAATAGGAACGAAAATAGGAAAAAATTCAGACCCAATACAAATGTCACCGCACGAGCAAATTGACATGCGACAAAGCAACTTCCTTTCTTTCGTGATACAACGATACTCTTAATCGAACTTCCACTTCACAAACATCATACATAGACATAAATAAATCCTGATTCTTTCTGAAAATGGCAGGTAATGAGTGGATCAATGGCTACTTGGAAGCCATACTGGACAGTGGAGCAGGCGCAGGAGCAAATGCGATCGCGGATGAAGAGAATCCGGTCAGTATCAGGGACAGGGGACATTTTAACCCGACCCGTTATTTCGTCGATGAGGTTATGGGCGTGGATGAAACGGATCTTCACAGAACGTGGATCAAGGCATCCGCGACCCGCAATTCTGTGGAGAGGAGCAATCGGCTTGAGAATATGTGCTGGCGGATTTGGCATCTTGCTAGAAAGAAGAAGCAGGTTTCAAAATCTTTGCTCTAGTTGCATTTTGTATGAATATTTGCATTTGTGTCTAATTAGAATCATTACATTTGCAGTGTGCGATCGTATTTGTTTCAAATAAAAAGCTTGATCTGTTAAAATGTGAATTTGTTCTTGATCAGAATTTTTATGGTGTAAAAGACTTAGGAGCTTCATAAGTACTGCAAAAGTGCTTAGGTGCATTGGTCTCAAATAAAAAGTTTGATTGTGATCGCTGAATGCTCAGTTGCTTTAAGTATGTTTGTTTACCGTTAGAGTTTTATGCTTAGAGAGTGTTTGTGTAATGTTAAAAACTTCAATAAGCACAACAAAACAGCAAACACATAAAGCTAAGTTATAATTAATTAAAAACCACTTAGTGCATTGAGTGCTCAATGATTTATCATTTAACTATCAATCGATAAACCCTGAAATGCTTAGGAGATCCCTGTTCTTGCATAAGGGCTTTCCCTATTTCTTTTTGTCAGAAACATCGTTGAGAGAAGCAACATTTTTTTTACTATGGTGTTTAAGCATAAGATAAGAATTACATGCAAGCAAACATGAAATATTGTTCACTTTGTTGGCATGTATGCAAAAAATGTGCAGATAGAATGGGAAGCTTTTCAAAGAATGGCAAAATGGAGGTGGGAAAGAGAGCAAGGGAGAAAAGATGCCACTGATGATATGTCGGAAGACCTCTCGGAAGGGGAGAGAGATAAAGCAGACATTCTTCTGTGTGATACACCAAAAAAAAGTTTTCAGAGGAATATATCTAATCTCAAAGTTTGGTCTGAGGACGATAACAAGGATAAGAAACTTTACATTATCCTTATAAGGTACTTGAGCAGTTTATATTATATATTGTTTATCTATATATTCAGTCTCACGTCATTATTGTAACCATTCCACCATTCCACGACAATTTACATGGTTTCATTTTTCAACTCATTCAGTTTGCATGGTCTTGTCCGAGGCGAAAACATGGAGCTAGGACGTGACTCTGATACAGGTGGACAGGTAAACCTTGCTTATTTCACAAGCATGAAATATTGAATTGCATCACCGAGTTTCCTTTTGATATATTATTCAGTTTGTTATAGTGCCTCATGCCTCCCTTATATGTTGTAATTCAGTATAATGCTTTGTATTAACGGTCATTAATGTTAAATTTTGGCGACACGATATGTTGGAGTTGAAGAGGAGTGGAGTAGCGAGGCGTAGGAGGAAGCGGCCGGAGTAGCGGAGCTCGGGGGGGAGTTCCGGGAGCAAACAGTGCACTATTGTGCACTGCTGCCCAAAACCGGTCGACCGGTCCATTTCTACCGGTCGACCGGTTTCGTCCAGAGACCATGGGGTCTCTGGACCAGTCGACTGGTCCAAAAATGACCAGTCGACCGCTTTTCGGCAGTTTTTCAGTTTCGGACCTGAGTCTTCTATTTTGCTTGTGCTGATATTGGGGGGTATTTTGGTCATTCGGTTTTGATCTCTACCCTATTATAAAAGCTATTTTCAGCAGCCTATTGAAGGCATCCTAATCACTTCTAATCTAGGGTTTAATTCTTCTATTAGGGTTTTGGTGAATCCTAATCTCTTCAATCCTATTCTCCACAAATATATTCTAGAGTGATTAGTTGATCATTGTAAACAATCTCTTGTACTCTTTTCATTGGTAATAATAAAAGCTCTCTCTCAAAGTGGACGTACACTAACAAGTTGTTAGTGGAACCACTATAAATCGGTGTGTGATTTACTTATTGTTATTGCTCTTATATATTGCTTATCTCGGTGTTGTGACCGTATCTTGTTTTTGGTTGAGATTGATTTGGCTTATCGATTGGTTGTTTTGCATCGTCTATCGCGATCTAGCTTTTCCGCTGCGTTTGGGAATTGTGTTCGAGCGGTCTCGGATTGGAAATTTTCATAACATTTGGTATCGGAGCTTTGGAGTCGGTAGGTGTTTGTTGAAATGCCGGAATCGGATAATAACTCTAGTGTTCCCTCAATGGTTAATCCAAGTGGTGTAGCGCCGTATGTACGTGGTTCGTATGCGGCTTCGGGATCGCAATTGGTTATTGATAAGTGGAATGGCGATAATGATTTTGAAAAATGGCAATGGAAGATGAAAGCGGTTCTAAGGAGGAATCGGGTTCATAGGGTGGTGTTTGATACACATTTGTTGCCGGCGGACATATCGGAGGTTGAGAGAGACGAAATGAAAGAGTGGGCATTTACTACACTTCAACTTGCTATGGGAGAGAATGTTATCTCCGAAATTAGTGGTGAGGTCACCGCTGGGGGAATTTGGAAGAAGTTAGAGGAGTTGTATATGAAGAAATCTCTAACTAACCGATTGATCTTGTTGCGAACGTTTTTCACCTATAAGATGAAAGAGGGGACTTCGCTAAAGGCGCACTTAAATGTGTTTGATGATTTGCTAATGAAGATGAAGGCGGTAGATTTGAAGATTGAGGAAGAGCAAAAGGCGATGATATTGTTATGTTCGTTGTCGGACCATTATACGGGTTTCTCAAATAGTTTGATCTATAGCCGTGATACATTGACGTTGGATGATGTCAAGACGGGTCTTCTTAGTGAGGAGTTGCGAGATCAAATGAAGGAGTTGAGTGTAGGAAGTAGTAGTGCCGGGAATGGTCAAGGTTTGTTTGTGGAGAAGGAACATTGGAAGAAGGATAACCGGGGTCGTTCCAAATCTAGGAATCCCGGTTGGAGAGGAAAGTCGAAGGAAAAGAAAGGCAAGTGCTATATTTGTAAGAAGCCCGGTCATTGGAAGAATGAGTGTCCGGACAAGAAGAAAGGAAAGAAGGAAGTGGCGTCTTCATCGGTTGCGGTGGAGAGTGTTGATTGTGAGGGAGAAGTTGATGTATTGACGGCGGTGGCATTGGATGTTTCGGGTAGCGAATGGGTGCTCGATTCGGGGGCGTCTTATCATATGACGCCTAATAGGAATTGTTTTTCTCCTTTCGAAGCTAGAGAGGGAAATTCGATTGTTATGGGTAATGGTGCTATGTGTAAGTCGAAGGGCATCGGTTCCGTGCAAATTAGGATGTTTGACGGAGTAGTTCGTACTTTCACAAATGTACGCTATGTTCCGGGACTTAGGAAGTCCCTTATCTCTTTGGGGCAATTGGATTCTTTGGGGTGCAAGATCACTATTGAGAGAGATTGCTTGAGGGTTTCGAAGGGGGCGCTTGTGGTTATGAAAGGTGCTAGAGTTCATGGTGTTTATTTGCTTCAAGGAGTGACCATAGAAGGTGAAACTTGTGTTGGCGTTGATAGTTCTCGTGATTTGGATGCGACTAGGTTGTGGCATTTGAGATTGGGACATGTCTCGGAGAAGGGTTTGGAGATTCTTCGGAAAAGGGAGATGATTGGTGGAGAGAGTTTCAACAAGCTAGAGTTTTGCGAAGAGTGTGTCATGGGGAAGCAAACAAAGGTTTCATTCGGTGAAGGGAAACATGATTCAAGAAGCGTTCTTGAGTATGTGCACACGGATGTTTGAGGACCGGCACCGGTTGCTTCTTTGGGTGGAGCAAAGTATTATATTTTCTTTATTGATGATTTTTCTCGCAAAGTTTGGGTGTATGTAATGAAGGCCAAGTCGGAGGCATTTGCTAAGTTCAAAGTATGGAAGGCTCTTGTTGAGAATGAGAGTGGTAAATCTTTGAAGGTTCTTAGGTCCGATAATGGCGGGGAGTATGTTTCCGGAGAATTCTTAGATTATTGCAAGCATCATGGCATTTGGAGACATTTTACTACACCGGAAGATCCGCAATCAAATGGAGTTGCGGAGAGGATGAACCGTACTCTACTAGAGAAAGCTCGATGCTTGAGATTGACATCGGGTTTGTCTAAGGAATTTTGGGCCGAAGCTATGTCAACCGCGGTACACATTATTAATCGAATTCCGTGCTCGACTATTGATAACAAAATTTCGGAGGAAGTGTGGAGAGGTAAGAGTATTGACTTGAGCTATCTTCGTGTCTTTGGAAGTCCCGTTTATGTGCATGATCCGGGAAATGATAAGCTTGAACCTAGAGCTTTCAAAGGGGTTTTGCTTGGTTATACGGAAGGAGTGAAAGGCTATCGGGTTTGGAATCCGGAAACGAAGAAGGTAATAAACTCTCGTCATGTTACTTTTGATGAGTCGGCAATGTTCAAGGAGAATGAGAGCTCATCGGATGTTCCGGATTTGGTTCATGGTGAATCGAAGGAGAAGGAAGTTATTCCCACATTTTGTCCAAGGGGTAGAGAGAGTAGAGTAGTAGAAGATGCTTGTGAGGAGGGAGCGGTTGATGGTACATCACATAGTCCACAAGGTGCCTCTAGTAGTGTAGGTGATGTGCACGATTCTAGAGAAGATTCGACTCAAGGTGGAGCCGAAAGGAGTCCGGGTGATGGTATTGCTACTCGGGTGGGTCGTCGTCTTATAAGACCACCCGAGAGATATGGTGATTAGAATTATCTTAGCTTTTGTGATAATATGGACTATGCGCTTATAGTAGTCCAAGATGAGCCGATGGACCTTGATGACGTCATGAATTCGAGTGATAGCTCGAAATGGGTTTGTGCCATGGAGGAAGAGATGCAATCGTTAATGAAGAATCAAACTTGGGATTTGGTTCCACTTCCTAAAGGAAACCGTGCTATTGGGTGCAAATGGATTTACAAGGTGAAGGACGATGGGAGATACAAAGCTAGGCTAGTGGCTAAGGGTTTTGCACAAAGGAAGGGAAAGGAGTATGATGAGATATTCGCACCGGTTGTGCGGCATACTTCTATCCGGATATTACTTGCCATAGTTGCTATTCACGACTTGGAGTTGGAGCAACTTGATGTGAAAACCGCCTTCTTGCATGGTGACTTGGATGAAGATATTTACATGGAGCAACCGGAAGGTTTTGGGGTAAATGGGAAGTCAAATATGGTGTGCAAGTTGAAGAAATCACTATATGGGTTGAAGCAATCACCTAGGCAATGGTACAAGAGGTTTGATCATTTTATGCTTGAAAATGGTTTTGATAGAAGCATCAAAGATGCTTGTGTTTATTTCAAGAAGTTGGGAAATGATTGTTGGGTGTATTTACTCTTGTATGTGGATGACATGCTCATTGCTTCGAAGGACAAGAATGAAATCAACAAGTTGAAATTACAATTGAAATCGGAGTTCGAGATGAAGGACCTTGGAGAAGCAAAGAAAATTTTGGGCATGGAGATTGAAAGGAATCGGAAGCGTTTTGAGTTGAAATTAACTCAAAAGGATTATATCAAGAAAGTGCTTAGCCGGTTTAGCATGGAGAATGCAAAGGCGACAACTACACCTTTACCTTTGCATGCCAAGCTTTCGAGTAAAGGTTCACCTATCTTGAAGAAGGACAAGGCTTATATGGCAACGGTGCCATATGCAAGTGCGGTTGGTAGTTTGATGTATGCCATGGTGTGTACAAAGCCCGATATTGCAAATGCCGTCGGGGTGGTTAGTCGGTTCATGGCTAATTCGGGAAAATCGCATTGGGAAGCCGTAAAGCTAATTTTGAGATATCTCAAAGGTACGTCATCTCATGGTCTTGTTTTTTGCGGTAGTGGGAGAATGAATTGCAAGTTGGTTGGTTATTGTGATTCGGACTACGCCGGTGATAGGGATAGGAGAAAGTCAACTTCCGGGTATGTCTTCACACTTGGTGGCACGGCCATAAGTTGGAGATCGAGATTGCAAACCGTAGTAGCTTTATCCACTACGGAGGCGGAGTTGATAGCCGCGGTGGAGACGGCTAAGGAGGCACTCTATTTGAAGCGATTGTTGTGTGACTTAAGTGTTGGACACGATAGTATCGATGTTCAATGTGATAGCCAAAGCGCTATCCATTTGGCGGAGAATTTGGCGTTTAGCTCACGTACTAAGCATATTGGAGTGAGAGAGTCATTCTTGGTAGCCATGGATGAGGATAAGCAAGTATATCTTCGGAAAGTGCACACAAAAGATAATGCGGCGGATATGTTTACTAAAGCATTGCCGTTTGGGAAGTTCGAGCATTGCTCGAACTTGATTTGCTTAGAGGAGTGCTAGGTGCCACGGGGTGGCACGGGTGAGAGAGGAGTTTGGTTGGTAGATGAAGAAGAGTATTGGGGTGAGATTGTGGTTCTATCTTCTTGGCGAACACTAGTTTACACTCCTAAGTGTTCGGGTCTTTGGTGAGATCGGTTTGGTTTTGGGTGTTTCCAACACTTCATTAGCGGGTGGGGGCTTTGTGCCTGAACTCGTTGATGAAGTGCAATGGGGGGTGGCCTTGCCGGAACCCATTGAGGAAGCATTCATGTTTGGTGAAGGTAGAAGTGACGATAGTTGGAGCTATCGGTGTTGATGATGGTATGGTACCATTGGTGATGGAGATGGATATAGTGTCGAGATGGAGTGTTAAATTTTGGCGACACGATATGTTGGAGTTGAAGAGGAGTGGAGTAGCGAGGCGTAGGAGGAAGCGGCCGAAGTAGCGGAGCTCGGGGGGAGTTCCGGGAGCAAACAGTGCACTATTGTGCACTGCTGCCCAAAACCGGTCGACCGGTCCATTTCTACCGGTCGACCGGTTTCGTCCAGAGACCATGGGGTCTCTGGACCAGTCGACTGGTCCAAAAATGACCAGTCGACCGCTTTTCGGCAGTTTTCCAGTTTCGGGCCTGGGTCTTCTATTTTGCTTGTGCTGATATTGGGGGGTATTTTGGTCATTCGGTTTTGATCTCTACCCTATTATAAAAGCTATTTTCAGCAGCCTATTGAAGGCATCCTAATCACTTCTATTCTAGGGTTTAATTCTTCTATTAGGGTTTTGGTGAATCCTAATCTCTTCAATCCTATTCTCCACAAATATATTCTAGAGTGATTAGTTGATCATTGTAAACAATCTCTTGTACTCTTTTCATTGGTAATAATAAAAGTTTTCTCTCAAAGTGGACGTACACTAACAAGTTGTTAGTGGAACCACTATAAATCGGTGTGTGATTTACTTATTGTTATTGCTCTTATATATTGCTTATCTCGGTGTTGTGATCGTATCTTGTTTTTGGTTGAGATTGATTTGGGTTATCGATTGGTTGTTTTGCATCGTCTATCGCGATCTAGTTTTTCCGCTGCATTTGGGAATTGTGTTCGAGCGGTCTCGGATTGGAAATTTCCATAACAATTAATACTTATCACGTCTATTCTAGTGCAAAAAAAAGTTTGTGTCGTAAACTTTGAAACTAGAGTGTATAGATAAGAAAACTACACATAAATTCAAGGGCTGGAAAGTGTTTTTTTTTTTTGGGTAATTGTTTAATCTTTTGAGTTTTGAGGCTTGTACTTTTTTGGAAATTTTGGCTTATTATATATGCCTAAGTGGATTGAATCTGAAACTCTAGTTACTCAAACTAGACGCCTTACCACTGTTACCAATGGTCATTGGGTTAACGACCTGAACTTTAGATAATAATGAAAAATAAAATAAAATCATATGACCATGGGATATAACTTACAGAGGTAACAACCATATATGTACAGGTGAAATATGTAGTGGAGCTTTCTCGGGCACTTGCTATGATGCCAGGAGTTTATAGAGTTGACCTATTTACACGTCAGATTTGTTGCCCAGATGTTGATTGGAGCTACGCTGAACCAACAGAGATGTTAACAACAGGTGTGAATGCACTATTCCTTATAACTTCGCGACATTTGTATATAATTTTGCACTTCATTTCTTCAATTTTTTTAAGGAAAAAAATGGTAAAAAAGAAACCCTCTGACATGAAATAGATGCAGGCTCAGAGGAAGCAAACGACCACAGTGCTGGAGAAAGTGCAGGAGCATACATAATAAGAATACCATGTGGCCCAAGGGACAAGTATCTAAACAAAGAAGCACTATGGCCACACATACCCGAATTCGTAGATGGAGCTGTAGCTCACATATTAAACATGTCTAAAGTGTTGGGAGAACAAATAAATGGGGGGCAACCAGTATGGCCATATGTGATCCATGGGCATTATGCTGATGCAGGAGATTGCGCTGCATTATTATCCGGAGCCCTTAATGTGCCTATGGTTTTAACCGGACATTCTCTTGGTAGGAACAAATTAGAACAACTTCTTAAGCAAGGAAGGCAGAAAGAAGATATCAACTCGACTTATAAGATCATGAGAAGAATAGAAGCTGAGGAGTTGTCTTTAGATGCTGCGGAGCTAGTTATTACTAGTACAAAGCAGGAGATAGAAGAACAATGGGGATTGTATGATGGATTTGATGTCAAGCTTGAGAAAGTGTTGAGAGCACGTGCGAGGAGGAAAGTTAATTGTCATGGTCGATACATGCCTAGGATGGTGGTATGATTTTTGGCTATTCTTATAGCTATATGCTAGATATGCTCTAATGAACATATGTTATATGATGGCAAGTGATCAAAAGATGCTTAGTAGCCCCACCTCAATTTAAAAAGATTAGGTGGATAAAGATGCTCCATTTTACCCTTTATTCTATCTCACACTAAGTACACAAAACATCTTTTACTCTAACTCGTTTATTTTTACAAACCATAGTTTTTAATTAAGTCAAATAAATCCAATTTCTTTTTCAAATTAATGGATTTTGATGAGAATGATGAAATGTTTCAACAATCGAAGAAGGTAAACTAATTTTTATTTTTATATTTACTTTTTGATTCAATCGAAATTTTTATTATATCACAGAAATCATAGTGAGTGAAACAAATTTTTATCTTGTAATCCAACTATTGGGTAAATATTTGATTCACATAACGCAACTGTGTGATTAGGATTTTTACCTCATTTTTTACCCCATAGTCAAATTATGGGATAAAAATTAATATCACATGGTTGCTCTACAATGTAGTTATTCTTGAAAAAATAAAACACCCATCTTGAAGGATCTTAGAGTTATATCAACAAATTTCATCTAAGTAGCTTCAATTACGGTTTCGAATTTTCATTTGAGTAAATTGGATTATGATTTAGGATCTAGTAAAAAAATACTACTATTTCACTATTAGTTGTTTTATGCATAAATGATAGAGAGGGGCAAAAGTGGAACTTTTCCAGTGATTTATGGGGCTACTCAGCAAAAAGAAGGATACAATGATTATATTTGTTTTGGGGGGCTACTTAGTGATTTTTTGGGTTCAAACAGAATTAGCCAAAGAAAAACTTCTAACATGAAGTACATGTAACTGTTGCGAATAATTTCTCGTTGGAGAATTAATATGGAAGTGACAAATATAAATAGTAAATACTAACATATCATTTTCACATTGTCAATAGAGTTTGTGATAAGAGATATTTCTCTAATATAGTATCAATGTTAGCTTAGTCTATATAAGTTAATCTTAGCTGTCACACATACTTAATGACCTTTAATATAAATATTCAAGTGTTTGACTCGAGATATGCCAAATATAAGGTGGTTTTCAGATATCGCACGTTAGAAAATTAATTTTAAAAATATATTTCAGTATTTAAGAGATTCATTTTTGTTGACAATTAATTTTGTGATTACATAATAGTAACTCTTCATTTTTTTTTTTAATTTTTTTAATTTTTTAGTTTTTTGAATACACAGAAAACCAAACGTCCTTTGTAAACTCTTTGGCGATTCAAAAAGGTTAATATTATATAGTAACTTTTATATCCATAGACATGCTTATTTTTCATTCATCAATTGAAATACAGGTCATTCCTCCTGGTATGGATTTCAGCAGTGTAGAAGTCCAAGAAGATGATGAAGAAACAACTGCAGCTATAGAAGGATCTCCTAAGGCCATCCCTACCATATGTGCTGATGTAAGTCCTCTTACTTCTTATCAATGGTCAGAACTTGTGCATGTGTACATGTTTATCAATGAAGTGTTTATGCATATTTATGCTTTCATAAGTATGTCCCTGTCTTTAACTATCAAGAACAGCTAGACTCAAAAGCTCAAGCTGTTTAATTATGGGTTATGTGACTTATGTCCATATAGCCTTCATCGCGTTATCCAACTATTTAACATCTTAAGTAAACTTTACATAGTATCAAGCAGTGAAAACATCAACCTCATCATATACAAAAATTTGAGAAAAGTTTATTACAAGGTTCGCTTATGTGTTGCAGGTGATGAAATTTTTCTCAAATCCTCACAAACCAATGATCCTAGCACTATCAAGGCCTGACCCGAAGAAGAACATCACTACACTCTTAAAAGCATTTGGAGAAAGCCGCCCATTAAGAGAACTTGCAAATCTTGTAAGAAGTTACAATCCACATTTACTCATATTTATTTCATAGCAATCATATTACACTTACAGCAATAACTTACCTTTTTCAGACACTGATAATGGGAAACAGAGATGACATTGATGAGATGACTGGTGGCAATGCTAGTGTTCTCATAACAGTATTGAAGATGATTGATAAATATGACCTTTATGGCCTTGTTGCTTATCCTAAGCACCACAAGCAATCAGAGGTTCCTGATATCTATAGACTTGCAGCAAAAACTAAGGTACAAAGACCTCTCTAATGATTTATATTACATAAGTACCTTGTCAAAATGTCCTTCAAAGGAGAAAAAAAGACTGTTCCAACACAAATGTATAGAAAACAAATGTTATTATCTCGTTGTCAATATGAACCTCCAACTTCTTGGTCATTCTAATATTTGAGATTCACAGGGAATTTTTGTCAATCCAGCTCTTGTTGAACCTTTCGGACTCACTTTAATCGAGGTTTGTTTATTTTCATGCTGAAAATATTAAGCGCTAATACTCATCGATTCTATATTTCCTTTAACATAACTAGACTAGTTCATCTGTGCGCTGATGTATAGGCTGCTGCTCATGGCCTTCCAATGGTGGCAACGAAAAACGGAGGGCCTGTGGACATCCATCGGGTATTTTTTACACATGTGTAAATAAAAGAAGGGTTTAATTATGTAACTAAGCCTCCTGAAAATATATTGCAAAAGTTAGTCCGCTTTAGAACTTACTATAACCATAAGTCTCAGTTTGAAGTGCAAGAGTAAATTCACATGTGCATTTATAGAATGCTAGTTTATAAATTCTAGAATTGTACATGCGTAAATTCAATAAATGTGTATGTGCATTTATTAATCATGAATAAACGTACTAATATGTCATTTTAAACGTACGAATTCAATAAATGTACTGACCCAAAATAAGATCTATTTTTGTACTAAGTTTCAACTGAAGTCTATTTCTATAATCTGCCTTTTTAACTAATACTGTTTTTGTTATCAACTCTATAAGCAAAAAAGAAGAAGGAAATAGTGATAATAATACTAATGTTCAAGACCATGTCCCAGTGGGAAGGCATTCAGATTAGGTTCTGAGGTCCCGAGTTTGAATCTTTCATAGTGTTATTTGAATTTTGTGCATATTTAGACTTGTAGTACGTAGATACTCCCTAAGACATGTGGTTTCAGTAGGTTAAAACCCTCAACCAAGTTTCAAAAATAATAATACTGATTGTGCTTGTATGAAAAGTACAGGCTCTGAACAACGGGTTACTAGTAGACCCACACGATTACAAAGCAATAGCAGATGCCCTCTTGAAGTTACTAGCCGACAAAAACCTATGGAGCGAGTGTAGAAAAAGTGGGTGGAGAAACATACACCTATTCTCATGGCCAGAGCACTGCCGTACGTACCTTACACGTGTAGCCAGTTGCCGAATAAGGCACCCACAATGGCAGGCAGACACCCCAACCGATGACATCATCAATGAGTCCACCCTTGCCGACTCACTAAAAGACGTTCATGAACTCTCCTTAAGACTCTCAGTTGATGGACCAGCCCAACTAGAGAAAATCACTGCAGATAAATCTGACTCTCAAGCACTAAACTACGACAGCAATCAAGAATCGCCACAAAGTGCAGAAAAGAATACTGTAACCAAGTACCCACAGCTTAGAAGACGTAAAAAGCTTTTTGTGATCGCTGTAGATGCCTATGATAAGCAAGGCATGCCTACCAAAACCATGATTCAGGTGATACAGGAAGTCTTTAAGGCGATTAAGTCTGATTTGCATATGAAGAGGATTGCAGGTGTGGCTTTATGTACTGCGATGCCAGTGTGTGAGATACTGAAGCTGTTGAAGTCTGGGAAGGTTCCGGTTAAGGATTTTGATGCTTTGATATGTAGTAGTGGGAGTGAAGTGTACTATCCTGGAACTAATCAGTGTTCCGAGGATGATAATAAGTTTTTACCTGACCCTGATTATGCTGCCCATATTGATTATAGATGGGGTAAGGAAGGCGTGAAGACGACGATAGAGAAATTGATGAATGCTCGGGATGGAGGGGGCAATGCTTGTAAAGTTGTGGAGGAAGACAAAGGCTCGAGCAATGCGCACTGTGTGTCCTTTTTTATTAAGGACTCTGAAAAGGTATGGATGTTTACGTTAATGACTGACTAAAAAGCCTGTTTAAACAACCTTTTCTACTGCTATTTGAGAAAGTTATGATTTCAAAAAGCAGTTTTTGATGAATAGGAAATAGTAAAATTGTTTAAGATATATAACTGAAAATTTTGTTAAAATTTAATTGTGAAACTTGAAATAAGTAGCAGCGTCTTTAGTAGATGGCCAATTTCGAGTTGGAGGAAAAGAGAAAAAGCGTGAAAAACTCCAATCTGTCCAACACTTCATTGAGATTTTCTTTCAAAAAAATTTCCTTATTTTTTTGTTTATTAAAAAAGAAGAAGTATAAAACGTGTTTCTAAACCCATTTAAGGCTGAAAACATATTTTTGAAACCGTTTAGCCATTTTTATAGTTTTACCGTGTTTTTAACACCATTTAATTATAAAAATGGGTTTTAGAAAACAGTTTAACCTACAACGGTTTTCAAAAATCTGTTTGTCTCCACACATTAAAAAAAAAAGAAGCTTTTCCCACTTTCTTCTACTCACCACGCCCTAACTCCAACTGCTGAAGCGGGGTGAAGCCAAGAAAAAATGGGAATCGCTCTCTCTTTTGCACCATCTTCAACTGCTGGAGATGTTCTAAAGCATTTGTATGTAGTTTGACTTTTTAACTTAAAATAAGTCATTTTTGTGTTTGGTTGTAAGGTGAATGGTAAGCAGTGGCAACTTGCATGTGTATAGTTTGAAACAACAAAGGTATTTCAGCATGTACCAAGTCTAAGATTAATGCATTAAGTAGTTACTTCTGTAATTTTGAATACACACATACACACACACTTAGCGTTCAATAGCACTCCAAAATGTGGAGCACCCACTTAAAGTAGCTTTCGTAGATTAACCTTTAACTTAAAAATAGAAAATAAGTTAATAAGTCACATGGATGCTGCACTGTGAATATGTTTTCAAACACTTCAAACTACGAAAGCTACTTAGTGTGTCGGTTAAGCAGTCACATATTAAACCTCCTCTGATACCACCTGGTGGTATTCTTTTTAGTTTAAAAAACTACTTTGTCATTTATATAAATCAATTGATCAGCATAAATAGTGGTTTCTTTATATTTGTTTGTATATTTTCCGGTGTGAGACTATTATTTTCATCAGAAATTACGGTATTTATAAACTTTATTTCTATTTTATTATCGTATTTCTTCAGGCGGCAGCAGTTGATGATCTGAGGCAAAAGCTAAGGATGAGGGGTCTTCGCTGCCATGTTATGTTTTGCAGAAGTGGCACAAGGTTGCAGGTCATTCCGCTTCTAGCTTCAAGGTCCCAGTCCCTCAGGTAGCTTCATCTTCATACATTTCTAGGACTGTCCCAAACATTACATTCGATACAAAAACCATATTACCCCACAAATCACCGCAGGTACCTTTTCGTGCGCTGGGGCTTAAACGTTTCGAACATGTACGTGATAATGGGCGAAAATGGAGACACGGATCGAGAAGAACTGGTACCCGGGTCCCATAAGACAATAATAATGAAAGGTGTAATAGAGAAAGGGTCAGAGGAGTTGCTGAGGTCAACAGGAAGCTACCATAAAGAAGACGTGGCGCCTACAGAGAGCCCGCTTATAGTTTACGTTAGCAACAAAATAAAGGCCGATGAGATACTGAATGCAGTCACGAAAGCGACCAAGGCTGCAAGTAGTATGTGATCGACAAAGCCCTTTTTTGAATGGCATGTTGTTTTCTTTATTTAAGTTTGTATGTGACTGTTGTGTATGTTGGTGCAGTGGTAATGCAGTTGTGCCAATGGTTATAATTTGGCTGTTTTTCATATGGTTTGTAACCATCTGCACTTGCATTGACATGAGAAATTAATATTTGTTTACGTTGGTTTTTCTTTCATGATGAGTGATGGTGTTATATAACACTGGATACGCAATTATGACTCATCGTATACAAGAAAATTTCTTTATCACTTTCCAGATGAAGTTTTGTGTAAATTCATTTATACAAGAAATGCTTAAAAAAAATTAAAAATAAAATAAAAACGTTTAACAATGGATGAAACAATGTAGTCATTGGCCTACACATGTTTACTCAAGCAAAGATGACATTTCGTGTCGATATGTGCTTAAAGATACTAGGGAATTTTGATCGATCCATACATCACTCGTAATTACCTGTTTTATTTTAAAGAATATTGGTTATTATTGATAACGGTAGTTTTTAAAGGCAGATGACAAAGCAATATATTGGTAAAGAACCATCTAACGAAAAATCCTTGATGTCAAAGTTCAAGAAGAAGGTGGCCTTTCTAGATCACCACCTCGGGCTCAAAAATGTGGCCACCTTCAGACTCATCTCCAGTTAAAGTGGTGGTTATTTAACTCACTGACAACAAATGGGATAGGGAAATGCCTAAAAAGTATGTCTTGAGACAGGTATATAATTTGATTATGTAATTTAACTCTTTTAGTAATATTTTGTTTGAATAATGATAAGCGTTTAGGTTTTCTCTTTTGTATGTGATTATATATAGTAATGATTTGAAATTTTTTTCGTTTCAAATAAAAATATTTAATTTATTTAAATATTCAAATTTGATTCAAATTTAATAAATCATAAGAAAATCTATAGTAAATAAAACGATTCAATTTTTAATGACGTATTTTTATTTTAATTTATTTGATTTTTCTATAATTTTTAATTTGAAAAATATTTAAATTGTTGTTTGACGTATTTACGGCAAACGTAAGTATTTTTCAAATTTTACAGAATAATATAACCAATATATATTATTATTGTTTTGAGATCGTGTCGTCTTTTTGTGCACAATCGTATTTTTGTTTTGTGGTTCGTAGTTCGTTTGTTTATGTTGCGAGATGCCGGAAATTGAATAATAAACCAAATATCAAACCCTAAGACAATTCAGCACCCAAGACTTTTCTTCCATTTTTGTCCCTCTTCTTTTTTCACTTTTCCGTCTCTTTTCTTATTTATAGTAAAAAGCAAAATCAAGTTTTCATCTTCAAAAATCAAAATCTAACAATCTATTAATCGAAAAAATAATATAAAGCGAGATTCTTTGAGTTCGTATTGGCGAGATCTTCGATTCTATATGTGTGTTGATGGTTGAGGCTGTGATTTGTGGGTGGCCGTGTGAAGCAGTCGAGCTAGGGTTAGACTTTGATGACGATGCTCCGAAGTGAAAAGCGATGTTCAAGGCCGAATTAGAGCAAACAGTTAGATTTTGGAGGAGTGGATCGAGTGTGTTGTGGAAGGGTCAGTTGCAGAGCATTTGTTAAGAGTGACGCAGTGGAGAAGACGGTTCAATGAATCATCGAGTAAAGGAGGAGAGATAGGCGTTGGAAGATTTTGGCCATGGTATCATTGGGTGCATGTTTCCGTGTACAGGGTTGTGTTGGGTTTGGGAAGAAAGGTTTAGAGAGGGAGTTTGTTTTAAAGGCGATTAGTAATGTGATTATTTAAGTGAATTAATTATTTAATTTAATCTAAAAACTTATAAATTGAATATCTCTCTCATAATAGGTCCAATTGAGACACAGTCTTTTGCGTTGCGTTCGTAAAAGAAATATCTACACGCTAGAACTAGTTTCGTCGAGTTTGAAACAAGTGGAATTTTAAGCTAAAATCAAACGTTGTTCGATTTTAAATCAAACCAGAACGCTTAAGTGTTCGTTGGAATTTTAGTGAATTAAACTCACCTTTTGGATAATTAGTAATGTTATATGCTAGAAATAAATTATTGTTTTTGTGTTTGACAGATTTATTGGTATAGTTTGGTTGAATTTCCGCTTTGAAAAGCGAATAACAGTAAAATGAAATATATAATTTTTTTAGAGAAACCCGGATTTCTCGTCGTTGTGATTTTAAATTTCAGTTATATACCTGTTAGATTTTAATCCCATTTATATATCTGTTATATAGATTGTTAAATGCCAAAAACTCGGTAGTTGATCGTATTGATTATGACATTGATATATGTTAAAAGTTGAACCTTTTTTTAGTGATAAAACTAGTAATAACATTGGTTAACTGTTATGGTAGCTATTGGTCTCATTGTAATATTTTGAAACACCATTAATGGCTGTTTTGGTTTGAAAATGGATTTGATTTGGAGAATGATTTTTAAATATGATTTTTGGGAATTTCCGTGATATTTTATTTAAACTGGATTTTTAACCTCTTTATTTTATTTAAACCTTTTTGTTAATCTTTTCTAATTTATTTGAAAATGTTCAAAAGTATTTCTGAAAGTATTTATTTTACAGAAGGTTTATTATAATAATGAATGTTTATTTTAAAGAAAAGTAAAAGGGGAATTTATCTTTTAAATAGAGTGATTTTGTTTTTAAAAAGAAGATATGAATATTTTGGAATAAATATTTGTGAAACGTTTTATATGAAATGTGTATAAGAGGATAGATTTAGAAATGGTTTTACAAATAAAAGAATAGTTTTATATATTGTATTTTTATAGATAAAAAGAACAAGTTTATAAATAATATTTTATAAAAGGAAAATGAGATCATTTTAAAAATTTGGTATAATCAATCACATTTATGGATTATAGTATTGAATGATCGTTTTATGAAAAGTATTTGATTATATTTTGGAAACTGAAAGTTTGTGATAAATTTGAAGATTTATAAATGACATTTTATAAATAGAAATGAATTTATAAAAGGATTTTATAAATATGAAAGAAATGTTTAAAAAGGATTTTTATAAATATAAAAGGAGTTTTGTAATTATATATGGAGATTTATAAAAAATATTTTATAAAAGGAGATTTAAAAATGATATTTTATAAAAGATATTTATAAATGATATTTTATAAAGGACTTATAAATGGAGTTTTGTAAATGTAAAAAGAGATTTATAAAAAGGAGTTTATAAGAGAAATGAAATTTGATTTCTATAAACGATCATTTTAAAATTATGGTGGTATGGAAAGTATTCTTTTCATAACACCAAATTCCAAGGTATGGAAATTTATCTCTATCTTGAGAATTAAGAATGTATGTCGAGGCAAGGATAGTTTTCTAACTTGTCCTATTTTATTGTTAATCGAGCAACAATACTATTTGAAATCGGAAAGTGGTGGTAAGTATATTTGGTCTAATTTCTATATGATCTACTTACTTACACCAAAAGTGTTTTCGGATTTTGTTGTCAATATTTTTAAATGACATTTGTTTTAACCCAATTAAGTATGGTTTTGGAAATGAATATTTCTTAAGATTTGTGAATATACTTATACCGTTGAGATAAGTATATGGATACCTTTCCTAAGTATTGGAAATGTAGTGTTTTAAGAATATACTTATACGGTTCATATAAGTATGTGGAAAAGTTTTCTAAGTTAAATGTTTTGCGAGTATACTTATACAGTTGAGAAAAGCATATCGGTATTTTCAAGTATTGAAAAGAGTAGAGAGGGTGTGTGGATATATCTTTTTAAAGATATTTTAATATAAATATTTACAAAGTGGGTTTAATTAATGAAAGGATTAAATAAAGAGGCTTAGTGGTCGCTTATGTGTTTTAACCAGTGTTTGTTTTCATATGTGAAATTTAGTCTGTGATTTGAATGTTTATTTATTTGATGCTTAAATAACCGACTATCAAATCTTGGCCACTTTTTAAACAACTGTTGTCGGTTCGAAGAGACATGGATTGGATATATTATCCAAAAACCACTTCGGACTGGCATAAGCATTCGAATTGGTGACATCTTGAAGAGATCGAAGATGGAGTTCTTTGAAGTGCAAGGGCTACTTGTTAAAAAGATAAAACGTAGCCTCAAACCTTGCAACCAATAATGACTAAAGCATGGACTGCAGCAAGGCTAAGTGGGTCGCTTCCATTAGGGTATGATCATCGCCTGATCTAGATCGGTATTTATGGATTTATGTATGTTATTGGCTCAATACGGTTATTGGCCAGCAACTGAGGGGTGATCATATTCGATACTATCCAGTAAGGGTAGGCTGGTCCTGAGTGGTAGAGGTGCAATTAAAGCAGCCTTAATACATTTTCTCTGAAGGTGTACTATATGGAAGGTAGACCTTTACCTTGTCATGTATGGAATACATTCTCCAATACGTGCTTTTCGGACTTGATTATATACTATATATGCTGGAATGCAATTAATGTAACCATTTCGGCCATGGCTTAATATATTTTTTTAAACCATAGACATTACTATAATATCACTGGATTTTCTATTTGAAATGGTTTGGTTATCGTAAGGTACAAACATGTTCGTGTTTATGTGTAGCATGGTCTTATGAGATACCTTTATTTTGAAAGATTTTTTAACATTAAAAATCCACTTGATGTGTGTTTCTCATGCTGGTTTACCAGACTGATCCAGACGCTATTTTCTTATAATACTTAGGTTAGCCCGAGTATATTTCAAGATTTAGCTTTGGATGCTTTGGAGCTTCAGGAGATGAGCTGGGTGCCTCCAAGACGTATCACGTATATTTTACTTCTGCTCCATATGTTGTTTATATTTATCAGCAATTGTGAGGACAGGTTCTTATAACTGTCTAGGCTGATGATATGTAGTTACTCTGATTGATGTATGTGTATTACACTTTTCTTTATAAAGATTTGTTGTATATTATATATTACTTGTTACGATGTGAGATTCTGTTTTATCTTTCCTTGCTTTTCCCTCAACAATTTGTCTTTCCGGCACTTTGGTGTTCGTCACATGAATACCGTGGATGTATTAATGTCGAATTTTGAGGGTCGAAAATGCGGGTCGATATATATATGTATATATATATATCTGTGTGTGTAAATAATTTGTTGGTTACAAATTACAATTTGTGTGGTTACAAAATATAACCCAGTCGGTTTTCTAAGTGGGGATAGAACTAGACGCTTGTGTAACAAAATGTAACCCTATCAGTTTCCTAAGGGGAAATGTTATCTAGTCGGTTTTCCAAAACCTAACAAAATCATCTCTGCTAGGAGTTAGATGTTCTTCCAACCTCGTACTCTAGCTCCCCTGTGATTCCCTATGACTGGAGCTTTCTTCGACTGTCGGCACTTTACTTACGGATTTGTTTGATTGGACTTATTGAATAGTTTTTTAAAGAGAAAATTTCCATTTTACATGCTCACCTAGTAGGTCATAGACATGCATTAATTGATAAAAATGAGGTGATTGTTTATACTCAGCTCCGTTGAATTGTTTAAACAATTTATGTTTGCCCATCCTCAAAAAAGAGAACAAAATACTTAGAGAATGGTAAAGAATTTGTAAACGTATGAAAATGAGTTAATCTTGCCAAATGCATTTCACTTCCAAAGCCACTAGGGTTCATTTGCTTTAACATATTTGAGAATCAAATGTTTATGTTTGACGATTAATTTTTCCATAACGACCTAGGATCGAAAAAAATGATCTTTTGCGATCAATGTTCTTTTATAACAATTTGTAGTTTTGACCCAAAAAGTATCACCACTTTGTCGGCACCTCGGATTTGATCAGTTGAGAGTGCATACCAAATGTAACATAAATCTTAGTCGTTCGTCGAAGTCCAACTAGCGGTTGTGAATGCTCCTCCAACCGAAACTGCATTGTCTTCAAAATTGAACCCCTCAAAACCACATCTTGCGGCATCGGCATCGAAATCATAAAACTTTTTTGTTGAAGAGAAGTAGGATTAGGATGATTTTTGGTGTACTGAATTGTAATTGTGGAAAGAGAAGAGAGTGTGATGAATGGTATTTATAGAGGGACAATATGGCCATTGGAAAATATTATTGGATGTGGCTGTTATTTGGACGCTTGTTCAACAGGTTCCCAGTCTTCAGGCGCTTATTGAACAAGCACATGATTTCAGTTGCTTGTTCAATAGACGTTTGAGGACTGGGTGCTTGATGAACAAGTGCCCAAACAAGTTACATATCTATAACTATTTCAACTTGATTTGCAACCAATTACACTATCCACACTTTGTTGTAGAGCCATTTGGGTTACATATTGTATTTTATGATATGTAACTTGCTGTTGAAGATGCTCTTAGGGTAAAGTGTGTGGGAACTAGGCCATCCCAAGGAGGAATTTAAGGGTGAATTTCGAAAAAAAATTCCCTTATTAGATCTGTTTTAAGCTTATAAAGTCTAATTTATTGAGAACATTTCTTAATTTTATTAAAATAAAATCTCTTATTTTGTTTAAATCTATAAATTATATACAATTTCATTAATTTATATTTTATACATATAAACGTACACATATGTATCATATACATACATACATACATACATACATACATACATACATACATACATACATACATACATACATACATATATATATATATATATGTGTGTGTGTGTGTGTGTGTGTGTGTGTGTGTGTACGTGCAAGCATGTGTAATGTGATAATTCATGCAGGCTATAACATGTCTGTGTATAGATGTTGGGATTTATATCGCAACAGACACGTTAATTCATCAAATATGTATTGTATCTTGTCCAAATATATGTATGTATTTAAACTTATTATTTATACAAATATTATAAATCTACATATATGTTAGTTTTATTTAAATAATTTTATGAGAATGAAAATATTTAAACATACACACACACACACATGTATGTATATGTAATATATATATGTGTGTGTGCGCGTGTGTGTGTGTATAATATTAGTAATTTATATATATGTATATTATTGTAGTAAATATTAAAATAATATATACACACACATACACACACATAATATAAAAAAATTGAACCTATATATATATTCATAAGCATATTTATAATAGCTAAATGTTTGTGCGTATATATTAATTAAAAAATAATAATTGTTTTATTTTAAACAGTTCAAATCGTATGCAAACCACAATAAATTTTTATTATAAATTTTATTATATTAAAATATATTTAAATTGATTTATTAGTCAAAAATAAATAAAATATTAATAAAAATAAAAAAATTCATAATTTTTCTCGATTAAAATTTATATTTTATTAATTAATTATTTTCATTGGTATATTGTAATAATTTTTAAAAATAGGAAAAATGATTTTTTTTAATTCTCATTTTCTAGCAGAAAGCTTATTTCATAATAAAATAATTTTATAAAATTTATGTCAAAACATATTTTATTTTATATGAATTATTTAGATAGTATATTGATTTAAATAATAGTTAATAACTACCAAAAATATTTTACAGCTTCCCAAAATTATAATTACTGTAAATATACATGTATAAAAATATATGTTCGATTATTATAATAAAATGATGTTATAATTAAATATAAACTATATAAGTACACTGAAATGATATATTTATGTGTATATATTAATTAATAAAATAATTGTTATAACTAAAATATTCAGATGTGCATACCTGATATATATGTGAAAACTTGTTTTTTTAAATGATTTCATACACATAACCAATCTAGTATGTGACAACATCAATACATACAAGAATCGTCACTTAACTAACAATATAATAATAATTTACATGAATAATAAAATATTACTTAGAAATTTTAAAATATATAATACAGTAAAAACATACCTTAAACCAATTCCGTGAAACACACCTTGTAATGATGAACTCTCTCTCTCTCCCTTGAAAGCTTTTCGATTCGGTACTAATCCTTGAATTGTTGACCTTTGACTATCAAATATCACTCGTCTTTTGAATTGGTTTGAGTTTGATTTACTTCAGCTCCTAGAGGATGAAGTCGGATAGTAATGGATGGGAATAACGGTAGCGAAGAAAATCATTTTAGTTAGGGGTAGTGGTGTTTAAATAGTGGATGGAAGAGAGAAAATAATGGATCATCTCTCATACCAATTCTCACTAAATCTAAGCCATCCAATTCTAACATCTCTAACCTATTTGAGCCGCCCCCTATAGCCCTCATTACAATTGAAAATACCAACCCATCGTCATGGGCCAATTTCCCATTTAAGCCCAAAGAAATAACGTTTAATTGAATCTAATTTAATTGCTTATCGATATCGTATATCGATTGATATATTTATAAATATTATAAATATATTCAATAATATTTATTTCTCAAATCATATTTTAAATTTTATAATTAATATTCATAAATATTAAATAATTTAATTAATTTATAATAATTATAAACTAATTAAATCGTTTGGTCAAAAAAGAATTAATCATTTCGGTTGTGTGACTCGTCAGGTGTAAATTTGGTTAGCAGTTAATATCGAATTATTTGAATGTTAATGTTCATAAGTCACTTAGCAGGTGGTATGACATATTGGCTAAATTTATCGCTTACTTGGTTTCGGTAAAATCCAATTTTACTTTGTTAAGTGTTATCCGGTTATGATATTTATTTACACTATTCTCTTCGTCAAAACTATATCACTTTGAACTTATGTAATTAAATAATGATCAAAGTTCCAATATCGTCCATATTCAACTCTATAATCCAAACAAAAAGTCCTTGGTTCAATAACAACAATTATTATTAACCATACTACTCTGGCCAGAGATTTTGACTTTGAGTTGACCGTGATACTAACTCCATATAGTTAAGGAGAGGAATCCTCTCTTGAATAGTGCTTCGCTTTCAATACTTCCACTCGACCCAATTATAGCCTCTCGATGGATGTCATGCCATAGTTTGACCGTAATCAAAGCGGAGCTCTCATATTAAAGATTGACAGTATTCTCAAGTCGAGAGAACTGTGTAAATTAGTCACATCAATATTTTCTGTTTGACTTTAGTTATATTAACCAACAGAAAACTATTGAGTGATTCGTTCCATAGTTATCCAATAACTACTACTATCTAACCTCTAGGTGCCCCTAGCAGTCTTGAGTAATACACTGCCCAACATTTGGAGAGTGTTACGTACTCTAGTCTCAACGGATACATCAATATCCGGTTTCGATGCATCTTGACTAGAAACATTTAAAATGATGTGTTTTATAATATTGTGATATAATACTTATGATTATAGCTATTTGTAATTACTATCACTAACACGACACTTAGGGATTTTGGTTAAATATATTTTAACTAAGCATTTACTTATTTATAACATTATAAAAAATATACAACAAAAAGAAAAAACACCTTTATTACGAACGAGAATTGATTACAGAGTTAATTAATTTACAATAAATTACAAAATTGCCCATAGGGAATACCCCTAACTCTATCAATCTTCCACTTGCACTTGGAGCCAATTATGGAATCTCAATCCCATTCTTTCAATTAGCTACTCAAGTGCTGACTAAGCCAGGCCTTTAGTGAATGGATCTACTATGTTGTCCTTGGTACCTACCCTTTGTATCACGACTTCTTTCTTCTCAACGAATTCTCTAATTAGGTGGAACTTTCGAAGGATATATCATGACTTCTTATGTGCTCTAGGCTTCTTTGCGATCTGTATCACTGCATTGTTATCACAAAACAATGCTAGAGGATTCTCGGTATCGGAAATCACTCTGAGCTCACTTAAAAACTTGTGCATCCATACTGCCTCTTTAGATGTTTCATTAAGGGAGATGTACTCGGCCTCCATCATGGAATCAATAACTGTTTCTTGTTTGGAACTTTTCCAACTAACGGCCCCGCTGTTAAGCGTAAAGTCATAACCAGACATCGATTTACTATCACCTATGTCACTTTGAAAGCTTGAATCTATATACCCCTTCATAAGGAGGTCTTCATTCCCACATATGGGGAATAAGTCTTTATTATTTCTTAAATACTTAAGTATAATTTCATTGCCGTCCAATACTTTTCTCCAGGATTAGACTAGTATCGGCTTATGCATCCTACTATCCTTGTGCGATAAGAGGATTTTTGAACTTAAGCAAACCGTGAATTACATTTGCTAGTAAATTTTAAATACTATTATGTATTGCTTTGTGATTGTTTCCTTTTGTTGCTTATGTTGGAATTTTCAGGGTGACATATTCTAAGAGGGAAGAATGTAACAACCTAGAATTTCAGACACTTCGTATTTAAATATCTGAATTATTTAAATATTTGAATCTTGGATTAAATGTTATTAAAGTGATTTAATGAAGTGATTTAATAACTTTATTAACCCTTTTTTCCATAAGTAGTGACAGTAAACTTGTTTTGGAAAAATGTTCACCAAAATATATATTTTGAAGAAATATCGATAATATGATCGAAAATCGTTTTATCGTTAAACAGCTTTTTACTCATCAGAAGTTGTACAATTTTTTTACATATACTTATTTTCTTAGAAAATCAATAATAAGAAATAAAAATTATTTTCCTTTGATGGAAATTAAATTTTATGGTGATGTAATGGGTGATGTCATAGAAGATATTTTGTGTGAAAGGGTAAAAGGGTAATTTTCTTAAGATAATGAGGTGTAAAGTATTAAGCATACAAGGCACATGGGGAGGGGCCATGGATATGTAAAGGGAAGGCTTTGGCGTGTATTAACATTCATTATTCAAAAAAGCTTGAAAATTAATAAAAGAACTAAAATGATAGAAGTGATTAGCACTAGTCCACTTCTATCTTCATTAATCTTTCTCTAGTTAGTTCAAAACTTATCCAAACTCCACCAAACTTTCACCAACACTTTAGAACATCTTAGTAAGCATGGATCTAAAGTCAAAGTGGAAGAAAGATGAATAAAAGGTGCGATCTTGGTGAGGCCATGAGCAAGGAAGAGGAGGTGGAGCATGCCTTTGTGATTTTGGTACTAAAGGTTGGATCTTTAGGCTTTTATTGATGGTAGAAAGTGGTTCTTTGATTCTTGTGTGTTTGAGCTTGTTGTAGGCTCGGATTTGGGTGAGTTATCTTACTATCTTTTATGTATATATTATGTGTGTGGATATTTATGTGTGTGTGCAAATATAAAGTTAAAGTGACATTATCTAAGTAAAGTTATGACTTTGGACCCTTATTTCTTTTGAAAGAAAACGTCAACTTTGTATTGTATAACATTAATTTGATTACCTTCTATAACATGTGGCATGACCTAAACTTTGTGTTTACCTGTTTAGTTGGCTTGTGTGTTGAACTGAAGTATGTTTGAAAGTGTTTAAAGTGAGAATAGTCACTACAAGTGCACTTCAATATCCTTTAGCTTTAACTTGTGTAAACGAAAAATTCATGAACTTAACTTGGTATAATTTGATTTTCTTATCCTTTACACATATTTTGGTGTGCGGGATAGTAAAGAGATGGTTTGGAAAGTTGAAACAAGGTGCGATGGCCTGTATTTTAAGTGGGAAAAATAAGTAAAATTTATAAGGCACGATGGTCTATATTTTAACACGTGTAAAATAATTAAAATTATAAGACGCAACGACTTATATTTTAATGCATGAATATAAGCAAATTTTAAAGGCGTGATAGCCTATGGTTTTAAAAAGCTGGAGACAACTGTTTTATAGTAGTTGGAAGATTTTCATTCTATTTTGGAGCTAAATTTTACTTAAACAAAAAGCTGAATTTTATTAAGTATTTTTATGAGATTTCAAAAGAAAGGAAAAACGTATCAGCCTATTTTTGAAAGAGATTTTATAGAGGAAGTTATCACTTTGGAAAAGTAAGTTGTGTATAAAATTGACTATCATGTTGAACATATATTTAAATGATTGTTGATGTGTTATATGTTCATTCTTATATTTTGATCTGTTATTATTGGATATATTGAATTGTTGACATTCTCACTTATATGTCATATGATATCACCCAACATTTTGACCTTGGAGATTTGGAGAACAAATGAACAGTTAGGATTGTTCCAATAGTGTGTATGGTCAGAATTAAACTCCCGAGTGAGTAGAATTACGTCCATGAGATCGTGGAGATCAATATTGTGTTATGATGCTCGAACTGATCAAAAGACATGACTCATTGACATTTTAAAAACCAGATTGAAGCTTTAAGATATAAGGGTGGAGACTGATGTAGGGTCACTCCCTATGCTCCAACTGCTAAGCCCCTGGTTAGTCAGGTCCATAGATTCCAATGCATAGGGCTTTGTCGATTTAGGTTAAAAATTTGGAGATTATGCATCATAAGGAACTCGTAGCTTGTAGCTCACTGTTTTTCCTACAGTATTTAGGAGACAACTATTATTTTCTCCTACTATATTTAGGAGATAGTTGATATTTCTTCTGACCATATTAGAAGACTATTGAATCATCTGGTAAACCTTGTCCTGAGTCAGTAGCTTACCCATATGTTCTCCTACCTATTTAAGAGATTGTTATTCTGTTCTCTCACTGTTTTTAGGAAACTGTTGTTATCTTCTCCTACCGATCTTAGGAGATCGCTGATATTTCTTCTGATTAGATTAGGAGATCGTTGACTTATCTAAGAAATCCTAGCCCGAATCCGCTGATAGGTTTGTAACTCGCCAGAGAAAAACTAATATAAGTTCATAGTGACCCTAAGAAAACTATGCCATGGACTGTTTTGAAATTGAGTAAATTTAGGAATGTGCAATCCTTTAACCTTAATGAATGCCAAACTATTCATTTTTACCCATTATTGTATGATTATATTATGGTTATGTGCTAATTATTTTGGATTCAGGATATGTTATTGCATATTGTTTGATAGGGTAATAAAGAGGGGAAACTCATTCCGCTTAGTGGCGTGGTCTCACCAAGCACCCATTTTTTGGTTCGAGACGGTATAATTTTATTCACACTAGATTTTTTGTCTGATCCGAAGTTTTTGATTTTCCTTAAACTCTCAGGTGCTTAATGTGCAATTGAGTAGGCTGAGGTAGAGCTTTTCAGGTTTAGACAAATAAACTTCCGGAGATGTGTAGGACGCAAGCTACTATGTAGAAGATTATATATATTTCCATTGTGTAGTAGATTAACTGGTTTTTATTTTGGTTGAATTTATGTAATGATGGGTATTATAACTGTTAACAAATTTCTTTATTAACCTTAAAATGTGAAGAGCAGGCAGAACTTGGTTAGAGCTTGATTAAGCAAGTCCTTGTCAATATGTTCAATGGTGAACTCAAGACCATGTCGTAATCAAAGTCATGTCATGATCATTGTGCGTGAGAATCGTAGAATCATGAATCCAAAATCATGCCATACATACAAGAATTTAACATTAGTCACATGTCAAGTCTCATTACTGAATATACTATGCAATTGCAATTGTATAAGCCCTTATTTGCAAAAATGTCGTAAAATTACAACTTTTATTAAAAATCCCCAAATTGATTTTGGGTTACAAACTCTAAAACTAAGAGAGAGAGAGAGAGAGAAAAGAATGAATTTCCCTCTTCTGAATGCCCTTAGGTGCGTATTTATATGTGTGAAGATGGACGACATGGCTGCCACATATCAGCTTCAAGATGCTTGACATTCGGCTTCATTACTTCCTTCAATGGCTTCCGGCATTCCTTTGAGGATTGATGACTTGCGGCATCCTTATGATGGCTGATGATTTATGATATCCCCTCATATTATTGGCACATGGAAACCTCCTGTGTATTAATGAAACACAATATCCTTACCGAGTCGATGATACATGATATCCTTTTATATTGTTTGATAGACGACAATCCTTTCATAACGTTGTCGATATACGATACCACAGTTATACTACAACTATTTAGTCTCTTTACACTACACTGAAAAGACCTTATTACAACCGTCACAAAATGACAGTTGTAATAAAGGTATTTTACAACGCTCTTTTTAAAATGTTGTATTAAACTTATTTTCAACAACTCTTTTATTTTGCCAATTGTAATAGATGTCTATTACAACCTTTCTTTTTTGCCAGTTGTAATAGATGCATATTTTTAGCAACTCTTTTTTTGCTAGTTGTAATAGATGCCTATTTTTAGCAACTCTTTTTTTGCTAGTTGTAATAGATGCCTATTGTAAGCCTTTTCATTTGCCAATTGTAATAGAGATGCCAATTTTTAACAGCTCTTTTTTTTCCAGTTGTAATAGATGTTTATTACAGCTTTTTTTCGTACGCTCATTGTAATAATACATTAATAATTATAATTAAATAATAATAATTAATAATTAAATAATTAATAAAATAATAATAATTAATAATTTCTATTAAATAACAACAATTAATACTTAATTTGAAAATATGAAATAATTAATATTAATAATTACTATTCAATAATTAATAATTAATATATAATTTGAAAATATGAAATAATTAATATTAATAATTACTATTCAATAATTAATAATTAATATATAATTAATAATTATTTCTAAATAATCAATAATTAATAAATAAGAGTTAATTTTCAATAATGAATCATTAGTATTAATAATTGATAATTAAGAAGTAATAATTAATATTAATAATTAAGAGGTAATAATTAGGAAGTAAAATTTAATATTTGATAATTAAATTTTGATAATTCATAAATAAATTAATAATAAATCAAATTTTTAATAATTAATTAATAACATTTTAATAAATAATACTTAAATAATAATGACAATTAAGTGTTAATATATAATAATTAATAACTACTATTAAATAATAATAATTAATTTGAAATATGAAATAATTCCTATTAATAGTTAGTAATTAATAATTAATTAGTAATTAATAATCGATTATTAAATAATAAATAATAAGTATTTAGTTAGTAATTAATAATTTTTAAATAATAATTACTGTTAAATAATACGAACTAATAATTAATATATAATAATTTTTTTATAATACATAATAATTAAAAGTTAAAAATCTATAAACTATAATAATAATAATAATTAATTAAAAAATAATGTTAAATAAATAATACTTAAATAACAATAATTAAATATTGATATATAATAATTAACAACTACCATTGAATAATAAAAATTAATAATTAATTTAAAATATGAATTAATTCCTATTAATAATTAGTAATTAATTATTAATATTTAATAACTAATTAATAATTAATAAATCAGTAGTCAATAAATAAATATAAAATATAACATATTTAATTAATAATTAATAATTTATAGATAATTCACTATTTAATACTAGTAATTATTAATTAATAATAAAAATTTATAATAAATAATAATTAATTAAATAATAATAATTAAAATTTAAAATTTAATATTAAATAATAATAGTAATAAATCTAAAAAAATAAATAGAAAATTCTGCTTTATTATAAATTAATTTTTGTACTAAAAATATAATAATTATACTAAATATGCTACGAAAGACAATTTTTAAGCAGCAAATATTGATCTTTATACATATATTAATTTTATTTTACTTATATAAAATAGTAGATGACAATCATTTTATCTACTAAAATACATGAAAAATTAACCATAATCTTGATTAATACCGAACGGATAATTCTTGAATGCGGATGTGACAATATCCATATTTGTATCCATTTTTCGGATATCAAATAATTTTTCATATTTCGAACATGGATACAGATGGATTTCGAATTTTTCGGCTACTTATCGATAGCCCTACGTTGAACCTAATTTACATAGGATGTTATATGTTGAAAGCATATAAATTTCCCTTGGCTCTAAAATCAAATTCTCTTTGGCTCCAAAACCATATTTTTGGGCTCCAAAATCTAAATTTTCACATATAATCACCGCTCCCTCTCTCCACTCCCCTGATAACTTCAAGCTCTACTAATCTCCAAACGTTCTTCCTCCAAACCCAACCCGATAAGAAGCCTGCGAACATCCCTTCTTCTATGCCAATCTCGAGGTCCTTAAACCCGAACCCGCAACCAATAGCACCCGCTATTGCTGTTGAGGCCGAATCTAAACCGGAGTTCACCTCTACCTTGATCGAATGTTGATAAAGTTTCGCTTTTTAAATATCTATACTATACTATAATTACTGAGTTAGTTTTTAAGGGAACACAGGAATTTGGGAAATGAACAGTCATGTTTCTTAATTCATTCGTTCTTCCTATTCCTTCCCGCACCTACTCACGTTTAATAAATAAAAATCATAATTTACTTCCTGTCCATTCCATAAAACCCTAGCTCACAAAATAATGGAGACAAATATCGATCGAGGTGGAAATCAACGATTGCTTCTCTCCTTCTTCCTCCGTATGCAAACTTCCACCTTAATTTGCCCATTTTCATATTTCTCCTCCAATCCCCTATTCAGGCAATTTTCAATTCTTTGGGTTTATTGTTTTTTATTTTCAAACCTAATTTAACTCCTTAATTTATTCGACTTGCGTATGTCTTAATCTTCACCTTACAGATTCTGATCATAAACTTACAAATTCAGATCTTCATTTATGTTAGTTCTATTCAGTTTGGATACTTTATTACTCGGAATATTTATCCAATTTTTTATTGCTGAATTAAAATTATTTTGAATTCAGATGGTAGATTTGGATTTCATTGTTTTTCACCTGATTAGATAGGATTTGGTTTTAGCGATATACGCCAACCAGAATATGGATATGTATATATAGGTCTATTAAGTCTTACATTGAATTATTTTTTACCGATTTAAGTACACTGATTAATATTCTCTACTATAAACCGCGGAGGAGGAATATCATCAAGAATTCGACAAGCTTTTTGATGTTTTAAATATTGACTCTCCATTATTTTAGTTACCCAGATCTAATAATTTGGTTGTTGGTTTCAAATTTACTGCTATTTTGCCAAATGCTTCTTATGGTATATATTTATGCTATCACTTTTTTTATACTTCCTCCTACCGCATCTCAGTTTTATTAAAATTTGGAACTTTTATTTAGTCCAACTAGATAATAATTAGTTTTAATAGTATACTAAAATATATTTCGCATTGGGTAATGTTTTGGGTGTTGGTTCCACCTTGGTTAGGTCACTAATTATAATTGTCAAAAGAAGTCTTATAACTAAAGCTTATATTTGTTTAATAGTAGTGAACTGATAATCAATATGGTAAACTCAGATATGTGTATCTCACTTATATTTCTTATAAGAAGCTCAAAGTAGTCCATTATGCGAACCTTGAATATATTAATAGTCCATATGCATCATATCTCAAATCTAATATATGTCCATATGCAATCAATTTATTTGTGGTGGATATGTTTTATAATCAAATTCATAGCAATCTATATTGATGAACCTGACATTACTATAATAAAATTTATAGCAATTAGTTAATGAATTGAACCTTACATCACTTAAAAAATATAATACTTGCAAATACTCTCTCCTCATCCATGAAACATTACTCCTGTTGTGCATTGGTTATTAGACTATATAAGCTGTTTACAAAAAAAAGGGAGTACCTGAGATAATTTTAGACCTGAAAACAACAACAGGTTGTTCAAAATAAAATCAAGAGAAAGAGGACATATTAGTTACATTTTCTCTTCACCTTCTATTATGTAGTAGGTATACTACAATTTTTATTAATCTGAAGCAGGCATTTTTTTCATATTATTCACAATGCTTGCTTGATTTTTTTATTCCAAAAATACTATCATTTGAATTTTTTTATATAATTTAGAAGACATTCTGTTGTTTCCCTCTCATAGCGCGCAACATTTATTTTGATTATGCAATTATAGATGGTACATGCTCCTTAGTTTTATTGGCTGAAATGTTTTTAGATGTGATGCCAACTAAGGAAATTGGCCTTTAGTATACACCAGTCTTAAAATTCATTTAATATTTTGAACCAATCTATTTTATATTGAAAATATTTGACCTGCATTGATATTATTTGATAATACAAATCGTTTTTTCACGTGATGTTTTTTCTTCAAATACATGCAAAATTGCGTGTAAGTTAATCCTGTTTGTCATTTTTTTTCACTACAACTAAAAATTTATACTACCTACGAGTAACAAATCAACAAATTTTAGTATAATTTTTCAAGATCCAACCAGTCTTACCTGAATGCTTTTTTGGGTTGCATTTTAGCATTGAATTCCAACCAATCATATGCTTTATCATTGTTTAATAAACATAATAGCATGAGCATAAGAGATGATGAGAGGTAGTTTGAAACATCACAGAATTGATTACGATTGAAGTAAAATAATAAGCTAACACTAAAATAATGCTATCTTCGTTATGTGACATAATAGCTTCTTCGATCCAATGCCTTGATCACTAATGGTGTATCTTCACTACACCTTGATTGGAAAAGTGCTACATTAAGTACAGCCATGACCCCATGATCATATAGTGACAATCCACGCTAAGTTAGCAATTTTCTTTAGCAAAGGTTGTTAAAAAATTCAGAATTTTAATTTCATTATTTTTTTGAAAATGGTTAATTTGTTCAGTATATAATCTCATAGATATTTCATTAGTTTCCAATATACCAGTATTAGACTTAAAAAAACTATTAGGATAGTGGACAGATAGAAGCTTACACATCTACGGTTGATTCTTAAAAAGTTTGAAAATAGATAGGTACCTTACTAACTGTGTAGTTGCATTCACATAAACTCAAAAATTCAAAACAAATAAAATTAGTTCTAAAATGTGGATATTGTTACTTGGGTAACCTTAGGCTTAGCTTAATTTCTACGATCAACTTAAAATACAATTATCAGACATATTCTAGCCATATAATCATCAAAACTAATTCATATTTGATAGAAAAGAGTTCTTTCTATTTGTTTGTGTTGCTAAAAAACATGTGTGCACTCCAATATTGCACAACAGTGAACATTTATACATTTTTCTCATAATCAAATCAATTTGATTGTTGTCTAGCTTTAGAGCGGAGGTAACTGTTGGAAATGCAGATTACGGATCTTAAGGCTAGATTAACACTAGGGGGGTGAATAGTGTTTAATGGACTTTATGGAATTTTTGAAATTAAACACAGACATATGCAATTCACAAACACAGAGACAATCACAGAATCAGACACCGATGCAAATAGTAAATAAAAAGCAGTAAAGGAAAGAACACACCGGAATTTTATACTGGTTCGGAGTTACCCTACATCTAGTCCCATACAATTTCTTGTGCAGATTTCTTTTCAAATATAATGTCGATGTTACAACCTCAATTTCAAGGCCATGAGATACACCCTCCTGTTTTCGAGTCCAGGGCAAACTCTCTTGATTTAACCAGGTTACAAGATCACCTAATTGATTTATGGGCTACAATCACACCCAATTGATTTATGGGCCACAATCACACCGTTTCCAATATCACTTTGATAGATAGAGAAACTCGATACACTTCTTTTATTACAAATGATCCTATAACTCTTGAATAGCATTGAGATCTTTGAGAGAGAGTGACAGAGAATCAAACTAGAGATGATCAAGTTTGATTCACTTAGGATTTTGGCAGAGTTTTGTTAAAATATAAGAGAATACTTGAGTGGAGAAGGAGTGAAGAAATGAAGAAAAACTAACTTAAAATTCATTGAAAACAACTGATATTTATAGAAGAACAACAGTCATGTCCATTCGCGAAAGGTTATAACGAATAGACACTTCTTTTGAAAATTTGAAATTTGAATTCTACCGTCACCATGTCGACATGAGGGGATGGGGTATGTCGACATGCCCGAGTAAATTTTGAAAATTGATTTTTGTTTTAAAAAGAGATTTTCTTTCCAAAACTTGTCAAAATAATTTCTAAAGTTTATAAACCATTTGAATATAGTTTAAACTTATAAAAGAGATTTAAAAAGTAATCTCAAAAATATATAATCTATAATATAAAAGTAAGTTAAAAACTAAGTATATAATATATTTTTGAGATTTAAAGTTTATAATATTAAAACCAGAAGGTAGTTTAAAAACAAGAGATGATTTTGAAATCAAAATATAAAAGATAATAAAAATAGTTTAAGGCTAAAATATTTAAACTGAGAGAGATGGCTTTTAAAAAGTTTTTGGAAAAATATTTAAAAGAAATCATTTTGAAAATTTCATGGATTCCATTCCACTAGAGAAGGTCGTGGGTTCCATCCCACTAAAGAGGTCGTGGTTCCATCCCACTATTAAAGCGAGAAGGTGGATTCCATTCCACAATTAAAATCCAAATAAAGTTTTAATGCTATTATGAAGTTTTAAGATAAATCTAGACACTATTACTTATCTTGATATCTTGAACTCTTGAAATCTTGAACTCTTGATACTCATAATTCTTCAGTCTTGATTTCGTCAGTCTTGAATCTCTATACTGCACAGTCTTCATTCTTCAGTACCTTCATATATATCCTGCATATACATATATATCTAGTCAAGAATATTAGTATTTCTATTTTATAACAATTCCTAAGGTTGTTGTCATCAAAACCATCATCTCAGGAACTAACAATCTCCCCCTTTTTGATGATGACAACCTTTGTTTATAAAATGTACTCCACAAAACTCTGATTCTACTCTAACTCCCCCTTACTCCAATAACTCCCCATTAATCTACTAACTCCCCCTTAATCTAAGCGTATCTAACCTATTTTATAATTCTTCCCCCTTTGTCATCAACAAAAACTAATCATAAACTACACAACTTTCCCAAAATCTTATACTATAGCATTATATAGGATAATAATATAGTATAGTAGAATATAAACGAGATAGATAATAATATGAGTAAAATATAGTAAGGTAAATATGAGAGATATGAAAATTTCAAATATAATCAATCAATATGTTTATTAAACCACACCATTTCAATCATATATTACATACCATGTTCAAATCAATTCAAACAATTCAAATCAAGTCAAATCAAACCAAACAATTCAAACCACATCAAACCAAATCAAATCAAAGTAAATCAAACTATACAAGTCAAATCAAACAATTCTTGGAACTTCAACCCATCCTTCTTCACGAAGATACGATCTGACTTTATAGCATCCCATTCTTCATTATCCTTGTTTAGAGTTTCTTCTGGATTCGCTTCGAGTTCTTATTTGTTGTGGGCTGTAATCATCCATCAAATGGCATCGAAGTGCCCTTCTTGTTTCTTTATCATCTGCATTTGCCTTAATTCTAAGTGTCGTTGATTGCGAAGGATAAAAGTAAGTATGTTCTTGAATGATTTGAGAGTTTCTTCAAGATTCTCACTTAGATTATGAATAGGAGAGGTCATTTTTGATAAAATATGAAAAAATTCAATAGAAATTAAGGAGAGTTTGAAAGTATGAATTTTTCTGGAAGAAACAGGTATTTATAGAGTTAGAAAGTCGTTTGAAATGAATAGACACAAGGTAGTTATGTCAATTTCAATTTCAAAAAATAAACCACTTTCTGGTCGTTACATGTCGACATGGAGGGTAGTGGGATGTCGACATGCCTCTGTTGATTTTGGCAATATGCTTTATTTCTTTCTATTATGTACAAGTCTATATATATATAAACTTATATAATATAAAAGCAAGCATTCCAGAGATATTTTAGAGCTAATGAACAAAAATAAACAATTTTCATTGATAAATTTGAGTTAAGATTACATAAACAATACATAACATTAACTAATCGAAAGATACAAACTAATACCACATGAAATGAAAACTAGAATTCGATAGAGAATGATGAAGATGATGATAATCCAAGTTTGCGACTCACTTTCCCAAAGAAATTGTTCATTTTGGTGGAAATTTTGTCCAACTTTTTACTAACAAATCTTTTGAGAATCCATTGGTTTTCCACTATTATCTTTTGATTTTTGAGAAGTGTCTTGTTGGATGGATTGTTGGGAGTGATAGGATATTCAATACTTTCCAATGATGTCTCTTCCTCCTCCTCTCCTTCTTCTTCAATCTCCATCTCCTCCCCTTCTTCCTCCTCCTCCTCTTCTTCTTCCATTTCTTCATGAGCCAACCTTTCATCTTTTTTGGTAAGTGTTTCATATGGTTGAAACACAAGTGGGATTTTCATAAGGGAGATATTTTCATGGTTAAACACTTTTTGAGAAACAAACTCCTCTCTCTTATAATCAACACCAAAATAGTTCAAAATTTGAGTAAGATAAATCCCATGATACAAAGTGTTTTCTCCTAAAGTAAAATTTTTGGGACGAAGTTCATCAAAAATTACTTGCGCCCAATTAATGTCGTAGTGCCCATAAATAGCAAAAAGAGCCTTAAAACATTTAAGGTTGGGTGATTGAAATTTCCCGTCCTTGGAGTTATGGTATGTTGCAAAAGAAGGTTAATAATTCTTGCTTTAGGATGGAAATTTCGATTTATAAATTCAAAGTTATCATCTCCTTTAAAAATGTGATGAAATGTCTCATGAACATGTTCACCAATTTGAAAATCCGAAAGATTCATTTTCGTATACTTACAACCCAAAATATTTCCCAAAATATCACTATTTAAAACAATTCATGTTCCTTTAACACTACTCCAAACTTCCCCTTCATTACCATAATAAAAAGCACTATTTAAATTTGCATAAAACATTTTAACAAGATTTGTATAACAAACAAAATCATTTTGAGAATCATCAATTAAACTGAGAATTTGATTCTCTTCGAAAAGAACATTGAGTTCATATGAAGGAAAATCACTAAAGATAGCAAATTTTCCCGTATGGACTTTTCCAAAGTTTACATAGCTTATGTAAGCTTTGATAGCTTCTGGGTCATTGTAGAGAAATTCTTTGATGACTTTGGACAGCCTAATGGTGGATAAGGTGCTTGAGGAAGCCATTTTTGAAGAGAGTAGTGAGCTTGAGAGTTTGAAAGAGAGTTTGAATTTTGAAATGAAAGTGAAAAGATAGGATAAAGTTAAGGAGATAAATAGATATTCAATAGTCATGTTCTCTGGTCAAGAGGCACCTTTTCATAGCCTTGAAGTTGGTGAAAAGGTGGAGGGAAATTCAAAGTTTTGAATTCAAATTTGAATTTCAAAATTATGGTAGGGATGTCATAGGGGATAGGGCCATGTCGACATGGGTCCTATAATACATGTGACTGATTTTTTCTAATTTGTTTAATATCTATATATATATATCCTATAATCTAATTTATATTTTGTTTGAAATAATATAAATATAATAACACTTTAATATTTTTAATATTTTTAATATTATTATTTTGAAAATCAAATTTTAAATTCAAACAACAAGCAATTTCAAAACATGCAAACAATCAAACATTCAAACATGCAAACATTCAAGCAAACAATTTCAACCAATATAATTTAAATGCGTACCTATTTTAAATTCATATTCCCGAGATCATCAGATTCATGATTAGCTATAAAGCCCATATTTGAATTTTCTGTCTCTTAATCTTCATCACTGGAGGATGAGTGTGAATCGTCTAGTGTAGCAGTATACACTCTCTTCCTTTTCTTTGACGAATCATTACTTGGAGGAAATTTTTGCTTATCCGGATGCGGACAACTCTTTTTAAGTGGCTTGGCTCATCACAATTGTAGCATCCGACGTTGTTGAGAGTCTCATTATTATTTCCAGAATTCTTGTAATCATTTCTCTTGTAGTTGTTTATCTTTCTGTATTTCAGAAACTTTCTAAAATTTCTTGTCATCAAGGCTATTTCTTCATCGTCGTCACTGTTTGAGTCTGAACCATCTGTTATTGCATTAAATGCTATTCACTTCTTTTCTGAGGCCTTGCTTTCTCTTTTCCCTTGCATTTGTACTTCAAACGACATCAAATTCCCAATTAATTCTTCAATTTTCAGTGTACTGATATCATTAGCCTCTTCAATTGCTAGAGTCTTCTGATCCCATTCCGGAGTGAGTGAATTCAAAAATTTTCTAACTTGATCTTCTTTAGAAAAGTTCTTTCCTAATGCAATTAGTGAGTGCACAATGTCTTGAAACCTACTGTACATGTCTGAAATGGACTCATTTGGATTCATCTTGAATAATTGAAACTGATTGGTCAAGATGGATATTTTGGTCTGTTTAACTTTGCTTGTTCCTTCATGAGTAACTTGAAAAGTTTTCCAAATCTCATATGTAGACTTACAGACAGACACTCTATTAAGCTCATTCATATCAAGTGAACAGAATAGAATATTCATGGCTTTGGAATTGTTTTATGCAACATTCTTTTGCTCAGCGGTCCACTGTGCAAAATTTGTTGTGGGTTCAATGTACTCAGTTTGTCTGATATTCCAAGTGTCTACACTATTAATTATAAATAGATTTTCATCCTACATGCCCAATATGTATAGTTACTGCCATTAAAAAGTGGTGGTCTGGAAGTAGACTGACCTTCTACAAATGAACTAGTGATAGTGTTGACATTACCAGTGCTGGTAGCCATTTGAAAACTTTTCAAAAATCAGATTAAGAAAACTTTGAAAACCAATGCTCTGATACCAAATGTTGGAAATGCGGATTACGGATCTTAAGGCTGGATTAACACTAAAGGGGGGGATGAATAGTGTTTAATGGATTTTATGGAATTTTTGAAATCTTTTGAAATTAAACACAGACAGATGCAATTCACAAACACAGAGACAATCAAAGAATTAGACACAGATGCAAATAGTAAATAAAAAGCAGTAAAGGAAAGAACACACCGGAATTTTATACTGGTTCGGAGTTACCATACATCTAGTCCCACACAATTTCTTATGCAGATTTCTTTTCAAATATAATGTTGATATTACAACCTCGATTTCAAGGCCATGAGATACACCCTCCTGTCTTTGAGTCCAGGGCAAACTCTCTTGATTAAACCAGGCTACAAGATCACCTAATTGATTTACGGGCTACAATCATACTCAATTGATTTACGGGCCTCAATCACACCATTTCCAATATCACTTTGATAGATAGATAGACTCGATACACTTCTTTTATTACAAATGATCCTATAACTCTTGAATAGCACTGAGATCTTTGAGAGAGAGTGACAGAGAATCAAACTAGAGATGATCAAGTATGATTCACTTAGGATTTTGGCAGAGTTTTGTTAAAATATAAGAGAATACTTGAGTGGAGAAGAAGAAGTGAAGAAATGAAGAAAAACTAACTTAAAATTCGTTGAAAACAAATGGTATTTATAGAAGAACAACAGTCATGTCCATTCGTGAAAGGTTATGACGAATAGACATTTCTTTTGAAAATTTGAAATTTGAATTCTATGGTCACCATGTCGACATGAGGGGATGGGGTATGTCGACATGCCCTAGTAAATTTTGAAAATTGATTTTTGTTTTTAAAAGAGTTTTTCTTTCTAAAACTTGTCAAAACAATTTCTGAAGTTTATAAACCATTTTGAATATAGTTTAAACTTATAAAAGAGATTTAAAAAGTAATCTTAAAAATATATAATCTATAATATAAAAGTAATTTAAAAACTAAGTATAAAATATATTTTGAGATTTAAAGCTTATAATATTAAAACCAGGAGATAGTTTAAAAACAAGAGATGATTTTAAAATCAAAATATAAAAAGCAGTAAAAATAGTTTAAGGCTAAATATTTAAACTGAGAGAGATAACTTTTAAAAAGTTTTTGGAAAAATATTTAAAATAAGTCATTTTGAAAATTTCGTGGATTCCATTCCACTAGAGAAGGTTGTGGGTTCCATCCCACTAAAGAAGTCGTGGGTTCCATCCCACTATTAAAGCAAAAAGGTGGATTCCATTCCATAATTAAAATTCGAATAAAGATTTTAGTGCTATTATGAAGTTTTAACATAAATCTAGATACTATTACTTATCTTGATATCTTGAACTCTTGAAATCTTGAACTCTTGATACTCACGAGTCTTCAGTCTTGATTTCATCAGTCTTGAATCTCTATACTGTACAGTCTTCATTCTTCAGTACCTGCGTATATATCCTGCATATACATATATATCTAGACAATAATATTAGTATTTATATTTTATAACAAGTCCTAAGGTTGTTGTCATCAAAACCATCATCTCAGGAACTAACAGTAACATATACTATTGAATAACCAAACAATATTTATGGCATTCTCGCATTTTAAAGTGTTTACATAAACCAGCCATCTAACATTTGTTTTTTGAGATAATATAGGTGATTTGGCAATAGATTCAACTTTTGGTGGGTTCACTCCTATTCAGAAGGATGAGTTGACCAAGACAAGTTGTAGATGGAAAAGAAAAATAGGAATTTGTAATGGTGGGAAATAGAAAATGACAAGCTATTGATTGGAAGTGGTTATAATTTTTATTGTGACTTTCTTTGAAACTTCAAACTATTCAAAAAAATTAACTAGAATGCAGATTTATTAAACTGTAATACATAATGATACAATACACTTATACTTTGTATGGAAATTTTTTGGTTTGCTTTGAAGCAATGCACTATTTTGAAGTATTGCTTCATCCTAGTTTTCTTCCAACTGAATAAACAACTTCTTTCATTGGGTACAAATAAACAATATATTTCATTAACGGTTAGTGCATTAATGCTTCCTTACTGTTGTGGTTTCTCCCTATTTTAACTATGTTCTAACTAACTTGATGCATTTTTGATTAATGAAGCTTATGTACAATTTCTGTGATTGAAAAAAAATACAAACAAGAGACAGATATACAAGATAAGTTGGTGTATCAATATCTTTATGTACCAAAATTTATGCTTATAACTCAGAAGTATACACACGCTGCTCAACAATGCTTGAGTTTTTTTTTTATGATTTTTCATTTTGTAATTATATATTACAATCGTGTGCGAAGCAATGTTTTTCGTTTAGAACTATTCATCAAAGATTGATATCTAGAAAATTATACATACAAGTTGTTTACCTATAACTCATGCCATGTTCAGCAATATTTTTCCATTAGCGTTATAATATAATTCTTATATATTTGTTTGTGCCTATGCTACTGCAATATTTTTGCCCCATTCGTGTGCGAAGCACGGGCTCGTGCTAGTATATTATATACAGCTTATCTTCTCATCCTCTCTGTTCTGCTCGGCCTGTCTACACTCTTTCAAATCCAACATTTTTAATGGCGGCTTCTTTCATTACTTTCGTAAGTTTCTCTGTGTTTGAACCCTCAGATTAATATATAAAATATCGATTTCTCACTTTTCTTGTACTGATTTATGAACACATCTTGCAAATTCAAGAAAATGTTAAACCAGGCCTTTCTATCCCGGCCCAATCTCGTCACTCTTACTCAGTCACAAACTTTCCTAAATGCCATCGATTCACCAACAATATCCCATCCCCATCTTCTATTTCACTCTCAATGACTTCTTTTTCCCAGTCACCTTTATATCAGATCCAAACACGATATGCCACCTCTATTCGAGCTGCATTGCAGGTAACTTCGTATTTAAAGTTTTTAACTTCTCATTATCTAGTATTATAGTTTTGTTTTAATCATAAGAATGATCTAAGAATTAAAGGTTTAATGGCTCGCTCTGTTAGTTGTGGAAACTTTTTATTGAACATTTGGAGCTTGCGTTTCTTCTTTAGTGGGCAATTAGTATTTACAGTCTTCCTACTTTAGGATTATTGATTGTACATACAATTCTATTTTTGTTAATAACTACTGTAAATTTTATAGTGGATGTGTGTGTGTCATAGCCTACATAGATCCTATTGGAATTTTCTTGTACCAATTGCTTACATGGCATACATAATGATATTAAAGATATTGGGCTGATGTTATTATTTTCAATCATCCGTTCTTAAGTAAACAATGGCCTGAAGCAAAAGTAATTAATCTTTATAGAACTTTATACAACATAGTGTCCACATTGGTGGGAACATTATATTTACTTAGCTATTTGCCTGCCTGCTAAGGTTAGGTACCACAAAGAAAACAATGTATATGTTTATTTATATCCAAACAAGCAAACACATTCGAAAGTTAGTCATTGGGGTAAGCTCTATAATATACAAAGTCTATAATGCATTTTTTATGTTTAAATTCTCCAGAGTATCCAAACGAGTTTCGGATTGCTTATCAGTGGAGAAGAAGAAACAATAGCTGAAGCAATCACACTTGCGAAAGCTGCACTAGACCTAGCGAAACATGCAGCACAAATTAAAGGTAGTGATTTTTTTTTCAGGGCTATGTTGTTATTAGCTTGAAAGCTTTGTTGTTATTAGCTCTTTTTTGAGCTTAATAGCCAAGAGGAGTATGATGATTCGTTGTTCTATGTCTCACCTTCTGTGAGTGTTATGTAGTTTTAAAGAAAACTTAGTGTTAAACACTCTGCTCTGCTATAGTTTGTAATTGGTGATCAAGACTATTATATGCATACCAAGTGTTCATTATTGATTTGAGGTTGTTTTATTACGATACTAAATTATACTTGCATATAATTTTAAATTATATATTTTTATCTGCTTCTTGCTGCAGTTGCAAAATGTGTTTAGAAATTAATTTTTTTTATTTTGCATTCTTTTTACCACAATTGCCAATCTTAGTTGCAAAAAATCTTTTACAACTGCCACTAGCAGTTGCAAAAAATCTTTTACAACTGCCAAAAGCAGTTGCAAAAGAATTTTTTACAACTACGATAGGCAGTTGCAAAAGATTATTTTACCACTACCGAAGACCGTTGTAAAAAATATAGCTCTATTACAACTTCAGATATCACGACAGACGGTCATCCGTTGTAGTAGACCTATTACAACTGTTTTTGACAGTTGAAAAGGGTGTTTTTGTTGTAGTGCTATCACCTTGTTGGCATTTGGCATATGCTTTTCATTGATAATTTACAACATCTGTCTATCTTTATCGATGAGGTGCAACATTAATAAGAGGTGGTACCGATAAGGCATGGCATTGATAAAGTGCGGCATTAATAAGGTGCGGCATTGATAAAAAATAACGCATGTTGGTGATTTGTGACATGCTTCCGTTCCCTATTTTGATGGAATGCGACATCTTTTATTGCAATGGTGAATTACAGAATCGATGGTATTCGACACTATCACTAGCTGTAAGCTTTTGGGATCCCTTAAGATGTCCCGAGATGCATCATCATTTGCTGTATGATTCTTTTCTTTTTCTCCGACATCATGGGCTTCGACATGCTGTATTCTCCTCTTGTATGACTTCTTGCCTTTTTTTTACATCCTTATTATCGACATACTTTCATATCTTCGGGATCATGGTTTTTAGTAACATTTCCCCCCAGTGTAGAGAAAATATTGACTTTCCGTGTCAATTCCTTGATTTTTGTGCTTGCTACCAATTGGTGTTCTTCCGAATCTGGTTGTTTATTTGAATTTAGATCAATGGCTCTTATGCCTTTTCTTCCTTTCTATAAATACTCATCCTTCTTCATCATTTTCTCTTTTACCTGTAACTTAAAACTTTAGATAAAAATTTTAAATTCTCATATTTCATTCAAGAATCTTCAATCCTTTAGCATTTAAGCTTAAATCAAGGTATGATTTTGTCTTAGTTAATCAAGTCGACAAATTAAATTAAGAAATTTTACATTCAAATTACAACTAGGGTTTTATTTAGGGATTTTCAATTTTGAATCGACGTTTAGAATTTCAACCATTAATCTTGAAACTATAGGTTAAATTATATATTTGTTATGCTTAAGGGTGAGGTTAGCTTTGAATTATCATACCCTTAGAGATTTAATTGATCAGTTAAGGATAAGCGAAATCGATTTAAAAATCTAGGAGCTTCTGGCTTGATTACGAAATAGGTTGTTTATGAGGGACCCAAAATCCATTATAGAATTTACTAACTCATTTGATTTTGAAGTTATTGCCTAACGAGATTACATATTCAACCTAATGTTCAACATCAATAAGACATCCATTTTTTCAAAGAATTAGACATGCATTTTAAAAGATTATCGCAAAGACTCGATGAATCTATAATGAGTTGTCATCCTTTTTTCAATAACTACTTAAAGGGTTGACAATTCAATATTCTTATTTTAATCTTATACGACATCATTAATTTGTTATGCAGTTACTTATAAATTGTTTATATACTTGAAATCTTTATGAGTTTAACAATTAGTTAGAGTATATAAACCGCTTCGATATCATTCATTAATCTCAATTATGTCTCAATTCGACATTAGGTTATTATTACGACATTATATTATGGTTTTCAATATTGACTGTTAATGCGGCGTCCTTTGAATTCGACATCATGCTATTTAAGATGCTATTAGGGTGATATTTCAATCGGATTTCTTTTGACTAACTAGAAACTTACTTTCCCACCTTGTATTTAACAGTTTTTTACATACCTTTAATTGGTTATAAACTCAAGCATTTCATAGATTCGACATGGATTACTCAATGGCTATTAACTTGTCGCAAACACAATGGCTAAATATGAACTTTAACATTTTAAAATTATAGCTTAGGTAATTTTTACTTAATTAACTACCATTTGTTTAGACATTTAATTACCTATTTTGAACTCATAAGAATTTTAAATTTAATAAAATATGTAGTATCTTCCTGACTTTGTGTAATATCACCTGGCATGTAAAATTGAAAGCAAGAAAGCAAGCAAGAGTTCTAAGCCATCTCCTTCTGCTACGAAAGAAGATATCCACCTCAACCAATCATACATACCACTTAGGAAGAAGTGGACACCATTCTCCATCAATTTAGGACCATGAACATAGAGGCCATGCCTGCTGGTCCCTCTAGTAGAATAGACAACCCTCCAGTGGGGTTCTTTTCCTTTACACCTATCCACATCTGGCATGAATGGTATCCGCCTTTTCTAGATTTTCTTTTGCGATTCCTAGGGCATTTAAATGTTGCTCCAATTCAGCTAACCCCCAACTCATACACATATCTAAGCTGCTTAGTCCTCGCTAAAGAAGATAAAATCCCTTCTTTGAGTGCCGAGACTGTACATATCTCGGCCAACCCTGTGAGGATAAGTGAAAAGCTAGATAGTCTGTTATATCACCTTCGTCCATTCCCGAAAAGCTTAATTACCATCCAATTAACAAGACGAAGGAGTGGGAGAACCAATTCTTCTACATTAGATGTTATTCCTCTAAGATCAGGGGAACCTTCTCTATTTTCAGTAAATTTCTGTTTTATATTATTTATGCTACATCTATCATCCTCTTATGATGAATATTTTCTTTTAGATCCTGCCTCTAAATAGCCAAGCCCTTCTGTTGATGACACTATTAAGTTCCTAACTCAAGCATCTAAGAGTATGGGTAATAGACTTACACTTTTGATGGAGGAAAATCTATGTAATTATTCTCTAATCCTGGACCACCATAGGATATTAGGAGAACCCCCAATGATGAAGGGGAATTCTTAGGAAAAGCGATCATTGGTCGTTGGCAATCAAAAGGCTTTCTTTGCTAATTCTCCTATCCAGCTTGAATCTTATGGTAAATTTTATTATAACTTAAGTGGAATTTCTTATTTGTTATCTCATAAAACTCCCCCTTTTGATTTAGGTTCATCTACACTTGTTATTGCTTCCAAGGAGAAGGAGGCCAAAGAATATATTCCTGCTTTAACTAAGCCTACTAAATCTGCTCCTATCAAAGCATCTATTGCAGCGGCCGTTGATAAGTTTAAAAGAAAGGCAAAAACTGACATTCCAACCAATATTTCGACTCTTCCTTCGAGCAAAAAGCCTAAGGTGGGGAAAATTAGAGTCATTAGACTTCTATTATTATTATTGAGGAGTCAAACATGGATGCTTATTTAGCATTTCAAAACCTTGATGCAATAAAGCTGGATTCTCCAAGACGAACAACTCAAAAGAAAACTGAGGAGTTTCAACTCCTGATTCCTTCTTAAAATATTACACTTCCTACTTCTCCATCAGTTTTTCATCGTTTGTTTGAGGAGCTTGGTTTGACTCCCCACCCTAATGAATCCCTCCCTTCGGAGGTTACTGTTCAGACTCCCATAACCAGCTCTAAAGATATCCTTTGTTTTGTTGATCGATCTCCAACCTTGGCTTCCCTAATGTTGTCACAGCCCTCAACCTTCTCATAAGATTACCTTTACATTATCCTTAAGCAGCTCTTACTGGTACAATTTCCTTTCTGCTTGGTTAATGTAAATTTTTAACTTTATATATTCTAGTTTATATTTATCATATGCTTTGAGCGGCCAAGCACATGTTTCTCCTTCAACAAGCTTCTTAAGAGCCTTTTAATCAAGCTGCCGAACTCAAGGAGAAGATTTTTTTACTCACAACCCAAATGACTAATATTACTATGCAGAAGGACAATGTTATTCTTAGGAATAGGAAAATCATCTTCTCCTTGACGAGGAGAAAAAAACTAAGTTATTACCTGAAGAGAAGATGAGAATAGAACTTGAGCAAACCAATAAAGAAAAGATCGAAATAGCTGCCAAAATAAAATCTTTAGAGAACCAGCTTGAAAGTGAAGATACTGTTTTGATTCATTCTAAGCATACAATAAAAGATGCTATGGAAAAAGTCACTTTCTTCCATGATGAAGCTCTTGTTACATTTATAGAAAAGTGTTATGAAGGCGCTCTTCTTGTGGCATACGGTGAAAATATTGATAGATGTCTAGATTTGGATTTTCCTTCCCTCCCGGAGCTAAATGCTAGATTTAAAAGAAAGTTTGATCTTATGCTAAAGAGAGCTGAGGAATCACTTCAAGATGAATTCCCTGAAGAAGAAATTGTTAATCCCAGGAAGTTATTTTCTTTCGATGACCCTCCACTCGAAGGAGGTGGAGTTTCAAACAAAGAGGAGAAGGATAATTAGGATGCTGATAATGATAACAATGGTAATGATGATGATAAGGATGATAGTAATGATGGTGATGATCAAGATGGCGGTGTTAGTGACAAAAGTCCTAGAGGGCCAAAAGATGGGGGTAACTGATCAGGTGGTCATGATTCATCTGCTGCAGATTTCCCAAACTTACCCAACCTTCAGGGTGATCCATAAGAAACATTTCTTCGAAAGATGCTAATCCTCCTAGCCATCAATTAAAAGAAAAGAGTTAAGTCTCTACTCCTTAAGTTCTAGTCACTTAGATATGGAATTCGTTATTTATGTACATAAATTAACTGCTAGCCTTAAATTAATAAGTTTACTATTTTAGTGAAGGAAAAACACCAAATACTAACAAGAGACTCTTTATGAAAAGAGTGTGAGGGCGGAGCACCGATTGAACAGGGAAATTGAAATGTTAGTTAAAGGGTATAATGTCTTACCTGACAAATATAACGCCTCTCTATCAATGTCGTGCAGTTAAGGTTTTTTAAGGAAAAGCAAGATGCCCCTCGTTTAAAGAGAGCTCACCTTAACCGGGATATAATCATGAGAGAGAATGCAAAATTAATGACTTTCTTTTGGATGCTCATTGATAATAGGGAGGCACTAGTAGAATTTCTCTATAAAATTTATTCTAGGAATCTCCTTACCAACTTTTCTTTCTTAGGACAAAAAAGTGAGGGCTTGATTAGGTGTCTTCATAAAAGATATTTAGAGGATCATGGAAGCGACCCTCATCCTGGGGCTTGTTGGAACCTCTCTAGGGTTGCTAGCATTCCCCTCTCTCCTAATACTCTTCCTCCCTAGAAGATTAAGTATAGCAAGTAGATATTTAAATCTAAATTTTATACGGGGTCAATATTGTACGAAATCTAGTGATTGCATGATTGTAGTGTATTACTTAGACAGTGTTATGAATTTTAGTATTTTCATTTCTTTACGACTTAGCTTATTTCTTATATATAACACTGATTAAGGGACCATCGACAGTTCCGTTTCTATGGAACTCTTGAGTAAATTTATCAAATTAGAGAGGGATTTTAATGAGGAATCTTTAATTCTCAGAAAATTCCAGTTAGCAAAGCATTGTTTTCTTAAAGATCTACAAGAAGTTTATACCCGATTTCCACAATTTTGCTTTGATTTCTTGGGAGATGAAAAGGATGAATTACTTAGCGAGATACGAACCAGCCACGCTAAGTTGTTATGTGATGAAATCGGTCCTCCAGCCGGAAATGGGGCTATTATTAATTCTCTCTAGTTAACACCCCTCAATGTTTTATTGTTCCTTTTGACTCCATCCTCTCCTTATCTTTCGTATCACTTAGAAGGCTCAAACTGCTATCTTTAAACTTTGAGTGTTAAGAGTTTGATGTTGTTTGAAATTTGCATGTGTTTGTAACTCTTTTTATTATTAATAAAGAAAGCATTTTCTTTGTATTAATTTCTTTTACTTATTTTATTTATTTGGGAGGAACAATCAGAACTTACGCTTAATATTCAGAATATCCTGTCTCGATTGGAGAATATTTCTACTAAAATAAAATCAATTAGCGAGGAGAAGCGCTCTCTGCAAGATACCTCAACTTTATTATTTTTGGATAACCCGAATGCTCGGAAATGGCATAAATGGATATCGATTAAAGTCTTCACTAAGTAGTACAAGGGAGATGACTTCTAGTTTGGAAGAGGAAGTTAAAAAGAAATACCAGAGATTCTAGAGCTAAAAAAGACTGCGTGCGCGGTTAGTCAATTTGAACTTTCAACTCAGAAATTTGATGCTGATTCGAAAATTGCTCGTCTTCACCAAAGGATTATGGAGCTTGAAGTAGAATTAATGAAAAGCCAAGTATTCTGCCTATCCTTAGAACTTATTGCAAGTGGAGGTAACTCTATTCTTCCTACTCCTACCTCGTTGATTGGCAAAGAAAGATTTTCTGCCTTGTTAAACCCATCTTCGAGCCTAGATGATGGTAATATTGCGCGATGGAGTTAAAGGGTTAGATACGAATGCGCTCAATTTTTGAATGAACAATGGATGACAAAATTTCTTCATATCTCAATAATTATCAGGGCCAGGTGGAGAAACTTGGACATGAAAAATATGTTCTTGAACAGGAGGTTAAGAAGCTAAAGAGAAAAATTTAGACTCTTAAAGGAGCTGATAAGATGCTCATTCGTGCACTGGAAACCTAAGTCGATTTGATTGATGATGCAAATATTATTTGCAAGAGGGAAAAGAAACTTAAGAAGCTTTTAGATACAGTAATTCGTCGCATCATTGAACCTTCTTCAGTCATTGAAACTTTGAAAGGGGAAATGCAGAAACTTGACACTTAATGGAGAATTAGTTATGAGTTTTCAAGTAGACTTCCCTTTTGGTTACTTGTAATTGTGTATATAAGACATAAAATCAGTAAATCTTGTACTTGAATGATTATTATTCCGAATGGACATCGTATCTTTTATCTGAATTTATTGAATTATCAGAGACACACATTTTGCTTTTGATGCTATAAGGTGCATATCCTTTGATTGAGCATCAGTTTGCCTTCTCGATATAGATCTTGCCCTTGAAATCTATTTTGATAAAAAGATTAGTAATTCATTTGATCATAAATTTAGAAGAACCTTCCTTTTAGATAGTCGTTTAATAATGAAGATTCTCGTTACTGGGACACTTAAACTCCATTTTAGAAGAATTTGATTTAGTACTTTACGGAGTGAAGCTTTTAGTAACTTCAATTTTAAGCTTTATCACTTAGAACTTTGGATCTTGATGTTTGAAGCTTTACTCTCCATAGAGTATTTATCAGGAAGTCCATTTGATAATTGCCTATATTGAAGACCAAAAATCCTTTGACGATAATAAGAGTATTTTGTTTGGAACATCAGAAATCCATTCGACAATAATTTGGATAAGAGGCCAGAAATCATCTAGTTATAATAATCTAAATAGATCAAGACTAGAAATCTATAATAGTATTATGAATAGAAGACCAAAAATCCACTCTGGCAATGATGATTTGAATAGAAGACCATAAAATTATCTAGTAGTAATATCACTTGAATAAAAGACCAGAAAATCATCTGGTATTAATAGAAGACAAGATGACCAATTTGATATTAATAGGAGACCAGAAAACTAATCTGGCAATAATGTCTAAATAGAAAACCAAAAACCCATATGGTGATATTATTTGAATAGAAGGTCAGAAACCCATCTGGTAATAATATCATAATTCTCTGAATATAAGACCAGAAAACCCATCTAGCAGTAATGGAAGACCAGAAAACCCATCTAATAGTAATAGAAGACCAAAGAACTAATCTGGCACTATAAATCTTTTAAATAGAAGAACAAAAAACTAACTATGGTAATAATAAGAAAACCAATTATAAGAAGACTTTAATAAGAAACCAAATTATAAGAAGACTAGAAATCCATATGCTTGTTAACGGAGATTCCCATTATTTGATATTTTAGATTCCAATGAAGTCCAATCTAGGAGTCAAGGATTGAGAAATAATTGCATGTTTTGAAGAGTAGAGCTTGATGCATAACCAAATATTCCTCTAGAAGAATGCTTTTGATCCATTCTTTAGGATAAAGTTAGATTTTCTTCATCATTCCATCGATCTTCCTCTAGAAGATTGCCACGATCCTTTTTTAGGATAGAGTTTGGTTTGCTTTTGAATTTGATTAATCTTCCTTTAGAAGACTGCCTTGATCTCTCTTTTGGATCCAATTTGATTTACATTTGATCTTCCCTTAGAAGATTGCCCCTTACTACTCTTTAGGTAGTGATTTAAGCTTTGATTGATTTCTTTGTTACCATCTTTAGGTAATGATCTCAACTTGGATCGAACCCCTTATCACTCTCTTAAGTGATGATTTAGGTCTTTTTTCCGCTGCGTTTAGTTAGCTATCTTAAGCAATGACAAATGTCTTACCCTACCTCCCTCTAGGAGGCGCTTCAGCCAGGCCTTATAGACAGGAGTGATGGTTTGTTTGGTGCTTTGGCCAGACCATCTTAGGCAGGACCAAAGGCTTACTCCATCCTCCCTCTGTGAGATGCTCCAAACATGCCTTATATGTGGAACTGAAGGTTGGTCGATGTTCTAGTAAGGCCATCTTAGACGGGACCAAAGGCTTACTTAATCCTCTCTCTAGGAGGTGCTTTGGCCAGGCCACGTAGGTGGGACCAAAGGCTTGCTATGCTCTGTCCAGGCCTTATAGGCTAGACCAAAGGCTTGCTATGCTCTGGCCAGGCCTTATAGACTGGACCAAAGGCTTACTCTGACCTACCTTTAGGAGGTGCTTTGACCAGGCCCTTATTGCAGGATCAAAGGCTTTCTTCGCAACTTGTTACCTTATAGTAATGATTTTGGATTTTCCTTTTATTTTACGAATCCTTTCCATCAAGAATTTCACTTTATTGAAGATTTGCCAAAACTTGTCTTACAAACTTATTGAGTTTTCCCTTTCTTAAGAAATCTCCAATCATTCCCTTTAAGGCCTGACATTGGTTGGTTTCATGTCCATTTGCTCGATCATATTGGCAACAAGCACCTCCAAGGTTCCTTTCATTTTTAGGCCACTTCTTCTTTAATGACCATTAATTCAGCTTTCTCTTGGTTAAAAGATAGATATGTTCATTAGAAGTGGTGAGAGAATGGATTCAAGAATTCTTAGGATAGCTCCTTTCATTCCCATTTAGCTTTCTTGTGGCACTGGATTGGCATAATAGGATCATCGATAATCCTTCTCTTTTGAGCTTTGTTGGTGTGGGAGGATGTTTCCATCTCTAGGCAAATTTATCGAAATCGTTTAGTATTTCTTTTTCAAAGACTGTCCCCTTTGAATGGAATTGTATGGCCCTCCTTATCTTTAAGAAATAACTATCTTTCTTCGGGCTCTCTAAAGCAAAGATTGGAGTGGGTCCTGTATTGAATGGGTTCATGCTCTATTTGTCAGGATCATAATGTGCCATTTGTTTCTACTCCTATAATTTGCAATGCCAACATCGTTAGCCTTTGTTCCTCATGAAACCGAGGATCAGAAGTGACTTGGAAAATTGACTTGCTTAAGATTCAGAAGATCCTTATTCGAAATAGTCATCCTGTAGTTCAATGGGTTATGCTAAATTCAATAATTCTTTTTTATCCCTTACATGCAAGTTAGGGGAAGGTCCTTTATATCAAGGTAAGGCAAGGAAGTTCAAATATGGAATATGAAGGATGGGGTAAATCCTCTATACCCTAAGTATGTTAGTCAAGGGTAGTTCCACTTGTGGGAGAATCAGAGACGAGGTTCGAGGCCCTCCTTCTAGTGTCAAAATATTAACAAATTTCTTTATTAACCCTAAAATGTGAAGAGTGGGCATAACTTGGTTAGGGCTTGATTAAGAAAGTCCTTGTCAACATGTTCAATGGTGAACTCAAGGCCATGTCGAAAATCAAAGTCATATCATGATCATTGTGCATGAGAATCATAGAATCATGAGTCAAAAATCATGCCATATATATGAGAATTTAACATAAGTCACAAGTCAAGTCTCTTTATCGAATATACAATGCGTTTGCAGTTGTACATGCGCTTATTTGCAAAAAAAGTTGTAAAATTACAATTGACACTAAAAATGCCCAAATTGATTTAGGGTTACAAACTTCAAAAATGTAAGAGAGAGAAGAAAAGAATGAATCATCCTCTTTTGAATTCCCTTGGGTATGTATTTATAGGGGTGAAAATGGGCGGCATGGCTGCCACGTGTCACCTTCGAGATGCCTGACATTCAGCTTCATTACTTGCTTCAATATCTTCTGACATTCCTTTAAGTATTTATGACTTGTGACATCCTTGTGATGACTAATGATTTATGATATCTCTTCATATTGCTGGCACACGGCAACCTCTTATGTATTGATGAAACACGATATCCTTACCGAGCCTATGACACACGATATCCTTTTATATTGTTTAATAGTTGACAATCCTTCCATAACGCTGTTGATCTACGATATCAGAGTTATACTATATCTATGTTATCTCTTTATCATCTTATGGGCACGCGACATCTGTTGTTCATTGATAATTTACGACATCCACCTTTCTTTATTGATAAGGTGCAACATTAATGAGATGCGGTATTAATAAGGCACGGCACTGATAAGGTGCAACATTGATAAGGTGCAGTGTTGATAATAAATGATGCCTATTGGTGATTTGTAATATGCTTCCATTCCTTATTTTGATGGGATGCGACATATTTTATTGCATTGGTGAATTTCAGAATCGAATGGTATGCGACATTATCACTAGCTGTAAGCTTCCGAGATCCTTTCAGGGTGCCCTGAGATGCATCATCATTTGCTATATGATCCTTTACTTTTTCTCCGACATCATGGATTTCGACATGATGTATTATCCTTTATTATGTTTTCTTACCTCTTTTTCCTTACATCCTTATTGTCGACATGCTTTTATATCTTCGGGTCATTGTTTGTAGTAATAATAACTGTCTAGTTAGTTAAGACTCTGATCATTCAAAGGGCATCTTCATATGTCGCTCTTGGGACTATATATATAATTATTATACTTTATCTAAATGATGTATTCATGGGGTTATGGAAATGAAATGTAATGAATTTGCCAATTAATGGTTGAAATGTTTTATTAAAATTTTGTAAATTCTAGTGTTCTTGGTGTTAATGATTCAATAACGGAACTTATTTTGTCACTGGAAAATAATGCTAAGGATGACTATAGCATCATTAGTATCTATTTTCAAGCCTCAGAATGGGAGATGCTACAACTTTGTATTAGAGCACAAGATTACATAAAATTTAATAATATTTTGAAAAATATAACCCAAAATGAAATAAGAAATAATATATCGAGGCTTGGGATAGCATTGTATGAACGTACTTGTTTTTTGTTATATTTAGGTGCGTATATCTATCTATACTCCCCTCTGTCTTAGCCTATTCTTTTGTATCGGATGAAGACTCGTATCCAGATTATGAGAGATGAATACCAGAAGTGGAAGAGTAAACTTAGGAAGTGGAATCACCGCAACCAATGGAAATGCTCCTGTGAATGTTAGGATCGCTAACCAAGCAACCAACCCTAATGCCAATGCTAATTCAAACGTTATGGCAAATGTGGGTGATGGAGCCACACTGAGTAGAGACTATAGTATTTTGGGTGGAAATCCATTTACGGGAATGGCGAATGCCATTAGGTAGAGGACCGACTTCTCCAATGTGAGAGGATTTTTGCTGATTTGGCGTTGAATGATGATTAGAAAGCGATATTGGCTTCGAGGCAATCATAATGAATTGCTTTATACTAATGGAATAGTTATACCATTAGAGTCTCGAAGGAGGATTTAACTTAGGCCGACTTAAGGAAATATTTGAGGAGAAATTTTTGTCTAAAGTAGCCAAGTCAACGTTGTGTAGAAAGTTCTCAGAGTTAGACCAAGGTGAGACGTCAATGTTGAAGCATGCGATGAAGTTTGATTCACTGTCTAGGCATGGACAGGCCATCGCTAATACACTAATTAAGAAAAGTGAGAAGTTTATCTGAGGATTGAAGCCGGAGATTGTTAGGGCAACTATACCACATCTCAAGGATCAGTTTAGTGTTGTAGAGGATGAAGTTAATTGAGCTCTTGTAGTAAGGGAGTATGTGGATATTTTTGAGCCAATTATGGGACTACCACCGAAACGTGTCATATAGTTTCAAATAGATCTCGTACTTAGAGTATAACCTATAAGTAGAGCACTTAGAAGAATGACACTTACAGAGATGAAATAGTTAAAGGTGTAGCTAATGGACTTATAAGAGAAGAATTTTATTAGACCAAGCAGTTCGTCTTAGGGAGCTGCAATAGTGTTTGTGAAGAAACCAGATGGATCATTAAGGTTGTGTATCGATTATAGAAAGTTGAATGAGAAGACAATAAAGAAACGGTATCCTTTGCCTAGAATAAATGATTTGTTCATTCAATTAAATGGAGCCGAGGTGTTCTCACAGTTGGACTTAGCTATGGGTTTCCATTAATTGAGAGTGGTGGAGGAAAGTATACCATTAACGGTGTTTCGAACAAGATATGGTTTGTATAAATGATTAGCCATTCCCTTCGGACTGACCAACATACCTGCTTTTTTTGTGGATTTGATGAACTGAATCTTCTGAGAGCACTTGGATAGTTTTGTATTGGTGTTTATAGATGACATTTTAATATATTCAAAGAGCAAACATGACCGTGAAGTTCATTTAAGAATAGTACTAGATACATTGAGCCAGCATAAGATAAAAGCAAAATTTTCTTAATGTCATTTCTGGAAAAGAGAAGTGAAGTTTCTTGGGTGTGTAGTTTTGGAGAATGGATTACCTGTGGATCCGTCTAAGATCAAAGCTATTGATAGTTGGAATAGACCCAAGACCGTTACCAAGATTAGAAGTTTCTTGGGGTTGGCTGGCTATTACCAGAGACTTATTAATAATTTCTATCATATAGTAGCACCAATAACTAAACTAACAAGAAAAGACGTAAAGTATGTTTGGACTGATAAATGTGAAGAAGCATTTTAGAAGATAAAACATTTATTGACCAATGCTCCTATGTTAGTTGTTCCAGATGGGACTCAAGATTTGATGGTATATAGATGCATGTTGATCGGGGTTAGGAGTTGTGTTGATGTAAAGAGGTAAATTTATTGCCTTTGCTTCTTAAAAGCTTCGACCACATGAAGTTAGATATCCTACACATTATTTGAAGTTGGCAGCGGTGATCTTTGAAATGAAGGTGTGGAGATATTATTCGTTGGAAGAACGATTCGAGTTCTTTACGGATCATAAATCCTTGAAGTATTAATTCTCTTAAAAGGAGTTTAATATGAAACAGCAGAGATGGCTGGAGTTTTAGCAGTGTATGACTTTGAGATTGAGTATACGTCAGGGAAATGAGATAAAGTGGCAGATGCCCTTAGTAGAAAACATCAGAATGTGGTGTTAGGATGTTATCTAAATGGAATGATTTAGGGGCATTAGCTTCATGTGGAGTTAGAATGAGATCGACGGCCAGTTCCAATCAGGGTGCTGTAATGATTTCTTGTCTAGAAGTTTGACTGGTATTGATCGAAAGAGTTGCACAGGGCAAAAAGATAATCCAATATTAGCCGATCGAATAAAGAGACTAGAAGCAGGAGTTGAGTTTGATGATTTGAAAGATTTTTTACCTGACCAAAGAAAATGGTTAAAGAAGAAGGGACGGTTGTGTGTTTCAGATGTGGACAATCTGAGAAAGGAAGTTCTTAGAGAATGTCATCGATCAAAGTGTACCATTTATCCCAAAGGTACGAAGATGTACCAGGATATGAAGAGGAGTCTCTTCTGGAAAAAAATGAAGAGAGATGTAGGATTATGAGTGAAATAATAAATGAATTGCCATCAATTAAAAGCCGAGCATCAGAAGCTAAGTGGACTACATCAAGCCTTAGAAGTACCACTATGGAAATGAGATTCTATATCTATGGATTTTGTAGATGGTTTGCTAAGTTCAAATTGGGAAATGAAAGCACTTGGGTCATGGTGGATATACCGACCAGGAGTGCACACTTTATCCCTGTTAAGTCGACTAGGACGACACCTAGTTTAGGGAAGTTACTCATGAAAAATGTTGGGAGAATTCATGGAATACCGAGTAGCATTGTAATTGACAGAGATCCTTTATCCACGAGCGATTTTTGGAAGAGTTTGTAGAATGAATTGGGTACCAAGCTGAAGATGTGTATCGCTTACCATCCGCAAACTGATTGGAAAATGGAAAGGGTGAATAAGGCACTCAAAGATTTGTTGAGAGCTTGTGCCTTAGATTTCGGAGGTCATGGGAAGATCATTTGCAATTTGTCGAGTTGTCCTATAATAATATTTATCAAACTGGTATAGGAATGACACCTTTCGAAGCACTTTACGAAAGGCCATGCAAATCACATGCAAGTTGGTTGAAGACAAGTGATAGACTGATACTTGGTCCTAATTTGGTGAAAGAAGCGACTGAAAAGATTGAGTTAATCCGAGTATGGATGAAGGAATCTCAATCAAGGTAGAAAAGCTACGTAGATAAAAGGCGTAAGGATTTGGAATTCTCAGTTGGATATTTTGTTTTGGTAAAAGCATCACCGGTGATGTAACGACCCAGAATTTCTGTCATTTGAAATTCGTATATTTAATTGATTTTAAATATTGACAAGTAAGATTTACAAGCCGAATGAATTTAATTTTGAATATAGAGATTTAATTGGATACTTAAATCGATAATTTAATATTTGAAATTGCGTAAATAATTGGAAATTGGGTTTAATGTGAATAAAAATGATTTATAAAGTTATATTAAATCATATTGGAGTTATAACGATGTTATAGAACTTTTAAAATCAAATTAAAAGTTAATTTGTGAAAATTGAATATTTTAATATTTAATTGACGAGTGAAAATAGTCATTTTTCAAACAGTCTTGGATTTCGACAAAACCAGTTTCATCAGATCCGTAATGTGAAATTATTGTAAGATTTCAAATTTCATGTCAATCGGATTTACGGTTTGTCCGGGGCAAGCTGAAACGCATCGAAATCGTTTTAATCGATTTAATTTTAAATTGATCGTTTATTTCCGTAACTCTCACATACGATCGAATTAGCTCCCGAAACACGTTCCATTGTGTTCGGAACGTGGGTAAAACCTTAGAAATGCCAGCCGGCAAGTTTGATTTCGAGTTCGAAAATTTTGGAGATGAATAGTGTCGCGCAATTTTCTATATAAGGCCTCATTATTTCAATTTTTATCACAAAACCCTAACCCTAGTTGTAGCCGCCATTATCTATTCAATGGCCAGAAATACACTTCGTTCTTCCCTCAATTGCTTCCAATCCGTGAACAATTATGCGAAACGTTCAACTGCAATGTTGTAGAGGACGAAGAGAGCTATGAAACCAACGACTATGATCGAAAACGAGGTGATGGATCAACGGCAAATGGCTCGCGTTCGCTCGCCGTTCGCATGCATCAATCGAGGCAAAAGCACGACCGAGCTCGACCAGATTTCTGGTGATGGCATGTCTCAAGGCGAGCTTCCATTCGGCGTTGCTTGATCGATGTGAAGTCGATTGGAGGAGTCGCGAAAATTCAAGACAAGTGGCGGCCAAAATGGGTTTCACGCGTTCGAATAACGGGGGGGGGGGGGGGGGAGAAGATGATGCGCACGCGGCCACGATCTAGCTTCCAGAAATCTACGACATAGATTGAGTTAGGGTTTGAAAATAAAATAAAATTGTAAATTTTTATCTTTGAAAATCGTATAAACTTCTAAATATGATAACTTTTGCATACATTGTCGAAATTCGACGAAACAGGAAGCGTTGGAATCACAACGACGAGATATACGCTGCAGCATAGATCTGGGCGCGTTTGGGGTAAGCGAGAATTTTTGATTAAATCGAAGGCGTTCGATTTAATTTGAAAAAAAAATTGAGCGCTCGACATTTTAAAAAGCAAAGGTGAGAACTCCTTACTCAATCGAATATTTGTTTCGATTTAAATTTTAAATAGTTGAGATTTAAAATTGTTGATAGTGTTAATTGTGTGAATTGAATGATAACTGCTATCTATTGTGTTGAAATAGACCCTATACGCCGTATATTAAGCGGAGGTTATTTATTAAAAACATATACCGCGATAATTCCACCGTGAAGTGGAATTGGTATTATATATGTATTTGGAGTTGATTTCCCGCATTATATAGCGGATGAGACCCTATTGCGCCGCATAATAGCGGATAATATTTATAAATCCCATATACCACGATATTCCACTTCGAAGTGGAATTGGTATTGTGCTAACATCTGTGGATGCAGGGAAACAGGTTGGAGGGATCCAACTGGATTCCTCAAACATTTGAATTTATTTCAATGTTGTGTGTTGATTATTTATAATCGCCGTGTGATTATATTGTGATTGGAATTGTTGACGGCTATAATTTAGCCGAATATATTTTTGGTATCGTTGGATACCAAAAATAAATAAAATTGGATTTTTGAAATTTAAGTTGAAAATTTATCGAAAAATTTATTTTTGATAATTGGATAAATTTAAAAGGAGTTTTAAAAGATAAAAGTCTTGTTTTTGAAACGTATTGAATTAAATTTCAAATTTTAGAAAAAGGGCTTAATAAATGGATTTTGAAAATATTATTTATAATTGAAGAATTTATTTAAAATTTGGATTTTTAAATAGATTTGAAGAGATAAAGGAATTTATTTTAAAAAGGAAATAATTTGGAAATTCGTTGAAAATTTGATTTGGTGTTTTGAAATAAATTTAAAAATCAATTTGAAATTAATTGATTATTAATTTACCATAATCAGTAAAATTGATTTATAGAAATTTATCTGATTTAAATTAATCAGATAATTTAATTAATCCTACTTATGGATGTTTGGATTATATTGGATGTTGAATTGTTTGACATCTCTGATATGTGATGCTTTGTGATATATCCGGATTTGTGTTGTGATCTGTGATTTGTTTATCTGTGATAGATATATATCTATGATCTGTGAATGAAAGATAAGCGTTATAGTTTATACCGCTTATCAATTATATTGTTATATTTGATCTGTGATGGTTGATTGTTGTTGCACTATTGTGTTAAATCGTGGACTACACAATACACACACAAATGTGGATTTCACGTGGAAATCGGTTAAGTCACAGATTTTTATAAATTTTGGAAATTGAATATTTGAATCCAAAATAGTTTTGGAATTGGAATTGAAAGTTTTTGAAAATGAGTTTCAAAAATAAGAGTTATTTTAAATAACTTAATAAAAATTGAAATTTAAATCATTTGATTTAAATTTTGGATTCAATACTTAAAATTGAATTCGATGATTTGGGAATTTTGGTCTAAAAGATTTTATAAGTATAAAAGGTGTTTATATGGGTTTTTAACCATTTAAAATATGGTTTTTGGAAATTTAAATTTAAATCCAAGATTTGTACTTGGATGGCTTTAACCTGTGTAATTGTAACCAGTTTTTCCCAAAACGAAAACTATCCGTTTTCAGATAATAATAGCTTTCATAAAGTGAAAAGATTTCCAATTTGTATCAAAACATTTCAAGTTGAAAATTGAATTGTAAATAGTTTGGAAAAACTATGAATTAACCTTTGTGAAGATGATTAAGCTTTATTTTGAAATCAAAGAAGATTTTAAAAGGTGTATCTTTTATATTATAAAAGACTTGAATTGTGAATAGTTTTGAAAGCTATAATTTAAATCTTAATTTAAATATTTAATGGGTTAATCCAATTGAAATGGAAATTGATTTGGAAATCTGTGAATGAATCTTTGTGAAACCGGGTAAACTTTGTGAAGTAAATCTTTTTGTTTAAAGATTTAAAATGGTAATTTGTTTAAACCATTTAAAGGGAAAGTTTGGGTAATAAGTTGTGACTTAATTGAAACCCCAATATTCATATGTTTTGAAATATTGTGCTCACTATTCGGGTTAGCCGGGAAAAGACCTTTGTGTCATATAACCCATTTCGAATTAGTGATACGGCGATATGGATCGCATTGAAAACCGGTGGTGAAGACCGGGTATTTTCGAAAATGAAAGGACAACCTGTCGAATGTCTCTGCACCGAGTTGCTCCGGTATAGAGATTTATATCACTCTTCTTGTGATGGGAAGTCCGGACGTGATTAGTGAATATCCGGATTGCAAGGGCTTCTTTGGAAGTGCCTTCGGTTTCGTTCGATCCCGGAACGGACTTGTATGGATGTGTGTCTAACGTTACACTTTGAGATGTAAAGCTGGTTTCTATCAAATACATTTCTTTTGGTGGCGGAGAATTTATCCTCTTAGCTTAACACCCTTCTCTGAGACGTACAAGCTCAGAGGTTATGTAGTTGATGGTTACTAGTGATACATTCCCAATTTGGTAATGTGGCATGCGAAGTGCTGTTGATCATTTGTTGATCAAAGCGTGGCTTTGTGAAAAAGTGTGGCTTTGTGGATGAGACTTTGTCGAGCCTCACAACCCGGTAATGGTCGAAATAGGAATGTTGCGGCAAGGTTGTTAGGGATCGCGCCCCTAGGGTATGTCATTTCTTTCTAGATAAAAGGTGATATCATGGTATGGAGCCCAGATATTTTACCTATGTTGATGCTGCAAATTTATTATACTTTGTGGTTGTTGCTTTGTGGTTGAGGATCTTCAGATAAAGGTCGGTAACGACCGGGGGATGACATAGCTTGTGTGTTAGCTACCTAGTTACAGCTGTACAGCGTGAGGTAGCGTCAGCCTTGTGTTTGCAGAGAGTAGGTTGACTCTCGGGGCATCTTTCCAGAGGTGTTTCCATTTCGGTGTAAGGAAGTTCCTTTGCCTGACCAATTGTTGGAAATCCAAAGAAACAATACGAACCTTGTACGGTTTTAGTTGTAGAACCTGCCATTTACTTATGGTGGTCACCACTGTTTAGATGGTAGCTATAGTAGGCATACAATAATGGTTGTATGTTGGCTAAGATTGATATTATACTTTCGAAATGTTTTCTACACTATGCACTAATAATAATATCAAATCAAATGATTTTGTGTAGTAAGCATGTTTGACTATCATAAGAAGAAATCTCCTCCAATTCTGCGTTTGCATTGTGTGTGTGGCGGGAGGTCTTATGGTAGTTTCATTTTCCAAAAGCATTGCGAATGTCTTTTAATTCCTTTGTTGTTGTTGTTTTAAAGATAAATAACTGTTTTAAGTTCTTACACCAGTCACCATGACTGACCTGGAGTTTATTGTTTCCTTCCTAAACTTAGGGTGCCCACCAATTTCCACACGGGCAGTCTAGAGTCAGGTTATCAGGTCATTCTGGATTCAGGAGATGCTTTGGAGCTCAAGTGGCGAGCCGGATGACGAGACGTATCACTTGTATATGATATTATTTATTCCGCTGTGTATTCTGTATGAGGACAAGTTTGCATAACTGTCCAGTGTTGTATTGTTGTTGTAAACTCTGATGATGATGTAATGTATAAAATGATATAGTTCTTTGTTTTAAAAGATTATTCATTTATCTATTATATGTTGTTCCGCTGCGATATGTGAGATTCTGATATTGTTTCTGTCGTTTCTTCTTTCTTTTCTTCTGTCTTCTTCAACCTCTTCTTTTTAACCCTAATGGTTCGATTTTCCGGCATTCGATTACGTGGCATTTGATACAGTGGACGTATTAATGTCGACTTTCGGAAGTCGAAAATCCGGAGTGTTACATGTGGTATCAGAGCATATGGTTAAGCGACAACCCTGGCTCTGTTGGGTGTCTCATTAGAGATAGAGTCAGTAGTACTCTAGAATGAGTGTGAGTGTAATAATAAATATGAGTGCGTATTTGTTAGTGAATATGAAATTGTTTTGTATTGTGTTGACTTATCGGTTGATTGTTTATAGATTCTGGTCGGTGCAGTCTAGCTAACTGTAATCGATAGGGGTTTCTAAACTCTTAAACAAGATAACCCGACATAGTATCATTTTAAATTGGGTAAATGAATTAATTTTACCTTGATTATATTTTATATATAAAGGAAATAATTTTTCAGAATTATTAAAGTGTATATAAATTGATTGTTTGGTTGTTGAAAATGTAAAATATAGAAGTCAATAAAAGATGTTATATTATTATAAATCTAAGTAAGATAGATAAATTTTGAATGATCTTATGTAAGAAAAGTTAAATAGTGAAATTATATGAAAAAAGATTTATAAATGTGATTTATCAAATAAAAGGAAATTTTGAAAAGAATTTAAGCACTGAATTCACTACTGTTACTAGGAAATAATAAGGGTGATGACTGCAGCATCATCAGTATCATTTTCGAGTTTCTATGTGATTGATTTGCTACCAATAGTAAATTGAAATTTTGTTGTGTTAAACAAATTTAAATTAAAATCCAAGTTGTAATTGATAAATATAAGTAAAACGAGTTTTGAACTTATAATATGAGATAATAAATTTGACTTTGATAAAAGTTAAATAGAGTTTACTTTAGAATTGGAATCTGAATTGGATTTATAAGTGGAAATTTAAGTTAAGATTAAACAAATGATGTTTAACTGGAATATAACTTAAGTGATGTTGAATGAAGTTGATTTTGGTGTCGAAGTGAAATAATAAAGTAAATTAAATGAAGGTGAACTTGAGTTATATAAAGGAGATTCAACATTATTTGTAAAATGAATTAGCAATTGAATTAATAAATGGATTGAATGTTAATCAATCGAATGTAAATAAACTGATATGGAATAATGGATGTAAGTGTTAATTCATTAAAGCTAATAAATTGGAAATTGAATGGAAGCCAATTTAATATTGAACCAATTGGAAAATTAAAAGTGTTGAACCAAATTGAAAGTAAATTTAATAATTTTGTTATGTTGGTTATGATATTGGTTGTTATATGATTGTTGGTTGATTGTATATAGTATAATTCATTAAGTGTTAATGAAATTGAATTGATAAAAATTGAAAGCTACGTGATGGAATTTAAATTGAAAGTGAACTAATTTGAATTTAAATTAGTGAATGTAAACTAATTGAAAATGAAGAAATGAATGTCGTTGTATATGAATTGGTTGTAAACAATTACAAGTGATGTCGAAATTATATAAGTTGCTTATAAACCTTGTTTAGTATGCATTTCTTTTAATATGCATGTGTTGTAGTTGTTTAAAAGAGTAAATTGTTAATAACTTTATATACATGTCACTTACATGTTTAAATTGAGTAAGTACAACTGCCGTGGCTGTCGTTTGGCTGATTTGGTTGCGAAAAATGCTTAATAAATAACTGCTTTGCTTAAAAATGCTAAAAAGGTACGCCTACGCAATAAAAATAGGAAATATGAACTGTTTTTCTGCTTTTTCGACCGTGTGGGTCGATGTATATATATTTATGTCTATTGTGATCCTACTACGATTGAACTGCGCAAAGGAGGCTATGGCGAATTTTTCTGAAAATTTAAGGCGTTAGAAAATTTTCGGGAAATTTTGGAAAATTTGTGAAAACTAAATTTTGGATTTGGAGTTAAAAGTTAAACGATATAGTTGTTTTGAAAAGTATAACTAAGTATGGATTTGAAAACTTAGTAAAGTTTTTGAAAGAGTTTAACTATTGGATTTTGGGGAAGTTGTACACTTAAGTGCTTTTGAAATCTAATTTGAACGAATTGTTTGAAAAGTTAATGAATTTGGGGCATTTTTCTTACTTTGCAATTTCGAGGACAAAATTCTTTTAAGGGGGGAAGTTTGTAACGACCCAGAATTTCTGTCATTTGAAATTCGTATATTTAATTGGTTTTAAATATTGACAAGTAAGATTTACAAGCCGAATGAATTTAATTTTGAATATAGAGATTTAAATGGATAATTAAATCGATAATTTAATATTTGAAATTGCGTAAATAATTGGAAATTGGGTTTAATGTGAATAAAAATGATTTATAAAGTTATATTAAATCATATTGGAGTTATAACGATGTTATAGAACTTTTAAAATCAAATTAAAAGTTAATTTGTGAAAATTGAATATTTTAATATTTAATTGACGAGTGAAAATAGTCATTTTTCAAACGGTCTCGGATTTTGACGAAACCTGTTTCTACAGATCCGTAATGTGAAATTATTGTAAGATTTCAAATTTCGTGTCAATTGGATTTACGGTTTGTCCGGGGCAAGCGGAAACGCATCGAAATCGTTTTAATCGATTTAATTTTAAATCGATCGTTTATTTCCGTAACTCTCACATACGATCGAATTAGCTCCCGAAACACGTTCCATTGTGTTCGGAACGCGGGTAAAACCTTAGAAACGCCAGCCGGCACATTTGATTTCGAGTTCGAAAATTTTGGAGATGAATAGTGTCGCGCAATTTTCTATATAAGGCCTCATTATTTCAATTTTTATCACAAAACCCTAACCCTAGTTGTAGCCGCCATTATCTATTCAATGGCCAGAAATATACTTCGTTCTTCCCTCAATTGCTTCCAATCCGTGAACAATTATGCGAAACGTTCAACTGCAATGTTGTAGAGGACGAAGAGAGCTATGAAACCAATGGCTATGATCGAAAACGAGGTGATGGATCAACGGCAAATGGCTCACGTTCGCTCGCTGTTCGCACGCGTCAATTGAGGCAAAAGCACGACCGAGCTCGACCGGATTTCTGGTGATGGCGTGTCTCGAGGCGAGCTTCCATTCGGCGTTGCTTGATCGATGTGAAGTCGATCGGAGGAGTCGCAAAAATTCAAGACAAGTGGCGGCCAAAATGGATTTCATGCGTTCGAATAACTGGGGGGGGGGGGGGAAGATGATGCGCACGCGGCCATGATCTAGCTTCCAGAAATCTACGGCAGAAATTGAGTTAGGGTTTGAAAATAAAATAAAATTGCAAATTTTTATCTTTTAAAATCGTATAAACTTCTAAATATGATAACTTTTGCATACGTTGTCGAAATTCGACGAAACAGGAAGCGTTGGAATCGCAGCGACGAGATATACGCTGCAGCGCAGATTTGGATGCATTTGGGGCAAGCAAGAATTTTTGATTAAATCGAAGGCGTTGGATTTAATTTGAAAAAAAATTGAGCGCTCGACATTTTAAAAAGCAAAGGTGAGAACTCCCCACTCGATCGAATATTTGTTTCGATTTAAATTTTAAATAGTTGAGATTTAAAATTGTTGATAGTGTTAATTATGTGAATTGAATGATGACTGCTATCTATTGTGTTGAAATAGACCCTATACGCCATATATTAAGCGGAGGTTATTTATTAAAAACATATACCGCGATAATTCCACCGTGAAGTGGAATTGGTATTATATATGTATTTGGAGTTGATTTCCTGCATTATATAGCGGATGAGACCCTATTGTGCCGCATAATAGCGGATAATATTTATAAATCCCATATACTGCGATATTCCACTTCGAAGTGGAATTGGTATTGTGCTAACATCTGTGGATGCAGGAAAACAGGTTGGAGGGATCCAACTGGATTCCTCAAACATTTGAATTTATTTCAATGTTGTGTGTTGATTATTTATAATCGCCGTGTGATTATATTGTGATTGGAATTGTTGACGGCTATAATTTAGCCGAATATATTTTTGGTATCGTTGGATACCAGAAATAAATAAAATTGGATTTTTGAAATTTAAGTTGAAAATTTATCGAAAAATTTATTTTTGATAATTGGATAAATTTAAAAAGAGTTTTAAAAGATAAAAGTCTTATTTTTGAACCGTATTGAATTAAATTTCAAATTTTGGAAAAAGGGCTTAATAAATGGATTTTGAAAATATTATTTATAATTGAAGAATTTATTTAAAATTTGGATTTTTAAATAGATTTGAAGAGATAAAGGAATTTATTTTAAAAAGGAAATAATTTGGAAATTCATTGAAAATTTGATTCGGTGTTTTGAAATAAATTTAAAAATCAATTTGAAATTAATTGATTATTAATTTACCATAATCAGTAAAATTGATTTATAGAAATTTATCTGATTTAAATTAATCAGATAATTTAATTAATCCTACTTATGGATGTTTGGATTATATTGGATGTTGAATTGTTTGACATCTCTGATATGTGATGCTTTGTGATATATCCGGATTTGTGTTGTGATCTGTGATTTATTTATCTGTGATAGATATATATCTGTGATCTGTGAATGAAAGATAAGCGTTATAGTTTATACCGCTTATCAATTATATTGTTATATTTGATTTATGATGGTTGAATGTTGTTGCACTATTGTGTTAAACCGTGGACTACACAATACACACACAAATGTGGATTTCACGTGGAAATCGGTTAAGTCACATATTTTTATAAATTTTGGAAATTGAATTTTTGAATCCAAAATAGTTTTGGAATTGGAATTGAAAGTTTTTGAAAATGAGTTTCAAAAATAAGAGTTATTTTAAATAACTTAATAAAAATTGAAATTTAAATCATTTGATTTAAATTTTGGATTCAATACTTAAAATTGAATTCGATGATTTGGGAATTTTGGTCTAAAAGATTTTACAAGTATAAAAGGTGTTTATATGGGTTTTTAACCATTTAAAATATGGTTTTTGGAAATTTAAATTTAAATCCAAGATTTGTACTTGGATGGCTTTAACCTGTGTAATTGTAACCAGTTTTTCCCAAAACGAAAACTATCCATTTTCAGATAATAATAGCTTTTATAAAGTGAAAAGATTTCCAATTTGTATCGAAACATTTTAAGTTGAAAATTGAATTGTAAATAGTTTGGAAAAACTATGAATTAACCTTTGTGAAGATGATTAAGCTTTATTTTGAAATCAAAGAAGATTTTAAAAGGTGTATCTTTTATATTATAAAAGACTTGAATTGTGAATAGTTTTGAAAGCTATAAATTAAATCTTAATTTAAAGATTTAATGGGTTAATCCAATTGAAATGGAAATTGTTTTGGAAATATGTGAATGAATCTTTGTGAAACTGGGTAAACTTTGTGAAGTAAATCTTTTTGTTTAAAGATTTAAAATGGTAATTTGTTTAAACCATTTAAAGAGAATGTCTCTGCACCGAGTTGCTCCGGTATAGAGATTTATATCACTCTTCTTGCGATGGGAAGTCCGGACGTGATTAGTGAATATCCAGATTGCAAGGGCTTCTTTGGAAGTGCCTTCGGTTCCGTTCGATCCCGGAACGGACTTGTATGGAAGTGTGTCTGACATTACACTTTGAGATGTAAAACTGGTTTCTATCAAATACATTTCTGTTGGTGGCGGAGAATTTATCCTCTTAGCTTAACACCCTTTTTTGAGACGTACGAGCTCAGAGGTTATGTAGTTGATGGTTACTAGTGATACATTCCCAATTTGGTAATGTGGCATACGAAGTGTTGTTGATCATTTGTTGATCAAAGCGTGGCTTTGTGAAAAAGCGTGGCTTTGTGAAAAAGCGTAGCTTTGTGGACGAGACTTCGTTGAGCCTCACAACCCGGTAATGGTCGAAACAGGAATGTTGCGGCAAGGTTGTTAGGGGTCGCGCCCCTAGGGTATGTCATTTCCTTCTGGATAAAAGGTGATATCATGGTATGGAGCCGAGATATTTTACCTATGTTGATGCTGCAAATTTATTATACTTTGTGATTGTTGCTTTGTGGTTGAGGATCCTCGGATAAAGGTCGGTAACGACCGGGGGATGACATAGCTTGTGTGTTAGCTACCTAGTTACAGCTGTACAGCGTGAGGTAGTGTTGGCCTTGTGTTTGCAGAGAGCAGGTTGACTCTCGGGGCGTCTTTCCAGAGGCGTTTCCATTTCGGTGTAAGGAAGTTCCTTTGCCTGACCATTTGTTGGAAATCCAAAGAAACAATACGAACCTTGTATGGTTTTAGTTGTAGAACCTGCCATTTACTTATGGTGGTCACCACTGTTTAGATGGTAGCTATAGTAGGCATACAATAATGGTTGTACGTTGGCTAAGGTTGATATTATACTTTCGAAATGTTTTCTACACTATCCACTAATAATAATATCAAATCAAATGATTTTGCGTAGTAATCATGTTTGACTATCATAAGAAGAAATCTTCTCCAATTCTGCGTTTGCATGGTGTGTATGGCGGGAGGTCTTATGGTAGTTTCATTTTCCAAAAGCATTGCGAATGTCTTTTAATTCCTTTGTTGTTGTTGTTTTAAAGATAAATAACTGTTTTAAGTTCTCACACCAGTCACCATGACTGACCTGGAGTTTATTGTTTCCTTCCTAAACTCTGGGTGCCCACCAATTTCCACACGGACAGTCTAGAGTCAGGTTATCAGGTCATTCTGGATTCAGAAGATGCTTTGGAGCTCAAGTGGCAAGCCGGATGACGAGATGCATCACTTGTATATGATATTATTTATTCCGCTGTGTATTCTGTATGAGGACAAGTTTGTATAACTGTCCAGTGTTGTATTGTTGTTGTAAACTCTGATGATGATGTAATGTATAAAATGATATAGTTCTTTGTTTTAAAAGATTATTCATTTATCTATTATATGTTGTTCCGCTGCGATATGTGAGATTCTGATATTGTTTTTGTCGTTTCTTCTTTCTTTTCTTCTGTCTTCTTCTACCTCTTCTTTTTAACCCTAATGGTTCGGTTTTCCGGCATTCGATTGCGCGGCATTTGATACAGTGGACGTATTAATGTCGACTTTCGGAAGTCGAAAATCCGGAGCGTTACATGTGGAGGATGTTGTACGACTTGGGAAGACTTGGAAAATTGACACCTAGATATGTCAATCTGTTTCCTATCATTCAGAGAATCGGGAAACTCACATACCATATTGAGTTACCAAGCAATTTAGCAGGAGACCATAATCTTTTTTACATAATTCATCTAAGGAAGTATGTGCATGATCTAGAAACTACTATAGAGCCAACGGTTTTAGAAGATTTAGTAGTGGAGCCTGATATGACTATCATTAGGCTACCTATTCGTATAGTCGATAGGGATACGAAGCAGCTAAGGAATAAGACGGTCAAGTTGGTCAAGGTCCGGTGGTGTATCGATGGACGTGACTGTACTTGGCAAACAAAAGATATGATTAGGAAGGTGTATCCCGATATATTTTGATTACATGATCTATTGTTGTTTTTATACGCTTGTTGTTGTTTTCCTTATCGCAATTTCGAGGACAAAATTCTTCAAGGAGGTAAGCCTGTAACAAGCCTAATTTTATATATTCGCATATAGTTTAAATATTTAATTATGGGATTTGCTAAAGATAATTAACTAATTAAAATGAGTTGGCCTTAAGAAATATAACATAGAGAATGATTTGAAGAGATGGGAATTAATAAACATAAGTATATAAAGGGGAAATAGAGGAAGAGCTAATATTATACCCTACTCTCCCCTTCCCCCGTTCATTTCTAATTCATCGTCAAAACTAAACAAAGAAAAAGAGAGGTTGGCCAGCATTAGGAATTCAAGCGGAAAAGAAGCTAAGGCAAATCTCATCATTTTAACAAGGGTTAAGGTGAATAATGTGCATTCTTCTTATGTTTATATGTGTTTTAAAATTTGGTTTGCTGTAAATCCGGATTTTTTGGGTGTTTATATCTTGCATTTGGATGAACAATCATGGATATGGATTTTTGTATGATTGGTTGTTAATTATATGGTTTTTAGGAATTTTCGTAAGGAGTTTTAATGTGAAAAACTAAGGTAGTGTTTAGTTTACCCTTTTTATTTTTGGGGTTTCGTCCATACAAAAATGTGGATGATGCATGTATATTGTCGAAACGACCAATTTTGAAAACAAAGTTAACATACAAAATAGAAAACAACATTTTTTATTTTTAATGTTTTGAAAAATAAGAGAAGCACGAGAAACAATCTATCCTTCCATCATTCCTCCATCCCCTTCGTGGTCCCCTCCATCTTCCTTCCATCCTATCTGTCATCCTTCCACTCCTCTTATAATTTGTAATTAATGTTGAAAACTCAAAATACAACTTATTTTAAACCAAACGCTACCTAAATTTTTGATCTTCAGATGATCTAAAATTTTGATATGATGTTCGAATTATTATTTAGGAGATGAGTTTTAAATTACATAAATTTTGGAATTAATATGAATATTTAATGAATTTTCTAAGTGAGAAAATGGGTAAAATTAGATATTTAGTTCTTAAGAATACGAAAACTAATTATTTCGATTCAAAATTTTAACATAAGGTAGAAAATGATAAAAGAGATTTTTGGTGAATTTTTTGGATTTTTTCTATTAATTTTCTATTTTATATGAATTAATTAGTAGAGAAAAATGATAATTAATTATGGAGAAAATTAATTAATTAATTAATTGAGCTAAATATATGGGTTAACATTTTCTGAAAAGTTGTTAAAATGATAAGAGAATTGGTCAATAGAAATCCAACAACAAATTGGATTTGGTAAAATGAAATTACTTAAGAGGGCAACAAATCGGTTTTTAGCTTAATTACAAAACTGCAATTGAACCATTTTTGACTAAGTAAACTGATCATCCAAAATTAAATTTTACATTGGATTAAGAAAATCTATAACAATCCACACCACTAGGCATGCCAAAACCAAAGCCTAGGATGACTTTGAGTCTTACGTCGTGCCAAGGAGTATGAGCTGTTGGTTTTTAAAATATTACAAAGGCTGAGATAATATCGAAAACATTTTACACTTTTATATCTCACAGTGGAAAGAATTAAATGAAAATAATTTCAGAAAAATAGTTTCCAAAAATACTTAGTTCATATACAATGTTGCCAAAGTACAATATAAAGTCTGATAGATGTTTGATACTATAATTAGTTTTTTAGAAATAATGAAGAATAATGAAACTCAACGCTTAGCTTCTTTCCCATGTATCATGCTAGATCAACTACAACCTTGTGTTCCCGTGATGAGGGGAAAATGAAAGGACTAGGTCAGACAAAAGTCTGGTGAATGAGTTGTATTACTAAACATATGGTGATCACATGCAATTTACTTCATTTATAATCTATGTGACCCAAGGTGTCCTACTCGTATTTGTGAACTACTTACTGAGGGTGATTTCATTGACTTAAAAAATTATAGCTCTAAATATACCTACAACAACATCTTGTGAAGGTTTATACTTGGTTCGAACAACTAACTGAACCCCAAAACAACTACAAATCGGCTAATAACTACTGGAACTATCCAATATAGGATCACCTACAACATCAACCTTAGGACTACATTCCCAAATAATAACTACATGTATCGTATTTACGCATTAAGATGGAACTTATAATGTCAACTTGCGCCAAAGTCACCTTATGGCGCTACATCTGTGTCCACTGTCAATGGTAATAATTCCTCTTATTACACAGCTCTGGATGTCCATCAACAACATAGTATCATGTCCTCATCACCGTGCATACCAAGGAAAATCCCATTAGTGTCGAGCCACACACTTCTCCAAGCATCATCGTCAATGTTACGCATACATCGTAGAACTTCCTGTGAGAACAACTTACGATAAAATCTCCCCAATCGAATATCAACCATGTAACGACCCTTATTTTACGTATCGAAGGATCTAAAATATTATTATTTTATTCATATTAGGTCGTATGATCCTATAATTTTAGGATATGAATCTTAGGGATATTTTACACACCTATGATTTTTCTCGAATTTCTATGTTACAATTTTGACCTTGAAAACATTGTTTTAGCTATAACTTCTGATAGATGTTGAATTAGGGTCTCAAACTAGTCCCGTTGCTTCAGGATGATTGTTTTTCATTTCATAGAGTGATCATAATAGAAAAACGGACTTATGGTTAGGGAGTTATGCCTATTCTAAGTTTTACAAACTGCTGGTCAGAATTAGTTTGTAATTAGTGAAGCACATTAATTGGCCTGTTGGTCTAATTGGAGAATCCCTATAAATAGGATTGTAAGAGTCAAATAAAAACTTTTCCCTCTCACTCCAAATTAGGTTTAAACCTTAATTAGCCCTAAATCCATCTTAGTTCGTTCAAATCTCTCCTTAGATCAAACTAGATTGTTGATTGGAGATTGGAGCATTGATTAGTAGACAAAGATCATTGATTTACTTGATTTAGAGCACTTTTCTTCGCTGATCGAATTGGATATTGGCTATTTGGTTTAGATTTACACAAGAATTTGGTTAAATTTGGTAATTGTTGAGTGGTTTATGCCTTCTCACTATACTATGCATGTTTATATGGTAGAATTATAGGATTTAACATGTTTTGAACTGATTTTTGGCCATAAAACCTTTTCAAACTTTATTTACATTTTAAACTATAAATTCGGCCTAGATTGATTAGAAATCACCATTGCTTAGCTCATATATTCATGTTATATGTAGATTTATGTTAGAAATTGATTTGTTTATCTTATTTTGATGGCTTGTAAGTTTGATTGGATGAAATTGCTTGTTGTTCTATTTGGATGATATGATTTGATGTTGTTTTCTAGTATTGTGTTTGCATAGAAAGTTAGGTCGGAGAATTGAGCAAATCAGAGGCAAAGTTGGTCGAAATTGGACAAAACTTAGTAGATAAACTATGAAGGATGACAAGAGGCTATTGACTAACTCGCATAATATTTGGAGCTAAGGGTTAAACTCAGCCCCAAATTAAGAAGTTTAGGTCAGTACCGAGTTATGCAAAAAGTTGCTATGGCTCGGTCTTTGCTATGAGTGGATAAGGCTTGGCCAAAGAAGCTAGTCTATGGCTTGGTGTAGGAATTTGGCTAAGTGATGGATTGAATGATGAGTTATCTCTAGAACTTGGAAGTGGAGCTTTGGATTGGGACCGAGTTATCAAAGAGGGATGATTCGAGGTCTAAAGCACCTAGGGAAGAGTACTAGAGACAAGGAAGGAGAAGATAGCCAATTATTGGCTAGGTGATTAACTTGGTACCGAGTTAAGAACTTAGGTCGGTACCGAGTGATCACATCTAGTGGTATAGATGTGGAACTTTTAGGACAAGAGGAGGATGCTTTGTAGGTCGTGCTAGAGGTGTTGCTCGTTCTCATCAAGGGAAAATGAGGATATAACAGTATAATGAAAAGCTATGGTTTTCGGATGTTGGCTTGTGTTCGGAGTAGGTTCCGACAATGGCGGCTCATAAAGGAGGGAGTCATAGGATCGGGGAACGTGGGTGTTGTACCTCGTGAATAATGGAAACTAGATTAAGCAAGAAGGGCTCGATGTTCAAATGGAGCAAAAGAGGACTCAACTATAAGTGCTAAGGAATCGCTGACACTCGGAGAGTTTTCATTTGTACTCGAAGTAGGGGTATTATAAGTGGGGATGCTCATGGATCATTGGAGGGACCTATATACCCTGGACCTGTAGCGTTGGGTCTAGTGTCCAGCTTTAGGCAACGAGAAACAAGAGTACAATAGAGAACTAGGATTTTCATTAGTCCCTGGCTTGGTGGTCGTATGAGTTGTCATATATTCAAGGCATAGGGGTGGAGTGATAGCTAGATTGCTTGATGGACGCTATGGTTGCTATGATTGCTTTGGTTGCTTTCCTAGGTAGGCTACCAATCAAAGATATCATAAGAAGTACGTAATGGGGATAGGAATGCCTGGAAGATTGATATCCTTTGTTTGGTTGGTAGTATATCTTTATGAAATTGTAGAGTATCATATCATAGCATTATGTGCTAACTCTTAAGTTGCAGGGACATGTCAGGTATGGTTCATGTACTATTGTTCCTTACCATATTTACCTGTTTAGAATTTTGAGATTCGTTTACTGCTCACACCATACTATTGCCTGACCTAAGGTTTTATGCATTGACTCTTATTATCATGGTTACTCTTAAATGAGTAGACTAGATAACATGCATAGGTGACGCAGTAGCTGTTCGAAGGACAAGCATGTTGGAGCTATTTCGTATTATACATACATACATACATTTTTATATATATATATATATATATATATATATATATGAAGTCTATGCTTATTCCATTGAGCAATGCTGTGGAGCCCGTGACAATGCGTGGTTATTACTACTTGTTGAGACAGTTTATTTGAATTTGTTCCCATTATACAAACTCCGCTATTGGTGAAAACTCTATGGATATTATACTCTAATGATGATGGTCTGTTCACATTGTTAATACTCTCTCTTCTGTTATATCTATGATATTATATTTTATCCATGCGCTATGAGATATGATAGGCTATTTTGATTTAGTTTGACCTTGATGATCGTCAAATATCAACAGGGCATGACAGCAGCGCGCTATTTAAATACTATTAGTGCCGGTGGTATAAGGCGTTCGTCATGTTTGGTATTTGAGCTTTGGTCACACGATTAACTGGAGTTGATACCATGACCCAATCGAGATAGGAAAGGTGCTATCGCCTTAGATTGGATCGAGATTACATATGTATACGAGAGAGAGAAAGCATACTTGTTATAAGTTTGGTTTTCAAAACTATATAGTAATATATATGGTATAATTCGCATGCACATGAGCACAATAGACACGATTTTCTTTATGAGAGACTGATCATTCTTGTTACATATAAGAATAAGCCGACATTAAGGAACATTGTGAGCAATTCTGCTTCAGGAGTAGATGAAGGAGAAGGCTCAGGAGCTGCTACGCCTGATGTCCAAGCCATGTTCAATACTATGATGACAAACATGATGAGGAATGCTCCTGGAGTGGTGATAGGTGGAGGTGCTCCCATGCAAGCGCCTAGGGCTGACTTCGCCATGCTGAGCCAAGATTATTCTACTCTTGGAGGAATGCCCTTTCATGGGATGGAGTCAGCTATAGAAGTGCAACATTTGTTGGACACTTGTGAGCACATCTTCAGAGATATAAAGGTGGAAGATGATATGAAGAGTAAGTTGGCTTCTAGGCAACTTCAAGGGCGAGATATGAACTAGTGGAAAGCTGTTTCCATTGCTACTCTGGAGGATCAGTTTAGTTGGGATCAATTTAAGATGAGGTTTGAGGAGAAGTTTATTTCAGCTGCTCAAAAATCGGTTCTTTTTATAAAGTTTGCCGAGTTGAAGCAAGGAGAGATGTCCGTCTCGGAATATTTTATGGAGTTTTTATGCCTTGTCAAAGTATGGGATGTCATTCATTGGCACTTCATCAAGGAAGAATGAGAAGTTCATCATTGGGTTAGATGAGTATCTTGGAGAAAAGCTAGTAGACTATATTGAAGAGCCTTTTGAGAAGCTAGTAGAGAAGGCACTGCGTCATGAAAGTTTATACCTTAAGGCTAAGACTGATGTTGTTGTTTCTACTGAGAAAGAGGAGCTAAAGCCGCACCAAGCGGTGAAGGCAAGAAGAAGTGGAATGGAAAGAGAAAGCAATCCTAGGGAAAGGTAGTAAGAAGAAGGGTAAATGAGAACCTACTTGCTTTTGATGCAACAAAAAGGGTCATTTGATTAAGGATTGCAAGGCGAGTGAGTGGGGGAAATGCTACCACTGTGACAAGCCTGGGCATTTAAAGAAGGATCTTCCCAGAACCGTTGAAGGATAGGCAGGTTGTGAAGGCATATGCTTTGGACGTAGTCCCAACTTCGTCGGGTGCTCCCTCGACGAAGGAGAAGGGGAAGGGAGTCATCATCCAAGGTATGCTTTCTAATGGTAATGTTCTCATTCAAGTTTTGTTTGATACTGGTACTTCTCATTCGTTTGTCTATAGTGACCTAGTAGATAGATTGGGATTGGAACTTGAGATAGTAGACCGACCCCTATCGTGACGAACCCTGTTGGAGGCTCTACTAGTCATTGCATGGTTTGTCATTGCTTAGTTTTATCGAGTCATTGGTGTTCTTTGGTTTTTGATTGTTCTGTTTTAAACTTTGTTGGGTTTAGGATTATCTTGGGTATATACAGGCTTAGGAAGTATGCAACCATAGTGGATTGCAAGAAGCTATTGGTGATAGTCGGAGACGTGGATAGGCGAACGGTAGTGATTAGCTGCTTACCAGAGGATGGGTGATGGTTAGCTTTCTATATTCTCTTAAGGTTCCATAGGAGGGATTTTCATCAACGCCTATCGCTAGAGAGTATCCAGATGTCTTTAAAGAAGTGACTGGATTGCCACCGCATAGAGAGATCGAGTTTCATATCGACTTAGTGAAGGAAGCTAGATCAATAGTTATGATTTTGAGGTGTATGGCACCCATAGAGCAAAAGGAGTTAAAAGTGAAAGTGAATGACCTATTGAGGAATGGATTCATTCGAAGAAGCATATTTGAGTAGGGGCACCTATTGTATTCACAACTAAGGCGGATGGCTCTTTAAGGTTGTGTGTGGATTATCGTGGGCTGAATAAAGTGACGAAGAAGAACAGGTATCCACTCCTACGCATTTGACTTGTTTGATCAGCTACACGGTACGAAGGTGTTCTCCTAAATGGATTTGGCGACGAGATTTCACCAGTTGAGAGTAGCAAAGGAGAGAGTGACTATTACTGCATTTCGTACGCCGTTGGGTTTCTAAGAGTGGTTGGTGATGCCATTTAGATTGACCACCGCTCCGGCGTACTTTGTTGATGTCATGAATAGGTGTTTCAAAGACCAGTTGAATAAGTTCGTGCTTGCATTCATGGATGATATTCTGATCTGCTCCAGAACTAAAGTGGAGCACAAGATGCACTTGAGGATTGTGCTAGAGATATTGAGGAAGCACAAGTTGAGAGCAAAGTTCTCTAAGTGTCACTTCTAGAGAGAAGAAGTGAGATTCTTGGGTCCAGTCGTGTCGGGACAGGGTATAGCTGTGGATCTTGCGAAGGTAGCTGTGATCCAAGATTGGAATCAACCCAAGAATGCTATGGATGTGAGAAATTTACTAGGATTGACGGGATACTATAGATGCTTCATAAAGGACTTCTCGAAGGTAGCGGCACTATTGACCAATTTAATGAATATAGAATTTGTGCGGGATGCGAAGTGTGAGCATGCATTTATGATTCTAAAGGTGAGGTTGATGAGTGCGCCAGTGTTGACTGTTCCAAGTAGGAATGAGGAGTTGACAGTATACACAAACGCTTGTAATACTTGGTTGGGTGTGGTGTTGATGCAGAAAGGAAAAGTTGTTGCCTATGCTAGTCGACAACTAAAGCTACATGAAAGGAATTATCCATCTCATGATTTGGAGTTAGCAATGATTGTTTTTGCTTTGAAGATGTGGAGGTACTATCTATTAAGAGAGAGGTTTGAGTTATTAACAGATCATAAATCCTTGAAGTATATTTTCTCTCAGAAGGATCTTAACCTTCATCAGCAATGGTGTTTGGAGTTCTTGGCCACTTATGATTTTAATATTTCCTACACTCTGGGAAATGGAAATATGGTTGCTAATGCATTGAGTAAAAGACATGCTAATTTGGGAGCAATGTTCTTGAAATGGGAGCAGATAGAGTACATTGCTCGATATGATTTCAGGCCTCATTGCGAGCTGGAACCAGAGATGTTAGCAAGTTTGTCAATCAGACCTCCTCTAATTTAAAGAATCGGTGCTAATCAAAAGTGAGATGCTAGGCTATGGAGATCATAGCAAAGATAGTAGAGGGAGTAGAATCTGAAGACATGAAGCAATAAAAACTCGACCGAGAAGGTTGGCTTCGTAAGGATGGAAGACTATTTGTTCTCAACGTTGATGAGTTACGAGATGAAGTGTTACGAGAGTGTCACCATTCTAGGTTGACCATTCATTTTGGTGGTAACAAGATATACTGAGATATGAAGCAAACCTATTATTGGGAAGGAATGAAGAGAGATGTTGGAGCATTCATCTCAAAGTATATGAACTGTCATTTGGTAAAGGCAGAGAAGAAGCGACCTAGTGGATTGTTGCAACCGCTAGAAATTCCTGAGTTTTAGTGGGAACAAGTAATAATGGACTTTATAGATGGACTGCCGTGGACTCGAGCAAGATACAATGGCATTTGGGTCATAGTAGAATGGTTGACCAAGAGTGCAATATTTATACCTATCAAGTCAAGTAAAACGACATCCAAGCTAGTAGAGTTGTATGTGAAATGGATAGTATGACTCCACAGTGTGCCAAAAAGCATTGTGAGTGACTGAGATCCATTGTTCACTAGTGGGTTTTGGAAGAGCTTATAAGTGGCGTTAGGGACTGGGCCCCATCTTAGTATATATAGCTTATCACCCGCAAATGGATGAGCGAACTGAGAGGAAAAATCGTATATTGGAAGATCTCTTACGAGCATTTATTATAGACTTCGAAGGATCATGGGATGATCATTTGCATTTGGTGGAGTTTGCATAGAACAATAGTCATCAGTCGAGTATTGGTATGACACCGTATGAAGCATTATATGGCCGTCCATGTAATGCTCCTTTATATTGGCGAGAAGCAGACGAGAAGCTGATACCTGGGCCAGATATGATTAGAGAGATTTCAGAGAAGACTGAGGTCATTCGGTAATGAATGAAAGCTCCCTAGCACTGATAGAAAAGCTATGCTGATAAGAAACAAAGAGATTTAGAGTTTTCTATCGGAGATATGGTATTTGTGAAGGTTTCTCCTCTTAAGAATGTGGTTCAATTCAGTTGAATGAGGAAGTTGGCACCAAGTTTGTAGGACCTTTTTCGGTAGTTGAGAGAATCAGAAGGCTAGCATATTGAGTTGACTTACCATAGAGGACGGCGGGCATGCACAACGTTTTTCATGTCTCTTATATATGGAAGTTTGTGCATGACTCAGGCATGATGATTACACCAGATCAGCTAGAAGATGTTAAGGTAGAACCAAAAGTTGTTAGACCTCGTAAGCCAGTTTGTATTGTTGGGTACGATACGAAATAACTTGGGAGGAAGATGGTGAAGCTAGTGAAGGTACAATGGAGTGGAAGTGATGATGATTTTACATGGAAGACGGAGGAGAGCATGAGGACTATGTGTCCGAAACTATTTGAATGGTAAGATCCACCGTTTATCGTATCTCTTTTCACTATTGTAAGTAATGTTGATAGATTAGTATTCCGCATGTTAGGATTGGTCACATATACTATTGATTGCATGACTGCTTGTTTGATATGTGTGATGGTTTCCTATGGTTGGTAGGCATGCAGGATGACAATGATTGCTTATACTTGCCTTGTCTGGGGATTTCAAGAGCGAAATTCCTAAAGGGGGAAGAATGTAACGACCTATATTTTACGTATCGGATGATTGTAAAATATTATTATTTTATTCGTATGAGGTCGTATGATCCTATAATTTTGGGATATGACTCATATGAATATTTTATACACCTATGATTTTTCCCGAATTTCTACGTGACCGTTTGACCCTAAAAACCTTGTTTGGGCTATAACTTTTGATAGGAGTTAAATTAGGGTCTGAAACCAGTTCAAAATTGCTTCAGGATAATGGTTTCCCATTTCGTAGAGTGGTTATAATAGGAAAACAAGTTATAAATAGGACGTTATGTTTGTTTTAAATTTTAAAACTACTAGTCATAATTAGTGTGTAATTAGTGAAGCCCATTAGCTGACCCATTAGTTTAATTGGACAATCCTTATAAATATGAGCATTAATAGTCAAATGAAAACTTTTTTCCTCTCATTCCAAATTAGGTATAAACCCTAATTAGCCCTAAATCCATCTTAATTCATCCAAATCTCTCCTTAGATCAAACTAAACTGTTGATTGGAGATTGGAACATTGATTAGAAGATAGAGATCATTGATTTGCTTAATTTAGAGCGCTTTTCTTTGCTGATCGAATCATATCTTCACTATTCAGATTAGATTTACATTAGAATTTGGTTAAATTTGGTAACTAGTCAGTGGTTTATGCCTTCTCATTATACTATGCATGTTTATATAATAGAATTATAGGATTTAACATGTTTTGAATTGATTTTTGGCAATAAAACCTTTTCAAACTTTAATTACATGTTAAACTATGAATTTGGACTAGACTGATTAGAAATCACCATTGCTAATGCTCATGCATTCATGTTATATGTTTATTTATATTAGAAATTGACTTGTTTATCTTATTTTGATGGATTGCAAGTTTCATTAGATGAAATTTCTTGTTGTTATATGTTTGGATGATATGATTTGATGTTGTTTGCTAGTGTTGTGCTTGCATAGAAAGTTAGGTCAGAGATTTGAGCAAATCGAAGGAAAAGTTGGTCGGAAATGGATGAAACTTGGCAGATAGGCTCTAGAGGATGGCAAGTGGCTATGGACTAACTAGCATAACATTTGGGGATAAGGGTTAAAATCGGCCTAAAGTTAAGGAGGTTAGGTTGGTACTGAGTTACGGGAAAAGTGGCTATGGCTCGGTCTTTGCAATGAGTAGATAAGGCTTAGTTAAAAAAGCTAGTCCATAGTTTGGTGCAGAAATTTGGCTAAGTAATGGATCGAATGATGAGTTATCTGTAAAACTTGGAAGTAATGATTTGGACTACCACCGAGTTATCAAAGAGGGATGAGTCGGGGCTTAAAGCACCGATGGAAGAGTACTAGAGACAAGGAAGAAGAAGATAGCCAACTATTGGCTAAGTGATTAACTCGATACCGAGTTAAGGGCTTAGGTCAGTACCGAGTTATCACATCTAGTGGTATGGTTGTGGAACTTTCAGGGCAGGAAGAGGATGCTCTGTACGTCATGTTGGAGGTGTTGGCTCATTTACATCAATGGTGGATGACGATATAACAACATGATGAAAAGCTACGGTCTTCGGATCTTGGCTCATGTCGGTAGTAGGTTTCGAAGATGGCGGCTCATAAAGGAGGGAGTTGTAGGATCGACGAACGTGGGTATTGTTCCTCATGAATAATGGAATCTGGATTGGGCAAGAAGGGCTCGGTGTCCAAATAGAGCAAAGGAGGGCTCGATTACACATGCTAAGGAATTTTTGACACTTGGAGAGTTTTCAGTTGTACTCGAAGTAGGGGTATTGTAAGTGGGGACGCCAACGGGTCAATGGAGGGACCTGTATACGCTGGACCTATAGCGTTGGGTCTAGTGGCCAGGTTTGGGCTACAAGACACATATTCAGTTTTGAGCTGCGAGATACGAGAGTACTACAGAGAACCAGGATTTCCATTAGTCCCTGGCTTGGTGGTCATAAGAGTTGTCATATATTCAGGGCATGGGGGTGGAGTGATAGCTAGGATTGCTTGATGGATGCTATGGTTGCTATGATTGCTTTTGTTGCTTTCCTAGATAGGCTATCACTCGAAGATATCATGAGAAGTAGGTATTCGGGATAGGAATACCTGGAAGATTGGTATCCTTTATTTGGCTGGTAGTATATCTTTATGATATTGTTGAGTAACATATCATAGTGTTATGTGCTAACTCTTAAGTCGTAGGGACAGGTCAAATATGGTTCGTGTACTTTTGTTCCTTACCATATTTACATGTTTAGTATTTTGAGACTCATTTACCGCTCACACCATACTATTGTCTGGCCCAAGGTTTTATACTTTGCCTCTTATTATCTTGGGTACTCTTAAATGACTAGACTAGATAATTGGTCTAGGTGATGTAGTAGCTGTTCGGAGGACAAGTCAGATGGAGCTATCTTGTATTATATACATATATGGAGTCTATGCTTATTTTGCTGAGCAACGCTGTGGAGCCCGTGACAGTGCTTGCTTATTACTACTTGTTGAGATAGTTTACTTGAGTTTGTTCTCATTGCATAAACTCTACTATTGATGTGTAACTCTATGGATATTATACTCTGATGATGATGGTTTGTTCATATTGTTATCACTCTCTTCTATTATATTTGTGATATTATATTTTATCCATGCGTTGTTAGATATGACAGGTTATATTGATTTATTTCGACCCTGATGATCGTCCTATATTGCCAGACCACGACAACAGCGCACTATTTATATACTATCGGTGTCAGTGCTATAGGGCGGTCGTCACATACCATGTCGAATAAATAGTGTCTAGGCCCCATTGCCAACGTACACATCTATTCATTCCAGCAATGTCCTAGAGTTATAAACTTAAGGAACTAATTTTCCTTTATTTATACCAACATCCATGTATAAGTTATTTAAATAAACTTATAAACTGGGCCGCATGCCGTGGTTTAGGTTGTGCCTGTAATCGATAACTGGTTGATCGGGGGTCGCTGGAGCGGTCAATTGTTTGCTATCGACCGGCTCCAGTGAGCCACTCAATGGGTCAAAGTTGTTTATTTATTATTATTTTACTTTCTTTGTTATGTTCTGTGTTGATTACCGTTCTCTCCTATTTATAGTTCTTTGTTAATCATAGTAAACCTACTTTGATAATCTATAGTCTCTACTATTCTCAATTTCCATTTCAAACCATTTCACCTATTCGTTCAAGTCTACAATTCTGCATGTAATCCCAATGACTTCGATGTTTAATCTATTATTTATTTGTACGGTTTCAACTAGACAAATTGATTTTATAATCACGTATGAGTATCCAAAATCAATTCAGGGTGAAATCGATTGGGTGTATACATTTCAATCTCAAATTCAGTTCAAATCATATCTCAATGTTACTTTAAAATAATCAATTTCTATATACTTGCAATTATTAAATAAACAATATTTCGAAATTCAATGATTATCAAATAAACTTTTGTCTCCATATAATTGCAATTAAAATGATCTCTAAATTAAATAAACTTTTCATTTCAGGTTCAAGTTAGATAGATTATCAAATCAAAAGGATATATAAATAAATCGAATTACTCGTTAATCCTCATATTTTATTAATCAACTCACTCATCTCTGGTACGCTATTCCCTCTTTTATCCACCTGGAATGGCACCCTCTTGGTTCGTCGATCCCTTTGGTTTGTTGATTTTATCTTCGATTTTGTTTATCTTTTCTTCTCCTTTAACTTTTTGAATTTTTCGCCAAAATTTGTTTTATTTCAGCAGTTTTTATAGAGACGGATAAAATTTTGAGGAGAAGAGTTAAAATATGCCAGGGTTCTGGTTGACTATTGTAAGGGGTTAACGTTGCTATTTATATTTGCAGCAAACATCTTAGGTCGTTGTTTTCTGGAGATTTAACCAGGCAACTAGTACTCGGCTTCCAGTGGAACTCAGCGTCAGGGAATACTCGGCGTCAGGTAGTACTCGGCGTAGTATTCAGCATCGATTAGTGATCGGCATCAGATAGCACTCGGCATCAGGTAGTGCTCGGCTTCAGATAGCACTTGGCATTAGGTAATGCTCAGCATCAGCTGGAACTCGGCATCAACTAGTACTCGACGCCCAGTAGAACTCGACGACAGTAGAACTCGGCGACAGTAGAACTCGGCGACGGAAGTACTCGGTATCCGGAAGACGTTCGGTGTGCATAACTACTCGACGTGACAATATCGTTCGGCCTAAATGCATCATTCGGTCAGAGAGCATTGTTCGGTCAAGAGCTTCAGACAGAGACACATTCGGCTTCAACTGACAACCATTCTGCACTTCCCACACATTGAATATACCGTTCGGCATAGAGAGGATTGTTCAGCATTATAGCGTTCGACATACCTGGTTTGGCATGCAGCGACCACTGCACCTGGGCTAGAGTGTTCGGCTACCAAGCCCACTTGGGAAGTCCAGCCCATCTTTGTCTATAAATAGAGGGGCAGGGTCACAGTGAAAAGGGATCTTTATTGGAAAACACTGGGGAGACTCTGCCATTTTTGAGACTCATCTTCTCTACTTAACAGCTTCATTCAAGCATTTGATTCACGAATTGTATTTGTAATCAACTATTAAGAAGATCAATAAAGTTTAATCTCAAAGTGGACGTAGGCAATTACGCTGAACCACTATAAATTTGGTGTTCTTACTTTCTACATTTAAATTAGCATTGTCTTCTCTATTTAATTTACCTTCATCATTTATTTCTCTACACAATCTTTTTCTACGAGGTTAGTGACCAATTTTGGTGCTAACACTTTGGTGCTTTCACTGAGAATTGAATTCTCAGACCTTAAGGATCTGCTTTGAAGCAACTGGATTGAGAAAATCCCCCAAAGAAGATCCGAGTCATTGACAGGACATCCGTTGATTCTACTCAGAGTTCATACCAATTACTCTACAATGGCAAGACCACGTACCAGGTCAGCTTCTCATAATGCGGATGCCCATGAGACTGCTAGCGTGCAACAAGCAGGACCTAGCAATCAGCCAGCAATTCCGGGTGTAGGAATTGCCGCACAGGACCAAACTCCAGTTGTCACCAGAATAGAGTTCAACGACTTGATGAGAGAACTCAGGGAAAGCAGGAGACAACTAGGAGAGTAGATGCAAGCTAACGCCAACCTGATGGCACAACTCACCAAACAGCAGCAACAGAATGCTGGGGGCAATCCCGCTCCCTATTCCTCATCCGACAACTCAACTTCTTCTGATGAACCTCCCAGGCGCAGACGCCGTAAGACTGAAGCTGCACGGATGGGTGCTACTGCCCAAACAGCTGGAAACCACGACCAAGTCGGAGCTGGGAACTTAGGAACTGGAGTACAGGTGGAAGTTGGAGGCCCAGACCATCAAAACGCTAATGATGTCGAACCTCAAGACGCACGATTGGCAGATCGCCAGGAGAGGAGGCATCAACATGGACAGTCACGTAGAACAGACTCTAATCTCCCACCTTCCATACAGACACCAGACCTGACAGCCATGGTCAGGCAATTGATGAAAGAAAATCAGGGCTTGACGAATGGCGATTGGGGAGTATCAAGGAGTCACACTCCGTTCACAGATGTTGTGTTACAGGCGGCGTACCCTAGAAAGTTTAGTATTCCAACTATCCCTGCGTACGAGTGAAAAACTGACCCCAGACAGCATGTCATGAGGTACGAATGGATGATGGATTCAGCTAGAGCAAATGATGCCACCAAGTGTAGATGCTTTCCAATTACTCTATCTGGGATCGCTACTATGTGGTTTACCCGACTTCCTCCGCGGTCTGTATCCAATTTCGAGGAGTTGGCAAAGAAGTTTATTGAGCAGTTCAGGATACACACTACTCGTCCGAAGGACGTAATGTCTCTGTCAAGTGTAATCCAAAGTCCCGGGGAGTCATTGAAGGAATAATTACAAAGGTTCCATGTTGCGGCAACTGAAGTCAGTAATCCCAATGATCATGCAATTCTAATGGCTGTGATGAGAGGTGTGGATCCGGAGTCTGAATTTGGAGACTGGTTGGTAGGAAAACCTCCGACCACACTAGAGCGTTTCTACTCAAAGGCACACCAATTCATAAGGAGAGAGGAAGCCAGGTGGGTAAGACGAGATAAGGCACCAGGACCTGTCCAAGAGTCTATGAAAAGCAATGTTGCTGTGAAGCAGTCCGGAGACAGCTCGGGAAAGGTCCAAGTCAATGTCCAGAACAAGCCTGGGCAGTCTAAGGAGTCCGGAGGAAGAAATCAAGGGAAGAAGAGAGAAGCGGGGAAGTGGAAATCGAGAATTCCAAGCTACAACGAGTATACTCCGCTGAATGCGCCTCTTGAGAACATTTACCTATCTACCTGCAATACTTTTCAGTACAGAAAGCCACGTCCAAAAAAATCAACTGAGGAGCAGAAGCGAACTGGGAAATATTGTCGCTTCCATGAGACTTATGGGCACAATACGGAAGAGTGCAGACACTTGCACGACGCTATCGAGAAGTTGATCAGGCAAAAGAAGTTGCAAGAATTTGTGAAGGATCCACAAGAAGGAGGATAGGGAACGTCCAACCCAGGTCGCGCACCGGCCCCGCGTCACCCCGAGGAGCCTGCCCGAACCGTGGGAAGACTAGTCATAAATACTATTATCGGCGGACCTCACCCTGCGGATAAGAATTGGCAAGAGATGGAGCGGTATGCAAGATCCCTGAAACATGCAGATTTTGAGTGCTGTTCAAACGTGGAGGATGGGACTCCTGCCAAGCAGCAGCGCATAATGACATACGACATAGTGTTTAGAAACAGGGATGCTGATCAAGTGGAGGCTCCAACCATCGACCCGATGGTCATATCTGCGACGATTGGACCTGCATATGTGAAGAGAATTCTGATTGATTGCGGAAGTTCTGTCAACATCATCTTCAAAAAGGCTTATGACCAAATGAAAATGGAAACAAAGGACTTGAAACCGTCCAAGGCTCGTATCCACGGATTTAACGGCGCTGCGACCGATGCAGTGGGGTATGTCGAGTTACCAGTTGAACTGGGACAAGGCGAGCGTCAGAGGGTGCGAATTCTACCCTTTGTAGTTTTGGATGTGGATTCTCCATATAATGTCTTCTTGGGCCGGCCGGCCCTGGCTGAGTTTAGGGCAGCATTGGCCCCGTGGTGTTTAACTTTGAAGTTCCCAACTGACAAAGGAGTAGGTATTGTTCATGGCGACCAAGCAGCTGGTCGTTCCTGTTATGTGGCTGAGCTCCGAGAGGCCCACCGGAGGGAGAAAGGAAAGGTTGCGGACAATCCCGTCCGCATCCATAATACGGATAATTGACAAGTAGTGCCCGAGCCCTGGCTCGGGCATAACTCTCAGATCTTCAGAGACATAAATCCAAGAGACGACGAGGAGAAACCCAGGGAAGAAAAGGCGGCGCCAGCTGAACTGACGGTTGACATTTCAGTCAGCCAAAGCGACCCTTCGCGATTACTGAAGATCGGATCACAGCTTGGCCCCGCAATGACTGAAGACTTTAGTGACTTCCTCCGGGCGAATCTTGATGTTTTCGCCTGGACGCATTCTGATATGTGTGGGATCTCTCCCGCCATCACGAGTCATATGTTGAACATAGACCCGAAATACGTCCCAGTTAAACAAAAGAGGAGAGGAATGGACCCGGAGAGGTCCGCTGCTCTCAGAGAGGAGGTGGACAAACTCAAAGCCAATGGGTTCATCCGCGACGCCCTCTATCCTGAGTGGGTATCGAACCCTGTACTGGTGAAAAAGGCAAATGGGAAATGGAGAACTTGCGTAGACTATTCTGATTTAAACAAAGCGTGCCCCAAGGACAGTTTCTCGTTACCAAGGATCGATCAGTTGGTCGACTCCACCGCAAGACATGAGCTGTTATCATTCATGGATGCGTACTCGGGGTACAACCAAATCCTGATGCATATCTCGGACCAAGAACACACCAGCTTCGTTACAGATGTCGGGCTATATTGCTATGTAGTAATGCCCTTCGGACTGAAGAACGCAGGAGCGACTTATCAACGTTTGGTGAATCGAATGTTCAAGGACCAGCTTGGTAGGACGATGGAAGTCTATGTGGATGACATGCTCGTGAAGTCACGACAGTCAAACGACCACATTCGAGACTTGGCTGAAATGTTCGACATACTCAGGTATTACGGGATGAAGATCAACCCTCTGAAGTGTTCCTTCGGCGTTGCATCGGGGAAGTTTTTGGGATTCATCGTCAATGCTAGGGGAATTGAAGCTAACCCCGAAAAGATCGAAGCTATTCGAGATGTGCAAGTATCCAGGACTATAAAACAGGTACAGAGCTTGAATGTAAAAGTAGCTGCGCTAAGTCGATTCATATCAAGGGCAATTGACAAGTGCATCCCTTTCTTTGATATAATAAAGAAAGGGAAAAGGAACTTCGAATGGACGTCTAGTTGTGAGGAAGCATTCCGGAATCTGGTGAGGCATCTGGAGAGTCCACCAGTGCTGTCAAAACCGATAAACCACGAGATGCTGTACGTATACTTGGCTGTATCCCCACATGCAATAAGTGCGGCTTTAGTTCGCGAGGAGGACTGAATCCAAAAGCCGGTGTATTATGTTAGCAAGCGTTTAACGGGGGCAGAAAGAAATTACCCTAAAATCGAGAAATTGGCCTATTGCTTGGTGATTGCATCACGTAAGCTACGCCCATATTTTCAAGCGCACTCAATCAGTGTTTATACCGATCAACCCCTGCGGCAGGTACTCCAACGACCAGAAACTTCTGGAAGATTGCTAAAATGGAACATCGAGTTGAGCCAGTTTGATATCGCCTACTTGCCACGGAGAGCCATACAAGGGCAACCGTTAGCAGATTTTATCGCTGAGTTTACCATGCCCACAGAACCAGATAATCACGACGCCATTCCCCCCCGTTCGATGGAAATTATACACTGATGGGGCATCCAACGACCGTTGCTCCGGCGCGGGTGTAGTTCTTATAACTCCGGAAAACCGATCAATCTGTTATGCTTTGAAGCTTGATTTCCCGGCTACGAATAACGAAGCAGAATATGAAGCATTGATTGCTGGCTTGAAGCTCATCGGAGAACTCGGGATCAAATCAGTTGAGGTCTTTTGTGACTCACAGTTGGTGGTTTACCAAGTGCGGGGAGATTACCAAGCCAAGGGACAGAAGCTTGCTCCGTACCTTGTTCAGGTCCAAGAGCTACTGTCGAATCTCGAGCATTATGACATTTCGCATGTCCTGCGCGAACAGAACAGAGAAGCCGACTTGTTGGCTAAGTTTGCAAGCACAGGCGATGCACAGCAAATGGGATTGTATCCCGTTGAGGCCTTGCACGCCCCGAGCATAGACGAGATGAAAGTTGATTGTATATTGGAAATGGAAATCGAGAAGGAATCGTGGATAACCCCATTCAAAATGTACCTGACGACCGGGACTTTACCAGAAAAAAGGAGCGAAAGACGCCAGGTCCTTCGAAAGGCCGCGCGATACGTGATGCAGGATGGATTAATGTATCGAAAAGGTTTCTCAGTCCCATTATTACGGTGCATCGCTCATGACGAGACAAAGCGGGTCTTAAGAGAGGTTCACGAAGGAGAATGTGGCGACCATACTGGGGGGAAAACGCTAGCAAAGAAGGTCCTCCGCTACGGATATTACTGGCCGACCGTAAATCGGGACGCTGCGGACTACGCAAGAAAATGTGACAAGTGTCAAAGATATGCGAAAATCCCGAGGACTCCATCAACGGAACTCACGCAAATGGTTAGTCCCTGGCCGTTTGCAATCTGGGGAATCGACATAATCGGCTCTTTGCCTATATCCAAAGGTGGTGCGAAATACGCGATAGTTGCAGTCGACTATTTCACAAAATGGGCTGAGGCAGAGCCTTTGGCTACAATCACCTCTAAGAAGGTCATTAACTTCGTTATACGAAACATTATATGCCGCTTCAGCCTTCCTCGCTCCATCATTACAGACAACGGGACGCAGTTTGAAAGTAGAGAGTTCAAGGAGTTCTGTTTAAAGTATGGCATCGAGAAGAAGTTCGCCGCCGTTGCACACCCAAAAGCTAACGGACAAGTCAAGACCGTTAACAAAATAACCAAGTCCATACTAAAGAAGCGTCTGGAGAAGGTTGGAGGCAAGTGGGTAGATGAGCTCCCAACAGCACTATGGGCTTATAGAACTACCCATAAGTTCGCGACCGACCACACTCCATTCGCCTTGGCATACGGCTCGGAAGCCGTTATACCTGTGGAACTTGAAGTTCCATCACACCGAGTGACGTACTATGATCCCAAGACGAACCAGGACCTCTTGTTGGAATCACTGGACTGCATCGATGAAAAGCATGAAGAGGCCGAATTAAGGGCGGCGGCACATAGGCACCGAGTCAAGCGTTACTACGACGGCAGAGTCCGCCCAAGAACTTTTGATGTAGGTGATCTCGTTCTGAAACGAGTTTTCCCGGTTCCATCGCGCATGAATCCCAGCTGGGAAGGTCCATACGTCATTGAACGGAAGCTTGGAGAAGGAACATTCAAGCTAGCGACCGTTGATGGCACGATACTCCCCCGAGCATGGAACAGTGAGCATTTGCGGCATTATTACATTTAGCATGTTTTCCTTTCTTGTTTTAGGCACTGTTATTTCCTATGTGTTTTCGTTCAGTTTTAGCTTAGTTTCTTTTTAACTATGTAATCAAGCAGTCTAGTTGTTTTTCATTAATAAAGGCTTGAAGCCGTATTTTCCACAAATCACTAATGTTTATATATCTCATGATCGGATGACGAATTACATTATCCTATACGATATACAGACTCGTATAAACAATCTCAAATCTCCGAATCCCCAGAGCGCGGATCGGAGTACTCTAAGTCCCCAGAGCGCGGACTAGAGTATAAACGATTCCAAACCTCCGAATCCCCAGAGCGCGGATCAGAGTACTCTAAGTCCCCGGTGCGGACTAGGGTATAAATGATTTCAAACCTCCGAGTCCCCAGAGCGTGGGTCAGAGTACTCTAAGTCCCCGGAGCGTGGACTGGAGTATAAACGATTCCAAATCTCCGAATCCCCAGAGCGCGGATCGGAGTACTCTAAGTCCCCGGAGCGCGGACTAGAGTATAAACGATTCCAAATCTCCGAATCCCCAGAGCGCGGATCGGAGTACTCTAAGTCCCCGGAGCGCGGACTAGAGTATAAACGATTCCAACCCTCCGAATCCCCAGAGCGCGGATCGGAGTACTCTAAGTCTCCGGAGCGCGGACTAGAGTATAAACGATTCCAAATCTCCAAATCCCCAAAGCGCGGATCGGAGTACTCTAAGTCCCCGGAGCGCGGACTAGAGTATAAACGATTCCAAATCTCTGAATCCTCAGAGCGCAGATCAGAGTACTCTAAGTCCCCAGAGCGCGGACTAGGGTATAAATGATTCCAAATCTCCGAATCCCCAGAGCGTGGATCGGAGTACTCTAAGTCCCCAGAGCACAGACTAGAGTATAAGCGACTTCAAATCTCCGAATCCCTAAAGCGCCAATCGGAATACTCTAAGTCCCCAGAGCGCGGACTAGAGTATAAACGATTTCAAATCTCCAAATCCCCAAAGCGTGGATCGGAATACTCTAAGTCCCCGGAGCGCAGACTGGAGTATAAACGATTTCAAATCTCCAAATCCACTGAATGTGGATCAACATACTTTGAATCCCCAGAGCGTCGATTCAGAAAGGAGTCCAAGTACTCAAGAAACATGGAACAAGAAGTACGCCGCGTCTGGAAATGTTTGAACAACACGAGAGTAGACTGGGAGATAATGCAACTCGTAACAAGTGGAGTCATGACTACAGTTAGTCAACAAACCAAAGAAAAGCAATAGAATCATTCAAACGAAAAAGAAACTAAACTTCATTCAGTAGTTCAAAATGGGGTTACACGGTTACTCCTACAAAACTCAGAGTTCAGAACCTATCTATACAAACTGCAAGCCACAAAAAAATAAAAGCAACGACAAGACTTGAGCAAGAAGCTCGTCGAACGAGTGTATCGATTACTTCTTCGTTTTCTTCTTCTTATCTTCCTTTGTTTTTTCCAACGACTCCTCTCCCTCATGCTTTTTCTTGGATTTCTTGCTTGCCAAAGAAGTAGAGTCGGGAGTAGGGGACGGAACATCCAGTGGTTTAGACCTGCCCGGGAGAATGATTTTCAAAGGTCTGTTCTGAGGGTCGGTGAGTTCCAGTATTTCGGGTTCAACTTTGACCTCGACCTTTTTCTTCTCCTCTGCGGCGAGGCGGTCCTTCATGCTCACCTTCGAGGTATGCTCAGATGCGCCAGTGATTTCGATTTCGTCACTCCCTTCGGCAGGAGATGAAGTGTCAAGCTTATCATCATCTAGCGCACCAATCACTTGAGCATCGGGACCGGGAATCACTCCCGCATGAACAGTGTTGCTTGTTTTCTCTGCCTCCTCCTTGGCGTCATCGCTCCTCGGAGTTGGCTCGGCATCAGAGTAGCCTGCATGAAAACATAAAAGATGAACATTAGAACGAATAAATGTTGGAAAATAACAAGATCTTTTGACTTCTAGAAAAGAAGAGTTTCCTACCGGGTTCTGGTTGGCTATTAGTTGCACGTGGGGTTTCTCCCTCCAGAATAGGAGATAGCACGTGAACGCCAAGCCCGGGATCTTCAGGATCATAGCCGGCATGCTGCTCGAACGGGTCAAGTGTCGGCCGACCGGCCGGATGAGCAGCGGGAGGAGCAACAATATGAGGAGCCGTAGTCTCGGCCCCAGACGGGCCAGCTTCATCACTTTTCTCTTTTGGAAGGGGAGAGCCTTTGTTATAAAGCGCCAAAGCTGCGGACAGATCCGTTGGCTCATTCCCCCTAAGAAACTCCTTCACCAAGGCATCCTCATCGACCTCTTCAGAGCCCGACTCGATTTTCCCGATCTTTACTAAGGTTTCCCAGGCCTCAGCTAGGGATTTGAGATAGCCATCGCCCAAGAATGTTAAGTCACGATGCATAAGGACACGGGCTCCATACTCGGCAATCAACGGGTCAAACATGCATTTGACCTCTTCCCTGCCAGCCTCTGCGGCTGCCTCGAGGCGAGAGTCAATCTCCTCCGCAGCTTTTCTTTTGCCCTCCTCACGGGCTTCGTCCTTCATTTTCTCAACCCCAGCAAGTTCATCATCGAGTTTCGTTTTCAGGAGACGAGTGGCGACGATTTCATCATAATATCGTTGTGATTCTTCTTGAGCAGCTACCTTGTCGTCCTTTTCCTTGGAGAGTAATTCTTTCAGCTCTCTGACTTGAGTGGCGAGCGCGTCCCTTTCTTATTGAACGGAATCTTTTTCTAGGGCGAGGGCACCGCTGCGCTGGACTGCTTCATCAAGCTCTTTCTTGTGAGCCATCTCTAAACGAGTAACTGCTTCAACAGTATCTTTTGCACTTTGCTCGGCGGCTTCCAGCTTCGACTTGTACGAAGCAAGCTCTTCGTCTTGGTGCTTGATGATGTTTTTGCCACAGCCAGCCTCCAATTTCTGGCGATCAATCTCATATTGACGCTCAACGGACACCTCCGAGATCTTTTCAACCAAGTGTACAAACGCGTCATGTTGAACATAGACGTCGTTATTGCAGGCAATGGCACTCTACTTCACGTGCCTGGGAATATGGTGAATAGCCGGGAGAAACTTCAAACCGTCGAAGCAAATTTTGGAAACTTGGCCTTAAGATCGACCATCTTTTCCGCTACAGTTGGATCAACCGCGGGAGTAGGGGGAGGAGGCTTTGGAAGTTCCGCTCCTTTTCGTTGCTCCCGCACTTGCCTTGTACTCGATGAACCGGAGTGTTGTTCTCGAGGAGCATCAGATTGGTGACCCTTCTGTGAAGACTTCTCCTTATCCGGCTCAGTTGGAGGAAGAGGATCGCGGGACTGTGAAGATTGAGAATATGCCTTCTTGCGGTGAGACGACTCGTGGGGACGATTGTCTCTATCTTCATAATCATCTCTGTCCCTGCGTCTTCTTGAACCTGAGTCCCGTCCAGAATGATGAAATATGGAAGAGCCATGAAGGCGATCGAATCCATGAGAGCGTCCCATGTCACCTGCAAAGAATGGAGATAACAACGAGTTAAGAAAAATCCGGAAAATAAGAAAGAACTTGAAGTGTATGATGGAATGCGTATGTGCGTGTGTGTCCTAGTGTTCCCCCTATAGACCAGTTCTTTTATCTTTACTAATCAGAGTATTGTCTCCCTGGACTGGGAGTTGAACTCCCGCATTGCCTCTAGCGGGCGAAGAAAACTTTAAGGCTTCAGGATCATCAAACCCGTAGTTAAGTATGTCGTCGGAGATAGAAAGATTCGACAAGCCCCTTAGAGAACTCTCCAGGTGCTGTGAGGACGCCTCTTTCTCTAGCGGGACAGGCGTATCTTTTGAAGTGCCGCCAACTTTCTCCTTCCGAATATTGTATCTTAACCTCTTCTTTCCCTTCGAAGGGGAGGATGACGTTTCAATGTCGTGAACTTCGACCACCGGATTCCAAGCAAGACCCACATTCTCGCCTTGGGTCTCAGGAGCTTTGTCCTCTTTGCGCTCACCTTCTTCGTGCGTATCGGGAGTGCGGCGTGATGACAATCCGGCCTATTTTTTCCTTTTAGCGGCTGCTGGATTGGGAATGGAGACGCCCTCCGGGAGGCTGATCCGACGACTTGGGGCTAGCAAGCCGAACCTTGACAATGATCCGTTTGAAATGATGACCCGAATGTCTCGTTCCTTGGCAGGAAGAGCTCTAATGGCCTCGACGGCCTCAGAATATCCCCGGCCCTCCGGACGCGGGCTGATACCTAAAAAAGATGAAATAGGGAGTTAGAAAAAGCATGATTCCGATTAATCGCGAATGATGATTCAGTGGAGAGACTTACTGCCTTCAACCCATCTCCTCGCAAAACCAGGAGGGCAACGCACGTAGAACCATTCCTGTTTGTACAAGGAAAATTTGCTACATGCCCCTGTCAAGATCTGGCATTTGTGGTATGGCTCGAGGAACATGAAGGAAGGGCAGTCTTTCCGCCTCTTGATCATATAGATGTATCTGATGTCGCCAGGAGTTGGAGGTCTGGAGAAGACAGCCATGAAGAGTAGGTAGGTCCCATGTAGAAACGCGTGACCATTCGGGTGCAGCTGCGACGGGGCAATGTCGATGTACTGTAACACGTCCCGAAGAAATAAGTTAAAGGGAGGAACGCTGCCCATCCAACACATGAACTTGTTGCAAGTGGTATATCCGACTGGGGGCAGGTGAGGACGGTCATGTCGCGAAGGGACTAGCACATCGGCAAAAGGAATCCCGTGGATGGAACATATCCGTTGGAGTGCGGCTTCATTGATCTTCGAAGCCTGTGAATTGATCGGATTGTCTTGTAGAATTGTTGCCTCCAGGACATCGGGTGCTAAGTTATGAGCAGGAGAAGTCGACGGATTAGAAGTATCAGCGGCTTCTCGCCTTGATGACGGCCCAGGCCTGTCAGATATAGTGGCGGAGCTAGACTTTCTTGACATCCTCAATAAATAACGAACCTGGCTAAGTGCCTGAGAAAACTATACTTGAAAAACGTCGAGCGTTAGAATTAACAACACGAATTTTCCCCCCACGTGATGTGTGAACTAGTGCAAGCAATCGTGTACGAGCAATAAGAATCTATAGATTTCAAAGATATAAAAATGGGCTTCGAATCATTGCTTTCAAAGACCGTCATCGCTGACCGTCTCAAAAAGCCCGCCTTGTGATGGTTACAATTTCAAGTTCGGGAAACGAATGTTAATCTAAGCTCAGATCTATGTCTACTGAAGCTATGGGGTTAATGATCCGGATCAGTTTCATGTGATAGTGTGCTTAGGTCCAGGTCCTTGTTTTTGCTATATGAATAGGAAAGGTTAATAAGTGTTCGGCATAAGCATCGTTCGGCATGTTAATTGTTCAACATGTATACTGTTCGGCGATCGTATTGTTCGGTCTAAGTTCTGTTCGGCGATCGTATTGTTCGGCCTAAGTTCTGTTCGGCAATCGTATTGTTCGGTCTAAGTTCTGTTCGGCATTTGGAGTGTTCGGCCTAAGCATAGTTCGGCATGTCAGTTGTTCAATATTTATTTTGTTCGGCCTTGATACGGTTCGGCATTTAAGTTTTATTCGGCCTTGATACGGTTCGGCATTTAAGTGTGTTCGGCTTAGGTTCGGTTCGGCATTCAAGTATTGTTCGGCCTTGATACGGTTCGGCATTTAAGTATGTTCGGCATGGGTTCGGTTTGGCTAAGTTATTGTTCGGCATTTAAACAGGTGTTCGGCTTTGGTTTGTTCGCCTAAGTTGTTGTTCGGCATTCCTTAGTTTGTTCGGATGAAATACTGTTCGGCAGCCCTCCATTCCACCATTCGGCGCATGACAACATACGCCGAACCAGAGCTGTGCCATCCAACACCCTTACCACCTCCAACATTTTCATTTCCTTTTTAACTTCGGTCCGGTGCGAAGAAGCTAAATCCAATAGCCATATGGGCAAACACTCCAAATCATTCCTCCTCGCCTCGCATCATCGTTCGGCAATAAGGACAACCTACTCGAAAGCTTTCTACATGACACACTTGGCCATCTCGTTTGAAACCTATTCGAGTTGTACGAGGAACAGTACCTAGTTTGCAGATTGGAGCTTAGGAAGGAATGGTCAGGTTTTGAATCTGATCGGCTGGCAAGAATTGTAAATCTTTGAAGAGTGGCAGAAGTAAAAAGGTAAAGGAGAGGAGACGGGAAGGACCTGGTTTTATAGGGGGAAGATAGAAGTTGAAAAGGCTATACCCAGTGGAACCGGTCAAAGTCGTAGCGTTCGGCTTCAAAGCGAAGTGTCACTCGGCGCATGAGGATTGTTCGGCTTCGAACGTATCATTCGGCGTTCATGCCACGCTCGTCACACACCTCCGTCACAGATATTCTCGAGGAGGCATCACCAAGGGAAGTTAAACTAGATTCAAAGCGCATCACGTTCAGTCACGTGATACACTTTGGGGGGCAAGTGTTTCCTGGAGATTTGACCAGGCAACTAGTACTCGGCTTCCAGTGGAACTCAGCGTCAGGGAATACTCGGCGTCAGGTAGTACTCGGCGTAGTATTCAGCATCGATTAGTGATCGGCATCAGATAGCACTCGGCATTAGGTAGTGCTCGGCTTCAGATAGCACTTGGCATCAGGTAATGCTCGGCATCAGCTGGAACTCGGCATCAACTAGTAGTCGGCGCCCAGTAGAACTCGGCGACAGTAGAACTCGGTGATGGAAGTACTCGGCATCCGGAAGACGTTCGGTGTGCATAACTACTCGACGTGACAATATCGTTCGGCCTGAATGCATCGTTCGGTCAGAGAGCATTGTTCGGTCAAGAGCTTCGGACAGAGACACGTTCGGCTTCAACTGACAACCATTCTGCATTCCCACACATTGAATATACCGTTCGGCATAGAGAGGATTGTTCGGCATTATAGCGTTCGGCATACCTGGTTCGGCATGCAGCGACCACTGCACCTGGGCTAGAGTGTTCGGCTACCAAGCCCACTTGGGAAGTCCAGCCCATCTTTGTCTATAAATAGAGGGGCAGGGTCACAGTGAAAAGGGATCTTTTTTGGAGAACACTGGGGAGACTCTGCCATTTTTGAGACTCATCTTCTCTACTTAACAACTTCATTCAAGCATTTGATTCACGAATTGTATTTGTAATCAACTATTAAGAAGATCAATAAAGTTTAATCTCAAAGTGGACGTAGGCAATTACGCTGAACCACTATAAATTTGGTGTTCTTACTTTCTACATTTAAATTAGCATTGTCTTCTCTGTTTAATTTACCTTCATCACTTATTTCTCTACACAATCTTTTTCTACGAGGTTAGTGACCAATTTTGGTGCTAACAGTCTATATTCTTTATAATTATTAAATCTGGACTGTTTAGCCTAGGTTTTTCCTATCTGACATTCCCCATGGGTCGACCGCTTGGTTTAGAGCGGTCGACCGCTGGGATGATGGGTCCAATTAAGGCTGTCGACTAGTGATACTTTCCAAAATTAAAATCCTTCCTTTATATGTTTCAATTATTTTCTATTTCAGATCTTTAAATTTTAATCACATTTTCATACGAACTCCAATTACAAAACTTTATATATAAAAATTGTCCAGAAAATCGCTATGAATACAATGGTGCAAGTTTTGTTGCCAAATTCGGACATGTGTGAAAATTCCATTTTGCCATTATTATATTTAATATAATTTCTTTTATTACATTTGCGGTTAATTTTTACAGGGTGTTACATTCTTCCCGCCTTAAAAGGATTTCATCACTAAAATCTCTATGGACGGAAAAATACAACTCAATCATATGGGAATTAATACTAACAACCATCTACTCATCCGTTAAACACTGGCAACCATTGTCCTTTATTCAAATTTCTAAAGAAATATGTACATATAGACATGGAATGCATATGAACCTGTACTAATGCAAAATTCAGACGACCTCCTGAACTAGTCAACCTCCTGAAATGAAAGTGACTATGCCATGTATTCAAAATGTACGTGATATCCTATACTTGCAATTCGTTATAGATGAGCAACCATTCAGTACATATACAAAATGCAACAACCATATGCATGTGACTAATAGATTAAAGCGAGTAAGGTGGTGTGTGTGTGGGCTAACCAAAAATATCAGCTCGTTATGTGCTATACTAACTAATAAAATTTATCCACTAGCAACCATCATCCAAAATATGTCCTAGTAACACGCTCGTAATCATGCCTAACATCTGGACATTCCTACATATGGAATCAAGTAAGCTAAATATTAAGCATACAAATAGTTATACTCATTAAAATGGAAACATTCCAAAAAAGAGCTCTAGAAGGGTAGCCCGGATCTTCTCCTCTACCTCCCATGTACTCTCAACTAGGTCGTCTCCCCTTTGGACTCTAACCAGTTTAATTATTTTATGGTGAAGTCGCTTTGTCCCATGCCCGGGTAGGTGCATGGCGAATAAGTGACTCTCCTTCTACTTCAACTTCTTCTAACTGCCTCGCTTCGACCACAGTATCTGCATCATATAAACATTTCCACAAGTGTGACACATGAAAAACATTATGAACTCCCACCAACCCTCTATGAAGCTCCACTCCATAGGCTAACTTCCCAACTTTATCCAAAAATTGAAAAAGGTCCTACAACCCTTGGTGCTAACTTTTTCGAACTACTAACCCAATAACATATCTAAGTAGCGAGATGTTCATACAGACCATGCCGCCCACTGCGGACTTCAACTCCGTGTGTCTCATATCAGCAGATGTTTTCTGCCTATCTTGTGCAGTCTTTATCCTTCTACAGATCAAATCCATTTTCTATGTACTTCTAAATGGATCGTTCTTCAGACCATAACTTATTGACTTTACTACTAGCATATAACTTCAAGCCAATGCATAGGAAAACATCTGTAATCCTTGCTACTAACTCGAATAAAGTGATGTCGACACGCACCGTATTAGATAACTTAAGCATAAGTATGCTCCAACGAAAATGTGGCCTTATGCAATCCTCAATGCACATACACAGTGCCTTAAATCGTCTAGTAGTATACCTAATTACATCATCTTCTTGATACTAAGGTAAGACAACCCGAAAGTGGACGATGTCCCCTACCTTAGTATTATCTATTTAGCTCTTTTGTTATTTCTCCATTTTATCCAAGGGTATCAAAATATGGTGATTTCTTAAACTATTGAAAATAGCATAATTTCTTTTCCAATTCGATTTAACTTAAGCTATCTCTTTTTACTTATGATTCATTTCTCCAATGATTCAAAAATCGTGGTACCTAGGTATCACGTTTAGATTTATCCTAAGTTTTTTAGTATACAAGCAAGCAAGTACTCAAGCATTCAAATAGGGTAATTTAACCCATTTTCCTATTCAAACCTAGAAATTTAAAATCCTAAGTCTAAGTGAAGTCCTACATTTTATTTTTTTGAGATCATGGGGAACCTTAAGATCACGGTATTCATTGATACTCATTTAAGTAAACCCCACGCCGTGTGTCTACCCCGCTTTTTATTTAGTCGTCGCACACGGATGCGTAACGTTGAAACTCCCACTGATGGTTTGGCGCTGGGATTCGAACCTGCCCGGACACAGTCCTTTGGTTCCCATCTCCCATCTCCCAAACCAACCGAGCTACGAACGGCGGGTAAGTGAAGTCCTACATTTAAATGGGATTATAACCTAAAATTATTTTAGCATTGACGATAATCAACTAGGTGACACATCGTTCACGTGCAACTATTATGCAACATAAACTATGTATCCCAAGTCTGTCTTACATGAACTTCCTTAAATAAATAGTCTTCTTTTAATCCAATGGATAATCAGAAAAATCCTATTATCCTTTTCTCCAAATCTTACCAAAAATTTATAAGTCTTATTTTCTATGAAAATTGCCTTCACATTTGAAATGCGTGAAAATAACAATAACTTTTCTTAGTGGGAACCCAAATCCTTGAATTAACCACCCCTTGCACAATCTTGACTCCAACTTCATCTAGAATATCTTTTGTAGTTTGAACTTCCAAAATTTACTATTTCTTAATGCCTTAACTTCTCACCACTTTATTCCAACTATTTTATGGTCGAGTCAACTCAAGATGGAACTGTCCCTTGCCATTTTAATCTAATAGACATAATGTTCAATACATAGATAATGTCATACCTAAAAACCCATATAGAAACATCTAAAGTAGACAATTTCCTAGCCTAGTGAACATCTTATGGAACTCTTGTCACTCAGCCCCAACAACATACTTGTAGTTGCACTAACAACTCAAGTATCAATTACTTTATAAATATCGCCATATAATGTATATTATAAGATGACAACCTACTTGCTTGGTTTCCTATAATTCACCAAGTCAAAGACAGCATGCCTGGTAAATAGAGCTTCTCAAGCCAAAAGAAACATGTGTGGCGTAACGTTACTCGAAATATCGGATTAACATCATCCACTCACAAGTAATCTAACTCGTCTTCCTCTTCCGACGATGTTAAAACAACTAACACTTTAGAAACCTACAACTTAAATCACCTCCAAGACTTGAGTGCAAAACAATAGTTATAATCCCAAGATCATGGGTTGGATAATCCTTCTCGTGTACTAATCAATAACTCCTTTAAATAAAGCATGCTCAAATTTTGAGTTCCATGGAAAGCTAAAATTTTATTATAGCAACCAACCAAACTAAGAAAACCTCTTGCATCCGTAGCGTTCTTTGATATAGTAAAATATCTTGGCTTACTCTTTCTTTAATCTGAAAATATGTTTTACCCAATTCATACTTTCCAAACTTTCTTGCTCAAAGATTTTACAATTCAAATATACTTAGATAGAAAAACATCAAGTGATGTTCACTCTTCACTATTATAGGAAGGCTGATTTAGTGTTCTATCCTTTCAATTCAAACGTTGATTGAAAATGTCAATAAATCTCCATGTAACTTCCTATCTCTACCCTAACATTTCAATGCTTCTGAACTCCTTAATCAATTTCTTCCCTATATGCTATGTAATCTTATTTACCTAACTCCAATTTAATTCTTTTATTTTTAAGTTTAAGTGATAATCATAGTAATACTTTCACTTTATTTTTCCAAAATCTTTACTATTAACATCATTTCCACAAAATGGTAAGTTTCCAAAATTGTAAAATCTTCTGTTTAATTTCAACAGATGTTTCCCCTTTTACAAAAATCATGACATTTTTCTTTACTTAAATTTTGTTTTCAAACCATTCAACTTAATTTTGGAAAAGTGGTCATATAAACATATCTTTCTATACTTCTCCTTTAAAATAAGAAATTTTCACAAATGTGTATTTTAAAAGAAAATGCGATATTCTAACTTACCTTTTTTTTAAAATGTGGTAGAAATATTTATAAAGACATTTTGAAACACTGACTATTTCTTAACTGTAAAAGAGATCCAAAAGCTGAGTTTTACATACTTCTCATTTTTCCTGTCAAAAGTTTCATTATCAAAAGCAAAGTACACATCAAGGGTAAGTGCAACAATGTGCCCTAAAAAGGACAAAAGCTATAAAATAGTTATTAAAAATTGCTTTTTTATACTTTTTTAATTCTACTTTTTAAATAAATTTCATAAAGTTTGTTTGATCATTTCATTAAAAATCATAACCTAATTTATTTTTCCTCTAAAATTATCAGACATTTACCATTTCTACCTTTTGGAAAACATTTCCATTGATTTATCATCTAAACTGGAGTAGATAAAAGCAACCTAACTTATGCAAGCCCAATTACACCTAATAATGCTTATATGATTTCCATCCCTCTTCTTCAAAGATGGTTAACTCAAGTTTATTTTCCAATAAAGTGTCTAACTTCAATATAGAAACATTCCAGCTATAAATTTCAGTAAGTCTTTGCAACTACTACTGATATAAGAATATGGTTTCCACTTTAACTGGGGAGATTTTATCTCAGTTTGTGAAGTCCTTTCATGGTTCCTTTTTTTCCTTATCACATCATACTTTAATTATATGGTCCGATGGTACTAATCTTCTTCCACTCACCCTTAAATCCATAATTTACATTAACTCATAATTGTTTGCTTGTATAAGGAAACAACTACCTTATGAGTCAAAATGCATAGGGTGTTGTGTATTAGTAAATGTTATCCCATCTTTTGGTCAGACCGGGATACCACAAATTCGGCTAAAACGGATGGTTATCAGGATTGAGGATCGTTTGTACTTGAAACTATTGATTATAGTTGAATGGATTCGGATGAACAAGACTCAAAAAATGATTAAGTACGGAATTGGCACTTCACCTACGCAATGGATAGGATCCCTAATCTCTGACCCAATTAAGGTGTGATTAGTATGGAGTGACAAGGAAGGCCCTCTAAGGCCATATTTTAAATTTCAAGTCGATCGGAGTTCGTTGCTCAAGTTATGGGCAAAAGAAGATGGATCGGTGTTGATGAATTGGTGGTAATTTGCTTGGAGTCGGATTCGGGAAAATTTGCTACATGCTTGGAGTTGGCGCACGTTTCACTTGGAGTCATAGAAATTTGAAGTGCTGGATCATGCTTGGAGATTGCTTAGAGAAAAACGATCGGCACCGATTGTTTTTCGTGTTTAGAGTCAGAATCGCGTTTGCTTGAAGAAAATTTGGATTTTACCCGAATCTAACCCTGGGCCAAAATTTTTAGTACATGCTTCGAATCAGAAAGGTTATTACATCGAGTCTCGCTTCGGGTCAGCCCTGGAGTGGGTTTTTCGACGATCGTTTTGGCGATTTTCGACGATCATTGATCTATAACTCAAAATCTACAAAGGCAATTGACATAAAATTTGGAGGACAACTACATTATACTATGAGGGACCCATGTCATCAATCGCTAGGCCCCACGATGAAGTTGGATCGATCGGTCGTGATCTATATAGGTCGATCCATAAAATAATTCAAATTAATAATGATCGTTCAATATCGTATAAACGCAAAGTCGGAATGATAGAAACTTTAGAAATAGTAAAATATTATGTAATGGAACCTAGCATATCGATCGCACATCATTTGGAGAAACTTGAACGATCCGCCTACATCTTTCTTGAACGATCGTGTCATTTCAGCCAGAACGATCCCAACTCCACGGAAAATGTGATATCTCACAAACAGGATGTCGAAATAGCATGAAATTTGGAGAGCAAGTATCTAACATCATGGATGACCCACAAAAATGATCGCACCCCATTGGAGCTAATATGAATGATCATTCCAATTGTGTGCGATTGATTTGAAAATTGGTGGATCGAGTCGTAGGGCTCTAGAGGTTCTTCTGGTGAAATTTTAGTCTGATCCATGCACGCCTTCACCTATAAATACAAGAAACTTGGCTCATTACAAAGGATCTTATTTTTCTTCTTCTGGATCTTCTTTTGGCTCTCCTTCATCAATTCTTATCTCTTCCTCCATTAATTTTCTAAGGCAAAAAACAACTATATTTGTAATCCTATAGTATAATAAAAAGATTATTGGAGTGGACGTAGGCCGGAGTTTGCCAAACCACTAAAAATTTGCGTGTTCATTTACTTTTCCGCAATCAATTCTTTGATATGTAAATCTATATTTCTCTATTTGGATCAAAACATTGGATATTGGTGCTTTCACATACAACTGGGTGTTAGTGGCCATGTTTTCCACTAACATTTTGGTGCTTTCACTAAGAAAGCTAGCTTCCGTGTATTTGAAGTTCAGATTTGGAATCAATTAGAGAACTTGGAATTAGAGCAATGGTGAAACCATAAACAAGGAGACAGTTAATGGATAGGAGCCATCACGAAGGGAGTCAGGAAGCTTCCTCAGGAGATAATCAAACCTCAGTCTTCATTACCAAAGACAAAATGAAAGCTATGATGGATGCTATGTAGGAAAGGATGCTAAAGAGACAAGAGAAGATGATGCAGAATCTACTCCAACAGATTGGACAAGCTGGAGTGCAAAACCAAGGGACTGGAGTAGCGCAAGTTGCTGGAAATATGAATCATAGAGTTGGAGCAGCAGCAGCTGAGGAAAACTAGAATCAAGACCAAGGAAATGAAGCTAACAGACAATAGGATGGATTAGTACAACCGGGGGCAGTCCCCGACTGACACATAACGATCGGTATAGATCATTCTAGAACGATCGGCATCAATCAATCTAGACTCGGGGGCATGCCTTTGGGTTATGCTGGATTGATCCCAGGTGGGGTATTGAACAATGTTGAGCAATTTAGTGTCAATCGGAACTTGGATGCGTGTCTGGAAAAGGATAATATGGGATTCCCTAATAGGCTCGGGGGGCAGGATGGAAATGATGATAAGAGACCACTTATGGATGCTGGAATAGCTGGAAATTGGAATCTAAGACTTGAAGCAAAAACTAGCAGACTTGGATATAGATTAGAGCAACCGGAGGTGAACCCCGGCCAAACAGGATGGATCAGCACTGCTCCCCATGGAACTGGAGGAAGGATCTAATTGACTTTGGAAGGAATCAGATAACAGTGTTGGAACAGGAGCAGCCGTCATCCACCACAAATCGGAGCGAGCCATGCTTAAGGGCACCAGTCCTCATCTCTTGTTTGGGATGGCATAAAATAAAAATAAATTCTACTCTAAAATGGCTAAGTCACTTATACCTGTACGAGATCGAGGACATTCTCCAGGCATGCTTTGAGATGGTGATGAACCACCATAACAAATGAATCTTAAAACACTTGGATCCGTAGTAATGCGATGAACAAAATAGGTTGTCGGGTATGGAAAATGCCTGGGAAGGGGTAGGTCGCTTCGCTCGAACATGATGGATCAACCTATTCAGGTCGCCGAGTATGGATTATGCTCGGCAAAGATCCGAGAGATCAAGGTCATCAGGTATGGACTATGCTTGGCAAGGAGTAGGTCGCTTCGCTTGAACGTGATGGATCGACCTACTAAGGTCGTTGAGTATGGATTGTGCTTGGCAAGGATCTGGCGAGATCAAGGTCATCAGGTATGGACTATGCTTGGCAAGGGGTTGGTCGCTTCGCTCGAACATGATGGATCGGCCTACTTAGGATGTCGAATACGGATTGTGCTAGGCAAGGATCCAGTGTGATCGAGGATTTGAATTAGGATAAAAACCTAGAGAGGTCATGGATTTTGATATCAGCTTTGAACAACAATGGATTTGCCTTTGGATGGATGCAGATTCGAATAAATGATTCGGAGAAACCGTGGATTTGGATTGGATTCTGGGTTGGAAAATACGGCTATCAATGGATTATGGATTTTCGATTTATAGCAATTCAAAACACGCCTTCCTACCGCAAGGCATGTTTTAGGAGGTAAATGTTATTCCGCCTTTTGGTCAGACCGGGATACCACGAATTTGGATAAAACAGATGGTTATCAGGATCAGAGATCGGTTGTATTTGAAACTATGGACGATAGTTGAATTGTTTCGGATGAACAACACTCAAAAAATGCCTAAGTATGGAATTGGCACTTCACCTAGGCAACGGATCGGATCGGATCCCCAATCTCTGACCCAATCATGGTGCGATTAGTATGGAATGACAAGGAAGACTCTATAAGTCTACATTTTAAATTTCAAGTTGATCAGAGTTTGTATGCTCGAGTTATGGGCAAAAGAAAATGGATCGGTGTTGACAGATCGGTGGTAATTTGCTTGGAGTAAAACCCGGGAAAATTTGCTACTTGCTAGGAGTCGGCGCATAGTTCACTTGGAGTCATAGAAATATGAAATGTTGGATCGTACTTGGAGTCAGATGCATGTTTTCTTAGAAACTGCTTGGAGAAAAACGATCAGCACCGATCGTTTTGGAAAAAAACAGTCGGCACCGATCGTTTTTCGTGCTTGGAGTCAAAATCGCATTTGCTTGGAGAAAATTTGGATTTTACCCGATTCTAACCATGGGTTTGAATTTTCAGCACCTGCATTGAGTCAGAAAGGTGATTACTTTGGGTCTCGCTTTGGGTCAACCATGAAGTGGATTTTTTGACGATCGTTTTGGCAATTTTTGATGATGATCGATTTATAACCCAAAATCTACAAAGGCAATCGACATGAAATTTGAAGGACAACTATACTACACCATGGAGGACCCACATCATCGATTGTTGGGCCCTACGATGAAGTTGGTCGATCGGTCGTGATCCATATGGATCGATCCATAAAACAATTCAAATCAATGACGATCGATCAATATCGCACAAACGCAAAGTCGGAATGACATGAAACTTTGGAATAGTAAAATATCATGTGAAGGAACCTACCATATTGATCACACATCATTTGGAGAAACTTGAACGATCGGCCTACATCATTCTTGAACGTCGTATCATGTCAGCCAGAACGATCCTAACTCCAAGGAAAATGCGATATCTGACAAACGGCAAGTCGAAATGGCACGAAATTTGGAGGGAAAGTAGCTAACATCATGGAGGACCCACAAAAATGATCGCACCCCCATTGGAGCTAATATGAATGATCATTTCAATGGTGTGCGATCAATCTAAAATTGGTGGATCGGAACGTACAGCTTTGGAGGTTCTTCTGGCGAAATTTCAGCCTGATCCATGCATGTCTTTACCTATAAATACAGCGGACTTGGCTCATTACAAAGGATCTTCTTTTTCTTCTTCTGGATCTTCTTTTGGGTCTCCTTCATCACTTCTTATCTCTTCCTCCATTATTTTCTAAGGCTAAAAACAACTGTATTTGTAATCCTACAATATAATAAAAAGATTATTGGAGTGGACGTAGGCCGAAGGTTGCCAAACCACTATAAAACTTACGTGTTCATTTACTTTTATGCAATCTATTTTGTGATCTATGAATCTATATTTCTCTATTTGGATATAAATATTGGATATTGGTGTTTTCACATACAACTGGGTGTGGGTGGTCATTTTTGCTGCTAATAGTAAATATACATATTTGAAAATTACAAATACACTTCCTCCGTTGGTTAGGCCCAGCTTTTCCTCTCGCTTGTAGATAAAAATGGAACCATAAAGGGATGTTCACGTCCAAAAATCTTAGCTGCCTCTTTTGAGCCCTTCCCAACAAAATTTCTCATTCTCACTATCTGTGATTAGGAATTACTAGCAACTTTCCCACAGATGGTATTAAATAAGAATAGAGCGAATACGTTTTTTGTGTTGTACTTTTATATGTGTAAAACCTTCGAAAAACTTTTCATACATATATATTTTCAACAGGAAAATAGGCACAAGAAAGAAGTTGCAAAAAATTTTAGTTTTAGGGACAACATGTTTGTTTTCTAGTCTGAAGGACACTTTCTAGTGTGAACAGAAAATGATAGTTACAACTATCATTCTGTGATATACACTAAAAAGTGTCTTTCAGCCTAAAAAGCAAACTTCTTGTCCCTAAAACTAAATTTTTCTCCAACTTTTTCCCTGTGCCTAAAAACCCCTATATTTGAATCTCTTTGGAAAAACTTTTGAAAGACCTGTCCAAAATATACAGTACGTTCTCTCAATATGTACCTAATTCCTAAGGACACTAAACCTAAGCTCTGATATCATATGTAACAACCCATGCTTCTAGACATACGAAAACAAAGCCTGGGGTCTCTTTTGGTCTTGCGTCATGCCAAGAAGTACGAGCTGTTGGTTTCTAAATCATTACAAAGACCGAGATAATATCTAAATATTCTACATTTTCTGATCTCACAGCGGAAGGAACTAAAATATAAGTACTAAAAATAAACATTTCAGAAAAACAGTCCAAGGATACTTAGTTCATATACGAAGTTTCCAAAGTACAATATAAATCTAGTATACATTCGATACAATAATCAGCTACAAGAGGAACAATAAAGAATAATGGAACTGTAATGCTTAGCTCCTTTCTTTACATATCATGTCAAATCAACTGCTACCCTGTCTTCCTATGGTTGGGAGAGAAATGAAAGGAGTAGGTTAGACAAAAGTCTAGTGAATGAGTTGTATTACCAAACATATGGTGATCATGGGCAATATACTTTATTTATAATCAATGTGACCTAGGGTGTCCTACTCGTGTTTGTGAACTCCTTACTAAGGTTGATTTCATTAACCTAAAGAACTATAGCTCTAAATACACTTACATCACAATCTTGTGAAAGTTTATACTTTTTTCGAACAACTAATCAAACTCCAAAACAATAATGGATCTGCTAATATATACTGGAACTATTCCAGTATAGGATCGCCTACAACATCAATCTTAGGACTACATTCCCAAATAACGATTGTGTGTATTGTATCTACGCTTTGAGGTGGAGTTCGCAATGTTGGCTCGCGTTAAAGACATCTTTAGGTCTGCTCAATCTGTGTCCACTCTCAATGGTATCATAATACCTCTAATTAAACAGCATTGGATGTCCATTAACAACACGATATCGCATCCTCATCGCCGTACATACCAAGGAAACTCCTATTAGTGCCGAGCCACACACTTCTCCAAGTATCATTGTCAGTGTTGAGCATACACCATAGAACCTCCTGCGAATGCAATTTACGATAAAATTGCCCCCAGTCAAATATCGACCATAGCAAATAAAAAGTGTCCGGGTCTCATTGCCAACGTACACATCTATTCAGTCCTGCAACATCTTATAATCATAAACTTAGGGAACTAATTTTCTCCTACTTAAACAAACATCCATATATAATTATATGAATAAACTTATAGCCTAGGCCTTAGGCCGAGATTCAAGTTGCGCCTGTAAATCGATAACTGGTTGACTACTAGTTACTGAAGCGGTCGACCGGGTCCGGTGAGCCTATCGACCGGGTTCGATGAACCTGTCAACCGATTGGAGTTGTTTATTTATTATTATTTTATTTTCTTTTTTCTATTGTGTTGATAATCGTTCTCTTCTATTTACTATTCTATATTAATCACAGTAAACATACTTTGAAATTACAGTCTTTAATGTTCTCAATTTCCATTTCTAACCATCTTACATATCCGTTCAAGTCCATAATTCTACATGTAATCCCAACAACTTCCAAGTTTAATCTACAATCTCAATGTACGGTTTCAACTTGATAAATATCTTTTATAATAACAATATATGTATCCAAAATCAGTTTAGGATGAAATCAAATGGGTGTATACATTTTAATCTCAAATTCAATTCAAACCATATCTCAAAATTATTTTGAAACAATCAATTTCTATATACTTGCAATTATTAAATAAATAATATCTCGGATTTAAATGATCACCAATTAAACTTTCTTCTTCATATGATTATAGTTAAAATGATCTCCAAATTAAATAAAATTTTCATTCTAGGTTCAAGTCAGATAAATTGTCAAATCAAATAGATATATAAATAAATCAAATTACTTGTTAATCCTTATATTTTATTAATCAACCCACTCACCTCTGGTAAGTTATTCCCTCATTTATCCACTTGGAATCGCCCCCTCTTGGTTCGTTGATCCCTCCAATTTGTTGATTTTATCTTCAACTTTTTTTATCTTTTCTTCTCCATTAATTTGTCGAACTTTTCTTCAAAATTTGTTTTGTTTCAACAGTTTTTGAGGAGACAAAGAAAAATTTAAGGAGAAGAGTTTAAACGAGCGAGGGTTCTGATCAACTATTGCAAGGGTTTAACACTGTTATTTATAAGTGCGACAAACATCCTAGAATGTTATATTTATTATTATTAAATCTAGGGCATTCAACCTAGGTATTTCCTAGCTAATAGTGCCCAAGGGGTCGACCGTTTGGTTTTAAGCGGTCAATTGCTGGGGGTCGACCAGTCCAATCAATTCTGTCCATCGGTGATACTTCCTAAATTAAAATCCTTCCTTTCATGTATTTTAATTATTTCTACTTTAAAATTTAATAGTTTTTTCATACAAACACCGATTACAAAGCTTTACATATAAAAATTATCCAGAAAATCACTACGAACGCAACGGTGCAAGTTTCATAGTCAAATTCGGGCATTGATGAATATTCCAGTTTTACCCATATTATATTTAATTTAATTTCTTTTATTAATTTTTCAGGTTTATTTTTGCAAGATGTTACAAAATCTATGCTTGAAAACTTGAATAGAAAAGTAGGCACCACACGGGAACCTAGTACTTTACTTTGCAAAGGCAAATTTTAATTAGCGATGACATATATATTTGGCAACTGCTCCAAAATGTTTGCACATAGCGATGACTTATTGATGAATTGAAAGCAACAGCATATTGCACACAATAGCTTTACAACATTCATACATGGAAATATAAGGCGACAATGCAAAATGTGAGGGGCCAAAAAGGTATATATATATATATTTATGTGTGTGTGTATGTCATATTTGCTAGGAAATGAATTATCAAAGACAACATGCACCAAAATTCATTGCGACAGAATGTAAATAAATTCATCATGTTACCACAAAGTAAAGCATGCACACATATAATACACACACATGTAACTGAAAGTGACTGTGCTATAGGATCATGTAATATGGATAAAATACTTGTGCGGAATAATAACTAATAAGTAAATAATTAAAGCAGTAAAGTAAATGACACCAGAGTTTTTTTATACTAGTTCGAACTCCCATTCTACATCCAGTCCCAGACTCCTTTTGGAATTAAACTAGCAACCCTCACTTAACCTAGAGAAATAGGTTTACACCGCCTAAGCAACCGAACAGGACTTCTACTGCCTAAGCAACCGAATAGGACTTCTACCATCTGAGTAACCGAACATGACTTCTTTACAAATAAACAAAAGTATCTGACTATAGTATGCTCTTTAAATAGAACTGATAAGTCAATTAAGTACAATCTTCCTATAATCTTCTCTTTTATGATATATAGTGTAATGTGCTTGAGATATGTGGAAGATAGAGTGAACAATGATCAAAGATTGTATGCAGTTTGAGTGCAAATTCAAAACAGAGAGTAAGAGATAAGAATTCAAGAATACTAAAACCAGTTAGGTGAATTGTTTGTTAAAGTCTAAACTCTATTTATATAGATTAAAGGTTGCAATCTTTGATGGAAGACAACGTTGAAAAGAAATAGATGCAACTGTTGATTTTAAGATGTTTCTCTTCGTTGAAGAGAAGCGTCTTTTCATAAAAACTAGCCGTTATAATAATCAACCGGCTAAAATTATAATTCAGCCTTCTGAATTTGTTAAATTCGAAACAGCAAAGAAATAGACAATTTTTGGCCTGATTAAGACGGTTGAATGAACTCATTCAGCCGGCTGAATATTGTGAAATATCAAAAAATATTTCAGCAAACAGACGGCTGAATTGGTTCATTCAGCCAGCTGTATTCAGCCTGTTTGTGCATGTGTGTGCATGTTTAATATATATACACCATATCAGAGAGATTTTAACATATTTCTAACAATATACAGACTCTAACCAATAGACTTACAGCTTCAAAACAATCTGAATCCGAATCTGCAATGAATGTCCTGCATAAGCGATCAGTACGCAAATATATAGTTGTCATAATCAAAATAATGAAAATCGAGATTCTAACATTCTCCCCCGTTTTGATGATGACAACTATATAAGTATAAATAATATATTACCATGAAACTTACACGAATACTCCCCCTGTCAATATGCACAATAATTTAAACAAATTTATACTAAGCTTTCTCCTCCTTTGTCATAGACAAAACAGAAGGATATTCAAAAAATAATAACGACGATAAAAGCATGTAGATATAAATTGGAATATTTTAAATGCAAACACATACTAGAGATAACATTATGAAATAAAGTTACAACATCCATTCCACATTACATACACAACCAAAATAGAACCATAGAAGTTTTGAAACAATATTACAAACCGAAGTGCTAAAGTTCATAGATTATAAAAGATAAAACTAGATAAAAGGAGAGGGGTCTTCGCTACCATCATCATCATCATTTTCTGAACTTGAAGACGACTGTTAGCGCCAAAATTGGTCACTAACACCCAAATCCAGATGAAAGCACCAACCAACAGTCGCAGGTAATAGGTAGAATGTATGTAGAGAGTATAAATATGAAGAACAGTAAAAATTAAAAAGAAAGCAGTAATAACACAAGGTTTATAGTGGTTCGGCTGTCTCCGGCCTACGTCCACTTCAGAAATTTCCTTTTTTATTGATGTTGGAATCAATTACCATTACAATCCAGAGTTTTTTAGAACAATAGCAGAGCAGCCTTCGTATAGAAGATGAAAGGGAACAGAAAGAAGATCTCCTTTTCTAAAGCCCTGCCTACTGTATTTATAGGCAAAACCCGAGTTGCTGAGCTTCCTGAGTGATACGGGCCATAAGACCATAGCCGAGCCAACATCCTTCATCACGACCGACCCCAAGTCCTTAGTAAGTCGACCCGATATCCCTTGGGCATGACTCAAAGCAGACCTATCCAAGACTCGGAGTAAACTAGGCTAGAACCCGGAGCAAGGTTAATGCCGAACCCAAACTCCATATGCCGATCCGAACCGCTTTTCCTCAATGCCGATCCTATCCACTCGTGAACTCTAGCACGCCGATCCACCCAACCATGCAGGTCCACACCATCCTGCCGAACCACCTCAGCCCAACTACCACGGCTGAACCAGAACATGACGAACCACCGAGGCCGATCCACTAATGCCGATCCCAAGTTCTTACGTCCTTGACCGAACCACTCAGATGCCAATCCCACTTCGACATGCCGAACCACCTCGACCAAGCCATATCCATACTCCAACACCAGGTCACTCCCCACTCTACTACCGATCCATCTTTATCCAAGCCAATCCAGCCCAGTCCCTTCCATGCCGATCGGCCCTAACTCGACCGATCCAAGTACGACCGAGCCACCTTGTTCGAATGACCGACCCACATGGCCGAACTTCAATGACCGAACCATGTCATGCTGAACCCCCGGCTTCGCAATCATATTTATCATCCATGATTGATCATCTATCCATCCAGTTGACTCAAACTCATCGTATTCCAGTCTCGACAAACGAGCAGTCGATTTAGTTAAATCCGCATGTCCACGGCCTTGCCAAAAGGCGGGTTAACATTTTCCCTCCAAAACATGCCTTGCTATTGGAAGGTGTGTTTTGAATAGCCTCAAATCCGATATCCAAAGTCCATATGTCATCCATAGCCATACCTCCCGATTCATAATCCAATCCATTTTATCCAAGTGCCTTTGCCGTATCCTTATCCAAATCTACGACTACTCTGAGTCGATATCCAATTCCTATCGAGTAACCAAATACTCATCCAATTCCACATCCATTCGAACCCGACAACCGAGTTCTAATCCATCCATATCCAATAACCAATAACCACATCCACGACCTCTCCGGGTCAGTATCCAAATCCGGGACCGCTCTGGGTCCATGCCCAAATCCTTAGCTGTTCATAGCCAATATCCAAATCCGTAACCTCTCCGGATTCTTGCCAAGCGTAATCCACACTCGGAGACCTGTGTCTAGCGATGCCTTGGTGTTCTTGGTTCAGTGTCCCTGAACGATGAGTAATGCCGTGGCTTAAATCCTAAGCCGAATCCTGTTCCCTACGGATCCTTGCCGAGCATAGTCCATACCCGACGTCGTGAAATAGTAACCGATAGATAATAGGGGGCCTAAATCCTAGGCCGAATCCTAGTCTCTCCAGACCCTTTCCGAGCATAGTCCACGCTCGACGACCTGAAATAACAAGTGATAGATAATATGGGGCCTAAGTCCTAAGCCGAATCCTGGTCTCTCCGGACCTTTGTCGAGCATAGTCCATGTTCGATGACCTTTTAGCCAAAATCAAAGGAAAATCCAATCAAAATCCAATCCGAAATCCAAATTAAACCAGAAAACCAAAAATCCATATCAAAAGTCCAAATCAAAATCCAAATCAAAAATCAAGCATCCAAACCAAAATCGAAACCAGAAAACCAACAAAACCGGGAGTTGAAACCAAACTCAAAAACCAAACAAGAAAAAGCAAGTGTCCAAGCCAAAAAAGAAAAAACTGATTTCACAAACCAAAGCGACACAGTTTATCATCATCTCAGAGCATGCCTTGGGGTTGTCTCCATCCCCGTACATGAGTAAGTGACTTAGCCGTCTGCCTAGAGTTTGCTACTTATTCCAAACCATCATGATTAGTTGATGACCAACCGACCACCATTCCTGGGCCTTATGCCATCGTCGTTCAAGGAAGGCGGTGGCTGCTCCTGTTCCACTGCCGCATTCCGAGTTTCGACATATTGTCACAACTGACCATTCCTTACATGCTCCTTGATTATATCCTTTAGATGTTGGCAGCTGTTAGTATCATGCTCGTCCAGGTCATGAAAGAGACAGTGCCTTCCTAATGCCCTTTCGCGTTCTGAGGGTTCCCTCCTTGCCGGCCTTCGATAAGGAAGGCGATCCTGAGTATCCAAGAATATCTGCTCCAATGTTGCATTCAATCCTGTGTAAGTGGAGAATTTTGGTTCTCCCCAGCGCTTCCTCTTCCCTTTATCCTTGTCTTTACCCGAGTTTTCACCGGGTGGTCCTCCATCCGTAACCATGTTTACTTCCTTTGACTTCATATCCAAACATGCATCCTCTTGTCAAAGAAATCTCTCAGCTTCATGAAAGAATTCCCCGAGATCCATTGGTGGGTCCCGTATCAACGTTACTTTGAAATCCGAATTATCCCCGACTCCTGATACTGCAGTCATCAGAACCATTAATGGATCCAGTCGATCCACCGAAGCAACTGCTGCATTAAATCGAGTTAAGAAAGTCCTGAGCGATTCATCTGCCCTTTGTTTAACTGACGTCAGTGTCATCACATTCTTCGGCCTTTTTATGTGAACTCGAAACTGACTCAAGGACTTATCCACCAGTTCTATCCATGTTCCAATAGATCCATCCTCCAACTGTCTGAACCACATAGAAGCTATATCGGTCAAGTACAGGGGAACACGTTGGGCCATAACCTCCACTGATGCCCCCAGCACTTCGAGATGCCTCGTGTACCTCATCAAGTGGTCAGTGGGATACGTCTTGCCGTTGTACATATCTAGAGTGGGTAGCTTGAAATCGGGTGGATTCCTAGCCATCCTGATGTTACGAGTAAACAGACTTTTGTTGACTCCCTCCAAATCTCTATTTGTCAAACCTCCACGAATAGTTCGCCTGATAATGTCAGCTAACCCAGTGTTTCCTACCAGGGGTTGCCCCCATCCACACATCCTAACTGCCCTCCAAGTCCTCGAGGGAATTCTGGCACATACTCCCCGTCATGTACTCCTGTATTCCTATTGGCATCGGGTCGTGCTGCGTCATCTGGTATCCCTTCATGGATTGGTCCAGCATTACCTGGTGGCGTGCCCCCGAGTCTAGGTCCATCCAGATTGACAGTTGTTTGCTGATTAGGGGCTACCCCTTGCTGAACCACTCCATTTTCTTGCCTATTGAGTCCTTCTGATCCAGCTCCATGGATCTGAGCTCCTGCAGCTCTTGCTGTTCATGCCTGTCCAAATTGTCTAAGAAGTGTCTGCATCATTTCCTCTTGCCTTTTCATCAGCTGCTCCTGCATGGAATCCATCATGACCTGCATCTCATCCCTAGTGATGTAGACAGAGGCTTGATTAGCTCCAGAGCAAGCCTCCTGACTTCCCTCTTGCTGACTCCTTTCCGTCCTTTGTCTCCTGGTTGATTGCCTTGCCATAGTCTCCAGAATCCAAGTTCCTAGGCCTTTAAATCCAAAATCCAAGCTTTTGAATCCCTGGGTGCTAGCTCTCTCAATGAAAGCACCAAAATGTTAGCGCCAAAATTGGTCACTAACACCGAAATCCAGATGAAAGCACCAACCAACAGTCGCAGGTAACAGATAGAATGTACATAGAAAGTATAAATATGAAGAACAGTAAAAATTAAAAAGAAAGCAGTAATAACACAAGGTTTATAGCGGTTCGGTTGACTCCGGCCTACGTCCACTTCAGAAATTTCCTTTTTTATTGATGTTAGAATCAATTACCATTACAATCCAGAGTTGTTTAGAAAAATGGCAGAGCAGCCTTCGTGTAGAAGACGAAAGGGAAAAGAAAGAAGATCCCCTTTTCTGAAGCCCAATGTAACGACCGGAAATTTTCGATCCTGAAAATTCCAGATAGTTAGGAAAAAGAAGAAAGAGATAGAAGAAGAAGAAGAAACAGAAACACCAAAACACAGATTCTCACATTCGCAGCGGATAAAATATAATATCAAATAATATTATTTACACAAAGAAAGCTTGTATCAGTCAATTACATTTTAATACATCAGAGTTACAACATTCACAATCACTGGACAGTAAAACAACATGTCCCAGATAAATAATAATGTATCACAGCGGAATACACTCCATACGTTTCTGCCATCCAGCTCGCCTCCTGAGCTCCAGAATGTCCTTACCTGAAATATGTAATACTCGCCCTGTTGTATTTATAGGCAAAACCCGAGTTGCTGGGCTTCCTGAGTGATACGAGCCCACTAAGACCATAGTCGAGCCAACATCCTTCATCACGACCGACCCCAAGTCCTCAATAAGCCGACTCGATATCCCTTGGGCATGACTCGAAGCAGAGTTATCCAAGACTCAGAGTAAACTAGGCTAGAACCCGGAGCAAAGTTAATGCCGAACCCAAACTCCATATGCCGATACGAACCCCTTTTCCTCAATGCCGATCCTATCCACTCATGAACTCCAGCACGCCGATCCACCCAACCATGCCAGTCCACACCATCCTGTCGAACCACCTCATCCCAACTACCTCGGCCGAACCAGAACATGACGAACCCCCGAGGCCAATCCTATCGAGGCCGAACCACCTCAGCCCAACTACCTTGGCCGAACCAGAACACGACGAACCACCGAGGTCGATCCATCAATGCCAATCCCAAGTTCTTACGTCCTTCATTGAACCACTCAGATGTCGATCCCACTTCGACATGCCGAACCACCTCGACCAAGCCATATCCATACTCCAACACTGGGCCACTCCCCACTCTACTGCCGATCCATCTTTATCCAAGCCAATCCAACCCAGTCCCTTCCATGCCGATCGGCCCTAACTCGACCGATCCAAGTACGACTGAGCCACCTAGTTCGAACGACCGACCCACATGGCTGAACTTCAATGACTGAACCATGTTATGCCGAACCCCGGCTTCACAGTCATATTTATCATCCATGATTGATCGTCAATCCATCCAGTTGACTCAAACCCATCGTATTCTAGTCTCGACAAACGAGCAGTCAATTTTGTTAAATCCGCCTGTCCATGGCCTTTCCAAAAGGCGGTTTAACAACGAGCATTGGAAAGGAGATGGGTTATAAGCTTCGGTAGATGTTGAACCCGAGCAAGAGATCTTATCCCAAATCCTATTAAGAAACCATTTTATAGAATTGAATTTCTTCTCCGTCTTCATTTCAAGAGTTGTAATTACCCGATGAAGTTTTGATTGATTTCGGGAGAGGGTGATGATAGTTTGTCTAGAGGAGGTGTCGGGGATAATAATTTGAATGGAGTCATCTTCCTCTTTTTCTTCCTCACGGCGGGTTTGTGAAGAGGAGGCAATATTAGTGTCATGAGGCTATGAAACACCTCGTTCAACATTGTGAGCCCATTCTTGAAAGGAGATAATTTGTTGAGGAGGAGGCCGTTGAGAACGACCCATCAATCCCAAGGTTTTTGCACTTAACTCGCTAATTGTTGAATACTCAGAATTGGGCATTGGAACACCAAAATTAAGTAGAATGCGCATAATATAGGCGCCATAATGAATTGTCTTATATTTCCTTCCAATTGTGACGTCTTGAAATTCATCTAAAATTATTTTACCCCAATTTACTTGTTGATTAGAGTAGATGGCATAGAGAGCTTGAAAATGTTTGTTTTTATGTGCTCAACCAGTTGAATTTCCTGTAAGAGTATAGTTACCCTATTTTTTAAACAGCTAACATTATTTTGTAGGAAGAAAACATATAGATATATATATATATATAAGAATAATAAATAGAATACAATAGATTTTACTTATATGAATAAAATATTTAAACAGATTTTGATGAAGAGCTTGGAGTATGATATTCCTTCGGTTCAACCTTGGTATTCTCCTGTAGCGGACGAAGAGGGGACCAGCCATTTCCACGTTCCCAAGAGTTCGAAGACACTGGAGGATGTTGTGGCGATGGTTCCCAAGGATTGTGCCGAGGAGAACGGATAGGAGATGGTTGATGAACCATGCTCTTGAATGAGGAACCGCAAAATTTCAAGGCGACTTGCTCCAAAAAGCTTAAAGGCTTGGCGTTAACATTTTGTTCGTAATAAAGTTCGTGCTGTAATTTCCAACATTTCCCTTTGGTAGTGATGAATATCGTCTATCTTTTCTTTAGTAGACGGTGAGCCAAAGAATAGAGAGCGTTTGGTTCTTTTACCGGGTGGAGTATAACCCATGTGAGTGGAAGGAGGAACAATCACGACCGGTTCATAAATCAGTGTGGGAGTAGGTAAATTTATTGATCCTGAACTTGGAGAAGTATATGAAAGCGAGGAGGATTCAGAGTTGTAAAGACATTTTGATGACTAAAGCTTGGAAGAAAAACTTGTACAAATAAATTGTTGAAAAGATGATGTAAAAAGATTTGGTTAAAGAGGTATTTATAAGGCATAAGAGGTCAGAAATAAGTACTAGATTTGAGGTTAAAAGAATGTTAACCAAAGAACTATTGTCTGGTTAAAAATTGTGTGGTAGGAAAAATTTGATGGGAATAGAAAGAAAAAAAAAGATTATGGTTCTGTTGTGAAGTATATTGTAGTGAAGTGGTAGTGCATCAAATTTACAAGCAAGAGACCAGAGTTTGAATCCTAGAAACTTCAAATTTTGTAAAAATTTTATTTATGACAAAAAATTATAGAATTATAAATCTTCTAAAGATAAAATTCCCAATTCTCTTCTTAGTTTTATAAAAATATTTTCATTTAATGGTTTTGTAAATATATCTGCCAGCTGGTTTTCTGAGGATACAAATTCTAATCTGACAAAATCCTTTTCAATTTTATCACGAAGAAAATGATGGCGAATGTCAATATATTTTGTTCGCGAATGATTTACAGGATTTTTAGATAAGTTTATAGAACTTGTGTTATCACAAAAAATAGTTGATTTAGATAAATTTATACCAAAATATTGAAGTGTTACCCGCCGTTCGTAGCTCGGTTGGTTTGGGAGCTGGGAGATGGGAACCAAAGGACTGTGTCCGGGCAGGTTCGAATCCCAGCGCCAAACCATCAGTGGGAGTTTCAACGTTACACATTTGTGTGCGACGACTAAATAAAAGCGGGGTAGACACACGGCGTGGGGTTTACTTAAGTGAGTATCAATGAATACCATGATCTTAAGGTTCCCCATGATCTCAAAAAAAAAATATTGAAGTGTTTGTTGCATGTAAATGACTTGTGCACATGCTAAAGCAGCAGAAATATATTCTGCTTCACACGTCGATAGTGAAACACAATTTTGTTTCTTGCTAAACCAGGGGACTAAGAATTTTCCAATGAAGTGACAAGTCCCGCTCATACTTTTTCGATCCGTTCAACATCCTCCAAAGTCAGCATCACTATATGATACTAACTCGAAAGGACATTCTTCCAGATATAAAAGTCCGAAATCTTTGGTTTTGCTTAGATAACGTAATATTCGTTTCACTGCTCACATATGTGATTCTTTAGGATTTGCTTGAAATCGAGCACATAAACAAAAACACTCATCATTATGTCAGGTCTACTAGCAGTTAGATAGAGTAATGATCCAATTATACTTCGATATAATTTTTGGACAACACTTTTGTCATCTTAATCTCTATCGAGATGTATTGTTGTACTCATTGTAGTTGGTTTGGCAGAAGTATTTTCCATACCAAAGCATTTAATTAGATTATTACAATATTTTTCTTGATTAATAAAAATTCCATTATTTAATTGTTTAATTTGTAATCCAAGAAAATAAGATAATTCTCTCATATGCGACATTTCAAATTCTTTGGTCATTATATTAGAAAATTCCTGACATAAATTTTCATTTGTAGAACAAAAAATAATATCATCTACATAAATTTGAATAATTAAAATATCCTTTTTAGTTCTTTTAATAAAAAGAGTTTGATCAACCTTCCCAATTTCAAAACCTGAATCTATAAGATAGCTCTTAAGACATTCATACCAAGCACGGGGTGCTTGTTTTAGACCATATAAGGCTTTCTTAAATTTATAGACATGGTCTGGAAATTTTTCATGTGCGAATAAAGGAGGTTGTTCAACATAAACATTTTCTTTTATATATCCATTTAAAATGCACTTTTAACATCCATTTGATAAAGTTTAAAATTATGAAAACATGCAAAGGCCAGTAAGATACGCATTGCTTCTAGTCGTACGGCTGGAGCAAATGTTTCTTCATAGTCAATTCCTTCTTCTTGTTTATATCCTTGTGCGACTAATCTAGCTTTAATCCTAGTTAAATTTCCTTGTTCATCTGCTTTATTTTTGAAGACCCATTTAGTATAAATGACTGTTTGATCACTTGGTCTAGAAACTAATTCCCAAACTTCGTTTCGTTCGAATTGGTTTAGCTCTTCTTGCATAGCTATAATCCAAGAGTCATCAGTAGAGGCTTCTTTGGCATTTTTAGGTTCAATATTAGAAAGGAATGCTACATGGCCCATTTGATTAAGTTGATTTCTAGTTCTGACATGTGAATCAATTTCTCCTATTACATTTTCTACAAGGTGAACTCGAAAAATCCTAGGAGGAGATCTTAATACATTTTCATTATGAACAATGTTTTCATCTTCTTCAAAATTTAAACAATGTTTTCATCTTCCTCAAAATTATTTTGAGTAACCTCATTTATAACCGTCTTAGTGATTATCTCATCATCCTCAAAATTCGTATTAAATTTAAAATTTTCGTCGAAGGAAATATGAAGTGTTCCTTCGATTGTTTTAGTTCTCTCATTAAAATTTCTATAAGCTTTGCTTCATTCCGAATATCCTATGAAAATTCCTTCATCGGATTTTGGATCGAATTTTCCAAGCTGATCTTTTGTATTTAAAATAAAACATTTTGAGCCAAAAACTTTAAAATATGAAATATTTGGTTTTCTTTGATGAAATAGTTCATATGGAGTGTGTTTGGTTAGTGGTCGGATGGAAACATGGTACAGAACATAGCAAGCAGTTGCTACAGCTTCTGCCCAAAAATGTTTTGGTAAAGTGCTTCCGTTTAAAAAAGTTCTTGCACATTCTTGTAAAGTTTTATTTCTCCTTTCTACAACTCCGTTTTGTTGTGGTGTTCTAGGAAAAGAAAAATTATGATAAATTCTCTTTTTATTACAAAAATGTTCAAAAGCTTCATTTTTGAATTCACCTCCATGATCACTTCTAATATATTTAATTTTTAAATTTTTGAGATTTTGAATTTTTTTAGAAAAATTTCTAAAGTATTCAAATATCACTTTTATTTTCAGAAAAATAATCCAAGCATACCTTGAAAAATCGTCTACTATAACAAACACATATTTGCTATGGTTTATAAATTAAACTTGAGCTGGACCAAATAGATCCAAATGCAATAGTTCAAGTGGTTGTATAGAAGAAATATTTTTCTTTGATTTAAAGGATGATTTTGAAAATTTTCCTAATTGACATGCATCACAAATATTGTTTACTTTAAAATAATTTTTTGGTAAACCTTTTACTAATTCATTTTTAGATAATTTTCTTATAGCTTTGAAATTAATATGACAAAATCTCTTGTGCCATAGCCAAGGATCATTTTCTTTGGCTATTAAACACATGTTAGTATTGTAATTTATATTCATATTTAAAACATATATATTTTTATTTCTAAAACCTTCAAAAATAAGAATTTTATTTTGATAAAAAATGATACACTTATTTTCAGAAAAAGATATATTGAATCCTTTGTCACACAGTTGGCTGATATTAAGTAAATTATGTTTTAATTTTTTAACTAATAAAACATCTGTAATAAGAGGTAAATTAGATATACCGTTATTCCTCACATCGCCTTTGCCGATGGCATATCCTTTGGAATTGTCTCCAAATATGACAGAACCTCCATTTGAGTAGATAATGTTCGTTAGCATCTCTTTGTTTCCTGTCATGCGTTTCAAGCAACCACTGTCTAATATCCATTTTCCTCACTTTTTAGGTGGTACCTGCAAAATACATAATTAACATTGGTACCCACCATTTTATTTGGATCCTAAGAGTTAGGACTTAGAAAACCAAACCCAAGAGAGTTCAGAATTCCTTTTAAAAATAAAATCTTTGTTTTTATGAACAGTTTTTATAAAAGATTTTATATATTTATCTCCAATTAAAGAACTATTTGTTTTAAGAACCAAAATCTTAATTGATTTAGAATAATATGTACATTTTGAACTAGGTTTTTCAATTTTATTGTTCCTTTTAAAATTGCTATATAATGAATTCTTTTTCTTTGGAATAACTTTAGAAGCTTGCTTATATCCTAGTCCTCTTTTATTTGAAGCAGTCTGAGAATTTTCTATAATTTTAGAAAGATTTTCCCTACCTTCCATTAAATAGAGGTGGTCGTGCAGTAGATTGACCTTCAAGAAAGCTAGTGTTAGTTACGGTGCTGGTGTTGTTTTCCATATTAAAATATCAGATAACCGTGTTACGGTTATAAGATGACCTTGCTATGATACCAAATGAAAGTGACTGTGCTATAGGATCGTGTAATATGGATAAACTACTTGTGTGGAATAATAACTAAATAAGTAAATACTTAAAACGGTAAAGTAAATGACACCAGAGATTTTTATACTGGTTCGAACTCCCGTTCTACATCCTGTCCCAGACTCCTTCTGGAATTAAACTAGCAACCCTCACTTAACCCAGAGGAATAGGTTTATACCGCCTGGGCAACCAAACAGGACTTCTACCGCCTAAACAACCGAATAGGACTTCTACCGCTTGAGCAACTGAACATGACTTCTTTATAAATAAACAAAAGTATCAGACTGTAGTATGCTCTTTAAATAGCTGATAAGTCAATTAAGTGCAATCTTCCTATAATCTTCTCCTTTATGATATATAGTGTAGCGTGCTTGAGAAATGTGGAAGATAGAGTGATCAATGATCAAAGATTGTATGCATTTTGAGTGCAAATTGAAAACAGAGAGTAAGAGATAAGAATTCAAGAATAATAAAATCGGTTAGATGAATTGTTTATTGAATTCTAAACTTTATTTATATAGATTAAAAGTTTGCAATCTTTGATGAAAGATAATGTTGAAAAGAAACAGATGCAACTGTTGATTTTAAGATGTTTCACTTCGTTGAAGAAAAGCGTCTATTCATAAAAACTAGCTGTTATAAATAATCAACCGACTAAAATTATAATTCAGACTTCTTAATTTGTTAAATTCGAAATAGCAAAGAAGTAGGCAATTTTGGCCTAATTCAGATGGCTGAATGAACTCATTCAGCCGGCTGAATATTGTGAAATATCAAAAAATATTTCAGCAAACAGACGGCTGAATTGGTTCATTCAGCCAGCTGTTTTCAGCCTGTTTGTGCATTTCTATGTATGTGTGTGCATGTGTAATATATATACCATATCGGAGAGATTTTAACATATTTCTAACAATATACAAACTCTAATCAATAGACTAACAGCTTTAAAACAATCTGAATCCGAATCTGCAATGAATCTCCTGCATAAATGATTAGTACACAAATATATAGTTGTCATAATCAAAATAATGAAAATTGAGATTCTAACAGTAATGTCCCACCTCTATACCCATATTACCCAAGAATATTATAAGCAATACTATCGAGTAGTACGGATAGTAAGGCCGAATAGAAGCTACCATCCATGTTTATTCCGTTGGGCTAACGCTGTTACGCTTTTACTATAAAATTTGGAGAAATATAATGGCATGATCAGTTTCAGCACAAACTAATAAACATGTTGGCTAATATAAATCAAAACAATATATTATATAACACAGTACATAGAACCACAAATTACAGCAGAGAATATAATACAGACACGAAGATATATATATATATATATATATATGTGCACACACATAAAGGGAGTATACAAAATAAGAGTACTATACAAACACACACATACACACACATCAACATACATATACATACATACATACATACGTACGTACATACGTACATATATATAAGTCCAAGAATTAGACAAGTACAAAATAAACATCACAAGTCACTATCACTCATACAAGGGTCATATGACACATATACACAAGGAAGAAATGATATATATATATATATATATATATCCAAAAGCTAGCCTAACATCCAAAGTCAATAAACTCAAGTACTTGAACCACGGTCTAACCAAAATATTTGAAAATAATAAATGGGTTAGACTATCTCTAAATATCATAAAAGGGTGAGATCACATAATGAGCACACAAAAACATTAAATATATAGATATATCCATGTAGTGTGCTACACTAAACAAAATAAGGCTTCCTTATAAAGACTTCATGTTATAAAGTTAAACAATGCCCATCAATAGCAAACATCGAAATCATAATAACAACCACATCAAATCATATTCATTCACAAGTATGAAAATTGCAATTGAGGTGCATTTTGCAAGTCAACATCCAAAGACGAGCACTTTGCAAGTCAACCACAAAGACGAGCACTTCACAAATCGAAACTAAAAGTAAGCACTACGCAAGCTACAATAATAGACAAGCACTTCGCGAGTCAACATTAAAGGTGAGCACACCGCAAGTCATAACTAAAGGCAATCACTTTGCTATCTAACCCAACAGACGAGCATATCACAAGTCAAATCTATGGGCAAGTGCTTCACAAGCCAACACAAAAGACGAGCACATTGCATGCCAAAGTGATCATTTCTGATCGAAGTGTTAAATACTTTCAATTAGCAATCAAACGAATATCAACATAATGTCTCATGACCACTTGGTGATACTTGAATATTTACTAAAAGATTGTAGATTCCACTCAAGTAAAATAGACTATCAAATGTGTCAAAGAATTAAGCAATAAAGTGATACAAGTGTCCCATACCACTTGTACTACTAAACCGTTTAATAAAAATTCTCATCGTATAGAAGTAAGAGGTTTATATTGAAATTACTTCATTCAAAAACATTCAAATATTGGTCTAATGGCCATAAAATTACTTCATTCAAAATTGTTTAGACATTAGTCTGATGACTATAAAAATTAATGGATTTATAAAATATGATTTTACTTACATACTTTAAACTCTTACTTCGAAGACACTTTTATAAATATAGACTAGATTTGCTTTATGAAAGTGATTGAGAGCTATATAATAAACTTTCTTTCTTAAAATATTTCTAGATATATGTTTTGTAAACATACTTTTTACATTTGGAATTTGAAGTCACATATACATATATTTTTATAAATACCATAAAGTGGATTTTAAAGATTATATTTAACATATCTAGCTTCAAGATAATTCCTTTCCATAACGTGTTTGTGTGTGTGTGTGTGTTATTTTTAATAAATTTATCAACTAAAATTCCAAAGGATATGGAGCAGATGAATCTCCAGAATTCATAGCAATTGACAAGAGAAGATGAAAACAAGAAATACAGAAACTCACAGTGCTTAGCCTGGAGCAGATTAGCTCCAGGTTTTGGCCACCGGTCCACTGGTCGACCGGTGTCGACTATTCATGGAGCTATTCGGCTCCAAGAAACCACCATGGTTGACACTTCATCGATTTCCACTGTTAGTACTGTAGAAACTTGAAAACGCAATTATAAGCATGCATGTAACCATAAAATCACAATTATACATCGTAATATCTAACATACGCGCCGATTTTTCTAATTCAGGTAGGAAATGATTTCAACATATAATGCTTCTTGATCACAAAAATTCAACTGAATTCGATACTAAAAACATCTTTTTAATCAAGCAATACAAGCATGTAATCAATCTATCAAGGCATGCAAAAGGAATTCATAGGAAGAGATAGAAATGTGAGTTAAAAATAACTCACCTTGAGTAATTGTTCGCCTAAGTTCCTTCACAAGTTCAGCTTGCCATGAAACCCAAGCTGCTACTGTTGAGCATGGCAACATCCAAATGGGATTCCTACTTCTGCCTGCAGCCTGCCATGGTTGCCTCCACATCGTCTGCCACGTTCCAGTTTCACTGCAACCATCACCTCAATGTCCCGAGCATTCCCCCCTAACAACATCGATTGTGCTCACCTCCAGGTCTATGCCATGCACGCGTTAATCCTAATGCCTCGTGTTAGCCACCAGGTCGCGCTTTGAAGCGCACGACCTCCCACATCACTGACGACCACACTTCTCCTCCCCTTGCTCGCGACAACCATGTCGCGACCTCGTTTTCTCATTCATTTTTTTCTTTTTTTATTCAAATTTATGATTTGGGGATTTTTTTTAGAAAAGAATAAAGGAAAGGGTATAGCTTTGGAGAGTGAGAGATGCAGTTTTGGGCTTTGTTTGAGTGAATAGGCTTCCATTTTGTTATTAAGTTTATTTTTTTAAGTGATTACTTTATTTATTAGTAAATCTATTGAATTTTAAATTAATTCGATTTACACTTCATTCAATAAAATATATTCCCAAATTGCACAATCTTTTTTTCAGTTTGACACTCATCTACCCTTATTAAATTATTTATCATGTTAATGTAAAAAAATTAATTTCCAACTATACCAATAATATAAAATTTATCTATGCTTTAAAAATACTTCATATTTATTAAAAAATTATATTCGTATTTCCAAATATTATCAAAAAGGAGTTTGTTAATTAATTTTATTTTATTACAACAACATCCTTTATTAAATAGACTTTAATTGAATAATAATTTGATTCTAAAAATGATAATTAGCAAAGTCGAATTCAAATACATTTATTTTAATTAAAATATTAGAATATTACGGCTTCAAAACAGGGTTGTTACAGATCTCCCTTTTTATGAAAATTGCATTCTCGCAATTTTTTCTAGGGAGATGTCACACACACACTCAAACATTAACTCTCTTTCGACAACCATAATCAAATTAAAATATTAGAATCAAACTTATCATATGTTATAAATTAAAATAGACTAATTCCTTAACTTCTATTTCTTCACATACAAAAATTTTATTAATTTTTTTTTAAGTGTTAGAATTTTCAGGAAATTTCAACAGAGTCCCTTATAATATATATGATATACATCGACCACACGGTTGAAAACACAATATATATTAATATTTTTAGCATTTCAATATTTTGATGGTAGGCTTACCTTTATTTTAGCATTATAAAGCAAGTTACCTTACTAATTTGTGAGCACAAGCAAGCTAAAGTCGCTGCATGGCTGCACTAGGTCTTCTGAAGCTTGTGTACTTAACTTACAATATTAGTCGCATATAGAAGATATAATAACTGTGATCATTTAGTACATAAACCACACAACATCTTTATGTAAGCCAATTCCTGACAAAAATATCAAGCGTCAAAACACAAATTTTGATGATGGTTTCAAAGTGTAAATTATGATGTAGTGTGTTAGTTTTCCAAAACAACTTTCGAACTACAAAAACATGGATTATAACTCAAATTATAGAGGAAATATCAAACATATAGCTTAGTTTTTTTCCCAATCAATACGCGTTCACTTTATAAAACTGCACTTTTATCCTAATAAACATCAAAATTTTAGGAAAGACTTGAAGTAAAAGTTGTTGCTTAGGTTCTTAGCTTTCCAGAATGGGAAAAATCATTAAAATCGGACTGCTTAATCAAAAGTTATGTCCATATTTGTTAAGCACTTTTCAAAGTATAAAATTTCTAAAACAAACTTTTTTTTTCAACTCATTTCATTTTTTTCCAATAGCGTTATATAATATATCTTCCATAACTTGTATATACTTAGCTTTTTTTTCAAAAATAAATCAACACTTCCATTATCGTTTTGCTTTCTAAACCATCCATTTAATTATTATTTTTCAGATCTTTTATAACTCTTATATTGTCTAAGACACTATTTCCTGAAAAATGTTGATGAGTATAATACTTCAATTTTCAATAATAAATCAAGTGATATGTTTTTAAAATCTCATTTTTGAAAACTAAGAGTTGCAAAAATTCAAATTCACTTTAGCAATCCAACTTGTAAAGCTAAAACAAATTTTATCCTTCTACATACTTATATTATTAAATTTTTTCAATAATACTTATATTTTCCATTGTATTTATTTCTTTTAAATCTATTCCAAAATATTTTCACTCTTTATATATATATATAATTTTCTTACTAGAAATTTTCTCTTTTACTCATTTTCCATAATTCAAAAGTGTCTATTATATCTATAGATATATCATTAGAAAATGTTTTTAAAACCAGCTTTAATAAGTGTATCATGTTATAAGTAATTCCTAGATTTAATTTATAGTAAATTAACAACATCGTCATGCCAACAGCTTCCAGTGATTCGTCTCGTCAATTGGATGCAATGTTGAGTATCTAGAATTTTATGTTAACAATGCCTCGCCATCATCTCAACTTTACACTAATCCCATGGTTACATACGTTATTCGAAAATATTTAAATTTAAAAAACAACGTTTTCATTTTCAAGATTAATACATTATTTTATAAAACATTATGGACTCCAAGTAAAACATTTCTTATTGCATTTATAAAATATTATGTCGATTCTGCCTGGTTTAAAGGTTTAAAAGTCCCTATCGATACATTAGCTACTCGTATCGACCAGAATTGTAAGCCACTCCACGGATTAATTAACATAGATAAACGATAAAATTTATTTTGATCACTTTATAACTTAATATTGATATTTTACAAAATTTATTTGCTTGCTTACAAAAAGAAATATTACTTTCGATGTTTATATATATATCCATTATTAACCATTTGCAATCAAAACAATACATCACACCATATTCAATTATACACAATAGCAAGCAACCATTTATTTTTTTTCTTATTTTATTTATTAACTATCTTCCAATTCAATAATACATCCACTCATCCATGCATATATTAGGTTACCAACAAAAAATTTATTTCATCATTGTATTTGATTAACCATGCATATAAATTAACATTCCATTTTATACAAAGTAAGGTTTTCAATATCCCTTGCGGTAATTGCACTACTAAAGATATCCCAAACTTCTATAATTAATATCGAGTAGGTTTCTAACTTTCAAGAGATGATTCCTAATGGATACTAATTTTAATTAAATACTTACACTTTTAATGCAACCAATCATTCATCAACAAATAAAACATATATAATAATTGATGCGCTCAGCGGAAAGTAGTCCATCCGCTTCCACTGCGCAACTCTGATCACTAATGGATCAGGACACAACAATTTAATTCTAAGCCATCTAAGGTTTAAGCTATCCTATCCATTAAACCTCACTTCTAACAAAAGTGAGTGCCAACTTTAGCATAATTTTCATAACAATAATTTGTATAGTAATTCAATTTTTTACAAATACGTCCCAATGATTATTTCTAATAATTATATATATATCTATAACCTAAATAAGTGAAAAAATTCTAAATTCTACCCTGCATCCTAAGGGACGGGATTCTAAGTCTGTCTATGCTAAGATTCATGTCTTTTATATTTTATATTGTTCAAAAACACAGCTCTGATAGCAAGTTGTAATGCCCCACCTCTATATCCATATCACCCAAGAATATTATAACTAATATTGTCGAGTAATACAAAGAATAAGGCTAGATAGGAGCGACCATCCATATTTATTTCCCTGGGCTAACACTGTCACACTTTTACCTTTAAATATGGAGAAATATAATGGAATGACCAGTCTCGGCACAAACCAATAAACACGTTGACTAATATAAATTAGAACAATATATTATATAACAGAGTACACCGAATCACAGATCACAGTGGAAAATATAATACAAACACAAAGATACACACACACACACATAAAGTGAGTCTACAAAATAAGAGTACTAGACCCACATATAATATATGCATATACATACACAAACACACAAAAGTCCAAGAATTGGACAAGTACAAAATATACATCACAAGTCACTTTCACTCATACAAGTGTCATATAACACATATACAGATGGACTAAAACAAGATTATATATATATATATATATCCAAAAACTAACCTAACATCCATACTCAATGAGTCTCGGTACCCGACATGTCTCGGTCTGACCCAAGTATTATGAAAATAATAAACGGGTCAGACTATCTCTAAACATCATAAAAGGGCGAGATCACATAATGAGCATGCATAAATATCAAAGATATAGAACTATCCATGTAATGTGCTACACTAAACATAATAAGGCTTCCTTATAAGGACTTCATGTTATGAAGTTAAACAATTCCCATCAATGGTAAACATCAAAATCATAATAACAACCACATCAAATCATATTCATTCACCAGTATGAAAAGAGCAATAGATGTGCACTTCACAAGTCAACACCCAAAGATGAGCACTTCACAAGTAAACCACAAAGACAAGCACTTTGCAAGTCAAAACGAAAAGTAAGCACTTCGCAAGCTACAATAATAGACAAGTACTTCGCGAGTCAACATCAAAGACGAGCACATCATAAGTCATAACTAAATGTAAGCACTTCACTAGAGTCGACATCAAAGAGGATCACATCGTTAGATGAGCACATCGCAAGTCAAATCTAAAGGCAAGCACTTTGCAAGCCAACACAAAAGACAAGCACATTACACGCCAAAGTAATCATTTCTGATCAAAGTGTTAAATACTTTCGATTAGTAAGCATACGAGTATCAACCCAATGTCACATAACCGCTTGGAGATACTTGAATATTTACTAAAAGATTGTAGATTCCACTCAAGTAAAATAGTCTATCAAATGTGTTAAATAATTAAGCGATAAAGTGTTACAAATGTTCCATACCACTTGTACTACTAAACCATTTAATTAAAATTCTCATCCAATAGAAGTAAGAGTTTTATATTGAAATTACTTCATTCGAAAACATTCAAATATTGGTCAAATGGTCATAAATTTACATCATTCAAAATTGTTTAGATATTAATCTAATGACTATAAAAGTTAATGGATTTATAAAATATGATTTTTCTTACATAATTTTAACTCTTACACTGAAAACACTTTTATATATACACATACTATATTTGCTTTATCAAAGTGATTGAGATTTATATAATAAAATTTCTTTCTCAAAATATTTTTGGAGATATGTTTTGTAAACATACTTTTTAAATATGGAATTTGAGGTCACATATACATACATTTTTATAAATACCATAAAGTGGATTTTAAAGATTATATTTTAATATACCTATCTTCAAGATAATTCTATTCCATAACATATGTGTGTGTATTATTTTTAATAAATTTATCAACTGAAATTTCAAAGGATGTGGAGCAGATGGATCTCTAGAATTCATAGCAATTGACACGAGCAGATGAAAACAAGAAATACATAAACCCACAGTGCTTAGCTTGGAGCTGATTAGCTCCAGGTTTCGGCCACTAGTCCACCGGTGGATCACCATCGGTCGACCAGTGTCGACTATTCCTGGAGCTATTCGACTCCAGGAAACACCATGGTCGACACTTCATCAATCTCCACTGTTGGTACTACAGAAACTTGAAAACTCAATTATAAGCATGCATCATAACATCTAACATACGCATCTAGTTTTCTAATTCAGGTGGGAAATGATTTCAACAAATAATATTTCTTAATCACAACAATTCAATTCAATTCAATACTGAAAACATCATTTTAATCTAGCAACACAAGCATGCAATCAATCCATCACGGCATGCAAAAGGAATTCATGGGCAGAGATAGAAATGTGAGTTAAAAACAACTCACCTCGAGTAATTGTTTGCCTAAGCTTATTCACAAGTTCAGCTTGCCCCAAAACCAAAGTTGCCACTGTCAAGCATGACAACATCCAAATGGTATTGTTACTTCTGCCTACATTCTGCCGCGATTGCCTCCATATTTTCTGCCACGTTCCAGTTTCACTACAACTATTGCCTCAATGTCATGAGGATTGCCCCCTTACAGCATCGATCATGCTCACCTCTAGGTTCATCCCATGTATGTGTCAATCCTAATGACTCGTCTCGGCCAGTAGGTCGTGCTTTGAAGCGCATGAGCTCACCCATCATCGATGACCACGCTTCTCCTCCCCTTGTTCCCGACAACCATGTCACAACCTATCTTTTTTCCTTCGTTTTTTTCTTTTGATTCGAATTTTCCGATGTGGGGATTTTTTAGAAAAGAATAAGGGGTAGGGTATAGCTTTGGAGCAGGAGAGATGCAGGTTTGGTTTTTGTATGAGTAAATAGGCTTCCATTTTGTTATTAAGTTCATTCTTCTTTTAAGTAATTCCTTTATTTATTTGTAAATCTATTCTAGTTTAAATTAATTCGATTTATACTTCATTCAATAAAATATATTCCTAAATTGCACAATCTTTTTTTTCAGTTTGATACTCATCTATCCTTATTTAATTATTTATCATGTTAATGTAAAATAAATTAAATTCCAACTATACCACTCATATAAAAATTATCTATGCTTTAAAATTACTTTTATATTTATCGAAATATTATATTCGTATTTCCAAATATTATCAAAAAGGAATTTATTAATCAATTATATTTTAATATAACAAAATCCTTTATTAAATAGACTTTAATTGAATAATAATTTGATTCTAGAAATGATAATTAGCAAAGTTGAATTCGAATACTTTTGTTTTAATTAAATTTGTAGAATATTATGGCTTCAAAATAGGGTTGTTACAGACCTTCCCCTTTATGAAAATTGCATCATCGCAATTTCTTATAGGGAGACATCACACATACTCTCAAACATTAACTCTCTTTCGACATACATAGTCAAATTAAAGCTCGCCCAATTCTCTAAGCAGTTAATATTAGAATCAAACTTATCGTATGTTATAAATTAAAATAGATTAATTCCTTAACTTTTATTTTTTCAAACATGAAAATTTTACTGAAATTTTTTCTAAGTGTTAGATTTTTCGGGAAATTTCAGCAGAGTCTCCATTATACGGAGAGCCGTTTGCAATTTCATAAATATAATATATATGATATGCATCGACCACACGGTCGAAAACACAATATATATTAATATTTCTAGCATTTTTATATTTTAAATGGTAGGCCTACCTTTTTAGCATTTTAAAGAAAGTTAACATACTAATTTGTGAGCAAAAGCAAGCTACAGTCACCGCATGGCCATGCAAGGTCTTCTTAAGGTCATGTACTTACTTAGCTTCCAATATTAGTCGCATAGAAAAGATATAACAAGTATGATTCATTTAGTACATAAACCACACAACATCATTGTTTAAGCCAATTCTTGACAAAAATTTCAAGCATTAAAACACAAATTTTGATAATGGTTTCAAAGAGTAAATTATTGTGTAGTGTGTTATTTTACCAAAACAACTTTCAAACCGCAAAAACATGGAATATAACTCAAATTATGGAGGAAATACCAAACACATATAGCTTAGTTTTTTTCCAATATATACACGGGCCCACCTTACAAAACTACACTTTTAGCCTAATAAACATCAAAATTTTAGGAACACTTAAAGTAAAAGTTGTTGCTTAGGTTTTTAGCTTTCTAGAATAGGCAAAATCATTAAAATCGGAAAGTTAAATCAAAAGTCATGTCCATATTTGTTAAGAACTTTTCAAAAACTAGCCCAACATCCACAGTCAATGAGTCCCAGTACATGAAATGTCTTGGCCTGACATGAGTATTATGAAAATAATAAACAGGTCAGACTATCTCTAAATATCATAAAAGGGCAAGGTCACATAATGAGCATGCATAAACATCAAAGGTATATAAATATTCATGTAGTGTGCTACACTAAACATAATAAGGCTTCCTTATAAGGACTTCATGTTATAAAGTTAAGCAGCTCCCATCAATAGCAAACATTGAAATCTTAATAACAACCACATCAAATCATATTCATTCACAAGTATGAAATGAGAAATAGACAAGCACTTTGAAAATGAACACCCAAAGATGAGCACTTCGCAAGTCAACCACAAAGACGTGCACTTCGCAAGTCAAAACTAAAAGTAAGCACTTCGCAAGCTACAATAATAGATACACTTCACAAGTCAACATCAAAGACGAGCACATCACAAGTCATAACTAAATGCAAGCACTTCACTAGCCAACCCAATAGACGAGCATATCGAAAGTCAAATCTAAAAGCAAGCACTTTGCAAGCCAATACAAAAAACAAGCACATTACACACCAAAGTGATCATTTTTGGTCGAAGTGTTAAATACTTTCAAATTAGTAATCATACGTACATCAACCCAATGTCCCATCACCACTTGGTGATACTTGAAAATTTACTAAAAGATTGTAGATTCCACTCAAGTAAAATAGTCTATCAAACGAGTCAAAGAATTAAGCGAAAAAGCAATACAAGTGTCCTATACCACTTTTACTACTAAACCCTTTGATTAAAATTCTCATTCAATAGAAGTAAGAGTTTTATATCGAAATTACTTCATTCAAAAACATTCAAATATTAGTCTAATGACCGTAAAATTACTTCATTTAAAATTGTTTAGACATTAGTCTAATGACTATAAAAATTAATGGATTTAAAAAATATGATTTTATTTGCATAATTTGAACTCTTACTTCGAAAACACTTTTATAAATATAGACTATATTTGCTTTATAAAAGTGATTGAGAGCTATATAACAGACTTTCTTTCTCAAAATATTTCTAGACATATGTTTTGTAAACATACTTTTTAAATCTAGAATTTGAAGTCACATATACATATATTTATATAAATACCATAAAGTGGATTTTAAAGATTATATTTAATATATCTATCTTCAAGATAATTCTTTTCCATAACACACACACACACATATATATTATTTTTAATAAATTTATCAATTGAAATTTCGAAGGGTGTGGAGCAGATGAATCTCCAGAATTCACAGCAATCGACATGAGAAGATGAAAACAAGAAATACAAATCCTATAGTTCTTAGCTTGGAGTTAATTAGCACCAGGTTTCAGCCATCGGTTCACCAGTGGATCACTATTGGTCGATCGGTGCCGACTGTTCCTAGAACTATTCGACTCTAGGAAATCATCATGGCCAACACTTCGTTGATCTCCGTACTGGTACTTCGTTGTAGAAACTTGAAAACACAATTATAAGCATGCATGCACCCATAAGAACACAATAATTCATCATAACATCAAACACACGCATCTAGTTTTCTAATTCAGCTAGGAAATGATTTCAACAAACAATACTTCTTGATCACAACAATTCAACTCAATTCAATACTAAAAACTTCATTTTAATCAAGCTACACAAGCATGCAATTAATCCATTAAGGCATGCAAAAAAAATTTATAGGCAGAGATAGAAATGTGAGTTAAAAATAACTCACATCGAGTAATTATTTGCTTAAGCTCCTTTACAATTTCAACTTGCCCCAATGTCCAAGTTGCCACTGTCGAGCATGGCAACACCCAAATGGGGTTGCTACTTTTGCCTACATCCTACCACGATTGCTTCAACATCGTCTGCCAAGCTCCAGTTTCACTTTAACCATTGCCTCAGTACCGTGAGCATTTCCCCTTTACACTGTCGATTGCGCTCACCTCCAGGTCCATGCCACGCATGCATCAATACCTATTACTCATGTCGGCACCAGATCGTGATTTTAAGTGCGCAAACTACCCCAGCGCCGACGACCAAGCTTCTCCTCCCATTGCTCACGACAGCCACGTCGTGACCTCTTTCTTTCCGTTTGTTTTTCTTTTGATTCGAATTTTATGATTATGGGATTTTTTAAAAGGAATGAAGGCTAGGGTACGGGTTTGGAGAGTGAGAGATGCGGGTTTGGGCTTTGTATGAGTGAATAGGCTTCCATTTTGTTTTTCATTTTATTTCTTCTTTTAAGTGATTCCTTTATTTATTTTCAAATCTATTATAGTTTAAATTAATTCGATTTACACTTCATTCGATAAAATATATTTCCAAATTGCACAATTTTTTTTTCCAATTTGATACTCATTTATCCTTATTTAATTATTTATCATATTATTAATTTTCAACTGTACCAATCATATAAAAATTGTCTATGCTTTAAAAATACTTTTAAATTTATTAAAACAATTTTATTCATATTTCCAAATGTTATCAAAAAGGAATTAATTAATTAATTTTATTTTATTATAACAAAATACTTTATTAAATAAACTTTAATTGAATAATAATTTAATTTCAAAAATGATAATTAACAAAGTCGAATTCGAATACCTTTATTTATAATTAGATTTGTAGAATATTATGGCTTCAAAACAGGGTTGTTACATGCATACTTCGGCACATGAAGCAAAAAAATATTAATACTGGAATAACTCGTGATGACAAGATCTGTTTAATGCAAAGGCTCCAAGATGCAAATGCATGCTAATATACATTGCATGCGATTGTATCGCGAGGGACCATGTGCATATAGAAGATCGATCATGATGCTTGCATATGAATTAAATGCAAAGGCCAGGCAAATAGAAGGCTACAGGCATGAAGCAAATATACGAAGAGGGACATGTGTGGAAAGAGAGTATGTTTTATATTAAATGTTGATACACATGCGCAAGTGCATGCAATTATAAATGCCAGCACATTGGCATCAAGGGAATTTAGGGCATTAAAAGTGCATATATATATATATACATACATGCAATGGTTTATATTATCGCCAGCGAAGATACACTGGTCACGATGTTTAAAAATCTCAATACATTAGAAAACAAATCAAATGTTAATTTATATTACGCAAAGGTTATATATTTCTATGCGATAGCTATAAGTATGTATGTATGTATATATGTGTGTGTGTATTTGTTGCAATGACTAGAAATTTCAACATTAGAAAACAAACAAAATGTTAATTTAATTACGCAAAGACTATATATTTGTATGCGATAGTTATATATGCGCGTGCGTTATATGAGCTAGGATCCTCCGCCCCCTTTCTTTAGTACCATCACTTAGCCTTCCGATTTCTACCATATGTTTATATTTAAATAATTGACCTTTCTCCCTCCTATAGCATGGACATATTATTTAAATATTATCATGTGGTTGAAATCAGAGGCTCGGTAATGGTGCTAAATAAGATAAGCCATGAATCCTAGTTTTATATATACACACACATGCATATATGTATGTATAGGTATGTATGTAAATATTATTGCATGTGAAGGCTCTAACCTATTTTGAATGCGATGACCCTTGTTTTTAGCAGACGATGGCTATGAAAATTTACAAGGTATGACAGTTTATATCTTACCATGTGAAAAATAAGTATAATTTATAAGGCACGATGTCCTATATCTTAACATGTGAAAAATAAGTAAAATTATAATGCGCGACGACCTGTGTTTTAATGCATGAATATAAGAAATTTTTGAAGGCATGATAGCCCATAGTTTTAAAAAGTGGGGGATGACTATTTTATAACACTTGGAATATTGTCACTCTATTTTGAGCTAAAGTTTACTTAAACAAAAAGATAAATTTTATTAAGTATAATGCTTGAAAAATGCATTAGCCCATTTTTGAAAGGGTTTTTAAAGAGAAAGCTATTACTTTGGAAAAGTAATTTGTATATAAAATTGGTTATCATATTGAACATATTGTTAATATGTTGTATGATCATCTATGTATTTTGATCAGTTATTATTGCATATATTGAATAATTGACAAGCTCACTTATACGTTATATGATAACACCCGACATTTTGACCTTGGTGGTTTAGAAAACAAATGACCAATTAAGGTTGTTACAATAGTGGATATAATCAGACATAAAATTCTAAGTAAGTATAATTGCATCTAGGAGATTATGGAGATCGAAATTGTGTTAGGATGGTCGAAATAATCAAAAGACACGACTCACTGATATTTCGAAAACCAGATTCAAGATTTAAGATTTAAAATTTAATGGTGGAGTGGTGTAGGGTCGCTCTCTATTCTCTGGTAAGCCCCTAGCTAATTGGTCAGGCCCATGAATTCCAATGCATAGGGCTTTGCCGATTTAGGCTAAAAATTTGGAGGTTATTCATCAAAAGGAACTCATAGCTTGTAGCTCACCTATTTCTCCTATGGTATTCAGTAAATACTTATTAAATTTTCTCATATTGTATTTAGGAAATAGTTGATATTTCTTCTGACCGTATTAGAAGACCATTGAATTATCAAGTATACATTGTCCTGAGTTAGTAGCTCACCTATATATTCTCCTACCGTATTTAAGTGACTGTTATTCTTTTCTACTACCATTTTCAAGGGGCTGTGATATTCTCCTACCGATCTTATGAGACCATTAATATTTCTTCTGACTGGATAAGAAGACCATTGACTTAAATGAAAAATCCTGGCCTAGGTCAGTCAATAGGTTTCTATTGGCTTGAAAAAACTAATATAGGTTCGTAGTGGCCCAGAGAAACTATGCCATGGACTATTTTGGAATTAGGTAAATTTGGGAATGTGTAACCCTTTAACCTTAATGAATGGCAGACTATTCATTTTACCCATTATTATATGATTATATTTGGATTATGTGCTAATCATTTTGGATGTAGGATATGTTATGGATTGCATATTGTTTAATAGGGATTAGTGAGGGAAAACCCCTTTTTCTCAGCAACATGGTTTCACTAAGCACCCATATTTTGGTTTGAGATGGTATATTATTATTCACACCATACTTTTTGTCTGGTCCGAAGCTTTTGATTTCCCCCTAAACTCTCAGGTGCCCAATATGTAATTGATAGGCTAAGGGTAGAGCCTTTTCAAGTTTAAACGAATAAGCTTTCGGAGATGTGAAGGAGGCAAGCTACTATATAGAAGATTAAATATATTTCCACTATGCAGTAGGTTAATTGCTTTTCATTTTGGTTGAATGTATATAATGATGGATATTATAACGGTCTAGCTGCTTAAGACTATGATTATCCAATGGAGCATCTTTATATATCGCTCTTGGGATTATATATATATATATATAATTATTTTACTTTATCTGAACTATGTATTCATGGTGTTATGGAAGTGAAATGTAACGAATTTGCATATTAATGAATGAAATGTTTTGTTAAAATTTTATAAATTCTAGTGCTCTTGGTGTTGATGATTCAATAATGGATCTTATTCTACCACTGAAAAATAATGCTAAGGATGATTGTGGCATCATTGGTATCTATTTTTGAGCCTTAGAATAGGGGATGTTACATCATCTTAAGCACATCTCTTTCACAAACAAAACCAACAAACTTTGCTATTATCTCACAAAACTAAAAATTTGTATAGTGGAAATTGATTTTGGCTACATTATTATTTTAAGGAAGTAAATGGAAGCAGAGGATTGTAATTATTTTATGGTGGATCAGTCACATGGAAAAGAAAATGAGGAGAATTATTTATCTAGTTTAAAGTTTACAATTCAGTGTTTTCTCATTTATTTTGAACTCCAGATTTTTGTTTATGAACTGCGTGTTGTAGTTAGGGATTCTCGTCTCAGAGTATCGAGTCAAGGAAAAGTTACTAGGCATAGAGTTAAAATATTTATTAGCAGGGTTTTATGAGTTTACCAATTGTACATGTCTTAATAATTAGCTATAAAAGTAAGTTTAGGGCGACAATAGGCATAAAGCCGAAGCTAGGGCATATCTCTATTTTTACTATTTTCCGCACATACATTTCTGCACCGTATTTATATTTTATCTATAACATTTAATATTTTTTCAATGTCCTATTCACCCCCTCTAGGGTATAGTGCATGATCCTACAAGCGATATAAGAGTAGGTTGTTAGGTTTACTCTATATACATGTCTAGCTCAAATAATGCTTTTTCTGATGGTCAGTCCATAGCTAGACCATCTATGTTTAATGGAACCGATTGTGCTTATTGGAAAGCCAAGATGAAAATATATTTGATTTTAGTTGATTACGATGTTTGGGATATAGTAGAAATAGGGTACACTCCACCAATTGCAACATTCAATGATGTAGAATTTCCTAAGGCTAAGATTAAATGTGATGTAGCTGATAAGAAACTACTTTCATTAAATGCTAAAGCTATGAATGCTCTTATTTATGCTCTTGATAAAACTAAATTTAATCAAATTTCTCTTTATTTGACTGCATAGGAAATATGACACACTTTGAAGTTTACACGTGAAGGTACATCTCAAGTCAAGGAATCATGTCTTGCTCTTCTCAATAATGAATATGAAAATTTTGTGATGCTAAAGGACAAAAGCATAAAAGAGATGTACCGACATTTTTAGTGTTAGTATATAATTACAGAGCTTTAGACAAGGTGTACACCGATGTTGAGTTAGTTCGAAAAATATAGAGACTTCTTCCAAAGAATTTTGAGGAAAAAGTAACAATTATACAAGAATCCAAATATTTGAGCAAACAAAGCTTTGAGGAACTGATTGAAAATCTCATGAGCTATGAGATGGAATTAAAAGCTAGGGAAGATCCTGACAACTCATACTCTAAGAAAAAATTCAATTACACATAGCAGCACACTTGATAGTGATGACGAAGATAACCCTATCTCTGAGCTAGCAGTGCTGATGAACGGTCCTATGAAATGGTCCAAAAGGAACATCAAATATTTTATCAAAAGGAAAGGCATCAAGTCAAAGCCATTTAAGAACTCAAATAATTCAAATGAAGAAATCATTTGCTACAAATATAGACAAACATTCATATAAGGACTCGTATTTTATGTATCGAAGGATCGTAAAATTTTATTTTTAAAATTCATATGTAGCAGTATGACTCTATAAGTTTGGAAAAAGTTAACTAGTGACATTTTTTATCTACAGAATTTTTATTGGATAGTTTTGACGCCGAAAATCTTGTAGAGCCTATAACTTTTTATAGATTTTGAATTAGGATATGAAACCATTTTCATTAGATTAGGTTGATGGTTTCTCTTTTCATAGAGTGATCACTATTAGAATTTAGACTTATCGATTAGGAGTTATGACTATTTGAAGTTCTGACTAGTTTTGAACAAATTAGTGACTAATTAGAGAGTGGTTTGTGCAGCCAATTAGACCAATCCAAAAATTAGGGTTATTGGTCTCCTTTCCAGCCATCATTAGTCATTTCTCTTCTTTCCTAATCATCTCCTAACCTCTATTAATCAAAACTAGATCTAAAAATCACTATTTCTTCAATTTAATTAGTGTAACTAGTGGATCTAAGAGAGATTAACATAAGAAGATAATAAATCTGCTATTTAGGAGCTTTAGGATTTGTGTATTTGTTGTTCCATATCAGATTTGCCTTGGGATTTTTGCGTTTTTAAGCCAAGTTGAGTGATTTTACCTCTCTCACTATACTATGCTTACTTATATGGTAAAAATGTGATTTTTAGTGTGAATAATAAAGTAAAAATGTTTTGACACTTAGATCTGATATAAAAAACACTGTAGAACATGATATAAAAGGATAGATTTGTATTTTAACATGGTTTATAAAGTTTACCAATCAGAATTGCTATTTTATAGAAATCATATCTATTACTATTTAGGCCATTAAGTCATATTTGAATGAATTATATACGTTACTTGGATGTTGTATGATGATGTTTGGTAGTTGTATGGATTGTTTTGATGTGTTTGTTAGTTGTTTTGCATAGTTAGAAAAGTGGTATGTCGTTTAGTGTAAATGATATCAAAGTTGTCAAAGCACGATGAAATTTGAATATGTTATGCTGGAAGATGTGGAGTGTTTACTTAAAAATTTGAAGTGTTTGGAATTGTTTTCATAGTAGAAAAGATGGTCATCCAAAAGAGGCCGTCAAAAAAGTGGTCATCTAAAGTGCTCAGAATATGGTGAAATTTGGATATATTGTTCGTGAAGCCTTAGGGAACCTACATAGTAAGTTTTAAGAGGTTTGGAATTGATTTGATGGTCCATAATCAGGTCATCCAAAAGAGGGCATCGAGAGAGGTGGTCGTCGAATGTGCTCGGAATGTGGTGAAATCTTGAAGCCTTAAGGAGCCTATACAGCAAGTTTCAAGTGGTGTGAAGTTGATTTGATCGTCCAAATCATATTGTTCAAAAGAGGTCATTGGAAAAAGTTATCGTCGAAAGTGCTCGAAATGTGGTGAAATTGGATATGTTGTTCTTGAAGCCTTAGAGAGCCTACACAACAAGTTTCAAGTGGTTTAAAGTTAATTTGATGGTCCAAAATCAAGTCATCAAAATAGGTCGGTGGATAGCAAAAGTGGTTAGCTTGGACCGGAATTTGAGTTGGATAGATGTGCTTTGTGTCAAAATATGGTTGATTTGGGTTTGGATAATGGAAACTTAAGGTTATCCTAGGGAAAATCATCTTAAGGTTGGTATTTGACTTAGCCAAATTTTGGTATGGGAAAGAGGTCGGGGCCTAGTTCTTTGCTTTGAGGATTTTTATCATTTGTTTTAAATTTGGGCCAAGGGAATTTTGGGGAAGTTAGGCAAAGTTTGGGAGGAAAGAAAAAACATCAAATTTTGAACTTTTGAGGTGGCTAAAGTGATCGAGCATGAACTCTTTTCAGGTTGATACTGACCACTTTGGCGATGTCCTATGGGGTCGGGGTTCGAGGAACATTCACGTGTTGTTCTAGTATTCGTGTATGTGTATTCGTACGATATTTTGACGCTTGTTTTTAATGGTTACAATGCGAAGAAGATCGACGATAAAATGACGAGGCGAAGGCATGATGCCTTGACGTGATGACTTCGAAGCGATGACACTATGAATCTACGACATGATATGGGCGAGTAAATAAGTTTTGAACTTTGACGATGTGAGGCGTTTGATCCAGTACTTCAAGTAGGAAGCAAAGGATGGAACTAGAGTAGTCTAAGGAAGCACAGTTGAAAGGAGAAGTAGTGTAGAGGGGCATGAGATGGTTTGGAACAAATTGAGTGCATAAGGGATCATTGATAAATCTAGATACGATGGTTGTTCCTAGAGACATGGGTATGTGAGGACGCTCACCTATGTGTCCTGGGTCGTGAGATGATCAGGCTTGCTATGAGAGGGCAACCTATGAGTTAGGTATCCGAAAGAATGGTGGATCCAATTGTAGCATAAGATGTCGCTGATCTGAGAGGTCATTGAGTGAGTTATCTTATATCCAGGCGACCTTGAGAAGGTCACGATGAAGGTGGAATTTGAGAAAGCCATAAAGGGTGAGACTTTGAAAAGGATCATGATGGGGTGAGACTTTAGAAGTGATCGTAGCGAAGTGAGACTTCGAGAATGCCATAAGAAGGTCATGATGAAGGGAGAACTTTGAGAAAGTTACAATGGAGTGAGACTCTGGAAAGGATCGTGGTGAAGTGAGACTTTGGTGAAGATCTTAGAGGAGTGAGACTTTGAGGATGGTTGTAGTGAAGTGAGTCTTCGATGATTGCATGGTGACGATTCGTGACGTGTGAGACCTTGGTGATAGACACGACGATTCAAAACCTCGAGGACGGTTGTCATTGTGTGTTTACCTTATGCTTGTTATGATTGTTATGGTTGGTTTAGAATTGTGAGGACCCTGCAAAGAATGAACTTTTGAATATATGTATATATATATATATACTTTTCTCTGAATCGAAATTGCAAGGATGAAATTTCTTTAAGGAAAAATCTATAACAACCATGTTTTTTAGTTAATTAAAATAAAATAAATAATGATTTAATTTGGAGAATTTAAATCATTAGTTTGGAATTTGTAGTCTTTAATAAAAGATAAATTGTTTTGGAATAACTAATTTTAAAAATTTGTGAAATGGAGAAATTAGAATTTTAGACCTTTGTTTAATGATAACTGGAAATTAGAGTTTGATTAGAATATGTAATTGATTTGAATCTTTTATTTATATGAAAGAAAATTTGGATTTTTCTTTAAAATTTGATAGTATGAAAAAATATAATTAGTTATAAAAATGTTGTTCATTGATTAACTAATTAATGAAGTCGCTTTTGTTCTTTTGGCTATGGTTTATGTAATTAACCTTCTGATTAAGGAAGCTATTAGTTGGTGATTAAATAATTGTTAATTAGTTAATGATATGACATATTGTTATTATGTTAGTTTGTATTATTAAATAAAGGAGGAATAAATAATAGTATTTTTCAATTATTCTTAGATTGGGCGTAAAGTAAACCCAAACCCATACAATAGCAAACATAAGGAGAAGTTTTACTCCTCAGCTTTTGTCACCTGTACGTTCGTCAAAATCACAAAACGAGAAAATAGAAACAAAGCTAGGGTTCCATTCCCTCTTCCAAATACAATCAAATCTCCATCTTTAAATTAGAAGAAAAATTGTAGAAAATTAGTTAAACTCAATAATTTGCTGGAAATCAAATACAAGGCTGAAGTATGAAATGTTTGGCAAGTTTGACTGAGAATACAATGTGAGTTAACCCTTACATATATATCTCTAAATCCATGAGCATGGTTACTATGTTAATTACAATTGTAATTGCTTTGAATAGATTGTTGGTTGTTGAAAACCCTAACTATTGCTTAGTACAAACTAGAGTTTTACTGTTATGTATTTATATTGGATAATCTTGGTCTTTAAATCATTGAATTAGTGATTTTTTGTTCAACAATCTATGCTTGCATGTGTACATAGTGTCTGTGCAGTTAAAGCGCTCGGCAGATTCAATGCGACAGAGGTGCAAAAAGTCATAGCGGAGATACAGCGAGGATATATTAGGATATAGCAGATGACTCTAAAATAACATTTAAAACTCGTACTTAATGTTTTTATATATATATAAATGGTAATTAAATGAAAAATTAACATTCAATTGAATTATAATTAATACATAAATAATTTCAAATAAATACATGTACGAATATATTGTAAATAAACGTAAAATTGTTAAATAACATAATTGAATTTAGTAGAATATTAGAGTATTTTCATTTCTAAAAATATATTAAAAATTCAATTAAATAAATTAATTTCATAATTTTGATAATGTATAAATTTCATTTTTCAATTCATTTCTTTTAAATAAGATATAGCGGAAATAGCGGAATATAGCGGGAATAACGGGATATAGCGGAAATATCGAGGCTTAAAGTGGAAAGGCTATATTTGGGGCTATATGGAAAAATCGTAGCGGTAGAAATCCGCTATGAGATATAGTAAGGTTATAGCGGGGTAATAGCGGGGTATTAACTGCACAGCATAGTGTAAATATGGGTTTAATATTGGGAGCATTCGCCGGAATTGGCGACGTCGATCGGAGAGCATTTCCTAGACTCGAGAATGCTCTAGGAAATAGCGTTACCGGTCGACCAATAGTGCTCAACCGGTCCACCGGTGGGCGAATTCCTCGAGCATGTTCGGCTCCAGGAAGTCGTTCTATTGGGTAATGTTTTTCAATGCTTGCATGATTTTCCTCCTTTTGGCCATGTGATAGTGTCTGACAGTGTATTGCATTAGAATCTTGAATTGTTCTTAGCTATCAAGTGGTTATTGTTGTTATGTGAATGAATATTAGGTAAATTGCTTTACCAACTTTTCATACTCCCTTGTTTATGAGCAACTGCATTTACATATTGCACTTTGTTTTGGATTGGAAGTTCAACCTAGTTTAATAAGTATATTTAACTTTTTATAGGCTTAGAGTTGATAATATAACGGGTGTGGATTTTATAAATGTTTGTGTGTATATATATACACATTAAGTGTATTTATATATACAATTGAAAATGATTTCTAAACCTATAAAGATTTAAGTTTTGGGTTACTATAAATATATGAATATAGTACATTTTGTTTACTAATCGCAATCTTTGGAACTAGTATATTAGTTATTAATGTAAAATGTATTATATTCTAGTAATTAAATAATAGAAAGTATTTAATGCATTTTGAATTATGGTTTTGTAAATATAAATTAATTTGTTTGTAAACAATTGTTAGAATACCAAATTTGGTTGGAAAATGAGTTTATGGTTTCATAAATAAATGGATATTTATATAAGTGGCTTTTGGAATATGGTTTGTGAACTTTATATAAATTTGGGATTTTAGAATAATAATACATATATATAAAAGCAATTTGATATGTAAATCGGATTATGGTTTATTTTATCCAAAGAGAAAATATAGTTGTATAGGTAAATGATGAATAATATGGATTTTAATGAGAAGTTTGAAAAGTAAAATTATACATAAAATATTTTGGAAAACATTTTATGTATGATAAAGCAAAATAATTACTTTTGAAAAATCATTATAAGATAAATGCTTTGAGAGCCTTAGTTCTATAATATGAGAAGTATTAATAATCGACTTGGTCTTACCGATTGGTTTAAATGCTCTCAAGTAATGCTTCGTCGAATATAGTACAACTTATTGAATAAAATGTTTGAGTGTAATTTGCTAACCCATTAGCGAATACTTGAATTTCACCGGGTAGTATGAGATACTTGGGTTAAATTCTTGTGATTGCTTATAGGAGAGTATTTAACACTTTAGAGTTGTATTCTCTTTTGGTGTGGGGCATGGGATTGCTAGATCCTTAAGAGAATATAGTCCAGGTTTTCCGGTGGTATCCGTAACGAGTGAGATTTACTAGCATCTAGTAAATACTTGAATTTCACTAGGCGATATGGGAAGTTTCGGTTAAGTTCTAGTGATTACTGAAAGTGATAGTATTTGGAACTTTAGAGTATTTCCTCTTATGGTTCGGCCAAGGGCCGATAAATCCTTAAATGTATACTTACGAATTTTTCCCCGATCCTTGTGATTGGTCGAGACTTGATCTTTCATGATCCTTATGATCGACCGAGACATAATTTGATAATGAATAATCCAAAGTTTTCAAGTCATGGTTTCCATGATCGTCTTAATCAGTCGGCATTTGGTTTTCCTCGATCCTTGTGATCGTGTTGTGGTCCTCGATCCTTGTGATCGTGTCATGTTCCTTGATGCTTGTAACCATGTCGTGCTCCCGATCTTTGGTATCATATCGGTTGGAGTGATACCATAATTGTTTGTAGGCCATTGTATGGAATTGGTTTCTTTGTGTTTGGAATGTCGTGCTTTGTTCTTTGAATCTGTGTTTAGTAGCTAATATGTGTTTGTGACCTAAATATATAACCATGTGCCTTGAGATAAATTCTGAGTAAATTAATTCTGTGACTTGTTATATCTTGGACTTCTAGATTTACTTATGCCATATATTCTTGTGTTATATCTTATTCTCACCCTTTTGGATATTTAGAGATAGTTTGACCCGGGTGTTACTTTAATGCTTGGGCCAGGCTGAGACTTTTCAAGTTACAAGACAGGTAGACCTTTGGATGGTTGGGCTAGCTAGGAGATAAGCTGTTTGACCTTTAGTTTATCTCATCTAGGATTTCCTATATTATTTTTTGAGATGTATATTTGAGATTAGAGAATTGTAACACTTGTATATTATGTGAGTGTAGTATTTTATTTTGTAGACTCACAGTTTGTACATGTATATGATGTTTATCATTCCACTGTGATATATGACTATTATTTATATGATATACTATTCCGATTCCGAGAAACCATTGTGATTATTACTTTGGACTAAGATTGTAGATGTCAAATTTTATTCCAGAGACTAAGAAAAGAACACCATAAGTATGACGTGTTAGTGTTAGTTTAAAGGTATATGCACAGACGGTCGCCTTTAACAACATGTATTCTCCATATTATTAGACAACATTATTTATAATGTTCTTTAATAATACGAGCATAGAAGTGGGGTTGTTACAGCTTGTGTTAGTTTGTTTAGGTCCAGTAGTGATCGGTATCATTTGGTATAAGATGACCAAAGGGATGCAGAGCTGTGGCAAGGTGGTGAGATGTACTAGAAGATGGGCAGGGGGAGAGTGAAAGCTAGAGTAAGATTGTATACCTTAGAGCTTACAGTTGTGGTTAGCTTGGTGTATTCGCTTGGGGTTCCATACAAGGAGTCGTCATCATTTTCTGTAGTGAGGGAACATCGACATGTCGTTAGATTTTTGCCATGTAGAGAGATGGAGTTCCGTATCGATCTAGCGACCAGTGTTATATCTTCGAGGAAGATGGTACTCAAAGAGCTAAGAGAATTGGAAGTGCAAGAGAGTGCCCATGAAGGGGGTTCATAATAGTGTATCTAGTGATGAGCACTTATAGTATTCGCATGGAGGGCAGAGGATTCCTCAGGATGGTGTAGAACGTCGAGAGCTCGGGAAGCTAATACCAGTATTCATAAGTAGTTTTCTTGTCCTCCAATAACACAAAAGTACAAGACGTGCTTAAGACAGAGCCTAAGGTATTAAGACAATATGCCAGTAGAGAAGTGGTATCTATATATATAGGATAATATGGACTCAACCAAGTTAATTGGCTCTGTTAACCATAAAATATTCAGAAGAACGAAGGTATGAAAGAAGGGCCACGAGAGCATGAGGAGAGATCAAAAAGCATCCTAGTGTTCTGGTTAATTGTACCTTCCGACAAAGAGCTTGCGGCGAAGTCCAAGGTTGTCTTTCAAAGTCCATAGGCAGAATGATACTTCAAAAGTCCACCTTTCGACTAGGTCAAGAGGACTTCCAACAAAGGCAAAGGAGAAGAAGTTCAAACCAAACCTTTCGAAGGAGTCGAAAGGTTCCATCTCTTAATATACAAGAATTTCTTACCTTTCAAAAAGAATGAAGAGATCAAAGCAAGTGTAAGCCACTCCATAATGACCTTTTCGAAAGCATAGCAAGCCTTTCGAATTGGTTGGAGCACATCCAGAATACCTTTCGACAAGGTTGAAAGGTTTTCATGAAGAAAGCAATACTCAAAAGTCAGTAAAGAATGGTAGACAACCTTTCGAAAACATTAAAGGGAAGTAGCGCACTTGACAACAATCAAGTAAGAAGCAACCTTCCGACAAGATCAAAGGATTCAGAACAAACACGTAAAGAGCAACCTTCCGACAAGGTCGAAAGGTTCACAACTGCTAGGAGGAGAGCTACCTTCCGACAAGGTCGAAGGGAACACAACAGTAGAAACAAGGCAAGCCTTTCGATAACATCGAAAGGCTTGCCTTGTTCCTACTGTTGTGTTCCCTTCGACCTTGTCGGAAGGTAGCTCTCCTCCTAGCGGTTGTGAACCTTCAGAAAGGCAACGTTTCGGTAGAGTCGAAAGGTTCATGAAGACATCAGAAAAGCAACCTTTCGTCAAGGCCGAAAGGTTCATTAAGGCCTATATGGGGCAAACCTTTCGATAAAGATGAAAGGTTTGTAGTGGCATATAAAAGGGAGAACCTTCCGACCTAGTCAAGAGCATGGAGTCGAAAGGAAGGCCGCCCGCATCTATAAATAGGACCCAAGAGGTCATGTTTTGGGGATCCGATTTCTGTTATTCTAATCTTGTAACTTCTTAATTACAGTTCTGTAACCCTAATTGGGTATTGATTTGGAGAATTTAATAAAAAGGAAGTCTTTTTTGTATAAAGAGGGAAGTCTTAAGCTTTGTGAATTACTTTACTTTTTACTTTAATCTTTGCTGGCTTAACTCCAATTTTTAGGTGTAGTTTCTCCGAAAGGTTTTTTTCACTGAAGAGGACGATATTTCTTCTTAGACGATCTTTACAACCATTCGGGGACCTCTATCTTACACTCTAAACCCTTCGGCTACAAGGGAAGAGTATTTGAATCGACATTCATAAAACCTTTCGGTATCATAGATGTTGTGGATAAACCTTTCGACATGGTCATAACCTACCATATTTCGACAACCTTAATAACCCTTCGAATCCCAAACAGCTACTTGCCTAACCTTCCGGCAATGATCTAGATCAACTCTTTAAATAGGGCAAGCTAAGGAAATTCTAACCTAATCAAGGAGATAATTTACGGGGGAAATCTTGTAAAGGCTCAACTAAATCAATGATCATTTCGTATTAACTCAGCCAAGCCGAAAGGTTTATTTAATCTTATGCCAAGATCTTTTTAACCAAGTCGAAAGGTTAGGTTCAAAGTCTAATCCCAAGTAGAGATACATAGATGGTTCTACATATAATCAACCCTTCGGTATGGATCGGCTTAATCTCATCACTTAGAGTAACTCTGAGTTACTAACAGGACATTTACTAATCTTCTTTGAGATTCTAATTTCCACCATTTTCCAATAACTTCTTCTACTTCGATTCTTTGGAGTGTTGACCATAAATTTGGTTAACAGGTTCAATTGTATAATTCTTTCGACAAGAAGGCCTTTTGAGAAGATTTCAAGCGAGTCAATAAAGCCGAAAGGTCATCTAGCCCAAGTTCTATACCTTTCGACGATAACGGAAGGTCTGGTACAGGACATATCAACTAAATAGGTTAAATTGAAAGGAAATCTTAGAAAGGAATCACGTCCTTAGTTCTCCGAAAAAGAAATCCATCCTCCTTATCGTATCTTTGGGGTGTTGACAAGAAATCATGTTAACATTTTGGCGCTAGAAGGAGGGCTTGAACCTCCGATCTCTTATAACTTACATCTCCGATCAATTGCGTAAAGACCCTGGACTAAAAGAGAAGTATGGTAAAAGCTAAGAGTAGTAACAACAATCCCAACGAAGAGACTACATCGTGGTCAACTCTTAAAGGTCACATGGACTCAAATCCTAACTAAGACAATATAGAAGTAAGGCAACCTTCAACCCTAACGGAATTGGAAAACAATGTGATCAAGGTTCAGAATCAATAGCCACAAAGGATATAAGTAAAGGAGTGTTCAGAGAGAGCTCCAACCTAGGAATCAATAAAGATTGTGGAGAAAGAAGATGAAGAGCAACTTCTAAATGAGATAGAAAATCAAAGGTTAAATTGAGATAGCTGGGTAAGTAAATTACTTGAACAGTCAGATAGCTTTATTTAAGAAGACAACAGGAGTAGTCACAGAAATGAGACCAACCAAAATGATAATCTACACCATATGATGGTAAATGCACTTGGAGGAAAAGAAATTTATGAACCTGAAAAAATATGTTATCATGCAAAAAGCTCACTTTTCCGAAGAATAATGACGACAAATCTTCCTCCACACATTCAAATTCCTTCACTAAAATACGATGGAACAACGGATCCAGATGTCTTTGAAAATTGGATGAATTTATACAATGCTCTAGAGGCAGTTCATTGTAAAAAATTTCCCATTAATTTCCAAGGAGCAGCTATTAAATGGTATAGGAGTTACCTAATGGAAACCATCTATTCTTGGGAACAATTTACTTGTGACTTTGTAGCTCAATTCGCTATATTCAGAGACACAACTATGGAATTTAGTTTGCTAGCAACCATTAGATAGAAACTGGGGGAGTTACTTGGTGAATATATAAACAGATTTAGCACAAAAGCAATAAGAGTAGAAAGTACCACTGATAGGGAGAAACTCATGGCAGTTCAGTTGGGTTTGATCGAACAAACTCCTTTTTGGAAGGACCTTTATATAAATGGATGCAGAGACCTACAATATTTCTTCCTCCAAGCAGAGAAATTTATTCAATTAGACAAGATGCATCATGCTAAGAGAGAATCTCAGCGAGAATTCAAAGAAGAGAAATCCAACCTCAAGCACTTTGACAAGTGGCCAAGGGAAAGTGAAAACCCGAAAGGAAGTCGAAGAAAGAGTTCTAAAATGAATTGTGTTGTCCTAAACAAACCCCTCTCCTATATATACACTAAGATGAAAATTAATGAGAATTTTATTGCACTTAAAAAAGTTAGGAATGCCCTAGAACTAAATAAAGGAGGAAGTTATTGCGAATACCATAAGGCAAATGGACATGAAACCGATAAATGTCGTGTTCTATCAAAGAAAATACAAGGCATGACCAGGGTAGGGTTCTTGCAAGAATTCGTCAAAAGAACCTGAAGGACATCTTGTTCAAGTTGAGAGGAAAGCAGCTCAACAAATAATAAATGCAAATCTTAACCGAATCATGAAGATTCATGGCATTAACTCAACTATGAACTTCCTTTTTCTCTTTTCATATCGTTTTAACTCAATTTCTATTTCCATTCATACTTGAGTTTGTATTGATTATGTACTAATTAAAATTTGAGTACTATTACAGGTAAAAATAGAATCAAACCAAAGCACTCAACAAACTCTAAGAACATGACAAACTGCAGAATACTTAAAGAGGACAACTTAGACGCCTGATGCAAGATAATTATCAGCAATTCAGTCAACACAACATTAAGGCTTTCCTGTAGGAAATGTTGAATCACTACTAAACTCAATTCCAATTAAGGAGAAAAACACATATATATCAAATCTATTTTTAGCAAATGATTTCAAAAGGAAATTTCTCAAATTATATCCATTTTAAAAAACTGTTTTCAATCACCCCATGGTCCGGAGGGAACAAATACTTATTTATCCCAAAAGAAGATTTATGCAACTAATTTGAGATACTAAATGCGCACTAAAAGACGTCAAACCGAGCAATTTCAATGTTTCAAGGTTTACTAAAATGTTGGGTGGAGATTAGCCCATTCATACTTTTTCAAGAAAGATTTTGAAAGCGGAAATGTTTACTGAAACTCAAACTAGAGAACCCTATTCTTAACTAAAAGGCTGTTGGTTCATGAATCATGACCTCCTAGTCTTTTAATGGAAAGTTCTTTTATTAAAAAGGGATTCATGAGTCCAAACTATTGTTCAAAAGATAAGCCATCAATATTCTAAAGGGGGGTAATTATAAAGTTCTTTCTTTTAAAGGAGACTCCATTTTAATTAGCCAAAAATTATTTTCATATATAAATATTTAAGCCTACGATGTTATTCCGTAGCACCTCCTAGAGGGAGGGACATAAGCCTACGATGTTATTCCATAGCATCTCCTAGAGTGAGAGATAAAAGCCCTAACGTCCAAAACCACCTCTTAGGGGATGGGTTAGGGTAGCACCCGTCAGCGGCCTTCTGAAGGAAGTTCAGCTAGGTATATATCCCTTTAAGATAAGAGAAGCCCAAAGAGTGGCTCATTAAAGAATGGACTAAGATGTCCAAGCCCAAAGAGTGGCTCATTAAAGAAAGGACTAAGATGTCCAAGCCCAAAGGGTGGCTCATTAAAGAATGGACTAAGATGTCCAAGTCCAAAGAGTGGCTCATTAAAGAATGGATTAGGATGTTCAAGCCCAATGGGAGCTCCAAACAAAAGAATGAGGACAAAGGTGTCCACAACGCAAGACCAAGGGTTAAAACCCAAAAGGATAAAGAGTTACAAAAAAAATCTATCCATCGGCTGGGGCAAAGTTAAAATCCTAAAGAAGGATACATAAGAGTTAACATGGCAAAGATGTCCAACACTACAACTGAAAATAGTCAGAAAATCCAGAATTATATCCAAAGGAAATAAGGTATGAATTAGCGAATTCTAGGACATCTATTGCTCGAGAAATAGTTACCATGTTAAAGGACTAAGAAATCTACATCCTCATAGATAACAGGGGACAAGACAAGGGATAAAAGAAATCCCCAGCATGGAATCAAAGGCCAAAGTATATATGAAAGCCAAAAGAACAGAATGGATAGCAAAGTATTTGAAATTGTAAAAGAAATTACACACAAGGAATAAGATAAGTAAACCACTACAGAATCCACAGAAATAGAGTAATCCCTTAGAACAAAAGAGACTTTATAAGTACATGGGGAGCCAGTATTCCAATTAATCACAAGGTCTTGCATATACAACTTAACTCCAATATATCAAAACTTTACCAACCCATAGGTCCAGGAGAGTGTTGTTTGGCCAAATAGATTACCAATTCGATATTGGATGAATTTCTAATAATTTATTTATCAATTTGGATCATGACAAGGTTTTGGTTAGGTTCCTAATTTATGAATTTTCAATTTCTTTTTGCGAAGATTTTAATTATGACGATTTATTGACTTCATGAAAACTAATTTATCTCATTGGAGAATTCCTACAAAGGCTTCATACTAAATTCTTAGTTTCAAGGTTTCCCAATTCCTTCATTAACTTTTGAAATGGTTTATGAATCCTATATACATGAATTTTCGTCGTTCATTTGTTTATTGAGTTCTTGAATTCTTAACTCATTTATGGAGTTTTTATGATAATTTATGGATTTCCCATTGATTTTTATGATGATTTGTTGGTTTGACATCCGTGATTTTTCTATGAAATCGTTGTGGTGATTTCTTGCTAAATTATCGATTTAATGAATTTCCCTACTGATTTTTCTGACGACGATTTAGGAATTTAACGTGTTACAATTTCGCAATGAATTTTCATGATGTTTTCCTATTGATCGCTTTGTTTCATGAGTTCATGATTTATCGATTCTCTTTATTAATTTTTCATGATAATTTATGAACTTCCCATTGACCTTCTGATTTTGAATAAGAATTAACGAATTTTAGATTTTTGATTCGTGGACTTTCTATTCCCTTATTTAATGGAATATAAGCTTCCTTATTGATTTTTTGATGATTGATGAATTTCGTATTTCTAATTACCTATTAGAAATTTTGAGTGATTTTTATTGGGGTCTTAAATTGATGAATTTTGAAAGTACTTGATGATTTTCATGATGATTTCTGATTTCCTTATAGGGTGTTTGATAATCCTTTATAAGATTTCTGATTTCTTTTAAGAAAGTTTCCTTCTCTTTACCAAGAAAGTCAAAGCGGAGACGAGGGTATTCCAAATATAACTTTTGTAAATTTTGAAGAAAGCAATATCTTGCTAATTTCAGAGACTTTAGGAATGGTACATTTTTAGAGTAAAACCTTCTCAGGTTAACATACTGACTTAGATAGTCTCCTGGGACGACATGACCTAAAGAACTGATATTCTGAAATAGCACAATGAAATGAAATTAAGTATAAGGAGTAGTCCTTTGATATAAAATACTAGCATGGAGCATATTAACAATTTAGGGGTTTTGAGATGATCCACGAATTTGGAATAGTTCATATAGAAAGCTTGTCTTATGCAGGAATTCAACAGATAATTCCTATTCGCTATTTATTTTTAGGCTAAAATGAAAATCATAATCATACAAGACGACAAAATAACTCCATTACATTTTTAAGATGTATGAAAGAGAACGCATAAATTTTCTCAATATCAATCTAGAACCCATTCGTCTTCTCCCCTCCTTTATATATGATAATAATAATAATATTAAATCATTTATCTCCACAACAAAAAGAGAACCAATGGCAACCTGTAACATTCATCAAATTCATCCTGATTTTGTTGACACGGAAGTGCCACACTGTTGTTATTGTTACGCGATGGGACTACTAAATCAACCCCAAGAGGTGGAGGAGGTGCAAAGTGTTCAATCTAGCAAAGCGAATCATCAGCAACCCAATTTCTTTAATCATCACATAAATACTACATGGTCCATGCTTTATGACTCAACTACGACCACGTTTTGGATGGATCCGGCCATTTGGGATACCTCCAATGAAAATCCTGCGCTGGTGATATATTCACCTTATCAGCCACTATGGGTTGAACCTATCGTCATCAACCCAGTCAATTTGGCTCCAGACCTGCCTCCCTTCCAAATGAGCTAGATTAAAGGGTCACCTTACCTTTCTGTTAATTGTCCCTAATGTTTAATTCCAAAATAGTGATATCTTTTTGAATGTATATAAACTAACTGATTATTTTGAGGAATGTAACACGTGACAATATATAAGTTAATGTTTTGAAGCTCTGGATTAGTCAAATTTCTGGAGTGATGTTGTTTAACTGAAAATGTGCTTAAGGGATTAACATTTTTGTTGAATAATGTTTTGTTATACATGAAGAAATTAGAAGGTGTGGGTCGCTAACTTTAAAGAAAACTTGGTTTCGTCGGTCCTTAAACCTGTTAATCTTACCTAAAAAAATAGCAAATAAGCTTCCTTATAAAGGCTTGAGTACCAAAGCACACACAAAGTTTAAGCCTAATACTTGAACAATCTAAGCGTTCGGCAAAGTCGAAAGGTTCATAGAGAAAGCTTTCGACGAAGTCGAAAGGTTTGTAGGAAAATCTTTTAACAAAGTCGCAAGGTTAATAGGAAGAGTCGCTTTAACCTTATCGAAAGCTCGTTCTTTAAAGGTTAGGAACAGGGAAAAATCCCCGATAGTATGAAATTAATTTCCACAGGTTGAAAAGGTCTGACTTGAGAAAGGAATACCAGGAGCATGTAGTAAGTTTTCTCCAAAGGTTCATCTATTTGAACCGATATCTGCAAATCAGGTGATATTATTCCACAATTTTAAGAAGTTTGATTATGGTCATTACATAGCAACTAATAAAAAATATTACCTTAAGGGCATCATAAATATTAGCTTCATAAATTTACGATTGCTTATTAAGGACTCATAACAAAGTTATAATCTTAGTAGGAGTTATTATCTATTTTACAGGAAGTAAAGAAGGGAATTCATTGGAGTTTTGTCCTAAAGAACAAAAGCTTCTTTCATACAAGGGGGGCTAAACGTTAACCAAAAAATATTTAGAAGAACGAAGGTATGAAAGAAGGGTCACGAGAGCATGAGGAGAGATCAAAAAGCATCCTGGTGTTTTGGTTAATTGTACCTTCCGACAAGGAGTTTGCGACAAAGTCCAAGGCTGTCTTTCAAAGTCCATAGGCAGAATGATACTTCAAAAGTCCAACTTTCGACTAGGTCGAGAGGAATTTCAACGAAGGCAAAGGAGAAGAAGTTCAAACCAAACCTTTCGAAGAAGTCGAAAGGTTCTATCTCTTAATATACAAGAATTTCTTACCTTTCGAAAAGAATGAAGAGGTCTAAGCAAGTGTAAGCCACTCCATAATGACCTTTTCGAAAGCATAGCAAGCCTTTCGAATCGGTTGGAGCACATCTAGGATACCTTTCGACAAGGTCGAAAGGATTTCATGAAGAAAGCAATACTCAACAGTCAGTAAAGAATGGTAGACAACCTTTTGAAAACATTGAAGGGAAGCATCGCACTCGACAACAATCAAGTGAGAAGCAAACTTCCGACAAGATCAAAGGATTCAGAACAAACACGTGAAGAGCAACCTTCTGACAAGGACGAAAGGTTCACAACCGCTAGCAGGAGAGCTACCCTCTGACAAGGTCGAAGGGAACACAACAGTAGGAACAAGGCAAGCCTTTCAACAACATTGAAAGGTTCATGAAAGCTTCAAAAAGGCAACGTTCCGGCAGAGTCGAAAGGTTCATGAAGAAATCAGAAAGCAACCTTTCGTCAAGGCCGAAAGGTTCATTAAGGCCTATAAGGGGAAAACCTTTTGACAAATATGAAAGGTTTGTAGTGGCATATAAAAGGGAGAACCTTCCGACCCAGTCGAGAGCATGGAGTCGAAAGGAATGCCGCCTACATCTATAAATAGGACCCGAGGGGTCATGTTTTGGAGATTCGATTTCTGTATTCTAATCCTGTAACTTCTTAATTGCAGCTCTGTAACCCTAATGGGGTATTGATTTGGGGAATTTAATAAAAAGGAAGTCTTTTCTTGTAAAAAAAGGGAAGTCTTAAGCTTTGTGAATTACTTTATTGTTTAATTTAATCTTTGCTGGCTTAACTCCAATTTTCAGGTGTAGTTTCTCTGAAAGGTTTTTATCATCGAAGAGGACGATATTTCTTCTTAGATGATCTTTACAACCATTCGGGGACCTCTATCCTGCACTCTAAACCCTTCAGCTACAAGGGAAGATTATTTGTATCGACATTCATAAAACCTTTTGGTATCATAGACATTGTGGATAAAACCTTTCGACAAGGTTCATAACCTATCATATTTCGACAACCTTAATAACCCTTCGAATCCCAAACAACTACTTGCCTAACCTTCCGGCAATGATCTAGATCAACTCTTTATATAGGGCATGCTAAGGAAATTCTACCCTAATCAAGGAGATAATTTACGGGGGAAATCTTATAAAGGCTCAACTAAATCAGTGATCATTTGTATTAACTCAGCCAAGCCGAAAGGTTTATTTAATCTTGTGCCAAGATCTATTTAACCAAGTTGAAAGGATAGGTTCAAAGTATAATCCCAAGTAGAGATACATAGATGGTTCTACAAATAACCAACCCTTCGGTATGGATCGGCTTAATCTCATCACTTAGAGTAACTCTGAGTTGCCAACATGACATTTACTAATCTTCTTTGAGATTTTAATTTCCACCATTTTGCAATAACTTCTTCTACTTGGATTCTTTGGGGTGTTGACCATAAATTTGGTTAACAGGTTCAATTGTATAATTCTTTCGACAAAAAGGCCTTTTTAGAAGATTTCAAGCGAGCTCAACAAAGCCGAAAAGTCACCTAGCCCAAGTTCTAAACCTTTCAACGATAACGGAAGATCTGGTATAGGAAATATCAACTAAATAGGTTAAATTGAAAGGCAATCTTAGAAAGGAATCACGTCCTTTGTTCTTCAAAAAAGAAATCCATCCTCCTTAACGTATCTTTGGGGTATTGACAAGAAATCTTGTTAACAGGCTCCTTATAGAAAATAGACCATGTATACCCAACATCGTTGGACTTAGGGATTAGGTATTACGAGAGTGTCGTCATCCAAAATTAATGGTGCATTTCAGTAGAAATAAAAAATATTGGATAGGCATCTTATTAGGAATAGAATAACAGAGGATGTCGGGATTTTGGTATGTGGAAAGATTACAAAGAGTATTAAGAGAAAATGACATCAGATCGATTAGGAGATATCGAGGCAGAACCGACAGCGGCCTAAAAGGAAGATTTTGAAATCGTAGAAGTTCAGCAAGAGTGGAAGCAGAGGCAATAGAATAGAGGAAACTGAAGAGAGCATGGAAACCGATGACGTAGAATGATTTGTCTGGTAGGGGTTTCCGTGATTTGCATTCACTTTCACTTATGGTGTCATATAGGATGGCTTAGTATTTTGCATGCTAGGATAGGCATACACATCATATGATTGCTTATGATTGCATGGTTGATGTCTGAAATTGCCGCTTATGATTGTTAGGCATGTAGGGTAACTATGGTTGACTTTCCCTTATTTGACCAGGATTTCAGGGGCGAAATTCCAAAAGGGGAAGAGTGTAACAACCTGTCATTTATGTACCAGAGGATCGTAAAATATTATTTTTAAAATTCATATGAGGTCGTATGACACTATAATTTTAGAAAATGTTAAATACCGATATTTTTCATTCGTAGAATTTTCATTTTACAGATTTGATGCTGAAAATATTGTAAAGCCTATAATTTTTGATAGGGGTTGAACTAGGGTCTAAAACCACTTTCATTAGATTGAGACGATGGTTTCTCTCATCATGGGTGCTCATAATATGAATTTAGGCTTACCGATTAAGAGTTATGACTGTTTGAAATTTTGAGTAAATTACTGGGTAATTGAAGAGTGATTAGTGTATCCCATTAGCCCAATCCTAAACTAGGGTTAATATTCTCCTTTCCAACCATCATTAGTCATTTCTCTCCTTCTCTAATCACCTAGTAACCTCCATTAATCAATAATATATCCAAAAACCACTATTTCTCTAATCTAATTAGTGTAATTAGTGGATCTAAAAGAGATTAACGTAAGAAGATAATAGATCTACTGTTTAGGAGCTTTGAGATTTGTGTAGCTGATGTTCCATATCAGATTTGCCTAAGGATTTGTGCACTTTGATCCAAGGTGAGTGATTTTACCTCTATCGCTATACTATGCTTACTTATATGGTAAAAATACGATTTTTATTGTGAAAATTAAAGTAAAAATGTCTGAAAACTCGGATCTGATATAAACAATACCCTAGAACATGATACAAAAAGATGGATTTGTTTTTAACATGATTTATACTATTTACCAACTAGAATTTCTACTTTATAAAAAATCAGATCTAGAATGATTTAGGTTAGTAAATCATGTTGGATGAATTTTATGCATTACTTAGATGTTGTATGATGATGTTTGGTAGTTGTATGGATTGTTTTGATGTGTTTCTTAGTGTTTTTCCATAGTTAGAAAAGTGGTACGTTATTTAGTGTAAACGATATCAAAGTTGTCGAAACAGGATGGAATTTGGTTATGTTATGCTAGAGGATGTGGAGAATCCATTTGGATTATTTCAAGTGATTTGGAGTTGTTTTGATAGTAGAATAGTGGTCGTCCAAAAGAGGTCGTTGGAAAAAATGGTCGTCGAAAGTGCTTAGAATATGGTGGAATTTGGGTATGTTGTTCTTAAAGCCTTAGGGAGCCTACATAACAAGTTTCAAGAGGTTTGGAGTTGGTTTGATGGTCCATAATCAAGTTATCCAAAAGAGCTCGTCGGAAGAAGTGGTCGTCAAAAGTGCTCAAAATGTGATAAATTTTAGATATGTTGTTCTTGAAGCCTTGAGGAGCCTACACAACAAGTTTCAAGAGATTTAAAGTTGATTTGATGGTCCCAAATCAGATTATCCAAGAGAGGTCATAGGAAAAAGTGGTTGTCGAAATTGCTCGGAATGTTGTGAAATTTGGATATGTTGTTCTTGAAGCCTTACGGAGCCTACACAGCAAGTTTCAAGTGGTTTGAAGTTGACTTAATGGTTCAAATCAGGTAGTCAAAAAATGGTGGGTGTAGAGCAAAAGTGGTCAGTGGAGACCAGAATTTGATTTGGGTTGAGGTGCTTTGTGTCACAAACTTGGTTGATTTGGGTATGGACAGCGGAAACTTCGGGTAAGCCTAGGGAAAATCATCTTGGGGTTGGTATATGACTTAGGAAAATTCCGATAAGGGAAAGAGGATGGGGCTGAGTTCTTTCCTTTAAGGATTTTGAACATCTCTTTGAGTTTGGGCCAAGTGATGGGGAAGTTGGGCAAAGTTTAGGAGGAAAGAAAAAACTTCAATTTGTAAAGTTTCAAGATGGCCAAAGTGAACAGGCCCAATCTCTTTTCAAGTCGTACCGACACTTTGGTGGCGACCTATGGGGTCAGGTTTGAGGAACGTGCACGTGTGGTTTTAATGTTTGTGTATGTGTGTTTGTATGATCGTTCGATGTTCATTTTCGATTTTTACAACGTAATAAGGATCAACAACAAATTGATGAGGTGAAGTCATGATGCCTCGACGTGATGACTTTAGAGCTATGACGATATGAATCTACGACATGAGATGGATGAGTAGAGATGTTCCGAACTTTGACGACATAGGACGTTTGATCGAGTACTTCAGATGGGAAGTAAAGGATGGGACTAAAGTAGTCTAAGGAAGAACATTCGATAAGGAGAAGCAGTGTAGAAGGGCATGCGATGTTCTGGAATGAATCGGGTGTGAAAGAGATCATTGGTAACTCTAGATAGGATGGTTGGTCCTAGGGGAAGGGGTATGTGAGAACGCTCACATGTGTACCCTAGACTGTGAGACGGTCTAGCTTGCTATGAGAGGGTAGTACCAATGAGATATGTATCAAAAAGAACGCCGGATCCAACTGTGCCATGAGATGTCGTTGACCTGAGTGGTCGTAGAGTGAGTTATCATGTATCCAAGAGACCTTGAGAAGGTCATGATGAAGGTGGACTTTGTGAAAACCATAACGAAGAGAGACTCTGGAAATGATCATGATGGGGTGAGACTCCAGAAGTGATCATAGCGAAGTGAGACTTCGAAAATACCTTGAGAAGGTCATGATGAAAGGGGAACTTTAAGAAAGCTGCAACGTAGTGAGATTTTAGAAAGGATCATGGAAGTTAGACTTCGGTGAAGATCTTGGAGAAGTGAGACTTCAAGGATGTTTGTAGTGAAGTGAGAGTTCGATGATAAATACGGTGATGATACATGATGACGTGAGACCTTGGCAATATTACAGCGATTCAAAACCTCGAGGATGGTTATCGTTGCATGTTTACCTTATGCTTGTTACGATTGTTATGGTTGGTGTGATTGTTGGATGTCTTATGATGTTGGTATTCTTAAGATTAGTATCCCGACACCCATGACATACTTAGTGTAGTATACCCATACGATGATGACGGTAGTATAGCTTATATTGTGTTCTAACTCTTTGGATGCAAGCACATGTCAGGTATGGTTATCTATACCCTATGTCCTTTACTATATCGCTTTTCATAGTATTTTGAGATTGTTTATCACTCACATCACACTGTTGTCTAACTTGAGGTTTTATTCTTTGCTTGTTACTATCTCGGGTACTCTTAAGAGTAGACTAGATGACATGTTGAATTTGGTACATGGAGTAGTTTAGAAGACGAGCATGAGGCTGGCACTGTAATATTTATTAATAGACTTTGTTGTTTATTCCGCTGTGTAGCATTGTGGAGCTTTATCAGTGTTTTGTCTTATTTATGGAAAGATTCCCCTTGATTTATTTAAATGATGTATAAACTCTATTCCACTTGTTTTGAATGACTATTGTGACCTTGCACTTTGATATTTGTTTTGATTCATTTAGTTATACTTATCTATCTTGCTTGTTTTATATCTATGTTGATATTATATTTTATTCGATGCGTTGTGCATTATACAATAGGTTATGACTAGAGTTTTAGTTATTTCACCCTTAACAAGCATTCTACATTAGTCGGGTACCGTTACAGCACACTATTCGGGTATTTTTAGTACTATGGGTGTATGGCGATCATCACAAGTCATATCAAAACCAACTATTTGCTGAGTCAAAGTGAGAAAGTAAAAAACGGAAAAAGGCATTCACTGCAACTTGGGATGATGAAGATGGAGAAGAGTGCACTGATGGTGAGGAAACCGAAGCGAATTTGTGTTTAATGGGACATTCAATCCATGAAGATAATGACGGTGACTCAAGTGTGGTATCAAAATTTTCTTTTCAAGAATTATTTTTAATGTGTCATGAACTTACTAGAATATGTGATAGTCTTAGTTTTAAGGACAAAAACTTAAAATCTGAAAAAGCTGAGCTACTTCGCATAAACGATAAGTTTGAAACCAAACATGAAAAAGTTAAAGAAACTCAAAATCTTGAATGTGAAAACTATCAGTCTTTGAATAAAGAGTTAAATGAGTGTAAGAAAAATTTTGAGACTCTTGAGAATAAGATTTTTTGATTGTAAAAAAAATGATGACACAAAGAGGGAAAATTTTATCATCAGATGTACCATGCTAGTGAATGAAAACACAACACTTAAATCCAAAATCCAAAACCTTGAGTCAACTGTTAGTTAATTTTCTAGAGGTGAAAAGTCATTGTATGTTGCTAGGAAATCAGCTATATGCAAACAATAGAAAAAGGAATTGGTTTTGGGAAATCACAACACAATGATAAAAATGTTATCGACAATGCTTGAGGTAGAAGTGTATTTTGGAAATGTCTAGGTTGCGGAAAAATTGGTCATAGTTATAGTAGATCTTAAAATAGGAATAAATGTAAAACTGTTGACAAATTTGTGTTCCTAAAGGATCCATTGACAATTCTGATGAATTAAAACATTTTGGATTCGTAAACTCTTTGGTCACAAACACTAATAGACTTATGAAGTTTTCTAGGTCATCTTTTTCTTCCCATGTGTAAGTATGTTGGTAGGCCTAAAAATAGCAAGAATGGGCTCTGGAATCAGGCTATTCTAGACGCATAATGGGCGATAAATCAAAGTTCCTTAGCCTAGAAAACTATAGAGGTGGAAGTGTTACTATAGACGATAAGGTAAGTGTAAGTTTATTGGAAAATGTAAAGCAGGTAACAATACTTTCTTTTTTACGGTTGTTCCTTATGTTGAAAACTTACATCATAATCTCATCTCTATAAATCAACCAGTTGATAAAGGCATGAGCATTGTCTTTGATATTTACATATGTAAAATCATTGATGAGTCTACAAGTGAGATTGTGTTTATAGGTCAGAGAAAAGGGAATGCCTACACTCTACCTTTTAATGATTCAATCATTTTTAGGTGCTTAGTTGCTAGAGATTAGGAAGCCACCTTGTGGCATAGAAGGCTAGGACATGCTAATACGGGATTATTGGAGAAGCTTGAGAGAAATGAGTTATTTAGAGGATTGCCACATTAGTGATTCAAGAACAGTAAAGCATGCAAAGCTTGTACAAAGAGTAAATTTAATAGATCATCTTTTCATACCAAAGACACCATGAGTACCACTAGAGTTCTTGAATTAATTCATATGGATATTTTGGGACCTAATATGTTTAAATGATAAGAAGCATTGTTATATGTTAGTTGATGATTACTCTTGGTTTACTAGGATTTACTTTCTAGCCAAAAAGTTTGAAACTTTTAATTATTTTTAAAAATTTGTAAATCTTATTCAAAATGAAAAAGGTGTTTCAATAATAATTGTAAGAAATGATCGTGGTGGTGAATGTTGGAATTTCAAAAATCTTTGTGAAGAAAATGGTTTGAACATGAATTCTCTGTATTATGAACACCTCAACAAAATGGAGTAGTTGAAAGGAAGAATCGTAAACTGCAAGAATTGGCTAAACAATATTAAATGAATAAATCCTCATTTTCCTTTTGGACAAAGATGGTTAATACTTCATGTCATGTAATGAATAGAATAATAACCAGAGTAATATTTAATATGAGTTATCGTTTAACAAGAAGCCTAACATTGCATATTTCAAGGTACTCAGGCGTTCGTGCTTTATTTTTAATACATGCAATTATCTACAAAAATTTGAGTTCAAAACATATGAAGGGATTTTTATGGGTTACTCATCAAGGAGCAAAGCTTATTGAATTTTCAACAAGTGCTTGAAAACTATTGCGGAGACAATCAACTTAAAGTTTAATGAGTCAAATGTCGATGCAACTACAAAGAATAACAAAAGGAATAATGGAAATGATGGTGTAAATGTAAGATGGGTTGAAGACAACAACAGAGTTGATACATGAACTATTGAGCCTTCGAGATCATGTTTGGAAACTGATAATTTGAAGGTCCAAGCAAATCATCCACAAGAATTGGTTATAGATAATGCAATGGCAGGTACACAAATATGCTCTTTTTTTAATAGAAATCTTTGTGCATGTGTATTCATAGTGGTTTTATTTCTGAAATTGAACCAAAAAAGATTGATGTTGCATTTAGTGATGAACGTTGGATATTTGCCATCCAAGATGAACTTAACCAATTTGTGAAAAATAACGTTTGGAAATTAGTTCCTAGACCAAATAACTATCCAATTGTAGGGACTAAATGGGTGTTCAAAAATAAATTTGATGAATTCAAAAGAATAATTAGGAAAAAATATATATTGGTTGCAAAGGGATATAATCAAATAAAAGACATTGATTTTGAGGAAACATTTTCCCCAGTTGCTAGGTTAGAGGCCATTAAAATTTTGCTAGCATTTGCAAGTTTTAAAGCTTTTAACTTAAACAAATGGATTTCAGAAGTGCTTTCCTAAGTGGTTACTTGAAAGAAAAAGTTTATATAGAACAACCTTCTGGTTTTTAAAGGCATGAATTTTCAAATCATGTATACAAACTTGAAAAAGCAATACATAATATTAAACAAGCTCCTAGGGCTTGGTATGAATGCCATAGTGCATATCATTTGGAAAATGGATTTAAAAAGGAAAGTGTTGACGGTACTTTATTTATAGTGGAAATTAGCCACAAGGGCCACTTTAGCAAGTGGAATTAGTTTCTAGGACACACAACTGAAATAATTACTTTCAAGGACAAAACGTAAAATAATTAGTTTCTAGGGCCTAAAACCTATGAAATTATGTCCTTGAAAGTAATTGGACTGCTGACTTTGTCCTTGAAAGTAATTATTCTGCTGACTTTGGCCTTTAAAGTAATTTCTTTGAATGTGTGTCCTAGAAACTAATTGGACTGTAAAGTTTGTCCTTCTGGTGAAATGCCCCTTTACATGTGCATAATAACTTTCTGATTGTACAAATTTATGTTGATGATATCATTTATGGTGCCACTAATGAAAAATTGTCAGAAGTTTGAAAAAGTCATGCATGATAAGTTTGAAATGAGATTTGTATGAGAATTTAAGAATAATTTCTATGATTTCAAGTCAAGCAAAGCAATAAGAGAATTTTTATCTTGCAAACCGAATACGTGAAGGAGCTGTTAGAAAGACTTGGTGTCGAGAATGCAAAAGCCACTTAGAGCCCATAAGCCCTTCAACCAAGCTTCATAAAGATGAAAAAGAACTATTGTTGATCAAAAGAAATATCGAGGTATCATTGGTTCTCTTCTTTATCTTACTACTTCTAGACCAATCATATTTTATATTTATCTTTGTGCACATTTTCGAGATAATCCAAAAGAATCCCATTTAAAAGCCGCAAAATTAATATTGAGACATTTTTGCACTCACAAAAATTTGGATTATGGTATCCCTCATGTGATAATTTTGACTTAATTGATAATTCTGATGTTGATTATACCGGTTGTCTTGTAGATAGAAAAAGCATTAGTGGAACATATTTCTTGTTAGGTCAATCATTAGGTTCATGGTCAAGTTGAAAACAAAATTATGGTTCATCGTCTACAACCAAAGCATAATATGTTGCCTTAGGAAATTGTTGTGCTCAGACTTTGTGATGAGGCAAACTTTATTAGACTTTGACTTGATGCTTCAGCATGTGCCCTTAAACTGTGATAGTAAAAGTGCAATTGATTATCAAATAATCTTCTTAGCTACCTAAGTACTAAACTATAGACGTAAGACATCATTTCATTCGAGAACATATTTCAAAAGTGGACATCTGCATTGAATTCTTCTCTATTGATTTTTAGCTTGTTGACATCTTTACAAAACCTCTTTCAAAAGATAGATTTTCATGATTATGTCAAGATTTGAGGATTATGGATATAGACTAGTACGATTTATGTACGTTTGAGTATTTATTTTAGTTTTTTTTCTCTTTTCATTTTTTTAGGTTTTGTTTCCAGTTTTTCCCTTTTCTCCACTGATATAAAAAAATTCCTTGCTTGGTTATTTAATTTAGTTTCTTTTCTTTTAAACCTTTCTTTTCAAAATCGTCAAGGATGAAAGAAAAATATACTCTTAGATTTCTCCAAAAACTTTGCTTTTGGAAAACGTGATTACAACTGATTTGAACCTTTTATGCTTATCAAATCCATGAGTAATGATTACATTGTCGTTCGAAGATTGACTGTTGTGCTCTTGAATAAAATATTAACATTATATATTATAGCTTAAGTTAATCATGAGTTACTGACATTCTATTTCATATTATTACATATCTCATAACATCTTCTTACCTATCACATTCTATCAATCCATGTTATTTATTATTCTATTAATGTTTGGCTAAGATTAACATAAACCAGAATGTAGTAAAATTTCATTGGCTAAAAGTAATTATTGAGGACAAGTCATGTACATGCTCCATATAAAAAGTAAAACACATATAATATATTTTAGAAAATAATCTAAAATTTAATGATTAAATGCATATGCATGAAAAATGGATATGGTATGGACGTAGAATTACATTACCAAAAGGTATTCGACCTATACTGAAAATTCTTTAACGTCGGTGTATATTAGGTCATCAAGCAATGTTTTTTCCCTCATCTAAGAGACATCACGGCAATGTATGAGTATAAGTATCTTGATCTCATTTATAATGAGTTAGGGATAAAACTATCCTTACATAAATAATTCACTCCAAGAAAATATATATGGTTTGTAGGCTGAATTTATTGATGATTGAACTACATGTCATAGAATTAACCAGTCTATATTTAAAATTGTCATCCATTTTCTGTTAGGGATATGATTGAGATCTATTATAGTTGCTATAATTTATGTCTGATGTCAAACTAGAAATATATAATTTTAATATTTTTACTCATGATTTATGATCTTTTGTTGCCTCTTTGAATTTGATGATTGTTAACCCGTAATTTGATAAAAACAAAAAGGGAGTAAGGTTAAGATTTGGTGGTAGTAATTTATTTGACAATATATAAGATGCATGTTTCTTCTCTCTGATTTAACTCTTAATCATCTCTGACATTTCTGAACTTTTTACTAAGTTATGAAACATGCTTGAAAAGGGAGTATTTGTGTAAGGGGTACGTGTGTATTGAGAGTATCTATGTAAGGGGCTTAACTAGCATTTTTTTTTTTACATATATCAAACACATCTATATTTTATCTGTAAATCTTAACATATGTTTGTTACCATCAAAAGGGAGAGATTATGGAATGGTGCGATTGATGATTTTTGTTTGATGTTAATAAATATATGTTTTAATTAATGTATTTGTTTAAAGCCAAGTATTTACAGGGTTCTGACTTCAGGCAAGATGTACAAAAGAGTTTGTGAAGAGATCTAATTTTTATAAGTACAAAATATAAGCCTGTATACATAAAGAATCTTAAAAAAGGGAATCACAACAAAAAAGGAGCAAAAGTTTTGGAGCAAGGAAATATATTACTACAATCATTTAATTTCCAATACACAATCAAGTGAATCTAGAAAGCACAAATATTTGGAGTAATATATTTTGAAAGTCACAATAAATAAAGGAGGAAAAGATTTAGAACATGGAAACTATTTCTACAATCGTTTAGTATTCAATACACAATCAAGAGAATCCAGAAAGTAAGAACACTTAGAGTAATATATTTTGAAAATCTAAGATATATCAAAAGTTTCTTTCTCGATATATGGATCTTTCTATTTATTACAAGAGGAAAGAACATAATCCATATTCAACTATCAAAAAGATTCTCTCCATTCACTATATAACAAAACTCAACACACATTAATGCATCAGTAGTGAAAACTATCACCGGTATTATCTCAAAACACATGAACAACATCTATATATATAACCATTACTAATCATCCATCAAACTCCCTACCTCCACTCCACACCAAACATCCAACTCATCTTAAGCACATCTCTTTCACAAACGCAGCCAACAAACTTTGTTATTATCTCACAAAACCAAATTTCTAAGTAGTGGAAGCCTATTTTGGCTACGTTGTTATTTTGAGGAATCAAATTGAAGTGGAAGAATATAACTTTTATTGAGGTGGACTAATCACATGGAAAAGAAAAAGGAGAGGCTTTGTTTTTTATTTTAAAGTTTGCAATTTTATTTTATTTATTTATTTGAACTCTAGATTTTGATTTATAAACTGCGTGTTGTAGTTCATGGATTCTCGTCTCAGCGTATTATACGAGGAAAAGTCACTAGGCATAAAATTAGAAGATTTGTTAGTAGGGTTTTGTGAGTTTACCAACTGTAAGCGTCTGAAATTTAACTCTAGTAGTAACTTTAAGGGCAACAGTGGACATTAGGTCAAAACTGAATATATCTTTGTGTTCTTTGTTTTTCACATTTATATTTTCATACTTTATTTTATTTTTTAATATATCAGTAACTTTGTGAAATATTTTCAATACCCTATTCTCTCCTCCTTATAGGGTATAGTGCATGATCTTACACATTGTATATGGTTGGACATCCATAATAAAGATCTCCACCAGAGGAACTAGCACCTGCTAGAGCATTGCATTCAATCAACGCACTAGGGTGTTCTTGCTCTTCCTCTTGCTTAGGCTTGTATTCTATAATCGGTTAATGTGCATGTCTTTGATTTTCTCCTTTTCAACATACAAAGGTAGTCACATGAGGTCTCAAACAAGTTTGTTTCTCATGTTGTTCACTGCTAGAACAAGATTGACCTCCCTTTCGATTTCTCTTCAATAGTTTGCTGATATAAGATATCTACAATATATTGTACATATACAATCAGTCGTAATATTTTTAAATTGTCAAAATTGTAGTTGCAGTCGGCAAATCATGCAAGTAGTTTCAATAGTTTGAAGTAGATTATAGGAATGACCAGAGATTAATAATGTGTGAAGTCATTTATAGCGTAACTAATGCGAAAGCCAAACGCTGTTTAAAACAAAAACCACGCTAGTAACGGATGCGGTCCTCTCTATCACTTACCTTATGCTAAGGCGGGGGTTATATTAATTCCCCTGCTCGAGGCATGCCTAAAATAAATATTTGGGTGATTTTGTAGTTAAATGTACTTTTGTCATTTGATGGGGTGTGAAAAAAGAAATATAAAGTGCGGGAAATTAGAAGTATTTTTAGGGTGTGAAAAAAGATTGTTGGCGTGCAAGTAGAATTGGCCCTACAGGTTTTCATATTCAAACTTGCAAAATGATAATAAGCAAAGGTTTGGCAAAGTTGCACTACTACACACTAAAATGCATTTTACTTGATTTAGTGTTTATGGAGACATGAAAGAAAAGAGTGAGGAAGAAGAGTAATAAGGAAGAAGATTGTTGATGCCAAAAATAGCCACCACCACCCACTTGTATGTGAAAGCACCAATTAACCAATAACACTATTCAAATAAAGGTAAGAACATAGATCACAGGATAATTTGCAAAAAATAAATGAACATACAAGTTTTATAGTAGTTTGGCAAACTTCGGCTTATGTACACTCTAATAATCTTTTATTTATGCTATAAGATTACAAGTACAAATGTTTTTTGCCTCAGAAAGTAATGCAGGAAAAGAAAATAGTGAAGAAGAAGGGCCAACCACTAGATCCTCCAAATGAACCATGAAGCTTGTATTTATAAGGAAAGATGGCAAAATATCTTTTTGAAATTTCGGTTGTGGAGTCTCCAAATCCAGATGAGGTCACCCTATTATGTAGGCCCCACTTCCATCAAAATAACGATCTATGACTATCGTTTTTCTTGCTCCATTTCACATGCGATCGATATGGTGGGTCCCACCATGTAATATCTTGCTATTCCGAAATTCCATGCATAGTTGACTTGTAGATTTCAAGATATCGATCGTTTTCCACTGAGTTGAGTTGTAAAATCGATATGGCACGATCCATAATTGGTAAATAGGGATCGTACCCAATCCATTTTCAGTAAATGGTCTTCCGCTTTTGCTTCGCCACTCCTTCATATTATCATTTATGCCTGATCTCTAGGCTTCACAATCATAACTCTAGGTTTCTGGCCTAGATGACAGTCAAGTCTAACTTGTCCACTCAGGTTAGATATAGCAAGATCAAAATGCCAAATAACACTTTCCCCCAAAGTACGTCTTGTGCCGAACATGATGTGCTTTGGATCGAAGAAAGTTTTATAGTCGTCGATAAGAAATCCATCCAGTTTTCTTAATAGTAGCTATCCTTCCATTAATTTTTTTTCCCAAAGTGCCATATCTCTCTTTGATCGTCATGATGCTTGGTTGATTTCCAATAGTATAAATTCAGGATTGTATTCCATTAGTTGCTATCTTTGTCCAATTCTATGGGGCTAGTAAGCTTTGGCTATTTGATCCAATTTCATTTTTGAAATCTTCAGATAATAATTCAATTTCTTTCAATTTTGAAAATTGAATTTTTAGAATATACACATGCACATTCAGGTACATGTCTCTATCATTGGCTCCCGGACGTAATCGTATGCTCACGGGTTGTCGCCAATTCCTTGTAGTTTAATTGCAATTGAGTTGCAATTCCTTGTTTATAATTTTTTTAATGAAATAAGGATTGTAATAAGTCACTCGATGAGAAGGGACTTCAAGTTCTACAGGGATGATGGCTTCGAAGCCGTAAGCAAAGACGAATGGAGTATGGCCAATCGTGGACTTATGGGTGATGCGGTATGCCTGTAATGCTGTTGAGAGTTCATCCACCCACTTACCTCTAGCCTTTTCAAAAATTTTCTTCAGAATGGAATTTATGATTTTTTTCACATCTCCAACTTGTCCATTTTCTTGAGGGTGAGCAACTACCGCAAATCTCTTTTCAATATGATGCTAATGGTAGAAGTCTTTGGATTCAGCACTGTCGAATTGGGTCCCGCTATCAGTTATGATTGTTTGGGTAAGACCAAAATGTCAAATGATGCTTCGGCCAACAATTTTTTTTCGTTTTGATCATGGTTAAAGGTTTAGCTTCAGTAAATTTGATGAAGTAATCAACTGCTACGATGGCGTATTTCGCACCACCTTCAGAAATCGGGAAGGAGCTGATGGTGTCAATGCCCCAAGTAGAAAATGGCTATGGACTGACCATTTAAGTAATTTCCATCGACGGGGCTCTCGGAATTTTTGCAAAAATCTGGCTCTTGTTACACAATATAGCGTAATCAGCTGCATCTTGATTGATAGTTGGCCAGTAATACCCATAGTGGAGTATTTTCTTTGTTAAGGTTTCCCCCCAGTGCTAACAAACTTTTCCAACGATTTGGCCTCTCTGTTTTGATCACGGGGAATGTACATGATGTTATAATACTTAAAGTTAGTCAATAGCTCTTGGACTCGGATAAGGTACGGAGTTAGTCATTGTCCTTTAGCCTGGTAGTCTCCCCTGACTTGGTATAACATCAACCGGGAATCGTAAAAGATTTCAAGAGATTTTATTCCCAATTCTCTGACAAGTTTAAGTCCAGCAATCAGAGCTTCATATTCAACTTCGTTATTCGTTGCACGGAAGTCAAGCTTCAAAGCATAGCAAATTGATTTATCCTCTGGGGTTACTAGTACAACTCTAGCTCTAAAACAACGATCGTTGGAGGCTCCATCAGTGTATATTTTCCATTGGATGGTAAGGGCTTCACTGCTCTCTGGGAGATCATCATGTGCAATGAACTCAACTATAAAGTCAGCCAGTGCCTATCCCTGGATGGCTCTCCAAGGGAGATAGGTAATGTCAAATTGGCTTAGCTCGATGTTCCACCTGAGTAACATTCCACCCGTCTCAGGTCGTTGTACGACCCGTCCTAACAGCTAGTCAGTGTAGACGTTGATGGGATGAGCCTTCGTAAGGCAATCAATAGGCAGTATGCCAATTTCTCTATCTTCAGATATTTTCATTCAACTCCTGTTGATCGCTTGCTAACATAATAGACCGGTCTCTGCATTCGATTCTCCTCGCGAAGCAGTGCGGTACTTATAGCATGAATCGACATGGCTAAGTAGATATACAAGTCTTTGTGATCCACCAGCTTTGACAAGATGGGAGGTTTGTCTAAGTGGTTCACCAGAGCTTGGAATGCATCTTTACACTCCTATGTCCATTCAAAGTTCCTCTTCCCACTTCTAGTCAGGTCGAAGAAAGGAATAATTTTATTAGTGGCACTGAAAATAAACTGACTTAGAGTCGTAACCTTCCTATTTACACTTTGTACTTGTTTGATAGTTTTTGGCACTTGGATATTGCGTATTGCTCGAATCTTCTCAGGATTAGCTTCAATTCTGCGAGAGTTAACAATGAAACCCAGGTATTTCCCTGACATAGTGTCGAAAGAACATTTCAAGGGATTGATTTTTGTTCCATATTTTCGGAGAACATTGAACATCTCTGCTAAGTCATCGATGTGGTCGTTTGATCGCCGTGACTTCATGAGCATATCATCCACATATACTTTCATCAATCATTGATCCGATCTTTAGACATTCGGTTGACTAGTCTCTGGTAAGTAGCTTCGACATTATTTAGTTCAAATGGCATCACAACATAACAATATAGCCCTAGATCGATAATGAAGCTGGTGTGCTCCTGGTTGGGGATGTGCATCGGGATCTGGTTGTATCTGAAGTATGCATCCATAAATGAAAGATAACAACTCGTGTCGTGTAGTTGAGTCCACCAGCTGGTCGATCCTTGGAAGGCAAAAATTCTATTTCAGACACGCCTTGTTTAAGTCCGAATAGTCAATGCACGTCTGCCACTTTCCATTTGCCTTTCTCAAAATACTGGATTTGATACCCATTTTGGGTATAGGGCGTCGCGAATAAACCCATTGCATTTGAGCCTATCCACCTCCTCTTTAAGAACGGTAGATCTCTCTAGATCTATGCCATGCTTTTTCTGTTTCACCAGGATATGCCCCGGGTCGATATTTAATGCCTGGCACACAATTGTCGGTGAGATCCCATACATGTCAAATGGGTCCAAGCAAATGCATCAAGATTCGCTTGGAGAAAGCTAGCTAATTCCTTCATCGTCATTGCACTGGGCTGTGATCCGATCTTCAGGACCCATGATGGGTCATCGTGGCTGACCGTAATGTCGATCGTTAGCTCATTGGGTGCAGTCTTGGATTCTTAGGGATCCTCTTCTTCATCTTTCAGGCCTATATCTTTATAGAACTGACTATGGTGTTGTTGCTTGATATTGGCCTTACGTTATGAGCTGAAAAATGCTTAAGTGGATTTGCCCAATGGGATCAGTTCTGATCCCTTTTATTAGTGGGACTTAAATAGTTTTTGGTTTGACATAAACATATTAGACTATGTAAACCTAAAATCGAACAATGGGACATGCCATATATGACTTGCATACTTGAACAAGCATATGGCCTTGAATTGGATGTCTACCACTTCAGACTTGAATAGATTAACATATTTGTACTTGTACGAAACTACACAACACTGCACTAAACTGTACTTAGCATGTGGGATGTCTGAATTGGGTTCGCAAAGTCGCATAGGCGATGGGATCAGTGTTGGCCCCTTGCCTTGGCAAGTCTTGTAACTTCAACACTTTGGTGGTGTATGTAGGCATGGAGAACGACAGTTGGATTTGATGGTGATCCCTATGTTCGAGCATTTTTCTAATGCATAGTCAATGGCATGAGAGCCGGTCAGGATGGCATGTGATGACGGTTGCTCCATTTGAACTTTTGGATCTCATCATAAGTTGGTGAGCCTAGTGATGGATTCTAGGTGCTTTGAGTGATTATCTGCAATAGTTGAAGATCATGATTATAAGCACGTTGAATCAAATGTCGAGTAGGGTTCAGCCTCGTGTTGCGGGTAGCTACATAGTTGGATCTTGCTTTGAGTTTGAATCCACTTGTGCATTCGAGTAACGTGCCTTCCATTCAATGTATTCACAATCTATTGCTCATCGTTCAGGTTGGAATGATAATCAGTCGCCCATAAGCCTGGGCATCAATCTGACGATTCTATATCTAAGCATCTTTTCAGTTGTAGCCTCGAGTCGTTGTAAACACTAGGTATGAGTCACGGTATTGAGCTATCACAGTCAAGTTTTTGGATGATCACACTTCTACCCCTGGTCTTCGGTTGATAAATGTACTATATGGATGGTTAAGTCTCATCCTAGTCATGTTTATACTCCCACCAAAGCTCCGAATACTTAGAGTTGATCGATGAATAGTCGGCTCACATTCATCTTGATTCTGGCTCATGCACCCAAGGTCAAGGGTAAATGTCAAGAAGTAGAATGACATGTCACGTTTATTTTGGTTTTACACTCTTTCCCGTTGAATCATGGGATTGAGTTAGTTGATGGAAGGCTGAGTCGCGCCTATTCTGGATTGTATTATGGCTTTTCCTTTCTGGGGGAATACTTCAATGCCTCATCAGATTTCAGGTATGAGCTAAGTACTGGACAGTTAATCACGTCCACTTTTGATGCAGACATCGCCATACTCTAGGCAAGGACCAAAGAATGGATGGTTAAGTCACAACCAATCTATGATTGTTAATGCCCCTGTCAAAAAAAGGGCATGGATCAGTTTGTGGATGGTCAAGTCACATCTTTTTCGAACTACTCTTTTGTTCGAATCATGGTTAGAGCTAGTGAATGAACGGTCGTGTCGCATTCATTTAGAGCTGGATGGTCCGATACGTTTTTGATTTATGTTTTCCTATCAAACCAAGGGATAGAATTAGCTTAAGAGCAGTCGAGTTAGGTCATTTGGTTTCTTACTCCTCTTGACGGATCAAAGGATGGTGATAGAGAATAAATGGTCAAGTCACACTCATTCGTGGTTTATTATCCTATCCATGCTCTGGTGACCGAAGCTATTCGACGGACGTTCAGGTCATAATCATTTGTGGTTGGTGTGGATCGATACTAACCTTTGATCCATTGGCATAATGTAGAAAGTTTGGATCGATACTGCCCGTCGATCTGATGGCACGATAAAGTTGGTTACCCATAACTTCGGATGTCGTTTTGATTGATTTTGTATTAACGCCACCTTGCAGTTGTTGCCTTTCATTGTAAAGAACACCAAGCCAAAGCTATGATGAGCTGTCATATTCAGCTTTCGATAGTTTGTACTCCTATCCCCAGTCTTGGGTTAGCGAAGTTAGTTCATGGATGGTCGAATTCCATCCATAACGAGTTTATACTCCTCCTGTCGAGTTCAGGTAAGAGTTTATGAAATAATGAGTGGTCGAACTACACTCGACTATTTATTTATACTCATATCTGCACTATGCAGATAAGGGTTTGTTGACGAATGGTTGAATCATACCCAATTTGTGTTTGTACTCCATTCCACACTCTGGAGACTTAGAGTTATTCTAGAAAATAGTCGAACCATATTTTCCTTAGTCATTTCTTTTGCCCCCAAGTCAGGGGTAGAAGTCGAAGAGTGGTCGGTCGTATCACGTTCACTCTTACTTGGAGTTCTTCATGTCGAATCGTGGGAAGGAGTTGATTAGCGGATGGTCATATCACATCAGTTCTATGTTTTATAATCAGCCTGTCGGTTTAGAGGGGAGAGTTAATGGATGAACGGTCGAACCACATCCATTTTCTACCTATACTCTTATCCACTCTCTGGGGACCAAAGTTTGTTGATGGGCGGTCAGTCGCACCCATTTGGTGTTTATACTCCAATTCACACTGGGGGACTAGAGTTATTTGTTGGATGGTCGAACCGCATGTCTTGATTTGGATTTTGGGCTTACCGATATCCGGGCTAAGCTTAAATAGTTCATCGTACTTTAGGCGCGAACAAGGTCGTGGATGGACGTACCACATCCTCCTTGGATTGAACGGTGAAATCACGTCCAATTTTAGCTTGGGCTCTCAAACTGCTCCCTGCATCTAGGGTAATGAGTTAACGCGTGGATGGTCATATCGCATTCGGATCCTGCTTCTGCCAAGTCTTGGGAGTAAGATGAGTGTTCTAGCAAACTTCAAGCTTGAGCAGAGGAGAAGATGGTTAGATCGCATCCACTTTGAGTCGTGTGCTTGCCCCCAAGTCAAGTGCAAGAGTTGAGGAGCGAACAGTCGAACCACGTCCACATTTTATGGTATTTATACTTCAGACCATGCCGAGGGACCAGAGTTGATCAATGGATGGTCGAAGCATGTCCCCTTTTATGTTTATACTTCGGTCTCCACTCTGAGGACTAGAGTTTTATGATGGGTGATCAGTCACACCCATTTGATGTTTATACTCTAGTCCATATTCTGGGGACTAGAGTTGATCGATGGACGTTTGGTCACACCCGTCTGATGTTTATACTCCAGTCTGCGCTTTGGGGACTAGAGTTGGATGATGGACGATGAACCGCATATATCCTTTTTGTGTTTATACTCTGATCCACACTCCGAAGACTAGAGTTTTATGATAGATGGTTAGTCAAACCCATTTTTGATATATACTCCACCTGTCAGGTCAAGGAAAGAGTTGTAAAATGAACAGTCGAGTCATGTTCATTCATGGGAAGGAATTCTACGCCTAGTGTCATGGATAAAAGTTGGCGAGTGGACGGTTAATTCACATCCACTTAGTGATTAAGCAATGGATGGTCGGACCACATTCATGGTCCATGCTTGGATTGGAAGGTCAGGTCTCATCCAATTTGCTTCGTACTCCTCCCAACAAGTCAAGGGAAAGATAGGTTGGGTTGATGGTCAAGTCACATCCACCTCATTTTGCAGTTGTGCCCTTGTGTCGAAGGCAGCGATTGATGAGTAGATGGTCAATCACTCCCACTTTAAGTCGAGCTCCCAGATTGCCTCCTGTATCTAGGGTAGGAGTTAATGTGTGAATGGTCAAATCACGTCCACTTTCGTTAGACCTCGGTCTTGCTGAGCTTTGGGAGAGGCATAAGTATTATGACAAACTTCAAGTATGAGCCGAGGAGTGGATGGTCGGGTTGCATCCACTCCAAGTGTTTCTCCGATCTTCAAGTCAAGTGCAGATGTTGATGAGTGGACAGCCAGTCATGTCCACTTTGTATTGGATTCTGACCTTGCTGGACTCTGAGTAAGGCATAGATATTTTGTCAAAATTGAAGCATAGAGTAAAAAGTGGATGGTCGAGTCACACACAATTTCCATTTCGAGTCATTACCCCTAAGTAAGGGGCATATGGTAGCTGATGAGTGGTTGAATCAAGCTCGTCTTGATGATCCTCCAAAGGTCTAATCATGGTCTGTGGAGGTTGGTTGGTGCCCAACTCTAAGTACTTAGTCACCTGCATCATTTGGAAGTAGTATAGTTCAAGTTGGTCGTAGTTCACAACATAATTGAAATTGAAATAAACCTTATTGATAAGTGCAGCAGCATTGTTTGCTCGCTATCCACTTCACCCCAGCCCTTCTTAGCTGGAAGTCGACCGTTGGTGGTCCAATTGATAATCAAAGTTCTTTATTGGTCGGATGTTCCCTGCCTGTCATTCTACGGGGCTTGCATATATTATTGAAACTTTCCTTTCCGGATCATCTTTCTAATCACATCTCGAAGATGTCTACAATCACTGATGTTATGACCGCATGTATATTGAAATCTACAACATTTCTTGGATTTCTTCTGAGTTTCGATGGACTATCTCGAGGCTGATTTGCAGTACTACTCCAAGTCGTGAGTCTCTACGTAGATGTTATCGATTAAATCATTCAAAGAAGTACATGAGTCCAAATTTGCGATTCTGGGTTGTTTCCTAGAATCGGAGTCCTCATCTAAGGCCTCAATGCTACCCTCACTTTGAATTCCTTCTGCCAATGGGCCTGCATCATTCTTTCTCCAAGTCTGCTCTACCTCTTCCTTGTTTATGAAAATGTGTACGTGTTTAATATAGTACACACGGATCGTGTAATATGATGTATAACACACAAATATATGACTAATCACAGATAATAGAAAATTCAGTAAAATAGAAAAATCACACCAGTGATTTTTATACTGGTTCGGAGCACCGTCCTACGTCCAGTCCCAGACTTCTATCTGGATTTGCACTACCAACTACCTCGCTTCACCCGGAGGAACAGGTTTACAACACCCGAACAGCCGAACGGGATTTCGTGCCTCTTACAACACCGAGGACTTCAACAAAAACAAATACAATTGCCGTTGACAACTTGTGCTCTTGATAACACGGATTTGTCACTTGTAGTACACCTTTCCTATAATCTTATCCTCAAAATATGTGAATGATGTTTGTGAAGATTGAAGGAAGTATATTACTTATTGAATCAAAAGATATGAAATAATTTCAATGATTCAATAAGCAATTGAAATATTTGAGAGCTTTTAGAATGCAAGAGTATTTAGAAAGTAAGATCAGAAATTAGAGCAAGAATTAATTATCTATGAATCAATGATTTAGACGTGTTTATATAGAGAATAAATGGCTGTAACTCTTTGTGAAGAGTAGCCATTAATAGATATGATCATTGATGAAAGGTAAGAGATGCAACCATTGGAGAAAGAAGTGTCTTTTGGGAAAGGTTGCTCTCTGTTTAAAAAAACGGTCGACATGTCAAAAATGGCCGGTAGACAGGATTTCAAATATATAGACGTTATGTGCATGTGTGTACGTTCATTGTGCATTTTACACAGAAACAGTCGACCGCCTGGTTTATTACCGGTCGACCGGTCCCTGTAAAATTGCACAATGAATGTGCAATGCCATTCAAACGTATATATATCGATTATATTGAGGTGCATGATTATTTGAGGATAGATTTTAACAAGTTTAACACTATTATAACATCAAATAATCAACCTATAATCTAGAGTACCATATGTAGCTCTTTTGTGTCTCTTTATAGCCATGATGTCTTCGTTTTGTCGATCGCCTTTATTTCTTTGTCAGAAATCAAAACTTCATAGAATCTGTGACTCAACATTCTCCCCCTTTTTGATTGATGACAACATATATCTGAAGTTCTGAATCTCCCCCTGAATATGTGATCTCCCCTGAGATTTTGTCTGTATTCTTTATATATATATATATTCCTGCAAATAATTGTTAGCACTTTCTCCCCCTTTGTCATCGACAAAAAGGAGTAATAGATAATGGAATAATATAGGAATGTATCAACCAGAATATCCATGCATAGCAAAACATAACATATCCAAGCAAACCAAAGTATCATACACACCATAAAATCATACGAATAAAAGTAACGACACTATTTAGTACAAGTGTCGAATGATGTTTAAAGTACTAAACCAAAATATAGAGATAGAAAACAGAATCTAGGATGAGTCAGATGTTGTCTCCTCTTTTCTTAAGTGGGACCTGCAAAAAAATATAATTAAGACCATGGTACCCACTTTTTATGGGGTCCTAAGAGTTAGATCTTAGGAATCCAAACCCATACGGGTCCGGTATCCCCTTTATATACATAATTAGAATTATAATGCACAGTATTCATGAATTGCTGAATGTATTTGTTCCTAATCAAATTGTTATTTGTTTTAGGAACCCATATTTTGATAGCCTTTGTATTTTTCTTTTGAAATTTCACAACTGGCTTTGGTTTGGAATATAATAAACTAAGATTTTTCTTAACTTCAGTCTTTTGTACTTTCTTCTTTCTTTTATTATCAAGATGTTTCTTGATTTCTTGTTTCTTATATCCCAAACCTTGTTTATTTGATGTAGATTGTGAATTTTCAATGATTTTTGTCAAACTTTCTCGACCTTTGTTAAAGTTAGAAACATTTTGAGTAATGTCATCAAACTTTGTTTGTAAACTAGCTTTTTCTAGGTCTAGGATTTTGACTTTTGCCTTAAGCTCATGATTTTCAGTAGTGAGAGCATTATTTTTCTCTTTTTGAGCTTCTATTTCTTGACTCAAAAGAGATAGTTGAGAGTCAACATTAGATGATGATTCTTGAATTTTTTCAAGTTCTTCTTCTAATATTTTCTTCTCATCTTTTAACATATCCCGTTCAAACTTTGCTCTACTTAAATCTGCTTTGACTACTTTTAATTGACGTTTTATGTCTTTATATTTGACTATCAATTCAGCATTAATATCAAGTAATTCATCAAATGTAGGAATTTGTACCTCATCTTCTGTTGCCATAAAACAAACATTAGCTTGTTCATTCTATGAATCATTTTCACTTTCTGATGAAGATGAGTCTGAATCATCCCATGTTACTGAGAAGGCTCGTTTCTTTGACTTGTCCTTCTTATATTTGAATTTGTCATTTTCTGACTTCTTCTTTTGTTCTAGACAATCCTTCTGCATGTGCCCCTTTTTATGGCAGTTGAAACATTCTATAGCGGATGAAGATGGTTTATTTGAACCAGGTTTCCTTTTGTTGTAACGACTGGCTTTTCGATATTTTAGGAATTTTTTGAATCCTTTTGCAATGAATGCCAGATCTTCATCTTCAGAATCTGATTCATTTTCATCTTTCTCAGCATGAAATGCTACATTTTTCTTTTCTTCTTTCTGTTCTTTTCTAGCATGCAAATTTGCTTCATAGGACATTAGATTTCCTATCAATTCATCTGGCTTCATGATGGAAAGGTCATTAGCTTCTTCCATTGCTAATACTTTTCCTTCCCATTCACTAGTCAGAGAATGTAGGACTGTTGAAACAACATCAAAATCTGAATATTTTTGCCCTAATCCGATAAGTGCATGATGAATGGTTTGAAACCTTGAATACATATCATTGATTGTCTCATTCGGTTTCATTTTGAAATTTTGAAACTGACTTTTCAGCATGGCTATTTTGGCTTGTTTAACCTTGTTAGTACCTTCATGAGAGGTTTTCAGCGTTTGCCAAATTTGATATGCAGTAGTGCAGATACTAACACGGTTATATTCATTTTGGTCTAATGCACAAAACAACATATTTATTGGCTTTGCATTTACGGCTGCTGCAGTTTTCTCAACCGCTGTCCATTCTGAATATTCAGTTGTTTGATTCACTATTTCCTTTTGGGTAGCATTCCAAGCATCATAGTTATTTGATTGCATAAAAAATGACATACATGTTGCCCAATAGCTATAGTTGAGACCATTGAAAAATGGAGGTCTTTGTGTCGATTGACCTTCCATGTAAGTGGTGTTTTGAGTGCTAGTACTTGCGTTATTTGCCATATTACAAGAATATATCAAATAACTGTGTTACGGTTATATGATGACCGTGCTCCGATACCAAATGAAAATGTGTACGTGTTTAATATAGTACACACGGATCGTGTAATATGATGTATAACACACAAATATATGACTAATCACAGATAATAGAAAATTCAGTAAAATAGAAAAATCACACCAGATATTTTTATACTGGTTCGGAGCACCGTCCTACGTCCAGTCCCAGACTTCTATCTGGATTTCACTACCAACTACCTCGCTTCACCCGGAGGAACAGGTTTACAACACCCGAACAGCCGAACGGGATTTCGTGCCTCTTACAACACCGAGGACTTCAACAACAACAAATACAATTGCCGTTGACAACTTGTGCTCTTGATAACATGGATTTGTCACTTGTAGTACACCTTTCCTATAATCTTATCCTCAAAATATGTGAATGATGTTTGTGAAGATTGAAGGAAGTATATTACTTATTGAATCAAAAGATATGAAATAATTTCAATGATTCAATAAGCAATTGAAATATTTGAGAGCTTTTAGAATGCAAGAGTATTTAGAAAGTAAGATCAGAAATTAGAGCAAGAATTAATTATCTATGAATCAATGATTTAGACGTGTTTATATAGAGAATAAATGGTTGTAACTCTTTGTGAAGAGTAGCCATTAATAGATATGATCATTGATGAAAGGTAAGAGATGCAACCATTGGAGAAAGAAGTGTCTTTTGGGAAAGGTTGCTCTCTGTTTAAAAAAACGGTCGACAGGTCAAAAATGGTCGGTAGACAGGATTTCAAATATATAGACGTTATGTGCATGTGTGTACGTTCATTGTGCATTTTACACAGAAACGGTCGACCGCCTGGTTTATTACCGGTCGACCGGTCCCTGTAAAATTGCACAATGAATGTGCAATGCCATTCAAACGTATATATATCGATTATATTGAGGTGCATGATTATTTGAGGATAGATTTTAACAAGTTTAACACTATTATAACATCAAATAATCAACCTATAATCTAGAGTACCATATGTAGCTCTTTTGTGTCTCTTTATAGCCATGATGTCTTCGTTTTGTCGATCGTCTTTATTTCTTTGTCAGAAATCAAAACTTCATAGAATCTGTGACTCAACAGTTTAGGTTCTGGTTCACTTTGTAACATAAATGATCCAAGGTCGTAGGACGCTCTCCAGCTTACCAGCCACCAAAGTCTATCTTGCGGTCGATTCCCTTTATCAATGCCATCAGTACGATATTCTCTGTAATAACCCGAATTCCAGTGGGTCCGGATTTTCACAAAAATGCTAAAATCCAAGCCCACTGAAGCCCGAATTGGGTATTTGGTGTCCTACAAATAGGCAAAGATAAATATATCAGAGCTCAGATAAATATCTCACAACGGAACTGACTAAAATATAATAGTAAGTAAATATCTCACAGCGGAATTGGGTATTTGGTCTGTCTCTTTTCTCATCATGACTATGGTCGCACGCGGCCCCCCTCAACTAATCGAAAGACCTTTCAAGAGCTAAGTGGCTATACCTTACTACAAACAATCTAAACATCCAATTGGCTATGCCCCTCATCTAATGTGTCGATAGTGAAAGAATCATTGGCTTGTTGGTTTAACTCTAGTATTTCCGGAAATCGCTCTGACTGATGATGGCTGATCTCCGCGTGCGACTATCCTTTTGGGTCCTGCCCACTATAACCTACTCGTAAACTAGAGTACGATGTCATAAGAATATCATACTCCATCATCAACCTTTTGACTGCCTACAAAGGTCCGCTTCGTTAGGCCTGCAATGCAAAAGCAGTCAAGGCATACTCTCTTGATGGAACACCTACAGACCTACTACCGGGGGTGCAGCTTTGTTAGGCCTACCCTGGAGGGCACTCCTAGAGTATCCTCACATCCCATTAAAGTCTCGTACTTCCTTCTACCCTAAACTAACTAAGTTGGACATGCTCTTTCTGTACTAAAAATCTACGATGAACTGCTTCGTTAGGCTCTTTATCCAGATTCTCTTTGGGCTACTCCAAACGCACCTTACCATTTTATTAGACCCTACATCTAATCTTTTACTATGCGTTTAGTTTACTTTTCTTATTCTGTTGGCTACTTATTTACCCTAATCAGCACGCCCAGCCCCACCCATGTGTGAGACCATCAGTCCTAGACCTGAAAGGGAATGCTGCCGATACTGGCCACTTCTATTATTCTGCTTATTAACTTAATCCAAGATCTAAGTTTGAAAAAATAAGCCTCTTCTATTTCTTTCTTTTTAATTATAACCTACATGTTACACGTATACTTGCAATTGTCACTTTTATATTCTTTTCTTTCTTTTATAACCTACATATTATAAATGTAATTGCAAGTGTCTCTTTTCTATTCTAGTCTATCTTCTTTTATTATGATACTAAATTCTCTTATATTATATGACAGTCTTAGCTTAGGACTATGTACAACTACCACAAATTACTTATCATAATAACTGCTTTACTCTATTATCTGCACAATAAATGCAGATCGTCACATTTTTTGTTTATTGTTACTAGTCTTGTCAAATAATTAACTTGATTATTTCCTCTTCTTTTATTTCTTTAACGCTTCACGTTTTCCTCTTTTATTCTAAGAAGTAGTTCTATTCTATTTGGTTGGTTATAAAAACCATGCTAAAAATCTATTTTCATATTTTAATACTAAATAATGCTATAAACAATAACTCGTAACTGCAAGATATTTCTTTTATTGTTTCTTTAATTATTGGGTAATGCAAAATGTAGCAATGTCTCTATTTTGCACTAATTCTGTTTTTCTTGCTTTTATTCTTGCAATTGCGTTTATCGTTATTCTTACAATATTAAACTATGGAAATGTATTCTCTTTTCTAAGCCAAACAACTAATCTATCACTAACTTCCAAATCAAGTTATTTGATTTTCCCCATTTTAATTCATTTCTTCCGTTTTAACATAATTTACTATAAATTTCTCACTTTTAGGCTTATGCCTTTCTCTACAACTTTTAAGCCTAATATTACTTATATTTAGTTGGGTTCATTTTTTTTTGGATCTCAGTTCGTCGGATCTTAGTCCGTCGGATTTTGGGATTGAATCCGGTGCCACCGCGTCACAGGCTTACTGCGAATCGTTGGATCCAAAAAACGCCTCAGATCGCACAAGAATCATATTACAAGCCTTCGGCACGTCCCTGTATGATTTTTCGTCTAGGGCAAAACGCGGTTCGACCCATGTTCTTTGTTGGTGGACCTATGGGTCGACCTACGGGTCAACCCGTGGGGTCCTACTTTTTTTTGGATATAATGTTTATACATTTATATAATTTTGATTTCTTATTCTTCTCGTAACTTCTTCATATTAACTTGGATTTCGATAAGGTATATATGGAAATTGATTAGAAAATCGCCACGAACACAATTATATAAGTTTCGAGGCTATATTATGATAATTCCAAAAATGCTTATTTTCACTGTTCATCGTTATTTGATTATTTAATTATCTAAAAATGTAGGATGTTACATTCTCGCTGGGATTACTCACTTTAGTGATGATGACGTTGAATATCTACCAGAAGCCTTTGAGCGGCTCACCTGGTGTTTGGAATAAATTGGATAATGACATCACATCCTCGGTGCGAGTCGCATGCATCTTGAATTGATCAACGAACTTTTGATCCGGTTGATCGGATGAGGAGATGGACCTAAGTGGTAACTGCGTAAACAGTATGATCGTTATTCTTTCGAGGAATATGGGAAAAGATATGCATTCAATGGCACCCATCGCTCTGGCGGGATCCATATGCTACTTGTATCTTAAGAGATGTTTTTGGGGGTCTATGTTCACAGAATACACAGGTATGGTCGGCACATTGAATCTCCTTGGATATTCTACATGCTAAGCAAATTCGATGAATAGGTTTTGACTGGGGGAGATGCTCAGTTATCGTCGAACTGGATCGTTTTCAAGTTGCAGCTACTTGCAATGCTTGTGAATGATGTACGCATGGTTGTCCAACATTTGAATGGTTGAGAATGCCGATCGAATTGTGAATCTGTTAGGATGGGGTCGCTGATCGGTGATGATCCTCAAACTTTCACCCAAATAGGATGCAATCCATATAAGGCAGTAAGGAAGGCCTCTTGAGGTTGTACACTAAGTTTTAAGTCATTTGGAGTTCGTAATCCCGAGTTATGACCAAAACAAGATGGACCGTTATTGACGGATTAGTGATAATTTACTTGGAGTCTGACCTGAGAAAATTTGCTATTTGGTTGGAATCAGCCCCTGGTTCACTTGGAGAAAATCTTGGTTTTACCCGAGCTTGACCTTAGGCTAGAATTTCCTAGGTTTGCTTTGAGTCGAATGGGTGATTACCCGAGTTCGACTTTGGGTCGGAACATTTAGATTTTGGTTTGAGTCATATCACCTTGGTTCTCTAGCCTTTGGAAGTATCGTTTGAGAACCAGTTCCTTCTCCATTCCTTGGTTGTAGTTCAGCAGTTGCCGCTTGATTCCCTTGCCCCGGTCGTCACATGACATAAGGAAAGCGGATAGAATGTACCATCTTTAAGTTGAGTTCTGAATCCAGAATGCGGGGGCACTGCGCTGTGGCACCGGTTCGGCTGCTAAGCACCTGAAAAAGTTGGACTAAAAATGGATATGAATCCATTAAGAATGGATCGTACCTAATCCATTTTCATTTGGATACTTAGCAAATATTGGACTAAGAATGAATATGGATATGACTAATCAGTTGTAGATGTTGGAGCAATGATCGATTGGAAAAACAATCGGCTGGAAAAGCGATGGTTGGAAAAACGATCGATTGAAAAAATGATCAGTTGGAAAAATGATAGTTTGGAAAAACAATCGAGTGGAAAAATGATCGGTTGGAAAAACAATTGGCTGGAAAAACGATCAGCTGGAAAAATGATAGGTTGGAAAGACAATCGGTTGGAAGAACAATCGGGTGGAAAAATGATGGTCGGAAGAACAACCAGATGGAAAAACGATCGGTTGAAAAAAATGATTAGTTGGAAAAACGACCAGTTGGAACGATCGGCTGCAATACGTGCTATGGAGGGATCGACTATCCAACTGATTGATTGGATGGACGGATACGATCTGTTTAAACAAATTTCTCCATTTTGAACTTAGTGATTATTCCATAGGAAACTTGTACATCTATAGCTCCCTGTTGCACTCCATCTTCCAGAAGAGCGGTCTCCATGTTCTTTACTGCTTCATCAGTAGGTCGCGGGTAGGTAGCAATGGCCTTCTCCTTCCTAGAAGGCATTGTAGATAGCTTCCTTGTAGGCTTTTCCAAGTCTGAGTAGAATAGGAAGCTTTGTGAAGATGAATCAGGATCTCTTTCTTAGAAATTTGCAAACCAACAGTAAAATAAGGATCTGATGATGCTGAGAATCAGTTTCTTAGTGAAAGCACCAAAATATTGATGCAAAAAATGGCCACCAACACCCACTTGTATGTGAAAGCTCCAATTAACCAATAACAATATCCAAGTAAAGATAAGAACACAGATCATAGAATAAATTGTAGAAAAGTAAATGAACATGCAAGTATTATAGTGGTTTGGCAAACTCTGGCCTACGTCTACTCCAATAATCTTTTATTTATACTGTAAGATTATAAGTATAGTTGTTTTTTTGCCTTAGAAAAGTAATGGAGGAAGAGAAGACAGTGAACAAGAAGAGCCAGTCGCTAAAAGATGCTTCAAATGAACCATGAAGCTTTTATTTATAAGGGAAGATGGCGAAATACCTTCCTAAAATTATGGCTGCGAAGTCTCCAGATCCAAACGAGGTCACCCTATCGATCGTGCCCCCACTTCCATCAAATTAACGATTATGGTCGATTGTTCTTGCTCCTTTCCATGTGTTATTGATATGGTGAGTCCCACCATGTAATATCTTGATATTCTCAAAGTTTCGTGCATAGTTGACTTATAGATTTTGAGTTATCGATCGTTTTCCACTGATTTGAGTTGTAAAATCGATACGGTACGATCAATAATTGGTGAATATGGGTCACATCCGATCCATTTTTAGTAAATGGTGTATTTTCATATTTTTAGCGTTCTATTGAGTCCGTCTTCCGCTTTCGCTTTTCCACTGCTTCATATTATCATCTATGCCTAATCTCTGGGCTTCGCAATCATCACTCTAGGTTTCTGGACTTGATGATAGTCTAGTCTAACTTGTCCAGTCAGTTTGGATACAGCCGGGTCAAAATGTCAGATAACAAAGATATTTGATTCTTATCATCATTTAACTAAATCTAGAATATTTATTTAACCTTAGAGTCTTGTAGGCTTCTTAATGGCTCTCTTTGGCCTTGTGCGGTGCCCTTGTGTTTCCCTGTGCATATCATTGAGTGATGCAACAAAGGTGTAGCTTATTATCCATATACTAACAAGTCCATTATCCGCTCTGAGACTTTGCTCACCTGAACCAGCTTATAATGGTGTTTTGGTAATTTGCTTTTGCAAATGCTATGTACTATTTTTGGGTTGGGATTCTTATAAGATGATGTATATTTTTAAGGTTAAATGGTCAACTTTAAATATGTTTGTTTCTTTTATCTTTGTTGTTAATACATTCAAATTTTATAACGCTTTCACTAGTATTTAGAGAAACAAAATGCATCAATATTTGACTTTGAACTATTTGTTCATTACTGGTTGTTTAGTTCATTCAGAAGAACTTTTATCCTTTAAATGATGCTTTCTGTTGGAAAATTTCAACATGTGGGCCACATATGTCAAGTAAATGTGTTGTGCTATTTTGGTGTAAAGTATAATTATTAAAGTGATCATATTTTGAATTAAAGTTAAAGGCTTATAATTGTCGTGGTATTAATGTGTAGATACCAAGGCAATTCTAATATTATCTGGCCTTCTAGCTCGGCTATATCTAGATTGATCAAACGAGGTAGACTCAATGGCCATCTAGACTGATGCATCAGATTAATGATCATGAAGCCTAGAAATCACGCACAGATGATAATATGAAGTAGTGGCAAAGCAAAAGTTGAAGGCAAACTCAATAGAACACTCAATTTATGAAAAATCACTACGCAATGAAGATGGATCGGGGACAATCCATATTCATCACAAAGGACTGTATCTTATCAATGCCACAGCTTAACTCAATGATGATCGATCGATATCTCAGAATCAACAAATCCATTACACATGAAACTTTGCCAACATCAATATATTGAAGAAAGGAGCCTCTAAAATCGATCGCTTGCCTAGATGAGCAAAAATGAACGATCGGCATACATCGTTCTTGATCGATCAAATCGTTTCAGCCAAAAATGATTCAACGCAATGAAGATCAGTCAATATCTCACTAACACAAAGTCGAAATGACACCAAACTTTGGGAGCATGGACTAAAGGCATAGGGGAGCTCACAGAAATGATCGCACATGCACTGGAGCACAAATGAATGATCGGTATCGATTGTTCCAATGATCAAGATGGGACCGACGATCATTCGTGTAGGCTCCAACAGATCTAGAGATTCTTCTGGCGAATTTTCCACCCGGTCGATGCACATCTTCATATATAAATACAGCCACCATTCTCCATAAAGAGAATCCTTCTTTCCACTGCCGAGGGTCTGTCATTTTTATTCTTTATTCTTGCACTAATGGATCCCCGCTAATCCAACTTTCTTGTAATCATAATCAAGTGAAAGATCATTAAAAATATAAAGTGGATGTAGGCCAAGATTGCCGAACCACTATAAAAATCTATGTGTTCATTTATGATTTTTGGTATATTTTAATTTGATTCTTCATTTAATCTCTACTAGATTCTATTAGGTATTGTTGCCCATTTTTGGCGTCAACATCTAATTTTTTGTAGAGCCAAATCAAAAAATACCAACATTATAAATAAGGGGTTATGGTCCCCAAATTACACAAGCTCTGGTTGATTTCCTAATCTCTTTTATGGAAATAATTTAGAACTAGGGTTTGTGTCAATTTGGAAGATCAAACCAATTCTCCTTCTCTTTCAATCAGTAATTATGGATTTAGGTATGGCTTTTTTTAATATATTTAACTTCCTATGATTTCTTCTCAATCAAATCAATATGGATCACCTATTCGGATCTAGGGTTTGATGATTAATTAATCCTGAAGTATTTTGAAATCCTAATAAGTTATATCAGAGCCTCCATCATTAATTTCATTGGGAAATTTTTATGTTTTTTTTTATTATGAGTAAGTTTTGCATTAAACTTTATTTAGAAGTCATTAAATTCCACTTAAGTTTCAGATCTGCTGGATCTGTGTATCATGGTTTTTTTTGATGATTTTGGATTTGGTTTTGTATTAATTTCTTTTAATATATTGTAAAATGAAAGGATGATTTATGAAACTGTTTTAGTGTAGAAATATAGATCGAATTAATCTGTATGTTTTTTATGAAATAAGATAGAATTTCGAAGTCATTAATTTTTTGGAAATAATCCAAATTCCTCTAAATTTCAAAAACAACTTATGTTAATCAAACCATTCACATGTTTATTATTATATATTTTGTAAATGAGTTATGAATTTTAATGTGAGGAATACTTTTTATTTGATATGTATTGTTATTTTCTTTAATGTTTATTAATAGTATTGATAGATGTATATAATTTAGAACCATTTATGCAAGAAATATAATTTCGGTTCTATAATTATTTTACCTTACTTAACTTTTGATAAGTAATTTGGATATATATATATATAAGGTATTTGGATTACTTCAGAAATTTTGATTAATTAGAAATAAAGTATGCTCCTTTAAGGTGTTTAAGTTTATTTTATTATTAAAATAATTTAAATACGATACTAATTTACATTGTAGACTACATAATGGTTAACTGCATTTATTTTTATCATAAATGCATTAAATGTGGTTGTTATGGTAATAAATTAATTAACTTATTATCATAAATGTAGTAAATGCGTCAGTTGCAATAATTTAATGATGCGGCATGTTTATATTTGAAATAAGAAAAAGCATATGGTTTATTAGTTGATGCATTTATGTTTACTAGATACAAATATTTTATGTGTATGACTCGTACTTATTGAAAATATGTTTCACTTTTATGCTTTGGTTATCATAAAATAAAAGCAGCAGCAGTCTTCATCTGTGATATTTACTATGTCATTTATATAAAACTTAATATGGCATTTAATTCCGACGTTCATCTTTCACATTTGTCATGTAATTTATCTATGATGCCTTATATCATGTTTATCAGGGAATGTCATGAATATAACCACATACTTAAAGCAAAATATTATTATAGCTATGATTGAAACATTTTGTGCCACCATTATAATTTTGAGATTTTCAAGTGTCATATAGACCTAAATCATTTTTGATAGTGTTTTATTGCACTCGAAATATATTATATATACGTTTAAAATAAATTCAAATATATTTCCGATGTCTCTTTGCAAACAAATTATTGATATCCTACATTTAAAGGGAGCTAACTAAAATAACATGTAACCAAAACGACCTCTCTTGTAATGACCCGCCATTTCGAACCATTCACATCGACAATAATCCATACACGTCAGACTTGAATTGTTCAAAACAACAAATTGTTATTTTATATTTGACAAAACTTAGCATATACGGTAAATAAATCAATCACAGAATCACAGACACATAGTAATATAACAATAAGCAGCGGAATAGATAAATAGCAGTTCATGAAGCTACTATAGAACATTAGAGTTTGAAACAAATACAACAGAAAATCCCAAGTACAAAGAAATCTCAAATACAAAGCAAATGACAAGTCTGGACATAAACAACTGGAAATAACTGAAATAACTGAAAGCTGAATAGATAAAGGTAGATCTCTAAGCAAAGCTCCAAGCTCCAAAGATGAGTCTCAAATGGTGTGACACTCAGTCTGACCCGAACATAAGCAAAACACAAAACACTCGAGTCGGGATTAACATTCTTATGCAAGTAAATCAAATCAAGTGAAATGTCCAAGTGAAATGCAATATAACTTAAAGGATGTTTGGGATTCCCATCCTTTAAGGATCCATCAAACTATCTACATACATAATACAATACGCTACATAGATAATGTCTACAGTAAAGTAAAATATTAAAATAGCGTTAATGCGTTACCCATATCCCCCTTAACACTTTTTTATATAAATGTCGTAGTCTATACAGTACTATAAACTCCACCAAACCAGTGGGCTATCAGGGAACCCTCCATAGGTACGACACAAACCAAAATTGTAGTGGACGCGATAAGGCATATGACAAGGCACACGAGGCAATGCTAGGGTAGGATTCTACCGTTTGCACTCCCGGACTGGTGGTAACGCATAACAGCTACTACCTCCCACCTCGAGACACACTCCCAAATCAAAGGTGCACCCAATCAAATCATAAAGTAATAGAATGGTTTCGAAGAAGCATGCTCGATCGGAGGTGCGACCTCACTTGGCCCGGTATAGCTCCTGTTTTAGTCATTTAAAGCTGACCCGAGGGAGTCAGGGTTGCGTCCATACCTCATACTGACGTTCGCCAAACCATCCTACTTCGTTCTAGATTCTCCACCACGTGCAAAGTAAGTGGTTTTCAGTATTGGCACAAAGTATGACAATATCCGATCTCGGTCTCTTTAACAACCAAATGCTTATTTCACACCGTGGTCATTTTCATTTCAAACAGTTCATACTTCATATCAAAATATCATATTCATTCCAAAATCATATCACTTTCGAAATCATATTCACTTTCGAAATCATATCACTTTAAATCATTTTCATTTCCAAAAATCATAACCCCAAAATAGTTTAAACCATCATATCAAAGTATTCGTATTTAAATCCATTAAATTTAAATCATAACTGTTCCAACTTAAACAGTTTGAATATTGAAAGTAGTTTATATATTGGAGTAGTTATACATTAAAATAGTTTATATTTAAAAATAGGTTATAGATTAAAATAGTTTATATAATAAAAATAGTTTATATATTAATACATATATATATATAATTGTTTTTAAAATAATATACATTAAAATAATTTATATATTTAAAAGAGTTTATATCGAAAATGGTTTCAATTTAGAATTGTTTCTTCCAATTTCACAAATCAATTCCAATCAACTTTAGTTCCAAAATTCAATTTAATTAATCTCAGTTCAATAATTTCAATTAAAAGGTTAAAGGTTCAATTCAAATTCTCATTAAAACATTTTTAATTTATATCGATTTCAAATCCAGGTTTGAACTACAAATTTAAACCACTTCAAATTCAATAGGTTTCAAAGTTTAAATATTCAAACAATTTACAATAACTCAATTTGATAAATTTTATTTATATTTCAAAATTCTACTTTAATTTTATTTAAATTTGAAAATTTTCACTTAATCATTTTTAATAACATTTAAATAAAATATCAAATTACAAATTTAAATCAATATTAAATATTCGATTTCAGTTTTATTTAAATTTGAAAATGTTCATTTAATCACCTTTAATCAAAATCTAGTTATCAGGTTATAAAATCGTATCTTTCAAAATCTCAAAATCAATAAGTTTTCAATCAATTCTTATTTATATTCAATTCTCAAACAAATTAAATTACAAATTAACTTAATTTATCTTTCCATCCTTTATTTTATTAAATTTACTACAAAATCTATTTTCAAAATATTAATATAAATTTTAAATAAATATCTTAAACATATTCTATATATATTAGTTAAATTAAATTCTTATTAAATTTTATTATATTAATTCTTATTAAATTAAATATTATTATTATTAAAAATATTTTAAATCTTATTTATATATTTTAAAAAGAATAATAAAGTTATAAGTAAAATTTTATAATTTAAATTTTAAAACCTAACTTATAATTTTAAAATTTCCAAAACATATAATTTTAAAAATCTAAATTTTACGCATATATTAAAATTAAAATAGTATTATATTATATTCTAAAAATCAATACAAATATATTTCTCCTTTTCAAAAATTTGGAAATCATTATAAAATAGACAACGGTGTCCGTATATAATTTTCTATCATTTGGTCAAGTGATACGGATGTTTATCATTTCAATCCGCAATAATTTAATATTTTATGGGTATATATCATTTCAACCTGTAATCCTAAAATTCAAAACCAATAAAATCACTTGGGTTTATCATTTTAACCCATAACGATTTTCCCTAATATATAATATCGTTCGGGTATGTATCATTTCAACCTATAAATATTTCCTAGACTAACAGGGGAACTTGCAGTGTGAGAACAATAAAATAATAATATAAAATGACATAGCATATCAATGGCAAATATGATCATAACTAGCCATTTAAATAAATAAAATATATATATTCAACAGGTCATGGTGTCATATGTTAATTAATATATATTAACAAATTTAAATATTAACATATCATATTTAATAATTAAATTACTAAGCAATTCAATTTAACAACATATTTCAATCGTCATTTCATGTGAAATAAATTTACTAATCGTGAGTGATCGCTTACCTTTCGAGGCTAGAGAAGATAGATAACACAACAAGCTACGATTTTAAATCACGAACTCGACAATCGACTAGTCCAAACGACAAATTCCAAAGCAAAGCAAGGTGAACACGAATTTGACGAACAAAGCAAAGCTGGTAACTTGAAATTAATGAAAACAAATCAAAACTAACTTGATATAAATGGAAACAAAAAAAATATGAAATATATATACCTCATTTTTTTATAGAACAGAGAAGGCTGCCTTGGAGTTGCTATGCTGGATTACTGCTCGAGTTTTGATCAGAGCGGGTAAGCAAGGCCTGAGGGCAGGCTAACTATTGTGGTGAGAAGGACAAAAACTGTGTGGAAAGGCTAACTGTTGTGGTGGGAATTTGTGTGGCTTGCTAGGTGGTATGGCAAGGATGCCACGTGCTGGGTGGCGGTGGAAGAAGGTGAGGAGTGGAGTGATGATGGGTGGTGCGGGTTGTGTGGAGTGGAGGCGGAGGAAAGCAATGGTGTGGGTTGGCTTGGGAAGCAAGGCGGAGGCGGATGGCGTACATCGTTCGGGTAAGGGGAGCGGAGGTTGAAAGGTGGCTTCGGAGGGGTGTTGCGGCTGTGGTGGAGAGGAGATGGGCGGTTTCGGGTTCGGAGCAGGCTGTGTGGTCAGAGGAAGGTCGATGTGTGCTAGTCGAGGCTTGCTGAGCGGAGCTGTCAGGTGAGGGGGTTCGGAAATGGAAAGGTGGCAAGGGGAGGCAAAGAGAGAGGAGATGCGGCTATGGGGTTTGGTTGCTGGGTTGAACGGTGGAGAGGGATGCTCGTGTCGGGCTGTCGGCTGTAGAGGCTCGGCTCGGGTGATGCGATAGTCGAGTGAGGGAAGGAGAGGTTTACTGGGCTTGGTGTGGAGTTGCCGTGCGTGTCAGCGGGAGGCTGTTGCAGTTTGGTGGGTTGGAGGCAAGATGGGTTCGGGCTGTTGTGGTGGATGAGATTGGCGGGCAAGGTGACAGGCGTCACGATAGTGGACGAGGAAAGAAGGTGGTCGGAGAGGAAAAGGCGCAACGGGTAGGGTGGCAGAAAATGGCACGGCCGATGAGAGAAGATGAAGGGAAAGGAAAAGGTGAGCAAGTCTCAATGAAATTATATATAACTTTGTATATTTTTTTCTTCTGAAAGCAAGAATAGGAAGAGGAAAAGCGGAGAGAAAGAAAGAACGAACTAATATGTAAATTGAAATGGTGGGATAGCAAAAGTCATGACTTGAATTTCAGGAAATAGTAAAAGCTACTGACCAATGGTTTCTCATGGTGGATATATGAATGGCCACAGGGAAACCAAAAAGGCTTAAGCGTGTACCGATATGGCTAACCGTTTCACAGATTTCACCGCGTACCGGACGCCGAAATACACAAATGAATATACTACGGAAATCAATGCGATGAGACGAACAAGATGGTACACAGATATTAGAGATACCATCCTATCAAAACTCGATATTCGCTGTCAAAAATTCCGCTAAAACGTTGAAAATAATATAAACGGAGCTAGAGAAGTCCAAATTTTGCGAAACGAAATATGACTTCTTACTCACTAAATGATTTTCATTTTACTTATATAAAAATATTCAGATTTCAAAAATATTTTATTTTCAGAAATTTAACTGATTTTAAATTTTAAATTGAAATTTCACGACCAAACAAACTTACAAATTCTCAGATGAAAAATTGTCATTTGCTATGCTTAAATAGAAGCATACCAAATATTAAATTTTCATTGCTATAATTTAATTGTTTATTTTCATGAAAAATTTAGTTAATTACGTTATTTAAATCGTTAAAATTTTCGAGTCGTTACATCTCTTATTTTTGTTGTTCATTAAAATGTTGATATTGTGTGTATTTATTCATGCAGATATTAGCTGGCCCAAAGAAAGACTAATATTTGACCGAATCACCTACACATATGTGATGATAAAATATGTGACAATAATAAGGTTTTACAAGTGAATAACTAATCGATCCAAAGAAAGATTGTTATTTGACTTGAATTTATTATCAGTATTTGATCATTACAACAAAAGTACCACTTACAGTTAATGTTACTATCCAAAGACTTGATATTAATGTTATGCTAGGTATCTTGAGAAGAAACTTACCAATTATTTGAATTTATTATGGCTAGTATTTGAATATAAGCATATACAGTCCATCTTTAATTTTTTTTCAATTTTCAACTAATTTGACTAAAGTGTCATCCAATTTTAATAATGTTCTTATCTTGTTTGAGACAACTTTAATGATTAGTAAGAGAACATGTTTTTTCTTGACTTTGTGGATCTAGCTTTTGCAATTAGGAGGATCACAATCACCCCTATTATAGTTGAATGTTGTTATAATGTTATGAAGAATATTTAGAGGTGAGATAATTCAAATTGCAAGAATCAAATGATGATAAGGTACAATATTTTAAAAGCTTTCAAAGGTGTGATATCCATAAGGATAATCCATTTAAAGGAGTTCTTTATAAATTGAAAAGCGTTTTTCCAAAAATGATAAGGAAAGAAAGCACATTTTATATTGCTTGATTCCATAAAGTCAAAGCATGGGAAACATAAATGAGTATTATATGGAAAGATGTTGCTTCAAAAGTTAAAGGCACTCAACTTGTTGTTATTTTTTGTACTGTCTTTATTCATAGTATAACCATTTTAAGATTATTATTAATTATTATTTTTTAAGAATACAATGATCTCTCATTATGCTCAATTTGCTTGTGGGAAGAGGAGAGATTGAAGCATGATAAGATAGAAAGTACACATTTAACGTACATTGTAAATATATGTATAAATAAGGATAAAGAAGTTGCTAAGAATATAAATAAAACAAATAACATACATATATATTTATAGTTGTTTCATTTATGAAACCTATAGACATATGAAATGAATTTTACTAGATATCACACATGTCATGTCTAAAAATATATGCCTATTGTTTGGATTTATTTGATATTTATTTTGTATTATCACTTAGAAAGATTTTGATTTCTAATTTTGATATGAACAAATTTGGTTATTATTGTTCCTTTATAAATAATAAGATCAATCCATCAATAAATTCATAAATTATTGGAATTTAATATCTTGAGATTCATGGTAAATACCTCTTATAATGAAGTCTTGAATTTGCATATGGTATTAATGTAATCCATCTTGATAAATAATTCTAGATTGAGACACTAAAGATAATAAATATATTATTGATATTTTAACCGACTTAAAAGCTACAAATTTTATAAACCTACGCTAAGGAAAAATTCTAAGATGGGAAATGCTACAATTCTAAGGATGTTGAGTATGAGGGGAGAAATAAAGTATGGATCATTGTCTTTAAGGAGAATCATTATATTTGATTCAACTACAGTTACTTCTTTGGATGATGTATAGGTTTGTTTGCTTTTATTGAGAAGAAGTAAATTAGGAACCAAAATAAGACAATGTTAAATAAAATTTTAAAGTATGGATCATTGTCTTTAAGGAGAATCATTATCTTTGATTTAACTATAGTTACTTCTTTTGATAATAAATATGATTTGTTTCCTTTCATAGGTAAGAAGTAGATTAAGGAACATAATAAGACAATGTTAAACAAAATTTTCTTCAAATTAAGGTTGATGTTTCAAGAAACCAAACTCAACAACTTCAATGTGCAATGTAACTAAGGAAATCCACTTGAAAAGGAAGAAATACTATTCTAAATGACTATGTAGTATTTCTCCGTAAAGATAAATAATGGATGGTGGATATGGTTATGTTGGCTTATATCAACCCATATAAAATATTAATTTGAAATGTGGATTTAAAACATGAATATATAGTGTAAATCTATAAAGGACAATAAAGTTTGAGATTTTTCCCTCTACCTTAAGGTAACATGATAATTAATTATGAATAATTATTCAAAACAAAAGGAGATTAAGTGGGTAATGTGGAAATGTATAAGGCTCGTTATAGAAAAGACTACACTTAAAAGAAATAAAAAGGTTATATGCTCATAGATAAAAGATCGGATCGGTTGGAGATCATAAAGTATTACAATTTGAATATTTTGGATGCCAAGAGTATAAAAGATCCACTTCAGGTAATAATTTTTTTTGATGGAGCCATATAAGGAAAGTTTTCATACAGACATTTATAGTTTCCTTTACAATGGAACTAACATTTATTTTCTATTATGAGACATCCAACGATGGAAAATAATTGAAAATTTTGGTCACAAAGTTGTGGAATATTGAAAATGAAAGACCATTGAAGTAATATTGTGACAATTAAAGGTGGAACCCAGTGCACGAAGCTCCCGCACGATAGCTAGCTCTGGGGAAGTCGATAATGTACGCAACTTTTCTCTCGCATTTCAAAGAGACCGTTTCCGGTATTTTCCAATAAGAGAAAAGTTCAAAATAGATTGTGGTTCATAGAGCATATTGTGACAAACTTTATCATAGCGGATCCGCTTACAAAGGGTTATCACCCATGGTTTTTCATGAGCATGTTGCTCAACTGGTGTAACTTTTATGTATGAATATTTTGGTTCAGGGAAAGTTTGTATTTGGCATATAGTCATATGACACATTGCTCTATACTTTGATTATAGATATATAATTTTTTTCTAAAATCATGAATAAAGTAATAAAGTTTTCATCGCACTCCATGAAGTTCAAATGTTGAAGTTTTTTTTGATCACACTAAATTAGGATCAGTTGAAAATAGACATGTATAGATCACATCTCATGTAATTTTTATGCTACATATCCATGATTGATTTATGTCGTTTGATTGTGTCGGTATATGTGACAATTGATGGATTTAGTTACACCAAAGGTAAGGAAAACAACTTTGATACTTTATCAGCATAGTTAATGGACGAGCTTGTTTCGGAAATACATTATGTTATATAAACAACAAAATTTGGAGCTTATAACGTTAAACATATTTATAAGGTTATTACATATATGACCCATGAGGAGTTTGTTTGGAAAATTTTAACATGTAGGCCACATATGTAATATAAATATGTTGTGTTATTTTGGTGTAAAATCCGATTAAAGTGATCAAATTTTGAATTAAAACCAAAAGACTTAAAAATATAATTGTCATGGTATTAACGTGTAGATACCGGGGCAATTCTAATTTGTTGATAGACCAAATTTAAAAATGCCAATATTATAAATAACGGCGTTATGGTACCAAATTACACAAGCTCTAGTTATTCTCATAATCTCTTCTATGTAAATAATTCAGATCTAGGGTTTGTGTCAATTTGGAAGATCAAACCAATTCTTCTTATCTTTCAATTAGCAACTATATATTCATGTATGGCTTCTGCTATTTATTTTTTTCCAATCAAATCAATATGAATCACCTGTTTAGGTTTAAGGTTTCATGATTAATTAATACTAAAGTATATTGAAATCCTAACACACTCAACTATCAAGTTTTTACCTTTTAATAATTTTAACTGTTTTATACCGTTTATTCAAAACATATGTGATGCAGCCCAGCCTGATGATACCTTAGGTCGCGAGCGACCTAGCGATCTCATAAGTCGCGTATGACCTAACGGATTAAAAGATGATGAAGCGCGCCAAGGCAATTCAATTGTTTTAAGTCGTATGAAGATCTTAAGTCGATGGCGACCTAGTAAAGATCGCTCGCGAGCTAACGAGTTAAAGGATAAGACGCTCAAGCGACCTAATGAGTTACTCAATCCTTTAGGTCGCTCCGACCTTTCGAGTTTTGATTTTGACGAGTTACGACCTAAGTTAGGTCGCAGGAATGAATTATGACCTATGTTAGGTCACGGAGAAGAGTTACGACCTATGTTAGGTCGCGGAGAAGAGTTACGACCTATGTTAGGTCGCGGAGAAGAGTTACAACCTGAGTTAGGTCGCGGAAGCTAGTTACGACCTATGTTAGGTCGTTGATGTGTATGCCGCAGGATCAATGAAGCTATGCTATTCTTTAGGTCGCATCTGAAGTTAGGTCGCACGGAGCTTGGATTTCTTTAGTCGCCCTTAGGTCGTGTGTGTTGTATTCTTAGGTCGTGTATTTGTAACTCGTGTATGTTGTGTTGTAAATATTAAGTCGTATGTCGTTTATGTGTATTTGTTAGGTCGCTTACCTGTTAGGTCGCGTGCCTTTGTGTTGAGTCGCTGTTGTTTTAGGTCGTAGGTGTTAGGTCGTTCACGACCTATGTGTTGTAATATGTTGAGTCGTGTAAGTGTGTTGTTGTAACCCTATAAATAGGGATGGTGGTGTCATTTGTAAAGTTAGTTGATTTTGAATAAAACTTGTTTGAGTGCTTTGTGCCTCTTCTCAAATTGGTAGTTGAGTGTAATCTCCTATCTCCACCTTCGGCATTCGAGTGCGCTCGAATCAACGATTGTTGAAGCTAATTCATGGTATCAAGTGCGCTTAATCAACATTCGAAGAATTACAGATCTTCTTTCACGACATCGTGCGCGATCAACGTGACGAAGATAGCTAGATTCCGGCATCTTTGAGATCAACGGAATTGGGCGTTTGGTATTTACAATTCCCCGATTGCTACTTTCACCGTTTCATACATTTCAGTTATCCACTGCTGCATCAATATATGAACAATTGGTTGATCCTGATTGGTGTTAGTTTTATAATCATCCAAATGTTATCAATTCATCCAAATACATAAAACAGTTATTGATAAAAAAGAAGAAAAACAAAAAAGGAAGGATAAAAAGAGTAAAATAAATATAAAAAGATTCATTTTTCATCTGTTTCACCGCTGCCAATTTGCATTAAAGCTATAAAGTGAATATCATATTTTAGTTTGGCTGATAAATATAGTACATATATTGTGTAACTGTTAGCAAAGATTATAATATATTTATGTTTGTTTATAATTCCTTTGAGAAGAGTTAGGCAGTTTGTATGGGATAATATCGTACTGCGAGATTATTATCATGATAATTTTGATTGGTATGGCTGATTATATATTAAGGAATGGAAGGTGTAATGAAGTTAATTAATGATATTAAGACATATAACATATGCAGTGATGAGAGTAGAGAGGCTAAAATAGCAAGATGATCATGTACAAATTTGTAAATGGCTTATGCTTGGAATTAGGGGTGCACACAACCCATACTCAACCCGACCCAACCCACCAACCCGATCCAACCCACATAAACCCGACCCAACCCATCTTAATTCGGGTCGGATATGGGTCACAATTTGTAACCCATACTATATACAGGTCGGGTGAAATATTTTGTTCAATCCAACCCTATTTTAACCCAACCCAACCTTATATAAAAAACTAATTGAATATCATCCAATGTAAAATTAGAATAGTCAAAATCTAGAATAAAATTTATGTATTCTCGAATAAATATACCAAAAAATCATATTTGATGTCAGTCCAAAATACATAGGACTGACTAAGAGATTTCAAAGAGCATTTAATGTATTTTGAAATGAAATTCTCACTTTAATATGTAGTGAATTAATTTCGTATGATGTATTTTATAATGAAATTCTAATAAATACGTGTTATAGTGAATCAGTTATATTTAATTTATGTTAGCTAAAATTTGATATTTTAAGCTGAATATTTTAATAATATATTTTAATTTTTTCTTTATATTCTTATTTTTGTATTAGATTAATGTAACCCAACCCTACTAAACCCGATCCAACCCATACTTTAACCCAACCTATATCCAACCTTATATAGGGTCGGATATGGGTTGAACTACCTTTAACCCATACGTATACGGGTCAGGTGAAGTATTTGGTCAAACCCGACCCAACCCATACTTTGTGCAGCCCTACTTGGAATGAATACGGGTTAAAGGGTTAAGGAAATTGAAATTGTGTTCGTGGAGACTTTTATATAGTACCTTTGTTTGTATTAGCAAGAAAAAGGATGGGGTTCTCTGCGAAAACAATGTACTTGTGGACCTTAATTGGAAATTCCTTATTAGTTGAATTTCCCTTCAATATTGAAGAACTTCTAAGTTCTAACGGTTATCATTATTGAAAAAGTACACATGTTAGAAAACATAAAACTTCCTGTAAGTGAAAATTGCAAATAATTTATGTAGTTTTTAACCGCTAAAACCAGTGTTTTCATAGCCCGACTCTGTCTCGGTCCCACCTCGAATAACCTGAACTTTGAATCATCGAGTTCGGAACTCAATCAGACCTCAATCATGCATGAATCTTGGTCGGACCTTCAAACCAGCGGTCCGACCATCAATTTTATCTGATTAAAACGCGGTTCTTTTGTTTTTCTCTACTTACTCATCGTGTGATTCTCTCTCATATTTGTATTGCTCTGAAGTAAACAAGTAAATCTATATTCCAAAAATCATAATCGTTCCAAAATCTAAACCACAAACTCCACCACTTCGTTCTTCACTGCTGCAAACTCCTCTAGTATCACTGCATGATTCGTTAAATTTTCCATCGTTAAACTTCTACCATTGTACACTGCTCTACTATATACACAGCTTTAGTTGTGTTGGTGCAGTTGTGCACTGCAACAACACACAACTTCGATTACAGACCTTGAAGAACATCTACAGCTCGTGTACACATCATTATTATTTCAATATTTTTGCATATAACTTGTAGTTAAATGTGCAAATTTTTCAATAAAAGAAATCACGATTCCGATGATTTAACCGGTTGAACCATCAAAACTTTAAACCTTGAGTCGTCGCGGTTCGACTCACGGTCCGGTTACGAAAAGTATGGCCAAAACATTCAGTGTACATACAGTTAGAAAAGAGGAATAAAACTGTATTATTGTAATACTTGATAATAATACAAACTAGAGGGATACAAGCCTTTATAAATAGGCAGAACAAAAGCATTTAGCTTAAGTGGGCTGCGGGTTGGCCCAAAGAATACACCCGCATTTGTAAAGTAATAAACCAGTGAGATATAACTATCTCTCGTAATACTTGCAACACTTATTCACCCCCTTCAAACCCAAATTAGGTTTAGGGTTTGCAACGATTGTCAAATCCAGTTGCCGACATGAGAAAATTGAAGGGATAAAATTAGATCCCTGTCTCTGGTTGTCTTCAGGCAGCATCATGAGTTTGAATAGCAGTGGTTTTCTGAGAATTAGGTTGAGTTGTCTCTTTGTCGAATACTTCGATGCGAGGAGCTTTGGGAATATAGATCTGAGCTTTAGATCTAAGATTGCTGTCAATCTCATCAACGTTGAGCTCATGTTTGAAGCGGATGAAATTCTACCTCGACAAGGGTTTGGTTAGAATGTCTGCCTTCTAGTAAGTAGAAGGTATGTAGTTAACTCTCAATTCTCCCTTGATCACTTGCTCTCTTATGAAGTAGAGATCCAGTTCTATATGCTTCATACGAGAATGTAGAACTGGATTGGCAATGATGGAGATGGCACTTTGATTGTCGCACCATATAGTAGCTGTGTTATTGAATTTGACATTTAACTCACTTAGAAGTGACTTAATCCACATAATCTCGGCAGTTGTGCTGGCGATACTTCGGTATTCTGCTTCAGTACTAGACCTTGACACTGTTTGTTGCTTTTTTGCACACCATGATATGAGGTTATTGCCTAAGAAAACACAGTAACCAGTAGTTGATTTTCTATCGTCATAATCAGTTGCCCAGTCTGAATCTGAATAGCCAGTAATATATAAGGATGAACATGATTGTAGAATAAGCCCTTGGTTGATAGACCCTTTAAGATATCTCAAAATTCTTTTAACTGCCTTCCAGTGTTCATCCAGGGGTCTTTGCATAAATTGACTAACTTTGTTGACACTATAACTATGTCTGGTCTGGTTATAGTAACGTATTGTAGTGCCCCCACTATACTCCTGTACTGTTTGTCATTTAATATGTGATCACTATTGTTTTTGGAAAGACGTAGGTTGCTTGTCATTGGAGTGGGAAGTGGATTTGCCTTGTCCATCTTAGCTTTCACAAGAATTTCATTGATATATTTTTTCTGATTTAAATGAATTTCAGAATTTGACACTCTTTTGACTTCAATGCCTAGAAAATAGCTCAGTTCCCCCAGATCCTTAATGGAGAATTCTTTTTGTAGACATTGTGTGAGATTATCCATTTCAGACTTGCTATTTCCTGTGATAATAAAATCATCGACATAAATTAGTACATATGTAACAGTATGATTAAGGAATTTGATAAACAATGAGTTGTCAGATTTTGTTTGATTGTAGCCATGTCTGGATAGTGTAGTCTTCAGTTTCTCAAACCAAACTCTAGGTGCCTGTTTGAGACCATAAAGTGCTTTGTTGAGTCTGCACACAAATTGTTCACTGCCATTTTTTGTGAAACCATATGGTTGCTCCATATATACTTCTTCCTGCAATTCACCATTGAGAAAAGCATTATTCACATCTAACTGTTGGATGACCCAGTTCTTATGCAAAGCAATTGTTAAAATTATTCTGATTGATGTGGGTTTCACAACAGGGGAAAAAGTTTCATTAAAATCAAACCCATTTTGTTGTGAGAACCATTTTGCCACCAATCTTGCTTTGTGCCTAAGAATTGAGCCATTTGGATTTTTCTTTAGTTTGTATGTCCACTTGCACCCTATGATATTTTTGTTCATAGGTCGTGGTACAAGATCCCAAGTGTTGTTTTTGAGTAATGCATTATATTCCTCTTCCATGGCAACTTTCCAATTGTCATTAGTTATTGCTTGTTGATATGTGTGTGGCTCACTTATATCTGATTCAACACTATATGCTTTTGGCTTGAATATGCCACTTTTTGCTCTAGTTATCATATGGTGACCAGTAATTGCAGGAACAGTGGGATGACATCCTTCAGCAGAAGTGGTTCCTTGTGGAGAATTGGGTGATTGTTGATCACTCAATTCTTGATAAGGAACACTTGGATCGAAGCTGCCAGCCTCAGTAGTTCTCAGGATTGCCTCATTGTTCTCATGACCTGGTTCACTTATGAGCATGGTGTGTTGTGGGCTGGTATCTCTCCTACCATGACCTGGTTCACTTGTGAGCATGGTGTGTTGTGAAGAGATTCCTCTTGTTCCATGAGTTCCTTCACTTTGAACTGGTATGACAATCTCTGGTGAAGGTACTATATGAGGTATAGAAAATTTTGCATTGTATATTTTCTGAGATGATTTGATTTCTGCATTGCTAAAAGGAAATTCATGTTCATTAAATATCACATGTCTGGAAATATACACCCTGCCATTACTATCTAAACACTTGTAGCCTTTTTGATTTGTAGGGTAACCCAAAAATGTGCATGGTGTAGATCTATAGTTAAGTTTGTGGGAGTTGTACGGTCTTAGATAGGGAAAGCGCTGACATCCAAACATTTTTAGGTTGTGATAGTCTGGTCTAACTTTAGTTAGCACTTCAATGGGACTCTTATATTTGAGTACTTTTGTGGGCAGTCTATTGATCAAATAGACTGCTGTAGAGAAGGCATCTGGCCAGAATTTAAGTGGCAAGGATGCTTGTGCTAGTAGAGTTAGACCAGTTTCGACAATGTGTCTGTGTTTTCTCTCAATTAGACCATTTTTCTCAGATGTGTAAGGGCATGTGATCCTATGTGTAATTCCCTTACTTTGAAAATATCCTTTTAGTGGCAAAAACTCCTTACCTCCATCTGTCTGTATGATTTTTACCTGATTATTTGTCTGTCTTTCAGCATTTGCAATGAATTGCATCACTGCATTGTTAGTCTCAGATTTGGATTTTAAGAAATAAATCCATACAAATCTGGAGTGAGCATCAATAAAGGAGATATAGTATTTATAACCATAATCAGTACTAATTGGAGCAGGTCCCCAAAGGTCTGCAACAATTAGTTCTAGAGTATTGTTATATATAGTCTCAGAGTCTGGAAATGCAAGTTTATGACTTTTGCCTAATTGACAAAATGTACAAACATAGGAATTGGGAATTTTATTAACAAAGGTACTATCACATTCACTCAAAACATGTTTAACAACAGTTATACTGGGATGTCCCAGTCTACAATGCCATACATCAAATTTTTCACTGTGTTTTTCAGCACTTCTTGTTTCAGTTATATGACACCATTTTCTTTTGGGTTCAGATTTTCTTGAGCTTATGACATCAAATTTGTATAACCCATTATGTTCTCTACCCTGCAAAAGAATTTCATTAGTTATATTGTCCTTAACAACACAATATTTTGAGTGAAATTCAAAATAGACATTATTGTCTTTAGCAAATTGTGAAACACTCATCAAGTTCTTTCTAATTAATGGTACTCTGAGTAGATTTTTAAGGTAAAGTTGTCCGGTACCATTAATACTTGCATTTCCAGTGTGAGATATATGAACTGGTTTGCCATTACCCATATATAGTAATTGTTTACCTTTGTATTCTCTATTGCCAAGATTTAGTTGACTCAGATTGTTAGTCACATGGTTGGTTGCACTAGAGTCTGGGAACCAGCTTTCATCATGAATGTCTTCAATCTTGGCACTGTTGTTATCAGAGGTTTCTGACTTGATTTCTTGCACCAGATTGACACTAGGATTTTGAGATCTTGCATTGTTGTTGTTGTGCTGGAGTAAAATTTGCATCAAATCTGAAGTAACATTTGTTTGCAGTGTGTCCATATCTCTCACATATCTGGCATCTAGGTTTGTTATTGTTATTATAGTTGGATCTACAACTTCTTCCTCTACCTCTGTTGGATTGACCACCTCTGTAATTATTTGGTTGGTTTCTTATGTTCTGATTTCTTTCTTGATTTCTGTTTCTGTTCATAGAAGCATAATTGACATTACATTCCAGATTTATTGGTTTCTTTTGTTCTAATCTGCCCTCATAAGCAAGTAGCATTGACTGAACAAACTGGATTGAGGGTAGTTTTTCATTAGATGATATTATAGCTACTACAGCTTCATACTCATCATCCAGACCACTTAGTATACATAATATCTGTTCAGTGTCTGCTACTTTGTGTCCAGCACAAACCAATTGATCGCATATGGTTTTTGCCTTAGACAGATAGTCTCTCATACTGACGTTATCCTTTCTTAAATTCTGCAACTGTCTTTTGTATTGCATTATCCTTGTAGCAGATTGAGAACTGAATGCTTGCTCAATAGTGTGCCAGATTTCATGTGCAGTTTTACATCCAACTAATTGTGGCATTAGATTTGCACTTATAGAGGATAGAAGCCAAGAACTAATCAGGCTATCTTGTCTTTCATGAGTAATATATTCTTTATTACTGACTAACTTTCCTTCATTATCTGTAGTGAATCTTGGTGGAGTAATTGATGTGCCATGAACATATTCCTGCAGCCCATAGCCCCTTATTGCAGTTTCAATCTGAAACTTCCATAGTAGATAATTTGATTCATCTAACTGAATGGTGATGATCTGACTTTGAGGCTTGATGATGGATTTGATTAGATCTTGAGTTTCGGTAGGCTGTTCTTGAGCATTTCTTGAAACAGAACTTGATGATGTAGCGACATTGCTATTTTCTTCAGACATCTTGAATGTTGAGAATTTTGGGATGATCGAAGATCAGATGAGGGAAGGAATGACACTAAAAAACAGGTGAGTGATGAGAACAACTCTGACACCTGTCTCTTGATGAAGCAAGAAAAGTGAGATGATCAGGATCTTGGAATCTGATCAGAATCTTGAATTTCTGATGAGTCAGGTGCAGCCGATGGGGTGTTTGATGATGAGATTTTCTCTGAGACACCTCAATCTTGGCATGGCACTTTGGTTCAGATGATGATATACTCTCAAATGATGATTATACTCTGATGAGAGTGAATTGCTGTTAAGCAAATAGAAATGGCTCTGATACCAAGTTAGAAAAGAGGAATAAAACGGTATTATTGTAATACTTGATAATAATACAAACTAGAGGGATACAAGCCTTTATAAATAGGTAGAACAAAAGCATTTAGCTTAAGTGGGCTGCGGGTTGGCCCAAAGAATACACCCGCATTTGTAAAGTAATAAACCAGTGAGATATAACTATCTCTCGTAATACTTGCAACACTTATTTACAACTATATACCAACTAATAATTTCTCTTCCACAGGGTTACCACATTATAACTGAACTAGTTATAAATTTTGAACATAATTTATTATCGCGTTGTATATTTCTTATAAATTTTCATGACTAACATAGTACTAACCTGACAGGATTTTCATGTTCTCCATTGCAAACCAGTTCCACTATAGAAGATAAATCATGAAACCAACATGTTTCTGAAGTGATTGAGGAATAATTATAATGGCTTGAATGCCTATAGTGTTTCTTGTGGCACTTCTTTGCTTCATAACTATAACATGTTTCAGAAAGATACAGAAAGGACTAGACTACACTGTGCCAAGAAGTATCAGGTTTTGATGCACATCATTAATTTTACTATTATGTGCATGTCTCTGATGAGATTTAGTTGAGGATTGCTTCCCTGGCTATGCTATTGTCAAATTTATTTTGATGACTTAACATGTTTATAGCTTCTCTGATGAGAGCTGATTTTCTACTTCTTGGCATAACAATGAAAATAACTACAGTAAAATATCATATTCCATGCACATCTTTTTGGAGTCTGGACATTATTCTCTTATAAACCCCAAACTGTGTTAACTGCAAAATCTAAAAGCTTGGTGATTTATTTCTTTGACATTTGTTATGAATGATTAAACATTAATAAGAACAAAAACATAATAAATGGAAAATGAATGAACTAAACACTAAAACTTACAAGTAAAAATTTCTCAACAGCAAATAGAGTAAAAAAAAAAAATCATTTATAACACCAATCAAAACAGCACTAGCAATCAAAATGATCTACACTAGAAACAAAAGTAAGATCATGCATGCTCTAAACTTCATATATGAATGAACTAAACACTAAAACTAAAAGCTTGGTGATTTACTCCTTTGACATTTGTTATGAATGATAAAATATTAAGAACAAAAACATAATAAATGGAAAATGAATGAACTAAACACTAAAACTTACAAGTAAAAATTTCTCAACAGCAAATAGAGTAAAAAAATATCATTTATCATCAATCAAAACAGCACTAGCAATCAAAATGGTCTACACTAGAAGCAAAAGCAAGATCATGCATGCTCTAAACTTCATATGGGCATGCACTTCTCAACCACTGGAAGATGACCTAAACTCAACTGTGTATTAACATCTTCATTGAAATGAGAAGACAAACTTAATTTCTCTAAATTCTCTGTGATTTCTTTTACAACGTTTACTGGTGAAAATCCATCTCTATCTTTAGGTTCATAGTGTGCCCTCATATGTCCTCCAAGAGATTGATGCGTTTCATACACTTTATTGCACTTTTTACACTTGTACTCGTTCTTAGTTTCACCACTTTTCTTGCTTAGCTTATTTTTCTCTTTATAATGCTTAACTGTCTGTCCTCCTTTCGCATGGTAGGGGATGAAATTTTTGCCACGTTTCTCCTCTTTCACCAATTTGGGTCTTTTTATGGCCTGATTTGAGAATTCATCAAGCTTCTGATCACGTTTTCTTTTGTTAATGGCTTCTTCGTGCACTGCTCTGAAGAAGAATATCATGGCTTCCACACCCGACATCATTTCTTCTTCATCTTCTTCTTCCTCCTCCTCCCTTTTTTGCTTTGCTTCTGTAATTTGTTTACGCATGATGCATTGCTTGCCAACGTTACCCATTTTCAATTATAATCTGCAAATTTTGGTGCAATAATGAAGTGAATTCAAACTATTCAGAAAATATTACTTACGTATAAAGAAAATAAACATTATAACTGATCCAGAAGATTATTCTAAATCAAAGAATAATTCATTTACTGAAAAAATATTAGAAGAAATTTTACCTTCAATTAACAAAGTACCGAGCAATGACTGATGGACTTCTCTGTGAATTTTATTCTGCAGTGAAGCTTCAATGAACAAATTACTGAGTAGCTAGTGATCGATGGAGTTCTCTGTGAGTATCTGTGTATATATGGTGAAAAGATACGTGTATGCCGTTGGTAAAAAATGCGGTGTTTTTTTGAATAATTTACAGGCTATATTTGTTAAAGAATTCAAGTAATTATGGAAAGTTTCAGTTGGATGAGATTTTAATTGATTGTCATTTGGTTTATTTTAGTTAATGTTCTATCTATTTATTTGCTGTATATTAATTTACCATACGAAATTGTGTATAACTAAGTTTACATTTACTTTCCTTCCTTGCTAAGGACATGCTCACGCCACTTGGCTTGGAGTTTTTTTTGGAAATTTTTGAGTGGGGAAAAGTGTACCAAAATCCATTCGCAGAGATTTTATCTAATTAAATGATTATCTATTCTATATTTTTGTGTGTTTGTGTATAAGCTAAATCTTGGGTAACCATTTTTTTTTTCTTTTTCTAAGGCTTTGTTTGTTTGGAAAAAGTAGAGGCTGCATGGTCAAAGAAATAAGTGACCATAGCTAAAAAAGTTGTTTGATTAGAAATATTGTTCTGAATAAGCTACTCGATCTAGCAAATTTGATTCACCAAATATTTATTGTTTTTTGTACTATTGAATGTTGATTAGTAATATTTTTATCATTTACATTTATTTTAGGTCCTATTTTTGAAACATTATTTAAAAGAATAAAATGGCACATTATAAAATTGGGCTTACAACATAACTGTATATGGGTATTGTTGGATCAAAAAGTTGTAAAACATCCCAATCGTATAAAACCGAGATAGATCTACGTAAAATAAAATAAAAGACATCAAAGAACACATGATTTTTATAGTGGTTCGACAAAAATTTGTGTCTACGTCCACTTTAATATTATTAGGGTTGAATTCGCCACAAGTACAAGCGCTATTAAATTGATTTTAGATCTTAAAAACAAAGTATGGTCGGATTCAATAGTACTTAGTAATAGTGGGTGAAGTGGAGGCTAGGAGATGAAGAATATGAAGACGGAAGATCAAAAGTCCTCTCTATGTTGTTCTAATCCTTCTATTTATAGTTGGAATCGTCTGTCTTGGTCCCCAAATCATGAAAGAACAAGTAAAACTTTAGATTCGAGAGATTAGGGAGAAAGAAAAAGTCATTTTGAAGGGAAAAATCATGTCAGTACCAACCGCACCTCATATTTTTTCTACCCTCGTCTCTTGAAGTCCAAGGGTGCACCCTCCCGAACAATTAACTCGATACCGACCACAATTGTAATTGATATCGACCGTGTCTTTTTCGTCCAACGGAGTCCAAACATTTTGATTTGATTCATCTAGCCATTCCAAAGGTGCCTCCAAGCTCTTGATTCATTCTGTCTTGGTCTCGACGTCTAGATCCATCTCGAAGTTGCTCGGTTCAAACGTTGAATAAAACTTACCCCCAAATTATGCTTTCGAGAAACAAAGTTTAACACCCCTAATTTTTATATATTAGCAATTTAAATATTTAATTATGGAATAATTAAATGGAAAGTTGAAATTATGGGATTTGCTAAATTCAACTGATTAATTAATTAGTATATGTCGACCTTAGTAAATATAATATGGAGAATAGTTTAAAGGAATTAATAAACATGAATAAGGAAGGATAAAAGAGGAAAACGGATTATTAACATACCCCTCTCTCCTCTCCCTCGTTCACTTTCATTTTATAACACGACCCAAAATTTAATTACTTTAAATATGAATATTTAATATATTTTGAAATAATTAATTTATGGAATATATATAACTCAAATAAAACTCTTTTAAATAATAAATAGTGATGGTGAAATGGTTTTCAAAATTTGTTTACAAAAATATTAGTTCGAAGAAAAATCGAAAATGTAACCGGAAATCGTTTTCCGAATTTTTGATTTTTCATCGCCTAAAAGATGTCGGAAATGTTGTGAACATTTAATATGCATACACACACATATACTAGTCACATGTGTATGGTTAAAATAGAATATGGGAAATATATATTTACTAAAGTAAAAAGAAAATGAGGTGCGACCGTTTTCCAAAAATATTTAAAAATTTAAATAAAAATAAATAGGAAGTGTCACATTATATAACACATAGTACTGAGGAGGGATCATATGATGGACAAAAGGGGGGTGGGGTTTATGAGTTGCATGTGGAAGAAGGAGGAGGGGGAGTGTGGTGATGTGGCAAAAGGTGAGTGAAGGGTATGTACATAAATGTTATTAATTAGGTAATTTGCTTTACCCATTTTGTATAAAAATAATTTCCTATTTTTCTCTCTCATTTTTCATTTCATTTCTTATTTTCAAAAAATAAATCCATCGTCTTCTTTTCTAAGCTCTTAAACTCTTTAATGGTTCCTTATAAAGAAAAATTCCAAAATGAAAACTCTTCATTTTCTACTTTAAACATTTTAAAATCTTTTCAATATACTCTTTTCCCTCCCTATACCACCTTCTCCTTCAAAAGAAAGCTTAAACTCCCCATAAAACCCAAGGCCAAGCCCTCCACTCCTCTAGGCCAAACCAAAGCCCACTACCCTAGGTCAAAAATCCAATTTTTACTTAAGAAAAATCAAAGATCTAGGTCAATTCAAAGCGTGGTGAAAGTTTGGTTTGTTTTTGTGAGCTTTTGATGAGTAAAGCTCACATTTTTTGTGAAAGTTTTAAACTTTATGTTTTTAATAGTGTGTAATGGTTGCTTGGTTGAAAAATAGTATAGTTGTGCTTTACATATTTGTGTTTATATGTAATGGTTGTATAGACTTGGAAAATAAGTCAAACGTTTAGTTTAGCTGCAAGTTATGATTTTTACTTATGTACTGTTGGTTATGGCATGTGTTGTAAATGTATGAGCTTATGTTTGGATATTGTAAGCTAAAAGTGCGATACTGAGATCCCTTGAATTTAACTTGTTTTACTTATTTTAAATTCTAGAAAAGTTTCACAAGTTTCCAAAACTGTACTTTTAGTTTTAAAATTTTTATACTTGGTTTTATAAAGTAAGTTAAGTAAGAGCTTGAAGTGTATTTGACTTAAAACTAGTCTAAAGTTATAGTATCCAAAGCGATAATCGCTATGGATGCAGTTCGGAAAACGAACACTTTTTACAAATTAAAAGTGATTTCTTTTAAGTATTTTTGAAAAGTATTTTTCAAAACATAATATAAGTATTAAAAGGTAATTATTAACTATTAATTAAGTAAGAATTTAATGATTAATTAATTAATTAATCTAGTAAAGATAATTAGTGTTTAATTATTAGTTAAGTAAAGGTAATTGGTACTTAAGTATTAATTAAGTAAGATAATTATAATTAGTTAATTAAGTAAGGGTTAATTGATTATTAATTCAGTAAAGGTTAATTATTTAATTAATTATTATCTAAGAAGGTTTAATTATTAATTAATTGTTAATGAAGTGAGGTTTAATTAATTAATTAATTATTAAATCAGGTAGGGTTTAATTATTACTTAATTGTTAATTAAGTTAAAATTTAATTATTATTAAATAAAGGTTTAGACTTATTTTAAATTAAATAAATAAAGGTTTTAATCTTTAATTACTTTATTTCAAGGATCAAAATTTTTAAAAAGAAATTTTTCTTTTACAAAGAATAGTTTAAAAACAAGGGATTCTCTTTGTCTATGCCATTAAATTGCCAAACAAACATAAATAAAGTTATACTAAAATGTTGACACGTTTTATTAAAAGTAAGTCATCTTGTATTTAGCACTAAAAGCCGATGAGTAGGCTTTCCTCTATATATGAGATCTGGAACTTTATTTTCTAGGCAAGGGATAGAGAAGTCAAAATGTCAAAAACGTGATAAATATAAGGGAGTTAATTTCGATAAATGGGTCATGATAAATTAAGTATATTTACGATACTTCATTGTATGCTTAACACCAAATTTTAAGATATGGAAACTCGTCTCTATCCCGAGAAATAAGAATGTACGTCGAGTCAAGGTTAGTTTCTAACTTGTCCGACTGCATTGTTAATCAAGGGAAAGTACTGTTTGAAATCAGAAAGTGGGGATAAGTATACAATCTCTTATTATTTTATATGAAAATCTATACACACCTCAGATAGTGGATTCATCCACTATCGAAAACTTGGCCCATTTTAAAATTATCGAATATTGGTTCTAAGATACCGGGATCGGATGACCTGAGATATTTGAAAACCACTTCGAACCAACGTAAGCATTCGAATTGGGAACATCTGGAAGATGATGGAATCAAAGACAAAGACCTTTGAAGTGCAAGGGCTACTTGCTACTGATCTTTAGGGTGATTTCAAAATGGATGTAGTAGAAGTAGTGTCTTCGGTTTGTTCATATTTTGAACAACTTGTATGGATGAATGCTGGCATTGCATTGTCGGCAGGAAGGCGGTGTTAGCATTCCAAGTGGGATTGCTAAAGAAAGGTAAACGTAGCCTCAAGCCTCGCAACCGAGAATGGTTAAAACATGGGATATGCGGTAGGGCTGTGTGGGTTGCACCCAACAGGGTGTAGTCACTACCTGATCTAGATCGATATTTCATATTATTAATGTTAGTAACCCAGGTAAGGTTGCTGATCACAATTGGGGTGGTGATATATTCGGTACTCTCTAGTAGAGGGTAGGCCGTTCCTATGTTGGCAGGGGGTCCATGTAAGGCTCTTGGTATATTTTATCTAGAGGTGTACTGTGGCAGGCAGTAACCTAGTAGTCCTACCATTGATGAAGCCCAATTTTTAATAAGTGCCGTACGGACTTTGTTGCGCCCAAATATGTTGGAATGTATATGCAAGCATTTCAGCTATATTCATAATTTACTTTAAACCCTAGACATTATTATAATATCATTGGTATTTCTATAGAAATGTTTTGGTTATCGTAAGGTAAACATCCGTCCCTGTTTATAAACCTCATGGTCTTATGAGATTCCCTTTATTTTAAAAGAGTTTTATGAGCTTAATAATTTAGTTGTTTGAAGTTTACTCACACTAGACCCATGTATGACTCGGAGTTTTTCTTTTTTTTTCCTTAAAACTCTTGGGTACTCAAATTTTTATGACTAGCCAAGTAATCCTGGTTCTCACGAATGCATTTTGGAGGAGCATGGAGCAAGTGGCTTCGTCGATATCTAGTTATCTTCTTGATTTTCCATTGTGTATGTATATATTTTGTATCAGCATTGTAGGGGCATGCGGTTATAACTGTCTCTGGCTGAAGTTATATTTGTGTGACTCTAATGTATTATTGTGGAAGTGACTATGTATTATCTTATGTTGACTATTTATTTATTGTTTCATTGCACTGTGAGATTCCGTGTTTTATTTCTTCTTGTCTTTTCTTTTCTTTTACCCCAACGACTTATCATTCAGACTTTTAGAAGGATCAGCACATGAATACTGTGGGTGTATTAAGTGTCGTCTTTAGGAGTAATAAAGGAGAATTGTTACAAGTGGTATTAGATTAAGGTTAAGCGAACACCTAGGCTTTGGTTGTGGGTATACTCATTCGAGATAGGGTTAGTAATACCCTAGAATATGTTTAGTCTATGAGAGTGCATATTTGTAATTTTCATTCGTATATATATTCAATTTAGTTAAATCGGCTTTGATATGTTTGACTAGTGCACTTTTCCTTAAGATTATCTCGACTAAGTATTCTAAGAGTTGGCTTACTATATCCAAGTAGTAAGAATGAGCAATAGAGCAAGAAAAGGTAGAAGAGCTAGCACCATGACCACCAATGGTCGAGCTCTGAATATTGGAAGTGTTTTATAGTTGAAGAGGCAGCAGCAGTGCAACCCCAAGTGAACTTTGCAACCATGTGAAAGGATTATACAAATCTGGAAGGAAAGCCATTTAAGGGAACATAATCCATCATCGAAGTTCAAGCTTGGCTTCGATCTTGTGAGAAGATTTTCAAGGGTATTGATATTTCGGACGAGCATAAGCATTTCTTAGCATCTTGGCAGTTGCAAGATGGAGCAGCAGCATGGTGGGACTTTATTACAGCTAATGTGCCTGAAGATGATTTTTCTTGGGCCAGATTTAAGGAAGTATTTAAGGATTAGTTCCTGATGCAGTTGGAAAGACTCGGATGTTTAGGAATTTCGTGGATCTTAATCTAGTAGACCAGTCGATGGCTGAGTATAGGACCAAGTTTAATGAGTTTTCTCGTTTTGGACCAGAGTTAATTGATATGCCTCTTAAAAAGAACGACATGTTTGTGATGGGAACGAGGGAAATTTTCCAAGAAAAGATGACTACCCATTGGAAGGGTTCTTTCGTGGTTTTAATAGATATGGTTCAGAGATATGAGATTCCAGAAAAGAAGAAGCCGGCAGCAGCACCCAGTAACAGTATAACAATCCAAACAAGATAAGCTTAACTTGAATTAGAAGAAGCACGAAAAAGGAAAGTCGAAATGAGACCACAGAAACAAGTTCAAGAATTTTGAATGTTATCAGTGCAAGAAGAAGAACCATCTGGCCAGGTATTGTAAGATTTTTGAAGCTTCCAAGTAGCAAGGGCGACCTATCTCTCCAATGGTTTAGAAGACGCTTTGCTACAACTGTTAGCAGCCAGGCGCATGGTGAAGGATTGCGAGCAAACAAAGGGAAGATAGTCTTATGGTTGAATTTATTCAAGGAATTGAAGAGAGGGTCGAAGTTCAGATTTTAAGATTGATAGCCATGGTGCTCTGAGGATTAATGAAAGGTTATGCATTCTGGATGTTGATGGTCTTAGACAGGAAGGTTTGACAAAATGTCATAAGTCTTAGTTGATTATCTACCCTGAGGTCGGTAAGATGTACAAGGATATGAAGAGAGTATTTTGGTGGCCCGAAATGAAGAGGGATATCTCATCGATGTGAGAAAGTGTGCAAACTGGCAGCAAATCAAAGGTGATCACCAAAGAACTATTGGGTTATTACAACCACTTGAGATTCTAATTGAAAATGGAACTGGTATCCATGGATTTTATTAATGAACTACCTATATTAAGGAAAGGGAATGAAGGTGTGTGGATCATTGTGGATTGGCTAACTAAGAGTGCTCATTTTATTCCAGTCAAGCCGACGAGGATTACAGCGTCATTGGTAGAGATTTATATGAGAGAGATCGTTCGATTGCATGGAGTTCTAGTTAGTATTATGAGTGATCGTGATCCTATCTTAACCAGCCAGTTTTGGAAGGCGTTACAAGTGGCTTTGGGAACAATGCTAAGTCTGCGCACTGCCTACCATCCTCAAACTGAGAGGGTGAACCCAATTTTGGAGGATCTATTGAGAGCATGTATCTTGCACTTTGGAGGATCTTGGGAGGATCATCTGCAATTAGTGGAATTCTCCTAAAACAACAAGTATCAAGCTAGCATTGGCATGGCACCCTATGAAGCTCTTTATGGTCGGTTGTGTAAGTCACCAGCGTGTTGGGTGGAGATGGGGGGTCGACTAGTGCTTGGACCGGATATGATTCGGGAGGCTATGGATAAGATTGTTGTGATCAAGGGAAGGATGAAGGATGCTCAAGATCGACAGAAGAGTTACATAGATCGGAGGCAGGGAGATTTGGAATTTTCTGTTAGAGACTTTGTGTTTGTAAAGATTTCTCCAATTGAAGGAGTGGTTCATTTTGGGAAAGCTGGGAAGTTGGCGCCTCGGTATATTGGACTTTCGAATTCTTAAGAGGATTGGGCCGCTTGCTTACATAGTTGAGTTGTCAAAGAGGTTATTCGGGTCCATAATGTTTTCCATGTGTCCCATCTGAGGAAGTATATGCATGACCCATCGCTGATTGTGGAGTCGTCTGTGCAAGAGGATTTAGAGGTAGAACCGAATTTGACTGTGATCAGACATCCAGTTTGTAATATGGATCGAGATGAGAAGAGAGTACTAATAAGGTAGTGAGATTGGTTAAGATCCAACAGAGTGAAGTTTGCAAGATTGTACTTTGAAGACAGAGGATAGTATGAGGGAAGCTTATGCTAAATTGATGTTAAGTTAGTGGTTTTCTTGTTTGTATGGATTATGTATGCACTATTTGTGATGTAGTTTCTTAATGTGTATCTTTGTATGGGTTTCATGATATATAATATATGCCTTTTGAGTTAGTTTTAGTTATCTTTTTGTATGCTAATTTCGGGATAAAATTCTTTTAGAAGGGGAGAATGTAACGACCCAAAATTTAATTACTTTAAATATGAATATCTAATATATTTTTTAAAAATTAATTTATGGAATATATATAACTCAAATAAATCTCTTTTAAATAATAACTAGTGATGGTGAAATGGTTTTCAAAATTTGTTTGCAAAAATAGTTAGTTCGAAGAAAAATCGAAAATGTGACCGGAAATCATTTTCTGAATTTTGGACTTTTCATTGCCTAGAAGCTATCGAAAATATTGTGAACACTTTACACTACGCCATAAATGGCCTACTGCAACACAAAAAAAATGTTGGCTCAGGCCCGAAAAATGTTGCCATAGGTCTATGGCAACACTTTTAGGGTGATGCAATTTTTGCCGTTGCCTTAGACCTCAAAGGCAACATTTTGACTATCTAAGGCAACATAAGTAATATTGTTGCAATAGAACCCTATTTGGGTCTATGGCAACACCCATAGGTATCTGTAGCAACATTCCAAAATGTTGCTATAGATATGAACTTTTTGAATTTGTGGGGCCCACAATATAGAGCATATTTGATTTTTTAATAAAAATAAATATTTATTTAATAAAATGCTATTGCACAGAATTTGATATTTAAACAGTAATTTATTTAAATAAATATTTTATTTCAACATTTGAAATAGTACAAATTCCTGACTCCACTATTTTACAATTCAATGATATATAACACTGATATTCACATATACAGATATTCCTCACTACATCACTCAGTTCACTCATTACATATGCAGTTTCAATTTATACAAACACCGACACTGACAAATATATGCCGAGCCGAAGCCGAGCCGAAGGCGAGCCGAGTGCCGAGCCGAAGGCGAGCCGAGTGCCGAGCCGAAGGCGAGCCGAGAAGCGGGTCCGGGTGCAGCGCCGGCGGGGGTCCGGGGCACCGCAGTCCCGGTGGGGACCGCCCAATTCATCCGATTTCGAAAGATCGAGCCTTCTTTGAAACCTGTCTTCAAGCTCATGCACATTTGATTTGACTCTGTCTTCAAGCTTATATCCAGCTGTCCAGTCTTTAATACCTGTCACATATAATTCAAAAGCAGTAATCTGGAAAATAATATTTAACTCGAACAGAAAATGAAAATATTTTTGTTATATTATTTGCCTCAGGTATTTGGGTTGTTTCTTTTCATAAGTGCATAAGCCAAACATGAATGCAGCACATGGATACAAGGCAGTATGGAAGACAGCAAGCAACAGTTCAAGCAAAAATGCACAAAGGAGAAGCCAAGTGCACAAAGTAGTACTCAACACAGCAAGCAACATAACATGACCAAGAAATGCATGTACATGGATGAACATACATGCATCATAAGGCTTGGTACAAGAAACTACTCAAGTGCAACTACTCAAGTGCAAGTTCATACTCAAGTGCAGCCAGATATGTAGACAAGCCAAAAAAACGGACACGGCACAAGGTCAAACCCGAGTCATCGACTGGATTCAACTCAGGGCCAAGCAACCAACAAAACAAACAAGAACCAGGTTCAGCAAAATATAGACAAGCCAGTGCAAGAAACACAGCAGTACACATAGGCAGCCCATCAAGCAAAAACAGTGAATGCATCAGGCATGTACAAGAGAAACCTAGGCAGTAACATGATATACAGAGGACTTGGAGCATCAGTTCATGTTAAAGAACAAGGTTAGCATGGTACCAGTTCAGTCCAGACCAAGCAAAACCAACAAAGCTCAACACACATATGTTTGTATTCATCATTGCAATCCAACATACCAGATTTCTCAAAGTCCAACAGAAAGATTAAACACGAGATTATAGGAAATAAAGCCTATAAATAAATCCCAATTCATCATCGGCAAAAGCGTGCGAGTGTAACCAAAATCAAGAATATTCAAGTAAACCAGAAGGCAGAAAACATACCAAATAATATCACATCGCACCCGACGATGAAGTCAAAGCAATTCGAGTAATCAATCAAGGAGAACGAAGGAGCAAGCTACCAGGAACGTTTCTCACACTAGATTCGATCAATCAGAGCATCAAAGCAACTGGAATCGCGTGCCCTAGTTTTCACCGAAACCAATTCGACTACCCCCTGCCACTCTGACATCAGGCCCCAACCACGAAATTGCGACCAAATCAGCAACTCCTTGAACCATCGCAATCCCACAGCCTTACCTCGAATCACCAGAATCGCCAAAAACCTGAACAAAATCGCAAATCCGGAAGTAGTGAGGAAAACTGACGCGAGGCGAAAGAAAATAACGGAAATTGATATGGCCGACAAGGGATAAAATCAAAGCCAGTTATTCTCCAGATCGAAGAAACAAGGAGGAGCGGCGTCATTTTTTTTAAAGTCGGAGGAATAAAAATTAGGGATTGGAAAATTGGGGGTGAGAAACGAAAGCGGATGAGTGAAAAGTAAAGCGGGAAATGGAAATTGGTAAGGTGTGGATCGATGGTGTGAATCGACGGTTGAGATTTTGTTTTAAATGGTGGTGTGGATCGCTGAGGTGTAATTTTTTTTTTAATTTTTTAATCTGATAACATCTATGGCAACACTATATAAAAATGTTGCATCGTGTTACACTTGTTTAGCTAGAGCAACACATTTCTATGGCTAAGGTAACACCAAAAATACAACGTTGCAGTAGGACCAAAATTCTATAGCTATCGCAACATTTTAGCTGGCAACACCTTGCAAAAATGTTGCAGAAGGTCATTTATGGCGTAGTGTTAGCATGCATATATACACATATACTAATCACATGTGTATGGTTAAAATAAGGTATGGGAAATATATTTACCTAAGTAAAAAGAAATTGAGATGTGACCTTTTTTCAAAAAAAAATTAAAAATTTAAATAAAAGTAAAAAGGAAGTGTCACATTATATAACACATCAAAGTACTAAGGAGGGATTATATGATGGACAAAATGGGGGATTGATGTGTTGCGTGTGGAAGAAAGGAGGAGGGGGAGTGTGATGATGTGGCAAAAGTGAGTGGAGGGTATGTACTTAAAGGGTATTTAGGTAATTTGCTTTATCCACTTTGTATAAAAACAATTTTCTATTTTTCTCTCTCATTTTTCATTTCATTTCTTATTTTCAAAAAAAACTCCATCATCTTCTTTTCTAAGCTCTTAAACTCTTTAATGTCTTCCTTATAAAAAAATTCCAAAATAAAAACTCTTCCTTTTCTACTCATTTTAAAACCTTTTCAAAATACTCTTTTCCCTTCATACACTACCTTCTCCTTCAAAAGCAAGCTTAAACTCCTCCTACAACCCAAGGCGGAGCCCTTCACCCTCTAGGCCGAACCAAAGCCCACTACCCTAGGTCAAAAATCCAATTTTTACTTTAAAAAAATCAAAGATCTAGAACGGTTCAAAGCATGGTGAAAGTTTGGTTTGTTTTCATGAGCTTTTGATGAGTAAAGCTAACTTATTTAGATAAAGTTTTAAAATTATGTTTGTAATAGTGTGTAATGGTTGTTTGTTGAAAAATAGTATATTTGTGCTTTACATATTTGTGTTTATATGTAGTGGTTGGACAGACTTGGAAAATAAATCAAAAGTTTAGTTTTAGTTGCAAGTTATGATTTTTACTTGTGTATTGTTGGTTATGGCATGTGTTGTAAAAGTATGAGCTTATGTTTGGATATTGTAAGCTAAAAGAAAGTTAGCACTTGTTTGTTTGACATTGAGATCCCTAGGATTTAACTTGTTTTACTTATTTTAAATTCTAGAAAAGTTTTACAAGTTTCCAAAACTTTACTTTTAGTTTTAAAACCTTTATACTTGGTTTTGTAAAGTAAGTTAAGTTACGTAAGGACTTGAAGTGTATTAGACATAAAACTAGTTTAAAGTTATGGTATCCATAGGGATAGTCGCTATGGATGCAGTTCGCAAAAACGGATACATTTTGGAAATTAAAAGTGTTTTCTTTTAAGTATTTTTGAAAAGTATTTTTCAAAACATATTATAAGTATTAAAATGTAATTATTACCTATTAATTAAGTAAAGGTTTAATGATTAATTAATTAATCAAGTAAAAATAATTAGTGCTTAATTATTAGTTAAGTAAAGGTAATTAGTACTTATGTATTAATTAAATAAGATAATTATAATTAGTTAATTAAGCAAGGGTTAATTAATTATTAATTCAGTTAAGGTTAATTATTTAATTAATTATTATCTAAGTAAGGTTTAATTATTAATTAATTAATAATAAAGTGAGGTTTAATTAATTAATTAATTATTAAATCAGGTAGGGTTTAATTATTAGTTAAGTTAAGATTTAATTATTATTACATAAAGGTTTAAACTTATTTTAAATTAATTAAATAAAGTTTTTAATCTTTAATTACTTTATTTCCAAGGATCGATTTGTTTAAAATGCAGATTTTCTTTTACAAAGAATAGTTTAAATACAAGGGATTTTCTTTGTCTATGTCATTAAGTTGCCAAACAAATATGAATAAAGTTACACTAAAATGTTGACACATTTTAGTGAAAGTAAGTCGTCTTTTATTTAGCCCTAAAAGCCGATGAATAGGCTTTCCTCTATCTATGAGTTCTAGAACTTGATTTTCTAGGTAAGGGATAGGGAAGTCGAAACATCAAAAATGTGATAAATATAAGGCAGTTAATTTTGATAAATGGGTCATGATAAATTAAGTATATGGATGATACTTCATTCTATACTTAACACCGAATTTCGAGGTATGGAAACTCGTCTCTATCCCGAGAAGTAAGAATGTACGTCGAGGCAAGGTTAGTTTCTAACTTGTCCGACTGCATTGTTAATCAATGGATAGTATTATTTGAAATCAAAAAGTGGGGATAAGTATAGGATGTCTTATTATTCCATATGCAAAATCTATACATACCCTAGATAGTGGATTCATCCACTGTCGATAACTTGGCCCGTTTTAAAATTATCTAATATTGGTTCGAAGAGATCTGGATCAGATGACAGGAGTTATCCGAAAACCACTTCGAACTAACGTAAGCATTCGAATTGGAAACATCTGGAAGATGCTGGAATAGAATACAGAGGTCTTTGAAGTGCAAGGCTACTGATCCTGAAGGTGATTTCAAAATGGATGTAGTAGAAGTAGTACCTTCGGTTTGTTCATAGCTTGAACAACTTGATTATATTACAAGCGACGACTCCATGCACAGCGACAGCTTAAATATATTACAAGCTGTAGTATATAACATTTGATGGCGATGGAATTGTAAGCATGCAGGTATAAGGGCCCATTATATGTATATATATATAGTGGCGTTCAATATCACCCCAAATGCCACCGATTTCCACCACAAGTTTCGTTTTGAATAATAGTGCTAGTGGAAAGAAAGAGAAAGAACCGTTATTTAAATCAAAACTTGTGGTGGAAATCGGTGGGCATTTAGGGTATTATTGAATGCTCCTTATATATATATATATATGTGTGTGTGTGTGTACATATACATATGAGCTAGGATCTGTAGCCTCTCTTATTTAGCACCATCACTTATGTGACGACCCACATTTCGGAAGGTTTAAATCGACAATAATCCACACATGTCCAACTTAAAAAATTCGGAACATAGATAATCATTGGGGTTAATTAAGAAAAATAAGATAAGAAGAAGAAAACAAACACAGAATCTCACAGCGGAATGACAAAATATAATAATCAAATAAACAGTTCATGAAGTTGTTTATATTATACATTTGATTATAATTTATACAACATTTATCAGAGTTATATATACAACAGGATAAATAAATAATGCAGCAGAACAACATGATGCAGGGAATAATAATAGTAATAATATACCAAATCTTCATCTTCGTCCTCTCTTCGATGCGCTGAAATACTCAGGGCTGACTCGAGTGTAATGAAAAGACAAAACACTCGAGTCAAGACTAAAATATTCTTATGTGAGTTAAATCGATATCGCATATAACATGAGTGCCGTGGCATCAAAGATGTTTACAGGTTTTTACATCTCCTATCCAGTGTATAACGTGCGTGCAATAACTCAAGAGATATTACGGGATTTTCCATCTCTTAAGGATCCGTCAAAAATAATATATGTAGTAGAATACGCCACATATATAATGTATAATTAGTAAAATAAATATTTTTCTTAGCGTTAAGGCTTTACATCGATCCCCCTTAACGCGTTTTTAAGCATTATCGTACAGTTTGCATATAAAACACCAATAAACCGTCGGTGGATAGGGATGCACCATGATACGACAACACTAAAACAAAAATGTAGTGGTCTCGAATCAGGATAAAAGTATGACAAGGCACGTGAGGCAATGCCCAAGGTAAGATACTACCAGTTTACTCTTCCCGGCTGGTGGTAACCCCTAACGGCCCACCGCGTCCAACACTCCTACAATCCGAGGGTGTGCACCAATCGATAACAATGTCATGATAGTAATACGAAGAAGTGTGTCAGCTAGAGGTAGCTAACCTCATTGGCCGGTACGGCTCCTGTTTTTGTCATTTCAAATTGACACAAGTGTCAGGCCAATCCATCATTGTTCTCTTTCTTCAAATCCAGCAAACTACGTCAAATCCAACCACTTTGTTCTGGAGTCTCCTCCGCGTACATAGTTGTTAAAGTGGTTCCAATATTGACAGAGAATATGCCAATAAAGAGGCCCCGGTCTCTTTAACAACCAAACGTCGTTTTACACACCGGTTGGTACTTTTATATTTCAAAAATAGTTCATATTTGATATCAAAATATCATGTTCGTTTCAAAATCAATTTCACTTCAATGTTACCATATTCGCTTCAAAAAAATATCATAATTTTACTTCAAAATGTCAATTCAGTTCGATATAATGATTTCACTTCAAAATTTCGATTCGAAATACAGTTTAGGTTACAACTTCACTTTAACCCAATTCGCATTTAAATCCAAGATTTAAATATAAACATTCCACCCTTTTGACCAGTTTGAATTTTAGAAAATAGTTTAAATATTTTTACAATATTTAAAATAGTTTAATGGAAAATAGTTTGAGTATTAAAAATGGTTTATATAGTAAATAGTTTGGAAAATCAAAATAATTTGAATATTTAAAGAATATAGATTTTAAGCAGTTTATATTAAAATAATTCATTTGAAAAATAGTTTCAAAGTCAAACCGATTCACTTCCAAATTTCACAATTCAAATCAATTCCAATTTCCATTTCGATTTAATCGATTTAATTCTGATTTCAAGTCAAATTTTACTTTAATTCCAAATAAATTTCAATTTCAATTCCAAATAAATTTCACTTCCAATTCCAAATTAATTTCAATTCCAATTCCAAATTAATTTCAATTCCAATTCCTAAATTTAAACCATTTCGATTTATATCAAACCCGAGTTCAATTTTTAAAATATCGATTCAAAATACTTAAATCAAATTAACCTTCAATATCCAAATTAAAATCCAAATATTTAAAATTCAATTCTGAACTCAATTTCGAAATATCGTTTTATATCACTTTTATTTAGCAATATTCAAAGTTTGAATAAAAATCTAATCTTTAAAACAAATCAATTTCTGAAATTCAAATCATATTTCGATTATAACTTCAAAATCTCAACTTTAATTATTTAAAACATTCCTGTTATCAAACTTAAATTTCAACACTTCAAGCTTAAATTCGAAAATAGTTCGATTTCCATAAATTCGATTTTCATTTCTTAAAATCAAATCATTTAAAATAATTTCAAATCAACATTTAAAATCATTTAATTTAACTAATCCGGTGTTCGTATATAATTTTCTATCATATGGCCAAGTGAATCAGTTATTCCAATTTAATTTAGGGATGGATATATATCATTTCAATCCAAAATAAATGCCATAGATATATATCATTTCAACCTATTACATAATTTATTCAAAATAATTCAATTTACAGTTTATATACTGTAAATAATATACAGGATGATAACAGAATATATTAAAATAAATAAACATCCAAATCATCCAAAATATCAACTAATAGCATCCACAATCAATCATCCAAATAGCCAATAAAATTCACAACAATTTCATAGTTATCAATATCTGGAGTTTTTTTTCTAGAAATTTAATTCTAATTCAATATAACTATCAATTCGAATTCTATTAATTAATTCAGATATCAATTAAATTTAACAAACAACCATCAATAAATTTAAATCACTTCAGGATATAAATTTTACTAACATAAAAATATATTAGTCAAACATGAGCGTATAAAACACTCTCCTTTATTTGAAACTGAAAATATTTTCAGCTTCAAATAAATTTCAGCTCGATTCCATATCGTAGACGACATCGATACGAATCCTCAACGACTCGTTTCACTCGAAACAGACCTCGTATGGAGAAGTTTTGCAATTATATTAGTATAACGATTTAATTTAAAACTAAATTAACTTAATAATAATAAAAATAAAACAAACCTTCAGCAACCCGCTCCTCACCTTCCCCTCTCGTGTACACAGGCACGAAGCCGAACCCAGTCAAATGCGACAAACTCTCATCCACGTGCACGCAAGACGACATCGGTAGACGATCCAAACCACCATGAGAAGCGCTACGACCCCCTCTCCATCGCTTCCTCCCCCTGCTCGCGCATGCGAGCACGCAAGCCTTCGAAAACAACTGCCGACCACCATGCTTTGTGACCCACGCCCTAGCCGCCTCCATCCTCCAGCAAGCGTCGCCGTCTCCCCACGCGATTGCGATTTCGATTTCGTTTGTTATAATTTTTTTTTCGATCGGCTTTTTTTAGTTCGATCGGCCGCTATGAAGTATAGGGGGAAAAGATGGGAAGAGTACGGGGAAAACAGATAGGGGTGACGTATTGTACTAGATGTGTTGGAGAAAGCTAAATATATAATATTATATTAGAAAATATCTAACCAACTGCCCACGAAAATTACGAACTCCAAATGACTTGTGCCGCCTGGCATTCAAAATGTTTTACCCCCATTTTGAATACAATGGAACTAGTTTCGAGGCCTAATTCAATCGTATTTAGAAGATAGCTTTTCAAAATCAATTTATTTTAATTAAATTCTGAAATTAAATTCCACGCATTTCAAGCTCGCACGGCCAAACGACAAGTCTGATCGCTACAAAACTTGAAATCCCATAATAATTCACCATTACGAATCCGATGAAACTAGTTTCGTCAAAATCCGAGATAGTGGCCAAAATGGCTATTTTTACTCGTTAATTAAAATATAAAATTTCCAATTTCTATTATTTACTTTTAAATTCAATTTTAAAAGTAAACAATCTTTATTCTCATTTAAGTAGAATTCATATCAACTTTTAAAATCATTTTCATTCATTTTTGATTCAGGATTCAATTATTTGAAAATTTCAATATTAAATTTAAACAATTCAGTTATCAAATAAATGACATTAATAAATCATAAAATTTCAATTGAATTTTAATTATCAACAATTATTCTATTTTCATCTAAATAATTCAACGTTTATTATTCAAGTCTAGTTATTTATTATAAACACATTCAATATCTAAAATTTCATTTCCATAGTTGTTATTGCCAAAATCTTCGAAATTGTTTATTTCAAAATTTTATTAAAGTTCATATTCAATCTCCACTAATAATTCATTAAATTTTTATTTTTAACCATTTTTATTTAATAATCATATTAAATTTAATAATTTAAAATAGTTAAAAGTATGAGTCGTTACATTCTCCCCCACTCAAAACTTTTCATCCTCGAAAAGAGCTAAGTAGATAATTTAACATTTGATATATTTTCTCAAAATAATCAACTTATAAAACATAAACAACTTATTTGCAAAACTATTACTACGCTTCTACTATGCCACTCCGATATTGGTTTTACGGAAAATATAACTTATATATAAAAATAAGCTATAAAATTTTTAAAACTTCAAAATTTTTCTAACACCCGGATTTACGGAAAATTTCGGCAGCGTCTCCTTTGCGCGGCTTGATCGGAAATTTTTTAAAATACAATATATAACCCAAATATATATCAAATATACATATCATCTCAATGATGAGACATCCCGTAGGGAAAAAATATAAAAGTGTGGTATTTAATCCGAGATGTGTACCTTATTATTAATAATACGAGCGAGTTCGCTCGTATTAAGCAAGCATAAGCGTATAAAATCCACGTATACGTCCAAACAGTCTTCGTATGTACCTATCTCAACTCAATTTAGAATATTAGTCACTTATAAAGATGTAGAAAGCATATATGAGTTTAATATGACTATATAACATGGATTTTGAATCCAAACCATAAGCACAAGCACAAATACACCAATTATATGCAATCAAAAATAGTTAAAAGAATAATTTGCAACAAAAGAAACCATTCAACCATCAATATTCATCCAATTAATCCAAACTATCACTATTTACATTCCCTATGTCAATATTTCAATTTATACACTTCATTTCTTATTAACATCCAAATTTCATCAACATTTAATTGGTTTATTTCCAGTTTATTCACATCTATTTCATTATCTTTTAATTTATTCAATCAAATTTGTTAAATTCCAATTATTTCACTTTAATTTTAACAATATTTCATACAAATTCATTTATGGACCATTTTATAAATCATTTAGATTTTATTTTATTTGTACTTAGTATATTCTATTTAATACTAATATCGTTTATAAACCATTTCATAACCATTTAACTTTATTATAAACATTTTATAATATGGAACTCATGTTTAATTTTTCATAACTTAATTTCACATTAATTCTTCGATTCACTTCATTAGTTTATTCATTTATTCAAATTCATCTTAATAATTTTACTTAAGTAAATTTTATTTTATAACTCCAATTCATATTAATAAAAAAATTCTTTCACCATCAATTTCTCTTAAGTTAACTTCAATTTTTAATTTATTCCATTAACTTATTTCATGTTCAATTAATTACCATTCAATTTTATTGAAACTTGTTCTATTTGCATTTAATTTATTTACATCCAATTTAAATCAAATTAAATTAATTATATAAATTTTACTTACACTCATTTATTTTTATTCAATTTCTTTCACAATTCAAATTGCATTTTATTTTATAATTCAAGTTCGTATTCATTTTATTAATTCGTTTTATAACTTAGGTGGAATTAATTCACTTTACTCATTTACCAAGTTTCATTTAATATCTAATTCAATTTATTTAATATTAAGTTAAACTTCATTTCGTTTTAATCCATTACTCGGTTTATTCAACATTATTTAAGCTAAAATTTTCTTTTCTTTTCTTATCATCCACATTATACAAAATTTAAATTTGTTTTTATCTTAATATTTCTCAAACCTATAAGTTATACAAATTATTTGTAACGACCCCAGATTTTAATTTAATTTAAATTAATAATTAAATGAATTTTTGAATTAAATTGGGTAATTAAATACATTTTTGATAAAAATTTGTTAATTTAACTAGAAAATCGTAGCGAGTTTCCCCGATTCAAATACGAGTGAATTTGAGAATAATAATAATAAATATATAGATATATATTTTTTTGATTTGAATTTAAATAAATGGTTTGAGTCTATAAAATAATAATATGATAATAATAAATATTTAAACTAGGAATAGAAAATAAATTTGACAAATTCAATTAGATATATATATAATAAGATTAAGTATAGAAGCCATCATGGTTTCTCAAACATGTTACAGCCGAGACAAGAAGTAAGAGATAGGTAAAATGAAAATATAACAAGGTAAGTGTAGGAACATAGGATGCATAGGCATTTTAATGCCAATATCTTCACCCACCATTGTAAAACAAATATAACTACATACATACAAACAAATTGCAAAGGTCAGTACAAAGTAAACAAAAGTTAGAAGAAACAAAATACAAAATAACAAAGCAAATAAATTCACATATGTAAAGCAAGACACCTCTAACATACCAAAAATGATCTTATCAGCCGAAGTCAAAAATGATGCAAGTAAACAAAACAAAGTATAAAAAAGGATTTGTTGTAAACAAATTTATATATGCATATATAGATCAAACAGCAAAGTAGCTGCAAAAGAAGTAAAATAAAATACAAAAACAAACAAAAGATAAAATAAAATAATAAACAAGTATATGCCACCATATCTTTTGTACAAGCAAAATCACCTCAGCCATACCCTGTCAACTTCTCTCCTATATACCAACCTCATTCATATCAGCCTTCTCCTCTGCTGTTTCGAAACTGAAAAGAAATCTAAAATGAATACCATCTCAACTTTAAAACAATACAAATCAATGCAACTCAGGGATTTAAAGAAGGTCTCAGCAAGCATAGATTCGACTGAGCTAAGGAAATCAAAGCTAAGAAATGACAAACAACGTCTTCAAATCTGAAGCAATTTTCAAAACCTGGAAAACAACAAATTCAATTTCCAGTTCATCCATCTAGTCCTCTGTTCTTCTTCTCAGCCTAAGGTGAGCAAACCACCCTTTTTAGATTAAATCTGTTTAATCTTTGATGGTATATATATATATATAGATATACTTGAAGTAAATGTGAGTAACATCACTCTAAAAACAATTTAAAAAGTATAATTTTGTTGCACTTATGTATGTGGGTGAGTATGTTTACAATTATATATATGAATGCCCTGTGAATATTGAAGAGCAGGTGTGTACAGGCTGTTACTCCCCTATGTTCTCTGTTTGAAGTTTTCAACACAAAACATGGATTTAAAAACCATTTCCACTTGATCTACTCAATGTTTGGACTTAGGATCAAAACAAAAGATGTATGTTTGATCGTGAACTAGGTTTTAAGATTTTATTTAAGTTAAACAACATTGGATTTGTCTCTGGGAATCAAAGAACTGAGCAAAGCTTTAATTTTGTCAAATTTCGAACACTTTAAATCATGAATTCAGATGTGCAGACTGAATTCTTACACTTAATCAAGTTTTTTAAAACAAAAATTAAGATTTTTAGAATAAAGATTGGAGAGCAATTTGAGATTGTCTGAAATTCTTTGTTTTGGTCGTTTCCGGTGATCTCGAGGTTGAGGTAGGTCGGAGTTCTTTGAGAGGGTAGAGGAGTGATCAGGGGTCCTAGGAAAAATACGGGTTGGGGTTGCAGGCGAATGTGGCGGCGTCGGTGATGTATTCTAGTTCGTAGCCCTAGTTTTTGTGAGGTCGAGATTTTTGATTCGATCGTCTTCTATGATGGATCGAGTGCTACGATATCTGGGAAGATGATAGGGGTTGAGTTGATGATGGTGTACCCAGGTTTCCAGACCTTCTAATGGTCGAAGATCGGAGAACGGCGGCATTTCAGGTCTGGGGAAGTTCTTCATTCAGTGTTTCCAGGTTTCAGTTGTGAGCTCGAATTCAATTTCGAATGGTGGGCTAACGATCTGATGATCGGAGGTGGGTGCGAAGGCAGTTTCCGATGTGGGAGGACCATCAGAGATGGTCGGTGGCAACAAGAAGCTGCCGTGCACATGCACGCCACACTTTTTGAATCTGGGCAGTTTGTTTAGTTGAGTAGGAAGAGTTCGAGTAATCCTCGAGAAACTTTATGTTAGGCTCGAAGAATTTCGCATGGGACTCGAAGCGGATAGGTGTTGTTCTCGAAGTAAACAGGGGAGACTCGGGAGAAACGTGGTTGGAGCTCGGGGAAAGGAAGTGATTGCTCGGGTGGTTTTAGTTTCAAAGCTGCAGTATTAAAATAAAAAGAAGTTAAGCAAATTTGTGATTCAACAGGTCTTAAGCATTGTGAATTTAATAAATGTTTAACAAAAGTAAATTTAAACTTGATTACCAGTTTAATTTTATAGTTAATACTTTACAATGTCTCAACTCTTAATTGTTATTTTAACTAAGTAATTGTTTTAAGTTAAGTATTAAATTAATTAACTTTTAAAAGTTTTTAGTTAGAAATAAATTGGTAATTAACTACTTAACGTTAATTAATAAATGATCAATAATTAATTAATTAAGTAATTTAATTAAGAATTAATAAATGATAAATTAAGTGATTAGCAGTTAATAAAGGGGAAATTAAGTTTCATGAATAATTAAGGTTATTAATTAATGATTAAGGAATAGTTAATTAAGTTAACTTGATCAAGAAGTAATTAATTAAATAGTGTGAAATAAAATAATTAAGTAATTAAGACTTAATAATTGATTAAGAATTGATTTGTTAATTAACTAATTTGAAATGAAATAAATAATTAATTGATAAATTAATTATGATTTAATAAATTATTGAGTTTACTTATGAATGTTTGGATTCTGTTGAATGATAGGAATTGTTTGATATCCCTGATATATGATGCTTTGTGATACGTCCTGATTTATGTCATGATCTGTGATTTCTGTTTCTGTGATATATTGTTATATTAATATGAAACCCCTTGGCCCGTAAAACGGCACTTGAATTTCGATGCGACAGGGAGTCGGATTTCAGTTGGTTATCCGAAACCCACATCGAATTGTAATTGTGGATCTTTGTGACTGATAAATTTATTTTATCTATGAATCTGTGAATGAAGATAAGCGTTATCGATTATACCACTTATCGATATATCTGTGATGATTGATGTTGCACTATTGTGTGTAAAACCCCTGGACCACACTGTTACACACACAAATATGGATTTCACGTGGAAATCGGTTAAGTCACAGATAATTTAAATTTGATGTTTTTGAAATGGAAATTTTAATTTCAATTGATTTTGAAATTAGAAATTTGGGTTTAAATGTGAAAAGCTTTTGAAATGGAATTTCAGAGATAAAAGTTATTTTGAATAACTTAATCGAGTTTTAAAAATCTAAATAATTGATTTAAACTAAAATTCAAGATTTGAAATCGAATTCTATAATTTGAAACTAGGGATTAAAGAAGTTATATCGTTATATAAGGGTTAAACCATTTTAAAAGTATTGATTTTGAAATGTGAATATAATTCAAAGACTTTAACTCGTGTAAATAAAATTGGATTTTTCTTAAATGAAAACTGTTTGTTTTCAAATGATAAAAGCTTTCGTATATATAAGAAATGAAATTCCAATTTAAAGGAATTTCAAGTATGAATTGAAAGATGGTTTTCCAAGTTATAAATGAATTCTTTTGAAAGCTATGAATTGAATCTGTTTATTTTTAACAGATTTAAAAATGATGATTTGTTTAAACCATTCGACATGACATTGTTTTGAAAGCTATAAGTTGAATCTTTGTTTTAAAGATTTAACGAGTTAACGAGTTAATCCAATTGGAAATTGAAGTGTTTTGAAACCTATGAATAGATCTTTATGAAACGAGGTGAACGGTGTGAAATAAATCTTTTTATTTAAAGATTTGAAATGATGATTGGTTTAAACTATTTTGGAAGAAAGAAGTTGAATTATTAAGTTGTGACTTAATTGAAATCCCATATCCATATGTTTTTAAAGATTTCGCTCGTTATTCGGGTTAGCCGGGAAAAGACATTTGTGTCATATAACCCATTCCGAATAATGATACGTCGTATATGGATAGCATTTGAAGACCGGTGATGAAGACCGGATATTTGCGAAAACGAAAGGACAACTCGTCGAATGTCTCTGCACCGACTGGTCCCCGGTATAGAGATTTTATCACCCTTTGTGATGGGAAGTCCGGACGGGATTGTGAATACCCGGAAATGCAAGGGCTTCGTAAGAAGTGCCTTCGGTTCTGTTCGAACCCGGAACAGACTTGTATGGATACATGTCTGACATTACACTTTGAGATATAAAGCCGATTTCTTTCAAATACATTTCTGTTGGTGGCGGAGAATTTATTCTCTTAGCTTAACACCCTTCTCTGAGACGTACGAGCTCAGAGGTTATGTAGTTGAAATTTATCAGCGATATATCCCAATTTGGTAATGTGGCATGCTGAGTGTTGCTGTGTGGTGATCAGTGTTTGATCATTTGTGATATGATCATTTGTTTGATCTTATGTCTTTGTGATCATAGGTTGATCATTTGTTTGACCCGAAGCATGGCTTTGTGACAAAGCGTAGCTTTGTGGACGAGACTTCGTCGAGCCTCACACCCCGGAAATGGTCGAAACAGGAAGGATGCAGCAAGGTTCTAGGGAGTAGCGCCCCTTAGTGTATGTCATTCCTTCTGGATAAAGGTGGTATCATGGTATGGAGCCCAGATACTTAACCTCTGTGGTTGCTGCATTTTTACTATGTGGTTTGTTGCGAATCGGGGATCCTCGGGAAGATCGGTGACGATCGGGGGATAACATACGCGTGTCAGTAGTTACCTATTTTTGCAGAGGTAACCCGGCCTTGTGTTGGTAGAGATCCGGTTAGGTTCTCGGGTCGTCTATTCCAGGGACGTACCCACCGTGGCATAGGAAGTTCCTTGGCCTGACCATTTGTTGGAAATCCAAAGAAACAATACGAGCCTTTACGATTGCAAATTGTAGAACCTGTCTCCTCAGGAGGCAGCTATAGCAGGCATAATATAATGGTACCTATGCTGGCTAAGATTTATATTCTACTTTCGAAATGTTTTCCACTATGCACTAGTAATAATATCAAAATGATTTGATTTTGCGTAGTAAGCATCTTTGACTAACATAAGAAGAAATCTCCTCCAAGTCTGCGTTTGCATTGTGTGTGTGGTGGGAGGTCTTATGGTAGTTTCATTTTCCAAAAGCATTGCGAATTGACTTTAAAATCTTTTGCTATTTGTTTTAAAGATAAACTATTTTTGTTGCTCACACCAGTCCCACGACTGACTCGGAGTTTATTGTTCATTTCCTAAACTCTGGGTGCTCATAATTTTCTACACGAGCAGTCTAGAGTTGGGTTCTTCAGATAGTCAGGTTCAGTAGATTTTCTGGAGCTAGTTCAGTCTTTGGATCGGACTGCACTTGCTTATTCTTGGTGTATCGTTATTGGGAGTTCGAGCTATTGCTGGAGTTCTCTTTTGAAGACTATCTTAGAGTTATTTGTTCCGCTGCTGATATTAGTTATCTATTTTTCTTTTCCGCTGCTATTTGTTGTATCATATCTCTGATGTATATAGATATTCATTGTATCATCATTGTATCTGGATATTGTATCAGATGTTGTATATCTATATTCTTTTTTTCCGCTGTGTTATTTACTTAATGTTGTTATAAGCTCCGGAGAACCAGATTTGGCATTTGAATCTACGGCATTTTGAGTACAAGTGGGGTACGGGTGCCGATTTTCGAAGGCCAACTTTTGGGTCTTTACATTTGGTATCAGAGCTAAGGTTGAACTTTAGCTCAGGAGTATAACACGTTAAGTAGCTCATTAGAGATAGAGTGAAGTAAACTCTAGAATGAGTGTATCTCTAAGATATCCGCCTGAATGTCTCAGTAAATTCTCTTACTATCCACTGATAGTGAGTATGAGTGCAAGAAGAGGACGAGATAGGGGACAGGAAATTCGACTATCAATGGTCAATACCCTGCAACAGTGGAAACAATCTTTCTCTATCAATATTCTTTGATTCGTTTCCAAATTCTTTTCATTTCTTCGTATCAGCTCCAGAAAGAAGTTTCGGTGTGATGGTGGCTCTACGAATCGTTGTAGAAGATTTTACTTCGTATTTCATCGGTTTATTATCAGCTTTTTGATTTAAACCTTAATGAACTTGAAATTGGAAATTTTAAATTGAGTTAAATTGATTAATAGAATATGAAGCTAAAATTGAATTAAATCAAATAAAACGATTTCGTTTAAAATTCGATTTTGAAATTCTATTGTAATTTCTTGTGAATACCAAAGTCCGAAGAGGGACAAATTGGTATGTATTCTGAGATATTCCGACTTGACTTTGGAATCCATATCGTAAGTTTGAGTAATTATAGGAGATCGAATCTGTCTATCTCTGTCTTTGTTTCGTACCTGCGAATTTCGAGGACGAAATTCTTTTAAGGGGGGAAGTTTGTAACGACCCCAGATTTTAATTTAATTTAAATTAATAATTAAATGAATTTTTGAATTAAATTGGGTAATTAAATACATTTTTGATAAAAATTTGTTAATTTAACTAGAAAATCGTAGCGAGTTTCCCCGATTCAAATACGAGTGAATTTGAGAATAATAATAATAAATATATAGATATATATTTTTTTGATTTGAATTTAAATAAATGGTTTGAGTCTATAAAATAATAATATGATAATAATAAATATTTAAACTAGGAATAGAAAATAAATTTGACAAATTCAATTAGATATATATATAATAAGATTAAGTATAGAAGCCATCATGGTTTCTCAAACATGTTACAGCCGAGACAAGAAGTAAGAGATAGGTAAAATGAAAATATAACAAGGTAAGTGTAGGAACATAGGATGCATAGGCATTTTAATGCCAATATCTTCACCCACCATTGTAAAACAAATATAACTACATACATACAAACAAATTGCAAAGGTCAGTACAAAGTAAACAAAAGTTAGAAGAAACAAAATACAAAATAACAAAGCAAATAAATTCACATATGTAAAGCAAGACACCTCTAACATACCAAAAATGATCTTATCAGCCGAAGTCAAAAATGATGCAAGTAAACAAAACAAAGTATAAAAAAGGATTTGTTGTAAACAAATTTATATATGCATATATAGATCAAACAGCAAAGTAGCTGCAAAAGAAGTAAAATAAAATACAAAAACAAACAAAAGATAAAATAAAATAATAAACAAGTATATGCCACCATATCTTTTGTACAAGCAAAATCACCTCAGCCATACCCTGTCAACTTCTCTCCTATATACCAACCTCATTCATATCAGCCTTCTCCTCTGCTGTTTCGAAACTGAAAAGAAATCTAAAATGAATACCATCTCAACTTTAAAACAATACAAATCAATGCAACTCAGGGATTTAAAGAAGGTCTCAGCAAGCATAGATTCGACTGAGCTAAGGAAATCAAAGCTAAGAAATGACAAACAACGTCTTCAAATCTGAAGCAATTTTCAAAACCTGGAAAACAACAAATTCAATTTCCAGTTCATCCATCTAGTCCTCTGTTCTTCTTCTCAGCCTAAGGTGAGCAAACCACCCTTTTTAGATTAAATCTGTTTAATCTCTGATGGTATATATATATATATAGATATACTTGAAGTAAATGTGAGTAACATCACTCTAAAAACAATTTAAAAAGTATAATTTTGTTGCACTTATGTATGTGGGTGAGTATGTTTACAATTATATATATGAATGCCCTGTGAATATTGAAGAGCAGGTGTGTACAGGCTGTTACTCCCCTATGTTCTCTGTTTGAAGTTTTCAACACAAAACATGGATTTAAAAACCATTTCCACTTGATCTACTCAATGTTTGGACTTAGGATCAAAACAAAAGATGTATGTTTGATCGTGAACTAGGTTTTAAGATTTTATTTAAGTTAAACAACATTGGATTTGTCTTTGGGAATCAAAGAACTGAGCAAAGCTTTAATTTTGTCAAATTTCGAACACTTTAAATCATGAATTCAGATGTGCAGACTGAATTCTTACACTTAATCAAGTTTTTTAAAACAAAAATTAAGATTTTTAGAATAAAGATTGGAGAGCAATTTGAGATTGTCTGAAATTCTTTGTTTTGGTCGTTTCCGGTGATCTCGAGGTTGAGGTAGGTCGGAGTTCTTTGAGAGGGTAGAGGAGTGATCAGGGGTCCTAGGAAAAATACGGGTTGGGGTTGCAGGCGAATGTGGCGGCGTCGGTGATGTATTCTAGTTCGTAGCCCTAGTTTTTGTGAGGTCGAGATTTTTGATTCGATCGTCTTCTATGATGGATCGAGTGCTACGATATCTGGGAAGATGATAGGGGTTGAGTTGATGATGGTGTACCCAGGTTTCCAGACCTTCTAATGGTCGAAGATCGGAGAACGGCGGCATTTCAGGTCTGGGGAAGTTCTTCATTCAGTGTTTCCAGGTTTCAGTTGTGAGCTCGAATTCAATTTCGAATGGTGGGCTAACGATCTGATGATCGGAGGTGGGTGCGAAGGCAGTTTCCGATGTGGGAGGACCATCAGAGATGGTCGGTGGCAACAAGAAGCTGCCGTGCACATGCACGCCACACTTTTTGAATCTGGGCAGTTTGTTTAGTTGAGTAGGAAGAGTTCGAGTAATCCTCGAGAAACTTTATGTTAGGCTCGAAGAATTTCGCATGGGACTCGAAGCGGATAGGTGTTGTTCTCGAAGTAAACAGGGGAGACTCGGGAGAAACGTGGTTGGAGCTCGGGGAAAGGAAGTGATTGCTCGGGTGGTTTTAGTTTCAAAGCTGCAGTATTAAAATAAAAAGAAGTTAAGCAAATTTGTGATTCAACAGGTCTTAAGCATTGTGAATTTAATAAATGTTTAACAAAAGTAAATTTAAACTTGATTACCAGTTTAATTTTATAGTTAATACTTTACAATGTCTCAACTCTTAATTGTTATTTTAACTAAGTAATTGTTTTAAGTTAAGTATTAAATTAATTAACTTTTAAAAGTTTTTAGTTAGAAATAAATTGGTAATTAACTACTTAACGTTAATTAATAAATGATCAATAATTAATTAATTAAGTAATTTAATTAAGAATTAATAAATGATAAATTAAGTGATTAGCAGTTAATAAAGGGGAAATTAAGTTTCATGAATAATTAAGGTTATTAATTAATGATTAAGGAATAGTTAATTAAGTTAACTTGATCAAGAAGTAATTAATTAAATAGTGTGAAATAAAATAATTAAGTAATTAAGACTTAATAATTGATTAAGAATTGATTTGTTAATTAACTAATTTGAAATGAAATAAATAATTAATTGATAAATTAATTATGATTTAATAAATTATTGAGTTTACTTATGAATGTTTGGATTCTGTTGAATGATAGGAATTGTTTGATATCCCTGATATATGATGCTTTGTGATACGTCCTGATTTATGTCATGATCTGTGATTTCTGTTTCTGTGATATATTGTTATATTAATATGAAACCCCTTGGCCCGTAAAACGGCACTTGAATTTCGATGCGACAGGGAGTCGGATTTCAGTTGGTTATCCGAAACCCACATCGAATTGTAATTGTGGATCTTTGTGACTGATAAATTTATTTTATCTATGAATCTGTGAATGAAGATAAGCGTTATCGATTATACCGCTTATCGATATATCTGTGATGATTGATGTTGCACTATTGTGTGTAAAACCCCTGGACCACACTGTTACACACACAAATATGGATTTCACGTGGAAATCGGTTAAGTCACAGATAATTTAAATTTGATGTTTTTGAAATGGAAATTTTAATTTCAATTGATTTTGAAATTAGAAATTTGGGTTTAAATGTGAAAAGCTTTTGAAATGGAATTTCAGAGATAAAAGTTATTTTGAATAACTTAATCGAGTTTTAAAAATCTAAATAATTGATTTAAACTAAAATTCAAGATTTGAAATCGAATTCTATAATTTGAAACTAGGGATTAAAGAAGTTATATCGTTATATAAGGGTTAAACCATTTTAAAAGTATTGATTTTGAAATGTGAATATAATTCAAAGACTTTAACTCGTGTAAATAAAATTGGATTTTTCTTAAATGAAAACTGTTTGTTTTCAAATGATAAAAGCTTTCGTATATATAAGAAATGAAATTCCAATTTAAAGGAATTTCAAGTATGAATTGAAAGATGGTTTTCCAAGTTATAAATGAATTCTTTTGAAAGCTATGAATTGAATCTGTTTATTTTTAACAGATTTAAAAATGATGATTTGTTTAAACCATTCGACATGACATTGTTTTGAAAGCTATAAGTTGAATCTTTGTTTTAAAGATTTAACGAGTTAACGAGTTAATCCAATTGGAAATTGAAGTGTTTTGAAACCTATGAATAGATCTTTATGAAACGAGGTGAACGGTGTGAAATAAATCTTTTTATTTAAAGATTTGAAATGATGATTGGTTTAAACTATTTTGGAAGAAAGAAGTTGAATTATTAAGTTGTGACTTAATTGAAATCCCATATCCATATGTTTTTAAAGATTTCGCTCGTTATTCGGGTTAGCCGGGAAAAGACATTTGTGTCATATAACCCATTCCGAATAATGATACGTCGTATATGGATAGCATTTGAAGACCGGTGATGAAGACCAGATATTTGCGAAAACGAAAGGACAACTCGTCGAATGTCTCTGCACCGACTGGTCCCCGGTATAGAGATTTTATCACCCTTTGTGATGGGAAGTCCGGACGGGATTGTGAATACCCGGAAATGCAAGGGCTTCGTAAGAAGTGCCTTCGGTTCTGTTCGAACCCGGAACAGACTTGTATGGATACATGTCTGACATTACACTTTGAGATATAAAGCCGATTTCTTTCAAATACATTTCTGTTGGTGGCGGAGAATTTATTCTCTTAGCTTAACACCCTTCTCTGAGACGTACGAGCTCAGAGGTTATGTAGTTGAAATTTATCAGCGATATATCCCAATTTGGTAATGTGGCATGCTGAGTGTTGCTGTGTGGTGATCAGTGTTTGATCATTTGTGATATGATCATTTGTTTGATCTTATGTCTTTGTGATCATAGGTTGATCATTTGTTTGACCCGAAGCATGGCTTTGTGACAAAGCGTAGCTTTGTGGACGAGACTTCGTCGAGCCTCACACCCCGGAAATGGTCGAAACAGGAAGGATGCAGCAAGGTTCTAGGGAGTAGCGCCCCTTAGTGTATGTCATTCCTTCTGGATAAAGGTGGTATCATGGTATGGAGCCCAGATACTTAACCTCTGTGGTTGCTGCATTTTTACTATGTGGTTTGTTGCGAATCGGGGATCCTCGGGAAGATCGGTGACGATCGGGGGATAACATACGCGTGTCAGTAGTTACCTATTTTTGCAGAGGTAACCCGGCCTTGTGTTGGTAGAGATCCGGTTAGGTTCTCGGGTCGTCTATTCCAGGGACGTACCCACCGTGGCATAGGAAGTTCCTTGGCCTGACCATTTGTTGGAAATCCAAAGAAACAATACGAGCCTTTACGATTGCAAATTGTAGAACCTGTCTCCTCAGGAGGCAGCTATAGCAGGCATAATATAATGGTACCTATGCTGGCTAAGATTTATATTCTACTTTCGAAATGTTTTCCACTATGCACTAGTAATAATATCAAAATGATTTGATTTTGCGTAGTAAGCATCTTTGACTAACATAAGAAGAAATCTCCTCCAAGTCTGCGTTTGCATTGTGTGTGTGGTGGGAGGTCTTATGGTAGTTTCATTTTCCAAAAGCATTGCGAATTGACTTTAAAATCTTTTGCTATTTGTTTTAAAGATAAACTATTTTTGTTGCTCACACCAGTCCCACGACTGACTCGGAGTTTATTGTTCATTTCCTAAACTCTGGGTGCTCATAATTTTCTACACGAGCAGTCTAGAGTTGGGTTCTTCAGATAGTCAGGTTCAGTAGATTTTCTGGAGCTAGTTCAGTCTTTGGATCGGACTGCACTTGCTTATTCTTGGTGTATCGTTATTGGGAGTTCGAGCTATTGCTGGAGTTCTCTTTTGAAGACTATCTTAGAGTTATTTGTTCCGCTGCTGATATTAGTTATCTATTTTTCTTTTCCGCTGCTATTTGTTGTATCATATCTCTGATGTATATAGATATTCATTGTATCATCATTGTATCTGGATATTGTATCAGATGTTGTATATCTATATTCTTTTTTTCCGCTGTGTTATTTACTTAATGTTGTTATAAGCTCCGGAGAACCAGATTTGGCATTTGAATCTACGGCATTTTGAGTACAAGTGGGGTACGGGTGCCGATTTTCGAAGGCCAACTTTTGGGTCTTTACATTAATTCACTTAAAATTTCATTTTATTGTTTTATTGAATTCATTTCAAATACCATTCACTTTTATTTAAACTTTCTTGAGTTAAACTTTATTTTATTTATTTCATTTCACTAACCAAATTTATTCACATTTCTTAAGTTAATTATTTATTTCATATCTTAAATTCAAATTTTCTTTTGTTTGCTAAACCAAAATATTCAACAATTTTACAATTTAATTTTACTTTTCTGATCAAATCTATAAATTATAAACTTTTTTTCTATACTATTTTCAATTATAAGTTCAAAACTATTTTCATATATTTATCAAATCATACTTAGAATATTTTTCACAATCAAAACTTGTTTTAATCGAAAATAATTTTTTTAGTAGCAATTCTCACTCAGACACTCGAAAATGAATACTGACGATGCTGCAGCCATCCCCCAAAATTATTTCCCAACGACTAGAGCAAGTTCAACGCTTTATTCCGTTCAAAAATATTTTCAAAATATATTTCTAGTCAAAACACTTTCAAATAATATTATTATTAATTTTTGAAGGCTTTGAAAATAAATTTTGAAAGCAATAGTTTTTAAATCCTTAAATTCTCGACTTTTAAAATCCTTTCTGTTTATAAGCCATTTTATAAATATACTTATACAAATTTTTTTACCTTATTGCCAACATTTGATTAATTTACAACTTTGTCATTTTAAACAGTTTTATTGTATTTTGATTCAATTCAATTATCGAACGCTTCGTAAAATAAAATTCACAAAGTATTCGTTTTATTTTAATTCAACCAATAATCGATGATAGCTGAACATTATCATCTCCTAGCAACTATCATTCATTAAAAATTATCATTTTATATATATAATATAATTTAGGTAAAAGTATTTCATTTATCCGATTTTAAAACAATATTATGTCGACTTGCCTCGTTTAAGTGTTTAGAAATCCCTATCAATAACACGGCGTCCCACGCATTGACCAGAATTTATAAACAACTCAACAGATAAGTAAACACAGTATAAAATTTTTTACAACACTAACAAATACGCTCTCTCATATATATACTCTTAAACAGACTAATTCTAGGGTATTACTACCCTATCTCTAATGAGTCAAACCCCACAAAGCTAAGGTTATCGTTAAACCAAAGCTCTGATATCAACTGTGACGACTCATATTTCGAAAGGTTTAAATCGACAATAATCCACACATGTCCAACTTAAACAATCCGGAACATAGATAATCATTCGGGTTAATTAAGAAAAATAAGAAAAGAAGAAGAAAAGAAACACAGAATCTCATAGTGGAATGACAAAATATAATAATCAAATAAATATTTCATGAAGCTGTTTATATTGTACATTTGATTATAATTTATACAACATTTATCAGAGTTATATATATAATAGGGATAAATAAATAATGCAGCACAACAACATAATGTGGGGAATAATAATAGTAATAATATACCAAATCTTTCTCTTCGTCCTTCAGAAAATGATCTTCGATGCGCTGAAATACTCAGGGCCGACCCGAGCTTAATAAAAAGACAAAACACTCGAGTCAGGAAAAAATATTCTTATGTGAGTCAAATTGATATTGCATATAACATGAGTGTCGTGGCGTCATAGATGTTTACGGATTTTCACATCTCGTATCCAGTGTGTAACGTGCATGCAATAACTCAAGAGATGTTACGAGATTTTCCATCTCTTAAGGATCTACCAAAAATATTATATGTAGTAGAATACACTACATATATAATGTCTAATCATTAAAATAAATATTTTTCTTAGCGTTAAGGTTTTACATTAATCCCCCTTAACACATTTTTAAGCACTGTCGTATAGTTTGCATATAAAACACTAGTAAACTGTCGTTGGATAGGGATGCGCCGTGATACGACAACAGTAAAACAAAATCTTAGTGGTCTCAAATAAGGATAAAAGTATGACAAGACACGTGAGGCAATGCCCAAGGTAGGATACTACCAGTTTACCCTTCCCGGCTGGTGGTAACCCCTAACGGCCCGCCGCGTCCAACACTCCAAAAATCTGAGGGTGCGCACTAATCGATAACAATGTCATGATAGTTATAAGAAGAAGTGTGTCCGCTAGAGGTTGCTAACCTCATTGGCCGGTATGGCTCCTATTTTAGGCATTTCAAATTGACACAAGTGTCAGGCCAATCCATCATCATTCTCTTTCTTCAAATCTAGGAAACGACGCCAAATCCAACCACTTCGTTCTGGAGTCTCCTCCACGTACACAGTTGTTAAAGTGGTTCCAATATTGACAGAGAGTATACCAATAAGAGGTCCGGTCTCTTTAACAACCAAACGTCATTTTACACATCGATTGGTACTTTTATATTTCGAAAACAGTTCATATTTGATATCAAAATATCATGTTCGTTTCAAAATCAATTTCACTTCAAAATTTCCATATTCGCTTAAAAAAATCAAAATTTTACTTTAAAATGTCAATTCAGTTCGATATATTGATTTCACTTCAAAATTTTGATTCGAAATACAGTTTAGGTTATAACTACACTTTAACCCAATTCGCATTTAAATCCAAGATTTAAATATAAACATTCCACCCTTTTGACCAGTTTGAATTTTAGAAAATAGTTTAAATAGTTTTAAAATAGTTAAATAGTTAAAATTGTTTAATAGAAAATAGTTTGAGTATTAAAAATGGTTTATATAGTAAAATAGTTTGGAAAATCAAAATAATTTGAATATTTAAAGAATATAGATTTTAATCAGTTTATACTAAAATAATTCATTTGAAAAATAGTTTCAAAGCTAAACAGATTCAATTCCAAATTTCCCAGTTCAAATCAATTCCAATTTCCATTTCAGTTTAATCGATTCAATACCGATTTCAAGTCGAATTTTACTTCAAATCCAAATAAATATCAATTTCAATTCCAAATAAATTTCACTTCCAATTCCAAATTAATTTCAATCCCAATTCCAAATTAATTTCAATTCCAATTCCAAATTAATTTCAATTCAAATTCTCAAATTTAAACCATTTCGATTTATATCAATTCTGAGTTCAATTTTTAAAATATTGATTCAAAACACTTAAATCAAATTTACCTTCAATATCCAAATTAAAATCCAAATCTTCAAATATAATTCGATTCCAAGCTCAAATTTGAAATATTGTTTTATATCACTTTTATTTAGCAATATTCAAAGTTCGAATAAAACTCCAATCTTTTAAAACAAATCAATTTCTGAAATTCACATCATATTTCGATTATAACTTCAAAATCTCAACTTTAATTATTTAAAACATTCCTGTTATCAAACTAAAATTTCAACACTTCGAGCTCAAGTTCGAAAATAGTTCGATTTCCCTAAATTCAATTTTTATTTCTTAAAATCAAATCATTTAAAAAAATTTCAAATCAACATTTAAAAAAATTTCAAACCAATATTTAAAATCATTTAATTTAACAAATCCGGTGTCCGTATATAATTTTCTATCCTATTGCCAAGTGAATCAGTTATTCCAATTTAATTCAGGAATGGATATATATCATTTCAATCCAAAATAATTGCCATAGGTATATATCATTTCAACCTATTAGTTAATTTATTCAAAATAATTCGATTTACAGTTTATATACAGTAAATAATATACAGGATGATAACAAAATATATTAAATAAATAAACATCCAAATCATCCAAAATATCAACCAATAGCATCCATCATAATCTATCATCCAAACAATCAATAAAATTCACACAATTTCATAGTTAGCAATATCGGGAGTTTTTTCTAGCAGTTTAATTCTAATTCAATATAACTATCAATTCAAATTCTATTAATTAATTTAGATGTCAATTAAATGTCAACTAAATTTACCAAACAACCATCAATAAATTTAAATCACTTCATGATATAAATTTTACTAACATAAAAATATATTAGTCAAACGTGAGCGTATAAAACACTCACCTTTATCAATCAGCAACCCACTCCTCACCTTCCCCTCTCGCGTACACAGGCACGAAGCTGAACCTAGTCAAACACAACAAACTCTCATCCACGCGCACGCAAGGCGACATTGGTCAATGATCCAAACCACCACGACAAGCGCCACGACCCCCTCTCCATCGCTTCCTCCCCCCGCTCGCGCACGCGAGCATGCAAGCCTCGAAAAACAGCTATCGACCACCATGCTCCGCGATCCTCGCCCTAGCCGCCTCCATCCTCCAGCAAGCGTCGCCGTCTCCCCACGCGATCGCGATTTTGTTCACTATATATATATATTTTTTCGATCGACTTCTTATTTTTTTAGTTCAATCGGCCGCTATGAAGTGAAGGAGGAAAAGATGGGAAGAGTTTGGGGGAAAACAGATAGGGGTGGCGTGTCGTACGAGATGTGTTGGAGAAAGCTAAATATATAATATTATATTAGAAAATATCTAACTAATTGCCCGCGGAAATTCAAAACTCCAAATGACTCGTGCCACTTGGCGTTCATAATGTTTTACCCTTATTTCGAACACAATGAAACTAGTTTCGAGGCCTAATTCAATCGTATTCAGAAGATAGCTTTTCAAAATCAATTTATTTTAATTAAATTCTGAAAATAAATTCCACGCGCTTCAAGCTCGCACGGCCAAACGACAAGTCTGATCGCTACGAAACTTAAAATCCCATAATATTTCACCAAACTGATCCGATGAAACTGGTTTCGTCGAAATCCGAGACAATGGCCAAAATGGCTATTTTTACTCGTTAATTAAAATATAAAATTTCCAATTTCTATTATCCACTTTTAAATTCAATTTTAAAAGTAAACAATCTTCATTCTTGTTTAAGTAGAATTCATATCAACTTTTAAAATCATTTTCATTCATTTTTAATTTAGGATTAAATTATTTGAAAATTTCAATTTTAAATTTAAACAATTCAATTATCAAATAAATGACATTAATAAATCATAAAATTTCAATTGAATTTTAATTATCAACCATTATTCTATTTTCATCTGAATAATTCAACATTTATTGTTCAAGTCCAGTTATCGATTATAAACACATTGAATATCTATAATTTCATTTCCATAGTTGTTATTGTCAAAATCTTCGGAATTGTTTATTTCAAAATTTTATTAAAGTTCATATTCAATAACTACACTAATAATTCATTAAATTTTTATTTTTAACCATTTTTATTTAATAATCATATTAAATTTAATAATTTAAAATAGTTAAAAGTACGGGTCGTTACAACTTAGTCCACTGATATCCACACATGTTTATATTTAAATACTCAGCCCATGTGACATGAGAAAGAAATGCTAAATATTTAAATAGAAACATGTAGTTGATATCAGTGGACTACTAACGGTGCTAAATAAGGGTGCTCCAGATCCTATATATATAAACACGCATTATATATGTGTATACACACACATATATATGGTATATATATGTGTGTTTATGTATACACACACACACACACATATATATATATATATAAATGGAGCAAATATTGGGACACAAAACAAGACACAATAAGTACTGACCGTTAGATCATTTTTTATTTACGTGGAAAGTGGAATTCAATGGGGAATCTAATGGTCAACTCTGGTGTTCCATGTTCCATTTTGTGTCCAAATATATATATATATATATATATATATATATATATATCTATATATATCTGTGTGTGTGTGTGTGTTTGTGTGTGTGTGTATGTATGTGTGCGTGCAGGTGTGTGTGTGTATGTATGTGTGTGTGAGTATGTATGTATGTATATATATATATCTATGTGTGTGTGTATGTATAAATGGAGCATATATTGGGACATAAAACCAGACACAATAAGTATTGATTATTGGATCATTTTGTATTGACGCGGAAGGTGGAATTCGGTGGGGAATCTAATGGTCAACTCTTGTGTTCTATGTTCCATTTTGTGTCCAAATCCACACACGCGCTTTGTATTAAAGCACGCATGAAAATATAATATACATGCATGGGAATGAATCAGAACACGTATTTACAAGGGATTTTGAAACACTAGAAACAAAGCATGCGAAACATATTTACAAGCACAATGAAATGTATATACATGCTTTCAAAAAAAAGAAGCCGTTAGAATTCATCACGAAGTTCAGGCTAAGTAAATTTCACGAAGACAAGAATATATAAAGCGTAGGCCTGGGAATCTATTAAATAATAGTAAAGCAAAAGAATTTAAATCTCTCTCATTAATTCTAGAAGTTATCTTTATCCTCCTTAATTCTCTCCAAGTTTAGATATTTTATTTTCAAAATCCTATAATTTACCACTTTACAATTATTCTACTAAACTTCTCACACTATTTTACATTCAAATACCTAATTTTTTAAAATCTAAAATTATTTACAATTTTTTAAACGATTCTCTCCCAAAATTTTACATTAAAGTTCACACATTTAAATTAATCACATAATCCAAACTTTAAACTAATTGATAAACTTAGTTAACTAATATTCATTAACAAATCATAAAAAATTAAAGTTTCATTTTGTATACAACATGCACATAAACCAATTGGTAAAAAAGATCATTTGGATTCAAATATATATAAATAACATAACATAAATTATACACATTAATAAGAGTAACAAATTTATTTTATAATTTATTTATTGAATGAATTTATCATACATTGCACTGTAAAATTCTATTAACTTCAAATACCTAAACTTTATATTTATTACAATTACTTAGAAACTCATCTCAATTATCTCATAATATTTTACATTCAAGTTCATATATTTAATTAATTGTGTAATCTTAAATTTAAACTATTTAAATAAATACGATTAATTAATATTTATTAATCCATACAATAAATCATAAAAATACAAGAATTTCATTATATACAATATTCATACATATGAGAAAAATGACAAAATTATTTCTTTATTCAAATATGAAGATATTTAAATTACATAACGGAAAATGTATGCATAAATAATAATAACTCTTTTAAGTTCTAATTCATTTGTCTAAAAAAATTTATCGTAAAAAAATTATTTCTTTACAACGTTACGATGTGAACGTACATATTACAGCGATAAAAATTGGATTATACATGCATTCTCACTTTCAACATGTTATCAAATCATAACCAACTCACAACTGAACTAAATGCTATATAACATTATTTTGCAATTATCAAAGTGGTAAGCACAACCCTCCTACAACAACATGAAATATGTGGTTAATTACAGGAATAAAATTAAAATGAAAACTAAATAGTGGATAAAAATTCACATGTAGATATGCTAACCATAAGATGTTCTTCTTAACTACAAATATGTAAAAAGCTCTTCTCAATTTTCTTTAACTTTTTTACATTCAACTCCTCATCTTTAATTCAGTTATGTTGATCGTTAACTAAATTTATTTAAATAAATTTGATTATTTAATGTTTATCAATCCATTTATAATTCCTTTGAAAAAATGACATTCAATATATAGAGAATAATCATATTAATAAAAATGGTAAAATTATTTTTCAGGCCATTAAATTTTAGCGAGATATGTAGTTAGCGAGAACTGAACTCTCAACCTTATATCTAATCGTCGCAAAGTCATTTTAATTTATGATTAACATATCACAGTAAATTTATCATATATTGCATGATAAAATAAATTTTTATCAACAACTAAAATATAAATACTATTTTTAACAACATTACCGTATGCAACGCACAGGTTACACACTAGTTAACATGAAGATATGAACAAAATGCAAGGCTTAAGCAAAATGTATGCAGGAACACGTGTCAATTCACCACGCATGTAAATTTAATTGTTTAACGAACTACGTGTAATATTATTGAGAAGGAAGGCAAAAAATTAAATGCGACCCCTATTGGCTAAAACCCATGGAGACTTTTATTTGTAACATGCGACAACCTTTATTTGTAGCAGACGATTGTGATATTTTTAAGGCGCTAATGACTTATATTTTAACGCGTAAATATAAGTATATTTTAAGATGTGACAGCTTGTATTTTAACGCGTTAAAATAAGTGAATTCTTAAGACGCATTAGCGCATGGTTTTAAAAAGTGGACGATAGCTATTTTATAACACTTGAAAGATTTTTACTTTATTTGGGGTTAAATTTTACGTAAACAAAAAAAAGAATTTTTTAAGTATTTTGATGGGATTTTAAAAGAAAAGAAAAAACGTATTAGCCCATTTTTGAAAGAATTTTTAAGGAGGAAATTATTACTTTAAAAAGGTAATTTATGTATAAAATTGGCTATTATATTGAACATATATTTAATTGATTGATGATGTGTTGTAGGCTCACTTTTATATATTGATCACTTATTATTTCATATATTGAATTATTAACATACTCACTTATATATATTATATATAATATTGTTAATCCGTTTTTTGGCAAAACATATTTCAACTGGACTTAGAAGATTCAAACGAGGATGAAATGACATGAAAACTTGGAGGCATACTTAAAATAACTAGGGAATTGAGCTCAAGAAATTTGGACTCAAAATATACCAAGAAGATATGTTGATACCAACCTTTCATGTTAGTACCGACATCTCATATTAGCTCCATAGATGTTGTGACATCTCGGGGCACCTAGAAGAGTACTGTAAAAATCGCAAGTGATTCCGAGCTAAGGAGTAAAGTCGTCACCGACCTCTTAGGCAAAAAGGCTAAAACCAGGTTGTTTTGGAGGAAAGTAGATGGCGACTTATTTTGGAAAACCAATGATCGATGGAAATAGCATAGGACACCCTAGAATCATGTAGGATGAAGCATGCAAAAGAATCAACACACCTGGGTTTAACCACAAATGCCAGCATCGACTTGAGAGGTCGGTACCAACATATGGGTTTAACCCAGATGGGTTCGCGACTTCAAGCACTATCTCAGGCCTCGATCTGGACTATACTCCAACTCCTACCTTGGCCCAATACAACTGTTTCCTTTATAAATAAAAGCCTACCTGCAACTAAAACGAGAGCTGGTTTCTGCCATTACTATGCAGAAGCCCTATCTTTTCTTCAACTCTCTCTACTCAATAGTTACCAAGGCAGTTCCTATAGGCAATTTTAGGACTTAGAATTAGTCTAACACATGTACTTGTGACTTGTTCAATCTCAAACACCTTGTAACCATACACGATCAATAATCAAGGCTATAAAGTGGACCTAAGCTTAGTTAACAACCGAACCACTATAAAATTCTCTGTGTTTATTTACTTTTTCGCTACTTTTCTATTATATTTGATCTGTTCTAACAGAGCCGGTGCTTTCACATCACACTCCAGGGCGTTGATCCATTTTTTGGGTTAACATTTTGGTGCTTTCACTAAGAAAACGACTATATTTGAAAACTTGAAGTTTGAATCTAAGATTTGGAGAAGACGAGGAAACCTAATACTAGACCTAATAACCGGAGCAAATCAACCAGAGCCTCCGTATAGCCAAGAGGTGTCCTCAAATTCTCATAAGTCTAACTACGTGACCAGAGAGGAGATGAAGTGAATGATAAAGGAGATGCAGGATGGAGTGATAACTAAACAATAGGAAATGCTTGAAGGATTCTACCAAAGAATGGGACCACAAGGATAGCTAGAGTTGCTAGAATTAAGAATCAAGGACAATGAGGAAATGTAGGAGCATTTGGAGTTAGAGCAGAACAAATAGAAGCAATGCCCCCACCAGCTGAATAACTGGGTGCCAACCCAAATCAATTAGATACTGAGAAAAGTATACTTGGGGGCAATGTTGGTGTGGTTGCTGGAATGCCAAGTGTATATAATGCTGGCGTTAGAAACGCAAATCAGAATGTGCATGAGCAACAACTGAATGGATATGTGCCAGAGCTACCACGCAAGAATGGAGGATAAAATGAAATTGGAAGAGTAGGACAGAACGCTAATGTGCATCCAATGGAGTATGTGCTAGAGTATATGCTAGATTTTCCCTATAGGGGTGTGGGCAGAATATCGCTTTTGGGCGAAGACCTTCATTGGATGGTGAAAACCGAATTGCTGAATTAGTAAGAAGATAATTAGAGGGGGACCCTAGATCAGGGTTCAGAAGATGTGAATAGGAATCCATTTACTGCTATTTTCAGGAATGCGAGAAATCCTCCTGATTTCAAGCTTTCGACGCTGGAGATGTAGGATGAGAAAACTGATCTAGCGATTCATCTAATGAGATACATCTGACATATGAAGGTGTTAGATGCTTCTGAGGAGGTAATGGGGTGGTGCTTTCCATTATATTTAATGGATTTGGTGGAGATATGGTTCAGACAGCTGGAGAATGGGTCCATTAGCATGTGGACCGAGCTGGTGAGAAAATTCTTAGGACAATTCATAGTCCACAACTCGCAACCGAAGAATGTGATGACATTATCAAGTGTGAAACAAAGGTTCAGAGAGACCTTGAGAAGCTATCTGACAAGGTTCAATGCAACAGCAGTTGCGATCAACAGGGCCGTATCCATCAGTAATTTTGATGGCGGCAGTATTTGGAGTCGTAAGCAAGACCGACTTCTAAGCTGCACTAAAAAGGGATCCACGGATGGATCTTGCGGAATTATACTATGACGTTGAGAGATATTTGCGTTAGGAAGACACAGAAGCCAAGGATAAAGCCGAAGATGCTGAAATTAATGCTATGGACAACAGGGGACTGTCCAGAGTAAGGATTAGAAAAGATAAAGGAAAAAGGGAAACTGATGACTACTTTAGAGAGCCAAAACGACAAAGGAGGAAGCCGAAATTCTCTTCCTATACTGATTTGACTGAGACCCTGGAAAGGATATACTTTGACACTAGGGGGAAAATTTCCTATCAGAAGCCTCCAAGAAGAGAACCCATTGATCGAGAGAAAATATTTGGAATGTTTTGCATCTTCCATGAGTTGGGTGGACATGAAACGAATGAGTGCCGACACCTTCGTGATTTGATAGAAGAACTAGTTCAGAAAAACTAGATACCACGGTACGTGAGGAACAAAACTGTGATGGTACAGTCAGAGCAGCCACCATCCATGGCAAATGCATTAAGAAACGCCCAAGGATCTATGCCAAGATAGATAATTCTATGATCAGGATGGATGGAAGTCAGATCCGGCTCCCACGCTCTGCTTTTCATTTCTTTTTCTGCACTTTCCTTTCGTATTCAGTAATAAAGACAATAATAACCCCAGACCACTTAGATGTGCACAAAACCTAGATTGGTCCCTAGTCACGCTCTAAGTCGAATGTTTGGGGTGACTATTTAGGATAATAATAACCTTGGACCGCTTATATATGTGCGAGACCTAGATTGGTCTCTAGGCACGCTCTGAGTCGGATGTCTGGGATGAACATTTAGGATTTCTGCTTGTTTTCTTTAATTTGAATATTTGAATTTGGAAAAATCCACGTTGAATCTAATGACCGATACTAATCACTTTATGTCCCGTCCGGTGAGACGGGACCAGAGTGCAAGGTGCAAGTCCCCTTGCCGGATAGCGAGCGGATGGACTTGTATGATATTGATTGCTTTAGAATCCAAACCGAAGAGACGGGACCGAAGTGAAGGAAGTAAGTCTCCTCACCGGAGAGTGAGCGGATGGGCATATTTGGTTGTTGAGCCTCTTTGTCGGAGAGTGAATAGACTCAACAAGAATCCGGAGAGATCGAAACCTCAACTTAAACAATAAATGATTCGGAGAGATCGTCCCCTAAACTTAAATAATAAACGATCCGGAGAGGTCATCCCCATAACTTAAACATTAAGCGATCCGGAGAGATCTGATAGAGTTAGGGGTATGCCATAGTGGCAATTATACAATTTGTTACATATATCTAACTTGTTAACTAATATGGTTCAAAATAAAGGTATTTTCTTTCAATTATATACTTGATATAATATGGTTATAATAACTAATCAATTTAATTAAAGGTATATTTAATTGAAAATCCATAAATGATATGTTTTGTGATAGTAGTTACAAAGTGTTGTAACCGTGAGTAATTTATCACACTGAAACAAATGCACTATTTTAAATGTTCCTAGTTAAGATGCATTGAGACTGGATATCGATGTATCCATTGAGATTAGAGAATGTAATGCTCTCCAAATGTTGGGTAGTGTATTACTCATGATTGCATGGGGCACCAAGGAGATACGTACTAATAGTTTTTGGATAACTATGGAATAACTCACTCGATAGTTTTCTGTTGGTTAATATAACTAAGGTTAAGCAGAGAATATCGATGTGACTAATTTACACAGTTCTCTCGACTTGAGAATACTATTGATCTTTAATGTGGAAGCTCCGCTTTGATTATAGTTAAATCGTGGCATGACGTCCATTGAACGGCTATAGTTGGGAAGAGTGGAAGCATTGGAAGTGAAACATTATTCAAGAGAGGATTCGTCTCCTCAGTTATATGAGGTTAGTATCACGGTCAACTGAAGTCAACTCAAAGTCAAAGTCTCTGGCCAGAGCATTTTGATTAATAATAATTGTTATTATTGAACAAAGTATTTTGTGTTTGGACCATAAAGTTGAATGTGGATGATATTGGAATTTTGACCATAACCAAATTCCATAAATCCAAAGTAATATTGTTTTGACGAAGAGAATTGGTGTAAATAATTGTCACTATTAGGTACCGCTTATAATAACTAAAATTGAATTTTACCAAAAGATTTGTAGGCAATAAATTCAGTCAAAATGTCACACCACCTGCTAAGTGAGGTGTGAACGTTAATATTTGAATCATTCGATATTAATCACTGACTGAATTTACACCTTTGAGTTGCAGAACCGTAATGATGAATTCTTTGAAAAACCACATGATTTAATTAATTTATAAAATGTTGTAAGTTGATTAAATTAATTGATAAATTGATATTTGAGAAATATTAATTGTTATTAATTTATTGTTTGTAAGTTTTTTGTAATTATTTTGCTGCATTTATAAAAGTTATATATGCGTGCATTGATATACGATGTTGATGTAATTTAAAGATAATTGCATGAAATGATTTATGGAAATTTTATATCATTTGATCACATGATTTATGGAAATTTATGTCATTTGATGACATGATTTGTGGAAAGTTTTTGTCATTTGATGACAAACAGGTAAAGAAAGGATTGAAGAGAGAGAAACAATCAAGATAATTAATTAGGGAAGTTTGAAATAAAGAATGGGAAAAATTTCATTCTTACAAATGAAACATATTCTCTAATTCATTCTGTATATATAGTTCATTCTTTCTCATTCAGTTTGTTTCTTTTTCTCCTCCTAACTTTTCATGGCAGAAAAAAATTCCAAAATTCTTTCAACTACATACAAAAACATAAAAAAAGTGGTTCATCTATCTCTTGCAAGGATAGGATGTGGATCTTGAAGATATGAGGAGATATCATCATTCAAGGTGTGATTTCTAGGCAACATCCTAAGGTGATTCAATCAGATATAGAAGCATTCTTCATTCAAGGTGCAAATCAAAGGCAACATTAACAAGGTGTGTTTTAAGGATTGGGTAGCATGGTATGTCATTTTCTATATATATATATATAGTGATTTTGAATTGTTTGATGGAAATTTAATTTGACTTTCATAATTTGTATGACGTCTTACTGTCTTGCTTAATTAAAAATTGTTTATGAAGATTGAATTATTTGTTGAATGATATGATTGGGTTTTCATTTAATAGATCAAAATTAAATTATTTTACGTTTTAAAACAATATTTAAGTGTAGATCTATATTTTTACACATTCTAATTAAAGTGTAATTCTTCAAATCTGAATGTTTACATGTTCAAATTGTTTACCCTCTTTTCTTTACTTTGTTAAATTGAAACTAAATCTATATATTTTAAAATACAATGTTTTATTTTAATTCTATGTTTTAACATTTAATTTAAATTTCATGTCTTTAAATCTAGAAATTTACAATTTAATGTTGATTAATTGAATTATATTTAAAGTTAAAAATGAAATTTATATGGAATCAATATAATGTTTCAATTGTAGGTCTATGTTTTAATATTTCATAACAAAGTGTAATTTTAGTTTAGAATGTTAATATATGTATGTATGTGTGTGTGTGCATATATTACTTGCACTTTTTATTGCATTAGATATTTATATATGAATAAAAGGAATTAACAAAAAATCAAAGTTTTGAAATTGATTGTAATAACTTTCTAATTTAAATTATTAGAAAGCTTTAATTGAATTCCATATATACATATTTTGATCTGCTTGTATGTGTTCATATAAAATTTATTTTTCTTTACATATATTGTCATAGTATGAAATCATTTCTCTTTTTAACTAAGACAATAATGTATACATACAATTCATTGTTTACCTACTATGTTCTTACAATTTTCTACCTATTGGTTGTCATTAATATGTTTCATTAATTATGTTTACTAAAAGGGAAACTGCATCAATCACCCTTGTCACCCCTTATTTATTTCCACTTCAATTCCTATGTAATAACCATTTAAATTGTTCTTTTTTATTTTATGTATACGTATCAATTACCACTGACTATGCACACTCCCTATATGTTGCACTTGAACAATATTCACTGTGAATATATTTACAATTCATTTTATATTTAGATTAGTCATTAATGTTATTTTATTAGTCAATTATTTAATTTAATTAAGAGAAGGAAATGCAAAGTTTCCTTCTCTAACTAAATTTATGATCCCTCATTAACTGAATAATTTAAGAGAAAGGAAATGAAAAGTTTCATTCTCTAAATAAATTTATGCCTCCTCATTAATTGAATAAGTTAAGAGAAAGGAAATAAAATATTTCCTTCTCCGAATAAATTTGAAAATGTTTCCTTCTCTAACTAAATTTATGATCCCTTGTTAATTGAATAATTTAAGAGAAAGAAAATACTCTGAATAAATCTGAAAAGTAAATGTTACACACAAATTTGTATATAAGAGTATATTTGATATACTCTAACTTATATCAAATTAAATTAAAGTGAAACTTTATTTATGAAGTTAAATAAAATATTGATTTTATTTAAAAGAAACTTAGAAAAGTTCCAAATGAATTTAGACTTCATAGGCCCATTAAAGATCCAAAATGGTTAAATTATTTGAAATTCACATATTTCTTCCACTGTGGCCTGGCCCAGTTCCGACAAGATCGTGCATTAAACTTAATATAAAATGATCTGGAGAGTTTGAACCTAAGGGTGAAAATAGATTTTATTATGATAAAAGAATTTGAACGCCTTGTAAAAATAAAACAGTTAAATCTTGGATGAACACGGAATGATTTTGATATATGATGTAATAAATTCGAATGAAATTGGAATGATTGTGATATATAAATTACATTTAAGTAGAGTCTAGAGTCTTAGATTGAAATGGGTTTTGAATGACCTTTGATTTACAAGAGAATTCGAAGGAACCAGACAATTCACCAAGATTGAAGTAGCTGGAAAGCCCAACTATCAAAGATTGATGATAGGAACTTGTTCTTGAGCAAAGCATACCTTACATTCGTAAGGTGTACTTTGGAGGGCAAGTGTTAACCTGCTTTTTAGCAAAGCTGATTTCAACTGTACTTAGAAGATTCAGAGGAGAACGAAACGACTTGAAAACTTGGAGGCACACTTAAAATGACTAGGGAATCGAGCTCAAGAAATTTGGGCTCAAAATACACTAAGGAGAGATGTTGGTACCGTCCTCTCATATAGGTACCAACATCTCATATTAGCTCCATAGATGCTACGACTTTTTAGGGCACCTCCATATGGAGTTAGTGGAGTTCTGTAAAAATTGCAAGTCATTCCAAGCTAAGGAGAAAAGTCATCACCGACCTCTTAGGAAAAAAGGCTGAAACCGGGTTGGTTTGGAGGAAAGTAGATGATGACTTGTTTTGGACAACCAATGATCGATGGAAATAGCATAAGACACCTTAAAATCATGTAGGATGAAGCGTGCAAAAAAATTCAACCCACTTGGGTATAACCACAGATGTTGGCACCGACTTGAGAGGTCGGTACCAACATGTGGTGTTAACCCAGATGGGTTCATGACTTCAAGCACTATCTCGGGCCTCTATCTAGATTGTACTCCAACTCCTACCTTGGCCCAATACGACTCCTACCTTTATTAATACAAGCCTACCTGCAACCAAAACAAGAGCTGGTTTCTGCCATTACTACAAGGAAACCCTTTCATTTCTTCAACTCTTTCTACTCAATAGTCACTATGGCAGTTCCTACAGGATATTCTAAGACTTAGATTTAGTCTAACACTTGTACTTGTGACTTGTTCAATCTCAAACATCTTGTAATCATACAGAATCAATAATCAAGGCTATAAAATGGATGTAGGCTTAGTTAATAGCCGAACCACTATAAAATTCTCTATGTTTATTTACTTTCCCATTACTTTTCTATTATATTTGCTCTGTTCTAATAGGGCTGGTGCTTTCACATCACACTCTAGGGCGTTGATCCATTTTTTGGGTTAACAGATATCACCTAACATTGTGACCTTGGGGATTTGGGGAACATATGACCAGTTAGGGTTGACCCATTAATGGGTATGACCAGACTAAAACTTCTAAGTGAGTAGAATTGCATCCAAGAGATCGAAGATCAAAATTATGTTAGGATGCCCAAATTTATCAAAAGACATGACTCATTGGCATTTTAAAACTGAATTCAAGGTTTAAGATTTGAGGGTGGAGACCAGTGTAAGGTCGCTCCCTATGCTCCAATTATTTAGCCCCTAGTTGGTCAGGTCCATGGATTCCAATGCATAGGGCTTTATCGATTTAGACTAAATTTTAGAAATTATGCATTCGAAAGAAGTCATAGCTACAGATATAGGAGAAAACTATGATTTTCTCCTATGGATATAGGAGACAACTATTTTTTCTCCTATAGTATATATGAGACAGTTTATCTCTTTTAATTGTATTTCTAATTGTATTAGAAGACTGTTGAATTATCTGGTAAAACTTGTCTTAAGCAGTAGCTCGTCTATTATTTTCTCTTACATATATTGGAGAAAGCTATTATTTTCTTCTATAGTATATAGGAGACAGTTATTATTTGTTTTGATTGTATTAGAAGACCATTGAATTATTTGGTAAAATCCCGGTTGAGTTAGCCGATAGGCTTTTAGTTGGCCTGAGAAAACTAATATAGGTTCATAGTGACCCTGAGAAAACTATGCCATGGACTGATTTGAGCTTGGATGAATTTGGGAATATGTAATCATTTGACCATAATGAATGTCGGACTATTCATTTTACCCATTATTGCATGATTATATTATGATTATGTGTTAATCTTTTTGAATGCAGGATATGTTATGGATTGCATATTGTTTGAGAGGGTATTAATAAGAGAAAACTCGTTCCGCTCAGCAATGTGCTCTCATTAAGTATCCATATTTTGTTTCAAGATGGTATAATATTATTCACATTAGACTTTTTATCTGACTCGAAGTTTTTGATTTCCTCCTTAACTCTCGGCCGCTCAATTTGGAATTGAGTAGGCTGAGAGTAGGGTATTTCAGGTTTAGATGAATAAGCTTCTGGAGACGAGCATGAGGCAAGCTGCTATATAGAAGATTATATTTCCACTGGGCAGTAGTTTAACTCAATTTTTCATTCCTTAGTGCTCTATTCTTCATCATCGACTGCCTGCGCTGCTTTATCTCACGATAATTTTGTTCTTTAATACTATGAATTTCCATAAAAAAATTCTAAGAGAAGTACTCTAAACCAACTATAAGCTATAGTTGGTTAGAGTACTTCTCTTGACTTTTGTGGCCCTTTGAAAGTATTTTATTTGTAATGATTGTTCTCATTGAAAATATCCATTTGTAGTAAAGAATTTCTCACAAACTTACTTGAAGATTTCCATATTAAAATAAAAGATTTTATAACTTTACTTGAAAACCATTTGATGTGGAAACCGAATGTATGTTTATACTCATTAAAGTGTGATTTTTCGAAAAATGAATTTATAAAAGTATAGAAACCTACTTAAGACTTCTTGAGAGTAACTTTCATTTGAACAAATCAACGTTGTCAAATGATGGAAATTTTTGAAGTTCAGAGGAATTGCATTTTGTCCTTCATCTTCTCAGAGTTGGCTGTTTATTGAATTAAGAGTTTAGCCGATTGTCCTTCTTTGGATAGTTGTTTTCATAGACCTTACTTGAACACCAGAGTTTTCATCAACCACCTCCCTTGGATGGATGCTTTGATCAGGCAAGGTGGTAGGATCAAAGGCTTAATTGACCATTACTCTTTGGATAGTTGCTTTGGCCAGGCACGACGGTGGGATCAAAGGCATTTTCGTCCATCTCCCTTAGATGGATGTGTCGACCAGGCTTGACAGCAGAATCAATGGCTTAATTAGCAATCACTCTTTTGATGGTTGCTTTGGCCATGCATGGAGGTGGGACCAAAGGTGTAACGACCCGTATTTTTACGGATCGAAAGATTGTAAAACAGTTGTCATTAGGTCGTAGTGTTGTTAAGTCGTTCAGAGTTTAGGTCGTTAGTGTTGATAAGTCAACCAAAGTTTAGGACGTGTGATAGTTAGGTCGTGTAGTAGCTTAGGTCGTACAGTAGCTTGGGACGACTTAAGAGATTGGAATGACCTAAGGAGTAGACGACTTAGGGGTTTTGATGACCTATAAGAAAGTTGGCGACTTAAGGAAGTAGACGACTTAAGGAAGTAGGCGATTTAAGGAGTCGGCGACTTAAGGGTTAGCGGCATAAGACTAGCAACCTAGGAGACTGGGCGAGCTAACGACTTAAGGAGGATAGGTCGGCAACGACCTAAGGAAGTTGGTGGTAGCAGTTAGCGACCTAGGGGTTGAGTGAGTTAACGACCTAAGGAAGTTAAGTCTTGGACGAGTTAAGGTGTTAGGTCGTTGAGTTGCTATGGCGTGTTTAGTTAGGTCGTAGACGACCTATGTTAGTATGCTGGGCGTAGTTAGGTCGTTAGACGACCTAAGAGTGTTAGGTCGTGAGTTGTTAAGTCGCGTGAGGACTTATTTTGTTAAGTCGCTAAGTCGCATCTCTTATTAAGTCGTAGGTTGGAAGATCTGTTAAGTCGTAGGATGTGTTGAGTCGTTAAGTCGTAGGTTGGAAGATTTGTTAAGTCGTAGGATGTGTTGAGTCGTTAAGTCGTAGGTTGGAAGATCTGTTAAGTCGTAGGATGTGTTGAATCGTTAAGTCGTAGGTCGTGGGGATAGTTAAGTCGTGGACGACTTAAGGAGTGGACGACCTAAGAATTCAGCCTATAAATACACGTTTTTGCCTCACTTTTTGGGATCCGGATTTTGAAGCGACGAAGTGCTGCCATTTTGAGAGCTCGAGTTCTACACTTCTTCACTTCTTTTCTCCAATTTAATTTTGTGCTTCCTTCCATCCAAATCGAAGATCAAATCGAAGATCCAAGAGCTTAGATTGAAGATCTACAACCATCGAAGAGAGATTTCATCGTTTGAAGCGGAATTTTGGAGAATCGAGTTAGATCCTTCGCTGTCCAGATCTGAAGTGTGTTGCTTTTGAAGTATTTAGGTGATTTGGTGAGTGGTGGTTATCTCTCACACGGATCCAAAGGAGTATATCGGATTGGTGGCTTGATTATGTGTTAAAATAGTGATTTACATGCATTTTCTTAAACCTAAGTACAGATCTATTGTTCATGATGATTTGACATCCATTTTACTACATGATTAACCTATGCAAGTTCATTCATCAAGTTGTAGAGATATTTCTCATGATTCATGCTTGTTAGATTTAGACTCTTTATTTACAAGATTGCCATTATTGTTATAATTGTTTATTAGATCATGTTTGAATGCTTGATTACTTGGATTAATGATTGACTTGATTGATTGTTATAAATTAGTTGATTGATGATTTGATTTGGACAAGTTGGTTGAAGATGATTCAAAAGCTAAGGAAAAGGCTCTTGAATAAGAAAAGCTGCTCGTGGCATATGTGGCGGTTGATGAAGCTCATATGGATAGATTTGATGATGATGTTGAGATGAGGCTTTGCTATGATGAGATGAAGCGAGGCATGATATGAGATAGCCTTGGTTTAATCCAGACGGGATCATTCCAAGCATGTTGGTAACTCGGTGAAACGGTTCGAGTTCGAGGTTAATGGTTGGCTCGAGAGGCGCTTGAGCTAGTATGAGAATAGTCGTCGAGGAGGATGACTAGAAGGCTGAGATTTCATCGTTGTTGAAGGTTCTAGCAGGCTCAAAGCAAGAGTATGCTGGGTAGATTCGATAGTCCCAAAAGACTACAGTTGGTAGTCGAGTACTCTGGGCAGATTCGATAGTCCTAGGCACGGGCTGCGACGACGTGCGGAGTTCTGTCTAGAACCGGGGTTACCATTAGCCCTTGACGGACGGCTGAAAGAATGTGCCGGTCATTTAATTAACGGTGGTATCGAAGCAATGATAACAGTGATAGCCAGAGTCATGGATGTTTGGTTGTATCGTCATTCGGTCTCAAGAGCGATATTTTCTGGGTGCTTATCTGATCTTAGTTTAGGCCTTGGGGGTTTGTACTTGGAAAACATCGACCTTGACTCGAGTGATAATTGCTTTACTTTAAATGTCTGCTTTGCTATGTTTATTTCTGCTTAGTGTGTCTGGGGGCTGCCACTGTAGAAAGAGGTGGAGTGGGAGGGTTGGATTCCTATTCCTTTTACCCTTATGCTCTTTTGGTATGTTGTTAGTTAATTTACCGCTCACTAAGACTGTTGTCTGACTCAAGGTTTTATGTTCAACTCTTATTACCTTGGGTTGTTCATCCATTTTGGGATGGGCAGACTAGGTAGCAGGTGACAGGTGCTGTTCTTAGTTTCCAACGATGCTGATGACGAAGACGAGCTGGAGGCTTGCATATTATTTGCTTACTATATGTACTAGATGTTCCGCTGCTTGTATGATTCTCTGAGTGATATGTAGTGAGGCATGATGTGTTGACTATTCAGATGTTTGTATTTAACTATTATGAAGCTTAATTGATGAGATTCTATTTTGTGAAGCTTCACTATATATATTCTCTATTGTATTTTATCCATGCGTTGTGAGTAATACGATAGATTCTACTGTTTTAATTTAACCCTTGGCGATCGTCCATGGCTGCCTGGCACACTTTACAGCGCACTATTTCCATGTTTAGTGCAGGGGTCATGGGCAGTCGTCACATTTGGTATCAGAGCTTTGGTTAATCGATTTTACCCAACGCTCGCTGACATAACTACGTATGAGAAACGTAATTGTATTTTGATGGATGATTACTATATATAATATTGTAGCTTAGAAGGATTTGAACCCCTTATGCAGTTGTTCTTAAGGTGTGTTAATCATTCCTTTTTATAGATATTAAGAATGAGTCGAAGAGGGAGACCAGCTGCTAGGGAAGGCCGTGCTACTGAGGGGGCTGCTGATTATGCTGCCATGTTCGAGGCTATGATGACTTCGATCATGAGAAGGATGCCAGCTCCGGGGCCATCAGTAGATGTTGGAGTTCAAGTTCAAACTCCAAAACCGGTGGATTTTGCTAAGCTGTGTAAAGATTATACTGCTCTTGGAGGAAAGGTTTTCATGGGAACAGAGTCAACTATTGAAGTCCAGAGATGGATAGATGCTTGTAGAAGAATCTTTGGTGATTTGGGAATCGATGATGCAACTAGAAGGAAGCTCGCATCAAGACAGCTTCAAGGAAGAGCTTCTGATTGGTGGAACTCTATCACCATTGATACTCCGGAGGAAGAAATTACTTGGGAGCAATTCCAAGCCATATTTGAAGCTAAGTTCATTTCTACAGCTCAAAAATCTGTTCTGTTCAAGAAGTTTGTAGAGCTCAAGCAAGGTGGAAGACCGGTTCTTGAGTATGTTTCTGAGTTCGAAGCCTTGTCCAAGTATGCCCGGTCGTATATTGAATCTTCATATCAGAAGAACGAGAAGTTTGTGACAGGCTTGGACAGCTATCTTGGGAGGAAGTTGGTGGATCATTTAGACGATTCATTTGAGAAGCTTGTAGAGAAGGCTCTCAGGCACGAAAATCTGTTTCCTAAAGAAGGATCTGTTGTTGCTGTGACCAAGGAAGAGTCTAAACCACAGCAGGGTGGAAACAAGAAGAGGAAGCAGCAGCAGCAAAAGGGTAAGGATGGCCAGAAGAAGCCAAAGGGCGAAGTGACCTGCTACAATTGTCAGCATAAGGGGCATTTCTCCAGATATTGCAAGAATCCAAAGGTGCCAGTGAAATGCCACAACTGTGACAAGCCGGGGCATATTAAGAGGAATTGTCCAGAACCGCGAAAGGACAAGAAGATTGTGCAAGCTTATGCTTTGGGGGCTGTTCCATCATCTTTAAAAGCTCCTACCGCTGAAGAGAAAGGAAAGAGTGTGGTGGTTCAAGGTACTCTTTCCATATGTGGTGTTCCAGTTAGAGTGTTATTCGATACCGGGGCGTCGCATTCTTTTGTTTGTAGTGAACTTGTAGGCCGGTTGGGTTTAGAACCGGATATCGTTGATAGACCATTAGTTGTGACTAATCTAGTTGGGGGTTCGTCTTGTCTGTGTATGCTATGCCGTGGTCTGATTGTATCGAGTCATGATTTCTCTTTTGTTTGTGATTGTTTTGTTCTGAACTTTGCGGGGTTCGGAATTATTTTGGGTATGGACTGGCTTAGGAAGTATGCGGCAAAGGTTGATTGTGAAAGGTTGGAGGTGACAGTCGAGAATGTGGAAGGGCGAAAGGTTGTGATACGATGTAAGCATGAGGAAGGCGTCGTCATGAGCTTCATGTATTCACTGGTTGTTCCACGGGATGGACTGTCATTATTGCTAATCGCTAATGGATTTGAGGATGTCTTTGATGAGGTCAAAGGGTTACCGCCGCATAGAGAGATTGAGTTTCGTATCGATCTAGTTGAAGGAGCCAGACCTGTTGTGATGCCTCTTAGGCGGATGGCGCCTAGGGAACAACAGGAGTTGAAGGTGCAAGTTGATGATCTTTTACAGAAAGGATTCATTCGGCGTAGTGTGTCTGAATGGGGTGCACCAGTTGTGTTTGTAACCAAAGAGGATGGATCGTTGAGGTTGTGTGTGGATTATCGTGAGCTGAATAAAGTGACTAAGAAGAACAAGTATCCATTGCCGAGAATAGATGACTTGTTTGATCAGCTTCACGAAGCTAAGGTGTTTTCTCAGATGGATTTGGCAACGGGATTTCACCAGTTAAGAGTGGCTAAGGATAGTGTGCCAAAGACTGCTTTCAGGACACCATCCGGTTTCTTTGAGTGGCTGGTAATGCCATTTGGATTGACCAATGCGCCAACATATTTTGTGGAACTTATGAATAGAGTGTTCAGAGATCAGTTGAACAAGTTCATACTAGTGGTCGTGGATGATATTTTGATTTATTCCAGAACTGAAGAAGAGCACAAGACGCACTTGCGTATTGTTTTGGAAATCTTACGGAAACATCAGCTGAAGGCTAAGTTTTCGAAGTGTCACTTCTGGAAGAGCGAAGTGAGGTTCTTAGGCCATATTATCTCTGGAAGCGGAATAGCGGTTGATCCCGCCAAGATAGCAGCAATCCAGGATTGGGGTAGACCTAAGAATGCATCTGATGTGAGAAGTTTTCTTGGATTAGCAGGATACTATCATCGATTTATTAAAGACTTTTCCAAGGTGGTTGCACCATTGACAGGATTGACGAAAAAGAATCAAGTATTCAGATGGGATGCTAAGTGTGAGCAAGCTTTCGGAATCATGAAAGAACGATTGACATGTGCTCCTGTTTTGACTATTCCAAGTGGAAATGATGAGATGGTGGTTTACACCGACGCATGTGGTACTGGACTTGGAGCGGTGCTGATGTAGAAGGGTAAAGTTGTTGCGTATGCAAGTCGACAACTAAAGCCGCATGAAAGGAATTATCCGACTCATGATTTGGAGTTGGCAGCGATTGTATTTGCTCTGAAGATGTGGAGACATTATCTATTGGGAGTTCGATTCAAGTTGTTTACAGATCATAAGTCGTTGAAGTATCTTTTCTCCCAAAAGGATTTGAATCTTAGGCAGCAACGATGGCTAGAGTTTTTGGCATCATATGATTTTAGTATAGCCTATACTCCGGGAAAGGGTAACGCAGTAATAGATGCGTTAAGTCGAAGACATGCAGGATTGGGAGCCATGTTTTCAGAATGGAAGAGTCTCGAGTATTTAGCTGGATTTGACTTCAGGCCCAGATGTGAATTGGAACCTGAGATGTTGGCAAACTTATCGATAAGACCGACTCTTGTGGAAAGAATTGGCGAGAGCCAAAAGCGAGACAATAAGCTTGTCAAGATTATCCGTGATATGGATTCTGGATTGGACCCAGAAAAGGATAAAGGATTCGAGGTCGATCGAGAGGGTTGGCTTCGGAAGCAAGGACGACTAGTTGTCCCCGATATAGATGAATTGAGAAATGAAGTTCTGAAGGAAAGTCATCACTCGAAGCTGACAATTCATCCAGGTGGAAATAAGACGTATCGGGATATGAAGAGAACCTATTACTGGGAAGGAATGAAGAAGGATGTTGGAAATTTTATTTCCAAGTGCATGATCTACCAGTTGGTAAAAGCCGAGCAGAAGAAGCCAAGTGGATTGCTTCAGCCATTAGAAGTTCCTACATGGAAGTGGGAGCAAATATCGATGTATTTTATTGATGGACTACCTAGAACAGGAACGGGAAATGAAGGGATTTGGGTCATTGTAGATCGTTTGACTAAGAGTGCAAGATTCATTCCTGTTCGATCAACCAGGACTGCATCAAATTGGCTGAGCTATATGTTAAATGGATAGTTCGATTCCATGGGATTCCGAAAAGCATAGTGAGCGATCGAGACCCATTGTTCACTAGTGGATTTTGGAAGAGCTTGCAGGAAGTTTTGGGAACCGAGTTGTGTTTGAGTACAGCTTATCATCCCCAAACAGATGGTCAGACCGAGAGTGTCAATCGAGTTTTGGAAGATCTCCTTAGAGCATGTGTTTTGGATTTCGGAGGATCATGGGAAGATCATCTTCATTTGGTAGAATTTTCGTATAATAACAGTTACCAGTCAAGCATTGGTATGGCACCGTATGAAGCATTGTATGGAAGACCGTGTAACTCTCCGACATGTTGGTTAGAAACAAGAGAAAAGCTGATACTTGGGCCAGAAATGATTCGACAGACTTCAGATTGCATAGAAATCATTCGACAACGAATGAAGGCAGCCCAAGACCGTCAGACAAGTTATGCCGATAAGCGTCGTAAGGATTTGGAATTCGACATAGGTGATATGGTTTTTGTGAAGATTTCTCCACTGAAGAATGTTATTCGATTCGGGAAGAAAGGAAAATTGACTCCGAGATTTGTTGGACCATTCCCGATCATCGAGCGAATTGGAAAGCTCACCTACAAATTGGAGTTACCAGAAAAGATGTCGGGTGTGCACAATGTTTTTCATGTATCGTATCTACGGAAGTATGTGCACGACTCGAATACTCTGGTTTCTGCAGATAGCTGTGAAGATTTTTAGGTTGATCCAGTTGTTGAGAGACCTCGTAAGCCGCTTCGTGTTGTGGAAACTGACACGAAACAGCTTAGGAGGAAGGTAGTTAGGTTGCTCAAGGTACAATGGAGTGATGATGTTAACGACTGTACATGGGAGGTGGAAGAGAGGATGAAGGAAGATCATCCTGAACTCTTCAAGGTATGGCCATAAGGTGTCGTGTCATCTCACGACATTGTAACTTGTTCTAGTTTTAGAATTCTGCATGCTAGGCTAGTAATTGGATGCATGGTTTGTTAATTGCTATGGATGGTAGGCATGCAGAATAGTTTTTGATTGCTCTTGTTTGTTTGGAATTTCGGGGGCGAAATTCCTAAGGGGGAGAGAATGTAACGACCCGTATTTTTATGGATCGAAAGATTGTAAAACAGTTGTCATTAGGTCGTAGTGTTGTTAAGTCGTTCAGAGTTTAGGTCGTTAGTGTTGATAAGTCAACCAAAGCTTAGGACTTGTGATAGTTTGGTCGTGTAGTAGCTTAGGTCGTACAGTAGCTTGGGATGACTTAAGAGATTGGAATGACCTAAGGAGTAGACGACTTAGGGGTTTAGACGACCTATAAGAAAGTTGGCGACTTAAGGAAGTAGACGACTTAAGGAAGTAGGCGACTTAAGGAGTCGGCGACTTAAGGGTTAGCGGCATAAGAGTAGCAACCTAGGAGACTGGGCGAGCTAACGACTTAAGGAGGATAGGTCGGCAACGACCTAAGGAAGTTGGTGGTAGCAGTTAGCGACCTAGGGGTTGAGTGAGTTAACGACCTAAGGAAGTTAAGTCGTGGACGAGTTAAGTTGTTAGGTCGTTGAGTTGCTATGGCGTGTTTAGTTAGGTCGTAGACGACCTGTGTTAGTATCCTGGGCGTAGTTAGGTCGTTAGACGACCTAAGAGTGTTAGGTCGTGAGTTGTTAAGTCACGTGAGGACTTATTTTGTTAAGTCGCTAAGCTGCATCTCTTATTAAGTCGTAGGTTGGAAGATCTGTTAAGTCGTAGGATGTGTTGAGTCGTTAAGTCATAGGTTGGAAGATTTGTTAAGTCGTAGGATGTGTTGAGTTGTTATGTCGTAGGTTGGAAGATCTGTTAAGTCGTAGGATGTGTTGAATATTTAAGTCGTAGGTCGTGGGGATAGTTAAGTCGTGGACGACTTAAGGAGCGGACGACCTAAGAATTCAGCCTATAAATACACGTTTTTGCCTCACTTTTTGGGATCTGGATTTTGAAGCGACGAAGTGCTGCCATTTTGAGAGCTCGAGTTCTAAACTTCTTCACTTCTTTTCTCCACTTTAATTTTGTGCTTCCTTCCATCCAAATCGAAGATCAAATCGAAGATCCAAGAGCTTAGATTGAAGATCTACAACCATCGAAGAGAGATTTCATCGTTTGAAGCGGAATTTTGGAGAATCGAGTTAGATCCTTCGCTGTCCAGATCTGAAGTGTGTTGCTTTTGAAGTGTTTAGGTGATTCGGTGAGTGGTTGTTATCTCTCACACGGATCCAAAGAAGTATATCGGATTGGTGGCTTGATTATGTGTTAAAATAGTGATTTACATGCATTTTCTTAAACCTAAGTATAGATCTATTGTTCATGATGATTTGACATCCATTTTACTACATGATTAACCTATGCAAGTTCATTCATCAAGTTGTAGAGATATTTCTCATGATTCATGCTTGTTAGATTTAGACTCATTATTTACAAGATTGCCATTATTGTTATAATTGTTTATTAGATCATGTTTGAATGCTTGATTACTTGGATTAATGATTGACTTGATTGATTGTTATAAATTAGTTGATTGATGATTTGATTTGGACAAGTTGGTTGAAGATGATTCAAAATCTAAGGGAAAGGCTCTTGAATAAGAAAAGCTGCTCGTGGCATATGTGGCGGTTGATGAAGCTCATATGGATAGATTTGATGATGATGTTGAGATGAGGCTTTGCTATGATGAGATGAAGCGAGGCATGATATGAGATAGCCTTGGTTTAATCCAGACGGGATCATTCCAAGCATGTTGGTAACTCGGTGAAACGGTTCGAGTTCGAGGTTAATGGTTGGCTCGAGAGGCGCTTGAGCTAGTATGAGAATAGTCGTCGAGGAGGATGACTAGAAGGCTGAGATTTCATCGTTGTTGAAGGTTCTAGCAGGCTCAAAGCAAGAGTACGCTGGGCAGATTCGATAGTCCCAAAAGACTACAGTTGGTAGTCGAGTACTCTGGGCAGATTCGATAGTCCTAGGCACGGGCTGCGACGACGTGCGGAGTTCTGTCTAGAACCGGGGTTACCATTAGCCCTTGACGGACGGCTGAAAGAATGTGTCGGTCATTCAATTAACGGCGGTATCGAAGTAATGATAACAGTGATAGCCAGAGTCATGGATGTTTGGTTGTATCGTCATTCGGTCTCAAGAGCGATATTTTCTGGGTGCTTATCTGATCTTGGTTTAGGCCTTGGGGGTTTGTACTTGGAAATTATCGACCTTGACTCGAGTGATAATTGCTTTACTTTAAATGTCTGCTTTGCTATGTTTATTTCTGCTTAGTGTGTCTGGGGGCTGCCACCGTAGAAAGAGGTGGAGTGGGAGGGTTGGATTCCTATTCCTTTTACCCTTATGCTCTTTTGGTATGTTGTTAGTTAATTTACCGCTCACTAAGACTGTTGTTTGACTCAAGGTTTTATGTTCAACTCTTATTACCTTGGGCTGTTCATCCATTTTGGGATGGGCAGACTAGGTAGCAGGTGACAGGTGCTGTTCTTAGTTTCCAACGATGCTGATGACGAAGACGAGCTGGAGGCTTACATATTATTTGCTTACTATATGTACTGGATGTTCCGCTGCTTGTACGATTCTCTGAGTGATATGTAGTGAGGCATGATGTATTGACTATTCAGATGTTTGTATTCAACTATTATGAAGCTTAATTGATGAGATTCTATTTTGTGAAGCTTCACTATATATATTCTCTATTGTATTTTATCCATGCGTTGTGAGTAATACGATAGATTCTGCTGTTTTAATTTACCCCTTGGCGATCGTCCATGGCTGCCTGGCACACATTACAGCGCACTATTTCCATGTTTAGTGCAGGGGTCATGGGCGGTCGTCACAAAAGGCTTTTCGTCCATCTTACTTGAATGGGTGCATTGACCAGGCCAAGTGGTAGAATCAATTGCTTAATTGATCATCACTCTTTGGATGGTTGTTTTAGCCAGGCCTGGCGACGAGACCATGGGCTTTTCGTCCATCTCCTGTAGATGGGTGCATCAACCAGGCCCAGTGATGGGATCAATGATTAATTGACCATCACTCTTTGGATGGTTGCTATGGCCAGGCCTGGTGGTGGGACCAAAGACTTTTCGTATATCTCCCATAGATGGATGCGTTGACTTGGCCTAGTGGTGGGATCAACGGCTTAATTGACCATCACTCTTTGGATGGTTGCATTGACCATCACTCTTCGGATGGTTGCTTTGGCCAAGCTTGGCTGTAAGACTAAAGGCTTTTTGTCCATTTCCTTTGGATGGGTGCATTGACTAGACCCGACAGCGAGATTAATGGCTTGATCGACCATCACCCCTTAGATGGTTGCTCAGGGTCAGGCCTGACGGTGGGAACGACGGCTTTTTGTCCATCTTCCTTGGATGAGTGAGTTGACTAAGCCAGATTGTGGGATCAACGACTTAATTTACCATCACTCTTTGGATGGTTGTCTTGGCCAGGCCTAACGATGGGACCAAAAGCTTTTTTGTCCAACTCCCTTAGCTGGGTGCATTAACCAAGCGTAGTAGCGGGATCAATGGATTGATTGATCATCACTCTTTATACGGTTGCTTTGGCCAGGCATAGAGGGGACTAATGGATTTTTCGTCCTCTTCCAGATATAAAGGATGCCTTTATTCAATGAATCTTACCAACCTCGTCGGGTTGGAAGTTAAGTTTAAACGTGTACATTTCAATTCCGAGGGAAATTACTAGATGGGATTCCCATTTTATTCGATAAGCTATTCTTGGTAATTTTCTTTATTCATCCAACATCGTGAATTATGGCCTCAAATGTTCAGAATTCTAAGTCCTCCGTATCACATTTCCATCAGTTTACTTAATCGATATGTCCCTAGTAGATTACCTCATGAACAATTAGTGGACCTTCCTAGTTTGGTCTGACAGGCCATATGTGGGGTCCTTTGTTTTTGTCATTATTTTCCTCAAGACCAAGTCTCCCTTTTTAAATGCCCTCTCTTTCACCTTTGAATAATAATATTTTTTGACTTTGCATTGATATTTTGCAATTCAGACAACATCTTGATCCCTTAATTCGTTAATCAAGTCAAGCGATTCCGTTTTCAATTCTTAGTTCGTTTCATAGGTATAAGCAATTCTTCGACATGAGGAAACTTCGACTTCAACTGGCAACATTGTCTCAAATCCATAGGTTAAGGAGTACAAAGTGTGTCTGATAGAATTCCTTGCGGATGTTCGATATGAGCGTAAAATGAGAGGAGGTTCATCTACCCAATTTCCTTTCGCTTTTCCTAATTGTTTATTCAAAATGTTTTTTATGGTCTTATTCGCTGCCTCCATTGCTCCATTGGTCTTTGGGTGTGCACCTGATAAAAAACTTTTATGATTCCATTCCTTTAATATAAACGAGCAAACTCCTTTCTCTTGAATTATATTCCATTATCAGAATAATCTTGTTTGGGAGCCTAAATATTGTTACAATATTCTTAAAAACAAACTTTAAAACCTTTCAGGTAGTTATATTAGGTAGAGGCTCAGCTTCCACCTACTTAGTAAAATAATCTGTAATGACTCGGATTTTTCGCGTTCGAAAATCAACATCCGTACTTCACATTGTACTAGAATGCCGCAGATTCGACCGTTCAAATCCGATTCGCCGGAGCTATAACACCATTAAGTATAACAACACAGCGGAATAAAGAATATATCAATATATATTACATTGATACCATGACAGATACAAAAATCTGATACAACAGAATGATACAAGAGATATCAATATACATCAGAGATATGATACAAGAAATAGCAGCGGAAAGAAAATAGATAACACCAGCAGCGGATAGAATATCCCCAATAGAATGCTCCAAGATAAGCAACGTCAATCCATGAACTCCAAGAACTGACTAGCTCCAGATAATCTACTCAACCTGAATAGCTGAAAAACCCAACTCTAGACTGCCCGTGTGGAAAGTAGTGGGCACCCAGAGTTTAGGAAGGGAACAATAAACTCCGGATCAGTCATGGGACTGGTGTGAGCAACAAAAACAGTTTATCTTTAAAACAAGCAACAAAGGCTTTTAAACATTGAAATCCGCAATGATTTTCGAAAATGAAACTACCATAAGGCCTCCCGCCACACACACAATGCAATCGCAGAATTGAAGGAGATTTCTCCTTATGATAGTCAAACATGCTTACTACGCAAAATCATTCGATATTATTATCATTAGTGCATAGTGTCGAAAACATTTCGAAAATATAATATTAATCTTAGCCAGCATACAACATTATTGTATGCCTACTATAGCTACTACGTTCAATAGCAGGTTACCGCCACATTCCATAGCAGGTAATACAACTAAAACCGTACAGGGTTCGTATTGCTTCTTTGGATTTCCAACAAATGATCAGGCTAAGGAACTTCCTTATCGAAATAGAAACGCCTCTGGAAAGACGCCCCGGATCCTAACCGGATCTCTGCAAACAAAAGGCCGACGCTACCTCACGCCCTAACCGAGCTGTAACTAGGTAACTAACACACGAGTCATGTCATCCCCCGGTCGTTACCGACCTTTATCCGAGAGCTCTCTATCATACAGCAACAACCACAAAGTATAATAACTGTGCAGCATCAACATAGGTAAAATATCTGGGCTCCATACCATGATATCACCTTTTATCCAGAAGGAAATGACATACCCTAGGGGCGCTACCCCTACAAACCTTTGCCGCAACATTCCTGTTTCGACCATTACCGGGTTGTGAGGCTCGACGAAGTCTCGTCCATAAAACTACGCTTTTTCACAAAGCCACGCTTTTTCACAAAGCCACGCTTTGATCAACCAATGATCAGCAGCACTTCGTATGCCACATTACCAAATTGGGAATGTATCACTAGTAACCATCAACTACATAACCTCTGAGCTCGTACGTCTCAGAGAAGGGTGTTAAGCTAAGAGAATAAATTCTCCGCCACCAACAGAAATGTATTTGATAGAAACCAGCTTTACATCTCAAAGTGTAACGTCAGACACACATCCATACAAGTCTGTTCCGGGTTCGAACAGAACCGAAGGCACTTCCAAAGAAGCCCTTGCAATCCAGGTATTCACAATCCTGATCGGACTTCCCATCACTTAGGGAATCTCTATACTGTAGCTACTCAGTGCAGAGACAATCGATAGGTCATCCTATCGCTCTCGCAAATACCCGGTCTTCACCACCAGTCTTCAAATGCGATCTATATCGTCGTATCACTATTCGGAATGGGTTATATGACACAAAGGTCCTTTCCCGGCTAAACCGAATAACGAGCGCAATTAAAAAATCATACGGATACTGGGGTCTCAGTTAAATCACAGATTAAAGCCCAAAAACTTTTCATTCGAATGGTAAAACAAATTACCATTTCCAATCTTTTAAACAAAAAGATTCATTTCAAAAACCTTCAATGGTTTAAACAATTTCCACACTTTTAATCTTTTAAACAAAAGATTTAATTCACAAAGTTCACCCCATTCCCAAAGATTCATTTATGGATTTCAAAACAATTTCCATTTCAATTGAATTAACTCGTTAAATCCTTAAATCAAGATTTAACTTATAGCTTTCAAAACAATTCTATTTCAAGTTAGATTAACTCATCCGGTCTTTGAAATCAAAGACTCATTTCATAGTTTTCAAAACATTTCAATTCTATTTCAACTTGAAACCGTTCAACACAATTTGGAAATCCTTTCTTAAAATGAAAGCTATTATTATTTGAAAACAAGTAGTTTTCATTTCGGAAAAATCCAGTTATATTTACACGAGTTAAAACCCTTGAATTAAATTCAAATTCCCAAATCAATACTTTTAAAATGGTTTAACCCATATATAACTTGTACAGCATCTTTAATCCCTAGTTTCAAATCCTAGAATTCAATTTCAAACTTGAATTCAAATTTAAATCAAATTATTTAAATTTTCAAAACTCGATTAAGTTATTCGAAATAACTTTTATCTTTGAAATTTCATTTCAAAAGCTTTTCATATTAAACCCCAATTTCCAATTTCAAAATCAATTGAAATTAAAATTTCAATTTCAAAAACATCAAATTTAAATTATCTGTGACTTAACCGATTTCCACGTGAAATCCATATTTGTGTGTGTAAAGGTGTAGTCCAAGGATTTCACACAATAGTGCACAACATCAATCAGCACAGATATATCGATAAGCGGTATAATCGATAACGCTTATCTTCATTCACAGATTCATAGATAAAATAAATTTATCAGTCACAAAGATTCACTATTATAATTCGATGTGGGTTTCGGATAACCAACTAGAATCCGACTCCCTGTCGCATCGAAATTCAAATGTCGTTTACGGGTCAAGGGGTTTCATATTCACATAGTAATATATCACAGAAACAGAAATCACATATATATATATATATATATCGAAGATAAGTAACAGATCACAACATAAATCGGGGCATATCACAATGCATCACATATCCAGGATATCAAACAATCAAGTCATCCAACGAAATACAAACATCCATAAGTAGAATCAATTAATATCCGATTGTAATTAATTTATACCAGATTAATTACTTATGAATAAACTACAAATCTTGGTTAATTAACATTAATTAATTTCAAATCATTCTGATTAATTATCCTTTAATCATTTTCATTTATTAATTAACCTTTAAATTAATTAATTATTCTCAAATTAATTACCTTAATTAGTTAATCACCTTAATTAATTTATTATCCTTAAATTAATTAACCTTTAATGATAAATCAATCCACCTTAGATCATTAAATAATTAACCCCTAATTATTTAATTATTCTTTAATTAATTAATTACATTAACACATTAACCCTTAATTTATTACCATTTAATAAATTATTCTAAATTACTCTTTAATGTAATTACATAAAGCAATTATCTCTTAATTATATTAAGATCTCAATTAATTAAAAGATAAACATCTTATCATAATTAACTACTCTAATTATCATTTAAAACTTGTTTAAAAACCTTTGTAATTAATTATTATTAACTGCTTAACTTAAACCCTTAAGTTAAATTTATGATTTAAACACTTCATCTTTTAAATCATTTGCTTAATTACAATACTAAGTTTATTTAAAATAAACTTTCAAAACAAAGGTTATATATTGATTTAAACTACTTTTTAACTTAATTTGCAATAAAACTTCACCTCCTATTAAATTTCAAAACCTAGCTACTAATTTCTTTAAAGTTAAAAACTGCTTTTGTTTCTTTTCTTCTTTTTTAGCTTGAACTTGATTCACTTTTAAAAATCTGAAACCAGCTACTAAAACAACACCAACCCGAGCCCTTAAACAAAATATCCCGAGCGAAACTCTCAAACCCCCGAGACACTCGCGAAACCACTGCGACTTCGAGAAAAACCCAGCCCAACTTCGAGTTCGACTTCGAGAAACACTTTTCTTCCCCAAACACCCAGACACACTAACTACCACGTGCACGTGCACAAATGCTCTGCCTCACTCCGATCAATCCTGCCGCCCTCCCCAAGTCGACTTTGACTTCCACCACCCATCGAGCCACCCAGAATCAAAACTGTCACGAACTCGAAGATTTGGCATATGGGTTTGACAAGAACAAAAACTGGGTCATCTAAAACCGCCTCGAACTACCACCTCCGATCATTTGCGATCATACCACCGTGCTCGAAGCTTCTCTGATGTCCAATTCTTCGAATCCCCCAGGACCGATCGTCTGAAACACTGTGTCGATGACGAATTTTCCCCAAAACCAACCTTGACTAAATAAGGTCGTTAAACCCTAAATCCACATCATCCCAATGCTATGATCATTTATAAATTCGATTTGAATTTTTCCCTTGATCCTAGATGCTCGAACCATCATCTGACCCAGGCACGACGAATTTCATCTCGTCATTCGACGAAATTTGACCAAAGTGTCATTTCCGTTCAACTCGCAAATTCCCCCTCAAATCAAAACTAAAAATCTTGAAACTATTTTTAGAAATCATGGTTTTGGATTACAAAACAGATTATATAAATGAATCAACAAATCGTCTAAGTCGAATTTGGTCATACTTTTGAATTTTACTGTAATTCTTTCTTTCAGGTCAATATTACTTATTAACCATGCTTAAAAGTATTTTTAAGACTAAGATCTGGTAAATTTAATCACTTTTTGTTTATATCTCAAATCCTAAAAAGAATCAGGGGAAGAGATTTAAATTTGGAATAAGTTTTTGAAACCTGTAATCAAACAGAGGGAGGTTTTTCCTGAAACTGATATGCACAACATATTTACAAATATACATGCAAATTTTTGAATCCATACAAACATTTTCAAAGCATTATTCTCAACAATCATTCCAAGCATAAGTAAACAAGAGGGTTTAGTTTGCTCACCTTTGTTTCCAGAGATGGACAGAGTTTCTCTTTGATTTTAAATTTGATTTTACTGTCTGTTGTATGCCTTGCTTCCAAACTATTTTGCTTTTTGAATTTGATCTGATTGAAGTTTAGATTTTTTATTTTTATTTTCTCAGTTGAATCTTTGCTTTGATATCTTGTTTCTGTTTTCCTTTTCTGGCTTTGCTTATTTTTGATGAATGAAAAGGAATAAGATGAAGAGCTTGATATATATAAAAGAAAGCTTATAGGGTATATTATTATTTGTACATTACAGGTACAATATTTCTTTTATTATGCCCAGAGACTTTTTCGTATATGGAGGCTGATATATTGATTTGGTGGCCAAGCATTAATTAGGCTTTGTACAAATGGTTATTTTATTTGATTGTATATTTGAATATATACTTGCATTTCGGCTGAAGGTACTTGAACATGATGGCTTCCTTCACAAGCTTTTGTTTACTTGTTTTCATATTCGTATTTGCTCTACAAACTTTTGCTTTGGTTTTGTTTTAAGTGTACATACTTATGTTATTTTACTAATGTATTTATTTTATTTTATTTTACTTATTGTTTTATTATTATTATTAAACCATTTAAACTTAGATTTAAACTCGAATTCAATATACATATATATTACTTCAAATTTTCTCATATATCACGTATACATATATATTCACATATATGTACAATATGTACTATATTTTTAAATTGAAATGATGTATACAGAATTTATCTGTATTCGGGGAAACTCGAGATCAATTAATCCATTTTATACTTAATTTTACAAATTTTATTCAAAAATTCTTTAAATTATCAATTTAAATTTAATTAAAATCCGGGGTCGTTACAGACTTCCCCCCTTAAAAGAATTTCGTCCTCGAAATTACCAAGGAGACACAAAGATAGATGAAGAATATTTCATCAACTCAAACTGAATATTTATTCTGCATTTGGCTTACCAAATCAGAATATCAATAACGAATCTGTTTTAACACTTCACAAGATACTCGGGTTATCCAGATCTACGAAATATACAATGGCATCGGTCAGTTCGAAGGATAACTAACCACTCGTAGAACATATCGGGACCCAAAGAATAGATTGATATATGGATACAATTTCAAAATTTTTAGTTTAGAACTAAAGTATACCTATCAACCATAGCAAACAAGCAACCAATACATCCAAACAAACAATTTTGGTCCATCCGGAGTTTACGTCCCATATTGATATATCGAATCTTCTTCTTCCTGGATCTACCAGAAACTATCGAAGAATTGAGAAAAGATGACGAACAAAAACAAATTGATAAAGAAAAGATTGCTTCCTTGTTGTTACAGAGTATCGACCATTTACAGTCGTATTTCCCTGTCCCCTATCTCATCCTCTTCTCGCACTCATACTCACTATCAGTGGATAGCAAGAGAATTTACTGAGGCATTCGAATGGATATCTGAGAATTACTCATCCTAGGGTATACTTCACCCTATCTCTAATGAGCTACTTAATGTGTTATACTCCTGAGCTAAAGTTCAACCTTAGCTCTGATACCAAATGTAACGACTCGGATTTTTCGCGTTCGAAAATCAACATCCGTACTTCACATTGTACTAGAATGCCGCAGATTCGACCGTTCAAATCCGATTCGCCGGAGCTATAACACCATTAAGTATAACAACACAGCGGAATAAAGAATATATCAATATATATTACATTGATACCATGACAGATACAAAAATCTGATACAACAGAATGATACAACAGATATCAATATACATCAGAGATATGATACAAGAAATAGCAGCGGAAAGAAAATAGATAACACCAGCAGCGGATAGAATATCCCCAATAGAATGCTCCAAGATAAGCAACGTCAATCCATGAACTCCAAGAACTTACTAGCTCCAGATAATATACTCAACCTGAATAGCTGAAAAACCCAACTCTAGACTGCCCGTGTGGAAAGTAGTGGGCACCCAGAGTTTAGGAAGGGAACAATAAACTCCGGATCAGTCATGGGACTGGTGTGAGCAACAAAAACAGTTTATCTTTAAAACAAGCAACAAAGGCTTTTAAACATTGAAATCCGCAATGATTTTCGAAAATGAAACTACCATAAGGCCTCCCGCCACACACACAATGCAATCGCAGAATTGGAGGAGATTTCTCCTTATGATAGTCAAACATGCTTACTACGCAAAATCATTCGATATTATTATCATTAGTGCATAGTGTCGAAAACATTTCGAAAATATAATATTAATCTTAGCCAGCATACAACATTATTGTATGCCTACTATAGCTACTACGTTCAATAGCAGGTTACCGCCACATTCCATAGCAGGTAATACAACTAAAACCGTACAGGGTTCGTATTGCTTCTTTGGATTTCCAACAAATGATCAGGCTAAGGAACTTCCTTACCGAAATAGAAACGCCTCTGGAAAGACGCCCCGGATCCTAACCGGATCTCTGCAAACAAAAGGCCGACGCTACCTCACGCCCTAACCGAGCTGTAACTAGGTAACTAACACACGAGTCATGTCATCCCCCGGTCGTTACCGACCTTTATTCGAGAGCTCTCTATCATACAGCAACAACCACAAAGTATAATAACTGTGCAGCATCAACATAGGTAAAATATCTGGGCTCCATACCATGATATCACCTTTTATCCAGAAGGAAATGACATACCCTAGGGGCGCTACCCCTACAAACCTTTGCCGCAACATTCCTGTTTCGACCATTACCGGGTTGTGAGGCTCGACGAAGTCTCGTCCATAAAACTACGCTTTTTCACAAAGCCACGCTTTTTCACAAAGCCACGCTTTGATCAACCAATGATCAGCAGCACTTCGTATGCCACATTACCAAATTGGGAATGTATCACTAGTAACCATCAACTACATAACCTCTGAGCTCGTACGTCTCAGAGAAGGGTGTTAAGCTAAGAGAATAAATTCTCCGCCACCAACAGAAATGTATTTGATAGAAACCATCTTTACATCTCAAAGTGTAACGTCAGACACACATCCATACAAGTCTGTTCCGGGTTCGAACAGAACCGAAGGCACTTCCAAAGAAGCCCTTGCAATCCGGGTATTCACAATCCTGATCGGACTTCCCATCACTTAGGGAATCTCTATACTGTAGCTACTCAGTGCAGAGACAATCGATAGGTCATCCTATCGCTCTCGCAAATACCCGGTCTTCACCACCAGTCTTCAAATGCGATCCATATCGTCGTATCACTATTCGGAATGGGTTATATGACACAAAGGTCCTTTCCCGGCTAAACCGAATAACGAGCGCAATTAAAAAATCATACGGATACTGGGGTCTCAGTTAAATCACAGATTAAAGCCCAAAAACTTTTCATTCGAATGGTAAAACAAATTACCATTTCCAATCTTTTAAACAAAAAGATTCATTTCAAAAACCTTCAATGGTTTAAACAATTTCCACACTTTTAATCTTTTAAACAAAAGATTTAATTCACAAAGTTCACCCCATTCCCAAAGATTCATTTATGGATTTCAAAACAATTTCCATTTCAATTGAATTAACTCGTTAAATCCTTAAATCAAGATTTAACTTATAGCTTTCAAAACAATTCTATTTCAAGTTAGATTAACTCATCCGGTCTTTGAAATCAAAGACTCATTTCATAGTTTTCAAAACATTTCAATTCTATTTCAACTTGAAACCGTTTAACACAATTTGGAAATCCTTTCTTAAAATGAAAGCTATTATTATTTGAAAACAAGTAGTTTTCATTTCGGAAAAATCCAGTTATATTTACACGAGTTACCCTTGAATTAAATTCAAATTCCCAAATCAATACTTTTAAAATGGTTTAACCCATATATAACTTGTACAGCATCTTTAATCCCTAGTTTCAAATCCTAGAATTCAATTTCAAACTTGAATTCAAATTTAAATCAAATTATTTAAATTTTCAAAACTCGATTAAGTTATTCGAAATAACTTTTATCTTTGAAATTTCATTTCAAAAGCTTTTCATATTAAACCCCAATTTCCAATTTCAAAATCAATTGAAATTAAAATTTCAATTTCAAAAACATCAAATTTAAATTATCTGTGACTTAACCGATTTCCACGTGAAATCCATATTTGTGTGTGTAAAGGTGTAGTCCAAGGATTTCACACAATAGTGCACAACATCAATCAGCACAGATATATCGATAAGCGGTATAATCGATAACGCTTATCTTCATTCACAGATTCATAGATAAAATAAATTTATCAGTCACAAAGATTCACTATTATAATTCGATGTGGGTTTCGGATAACCAACTGGAATCCGACTCCCTGTCGCATCGAAATTCAAATGTCGTTTACGGGTCAAGGGGTTTCATATTCACATAGTAATATATCACAGAAACAGAAATCACATATATATATATATATATATATCGCAGATAAGTAACAGATCACAACATAAATCGGGGCATATCACAATGCATCACATATCCAGGATATCAAACAATCAAGTCATCCAACGAAATACAAACATCCATAAGTAGAATCAATTAATATCCGATTGTAATTAATTTATACCAGATTAATTACTTATGAATAAACTACAAATCTTGGTTAATTAACATTAATTAATTTCAAATCATTCTGATTAATTATCCTTTAATCATTTTCATTTATTAATTAACCTTTAAATTAATTAATTATTCTCAAATTAATTACCTTAATTAGTTAATCACCTTAATTAATTTATTATCCTTAAATTAATTAACCTTTAATGATAAATCAATCCACCTTAGATCATTAAATAATTAACCCCTAATTATTTAATTATTCTTTAATTAATTAATTACATTAACACATTAACCCTTAATTTATTATCATTTAATAAATTATTCTAAATTACTCTTTAATGTAATTACATAAAGCAATTATCTCTTAATTATATTAAGATCTCAATTGATTAAAAGATAAACATCTTATCATAATTAACTACTCTAATTATCATTTAAAACTTGTTTAAAAACCTTTGTAATTAATTATTATTAACTGCTTAACTTAAACCCTTAAGTTAAATTTATGATTTAAACACTTCATCTTTTAAATCATTTGCTTAATTACAATACTAAGTTTATTTAAAATAAACTTTCAAAACAAAGGTTATATATTGATTTAAACTACTTTTTAACTTAATTTGCAATAAAACTTCACCTCCTATTAAATTTCAAAACCTAGCTACTAATTTCTTTAAAGTTAAAAACTGCTTTTGTTTCTTTTCTTCTTTTTTAGCTTGAACTTGCTTCACTTTTAAAAATCTGAAACCAGCTACTAAAACAACACCAACCCGAGCCCTTAAACAAAATATCCCGAGCGAAACTCTCAAACCCCCGAGACACTCGCGAAACCACTGCGACTTCGAGAAAAACCCAGCCCAACTTCGAGTTCGACTTCGAGAAACACTTTTCTTCCCCAAACACCCAGACACACTAACTACCACGTGCACGTGCACAAATGCTCCGCCTCACTCCGATCAATCCTGCCGCCCTCCCCAAGTCGACTTTGACTTCCACCACCCATCGAGCCACCCAGAATCAAAACTGTCACGAACTCGAAGATTTGGCATATGGGTTTGACAAGAACAAAAACTTGGTCATCTAAAACCGCCTCGAACTACCACCTCCGATCATTTGCGATCATACCACCGTGCTCGAAGCTTCTCTGATGTCCAATGCTTCGAATCCCCCAGGACCGATCGTCTGAAACACTGTGTCGATGACGAATTTTCCCCAAAACCAACCTTGACTAAATAAGGTCGTTAAACCCTAAATCCACATCATCCCAATGCTATGATCATTTATAAATTCGATTTGAATTTTTCCCTTGATCCTAGATGCTCGAACCATCATCTGACCCAGGCACGACGAATTTCATCTCGTCATTCGACGAAATTTGACCAAAGTGTCATTTCCGTTCAACTCGCAAATTCCCCCTCAAATCAAAACTAAAAATCTTGAAACTATTTTTAGAAATCATGGTTTTGGATTACAAAACAGATTATATAAATGAATCAACAAATCGTCTAAGTCGAATTTGGTCATACTTTTGAATTTTACTGTAATTCTTTCTTTCAGGTCAATATTACTTATTAACCATGCTTAAAAGTATTTTTAAGACTAAGGTCTGGTAAATTTAATCACTTTTTGTTTATATCTCATATCCTAAAAAGAATCAGGGGAAGAGATTTAAATTTGGAATAAGTTTTTGAAACCTGTAATCAAACAGAGGGAGGTTTTGCCTGAAACTGATATGCACAACATATTTACAAATATACAGGCAAATTTTTGAATCCATACAAACATTTTCAAAGCATTATTCTCAACAATCATTCCAAGCATAAGTAAACAAGAGGGTTTAGTTTGCTCACCTTTGTTTCCAGAGATGGACAGAGTTTCTCTTTGATTTTAAATTTGATTTTACTGTCTGTTGTATGCCTTGCTTCCAAACTATTTTGCTTTTTGAATTTGATCTGATTGAAGTTTAGATTTTTTATTTTTATTTTCTCAGTTGAATCTTTGCTTTGATATCTTGTTTCTGTTTTCCTTTTCTGGCTTTGCTTATTTTTGATGAATGAAAAGGAATAAGATGAAGAGCTTGATATATATAAAAGAAAGCTTATAGGGTATATTATTATTTGTACATTACAGGTACAATATTTCTTTTATTATGCCCAGAGACTTTTTCGTATATGGAGGCTGATATATTGATTTGGTGGCCAAGCATTAATTAGGCTTTGTACAAATGGTTATTCTATTTGATTGTATATTTGAATATATACTTGCATTTCGGCTGAAGGTACTTGAACATGATGGCTTCCTTCACAAGCTTTTGTTTACTTGTTTCCATATTCGTATTTGCTCTACAAACTTTTGCTTTGGTTTTGTTTTAAGTGTACATACTTATGTTATTTTACTAATGTATTTATTTTATTTTATTTTACTTATTGTTTTATTATTATTATTAAACCATTTAAACTTAGATTTAAACTCGAATTCAATATACATATATATTACTTCAAATTTTCTCATATATCACGTATACATATATATTCACATATATGTACAATATGTACTATATTTTTAAATTGAAATGATGTATACAGAATTTATCTGTATTCGGGGAAACTCGAGATCAATTAATCCATTTTATACTTAATTTTACAAATTTTATTCAAAAATTCTTTAAATTATCAATTTAAATTTAATTAAAATCCGGGGTCGTTACATAATCAATGGCTACTATAGCAAATTTTGCTTCTCCTCTTGAGATTGGAAGTGGTTCGATTAGATCAATCCCTATACATTAAAGGGGCATGGACTAGAAATGGTGGTTAGATTTCTTGGAGAAAGCAGTGGTAATTTAGAGAATTTTTGGCACTTATCACATCTTTTGACATAATCCATGGCCTCTTCTGTCATATAGAGCCAGTAATATCCTTTTATCATTACTTTTTTGTGTTGGTTTTATTCCATTGGAATAATCTCCACAAAACTCTTCATGAGCTTCCATTAACAATCTTATTCCCATTTCTGGCATAACGCGTTTTAAATAAGGCATCGAACATCCTTTATTATATAACACTCCATCAATTATAGTGTATGTGGGGGTTTGATACCTTAGTTTTCGTGCCTCTTTCTTTTCCTTTGGTAAGATTCCCTTTTTAATGTATTCGATGAAGGGCATCATCCAATTATCAACGTATCGGTTTCGCGATCACATATCCTTTTTGGACTTTCTTTGGCATTACTATCCTCTTGAAGTTTGTTCTCATTATTTGATTGTTAATGAACTTAAGGTCTAGTTAAAACCAAAGCTTCATTGCTTAATTCTTCTTTCTCTTCTTCAATACTTGGTGGTATCTCTCCTTTTGGTTAGGCTGGAATACCGTGGATTCCACTAAAATGGATGGATTGGAAATTGATTAAAGTTGAAACTATGGACGATATCAGATGGACAACACTCAAAAAATGGCTAAGTATGACATTGGCACTTCCCCTAGGCAACAGATTGGATCAGATCCCCAATTTTTATCCCAATCAAGGTCAAATCAGTATGAAGTTACAAGGAGGGCCCCAAGGGGATACATTTCAAATTTCAAGTCGATTGGAGTTCGTATGCTCGAGTTATGGGCAAAAGATGAGGGATCGGATTAATTTTCAGCACAAACAACTCAACCCAACTCCACGGAAAATGCGATATCTCATAAACGTAAGTCAAATGACACAAAATTTGGAGAGCAAGTAGCTAACATCATGGGGAACTCACCAAAAATGATTGCACCTCAAAAGGAGAATGTATGGCACGATCGCCCATGATTGATTACAACTCAATGCAACTTCACGGAAAACGCGATATGTCATAAACGGTAAGTCGAAAATGCACGAAATTTGGAGAGCAAGTAGCTGACATCATGGAGGACCCATAGAAAAGATCATACCTCCATTGGAGCTAATATGAATGATTCGCACAGATCATTCCAGTGGTGTGAGATCGATCAGAAAATTGGTGGATCGGGTCGTACGGCTTTGGAGGTTCTTCTGGCAAAATTTTATCCTGATCCATGCACATCTTCACCTATAAATACAACAGACTTGGCTCATTGCAAAGGACTTTTCAGCTGGTTGTCCTTCATCACTTCTTATCTCTTCCTCCATTACTTTTCTAAGGCAAAAAACAATTGTACTTGTAACTTACAGTATAGATTAAAGATTATTGGAGTGGACATAGGTCGGAGTTTTCCAAACCACTATAAAAATTACTTGTTCATTTACTTTTCTACAATCTATTCTGTGATATATGAATCTATATTTCTCTATTTGGATCAAAATATTGGATATTGGTGCTTTTACATACAACAAGGTGTTTGTGACCATTTTTGGCACAAACATTTTGGTGCTTTCATCGAGAAAGCTAGCCCCCATGAATTTGGAATTCGGATTTAGAATTAACTAGAGAACTTGGAATTAGAGAAATGGCGAAACCATGTATAAGGAGACATATAGCAGATAGGAGCCATTATGAAGGGAGTTAGGAGGCTTTCTCAGGAGCTAATCAAACATCGTCTACATCACCAGAGACGAGATGGAAACGATGATAGATGCTATGTAGGAAAGGATGCTAAAGAGACAAGAGGAGATGATCCAGAATCTCCTCGGGGAGATGGGACAAGCTGGAGCACAAAACCAAGGAAATGGAGTAGCAGGAAATGCTGGAAATATGGAACACAGAGTTGGAAGAGTAGGAGCTGAGGAAAACTAGAATCAGGACCAAGGAAATGGATCTAACAAGCAACAAAATGGAGTTGAGCAGCCAGGGCAGTCCCTGGCCAACACACAATGATCGGTACTGATCGTCCTGTAGTGATCGGTGCCGATCAATCTAGACTTGAGGGCATGCTCCTAGGTTATCTTGGATCGATCTTAGGTGGGGTGTTGGACAATGCCGAGCAGAATGTTATCGATCAGAATGTAGAGGTGCGTTCAGAAGTGCAGGTTCCAGGATTCCCTCGTGGACTCAAGGGGCAGGTTGGAAATAATGATTGAAGGTTTGCGGAGATGATCAAACAGGCTATAAGAGGGGGATTGGTGAACAAAGATCTGGAAGGTATAAATAGAAGTCCCTTTGCTCCTAATATTAAGAATGCTAGGAATCCACCAGAATTCAAACTACCAACACTAGAAGTTTATGATGGATAGTCGGATCTAATATGCATATGATGAGGTATATATGGCACATGGAAGTATTGGGGGCAATGGAGGAAGTCATGGTACAGTGCTTGCCCCTGTAGTTAACGGATATAGTTGCACTATTGTTCGGGTTGTTGGAAAGCGGTTCTGTTGGCACATGGACGGAATTGGTCGAAAGGTTTATGAGGCAGTTTAGGGTTCACATCTCAAGACCCAAAAATGTGATGAGTTTGGCAACGCTAAAATAGAGGACTGGAGAGTCCCTAAAGAGTTTTCTAACATAGTTTAATATCATGGAGGCATCGGTGGATCATCTAGATCCATCCATGGTTTTGATGGCAGCTGTATCTGGAATTGTTGATGGCACAGAGTTCAAGGATTCACTAGCGCGGGAGCCACCTATGGATCTCAGGGAGTTTTATCATGAAGCAGAAAGGTTCCTGCGGCAGGAAGACGCACGACCCAACAATCCGAAGTTGAATGTTGTGCAAAGTGGAGGATCATCAGGAGATGTAAACAAGAATGACAAAGGCAAATGAAAAATGGATGATGGCATTAATGTGTCGAAGAGGCAACGGGGAGAACCAAAATTCTCTTCTTATGTGGATTTGACTGAATCTCTGGAAAGGATTTATTTAGATACTCGAGGACATCTTCAGTACTGAAGGCCTGCAAGGAGGGAACCCTCCCAACACGAGCGGGCATCAAGAAATCGTTGCCTATTTCATGAGCTAGATGGGCACAATACAAACGACTACAAACATTTAAAGGATATAGTTGAGGAACATGTGAGGAGTGGCCAGTTGCAATAATACATGAGGACATGGGCTATGGCGGTGGAACATTAGCAACCATCGTCCACCTCGAATGAAAATAGCACTAGATCAAGGCATCATCATAAACTTGTCATCAATTGATTGGAATGGCATGGAATAAGTAATAAACTCCACAGTAGTACGGCTAAGCCACTTACACATATACGAGATCGAGGATGGTCCCAAGGCATGCTCTGAGATGATGGTGAACCGTAGTGTTCGGGTTTGTGAAATTTTGTCTTTTCTTGTTTACTTCGAACTCTGGTTTTTCTGACATTTTGGTTTATTAGTTTTTTGGTTGTACGGACTCTTATTTTATATTTTGGCAAATGTACTTTGGAATGCTTAAATCTAGATTAATGTAATAAATAACACAGGTTGCGGTTGTGGACCTGACTAGATTGACGAAGCAATAACTACAAGGCGTGAGTCCCTTCGTTTGAGAATGACAGGATGGATTCGTACCATGGGTTAAGTCCTCGACTGGGGTTCGAGGCCGAAGAAGGATACCTTATGTCGACTGGGGATCGAGGCCAGAGAAGGACACCCCATGGAATAAGTCCTCGGCCGAGGATCGAGGCCGAAGAAGGATACCTTATGGATTAAGTTCTCGATTGGGGATCGAGGTTGGAGAAGGATACCCTAAATATCATGCTATGTCCCAACCGGAGAGATAGGACCTGAAAAAGCAAGAACTAGGCCGCTTCACCGGAGAGTGACAGGATTGGCCTATATGCCCTTCTTGCTAGAGAGCAAGTGGAGTATAGCAAGAGCTCAGAGAAGCTATGATCAACTCGGAGAGGTCATGGATTTTGATATGGACCAAGAGCGGTCTCGGATTTAGCTAACGACCCGAAGAGGTCATGGATCAAATATTAGCTTCAAACATCAATGAATTTGGCTTTAGATGGATATGGATTTGGATAAAACAATCTAGAGAGATCGCGGATTTGGTTATTGAATTTGGAATGGATTCGGAATTGGATATCGACTCAGAACAGTCATGGATTTCGCTAATTATCCGAACAAATCAAGGAATTGGATTGGAAACGGATTGGATTCTAGATTGGAATATTCGACCATAAATGGATTATGGATTTCAGATTTTGGATTTATAGCAATTCAAAACACGCCTTCCTACCAAAAGGCATATTTTAAGGATAAAATGTTATCCCGCCTTTTGGCCAGGCCGGGATATCACGGATTCGGCTAAAATGGATGGAATGGAAATCGATTACACTTGAAACTATGGACGATAGTTGAATGGATTCGGATGGATAACACTCAAAAATGGCTAAGTATGGAATGGATACTTCACCTAGGCAACAGATTGGATCGAACCATAATTTTTGTCCCAATCAAGGTGCAATCAGTATAAAGTGATAAAGAGGGCCCCAAAAGGCTATATTTAAAATTTTAAGTCGACGGAGTTCGTATGCTCAAGTTATGGGCAAAAAAAGAGGGATCAGATCGATTTTCAGCACAAGCAACTCAATCCAACTCCATGGAAAACATGATATCTCACATACAGTAAGTCGGAATGACACAAAATTTGGAGAACATGAAGGTAACATCATGGGGAACTCTCCAGAATGATTGCAACTCAAAAAAAGCATGTATGGAACGATCGCCCATGATTGATTACAACTTAACGCAACTTCATGGAAAACGCGATATCTAATAAACGGTAAGTCAAAATTGCATGAAATTTGGAGCGCAAGTAGCTAATATATGGAGGACCCACAAATACGATCACATCCCCATTGGAGCTAATATGGATGATTGGCATCGATTATTCCAATGGTGTGAGATCGATTTAAAAATTGGTGGATCGGGTCATACGACTCTGGAGGTTTTTCTGGCGAAATTTCAGCCTGATCCATGCACGTCTTCACCTATAAATAATGCAGTCTTCACCTATAAATATAGAGGATTTGGCTCATTGCAAAGGACTTTTTGGCTGGCTATCCTTCATCACTTTTTACACCTTCCTCCATTATTTTTCTAAGGTAAAAAACAACTATACTTGTAGTCTTACAATATAAATAAAAGGTTATTGGAGTGGACGAAGGTCGAAGTTTGCCGAACTACTATAAAACTTGCGTGTTCATTTACTTTTCTACAATCTATTCTATGATCTGTGAATCTATATTTCTCTGTTTGGATCTAAATGTTGGGTATGGTGCTTTCACATACAATAGAGTGTTTGTGACGATTTTTGGCGCAAACACTTGGGTTTTGTTGAAATCCAACAGGTATGATTTTGACTTCCGATGCTCCTCATGAACTTGTCAGTTTTGCTAAAGAATCTGCTTGTGCATTCTTTTCTCTTGGTATTTGGTGTATGGAGAAATCCTCATAGTGAACCAACATGTCATGGATTCTTTTGGTATATTAGGCTAATCAGGCGTCTTTAGTTTGGAATGTCTTGTTTAACTAGTTTACCATAAATTACGAATCACTAAATATTTCGGTTCTAGGAATTTTAAGCTGCCATGCTAAAGTTAACCTTACGATCATTGACTCATATTCTGCTACATTGTTGGATGATGAAAAGCCTAATTTCATAGCATAATGAAGTATGTTCCCATCAGAGGTGATCACAACATATCCTGCTCTTGCACTCTTTGGTTTGATGCACCATCTACGTATAACTGCAACTTTGACTCGAGTTTCTTTTCTTTCTTCAATCATTACTCAATGAATCCCATGCATTCTGCAACGAGGTCAACCTAAGCTTATCCTTTGGTTGATGTCCTGGGTAGGTATTTAATATTATATTGGCTTAACTCCACTCCCCATTTTATTAGTCTTCCTGATATTTCAGTTTTACTCAGACTTGCCTTAATGGGTAGTTGGTTAGGATTTTGATTGGATGAGCTTAAAAATAAGACCTTAGCTTCCATGTTGATAACAATAAGCAATACACTAGTTTTTCTATAACTGGGTTTCGGCATCTTTTAATCTTTTACCAGTAAACTAGGAAATGGATTCCAATTTCCTCTCTTACCAAAATAGAACCAATGGCATGTTCTGATACAGCCATATATAGAGGTAAGTCTTCTCCTGTAACATCCCCTATCCAGAGGCCCAAAGTTAAGCGCTACAGATGCTGCAGTCATCCATAGTATTAACTTTCGGCGACTAAATATGGCTATATTAATGGTATTCATAATATTAGAAGCAAATGAATATGAAGTAAAATCACAGATTCAAAAAACAGTATTTTTCTGATTACATTTCAAGACATGTGTTTCACATTCAAATTACATAATCCTATCGCTTTTTCAGGTTCAGATAAAATATAGTTATTACAATATTACACCAAGAGCGGCATATGACGATGCCCCCTTGGTTGACCAGAGTAATATATACAATACAACAGAATCAATCCAAAATATATCAACAACTGCTAATTAGCTATCTATTAGCCACCTGCTCGTCTCTGGAAGCTTTATTCGCCAGCCTACTCAAATCAATTGTGAGCACCCGAGAGTTTAAGGAGAATAAACTTCGAAGTCAGACATAAAGCATGGTGTGAATAATACTATACATCTCGGTTATCTGATATTAAGTGAGACCACGCTGCTTAGCAGAACGGGTTTTCATCACTAATATCTCTTTTAAAACATATTTTTTTTCAAATTATAATCCTACAACCAAATCTAGTTAAATCTGTAAAGCAATATCATGTATATGTACATTTCAATTATCATTTGTACTATCTGTCCATACACTGTAGTTTTGTTTGGCTAACTACTAACCCTTGGCTGACTCGGGCCTACCAGAAAACATAAAAATCTAACAACTATTATATACTTCTCTTCTGGATGGTAATCCTTACTTACTTCTCCAGGTCTATTTGATCCTAATGGTTTTGCGGGCTTACCAATAACATGTATTTCCTTTTTAGTTTCCTTTCTATGTGTAACATAATTTTAGTCTCACTTCTGACAAAGCCCTACACACTGGAATTTTGGACTAAATTAGCTAGGGGCTAATAGCTAATGAGTATAGGGCGTGACCCTACACAAGTCCTATCTGGTATTCAAATCTGAGTCATTTTTCTTAGGGTTAACTACCCTTTAAATATTTTTTCTTGAAAACCTTTTCAAAATGATTTAAACCTTTAAATCATACATATACAAGGAAAATATACTCTTTGCTTTACTCTAAACTATTTGATATGTTATATATACTTTACCCAAAATAATGTTGATGAAATTATTAAGTATTTCCCATCCCTCCAAAATAAGTTAATGCTCTTTTAACTTAAAATCAATTAGGCTATACTGCCAAAAATAACTCATTCGAAACCTTTGATTAAAACCTTTAAACAACCCTTTTGAAACCATTGAAAGAACCCCTTTTGAAACCTTTGAAAGTATCCCTTTCAATACTAGGAAAACCTTAAGCCAAAGGCCAAAACATACCTTTCGAAATCATACCTTTCAAAACCATTCATCTTTATCCTTTCGAAAGCATTGAAAAACATCTCCTTCGAAGGCTCTAAAACCTTAGACATCCTTTTTAAAACACTTAAACATTGCCTTTCCAAACCATTGAAAAACCGTTTGAACGCATTAAAACATCAAGCCTTTCGAAAGAATTTGGGTTCAATTTTATAACATGTGGGAGCACCTTAAACCATTAAAACCATCTCTTTCGAAACCATTTGGATTATACTTTTTATTGAGCAAAATGGTCATTAAAACATTTAATTCAAAAGCATCTCTTTTGAAAGAATTCCTAAGTAAAAAAGTGATGGTGTCGAAACCATCCCTTCAAAAGAATGGAGAAGCGGCTCGGTTTTAAAAACAAGATAATCCTTTCGAAACTAATCTGGGTTGAAAGGTTAAAAGTGGTAGTCAGTTGACCCAGTCGAAAGCAGACCAAGTCAAAAGCTATTCAGTCAAAAGCAAAGCAAGCGCATTTTCATTTGAAAGCAAAGTAGTGCTTCAACCCCTTCGGAACCCCTCGTTTCAACGCAATGCCTTCCACCTTTGTCCAATTCACTACATATCAAATATATTATACCATATGCATTGGTTTTGATGGAGTCGGAGGCAAGGAGTCGGAAGCTTGTGCCGAATGCATTGAAACAGGAAAAAGCATGTAGATTTGACTTTTTAAAATATTTCTTTGTACCTAACCTGCCTTGTTTGTCAAATTATGATTGGTTGCACATTTTTCCTTTCTAAAGTATTGCCGATTTTCAGAAATAAAGATTTAAATTATTTACAAAATACCCCTTCTCATTTTTATAAATATATAAAACATTTAAGTCTCATACCTTAAATAATTTTATATATCCATTGAAACACTTAGGAAAATTCTACAAAAATTCCATAAAATCATTTTTAATATGTTTCTAACATATATAAATTTCAGACTCTAAGCTAATATAATTTGGCCGTGATTAATTTTAAACCCAAACTAGCATTTTCTTTACTAGAAAATTCATATAAAATCCATATTAATTCATAAAATTACGAAAATTGAAACACATTTCTAAATCATCATTTCTGATCTAAATCTAAATTCGTAAGGCAATTGGATGTCATTTAATAGGTTTCTAAATCAATTCTCATCATAAAATGCATATAAAATAACCTAAATCATCAACGAGTATACACACATCTATTTATCATTCCAAACATGGCAAAACAATTGCAAATACTTTCGGAATTTATCTAAAACCGAATTCAATCAAAAATATGAGATGTAGTCATTATTCACCTTAGCTTTTTGATTAAGGATGTGAGATTTGTTCTTGATTAAGTGATTTGGTTCTTCCTCTTGAATTCTTCTTCGTCTTTACTCCTTCTAATGGTGGCCGGCCTTAGCCTGTATTTTTTTTTGAATTGTGAAAAATGAAGTGAATGTGAATGTTGAGGAATTAAGGGTTTAGGGTATAAGGATATGCCTTGTTCCTATTTTTCCCTTGCATATTTCCTAACCTTTTTATTCTCTTTTTATTCTTTAGTTCACTTATTTAACATGGCACGACTACCCCATATTTAATCACAAATCTTAATCCATTAATCATCTTACATTATTTTATTTTATTTAACTAATTAAATATCCTAAACAATGTTACTAAAAATATGGGGTGTTACATCTCCTTTTGTCCGACTCGAGAGTATCGGTGGTGTTTCTAGATGATTTTTCAACTCTTGAAAAGCTTTTTGACACTCTTCTGTCCATTCAAAAGTTTTCTTCTTCTTAATTATATCAAATAAAGGGAATGCATCTATCCGTTGCTTTAGATATGAATCGGTTAAGAGCCGTGACATGTTCATTAATCTCATTACTTCCTTACATGGTTTTGGTTGTGTCATATCCCTAATAGCTTTTATTTGATCGGGGTTGAATTTTTTGACGACCCACCTTTTTGAATAGTTCAAGTCGATAATAAACCACACATGTCTAACTCAAACCATTTAAAAGATAGCTTATTAATGGATTTATTTTAAAGAAATAAAAGAAAAGAAGAAAACAATAACAACATCTCGCAGCGGAACGATAAAATACAATAATCACATAAACAGTTCATGAAGCTGTTTAACAATATATACTCAATTCAATTTATAACATAAATTTTGGTTATACAATATTACCAGAGTTATACGATTTTATTAGACAGAATGAAATAGTGCAGTGGAATAAAACTAGTAAATATGATATACAAAATCTTTGTCTTTGTCCTCCAGAATAACTGTCTTCGATAACTAAAAAACTCGGTCTGACCCGAGCGTAATGAAAAACAAAACACTCTAGTCAGGACTAAAAATCCTCATGTAAGTAAAATGAAATTAGGAGAAATATAGTTTCAAAATGAACCGTTTCTTTCCATTTCCAACAAATCTAGACTCAGATCCAAATTCCAAACAAATGAATTCAAATTCAGTTTCATTCAATTTCAATTTTGATTCAAACGATTTAATTTAGCGGCTCAAGTTTCAATTCAAATCTCATTTCGAAACCATTTCTGCTTTTATAAATTCAAGTCTAATCTCAAAACATCGATATAAATAACTTAAATCAAGTTAACTTCAATGTTCGACTTTTAAGATTCGAATCTTTAAAATAATCCAATTTCCATAATTCAAAACATATATCGATTATAACATCAAAATTTCAAATTGAATTCTTTACACAAATTCTTTTAACAAATTTTAAATCCAACATTTCCCAAGCTCGAATTTGAAAATAAGCCAATTCAAACATATATCAAAATCATTTAATGGTTGGATTTCAAACATCGGCATTCTTATAACATTTCCTTTTTATTTATTAAAGTTATAGAAAATTTGCAAACTCTTTTATTGCTCTTTTAGGAAAAATATATATTATTATAAAAATTAGAATTTAAATTTTATAAATGAAATTCAAGTTATTTTCAGATCTAAATTCCAGTTTATCAAAAATCTTAAAATTTCACCAAACGGCAATACAATCACAACAATCACATTTCTGCAACAGTAGTCAACAATGCATCCAACAATTCACATATCAAATAGGATGTCCAAAAATCCCTACCCAAATTCAATGTACAGATGATCAATCGTATCAATAGCGATAATAACAGGGTGATAATATGTATATATCGAAATCACTAAACATCATAACAGCCAATCACAAATATCATCCATCTCAATATCAACCAACATCCAAAACAACCAATTCATCCATATCACAACAATCAACAACTATCAAGGTCGGGTGTTTAAAAGTGATATGAAATTTCAGTTATCAACATCAATTTAAATATTAAGTTAAATGTCAATTTAACTATCAAATTTAAATGTCACATCTAATGTCTCAGATTTAACTATCAGGTCTACTATCAATTCCTATTGCCAATTTTTTGATCAAATTTAGCTAACAAGTTTAATTATCAATTTAACGGTTAAATTTAAATCTTGATCTAAATACAGTCAATACAAATTCAATAATTTAAATTTTCAACTAGCAATCAATATAAAATTTCACTTTGTTAATTGGTTTAACTAATAGTAGGAAATTTAGTACTTCGTGAATGGGTTTAACCGCTCACCTTTATTTGAAACTAAAAATTTTCAATGTCAAATAAACTTTAATTCAATTCCCGTCATAGTTCCCGTCGATACGAATCCAACGCGACTTGTTTCACTCGAATTGGACTTCACATGAAAAGGTTACGGATTTTTAAACATTCGATATAATAAAATTTTAATTAACTAAATGAAATAAAATTAAATCAAACCAATACCTCTCCCTCTCCCTATCCTCCCAGGCACGTACGAAGAAACCCAAGCCCGACCTTCGACTTTTTTTTAAAAACACGAATCGCGCGCAATTGCCAGAACGCCCAGCCACTGCCGCTGCTGCGCCGCCGACGCTCCACCTGCCCGCCTACCGTGGTCGCTTGCCTCCGCCATGAACACGCGTCACGTGAACGAAAACCTAAAACTGCCAATGTTCGCGGGCCCACAGCCACCGCCTCGAGCCATCGCGCCTTGATCCAACCGTCCTTAACGTCGAGCTCGACAAGATCTTCAACTTTGCCTTTGGAGTTGTTTGAATTTGTTGAACGGATTGAGAGAAATCAAGGGAAGAAGAATGATGAATGTTGGCCATTAATAGTGTTTAGAGAAAGCAGCTGAAGTTTTAGTGAGTTAGGGTTACGCGAATGAAAATATACACGGTCTATTATATAAATTTCTAACCCGATTCATCCACGAATATTCCGAACTCCAAACGAAGCGTGCCACCTGGCGTTCTATATGTTATACCCCCATTCTGAACAGATTGGAACTAGTCTCAAGAGCAGTTCAATCATATTCAGAAGATAGTATTTCAAAATCAAATTATTTTAATTAAATTACCTAAATTCATTTCTACGCATTTCAAGCTCCCACGATGAAACGATAAGTCTGATCACTACGAAACTTGAAATCCTATAATAATTCACTATTACGGATCCGATGAAACTGGTTTCGTCGAAATCCGAGACAGTGCCCAAAAGACTATTTTTACACGTTAATTAAAACAAGAAATTTCCAAAAATCAATTTAGTCACTTTTAATTTCAATTTTAAAAGTTCAAAATTTTCATTCTTGCCTAAATAATATTTAAATCAGCTTTTGACATCATTTTCATTCATATTAAATTCAAGATTCAATTAGTTAAATAATTTCCAATATTAAATTTAAACAATTCAATTATCAAAGACATTACATTAATAAATCATAAAATTTCAAATGAATTTTAATTATCAACAATTATTTTATTTCCATCTAAATAATTCAACATTTATTATTCAATTTCAGCTATTGATTATAAACACATTCAATATATAAAATTTCATTTCAATACTAGTTACTGGCTAAATCTTCGAAATTGGTTTTGAAATATAATAAATCATTAAATTTTATTTCTAACCATTTTTATTCAAAAATTATATTAAATTTAATAATTTAAAATAGTTAAAAATATAGGTCGTTACAATCTCCCTACTCAAAACTTTTCATCCTCGAAAAGGAACCAAGTAAGGAATTTAACATACGATATATTTTACTCAAAATAATCAATATATAAAACATAAAAATCTTATTTGCAAAACCTTTACTACGCTTCCACTACGCTACCCCGATAAGGGCTTATTTGTAAACAAGGTATAATTTTTTAAAGTCTTAAAATTTTTCTAACACCCGAATTTACAGAAAATTTCGGCAGCGTCTCCTTTGCGTGGCTCGATCGTAAAAATTTACAATATAGATATATATAACCAAATATACATCTCATCTCAATGATGAGGCATCCCATAGGAAAAAACATAAAAGTACGATATGTAATCTGAGATACGTACCTTATTATTATTAATACGAGTGAGTTCGCTCATATTAAGCAAGCAAAAGCAAATCAAACCATGTATACGTCCGAATAGGCTTCAAATGTACCTATCTTAACTCAATTTGAATATTAGTTGCTTATAAAAAGGTATAGAAAGAATGTATGAGTTTGATAGAACTATATAACATGATTTCTAAATCCAAACCATAAGCATAAGCATCAATACACAACATAACAATCATATGCAACCAAAACAATATAGCATCCACCTAATAATATCCATCCAATTAACTCATATCTATTTCATTCACATTCAATATTATTCAATTTCAATTTATTTCACTATGTTTAACACACAAGCAACCAATTCACATTTATAATGAAACTTAAAACTAAATGTAACCAAAACAATATAGCATCATTAAAACAAAGTAATCAGATATAACATGGTAATATGTCGCAACTATAAGGACGATGAAATTCTATATGAAATTATAATGAAGTAAAAGCTAAATGCAACTAGAAATTATTATAACAATTATGTGCAATACATGAATGTAATGCAATTGATAAGGACGATGTTAAACTATACACAACCAAACAGCATAGCAATCCTAAGGAAGAAACAATCATATCTAGCAATCATAGCATACAATCATTTTATTAAAATCCATACTATATATATATGCCATTTGTATGTATAATAATTTCAATCTCTTACTCGAATACGCAATTTTATTTTCCCAACTAGTATTCGTAACCCGACTACTCTAGTGCATACTCTAATACGACTTCTTGATTAGAAACTTCCATCCTCCTTACATAGTAATAAACTATGATAGAGAATTTTATATTCGTGTCAAAAATCTGTATCAGTGTTCGTCATCGAGAATCGAGCGAAAAATCCTAAATTGGACAAGTGTGAATTACCTTAAAAATCGTGTATTCAAATTTGAATAAAAACTTCAAATGCAAATAGAATGGTCTATATACAACTTGCGTGTTTATTCCATTGGTTTCTTAATTACATCAATAGATAATTCAAGTGGTTTTTTATATTTAAGTCTTAAATGTTTGAAAATTTTCTTTGTTAAAATTCTTTTATAACAAAATACTTTTATATCGAAATAATATTATATTGAAAATACTTTTGATAACTCGATATTTCAACAAGTTTATCCTCGTTCTTACAGAATCTAGCAATACGTTGATCAGAAGCAAGATTAGAAAATCTCTAAGTACTTAGTAGACCCGTTTCAACACCCATTGAAAATACATGGAAAACCTTTAAAATAGATATGGAAAGTACCACTCGAAAAACAATCATGGATCGCAGCTACATAATGGTTACGCCGCCATCTTAGAGGAAACATTTGTAACTTTGGGTAATCTCTACCCAGCGAATTACGCCATGCAAATCAAAATCAAATCGCCCATGGATCGTAGTCAACTTAGCGGTTACGCCGAATGGTTACATCTCTATCCCAAAGAAAACATAGTAGACTATAAGCAATCACTGCCTCTCGAATTATGCAATGTGGATCACATTTTACTTAGTTGTTACACCCTATGGTTACGTCGCTATCCCAACGAAATCATAGTAAACTATAGACAATCTCTGCTTACACCATGTACATCGACCATAGATCGCAGCTACACAATGGTTACATCGCTATCCCAGCGAAATCATAAGTAGACTATAGGCATCACGCCCCTGAACTACGCTATGCTAATCAGATCATAAGACCATAGGTAATGCTATGAAATTCAAAGGAACTCATGAGTTTATGTCTGGACGACCAAATCAATCAATACAATGAATCCACCAAGTGGATTATCGAAAATCACGAAGGGTACTTCCCTTATCTTTTACTTTGAAATATATCAAACTATATATAATGCCCTTTCCCAATCATAACTTCAAATGTCACATTTATATAAATTCCATTATATACAAGATTTTATTTTCAAATCGAGTACCTTCCAAAATTAGTAGTCTCGAACATATCATATTATTCTTACATAAATTCTATTATGTATAAGATTATTGTTTTCAAATCGAATACCTTTCAAAATCAATAGTTTTTGAAATAACTTCATACTTATACAAACCATTTTCTATAAGAATTGAAAACTTTCAGATCAAATATTTATATCGAGTCAAAGGTCTTCGAAATCAATCCATTTTCATATATCAGTTCAGTTTCAAATCCATATATGATCTCAACAATCATTTTCCCTTTCAGATCGAATATCATTCAAAATTTCAAAATTTCAACAGTTTTTCACAACTTCAGTTTTATGTTTATATCAAATTCAGATAAAATCAAATTTCTTTCCAAATCAAATACTTTTCAAAATCTTTTTTTTTCATAAAACATTTACTAAGTTCAAAATGTTTATCAAAACAAATTCTATCATAAGCCTTTCAAAACTATTTTTCATATTTATACAAAGTCGGAACTGCTTATAAAAAAATCAATTTGTCAAAAGTAAGTTTTTATAAATATTTACTCCGTTCAAAATATTTCTTAAAAATCTTTCCACTTAAAAACATCTCAAAACTAAATTTCATACTTGTATAATTCAAAATAAACTTATACAATTTACTTATAAAAATATTTAGCTTTTTAAAACTTGTTCAACTCCCATTAGTCTTTATTTTGAAATTTTCAAAACTAAACTTTATATACTTTCCAAAATACTTAGCGTTGAAAATTAATTCTCGATTTGGAAGTGTTCAACTATTCAGAATAGTCGAAAAAATCAAATTCCAATTCAAAATTAGAAATCAGCAATCAATCATCTTAACAAGATGCACAACCATTCCATCAATCAATCCTAATGCATAGGATATACGTGTTCATAATATTATTCAATAGAAAAATCAAGAACTGAACACCGAGTTTTATTTCAAATCTTTTGAAATAAATATATACATATCCCTTTCGAATATCAAATCATACCTCAGGGATTTGAATCAAATCAATTCCATTAAACACTCGAGTAGCAAAGCTACTAAAGTGGTCTCCCCCACTTTGAAACTCAAAAATGAATGTCGATGATGCTGTAGTCATCACCAAAATTTGCTTTCCTGCGACAAAAGTGTGTTCTGGACTTTCATTTCTTTTAAATCTTTTGAAATCACTTTGAAATCATTTATAATATTTCTATTCGGAAAGTAATTTCAAATTATGCTGTTAGATATTTCCAGAATCTTAAAACCTAGTTTCAAAAACTCTCAAAATTCAAACTCTCAAATTTCCAGTTTGAATAACTTTTTGTTTATCTATTAACCATATCTAGTTAATCTTATTTCATATATCACTTTCAAATGGTATCCATTACTCTTTAAAATGATACAGGGGAAATTAAGATATATATTCACTTCAAAATCCATGTTAAAACATGTAGTTTCTCAAACTGGTTAAATATATTTCAAAAACCAAAATTTCCAGCCATAGTCAAATGCTCAAATCAACAACCAATAGTCAATGCTCATAAACTGGCTGAGCATGACTCATCAATCAGTAAGTGATAATATGCACATCCTTATTAATAAAACAATCAATCAACAAAGAGATAACATCCAATCATCATCAACCGTCATAATGATTTTATCAGTTTATAGAATTCATTCTTTAATTCTATATATAATCCAAGTTAAATCATTTCATTTGTTAATTTCAAAATATTTTTATATCACTAACAAATACGCTCTCTCCTATACGTATATACACTCAATGAGCTTATCCTAAAGGTTTAGGTATACGCTAAACTAAAGCTCTGATGCCAACTACGACGACCCACCTTTTCGAAGTTCAAGTCAATAATAAACTACACACGTCCAACTCAAACCGTTTAAAAAGATAGATTATCAATGGGTTTATTTTAAAGAAATAAAAGAAAAGAAGAAAACAATAACATAATCTCACAACGGAACGATAAAATACAATAATCACATAAATAGTTCATGAAGCTGTTTAACAATATATACTCAATTCAATTTACAACATAAATTACGGTTATACAATATTATCAGAGTTATACAATTTTATTAAATAGAATGAAATAGCGGAGCGGAATAAATACTAGTAAATATGATATACCAAAATCGTTGTCTTCGTCCTCCAGAATAACTGTCTTCGATAACTGAAAAATTCAATCTAACCTGAGCGTATTGAAAAACAAAACACTTGAGTCAGGATTAAAAATTCTCATGCAAGTCAAATCAAATCAGGAGAAATATAGTTTCAAAATGGACTGTTTCTTTCCATTTCAAATAAATCTGAACTCCGAATTCCAAAATAATGAATTGAATTTCCAATGTTTCAATTCAATTCCTTTCAAATTCAATTTCATTCAATTTCCATTTCGATTCAAACGATTTAATTTAGTGGCTCGTGTTTCAATTCAAATCTCATTTCAAAACCATTTCAGTTTATATAAATTCGAGTCTAATCTCAAAATACCAATTTAAATCACTTAAATCAAATTAACTTCAATGTTCGAATTTTAAGGTTCAAATCTTTAAAATAATCCAATTTCCATAATTCAAAACATATATCGATTATAACTTCGAAATTTCAAAACTAATTCTTTATACAAATTCTTTTAACAAATTTTAATTCCAACATTTCCAAAGCTCGAATTTGAAAATAATCCAATCCAAACATATAAAGTATCAAAATCATTTAATGTTTGGATTTCAAACATCGGCCTTCTTATAATGTTTCATTTTTATTTATTAAAGTTATAGAAAAATTTGCTAACCCTTTTATTGCTCCTTTAGGAAAAATATATATTATTAAAAAAAATTAGAATTTAAATTTTATAAATGAAATTCAAGTTATTTTTATCTAAATTCCAGTTTATCAAAATTCTTCAAATTTCACCAAACGGCTATACAATCACAACAATCACATTTATACAACAGCAATCAACAACGCATCCAACAATTCAGATATCAAATAGGATGTCCAAAGTTCCCTACCCAAATTCAATCTACAGATGATCAATCGTATCAATAGTGATAATAACAGGGTGATAATATGGATATATCGAAATCACTAAACATCATAACAGCGAATCACAAATATCATCCATCTCAATATCAACCAACATCCAAAACAACCAATTCATCCTTATCACAACAATCAACAAGTATTAAGGTCGGGTGTTTAAAAGTGATATGAAATTTCAATTATCAACAAAAATTTAAATATTAAGTTAAATGTCAATTTAACTATTAGATTGAAATGTCACATCTAATGTCTCAGATTTAACTATCAGATCCACTATCAATTCCTAATGTCAATTTTTCGGTTAAATTTTACTAACAAATTTAATTATCAATTTAATGGTCAAATTTAAATGTCGATCTAAATTCAGTCAATATAAATTCAATAATTCAAATTTTCAACTAGCAATCAATATAAATTTTCACTTTGTTAATTGGTTTAACTAACAGTAGGAAATTTAATACTTCGTGAATGGGTTTAACCACTCACCTTTATTTGAAATTGACAATTTTCAGTGTCAAATAAACTTCAATTCAACTCCATGTTGTAGTTCCCGTCGATACGAACCCGACGCGACTTCTTTCGCTCGTGCCAGACCTCGTATGAAAAAGTTACGAATTTTTAAACATTCGATATAATAAAAATTTAATTAACTAAACAGAATAAAATTAACTTAAACCAATACCTCTCCCTCTCCCTCTCCTCCCAGGCACGCACGAAGAAACCTAGGCCCGACTTACGACTTTTTAAAAAAAACCACGAATCGCGCGCCATTGCCGGAACGCTCAGCCACGCCGCCTCTGCGCCGCCGACACTCCACCCGCGTGCCACGCGCCTGCCTCGCTCGCCTGCCCTCAACCCTGAATGTGCGTCACGTGAACAAAAACCTAAAACTGTCGATGTTCGCGGGCCCATAGTCGCCTCGAGCCATCGTGCCTCGATCCAACTGTCTATAACGTCGAGCTCAACGAGATCTTCAACTTTGCTTTTGGAGTTGTTTGATTTTGTGGAACGCATTAAGAGAAATCAAGGGAAGAAGAATGATGAATGTCGGCCATTAATCGTGTTTAGAGAAAGCGGCTGAAGTTTTAGGGAGTTAGGGTTACGCGAACGAAAATATACACGGCCTATTATATAAATTTCCAACTCGATTTATCCATGAAAATTCCGAACTTCAAACGAAGCATGCCGCCTGGCGTTTTATATGTTATACCCCCATTCCAAACATAATGGAACTAGTCTTGGGAGCCAATTCCATCATATTCAGAAGATAGCATTTCAAAATCAAATTATTTTAATTAAATTCCTTAAATTTATTTCTATGCGTTTCAAGCTCCCACGGTTAAACAATAAGCCTGATCGCTACGAAACTTGAAATCCCATACTAAATCACTAGTACGGAGCCGACGAAACTAGTTTCGTCGAAATCCAAGATAGTGCCCAAAAGACTATTTTTACATGTTAATTAAAACAAGAAATTTCCAAAAATCAATTTAATCACTTTTAAATTCAATTTTAAAAGTTAAAATTTTTCATTCTTGTCTAGTTAAAATTTAAATCAACCTTTGACATCATTTTCATTCATATTAAATTCAAGATTCAATTATTTAAATAATTTACAATATTAAATTATAATAATTCAATTATCAAATAAATTACATTAATAATCATAAAATTTTAGATGAATTTTAATTATCAATAGTTATTTTATTTCCATCTAAATAATTCAACATTTATTATTCAATTTCAGCTATTGATTATAAACACATTCAATATATAAAATTTTATTTCAATACTGGTTATTGCATAAATCTTCGAAATTGGTTATTTCAAAATTTTATTCAAGTTCGTATTCAATAAACTACATTAATAAATCATTAAATTTTTTTTCTAACCATTTTTATTCAAAAATTATATTAAATTTAATAATTTAAAATAGTTAAAAATACGGGTCGTACAACTTTGATTCCTCTAGCACTCACAATATATCCTTAGCACTTCCTGGATTGGATTCTAAAAGAGCACTATTGCGGATTTAATTTCATTTTATACTCCATTAGTACGTCAAACATTTTTCCCAAATCCTCTACATGATCTTCATCTTTCTTACATTTCACCAGCATGTCATCAACACAAACTTTCATGTTTCTTCCTATTTGATTTCTAAACATTATGTTCAAAAGTCATTGATATGTTACCCCTATGTTTTTCAATCCAAATGAAATCATTTTGTAGTAGTACATTCCCCTATCTGTGACAAAGCTTGTATGTTCTTCATCGGGTTTAAACATCGAAATTTGATTATATCCCGGTAGTCATCAATAAAAGATAGTAGTTTATAACCACTAGTCTCATCCACTAACATATCGATTCTGGATAGCGGATGACAATCCTTCGGGCATGTTTTGTTGAGATCTATATAATTGACCCATGTCCTCCACTTCCCATTAGAGTTCTTCACCGACATTGGATTTGCCAACCATTTTGGATAAAACACCTCTCTAATGAACCCGTTCTCCAACAACATCTTCATCTCCTCCTTTAATGCCGCGGTGTGGATTTTTCAAACAATCTTTTCTTCTACATTACTAGAACAAACTTTTGATCAATGTTGAGCGCATGACACATTATGGATGGGTCAGTTCTTTCCATGTCTGCGTGGGTCCATGAAAATGTATATATGCTTGACTGTTGGAATGAGATCAATCTTTCTTTGGATTCCTTATTCATTCCTTTATCAATTTTCACGATTTTGGAAGAGCCCTAGGAATCTTATTTCACTTCTTCTAAGTTTTCCATTGATTACGTGTTCTCTTGCCTATCCCTTGAATCTATGTCTAGGATTATTTCCTCCAAAACCTCGTCCTTATCATGACTAATTTGGTTTAATTCAACATACTTCCTTTTCCTTAATTTGAATTTAATTTCCTTGTTGATCACTCGATTTTCCATTAAAGGAAAGTCTGAGTTATTTGCCTTAGATATAAATTCTCGAGGACTAATATGCAAAGGCTTTTGGTTTTGATCACATTTATTTGATGTGAATCCATAGTAAGATCATGTCATTTTATTAAATTGCTCATGTGTGGCAAAATGCACTTCATAATAAGTAAACTGCTGACCACGAACAGTTCCTCGTCCCAATTTGCAAAGAAATTTAACCAACAAGTGTTTTGATGATACGAAAGCATCAATCTCGTCAAGCATCGGTTTTTTAAAGAAAGAACTATAATATGAAGGTTGGTCCATGATCATAAACAATGTTTCAAACATTCTAGAATACAAAGTGGTGCCGATTTGAACAAACAATTTAATTTGACCCATCAGAGTAGAACCTTTATTATTGAATCCAAAGAGCGGCTCCAAAATAGGTTCAAGTTTTTCTTATGGAATTCCCATCTATTCGAAAGCACCTTTAAAAATGACAATTCACCATGTTGCCCATGTTTATCAATTTTGGATACTAGTGAGAGTCCTATTTGGGAAGTTATCATAAGTGGGTCATTGTGGGGATGTCGGATTCCTCTAAGCTCATCTTGAGTTATTACCAATTTTGGCATTTTGATTGCACTTTTAAAGACTTTAGTGGAGGCTCGTTATTTATTGAGTAGATCCCTTCTTTAGCCTCTTTCATATACCTACTTTTTGATCCTTTGCTAAGGCCTGCTATGTGTGGTCCTCCATGGATCACATTGATATGGTTCATTGGTTGTGATAAACTTTGTAGGAGCTCACTTTCCATGATGTTGGTGTTGTTGGGGGGTGATTTTTCTTTATGCGTGGGTTTTTGGTCGATCTTCATAAATTCTTTAAGGACCTCCTTCCTAATCATATCCTGGAAGATCCCTGCCAAGACACTACACTCGTATGTCTTATGGTCGTTTACTTTATGGTAGGCACATTAATCTCCTCCTTTATTTGGCTCTAGATTCATCTCTTCATTAAATGAAACTGGATAGTTAAGCTTATCTTTTGTAACAACATATACATACATACATACATACATACATACATATATATAAGAGTGGTTGATTTAGTTCGACAACATTTGCTTTGGCGAATTCTTCCAATCCTCCCTCTTGATTGGAACTTAAAATTCCATTTCTCCCTTTGATTTCTTCTATTATGAAACAATTCATCCATTTACACAAACTTATTAGCTTGAAAGTGGAAATCTTGTAGTCTTTGCATCCATGAATGTATAGCTCTTTCCAAAATGGTGCATTTTCAATTAAACCAGATTTACCACCATTAATTTTTCTCTATCACTTACCCTTTATGCTTTATTAGCCTCTGCACTAAATCGCTTTAAATAATCCATTAGTAATCCCCTTGATTTTTATTTGATGTTAGCCGGTACGCTTGCGTAAATTGTAGGTTTCTTCGAAGTATAGAATTGGGTTGAAAACTCGTATTTGAACTGTTCCCATGAATAGATGGTCCTTTATCTATGATATCGATACCACTTTGCCATGGCTCCAAAGAATGTGGTTAGGAATAGCCTACATCGCACTACTCCCGGGGCATCGTACAAATCTATTTGGCTTTCTAATGCCATTAGGTGGTCATCCGGATCCGTGGAGCCACATACCGAATAGATGGGATTTTAACATACAAAGGTAATTGTACTACCATAATTCTTTTAATAAATGGTGCTCCCCTAAAGTTATTATTGGCTTTAGGGTTCATCGTCCTCTTTCCTTTCAATTCAATCATGTCTTTTATCATCTTGTTAGTTAAGTCCCTGAAATAAGCTTCCTCGTCTTTATAATTTTCCCACTCTGGCTTATAATGCTTTTGCGTAGCAGAACTTGCAGATTGTTCGAATGGCGATCTTGAACTTTTACACAGCTTTTGAGTTAGGCGACCTTCTTCCTTCTTTTGTGGCCTTTGAGTGCTCTTCCTAACATGTTTACTCCTTAAGTTTGACTCTAATACTTTCTTAGGTGGAGATTCAACTTCCTCTTCTTTTTCTCTCTTTGATATCTTTGAAAACTTTTGAGCAACTAATGCTTCAATAAGTTCATGCATAATTTCTAATTTCCTCTTCAGGATTTGGAGTTTATCCTTCTCTTTCGGTGTCTCCTTAAGTGTAGACATTTGGCCTACCTCCACATTTCCTATGTCAAACTGTGGTGTCACCTAGTCCTCAAGATGAATATGATATTTTACTTCCTCTTGTACTTGAATATTAACTTTCTTGGTTGATTTTCCATTATGTAAGCGCTTTTATTGATTAATCCTCAAGCTTCTCTGAGTTCAGCTCCTAGTGAAAGCACCACTTAGTGTTATTACTAAATTTGGTTCAAAGAAATTCAAGATACTTGAGTAGGATTGTGCCCCTAGTCAAATATGATAGTCATGGATTCACAAGAAATAATCATGCATTCATGAGGAGTCATTATGCAATTTGTTGATTGTTCAAGGTTTTTGTTACAAAATCACAAAATTAGGGTTGCTTAATCAACCATTAATTCCCTTCACTTGAGCTTTCTCTCTCACTCAAAATAAAATAAATATGAAGAAGAAGATGGAATCAGGAAACCATCCCTTTCTAAAAGGGGTACCCCTCTATTATAGAAGATTCCAACTGTCAGATTTGAGTCTTGTGTTACTTGGAACAATAGGATGGTGGAGATTTATCTTTATGCAAGGAACTCAATATTTGTTGGATTTATTTTAGAGATTAACTAACGATAGCTCTTCTCTGATTTTCTTTTGATTAGCATCCAAAATTATCTCACGACAACCCAATTCTTCACGGTGACTATGAATATTTTGATTCAGCACCCCTCGATAGTTGATTTAAGGATTACATCTCTCATTCATGACCATATAATAACTCTAGGGATTACCACATGAAAGCTCTCATACATTATTACACGACAACTATGGGAATTACCATATGAAAGCTTTTATATGTTTCTTCATGGTTACTTCATGCTTGCCTCAATCATTGTTTCACGATGACCTTGGACATCATCATATAAAGGTTCTAGTGAATGATCCCATGATGATTGCCTCATGGATCATTTCATGATAGTTCCCATGAATCATTTCATGTCAACTATAGGTATTATCATGAAGGCTTTAATAAGTTATCCCATGATGACTACAAGCACGTCCACATGAAAGCTTTAAGAAGTTTTTCTCATATAACTTGCTTAAATCCTTTCACGATATATTGTTAGCTTGATTAAATCACTCCATGATAGCTCTTATTCAACTCCCATAAGGCAACCATAGGCATCTTTTCATGAAAGCCTTGACAAAATCACTTTAGTAAATCTTCTCATAAAAACCCTTGTATAATTTTCCACAACAATTATAGGAGTTATATCATGGGAGCCTTTGCACTAATTGAGCATCATTGCATGAGTACTTTCATATAATATCCTCTATAGTTGAACATACTATGATGACATACCTATTTCATATCACGATGACCTTCATATTCTATTTTATGAAGATCTTGCCGCTTTACTCCAAAATGGCCTTATCAAATTAGCATATGATTACTCTTCTATGATGTCTATCAAAGTTCTCATATGATAGCTTCTCTCTTATTAACTCGCAATTGCACTCTTTAATACATGATGACCCTTCACGGTGGCTGTAAGAGTCCTGAAACTCGGCCTTCGAAAATCGGCACGGGTACTTCACGTGTACTCAAATGCCGTAGATTCAAACGCCGAATCGGGCTTCCCGGAGCTTATAACATCATTAAGTATAACAACACAACGGAAGAAAGAAACGGATAATATCATATACAACTCAAATGAATACAATATCCAGAATGATATACAACAATCATATCAATATGATACAAGAATATCAGAAATAAATAATAATGATACAGCAGAAACAACAGAAGTGATAACTCCAAATGATCTTCAAAAGAGAATGAATCCAACAACTCCAACATCAGCTCGAACCACCATCTCGTTGCACCAAGATAAGCAACGTCAGTCATCAACTCTGATGAAGTTAACTAGCTCCAGATAATCTATTAAACCTGACTATCTGAAAAACCCAACTCTAGACTGCCCGTGTGGAAAATTGTGGGCACCCAGAGTTTAGGAAGGGAACAATAAACTCCGAGTCAGTCATGGAACTAGTGTGATTAAAAAAAATAGTTTATCTTTAAAACAAACACAAAGACTTTTAAACATTGAAATCCACAATGCTTTTGGAAAATGAAACTACCATAAGACCTCCCACCACACACACAATGCAATCGCAGACTTGGAGGAGATTTCTTCTTATGATAGTCAAACATGCTTACTACGCAAAATTCTTTGGATTATTATTATTAGTGCTTAGTGGAAAACATTTCGAAAATACAATATTAATCTTAGCCAGCATAGGTACCATTAAATTATGCCTGCTATAGCTGCCGCCTAAGGAGACAGGTTATACAACTGCAATCGTAAAGGGCTCGTATTGTTTCTTTGGATTTTCCAACAAATGGTCAGGCTAAGGAACTTCCTATGCCACATGGGAATGCCTCTGGATGGACGCCCCGAGAACTAACTAGCTCTCTGCCAACACAAGGCCGGGTTACCTCTTACACTAGGTAACTACTACACGAATATGCCACCCCCCGGTCCTTTGTGACCTTTATCCAAGGATCCTCGATCACAAAGCAACAATCACACAGAGTAAATGAGATTGGAGCAACCACATAGGTAAATATCTGGGCTCCATACCATGATATTACCTTTTTCCAGAAGGAAATGACATACCCTAAAGGGAGCGACCCTCATAACCTTGCCGCATCATTCCTGTTTCGACCATTTCCGGGTTGTGAGGTCCTGATGCGGTCTCGTCCACAAAGCTACGCTTTTTCACAAAGCCATGCTTTGATCAACAAATGATCAACGAATGGTCATCAATACACAGCAACACTTAGCATGCCACACTACCAAATTGGGAGTATGTCACTGATAACCTTCAACTACATAACCTCTGAGCTCGTACGTCTCATAGAAGGGTGTTAAGCTAAGAGAATAAATTCTTCGCCACCAAACAGGAATTTATTTGAAAGAAATCAGCTTTATATCTCAAAGTGTAGTGTCAGACATACAACCATACAAGTCTGTTCCGGGTTCGAACAGAACCAAAGGGACTTCCTGAGAAGCCCTTGCAATCCGGGTATTCACAATCCCGATCGGATTTCCCATCACTTAGGGAATCTCTATACCGGCGCGGCTCAGTGCAGAGACAATCGATAGGTTATCCTATCGTTCTCACAAATACCCGGTCTTCAACACCGGTCTTCAAATGCAATCCATATACGACGTATCATTATTCGGAATGGGTTATATGACACAAAGGTCCTCTCCCGGCTAAACCGAATAATGAGCGCAATATTTTAAAACATATGGATATTGAGATTTCAGTTAAGTCATAATTTATTATCCAAATTTCCTCTTTCAAATGGTTTAAACACATTACCATTTTACCATTTTTATCTTTTAAACAAAAAGATTCAATTCACAAAGTTCACCCGGTTTCACAAATATTCATTCACAGATTTTCCCAATCAATTTCCATTTCAATTGGATTAACTCATTAAATCTTTAAAACGAAGATTTAATTCATAGCTTTCAAAAAGAATTCACTCATAATTTGGAAAACCATTTTTTTCAATTCAAACTTGAAATTCCTTTAACTTAAATTGGAATTTCATTTCTATATGAAAGCTTTTATTCTTTGAAAACAAACAGTTTTCATTTCGGAAAATCTGATTCATTTATACAAGTTAAAGTCCTTGGGTTAAATTCAAATTCTCAAACCAATACTTTTAAAATGGTTTAAATTCATATAAACACAGTTATAACATTTTTAACCATAATTTCCAACCATGGAATTCAATTCAAAATTTTGAATTCAAATTCAAATTAAACTATTTAAATTGGAAGCTTTACCAAGTTATTCAAAATAACTTTTATCTTAAAAACTCCTTTTCGAAAACTTTAACATTTAACCCAAATCCATTTCCAAAATCAATTGAAATTAAAATTTCCATTTCAAAAACATTAATTTTAAATCATCTGTGACTTAACCGATTTCCACGTGAAATCCATATTTGTGTGTATGGTGTAGTCTAGGGTTTCACACAGTAGTGCAACATCAATAAATCATCACAGATCAAAATACAAAAATATAGTTGATAAGAGGTATAACTATAATGCTTATCTTTTATTCACAGATCACAGATCACAAATCACAGATATATAAGTCACAGATAATAATTTACATTCATCCCAGATAAATAACTACAATACAGATCACACACAAATCAGAATATATCACACAGCATCACAGATCAGGGAATATCAACAATTCAATCTTTCAGTCAGGTCCAAACATTCATCAGTAAATTTATTAATCAACCGATTCATTTAAATTAGATGTATCAATTATTAATCCGGGTTAATTATCATAATTTAATTACAAATTATTTGAAATAAATCCTCCTTTCAAATTTATTAGTTAACCCTTAATTATTAACTAATCATTCTTAATTAATGAATCAATTAATTTTTAATTATTTAATAAATCTTAATTAATCACCATTATTAATTAACCCTTTAATTTATTCACAAATAATTATACCCAATTCCTAATCATCGTTCAAGTTATTACATTCCGTAGTTATCTATTAATTACTTCACTAAGTAATTATACTTCATCAATTACATTAAGTAATTACATTTATTAAATCATTAAGTGATTAATTAAAATTAATCAAACTTACTTAGTTAACTTAAACTAATCAAATTTAACTTAATTAATTACAATGAGTAATTATTTCCTTAATTACTTTAATAAGTAATTACACTTAATCAATTCTACAAATGATTATCTTTAATTTATTAATCTAATTGATTATTAAAATTTATCACATTAATTAACTATTTAATAATCTCAAGTTAATGACCTTCATTAACTGTTTACAATTTCTTTAATTACTTTGCTAAAGTAATTACTTACATTAACCATTATTAATCAGAATTGATTAATTTTTAATAACTCATAAATCAAAAGAGTTAAAATCAAATTTCTTTTGACTTCACATATTTAAAGTATATCTTTACATTTAAACTTATTTAAACATTTAAAGTTATAAAACTTCATTTAATTTAAAAATCTGGAATTCCACTTCAGATTTCAGTCCAGGATTAAAACTTTGTTTAAATTCTCTTTTTCAATTCAAAATACAAGTTAAATTCAAATCTTTATTTCCACTTAATTGCTTAAACACCTTTAAGTTTTTAAACAATTTAAATTTTTAAAACTTAAATTCCCAGACTAAACTTCAAACTGAGTTTGAAGTTATATTTAACTTTACCTCTGAAATTTCAGTTCAAACCTTGCTTCATAAATTTAAATTTAATTTAAAATTCCTAAACCAGAAAACAGGTTCACGTTTGGAAACCTGGAACAAAATTTGACCCGAGCACCTACCACATTTCTTCGAGTCAAACCCCTAAAAACTTCGAGCAACACCCGACCTTTTCTCGAGTCCCACTCCTCTGCTCTTCCCAGACTTCATCAGGCAACACCACAAGGCACTCTGCACGTGCACATTGCCATTGGCGAACTCCGATCGACGCTGCAGCGTCGAACAAGTCGACGATCAACCCTAGATCCACTTCCGACCACCTGAACCACGTCATCGCCTAGAAAACAAAATCGAGTATTCGAATCCAAACCTGGAAACTCAAGAGCAACTTTCCCTCAAAACCTGGCATAGCCTTGAACTCGCCGCCTTGACCACTGGAGGACCTGAAACTCCGGTCGATGCTTTGTCTACACCTCCTCCATCGTTCCCCAAAGCCTCGTAACACTCGATCAATCATAGGCGTCGAACGAATCAATTTTCTTAGCCGTGACAAAATTAGGTTTACAAACTTCAAACCAACACCCCCACCACCACGACCAACTGCACCACCTTCCACTATTTTTCCTCGCAACTCCGTAGGCTCCTCCATCTCCACGAACAACCCCAACATCCATGAATCACTTGATCACCGGAAATTGATAAAAATTCATTTTTCGAGCAAAAACAAACTGCTCTTAAACCAGTTGCTTAAAAATCATCAAACAAGATTTAAAAATCATGTCTTCCATTTAGGATTCAAGTTATAAAATTGAATCAATGATTCGTGATACTCGAATTTTCTAGAAATTAAAGTTTTAACTGTAAAAATTTGATTTTTCATCCAATATGCATTTGTGTTTCATGAAACTATTTTTAGATTATAAACCATACTTAAACACAACTATTTTGTTTTGAAACTAAGGTCTGATATGGATTATAAAACAAGAAATGAAATTTTCTTGTTGTTTGATACTCTGTAACTAAATAGAGAAGAAGATGCACTGGCATATGTATATATAAACAAAACAATGGCAATATACATTCAAGTTTAAGCAGCTATATGTTACTCACCTTAAACATCTTGATTTCCAGAAGTTTTGAGTTGAAGTTGAAATCTTTTTTTTTAACTTTGCAAAGTTGAAAACTCTGGTTGAACTGTTAGCTGAAGATCCCAGGCTTTCTTATCTCCCAAGCTTTGATGTCTTAGTTTGAGATGTTTGTTTGACTGATATTTGTCTGATTTAAAGATGATATTGTTTTGGTTCTACTCAGTTTCAAATGGTGAACGAATATTGGGATGATATGGTTGTTGATGTATATAGGAGATGAAGTGTTATAGGGTGTAAAAATTTGTACAAGGTGATAATTTATGTTGTACAATGGTTTATACTTTGTACAAAGATTTGTACAGGGATATTTTTATTTGGAGGCTGATATGTTGTTTTGGGGGCTAAAGACTTCTTGCATTAATTATCTTGTACCATTTTATTTTCCTTCCTCTCGGCTGTACATATATGAGATGATTATGGTGTTGCTTCTTTTACAAGCTTCTCCTATATAATTTTGTTTCTTTATTTTTTTTTCAAGTGTTCATGAATATATAATTGTTTGTTTGTGCTTGAATGTATTTTATTTTAAATTTTCTTTTGTTTTGTTTTATCACTTTGTAATATAAGTGAGATTATATTTTATCTTCTTTTTCTTTTATTATTTTTGAATGTATTTTTATATTTATTTCTATTTCAAATATTTACTTCTAACTTAAATAATAATTATTTTTATATTTATTTTGTAATATAGGTGAATTTCTATTTTAGTTTATGTTATTAAATTTTACCCAATGTATTTATTTTATACTTTTATATCTTATATAATTTGTATTTTTATTTTTAAACAATTTATTTACGATTTAAATTCAAATCAAATATATATATATATATAATTTCAAATTTACTCATATATGCTCAAATACATATATATTCGCATATAAACACATATATACAATATTTTAAATTTAAATGATTTATACAGAATTTATTTTAATTCGGGGAAACTCGCATCAATTTTCAATTAACTATACAATTTTAATTCAAAAATACAATTAATTATTAATTTAAATATATATAAAATTCGTGATCGTTACAACCTTCCCTCCTTAAAAGAATTTCATCCTCGAAATTGCACAGTTCGTTTTATGAATTATCTACACACACAGAATAGACCAATGACAACTCAAACTATACTAGTGAACACATAAATTCTTACGGATAATCCAAAATACACTTTATATTAAGCGTTACTAAAGGCATTCATATAGATGTTATAGTCATTCATCCAACCATACATATACATACATCTAGCATTCACGACATTCTGAGTCAAAATACATATATAAAGCATACACTACCCAAAAGGAAACATCCTAATCATCTACAGATCCTCATTATCAGAGCTTTCCCTTTCAGGCCCTGACAATTCCCTAATCTCCGCCTCACCGTCTGATTCTGAAATTTCCACTGGATCAGGTACTACAGGGATAAGGCCTCCACCATCTAGTTCCTCAATGGCATCATCTGGATCCCAAATAATTGCTTCATCATCTTCTGATTCTACATAATACTCCTTAATTTCAAATTCTTCTTCGTCCTCAACCTCTTCCTCGTCCTCTTCGAGTCCTTCCTCGTCCTTGAACTCTTCTTCATCGTCGAATATTTCCTCAGGTTCTTCTTCAGTTTCCTCCTTGGGCTCCTGATCTTCCTGAGGTTGTGGCTGCACAATAGGCTCTACTGGCACTTCCTCATCCATAGATGGCTCACCCAAGTCCTCCTGAATCCTCCTAGTCAAACCTTAATCACCAACTCTTCTGGCCTTTGAGGTTGCTCCGCCTCGGCTGATGCTATGGGTTCTCTACAATCAGAATCAAAATCCAAGATATAATAGATGAAAGATGATTCATCAAATCAAACTGAATATCTATTCTGCATTTGGCTTACCAAATCAGAATATCAACAATAGATACAAGAAAGAATCTATTAAGTTTTTCACACTATACCCGGGTTATCCAGATCTACGAAATATGCAGAGTATTGGTTAGTTCGAAAGAATAACTAACCATTCATAGAATATGTCCAGACCCAAATTGTATTCATATATCTGTCTATTTTTTGGTACAATTTCAAAACTTTTAGTTTAGAAACCAAGGTATACCTATCAATCACAACAACCAAAGCAAACAAGGCAGCCAATACATCCAAACAAATAATTCTGACCTATTTGGAGTTTATGTACCATACAAATATATCGAATTTCCTTCCTGGATCTACCAGGAACTATCAAAGAATTGAGAAAAGATGACGAATAGAAGAGATTGATAGAGAAAAGATTGTTTCCTTGTTGTTACAGGGTATTGACCATTTATAGTCGTATTCCTCTATCCCCTATCTCATCCTCTTCTTGCACTCATACTCACTATCAGTGGATAGCAAGAGAATTTACTGAGGCATTCAGACAGATATCTTAGAGATACTCATCCTAGGGTATACTTCACCCTATCTCTAATGAGCTACTTAATGTGTTATACTCCATAGCTAAAGTTCAACCTTAGCTCTGATACCAAATGCAAGAGTCCTGAAACTCGGCCTTCGAAAATCGGCACCCGTACTTCACTTGTACTCAAATGCCGTAGATTCAAACGCCGAATCGGGCTTCCCGGAGCTTATAACACCATTAAGTATAACAACACAGCGGAAGAAAGAAACAGATAATATCATATACAACTCAAATGAATACAATATCCAGAATGATATACAACAATGATATCAATATGATACAAGAATATCAGAAATAAATAATAATGATACAGCGGAAACAACAGAAGTGATAACTCTAAATGATCTTCAAAAGAGAATGAATCCAACAACTCCAACATCAGCTCGAACCACCATCACGTTGCACCAAGATAAGCAACGTCGGTCAACAAATTTGATGAAGTTAACTAGCTCCAGATAATCTACTAAACCTGACTATTTGAAAAATCCAACTCTAGACTGCCCATGTGGAAAATTGTGGGCACCTAGAGTTTAGGAAGGGAACAATAAACTCCGAGTCAGTCATGGGACTGGTGTAGGTAACAAAAATAGTTTATCTTTAAAACAAACACAAAGAATTTTAAACATTGAAATCCGCAATGCTTTTGGAAAATGAAACTACCATAAGACCTCCCACCACACACACAATGCAATCGCAGACTTGGAGGAGATTTCTTCTTATGATAGTCAAACATGCTTACTATGCAAAATTCTTTGGATTATTATTATTAGTGCATAGTGGAAAACATTTCGAAAATACAATATTAATCTTAGCCAGCATAGGTACCATTATATTATGCCTGCTATAGCTGCCGCCTGAGGAGACAGGTTATACAACTGCAATCGTAAAGGGCTCGTATTGTTTCTTTGGATTTTCCAACAAATGGTCAGGCTAAGGAACTTCCTATGCCACATGGGAACGCCTCTGGATGGACGCCTCGAGAACTAACTAGCTCTCTGCCAACACAAGGCCGGGTTACTTCTTACACTAGGTAACTACTACACGAATATGCCACCTCCGGTCCTTTGGGACCTTTATTCGAGGATCCTCGATCACAAAGCAACAATCACACAGAGTAAATGAGATTGGAGCAACCACATAAGTGAATATCTGGGCTCCATACCATGATATTACCTTTTTCCAGAAGGAAATGACATACCCTAAAGGGAGCGACCCTCAATACCTTGCCGCATCATTCCTGTTTCGACCATTTCCGGGTTGTGAGGTCCTGATGCGGTCTCGTCCACAATGCTACGCTTTTTCACAAAGCCATGCTTTGATCAACAAATGATCAACGAATGATCATCAATACACAACAACACTTAGCATGCCACACTACCAAATTGGGAGTATGTCACTGATAACCTTCAACTACATAACCTCTGAGCTCGTACGTCTCAGAGAAGGGTGTTAAGCTAAGAAAATAAATTCTCCGCCACCAAACAGGAATGTATTTGAAAGAAATCAGCTTTATATCTCAAAGTATAGTGTCAGACATACAACCATACAAGTCTTTTTTGGGTTCGAACAGAACCGAAGGCACTTCCTAAGAAGCCCTTGCAATCCGGGTATTCACAATCCCGATCGGATTTCCCATCACTTAGGGAATCTCTATACCGGCGCGACTCAGAGCAGAGAAAATCGATAGGTTATCCTATCGTTCTCACAAATACCTGGTCTTCAACACCGGTCTTCAAATGCAATCCATATACGACGTATCATTATTCGGAATGGGTTATATGACACAAAGGTCCTCTCCCGGCTAAACCGAATAATGAGCGCAATATTTTAAAAAATATGGATATTGAGATTTCAGTTAAGTCACAATTTAATATCCAAATTTCCTCTTTCAAATGGTTTAAACACATTACCATTTTACCATTTTAATCTTTTAAACAAAAAGATTCAATTCACAAAGTTCACCCGTTTTCACAAATATTCATTCACAGATTTTCCCAATCAATTTCCATTTCAATTGGATTAACTCATTAAATCTTTAAAACGAAGATTTAATTCATAGCTTTCAAAAAGAATTCACTCATAATTTGGAAAACCATTTTTTTCAATTCAAACTTGAAATTCCTTTAACTTAAATTGGAATTTCATTTCTTATATGAAAGCTTTTGTTCTTTGAAAACAAACAGTTTTCATTTTGGAAAATCTGATTCATTTATACGAGTTAAAGTCCTTGGGTTAAATTCAAATTCTCAAACCAATACTTTTAAAATGGTTTAAATTCATATAAACACACTTATAACATTTTTAACCATAATTTCCAACCATGGAATTCAATTCAAAATTTTGAATTCAAATTCAAATTAAACTATTTAAATTGGAAGCTTTACCAAGTTATTCAAAATAACTTTTATCTTAAAAACTCCTTTTCGAAAACTTTAACATTTAACCCAAATCCATTTCCAAAATCAATTGAAATTAAAATTTCCATTTCAAAAACATTAATTTTAAATCATCTGTGACTTAACCGATTTCCACGTGAAATCCATATTTGTGTGTATGGTGTAGTCTAGGGTTTCACACAGTAGTGGAACATCAATAAATCATCACAGATCAAAATACAAAAATATAGTTGATAAGAGGTATAACTATAATGCTTATCTTTTATTCACAGATCACAGATCACAAATCATAGATATATAAGTCACAGATAATAATTTACATTCATCCCAGATAAATAACTACAATACAGATCACACACAAATCAGAATATATCACACAGCATCACAGATCAGGGAATATCAACAATTCAATCTTTCAGTCAGGTCCAAACATTCATCAGTAAATTTATTAATCAACCGATTCATTTAAATTAGATGTATCAATTATTAATCCGGGTTAATTATCATAATTTAATTACAAATTATTTGAAATAAATCCTCCTTTCAAATTTATTAGTTAACCCTTAATTATTAACTAATCATTCTTAATTAATGAATCAATTAATTTTTAATTATTTAATAAATCTTAATTAATCACCATTATTAATTAACCCTTTAATTTATTCACAAATAATTATACCCAATTCCTAATCAACGTTCAAGTTATTACATTCCGTAGTTATCTATTAATTACTTCACTAAGTAATTATACTTCATCAATTACATTAAGTAATTACATTTATTAAATCATTAAGTGATTAATTAAAATTAATCAAACTTACTTAGTTAACTTAAACTAATCAAATTTAACTTAATTAATTACAATGAGTAATTAATTCCTTAATTACTTTAATAAGTAATTACACTTAATCAATTCTACAATTGATTATCTTTAATTTATTAATCTAATTGATTATTAAAATTTATCACATTAATTAACTATTTAATAATCTCAAGTTAATGACCTTCATTAACTGTTTACAATTTCTTTAATTACTTTGCTAAAGTAATTACTTACATTAATCAATATTAATCAGAATTGATTAATTTTTAATAACTCATAAATCAAAAGAGTTAAATTCAAATTCCTTTTGACTTCACATATTTAAAGTATATCTTTACATTTAAACTTATTTAAACATTTAAAGTTATAAAACTTCATTTAATTTAAAAATCTAGAATTCCACTTCAGATTTCAGTCCAGGTTTAAAACTTTGTTTAAATTCTCTTTTTCAATTCAAAATACAAGTTAAATTCAAATCTTTATTTCCACTTAATTGCTTAAACACCTTTAAGTTTATAAACAATTTAAATTTTTAAAACTTAAATTCCCATACTAAACTTCAAACTGAATTTGAAGTTATATTTAACTTTACCTCTGAAATTTTAGTTCAAACCTTGCTTCATAAATTTAAATTTAATTTAAAATTCCTAAACCAGAAAACAGGTTCAGGTTTGGAAACCTGGAACAAAATTTGACCCAAGCACCTACCACATTTCTTCGAGTCAAACCCCTAAAAACTTCGAGCAACACCCGACCTTTTCTCGAGTCCCACTCCTCTGCTCTTCCCAGACTTCATCAGGCAACACCACAAGGCACTGTGCACGTGCACATCGCCATTGGCGAACTCCGATCGACGCTGCAGCGTCGAGCAAGTCGACGATCAACTCCAGATCCACTTCCGACCACCTGAACCACGTCATCGCCTCGAAAACGAAATCGAGTATTCGAATCCAAACTTGGAAACTCGAGAGCAACTTTCCCTCAAAACCTGGCAACGCCTTGAACTCGCCGCCTAGACCACCGGAGGACCTGAAACTCCGGTCGATGCTTCGTCTACACCTCCTCCATCGTTTCCCAAAACCTCGTAACACTCGATCGATCATAGGTGTCGAACGAATCAATTTTCTTAGCCGTGACAAAATTAGGTTTACAAACTTCAAACCAACACCGCCACCACCACAACCAACTGCACCACCTTCCACCATTTTTCCTCGCAACTCCGTAGGCTCCTCCATCTCCACGAACAACCCCGACATCCACGAAGCACTTGATCACCGGAAATTGATAAAAATTCATTTTTCAAGCAAAAACAAACTGCTCTTAAACCAGTTGCTTAAAAATCATCAAACAAGATTTAAAAATCATGTCTTCCATTTAGGATTCAAGTTATATACTTGAATCAATGATTCATGATACTCGAATTTTCCAGAAATTAAAGTTTTTACTGTAGAATTTTGATTTTTCATCCAATATGCATTTGTGTTTCATTAAACTATTTTTAGATTATAAACCATACTTAAACACAACTATTTTGTTTTGAAACTAAGGTCTGATATGGATTATAAAACAAGAAATGATATTTTCTTGTTGTTTGATACTCTGTAACTAAACAGAGAAGAAGATGCACTGGCATATGTATATACAAACAAAACAATGGCAATATACATTCAAGTTTAAACAGCTATATGTTACTCATCTTAAACATCTTGATTTCCAGAAGTTTTGAGTTGAAGTTGAAATCTTTTTTTTTAACTTTGCAAAGTTGAAAACTCTGGTTGAACTGTTAGCTGAAGATCCCAGGCTTTCTTATCTCCCAAGCTTTGATGTCTTAGTTTGAGATGTTTGTTTGACTGATATTTGTTTGATTTCAAGATGATATTGTTTTGGTTCTACTCAGTTTCAAATGGTGAACGAATATTGGGATGATATGGTTGTTGATGTATATAGGAGATGAAGTGTTATAGGGTGTAAAAATTTGTACAAGGTGATAATTTATGTTGTACAATGGTTTATACTTTGTACAAAGATTTGTACAGGGATATTTTTATTTGGAGGCTGATATGTTGTTTTGGGGGCTAAAGACTTCTTGCATTAATTATCTTGTACCATTTTATTTTCCTTCCTCTCGGCTGTACATATATGAGATGATTGTGATGTAGCTTCTTTTACAAGCTTCTCCTATATAATTTTGTTTCTTTATTATTTTTTTCAAGTGTTCATGAATATATAATTGTTTGTTTGTGCTTGAATGTATTTTATTTTAAATTTTCTTTTGTTTTGTTTTATCACTTTGTAATATAAGTGAGATTATATTTTATCTTCTTTTTCTTTATTATTTTTGAATGTATTTTTATATTTATTTCTATTTCAAATATTTGCTTCTAACTTAAATACTAATTATTTTTATATTTAATTTGTAATATAGGTGAATTTCTATTTTAGTTTATGTTATTAAATTTTACCGAATGTATTTATTTTATACTTTTATATCTTATATAATTTGTATTTTTATTTTTAAACCATTTATTTACGATTTAAATTCAAATCAAATATATATATATATATATAATTTCAAATTTACTCATATATGCTCAAATACATATATATTCACATATATACACATATATACAATATTTTAAATTTAAATGATTTATACAGAATTTATTTTAATTCGGGGAAACTCGCATCAATTTTCAATTAACTATACAATTTTAATTCAAAAATACAATTAATTATTAATTTAAATATATATAAAATTCGGGATCGTTATAGTGGCTTCATTTAATCAATAAGCGATGGTTCTATTAACACATGATGACTCTTCATGATCGTTTTATCCATACATGATAGCTTTATTTGTACACTGTTAATGGCTTTATTCAATCAGGACACAAAGACTTTGCTAACACACGATAGCTTTATTTACCAATGATAGCTCTATTTATCCATGATAGTTCTATATATGTATGAAGGCTCATTTATGCACGATGGCTCCAATTGTGCATAATGGCTCCAATTATGCACGATGACTTTATGTCTCACTTGATGGCCTTGAATTGCACTTGATGTCTACATATGAAGGTTCTAAATAGCACGTGGTACACTTTAATTACAAAAAATGGCTCTTTCGTTTATCACTTTATTCTTGGAATTTTGGGCGCAACAATAGCATTTCTGTTCGGTAGCATTTGTTAGAGGGACAATCAAGAAATTTTCTTAGGGTGTGCTTCGGGTCAGAGGATAGATTGCTCGAGTGGTGCTTCGGGTTGGCTATAGGGAAATCCGATAAAAAATGTTGTCTGGTGTGTTGTTGTAACGCCCCACTCCGAGAGCCTCATTAACAAAGAGTATTATATGGATAATACCGTCTGCTAATGCGGACAATGGAGTATAATGGAAGCGACCATGTGTAATCTTACTTTAACTATCTACTGAACACGTCGAAAAGTGGAATCTATATTTTATTTTTTTCATCTCATGTGGTTCGACATATTCAATAAATACTTAAAGAAAAACTACAATGGATAAAAGATCTATCAGAACAAAGCATAATAGCAAAATGAACATCATCACAGACCAGCATCAGATAATAAGCAAATAGTCTCAGCACAATACAACATCAAGTACGGATCCAAATATAAAAGTGGGTACAAAGCCACTACTCATACATCCGTGAGTCAAAAGAATATACACAAAATAGTCATAATATCATAGTATCATAAAGGATGGATAACAAGTAAAGCTATCTGTAGTATAGCGAATATATCCAAAGCGGAAGCAACGAAGTAAGCTAAGTCCAAAGCGACCTAACCTGAAACTACTCGGTCTGACCCGAGCATAAAATACTCGGGTCAGGCTAGCTAAACAAATCAGTTAGATAAACTAAACAATAATCATGATAAGATAATGAGGCAACATATAACATAATAATCTCCAAAAGAGAAACATATATCATGGTAATAAAGACCAAAATCTCTCACATAGAGAAGAACCAAACATCTAAGTAGAGATGTATAACAAGCCTCATATCATCAGCATAACATAAGCACAAGTGCCAGTGTACGCATAAAACAAGTTCCATAAGGTAGTCGTGCTTATATCATGTGGTCGCATAAAACCATCACTGAATGGCGCTACACGAGGGAATATAAATCACACAGGAAAACATTAGCGTGCTAGTACTATACTCAATCACATAGGAAATATACCCCAGTAACACACCCATCACTTTAGCTAAGGGGCAACACCTAAAGGAGACAGTCCGAAGACACTATCCAGAAGGTAATGAGCTAGAAGGTGACAGTCCGAAGACACTATCCCAAAGGCAATAAACCCAAGGGAGATAGTCCGAAGATACTATCCCCAAAGGTATCACTCAGGAAACATGCCGTAGTGGTAAAGGCTCGTAGGCCCAGTACTCATTTACCACTAACAGTAGGAATGTGTCACGAACTCTTAGCAAGGAACCCATAAAGTAGTAACGTAAGTCCCATACCCCAATGTTCGCACTAAACGGTTTACTAACCAATCGTAAGCTTCCACACTCAAAGCAGTAAAAAGTTTACCTCATGTCATCGGTAAACTAGGCCAAAAGGCCAAAACGATCAATCGAATAGGTCAGGGATTAATCGGAAAGATAAACGTGCGGATTCATGGTCCATGTTTTACCTAACCATTTAATCACCTTTAGACTTCGCTCGAAGTGTAGAAGAGTGTATGTTTTACTTAGAAAATAGTTGAAGAAAATGGATTTTTAATCGTTTGAAATCCTCTTTAGAAATAGTCTTTGAAATTCTCCTATTATGGAGTAATTAATTTAATATTTAAAATAATACTAAATAATAGTTTCAAAAGCCAATTTGATGGAAAATCACTTTAAAATGATTTAGAAAATCAGTGCATAAAATATAGAAACAAATCTCAAAGAAATCGGAAAAACTCAGAAAAATAGTCGAAATTATACTGTATAAAATCGCTGAAAATAGGTCGAAGTCACTAGTTCGACGGCAGATTTGAATCTGTAAACCGAGCCCAAATGGCATGAAAATTGGCAGTCATGTAGACCAACGTCCCTGCTCCAAACTGCAAAAAGAATTGGGCAATTCCGACTTGAAACGAAGAAACAACGTCGTCTCAAAGTCAGACAAAAATCACAAAACTCTGCTGTGTCAAAACAGTGCAAAGGTCCCACTTCGACGACATGGTCGAAGGGTCATATGAACCCAGATCTTGATGAAAATTTTTAGGAGCATAGTACAGTACTCCTTCTTTGGTATGCAATAAGAATCGTTCGGTTCCGACTTGAAACGAAGAAATGGCAATGTTTCAAAGTTGGTCCGACGATAACTGAAAATGATCACTATTGTAAAACAGTTTCTGGGTGCTAATTCGACAATAGAAAAGAAGTATCTAACCCACCCAGATCAAAACAAAACTTCTCAGGATTGAAGATCTCGACTTCTTCTTTCCAACGAGACCAAAATCGATGAAATCCAACATCGTACCCACTCGGAGCGAGGTCGCGAAGTTGGACGTTTGAACTACAATTAATCAATGTTTTTCAAAACAGTTTCTGGGTGCTACTTCGGCAATAAAAATGAAGTATCAAGCGCACCTAGATCCTCACCAAATTTTACAGGGTTGAAGACCTCGACCTCATCTTTCCAACGAGACCAAAATCGATGAAATCCGACATCGGATGAGCCCGAGATGGCGTCGCAAAGTCGGGGTTCTGCGCTGAAAACAACGGGAGAAAAGAGAGGCCTGTAGCTATGCACTAACAGGCCAGAGATGAAAACCCACAATTTTGGCATAGTAAACTTCAAATTCTAGCAAAATGAATAAAATAAAAGTTGTATCTTAGTTTCTAAGCTTTCCGGAATGACTAAGACCGTCAAATTCCGATCAGGGATGAAAATTCTATGACTAAAATAATTCTCAGATCTAAATTCTATATTACTGTCGTTTTGCTCTCGGGATAGTAGTAAGAATGCACAGTTTTGACCAAATTAACTTCGAAATTTCATGGAATTCAAAACATGAAACTTTTAGCTCTATATCTAAGTTTTCCAGAACATCCAAAATTATTAGATTTGGATAAGAAACGAGTAACTTATGGCCAAAATAATTTCAGGTTTTTATTTTATCAACCCTGTAGTTTGTTGTCAGGTCAGCAACAAACAAACGTGATTTCGACCATTCAAACCTCAAAATCATGCAAAGCTCAAAACAAAGACGTTATAGACTACAAAATAAGCTTTCCAGAACATCAAGAAAATCTTAATTCCGATTTAAGATGAATGAGATATGCTTCATTTACTAACAGCAATATACTAATTTTAATTTCAGCTAGCATGTATTACAAGAAGAAGATCAACCACTCTTCACTTCAACCCTACACATTTCAATCTAATATCAAAATAAGTATTTCCTAAATTAGGGTTTAGGAATTTCTGAAATTGAAGAGGATAAGAGATGGAGAAGATGAAGATGGAGCTTACCTTAGCCTCTCTTTGAATTTGGAGCACGAATTTGAAGTTTGCAATTGAATCTAGGGTTTGGAATTTTAATTTCCCTTTCCTCTCCCCATTTTCAGTTGCTTGGGTGTTTAAGAAAATAGAAATGAAGTGAAGGGGAGAGGGGCTGAACTAGGTTATATGATGAGTTTGGTCAAACTCAAACCCAAAAGGCCCAACAGAAAATAGCAAAATTCAACTTACTCCAAACATATCGAAGCTTATACTCAAAAAAGTCGCAAACGCTATTTTGGACTCAATGGAAGTGGTCCCGAGTCCTAATTCAACCGTTTGCAAAAAGTAGCTTTTCAGACTTAAATCCGATTAACGACGATATATTTAAATAAAAATATTTAAATATAAAATCGTAAAATATGCCGGTTGTTATAGATCTCCCATCCTTAACAAAATTGCATCCACGCAATTCCTAGAGAAGAATTTGCAACAACTACATACTTACAACCAAGAAGACAAGAAAAATAAGCTTGAGATAAAAAGATATTCTCACCATTGCAAAGCAAAGATAGAAAACCCGGATAGGATCGCTCGATAAACTCTCTGGTTTCCCAAGTACAGTCATTGGGATTAGCGGACCATTGAACTTTAATGAGCGGCACGTCCTTGTTTCGAAGGTGTCTCACCTCCGAGGCAAGTACGTGAATAGGCTGCTATACAATAGATAAATCTGGTGAGATCTCAAGCCCTTGCAAATCAGGAGAGTCAATAACAGAATCCGATTCTCGGAGACACTTCCGAAGCTGAGAGACATGAAACACGTTGTGAACTCCGGATAGATGAGCTGGAAGTGAAACTCTATAAGCCACAGGGCCAATACGTTCAGTAATAGGAAATGGTCTTACAAAGCAAGGAGCCAATTTCCCTGTCTCACTGAAGCGCATAACCCCTTTCAAAGGAGAAACACGTATAAAGACAAGATCACCAACCGAAAACTCGAGAGGCTTCCTACGGTTATCCGCGTAGGATTTTTGGCGGCTTTGTGCCTCTTTCATTCTCTTCCGAATAAGAACAATCTTCTCAGAAGAATCATGAACAAACTTCGAGCCAAGAATAAGCTTCTCCCCGGATTCTAACCAACAAGAAGGTGATCGACATGGCCTTCCGTATAAGGCTTCGAAAGGAACCATACCGGTACTGGACTGAAAACTATTGTTGTAGGAGAACTCTACAAGGGGTAGATGATCCTCCCAACTACCTCCAAAATCAAGAATACAAATACGGAGGAGATCCTATAAGATACGATTCACCCGTTCAATATGTCCATCAGACTGTGGATGATAAGCTGTGCTGAAATTAAGCTTTGTTCCCAAAGCATGCTGAAGACTCTTCCAGAAATGACTAGTGAATAAAGGATCACGGTCACTCACAATCGAACTAGGAACACCATGAAGTCTCACGATTTCCTTGATAAATAACTTAGCCAAAAGAGAAGCAGTCCTATTAGATTTAATAGGAACAAAATGAGCTGACTTGGTGAGGCGATCGAAAATAACCCAAATGCTAGAATGGCCCAATCTCGTACGAGGTAGGCCATCAATGAAATCCATCGAAATCTGATCCCATTTCCATAATAGAATCTCTAGAGGCTGAAGGAGACCAGAAGGGCGCTGATGTTCGGCTTTAATACGCTGACAAGTCATGCAATTACTCACATAACTCACCACATCGCGCTTCATGCCTTCCCAATAATAAAGGCGATGCATATTGGCATACATCTTACTACTACCAGAATGAATAGTATACTTAAAACGATGACAGTCATCAAGAATGTCATGCCTAAGTGCAGAATCAGAAGGCACAACAAGACGGTTCTTCTTGCGAAGACACCCATGAAGATCAATGCTGAAATCCCACAACGCCTCATCACGGGCTTCAGTCTCACAAAGCTGAATAAGATGCACAAGATCAGGATCACGCCGCTGAGCATCGGCAATACGATCCAATAAAGAGGGTCGAGCTTCCAAACTGAATAATACCACTGGAGAATCATAGGATGGAGCTCGATCACGAATATCACAAAAAGATAGAGTCTCAAGAATATCCCATTTGGCAAGCATCATAGAAACGACAGCCGAATGACTGCGACTGAGCGCATCAACAACACGATTTCCCTTACCAGGGGTATATTGGATATCAAAGTCATAGGAGGCAAGAAACTCGAGCCAAAGCTATTGCCTCATATTGAGTTCCTTCTGAGTTAACAAATACTTCAAGGATTTATGATCGGTATAGAGAATGAAACGCTCGCCAAAAAAATAGTGTCGCCAAATCTTCAAGGCGAAGACAATGGCGGCTAACTCAAGATCATGAGTGGCATAGCGAACCTCATTCGGACGCAGTTGCCTAGAAGCATAAGCAACTACCCTGTTTGTACCAAAAATGGGCACAACACTCTTCGGAAGTCTTTGAAGAGATAAACGCGCAGAATGAAAATTAAAACTGTGGATTATCTAACAAAAACTCCAAATAACAGAAAGTAAAATTGCAAAGACAAGCGATTTAGAGTGGTTCGGCGTTTTGCCTACGTCCACTATGAAGTTTGATGATTTTATTGCTCGATTACTTGAAGATTACAGTAGTTTATAATGTAATACAACTGAATGTGAATGCTAAGTGTCAATCTAAAGCAGCGGCGGTGTTCTGGAGTAGATCTGGCAGAATCTGGGCGCTCTTCAGTACTTAGAATTCTCCGACCCCTCTTCTGAATGACCAGGGGCTCTATTTATAGGTGTAGGAGGCTGATATTTCGCCTAAAATGAGGGGAGACCAGTTCTGGTACGTCAGGGGACCCACATGGCCGAAATCTAGAGATCCGGGCCCACTTTGGGATCGATTCCACCCTTGGTTCAAATCGATCAAGAAATCATCCAATCGAGCTGAAATTTGGTGTGAACATTCTTCATCATGTGCTTAAGCTTCTGTGAAAATTTCATGGCATTTGGACTTGTAGAACTCGAGTTATGATCGATTCAAGTTGGTGTTTTTCGAATTCTGGAGTCGTTCGAATCGATATGTTCGAGTCGATTCGTTCGAATCGATCCTCCTGCACGCGAAGATGGTGACGTGGTGCGTATGCTTCGTATCGATCCGCTTTCCACTCCAGATTGACTAGGTCGACTCCACGTTTCTAGCTGCCGTGGCCTAGTGGATTCGAGGTAGTGGGCTCGTAGACATACTCGTTCGAATCGATCAAGGCTTACCTTGGTTTAATTGATTCGAAGTTACCTTAACAGGGTGGACTCGAAGTAGCTTATGGGATGGAGTCGATGCGCATCTACTATATGGATTCGAAGTAGAGGAATGCCTACCGGGTTCGAACTGTTGGATTTTAGTGTGGTCTGTTTGGATGGATTCGAACTAAGGAGTGCTCGATGGATTCGAAGCCAGGCAAAAGGGATGGATTCGAAGGAAGGCTTCCACGATGGATACGAAGTATGTAAAACTTGATGGATACGAAGATGATCGAGTCGACCTTAATGGATTCGAATAGCATTCCTACCTCATTGATTCGAACATAGGGTCTTTTATGGATTCGAATACAAGGCTATCTCCTCCATTTTCCATTGGTGATATCTTGAGCATACGAACTCGGATTGACTCGAAAATTGGAACGTCGTTTCCTCTGGCCTTGCTTGACATGTCTTATCAATTGCAGCCCGATCCGGACTTAGACAAAATTCATCGATATCCGTAGCGATCCTTACGTGTAACCGACTTCCGAGACGACCTTTCACCGGTATCTAGTCAAGTCCTTGGTGTCACGGCCTTGCCAAAAGGCGGGATAACATTTGCCCCCCAAAGTACATCTTGTGTAGACATGACGTGCTTTGAAAAGCTGCAGTCTCTCATTGGATTGCTACAACATGCTTTATCGACAATTGCATTCTGTATTGCAGTAATCGACTGTCGTATAATCGTGACTGGCCGTTGGGCTTATGAGTCATGACGAGATGAACATTTGATTCCTGTTGATGATAAAGACCAAAACATTAGTCAAAAATACGTGTATATGTGTATTATCTTGACTTTGGTTAACGTTGCATGATCGCAAGTCGTTGTCAGTTCGGTTTGCTATCGAAATCTACATCGGTCCTCTCCTGGACCGGTTTGAGACTCGGGTTAAAACATCGCTTTTATGATTTCCTATGATCATCCTCTTGTATTGATCCTCTCCTGAATCGGTATAAAGAGTGGACAAGCCATTTTTCATATTGAAACAATTCGTCCATTTGATCGATGGTATTTGATGGATGTGAAGCAATGTTTCTGGATCCGCTTCGAGTTGATGGTTTCGAAGTAGACACTTCGAATCGATGGGGCATAGTGACCCAGGTTCATCTTCTGTCGACTGCTTCGAATCGATGGTTCTTCGAATCGATACTGTGTGGATTCGAAGTTCTCTGAGTTGGTGGTGTCTCGCATCGATGTTGTTGAGATGGATTCGATCGTGCAAGAAGATTCGCAGGAGATGGATTCGAAGTGGTGGGTTATAATCGATTCGAAGTCGCCGTAACGAATCGAGTCGATGCCCCTACCTGTTAAAGCCGGTCAGTTGTACCGGGAGGCGAATCGTCTTATTTCTCCTATATATACCGGGGTACTAGTCACTTCTCACTTTTTACTATTTTCCATTGCTTCAGCTGTTTCTTCGAATCGTCTTCCCAGAGCCATAACCGACGTGCTTACCACGAATCGATCGAACACGTTCACGCTTCCACTCGTAATCAAATCAGGTATTCAAGGAAACGATTCGAGATGAGGAAAATAGAACTATCTTCGTCTTTAGAAAATCCTGAGAAGTGATGAGATCTGAACGAAGTGGGTCGACTCGATGGAATCGAGGAATGAAACCTTTCGAGTGATATCGGTCAGAGTGTCGTCTTCCGTTGCTTCGTATCGATCCAGGCACGAGTCATTCGAATCGATTTTGAATGCATAGCTTCGAATCGATGGTTTTAAGAGAAAAGGAAGGCTCGTGGCAATCGATTCGAGGTAGTGATACTCCGATCGATTTGAAGGATCTCAGTTTTGATCCATTCGAAGTCATGTATAGATCATGGATTCGAAGTGTTCCTTTATCCTAGTGTTGCATCGAGTCGAACCATATGGATTCGGAGCACATGGAACCGAACTTCATCGATTCGACCTACATCGATTCGTGCTGATGGATTCGAACGTCTTTGGAAGTTGAGACCATTACTTTTTGACTTGCTCCATCATATGAACTACGACCAGTTTCAAGTTATTCTCTGATGAACTTAATGAATTTTAGCATACTTGACTCCGACGAGCTTCGGCCTTGCATAATCGAACTTGATTGAAAGACTTGAACTTGAATTTCCTTCGAAGCTCGTCGATGGAACTATGACTTAACCAATAATACAACTGATTTATACTTGAAGTTGGTTCGTAGCGTTTGGATGGTGTGGAAGTGACGGTCAGCGATGACGGTCATTTTCATTCTCAAATTCCCAAGTTATGCTGTACGAACATCTTGCTTCAATCTGTTAAATCTGCTTAAGTAATGCACAGCACTTGCACTACACGACACGTTCATACACACTACACTGGGGCATGCACGGGCTGATTATGAACTTAACGTTGCTTTCTGATGAGTTAGCTAATTATGGAATCTTCGAGTTCCCAACAACAAGAGGTACAGAGCTCGACTCCTCCGGTTCTTGAGATTCCCGATATCCCTGCCGATGTAATCGATCCAGCTCTAGATGAATTGCCGGAGGCGATATTTATTGAGGACCCTGTTGATTCGGTTCAGTCTAACCTCTCTGAATCCTTATTGGGACGAATATGCTTAAAGCATAACATATCTCTATGTGACGTATTATTGCCCAGCGCCACTGATAGACCACATAACCCGCCTGAAGGATATACAGCATTCTACCGTCATGCTTGTGCGGCCGGAACTCTTCCTCCTTTCAATCAATATATCAGAGGGATGCTGTCATATTTAGGAATCGCTCCTTCACAACTTCATCCCAACGGGCACGCGTTGCTGAACAGTGCCTTTGTAATATTTATGGACTGCCTCTTTCGCCCGCCGAGGCCCTCCGAGATCAGACACATATTCAACTTCAAGAGTAGGGGTGATAGCCCGTCCTTTACATTTCTGAAGGCAGTCAGGAATTGCCAAGTTGTAGTTGGAGCTTGGACTCGACTAAGCTATTTCAAGAACGAGTGGTTCTACGTTCGGTGCCCTCCGGGTTTCGCTAGGCGATGGTTGTCTAGACGTAAGCGCCTTAACCTGTTTTCTTGACAAATAGCTCTTTGGTGTTAAAATTGACATTTCATCCCTTTTACAGCTATTATCTCTAGGCCCGATGGAGGGCGTTTCAAGGGTACCGTCCGGAGTCTTCAAGAAGTCCCAAGCGAGCTGAGGCATATTGACTCGGTGCTGAATTATTACAACTTAAGAGTCCTTGGTTTGATCGACATCAATCAAAGCATAGTCGTTGAGGGATTTTCAAAGTCCGTCTCCAAGAAGGAAGATAAGAAGAAGACCAAGAAGAAAATCAAGAAGAAAAAAGTGAAGAGGTCACTCGGAATCAAAATAGTCGAGGCGGGTGATGAAGAAAGAACCCACACAGATTCAGAGCCGATGGCTGACCTTTCGGGAAACTTGGAGGAATCGGGAGAAAAACGGAAAGGCAAGGCCGCCGTTTCCAAAAAACTTAAGTCAAAGGGGGGAAAATCTGTAGATGTGTTTCTTCCCGCTTCCGGAGTTACGATTTCTGAGGCCGCCCCTTCTCATTCGAGAGATTCTCTCAAAGGGCTTGACGACATTCCTATCCCAGATTATATATCGATTTCTCATAATCCTGGGTTGGAGGAATTGCAAGATGTCCTAAACATGAACGAGCCCTTTCCTTTAAGTACGGTCAACACTTCCGGTCGGTTTGGGGGTTTACACATTTACACACACTTCCACGGCACTTCATGACTTCTGCATAGTAAACATTGCTTTATGGGATTTTAATCCGTAATCCTTTCTTATCACAGGTGAGATGTCAGGACGTGGCTCCACTCTAGATAGGCTTCGGAATGTGCGCCAATCTTCTCCATTTTATGATTCCCATAGGAGAGAGACAGATAGGGATCATGGGCGAGGCTATTCGAGTCAAGAACGTTATGATAGAGACAGAGATTACTCGCGTAGCCGTTCTGGCTATGATTACTCTGACAGAGAACGGGGATACCAGTACCGACCCCGATCTCGCTCTCCTCCGCCTCCCAGGGCTCCAGTAGACCTCCCAGGGCCATCTCATCAGCAACAGTTGCCTTCTCAATCTTCTCGGCCTGATATTCAGCGGCCAAGAATGGAACCTACAGCAGCCGCTATAATTTAACAAGCACCGGATGAGTTGACAAGCGAGGGAGCTGCTAAACTCGCCCAAATGAAAAATGACTACCCGGAAATTTGCATGGATGGCTATATCTTCCCTCCTAACTTTAAAAGAATTCCTCCGGAAGCTGAGACCACCGCTCATAGTTATATTCACGACTTCTACGCTCAGTACAAGGAGTGGTACAAGGCAGCCGTGAAGGCTTCCAGAGTGGCTTTTGACAGGGCGAAGATCATTGCTGAACGTGATGCTGAAATTGCTAAACAGAAACGCATCATTGAAGTTCTTCAATCTGAAATGGAGACGTCCCGGAATTCTGAACTTCAAGCTCTCCAGAAGCACGAGGACGCCGTGGCCAAAATGGCTAGGATGCAACAAGAGCATTGCGCCACGGTAGAGGAGATGGGCCACCGCAACACCACCATCGCAGCTGAGCGAGACTTAGCCGTAAAAGAGCTAAACGAGCTCAAGGCCAAATTCGCCGAAATGGTGAAGGAGAAGGATGACGCAAACGCCACTGCACAAGAGGCTTGCAACCAAGCGGTATCTCTTAGGGCCGAACTTGCTGCGGTGGCGGTCAAGTCTAAGTCTGCGGAAGCAGAAATCCAGGAAAAGATTTTGGAGGAGAGGTCTAGGCTGGACGCTGAGTTCGACGATCTCCTTGTCACGTACAACGCTAATGTGCTGGAACATAGAAATTTAGCGTGGCTGGGAGATGACTCCATGATTTTGTACAATGCCTGGACCCGGCTGGTGAATGAGAAGAAAGCAGTGCATCCAGATGAAACATTTGACGACTTTGAGCTGGAGATGCGTTTGCTCACCGAGGATGAGAGGAAGACCCTTCATGAGGTGGTGATCTCTATGGCGAAAGAAAAGCTTGGCGTTCAATCTCTAGAGACAGGCGAAGGTTCGGGGACCGCGCATCACGAGGCGAGTGTTGGAGCCGTAATCCCAACATGGCCCGAAACCACTGGTGCGGTAGACCCCCAATCTGTTCCTGCATATAATCCTGACCAACCGTTATTATCTTCCGCCGATGATTCCACCCACGTTTCGGTCCAGACTAAGGAAGGTATTTGAGCGCTTCTCGTAGTTTAGTTGTGGAGAACTTTAAGCAACACACTTGGCTAACAATCTTCGTTTTGTCGCATTTCAGTGACTGAAGTCGTTGTTTCTGCGCCTCTTGCTCTATCAGTTCCACATCAAACGCAAGGGGTTGTCTTTACTGAAGCCATCACGACTTCTACCTTGATCGGCAAAGAGGGAGATGCAAATATGTTTTCTTTCAGCGCTCAAATGATTGAGGAGCTTCTCAATGAACCCATCGATCCCTCTGTCAACCCGTCTGATGCTGTGAGTGGGGCTGCTCCGGCCGTTAGTTCATCCATGCCAGCTATTGGCACATTCGATGCGGCCCAAGTATCCCGTGAGGACGACGTTATGGCTGAGATTGATGCCGAGATGACGGCAGGGAATGCTGGTATGAATCCGCCCGGGCCTGCCCCGTTAATGGTGATTTCATCGGGCGGTACTGTAGTGATTGAGACCGTTCCTGTCCCTCCTCCTGCTACTACTCCTATGCCTCCAGCTCGTCCTCCTAGAAGAACTTCCGTCACCTCCAGCTCTGAGGAAGACGTTGACATTATATCGCTGCCGGAGGGCAAGCCTGAAAAGAGTAAGCGATTGAGGAAAAAATCAGGCAGTGGATCTGGTGGGGCTACCCCGAAGAAGAAGATAAGGAAAAAGAAAGATTGAACTCTTTCTTTAAATCTTTGTTGCGTAGGGTAGCATTTTGTTGATTTCTCTATTGCCGTGTATAGATGTGGATTCGGCTCCCACTAGTAGAAATTTCTTGAACCATTTTGTAATCAGATTCTTTTTGTTGATAGTGGAAATGAGAATGTTTTCCCTTTTGTCTCCAACTTGTTATGTGTTATGGTTCTGCCCCCAGTATTAGGGATTAGTGTGGAGTTGATGTATGTTTATACTCCGCCTTGCGTACTGGGAGTACGGAGTTAGTTAATGTTTATACTCCAGTTCGCGCTCTCGGAAGCTGGAGTTAGTTAATGTTTATACTCCAGTTCGCGCTCTCGGAAGCTGGAGTTTGTTGGTATTTATACCCAACTCGCGCTCTCGGAGTACTCTGGGGTTTTAGGAAAATGTTTATACTCCGCCTCGCACTCTGGGAGTACGGAGTTAGTTAAAAAGTTTTTACCCAGCTCGCGCTCTCGGAGTACTCTGGGATTTAGGAAAAATGTTTATACTCCGCCTCGCACTCTGGGAGTACGGAGTTAGTTAAAAAGTTTTTACCCAGCTCGCGCTCTCGGAGTACTCTGGGATTTTGTAAATGTTTATACTCCGCCTCGCACTCTGGGAGTACGGAGTTAGTTAGTGTTTATACTCCAGTTCGCGCTCTCGGAAGCTGGAGTTTGTTGATATTTATACCCAGCTCGCGCTCTCGGAGTACTCTGGGATTTAGGAAAATGTTTATACTCCGCCTCGCACTCTGGGAGTACGGAGTTAGTTAAAAAGTTTGTACCCAGCTCGCGCTCTCGGAGTACTCTGGGATTTAGGAAAATGTTTATACTCCGCCTCGCACTCTGGGAGTACGGAGTTAGTTAAAAAGTTTGTACCCAGCTCGCGCTCTCGGAGTACTCTGGGATTTAGGAAAATGTTTATACTCCGCCTCGCACTCTGGGAGTACGGAGTTGATTAAAAGGTTGTCGTGTATCAACCCTTTTCCGGCCTGATGTGACGGCTTGCCCCCGAGCTCGGGTTCCATTTGGAGAGTGGTTGATTGCTTCATAGCCACTCCCTACTTGAATAAATCCCATTGTGTGATGGAATTTAGCTTTTCGTGCATCGTGATGTTGTACATTGTATTTAATGAATCACAGCTCTGGCTCAAAGAGATGGCATTTTATTGCTGAAATAAGAGAACATGGCAAAGTCAGTTTCCTTATTACAAATTCTAATTTCGAAATGCAGAAACAAATTCTAAAACATGATTTAAACTAAATAGATAAACATAGCCTGTTATGCGCAATAGCGACGAGGACTTTCGCCATCCAAGGCCTTTGGTGAAGCTGGACCATGAGCGGTCGTTAACTCATATATATCATCCCCGAGCTCTTGCTTAATCTCATGTGATCCCTTCCATGTTGGTTTCATGTGTAGTAGTACTGGGTATTCTTTTTTAATGACAATCTCATTGCGTTCAAAAGTTTTAAGTCGGTCCTCGGCATTGCGTAATCGGGCGACTCGTTTTCGGCGTATGACTGTTCTCAAGTCAACCTGATCGCCCTGGACGACTCCAACTCCGTTGACAGTAGGGAACTTTAAGGTCAAGCACCACGGGGCAATTACGGCTCTGAATTCAGTAAGGGCAGGTCGTCCTAAGAAAGCGTTGTATGGCGAAACTATGTTCAACACAGTGAACTGTAATGTTCGAACTCTCCTATGTTCCTTAGATCCCAACCTAACTGGTAACTTCACCACCCCAATAGGTACGGTAGAGCTACCGTTGAATCCATGGAGGTGAGTTTGGCAAGGTTCCAAATCCCTGGGATTCATCCTCATTTGATTATAAGCATGTATAAAAAGGATATTCACAGAGCTCCCGCAGTCAATTAGTATCCTCTTCATCCAAGCTGGACCTACTTGTGCCGATATCACGAGTGGGTCAGTAGTCGGGCTTCCGACATAATCAGTATCGTTGTCTCGGAAAGTGATGTCGTTAATTGTCGATCTCTTTCGTTTGGTCGAAGGTTTATTGTCCAAGTTATCATCGTACTCAAAGTCTGTTCGTCTAGCCAAGTTGTTATATGATTTCATTTCTCCCCAGCTTCGCTTCACCGTACGAGGACTATCACTTACAACATTAATTACCAGTCTTCCTCCGACACGACCTGGTTCTTCCTGTCTTTCTGGATTCTGTACATGATTTTGATTTGAGGGGCCCGCCCCTTCAGACTGCGGTGCCCGCACAAACTGGTCTAACTTCCTCTCTCTGATCAACTTCTCAATGAGGTCCTGCAAGTGTCGACATTCATTGGTGTTGTGGCCATAACTTTCGTGGAATCTACAGAATTTCCCTGTTTGAATCTGCCTCTCCGACGATTGCTTCGGATCCGGCTTCTTGTATTGCATAGTATTGCAAGTCTGTAGGTACACATTTTCCAACGATGTATTTAATGGTGTGTAATTATCGAACATTGGAGCCTCACGTCGTGGACTCCGATTTGGATCTCTTTTCTTATTCTGACCATTGTTACCTCTTGGCTGCGTTTGCTTGTTCTGTATGTTCAACTGAACTTTTCCGGAATTGTCACCGGACTATTTTACTGCTACATTGCTCTGTATTCCTTCGCTCCTGGGTCCCTCATCGTCCTGCTTCCTAGACTGTTTCGCGTCCTCTTGCCGTAAGAATTGTGCGGCTTTGGAGTAGAAACGGTCCAACGATGCGGGTGGTTTTCCGGCTAACCAGTTTCCAAACTCAGAATCAGGATCAATCCCCTTTATTAATGCCATTAAGATTGAGTTGTCGTTGGGATTACTAATCTCCACACATGCCGCATGGAATCTCTCTAAGTAACGCCTTAGCGTTTCCCCTCGAGCTTGGGTAACACTGGATAAGGTGTTGACATCTTTGGGTCTAGCGACATGCATGCGAAATTGTTCCACAAATTTCTTAGCCAGTTGATCAAATGAAGAGATAGACCTAGGTGGCAATCTCGTGAACCACATCGTTGCAATTCCACCTAGAGAGATGGGGAAACTTCGACATTTTACTGCGTCATCGGCCCTTGCGGCGCTCATTGACCATTCATATTTCAAGATGTGTTGATTGGGATCAGAATTCCCTTCGTACATAGGAAGGGTTGGCATTCTGAATCGTCGGGGAGGTTCAGCACTCAGTATCTCGTCTGTGAAGGGAGTGTGACTTCGGGAAAGTCCCCAGTCATCGTTGGTAAGGCCTTGGCTTTCGCGGATCATCTGACGTATCATAGTCGAGATGTCTGGCATTGCTACATTTTGAGATTGCCGAGCTAAGGTGTGGTCGGGTTCCACAGCGCGAGTTCGGACCGGGCGCTGTCGACGGTCCAAATTTTGCCTCCTTGGCTCAGCGTCCTCTAAGATGTACGGTTTAGGAGTACGCCCACGTTGCCGATTATTTGGCTCTGAAAGATTTCGGGTATCAACCCTTGTTTCTATTGTGGCAGCTGCGGCATGATTGTCCGCGGTATGCTGTGTAGTAGGGCCTCCTTGTGTGGAGGGCCCGGCCTGAAAGCTGGTTGACGGTCCTGCCCTCAACTGTCCAACAGTTAAAGCGGGTTGATATCCGGTCGTTTGCGCATGACTCCCGTCTAATCGAGGACGGGTAGATCTGTGATAGTAGTCTGATGAAGCAGAACTTTCAGTGGATGAGTGGGAAACAGCATCCCTTCTGGACCTCCTACGGCCCTGGCGGTTCAGTTGGTTTGTCAATTCGATATTAGCATGCAACTGTTCGGCTAATTGCTGCCGACTCTGAGTCAGCTGTTGAAGCAATACTTGGAATTCTTGTCTAGTGACTGCCCCAGACTGATCTGAGTGGGCAGTGTTGTCTTGGTTGGATGGCTGCTGTTGAGCAGGATTCTGTCCATCCCTACCTTCTTGTCCAGCAGCTGTAGAAGTGGTTCTCGTGCTAACCATTTTGAATGATGAATCCTTTTCCAAGATTTTATGCAAATCTGAGTAGAATGGAAGGACCGTGAATCAAAGATCTGGATCTTCCTCTTGGATTTGTGCAATCCGGTATCGATGGTAGATCCAAGGAGCAGGAGAAAAAAGCTGGTTTTTTTTGTTCTCAATGAAAGCACCAAAGTGTTTGTACCAAAAATGGGCACAACACTCTTCGGAAGTCTTTGAAGAGATAAACGCGTAGAATGAAAATTAAAACTGTGGATTATCTAACAAAAACTCCAAATAACAGAAAGTAAAATTGCAAAGACAAGCGATTTAGAGTGGTTCGGCGTTTTGCCTACGTCCACTATGAAGTTTGATGATTTTATTGCTCGATTACTTGAAGATTACAGTAGTTTATAATGTAATACAACTGAATGTGAATGCTAAGTGTCAATCTAAAGTAGCGGCGGTGTTCTGGAGTAGATCTGGCAGAATCTGGGCGCTCTTCAGTACTTAGAATTCTCCGACCCCTCTTCTGAATGACCAGGGGCTCTATTTATAGGTGTAGGAGGCTGATATTTCGCCTAAAATGAGGGGAGACCAGTTCTGGTACGTCAGGGGACCCACATGGCCGAAATCTGGAGATCTGGGCCCACTTTGGGATCGATTCGACCCTTGGTTCGAATCGATCAAGAAATCATCCAATCGAGCTGAAATTTGGTGTGAACATTCTTCATCATGTGCTTAAGCATCTGTGAAAATTTCATGGCATTTGGACTTGTAGAACTCGAGTTATGATCATTCAAGTTGGTGTTTTTCGAATTCTGGAGTCGTTCGAATCGATATGCTCGAGTCGATTCGTTCGAATCGATCCTCCTGCACGCGAAGATGGTGACATGGTGCGTATGCTTCGTATCGATCCACTTTCCACTCCAGATTGACTGGGTCGACTCCACGTTTCTAGCTGCCGTGGCCTAGTGGATTCGAGGTAGTGGGCTCGTAGACATACTCGTTCGAATCGATCAAGGCTTACCTTGGTTTAATTGATTCGAAGTTACCTTAACAGGGTGGACTCGAAGTAGCTTATGGGATGGAGTCGATGCGCATCTACTATATGGATTCGAAGTAGAGGAATGCCTACCGGGTTCGAACTGTTGGATTTTAGTGTGGTCTGTTTGGATGGATTCGAACTAAGGAGTGCTCGATGGATTCGAAGCCAGGCAAAAGGGATGGATTCGAAGCCAGGCAAAAGGGATGGATTCGAAGGAAGGCTTCCACGATGGATACGAAGTATGTAAAACTTGATGGATACGAAGATGATCGAGTCGACCTTAATGGATTCGAATAGCATTCCTACCTCATTGATTAGAACATAGGGTCTTTTATGGATTCGAATACAAGGCTGTCTCCTCCATTTTCCATTGGTGATATCTTGAGCATACGAACTCGGATTGACTCGAAAATTGGAACGTCGTTTCCTCTGGCCTTGCTTGACATGTCTTATCAATTGCAGCCCGATCCGGACTCGGACAAAATTCATCGATATCCGTAGCGATCCTTACGTGTAACCGACTTCCGAGACGACCTGTCACCGGTATCTAGTCAAGTCCTTGGTGTCACGGCCTTGCCAAAAGGCGGGATAACATACCCGATCCTTCTGCATAAGCACGACACCGAGACCACTACCACAAGCATCGGTGTAGACAACAAGATCATGATTCCCTTCGGGAACCACAAGAATAGGAGCATTAGTGAGAAGTTCCTTTAATGTCTGAAAGGAAGCTTCACACTTATCGGACCAAATATAACGAATGCCTTTCTGAGTAAGGCTGGTGAGAGGAAGCACAACACAGGAAAAATCCTTAATGAACCGATGGTAATAACCCGCCAATCTAAGGAAACTACGAATCTCATGAACATTCTCAGGCCTCTTCCAATTCTGGATAGCTTCGATCTTTGAGGGATCGACCGAAATGCCGTCGGAAGATACAACATGGACTAAGAACTTAACCTTATTCTCCCAAAAATGGCACTTGGAGAATTTGGCTTTAAGCTGAAGGTGACGAAGAGTACTCAAGACAATTCTCAAGTGATTAGCATGCTCGGCTTCAGACATAGAATAAACAAGAATGTCGTCAATGAACACAAGGACGAACTTATCGAGATATTCCTGGAATACTCGATTCATAAGATCAACAAAGAAAGCAGGAGTAGTAGGGCAGGTGGAAGCACGGTGACCTTCCTTCTTGCAATAATGGCAGAAGAGAGGCTTAGGACAAGCTCGAATCATATGATCAGGAGAACCACAATTGAAACACTTCCGAATGGAAGGTGTTCCAGCAGACTGAGAGTTAGAATCAGATTCAACGGGCTTCTTCTTCTTAGAAGGGAGAAATCCCTGCTTATGAAATGGAAACCTCTTCTTATTGGTGTTCTTGGGAACCTCAACATCATCACCACTATCACACTCCTTCTCGATGGCCTCAAAATGAAGTGCCGAATCAACTAACTCCTCAAAAGAAAGCTGGAGCATTAAAGACTTCTTAAGATATTTCTTAAGACTAGAGACAAACTTCATATTCTTTTATAAGAAGTGCTAATGAATTCAAGACCATACTTAGATAAGGCCTCGAATGATGCAACATATTCCTAACTTATCTATCCAATGTCATGAGGAAAGGGCTTTGTAATATTTGAAGCATACTAGGATGTATTGTACTAAGTGTTACTGTTCTGTGTTTATTATACTTAGTTCTGAACCTCGCTCTGATACCAAGCTGTAACGCCCCACTCCGAGAGCCTCATTAACAAAGAGTATTATATGGATAATACCGTCTGCTAATGCGGACAATGGAGTATAATGGAAGCGACCATGTGTAATCTTACTTTAACTATCTACTGAACACGTCGAAAAGTGGAATCTATATTTTATTTTTTCATCTCATGTGGTTCGACATATTCAATAAATACTTAAAGCAAAACTACAATGGCTAAAAGATCTATCAGAACAAAGCATAATAGCAAAATGAACATCATCACAGACCAACATCAGATAATAAGCAAATAGTCTCAGCACAATACAACATCAAGTACAGATCCAAATATAAAAGTGGGTACAAAGCCACTACTCGCACATCCGTGAGTCAAAAGAATATACACAAAATAGTCATAATATCAGAGTATCATAAAGGATGGATAACAAGTAAAGCTATCTATAGTATAGCGGATATATCCAAAGCGGAAGCAACGAAGCAAGCTAAGTCCAAAGCGACCTAACCTGAAACAACTCGGTCTGACCCGAGCATAAAATACTCGGTCAGGCTAGCTAAACAAATCAGTTAGATAAACTGAACAATAATCATGATAAGATAATGAGAGAACATATAACATAATAATCTCCAAAAGAGAAACATATATCATGGTAATAGAGACCAAAATCTCTCACATAGAGAAGAACCAAACATCTAAGTAGAGATGTATAACAAGCCTCGTATCATCGGCATAACATAAGCACAAGTGCCAGTGTAGGCATAAAACAAGTTCTACAAGATAGTCGTGCTTATATCATGTGGTTGCATAAAACCATCACCGAATGACGCTACACGACGGAATATAAATCACATAGGAAAACATTAGCGTGCTAGTACTGTACTCAATCACACAGGAAATATACCATAGTGACACACCCATCACTTTAGCTAAGGGGCAACACCTAAAGGAGACAGTCCGAAGACACTATCCAGAAGGTGATGAGCCAGAAGGAGACAGTCCGAAGACACTATCCCAAAGGCAATAAACCCAAGGGAGACAGTTCGAAGACACTATCCTCAAAGGTATCACTCAGGAAACACGCTGTAGTGGTAAAGGCTCGTAGGCCCAGTACTCATTTACCACTAACGGTAGGAATGTGTCACGAACTCTTAGCAAGGAACCCGTAAAGTAGTAACGTGAGTCCCATACCCCAACGTTCGCACTAAACGGTTTACTAACCAATCTTAAGCTTCCACACTCAAAGCAGTAAAAAGTTTACCTCATGTCATCGGTAAACTAGGCCAAAAGGCCAAAACGATCAATCGAATAGGTCGGGGATTAATCGGAAAGATAAACGCGCAGATTCATGGTCCGTGTTTTACCTAACCATTTAATCACCTTTCCACTTCGCTCGAAGTGTAGAAGAGTGTATATTTTACTTAGAAAATAGTTGAAGAAAACGAATTTTTAATCGTTTGAAAACCTCTTTAGAAATAGTCTTTGAAATTCTCCTATTATGGAGTAATTAATTTAATATTTAAAATAATACTAAATAATAGTTTCAAAAGCCAATTTGATGGAAAATCACTTTAAAATGATTTATAAAATTCGTGCATGAAATATAGAGATAAATCTCAAAGAAATCGGAAAAACTCAGAAAAATAGTCGAAATTATACCAAGTATAAAATCGCTGAAAATAGGTCGAAGTCACTAGTTCGACGGCAGATTTGAATCTGCAAACCGAGTCCAAATGACTTGAAAATTGGCAGACATGTAGACCAACATCCCTGATCTAAACTGCAAGAAGAATCAGACAATTCCGACTAGAAACGAAGAAACGGCGTCGTCTCAAAGTCTGACAAAAATCACAAAACTCTGATGTGTCAAAACAGTGCAAAGGTCCCACTTCGATGACATGGTCGAAGGGTCATATGAACCCAGATCTTGATGAAAATTTGCAGGAGCATAGTACAGTACTCCTACTTTGATATGCAACAAGACTCGTTCGGTTCCGACTTGAAACGAAGAAATGGCAATGTTTCAAATTTGGTCCGACGATAACTGAAAATGATCAGTATTGTAAAACAGTTTCTGGGTGCTACTTCGGCAATAGAAAAGAAGTATCTAACACACCTATATCTAAACCAAACTTTTCAGGATTGATGATCTCGACCTCATCTTTTCAACGAGACCAAAATCGATGAAATCCAACATCGGACCCGCTCGCAGCGAGGTCGCGAAGTTGGACGTTTGAACTACAATTAATCAATGTTTTTCAAAACAGTTTCTGGGTGCTACTTCGGCAATAAAAACGAAGTAACAAACGCACCCAGATCCTAACTAAATTTTACAGGAATGAAGATCTCGACCTCATCTTTCCAACGAGACCAAAGTCGATGAAATCCGACATCAGACGAGCCTAGGATGGCGTCGCAAAGTCGGGGTTCTGCGCTGAAAACAACGAGAGAAAAGAGACACAGGCCTGTAGCTATGCACTAACATGCCAGAGATGAAAACCCACAATTTTGGAATAGTAAACTTCAAATTCTGGCAAAATGAATAAAATAAAAGTTGTAGCTTAGTTTCTAAGCTTTTCGGAATGACCAAGACCGTCAAATTCCGATCAGGGATGAAAATTCTATGACTAAAACAATTCTCAAATCTAAATTCTATATCACTGTCGTTTTGCTTTCGGGATAGTAGTAAGAATGCACAGTTTTGACCAAATTAACTTCGAAAGTTCATGAAACTCAAAACATGAAACTTTTAACCCTATATCTATGCTTTCCAGAACATCCAAAATTATTAGATTTGGATAAGTAACGAGTAACTTATGGCCAAAACAATTTCAGGTTTTTATTTTATCAACCCTGTAGTTTGTTGTCAGGTCAGCAACAAACAAACGTGATTTCGACCATTCAAACCTCAAAATCATGCAAAGCTCAAAATATAGAAGTTATAGACTACAAAATAAGCTTTCCATAACATCAAGAAAACCTTAATTCCGATTTAAGATGAATGAGATATGCTTAATTTACTAACAGCAATATACTAATTTTAATTTCAGCTAGCATGTATTACAAGAAGAAGATCAAATACTATTCACTTCAACCCTACAAGTTTCAATCTAATATCAAAACAAGTGTTTTCTAAATTAGGGTTTAGGAATTTCTGAAATTGAAGAGGAGAAGAGATGGAGGAGATGAAGATGGAGCTTACCTTAGCCTCTCTTTGAATTTGGAGCACGAATTTGAAGTTTGCAATTGAATCTAGGGTTTTGAATTTTAATTTCCCTTTCCTCTCCCCATTTTCAGTTGCTTGAGTGTTTAAGAAAATAGAAATGAAGTGAAGAGGAGAGTAGAGGGGCTGAACTAGGTTATATGATGAGTTGGGTCAAACTCAAACCCAAAAAGCCCAACAGAAAATAGCAAAATTCAACTTACTCCAAACATATCAAAGCGTATACTCAAAAAAGTCGCAAACGCTATTTTGGACTCAATGAAAGTGGTCCCGAGTCCTAATTCGACCGTTTGCAAAAAGTAGTTTTTCGGACTTAAATCCGATTAACGACGATATATTTAAATAAAAATATTTAAATATAAAATCGTAAAATATGCGGGTTGTTACATTTTTGCTTAGTGACTAGTTAAAAAACTTATCCGAGAGTGCTTCATGTACGGCTTCATGTCTTGAAAGGTGTTACTTCGGATTGGACCTAGGAAATTCTGTGTGGAAATGAGTGGTGGGAATTTTTTGGTTCCTTTGGATATTCAATGGTGCTTCTTCGGGTTTTTGAGAGGAGACTTCAGGTTTTCCTACGAAGTAACTTAGGCAAAAAACATAGATTTGTGGAGTTAGTTATTAGGTGAAGGCGGACGACTTTGGGATGACTCGAGGCGGCATCGGGGTTCGTTTAGCAACTAGTGAAGCAATGAAACGATGCTTCAACATGACATTGACTTTGTAACTTTGGTATGATGGCTTTACGACTTACGATTGGTGTCTAGATTTGTTTGATGATGATGACTCAGTGAAGGAGTTGTGATAGTGTTACACAAGGATGAGTTCAACAATAAGGGCTTGTGAGTATAATTTATGGCTGTGTTCTACCATGGAGACAACCGGGGTGGAATAATGATTGAGTTCCACTATAGAGATGCGTGCAAAGAGATTATTGGTAACTTGGAGGGTACTAATGTGCTCATACAGAAGAAGTACGTGGGAATGCCCACTTGGATTTGCGACCGTATCTTGATCTTACAACCATAGATTACTCAAGATCCTTGCAATCGTGAGTCTGGTTCCTAGCCATACAAATTGGCATGGAATCAAGAACCAAAGAAGCCAAGATTTGATCGAGTCCCTGGTTTGCAATCATACTATATGAGTTATTATGTATCCCACGCACATGAGTGATGGCGAGGATTGTTCGATAGATGTTATGTGTTTGTCATGGTTGCTTATAACTCTAGGGTGTCACATAAGGTAGATATTTTTGACTATACACCTAGACACTGGATATTATACTTCGATTGTAGGATATTTATATGATGATTATAGTATATTGGCATATATCGGCTGTTATATGCTAACTCTTTGGATGCAAGAACATGGCATGTATGGTTCTTCATACCATATGTCATTAATACTATATACGATTTTATAGTATTTTGAGATGATGTATCGCTCACATTAGACTGTGGTCTGACATAAGGTTTTATGCTTTGATTCTTCTTAACTCAAGTATTTTTAAATGAGTAGATTAGGGATAACAAGTTTCAATAATGCATGGAGCTGTACAGAGTATGAGCAGGATGTTGCGCTTTCATATATCTAACTTTGGATCTTACTATCGCTCTGTTATGTAGTACTATAGAGCTTTGGATCTTATTTTGGAGATTTAGGATGTATAAAATTTTCTAATTCAGTTTTCGTACAATCTATGAACCTATTGAACTCTGATATTCTTATTTATGGTTCATTTGATTATATTATCATCTTGTCTATTTTACATCTATGTTATTATATTATATGTTGTCTATGTGCTATGAGATTTTCCATAAGTTATGTGTTTGAATTTTAGTTACTTTACACTATTGGCTATCACTTTACATCGGCTGGGTACCTTTACAGCTTGCTCTATAGGTATATTAGGTACCGGTCATGTGAGGCAGTAGTCATAGTGACCTTCGTGAGTACGAAATGTTATTTTTTGGATGTCAGGTGGATGTATGCTTATCTAAAAATATTCACTATGAAGGTCAAGTTTAGAGAAGTAGATGGATCAAGAAGTTCATCAAGTAACTCATCTAAGGTGGGAACGCGGAAGAATCTTTGATGGTTATTGCATTGAGAGCATGGTAGTCGACATAAAAGCGCAATAAACCATACTTTATCTTTAAAAGTAGCATGGAGAGGAGAATAGGCTTGTGGAGAGTTAAATAATTTGTGATTAAAGCATCTCTTGGATTTGGGATTCGATATTGGAAATGTGGGTAAAGGTAAGGCTTGACGTTAATTGGTTGAGCGCTAGTGTGTAGGTCAATGTGCTGGTTACAGTTTTGGTGTGGGGGTAAGTTATTGGGTATGTCAAAAATAGTAGTGTAATTAGTGAGGATTATTGATTTTCAGGATGCATGATTTCAGGTTGGATGTTGGGTATTGGGCCTGGTAATGGAAATAAAACAAGGTGGAAATAAATGGAGATTGCAGTAGACTGAAGGTCCACTACACCATAAATACAGTTTTGCAATGCAGTTATGCGGGCATTTTGCAACGGCTTTAAGCTGTTGCAATATTAGCACGGCATTGAGCTATTACAATTGATTTTGTAAGTGCTTGTTCCTTAATAAGCAACGGTTAAGGACAGTTCCAGTGTTACAACAGCACCAGGAACGTTGCAAATTGCTGCTCCATCAAAACTTAAGCGGGAATCACAAATTTTATTTTCGGCCGCTCACTTTCTAATTACATTAAAACCCTAATTCGTGAAAATGGCATCTATTCCTCTTGCCGACATCCTCCTCCCCTTCCCACTTTTCTAATCCAGCCACTTGCTCTCTTTCTTCCACAATGCTACGTCACTTCTTTCTTCAAAAATATATCTCTTTTTCCAAAAAAAACTCCCGCCTCTTCAAAATATTGCCACCGTCGACGTTTGGTATTCCAATGAGCTCGCTTGAGATAGATTGCCTAGAGCTACTCTCATTTGCCATAGGATCCAAGCAACTTGGTGCTTGCTTGTTGACGCACACGAGTGATCGTTGAGGATGTGATGGGATTTTCTTTTACGGGTGCAGGTGGTTCACGATTCGGTGATGCGAGGTGGATTCGGGTTCTGATCTAGGTGTTTTGGGCTTTGTTGTTTTTGCAAGTGAAGGTGATTGCCTGGGTGGTGCTGGGAGTTTTTGTGGATACTCGGATGGGAACTGGTGTGGGGTTTTGATGATGGTAAATGAGGTCTGGAACGGTTGTGATTTTTTGCTGAGGAGGTGGTTGGGGGTTTGGACCTTAGTATGTATTTGGGTAAATTCAGTTTCTTTTACTATTATCTGATAATCTAAAATGCCAAGAAGAAAATTGATATAAAACTGCATACTGTAAATATCAATGTTACTCTCGTATTATTTGCATGTCCCATGAGCATATGATCATCGCATTAGGCATTATGTTCCATCCAACTCATTACAGCAAAAGCAAAAAAAAAATTCTGAAACAGATCATCAGACTTGTTGTAAATGTAGGATAAATTAGAGGAACCAACATGTAGAATTTGTCTACATGCTTGTATTTTCATTCAATTTATTATAAAACAAATGAATCAGAGACTAAACAATACATACATATGTATAAATTGATTCAGAATACATCTCTCAGTTAATGTGTTAGCCCCATTGTAAATCTTCCTCCTGCGGCAGCCAAGAATCATTTCCTTGAATAGAAGGACCTACAGTGTAACCTATTGCCTTGGCCTGTGAAATTTGCTTATGAGCCCATGGAACTCTGCCATTTACATTAGATCTAGGTCTTGTGTTTGCAAATTCAACGCAATAGCAAGTTTCATGGAAGTTGGCTCCAACCCATATCAACCATCCTTAATTACTGTGTATGTTAGCCTTCACAAGTTATATCCCTTTAAGCATATTAGAAACCGCTGTATGTATGGATGTATACACACATAGTTTTACAAGTATCCTCTATAGAAGTTAGATTAAAAATTAGCTAATCTAAACTGCACTCATATGGCGGAACACGCAGACTGATAATATCATAGGGACTGATGTTTCATTAGAGGAACCAATTCAGGTACACGTGCATGCACTTATATATACACTTGATGTGGTTGAACATTATAAAATTATTGGAATAGATTTGTATGTTGCGGTCCATGTACAATATAATATTATTTACATGTATATCATTTCTTATGTTTAAAGTTTTAGTATGTTTTTGTGCTTGAGTTGTGTCTTCTTCACTTATTCAGTAGGTTATATAACATCATGCTTCTAGCATTACAAATTGCACAAGTCTATTTACTTGTTGTAGGCTGCTACTAGAAATCCAAAGTTTTCGCTATATTAATCAATGGGCACCATTGTGATCCAAAGTTATTTCTCTATTATGTAAATGAAAGTCATACTACACAGGCTCCTCCTTAAGTTAGCTAATTGAATAGTGAAACTGTCATTGTAGTTCCATGTTTTAAAATAGGACATGTTTTAGATACCAACTGAATATGTATAGCATTGTAATTGTTACAGTCATAGTTATTATGATCAGTTCTTTGCAGATTAAAAGTTAATTTCTAACTAGTAGGCCATCATTTGTAGTTCCATTCTTTATTTCATCTCATACGAAATCTTCTGTTCGGTGTGTGGAATTGAATTTAAAATCATGATGCTGATTTGTCCAAACAAAACCCTTGTAGAGACAGAAATTAGTTTTAGGATAGTCATAGTGTATATAGACAAGGAATAGAATAATTCTGATCCTTTTTTGAATTGAGCAATGTTGTCATTATTTACATGGTGAACCTTAGCTGTTATTTGATGTAGTATAAAGCTTCAGACACTACTAGTACTTTACTATATGAGCAAAATATAATATAGATGATTTGATATTTTGAGCTCTTAGTTTGTTTTCTATTTATGCTAGGTTTCTTTCAGCTAGCTGGGTTATGACTTACAATTAGTGCTGCAGGTCATGTATGACTGCAACACGTATCAGGATCAATCAGTAAATTAGCAGATATTGGCTTAATAGTTATTTTGGTTTAACTATTATTTTATACAAAATTTGAGTATTTTGGGTTCCGGTTATCAGTGTTTCGATCAAGTATTTTATCTGTTATTTTCTGCATCGTCAGATAGGGATACTTGTACTTATTTTTTTTGTTTTGAACCTATGTAGTTTCTGCTTGTAAGAGAATGAGATATGTTTCAGCAGAGATTATTATATAAAGGCCACTGCTAATCTCGTGCATCACAACTGTTCAAGCTAACATCAAAGGCTCTCATTCATTCTCCTCTTAATGGACACGGGCTGTTGTTTGAAAGCCCACTTTAGCTTTTAACTCTGCTTATATATAAAGCAAGCATTGTAACAAAGAGATCATTCAATCTGTATCAAACTATTCAGTAATCAATAAAATTCTCTTTTTCATTATTTCAATTCAAAAGCTTTTATGGTATCAGAGCCAATACTCGCTTAACAGCGTTGTGCCCTGCCACACTCTCATCAGAAACAATCACATCATCTGAGAATAGGCTACACGTCTGAATCTCATCAGATCGAAAGATCATCACCTGAGATTCAAGAATTGATCACCAGATCTTATCATTTGATCACTGTGCCATGCCAAGCTAGGAGGTGTCAGCACTCATCACTCACCACCCAACTGGCTGCACTAGATATCTCTGTATACAAACTTGTTCAAGAAAAAAAACACACAGAAAACAGATTCAAGAAACCAGAAAAACATCTCATCAAATTTGAAAATAAGGCCTGTGCCGTGCCAAGATCCATCAGAAAATCTTCATCACTTGGATCTAGCTGCATCATACCTATTTCCATCTCATTCTTATTGATTTTCTTTTTCAAGAATCTGTCCTGTAGCCTCTCTTTATCTCTTGATTCAAGAATATGCATCATGGCTGAAGACGATGTTGTTGCATCATCAACCTCTGCACCAAGAACCACCCCCAAGAACTGCTCAGACTCAATCCAATGTCACTCAAGAACTTATGAGTTCCATCATCAAGCCACAGAGTCAAGCATTCACCGTCCAACTGGAAGAATCAAATTACTTGCTGTGGAAATTCCAAATAGAAACTGCAGTCAGAGGATATGGAATTGAAGATTATGTTCTTGGAACTATAAGTGTTCCACCTAAATTCACAGCAGATCAAGATGGAAAACTCATAAGTAATAAAGATTATGTAACTCATCAGAGACAAGACATCCTGATTAGTTCATGGCTGATATCATCTATCAGTGCAAGTCTATTACCACAAATTGTTGGGTGCAAAACAACACATGAGATATGGCATACTATTGAACAAGTGTTCAGTTCTCAATCTGCTGCAAGAGTCATGCAGTACAAAAGACAATTACATCACTTAAAGAAGGATAATCTAAACATGAGGGAATATCTTTCAAAAGCTAAAACAGTTTGCGATCAACTTGCCTCTGCTGGACACAATGTATCTGACACAGAGCAAGTTCTATCTATATTAAATGGTCTTGATGAAGAATATGAATCAGTGGTGGCAGTAATATCCTCTAATGAAGTATTACCATCACTACAATATGTTCATTCAAAACTTCTTTCTCATGAGGGAAGACTAGAGCAAAAGAAGGCAACCAACTCAGATCATTCTATCAATTACATTGCCAATGGCAGAAACAGAAATCAAGAAAGTAGCAATGCAGCAAGAAATCACCATAACAATAATCAAAGGGGGTGGTCAGTACAATAGGTCCAGAGGCAGAGGAGGCAGACAGAGTTATAACAACAAACCAAGATGTCAAATATGTGAAAGATATGGACACACAGCAAACAAATGTTACTTCAGATTTGATGCTAATTTCATCCCATCTCAACAAAGCAGTAATAGTTCAAAAGCTTCAAATCCTAGTGCAAACTTGGTCAACACTCAATCAGAAGACAAAACTGAGAAAGGAAGTGATGACAGGGCCAAAATTGAAGACATACATAATGACAGTTGGTACCCTGACTCAGGAGCTACCAATCATGTGACCAACAATCTGAGCAACTTAAACCTTGGCAACAGGGAACACAAAGGTACACAATTACTATATTTAGGAAATGGTAAACCAATTCACATTTCTCATACTGGTAATGCAAGCTTAAGAGGTAGAAGACAACTTTACCTCAACAACTTATTGAGAGTCCCACTTATTAAAAAGAATTTAATGAGTGTGTCACAGTTTGCTAAGGATAATAATGTTTACTTTGAGTTTTACCCAAATCGTTGTTTTGTAAAAGATATACTAACAAAGGAAACTCTATTGCAGGGTAAAGAACATAAGGGATTATACAAATTTGATGTTGCAAATGCAAGACATGATGATCATAAGGAAAATTGGTGTCATATTTCTGAATTAAAAACTGATGATAGTAGCAAAAGTCTTGACACTTGGCACTGTAAACTGGGTCATCCCAGTATAAAAATTCTAAAACATGTTGTAAATAACTGCAATGACATCTCTGTTGATAAAATTCCAATTTCCTATAATTGCACTTTTTGTCAAATGGGTAAAAGTCATAAGCTTGCATTTCCAGACTCTTAGACTGTTTATAATAACACATTGGAACTAATTGCTACTGATCTATGGGGTCCAGCCCAATATGTAGTGATTATGGTTATAAATATTATATCTCATTCATTGATGCATATTCTAGACATGTATGGATATACTTTTTAAAGGCAAAGTCTGTAACTAACAATGCAGTGATACAGTTTGTAGCCAATGCAGAAAGACAAACAGGCTGTCAGGTAAAAATTATTCAAACAGATGGTGGAAAAGAATTCCTATCACTGAAAGATTACTTTCAGAAAAAGGGAATCACACATAGGACTACATGTCCTTACACCTCTGAACAAAAAGGTCTTATAGAAAGAAAACATAGGCACATTGTAGAAACTGGCTTGACTTTATTGGCTCAAGCATCGTTACCACTAAAATTTTGGCCTGATGCTTTCTTCACAGCAGTCTATCTAATTAATAGACTACCTACAAAGGTTCTGAGCTATAAAAGTCCATTGGAAGTACTAACTAAAGTCAAGCCAGAGTATCAAAACTTAAAGGTATTTGGATGCCTATGTTTTCCCTACTTAAGGCCTTACAATAAACATAAGCTAGAATTTAGATCTCAACCCTGTACATTCTTAGGCTATGCATCAAATAAAAAGGGATTCAAGTGTCTTGATAGTAAAGGAAGAATATACATATCTAGACATGTAATCTTTAATGAACAAAAATTTCCTTTTAGTGATGTAGCAATCAAGACATCTGATAAAGTATATAATGCTAGATACTCATTACCTCCAATAACACTCTTTTCTGAAGAGTTAGCTTCTAATTGCACTACTGATAGTGAGGGGAGAAATAATCTCAGTACTAATCCATTTGAGTCAACAAGTAAAACAGGACAAGAGCAAGGTAACATTTCTGAAGGATCAAATGATCTTTCTCTATCCAGCACCAGTCAACATCCTGACACATGTCAAGTATTGAATGACACTGTATCACTCAATACTCAACAAGGTGTCACTGAAGACACCAGTGTTCAACCTGCTCAACCTGAAAACACTGGACATCACATGATTACAAGAGCCAAGAGTGTCATATTTAAACCAAAACTCTATAGTATTGTATCAGACTGCACTGAGCCCAGTACTTATCAACAAGCAGTACATGATATCAATTGGAGAGCAGCCATGAAGGAAGAATACAATGCATTAATGAAAAACAAAACCTGGGATCTTGTACCCTTACCAATATATAAAAATATAATTGGATGCAAGTGGACATACAGAATTAAAAGAAATTCAGATGGTTCAGTTCTTAAGTACAAAGCACGACTAGTGGCAAAAGGGTTTTCACAACAGAATAGTTTTGACTTCAATGGAACATTTTCTCCTGTTGTAAAACCCTCAACCATTAGAATTATTTTAACTATTGCTTTGCACAAGAACTGGACTATCAGACAAATGGATGTCAATAATGCTTTTCTTAATGGTATATTGTAGGAGGAGGTATATATGGAACAGCCACAAGGCTTCACTGAAAAAGGCAATGAAAGCCTTGTATGCAAACTAAACAAAGCTACCTATGGACTCAAGCAAGCACCAAGAGTGTGGTTCGAAAAGCTAAAATCAACACTTGCCAAACTCGGATACAATCCAACAAAATCAGACAACTCCTTATTTCTTAAATTCTCAAATAATATTATTATATATGTACTGATCTATGTTGATGATTTTATTATTACAGGCAACAACAATTCAGAAATTGAGAAGACTGTGCAGTTTCTACACAGGGAATTTACAATCAAAGACTTGGGAAACTTGAACTACTTTCTCGGGATTGAAGTTAAAAGACTACAAAACAATGAAATGCAGCTAAGCCAAAAGAAATATATCACAGAAATTTTAGTAAAAGCCAACATGGATAAAGCAAATCCGCTGCCTACACCTATGACAAGTAATTTGCATCTATCAAAGCACAAAGGTGAACTCATATCTAATGAAAAGCAGTACAGAAGCATAGTTGGTGCACTACAGTATGCCACCATAACAAGACCAGACATTTCTTTTAGTGTGAATAAATTCAGTCAGTTTATGCAAAGACCATTAGACGAACACTGGAGGACAGTGAAATGTATTCTAAGATATCTCAGGGGTACACTGGATCAAGGTCTAATCATGCAATCAAGCAAATCACTAAACATCAATGCATATGCTGACTCAGATTGGGCCACTGATTATGATGATAGGAAATCCACTACTGGTTACTGCATTTTTCTAGGAATGAATCCAATATCTTGGTGTGCAAAAAAACAATCAACAGTATCTAGATCAAGTACTGAAGCTGAGTTCAGAAGTATTACCAGTACATCATCAGAAGTTATGTGGATACAATCACTACTAAGTGAACTACAAATTAACACTAACAGCAAGGCAACAATTTGGTGTGACAACATTAGTGCAATATCACTTACAGCCAATCCTGTTCTACACTCTCGGACCAAACATATGGAACTCGACCTCTATTTTATCAGAGAACAGGTCATGAAAGACAATATTAGGGTAAGGTACATACCTTCAACTTACCAAAAGGCTGATGTACTCACTAAGCCTCTCTCAAGACAAAGCTTCATGAAATTCAGACGAGAACTGAATGTCGATGTTGCCGATATCAGCCAAAGGTCTCAAGTTCCAGTGTACATTCCAAAGACCACTCAAGTGTCTGACGAAGATGAGCATCTCAAAGCAACATCTTCGCCATCTTCTTGTTACTCTCTTCTCAAATCACTACCTTCAACACATCTAAAGATATAGAAGAGAAGGAGAAAGCCATCATCTCTAAGATCGACCCAAATTGATCTAGTTTTATTCATGTTTTTTTTTCCGGAGGAGATCGATCTCATCTCTCTCAAACAAACCCTAGCCGACATTGGGTTTGAGGGGGGATGTAAGAGAATGAGATATGTTTCAGCAGAGATTATTATATAAAGGCCACTGCAAATCTCTTGCATCACAACCGTTCAAGCTAACATCAAAGGCTCTCATTCATTCTCCTCTTAATGGACACGGGCTGTTGTTTTGAAAGCCCACTTTAGCTTTTAACTTTTTGCTTATATATAAAGCAAGCATTGTAACAAAGAGATCATTCAATCTGTATCAAACTATTCAGTAATCAATAAAATTCTCTTTTTCATTATTTCAATTCAAAAGCTTTTACTGCTTTTATTCTATGAAATTGAGATTTATTCTGTATACTATTCATTTTAAGATTTCAAATAAGAACGTTAGAGTTCTTAGTGAATGTGAATCATCTATGAAATTAGTCATTGGTATTATAGGATTATAGGAAATTTTTAAAAATTACACCCTAAATTAGCAACGGCTCCGAGCCATTGCAAAATATAGCCACTGTCCATTTCGCAAGGGCTATGGGCCATTGTGAAATGCTTTAGTAACGGCTCAAAGCAGTTGCAAAATGACTATTTCGGTGTAGTGGTCAATATGATAATGGGCTACTCGTCTTTATAAAATTTCATTATTAAATTTCGATGATCTACCTTAATTGGTATAAGGCTTTGAAGACATTAGATTCAAAAAACGATTTCAACTCCTGAAATTGGCAATAAAATAGTCGATGAGAAATTCATGGTTACCAATGTGAATTATCACAAGTTGGCAGACACTTTGGTAGCATAGCTTCTCGCCATTTCATATTACTACAAAAACCTCACGACTGCCTTCAACTTTTAGGCCTAGGAACCATGCTACCTTTGGGTGGACGTAATTATGTGTAATATGAAGGAATCGAGTCTGTTGCGCAAGGTGTGAAGTGGGTAAATTTAAAAAAAATTCCTTGTTTGGATCTTAATGGGCTTATGAAGTCTATTAACTAGCATTATATCCATATATATATATATGTAGACAAAGAAAATCGTATTTTTATTTAAAATATTTTATACTTATTTGATTAGTTATAGTGATCAAATTTTTTTGGTGATTTCTTTAAATATAATATATATATATATATATGTGTGTGTGTGTGTGTGTGTGTGTGTGTGAGATATATTCATAACACAACATAATAATAGTTAGGCAGGTGAAAGGTTTAATTGTTATTTATAGGATGTGAATTAATAGATCATAAATGTGATAAGAGTGTATTTAGTTGGGAGTTTTGTTTGCTATTATTTAGTTAGGTGAAAATTCATATTCCTATTTATGGGTATAAATAAGAATTCATAAATGTGACATAAGTGTGCAATTAATTGGGAATTTTGTTTTCCAGCTTTAGGTATGCGAATTGTCACATTATTACGTAGGGTGTATATTGCGAATATATGTATGACATGACAATATAGTGACAAAATGAATATGTGTGTGTATGTATATATGTACATATAGATATTAGAATTTTTATCTATTGTATATGAAGGATCTAGGATAGTCAGCAATGGGTGATATAAATAGATTTCAAAAAAAAAATTCTATATTTGGATCATAATGGGCCTAAAAAGTCCAATGGTTTACACCAGATCCAATCTAGTTATTAAATAAAATCGTATTTTATTTAAATTTGTTTTACATTTGTTAATTAATCATATTAACTAATTCCACTAAATATTAATTTCATGTATACATATTATATTTACATATACATGTAATAAATTCAAATGCATATTGGGAATATAAGTGCCTAAGTATATACGTATGTTTGAGTATACTACAATATATGTATAGTATTTGTATACACATATTGATAGTAACATATATATATGGTTTAGGCATGCATATACATGTATGTGATAATTTATTGCCACTTATATATTTACACATGTACATATATAAAATTATGAAAACAAATCTACATAAAATTAGACATTTCAAAATAAGAAAAAACTAGAAAGATGAAGATAGAAATAAAATTTTATTTTAGATTTAGATCTGGTCAAATCAAAATTAAAAGTTAATAACATGATGTAATATCTTAAATGCCCATTTTTTCAAACACTATTACAATAATAGGTTTAATACCATTAAAAATTCCACACCTAATCATAACCAAAATCAATACCTTTGAAATTGTAGTTTGAAAATACATATTATCAGCATAAAGAAAAATTAGAACTTTTATCATAATTTAATGCATTGTTCCAATGACACAACTAATTTAAGAGCAACATACATACTTTTATATACATATATGTATATGGTAAACTGAGATTTAATTTCAAAACTTATACTTGATAAAGCAATGAAATTGAACAAATTAATTTAAAACAAATTGATCTAACAAAAGATTTAACCTAATATCAATTTATAATTAAATATGATTTAGTAATTATATATGTATATAAATGATTCAATTAATCAAAATATGAATACTTTGATTATAAAAGAATTTAATTGAAATAACAATAGTAAATTTCTTTACAGCAAATAAAATTTACAACAACAAACAATCTTAATTCCAATAAGGAAGAAATTTTATTTTAGAATACAAATGAATAAAACATAAACATGATTTAGTTAAACAATTTTAGTTAAACAACTAATTAATCAGTTATGGTAATAAAAACATTATAAAATAACAAATCTATAACAATTAATGATTTCAAATCTAATATAAATAATATCAACACTCGAAATAAAAACATTCATAAGGTAGATTTTGCATTTAATCACAGTACATAAAATTTAAAATGGATTCAGTAAGTGACATTGAATACACATATATATGAACTATATTTGATCTAAACAACATGAATGAATTTAAGATGAAAATCAAACCTATAATGCCTTGCTCTTTGTAACACCTAGATTTGAGATTCCTCCTTGGATCTTTAAGTAGATCAACACCCAGCTTTGCAAAGGAAGGATGTACCGCTTATTTTTATTTCGATGTTTTTCATTTGTTTTGGAGTTTCATATTTTAGAAAATAGAGGAGGCAATTTTGGCCATGGTAAGAGAGAAGAAGGGAAGATAAAACAATTCAGGTAAGAAAATGAATGAGAGGGTTTGTTTTAGTGAGAGAATAAAAACCTTTCCTATTATCTATTTAAAACTCCCACTATTAATTCTCAATTGATTTTCAACCAAATCTCATCTATATCTACTTCGCTCTCCCCTAGGATGGCAAATCATAACATTTCATCATATGGATAATTATTTCCAAAAGCTTGTTAAGCAATTAATTATACTTAAAACTCATTTAAATATATACCGATACTGTATATCAATACACACAAATATAACTTATATATATATTCAAACAATTACGGGTAACACAAAGAATCAAATAAATAAAATAATATATATTTACTAAAGATTAGTTAGTTTTATTAATTACAATATTTTATAAATTAATTAAATCGTGTGGTTTCTCGAAGAATTCACAAATACAGTTGTGTGACTCAGAAGTACGAATTCAGTCGGTGATTAATTTTCAAAAATTCAAACATGAATGTTCGCACATCAACTTAGCTAGTGTTATGATAGTTTGGCTGAATTCATTGCTTATAGACCTTTTAAGAAAAATCATATTTTATATTATCTTATACCTTTTGGTGATGATTATTTAAACACATTCTCTTCGTAAACATTATATCTCTTTAAGGTTTATGAAATTTGATTTTGGTTAAAATTCCAATATCATCCTTATTTAACTTGTAACGCCCCACCTCTACACTCACGCTAGTCAAGAACACTACTGGGTAATGCTGTCGACCAGCACGAAGAATAAGGCTGTTGAGGAGCGACCATCTGTGTAATTGCTTTGGGCGAGTACCAATATGTCGGATAAAATAACTTACATTTCATTTCAAGAGAAAATCCGACATATAAAATACAAACATAAAGCTTCCACACAGTGGCTATGAGGCCTTCAGAAACAAATATAGAAATAAACATAACATAATCAGTCATAGATGTTCATATCTCAAAGGCGGAAACGGATATGAATATAACACATAAAAGTGTACATCAGAGTAGTGGTCAAATAAGATCCACAATATCACAAAAGAATAGATACAAGTGCTAGGCAAAAGAATAATTATACATCAAGGAGTCTCTATCTCTAATGTATAATAACAAAAACTACAAAACTGTGTAGTTAGACAAAAGTCAGAAGATGATCCCAAATAAGGAGTCAAGCAGAAGCACCTGTAACATCTCGGTCTGACCCGAGTATTATTTAATAAGAAAATAATAAACGGATCAGTCTATAATTATCATTAAAGAAATGAGATATAAGCAGAGATATAATAAGAACGTATGATAACAATAATGTCATACTAGGACAAATATGATTTAAACATCAACAAAATCATACAATATCTCAAGAATCTCAAAGCACCAAAAAGAATATCATATTCTTAATTTTATTCACCACACTACAAATATTGACAAACATATTAATGCCTATCGCAAAAGTTGGTGAAACACAAATTCTAGAAATCATCAATTAGAAATCCGGAAATCACAAAGGGGGAGGCCTATCACAAACGGGAGCATGAAAACTCACCAACGCGTGTATCACAAACGAAACACTATTCCATGGTTGCTAACCATAAATTTTGAGCCAAAGCTCCACAAACGGCCCGAAGACCACGGGTCGCAACCCCACCAAATTGAACTGAAGTTCCACAAATAGGGATTGTAATCCCCACACAAACAAATAGACATCGCCCATCGCTAGTCTAAATCACAAAATGATCATCATCGATCAATAAAAAGTGTCGATTACACTAAGCTAGTAAATATATGAGTTTAGCTTCATGTCCCATAACCACTAACTTAACTTAAATATTTACGAACAAAATGTAGATTACAACTCGAAAATTGTCACAAGAGTTCAATCAAACAAGTCTAAGAATTAACCGACGAAGTAAACGCAAGCGTTTCATACCGCTTGTTTTGCTAAGTCGTTTAATTGGATTTCTCGTACGAATGAGGTAAAGGTTTGTATATACTAATAGATTGGAAAACGGTTTTGAAAGAGAGCTTTATATTTAAAATAGTGTCGAAATCATTTTGATAAAAGAGATTGAATATTTACTACTAGTATAGAAACCTTTGTATTTAGAAGTGACAAATCACAAAATGATTGTAAAAACAATCAATCACAAAAATCCACATTAGAAGATGTGAATTAAAACCATAGTAATCGATATCAAATCCATCAAAATGGATATTCCCAAAAAAAACCCAAAGAGAGAAGTCATCAAAGTCGATAGTGAGTGATAACAACTATCCGGATCAACTAAAATCGATTAAAATTGGAAACCCACATAAAATAGACAAATTGGGCCGAGACAAGCAGATTTAGACGTCTGAAATGAATAATTCAGATGTCTGAACCTGAAGCTCTGGGCAATATTTTTCCTAGGCCGAAGATGGCCAAATCGTATCGGAAGCGATCGGATGAGTGACGATTGCTAGGGGTTTACGCCTAATGACTACCCGACCTTAAAGACTCACCGACACACTCCGACCAACATTTCCAAACATCCGTATAAGGATTGTCATAGATTTTGATTTCAAAACACCAAAAATTGGAATATTCATCAAACCAATTCAATTCAAAGGCAATGGAGAAGAAACAAATGTTAGGAATTCATACCCAACAACTATCAAAGATATAGACATAGATGTGAGTTCAAAAAACTCACTTTTTAAACCCAAACACAAAAGATAAGCTCTAGAACAAGCAATAGGTTGATTTTTCTTCAATACCACCTCAAGAATCTTCAATCTAATGTTAAAGGTGAAGTTTCCCTAAGTTAGGTTATAGGAATTTCTGAAAATTAAAGAGGGATTGAGATGGAGAAGAAGAAGGAGATGCTCACCTAAGCTTCTCTTTGAATTTTGGAGTTAGAACTTGAATTTGCAAAGAAGATTAGGGCTTAAGAATTCTAATTCTTTTTCTCTTCCCCCATTTTTCTAAAGCTTGAGTGTTAGGAAATATTATGAAGGAGTGAAGAGGAGTTGGATGAAGGGTTAAGTTAATAAAAGGTTAATGGGCTGAAACCCAAACCCAAAACCCTAGTTGAAAGTCTCAAAAATTTTCCCAACTCAAAACATATCAATGTTTATACTCAAAAAAGTTGCAAACACCATTTCGGACTCAATGGGAGTGGTCTCGAGTCCAAATTGCTGAATCTCAATTTCAATCTTCATTCAGACGTCTGAAGTGAACGATTCAAACGTCTGAATCTGGAAAAGTAAATGTTGTCTTTCTTTATTCAGACGTCTGAAATTTCCAATTCAGATGTTTGAATCTGGAAAACCAGATGTTGTCTAGTACAATATTCAGACGTCTGACTCGGGGATTTCAGACGTCTGAAAATGGCTAATTTAGCCTGTTTTCTTTCTGGATTGACACGAGCAATTTCAAACGTCTGAATCTACCATTTCAAACGTCTGAATTTGTGTTTGAAGGTGTTTTCAAATAGCCACTTCCAAATAGCACGATACGCAAACACTTTTCGCTAATTTGACTGTTCTTCTACGAATAGTGACTTTTTCGGACTAAAATCCGACTAACGATGCTATATTTAAATTAAACATTCAAATATACGAATCGTAAAATATGCGGGTTGTTACAGACTCCGCTCCTAGAAATTGTGTCCTCGCAATAATTAAGTAGAAATTAAAGTGTAACAACAATAATATCATATCAATACAAAGAGAAGAAAATTTGAAATAAGAAGTTCACCTTAATGAGCACGAGAGAGTAAGTCTGGATGTGTTCGCTCGATGAATTCTCTAGATTCCCAAGAGAAATCCTTAGGATTTGAGGACCATTGAACTTTCACAAGAGGAACATCTTTATTTCGAAGGCGTTTAACCTCCGAAGCAATGATACGGATAGGATGTTGCTCATAAGTCAAATTAGGCGAAACTTCAATTTCTTCAATAACACCGGGCTCAAGAATAGAATCGGAATCACGAAGGCATTTCTGTAGTTGAGAGACGTGGAATACGTCATGAATAGTAGAAAACTTAGCTGGTAATAAAAGGCAATAAGCCACGGAACCAATGCATTCGATGATGGGAAATGGGCCAATATATCGAGGTGCTAATTTTCCCGATCGACTGAAACGCACAACACTCTTCATAGGTGAAATACGAATAAACACAAAATCTCCCATAGAAAATTCTAATTTCCTTCTTCGATTATCGGCATAGGATTTTTGTCTACTTTGAGCTTCTTTCATCCTATGTCGAATAAGGTCAATCTTTTCTATGGCATCGTGGATAAAATCAGGACCTAAAACCAGCTTCTCACCGCTTCAAGCCAACACGAAGGAGATCGGCATGGCCTCCCGTATAGTGCCTCGAAAGGTGTCATACCAATACTAGATTGGAAGCTATTATTATAGGAAAATTCAACAAGAGAAATATGATCTTCCTAACTTCCACCAAAATCGAGAACACATGCACGAAGGAGATCTTCAAGAGTTTGATTCACACGCTCGGTTTGTCCATCGGACTGAGGATGATAAGCGGTGCTAAAATTAAGCTTTGTTCCCAAAGCTTTTTGAAGACCTTTCCAAAATCCACTAGTAAACAATGGATCACGATCGCTAACAACAGAAGTTGGAACTCCATGCAATTTAACAATTTACTTGACAAAGAGTTTAGCCAAAATAGGTACGGTCCGATTGGACCAAACGGGAATAAAATAGGCGGATTTTGTAAGTCTATCTACTATCACCCATAGGCTATCATGGCCCGAACGAGAAAGGGGAAGACCGTCTATAAAATCCATGGAAATTTGATCCCACTTCCATATTGGAATTTCCAAAGGTTGCAATAACCCACCGGGCCTTTGATGCTCGGCCTTAATAAGTTGGCAAGTCATGCAACGCTTAACAAAGTTAGCAATATCGGATTTCATTCCCTTCCAGTAATAAAGTCACTTCATATCCGCGTACATTTTACTACTACCGGGATGAATGGTAAATTTAGAATGATGAGAATCTTCTAAAATGTCTTTACGAAGATCAATGATATTTGGTACAATAAGTCTACCAAATTTTCGAATTTCGCCTCGAGCATCAATATCAATGTCTTTCAAACCTTCAATATCAATTTTATCCATACAACTTTGGCTAAGAAGAACCAATTCGGGATCATGCTTTTGAGCTTCAAGAATGCGGTCTAAAAGAGAAGGATGAGCCTCAAGGCTACACAAAACAAGAGATGAACATAAATCAGATTCATGATCTTGAATCTCATAAGTGGACAAAGTCTCGAGATCATTCCACTCGGATATCATCATAGAAACAACCGCTTGTTGCTTACGACTAAGGGCATCGACAACAAGATTTCCCTTTCCGGGAGTATAAAGAATATCAGGATCATAAGATGCAAGAAACCCGAGCCAACATTGTTGACGCAAATTAAGTTCCTTTTGAGAAAATAAATACTTCAAAGATTTGTGATCGCTGTAGAGAACAAATTTCTCTCCCAAAAGATAATGACGCCAAATTCTAAGGGCGAAAACAATAGCCGCGAGCTCTAAATCATGAGTGGCATATCTAGTCTCGGCAGGCTTTAATTGCCTAGAAGCATAAGAAATAACATGTTCCCTTTGCATGAGAATGCCACCCAAACCAACACGACTAGCATCGGTATAAACAATAAAATCTTGGTTCGCATCGGGAATCACAAGAATAGGAGCATCGAAAAGGAGTTCTTTTAATTTTTGAAATGAAGCTTCACATTTGTCTGACCAAATGTATTTAACTCCCTTCTTTGTCAAATTAGTAAGAGGTACGGAAATCTTGGAAAAGTCTTTTATGAACCGACGGTAATAGCCCGCCAATCCGAGAAAGCTACGAATTTCCATCACACTCTCCGGTCTCTTCCAATTTTGAATCGCTTCAAACTTTGAAGGATCCATGGAAATTTCGGATTCAGAAATGATATGCCCCAAAAATTTCACAAGAGATTGCCAAAAGTGGCATTTAGAAAATTTTGCTTTTAATTGGTTGCTCCTAAGAGTTTCCAACACAATCCGAAGTTGATTTTCATGCTCTTCCTCGGTTTTAGAATAAATAAGAATATCATCTATAAAGATGAGAACAAATCGATCGAGGAAGTCTTTGAAAACTCGATTCATAAGGTCAACAAAATAAGTTGGAGCATTTGTTAAACCAAATGGCATAACAAGCCATTCATAAGATCCATAACGAGTACGGAACGATGTCAAAGGAATGTTATCCTCTACAATACGGAGCTGATGAAAACCGGTTGCTAAGTCTAACTGTGAAAAGACTTTAGCACCACTAAGCTGATCGAATAAATCATCAATCCGAGGTAAGGGATATTTATTCTTGATGGTGAGATCATTAAGCTTGCGGTAGTCGACGCAAAGCCTAAGTGTACCATCCGATTTCTTCACCAAAATAGCTGAAGCTCCCCATGGAGAGGAACTAGAACGAACAAACTATTTTGCTTCCAATTCAGATAATTGTTTACGCGTTTCCTCATTTTCTTTATTGGACATACGATAAGGAGGATGAGTAATATGTTGAGCTCCAAGGATTAGATTAATTCCGAATTCAATTGCTTGCTTAGGTGGTAATCCTAGAACGGGCTCAAATATGTCGGGAAATTCACGAACAATGTGAATGAGAGAAATAACATCTTCCTCATCATCATTATCGTTATCATGAGGATTTAGAGAATACAAGGATGCTTTCGAATTGGAATCTGAATCTTTCAGAATAAGAGAAATCTGCTTAACAGATTGAGGATGCCGAAGATAAATAGTCTGCTCAGGACATAGGATATGGGCTTCATAACGGTTAAGCCAATCCATTTCCAAAATCATTCCAAAACCTAAATAACGCATAACATGCAAATCCGCACGGAAAGAGTAATCACATAAAATAAGTTCGACATCTTTACAAAGTAAACTGAGTGTTGCGGATCCACCAACCGGATTCGCAATTCTCAAAGAAGTCATCAAGCCAATAACATTCAAAGATAAAGCATCAACAAGTACTTTTGATATAAAAGAGTGAGATGCACCTGTATCAAAAAGAACTCGAATAGGAAGATCACGAAATATAATAATACCATCAAGGATAGAATGAGTAATACCTTGACCGCGAGAAGTGTTAGTAGGGGCTTGTACAATGTTTAGCTTGCCTCCTTCTTGCCTTGAAGTTTGGGACACGAAGATATAGTATGACCCGAACTCTTGTAATAGTGCAAGAAAGGGACTTTAGGCACTTGTTTGCATAATGGTCCTTAGAACCACAATTGTAACATTCTCCACGACGAGAGTTAGGAGTATTTTCTACCGGTGTTGCTTGCTTTCCCTTCTAGTTGGGATTAGGCTTGAATTTAAAAGGTCTCTTCTTGTTGGTGTTTTGTTTGACCTCAACGTCACTATCTTTATCAGCCTCTTCGAGTCGAAGAGCGATATCAACTAGCTGATCAAAAGAAACTTCTAATTTCAGAAGTAATGGCTTTTTGAGGCTCTTCTTCAAGCCATAAACAAATCTCTGGTTTTCTTCAATGGGGTATTAATATACTCGACCCCATATTTAGATAGAGATTCAAAAGAAGCGACGTAATCCGTCACAAAAGATTCACCTTGAACAAGGTCGATAAAGCATCGAGCTAAAGATACTTTCTCAGCTTCCGGCATGAATTTCAACTCGAACCTTTCCTGGAATTGCTCCCAAGTAAGATCCGCTTCACTAGTTTCAGAGATCAAAATCTCATACCAGTCTAATGCTCTTTCTTGGAGCATACCAGAAGCCAGTTGGACTCGATGAAGATCAATAAGATTCATGCGAGAAAAGATGCGATCGCATGTTCGAAGCCAAGCCTGGACTTCTATAACACTCTCGGAACCTTTGAATGGCTTTCCACCTAAGTTGGTGTAATCACTGCACAAGCGTGCAAACCCAGATTTAAGGTGAGTAGGCTCCGAAATAGGTCCGGCAGCTTGAGCATTTCTCACAAGATCAAGAAGTTGTTGAGCAGACATAAATACTCCATCCTGGGGAGTAGCACTAGATTGACCGGCGCTGGGACGGCCAGGTCTAAGCATTTCTCTTCTTTAAGAAAGAAAGAAAGGAGAAAAAAGGTTAATCTCAAAATGAATATCAAACAAACTTGATTGATAAAACAAGGCATCATAAAAAGCAATAGGATTGAACGGGTTCAATGACTCGAATTAATCCTAAGGCACGACTCATAAGAAAGACTTAGGACAATGATCCTTGCTAGATTATTCTATATTGTTCCGAAGTAAGGCTCCGATACCAAGCTGTGACGCCCACCTCTATACTCACGCTAGTCAAGAACACTACTGGGTAATGCTGTCGACCAGCACGAAGAATAAGGCTGTTGAGGAGCGACCATCTGTATAATTGCTTTGGGCGAGTACCGATATGTCGGATAAAATAACTTACATTTCGTTTCAAGAGGAAATCCGACATATCAAATACAAACTCAAAGCTTCCACACAGTGGCTATGAGGCCTTTGGAAACAAATATAGAAATAAACATAACATAATCAGTCACAGATGTTCATATCTCAAAGGCGGAAACAGATATGAATATAACACATAAAAGTGTACATTAGAGTAGTGGTCAAATAAGATTTACAATATCACAAAAGAATAGATACAAGTGCTAGGCAAAAGAATAATTATACATCAAGGAGTCTCTATCTCTAATGTATAATAACAAAAACTACAAAACTGTGTAGTTGGACAAAAGTCAGAAGATGATCCCAAATAAGGAGTCAAGCAGAAGCACCTGTAACATCTCGGTCTGACCCGATTATTATTTAATAAGAAAATAATAAACGGATCAGTCTAGCTATAATTATCATTAAAGAAAGGAGATATAAGCAGAGATATAATAAGAACGTATGATAACAATAATGTCATACTAGGACAAATATGATTTAAACATCAACAAAATCATACAATATCTCAAGAATCTCAAAGCACCAAAAAGAATATCATATTCTTAATTTTATTCACTAAACTACAAATATTGACAAACATATTAATGCCAATCGCAAAAGTTGGTGAAACACAAATTCTAGAAATCATCAATTAGAAATCCGAAAATCACAAAAGGGGAGGCCTATCACAAATGGGAGCATGAAAACTCACCAACACGTGTATCACAAACGAAACGTTATTCCATGGTTGCTAACCATAAATTTTGAGCCGAAGCTCCACAAACGGCCCGAAGACCATGGGTCGCTACCCCACCAAATTGAACCGAAGTTCCACAAATGGGGATTGTAATCCCCACACAAACAAATTGACATCGCCCATCGCTAGTCTAAATCACAAAATGATCATCATCGATCAATAAAAAGTGTCGATTACACTAAGCTAGTAAATATATGAGTTTAGCTTCATGTCCCATAACCACTAGCTTAACTTAAATATTTACGAACAAATTGTAGATTCCCACTCGAAAATTGTCACAAGAGTTCAATCGAACAAGTCCAAGAATTAACCGACGAAGTAAACGCAAGCGTTCATACCACTTATTTTGCTAAGTCGTTTAATTGGATTTCTCACATGAATGAGGTAAAGGTTTGTATATACTAACAGATTGGAAAACGGTTTTGAAAGAGAGCTTTATATTTAAAATAGTGTCGAAATCATTTTGATAAAAGAGATTGAATATTTACTACTAGTATAGAAACCTCTGTATTTAGAAGTGACAAATCACAAAATGATTGTAAAAACAATCAATCACAAAAATCCACATTCGAAGATGTGAATTAAAACCATAGAAATCGATTTCAAATCCATCAAAATGGATATTCCCAAAAAAACCCAAAGAGAGAAGTCACCAAAGTCGATAGTGAGTGATAACAACTATCCGGATCAACTAAAATCGATTAAAATTGGAAACCCACATAAAATAGGCAAATTGGGCCGAGACAAGCAGATTCAGACGTTTGAAATGAATAATTCAGACGTCTGAACCTGAAGCTCTGGGCAATATTTTGCCTAGGCCGAAGATGGCCAAATCGTATCGGAAGCGATCGGATGAGTGACGATTGCTAGGGGTTTACGCCTAACGACTACCCGACCTTAAAGACTCACCGACACAGTCCGACCAACATTTCCAAACATCCATATAAGGATTGTCATAGATTTTGATTTCAAAACACCAAAAATTGGAATATTCATCAAACCAATTCAATTCAAAGGCAATGGAGAAGAAATAGATGTTAGGAATTCATAACCAACAACTATCAAAGATATAGACATAGACGTGAGTTCAAAAAACTCACTTTTTAAACCCAAACACAAAAGATAAGCTCTAGAACAAGCAATAGGTTGATCTCTCTTTAATACCACCTCAAAAATCTTCAATCTAATGTTAAAGGTGAAGTTTTCCCTAAGTTAGGTTATAGGAATTTCTGAAAATTAAAGAGGGATTGAGATGGAGAAGAAGAAGAAGATGCTCACCTAAGCTTCTCTTTGAATTTTGGAGCTAGAACTTGAATTTGCAAAGAAGATTAGGGCTTAAGAATTCTAATTCTTTTTCTCTTCCCCTATTTTTCTAAAGCTTGAGTGTTAGGAAATATTATGAAGGAGTAAAGAGGAGTTGGATGAATGGTTAAGTTATTAAAAGGTTGATGCGCTGAAACCCAAACCCAAAACCCTAGTTGAAAATCTCGAAATTTTTCCCAACTCAAAACATATCAATGTTTATACTCAAAAAAGTTGCAAACACCATTTCGGACTCAATGGGAGTGGTCTCGAGTCCAAATTGTTGAATCTCAATTTAAATCTTCATTCAGACGTCTGAAGTGAACGATTTAGACGTCTGAATCTGGAAAAGTAAATGTTGTCTTTCTTCATTCAGACGTCTGAAATTTCAAATTCAGACGTTTGAATCTGGAAAACTAGATGTTGTCTAGTACAATATTCAGATGTCTGACTCGGTGATTTCAGACGTCTGAAAATGGCTATTTTAGCCTGTTTTCTATCTGGATTGACTCGAGCAATTTCAGACGTCTGAATCAACCATTTCAGACATCTAAATTTGTGTTTGAAGGTGTTTTCAAATAGCCACTTCCAAATAGCACGATCCGCAAAGACTTTTCGCTAATTCGATTGTTCTTCTACGAATAGTGACTTTTTCGGACTAAAATCCGACTAACGATGCTATATTTAAATTAAACATTCAAATATACGAATCGTAAAATATGCGGGTTGTTACATAACTAAGTTAGTCTATAAATAAAGTCTTTGATTCAATAATAACATTTATTATTCATCGTACTACTATATCAAAGCTTTTGACTTTAAGTTGACTGGAGTCAACAGTGATACCGACCTCATACAATGGAGGAGACGGATTCTCTATTAAATAGTGTTTCACTTCTAATCCTTTAACTCAAATTCAACTATAGTCGCTCGATGGATCACTATGCAATGGTTTAACCATAATCAAAGTAGAGTATTCACATTGAAGTACCACAATATTCTCAGGTTGAGGAAACTATGTAACATTGCCACCATTAGATTTCTTGTTTGACTTAGTTGTTACTAACCAATAGGAAACTCTCAAGTGAGTCATTTCATGGATTTCTAATAACTATTAGTACATAACCACTTGGTGCCCCTGACAACCATGACTAATACATTGTCTAACATTTGGAAAGCATTACATAATCTGGTCATGATGGATGTATCGATACCCTTTCTCGAAACATCTTGACCAGGAATATTTAAAATAACGTGCTATTTTATATTTGGCCAATTTTCTCATGATTACAACTCCTTGTAAGTATTATCAGATTAACATATCATTTATGGATTTTCTATTTAATGTACTTTAAACTAATTACTTAATGAATAATATCATAATATAATAAAGTATATAATAGAAACACCTTTATTATGTAAAAAATTGGTTAGAGTTAAATATACATAACAAACTACATAATTGCTATAATGACCCAAATTTACGACCCTCGAATGTCGACACTAATACATCCACGGTATTCGTGTGATGAACACCTAAATGCATGAAAGATAGAAAGTTGAGGTAAAATAAAAGAAAAAGAAATAGAATAAGAAATAGAGAACATAATACCAGAATCTCACAACGGAACGGTAATATATAATATCAAAGGAATAGTACAAAGGGTTACCCCGAATACAAAAATATCAGATTTACTGAAACCTAAGTACTATAATCCACCTGGATAGCTATAATTGCTTGTCCTCACAATGTTGATATATACAATACAGAAATGTAGCGGAAATAAGAATACTATGGAAGGTAATCATCCTGCTCTTCCCCACAAGCTCCAAAGCGTTCGTAGCTAAATCTGGAAACATACAATGGGATGAGCCAACTATTATAAGAAAATAACACCCAGATCAATCCGGTAAACCAGCATGGGAAAATTTATGAAACATGTAACAGTAACCATTAAGACCATATGGATTCTCATAACGATTTTTCTCTCAAAGAAACCAACCATTCATTAAGTTTAATATACTGATATGATATATAATGTCTAGGGTGTAGAACATTAATCATATCAAATAGCCGTGATGCTTACATTAGTCATACCACAACATATTTAGGTTACACTGAAAACCGCTTATATACATTCGCATAATGGATTTTCCACGAAGATCCCTTCGGTAAAGCCGAAATCAATCTCCATGCACAAGGATCAGAAAACACCTTTCGAATGTTGTATATCTCTAGATAAAATATAACATAAGGTAAACACAAAGGCCCATGCCCGAACATAAACATGAACAACGTAGTACCAAATATCATCAATTCTCGGTACCAATATCGATAAGTATTCTCTAGAAATAGAGTTGATAATACCCTTTCATGGGTCAACCAAACCTCAGATTGATCATCATACTCTGTCTTTAGCCATTTCCGATGTTGAGGTTTCATTCGGTATCTTTCACACGAGTCTTCATCACTCGAACAGAACACAAATCCCTGAACGGATTCCCACATCCCGAACAAATCATGAATCACTACATGGATTCGAGCATCTTGAACAGATCTCGAATCTCCATATAGATTCATGCATAGGTCCTCCAACGAATGATAACGATGTCCTCTTTCTTGGAATACTCCTCAAGATAGACAGTCCCATATGATAGTATCGTTTGAAATGTTAACACTGACCTCTCCCTTGGACTTAACCTTAGGATTCACAGCTCAACTCTATAACATTTACTTCACGACTGCTTCCAAAGCATAAAACTCGTATACTATTTTTGAAGTGGTATTTGATAAGTAAAATACTCACCGATCCCGGTCTCTTCAAAACTAATTCAATGAATTTCCGATACAATGTCGGTTCTTTTAAAAGTAAGCGAAAGCTAGAGATGTTTCGTACCAATACTCCTCCCCGGGGGTTCTTATTAGTATAAAATCATGAAGCCTTTTGATAACTTCTTAAGTCAATATTAGGTCAAGTTAGATAATTGAATAATCAATTATCTAGTCAAAATAATTGTTTATACAAATCACGTCGTGCACTTAACTTGTTTTTGACATTCCAACTTAACTATTCCTCGTTCAAAAGTGAAGCCAGGTAGTTAGAGCACTGGTTGCATCAAAGACTTGCCTAGACAATCCATTCTTGAATCTCACAAATAGATAAGTCTAACTTGTTGGCTTTTAGTGTTAAGTATAGTATTAATGATTTCCATAAACAAGTAAGAAATCAACACGATTAACACGTTTCCGACATTTTCCAACTTATTGTTCCTCAATCAAGAGGGAAGCCTGGTAGGTTAGAGTTCTATTGCTCCATCCCTACTCAAAATTAGTCTTAACTCTCACAAAGAGATAAACCGTACATCATCGGCTTTTGGAGTTAAGCATAGTTAATTACTTTTCAAACAAGTAATTTAAACAATTAACCATTTATCCACCAAGCAATTCTCAACCCTTTTGGAAAAATTTGTATATGCTTTTGAAATACTTGAAATTACTTATAATAGGTTTAAAACATTTATCCAAAATAGTACTTGAAAATAGCAAGTTTACAAAATCCCTTAAAAACTTGAAAACGACATGTTTTCTAACAAAATATCTCTTCTTTAAAAATTCACAACTAATTCTTAAAAAGCGATAAATATCTCAAACCACTTTTAAAATGCTTTAATAATAGTTAGTAAACACTTGTAAAAATAAATAAATAAAATACTTAAATTTAATTTTTTTTAAACCTTTTAAAGTCCAAAATCAAGGCTAAACGGGGCAGTTTTGCACAAGTGAAGTTTTGGCCACCTTTTGAGATGTTACATAACTTTTTACTATTCATGCTTTTTATAGAAACACATTATAAATATGGCAAAAAACCCCTAAGGATATCTCTATAAAGTTCCATAAACATTGCCAAAAATAAGGCAATTCCGAACTGTATCTATAACGACTATCGCTATAAGTGCACTTTCAAATCCGAGTCCGATCTCAACCAAAGTCCATCTATAACCTATGTGCTTTGTTCAAGGTCTTTTCATATATCATACAAGTCCATTCAAGTCCATTCCAAATTCGTTGAAGTCCATATACATAGATCACATGTGCCACTTACTTTCAAAGAAAGAATTCAAACCAATGTTTTAACATATTTCAACAACAATTCAACAATTCAAACACAATCAAATACTAATATATATATATATATGTGTGTGTGTGTGTGTGTGTGTGTGTTATATTTTAATTCAAAGTGAGGTGTTAACTCATTTTTAACCCAACAACAACCAAGATCCGAGCTAAAAAAGTCCAAACCCAAGCTAGCAATTTCCTTTCCACCTTGCTTTTGCCTTGCCTTGCCTTACCTCACCTCCAAACCCCTATGATGCTCATGGCCTAATAGGATCGTGGGATCTTAGCTTCACTTCTTCAACTTTTGGCTTGGTCGAAGGTGTTCTAATATCGTACTAAGCCTTGCGGCAAAGTTTGGAGTGATTTGGAGTTGATTTACAACTAGTTTCTTTAGAACATAAGTGATGAAGAAGGAGAAGAAGCCATTGATTTTATAATTTAAGCTTTGTGAATTTTATGATTCGAACTCTGTGGTATGCCTCTCCTCATATAGGCACAAGAATGTTGCTCTTTAAGCTTGCATTCACCCTCCCCCCCCCCCCGCCTCGCACGCTCCACCAGTCATTGAAGCTTCACCTCCCATCACTTCTCCTTTATGCTACATTCCAAGCTTTATGAAGAGGAGAGTCTGTTAATTAGTTGCTAATGTGTTCATTTGATCGTTAGACAAGTGCACAAGAGTTTGAACAACTTATATCAATCGAAAAGCTGATTACCGGTAAATCGAATTTCGATCAAATTATCGATTTTTCTTCGAAGAATATATTTTTGTAAACAAATTTCAAAAACAAGTTTCTTATCATTAATTATTAGTTAAATGATGCCTAAAAGTTTATAAAATCGTATTATAGCACTTAATTATATTTCAAAATGTTACGATATTCCAAAATGAAGTATTTGAATTTTCAGGTCGCTACATTCTCCACTACTTAACTTTCATCCTCGAAATTCATATAAGACAATAATCAAAGAAAATAGAAGAACAAGGTATATATATAGCATATTATTGAAACTATATACAAACTAAAATGCAACCCAAAGTGCATACTAAGTGACTCCACCTCTGGCGGTGAGTACATCACAATAAATATACGATACTATGATAAGAAAGAAACCCTAGTCTATAAGCACTCTGGGTGGATATCCTTCAAACTGCCATCCCACTTCGTTGTATCACCCCGAGCATCCTTGCCTCATGGAACTTATAACCTTAACAAAGTAATAAGCAGACAAATACATGAATAGTTATTCACAACACTAGCAACCAATGCTCATGGTTCGCTCATGTTGACCTCTCTAGTGCGGACTCTAATTTGGTTCCTTGATTAGAAACCTCCGTCCTCCTGGCATAGTCATATACTATGATAGAAAACATTGAGATCGTAATAAGAACCCATATCAAGTGTTCGTCGTCAAGAACCGAGTGAAAAATCCTCGTTTGGACTGGCGTAAAGCACCTCGAAAACATGTACTTGAATACTGGATCAAGAACAGTCATGCGACTAAAACGATCTACATACAACTTACATATTTATCATATTGGTTTCTTAACTGCACTAATATCTTCTTAATCACATTCATTTACATAGATAGTATGTCATTCAATACTAAATTATTTATGCATCATTTCATAAATCATATCTTCAAGTTTATAATCATTTTATAACTTAAGTTCATACTTGTATAATACTCCATTACATCCTAAGAGCATATAAAAAACATTATTTTGTTTTACCTAACAAGTATGTTTAACCATTTAACACTTGCTTTAACTTGCTATCTTCTCAATTCAAGTGTTATACAAACTCAACTTTATATCTTCAAAACACTTAACTACAAGCTCTATAAAAATTTGGATGTTCTTGACTATCCAAAATCACCGAAAATTCCATTTCATTTTAACAATGAAAATTATCAAACAACATATCATATCATGATGCACATACCATACTTTCCTAATACATAGACTATATGTGACCATGAAATATCGTAACAAGAGAACTTTTAGAACGAACTGTCGGTTTTCATTTCAAATCATTCTGAAATAATATGTACATATAACTTTTGTATATAAAATCATATGTAACGACCCATACCTTAATGGGCCTAAATACGACAAAAATAAATATCCAAGTCCATCAAAACACAGATCATTGGATTTGATACCTGCAAATAAGTATGAGCATTATCAGAGATGGATTGAAATCTAAACTCATAGCGAAAACAATAATAGGATAAGAATACTAATTATGACTATTACCGTGGAATTAATGGTATTCCTTAGATAGCAGGTTGTCACATTAGCATTGAACATGAGAGAAAATAAAACTTCTCCAACAACTAAACACATCCAGCTCCAGTGACATGTTCCTCTGAATCTATCATGTAGGTTGTAATGAGGAGGGGGTTAGAAAAACATTCTGGTGACTGGAAAATCTATAAACTATCCATAACATAGATATATACCAATTGGTTTCCATTTATTTGTTATGTATATTAAGGTTAGAAATTCTAATCTAACCTTGGATTGCACACATGACTACTTACCTACCCATTCCCAAGGTACAAAATGCCGACGAAGCCTTATCAACCACCAACTACTTCCATACCCATTTGCCACTTAATACTTCTAAATATGAAGCGGGCATCTACTATTACCACATAATACTTTTAAAAGAGAAATAGGCAGGCTCTGCCATTTAAGACCTCAATTGAGGTAGACTCCGTCATTTAAGACCAATTCCCAAGGTCGACTTCAAGCATCGTCATTATTGATCTATTGGTCCTAGCTCAGAGACCTTTGACCACTATCTATAGCCTTATAAATTATAATAGCCATACTACTAGCGCATCTATCGTTATTAAAGTCTTAGCAATGTGAGAGACTGTACCCAAGCCACTTAATACCTCATTAAGAAGGACTATGCTGGCCTTTGACCATTTAACACCTATTTATAAGTAGGCCTTTGTGATTTAATACCTAACCCCAAGGCGAACTCCTCACTGGTACTATCTAACCGACATTACTTGGAAATCTCATTGGGCTACTTAATACTTCTTTTATAGGAGAGAGGTGAATCCTAGATCAGTCACTTAGTACCTCAAACCCGAAGCGAACCCTTCCCGAGATATCCATTATCACTCTTAATTATAAATACAAAATCTCATTAGGCTGCTTAGCACTTCTTTTATAGAAGAGAGGTGAACCCTAGATTAGTCACTTAGTACCTCAAACCCGAAGTAGAGATATCTAGTATCACCTTATAAATATGGAATCTCATTAGATTACTTCTTTCGGTAGGGAGGCGGGCCTTAAGATAGCCACTTAATATCTCAACACAGAAGTAAACCTTTTTAGAGATATCCCTCAGCGCTCCTAATTCCAAATTTGGATCATTTAATACTTTCCAATTAAGAAAGCAAGTCCAATCTCTCACATCGTCATGAGTCCTTGGATTATTGATATCTCACATCAGTAATAAGTGCATCCGACTGCCGGTAGCCTCAAAGTGAAGCGCAATGTTCCATCGAGTGACTCTACTAACCTCGCATCACCAACCCACTAAGTCCAATTGACTATCCTAAGTATTCACTTATAATATCTTAGGTTGACATTGGACTTAGCTTACTAATTCCCTTTTTATTTGAGGCAATAAGATTTACCTTAAATAATTATCTACCCATAAATCCCCTTTTAACGTTCATAAATGTCAATTTGTCTATAAAATCCTAACTGACATTTCCTAAGACATTTATGTATGATTACTAATTTCAAATTAGTAACCTTTTTATATATATTCCATTTTTATCAGTCTCATTGATCCATTTGTGCCTGTTAATTGTAACTCCCAAATTCATTTCTATTAATTGCCCATTAATTGGAGTTACGGTCTTTAATTCACATACCAACCAATTGTAACGCCTAATCTAACCTGATCCATTAATTCCCATTAGTTGCTCATTAATTGGGGTTACAATCTGTTATTTCCTATTAATTATTGGCAACACCTAATTTGTTGCCCAATAATAGGAATTACTACCCTTCCTAATTCTACCTATTCGCTTCCTTATATATAATAATAATTAACGAACGTCACACATAAATAATGCACGAATAAACATTGTTCTTAATTATTAATGCAATAAATACGTATAAACTACATAATAAAACTATCTATTCTTATCTAAATATATATTAGTCATAAATGTTTAACTAGAATATACTTTCCATACTGGAATTAGATTCCTTAGGAAGATTTTCTGCAATGATTTCCATAAATTAGTTAAACACAAAGAGGAAAGATTGACTCCATTTGAAATTACAAGGAATGAATTTTCTTTTTAATTGGAATAGACAGTGTAAACTACGAAGAATAAATCTGTATTTACACTTCTCTTCCCTTTTTGTTTGTAGGCATTCCTTGTTAAATAAACGTTCCCCTTTCAAATCAAAACTGGAAAAGGTGAACAAATTTATAAAAGTCTGTAACATCCCATATATAGAGGCCAAAAGCTAAGCACTACGGATGCTACAGTCATCCATAGTATTAAATTCTAGTGACGAAATATGGCAATGCTAATGGTATCCATAATATCAGAAGCACTTGAATATGAACAAAACCATAGATTTCCAAAACCAATAATTTCTGTGATTACAATTCAAATAAAATCATATCTAAGTTACAAAATCCCCAAACGTATTCCCAGGCAATGATCAAATATAATTACAACAATACGCCAAGAGCGACATATGAAGATGCCCCCTTGGATGATCAAAGCAATATAGACATAACAATCTTAATACACAGCGGAAACAAACAAAAAGAATTCCTAATGTAGCTATCCGTCAGCCACCTACTCGTCTTCGGAAGCTTATTCGCCAAATCTGCTAAAACCTAAAAACCTAAACCCTCGACCTACTCAAATCAATTTTGAGCACCCGAGAGTTTAAGGAGAAACAAAAACTCGAGTCAGACATAAAGTCTGGTATGAATAATTCTGTTATATCTCAGTTTATTGATATTTAGTGAGACTACGCAGCTTAGCGGAACGGTTTTCCCCTCTCTAATATCCCTTTTCAAAACATATATTTTGCAAATCCTTTTCTGCAACCAAACTGGTTAATCAACTAATTCTAATAATAATATAGCAAAATCCATTAAGCTAAAATAGGAAGTAAATAGACTAACTGTCTAAAATCTGAGCTAACTGCCCTCGTTTGGACTAACTGTCCTAAATCTGATTGTACCAAAATAGCAGTATCCTTTATGCTAATAAACGGACTATCTGTCCATAAAACAGGTAAAAAGTGGATTAATTGTCCTTAATAGGTAGTAGGGTCCGTTATGCTAACAAATGAATTAACTGTTCATATCTGGGCTAACTGCCCTTATCTGGACTGACTGTCCTCAAAATGGACTAACTGTTGGAAATTTAAATGAGCTAACTACCCAAATTTTCTTATGCTTAACCACTCTTTAAATTTTCCTTGAAAGCTTTTCTCAAAATGATTTAGTCCGTCAAATTATACATATACAAGGAAAACATATCTTTAGCTTTACTCTAAGCTATTTTTCCATGTTATATATACTTTACTCAAAATAGTGTTGATGATGTTCAATAAGGATTAACTAACCTTTTAAATTAAGTTAAAGTCCTTTATAACTTAAATATTTAGGCTATTTTGCCTACTTTTTACATTCGAAACCTTTGTTTAAACCTTTAAACAAGCCCTTCAAAACTATAGAAGGTAACCCCTTCGAAACCATTGAAAACCCTTTCAAAACCCTTGAAAGTGCCCCTTTCGAAAACATTGAAGGTAACTCCTTCGAAACTAATAAAAGCCTTTCCTTTAAAAGCTTTAAAATATAAGACATCCTCTTTTAAAACCATTTAAATCTTGCCTTTTGGAAACTTGGGAATAACCTTCCTTTTCATCTTTGTCGAAACCCTGGGGAACCACCCCTTTCGAAACCATTAATCAAATTTTTCGAAAGCATAAAAACTAAACTCTTTAGAAAGCACTTTGGGTTCAATTTAAAACAAGTGGATACCTTTCGAAATCGTACGAAGTTTTCTACTTCGAAACTGTTCGAAGTTTTCTACTTCGAAACCATTTAAAATGTTTCGACCAAAACATTTGGATTAAGCCATCAAGTAGAGAAAAAGGATCAGAAAAACATTAGATTCAAAAGCATCTACTTCGAAACCCTTTGAAAGTAACACTTTCAAAACCATTTCATAAACAATGTAGTGATGGTGTCGAAACCATCCCTTCAAAAGCAATGGAAAGGTGGCCAAATTTTAGAAAACAAAAGGTCCCCTTCAAAACCATCTGGATCGAAAGGTAGGAAGCGACAGCTATGGTTTCGACCATGTCGAAAGCAATCATTTAAAACAAGAAAGCAACCCAATCGAAACCTTTCCTTTTAAACCATTTGATTTAGTCGAAAGCATTTAGGTCGAAAGTAACTTAGTCGAAAGCTAGCAGGCGTTCTTTTCCTCAAAACCAAAACAAAGCCTCACCTCTTTCGAGACTCCTTGGTTTCGACCCTATACTTTCACCCTCTTCTAATTTACTACGTACCAGTTTCCTGATACCATGTGCATTGGTTTCAACCTTGTCGAAAGGGGTGGAACAGAGGCGGAACCTATGTGCCAAAGGAGACGAAATAGTTAAAAGCCTGTTTATTTGTACTCTAAAACAGTTCTTTTGTACGTAACCTGCCTTGTTTGTCTAAATTTGATTGGTTGCCATATTACTTTTTCAAAAGTGTTGCCGACTTTCCCAATTTAGCAATTTAAATTATTTTTGCAAAAGTCCCCTTCTCCTCTATAATTATATAAAACATTTAAGTCACATACCTTAAATAATTTTATATAACCATTAAAACATTTTGGAAAAATGTGGAAAATTTCTAGAAAATCACTTTATATATGTTTTCTAACATATAAAAATTTCAGATCCAAATAACTAATTATTTTCCCGTAAATAATTTATAATCCAAATTACCATTTTCTTTACTAGAAAATTCATATTTAATCCACGAAAATTCAGAAAAATCTGAAAATTGAAACCCATCTCTAAAATATCTTTTTAGGTCTTTATAAAAATTCGCAAGGCAATTGAATGTCATTTAATAGGGTTTTTATCTCAAAACATGTCATAAAATCTATATTAACATACATAAAGGTAAAACATACCATCAAACAAGTCAGGATAAGTATCTCTAATCCCGCTCTTAACCTTCCAAGTACAGTCTCTGTCATCGTCACTCCACTGGACTTTAACTAACCTAACCATCTTGGTTCTAAGCCTCTTCTCATCTCTCGCAACAATGCGAACCGGCTTCCTCACTATGGTCAAGTCTGGTTCTAACACTAAATCATCTAGCACTATCGGTGCAATAGTAGTCTCCAGGTCTCTAACACACTTTCTGAGATGAGAAATATGAAAAACATCGTGGACACCTGCCAATGCTCCGTAACTCAAGTCTACACCCGAGCTTCCCGATACTCTCAAGAATAGGAAAAGGTCCAACTAACCTAGGAGATAACTTCCCCGATTTCCCAAATCTAACCACATCCTTCATCAGTGACACCTTGAAGAAAACCTGGTCCCCAACTAAGAACTCCAAATCTTTTCGTCTCTTATCTGCATAACTCTTCTACCTAGACTGAGGCTCCTTTATTCTATCCTGAATGACCTTAAATTTCTCTACATCCTCTCTAACTAGATCTGGACCAAGAATCAACTTATCCCTCGTCTCCAACCAACATCTGGGAGATTTGCATGGCCTTCCATACAAAGCTTCAAAAGGTGCCATCCCAATACTAATCTGATAACTATTGTTATACGAAAATTCGACTAGATGCAGATGGTCCTCCCATGATCCCTCGAAATCTAGAACAGAAGCTCTTAACAAATCTTCTAAGATCTTGTTAACTCTATCCATTTTTCCATCTATCTGTGGATGGTAAGCAATACTCATCTTGAGCTTGGTTCCCAAAAATTCCTGCAGACTCCTCCAAAACTTGCTAGTGAACAAGGAATCTCTGTCACTAACTATACTGCTATGAACTCCATGCAGTCTAACCACACTCTTCATGAACAACCTTGCTAAAATAGGTGCCATCCTACTTGACCTAACTGGAATGAAATGGGTACTCTTGGTCAATCTGCCACTATAACCCATATACTTTCATTTCCTCTGCTCGACCTTATCAACCCCTCAATGTAATCCATAGAAATAGAATCCCAAATTCCATACTGGAATATCTAATGGCTAACCAAATCACTTGGCTTCTAGTGTTCGGCCTTTGCCTGCTGGCAATTCAAGCATTGCCTTACACATAAGCCAATATCTCGTTTCATACCCTTCCAGAGGAAACTCCTCTTTATATCCTGATACATCTTGGTACCTTCGGGATGTATAGTGAACTTCGAACGATGGCATTCCTCTAAGACTTCCTTCCTTATGTTTCCTACACTCGGAACACATAATCTTCCTTTCTTTCTCAACCACCCATTTTGGTCAAGACTGAAATCTTTAAAGTCATCGCTCTTGGTTCCTTCCTTTAGCTTTCTAATCCAATCAAGTAACACTGGATCCTCCATTTTCTTAGAAGCAATTCGCTCGATCAACACTGGTCGAACTTGCAAACAAGACAATACAACCATATTTCCACTAGATCCATCCTCGGATCTCCACTGCACTCTATAATATGCTAATGCTTCTAAATGTTTCCACTCATCAATCATCACTAACACTGCATTCCGATTCTTCCTGCTAAGCGCATCTGCAACCTTGTTGCCTTTCCCTGGTGTGTACTCGATCCCAAAATCATAAGCGGCTATAAACTCTAACCATCTCTGCTGTTTCATGTTCAGCTCCTTCTGAGTGAACAAATACTTCAGCAACTTATGATCTATATGTAGCTCAAACATTTCTCCCAAAAGGTAGTGTTTCCACACCTCCAAAGCAAAAATCACTGTAGCCAATTCCAAATCATGCGTTGGATATCTGACCTCATATGGTCTAAGCTGTCTAGAAGCATAGACAATCACTTTACCTCTCTACATCAGCACATCTCCTAATCCTGTTTCGCATGCATCAGTATAAACTACCAAATCATGATTCCCCTCTGGAACAACCAATACAAGTGCATGTGTCAATAAGTGTTTCAAACTCTAGAATGCTTCCTAAAAATTATTGGTCCACACAAACTTCACATCCTTCCTCGTTAGCTTGGTCATCGGTGCTACTATCCATGAGAAATCTTTAATGAATCTCCGATAATAACCGGCCAACCCAAGGAAACTCTTTATCTCAGTTACTGTATTAGGTCTCTTATAATTATTTACCACTTCGATCTTAATCGGATCCACTGACAACCCTTCCTCTGAGACTACATGTTCACCTCTTTCTTCCAAAAGTGACACTTCGAAAACTTAGCCTTCAGCTAATGCTGCCTCAACGTCTCAAGCACCACTATAATACGAACTTCATGCTCTCTTTCATCATTAGAGTAAATCAAGATATCATCTATGAAAACCAACACGAATCTATCCAAGTGCTCTCGGAAAATACGGTTCATCAAATCCACCAAGAAAGCTGGTGCATTCATCAGTCCAAACGGCATAACCAACCATTCGTACGACCCATACCTGGTCCTTAACACTGTCAAAGGTATACTATCTTCTGCTACCCTGAGTTGATGGAATCCTATCGCCAAATCCAACTGGGAAAATACCTTTGCTCCACTCAACTGGTCAAACAAATCGTCAATCATGAGCAACGGATATCAACTCTTTATCGTCCTCTCATTCAACTTACGATAATTGATACATAGCCTCAACGATCCGTCTGGCTTCTCAGGAAACACTACTGCTGCACCCCAAGGCGAATTGCTCGGCCTAATAAAATTCTTGCCTTACAGATCCACTAATTGCACCTTCAACTCCCTCATCCCTGAAGGGGTCATCCTACTCGGTGGCCTACTCACTAGTTTTACTCCTAGAAACAAATCTATCTGAAACTCAACGGCTCGCTTCGGCGACAATCCTACTACATGCTCAAACACATCTGCGAATTCTCTAGCCATGAAAACTCGGCTCAGCTCATCATCTGCACCCAACAAAGTAAACACCTCACTGCTAGAACATTCTATTATGAAAACAATCTGGTCGCTACAATCAGGGTGTCTAAGAGATATCATCCTTTCCTAGCAAAATATCCTAGCATCGTACTCACTTAACCAATCCATACCAAGGATAATCCCGAACCCAAATAATCAAACACATGCAAACTGCACACAAAAGTATGACCTAACAGGTTGAACTCAAACTGGTCACACCTCAACCCTAGAGTTGCATACCCTCCTATTAGATTCACAACCCGTAAGAAAGTAACTAAATATGTGGGTTCAAGGTTAAGCTTATCTATCAAACATCTATATATAAAAGAATGCTATGCACCGGTATCAAATAAAACGCTAACAGACATACCATGAATCTAAAGCGTTCCTCCAAGAACTGCCTTTCCCTTCTCCTGGACTATTGGCTTATGTTACACCAAAAAATCCACCTTTCAACTAAGTCGGAAGGACTTTAAACAAAGACCAAGAAAAGAAGAGTTCAGACCAAACCATTCGAAGGAGTCAAAGGGATGCTGCCATCAAAGCTTAATAACTTCAAGACCTTTCAAAGAAGGTGAAGAAGTCGAATCAAGTACTAGCAACCCCTTCAAAAGCTATAATAAGCCTTTCGAATCGGTCAAATATCCATCCAGGACACCATTCAGCAATGTTGAAAGGTGCTATGAAGAAAGCAATACTAAGAAAACAGCAAAGGTGGAAGAATAATAAAAGACCTTCGACAACGTCGAAAGGAGGACTGGCCTTCGACAAGGTAGAAAGGTTAGGAGAAAATGAAGAAGCTACTAGAGCATGACAAGAAGAACGAGGACACCTTTCGACAACGTCGAAAGGAAGCATAACCTCCGACAACATTGAATGGTAACGTAACCTTCGACAACATTGAATGGGAACATAGCCTTCAACAACATTGAAGGGGAACATAGCCTTCAACAACATCAAAGGGAATCATAGCCTTCGACAACATCGAAAAGAACATCTTTCGACAACGTCGAAAGAAGGCATAGCTTTCGACCAGGTCAAAAGGTTCAAACAGCATACAAAGGAACACCTTTCGACAACGTCGAAAGGAGGCATAGCTTTCGACCAGGTCTAAAGGTTCGCAACAGCATATAAAAGGAGGACCTTCTGACATTGTTGAAAGAAAGGGCGTGGAAGGGAGGCTGCCTGCATCTATAAATAAGACCCAAGGGTTCACGATTTGGGGATCTAATTTCTCTCATTCAAAAATTGTATTTTCGTTAACAAAGCATTGTAAACCTAATTTAGGGAATTAATTATTTGGGGAATTCAATGAAATAACATTTCTTTAGATGGAAAATGGGAAGTCTTGTGCATTACTGATCTCTTTACTGATTATGAAAGCTTTTGTCTGATTAACTTTTATATTTCAAGTTTAACTCCATCGAAAGGCACCTATCGACAAGGTCGACAACTCTTCTAATCCTGACATTTTCTATTACCTTCCGAAGTCATCAACTCTGTAGTCTAAAGCTTTCGACAAGGTCGAAACCTATTCTTCAAACACCAAAACTTAGGCTAACAGATTCAACCCGAAAGAAGTTATCCCCATAGCTTTTGACAAGGTCGAAGCCCATTCCAAATCCACTAAAGAATAATACTTCTTGCCTAAACCTAAAGGAAACTAACACACAAGCTTTCAACAAGGTCAAAACCTACCTTTAAGAGACTTAACTCAGGGAATTTCAATCTGATTGAAAGGTGGACTTTCGAAGGAGAATTCACACTTTCTCATCAGTATCGAAAGGTCACTTAATCCAAAGTCCATACCTTTCGACGACGTCGAAAGGTTTAATTTGAGAAATATCAATAAATAAAACCAAATCGAGAAGCAATTCCTATGGGAATCACACTCACTATTCGTATGAAGGATTATTCATCTTTCTTAGCATTACTTTGGGGTGTTGACAATAAATCTTGTTAACATTTTTGGCTAGAAGGAGGGCCTAAAACTCCGACTTGGATAAACCCCTAACACTACTATTCTCTAACCCAACTTGGATCAATCCTACATCAAGTTTATTTGCTTTGGAAAATCATGGCTAGAAGAATTAAGCGATCTGGACAAGGGTCTTCTGAACCACATTTAACAAGGTTCTCCCAAGTAATCATAAAGGATTTTAATCAGAATAAGGAACAAAGACTAAGGCTCAAAGCTCTTAGAAATATAAACCAGAAAAAAGCGGAATCTTATGATCTCGAGAAATAGTGCTTAAACCCTTTCCATGTTGGCCCTACCCCAATCTTTGCACTCGGAAAGAAGACAAATGGAAGCGACAATATCTTTAATCAAATGAGAAGAACAATTCAGCATTATTCCAAAGGCACAATCTTTGAGGGAGAAATAATGAATGATTATAATGCCTTGCAGACAAATGGCAACCAACTGCAACAAGAATACTTCCAACTCAAGAGGTTTAAAGGGTAGCGAAAAGAAAAGCAATCGAAGATCATAAAACAATAAGGCTGAAGAATAAAATGTCAAAGAGCCATCCTCAAGAATCAAGCTTCAAATCTAGACTTCCAAAGGAATGCAATTTTACAACATCTATGGAAAATGTCTACTTGCTTACTAGGGATGAGCTTAACTATTGGCCATCATAGAAAAAGAGGCCAAAACATGAAAAGAATTTGGGAGAATCCTACTGCCACTATCATATGATGAATGGTCATGAAACCAACCACTGCAGAGCCCTAGAAGAGACGATCATAAACTTCTTTCGTCAAGGAAAAATCCATGAGTTTGTAAAAGGAATTTGAGATAAAGTCAATAAAGAGCAAATTTTTATTAAGAGAAAATCTACATAGTTAGGAACGAAATGCTCCTTATATTTGGATACCACCTAAGATGGCAGTCTACCTAAGATGGTAGAAAAGCCTCTATCCGCGCTGAGATAACCAGGGCAGAGCACCTCTTCGAGGGAGGACAGGTAAGCCTTTAGCCGCACCATAAGATGGCCAGACTAAAGCACCGGACAAGCCCTTGGCCGTGCCTTTGGTCAGGTCAAGGCACCTCCTGGAGGGAGGTTGGAGTAAGCTTTATCCATGCTATAAGATGCCCAGGATAAAGTACCGAACAAGCCCTTATCTGCGCCATTCTATGGCCAGGTTAAGGCACATCCTGGAGGAAGGACACTGTAAACCTTTATTCGCGCCATAAGTTGGCCCGGGTAAAGCACCGAACAAGCTTCTGTCCGCGCCGCAAAAGGCTCAGGGCAGGGAACCTCCTGGAGGGAGGTCAGATAAGTCCTTGGTTCCAGCCTTTATGATGAGCTAACCAAGATCACCGGACAACAATGGACTAAGAAGTCCAGGCACAAGAAGAGGCTCATCAAATAATGGACTAAGATGTACAAGCCCAATGGGAGGCTCATTCAATAAAGGACTAAGACGTCCAAGCCCGAGAAGAGGCTCATCAAATCATGACTAAGACATTCAAGCTTGAGAAAAAGCATATCCGATCATGGACCGAGGCGTCCAAGCTCAAGAGGTAGCTAATCAGATTATTTCTATATATATTCAAAACTTGAAGGGTTCGTACATGTCAAAGAAGACAGAAGGAAAGGAGTGGGATAGACTTCGCTTATTATTACCCGAAACTAGGTTTCGGGACTTCCATTTCTAAACTTCAGCTATTAGTACTCGAATGAGGGTTTCAGGTCTTTCATATATAAATTCCACCATCTAACGCCCGAATCTGGGCTTCGGGTCTTTATCAATCACTGACTTATTATACCCGAATCTGGGTATCAAGACTACTGCTTAAGTAAACCCTAATCTGGGTGCAAGATCATTGGATTTCTATTCATCACAAATGCCCAAATTTGGGCCAAAGAATATCATCATAAAGTTCACTGTTAAGAGTTTCTGAATAGGTACTTCGATTTTCTGACTTTTTAAATCTCATTAATGTTGAGGAATGGGTCGAAGAGTTACTCCTTCAAAATTTCAAACACTGATTTCTGAATCAGGTCCTTTATTAAATGAGGGTTACATTCTAATATTTATACCCCAATAATAAAGTGGAATTTTCTATCGGCAAATTTCAAACTTTCCAGCCAAGTGGAATGAGTTACATTCTTGATAATCTCTTATTATGGTTAAAGATGAGATTTTAACATTTAGTATAAGCTATTTTTCATACAATTAGCAGGATGATTTGTTCATCTAATCAAACGACATACATAGACAAATATGTCATTTTCAAGCTAACAATTAGAAATATTGTTTGCTACATGCTTTTCAGGAAAATCAGAACAACAAGGAATAACAAAAGATTCAGCAGAAACAGAAATAATGAACGAGCTATCAAAAAACGCCACATAAATGACATCACGGAAAAGGATTGCAAATCAGGTGCTACTTTCCAAATTTATATGATTTACATAAGTCATGAGATAATTTACAAGTCTACGAAGTTGTTTACAAATATATCTATACAAAACAAGTTCATTAGAGTTAGACATACAAATAAATTAAAAATCTTAAGTGGCCATATTAAGAGTTTCCGCAACTGAAGGATTTATAATGTGACGAATTGCAACATAGAGAACCTCCTTAAATGTCTTTTCCTTTCTTCTTATGTTGTTCTCGTCGCAATCGCATCAATGTTGGTCTTCAGGGTGCGATTGAAAGCTCTATTTACAACTTTGACTGTTTTATTCTCTCTTTCCAACTCTACGACGCGCTTGTCAAGCAAGTAGTTGTCGTGCTCTAACTTCTAGATCTTAGCAGCATACTCATTGATGGTCCGGGAGTACTTCATTTTCTGTTGCTCATCAAAATATTTGGCTATTTTGAATTTTACTCTACTACACCAGTTTCCCATGGCATTATCGTCTAAGCCCAGGAGAGGATTGAGCATGGTTGGGAATTTTTCGGCCGCAAGAAGTTTCGATCTGGTGGGTTTAGCAACCGAAGGAGTAGAGTAAGGGACCGGCAAGTCAATACTCAAGATCTTGTCCCCCATAATGAACTCCAAGGAGGCACACTGAGCCTGACTATCTTTTAATTTCAACTCCAAATCACTTATTTGCTGAATAAGTTCAGACATCTTTTGATCGAAGTCGATCGTGGGATTTGTCTTCACTTGTCGTTTAAGCGTGGTGATCATCTCATCTTTCTTCTTAATATTAGCCTTGAGATAGGCAATATGGTCTTTGTGACCACTGGCGATGGTTTTTTGGAGAAAGTATCTCTTATGCCATTTCACAGCTTCAACGTCGCCACCAAAACGCTCTAGTAAGACTTCACCGTGGACCATGATCCCTCTGCTCGCTGTTAACAGTCTCACTCTGATAGCATCGACGTGTGACAATAATTTTTGAGAAAGAGGAGTCATAGATAACTGTAGCTCCTATTTAAACAAAAGAAATGGAATAAAAATCAAGATAGAGATAAAAGATATCTTTATTATCATCATCACGGATAACAACTAAAACAACGACAAAGTTAAAAGATACAACATGCAATTTGATTACATTTAAAGTTTAGAAACTACTTTCCTAACTTTATCTAAAGAATTAGCTGAAAGCATAACAGTCGAATAAAAGGGCATAGTAACTCCTTCATGGTTTTTTACTGGTGGGCATTGGCTATAGTCCCATTTCCCAACTGGGGAACTATCATGACCACAAATTAATTTAGAGTGAAATGTTCTGATCTCTTTAAGGAATGCTTCCTTCTCAGTGCCGAGGAGGTCAAAATAGAGGTGAGGGTATTCCAAGTACAATTTTTGTAAATCCCAAAGAAAGAAATATCTCGCTAATTTTGAAGTCTTTAAAATTGGTGCATTTTCAGAGTAAAACCTTCTCAATTTAACATATTGGCTTAAATGGTCTCTAGGGACGAGTCGACTTAAAGAACTGTCATTCTGAAATAATATAGTAAAGAGAAGCTAAGCTTAAAGAAAACAGAGCAAAAACATATATTCATACATCAATTAATTGTTACATATTCAACCATTCATCTGGTTCATACAAAATAGACTTGGAGAAAAACTCAGAAACAAATTTATCTTTATAGTACTTAAGCTTTTCGGGGGGGAGAGATCTTGAGGAATCGATCTGACCTGCGGTAAGTTCCAGCAAGCTCCAGGATGTGGTTCAGATCCGAATTCATCCAAGTATCTTTTATGGAAACGTCTGAGTAAACCCCCGCTGAATTCACCTAAGTACAAAAAATCTATAATCGAATGCCTAAAATAAGTTTTATACAAGAAATTAACTAAACTATCCCTTTCTTCAATCATCATCCAAAATAAAGTAAGCAACTCTCGATTCTCCTTTAAGAGAGCGTCGTATCGGAGAAGCGCTCTCTTTAATAACGGGGCAGCCCTTTGATTTTTAAAAGATGCTAGGACAGAAGCACTCCGGTCAAGACTGTGATACTTTTCAAAGAGGATGTTATGCTCCTTTATCTATCTGTCTAATTCACTATATAACTTGTTAATTTCTACTTGTTTCCTTTCAATTTTTGTTTTATATTCTCCTTATCTAAAAAGAATGATTTTACACTAATTATTATTTTTGAAGAGAAAGATGTTTAAATAGGGAAATCCATACCTGAGAAATTGGGATGGAAGCCTGAAGGGCCAACTCCTTTCCTTTTGGATCCTCTATATGAATGGGAGCAGATTCTTCCTCATGAAGAGCAGAAGGCCGGGGATGCGGGTGGCATATCTTTCTATGGAGATGGTTCTTTTTCAAGAAACTCAGCTTGGTTGCCCACATTCTTTTCAGAAGCTCCAGATGGGCCTCTTTTGTCTCTACCAAGGCCTTGGCCCCCGGAAGGGTCATCATCATTGTCATCGTCGTCATTATCATTGTCACTACCTTCATCACCATCATCATCCTTTTCCTCATTAGCGTCATCTGTGTCACCCTCCTCTTCAGAGTCAGATTCAATTTCGAAGGAATAGACATCTAAAGAAAGGATTTTGGTTGCATTAACTTCCACATCGCCCTCGGGTTCATTACCCTACTTTATCTAGTTGATTTTTCCCATTACTCATTTGGCTAAGGCAAGGTCAAGTGAAGGATAGCTAAAGTTAGGACAATTCTTGTAGTTGTCAGTGTATGCGAGCATAAGAGCATCTTTATAGTTCTTTAGCGTCATTGCCTGAGGGAGATGTCGAAAAATTGAGATACTTGCCGCTTGACATCGGAGAGGGTATGCAAGTTTGAGTGAAGCCCTGGTCTTCTTTAATTTACCTTTCAGAGAAGAGTTCTTGGCAACCAGCAGGCGAGCTTTTTCATCTTCCGTATCTTTCAGAGTAAGATCCATGGCAATTTTTTCATCATTGGTAAGTTGGTGGACCTGCTTCTCTGCTTTTAAATCAGCCTCGACCCTAGCAACAGAAGCTTTTAATCGCTCCAACTCTACGGAGGCGTTGTTTTTGGCAGTGGTCAAGGAAGATACTTGATTTTTAAGCTTGGAATTTTCTTCTTGCAGCTTGGAGGATCCAGCTGTAGACTTTGAAACATGTTTGTTCAAAGCTATCCAACTCCTATAAATCTGCAGCGAGAAGTGTAACACAAGTTAGAAATTAGAGAAAACCAATGGTGATAAGGTCAATTGAGTAAAAGCTTACCAAAAGTTGCTGCTCTATCAGAGAGCGATAATTCTCCGCCAAGTCTGGAGTGAAAGAGGGCGGACAAGAAGAAGTGAAGGATTCAAAATACAGAATGAGCTCGATCATTTCCTCAAAACTTGTAGATGGAGGAGTAGGAGATGATGACTTCGGAGGAATTTTTTTCATGGGAGGAGTCGTTAATAAAGCTAGCTGCATCTGCTCAAGTGCAGCTGGAGAATCAGAAATTGAGATGCGGGAAAAAGGATCTATAATAGGCTCGCTCCGGTTTATCTATAGAGGCTTCAACAATGGGGCTCTTTAGGGCTTGCTCAGGAGATAGGCGCTTTTCTTCTTCCTCCACAGCTAAGATTTTCACCACTTTCTCCGGGGGCACGCCTTCAGGAGACTCCCTTACTTTTCTTTTAAAGGTTTTCATGGATATGGCAAAGGCCGCAATGATTGATGTCACTCCAGAAGTTGATGGAGGAGGGGCGAAGACACTATAACTTGAGAAGAAGCTGAAAAAAATTCGAGCAAATGTAAAGTCAGTCAAAGTAATTCAAAGAATTCCAGGGACAAAAAAATAAAATACTAGACCAATGATGTACCAGAAGGATCGGCCCAAATTGGTGACATTGGAGAGAAGTGTTCAGCATCTCCTAGGGAGTGGAAGCATTTGCCACACGAAGTGTGCAAGATAGAAGGAGGAGTCCCTAAGATCCTCTGTCCCGGTAGCAACAGTGAGTGCTTTCTTAAGTTTGAGGGAGTTAGAAGCATCAATCTTCCCAATCTGTTTTGAAGCCACAGTTAGAGAATCAACTGTCCTTATGTTTACCTCATTAAGCTTCTTGGAAGAGACACCTAATAAAGTACGAGATTAGTTAACATAAAACATAAAGTAGGAGAAAGACAACACAAGACCAGATTTATGGGGAGAGGCAAAATTCCCGCAAATATTAGCAAAACATCCAACAAAGAAGAACTGGTTCTCCCAGTCCCTGAATTTGTTGACCCCATCTAATATTAATTTCTTATAGGGGTTGACTCTGTATATTTGATTATTGAGATTGCTCAGCCTTACCAACCTGGTTAAGAAATATAGCACTTTAGCATTGAGAAAGAGGAGCCCAGATTCCAGTGCCAACATCTCTAAAAACAAGAGATGAGTGTAGACGTTTGGAGATAGTTGAATCAGGGAAATTCGGACATAAGATAGATATGAAGATAAAAACTCTGGAAAAGGTAAGAATCCGTCATGCCATATGTGAATGGCAGTGTAAGCAAAATACCCTTCAGGATGGTTGTCAATGGTGTTAGTTTCCTGGGGAGGGATAGCTTCAATTCCAGTAATACCAAAATCCCTAAGGATGGCATTGACTTCATCATGTGATGCAATAGCAGAATGCTTTGAAATGGCTTCAGCTTTCTTTGGAGAGCTCATGATCCTACCAGGTGAAAACGTTTTAGTTGAAAACTTTGATTATTTATGAATTTAAAATGCATTCGAGAATTAAAACAAAAAAATTTACTTAGATAATTTAAATATGAAAACAAACATAAAACTTTAAGATTGTGCAAACAGTTTGAGTCAGGAACCAAATAGCTTTGCTTGAGCTTTCAACAAAGTCGAAAGGACAATAGCATCAATTTTGAACTAATATATCTTAACATTGTCGAAAACCTAAAGAATAAATAAATAATAATATTTGTTTCCTAAGCTAAAATAATAATAATATTAGTTCCCTGAGTTATCGACAAGGTTGAAAGGATGAGACATAACATTAATCCATTCAACCCTTTTTTGACAATGTCGAAATCTCTATGGGAGCCTGGATACACTACAAGTGTAGCATAAAGCTAAGCAATAAAACCTTTTGACATTGTCGAAACCAATAATTTAAATTCCTAAACAAAAATATTAATGTTGTCGACATTATCGAAGGGTCTGGTTAGTGTTGTCGAAAGGACTGGTCAATGTTGTTGAAACCTATCTAACCCATAGAAGTCAAATGATTTGGAAGGTTTCGACCTTGTCGAAGGCTCGTTGTCGAAGGGGTCAAAGGGTCCAACTAAGTCAAAACGTTTAACTATCGAAAGGGTCGATCCACTCCACTCAACTACATATCATTTCGACAATGTTAATCAAATGGCACCACAACACCTTTCAACACCATCGAAAAGTGCTAAGAAAGAAAATCCAATATTACCATCTCAATCTCTTTCAAAAGGGTAGAAAGGTCATTTCATGCCGCCAAATTCATCATTTGTACACGAGAGGGTTCCAGGTAATCTAATCAGGTTTAACTAACCCTAAACCCGATTATAAATACAGGTTTCAAAAGTTTCTTAAAGAATAAGCAAATCAAATCTTTAAACCAAACGAACTCAAACTGAAATTCAAATTATCTAAATTTCAAAAGCCATAAAGATAATCAGTAAATCAAAAACCCAGGTCACAAACAAAAAGCAAAAATTAAATTCTTTTGGAATAAGAACTAAACCTGATAAGGGGATTTCTAATAAAAATCTTTGTCAACATCAAAATCTAAAGCAGGAAATAAATTCCATTAATCTAAGAGACTGAATTAAGAGGAAGTTTTTCAGCAAGCTGAACTAAAATCAAATTTCTATTTTGAGATCTGGAAATTGAAATTTAATTAAGCATGAATGAAGTTCGAATGAAAGTTAAAGAAACAAGGAATGATCTAAACTTATGGTGATTTGGAAATAAACTCAATTTCTAAAAAGCGTAGTTTTGGAAATTTTAGGGAATTCTTTCACTGTTGCTCGATAATTTTGATTTGCAGGTAAAACAAGAAGAAGGAGAAGAAGCATACTTTAAAAGAAAAGTCGCCCAGATTATCAACCGTTGGATAAGATTTGATTGAATGGCTTAGATCCACGCGGGAAGGCCAAAAGGCGGGAAGTTTTTATATCTTGACAAAGATGACTTGGAAAGTCAAGGACATCCTTTCACAAGGGGGGGCAAATGTTACACCGAAAAATCCACCTTTCAACTAAGTCGAAAGGACCTTAAACAAAGACCAAGAAAAGAAGAGTTCGGACAAAACCTTTCGAAGGAGTCGAAGGGATGCTGCCATCAAAGCTTAACAGCTTCAAGACCTTTCGAAGAAGGTGAAGAAGTCGAAGCAAGTACTAACAACCCCATCGAAAGCTATAGTAAGCCTTTCGAACCAGTCAAAGATCCATCCAGTACACCTTTCGACAATGTCGAAAGGTTCTATGAAGAAAGCAATACTCAGAAAACAGCAAAGGAAGAAGAATAATAAAAGACCTTTCAACAGTGTCAAAAGTAGGCATGGCTTTCGACAAGGTCGAAAGGTTAGGAGAAAATATAGAAGCTGCTAGAGAATGACAAGAAGAACAAGGACACCTTTCGACAATGTCGAAAGGAAGCATAACCTCCGACAACATTGAATGGGAACGTAACCTTCGACCACATTGAAGGGGAACATAGCCTTCAACATCATTGAAGGGGGACATAGCCTTCGACAACATCAAAGGGAAGCATAGCCTTCGACAACATCGAAAAGAACATCTTTCGACAACGTCGAAAGAAGGCATAGCTTTCGACCAGGTCAAAAGGTTCAAACAGCATACAAAGGAACACCTTTTGACAACGTCGAAAGGAGGCATAGCTTTCGACAAGGTCTAAAGGTTCGCAACAGCATATAAAAGGAGGACCTTCCAACATTGTCAAAAACAAGGGCGTGGAAGGGAGGCCGCCTGCATTCATAAATAAGACCCAAGGGATCACGTTTTGGGGATCCGATTTCTCTCATTCAAAACTTGTATTTTCTTTAACAAAGCATTGTAACCCTAATTTAGGGAATTAGTGATTTGGGGAATTCAATGAAATAACATTTCTTTAGATGGAAAAAGGGAAGTCTTGTGAATTACCGATCTCTTTACTGAATATGAAAGCTTTTGTTGGATTAACTTTTATATTTCAGGTTTAACTCCATCAAAAGGCACCTATCGACAAGGTCGACAACTCTTCTGATCCTGACATTTTCTGTAACCTTCCGAAGTCATCAATTATGTAGTCTAAAGCTTTCGACAAGGTCGAAACCTATTCTTTAAACACCAAAACTTAGGCTAACAGATTCAACCCAAAAGAAGTCATCCCCATAGCTTTCGACAAGGTCGAAGCCCACTCCAAATCCACTAGAGAATAAGACTTCTTGCCTAAACCTAAAGGAAACTAACACCCAAGCTTTCGACAAGGTCGAAACCTACCTTTAAGAGACTTAGCTCAGGGAATTTCAATCTGATTGAAAGGAGGGCTTTTGAAGGAGAATTCACACTTGCTCATCAGTATCAAAATATCACTTAATCCAGAGTACATACCTTTCGATGACGTTGAAAGGTTTGATTTGAGAAATATAAATAAATAAAACCAAATCGAGAAGCAATTGCTAAGGGAATCACACTCATTGTTCATATGAAGGATTATTCATCTTTCTTAGCATTACTTTGGGGTGTTGACAAGAAATCTTGTTAACAGCTTAGAAGCAGCAGGCTCCAATGCATACACCTTGCCCTTACCATCTCTAACTGGCTCCTTGCACTGGTTCTTTTAATGGCCTATCTGGTCATAGTTGAAGCACCTGGCATTCTTCCCCTTAGCCACATCTTTTGCCTTTCCAGTGCGACACTCATTAGCAAAGTGCCACTTCTTGTCGCACTTATAACAGACAATCTCAGACTTCCCTTTCTTTGCTGCTCCACCCTTTTGAGCACCTTTCTTGGGAACGAATTTCCTCTTCTGGCCATGCCCAACTTGGACCGCCTTATCCTTGCTCTTCTCCAGAGACTCAAGGACCTCCTCCTGCCTCATAGCCATCTCCACAATAATATCAGAAGGATCTCTAAGGTGATACAAAGTAACACTAGCCAATTCTGGCTTCAATCCTCTTATGAACTTCTCATTCTGCTTCAACACTGTACCCACTGAAGCATACCCATACCGGGCCAACTTTTCAAACTTCCTAGCATACTCGGCAACAGACATCTCACCCTGCACCAACTCAGAAAACTGCCTGATCAAAGCTGACTATGCCATAACAGACATGAACCTCTCCTGGAATCTCCTCTTGAAATCCTACCAGGTCATTGCCTCCTCATCAACCGTCATAGTCACATTGTTCCACTAGAACAATGTGGCTCCCTGAAGTTGTCTCGATGCCAACCTCCTCTTCTGCTCATCAGTGAGTCCCAAGTCTGCAAAAATCCTTTCACAGTGCAACGACCAGTTTTCTACCTCAATGGCATCCTCTATTCCCACAAACGACTTCCCTCCAAGCTTCACAAAATCACCACTCATCTTAGCGAAATGGTTAACTACCGAAACTTTCGAAAACCCTGCTCCTGCAGCATTTCCTCCTAACACTCCGGCTGCAACTCTCACCTGCATGATATTCCTAAAAAACTGATACATAGCTTCCATTCCGACTTGCGGGACCTCAACACCAACATACTCAGCTTGGGCCTGACCTTGACCTCTCCCCGCATCTGGTCCGACATTCCCCTCGGTGCTTCCCCTTCCAGGGTTAACTCTGCTTTTTTTACCATCCATATCTATATTCAAACCTCATGAAATACAGAAAGATAACCTAATCAAAGATAAGAGACTAGATATAAAGCACATACTTATATATATATAGCAAATACAAGTACGTTACTATAGCGTTATCCTAAACCCTAATCTTTTCAAATTCCTTTGGATTTTGTTTTCAAAATGAATTTTATTTAAAGTTTTTCATAAACCTATGCTTTGATACCAAGTTGTAACATCCCGTATCTGGAGGCGAAAAGCTAAGTGCTACGGATGTTGCAATCGTCCATAGTATTAACTTCTGGTGACGAAATACGGCAATGCTAACGTATCCATAATATCAGAAGCACTTGAATATGAATAAAATCGCAAATTTCCGAAAACAATAATTTCAGTGATTACATTTCAAATAAAATCATATCCAAGTTACAAAATCCCAATACGTATTCCCAAGCAATGATCAAATATAATTTACAACAATACACCAAGAGCGACATATGAAGATACCACGTTTGATGATCAAAGTAATATAAACATAACTCTCTTAATACACAGTGGAAACAAACAAAAAGAATTCCTAATGTAGCTATCCGTCAGCCACCTGCTCGCTTCGGAAGCTTATTCACCAAAATCTGCTAAAACCTGAAAACCTAAACCCTTAGCCTACTCAAATAAATTTTGAGCATCCAAGAGTTTAAGGGGAAACAAAAACTCGACTCGGACATAAAGTCTGGTATGAATAATTCTATTATATCTCTGTTTATTGATATTTAGTGAGACTACGCAGCTTAGCGGAACGGTTTTCCCCTCTTTAATATCCCTTTTCAAAACATATATTTTGCAAATCCTTTTCTGCAACCAAACTGGTTAATCAACTAATTCTAATAATAATATAGCAAAATCCATTATGCTAAAACAGGAAGTAAATAGACTAACTGTCTAAAATCTGGGCTAACTGCCCTCATCTGGACTAACTGTCCTAAATCTGATTGTACCAAAATAGCAATATCCTTTATGCAAATAAATGGACTATCTGTCCATAAAATAGGTAAAAAATGGACTAACTATCATTAAGAAGTAGCAAGGTCTGTTATGCTAACAAATGAACTAACTGTTCATATCTGGGCTAACTGCCCTTATTTGGACTGACTGTCCTCTGGGCTGACTACCCTCAAAATGGACTAACTGTCCGAACTTTAAATAAGCTAACTGTCCAAATTTTCTTATAGTTAACTACCCTTTAAATTTTACCTGAAATTTTTTCTCAAAATGATTTAGTCCGTCAAATCATACATATACAAGGAAAACATATCTTTAACTTTACTCTAAGCTATTTTGCCATGTTATATATACTTTACTCAAAATAGCGTTGATGATGTTCAATAAGGATTAACTAACCTTTTAAATTAAGTTAATGTCCTTTATAACTTAAATACTTAGGCTTTTCTGCCTACTTTTTACATTCGAAACCTTTGTTTAAAACCTTTAAACAACATGTTAAAAACCTTTAAACAACCCTTTTGAAACTATAGAAGGTAACCCCTTCGAAACCATTGAAAACCCTTTCGAAACCTTTGAAAGTACCCCTTTCGAAAAAATTGAAGGTAACTCCTTCAAAACCAATAAAATTCTTTCCTATAAAAGCTTTAAAATATAAGACATCCTCTTTTAAAACCATTTAAAACTTGCCTTTTGAAAACTTAGGAATAACCTTCCATTTCATCTTTGTCGAAACCCTGGGGAACCACCCCAGTAACATCCCCTATCTAGAGTCCCAAAACAAAGCGCTACATATGTTGTAGTCATCCATAGTATTAGCTTCTGACGACTAAATACGGCTATGTTAATGATATCAATAATATCAGAAGCATTTGAATATGAAACAAAACACAGATTTCAAAACAATTTTTTTTCACTTTATTACATTTCAATACCAATTGTTTCACATTCACAACACATAATTCCAAATCGTTACTAGGCACAGATCAAATATAATTATTACAAAATACGCTGAGAGCGGTATATGAAGATATCCCCTTGGTTGGTCAGAGTCATATGGTTATAATAAACCTAATACAAAACAACACAGCGGAAATTCCAACAAAACACAACAAGAACTGTTACTCCTAAATAGCTATCCATTTGCCTCCGGCATGCCTCCGGTAGCTTATTCGTCGTCCTACTAAAACTTGAAAAATACATTAATCCCCCAGCCTACTCAAATTAATTTTGAGCACCCGAGAGTTTAAGGGGAAAACATAAACTTCGAGTCAGACATAAAGCCTGGTATGAATAATACTATACATCTCGGTTAAACATGTTAAGTGAGACCACGTCGCTTAGCGGAACGGGTTTCCTCTCTCTAACATCCTTTAAAACATATCTTTTACAAAACCTTTCATAAAACCGTATTCTAGGCTCCTGCATCCACAATGGTTAAAACATATATTTATAAAACATTATGGTGATATGCATACTTGAAAATAATTAAGATTTCCCCATCTCCAATTAAAGTTTAATTATATCAAAGAGGGACTACCAATTCCACATTCGTTCTACTTAAGTTGATGTAGACTATCCGTCTCACACACGTAGTTTTCCTAGGATAACTATGAACCCATCATTTTACCACTTGACTCATGCTAGCCCCATGAATCTAACTATTTCATGTTAGCCCCATGAACTTTAATGCTCTTATGTTAGCCCCATGAGTTTATTTATATCATGTTAGCCCCATGATTATATTTTCCATTTGACTCATGCTAGCCCCATGAATCTATTTGTATCATGTTAGCCCCATGATTCTAATTGAATTTGCGATTAGATTCATGATAGCCCCATGAATCTATCTGCATCATGTTAGCCCCATGGTTCTATTTATATCATGTTAACCCCATGATTAACCTGTTTCCATTAGTATCCCTAACTTAGGTCATATTCATTTATTGTTTCCATTTTTACCCTCAAAACTCTTAGAATTCAAAACCTTTTGAAACCATTAAAACTCAACCCTCCGAAATCATTGAACCTCAAACCTTTCGAACCCATTGAACTTCAAACCTTTTGAAAGCAATAAAAAATTAGACATCCTATTTAAAACACTTGAAACATTGCCTTGGACAACCTTTGGAAACCCTTCCGTTTAAAACCTTCCAAAATCATTCAAAAATAAAAGCCTTTCGACCCCTTCGAGAGGTAACCTTTCGAATCCATCGAAAGCTTAGCCTTCGACCTCCTTTTAGAAACATTCGGTAAACAAAACCTTTCGAAGACATTAACCCTCTAAAACCTTTCGAAAACTTTCTAGGTTCAAATTCAAATAGGTGGAAATCCTTCTTTTAAAACCTTTCAACTTCATTGGAAACAACCTTTCGGCTAAGTCAAAAGTCCTGCTTCGAAAGCTTTAAAGCATCTTTTAAAATAACTCCTTTGAAAGCTTTGTGTTATACTTCAATTTATAAAACAAGGATAAGTCACCTAAGCCGAAAGCTTCCTTTCAAAAGCATTAGGGAAAAGGCTAATTTTAAAAACAGGCGAACCTTTTGACTGGGTCGGTAGGTTCAAAGTAAAACCTTTATAAAATAGTGGAAACCCTTCAGTGACGCCGAAAGGTTTCAAACAGAGTAATGGTGGTAGCAGCTACAACCTTTCAACACATCGGAAGGTTTTAAAGTCTTTCTTTAAATAACTTGACCTGGTCAGAAGTGACCAAGCCGAAATCTCAAGTTCAAAAGCAAAGTAGGCGAAAGCTTTTCACTTATAAAATAATTATATTCCAACCCTTTCGGCCATCAACCTTTCGGCTTACCTTTCGGTTTATATTCAATTCATTACGTACCAATTTCTTGATACCTTATGCATTGAACTTTGACTTTATCGAAAGCTAACCCTTCGACTGGGACGAAAGGTCAGGGACGGAAGGTGTTTAGCCGTATGGATTGAAACATGTAAAAAGTGTGAATTTTATCTTTAAACTTAAAAAGGAAACTTTTCAACTAACCTACCTTTGTTTGTCAAATTATTATTGGTCAATAAAATACTTTTCAGAATTTTGCTGCCGCAATTACCAGGATTGATAAACATTTTATTTTGCAAATTGCCCCTTCTCCTTTATAAATATATAAAACATTTAAGTCCCATACCTTAAATAATTTTATATATCCATCAAAATGCTTAGGAAAAATCTGGAAAAATCCCAAAAAATCTATTTTAATATGTTGTCTAACATATAAAAATTTCATCCCCAAATAATAATTATTTTAGCCGAAAATAATTTATAACCCAATAAACAATTTTCTTCACTAGAAAATTAATATAAAATCCACCATAATTTGGAAAATTATGAAAATTGAAAGCCATTGTTGGAATATTATTTCTGACTTATATTTAAATTTTCAAGGCATTTGGATGTCAATAAAAAGGGTTTTCATATCAAACATAACGTAAAACAAGTTTGAACATGCATATTTCACCAACCAATAAATATATCCAACTTTAATCATCAAAATATGACATAAACTTACAAAAACATATCGGATTTTAGTCTTAAAACCGAAAACCAAAAGATAATGGGATGTAGTAATTATTCACCTTAGCTTTGAGATTATAGATGTGAGATTTAGTGTTGATTTAGTGGATTATCCCCCTTCTCTTGAATCCTAACTTTAGTCTTCTTCTTAAGAGTGAAAATGGCGGACATCCTCAGTGTTTTTAGTTTGTGTAAAATGAAACAAACGTGAGTTTCTTTCTCCTAAGGGTTTAGGGTATAAGCTCCACCTATTTCCCATATTGCCCTCGTCATTTCCTAACACCTTTATTTTAGGTTATTTTAAATTAGTTAACACCCTATTATGGCACGGCTACCCTTAGCTAAAAAAGTCTCAACCTATTAACCTCCACATTATTTTATTTAATTTAACCAATTAAATATCCTAAATAATGTCATGAAACTATGAGGTGTTATAGACTCCCTACCTTAAAGAATTTCGTCCTCGAAATTACGATAAGGTACTCAACAAAACAATCAAAGGTAAAACATAGCATCAAACAAGTCAGGATAAGTATCCCTAATCCTACTCTCTATCTCCCAAGTACAGTCTCTAACATCGTCACTCCACTGAACCTTTACTAGCTTGACTGTCTTGTTCCTCCACTTCTTCTCATCTCTTGCCACAATCTGAAGTGGCTTTCTAATTATGGTCAAATCCGGTTCTACTACTAAATCTTCTAACACTGTAGGTTGTATAGTATTCTCCGGGTCTTTAACACATTCCTAAGATGAGAAACATGAAAAACATTATGGACTTAAGCCAAACTACTTGGTAACTCTACTCTATAAGCAAGTTTGCTGATCCTCTCAATAATACAAAAAGGACCGATGAATCTGGGTACTAACTTTCTTGACTTTCCGATTTTAATCACACCCTTCATCAGTGAAACCTTAACGAACACATAGTCCCCGACAGAAAATTCCAAATCTTTTCTTCTTCTATCAGCATAACTTTTCTACCTAGATTGAGCTTCCTTCATCCTAGCTCGGATTAACTCAATCTTCTCTACAGCTTCTTTCACCAAATCTGGACCAAGAACCAATCTATCCCTGGTATATAACCAACATACGGGAGACTTGCATGGTCTTCCATATAAAGCTTCAAACGGTGCCATCCCAATACTAGTCTGAGAACTATTTTTATACGAGAACTCGACTATATGAAGATGGTCCTCCCATGATACCCCGAAATCCAATACAAAAGCTCTTAAAGATTTTGTTAACTATTTCTGTCTGCCTATCAGTTTGTGGATGGTAAGTGGTACTCATGTTGAGCTTGGTTCCTAACGCTTCCTATAAACTTCTCCAGAACTCACTAGTAAACAAAGAATCCCTATCACTGACAGTATTACTAGGAATCTCATGCAGTCTAACTACATTCTTCATAATAACTTCGCCAAACTAGGTGCCATCCTAGTTGACTTTAACGGAATGAAATGGATACTCTTAGTTAGTCTATCTACTATGACCTATATACTTTCATTCCATCTATTAGATCTTGGCAACCCATCAATAAAATCCATAGAGATAGAATCACATTTCCACAACAAAACTTCTAATGGTTGAAGCAATCCACTAGGCTTCTGATGTTCAGCCTTTGCTTGTTGGCAATTCAAGCACTTCTTAACACATACACCAATGTCCCGTTTCATACCTTCCCAGAAGAAACTTCTCTTTATATCCTGATACATCTTCATTCCTACTGGACGGATAGTGAACTTCGAACGATGGCACTCATCCAAAACTTCCTTCCTCATGTTTTCCACATTCGAAACACACAACCTTCCTTTCTTCTCAACTACCTTTTTTGGTCAAGACTGAAATCTTTTAGGTCATCGCTCTCCGTTCCTTCCCTCAACCTTTTGATCCGTTAAGCCAAAACTGGATCCTTCTCTTGCTTAGAAGCTATCTTCTCAATCATTACTGGCCTAACTTCTAAACAAGACAATACAACACTTCTGGTACTAGAACCTTCCCCGGATCTAAACTGCACACTACAAGCTGACAATGCTTCCAAAATTTTCCACTCAGCAATCATAGCCAATACTGCATTCTGATGTTTTCGGCTGAGTGCATCTGCCACCTTGTTTCCTTTTCCGGGTGTACTCAATTCCAAAATCATAAGCAGCGATAAACTCCAACCATCTTTGTTGTCTCATGTTCAGCTCCTTCTAAGAGAATAAGTACTTCAACGACTTATAATCAGTATAAAGTTCAAATCGCTCTCCCAAAAGATAATGCCTCCATACCTTCAAAGCAAATATAACGGCAGCTAACTCCATGTCATGCATAGGGTACCTAACTTCATATGATCTGAGTTGTCTAAAAGCATAGGCAATCACTTTACCTCTTTGCATCAACACAACTCCCAATCCGGTTCCACACGCGTTGGTATAAACTACCAAATCTTGATTCCCCTCCGGAACCACTAACACCGGTGCATGGGTCAATAAGTGTTTCAAGGTCTAGAATGCTTCCTCACACTTATCAGACCATACGAACTTCATATCATTTCGCATAAGCTTAGTCATCGGTGCCGCTATCCGTGAAAAATCCTTTATAAACCTTCGATAATATCCAGCCAGTCTAAGAAATCTTTTAATCTTGGTCACCGTCTTGGGTCTCTTCCAATTATTCATCGCCTCAATCTTAGTTGGACCTACAGACAACCCTTTCTCTGAGATGACATGACCAAGGAACTTCACTTCCTTCTTCCAAAAATGACACTTCGAAAACTTAGCCTTCAACTGATGCTCCCTCAACGTATCGAGCACAACTCTAAGATGAACTTCATGCTCCTTCTCATCCTTAGAGTATACCAGAATGTCATCTATGAAGACCAACACAAATCTATCCAAGTGCTCTCTGAAAATCCTATTCATCAGATCCACAAAGAATGCTGGCACATTAGTCAGTCCGAACGACATAACTAACCATTCGTACGATCCATATCTTGACCTATACGCCGTCAAAGGAATGTTATCCTCTACCACTCTAAGCTGATGAAATCCCATTGCCAAATCCAGTTGAGAAAATACCTTGGCTCCACTTAGCTGATCGAACAAGTCGTCAATTCTCGGCAATGGATATCGGTTCTTTATCGTTTTCTCATTCAACTTACGATAATCAATACACAGCCTTAATGATCCATCCGGCTTCTTAACAAATACGGCGGTGGCTCCCTATAGCAAACTACTTGGTCGGATAAAACTCTTGCCTTCCAAATCCACCAATTGCACCTTCAACTCTTTCATCTCGGTGGGGGTCATTCTACTCGGTGGTCTACTCATCGGTTCTGCTCCAGGCACCAAATCAATTCGAAACTCAATAGCTCGTTTCGGTGGCAACCCAGTTACCGGCTCAAACACATCTGTTAATTCTCTAACTACAAAGACTCGATGCAACTCATCCTCCAACTCCATAGTACCCAATAAAGCATACATTTCACAACTAGGGTTCTCTATGGTATAAACTATCTGATCACTACAATCCGGGTGATTAAGTGATATTTTCCTATTATGGAAAAATATCCTAGCATCATATTTACTTAACCAATCCATCCCAAGGATAATCCCAAATCCCCAAAAATCAAACACATGCAAACAGCATCCAAAAGTACGGCCCAGCAAACCAAACTCTAAATGGTCACACCTTATCCCAAGCGTTGCATAACCTCTTATCGGATTAGTAACCCTTAAGGAAGTAACTAAGTAAGAGGGTTCTAGGTTAAGTCTATCTACCAAACATCGAGAAATAAAAAAATGATATGCTCCGATATCAAACAATACCCTAACTAGTATGCCATGGATCAAAAGCGTACCTTCCATTACAGACTTTCCTTTCTCAGCACCAGTTAGTTTAGAGGACGATGACTCCAAAGCAAAGACCTTTCCCTTCTCTACCTTGGTGGCTTCAGAACATTTATTCTTATAATGCCCCATCTGGCTGCAACTATAGCATTGCACATTCTGCTTCCCCACAACCAACCTTCCATCTCCCGAACGGCACTCATTAGCGTAGTGACCCTTCTTATCACACTTGTAGCAAACTATATCTACTTTCCCTTTCTTGGTAGCTCCTTCTTTTTGAGTGCCCTTCTTCTTAAAGAACTTCCTCTTCTTCCCCTGAGGACCATTGAATTCAACGGGCTTCTCCCCAGCTGAAACAACTAGCATTCCTCATGGCGAATGGCCATCTCCATTACAACATTAGAAGGATCTCGTATATGGGCCATAGTCATTCTGCCCAGCTCTGGCCTCAATCCTCTAATGAATCTCTCATTCCTTCTGACATCCGTGTCAACCAAAGCATAACCATATCGGGATAACTCATCAAACCTTGCAGCATTCTCGACCACAGACATTTGTCCTTGGACAAGATTTATAAACTTCCTCATTAATGTCGACTTGGCCACCTCAAATAAGAACCTCTGCTCAAACCTCCTCCTGAATTCAGCCCAAGTTAACTCTTCCACTGGCACTTCGGCCCTCAAACTATTCCACCAATGAAGCGCCAACCCTTGCAACTATCTTGAGGCTAGCCTTCTCTTCTCCCCATCATTCAAGCCTAGATCTGTAAAGATCCTTTCACAGTTCAACAACCAATTCTCTACTTTAACAGCATCTTCAATTCCAGCAAACGGCTTTCCTCCCAGACTGATATAGTCTCTACTCAGCTTAACATAGTTATATCCAACTAGAACTACATGATTTGCCCCACCAACGTTTCCAGCAGCTCCTGCTTGCAAAAGGTTTGCCAACAACTGATACAAGGCTCCCACATCCACTTGAGGAACTCCTACACCGACATTTTCAGCTTGAGCCTGACTTGGACCTCTTCTAGCATTGGGTCGGGTATTTCCATTAGTAGTAGTGCTCTCTCCTTCAACATTTACTCTACCTCTTCTTCCTTCCATATCTGTATTCAAACCTTGTGAGATACAGATAAATAGCTTAACTAAGAAAGGATCCTAGAGATATAACATATACTTATATATATAACAAATACAAGTACGTTACTATCGCGTTATCCCATACCCCGGTCTTAACTCTAATTTCTAAGGATTATGTTTTCAGAAATCATTTTTAGTTAAATTATTTCATAAACCACGCTCTGATACCAAGTTGTAACATCCTCTATCTAGAGGCCCAAAACTAAGCGCATATATGCTGCGGTTATCCATAATATTAGCTTCCGGCGACTAAATACGGCTATGCTAATGGCATCGATAATATCAGAAGCATTTGAATATGAAACAAAACAAAGATTTCAAACCAATTTTTTTTTACTTCATTACATTTCAAAACCAATTTTTTCACATTTATAACACATAATCCCAAATCGTTCCTAGGCATAGATCAAATATAATTATTACAAAATACACCAAGAGCGGTATATGAAGATATCCCCTTCGTTGGTTAGAGTCATAAATCAATTACAAAACAACATAGCGGAAATTCCAACAAAACACAACAAGAAGTGTTAGTCCTAAATTACTATCTGTTTGCCTCTTGCATGCCTCCGGTAGCTTATTCGTCATCCTACTAAAACCAGAATAAAACCTTAATCCCTTAGCATACTCAAATTAATATTGGGCATCCAAGAGTTTAAGGGGAAAACATAAATTTCGAGTCAGACATAAAGCCTGGTATGAATAATACTATACATCCCGTTAAACATGTTAAGTGAGACCACGCCGCTTAGCGAAACTGGTTTCCTCTCACTAACATCCTTTAGAACATATCTTTTACAAAACCTTTCATAAAACCATATTATGGGCTCCTACATCCACAATGGTTAAAACATATATTTATAAAACATTATGGTGATATGCATACTTGAAAACAATTGGGATTTCCCCATCCCCAATTAAATTTAATTATGTCAAAGAGGGACTACCTATTCCACATTCGTTCTACTTAAGTTGATGTAGACTATCCATCTCGTATCATATAGTTTTCCAAGGATAACTATGAACCCATCATTTTGCCACTTGACTCATGCTAGCCCCATGAATCTAACTATTTCATGTTAGCCCCATGAACATCAACGGTCTCATGTTAGCCCCATGAGTTTATTTATATCATGTTGGTCCCATGATTATATTTTCCATTTGACTCATGCTAGCCCCATGAATCTATTTGTATCATGTTAACCCCATGATTCTAATTGAATTTGCCATTAGATTCATGCTAGCCCCATGAATCTATCTGCATCATGTTAGCCCCATGATTCTATTTATATCATGTTAACCCCATGATTAACCTGTTTCCATTAGTATCCCTAACTTAGGTCATATTCATTTATTGTTTCCATTGTTACCCTTTAAACCCTTAGAATTCAAAACCTTTCGAAACCATTGAACCTCAAACCTTTTGAACCCATTGAACTTCAAACCATTCGGGAGCAATAAAACCTTAGACATCCTATTTAAAACACTTGAAACATTGCCTTGGAAAACCTTTGGAAACCCTTTAGTTTAAAACCTTCCAAAATCATTCAGAAATAAAAGCCTTTCGACCCCTTCGAGAGGTAACCTTTCGAATCCATCGAAAGCTTAGCCTTCGACCCCTTCGAAAGCTTTGCCTTCGACCACCTTTCAGAAACATTCGGTAAACAAAACCTTTCGAAGGCATTAACCCTCTAAAACCTTTCGAAAATTTTCTAGGTTCAAATTCAAATAGGTGGAAATCCTTCTTTAAAACCTTTCAACTTCATTGGAAACAGCCTTTCGGCTAAGTCGAAAGTTCTGCTTCAAAAGCTTTAAAGCATCTTTCAAAACAACTCCTTCGAAAGCTTTAGGTCATACGTCAATTTATAAAACAAGGATAAGTCACCTAAGCCGAAAGCTTCCTTTCGAAAACATTGGGGAAACAACTAACTTTAAAAACAGGCGAACCTTTCGACTAGGTCAGAAGGTTCAAAGTATAACCTTTATAAAATAGTGGAAACCCTTCAACGACGCTGGAAGGTTTCAAAACAGAGTAATGGTGGTAGCAGCTACAACCTTTCTACACATTGGAAGGTTTTAAAGTCTTTCTTTAAATAACTTGACCTAGTCAGAAGTGACCAAGCCGAAAGCTCAAGTTCGAAAGCAAACCAGGCGAAAGCTTTTCACTTATAAAATAATTATATTCCGGCCATCAACCTTTTGGCTTACCTTTCGGTTTATATTCAATTCATTACGTACCAATTTCTTGATACCTTATGCATTGAACTTCGACTTTATCGAAAGATAACCCTTCGATTGGGATGAAAGGTCTGGGGTGGAAGGTGTTTAGCCGTATGGATTGAATCATGGAAAAAGCGTGAATTTTATCTTTCAACTTAAAAAGGAAACTTTCCAACTAACCTGCCTTTGTTTGTCAAATTCTCATTGGTCAATAAAATACTTTTCAGAATTTTGCTGCTGCAATTACAAGGATTTATAAAACATTTTATTTTGCAAAATGTCTGTTCTTATTTAAATATAAAACATTTAAGTCCCATACCTTAAATAATTTTATATATCCATCAAAATGCTAGGAAAAATGTGGAAAAATCCTAGAAAATCTATTTTAATATGTTGTCTAACATATAAAAATTTCATCCCCAAATAATTATTGTTTTAGCCGAAAATAATTTATAACCCAATAAACAATTTTCTTCACTAGAAATTTAATATAAAATGCACCATAATTCGGAAAATTATGAAAATTGAAACCCATTGCTGAAATATCATTTCTTACCTATATTTAAATTTTCAAGGCATTTGGATGTCATTAAAAAGGATTTTCATATCAAACATAATGTAAAACAAGTATGGACATGCATATTTCACCAATCAATAAATATATCCAACTTTAATCATTAAAACATGACATAAACTTGCAAAAACATTTTGAATTTTAGTCTTAAAACGGAATAGCAAAAGATAATGGGATGTAGTAATTATTCACCTTAGCTTTGAGATTATAGATGTGAGATTTGGTGTTGATTTAGTAGATTATCCTCCTTCTCTTGAATCCTAACTTTAGTCTTCTTTTTAAGAGTGAAAATGGTGGTCGGCCTTAGTGTTTTTACTTTGTGTAAAATGAAACGAACGTGAGTTTCTTTCTCCTAAGGGTTTAAGGTATAAGCTCCACATATTTCCCATATTGCCCTTATCATTTCCTAACACCTTTATTTTAGGTTATTTTAAATTAGTTAACACCTTATTATGGCACGACTACCCTTAGTTAAAACAAATCTCAACCTATTAATCTTCACATTATTTTATTTAATTTAACCAATTAAATATCCTAAATAATGTCATGAAAGTTTGGGGTGTTACGACTCCTTTCAAAACCATTCATAAAACCTTTCGAAAGCATCAAAACTAAACTCTTTCAAAATCACTTTGGGTTCAATTTAAAACAAGTTGATACCTTTCAAAATTGTTTGAAGTTATCTACATCAAAACTGTTTAAAAAGTTTCGATCAAAACATTTGGATTAAGCCTTCAAGTAGAGCAAAAGGATCAGAAAAACATTAGAGTCGAAAGCATCTGCTTTGAAACCCTTTGAAAGTAACTCTTTCAAAACCATTTCATAAACAATGAAGTGATGGTGTCAAAACCATCCCTTCAAAAGCAATGGAGAGGAGGCCAAATTTTAGAAAACAAAAGGTCCTTTTCAAAACCATCTGGATCGAAAGGTAAGAAGCGGCAGCTATGGTTTCAACCATGTCTAAAGCAATCATTTAAAACAAAAATCAACCCAATCGAAACCTTTCCTTTTAAACCATTTGACTTAGTCGAAAACATTTAGGTCGAAAGCAACTTAGTCAAAAGCTAGCAGGCGTTATTTTACCTCTAGACCAAAACAAAGCCTCACCTCTTTCGAAACCCCTTGGTTTCGACCCTATACCTTTCGCATTCTTCCAATTCACTATGTACCAGTTGCCTGATACCATGTGCATTGGTTTCAACAGTGTCGAAAGGGGAGGAACAGAGGCGGAACCTAGGTGCCGTAGGAGACAAAACAGTTAAAAGCCTTTTTATTTGTACTTTAAAATAGTTATTTTGTACCTAACATGCCTTGTTTGTCTAAATCTAAATGGTTGCCATATTACTTTTTCGAAAGTGCTACCGACTTTCCTAATTTAGCAATTTGAATTATTTTTGCGAAAGGCCCCTTCTCCTCTATAATTATATAAAACATTTAATTTTCATACCTTAAATAACTTTATATAATCATTTAAAACATTTTGGAAAAATCTGGAAAAATTCCAAAAAATCACTTTATATATGTTCTCTAACATATAAAAATTTCAGATCCAAATAATTAATTATTTTCCCATGGATAATTTATAATCCAAATTATCATTTTCTTTACTAGAAAATTCATTTTAAATCCACAAAAATTCAAAAAAATCTGAAAATCGAAAATTATCTCTAAAATATCTTTTAGGTCTTCATAAAAATTCGCAAGGCAATTGGATGTCATTTAATAGGGTTTTCATCTCAAAACATGTCATAAAATCTATATGAACATACATAAATCATCAACATGTATATATAATCATTCTATCATTCAAAAACATGGCAAATACTTGCAAAATATTCGGATTTAATCTTAAAACCGAAACCAAAAAAAATTTGAGATGTAAACTTATTTACCTTAGCTTTAGAGATTAATTGAGCTTGAGATTTGAAGGGATTTGATTTGAATTAGCTTTTTCTTAAGCTTTTCTTAATTTACTCTTCCCCTTTCCTTGTTAATGGTGGCTAGCCTCTATTATAAATTTTTTGAAATGAAATGGACGTGTGAGCTATACACGGCCAAGGTTTGGAGATATTGGAATGGCCTCTTTCCCATATTACCCTTCTTTTAATTCATTTTAAACCCTTCTTTTAATTCATTTGTTTTAATGGCATGGCTACCTTAATTAAAATCAAATCTCAATCCCCTAAACAATAATTTATTTTATTTAGTTCAACTAACTAAATCTTCTAAATAATGTTAACAAAAATCTAAGGTGCTATAAAGTCAAATGGATGTTCTTCCCATAAATTAAACTATGGAAAATCTACAACTTAGCACAAATTGGGCAATAATCCAAAAATCCTATTTTACACCCAAGTCCAGATCTAGAATAAAAATATACAACAATCAAATTCTAAAATCTTTAGGACCGATTTCCAGATCTAGGTGTAAATATATTTCAAATTAGATCTGAAACAAGAATATGTGGGCAATAGTTTTCTACACTAATTTAAGCATTCAATTCACAAATAAAATTGGTTTAGACATAAAAATCAAACGTACGCCAGTGGAATAGATTTAAAATCATAAACAATATAAAAAAATTTGCACTCACCTTTTAAAAGCAATCCAAATCTCCAGATCTGAAGTAAAACCTTAAATTGATCTCCAAATCCTTTTTAATCCAAGAAATATGTATAAAATGGGTACATACATACATTAGAATTATAGATCTAAGAAGAGATTTGGTAATGGGAGAGAAAATAGATACAAATATATAAATATATACAAATTACCTCAAATACGCGTATAGTTGATTCTCTTCTCTTCTCATTTTTATTAGATTTCTATTCTTCTCCAAGTTGTATTAATATAGATATAAATATCTTAGTTTTATAATTTTGAAAGAAAGTGGAGAAGAAGAAATGGCAGGACTTCGCTACTGCCTCTAGAAAAATATGAGAAGAGAATGGAGGGTTAGGCCTGAATTTATAGGCGCAAGAATCAACCTCAATCGTTAGATTAAAATATATTAAATCCGTACCGTTGGGCCTAGGTTAACCCTAACTGCCACACAGGTAGAGGTCGACCGCCCCCTACCTAGGGGTCAACTGCCCCTGGTTAACAGCTCATAGTGGCGGATCAACCTATGGGCTCGGGTTAGTTAATGTAAATTGTTAATTAGTTCTAATCGAATTATTTCCATTTCGAATTCGTTTTTCATCCCCAACTTCTTTGTTTGGACTTAGATCGCAACACTCCAAATATAAAAGTTGCTCAGAATTTTTCCACGGACACAATGGTGCATGTTTCATGTTCAAATTCCTTCATTTGCACAAATTACATTTTTGGTATAACGACCCGTAATTTTTTCGATAATTAAAAATATTTTATTTAATAAGATGTTGGTATTTAATATTGAAAGAAATTAAAATTTGTGATTTATTAATGAGGAAATAATTAGAATGAAATGTAATAATGTTAATTTAAGGTAATTGATAACTACGTTAATGCAATTTAAATTAATTAAAACAATTATAAATTTAAATTTGATTAAAAATGGTAAATAAGTAAATAAACCAAATGTTGTATTTAAATGGTAAATCGTAGGTAATTAATTGAAATTGGTTAATATAGAATAATTAATCGGTATGTGAACTTATTAGTTTTGAATGTAACAATAAACATAGAAATGTGTTTGAATTGGTAAGGTGTAACAATGGTTTAATTATAAATTCACTATTTAAATTATTGATAATAAATTGGAAATCAATTTACAATTAATCTACTTAAATATTGCAGTTAATATGGATTAAAATGATAATTGAAGAATATTGATGTAATAAAGAGTAAACCAATGTTAAGTATATCCATTAGATAATGATTGATTGAATAAAAAGATTGAAATCAAATTTAATCAACTTATTGGAATTTAAATTATAATTAATGGATTTATTGCAATTGAAATTAAACACTATAATTAGTGCAATAATTAACATTGAAGTTGACATAGGACATTGGTTTAAAAAGATTGTTAATTTCTCTGTGATTAGAAATGATAAAATTTTGTTAGTTATAAAAATTTGAATTTAAAGGTGATTAATTAATTTAATAATAAGTTATTTAATTAGCATGAAAATAGCCATTTTGGCCACTATCTCAGATTTTGACAAAACCATTTTCATTGGATCCATAACAGTGAATTATTGTAGGATTTCAAGTTTCGTAGCGATCGGACTTTTCGATTGATCGTGCGGGCTCGAAACGCGTATAAATCAATTTAATTAAATTCCATTGAAATAAGCTGGTTTTAAAAGCTAACTTCTTCATATAATAGAATTAGGACTTGAAACCTATTCCGTTGAGTTTAAAAATATTGAAAACATCTATTTTGATATATAGGATGACCCACTTTTGTTTCGGAGGCAGAACGGGCTTTTCGGGTCGTTATTGTCAATTCAAATCAATTCGGGTGTTATTCATTCTTATCGGGCTTTGTTCGTATAAATAGATCTTTCTAAACCCTAGTAGTCTTTTTTATTTCTTATCTCTATATGTACAATTCCTTCCGTCTGTTACTTCTTCAATGGCAGAAACAAAATCAAATTGCAAACCCTCAATCCAATTTTAAAGTCAATTTCAAATTTAAACTCTCCAAACCCTAGCAAACTATATACCGTTTCGAAGCTCTTGACGAGCGTAATCTAGATCTGTAATTCGTTTTTGCAATTGATTCTCTGTTTGGCCAGAAATTGAGAGTGAACCTCGGGCGTCCATTGTAAGGTTCGAGGTTTTAACGGTAGATCTTCTTCTATATGGCGATCGAAGGCGACCAGTGGGTAGAGGAGGCCTAGCAGTGGCGATCCAATGGCTTGGCTCTGGCCGTACTCGATCGCGGTCACTAGAAATTGATGAACAATGGCTGAACTTCATGCATGGCATGGTGGAGATTGGGGCAACGCAGTGGACATGGCCTAGGGCGTGGGTGCGGCTCTGGATGGTGGTCACAGCGGAGTTCCCTGATCAGGACGAAACGTCCCATAGGTGGCGCGGTGATCGAATAGGCAGTGGCAGTGTTGGGTTCGAATGATTTCCTTATGCTCGTGAATTTTAAGGTTACGGCTGCGTAAGATACGATGCTTATGTGTAAAGTTTGATTTGTTTATTTATTTATTTATTTATAATATAATCGTATAATGTTCTAATATGCATAACTTTACGTACGAGGTCGGATTCACGCGCGGTTTCTTCCACTGCGATCATATCGAAATTACAGATATTATTGAATTGGTTTGGACGAATTCCAAGACTGTTAAATTTTGGGCCTTATTTTGGATTTCAAATCGATTTGAAATCAAAGGTGAGTGTTTAAACCCACTCACAACTACTAAATTGTCTTATGTTAGTTAAATTGAATTTATGATGTGATTAGAAATTGATTGGTTGATGTTTGGAATATTTAAATTGTCATTTCAGTTAAATATGACTTTTGTAGAATTTAATCTTCATTTAATTTAATATTGAAATTTAATTTTCAATTGAATATCTATTGATGATAATCAGTTAATTGATGTATTTATTGGTTGATTGAATGGTGATTGTGATGGATGTTTGATTGTTGATATTGGATGACTGGATGTTATATTCATATTGTTATAACTCTGCAAGTTCCCTTAGTTTATTGTTAGTAAATCACTATAGGTTGAAATGATACATACTCGAACGATCTATAGATTAGGAAAAAATCATTATTGGTCTAGATGATAGACTCGAGCGATTTTATGGATTTTGAATTTTAACTCGGGATTGCAGGTTAAAATGCTACATACCCATAAATTTTAAATTATTGCAGGTTAAAATGATATATATCTGTATCACTTGACCATAAAGTAGAAAATTATATACGGACACCGGGTTGGTTAAATTAAATGATTTTTAAATCCTTAAATTTTGAATTTAGTTAAATGATATTTTGAAATGAAGTTTGACTTATATAAATTGAAATGTTTTCAAAATCTAAGATTTAAAAATGTTAAAATGGAAATTTGTTTAAGGGAATTGTTAAAGGAATTTGAATAGAAATTTCAAAGTTGAATTGTGAAATATAAATGAAATTATCGAAATTGGGTTATTGAAATGTTTGAATATTTAAACTTTGAAATCTATTTGAAGTGCTTTAAAATTGTAGTTCAAACATGAATTTGGAATCGATATAAATTGAAATGATTTTGGGAGTTCATATTGAAAGAAAATTTAGTTTTGTTGAAATCTTAACATGGTCCAAATTTTTTGAAATGGAAGAAATAGTTTAATTTAATATTAATTTCAAATTGATTATTTTAATGTAAACTGTTTGAAGATATATTATTTTAAATTCAGATTTAATTAAATTTCAAACTATTTATTAGATAAACCATTTCCAATAATCAAACTATTTTATATTAAACTAATAAAACTATATTAAATATATTTTTAAACTATTTTAACCTATTTTAAACTATTTTAACTATTTTAAAATATTTTAAACTATTTTAACTATTTAAAACTATTTAGGTCTATTTTAAACTATTTTAAACCATTTAAACTATTTTAAAGTATTTTAACTATTTTAAACTTTTTTTTTTAATTTCAGACTGTGTAAAGTTTAAGTGTTTATATTTAAATCCTTGATTTAAAAGCGAATATGGTTAAATGATGTTATAACCTAAGTAGGGATTTGAAATGATATTTTCTAGTGAAATGGAATATTTGAGTAAATATGATGATTTTGAAATGAAAATTTAACCTATTTTGTCGATATGATATCGAAAGTAAATATGATTTCAAAAGTGAATATGATTTCGAAAGTGAATATGATTTGAATTGAATATGATATTTTGATATCAATTATGAATTGGTTTTGGAAATGTGAAAGAACCATCTGGTGCGAAATAAGCGTTTGGTTGTTAAAGAAACCGGGATCAGATATTGTCATAGTCTCTGCCAATACCGAAAACCACCTTAACAACTGTGTACATGATGGAGATTCCAGAATGAAGTATGTTGGTTTGGCAAATGATTCTATATGAGGTATTTACATAGCCCTGACTCCCGTGATTCAGCTTGATGTGGCTAAAACAGGAGCTATACTGGGCCAAGTGAGCTCGCTCCTCCTATCGTGCACATTTCTTCGATACCATATTATGACTTTGTGATTGATTTGGTGGCCACCCCTCGATTTGATTATGGGAGTGTGTTCCGAGGTGAGCTGTAGTAGTGCTATGCGTTACCACTAGTCCAGGAGTGCAAATGGTAGAATCCTACCCTGGCATTGCCTCGCGTGCCGTGTCACATGCCTTATCGTGCCTTCTATGAGTTTGTTTTGTACCTTACCTATGGAGTGCTCCCTGAGTAACCACCGGTTTGGTGGAGCTTACAGTATTTGTATAGACTACGGGAATATATAAAATGTGTTAAGGGGGATATGGGTAACGCCTTAACGCTATTTTAATACTTTACTTTACTGCAGACACTATTATAATAGCATATTGTACTACATAGTAGATAGTTTAACGGATCCCTAGGAGATGGTAATCCCGAACATCTCTTAAGTTATTGCACTCACGTTAGACACTAGATAGGAGATGTAAAACCCCATAAACATCTCTGAAGCCTACACTCATATTTATTTACTGTTGATTTAACTTACATAAGATCTTTTAGTTCTGACTCGAGTGTTTTGTCTTTTAATTACGCTTGGGTCAGTCTGAGCTTTCCAGTGTATCGAAGACCTTATTTCTAGAGGATAAGGACGAAGATTTAGTACTATTATTATTTATTATATTTATCCCACTGCATCATGTTGTTCCGCTGCATTATTTATTTATTCCTGTTGTATGTAACTCTGATTCTGTATTGTAAAGGTATAATCAAATGTTATTTGTAAAATAGCTTCATGAACTGTTTATTTGATTATTATATTTTGTCCTTCCGCTGTGAGATTCTATGGTTTGTTTTCTTTCTTTCTCTGCTTTTCCTTATTCACCCATAACAATCCTCCTTTTTGAATGGTTTGAGTTTGACATGTGTGGTTTATTGTCGATTTAAACCGTCCAAAAAGGTAATTCATTACATTTGGAGCCTAATTAATTAATTAACTAACTAATTAAATAACAAATGCCAAATTACGGGTGTTAAATTCTTCCCCCTTAAAAAGAATTTTGTCCTCGAAATTTTACCAATGATTAAGTCATGATTTTGACTATTAATTATCCTGAACTACACAACCAATGAGTGTACAACTAATTTGCAACCAAACGTACACATATGCACTTTGTATTACTTTATCACCACACAAAAAATATGTATCCAGAATGATTCTAAATCGGGTCCTCCTATACGAATGCATTTCTTTTGAAAACATTTTTGAAAACATGATGCAAGCAACCTATATATATATATATACTGGCAGTTCTATATGTATGCAGCTTTTTGACAGATCTTTTTAACCAAAACCCCCATACTCCTACGAATATAAGTATGAATAAACCGATTTTGCATCAACTTCCCACCATCCAAAAATCTAACGCATTGAAAAATCGCTTCCTAAACTTTACTCCTATGCCAAAAAAATTAATTTAGGTGGAGAATTTACCTACCACTTTATAATCTTCCTATTCCCATAGTGCAGTGGAAATTTTGTCGCTACCCCGGATTTACTTCAAAATTTCCACTCATAAAACGCATAAGGAGGCTTATTTCAAGCTCTAAAACGGAATTAAACCTAAAAATAGACTCGCGCGCTTCGTCGACTAGGTATGAAAACAGAAATTCCAAGACTAAAACAGCTTTTCCCTTGTTATCACTTGCATTTATCACATTGTCGATTCTAATGACTGCTAAATCTGCAAATTCTGACACTATTTACTTTCCCTACGCTTAACATGTGGCCTTCAAAATCAAATATTTCACAAAAATCTTTCTTACTTTTCAAATTTGTACGCCTTTTGAAAAGTAAAATCCCAAAATACTTAGGCGAACATTTCCCTTGAAATCAAATTTTTTGGCAAAAATTTAAAAATAATTTAAGAGCAAAAAATAACTAAAACCTTAAAACTTTTTTTTTCAAAAGAGAACTTTTTAAATCAAAAGGAACACTTTTCAAAATATTTTCCTTCTCAAAATTTCCGATAAATCAAGCCATAATTCAGCATAGTCAGAATTCAGTTAGGCGCAAAACGCATAAACCAAATTCTAAAATTTCACAACTAACCTTTACCCATAAAACTTGACATTTTATATCAAAATGTCATCATGCCCGGTTACCTAAAAATTTTAGCTCTTAAGGAACATGAGCAATGATTCATGATACTAAAACAATTTTATCATGTCCTTAGTTAAAATTTTCAACTATTCTAAACTTCCAGTCTTATATTGCAATTACTGTTAGTTAAGTGTCTTTTATGAGATTTTCATATTTATATTGTTTCTTCACTATGCAAATATAAGAACAATTTGCATATCCAGAAATAATAATACGGTAATAAAATAAGAACACATAATATCATGCATGCCTTTTACAAGAGATGACCAACGGTTTACAATCCAAACAAACCAACAGAAAAAGGACAAATGATGGAAATAAAAAGATAAAACAATCATAAAATAATGCCTACAGACTCAGAGATGCCTTGCTCCACGGCTAGAGCTCGATCCATTATTGCAACTCTTGAATGGTCATATCATAGCGGCTATACACCCGATCTCGTGCTACTGATGTTGCCGACGACTTTGGAATTTCCACCTTCCTAAGGAAGGATCTATTGGTGGAAGAAGGAACCTTCCACTAAACTATCTCTCCATGGAGATTCACCCGTATTACCTAACGACGAGAGTAGCTAGATGAAAATACAGAAAGTGAGGTCTGTAGACTGCTAATCCTTGATCAACAAATTGAACTAAAATGGTGTGGGTCCAATTGACGGCAAAGCCACTAATAATAGCCTAGGTGTCTTCCGCACCAAGGGATAAATCCGGTCATAACTTCACGTCTTAGGTATGACGTTGTGCTGAATGATGTGCACAACCTTACAGGCAATTAGAAGTAGATTATCTCTCTTCCAAACACCGACATCCTGGAAAAAGATCTGCTGCAAAATCTTTGAGTCGGTCACTTCAAAATCATCCAAGTTCGCATCCTTCACGGAGGCCTCCAAAATCTTAGCAAGATCATCATTAGTCAGCTCAAACCCTTCACCTCTGAACTAGTCAAACTATTGCCTCCATCGAAGTTCTACACCAACAAAGCATCGAAAAGGTGGATGGAACATGGGTAGCATTCCCACTCAAAGGTCTCAAAGTGGAGGATCAGTGCAAATCCTACCACGACGAATAGCTCTTCCAATCCAAAAGGGACAAAACCTTCTACTCATTTCAATCCAACCAAGTGGCCTCTTGAGGTTTGAGATCATAATGGTGCAAGGAAAAACCGATAGTGCGAAAAGGTGTCTTGGGCTAAGAAGTGGTTGGACGGAGGAAATAGGTTTTAGACTGTAGTGGTGGAAAGGTGAGATCTAACGTGCAAAACCAGCATAAGTAGGAGGTGAGACGGCTGCTCCTAGGGAAAAACGGCCTCCTAGGGGAGGGACGAAAGAGAGAGGTTGATACTTGAAGGAGGAGGAGGATAAATATTGGGTTCGGCTGATTGAGGAAGAAGTAACGAAAGAAGGCAACTGGGAAATTCGGACGTGACTTTTATAGTACCATTCTAGGTTCAAGTTGTGCCAAAGCTCGTTAATTGGTAGACCACTCTAGGTTTACCGCTAGGTAGTCAACCGCTAGATGGGCTTTGGGCGTTAATTGAACCTAGACCCAATTAGGGTCGGATTGAATAATAATTATTATTTGCCACAGTCTCCTTTGATTCGACATGATCCGAAAAATTCCTATCCTCATCACGGCGGTGTCAAAGCCTACAGCCTAGTCCCGAACCATGCTCGAGCAATTCACAGTAGTCCCAAGAAAATTGCTGCGACCAACAATAATTCCAAAAACCCAAAAATATTCCAACTGCTATTTCCTTCCTACTTCGCATGGAAATATTTCTTCCAATAGCTGTTGGTACAACAACACTTCAAACTACATACCCCTATAAAATTATATGTCATTCCTATTTTGTCCATACCTTAAAGAGAGAATATTTTAAAAACCTCGATTTTATAAACCAAAAGTTCACTGAGCCAAATATATGCTCCTTTATACTTATTTCTAAATAATTGAAACTATTTCATACCAAAACTTCCCTTAAAAATAAAACTTATATAAATATTTCAGGGTTTCCAGAAACCTTTTTAAAACACAAATTTTCCTAAATTAGGAAAACTATTTCCTTGCCAAAAATCAAGCCTTTGGTGATATATGTACATTTAAATATTTAAGGACTCCAAAACTTACTTCTTTGTAAAACAACATTTCTTAACATGAATAACTAGTGGTATATGTGTTTCTTTGAAAATTAAAATTCAAAAACTTTCCCAAAACAAAATTACTAAAATAAATCCTTGGGAAAAGAAATTTTTGAAAACCCTTTTTCCAAAATCTAAGATATTTCCAAATTATACTTTATATAAATTATCTCACATGTTTTAGACTATGGAATTGACATTAATTATTCAAAATAAAATTTAGTCTGCCATCATAGAGGTGATCAAGGGATACACCCTAGCAAGAACTTGCCTCCAGGCAATTGCGACATACAGACTCTAATTTCCTGCCCATCTAGAATAAATGTGTGTCTTCAATAGGAACTCATCATTAAAATCCAAAATCACAAGGTAGCTAGATCTCAACCATTAAGTCGAACACCAATAGTCTCCGAGATTCAGCCATATGTCCTCATGCTCTTTATCAACAGTACCTTACGCATTACCAGCACTTCGAGGGGTACTTCGAAGTCGGTGTGAAAATTTAACTCTAAGATATTTCCAATCCATAGTTTCTTTGCTCATTCCTTCGAAACTACAACTACTTCTATGGTCGGAATTCTTAGAATCTAACGAAAACAATATAAAAATACTAGATAGGAAAGTACGAATACGTTGTCTCAATTTATCCTAATTCCTCTAATCTACTAAGCTAAGCTCCAATATCAAATGTAACAACCCATACCTTAATGGGCCTAAATTTCGACAAAAATCGAAACCCAAGTCCATCAAAGTATAGATTGTTGAATTTGGCACCTGCAAATAAGCATGAGCATTATCAAAGATTGATAGGTATCTAAACTCACAACAGAAACAATAATTGGATAAGAATACTAATTATGACTACTACCGTGGAATTAATGGTACTCCTTGGATAACAGGTTGTCACATTAGCATCGAACATGAGAGGAAAGAAGTCCTCACCAATAACTAAACACATCTAGCTCCAGTGGCATGTTCCTCTAAATCTATCTTGTGGGTTGTAATAAGAAGGGAGTTAGAACAACGTTTTGGTGACGGGAAAATCTATAAATTTTCCATAACATAAATTTATACCGATTGGTTTCCATTTACATGTTATGTCTATGTAGGTTAGCAATTCTAATCTAACCTTGCATTGCACACACGGTTACTGTGATGCCCCACCTCTATACTCACACTAGCCAAGGACACTACGAGGTAATGCCGTCGACTAGTGCGAAGAATAAGGCTGTTGAGGAGCGACCATCTATGTAATTGCTTTGTGCGAGTACCGATATGTCAGATAGTATTACATTCATTTCATTTCAAGTGGAAATCCGACATATCAAATACAAACTCAAAGCTACCACACAGTGGCTATGTGGCCTTCGGAAACAAATATAGAAATAAGCATAACACAAATCAGTCACAGATATTCATATCACAAAGGCGGAAACAGATATGAATATAACACATAAAAGTGTACATCAAAATAGTGGTCAAATTAGATCCACTACGTCACAAAAGAAAAGATACAAGTTCTAGACAAAAGAATATGTATACATCAAGGAGTCTCTATCTTGAATGTATAAAAGCAAAAACTACTAATCTAAAGTAGTTAGCCAAAAATCAGATGATGGTCCCTGATAAGAAGTCAAGTAGAAGCACCAGAAATACCTCGGTCTGACCCGAGTATTATTTAAGAATGATAACAATAATGCCATACTGTGACAAGTATACATCAGATAACAAAAAAAATCATACATTATCTCAAATATTCTCAAACACTAAAAAGAATGTCATATTCTTTAAACTATTCACCAAAACACAAATATTGACAAAACATATCAATGCCAATCGCAAAAATCGGTGAAACACAAATTCTAGAAATCATCAACTAGAAATCCAGAAATCACAAAAAGGGGAAGGCCTATCACAAATGGGAGCATGAAAACTCACTAACACGTGTATCACAAACGGAACGCTATTCCATGGTCGCTAACCATAGAACCGGTGCAACGGCGTAGTGCAATAATGGTACGCCCGAGGAACCTGCAACTCAAATGAGTAGGAACAACGACGTAGTGCAATAACGGTACGTCCGATTAACCTAAAACTCAAATATTTCGAAACAACGACGTAGTGCAATAACGGTACGCCCGATGAACCCGAAACTCAAATAATTCGGAACAACGACGTAGCACAATAACGGTACTCCCGATGAACTGAACTCTATAAAGCCCGTAGGTCACTAGCCTATAAAAAATGAGACGAAGCTTAATAGAACGGGGTACAGTCCCCCACGCAGACAAAGAGACATCGCATATCGCTAGTCTAAACCATAAAATGATCATCAATGATCGATAAGTGTAAATTACACTAAGCTAGTAAATAAATGAGTTAGGCTTCATGTCCCATAAACACTAGCTTAACTTAAATATTTACGAACAAATTATAGACTTCCACTCGAAAATAAGTGTAAATTACACTAAGCTAGTAATTGAATGAGTTAGGCTCCATGTCCCATAACCACTAGCTTAACTTAAATATTTACAAACAGATTGTAGATTTCAACTCGAAAATTGTCACGAGAGTTCAATCGAACAAGTCTAAGAATTAACCGACGAAGTAAACGCAAGCATTTCATACCACTTGTTTTGCTAAGCCGTTTAATTAGATTTCTCATACGAATGAGGTAAAGGTTTGTATATACTAATAGATTGGAAAACGGTTTTAAAAGCGAGCTTTATATTAAAAATAACGTTGAAATCATTTTAATGAAAGAGTTTGAGTATTTACTACTAGTATAAAAAAACCTTTGTATTTTAAAGTGACAAATCACAGGAATGATTGTAGAAACAATCAATCACCAAAAATTCACATTCGAAGACGTGAATCAAAACCATAGAAATCGATACCAAACCCATCAAATGGATATTCCCAAAAATCCAAAGAAAGAAGTCATCAAAGTCGATAATAAGTGATAACAACTAACCGGATCAACAAAAATCGATTAAAATTGGAAATCCACTAAAAAAGCAGCCAAAATAGGCCAAATGAACAGTTCCAGACGTCTGATAGAAAATCCAGACGTCTGGATTTAGGTTCTGGAAATTTTCAGAAACCTTCCAGACGTTTGAAATTTCAAAGCAGATGCCTGAGCCCTAACCAGATGTCTGAACCTATAAATCAGACGTTTGGAATTTGTCTCTGCCATTTTATTTTCTGCGTTCTTATATTTTTTTTCTCCAGGGACCATAACCCGACGTCTGGACTTGAGCAACCAAACGTCTGGTCACCTGGTCTGGACAATAATTTGCCTAGGCCATGATGGCCAAAACGATTCGGGAGCGATCGGGCGAGCAACGAAGACTAGGGATTTATGCCAAGCGACAACCCAGCCTTTATAGGCTCTTCGATACACCCCAAATATCATGTCCAAACATCTATAGTAGGATTTTCATAAAATCGGACTTCAAAAACCAAAAATTGGAAAATTCACCAAATCAATTCAAATCAAAAGCAAATGAACATGAATAGATGTTAGGAATTCATACCTAACAACAATGAAAGTTATAGACGTAGATGTAAGTTCAAAAACTCACCTTTAAACCCAAAGTGTAACGACCCGGTATTTTCAACCATTCGCATCCGCACAAGTCGGACTTGAATTGCTCAAAATATCAGATTGTTAATTTATATTTGGCAAAACTCAGCATATACAGTAAATAAATCAATCATAGAATCACAGACACAGAGTAATATAACAATAATGCAGCGGAATAGATAAATAGTAGTTCATGAAGCTACTATATAAACATCAAAGTTAGAAATAAAATACAGCAGTATATCTCAAATAAGCTGAAGTCTCGAATATAAACAGATGACCTCTTTGAACAAATCAACTATAAAGATGAAAGCTGAATCAATAGTTGGATCTCCAAACGAAGCTCCAAACTCCAAAGGTGAGTCACAAATGTTGTATCACTCAGTCTGACCCAAGCATAAAGCAAAACACAAAACACTCGAGTCGGGATTAACATTCTTATATCAATAAATCTAACTCAAGTGAAATATCAACCGAAATACAAGTAACTCAATGGATGTTTGGGATAACCATCCTCTAAGCATCTATGGAACTAAACGTCATTATAACACCGTGGTCATTTCAAATTAATTTATACTTCAAAACCAAAATATTATTTCCATTTCAAATGTATATATATTTCCAAATTATATCACTTTTAAAGTTACAACACTTTCGAAACCAAACACTTTGAAATCATAACTTCCACCACTTGAACAGTTTGAGTATTAATAATAGTATATAAAATAAAATAGTTTATATTAAAAATAGTTTTATATTAAAATAGTTTTATATATATAATAATTCATAAAGTAAAATATTTATAATTTCCTCAAATTTCACAAATCGATTCAATTCAACTCAAAGTCCAAATTCAAATTTAGTTCAATCTCAATTTATCAATTTCAATTCAACTCAGTTCCTAACTAAACCATTTCAAATTATATCGATTTCAAATACAGATTCAAATAATAAAATAAACCATTTAAATTTCAATATATTTCAAAACTTTAAATATTCAACGTTTTCAAAACTAAATTTAACAATTTCATATAGATCTTGATTTAACTTCATTATTATTTTGTCTTGGAATATTCACTTAATAAATTCAATATCATTTAAATAACCTTAAATTACAGTTTACTATATATTTCCTTTAATTTATTTAAACTTGAAATATCCATTTAATCACTTTAAGTCAAAAATCAAGTTATTAAAATCATATCTTAAATCTTAATTTCAATAAGTTTCCAATCAATTTAATTAAATAAATTTTTTAATTGAATACAATTTCAAATAAATTCTAATTTATCTTCCCAACCTTAACTTATTCAAATTATTACAAAAATCTATTTTTGAAAATTTAATAAATACTTAAACATATTATATATTAATTAAATCAATCTTAATTAAATTAAATATTATTATTAAATATATATATCTAATAACATTTATATATAATATTTTAAGAATCAATATTTATTAAAACCATATATTTCTTTCCAAAACCACAGAAATAATTTTAAAATATTTATATATAGACTAACGGTGTTTGTATATAACTTTCTATCCCATGGTCAAGTGATACTGATATTTATCACTTCAATCCACAATTTAAATATATACGGGTATATATATATCATTTCAACCCACAATCCCAAATTCAATTCAAATGAAAATCGCTTGGGTTTATCATTTCAACCCATAACGATTTTCTCCTATTCTACTGATCATTCGGGTATGTATCATTTCAACCCATAGTGAATTCTATACTAACAGGGAACATGCAGAGTGATAACAGATATGAAAATAATATAACAGACATATTTATCATCAATAATAATATAATATAAATAACAGGATATGGTGTCATATCCCACAGGTGAACATTTACAGATAATAGCATATATAACAATTTAAATAATTACAGTAGCATATTTCAATTGTCGTTTCAATTGAAATCAAATTTAATAAATATAAAAATGTTAATCATGAGTGATTGCTCACCTTTCGAGGCTAGAGATGAACGAGAATGAGATGAGTTATGGATCCAAGCACGAATTCCAAATCAAAACTGGATTTGCATGAATTCGACGGACAAGCTGACAGATTAGAAATCGATGGGAATGAATTCAAATCAATTTTGATGTAAACTAAAATATATACATTATTTGTTAAAATCAATTTCCATTTAAAGAAAAATAAATAAAATATATTTAAAGCCTCATATATTCGAAATCAAAAGTATCTATAAAATCAATAATAAAATAGAAATGCAGACCACTAACTATACATGATAGACTTACAAAGTATAAAATAAAACATATGCAAATTCTTAGATCAAAATGTATACCAACTCATCATATTACTGTAAACAACAAATGAAATACATAATGTAAAGAAAACAATGTAAACTAGTATATATAGAGCCAAACTCACTAAAACAGTATTTTAATAACAAATATATATATTACGTTAGGCACATCAAATGTATATACATTTAAAATCCCATATACTATAGTCAAAACTGTAAACATATATGTACGGCCCTGATAAAACTCATTTAACCTTTGCATATAATAACTTTCTTTATAACATTTAAAACATATTATAATACTTAAATAGTATTCGCAAATTCAAATTATATAATATAAATGGAAACACACATAAATAACTGTTATATATATACTTAAGTTATAACCAAACTGTTATAAAATATGTCTACTAACATGTCCAAAATATACTTATATACATATGTAACTTTAATATGATCAAGAGAAGAATGTTGACAGGAAAAATATATAAACTTATATTTATTCTTAATATGAAACTCGATTATAATATACTTCTCAAAACAAAAGGGAATGAATTAATGTTAGTCAGGCAAACTAATGGATATGTAACTTACAAATCTTATGTATATATATACATATACTGTCATTCATTCATTTTTTTCTTATATAAAATTTACATAGGCTTATAGAATAAAATAAGACATATATATACATTATATATAAATCACAGACTACAAGACTTATGTAAACATTGCCTCGCATAGGTATGCATATTCCAGTTTCAACAGAGCAAAAATAAACAAGATTCCAAAAGGAAGAAAGAATGTAAATGAAATTTGCCGACTAGTATATATATACAATACCGAAAAAGAAGCAGATGGTGGAGGGTTGATTGATGTTAGACCATGTAGCAGATGTGCTCGGGACGTGGAGAGGTGGCTGAGTTGGCCGTGAGGAGGATGTAGGTGGTTGCTAGCATGGGTAGGTGGAGGCTCGGGATCTGCCATCGATTTGGGAGGTGTGGGCTAGTTGCTCGGCTGCTACGTTTGCAAGCCCGGTTGTTGTTTGGGTGGAGGTTGAGAATGGTGAGTGAGAAGATAGAGGGCGTGGGAAGGAAGCAGGCTTGGTAGGAGAAATTCAAACGGTAGAGGAGAAGGCATTGGATTTATAAAAGAAATAGCAACTAGAAAAGAAAAGAAATGAACTTGAAAAGGTAGAGACGTGATTTCCAAGAAAAAAAAGAAAAAAAAGAAAAAAAAAGAATATGAACGGTGAAGGAAAAGGCGGAGTAAAACCTACCATAATAAATACACAGCAACGGTCTGAAGCATTAATTCAGGAAAAAATATTAAAGCAATAAATTTTGTTTGGGCAGCACGGTTCAAGGTTTGGAAAACAAGAAAGCTAAAGGTTGCAAATTTATGGTACCGATACAACGAACATTTTATTATTTCCGTCGTGTACCGAACCTCAAAATACAGAAATGGATATACCGTAGAGATCGGCACGATGAGACGATCAAAACGGTATACAGATATTAGAGGCAGGATCATCCGATCAAAAAGTTGATACGGACACTGATATATGTTGCTATTCAGTACGGAAAAATCCAAACGGAGCTAGAAACGTCCGAAATTTGCGAAACAAATTACGCAGTCTTATTCAGAGTGTTCTAAATAAATTTTCTCATGTTGACATATTTAGGTTTCGGCACACTTTTAAATTCAACTATTATTAACCGATTTAAATTGAAATAAAATAAAATAAACTTCAATATTATCAGATGAAAATTCACCAGTTGCTATATTTAAATAGATGTATTCCAAATATAAATTTTTAATTTTCAAATTTTATCGTTTAAAATTTCACAAAATTTCAATAAATTTAATACATAAAATCACAAAAAATTTGGGTCGTTACACTCTCCCCCCTCAAAACTTTTCGTCCCCGAAAAGGAAGAAAGTAGGAGAATAGAACAACCAGAGGTAAAGTAAATTGAAAGTCAAGATTAAACAATTAATCTGAAACTATATAAATTTTTCTTGAATTATTCATTTGATAACTTTATTTGAAATTCAATTTTCTTTAATACTTTAATATTTTTTTCCAAACCCATTTGTAAAATTTCTTGCTTCCTTTATAAGTACCATTTATGTAAGTTTAAATAACACCTTTATAAATATATGTAAACTATTTGAAAACAATTATTTACATCATTACTTATATTTACAAAGAAGCTATTGAAAACATTAAATCCATAATTCATAAATTTATTAATTATCTCAAGATGTTTTTCAACATTATCAATAATCATTTACTTTAAATATGTTTTATTTAATTAATAACTTCTAAAATATTTATAACACTAAAAATTTTCTATTAAACCATGTAGTATATAAATAAACAATAGTTTAAAAGATATATTCAAAAAGGAAAAGAAGGTAGATTCGGAAAAACAGAATATATGTGAATAAATAAAGCTGAGCAGATAAGGTAGATTCAAAAGAATAGTATCGGGCATGAATAATTAATTTAGAACCATAAGAATTTCAATTTCAAATATCAATACAGAATTTCATTGTTGAAAATAATTTTATAATAAAATACCTTTATATCGAAACAAATTTTCCTTTCGAAAATACTTTTATAACTTGATGTCTCACAAGTTTATCCTCATTCTTGCAGACTCTGGCTATGCATTGATCAGGCGCAAAGCTAGAATTCTCCAAGTACTTAGTAGACCTATTTCAACACCCAGTGAAAATACTTGAAAAACTTTCAAAACAGATATGGAAAGTACAATCCAAACAAATCAAATGAATCAAATCATGGATCGCAGATACACAATGGTTACGCCTGGGTTCCCCAGGAAACATCCGTACCCTTTAAGCATTCATTGCCTTGTGAATTTCGCCATGATAATAAAAACTGTAGACCGCGAATACACAATGGTTACACCTGGACCCCCAGGAAACATCCGTACCCTTTAAGCAATCTCTCCCTTATGGATTATGCTACGACAAAAACCTGTAGACCACGGATACACAATTGTTACGCCTGGATCCCCCAGGAAACATCCGTACCCTTTAAGCAATCTCTGCCTTGTGGATTACGCTACTAAAACGACCATAGATCGTAGATACACAATGGTTACGCTTGGATCCCCCACGAAACATCTGTACCTTTTAAGCAATCACTTCCTTGCGAATTACGTTATGCAGTCGAGTTCATAAGACCATGGGTTACGCCATGGAATTCAATGGACACTCGAGTATCATATCCGGAAAACCCAAATCAAAGGGAATAATATCGATAGAATGAATCCAAGATGTGGCCACAAATCGGATATCAAGCAGAAGGCACTTTCCATATATTTACTTCAAAAATATATATCATATAGTACCTTTCAAATCAATTTCAAATATCGTACTTATATAAAGTCCATTATATATAAGATTTCAAATCGAATACTTTCCAAAATCAATAGTATATCAAATCACACTTATATAGACTTCGATTATATAAGATTTCGCTTTTCAAATTGAGTACCTTTCCAAATCAATAGTTTTCAAATCAACTTCATACTTATACAAATCAGTTTTATATAAGTTCGATAACTCCTAAATCGAGTATTTAGTAAAACAAGGTTCTCTATTTCAATTCGTTTCAATATCAGTTCAGTTTCAAAATCATATACAATTTCAACGAATTATTTCTTCCAAATTAAATATCTTCTGTTTCAAAGTTTCCAAAATAATCCTAGTTTCCAAATCAACATAATTTGGGTCAACAAATTCATTTCTAAAATCTTCATATAAACACTGGGTTTTAAATTCCAATCTATTTTCGAAACCAAATATTTTTCTCAAAATTAATTATACTCGAAATGATTTCCAAATTTATAAGCATCCCCTGAAACCCTTTAAACTATTCATTTCTATATGAAAGATCCCATTTACCTTTGGAAAATTATTTTTATTATATATATATATATATATAGTTATAAAAGATGTTACTAGGTTAAAACATTTAAAACTAAATTTTTATTCAAAACATTTCAAATTTAAATTTCATGTTAGTATGATTCAAATAGTCTTATTCATCTACTTAACAAAACAGCTTCAAACTTATTTAAATCATATAATTTATACCTTCTGAAATTGCTTTGCTTTGAAAATTAAACCTCGATTTGGAAGTGTTCGAACATTCAAAATAGTCAGAGAAATCAAATTTTCCAATTCAAGAGTTGGAAGTCAACAACAAATCTGTAAATTAATTTCAATAGATAGGGTTATAACAAACCAAATCCTAAACTCGAGGATTGAACACCGGCTTACTTCAAATTGTTTCAAGTATATATATACATATATCTTTCGAATATCAAATCATACTTCGGAATTTGAAATCAAAATTTGGTTTCACAAAATCACTCGCATAGCAAAGCTACTAAAGTGGCTTATCCCCCACTCCGAAACTCGAAAACCAATGTCGATGATGCGTGCACTCATCACCGAAATTATTTTCTAGCGACATAAGTGAGTTCTAGACTTCTATTTTCTTAAAACTTCTTTTAAATTTCCTCGAAATCATTGGAACTCATTTGAAGTCATTTGAAACATTTCTTACTCAGAAAATACTTTTAAATCATATTACTATATATTTTCAAAATCTTAAAACCAATTTTCAGAATACCGGAGTTTAATCTCTCAAATTTCAAATTCAAAACCTTTTAGTTATTAATCATTTTTATATAATTCCTTGTAAAATTTTCAAAATTTCAAATCCTCGTTTTTTAAAAAAGTATATAATCTTTATCGAATACATTTTCACTTTTATATATAGAATAAAATCATTCTTACCAAAATAATAATTTCGATATATAAAACAATTTCTAAAATACAAACAAACATGATTTTTCAAAGGATGATTCAAGAATGGATTTCAATACAAAGATAGAGATTCAAATAAGAGGAACTCTAACCAAATAGAATTCTGATTCGAAGATAGGCTCGAACAAAAATGAGATAATTAAATTACAAATAGGAGATGGATATACTTATATAAATCGCGGGCAACCTTAATCGGGTCAACCGTGACTTCAAGAATAAGATTGATACAGAAATTCTAAGGCAAATCGACATTAGATCGCCAGAGATAGAATTCAGGCATAGCAGGAGATAGATAGCATCGTAAACCGAGGATACAGAAATCTTCAGTGAATCAATGCCACTAGTAATGGAGTTTCACCCCTTTACAAATCATTCAAAGATTGGCGGGATCGTTGATTTTTTTTATAGAGATCATTCGAAGTGGAGTTATGGGATGCTCCATAATCAAAAGAATACAAGGGGAGACAAGAATTGATTTCGGAACAAGTGGGAGCGTTCCAAAATTCAAAGGAAACTGAATTAAAGAGGAAGAGATTCAAGCACGAACGAAAGTAATTCTGTGATTAAATCTACTACATATGCTAAGTTTTGCCTAAAACCAGAGCTCTGATACCAACTGTAACGACCCGGTATTTTCAACCATTCGCATCCACACAAGTCGGACTTGAATTGCTCAAAATATCATATTGTTAATTTATATTTGGCAAAACTCAGCATATACAGTAAACAAATCAATCACAGAATCATAGACACAGAGTAATATAACAATAAAGCAGCGGAATAGATAAATAGTAGCTCATAAAGCTACTATATAAACATCAGAGTTAGAAATAAAATACAGCAGAATATCTCAAATAAGCTGAAGTCTCGAATACGGGTATATATATCATTTCAACCCGCAATCCCAAATTCAATTCAAATGAAAATCGCTTGGGTTTATCATTTCAATCCATAACGATTTTCTCCTATTCTACAGATCGTTCAGGTATGTATCATTTCAACCCATAGTGAATTCTATACTAACAGGGAACTTGTAGAGTGATAACAGATATGAAAATAATATGACAGACATATATATCATCAATAACAATATAATATAAATAATAGGATATGGTGTCATATCCCATAGGTGAACATTTACAGATAATAGCATATATAACAATTTAAATAATTACAGCAACATATTTCAATTGTCGTTTCAATTGAAATCAAATTTAATAAATATAAGAACGTTAATCGTGAGTGATTTCTCACCTTTCGAGGCTAGAGATGAACGAGAATGAGATGAGTTACCGATCCAAGCACGAATTCCAAATCAAAACTGAATTGGCACGAATTCGACGAACAAGCTGACAGATAAGAAATCGATGGGAATGAATTCAAATCAATTTTGATGTAAACTAAAATATATACATTATTTGTTAAAATCAATTTCCATTTAAAGCACAATAAATAAAATATATTTAAAGCCTCATATATTCGAAATCAAAAATATCTATAAAATCAATAATAAAATAGAAATGCAGACCACTAACTATACATGATAGACTTACAAAGAATAAAATAAAACATATGAAAATTCTTAGATCAAAATGTATACCAACTCATCATATTACTGTAAACAACAAATGAAATACATAATGTAAAGAAAACAATGTAAACTAGTATATATAGAGCCAAACTCACTAAAACAGTATTTTAATAACAAATATATATATATTACGTTAGGCACATCAAATGTATATACATTTAAAATCCCATATACTATAGTCAAAACTGTAAACATATATGTACGGCCCTGATAAAACTCATTTAACCTTTGCATATAATAACTTTCTTTATAACATTTAAAACATATTATAATACTTAAATAGTATTCGCAAATTCAAATTATATAATATAAATGGAAACACACATAAATAACTGTTATATATATACTTAAGTTATAACCAAACTGTTATAACATATGTCTACTAACATGTCCAAAATATACTTATATACATATGTAACTTTAATATGATCAAGAGAAGAATGTTGATAGGAAAAATATATAAACTTATATTTATTCTTGATATGAAACTTGATTATAATATACTTCTTAAAACAAAAGGGAATGAACTAATGTTAATCAGACAAACTAATGGATACGTAAGTTACAAATCTTAGGTATATACGTACGTATATACTGTCATTCATTCATTTTTTTCTTATATAAAATTTACATAGGCTTATAGAATAAAATAAGACATATATATACATTATATATAAATCATAGACTACAAGACTAATGTAAACATAGCCTCGCATGGGTATGCATATTCCAGTTTCAACACAGCAAAAAAAAACGAGATTCCAAAAGGAAGAAAGAATGTAAATGAAATTTGCCGACTCGTATATATATACAATACCGAAAAAGAAGCAGATGGTGGAGGGTTGATTGATGTTCGACCATGCAGCAGATGTGCTCAGAACGTGGAGAGGTGTCTGAGTTGGCCGTGAGGAGGATGCAGGCGGTTGCTAGCATGGGTAGGTGGAGGCTCGGGATCTACCATCGATTTGGGAGGTGTGGGCTAGTTGCTCGGCTGCTACGTTTGCAGGCCCGGTTGTTTTTTGGGTGGAGGTTGAGAATGGTGAGTGAGAAGAGAGAGGGCGTGGGAAGGAAGCAGGCTTGGCAGGAGAAATGCAAACGGTAGAGGAGAAGGCATTGGCTTTATAAAAGAAATAGCAACTAGAAAAGAAAGGAAATGAACTGGAAAAGGTAGGGACGTGATTTCCAAGAAAACAAAAAAGAAAAAAGAAAAAAAGAATATGAACGGTGAAGGAAAAGGCGGAGTAAAACGTACCACAATAAATACAAAGCAACGGTCTGAAGCATTGATTCAGGAAAAATTATTAAAGCAATAAGTTTTGTTTGGGCAGCACGGTTCAAGGTTTGGAAAACAAGAAAGCTAAAGGTTGCAAATTTATGGTACCGATACAATGAACATTTTATTGTTTCCGTCGTGTACCAAACCTCAAAATACAGAAATGGATATACCGCAGAGATCAGCATGATGAGACGATCAAAAAGGTATACAGATATTAGAGGCACGATCATCCGATCAAAAAGTTGATACGGACACTGATATACGTTGCTATTTCGTACGGAAAAATCCAAACGGAGCTAGAAACGTCCGAAATTTGCGAAACAAATTACGCAGTCTTATTCAGAGTGTTCTAAATAAATTTTCTCATGTTGACATATTTAGGTTTCGGAACACTTTTAAATTCAACTGTTATTAACCGATTTAAATTGAAATAAAATAGAATAAACTTCAATATTATCAGATGAAAATTCACCAGTTGCTATATTTAAATAGACGTATTCCAAATATAAAATTTTTATTCTCAAATCTTATCGTTTAAAATTTTACAAAATTTTAATAAATTTAATACATAAAATCACAAAATTTTTGGGTCGTTACACAACGACAATGAATGAGAAGCTTAAAAACAAAAGAAAGATCAACTGCTCTTCAACTTCAACTCTAGAAGCTCCAATCTAAGATCATAAACAAATATTTCCTAAGTTAGATTATAGGAAATTTCTGAAATTGGAGAGAGATTGAGATGGAGAAGAAGAAGAGGATGCTTACCTAAGCTTTTCTTTGATTTTAGAGCAAGAACTTGAATTTCCTAATCAAACTCGGGTTTAGGAATTTTAATTTCTTATCTTTTCCCCCATTTTTCCTTTAGCTTGAGTGTTAGGAAATAGAATGAGTGAATGGATGAAGAGTAGAGGAGTTAGGGTATTATGTGGGTTAGTGGGCTGAAACCCAAACCCAAAGCCCAAAATAGCAAAATTCCACTCAACTCCAAACATATCGATGTTTATACTCAAAAAATTTGTGAACGCCCTTTTGGACTAAATGGAAGTGGTCTCGAGTCCTAATTCGACTGTTTACAAAAGTAACCTTTCAGACTTTAATCCGATTAACTATGCTATATTTAAATAAAACATTTAAATATACAATCGTAAAATATGCGGGTTGTTGCAGAATCCCCTCCTTAAAGAAATTGCATCCTCGCAATACTTAAGGAGAAAATAAAAAGTAACAACCATACTAAGGCATAACAACACAAAAGAAGAAATTTTGACATGAGAAGTTCACCTTAATGAGCACGAGAGAGTAAGTGCGGATGTGTTCGCTCGATGAATTCTCTGGATTCCCAAGAGCAATCCTTAAGATTTGAGGACCATTGAACTTTCACAAGCGGAACATCTTTATTACGAAGGCGTTTAACCTCCGTAGCAATGATGCGAATAGGATGTTGCTCATAAGTCAAATTAGGCGAAACTTTAATTTCTTCAATAACACCGGACTCAAGAATAGAATCGGAATCCTTAAGGCATTTCCGTAGTTGAGAAACGTGGAACACGTCATGAATAGCAGAAAATTAAGCCGGTAATAAAAGGCGATAAGCCACGGAACCAATGCGTTCGGTAATGGGAAATGGGCTAATATATCGAGGTGTTAAATTTCCTGATCGACTGAAATGCACAACACCCTTCATAGGTGAAACACGAATAAAATCTGGACCTAAAACCAGCTTCTCACCGGCTTCAAGCCAACACGAAGGAGATTGGCATGGCCTTCCGTAGAGTGCCTCGAAAGGTGCCATACCAATACTAGATTGGAAGCTATTGTTGTAAGACAACTCAACAAGGGAAATACGATCTTCCCAACTTCCACCAAAATCAAGAACACAAGCACGAAGGAGACCTTCAAGAGTTTGATTCACACGCTCTGTTTTTCCAACGGACTGAGGATGATAAGCGGTGCTAAAATTAAGCTTCGTTCCCAAAGCTTTTTGAAGACCCTTCCAAAATCCACTAGTAAATAATGGATCACGATCGCTAACAATAGAAGTAGGAACTCCATGCAATTTAACAATTTCTTTGACATAGAGTTTAGCCAAAAGTGGTACGGTCCGATTGGACCGAACGGAAAGAAAATGGGCGGAGTTTGTAAGTCTATCTGCAATCACCCATAAACTATCATGACCCGAACGAGAACGGGGAAGACCGACAATAAAGTCCATGGAAATTTGATCTCACTTCCAAATTGGAATGTCCAAAGGTTGCAATAACCCACCGGGCCTTCGATGCTCGGCCTTTATGAGTTGGCAAGTCATGCAACGTTTAATGAAGTTATCAATATCAGATTTCATTTCATCCCAATAATAAAGTCGCTACTACTACCGGGATGAATGGTAAATTTAGAACGATGAGAATCTTCTAAAATGTCTTTACGAAGATCACAAATGTTTGGCACAATAAGTCTACCAAACTCAAATAATGCCACGAGCATCAATATCAAAGTCTTTCAAACCTTCAATATTAATTTTATCCCTACAACTTTGGCTAAGAAGAACCAATTCGGAATCATGCTTTTGAGCTTCAAGAATGTGGTCTAGAAGAGAAGGATGAGCCTCAAGGCTACACAAAACAAGAGATGAACATGAATTGGATTCACGATCTCGAATCTCACAAGTAGACAAAGTCTCGAGATCATTCCATTCGGATATCATCATGGAAACAACTGCTTGTTGCTTACGACTATGGGCATCGACAACTCGATTACCCTTTCCAGGAGTATAAAGAATATCAAGATCATAAGATGCAAGGAACTAGAGCCAACATTGTTGATGCAAATTAAGTTTCTTTTGAGAAAATAAATACTTCAAAGATTTATGATCGGTGTAAAGAAAAATTTTCTCTCCCAAAAGATAATGACGCCAAATTCTAAGAGCGAAAACAATGGCCGTGAGCTCTAGATCATGAGTGGCATATCTAGTTTTGGCAGGCTTTAATTGCCTAGAAGCATAAGCGATAACACGTTCCCTTTTGCATGAGAACGGCACCCAAACCAATACGACTAGTATCGATATAAACAATAAAGTCTTGATTCCCTTCGGGAATCGCAAGAATAAAAGCATCGGAAAAGAGTTCTTTTAATCCTCTTTCCCGAAAAGCTAAGACTTTCAAAATTATAATTAACTTTGTGTAATCATCTTTTTAGAGAAATTTACTTTTTACAAGTCAATTTACTATGTTTGACTGTCTCATCATAGCGTTTAGGAGATTCCTATCGATAATGTTGATTAGGCGCATCGACCAGAATTCTTAAAGCACTCAATGGGCAAAACAACACAAAATCATCTTCTATATGATAAACATGTCTCTTAAAATTTTTACGAATATTCTTTGCTCATTCTAAGGATAAAATCCAATCATACTTATAAATATCTTATTAAGAAGATTTTCAAAATTTTAAATTGTTGTTTTCATCCATAATCAATGAATACAAGGATGGACTCATCGAGATATTCACAGAATACTCAATTCACAAAATGGATGAAATAAGCTGGAGGGTTCGTCAAACCAAATGACATAACGAGCCACTCATAAAAATCATAACGAGTGCGGAATGCGGTAAGTGAAATGCTACCCTCCGCAACTCGTAGCCGATGAAAACCGGTGGCAAGGTCGAGCTGAAAAGGCCTTAGCACCACTCAATAGATCGCTTAGGTGGTAATCCTAAGACAGGCTCAAAAATACCGGAAATTTACAAACTACTTGAATGAGAGAAATAACATTTTCCACATCATGTGGGTTTAAAGAATAAAATGACGCCACCGAATTGGAATCAAAATCATTAAGAAAAATTAAAAACCTGCTTAACAGATTGAGAATGTCGAAGATGGATAGTCCTCTCGGGACATAGGATATGGGCTTCATATCGATGAAGCCAATCCATTCCCAAAAATCATTCCGAAACCTAAGTAGCAATCGGATCGGAAAGCATAATCACATAAAATAATCCTGACATTTTCACAAAGTAAACTGAGTGTTGCGGATCCACCAACCGGATTCCCAATTCTCAGTGAGGTCATCAAGCCCATAATATTTAAAGAAAAAGTATCAACAAGTTCTTTTGATATAAAAGAATGAGATGCACCCGAATCAAAAGAAATTCGAATAGGAAGATCACGAAATAAAATAATGCCATCAAGTACTGAATGAAAAATACCTTGACCAAGAGAAGGGTTACTAGGGGCTTGGACAATGTTCAGCTTTCCCTCCTTCTTGCTTTGAAGTATGGGACACGCAGATATATGATGACTCAAACTTTTGCAATAGCGACAATAAAGGGGTTTCGGACACTCATTCGCATAGTGGTCCATAGAACCATAATTGTAGCATACTCTATGATTAGGGATTGGAGTCTTTCCTACCGAAATCACCTTCTTCCCTTTCTTGTTGGGATTAGGGCTTTTGAACTTAATATGCCTCTTCTTGTTGTTATTGGGTCTCTTTTGGGAACCCCCAGCATCACTTTCACTTCCTTTATCGTCCTCTTCTAGTCGAAGAGTGATATCTACAAGCTGATCGAAAGGAACTTCTAGTTTCAGAGGTAAAACCTTTTTGGGGTTCTTATTCAAAGCACAGATAAACCTTTGATTCTTTACAAGATCCAAAATTTATTGGGCAGACATGAATATGCCATCCAGAGAAGGACTAGTGGATTGACCAATGCTAGGACTGCCAGATCTAACCATATTTTCTTCTTTAAGAAAGAAAGAAAGAAAGAAGAGGAAAAAGGTTATTCTTAGAATGAATATCAAACAAACTTGATTGATAAAACAAGGCATCACAAAAGAAAATAGGATAGTACGGGTCCAATGACTCGAGTTAAATCCTAAGGCACGACTCCTAAGAAAGACTTAGGACAATGATCCTTGCTAGATTATTCTACATTGTTCCGAAGTTTGGCTCTGATACCAAGCTGTAACAGGCCGTGCTAGTGAGATAACGCCCACCATAGCATACAGTCGTACCTGTGTTCTACATTTACGGCCAGCCTCTCGACTGAACCAACCCCGTAGGGACATGTAGGAGTAAGAGTCATCCGCTCGCTACCAAACCATAAAATGATCATCAATGATCGACAAGTGTAAATTACACTAAGCTAGTAAATAAATGAGTTAGGCTTCATGTCCCATAACCACTAGCTTAACTTAAATATTTACGAACAAATTATAGACTTCCACTCGAAAATAAGTGTAAATTACACTAAGCTAGTAAATAAATGAGTTAGGCTTCATGTCCCATAACCACTAGCTTAACTTAAATATTTACGAATAGATTGTAGATTTCCACTCGAAATTGTCACGAGAGTTCAATCGAACAAGTCCAAGAATTAACCGACGAAGTAAACGCAAGCGTTTCATACAACTTGTTTTACAAAGCCGTTTAATTAGATTTCTCATACGAATGAGGTAAAGGTTTGTATATACTAATAGATTGGAAAACGGTTTTAAAAGCGAGCTTTATATTAAAAATAACGTTGAAATCATTTTAATGAAAGAGTTTGAGTATTTACTACTAGTATAAAAAAACCTTTGTATTTTAAAGTGACAAATCGTAGAAATGATTGTAGAACAATCAATCACCAAAAATTCACATTCGAAGACGTGGATCAAAACCATAGAAATCGATACCAAACCCACCAAATGGATATTACCAAAAATCCAAAGAAAGAAGTCATCAAAGTCGATAATAAGTGATAACAACTAACCGGATCAACAAAAATCGATTAAAATTGGAAATCCACTAAAAAAACAACCAAAACAGGCAAAATTAACAGTTCCAGACGTTTGGTAGAAAATCCAAATGTCTGGATTTAGGTTCTGGAAATTTTTAGAAACCTTCCAAACATCTGAAATTTCAAAGCAGACGTCTGAGCCCTAACCAGACATCTGAACCTATAAATCAGACAACTGGAATTTGTCTCTGCCATTTTATTTTCTACGTTCTTATATTTTTTCTCTCCAGGGACCATAACCAGACGTCTGGACTTGAGCAACCAGACGTCTGGTACCTGGTCTGGGCAACAATTTGCCTAGGCCATGATGGCCAAAACAATTCGAGAGCGATCGGGCGAGCAACGAAGACTAACGATTTATGCCAAGCGACAACCCAACCTTATTGGCTCTTCGATACACCCCAAATATCATGTCTAAACATCCATAGTAGGATTTTCATAAAATTGGACTTTGAAACCAAAAATTGGAAAATTCACCAAATCAATTGAAATCAAAAGCAAATGAACATGAATAGATGTTAGGAATTCATACCAAACAACAATGAAAGTTACAGACGTAGATGTGAGTTCAAAAACTCACCCTTAAACCCAAAGACAATGAATGAGAAGCTTAAAAACAAAGGAAAGATCAACTACTCTTCAACTTCAACTCTAGAAGCTCCAATCTAAGATCATAAGCAAATATTTCCTAAGTTAGGTTATATGAAATTTCTGAAATTAGAGAGAGATTGAGATGGAGAAGAAGAAGAGGATGCTTACCTAAGCTTCTCTTTGATTTTAAAGCAAGAACTTGAATTTCCTAATCAAACTAGGGTTTAGGAATTTTAATTTCCTATCTTTTCCCCTATTTTTCCTTTAGCTTGAGTGTTAAGAAATAGAATGAGTGAATGGATGAAGAGTAGAGGAGTTAGGGTATTATGTTGGGTTAGTGGGCTGAAACCCAAACCCAAAACCCAAAATAGAAAAATAGCAAAATTCCACTCAACTCCAAACATATTGATTTTATACTCAAAACGGTTGTAAACGCACTTTTGGACTCAATGGAAGTGGTCTCGAGTCCTAATTCGACTGTTTACAAAAAGTAACATTTCGGACTTCAATCCGATTAACGATGCTATATTTAAATAAAACATTTAAATATACAATCGTAAAATATGCGGGTTGTTACAGTTACTTACCTACCCATCCCCAAGGTACAAAATGCCGACGAAGCATTATCAACCACCCAATACTTCCATATCCATTTTCCACTTAATACTTCCAATTATGAAGCCGGCTTCTACTATTACCCCATAATACTTTTAAAAGAGAAATAGGCAGACTCTGCCATTTAAGACCTCAATTGAGGTAGACTCCACCAATTAAGACTTATTCCCAAGGCGGACTTCAATCATTGTCATTATTGGTCTAATGGTTCTAGCTACAGAGACCTTTGACCATTATTTGTGGCTTTATATTTATAATAGATACTACTAGTGCATCTATCATTATTAAAGTCTTAGAAATGTGAGAGACTCTAAGCCACTTAATACCTCATTAACAAAGACTAGGTGGGCCTTTAACCATTTAACACCTATTTCTAGGTAGGCCTTTTCCATTTTCTTCCTAACTCCAAGAGGGACTCCTCATTGGTACTATCAAGCTGACATTGCTTGGAAATATCATTAGGATACTTAATACTTTTTTTATTAGAGAGATGTGAACCCTAGATTAACCCTTAGTGCCTCAAACCCGAAGCAAACCCTTCCCAAGATATCCATCATCACTCTTAATTATAAGTATAGAATCTCATTTGGCTGCTTAGTACTTCTTTTATAGAAGAGATGCGAACGCTATATCAATCACTTAGTACCTCAAAGCCAAAGTGAACCCTTCTCGAGATATCCAGTATCACCCTTATAAATATGGAATCTCGTTAGTTTACTGCTTTCGGTAAGGAGGCGGTCCCTAAGATAGCCACTTAATACCTCAACACTGAAGTAAACCTTTTTAGAGATATCCTTCACTACTCCTAGTTTCAAATTTGGACCATTTAATACTTTCCAATTAAGAAAGTACGTCCAATCTCTCACGTCATTACGGATCCATGGATTAGTGATATCTCACATCAGTAATAAGTGCACCTGACTGCTGGTAGCCTCAAAGTGAAGGATAGTCTTCCATCGAGTGACTCTACTGACCTTGCATCACCAACCCACTAAGTCCAATTAACTATGCTGAGTCTTTACTTATACTATCTTAGGTTGATATTGGACTTAGCCTACAAATTCCCTTTTTATTTAAGGTAATAAGATTTACCTTGAATACTTATCTGCCCATAAATCCCCCTTTTAATGCTCAAAAATGTAATTTGTCCATAAAATACTAACAGACATTTTATAAGACATTTATGTATGATTACTAATTTCAAATTAGTAACCTTTTTATATCTATTCCATTTTACCAATCTCATTAATTCATTTGTCCCTATTAATTGGAGTCACGGTCTTTAATTCCCATACTAAACTATTGTAACCCCTAATCTAATCCTATCCATTAATTCCTATTAATTGCCCATTAATTGGGATTGCAATCTGTTATTTCCTATTAATTATTGGCAAAACCTAATTTATTGCCCACTAACTGGAATTACTACCCTTCCAAATTCTACCTATTCGCTTTCCAAAAGTTAATAATAACTAACGAAGTTATGCATAAATAACGCATGAATAAACACCATTCTTATTTATTAATCCAATAAATACATATAAACTACGTAATAAAACTATCTATCCTTATCCAGATATACTTTAGTCATAAATATTTAACTAGAATATTCTTTTCATATTTAATTTGTTGGAATGTATTCCTTTACTTTACACAAGATATTTAATTTGTTGAAATTAAAAGGAACGGATAATTTCTTTTTAATTGGAAAGACAGTGTAAACTACGGAGAATAAATCTTTACATTACACTTCTCTTCCTTTTTATTTGTGGGCATTCCTTGTTAAATCCAATGTTGCTCTTTTGAATCAAAAGTGGAAAAAGTAAACAAATTTATAAAAATCAAACGGTTGTTCTTCCCATAATTTAAACTATGGAAAATCTACAACCTAGCACAAATTAGGCAATAATCCAAAAATCCTATCTTACACCCAAGTGCGGATCTGGAATAAAAATATACAACATTCAAATTCTAAAATCTTTGGAACTGATTTCCATATCTATGTGTAAATATATTTCAAATTAGATCTATATTAAGAATATGTAGGAAATAGTTTTCTATACTAATTTAAGCTTACAATACACAAATGAAATTGATTTAGGCATAAAAATCAAACGTATGCCAACGGAATGGATTTAAAATCATAAAAAGTATATAAAATTTCCCACTCACCTTTTAAAAGCGATCTGAATCTGTAGATCTGAAGTAGAACCTTAAATTCATCTCCAAATCCTTTTTAATCCAAGAAATATGTATAAAAAGGGTATATACATGCATTAAAATTACAGATCTGAGAAGAGATTTGGGATTGAGAGAGAAAACAGATACAAATATACAAATATATATAAATTACCACAAATACGCGTATAGTAGATTCTCTTCTCTTCTCCTTTTTATTAGATTTCTATTCTTCTCCAATTTGTATGAATATATATATATATATATATATATAAATATCTTATTTTTATAATTTAGAAAGAAATGGAGAAGAAAAAATTGCAGGGCTTCGCTATTGCCTCTAGAAAAATATGAGAAGAGAAGGGAGGGTTAGGCCTGAATTTATAGGCGCAAGAATAAACCTCTACCGTTAGATCGAAATATATTAAATTCGGGCCGTTGGGCCTAGGCTAACCCTAGCTGCCCCCGGTTGACCGCTCATAGTGGTGGGTTGACCTATGGGTAATATAAATCGTTAATTAATTTTAATCGAATTATTTTCGTTCCGAATTCGTTTTTCCTCTATAACTTCTTCGTTTGGACTCCGATCACAAAACTCCAAATAAGAAAGTTGCTTGGAATTTTTCCACGAATGCAATGGTATAAGTTTCGTAGTCAATCTCCATTGTTTGCATAAATTCCATTTTTGGAGCCTATTTTATTAACTAATTAACTAATTAAATAACTGACGCCAAATTACGAGGTGTTACATCATACTTTGGGATTAAATCAAAATCTGTTTTGCCAAACAACTTTGCAGCATCCCACACTTATAAACCCAAAAAATGAACGCCGATGATGCTGCAGCCATCACCAAAATTATCTTTCAAGCGATAGAAGTGAGCTTAGTACATCCAAACCATACGTTTGAGACTTAACCAAAATCATTTCAAAGCGGTATCAAATACTTCGTATAATAATTCTAAGTATCACGATCTTAAATTTCTAACCAACTCCCCCAAATATTTACTTACAAATATTATTATTATTATTTTCGCCAAAATTTTGAAAAACATTTTCAAAAATACCAGGGTTTAAGTTCTCAAATTCTCTATTTAAATCCTTTACAAACCATATTTTATAAACAATACTTATATAAAACTGCTTTCTTATATAAATCTTGTACAAAAATATTTATTTTTAAAATATTCTATCTTTCTTTTAGATGTAGGCCCAACATAAATTTGGGTCTTAAAATTGAGTCGACTCCTTCGACCTCTTTACCTATCCAGTTTGGTAAGTAGCTAAGAAGAGTAGGATTCTGGTATCCAAACTCGGTGTCTATTAGTCGGCCCGGTAACATCGAATAATTTGCTTAACAAACATGTTTACTTGATTTAAAACTTATCTTCCATAAACCACTTCATATAATACAAGCTAAATAACCATTGCTACATTCATAACTTACTACAAGTTTATATAATACAAATAAAATACATAGATATAATATCTATCTATAAGATATGATACTAATGCCAAAGGAAACACCCCTAGCAACCATACTCTGATACTCTTACATAGGGCTCTCTCCATCAGAGTTCTCCACCGGTGGTCCCTCCAAATCCATGATCTCTATGTCATCATCTAATTACGAACCTTCATGATCAATCCATGTAGGTCCTTCCTCACCATTGGATAACCAACCATTCAAATGTTCTATCCCTTCAGGCTCTATCTCACCATCGAGATCCTCCCCTGTGTCTTGCTCATCCTCATCCTCAGATAGGTTCACCATTATTGGTCTTTCCATTTTCGAATAATGTCTTTGTCGCCCTTAGATTCAAGCTCCTCCTCTTGATCTTTAGGTACAAGTTCCCCCTCTGGATCTTTAGACACAAGTTCCTCCTCTGGATCTTTTGACACAAGTTCCTCCTATGGATCCTTAGACACAAGTTCCTTCATCTCCCGTCTAGCCGCGGCATGCCTAAACCTTGTTGCCAACCAACTCTCTCTTTCAACACTAGACACAATATCCTAAAAATAAAAACAACAAAAACCCTCAGAAACATATACTAAGCTTTTAAGAAACCTAAGGATAGAGTTTTCAAGGAAAAGATATTAAGAAAGGATTACTTAGAAGGAGATATTCCTAAGGGATAATTTTAAAAGTCTAGTTTTCAAAATACAAATATGCTCTCATATATATAATACACTCGACTCATTCTAGGGTATCGCTTACCCTATTTGTAATGAGCCATACGCAACCAAAGCCAAGGTGTTCGCTCAACCTTGAGCTTTGATATCAAATGTAATGCCCCGACTTTTCAACCATCGAGTGTCGATACTAATATATCATGGGATTTGTGTGCCGAATACCCAACTACCGAAAAGACAGAAAATTAGGGTAAAATAAAAGAAATAGAACAAGAAAAAGAGAATAATATCAAAATCTCACAAAGGAACGGCCATATATAATATCAAAGGAACAATACAAAGGGTTACTCTAAATACAGAAATATCAAAGTTACTAAAAACTAGGTACTATTATCAGCGTGGACAGTTAAAACCACATGTCCTCACAATGTTGATATATACACTACATAAATGTAGTGGAAATATGAATACTACAGAAGGTAATCATCCAGCTCTCCACCATAAGCTCCAAAGCATCCGTAGATAAATCTAGAAACATACACGGGGCTGACCCGAGCATTATAAGACAATAACACCCGGATAAGTCTGGTATCCAGCGTGATAAAACTTATAAAACATGAAATAGGTAACATTAACCATTGAGACATGTAACATCCCCAATCTAGAGGCCCAAAGCTAAGCGCTACAGATCCTGCAGTCATCTATAGTATTAACTTCTGGTGACCAAATACGGCAATGTTAATGGTATCCATAATACCAGAAACACTTGAATATGAAATAAAATCACATATTTCAAAACAACTTTTCTTATTAATCACAACACATAGTTTCATATCCAAGTTACATAATCTCAATCGCTTCCCAGGTTTAGATCAAATATATTTATTACAAAATATGCCAAGAGCGACATACGATGATGTCCCCTTGGATGACCAGACTACTAAATAGTCATAACTGACTTAATACAACACAGCGGAATAAAACAAACAAAACAACTCCTAAATAGCTAACTTCAGCCTTCTTCTCATCTTCGGAAGCTTTATTCGTCAACTACTAAAACCTATAAACCTCTAACCCTCAACCTACTCAAATCAATTTTGAGCACCTGGGAGTTTAACGGGAAAAACATAAACTTCGAGTCAGACATAAAGCCTGGTGTGAATAATACTATACATATCGGTTATTTGACATTAAGTGAGACCACACCGCTTAGCGGAATGAGTTTCCCCTCACTAATATCCTTTTTAAAATATATCTTTTGCAAATCATAATCATGCAACCAAAACTGGTTAAAACAATAAAGCATTTATCATATATGAATATAATTAAGGTAACAAATGGACTATCTATCCGAACAATATAGTTTTGTTTCGCTAATTACTAACCTTTGGCTGAGTCGAGCCTACCAGACAAAATAAACAAATAATCTAACATCTGTTAGATCCTCTTCTTCTCGACGGTCTGTCCCTAACTTGCTTCTCCAGGGTCAACTGATCCGAATGGTTTTTGCGGGCTCACCAATAACCTATCTCTGTACATATACATTACTTTTTGTGTGTAACATCATTTTAGTCTTACCTGTGACAAAGCCCTACAAACTGAAATTTTGAACTAAATTAGCTAGGGGCTAATAGCTAATGTATAGGGCGTGACCCTATACCAGCCCATCTGGTATTCTAATATCTGAGTCATTTTACTTAGGGTAATCTTCCCTTATAATTTTCCTTGAAAATCTTTTCTTATCAAAATGATTTAATCCTTTTAAATCATAATTAAACAAGGAAACTATTCTATGCTTTACTCAAAAAACTTTGCTATATTATACATGATTCTCTCAAAACATTGTTAATGAACGTTCAAAAACTTTGTTTAAACCTTTAAACTATATCTTTTGAAATCATAGAGAGCACCTCTTTTGAACCCCTGAAAGTACCGATTTCGATACACATTAAAACATTAGGCCGAAAGACCAAAACCTACCTTTCCAAACCATTACTATAGTCCTTTCGAAACCATTGAAAAACCTTTCATTCGAAAGCCTACTAAAACCTTTAACATCCTCTTTTCAAAATTCTTTAAATATTGCCTTCCAAAAACATTGGAAACCTTCCATTTAAAACCTTTCGAAATTATAGGGGAACCACCCCTTTGAAACCTGTCCTTTAAAACTTTTGAAAATTTTAAATTCATCAAACCTTCAAAAGCATTTGGGTTCAAGAAAACATGTGGAACAACCCATCAAAATCATTCAAAATTATACCTTTCGAAACCTTTGGGTTTATCTTTAAAAATCTCAACGGGTCATAAAAACAGGGTCGAAAGCAACACTTTCAAAAGCTATTCCTAAGTAAAGAAGTGATGGTGTCGAAACCAACCTTATGAAAGCATTGGAGAAGCGACTTGGGTTTTATAAAACGAAATAACCCTTTCAAAGGCAATGCTTCAAAAGGTAAGATGCATCAACATAGGGGTTTCGACCCCGACAAAATCTTTTACTTAAAACAAAAGGCGCAACCTCTTCGAAACCATTCTTTAAATAAATTTGACCCAGTCGGAAGCTACATAGTCGAAAGCAAAGCAGGCACATTTTCATTTAGCAGCAAAGAAATGCTTCGACCCCTTCGGAACCCATTGTATTGACTTCATACCTTCGGCCTACATCCAATTCGCTACGTACCAAGTATTGATACCAGGCGCATTGGTTTCGACTGAGAAGGAGGCGAAAGTACCCAGTCGGAACCTAGGTGTCGAAAGTGGTGAAGCATGAAAAAAGCATGTAAACCTGATTTTTAACTTTTTAAAATACTATTTTCAACTAACCTGCCTTGTCTATCAAGATATAATTGATTGCTAATTTTCTTTTCTAGAAGTGCTGCCAAAATTTCAAAAGTATTTAATTTAAATAATTTACAAAATACCCCTTCTCCTTTTATAAATATATAAAACATTTAAGTCTCATACCTTAAATAATTTTATATATCAATTAAAACACTTAGGAAAATTTCACAAAAATTCCTATAAATCTTTTTTTAATATGATTTATAACATATATAAATTTTAGACCCAAAACATATATATTTTAGCCGTAAATTCTTTTAAACCCAAATATCCATTTTTCTCACTAGAAAATTAATATAAAATCCACATTAATTTAGAAAATTATGAAAATTGAAACTCATCTCTAAAATATCATTTATGATATAAATCTAAAATCGCAAGGCATTTGGAAGTAATTTAATAGGGTTTTCACATTAAAACATATCATAAAATCCATATGAAATATCATAAATCATCAACAAGCATATATATCTATTTTAACAATTAAAACATGGCACATAACTTTGCAATATAATTCGGATTTCATCCTAAAACTGAAAATAATAGAAAACATGAGATGTAGTCATTATTCACCTTTAGCTTTGAGATTAAGGTGTTGAGATTTGATCTTGATTAAGTTGTTAAAGCTTTTCCTCTCTAAATCTTCTCTTTGCTTTCCCTAATGGTGGCCGGCCTCTAGCTTGTATTTCTGTTTTGTGAATATATGAAATGAACGTATAGAATGAGGGGTTAAGGTTTAGGGTATAAGGATGTGTCATATTCTTATATTGCTCTTATCTATTTGCCTTAACTTTTTAATTCTTTAGTTCATTTGTATATGACACGGCTACCCTTTGTTAATCACAAATCTTAATCCCCTAACCATTACATTATTTTATTTAATTTAACTAATTAAATATCCTAAATAATGTTCCTAAAAATATAGGGTGTTGCAGACTCCCTTCCTTAAAAAATTTCGTCCTCGAATTACGATAAGGTACTCATCTAATCAATCAATAAGGTAAAACATACCATCAAACAAATCAGTATAAGCATCTCTAATCCTGCTCTCAGTCTCCAAAGTATAGTCTTTCTCATCGTTGCCCACTGGACTTTAACTAATCGGAGTGCCTTGTTCCTTAGCCTTTTCTCATCTCTCGCGACTATACGAACTGGCTTTCTAACTATAGTCTAATTCGGCTCTACTACTAAGTCCTCTAACATAGTCGGTGCAATAGTAGTCTTCGAGTCTCTGATACACTTTCTTAGATGAGAGTTATGGAAAACATCGTGGACTCCTGCCAAACTGTTCGGTGACTCTACTCTATATGCGAGTTTTCTGATCCTCTCTATAATAGGAAATGGTCCTACGAATCTCGGTGCCAACTTCCCTGATTTTCCAAATTTGATTACACCTTTCATTGATGATACCTTAATGAAAACATGATCTCCAACAGAGAATTCTAAGTCTTTCCGTCTTCTATCTGCATAACTCTTCTGCCTAGACTGAGCTTCTTTCATCCTAGTTCGAATCAACTCAATCTTCTCTGTAGCTTCTCTAACTAAATCCGGACCAAGAACCAACCTATCCCCGGTCTCTAACCAACAAACTGGAGATGTGCATAGCCTTCCATACAAAGCTTCAAACTGTGCCATCCCTATACTAGCCTGATAACTGTTGTTATACGGAAACTCGACTAAGTGTAGATGGTCTTCCCACAATCCTCCAAACCATAGCATACAAGCTCTTAACAAATCTTCTAAGACTTTGTTAACTCTTTCCATTTTCCCATCGGTCTACGGATGGTAAGCGGTAATAATCTTGAGCTTGGTACCTAACGTGTCCTATATAGTCTTCTATAACTCGCTAACGAATAAGAAATCTCGATCACTTACGATACTACTAGGAATTCCATGTAGTCTAACTATATTCTTCATAAACAACTTAGCTAAAGCAGGTGCCGTTCTAGGTTACTTAACTAGAATGAAAAGGGCACTCTTGGTTAACCTATCCACTATGACCCATATACTTTCATTTTCTCTGTTTGACCTTAGCAACCCATCTATAAAATCCATCGAGATAGAATCCCATTTCCATACTGGAGTATCTAATGGCTGAAGTAACCCACTTGGTTTCTGATGTTCGGCCTTTACCTGTTGGCAGTTTAGACACTACTTCACCCATAAGCCTACATTCCTCTTCATACCTTCCCAGAAGAAACTCCTATTCATGTTATGATACATCTTATTTCCTTTCGGATGAATAGTGAACTTCGAACGATGGCATTCCTCCAAAACGTCTTTCCTTATGTCTCCTACATTCGGAACACACAATCTTCCTTTCTTCCTTAACCACCTATTCTGGTCAAGACTGAATTCCTTCAAGTCATCATTCTCTATTCCATCTCTTAACTTTTTGATCTGTTCAACTAATACTGGATCCTCCATCTGTTTAGAAGCAATCCTTTCAATTATCACTGGTCGAAGTACTGAACATAGCAACACTTTAGTCTCCATACTAGGACTACTCTTAGACCTCCATTGTACTCTGCATGTCGTCAACGCTTCCAAATCCTTCCACTCAGATATCTTTGCCAACACTACATTTTAATGTTTTCTACTGAGTGCGTCTGCAACCTTATTGCCCTTTCCCGGTGTGTACTCAATACCAAAGTCATAAGCGGCTAAAAACTCTAACCACCTCTGTTGTCTCATATTTAGTTCCTTCTGAGAGAACAAGTACTTCAACGACTTATGATCTGTATAATGCTCAAACCTCTCTCCCAAAAGATAATGTCTCCATACCTTCAAGGCAAATATCACCGCAGCTAATTCCAAATCATGCGTTGGATATCTAACCTCATGCGGTCTAAACTGTTAGGAAGTATAGGCAATCACTTTACCTCTGTCCATTAACACGGCTCCTAGTCCAGTTCCACACACATCTGTATATACTACCAATTCTTGATTCCCTTCTGGAATAACTAGTACAAGTGCATGAGTTAATAAGTGTTTCAAGCCTGGAATGCTTCCTCACAATTATCGGTCCAAACAAACTTCACATCCTTTCGAGTTAGCTTGGTCATCGGTGCTACTATCCACGAAAAATCCTTAATGAACCTTTTATAATATCCAGCAAATCCAAGAAAACTCTTTATCTTAGTCACCGTCTCGGGTCTCTTCCAATTATTTATGCTTCGATCTTAGTCGGATCTAGAGACAACCCTTTCTCTGAGACTACATGACCAAGAAACTTCACTTCCTTCTTCCAGAAATGACACTTCAAAAACTTCACCTTCAGCTGATGCTGCCTCAGCGTCTCGAGCACCACTCTAAGCTGAACTTCATGCTCTCTTTCATCCTTAGAGTATATCAAAATATCATCTATGAAAACCAACACGAATCTATCCAAGTGCTCTCGGAAAATTCGGTTCATTAAATCCACAAAGAATGCTGGCGCAATAGTTAGTCCGAATGAGATCACTAACCGTTCATACGATCCATATCTAGTTCTAAACGCCATCAAAGGAATACTATCTTCTCCAACTCTAAGCTGATGGAAACATGTCGCTAAATCCAACTGAGAAAATACCTTGGCCCCACTCAACTGATCGAACAAATCATTAATTCTAGGAAAAGGTTACTGATTCTTTATCATCTTCTCGGTCAACGTACGATAATCGATACATAATCTTAATAATCCGTACGGTTTCTTGCCAAACACTATGGCTGCTCCTCAAGGTGAACTGCTTGGTCTGATAAAATTCTTGCCTTCCAGATCCACCAACTACACCTTCAACTCCCTCATCTTGGTAAGTGTCGTCCTACTTAGCGGTCTACTTACTGGTTCTGCTCCCGGCACCAAACCTATTGGAAACTCAATAGCTTGTTTCGGTGGTAGCCCTACTACCGGTTCAAAAACATCTGTGAATTATCTAACCATGAAAACTAGATTCAACTCGTCTTCTACCTCCACAACGCCCAACATAGCATTCACCTCACCACTGGGGTTTCTACAGTATATACAATACGATCACTATAGTCAGGGTGTCTAAGTGATATTTTCCTATCATGGTAAAATATTCTAGCATCATACTTACTTAACCAATCCATACCCAAAATAATTCCGAACCCTACAAAGTCAAACCATGCAAACTGCAAAAAAGGTATGACCTAACAAATCAAACTCTAGGTGGTCACACTTTATCCCAAGTTTTGCATACCCTCATATCGTATTTGTAACCCTTAAGGAAGTAACTAAGTATGAGGGTTCTGGGTTAAGCTTATCTACCAAACAACGAGATATAAAAGAATGCGATGCACCAGTATCAAACAGAACGCTAACTGATATCATGAATCTAAAGCATACCTCCCAACACAGCATTTCCTTTTTCCTCTATTGTTGGCTTCGAGGTAGTTGGCTCCAATTCAAACACCTTCCTCTCCCATCCTTAGAGGGCTCTTTGCACTGGTTCTTATAGTGGCCAATCCGATCGCAGTTGAAGCACCTGATGTTCTTCTTCCCAATCACCTTCTTTGCCTCTCCTATGCGATCTTCATTAGCAAAATGTCCTTTCTTATCACACTTAAAGTAGACAACTTCTGACTTTCCCTTCTTCACGGCTCCACCCTTCTGGGCTCCCTTCTTAGAAAGAACTTCCTTTTCTGACTCTGTCCCACTTGGACTTTCTTTGCCTTATTGTTTCTAGAAAAGAAAGCATCTCCTCCTGCCTTAAAGCCATCTCTATAACCACATCACAAGGATCTCTGATATGCGTCAACATAACTCTAGCAAGCTCAGGCTTCGGACCTCTTATGAACTTCTCATTCCTTTTAATCACAGTGTCCACTGTGGGATAACCATATCTTACTAGCTCCTCAAACCTCCTAGCATACTCAAGAACAGGCATATCCTCTTGCTCCAACTCAGCAAACTTCCTGAGCAAGGTAGACTTAGCAATCTTAGACATGAACCCTCTCTAAACCTCCTTTTGAATTCATCCCATGTCAATAACTCCTCGTCGACTCCAGCTGTAATGTTGTTCCACCAATACAGCGCTGCTCCTTGTAGTTGTCTTGAAGCGAGTCTTCTCTTCTGCTCATCATTGAGCCATAGATCAGCAAAGATCCTTTCACAATGAAGCAGCCAATTTTCTACTTTAATAGCGTCTTCAGTTCCGATGAATGGCTTTCCTCCCAACCGAACATAATATCTACTCAGAATAGCATAATTAGTCACCACTGGAGCTTCTAGAACTCCCCCTCCAACTAATCCAGCGGCAACACCCACTTGCGTCATATTTACAAAGAACTGATACATTGCTTCCATACCAACTTGTGGGACTCCAGCACCCACATTTTCATCTTGTGCCTGATCTGGGATTCTCCTGGTATTCGGTCTGGCATTCCCGTTTGTTGTGGTGCTTTCCCCTCCAAGGTTAACTTTTCCATTTCTAGCATCCATATCAGAATTTGAGGCTTCGTGAAGTACAGAGAATATCCTAGTAAAGATAGGAGACTAGAGATATAGCATATACTTATATATAGCAAATACAAGTACGTTACTATAGCCTTATCCCATACCCCAATCTTATTTATAATTCCTTAGGATTATGTTTTCAAAAGTCATTTTAATTTAAAGTTTTTCATAAACTTATGCTCTAATACCAAGTTACATCATCATCTATCTAGAGGCTCGAAGCTAAGCGCTACAGATGTTGCAGTCATCCATACTATTAACTTTCGATGACCAAATACGGCAATGTTAATGGTATCCATAATATCAGAAGCACTGGAATATGAAATAAAATCACATATTTCAAAACAACTTTTCTCATTACATTTCAAAACATAGTTCCATATCCAAGTTACATAATCCAAATCGCTTCCCAAGTTCAGATTAAATATATTTATTAAAAAATATACCAAGAGCGACATATGATGATGCCTCCTTGGATGGCCAGAGTACTAAATAATCATAACTGACTTAATACAGCACAGCGGAATAAAACAAACAAAACAACTCCTAAATAGCTAACTTCAGTCTCCTGCTCGCCTTCGGAAGCTTTATCCGTCAACCTACTAAAACCTGTAAACCTTTAACCCTCAACCTACTCAAATCAATTTTGAGCACCCGAGAGTTTAAGGGGGAAAACATAAACTTCAAGTTAGACATAAAGCCTGGTGTAAATAATACTATACATCCAGGTTATCTGATATTAAGTGAGACCAGGCCGCTTAGCGGGTTTCCCCTCACTAATATCCTTTTTAAAACATATCTTTTGCAAATCATAATCCTACAACCAAAATTGGTTAAAACAATAAAGCATTTATCGTATATGCATATAATTTAGGTAACAAATGGACTATTTGTCGGAACAATATAGTTTTGTTTGGCTAACTACTAACCTTTTGCTGACTCGAGCCTGTCAGACAAAATAAACAAATAATCTAACATCTGTTAGATTCTCCTCCTCTGGACGGTCTGTCCCTCACTTACTTCTCTAGGGTCAACTGATCCTAATGGTTTTTGCAGGCTCCCAATAGCCTATCTCTGTACATATACATTCTTTTACGTGTGCAACATCATTTTAGTCTTACCTATGACAAAGCCTTACACACTGGAATTTTGGACTAAATTAGCTAGGGGCTAATAGCTAATGTATAGGGCGTGACCCTATACCAACCCCATCTGGTATTCTAATATCTGAGTTATTCTACTTAGGGTAATCTTCCCTTATAATTTTCCTTAAAAAACTTTTCTTATCAAAATGATTTCATCCTCTTAAATCATAATTAAACAAGGAAACTATTCTATGCTTTACTCAAAACACTTTGCCATGTTATATATGCTTCTCTCAAAACACTATTGATGAACATTCAAAAACTTTGTTTAAACCTTTAAACAATATCTTTTGAAATCATAGAAAGCACCCTTTCGAAACCCTGAAAGTACCCCTTTCGATACACATTAAAATATTAGAGCGAAAGGCCAAAACCTACCTTTCGAAACCATTACCATAGTCCTTTCGAAACCATTGAAAAACCTTTCATTCGAAAGCCTTTTAAAACCTTTAACATCCTCTTTTCAAAATTCTATAAATATTTCCTTTCGAAAACATTGAAAATCTTCCATTAAAACCCATCGAAATCGTTGGGGAACCACCCCTTCGAAACCTTTCCTTTAAACCTATCGAAAACTTTATATACATCAAACCTTTCGAAAGCATTTGGGTTCAAGTAAAACATGTGGAAAAATCTTTCAAATCCATTCAAAACTATACCTTTCGAAACCTTTGGGTTTTCTTTAAAAATCTCAAAGGGTCATAAATACAGGGTCGAAAGCAACACTTTCGAAAGCTATTTCCTAAGTAAATAAGTGATTGTATCGAAACCAACCTTTCGAAAGCATTGGACAAGCAGCTTGGGTTTTATAAAACAAAATAATCCTTTCGAAGGCATTGCTTCGAAAGGTAAGATGCGGCAGCATAGGGGTTTCTACCCCAACGAAAGCTTTTACTTCAAATAAAAGCGCAACCTCTTCGAAAACATTCTTTAAATCAATTTGACCCAGTCGGAAGCCAACTAAGTCGGAAGCTACATAGTCGAAAGCAAAGCAGGTGCATTTTCATTTAGAAGCAAAGACATGCTTCGACCCCTTCGGAACCCATCGTATCGATTTCATACCTTCCGCCTACATCCAATTTGCTACGTACCAAATATTGATACCAGATGCATTGGTTTCGACTGAGAAGGAGGCGAAAGTAGCAGTTGAAACCTAGGTGCCAAAAGTGGTGAAGCATGAAAAAGCATGTAAACCTGATTTTTAACTTTTTAAAGTACTCTTTTCAACTAACATGCCTTGTCTGTCAAGATATAATTGATTGCTAGTTTTCTTTTCTAAAAGTGCTGCCAAAATTTTAGAAGTATTTAATTTAAATAATTTACAAAACACTAATTTACAAAATTCCCCATTTCCTTTTATAAATATATAAAACATTTAAGTCCCATACCTTAAATAATTTTATATATCCATTAAAACACTTAGGAAAATTCCATAAAAATTCCTATAAATCATTTTTTAATATGTTTTATAACATATATAAATTTCAGACCCAAAACATATATATTTTAGCCGTAAATTATTTTAAACCCAAATATCCATTTTCCTCACTAGAAAATTAATATAAAATCCACATTAATTCAGTAAATTACGAAAATTGAAACTCGTCTCTAAAATATCATTTCTGATCTAAATCTAAAATCGCAAGGCATCTTGATGTCATTTAATAGGGTTTTCACATTAAAACATATCATAAAATCCATATGAAATATCATAAATCATCAACAAGTATATATATCCATTTTAACAATTAAAACATGGCAAATAACTTTGCCATATAATTCGAATTTCATCCTAAAACTAAAAATAATAGAAAACATTAGATGTAGTCATTATTCACCTTTAGCTTTGAAATTAAGGTGTTGAGATTTGATCTTGATTAAGTTGCTAAAGCTTTTCCTCTTGAAATCTTCTCTTTGCTTTCCCTAACGGTGGCCACCCTCCGGCTTGTATTTCTTTTTTGTGAATATATGAAATGAATGTATAGAATGAGGAGTTAAGGGTTTAGGGTATAAGGATGTATCATATTCCTATATTGCCCCTTATCTATTTTCCTTAACATTTTAATTCTTTAGTTTATTTGTATATGGCACGGCTACCCCTTGTTAATCACAAATCTCAATCCTCTTATCGTTACATTATTTAATTTAATTTAACCAATTAAATATCCTAAATAATGTCACTAAAAATATAGGGTGTTACAAGAAAATATGGATTCCCGTAATGATTTTTCCCTTAAAGAAACCAATCATTCATTAAGTTTAATATAGTGATATGATAAATAATGTCTAGGGTTTAGAATATAAATCATATCAAATAGTTGTGATGCTTACATTGGTCACACCGCTATGGAGATTCCTTTGATAAAGCCGAAATTCAATCTCCCTGCACAAGGATCAGAAAACACCTTCCGAACATCGTATATCTCTAGATAAATTGTACCATAAGGTAAACACAAAGGCCCACACCCAAACATAAACATGAACCACGTGGTACCAAATGTCATCAACTACCGCTACCAACATCGATAAGTATTCTATAGAAATGGAGTTGATAATACCATGCCGTGGGTCAGCTAAACCCAAGATTCTACATCATATCCTATCTTTAGCCATTTTTGATGTCGAGGTTTCATCCAGTATCTTTCACATGAGTCTTCATCACTCGAACAAAACTTAAATCCTCAAATGAATTTCCACATCTCGAACAGATCAGGAATCACTACATGAATTTGAGCATCTCGAATCTCCATATAGATTCCCGCATAAGTCCTCCGACGAATGCTAATGATGTCCTCTCTCTTAGAATATTCCTCAACATAGACAATCCCACACGATAACATCATTTGAAATGTTAGCCCTGACCTCTTCCTTGGACTTAACCTTAGGATTGACTGTTCAACTATATAACATTTACTTCACAATTGCTTCCACAACATAGAACCCTTATACTAGTTTTGAAGTGGTATTCGATAAGTAAAACACTTACCGATCCCGGTCTCTTCTAAACTAATTCGATGAATTTCTGATAAACTCAATTCTTATTCTTTCAAAAGTAAGTGAAAGTTAGAAATGTTTCGTACCAATACTTCTCTCCGAGTGTTCTTACTGGTATAAAATCATGAAGCCTTTTGATAACTTCTTAAGTCAATATTAGGTCAAGTTCAATAATCAACTAATCGATTATCTAGTCAAAACAATTGTTTGTACAAATCACGATTCATACACTTGACTCGTTTCCGACAGTCCAACTTCACTATTCATTGTTCAAGAGTGAAGCTAGGTAAATTAGAGCACCGGTTGCATCAAAGCCTTGCCTAGACACTTCATTCTTGAATCTCACAAATAGATAAGTCTACCTCGTTGTCTTTTAGTGCTAAGTATAGTATTAATGATTTCCATAAACAAGTAAGAAATCAACACGATTAACACGTTTCTGGCATTTTCCAACTTACTATTCCTCGATCATGAGGGAAGCCCGGTAGGTTAGAGCTCTATTTCTCCATCCCTACTCGACATCATTCTTAACTCTCATAAATAAATAAGCCTTAGTTCGTCGGTTTTTAGTGTTAAGCATGGTTAATTACTTTTCAAACAAGTAATTTAAACAATTAACCATTTAGCCACTAAGCAATTCTTAACCCCTTTTCTAAAACATTAGTATATACTTTTAAAATACTTAAAAGTACTTATAATAGGTTCTAAAACATTTATCTAAAATATTACTTGAAAATAGCAAGTTTGCAAAATTCCTTGAAAACGACAAGTTTTCCAACAAAATATCTCTTCTTAAAAATTCACAACTAATTCTTAAAAATTCATAAATATCTCAAACAACTTCTAAAATGCTCTAATACTAGTTAGTAAACACTTATAAAAATAATGGAAAAAATACTTAAATTTAAATAACTTTTCAAACCTTTTAAAGTCCAAAATCAAGGCTAAATGGGGCAGCTTTGCGCAAGTGAAGTTTTGGCCACTTTTTGAGTTGTTGCTTAACTTTTTACTATTCAAGCATTCAAACGTACATATAAATATTATAAATATGACAAGAAACCCCTAAGGATCTCTATACAAAGTTCCATAAACATAGCCAAAAACAAGGCAATCCCGAATTGCATTTATAGCGACTATCGCTATAAGCACACTTTCAAATCCAAGTCCGATCTAAACCAAAGTCCATCTATAACCTATGTGCTTTATTCAAGGTCTTTCAATATGTCATACAAGTCCATTCAAGTACATTCCAAGTTCATTGAAGTCTACATACATGGATCACATGTGTCACTTACTCTCAAAGCAAGAATTCAAAACAATGTTTTAATTTATGTCAACAACAATTCAACAATTTTGTAACGACCCACCTTTTTGGACGGTTTAAATCGACAATAGACCACACATGTCAACTCAAACCATTCAAAAGGGTGGATTGTTAATGGGTAAATAAGAAAAATGAGAGAAAGAAAGAAGAAAAACAAAACACAGAATCTCACAGTGGAATGACAAAATATAATAATCAAATAAACATTTCATGAAGCTGTTTTACAAATAACATTTGATTATACTTTTACAATAAAGATCAGAGTTATACATACAACAGGAATAAATAAATAATGCAGCGGGACAACATGATGTGGTGGAATAAATATAATAAATAGTAATAATATACTAAATCTTCGTCTTCGTCCTCCAAAGATAAGGTCTTCAACACTGAAATGCTCAGGCTGACCCAAGCATAATGGAAAGACAAAACACTCGAGTGAGAACTAAAATATCTTATGTAAGTTAAATCAAGATAATTAAATATGAGTGTAACGGCTTAAGAGAAGTTTATGGGATTTTACATCTCCTATCTAGTGTCTAACGTGTGTGCAATAACTTAAGAGATGTTCGGGATTCCATCTCTTATGGATCCGTTAAACTATCTACATACATAGTACAATTCTTTATTACAATATGTCCATAGTTAAGTAAAGTATTAAAATAGCGTTAAGGCATTACCCATATCCCCCTTAACACAATTTTATAAATGTCGTATTCTATACAGTACCGTAATTCCTCCATAAATTGGAAGGCTATCAGAGGGCACTCCATAGTGTATGCACAAACCAAACCTGTAGTGGGCGCGATCAGGATAAATATGACAAGGCACGCGAGGCAATGCCCAGGGTAGGATTCTATGGTTTTGCACTCCCGGACTGGTGGTAACTCATAGAAGCTACCACCGCTCACCTCGGAACACACTCCCATAATCAAATCGAGGATTCGCCACCAAATCAATCACAAAGTAATAAATATGGTATCAAAGAAATGTGCTCGATAGGGGTAGCGACCCCACTTGGCCTGGTATAGCTCCTATTTTAGTCATTTTAATTATGACCCGAAAGTTAAGGCTATCCATCATCGTTCTCTTACTTCATTCCAGTAACGTTCGCCAAACCATCCTACTTCATTTTGGATTCTCCACCACGTGCACAGTTGTTAAAGTGGTTTTCGGTATTGGCAGAGTATGATAATATCTGATCCCGGTCTCTTTAACAACCAAACGCTTATTTCACACCGGTTGGTTCTTTTACATTTCCAAAATCGATTCATAATTGATATCAAAATATCATATTCACTTCAAAATCATATCACTTTCGAAATCATATTCACTTCCGAAATCATATTCACTTTCGAAATCATTATTCACTTTAAATCATACCACTTTAAATCATTATTCACTTTAAAACATATTTAAATTTCACAATCATAACCACAAAATAGGTTAAACCATCATATCAAAATATTCGCATTTAAATCAATTAATTCTAAATAATAATTCCAACTTAAACAGCCCGTCGAAAATTTGAACCTGCGCGCAAAATGTTGATTATTGAAAGTAGTTTATATATTGGAATAGTTTACATTAAAAATAGTTTATATTTTAAAAATAGGTTATAGATTAAAATAGCTTATATGTATTAGAAATAGTTTATATATTAAAAGTAGTTTATATATTAAAATATATATTAAAAGTTGTTTATAAATTTAAATAATGTATATTAAATAGTTTATATTTTAAAAAAAATAGGTTAAAGATTAAAATAGTTTATATATTAAAATAAGTTATATATTAAAATAGTTAATGTATTAAATTTGTTAATATATTAAATGGTTTATATGAGAAAAATAGTTTATATGTTAAAAGGGTTTGCATATTAAAAGAGTTTATATCGAAAATAGTTTCAAAAGTTGAATTGTTTCTTCCAATTTCACAAATCAATTCAAATCAACTTTAGTTCCAAAAATTCAATTTAAATCAATCTCAGTTCAACGATTTCAATTCAAAAGATTAAAGGTTTCAATTCAAATTGTCATTAAAAACCATTTCAATTTATATCGATTTCAAATCCATGTTTGAAGTACAAATTTAAACCACTTCAAATTAAATAGGTTTCAAAGTTTAAATATTCAAATGTTTATAATAACTCAATTTTGATAAATTTCATTTATATTTCAAAATTCAACTTTAAGATTTCAATTTAAATTCTTTAAACAATTCATTTAAACCAATTTTAATTTCAATATTTTAAAGCTTGGATTTAAAAAACAATTCAGTTCATATAAATCTAATTAATTTTATTTTATAATATCATTTAACTGGATTCAAAAATTAAGGATTTAAAATCATTTAATTTAACCAATCTGGTGTTCGTATATAATTTTCTATCCTATGGTCAAGTGGTACGGATATATATCATTTCAACCCCAATAATTTAAATTTCCGAAAATATATCATTTCAATCTGTATCCCGAATCACAATTTTCCAATTCCATAAAATCGCTCGGGTTTATCATTTCAACCCATAACGATTTTTCTCTAATCTATAAGATCGTTTGGGTATGTATCATTTCAACCTATAGTGATTTTCTAACAATAACTATGGGAACTTGCAGTGTGATAACAACATATAAATAAACATACATCCAATCATCCAAAATGTCAACAATTAAGCATTCATCGCAATCATCATTCAAATCAGCCAATAAATCACAATAATTAACCGGTTATCATTATCAGGTATTTAATTAATAATTTAAATTCAATATTAAATTAAATGGCAATTAAATTCAAATTAAATTTGAAATGACAATTTAAATATATCAAACAGCCATCAATAAATTTCTAGTCACATCATAAATTTAATTTAACCAACATAAGATGGTCTAGTAGTTGTGAGTGGGTTAAATCACTCACCTTTATATGAATCTGAAAATAATATACTTCTAATCAATAGTTCCTCTCTATGTTTCCTCGGTCTCCTTCTTGATTGCCAGCTTTATTCCTTAATTTTGCTTTTGGTTTGATTTACTTTAATTTTCCTCCTTATTATATTAATATATATGTATGTGTGTGTATGTATTTTTAGAAGGTTTGAAAAAAAGAAGAAGATTTGAAAAAGAAGAATTGAAAAAAAAGAAAAGGATTAAAACAAGAAGAACTGAAAATGAAAGAGAAGATCAAGATTTGAAAAGAAAGAAGAAAGTTTGAAATAAAAGAAGATTTGAAGAAGAAGAATATTTGAAGAGGAAGGAAAAAATAAAATGAGGGAGAATAAGAAGATTGAAGAAGAAAAAGAAAAAGAAAAGGACAAGATTAGAATGAAAGCTAGGGTTTCATTTGCATCATATCTTATTTATAAGGTTAAGTTAGGTTTAGGGCTAATGAGATTTGAAAAGAGAGGCTGCTATTAATTAGAAATAAATGAAAATGAGGTTTCAGAAAATGAAGTTGGAAAATGAACGAAAAAATAAAGTAAATTGAACAAGCTAGGTATTGAAATAAAGTAAATGTGAACAGCCTTTTTAAAAGTAGCAGGTATTAAAAAGAGGTAAAAGAAAGAATTAAAAATATGAAAAGTAGTTCATGTTTGCAAAATGGAAAAGCTTCAAACAATGTAAATGGAAAGGAGTAATGGAACAAATGAGGAAATAAGGAAAAGAATGCGGCAATTATTAATTAGAAAGGGAATGAATGGACCAACTCTATACTGTAAATAAAATTTTGGAATTCAAATTTCAAAAACAATTGTTCACTTAATTAATTTTGTAAACCCCAAACATACCAAAATTGACATCCATTAAAGACAATTAACACACAATAAATGAAAATAAATTCTCTACACAAATTGTCATAAATGAAAAGAATATACAGCATTAAGAAGTTTTCATTTCTCTCTCTTTGTGATTGGATTGGGAATTTAAACAAACATGTTAACATTTCGATTGAATGTTTTACTAGGAATGCATTAACATATATTCAGAAATATGATAGCATAAATAAGGTAATATAAATAGTTGTATTATATATATATATATGTACATCTTTATTGTCACTTATAGTTTACATTCATAAATAAAATGTACGAAAATAATCCACATAAGGAGGCAATGAATGTAAGAGTAAATTAGAAGAGTGAAGATGGAAAGGTAAATTATGTTGCAATTAAATTCTAATCAAGTCTAATTGAAAAGGAAATAGTCAAGTGTAAATCTATTTTACCCCCTTTATTATCTCCTATTAACATTTAATTTAATACCGTATGAGATTTCAAACCTAAATAATCCTTTTTTTATGATCTAATTGGATCTAAAAACATAAGTTTATATTTAGGTATACATATATGCAGTAAACTAGCATTTAATTTTTGAAAAATAAACTGAATTAATTGGAAATAAATCACCCAATTTAAATTTATTTCAATATATGTTTACAATTAACGTCTTCCCTCTTTTTTAATTAAAAGATTCCAATAAATTCTTTTATTTTGATTCTTACTCTTGTTATTGAATCAACTATTACCTTATGAATATAATTAACATTAGTTTACATTTTATTAAATACATATTCTATAGTTATCATCTTAACTCATATTAACTGCAATATTTAATTACATTAAATTTATTGATTTCCATATTAATTCCAACTTGATTTAATCAATGAGATGCTAATAAATCAATTGTTATAGTGTAGTAACTCATATCTATTAATTCATTATTTACAACCAAGGGTTATAAATTATTTACCCAAACTGATTTCATTTTCTTTACCTAATCTCAATTTAATACATATAATTTCACCATTTATACAACATTTAATTCATTCCTTATTGACTTACAATTATTTCCAATTTAAGCTCTACAATTACATTCCCAATTAGATTTACCATTACAGTTGATTGAAATCAGGTTAACAAGTTTCAATTTCATATAATAACCATTATTAAATTACATTAACAAAAATTCCATTTATAAATCATAAATTTTAATTTCTCACAATATTAAATTCCAAAATCTTATTTAATCTAATATTTTTAATTATCAAAAATGCGGATCGTTACAAATTTAAACACAATCAAATAATATATGTATATATATATATATGTTATATTTTCATTCAAAGTGAGGTGTTAACTCATCTTTAGCCTAACAACAACCAAGATCCGAGCTAACAAAGTCCAAACCCACTAGCAACCTCCTTTCCTTCCTTCTTTCCACCTTGCTTTTTCCTTTGCCTTACCTCCAAACCCGTATAATGCTCATGGCCTAATGGGATTATAAGAGTTTGGCTTTATTTCTTCAATTTTGGCTTGGTGGAAGGTATTCTAATATTGTACTAAGCCTTGTGGCAAAGTTTGAAGTGATTTGGAGTTGATTTGCAACTGTTTTCTTTAGAACATTAGTGATGAAGAATAAGAAGAAGCCACTGATTTTATAACTTAAGCTTTGTGAATTTTGTCATTCTAACTCTATGGTATGCCTCTCCTTATATAGGCACAATAATGGTGCTCTTTAAGCTTGCATTCAACCCCTACCATGCAATGGAAGATTCACCTCTCATCACTTCTCCTTTATGCTAATTACCATTATACACCTCTCATGCCTCTTATCCATATAGAAGCTTCTAGAACATTCCAAGCTTTATGAAGAGGAGAGTGTGTTAATTAGTTCCTAATGTGTTCGTTTGATCATTAGACAAGTGTATAAGAGTTCGAACAACTTATATCGATCGAAAAGTTGTTTACCGATAAACCGATTTTCGATCACGATCGATTTTTCTTCGAAGAATATATATTTGTAAAAAAAAATTAAATTTTTGTATCATTAATAATTAATTAAATTATGTCTAATAAAGTTATAAAATCATACGTATAGCACTTAATTATATTTCAAATTTTTTTAATATTCCAAGATAAAGTGTTCGAATTTCTAGGTCGCTACAATTGCCCTTAGGGATACCCCTAACTCTCTCAGCATATACATATGTTAAAAATACATATACATAAGATATTTCATATGCATATAAGGAAAATAAATGCCTAAGTATATACATGTGTACTATAATATATGTATATGGTTTGTATATACATATTATTAATACCATATATATAGTTTAATAACATAAATAAAGTTTTAATACTTAAACATCAAATTCATTATTTTAAATAAATAAAATGCATGATATATATCTATATATAATAAGAATACTTGGTTTTGAAGCTTTCGAAGTTACTAAACTATCCTTGCCAATGCATTACTAAATTGAAGGAAATTATGTCATTTCAGTAAACCACGTTCTTCTCACGTTTCTTATTTCAACGAACTCCAAACAGCTTTGGAAATATTTCAAAGGGATCTTTCTGATGCTTTTCCCAATCTAACATTGTCTTCTTCGCAAATCATAACCACGAGAAAAATGGTAACTGGGGCAAGCACTTGGAATTTCAGATGCCATGGTCAAACTCGAAAAAATAAATGGAGAAGCTTCAAAGTTGAATTTTTATTCTAACTATATGGAAAGCGTATTCGAGGATGAAAGTCATGAAGATTTTTGCGAAGATCCAATAAGCAATAATTTTTGGAATAGCTACAATAATAGGATTAAAGTGTGTTGTCTAATTTAAGTATTCAATGGTGGCATTTGTAAAATGTGGGGAGATGCTTACAAGAACAGTAGAAGATAGTTGGATGGTAATTTAATTGGCATATGTTGTTAAATTTAATTAGTGTCCAATAAATTACTTAGTAAATACGTATATTGTTTATTAAATTAGTGGTTTGGCACTAATATAAGTTTTCTTAATTAGTGCTAGACTGTTATGTTTGTGAGGGCGCTCATTCTCACATCCTCTGCTAACAAAATTGTCAAATTTATTTTTACTTCTACAAATACTCCATTAGCAGCGTAGGTTATCGAGCATTGCTACATGCTACGTTTGAGCCATATTGTCACTATATGCCATGCTGCCCACTGCCTACCTTTATTTTCTCCATAATGAATACAAATTTAAGTGGGATATCAACCATTCCATTGTGTTGCTAATACATTTTTCATTTTTATAACAAAGAAAATTCAAAGATTTGCCTACAAGTTTTTAAATAGGTGTGAGTTATTCGTAAAATTAATTTAATTTTTTAAATATTTTAACCATTCTGTTAGTTATGGATGAAAAATCATTGAATGTTCACACTCATTAGTTGCAACACATATTAGTTATATATGGATCTTTATATCTCATTTCTCCTTTAGGAACCAATAAGAACATTTGTATCCATAAACTATATAATTGGTATAAAAAGTAAAAATAGTGTAAATTATTGGTTTATGTACCAAAAATAAACAGTATCCACAATATACCGTCACTGTTTTTCTATTTCATGTTACCTAGGCATTTATCATGCAAATGAATTCCCATTTTGGCATGTTATTTTAATCTCATGTTGGGTTTCTTAAATTTTAAGATTTTTTAATTGGTTATGCCTTGGGAAATGATAGACATCTATGTGCTCATAATTCTATGCTTCATATATTGCGAATGAAAATTACATGTGTCATTGATATAACAAACCTGAATAAAAAATTATGTGTCACTGATATAACAAACCCAATGGTGCCAAATTGGAAGAAATGTTATAATCTTTTTTTGTTTTTGTGAAAATGTTAATTCTCTATCTTTATATTGTTCGATATAATCTAACTAGCTACTGCAGTTGCATTTGTTAATTACCATATCTAGGGTTGTCAATGGATATCCAAAAATTTTGACATCCGTCCGAATTTGTATCCGAAAAGTGGATAAATAACCAACATGACTATATTTGAAAAAAGGGATGTGAATGTAGATACGAAGACATTCGTATACGAAAACTATCCTTTAGTATTTTCAAGATTATGGTTTGAATTATGTGTATTTTAGTAAATGAAAAGTATTTATTTATTGTTTTATTAATGTAGAAGTTTATATTATACGCACTAAATGCATATTAGTTGCTCAAATCAATTTAGTATCATCAGATTTCTTTATTTTTAACATTTTAATAATCAATCAGAGTGAAAAGGATTTATGTTAAACTAAAATTTTTCATTTATGTTTCTTGATTTATCGGTCAATAGTGGATAGGATAATTATTTGATATCCGTCTGTATCTACGGATACGGATATCCGATGGCCGAAAATGATTTCGGATCCAGATACGGATATGACACCATCCGCATCCAAAATTATCCATTGACAGATCTACACATCATCCAATCTTTACGTACAGATCTATTAATGGATGTCCAAAAACCCGAACTCCGTTCCAATATTTTGAAAAAAAAATACAAATGAAAATATGAAGGTATTCGCATTCGAAAATATTCCATTCGGTTTTTCCCGATACACACACACACATTCACTCACTACTCAAAATTGTTTTTATCATTATTATTTTATTTTTTGTACTTTTTTAATCATCAGGACCGAACAATTTTATGTTAAACTGAGAATTTTTACTTACATCTTTAGATTCATTAATCATAGGAATATACATCTGCAATTTAGAGATGTGGATATTTGAATCCCAGACAAATTTGGTTGCTAACGCAAATATGACACATGTATATTTGAAAGTATCCATTGGTGGACCTATTTGCATAGAAGATATGCAATTATAAAAAATGAATCAGTTTTTATAACTTTGCCTACTCATTTATATATTTACATAGTTATTATTATATTCAAGAACATTCATTTCTTTCTTTTACTACTTAAACCGAACGAATTCATAGTTTTTAAACTATATTAACAGATAAACAAGCTTGAGGAAAATAAGTGGGCGTGCTTCATCTATAAGACATTAAACAAAAAATTTGGTAACAGCGATTGAAATTACTTCTCATTCCCAATTTTGCTAAAATTGTCCAATGCACATGTCCAATGGTTGTGCTCATTTGAAGCTTTTGAATTATCCAAAATGCCTTTTAAATTTTTACTATGTAGAGGGGTTATTTTTGTCTTTATATTCCTCACATTCCTATAACGCTATATTTTCACTACAGGGAGTGATTATTTTTTGTTTATGCATATAACAATTATTGCACAACAAAATAAATTTGCTTATAATTTTAATTGCACACGTCCAATGGACGTGCCTAAAGTACTAGTATATATATATACTAGTGTGAACCCGTGCTCTGCATACGGACGCTATGAAAATTTGACAGTGAAATTCGTAGAGTCGTGTATGCGTACGGATTTTAAATTTTTTTGATATGCATCGATAGATCCATGTGTAAATGGGAAAAAATCGATGATGTAAAACTAAGGGAAAAAGATGTTTCATTTAGTCAGAGCAAATCAGTATTATATTGGTATTAGTTTTGTAGATAACGCATCCCGATGAAGAATGCTAGTTAACGTGCATAGTATTCAAAATTTCAAGAATCGCATACGGCTGTGGCAAGCAAGCGGGAACAAATTATAACTTCTAATCAGTGTTTCATACTGTTGAATGAATATAGCAAAACAAATTGAAATTTTGGACAGAGTTTTGTAACAGTGGACATTATATAGTCCAGCCTGTAAAAAAGAATAATCATTATTAACTGACAGTACAAAAAAGCTGCAATTGCAACAACAATAATACAGTGCCAATGTTTACAAATATATATGTTTACAGAAGTCTTAATATTCACCAACAAATAGCATAAGAGAATTAACAGTAGTACATGAGCCTGTAAGCATAATGAAACAGCAAAAACAACGAATATATATATATATATATATACAACGTAGGCTGGTAAAATGCAGATGAGGTCAACTTGTTGGCATTATTACTTTCATCAACGTGATGCTGTTCCAGAATGTGGACCTGCAAATAAAATTTGACCATGCACATGAGTGATTAATTTCAATATAGAGCTTGTATTTGAGATAGGAGGACTGGGTGTAGTATGGCTGTGTGCCAATATATAATGGGCAATGAAGAAATAAAAATATTAATTTCATAATCTCGATTTATATTTAATACAAAGAGATTAACTTGAAACTTAGACAGCAAAAATACTACAAAGACCAAATTGAAAGATATTAACAAAAAATAACTAACTGTCTTCGATTCACACCCAGTTTAAAAGCTTAACATATTTTCATGGAAAATAGAAGATTATTAAAAAGGGTGTATATGTGTACGCGTGTTAAAAAAATCTAATATATGGTATAATAATAAAACTATGTCTTGCATTTCATAAGGACTAACACATATATGTAATTCCAAACATGTTAGAAAGAAAAACAAAGATATAAAACATAATTGGTACTAAATTCTAAAATCTTACCGGAAAACATTAAATAGTAATAAAATTAAATATTGAATCTAGTTACATGAAAATGTTGGTTGAAAATGCACGCTTTTGCTCGATCAAGAATCGCGACCTTTAATTGAACAAAATTAAAACAAATGGGAAAACACAAATAATTCATATCCAGTGATCTTAAAAAGTAATCAACAAAGAAATAAAAACATCAATTACATAATCTCCATTTATATTTAACATAAAGGTCTTAACTTGAGACTTAGAGACCAAAACAGTCCCAACACCAAATTGAAAGATATTACCAAAAATTAACTAATTGTCTTCGATTCCAACCCAATGTAAAAGATTAACATATTTTGATGGAAAATATAAGATTATCAAAAGGGGCTTGTGCGTGTACGTCTGCTACAAAAAATCCAATATACAGTTTAACATTAAAACTAAGTCTTGCTTTGATATGAACAGATAGACATGCAAGAGGAAAACAATAGAGGGAAAAAATTTGCATGTAGTTTTTAATCTTTTTTACTATGAGAGAATCATGCCACGATGTTGCTGGCGAACAAAATATAACTTGCAAGGGCAGTAGTGCAATGCACTTTTAACTGGTGGTTTGCTTGTAAAACCGTTAAAAATATCATGTATTGTCAGTGTGGTTTATGTAGTTCGTAGTAAGATACATGCAGCTAGACAAATGTTACAATAGACAGAGGGCTGTTAGTTATAAAAAGTCAACATAGCGATAACAGGCAATGGCAAAGCATGAAAAAATAAAGCATAATATAGCATTAGCTACCAAGTAGCTTACAGGCAATTATGAACTGGGCCATCAATAGTTAAGTGAATACTAACTATTAATACTATTATATCAATGAAAATCTGTTTGATTTTTTCCAAGTTTTGTTCTAAGAACCATGAAAGTCTAAGTGTTAGTTATTGAATACTGATATGGTAAGATTTGATTACTTTTCTGCAATGTATATTGGAAGGTTAAATATTGAAAATTGTGATTCATTCCGTTGAAAAATAATATTGTAATAACCTGTTTGAAGAAAATAATACAAACTATAAACATCTCCTAAAAATTATAAACCTCTAGGTACTATGGTTTGCCTAAAAAACTCGATCTCGTGTGTTATTTCAGATTGTTTTAGCAAGCCCTTAAATCTTATTCTTCTCATTTTAAGACCATGGTCCTTTGTGATTATAGGCATGTAAAAATGCAATATTTAATAATAAGTTACTTTCAAATTCTCAAAGCAGCAATAACTTTCCAATATGAACAAATCAGTCACGTAAGCATGAAATATCATGTACCTGAGAAACTGGAAATTTCAGTGAATATAAAGTTTACTCAAGGTTGTCATCCGAGTAATCTTCGTTGTTTCTTCATGATATATAGGGTAACAAATGGTTTTTTTTTCTCTCATTTTTGTCCTGGTTTGATATAAAATGACCCATTCATAGTCTAACAGCTTTTGTAAAATAATTAGGATTGTCATATTGGAAATATAATATGGTTGAAAGACATATAAAAAAAATAGCTTTGAACATACAAATAATGTAAAAGTTTTCAGTCCAACCATATAGCTAACTATTTCCACTAATTCGTATGAAAGGCCAATAACTAACTATTTTACACCAATTTGCAGTAAACAAACATGTACTAATATATTTTTACATGTGAACTGAACCAAATATATGATTTCTTATTCTATATGAAAAATTAATTTGTAATATGAAAATGGTTCAATTTATATCCATAAAATCATGGTACTAATATCAAACGTAGGCCACAATTGAAAGAGGACATCAGAAATAAAACAACATGTTTAATAACTATTATGAACATTATCTTCATCATTTGTCTCAACCACTTGGACATGGAAAAAAAACATAAAAAAACTTTGTTGAGTAACACAATAAATACTGATAATAAAAAATTTCTTACTTAGCCATCAAAATCTTATTCCCATTTTCACCTAGAGAAATAAAAATAATGAAAGTACAATTAAATACTATGTAAGGATAATTATTATTATCTTTCGATAACGGTTGTCCCATTTGGCTTCAAAAATAAATTAATTCAGGTTTAGGAGTTGTCATATCATGTTAAAGACCTAATCAAAGCCTCGCTACCCATAACATCACTGTTAAATCATCGAGTAAGAAAATGTTATTGTTGGATCATCTTCTATAAACCCTTTAATTGCAGAATATTCATTCCTTTTATATGGATTAGGAGGCATAACAATCTTCAAATTCGTACGTAAGCTCTAAGCATAGCAAGAAAAATGGATATGTTGTTTCTATTACTTATTTGTTGAAGGAATTAGTCCCAAAAAATGACCTAGCATCAGATATAAAGGAAAAGAAAACAAAATTGTTGTGCATGAATAAACATTACTAAAAAATACAACAAAGTTAGAGACGATAAAATAAGCAAGAATTTTAAGTTTAAATTACTTTTTCGATGTTACCTAAATCTTCCTTATTAGCTTGAAATTATTTTCCCATCAGTGATAGCAATGGAAATACTGCTACCTCAAAATAATAAGTCTTCATATGAAGAAAGTTTAGATCAAGTATGACCATAAAGTGATGATTTACGCAATTCAAGTCTAAACTCATAAAGTTAATGCATATCAAAACTAAGCAGCTTATTAAAATGATAAAACCGATTATAACCAATAAATATTTCATACTTGATGATATCCAACAACCGTTAAATATACTACTCACCTATCTAATTATGATTTACACAATTCAAGTCTAAACTCATAAAGTTAATGCATATCAGAACCAATCAAATTAATAAAATGATTAAATCGATTACCAATAAATATTTCAAACTTGTTGACGTCTAACAACCCATAAATGTACTACTGACCTATCTGAATGTGTGCTTACAAAGCATTATGATGCCTAAAACTCATGCTAAGTGAAAGGTATGGTTGAAATATCAGGTAGATAGAAACTGAGGGGAGAATATAGTTTAAATACACAAAGTTTCAATGCATAAAAAATTGAACCATGAAAACCAACAAATTAAGGTTTTTACCCAAAGTGGGATCAATGATTGGGAAACAAAGGCAGAGTCAGCTCAACAAACAAAAACACCAAGCTTCCTATCGGACGCAGTTGATGCAAGGGTACCACAGCCAAAAGAAGTTACAGTGGGAAAAGGAGGCAAAATCGTCACAACAAACACGAGCATTTTTGAGTGGAGAAATTTGACAATTACTATTTCAATACTCCGGGTTAATTGTAGAGTAAACTTTGGGTCGAAAATTAATTATGGCTTGGATTAGCCATGAAAAAGTTATATCAGATATGGTATCCTTTTAATCATACGAAAAGAAATCAAAATACATATGGCATAATAGTGTATGTTTTAGCTATGGATATGTACTATTATGTTTTATCATATGTTTTAATGTCATATGTTATATTATTGATAAAACATGTCATATTATTGATAAAAATATACTAATTTTCGAAAAAGGAAGAAAGCAAATGTGACACCCCACCTCTATGCTCACAATAAAAAAGGTTATTATAAGGAATAACGTCTGTTATTGCGAAGAATAAGGCTTGTGAGAAGCGACCATCCGTAAGTTATGCCTTAGACGAGTATTGATTACATCGATAGGAGTTGTGTAAATTACTCCCAAAGATATATTTTCAATCCAAATCTAAAACGAAACTACAGTGGCTAAAGAAAAATTCAGAACAACTCATAATAACAACAACACTGATAGTATAATCACATCAGAACAGAAATATCAGATATATAGCGGAAGACAAGTCTGGAATACATGCTACAACAGTCGATGGTTCACATGAACCAAATGTACATAAACATATACATCAACATACATAAGATGAGAGTCAAATAACCAAAAGAACTCCTCGAAGGCTAGATAAAAGATGATGTGAGATCCCAAAAGCTGAAGCTGCTACTGAATCAGAGATAGCGTCTATCCTGAAATAACTCGGTCTGACCCGAGTATTATTTAAAAGAAAATAATAAACGGATCAGTCTAATTTATTCTTAGAAGTGAATGCATCATAAATAACATCAAAGCAAAATAATAATAATCTCGGATGAGACTATTCAACATAAGAAGTCAACATAGTTAAATGAAGAAATCACATCAAACTCCATCAAAATCATCTTTTAAATTCACAATTGAATTCAAAACAGCAATTCACAAAATCTAGAAATCGATAATAGATAACTAGAAAAATCAACATAAAAGTGGATCGATCCCAACAAATGGCGAGTTTTAGCTACGCCGCACGTGCATCAACATATGGCCGAAGCCTACCAAGTACTGTCAACATAATTTTTGGCGCCCAACATATGACCCGAAGGTCCAACATATGACCCGAAGGTCTAGTACTGGTATTTGACCCGAAGGTCCAACATATGACCCGGAGGTCCAACATAGTCGCTCGAAAGCGCACAAAATCATCAAAATCATCAAACAACAAATATTTCAATTAACGAGTCCGGATTTAACCGAAATAGTAAAAGTGTGGTTCCATACTCCGCACTTTTGCTAAATCGTTTAAATCTCTTCATCGTTTCCTTGAAAGTGCAAAATTGTGTATTTTATAAAAATACACTTTACGTTCTCAAATGGACAAGTCCGGAATTAAGCGAATCAGTAAAAGTAAGGGTTCATAGTCCTCAATTTTGCTAAATCGTTTAAATCGCTTTCTCATTCTTTTGAAACCGCAAACTGTAAAATTTTTGGAAACAATTTCAATTTAAAATCATTTTTAAAACACGTGATTAAAATAGTAGCATCTATAGCAATTTCGTCAAGGAAATTGCATTTCTCAAAACACCGTAGAAACGGATACCAAATCAGCGTTACGGGATAACCGCTTTAAATTTCACTTTAAAAATTGACGGTTACTGAAGTCAAAACAACAGTAATTTTTATTCGTCAAAAATGTCACCAGAACAACACACTTTAAAAATATTTTACCGGCGTACAAATTTCATTATAAAAATAACGGCAACAGAATACGTTTTAAAACGTAACACCGGTTCACGTGAATCAATCGAACTCACGTGTATAATGAGAGTGGAAATATTGATGAATTACCAACTTAGACTATTTTTCGAAATCACAAAATGCCTCAACTAACTGGAAACATAATATACACGTGCACACTCCCTTGTTTTACCCAAACATAGTGATATTGAGGATGGCCAGGCACTCTACTAAATATAATTCATGCACGCACTAACTTTTTCTTTTATGGCCTGGGCATCTAACTTGCATTATGAATCTACGTGCAACATATGTCAGGTTATCTAACTTGCATTGTGACATACGAAAATTTAAAGGAAATGCATGCTTCAGGGACAGTGCACATATATATTAAATTAGTATACTTGTATCCAACACACACGTATGCACTCGAATGTTGGAATACACTATGCAACACGTTGTTGCACCAAAATGAAACTTAAAAAAAAAACAACTTGCACAAAAGAAGGTTTCCCATGCATATAAAAAAAAGAGAACGCGGCCTGCATTATTTTTGTGCCGCCTGTATATATATATGATGCATGACTTCGAATATAGGCAACACTCAAATCTCAAGTCTATAAAAAATATAAATTATATGAATGCTTAACAATGCTTCTACATGTCTTATGCAATAATAGGTACACCTGTCTGCGTGTTGTGCATACTTATACAAAACTAATTCAGGTTATAGAGAGATGCATGAAGTTTAAACGTCATAGGATGGGGAACCAACATGTACATCATCTAACTGTAACGAAGGCGTAGTTGAAAACTTCTACTTACACATGAAATATATATATATACTATCACTCAAGTGCTGTTTCGAAACCACTGTGTGAAGATGTAGTGCAAAAACAGGAAGCAAAGATGTGAAAATTACAACCAAAGGGAATTCAAAAATCAAAAGAAGACAGTGTTTCTAAACACTGTCAGAGGCTTGATGTGTATAAATTAGAGGTGTGAGTATTACTCACCTTAATTTGTTTCGAATACAGCTAGAACAAGGGATTCAAATATTGGAGCTGCTGCCATTAAGGTCTTCTCAGAATTTTGCTTGTTGAGACGAAAAGTTTGTAGAGAAAATGTTATTCTCTTTCCTTCAAATGGCATAAGTCAAGGGGAATGAGTGCTTGCCATCATTTTTGTACACTTTGCATTTTATGCAAACGTGCACTTTGAAATTTAAGTACACGGCTACCCTCGGTTTAGTGTATGTTTATAAATTTTGCTTTATAACTGAAAGTGACAGCACTACCAATTTATCAACATATTTGGTTTACTTTTAGATAGCAAAGCAATGTAAAGTGTTCACTATTTTTGCTTTGAAATAAACCACACTTCATATGCTCGTGAAGGCAAAGCAATAAAAGTTGGAACACTTCTTATTTTGTGTTTTCCTTTGCTTCCATGACTTAGCCTTAATTATTACATGTGAAAGCAGTGCACACAACACACAACTCAACCGACTAGACAACATTTTTTTTTATTCACCCCGAAAGTAATTCAAAGACTACGGTCGTTACCGATCTTAAAAACATTTATTACGACGGAAAAATCACGGTCGTTACAGCAAATAATATTGTATTTAATCATCGAAGTACATGTCTGAAGTGATTATTACTTAAATTGAAATATTTTTTATGAAAAAGATCAGGATTGTCCGAATTTTCTGACTATCGCTATGGATCAGGATCAAAACGACTAAATTTAAACATCTTCTATGAAATAAATTATATGTGGATATCAAATTCCAAAAGGAAAACGTACAAAATTTTGGTTTTCTTATTATCTTCTAGAAGTAATTTAAGAAATAGCGTCGAAATAGTGGTGTTCAAATCCATCATCCTATTGTAATATTGAAATTAATTGAAAGTGTTAAAATCTTTAGAAAGAAAACGGACATTGTTTCACGTATCCCAAAATTTGACACTGCTAGATCGATTGTGTACTCAATTTTTCCTTATTAGCTAAATATCGTTAACATTCAATTCATTAAACTACCAAAGCGAACAAAGCGCTGAAGTCACTGGAAAAAAGGAAAATATAAAATAAACCTTTTTTAACATCGAGATCGATGAAAATTCATTCGACGTCAACCATTTGCATCTAAGATAGAAAATTAACAATTTTACTCCTAACCCCACAAATTGGAAAAAACATGGACAATAATTTTGTCATTATATATTGAATGCTGAATGGAGCTAAGAGGAAAAATCAGTATAATCGTCATGTCTTTTTCCACTATCATCAAAATTACCAGTGGTGCTAAATTTAGAGTATAAACTGTAAAAAAATTACTACCATGCTGGAAATATAACATTAGGTGACTGACTCATCTGTTTCATTTGGGAAGACTTAAAACTGGAATCGGTAATTAGAATATCATGTAACAAATCAAGTTCCACTCAATTAGTGCCAACTTACGGCTGCAAAGAAACGAAATTATGGGAATCTTAAGTTTGAAACTGAAAACCCCAAACCAAACTAAAAAAGATATTAAAAATTTTTTGCTAGCAGAAAGTGGTAAATAAACTAAAATTATCAATAAAATAACTTGTAGAAAATGATAGGAATTACCATCAAAAATTAGAGAAGTAAATCAAGCTGCCAAGGATAGACGCATCATCTGTATCCAAATCAATCTAGATATAAAAGAACCCAAATAAGACTTCATCAAAATTTGATTTAAAACTTGAAAAAATGAACAAAAATCAAACTGAAATCAGTGTCGAAAGTAGGTCGAAGGAAGATCCACGTTGTATGTGTGCCGATAGTAGCCGCTGTACCCGATGTCGGTAGCTGCACTATCTGTTGTGGCCGGTAGCACAACAAAGGCAGATCCATGCTGTACTGATGCCAATAGTTTCATAGGATTATAGTCAGGTGTAACCGTATTAGAAGAAACTGGGTAGAAGAATCAGTTGGAAACCTAGCATATTTTATTTTTAGTTTAGGCAAAAAGATGGAGCGGAGAGTGGTAGGAAAAAAATAAGGAAGTATAAAATGTGCGACTGTTGGTTTCTCAAAATAGCAAGGGGTCTTCTGCGCTCTTGAAATGCAACTCAATAATAATATAATAGTACAAAACGTAGAAACAGTATCAACCCAAGGTCAGCAACTGTTGCTATCAATTGTGAAAAAATGTTCATGTATTTGGAATCTATGTTATATTACCAATGTTTGGGTATATAGCTGACATAAACCATTGTTACTCGACTCAAGAATTGAACATGCTACAATTGTTATCCATATAGACCTGAGGAAAAAAAGAGATTAACTGTTTTTCGACATAAAAAAAAATCATCATATTACTGAGCGAACTATATTGTTATGAGTCCAATTTTCTAAAACATCATAGTAAAATGACTCATTCATTACTTATCTTGAATCATATTTGAAAGGATTGATGCTAAAAAACTACAAATACACATGGAAAGCTTTGATGATCCAACATGAATATCTTAAATTTTAAAATCTTTGGACCAATCACTGGCCATGCACACTTTTATTCATATAAAGAAAGTTACCTAATAAAATAAGTACTTATGGAGCAAAAATAATTGTTCACGCTCTCTCAATCCATGTTAGCATTAGTTTAAATTGAACAACTGAATAAATTGGAAGTATATTATATTATTATGTTGAAATCTTAACCGGTGTCTACATTAGAAGAGTTGATCATATGTATAGGTAATAACCAAATATTAAAGGGGATCAATTTTCTAATGCATAATTGTATATTTATGTGGTGTGCATATAAACATCAAAATCTATAGCTCAATATACTAACACTGCATGCCGATATTTTATTTACTGTATAATGCAATACAATCATCTTTTGAAAAGCGATTGATATCCACTTATTTTGATTTTTATTTTACTACCATGTAACTTTTTATATTTTGAGCTGGAAACTTTAATGTGCTCCTACATGTAGAAATTATTTCTTCATATATGAGCTACAAATATGTTATTAGTTGAACACATTAGGATCAATATGCTCATATTGATTCCTTTTATGGCATGTGGTATGCAACAAACTACAATACATAATAATCACAATTGAATGATATACTTGTGAAATGCATGATTGCGTAAAATATTATTTTAAAGTGAAGGATGTGGAAACAAAACTTAAACCCAAGTTAAATCATCAACCCAGTTGGAGAATAACGTCGAGTTAAAATTTAAATACTCATATTTTCCTTTATATTGCTACACAGTAAGACATCGACTATTCCTTTATGTATAAATACTCAAAAGAAGGGACATGTATAAAAACCATTGATTGAAGCGGAATTGTTAAATCAGAAGAAAAATAAAAGAGCAATAATCAAAAAGAAAAAATTCACACTCGAATCAATAGTCGAAAAAGAAAAAAAAAGAAAAAAGCAAACCCTTGCTGTTCGCCCAAAATTGAGCAAATTTCAAAATTGAAAAATATGCCAATTTAGAAATATCCTATTTTTTAAACATATAACAATTCTAGCCAATGAACAATATTTTCAAATATATTTGTTTCACAAAGAAACAAATAATAGATCGTAATTTATAAAAAGTTCCATTCTAAATACAAAAGCAAGAGACTCATATACCAAATATAAGTCTTTATGTACCCATTTGCACTAAGAAATAAGTTATCGATACTTTAACAGCTATACATGTGCAAATGAGCTACTTAGTTCTACCAACGCATGTTCATTTCTACATAGAGTGAAACCCATCAAACAAATGTTTAATGCATTAGATAGAGTGTGTGTAAATCATTTAATCTGAAGTAAGATTTGTTTGAATAGAATTGCTTTATTTTTTCCTCTTTAAATGGTCTAGATACTAATATTACAGTGATTAGAATCAACTTAATTCTGGCTTTCACAACTTCATATCTGAATATCACTTTTTTTGACTATTAAGGCTTACGAAGTTCAAAAACTAAAGCAAGACAGGTTACCATATATAGTGTGTGTATGTGTGCGTATTCATATAATGGTAGTTTAATATTGTTCAAAAAAATAGATATTTTACCTTATCAAAGCTTTAGTAATGCTCGTCGGTGTTCATGCAATTGTTGGTAGCACTAAAGACAGCATGATCCCTTCATGTTACAACTCCAAATAAGGTGGTATGAATAAGGGTCTTCAACTTTACACTAAATTGACAAAAAAAGGAGGCAAATACTGTGCACCATAGTATTTTGTCTGATCAATATTCAAGCTAACGAAAATGGAAATGTGTAAGTGAAACGTGAAGCCAAACCTTTCGATTTTATGCTAAACCAAAGATGAAAAATATTCAGTCTTAGCTTTATTATGCTAAGTATAATTTAATTGCAGGATAAAAGGAATTCTCCATGATTATGAATTCAATGAAATTTTCATTAAATAGTTAATTAAGGTCTAGTTCCAAACTTAAAAGAGGATTAAAGAAATCAGGTTTAAATAATACAAAATTTTTAATAACATCAAAAAATACAAAGTATATAAATTCCATCAGTGCTTAGTAACATCCTATGCTCATAATTCATTATTGTTTTTCCCTATGTATGTAAACACTGATTAATAAAACCTATATATATATATATGCATAATGAAAATTGCTTATCAAGACAAAAATGCAGTAGGATGCTCAACTACCAAGGCTTTGTTATTATCGTATATTACTCTTTGAATTATTTGATAATGAAGTCGATCTACTTTGAGATTAAAGTGAAAGGATTTATCATAGCACTAATTTTCTTGGAATTTGTCAAACTCAATACTCAATATTTAGGTTACATGCACAATATAGAACACCAAATAGACACCATATGCCGGCTAATATAGAGTTGCAATTGCACTGTGTGTTTTTTTAAGTAATTACAATCACATAATGTAACTCAGATTATACAAATATTTGGACTGAAATACTTTAAGGCGTACACTTTTATGAAATGGCAATAAAGAAATAGACCCAAAGAATATGCAAATTATTGAAAATTTAGAGCAACAATTTTGCAATAATATAACTGCTTATTGGTGAATCACTCTGGTTACAACTACATCATCATAAGAAAACATCAGAATTTAGTTCAAATAAAATAATATATGGTCAATAAACTTTCAGACAAAAGAATACAGGTCACTTTGAGAGCTTCATGTCACGTTATCATAGAGTCGTTGAACCATAGCCTAAAATATATAAATATTTTCAGCTTAATACTCCATAATAAAGTTGTGAATTCTTATATTCAGTACTTCCATAAAAATAATGAAAAAATGAAATATTTGAATTGAACACACACAAATAGACAACCCTGAATCTATACGCAATAAAATACTGTAAAAGGACTAATGTTTGGTTGAATCGATAATTCCTGTAACACAGAAATAGTTAAAAATTCATTGTTTGGTTAATTACACATTCACATAAAGAAGCAATTAAGTTTTGGCAATTTTTTTGCATAATGACTGATTTTACACACAAAAAGTGCAATATACGCAAATCAAAAATTAAAGTGAGAAAAGTTCAAATGTTTCCAATAATGTTGCAAAAGCAGAGTCGTTGAATGTGATTTGAAGTCTACCCTACCAAATTTTTTTTTATAGTCTCTTTAGAGGAGAACCTTGAGAAGTTTATCAAATTTGAACATTGCATTGCAAAAGTACATTGGAGGAATAGCACAGTCAAAGGAAAGTTAATAATGCATAGGAGATAGGAGAAAAATGAAACATAGAAATGAACGAAACATACACTCGATGACATAAAATGCTGTTTTAAATTTAACCAATTATTTCATGAAAAAGCACTGTTGGAAATGCATATCTACATGAGTGCATAAATTTTGGTGGGTTAGCTCATGTGGACATCTACAGAAATAAATTTATATGGATATTGGTGCGTATCTGTAGAATACATTACAAACCACAACAATATACAGTCTAAAGTAGATGTAGGACCAAAGAAAGATTAAATTCATGCTTATAAATAAAGAAAATACTAAATTCACTTAATCCATTGTATTAGAAAATAAAACCTAAACAATACGCAAGTAGTAAAATTAAAACCTAAAAAAGTTATACCTTCAATCGAGTGAATGTTTGGGTCCTACAAGGCTGTTTGTCTTCAAATTGAGGGCAAGGCACAATAATATAAAGGGGAACTGAGGAAAATATCCATAAAAAAAATTACATATTTGATTTATAAAAGAAAGGCACGAAAAAGCAAAAAGCTTCAATTCTACAGGGAACTGATAACCCATCTAGAAAGGAAGAAAGAATGACTTGAAAAAAGCTTCAGAAGGAATGATCCAATTTATTAGAAATAGAATCGCGATTTTGGAAGAAGTACGCCTAAATACATGAAGAAGCAATCGACTGAAATCCAACTGAATCGGGCTGACCAAGTTTAGGAAAGACATCGAAAAAGAGCGGTGGAGAAATACCTGGAAATGCTGAGCTTGCCGCGAAGAGAAGCCTTCAGAGATACCCACTCGTAACGATCGATCAACGGTACATCATTTGCTTGTTCGAGGTTTAATTGAAATTAGGGTTAGGTAAAAGGGATTGTGAAGGAATTAAAATACTCTTTTTATTTGTAGTTTATGGGAAAAAAGGTTGAAGCGGAGAGCGAGAGCTGGTAGGAGAAGGAAGAAAATATAAAATGGAACTGTTCAGGCAACTCAATGATGATATAATAGTATAGACTCTGAGACTGTTTAGTTGCCAAATTTCAAGGAGGCCTGTGTTTGCTTGAAATCTAACTCACTAATAATAATATAGTATATATATATATATATTGTTTCACTTCAGCCAACATCAAATATACATGAGTAATCGATATTTCTCAAATGTGCATATGAAATTGGTTTCATTTAACAAATAATAAGAAAAAACTAATCTTTTTTTATTAAAATGAGTGATCCTCTCAAGGAGGAGAGCACTCATTTAATTTTATTTCACACTTAACTATGCACTGCCAATAAGCTTGGTAGGTAGCAATAGCCACCCTTACATAAATTTTAAAAAAAAACCCTACATAATAAATTATTTTTAAAAAAAAAAACCCTAGACCTATGAACAAGTGGATAATGGAGATGCTAAGAACTAAAGAAGACCGCTCTAGATGGAGCCTAGATAAATCACAATACGAAAATGATTTAGCCACTGTGTGCGGGCATGATTATCTTCCAATGCAGAAGCATCAATCTGTCAGTGACTGTAACCAATCCAGGAATATTGACCTGACATAATCTGTCCAAAACGTAATAGCCCGCTAAACTTGAAAATCTCAACAACGGATATGAGTCCGACACACACACACACACAGATATATATATATATATACATAGGAAAATGAATATATGTGTGTGTGTTGATACGGTAAAGGCATACAAGTAAAAGAATACTTAGTAATCTAGCAAATGTGAGGTACTCGATTGGCTAACTTCATTTTTGGGACCCACTAGATATGTGCTTAATGTGCTTATGGCCATGTTATGTCTCTTTCTATTGTGAATGATTTTTGCCTTTAAGGTGTCAATCTTACTTTTCATCCTAATAAGGAATTCCTTAAATAATATATGTTTGTCTTATTTATAGCTAGGGTTTGTTCAACTGTAAGTGAACAATGCAAAGCATGAGTCAGGTTATCAGTAGGGGTGCTAGTATTGTTGAACATCCTCTGGTTTTATTTCAAACCAAAGATACCAACAAGTAATCATGTAAATAGTGTCTAGCAAAACTCTATAAAATTAGACATATTGATTTCTGAAGGCATTCTAGTAGTGGTCACATTTAAAATCCAGGTTAGTTAAAGTATAACCAAAAATATGAAAAGTGCTTACAATACAGAATAAGTCAGTGGGCAGTTATAGTATAAGTGTGTTATGTTTTCTAAATTTGAGTTACAAAACACACATTTTTAATCTAGAATTAGGTTCTTTTTCTTTAAATATTGAATTGTGTTTAATTTGTTGTGAACGGTTAGCCACATACGTATCTTTGTTTTAGGAGGTGCATTGACTTTCCAAATTAGTCTGAATATCATTTCCTTTGTCCTGGAGAAATTTAAGAATTTGTAGAATAAGTTTGAGGAATATAAATTATTATTTTCCCAACTCCACATTTTAGTATCGCTTTCACTATCTAAGTTGTAGAATTTAAGCATTGTGCTAAGTGTTACAAATTGAGTCAATGTAGCACCTTCAAGGGCTAGGTTGAAGCTAAAATTCCACGAAAATTCATTATAAGGCGTGGAAACCTCAAAAATTAAGGTATTTTTGAAATTACAAATATCATAAAGATCTTTAAATTCCACTCTTAAAAGTATAGCTGAAATCCATCTATAATACTAAAAGAACGTATTATTACCAGAATGGACGATGTGATTGATTTCTTAAACTGGATTTTGAAAAGTAAGACATATTGTTATAGTTTGTGGTGATATGATGTAGGATGTAAGTTCCTTTATAGAACCGGTTAGAAATTATTTCTGTGACGCCCCACCTCAATACCCACGCTAGCCAAGGACACTACGATGTAGTGCTGTCAACTAGCGCGGAGAATAAGGCTGTTGAGGAGCGACCATCCATGTAATTGATTATCACACGGTGGCTATAAAATAATCTTCGGAAACAAACTTAGAAATAAACATAACACATAGCAGTCATAGACATCCATATCACAAAGGCGGAAGAAGATATGAATATATAACTAACACATGAAAGTGTACATCAGAGTAGTGGTCAAAAAGCTCCACAATAATACAAAAGAATAGCAACACGTGCTATACCAAAAGAATACAACTATGAGTCCATATCTCAAGTGTATACAACAAAAACTGCTAAACTAAATAGTCAGCCAAAAGTCAGAGTAGCAAATCCCGGAAGGAAGTCAAGCAGAAGCACCTGTAACATCTCGGTCTGACCCGAGTATTATTTAAGAAAATAATAAACGGATCAGTCTAACTATAAATATCAGATGACATGATATATAATAAAAGACATGGCATAAACATAAAATATCCATACTGACATACTACTATAAGTATGAAAATGATGATCAACAGGAGATCAACCGATGAGAAATGATCAATATCACGAGAATCTTCTCAGAGATCCAAAGAGGGCATCATACCCTAAACTTGTACTCATAACAAGTCAATGACATCAAAATCCAGAAATCAAACAAGAAATCCAGAAATCATAAAAAAGAGAAAGAGGCCTATCACATGATGGTCCGAAGACCATGGGGCGCTACCCCATATGTGTGAGTCGGAATCACACTGATTGAGGCCTAGGCTAACCAAAAAGCAAAAAGGTATGTGTGAATGGAATCACACAAGTGGTGTCTAGCCTAACCTCGCAAACAAAAAGATATGTGTGAGTCGGAATCACACTACTGCGGTCTAGACTAACCTTGCGGACAAAGAGATGTGTGTGAGTCGGAATCACACTACTGCGGTCTAGTCTTACCTTGCAAACAAAGAGACATCGCACAATTGCTAGTCTAAATCATAAAATGATCATCATGATCAGCGAGAAGTGTCAATCACACCAAGCTAGTAAATATATGAGTTTAGCTTCATGTCCCATAACCACTTGCTTAACTTAAATATTTACGAACAAGCTGTAAATCTTCACTAGGAAATTGTCACGAAAAGGGTTCAATCGAACAAGTCCAAGAGCTAACCGACGAAGTGAACGCAAGCGTTTCATACCACTCGTTTTACTAAGTCGTTTAAGTCGATTTCTCATTCGAGTGAAGTAAAGGCTTATATATAATAGTAGATTGAAAATCGGTTTGAGAAAACGAACTTTTGATATTAAAAATAGTATTGAAATCGATTTGATGAAAGAGTTTTGATATTTACTACTAGTATTAAAACCTTCATATCTTTAAAGTGACAAGTCATAAAACGATTGTTGGAACAATCTATCACAAAAATTCACATTCGGAGACGTGAATAAAATCCAAGGAAATCAGCTCAAAATGCATCAAAGTGGACTTAAGTAAAAGTAGGTCATACGACCTAGCAGAAGAACAGGTCGAACGACCTAAGGGAAAACTGCTCAAACGACCTAAGTGCTAACTCGCGAGCGACCTAACGAAGTGCGCGACCTAACAGTGAGGCGCGACCTAAGGATGTGCGCGACCTATCAGTGTTACGCGAGTTAAGGTGATTCGCGACCTAAGGGTACGCGACCTAACATGGTTCGCGACCTAAGACTTAGTGGGATCGAGTGACCTAAGGGATAAGGCCACACGACCTAACAGTTAAAAGGTCCTACGACCTAGAGAGAATGCGCGACCTAACTGGGTTCGCGACCTAAGATAGGCGAACGACCTAACTGGGTTCGCGACCTAAGGAGGGTGCGACCTAAGGTCTTGCGACCTAAGGTCTGCCTGGGGGTTTATAGGTCGGCAACGACCTACGACTTAAGGGCGAGCGACCTAAGGATGGTGCGCGACCTAACTGGTTCGCGACCTAAGGAGGGTGCGACCTAAGGTCTTACGACCTAAGGAAAAGAAAAGTCTTACGACCTAAGGAGTTAACTCGCGAACGACCTAAAGCCTTTAACTCTTGAACGACCTAGGCCTTTAACTCGCAGGCGACCTAAGACTTTAACTCGCAGGCGACCTAAGACTTTAACTCGCAGGCGACCTACGACCTATGGATGAGCGACCTAACTCCGAACGAGCTAAAAATGGCCAGAACGACCTAGTAGCAGTTTTTTCACCAAAATCACTAAAATTTGGAATTTTTCGCCAATCCAATCCAAACCAAATGCAACAAACATGCTAAAGTGATGAGGAATCATTCCCAACAGTCCAATGACGATTATAGGCAAGATGTGAGATCAAAAATCTCACCTTTTCCACGAAATTGATGTTGGAGAGCTTAAGAACGAAGCAAGAATCAACCCCTAGCTTGAATCTATGTTCTTCACCTTGAATTCGGAGTTTGATGTTGAATTTACTAAAGATCTCGAGCTTGGAATTTTAATTTCTCTTTCCCCCCACCATTTTTGAAGAAGCTTGAAGTGTTTGATGAAGTGATGAAGAGAAGAGGGGGTTGGGCTGAGTTAAGAAGGTGCAGTCCCAACCAAAGTCACAAGTGGGAAAAGTGACGAAAATTTCACTATCTCCAAACATATCGAAGTTTACACTCAAAAAGATCGCAAACGTCATTTTGAACTCAATGGGGGTGGTCTCGAGTCCTAATTTGACCGTATGCAAAAAGTAGCTTTTCGGACTAACATCTGACTAACGATAAAATATTTAAATATAAAATCGATAGATATGCGGGTTGTTACAATTTCTTTCCAAATTAGGTTTTTGTTGGTTTTGTTAAATTTCCATAGCTATTTTCCTAATAACAACACGTTAAGATTATGAAGGTTAATGATTCATATGCCTCCTTCCTGTTTGGATTTGCAAACTGTTTCCAAGTTGACTAGATAAATGATGCTTCTACAAGAACTGTCACCTCTCCATAGGATACCTCTTCTGATTTTATCTATTTCATCAATTACCCATTTAAGAAAGAGGTAATAAGAATCTAATATATAGAAAGAGCTAATAAGACCGAGTTAATTAAGATGATTCTGTCTTCTCTAGATAGAAGGCCGATGTTCCAATTTGATAGTTTTTGCTTAATTTTATCGATTATAACTGGCCAGTCCTAGTTTATTTAGTTTTGTTGGTCTAATCCTGAAACCTAGGTAGTCTATGTAGAACTTCATTATTTTACAGTTGAGGGTATCGACCACTAGATTTTTGACCTTGTTTACATCATTCAAAATTAAAACTGAACTCTTGTCAAAATTTATTCTAAGCCTTGAAAGCATTTTAAAGCCATACAGAATAAACTAAAGAGTTACGACATAATGAGGTAGATAAGAGGTAAAAGGCATGGCATCATCGATGAAACGGAGGATTGAAAGTCCATCGCTAGTGATATCATTGCCCACGCTATCTAGGACCCCGTTTGTAGTAGATAACTTAATGATCCTAGTGAAAACGTCTGCCACTAAGTTGAAAAGTAGTGTATACAACGGATCTCCTTGTCTAAGGCCACATTTAGATTGAATTTTATTTCCTAGGATTCTGTTAACCATTATATAAGAGTTTCCAATTTTTAGCAAGGTCATGATCCAATACACCCATTTTGTACTAAATCCCCTACAAAAGAAGAACTTTAGGGAAGAACCAGCCTATTGAATCAAAAGCTTTAGCAAAGTGAGTTTTAAGAAAGCACAAGTGATATTATTTTTGCAGCAGCAATTGATAAATTTTTGGACTACCGCTATCCTATCCATGATGTTTCTGCCGTTAATGAAAGCGGACTGGGTAGTATCAATTAGATTGTTCACTTTAGTGCCTAGCTGTAACGACCTGGTATTTTGGACCATTCGCATCCGCACATGTCGAACTTGAATGATTCAAAATGCCGAATTGTTAATTTAAATTTGGCAAAACTGAGCATATACAGTAAATAAATAATCACAGATCACAGACACAGAGTAATAAATGCAGCGGAAGTAAAAGAGATAGTAGTTCATGAAGCTACTATATAAATATATAAGATACATCAGAGTTAAACAAGATACAACCGAAGAGTAACACTATACATCAGGTACAAATCAGAATACATCATTGGAATCATCGAATACTGAAAGCAGAATAGATGGCTGGATCTTCAAGCAAAGCTCCAACTCCAAAGGTGAGTCTCGAATACTGGTACACTCAGTCTGACCCGAGCGGAAAGCAAAACACAAAACACTCGAGTCAGGATTAACATTCTTATATTAATAAATCCAACTCAAGTGAAATAGCAACTGAAATACAAGTAACTCGAAGGATGTTTGGAATAACCATCCTTTAAGGATCCATTAAACTATCTACTATGTAGTAGTGTACGATAAGTAGATAATGCCTATCAATAATATAAAGTATCAAAATAGTGTTAAGGCGTTACCATTATCCCCCTTAACACATTTTTATAAGCATTATAGTCTATACAGCACTGTAAACTCCACCGTAAACTAGTGGGATATCAGGGAGTACTCCATAGGTATAACACAAAACAAATCGTAGAGGTCGCGTATATGGGAATACAAGTATGACAAGGCACATGAGGCAATACCCAAGGTAGTGAAACTACCGTTTGCCTGATCCGGACTGGTGAGAACGCATCGCCGCAGCGATCGCAACACCGTGAAACAACACTTCCAAAATCAAGGGTGCACCAATCGACAACAAGTAATGAATAGTTTCGAAGAAGTGTGTTCGCTCGAGGTAGCTAGCCCCCATTTGGCCCGGCACGGCTCCTGTTTTAGTCATTTCCAATTTGACACAAGTGTCAAGGCTATCCATCATCGTTCTCTTTCTTCAGTCATCACGTACATCAATCCAACCACTTCATTCTGGATCACACTCCGCGTGTAGTTATTAAAGTGGTTTCGGTTTAGACAGTGAGTATGTCCCTAACCGATTCCGGTCTCTTTAATAACCTTCGTAATTATTACAACGATTAGTCGTTAATATATTTCAAAACCAAATCAATTACAATTTCAATTAGAATTTGTAAATCAACATTTCATTCGTCTTTCTAAAACAATTTCCAAAATTTACGTTTCAAAACTTCCAAATTCATAATTTCAAAATCTTATAATTCAAATTCAATTTTTATTTAAAACAATTCAAATTTTGATTCAAGTTCATATATAAATTTCATTCCGAAATCATTTAAATTAATTTAATTTAACATTCAAATCAATTTAAATTCATTAATCGATTTCATTCAATATTCGTTAAGTAAATTTGTCCTTCAAAACAATTTCTATTTAATTCCCAATTCATTAAATCAATTACTTAAGTTCAACTTCATTAAATCAAAACCTACACTTTTGAATTAAATTAAATTCGTCAAATCAATTCTTTCAATTACAAGTCTTACATTGATTCAATAAATCCCATTTTATTTATTGTTAAAGAAATTCAATTCCACTTATTCATTTACTCAGTTACAAATTTCAAAACTCAATTAATAAAGAAAATTAATTTTACTTATTCAAGAAGTTCAATTACACTTATTAAAGCATTCAATTTTATTTAATTATTAAATAATTCAATCTTATTTAATTATTAAATAATTTCAAAACTTAATTATTGAATAATTTCAACTTAATTATTAAATAATTTCAAACTTAATTATTAAATAATTTCCAAACTTAATTCAATCGTTTCTTAAATTTAAACAACGTTCTTTCATTAATTACATTGTTAATATATTTTTTCGTACTATTAAATATTAACATTTTTCCTTTCATAAAAATTCAAATTCCAACTTCATTTCAAAACCTTATTATTCGAATAAAATCATTATTTTATTTTTAATTAAATTATTGACCAATCGGGATTTATTTAATTCTCTATCCTAAGTCAAGTTCATTTGGGTATTTATCATTTCAACCCAATTCCAATTCAATTCAAAATCAAAGCATAGCAAAGGTACTTGCAGTGTGATAGCTGGGATGGTGTCAAAGTAAATAAACAAGCAATACAACAATCAATATCAATCCAATAATCAATTTAAATAATCCCGAAATAATCGTATTAATTTACATTGTTATTTGTGCAAATTAATATAATTATTTCTAGAATTTACACTATCATTTCATGTAGATTAAAGATTATTACATTACGGTTCTTCACTTGTCATCTATTTACAATTTCATACATCATCAGTTTTATCAACATACAATTGATGGTTCAAGGTGTAGTTAACACTATTTTTCTAAGTGTCAAATAATTAAACATTCAAGGGGTCATATTATACAAATTTAACAAATCAAATTCAACACATATGTCGATTCAAAATTTTAACTATCCTTCGTCAAATTCAATTGCATACTATTTATCACCTTATACATTACAATTTAATCTCCAATATAAACAACAACAATCAATCACTTATCAACCAAACGGGATTATCAACGTATAATTAACAGATAATGGTGTCAGATATCACAGGTGAACTGGTACAGTTAATAGCATAAATAACAGTAGCATATTTCAATTGTCATTTCAATTGAAATCAGATTTAATAAATAAAAGAACATTAATCCTGAGTGATTGCTCACCTTTCGAGGCTAGAGAGACTAAAAGATGACCCAGATACGCACACTGATACGGACCCTGAAATTGAGTTACGAATCCAAGCAAAGCAAAGCAAATCGGCACGAATACAACGATCAAAGCTGATAAAAGAATTGATGAAAACGACTCAGAGCCATCTCGATATAATTGAAACACAATATTTATATTATAAATTTTCCTCTAAATATATATTTTTTCTTCAAAAGCAAGCCACGCATGCCAACCTTGAATACATATATAAATAACTATTTTATATTCAAAAACCAAGTATGTATATCTTACGTATGTAGTATATCTTTAAAATCGATATCAAAACAAGATTAATGTAAACTTAATAATTGTGGGTTCTAACCGCTTTCAATATACCACTATGAACTCATATATCTACACAACGTATTGTAAAACCCAAAGCTTAACTTATATATTTTTAAACCCATATTGTCATATATACAATCATACATCTATGACGAATACCGTCATAAATATATCTACACCGCATATATAAAACACTGTAATAATATAAACTAGACCGATTAAAAGCATGTATATACTATATATTCAAATGTAAATAGACTAATATACTGTACATATATTTCAAGGCTGATATCAAAATAACTTTTTATTTATACACATTTCAAGGTCAAAACACGTCTTAAGCTTTAATATATATACATATGAATTAGATTACAAAGTTTTACAGACTGGATTAGAACATGGGACAACTTATAATACTTCTATAATAAAATATATTGTTCCTTTATATTAAAATATATAATTCTATTTTAAAGATATTAACAACACTATTCATAGGTTTACAAGTTAGTTTAAATACATATATATACTATAACACCTGTATACTTTCAAAACATATGTATTCTTTCTGCATATTACATAAACATAACACCATATATAAAAATATAAATCTAACATATACCCGATATATATATATATATATATATACGGTATAGAACATGTGTAAACAACATATATAACTACCAGACATTATACAACATATATAAACTGTATGCATGTATTATACTCCTCTACAATATAATATATACAATAACCCATATATAATATCCCTTATATTCTATACTCTCGTATAAACAAACCAGATTTGCTTTTAAATCTATGCTGCAAAACATGATTTGTGCTTCTACTAAATAAAATATATTATAAACAAATATATATATAACCGGTATATAACTTATAAAATCATCATAGAATATAGTTTGTAAGATCATAAATATATACAAGCCGTGAGTGATGTGGCTGAGAGAGAGAGCTAGGCGGAGGAAAGCTCGGCAAGGGAGTATGGATCCGTGATTGCTAGCAAGGAGGCGGAGCATTGGGGTCTCAAACGTGATCAGGAGGAGCAGATATGAAGATTGAAGAATGCTACAGGAAAAATGAAAGCTTAGCTTGTTTTCTTTTCCCAATGAAGAATATGTACGAGAAAAAAAGAAAAAAAAGAAAAGAGAATAGCAATGAGCATGTTGGATAAAACGTGAATAGTGGGAATAGTAATGGTCACAGTTTGGATTTTTGGGAAAAGTAAAAGGTTGTGACCATTTGATTTCCAACGGGTGAGTAAATGAATGATCACTAAAATCAAAAGGCAAATTCCGGAACCGATACAGAAATTGTTCTATAGATTTCGTTGTTTTTTCCGGACTTTGAAATTAACAATTAAATATACTGCGGAGATCAGCACGACGAGACCCTGGACATATTTGCTAACACCTTAGAAATTATTAGAGAGATGTTTAATAGCGAAACAGGTCTAAAATCTTTAAGCTCAATCGTTCCCACCATCTCGTGGAGTAGAATTATGTTAGTAAAGTTAAATCTTCTAACTTGAAGATGATCATTGCAAAACTCGTTGAACATTTTAATTAGATCGAATATTAAGACATGCCAAAATTTGTTATAAAATAACATGGGAATCCATCATATCCTGGCGATTTATCGCTAGGCATATCATTGATGGCTCCAAAAATCCCCTTTTTCAAAAAAGGACTATCCGGATCATCTAACGAAATCTTAGAATTGTTGGGGTATAGTTCATTCCACCGAGCTTTAATTCTATGCCCACTAGTAGATCCTAAGATGCCTTTTAATCATTAGTAATGGCAATATCAAGTTTGTTCTGATTATTACTTTTCTGATTATTAATACGCAGAGAGTTTATTGTATTACTATGCTTATGACCATTAGCTATACTATGAAAGAACTGGATATTTTTGTCTCCCTCGTCCATCAATTAGACCCTGGACCTCTATTGCCACATTATTTCCTCTTGCTTGATAACTCGTCAAGCTCTTCCTTAAGATTTGAGAGCACGTTATGTTCTAAAGCATTAAGAGTTCTAAATTCCTCCGCCTTGTTTAATTTGAGAATTTTGAAAAGTAAGTTTCTTTTTTATTTTTAATCTTGCCAAAAATGTCCTTGTTCCACTTTTTAAGAAAGATTCTTAGGACCTTAAGCTTTCTAACAAAAACTTTAGCGATATTTCTAGAGTATTTAATGTTATCATGGCTCATAGAAATCCATTTATTAGCAACTAAATGAGTGAAATTACATTTTAAAGACCACGTATTTTCAAATCTGAATGTGTGCTGAGAGGTGTTGTAGCATTCATATGAAAGACTAATATGACAACGATTAGAGTACACAGTTGGGAGAGCCCTAACGAGTGAAGCTGGGTACCTATCCTCCATCTCCATACTTATGCAAAAACGATCGAGAAGCACATGCGAAGGGAACTCTCTTGTGTTTGACCAAGTATACCTTATATTGCTAAGCGGTAATTAATTTTACTTACCGCTCATGATAAACTAGTCAAATTCTTCCATCGCATAATAATCACCCTCTGTAGGCGATCTTTCACCTAAAAACCTTGTCACATTAAAGTCTCCCCCTATTACCCAAGGACATACAGTGAGAGATCTAAACTCTAGGCATTCGCTCCAAAGAACTCTTCTATCGATCTTGTTGTGAGTCTCGTAAAAATTGGAGATGCTTAACAGAGAATTGTCTCTTAGGTCCATAAACATTGTTGTAAGGCCCGTAAACAAGCAAAAAATATTCTAATTCAAATATAATAAATGGCTAAAATATTTACATATATATGAACATGGGTTAAGGTAAAAAATTGAGAATGAATAATATGAACCAGAAGTAAACTTGAACAGATCCTGACCTTTGTAAAACCTTGATTTGTAAATCATCCACTAGATTACTTAAATCAACACCTAATATTATTAGAATCGAGAAAACCATTTTTATTCAATTAGATCTGATTTAATTTAGGTGAAAATTGAAGGAATTGGACTAGTTTGCAGTAGGTGAAGTTGGTAGATTTTAAAAAAGGTTCCTAATTTGGAACATAATAGGCCTATGATGTCTAATGTATTTCACTAGATCCATTTTAGTTATTTAATAAAATAATATTTATTTAACATTATTTATTTATAATTAATCACATTATAATATAGGCTTTGAATATATCATATAACATTATTTATTTATAATTAACCACTTTAATTCAGTTTGAATTAATATAAGCTTTGAATATATCATATATATTATTAACGTAACATGATAATATAATGTCATATACCACACTTGAATACACAGATACACACACATATATATTCAGATGTATGTGCATATGTGTGTAATTTAGGTAGGTGTTTGTGTTCTATCATTTGGGTATGTGAAGAGTCAAACAATAAATTAAGGAAACAAATTAATAGATCATAAATGTGACAACTATGCAATTAATTAAGAATTACATTTATCACATTTGGATATGAGAAGGTTGATAGATTTAGACGTATGCCCTAGGAGCAATTATGTAATTTGTTACATATTTCTAACTCGATAACCAATCTTGTTCAAAATAAAAAGGTGTTTTCTTTCTATTGTATTCTTGGTATAATGTGTTATATTAATTAATTAATTTAATCAAAATTATATTTAATAGAAAATCCGTAAATGGTATGTTTTATGATAGCAATTACAATGTGTTGTAATTGTGAGTGATTTATCACAATAAAATAAACATATCATTCTAAATATTCCTAGTTAAGATGTATCGGGACTGGATATCGATAGATCCATTGAGACTATAGTACGCAACTCTCTAAATGTTGGGCAGTGTATTACTCATGGCTGCTAGGGTACCAAGGGGTTACGTACTGATAGTTATTGGATAACTATGGAATGACTCACTCGATAGTTTTCGATTGGATAATATTACTAAGGCCAAAATGAAATTATCGATGTGACAATAGTACATGGTTCTCTTGACTTGAGAATACTATTGATCTTCAATATGGAAGCATCGAATTGATCATGGTTAAACCATGGCACATTGTCCATCGAATGACTATAGTTGGGTCGAGTAGAAGCATTAGAAGTGAAACATTATTCCAGAGAGGATTCGTCTCCTCAGTTATATAAAGTTAGTACCACGGCCAACTGAATTGGACTCAAAGTCAAAGTCTCTGGCCAAAGCAATTCGTTTAATAATAATAATTATTATTATTGAACCAAAGACTTTGTGTTTAGACTATATAGTTAAATGTGGACGATATTGGAATTTTGACCATTACCAAATTTCATAAGTCTAAAGTGATATAGTTTTGATGAAGAGATGGCGTAAATAATTGTCACTACCAGGTAACACTTAATAAAGTAAAATTAGATTTTACCGATGCCAAGTAAGCGATAAATTTAGCCATAATGTCATACCAACTGCTAAGTGACATGTGAACATTAATATTTGGATTGTTCAGTATTAATCACTGATCAAATTTACACCTAAAAGTCACATAACCAAAATGTTGAACACTCTCATTACTACCCGATTTAATTAAATTATAATTATTATAAATTAATTAAATAAATCAATATTTATGAAATATTAATTAGAAAATTTTGTTTGATGTGTGTTAAACAATATTAAATAATGTGTGTATATAATAGTTATAAATATACTTATCGATATGTGATATTGATACGCATTTAAATTGGATTTAAACACGACAAATATTATTTAGGCTTGAATTTAATTTGAGGCCCAAAAATGGCTTAGTTTAGTCAGCTATAGGAGCCCATTGTGAGGCCAACCATATATGACAGGGTTAAGAAGATTTGATTTAATAATAAAGGTAGAAATGGTAAGAGAAATAAAGGGATCTTGATTCACTTTTTATTCACTTGCATCTCATTTATTTAATCTCCTTAACCCTAGTTTTTGGTTTGATCCTTTTGCACTCTCCTATTGTTTATAGCAAGGCTGGCCACCCTGCTTCCTCATCTCTCAAATTCTCAAGCTTAAACAGATCAAATTAAATATAATTTGGTCATCGGTGGTAGATGTATTTGAGGGCTAGCAACCTCTGGATTTGGAATTAGATTCAAGGAGCTTGGTTTTTTGTTTCAAGGTTTGAATTCTACGCAAAAGCCAAAGGTGGTTTTACTTGATTAAAATTATATAAATGCTTAATAAATTTATCATATCATGTATTAGTTTAAATAGAATTCTTTATCATAATTCTATATATATTTTGTGTTGTCACATATTGGATGGTTATATATATATATATCTGTATGTGTATAAAAAATTGTAATTATGCATAGATTCTCATTGCCTTGATTAAAAAAAATTCAACAAAAAATATATACATTATTAAATATTTTTAATTAAAACCAAAATTCATAAGAAATAAAATTGTATTAAGTATAATCTAAACTTCATAAATAATTATTCATATAAGATTTCAAAAATAAAAATACATTCTTTTATTTATTTAATTCACATATATATATATATATATATATCTATGTATGTATTTTATTTATTTTAAAATTAATTTATCCATATAATAAACACATATATTTATTTATAAATAATATAACATGTAACTTCATTATTTTAATACAAAATATGTTACCATTTTGTTTTTGAAAATAAAAAAAATCTTTTTTCTTACTTATTCCGTATGGAATTAATTAAAAAACATTTTTAATTGTAAATTAAGTTTAAACCTAAACAAAAAAACAATTTTTTTAGGCAGAAAGCATTTATTTTATGTATACATATACTTTATTATTATTATTTACATTATTATGACATATATTTACAAGTATATATTTAAATATATATATTATATATAATACTTTAAATTTCATTATATATATATATAATTCGAATTATGTATATATGTTTATTCAAAATTGCTTTGTATATTTATATTCAAAACATTTTACAATCTACTTATGTTATATATACAAGTTTATATGTAAATTTTATATATAAGTAGTATGTTATAATATAAACAATCATATATATATATATATATTATTTAAATGAACACACACACACATATATATATATATATATTAGACAACACGCATGTATACAGATGGGCTAACATGTCTGTTACGGTGTAAATCTCAATATCTATATATGGACAAATCAAACCATGTACATTTTATCATGTTGCACGTGCATACACACACATGTGTATATGATACATAGATACATACATACATACATATATATATATATATATATATTATAATACAAAATTATACGATAATATCACTATAAGAAAATATATTATTAATAAAACCATTTAATAACGCATTATTCTAAAGCGTTATTGTTTACCTTTAAATATTTGTTTTTTTACACAATTTGTTTTGTATGTACATATGCAACGCTTTGACCCTAAATTTTCGTCTCCCTCCCAAAAACAAATGTGTTTTCGTCTCCCTCCCAAAATAACACTTAGCAATTTTCGTTTCCTCCTAATACAACATAACCCTAATCAAAGTTCTACTCTATCTCCAATCTCCGAAATTCAGCTTTTGTACTCCATCTTCGATCTTCAACATTTCTCTCTTCAGAAGTTGTGAAGTCGACGACGTCAGGAACCCTAATCTCCAATCTTTGATCTTAAATTTTTCTCTTCATCGATATCTACCAGATTCATCCTGCTTCCTGCGAAGGTAACGTCTTCTTTATGCTTTATTCTTTTCTGCAAATATAATTTGCTATTTCTCATTTGGGGGCGATTTCAATTTTGTTTTCAGGAGTGCTGATGTTTAGATTATAAACTAGTTTTATGTTTCTGTGAACTAATGATACTTTTTACAACACTCTTGTATCTACCGGTCATCAAGAAAGTCAGAAATGAATTCACTTGGCTGGGTGGTAAAGACTATTCTACACACAGTAAATCGACGGAGTTTTCTATAATTCGGTCTTTCAATCTTGTTTCCTTCCTCACATGCTGAAATATAATGAATCGCTCTGCAAGTGACCACTGTCCAATGGTCATTAATTTTTCTAATAAGGTTGGTATCATGAAGAAGGTCCCTTTTCGTTATAATAATGGCTAGTGCAATCCTAATGCATATAGCAATGTTGTTGACAGTGCTTGGTGCATTTCAGTGAAACCCCCTCTTCAAGTTTTTATGTAAAATTAAAAATACTAAAAGACAACTAAAGGAGTGGAATAAAGGGAAAAAACAATATTCATGAAATGATTGAACGGTTAACAGCCCAAAATAATGAATTGTATATTCTACTATTTGCAGATCCTTACATTGAGGCTTTGTTATAACAGTACAAAGATGGCTTATTTTTGCTAGAAGGTCAGGCACAACCAGGCTACGGAGAACATGCAGAAATCTAAAGCTAAGTGGCTAGAAGATGGAGACCAATGTTTTAAAAATTTCCACTCTCATGTCTACTACAAAAAATAGAAAGGAGATTAAACAGCTCATGGATCCTAATGGTAATTTGATTTCGAATGGCAAAGACTTACAGTCTGCAGCAATTAATTATTATAACGTGCTATTTAATTCCAACAAGATTTCGTGATAATTTTCCACAAGTTACTTACAAGAAAATTCTCTCGGAGTAGGCTAGATGTAAATTAGAGGCTGACGTGTCTGATGAGGAAATTACAAATGCCACCTTCCAAATAGATGAGAATAGCAGTCTGCGCCCCGATGGTTTTGGTGCAAATTTTTTAAAAATTCATTGGGAGATGGTGAAAAATGATGGTGCAAATACCCTGATCGTGTTGGAAACATGTACTTCACATTCTTGTTTGTTCTTCGTGCGGTGACAAAGGTGAGTTTAATACATTTTCCCTGCAGTGAACAATAATTTCTATTATATCAATTCATGTAACATTATTTGTCTTGTAAGATATTTTGTACATTGTTTTGAAGTCGTTGCAAAACTTTGTTAATAGTATAAAAGAGTCAAAAATATGGGTATTTCATAACATGGGCACTTCATTGGTATTAAAGAAACTACCTAAACCATATGCCACATTTAGATGTGTTTTTTACTTAATTATAGCATGTAATTTTCATAATCATCATGTAATATTGTCATAGTATCGTACATATTTGTTTCTTTTGCTCGATAATATTTCTTTGTTTAAAAATTACAGATTCTAAAGTTGGTTACAATATGCTGAAAAATTTAAAGAAAATGAATTTTGATCACACTGTTCAGTATAGATGTTAGCTTTTTTTTTGTGTGGTTCATTACACTTTTAACTTAAAAGAAAATCGAAACGAACTATGTCTCTACATACTATTGATACAATCAAAGGGTAATCAAGTCTAGGACAGTTGAATATGGAAAATCAAACCATATAATTTGTTTTTCTTAATTAGCATTGTTATTAATCTGAAAATCAAATTGTTTTCTGTAGACCATTCTGTGATTTCTAAAACAACTTATTTAAAATGTCATTTCCTTTTAATTCTGAAAATGAAACGAAGTTGACTGTTACTTGATTTTCATATGAGTAAGAACTCTAATGCCTTATCTCCAAATAGTTGGGTCCTTGATGAAGTTGGTTTATTTTATAGTAATGGTTGGAGAGAGGATAAGAAGTACGTTAATTAATTTGAATAAAAGGAATTTGGGAGTAGAGAAATGTGCTTTAATACAGGTAGCTTTTTCATGATAGTTTATTAAGCAAGTATATATAAACAGTTTAATTTGTTTCCGGTATGTAGTAGTTAGTAAAACATACATATGTTTGTACAAAAACACTGTCCATATATTGAATGTGTGTATACATAGTATGTGCGCGTGCACTTCTCGCTACGTATATGTATATGTGTGTATGTGTGTGTCACACATGTATGTATGTATGTGCCGACATACATTATTTATCAGGTATAGTAATCATGATTTAAAGCTTGGTGCTCTTAGTATAACTCTGGCATTACCCCGATTGTTTTCTTCCCCTAGGCTGCTGATTATTTAGAGCAAGCTGAATATAATACTGGAAACCCAATTGAAGACCTAAAAGCACAGTCATTAGTGAGGCAATTAGTCATTAATTCTCAAATACAAGCTGCTTGTCCTCTACCATTCGACGAAGCCAAACTTTGGCAAGGGAAAAGTGGTCCTGAGCTGATGCTGCAAACACAAAAGCAGTTTAGAAACATAAGGTAAATCCCTCATTAACTACAGACTTTAACTTTTTTCCATTCAAAAGAAAGAATAGCCATGGTTATAACTAATAGCTTTTTGTGTGCATGTTCAGTGCTTTGATGGATTGTGTAGGTTGCAAAAAATGTAGACTGTGGGGAAAACTTCAAATACTTGGCCTTGGTACAGCATTGAAGATCCTTTTCACTGTCAATGGCAAAGAACCCATTAGCCAACATGTGAGATTCCATATCTTCTTCCTTTAGTACGTTAACAATCAATGACATGCTACTGTAAAAAGTGGCTTTCTATAACTTTGAAGTGGTTAGTTTAAGAAAATCATTATGTTGCTGATTTATTTTGCTGTTTATCTTTGTTATTTTCTTTCAGTTGGAGCTGCAAAGAAATGAAGTGATTGCATTGATCAATCTTCTACATCGGCTCTTTGAGTCCGTAGATTTTGTTCATTGTCTGTCTATTGGCTAATGAGGAGAGCACTCTCATTTTATTAATAGTATTATCAAAACGTTACAAAATCATATACTCATATACAAAAAGCTCATCACATAGATGATCGATAATGAAAAGAGCATATAATGAAATAATATATACATTATTTATGCAGCTTAGACAAACAAATGAAATGATGAAGTAAAATAAAGTGTAGTGACTGGCTACATGTTTTGAACTTGCAGCAACTGCTGGTGATATACATCCAAAGAAATGATGAAATAACATATAGTGTAGAGCAATTGCTGGTTGGAACATGCAGAGCCAGCCCAAAGCCCAAGCGATCTAGACATATGTCTAGGGCATCAAAAGACCTGGGGGCAACAAAAAAAAAATTATCGCTCTCGCTCTCACGAAGAAAGAAAGACACCCTCCCTCTCAGTCTCATCTCACGCGCACGCAATCGGGCCGATCGGCGACGACGATCGACAAACAATCAGGTAGCCTCCTCAATCCTCATTCAATCAGATAATTACATTCCCCGATTTCCATAGCCTTATTTTTTGATCGAATTTTTTTAATTTGAAATTAGTTTTGATATTGAAATTAGTTTGTTAACTCAATTTCCATGATTCCATCTCGACTGATGTGGCTAGAATTAGATGATGAGATAGGAAAATAAGAATTAAGAGTACGAATATGATTATATGAATCATATGATTAGATGCTGACAATAAAGAACAGCAGTTGTATATGCAGTTTTGGTATGTATTGCTGCAATTGTTGTAACTTGTAAGGCAGTGGGTCAGGAGGAAGTAATATGGTAGGGTTGTTATGGCCAGGAAGGAAATTGAAGCAGTTAAGCTGTAGATGCTATTATGCTTTTTTTGAAGTGATATTGTTGAAGGAGATGGTGGTGTTTGCTTGAGTTAATAAATTGATGGCTGAAATCTCTATTCACACTGTTATGCTTTTTTTCAATTTTACTTTGATGTACTTTCCATTACAGCCTTCACATTAAATTTTATATATTTTCTTGTGCAAACATAATAACTTCAGAAATGAGAACTTATGCTATGTTGTTTGTCTGACTTACTGATTTGTATCATGAATTTCAATGCAACTCATGCTATGTTGTGTCTCCATTGACTTTTTTTTGTTAACAGGCATAACTTTTGCTAAAGGAGAAAGAGTGAAGTTGCTAGATTTGATCTTTGAAGACCATAAATGTAAGGGTTTTAATAATTTTAAATTAATAGTTTATTATTCATTGAAAAATCGACAAATTCTTTCATCATTGTTAATTTAATTCTCTACGTTTTAAAAATTATTTCCTTTATTTAATAAATATATGTTGGTTACATAACTAATTAATTTTTGATTGACAGAAATTGTGGTTGATTAAATGAAATGTGCTAACTTTTGAATGAATAAGAAATCATTAAAAGTTAGTTTTATTGTTGCTAGTATTTATAAATTGAAAATATTATTGTGAATTTAAAATTGAGACAGGAATCGAAAACAAAATTCCGGATTTCAAAATAGGAAGAAAAAGCAACGTAAAGATGACGAAGCAAAATCGTTAGCTGGTTCTATTTCGAATTTATTTGAAGCAAGGAATAAAAGAACTCAAACTTCAAATTCAAGTTAAGTTGGAGAAGCTACATTGACAAACGAGAACAATGATTTTAATATTGATATCCACGAAGACAATGAGCTTATAAATGAAATTGTGGAAGTAGAGATTGAAGATCAACATATGGAGGATGCGAATGATGTAGATGTTATTGCTATTGATGAAGGTGTTGATGATGTAGTTACACTTGATCTTGAGAAGGATGTTGATATCAACTATGATCCAGGTGTATGGGAAAAATTACCGATACAAAAAGAATTATGTTAATTCAACATGGTCCCATTAAGATTTTGAAAGAAAATGATGCATTTCCAAGAAATAAAGTTAATGGCAGACACTTTACTTCTAAACATTATATTGGTGGTTATCCACGTGTAGAAGAGCATGAACGGAAGTGGCTTGTGTATTCAAATGAATATGATAAAGTTTATTGTTTCTGTTGCAAATTATTTAAGAGTACACAATTCACATCGAAACTAGCCGATGAAGGAATTAATGATTGGCAAAATTTATCTACTAAGCTAAGAGAGCATGAAAGTAACCCATTGCACAATGTCAATGTTATCAAATGGGCCGATTTGCTTAGAGGATTTCAACAGAAAGCGACAATTGATAAAGCTATGGAAGCTCAAATTGATCAAGAGAAGCAACATTGGAAAAAAGTACTTGTGTGGATAATTGGTGTTGTCAAAACACTTTCCAAGAATAATTTACCATTCCGTGGATCAAATGAGAAGATTTATGAGAAGAATAATGGACTTTTTTGTCAACTTATTGAATTCATAGCCGAGTTTGATCCAATTATGGAAGAACATCTTAGGCGGGTGAAAAATAATGAAATTAATAATCATTATCTTAGTCATAAAATTCAAAATGAATTAATAAGTTTATTGGCTAACAAGATCAAAGTGGCAATGCTTATTAAAATAAATAAAGCAAAGTACTTCTCTGTTATCCTTGATTGTACTCCAGATTTGAGCCATAAGGAGCAAATGTCCATTGTCATTAGATGTGTGAATGTTAATGATGTAAATGATATTAAAGTAGAAGAATATTTTCTTTGTTTCATAGCAGTTGATGATACATCTGGGTTTGGTCTTTTTATGGAACTTAAAAATATTTTGGTGGATCTCAATCTTGATATTAATGATGTGAGAGGTCAAGGATACGATAATGGTTCAAACATGAAAGGTATAATTTTAAATTAAAATTTATCTTATTCTTGATAAAGACTATTGATTATATTATTATATATTTGAAATCTTATGTAGGTAAACATCAAGGTGTACAAAAAAGACTACTTGATATAAATCCTAGAGCTTTTTACATCTCATGCGGGTGCCATAGTCTCAACCTTGCTCTATGTGATATGGCAAAATCGTGTATGAAAGCTAGGAATTTTTTTGCATATATGCAAAAAATTTATACATTGTTTTCTGGTTCAGTTCAACGTTGGGAAATACTTCAAAGCTATGTGAAGGCTTTAACTCCCAAACCATTATCAACAACACGTTGGGAAAGCCATATTGAAAGTGTTAAAGCAATAAGAACTCAAACTTCTGAGCTAAGGGATGCTTTAATTGATATTGCAAATAATTCAAAAGATGATGCCGTGATGATGGAGGCCAAAGGATTGTGTCAAAATGCATTGGAAAATTTTGAGTTCTTAATTAGTTTGTGTATTTGGTACACAATATTAGAAAATATAAATCAAGTAAGTAAAATACTTCAACAAGAGGAAATTGATATTGAAGATGCAATTAAAAAAATTGAAGGGCTTGTAGAATTTTTTGAAGAATTTAGAGAAGAAGGATTTGAAACCATGATGGAGGCAACAAAAATTGCAGATGAATGATGGCATTGATCCAAAGTTTCTTGAAAAGAGGGTCGTACGAAGAAAAAGGCAAATTGATGAAGTTATCGTTGAGAATGACAATAAACAATCTCTTGAAGAAAATTTTAGAGTTACTTATTTTCTTCTCATAATAGATCAAGCTTTGACTTCACTTAAAGATCGATTTGAGCAATTCAAACTTTATGAAGAAACTTTTGGCTTTTTGTTAAACTCAAGATTTAGGAATATTGATGATATAGATTTGAAGCAACGTTGCATGAAATTAGAAGGATTTTTGGGACACAATGAAGAACAAGATATTTGTGGTAAAGAATTATTTTTTGAGCTTCGACAACAAAAAAATATTCTACCATCGGGGATGACTAGATCAATTGATATTCTTAATTTCTTGAGGTTTTACCGTGATGTTAGTGGATTTTTAAATGCTTGGGTTGCTTATCGAATTCTGTTAACTATCCTAGTCACAGTTGCTTCTGCAGAAAGAAGTTTTTCAAAATTGAAGTTGATAAAAACATATCTTCGAACCACTATGTCACAAGAGAGATTAAGTGGATTAGCTATTATTTCAATTGAAAATGAGTATTTGGATACACTCAATTATGAAGAGATAATAGACGAATTTGCTTCGAAGAATGCACGAAGAAGTTGCTTCCGTTAGTGCATGTTAATTTTTATGATATCATGTCGGATTTCAATTTATTTTGAGATGTAATTGAAATGACTACTTGAACAATATTTTTTAATCAATGAACAATATTTTGTGATTAATGTTAAATTTTGTTATTAAAAGTGTATTTGATTTTTTTTCATACAATTATGTAAATGGGGCAACAAAACGCAAGAATAAAAAATATTTCGTCTAGGGCATTAGTTACCCTTGGGCCGGCCCTGGGAACATGCGGCTTCATCGATGACTAGGAAGAAATCTATTTGCGCATGTTAGATAAAAGACCAAGGTGACATAGCAAATGCTGCCAGTGGGTAAGTAATCTGTGCATGTTTGATAAAAAGGCCTGCGTGAGATTAGAATAGTGGGTGGTAAGTTGCTATCTAGACTGGTGTTCCTTACGTGGAAAGGCTACGTCGTGGGATGCCTCTGCAAGAACCAGGCGAGTGAGTATTGCAGAGTGCGTGGAAAAGGCTATTGTGTGGAAAAGGTTGTTGCATGAGGTGGATGCAGGAGAATGTGTAGCATCGAGAAGGTTGCATGGAGAAGACCCTCGATTCGCGAGCAAATATGCTGATGTGATTTCTTCAGTTGTGCTGCAGGTGTGTCTTTAAAAAATAAATTACTGAATTTGATGGTATGATCGATTATATTATGAGATACTTCAATTCCTAAGAATTAATCAGAAAAAAACTAAGTCGTTGTTTCTTCTAATGAAGCTAAATTTCACGCAATTACCTGAAGAATATATGAAATATTAACATTCTGCGACAACTGAGGTGCAAGAAAAACTTATTTGGCAATCTTAAAACTTATACATAAAACAAATCAAATCATATGTGATCCGTACAATCAAACATTACACTTTTAAGTATTTTTAGTGATTCTTTTTGTTAAAATCAACAATAATCGAAAATCCATTGATAAAACAACGGTGTTGGTATTGAGAAAACTTACCTCTATTCTGTATGAAAACAGAGAAAGATTCTTTAGAATAGATAGTAATCTTGGCTCTTCTGTTGTTCCTTTATCATTCCTTCTTGTCCTGATATTGATTTTATAATCAGTTAATTAATCAAATCCAATATGCTAAAGTTAATTTAAGACAAATAAGTCTAAACTAAGCTATATATATATATATAATTGATATCACATTGCTGCATGGGCAGATAGTACCCGGCTATTGTGTATACCTTTTGCACCAATATTATTTTAATTGCAACTTTACATAGATTTTAATGATCATTTACTTACTTTTCTTTACATTTGGTTCTTGTTCAAGTACCCTCCAAATACTAGATGATAAAGCTAGACTTTCTCATCTTAGCTAAACTACAATTCCTTTATTGACCAGGCAACGTTCATAGACAAATATATACAAATTGCTATTTTATTCTTTATACATCATTTATTAGCTAAGTATACTCTACCAAGCGGGGACGTATTTGCATCAAACATAGTATCTGACACAAAGTAATTAAAATATTCATAATTTATATAAATTGTGCTATGATTAATATAAATAAATATATTTGTTTCTGAATCAATGTAAAAGTATTAATCAACTGGGTAATACTCATATCTTATTAGGCAAAAAAGGGGAATATACAGTAGTACATAATGGTAAAAGTGTCAAGTTAGAAACAAATACTCGTGGATGATAAAGTATATCAGATATGAAACTTATCAAATATGCATCAGTACAAATAACATTGAAACTTACCATGTGAGTTGTGGGGCATATTTTTTTGGGTTCATACAGAAACAGTGAACATTATTTTCTGAATCAAAATAACATTTCTTCTATGGAATATGCACATTTTTATCATCACATTTTTATATAATTATTTTCAAATTGTTCTGAATTTTCAGGAAGTACTACCAATGACCGAAGACATGCATGAAGAAAGGCTTTGAGCAGTTCAAGTTCTTAGTGATGCATTTGGTACTTATAGACGTTAACTTTAAACTATGTTGTCTTTTGTTATCATGAATATGTATTGAATTTGGTAACTCATGTATTGAAATTATTTTTTGATAGTTGATACTTTATTTTGTTATCATGAATATGAGTTACATTTGCCGATTATTATATTTTTTTTCGTTCATACATTGTTCAAATTGTTATCTATTTAAAGAAGATTCATTTTGATTGTTATTATTAAAATTTAATAGTGGAGTGCATCAAATATATAGTAAAATAAAGCATAGCTTCTAAAAAGCGTTATAATTATATGACATAAGTGCTATAAAAAAGTAATGCAATGTATGAGGTTACTGTCAAAGGATAGCAGTAAATAGGCATTATTGTATCTATACATTTTATAGCGGCATATATATGCTATAAATGGATGTAGAATGTACTATAAACATGTTGATATATAGCGTGAAATAGGCGCTGTAGAATAACTATTTTATAGCGGCTATATTATGCTATGAAATCGTGCTCTTTTATAGCGGTTTTTTTGTGTTATAAATGTGTAATTCTTTTTTATAACATGTCGATATACATCGTTTATCAAACCGCTATAGTTGTGTTTAATAGCGGTTATATGCCGCTATAAAAGACTATTTTTCTTGTAGTGTATAAAACTTTATTATAAATCAAATAAAATACTAATTTTATTTAAAATTGACATAGATCAGATCTAAATAAATAGACTTCATAGGCCCAATAAGATCCAAAATGGAATTATTTTTTTGAAATTTACTCACTTATCCCACTGCATGCTGGCCCAGTTCCAACAAAGTTCACATGAACATATAGGATGATGTCCGCCCTATACCTTCGATACCCAAATACCATAAATAGTGAGCTACAATAGAAGCGGGTCGATGTAGAGTGGTAATCAAGATAAAATAAAACATTCCAAAATAGAACCTACCACATATCTCATAGCACATAGGATAAAATACAATAATCGACATATATAAAACAGGCGAGACAGTAGAATAACAAAATGGATTAAGATAAATCAGAGTGCATCAGTCCATCACAGTTATACAAAACAAAGTGGAAATATATTATATAGTTTGAATCAAATAAATTCTAAATAGAAGGCCATCTCTAATAAATAAGTACTGATAATAGGTCCATAGTACTGCACAACAGAATAACGATAATTACTCCAAAATGTAGTATATAAAAGAGCTAACCACCTGCTCGTCCTCCATATAGCTCGACACACTATCTCAGACATGTTATCTCTAATCTACTCATTTAAGAGTATCCGAGGTAATAAGAAGAAAGCATAAAACCTTGACTCAGACAACAACCTAGTGTGAGCGATTTATAATCTCAAAATACTATAAAATCGATAGAGTAAATAGGAACATGGGGTATGGAGGATCATACATGACATGTCCCTGCATCCAACAATTTAGGACATAATGTTGATACATGCTAATCTATTATCATTATCATGTGGGTGTACTACTATTCAAGTACAATATAGGATGGCAAGGTATACTACCCAATAATACCTACGTCGTGTGGCATCCATATCAAATATAACAAATATGGCAAACATAGTAGCCATTAAGCAACATCACATCTCTCAACTCAAATGACATGGGATATAAGATAACTCACATGATACCTTATATTGGTCCATGACTACTTATCATTATGGTCCCATCGATGCTCGAACCTATGCCACTCCGTAAAGCTAAAAAATTAGACCACCTCGTATAGGTCCAGCGATAAACTGATCTCTCCGTATCATTTGCAATGAGCATCTTCACCATCCCCTTCTTCTTGAGCATACATCAAGAACTCTGAGTTATCAACGATCCCTTTAGCATATGTCTTAATAGTAGAAATCCCCGTATGTTCTACTCTAGAAGTTCACTCCGTATCGAACTTGTTTCCTTAGACAATCTGTAACGACCCGGAAATTTCGAACCCGAAATTCCAGATAGTTAGAAGAAAAAAAAAAGAAAAGAGATAGAAGAAAGAAACAGAACAAGACACAGATTCTCACATTCGCAGCGGATCAACATACAATATCAAATAATAATATCAGTTATACAAAGAAAACTGTATTTGTTAATTACATTTTTAATACATCAGAGTTACAACATATACACAATCACTGGATAGTTAAAATAACTCGTCCAAACAAATAACAATATATCACACTCCATACGTTCCTACCATCCAGCTCGCCTCCTAAGCTCCAGAACGTCCTTACCTGGAAATCTGTAATACTCGGTCTGACCCGAGCATTACATCAAAGTAACACCCGGGTCAGGCTGGAAACCAGCGTGAGTAAACTCATCTAACATGAAATTCAATTCATAGAACTTATATAAAACCCGGGGTAACTCGTACTTTTCTATGAGTTCTAATCTTATTTAAGTCAATTCATTTTCTCAAAACAATATCCAAGAATCGTTATCAGTTTTAAATATCCATGATACATAGCTTATTTCATTCCAGCCTGTTTACTTCCAAATTCATATTTATACAAAATCGAAGTGGTTTCGGGTATTTACTGATACCCGGTACCGGTCTCTTCGAATTCAATGTCATATTTAAACCAAGTTATTCAAGTGAAATACAATTCAACATTAAATAGGATGTCACTTATACATAGCAATTTATCATCGATAAATAACTACATTATCATTGTCCACCTGTATCAAATCACAAACATTGCATATCAGACATATCAACCAATTCAAGGCATTTACATCATTCAATCATTCATAAGCAAGATTGATCACTTCCAAAATTAATTTAATTCATTCCTAATTAAATTAATTACTAATCTTTAATCACTTAGATTATCCAAACCAATTGATTTATTATCTTTAATTATCCATCTTAATTAATCATTTTTGATTAATTATCTCTTAATTACAATAAGTAATTAACTCTCAATTAATCACACAAATTAATTATTCTTTACCCATTCACATTTATCACATTGATCCTTAAATAAATTACTTAAATTAATTATTCTTTTTATCACCCATTAATGATCCTTTAATTTCATAAAGCAATTATTCTTTAATTCATCTAAGTTTAAAGATTAATTAATTACCCTCAAATTAATTACCTTAATTAAATAATCGCATCGATTAATTTATCCTTTAATTTATTATTCTTTAATCACTTGATTTATCAACTTAAATCATTAATTAATTATCCTTAATTACTTTCATTTAGTAATTATCTTTAAGTAATTAATTATCTTAATTAATCTTAACTGATTTATTAACCTTTAATGTAATTACACAAAGTAATTATACCTTAATTTCATTAAGTAATAATCTTTTATTAATTACATTGAGTAATCTATTTTTATTAAGTAATTAACTTTTCAATAAATTACATTGAATAATTATTCCTTTAATTACTTCCATCATCATTTAATTACTTTTATTAACACATTGCCTTGAAACTTGTTTAAATAAATTTACATGAAAATTTGGATAATACTCTACTTTCAAATTTAAAACCTGATGTCAAATTAACAACCCGAGCCCAGAATACTTCATTCCCGAGCAAACTTCGACTCTTTCCAGAATTTTTCCCGAGCTCTCCCCTTATTTCTTTTTAGATTTCACTTTGTTTTATTTTTAAAAATCTTAACAAAATCTGATAGCATGATAAACTACTACGAATCTATACCCGAGTCAAAGCTCCTTCTTCCTGATTTCGAACTCGAGTAATTATCCTCCTTCCCCAAATTTCCGACATCACCAGACATTGATGATATCGCGTGCACGTGCACGAACAACCAGACCACCTCCGGTCGATGCTCCGATCACCGACAGGTCACTCATCCTCCCCTGAGTCCCCTCAACCATCCAGATCCACGGTTAAGACCAAACTCCAAAATCGAGCATCTAATCGAACCTGAAACCCAAACTCCGACCAGGTTAAACACTCGCATCGCCTCCCTCATTCGCCAGTGATCACGCTGCCGTGTCCTTAACTTCGTCACACAACTATTCATTGATTCCCCGGGGTGCGATCTCTTCCAGTGCTCCATCGACGACATACGAGCCCCTACAAATCCAACCACCGAACCCAGTCTCTAAACCCTAGTTCACTGTCCTCCGGCCACCACAGTCATCTTGAATTTAAATCAGTATTTTTCTCGAGTTCGCCAGCCTACCATCCTCCTTTGGCCACAACCCCGAGCCACCAATCCTCGCCGATCATCGGAACTTGATAAAATTGCATTTCCAGTTCATCTTACAAATTCACCACGAATACAAACTTAAAAATCACGATGCCACCTTTAAAAATCATCGTTTTCAAAAACGAACAAGTTGATATAATTGAAACAAAAAATCTTGTTGTTCGAATTTTTCACATACATTTAGTTTTACTGAGTTTTTTTTTTCTTTTCCCAATAAATCTACTTAAAATTTAGATCTGGTAAATTTAAACACACTTTGTTTAAATCTTAAGGCCTAAAAAGAATTAGGGAACGAGGTTTTGATTTTTTATTATTATTTTGTAGCCTGTATGCTTAAAAACAGAGTCAAACAGACATGCACAAATTCAATTTACATATATACTGACATGCAGGCATATTTTCATCTTTACAAACATTTTCACAATATTATTTCAAGTATATATCGCATGTAAATCAAGATATAACAAATTCCATATTTTAAAGGGTAGTTTACTCACTGTATTTGGTTTGAACAGAGATTACTTTTCATGTTCCAGTCAGGTATACTTGGTAACACACATATATATACTTAAAATCATTTTTAAACAACATGCATATCCTAATTCAGATTATACTTATAAGTTCATCGCATACTAGTTCAAGATTTATCAAATTTCCAAGTTTACTCAGTGGTATAAAGAAGAAGAAACTGCATTAGGTTACTCACCTGCATATTCCACAAACAGAGGAGCAATTTGTTTTCCAGGTTAAAAGTTGCCATATTTGTTTGATCTTCTTTATTTAAGTTGAGTTGATTTTGCTGAAATGAAGTTGCTTCCTTGATTTACAGTTACATGCTTCCAGATAAAAGAAAAAAAATTGCAGACTTTTGGAAGTTGTTTTCAAAACAGAAAAGGAAAGATCTGCAGTTGCATGCAGGTTTGAGTTGCAAATTTCATTTCAGGTTGATGAATTTGAGGAGAGCTTCAGGTTTAAACTTTGATTTGCACTTCAGTTTTAAAGATGATTCAAATAGCTGTAGTTTGATTTGGTTAGAGGAAAATATTGGTTTCAGATTTTCGTTTTTGTTGGCTGAAGATTACTTAAGTTATGAAAAGAATTGGAAAATATGAGGTTAAGAGACACTTGTTTTATTATTTTCTTTTATATATATATAACATTTGTCACTTGGTTTATTTAATAGCTTACACATGTTATTTAGATGTCTTAAGAGACTTACACATGTATTTAGATGTCTTAAATTTTTATTTAAATTGTTTAAAAATCTATACATATTTTAAATTATTCTTATTCATGTGTAATTTTAAAAGAAAGAGTATTTATTCTTTATTTAAATCTTTTCTAATGTTTTATACAAATTTATGTATCATTTGTTTTAAACTTTCCTATGTATATTTACGAACCATTATAGTTTAAGAAATTTTAAAAGAGAGCATAATAAATCCTTTATTAAATCTTATTTTAATTATCATGCCTTTAAATGAATAAATATTTATCTTTAGAGTTTTTAAAATACATAGTTAACTTTAAATAACTTTTGAAAATTTATTATATTGGATTCAAACCCATGCTTCAAATGACAATATATATATATACACACACTCATATACTTGAAAACTTATAAATTCCAACTTTATAGGATTTTGCATGTATCTATTTATAATATTCATCCAGATATCGGTATTTCTCCCTAATTTAAAATCAGTTGATCATCCAATTAACAGTTGTTCAAAATCTGGGTTATCACATTCCTCCCCCCTTAGAATCTTTTCATCCTCGAAAAGGAACGAAGCCAAAATTTATTATGTACTTATTATCAGATAAATTTCTTGTTGAACATTTTTAAACTATAAACTCTCTTTATATTAAAATTTTAAAATACTTTAAAATCTATATAATATTACAAAAATAGTTTTTTTTTTATAAAATACTTTTATAACTCAATGTCTCAACAAGTCCATCCTTGTTCTCACAGAAATTCGGTCATACGTTGATCAGACGTAGGACTGAAAATCTATAAGGACTTAGCAAACCCGTTTTCAACACTCAGTGAAAATACTTGGAAAATAGTTTTATTGAAAATATGGAAAACATTTTTGAAATCGAGGAAATATCTTTGGTGAGAATGCTCTGGAAATCATCACCCCCATCCAAGGTCACAGTTACATCACGGGTTACGTTGCCATCGCAGCAAAAGTCCATGTAACTGATTACACCATGGAACCCACAACAGATCGCAGTTACATCCAGGGTTACGTTGCCATCACAGCAAAAGTCCATGTAACTGTTGGCTCTCAGCGGCACACACGATTTCGCTGTCAAAATGAAACTTCTCCCACATAGGTCGCAGTCTACCGATATAAAATCAAACGTAGACAGTTGGCTCTCAGCGGCACAAACGACTTTCGCTATGTTACCATAGTGTCATAGTCTACCGATATAAAATCAAACGTAGACAGTTGGCTCTCAGCGGCACACATGACTTTCGCTATGGTCTGCAGTAGATCGTAGTGACATCGAGTTAAACTGTCGTCACAGTATAACCCAAATGCCTCTGTGGGCACCAGCCCCTCGACTTTCGCTACACCAATAATCCTCAGGAACTAGTTTTGTCCGGACACCTCACAGGATCAACTTTAGAAACCCCCCTTGGGGCTCAAGGCAGTACCACCCTGTGGCACTCCTGAGAAGTTCATTTTAAGGGAGCGCCTTTTTCCCCAGAGCTATTCATAAAACACTTTATACTATACTCTTATAGTATCTTCAAATCATATCCTTTATGATTTATATCAAAATCTCCTTTACACAAAATCGATATCCAAAATCGATAGTTCCAAACTTGGCTTTCCAAATTCCCAAAATTGATTTTCCAAAAATCAAAAAGCCTTTTCCAAATTCATAGGTTCCCAAAACCTTTTCCAAAATCATTCTCATAAGATTCTTTATATATATATATATATAGATATATATAACTTTGAAAATCTTTGGATCATTTCAAACTTGTATAAAACCTCTTTTATACTTTAAATATTTCAAAACCCTTTTTATTCTGGCTAGATTCAATAAGGGAAGTTTATCATATTACAAAATATAACTTTATTTATTGTCAAATCAAATATTCAAGTTTGATTTCTTTATAAAGTTATTTACCATTTACTTACCTCCCATAAAGTAAATTTCAACCAAAGAAATATCCAATTCCATTATATTTTACAAATATACTTTTCATTTCAAAACCATTTCAAATTCCTTATTCAAAATTTTCAATATCAATTTCATTCAAACTCGTACGATGTACACATATCATCCGTACGCAATATTAATCTGATCGCTCAATCGATCACACAATTTCACTTCCGAACTAGTATCGTCCACCCGACTTCCTAGTGCGGACTCAGATCTGGTTTCTTGATCAGAAACCGTCATTCTCCTTGCATAGTCACAACTATGATAGAGAATATCCAGAACCAATCATCAATCCATATCCAGGTTCGCCGTCGAAAATCGAGCGTAAAATCCCAACTCGGATCGATAATACTATCTCGAAATTCTGTGCTCGGATCTAGATCAAATCACTATGCGAATAGAATAATATACGTATATCCTCCGTATTTATCTTTATTGGTTATTAGCCAAATCAATTTTCTTTCCTATTCACATTTCCTTTAATTCCATTCACTTATTCTCAATTGCTTTCATTTCCAATTGAGTTATTATTTCAATAACAAACAGTTTGAACTCTGACCTATTTAAATTTAAAAATAACTTGAAAAGGTTTAAAATAGATAAGCAGTTGAAAAATAGTTATTAGTTTTGTAAAATAGCTGTAAAATAGTTAAGTAGGTATAAAATAGTTAGATTATTGCAAAATAGTTTTTTTTAAAATAGTGATTAGATATAAGTAACTGAAAAATAGTAATTAGTTTATAAGACAGTTTCAAAATAGTTAAATAGTTCAAAATAATTGTAAAATAAGTATAAGATAGTTTGGGGTTTAAGAAGAAAGATTATATAGTAAATAGTTTGGAAAAATATATTTGTATTAAAACCATTTATTTTGAAAATAATCCAGAGCCAAACTGTTTAATTTCCCAATCTCCATTTCCAATTAATTTCCCATCAATTCAATTTAAATTTCCACTTCCATTTAAATTGACTCAATACTTCAATTTCCATTGAAATTTATTTAACCCCAATTCAAGTTGAATTAATCCTCAATTTCTTTCCAAATTCAAATCAAATTCCATTTGAATTTTAAATCTATTCAACTTTAATCACAATTTTAATTAATTTATATCCATTTCAAATTGAACCAATTTTAATTCATTTCAATTTCAGTTTGAATTAATCCCAATTCCTATTTGAATTTGAACTCATTCAACTTCAATTCCATTTCAAATCATTTCAATTTAAAATTTCCATTTAAACTTATGCTTATCCATCTTAAATCACAATTCCCATTTATTCAAATCAAATTCAGTTTGAGTTAATTCAATTTAAATCTCAATTTTAAACTATCTCGAATTATATAAATTCGAGTTAAAATTCTTAAATATTGATTTAATTCCTTAAATCACAATTCCTTTACTTTTAAATTAATTCAACCTTTATTTTAATTTTAACAAATTAAATCTTTAAACCTTTTAATTCTGAATTCAAATTTCAAAATTCCATTTTAAAATTATCTTTACTTAACTTATTACAAAGTTCAAATAAGAATTCAAAAACAATTTAATCTTCAGATTCTAATTTATTATCCATTTTCAATTTCCAGATCTAAAACCCATTTTGAGATCACTCATAACTCCCATTTAAATTAACCATTTAACTACCCAAGTTAAATTTAAATTTCATCTTGAAATTTCCAATTCAAGTTGTTCATTCTAAACTTATTTAACTTCCTTAAGTTAAATTAAATTTACTTAATCCGGTCAACTTTACATAATTTGAATTCCCATTCAAATTTTAAACTTCAGATTAATAATCTTTCCCGTTTTAAGTTTAAAAACTTACTTCACTTTGGGTTTCACATCACATCCCAAGGAAAATTCAAAACTCAACCTTAGAGTTTTATTTCCAAATATAGATATTTATTTCCTTTACACACCAAGTTATACCTTAAATTTTTAAATCATTCTTGGTTTTTAATTTCAAACAGATTTCTTTAAAATAATTTCAAGTTTTCTGGATTTAGATTTAAAATTTCACAATTTTTAAATTATCTTTAATTCCAATTTATAAGTCATACTCACCCTAAAAGTTTACTTCCCTAAAACATTTCATTATCAACCATCTATGATAATAACCAAGATTATCATATCTGGAAACCAATCCATATTATCTTTATTTCTACAAATTCAAGATTTTAATTTCAGTTTGGATTTATTTCAAACTTATCTTCATTCAATTTTAATTTGGTTGTATTTCTATTACCACTTAATTTAATTCCAATATTTTAACAACCAATTACCTTAATAGAAATATTACTTTATATATCAAATATAATTTTATATAAAATCATTTACCTTTAAAATCATTTAAAATCTTTATATGGAAAACTAACAAGTACGTTCTCTCATATATATATACACTCAACTCATTCTAGGGTACCATTGACCCTATCCTAATGAGTAATCCCAACAGAGCCAAAGTTCTCGCTTAACCTTCAGCTCTGATACCAAATGTAACGACCCGAAAATTTCGAACCCGAAATTCCAGATAGTTAGAAGAAAAAAAAAAGAAAAGAGATAGAAGAAAGAAACAGAACAAGACACAGATTCTCACATTCGCAGCGGATCAACATACAATATCAAATAATAATATCAGTTATACAAAGAAAACTGTATTTGTTAATTACATTTTTAATACATCAGAGTTACAACATATACACAATCACTGGATAGTTAAAATAACTCGTCCAAACAAATAACAATATATCACACTCCATACGTTCCTACCATCCAGCTCGCCTCCTAAGCTCCAGAACGTCCTTACCTGGAAATCTGTAATACTCGGTCTGACCCGAGCATTACATCAAAGTAACACCCGGGTCAGGCTGGAAACCAGCGTGAGTAAACTCATCTAACATGAAATTCAATTCATAGAACTTATATAAAACCCGGGGTAACTCGTACTTTTCTATGAGTTCTAATCTTATTTAAGTCAATTCATTTTCTCAAAACAATATCCAAGAATCGTTATCAGTTTTAAATATCCATGATACATAGCTTATTTCATTCCAGCCTGTTTACTTCCAAATTCATATTTATACAAAATCGAAGTGGTTTCGGGTATTTACTGATACCCGGTACCAGTCTCTTCGAATTCAATGTCATATTTAAACCAAGTTATTCAAGTGAAATACAATTCAACATTAAATAGGATGTCACTTATACATAGCAATTTATCATCGATAAATAACTACATTATCATTGTCCACCTGTATCAAATCACAAACATTGCATATCAGACATATCAACCAATTCAAGGCATTTACATCATTCAATCATTCATAAGCAAGATTGATCACTTCCAAAATTAATTTAATTCATTCCTAATTAAATTAATTACTAATCTTTAATCACTTAGATTATCCAAACCAATTGATTTATTATCTTTAACTATCCATCTTGATTAATCATTTTTGATTAATTATCTCTTAATTACAATAAGTAATTAACTCTTAATTAATCACACAAATTAATTATTCTTTACCCATTCACATTTATCACATTGATCCTTAAATAAATTACTTAAATTAATTATTCTTTTTATCACCCATTAATGATCCTTTAATTTCATAAAGCAATTATTCTTTAATTCATCTAAGTTTAAAGATTAATTAATTACCCTCAAATTAATTACCTTAATTAAATAATCGCATCGATTAATTTATCCTTTAATTTATTATTCTTTAATCACTTGATTTATCAACTTAAATCATTAATTAATTATCCTTAATTACTTTCATTTAGTAATTATCTTTAAGTAATTAATTATCTTAATTAATCTTAACTGATTTATTAACCTTTAATGTAATTACACAAAGTAATTATACCTTAATTTCATTAAGTAATAATCTTTTATTAATTACATTGAGTAATCTATTTTTATTAAGTAATTAACTTTTCAATAAATTACATTGAATAATTATTCCTTTAATTACTTCCATCATCATTTAATTACTTTTATTAACACATTGCCTTGAAACTTGTTTAAATAAATTTACATGAAAATTTGGATAATACTCTACTTTCAAATTTAAAACCTGATGTCAAATTAACAACCCGAGCCCAGAATACTTCATTCCCGAGCAAACTTCGACTCTTTCCAGAATTTTTCCCGAGCTCTCCCCTTATTTCTTTTTAGATTTCACTTTGTTTTATTTTTAAAAATCTTAACAAAATCTGATAGCATGATAAACTACTACGAATCTATACCCGAGTCAAAGCTCCTTCTTCCTGATTTCGAACTCGAGTAATTATCCTCCTTCCCCAAATTTCCGACATCACCAGACATTGATGATATCGCGTGAACGTGCACGAACAACCAGACCACCTCCGGTCGATGCTCCGATCACCGACAGGTCACTCATCCTCCCCTGAGTCCCCTCAACCATCCAGATCCACGGTTAAGACCAAACTCCAAAATCGAGCATCTAATCGAACCTGAAACCCAAACTCCGACCAGGTTAAACACTCGCATCGCCTCCCTCATTCGCCAGTGATCACGCTGCCGTGTCCTTAACTTCGTCACACAACTATTCATTGATTCCCCGGGGTGCGATCTCTTCCAGTGCTCCATCGACGACATACGAGCCCCTACAAATCCAACCACCGAACCCAGTCTCTAAACCCTAGTTCACTGTCCTCCGGCCACCACAGTCATCTTGAATTTAAATCAGTATTTTTCTCGAGTTCGCCAGCCTACCATCCTCCTTTGGCCACAACCCCGAGCCACCAATCCTCGCCGATCATCGGAACTTGATAAAATTGCATTTCCAGTTCATCTTACAAATTCACCACGAATACAAACTTAAAAATCACGATGCCACCTTTAAAAATCATCGTTTTCAAAAACGAACAAGTTGATATAATTGAAACAAAAAATCTTGTTGTTCGAATTTTTCACATACATTTAGTTTTACTGAGTTTTTTTTTTCTTTTCCCAATAAATCTACTTAAAATTTAGATCTGGTAAATTTAAACACACTTTGTTTAAATCTTAAGGCCTAAAAAGAATTAGGGAACGAGGTTTTGATTTTTTTTTAATTATTTTGTAGCCTGTATGCTTAAAAACAGAGTCAAACAGACATGCACAAATTCAATTTACATATATACTGACATGCAGGCATATTTTCATCTTTACAAACATTTTCACAATATTATTTCAAGTATATATCGCATGTAAATCAAGATATAACAAATTCCATATTTTAAAGGGTAGTTTACTCACTGTATTTGGTTTGAACAGAGATTACTTTTCATGTTCCAGTCAGGTATACTTGGTAACACACATATATATACTTAAAATCATTTTTAAACAACATGCATATCCTAATTCAGATTATACTTATAAGTTCATCGCATACTAGTTCAAGATTTATCAAATTTCCAAGTTTACTCAGTGGTATAAAGAAGAAGAAACTGCATTAGGTTACTCACCTGCATATTCCACAAACAGAGGAGCAATTTGTTTTCCAGGTTAAAAGTTTCCAGATTTGTTTGATCTTCTTTATTTAAGTTGAGTTGATTTTGCTGAAATGAAGTTGCTTCCTTGATTTACAGTTACATGCTTCCAGATAAAAGAAAAAAAATTGCAGACTTTTGGAAGTTGTTTTCAAAACAGAAAAGGAAAGATCTGCAGTTGCATGCAGGTTTGAGTTGCAAATTTCATTTCAGGTTGATGAATTTGAGGAGAGCTTCAGGTTTAAACTTTGATTTGCACTTCAGTTTTAAAGATGATTCAAATAGCTGTAGTTTGATTTGGTTAGAGGAAAATATTGGTTTCAGATTTTCGTTTTTGTTGGCTGAAGATTACTTAAGTTATGAAAAGAATTGGAAAATATGAGGTTAAGAGACACTTGTTTTATTATTTTCTTTTATATATATATAACATTTGTCACTTGGTTTATTTAATAGCTTACACATGTTATTTAGATGTCTTAAGAGACTTACACATGTATTTAGATGTCTTAAATTTTTATTTAAATTGTTTAAAAATCTATACATATTTTAAATTATTCTTATTCATGTGTAATTTTAAAAGAAAGAGTATTTATTCTTTATTTAAATCTTTTCTAATGTTTTATACAAATTTATGTATCATTTGTTTTAAACTTTCCTATGTATATTTACGAACCATTATAGTTTAAGAAATTTTAAAAGAGAGCATAATAAATCCTTTATTAAATCTTATTTTAATTATCATGCCTTTAAATGAATAAATATTTATCTTTAGAGTTTTTAAAATACATAGTTAACTTTAAATAACTTTTGAAAATTTATTATATTGGATTCAAACCCATGCTTCAAATGACAATATATATATATACACACACTCATATACTTGAAAACTTATAAATTCCAACTTTATAGGATTTTGCATGTATCTATTTATAATATTCATCCAGATATCGGTATTTCTCCCTAATTTAAAATCAGTTGATCATCCAATTAACAGTTGTTCAAAATCTGGGTTATCACACAATCCTATAGAAAGCTCTGTATGTTTTACTTCACGAGTTCACTACATATCGAACTTTCCTCCTTGAACAACCATAGAAGAAACCCCTATATGTTCTACTCTACAACGTCACTCCATATCAAACTTTTCTCCTTAGACGATTCTAAGATGTTATGAAAACTTTCTACTTGGAGTGTTCGATCTGCAACACTTACGTTATCGAATCGTTGAAGTGCCTAACTTCCTTTGGTTATCACCCAAAATTCTTGATGTAGGCCTTGGGCAAGCCAAAGTAATCCTCTTGAAATCCCAAAGTTACCTGGTGCCTAGCCCAGAGTAGTCTCTACATCCTTCCTTAGCCGAAGTCTTCTTGTACAGTCTCCAACCAATCCATAGCTGAACCCAAAGTTAACCGTGCACCACCCCGAAGCCACCCCAGTACCACTACATGTTTCCCTTAGCTTGGTTCGGTACCAAAAAAGAAATGTTGTCCGGCACCCCTACCAAACCAAAACTTCCACCGGACTGAAGCACATGTTGTGCATGTCCCCTCCTTGCCCGAAGCAACCACCGAACAACCTACTACGAGCCCACCATCCCTCAGACCGAATCCTTCATCGTGTTTCCCCTACTCTAACCCAAAGTTTTTACTGACTATGCCAAAGGTGAACCCCATAGTCGAACACAACATGTCGAACCAATTTCTTATAGCACCTCTAGCAACTTCAAGTTTCACATTAATTTGATTGCCACACTTGTTACTTCGATCGGCGTGCTATACCAATGCATCCACATGACTCCAAACACTCTAGAGTCCATATCCATCAAAGTTTAAGTATACATTTACAGATCTCCCATCCTTTGTATACTGGATCGGAGAGTACATCACTACTCCATTTATATGAAGACCCCTAACTATAGAATCGATTATCGATCCCCAATTCCCTCCGATGAATGATTCAAGCATTCAAAACTAACATACAATCACAACATCTAAATATACAACATAACATTCGATCATCATCCAAATATATAATTATGCATCAAATCATAGCAATTTACCCTGAACACGTTCATAGTCTAACCTAACATTCGTATTAACAATTATACTTTAATACAACATGTCTGAATCATTTTAAATATATTAATTTTTTTTTTATTCTAGGTTTACTATCAAAACAACGATAAAACATATTTTTGACTTTAAAAATGGATTCAAAACTTATAGAAACATATACAGCATGTTCATAGTACCCAAAAATTGATGAAAAATGCGCAATTAAGACAAATCCGAAAATTACAGCAAATACCCAATTTAAAAATCATATTTTCCAGTTTGAAACATTTTAAAACACTTTGAAAACATATATCAATAACTATAGCAAATTGAAAGAATAGAATCACCCATCTAGGGCGTAGAACCAACAAAAGTCACCAATTAATCATAGATCTACCAAAACAAGTGTAGATCAAGATTTGAATAGCAGCTATATGCTTCCGTAGGCATAAATTTTGAAATAGAAAAGGCCTTTTGCAAACTTCTTGTCCAATCCCTTCCTTATTAGATGATTTAGGTTAATTTTATTGAAAGAATGGTGGAATTTAGGTAAAAGTAGGTCAATGGTGGCTAACGAGGGTTAGGAGATGCCTGGAGATGTATTTATAGCGGTTAGTGGCTATTTTGGAGGTTGCTCTAACCCTAATTTGAAATGAATTAGCGAGCCACACTAATCACCCCTCAATTATCCTGAAATGGATGTAGTTTGAGACCGTAATTCTACTCCTATCAAAAGTTATAGTCCTTACAAGATTTTTCATGGTCAAAACCATCCAATAAATATTGCATGGGTGTAAAATGTCACTAGTTAACATTTCCTAAGTTACATTAAATTTTGCACCTAATTTTATATTAAAAACAATATTTCTACGAACCACCAATATGTAAAAATGTTGACCGTTACATTCTCCCGCCTTATAGGAATTTCGCCCCCAGAATACCAACCAACCAGGCACAATCAATTAATATGGATACCAAGCATGCCTAACAATAAAACAAGCATAGCAATCATAAAACATGCATACATAAACAAACCATATATCCTATGCAACCCCTAGCATGCAAGGTGCTAGCCTAACATGCAAACTTCCAAATGTGAAAGCCAACGATAAAAGTAGAATTTGACCAAGTAAAGAGCTCCAGATAAGTGGTCCTCATCGTCTCCTCGGTCTTCCAAATATTATCGCCTTCACTTCCACCCCAATGAACCTTTAACAACTGCACCGTCTTCCTCTTAAACTACTTCGTATTCTACTCAACTATAAGAATCGGCTTTTGAGGCATTGACAGTTCACATTGAACTACAACATCATCTAGTTGATTCGGTGTTACAGTTTCACCTGAATCATGCATAAAATTTCCAAGATGGGAGACATATAATACATTACACTTACCCACCATTTTCTAAGGTAACCTGACTTTATATGCTAGGTTATATCAGAAAATGACCTACAAATCTCGGTGCCAACTTCCCTTTATTACCAAACCGAACTGTATCCTTTAATGGGCAAACCTTGGTAAACATCATATTGCTAACAGAGAACTCTAAACCTCGGCGCCTCTTATCGGCATAGCTCTTGTGTCTACCTTGTGCCGTTTTCATTCCCTGTCGAATAACCTTAATCTTCTATCGGGTCTCCTTAACGCTTCTTGTAAGCTCTCTCGGTATCCACTCATGAATAATGGGTCTCGATCTCTTACAATGCTCTTCGACACACCATGGAATCATATATTCCATTTCACATTAAAATCAGCCAATTTTGATGTCGTTTTATAGACTTTATGGGTATGAACCAAACAATCTACATCAAACTATGGACTATTGCCTAAATGTTATCACACCATCCTCTAGTCCTTGGCATTCGACAATCTAATGATTAAATCCATCGATACTCATTCCCACTTCCGCTAGGAAACATAAGTGGTTGTGGCCAACCTTTTGGCTTCCTGTGATCATCCTTCACTAACAGACAGTTCATATACTTTAAAATGAATGTCGTAATGTTTTTCTTCATCCCTCAGTCCATCGATATAGGGTACAAACAATCTACTATTCTTACAAAGCCAACCATCTCAATCGAGCCAATACTGCTTTATCTCCTCACATCCATAACATTCTTGGGTCTTCTTTAATCTTGGATTATTAGTACCTAGTGGGACCCACTACGATGCCCTATCCAAAATAGCATGACCTCAGGGTCACATTTCCATCTTCCACGCTCAATTGGTGGTACCTCATCACCAAATTCAACTGAGAAAACTTCTTCTCACCATGGAGTTTATCGAATAAGTCATCAATATGTAGTAGTGGATGCTTGTTCTTCGTCACCTTTCTAGCTCAAGGTAATACATAAAAGTCTCAAAGAGCATCAGCCTTAGTGGCGAATACTACAGGTCCTCCCACTTATCATATTCCTACGAATGAACCCTCTCCGTAACAGGTCAACCGCTTGCACCTCTAGTTCCTTCTACTCTTGGGCCACCATACGCCTCAATGGTATAACTATTGGCCCAGCATACTTCACAAAATCAATATGGAGTTCTACTACCTATGTGGCGGTAATCTAGTTAGCTCCTCGAATGTGTCCGAATACTCTCCAGCTATAGGTATCGATGAAAATTTGTCGTGCGAAATCTCGAGCGAATATAGAAAGATAACCATAACCTCAACATTTGGAAGGTAGCCTAACTCCACTCCATACTCACCATATGTCCTGATTGTCACAAAACAACCTCTTGCCATCCACCACGGCTCATGCTTCTTCAGCAAATCCATCTCCAATATAATACTAAACCCCATAAAACCAAAGTACAAAACAACCATAAATAAACATGCATTCATGAATTGATAAGACCACATCTCGACAAGATATAGACAAACTAGTCAAACCTCCCTTGGGCTTTGATACATCAAATATCTTTCTACTAAGTCGGGTTTTTGTTTTAATCTATTTGGTCACTAGATATTAAGGAAGTTGAAACCTTGATATTAAAATAAAACATGAACAGGTTCATCGTCAATAGAAAGCATATCTTGGAAAACAATCCCCTTCGTCTCTCCTTCGCCGATGAAGCACTCGACGAAGTCCAAACAGCATTGAGAGCATATGCCTTCATAACCTACTTCTCCTTTAGTGGCTCTGGACAATCCTTCTTAATATGCCAAGCTTATTATAGTTGTAACATGTCTTCTCTGCACCCTTGCAGTTCTTTCTCGGATGACCTTTCACTCCGCGATTAAAGAAAGTAGGGTCAAATTTTCCTTTCTTTTGACTATCTTTGTTTTAAGCCTACTTCTTGTCCTTGTCATTCAATTTTCTCTTCCCACCTCCTCCATCTTGTGGTTTAGAATTCTCCTTTAGAACAACAACTGCTTTCGGCTTTAAGTACAAACTTTCGTTCCCCAAGGCCTTCTTGATTATCTTCTCAAAGCTTTCATCAAGGTGTCCTACTAATCTTTCTCCTAATGGCCATTCAATCCAATTATAGACTTCTCATTCTTCTTTAACAGAGTGTCAATAGAGGACATCCCATATTTGGACAATATGTTAAATTTAGTCACATATTCTGAAATGGGAGAAACGGACAACTCGCCCTATTTCAGATAAGCAAATCTTCTGAATATCACTAACTTCTAAGCTGTCAGTATGAACTTCTCTTCAAATATTTCCTTAAACGGATCCCAAGTAGAGTAGTCTTTGGGAGTAGCAGCTCTAAAAGATTCCACCAATTCATTGCTCTTCCTTGAAGTTGTCTAGTGGCCAACTTTTTCTACATTACATCATCCAACTCCAAGCCATCAAAGATGCATTCATAGGTATCCAACCAATCCTACGCTTTAATAACCGATTCTATCACAAGGAATGGTTACACTTAAGACTAGCAAAGCCCTCATTTAGCTTGGCAAAATTAGCTTTTGGTGCTTGCACTGGAGCACCACCACCTACTATAGCTGGAGCGCCTTCTTGGGTGTTCTGTGTCATGTTCACCGTCATAGTATTGGACATTGTCTACATATTGAGGTTTGCAGCTACCATGTCGTTTGCTCCAAACCAAACTCCTGAAAAAGAGTTCCTAGCGGTATTCCTTATTTTCTGGCTTATTCTTAAAATGGATTAATAAGAATGATCGATCTCTCAAAAAGGAAAGCTGTTTAAATGGTGGTCGTTTTGGCAATGCGACATGCTACTATATATACATTACTATATAGTTTCGAAGACCAAAATGTATAACAAATGTGCTTAGTCATATATTGCTCGATCCATTCTCAAGTTATATCTCCTACCTATCTCTTAAGGATCTATGCATCAACTTAGGTAGAGCATCCAAACTAAGCTCTGATACTAAGTGTGACGACCACCCTGCACCTTAGAACCTAAATACCATAAATGTGCGCTATTAAGGTATCCGGGAAATATAGAGTGATAATCAAGGAAAAATAAAACATTCCATAACAGAACTTGTCACATATTTCATAATGCATATGATAAAATATAATAATCAATATAAATATAAAACATGCAAGATAGTACTATAACAAAATGGACTAAGATAAATAGAGTACATTGGTCCATCATGGTTATATAAAACAAAGTGGAAATAAAATTTATACGTCAAATCAAATAAACTCTAAATAGAAAGCTGTCTCTAGTAATAAGACTGATAATAGCTCCATGTTACTACATAATGAAATAACAATAATATCTCCAAAATATAATATATGAAAGTGTCAGCCACCTGCTCGTCCTCAGTACAGTTCCATGCTTATCCCTAATCTACTCATTTAAGAGTAAACAAAATAATAAGAAACAAAGTATAAAACCTCGAGTCAGACAATAGTCTGGTATAAGTGATTTGTAATCTCAAAAACTATAAAAATCAATATAGTAAATATGAACATGGGGTATGTAGAATCATACCTGACATGCCCTTACATCCAACAAGTTAGCACATAACATCGATATATGCTAATCTACTATCATTATCATGTGGGTGTACTATTACTCTGGTATAGTATAGGGTGCATAAGCATATTACGTAATAATACCTACATTACGTAGCATCCATATCAAACATAGTAGATGTGGAAAACATAGCAACCATCAAACAATCTCACATCTCTCAACTCAAATGCTATTAGATATAAGATAACTCGTATGATCCCTCATTTTAATCAGTGACTAGTTATCATTATGGTTCCATTAATGCTCGAATCCATGCCAATCTATAAGGCCAGAAAACTAGACCACTCTATATTGGTCTAGGGATAAACAGGTCTCCACCTACCGATTTGTAGTGAGCATCCCCTTTATCCCCCTCTTCCTAAGCATACATCAAGATCTCTGAGTTATCTACAATCCCTATTCCATATGCCCTAATAGTAGAAACTCCTTTTATATTATACTCAACGAGTTCACTCCGAATTGAACTTGTTTTCCTTAGATGATCCTAATAGAAACCTCTGTATGTTCAACTTCACAAGTACACACCATATTGAACTTGTTTTCTTAGACGATCCTAGTAGAAACTCTTGATTTTTCCATAAGCTCACTTTGTATCAAACTTGTCTCCTTAGATAATTCCCGAACGTTACAAACATTTTCTGCTTGAAGTGTTTGATCTACTACACTTACGTTGTTGAGTTATTGAAGTGCCGAACTTACTTTGGTCATCACCTAAAATTCTTGAAGTAGGTCTTGGGCAAGCTAAAGTAATCCTCTTGAAATCCACCAGGTGCCTAGCCCGGAGCAGTCTCGCATCCTTCCTTAGCCTAAGTCTTTATGTTTGGTCCCCAAGCAATCCATAGCCGAAACCAAAGTCAATCGCGCACCACCCCAAAGTGACCCCTATATTGCCTGCATGTCTCCTAGCTCAGTCCAGTACCAAATAAGAAATGTTGTCCGGTATCCCCTACCGAACCAACACTTACACCGAACCGAAGCAATTGTCGCGCTTATCCCCTCCTTGCCCAAAGCTACCACCAAACAATTAGCTGTCGAGCCAAACAACCCCCTAATTGAAGCATGCACCATGTTTCCCCACTCTAGCCTAAAGTTCTTTCGGAGCTTCAGCAACCTCAAGTTTCACATTAATTTGATCCCCGCACTTAATACTTCGATCCACATGCTACACCATTGCATTCATACGACTCCAAATGCTCCAGAGTCGATCCAAAAAATTTTAATTCTACGTTTATGGATCACCCATCCTTTGTGTACTGAATCAAAGAATACATCGCTACTACTGCTATACAGAGACCCCTAACCATAGATTAGATTACCAATCTCCAATTCGCTCCGATGTGCATTTTCAAGCATTCAAACATACAACACAACATATAAACATACAACACAAAATTCAATCATCATCCAAACATGTAATTATGCATCAAATCATAGCAATTTATCCGAATCATGTTCATGGTCCAACCTAACATTCGTATTAACAATTATGTTTCAATAGAGCATGTTTAAATCAATTTAAATACATCTAAATCCATTTTTATTCCAATTTTACTTTCCAAACAACGATAAAATATATTTTTGAATTTAAAATGGATTCAAAACATATCAAAACCTAAATAAACATATATGTCATGTCTATAGATGATAAATCACTTACCAGTCACCTAAAAATCGATGAAATATGCGCAAATCAAGATAAATCCGAAAATTACAACAAACACCTAATTTAAAAATCATACTTTTTAGTTTGAAATTTTTTTAAAAACACTTTTAAATCATATATCAATAACTATAGCAAAGTGAGAGAATGAAATCACTCACCTAAGATGTAGAATTAACAAAAAGCACCAATTAAGCATTGATCAACCAAAACAAGTGTAGATCCAGATTTTTGGACAGCAGTCACATGCTTCCTTGGATATAAATTTTAAAATAGAAAAAGGTTCTTACAAATATCTTGTCTAATCCTCTCCCAATTAGATGATTTAGGTTAATTTTATTAAAAGAATGATGAAAGTTAGGTATAAGATGGTCAATGGTGGCTAAGGAGGGGTAAGTTATGCCTAGAGATGTATTTATAGTAGTTAGTGGCTATTTTGGAGGCTTCACTAACCCTAACCCTGTAATGGGTTAGCAGGCTGCAGTAATCATCCCTTAATTACTAGCTAATCTATCTAAAAGCTATCAAAACTTCAAACTGTCATATCTTTAAACCGTTATCCCAAAAATCTATTGTAACCACTTATGAAATGGGAAAGCATCATATCTTTCATGTGGAATTGCTTTGAGATCCTAATTCAACTCCTATAAAAAGTTATAGGCCTTTCAAGATTCTTCAACATCAAAACCTTCGAATAAAAATCTATAGGTGAAATATATCACTAGTTAACATTTTCCAAAATTACATTAAATTTGGACCCAATTTTATATTAAAAATAATATTTCTACAATCCACTGATATATAAAAATGTGGGTCGTTACATATATTGTGTAAGTTGTAAATGAATGACATGAGTAGAGAAGACACATAAGCATAGCATAATGATTCAACTAAATAAAACATGGTGCAATATATACATGAGTAGATATTGGAATATATATCTACTATGCATATATTAAGCATTAATATATGTGTGTTGTATATTAATTGCCTTGCCAAATTATTTAATGTAAATATAATATACAATAATTTTAAAAATTTTGTTAAGTATTGAAATTTTGGCTTTATAAGTTTCTAATTATAAACATTAAACTTTAAGTTTATATATGTAATGTATGATGTATTTCTACATATTTTTAAAAACGTTACATAGTTAACTTGGTAGTTAAAACTTTCTATACAAGGATTTACATATAAGACCTTTCATATACAAATTGTCATTTAAAGTTTTCATAATTTCTAAAAAATTCCATATGTATGCATTAAATCTCATTTAAATACAATGAATCTTTTGCTTATAGTATCCTTAATTTTAAAGTTCCCATGTATAAACATGTATGTATCTAATCTCTTTTAAATTTAGTGTGCCTAATACTTTTAATATCTATTACTAATTTAAACTAAATATGGTAACATTAAAATTTTACACACACTTATACAAATTGGTTATATATCATCCAATTTTAAATATGTAAATAAATATTTGTATAAGTTTTAAACAATTTTGGAATAATTTCATGTATGTAAAACATAGTACATGGCCTTGAACAAAAATTATTTTTTTTAGTTTAAAATTTTACATATTAAGTTATGGAAAAAAAATTCATGGCAAAAAATTAACTACATACATATGGTTCAATTTTTATTTTAAACAATTATACTTTAAGGTATTAAAGACTTTTAATCAATTGTTAAACCATATTATTCATACAAGACAAGGGAATTAACTATATGTATAAATGGTGATAATGAACATATAAAAATCTAAATCAAATAGAATAATTGAACCTGCAAGGTCTTATCCTTTGTACAACCATGATTTAAGATTTCTCCTCGGATCTCAAGTAAATCCACACCCAGCTTTGCAAGAGTACGATGAACCACTTAACTTTTATTTTATTTGATATGGAGTTGAATTCTCTTGGAATGTTCTCATGGTAATTTCGGCCATGGATGATGAGAGGAGAGAAAAAATGAATGAAAAATGATGAATGTATGAAATGAATTAACGGATTTGTTTCAATTAAAAGAATGAAACCTTTCCTTTTTTCCAATTGAACATCCTTAATCGATTCTCTTAATTTTCTCTCTCCACCTCTCTAATTGCTCTTATATGGTCGTCCATAGATGGAAATTTATGATGCAAAATTACCTAAATCCCTTCAAGCAATAATCTCTTATTTAAACACTGTTTAAAATCACACTGATATCGTATATCGACGCACACAAATATAACTTTAATATATGCATCAAATAATTACAAATAATTCCAAAATATTAAATTAATTAAATATAATAAATGTTTCTCAAATATTAATTAATTTACAACATTTTATAAATTAATTAAATCGTGTGGTTTTTCGAAGAATTCACAAATACGGTTGTGCGACTCAGGGGTGTGAATTTAGTCAGCAATTAATATTGAACAACTTAAATATTAATGTTCACACATCAGCTTAGCTAATGGTGTGACTATTTGGCTAAATTCATCGCTTAAATAACTTTTAAACTAAATCATATTTTATAATTTTTTAAGTAGTACTATTTGATCATGATTATTTAAACACATTCTCATCGTCAACACTATATCACTTTAGGGTTTATGGAATTTGGTTTTAATTAAAATTCTAGTGTTGTAAGGACCCAGAATTTTAGACATTTGAAATTGAAATATTTAATAAATTTTAAATATTTAAACAATAGTTTTATAAGCCAAAAAGCTTAAATTTCAAATGTAGTGATTTATTTGATAGTAAATTTAATATTAGAATTTGTTTAAGTAATTGAACCTTGGATTTAATACGAATAAAAATGATTTCGAAATCTTAATTAAATTCAGTTGAATAAGAATGGGGTAATCAACTTTTCAATTTAGACTTAAAAGTGATTAATTTGGTTTTAATAATAATTTTTTTTAATTAACGTGTGAAAATAGCCTTTGGCGACACTGTCTTAGATTTTGACGAAACCAGTGACATTAGATCCATAATAGTGAATTATTATATGTTAATAATTTTCATGGCGATCGGGCATATTGTTTGGTAGTGCGAGCTCGAAACGCTTAGTGATTAGTTTGGGCAATTAATTTAATATAATTGGATTTGAAAAGCAAACTTCCGCATATGATCGAATTAGGTCCCGATAATTGTTCCACTGAGTTCGGAATAGGGGTATTTAGTATAGAATGCCAATCGGCACGCCGTGTCTCAAAGTCGAGATTTTTAGGGTATGTTGAGCTGAATATAAAATAATATGTACCCATCTTCATAGCCCATACCCTACCCATACATTTTCCCAAGTCTTCACTATTCAAGCCATCTCTTCCCCACATGTCTCAAACCAGACTTTCCCCTCTCCTATATAACATCGCATTTTACAACAGAGAGCATTATTTTTTTCAAACCAAAATCCCTTTCATCTAACGATTCAAATCGATCGAGACCATTTTGTGTCGTTTCAGGCTTCGACTTCAACTAGCATATTATTCGCAGTGTTGAGGTGTAGGAATTCAATGGTTGAGATTAGTTTTAGTGAGCCATGGCAGTGGAATTTCTTTGATAAACGAAAATCAGCATTTTGGGTTCGCTAGTGGGCTGTGGGTGATCAAGATGACGAGACTTAGGGTGATGGACGAGGCGAGGTTGCGGCCAGGCTAGGGCGAAGCCTGGTAAACTTCGGTCGTGTAGTGGCAGTGAACGGCATAAGTCGTTTTTGTTTACTCGACCTGGAGCATATAAATTGCGGTGGGGAAAGATGGAAAACAACCCAGATGAAGTTGGATTAGGTTAATTATAAATTTAATTACTGTAATTAAAGAAATAATTTTTTTAATTAAAATCAAATGCTTATAAATGCATAACCCTTTCATACAAGATCAAATTTGGACGCGGTCAATCGCGTTGTGCTCGTTACAACGAATACTACGTTGGAGTTGAATTGGTAAAGATTGGAGCTGGTGGAATTTTATGAATTCAAACGTTGTTCGAATTCAGACGGAACCAGAATGCCTCGGTAACAACTGGAATTTCGATGATTTAAACTCACCTTTTTGGTTAACCGGTAATGTTGTATAGCTGATAAAAATTATTGATTGGATGTTTGGATGATTTATTGTTTTATCAGTTGGTTTGGATTTATTCCCTCCCCTACAGTGGATGACCTTTATATATATACCTGCCTAGTAGCAGATGGCCCATAATATATGATTATATACCATATATGATGCAGGGGACAGGTTGGAGGAATCCAACAGGATTTCTGTCCACTGTTTATTTTAATTACATGTATATGTAATGATATATATGAGCTGTGATGAAAGGGAACAGGTTGGAAGGATCCAACAAGATTCCTCATCAATGTTGAATTTTTTTATATATCAGTTGATATATATATATATATATATATATATATATGTGTGTGTGTGTGTGTGTGTGAGTCATGATGCAGGAGGATAGGTTAGAGGTATCCAACGGGATTCCTCATCATTATTGAAATGTTTTCAATAATATTTCTGATATATGAATTTTTGAAAATCAAACATGATTGTTGACACTATGGGATATGACATTGTTATATGATCAAACTTAAACCCTGAAGTAATAGGAAATCAATATCAATATTGGTCAAGCGTTAGGTGGCTATTGGTCTCAAACTAGTATTTTAAAAATACTATAAATTGCCATTTGAGTTGGAGTTAGTTTTCGAGATAGGAAAGGATTTTAAATTTGAAATTGGGTTTCAGAAATATTTTGATTTAAAGGATTTAATTTCAATTTTACTCCAACCTTATTTTCTATCTTTTCTAAGTCATTTAGAAATGGTTTAAAAGATTATTTATTTATATATAATATTGGTTTAAAGATTATTTCTTTATATTCAATATTGTTTTAAATATATTTATCGATATTTTAATATTTTGAAAAGCTAATTATATAAATATTTAATATGGTTTGAAATTAATAATAATGTTTTAGAAATTAATTATTATTCTTTGTTTAATGTTGAAGATTTGTTTATTATTATTCTATTAATAATGTTTTGAAATTATTAATTATTATTTTATAATAGTGTTTTGAAGTAAATGATTATTATTTATTAATAAATGTTTTTCGAGATTTGTAAATACAGTTTTATAAATGGTTCAAAGATTTATAAAATGGTTTTATAAATGGTTTTTATAGATTATAAAAGAGTTAATAATTGTTCTAAAATATTTATAAAGGGTTTTTATAAAGGGGTTTATAGATTTATAAAAGGAGTTTTATAAATAGTTTTACGGATTTACAATGAGTTTGTAAAGGATTTTTAGAAATGTATAAAAAGAATTTATAAGTGATTGAAATTTATAAAAGAGATTATAAATGATTTTCAGAGATTTATAAAATGGTTTATAAATGGATTTAGAGATTTATAAGGAGTTTATAAATGATTTTAGAATGAATAAAAAGAAAATCTTTCTCAGTTTTGTAAATATACTTATACCATTGAGATAAGTATATGAGTACATTTTCTAAGTTGTGAAGTGTAATGTTTGTGAATACACTTATACCGTTGAGATAAATATATGAATATTTTTCCAAGTATTGAAAATTTAGGGCTTGCAAATGAATCTTTATAAAAGTATTTTAATACAAGTATTTGCAAAGTGATTTTAATTAATAAAATAATTAATTAAAGAGGTCAGTGGTTGTTTATGTGCTTAACCAATGTTGGTATTTCTTATGGAAATAAATCCCTGATTTGAATGTTTGTTTGTTGATAGTTAAATAATGACTATCAAATATGGGCAAAAATGTAACTCTGGAAATATCTAGGAGAAACACGTGAGTTATATGGCACGGTCATCTTCGATGATGTTATACTACGCGTATGAATCTCATATTTTTCTTATAGCACAGGTGATAAGGGAACCCGTCCGCTAACGGTTAGAAGATGATCTCCGCTCTTATCTATTGTCCGATTATTTCTGAAAAAACTAGGTTGTGTTTACCGAAAACTATCGAATGTTGTTTCAAAGAGACCAGGATCAGATATGTTATTCGAAAACCACTTCGATCCAGCTCAAGCATTTCAAAGTGAAGACGTCTTGAAGATGATGGAATTTGAAAACGGAGCTCTTTGAAGTGCAAGGGCTGCTTGCTACTAATCCTTAGGGTGATTCCATAATGGATGTAGTAGAAGTAGTGCCTTAGGTTTGGTTATCTCTTAAACGACTTGTATGGATGAGTGCTGACATTATGTCGTCGAGTGGAAGGCAATGTAGCATTCCAAGTGGGAAGTGCTATATAAAGATAAAATGTAGCCTCAAGCCTCATCAACTGGGAAATGAAAAAAATCGATCATGCAGTAGGGCCATATCGGTCGCTCCCATCATGGTATGGTCATCCCAAATCTAGATCGATTACTATCTACTCATGTATGCTTCGAGGCCCAAAGTGGGATGATCATATTCGGTACTACTAGTCAAGTGGTAGGCCAGTCCTATATGGCAAGGGTACTAGGTGTTCTTGTCAGACCCTGGTGCATTTTATCTAGAGAGGTACCATCGGAAGGTAGTTCCTTACCTTGTCATAGTATGGAATCCATTCTCCAATATGAGCTTTACGAACTTAGTTGTGCCCAACTATACTGAAATGTGAGATGCAAGCCTTTCAGCTATATTCATATTTTACTTTGACCCTGAGACATTATTATAGTATAAATGGATTTTCTATAGAAAATATTTTGGTTATCGTAAGGTGAAAACCCGTCCGTGTTTATGTGCGACGTGGTCTTACAAGATACCTTTATTTGAAAGATTTTTGATAAACATTAAACTCCATTTGAGGTGTGTTTTCTTCACGCTGGTCTACAAGACTGATCCGAGCATTCTTCCCTTTCACTGCTCAGGTCAGACCGAGCATATTTACAGAGTTCTTTGGATGCATTGGAGCTCATGAAACGAGCTAGAGGCCCAAGACGTATGTACGTATTTCTTTGTGTTCCATGTGTTGTCTATTGATTGTATTTATCAGTAATTGTAAGGATAGGCTGTTATAACTATCCAGGCTGAAATAAGTTGTACTCTGATTGATGTTTACAGTTTTTCTTTATGTAAAGATTTGTTGTATATTATAGATTATTCGTCCGCTGTGAGATTCTATGTTGTTTAGTTTCTTCCTGTCTTCTTTCTCTTTCTTTCTTTCTTTCACCCTTAACGATCTATCTTTCCGGCACTTGGTTGTTCGACATGCAATACAGCGAACGTATTAGTGTCGACTTCTAAGGATCGAAAGGGCAGTTTGTTACAACTGTCATCCTTATTTGACATAATTTGTCCATAAACAAAGTCTGTGGTTCAATAATAACATTTGTTTTTAACTATACTAGTCTCATCAGAGTTTTGACTTTGAGTTGACTATAGTTGATTGTGATACTAACCTCATACAGCTAAAGAGACGAATTCTCTACTGAATGGTATTTCACTTCCAAATTCCAATGCTTCATCTCAGACCCAACTATAGATGTTCGATGGACGTCATGCCATAATTTAACTAAAATCAAAGTGAAGCATGCACATTGAAGTTCAATGGTATTCTCAAGTCGAGAGAACTATGTAATATTGTTGCTTCAGGATTTTCCATTTGACCTAGATGTTATCATAGTTTTAAAAGATAAAGGTGTCCCTGAGGCCATTTTCGGGTCCGTGCGGCGATGCGTAAGCCTCGAAATGTTGAGGCATAAGCTTTTTGGGTAAAAGAAAAACACAGAACATGTAATGAAATTTAAAATAAAATAATATTAAATGTCAAACATTAAACAAGAAATATAAAGCATTCATAAAACATTCAAAGTAATTCAAACAAAAGCAATCATCCATAAGCATTTAAACTTAAATCAACGTAAATTGCAATAAATCAAATGAATTGGTGGAATCTAGTAAATTTGTAACCCACTTCCAAGCAATATCTTTCTTACTCATCTCTTCTCTTCAATTTACATGACCCACTACTACTAAATAGTAAGCATAAAGCGTAAACCACTTAGGAAACCATTTTAATAAATAATTTTTTTGATTCTATTGGAATCGAGTCGATTCCAATATCGAGTTCGAGTTTGAACTCGATTCTAGTAAGGAATCGATTAAAGTATATAAAAAAATCACCTCTTTTTTAGCTCTCGAAGAAGTGAATATGATGTCGACTGAGCAGATAAAAGAAGAAAAGAAAGGTGAAAGTGTACGTGTAGTACTAAGGATCGTGTAATATGGTATATAAATGCGGAAACTGGTAATAACCGTAAAATAAAAATTAAAGTAAGCACACCAGGAATTTTTATACTGGTTCGAACTTCCCGTTCTACGTCCAGTCCCAGAATACCCTCTGGATTTAAACTAAACCCCTCACTTAACCCGGAGGAATAGGTATACGACACCTGAGCAGCCGAACATGAATTTTTCCGCCTCAACAACCGAAGAGGTGTTCAACCTAATACAAATTGTTTGTTGACGAATGTGTTCTGAATAACACCGATTGTCTTTTGATAGTACAACTTTCCTATAATCAAATCCTCAAGAGTATATATGTGTGTGAAGATTTAGAAGGAAGATAATCACGTAGAATCGAAGTATATAAATTAAAACAAGGATTCTAGTGATATTAATTAAGAATGAATGCTTTTATTTGTAGAAATGAATAGAGAATAGATTTCAGAAATATAAACAAAAATCGGTAATTGTAGAAGTGAATTGAATATGTTTATATAGTTGTAGAAGAGTTATAATCTTTCATGAAGAGTTTCAGTCAACAGTTGTGTCCATATCTCTTGAAACAGAGGACATTCCTCTTCATGAAATAATCGCATCTCTTCAGTAAACTAGTCGTTATTCTCTGGTCGGTCGACTGAAAATTCTGGTCGGTCAGCTGAATTTAAAAATCGTTCAAAACAGAGTGTAGCTGTGCACATGACACAGGGTCGGTCGACCGAGGATCCTGGTCGGTCGGTCGACCTGGTGTTATTTGCACAGTGTACACATTTTAATATAAATTGTTTTGTGTGTGTGTGTGTGACTACTTGAGGAATGATTTTAACAATATTCTAAGACTCAATAAAATAAAATATTCATACTAATCTCTGGATTGTAGTCTTGTCTCCTTTGTAGTGCACAATATGCACTTATTCTCTTTTTGTCGCTTCCGTATAGTATTCTCGTCGTATGATCTCTGAAGCTTGTGTCATGAATCAAAACTCATGAATCAACATTCTCCCCCTTTTTGATTGATGACAATACTTATATGACAAAGTAGAACTTATCTATATTATAATTCTCCCCCTGAATATATAGCGACTTTTCTGCAAAAAATATGTTAGCTTTCATACATTTCTCCCCCTTTGTCATCGACAAAAAGGAATACTTACTAGATGTAATATGCGAATTATTGAATCTTAAATAGTACATGTTCAAACCAAAATAGGAATAATTAAAGATGTTTGCTTAATACACAACATAAAAAAAAATAGTTCATAAGGAAATTCTTGAAAATAAAATGTAAAACAATACGATTACTCCTCATCATCATCGGAATCCCAAAATTCTGGACGAGTATTTTCATCCAGAGGAGCCGGTTCCTTACCCAGTCTTTGAGTGGGAGGTGCATGGGTTGCCGATGTGCTGGAACTTGTGTTTTCTGAAGTAGACCATCAAAAATTTGGTGCCGGTCTTTTTCCGGGAGTAACAAATGAGGCACCGGCTTCGGAAGTACATGATAAGGCATCCCATAAATTTACGAAGAAGCCCTTGATCTTCTTGAAACGTCCATCAATTTTTCGTAGCCGGCTATCCAAGGCTATTTGGTTTTGTGCCAAAATGTCAATGGCCGCTTCCGTACTCATTCCGGGAGTTGGTCGTTGAAATGAGGATTGGCGGGTTATACGTTCCATAGCATGAGTAGATGGTTGAGGTGTAGAATAGCTACGATGCAGTTGTTCTCTTGGATTATTACTCCATTGCTCAAATCTGATAAATCGAGGTGGAACATCAGGTAATTTCATTAACTTTATGGTCCGTGAATCAAACATATGAACTTTGGAGATTTCGGATTCTGGAGCATTGATGACGAAACTATTTATCAATCTCATTATGTATTCTCCATAATAGATATGAAGCATCTTTCCTTGGTTAAAAGTGATAAATTCGTCCATAAGAAGTTGTGACCAATTAACTCGTATTTTCCTACAAATAGCATACAATGCTTTAAAATTTTCAGGATATACGAGATGATATGAACCACCTCTAGGAACTAAGGATTTCATCATGAATCGATGTAGGAGTCGAGCTTTTGGTCTAAGCGACGATGTTAGTCTAAAATCCGGTGCATCATCTTCGAAAAATAGATGGCTTATTAGGTCACGAGTTGATATATTACAATCTACATCATGTAACGAAATTCCACCCGGTCGAGCATTTAAAATGTGGTTAATTCGATCAATGGAAAGAAAAATCGAAGTCCCACAAACCGATGTCCAAATACAATTTTCAATGTTTCTCGGTGGATTTACAAGGTTGAGATTTGCTAGAAATAACTTGACCATTATATGATTAATTTTCAAGTTATTTTTCCTATGGTCAAGAAATGTATCAAGACCACTTTCAAGGGCGGCATTTTCAATACCGTAGGAGCTAAAATCAGGATAACTTACAAATGACTCCTCAAAGATTTTGGCATCTTGAAGCCTTATCCATCTTTCTAAAGCTTTGTCACTTACTAGCCAAGAAGCAATTTGAGAGTCTACAGGAGTTGATGAAGATGAGCCAGCATTAGTCTTAGATTTCTTCTTAGGGGCCATTTTTGTTTGAAGAATTTGAAGAGATTTGAGGAGGTTGTAATGGGGGCTAGGGTTAAAATATGTTTTGGGAGAGTAAAAGTGAAGAGTTGAGATGGAAAAGGTGAGTGGATGGGTTAAAATATGTAGACTATTGCAACAGATAGCACGCTCGGTCAGCTGAGTTTCCTGGGTCGGTCGACCGACATGAGTTTCAGGTTAGTGCTTAATCTTTCGGGAAGAGCTTCGGTCAACCGGTGAAGGGTACTCGGTCGACCGACTCAAAAAATGTTGTAGTTGCCTTTCGGGATATAGGTTCGGCTGACCGACTCAGGGGGTTCGGTCGACCGACCTGGTAGAAATATGTTTTTAAAAATTCTCAGGATAGCTTCGGCTGACCGACTCAGTCTCTCCGGTCGACCGAGGCATGTAAACAAACAAATTCTGCTGTTTTTGTTTTTTTTTATTAAAAAAAATTATAGAAATATAAATTATATTATTACATCATTTATATTTATACATTTTATTGAAATTAATAACATATATATATTAAATTATAGCTATGGTTCATCAACATCTACGTTCCCATGAGTTTGGAGACGGAACATTTTCTATCGGTGACCATCTTGGAGCTATTGGAGTTTGAACAGGGTTTGAAGGTGATGGAGATCTGTAAGAAGGTTCAGCAACATCATCCTTCTTAGATGAACAAATTTTCATGGCAATCTTTTCAAGAAAACTTAAACGTCCTGCCGTGACTTTTTGTTCGTAGTAGAGTTCCCGTTGCATATACATTTGTTGTTGTTAGTAGTGATGTATTTCATCAATTTTTTGTTTGGTTGATGGAGATACTACCATTGTATTCTTCCCTTTCTTCTTTTCAGGTGTCTAGCCTGTATGGGAGTCTTCCCATGGTTTCCACCCATGTCGGGGGTCTTTATCTGGAGAGGAGAAGTCTAGAACACGTTTAGGCATTGGAAAAGAAGGATAGGGGCCATTTTCGGGGATGCGATCAGAACAATCGTCGTCCGGAGATGTGTATGAAAGATGAGAATTTTCAGAGTTATAGTAATCATTGTTTGAAGACATATTTTCAAGTTTTATTTTGTAAAATTTTTTTGTAGTATATGTTCTAATCAATAAGCATAGAACATATATATAACCATCTATTTTCTGAAAAATTAGTGGTTTAAAACAAATTTTAACTATAATCACAAAACTTTATAGCAATACTGTTCGTAATTGTATGATATATAAGCTTTAGAGCTAAAAATAGTTTGTTCTGAAATTAAAGTTAATGGTACAGATTGTAAATAGAACTGAAACAAGAAACACCCATAGCTCAAGTAGCTATAAAACAACATCTAACAAATAAGTCAGAGGTCATGAGTTCGAATTCCGCTTTGGTCAGAAATAAGACAATTTTTGATTTTTCGATATTTTTGCATATTTTTATTCATAGATCTTTAAACGACATTATACCTAAATCACGTCTTAGTTTTATAAAAATATTTTCATTTAGCGGTTTAGTAAAAATGTCAGCTATTTGATTTTCAGTGTTGATAAATTCTAAATTTATTAATCCTTTTTCCAAACAATCACGAAGAAAGTGATGACGAATATCAATGTGTTTTGTTCGTGAGTGATTGACCGGATTTTTAGAAAGATTTATTGCACTAGTATTATTACAATAAATTATTGATTTTTCAAGATGACAATTAAAATCTTGTAGTGTTTGTTGCATATATATGACTTGTGCACATGCCAAAGCAGCAGATATATATTCTGCTTCACACGTTAATAAAGAAACACAGTTTTGTTTCTTACTAAACCAAGAAACTAAGGAACATCCAATGAAATGACACGTTCCGCTCGTACTTTTTCGATCCGTCCGACTTCCTCCAAAATCAGCATCGCTATAGGAAACTAATTCGAAAGGACATTCTTTCGGATAAAATAGTCCAAAATCTTTGGTTTTAGTTAGATAACGAATAATGCGTTTAACTGCTCTCATATGTGATTCTTTGGGATTTGCTTGAAATCGAGCACATAAACAAACACTCATCATAATATCGGGTCGACTCGCTGTTAAATAAAGTAAAGAACCTATCATACTACGATATAGCTTCTGATCAACACTTTTGCCATCTTCATCTTTATCGAGATGAATCGTGGTGCTCATAGGAGTTGGTTTGGTAGCAGTGTTTTCCAGACCGAAACGTTTGATTAAATTATAACAGTATTTTTCTTGATTAATAAAAATTCCATTTTCAATTTGTTTAATTTGCAATCCAAGAAAATATGACAATTCTCCCATATGAGACATTTCAAATTCATTTGTCATTATAGTTGAAAATTCCTGACATAGTTTATCATTTGTCGAGCCGAAAATGATATCATCAACATATATTTGAATTATTAAAATATCTTTATTAGTTTTCTTAATAAAAAGCGTTTGATCTACTTTACCAATTTCAAAACCAGATTCTAATAAATAGCCTTTAAGACGATCATACCAAGCACGTGGTGCTTGTTTTAAACTGTATAACGCCTTTTTGAGTTTATATACATGATCCGGAAATTTTTCATGATTAAACAAAGGTGGTTGTTCAACAAAAAAAATTTCTTTTATGAATCCATTTAAAAATGCACTTTTAACATCCATTTGATACAGTTTAAAATCATGAAAGCACGCGTAAGCTAATAAGATTCGTATAGCTTCAAGTCGGGCAACCGGAGCAAACATCTCTTCGTAATCAATTCCTTCTTCTTGATTATATCCTTGTGCAACTAATCTAGCTTTATTCCTGGTTATATTTCCTAGTTCATCTTCTTTATTTTTAAAAACTCATTTAGTACCGATGACGGATTGATCACTGGGTCTAGGAACGAGTTCCCAAATTTCGTTTCGTTCGAATTGATTTAGTTCTTCTTACATGGCAGGAATCCAGTAGTCATCAGTTGAAGCTTCTTTTATATTCTTAGGTTCTATGTTAGAGAGAAAAGCTACATGACCAACTTGATTTAGTTGATGTCTGGTTTTAACATTCGTATTAACTTCTCCAATTATATTTTTCACAGGATGATCTCTTAAAATTCTAGGTGGAGATTTTATTATATTAGGAATAATGTTTGTATTGGTTTCATGAATCTCAAAATTTTCATTTGTATTACTATTTTCATTCTGAGTAGTTTCATCATCAGAATCAATAGTAACAATTGGATTTATATTTTTAAAATTTTCGTTGAAAGAAACATGTAAGCTTTCTTCAATAATTTGAGTTCGTTTATTATAAATTCGATAAGCCTTGCTTCGTTCCGAATATCCAACGAATATTCCTTCATCGGATTTTGGATCAAATTTGCCTAGCTGATCTTTAGTATTTAAAATAAAACATTTAGAACCAAAAACTTTAAGATATGCAATATTTGGTTTTCTTCCATTTAGAAGTTCATATGGAGTATTCTTAGTTAATGGTCGAATAGAAACGCGATTCAATACATAACAAGCAGTAGCCACAGCTTTTGCCCAAAAGTGTTTCGATAAAGTTGTTACATTTAGTAAAGTTCTTGCACATTCTTGTAACGTTCTATTTTTCCTTTCTACAACTCCATTTTGTTGTGGTGTTCTAGGAAATGAAAAATTATGGTTAATACCTTTCTTGTTACAAAATTGTTCAAAATCTTCATTTTCAAATTCGCCTCCATGATCACTTCTTATATTTTTAATTTTCAAAGTTTTAATATTTTGAATTCTTTTAACAAAAACTTTAAAATTATCAAAAGTATCACTTTTATTTTTCAAAAAGAAAATCCAAGTATATCTAGAAAAATCATCTACAATAACAAATACATATCTATTATGATTAATAGACTGCACTTGAGTTGGACCAAAAAGATCCATGTGTAAAAGTTCAAGTGGTTGTTTTGTAGATATTACTTTCTTTGATTTAAAAGAAGATTTTGTTAATTTTCCTAATTTACATGCATCACAAAATATATTAGTTTCGAATTTTATATTGGGTAAACCTCTAACTAATTTATTTTTAGCTAGTTTGTTGATAGTATTAAAATTGATGTGACAAAATCTTTTGTGCCAAAGACAAGAATCATTTTCTTTAGCCACTAGACACAAATTTGAATCATTATTAACATTCATATTTAAGATATAAATGTTTTTATCTCTTTTTCCTTCGAAAATGGTTATATGATTTTTATCAAAAATATTACATTTATTTTCTGAAAAAGTTATATTAAAACCTTTATCACATAGTTGACTAATACTTAATAAATTATGTTTTAAATTTTTAACTAATAAAACATTAGTAATGAGAGGTAAATTAGAGGTACCGTTGCTATTGACATTGCCTTTGCCGATGATATATCCTTTTGAGTTATCTCCAAAGGTGACTGCTCCTCCATTTGAGTATATAATGTTTGACAACATTTCTTTGTTTCCAGTCATGTGTTTTGAGCAACCGCTATCTAAAATCCATTTTCCTCTCTTCTTATGTGGTACCTGCAAAAAGTTTATAAAAAGTTGGTACCCAATCTTTTTAGGGTCCTAAGAGTTAGATCTTAGGAAGCCAAACCCATATGGGTTCAGAATTCCCTTTATAAACATAATTTTTGTTATTATGAACAGTTTCCATAAACATTTCGATATGTTTATTCCTTATCAAGACATTATTTATTTTTGGAATCCATATCTTAATGGTTTTAGTATTTGGATAGACTGTTTTCTTAATATCTTTCTTAATTTTATTATTAATCCTACTTTTAGTAAAATTATTTTGTTTCTTAAATCCTAGTCTAGATTTATTGTTAGAGGATTGAGAGTTTTCTAGTATACTAGAAAGATTTTCTCTTTCTTTATTGAAATTAGAAACATTTTTAGAAATATCATCAAATTTTATTTTAAGACTAGATTTTTCTAACTCTAAATCCTTAATCTTAGAGTTTAAACTATTATTTTCGAAAAGTAAAACATCATTTTTATTTTTATGAATTTCTAGTTCTTCAGATATTGACGTAATTTGAGAAGATAAGTTAGAATTTGATTGTTGAGAAATTTCAAGTTCTTCTTCCAATATTATCTTCTCATCTTTCAACATATCTACTTCTAAAACTGTTCTATCTAACTTTCTTTGCAACTCCTTATTTTTCTTTTTAAGTTGTTTTGTTAAATTTACTAATTCAGAATTTATTTCAATTAAATCTTCAAAAGTAAAATCACTTACATCGTCTGACGAAGCCATGAAGCATACATTTGCTTGTTCATTATCACTTTCACTCTCTGATGAGGATGATGAGTCAGTGTCATCCCAAGTGACTGAAAAAGCTTTTCGTTTGGTTTTGTCCTTCTTGAAGTTATTCTTTTTACGATCTGGACAATCCTTCTTCATGTGTCCTTTCTTATGACATTCATAACATTCCATTGTTGAAGATGATGGTTTGCTGCTATTGGAATTGTTGTTGGTATTATTTTTGTTTCCCTTGAATTTGTTTCTGTTGAATTTCAAAAACTTTTTGAAATTTTTGGCGATCATTGCCATATCTTCATTATCTGAATCGAAATCATCTTTTTCTGCTTGGAATGCTACATTTTTCTTTTCTTGTGCTCCATTTCGTTTTGCCTGCAAATTTACTTCGTAGGACATTAAATTACCAATCAGTTCTTCTGGTTTTAATGTTGACAAATCAGTTGCTTCTTCAATAGCTAGGACTTTTCATTCCCATTCGTCCGTTAAAGAATTTAAGATTTTTGTAACAACATCAAAATCAGTAAACTTTTGTTCTAATGATAATAAAGCATGATAAATATCCTGAAATCTAGAGTACATGTCATTTATAGATTCATTTGGCCTCATTTTAAAATTTTCAAATTGATGTTTCAACATAGAAATTTTGCTTAATTTAACTTTGTTCGTTCCTTCATGCGAAACTTTAAGAGTTCTCCAAATTTCATAACCGAAAGTGCACATGCTAACTCTATTGAATTCATTTCTATCTAATGCACAAAATAAAATATTCATAGCCTTTGCATTTGATGTAGCATCTAGTTTTTTTGTGTTACTCCAAGTTGAGTATTCTCCAGTAGGAGTTGTGTACTCACTTTGTATAATATTCCAGATATCAAATCCACTTGATTGCATATAGATTCTCATTCTAGTTGACCAATAATTGTAATTTATACCATTGAAAAGTGGAGGTCGTGAAGTCGATTGACCTTCTGTGAAACTAGAATTAGTGTGAGTGTTAACATCGTTAATTTGGGTGGTTTCCATATTACTAGAAATAAATATCAAATAACTTTGTGATGGTTATAGGATGACCTTGCTCTGATACCAAATGAAAGTGTACGTGTAGTACTAAGGATCGTGTAATATGGTATATAAATGCGGAAACTGGTAATAACAGTAAAATAAAAATTAAAGTAAGCACACCAGGAATTTTTATACTGGTTCGAACTTCCCGTTCTACGTCCAGTCCCAGAATACCCTCTGGATTTAAACTAAACCCCTCACTTAACCCGGAGGAATAGGTATACGACACCAGAGCAGCCGAACAGGAATTTTTCTGCCTCAACAACCGAAGAGGACTTCAACCTAATACAAATTGTTTGTTGACGAATGTGTTCTGAATAACACCGATTGTCTTTTGATAGTACAACTTTCCTATAATCAAATCCTCAAGAGTATATATGTGTGTGAAGATTTAGAAGGAAGATAATCACGTAGAATCGAAGTATATAAATTAAAACAAGGATTCTAGTGATATTAATTAAGAATGAATGCTTTTATTTGTAGAAATGAATAAAGAATAGATTTCAGAAATATAAACAAGAATCGGTAATTGTAGAAGTGAATTGAATATGTTTATATAGTTGTAGAAGAGTTATAATCTTTCATGAAGAGTTTCAGTCAACAGTTGTGTCCATATCTCTTGAAACAGAGGACATTCCTCTTCATGAAATGATCGCATCTCTTCAGTAAACTAGCCGTTATTCTCTGGTCGGTCCACTAAAAATTCTGGCCGGTCAGCTGAATTTAAAAATCGTTCAAAACAGAGTGTAGCTGTGCACATGACACAGGGTCGGTCGACCGAGGATCCTGGTCGGTCGGCCGACCTGGTGTTATTTGCACAGTGTACACATTTTAATATAAATTGTTTTGTGTGTGTGTGTGACTACTTGAGGAATGATTTTAACAATATTCTAAGACTCAATAAAATAAAATATTCATACTAATCTTTAGATTGTAGTCTTGTCTCCTTTGTAGTGCACAATATGCACTTATTCTCTTTTTGTCGCTTCCGTATAGTATTCTCGTCGTATGATCTCTGAAGCTTGTGTCATGAATCAAAACTCATGAATCAACAAAAGGGTCAAATAATAAGTCAGCAGGCCAAAAAAAATTGTTTCAAAGGCTTACGCCTTGCCGCGATTTTACCTTGAGGTGCATGCTTTTCATGTTTTTTGCGCCTCAACCATCTGAGGCGCATGCCATTAGAGTAAAATGTTTTCTAGTGTGCACTTCTGTGCATTGTTGCTTACGCCTCGCCTAATGGAATGCCTCAAGGCATGCCTCGTGCGTGTTTTTTAGAACATTGGTTGTTATTAACCAACTGGAAACTCTCGAACGAGACATTCCATAGTTGTCCATTAACTATCAGTATGTAACCCTTGGATGCCCTCATCAGCCATGAGTAATACTACATTGCCCTATGTTTAGAGAGTGTTATGTACTCTAGTCTCAACGTATATATTAATATCCTTTCTCAAAACATCTTGACTAAGGATATTTAAAACTAATGTTATTTTATATTGTGGTTAATTGCTCACGATTACAACCATTTGCAGCTACAATCATATAACATTTCATTTAAAGTTTTTCTTATTTATATACTTTAAATTAATTACTTAATTAGTTATATCATTGTATATTAATAAAATATATTATAGAAATCAAATGGATTTATTATGAATGAGATCGGTTCTAGAATTAGATATATGAAACAAATTATATAATTTTCCTTAAGGCATACCCCAGACTCTATCAATCTCCCACTTGCAATTGGAGTGGATTATGGAATTTTTTTCCATTCCTCCAATTAGTTTTCATAAAATGATTGAGCTATTCCCTTGTGAACTGATATGGCTTGTTGTTTAATTTATCAACTCCGTCAATTAACTCTCTTCGTTGCTAATAAATTGCTTTTGATCATGAACTTTTCAAAGTATGTTTCTCAACTTTTGGTGAGCTCTAAGTTCTCTTATGATCTGTATCACAATATTATTATCGCAAAAATCATATTATGAGATTTCTAACATTTGAAATCACCTCTAGATTAGTTATAAATTTGGTATATATATGTATGTATATATGTATGTATATGTGTATATGTATGTATGTATACATTGGTTTTATTGCAGTGCTATTCAAAGTGATGCACATAGCCTATTGGTTGAATATGCCATAACTCATGTTTGGAACATTTCCGACTTAAAGCGCCTTAACTAAGGTTGAATATGAATTTTGGATTCACATGTTATGCTCGATATCATTTATGAAATTCAAATCTAAATATTCCTTCATTAAGGAGTTCTTTGTTTCTATAAACAGTTCTCTTGTATTTCATAAGTACTTGAGAATACCCTTGCTAACATTTAGCAATCTTAGTTCAGACTTGATACTCACTCAACGTACCAATTATATAAGTGATTAGTGCTATCACCATTATTAACCTCGAACATATGCAGCATGAGGCATGAATATGACACCTCCCTTCAAGATGGAAGTAATACCGTGCTTTATTAATATCGTTCAATAATGCATATGATCAATAACACATGTTGTCGATGCCGCTTCTCCTTGATGCTGCCTCGCATCTATATTACATCTCATTAACATCGCAACTTATCAATGCCACCTCTCACTTGTGAAAATAAGATGAACGTCACAACTCATCCGTATCGCACCAATAATCAACATCGAAAGTATAGAGGTGGATTATCATCGAAGGAATATGGTGCTGCATTTCATTAATAAAAGGGCATATACAATGTCGTGTGCAATTAAAGGAGCAATGATACCGAGTGTTATCAATACTGCATGGAACCAACACCGCGTCCCTCCAAGGAAATAATGATGTCGACGGTAATCAATATAGTAAGCTATCAATTAATGTCGACACAACTTACGTCGCATCCAATTGATGCCATATTTTACCGATGTCACCCTCTAAAGTGATGCCACTTTTTCTCAACGTCACTCATTATTACCGTTGTTTATTGTTGAGGCCGATCATTCCCCATATCACAACTCAAGAATGACTATGCTTATCAATGCCTTCATTATCAATGCCGACACCGCTCCATGAAAATGTCGCTTCTCACTCATGTCATCTTTCCTCAATGTCAACACCGCTTGTCAAATGATGCTGCATATTACCTTATGTCCTATGATATTATTACCAAAGCTATTTGATGGACGAGACCGCTTCAATGATACTTCATAAGATAATGCCACTCATAACCAATGCTGCATCTTGATGACAGTGTGTTTCATCAATCTTTAGGGGATGTCGCACATCTATAAGTACGATGTTGATACCGGGAGTCATCAATGTCCATGGAAATTGTTATGCCACTCTTTATCAATACTGCTCTATATCAACGTCGCCCTTCAGTAAAGCTTAATACCGCTTCCGACTGATGTCATCAGCGATCAATTGAGAGCGTTTCAATGCATAAGGTTATCAAAGCCGAAGGCAATTATTGGTAAGATGGCGTCGAAGTGCTGCTATTTACTAAGGGATGTCAAAAATCATCATTAAGCAAGGTCTGGTACCATGCGGCCTTATTGACATCGAATTCCATGAATGCTGAAGTCAAGATGTTAAGCATGCCGCATTTCTACCCATATAAATATACAAACCTAGGGGCTTTGAAGTGGAGGTGAACCATTCTTATCTCTTTTATTACATTTTAAACTTTGTAACCCTAAATTGATTTGGGGATTTATAGCCGATTGTAGCACTTGAACTATTGGACTTTTGTACAGTCGATATAATATTGAATAAAGACAAGATATCTCAAACTATGACTTAATTTCGAATTCCAAAGCATATATGATTTGCTAATCAAAGATTGCTTCAAATTCCAAAAGTACTAATATTCTTGGTTTCTCTTTTTAATCATATAAATATCTAATATGGATTTACTTCAAGCATACATGATTTCACTTATCCTTGCATATGATTTCCTTATGAACCTAAACTTGCTTGTCTCTCCTCTTAAGCTTAACTCAACCAAGTTGCGCCTTATGCCAACACTCATGAAGGCTAAACTTTGGCTCTCTAAATTTCACATTCAGCCAAGGCTCTCATCCTTGCACTTTTGGGTTTGATGAAGAAATTCGTTAATATTTTGGTGCTAGAAGAAAGGCTCAAACCTCCATCTCCATTAAAACCCTAAGTGGAACTACCCTAGCTTGCATATTTGGGGCTTAAAGGACTTGCCGCAACCAAGCATTTCCCATTCCAAGCTAACCTACCTTTGATTCTTAATATCAATTAATCGCATTAACTAAGTTTTTCTTTGTCATACCAATTAATCATGATAACATCTCTGACCAAGGATCCTCCGAGCCTCAAATGACTAGGCCAGCTTATCAAATCACTAATGATCATCGGCTTCATGAAGAACAAGTGCTAAGGTTCGTAGCATTACAAGTTATGGAAGAGAAGGAAAGACAAGTGGATCCGTACAATCCAAAAAATGGGGTATGAATCCCTTTCATATGAGGCCAACACCGATCTTTGCTTTGGGTAGCTAATACAAAAAGGATAGCATCTTCTTGAAAATGAGGAAAGATTCAACTCAAAGCTAAGGGGGCCATTTTTGAAAGAGAAATAACAACGGATTTTGATCAATTCACTAGAAGGTGGGAAAATGCCCTTAACAACCCTCAAGAACCAAATGAAACTCGATATTCTTTTAAAAGAAAACTTATTATGGAAGTTAAAGAGCCCATCATGCATAAGAGAGTTAGAAGGAATTTATAAGGATCAACTTCCAAAAGATCACAGCTTTCTAAAAGTTGCTCCCTTACTACCTCTTAGGAGAATATCTACTTCCTAACTAAAGACAAGCTCAACTATTGGCCTTCACAAAAGAAGTGAACAAAGAGTGAAAAGAATATCGGAGGGTTATATTGTCATTATCATTGCTCTAGTGACCATGGCACTAATCACTACCGAAGCTTGGAGGGAATAATCAACAATTTCTTAGGGCAAGGAAAGCTTGATGAATTTGTACAAATATATTGAACAAGTCAATAATAAAGAAAGAGTTTCTTAACAAAATAAGTGTATCTACATGGTTGAGGAGTGAAACTCTCCTAAAATAATGGAAAGCCTAAACCACTGCCTAAGATAGTGTAATACCGCCTTTTGACTATGCAGTAAATCATAAAAGCTGGCTAAATGGCTTTTGTGATCATCAAGGCAGGAAGCCCGGAGAGACGGTTATCAGGCTCGGAAATCGATTATATTAGGAACTATGGGCAATAGTTGGGCGGATTCGGACCGAGTCCCAATCAAGGTGCAATCAATATGAAGTGACAAGAAAGGCCCTGTGATACTTTCAAGTTAATCGGAGTTCGTATGCTCGAGTTATGGTGAAGGAATAATTCATATGGCTCGATCGGGAACGATCCATAAAACAGCGTAAATCGACGAAGATCTAACAATATATCAAAATCTAAAAATTTAATGCACTTGAAACTTTCATAACATCACTATATTGAGGAGTGGAGCCCACAAAAATGATCCTATGACAAAACTCCTAAAACTTGGAAAAGAGGCCGATCGTTATTGGAACGATCGTACAAATCAACTATAATGATCCATAATTTTACGGAAAATGCGATATCTCACAAACGGTACGTCGAAATTGCATGAAATTTTAAGGGTAAATCTCTTACATCATGGAACACCCCCTTGATCAATCGCAACTCAAAAAGATGAAATCTTGGAAATTAGGCCGATCGTTATTGGAACGATCATACAAATCAGCATAACGATCCATAGCTTTACGGAAAACGCGATATCTCACAAATGGTACGTCAGAATTGCATGAAATTTGGAGGGCAAGTCTCTTACATCATGGAGCACCCCCATGATCAATCACAGCCAAAAAATGAAATCTTGGAAATTTGGCCGATCGTTATTGGAATGATCGTACAAATCAGCATAACGATCCATAGTTTTACGGAAAATGCGATATCTCGCAAATGGTATGTCAGAATTGGAAGAAATTTGGAGATCAAGTAGCTAATATCATGGGGAACCCACATGATCGATCATAGCACAAAAGGATGAAGCATGGAATGATCTCCTATGATCCAAGTTCTAGTCAAAACAACAAATACTGATCGATATCTCACAAACGATAAGTCAGAATGGCGCAAAACTTTGGAAGCATGGACTAGAGGCATGGGGAACCCCATAAAAATGATCACAGCCCCATTGGAGTTAGTATGGAATGATCGGCAAAATTATTTTTGGTGTTCGATCGATCCCAAATTTTATGGGTCGGATCATATGGGCTTTGAGGTTCTCCTACCGAAATTTCAACCCGATCCATGCATGTCTTCACCTATAAATACAACGAACTTGGCTCATTACGAGGGACTTTTTTTCAACTGGCTCTCCTTCATCACTTCTTATGTCTTCCTCAATTAACTTTCTAAGGCAAAAACAATAGTACTTGTAATCTTACCGTATAAATAAAAGATTATTGGAGTGGACATAGACCAGAGTTTGCCGAACCACTATAAAACTCGTGTGTTCCTTTACTTTTTCTGCTATTTATTCTATGATCTACGTGCTTATCTTTCTATTTGGATATTGTTTTTGAAAATTGGTGCTTTCACATACAACTGGTATATGTGACCATTTTTGGCGCAAACATTTTGGAGCTTTCATTGAGAAGGACTTGCACCCATGGATTTGGAAGCTAGGATCTTGGATACTTGGATCTGGGAAGCAATGGCTAGGCAATCAACAGGGAGACCATTAGCTGATAGGAGCCATCATGGAGGAAGTCAAGAGGCTTCTTCTGGAGTTAGAACAAATTTGACATCTATCTACATCACTAGAGATGAAATGGGAACAATGATGGATGCTATGCATGAGAGAATGTTAAAGAGACAGGAGGAGATGATGCAGAATCTACTCCTACGGATTGGACAAGCTAGAGCACAAAACCAAGGAAATGGAGTAGTAGGAAATGCTGTAAATGTGGATCACGGAGCTGGAGCAACAGGAGATGAGGAAAACCAGAATCAGGACCAAGGAAATGAAGCTAACATGATGTAGGATGGAGTGGAATAGCCGAGAGTGGCCCCTGACCAACTAAGAAGGGTCGGGGCCAATTGTTCCAGAACGATCAGTGCCGATCGATCCACATTTGAGGGAATGCCCTCTGGTCACATTGGATCAATCCCAGATAGGATACCAGGTTGTGCTGTGTATTTTGGCATTGATCGGAATTCATATGCTCGTTCAAAAGAGCATATTTCAGGAATCCCTCATGGACTCGAGGGCAGGTTGGAGATAATGATCGAAGACTACACTAGATGACAATGACAGGTTAGCGAAAATGATCAGACAGGCTATGAGAGAAGGATTGGTAAATAGGGATCTGGAAGATGTAAATAGAAGTCCCTTCACTCCTAATATTAGGCAAGCCAGGAATCCATCGGAGTTTAAACTACCAATGCTTGAGACATATGATGGAAGAACAGATCCCATTGTTCATCTGACGAGATACATAAGACACATGGAAGTACTAGGGACATCATAGGAAGTTATGGCACAATACTTCTCCTTGTTCTTAACGGATATAGTTGCACTATGGTTCAGAAGGTTGGAAAGCGGCTCTATTAGCACATGGACAGAATTGATCGAAAGGTTTATGAGGCAATTTTGGGCCACATCACAAAACCTAAGAGTGTGATGACTTTAACATTGATGAAGCAGTGGAAAGGAGAATCACTCAGGGATTTGTTAATCAGGTTCAATATGGTAGTAGCTTTAGTGGATCGACCGGATTCGTCGATGGTTTTGATGGTAGTAGTGTCAAGGATTGTGGATAACTCGAATTTCAAGATATCACTGGAACGGGATCGCCGGTGGATCTTGGGGAATTTTGCCATGAAGCAGAAAGGTTTCTGCAACAAAAAGATGCGAAAGCTGATAGAGTGGGAAGAGAGGAAGTGGAAGTTTATGTGGTTAAAGGTGGAGGTACGCCCCGAGAAAGGTTCAAATAAGGATAAAGGAAAACGGAGGATGGCTCTGATGGATCAAAGTGACCACGAAGGGAACCGAGATTCACCTCTTACATGGAATTGACTGAGACATTGGAACAGATATATCAAGATACTAGAGGGCAGATCCCCTATCGAAGGCCAATGAGGAGAGAGCCTATAAACAATGAAAAGAAACCAAAAAATACTGTCTGTTCCATGAGCTGGATGGGCATAGTACAAACAACTACAGGCACTTAAAGGATGAGATTAAGGAACATGTTCGGAACGGTAGGCTATTACAATACGTAAGAACTCTAGCAGCGGCAGTGAACAGGAGCAACCACTATCTGCATTGAACGGAAACTGCCTTGGATCGAGGCGTCAACTTGTCATCAATTGATCGAAATGGAAAATAATAAGTAATAAACTCCACAATAAAATGACTAAGCCACTTACATATGTACGGGATTGAGAACGGTCCCTAAGCATGCCCTGAGATGACAATGAACCGTCACGCCCGGAGATGCATGCATTATAGTGTTTAGTTTTTTTTTCTCCTTTAGTACTTGGACTTAATTTTATTAGTTGAATATTTTGATTATAAAACTCACTCGAATGTGAAATCTGACATTAATAATTTTGAGTCCCATCCGAATAATCACATTTCGCCTCGAACGGCACTCGATCTTGAACGATCATAGTTCACTCGAATGGCACTCGATCTCGAACAATCACATTTTTCCTCAAACGGCACTCAATCTCGAACGATCACATTACGCCTCGAACAGGCACTCGATCTCGAACGATCACATTTTGCTTCAAACAGGCACTCGATCTCGAACGATCGCATTTTGACTCAAATAGGCATTCAATCTCGAACGATCGCATTTCACCTCGAACAGACACTCGATCCCTTGTGATCATCGTCAGCCTGGGATGGCTAAGAATTTGATTAGCGGTCCCAAACGACTATTACTAACAATCAGGCAAGATCATAGATTTGTTCACAAGCCATCAACGGGTTTTGAACAGGACTTAAGGCAATTCAAAACACGCCTTCCTACCGCAAGGCTTGCTTTGAGAGGAAAATGTTATACCTCCTTTTGACCAGGCAATATATCATAAAATTGGGCTAAATGGCTTCTGTGATCATCAAGGTAGGAAGCCCGGAGAGACGGTTATCAGGCTCGGAAATCGATTATATTAGGAACTATGGGCAATAGTTGGGCAGATTCGGATTAGGTCTCAATCAAGGTGAAATCAATATAAAGTGAAAAGAAAGGCCCTGTGAGGCCACATTTGAAATTTCAAGTCAATCGGAGTTCCTATGCTCGAGTTATGGGCAAAGGAAGAATTTATATGGATCGATTGGAAACAAACCATAAAACAGCGTAAATCGACGAAGATCGATCAATATCTCAAAATCTACAAAGTTAACGCACTTGAAACTTTCAAAGCATCACTATATTGAAGAGTGGAGCCAATAATAATGATCACATGATAAAACTCCCAAATCTTGGAAAAGAGGCCGATCGTTATTGGAACGATCATACAAATCAGCCATAACGATCCATAGTTTTACAGTAAATGCGATATCTCACAAAAGGTACGTCAAAATTGCACAAAATTTGGAGAGCTGGTCTCTTACATCATGGGGCACCCCCATGATCAATCGTAGCTCAAAAGGATGAAATATTAGAAATTAGGCCGATTGTTATTGTAACGATCATACAAATCATCATAACGATCCATAGTTTTACGGAAAACGCGGTATCTCACAAACGGTACGTCGGAATTGCATGAAATTTTGGAGGGAAATTCTCTTACATCATGGAGCACTCCCATGGTCGATCACAGCTCAAAAGGATTAAATATTGGAAATTAGGCCGATCGTTAATGGAACGATCATACAAATCAGATTAACGATCCATAGTTTTAAGGAAAATGCAATATCTCACAAACAGTACATCGGAATTGCATTAAATTTGGACAGTAAGTCTTTTACATCATGGAGCACCACCATGATCGATTGTATCTCAAAAGGATTAAATCTTGGAAATTAGGCCGATCGTTATTGGAACGATCGTACAAGTCAGCATAACGAACCATAGTTTTACGGAAAACACGATGTCTTATAAATGGTACATCGGAATTGCATGAAGTTTGAAGATCAAATAACTAATATCATGGGGAATGCACACGATTGATCGAAACTCAAAAGGATGAAGCATGGAATGATCTTCTATGGTCCACTTTTGAGTCATAACAGCAAAGATCAGTCGATATCTCACAGACGGTAAGTCAAACTGGTGCAAAACTTTGAGAGCATGGACTAGAGGCATGGGGGACCCCATAAAAACGATCACAGCCCCATTAGAGTTGGTATGGAATGATCAGCTAAATTATTTTTGGTGTTCGATCGATCCCAAATTTTGTGGGTCGGTTTCATATAGGCTTGGAGGTTCTTCTACCGAAATTTTAGCCCAATCCATGCACGTCTTCACCTATAAATACAGTCGACTTGGCTCATTGCAAAGGACTTTTATTTGGCCGGCTCTCCTTCACCACTTCTTACCTCTTCCTCCACTAATTTTCTAAGGAAAAAATAACTGCACTTGTAATCTTATAGTATAAATAAAAGATTATTGGAGTGGATGTAGGACGGAGTTTGCCAAACGACTATAAAACTTGTGTGTTCCTTTACTTTTTCTGCTATTTATTCTGTGATCTAAGTGCTTACCTTTCTATTTGGATATTGTTTTTGAAATTTGGTGCTCACATAAACTGGGTGTTTGTGACCATTTTGGACCAAACAGATGGTAGTAAGGGGCTAAAGCCTTTGTCCCCATCAAGATGGCCTGGTCAAAACACTTCCTAGAGGGAGGTCAGAGTAAGCCATTGGTTCCATCTAAAAAGGCCTAACCAAAGCATTTGCAAGCCTTCAACCCTTGCCTACGTGTTCTGGTTGAAGCGCTCCTAGAGGGAGGATAGGTAACCCTTTGGCCTATCCAAAGCGGTCAACAAGCCTTTAGTATCGTCATCAAAGGCCTTACTAAAGTGCCTCCTAGAGGGAGGTCAAATAAGGCTCTGGTTCTGCTTAAGATAAATACCCAAAGCGCTGGACTAAGCCTTAAGTGTCGTCATCAAAGGCCTCACTAAAGCGTCTCTTATAGGGAGATCGGGTAAGACTTTGGTTCTACTTCAGATGGCTACCCAGAGCGTCGTACTGAGCCTTTAGTGCCGTCATCAGAGGCCTTGCTAAAGCACCTCTTAGAGGGAGGTCGGGAAAGTCTACGGTCGTACTTGACGAAGCTAACCAAACGCACCGGATAACAAGACCTATATCATCGCCTAAGACGGTGGTAAGGGGTCTAATCCAAGTAGAGATCATTACCTAAGATGATGCCAAACAAATCAATTAAAATCAGGGCCAAGTGGCGCTCAAGATCAATCAATTTTCTAGAGGAAATCAATCAAAAATTAGAACCAGTTAGCGCTCTAAGTCAATCAATCTTTTAGAGGAAGATCCATAGAATATGAACCATTTGTACTCTACAACAAACACAATCTTCGGTTGCTAGATGAGAATTTCCGGTCTTTTATTATTATTACTAAATGGATTTCTGGTTTTCTATTATTACCAAATGAGATTTCTGGTCTTCTATTGTTGATACCAGATGGGTTTTTCTTGTCTTCTATTATTAATACCAGATGGGTTTTATGGTTTCCTTATCAATTATCAAAGGGTTTTCTAGCCTTCTCTTCGCTCTATAACCAGAATGGTTCTTTGGGATTTTATCCAAACTATTACAAAAGGATTTTCTAATGACAGAGCTTCACTAAATCAGCTCTCAGTCTAGATTTAAATTCATTTAATGGGAATCTCCGTTAATAAACAAGCTGCTAGATATTTATTAATGGAAAGGAAAATTCTTATATCAAGTTCTAAAAGTTCAATTAGCAAGATTCTTAATTTTATTAAATGAACAGAAAGCTCAAAATGTGGAAAAGTAAGATATTGATCATCAAGCAATTTCAATTAATAGCTAATACTCGATTAATGGCTGCATATTTTATATCCGTGGTTCTTTCAAATACAATTTCATTTACGATCTAATACATTGTATACAGAGTTATAGGTACAAACTTCAGACAGAAGAAGAATCTGTTTAAAGCAAAATCTTTGTTAAAGCTCGAGGCTCTGTGCTGTCTTATTCAAATCCTTGGAAATTAAAGGATCAGTGATGCGGTAAAGGGTCACGTCCAAAAGTTCTTTGAAATTCTTTTCCTTCCTTCGAATAATATCTGCATCGTCAACCAAATCAATTTGAATCTTCAAAGCATGCTGGAGAGTCTTGTTGGCTCCTCTCAAAGTTTGAACTATGCCTTTTAACACTTCAATCTCCTATTTAATAATATATTTCTCATGCTCAAGTTTTTTGTAATGGCACAGAATTTCAGACACTTCGTATTTAAATATCTGAATTATTTAAATATCTAAATCTTGGATTAAATGTTATTAAAATGGTTTAATAAGCTTTTTGACTCCCTTTTAAATCATAAGTAATGATGGTATACTTGTTTTGAAAAAATGTTTACAAAATTAAATACTTCGTAAAATATCAATAATGCGACCGAAAATCATTTTATCGATAAACAGTTTTTAACCGTCAGAAGTTGTTTAGATTTTTTTTAGATACACTTATTTGCTTAAAATTAAAGGAAATGAAAAAAAATTGCAATTTATAAAAATAAACTTTTTGGATGTTTTCATGAGTGATGTCATCAAAGATATTTAGGAAATGAGCTTATATGGAAAGTCTTAAAAGTTAAATGATAAAGGAGACCGTTGTTTGTAATTAATATTAGGTCCTTTGTGAGGAGGTTTTTGGTCATTCAACGCCTCATTTCCTAGCCTATAATCCACTAATTACGCTCTAACTTTTTCAAGACTTAACCAAATCATCTCCAATCTCTTTTAAACTTTGGCTTTAGGCCTAAAACATCATGGGATGCATGATTAGGAAGTAAGAAGTGGGAGAAGGTTATAGGAAGAGGGGGCTCCAAAGAGGGGTCGTGAGCATGAAGGAGGAGGGAGGTGGTTGCTTGGTTTGGAAGTGCTAAAGGTTGGATCTTTAGGCTTGTGGTAATGGAAGGAGGTAGTTCTTTAGTTCTTATAGCTTTACGATTGGGTTTTGCATGGATCTAAGTGAGTTATCTCAATCTTATAAGTATATATTGTGTATATATATATTGTATGCAAAGTATACTAGTTAAAGTGACATTAATTAAGTAAAGTTATAAACTTTGGACCCTCTTGCTTTTGAAAGCAAATGATAAGTTTATATTGTATAACATCACTTCTATTATCCTCTTAAACAAGTGGCATGGCTTTGAATTGATGTTTAAATGGTTATTTAACTTGTGTGTTAAAATGAAGTAACTTTGAAAGTGTTTGAAGTGAGAATAGTCGTTATAAGTGCACTTCCGAATCCTTTATTTTCGGAAATTTTATAAATAAATGAAAAGATATTTTTAGGAGTTTCTTTCCATGGTTTATATGTACCATAATGGTAGTGCTTACTATAAAAATTCAAGTTCTAAATCATTTGTTAAAGTGGTTAAAACTAGTCACAATGATCGTTCTTTTCAATGTTGTTTTAACAAGGATTTTAACAACATTTATAAATGCTGTAGTAAGTCGCTAATGGTTTTAAGTGTTTAAAAATGATATTTAAATTTGGTGTTTTGCTCCAATATTTTTAGAGATGTTTTCAAACATTGTAACGACACGGTATTTCGTGCCATTCGCATCCGCACGTGTCGGACTTGAATTGCTCAAAATATCAAATTGTTAATTTATATTTGGCAAAACTCAGCATACACAGTAAATAAATAATCATAGAATCACAGACACAGAGTAATGTAACCATAAGCAGCGAAAACAAATGGATAGTAGTTCATGAAGCTACTATATATATATATATCAGAGTTAAACAAGATACAACAGAAGTCTCGAGATACATAGAAGTCTCAATACAATAGTCAAATACAAGAATCAGAATAGAACATAGGAGTCAACTGAATAACTGCAAGCTGAATAGATAGATGGATCTCCAAGCGAAGCTCCAATTCCATAGGTGAGTCACAAATGCTGTGACACTCAGTCTGACCCGAGCGTAAAGCAAAAACACAAAACACTCGAGTCAGGGTTAACATTCTTATATCAATAAATCCAACTCAAGTGAAATATCAGCTGATATACAAGTAACTCAAAGGATGTTTGGGATAACCATCCTCTAAGGATCCGTGGAACTATCTACTATGTAGTACAATACGCTATTATAATATGTCTATAGTAAAGTAAACTATTAAAATAGCGTTAAGGCGTTACCCATATCCCCCTTAACACATTTTATATATTCCTATAGTCTATACAGTACCGTACGCTCCTCTGAGAGGTTTACACGATGGGCATTCCATAGGTATGGTACAAAACAAACTCGTAGAAGGCGCGCTAGGGCATGTGAACACGACACACGAGGAAATGCCAGGTTAGATATACCGTTTGCGGATCCAGACTGGTGGTAACGCATGGCAGCTACTACCGCCCACCTCGGACACACTCCCATAATCAAAATCAAAGGGTGGCCACCAAAACAATCACAAAAGCAATAGAATGGTATCAAAGAAATGTGCCTGATAGGAGGAATGACCTCACTTGGCCCGGCATGGCTCCTGATTTTAGTCACATCTAAGCTGACTCACGAGAGTTAGTGTCATGTCATACCTCATACAGAAATCGTTCACCAAACCATCCTACTTCATTTCTGGAATCTCCACCACGTACACAGTTGTTAAAGTGGTTTTCGGTATTGGCAGAGAGTATGACAATATCCGATCCCGGTCTCTTTAACAACCAAACGTTATTATAACACCATGGTCATTTCATTTCAAATCATATTTCAAAACCAAAATATCATATCTATTTCAAAACCATATAAATACGATATCATTATTCACTCAAAAAAAATATTCATTTCCAAAATCATAATACTTTCCAAAAATTTAACACTTCTGAAATTATAACATTTTTGAAACCATAACACTTAGGAAATCTTAACACTTGGAAATCATAACACTTGAAAATTCATAGCACTTTGAAATCATATTACTCCCACTTAAACAGTTTAGATATTAAAATAGTATATATAATAAAATAGTTTATATAATAAATTAGTTTATATAATAAAATAGTTTATAAAATAAATAACTAGTATATTAAAAATAGTTAAAAATTAAAATAGTTTATATTTAATTAATTTATAAAGTAAAATATTAACATAGTTTTAAATATATTTTAAAATACTTTATATAAAAAAATAGTTTCCTCAAATTTCACAAATCGATTCAGATCAACTCGAATTCCAAAATTCAATTTAAATTAAATCTCAAATACATATATAAACTACAATTTAAACCATTTCAATTTCAATAGATTTCGAAGCTTAAATTCATTTATATTTCAAATTCAACCTTACCATTATTTAATATTGAAAAATTCACTTAGTCAATCCAATATCTTTTAAATAAAACCTTAAATTACAATTTATATAAACTAAATATTCCCTTCAATTTATTTACTTGAAATCTTCATTTAATCACTTTAAATCAAAATCAAGTTATAAATCATATCTTTAAAATCTCAAATTTAATAAGTTTCAAATCAGTTTTATTTAAGAAAAATTCAAATAAATTTCAAATAAATTTCTATTTCTCTTTCCAACTTAATTTATCAAAATTATAATAAAATCTATATTAAGGTATAATATCTTAAAATCAATATTTATTAAAACCATATATATTTCTTTTCAAAACCTTGGAAATCATTTTCAATATATAAATATATATATATATAGAACAACGATGCCTGTATATAATTTTCTATCCTATGGTCAAGTGATACAGATATTTATCATTTCAATCTGCAATTTAAATATATACGGATATATATCTTTTCAACCCACAATCCCAAATTCAATTCAATGAAAATCCCTTGGGTTTATCATTTCAACCCATAACGATTTTCTCCTATTCTGCAAGATCGTTTGGGTATGTATCATTTCAACCCATAGGGAATTCTAAATTAACAGGGTACTTGCAGAGTGAGAACAGATATGATAATGATTTAATATATCAACAACAGGCATATAACATTAATAACAATAAAATATAATATAAACAACAGGATATGTTGTCATATCCCACAAGTGAACAATTATAGATAATAATATCTCATATATAATAATTAAATAATTAACAGTTCAAATTAGCAGCATATTTCAATCGTCGTTTCAATTGAAATCAAGTCTAATAAATATAAGAACGTTAATCGTGAGTGATTGCTCACCATTCGAGACTAGCGAGGATAGACAATGAAGTTAAGTTACGAACTACAAGCACGACTTCCATAGCAAAACTATATTGGCATGAATTTTACGGACAAAGCTAATAAATAAGAATAGACGAAATCAAATCAGAACTGATCGATGATGATAAATGGTATAAGTGAACTTATATACATAACTATATATATAACTATATACATAAAAAAATCATATGCTCAGTTCAAACATATATTAAATTAAATATATGTATGTATTTCAAATCCATTGTTTCAAATTAGAACACACATATAAAATCAAACATATATATACCTTATATTTTGAAATAAGTATATATATATATACTTATAAATTGCAAAACGCTTACCTACATGTTATATCTTTAACATTGATATTTATAATAAAAAAAATATGAAAACCAGAACATATGAGCTATATAACTATCAAAGTATGCATATACATTATTATATATTCGAACAGTAAAAGCTTAGTAAACAACTAGTTTATATAACATATATAAATATATATATATAAACAGTTTCCTTTTCGGCTGAGACCACATAACATACATATCCTATAAAATCCCAAAACCTGACATATATATAATAAACTTATAAAATAACATTTTTTGTGGCTTTATATATATATATATATATATGTACTAGCAAACCATACTTCAAATTGATTATAACAAACATATATACTTATACTTCATATAGTCAACACTATTACCTACATAAATAAACAATATATATAAACTAATCTACCAATCGGGTATCATATAGACTTATATAACTTTAATGTAACAATAAATACTATCATATATAAGACATAGATATATAAATGTATACTCACGCAAGCTCTAGTATATATGTAAACTCAAATAGATCGTATATATAAAACATTATATACTTGTACATTATAAACAACTTTATAATTTTATAAACTTTAAAACTGTAAAATAAACAAAAGAAGGCAAAGCAACATACGAGTTCAAATATAAGTATATACATTTTCTAATATATATAAACAAGCCTATAACCTTACAGATAAAAAAACTAATGTATATACAACATCTTATATATATAAAGATAAACTTTTATAAATTTTTATATTAAAACTCAACATGCAGAGACAAATAAAACTAAAATCTGATATAACAAAATATGATATAATACCATGTATAGACATACCATGCATAAAAATCGAGTTGTTGATGGGTGGGCAAAAGGAATATTAAGAGACTACGGACTATTGGTGAAGTGTTGATGCAATCTAGGTGCTGTCAGATGTTATTACCTCTAGGCTATAGGCTCGGCCATGATGTGGCTGCCGATGTGGATAAGGGAGATGCTAGGTTCGGCATGGGTTAGGAGGTCTCGGGTCTGCGCTTTGGTGAGGAGGTTGGGCTATGGAGAGAGGCCGATCATGGTGAAGATGGTAATAGGTTCGGCCTGCTTGTTTTGGAGGTGGAGCGATGTGATGGTGGTGGCCGCCATGGATAGGAGGTGCGGCAAAAGTGTGATGGCCGAACATCATGAAGAAAGGAGGGGAGAAAAAAGAAAAAGAGGAAGAAGAAACAAAGTTTTAAAACTTACTGTATATTATTTGCAGAAGAATGAAATGTGAGAAGAGGTCAGGCAAATAAAAGATGAACGAGAAAAAGAAATAGGAAATGGGAAGTCAGGTGGAATTTGAATGAACGCAGAGAAAAATGAACGGCAAAATGAACGTGTACTTTGATATTGAATAAGTGACTGACAGCTTGCACGATGGAAAATGAATAGACGAGGGAAACAAAAGGACTCAGAAATGAAAGGACTCAAAAACGGGTACCGATGCGATTAACCGTTTCGTGGTTTCCGCCACGTATGGACTTCAAAACGCAGAATTAAATATACCACAGAGATCAGCACGACGAGACGATCAAAACGGTATACAGATATCAGTGGTACGATCATCCGATCAAAAATCAATATTCGGTACCAGAAATGCTGCTAATTTTCCGAAAATAAGATAAACCGAGCAATAGCAGTCCAAATTTGGAGAACGAAATATGACGTTACACTCAGAAGATGATCTATAAATTTATTTTATAAAAATATTCAGGTTTGAAAAATATTTTATTATCATCAATAATTAACTGATTTGACTTTAAATAAAATTTCACAAGAAACTAAACTTCCATATTATTAGATGAAAATTTACCATTTGCTAGGTTTAAATATACGTATTCCAGATATCAAATTTTTATTTCCAAATTTAATCATTTAAAATTTCACAAAATTCCAATTAAATATATTATTAAAACCATTAAATTGTACGGGTCGTTACACTCTCCCCTACTCAAAACTTTTAGTCCTCGAAAAGGAACAAGATAGGAGAATAGAAACAACCAGAAAGAAAAACAAATTTGAAAAACAAAATAAACTATTAATTTAAACCATATAAATTACATTTATTTTAAAATTGGTTTATATTTAATTAGTTGATTCCAATTCATTTTATTTAATCAATCAAATTTATTGTGTTCACATTTGATTGGTTTCATTTCCAGATATTTTTATTCAATTGATTTGTTTCCCATTTATTAACATTTATTACAAAAAATTTCACAACAAAGTTTGTTTTATTTTACTCATTTATTAAATCTATTGATCAACCATAGTTAATTCCATCTCAACATTCAACTTCCACTATTCAAAACCATATAGATTTCAATTTTAGATAAATTAATATTCAACAATTTGGTTTAATCCATTTTATTCAACTAATAAATAGTCATTAAATTTACAATTGATTTTCTTTCATTTTATCAACATTCCTTTCAAACAAAACCATTTTTTAAATTAACTCATTTATTTTATCTATTTATCTTCAGCTAAGTTGATTCCACTAAAACTTAAGCTCACTAGTCTTAAGTTCATATTTATCTGCTTAAATAGTCTTCTTTTTTATTTATTTAATTTATTTCACCTAACATAGTTTGCAATATATATTAGGTGTATAAATTAACCATATATTATTCAATAAATAGATTTTCCTTTTTATTATCCAATTTATTATCAGTAAATTCCCTTAACAAAATATCACTTGAACATCTTATTTCTCACATTTATTGTATATTATTCAATTACCTAGTCCCATTAACATTTAACTATTTCTAGGTAAGTTATATTAAGGTTCTGAGTGTAATCAAATACTATACAAAGTTTCCCTTTTATTTACAACATTTATTTTAAGCCAGATTTTGGTTTGAACAATTTATTACTTAAGTTTTCTTCTTGTATAACCTTTAATTATATATTCACCCTAACATTTTAACTTTTTAAATATTTTAGGCAAGTTATATATATTAGAATGCAATTTAGTATTATACAAATAAGTTTGTTCAAATTCATTATTTCAGGTTGGTTTAATTCCATTTATCATTTCAGATATTCCAATTATTCAAACATTTCACTTTATTTCAATAATTGAAACCATTTCTTAATATAAAAATTTAGGATTCAAATTTCCGGTTTCACTTCAAACTATTTTGAAATAATTATATACATATATATTATATAAATCAAATCATATTTAAGAATTTCAAATCAAATCCATTTTCCAAAACAAAAGTGTTGCAAAGCTGCTAACTCGTCTCTCCACTTTGAAACTCGAAAATGAATGTCGATGATGTTGCAGTCATCACCGAAACTATTTTCCAGGGACAAAAGAAGAGAGTACATACTTAATTCCTTTAAAATTATTCTTTTGAAACAATTTCCATTCGAAAATACTTTCAAATATATTCGAAAACTTAAAAAAAACAAATTTTTGAAAATACTAGAAATTTAAATTCATTTCAATTCCAAATCACTTTATAAACCATGTTTTATAATTTCATTTAGTTATATCATGTTGCAATAGTCAATGGTTTTCAAGACAATAAATGGTAATCTAATATTATCATTTCTAACAACCAATTCATTTAACTATTGAATTTTAGAAAATTTAGACTTATGTGTATATAATATAATCATACAAAAATTATTTTTCATTTACCAAATTTGAAAACAATATTGTGTCAGTTTGCTTTGTTCAAGTGTTTTGGAATTCCTATCGATAACGTTGATCAGACGAATCGATCGAAACCCAAAATTCAAACTTAACAACTCAAACAACACACAATAAAACATTTTAATATTAATTACCAATACACTACCTCACTCGATTATTCAAGAATAAATTTTGAACAAGAATAGAGATTCAAATTAAAGGAACCCTAATCAAGAAGATTTCTAACTAGAAGATAGGCTCGAAAGGTAGATAAGATAATCAAATAACAAAAGAGAAAAGATGGATAGACTTATATAAATCACGGGCGACATTAACGGGGTCAACCGTGACTTCAAGAATAAGATCGATGCAGAGATTGATCATAAGAAATTTACCCTGGTCGTTTACTATAGAAACTTCCGGGCATAGCAAGAGATAGCAGCATCTAAACCGAGGATACAAAAATCTTCGGTGAATCAATGCCTATTGTAATGGAGTTTCACCCCTTTACAAATCATACAGTGGAGCTATGGGATGCTCTAGAATCAAGGAAACATGAATAGGGATAGACAAGAATGGATTTCATATTGAAGGGGAAGTTCCAAAAATTCAAAGGAAATCCGAATCAAATTGGAAGGGACTCAAGCTCGAACGAAGGTGGTTCTGTAATTAAATCTACTACATATGCTAAGTTTTGCCTAAAACCATAGCTCTGATACCAACTGTATCGGGACAACGCCATTGGGGTAACGCCCACCGTAGCATACAATGGTACCTGTTTTCTACTTTTACGGCCAGCCTCTCGACTGCACCAACCCCGTGGGACATGTAGGAGTAAGAGTCATCCGCTCGCTACCAAACCCAAATGCGAGAACCCCCTATCAAGCTGCACCCGCCAAGTGCATAAGCAAACACACATGTCGGACTTGAATTTCTCAAAATATCAGATTGTAAATTTATATTTGGCAAAACTCAGCATACACAGTAAATAAATAATCACAGAATCACAGACACAGAGTAATGTAACAATAAGAAGCGGAAACAAATGGATAGTAGTTCATGAAGCTACTATATATATATAACAGAGTTAGACAAGATACAATTGAAGTCTCCAGATACATAGAAGTCTCAATACAATAGTCAAATACAAGAATCAGAATATAACATAGGAGTCAACAGAATAACTGCAAGCTGAATAGATAGATGGATCTCCAAGCGAAGCTCCAATTCAAAAGGTGAGTCACAAATGCTGCGACACTTAGTCTGATCTGAGCGTAAAGAAAAAACACAAAACACTCAAGTCAGGGTTAACATTCTTATATCAATAAATCCAACTCAAGTGAAATATCAACTAAAATACAAGTAACTCAAAGAATGTTTGGGATAACCATCCTCTAAGGATCCATGGAACTATCTACTATGTAATACAATACGCTATTATAATATGTCTATAGTAAAGTAAACTATTAAAATAGCATTAAGGTGTTACCCATATCCCCCTTAACACATTTTATATATTCCCATAGTCTATACAGTATCGTACGTTCCTCCAAGAGGTTTACACAGAGGGCACTCCATAGGTATGGTACAAAACAAACTCGTAGAAGGTGTGCTAGGGCATGTGAACACGGCACACGAGGAAATGCCAGGGTAGATATACCGTTTGCGGATCCGGACTGGTGGTAACGCATAGCAGCTACTACCGCCCACCTCAGACACACTCCCATAATCAAAATCAAAGGGTGGCCACCAAAACAATCACAAAAGTAATAGAATGGTATCGAAGAAATGTGCCAGATAGGAGGAATGACCTCACTTGGCCCGGCATGGCTCCTGATTTTAGTCACATCTAAGTTGACTCACGGGAGTCAGGGTCACATCATACCTCATACAGAAATCGTTCACCAAACCATCCTACTTAATTTCTGGAATCTCCACCATGTACATAGTTGTTAAAGTGGTTTTCGGTATTAGCAGAGAGTATGACAATATCCGATCCCGGTCTCTTTAACAACCAAACGTTATTATAACACCGTGGTCATTTCATTTCAAACCATATTTCAAAACCAAAATATCATATCTATTTCAAAACCATATAAATACGATATCATTATTCACTCAAAAAAAATATTCATTTCCAAAATCATAATACTTTCCAAAATTTTAACACTTCTGAAATTATAACATTTTTGAAACTATAACACTTTGAAAATCATAACACTTGGAAATCATAACACCTGGAAATCATAACACTTGGAAATCATAACACTTGAAAATTCATAGCGCTTTGAAATCATATTACTCCCACTTAAACAGTTTAGATATTAAAATAGTATATAAAAAATAGTTTATATAATAAATTAGTTTATACAATAAAATAGTTTATAAAATAAATAATTAGTATATTAAAAATAGTTAAAAATTAAAATAGTTTCTATTTAATTAATTTATAAAGTAAAATATTAACATAGTTTTAAATATATTTTAAAATACTTTATATAATAAAATGGTTTCCTCAAATTTCACAAATCGATTCAGATCAACTTGAATTCCAAAATTCAATTTAAATTAAATCTCAAATACATATATAACTACAATTTAAACCATTTAATTTCAATAGATTTTAAAGCTTAAATTCATTTATATTTCAAATTCAACCTTACCATTATTTAATATTGAAAAATTCACTTAGTCAATCAATATCATTTAAATAAAACCTTAAATTACAATTTATGTAAACTAAATCTTCTCTTCAATTTATTTACTTGAAATATTCATTTAATCACTTTAAATCAAAATCAAGTTATAAATCATATCTTTAAAATCTCAAATTTAATAAGTTTTAAATCGGTTTTATTTAAGAAAAATTCAAATAAATTTCAAATTAATTTATATTTCTTTTTCCAACTTAATTTATTAAAATTATTATAAAATATATATTAAGATATAATATCTTAAAATCAATATTTATTAAAACTACATATATTTCTTTTCAAAACCTTGGTAATCATTTTCAATATATATATATAGACCAACGGTGCCTGTATATAATTTTCTATCCTATGGTCAAGTGATACAGATATTTATCATTTCAATCCGCAATTTTAATATATACGGGTATATATCTTTTCAACCTGCGATCCAAAATTCAATTCAATGAAAATCGCTTGGGTTTATCATTTGAACCCATCACAATTTTCTCCTATTCTACAATATCGTTCGGGTATGTATCATTTCAACCCATAGGGAATTCTAAATTAACAGGGTACTTGTAGAGTGAGAACAGATATGATAATGATTTAATATATCAATAACAGGCATATAACATTAATAACAATAAAATATAATATAAACAACATGATACGGTGTCATATCCCATAGGTGAACAATTAAAGATAATAACATCTCATATATAATAATTAAATAATTAATAGTTCAAATTGGCAGCATATTTCAGTCATCTTTTCTAATGAAATCAAATCTAATAAATATAAGAACGTTAATCGTGAGTGATTGCTCACCTTTCGAGGCTAGCGAGGATAGACAATGAAGTTAAGTTACGAACTGCAAGCACGACTTCCAAAGCTGATAAATAAGAATAGACGAAATCAAATCAGAACTGATCGATGATGATAAATGGTATAAGTGAACTTATATACATAACTATATATATAACTATATACATAAAAAAATCATATGCTAAATTCAAACATATATTAAACTAAATATATATATATGTATGTATTTCAAATCCATTGTTTCAAATTAGAACACACATATAAAATCAAACATATATATACCTTATATTTTCAAATAAGCATATATATATATATATATATGTACTTATAAAATCCAAAATGCTTACCTACATGTTATATCTTTAACATCAATATTTATAATAAAAATATATATGAAAACCAGAACATATGAGCTATATAACTATCAAAGTATGCATATGCATTATTATATATTCGAACAGTAAAAGCTTAGTAAACAACTAGTTTATATAACATATATATATATATATATATAAACAATTTCCTTTTCGGCTGAGGCCACATAACATACATATCCTATAAAATCCCAAAACCTGACATATATATAATAAACTTATAAAATAACATTTTTTGTGGCTTTATATATATATATATGTACTAGCAAACCATACTTCAAATTGATTATAACAAACATATATACTTATACTTCATATAGTCAACACTATTACCTACATAAATAAACAATATATATAAACTAATCTACCAATCAGGTATCATACAGACTTATATAACTTTAATGTAACAACAAATATATATACTATCATATATAAGATATAGATATATAAATGTATACTCACGCAAGCTCTAGTATATATGTAAACTCAAATAGATCGTATATATAAAACATTATATACTTGTACATTATAAACAACTTTATAATTTTATAAACTTTAAAACTGTAAAATAAACTAAAGAAGGAAAAGCAGCATACGACTTCAAATATAAGTATATACATTTTCTAATATATATGAACAAGCCTATAACCTTACAGATCAAAAAACTAATGTATATACAGCAGCTTATATATATAAAGATAAACTTTTATAACTTTTTATATTAAAACTCAACATGCAGGGACAAATAAAACTAAAATCTGATATACCAAATATGATATAATACCATGTATAGATATACCATGCATAAAACTCGAGTTGTTGATGGGTGGGCAAAAGGAATATTAAGAGACTACATACTATTTGTGAAGTGTTGATGCAAGCTAGGTATTGTCAGAGGTTATTACCTCTAGGCTATACGCTCGGCTATGATGTGGCTGCCGATTTTGATAGGGGAGATGCTGGGTTTGGCATGTGTTAGGAGGTCTCGGGTTTGTGCTTTGGTGAGGAGGTTCGGCTATGGAGAGAGGTCGATCATGGTGAAGATGGTGATAGGTTTGGCCTGCTTGTTTTGGAGGTGGAGCGATGTGATGGTGATGGCTGCCATGGATAGGAGGTGCGGCAAAAGTGTGATGGCCGAACATCATGAAGAAAGGAGGGAAGAAAAAAGAAAAAGAGGAAGTAGAAACAAACTTTTAAAACTTACCATATATTATTTGCAGAAGAATGAAATGTGAGAAGAGGTCAGGCAAATAAAAGATGAACGAGAGAAAGAAATAGGAAGTGGGAAGTCAGGTGGAATTTGAATGAACGCAGAGAAAAATGAACAGCAAAATGAACGTGTACTTTGATATTGAATAAGTGACTGACAGCTTGCACGATGGAAAATGAATAGACGAGGGAAACAAAAGGACTCAGAAATGAAAGGACTCAAAAACGGGTATCGATGCGATTAACCGTTTCGTGGTTTCCGCCACGTACCGGACTTCAAAACACAGAATTGAATATACCACAGAGATTAGAACGACGAGACGATCAAAACGGTATACAGATATCAATGTTACGATCATCCGATCAAAAATCAATATTCGGTACCAGAAATGCTGCTAATTTGCCGAAAATAAGATAAACAGAGCCATAGTAGTCCAAATTTGGAGAATGAAATATGACGTTACACTTAGAAGATGATTTATAAATTTATTATATAAAATATTTAGGTTTGAAAAATATTTTATCATCATTAATAGTCAACTGATTTGACTTTAAATAAAATTTCACAAGAAAATAAACTTCCATATTATCAGATGAAAATTTACCATTTGCTAGGTTTAAATATACGTATTCCAAATATCAGATTTTTATTTCCAAATTTAATCATTTAAAATTTCATAAAATTCCAATTAAATATATTATTAAAACCATTAAATTTTACGGGTCATTACAAACATGTTTTTAATTATATTAAATTTAGTTTGAAGTTTAAATATATTCTTAATAATTACATATAAATTTCGGAAAAGAAAAGAAGAGGTTTAATACTAAAAACCAACGAGGTAGACTTCTCCATTTCTGAGAGTTAATATTGATGTCGAGTAGGGATGGAGCAATAGAGCTCTAACCTACCCGACTTTCCTCTTGAATGAGGATTAGTTAAGTTGGAATGTCGAAAACGTATTAATTTTGTTGTTTACTTACTTGTTTAAAAGGTAATTAACTTTGCTTAACGCTAAAAGCCGATGAAGTTGGCTTATCTATTTCTGAGAGTTAAGATTGATGTCGAGTAGGGACGGAGCAATAGAGCTCTAACCTATCGGACTTTCCTCTTGAACAAGGAATAATTAAGTCGAGAATGTCAAAAATAGGTTAATCATATTGTTTCTTACTTGTTTATGGAAATCATCAATACTATACTTAACACTAAAAGCCGACGAGTATGCTTGTCTATTTGTGAGATTCACGAATGAAGTGTCTAAGCAAGGCTTTGGTGCAACCAGTGCTCTAACTTATCTAGCTTCACCCTTGGGTGAGGAATAATATAAGTTGAAATGTCAGAAACGAGTTAAGTATACGAACATTGATTTGTATAAGTAATTGTTTTAACTAAATAATCGATTAGTCGACTATCGAACTTAATCTATTATTAACTTAGATCTTTAAAAAAATGTTTTAAAGATAATACAAGTATTAAATGATTTTGGGTTTGTTGTGATAATGTTTAATAACATTCGTCTTTAAGCCTTTTTTACTATACTTATGAATGTAAATAGATCTTTTAAAAGAATGTTTTAAAGATAAGCGTAAGTGAAATGGTTTTGGGTTTGTGGTGATAATATTTGAGTAACATTAGTCTTAAACCTTTTGAATGGATTTATGAAAGTACTTAGATCCTTAAAATGAATATTTTGAAGGAAAAATTAAGTAAGAAATATTGTTAAGGATTTGTGAATATACTTATACCATTTAAGATAAGTATATGGATAATTTTTTTGAAGTACAGAAAAACAAAGGAAATTATAAGTAAGAAATCTTGTTAATGATTTGTGAACATACTTATGCCATTTGAGATAAGTATATGAATACTTTTTGAAGTACGGAAAATAGTACAAATGAATAGAAGAAATTCATAAATGAAATTTTATTTAATAAAAGAAGTTTTACTAATAAAAGAGGTTTTAATTAATAAAAGGTTAATTAAATAAAATGGGGATTAGAATTCGCCTATGTGACTTGGTCGTGCTTTGTGTGACTTGATCGTGCTTTGTATGTTTACTAGTTTATGGAAAACATTAATCATATACTTAGCACTAAAAGCCAATGAAGTAGGCTTGTCTATCTATGGGAATTAAGACTGATGTTCAAGTAGCGATATGAGCAATAGAGCTCTAAACTACGTACTTCACTCTTGATCAAGGGATAGTGTGAGAGTAAAATATCAAAAACATGATAAATATACGGGACTTGGTTTCCATATGTGATTGCTCTCATTAGCATTAAATGACCAAATTTGTCGGTTCAGTCTTAGAGAGACCGGGATCGGTAACTGTTTTATTTACCGAAAATCACTTTAAGGCTGAGATACATGTTCTATCTCTTGGAAGTGGATCTATTTGAGATGTGAGAATCTATGTGGAAATTCAAGATCTATTTAAGATTATGACCACAAGTAGTTGTTCGTGGTCCATTCATGATGTTGGAATCCATCTGTGATTTCGAGATATTTTGAGATATGGGAATCTATGTGTGGTTTCGAGATTTGTTCAAGATGCAGGGATCCAATTGGGGATTTGTATTCTGTTCGAGTGATGAAGACTCGTGTGGAAGATGTCAAACGTGACCTTCACATCAAAAATGGATAAAGATAGAGTAGGAAGCACAATCTGGGGTTTTGCAGTCCCACGATAGGGTATTGTCAACTCCATATCTAGAGTATGCTTATCGATGTTGCCCGTAGGAGTGGATGATGTTTGGTACCACGTGATTCATGTTTAATGTTCAAGCATGGGCCTTTGTGTTAACCTTATAGTATATTTTATCTAGAGATATACGATGCTTGGAAGGTGTTTTCTAATCCTTATGCATGGAGTTTGGATTTCGGCTTCTTCAAAGAGATCTCTACGAAAAATCCATTATGCGAACATTCCTAATCGGTTTTGATTGTACCCTCTAATATGCTATTGAATGTAACCAATGTGACCATTCTAGCTATGTTATAATATTTATATTCTACACTCTAGACATTACCTATCACATCTCCTTATGTACTTATTAGATGGTGGTTCTTTTAAGGGGATACTGTTATGGCATTCCATGCGGTCTCAAAAGTACCGTTATACATTGATCATATATTTCTTGAGTTTCTCATACTAGACTTATGTCTGACGCTTGGTTTTTGTTCCCCTAAATTCCTCGCGTACTCTTCCGAGTAGTTTGAGAGATGTTTTACCTATCGTAGTATTCTTATTTCTACTGCATTACCACTTGATGTATTAGCATTTGTGATGATAGGTTGTTATAACTATCCAGACTGATGGTAGTACTTAGGTTTTGTAACTCCGAGATTTCTATATCGGAGTATCCATTTGTACTGTTCTTTTGATATTATATATTACCATTCTGCTAGTGAGATTCTGATATTGTGTTCTCTTCTTCCTTATTCTATTTCCTTTTCTTTTTATTTCGCCCTAACAATTCGTCCTTCTGGCACCTAGATGCTCGCACATGAATACTGTGGACGTATTAGTGTCGACATTGGGGGGGTCGAAAGAGCAAATCGTAACATTTTTCGACTTGCTTTTGTATTCATTAAGATGTTGAGATACTTTTTCGTACCACTAATTACTGAAAAATTGCATGCATTCGGATTTAACTTGTTTGTTCTATTTGGAGATTACATTATCATTTAGACCCAAAGGAGGATTCAATAAAGTAGGAAATTCTTGATTAACAAAAGATTGAGATCTCATTGTCCTTCTAGGAGTAGGAATAGGAAGACTGGAATCACCTTCACTAATGATGAGTTCTAGGGATTGGCAAGATACTTGACTCTTCATTTACTCCACTTCGAGGTTATTTATTGGTTGATGTAATTTAGCCATTTCGACGTCAATCTCAATTGAAGGCCTAGATTCTACGGTCGAGTCTATCTATTCTTTCAACTTGGGGATTCTTTTATCCTTCTCCTTAGTCTCCTCTTATAAGTTAGAGATTCGTTATTTTAGACCTTTAAAGGTCAATTTCAGTTGGAAGTATTTCCTATGCTATTCTTGTGCCTCCAGATTATTTGGAAATCATAAAGCTGACACATCTTGCGAAGACTGCCTCTTTTCAATATCAGCTAGTAGTCTATCTTTAATTTCAATCACTTGTGAGAAATCGTCTATAGGATCAAATGCATGCACTAATTGAGTTTCCTATTAAGAATAAATGAAATAGGAATTAATACATGAAAAACAAGTTCTTTCATTCATAACAACAGAAGTTTACAAACAACAAAGAAACTTGGATTACGTCACGGTCTGATTCTTGCTAACTCCTAAAGTTTTGAAACAGCAGTTTTAGCCTTTTCAAATGACCCAACCAATAGGGTAAAAGTGGAGTCGAAAGAAGTTTTAATTCCTCCCAAAGTGTTAATTGGAGGGAATCGATGATAGTCTCACTTTTCGGCTGGAGGACTAGTATGACCACATAACAAGTTGGCATGATAAGTTCGCGTTTCTCTTAGAAATTCATCTTTTTCATCACCCAAAAAGTCAAAATGAAGTTGTAGAAATCACGTATAAACTTCCTACAAATCTCTATAAAAGCAATGTTTTTCTAATTGAGAAGTTCTAAGGATTAGAGACTTCTCCTTAAAATCCCTCTTTAGCTCGGAAAATTTACTTAAAAATTCCATGGGAATAGGACTAATTGGAGATTTCCTAATCTGTATATTACATGAAAAATAAACTAAGAGAAAGGAAATTAAAATGGTAAAAACTATAAGCTGCATAAGTCATACATTATAATCATTTGGGTTTATACAATATCGATTCCTTATAAAACTCGAAAATGAATCTCGTCCTATTGTGTTTGAACTTTTCGGGGGGGAAGAATAAGAAGAAAGAGGGATAGGAGTAACTTTTAGGAGATTCCAACATGTCCCAGGGTAAAAATCATACCCATATTTATTCAAATACCTGTGATGGAAGTGCCTAAGTAAACCCCCGCGCCACCTAAATAGGAGAAGTCAACGAAAATGCCCCTAGAGTAATCTTTGTAGAGAAATTCTTCCAAGGCATTCCTATCATCAATCAGCATCCAAAAGAGAGTCATTAGCTCTGCATTCTCCACCAAGAGTCTCTCCCGATGAAGGCATGCCTTCTTCCTTTGTGGAGCAACTGTTCTCTTTGAAAAATCTTTATTTTGATGTGCTGGTTGCAAGATTTTTGTGTTTCTCAGACAATTTATTGTACTCTTTTAGTTGTCTATCCAACTCTCTATTCAATCGATCTATTTCCATTTGTTTATTTTCAAGTGTAAAATCATAATGATATTTCAGTTTTCTCCTTAACTAAAATAATCAATGTATTAACTAAGAGCTGTTTGGTAATTTAAGGCATTTAAGCAGAGAGATCCATACCTGAGAGAGTGGAATGGAAGATGAAGGAGTATGTTCCTTCCCTTCAGAATTGTAAATCTGAGGAGCATTCTCTTCCTGAGGGGAATCTTTAGTGGGAGAATCAAGAATTTCAGTAGCATCCACACCAGGAGCTGCCAAATCCAAGTTAGCGTTTCCCAACCATCTTTCCCATTTGGTGGCCCAGTGGGACCCTTTCCATCGCCACTATCTTTATCATCATTATCGTGACCATCATTATCATAACCATAATCACCCTTGCCTTCGTCGTCATCCTCTTCCTCATCATCAGAATTTGTTCCTTTATTCGTTGGAGGGCCGTCAAAGGACAACAGCTTCTTGACATCGATCTCTTCCTCCTCCTAGGAAGGATCCTCTCTAGGTACTTGGGTTTTATCTGGCATAGCTTCAAATTTCTTCATAAATTTCTCTTTCCAAACTGGAGGAAGGGAAGGGAAGTTCAAATCTGGGCATTTGTGGATATTATCGACATATGATATAAAAAGTGCTTTTTGTAGGAAATCCCAATAACTATATCAAGAGTCATGCCAAGGAAATTGGACACCTTCTGCTTCGAATCGTTGATTACACCAGTTGATTTTTTCTAAAGATTTCTTTTCTTTCGCAACTTTTTCTTGAGAAATTTGTTCTCCTCCACAAGTTTGGCCTCCTTCATGCCGACCTCCTCAAGCCCTATCTCTGGAGCTTCACTTTATTATCTGAAATCTATCTGGCACTTCTTTCTTTTATTAAGTGAAGTTTCTGCTTTCCTGATCAAGGTAGGTAGTCTTTCATTTTCTGTTACAGCTTTGTCTCACGCTAATGATTGTTAAGCAAAGAAACTTGCTCCTTAAGTTTAGACACTTCACTAGAAGTACCTGCAACATCCTCTTGCAGAAGAAACATATGCATAGCCATCTGAAATGAATAATAGGTATGAATCAAAATATTACATAAAAAATTAACAACTAAAATGGTTAAAACAAGGAACATACATACCGACAAGAATTGCTTAAGAATAGCAAAGCGATGATCTTCAGAATGAGATGAGGGCTACAGTGGCTTAAGAGTAGCAAAGGTAGGAGATTGGATGACGAACTAGAGAAGGTCATCGAAACGACTAACTGGGGTTGGAGATTGAGACTTGGAAGGAAGTGGATCTTCTAAAGAAATACATAGTCCAAGCTCCTCACAAAGATGATTCAGAGACCTAGGAGAACCTGGAAAAGTAATACAAAGAAGGGGATCTTGAGACTGCTCCGCTTCATTCAGTTGTTGGGCTTTTTCCCCAGGAGTGTTAAGATTTAAGACCCATGCGCTTGAGCCGATATCCAAAAATGGTTCTTCATCCACAATAACTGGAGGTATGCATGCCCTTGACTTTAGGCTTCTTGCTGGGGTTGTGCTATAGTGGAGTCGTCACTTAATTTCCTTTTTATGGATTTGAATGAGCTAGCAATTATGTCCTTAAAAGACTGAGACTCAGGAGCTTGGTTCAAGGAAAAAAGTACTATCTTTAATCTCCTTTTCTTGGAGAGCATCACTTGCTATCTCCTTCTTTTTGGAGGTGGTGACTAGTGTAGATAAACCTGAATCAGAAAGAAAAGCTTAAAAGAGGACACCACAACAGATTTCATATTAAATGAAATAATATCTTACCAAGCATCTTAGGCTGAACTAGAGAATTAGGAGTAAAGGATTTTGATTTGCCCACAACTAACGATTGTTTTCCTCATGCATTATATTTAACTATTAGATGCTCTCCCAAAATTTTATGATGATCCATAATAATGGAATATTGAAGGAGTTTTGTTGGAGTTAACAGCGTGAGCCTATTCACTAGAGTATCTGATGCTCGGATCAATGACTACACAATCTCCTGATCAGAAGAACTTAACTTTTTGGAAACAGAATTTGAAATAAAACATTTATTAATAAAGAATAACAGATGGATAGGGGTAGTAAGAGACAAGAAGCTTAGTGGGAGTAGAGAATGTTCCTCTGATGTTAGAGAAGCACTTAACAACAAAGAATTGCATCTCCCATCCTCTCGTCTTGTTAACACTTTCGGAAATCATAGTTTTTAGGTAGGGATGAATCTAGTACAGTTGATGATCTTGTTGTTCACCAATTTTAGCACGACAAGCTACTGAATGAAGAATTTCAGCATTAAGGGAAGGGAGTCCTGCCTTCTGAGCCAAGACTTCCAAGCAAGTTAGATATGTGTAAGACTTTGGAGAGAACTGAATTGGTGTAATATCCAGATGTTCGAGGTATCTTAGAAGAAAGCCAGGGAAAGGAAGGTAGCCTGTGTGCCAAATTTGTAGTAGAGTAAAAGCACAATACCCTTTCGATGGATTGTAAATATTGTCTACAGGATCAGCAGGAATAGCTATAATTCCCATAATCCCAAATTGTTCCAGAATAGAATCCATCTCGTCTTGGGTTGTGATTTATGATGGATTCGAAAGATTATCTCCCTTCCTACCAGTGGATAGTAAAGCCTTAGGGCCTGTACTGGGTTTCTTAACAAATGTCTTGCTTGGCTTTGAGCTTTCCATCTATCTTCCAGGTGATATTGTTCCAAAATTTAAGAAATGATAATGTTCATATTATATAGAAGAATCACTACATGCTAAAGTAAAAAAAATTATCTAAACAACTTGTTTACTACCTAAGTATCGGCATCAAGACGCCACATGTCAAGTTTATCAGAAGACTTAAAATCTAACTTTAATAAAGGAATTCCATAGAAAAACTATATGAAGATTAAATAGGAATGGATATGCGACGTCAATAAGTCCATATCGGTAGATATGTCAATGTCAAATATCGCATAGCTTATATTATAAAGCACTAGAAAACACTGCAACTATAACTAATGTTGAAGTGGTGAGGTTGTCGATATTAGTGAATAACGACAACATGATTTGATAATGTGCTAATCCGTTAAACAAACTGTAGTATGTTGGACATACAACGTCATAAGCAATTATGTCAAATGAAGCTTAATTTATAATGTTAAAGGTGGCTATAGAATGATCACAATGAACAGTAGGACTGTCAGTATCAAAATATAAATCAACGACGATGTCGTTTGTAATTAAGTGATGTCGCATCCAATCGACGTAGATGCTTTAATAATAGTAACCTCTGTAACTCTAAATCGGTTGTCGCATTTCACTTTCATTAAAGTTTTGTACCGAAAACATTAACAATCAGGAAAGGAGTCAATAAGAAGCTTTATTAATGTCGAATATTGTTAATATCGAATATCATATCAATATCGCAAAAAACATTACTTACGGCGTAATATTGGGTAAAATGAGTTAATGTTGATTATCATGGTGATGTCGTAAAATATCAGGGTCAATATAGAGTGAATCTTTATTGGATATCGGGTCTCATAAGCTTTCTTTTAATCGTTAAGCAAACAGCATCCAGGTTCTCATCGTCAATAACCCTAAATTTTATTCAGAACATAAAAATTTAACATTAATTTAATCTATAAAAAATGACAGTCGACTATGTTGATAATCTAAATATTAACATAAAATATATCCAATTAAACCCCAAATGTCAATACAGAGTCAATAAAGCCCTAAAAATGGTTTCGTGGAAATTCCTTAAATCGAATTAGATAGAACAATCGTAGTTACATATCATATCTGAATGATGAATCGAACAATCAAGAGTTGGTAGTTTTTGGTTTCTTTTGAAAATTTGATTCCTAGCTTGGGTTCTCAATTGCAGGTAAAAGAGGAATAAAAGAGAAGCTCATCTATTTATAGAAGGAAAAGAAAGTAAATGGACACCGTTGATACAATTTGAATGGATGGCCAGATTTGTGTGGAATACTAATAGGCAGTAAACTTGATGTCAACATTATTGACTTGAAAAGTCGACGACTCATCTATACTAGGGTGGAAAATGTTGTCACCATTATTAACATCGAAGACATATGGCATGAGACATGAATATGACATTGAATTTCAAGATGAAAGTAATGTTGTGCTTTATTAATATCATTCAATAGTGCATATGATCAATAACGCACATTGTTGATACCGCTTCTCCTTGATGTTGCATCCCATCTATATTACATCTCATCATTGACATCATAACTTACCAATGCCGCCTCTCAATTTTGAAAATAAGATGAACGTCGCAACTCATCAGTACCACACCAATAATCAACATCTAAAGTATAATGGTGGATTATAATCGAAGGAACATGGGGTCACGTTTTATTAATAAAAGGACATATACAATTTCGTGTGCAACTAAAGGAGCAATGATATCAAGTGTTATCAATACCGCATGGAACCAAATTCGCGTCCCACCAAGGAAATTATGATGTCGACGACAATCAATGTAGTAAGCCATCAATGAATGTCGACACAACCTATGTCGCATCTCATTGATGACGTATATTACCAGTATCACCCTCCAAAGTGATGCCGCTTTTTCTCAACGTCACTCACTGTTACCATTGTTTATTGTTGAGGTCGATCATTTCCCATATCGCCACTTAAGAATGACAATGCTTATTAATGCCTTCATTTATCAATGCAGACAACGCCCCATGACAATGCCGCTTCTCACCCATGTCATCTTTCCTGAATGTCAACACCGCCTGTTAAATGATGTCGCATATTACCTGATGTCATATGATATTATTACCAAAGCTATTTGATGGACGACGCCGCTCCAATGATACTTCCATAAGAAAATGCCACTCATAACCAAGGTCGAATCTAGATGATAGCGCATTTCATCAATCTTTAGGGATGTTGTACATCTATAAGTACGATGTTGATATCGGGAGTCATCAATGTCCATGAAAAATTGTTATGCTACTCTTTATTAATATTTCTCTATATAAACCCCACTCTTCACTAAAGCTTAATAACGCTTCCGACTAACGTCGTCAATTACCAATTAAGAGTGTTTCAATGCATAAGGTTATCAAGGTCGAAGGCTATTATTGCTAAGACAGTTCCAAAGTTCTGCTATTTACCAAAGGGTGTCAAAAATCATCATTAAATAAGGCCTGGTACCATGTGGCGTTATTAATGCCAAAGGGCATGAATGTCGAAGTCAAGCTGCTAGGTATGCCGCATTTCCACCTCCATAAATATGGACCTAAGGGCTTTGAAGTGGGGGCAAATCATTCTTATCTATCTTCTTACATTTTAAACTTTCTAACCCCAAATTGATTTGGGGATTTATAGCCGATTCTAACAATTGAACTATTGGACTATTGAACTTTTGTACATCCAACATAACATTGAATAAAGACAAGGTATCTCAAATTATGACTTACTTTCAAATTCCAAAGCATATACGATTTGTTAATCAAAGATTGCTTCGAATTCCAAAAGTACTCATATTCTTGGTTTCTCTTTTTAATCATATGGATGTCTAATATGGATTTACTTCAAGCATATATGATTTCATTTAGCCTTGCATACGATTTCCTTATGAACCTAGACTTGCCTGTCACTCCTTATAAGCCTTAACTCAACCAAGTGTCACCTTGTGCTAATACTCGTTAAGGCTAAACATAGGCTCTTCAAATTCCACATTCAGTCAAGGCTCTTACCCTTGCACTTTTAGGGTTGATGAAGAAATTCGTTAACAATTAGCGATATAGTAGACATCATAGCATATATGATATTTTCCATTGCTAATGCATAATGAATCTATCTCATATGCTCCATATTAAACATTTTAATATGGTGTTTATATACATCGTATAGGACAAGCCCAACATCCTTTTATATAGTTTATTAATGATATCATTTTCAAATCCAATGCCGAGTATTAAACAACCAAACTAAAATGATTATAACATGGGTACATCTTCAATAATCATAAGTTTGTTATTTACTTATAGTTTAGAAATACTCTAGTACCATTATAGTTTTTCTTACAAACTCATGCTTCCTCTGCATTTTTGAATGAAATTCAGGCTTATATTTTTCTATCAAGATCTTTACTAAACTCTGATGCTTATTGAATGATACTTCCGTATCAGTTCTTGGATCTTATCTGGAACCCACAAACTCAGTATTACTCCCATTGATTATAAGGCGCTTTGGATTTTTACATGCAAACGGTATATTCTAAATCATTATTTATAATTTCTGTTTCAAACATATATGTACCAAACTCAAAATCATATCAAGCAATAATTTTGCAAGTAAAATTCGAACTAATTTAAGCATATTAAATGATGGATCTGTTACGTTAATTTCAATAGTTGAAATTTACGATGTTAATCCATCAACATAGCATACTATATTCCAAATACATTGGTCTTCTTCTCAAAGACACTTTTAAGGAAGGTGGATCATATCCCTTCGGGTATAACTATCAAACTCATATTTTGATAATGTACTTGGAATCCGTTCTGGATTTGCGTGTTGTTCCATATGGTACTCTTTATGGCTCATTAAGAACTAAGGAAATTCTTTTCTCGACGGTGATAGGAAAATCATAGTTTCTCGTTAATATGCGAGAATCCTTATTAGACATTCCAAGGTGTTGTTTTTGTTTAGGCTTGGTTGAGTTCATTTCATCTCACATGATCAATTTTATCTTTAGATCGTACCTAAATCCATTTTATTACCAATAATTTCTAAAAGAAATTTCTTCGTCATAAAGTTGGCATTTCTTAAAACAATATTTATTTTTCAGTGTAATGGAGCAGGTATCTATAAACATTTTATGAACTATCTTTATATATGTGTAAAACTGATTTAGTTTTGAGTTCATGAAAATTTATGTCCATAACATAAATCAATCAACCAATGTTGATCAATCCCAAAATCCTTTGGGTAATCCATATAAGATCCCTTACGAGCAAGTACAACTTGCAACCTCTGGACTTACACAACCCGTTAACTTCTTGACCTATGATATATAGGGGTTCATTACCGACTCTTATCTTATATGATTTTGTAAACTCTGCATTAGATAAAATTAATTTTAGCCTTTTGTACTTACTCTTTAGTATATGACTTTACAGAAAGAAGTTAACTTTACTCATCATCAATCATACTTTTCTCGATAAAGTCTAATTGCTCCTTATCGAGTATATCATGGGGGAAGTGACTTTTATGATTGAATCATATTCACTTTAGGTACTTTTGGAACCATTTACGATATACTCACTTATTCGATTAGATTGAATTCTTTTATTTCTTTTGCATGTTATATTTTCTACTTTCATTCTATATTCAATGAACTCATCAAAAAATACATTATCCGTGTATCAAATACACGTGTTCATTTCTATGGTAATTTATATGTGAATTAAATGAAGTAAATGGATCCATTTTGGTACCATCGGACTTTCAACTGCTATATCTATATGTATCAGTCCAAAGTGTTCACCAACTCTTATCTCTTCATGAAGTAGAGGTGACCATTCACTGTCTCCATTCCAACTATGCTTAAGTTATATCCACTCTATAACTTTCACTTTCCTTTCTAAATGGTCAAACTATTCAAAAGAAAATTCGAGTATAAGACCACGATAAATTCTATACAAACATGCATTCTGTCATCGGCAATATTTAACAATATCAAATTAGTTGCCCTTACATAAATTGATCAAACTGACATTTCAATGATTGAATTACTAGATACATCCTATTGCTATTGGTCTAATTCTATATCTAACACAATAAGATCCTTATTGTAATCAATCGTACTAATTATACGATCTTGCATTATAGTTTACTTGTTTATTTCAAATGAACTAATTTCCTCATTTTTGTACAGTAGAATCTCGACTGTTCCTAAGAAAAGTTTTGTACTTGATCAAATATGAATCAAGTATCCATATTCTTGTATTGTTTTAAAGTCAAACCCACATAAGCAATACATGGTTTCGAGCAAATAAATACCTAGGTGACTAAGGTACGAATGTATTTAGTCGTTGTATAAGCTGGATCTTACATAGGTCTTGAATTGACAACATGCCAAAAGATTTTATTGGTAAGTAAATTTTATATTTCTATGTCAATCCTAATTCAATTCATCAATACCCAGACTAAGTCTAAGGTAATATATCCGGACTGGGTAAACGGAATATACCGAACGGAATATATGATACCAAAAGGAGTAACTGAAATGTTAGAAAAGCGTTACAGCTATTTAGGGACTACAATCAAAACCGTAAATCTCGTATTGGAATTGGATTTCCAACATGATAGGGAACCTCAATAACCACGCATAGCAACCAGAATCCGGTGGTTTTTCGTGAAAGGACTCACACACTACTATTCCTCATATTGCCACACTTCTTGATATTCGGTGACTTCTCATGCAAGGACCACATGCCACTATACCATACAATAAGGGTCCCATCTAGACACCTTAGTGACCTAGATCATACGCCACCAGTCACCTTGAGGGACCATACACACCCCTCGTCATACTCAGCCTGAAATATGTAACATAGTTCCCGTATCATTTCCGAGATGTGAGGCTTGGGAGTGAGGTTATGCTCAACTTAGACAAAGCCATGCTTTTCATACAAAACCATGTTTTGATCATAACAGGTTCCACTTTGAATGCCACATTGTCATTCCACAGCACATGAACGATTTCTAGAAAAGTATAACTTCCTGAGCTCGTATGTCTCGGGAAAGGGTGTTAAGCTAAAAGAAGTTGCATTCTCCGCCACCAACTGATATACATTTATAGAAACCACTCAAATGTGATTTAGAATATAATGCCAGACAAACATCCATACAAGTTCGTTCTGGGATTGAACGAAACCGAAGGCACTCTCCTACTACCAATAGTAGTGAATAGTCCTTGTAATACGAAAAATCTCCACAACGAGGAAACCATTGCTATAAATAATTCTATAATGGGAGTGACCTAGAGCATGTCAACAAGCAGCCCTCATGATATGAAGATCCTCTGTCTTCAATAATCATCGTCTTCAACATGTGTTCACTTTCGAACGTATACATTGGTTCGAAGTGGTTTTCGAATAGGAATCACCCCAAATCCGACCCCGGTTCCTTCGAAGCCAATCATCGCTTTAAAAGATGTTAAGTTCATATGTGGATATCAATCATCAATCAATTACTTCATCTTTTATTTAAATCAAATATCTTTTTTAGATATACTCTTTTCAATTTATTTCATTTTCTTTTCAAGAGTATATGGAATCATTAAGCCTCATTTATTAAATCATTTGATTTATTTAAACCTTTCTTAAAACCTGGAATAATTCCAAATCATTTTCTCTTTTACTTAGGAAAACTTTTCCAAATCATTCTTTTAATCTTAATCAATGATTTCTTATATTCAAGTTATAACTTTTAACTTAGGGAAAATATTCTGAAATCATTTATCAAATCTTAATCAAAGATTTTCTTCTTAACTTCAAATCATATTCGTGCAAATCGAAGATTTTCATAACAGAGCACTACTGCCACCTTAGATATGGTAAATTTCACCTCCAGGGACTAGTGGCAAGTAATCCTACATCATGAAGATCTTCGTCTTCAATGATCTTTGTCTTCAATATGTTTTATTTTGAAAATTAATTTGAAGGGGTTTTCGGATAGGAATCACCCAAATCCGATCCCGGTTTTTCGGATAGGAATCACCCAAATCCGATCCCGGTTCCTTTGTGCTAATCATCGAAAAAAAGGTCTCAAGTGGTTAATTAACATTCAAAGAATTTTTTTCTTTTCTTTTATCTGGGAAAACTTAAATATGATCTTTTAGAGCGTTCGGGCTTTCCTTTCGATCTATTCCACCCCTCGCCTAAAAAGAGAAAACATAGGACAGGTAAGTTCAGGGCACTGGTTGCTCCATCCCTAACCTTAGTTAAACACATTGTTTTATATTCTCAGATCTCACAGGTGGGACAAATGTACTAGTCGTTTCCGCATACTCAGTTTGTTATTACATTCAATATTCTTCACTTTTTGTTTAAGTGGTATAAACAATTCCTCTTAACCATTTATTCAAACTCTTATTAAAACTTCCAAATCATATTTAAATTACTTAATTATTCTTTTAAAATAATTCACAAAAGATTTAGGAAAGAATTGTTAAGTTTAAAACTACATTTTAAAAGTTATTTAAAACTGCTGCGAAAAGCGTTGCGAAAAGTGTTGCAAATAGTGTTTTAAAAGCTGTATTCTTCAAAATGACTTTTAAATCATTTAGAAATCCATCTTTTCAACTTGAATCTCTTTTAAAACATTTTAAAATATTTTTAGAATTTATTTCATCTTTTTAAAACATTTAAAATATCAATTTTAAAGAAATCCTTTTTTGGGTTCCGAACTGCAAAACCGCGATGTTTTTAGAAAATTGTTTTGGACATATTTCAAAATCTACTTAATAAAATCTTGATTTTCTTTCTTTGTCGAAAACTATGGTTATAATAGTCTGGAAAATTCTTATTCCGAATGATTCCGAGCTATATTCCACTTTGTACACTCATTTAACTTTTATGGCGCGGAATCGAGAACTACCGTTACGCGACGAGCCTAGTTTTGACTTGCTTTTCAATTTCTTTTCAAACTTCTTGGAAACACTTTTAAATGTTTATAAAACATTTCTAAATTATTTTAAACTTATTTTAAACAATTTTTTTATATTTCAAACTCATATTCCATTTCATTTCATTTTATAATATTATATATTATTATAATATCATTTTTAACCTTTTTAGATTATTTAAAATCATTAAGAGGATAAATAATTTCCATATACATATTTTTATGGATTTAATTTCCATTGAATTAACTATACTTACTAACCATTTCTCTTATCATTTATCAAACCAAGTTATCATTCATATCACAAACATATAATCAACCATAATATCAACCAAGTTATCAAACATTAAATCATCCAACGTATAACAAACTTTTCGTGTAATTAACTTGAAATACGTTTAGAAATTAGTAACTTAAAATATGAGTACTCATCTTTTACCAAAAAATTAACTACCTACCAACATTCTTTTTTTTAAACAACACTTCACTAAATCATCTTAACTTCACCAAACCATTACCTAAATAACTCCACCTCATTTTCTAGTGCTCGACCATCACTTCACTTCCACTTGCTCTCGACCACAAGTCTTTCCCTCTTCTTTGCTCTTGGCCAAACCTTCCAACAACACCAATAGGGCTCGGCCTGCACTAGATCATCCCCTTCCTCCATCATTTCTTCACTTTTTAGATGCTAAACCATGTTTTGGTGATATCCTAAGGTCTTTTGTAAAGTTTGGTGAAGTTTTGGCTTTGTTTGATATGGTTTTGAAAAAGTTAGTAAGAAAATGAAAGAGAAGAATCCATTAAAGCTCTAAGGAAGAAGAAGAAGAAGAAGAAGAGAGCTTAGAAAAGGAAGAAGAAGATGAATGGAAAGTGTGAGAATGGAAGAGGTATGCATGGCTATTTATAGGAAAAAGTTTGAAATAAAATATTATTATGTAAAATGACCAAAATACCCTTTATTTACTTTTTAAGTAACCTTATTTTTTCAACACTTAACATCACATTTCAAATCATTACTTTACATCATTTTCACTTAAGAGGTAAGTAAATAATATAATAATTATGTTTGGTTTGATTTGATGTTTACTTTTTTGCTTTGAAATGACATGTTTGTCTCTTTGTGCTTACTTTTTCTTAATTATATTCTAAAATTTTCTAAGTATGTTTAATAAAAGTAAACTTGACTAGTGAATTAATTAATACTTATACTATTTGCTTATATATTCCTATATAAGAAAATAAAGGTGCGACAACGTGGCGACAACTTTTAATCGACAAAACGTTGATTTTCGACAAAATGTTTTACGGTCACATTTTGACGTTTTAGTTAAACTATTTATTTATGTAAACCAAATTTAAAAATAAATTTGTATAATGTTATTTAAAAATATAAACAATCATAAATAAATTAAAATAATTTATTTAACCATTGAAACTTATTTTTCTGAAATCAGCATTTTGTCACTTTTGTCGATATAGGCAAATGTTACTATTTTTGTTTTTACTTCTCTTTCCAAATCCTATCGAATAATATTTGAATCATATAACCTGACCTATTTTATATTTACAATCACTTTAAATAGTATATTTTAAAATGGTCAAATTCTGGGTCGTTACAACCATTCCTCTAGTCCCCAAAGTTCCGCGCCATTTCGACTTACCGTTTGTGAGATATCGATCGATCGTTACTGTTTTGACTAGAAATTGGATCATAGGTGGTCGTTCCATGCTTCATCCAATTGAGCTGCAATCAATCATGTGCTTTCCCTATGATGTAAAGTACTTGCTCTTTAAATTTCATGCAATTCCGACATACTGTTGTGAGATATCGCATTTTCCGTAAAACTATGGATAGTTATGCTGATTTTGTACGATCGTTATGGAACGGTCGGTATGTTTTTCTAAGATTTGTGAATTTTGACGTGCGATCGATTTTGGGGACTCCTTTTTCAATATATTAAGGTTTCCAAAATTTCATGGGTATTGGAGTTGTAGATCTTGAGTTATCGATCGATCATTGTCGAAAATCGCCAAAATGGTTGTTGAAAAACCCACTTCAAGGTTGACTTGAAGCAAGACCCAAGTAATCACCCTTCTGACTCGGAGCAAACGCTGAAGATTCTGGCCAAGGTTTAGACTCAGGTAAAATCAAAATTTTCCCCAAGCAAACGTGATTCTGACTCCAAGCACGAAAAACGATCGGGGACGGCCTTTTTCTCCAAGCACCAATCGTTTTGAGTCCAAGTATGAAAAACGATCGGGGTCGATCATTTTTCTCCAAGCACCAATCATTCTGACTCCAAGCATGAAAAACGATCGGGGTCGATCGTTTTTCTCCTAGCACCGATCGTTCTGACTCTAAGCCAACTCCAAGTAATCATGTGTCTGACACCAAACACAATCCAACACTTTAAATTCCTACGACTCCGAGCGAACCATGCACTGACTCCAGGAAAATAGTAAATTTTCCCATGTCCGACTCCAAGTAAATTACCACTGATCCATCGGTACCGATCCATCTTCTTTTGTCCATAACTCGAGCATACGAACTCCGATCGACTTGAAATTTGAAATGTAACCACATTGGGCCTTCCTTGTCACTTCATATTGAGTGCACCTTTATTGGGGTCCGGTCTAAATCCATCCAACAGTTATCCATAGTTCCAAATATCATCGATTTCCGAGCCTAATAACCATCTCTCCAAGCTTTCTACCCTGATGGCCATAAAAGCCATTTAGCCAACTTTTATGATATATTGCATGGTCAAAAAGTGGTATAATATTTGCTCCCCAAAACATGCCTTGCGGTAGGAAGGCGTATTTTGAATTGCTTTAAGTCCAATATTTGAAACCCGTTGATGACGTGTGAACAAATCTATGATCTTGACTGATTGTTAGTAATGGCCATTCAGGACCGTTAATCAAATTCGTAGCCATCCCAGGTTGATGATGATTGCATGGGACCGAGTATCTATTCGAGGCAAAATGCGATCGTTCGAGATCGAATGCCTCTTGGAGGAGAAATGCGATCGTTTGAGATCGAGTTCCTATTTAAGGCGTAATGTGATCGTTCGAGATTGAGTGCCTATTTGAGGCGTAATGTGATCGTTCGAGATCGAGTGCTTGTTTGAGATGAAATGTGATCGTTCGAGATCGAGTGCCTGTTCCAGGCGTAATGTGATCGTTCGAGATCGAGTGGCTGTTCGAGGCGTAATGTGATCGTTCAAGATCGAGTGTCTGTTCAAGGCAAAATATGATCATTCAAAATCGAGTGCCGTTGGAGGCAAAATGTGATCGTTCAAGATCGAGTGCCGTTTGAGATGAAATACTTGTTTTTCACATTCAAATAAGTTCCGGAACCATTTGTTATGATGGCTTATCGCCATCTCCGAGCATGCCTAGGGACCGATCTTGATCCCGTACTTGTGTAAGTGACTTAGCCATTTTAATGTGGAGCTTCTTTTACTTTATGCCATCCCGATCAAGAGATGATGACCTGTGCCCTTACGTCGGGTTCGCTCTAATTTGTAGCGAATGATGGTGACTCCTATTCCATCACCGCTATCCATTTTCTTATAAAGCCATCCAAATACATGCCCCCAGTCCATAGGGAGTAGTGTTGATCCATGTGAATAGATGCATGTTGATCCATCTTCCTCGGTCGGGGCTTACCCCTAGTTTATTCCAATCTATATCAAGCCAGCTAGCTTCCGCACGAAGTCCTGATTCTGGTTTTCTTCAGCTCCTGCTGCTCCAACTCAGTGATCCATATTTCCAATGTTCTTGCTACTCCATTTCCTTGGTTTTGCGCTCCAGCTTTTCCAATCTGTCGGAGTAGATTTTGCGTCATCTCCTCTTGTCTCTTTAGCATCCTCTCCTACATAGCATCCATCATTGTTCCCATTTCATCTCTGATGACATAGAGAGATATCTTATTTTCTCCAGCTCGAGAAGAAGCCTCTTAACTCCCTCCATGATGGCTCATATCTGCTAATGGTCTCTTGCTGATTGCCTAGCCATTGCTTCCTAGATCCAATCTCCCAAATCCAAGATCCTAGCTTCTGAATCCACGGGTGCAAGTCCCTCTCAGTGAGAGCACCAAAATGTTTGCGCCAAAAATGGTCATAAACATCCATTTGTATGTGAAAGCACCAATTTTCAAATATAATATCCATATAGAAAGATAAGCGCACAGATCTGTTATCCCGCCTTTTGGCAAGGCCGTGACACCAAGGACTTGACTAGAGACCGGTAACAGATCGTCTCGGAAGTCAGTTAACACACCAGGATCGCTATGGATGTCGATGGAATTTGTCCGAGTCCAGATCGGGCTGCAATCGATAAGGCGCGTCAAACAGAGTAGTAGAAACCAACGTTCCAAATTTCGAGGCAACCCGAGTTCGTATGCTCAAGTTATCATCATTAGAAAATGGAAGGATAGTCCTGGCTCGAATCCATCCTAGGGTCGGATCCATCCCCCTTTCTTCGACTCCATCAGCAAAACCATCCTCGAATCCATTGGCCAGGAACCAGTTCGACTCCATCGAACTTCCCTTGCTTCGACTCCATCGAACTTCCCTTGCTTCGACTCCATCGAACTTTCCTTGCTTCGACTCCATCGGACAAACCTCTGTTCGAGTCCATCGAGGGATGGCTCCTTCGAATCCATGCAATTGGATAAGCCTCGACTCCACCATCTTCGAATCTATTCAACTGAGAGTCCTTCGAATCCATTACCTCGAATCCAAGCCATGGATTCGACCCAGTCAAACCAGAGTACAAAACGGATCGAAGCGAGAGACATGCGCCACGTCGCAGCAAGCATCGAGTCGACCGAATCGATTCGAACTAAGATCGATTCGAAGTATCCCTGTTCTCCAGAAATGCAACATTGAATCGATCATATCTCGAGTTCTACAAGTCCAAATGCCATGAAATTTTCACAGAAGCTTAAACACATGATGAAGAATGTCCACACCAAATTTCAGCTCGATTGGATGATTTCATGATCGATTCGAACCAAGGGTCGAATCAATCCCAAAGTGGGCCCGGATCTCCAGATTTCGACCATGTAGGCCCCCTGACGTACCAGAACTGGTCTCCCCTCATTTTAGGCGAAATATCAGCCTCCTACACCTATAAATAGAGCCCCTGGTCATTCAGAAAAGGGGTCGGAGAATTCTAAGTACTAAAGAGCGCCCAGATTCTGCCAGATCTACTCCAGAACACCGCCGCTGCTTTAGATTGACACTTAGCATTTAAATTCAGTTGTACAACAGTATAAAGAATTGTAATCTTCAAGTATCGAGCAATAAAATCATCAAACTTCATAGTGGACGTAGGCTACAAAGCCGAACCACTCTAAATCGCTTGTCTTTGCAATTTACTTTCTGTTATTTGGAGTTTTTGTTAGATAATCCACAGCGTTAACTTTCACTCTTCGCGTTTATCTCTTCAAAGACTTCCGAAGAGTGTTGTGCCCATTTTTGGTACAAACACTTTGGTGCTTTCACCGAGAAAAAACCAGCTTTTTTCTCCTGCTCCTTGGATCTACCATCGATACCGGATTGCACAAATCCAAGAGGAAGATCCAGATCTCTAATTCATAATCCTTCCGTTCTATTCAGATTTGCATAAAGTCTAGGAAAAGGATTCTTCATTCAAAATGGTTAGCACAAGAACCACTTCTACAGCTGTTGGACAAGAGGGTAGGGATGGACAGAATCCTGCTCAACAGCAGCCATCCAACCAAGACAACACTGCCCACTCAGATCCGTCTGGGGCAGTCACTAGACAAGAATTCCAGGTGTTACTTCAAGAGTTGACTCAGAGTCGGCAGCAATTAGCCGAGCAGTTGCGTGCCAATATTGAATTGACAAACCAACTGAACCGCCAGGGCCGTAGGAGGTCCAGAAGGGACGATGTTTCCCGCTCATCCACTGAAAGTTCTGCCTCATCCGACTATCATCATAGATCCACCCGTCCCCGATTAGACGGAGATCATGCTCAAGCTGCCGGATATCAACCCGCCTTGACTGTCGGGCAATTGAGGGTAGGACCGTCGACCAGCTTCCAGGCTGGGCCATCAGTACGAGGTGGTCGTACTCCACAATATACTACGGACAACCATGTCACAGCTGCCACAGTAGAAACAAGGGTTGATACCCGACATCTTCCAGATTCAAGCAATCAACAACAGGGACGTACTTCTGAACCATACGTCTCAGAAGACGCTGAGCCAAGGAGGCGAAACTTGGACCGTCGACAGCGCCCGGTCCAAACTCGCACTGTGGAACCCGACCACACCTTAGCTCAGCATGCTCAAAATGTAGCAATGCCAGACATCTCGACTATGATACGTCAGATGATCCGCGAAAGCCAAGGTCTTACCTATGATGACTGGGGACTTTCCCGTAGTCATTCTCCCTTCACAGACGAGATACTGAATGCTGAACCTCCTCGGCGATTCAGAATGCCAACCCTTCCTATGTACGAAGGAAATTCTGATCCCAATCAACACATCTTGAAATATGAATGGTCGATGAGCGCCGCAAGGGCTGATGACGCAGTAAAATGTCGAAGTTTCCCCATCTCTCTAGGTGGAATTGCAAGGATGTGGTTTACGAGATTGCCACCTAGGTCTATCCCTTCATTTGATCAACTGGCTAAGAAATTTGTTGAACAATTTCGCATGCATGTCGCTAGGCCGAAAGATGTTAACACCTTGTCAAGTGTTACCCAAGCTCGTGGGGAAACATTAAGGCGTTACCTGGAAAGATTTAATACGGCATGTGTGGAGATTAGCAACCCCAACGATAACTCGATTTTGATGGCGTTAACGAAGGGGATTGACCCTGATTCTGAATTTTGAAACTGGTTAGCTGGAAAACCACCCGCATCGTTGGACCGTTTCTACTCCAAAGCCGCACAATTCTTACGGCAAGAGGACGCGAAACAGTCTAGGAAGCAGGACGATGCGGGACCCAGGAGCGAAGGAATACAGAGCAATGTAGCAGTTAACCAGTCCGGTGACAATTCCGGAAAAGTTCAGTTGAACATACAAAACAAGCAAATTCAGCCAAGAGGTAGCAATGGTCAGAATAAAAAAAGAGATCCAAATCGAGGTCCACGGCGTGAGGCTCCAATGTTCGATAATTACACACCATTGAATACATCGTTGGAAAATGTGTACCTACAGACTTGCAATACTATGCAATACAAGAAGCCGGCTCCGAAGCAATCGTCGGAGAGGCAGATTCAAACAAGGAAGTTCTGTAGATTCCACAAAAGTTATGGCCACAACACCAATGAATGTCGACACTTGCAGGACCTCATTGAGAAGTTGATCAGAGAGAGGAAATTAGACCAGTTTGTGCAGGCACCGCAGTCTGAAGGGGCGGGCCCCTCAAATCAAAATCATGTACAGAATCCAGAAAGACAGGAAGAACCAGGTCGTGTCGGAGGAAGACTGGTAATTAATGTTGTAAGTGATAGTCCTCGTACAGCGAAGCGAAGCTAGGGAGAAATGAAATCATATAACAACTTGGCTAGACGAACAGACTTTGAGTACGATGATAACTTGGACAATAAACCTTCGACCAAACGAAAGAGAGCGATAATTAACGACATCACTTTCCAAGACAACGATATTGATTATGTCGGAAGCCCGACTACTGACCCACTCGTGATATCGGCACAAGTAGGTCCAGCTTGGATGAAGAGGATACTAATTGACTGCGGGAGCTCTGTGAATATCCTTTTTATACATGCTTATAATCAAATGAGGATGAAAGCCAGGGATTTGGAACCTTGCCAAACTCACCTCCATGGATTCAACGGTAGCGCTACCGTACCTATTGGGATGGTGAAGTTACCAGTTAGGTTGGGATCTAAGGAACATAGGAGAGTTCGGACATTACAGTTCGCTGTGTTGAACATAGTCTCGCCATACAACGCTTTCTTAGGACGACTTGCCCTTACTGAATTCAGAGCCGTAATTGCCCCATGGTGCTTAACCTTAAAGTTCCCTACCGTCAACGGAGTTGGAGTCGTCCAGGGCCACCAGGTTGACTTGAGAACAGTCATACGCCGAAATCGAGTCGCCCGATTACGCAATGCCGAGGACCGACTTAAAACTTTTGAACGCAACGAGATTGTCATTAAAAAGGAATACCCGGAATTCCCACACATGAAACCAACGTGGAAAGGGTCACACGAGATTAAGCAGGAGCTCGGGGATGGTATATATGAGTTAACGACCGCTGATGGTCTAGCTTCACCAAAGGCCTTGGATAGCGAAAGTCTTCGTCGCTACTGCACATAACAGGCTATGTTTATCTATTTAGTTTAAATTCTGTTTTAGAATTTGTTTCTGCATTTCGAAATTAGAATTTGTAACAAGGCAACTGACTTTGCCATGTTTTCTTATTTCAGCAATAAAATGCCATCTCTTCGCGCAAGAGCTGTGATTCATTAAATACAATGTACAACATCACGATGCACGAAGAGCTAAATTCCATCACACAATGGGATTTATTCAAGTAGAGAGTAGCTATGAAGCAATCAACCACTCACTAAATGAAACCCGGGCTCGGGGGCAAGCCATCACATCAGGCCAGAAATGGGTTGGTACACGACAACTTTTTCCTTAACTCCGTACTCCCAGAGTGCGAGGCGGAGTATAAACATTCCTTAACTCCGTACTCCCAGAGTGCGAGGCGGAGTATAAACATTTTCCTAAATCCCAGAGTACTCCGAGAGCGCGAGCTGGGTACAAACTTTTTACTTAACTCCGTACTCCCAGAGTGCGAGACGGAGTATAAACATTTTCCTAAACCCCAGAGTACTCCGAGAGCGCGAGCTGGGTACAAACTTTTTAACTAACTCCGTACTCCCAGAGTGCGAGGCGGAGTATAAACATTTTCCTAAATCCCAGAGTACTCCGAGAGCGCGAGCTGGGTACAAACTTTTTACTTAACTCCGTACTCCCAGAGTGCGAGGCGGAGTATAAACGTTTTCCTAAAACCCCAGTGTACTCCCAGAGCGCGAGCTGGGTATAAATATCGACAAACTCCAGACTCCGAGAGCGTGAGTTGGAGTATAAACATTACTCAACTCCGTACTCCCAGAGTGCGAGGCGGAGTATAAACATACGTCAACTCCACACTTATCCCCAATACTGGGGGCAGAATCGTAACACATAACAAGTTGAAGACAAAAGGGAATACATTCTCATTTCCACTATCAACAAAAAGAATCTGATTACAAAATGGTTCAAAAAATTGCTACTAGTGGGAGCCGAATCCACATCTATACACGGCTATAGAAAAATAAACAAAATGCTACCCTACGCAACAGAGATTTAGAGAAAGAGTTCAATCTTTCTTCTTCCTTATCTTCTTCTTCGGGGTAGCTCCACCAGATCCGCTGCCTGATTTTCTCCTCGACCGCTTACTCTTTTCAGGCTTGCCCTCCGGCAGCGATATAATGTCAACGTCTTCCTCAGAACTGGAGGCGACGGAAGTTCTTCTAGGAGGTCGAGCTGGAGGCATAGGAGTAGTAGCAGGAGGAGGGACAGGAGCAGTTTCAATCACTACAGTGCCGCCCGGCGAAATCACCATTAACGGGGCAGGCCCGGGCGGATTCATACCAGCATTCCCTGCTGCCATCTCGGCATCGATCTCAGCAATAACGTCGTCCTCACGGGATACTTGGGCCGCATCGGATGCGCCAATAGCTGGCATAGATGAACTAACGGCCGGAGCAGCCCCACTCACAGCATCGGACGGGTTGACAGAGGGATCGATGTGTTCATTGAGAAGCTCCTCAATCATTTGAGCGCTGAAAGAAAACATATTTGCATCTCCCTCCTCGCCAATCAAGGTAGAAGTCGTGGTGGCTTCAGAAAAAACAACCCCTTGTGTTTGATGAGGAACTGATAGAGCAAGAGGCGCAGAAACAATAACTTCAGTCACTGAAATGCGACAAAACGAAGATTGTTAGCCAAGTGTGTTGCTTAAGGTTCTTCACAACTAAACTACGAGAAGCGTTCAAATACCTTCCTTGGTCTGGATTGAAACGTGGGCAGAATCCTCGGCAGAAGATAATAATGGTTGGTCAGGATTATAGGCAGGAACAGACTGGGGATCTACCGCACCAGTGGTTTCGGGCAATGTTGGAATTATAGCTCCAACACTTGTCCCATGATGCGCGATCCCCGAGCCTCCGCCTGTCTCTAGAGATTGAACGCCAAGCTTTTCTTTCGCCATAGAGATCACCGCCTCATGAAGGGTCTTCCTCTCATCCTCGGTGAGCAAACGCATCTCCAGTTCAAAGTCGTCAAGTGTTCCATCCGGATGCGCTACTCTTTTCTCATTCACCAGCCGGGTCCAGGCATTGTACAAGATCATGGAGTCATCTCCCAGCCACGCTAAATTTCTGTGTTCCAGCACATTAGCGTTATACGTGACTAAGAGATCGTCAAACTCAGCATCTAGCCTAGACCTCTCCTCCAAGATCTTTTCCTGAATTTCTGCTTCCGCAGACTTAGCCTTGACCGCCGCCGCAGCAAGTTCGGTCCTGAGAGATACTGCTTGGTCGCAAGCCTCTTGAGCAGTGGCGTTCGCATCACCCTTCTCCTTCACCATTTCAGTGAATTTGGCCTTGAGCTCATTCAGCTCTTTAACGGCTGAGTCTCGCTCTGCTGCAATGGTGGTGTTACGGTGGCCCATCTCTTCCACCGTGGCGCAGTGTTCCTGCTGCATCCTCGCCAGTTTGGCCACAACATCTTCATGTTTCTGAAGTGTTTCAAGCTCTGACTTCCGAGACGTCTCCACTTCAGATTGAAGAACCTGAATGATGCGTTTCTGTTTGACAATGTCAGCATCACGTTCAGCAATGATCTTCGCCCGGTCAAAAGCTACCCTAGAAGCCTTCACGGCTGCCTTGTACCACTCCTTATACTGAGCGTAGAAGTCATGGATATAACTATGAGCAGTGGTCTCAGCGTCCGGAGGAATTCTTTTAAAGTTAGGAGGGAAGACATAGCCGTCCATGCAAATTTCAGGGTAGTCATTTTTCATTTGGGCAAGTTTAGCAGCTCCCTCGCTTGTCAACTCAGCCGGAGCTTGTTCAATTATAGCGGCTGCTGTCGGTTCCATTCTTGGCCGCTGAGCATCAGGCCGGGAAGATTGAGAAGGCAGCTGCTGCTGATGAGATGGCCCTGGGAGGTCTACTGGGGCCCTGGGAGGCGGAGGAGAGCGAGATCGGGGTCGGTACTGGTATCCCCGGTCTCTGTCAGAATAATCATAGCCAGAACGGCCACGCGAGTAATCTCTGTCTCTATCATAACGTTCTTGACTTGAATAGCTTCGCCCATGATCCCTATCTGTTTCTCTCCTACGGGAATCGTAAAATGGAGAAGATTGGCGCACATTCCGAAGCCTATCCAGAGTAGAGCCACGTCCTGACATCTCACCTGCGATAAGAAAGAATTACGGATTAGGATCCCATAAAGCAATGTTTACTATGCAAAAGTCATGAAGTGTCGTGGAAGTGTGTGTAAATGTGTAAACTGCCAAACCGACCGGAAGTGTTGACCGCACTTAAAGGAAAGGGCTCGTTCATGTTTAGGACATCTTGAAATTCCTCCAACCCAGGATTATGAGAAATCGATATATAATCTGGGATAGGAATGTCGTCAAGCCCTTTGAAAGAATCTCTCGAATGAGAAGGGGCGGCCTCAGAAATCATAACTTCGGAAGCGGGAAGAAACACATCTACAGATTTCCCCCCTTGGACTTAAGTTTCTTGGAAACGGCGGCCTTGCCTTTCCGTTTTTCTCTCGATTCCTCCAAGTTTCCCGAAAGGTCAGCCATTGGCTCCGAATCTGTATGGGTTCTTTCTTCGTCACTCGCCTCGATTAATCTGATTCCGAGTGACTTCTTCACCTTTCTCTTCTTGGTTTTCTTCTTATCTTCCTTCCTGGAGGCGGGCTTTGCAAATCCCTCAACGACTATGCTTTGATTTATGTCGATCAAACCAAGAACTCTTAAGTTGTAATCGTTCAGCACCGAGTCAATATGCCTCAACTCGCTTGGGACTTCTTGAAGACTCCGGACGATACCCTTGAAACGCCCTCCATCGGGCCTGGAGATAATGGCTGTAAAAGGAATGAAATGTCAATTTTAACACCGAAGAGCTATTGGTCAAGAAAACAGGTTAAGGCGCTTACGTCTAGACAACCATCGCCTGGCGAAACCCGGAGGGCACCGAACGTAGAACCATTCGTTCTTGAAATAACTCAGTCGAGTCCAAGCTCCAACTACAACTTGGCAATTCCTAACTGCCTCCAAAAATGTAAAAGACGGGCTATCACCCCTACTCTTGAAGTTAAATATGTGTCTGATCTCGGAGGGCCTCGGCGGGCGAAAGAGACAGTCCATAAATATGACAAAGGCACTGTTCAGCAACGCGTGCCCGTTGGGATGAAGTTGTGAAGGAGCGATTCCTAAATATGATAGCATCCCTCTGATATATTGATTGAAAGGAGGAAGAGTTCCGGCCGCACAAGCATGACGGTAGAATGCTGTATATCCTTCAGGCGGATTGTGCGGTCTATCAGTGGCACTGGGCAATAATACGTCACCTAGAGATATGTTATGCTTTAAGCATATTCGTCCCAATAAGGATTCAGAGATGTTAGACTGAACCGAATCAACAGGGTCCTCAATAAATATTGCCTCTGGCAATTCATCTGGAGCCGGATCGATTACATCGGCAGGGATGTCAGGAATCTCAAGCACCGGAGGGGTCGAGCTCTGTACCTCTTGTTGTTGGGAGCTCGAAGATTCCATAATTAGCTAACTCATCAGAAAGCAACATTAAGTTCATAAACAGCCCGTGCATGCCCCAGTGTAGTGTGTGTGAACGTGTTGTGCAGTGTAAGTGCTGTGCATCACTTAAGCAGATGTAACAGAATAAAGCAAGATGTTTGTACAACATAACTTGGGAATTTGAGAACGAAGATGACCGTCATCGCTGACCGTCACTTCCACACCATCCAAAGGCTACTGCCCACTTCAAGTATAAATCTTTCAGTTGTATTATTGGTTAAGTCATAGTTCCATCGACGAGCCTCAAAGGAAATTCAAGTTAAATCTTTTAGTCAAAATCGATTATGCAAGGCCGAAGCTCGTCGAAGTCAAGTATGCTAAAGTTCATTACGTTCGTCATAGTACAAACTTGAAGTTGGTCATAGTTCAGATCATGGAGCAAATCAAAGGAGCAATGGTCTCAGAGGACGAAGGCGTTCGAATCCATCGGTACAGAACAATGAGGGTCGAATCGATGGAGTACGACTCTAGGTGTTTCGAATCTATATGGTTCGACTCGATGTAGCCTTATAATGGAGGAACGTTTCGAACCCATGAGTCCCACGTTGTTCCGAATCGATCTTTATTCAACTCCTTCGAATCGATCTGGATGATATCACTTCGAATCGATCGACCCAATGCCAGTTTCCTCAAAGTCGTCAATTCGTAGCCTTGCCCACAAGATCGATTCGAACCGGTCGTTCTAGGATCGATACGAAGCAGCGGAAGACAACACTCTGATTGATTCGACTCGAAAAGCATCACTCTTCAACTCCATCGAGTCGACCCATTTCATTCAGATCTCGTCATTCCCCATAATTTTCTAAGGCGAAGATAGTTCTATTTTTCTCATCTCGAATCGATCCCTCGAGTACCTGATTTGATTACGAATGAAGGTTTGCAAGATTCAATCGATTTGGGGAAGACACGCTTTTTTCTCGGCTCTGGGAAGGTCGATTCGAAGAAGAAGGCAAGGAAACAGTAAAAGTAAAAAGTTAAAAATGAACAGGACCCCGGTATATATAGGGGAAACGAGACGATTCGTCTCCCGGTCAAGCGCAACCGGAAATGACGGGTCCAACTCACCGATTCGAACGAACGTTTCGAATCGATCACTGCAAGACATCCATCGATTCGAAGCTGACCAGATGACTTCGTCGATTCGAAACCCAGACGTACGTAGGTTACAAATCATCTTCGAATCCATTCCTCCGAATCCATCCATGCAGTACCGATGCGAAGCTTCATCGATTCTAAGCTCCCTCGACTCGAAGCAGCTAACAGAAGATGATTCGAAGTCATTGTGTCCCATCGATTCGAAGAGCCAACTTCAAAACTCCCGACTCGTAGCATGTCAAAGGATATCGACTTAAGTGATCCTCTCGAATCCATCAAAAACAATCATATAAACACATCGCTTCGAATGTGAAATTATTACTTGTCTACCTTGTACAACGATTCAGGAGAGGATCGATACCAAGGGATAATCATAGACAATTATCAAAACGGCATTTCAACTCGAATCTCAAATAGGTTCAAGAGAGGACCGATGCGGAATTCGATAACAAGCCAAACTGGCAACGACTTGCCACCATGCAATGTTAACCAGGGTCAAAACGATATATATATATGCACATATGCCTGACTAATGTTTGATCTTTTATCATTCACAGAAGTCAAATGTCCATTCCGTCATGAGCTCGACAACAAACAGCCGATCATGATCATACAACGATTGATTACAACAGCAAAGAAATCAACTTTCAACAAAGCATGTCATAACTGTTCAATAAGGGACTTTAGCTTTTCAAAGCACGTCATGTTTACACAAGACGTACTTTGGGGGGCAAATGTTATCCCGCCTTTTGGCAAGGCCGTGACACCAAGGACTTGACTAGAGACCGGTAACAGATCGTCTCGGAAGTCAGTTAACACACCAGGATCGCTATGGATGTCGATGGAATTTGTCCGAGTCCAGATCGGGCTGCAATCGATAAGGCGCGTCAAACAGAGTAGTAGAAACCAACGTTCCAAATTTCGAGGCAACCCGAGTTCGTATACTCAAGTTATCATCGTTAGAAAATGGAAGGATAGTCCTGGCTCGAATCCATCCTAGGGTCGGATCCATCCCCCTTGCTTCGACTCCATCAGCAAAACCATCCTCGAATCCATTGGCCAGGAACCAGTTCGACTCCATCGAACTTCCCTTGCTTCGACTCCATCGAACTTCCCTTGCTTCGACTCCATCGGACAAACCTCTGTTCGAGTCCATCGAGGGATGGCTCCTTCGAATCCATGCAATTGGATAAGCCTCGACTCCACCATCTTCGAATCCATTCAACTGAGAGTCCTTCGAATCCATTACCTCGAATCCAAGTCATGGATTCGACCCAGTCAAACCAGAGTACAAAACGGATCGAAGCGAGAGACACGCGCCACGTCGCAGCAAGCATCGAGTCGACCGAATCGATTCGAACTAAGATCGATTCGAAGTATCCCTGTTCTCCAGAAATGCAACATTGAATCGATCATATCTCGAGTTCTACAAGTCCAAATGCCATGAAATTTTCACAGAAGCTTAAACACATGATGAAGAATGTCCACACCAAATTTCAGCTCGATTGGATGATTTCATGATCGATTCGAACCAAGGGTCGAATCGATCCCAAAGTGGGCCCGGATCTCCAGATTTCGGCCATGTGGGCCCCCTGACGTACCAGAACTGGTCTCCCCTCATTTTAGGCGAAATATCAGCCTCCTACACCTATAAATAGAGCCCCTGGTCATTCAGAAAAGGGGTCGGAGAATTCTAAGTACTAAAGAGCGCCCAGATTCTGCCAGATCTACTCCAGAACACCGCCGCTGCTTTAGATTGACACTTAGCATTTAAATTCAGTTGTACAACAGTATAAAGAATTGTAATCTTCAAGTATCGAGCAATAAAATCATCAAACTTCATAGTGGACGTAGGCTACAAAGCCGAACCACTCTAAATCGCTTGTCTTTGCAATTTACTTTCTGTTATTTGGAGTTTTTGTTAGATAATCCACAGCGTTAACTTTCACTCTTCGCGTTTATCTCTTCAAAGACTTTCGAAGAGTGTTGTGCCCATTTTTGGTACAAACAAGATCATAGAATAAATTGCAGAAAAGTAAATGAACATGCATGTTTTATAGTGGTTCGATAAACTCTGGCCTACGTCCACTTCAATAATCTTTTATTTATACTGTAAGATTACAAGTACGGTTGTTTTTGCCTTAGAAACACAATGGAGGAAGAGATAAGAAGTAATGAAGGAGAACTAGCCAAAAAGACCTTTGCAATGAGCCACGTTCTCTATATTTATAGGTGCAAACGTGCATGGATCAGGCTGAAAATTCGGTAGAAGAACCTCCAGGCCCATACGACCCGACCCACAAAATTTGGAATCGATCGACAAAAAAAAAAAAATTAGGTCAGTCGTTTCACACTTACTCCAATGGGGCTGTGATTGTTTTTATGGGGCCCCTATGCCTTTAGTCCATGCTCCTAAAATTTCACGCCATTCTGACTTACCGTTTGTGATATATCGATCGATCTTCGCTGTTTTGACTAGAAATTGGATCATAGGCAATACTTTCATGCTTCATCCAATTGAGTTGCAATCGTTCATGTGGGTTCCCCATGATTTAAGCTACTTTCTCTTCAAATTTCGTGCAATTCCGATGTATCGTTTGTGAAATATCGCACTTTCTGTAAAACTATGGATCTTTATGCTGATTTTGTACAATCGTTATGGAACGATCGGTATTTTTTTCCAAGATTTGTGAATTTTGACGTGCGATCAATTTTGGGGACTCCTTTCTTTAATATATTGATGTTCCCAAAATTTCATGGGAAATGGAGTTGTATATCTTGAGTTATAGACCGATCATCATCGAAAATCACCAAAACAGTAGGAAAAAACCCACTTCAGGGTTGACTCGAAGAGAGACCCAAGTAATTACCCTTCTGACTCAGAGGAAACGCTGAAGATTCTAGCCCAGCGTTAGACTCGGGTAAATCCAAAATTTTCCCCAAGCAAACATGATTCTGACTCCAAGCACGAAAAACGATCGGGGCTGATTGTTTCTCTCCAAGCACTGATCATTCTAACTCCAAGCACAAAAAATGATCGTACGATCGGGGTCGTTCGTTTATCTCCAAGCCAACTCCAAGCTTAAATATCATCAACCATTTTTCTCCAAACTCCATAGTTCCAAATATCATCGATTTCTGAGCCTGATAACCGTCTCCCGGGCTTCCTGCCTTGATGATCACAGAAGTCATTTAGCCAACTTTTATGATATACTACCTGGTCAAATGGCAGTATAACATATACGTATACCATTATATATATTAATTAACATTTAATTAATTTATTTATCAAAATAAATATTTTACTTTATTAAAATAATGTTTATTAAATATTTTTAATAAATTCAAAATATTATTTTAAGTTACCTTAAATAATTTAATATATATATATATTGAACTATAACATTTATAGTTATATATACATACATCAATATATATATATATACTAATTTTTAATTAATTAATTATTTATTTAATCCAATTAATTAAATTTAAATAATTTTCCAAAATATTAATTTATCTTTAAAATTATTTTGAACATATATTTTATAACTTTTATAAAAATTTATTTTATATTTTGAACTTAACCATGGAATTTTATATATTTTTTAGATTATTAAACTAAATTTAAAATTAGCACAAATCAATTTGCGCATTTACTATTGGGTCAACCTTTAGGATTTACTCCATCCTCGGGTTAAGCTGGTACCCAGGGAGGGGAGAATACCTAATTATTCAGCCACGAGCCTAGATTCTACTTTTCTAGATGCCCATCAAGTAGGTAGGCATATCTAGTAGGCCTTAAAGTTACTAATTAGACTGCATTGACCATTTGGGCTCTAATACCATAAAAGGAACCGGGCCAGTCTACAATAGGTGAGGTGGATGGATTTCAAAATGTTCCCCTATTTGGATCATAATCTAGTTATCCAACAAAATCATATTTTATTGAACATCGTTTTATATTTATTTATAATTAATCACATTAATTAAGTTCGAATTAATATATATTTTCAATATATCATACATACATACATAAACATATGTGTGTGCATGTATGTGTATTCATAACATAAAAAGATAACATAATAACATATATCACACTTGAATATATATATATATATACATACATACATATATATATACACATACTTATTTATTTATATGTGTATGTGTGTATAATTAATTTAGTTAGGTATTAGTATTCTACCATCTAGGTATGTGAAAGGTCAATAACTTTTTAGATCATAAATGCGATAACTGTGCAGTTAGTTAGGAGTTACATTTATTACTTTTAGATGTGAGAATGGTCACATGAAGATATAGGATGTAAATTGTAAATGAATGACATGATTAGAGAAAACACGCAAGCATAGCATAATGATTCAACTAAATATAACATGGTGTTATGTATACATGAGTAAATATTAGGATGTGTATCTGCTATGTATGCACTAAGCATTTATATATATATATATATATATATATATATTAATTGCCTTGCTAAGTTATTTAAGATAAATATAATAAACAATAATTTCAAACTTTTCATTAAGTATTGAAATTTTGGCTTTATATGCTTTTAATTATAAATGTTAAACTTTAAGTTTCAATATGTAACATATAATTTAAATTTTCTATGTATATTTTAAAATCTTACATGATTAACTTGGTAGATAAAACTTTATATACAAGGATGTTACATATATGATCTTTCGTATACAAATTTTCTTTAAAGTTTTCATAGTAGTTTAAAACTTCTATATGTATGCATTTATTTTCATTTAAATATAATAAATCTTTTGCTTATAGTATCCTATTAAACTTCCCATATATACACATGTACGTTTCTAATCTCTTTACAATTAAATGTACCAAATATTAAAAATTTACATCTATATTTATACAAATTGACTATATATCATCCAATTTGAAATATGTAAATAAATATTTGCAGAAGTTTCTAAACAATTTTTGATCAATTTTAAGTAGTAAACATAGTATAAGGCCATGAACAAAAATATGTTTTGTGTTTAGTTTAAAACTTTACATATTAACTTAAGGAAAAAAATCATGGTCAAAAATAATTATATACATATGGTTCAATTTTTATTTTAAACGATTATACTTTAAGGTATTTCAGACTTTCAATAAATTATTAAATCACATTATTCATAGAACATTATAACAAGGCAATTAACTATGTGTATAAATGTGATAATGAACAAGTAAAAATATAAACAAAATAGAATATGAACCTAAAAAGTCTTATCCTTCTTACCACCTTGATTTGAGATTTCTTCTTAGATCCTATTAGATCCACGCCAAGCTTTGCTAGAGAAGGATGAACCACTTTACTTTTATTTTATTTGATGTTTTTATTGACTTAAAGTTGAAATTTTTTTGAATTTTCTCATGGTGATTTTGACCATGGATGATGAGGTAGAGAAAAAAATAAATGAAAAGAATGAAGGAAGGAAATGGATTAGTGGATTTGTATTAATTAAAAGAACTAAATCTTTCCCTTTCTATCAGTTGAAACTTCCCTAATCAATTCCTTTAATTTTCTCTTTCTTTCCCTTGCTCCTCTAGTTTCCCTTACATAGATAGCCATTATGGTGCAAAATTATCAAAATCCCTTTAAGCAATTATCTCTCATTTAAAACTTATTCAAAATTACACCTATATCACATATTGACGCGTGCAAATAAAACTTTTATATATGCATCAAATATTTCCAAAAACTCCCAAACGTCAAATAAATTAAATAATAATAAATATTCATCAAATATTGATTAATTTAATTAGTTTACAACATTTTAAATTCTTCAAATTGCATGATTTTTTGGAGAATTCATAGATACGGTTGTGTGACTCGGAGGTGTGAATTCAATTAGCAATTAATATTGACCAATTCAAATATTAATGTTCACATATCACATTAGCTAGTGGTGTAACAATTTGGCCGAATTCATTGCTTACATTCCTTTTAAGTAAAATCATAATTTATAATTACTTAAGTAGCATCATTTAGTAACGATTATTTACACATATTCCCATCGCCAACAATATTTCATTTTAGGATTTATGGAATTTAGTTTTGATCAAAATTCAGATGTCATCCTTATTCAACTCAATTAGTCCATAAGCAAAGTCATTGGTTCAATAATAACACCTATTATTAACCATACTACTCTGGTCGGATATTTTGACTTTGAGTTAACTACAGTTGACCGTGATACTAAACTCATACAACTTAGGAGATGTATTCTTGAAACACCTCATCTTTATATATATACTATCCAAGAGTATTACTAGTTAATACTGTCAAATAATATGGAGAATGAGGTTATATTGGGTACATACGTGAATATTCCATTAGGCTAACACCGTACGTTTTTAAACGTCAAATAAATAACTCACTTATACATACAAAGTATCAGCACAAAGCAATAAACATGTGTGCCTCTAGGATAGAACAATATACAATAAATAATAGAGAACGCAAAGTCAGAATCGCAGCGATAATATATACTAGTAAATATACACGGTATGTTCACCACCTCAAAGTGAAATACAATGTATGATCAATATATAACACAGTGTCATATATATTCAATGAGTCTATCTCATACAAATAGCATACAACAATCCTAAATATAATGCCTCCATTAAGCCTATTAACACAAGCTGGTCATATTGTCCATGTACTTGAAATGTCTTGTAACGACCCGTATTTTTAACGGATCGACAAGTTCGTCAGAATCTGGAATTTTAGAGTTTTTGAGCCATTTCAGATTTTAGGCGAAAATGGCTAAGTCCTGAGTCGTGAACGACTTAGTGTAAGTCGTGAGTCGTATACGACTTAGGGGATAGGAGCGACTCAGGGATTTGGCTAGTTAAGGGTGTAAGGATAAGTCGTTTGAACGACTTAAGGGGTAGGCGCGACTTAAGGACTGGGCGAGATAAGGCTTAAGTTGTAACAGTTAAGTCGTGACCGAGTTAAGCTGATGAGTCGTACCCAAGTCATCTGATGAGTCGTACCCAAGTCATCTGATGAGTCGTACCCAAGTCATCTGATGAGTCGTACCCAAGTCATCTGATGAGTCGTACCCAAGTCATCTGATGAGTCGTACCCAGGTCATCTGATGAGTCATACCCAAGTTATCTGATGAGTCGTATCCTAGTTATCTGATGAGTCGTCTGACCAGTTGAGTCGTAACCCCAGCTATTTATTAAGTCGTGACCGACTCAGTAGTTGGCTGCTAGGTTATAAGTCATAGAATGGGTTATCTCGTCTAACCAGTTAAGTCGTGGACGAGTTAAGGGATGAGTCGTAAGCTGTTGAGTCGCGCGTAGGTGATAACTCGAGCAAGTGGATGAGTCGTAGCCTTTGTGATGAGTCGTATACGAGTTAGTAGTTGAGTCGTCTAACCAAGTAAGGCGTGCGCATTTAAGTCGTAGACAGGGGGTCTGGTGAGTCGTAGGTGCATGCTATAAGTCGGAGACGACTTAGGAGATAGCTGTTTTGTCGTGAGTCATAGGCAGAAGTTAAGTCGTAGGGCTTTGAGTCGTGAGTCGTAAACGACTCATGGGGGCAGACGAGATAGGGATTTCAGCTATAAATAGGAGAGCTTCTCTTCATTTGTGGGATCCGGATTTTGAAGCGACGAAGTGCTGCCATTTTGAGAGCTCGACTTCTACACTTCTTCACTTCTTTTCTCCACTCTAATCTAGTGATTCCTTTCATCCAAATCGAAGATCAAGATTGAAGATTCAAGAGCTAAAGTTGAAGATCTTCATCTTTTCAAGTGAGATTTCTTCGTTTGAAGCGGATTCGTGATAGATCAAGCTTCATCCTTCGCTGTCCAGATCTGAAGCGTGTTGATTTGAGGTTGTTTTGGTGATTTGGTGAGTGGTGATTATCTCTCACACGGATCCAAAGGAGTATATCGGATTGTTGGCTCGTTTTAGTGTTAAAATAGTGATCTCCATGCATTTTCTTCATCCTAGGTGTAGATTCATGTAGATCCATTGTTCATGATGATGTTACATCCATTTTATCACATGTTAACCTATGCAAGTTCATTCATCAAGTTTGTAGAGATATTGTTCATGTTTTCATGCTTATTGGACTTTCAACTCTTTAATTACGAAAATGCCATTATTGTTATAATTGTCTACTTAGATCATATTTGAATGCTTGATTGTTTGGATTAATGTTTGATTTGATTGATTGATATGAATTAGATGATTGATGGTTTGATTTAGACCGAAGATGATTCAAAAGCTAAGGGAAAGGCTCTTGAAATGGGAAAGCTGCTCGTGGCATATGTAGCGGGATGATGAAGCTCTTATGCATAGATTCGATGACGTCATGTTGAGATGAGGCTTCGCGAGGATGTGATGAAGTGAGGCAATCATGTGATGAAGACTTGGTCTAATCCAGACGGGATCATTCCAAGCATGTTGATAACTCGGTGATATGATTCGAGTTGAGGATAATGAATGGATATGAGAATAGTCGTCGAGGAGGATGACTAGGAGGTTTGGATAGCATCGTTGTTGAAGGTTCTAGCATGCTCTAAGCAAGAGTACGTTTGGGCAGATTCGATAGTCCCAACGACTAACAGTTGATGGTCGAGTACTCTGGGCAGATTCGACAGTCCTAGGCACGGGTTGCGACGACGTGCGGGAGTTATGTCTAGAACCGGGGTTTCCATTAGCCCTTGACGGACGGCTGAAAGAATGTGCCGGTCATTCAATTAACGGTGATATCAAAGCAATGATAACAGTGATAGCCAGAGTCATGGATGTTTGGTTGTATCGTCATTCGGACTCAAGAGCGGTATTTTCTGGGTGCTTATCTGATTTAGGCCTTGGTACTTGGAAAACATCGCCCTTGACTCGAGTGATAGTAGCTTTACTTTAAATTGTATGCTCTGCTATGTTTGCTTCTGCTTAGTGTGTGTCTGGGGCTATCACTGTAGAATGAGGTTGGAGTGGGAGGGTTGTATTCCTATTCCTTTTCCTTTATGCTCTTTTGGTATGTTGTTAGTTAATTTACTGCTCACTAAGACTGTTGTCTGACTCAAGGCTTTATGTTTTAATTCTTATTGCCTTGGGCTGTTCGTCCATTTTGGGACGGGCAGACTAGGTAGCAGGTGACAGGTGCTGTTCTCTTCTCACGATGCTAATATCGAAGACGAGCTAGAGGGTTGCATATTATCTTCTTATATGTACTGGATATTCCGCTGTTTTGTATTCTTTGAGAGATATGTAGTGAGGCTTGATGTATTGACTATTTGGATGCTTGTATTCAACTATTATGAAGTTTTATATGATGTCATTTTGTTCTGTAAAGCTTCACTATACATATGTTCTATTGTATTTTGTCCATGCGCTGTGAGTAATACGATAGATTCTGTTGCTTTAATTTACCTTGACAATCGTCCATGGTCGCCTGGCACACTTTACAGCGCACTGTCTCTAGATTCGGTGCAGGGGTCATGGGCGGTCGTCACATTTGGTATCAGAGCCAAGTTAATCGATTTTACCCAATGCTCGCTGAAGTAACCACGTATGAGAGACGTAATTGTATTTTGATGGATGAATACTATATATAATATAGTAGCTTAGTAGAGTTGAGTCCTTTATGCAGTTGTTTCTCTAGATGTTCTAATCATTCCTTTTTATAGATATTGAGAATGAGTTGAAGAGGGAGACCAGCTGCTAGAGAAGGCCGTGCTACTGAAGAGACTGCTGATTATGCAGCCATGTTCGAAGCTATGATGACTTCGATCATGAGAAGGATACCAGTTCCGGGGGCAGCAGTTGATGTTGGAGTTCAAGTCCAAATTCCGAAACCAGTGGATTTTGCTAAGCTGTGCAAGGATTATACTGCTCTTGGAGGGAAGGTTTTCTTGGGAACAGAATCAACTATCGAAGTCCAGAGATGGATAGATGCTTGTAGAAGGATCTTTGGTGATTTGGGAATTGATGATGCAACTAAGAGGAAGTTGGCATCAAGGCAGCTTCAAGGGAGAGCCTCTGATTGGTGGAACTCTATTACCATCGATACTCTGGAGGAAGAGATTACTTGGGAGCAATTCCAAGTTAGGTTTGAAGCTAAGTTCATTTCTACAGCTCAGAAGTCTGTTCTGTTCAAGAAGTTTGTAGAGCTCAAGCAGGGTGGAAGATCTGTTCTTGAGTATGTTTCTGAGTTTGAAGCTTTGTCCAAGTATGCCTGGTCATATATTGAATCTGCTTATCAGAAGAATGAGAAGTTTGTGACCGGCTTGGATAGTTATCTTGGGAGGCAGTTGGTGGATCATTTGGACGATTCATTTGAGAAGCTTGTGGAGAAAGCTCTCAGGCATGAGAGTCTGTTTCCTAAGGATGGATCTGTTGTTGCTGTGACCAGGGAAGAGTCTAAACCCCAGCAGGGTGGAAATAAGAAGAGGAAGCAGCAACAGCAGAAGGGTAAGGATGGCCTGAAGAAGCCGAATGGCGAGGTGACTTGCTACAACTGTCAGCAGAAGGGCCATTTCTCGAAGGATTGTAAGAATCCTAAGGTGCCGATGAAGTGTCATAACTGTGACAAGCCAGGGCACATCAGGAAGAATTGTCCAGAACCGAGGAAGGACAAGCAGATTGTGCAAGCCTATGCTTTAGGAGCTGTTCCGTCGTCTTCGAAAGCTCCTACTGCTAAAGAGAAGGGAAAGAGTGTGGTTGTTCAAGGTACTCTTTTCCTATGTGGTGTTCCAGTTAGAGTTCTGTTTGATACTAGAGCGTCGCATTCGTTTGTTTGTAATGAACTCGTAGGCCGGTTAGGTTTTGCACCGAATATTGTTGATAGGCCATTGGTTGTGACTAATCCAGTTGGGGGTTCGTCTTGTTTGTGTATGTTATGCCGTGGTCTGATTGTGTCGAGTCATGGTTGCTCTTTTGTTTGTGATTGTTTTGTTCTGAACTTTGCGGGGTTTGGAATTATTTTGGGTATGGACTGGCTTAGGAAGTATGCGGCAAAGGTTGATTGCGAAAGGTTGGAAGTGACAGTCGAGAATGTGGAGGGGCAAAAGGTTGTGATACGATGTAAGCATGAAGAAGGCGTCTTCATGAGCTTCATGTATTCGCTAGTTGTTCCACGGGATGGACTGTCTTTAGTGCCAATCGCAAATGGATTCGAGGATGTCTTTGACGAAGTCAAAGGGTTGCCGCCGCATAGAGAGATCGAGTTTCGTATAGATCTAGTTGAAGGAGACAGACCTGTTGTGATGCCTCTTAGGCGGATGGCGCCTAGGGAACAGCAGGAGTTGAGGGTGCAAGTTGATGACCTTTTACAGAAAGGATTCATTCGGCATAGTGTGTCCGAGTGGGGTGCACCAGTTGTGTTTGCAACCAAGGCAGATGGGTCGTTGAGATTGTGCGTCGATTATCGTGAGCTGAATAAGGTGACTAAGAAGAACAAGTATCCATTGCCGAGAATAGATGACTTGTTTGATCAGCTTCACGAAGCTAAGGTGTTTTCTTAGATGGATTTGGCAACGGGATTTCACCAGTTGAGAGTGGCTAAGGATAGTGTGCCGAAGACTGCTTTTAGGACACCATCCGGTTTCTTTGAGTGGCTGGTAATGCCGTTTGGATTGACTAACGCGCCAGCATATTTTGTGGATCTTATGAATAGAGTGTTCAGAGATCAGTTGAACAAGTTCGTACTTGTGTTCGTGGATGATATTCTGATTTATTCCAAAACGGAAGAGGAGCACAAGACGCACTTGCGTATGGTTTTGGAAATCTTGCGGAAACATCAGCTGAAGGCTAAGTTTTCGAAGTGTCACTTCTGGAAGAGTGAAGTGAGGTTCTTAGGCCATGTGATTTCTGGAAGTGGAATAGCGGTTGATCCCGCTAAGGTGGCAGCAATCCAGGATTGGGTTAGACCTAAGAATGCATCTGATGTGAGAAGTTTTCTTGGATTAGCAGGATATTATCGACGGTTTATCAAAGACTTCTCCAAGGTAGCTTCACCGTTAACAGGATTGACGAAAAAGAACCAAGTGTTCAGTTGGGATGCTAAGTGTGAGCAAGCTTTCGGAATCCTGAAAGAGCGATTGACGAATGCTCCTGTTTTGACTATTCCAAGTGGGAATGATGAGATGGTGGTTTACACCGACGCATGTGGTACTGGACTTGGAGCAGTGCTGATGCAGAAGGATAAAGTTGTTGCGTATGCCAGTCGACAACTAAAGCCGCATGAAAGGAATTACCCGACTCATGATTTGGAGTTAGCGGCGATTGTATTTGCTCTGAAGATGTGGAGACATTATCTGTTGGGAGTTCGATTCGAGTTGTTTACGGATCATAAGTCGTTGAAGTATCTTTTCTCCCAAAAGGATTTGAATCTTCGGCAGCAGCGTTGGCTAGAGTTTTTAGCATCATATGATTTTGGTATAGCTTATACTCCAGGAAAAGGTAACGCAGTGGCAGATGCGTTAAGTCGAAGACATGCGGGATTGGGAGCCATGTTTTCAAAATGGAAGAGTCTCGAGTATTTAACTGGATTTGACTTCAGGCCTAGATGTGAATTGGAACCTGAGATGTTGGCAAACTTATCAATAAGACCGACTCTTGTGGAAAGGATTGGCGAGAGTCAAAAGCGAGATGATAAGCTTGTCAAGATTATCCGTGATCTAGAATCTGGAGTGGATCCAGAAAAGGATAAAGGATTCGAGGTCGATCGAGAGGGTTGGCTTCGAAAGCAAGGACGACTAGTTGTTCCCGATATAGATGAATTGAGGAGTGAAGTTTTGAAGGAAAGTCATCACTCGAAGTTGACAATTCATCCAGGTGTAAATAAGATGTATCGGGATATGAAGAGAACCTACTACTGGGAAGGTATGAAGAAGGATGTTGGAAATTTTATTTCCAAATGTATGAACTGCCAGTTGGTAAAAGCCGAGCAGAAGAAGCCAAGTGGATTACTTCAGCCATTAGAAGTTCCTACATGGAAGTGGGAACAAGTGTCGATGGATTTTATCGATGGATTGCCTAGAACCAGAACGGGAAATGAAGGGATTTGGGTCATTGTGGATCGTCTGACTAAGAGTGCACGATTCATTCCCGTTCGATCGACTAGGACTGCATCAAAGTTGGCTGAGTTGTATGTTAAGTGGATAGTTCGATTCCATGGTATTCCGAAAAGTATAGTGAGCGATCGAGATCCATTGTTCACTAGTGGATTTTGGAAGTGCTTCCAGGAAGTTTTGGGAACCGAGTTGTGTTTGAGTACAGCTTATCATCCCCAAACAGATGGTCAGACCGAGAGAGTCAACCGAGTTTTGGAAGATCTCCTCAGAGCTTGTGTTTTGGATTTCGGAGGATCATGGGAAGATCACCTTCATTTGGTGGAGTTTGCGTACAACAACAGTTACCAGTCAAGTATTGGTATGGCACCATATGAGGCATTGTATGGAAGACCGTGTAACTCTCCGACATGTTGGTTGGAAACTGGAGAAAAGCTGATGCTTGGGCCAGAGATGATTCGGCAGACTTCAGATTGTATAGAGATCATTCGGCAACGAATGAAGGCAGCCCAAGACCGTCAAAAGAGTTATGCTGATAAGCGTCGAAAGGATTTGGAATTCGACGCAGGAGATATGGTTTTTGTGAAGATTTCTCCACTAAAGAATGTTATTCGATTCGGGAAGAAAGGAAAATTGACTCCGAGATTTGTTGGACCATTCTCGATCATCGAGCGAATTGGAAAGCTCGCCTATAGGTTGGAGTTACCTGAGAAGATGTCGGGTGTGCACAATGTTTTTCATGTATCATATCTACGGAAGTATGTGCACGACTCGAATACAGTGGTTTCTGCTGATAGCTGTGAAGACTTCGAAGTTGATCCAGTCGATAGAAGACCTCGTAAGCCGCTTCGTGTTGTTGAAACCGACACGAAACAGCTTAGGAGGAAGGTAGTTAAGTTGCTCAAGATACAATGGAGTGACGATGATAACGACTGTACGTGGGAGGTGGAAGACAGGATGAAGGCAGCTCATCCTGAACTCTTCAAGGTATAGCCCTAAGGTGTCGCGTCATCTCACAATATTGTAACTTGTTCTAGTTTTAGAATTCTGTACGCTAAGCTAGAATTGAATGCATGGTTTGTTGATTGTTATGGATGGTAGGCGTACAGAATAGTCTTTGATTGCTTTGTTTGTTTGGAATTTCGGGGGCGAAATTCCTAAGGGGGAGAGAATGTAACGACCCGTATTTTTAACGGATCGACAAGTTCGTCAGAATCTGGAATTTTAGAGTTTTTGAGCCATTTCAGATTTTAGGCGAAAATGGCTAAGTCCTGAGTCGTGAACGACTTAGTGTAAGTCGTGAGTCGTATACGACTTAGGGGATAGGAGCGACTCAGGGATTTGGCTAGTTAAGGGTGTAAGGATAAGTCGTTTGAACGACTTAAGGGGTAGGCGCGACTTAAGGACTGGGCGAGATAAGGCTTAAGTTGTAACAGTTAAGTCGTGACCGAGTTAAGCTGATGAGTCGTACCCAAGTCATCTGATGAGTCGTACCCAAGTCATCTGATGAGTCGTACCCAAGTCATCTGATGAGTCGTACCCAGGTCATCTGATGAGTCGTACCCAGGTCATCTGATGAGTCGTACCCAGGTTATCTGATGAGTCATACCCAAGTTATCTGATGAGTCGTATCCTGGTTATCTGATGAGTCGTCTTACCAGTTGAGTCGTAACCCCAGCTATTTGTTAAGTCGTGACCGACTCAGTAGTTGGCTGCTAGGTTATAAGTCGTAGAATGGGTTATCTCGTCTAACCAGTTAAGTCGTGGACGAGTTAAGGGATGAGTCGTAAGCTGTTGAGTCGCGCGTAGGTGATAACTCGCGCAAGTGGATGAGTCGTAGCCTTTGTGATGAGTCGTATACGAGTTAGTAGTTGAGTCGTCTAACCAAGTAAGGCGTGCGCATTTAAGTCGTAGACAGGGGGTTTGGTGAGTCGTAGGTGCATGCTATAAGTCGGAGACGACTTAGGAGATAGCTGTTTTGTCGTGAGTCATAGGCAGAAGTTAAGTCGTAGGGCTTTGAGTCGTGAGTCGTAAACGACTCATGGGGGCAGACGAGATAGGGATTTCAGCTATAAATAGGAGAGCTTCTCTTCATTTGTGGGATCCGGATTTTGAAGCGACGAAGTGCTGCCATTTTGAGAGCTCGACTTCTACACTTCTTCACTTCTTTTCTCCACTCTAATCTAGTGATTCCTTTCATCCAAATCGAAGATCAAGATTGAAGATTCAAGAGCTAAAGTTGAAGATCTTCATCTTTTCAAGTGAGATTTCTTCGTTTGAAGCGGATTCGTGATAGATCAAGCTTCATCCTTCGCTGTCCAGATCTGAAGCGTGTTGATTTGAGGTTGTTTTGGTGATTTGGTGAGTGGTGATTATCTCTCACACGGATCCAAAGGAGTATATCGGATTGTTGGCTCGTTTTAGTGTTAAAGTAGTGATCTCCATGCATTTTCTTCATCCTAAGTGTAGATTCATGTAGATCCATTGTTCATGATGATGTTACATCCATTTTATCACATGTTAACCTATGCAAGTTCATTCATCAAGTTTGTAGAGATATTGTTCATGTTTTCATGCTTATTGGACTTTCAACTCTTTAATTACGAAAATGCCATTATTGTTATAATTGTCTACTTAGATCATATTTGAATGCTTGATTGTTTGGATTAATGTTTGATTTGATTGATTGATATGAATTAGATGATTGATGGTTTGATTTAGACCGAAGATGATTCAAAAGCTAAGGGAAAGGCTCTTGAAATGGGAAAGCTGCTCGTGGCATATGTAGCGGGATGATGAAGCTCTTATGCATAGATTTGATGACGTCATGTTGAGATGAGGCTTCGCGAGGATGTGATGAAGTGAGGCAATCATGTGATGAAGACTTGGTCTAATCCAGACGGGATCATTCCAAGCATGTTGATAACTCGGTGATATGATTCGAGTTGAGGATAATGAATGGATATGAGAATAGTTGTCGAGGAGGATGACTAGGAGGTTTGGATAGCATCGTTGTTGAAGGTTCTAGCATGCTCTAAGCAAGAGTACGTTTGGGCAGATTCGATAGTCCCAACGACTAACAGTTGATGGTCGAGTACTCTGGGCAGATTCGACAGTCCTAGGCACGGGTTGCGACGACGTGCGGGAGTTATGTCTAGAACCGGGGTTTCCATTAGCCCTTGACGGACGGCTGAAAGAATGTGCCGGTCATTCAATTAACGGTGATATCAAAGCAATGATAACAGTGATAGCCAGAGTCATGGATGTTTGGTTGTATCGTCATTCGGACTCAAGAGCGATATTTTCTGGGTGCTTATCTGATTTAGGCCTTGGTACTTGCCCTTGACTCGAGTGATAGTAGCTTTACTTTAAATTGTATGCTCTGCTATGTTTGCTTCTGCTTAGTGTGTGTCTGGGGCTATCACTGTAGAATGAGGTTGGAGTGGGAGGGTTGTATTCCTATTCCTTTTCCTTTATGCTCTTTTGGTATGTTGTTAGTTAATTTACTGCTCACTAAGACTGTTGTCTGACTCAAGGCTTTATGTTTTAATTCTTATTGCCTTGGGCTGTTCGTCCATTTTGGGACGGGCAGACTAGGTAGAAGGTGACAGGTGCTGTTCTCTTCTCACGATGCTGATATCGAAGACGAGCTAGAGGGTTGCATATTATCTTCTTATATGTACTGGATATTCCGCTGTTTTGTATTCTCTGAGAGATATGTAGTGAGGCTTGATGTATTGACTATTTGGATGCTTGTATTCAACTATTATGAAGTTTTATATGATGTCATTTTGTTCTGTAAAGCTTCACTATACATATGTTCTATTGTATTTTGTCCATGCGCTGTGAGTAATACGATAGATTCTGTTGCTTTAATTTACCTTGACAATCGTCCATGGTCGCCTGGCACACTTTACAGCGCACTGTCTCTAAATTCGGTGCAGGGGTCATGGGCGGTCGTCACATGTCTCGTGATGGCCGAGTATTACATAAATAACACATGGGTCAGACTATGTCTAAATCAAGGGTTAATATACATATGTAACAACATCAGAATAATTCAAGACGATAACCATAATGTCAATCTATATGTGGTAATGTATGCATAGTACATATTTAAAATATCATAGACAATTCCAAAGTATCACTTAACATCAAATATCACAAAATCATGCATAAAGATGTCATCACCTAAATAAAGTCATGCCATTCAATAAATCACAGAATCAATAACAATTGGGTGAATCATCCACATCTAGAAATCATCTTCAAAATCCAGAAATCACCAATAAATGAGATATCATCAAGTATAACCAGGCTAGCACATGCAGCAATGTCCAGGTATGTCCCTCAACCTCGAATAATGAAATACCATCATCAATCAATATAATAACATAGGCTGCTTATTAGTAAATTACATACAATAAATGATATGAGAATCCATTGTACCCTGGACCTCTATCATAGGTATAATCTCATCTGCTCATATAGAATAGCTAAAAATAGATCATGACAGGAGAATGACTGTACGATAGACATGAAGTCCTAAGTAAAGTAATATCATAGCATGTAAAGATAATGGCTATCTGCCTACTCCATGAGCACAGGGGTTATCCACTCAGATCCACTCTTACTCAAGTGAGGTGTATTAATAGTATATGACATTCTATCACTCGTTAGAACAAGAAGGGAGACTGATAGCTAACCGCTTACTCTAGGAACACATGGGCTATCCATCTAGATCTATTCCTACAGTCTTTAATTACCTTCACAGTAATCATGACATATATCCATCAGTGTGCTCGTCAATGCAAGGACTTCCAGTCACGACTCGAATCCTATCTCTATGGTAAAAGACTACTAGCCTAGGTAACACAGTGGTTAAGGGCACACAGATTATCCACCTGGATCTGCTCCTCATCTATTATAATAAGAAAAGGTGTTACAGATCTGGGGTGTGACCCCATGATCAGGCCGCTTGGATGGATGCTAGCCATCTGGCCCTCTCTAATGCTAATAAAAGTAGTACATCATGATAGTAGCATATATTACTAATAAATATAGATCCGAAGCCTTGCTCATCGTTAGGCATGAAGCATTACTCACTAAATTTGTACATGAAGCCTTACCAATCACTACGTGCATCACTTGACACCAATATCATTATTCCCTTAATGTAAGTGTCGTCTACTTGCAATGAATTATCGAATAAATATCACATCGACATTCCATACCACCACATGATACTCAATCATTTATTCATTGCTTATAAACTACACTTAAAGCCCATAATATTATATATAATGAGTCTAAAGAATAACCATAGAAATATTGCCGAAAATCCCAATACCATATAGTATTATAACTCCATTTATTCATATTCCTCATCACATAGAATTAAAGGTCATAAAATCATATTGAAGGTTGTCATCACCTTATCACATCAAAACTGCTAGTCAAGTCGTTATCAATGATGAATCTTTCATAACATCAAATTCAGTAAAGGAAAGATGAGAAATCAAAAAAGCAGAATAAAGTCTCAACAATCAAATATATAAGAAATATTCTTATTTAAGCTTATTTAAAATATTTATTACTTTAAAATACTTGAAACATTAACTAGGAAATTATTTCATATTTTCCAGAATTTATATCATCTTTGAAATAATTATTTAAACCCAAATATGAATTTCCTTTCAATAAAATAACTCTAAATATATTTTAAATATTAGATTTAAATTAATATTTTAATATATCTATATCATAAAATCTTTATTTTTATTTATCAATGCAATTATACTTTATTTATACATATAATATATTTTTTTCTTTTCTTTTATAAATACACACGTTCGTAGGCGACCGAAGGCACCACCAGCCGATCGCCAACAGTCGACCGATTAGGGTCGATCAGTCATCCTATTTGTCGACCTACTATGACCTTTATTGATCGATTTCGGGTCCTCTCCTTCTCCTTCTTGCCATTGATCACTACCAGTTCAACGGATATACGATTATATGCACCCATACGTCAATCCAAACACAAATACATATGAATTTTGATGATTAAACATCATTATATGAGTACAAATACTCACCTTGCTTCCTGCTACCATTCTTCTTTTTCCTTTAATGTAAGCTTGATATGCTCCTAATCTTGATCTAAATTTGAATTTTCTTCTTAGCACTACATTCAACAAGGTGTTAAATTACATATATTTGGATTTAGCAATTTATTGGAATTTATATTGATTTTAGAATGGAGGAAGAAATGTGGATTTCTTTTATTCTTTAAAATTTTAAGATGGAAAAATGATGGAGGAAGAAGTACCATATATCATTTTTCATGAAAAGGAAAGATGATACAAAGCTCGGGAAAAATCTGGATAAGCACTTGGGTTTGGATTTAAAGTTTGGGCTTGGCCTTAGGAAAATAAATATTTACTTATTTATTATCTTTTATCATTTCTTTACATATATAAAACTAATTACTATTTAATTCAAATTACAATAATTTCCAAACAAAAACTATTTTTATATTTCTCAAGTAATTCAAATTATGGAATTTTCTAAAATTTATTTCCTACAAAATTTTCTTATTTTAGTTATTTATTCATAGGAATTCAATTTAGCCCATTTAACAAAAATTAATTTCAATAACCCAAATTAATTCAAATTTCAACTTTAAAATTATTTCTTACTCAAATCAATAATATTTATTCCAAATATAATTTTACAAAATATTATTTCCATGTTTTAACTTATTTTAATTTAATTACCCCAATTTACATTTTAAGTTCATTTATTAACTCAATTCCAAAATTATTCTAATTTGATATTTAAAAATTCATTTTAATCAACTAAATTAGTATTATTAACTTAAATTAATTACTACTTAAAAACCTAGTTGTTACATATTTTTCCTCTTAAGAAAATTACGTCCTTGCTATTTTCCTTAGGGAAAAAAAATATAAGTTGATAAATCCCAGTTTACTTTACCATTTATAATTTAAAATACAAAATAAAAAACTAACAATACAAATTTCACAATACTTTATCCTTACTATCTCGAGTCTACACTGATGATGATCTGTATTGACCCGTTTAGTATCAAATATAGTAAAACAAAACCAATGATTAGACCTTTCATAATTGGCCTATCAAAGACTCAAATTCATCTTAAAAATATTGTAATACTTAACTCATGAATACTCCACAAAGATATTAATAATTAATAATTTATGAATTACTTTTTTACTTCAAAATATATACCAAGAATGGAAATTATTTTCCCTAATTATTGAATACTTTGCTTTAAAAAATTCATTTCTAAATAGTTTTCCCAAAGCTCTCATTTTGTAAACAATTTAGATACTAACCAAAATTAGGATTCCAATCAACTAACTTCAAAATGCTTTGACTAAAACCAAAACCTTTCTAAAATAACTATAACGACCCGGGACTTTCGATCCTCAAAAATCGACATTTATACGTTCACTGTATAGAATACCGAGTAATCGAGTGCCGAAAATACCAGATCATTAGTGTTTAAGAAGAAAAGGGATAGAAGAAGAAATAGAAACAAAAACATAGAATCTCACAATCATAGTGGAACAAAATATAATAATAACATAAACAGTCCATGAAGCTGTTTAATAATATATACTCAATTCAATTTACAACATCAATTAGAGTTATACAATACTATCAGAGTTATACATTTTTATATACAGAATGAATACTGCAGTGGAATATATACTAGTAGATGAGATATGCTAATTCTTCATCTTCGTCCTTCAGAATAACTGTCTTCGATAACTAAAAAGCTCGGTCTGACCCGAGTGTAATGACAACAAAACACTCGAGTCAGGACTAGAAGTTCTCATGTAAGTAGTCCTACTCAAGTGAAAATGTACAAGTAACTCAAGAGATGTTACGGGGTTTTCCATCTCTTAAGGATCCGTCAAACTATTTATATATACAATAGATTACGCTATATATGTAGTGTCTAGTAGTAATATAAAATATCAAAATAGCATTAAGGCTTTACATTGGCCCCCCTTAACACTCTTTTAAGCACTATCGTACAGTTTGCATATAAAACACTAGTAAACCGTCGGTGGATAGGGATGTGTCATGATACGACGACACTAAACCAAAATCGTAGTGGTCTCATATAGGTATAAAACTATGACAAGGTACGTGAGGCAATGCCCAAGGTAGGATAATACCAGTTCGGGTCGTATGGCTGGTGGTAACGCATCATAGCAATGACCGCCCACCGCATCCAACACTCCCATAATCGAAGGGTGATCACCAATAAAAACCAAAATAAGGATATTCAAACGAAGAAGTGCGTCCACTCGGGGTAGCTAGCCCACTTGGCCCTATCAAGCCGTCATGTTTTAGTCATTTCAAATTAGCACAAGTGTCGGGCCAATCCATCATCGTTCTCTTTCTTTAAATCCAGCAAACATACGCCAAATCCAACTACTTCGTTCTGAATCATCACTCCACGTATGTAGTTATTAAAGTGGTTCCGGTATCGACAGAGAGTATGCCCATATCCGGCTCCGGTCTCTTTAATAACCAACATCGTTTTCACACCGATTGGATATTTTATTAAATCAAAATATTCTTTTATTTCAAATATCATATTCTCATTTGACTTCAACAAATTTGGATTTAAAGTCTAAATTTCAATTTTAAACAAATAATTCGTTTTTACAAAATTGTCCACATTGAATACCTATTCCATTTAACAAAGTTAATTAAGTCTTAAATTACAAAAGTTTTATTATTAAATATTCAATTTAATTTAACTTCGGAATTAATTTACTTAAACACTTTTAATTAAATTTTAATTCAAACAATTTAATCATTATATTTTTAATTCAATTAAATCAATTAAAGATTCTCTTTTTAATTAAATCAAATATTTATCTTTAAATTCAATTATTATATTTTAATTCAATCAAATCAAATTAAAATTAAATTAAATCTTCATTTAAAATTTAATTACATATATAATATTAACACTTTATTAAATTTTAAATAACCAACTTAATGAGTTAAAACCATTAACATTTAACATGACCATTATTAATTTAATTTCATAGTTTAAAATAGTTCAATTAATCTTTCATTTAAAAATCTAAATTGACTTAACGGATTTCAAAATTTATATTAATTTCAACATAAAATTTCAATTATAAATTCACGTTAAATTTCCAATTTTTTCTTAATTTCAAATTTAAATATTTAAAATCCAAAATAAATTTTAATTGACTAATCGGTGTTTATTATTTAATCTTCTATCCTAGGCCAAGTTATTTAATTTGGATATTTATCATTTCAACCTATATCCCGGTTCAAATTCAGTGTCCAAATCAATGCATACGACATAATATAACAGTGATATGTATCAATAAATCAATCGTCTTACAATATTCAAATTTTTCCATAGTTAACAGGTTTTCATGCAATTGGGACTGAAATCAATAATTCCAACTATTTCAACCAAATCACATATCGCAACGTCAACAATCAATGATTTCCACTTTCAATATCGATCATAATTATCAACCAACTATTTATAACATCGTAGGATACTTGCATATGAAAATCTAATCGTGAGCTTAAAATCGCTCACCTTTGCGGCTATCGACAAGCAAATATGGCGATACGGACATGGATACATGCATATGTACATGAGCTATGCTATGGTGCTGCATACGGGGAACTTCGGGGAAGTAGACTACATGCATCGAGTGGTGATGCGACTAGGCGGCTGTGGGTTTGGGTTCGATCGTGGGTAGTTGGAGCGGGCTGGTGGTCGTGGGTAGGGGACTTCGGTGGCAGGTTGGGTGTTCGACAAGGGAGTGGGGATGGCTTCGGGGCTGATTTGTCTGGAAGTGCGGATGGAATTGTGAGGAGGCGCTCTAGGAGGTTGTTGGGTCGGGAGGTAGACTGAGGTGGGCTAGAGTCCAGCGAGGCGAGGCAAGGAGCAGGGGAGGCTCGGGTGGTGGGTTTCGGTGCTAGGAGGGGGCTAATGAACGGTGCGATTAGGTCAGAGGAGCGAGCGGAGCTGGGTTGTAAGCGGCAGGGACTGGGTAGGGTTTGGTTTGGTTGCAAGGGCCAAGGAGGTGGTGGACGGTGTGGGTTCGGTGGAGGAGGTGGGGATGCGGAGGGTGGTGTCTGGGCTAAAAGGAGGGGTATGGAAGCGGGTGGCTGAGCTGAAGGAGGCGAGGGTAGAGGTCGGTGGCAGCGGTGGAGGGGGACGTAGGTCGTGGGTGAGTAGGGTGGCTGGTGCCTGGGTGTTGAAGTGGAGAAAATATAAAGGAAGGGGAAACTAGTTACATGGGTTGATATATACTTGCATATTTTCTAGCAATTCCCACAGACAAGAATAATGAGAAGGAGAAGAAGAAGCAGCATGTATAAATAGAAGAAAGGGGTGCATGAAGGCTCATTAAATGCAGCATATAATTAGATAAGGGGCGCACGCAAGGTATCGGCTGAAAGGAATGTTTTGCAAGCTGAAAGAATGTGTGAAATGATGACCTCAGGCACGGTCATGGACCAATATTTCAACCATGTAGCGTTTTGCCATGGAAGCCAAAATATGAAACAAATATATCACGAAGACCAGCGCGATGAGATGAATCCTACGATGTAATCAAATCTGTGCTACGACGTCCGTAGCAAAATCTCGTCTGTCGCCGCTGTTACCGCTTCGAAATTGGACGACAACGGAAATTCTAGAATAACGGAACTATAGAGGTCGGAATTGGACGGAACGAACTTTGACGTTTTAATCAGAAAATTCTCTAGATCATTTCTATGTAAAAATATTCATACTTTAAAATTTTATAATTCGCACTAAAAATCTATGCTGACCGAGTTTCGAACAAATTTTGATGCGAAACAAATTTTATTGGTCTTATTTAAATAGACGCATTTCAAATATCTAGTTCTCGTTGTTAAATTTTATTGTTAAAAATGAATTTAATTTCAAAATCTTCCTTAAAATTTTTATTCAAATCGTTGAAAATTCTAGGTCGTTACAATAACTTTCTCTAAAATTTTCATTTCACTATTCCATATAAACACTTTTTAAAATACCCCGATTATTAACCCCTTTCCCACAACTTTTAAAATTTACACACACCTACAATGAAAAATATTTAAACATGTTTATTAAAATTACCTTTCAAAACTAAAATATGTCCCTTACCAAAACAATTCTCAAAAAAATATTTTCTTCTAAAAGAAATATTATCAAAAACCATTCATTATTTAGTGTAAATACTTTTCAAAACATTCCCTTCAAACATAACTTTTCACTACGAAATCAAAGTCAAACAAATTCTTTCCTCTAGTAATTAATAAGTGCATAAGAAAATAAACTTTCTTTCCCTTATAAAATTTACTTAACTCCAAAATATTAGGTTCAAAAAGTTATACTGCTCATAATATTTCACATTCACTTAAATTAAAATATTTAAGTTATGTATAATATTTCACATTCGCATAAATTAAAATATCCATAGAAACCGATACAAGTCATAAACGATCTTTCATAAATTACACATAATTAATTTCAACACGCAACATATATATCTATACTTATAAAATATCTTTTATAATCCACTTCTATATCAAAATAATAAATATACTATCATGTCAAAATATTCACCAAAATATCTTTCCCAAATCTTATTTTTACTTTTCCAAATAACATACCTTTCCATACCAAACTATCCCTTTGGGTATTTATCAATCACTACATAATGTCTATAATATCACATAATCACAAAAGTCAAAGTATTCAAAATTATTTAAATTTCCAAAATGTAGCTCATGATATTTTTTCCATAACTTTATTTTCAAAACAAAGTTGATAACATTTCCCAAATCGTATATCTTCATAGCCACTTTCTAAAACCTAAAAAAGTTTCCTACTTATTTACATTTTACATATTTCATTAAAACATCATTTCAAAATAATATTTTCCTTAACAAAATATTTTATATCCTTTCTTAAACCATCACTTATCATTTTCAAAATATATATCGAAATGTTTCTTTAAAATATTGTTTTTTCAAAACACTTTCTCAAACTATTTCATATACTTTTCCAATTAACTATTGCTTTCAAAAAAAAATTACAAGTCATTATGAAACATGTTAAACTTTTCAAACCATTCAAATCTTTTTAAGAACATTAGAGCCTTTACATCACTTTTTAACCCTTTCAAAATATTTAAATCTTGACAAAATATTTAACTTTCCAATATGATGTTTCCAAACGCGTCATTCCACTATTTAGGAATTCTTATCGATAATGTTGGCCAGACACATCTAACAGAATTCTAAAACCACTCAATGGACAAATTAACATGAATTTATTACAAAAATGTCTGTAAATGTTATCTTCACAAATTCTTTAATATACTTGCTTCTATAGGGCTTTTATTAATTTATTTTAAAACTTAATCTAATATCGTACTTATACTTTTCAAGAGATTTCTAATTAAAACATTTGCTTGGTTTCCAAAAACATTTAATAATAAACTATATATATAAATATATATATATATCTGTGTATGTGTGTCAAAAGTCTTTTTTTCTAACAACTACTTAATAACATCCAAATATTTCCAAACACCCTTTAAATATATTAAAATGATAAACCATTACAATAAACATTATATATGCCAAACAAACACCATAAACATTTATTCATAACAAGTAAAGATCAAAATTTGAATCATTCCACAACTTCGATAAATACATACGAATATTCAACCAAATAATAATCAAAATTAAATTCAATGCAAACAATTATCAATAACCCAATAAACATAAGAAACAATGATCAACGCATTTAGTGGAAAATTAATTTATCAGTTTCCACTATGCACTTTGACCAAAATCAAATCAAAACACAACAATTCAATATTAAGCCACCAAAGGTCTAATATTCAACACCGACTCTAACTCTACTGGTCGGTCAACTCTTCCATCTTCACTACAACAACTCTTAATTATTTTTAAAAAGTTAAAGTAAAAATATCATATATATATATATATAAAATAACAAATACGTCCCCAGATGATTACCCTAGTATTCATCATATATACCTACTATACCTTACTATATGGTAACTACTCATCACACCCAAGGGGACAGGGACTCTGTGTCTCATGTAAGGCCATGACTCATGTCTTATATATATACAATGTATTGTTCTGAACCCACTCTGATACCAAATGAAATAGTGCCTTTCACATGTATGGGCTCCGTAGTAGCCACTGCCGGTACCTCAGACATACTAGTTTTATGGCCAGCCTCTCTACTATCGCATACAATAAACCCACAAATGGGACGTGTAAGGGTAAGAGTAAAAACTTTACCATTGATCACAAGGCAAGAACCCCCTATCAAGTGGACACAATAACTAGCTCTAATACCGAATGAAACACCCCACCTCTATACCCATACTATCCAAGAGTATTACTAGGTAATACTATCAGATAATATGGAGAATGAGGATATATTGGGTACACATGTGAATATTCCCTTGGACTAACACTAGTACGTATTTAAACATTGAATAAATAACTCATCTATACGTACACAGTATCGGCACAAAGCAATAAACATGTGTATCTCAAGGATAGAATAATACACAATATATAATAAATAACAGAGAACACAGAGTCAGAATAGCAGCGATAATATATATTAGTAAATATACACGGTATGTTCACTATCTCAAAGTGCAATACAATGTATGATCAATATACAATACATTGTTATATATATTCAATGAGTCTAGCTTACACAAATATCATACAATAATCCTAAATATGATACCTCCACTAAGCCCACTAACACAAGCTGGTCATATTGTCCTTGTACTTGAAATGACTTGGGCTGACCCGAGTATTACATAAATAATGCATGGGTCAGACTATCTAAATCGATGGTAAATATACATATGTAACTCACTATGTGCAGGGTGTAATAATATGATAACACTATCAAAATAACTCAAGACGATAACCATAATATAAATCTATATATGGTAATGTATGCATGGAATTTAATTGTTAAACCGGAATTTGGTTCAACGTTCAATATATGTGTACAAAAGGGCATGTTCAAATAAATTCCAATAATACCCTTTGGTTTTATGAGAATTCACAAGTTTGTTTGAAACATAGTCCATAAGTTCAAAATAGGAAAATTCATAAGTCAATAGGGAAATCCATAAGTCAATAGGCAATATAGGTAAGTCCATAAGCCAATAGGCAATGTAAGCAAGTCATGTCCTTTTAATCATGAATATGTTACAAGATGTGAAATATGCAATTTCTTAATTTTTTTCAAGCCCTAATTGACAAATATGTTTCCTTCTCCTTCATTAGTATATTTCCATAAAAAGGCATTAAGAGAGAAAAAGAAGTTAAGGGCCCCCTTCCATGAGGGGGTATATCTATATTTATAGTGGTTGGAAGGAGGTACGCTTGCTCCAATTGGCGATGTGGGACTTTGATTGCTATTTGTTTCCATCTTGGTGGTAGCCTTTTAGATGGAGCTTGTGAATAAATGTGAAGGCCTTTGGAGCTTTATGGAGGAAAATACACCAATCCCTCTAGAACTCGTCTTTGTGAATGGCTTTAATCCTCTTTCCTTGTATGATCTTTGACGTCCCATGGCATGAATGTTATGTGTCATGTAATATTCATGAAATACAGCATTGATTCACTCGGTGCTTATTTTATTATGTAAATGGCTTTCGATATGGAGCGATGTTGACATTGATGTAGAGCAGCATTGTTAATGATGCGGTGTTGTTGCAAAGCGACGTTAGTAATGAACCAGCATCAATTATCATCCCATCTTCATGGATGCACGAGAGTAGACTATGATGATACTCCCAAAGTGGAGTACCGATGACAACCCATTCCTAAGAAATTTGACGTCATTGAAGAGGCGGGATCAATAAGAAGTAGAACTGATAACTTGTGGCATGGTCTATCGACGATGCTGGTTGATTCATGGCGTTATCGTAAGCAATATCTTTTGATGGATGATGAAGTGCATGTTAGAACCTCTCCTATTGGATTTTAATAGCAACAACTATACAATCATACTATACAATATCTTCACTAATATACAGGATTATCAAAGAAGAAAGAGCTCTAGATTTCGGACGATCAAAGGAAGACTAGAGTAAAGAGCTACATCAAGACGGACTGAAAATAAGGTCATATACGTGTTTAATATCTTAGATTATCTTGTACAATCTTCCTTGAGTTACATGAGCGTACAAACACATATCCTTAAAATTTGCACAAAACATGATTTACCGTTTATAGAGATGATCATGTAACCAGACGTCTGAGAACATACATCAGACGTCTGGCAACATATATTTTTATTTTTGATGCTACCAATTTTATATTTCAAATTCACAAACGAACAGATGTCTGGCCAAGATTTCCAGATGTCTGATTGACTGCAATTGCCATATTTCTGAAAAGACGCCTCTTTTCTTCTTCACATAGACACAACTCTTATCAATGGTTACAACGATAGATGAAAAGGAATGAATTAAACATTTGCATCCAATAGACAAAACTCTTGATAATATATATATACAATCAAGTTTTGAGATTCAAAAATTAACTTAACTATTTTCGAATCTTTCTCTTGAATTCAAACTCTTGCTTTCATAGTAATCTCAAAATATCTTTATACATCATCAAATAACTTTTGGTGATAAGCATTCCTATAAATCCACATGCACATACACTCATACTTAAGAAGATATTATAGGAATACTGTATCAGTAGTCAATATCAGTGTTATGTAGAACACAAGCTTATCAAAGAAAATACGTTTGTATAAGCCTATTCCTTCAGGCGAAGCGAGGATTGTTGTTTAGTGAAATACCGAATGAAAGCTTCGAGACTAGACGTAGGATGGGAGGTCCAAACCAGTATAAAAACTCGGGTGTGCTCGTTTTTATACATTGCTTTTTATACTCTATTGCATTGTTATATTTAGCTCATATGTTGGTATACACTCACATACTAATATACAAGTCATATTAGATATGATCCACTACACTTACAGTACGACGTCGCTTGGAAGAACCACTAAAGTGATGCAGCATCTACAATCCATTTGACTTCAATGAGGGACGGAGTGAGACCTATGCAACTTTAATCAAATCGGACATCCCCCTTTTCCCTTATTGATATAATGTGGCACCAATGAATCATGGAGTGATGAAGTTCGATGTGGTTGAGGAGTGATATTACTTGAGGCTCAACATTAAAAGAATGTGTCATCACTGTTGAAGGAAAGTGGCATTATATAGATGCAATGTCATGAAGGAGTAATATAGTCAAGAAGCGACATCGACATTGCCTTTGGCATTGATAAGGACATGGATGTCGACATTTATATCGATGTCACTTGAGAGATGCTCTTGGCTCTTAAAGGCGACGTAACTTATTACTTCAATATTTGTCGTTGTAATAATCGACCTTTTAATATTTCCATTTTCCTTTTATGCTCACTCTCTTTGAAAATTATATGGATAACATTTGCCCCCCTCATTGTATAGAAGAAGCATTTTACTCTTTAGGGTTAAACCAAGAATTCTTTTGCATTGCCCAATTCTTTATAAGGCTTTCTTCCTAATCCTGTTTATTTGCATAATACAAAACAAATAATAATTTTCATTATAACTAAATATTTAAATCTTTAGTGATCCTTTCTAGATTTTATCAGGCTATGAGTTAACATGTAGTTAGGGATATTCCTGCGTTCTTATATATGAGTCAAGTTTATTTTCAATAAATTATTGAATATTGATAATTTTTCGAATAGAAGCTTAGGAAATCATATGGTGGTCTTATTTTCCTAAATAATTAAATTAGAAAGTTATCTGATAATTTTATTAGAAGGAAGACTGGCAATTCATTTTGGCCATAGGATATTTATCCCGAATAGAAGTCAAGAAAATTGTTTGGCAATAATGGAATACTAGAAAATCCTTCTAATAATAATAGAAGACCATAAATTCATCTGATAATAAAAGAAGACCAGAAATCTATATGGCAATAGAAGACTGGAAATCCATCTGATAATAATAGAAGACCAGAAATCCATATGATAATAGAAGACTGAAAATCAATCTGATAATAATAGAAGACCAGAAATCCATCAATAATAATAGAAGACCAAAAATCCTTATTTGGCAATTATAAAAAACCTGAAGTCCATCTCTGGTAATAATAATAGAAGTCCAGAAATCCATATTTGGAAATAATAAAAGAAGTCCAGAAATCTTTATTTGGAAATAATAATAGAAGTCTAGAAATCCTTATCTAGAAATAATAATAGAAGACCAAAAATTCTTTTGATAATAATAATAAAAGACAAGAAACCGTTATCTGGTAATAATAGAAGAGGACCAGAAATCCAAATCTTGCAATAATAATAGACGACCAGAAATCCAAATCTGGTAATAATAGCTCATATCTAATGGACTTTCCTCTAGAAAATTTGTTTGTTTTAATAGATCTTCTTTTAGAAGATTGATTGATTTGGAGCACTACTTGGTTCGGACTTTGATAGATCTTCCTCTTGAAGATTGACTGATTTGGAGCACTAATTGGCCCTGATTTTGATAGATCTTCCTCCTGAAGATTGATTCGGTTCTTTAGTGAGGCCTATGGTAACTAGCACTAAAGGCTTACTCTGTCCTCCCTCTAGGAGGTGCTTCAGTGAGGCCTTTAATGATAGCACTAAATGCTTGGTTGGTGCTTTAGCAAGGCCTTTGATGACGGTGGTAATGGCTCACTCCATCCTCCTTTTGGAAGGTCCTTCAATGAGGCCTTTGATGATGGCATAAAGGCTTTCTCGATGCTTTAGTGAGGCCTTTGATGACGACACCAAAGGCTTACTCCAACCTTCCTCTAGAAGGCGCTTCGATGAGGCCTTAGATGATGAAACTGAAGGCTTCGATAGGGCTTTTGCTGGCCAAGAACCTCTTGCGGTCATGAGCCTTTGATGGCCTAGGACCTCTTGTAGTCATGAACCTTTGATGGCTAGGGCCTTTGATGGCCCAGGACCTCTTGTGGTCATATGCCTTTGATGGCTAGGGCCTTTGATAGCCAGGGACTTCTTGCAGTCATAAGTCTTTGACGGCTAGGTCTTTTGATGGTCAGGGACCTCATGCGGTCGTGAGCCTTTGATGGCCAAGCTTTTTACCTTAGAAGAAAGGTGATAAACTTTTATTTTATTCATCCATTGTTGGGAAATATGGCCATAAATGTTTGGCATTCCATTTTCTCGTTATGACATTGCCATTGGACCAGCAGAGTTTATAAGTCCAGGCGAGATTACTTTGTGTATGATTACGGGCCCTTCTAATTTGGCCTTAGCGGCCCATCTATCGGATTCTTTGTATTTTAATGACTCTTCAGAGCACTAGATCTCCTTTCTGAAATGATCTTCTTGTTATTTTGGAATTGTAATACTTGGATATTCTTCTTTGATGTTCGGCCATTTACTTAGCCGTTTTAGTTCATTGATCGCATTTGGAGACTTTCTTTTATCTCTTAACCCATATATGGAATTTAATCTCAACTTTGATTGGAAGCATTAATTCTTATGCTTAGGAAACTCATCATGTCATGTCTTGATATGCCTAAATGTGAGTGGTAGTTATTCCATCCAATTTACTTTTCATAAAGTATGTAGTAAGAGTTGGGGAATATTCCTTTATATATGTAACCCTTTAATGAATCCATGCTCTTTAGGAGTAATTTTCCTTTTTGATGCACTTCATGTTCAAATGCACTTTGTGGTTTCATTAGTAATTGACACTCTCGTTCTTATAAATAGAAATCCCATGATTATTTCAGATACTTTGCATTAATCATATGCTAAATCCATACTAAGGTAGGGATCATGGATGCTTTTTAGAACTCGGTATAGTTATGTTGGAGCCACACGATTCTGAAGTCAATCTATGTAGGACAATTTTATCCAAGTAGAAATCGAGATTACGAGTATTTTTAAATTCGAAGCAAACCTATAATCCAAGATATCTTTTACCGCTTTGTAATCTCATTATCTTTTTTCAATTGATCTTTGTAGATTTAGTTTGAACCTCGTAGTTTGAAAATTACAACATTGGAGAGGGATTTTTACTTCTAAGTTCTTGAGTTTCTTCCTTGCTCTGTCTTGATATAATGATCATCTTGCCAATGATTTCTTGTCTTTTGCTATGCTCTACCTGACTAAGATAATCTGTATAGAAATCCTTTCTCAAATCTTTCTTTGTTTGACATATGGGTAACTCCTTCAAAGTTTTTTTTCCTCTTTGGATCAACTATCTCTTGATTAATTCGTCCCTTTTGGCTGCTCATGATCATAGCCCTTGATAGATGTTTTCATTTCTTAGCTTTTCAAAACTTACTTGGTGTGGTCCAATGGTCCGGATAAGAGATTTCATTCCCAATGTTCAAAATTTGAAGGAAATTTTGTAAAACTTATAATCTTATAATAGAAATGTAAATCTCGAATAAGAGACTAAACAATCATGATACAAGAACCAATAGACCTTTAACTGAGAACACACTCTTCTAACTAGAGTTTTTAAAATAAGCCATGATAGTTTTGAAAACCATTCATAGTTCTAAATAGTATATACTTTTAAGAACTTTGCAAATTCCGTTTTGAAATAGATAGACATATGGAATAATCAGTAATACATTTTTTGATTTGCAAAGAATATTTTTTTCTCAGAGATATGCATGTTAAAATTTCCTTTGGATAAAATTGCTTGTTAAGGTAAATATTGGTGTGTGTTATTACACCTTTGCCAGATATAAAATTGTACCTTATCAGGTCTTCTCAGAAATATCTCATTTATAAGTCTGAAAAGTCACAATTCATGAACTGATAGACTCCGTAGACAATTACATGCTTTTCTATAAGAATTCCTTCTAGTGAAATAACATTTCTCAAAGGATTATATTATTGTATTAAGAAACAGAATTTTATATGTCGTTAGAAATTCATTGGTATGAGAAAGTATCTTTTGCTATTTAAAGCCATTCTTATAAACAAAAAAAATATATATACGTATTTGGAAATCACGATATATGGAATTTCATATAAGAAACTTAAGGTATAAAAAATTAATGTGTACGAGATCAATTAATGCAAATGAATCCATTGGTGTAGTTGACATTCCTTGATATTATTTAATATGGTTGAAGTCATCTGTCATTTTTAACACTGATTGATTCATTCAACATCATCTGGTTTTTCTTGAAACTTAGCTCGATATCTTTTAGTTGTGCGCTAGAACTAGTACATTCCAAATTTGTTGACGGTATCATTCAATCCATACGTCATCACTTATCCATTTGGCATAACGGCATCACTTAAACAATAAAATATTGCTTGCTAAAATCCATAATCACATAATAGTTATGCTTTACTTGAAGTTCGAAGTCTCTTGTGAACTTAGAATCATGTATATACCATTCCCGTATAAACTTAAGACTGTGCACATGCCCCAAATCACTTTGGTCTGAAACTTGATGAGATATATTTCGAAATCAATTTTTCACATACTCAAAAGCTTTTATATTTAAAATCACGTGCATTCATTCAATTCTTATAGGTTTGTTTTCAAAACTAATACTTGGTATCAATTTATACGAAACAGTCATCTATATAAAAAAAAATATATCCATGATACCCAAAACATGTTTAAAGTTTGCACTTATGAAACCATCTCTTATGAATATCTGAAGTTTATGTATATCTGGAAGCCTGCATATATACAGAACTTTATATCTGAAAATCTTTGTACACATGAAAATCGATACTCACATATACCCGAAATCTCTTTATACATGTAACTCGAATGAATTGAGAAATTCCATAATTGAAAGTTGACAATCATTTGAAATTTTATATTTACTCAAAACTTATGTATTTGAAACTTATACATTTAAAAATCTCTTTTGCGAAATATGCATGCTTTAAAACCCAAGTATGTTTGAAGATGACACATGTTCGAAGTTGTCTTTATTCGAAGCTTATGTTTATATTTGAAACCTGATACAGCGCAATCTACCAACTCATTAGATTTGAGTCGTTCAAGGACCTTAGGTCGCTCACGACCTAGTGAAGGTCGCTCGCGAGTTAATGGATTCAGCGTTAAGGCATGCAAGCAACCAAGCGAGATAAACAAACCAGCGCACATTTCATTAGGTCGCTCCGACCATTCGAGTTTCGACTTTGACGAGTTACGACCTATGTTAGGTTGCAGAATTTCTTATATTGCTTTTTCTTAAGCCGTTCTCTTGTGCCGAAGCTTAAGTCGCGTTCATTTTAGGTCGCTCAAGCAAGTTAACGACCTTATGCCGCATGAAGCAAGCCGTTGTTGGTTAAATTGCTTGGTGTCGTATGTTGTTAGGTCGCGTGAGTCTTAAGTCGCGTATGTGCTGTGTTGCTTAGGTCGCGACTTGTGTTCTGTTGTTAAGTCGTTCACTGTTATGTCGTTATGTGTATATGTTGAGTCATTATTTGTTAAGTCGTGTACTGTGTTGTATGTACTAGGTCGTTTACTTGTGGTAACTTGTATTTTGTTAGGTCGTTTGATCTGTTAGGTCGTTAGCGACCTATGTTAGGTCGGTGAAGGCTGTGTTGTGTTATTGTAACCTTATAAATAGGGATGGTGGTGTCATTTTTAAAACGGTTGATTTTGAATAAAACTTTGTTTGTGTGCTTTGTGCCACTTTGAAATTGGAAGTTGAGTGTGAGCTCCTTTCTCCATCTTGGTATTTGAGTTCGCTCGAATCAACGGATTTGAAGCCGATTCACGGTATCTCGTGCGCGAGATCAACGTTCGAAGAATCGTAGATCTTTTAACACGGTATCGTGCGCGATCAAAGTGTTGGAGATAGCTAGAATCCGGTATCTTTGAGATCAACGGATTTGGGCATTTGGTATTTTTTAATCCATCGATTTCTACTTTCATCGTTGTATCCATTTCGTGAATATCTGCTGCGTCAGTTTGGTATCAGATCTAGACTTAGCCAATCATAGCTAAGCCAAGTCTTGGAGCCAAGGAGAAGAGTTTGTATTGAAGTGTAGAAGGCCGTGCATCACTTTGTTGTTCAAGGCCGAGAGTTGAGCCGAGCTAAGTTGAAGTGTGAAGTTCAATTTGAAGTTGAAGCCGTGCATTGTTTTGTTCAAAGTAAGTCAAGGCTGAGAGTTTAAGTGTTGGATTTGTGAAGGTTTGACAATGCCTCCGAGAAGAGTTAATCGTCATCGGAATATTGCCGATGTGTATAGAAGAGAAGAAGCTGAGCAAATGGAACAACGTATCAATGAGAAATTTGATGAAGGCATTGGGAAGTTAGAGAAACTGATGATTGACATGAATCAAGGTCAAAGGAGAAGGTCGCCAGTCTCGAACCATGGAGGAATCAGAGTTTCGCCATCGATTACGGAAGCGAGGAGGGTGTCGCCGCAATCTTACCGAGAAAGAAGAGAATATTCAGTTTCATTGAGAAGAGAACATCATGAGTATAGAAATGAAGAGAGAAGAACTCCACGTGAGTTTGAACATGAGCCATATCGTGATGTTGAAAGACAAAGTAGAAGGGATATGCGTGATCATAGAGATGTGGATGGTCGAGATCGTTATCGAAGTACATCTGTTTTTGATGAAGATGGTGATAGATGTAGTGTTCATTATCGAGATCGAGACCAAGTACGAAATGCATATCGGGAGGTTGAAGGTGATCGTGGATGGGAATCAGGGATGAAAATGGATATCCAGAATTCAAGGGTGGAATGGTAGCAGAAGAATTTTTGGATTGGTTATCTAATGTTGAAGAAATTTTTTACTTTAAGGAGGTTCCTGAGCATCGAAGAGTTAAGTTGGTTGCTACTCGTTTGAGAGGAAGAGCTATGGCATGGTGGCAACAAACTAAACTTACACGGGAGAGAATGGGGAAGTCAAAGATTGCTACATGGGAGAAGATGAAGAATTTAATGAAGGCTACATTCTTGACGTATAATTATCAGTCTCTTATGTATCAACGATTGCAGAATCTGAGACAGGGAACAAAGTCAGTGAATGATTATGCGGATGAATTTTATCAATTGATTGCGAGGAATGACATCATGGAGACGGAGGAACAGTTGACCGCTAGATTTGTTGGAGGGTTGAGAATGCAGATTCAAGATATGGTGAATATGTTTGATCCCAGATCTGTTGCTGAAGCACATCAAAAAGCTCTAGCTTAGGAGAAGCAAGGTAGGAGAGGTGGTGGTGTGTTTACAAATTCCAACAATCAAATGAAAGGGGTTAGTAGCAATGCGAATGTTTCCAAGGCTGTTGCAAAACCGGTTGTTAGTGAAGTTGCTAAGACCAAGGTCAATAGTGGTATTAAATGCTTCAATTGTCAGGAGTTTGGTCACAAAAGCAATGAATGTCCGAAGCCAAAGAAGCGAGTGATGGTAGCTGAGGTTGAGGATGAGGATGTAGAAGCTGAATGTTCTAATTCACCACATGTTGAGGAGGAAGAAGAGTTGTCAGGAGATGAGGGTTGTAATTTAATGATGAGGAGGTCTTGTTTAACACCAAAAAAAGAGGTTGATTCTAGCTGGTTGAGGAGCAACATTTTTCAGTCAACATGCACTATTCTGGGGAAGGTTTGCAAGTTTGTTATTGATGCGGGCAGCTGTGATAACATCATTTCTACCGAGGCTGTGAAGAAGTTGGCATTAAAGACTGAGAAGCATCTGAAACCTTACAAGTTAGCTTGGTTGAGGAAAGGTGGGGAGGTGAAGGTTGGACGAAGAGCTTGTGTTAATTTTTCGATTGGGAAGAAATACAAAGATGAAATTTGGTGTGATGTTGTGGATATGGATGTATGCCATTTTTGTTGGGGAGACCATGGCAGTATGATAGAGCTGTGCAACATGATGGATGTACCAACAGCTATAGTTTCATGTTTGAAGGCACAAAAATCACTTTAGTTCCCAAGAAGCGAAAACAAGAAGAAAGCAAGTTGGAGAAGATTGAAGAACTTAAAAACTTTGCTATCTTTAAAGGAGTTTGTTAAGGAAGTAGAAGAGGAGCCTGGAGTATTTTTGTTGATTGGACGTGAGAGTAATGAAGTGGTTGAAATTCCTGAAGAAGTAAAGCCAGTGCTGGGAGAATTTGACGATGTATTTCCTGAAGAGCTACCAGCGGAGTTGCCACCGTTGAGGGACATACAACACCAAATTGATCTTGTTCTAGGAGCTGTGTTGCCACATAGACCACATTACAGAATGAGTCCAAAGGAGCATGAGGAGTTAAGAAGGCAGGTGGAAGAGTTGCTTGAACAAGGGCGTGTACAAGAAAGTTTAAGTCCTTGTGCAGTTCCAGCCTTGTTAGTGCCGAAAAAGGATGGAACGTGGAGGATGTGTACTGATAGTCGGGCACTGAACGAGATTACTGTGAGATACATATTTCCATTGCCTAGATTGGATTACTTGTTGGATCAACTTAGTGGAGCTGTTATCTTTTCGAAGATCGATTTGAAGAGTGGTTATCATCAAATTCGAATTCGACCAGGAGATGAATGGAAAACAGCGTTCAAGACACGGGAGGGGTTGTACGAATGGCTGGTTATGCCGTTTGGTCTTTCGAATGCACCTAGTACGTTTATGCGGGTGATGAATCAGATCTTTAGACCATTTATTGGGAAGTTCGTGGTGGTTTATTTTGATGATATACTGATATACAGTGGAAGCACAGAAGAACACTTGCATCATCTGAGAGAAGTGTTGATGATACTGCGACAGGAACAATTTTAGGCTGCAATGAAGAAATGCGTGTTCATGACGCATAGTGTTTTATTTTTGGGGTATGTTATTTCTGAAGGAGGTATACAGGTGGATCAAAGTAAAGTTGAAGCAATCAAAAATTGGCCACAACCCACGACTATAACTGAAGTGAGAAGTTTTCATGGTTTAGTATCATTCTACCGAAGATTTATTCCATATTTCAGTAGCGTGATGGCACCAGTTACTGATTGTATGAAGGGAAAACAAGTTTTGTGGACGGAAGAAGCAGGATTAGCTTTTGAGCGGATCAAGGAGCTTTTGACGACAGCACCAATTCTAGTATTGCCAGATTTTCAGTTGTTATTTGAGCTACATACTGATGCCTCGAAGGTTGGAATTGGAGGGGTGTTGAGTCAGAAAGGTCGACCAATTGCATATTTCAGTGAGAAACTTTCTGGAGCTAAGATGAGATATAATACTTATGATGTGGAGTTCTATGCTGTTGTACAAGCTGTGAAGCATTGGAGACATTACTTGTTCCATAAGGAGTTTGTCTTGTATACAGACCATGAGGCATTGAAGCATTTGTAAGGGCAGGATAAAGTCGCAGCTAGACATGCTTCGTGGATCGCATACTTGCAATAGTTTACATTTGTTGTGAAGCATAAGTCGGGAGTCCCGTGTGGCAGATGCATTGAGTAGAAGAAATCATTTGTTGACCACGATGAAAGTTGAGGTGACAGGGTTTGATGTATTGCCAGAATTGTTTGTTGATGATCCTTACTTTGCTAAGGTTATGGATGAAGTCAAGAAGGGGAAGACGGATGAGTATGTGTTGGTGGATGGTTTTCTTTTTAAAGGGAATCGATTGTGTATACCATAGTGCAGCTTACGAATGAAGATTGTGAAGGAGTTGCATGAGGAAGGTCATGTGGTTAGAGATCGTACTTTGCAGTTGATTTCTGAATCATATTTTTGGCCATCCATGAGGAAAGAAGTTGAAAGATTTGTGTAGAGATGTCATATATGTCAAGTTTCCAAAGGGACAGCTACGAATGCAGGGTTATATATGCCATTACCCGTGCCTACTAGACCATGAGTTGATATTAGCATGGATTTTGTTTTGGGTTTGCCGAGAACTCAACGTGGGAATGATTCCATATATGTGGTGGTGGATAGATTTTCCAAGATGGCGCATTTCATAGCTTGTAAAAAGACCGCTGACGCAGTCCGTGTTGCTCAATTGTTCTTTAAAGAAGTGTATCGACTACATGAGCTACCTGAATCCATTGTTTCTGACCGGGATACGCGATTTCTAAGTCATTTTTGGTTGAGTTTGTGGAAGATGGTTGGAACGAAGCTGAATTTTAGTAGCGCCTATCACTCGCAAACAGATGGGCAAACGGAAGTGGTGAATAGATCATTGGGAAATTTGTTGAGATGTCTTGTGAAAGATAATTTGAAGAGCTGGGATATGAAGTTATGTCAGGCGGAATTTGCACATAATCACGCTGTTAATCGGAGTATTGGATTCAGTCCATTTCAAGTTGTATATTCAGCAATTCCGAAGGGACCGTTAGATTTGACGACCGTGTCATATCAAAAGGGAGTTGTTAAGCGAGCTTGTGATTTTGTGACTGAGTTGCAGGAGTGCCACAGAACTGTTCATGAACGATTGCTTGCATCAAATGAGAAGTATAAACAACTGGCAGATAAAAAGCGAAGGAGTGTGAACTTCAGAGAAGGTGATTTGGTTTACGTTGACAAAAGATCGTTTTCCAGTGGGAACGTACAATAAATTGAAAGCACGAAAGATTGGTTCGGTAAAGATCTTGAAGAAGATCAATGATAATGCATATCAGTTAAGGTTGCCAGATCATATTCACACTGCAGATGTTTTTAACGTCAAATACTTGATTCCGTATCATGGGAATGAGCTTGTTGTGGAAGAGGAAGGTGCAAATTCGAGGTCGAATTCTTGCCAACCGGGGGAGGATGATGCAGCGCAATCTACCAACTCATTAGATTTGAGTCGTTCAAGGACCTTAGGTCGCTCACGACCTATTGAAGGTCGCTCGCGAGTTAATGGATTCAGCGTTAAGGCATGCAAGCAACCAAGCGAGATAAACAAACCAGCGCACATTTCATTAGGTCGCTCCGACCTTTCGAGTTTCTACTTTGACGAGTTACGATCTATGTTAGATCGCGGAATTTCTTATATTGCTTTTTCTTAAGCCGTTCTCTTGTGCCGAAGCTTAAGTCGCATTCATTTTAGGTCGCTCAAGCAAGTTAACGACCTTATACCGCTGAAGCAAGCCGCTGTTGGTTAAGTCGCTTGGTGTCGTATGTTGTTAGGTCGCGTGAGTCTTAAGTCGCATATGTGTTGTGTTGCTTAGGTCGCGACTTGTGTTCTGTTGTTAAGTCGTTCACTGTTATGTCGTTATGTGTATATGTTGAGTCATTATTTGTTAAGTCGTGTACTGTGTTGTATGTACTAGGTCGTTTACTTGTGGTAACTTGTATTTTGTTAGGTCGTTTGATCTGTTAGGTCGTTAGCGACCTATGTTAGGTCGGTAAAGGCTGTGTTGTTGTAATCCTATAAATAGGGATGGTGGTGTCATTTGTAAAACGGTTGATTTTGAATAAAACTTTGTTTGTGTGCTTTGTGCCACTTTGAAATTGGAAGTTGAGTGTGAGCTCCTTTCTCCATCTTCGGTATTCGAGTGCGCTCGAATCAACGGATTTGAAGTCGATTCACGGTATCTCGTGCGCGAGATCAACGTTTGAAGAATCGTAGATCTTTTAACACTGTATCGTGCACGATCAACGTGTTGGAGATAGCTAGAATCCGGTATCTTTGAGATCAACGGATTTGGGCATTCGGTATTTTTCAATCCATCGATTTCTACTTTCATCGTTGTTTCCATTTCGTGAATATCCGCTGCGTCAAAACCAATACATATTTGATACTTATTCCTATTCGAAATTCAATATGTTTCCAAAAGCCTGATATTTCCAAAATCTTTATGTACAACATTGGTATGCTTCGACACTTTGAAAACTGATGTGCATTGACAATTCGTCTATTTGAATCACTTCACACTGAAAAGCTGATATACACCTTCGAGACTCGTGTATGTATAAAACTATACATGATAGGAAACTTCATATATATACATATACATATATATATACACTCACACACACACACACACACACACACACACATATATATATATATATATTGAAATTGAATGCACTTGAAGATTGTATTTGCCCAAAATTTATATATTAAAATTTTAATTCATATATCCACTCAAAGCTCATATATCCAAAACCAAGATATTTTCGAAATCAAAACCTTTGCATTTTCAAAAGACTATATATATTTAAACTGTGTACATGATGCCTTATGTATTCAAAGCTTGTTCATTTCAAAACCTGATACATGTTGAACTATTTTTTTTGAGAAAAATGTGTGATCCTCTACGAATAGAGGAGAGCACACATGCTAATATATATATATATATATATATCACAAATATAAAGTGCTGCCAACATGCCTGGCAGGTAACAAAAAACCAAATACATATATATCAAATCTCAGGTACTCCTAAGATGGGTTCCGGCAAGGTCACCACCCATCACACCCTGATATCGAGCTCCGGCATGGCTACCGCCCGATATTAAGGTGTTAGAAGTACCTAAAAAACTAGAAGAAAAAAAACCAAAAAAACTACTGGATGACGTCCCAGACTGATAAGGAAGCTCCAATCATCTGAATCAGTTGAGGTGAATAAGCATCTGCTCTAAGGTGGATCTGCTGAAAAGAGAAACCGCTCTGAAGCATCTGATCAAGAGAAAGGGGTACCGAACTGAAGAATATATCCTCCTCTCTACCATCTGGTGTCCAGCAATCTGAAGATATAAAAAGCTGCAAAATGAACCTGATATCCTATCTCCCATACCTGTAACTGAAAAAAGACTAAAGAAAAAATTAGAATGATACATATATATGTATATTTATATAATAAATATACATATATATGTAATAATAAGGAAGGAAATAAAATCCTAAATAAGACTAAGTGAACAATAACAGTATAAATTAAATACTCAAAAACCAATACCAAACAGAGACTAGTACAAAAATTGAGACGGATCAATCTTATGAACCTTTAATCATAAGTAAGTTATGATTAGAAGTGAAATCATCATCCAAACTAGAGAAAATATTAATAATACTATTATTAATGTTAAAAAAATTATTGTTGTGTTTAAAAAAGTTAATATTATGATTAACCTTGTTAAGATACCTTTTGAAAAGGATATTTTTAGCTAATTTATATTTGGGGTTAGAGATCCAATTAAAACAAAATGAAGAAATTGTACAAATCAATTTGTTAAAATGACAATTATTATTATTGAAAATTCTTTGATTTCTTTCAAACCAAATAAACCAACTAATAATAATGAATAAAGTGTCTAGTAAAAATCTAATATTCTTTTTGAACTTGAATCTGTAATAATAATGTTGAACTGTTATATGTGAAACCATATTCACTTTAGAGTTTTATTCATTCAAAACCTTTTCATATACAAAAGTAAGTATACCCAAACATATGTATCAGTACTCAAGAATCAGGTGCACATGGAACCAGATACACATGTAAAACTGTGTTTTCTAAAACTGCATGTACAAAGTCATTTACAGCTATGCGACATCATTGCATTTTTGGAAATCAACTGTCTTTAAAATCACTCATTGTATATTTGCAACCCAAAGGCATATAAAACCTTATATTTTCCAACCATACAGGTAAAAAATTTATTTTCATAAAGCCTGGTGTGTATGATGTGCACACTAGTACAGCAGCAGCACCTGAAGACAGCGCACCCACTAATACACTTACCTAGAAGGCCCATGGACATGTGCAGCAGTGCACGTTATTTCCTGCATTTGTTTTTTGTCATTTTTCAATTCTGTTAAGCTTTATTTTGCAATTCTGTTATTTGCTTTCTGCTTTATTTTGCAATTCTGTTAGTTGCTTTCTTAAAGGTAGATGGTCCCTATATGGCCACGTAGGAAATTGGTTACAAAATACTCCTATATATGTAATCAGTTGTGAATGAATGAAAGGTAGAAAAAATATTTCCATAACTTTTTTTCTCAGTATTCTCTTTTTCTCCTCAAATACTCTTCTTCTTCTCCAATTATTTCTTGCTCTCCTTGCTGCCGTATCATTTTGGTGCTTTCACCGATCTACTTCTCCTCCCCCTCTCAGTAAACTCTACATCTTTTCCCTTATCAAAATGACCCAAATAGATGAAGTCTTTCAACAACTCGCACACCATCAAGACGCCATAGATACCATCCTAGCCAACCAAGCAACCCACAGCACCATGCTGAAAAACCTACATGCTGACAGTATCGACATTAAAGCTGCACTTCAATACCTCATCAAACAAATGGCCGATCTCCACCGAAAATTAGACAACCCACCACCGCATCCCAGATCTGCTACATCAGCAGCAACGGCCGCTGGATGCCCTCCTAACATTGCTCCAGCGACTACTACAATGGCCGAAACACTTTCTACTGCTTCTCCTACCTCCACTACAGCAACTACTTCTATCATCAGTACAATACCTGCTCCTTTAATGATTCCTTCATGCTGTCTAGCGTCTCCTACCCTATCTCATGTCACCAATGCTAGATCTACACCCATTTTCCCCCCTTCAGTTCACGCAAGAACAGACACTGCCCCATCAGCAATTTCACCGTCACATTATTCTACTTTTGTGTCTATGAAAAGTAGTGTCCATTACCAGTCAAATGCGTACTACTCTACAGCTGCACTTTTTAAGGCTTTGGACGCCACACAAGCACAGAATTCTTCATGGCATATTGCGCAGAAAGAGAATGGTGCACACAATGTGTTTGTTGAAATGAGCAAACAGGAGCTGGAATGGACTAACGCACCTAGTGTGTTTGCTGAAATGAACAAATCAAGATGTGAAAGAAAAATTCTCATCTTCGATCCCGGCGGTACATTCAACACAGAGGACACTTTCGACCTTGAGGACAAGGTCGATTTTGAAGGGGTAGGCATTGATGTGCACACTAGTACAGCAGCAGCACCTGAAGACAGCGCACCCACTAATACACTTACCTAGAAGGCCCATGGACATGTGCAGCAGTGCACGTTATTTCCTGCATTTGTTTTTTGTCATTTTTCAATTCTGTTAAGCTTTATTTTGCAATTCTGTTATTTGCTTTCTGCTTTATTTTGCAATTCTGTTAGTTGCTTTCTTAAAGGTAGATGGTCCCTATATGGCCACGTAGGAAATTGGTTACAAAATACTCCTATATATGTAATCAGTTGTGAATGAATGAAAGGTAGAAAAAATATTTCCATAACTTTTTTTCTCAGTATTCTCTTTTTCTCCTCAAATACTCTTCTTCTTCTCCAATTATTTCTTGCTCTCCTTGCTGCCGTATCAGTGTATCTAAGACTTGTTCATTTGGAAACCTGTGTATATATATAAGAACTATACATATTCTTAAACTTAACGCAAAACCAGTTTGGATTCAAAATTTATGCGTGAGAAACTGCATTTATTCAAAAATTCACACTGACTTCGAAAATTGGTATATTTTTTATATTAGCATAAGTTTAAAACCAGAAGTATGCAAAACTCACTGTTTCCGAAACTAGGCCGGATATATTATTATTATTATTATTTTGAAAACTCGTGCACACGGATCTATTTTTTGAAGTTCAAGTAAATAAATCTAATACGTATGGGACTCTAAATATTTAAGACTGTGGGTATCAGGAACATTATATGCAACTGAAACCTCTGTGCTCGGAGCCTTTATTCTTTGAAATCATATTTATGCAAAACATGCACATATAAAACTGATATGTACCTTAAACCTATACATACTAGATTATTTAGATTTTCAAAAGCTATGAAACTCATAAGAAGCTTCGCACTTAAATTAATATTTTCGAAAGCCTATAAAACTTATGCTTATTTTCAAAACTTTTATACATATTTGGAACCTTAATGAATTCAAAACTTATGCCCTTTTCAAAACTCGGATGTGCTTGAAATCTACGTATATACATGACACTGCATAAGAAATTTTATGCATTTGAAAGCTAGTATATGTTTGAAATTTGTATATATGAAACTACATTCATAAGGATTTCCATATTTGAAATTCAGTACTTTTAAAAATTCATTTGTTAGATTTTGAGAAAAGAGTAAAAGGTAATTGAAGCAGATTGAGAAAGAAGCAAATTGTATTAATCTCATTGTATTGAATTCTGTACAATACTGTATTTATACACAAATAACTGGGAGATGGGCTTTGAGCTTTTATTACCCGCAACCGCTTATTACATAATATTACTTATACACTTTACAACAGCAAATACTTCGTTACTCCCCCGCAAACCCTAGCTTCTTTAGGGTTTGAAGCGAAAAGAGAAAGTCGGCGATCTAAGGATTGCCTCTGAAATCGAGAGAGAAATTTGAGGAAAATACTGCTAGAGTGATGCTGGCATCATCCTTATATGCAGTGGAAGTCATTAGGAATCAACAGATCTCTTACAAAGGCTCGATCTTTCATTTGGCATCAGTAGTGAGTAAGTCAGACTGCTATAATGGCGATGGCATCATCCTTTGCAGTAGAATTCATGAGGAATCAACAGGTCATTTACAAAGACTCGACCTTTCATATGTTATCGGTAGTAGGTAAGTCAGGTATACTTTTATTGATGCTACTGTCATTCACTTGTAGTTGCTATCTGAATCTAGTAAAATTTGATTTGGAGAGTGGTTTAGTGAGTATGTCGGCTATTTGATATGTAGATGGTAAATGATTGACATTCAGCTTTCCACGATTGACTTGATCACGAACAAAGTATAAATCCAATTCCATATGTTTGGTATGAGAGTGTAGAATAGGGTTTGCAGATAGATGCACTATACTCAAGTTGTCACACCATACAGTTGGTTTGTTTTCTGGTTTAACTTGTAGTTCAGATAACAGTGATTCAATCCACATAATCTCTGACACAGCATTGGCTACACTCCTGTACTCAGCCTCGCTACTAGATCTAGCAACAGTAGTTTGTTTTTTTGAACACCAGGAAACATGATTTTTTCCAAGAAATATACAGTAACCACTTGTAGACCTTCTGTCATCTGGGTCGTTAGCCCAATCTGAGTCAGCATAACCAGTTATGTTCAGTGTTTTACTTGCTTGCATAGTTAATCCAAAGTCCATTGTACCCTTCAATATCTCAGTATTCTTTTGACCAGTTTCCAATGATCAGTGGTAGGGTTTTGCATGAATTGACTTGCTTTGTTGACACTGAATGTTATTTCTGGTCTTGTGATTGTTGCATACTGTAGTGAGCCAACTATACTTCTGTACTGTTTTTTATTGAATATTGCTTCTCCTTGATGTTTAGATATTTGGACATTGCTGATCATGGGAGTTGACATTGAGTTTGCTTTATCCATTTTTGCTCTGCATAGAATTTCAGTGATATATTTCCTTTGACTTAATTGAATGGAATTGTCTGGAAGCCTTTTAACTTCTATACCCAGAAAGTAGTTTAGATAGCCAAGGTCTTTGATAGAGAACTCTTGACCTAATTGCTCAATTAACTTGTTGACTTCAGTCTCACTATTTCCTGTAACAATGAAATCATCAACATAAATCAGTACATATATTGTGATATTATGATTGAATTTAGTAAATAGTGATATGTCAGATTTTGTTGAGTTGTATCCCAGTTTGATGAGTGTAGCTTTTAGCTTTTCAAACCACACTCTTGGTGCTTGTTTCAGGCCATACAGTGCTTTATTTAATCTGCACACAAGTCCTTTGTTTTCTTCTTTAATAAAACCATGTGGTTGTTCCATGAAAACTTCTTCCTGCAAAATGCCATTTAGAAAAGCATTAGTAACATCAAGTTGCTTGATGGTCCAATTCTTGCATAAGGCAGTAGTAACGACTACTCTAATAGTTGTAGGTTTCACAACAGGTGAAAATGTCTCTTTAAAATCAAATCCTCCTTGTTGTGAATAGCCCTTTGCAACTAATCTTGCCTTATACTTAGAAATTGTACCATCTACATTCCTTTTTAATCTAAAAGTCCATTTGCACCCAACAACATTTTTGTCTTTGGGTGCTGGAACTAATTTCCATGTATTATTCTTGATTAATGCATCATATTCATCTGCCATGGCAGATTTCCAGTTTTCATTTTCTAAAGCCTGAAGATAGTTGCATGGTTCTTCAGTATTTAAGTTAGCACTGTAGACTTTTGGTTTGAAAATTCCACTTTTTGATCTTGTCACCATGTGGTGTCTTATAGCAATATTGTCCTGCTGTTGGTTCATAGTTTCATCATGTTGTTGTTTGCTTTGACTTTCTGATCTTTGAGATGATTCGTCATATTGGCATGCTAACTCTTTGCTGAGATGGATGATCAGGTGTACAAACTGTGCCATCCTCTTCTTGACCTGGTCTGGTACTGGATTGACTGGTGCCAGGCATAGTGAGTTGAGGACCAGTGTTGTCATTGTTGACTTGATCTGTATTGGACTTGGCAGTTTGTTCTGATATAACTGGCACAGCAGGTATAGAATCTTTTGCATTGTATATCTTTGTAGTTGTTTTGACCACTGCTTCTTTAAATGGAAATATTTTTTCATTGAAAACAACATGCCTTGATATGAAGATTCTTCCATTTTTGTCTAGGCATTTGTACCCCTTTTGATTTATAGCATATCCCATAAATGTACATGGGGATGATCTATAGTTCAATTTGTGCTTATTGTAGGGTCTAAGATAGGGAAAACATAAACAACCAAAGACTTTTAGATGTAAATAGTCTGGCTTGACATTGAACAGTGTTTCCAGAGGACTTTTCATTTTCAATACTTTAGTGGGTAGTCTATTTATTAGAAATACTGAAGTTGAAAAAGAATCTGGCCAAAAATTTTGTGGCATTGATGATTGAGCTAATAAAGTCAAGCCAGTTTCTACAATTTGTCTGTTCCTTCTTTCAATTATCTCATTTTGTTCAGAAGTGTGTGGACATGTGATTCTGTGTACTATCCCTTTATTTTTAAAATAATTTTTTAGTGGTAGAAATTCTATTCCACCATCAGACTGAAACACTTTAACAATATGATTTGTTTGCTTTTCAGCAGTATTTATAAATTGTATAACAGCATTAAATGTTTCAGACTTGGCTTTCAAAAAGTATATCCACACATATTTAGAATAAGCATCAATAAAGGATATATAGTACTTGTAACCATAGTCTGTACATATTGGTGTTGGTCCCCACAAGTCAGTGGCAACCATTTCCAGTGGACTATTATATATAGTTTTAGAGTCTGAAAAAGGTAGTTTGTGACTTTTACCCATTTGACAATATGTACAGATGTATGGTAAAGTACAGTTAATAGAAGAGATAACATTGTTATTCAGCACATGTTTCGCAATTTTTACATTGGGATGATCAAGCTTGCTATGCCATAAGTCAAATGTATTACAGTTTTCAGTCTGTCTGTTTTCAACACTATTACACCACATTCTTTCATTTTCACAATATCTTGACTTAGCCAAACAGAATTTGTATAGCCCTTTATGATTTTTACCCTGCAGAAGATTTTCTTTGGTTAGAATATCTTTGACAACACAGTGTTCAGGATAAAATTCAAAATACACTTTATTGTCCTTAGCAAATTGTGACACACTTAGCAAATTTCTTTTAATTAAAGGAGCTCTAAGTAGGTTGTTCAAATATAATTTTCTTTTTCCTAGTATAACAGACCTACCAGTGTGTGTAATAGAAATAGGGTTACCATTACCCATGTGAATAGAGTTTGTACCTTTGTATTCCTTCCCACCAAGATTTAGATTATTCAGATTGTTTGTGATGTGATTGGTTGCTCCTGAGTCTGGGTACCAGCTGTCTTCACTTGCAGATTCAGTATTTCCAAATTCATTGTTGTTTATTGTTTGGTTGTCTGAATCTTGTTGAATCTGAGCCATATTTGCACTTGAGTTTGAATTCCTTTGATTGCTAGAACCTTGACCTGGTACATAGTTTAAGTTCAATCTGAAGTAACATTTGACAGCAGTGTGACCAATTTTTTCACAAATTTGACATTTCGGCTTGTAGTTATTGTTGAATTTTCCTCTGCCTCTTCCTCTGTTAGAGGTTCCACTTCTGTTATTACTTTGACCTCTGCCTCTATAATTAGCAGCATAGTTTGCAGTGATATCTAATTCTGGTGATTTCTTTATGTCTAATCTTGTTTCATGAGATAATAGGATAGAATGAATATCTTCAATGGATGGTAAATCCTTTTGTGATGTGAGAACAGCAACCACAGCTTCATATTCTTCATTTAAACCATTAAGAATTGTCATAACATGCTCAGAGATAGACACCTTGTGGTTAGCTGCTTCCAAGCAGTCACATATTGACTTGATCTTGAATAGGTATTCTCTCATGGTCATGTTGTCCTTTTTTATCAAATGTAACTGCCTTTTATATGATAAAATCTTGGCAGCAGATTGAGAGTTGAAGACTCTTTCAACAGTTGACCAAATTTCAAATGCACTTTTACACCCTTTAATGTGAGGTAATAGCTTGGCAGTAATAGAGGAAATTAACCATGAGCAAATTAGTCTATCTTGTCTGTAATATCTTGTATATTCATCATTACTTATGACTTTTCCTTCTTGATTTGTGATGCAAATAGGTGGAATTTGAATGGTGCCAAGAATATATCATTCGAGGCCATACCCTTCCAAAGTAGTTTCAACTAGTAGTTTCCATAGTAGATAGTTATCTTCAGCGGGATGAATGTTGACTAATTGACTTTGTGGGCTAATTCCAGATTTGAGAAGATTTTCAGCAGCAGTAATAGCATGCTGAGAGTTGATGGCACTGGTGGCAGTGGCTGAAGTGTCTTCTTCAGTCATGATGGCAAGAATGAAAAAGAACAGGGAGGGAAAATCACGAAAGAAAAGCTTCAAGAAATGAGAAGTCTTACTGAAAATTTGATTTGCTGCACTTTTCAGGTGATGTGCAACCAGGAATGCTTATATGATGAGCTTTCTCTGATAAGCTTTCTTTGGATGGCAGTTTCTTGAGATTTGATTGTGCACTTTTTGAATTTCTTGATGAGATTTCAATGATTTGATGCTTTTCTTTACTGCTTGAATATAAATTTGAGAAGTTGCAGCCGAACTGAAGTTCTTGGCAAGGCACTCTCAATTTGATTCAGGTATTATCCTTAAATGAGAAGAACTTTTGTTCTTGGATAAGGATTTAAACCCAAATGATGAAATTTCTCTGATGGGTATACTTATTTTTCAAAAAAATCTTTGCTGTGAGGCAGTATGGCTTTGATACCATGTTAGATTTTGAGAAAAGAGTAAAAGATAATTGATGCAGTTTGAGAAAGAAGCAAATTGTATTAATCTCATTGTATTGAGTTCTATACAATACTGTATTTATACACAAATAACTGAGAGATGGGCTTTGGGCTTTTATTACCCGCAACCGCTTATTACACAATATTACTTATACTCTTTACAACATCAAATACTTCATTATCATTACATAAGTATATGAGTTCTCATAAAACAGCCATATATAAATTTTTACATTTATGGTACTCAAAACATGTTCAAGATCTGGACATGAAATCACTACACATTTAAAATTGCACATGCATGGAATTATATGTATCTGAAAGCTACACTCATATATGAAATCAGTATATCTTCAAAACGATGTATGTTTAAAACTTAAATATATTTAAAGCTATCATATTCATAACTTAGTACATTTGAAATTATTGAATGCAAAACCATACTATATATTCCAGATTTATATGCTCGAACCAATTTTATAGAAAGCTTCATTACTTTCGAAACATTATATAACAATGACGTTTATAGCTTTTACAAAACTAGTACACACATGCTTAAAGCTTTATAGTTGAAATTCTGACTTTCAAAATCATAGATGTATAAATTACGATCCCGTTACACTTTGAAAATTGAATATATAAATATATATATATATATATATGCATGCACGCTTCCAAAGAGAACTCATACATCAATTAGTAGAATTAAGTGAATTACAAAATTGAACCTTTTTTGACATCTATCATTTTTTTTAAATTAGTAAATCAGCAAGCTTGAAATCGACTAATAATTTTTCTTTTATGAAATTTGATGCATTATTTCGAAATTTGAAGTGTTTGGAAAATTACCCATTTGAAATCTTTGATTGCGAAATACTTGATTTTCTACATCTGTAAGTCGCCAAAATGAAACCATTAACCTGATTTTGTAGTCCTTTGCTTTGGGCACAAATCTGATGATTCATGCATTAAGATGAACTTCGACGTTGATCTAAATCTCAATAAATCTCAGTATTGATTTCCTTCTCCACTGGCGGGATTGATTACCTTCGTTACTAGCGGCATCAACTATGGACTACGACATCAACTATGAACTTTGGCGATAGTTGAGCTTCGATGTTAACCATTAACTTCGACGCCAATTATGAGCTTCCATGTTAACCATTAGCTTCAGTGACGGTTGAGCTTCGATGTTAACCATTAACTTCGGTGAAAGTTGAGCTTCAATGTTAACCATTACCTAATCAATTTCAGTGCTAACACTGCAAACTTCAGCATCCATAGTTACTCGCGACATTAAGTACTTCGAACACCTGCATCGTTGAGTACTTTAACATCAAATACTTGCGGCGCTGACTACTCGCGACGTCATCTACTTCAAACACTTGTGACGTCAAGTACTTCAACATTAGCGACGTTGAGTTCTTCGAACACCTAAATACTGTCTATAAATATGAGGTCCCCTTAATTCCCAAACTCTGTTAAAATATTAAACTTGATTTGTTATGGTTAATTTCTAGAAACTTCTTGTTATTATAGTTTTAGAGTCTTCTTGCATTTACTATAGTTTGTTGAGAGCTATTGAATTTTCTGGTATAAATAAGAATTATGTATGGAGTCATGTTTCTAGAATTGTTTAGAGAGTCATGTTTCTAGAATAGTCTATGGAGTCCTATAAATAGAAGAGCTCTCTCATCATTTTGTATCAAGCAATCAAGCAAGAAATCTACCATTAATAAAATAAAGGTTTTCAACAACAAAAAAGCCTCTTTCTTATATTCTCTCTCTTTCTCATAAAAAATATTCAACAAAGTGGTATCGGAGCTTTAAGATTCTTTCAAAAACGATAGAGATGGCGAATAACGGTGTTCCCTTACAAGTTCCAATGCTCACCAAGAACAATTATAACAATTGGAACTTAAGGATGATGGTTCTCCTTGGAGCACATGACGTATGGGAAATAGTGGAGAAAGGCTATACTGAACAAGAAAATGAAGGTAGCTTATCTCAAACTCAAAGGGATAGTTTGAGAAATTCAAGGACAAGAGACAAGAAGTCTCTTTGTCTAATCTATCAAGCATTGGATGATGATAATTTTAAGAAAGTTTCGAGATCGAAGTCAGTAAAAGAAGCATGGGAAAAGCTTCGAACATCTTATAAGGGAGCTGATCAAGTCAAAAAGGTACGTCTTCAAACTTAAGGAGGAGAGTTTGAATCTTTGCATTTGAAAGAAGGTGGCAGTACAAGAAAACCTGCTTATAGTAGCATTTACCGGTGGCATTTAAGGCTAAGTGCAACTATATTTAATCTTCAGTTATGTTTAATTAAGCTTCAACGCCACCGGAAAAAAATTCAGCTTGCCCGCCTAACTTTTATTTCACCGCGCTACTTCATTTAAACAAAAAAATTATGTCCTAGAAATAATATCCATTTCTTAAATATTATTCATCTATCTCCCCTACCCTAAATCATTCCTCCTTCTTCATGTTTCCCTAAATCGACCGATCACGATAACACCACATGATGAGGTTGCTGGCCCTGCTTAAAGTCGAAGTTCGGTCGGAATCTTGAACCACCGTAGAGGAGTTGTCAACGAGATCTGAAAAATGAGTTTGTTGCCGCTGTAGAGGAGTCCGTGCTGCTTCCATCAAATTGTAGATGTCATCGCCTAATATTGAGTGCCTCTACCTCCTGGGAGATTGTTTTCACCTGGGGAATCATAGATGTAAACATTGCATTCAGTTTTATGGTCAGAATAAGATAAGGTAAAGATTGCATTTAGTTTTTACTGTAACTTAAATTAATTTACAATTTTCATTGTTTATTAATTTTGGTAGCCTTTAATTTGTGCTGTAGTGGATTGATAACGAAGGAAAAACACCATTAATGTTGGCTTTCTTGAGGCCCGATTTGATTAATGTTGCTAAAGTTTTGATTGAGTTGGGTGTCAATGTCAATGCTTATAGACCTGGTAATTATGCTTTAACTAATTTTTTTTGTCTGGTTTGCTGTTGATATACTTTCAGTTTGCATTTGTTCGATTAACTTATAGCTTAGAGCTGTGAGACTATGATTGTCTTATCAAGCATACTATCTACAATGAGCACCTGCTGTTTATTTGGCTAAATGTCTACATGACAAAATCTAATATAATAGAATGAAGACTTTATACGTATACATTATGAATTTATGCATAATGTTTCTTCTTCAGACATGAAATTTAAGAGTAAATAGAGTAATAAGATTACTAAGATGGAAAACGCTTGCTAAAGAGAGTAATCAACAATATCTTTTCCTTGTGCTGTTTTATTTGATGTGCATTGACTAAAATGTAATTTCACACTCTACATATGATTGACTAGTTAGTGTGAAGCAGTAGCATTTGAGAATAAAATGCCTCAATCTCTTCTTGATTGTTTACGTGCTGTAGGTTCTCAAGCTAGAACTACTTTGCACCATGCTGCAAAACGAGGGCTCTACCAAACTGTGAATCTACTACTTTCTAGTGGAGGTATACAACACTTTCCACTTGTTTGAACTACAGCATATATCTATGTTTAACAAGTGCCTATTATTGATATGACAACTAATCCCTTTGTGATTAATGATGATTGCCACACCCCCCCCCTTGATTTAGCTTGAAGCAAGGGGCATTGCAATGTAGTTTGTGTTATGGAAGTATGTGCTGAATGTTTATAATTATTGTCATAAAGGTGGTCTATATTGTAGTCTTACAGTTTATATCATTTTATTATTGAAAACAATTTTAGGGTCATATTTGCTTGTTTTACGGTCTTACAGTTTACCTCATCTTATTTTGACCATAAAACTTGTTCATATTCTACCAAATATCAAGACCCAAAACTAACATATTCTCATCTTATTTTGACCATAATGCAAAATTTCAGTGGTCATTCTTAGTGAAAATCTTTAACAATAGGTAAACACAATACTAGTCCCTCAATTATCTATGCTAATGTAGGGTGGTGACGTAAAGTATTTTGTGATTCGTGAATGGATAGCCATGTTTCGGCTTCTTCATCAAGCTCAACATATGTCTCAACGTTTGCTGATGGTAGATATAGTGATCGACCAAAAGGATAAAAAAGCATGGAAAATAATAATATATATACATTGATTATGAATAAATAACTTCAAACTATGGAACTGTTCCACCTTATTGCTTTCAAAAATGATAAGATTATGATGATGTGTGAAGTTACCAGGCAAGCTCAGACGCGTGGGTTGCAGGATAATGAAGTTTTGACGAGTAGATGATGGTACCTGGGCAACATGACTAGTGCATGAGAGGATTTCGACTAATTGTGTTGCTCGGGACTATGTGCAACTGCATGAGAGAATGAACAGAGAACAATGCGAAACTTCAACTACAACTGAGTGAACAGCAACAACAATACAACAAGATAGTGCTTGCTGCTGAGGTGGAGAGTTGTAGAATGATTGTTGCAACGAGTAGCGAATGATGGCTCGGCCATAAGATCAATAAATGAGAGGTCAAACTATAAAACTTTTTGCTGAGGACGGTAACTGGTTGTAGAGCTATGGACTACAAATGCATGAGGGATCGAACTCTAAAGTAATGCTGGTCTACAAATGCATGAGCTAACGATGAACAACAACCATAGTGCAATGTAGAGATCTGTGTAACTGCAATATGAATTTGTGGCTGAATTTGAACTTTTGTTTGATGAGATGCAGAGAGGCTAAGTGGTTGTTTTATGGCTATTGGTGCAAAATGTTATAGCTACTGCTTTGAATAAACAAGGACACACAAAGCTGAAAGGCTACACTGAAGAGAGATAAAGAAAACTACCGAAGTGAGTGAATATTGAGTGCTAAAACAAATTAGTACAAGCGGTGAAACAAGTGAGTAAAGGTGAATTCTGAAATCTGTATATTTTTTCAATTAATAATTCAACCATATATCTTACAAATATCTATTGATCCCTGACACTGACAGGTGCTTAATTTTATCAAACATTATAAAGCTTTCTGAATTTCAAAGTTTATGGATGTACGGAAATCTTCTTGAATAAAAGGTATTGGCTCAGCTTCTCGTGACATGATTTTAACACGTTTTCATTTAATTTACTGCACAGTTTTATTACCTATTAAGCATAAAACTTGTTATTGGCTGCTATTTTCCCATCAATGTATATTGACTGGATCTCTAACAAAAAATCATTTTAATTTGGAGTGGCAAGTTTAGCAGTTCAAATTGTTATAAGAAATTTCAATTGCAAGTAATTTGGTAATAAGCTTCTTGGACTGTATTATAGCCTTATATGGATATCAACTCAACTTACGTGTCAGTTGATTGCGAATTGAGTGTCATTAAAGCCATAATATTATGTCTTTATGCCTTACTAATGAAAGGTTGAATGATGGGGCTAGTGAGTTATTTTTGGAATTCCAAGATTTTGAATGTTTTATGAACTTATGCATGCTTGATTCTATTGTTAGAATCTTGCTTGAGAATTGTGATTAACAAAAGTTTTTTGTTTTCTTGTTTATTAAAGGCTAAGCTATACCTTTATGTAGGCAGAATGCATGGCTGTGAGAAGCAATCGGTAAAATGGCAGCACATTAATTAGATGATGCCATTATAGTCAACCAAAACTTGACCTCTGACCGAGAATTAATCGGAAAATATGAAGTCCAGGCTATCGAAGAAGGTCATTCTTCTTCTTTTAGTGTTAAGAGTTTCCTTTGGCATGGTGGTTCAGTTTATGATGCTTGGTTCAATTTTGCTTCAAATCAATTACCTATTTTCTACTTTCTACTAGTGTTACACTTATGTAAATTGTTTCTGAGCATTGGAGTTTTCTTAACTATCAAAAATGCAGGTAAACATTAACCATGAGATTTATTTTATTGTTTTATCTATTAGCAACGCTCATTATTTATATTGTTTTATTTACGGTTGTTCAAACATTTGTAATAGTAATATACGCTAACTGAGTTTTATAAATAACAATAGTAGTAGTAATAGTAATAATAGTAATATAACTAAGTTAATTGAGTTTTATAAATAATAATAATAATAAATTAACTAAATTAATAAAAATTAACTAAGTTTTGTCAAAATTAAGCAAGTTTTATAAAATTAACTAATTTTAATTTAACAAAATTTTATAAATAATAATAATATAACTAATTTAACAAAGTTTTATAAATAATAATGACGATGATGATGAATTAACAAAGTTTATAAAAATTAACTAATATAATAATTAAGTTAACCGAGTTTTAATAATAATAATAATAAATTAACTAAGTTAACCGAGTTTTATAAATAATAATAATAATAATAATTAACTAAGTTAACAAAAATTAACTAAGTTTTGTTAAAATTAAACAAGTTTTATAAAATTAACTAAATTTAAGTTAATTAAATTTTTATAAATAATAATAATATAACTAATTTAACAAAATTTTATAAATAATAATATCGATGACGATAATGAATTTACTAAGTTTATAAAAATTAACTAAGTTTATAAAAATGAACTAAGTTTATAATAACAACAACAACAATAATAATAAAATTAAGTTAACTGAGTTTTAATAATAATAATAATAAATTAACTAAGTTAATCGAGTTTTATAAATAATAATAATAATAATAATAAATTAACTAAGTTAACCAAGTTAATAAACATTAACTAAGTTTTGTTAAAATTAAACAAGTTTTATAAAATTAACTAAGTTTAAGTTAACTAAATTTTATAAATAATAATAATATAACTAATCTAACAAAGTTTTATATATAACTGTAAAATTGGACTTTATTTATTTCATTTCGTTTATAACTTTGATTATTTATATGACATGATTTATAGTATGATATACTAATACAATCTTATAGATGTTTGATATCAGATTTGAAGTCCTACGAATTAACATAATTGTTTGACTATATGTTGTGCTTTCACATGTGTAGGCATTGGATTTCCGAAGAGAGCAAGGTTGGACTTTTATGGTGCTAGCTTTCACTTGTGCACGCAACAAAGAATTATGGATAATCAAGCGTTTTGTTAGCACCAGTTTGGTATAACATTTTATTAGTACTAGGTGTGTAAATTTATATACGAATGGTTATTGTATGTAAGTTTGGTCATTTTATCAAAAAAAATATGGTATTAGAATGGTTATGGATATCTTATTTGATTATACGATTAATATGTTTTTTAAATTGTTTGAATATGATGATTATGTGAGTGATTATTGATTGATATAGTAGAAACAAAATAGACCATCAATAGGAAATAATAGCATAAAAAATGGTGCAAAATGATCTATAACTTTTAGCAGCGTTTCAAAAACGCTACAGAAATACATATAGTGGCGTTGAGTAAACGCAACCGTAAAGTAGAGGTAAAGTTGGAAACTCTATTAGTAGCGAAAAAACCTTTTGGTGGCATTTTTAAAATGCTGCAAAAAGATTTATGGTGGCGTTTGAGAAACGCTGCAATAAAAGGATTTATAGTGGCGTTGAAATAAATGCAACTAAAAATCATGGATTTTTAGTTGCGGGCGTTATCACGGCGTTTATCAAAACGCTACCATAAGTTTTAGTAGCGTTTTTTGTGCGCCACCAAAAAAAAATTTCTTGTAGTGTGAGCTTGTTCCCGATTACTTCTCAAGAGTTTTAGTGGTTAGTAATAATCTAAAATGAAATGGTGAGAAGTTAGATGATGTAAGAATTATGGAGAAGATTCTTAGATCATTAGATCCAAAGTTCGAACATATTGTTGCCATCATTGAAGAAACAAAAAACTTGGAGACCATGACAATAGAGGAACTTCTAGGCTCATTGCAAGCTTATGAAGAAAAGAAAAAGGAAGAAGGAAGAGACCGTGGAGCAAGTTCTTAAGACACAGATTGATTCAAAAAAGGAAGAAAATAATCGAAGCCAACAAAGATGGGGCTGTGGTCAAGAAAGAGGAAGAGGTCGTGGATATAGACATGGATGAGGTTGGAGGCCCAACAATGAAAACAACAACATCAACAATAATAAAAGAGGAGAAAGCTCAATAAGAGGTCGTGGGAGAGGAAATTCAAGGTATGACAAGTCACACATTAAATGCTACAATTGTGAGAAATTTGGACATTATGCTTCCGAATGTAGAGCTCCGGGAAATAGTAAAGTTGAAGAGAAGACCAATTACGTTGAAGAAAAAATCAAGAGAATGGTACATTACTATTGGCTCACAAGAAAATGAAAAAGTGAGGAAAATTAATGGTACCTAGATAGTGGTGCAAGCAACCATGTGTGTGGAAGAAAAAACATGTTTGTGGAGCTTGATGAATCAGTGAAGGGCAGCATCGCATTTGGAGATGAATCAAAGATAGCAGTGAAAGGTAAATGAAAGGTTCTTATCTGATTGAAGAATGGAGAGCACCAATTCATTTCTAATGTTTATTATGTGCCAAACATGAAGAGCAACATCTTGAGCCTAGGACAACTCTTAGAGAAAGGTTATGATATTCGATTAAAAGATAATAACCTTTCTATAAGAGACGGTAGTAAATTCATTGCTAAGGTACCAATGTCAAGAAATAGAATGTTTGTGCTCAACATTCAAAATGATGTCGCGCAATGCCTTATGGTGTGCAACAAAGATGCCTCTTGGCTTTGGAATCTTCGTTTTGGACATCTTAACTTCAGAGGACTAGAATTTCTCTCCAAGAAGGAAATGGTATGCATAAGCTATCCTAATCAAGTGTGCGAAGGATGTTTACTTGGAAAGCAATTCAAAATGGGCTTTCCAAAGGAGTCATACTCAAGAGCTAAAAAGCCATTGGAACTCATACATACAGATGTGTGTGGTCCGATCAAGCCAAGTTCACTTGGTAAGAGTAACTATTTCCTTCTTTTCATCGATGATTTTTCAAGAAAAACATGAGTGTATTTTTTGAAGGATAAATCATAGGTTTTTGAGAACTTCAAGAAGTTCAAGGCCCAGGTTGAGAAGGAAAGTGGCCTTGTGATTAAAGCCATGAGATCTAACCATAGAGGAGAGTTCACATCAAAAGAATTCCAAAAGTATTATGAAAATAATGGAATCAAACGACAGCTAACAGTGCCTAGATCCCCCAGCAAAATGGAGTAGCAAAGAGGAAGAATATGACAATTCTTGAGATGAAAAGGAGCATGCTTAAAAGTAAAAGGCTGCCAAAGGAATTTTGGGCGGAAGCTGTGGCATGTGCGGTTTATCTATCAAACCGATCTCCAATAAGAAGTGTGTGGGGGAAAGACACCATAAGAAGCATGGAGTGGAAGGAAGCCTGGTATTTCTCATATAAGAGTCTTTGGAAGCATAGCTTATGTACATATACCGGACGAGAAGCGAAGCAAATTGGATGACAAAAGTTAGAAGTATATTTTCATTGGTTACGACACCAACTCTAAAGACTATAAGCTTTACAATCCCGATACGAGGAAGATAATGATTAGTCGAGATATTGTGTTCGATGAAGATGGAGAATGAGAATGGAGATCACATAATGACAATTATAACTTCTTTCCATACCTTGAAGGAGATGAAATGCAACAACCAAGGATCGAACTATCAAGCGATGAGCCCACTTCCCAACTAGCTTCACCAACCACAAGTTGTCAAAAAGATGAGAGCTCAAGTGAAAGGGCTCCACGTTTTAAAGGCCTTCAATAAATTTACGAGGTAACAGAAAATCAAGACAATTTTACTCTCTTTTGTCTATTTTCGGATTGTGAGCCTATAAACTTCCAAGAAGCTTTGCAAAAGAAGAATTGGAAAAATTCTACGGATGAAGAAATCAAGGCCATCAAGAAGAATGACATATGGGAGTTAGCTTCACTTCCAAAAGAACACAAGGCATTGGTGTGAAGTGTGTGTACAAAGCAAAGAAAAACACTAAAGGAGAAGTTGAAAGATATAAGGCGATGTTGGTGGTAAAAGGATATAGTCGTAAAGCTGGCATTGACTATGATGAGGTATTCGCTCCAGTCGCTTGACTAGAAACTGTTAGACTAATAATTTCTTTAGCAGCTCAAAATAATTGGAAGATACATCAAATAGATGTGAAATCTGCCTTCCTAAATGGAGTTCTTGAAGAAATTTATATCGAGTAACCACAAGGCTACGAAGTCAAGGGAAAAGAAGACAAGGTCATGAAGCTAAAGAAGGGCACTTTATGGGTTGAAACAAGCTCCAAGATCTTGGAATGCTCGAATTGATAAGTACCTCCAAGAAAGAAACTTCATCAAATGTCCATGTAGCAATCCAAGCATGTTTAAAGAGTTTAAGAAAGAGATGACGAAGGAGTTTGAGATGAGTGATATTGGGCTCATGTCTTATTACCTTGGCATTGAAGTAAAACAAGAAAATAAAAGAATCTTAATCACTCAAGAAGGTTATGCTATGGAATTATTGAGGAAGTTTAAGATGGATGACACTAACCCAGTTTGCACGCCGATTGAATATGGAATCAAGTTATCAAGGCATGAGGAAAGAGAAAAAGTGGACTCAAGACTATTCAAGAGCTTGGTTGGAAGCTCGCGATATTTAACGTGCACAAGACCCGACATTCCATATGCGGTAGGAGTTGTGAGTCAATACATGGAGAATCCAACGACAACTCATTTTAAGGCAGCAAAGAGTATTCTTCGCTATGTTTAAGGCACAACAAACTATAGCTTGTACTACTCTGTTTTCGATAATTACGAGCTTGTTGGATATAGCGATTGTGATTGGAGTGGAGATATGGATGACCGAAAAAGCACAAGTGGCTTCGTATTCTACATGGGAGACACTGCCTTCACTTGGATGTCAAAAAAATAGTCGATTGTCACTCTTTCCACATGCGAAGCGGAGTATGTAGCTGCTACTTCATGTGTTTGCCATGCAATTTGGTTACAAAATCTGCTAAAGGAGTTGAAATTACCACAAGAGGAGCCGACCAAGATTTTTTTGGACAACAAGTCAACAATTCCTTTAGCAAAGAATCCAGTCTTTCATGGTCGAAGCAAGCATATTAATACACACTATCACTATATTAGAGAGTGTGTCGCCAAAAAGGATGTGCAACTAGAGTATGTGAAGACGCATGATCAAGTAGCTGATATCTTCACGAAGCCTCTTAAGCATGAGAATTTTGTCAGGTTGAGGAATTTGATTGGAGTCACAAATCAAGTTTAAAGGGGGGTGTTTTAATATTAAATTTGATTTGTTATGGTTAATTTCTCGAAGCTTCTTGTTACTATAGTTCCTAGAGTCTTCTTGCATTTACTATAGTTTGTTGAGAGCTCTTAAATTTTCTAGTGGAAATAAGAATTATGTATGGAGTCATGTTTCTAGAATTGTTTAGAGAGTCATGTTTCTAGAATAGTCTATGGAGTCCTATAAATAGAAGAGCTCTCTCATCATTTTGTATCAAGCAATCAAGCAAGAAATCTACCATCAATAAAAGAAAAGTTTACAACAACAATAAAAAATCCTCTTTCTTATATTCTCTCCCTCTTTCTCATAAAAAATATTCAACAAACTCGTCTTTCTCTAGATCTAGATCCAAACACCATTATATTTAGCGTTATCTAGATCTATGAACTCGATTTCATTCAGATTCAAAATTAAAGCCGATGGTGTCTTTAAATATGAGATCTTCCAGTTCAACTGGGTTTACGAATTTGATTTGTAACCGGTTGAATAAGTAAAGATCGATGATGAGTGAATTGAGAGTTTTTTTGAGATCTTGTTGAATGAGATAGCGCTAACGTCAAACATTGAATTGATGGAGGCAGGATTATCGTCGATTGACTTATGGGCTGGGTTGAGACGAATTGAATGGCATCGAATGAATGAAGCTGAACTAATAAGGCCTGCTTATGCCCTGTCAATATTTAATATTAATTGGTAAATTTTAATTTTAAATGAGGCCGGAATTTTGAAAGTCTTTTTGATATGAAATTCAAACCATTCTAGGGAATTTTGGTCATTTTTTGAACACCCGGTTGGGCCCTCCTTCTAGCGCTAAAAATGTTAAATCAGAATTTGGTTCAACGTTCAACATGTGTGTACAAGAGGACATGTTCAAAGAAATTCCAGTAATAAACCATGGTTTTATGATAATTCATAAGTTTGTTTTAATCATAGTCCATAAATTAAAAGTAGGAAAGTTCATAAGTCAATAGGCAAATAGGCCAATCCATAAGTCAATAGGCAATATAAGCAAGTCATGTCCTTTTATTCAATCATGAATATGTTACAAGATGTGAAAATATGCAATCTCTTAATTGTTCAAGCCCTAATTGACAAATATGTCTCCGTCTCCTTTAGTGGTCTATTTCCATAAAAAGGCATTAAGAGAGAGAAAGAAGTTAACGGCCTCCTTCATAAGGGCGTACATGTACATTTAAAGTGGTTGAAAGGAGGTGGGCTTGCTCCAATTGGCAATGTTGGACTTTGATTGCTATTTGTTTCCATCTTGGTGGTAACCTTTACATGGAGCTTGTGAATGAATGTGAAGGCCTTTGGAGCTTTATGGAGAAGAATACACCAATCCCTCTTGAACTCCTTTGTGAATGGCTTCAATCCTCTTTCCTTATATGATCTTTGACGTCCCATAGCATGAATGTTGTGCGTCATGTAATATTCGTGAAATACGACATTGATTATTGCTCAATGCTTATTTTATCATGTAGATGGCTTTCAACATGGAGCGATGTTGACATTGATGCAGAGCAAAATTGTTAATGATGCGGCGTTGATGCAAAGCGGCGTTAGTAATATAGCAGCATTGATTATCATCCCATCTTCGTGGACGTCGATGATATTCATCATCGACATCACGAGAGTATACTATGATGGTACTCCCAAAGCGAGGTACTGATGACAGCCCATTCCTATGAAGTTCGACGTCATTGAAGAGACGGCGTCAATAAGAAGTAGAACTAATGACTTGCGGCGGGGTCTATCAACGATGTTGGTTTATTGGCGACGTTATCGTAAGCAATATCTTTTGATGGATGATAACGTGGGATGTCGCTTGGAAGCATCACTAAAGAGATATGGCATCTATAATCCATTTGACTTTGATGATAGGTGGAGTGAGGCCTATGCGGTTTTGATCAAATGCGACGTCCTCGTTTTCCCTTATTGATGTAATGGGACGCCAATGAATTGCGGAGTGATGAAGTGAAGTGTGGTTGAGAAGTGGTTTTACTTGAGGCTCAATATTAAAAGAATATGTCATCGCCATTGAAGGAAAGTGGAATTGTATAGATGCGATGTCATGGAGGAGCAATATAGTCGAGAAGCAGCATCGCCATTGCCTTCGGCATTAATAACGACATGGAAGTCGACATTCATGTTGGTGTCAGTTAAGAGATGCTCTTGACTCTTAAAGGTGACGTAACTTTTTATTTTAATCTTTGTCATTGTAATAATCAGCCTTTTGATATTTTCTTTTTCCTTTTACGCTCATTCTCTTTGAAAATTATGTGGATAACAATAATTAAAATATCAAAGACAATCCTAAAGTATCACATAACATCAAATATCATAAAACCATGCATAAGATGTCATCACCCTTATAAATTCATGCCATTCAATAAATCATATAGTTAATATTAATTGGGTGAATCTTCTATATTTAGAAATCATCATAAAAATTCAGAAATCACTAATAAATGAGATATCATAAGTATAATCAGGCTAGCACAAACCATCATCAATCAATATAATAATATAGGTCGCATATCAGTAAATTACATATAATAACTGATATGAGAATCCATTATACTTTGGACCTCTATCACATGTATAGCCTCATCTCCTTATATAGAATAGCTCAGAATAGATCATGATGGGAGAATGACTGTACGATAGACATGAAGTCCAAGGTAGATTCATATCATAACATGTGAAGCTAATGTCTATCCACCTACTCTATGAGCACACGAGTTATCCACCCGGATTCGCTCTTAATACTTAAGTGAGGTGTATCAATGGTATATTCCATTCCTTCACTCCATTAGAACAAGAAGGGAGACTAATAGCTAACCACTTGCTCAACCGCCTGCTCCAGGAACACATGGGCTATCCACCCTGGTCCGTTCCTATAGTCTTCAGCTACCTTCATGAAAATCATCACACATGTCGACCAATGTTCTCGTTAAAGTGAGGACTTCTGGTTACGACAAGGATCCTGACTCTATGGTAATAGACTGTTGGCCTAGGTGACATAGAGTGTAACATCCCGCCTTTTTGTGCGCTTTAAGCAAACACACATGCCGACTCAAACCATATAGAAGGGCGGATTGTTATTGGAGTGAATAAGCAAAAATAGAGAAAGAAAAAAAAAACAGAATCTCGCAGCGGAATGACAAAATATAATAATCAAATAACAGTTCATGAAGCTGTATACAAAACATTTGATTATACTTATACTATACAAAATCAAAGTTACACATATAAGAGATAAATACATAACTAGCGAAACAGTATGATGTAGTGGAATAATATAGTAAATAATAATAATACAAATCTTCGTCTTCGTCCTCCAGAAATAAGGTCTTCAAATCTTGAAATGCTCAGGCTGACCCGAGCGAATTGAAAAGACAAAACACTCAAGTCGGAACTAAAAGATCTTATGTAAGTTAAATCAATGGTAAATAAATATGAGTGTAAACGGCGTCGGAGATGTTACGGGGTTTGACATCTCTTATCCAGTGTCTAATGTGTGAGTGCAGTAACTTAAAAGATGTTCGGGATTCACATCTCCAAAGGATCCGTTAAACTATCTACTATGTAGTACAATACGCTATTATAATATGTCTACAGTAATATAAACTATTAAAATACCATTAAGGCGTTACATTTTCCCCCTTAACACATTTTTATTTCCCATAGTCTATACAGTACCGTAATCCCACCCGTCCTGGGTACCGTCAGAGGGCACTCTATAGGTATGGTACAAACCAAACTAGTAGAAGGCGTGCTAGGGTAGGTGACACGGCACAACTAGGCAATGCCAGGGTAGATATACCAATTACACTTCCGGACCGATGGTAACGCATAGCAGCTACTACCGCCCACCTCGGAACACACTCCCGAATAAAAAAATATCGACGGGTGGCCACCAAATAAATCACAAAGTCAGAATATAGTATCGATGGAATGTGCCCGATCGGAGGAATGAACTCACTTAGCCCGTCAATTGCTTCTGTTTTAGCCACCTTAAGCTAACTCATGGGAGTCAGGTCCACGTATATACCTTTAGGATCGTCGCCACCATCCTACTTCATTCTGGAATCACCACCACGTACACAGTTGTCAAAGTGGTTTTCGGCATCGACAGAGAGTATGCTTATATCCGATCCCGGTCTCTTTAACAACCAATCGCTTATTACACACCGGATGGTTCTTTTACATTTCCAAAATCATTTCATAATTGATATCAAAATATCATATTCAATTCAAATCATATCATTTTCGAAATCGTTACTTACTTCCGAAATTATATCACATTGAAATCATAGTTCGAAATCATATATCCTTTCAAAAGTCATATTTCCAAAATAGGTTAAACTCTCATTTCAAAATTATCATATTAAACCAAATATGCTATTTAGGTCCCAACTTAGGTTATAATGTCGCTTAACCACATTCACTTTAAAAATCGAGAATTTGAATATAAACCAATCCATTTTACTTAGTTTGGAATTTAGAAGAAAATAATTATAAATAGTTATAAATAGTTAATATAGATTTTAAAATAAACTAAATATAATTAATATATATTAAATAGCTTTAAAATAGATTAATTAGGTTTAAAATAAGTTAAAATAGGTTAATTAGTTTAAAAATTTGAAAATCTTAATAATTAAAGTCTTTTAAAATAATATAGTTAAAACAGTTTTTACGAAAAATATGAATTTGGAATTTATATCGATTTAAACTATTTATTTCATTCCAACACATTTTGTCCATTACAATGTCCCAAAACCCAATTTCAAATTTTTCCGATTCAGAATTCTAAATAAATATTAAATTCAATATCGCTTAAATCCATGTTAAAACATCGATTTAATTACTCCAATTTAAATATTTTTAAAGTTATACTTCAACGATTTTAATAACTCAATTTCGATAAACTTCACTTATATTTCAAATTCACTATAAAATTTCAATTTTATTCATTCCACAAATCTTTCAAAACAATTCGATTTTAATATAAAACTCGAAGTTCGATAAAAATTCGATTTATATAACCCAAATTTTATTTCAAAATATCATTTAATTCAATGCAAAATTTAAGGGTTCAAAATCATTTAATTTAACCAATCCGGCATCCGTATATAATTCTCTACCCTAGGGGCAAGTGATACGGATATTTATCATTTCAATCCGCGATTTTAAAATTTTTATCTTTATGGATATATATATCATTTCAATCCGCAATTCCGAAAATATCAAATCCATAAAATCGCTCGAGTCTATCATTTCAACCCATAACGATTTTTCCTTAATCTATAGATCATTCGGGTATGTATCATTTCAACCCATAGTGAACTTGAAGTTTATAACGATATAAAATAAAACATCCATTCATCCAATATCAACAATCAACATCCATTACAAACATCATCCAAATCAATCAATAAATATCAATATAGAACTGATAATCAATAACAGGTATTTAACTGGCAATTTATATTCAATAATAAATTAAATAACGATTTAATTCAAATAAATTCAAATTAACTGAGATGATAATTTAAAATATATCAAACAGTCATAAATAAATTTCTAATCACATCAAAACTTTAATTTAACAAACATAAGAAATTTTAGAAGTTGTGAGTGGGTTAAAACACTCACCTTTGAATTTAAATCAAATTTAAATTGAATTTAGAGCCTAAAAATTGAACAGTCTCAGAATTCATCCAAACTAGCGTCAAAATCTCCAAAATTTCAATACGATCCCAGCGAATCAAACCGCTCATGAAACGGACCTCATGAGTAAAAGTTATGACAGTTAGAACATGGAAATAAAAAAACAAAACAAAATAAAATAAAAAAACTACCCAATCACGAGCCGCCACGTCGTATCTCATCATCACGCAAACCCTACACCAGTTACCAATTTCATTCGAACACCTACAGGAGACTCCACTTCATGCTACACGCCGCCGTCGCATCCAGGTCGCGGCCCACCAGAACCCTCGTCGAACGACGCCGATCACACGACCCCACCCCACCGATCTCCTCCAACTGCTCCGATCGCCGAGAAATTGAGCCGCCGCCACTGAATTCTAAAACCCTAGTTGAATTTCTGTGCTCAATCCGACCGTCAAACCACCCAGCGAACTGCACCGATGGACTACGTGCTCGACACTCTACGCAGCAGTACCGATGAATCGACGATTGGTCGAAGTTCATCGGGACGTGATGAACGGCCGAATATAATCTCTCAAATTCCAGCCACACAGAAACTCAAATCGAAAACCTGACTACAGATTTGACTTGCGCTTGTCGAGAGCTTTAAATCAATATAAAATTTGATAGGGTTTGAGAAGTTTGAAATTTTGATTTGAATTTGATTTTGAATTTGCAGTTGGGAATTAGTGTAATAACCCTGGTATTGGTGATTACCTATGATAATAAATTATAACCTTAGTTATAATTTAATATTGAAAATAAAATGGAGAAAAATAAATTTGATTTAAATTGTTTATTTCAAATAAACAATGTGATTTGAGTATAAATATTGAGTTTTTATTTACTTTGAGTTAATAAATGGAAAATAATGAGATCTTATTAAATTAGAGTTAATAAATTAATCAAGAGATAAATTTCAACATTAAAATTGTTGAAATAATATAAATTGATGGAATTAAAGTTTTAAAAACTTTATTTTAAGAATTAGGAGTGAAAATAATCGATTCGTAATTTTATTTTGGTAAATGCATTAATATTGGAAATTAATGCCAATATTAACCATTTATTATTTTTTATTTGACTAAGAAAATAATTTTTGAACATGTTATACTTAAAAAATGGTGTTTTCATGCTAGAATTGTATCAATTGTTAAATAGTGTTAAAATGAGGTTTTATTGTTAAAATTTTCTTTTTATTGTTAAAATAAATTTTATTTTGTCACAATAACTATTTTATTTCAAAACAATAGGATGTATACATTTAATATGACTTTAAAATGAAGGAAAAAGTATGAATATAGTGTTAGTTAAGAGAAAGATGCTCATATCCTTGTTTTTCTTCTATGTATTTTTTTCTATTGGGCTTTTTGGGTAAGAATTGATCCATTAGCCATACCTTAGAAGCTTCTGGTGAGAAACAAGTTGCTGTACGTAGTTTTCATTTTCTCATCTTCCCCAAATCAGCTTTCCCTAAAAACAGAAGAAAACAATGACCCCTCTTCACTAAAAATCAATTTCAACTCATTTTAGCTGCAAATTAAAGAAGAAATCCACTTATATCAAGAATAGAAAAGGTAATCACAACCAATACCTTAAGAAATTTCATCTAAATTCTTAGAACCTGAAATGATCTTGTCTATAACAAATTGTCTTTGCTGTGCATGTTTTGTTTCAGCCATTTCAGGTGCTTAGGGTTTCAATTCAATACCAAAGATCATAATTTGCAACCAAATTCGCTGCTAAATCTTTAAGGTGAGTGTAAGCTCACAAATTGCCTAGCTGAAAATGAACCGTTTTAAGCATAACTTTTTCAATTTTTATCCAAATTCAATAATATTAGATGTTTAGGAAAGCTAAGAATTTGCTCTAAAAGTTTTATGTTTTGATGTTTTTGAAATTCTAAAGTTATTTTGATCAAAACTGCATTTTATTGTTGCTATCCCAAGATCAAAATGACAGCAGTGTTGAATTTAGACATCTGAACCGTTTTAAGCATAACTTTTTCAATTTTTATCCAAATTCAATAATATTAGATGTTCCGGAAAGCTAAGAATTTTCTCTAAAAGTTTTATGTTTTGAAGTTTTTGAAATTCTAAAGTTATTTTGATCAAAACTGCATTTTATTGTTGCTATCCCGAGATCAAAATGACAGCAGCGTTGAATTTAGACATCTGAACCATTTTAAGCATAACTTTTTCCATTTTTATCCTAATTCAATAATATTAGATGTTCCGGAAAGCTAAGAATTTGCTCTAAAAGTTTTATGTTTTGATGTTTTTGAAATTCTAAAGTTATTTTGATCAAAACTGCATTTTATTGTTGCTATCCCGAGATCAAAATGACAGCAGTGTTGAATTTAGACATCTGAACCATTTTAAGCATAACTTTTTCAATTTTTATCCAAATTCAATAATCTTAGATGATCCAAAAATATAATAATTTTCTCTAAAAGTTTTATGTTTTGATGTTTTTGAAATTCTGAAGTTATATTGATCAAAACTGCATTTTATTGTTGCTATCCCGAGACCAAAATTACAACAGTGTTGAATTTAGACATCTGAACCGTTTTAAGCATAACTTTTGCATTTCTTAACCAAATTTGATGATTTTAGATGTTCTGGAAATCTCTGATATAGAGCTACAAGTTTCTTGTTTTGTGTTTTTCAAAATTCTGAAGTTATCTATTTCAAAATTGAGTGTTTCTATTGCAATCCCGAGAGCAAAACTATTATTGCTCTGTGTTTGAATCTGAAACGAAATTAACCATATCTCTTTCGTTTCTTAACCAAATTCACTAATTTTAGATGTTGTAGAAAGCTTGTTTATGATAATTTTTACGATGTTGAGCTGTATTATGATGGCTTTTACTTGTCGATGAGATGAGACAAGTCACGATGCCACTAGTACTCGTCAATGAGATGAGACGAGTAGGGTATTGTATTTACTCGCCGATGAGACGAGGCGGAGTATATTTTCATGATGTTTTACTAGTGTGGCACCAACTAACGGTTAGTAAACCATTAGGTGCGAACGTATGGTATGGGACGTACGTTAACGCCTATTGGGTTCCCATCCGAGAAGTTGAGACACATTCACGATGTTTACTAGTACTATAGACCATGAGTACTCAATTGGAGTCATCACGATGCAGTTGCGACTCCGATCATCCCGATGTTATTAACTCGGGTCTTTGTGACTAGGAGTCATTACGATATTAGAGACTATAGTCATCACGATGTTCATGATGTTGTAATGTTACTTGACTCCAGTCATCACGATGTTTATGGTACCAAATATTAGTACTAGTCACGATGTAAGCACGTGCAGTTTTCCATGAAATTTTAGATGTTTTGATTTCACTTTTTTATGAGAAAGTTTATTATAGCCTTGAGTAAGATGAAGGCTTACATGTATTGATGGTTTTATGGTGATTTCTAAATATGATGTTTTGAACTCTTTGAGTTCTTTTAAGGTTTTAGACCGTTTCATGATAATTATTTATATGGTTTAAATCCTTGCCTATTTCACTTATATAACTATTGAAGATGAACCCTTAGATGTCTCACCTTAGATATGATCTTGATGATACTTATATCGTTTCGTTGGCATCAACGGAATGGTTCCTATTACTGTTATCTTTACTAATGATGAGTTCTAGCTAGCCTGACCCGTGTATTTTTTACTCGGGTCAGACCGAGTTGCAGGTTAGGTATGGATTTAGCTCACTCCTTCTTGGATCCGTTAGCTTGCTTTTGTTTGGACCACTTTATTCGAACTTGGACATTGTAACTATTATTTTGTGGGATGGTTGTGTATGTATACTTTGTAGTTCACGCTACTTATGTATGGTGTGTTATGAATGATGTATGGTGATGTATGTATACTCTGATCTGGGTTTGCTGTTCTGTGACTGTTTATATATTTGTTTTTGTATATTGCATTTATTCTGAAACGGTCCTAAACCACCAAGGTATTGTATTAGTTAAGGATTAGGTGTGTCGATCATATACGAGGTAATGAAAAAAAAATATCGACATACTTAGCTCTTAGCTAATGCATTATCATGAGGGTCGCCCTTAACCAGCCCTATTCTCTGCATTAGTAGACAGGATTACTTAGTAATTCTCTTTACTAATGTGGGTCTCGGGGTGGGGCGTCACAGCTTGGTATCAGAGCAGGATTTCAGAATATAATGTGATATAGGCAGAACAGTACACAAGATTACCCTACATCAAATATAATACATTTGTACACATCGTCCCCAATCGTGATCCATCTCACCTTGTCCTTGTTTTGATTCGTGTCCCTTTTCGATTCCTTTATGGTAGATAGAAAGGAATATGTCTACGAATGTTAATTTAATTCCGTAGTGTTCCATAATTTCTACATTTGAATTGCTAATATATCTATCTACCCTGTGAATAATCCTATCTTATCTTATCTTATCTTATCTTTCAGCTATGTCTAGTAGAGGTAGAGGACGCCCTTCGGCGGCGGGACCATCCAGTGGTCCTCGTCCCGAAGGTGTATATATGTCTACCGATCAGATTCTCGAGCTTATTAGGAGCACTCAGCCTCCAGATCCAGCTCGATTTTCTCCTCCGCGCAAATCTGCATTTGCGCGCATGTGTAGCGACTTCACTCATCTTGGTGGCAAGATCTTTAGAGGCACTGAGACCATCTTAGAGGTCGAGGCATGGCTCAGTTCTTGTGAACGCATATTTAGCCGTATGGAGATATCTAGGCATCATCGCGTTCTTGTCGCATCGAGTGTGTTACAAGAACGTGCATTGAATTGGTATGACTTGCTTGTGGCGGAAGTTGATGAGTCTACCTTAGAGTGGGATCAGTTCCGTGAGAGATTCGAGCTCAAGTTTGTTCCTGAATCCGAGAAAGCTATTTTGGCTCGACGTTTCCTTGATTTCAAACAAGGGAAGTCGACAGTTTCTGAGTATGTTGCATCTTTTGAAGCTTTATCTAAGTATGGTCTTGAGCACATTTCTACTCCGTATAAGAAGAATCTTAAGTTCGTCTCTGGACTTAAGAAATACTTGAAGAAATCTCTTATGCTTCGTCTTGAGCTTTCTTTTGAAAAACTTGTGGATACGACCCTTCAGCTCGAAGCGGTCGAGAAGGAGAAGGATAGTGATGTTGAGGGTGAGGTTCGGGTAAATCCGAACAAGAAAAAGTTTTTCCGCAAGTCTAGGCCTTTCCATCCTAATAAGAAGAAGAAGCAAGGTGGATCCTCTTCTCAGTCTCCAGCTACTCCTTCAGCTAAGCCTTTTGCTTGTTTCAATTGTGGTTCGCCGGACCATCCTGTAAGAGAGTGTCCCAAGCCTAAGAGATGCCTCTATTGTAATAAGGAGGGACATTTGATTTCGGCTTGTCCTAAGAGGGAGAAGAGTTCTCGTCAGGGTCATCTTAATGTAGCTACCACTTCTGGTGATGCTTCTCAGTCACGAGGTATATTCTCTTCTGTTTTAGAGGGTTCTATTTTATTTCATGATCATTCTATTCGAGTGATCTTCGATACGGGTGCTTCTCATTCATTCGTATCAAAGAAACTCGGTGATGCTTTACAGTTAGGTGTTTCTTGCATGCTTACTTCTTTACGGATTGCGAATCCTATTGGGGGATCTGCAACCCTTAGTCTTCTTTGTGAAGATGTTGAGATTATGATTGGTGGTTTTTCTTTCCGTGCGAATCTGCATGTGATTCCTTCTCTTGGGTTTGATATGATTCTTGGTATGGACTGGCTAGTTAGATACGATGCCAGGATTCTTTGTTTGGAGAGAGTTTTATATCTTCGTCATCCCGATTCTCCTACTCAGTTATCTCTTCTGCTTCAAGAGTCCAATCATGATTCCGTGGCCTCTTTATTTGCTCTTGATTCTCGAGACGAAGATGATAATATGTCTCGGATTCCTGTTGTTTGTGACTTTCCAGACTTATTTGAGCCTGTTTCGGGATTACCACCCAAGCGGGCTATTGAGTTCCGCATTGACCTTATTCCAGGCGCACAGCTAGTTAGTCGTCCTCCCACGAGGATGTCTACTAAAGAGAATGAGGAACTCAAGAAGCAACTCCTAGAGCTTGAAGCCAAGCATTTTATTCGATCTAGTTCTTCACCGTGGGGAGCCGCGGTGGTATTTGTGAGGAAGTCCGATGGGACTCTTAGGCTATGTGTCGATTATCGCAAGCTTAATGAGTTAACCATTAAGAACCGCTATCCATTACCTAGGATCGACGATATGTTCGATCAATTAAGTGGCGCTAAGGTCTTCTCACAGCTTGACCTTACCACAAGATTTCATCAGATCCGAGTTGCGGAAGATAGCATTCCACTTACAGCTTTTCGCACTCGCTATGGTTCATATGAGTGGCTCGTCATGCCGTTCGGTTTGACGAATGCCCCAGCTTATTTCATCGACCTTATGAATCGAGTATTCCGGGAATACCTCGATAAGTTCGTTCTTGTATTCATCGATGACATTCTTGTATATTCTAAGTCCGAAGCGGACCATGCTCGACATCTTAGAATTGTTTTGAGTACTCTCCGACAACATCAACTCAAAGCAAAACTTTCTAAGTGTCATTTCTGGGAAAAGCAAGTTAAGTTCTTAGGCCACGTTGTTTCTTCCGAAGGCATTTCGGTCGATCCTTCTAAGATCGAAGCCATCCAGAATTGGAAGAGGCCTAAGAATGTTCATGAGATTCGTAGCTTTTTGGGTTTGGCGGGTTATTACCGTCGATTCATCAAAGACTTTTCCTGTATTGTGCTTCCCTTGACTAGCCTTACGAAGAAAGGCATTCACTATATATGGTCAGATAAGTGTGAGGCTTCCTTTCAGAGATTGAAGGAGCTTCTCACTAATGCTCCTATTCTTGTGGTCCCCGAAGGGAATCAGGATCTTATTGTCTATACCGATGCCAGTCATAGTGGCCTCGGTGCTGTTCTTATGCAGAAGGATAGGGTAGTTGCCTACGCTTCAAGGCAATTACGTCCGAACGAAGTTCGGTACGCTACCCATGATTTAGAGCTTGCCGCCATTGTCTTTGCTTTGAAGATGTGGCGTCATTATTTGTTAGGAGAACACTTTACCCTCTTTACCGATCACAAGTCTCTCAAGTACTTGTTCACCCAAAAGGAGCTCAACATGCGACAACAGCGTTGGCTCGAATTTCTAGCTTCATATGATTTCGATATTCAGTATACCCCTGGCAAAGGGAATCGAGTAGCTGATGCTTTGAGTCGTAAGCATTCAGCTATTGTTTCCATGATGATTGCAGAATGGAAAGTTCTTAAGACTCTTTCCATGTGTGATATCCATGATCGTGCTTCCACATCCAACTCTCCTATTCTATTATATAGCATGGAAGCTCGTCCTACTCTTCTAGATCAGATTGTCGAGGCTCAGCGGCAAGACTCCGATATATCTACTCTTATTCAGAAATATAAGTCTGAATCCCACGATGACATTGAGATGAGGGATTTTAGCATCGATATTCATGGGTGTCTTCGAAAGAAGAACCGTCTAGTCGTGCCTTCTATTCCAGAACTTAGGCGGGACATTCTAGCTGAATGTCACCGTTCTAAGTACACTATTCATCCTGGCAGTAGCAAGATGTATGCTAATATGCGTCGCTTCTATTACTGGGAAGGCATGAAGCGAGATATAGCAAGTTATGTAAGCAATTGCATGACTTGTCAGCTTATTAAGGCCGAGCATCAGCAACCCAGTGGTCTTCTTCAGCCTTTAGAGGTTCCATTGTGGAAATGGGATCAAGTTTCTATGGATTTCATCGATGGCTTACCTCGTTCGCGGTCAGGCCATAGCAGTATTTGGGTTGTTGTGGACCGTCTCACCAAGTCCGCACATTTCATTCCTATTAAGTCTAATAGGACGACATCTCTCTTATCGAAGCTATATATTAAGGAGATCGTGCGATTACACGGTGTCCCTTCATCTATTGTGTGTGATTGTGATCCTCTTTTCACGAGTCACTTCTGGTAGAGTCTCCAACAAGCTTTGGGCACAAAGCTTAATCTTAGCACAGCTTATCACCCACAGTCTGATGGACAGACTGAACGGGTGAACCGTATTTTGGAAGACTTGCTTCATGCTTGTATCCTGGATTTCGGCGGTAGTTGGGAGGATCATCTTCCTCTAGTTGAGTTTGCTTACAATAATAGCTACCAATCTTCTATCGGCATGGCTCCTTTTGAAGCCTTATATGGAAGGCCGTGTCGTTCTCCATCTTGTTGGCTTGAGTCGGGGGAAAAGCTAATTTTAGGCCCCGAATCTATTCGAGAATCATCTGAGAAGACCCATCTTATTCGTGAGAGAATGAAAGAGGCACAGAGTCGCCAGAAATCCTACGCGGACAACCGTAGGAGGCCTCTTGAATTCTTAGTGGGCGACCTTGTTTATATTCGAGCTTCTCCTCTGAAAGGAGTGGTACGCTTTAGCCAGAACGGGAAATTGGCACCACGCTATATTGGGCCATTTCCAATTTTAGAGCGTATCGGTCCTGTTGCTTATCGTGTAGCACTTCCCGATCAGTTTTCTGGAGTTCACGACGTATTCCATGTCTCTCAGTTGAGGAAGTGTTTGCGAGACCCTGATTCTGTGCTTGATACTCGTACTTTAGAGAAGCTGGAAGTCTCTCCTGATCTATCATATGTGCAGCATCCTGTAAGAGTTCTTGCTTCGGAGACTAGACGTCTTCGAAACAAGAGTGTTCCGCTCGTGAAGATTCAGTGGTCCGATAATCCCAATGACTGCACTTGGGAAACCAAAGAATTCATTGAGCGATCGTATCCTGATTTCTTATCTTCTCACTGCGAAGGTAAGAATTTTACACTTCAGTTATCTAATTTCCTTTGTTTGATGAAATAAATTGGGTTGAATAGAGATTTCCTCTAGAAATTGCGAGGACGCAATTTTTTTATAGGGAAGGAGTCTGTAATAACCCTGGTATTGGTGATTATCTATGATAATAAATTATAACCTTAGTTATAATTTAATATTGAAAATAAAATGGAGAAAAATAAATTTGATTTAAATTGTTTATTTCAAATAAACAATGTGATTTGAGTATAAATATTGAGTTTTTATTTACTTTGAGTTAATAAATGGAAAATAATGAGATCTTATTAAATTAGAGTTAATAAATTAATCAAGAGATAAATTTCAACATTAAAATTGTTGAAATAATATAAATTGATGGAATTAAAGTTTTAAAAACTTTATTTTAAGAATTAGGAGTGAAAATAATCGATTCGTAATTTTATTTCGGTAAATGCATTAATATTGGAAATTAATGCCAATATTAACCATTTATTATTTTTTATTTGACTAAGAAAATAATTTTTGAACATGTTATACTTAAAAAATGGTGTTTTCATGCTAGAATTGTATCAATTGTTAAATAGTGTTAAAATGAGGTTTTATTGTTAAAATTTTCTTTTTATTGTTAAAATAAATTTTATTTTGTCACAATAACTATTTTATTTCAAAACAATAGGATGTATACATTTTATATGACTTTAAAATGAAGGAAAAAGTATGAATATAGTGTTAGTTAAGAGAAAGATGCTCATATCCTTGTTTTTCTTCTATGTATTTTTTTCTATTGGGCTTTTTGGGTAAGAATTGATCCATTAGCCCTACCGTAGAAGCTTCTGGTGAGAAACAAGTTGCTGTACGTAGTTTTCATTTTCTCATCTTCCCCAAATCAGCTTTCCCTAAAAACAGAAGAAAACAATGACCCCTCTTCACTAAAAATCAATTTCAACTCATTTTAGCTGCAAATTAAAGAAGTAATCCACTTATATCAAGAATAGAAAAGGTAATCACAACCAATACCTAAAGAAATTTCATCTAAATTCTTAGAACCTGAAATGATCTTGTCTATAACAAATTGTCTTTGCTGTGCATGTTTTGTTTCAGCCATTTCAGGTGCTTAGGGCTTCAATTCATTACCAAAGATCATAATTTGCAACCAAATTTGCTGCTAAATCATTAAGGTGAGTGTAAGCTCACAAATTGCCTAGCTGAAAATGAACCGTTTTAAGCATAACTTTTTCAATTTTTATCCAAATTCAATAATATTAGATGTTCCGGAAAGCTAAGAATTTGCTCTAAAAGTTTTATGTTTTGATGTTTTTGAAATTCTAAAGTTATTTTGATCAAAACTGCATTTTATTGTTGCTACCCCGAGATCAAAATGACAGCAGTGTTGAATTTAGACATCTGAACCGTTTTAAGCATAACTTTTTCAATTTTTATCCAAATTCAATAATATTAGATATTCCGGAAATCTAAGAATTTGCTCTAAAAGTTTTATGTTTTGAAGTTTTTGAAATTCTAAAGTTATTTTGATCAAAACTGCATTTTATTGTTGCTATCCCGAGATCAAAATGACAGCAGCGTTGAATTTAGACATCTGAACCATTTTAAGCATAACTTTTTCAATTTTTATCCAAATTCAATAATATTAGATGTTCCGAAAAGCTAAGAATTTTCTCTAAAAGTTTTATGTTTTGATGTTTTTGAAATTCTAAAGTTATTTTGATCAAAACTGCATTTTATTGTTGCTATCCCGAGATCAAAATGACAGCAGTGTTGAATTTAGACATCTGAACCATTTTAAGCATAACTTTTTCAATTTTTATCCAAATTCAATAATCTTAGATGTTCCAAAAACTAATAATTTTCTCTAAAAGTTTTATGTTTTGATATTTTTGAAATTCTGAAGTTATATTGATCAAAACTGCATTTTATTGTTGCTATCCCGAGACCAAAATTACAACAGTGTTGAATTTAGACATCTGAACCGTTTTAAGCATAACTTTTGCATTTCTTAACCAAACTTGATGATTTCAGATGTTCTGGAAAGCGCTGATATAGAGCTACAAGTTTCATGTTTTGTGTTTTTCAAAATTCTGAAGTTATCTATTTAAAAATTGAGTGTTTCTATTGCAATCCCGAGAGCAAAACTATTATTGCTCTGTATTTGAATCTGAAACGAAATTAACCATAACTCTTTCGTTTCTTAACCAAATTCACTAATTTTAGATGTTGTAGAAAGCTTGTTTATGATAATTTTTACGATGTTGAGCTGTATTATGATGGCTTTTACTTGTCGATGAGATGAGACAAGTCACGATGCCACTAGTACTCGTCAATGAGATGAGACGAGTAGGGTATTGTATTTACTCGCCGATGAGACGAGGCGGAGTATATTTTCATGATGTTTATGATGTTTTACTAGTGTGGCACCAACTAACGGTTAGTAAACCATTAGGTGCAAATGTATGGTATGGGACGTACGTTAACGCCTATTGGGTTCCCATCCGAGAAGTTGAGACACATTCACGATGTTTACTACTATAGACCATGAGTACTCAGTTGGAGTCATCACGATGTAGTTGCGACTCCGATCATCCCGATGTTATTAACTCGGGTCTTTGTGACTAGGAGTCATTACGATATTAGAGACTATAGTCATCACGATGTTCATGATGTTGTAATGTTACTTGACTCCAGTCATCACGATGTTTATGGTACCAAATATTAGTACTAGTCACGATGTAAGCACGTGCAGTTTTCCATGAAATTTAGATGTTTTGATTTCACCTTTTTATGAGAAAGTTTATTATAGCCTTGAGTAAAATGAAGGCTTACATGTATTGATGGTTTTATGGTGATTTCTAAATATGATGTTTTGAACTCTTTGAGTTCTATTAAGGTTTTAGACCGTTTCATGATAATTATTTATATGGTTTAAATCCTTGCCTATTTCACTTATATAACTATTGAAGATGAACCCTTTGATGTCTCACCTTAGATATGATCTTGATGATACTTATATCGTTCCGTTGGCAACAACGAAATGGTTCCTATTACTGTTATCTACTAATGATGAGTTCTAGCTAGCCTGACCCGTGTATTTTTTACTCGGGTCAGACCGAGTTGCAGGTTAGGTATGGATTTAGCTCACTCCTTCTTGGATCGGTTAGCTTGCTTTTGTTTGGACCACTTTATTCGAACTTGGACATTGTAACTATTATTTTGTGGGATGGTTGTGTATGTATACTTTGTAGTTCATGCTACTTATGTATGTTGTGTTATGAATGATGTATGGTGATGTATGTATACTCTGATCTGGGTTTGCTGTTCTGTGACTGTTTATATATTTGTTTTTGTATATTGCATTTATTCTGAAACGGTCCTAAACCACCATGGTATCGTATTAGTTAAGGACTAGGTGTGTCGATCATATACGAGGTAATGAAAAAAAAATATCGACATACTTAGCTCTTAGCTAATGCATTATCATGAGGGTCGCCCTTAACCAGCCCTATTCTCTGCATTAGTAGAAAGGATTACTTAGTAATTCTCTTTACTAATGTGGGTCTCGGGGTGGGGCGTCACAATTAGGGTTTGTCTGCCATTAGAAAGAGAGGAACAAATGAATTGTACGTACAGACAAACTGAGTTGAGGAACACTAGGGTTTATAACGGGCTATTCATAGACAAAGCTGAAAATAGAAAGGACGGATCAGATTTGATTATAACGTTGAACGATAAATGACCCGAAAAGCCCGTTCCGTCTCCGGAACGAAAATGGGTAATCCCATATATCAAAATAGATGCTTTCAATAATTTTAAAATCAATGGAACTGGTTTCAAGCTCGAATTCCATCGTATGAAGAAGTTATGTTAAAATCAGCTTATTTCAAATTGATTTCAATTGATTTTAATTAAATTGATTTCTGGGCGTTTCGAGCACGTACGATCAGACGGCAAGTCCGATCGCTACGAAACTTTAAATCCTACAATAATTCACCGTTACGGATTCGATGAAACTGGTTTCGTCGAAATCCGAGACAGTTGCCAAAATGGCTATATTTCAGTTAATTAAATAAATTAATATTAAATTAATTAAATCACTTTTTCTGTTTAAATTTAAAAATCTACAACTTCTATCATTTTTGATTTCTTAATCACTTGCAATAATTTAAACAAATTTATATGTCAATTTAAAGTTGATAAATCCATCGATTCCAGTGTTTAATTTCAATTTCATTAAATTCAGTACTTATAAATTTAATTTTCAGTAATTCCATTTAATTAACCTTTCATCCTATTATTCAATCCATTATTATCAAATAGATAAAATTAACATTGGTTCATGATTTATTACATTAATATTCTCAAATTTCATCTCAATCTCCATTGACGTAATATTTTAAATATTTAATTTCATTTAATTGCAATTAATCCAATTATTATAGTTTTAAAATCCAATAAATTGATAAATCTTTATTTCTATTCTTTTTATTCAATCAATTGTTACCTTATGAATAAAATTAGCATTTCTATTCATTTTATTACATTCACAACTTACAGTCATTGTCTTACTCACATTACTGTAACATTTGATTTCATTTAATTTTAATTGATCTCCAATTCAATTTAATAGATTACATAAATGGGTATCATATAATAGTGGTCACCATTAACCTCAACTCATATTTATGTTTATTACTTACAAGCCCATGTTGTAATTACTTACACAATACTGATCTTATTCAATTACCATTTATTATACTATTTCATACATTAATCTAATAATTACATTTGTTTCCTTATATTCAATTTATCACAAAGTATTCATTTAAATCATTCCAGTTGATTGGAATTTTATCCAAATGGTTAATAATTAACTTAAATTAACATTATTAACTTTCATTCTATTATTATCTCATTAATAAGTTACAAAATTTTATTTCTTCCAAATTTAATTACCAACATCTTATTAATTTAACAAATTTAAATCATCGAAAATTACGGGTCGTTACACAGAGGCTGAGGGTACAAGGGTTATCCACCCAAGCCTGCTCCTAAACTATACTAAAAACAAAAAATGTATCATGGATCTAAGGCACGACCCCACGGTCAGGCCGCTAGGATGGATGCTGGCTATCTGGTCCTCTCCAACGCCAATAAAAGTAGTACATTGTCATAGTAGCACATAATACCAATAAATATAGACACGAAGCCAAGCTCATTGTTTGGCAGGAAGCATTACTCACTGAATATAGACATGAAGCCTTACTCATCACTATGTGCATCACCTTACACCCATTTCATTTATCTCGTAATGTGAACGTCATCTACTTACAATGATAATCGAATAAATATCACATCGATGTCCCATACCACCGCATGATACTCAATCGTTTATTCACTACTTATAACCTACACTCAAACCCCATAATATTTTATATAACTAGTCCAAAGAATAACCAAAAAAATATAAGCAAAAGTCTCCATACCAGATAGTACTATAACTCCATTTATTCAGATTCCTAGTCACACAGAATTAAATGTCATAAAATCACACTAAAGGTTGTCATCACCATGTCACATCAAAACCGCTAGTCAAGTTATTATCAACGGTGAATCGTTCATAACATCAAATTCAGTAAAGGAAAGATGAGAAATAGAAAACGTAGAATAAAATCTCTTCGATCAAATATACAAGAAATATTCTTATTTAAGCTTATTAAATATATAGTACTTTAAAATACTTGAAACATTAACTAGGAATGTAATTTCTTATTTTCCAAAATTTATATGAAATAATTATTTAGGCCCAAATATGTATTTCCTTTCAATAAAAGAACTACAAATTTATTTTAAATATTAGATTTTAAATAAATATTTTAATATATCCACAGCATAAAAATAATACTTTTTATTTATCAATGCAATTATACTTTATTTATATATATTTAATATATATTTATTTTTATTGTGTGTATACATATTTCATTTCTTTTATAAACACACACGTATACACGCTAGTAGGCGACCGGAGCCACCACCAGTCGACCGCCAGTGGTCGACCGGTCGACCTACCTATCCCACATTCTAACGACCTGCTTCAAACTTTGTTGACGATTTTAGGTCCTCTCCTTTTCCTTCTTGGCATTAATCACTTCCAATTTAATTTACATACGATTATACACTCATATATTTAAAACTATTTAATCATATATTTAAAACTTCCAATCTTAACTATAAAATTAGAATCTTTACTTCAAATTATTAAATAACTTTTTAGTCATATATTTAAAACTTCCAATTCTTCTAGAATACTTACATGACCTTTATAGACCATATTTAAAAGGAATTCACAAAATATCTAATGTAGATACCCTTTATACTTTACAGAAATCGTAATAATTTCCAAAACTGCATCCATAGCGATTATCGTCATATGGACCATAACTTTTAACTTGTTTTATAAATTAAATAGCCTCTAAAACACTTCAAAAACTCTTTTAAGTTATTTATAAACCCTTTTATAAAACTCAATTTCTTTCTATATTTTAAACCACTATAGGTATAGAAAACATCTTACTTCAAAATATTGAAGTTGATTTAAATCACGACCTTTCAAATTCGGAAAGAGGCTTAACGACCACTATGGTACTTAAACAAGTTGATGTTTATTTTTATTTCAACTTTGCAAGTCATATTATTGGTATTTACATAAGCAAGCATATATGTAAATAAAATCCAAAATTAATAATCAATAGCTAACACATCACATATACAATATAAATCAACTAGCATATAAGTGAATGTCCAAATTAATATAATAGCAGAATGAGGATTTATTATGCTAAACAGATGTCCAAAGTAATCTATTCAATTTAAATATGGCAGAAGTCTACCAACTAGATGTTAGTAATGAAATATAATTATTTAATGACATAATTATTTAAATCCACGTAATTATATTCTATGACAATTAATTTATCATTAATCTACACATCATGAAAACTATCAACTATCTATACCATAGTGTTGTACTCGTCAATACGAGTCAATTGCAAAAATCTATGGGTTGAACAAAGTTAAAATAAATGAGATATCCAATTTTCAATTCGATGTATTTAGTTAATATATTAAACAAAATAATTAAAATAGTTTCTCACCCATATCAAACCCAGCCCAAAACTCTCCAACCCAAACCCAAACCACTTGCTACAATAGCCTTCTTCTCCCTCCCCAAATTGATTTCAAATCGAAAACGAGCACACGGCCGTGCACATGCACGTCCTCATCTCACTGCCGATCACCGAACCCAAGCCACCAATAAACCCCACTCCTCAAGCTCGTATAACCGCACCACACCTCAACAACTCCGGTCATCTGAATCAAATTCTGACCACCCCAACTTGTTTTCAAAATCGCATCTAGGCACATAAACCGAGCTCGCCTCATCCCCTCGACTAACGTTAGACCTCGCCGCCACCTCCATCAGCTCCACCATCTCCTACCACTCCTTCATGCCAAGCCTTGGCCAACTCGACGGCTCCATACGCCACCACCACATCAAAGACACATGCACCAAAAACAAAACCCTAACTTGACCTCCCCAGAGCTCCTTCGACTACTGCACCACCTCCTACCACTTCCATCACCTCCGCCAGGCCCTAAGACTCCTCCAAACATCACTGCTCCTTCCCTCGACCAATAGATCGTCAGAAACCTAAGTATGAACTGAAAATGTTCATCTCCCCACCATGACCACTCTAGGCCCTAAAAATTATGAAACCACCACTAAAAATCATCGCTTAATGATACGAACACACCCATATCCTATGTTCATCATTTCATGCTCATGGAATTTTTATCACTTCTTAACATCCACTGATTTCGAAAGATCTCCACCACCATGCTCGACAAAACACCGAGCAACTATTTTTTAAAAATACTGGAGGCAAAAATGAATAACTTTGATGTTGGATGGTTTTGTTGAAAGTGGATAGATTGGAAGATGTTGATTTTTAAAGTTGGAAGATGAAGAAGGTTACATTTTATAAAAAATAGAAAAAGAAGAATAGAAAAGAAGATGAAGGAGAAAATTAGTGAAGAGAGTGAAAAAATGAAATGAGTGGATATTGATACTTATAACAAACCAAAGTAAATTACTTCTCACTTGAGTAAACCAAAATCTACAAGATAACCAAAACCCAAAATTCAAGCTATCCATCAAATCCAACAAATCAACATTAATGCTTGTATGAAAATTTTAAATTTGATTTGATCTGAAAACGTTTTGAAAAGAAGATTTGCAGTACCCTACTTCAGAAAATCCTATAATAATTTGACACGATAAAAAAACAATTATAAAATATACAGGTTATCAAATTCTGTTAAATTTTAAAAATACCAACGTTGGTCGTAAAATACGACAAATGCTAATCTAAATATTTTCCAAATTAAAATTATTTAAAAATTTATTTTATTACCAAATTGATTTTCTTTTTATTTAAAACCATTAATTGAATATTTAAAATTAATTAAATAATCCCAAAATAAAAGCGATAAAATTCTGGGTCGTTACACTCTACCCTCCCAAAAGAATTTCGATCTCGAAATTTTATCTTAAACAAGCAAAGAAGGAAGGAAACCAATTAACACCAAAACTTAACCATTTTACTTCCCATGGCTATTCATAAAACATGACTTAAGTTTAAAAACTTGTATAATATCCTACTACATCCTAAGGGTATGTACAACTATCTGATTCAAACTTTTTGTTTTGAATTTAACTTGAGAAATAAATACCCGATTTTTATTTCAAAACATTTTTTGATATGATACTATATATTTTTACCTATAGAAAAATATATATATAGTTCGAGTAACCCCAAAATGATATCAAGGAATTGGGTAATACCAAATAGTATTATACATTCCCTTTTCCAATAGGGCAATATATAAGAGAAGTGCTTACCATCCAAACTTGTCTCTTTCCCATTTTTATTTATTTCCGAGTCACTCAAACTAGTTAACATAGAACTGCTTTTTATTTCTCAAAGTTCTCTTTTCGAAACAATACTCTATATATTTCCAAACAAATAGATTAACAAAATATAAATTTCCAACTCGGTTTGGGTTCGTTTGGAATCGAACTCATCTCGATCGCACAATGATAAAGAGAATAATTTACTAAGTGCACTACAATGTTCGCCTAGGCAAACATTCGATTGTCACTAAGAAGATTATTCAGATTATCATAAAACAAATTGAGACTCATTCCCTGGAACCAATCCAAAGAAAATGCACCTTACTTAAAAAAATTCTTTCCAAAATCTTTATACTAAAAAATACTTTCGAGAAAAACTACTACTATTTTTTCATAAATCATTCATTTGTAATCTTTCCAAAGACTGCGGGATTTGAATCCTCAAAAAATCCCTTTATTTATAAAACACATTTTTATAAACAAAGTTTTATAAAATCATCTTTATATAATGATTTATCAAATATTTATTTCAAAATATTTTAGCTTTCCTCTAATAAACACCGTTTATCAAAACCCATATTTAACCCAACCTTATCATCAGACGTCTTATAGTCAAATTGTAAAACTTAATTCATAAAGTGTTTGTTTCAATGTTCCCACAATTTCTGTCTACCCAACCCATGTTGTAAAAAGATAAATTACTTATAAATCAACAAATAATAGTCGATGCTCAAAACTAGGCGAGCATGACAAATCAAACACCAAATGATAATAATTGAATATTATCATTATCTAACAAACTAACACATCAAAAATAACTACATTAATTTTTTGAAAATTATTCTTTTATACAGAAAATATAATCCTAGGTAAAATAATTTCATTTACCAATTTCAAAAACAATACCGTGTCGGTTGGATTTGTTCAAGTGTTTAGAAACCCCTATCGATAATGTTGGCCAAATGCCTTGACCAGAATTCATAAACCACTCAAGATATCAAATAGCAGAATATAAAACATTTTTTTTATAAAACTAACAAATAAACGCTCTCATACACACACACACACCCAAACTCATTCTAGGATGTTACTAATCCTACCTCATGAGTTACTCATTCTATCTCTAATGAGTTTACCCCACCAAGGCCTAGTGTTTGCTTAACCTATGTTCTGATACCATATGTAATGACCCGCCTTTTCGATCCTCGGAAGTCGACACTAATCCATCGATGGTATTCATGTGTCGAAAATCCAAGTGTCAAAAAGACAGATTGTTGGGGTGAAAGAAAGAAGAGACATATTAGAATCTTACAGTGTGATGGGTAATATTTAATATGTCAATGATCTTTACAAAAGAAAACTGTGATATACATACATAAATAAGAGAAAACTACCTATCTTCGACCTGGACAGTTATAACAGTCTGTCCTCACAAATGTTGATAAATACAAACAAGAAATGCAGCGGAAATAAAAGAAAATACGAGAATACGTCCTGGAAGCATCCAGCTCCTTTCTTGAAGCTCCAAAGTGTCTTGCTAAACCTGAAAAATATGCTCGGGCTAACCCAAGCATTATAAGAAAATAACGCCTGGATTAGTCTGGTAAACCAGCATGAGAAATCTCAAATCAAATCACATGGATTTCTATATTTACAAAACCTTTCAAAAATAAAGGTATCTCGTAAGACCACGTTGCACATAAACATGGATGGGTTTTTACTTTACGATAAGCAAACCATTTTTATTACAAAATCCAATGATATTATAGTAATATCTAGGGGTTTAAACTAAATATATAACATATCTGGAATGGTTACCTATAATTACATTCAAAAGTACTAGGTTCCACAACTAAAATCGTAAGGCACATATTCAAGATTGGACTCCAACAATGACAAGGCACCGGGATACCACCTACCACAATGCACCTTTAGAAAAATGTACCAAGAGCCACATATGTACCCCCCGCAAACATAGAACTACCTGCCGCTTGAACATGACATACTGGATTACATCATCCCTCGGGAACCGAAGCTGCAAACATTTCCCCCAATCGCTTCGGTGCATACCAAATCTGTAAATCTCAATTCTAGATCGAGGAATGATGCTCCTAATGGTAGCAAACCACATAGCTCTACAAGCATCCCCTAATTTTAGTCATTTCGGGTTGTGATGCTTGTGTGGCCACACTTTTACCTTTTCCTTCTAACAATTCCCTCTTGGAATGCTAGTATTGCCTTCCAGGAAATAATGCAATGCCAGCATTCATCCATACAAGTTATTCAGGATATGAACAAACCAAAGACACTACTTTTACTACATCCTCAGGATTAGTAACAAGTAGCCCTTGCACTTCAAAGAAATCCATCTTCGATTCCACCATCTTGAACCAATTAATAACCTCTTCCAAAGCGTAGAACGTGCATATGGTTTTGGAGTGGTTATGGTTTCGAGTCTTCTCATACACTACACTCCCCCGCTTACCGGTCGTTCCAAAACCAAATCGATAGATTTCGGTAAACTCAACTCCGGTTCTTTTGGAAATAATTAGACAATACATAAGAGTGTAGATCACCTCCTAACCGTTTAAGCGGATGAATTTCCTTATTATTTAACTTAGAAGAGCACAACAAGTTTATACATATAGTATAACATCACCGAAGATAACTGTACCATATAATTCCCATGTTTCTTTTGGATATTTCCAAAGTTATATTTTGGTCAAGATTTGATAGTCGGTTATTTAACTATCAAATAAACAAACAATTAATCAGAGATTTAATTTCATGTGGAATCCACTAAGCCTCTTTTAATTAATCTTTCATTAATTAAAATCACTTCATAAATACTTATATTTAAAATACCTTTGCAAAAGATATATTTACAGACCTTTTATACTCCTTTCAATACTTGGTAAAATATCCATATACTTACCTCACCAGTGTGTATAATTACAAAACACTACACTTTCACTGCTTAGAAAAATAAACTATATACTTGTCTTAACACTATAAATATATTCACAAACATTAAAAAAGATTTCCCATTTTTCAAAATCATATTAAATGGGTTAAAAACAAATGTCATTTAAACCATTGTTACTATAAACCAAAACACTTTTTCTTCGATGTTAAGTATGGAAAGAAATTTTCCATACCACCATGATTAAGAAGGATAATTTATCAATTTCATGTGCTTAATTTTGTTAAGTAAAACCCAAATCATTATACGGAAATAATATTTTATATACCGAATATCAATCTTCGATGTCAAACTTAAAACTATCATTCGGATAGCAATGAGGCCGTTCAAGTTGGGGTATTATTACCTCCCAAAACCTTGACTTGACAACATTCTTACCTCTCAGGATAGTTAGAAGTTTCACTACCTCAAAGTTCAATGCCAAATATACGATTTCATAAATTTGTATACTATTCATTTAAAAACAAAGTGTTATAAAACAATTTTTCTTCCACTTTCCAAAATATTTTACTATGACTAGAATATTATATTTTCATTTTAAACGTTACTTAAAAACCTTTAAACTACACTTTGAAATCCCGATTTAAACCCTCACTTGAAATCTTTGTTTAAAACTGTAACAACCCATAATTTTATCACTTTAAATTGGAATATTTAATTAATTTTAAATATTCAAATATAGGATTATTAAAAAACAAATAATCATGTTTTATGTGATAAATAATAATGGCGATCTTGTTTAGAATTTTTTTTATAAAAATATATTCTTTGGAAAGAAATCGATAAAATGACCGAGAATCGTTTTATCGATAAACAGCTTTTTAACCATCAGAAGTTGCAAACGAAACCAGATACATACATTTATTTTTTCACTTAAGCAAGAATATGTAATAATATTATTTATTTTATTTTTGGAAATAAAATGTTTTTATGACATCATCAAGGATGTCATCACTTTTATATATTTTTTAGAATTTTAAAATTAAGTTTAAATATTTAAACAATTGTTTTAAAATAATTATAATTTATTTTAATGTTATATAATGATACTAAGTAATTTATAATGGTTTCATAAATATATAAACTAATTTTATAAAGATATACAAACTTCGTCGCAATTTGATAAACCGACGTTGTATTTTTATAAATGAATTTTAATATTATTTAATATGGTTTTATAACTTAAATAATCTTGTTTTAATTATTTAGAAATGGTAATAAATTTATTTTCAAATTTTGATTACATAGATAAATAGTTTAATTAAAAACTGAAAATATGACAAGAAATCGAATTCCAGATTCACAACGGTTTAACAACAAATGTTGTTGCAACGTTATTGGTACATACATGCACATACACACACATACACATATACACATACACATGTGTATGATTCAATGTGTATGATTCTGTAACAACCATGGTATTGGTGATTACCTATGATATTAAATTATAACGATAGTTATAATTTAATATTGAGAATAAAATGAAATAGAGAGGATAAATTTGATTTAAATTGTTTATTTCAAATAAACAATGTGTTTGAGGTTAAAATTTGACCTTGGAAATTCAATTGAATGGAGTTTTGGTTAATAAATTGAAAATATTGGAATTTTTGGTAATTTGAGTTAATAAATTAATCAAGAGATGTATTTGAACATTTAATTGTTGAAATAAATATAAATTGATGAAAATAAAGTTTTAAAAACTTTTATTTTGAGAAATTGGAGTGAAATAATCATTTATTGTATTTTAATTAAGTCAATATAGTAATATTGGTAATTATTTACAATATTAGCTTTTTATTGAATATAAAGGGAAAATATGAAGAAAATAAGTGTTTTGTTAAAATTATCTTTTTATTATTAAAATAAATTTTAATTGTTATAATAACTATTATATTTCAAAACAAGTAGTTGTTTACATTTTATTTGGTTAGAAAATATACTATCATATGCATTTGGTGTAAAATAAGAGTAAGCATGTACATAGCATTTTATTTCACTAAGTAATTTTGCTCTTGGGCTTAATTGGGTAGACATGGGATCCATTAGCCTATTCTCTAGAGGCTTCTGGATTGTGAAAGTAGTTGTAGGTAAGTTTCATTTCTTCCCTCTCTAAGAAACAAAACATACAGTAAAGCAAAAAGAGAAAAATAATGGCTACCTTCCTCTAAAATCAATTCCCACTCCAAATTAGCTGTTAATTCAAGGAGAGAATCCACTAAATAACATAACACAAGGTAATCAAATCCAATACTACAAGAAATTTCATCTAAAATCTTTGAACTATGATATAATTGTCTGTAACCAATTTTTCTTGTGCTACATGTTCTTGTTTCAGCATTTATTAGTATTTAGAGCTTCTATCTTTATCAAAGGTTACAGCTTGCTATCAAAAACCTTGCCAAACCGTCAAGGTGAGTTCAAGCTCAAAAATTGCTAGTTGGAAAATGAATTTCCTATGAAATTTTTTGGCTTATTCGTTTACTGTATATCATATTCTGTCTATTAGTTGTTTCTTAGTTTTTTCGATTTCTGGTTGCTGCTTTGAGCAACAATATCTCTTTGATTTTCAGTCGAATTGCTGCCAGATCTTTTTCAGATTGTTGTTTAGTTGTCAAACTCTATGCATGTCAATTTTCGCTGCAAAACTTGATCATTTTCTATGCTAATCTGCTAAACAAAGTTGAGAATGGAGTAGAAAACACCCTGGAAACCAAATCTGTAGCATGGGACGAATTGGCGGTCGACCTAGCAAGCACCAGGTCGACCTGGAGGTCGACCTAGCCTCTTGGTTGGGTCGACCCCTGGTTGGCCCAGGTGCGTGCATTTGTGGTAGTTTGTTCCTATGCCTTTGTAGCTTGTTTTGAAGTATTTGCCTTGAAATTGTGATGGTTTTGTCACTTGTATTGCTGCAAATTTTGAGACGATTTTGATGTTGATTATAGGCCATGATGTCTATCAATAGACTAGCCAAATTTTGGAGATTTTGAAATTCAAATTTTTAATTATTTTTAATTTGAATTTGAATTCGAAAAAATCGGTTTGAGTGGTTTTCCTTGTTTTTATTCGTTTTCGAGCACGGTCTTCTCCAAATCTTTTTGAAATGATTTTTAAAATTTATGGGCATTTCAAAATAATTAATATATGATATCTTAAAGTATTTTCAAATGAAAAATCTATTTATTCTGTATAATAAGGGAAATTTCCAAATAGGGTTTCAAATTGATTCCAAAAATTGGTTTTCAAAACTTGTTTTTCAAAGTAAATTATTTTATATATAAATTACACGTTCTTTCACTATTCGAGCAAATGAGAAGGAGAATTAAACGGTTTGGTAAAACACGTGGTATGGGACACGTGCGTTTATCTTATCGGTTAATTCCCGACTTGTCCGTTTGATCTTTTTGACCTTTGGCTCGAGTTTACCGATGAGATAAGGTAAACTTTTTACTGATTTGAGTGTGAAATTTACTAGCGGTTAGTACACCGTTTAGTGCGAATGTGTGGTATGGGACACACGTTAACACTATTCGGGTTCCTATCCGAAAGTTTGTGACGCATTTGTCTAAGAGACGTATTTGCCAGTACTGGACCTTCGGGTCATTTGTCCTTCGGGATGTTTGTCTAAGAGACGTTTTTCCATTGCGACGTATTTGTCCTTCGGGATGTTTGTATAAGAGACATATTTATTTGTCCATCGGGACATTTGTCTAAGAGACGTGGTGCCTTATTTTGAGAGAACAGTACTTGGCGGGCTTTGGCCATAAGCACGTGCTATATCTTTGAGATGATTTCATTAATGTTTGTGATTTCCCAAGCGTATCGCCTTTTTATTGTTGGCCATTTGAGCCATTTGGGATATTATATATATATATATATATATATATATATATACATACGACGATTACCTTACGGGAATTTGAACTCTTGTGAGTTCTATCTTTGAGATTTGAGTTGCCTACACTGGCGTTTTATTGAGATTGCCGATATGGCATATATTTGAGATTTTAATCTCCTATTTGGAGATATATTTGCCTTGTGGCGCATTTGGAGATGGTGATTTCTTGGAGTTGTTTTTGAGATTGCCGTTATGGCGGGTTTGGGACTTCTCGTTTTTAGGAGCTATAATTTTCCCTAAACCATTATTAATGATTTGTGATATACCGATGATATGAGGCTTGCTACATTTAACGTTTTATGAATTGTTTTATCTCTTTTGAGAATGTATGTTTGTGTAGTGATAGCATATTATCACTTGATGTAACCATACACTTTAAATTGTCCCTTCTCACTTGGGAATATTATCACTTTATCCTTATGCTCATATTATCGTTTATCCTTGTAAACTGATTTGTATAGCTAGACTGACCCGTGTATTTATACTCGGGTCAGACCAGGTGTTTCAGGTTAGGTACATTTGGACTTAGCCTATTCTGCTTCTGCATGGACTGTTCTGCTAGCTCTTTTTGTTATAGTTTTTTTTGTGTAGTCCTTTTTGTTTGCTACTCTGATATGTATATTCTTTTGACTCGCTTGTATATTGTGGTTGCTATACCACTTGACATGTATCATTTTGTATACTCTGTGATGTGTGTGTGTGTATATATATATATCTCTGTATGTGTGTGTGATGATCTGCTGTTCTGTGATTTTTTTTGAATTTGAGTTATTGTATTTTGTTCTGATAGATCCTATAGCCACCTATGGCTTTGTATTAATTATTTATTGGATATGTCGATCCACTTAAGTTAGAAGAAAAATATAGCATTTTTCGACGTATTCAATAGATAATTAAGACAAGGCTATAGATGGTCACTCCTAACCAGCCCTATTCTCTGCATTAGCAGACGGTATTACCCAGTAATACTCTTTGTTAATGTGGGTCTCAGGGTGGGACGTCACAACTTGGTATCAGAGCTGAGTTCAGACTAAAATATGATAAACACAAAACAGAAGCACATATTACGGCACATCTAAGTGTAATACAAGTGTTACGAATCGCTTAATCATCGTGCCTTTGACCTTTTCTTGTCCTTTGGGGTAGATAGAAGTTTGGGAATACGTCTAGGAATGCATTTTAATTCCGTAGTATTCCTTATTGAATTAATGATATCTACCCTGTGAATAATCCTTATTTATCTTAACCTTCAGCTAATGGCTGGAAGAGGCAGAGGACGACGCTCAGATGTGGGGCAATCCAGTGGCTCCCATCCGGACGGCGTTTATATGTCTACCGATCAGTTTATGGAGTTATTTAGGAGCACTCAGCCTCCAGCTCCTACTCCACCATCTCCTCCATGCAAGTCTATCTTTGCGCGCATGTATAGTGATTTCTCTCATCTCGAAGAAAAGCCGTTCAAAGGCTCCGAGTCCGTTTCTAGAGGTCCAAGCTTGGATTCGTATGTGCGAGCGCATCTTCTCTCACATGGATCTTTCTGACCACGACAGAGTTCTCATAGCATCTAGCATGTGACAAGAGCGTGCCCTTGATTGGTACTAGCTTCTCATAGCCGAGCTCGATGAGTCTACTCTTTCTTGGACTCGGTTTCAGGAACGATTCGAGCTCGAGTTCGTTCCTGAATCTGAGAAAGCTTTATTGGCCCGTCGTTTCCTCAAGCTGAAGCAAGGAAAGTCCTCCGTCTCTGATTATGTTTCATCATTCGAGGCCTTATCTAAGTATGGTCTTGAATACATCAACACTCCATATAAGAAGAATCTGAAGTTTTTCTCTAGTCTTAAGAAGTATCTCAAGAAGTCTTTGATGCTCCAGCTCAAGCTTTCTTTCGAGGAGTTGGTTGACTCAATGCTTCCTCTCGAAGCCGCCGAGAAGGAGTGCGATAGTGGTTATGAGGCTGAGGTTTGCAAGAACCCCAATAAGAAGAAGTTCCCATTTCATGAGCCGAAGTCTTTTCCTCAGAAGAAGAAGAATTTTGTTGGTCCTAGTTCTCAACCTAGTGGAGCACCTCCCACTCGGAAGGGTGTTTCAACTGTTGCTCATCTAACCATATGATCCGTGATTGCCCTAAGCCTATTATTTACCGCTATTGCAAGAAGGAGGGTCATTGAGTTGCCACTTGTCCTATTGCTCCGAATACCCATTTTGGCAAACTAAATGTAGTGGATTCTTCTGGAGGGTCTTCTCAGTGTAGAGGTACATCTCCTTCTATCCTTGAAGGCTCTATTTTATTCCATGATCGTTCTATTTGAGTTCTCTTCGATACGAGTGCGTCGCATTCATTCGTATCGAAAGAGCTCGTTGATGCTATTTCTTTGGATGTTTCATGCCTTGTTACTTCATTGAGGATTGTGAATCCTATCAAGGGATCCACAACCCTTAGCATTCTTTGTGATGATGTTGAGATTGTTTTATGTGGCTTTTCTTTCCATGTGAATCTGCATGTTATTTCTTATTTCGGTTTTGATATGATTTTGGGTATGGACTGGCTAGTGCGATACGATGCCAGAATTATTTGTTCTGAGAGAGTTTTATATCTTCAACATATTGATTCGTCTGCTCAGCTATCACTTGTTCTTCGGAATGTGGATAATTCCAAAGCATCTTTATTTTCTCTCGACTCATGAGATGATGATGATGATGATATATCTCGTATTCCTGTTGTTTCTGATTTCTCTGATGTGTTTAAGCCTCTTTCGGGTTTGCCACTCAAGCGGGCAATTGAGTTCCACATTGATCTCATTCCAGGCGCGCAGCCAGTTAGTCATCCTCCTACGAGGATGTCTACAAAGGAAAATGAGGAACTCAAGAAGCAATTGTTGGAGCTTGAAGCTAAGTAGTAGATTTAGTCCAGTTTCTCACCATGGGGTGCCGCGGTCATCTTTGTGAAGAAGTCTGATGGAACTCTTAGGCTTTGCATCGACTATCGCAAGCTTAATGAGTTGACCATCAAGAATAGGTATCCGTTGCCTAGGATCGACGATATGTTCGATCAATTGAGTAGTGCTAAGGTCTTTTCTCAACTTGACCTTGCCACTGGTTTTCATCGGCTCCAAGTTGCAGATGATAGCATTCCTCTTACAGCTTTCCGCACTCGATATCGATCTTACGAGTGGCTCGTTATGCCGTTCGATTTGACGAACGCTCCTGCTTTCTTTGTCGATCTTATGAATCGAGTATTCCAGGAATATCTAGATAAGTTCATCCTTGTGTTCATCGACGACATCCTTGTTCATTCGAAGTTTGAATCCGAGCATGCTAATCACTTGAGATTTGTCTTGAGTACTCTTCGTCGTCATCAGCTTAAAGCCAAATTCTCCAAGTGCCATATCTAGGAGAATAAGGTTAAGTTCTTAGGCCATGTTATTTCTTCCGAAGGCATTTCGGTCGATCCTTCGAAGATCGAAGCCATCCAGAATTGGAAGAGGCCTGAAAATGTTCATGAGATTCACAGCTTCCTTGGATTGGTGGGTTACTACCGCCGATTCATTAAGGTTTTTCCCACAGTGTGCTTCCTCTCACCAGCCTTACTCGTAAAGGCGTTCGATTTATTAGGTCCGACATGTGTGAAGCTTCTTTTCAGCGGTTGAAGGAGCTTTTCACTAATGCTCCTATTCTACTGGTTCCCAAAGGGAATCATGATCTTGTTGTCTACACCGATGCTAGAAGATATAGCCTCGGTGCCATGCTTATGCAGAAGGATCGAGTAGTTGCTTATGCTTCTAGGAAACTGCGACCGAATGAAGTTCACTATGCCACTCATGACCTCGAGTTAGCCGCCATTGTCTTCGCCTTGAAGATTTGGCGACATTATTTATTAGGCGAGCGTTTCATTCTCTATACCGATCACAAGTCCTTGAAATATCTATTCACTTAAAAGGAGCCCAATATGAGGCAACATCGTTGGCTCGAGTTCCTTGCCTCCTATGACTTCGATATCCAGTACACCCCTGGTAAGGGTAATCGTGTTGCTGATGCACTTAGTCGCAAACATTCGACTATTGTTTTGATGCTAGCCGAGTGGGATTTTCTTGAGACCTTATCCCTTTGTGATATTCGTGATCGAGCTCCATCTTCTGATTCTCCTATTTTATTATTCAGTTTGGAAGCTTGGCCTAGTTTGTTGGATCGTATTACCGATGCTCGGTGGTGTGATCCCGATCTTTTGCACCTTATCCAGATTTGTGAGTCTGAGTCCCATGATGAGGAGTTGCGGGAATTCAGCATTGATTGTCATAGGTGTCTTCGCAAGAAGAACCATCTAGTCATGCCTTTTGATTCTGCACTTAGGCATGACATTCTTGATGACTGTCATCGTTCTAAGTATACCATTCATCCCGGAAGTAGTAAGATGTATGCTGATATGCATCGCCTTTATTATTGGGAAGGCATAAAGCGCGATGTGGCGAGTTATGTGAGTAATTGCATGACTTGTCAACTTATCAAAGCCGAACATCAGTTCCCTTTTGGTCTCCTTCAGCCTCTAGAGGTCCCGTTGTGGAAATGGGATCAGATTTCCATGGATTTTATTGATGGCCTACCTCGTTCAAGATCGGGCCATTCTAGCATTTGGGTTATTGTTGATCGCCTCACCAAATAAGCTCATTTCATTCCTATTAAGTCTAATAGGAGTGCTTCTCATATAGCCAAGTTGTATATCAAGGAAATCATGAGACTTCACAGTGTTCCTAGTTCGATTGTTTGTGACCGTGATCCGCTATTCACGAGTCATTTCTGGGAGAGTCTTCTACAAGATTTAGGAACAAAGCTTAATTTCAGCACAGCATATCATCCGTAGTCTGATGGACAGACTGAACGGGTGAATCGTATATTGGAAGATCTGCTTCGTGCTTGTATCTTGGATTTTGGTGGTAGCTGGGAGGATCATCTTTCTCTAGTTGAGTTTTCTTATAATAATAACTACCAAACTTCTATCAGCATGGCTCCTTTCGAAGCCTTATTATGGAAGGCCGTGTCATTCCCCATCTTGTTGGCTTGAGTCGGGGGAAAACTCATTCTAGGCCCTGAGTTTATTCGAGAATCATCCGAGAAGATTCAGCTAATTCGAGCGAGAATGAAAGAGGCTCAGAGTCGATAGAAATCCTATGCGGACAACCGGAGGAGGCCTCTTGAATTCTCAGTGGGCAATCTTATTTATATTAGAGCTTCTCCTCTAAAGGGAGTGATACACTTTAGCCAGATAGGGAAATTGGCACCATGCTATATTGGGCCATTTCCTATTACAGAGCGTATCATTCCTGTTGCATATCGTGTAGCACTTCTCGAGCAGTTTTCTGGAGTTCACAATGTATTCCACATCTCTCAGTTAAGGAAGTGTCTACGAGATTCAGATTTTGTGTTTGATTCTCATGCTTTAGAGAAGTTGGAGGTCTCTCCTGATCTGTCTTATGTGCAACGTCCCGTGAGAGTTCTTGCTTCAGAGACTAGACGTCTTCGAAACAAGAGTGTTCTGCTCATGAAGATTCAATGGTCCGATAAACCCAATGACTACACTTGGGAAACCAAAGAATTCATCGAGCGATCGTATCCTGGATTCTTATCTTCCCACGACGAAGGTAAGAGTTTTCCATTTTAATCTATCTAAATCTCCTTTTGTTTGATGAAATAAAATAGTGTTAAATACAGATTTCCTCTAGAAAGTACGAGGATGCAATTTTTATAAGGAAGGGAGTCTATAACAACCTTGGTATTGGTGATTACCTATGATATTAAATTATAACAATAGTTATAATTAAATATTGAGAATAAAATTAAATAGAGAGGATAAATTTGATTTAAATTTTTTATTTCAAAAAAATAATGTGTTTGAAATTAAAGTTTGACCTTGGAAATTCAATTGAATGGAGTTTTGGTTAATAAATTGAAAATATTGGAATTTTTGGTAATTTGAGTTAATAAATTAATCAAGAGATGTATTTCAACATTTAATTGTTGAAATAAATATAAATTGATGAAAATAAAGTTTTAAAAACTTTTATTTTGAGAAATTGGAGTGAAATAATCATTTATTGTATTTTAATTAAGTCAATATAGTAATATTGGTAATTATTTACAATATTAGCCTTTTATTGAATATAAAGGGAAAATATGAAGAAAATATGTGTTTTGTTAAAATTATCTTTTTATTATTAAAATAAATTTTAATTGTTATAATAACTATTTTATTTCAAAACAAGTAGTTTTTTACATTTTATTTGGTTAGAAAATATAGTATTATATGCATTTGGTGTAAAATAAGAGTAAGCATGTACATAGCATTTTATTTCACTAAGTAATTTTGCTCTTGGCCTTAATTAGGTAGACATGGGATCCATTAGCCTATTCTCTAGAGGTTTCTGGCTTGTGAAAGTAGCTGTACGTAAGTTTCATTTCTTCCTTCTCTAAGAAACAAAACATACAATAAAGCAAAACGAGAAAATAATGGCTGCCTTCCTCTAAAATCAATTCCCACTCCAAATTAGCTGTTAATTCAAGAAGAGAATCCACTAAATAACATAACACAAGGTAATCACATCCAGTACCATAAGAAATTTCATTTAAAATCTTTGAACTATGATATAATTGTTTGTAACCAATTTTTCTTGTGCTACATGTTCTTGTTTCATGATTTATAAGTATTTAGAGCTTCTATCTTCATCAAAGATTACTGCTTGCTATCAAAAACCTTGCCAAACCATCAAGGTGAGTTCAAGCTCACAAATTGCTAACTAGAAAATGAATTTTCTGTGAATTTTTTTAGCTTATTCGTTTACTGTATATCATATTCTATCTGTTAGTTATTTCTTAGTTTTTCCGATTTCTGGTTGGTACTTTGAGATCCTATATCTCTTTGATTTTCAGTCGAATTGCTGCCAGATATTTTTTGGATGTAGTTTAGTTTTCAAGCTCCATGCATGTCAATTTTCGCTGCAAAACTTGATCATTTGCTATGCTAATCTGCTGAACAAAGTTGAGAACGGAGCAGTAAACACCCTGGAAACCAAATCCGTAGCCTAGGACGACCTAGCCGTCGATCCAGCAAGCACCAGGTCCACTTGGCGGTTGACTTGGCCTCTTGGCTGGGTCGACCCCTGGTTGGCCTAGGTGCGTACATTTGTGGTCGTTTGTTCCTATGTCTTTGTAGCTTGTTTTGAAGTATTTGCCTTGAAATTGTGATGGTTTTGTCACTTTTATTGCTGTAAATTTTGAGATGATTTTTTTGTTGATTATAGGCCATGATGTCTATCAATAGACTAGCTAAATTTTGGAGATTTTGATATTCAAAATTTGAATTTAATTTGAATTTGAATTTAAATTCGAATATCGGTTTGAGTGATTTTCTTTGATTTTATTCGTTTTCGAGCACGGTTGTGACGCCCCACCTCTATACCCACGCTAGGCAAGGACACTATGGGATAATGCCGTCAACTAGCATGGAGAATAAGGCTGTTGAGGAGTAACCATTTGTATAATTACTTTGTGCGTGTACCATTATGCCAGATAAAAATATATCTTTTTATCTCAAGAGGAAATCTGACATACTGATACAAGCTCAAAGCTACTACATAGTGGCTAAATGGACTTCGGAAACAAATATAGAAATAAATGTAACATAAATCAGTCACAGACATTCATATCACAAAGGCGGAAACATATATGAATATATAACACAAAAAGGTGTACATCAAAGTAGTGGTCAAAAAGATCCACGATAATACAAAAGAATAGCTACTAACTACACAAAAGAATAAGTATACATCACAGAGTCTATATCTCAAATGTATACAACAAAAAACTACTAATATAAGTAGTTAGCCAAAAGTCAGAGTAATCCTATAAGAGAAGTCAAGCAGAAGCACCTGTAACATCTCGGTCTGACCCGAGTATTATTTCATAAGAAAATAATAAACGGACCAGTCTAGCTATAAATATCAGATGACATGATATAGAATAAAAGATATGGCATAAACATGTAATAACCATAATGGCATACTACTATAAGTATGTAATTGAAAATCAACATGAGATTAATCAATATCACAAGAATCTTCTCAAAGATAAAATAGGGTATCATACCCTAAGCTTGTATTCATAACAAGTCAATGACACACAAATTCACCAATGCACAAAAATTGATAAAACTTATCAATGGAAATCACTAAAATTGGTGAAGCACAAAATTCCAGAAATCATCTCAAGAAATCCAGAAATCACATGAAGGGGGAGGCCTATCACAAAACGGGGGTATGAAAACTCATCAACACGTGTAACACAAAACAAGACGCTATCTCATGGTAGTTAACCATTAATTTTGAGCCGAAGCTCCACAAGAATGGCCTGAAGACCGTGGGGCGCTACCCCACATATGTGATGTAGAAACATCACACAAACGGGGTTTAGTCTCCCTCGTAGACAAAGAGACATCGCACAATTGCTAGTCTAAATCACAAAAATGATCGTCATGATCATCAAGAAGTGTCAATCACACCAAGCTAGTAAATATATGAGTTTAGCTTCATGTCCCATAACCACTTGCTTAACTTAAATATTTACGAACAAACTGTAGATCTTCACTAGAAAATTGTCACAAGAGGTTCAGTCGAACAAGTCCAAGAATTAACCGACGAAGCAAACGCAAGCGTTTCATACCACTTGTTTTACTAAGCCGTTTAATTAGATTTCTCATCCGAGTGAGGTAAAGGTTTGTATATACTAATAGATTGGAAACAGTTTTATAAACGAGTGTGGTATTGAAAATAGAGTTGAAATCGTTTTGATGAAAGAGTTTTGATATTTACTACTAGTATTGAAACCTTTATATTTTTAAAGTGACAAATCACAAAAAATGATTGTAGAACAATCAATCACCAAAATTCACATTCAAAGACGTGAATAAAATCCAAAGAAATCGATACCGAATCCATCAAAATGGATATTCCCAAAAATCACGAAGAAAATGTCATCAAAGCCGATAATAAATGATAACAACATAAAGGGAATCAACACGATTCGATTAAAGTTGGAAATTCAAGCTCAATAGGCAAATAGGCAAAAGAGTGCAGATTCAGACGTCTGAAATCAAGGATTCAGACGTCTGAATCTGGAAAATAAAATATTTTCCAGAACAGAATTCAGACGTCCGAATCCTTGATTTTAGACGTCTGAAATAGGCACTTTTTAGCGTATTTCCTTTCTGGTTCAAAACGAACCAATTCAGATGTCTGAAACGATAGATTTAGACGTCTGAATCTGGGAATAAAAATCTTCCCAATATAATATTCAGACGTCTGAATCTAACGTTTCAGACGTCTGGAACTGGGGTTCAGGGCATTCCCTGAACCTAGATCAAAAATGGCCAAATGAATACCGAAAGCGATCGATCGAGCGACAACGACTAAGGATTTACGCCAAGCGACAACCCAGCCTTTACGGCTCTTCGACACGCCTCAAATATCAATGTCCAAATATCCATAAAAGGATTTTCATAGATTTTGATTTCAAAACACCAAAAATTGGAATATACACCAAATCAATCCAAACCAAAATCAATTGCACAAGAATAAGTGTTAGGAATTCATACCTAACAATCGAAGATAATCATAGACTAAGATGTGAGATAAAAATCTCACCTTTATGCACAAAAACAAGGATGAAGAAGCTATAGAACAATGGCAATGACAATCACTCTTCAATTCCAACACAACAAGCTTGAATCTAAGCTAAAAAGAGAAACATTTCCTAAATTAGGTTTAGGAATTTCTGAAATTGATAAGAGAATAAGTTGGAGAAGAAGAAGAGGAGACTTACCAAAGCTTCTTCTACTAGTTTTGGAGCTAGAACTATATTTGCAAAAGAAAACTAGGGCTTGGAGTTTTAATTTCCCATTCCTCTCTCCATTGTTGCAAAAGCTTGAGTTTTAGGAAATAGGAGTAAGGTAATGAAGAGAGGAGGGGTCAAGCTTGGGTCTAATGAGCTTAAACAAGACCAAAGCCCTAAGTGGAAAAAGTAGCAAAATTCTACTATCTCCAAACATATCAAAGTTTATACTTAAAAAGATCGCAAACGGCGTTTTGAACTCAATGGAAGTGGTCCCGAGTCCTAGTTCGACCGTATGCAAAAAGTAGCTTTTCGGAGAATATTCCGACCAACGATGAAATATTAAATAAAATATTTAAATACTCGATCGTAAAATGCGCGGGTTGTTACAGACTCCCCTCCTTAAAGAAATTGCGTCCTCGCAATATTTAAGAAGAAAATATAAAGTAACAACCGTGAAAACATATTCAATACAAAAGAAATATGAAATAAGAAGTTCACCTCAAAGAGCACGAGAAAGTAAGTTCGGGAGTGTTCGCTCGATGAATTCTCTAGATTCCCAAGAGCAATCCTTAGGATTTGAGGACCATTGAACTTTCACAAGCGGAACATCTTTATTTCGAAGGCGTTTGACCTCCGAAGCAATAATACGAATAGGATGTTGCTCTAAAGTTAAATTCGGCGAAACTTCAATTTCTTCCACAACACTGGGCTCAAGAACAGAATCGGAATCTCGAAGGCATTTCCGTAATTGAGATACGTGAAACACGTCATGAATAGCATAAAATTGAGCCGGTAATAAGAGGCGATAGGCCATGGAACCAATATGTTCGGTGATGGGAAACGGGTCAATATATCGAGGTGCTAATTTTCCCGATCGACTGAAACGCACAACACCCTTCATAGGTGAAACACCGATAAATACGAAATCTCCCATAGAAAATTCTAATTTTCTTCTTCGATTATCAGCATAGGATTTTTGTCTACTTTGAGCTTCTTTCATCCTATGACGAATAAGGTCAATCTTTTCTGTGGCATGACGAATAAAATCTGGACCTAAAACCAGCTTCAAGCCAACACGAAAGAGATCGGCATGGCCTTCCATATAGTGCCTCGAAAGGAGCCATACCAATACTAGATTGGAAGCTATTATTATAGGAAAATTCAACGAGAGAGATGTGATCTTCCCAACTTCCACCAAAATCTAGAACACAAGCACGAAGAAGATCTTCAAGAGTTTGATTCACACGCTCGGTTTGTCCATCGGACTGCGGATGATAAGCCGTGCTAAAATTAAGCTTCGTTCCCAAAGCTTTTTGAAGACTCTTCCAAAACCCACTAGTAAACAATGGATCACAATCACTAACAATAGAAGTAGGGACCCCATGCAATTTAACAATTTCTTTAATAAAGAGTTTGGCCAAAAGAGGAACGGTCCGATTAGACCGAACATGAATAAAATGGGCGGATTTAGTAAGTCTATCAACTATCACCCACAAGCTATCATGACCCGAACGAGAACGGGGAAGGCCATCAATAAAATCCATGGAAATATGATCCCACTTCCACATTGGGATGTCTAAAGGTTGCAATAACCCACCGGGCCTTTGATGCTCGGCCTTAATGAGTTGGCAAGTCATGCAATGCTTAACGAAGTTAGCGATATCAAATTTCATTCCCTCCCAATAATAAAGTTGCTTCATATCCGCATACATTTTACTACTATCGGGATGAATGGTGAATTTAGAACAATGGGAATCTTCTAATATGTCTTTGCGAAGATCACTAATATTTGACACGACAAGTTTACCAAATTTTCGAATACCGCCACGAGAATCAATATCGAAGTCTTTCAAACCTTCAATATCAATTTTATCCCTCAAATTTTGGCCAAGAAGAACCAATTCGGGATCTAGTTTTTGAACTTCAAGAATGCGGTCCAAAAGAGATGGATGAGCCTCAAGACTACATAAAACAAGAGATGAACATAAATCGGATACACGATCTCGAATCTCACAAGTGGATAAAATTCCGAGATCATTCCATTCGGATATCATCATGGTAACAACCGCTTGTTGCTTGCGACTAAGTGCATCGGCAACACGATTTCCCTTTCCGGGAGTATAAAGGATGTCAAGATCATAAGGTGCAAGGAACTCGAGCCAACGTTGTTGACGCAAATTAAGTTCCTTTTGAGAAAATAAATACTTCAAAGACTTATGATCGATGTAGAGAATAATTTTTTCTCCCAAAAGATAATGGCGCCAAATTCGAAGAGCAAAAACAATAGCCGCGAGCTCTAAATCATGAGTGGCATATCTAGTCTCGGCAGGCTTTAATTGCCTAGAAGCATAAGCAATAACACGTTCTCTTTGCATAAGAACGACACCCAAACCAACGCGACTAGCATCGGTATACACAACAAAATCTTAGTTTCCTTCGGGAATCACAAGAATAGGAGCATCGAAAAGGAGTTCTTTTAATTTCTGAAAAGAAGCCTCACATTTGTCCGACCAAATGTATTTAACGCCTTTCTTTGTTAAGCTAGTAAGAGGCACGACAATTTTAGAAAAGTCTTTGATAAAACGACGGTAATAGCCCACCAATCCGAGAAAGCTATGGATTTCCGTCACACTCTCCGGTCTCTTCCAATTTTGAATCGCTTCAATCTCTGAAGGATCCACGGAAATTCCGGATTCGGAAATAATGTGACCAAGAAACTTCACACGAGATTGCCAAAAGTGGCATTTAGAAAAATTTTCTTTTAATTGATTACACCTAAGAGTTTCCAACACAATCCGAAGATGCTCTTCATGTTCTTCCTCGGTTTTTGAATACACAAGAATATCATCAATAAAGATGAGAACAAATCGATCGAGGAAGTCTTTGAAAACTCGATTCATAAGGTCAACAAAGTAAGCCGGAGCATTTGTCAAACCAAATGGCATAACAAGCCATTCATAAGATCCATAACGAGTACGGAACGATGTCAAAGGAATGCTATCCTCTGCAATACGAAGCTGATGAAAACCAGTTGCTAAGTCCAATTGTGAAAAGACTCTAGCACCACTAAGTTGATCGAATAGATCATCAATCCGAGGCAATGGATATTTATTCTTGATAGTGAGCTCATTAAGCTTGTGGTAGTCAACGCAAAGCCTAAGTGTACCATCGAATTTCTTTAAGAAAATAGCTGAAGCTCCCCAAGGCGAGGAACTAGAGCGAATAAATTGCTTCTTCTCCAATTCGGATAATTGTTTGCGCATCTCCTCATTCTCCTTATTGGACATGCGATAAGGAGGACGAGTAATAGGTTGAGCTCTAGGGATAAGATTAATTTTGAACTCAATTGCTCGCTTAGGTGGTAATCCTAAAACGGGCTCAAATATGTCAGAAAATTCACGAACGACGTGAATACGAGAAATGACATCTTCCTCATCATCATTATCATCATCGCGAGGATTTAAAGAATATAAAGATGCAGCCAAAGTGGAATCCGAATCTTTAAGAATAATTGAAATCTGCTTTACGGATTGCGGATGTCGGAGATAAATAGTCCGCTCAGGACATAGGATATGAGCTTCATAACGGTTAAGCCAATCCATACCCAAAATCATTCCAAAGCCTAAGTAACGCATAAAATGCAAATCGGCTCGGAAAGAAAAATCACACAAAATAATCTCGACATCTTTACAAAGCAAACTAATTTTTGCGGATCCACCAACCGGATTCGCAATTCTCAAAGAAGTCATTAAACACAAAACATCCAAAGAAAATGTATCAATAAGTTTTTTTGATATAAAAGAATGGGACGCACCCGTATCAAAAAGAACTCGAATAGGTTGATCACGAAATATAATGATGCCATCAAGAATAGAATGAGACATACCTTGACCACGAGATGTGTTGTCAGGGGCTTGTGCCACGTTTAACTTTCCCTCCTTCTTGCCTTGAAGTCTGGGGCATAAATGTATATAATGATCCGGGTTCTTACAATAGCGACAAAACAGGGCTTCGAACACTTGTTCGCAAAATGGTCCTTAGAACCACAGTTGTAGCATTGCCCACTACTAGAGGAAGAAGTTTTTGTTGCAGGAGGTGCTTGTTTCCCCTTTTTATTGGGATAAGGGCCTTTGGACTTATTAGGCCTTTTCTTGTTGTTGAAGTTTGGTTTGGCACCCGTAACTTCAACATCACTTTCCCTATCCGCCTCTTCAAGACGAAGAGCGATATCAATGAGTTGGTCAAAAGAAACTTCTAATATTAGAAGTAATGGCTTCTTGAGATTTTTGTTTAAGCCATAGACAAATCTTTGGTTCTTCTTCAAAGAGGTGTTGATGTATTCAACCCCATATTTAGAAAGTGACTCGAAGGATGCGACATAATCAGTCACGGAGGATTCACCTTGAACAAGGTCAATGAAACGACGAGCCAAAGTCACCTTCTCAGCTTCTGGCACAAACTTTAATTCGAATCGTTCCCGAAATTGCTCCTAAGTAAGATCCGATTCATTAATTTCAGAAATCAGAAGCTCGTACCAGTCTAATGCCCTTTCTTGGAGCATACTAGAGGCCACCTGAACTCGGTGAAGATCAATAAGATTCATGCGAGAAAAGATTCGATCGCATGTTCTGAGCCAAGCTTGGACTTCAATAATAGTTTCAGAACCTTTGAACGGCTTCCCGCCCAAGTTGGTATAATCGTTGCACAAGCAAGCAAATCCAAACTTAGGGTGAGTAGGCTCTGGAATTGGACTTGCTCAAGAAGCTACTGGGCAGACATGAATACTCCATCTTGGGGAGTAGCACTAGATTGACCGGCGCTGGGACGGTCTGGTCTAACCATTTCTCTTCCTTAAGAAAGAAAGAAAGAAGAGGAGAAAGGTTATTCACAAAATAAATATCAAGCAATCTTGATTGATAAAACAAGGAATAATAATGAATATAGGATAAAACGGTGCGAAGACTCGAATTAAATCCTAAGGCATGATTCCTAAGAGAGACTTAGGCCAATGATCCTTGTTAGATTATTCTACATCGTTCCGAAGTTTGGCTCTGATACCAAGCTATGACGCCCCACCTCTATACTCACGCTAGGCAAGGACACTACGGGGTAATGCCATCAACTAGCACGGAGAATAAGGCTGTTGAGGAGCGACCATCTGTATAATTGCTTTGTGCGTGTACCGTTATGCCATATAAAAATATATTTTTTTATCTCAAGAGGAAATCCGACATACTGATACAAGCTCAAAGATACTACCTGGTGGCTAAATGGACTTCGGAAATAAATATAGAAATAAATGTAACATAAATCAGTCACAGACATTCATATCACAAAGGCGGAAACAGATATGAATATATAACACAAAAAGGTGTACATCAAAGTAGTGGTCAAAAAGATCCACGATAATACAAAAGAATAGCTACTAGCTACACAAAAGAATAAGTATACATCACGGAGTCTATATCTCAAATGTATACAACAAAAAAACTACTAATCTAAGTAGTTAGCCAAAAGTCAGAGTAATCCCAGAAGAGAAGTCAAGCAGAAGCACCTGTAACATCTCGGTCTGACCCGAATATTATTTCATAAGAAAATAATAAACGGATCAGTCCAGCTATAAATATCAGATGACATGATATAGAATAAAAGATATGGCATAAACATGTAATAACCATAATGGCATACTACTATAAGTATGTAATTGAAAATCAACATGAGATTAACCAATATCACAAGAATCTTCTCAAAGATAAAATCGGGTATCATACCCTAAGCTTGTATTCATAACAAGTCAATGACAGACAAATTCACCAATGCACAAAAATTGATAAAACTTATCAATGGAAATCACTAAAATTAGTGAAGCACAAAATTCCAGAAATCATCTCAAGAAATCCAGAAATCACAAGAAGGGGGAGGCCTATCACAAAACGGGAGTATGAAAACTACCAACACGTGTAACACAAAACGAGATGCTATCTCATGGTAGCTAACCATTAATTTTGAGCCGAAGCTCCACAAGAATGGCCCGAAGACCGTGGGGCGCTACCTCACATATGTGATGTAGAAACATCACACAAACGGGGTTTAGTCTCCCTCGTAGACAAAGAGACATCGCACAATTGCTAGTCTAAATCACAAAAATGATCGTCATGATCATCAAGAAGTGTCAATCACACCAAGCTAGTAAATATATGAGTTTAGCTTCATGTCCCATAACCACTTGCTTAATTTAAATATTTACGAACAAACTGTAGATCTTCACTAGAAAATTGTCACAAGAGGTTCAGTCGAACAAGTCCAAGAATTAACCGACGAAGCAAACGCAAGCGTTTCATACCACTTGTTTTACTAAGCCGTTTAATTAGATTTCTCATCCGAGTGAGGTAAAGATTTGTATATACTAATAGATTTGAAAACGGTTTTATAAATGAGTGTGGTATTGAAAATAGAGTTGAAATCGTTTTGATGAAAGAGTTTTGATATTTACTACTAGTATTGAAGCCTTTATATTTTTAAAGTGACAAATCACAAAAAATGATTGTAGAACAATCAATCACCAAAATTCACATTCAAAGACGTGAATAAAATCCAAAGAAATCGATACCGAATCTATCAAAATGGATATTCCCAAAAATCACGAAGAAAATGTCATCAAAGCCGATAATAAATGATAACAACATAAAGGGAATCAACACGAATCGATTAAAGTTGGAAATTCAAGCTCAATAGGCAAATAGGCAAAAGAGTGCAGATTCAGACGTCTGAAATCAAGGATTCAAACGTCTGAATCTGGAAATTAAAATATTTTCCAGAACAGAATTCAGACGTCTAAATCCTTGATTTCAGACGTCTGAAATAGGCACTTTTTAGCCTATTTCCTTTCTGGTTCAAAACGAACCAATTCAGACGTCTGAAACGATAGATTCAGACGTCTGAATCTAGGAATAAAAATCTTCCCAGTATAATATTCAAACGTCTGAATCTAACATTTCAGACGTCTGGAACTGGGGTTCAGGGCATTCCCTGAACCTAGACCAAAAATGGCCAAATGAATACCGGAAGCGATCGATCGAGCGACAACGACTAAGGATTTACGCCAAGCGACAACCCAGCCTTTACGGCTCTTCGACACGCCTCAAATATCAATGTCCAAATATCCATAAAAGGATTTTCATAGCTTTTGATTTCAAAACACCAAAAATTGGAATATACACCAAATCAATCCAAACCAAAATCAATTGCACAAGAATAAGTGTTAGGAATTCATACCTAACAATCGAAGATAATCATAGACTAAGATGTGAGATAAAAATCTCACCTTTATGCACAAAAACAAGGATGAAGAAGCTATAGAACAATGGCAATGACAATCACTCTTCAATTCCAACCCAACAAACTTGAATCTAAGCTAAAAAGAGAAACATTTCCTAAATTAGGTTTAGGAATTTCTGAAATTGATAAGAGAATAAGTTGGAGAAGAAGAAGAGGAGACTTACCAAAGCTTCTTCTACTAATTTTGGAGCTAGAACTATATTTGCAAAAGAAAACTAGGGCTTGGAGTTTTAATTTCCCATTCCTCTCTCCATTGTTGCAAAAGCTTGAGTTTTACGAAATAGAAGTAAGGTAATGAAGAGAGGAGGGGTCAAGCTTGGGTCTAATGAGCTGAAACAAGACCAAAGCCCTAAGTGGAAAAAGTAGCAAAATTCTACTATCTCCAAACATATCAAAGTTTATACTTAAAAAGATCGCAAACGGCGTTTTGAACTCAATGGAAGTGGTCCCGAGTCCTAATTCGATCGTATGCAAAAAGTAGCTTTTTGGAGAATATTTCGACCAACGATGAAATATTAAATAAAATATTTAAATACTCGATCGTAAAATACGCGGGTTGTTACAACGGTCTTCTCCAAATCGTTTTGAAATGGTTTTTAAAATTTATGGATGTCTCAAAATAATTATTATATGATATCTTAAAGTATTTTCAAATGAAAAATCTATTTATTCTCTATAATAATGGAAATTTCCAAATTGGGTTTTCAAATTGATTCCAAAAATTGGTTTTCAAAGCTTGTGTTTCAAAGTAAATTATTTTATATATAAATTACACATTCTTTCACTATTTGAGAAATTGAAAAGGAGAATTAAATGGTTTGATAAAACACGTTGTATGGGACATGTGCATTTATCTTATCCGTTAATTCGCGACTTGTCTGTTTGATCATTTTGACCTTCGGGTCGAGTTTACCGATGAGATAAGGTAAACTTTTTACGGATTTGAGTGTGAAATTTACTAGCGGTTAGTAAACCGTTTAGTGCGAACGTGTGGTATGGGACACACATTAACACTATTCGGGTTCCTGTCCGAAAGTTTGTGACGCATTTTTCAAAGAGACTTATTTTCCAGTACTGGACCTTCGGGTCATTTGTCCTTCGGGATGTTTGTCTAAGAGACTTTTGTCCATTGCGATGTATTTGTCCTTCGAGATGTTGTCCTTCGAGATGTTTCTCTAAGAGACGTATTTATTTTTCCTTCTGGACATTTGTCTAAGAGATGTGGCGCCTTATTTTGAGAGAACGGTACTTGGCGGGCTTCGGCCATAAGCACGTGCTATATCTTTGAGATGATTTCATTGATTTTTGTAATTTCCTAAGCGTATCACCTTTTTATTGTTGGCCATTTGAGCTATTTGGGATATACATATATATATGGTGATTACCTTACAGGAATTTGAACTCTTGTGAGTTCTATCTTTGAGATTTGAGTTGCATACACTGGCATTTTATTGAGATTGCCGATATGACGTATATTTGAGATTTTAATCTCCTATTTGGAGATATGTTTGCCTTGTGGTACATTTGGAGACGGTGATTTCTTGGAGTTTTTTTTGAGATTGCCGTTATGGTTGGTTTGGAACTTCTCCTTTTTAGGAGCTATAATTTTCCTTAAACCATTATTGATTATTTGTGATATGCCGATGATATGAGGCTTGCTACATTTAGCGTTTTATGAATTTTTTTATCTCTTTTGAGATTGTATGTTTGTCTAGTGATAGCATATTATCACTTGATGTAACCATACACTTTAAATTGTCCCTTCTCACTTTGGAATATTATCACTTTATCCTTATGCTCATATTATCGCTTATCCTTGTAAACTGATTTGTTTAGCTAGACTGACCCGTGTATTTACACTCGGGTCAGACCGAGGTATTTCAGGTTATGTACATTTGGACTTAGCCTATTCTGCTTCCGCATGGACTACTCTGCTAGCTCTGTTTGTTATAGTTTTTTTTGTAGTCCTTTTTATTTGCTACTCTGATATGTATATTCTTTTGACTCGCTTGTATATTGTGGTTGCTATATCACTTGACATTTATCATTTTGTATACTCTATGATGTGTCTGTATATATATATATGTGATGATTTGTTGTTCTCTGATGTGTTTTGCATTTGAGTTGTTGTATTTTGTTCTGATAGATCCTATAGTCACCTATGGCTTTGTGTTAATTGTTTATTGGATATCGATCCACTTGAGTTAGAAAAAAAATATTGCATTTGTTGATGGATTCAATAGATAATTAAAACAAGGCTATAGATGGTCGCTCCTAACTAGCCCTATTCTCTGCATTAGCAGACGGTATTACCCAGTAATACTCTTTGTTAATGTGGGTCTCATGGTGGGGCGTCACAGATTCAATATGTATGATTTAAAAGAAGTCGGCATTCTTTGAAATACAATGTGATTCAATATGATTCAATATGTATGATTCAATATGATTTAATACAATGTGTATGATTTCAAATGATTCATAAAAAGTTTGTCAATTTTTGACCTGAAAAGTTAAATCAATGTGTATGATTCAATATAAGTCAGATTTCTTTGAAATAAGAATTTTCTTTACCCATGTGGGTATAGTTTTCAAACAAAAGAAGAAAATCAAGATTTCATGTAACATCCCGGAATTTTTGGACCATTCGCATCCATTATAAGTGTATAGGTAGACACTCATGCCGGAGTTGAATTGCTCAAAATACCGCGTTGTTAATTTAAATTTGCAAAACTGAACATATACAGTAAATAAATAATCACAGATCACAGACACAGAGTAATAATTGCAGCAGAAATAAAATAAATAGTAGTTCATGAAGCTACTATATGAATATATAAAATACATCAGAGTTTACAACAGAAGAGTAATGCGATACAACAGAGTTAAACCAGATACAACGGAAGAGTAACCCGATACATCAGATACAAATCAGAATACATCACTGGAATCATCGAATATCTGAAAGCTGGATAGATAGCTGGATCTCCAAGCGAAGCTCCAACTCCAAAGGTGAGTCTCGAAAGCTGAACTACTCAGTCTGACCCGAGCGTAAAGCAAAAACACAAGACACTCGAGTCAGGATTAACATTCTTATATCAATAAATCCAACCCAAGTGAAATAGCAATTGAAATACAAGTAACTCAAAGGATGTTTGGAATAACCATCCTTTAAGGATCCGTTAAACTATCTACTAGGTAGTAGTGTACGATAAGTAGATAATGTCTATCAGTAATATAAAGATATCAAAATAGTGTTAAGTCATGGCCCATTCCACCCTTAACACATTTTTATTCCCAAAAGCATATAAAAGGCCGTAGTTTCCCCAAAACCGGAAGTCACCAGAGGGCAATCCATATACTAAAGGTACAAATCAAAATCGTAGTGGTCGCGTATAAATGGAATACAAGTATGACAAGGCACATGAGGCAATACCCAAGGTAGTGATACTACCGTTCGTTTGATCCGGACTGGTGAGAACGCAACGCCGCAGCGCCCGCAACACCGTGAAACAACACTCCCAAAATCAAGGGTGCACCAATCGACAACAAATATAAGTAGTTCGAAGAAGTGTGTCCACTTGAGGTAGCTAATCCTCCATTGGCCCGGCACAGCTCCTGTTTTAGTCATTTCCAATTTGACACAAGTGTCAAGGCTATCCATTATCGTTCTCTTTCTTCAGTCATCACGTACATCATTCCAACCACTTCATTCTGGATCATCACTCCGCGTATAGTTATTAAAGTGGTTTTCGGTTTAGATAGAGAGTATATCCATTACTGATCCCGGTCTCTTTAATAACTTTCGTAATTATTTCACCGATTGGTCGTTTATATATTTCAGAAACCAAATCAAATTCAGTTTCAATTTCAATTCGTAAATCAACATTTCATTTCTCTTCCGAAATCAATTTCCAAAATTTACGTTTCAAAACTTCCAAATTACCATTTCAAAATCTTATAATTCAATTTCAAATTTCTATTTAAAACAATTCAAATATTGATTCAAATTCGTATATAAGTTCCATTCCGAAATCATTTAAATTAATTTAACATTCAAATCAATTTAAATCCAATTATCTATTTCGTTCAACATTTGTTAAGTAAATTTTGCCAATCAAAACAATTTCTATTAAATTTCCAATTCATTAAATCCATTATTCAAATTCAACTTCATTATATCAAAACTTACAAATTGAATTAAATTAAATTCATCAAATCAAATTCTTTACATTCCAAGTCTTACATTAATTCCAAAATATCACATTTTCATTTCTTGTTAAAGAAAATTCAATTTCAATTATTTATTTACTTACTTTAAATAATTTCCAAAACTTAATTAATAAAGAAATCTCAATTTCAATTATTACGAAGTAAAATTCCCTTATTCAAAAATTCAATTTAATTTAATCATTAAATAATTCAATCTTATTTAATTATAAAATAATTCAAACTTAATTATTAAATAATTTCAAAGTTTAATAATTCCAACTTAATTATAATTTCAAACTTAATTATAAAATCATTTCTCAAATTAAACATCGTTCTTTCATCAATTACATTGTTAATATTTTGTTTCAGATTTTTAACTATTAACATTTTCCTTTCATCAAAAATTCAAATTTCAACTTCATTTCAAAACCATATTCTTTATTCAAATAAAATCTTCATTTATTTTCAAATCAAATTATTGACCAATCGGGTTTATTTAATTCTCTATCCTAGGTCAAAGTTCAATTTGGGTATTTATCATTTCAACCCGATTCCAATTCAATTCAAAATCAAAGCATAACAAAGGGAACTTGCAGTGTGATAGCTGGGATGGTGTCAAAGTAAATAAACAAGCAATAACAACAACAATAACAATCCAATAATCAATTCAAATAATCCCGAAATAATCGTATCAATTCGCATTGTTGTTTGTGCGAATTAGTATAACTATTCTAGAATCTACACTATCATTTCATGTAGATTAAAGATTTACTACATTACGGTTTTCACTTGTCATCTATTACAATTTCATACATCATCAATTTAACAACATACATTCAGTGGTTCAAAGTGTAATTAAACAAATCCTACGTGTCAATAAATTTAACAGTTAAAGGGGTCATATTATACAAATGTCAGTTAATCAAATTTAACATTTAACTATCCTATATCAAGTTCAATTGCATACTATTTATCATTTTAACATTAACAATTTTAACGTCCAATATAAACATCAACAATCAATAAATTATCAGCCAAACTGTATTTTCATCGCATAAACAATTAACAGATAATGGTGTTAGGTGTCACAGGTGAACTGATACAGGCAATAGCATATATAACAGTGTAATTAACTAACAGCAGTATATTTCAATTGTCGTTTCAATTGAAATCAAATTTAATAAATAAAAGAACGTTAATCGTGAGTGAGTGCTCACCTTTCGAGGCTAGAGAACACAAGAAGATAGACAACACAACAGGCTACGCTTTGAATTGCGAAATTGACCAAATCCAAATGACGATTTTCAAAGCAAGGACAGGATTTGCACGAATTCGACAGATAGAGCTGATAACCGAAATCGATAAGACGAATCAGAACCGGATTTGATGAAGATAAATGGGTAACGATATATATATATATATCTCAACAATATAAACTAACATGTAACTTGCATATTTATATAACTGTTATATACTAACAAATATACTTATAACATCTCTCTACCTTTACAAAGAAACTGTATATATATATATATATCTTTCTATAACAAATCATAAAACTACACACCTTGTTATACAAGTCTATATATATAATTTGAATAGAACAACAATACATTCTTAACTTATAATACACATAACCGACATAATATCATACTTTTTAAATATATATATATATAATAGCATGATATGAGTTAAAGTGTATATACTTTTATTCTTTACAAACTGCAGCATACTTTAGCCATATATCTCATAACTCCAAGCACATATATATACATTTATACGTAAAATAAAATGAAACATATATATTGGGAATACTTAAGATATATAATAAAATATATGTATGTCACGGCTGCAAATTTAGGCGAGTCAGTAAATACAAACAACAAAACCAAACATATATTAACTAGTATATATACTTTCACAATCTACACTTTAGACAAACCGAAAATATAACAGGACGTACTTTACTTATAACCAATATGACTTACACAAATATACTCATATATAAACAAACAGGTTTCTTATGTTAAACCAAATGCTGGCTAAATATAGATATATAAGTTGAAGTCATATTATATTTTGAAAACTGCAATATAAACTTTATATATGTTAGTGGTTACAGAATCTAATTTAATATAACTATAAATTTGCACATATTTAAAACGTACTATAGTACATAAAGTAGCAAAGCAAGTTTCAGACATCCCACTGTACACAACCTATATACACCTAATATGAAATATACTAATTAATTGTTATATCTTGAACCAATATGTACATTTTCTTACATCAATTCGGGAATATTTTGTTAAATTAGTACATAACTAGTTTACAACATACGTATACACGTTTCAAACTTATATATATATTAAACAAATATCTTTTTATAAACTTTTATAACTTAATCAACTTATAAATATGCCAGCTTACAACCAGCGTATGTACTACTTATACATTATAATACTGTAGTCATTATAATATACCAGATTTATATAATCTATCTTATATACAGCTAGTTTATCCTTATAAATCTTAAACAGATATATGCACGAACAACCCACACTTAAATATACTTACCTGGAAGTCTTATAAAATTTATGTATCCTTTCATATATATTAAATCTCAAAAGACTCTGTTTACATTTGTAAAATACGTTTAGTTTATAATATACTGTAATAACATATGCAAATGAACAAACTAAAACTGAGGTAAACTATCACATAATAAACTAACATATATAACATCATATATTATCGAAACCTATATATATTTATATATATACAACAGAATATATACATAGAACTTAAAACTGACCTTAACAGATCTACAGGGGAACCCCGGTTATCAAGGGAAGAAAGAGGGTAGAGGTGAGGGGCGATTTGCCGAAGCAAGGTGGTGGGGATGAAGAGATGATTGTTGTCGTGGAGAAGTCGCGGAGTCGGTGGGTGGAAGGGCTGAGATGGTGAGAAAGGCGGACGGAAATGGAATTGGAGGGGCTGCTGACGCAAGGAAGTGGTGGCCGAGGTCGTTGACGCGTGGTGGTGAATCGGTGAAGAGGCGAGGTTGGTTGTAAGGCGTGTGTTTGCTGAGGCATGGTGTTAGGAAGGTTGTGTTAAGGGTGAAGGCCAGGCGTGTTTATTATTTTTCTCGTGAGGGGAAGAGAAAAAGAAAAAAAGAAGAAGGTAGAGGAGCATCTTTGGAGAGGAGCGAATGAACTGTTACTAGTAGGAAATTAAATTCAAGAACTTGTTGGAATGCAAAACAATAAATAAATTTGAAGATACAAAAATGATGACCGGTTGGAAAAATAAAAGTCACGTATTGAAATCAGGGACGTAATAAAAGAAAATAAGTAAATCGTATTTTACGATGGAAAATATAGAAAACACAAGTATACCAAAGATCACGGAACCAGTACCGATATGGTCACCGTTTCAGCAAATTCCGCTGCGTAACGGATTTCAAAACACAGAACGAATATACCGCAGAGATCAGCACAACGAGACAATCAAAATGGTATACGGATACCAGTGATACGATTGAATTTATAAAATTCGAAATTTTCTACTACGGAAAATGCAAGAAAAACACTGAAAAATAAGATCGACGGAGCCAAAGATGTCCGAATTTGGAAAAACGATAAACTGACATCTTGCTCAGAAGATGGTTTAGAATTTTTCTATGTAAAAATATTTAAGTTTTGAAAACATTTTATTTTCATCGCTTTTTAACTGATTAAATTGAAGTGAATTTACGCACGAAATAAACTTTCATATTTTCAGACGAAAATTTACCAGTTGCTATGTTTAACTAAACGTATTCCAAAAATCAAATTTTTATTTCGAAATTTTATCGTTTAAAATTTTACAAAATTTCAACTAATTACGTTATTAAAACAGTTGAAATTTACGGGTCGTTACACTCTCCCCCACTCAAAACTTTTCGTCCCCGAAAAGGATCGAGGTAGGAGAATAGAAACAACCAGAAAGAAAAACAAATTTGAAATACAAAATAACAATTAATTTAAACCATATAAATTCAAATTTAAACCATATAAATTCAAATTTAAATTAATTGATATTCAATAATTGATTTAATCCATTTGATTTCACTACAATCAATCTCAACTATTTCTAAATTCATTATCTTATTATCCCATTTTCTTAAATTTACAATTTCTAAAACCATAAATTTGAACAGTCTTTTATTATAATCATATTTTCTTCAACAATTTTAAATTCTTCTTTATTCTAAATTATTGTTAAATTTATTCTACTTAATATATCTAATCACATATATTTAACCCATATAAATTTATTTAAACCATAAAAGTTTCAATTTAAATTAATTTACATCTACTAATTGCTTTTAAATTCAAAGTATTTTCATATGTTGATCTAATTTTAATTTATTAATTAACCTTCAAAACAAAATTTATTTTTCAATTATCTTATTTTTCTATTTATCTCTATTTACATTTTATAATTAAAATTTAAGTGTATAACATTTGTTATAACCACTCAAATTTTATTTATAAATTCAATTTATCTCATATATTATCCAATTACATATTCTACTTCTAAATGATTTAGGTAAGTTGTATTAGAATGCAGTTGAACAATATACAAATAAAATTTTCCCAATTCAATTATTCAAGTTTAAATATTTATTCCAAATTTTGGTTTTATTTATAATTAAAATCATCTTTTAACAATATTTAAGAATTAGATTTCCGATTAACTTTAAACAATTTAGAGTTATATATAATATATTTATATCAAATCAAATTAAATTTTAAAATAAGATACATATATATATGTAAATCAAAATATACTGAAGAAATTCAAATCGAAATATTTTTCAAAACAAATCCGTAGCAAAGTTACAGAATAGTATCTCCACTTCGAAACTCGAAAATGAATGTCGATGATGCGGCCGCCATCACCGAAATTATTTTCCAGTGACAAAGAGAAGAGCATTGGTTTAATATTTTAAAATTCTTTGAAATGATTTCAATTTGAAAATACTTTCAATAATATATACTTTAAAATTTTAAAACTAAAGTTCGAAATCACCGGAAACTAAATTCTCAAATTTCTGAATTAAATTCATTTCAAATTCCAAATCAATTTATAAACCGTATTTATAAATTTATTTAGAACAATAAATGATAATCAAATATTATCATTTCAAACAAACAATTTAATTAACCTATTAAATTCCAGAAAATTTTACTTATATTTTCACAATATAATCAAACAAATTTATTTCATTTTCCAAATTTGAAAATAATATTGTGTCAGTTTGCTCTGTTCAAGTGTTTTGGAAATCCTATCGATTGCGTTGATCAGACGTATCGATCGGAAACCCAAATCAACATCAACAACTCAAACAACACAATATATATTTTAAAACATTTGAAATATAATTTACAGATATACTTCCTCGCTCGATGTAACGACCCGTATTTTACGGATCGAAAAGTTCGTTAAAATCTGGAATTTTCAGCATTTTTAAGTCGTTTCAGATTTTGGATGGAATTTGCTAAGTATTAAGTCGTGAACGACTTAGTATAAGTCGTAAGTCGTATACGACTTAGGTAATAGGAGCGACCCAGGAATTTGGCGAGTTAAGGGTATAAGTATAAGTCGTTTGAATGACTAAGGGGTAGGTCGGCTAGACAAGTTAGCGAGTTAACATCCCAGAAGTAACCGACTTATTGGAGTTAGCGACTTATAGTATTGACCGACTTAGGAGTTTGGAGGTAGGATGTGAGCGACCTAAGTCTAGCAGTTAAGTTGTAACTCAGTTGAGTCGTTGCCGAGTTAAGGGATAGACAACCTAAGGAACTGACCGACTTAAGGTTGATAAGTCGTAGACGACTTAGGAAGGGTAGCGACTTAGGAGATAAGTCGAAGCTGGGCCAACTGAGTAGGTTGTATGTCTATTAAGTCGTATACCCTGTTATGTCGCGCGTTATGTTGAGTCTTAAGTCGTAGAGGTTGGGTCTGTTGAGTCGTAGCCTTTGTGTTAAGTCGTAGACGACTTAGTAGTTGAGTCGTCTAACCAAGTAAGGCATGTGCGCATTTAAGTCGTAGACAGGGGGTCCGGTAAGTCGTAGGCTAGTGGAGTTAAGTCGTAGCTTGGTTAAGTCGGAGGCCCTTTTCAGTTAAGTCGTAGGCGCATGCTATAAGTCGTAATCGACTTAGGAGATAGTTGTTTTGCCGTGAGTCATAGGCAGATGTGTGTTAGGTCGCGAAGGGGTAGTCTGGTTAAGTCGTAGGGGTTTAAGTCGTAAGTCGTGGACGACTTATAAAGGCAGACGAGTTACGACTTAAGGAATTTCTGCTATAAATAGAGGGGGTTGTTCTCACTTTTTGGGATCCGGATTTTGAAGCGACGAAGTGCTGCCATTTTGAGAGCTCGACTTCTACACTTCTTCACTTCTTTTCTCCACTCTAATCTAGTGCTTCCTTTCATCCAAATCGAAGATTAAGATCGAAGATCCAAGAGCTAAGTTGAAGATCTTCATCTTTTCTAGAGAGATTTCATCGTTTGAAGCGGATTGGTGATTGATCAAGCTCGATCCTTCGCTGTCCAGATCTGAAGCGTGTAGATTTGTGGTTGTTTAAGTGATTTGGTGAGTGGTGATTATCTCTCACACGGATCCAAAGGAGTATATCGGATTGTTGGCTCGTTTTGGTGTTAAAATAGTGATTTCCATGCATTTTCTTCATCCTAAGTGTAGATCCATATAGATCCATTGTTCATGATGATGTTACATCCATTTTATCATATGTTAACCTATGCAAGTTCATTCATCAAGTTTGTAGGGATATAATTCATGTTTTCATGATTATTGGACTTTCAACTCTTTAATTACGGAAATGCCATTATTGTGATAATTGTCTATTTAGATCTTGTTTGAATGCTTGATTGTTTGGATTAATGTTTGATTTGATTGATTGTTATGAATTAGATGATTGATGGTTTGATTTAGACCGAAGACGATTCAAAAGCTAAGGGAAAGTCTCTTGAATTGGGAAAGCTGCTCGTGGCATATGTAGCGGGATGATGAAGCTCTTATGCATAGATTTGATGATGAGATGTTGAGATGAGGCTTTGCGAGGATGTAATGAAGCGAGGCATCATGTGATGAAGACTTGGTCTAATCCAAACGGGATCACTCCAAGCATGTTGATAACTCGGTGATATGATTCGAGTTGAGGATAATGAATGGATATGAGAATAGTCGTCGAGGAGGATGACTAGGAGGTTTGGATAGCATCGTTGTTGAAGGTTCTAGCATGCTCTAAGCAAGAGTACGTTTGGGCAGATTCGATAGTCCCAACGACTAACTGTTGATGGTCGAGTACTCTGGGCAGATTCGATAGTCCTAGGCACGGGTTGCGACGACGTGCGGGAGTTATGTCTAGAACCGGGGTTTCCATTAGCCCTTGACGGACGGCTGAAAGAATGTGCCGGTCATTCAATTAACGGTGATATCGAAGCAATGATAACAGTGATAGCCAGAGTCATGGATGTTTGGTTGTATCGTCATTCAGACCCAAGAGCGGTATTTTCTGGGTGCTTATCTGATTTAGGCCTTGGTACTTGGAAAACATCGCCCTTGACTCGAATGATTATTGTTTTACTTTAAATTGTATGCTCTGCTATGTTGCTTCTATTTAGTGTGTGTCTGGGGGTTATCACTGTAGAAAGAGGTGGAGTGGGAGGGTTGTATTCCTATTCCTTTTCCTTTATGCTCTTTTGGTATGTTGTTAGTTAATTTACTGATCACTAAGACTGTTGTCTGACTCAAGGCTTTATGTTTTAATTCTTATTGCCTTGGGCTGTTTGTCCATTTTGGGACGGGCAGACTAGGTAGCAGGTGACAGGTGCTGTTCTCTTCTCACGATGCTGATATCGAAGACGAGCTGGAGGGTTGCATATTATCTTCTTATTATATGTACTGGATGTTCCGCTGTTTTGTATTCTCTGAGTGTTATGTAGTGAGGCTTGATGTATTGGCTATTTGGATGCTTGTATTCAACTATTATGAAGTTTTATGTGATGGCATTTTATTCTGTAAAGCTTCACTATATATGTGTTCTATTGTATTTTGTCCATGCGCTGTGAGTAATACGATAGATTCTGTTGTTTTAATTTACCTTGACAATCGTCCATGGTCGCCTGGCACACTTTACAGCGCACTATCTCTAGATTCCGTGCGGGGGTCATGGGCGGTCGTCACACTCGACGATACAATAATGAATTTCAAGGCAAGGATAGAGATTCAAATTTGATTAATTCAATCAAAGAAAATTTTAATTTAAGAATAAATTGGAACGAAAGATAAGATGATTATTTAACCGAATAAGGAAATAGATAATCTTACATAAATCGCGGGCAACCATAACCGGTCGACCGTGGCTTCAAGAATAAGATCGATGTGGAATTCCGAGGTAAATCGATGTCCGATCTCAAGAAATAGAATTCAGGTATAGTAGGAGGAAGATAGCATCGTAAACCGAGGATACAAAAATCCCCGGTAAATCAATGCCTATTGTCAAGGAGTTTTGCTCCTTTACGAATCATTCGAAGATTGGCGAGACCGCCGATCTATTATAGATATCATTCAAAATGGAGTTATAGGGTGCTCCAGAATTGAAAGAAGATGAATAGTGAGGGACACGAATGAATTTCGGAACCGAGGGGAACGTTCCAAAATTCAAAGGAATTGAGTCAAAGGAAGAGATTGAAACTCGAATGAGAGTGATTCTGTAAATACATTTACCCTATATGTTAAGTTTTGCCTAGAGCTACCAAAGCTCTGATACCAACTGTAACATCCCGGAATTTTTGGACCATTCGCATCCATTATAAGTGTATAGGTAGACACTCATGCCGGAGTTGAATTGCTCAAAATACCGCGTTGTTAATTTAAATTTGCAAAACTGAACATATACAGTAAATAAATAATCACAGATCACAGACATAGAGTAATAATTGCAGCGGAAATAAAATAAATAGTAGTTCATGAAGCTACTATATGAATATATAAAATACATCAGAGTTTACAACAGAAGAGTAATGCGATACATCAGAGTTAAACCAGATACAACGGAAGAGTAACCCGATACATCAGATACAAATCAGAATACATCACTGGAATCATCGAATATCTGAAAGCTGGATAGATAGCTGGATCTCCAAGCGAAGCTCCAACTCCAAAGGTGAGTCTCGAAAGCTGAACTACTCAGTCTGACCCGAGCGTAAAGCAAAAACACAAGACACTCGAGTCAGGATTAACATTCTTATATCAATAAATCCAACCCAAGTGAAATAGCAATTGAAATACAAGTAACTCAAAGGATGTTTGGAATAACCATCCTTTAAGGATCCGTTAAACTATCTACTAGGTAGTAGTGTACGATAAGTAGATAATGTCTATCAGTAATATAAAGATATCAAAATAGTGTTAAGTCATGGCCCATTCCACCCTTAACACATTTTTATTCCCAAAAGCATATACAAGACCGTAGTTTCCCCAAAACCGGAAGTCACCAGAGGGCAATCCATATACTAAAGGTACAAATCAAAATCGTAGTGGTCGCGTATAAATTGAATACAAGTATGACAAGGCACATGGGGCAATACCCAAGGTAGTGATACTACCGTTCGCCTGATCCGGACTGGTGAGAACGCAACGCCGCAGCGCCCGCAACACCGTGAAACAACACTCCCAAAATCAAGGGTGCACCAATCGACAACAAATATAAGTAGTTCGAAGAAGTGTGTCCACTTGAGGTAGCTAATCCTCCATTGGCCCGGCACAGCTCCTGTTTTAGTCATTTCCAATTTGACACAAGTGTCAAGGCTATCCATTATCGTTCTCTTTCTTCAGTCATCACGTACATCATTCCAACCACTTCATTCTGGATCATCACTCCGCGTATAGTTATTAAAGTGGTTTTCGGTTTAGATAGAGAGTATATCCATTACCGATCCCGGTCTCTTTAATAACTTTCGTAATTATTACACCGATTGGTCGTTTATATATTTCAGAAACCAAATCAAATTCAATTTCAATTTCAATTCGTAAATCAACATTTCATTTCTCTTCCGAAATCAATTTCCAAAATTTACGTTTCAAAACTTCCAAATTACCATTTCAAAATCTTATAATTCAATTTCAAATTTCTATTTAAAACAATTCAAATATTGATTCAAATTCATATATAAGTTTCATTCCGAAATCATTTAAATTAATTTAACATTCAAATCAATTTAAATCCATTTATCTATTTCGTTCAACATTTGTTAAGTAAATTTTGCCAATCAAAACAATTTCTATTAAATTTCCAATTCATTAAATCCATTATTCAAATTCAACTTTATTATATCAAAACTTACAAATTGAATTAAATTAAATTCATCAAATCAAATTCTTTACATTCCAAGTCTTACATTAATTCCAAAATATCACATTTTCATTTCTTGTTAAAGAAAATTCAATTTCAATTATTTATTTACTTACTTTAAATAATTTCCAAAACTTAATTAATAAAGAAATCTCAATTTCAATTATTACGAAGTAAAATTCCCTTATTCAAAAATTCAATTTAATTTAATCATTAAATAATTCAATCTTATTTAATTATTAAATAATTCAAACTTAATTATTAAATAATTTCAAAGTTTAATAATTCCAACTTAATTATAATTTCAAACTTAATTATAAAATCATTTCTCAAATTAAACATCGTTCTTTCATCAATTACATTGTTAATATTTTGTTTCAGATTTTTAACTATTAACATTTTCCTTTAATCAAAAATTCAAATTTCAACTTCATTTCAAAACCATATTCTTTATTCAAATAAAATCTTCGTTTATTTTCAAATCAAATTATTGATCAATCGGGTTTATTTAATTCTCTATCCTAGGTCAAAGTTCAATTTGGGTATTTATCATTTCAACCCGATTCCAATTCAATTCAAAATCAAAGCAAAATAAAGGGAACTTGCAGTGTGATAGCTGGGATGGTGTCAAAGTAAATAAACAAGCAATAACAACAACAATAACAATCCAATAATCAATTCAAATAATCCCGAAATAATCGTATCAATTCGCATTGTTGTTTGTGCGAATTAATATAACTATTTCTAGAATCTACACTATCATTTCATGTAGATTAAAGATTTACTACATTACGGTTTTCACTTGTCATCTATTACAATTTCATACATCATCAATTTAACAACATACATTCAGTGGTTCAAAGAGTAATTAAACAAATCCTACGTGTCAATAAATTTAACAGTTAAAGGGGTCATATTATACAAATGTCAGTTAATCAAATTTAACATTTAACTATCCTATATCAAGTTCAATTGCATACTATTTATCATTTTAACATTAACAATTTTAACGTCCAATATAAACATCAACAATCAATAAATTATCAGCCAAACTTTATTATCATCGCATAAACAATTAACAGATAATGGTGTCAGGTGTCACAGGTGAACTAATACAGGCAATAGCATATATAACAGTGTAATTAACTAACAGCAGTATATTTCAATTGTCGTTTCAATTGAAATCAAATTTAATAAATAAAAGAACGTTAATCGTAAGTGAGTGCTCACCTTTCGAGGCTAGAGAACACAAGAAGATAGACAACACAACAGGCTACGCTTTGAATTGCGAAATTGACCAAATCCAAATGACGATTTTCAAAGCAAGGACAGGATTTGCATGAATTCGACAGATAGAGCTGATAACCGAAATCGATAAGACGAATCAGAACCGGATTTGATGAAGATAAATGGGTAACGATATATATATATATCTCAACAATATAAACTAACATGTAACTTGCATATTTATATAACTGTTATATACTAACAAATATACTTATAACATCTCTCTACCTTTACAAAGAAACTATATATATATATATATATATCTTTCTATAACAAATCATAAAACTACACACCTTGTTATACAAGTCTATATATATAATTTGAATAGAACAACAATACATTCTTAACTTATAATACACATAACCGACATAATATCATACTTTTTAAATATATATATATATAATAGCATGATATGAGTTAAAGTGTATATACTTTTATTCTTTACAAACTGCAGCATACTTTAGCCATATATCTCATAACTCCAAGCACATATATATACATTTATACGTAAAATAAAATGAAACATATATATTGGGAATACTTAAGATATATAATAAAATATATGTATGTCACGGCTGCAAATTTAGGCGAGTCAGTAAATACAAACAACAAAACCAAACATATATTAACTAGTATATATAGTTTCACAATCTACACTTTAGACAAACCGAAAATATAACAGGATGTACTTTACTTATAACCAATATGACTTACACAAATATACTCATATATAAACAAACAGGTTTCTTAAGTTAAACCAAATGCTGGCTAAATATAGATATATAAGTTGAAGTCATATTATATTTTGAAAACTGCAATATAAACTTTATATATGTTAGTGGTTACAGAATCTAATTTAATATAACTATAAATTTGCACATATTTAAAACGTACTATAGTACATAAAGTAGCAAAGCAAGTTTCAGACATCCCACTGTACACAACCTATATACACCTAATATGAAATATACTATTTAATTTTTATATCTTGAACCAATATGTACATTTTCTTACAGCAATTCGGGAATATTTTGTTAAATTAGTACATAATTAGTTTACAACATACGTATACACGTTTCAAACTTATATATATATTAAACAAATATCTTTTTATAAACTTTTATAACTTAATCAACTTATAAATATGCTAGCTTACAACCAGCGTATGTATTACTTATACATTATAATACTGTAGTCATTATAATATACCGGATTTATATAATCTATCTTATATACAGCTAGTTTATCCTTATAAATCTTAAACAGATATATGCACGAACAACCCACACTTAAATATACTTGCCTGGAAGTCTTATAAAATTTATGTATCCTTTCATATATATTAAATCTCAAAAGACTCTGTTTACATTTGTAAAATATGTTTAGTTTATAATATACTGTAATAACATATGCAAATGAACAAACTACAACTGAGGTAAACTATCACATAATAAACTAACATATATAACATCATATATTATCGAAACCTATATATATTTATATATATACAACAGAATATATACATAGAACTTAAAACTGACCTTAACAGATCTACAGGGGAACCCCGATTATCAAGGGAAGAAAGAGGGTAGAGGTGAGGGGCGATTTGCCGAAGCAAGGTGGTGGGGATGAAGAGATGATTGTTGCCGTGGAGAAGTCGCGGAGTCGGTGGGTGGAAGGGCTGAGATGGTGAGAAAGGCGGACGGAAATGGAATTGGAGGGGCTGCTGACGCAAGGAAGTGGTGGCCGAGGTCGCTGACGCGTGGTGGTGAATCGGTGAAGAGGCGAGGTTGGTTGTAAGGCGTGTGTTTGCTGAGGCATGGTGTTAGGAAGGCTGTGTTAAGGGTGAAGGCCAGGCGTGTTTATTATTTTTCTCGTGAGGGGAAGAGAAAAAGAAAAAAAGAAGAAGGTAGAGGAGCAGCTTTGGAGAGGAGCGAATGAACTGTTACTAGTAGGAAATTAAATTCAAGAACTTGTTGGAATGCAAAACAATAAATAAATTTGAAGATACAAAAATGATGACCGGTTGGAAAAATAAAAGTCACGTATTGAAATCAGGGACGTAATAAAAGCAAATAAGTAAATCGTATTTTACGATGGAAAATATAGAAAACACAAGTATACCAAAGATCACGGAACCAGTACCGATATGGTCACCGTTTCAGCAAATTCCGCTGCGTAACGGATTTCAAAACACAGAACGAATATACCGCAGAGATCAGCACAACAAGACGATCAAAACGGTATACGGATACCAGTGATACGATTGAATTTATAAAATTCGAAATTTTCTACTACGGAAAATGCAAGAAAAACACTGAAAAATAAGATCGACGGAGCCAAAGATGTCCGAATTTGGAAAAACGATAAACTGACATCTTGCTCAGAAGATGGTTTAGAATTTTTCTATGTAAAAATATTTAGGTTTTGAAAACATTTTATTTTCATCGCTTTTTAACTGATTAAATTGAAGTGAATTTACGCGCGAAATAAACTTTCATATTTTCAGACGAAAATTTATCAGTTGCTATGTTTAACTAAACGTATTCCAAATATCAAATTTTTATTTCGAAATTTTATCGTTTAAAATTTTACAAAATTTCAACTAATTACGTTATTAAAATAGTTGAAATTTATGGGTCGTTACATTTCATTTAGTAGAGTTTGAAATATGTCCAAATCAAGTTTTCAAAAACATCGCGTTTTGGCAGTTCGAAAACCAAGTGGTAAATTCTTTAAAAATAGATATTTTTAAATCGTTAAAAATATGAAATAAATTCCATTGATATGTTAAAATATTTTAAAGGGGATTTGAGTTATAAAAATATACTTATATGAAATGGAATTAGTTTTTTGATCAAAGAAGCTTTAAAACATTATTCATAGCGGTTTTGGCAAAAGTTTTCGATAACTTTTGCAAATCATGGTTTGAACTTAATTATTCTTCCCCGATCTTTTGTAATTTTTTCAAATGAATAAATAAGTATTTTGAAGATGATTTTGAAGTTTTATAATTATTTTAAAGGAGTTTAAAATAAATGGTTAAAGGAAAATTGTTTTAAACAATATTTGGAATAGGGTTAAGTAAATGAAAATTATCTCCAAAAAAAATATAAAGGTTTTAGAGTTGATCAAATAACTTGACCGCCTTATGGGTGACAGAGAGATAGTCTCTAGACTCGAGCTTGGACAATCTATATCTAAGTTTCGCTCTAGGTACCCGGACTGGCTTGACGGAGGGGATAGTTAATTTGATCTACTTGGACCGTATTTTCTTAAGTTAAAAGAAAAGATATTTGGAGTTTTTCAAAAGTTAGACAAGATTTTGAAATATTATTTTGGTAGTATAGAGAATACCCTAGTTAAATTCTATATTAAATTCTAAGGAGGGAACTCGTCTATCCGTGTGAATTTAAAAGGTGATTCACCGTTATTCAACAAATAGCGTAGGCTAAATACAGAAATTCATATTGAGTAAAATTAATCTCTATGGATCCTTTTCTACTCAATACTAATTGATTTGGATTTACAGTAAATGATGTCTTAAATAAAATCGTTGTTGACCCATTTAAAAGTTATGATTTGAAAATAAGAAAACTTTGTTAAGATTTAAATAAATAATTTGGAAATGTTTTCCTAAGTAAAAGGTGAAATGATTTGGAATTATTCCAAGATTAAAGAGGTTTAATCAATTATAGAATTTGATAACCGAGGCTTATTAATTCCGTATACTCTTAAAAGATAAAGGAATGGTTTGAAAGAATATATCTTCGAAAGATGTTTGATTTTATAAAAAGATAAATTGATTGGATGTTGTTTGATAATCGCCTATATACTTGACATCTTTTTATCGATGATTGGTTTGGAGAAACCGGGGTCGGATTTAGGTAATTCCTATCCAAAAACCACTTCGAACCAATACACGTGTTCGAAAGTGAAGATATGTTGAAGACAGAGATCTTCATGATGTAGGACTGCTTACCACTAACCTCGGGGATAATCCCCATGTCATATATATGGTGGCAGTAGTGCCTTCGTTCTGAATATCTTCGATTTGCAAGGACTACCCGGTACTAATCCTAGGGGTGATTCCCAAACAGGAAGTAGTAGGAGGAATGCCTTCAGTTTGTCCTTCACTTGGACAACTTGTATGGATGAGTGTCTAACATTGCATTTCTAAAACCATGTACGTTGATCTCTACAAACGTACATCTGTATGGTGGTGTAGGAGGTAACCCCTCCTATACTTAACACCCTTCTCTGAGACATACGAGCTTAGAGGTTTACTTTTGTGGAAATCAATAGCGTGTTGTTAGAAATATTAATGTGGTATTCTAAGTGGAATTCGCTTTTTGAAAAGCAAAGTGTGGCTTTGTAAAAAGAAAAGCGTGGTTTTGTGGAAAGAAGAGCGTACCTTCACGAGCTTCACATCCCAAGAATGATACGGGATACTATATGGTCTACAGGACATATATTTCAGGCTATTGGTTTTATTGATAATGGAGGAGTCCAGTAGTGGCTGGACCCTCAATAGTTTAAATGGCATGTATTGGAGGCTCGACTGAGAAAGAGCAAATCCACCGAAATATGTTGTTCCATAGTAGTGTAACAATGTAGTACGGAGGCTTGCTTGAGAAAAGTGAATAGTCATCAGAGACTAGGATGTTATGTGTGGATTTCGCATCGGAGGGAATGGACACTAGTTCTCTATCATGTTGGAAATTCGATTCTAATATGAGCTTTACGGTTTTGGTTATATTTCCAAAATAGCTATAATGCTTTGCAAACATTTCAGCTACCCCTTTGGCATCATATGCACCATTTGACATTAGCAGGGTATTGATACCTACTTTATGTATATATTTATTTGAAAAGTTTTTTCAAACCAATGTCATTAATGATAATATTTGTTTTGGTATAAAGTATTTTGGTTATCGTAAGGTAAAAACCCGTCCGTGTTTATGTGCGGCGTGTTCTTACAAGATACCCTTCTTTTCAAAGTTTTTGATTTGCATTAATCTGATCTATGACACTATCATATACATTTATAATTTGAGTTTTCTTATGCTGGTTTATCAAGCCTAATCTGGGTATTTTTGATGATCAGGTCAGATCCGAGTAGTTTCAGGTTTAGGTAAAGATGCTTGGAGTTTCTAGAGGAGAGCTGGAGATCTTCATCACCGTATGGACGAATTCTAATTTTCTGCTGCATTTGTTTTGTTGTTTTTCAGCATCTGTAAGGACAAAGGATTTATAACTATCCAGGCTGAATCTAGGTTAGATTCTGATATTATATTCAAAATTTTCCGCTGTAAAAGATTTTGTAGTTAATAATATATTATTTTTCTATTCGTGTGAGATTCTGTTTTCTACTATATTCTATGTTATTTTCCTTTTACCCTTGATCAATCTGCCTTTTCGACACTTGAATTTGTGGCACGTGAATACCGAAGATGGATTAGTGTCAATTTTCGAGAGTTGAAAAGGCGCGTCATCATAAAAACAATATTTGATATGAAAAGAGAAGATCCTTCTCTTTATAAAAGTGAACATTTGCTTTACTATATTAAATAGTAATTTCATACCACTTTTAAACATTTTAAAACAAAGTTTAAATCTTCCATTTGAATCATAACTTAATACCATCACCTTCTAAAAAGAATTTAACTTTGAAAAATAAATAGATTCCTTTTAAGTAAATCACTTGTTCTAAATATCTCAAAATAAACCCTTTAAATCACAAAACTCTTTTAAACATTTTACTATTCAAAGGTATATTCTAGAATACTTAAAAATATAAATCAAACTCTTATAAAAAATATTGTCTCGAAAATAATTACTTAATTTTGATTTGTAATCCCTTTTTTCCTTTTAAACAAATCTTAACTATAATTTTAGAATCTTTATTTAAAATTATTAAATAACAACTTAATAATATATTTAAAACTTTCCAATTCTTCAAGTATACTTTTATGACCTTTATAGACCATATTTAAAAGGAATATCTAATGTAGATACTCTTTATACTTTACAGAAATCATCAATTTTCAAAACTGCATCCATGGTGACTATCGTCATATGGACCATAACTTTTAACTTATTTTATAAATTAAATAGCCTTTAAACCACTTCAAAAACTCTTTTAAATTATTTATAAACCCTTTATAAAACTCCATATCTTTCTATATTTTAAACTACTATAGGTGTATAAAACATTACTTCAAAATATTGAAGTTAATTTAAATCCATAACCTTTCAAACTCAAAAGGAGTCTTAACGACCAATATGGTACTTAAACAAGCTACCATTTATTTTTAACTCAACTTTCCAAGTCATATCACTAGTAATTACATAAGCATGCATATATGTAAATAAAATCCAAAATTAACAATCAATAGCTAACATATCACTTATACAATATAAATCAACTGGCATATAAGTGAATGTCCAAATTAATATAGTAGCAGAATGAGGATTTATTCTACTAAACAGATGTCCAAAATAATATATTCAATTTAAATATAGCATGGTTTTTTATTCTACTAACTAAATGTCTGTAATGAACTATAATTATTTAACCATGTAATTATTTAAATCCACGTAATTATATTCTACCACTATTAATTTATCATTAACCTACACATCGTCAAAACTATCAACTATCTATACCACAGTGTTATACTTGTCAATACAAGTGTAATGCAAAAATCCACGGGTTAAATGGATTTAAAATGAATGAGATATCCAATTTTCAATTCAACATATTTAGTTAATATATTAAACAAAATAATTAAAATAGTTTCTCACCCAAACCAAACCTAGCCCAAAACTCTCCAACCCAAACCGCTTACTATAGTACCCTTCTTCTCCCTCCCCCAAATTGATTTCAAATCAGACCCAAAATATGCACATGGTCGTGCACGTGCACACCCTTATTTCACCATCGATCATCATACGTACCCAAGCCACCGACATACCAAACTCCTCGAGCTCGCCTAATTGCACCCAACCTGTAACGACCCGTAAATTTCAACTGTTTTAATAACGTAATTAGTTGAAATTTTGTGAAATTTTAAACGATAAAATTTTGAAATAAAAATTTTATATTTGGAATACGTCTAGTTAAACATAGCAACTGGTAAATTTTCGTCCGAAAATATGAAAGTTTATTTCGCGCGTAAATTCACTTCAATTCAATCAGTTAAAAAGTAATGAAAATAAAATGTTTTCGAAACATAAATATTTTTACATAGAAAATTTTTAAATCATCTTCTGAGCAAGATGTCAGTTTGTCGTTTTTCCAAATTCGGACATCTTTGGCTCCGTCGATCTTATTTTTCAGTGTTTTTCTTGCATTTTCCGTAGTAGAAAAATTCGAATTTTTATAATCCGATCGAACCACTGATATTTGTATACCGGTTTGATCGTCTCGTCATGCTGATCTCCATAGTATATTCGTTCCTGGGTTACAGCATCCGATACGCGGTAAAATCGCGAAACAGTTAACCGTATTGGTTCCGTTTTATCCTTTTAATTTCTAAATGACCTTCCGTTTATCCAATATCCACTTTGAAATCCAGTGCCGGCTATTTCTATTCCCATATTAAATTCATTCTCTTCCTTGATTTCTGCAATTTAGAATATATGAAACGTTTTACATTTCATTGAATTTTTGAACCGTTCTTTTGTCCTTCAATGAAAAAGAAAATACAAAACCAGTTGTTTATATCACTCTAATTGACGCCTGCTCCACTTCTCATCTCCCTTCTCTTATTTCCATTCTCATTCTTCAATATGTCAATTCATGAAAAGAAAAAAAAACAGTAAGATCCCAATTTATTTTACTTGCTCGTTCCTACATCCAGGCTAGCCGATCACCTCACCTTTACATTCGACCTTCTCCTCCCGCACGCTGGCCACCCATCACCCAAGCCCGACCGACCAGCAACCCAACACGAGACAACCCATCCGTTCGCTCATACCACACCCACTGCCCTCCGCACCTACCAGCCAACCATTCCTCCCCTGTCGCACCACCACAACACTCACTGCCATGAACAACCCACAGAGACCCTTCGTTCCCTTATTCCAACTTGTTCTAGCATTTGAGGTAATCTAATATATATAAAGCTTATATATTTATAATGATTTTATAATAAATATTTACTTTTAGAATATAATATGTGTAAGTATATATTTTTTTTTGCTTATCTGTCAGCATGTAGTTGTATATGTATGTATATCTGAGTATACATATAAATTGCTCGCGTATTTAAACAGAAATTTTTATATATATATATACGTGTTTCCAAAGAATCCTGGTCTTGCTCTATTTTGATTTTGTCCTAACTTGATTTGCACGTATCTGTTTACTAGTATATAATATTATATGTAGTTTTATATAAGATTTGCATACTATGTTAGTATATATGTACGAATATCAGAATATATGTTGGTCTGTCAAATTTGCATAGGTATAAAGGGCAGAGCTATTTTGATACTTGGTTACATGCTGTGGTATATATTTATAATAAAGCTGCATATAAAGTATATGATGTCGTATCGCAAGTTAAAAATAAAGTAAGAAGATATGGGTTTAGTTTATAAGTTATCATATATATAGTTTTTATAAACATTTTGTATAATTGATCTGTAGAGTATATATGTTTGAGATGTATATAGGCATATATTATACGTACTATACATTTTGTCTACACCCATGTCTACAAGTATTTAGCTGTAACATATATTAAGGTGTATATAAAGTTATGTTTATATGCACTATATGAATTTTCAAAAGATAATATATTTGTTTTGTAAATATTGTTTTTTCTTCTTATGGTAGTATTTTCTATAATATAAAATGTATATATATATATATAAATTTAATGCGTACATAATAAAGATGGTATGTATATCTGCATTTCATTATATTATAGATGGGAAATATTGTAGTCTGTTTGATAAAAAAGAATTCTAAGTGTTTGATGTATTCATTCAGTCTGCATATTAAACAATAACAGCTCACCTCAACATGTTTCGAACATTGGTTTGAACTACTTCATACACTTAGTTATATAATGTGTTTAAAATTTATATAAATTTTTGTATAGGCTTTGCTGTTTATATATGGTTAGTTATATATATGTTTATACAGTTATATTTTAAAATATATGTAAATTTATAAGCTGTTGTTACTTAGTTAACTTAAGCGGGTATAGATCTATGTTTTGTTCTTCTGTGTAGACTATACAACCTATTATTTATATAAATATGTAAGTTATGTATTTACGTTTGTGTAAGTGTGTATAAATTTTGCATATATATATATATATTGATTTATAAATGTATGAGTATTTTAAAAGAGAAAATTTTAATGTACATCTCGTTTAAGGAAATTTTTTTATATACATATCGTTTAAATTTTGTCAAGCCAATCTGATTTTTATTTTATTTTTCTTTCTTTTCATCGATCCCTATCTATCAGCTCGTCCGTCGAGTCCGTATCCATCTAGCTTTGATTGGAATTCATGCTCGGACCGTAACTCAATTCCAGTGTTCGTATCTGTGTTCGTATCCGTGTCTCCTTCTGTATTCTCTAGCCTCGAAAGGTGAGCACTCACTCACGATTAACGTTCTTTTATTTATTAAATTTGATTTCAATTGAAACGACAATTGAAATATGCTGCTGTTAGATATTTGCATTGTTATTACCTGTATTAGTTCACCTGTGACATCTGACACCATTATCTGTTATATATGCAATGATAATCCAGTTTGGTTGTTAAATGATTGATTGTTTGATGATTACAATTGGACGTTAAATTTTTTAATGTTGAAAGTGATAAATAATTGGAAATTGGAATTGACGTAGGATAGTTAGATTTGATATATGTGTTAAATTTGATTAAATGACATTTGTATAATATGACCCTTTCAAATGTTAAATTTATTGACACGTAGGATTTGTTTAATTACACTTTGAACCGCTGAATGTATGTTATTAAATTGATGATGTATGGAATTGTAAATAGACGACAAGTGAAGAATCGTAATGTAATAATCTTTAATCTACATGAAATGATAGTGTAGATTCTAGAAATAATTATATTAATTCGTAAAATAACAATGCGAATTAATACGGTTATTTCGGGATTATTTGAATTGATTATTAAATTAATATTGATTGATGTTATTGCTTGTTTATTTACTTTGACACCATCCCAGTTATCACATTGCAAGTTCCCTTTGTATACTTTGATTTTGAATTGAATTGGAATCGGGTTGAAATGATAAATACCCAAATTGAACTTTGACCTAGGATAGGAAATTAAATAAAACCCGATTGGTCAATAATTTGATTTAAAATAAAATGAAGATTTTATTTGAATAAAGAATATGGTTTTGAAATGAAGTTGAAATTTGAATTTTTAATGGAAGAAAAATGTTAATAATTAATAATCTGGAACAGAATATTAACGATGTAATTGATGAATGAATATTGTTTAAATTGAGAAATGATTGAATTAAGTTTGGAAGTATAATTAAGTTTGAAGTTATTAAACTTTGAAATGATTGAATTAAGTTTGAAATTAATAACTTTGAATTATTTAATAATTAAGTTTGAATTATTTAATAATCAAATAAGATTGAATTATTTAATGATTAAATTGAATTGGATTGTTGATTAAGAAAATTGAACTTTTGAATAAGTGAATTTTATTTCGTAAATAATTGAAATTGAGTTTTCTTTATTAAGTAAGTTTTGGAAAATTATTCAAGTAAGCAAATAAGTGAAATTGAATTTCTTTAACGAGAAATAAAATGCGATTTATTGAAATTAATGTAAGACTTGAAATTTAAAGAATTTGATTTGATGAAATTAATTTAATTCAAATTGGTAAGTTTTGATATAATGGAGTTGAACTTAAGTAATTGATTAATGAATGAGAAGTTTAATAGAAATTGTTTTGAATGATAAATTATTTTAACGATATTGAATGAAATCGATAAATGAATGTAAATTGATTTGAATGTTAAAATTAAGTTAATTTAAATGATTTCGAAATGAAACTGATATACGAACTTGAATCAATATTTGAATGGTTTTAAATAGATATTGAAATTGAATTATAAGATTTTGAAATGGTAATTATGAAGTTTTTGAAACGTAAAGTATGAAAACTGGTTTTGAAAGACAAATGAAATGTTGATTTACGAATTGAAATTGAAATTGAAATTGATTTGGTTTTGAAATAAATAAACGACCAATCGGTGAAATAATTTCGAAGGTTATTAAAGAGACCGGAATTCGGTTATGGATATACTCTCTATCTAAACCGAAAACCACTTTAATAACTATACGCGGAGTGATGATCCAGAATGAAGTGGTTGGAATGATGTACGTGTTGACTGAAGAAAGAGAACGATAATGGATAGCCTTGACACTTGTGTCAAATTGGAAATGACTAAAACAGGAGCTGTGCCGGGCCAATGGAGGATTGATACCTCAAGTGGACACACTTCTTCGAACTACTTATACTTGTTGTCGATTGGTGCACCCTTGATTTTGGGAGTGTTGTTTCACGGTGTTGCGGGCGCTGCGGCGTTGCGTTCTCACCAGTCCGGATCAGGCGAACGGTAGTATCACTACCTTGGGTATAGCCTCATGTGCCTTGTCATACTTGTATTCCATTTATGCGCGACCACTACGACTTTGATTTGTACCTTTAGTATATGGATTGCCCTCTGGTGACTTCCGGTTTTGGGGAAACTACGGTCTTGTATATGCTTTTGGGAATAAAAATGTGTTAAGGGTGGAATGGGCCATGACTTAACGCTATTTTGATATCTTATTATTACTGATAGACATTATCTACTTAGCGTACATTACTACCTAGTAGATAGTTTGACGGATCCTTAAAGGATGGTTATTCCAAACATCCTTTGAGTTACTTGTATTTCAATTGCTATTTCACTTGAGTTGGATTTATTAATATAAGAATGTTAATCCTGACTCGAGTGTCTTGTGTTTTTGCTTTACGCTCGGGTCAGACTGAGTGGTTCAGCTTTCGAGACTCACCTTTGGAGTTGGAGTTTTGCTTGAAGATCCAGCCATCTATTCTGCTTTCAGTATTCGATGATTCCAGTGATGTATTCTGATTCGTATCTGATGTATCGTGTTACTCTTCCGTTGTATCTGGTTTAACTCTGATGTATCGTTTTACTCTTCTGTTGTAAACTCTGATGTATTTTATATATTCATATAGTAGCTTCATGAACTACTATCTCTTTTCAATTCCGCTGCATTTATTACTCTGTGTCTGTGATCCGTGATTATATTTATTTACTGTATATGTTCAGTTTTGCCAAATTTAAATTAACAACGCGGTATTTTGAGCAATTCAACTTCGGCATGAGTGTCTACCTATACACTTATAATGGATGCGAATGGTCCAAAATTCTGGGTCGTTACAGTTGGTATCAGAGCTTTGGTAGCTCTAGGCAAAACTTAACATATAGGGTAAATGTATTTACAGAATCACTCTCATTCGAGTTTCAATCTCTTTCTTTCGACTCGATTTCTTTGAATTTTGGAACGTTCCCCTCGGTTCTGAAATTCACTCGTGTCCTTCACTATTCGTCTTCTTTCAAATTCTGGAGCACCCCATAACTCCATTTTGAATGATATCTATAATAGATCGGCGGTCTCGCCAAACTTCGAATGATTTGTAAAGGAGAAAAAAAAACTCCTTTACAATATGCATTGATTTACCGGAGATTTCTGTATCCTCAGTTTATGATGCTTTTTATCTCCTGCTATACCTGAATTCTATTTCTTGAGATCGAATGTCGATTTACCTCGGAATTCCACATCGATCTTATGCTTGTAGTCACGGTCGACCCGGTTAAGGTTGCCCGCGATTTATATAAACTTATCAATCTTCCTACTTTGCTATTAATCATCATATCTTGTTTCGAACTTATCCTCGAATCAAATTTCTCTTTGATTTGAGTCCATCAATTTGATTCCCTATCCTTATTTTGAAAAATTAATCTTGTATTTGAAATTTTTATATTTTAAAGATGTTTTATATATTGTGTTGTTTGAGTTGTTGATGTTGATTTGGGTTTCCGATCGGTTTGTCTGATCAACGCTATCGATAGGATCTCCAAAACACTTGAACAAAGCAAACTGACACAATATGGTTTTAAATTTAGTAGATGGATAAATTTTGTATAATTATAATATGTATAAGGTTAATTTTCTAAATTTTTGATAATTAATGGAATTGGGTGTTAAGAAATAATATTTAACTTTGCATGTATTTTATAATCATTGGCTTTAGTTCCATATATAAATAATTAAACATGGTTATAAATTAATTTGGAAATTTAAATGGATTTAAATCAAGAATGTGAGAATTTAATTTCCGATGATTTCGAACTTTGTTTTGAATGTTTTAAAAAGGATATGTTATTTAAAAGATTTCTAGTAGAAATTATTTCAAAGGATTTTCTTTAATTTGTAAATCAGTGCTCTTTTCTTTGTCGCTGGAAAATAATTTCGGTGATGGCGGCCGCATCATCGACATTCATTTTCGAGTTTCGAAGTGGAGAAACCATTCTGTAGCTTTGCTACGGTTTTGTTTTGAAAAAATATATTTTAATTTGAACTTCTTCAGTATAATTTGATTTATATATATAAGTATCTTATTTTAAAATTTAATTTGATTTGATATAAATATATTATATATATCTCTAAATTGTTAAAGTTAATCGGAAATCTAATTCTTAATTTTTGTTAAAGGATGATTTTAATTATAAATAAAACCAAAATTTGGAATAAATATTTAAACTTGAATAATTGAATTTGGAAAATTTTATTTGTATATTGTTCAACTGCATTCTAATACAACTTACCTAAATCATTCGGAAGTTGAATATGTAATTGGATAATATATAAGATAAATTGAATTTATAAATAAAATTTGAATGTTTATAATAAATGTTATACACTAAATTTTGATTATAAAGATGTTAATAGAGTTAGATAGGATAATAAGTAAACTCAGTTAATAATGAAATAAATTTTTTTTGAAAGAATTAATAAATTGAAATTTGATCAACATATGAAAATACCTTGAATTTAGAAGAAATTAATAGATGTAAATTAATTTAAATCGAAACTTTTGTGGTTTAAATTAATTTATATGGGTTAGATATATGTGATTAGATATATTAAGTAGAATAAATTTAACAGTAATTTGGAATAAAGAAGAATTTAAAATTGTTGAAGAAAATATGATTATAATAAAAGACTATTCAAATTTATGGTTTTAGAAATTGTAAATTGAAGATAATTGGATAATAAGATAATGAATTTAGAAATAGTTGTGATTGACTTTGATGAAATCAAATGAATTAAATCAATTATTGAATATCAATTAATTTAAATTTGAATTTATATGGATTAAATTAATTGTTATTCTGTATTTCAAATCTGTTTTCTTTCTGATTGTTTCTATTCTCCTACCTCGTTCCTTTTCGGGGACGAAAAGTTTTGAGTGGAGGAGAGTGTAACGACCCGTAAATTTCAACTGTTTTAATAACGTAATTAGTTGAAATTTTGTGAAATTTTAAACGATAAAATTTTGAAATAAAAATTTTATATTTGGAATACGTCTAGTTAAACATAGCAACTGGTAAATTTTCGTCCAAAAATATGAAAGTTTATTTCGCGCGTAAATTCACTTCAATTCAATCAGTTAAAAAGTAATGAAAATAAAATGTTTTCGAAACCTAAATATTTTTACATAGAAAAATTTTAAACCATCTTCTGAGCAAGATGTCAGTTTGTCGTTTTTCCAAATTCGGACATCTTTGGCTCCGTCGATCTTATTTTTCAGTGTTTTTCTTGCATTTTCCGTAGTAGAAAAATTCGAATTTTTATAATCCGATCGAACCACTGATATTTGTATACCGGTTTGATCGTCTCGTCATGCTGATCTCCATAGTATATTCGTTCCTGGGTTACAGCATCCGATACGCGGTAAAATCGCGAAACAGTTAACCGTATTGGTTCCGTTTTATCCTTTTAATTTCTAAATGACCTTCCGTTTATCCAATATCCACTTTGAAATCCAGTGCCGGCTATTTCTATTCCCATATTAAATTCATTCTCTTCCTTGATTTCTGCAATTTAGAATATATGAAACGTTTTACATTTCATTGAATTTTTGAACCGTTCTTTTGTCCTTCAATGAAAAAGAAAATACAAAACCAGTTGTTTATATCACTCTAATTGACGCCTGCTCCACTTCTCATCTCCCTTCTCTTATTTCCATTCTCATTCTTCAATATGTCAATTCACGAAAAGAAAAAAAAACAGTAAGATCCCAATTTATTTTACTTGCTCGTTCCTACATCCAGGCTAGCCGATCACCTCACCTTTACATTCGACCTTCTCCTCCCGCACGCTGGCCACCCATCACCCAAGCCCGACCGACCAGCAACCCAACACGAGACAACCCATCCGTTCGCTCATACCACACCCACTGCCCTCCGCACCTACCAGCCAACCATTCCTCCCCTGTCGCACCACCACAACACTCACTGCCATGAACAACCCACAGAGACCCTTCGTTCCCTTATTCCAACTTGTTCTAGCATTTGAGGTAATCTAATATATATAAAGCTTATATATTTATAATGATTTTATAATAAATATTTACTTTTAGAATATAATATGTGTAAGTATATATTTTTTTTTTGCTTATCTGTCAGCATGTAGTTGTATATGTATGTATATCTGAGTATACATATAAATTGCTCGCGTATTTAAACAGAAATTTATATATATATATATATACGTGTTTCCAAAGAATCCTGGTCTTACTCTGTTTTGATTTTGTCCTAACTTGATTTGCACGTATCTGTTTACTAGTATATAATATTATATGTAGTTTTATATAAGATTTGCATACTATGTTAGTATATATGTACGAATATCAGAATATATGTTGGTCTGTCAAATTTGCATAGGTATAAAGGGCAGAGCTATTTTGATACTTGGTTACATGCTGTGGTATATATTTATAATAAAGCTGCATATAAAGTATATGATGTCGTATCGCAAGTTAAAAATAAAGTAAGAAGATATGGGTTTAGTTTATAAGTTATCATATATATAGTTTTTATAAACATTTTGTATAATTGATCTGTAGAGTATATATGTTTGAGATGTATATAGGCATATATTATACGTACTATACATTTTGTCTACACCCATGTCTACAAGTATTTAGCTGTAACATATATTAAGGTGTATATAAAGTTATGTTTATATGCACTATATGAATTTTCAAAAGATAATATATTTGTTTTGTAAATATTGTTTTTTCTTCTTATGGTAGTATTTTCTATAATATAAAATGTATATATATATATAAATTTAATGCGTACATAATAAAGATGGTATGTATATCTACATTTCATTATATTATAGATGGGAAATATTGTAGTCTGTTTGATAAAAAAGAATTCTAAGTGTTTGCTGTATTCATTCAGTCTGCATATTAAACAATAACAGCTCACCTCAACATGTTTCGAACATTGGTTTGAACTACTTCATACACTTAGTTATATAATGTGTTTAAAATTTATATAAATTTTTGTATAGGCTTTGCTGTTTATATATGGTTAGTTATATATAAGTTTATACAGTTATATTTTAAAATATATGTAAATTTATAAGCTGTTGTTACTTAGTTAACTTAAGCGGGTATAGATCTATGTTTTGTTCTTCTGTGTAGACTATACAACCTATTATTTATATAAATATGTAAGTTATGTATTTACGTTTGTGTAAGTGTGTATAAATTTTGCATATATATATATATATTGATTTATAAATGTATGAGTATTTTAAAAGAGAAAATTTTAATGTACATCTCGTTTAAGGAAATTTTTTTATATACATATCGTTTAAATTTTGTCAAGCCAATCTGATTTTTATTTTATTTTTCTTTCTTTTCATCGATCCCTATCTATCAGCTCGTCCGTCGAGTCCGTATCCATCTAGCTTTGATTGGAATTCATGCTCGGACCGTAACTCAATTCCAGTGTTCGTATCTGTGTTCGTATCCGTGTCTCCTTCTGTATTCTCTAGCCTCGAAAGGTGAGCACTCACTCACGATTAACGTTCTTTTATTTATTAAATTTGATTTCAATTGAAACGACAATTGAAATATGCTGCTGTTAGATATTTGCATTGTTATTACCTGTATTAGTTCACCTGTGACATCTGATACCATTATCTGTTATATATGCAATGATAATCCAGTTTGGTTGTTAAATGATTGATTGATGATTACAATTGGACGTTAAATTTTTTAATGTTGAAAGTGATAAATAATTGGAAATTGGAATTGACGTAGGATAGTTAGATTTGATATACGTGTTAAATTTGATTAAATGACATTTGTATAATATGACCCTTTCAAATGTTAAATTTATTGACACGTAGGATTTGTTTAATTACACTTTGAACCGCTGAATGTATGTTATTAAATTGATGATGTATGGAATTGTAAATAGACGACAAGTGAAGAATCGTAATGTAATAATCTTTAATCTACATGAAATGATAGTGTAGATTCTAGAAATAATTATATTAATTCGTACAAATAACAATGCGAATTAATACGGTTATTTCGGGATTATTTGAATTGATTATTAAATTAATATTGATTGATGTTATTGCTTGTTTATTTACTTTGACACCATCCCAGTTATCACATTGCAAGTTCCCTTTGTATACTTTGATTTTGAATTGAATTGGAATCGGGTTGAAATGATAAATACCCAAATTGAACTTTGACCTAGGATAGGAAATTAAATAAAACCCGATTGGTCAATAATTTGATTTAAAATAAAACGAAGATTTTATTTGAATAAAGAATATGGTTTTGAAATGAAGTTGAAATTTGAATTTTTAATGGAAGAAAAATGTTAATAATTAATAATCTGGAACAGAATATTAACGATGTAATTGATGAATGAATATTGTTTAAATTGAGAAATGATTGAATTAAGTTTGGAAGTATAATTAAGTTTGAAGTTATTAAACTTTGAAATGATTGAATTAAGTTTGAAATTATTAAACTTTGAATTATTTAATAATTAAGTTTGAATTATTTAATAATCAAATAAGATTGAATTATTTAATGATTAAATTGAATTGGATTGTTGATTAAGAAAATTGAACTTTTGAATAAGTGAATTTTATTTCGTAAATAATTGAAATTGAGTTTTCTTTATTAAGTAAGTTTTGGAAAATTATTCAAGTAAGCAAATAAGTGAAATTGAATTTCTTTAACGAGAAATAAAATGCGATTTATTGAAATTAATGTAAGACTTGAAATTTAAAGAATTTGATTTGATGAAATTAATTTAATTCAAATTGGTAAGTTTTGATATAATGGAGTTGAACTTAAGTAATTGATTAATGAATGAGAAGTTTAATAGAAATTGTTTTGAATGATAAATTATTTTAATGATATTGAATGAAATCGATAAATGAATGTAAATTGATTTGAATGTTAAAATTAAGTTAATTTAAATGATTTCGAAATGAAACTGATATACGAACTTGAATCAATATTTGAATGGTTTTAAATAGATATTGAAATTGAATTATAAGATTTTGAAATGGTAATTATGAAGTTTTTGAAACGTAAAGTATGAAAACTGGTTTTGAAAGACAAATGAAATGTTGATTTACGAATTGAAATTGAAATTGAAATTGATTTGGTTTTGAAATAAATAAACGACCAATCGGTGAAATAATTTCAAAGGTTATTAAAGAGACCGGAATTCGGTTATGGATATACTCTCTATCTAAACCGAAAACCACTTTAATAACTATACGCGGAGTGATGATCCAGAATGAAGTGGTTGGAATGATGTACGTGTTGACTGAAGAAAGAGAACGATAATGGATAGCCTTGACACTTGTGTCAAATTGGAAATGACTAAAACAGGAGCTGTGCCGGGCCAATGGAGGATTGATACCTCAAGTGGACACACTTCTTCGAACTACTTATACTTGTTGTCGATTGGTGCACCCTTGATTTTGGGAGTGTTGTTTCACGGTGTTGCGGGCGCTGCGGCGTTGCGTTCTCACCAGTCCGGATCAGGCGAACGGTAGTATCACTACCTTGGGTATAGCCTCATGTGCCTTGTCATACTTGTATTCCATTTATGCGCGACCACTACGACTTTGATTTGTACCTTTAGTATATGGATTGCCCTCTGGTGACTTCCGGTTTTGGGGAAACTACGGTCTTGTATATGCTTTTGGGAATAAAAATGTGTTAAGGGTGGAATGGGCCATGACTTAACGCTATTTTGATATCTTATTATTACTGATAGACATTATCTACTTAGCATACATTACTACCTAGTAGATAGTTTGACGGATCCTTAAAGGATGGTTATTCCAAACATCCTTTGAGTTACTTGTATTTCAATTGCTATTTCACTTGAGTTGGATTTATTAATATAAGAATGTTAATCCTGACTCGAGTGTCTTGTGTTTTTGCTTTACGCTCGGGTCAGACTGAGTGGTTCAGCTTTCGAGACTCACCTTTGGAGTTGGAGCTTTGCTTGAAGATCCAGCCATCTATTCTGCTTTCAGTATTCGATGATTCCAGTGATGTATTCTGATTCGTATCTGATGTATCGTGTTACTCTTCCGTTGTATCTGGTTTAACTCTGATGTATCGTTTTACTCTTCTGTTGTAAACTCTGATGTATTTTATATATTCATATAGTAGCTTCATGAACTACTATCTCTTTTCAATTCCGCTGCATTTATTACTCTGTGTCTGTGATCCGTGATTATATTTATTTACTGTATATGTTCAGTTTTGCCAAATTTAAATTAACAACGCGGTATTTTGAGCAATTCAACTTCGGCATGAGTGTCTACCTATACACTTATAATGGATGCGAATGGTCCAAAATTCTGGGTCGTTACAGTTGGTATCAGAGCTTTGGTAGCTCTAGGCAAAACTTAACATATAGGGTAAATGTATTTACAGAATCACTCTCATTCGAGTTTCAATCTCTTTCTTTCGACTCGATTTCTTTGAATTTTGGAACGTTCCCCTCGGTTCTGAAATTCACTCGTGTCCTTCACTATTCGTCTTCTTTCAAATTCTGGAGCACCCCATAACTCCATTTTGAATGATATCTATAATAGATCGGCGGTCTCGCCAAACTTCGAATGATTTGTAAAGGAGAAAAAAAAACTCCTTTACAATATGCATTGATTTACCGGAGATTTCTGTATCCTCAGTTTACGATGCTTTTTATCTCCTGCTATACCTGAATTCTATTTCTTGAGATCGAATGTCGATTTACCTCGGAATTCCACATCGATCTTATGCTTGTAGTCACGGTCGACCCGGTTAAGGTTGCCCGCGATTTATATAAACTTATCAATCTTCCTACTTTGCTATTAATCATCATATCTTGTTTCGAACTTATCCTCGAATCAAATTTCTCTTTGATTTGAGTCCATCAATTTGATTCCCTATCCTTATTTTGAAAAATTAATCTTGTATTTGAAATTTTTATATTTTAAAGATGTTTTATATATTGTGTTGTTTGAGTTGTTGATGTTGATTTGGGTTTCCGATCGGTTTGTCTGATCAACGCTATCGATAGGATCTCCAAAACACTTGAACAAAGCAAACTGACACAATATGGTTTTAAATTTAGTAGATGGATAAAGCAAACTGACACAATATTGTTTGTTGTTATTGCTTGTTTATTTACTTTGACACCATCCCTGTTATCACACTGCAAGTTCTCTTTGTTATGTTTTGATTTGAATTGAATTGGAATCGGGTTGAAATGATAAATACCCAAAATTGAACTTTGACCTAGGAAAGAAAATTAAATAAAACCCGATTGGTCAATAATTTGATTTAAAAATAAAACGAATATTTTATTTGAATAAATAATATGGTTTTGAAATGAAGTTGGAATTTGAATGTAACGAAAGGAAAATGTTAATATGTAAATATGAAATAAAATATTAACAATGTAATTGATGTAAGAATGTTGTTTAATTTGAGAAATGATTGAATTAAGTTTGAAATGATTTAATAATCAAGTTTGAAATTATAATTAAGTTGAAATTATTAAACTGTGAAATGATTTAATAATTAAGTTGAAATTATAATTAAGTTGGAATTTTAAAACTTTGAAATTATTTAATAATTAAGTTTTGAATTATTTAATAATTAAATAAGATTGAATTATTTAATGATTAAATTGAATTGGATTTTTAATTAAGAAAATTGAACTTTTGAATAAGTGAATTTACTTCGTAAATAATTGAAATTGAGTTTCTTTATTAATTAAGTTTTGGAATTTATTTAAGTAAGTAAATAAGTGAAATTGGATTTCTTTAACAAGAAATGAAATGTGATATTTTTGGAATTAATGTAAGACCTGAAATTAAAAGAATTGATTTGACGAATTTAATTTAATTCAAAATTGTAAGTTTTGATTTAATGAAGTTGAACTTAAGAAATTGATTTAATGAATTGGAAATTTAATAGGAATTGTTTTGAATGACAAATTGCTTAACGAATATTAAATGGAATCGATAAATGAATTTAAATTGATTTGAATGTTAAATTAAATTAATTTAAATGATTTCGGAATGAAACTTATATACGAACTTGAATCAATATTTGAATTGTTTGAATAAAATTTGAAATTGAATTATTAGATTTTGAAATGGTAAATTGGAAGTTTTGAAACGAAAATTTTGGAAATTGATTTCGAAAGACAAATGAAATTTTGATTTACGAATCGAAATTGAAATTGAAATTAATTTGGTTTTGAAATAAATAAACGACCAATCGGTGTAATAATCACGAAAGTTATTAAAGAGACCGGAATTCGGTTATGGATATACTCTCTATCTAAACCGGAAACCATTTTAATAACTATACGTGGAGTGATGATCCAGAATGAAGTGGTTGGAATGGTGTACGTGATGATTGAAGAAAGAGAACGATGATGGATAGCCTTGACACTTGTGTCAAATTGGAAATGACTAAAACAGGAGCTGTGCCGGGCCAATGGAGGATTGATACCTCAAGTGGACACACTTCTTCGAACTACTTATACTTGTTGTCGATTGGTGCACCCTTGATTTTGGGAGTGTTGTCTCACGGTGTTGCGGGCGCTGCGGCGTTGCGTTCTCACCAGTCCGGATTAGGCGAACGGTAGTATCACTACCTTGGGTATAGCCTCATGTGCCTTGTCATACTTGTATTCCATTTATGCGCGACCACTACGAATTTGTTTTGTACCTTGAGTATATGGATTGCCCTCTGGTGACTTCCGGTTTTGGGGAAACTACGGTCTTGTATATGCTTGTGGGAATAAAAATGTGTTAAGGGTGGAATGGGCCATGACTTAACGCTATTTTGATATCTTTATATTATTGATAGACATTATCTACTTATCGTACACTACTACATAGTAGATAGTTTAACGGATCCTTAAAGGATGGTTATTCCAAACATCCTTTGAGTTACTTGTATTTCAATTGCTATTTCACTTGAGTTGGATTTATTAATATAAGAATGTTAATCCTGACTCGAGTGTCTTGTGTTTTGCTTTACGCTCGGGTCAGACTGAGTGGTTCAGCTTTCGAGACTCACCTTTGGAGTTGGAGCTTCGCTTGGAGATCCAGTTATCTATCCAGCTTTCAGATATTCGATGATTCCAGTGATGTATTCTGATTTGTATATGATGTATCGTGTTACTCTTCCGTTGTATCTGGTTTAACTCTGATGTATCGTATTACTCTTCTGTTGTAAACTCTGATGTATTTTATATATTCATATAGTAGCTTCATGAACTACTATCTCTTTTATTTCCGCTGCACTTATTACTCTGTGTCTGTGATCTGTGATTATATTTATTTACTGTATATGTTCAGTTTTGCCAAATTTAAATTAACAACGCGGTATTTTGAGCAATTCAACTCCGGCATGAGTGTCTACTTATACACTTATAATGGATGCGAATGGTCCAAAATGGCGGGTCGTTACAGTTGGTCCAAAATTTAAAGCAACTGTAACGACCCACTATTTTGGACCATTCAAATCGACAATAAATCCACACATGTCTGACTTGAATAATTCAAAATATCAGATTGTTAATTTAAATTTGGCAAAACTCAGCATATGTAGTAAATAAATCAATCACAGAATCACAGACACAGAGTAATACAATAATACGCAGCGGAATAGATAAAATAGTAGTTCATGAAGCTACTATATAAACATCAGAGTTGAAAATAAAATACAACAGAATATCTCAAATACAATGAAGTCTCCAGTATAACAGATGACTTCTCCGAACAAATCAACTAGAAGAGCTGAAAGCTGAGGCGATAGTTGGATCTCCAAAGGAAGCTCCAAACTCCAAAGGTGAGTCTCAAATGCTGTATCACTCGGTCTGACCCGAGCGTAAAGCAAAACACAAAACACTCGAGTCAGGATTAACATTCTTATACTAATAAATCCAACTCAAGTGAAATATCAACTGAAATACAAGTAACTTAAAGGATGTTTGGGATAACCATCCTCTAAGGATCCTCAGAACTATCTACAAGGTGGAAATATACATTATAACACCGTGGTCATTTCAATTTAATTTATACTTCAAAACCCAAATATCATTTCATTTCAAATATATCCATTTTCCAAAATAGTATATATATATATTAAATGATTTAAAAAGTAAAGTATTTAATTTCCTCAAGTCTAGCAAATCGATTCAAATCAACTTCAAATTCCAAATTCAAATTTATTCAAAGCTCAATTCATCAATTTAATTCATTTCTAAACAGATCATTTAAATTTTCAATATATTTCAAAGCTTTAATATTCAACATTTTCAAAGTTAAATTTAACAGTTTCATATAGCTCTTGATTTAACTTCATTATTATTTAATCAGGGAATATTCACTTAATAAATTCAATATCATTTAACTAGCCTTAAATTACATTTTTACTAAATATTTCCTTAAACTTTAGTTAAACAAAAAAAAAATTCATTAGATTACTTATAAATCAAACTCAAGTTATAAATCATATCTTACATCTCAGTTTCAATAAGTTTCAAATCGGTTTAATTTAAATAAAATTCTTTATTGAATACAATTTCAACTAAATTCAAATTATCTTTCTAACCTTAACTTATTCAAATTATTACCAAAATCTATTTTGAAATATATTTTAAACACTCAACATATTATATGTATTTAAATCAATCATTCCCATTTATATATAATAATTTAAGGCTCAACATTTATTAAAACCATATATTTCTTTCCAAAACCATAGAATTCATTTTTAAAATATTTATATATATGGACCAACGGTGTTTGTATATATATTTATCATATGGTTAAGTGATACAGATATTTATCATTTCAATCCGAAATTTAAATATATACGGGTAGATATCGTTTCGACCCGTAATCCCAATTTCAGTTCAAATGAAAAACGCTTGGGTTTATCATTTCAACCCATAACGATTTTCTCCTATTCTAAAGTCCGTTCGGGTATGTATCATTTCAACCCATAGTGAATTCTATATTAACAGGGAACTTGCAGAGTGATAGCAGATAATATAAAATATAACAACAGGCATATATCATCAATATAAATAACCGATACTGGTGTCAGATGTCATAGGTGAACATATACAGATAATAGTAATAACAGGCATATAAATATTAGATACTGGTGTCAGATGTCATAGGTGAACAGTTATGGATAATAGCATATATAACAATGTAAATAACTACAGCAGCATATTTCAATTGCTATTTCAAATGAAATCAAATTTAAATAATAAAAGAACGTTAATCGTGAGTGATTGCTCACCTTCCGAGGCTAGAGAGATTCGACACAGAAATGAGCTACTAAATTTATATTAACCTTATACATATTATAGGTTCTTCATTTAGATTCGACACAGAAATGAGCTATAATATGGCTAGAGAGATTCGACACAGAAATTTAGTAGATGGATAAATTTTGTATAATTATAATATGTATAAGGTTAATATGTATAAGGTTTATAATGAATGAGATATCCAATTTTCAATTCAACATATTTAGTTAATATATTAAACAAAATAATTAAAATAGTTTCTCACCCAAACCAAACCTAGCCCAAAACTCTCCAACCCAAACCGCTTACTATAGTACCCTTCTTCTCCCTCCCCCAAATTGATTTCAAATCAGACCCAAAATATGCACATGGTCGTGCACTTGCACACCCTTATTTCACCATCGATCATCATACGTACCCAAGCCACCGACATACCAAACTCCTCGAGCTCGCCTAATTGCACCCAACCTCACCAACTACAGTCATCTGAATCAAATTTCGACCACCCCAACTCGTTTTCAAAATCACGTCTAGGCACGTAAATTGAGCTCGCCCCGCCTCCTCAACCAACGTTAGACCTCGTCGCCACCACCATCAGCTCCGCCATCTCCTACTACCCCTCCATGCCAAGCCTTAGCCAACTCGACACCTCTATATGTTGCCACCACATCAAAAGATGCACGCACCCAAAACCAAAACCTATACCCTAACTTGACCTCCCAGAGCTCCTCTGACCACGGCACCAACTCCAACCACTTCCATCACCTCTTTCATGCCCCATGCCTTATCCAGACACCACTGCTCCTCTCCTCAACCAATAGATCGTCGTAAAACTAAATACGAATGGAAAACATATATCTCTCCACCACGATCACCCTAGGCCACCAAAAATTACGAAACCGCCACTAAAAATCACCGCTCGATGATACGAACACACCATACCCTACGTTCTTCATTTTGTGCTCGTCGAATTTTTATCACTTATCGACATCTACTGATTTCAGATGATCTCCACCACCATGCTCAACGAAATGACGAGCGACTATTTTTTTAAAATACTAGAGGAAAAAACGAATAACTTTCATGTTGGAAGGTTTTGTTGAAAGTGGATAAATTAGGAGATGTTGATTTTTGAAGTCGGAAGATGAAGAAGGTTTACATTTTACAGGAAATAGAAAAGGAGATGAAGGAGAAAATGAGTGAAAAGAGTGAATCAAAATCCACAATATAACCAAAACCCAAAATTCAAGCTACTCATCAAATCCAATAAATCAACATTAATGCTTGTTTGAAACTTTTAAATTTGATATGATTTGAAAAAGTTTTGAAAAGAAGATATGAGGTGCTCTCCTTCACAACATCTCATTCGCATGCGAACTGTGAACGGAAGAAATAAAAATACGATCGCCCACAATAGACATGATCACAAAGTAATAATAAAATATACTTGTTATGTTAAATTTCCAAAATACCCACATTGGTCGTAAAATACGAAAAACGCTAATCCAAATTTTTCCAAATTGAAATTATGGAATTTTTTTATAAATTCATTTTATTAGCAAATTGATTTTCTTTTTATTTAAAACCATTAATTGAATATTTGAAATTAATTGAATATTCCTAAAATAAAAGCGATAAAATTCTAGGACATTACATGAATAGTGCTTCTCTTCCAATACTTTAACTCATTCCAACTATAATCACTCGATGGATCGTCATGCCATGATTTAACTATAATTAAAGATGGAGTATTCACATTAAAGTTCCGTAATATTCTCAAGTGGATACAAATTTGTAATATTGTCACATTAACATTTCTTGTTTGACCTAGTTGTTATCAACCAATAAGAAGCTCTCGGATGAGTCATCCTATGATTATCCAATAATTACTAGTACGTAAAGCCTTAGTGCCTTCAACAGCCATACATAATACACTACCCAACATTTGGAGAGCATTACGTGCTCTGGTCTCAATAGATGAATTGATATCCTTTTCTCGAAACATCTTGATCGTGAATTTTTAATACACATTGTCATTTTATTTTCTTATTAACTACTCTTGATTGAAATTATTTGCAACTACACATAACATTTTATTTGATGATTTTTTAATTATATGCTTTAAATTAATTACTTAATTGTATCACAATATAGCAAAGTATATAAAGGAAATCAAACACTGTGACTACATACAAGATTGACTATAGAGTCAAATATATGTACAAAATTACATATTTCCCTATGGCATACCACTAACTCTTTTAATGTCCTACTAGAACTTGTAATTAATCATGGAATCTTAATCCCATTTCTTTGATGATTTCAGAACTAATCGAGCTAGTTGCTTAGTGAAAAAATCTTCTATATTGTATTACTATATAATTTGTTAGCCAGTGTGCCTCCATCGTTGGTAAATTGCCTTATTATGTAGAACTTTTGGAGTATGTGTCTAGATATCTTGTCAGCCCTAGTTTCTTTTAAGATATGTATCACAACATTTTTTTCACAAAACGATATCATGGTATTCTCAACATTTGGAATCACTCCAAGCCTAGTTATAAATTTATGCATTTATATTTTTATTACTTTAATTACGACTCTATCCAAAGTGATTTTCTAGCATTTCGGTTGAATCAGCAACCATCTCTTATTTGGAACATTTCCAAATTAAAGCTCACTAAGATTAAGCATGGATTTAGGACTGACATGATTTATTGATATCACTTATGAAGTTCAAATTCGAATACTCCTTGGTTAGGAGTTCACTGTTTCCATTAACAATTCTCCGGTTTATTTGTAAATACTTATGAATACTATAAATACTATTTAGCGACATTAATTCGAATTTGATACTCACTTGATGCAATAATTACATCAGCAAATAACAATATAGTGGACAATATAGAATATACGATAATTCCTATTGCCAATGCATAAGGAATGTAACTCGTATAATCCACATTAAACATTTTAATATCGTGTCTATGTATATCACTTGGGACAATCCCAAAATCCTTACTTATAGTTTTAGAAATATTTTAGTACATTTATATTCTTTCTTACAAACACACACTTCCTCTGCATTTTAACTGAAATCAAACTATTTGATTTCTTTGTCAAAATATTTGCTTAACTCCGACGCTTATCGAATGTTACTATTGTATCATTTCTTGGATATTATCCCACAATTACAGACTAAGTCATCGCTCCTACAAACGTCGTAACATTTTGATCGTCAATATATAAACATTCTATTATAAATTATTATTCAGAATTTCTGTTCTAACTAAGATGTACCAAAATTCAAGGTCATATTAGGCGATAATTTTGTGTGTAGAATCTGAATTAACCTAAGCATGTTAACAAATGAATCTGTTACATTAATGTCAAAATTAGAAATTTATGAGGTTATTCCATCAACATTGCTTACTATATTCAAAGTGCATCGCTTTTCCTTTTTAAGATATAAGCTGATGGATCATATCCCTTCGGGCACAACTACCAAAATCATTTTTTGACAATGTACTAGGAATCTCTTCTGGATTTAGGCATCCAGACATATTGTAGAGTCTATACCCTTTATGGCTTAAAAATTGAGGAAACTATCACTACTAACAATCATTTTCATTGACATCGATGAGAAACTCATAGTTTCTCTTTAATGTTCCAGAATTCTTATTAGGAATTCTAATGAATAGTGTCCGTTTTAGGCATAGTTATTTTCATTTTATCTTATACAGTGTTTTAAATCTCGGATTTTGGCCAATATCTCGGGAAAATATCTCGGCTATCTCGGGCGATATTTAAAACACTTATAACTAAATAGGCTGCCAAATCTCGGATTTTGGCTGATATCTCGGATTTTTCATCTCGGCCATCTCGGGGAGATTTAAAAGCCTGATCTTATATAATAAGTTTCTATGTTAGATTCTTTGATTCTATCCAATACTTCCATAAAACTGATTTAATTTTGAGTTCACAAAACTTATGTTCATATCATAAATTAGTTAACCATTATTGGCTGGTGTCAAACTCCTTTTGGGGTGGTCCATATATGATCCATCACAAGTGAATTTTATATGCAACCTCCTAACCCACACAACCTGTCAACTCCTTAACCTAGGACATATAGGGGTTTATTATCAACTCATATATTATTTCAAAAATTTCATTTAGATGATAATAATTTTAAGATATGTACTTACTCCTAAGTAGATATCCTTATTAGAAGATGTTAACTCAACCTCACTTATCATCAATAATTCGTCCAACAATTCTCGACCATGTCCTTATATCGTTATGTGTCATAGGGAGGAGCAACTGTGAGATTGAATCTTATCCATTTAGATACTTTTGGCACACTTTCCAATAGATACTCACCTACTAAATTGTTTTAATTCCATTTCATGTTATGTGTAACGACCCACCTTTTTGGACGGTTAAAATCGATAATAAACCACACATTTCAACTCAAACCATTCAAAAGGGGGGATTGTTAATGGGGTAAATAAGAAAATAAGAGAAAGGATAGAAAAACAAAACACAGAATCTCACAGCGGAATGACAAAATATAATAATCAAATAAATAGTTCATGAAGTTGTTTTACAAATACATTTGATAACACTTTTACAATACAATCAGAGTTATACATACAACATGTAAAATATGATAATGTAGGGGAACAACATGATGCAGTGGGATAAATATAATAAATAGTAATAATATGCTAAATCTTCGTCTTCGTCCTCCAGAAATAGAGTCTTCAATGCTGAAATGCTCAGGCTGACCCCGAGCGTAATGAAAAGACAAAACACTCGAGTCAGAACTAAAAGATTTAATGTAAGTTAAATTAATAGCAAATAAATATGAGTGTAACGACTTCAGAGATGTTTACGGGATTTTACATCTCCTATCTAGTGTATAACGTGCGTGCAGTAACTTAAGAGATGTTTAGGATTTCCATCTCCTAAGGATCCGTTAAACTATTTATATGTAGTAATATACGCTATATATATTGTCTATCAGTAAAGTATTAAAGTAGCATTAAGGTGTTACCCATATCCCTCTTAACACATTTTATAAATGTCGTAGTCTATACAGTACTATAAACTCCACCAAACTGTTGAGCTATGAGGGAGCACTCCATAGGTATGACACAAAACAAAATCGTAGTGGGCTCGATAAGGCATATGATAGGGCACACGAGGCTATACCCATGGTAGCATTCTACCCGATTGCGGAACTAGGCTGGTGGCAATGCATAGCAGCTACTACCGTTCACCTTGAACAACACTCCCATAATCAAATCGAAGGTGGCCACCAAATCAACCACAAAGTAACTGATATGGTATTGAAGAAGCATGTCCGATAGGAGGAGCGACCTCACTTGACCTGGTTATGGCTCCTGATTTTAGTCATATCAAGCTGACCCGAGGGGGTCAACGCTGCGTTCATACCTCATACAGTAGCGTTCACCAAACCATCCTACTTTGTTCAGGATTCTCCACCATGTGCACAGTTATTTAAGTGATTTCGGAATTGGCAGAGAGTATGACAACATCCGACCTCGGTGTCTTTAACAACCAATCGTTATATTTTTCACACCGTGGTCGTTTTATAAAACATTTATAATAATAAATCTAGAATATAGTTCATACTTTCATATCAACATGTCCATATATTTATTCCAAAAGTATAATCGTAAATACCGAGGAAGATTTCTTTCAATCAATTTCAAAATAATTTATAAATCTCTCTCAAACCATTTATAAACTATTTATATGCTTTAGAACCATTTATAAAGCTATTTATAAATTCCAAAACAGTTTACAACTCTTCCCATTTTCATAACTTATACGCAATTTCTTTTAAATCAGCCAATCATCTAATCATCCAAAATGTCAGCAAATAACATCCATCACAATCAACATCCAAATCAGCCAATAAATCACAACTATTAACTGGTTATCATTATCGGGTATTTAACTAACAATTTAAATTCAATATTAAATTAAATGGCAATTTAATTCAAAAAATTCAATTTAAATTTAAAATGTCAAATAAAACTACCAAACAAAATATTCTTATCACGTCGTAAATTTAATTTAACTAATATAAGAAGGTTTAGTAAATCATGAGTGGGTTAAATCACTGACTTTTGATTTACAGTCGATTTAAAATCCAAGAGAATGCTCAAATTTGAACAGTCTTAGAATTCAACCAAACTTGTCCTTTGTTGTTCGGAATTTCAATACGATCCGAGTGGAAGAAACCGCGTTCAAATCCGAGCTCGTATGAACAAGTTATGATAGTTAGAACGTTTGAATTTCAAATTTTAAATTAAAATAAATGGAAGGGCAATATTGTAAATTTGTTTACCTCCTAACCCTAACCCTCGTTGTCTCGCAACCCACGCTCGACTACAGCAACCACGTTCATCACGTCCCCGCCGCCTATCCATGTCGTTACCTCCAGATCAGACCACCTCGCCACGACGTCCTCATCTGGCCGCCCATCCACCAGAGTCGCGGGGAACTCCAGAGCTGCCAAAAGCGTCGACGCCGCCGCCTTGATTTTCTCGATCGTGGAGAATCGATGCACCATCTGACACAACTAACCACAAGGATCGACTTGGCTCAGCCTCCTATATGCGCCAGTATCCTCCGATCGTCATATAGTCGACGATCCGCCGTTAAATCCAAAACCCTAACAACAGACGACTGAGAAAGATCGCCAAATTCTGGCCAAACTGAGAATCAATTGAAAAAACGAACAGCAGATCTAGACTACGCTTGTCAACATCTTTACAATGATATATAATTTGATATGGTTTGAAGAGTTTGAGTTTTCAATTTGATTTTGAATTTGGGAATTAGGGTTGATTGAAATTGTCTGACATTGGAAAGGAAGGAAGGAGATAATTGAACAGATACGTATAGAAATATGGAATAGATAGCTAGGGTTTCAGAAAAAAACTATTTATATGGATAGATGGATAAGAATGAATAGACATACTGAATTGGGTCGAAACGATAACAACGACCCAAAAAGCCCATTTCATCCCTGAAACGAAAGTAGGCCATCCCATATATCAAAATATCGGTTTTCAATATTTTTAAACTCAATGGAACTAGTTTTAAACCTTAATTCCATTGAATACAGAAGTTAACTTTAAAAATCAAATTATATTCATTTAGATTCCATTAATCGATTTCTACGTGTTTCGAGCCCGCACGATCAAACGATAAGTCCGGTCGCTACAAAACTTGAAATACTACTATAATTCACTATTACAGATCCGATGAAACTAGTTTCGTCAAAATCCGAGATAGTGGCCAAAGTGGCTATTTTCACGTTAATTTAATAAATTATTATTAAATTGATTTAATCACTTTTAAATTCAAATTTAAAAGTTAACCATTTTATCGTCCTTGATTACATAAAAATTAATAACCTATCAAAATAAATTTTCCATGTTAAATTCACTATTTAAATATTGCACTAATTTTTTGTAACGACCCGGAATTTTGGTCATTCGATTTTGAACGTTTAATCTAATTTTAAAGGTTGAATTTGAAATATTAATTTATTTTGAATATGGAAATTTTGGTTGAATTAGTAAAATGGTTTAGAATTTCAAATATAGCGATTTAATATATTTGGTTTATAGTAAATTTAATAATTGAAGTTGGGAAAATATGTGAATCTGGAGTTAAATGTGAATGGAAATGATTTCTAAGTTTATTTAAAACTCTGTTTGAGTTAGAGTACGATAGTGGACTTTTGAATGAATTAAAAGTCGATAAATAAAAATTGGAAATTTATATATTAATTTAACAGCGCAATTTAATATATGGTAATAGTGTGGATAATTGAAATTTTTACTTAATATAAATCGAAATGATTTCTAATATGGATATTAATTCTATCTGATTTATAATTGGGTTAGCAAGTTTTAAAATGAAAATTTTAAGTAATATCGACGGTTTTAAAAATCGCTCGATTTAATCGACACGTTAAAATAGCCTTCCGGGGCACAGCCTCGAAATTCAATGAAACTAGTTCCATTGGATCCGAATTAGTATATTATTATCGGATTTCAAATTTCATAGTATTTGGAGTTACCGTTTGGTTGTACGAGATAGAAACGTGTTGAATTAAATATCGAAAATCTAATATTATAATTCGATTCGAAAAGCTATCTTCCACATACGATCGAATTATGCCTCGAAACATGTTCCATTGTGTTTGAAATAGGGGTAATACATTATAAACGCCAGGCCGCACGCTTCGTTTGGAGTTCGTCCGGAAAAGCATGTGAATAAATCGAGATAATATTAAAATATTATATATTATATGCATATATATACACACGTATCACAGCCCTAACCCTAAATTTCTATAGCCACCTCCATCTAATTTCAATGGCCGAAACCCTACAGATCTTTTCTCCTCGATCTTGGCAAATCCATCAATTATTAGAGAAAATTTCCTATTGCAAAGTCGAAGAGCTCTTCAACCTCTACAAGTTGATCGGTAGTGATCGATTTTTATGCAGCATGGAGGGATGATTTTGCTCGTGAAGGGCTCGCGTTCGAAGGGGGATTTCGCGAATTAGGAGGTGCCAAGCTCAACCGATCGTGGGGCGTTGGTGGAGTCAGCATAGAGCTTCGATATGGGGGTAGCCGAGTATCTTCTGATGGCCTATAGAAGGGAGGGAGGTCGAGTTTTTGCGACGACGATGGGTTCGTTTGTCTGAGACTCGAACATGGGAGATGAATAGATGGGCGGCCTGAATCTGAGGATGTAGATCGAATGGCCAGACTTGATTTAGGGTATTTATTTTAAAAAAAAGAAATATATGTAAATTAATTATAAATTGAAATCTTATAAATTGTATATCTTGTTCATACATTATTAGAATTGGACGTAACAAGCGGTGACGGAATCGTGGCGACGTGCACTACGTGTTGAAATTGATTTGGAGTCAATCGAAGCTAGCTAAAATTTTAAGTTAAATCGAACATTGTTCGATTTAATTTAAAATTGAAACGTTGGCGGATTAAAACTCAAGGTGAGTAAATCTCACTCATTTTTGGATGGTTGGTTTAATTTAAAATGTTGAAAATTTAAATTATTGATTGATTGAAAGATTTGATAATTATTATTATCAGTTGGGTGTTGTAATATATATAGTAGTATATATTAGTAGTTGGATTGATTATTCCCGCCAATTGGAGCGGATAGACCCTATGCGCCCCGCATAATAGCGGATGACCCTATATTACCTCGATATTCCACCTCGAAGCGGAATTGGTATTTTTATGTTGTATTAACATCTGTGGTTGCATGAAAACAGGTTGGAGGGATACAACTGGATTCCTTAAAATGTTGAATTTAATTTCATATATAGTGATATGTGATATGTTTGAATAATCCGTGATAGATTATAGTGTGATTTGAATTTATTGGATGCTATGGTAGTACCGGTCTAGATTTTGGTATTTTAAAATACCTTAAATATATATGTTTGAATTTTAAAAGAAATTAAAAAGGGATTTTAGAAGTGAAATATTTATATAGAATTTTGGATTAGTTTAAAGAAATTTATTTCGATAAAATAAATAGTTTGACTTTAAAATTTATACTTAACTATTTCGAAATATTGTAAATAGAGATTTTTGGAATAATGTATATAAGGGATTTTAAATAATGAAACTTATGTGGTATGGTTTAAGTGTAAAAGGATTTTAGAAATCGAGATTTTGTTAGCTTTGGAGTATAGTTTGGTTTAATTAAGAAATTGATTTATAAATGGAAATTTAACTTAGAAATCAATTTATAATGGATTTAAGTGATGGGAAATCGTTATAAACTGGAATTGAAAACTATGAGATATATAAACAATGTTTATAAATAAAGTGAAGTGATTATCAGTTGATAGATTGAATTTATAAATTCACTATAAGAATTTATAAGGAGATGGGTAAATCGGTTTAAAAGTAAATGATAGATTTATTTTTAGAAATGTGGAAAAGGGATTTACGAAATTGGGACGTAAATCAATTGATGATAAATCGAGAGAGATTTATAAATATTAGATGTGTTATATTGGGATTGAAAATATGTTTTGTCAAGAAGATGAGTTGTTTAAAAATGGGGGGGGGTTTAATTATTAAACCATGTAACTTAAAAATGTTTTAGCAAAAGAATATTTCCAGAAAGTTAGTTATTTAAATATTTTTAAATTGTAAAAATAAATTATAAGTTTCATAAATGAGTCTTGTAAATCGATTAGAATCTTATTAATAAATCAGAATTAATTATTGTTTCAAAGTTATGTAATTATTTTAAATTGTGTAAGATCCTTTAAGTTATTAATTAAGTTAGTTTATAATGAGTTGATATTAAGTTAATTATTATTTTAGAATTAATCAGTATTATTATTTTAAAAGAAAAATTATTCAATATTAATATTATTTTATATAATAACCTTTATAAAAGAGTATTTGCCTAAAATAAACTTGGAAAGTTATATAGGAATTTTATAAGTATTATTTTGAAAAAAAAAATATTTAATAAAGTTTTCGGAAAATAATGGTATACTTTCATGGCGAAATCGGAGGCAGTGAGTGCCTGTAGTTAAGTTTGGATTTCTATGGGATAGAGATGTAATCATTGAGCTGTGAATCCATGGTTGATACCGCGTAGTGCTTTCCATATTAAATATAAAAGTTTTCAAATATTTTTGAAGGAAATGGTTTGTGAATATACTTATTTCGGTGAGATACATATATATTTTTGAATAAAGAGATTTAATTTAAGGAACCCGAAACTTAGAGAATTCATTATAAACGAGTTAAGGAATTTACAATATAAATTGTGAAGGGATTTGAGAAAGGAGAAATAAGCGAAAATTTTCTAAATGTTGGGTAGTAAGGGGTTTAGAAAATATATTATTAAATATTTTCTAAGTGTTGAAATAAGAGATGGTTTGAAATAGCCTGATATAGATATAAGTATTTGAGTTGCCTCAAATATTGAAAATTAGGAAGGGATTTGAATATATATATATATATATATATATATATCTTATAAAGATATTTTGAAATAAATTTTGGGAAATCTATAATAAGGCCTGATGTCTGCTTATGGATGTTATTGATAGTTAAATAACTAACCATCAAGTATTTGGCCGATTTCATTGATCATTTCGAAGAGACCGGGATCAGATTTAAATATCCGATAACCACTTCGATCCGATTTAAACGTTGCGAATCGATACCGTGAAGATAGAGAAGATGGTGATTCGGTTTGTCTAGACCCAGGACAACTTGTATGGATAAATGCTATCAAAACATCGTCATTGGAGGACGATGAGCATTCTAAGTGAAGTTATCGTTGAAAGGTAATCGTAGCCTCTAGCCTCATCAGCCAGAATGGCTAGAAATCAGGGGGTATGTAGCAAGGCTAAGTGGTTCATACCCAATTAGGGCATGTTATCACCTTTCTAGATACCCTAGGATATATTATATATTATGGATATGGTTGCATGTGAAAGAGCTCTCGATAAGGGTGGAAACACCTGGGGTGATAACATATTCGGTTCTATCTAGGTTAGGGATAGGGTCGGTCTTGTGTTGCAGGGGATCCCATTGAGGTCCTCGGTACATTTTTCTAGACATGTACCATGATAGGTGTTACCCCAGTGCCTAGTCATTGTATGGAATCCAACCTCCAATAAGCGTCGTACGGTTTTGATTGTGCCCAACTATGCTGAAACGTGAGATGCAAACATTTCAGCTATTTTCTATTTATTATAATATCAGACGATTTTGATACAAAGTGTTTTGGTTATCGTAAGGTAAAAACCCGTCATGTTTATGTGTGATGCGGTCTTACGAGGTACCTTTTTTTTCAAAGGATTTTGATAACTTTAATAATTCAAATTGAGTGTGTTTTCTCACGCTGGTTTTCCAGACTGACTCGGGTGTTATTTTATTATAATGCTTGAGTCAGACCGAGTATTACAGATTCAAGATAGGATGCTAGGGAGCTCAGGAGACGAGCTGGATGACGAAGACGTATCACACATACTTGATTATATTCCGCTGGGTATTGTATGCATTATATTCAGCATTTGTAAGGACAAGTTATTATAATTATCCAGTATTGAGTTATTGATTTGTTGTACTCTGATGATGTAATGTATAAATAACAGTTATAGTTCTTTGTATTAAGACATGTTGTTATTTATTATATATTGTTCCGCATCGATTGTGAGATTTTGTGTTGTTAGTTATTTCTATTTTCTTCTTCTACCTCATTCTTCTTTTCTCTAATGATCTAGTATTTCCGACACTCGATTGCTTGACCTGTGATACGGTGGACGTATTGATGTCGATTTTCTAGGGTCAAAAATCTGGTCCGTCACATTATCAGCGTTCAATTACAACTATAATAAAATCCCAGTTAATTCTATTTTAATTTTAATAAATTCTTTTATTTTGATTCACACTCTTATTATTGAATCAACTATTACCATATGAATATAATTAACATTAGTTTACATTTTATTACATTCATATTCTACAGTTATCATTTTAACTCATTTTAACTACAAAATTTAATTACATTAATTCCAACAAAAATTTTATTCCTTATTTACAATTATAACCAAATCAACTTTTCAATTATTTCAATTGATTGAAATTACATTAAAATAGTTGTCAATAACATTCAAACAACATTATTAAATTATATTCTAATTATTTTTCTCATTAATAAATCATAAATTTTAATTTCCCACAATATTAAAATTCAAAATCTTATTTAATTTTATAGTTTTAATTATAAAAAATATGGGTCGTTGCATTATGTTTTCTACTTCCATTTTATTTTCTATGAGCTTATCATAGATATACTACTTGTGTGTCAATTTAACATGTCTATGTCTATGTTAATTCATTACTGAATTTAACAAAGTAAATGGATCTAATTTGGTATCATTAGTCTTAGACCGAACACATCTATAAATCCAAAGAATTCATTAACTCTTTCGTCACTTCCACTGAATGGATGCTTTGCCCTTAATCTTTCGAGATACAATTCGTGAGTACCATATGATTCATAATCTTTTAATTAATGAATTATTCCTCAAGGATAATTCAAAAACAATTATAGAAATTTTTTGATACTTCTATATTTTCTATAGCTAATGCATCACTATTATTATAAAAACAAATACCATCATTATAATAGATTTATTATAATGAATATTGCTTATATGCATATTAAAATAAAACTTTAAATTGAAAATTGTTATTATTTAAAAAATAGTATTTGGTATATATACAAGAGGAATCTTTCTCAATTTGATGTATCCATTAATATGTGTCGTATGATATGCTCCTGCTATTTCCACCATTACTATAACGATGCATGAAATACAAAACTCTATTCACAACACCAAAACAACCATTTTGTCACACTTATTTTTTTTTAAATCGTCACGGTTATTTCTGTTGTAAATTCTTAATAGTTATTTCCGTTGGTTACTTGTTACAACACTTATTACCGTGAGGAAACTTAGTGCCTATGTAATTTAGATAAACTACTGGGGACAAATTAGTAATTTTATTACAATTATACGTTTCATGGTTTCTCATGCTAATCACACTTTTCATTCTCTTCGTTGATTCTAGGGTTTACCTTTTTCATTCAGCCTCAATTTCTACTTTCTAATCCAAATTCATTCATCTCCTAAAACTCACAAGTTCGTAAATTTAAACTATTCACCTAGAGCATCGTCTGTATCAATTATTCCAAAGCATCGTCTGACAATATATTAGGTTCCTAAGTCCATTCCTCTGTAGCTCCATCGAATCCTAGCTATACTTGGAATCTTGAGAATCATTTGAATATTAGGTAATTTCCAATTCGATTGAGTATCAACTGAATCCACTGTTTTTTCATTTCTTTTATCCACTTAAATATACGATTGGATTTAAGATTTAGTAGATTTAGGTTCCCACTATTATTATGGAATGGTTATTGCACAAATTAGAAACTGGGTTCCTACCTATATTGCTCTATCATTTGGAAACAATGAAGAACCCTAAAGCCATATTTTATACAAACATTGTTTTCTTAGGAAGTGCAGATGGCGGCATCATTTTGTGTTAAAATCTAGAGTGCAAATATTTTGTTAGACTGTACAAGTTTTTGTACATCGAGAACAACATGTTCTATTGTGCTATGTGCCGAAGAATATCTATATTGTATTTTTCTATGAATATTTGGTGTGAATTTTTTTATTAGATTGCAAATTTTCACATTGACAACTTTTTTAAGAGTAATATTATTTACCAGGTCAGGAACTGTTAGTTCTATTTAAAATTCTTTACTAAGAACTATTTTCTAAAGAACGATATTCTTTTCTTGGTCAGGAGCTATTAGTTCTACTTAAGATTCACCTATTTTTGAAAAGGATATTGAGATAATTTTCTCAAGAACTTGCAGTTATATTTATTGAGGATGTTAGTTATATGTGTTTTGATGAGTTTGTGCGTGGTAGTAATTTTGAATGCGCATGTTTATTATGTGCCAATAAAGACTTTTGAGTCCAATTCACTTTCTATACCATTTACTATCACTACATACAATCAAAAATATATTAAATTAATAGCATTTTAAATACATACATTTATCATAGTTTTATCAAAAATATGAAATATGCAGGATGTATTAGATAGATCATTAGTAGATAAGTAATGAAAGCTAGCCTTTTAAAAAGTGGTAAGATGATTACTCAACCCATTTTGCTGAAACGTTATCCACTATGATATATTTAATTAATCAAACACTATAATTTTGAAATGTAGAATGACTAGATTCCATAGAAATATTCACTGTGTGAGTTCCAATTAACATGTTTAGATGAAAATTTGTATAGAAAGTATAAGTCAAAGAAAACTATATAGCTTAAACATAAGCTACAAAATTTATTTTTTCAATGATAAGAAAAGATTTTGAAAGAGAAACCATTTTGGATGAGGCATGATTAAAAGTGTGTTTAATGATAAGGGGTAACAATAAAAAATGAACTTTTGTGAAAATAATTAGTGTAGAATTTCTGTACTTTTTATAAAGGTTAACGAAATTTTTGAATTTTCTCATGAAAAATAATTTCTGATTAGGAAAGGTTTTATAAAGGTATATTTTTCAAAAGTTGAAATTTTTGACATTTTAAAATGTTTAAGATAAATATAGTTTTAAAATCATTATATTCCGAAATTCATAAAAGCTTAAAATTTTTACAACGTAAATTTAAAATGCTATTAATTTAATTTTTTTTGAATATCTTTAATATTTTCTTTTGTGATATAGAAAAGGACGTTGGTTAATCAATAATACAAATACATACATTTATATACAATCAAAAATAAACTATAAAAACATTTATTTGTGCATTTATTGTCACTACATATAGTTTTAGCAGCTGCAGATCCACCAATTGCATGAATGCTGGATTTGCAGTCCTTCTCTAGGCATATAGTGCATGTTTTCACCCTTGTTATCAGTGATGAGAAACATATGCCCTCCTGAATATTCTTGGACCTGATATACCCTTAGTTTCATGCTCAAAATTACCATCAATTGGTGCCTTTTCCTTCAGTTCATTAAGGACAATTCCTACGTTGTCAAGGAATAAGCTTTGTCTTTGATTATTGAATTTAGTTCTTAACTAAAGTAAATCCATCTCTTTTGTTTCTTCAAAAGTTTTTAACTAAAGTATATCTTCTAGTTTGCTGCAAATGTTTTTTTATGCATTTTGGTCTTGTAGATTTTTAAAGCTACATCTATTTATAGGTTCTATCTCAACTATGTGTGTTTGTTATGATATGTGAGCTAGAAATAGTTTAATATTTATTATCCACTTGCATCTTTTGTTGTTGTTGTGAAGACTAATTCACACTTCATATTTACACGCTGCATATTGCATGAGTAAGACTCGTTCAGCTATTTTAGTACACATTCTTTCTTGTGGAGTTTCAAATAAACTCATGTTAACTAATTTTCTTTCTAGTTTCAAAGAGCTATTACTAGCACATATATCACCTCCAATTTGATTTGATGTACACTATCAACTATAAAATATGCTTTATGGATTTTTAGGTGCTGAATATGGAGCTAATAATTTTGTAGAGGATGTAAAAATGCCATTGTAAGTTTTTGGTTTCCTTTTATTTTATCCTATGTTATACTTTCAGAACAACCAGTATTTACCTGATATATCACTTATGTATTCATAGAAATTGTTAGCCATGTAGGACTTCGTTAATGTATATGCAGTTATTGTACCAGTATAAGTGGTATGTGAATAAAACTAAGGTTGTATAGGGCATCTGACCTTGTGTATTATTCATAATACGAGACTGATGTATATAACAGATGAAATGCTTAGGTGTTTCTTGCGCTTAAAGATAGCATTAGGATATATGGTTGCTTGGTTATAAAGTGAAAAGTTTGGGAACTGGGGTTTGGATATGCTTCCTAAGCAAAAGAATCAAATCTAATAATAATTAAATCATGAAGTGAGCTCCTATGGAAGGAAAAAGGCAAATTAATTGGTGATGCTCTCATGCCAAGGCACTTTAACCTATATTCATTACTTAATTGTTACTTGACACTAATTTTGAAGTTTACCATCCAGTAGTTCTTGGAATGGAAGCTTCATATGACTGTCATCATTAGAAGCCTTGCCAGTAGCCTTCAAAAGTTTCAAAAGTTCTTATGCAAGCTAATAGTAGTTCAGTTTATAGTTTGGCTTTGCTCAGTTCTTGTGTTTTTAGACTAAAAAAATTTGCTCAGTTCAATTGATTGTTCCGTCTTGCAAACTTCAATATGAAAATAGTTGTAGTTTCAAAAGTTAATCTAAATAGAACTATCATAAAATATATTTTAAAGTAAAACAATTGTGCTCAGGTGTTCTTGAAACCGGAAGATATGATTTTACAAAGAAGATATCAAAAATTAAAAAGTTACATCACCTGCATCCTATGTAAAATGCATATACTTTTATGAAACATGAAGGTATGTTCTTGGAGTGCACTATAAATAACAGATGTAGGCCAGGCGGTGTTGCTGCACCATGCCCAGATTACTTAAAGTAAACATCCAGTAGCCTTCAGTATCCTGTTTCTGTCTCTAACTTCTTTTTTGACATTCTTATTGCTATATACTTCTGTATGAATTTGAAGTGAACATAAAATAGTTTCAGATATCTATACAATCAAATGATTGATTATCACAATAATCTTATGGAAAATCAACAATTTGTCACATTTGTACTACCAACTATGAACATTTGTTTATAATGTTTTTTAACCTTGAAAATTTTGCATTTTAGGAGTGTGCACTATTATCCTTCTCAAACATAGACATGTGTGTGTATACATATGCACATACATAAATATCTATAAATATTAAATGATACTTCGAGAGAAAACTATCGAAAAATGCTTGATATCTGATAGTATTTACTATCAACTTCAGTGTTTTTACTATCCTGATATCTTAGACAGATTATGATTTTTTTCCTGGTCGTGGATGTGTGATAATATATACATGAACCATCAAAAAACTATGACATAAAAGGCTAAAGTTTCTACAATATCATAGTATTTATTTTTTACATTCATCCTTCTGTTATTGATATTGCATACTGCAAGTTATATTACAACTATTATGAACAATCAGCACCCCTGTAATTTAAAGTCTGCTTATCACATGCAAGCAATTGTATACAATCAAATGTACATGTAATTTATGAATATGATTACAAATGAAAATTGACATCTGCTAATTTCAGTTTCAGTTTCAATTATATATTTAACCTCTGTTATGTAATTTTACATCTTTACAAAATTATGAATTGTGTAGGCATTGATAGAAGCAACCGAAGAAAGACAAAAATCGGAAGCTAGTGTTAATGGAGAAGATGGAATAAGAAGTTTAGAAGATTTTGAAAAAGATCACGTTGCCGAAGCTTTTCGGGATGATAAAATGCGAAGCACCACAAAATGGCCATTACACACTATCCGAATTAGTTGAAGGGGGTTTTGTGATTTGGCCCGAGTATCGTTTGCGTTATTAGTAAGTTACCGAACACTATGTAGTTATATTCTGAAACTGTGTTTTAAAGTTTGTTATATATATTATGCTTGTATGCTATAATTTGTGGTGTTGTTATGAAGTATCCTTTGTGGTGTTTGAATGAAACATAAATGTTTGGTGTTGTTCTAATTATTGATCGTATGTTTTCTTAATGTTAATACTATATATTTTTTGTATAGATTGTTTGTAGTTGTAAAAAAATATTGGTGCTATATAGTTTGTTTGATACTATTTTAGTTATCACGGTTATAAGTGTTAGAAAATAACCTTTCGTAATGGTTATAACTGTGATATAATTTGCATTTGTCACGGTTATAAGTGTGAGAAATTACTATTTTGTCACGGTTATAACCGTGAGTAAATACTATTCTGTCACGGTTATAAGTGTGAGAAATTACTATTTTGTCACGGTTATAACCGTGAGTAAATACTATTCTATCACGGTTATAAGCGTGAGAAATTACTATTTTGTCACGGTTATAACCGTGAGCAAAAGTGTGACTGAATTTTCCCACGGTACCTATTTTCACGGTTATAACCGTGACAAATTAGTTTTTTCACGCTTATAACCGTAAGGAAATTGCCTTTCTGGTGTTGTGATTCAACCATTTATTTTGGACCATTTAGTTTATCCAATATAACTAGTTTACAATTGAGAGTTTAAGGTCAAATATCTTTACAAGACTGCACCGAATTCTTTATAATAGCTCATTCAGAGATCCTTAGCATTTCAAGGATATCGTATAAGTTACACTAAATTAAATCGATAAAACTGACATTTCAGTGATCGAGTTCCTAAGCATGTCTAGTAGTTCTTGGTTTATGTCGCTTATAACACAACAATATCCTTTTTGTATTTAATCACATTGAACACACGATCTTACACTATGGTTTACTTGCTCATTTCAAATGAACTAATTTCATTGAGATTTCTTTATTACGAAAGCGACTTTTCACCACACAACATTTGTATGCGACTGAATATGGATCAAATATTAATATTCTTGTATTTCTTTTGAGTTCAAAACTCATAGAAGATAATAATAGTCTCAGGCAAATGAACACTTAAGCGACCAAGTTGTGAATGTTTTTAGTATTTGTATTATTTGACTCTTGCGTGGGTCTTGAAGTGACAACATGCGAAAGGATATAACGATAAGTATATTTTATACTTCTATGTCAATCCTTACTCTGTTCACTTTTATATTTTCAATTGATAAACATATCATCAATTATATTAGTCGCACAAATTTGTTAAAGTACATTATTTTAACTTTTTTTCGCATATGTTCGTACAATACTAGAATGATTAAATGATATCATTTCTTTATTTTAATAAGGCTTCAAACATATTTTATATTTCTCAAAACCCTAAGAGAAATATAGAATTTTTTGATTTTTCTAGTGAGTGTTAGGACTCGCTTGCCTTGAGATTTTGACATTGAATTTTCTCAACGGATCATAGGCCCATAAGCAATGGATAAATATTTACATGTTGTATCATATACAACTCCTAACCATGGTCTTTTCCATAATCTCGACATCGACCTTAAGTTTGCTCAATAAATTGAAAGAGATTATTCATTTGTGCTTATCATTTTGCATCAGCCTAAGTTGTGGCGACCCACCCTTTTATACGATTTAAGTCGACAAAAAACCACACATGTCTAACTCAAATCATTCAAAAGGGCAGATTATCAATGGGGTTTAATAAAAAAATAAGAGAAAAGAAAGAAAGCGAAACACGGAATCTCCCAACGGAATGACAAAATATAATAATCAAATAAACTGTTCATGAAGCTGTTTTACAATATACATTTGATTTCAATTTTTACAACATAATCAGAGTACAATCAACAAACATATTAAATTAATGCAGTCGAATAATAATGATAAATACGGTCTAGCAAACTCCATCTTCATCTTCAAGGAATAATGTCTTCAACACTGAAATACTCAGGCTGACCCGAGCGTAATGAAAAGACAAAACACTCGAGTCAGAACTAAAAGTTATTATGTAAGTTAAATCAATAATAAGTAAATACGAGTGTAATAGCTTCAGAGATATTTACGGGATTTTCCATCTCCTATTAAGTGTACAACGTGAGTGCAATAACTTAAGAGATGTTACGAGATTTTCCATCTTCTAATGATCCGTCAGACTATCTATATATAGTAAGATACACTATATATATGTCTATGTAATGACCCATAAATTTCGATAATTAAATTAATTAATTAAATAAGTTTTAGAATTTAATGTTGTGAAAAATTTAAGTTTAATAACAAGAATAATAACTAGAATGAAATGTAATAATGTTAGTGTAAGTTAATGGATAACCATTTTAATGCAATTTCAATTAATTGAAATTTAATAATGTTAATTTAAGGCAATTGATAACTATTTTAATGAAATCTCAATTAATTGGAATGACTGTAAAGTTAAAATTGGGTATAAACTGTAAATGAGTAAATAAATCAAATGTTGTATTAAACAGTGAAATTGTACGTAATTAATTGGAATTGATTAAAATAGAATAATTAATATGTATGTGAATTTATTAGTTTTGTTTGTTAACAATAAACATATAACAGTGTTTCAAATTTAGGTGGTAAGAATGGTTTAATTATCATTGCATTATTTAATCTGTTGAAACTTAATTGTAAATCAATTGCAATAAATGTAAGTAAATATTACGTTAATATGAGTTAAGATGAAAATTGTAGAATATTGATGTAATAAATGAAAAACCAATGTTAACTATGTCCACAAAGTAATGATTGATTGAATAAAATGATTGAAATCAAAATGAATCAATTTATTGGGTTTTAAATTATAATTAATGAATTTATTGCAATTGCAATTGGAACGCTGTAATTAGCGCAATATTAATAGTTGAATTGACATGGAAAATTTGTTTTAAAAGATTATAATTACTAGTTAATCAAAAGTGGTAAAAATTTGTTAGTTATAAACTTTGAATTTGAAAAGTGATAAATTTAATTTAATAATAATTTATTTAATTAACGTGAAAATAGCTATTTTGGCCACTGTCTCGGATTTCGACGAAACTAGTTTCGTCGGATCCGTAACAGTGAATTTTTGTAGGTTTTCAAGTTTCGTAGCGATCGGACTTGTCGTTTGATCGTGCGGGCTCGAAACGCTTAGAAATCAATTTAACTGAAATCAATTTGAAATAAGGTGATTTTGAAAGCTAACTTCTATATACAATGGAATTAGGACTTGAAACTTGTTCCATTGAGTTTAAAAATATTGAAAACCTATATTTCGATTGGATGACCCATTTTCGTTTCGGGAACGAAATGGCCTTTTCGGGTCTTTTTTATCGTTTCGATCCAATCCTGCCTATATATAGGCTGTTATAAACCCTAGTTGTTTCTCATTTTATTATTTTTGTACGTACATCTTCTTCCTCCTTCTCAAACATCAAAACATCAAACCTAATTCCCAAATTCTAAAACCTAATTTCAAAAAAAATAAAAATTTGCTCCAGGTTTACTTCGAGTCGGGAAGAGGTTCACTTCAAGTTCCAGAGGCGATAACCCTACAGCGACTTCAGGTCAGAGAGAGTTCCATGCCAAACAAGGCGGATCTGGGCGTTCTTCGAGTTCCAGAGGTGAAAACCCTACAACGACTTCGGGTCAGGAGACAAATGACTCGGGTCTCGGGTCATTTTGGAAAAAACTCAGAGCAAGCATCGGGTAATTGAAGCGGCGACTCGAAGTAAGACCCGAAGTCGAAATTTTCCAATCTTCTAACGTTAATAACTTTTGCATACAAGCTCGGATTCATGCGCGGCTTTCTCCATTGGGATCATATCAGAATTCCGAACATTTTGGAATGGGTTTGGCTGCATTCAGAGACTGTTAAAATTTTGGGCTATTTTTTGAATTTTAAATCGACGACAAATCGAAGGTGAGTGTTTTGACCCACTCACATTACTAAATTGTCTTATGTTAGTTAAATTGAATTTATGATGTGATTAGAAGTTGATTGATTGCTGTTTGATATATTTAAATCTTCATTCCAGTTAAATCTGAATTTATTGAATATAATTGCCATTTAATTTAATATTAAATTTTAATTGCCAGTTTATACCAGTTAAAGATAATCAGTTAATTGTTGATGTTTATTGGTTGATTTGAATGATGATTGTGATGAATGTTTAATTGTTGAAATTGGATGACTGGATGTTATGTTATTATATATATTGATATCACCTTGCAAGTTTCATTAGTTTATTGTTAAAAAACCCCTATGGGTTGAAATGATACATGCCCAAACGATCTATAGATTAGGGAAAAATTGTTATGGGTTGAAATGATAAATCCGAGCGATTTTATGGATTTTGAACTTATTTTGGGATTGCGGGTTGAAATGATATATACCCGTAAATTTTTAAATAATTGCGGATTGAAATGATAAATATCTGTATCACTTGACCATAGGGTAGAAAATTATATACGGACACCAGATTGGTTAAATTAAATGATTTTAAATCCTTAATTTTTGAATTTAGTTAAATGATATTTTGAAATAAAATTAGATTTATAAAACTGAATTATATCCGAAAATCCAAGCTTTCAATGTTGAAATTGGAATTGGTTTAAAGGAATTGTTTAAAGAAATTCACTTGAAATTTTAAAAGTTGAATTTAAAGTATAAATGAAATTTATCGAAATTGAGTTATTGAAACGTTTGAAAATGTAACTTTGAAATCAACTAAATTTGAAATAGTTTGGATTTATTGTTCAAACTTGGATTTGAAATCGATATTGATTAAATGGTTTAAATGTGAATTTGAATTGAAAGACAAAATTTAGTTTGTTGACTTGAAAACTGGACATGGTCCAGATGTGTTGAAATGAAAGAAACAGTTTAGTTTGACATTAATTTCAGATTTATCATTTTAATATAAACTGTTTAAAAATATATTATTTTTAAATCCTAATTATTAAGATTTTCAAACTATTAAACTAGTTTAATCTATTTTAAACTATTTTAATCAATTTAAAACTATTTTAATGTATTTTAATCTATTTTAATCTATTTAATCCAATTTAATCTATTTTAACCTATTTTAAATCTAATTAATCTATTTTAAATTTATTTAATCTATTTTAAATCTATTTAATCTATTTTAAATCTATTTAATCTATCTTAAATCAATTTAAACTATTTTAGAGTACTTTAACTATTTAAAATTTTATTTTAACTATGCTAAACTATTTATAACTATCTAAACTATTTTCTAAATTTTAGACTAAGTAAATTGGAAGTGTTTATATTCAAATCCTTGATTTAAAAGCGAGTACGGTTAAACGATGTTATAACCTAAGTTGGGATTTAAATACATATTTGATTGAATATGATGATTTTGAAATGAGGGTTTAACCTATTTTGGAAGTATGATTTTGAAAGAAAATATGATTTCAAATGTTATATGATTTCGAAGGTGAATATGATTTCGAAAGTGAATATGATTTCGAAAATTGATATTGTTTGAATTGAATATGATATTTTGGTATCAATTATGAAAAGGTTTTGAAAATTTAAAAGAACCATCCGGTGTGAAATAAGCATTTGATTGTTAAAGAGACCGAGATCAGATATTGTCATACTCTCTGCCAATACCGAAAACTACTTTAACAACTGTGTACGTAGTGGAGATTCCAGAATGAAGTAGGATGGTTTGGCGAATGATTCTGTATAAGGTATTTACGGCCCTGACTCCCATGAGTCAAAACAAATTTATTTCATTATTAACTGAGTTTACTTATTATCCTATCTAGCTCTATTAACATCTTTAGTGTATAACATTTATTATAAACACTCAAATTTTATTTATAAAATCATTTTATATTGTATATTATCCAATTACATTTTAACTTCTGAATAATTTAGGTAAGTTATATTGAAATGCAATTTAGTACTATACAAATAATATTTTCAATCCAATTATTTCAAGTTTAAATATTTATCCAAAATTTAGCTTTATTTATAGTTGAAACATCCTTTAACATAATTTTAAGAATTAAATTTCCGATTAACTTTAAACAATTTAGAGATATATATAATATTTTTATATCAAATCAAATTAAATTTTAAAATAAGATACCTATATATATGTGAATCAAAATATACTGAAGAAATTCAATTCAAAATATATTTTTTTTCTCAAAACAAAACCGTAGCAAAGCTACAGAATGGTTTCTCCACTTCGAAACTCGAAAATGAATGTCGATGATGCGGCCGCCATCACCGAAATTATTTTCCAGCGACAAAGAGAGAGCACTGATTTCAACATTTTAAAGTTCTTTGAAAACGATTTCTATTCGGAAATACTTCCAATAATATATACTTTAAGATTTTATAAACCAAAGTTCGAAATCACTGGAAACTAATAAATTCTCAAATTTCTGAATTAAATTCATTTCAAATTCCAATCAATTTATAACCAAGTTTATAAATTCATTTATTTATATTATGCAATAGTCAATGGTTTACAAGACAATAAATGAAAATCAAATATTATTATTTCAGACAATAAATTCATTAACAATTTAATTTCAGAAAACTTATATTTATATATAATATAATCATCCAAAACTATTTTGTTTACCAATTTTGAAACAACATTGTGTCAGTTTGTTCTGTTCAAGTGTTTTGGAAATCCTATCGATAGCGCTGATCAGACGGATCGATCGGAAACCCAAATCACATCAACAACTCAAACAACACAATATATAAAACATTTTTAATATAAATTTACAAATACACTTTCTCGCTTGACGATACAAGAATGAATTTTCAAAATAAGGATAGGGTTTCAAATTTGATGGACTCAAATCAAAGAGAATTTTTTTGATTCGAAGATAAGTTCGAAACAAAGATATGATGATTAAATAACAAAGTAGAAAGATTGATAAGTTTATATAAATCACGGGCAACCTTTACCGGGTTGACCGTGACTCGAGAATAAGGTCGATGTAGAATTTCGAGGCAAACCTACATTTGATCTCAAGAAATAGAATTCAGGTATAGCAGGAGATAGATAGCATCGTAAACCGAGGATATAGAAATCTTCGGTAAATCAATGCCTATTGTAAAGGAGTTTCACCCATTTACAAAATTTCGAAGATTGGCGAGACCGTCGATCCATTATAAAGATCATTCAAAGTGGAGTTATGGGATGCTCCAGAATTTAAAGAAGACGAATAGTGAGGGACACGAATGAAATTTGGAACCGTAGGGAACGTTCCAAAATTCAAAGGAATTGAGTCAAAGGAAGAGATTGAAACTCGAATGAGAGTGATTATGTAAATACATTTACCCTATATGCTAAGTTTTGCCTAGAGCTACCAAAGCTCTGATACCAACTATAACAGCCCGCTATTTTCGACCATTCGCATCCATTATAAGTATATAGGTAGACACTCATGCCGGAATTGAATTGCTCAAAATACCGCGTTGTTAATTTAAATTTGGCAAAACTGAACATATACAGTAAATAAATAATCACAGATCACAGACACAGAGTAATAAATGCAGCGGAAATAAAAGAGATAGTAGTTCATGAAGCTACTATATAAATGTATAAGTTACATCAGAGTTAAAACAGATACAGCGGAAGAGTAACACGATACATCAGATACAAATCAGAATACATCACTGGAATCATCGAATACTGAAAGCAGAATGGATGGCTGAATCTTCAAGCAAAGCTCCAACTTCAAAGGTGAGTCTCGAATACTGGTACACTCAGTCTGACCCGAGCGTAAAGCAAAACACAAAACACTCGAGTCAGGATTAACATTCTTATATCAATAAATCCAACTCAAGTGAAATAGCAATTGAAATACAAATAACTCAAAGGATGTTTGGAATAACCATCCTTTAAAGATCCGCTAAACTATCTACTATGTAGTAGTGTACGATAAGTAGATAATGTCTATCAGTAATATAAAATATCAAAATAGTGTTAAGTCATGGCCCATTCCACCCTTAACACATTTTTATTCCCAAGAGCATATACAAGACCGTAGTTTCCCCAAAACCGGAAGTCACCAGAGGGCAATCCATATACTAAAGGTACAAAACAAATCGTAGTGGTCGCGTATAGGGATACAAGTATGACAAGGCACATGAGGCAATACCCAAGGTAGTGAAACTACCGTTTGCCTGATCCGGACTGGTGAGAACGCATCGTCGCAGCTACCGCAACACCGCGAAACAACACTCCCAAAATCAAGGGTGCACCAATCGACAACAAGTAATGAGTAGTTCGAAGAAGTGTGTTCGCTTGAGGTAGCTGACCTCCATTTGGCCCGGCACGGCTCCTGTTTTAGTCATTTCCAATTTGACACAAGTGTCAAGGCTATCCATTATCGTTCTCTTTCTTCAGTCATCACGTACATCATTCCAACCACTTCATTCTGGATCACACTCCTCGTATAGTTATTAAAGTGGTTTTCGTTTTAGATAGAGAGTATATCCATAACCGATTATGGTCTCTTTAATAACCTTCGAAATTATTTCATCGATAGGTCGTTTATTTATTTCAAAACCAAATCAATTTCAATTTCAATCAGAGTTTATAAATCAACATTTCGTTTGTCTTTCTAAAACAATTTCCATAATTACGTTTCAAAACTTCCAAATTACCATTTCACAATCTTATAATTCAATTTCAATTTTTATGTAAAACAATTCAAATATTGACTCAAATTCGTATATCAGTTTCATTCCGAAATCATTTAAATTAATTTAATTTAACATTCAAATCAATTTAACTTCATTGATCAATTTTATTCAATATTCGTTAAGTAAATTTATCATTCCAAACAATTCTATTAAATTTCCAATTCATTAAATCAATTTCTTAAGTTCAACTTCATTATATCAAAACTTACAAATTGAATTAAATTCGTCAAATCAAATTCTTTAACTTCCAAGTCTTACATTAATTTCAATAAATCACATTTTATTTCTTGTTAAAGAAATTCAATCTCACTTATTTACTTACTTAAATAATTTTCCAAAACTTAATTTTATTCATTTACGAGGTTCAAATTTACTTATTCAAAGTTCAATTTCTCTTATCAAAGAATTCAAATTTTTATTTAATTATCAAATAATTCAATCTTATTTAATTATTAAATAATTCAAAACTTAATTATTAAATAATTTCAAAGTTTAATAATTTTAAATTTAATTATAATTTCAAACTTAATTATTAAATCATTTCAAACTTAGTTCAATCATTTCTCAAATTAAACAACGTTCTTTCATCGATTACATTGTTAATATTTGTTCCAGATTATTAAAAATTAACATTTTCCTTTCATTAAAAATTCAATTTTCAACTTCATTTCAAAACCATATTCTTTATTCAAATAAAATCTTCATTTTATTTTTAAATCAAATTATTGACCAATCGGGTTTTTATTTAATTCTCTATCCTAGGTCAAAGTTTTAATTTGGGTATTTATCATTTCAACCCGATTCCAATTCAATTCAAAATCAAAGCATAGCAAAGGGAACTTGCAGAGAGATAACTGGGATGGTGTCAAAGTAAATAAACAAACAATAACAACAGCCAATATCAATCCAATAATCAATTTAAATAATCTCAAAATAATCGTATTAATTCGCATTGTTGTTTGTGCGAATTAATATAATTATTTCTAGAATCTACACTATCATTTCATGCAGATTAAAGATTATTACATTACGGTTCTTCACTTGTCATCTATTTACAATTTCATACATCATCAGTTTAAACAACATACAATTGATGGTTCAAGGTGTAGTTAACACTATTTTTCTACGTGTCAAATGATTAAACATTTAAGGGGTCAGATTTAACAAATTTAACTAACCAAATTCTATACATATGTCGATTCAAATTTTTAACTATTCTTCGTCAAATTTAGTTGCATAATATTTATCACTTCATACATTAAAATTTACATCCAATATAAACATCAATCAATCAATCAATTATCAACCAAACTGTATTATCATTGCATAAATAATTAACAGATAATGGTGTCAGATGTCATAGGTGAACAGATACGGGTAATAGCATATATAATAGTGTAAATAACTAACAGCAGCATATTTCAATTGTCGTTTCAATTGAAATCAAATTTAATAAATAAAAGAACATTAATCGTGAGTGATTGCTCACCTTTCGAGGCTAGAGAGATTTGACAAAGGAATGAGCTACGAATCAAGGCAAAGCAAAATCGGCACGAATTCAACAATCGAAGCTGATAACAGAAATCGATGAATCAATTAGAACCAGTTTGATACGAATTGAACTAAATAATATATTTCATTTTCCTTGAAATCAATATGTTAATATAAGACAAAATAAAAATAAAGTAAATATATATATATATATACGTAAATAAAATCATTGTTTTAAATTTAAAACCCATATAATAAAACAACATGTATACATCATATAGTCTGAAGTAAATAGTCCTATATATATATACTTATAATTACATAAATTACATAATAGCCAACATCAAAATCATTATAAGAAGAAAAAAATATATACATACAAAACTGTTTCAAATACATCATAGCCTCTGAGAATACACAAAACAATTTATATTGCCTTTGAAAATTTAAAACTTATATAGTAAAACTTTTACAACTTACCTATATTAGAACTAACAGACAACAACCCAAAAATACATATACACAAACTATTATATATAATACTAACAAAATAATGTTTGTAAACAAACCTATACAATCTGTTTATACAAATAAATTTTCCACAAGCAACAGTATATACATATTCCATATATTATAAACTGACCTATTACTAACCAAAGCTTGAATACGAACCAGGCTAGTTTATATATGTATACAACCTACATATTACTATATATAAACAAATAGTGCTTTCATTTATATATATTTAACTATAAACATCAGTTATGTAACATACATGTTAACGTATATAAACTATAAGTATATACATATCATATGGAATATATGCTAATAGGTGATACCCAAAAATGAAATAAAAGTATAAACTTATAATTTTAACTATATCTGTATATAATACTATACACGAAAACACAGAGAACTATATATATGTACTTGTACAAACGATAACCATATATATACATAGCAGCAAATGAAGTTATGCAAACAATATTCACTTTCTACAACATATATATAATACTACTATATATAACTGACACTATAATAATAAATCTGTACACATACACTATTAGATAATATACATACTATATATACGAGCAACTGCTGAAAGTAGAAAATGTATACTATATAACTGTAAAACCATATATATACATATCCATATGTATAAATATCAAATATTGTTAATAGGAAAAGGTAGAGAACAAATTGCACGCACTCACTTGGAGGGAAGAGAGGAGGCGCAGATGGTCGGAGGACGGTGACGCGGCGAAGCAGGGACGGGTGTGGTCGAAAAACAGAGGGTAGTGTAGGATCTCTGTCGCGGCCATGGAGTGTGTGGCTCGCGTGAAAATGAGTGCGGTTGAGGTAGTGCCGTACTGGCTGGTGGCTAGCATGGGTTTCGGGTTGGGCTGGAAACACGGCAGACGCGCGTGCGGGCAAGGAGGTGGGCGGTCGGGATGGAAGTGGAGGTATTTGGCAAGAAGGGAAAAGAAAGCAAGGCACAGGAGACGAGATAAAGAAGGTTGCGTGCTTTAGTGGAAAAGGAGAAGGAATTTGTTAATGTTCGCTGCCATTAGTAGAAGAAGAATGTGGTAAATGAACATTTGGCAGAGAAGCTCAGGAACAAATAGAAAGAAGGCTACAGAATAAAATAATATAAATTCAAACCAAAACTGAAAATGAAAAGCCTATAGAATATAACGTAAAAGTGGAATAACAAAAGATGGATCAGAATTCAAGAGATATGAAAGCTAATGACCGTTGGGTTACTATACGGTGGGGACTGAATAGACACAAGAAACCATAAGTACGAAACGGATACCGATATGGTTACCGTTTCGTAGATTCTACCGCATATCAGACGTCAAAACACACGAATGAATATACCATGGAGATCAGTACGACGAGACGATCAAAACAGTATGTAGATATTGGTGGTATGATTGAATTATAAAAATTCAAATTTTCTACTGGCGAAAAATGCAAGAAAAACGCAAGAAAATAAGACCGATGGAGCCAAATATGACCGAATTTGGAAAACGACAAACTGACATCTTGCTCAGAAGATGCTTTAGAATTTTTCTATGTAAAAATATTTTAGTTTCGAAAATGTTTTATTTTCATCACTTTTTAACTGATTAAATTGAAGTAAATTTACGCGCGAAATAAACTTTCATATTTTCGAACGAAATTTTACCAGTTGCTATGTTTAACTAGAGGTATTCCAAATATTAAATTTTTATTTCAAAATTTTATCGTTTAAATTTTTCACAAAATTTCAACTAATTACGTTATTAAACAGTTGAAATTTACGGGTCGTTACAGTAGTGGTCGCGTATAAAGGGATACAAGTATGACAAGGCACATAAGGCAATACCCAAGGTAGTGAAACTACCGTTTGCCTGATCCGGACTGGTGAAAACGCATCGCCGCAGCGATCGCAACACCGCAAAACAACACTCCCAAATCAAGGGTGCACCAATCGACAACAAGTAATGAGTAGTTTCCGAAGAAGTGTGTTCGCTCGAGGTAGCTGACCCTATTTGGCCCGGCACGGCTCCTATTTTAGTCATTTCCAATTTGACACAAGTGTCAAGGCTATCCATTATCGTTCTCTTTCTTCAATCATCAACGTACATCATTCCAACCACTTCATTCTAGATCACACTCCACGTATTGTTATTAAAGTGGTTTTCGGTTTAGACAGAGAGTATGTCCATAACCGATTCCGGTCTCTTTAATAACTTTCGTGGTTATTACACCGATTGGTCGTTTATAAATTTCAAAACCAAATCAATTACAATTTCAATTAGAATTTGTAAACCAACATTTCATTTGTCTTTCTACATCAATTTCCATAATTTACATTTCAAAATTTCCAAATTACCATTTCAAAATCTTATAATTCAATTTACATTTTTATTTAAAACAATTCAAATATTGATTCAAGTTCGTATATAAGTTTCACTCCGAAATTATTTAAATTAATTTACTTTATCATTCAAATCAATTTAAATTCATTAATCGATTTCATTCAATATTTGTTAAGTTAATTTATCATTCAAAACAATTTCTATTAAATTTCCACTTCATTAAATCAATTACTTAAATTCAACTCCATTATATCAACTTACAAATTTAATTAAATTAGATTCGTCAAATCAAATTCTTTAAATTATAAGTCTTACACTAATTTCAATAAATCCCATTTTATTTCTTGTTAAAGAAATTCAATTTCACTTATTAAAGATTCAATTTTATTTAATTATTAAATAATTTCAAAACTTAATTATTAAATAATTTCAAACTCAATTATTAATTAAATTTAAAACAACGTTCTTTCATCAACTACTATGTTAATCTTTGATTCAAATTATTAAATATTAACATTTTCCTTCATAAAAATTAAATTTCCAACTTCATTTCAAAACCTTATTATTTATTCAAATAAAATCTTTATTTATTTTTAAATCAAATTATTGACCAATCGGGTTTTATTTAATTTTCTATCCTAGGTCAAAGTTTAATTTGTGTATTTATCATTTCGACCCGATTCCATTTCAATTCACAAATAAAAGCATAGCAAAGGGAACTTGCAGTGTGATAACTGGGATGGTGTCAAAGCAAATAAACAAGCAATAACAACAATCAATAACCACAATCCAATAATTAATTCAAATAATCCCGAAATAATCGTATTAATTCACATTGTTGTTTGTGCAAATTAATATAATTATTTCTAAAATCTACACTATCATTTCATGTAGATTAAAGATTATTCCACTAGTATTAATACGGTTCTTCATTTGATATCAATTATTCAATTTCATACTACATAAATTTTACAACATACATTCAAAGGTTCAAGGTGTGCTTAACCAAGTTTCTACGTGTCAAATAATTTAAACATTTAAAGGGGGTCATATTATGCAAATGACATCTAATCAAATTTAACACATATATCAAATCTAACTATCCTACGTCGATTTCAATTTCAGATTATTTATCACTTTCAACATTAACAATTTAACGTCCAATGTCAACATCAATAATCAATCATTTATCAACCAAACTGGATTATCATTGTATAAATAACAGCCAATGGTGTCAGATGTCACAGGTGAACTGATACAGGTAAAACATATATATAACAGTGTAGATAACTAACAGCAGCATATTTCAATTGTTGTTTCGATTGAAATCAAATTTAATAAATAAAAGAATGTTAATCGTGAGTGATTGCTCACCTTTCGAGGCTAGAGAGATAGACAATGGAGTTGAGTTACGAAATCCAAGCACGAATCCAAAACAAACAAGGTTGGCACGAATTCGATGAATAGAGCTGATAACAGGAATCGATGAAATAAATTAGAATCGACCCGATAGAAACATAAATTATATTTTATTATTATTACTTCCATGAAATCAATATTTAATTTAAAACAAAATAAAACAATATATATATATATATATATATAAATTCAGAATTAGTGTTTTAATTAAACACTTGAAAAAAAAATATAGTAATAAAAAAAATTAAATCTTTATATATATTATAACCCACACATTACAATAATTATAATTCCATATACATAAAAATATTAAAAATCAAATTTCCTTTCAACAAGTCATAAACAAAATACGTATAGTCTGGACAAAATTTTAGAACAGAAAACATAGGAATTATAAATACAAATAGTTACAACCCTAAACCAAAATACATTTGCACAGCAGTTTGAACAACAGCTATGCAAATAGCTTACATACATATCTAATATAAAATTCATACAACCAGATAAGATGTAATACCAACATAAGTTATATAGAAAGTATGCAGCTGAAAACTACAGAATGTATAAACCAAATATAATTTATATAACATAAACAATTTACTTATATATATATATATATAAATGCATCAGCTCATACAAAAGTTTTATATAGTATACACAGCAAAATTTATGTGCATACCTATAACCCATATGACTCCTATAGAAAAAAACTGGAGATATAAACTTAAATATGAAAATAAGCTTATATATATAAACTGATATATAACACTTCGTAACTTATAATATAATACCTGTATAAAACATATATATAACTCAAAATACGATTATATAGCTAGAAATCTTAAACTGTAACATCTAATTAACATATTAAAACTTGCATAAAAATACAGTGTTATGATAATGTAAACCAGACTTATGCATATTAATATATATATATACTTACATATATAGATCAGATCATTTTATACTTGTATACTTTGTAAAAAAAATATCAAACAGAATATATATATAAAATACCAACATACTTATTCATATCATCTTAATACCAATATAACTCATAACTATATTTTTATACTAACAGATATATATACACTAACCTATATCTAACTTGTAAATCTATAACTTGATCAGACCACATATAAACTTCTATACTGTTATGTTAACATTCAATACAATATTGTTATAAAATAAAATATATGCATGCAAACCACTTTATATACTGACATATAAATCATTGTAAAATACAAAGTACTTATGTGCTATCATATTATATAACTAGCATACATATACAGAACAACTTATTATAATATACTATCTTTTATAATTTAAAACCGTTATATAAATATTCCTTAAAAATATATTTTAGCAATCAACACTTAGACAAAGTAACAAAAAAATACAACAAACCTATTATACTGCAATATACTCACCGACAACTAAACTAAATACAAAAAAAACAAACTGACATATAGACTACACAAACTATTAATACATAAATAAAAGCAATACCTCAAAACTGTACTCCCATATATACATACACGCGGCATACATATACGAAGCAGGGGCATAGGCTGAGCGAAGGGGAGCAGGCGAGGAAAAGGCAGTGGTCGGTGGCGGTTCACGGTGGGGGAAGAGCGGCACGGGTTTGATATGAGGCTGGTGTGCTGAGTTGACGTGGGGAGGAGATATGTAGGGGAGGTGGCAAACAAGCTTCGGCTAGAAGGGAAGGAGCACGCGGAATCGGCTGTGGCATAGGTGGAGGCGGGTTGCTCGGTGAATCGTGGAATGCGGAGGGTGCTGGAATGATGTGGGGAGAGGGAAGAAGGAGGAAGCGAGGTGGAGGCATGGTTGTGGCCACGGCGGAGAACAGGGTGGGGATGAAGTGCTGTTGCAGAGCCGTGGGCAGTGGGGAGGTGGAGCATGGCAGCGGGTTCGGTGGTCGTTGAGGCTTTGAAAGGTAGCGGGTTTCGTGTGCTTGCATGAAGGGATGCTAAGAGTGGTCTCGGCTAGGAAGTCATGGAGGAAAGACAGAAATATTGAGGAAGAGGAAAGAATTGAGGTCAGGCAAATATGAAGGCATAAGTTGTGAACGTGGGAAACCAAAAGTCAGGCAAACTAGAATTGAACGTGCAAAGCTATATTATTATTTTTTTGAACGGATGCACATAAAAAATATTTTTGAAACAAGAGAATATAAAAGTGCTTGAATTCAAGGCAACAATTAAAGCTGTTCAATTTTGGGAACGGTGGAATATAAAAAGCAAGAAAAAACAAAAGGTTTAAAACCGGTACATGTACGAAATCATTTCTCGCTGATTTCGCTGCGTATCATATCTCGAAACACAGAATTGAATATACCGTAGAGATCAGCATGGCGAGACGATCAAAACAGTATACAGATATCAGTGGTATGATTGAATTATAAAAATTCGAATTTTCTACTAGCGGAAAATGCAGCAAAAACGCAGAAAAATAAGATCGACGGAGCTAAAGAAGTCCGAATTTGGAAAAACGAAAAATGACGCCTTGCTCAGAAGATGGTTTACAATTTTTCTACATAAAAATATTTAGGTTTCGAAAACATTTTATTTTCATCAATTCCTAACTGATTAAATTGAAATAAAATTACACACGAAAATACACTTTCATATTTTCGGACGAAAATTTACCAGTTGCTATGTTTAACAAGACGCATTTCAAATATTAAATTTCATTTCAAAATTTTATTGTTTGCAATTTCTCGAAAAATTAATCATATTATTAAAATGGTTAAAATTTACGGGTCGTTACACAACCAACCTATCCGAGATGTCTCATAGCATACACCACATAATTTAAACACCTGATGTCATAGCAGGTGCCAAACTGATAATCTAGAAAGGTGATGAACATACCCTAATGGGAGCTACCCACTTAGCCTTACGGCAAACCATGTTTAAGCCATTCCCGGGTTGATGAGGCCTATGGTAATGTCTTTACCTTTTCATTTGCATCACATTCCACTCTGAATGCCACATTGCCAAATCCGCCAATCACTAATTGACTTCCACAAAAATACAACCTCCAAGCTCATACGTCCCAGAGAAGGGTGTTAAGCTAAGAGAGTTGCCTTCTTCACCACCAAGCAGATGTGCGTTTGTAAAAATCAATGTGTGTAATCATTGAAAATGATCAGTCAAACATTCATCCATACAAGTCATCCAGGAACAGGATGAACCGAAGTCACCTTCCTACTACATCCCTAATTGCAGTAGCCAAAGCCCTTACATCATCGCAGATTCCAAAATAAGGGATCACTGCTATTCATTTACCTCGAGCTCGACCCCAAGGTTATCAATAAGCAATCAACTTATCATAAAGATCTCCGGTCTTCAATACAACGGAGATTTCCAAACAAAGAAAGAACTACCGCTACTTTGTAATTTTTTCGTCAGGGCTGTCCAAAAGATTAAATCTTAAGGACCTTGTCAACAAGTAGCCTTTCCTTGCCGAGATGATTCCCCAATCTTCAACAATTTTAATTTTCAAACATATTTGAACCCGTAAATTGGTTCGAAGTGGTTTTCAGATAGGAATTACTCAAATCCGACTCTGGTTGTAAAGACCCGCAAATCCATACCTCTTTGAGTCGATAATATTTCACCTCAGCTCAACTCAAATTGGTCGGAAACACGATCTTTAGGGGTAAGAAGAAGGAAGGTAGAAGAAAATAGAAACAACAACACAACAAAACAGAATCTCACAATCGCAGCGGAACAAAATATAATATATAAGACCATATTTTTATACAAAAGAATCTGTAACTGTTTAATAATTAAAATCATCAGAGTGCACAATCATTACATCAAATATGGATGGTTATAACAACTTGTCCTCATACTGCGAAAATATTCAAGTACATGAAATACGTCAGAAATCCTCCAGCTCGTCTCCTGAGCTCCTTAACATCCTAACCTGAATCTGTAATACTCGGTCTGACCCGAGTATTATAATAAAATAACACCCGAGTCAGTCTGGAAAACCAGCATGAGAAAACACACTCAATTTGAATTATCAAAGTTATCAAAATCCTTTGAAAACAAAGGTATCTCGTAAGACCACATCACAAATAAACACGACGGGTTTTTACCTTACGGTAACCAAAATAATTTTTATCTAAATTGTTTGATATTATAATAGTGTCTATAGAAAGTAAATAGAATATAGCTGAAATGCTTGCATCTCACGTTTCAGCATAGTTGGGCACAATCAAAACTGTACGGCGCTTATTGGAGGGTGGAATCCATCGAATGACTGAGCTACTGGGTACCGCCCGTCACATTACACCTCTAGAACAGCGTACCGAGGACCACTCTGGGATCCCGTGCTACATAAGACCGGACTACCCCTTAAACTGGATAGCCCGAATAAGATTACCCTGCGGTTGGGATCAGCAACTGCACCACACAGCCAAATAAAAGAAAGGGACTCTAGATAGGGATAACCTTACCCTACTTGGGTGCTACCCACTTAGCCATGTTTTAGTCATTCCCCGGTTGATGAGGCTCGAGGCTAAGCGTTACCTTTTAAAGAACACATTCACTTAGAATGCTCATCAACCTCCAATGACGATGTTCTGATAGCATTCGTCCATACAAGTTGTCCTGGGTCTGGACAAACCGAATCATTGTCTTCATCATCTTCAGGGTATTCATTCGTTACGTTCAAACCGGATCGAAGTGGTTTTCAGATAATTAAATCCGATCTTGGTCTCTTCGAAATGATTAACGGAATTAGCCAATATTGATAGTCGGTTATTTAACTATCAAATTAAACATCCATAAGCAATCATCTGGCCTTATAGAAAATTTTCCAAGATATTTACTTCCAAAATATCCTTAAAAGATGTATAAATTCCTTCCAATAATTGAAAACAATTTTCAAATACTCAAATTCGTAACAGAATACTTCCAACATCTCAACACTTAGAAATATTTCCAAATTTCTATTTTCTATACTTAGAAAAAATATTACCAGTCTTATTTTTCCCAAAATCTTTCAATATTAACTTCCCAGGGGATTATTTTGTAACTTGATCCAAAAATCCCCGGATATCACAAATAATTTCCTCTCCTCAAATTTTATCTTTTTTTAAACCCTTTCTGAATCTCGAGAGAATTTGTCAAATAAATTTCTTCCAATTTACTTTAAAACTATATATATATATATAATAAGTATTTAAAAGGTTAATAATTTATTTTTAACAATATGTTCAAGTAATTATTTAAAATATCGAAAACACTTTATAACATTAATAACTCATCTTTAGTTAAATAAATAATTTTCAAAGCTGATTTTACAAATTAGAATTTACTAAAATAAATACTCCATATTAAAAATTCTACTTACCCGGTATCTAAGTCTCAACTTGTTTAAAATTCCATAGTTTCAAATAATAAAATTTCCTTTTAAAAACAAATCACTTCTAAAAGTTAAAAATATAATTTAAAATCTCAAAAACCAATTTAATTTATAACTTTCTCTCGATTACACAACATTTTGTTTCATTGTCGATTTCCTAACCATTCTCATTTTAAAAAAAAGGATTTTTCCATTTTTTCTCAGCCTTGTTTCCATATTCTAATATAAATTCCTCCTATGAATCTATATTCTCAATTATCACCTGATATCGAATTTCTTCATTATAAACATCGTTTATCAATTTTATAATCCCCTTTGGTTTTTTCCTGTTTATGAAAAAACAAATCTATTTATAAAAATCCATTATATAAATTTTATTTCCTATAAATTCTATTAATACTTCCAATCTGTTTTCAATATTGATTTTAACTATTTTTACATTTCCACAATATCACCTATAAATTCTTTTATATTTCATTTTAAAAATCTTCATTTAATATTTCACAATAGTTAAGTATAACCAACTCAAATGTATATTCTTCTAATTCAATTCCTTTAAATTAACTCCAACTCCAATATATATATTTTTATTTTCAAATTCACTTCAATTCCAAAAAAATTTAAAATATATTTATAGTATTTGAATTATCAAAATTCAGGCCAGTGCTACAATAACATCCAATAATCCAATCACCACAATAATCTAAAATAGATTATTCTACACAAATCATATATCATTATATATGAAAAAAAACAATAAATTTGAGGAATCCAGTTGGATCCCTCCAATCTGTTTCCGTGCATCCACAGATGTTAATACAACATTAAGTAAATACTAATCCCACTTCGAGGGGGATATCACGGTATATGGGGTCACCCACTATTATGCAGGGCGCATAGGGTCTCATCCGCTATAAAATTGCGGGAATATCACTCCAAATACTAATATATATATATATATATATATATATAAACACACACACACACTACTATATATATTGTATCATTCAACAGATAATTATAAAAAAATTTCAATCAATCAACATCCAACAAAATTTAAATTTAAACAACTAAATTTAAAAAGGGTAATTAAATGAGTGAGAAATTCTCACCTTGATTTTTAATTGCAATCCATTCCGATTTTTAACTTTATCTCGTAAATTCTCCGGCTACGCATCAACTCGACCCTTCCCTTTTTTTCCATTCATTTGGACCTCGAATAGATAATTTACAATTTTTATTAACATTGGAATAACTAAATTAATTAGATTAAGATTAATCTAAAATTTCAAAATTGTTTTAACTAATTCAAATTACCTTGCTTTAATTTATGCTAATCCACGACAATCTCACATCTTCCCTCTCCAGGCCCCCCCTCTTGATCACTGCAGCCATCCACTGGAAGCCCACTGTCAGCGACGCCAAGCTCGAGTACGAGCTCGTGTTTCCCATACGCGACACCGCCTCCACCATCACCTTCGAGCAACTCGACCACGCCCTCACTTTAACACGCACGCGACCCCCAATCCCACAGCAGCTCCTCGAATGCCACGCCTAGCCTTGAGCCGCAACCCCGTCTCGCGCCTTCTTCCTCAGTCGCCTACATGCGACACACCTCCTCTTGAACGCCGCCTTGACCACCGCGAGACTCCCCTACGACGTCGCGCTCGCCTCCCTTTCGCGATTCCCCCTTTTTTATACAACGAATCGATTTCGTGAATTAAAAATTGGAAGGAAGCAATTTTCGTGATTTCGATTTTGGGTGGATTTCATTTTCGTCTGAACTTTTGAGGAGGGAACACAAATTTTTATTTTTATTATATACGAAATTGTGGATTTGATTTCCACTCCTGATTTGGTTCTGTATTTCATTTAGAACTGGAACAAGATGATTTCCTTTTTTCTTTTATTACTTCGTTTGTTTTCCACTTCGATTTGAATTCCTGAAGCCAGACAAAGGAGGATCGTATTTTTAAAAAAAGGGTGTACTGTTGTGTGCGATTTTGGTCTAGTGTGCATGGATAGAAAGTAGCACAGTGATTTGAAAAGGTGAAAATAAAAACTGATGTGAACATTAACTAGATAATTTATTAAATTTTCAAAATGTCTTGATTTACGCACTCAAATTTCCGAACTCTTATCAAGGCATGCCGCTAGGCGTTTATAATATTATACCCCTATTTCAAACGCGATGGAACAGGTTTCGAGTCCTAATTCGATCGTATGGAGAAGATAGCTTTTTAAACCAAATTATTATATTCAATTTTCGATATAAATTCCAGCGCGTTTATATCCCGTACGGCCAAACAATAACTCCAAACTCTACAAAATTTGAAATCTGATAATAATACAATATTACGGATCCAATGGAACTAGTTTCGTCGAAATCCGATACTATGCCTCAGAAGGCTATTTTTTAAATGTCAACTTTAAACGATATATTTTTAAACTGAACAAATCACTTTTAAATTCAAATTTAAAACTTTTACTATCTCCATTATCATTGATATAAATTTTACAAGCCTTTAAATTATTTTTATCGGGCTTAAAACTCAAGATACAAAAATTTAACCAATATTCAATTATATAATTCAATAATTAAATTATCTAATAAATCGCTATATTTAAAATTTGAATTTATTTTATAAATAAAAATCAAATCTTCGTATTCAAAATCAATATAATCCAAATTCAATATTTAAAATCATTTATATATTCACAATTTATCGTCGAAAAATCCGGGTCGTCACATTCTTCCCCCCTTAAAAGAATTTCGTCCCCGAAATTGCTAAGGCATAAAGAATGTCCCAAACTCATTAACTTTCAAAATCCACTTAGTGAAAACTTGATATTCACCTTTTCTAATCCTTTAACTTCAACCAAAACAATTGGTTTTCATCTTCTAGTTCAAATCCTACATTTTCATTACAATTTGAAAATCTACTTTTCGTTAACAAAATTTTTCCAAAATTTTTCAAAATTTTTCTAACTCCCTAAATTTCTGAAATTTTTTGGCAGAGTCTCTTTTGTACAGAGGACCTTTTGCAATATGCCAAGAGTGATAAATATATATACATCGAACCACATGGTCGGAAAACAAAATATATATCAATATTTTATATTCTGCAGTATTTAATCCGAAAGCGTACCTTATTTTAGCATTTTTAAGAAAGCGGCTATTTTATTTTTCAATTCGCGCAATCAAAGTCAAGCAAAACAGCTCCAAGTACCTGTATTTACTCCATTTAAACAAGTAAGTACCACATATATGTAACTTAATAACATTTCACTTATTTACAATAGCTAAACACATGGATTTAACAAGTAATACATACTAAACAATTTCCATAAGCAATTTATAGTGTTTCGGATACTAATTTAATTGCTTTTAATTAATCCATACACTATTTCATTCAATTTAATTGGTTTACAACTCAATTGCTTCCATTCAATTCATTTTTAAACTAGACGAACTCATACTTATCCCAATTGATTCCAAAATCAATTTTATTCGCTTCTATCAATTCATAGAATTTTATTTACTCTCGTTACGCCAAACGACAATTATTCTCATGCAAATTTGACGATGCTTATTAAATGGAATATCCATTTAGTTCATAACCATTTTAAATTGATTCCAACTCATTTTAGATTTAATTATATTCCATTTTAAATTTATTCACAATCCCTTTTTTGCATTTCATTTCATATCTGCATTCGATTCATCCAAAACCATTTTATTAAACTTGAAAACATTCCATACTAGTATATTAAATTACCATTTCACATATTTACTTAAGCCGAGCTTCCATTCAAATATTTACTGATGTTATTTTATTTACTTCAAGTTATTTCACTCCATAACTCAAGTTTATTTTTCTTGTAACCAAATTCCAATTTAAACTCTGATTTGATTTTTACTCAATCAAATTTCATTTCGTTTTACCCATTAATTTCATCAATTCATTCACTTAATCCATATTCAATTCATTCTCGAACTTATTTAATTAATATCGAGGACATTTTCAATTATTTTGCACTCTATTTGGATTTAATTTGCAACCCAATCATTTATATTTCAATCTAATTCTATTTCATTCAACAATATTTCAATCATATTTAATTCACTTACAATATACGTTGTATATTATTTATAACTCAAGTTTCATTTTCCAAAATCCAATTTTATTTAACAATCCAATTTCATTTAACTGAGTTAAATTCCATTAACATATTCAATCAACTAATTTATTTAGCTAATTAGCTCACTTCCAATTTTAAATCAATATTTGATTTTTATTTCAAAAATCACTTTAACTATTTTTCTTGAGTTCAATCTATTTTATAATTCAAGTTTGGGTTTTTGTTTCATTTTCCAAAATATCAAACAATTTTATCTTGGGCTTATCTATTTCACTTTTTAACTTTATAAGTCATACAATTATTTATTTATTTATTTATTTTTTCCACACTTCCATCCATTCTAAGCTCGAATATATTCACATTTCATTTTTAAGTCGGGATTATACACTCATTTATAGCCAAGGATATTTTTACTTCATGGGTTTTCAATTCTTTTATAAGCTATCGAAGTTTATTTATTCTAATTCAATTTTTATTTAACTTAGCTTACGCTAAATTCAACTTCATATCATTCTTTTGAATTTATTTAGGTAAGTATTTCATTCCATTCAATATTATCTATAACTCAAATGAATTTTATTTCCAAGATTCAATTCTCATATTTTTCTCTCCTTATTTAGAATCATCCTCAATTTATAAGTTTTTAACTTATTTTTCTGATGATCTCTAATTTATTTAAATAAGGATTTCGGAATATTTTGAATTCTCGGTATTTATTTCAAATCATTTTGGAATCAAAATATCCCAAATCATACTTTTAAATCTTAAACCAATCCTGGATTTTATCCAAACCCAATTCCCTTCAGAATTTCCAAAACAAAACTCGTTTGGCCAATACATCTTGAAAATCAATTTTGATAGCAATTCGTCACTTAGAAACTCGAAAATGAACACCGATGATGTCGCGATCATCATCGGAATTATTTTCCAGCGACCGAAGTGATTTCAGTGCTATACTGATGCAACCAAAGGAAGCGAATTCGACTATGTAAATCGAATCCGTCTAGGATCTCACACGATTAGCAGAAATAATCGGTGAATCGATGATAAATCGGTGAATTTAAGAATACCCAAATGCCCAAATCCATTGATCACGAAGATACCGGATTCTAGCAATCTTCGACACGTTGATCGCGCACGATGCCGTGAGAGAAGATCTACAATTCTTCGAACGTTGATCAAGCGCACTTTATTCCATTAATTATCTTCAACAATCGTTGATTCGAGCGCACTCGAATGCCGAAGGTGGAGATAGGAGATAACACTCAACTACCAATTTCAATGGAGGCACGAAGCACAAACCAAATTTTTATTCAAAAATCAACTCCTTTACAAATGATACAAACCCACCTATTTATAGGCTTACAACACATATAACTCGACTCACGACTTAACCCGACACGACTTAACATTGGCGACCTAACGACATAACAAATGTAAGCGACATAAGAAAGTTACAACACAACAGTACACGACTTAACAAAATACAACATACATGCATCATAAGAAATACGAGTTATAATAGCTTGCGACCTAATAACAGACGACATAGGCATAAGCGATTTAGAAAATATAACAGCTTCATGAGCTTGTGACATAAACATTCTAGACGACTTAGCGAGATAATGTTTGCGACTTAACATCTGGAGCGGCTTAAAGAATGAGTAACATGAGATACCAGCGACTTATCATGGTGAGCGACTTAAGAATAGCGGCATAAGGAAATGCGGCATAGATGAGCATAGCGACATACGACTTAAAGATTTGCGACATAAGGAACTTGCGACCTATCCACTTGAACGTCTTAAGAAGAAGCGGCATAAGAAAGGCGCCTTAACTCGCTAGGTCACTTGAACGACCTAAAGCATAGCTTGCTATCCCGGGGCAATGCTTCAACCTTCCTTTGTATCTCGTTAGGTCGTAAGTCGCTAGGTCATTCGCGACCTAAAGTATGCGACTTAAAGCAGAACTCGCTAGGTCGCTTGAACGACCTAAAGCATAGCTCGCTATCCCGGGGCAATGCTTCAACCATCCTTTGTATCTCGTTAGGTCGTAAGTCGCTAGGTCGTTCGCGACCTAAAGTATGCGACTTAGCACAGCGCGCTACATCATCCCCTTTTACTCGTTTATACGACTTAGTTGAGTCGTTAACTTGTTCCAGCTTCAAATCTTGATTTGGAATATCAGGTTGGGCTGCATCATATACCATCTTCGAAACCCGTTTAAACCCAATTTTCTATTCGAAATCTTTTCAAAAATTAAATTACTATTATTCATTTCAAACACTTTGGAAAACTTTACCAAAATTCTCTGGGATTTAATATTTCCAAACTCTGGTTTTAATCAAATCTTAGTTTTTAATTCGATTGTACAATCCATACTTATACAATTTCTCTTTGGTTATAAATATATTACTATTTCAAATTCTATAATCCTATTTCGATTATAATATTATCAACCAACACTCCAATATGCTATAATATTTTCTACAAAATTATTTCTTTTATATAATAATATAATTTTGGTAAAATTATTTCATTTACTCGCTTCAAACCATACTGTGTCGAATTACTCTATTCAAGTGTTTAGAAACTCCCATCGTTTTAGTGGCGTCACACTATTCGATTAGAATTTATATGCCACTCAATATATTAATTAACACAATATAAAACCGTTTTATATTCACTAACAAATACACGCTCATATCTATTATTACAGTCAACTCATTCTAGAGTACTACTGACTCTATCTCTAATGAGTAATTCCCAACAGAGCCAAGGTTCTCGCTTAACCTTCAACTCTGATACCAAATGTAAAGACTTGCAAATCCATACCCCTTTGAGTCGATAATATTTCACTTCAGCTCAACTCAAATTGGTCGGAACCATGAATCTTTAGGGGTAAGAAGAAGGAAGGTAGAAGTAAATAGAAACAACAACACAGCAAAACAGAATCTCACAATCGCAGCGGAACAAAATATAATATAACAACATATTTTTATACAAAAGAATCTGTAACTATTTAATACTTAAAATCATCAGAGTACACAATCATTACCTCAAATCTGGACCGTTATAACAACTTGTCCTCATACTGTAGAAATATTCAAGTACATGATATACGTCAGAAATCCTCCAGCTCGTCTCTTGAGCTCCATATCATCCTAACCTGAATTTGTAATACTCGGTCTGATCCGAATATTATAATAAAATAACACCCGAGTCAGTTTGGAAAACCAGCGTGAGAAAACACACTCAATTTGAATTATCAAAGTTATCAAAATCCTTTGAAAACAAAGGTATCTGGTAAGACCACATCACAAATAAACATGATGGGTTTTTACTTTACGGTAACCAAAACAATTTTTATCAAAATCGTCTGATATTATAATAGTGTCTATAGAAGTAAATAGAATATTGCTGAAATGCTTGCATCTCACATTTCAGCATAGTTGGGCACAATCAAAACCGTACGGCGCTTATTGGAGGGTGGATTCCATCGAATGACTGAGCTACTGGGTACCGCCCGTCACAGTACACCTCTAGAACAGCGTATCGAGGACCACTCCGGGATCCCCTGCTACACAAGACCGAACTACCCCTTAAACTGGATAGCCCGAATAAGATTACCCTGCGGTTGGGATCAGCAACCGCACCACACAGCCGAATAAAAGAAAGGGACTCTAGATAGGGATAACCTTACCCTACTTGGGTGCTTCCCACTTAGCCTTGCTGCATCTCCCATGTTTTAGTCATTCCCCGGTCAATGAGGCTCAAGGCTAAGCGTTACCTTTTAAAGAACACATTCACTTAGAATGCTCATCGTCCTCCAATGACGATGTTCTGATAGCATTCGTCCATATAAGTTGTCCTGGGTCTGGACAAACCGAATCACCGCCTTCATCATCTTCACGGTATTCATTCGTTACGTTCAAACCGGATCGAAGTGGTTTTCGGATAATTAAACCCGATCTCGGTCTCTTCGAAACGATTAATGGAATTGGCCAATATTGATAGTCGGTTATTTGACTATCAAATTAAACATCCATAAGCAATCATTTGGCCTTATAGAAATTTTTCCAAGATATTTACTTCTAAAATATCCTTAAAAGATGTATCAATTCCTTCCAACAATTGAAAACAATTTTTCAAATACTCAAATCCGTAACATAATACTTCCAACATCTCAACACTCAGAAATATTTCCAAATTTCTATTTTCTATACTTAGAAAAAATATTACCAGTCTTATTTTTCCCAAAATCTGTCAATATTAACTTCCCAGGGGATTATTTTGTAACTTGATCCAAAAATCCCCGGAAATCACAAATAATTTCCTCTCCTCAAATTTTATCTTTTTTTAAACCCTTTTCGAATCTCAAGATAATTTGTCAAATAAATTTCTTCCAATTTACTTTAAAACTATATATATATATATGATAAGTACTTAAAAGGTTAATAATTTATTTTTAAAAATATGTTCAAGTAATTATTTAAAATATCGAAAACACTTTATAACATTAATAACTCATCTTTAGTTAAATAAATAATTTTCAAAGCTGATTTTACAAATTAGAATTTACTAAAATAAATACTCCATATTAAAAATTCTACTTACCCAGTATCTAAATCTTAACTTGTTTAAAATTCCATAGTTTCAAATAATAAAATTTCCTTTTAAAAACAAATCACTTCTAAAAGTTAAAAATATAATTTAAAATCTCAAAAACCAATTTAATTTATAACTTTCTCTCGATTACACAACATTTTGTTTCATTGTCGATTTCCTAACCATTCTCATTTTTAAAAAAAAGGATTTTTCCCTTTTTTCTCAGCCTTGTTTCCATATTCTAATATAAATTCCTCCTATGAATCTATATTCTCAATTATCACCTGATATCGAATTTCTTCATTATAAACATCGTTTATCAATTTTATAATCCCCTTTGGTTTTTTCCTGTTTATGAAAAAACAAATCTATTTATAAAAATCCATTATATAAATTTTATTTCCTATAAATTCCATTAATACTTCCAATCTGTTTTCAATATTGATTTTAACTATTTTTACATTTCCACAATATCACCTATAAATTCTTTTATATTTCATTTTAAAAATCTTTATTTAATATTTCACAATAGTTAAGTATAACCAACTCAAATGTATATTCTTCTAATTCAATTCCTTTAAATTAACTCCAACTCCAATATATATATTTTTATTTTCAAATTCACTTCAATTCCAAAAAAATTTAAAATATATTTATAGTATTTGAATTATCAAAATTCAGGCCAGTGCTACAATAACATCCAATAATCCAATCACCACAATAATCTAAAATAGATTATTCTACACAAATCATATATCATTATATATGAAAAAAAACAATAAATTTAAGGAATCCAGTTGGATCCCTCCAATCTGTTTCCTTGCATCCACAGATGTTAATACAACATTAAGTAAATACTAATCCCACTTCGAGGGGGATATCACGGTATATGGGGTCACCCACTATTATGCAGGGCGCATAGGGTCTCATCCGCTATAAAATTGCGGGAATATCACTCCAAATACTAATATATATATATATATATATATATATATAAACACACACACACACACTACTATATATATTGTATCATTCAACAGATAATTATAAAAAAAATTCAATCAATCAACATCCAACAAAATTTAAATTTAAACAACTAAATTTAAAAAGGGTAATTAAATGAGTGAGAAATTCTCACCTTGATTTTTAATTGCAATCCATTCCGATTTTTAACTTTATCTCGTAAATTCTCCGGCTACGCATCAACTCGACCCTTCCCTTTTTTTCCATTCATTTGGACCTCGAATAGATAATTTACAATTTTTATTAACATTGGAATAACTAAATTAATTAGATTAAGATTAATCTAAAATTTCAAAATTGTTTTAACTAATTCAAATTACCTTGCTTTAATTTATGCTAATCCACGACAATCTCACATCTTCCCTCTCCAGGCCCCCCTCTTGATCACTACAGCCATCCACTGGAAGCCCACTGTCAGCGACGCCAAGCTCGAGTACGAGCTCGTGTTTCCCATACGCGACACCGCCTCCACCATCACCTTCGAGCAACTCGACCACGCCCTCACTTTAACGCGCACGCGACCCCCAATCCCACAGCAGCTCCTCGAATGCCACGCCTAGCCTTGAGCCGCAACCCCGTCTCGCGCCTTCTACCTCAATCGCCTACATGCGACACACCTCCTCTTGAACGCCGCCTTGACCACAGCGAGACTCCCCTACGACGTCGCGCTCGCCTCCCTTTCGCGATTCCCCCTTTTTTATACAACGAATTGATTTCGTGAATTAAAAATTGGAAGGAAGCAATTTTCGTGATTTCGATTTTGAATGGATTTCATTTTCGTCGGAACTTTTGAGGAGGGAACACAAATTTTTATTTTTATTATATACAAAATTGTTGATTTGATTTCCACTCTTGATTTGGTTCTGTATTTCGTTTAGAACTGGAACAAGATGATTTCCTTTTTTCTTTTATTACTTCGTTTGTTTTCCACTTCGATTTGAATTCCTGAAGCCAGACAAAGGAGGATCGTATTTTAAAAAAAAGGGTGTACTGTTGTGTGCGATTTTGGTCTAGTGTGCATGGATAGAAAGTAGCACAGTGATTTGAAAAGGTGAAAATAAAAACTGATGTGAACATTAACTAGATAATTTATTAAATTTTCAAAATGTCTCGATTTACGCACTCAAATTTCCGAACTCTTATCAAGGCATGCCGCTAGGCATTTATAATATTATACCCCTATTTCAAACGCGATGGAACAGGTTTCGAGTCCTAATTCGATCGTATGGAGAAGATAGCTTTTTAAACCAAATTATTATATTCAATTTTCGATATAAATTCCAGCGCGTTTATATCCCGTACGGCCAAACAATAACTCCAAACTCTACAAAATTTGAAATCCGATAATAATACAATATTACGGATCCAATGGAACTAGTTTCGTCGAAATCCGAGACTATGCCTCAGAAGGCTATTTTTTAAATGTCAACTTTAAACGATATATTTTTAAACTGAACAAATCACTTTTAAATTCAAATTTAAAACTTTTACTATATCCATTATCATTGATATAAATTTTACAAGCCTTTAAATTATTTTTATCGGGCTTAAAACTCAAGATACAAAAATTTAACCAATATTCAATTATATAATTCAATAATTAAATTATCTAATAAATCGCTATATTTAAAATTTGAATTTATTTTATAAATAAAAATCAAATCTTCGTATTCAAAATCAATATAATCCAAATTCAATATTTAAAATCATTTAAATATTCACAATTTATCGTCGAAAATTCCAGGTCATCACATTCTTCCCCCCTTAAAAGAATTTCGTCCCCGAAATTGCTAAGGCATAAAGAATGTCCCAAACTCATTAACTTTCAAAATCCACTTAGTGAAAACTTGATATTCACCTTTTCTAATCCTTTAACTTCAACCAAAACAATTGGTTTTCATCTTCTAGTTCAAATCCTACATTTTCATTACAATTGTCGATTTCTTAACCATTCTCATTTCAAAAAAAAGGATTTTTCCATTTTTTCTTAACCCTGTTTCCATATTCTAATATAAATTCCTCCTATGAATCTATATTCTCAATTATCACCTGATATCGAATTTCTTCATTATAAACATCGTTTATCAATTTTATAATCCCCTTTGGTTTTTTCCTGTTTATAAAAAAACAAATCTATTTATAAAAATCCATTATATAAATTTTATTTCCTATAAATTCCATTAATACTTCCAATCTATTTTCAATATTGATTTTAACTATTTTTACATTTCCACAATATCACCTATAAATTCTTTTATATTTCATTTTAAAAATCTTCATTTAATATTTCACAATAGTTAAGTATAACCAACTCAAATGTATATTCTTCTAATTCAATTCCTTTAAATTAACTCCAATTCCAATATATATATATATTTTTATTTTCAAATTCACTTCAATTCCATAAATTTTTAAAATATATTTATAGTATTTGAATTATCAAAATTCAGGCCAGTTCTACAATAGCATCCAATAATACAATCACCACAATAATCTAAAATAGATTATTCTACACAAATCATATATCATTATATATGAAAAATAAACAATAAATTTGAGGAATCCAGTTGGATCCCTCCAATCTGTTTTCTTGCATCCACAGATGTTAATACAGCATTAAATAAATACCAATCCCACTTCGAAGGGGATATCATGGTATATGGGGTCACTCGCTATTATGCGGGGCGCATAGGGTCTCATCCGCTATAAAAATGTGGGAATATCACTCCAAATACTAATACACACACACACACTACTATATATATTATATCATTCAACAGATAATTATAATTTTTTTCCAATCAATCAACATCCAACAAATTTTAAATTTAAACAACTAAATTTAAACAGGGTAATCCAAATGAGTGAGAAATTTTCACCTTGATTTTTAATTGCAATCCATTCCGATTTTTAACTCTATCTCGTAAATTCTCTAGCTACGCATCAACTCGACCCTTCCCTATTTTTTTTCCATTCATTTGGACCTCGAATAGATAATTTACAATTTTATTAACACGCAATAACTAAATTAATTAAATTAAGATTAATCTAAAATTTCAAAACTGTTTTAACTAATTCAAATTACCTTGCTTTAATTTCCGCTAATCCACGACAATCTCACATCATCCCTCTCCAGGTCCCCCCTCTTGATCACTGCAGCCATCTACTGGAAGCCCACCGCTAGCGACGCCAAGCTCGAGTACGAGCCCGTTTCTCCCATATGCGACACCGCCTCCACCATCACCTTCGAGCAACTCGACCACGCCCTCACTTTAACGCGCACGCAACCCCTAATCCCACAGTAGCTCCTCGAATGCCACGCCTAGCCTTGAGCCGCGACCCCGCCTCGCGCCTTCTTCCTCAATCGCCTACATGCGACACAGCTCCCCTTGAACGCCGCCTTAACCACCACGAGACTCCTCTATGGCGTCGCGCTCGCCTCCCTTTCGCGATTCCCCTTTTTTTTTATACAACGAATCAATTTCGTGAATTAAAAACTGGAAGGAAGGAATTTTTGTGATTTCGATTTCGAATGGATTTCATTTTCGTCTGAACTTTTGAGGAGTGAACACAAATTTTTATTTTTATTATATACGAAATCGTGGATTTGATTTCCACTCTCGATTTCGTTCTGTATTTCGTCATGAACTGGAAAGAGATGATTTCCTTTTTTCTTTTATTACTTCGTTTGTTTTCCACTTCGATTTGAATTCCTGAAGGCAGATAAAGGAGGATCGTATTTTTTAAAAAAAAAGGATGTACTATTGCGTGTGATTTTGGTCTAGCGTGCATGGATAGAAAATAGCACAGTAATTTGAAAAGGTGAAAATAAAAACTGATGTGAACATTAACTAGACAGTTTATTTGTCAAATTTTCAAAATGTCTCGATTTACGCACTCAAAATCCCGAACTCCTATCGAGGCGTGCCGCTAGGCGTTTATAATGTTATACCCCTATTTCGAATGTGATGGAATAGGTTTCGAGTCCTAATTCGATTGTATGGAGAAGATAGCTTTTTGAACCAAACTATTATATTAAATTTTTGATATAAATTCCAGCGCGTTTATATCTCGTACGGCCAAACGATAACTCCAAACTCTACGAAATTTGAAATCCAATAATAATACAATATTAAGGATCCAATGGAACTAGTTTCTTCAAAATCTGAGACTGTGCCTCGGAAGGCTATTTTTTAAATGTCAACTTTAAACGATATATTTTTAAACTGAACAAATCACTTTTAAATTCAAATTTACAACTTTTACTATCTCCATTATCTTTGATATAAATTTTACAAGCCTATAAATTATTTTTATCGGGCTTAAAACTCAAGATACAAAAATTTAACCAATATTCATTTATAAAATTCAATAATTAAATTATCTAATAAATCACTATATTTAAATTTTGAATTTATTTTATAGATAAAAATCAAATCTTCATATTCGAAATCAATATAATCCAAATTCAATATTTAAAACCATTTATATATTCACAATTTATCGTCGAAAAATCTGGGTCGTTACACTAGTTCCTTCGAAATCCAATCATCGATTTTAAGAAGAAAGGGGACATGTATATGGGTCATTAATAATCCGTTAATTCATTTTGTTTTGTCAAAATATCTTCTAGAGATACGAGTCTCTACAAAGTCATCTTTTCCAGTGTAGATGGAAATATTCAACCTCATTTATAAAATCTTCACTTAGGGAAATAAATCCCAAATCATTTATCAAAACTTATCAAAACCTTACTGATCTTTGACAAATACCCGGATCTACCTTTCCATCCGTTCTACCCCTCATCTAAGAAATAAAAAGGTCAGATGGATTTCCCATCTTGTTGACTACCTTGCCTGCTTTCCCAGAACTCACAAGCGGGACAAGATGTACTCTTAGGTATTACCGCATAACTCTTTCTGTTATTCATTTTACTTCTCATTCAGAGATAATACCTCATTAGTAACTTAAGTCTTTGATTTCAATCTTAAGTTATTTATCAGTGGACAATGAGGCCTTCCAAGTTGGGGAATAATTTTTTCTCAGACCTTGGTTCGATCACATTTTTTATTCTTTAAATAACAGCCGTTTCCATACCTCGAAGTCTAATGTCATCTCTGAGTTTATTTCCGAATATTGTTTATTATTAAACAATTCATTCTATCTTGAAAATTCGACCATTTTTCTAAGTTTTTAGACAATTCCAAAATAAATCTTAAAAAATCATAATTAATTATTATAAAAACATTTGCAAAAGATTTGGATCAAAAAATTTCTTTTAAACTCTTAATTTGAAAATTTGATTTCCCTAATTGTCAGTGAATAGTCATTTTCCAAAACTGTACTTTTTATAAAGTACAAACACATTTTTATCTTTCCAAACTTCATTATTATATTAATAATGAATTTACAAATTTATTTTATATTTTCAAAGAATTAAAAGTTGATTAAATTCGACAAATCCATTCTTTGGTCAAATAGCGACTTTTTCGTATTTTTCGGGGTATTTGTTTTGTTTAACTTAAAAGCATTTTAAGATGAATTCTTAATTTTTATTTCTCCATTTGAAAACTATTATCATTTTGAACCAAAAAAACTTTTTTTTTGAGAAAATCCGACTTAAAAATCATTCTCTACGTTGATTTGAAATTATGGGTCACTATTCACGAACTGCCGCTACGCGACGAGCTCATTTTCTACCACTTTGGTAAATGGTTTCGGAACTTACCCGAAACACTTCTTTTCATAAATCATATCAAAACATTTCAAAATTATTTAAATAAGATTTATGTCCATATACACTTCGTTCATTCAAAACAAGGAAAGTGATTCCCTTTGTGTTTAATGACATGTATTAACGTGACTTTTAAACATAATCAAGTTATTATAAAAGATAAAAACTTGATTATCACAACATAGCATCCAAACAATTATATAATTATGATACACAACATTAGTAAACAAAGCAATATATAGTTTTCTACTTTTCAAAGGTTTTGCTTACTAACTTTTTCGGATCTAGTTATTTACTAACTTTTTCTACTTTTCGGCTTACTAACTTCATAGATCTAGCCACCACAAACATATTCCAAACATTTAAACACAAAAATACATGTTTATACATGTCATCAACTTAAACCACAAATTTCTTAACTTTATATAAGAAACAACAAAGGAATTCTCACCACAAGCTAACCAAACTCCACACAAATGTTCCCAAGTCAATGCTACGCCATCCAGTGACCTTTCTTGAGCCAAATGACTCTTCCTCCTTCACTAAGTTTCAACCTAGGTATGTATGTGGAGTTGGTGAACTCCGACGACGATGAAACCAAGCTAGTTGGCTTCGGAATGCTTCTAGAAGCTTAGATCCATGGCCGGATCTAAGTTTTAACTAGTTTTTTTGAACTGTTTTCTCTTTGATTCACGACATAGAAGCCATTAATGATGCTTGAGAGCTTGAGAGAGATAAGAGAAAAAATAAAGAAGACACAAAGTGAAATGAGAGAGAGAGGGGGAGTATTTATAGGCAAACCTTAGGAAACATCTTAGCTTTATGTCACATCGACACTTTACGTCACTTCAAGCATACCACCTTACCTCCATACCACATCACATCCCCACACTCCTCCTTACACACCATACCCACTTGCTTTATGTCACACCCAAGCCATAACCTCCTACTTTATGTCAAATCAAGGTCATACCCCTCATTAAATGCTCCACACCCTCCATTAATGCACCATACCCTCCATCACATCAAGTACATACACCCACACACCTCTATACACGGCCCAACACCCTTCCACACACTCCTCTACACGTTACTCTATGTGGGTGGGACCCATTTGAGGATTTTCTTGGCAAAGCCAGCCGGCTTTAAAGTGGGTCGTGCCACTATGAATATAAATAAGGAACAGGTGTTCTGTACATGCACTGAATAGCTAAATCAGGTTTTATAGTGGCCAGACCACTAAGTACAAGAGCAAAAGGAATAACACAGGAGCTAGACAAAAGGTCTAAACTGCTCGGAACGGCACAAGCCCCCTGTCATTACCGATATCAACTTCAGTACCTGGACCTATAACATGTTGAATAGCAGAAAAGTACTTAGCTAGGTTTGGAACATAAGACCTCGAGAGAGGAGAGTAGAGATAAATCCGGTCCCATGTAGGATCTAAGAACTGCCACCAATTCCTAGCACCATCAATACCACTAGTCGATAGAGAAAGACCATAACCCTCAACATGATACACTAACCTCCTAGTCTCATCAGGACCACTTAAGAACATGTGATAGCTATGCATCTGCGGGCCATATCTCATTTCTATCAGCTCGTGAATCCAAGAACTCTCTTCAAGTTCCCAAATAACAGCCTCATCATCAGAAACCCTAACTGCTAGTGAACCAATATCTGTCTCTACAGCTGGAGAAGGATATACAATAGGATCAAATATAGGCGGAGCACTAACCTTGGGAACCCATTTCATTTTCAGCCTAGGGAGGGGGGTTTTTCCAGAAGGGGATAGAGGAGCTTTCCTAGAACACTTTTCCACAGGATGACCAAATGACTGGCAGTTAGAACAAATGTCAAGCTTCCAACTGTAGTTAAATTTTATTTCCACCTCATGACCTTCTATGATTCTTACTTTTAATATCGACGGCAACGGTTTCTCAGGGGTAATTTCAATCAAAGCCCTAGCATATAATAAATCCTTGCGCACAACGGTATTTGCATCAAAGCATTTGAAATCCCCAATAAGGCTAGCTAGCCAATTTAGACCAATCAGAGGTTGAAGAACATACAAGATGTTGGAGAAAGTGGCCCAAACCGGAATAGATAGAATATGCTCTCAAGCACTGTCTGTACCAAGGATCTAACAAGTCACAACAAAAGGTATTCCCTCGATAATGAGGGGGCTAGTATCAAGCGCTATAAGTCTGTCTTCCTAATTACCAAATTTAAAGTAGAAAAAAGAATTTAAGAATTGGACATGAAGCGAACCTTTCAATTTCCATGCTCGCCTACAATGCTCTCGAACAACCAAGTATGATGAAGTAGCATCTAGGAAAAATCCTACTAAGTGGTCAGACCAGTGGATCTCCGCTTCTCGAAGAACAGCAGAAGGAATAATGTTAATACCATCAATGACTTGAGAGTTGAAAACCTACGGGGAGTATGCTCCGACATTTCGAGGTAATGCCTTAAACAATGAGGACCATACAGGCTTGTCGACCATAATATCAGCATCATCACAAGAGCCAGTGGAGTGCTCATTGATAGCAGGCACAACACTGGTATCGGGGGCGATAATAGTATTTTGCCTATGAGCAGTATCAAACCTAAACAGTTCGGGAGGATTATTGTTCACAACATTGATCGAATCAATGGCAATAGCAATGCCTTCGCAAGCAACATATTTATCAAAATGGGCATCACAACAGCCAGTAGAAGCATTACTAATAGGAACTTCACAAGATTCTAGAAAAGGCATAGCTGTTGTAATATTATGAAGCATAGGAGCAACTGCATAACCATTTGTTACAGTCGGTAAACAATTCTCATCAGAAGTAATAACTTCGGCATTGAGGCCGATAATGTCAGACGATACAACATGAAACCCACCACTCAACAGATCAGTGACATCAACTCGTGATCTAATAATGCTATCCTCAATCATCCAATTTCCAATAGTCGATACCAAATGCGAAATAGGAGAAAAAGGAATAACATTGGCAATACCTGATAGTGGAAAAGCACAATTCGGAGATGAGTCGAGGTTAGTAGTGAGAGATGAAATAGGGTTAAGCGTGCTAGGGACGGACTGAGACGAAGGCGGCACAGGGAAGTGGATGTTGACAGGGGACGAAGTAGATACCAAATCAGAAGGGAGCAACTCCAAATTCGAGAATGTACGGCCAGATCCGGTTTGCGAAGAAGGACCAAAAGAAGCAGCGAGCCTTGGTTTATCCTTACTATTCTTGGCCATCGGAGGAGAGAAGAGGAAGAGGAAAGAGGGAGGCCGAATAATCATCATAAAGATGCGGCCATTAAATGATGTCAATTATTATCATGTTTAATAATCCATTTGAGGTTTCATTAACTCATATGCAGGTTATATCACATTCTGGTGACGTCTGGCGGCTTTTACGCGACGTTTTATGCAACGTTTTACAACGTATTTTTATTCTCTTTATCCGTCACATATTTTATCATACACTCATCTTTATACAAGTGTAAATAAAATTTACAAATCATATTTCAAAAATCTTATATCACTTAAACTCCCTTGATTAATTATAAAATCTTTTATATTACCCATTCAAAAGTGTTGCGGTTTTATGTTGTTAAAAGCTGCCTAATGTTACGACTAGCACTATCTTTTATAAACATGATCATAACTTCTTATGAATCATTAAAATCTATTTCCTATCATTTTATAATATATAAAATGAATTATTAAATTATTAAATCTTGATTTAATCCAATAGATTAATTACTAATTATTATGATGATGTCATAATTACTTTTTATTTCCAAAACTAAAATAAATTATTTTATTTCATATTCTCACTTATCTAGATAAATAAGTGTACCTATCCAAAGTCGTGTGCGATTATTGAGAAAATCTTAAATTTACTGAAAATTGAATTTTCACCATTTTTGACGAAAAATCTGAATATCCATATTTTGTTTTATAAACCTTTAAAAACGGTGTTATTAATGTTTGAAATCTACTAATTGAATATTTAGCAGAATTAAATATCCATTTTATTGTTATAAAATTCTGGGTTGTTACATCCAGTAACATCCATCACAATCAACATCCAAATCAGCCAATAAATCATAACGGTTAATAAGTTATCAATAACGGGTGATTAAATAGAAATTTAATATCAATTTCAAATTTAACTATCGATTTAAATTCCTATCAGTTCAAACCATATGTCAATTTAAATATCAGTTAAATTACCAAACAATAGTCAACAAAAGTAAATCACTTCATGATTTCAATCTAACTAACATCAGAATATTTTAGTAATTCGTGAGTGGTTTAAAACACCCACCTTTATTTGAAACTGAAATTATTTAGCTTCAAATAAATTCCAATCCAACTCCATTACGTAGATGATGTCCATACGAATCCAATGCAATTTGTTTTGCTCGAATCGGACCTCGCATGGAAAAGTTATGTAATTTTAAATATAACGATTTTAATTAAAATATAATTAACTAAAAACATAACTTAAACAAAACAACCTCAACAGCCCTTCTTCCTTCTCCCACTCCAGGCATCGCATGCGACTCGTTCGCTTCTCTTCTACTTCTTTTTTTTCAACGCAATCGACGATCGCTCCACCCAACAACAGCCGCCGCCGGTGCCCCTAGCCGTGCACCACCCCGCCCTGACCTGCCGCCACCCTCCTATGCTCCTCTGCATGCGCGTGCCACACGCTTGGCAAAAAATACAAACCCAAAATGCAGTTGAACGCGAGCAAAAATTGGCCACCACGCGACGTAAGATGACGATTCGACCGTTGGATACGTAGAGCTCGATGAGATCTTCATTTTTCCTTTTGGTGTCGTTCGATTTCGTTGAGTGGATTGAGAGAAAATGAGGAGAGAAGATCGTGAATTTTCAGCCATTAAAATGATAAAAGGAACGGCGCTGAAGCTTTTAGGGTTTGGCGAAAATAAAAATGGAACGACCTTATGTATAAATTTCCGACCCGATTTATCCGCGAAAATTTCAAACTCCAAAGGAAGCGTGCTGCCTGGCATTTTATATATTATACCCCCTGTTTGAACACAATGGAATATGTATAGAGAGCCAATTCCATCATATTCAGAAGATAGCTTTTCAAAATCGAATTATTTTAATTAAATTCCTCAAATTAAATTCTATGCATTTCAAGCTCGCACGGCTAGACGATAAGTCTGATCGCTATGAAACTTGAAATTCTATAATAATTCACTATTACGGATCCGATGAAACTGGTTTTGTCGAAATCCGAGATAGTGCGCAAAAAGATTATTTTTACAGGTTAATTAAAATGAGAAATTTCCAAAAAAAAATTAGTTACTTTAAATTCAATTTTAAAAGTTAACAATTTTCATCCTTGTTTAAATAAAATTTTAATCAACTTCCGACATCATTTTCATTCATATTAAATTCAGGATTTAATTATTTAAATAATTTTCAATATTAAATTTAAACAATTTAATTATCCAATAAATCACTATAATTGAAATATAAGTTATTTAACTTATAAAATTTAACTTTTAAAACGAATTCAAATAATAAAACGACTACTTCCATTTTACAGTAATTCAACATCAATGCAATTATTTACAATTCAATATTATTTAATTTACTTTCTAATAGAAGTTATCATCTCTTATCTTATTGAATTTTGTTATTCAAAATTTTTATCTAAGTTCGTACCTAGTAAATTACATTAATAAATCATTAAATTTTTATATCTAACCATTTTTGTTCAATAATTATATTAAATTTCATAATTAAAACTATGAGTCATTACAATCTCCCCCACTCAAAGCTTTTCGTCCTCGAAAATTGGTTAAGTAAGGAATCTAACATTTGATATATTTTATTCAAAATAATCAACATACAAAACATTAAGATCTTATTAGAAAACCATTACTACGCTTCCACTACGCCACTCTAATATCAACTTTATGAAAATTACAACTTATTTATAAAAACAAGTTATGAAATTTTAAAGTCTCAAAATTTTCTAACACCCGGATTTACTAGAAAAACTTTGGCAGCGTCTCCTTTGCACGGCTCGATCGTAAAAATTTACAATATACATATATATCACAAATATACATCTCATCTCAATGATGAGGCTTCCCGTAGGGAAAAATATAAAAGTACGGTTTGTAATCTGAGATATGTACCTTATTATTATTAATATGAGTGAGTTCGCTCATATTAAGCAAGCAAAAGCAAATCAAATCGTGTATACATCCAACCGGCCTTCGTATGTACCTATCTCAACTCAAATTAGAATATTAGTTGCATATAAAAGATATAGAAACATTTATGAGTTTAATAGAACCATATAACATGAATTTTGAATCCAAATCATAAGCATTAGCACTAATACACAACATAACGATCATATATAACCAAAAACAGTTATAACAATGATTTACCACAAAAAAACCATTCAACATTTAATATTCATCTAATTAATTCATAACTATCACAATTTACATTTTCCAATGTCAATATTTAATTTATACACTATCATTTCTTATTAACATTCATTCTTTATTAACAACTAATTGGTTTACTCCAATTTATTCAAATCTATTTCATTTACATTCAATTTATTCAAATTTCAATTATTTCACTTTATGTTTAACAACATTTCATACTAAATTTATTTATGGACCACTTTACAAAATCATTTCATTCAATCTTATTTAAGTTAAATTTTATTTCATTGCCACTTAGTATATTCTCTTTAATACTAATATCATTTATAAACCATTTAAGTTTATTATAAACATTTTATAAAGTGCAATTCAGGTTTATTATTACTTCATAACTTAAGTTTATATTAATTCGTTGATTCACTTCATTAGTTCATTTCATTAATTCATATCATTAATGTTACATGGAGGTTTGACTAGGCAACTGGGTCGATCGGCATTCAATCACATTCGGCATCCAGGGACGTTCGGCACAACTGGATCGTTCGGCATTCAAGCTTCGACCGGCATTCAGGCTCGTTCTTCATTCCACACCGTTCGGCATCCAGACCTCGTTCGGCACTGAGGGCCGTCCGACACAGCGTGTTCGTTCGGCATTCAGCCTCGACCGGCATTCAGCCTCGTTCGGCATTCCCTCCCTCAATCGGCATCGGGTTCTCGATTAGCATTCATGCCCCGATCGGCATTCAGGTCTCGATCGGCATTCATGTCTCGACCGGCATTCAGCCTCGTTCGGCATCTCCCCTCGATCGGCATCGTAGTTCGTTCGACCAGCACATTTCACGCAACGTACTACCTCATTCGGCTTATAGACACTGCTCGGTATTTGCCGTTCGGAATTTGCCGCTCGGCATTCATGGATCGGCACACGGAAGTTACTTGTTTTGGGTCGAGGTATCTTGGTGCTAGGCCCACCAGGGAAGTCCAACCCATCTTCGTCTATAAATAGAGAGGCAGGGGCACAGTGAAAGGGACCTTTTTTAGGGAGAACACTGGGGAGACTCTACCGCATTCAAGACTCATTCCTTTTACTTAGCAATTGTATTCAAGCAGTTGGTGTACGTATTGTATCTGTAATCAGTCGTTGAGTAAAGCAATAAAGATTAACTTCAAAGTGGACGTAGGAAATTATGCCGAACCACTATAAATTTGGTGTTTTAGATTTCTGCAGTTAATTCAGTTCATATCTCTTTGTTTTAATTTATCTTCTTCATTTATCTCTCTACACAATCTTTCTAAAGGGGGTTAGTGACCAATTAAGGTGCTAACACTTTGGTGCTTTCACTGAGAACCGAATTCTCAGGCCACAAGGATCTCTTTAAAGCTACTGGATTGAATAAATCCCCCGAAGGAGATCCGAGTCATTCATAAGACGTCCGTTGATTCTACTCAGAGTTCTTGTCAATCACTCTACAATGGGAAGACCACGTACCAGATCAGCCTCTCATAATGCGGACGCCCATGAGACCGCTAGCGTACAACAAATAGGACCTAGCAATCAGCAAGCAAATCTGGGTGCAGGAACTGCCACCCAAGACCAAATGGAAGTTGTCACCAGAACAGAGTTCAACGACTTGATGAGAGAGCTTATGGAAAGCAAGAGACAACTTGGAGAACATATTCAAGCTAACGCCAACCTTATGGCTCAACTCACTCAATAACAGCATCAGAATGCTGGGGTAGTCCATCTCCTTACTCTTCATCCGACAGCTCGACTTCGTCCGATGAACCTCCCAGGCGTAGACGCCGCAAGACTGAAACTACGTAGGCAGGTGCTGCCGATCGAACAACTAGGGATCACTTACACCTCGGAGACCGCAACCGAGCAGGAACGGGAAAATTAGGAGCCGGAGCACATGTGGAGGCTGGACGCCCGGCTCACCATGATGCCGATGATGCCGAACCTCAAGATGCACGTTTGGCAGATCGCCAGCAGAGGAGGCATCAACCTGATCAATCCCGTAGGACAGAATCCAACCTTCCATCTTCCATACAAACCCCAGACCTGACAGCTATGATCAGACAGTTGATGAAAGAGAATCAAGGCTTGTCAAATGATGATTGGGGGATATCTAGGAGTCATACTCCGTTCACAGACACCGTCCTACAGGCTGAGTACCCCAGAAAGTTTTGCATGCCAACTATCCCGGCCTACGAAGGAAAGACTGATACCATGCAGCATGTGATGAGGTATGAATGGATGATGGATTCTGCTAGAGCGAATGATGCAACCAAGTGTAGATTCTTCCCAATAACTCTATCTGGAATCGCTACCATGTGGTTCACCCGACTTCCTCCGCGGTCTGTATCTAGTTTCGAGGAGTTGGCAACGAAATTTATAGAACAGTTCAGAATACATACTACTCGTCCAAAGAACGTGATGTCACTATCAAGTGTAATCCAAGCTCCTGGGGAGTCGTTGAAGGAGTATTTACAGAGATTCCATGTTGCGGCTACGGAGGTTAGCAACCCTAATGATCACGCAATTCTTATGGATGTGATGTGAGATGTGGATCCAGATTCAGAGTTTGGAGACTGGTTAGCAGGAAAACCTCCAACTACGCTAGAGCGTTTTTACTCAAAGACTCATCAGTTCATAAGAAGAGAGGAAGCCAGGTGGATAAGGCGAGATAAGGCATCGGGGCCTGTTCAGGAGACCATGAAAAGAAACGTCGCTGTGAAGCAATCCGGAGACAACTCGGGGAAAGTTCAGGTTAATTTCCAGAACAAGCCCGGGCAATCTAAGGAATCCGGAGGAAGAAATCAGGGGAAGAAAAGAGAAGCGGAAAATGGAAGCCGAGAATTCCAACCTACAACGAATACACCCCACTGAATGCATCCCTTGAGAATATTTACCTATCAACTTGTAATACCTTTCAATATAGAAAGCCGCGCCCAAAGGAGTCAACCGAGGAGCAAAAGCGGACTGGGAAGTATTGCCGCTTTCATGAGACTTATGGGCACAATACTGAAGAGTGCAGACACCTACACGACGCTATAGAGAAGTTGATTAGGCAGAAAAAATTACAAGAGTTTGTAAAGAATCCACAAGAAGGTGGACAAGGAATGTCCAATCCCGATCATGCACCAGCTCCACGTCACCCTGAGGAGCCTGCTCGGACCGTGGGCAGACTGGTCATAAACACGATCATCGGCGGACCTCACCCTGCAGATAAGAACTGGCAAGAAATGGAGCGGTATGCTAATTCCTTGAGGCATGCAGATTTTGAGTGTTGTTCCAACATGGAGGATGGGATCCCCGCTAAACAGCAGCGCATGATGACAGACGATATAATATTCAGGAGCAGAGATGCTGACCCGGTGGAGGCTTCTACCATTGACCCATGGTCATATCTGCGACGATCGGGCCGGCTTTTGTGAAAAGAATTTTGATTGATTGTGGAAGTTCTGTCAACATCATCTTCAAGAAGGCTTATGACCAGATGAAGATGGAGACAAAGGATTTGAAGCCATCTAAAGCTCGTATACATGGCTTTAATGGCGCAGCGACTGATGCAGTGGGGTATGTTGAGTTGCCAGTTGAACTGGGACAAGGTGAGCATAGGAGGGTGCGAATCCTACCTTTCGTAGTTTTGGATGTAGATTCTCCATACAATGTGTTTCTGGGTCGACCGGCCCTGGCTGAGTTTAGGGCAGCATTGGCCCCGTGGTGTTTGACTTTAAAATTTCCGACTGACAAAGGAGTAGGTATTGTTCATGGCGACCAGGCGACCGGTCGTGCATGTTATGTGGCTGAGCTCCGAGAGGCCCAGCGGAGGGAAAAAGGAAAGGTTGCAGACAATTCCATCCGCATTCAGAATACAGACAATTGACTAGTATCACCCGAGCCTTGGCTCGGGCAAAATTCTTGGATCTACAGAGACATAGATCCGAGAGATGATGATGAGGAACCCAGGGAAGAAAAAGCAGCACCGGCTGAACTGACGATTGACATTTCAGTCAGCCGAGACGATCCATCGTGAGTACTGAAGATTGGATCACAACTCAGCCCCTCGACGACCGAGGACCTTAGTAATTTCCTCCGAGTGAATCTCGATGTTTTCGCTTGGACACATTCCGACATGTGCGTGATTTCTCCTGCTATCACGAGTCATATGTTGAACATAGACCTGAGGTACGTCCCAGTCAAACAAAAAAGGAGAGGAATGGACCTGGAGAGGTCGGCTGCTCTCAGAGGATGTGGACAAGCTCAAAACTAATGGGTTCGTCCGCGACGCCCTCTACCCTAAATGGGTGTCAAACCCCGTGCTAGTGAAAAAGGCGAATGGGAAGTGGAGAACTTATGTAGATTAGTCAGATTTAAACAAAGTGTGCCCTAAGGACAGTTTCCCATTACCTAGAATTGATCAGTTGGTCGACTCTACTACAGGACATGAGTTATTATCGTTCATGGATGCGTACTCGGGATACAAACAGATCCCGATGCACATTCCGGACCAGGAACACATTAGTTTTGTCACAGACATTGGGCTATATTGCTACATAGTGATGCCTTTTGGATTGAAAAACGCAGGGGCAACCTATCAGCGTTTGGTGAATCGAATGTTTAAAGATCAGATCGGTAGAACAATGGAAGTCTATGTGGATGACATGCTCGTGAAGTCATGGCAGTCAAACGACCACATTCGAGACTTAGCAGAGATGTTCGACATACTTAGATATTATGGGATGAAGATCAACCCACTAAAGTGCTCCTTCGGCGTTGCATCATGGAAGTTTTTGGGATTCATTGTTAATGCCCGGGGAATTGAAGCTAACCCGGAAAATATTCAAGCTATTCAAGATATACAAGTGCCCAGAACTATAAAACAGGTACAAAGCTTGAATGGAAAGGTGGCTACACTGAGTCGATTCATATCCAGAGCCACAAACAAGTGTATTCCCTTCTTCGATATAATAAAGAAAGGAAAGAGGAATTTCGAATGGACATCCAACTGTGAGGAAGCGTTCCGAGCTCTGGTAAGGCATTTGGAAAGTCCTCCAGTGCTGTCGAAACCAGTAGACCACGAAATGTTGTACATATACTTGGCCGTATCCCCGCATGCTATAAGTGCGGCTTTGGTCCGCGAGGAGGACCGAGTTCAAAAGCCGGTATATTACATTAGTAAACTTTTAATGGGGAAGAAAGAAATTATCCTAAAATTGAGAAATTGGCCTATTGCTTGGTGATTGCATCACGTAAGCTACGTCCATACTTTCAAGCACACTCAGTCAGTATCTATACCGATCAGCCCTTGCGACAGGTACTCCAACGACCAGAAACTTTTGGAAGGATGTTAAAATGGAATATCGAGTTGAGTCGGTTCGATATTACCTACCTGCCACGAAGAGCCATACAAGGGTAAGCATTAGCAGATTTCATCGCTGAGTTTGCTGTATCAGACGAACCAGATAGTCACAGTGTCATTCCCCCCATTCGATGGAAATTGTACACCGATGGGGAATCAAACGACCGTTGCTGTGGGGCTGGTGTAGTTCTTGTGACTCCAGAAAATTGATTGATTTGTTATGCTTTGAAGCTCAATTTCCCAGCTACGAATAATGAAGCAGAATATGAAGCATCGATTGCTGGTTTAAAGCTTGTTGGAGAACTCGGGGTAAAATCAGTTGAAATCTTTTGTGACTCGCAGCTGGTGGTATACCAAGTGCGAGGAGATTACTAACGAGGGGACAAAAGCTTGCTCCGTACCTTGCTCTGGTTCAGGAACTATTGGCGAATTTTGAACATTATGACATTTCGCATGTCCCGTGTGAACAGAACAAGGAAGCCGACTCATTGGCCAAATTCACAAGTACTGGCGATGCACAGCAAATGGGATTATTTCCCGTCGAAACCTTACATGCTCCAAGCATAGATGTGATGGAGGTCGATTTTGTGTTGGAAACGGAAATCGAGAAGGAGTCATGGATAACCCCATTCAAACAATACCTGCTAAACGGGACTTTGCCCAAAAGAAGAGGCAAAAGACGACAGGTCATTCGCAAAGCCACGCGATATGTGATGTAGGGAGGAGTAATGTATCAGAGGGGGTTCTCGGTCCCCTTACTACGGTGCATTGCCCATAATGAGACAAAGCGGGTCTTGAAGGAAGTTCACGAAGGAGAATGTGGCGACCATACTGGGGGCAGACACTAGCAAAAAAGATCCTCCGCTACGGATACTATTGGCCAACTGTGAATCGGGATGCTGCAAATTATGTAAGAAAATGTGACAAGTGTCAAAGATACGTGAAAATCCCAAGAGCTCCGCCAACGGAACTCAAGTAAATGGTTAGTCCCTGGCCGTTTGCAATTTGGGGAATCGACATAGTCGGTTCTTTGCCTATATCCAAAGGTGGTGCAAAATACGCGATAGTTGCGGTCGACTACTTCACCAAATGGGCTGAGGCAGAGCCTTTAGCCACAATCACCTCCAAGAAGGTCATTAATTTCGTTGTACAAAACATTATATGCCGCTTTGGCCTCCCGCGAACCATCATTACAAACAACGGAACTCAATTTGAAAGTAGGGAATTCAAAAATTTCTGTTTAAAGTACGGCATTGAGAAAAAGTTCACCGTAGTTGCTCATTCGAAGGCTAATGGACAAGTTGAAGCCGTGAACAAAATAATCAAGTCCATATTGAAGAAGCGTTTGGAAAAGGCTGGAGGCAAGTGGGTAGATGAACTTCCAACGGCGCTATGGGCTTATAGAACTACCCACAAGTCAGCGACTGGCCACACTCCATTCGCATTGGCATATGGCTCGGAAGCTGTTATACCCATGGAGCTTGAAGTTCCATCACATCGGGTGACACATTATGATCCTAGGACGAATCAGGATCTCTTGTTGGAATCACTAGACTTTGTTGATGAAAAATGTGAAGAAGCTGAGTTAAGGGCGGCGGCGTATAAGCACCGAGTTAAGCGGTATTATGACGAAAAAGTCCGCCCAAGAATCTTTGATGTGGGTGATCTCGTTTTGAAACGAGTTTTTCCGGTACCATCACGTATGAACCCCAACTGGGAAGGTCCATATGTCTTAGAACGGAAGCTTGGAGAGGGAACCTTCAAGCTAGCGACCGTTGATGGCATGACACTCCCCCGAGTGTGGAACAGTGAACATTTGCAACGTTATTATATTTAGCATGTTTCTTTCATGTTTTAGGTGCAATTATTTCCCGTATGTTTTTATTCCATTGATTCTTAGTTTCCTTTTAAGCATGTAATCAGACGATTTAGTTTGTTTTCATTAATAAAGGCTTGAAGCCATCTTTTCTATGAATTACCGATGTTTCTGTGCCTTATAATTCGGTGACAAACAACTGGAGTTACATTATTCTGTCTGACGTACGAACTCGCATAAACGACTCAAAATCTCCAAGTCCCCAGAGCGCGGACTGGAGCACTCTAAGTCCCCAGAGTGCGGACTAGAGTATAAACGACTTAAATCTCCAAGTCCCCTGAGCGCGGACTGGAGTACTCTAAGTCCCCAGAGTGCGGACTAGAGTATAAACGACTTGAATCTCCAAGTCCCCTGAATGCGGACTGGAGTACTCTAAGTCCTCGGAGTGCGGACTAGACTATAAACGAATTGAATCTCCAAGTCCCCTGAGCTCGGACTGGAGTACTCTAAGTCCCCAGAGTGCGGACTAGATTATAACCGACTTGAACCTCCAGGTCCCCTGAATGCGGATTGGAGTACTCTAAGTCCTCGGAGTGCAGACTAGAGTATAAATGACTTGAATCTCCAAGTCCCCTGAGCGCGGACTGGAGTACTCTAAGTCCCCGGAGTGCGGACTAGAGTATAAACGACTTAAATCTCCAAGTCCCCTTAGCGCGGACTGGAGTACTCTAAGTCCCAAGAGTGCGGACTAGAGTATAAACGACTTGAATCTCCAAGTCCCCTGAATGCGGCTGGAGTACTCTAAGTCCCCGGAGTGCGGACTAGAGTATAAACGACTTGAATCTCCAAGTCCCCTGAATGCGGACTGGAGTACTCTAAGTCCCCGGAGTGCGGACTAGAGTATAAATGACTTGAATCTCCAAGTCCCCTAAATGCGGACTAGAGTACTCTAAGTCCCCGGAGTGCAGACTAGAGTATAAATGACTTGAATCTCCAAGTCCCCTGAATGCGGACTAGAGTACTCTAAGTCCCCAGAGTGCGGACTAGAGTATAAACGACTTGAATCTCCAAGTCCCCTGAATGCGGACTGGAGTACTCTAAGTCCCCGGAGTGCGGACTAGAGTATAAACGACTTGAATCTCCAAGTCCCCTGAATGCGGACTAGAGTACTCTAAGTCCCCGGAGTGCGGAATAGAGTATAAACGACTTAAATCTCCAAGTCCCATGAATGCGGACTGGAGTACTCTAAGTCCTAGGAGTGCAGACTAGAGTATAAATGACTTAAATCTCCAAGTCCCCTGAACGCGGACTGAAGTACTCTAAGTCCCCAGAGTGCGGATTAAAAAATATTCTAAGTACCAAAAATGTGAAATAAGAGATGTACAATTCTAAAGAATCTCCGAGCCATGTGAAAATGGATTGGAGGTTCATGTGACTCACAAGAACTTGAGTTTTGACCACAGTTATACAGAAAGCTAAAAAATAGGAGTCATTTAAAAGACGAAGAAACTAAACTTTATTCATTGATCCAAAATGGGGTTGTACAACCACTCCTCCAAAACTCGAAGTCAAAAGTCTGTCTACTTGACTACGAAGGTAAATAAATGAATATGATTACATGATCTAAGCTAAACCTCGTTGAACGAGTGTAGTGGCTACTTCTTCGATTTCTTTAGCTTCTTTTCCTCCTTTGTTTTCTTGGATGACTCCTCCCCCACACGCTTTCTCTTGGACGTTTTGCTCGCCAAAGAAGCGGTGTCAGTAGTGGGAGGAGGAACATCCAGTGGTTTGGATTTGCTAGGAAGAATGACTTTTAGAGGCCTGTTCAACAGGTCGTCAAGTTCTACTACTTGGGACTCGACCTTGATCTCAACCTTCTTCTTTTTCTCTTCAGCAAGCTGCTCCTTCATACTCACTTTCGAAGTGTGTCCTAAGGCGCCCGTAATTTCAATTTCATAACTCCCTTCGACGGGGGACGAAGTTTCAGACTTATCATCGTCAAGCACCCCAATCACCTGAGCATCAGGACCGGGGGTTACTCCCACGTGAGTATCATTGCTCGCTTTCCCCATCTCCTCCTTGGCGTCATCGCTCCTTGGGGTCGGTTTAGGATCAAAGTGGCCTGCATAAAAATACAAAGGACGAACGTTAGAATACAATAACCTATCGCCGAAAGCGACGGTTCTTCGAACTTTAAGAAAAAGAGTTATATACCGGTCTCTTGCTGGCTTTCAACCGTCCGAGGAGTCTCACCCTCTAGGATGGGAGATAGCACGTGAATGCCGAGGCCAGGGTCTTTCGGATCGTAACCGGCATGCTGTTCGAACGAATCAAGTACTGGTCGATCAACTTATTGAGTAGGAGGAGGAGCTGAAGGCCCGGTTCCAGACGGACCAACTATGTCATTTTTCTCCTTTGATGGAGAAGAGCCTTTGCCAAAAAGGGCCATTGCTGCAGACAGGTCTGAAGGGTCGTTCCCTCTGAGAAACTCTTTTACTAAAGCATCCTCATCAACCTCCTCGGCACCCTATTCCACCTTTCTAATCTTTATCAAAGTATCCCATGCCTCGGCTAGAGATTTGATGTAGCCCTCACCAAGAAAAGTCAAGTCCCAATGCATGAGAACACGGGCGTTATGTTCAGCTATCAACGGGTCGAACATGCACTTGATCTCCTCTCTACCGGCCTCTATAGCCACCTCAAGGCGAGAGTCAATCTCCGTAGATGCTATTCTTTTTCCCTCTTCACGGGCTTCATCCTTCACCATCCCGACCTTAGAAAGCTCATCGTCGAGCTTTGCCTTTAAGAGTCGTGTAGCAACAATCTCGTTGCAGTATCGTTGGGACTCCTTTTGAGCAGCTATCTTCTCTTCTTTCTCCTTAGAGAGTAGCTCTTTCAACTCTTTAACCTACAGGGCGATTACATCCCTTTCTTTTTGAACAGAGTCCTTTTCTAAAGCCAGGGCTCCACAGCGTTGGACCGCTTCGTCAATTTCCTTTTTATGAGTCATCTCTAGGCGAGTGATGGCCTCCGCAGTATCTTTAGCACTCTGTTCGGCAGCCTCGAGTTGGGACTTGTACAAAGAGAGTTCTTCATCCTAATTTTTGATAATGTCTTTATCAAAAATGGCTTCAAGCTTCAAGCATTCGATCTCATGTTGACGCTCAATAGAAACTTCCGAGACTTTTTCAACTAAATGAACAAACGCATCATGTTGAACATAAATGTCGTTGTTGCAAGTGATGGCACTCTGCTTAACATGTCCCGGAATGTGATGGATTGCTGGAAGGAACTTCAGACCATCAAAGCAGATTTTGGGAAATTTAACTTTAAGCTCGACCAGCTTCTCCGATATCGTCGGGTCTACTGCAGGAATAGGGGGAGGTGGCTTTGAAAGTTCTATTCTCTTACGATGTTCCCGAGACTGCCGTGTGCTAGATGAACCAGAATGTTGATCACAAGGAACATCAAGTTGATACCCCTTCAGCGAAGACTTCTCTCTGCCTTGTTCTGTTTGAGAAGGAAGAACGCAGGAGTATGAAGACTGGCAGTGTGATTTCTTTCGATAAGTCGACTCTCGGGGATAGTTGTCTCGGTCTCTAGAGTCGTCTCTGTCCCGACGCTTGCCGGTGCCCGAATCCCGGCCAGAATGATGAAAAATGGATGAGCCATGAAGACGATCAAATCCGTGGGAGCGTCCCATGTCAACTGCATAGAATGAGAATAGCGACAAGTTAGAAAAGATCGGGGTGATGGCAAAAATTGAAGTGTAGGGTGAAGTGCACGTGTATGTGTGTGTCCTAGTGTTCCCCCCCGATGGACCAGTTTCTTTATCTTTACTAATAGGAGTTTTTTCTCCCTAGACATGGCTTGAGCGCTTGCATTTCCTCTGGCGGGCGAATGAAGCTTAAGCGCCTCTGAGTCGTCGAAACCATAATTGAGCAGATCGTCAGGGATGGTGAGATTCTATAGACCTTTCAGTGAACTTTCTAAGGGTTGGGGGGAAGGTTCTCTCTCCTCCGGAATAAGAGTAACTTTAGAAGTTCCACCCACTTTCTTCCTCCTCAACTTATAGGTCAATTTCTTTTTTCCCTTGGAAGGGGAAGATGACGTTTCAATATCGTGGACTTCGACTATCGGGTCTTGAGTGGGACTAACATTTTCACCCGGTACTTCGGGCGTCTTGCCTTCTCTAATTTCTCCCTCTTCTGGCGTGTCAGGGGCGTTACGTGTTGAAGGCCCAGCCTGCTTTTTTCCTTTGCCTGAAGCAGGTCTGGATAGAGTGACGCCTTGGGGAAGGCTTATTCGGCGACCTTCCGCCAGCAGCCCGAATCTCGCATGTGACTCATTTAAAATGAGAGATTTGATGTCCCGATCTTCTGCAGGGAGGGCCCGGATAGTTGCAACAGCTTCAAAGTACCCGAAGCCTTCGGGACGTGGATTGATACCTGAAAAAGTGGATAAAGAGTCAGAAAAGATGTAGATTTTGCCAAATTCAAGTGTTGATCTAGAAAACGAACTTACTCCCTTCTACTCATCTCCTGGCGAAACCGGGAGGAAAACGCACGTAGAACCACTCTTTCTTGTACTGGGCAAATTTGCTCCATGCCCCAGTCAGGATTTGGCATTTACTATGTGGCTCTAGAAATATGAAAGATGGGTTGTCCGACCGTCTCTTGAAGCGATAGATGTAACGAATATCGCCGGAAGCAGGAAGCCTAAAAAGGACACTCATGAAGAGGATGCAAGTCCCGTATATGAATGCATGGCTATTTGGATGTAATTGAGAGGGGGCAATCTCGATATATTGTAGCACGTCGCGAAGAAAGGAATTGAATGGTGGTACGCTGCCAACCCAGCACATAAACCTGTTGCAGGTTGTATATCCGACTGGGGGCAAGTGCGGATGATCATGACTCGATGGAACTAACACGTCATCAAAGGGGATTCCATGAACAGAGCATATCCGACGGAGTGTACTTTCATTAATCTTTGAGGCCTGGGAATCGATTGGGTCGTCTAAGAAAATCGCTGCCTCCAGAGCATCGGGAGCTAAGTCGACATACGCCGTTGTAGGACTCGGTAAGTCTTGAGCAGGGGTAGTTGACGGGTTTGAGGTTCCTATAATTACTTGTTGGGAGGATGGCCCGGGTCTATCCGAGATCGTAGCAGAGCTAGATTTCCTAGACATCTCTATTAAAGATTGAATCTGACAAAGACACTGGATTGAGAAAATAAGTTTGAGCTTCAAATTGTCGTCTTCGAAGACCGTCATCGCTGACCATCTACGAAGGCTTGTCGTAAGACGGTTTATATTTTGAACTCGACATCATCACTGCATTTTAAGGGTTATTAACTATTAAGCAGGATTAAGTCCAAGTTTTCAGTTGTTTAAAAACACAGAAGTTATCAGTCTGGATTATTCTATATGCTTTGTTGTTTAAGTCCGTCCTTGTTCATTAACATATGTTCAGGCATGGGATGTGTTAGGTCAACTGTGCGTTAGGTTCGACTAGCATTGCTGTTGTGCACAACTCCTCTATCACCCACCATTGCCGTTCGGCATATGGCACAGCGTGCCGAACCACAATCATGCCGAGCCGCATCGCTCGGCCTTCCATACTTCCATCTGTCTTCTCCACCGTTCGGCATAAGGGAGTCATGCCGAACCACCTACATGTCGAGCCGCATCACTCGCCATTCTACTCTCAACAACGACACCCTTCCACTTATCAACTCCACCGTTCGGCATGCGGCGTATCGTGCCGAACCGAAGTTGTACCGAGCCACAACGCTCGGCACCCCGTACTTAACAACAATTTTATCCTTTTCCTCCATCCCTACCGAACGACATGGTCGACTAGTTCGGCAAGTCATACCGGGTTATGTCGATCGGCATTCTAGCCAATTCCTACTCCTCCTCTGCTCTTCCCTCCAGCCTCGTTCGGCATGGAGGAACCATGCCGAACCACAGCAGTACATTTCCACTAACTCCCTCCTTCACGTACCTCTGACCTCTTTTTCTTTCCTCCACACCGCCTAGCCTTGGAACGTATCATAATCGCGATTCGATTCCCTCATCCACGCGACTCCTATTGGCCACGGTTGTACAGAGATTCGCGAACTTGAGTCTCGCGCTAAGTTTATTAACAAGGGGTAAGTGTTTAAAGAGACGGGTCATTACCTAGTAAATGGCTCGAAACTTGGGGGAATTTTGGAGTAAGGAGCACGGTTTAAATTAGTTTCGATTGATTTGGGAAAGAAGGGAGGCAACGTACAATGTTCAAGGAGAGAAGGGTGGTCAATTCTTTGGAGTCTGTTAAAAAGCAAGGTTCGTAAGCACAGGATAGCGGAAGTAAAAGTAAGAAAAGAGAAGAAGAAAGGAAGTGCCGACCTTTATAGGGGGAAGAAGGGAAGTTGAAGGGACCATGACCGGTAGAACCGGTCAAAGCACGTCCCTCGTTCGGCATCAACTCTGTCGCTCGGCATTTGTATGTCGTTCGGCATCAGCATGTCATTCGGCATACATTGCCTCAATCGGTATTCAAGAGGAAATACTATCGAGAAGACTAAGCCAAGACTTGAAGCGAAGCACGGAGGACTCGTGATTCAAAGCGCATCACGTTCGACCACATGATGCACTTTGGGGGGCAAGTGTTACCTGGAGGTTTGACCAGGCAACTGGGTCGATCGGCATTCAATCACATTCGGCATCCAGGGACGTTCGGCACAACTGGATCGTTCGGCATTCAAGCTTCGATCGGTATTCAGGCTCGTCGTCATTCCACACCGTTCGGCATCCAGACCTTGTTCGGCATTGAGGGCCGTCCGGCACAGCATGTTCGTTCGGCATTCAGCCTCGACCATCATTCAACCTCGTTCGGCATTCCCTCCCTCAATCGGCATCGGGGTCTCGATCGGCATTCATGCCCCAATCGGCATTCAGGTCTCGATCGGCATTCATGTCTCGACCGGCATTCATGTCTCGACCGGCATTCAGCCTCGTTCGGCATCTTCCCTCGATCCGCATCGTAGTTTGTTCGACCAGCACATTTCACGCAACATACTGCCTCATTCGGCTTATAGACACTGCTCGGTATTTGCCGTTCGGCATTTGCCGCTTGGCATTCATGGATCGGCACACAGAAGTTACTTGTTTTGGGCCGAGGTATCTTGGTGCTAGGCCCACCAGGGAAGTCCAACCCATCTTCGTCTATAAATAGAGAGGCAGGGGTACAGTGAAAGGGACCTTTTTTGGGGAGAACACTGGGGAGACTCTGCCGCATTCAAGACTTATTCCTTTTACTAAGCAATTGTATTCAAGCAGTTGGTGTACGGATTGTATATGTAATCAGTCGTTGAGTAAAGCAATAAAGATTAACTTCAAAGTGGACGTAGGCAATTACGTCGAACCACTATAAATTTGGTGTTCTAGATTTATGTAGTTAATTCAGTTCATATCTCTCTGTTTTAATTTATCTTCTTCATTTATCTCTCTACACAATCTTTCTAAAGGGGGTTAGTGACCAATTAAGGTGCTAACAATTAACTTTACTTAAGTAAATTTTATTTTATAACTCAAATTCATACTGATATTTTTTTTCTTTTTATCACAATCAATTTCATTCAACTTTTCTTAAGTAACTTTCATCTTATAATTCATTTCATTAATTCATTCCATTCAACTTAACTTAAGTAAAATTTCATTTCATAATTCAAATTCAACTTTCTTATTTCATTAATCATTTCTTAAGTTTATAATCATTTTATACAAATGTATCTTCTTTTACACAATATTATTAAAATTATAGTTATCTCAGAAAGCTATGACTAAATCTTAAAACATCCTTTGCGAATTTATTTTACAAACAATTTACAAAGATACGATTTAATTTATTATTTGTTCACCTTCTCTTAAGTTCGTATCTAAATAGTATTTTCTTTTTTTACTACTCAAATTATTCATTTAACATTTCTTAGAACATTAAATAAGTGTATAAAATTTCTTTTAACAACTTAATTTTTTATATATAAACATTTCTTTAAACACAATTTCAATTCGAAACATTTTTTATTACTTAAGTTCAAACTTGTATAATATTGTATTACATATTCATATTTAACATTTCAACTTTTCAGACATTTCTAGTAAGTTTTATTTATGTTTTTAGAATGTAATTAAGGGTTATACAAATTTATCTTATTCATTTTAGTTAACAGGAATGTTCTATAATTTACACATGTTTTAAATTTCCTTTATCTTGAAATTTAAGAGTTATAATTTAACTTATCATATTTCATTTAAACACTTAGCTTCAATTTCTTATTTCTCATTTTAGAAGTTTCCAACTATTCAAAAAAATTCACTTATTCCTATAATTGAAAATCATTAATTAACAAGAACTTAAGAATTCAAATACTGGGTTCATTTCAAATCATTTTGAAATAATATATATATACTCATATCTTTTATATATATCAAATCATATTTAGAAATTTTAAATCAAAATCTGTTTATCGAACAAAATGCGTAGCAAAGCTTCTAAGTGGCTTCCCCCACTTTGAGACTCGAAAATGAATGTCGATGATGCGGCTGTCATCACCGAAATTATTTTCCAACGACTGAAAAGGGGAGTATATGATTTATTTCCTTTTGTAACACTTCTGTTCGTAAATATTTTTAAATAATACTAATTATTATATCACAATCTTAGAAAACAATTTCAAAAGCACCGGGATTTAAGTTCTCAAATTCTCAGCTTTTAAATCTTTCTATTTATAAGCTATATTATAAATATACTTATACAATTCCATTACCTTATTATGAAAACATTTTGTTAATTTACATCTTTGTTATTGCAAACAATTCTTATTGTAATTAGATTTCAATTCAATCTAATTATCGAACGCTTCGTAAAATACAGTTCACAAAGAATTCGTTTTTATTTTAATTCAACCAATAATTATTGATAACTAAATATTATCATCTCCTAATAACTAATAGCCATAAATAAATTCGTGTTTTCATAAACCTATATGGTTATTTATGGAAGATTATTTCATTTTATATATAAAATATAATTTGGGTAAAATTATTTCATTTACCCTATCTTAAAACAATATTATGTTGACTTTCCTCGTTTAAGTGTTTAGAAACCCCTATCAATAACATGGCGTCCCAAGCACCGACCAAAGTTCATAAAAAACTCAACAGATAAGTAAACACAATATAAAACATTTTATAACACTAACAAGTATGCGCTCTCATATATACATATACACTCAAACAAACTCATTATAGGGTATTATTACCCTATCCCTAATGAGTCAAACCCCAAAAAGCTAAGGTTATCGCTAGACCAAAGCTCTGATACCAAATGGGACGACCCGCATTTCAAAAGATTTAAGTCGACAATAACCACACATGTCCAACTCAAATAAACAGTTCATGAAGCTATTTATACTATACATTTGATTATTATTTACAGCATCTATCAGAGTTATATATACAACAGAATAATAGAATAATGCAGCAGAACAATATAATGCAAGGAAATAATACTAGTAATAATATAACAAGTCTTCGTCTTTGTCCTATAGCACAAATGATCTTCAATGCCCTGAAAACTCAGGGCTGACTAAGCATAAAGTAAAACAATACACTCGGGTAAGAACTAAAATATTCTTATGTGAATAAAATCAATATCACGTATAACATGAGTGTAATAGCATCAGAAATGTGTACGGGGTTTTACATCTCATATCTACTGTATAACGTGCATGCAATAACCCAAGAGATGTTACGGGATTTTCCGTCTCTTAAGGATCCGTCAAAATACTATATATAGTAGAATACGCTATATATGTAATGTCTAATCAATAAAATAAATATTTTTCCTAGCGTTAAGGCTTTACATTAATCCCCTTTAACGTGTTTTTAAGCATTGTCGTAAAGTTTGCATATAACGCCTCAGTAGCACATCGGAGGATAGGGATGCTCTGTGATACGACAACACTAAACCAAACTCGTAGTGGTCTCGTATAAGGATAAAAGTATGACAAGGCACGTAAGGCAATGCCCAAGGTATGATACTACAAGTGCGGGTCGCAGGGCTGGTGGTAACGCATCGTAACCACGATCGCCCACCGCGTCCATCCATCCCATATCGAGTCAAAGAGAGGTCATCCCAAATCAAGCTACACCAATCGAAACCAACATCATGGAAATAGTATGGACCGAGTCCAAAAAGAAAATCGAAGAACGGATGTCTGCTAGAGGTAGCTACCCTCATTGGCCTTGTCAAGCCGTCCTGTTTTAGTCATTTCAAATTGACCCAAAGTGTCGGGGCTATCGATCATCGTTCTCTTTCTTCAAATCCAAAAAATGTTCACCAAATCCAACCACTTCATTCTGGAGTCTCATCCGCATACACAGTTGTTAAAGTGGTTCCAATATTGAGAGAGAGTATGCCAATAAGAGGCCCCGGTCTCTTTAACAATCAAACTTCGATTTTCACACCGGTTGGTTCGTTTATATTTCGAAAACGATTCATACTTGATATCAAAATACCATATTCATTTCAAAATATCATTCATTTCAAAATTATCATATTCACTTCGAAATCAATTTTATTCCAAAAATCATTTTGAATTTCGACTTTGGTTATAACCTCATTAAACCACATTCACATTTAAACCAATGATAAACATTCCAACTTTGCACAGTTTAAAATTTGTAGAAAATAGTTTTAATAGTTTTAAATAGTTTAAAATAGTTTATAGATTTAAAATAGTTTAATATAAAATGGTTTGAGTATTGAAAATGGTTTATATAGTAAAATAGTTTGGAAAGTCAAAATAATTTGAATATTTAAAAAAATAGATTTTAAACAGTTATAATAAAATAATTTATTTTGAAAATAATTTCAAATCAAACTACTTCTTTCCATTTCAACAAAACTGGACCCAGGTCCAAATTTCAAATCCTTTAATTCAATCGACTCAATTTCGATTTAAATTCAAATCAACTCAATTTTGATTTCAATTCACATTAATTTCAATTCAAATTAATTTCGATTTCAATTCGAATTAATTCGATTTCAATTCAAATAAATCTCAATTTCGATTTTCATTGATTCGATTCAAATAGTTTAAGTTTCAATTTAATTCTCAATCTTAAACCATTTCAGTTTATATAAAGTTCGAGGATCAATTTCAGAATATCGATTTAAATCATTTATATCAAATTTAACTTCGATATTCTATTTAATGTTCAAATCTTTAAAATAATTCAATTTCGAGCCCAAATTAGAAATATCCATTTATATCACTTTTACTTAAATAAAAATTCGAAGTTCAAGTAAAAGTTCAAACCTTTAAAACAATTCAATTTATATAATTCAAGTCATATTTCAATCATAACTCCAAATTCAAATTAACTTCTTTAAAACAATTTATTTTAACAAAATTTAATTTCAACATTTCAAAACTCGAATTCGAAATTAATTCAATTCTCATAAATTCAATTGTTTATTCTTTAAAAAGGATATTATTTAAATAATTTCAAAACCAAGAATTTTAAAACCATTTAATTTAACCAATTCAGTGTCTGTATATAATTTTCTATCGTATGGCCAAGTGATCAATTATTTCGATTTTAATTTCAGGCATGGATATATATCATTTTAATCCAAATCAAAGTGTCATAGGTATATATCATTTCAACCTATTTCTTAATTTATTATAAATAATTCCAATAACAGTTTATACATATACAGGGTTATAACGGGATATATATAAAATAAATAAACATCCAATCATCCAAAATATCAACCAATAACATCCATCACAATCAACATCCAAATCAGCCAATAAATCATAACAGTTAACTAGTTATCAATATTGGGTGATTAACTAGCAATTTAATTTCAATTTCGAATTTAATTGTTGATTTATATTCTTATCAGTTCAAACCATATGTCAATTTAAATATTAGTTAAATTACTAAATAACAGTCAATAAAAATAAATCACTTCATGATTTGATCTAACTAACATCAGAATATTTTAGTAATTTGTGAGCGGTTTAAAACACTTACCTTTATTTGAAACTGAAAGTTTTTCAGCTTCAAATAAATTCCAATCCAGCTCCATGACGTAGACAATGTCGATACAAATCCAATGCAACTTGTTTCACTCGAATCGAACCTCGCATATAATAGTTATGCAAATTTAAACATAACGATTTTAATTAAAATATAATTAACTAAAAAAATAGCTTAAACAAAACAACTTCAACAGCCCTACTTCCTTCTCCCGCTCCAGGCACCGCATGGAACTCGTTCGCTTCTCTTTTTTTCAACACAATCGACGATCGCTCCATCCAGCAACCGCCGATGCCCCTCGTCGTGCACCACAAGAGCCAATTCCATCATATTCAGAAGATGGCTTTTCAAAATTGAATTATTTTAATTAAATTCTACGCGTTTCAAGATCGCACGGCCAAATGATAAGTCCAATCGCTACGAAACTTGAAATCCTATAATAATTCACTATTATGGATCTGATGAAACTAGTTTCGTCGAAATCCGAGACAGTGACTAAAAAGGCTATTTTTACACGTTAATTAAAACCAGAAATTTCCAAAACCAATTTAATCACTTTAAATTCAATTTTAAAAGTTAAAAATTTTCATTCTTGTTTAAATAAAATTTAAATCAACTTTCGACATCATTTTCATTCATATTAAACTCAGGATTCAATTATTTCAATAATTTAAATAATTTGCAATATTAAATTTAAACAATTTAATTATCTAATAAATCACTATAATTGAAATATAAGCTATTTAACTTATAAAATTTAACTTTTAAAATGAAGTCAAATAATAAAACGACTACTTCCATTTTACAGTAAATTAACATCAATGCAATTATTTACAATTCAATATTATTTAATTTACTATCTTATATAAGTTATCATCTCTTATCTTATTGAATTTTGTTATTCAAAATTTTTATCTAAGTTCATATCCAGTAAATTACATTAATAAATCATTAAATTTTTATTTCTAACCATTTTTGTTCAATAATTATATTAAATTTAATAATTAAAAATACAGGTCGTTACAATTTATAAGGTTAGAATTTGGTTTAGGGCCATTGAAATTTGAAAAGAGAGGCTGTTGTTAATTAGAAATAAATGAAATGAGGCTTTAGGAAATGAAGTTTGAAAATGAACGAAAATGTAATAAAGTAGTATTGAAATAAATTAAATATAAACAGCCTTTGTAAAAGTAGCAGGTATTAAAAAGAGGTGAAGAAAAGAATTAAAAATATGAAAAGTAGTTCACGTTTGCGAAATGAAAAGGCTCCGGACAATGTAAATGGAAAGGATTAATGGAACAAATGAGGAAACAATGAAATGAGTGTGGCAATTATTAATTAGAAAGGGAATGGACGGACCAACTCTACACTGTAAACAAACTTTTGGAATTCAAATTTCAAAAACATATATTCACTCAATTAATTTTGTTAACGCCAAACACACTAAAATTGACATCCACTAAAGATTTAATTAACACATAATAAATGAAAATAAATTATGTACACAAGTTTGTGTAATTAATTAAGAGAATATACAACATTAAAAATATAACAGCATAAATGAGGTAATATAAATAGGTGTATAAATATAAATATGTACATCTTTATCGCTACTTATAGTTTATATTCAAAAATAAAAGGTATGAAAATAATCCACATAAGGAGGCAATGAATGTAAGAGTAAATTAGAAGGGTGAAGATGGAAAGGTAAATTATGTTGCAATTAAAATTTAATCAACTCTAAGTGAAAAATAAATAGTCAAGTATAAATCTATTTACCCCTTTTACAATCTCCTATTAACATTTAATTTAATACCGTATGAGATTTCAAATCTAAATAATCCATTTTTTTAATGATATAATTGGATTTGAAACATAAGTTTATATTTAGGTATAAATATATATCCAATAAAATAAAAGTAAATTTGGAATCAAATTTGAGTACTTACAATTTAAACGTAATATTTCTCATTGAAATACTCATTATATTTTTAACACAAAACGTAAGTTGCACATATCACTAATTAATTACCATTCACTTCTATTTCTTTTGAATGGCAAGATTTAGTTACTATTAATTATAATAATTAAATCTCAAAACATACCCTTATACTGGGAAGATAATTAATCCAATTGTTTTCCTTTGAAATCCAATTCTTTATGTAAAACCTAAGATTTAAATACTAAATTAATTCCAACATTTGATTACAACCATAATAAATTCTTAGTTCCATATTAACTGAAATATTTAATTACCCTAATTTTAATTGATTACAAAATTAAATTTCAGAATGGATTAACTAAATGAGTGAGAAATAAAACGATTGTTATATTTTATAGTAATTTGAATATCTATACATTTGTTGTTTACAAAAAAAAGGGTTATAAATTTACTTACCAAATAACTGATTTCTTTTTCTATGCTAAAACCAATTTCAATTAAATAACATATGGTTTCTCCTTTAATACATCATTTATTTTATTCCTTATTAAACTTTACAATTATATCCAAATTAAACTTTACAATTATATTCCAATTAGAGATAGACATTCATTTTATTCTTTACAACATTAACATTTGTTATTTCAAATCTTGTTGTTAATATGCAACCCAACGTTGTTTTACATCAATAAATTGTAAATTTTTAATTTCTGATTTTGCATTTCAATGTCTTATTTAATTTAATACTTTTAATTGTCAAAAATACAGGTCGTTACATAAGTATAATGCATGTTCCTTGAGTTTTCTTAACAAATACGTGCATGTATCTTGCATCATATAGGAAATATATTAATAGTACTACACATAACATCCTTAGCTTGAATTTTCTCAACAAATGGTGAGTATGCAAGTAATCTAATGATAGAGGACAACTTTATATACTAGAGATTCATTAATATTTAATTTATATTAAAGTGATGTCAATTTATGGAATAATGTATTTCTTACGGAATACCCTTGTGATTCAAGTGTTGGACATATCTGAAACCACAGTACAAGTACTTTATGCATGCACTATTCCAAGAAACTATTTTGGGCTTATTGCAGTTCCACTTAAACTATGTTTATACACATATAAGTATATAAGTTTTAACTTATATAATGTATATATGTATCTTATCAATTAAATCATATTTAATTACTTTTAATTATTATTAATTAAACCATATTTAATTAATTTGATTCCTATTAATTAAATTATATTTAATTAATTCATGTTCTTGTTAATTAAATCATGTTTAATTAAATTAAATTTTTATCAATTAAACAATATTTAATTAATTTTTATTTGATTTATTTAACTAATTTGAGTAAATTTTATTATATTAAAATTTCAAAAAAATTATATTGTTCATCTCAAACCATTTAGGATGAATAACCAACTATAACATTTATAATTTTGTTTATATATACACACATCAATATATGTATGTGTGTGTATTAGTAAACTTTTAAATAATTATTTATTCAATAAATCATTTTAGTTAATTAAATTTTTTAATTAAGTACTTTACTTAATTTGAAAATTTTAATTTATTTATCCTAAATAATTTTAGAATAAATATACAACTATAATAATTATAGTTACATACATATATCAAACATATATGATTTTAATTAATTAACTCTTAGTTAATTATTTAATTTAATTTAATTAATCATGCTAAATAAATGTATTATAATTTTGAATTAATTATTTAATTTATTAAAATAATTTTGAAAATTTTGAATTTTTTTACAACCTTTATAAAAATTCCTTTTGTATTCTAAAATTAGTTTTAAATTTAAAAAATATATTTAAAATTTCAAATTATTTCAAATCTTAATTTGAAAATTAGCCTAAGACTTAAAATAAATCCGGGCCTTACATTTTGACCAACCTATTGAACTTACTCCACCCATTGGGTTAGGCTAATAGCCAAAGAGGGGAGAATATTTTGTATCCAACCTAAGACCTATATACTATTATTCTAGACACCCATCAGATAGATATATTTATTAGTTGGACCATAGTACTGGTTAATTAGACAATATAGACTATATGGGCTCCGATATCATTAAAGGAACCGGTATGTTGCATAGTGGGTGAAAAGGATAAATTTCAAAAAAAATCCCTATTTGGATTTTAATCGGCCTATAAAGTCTATTAAGTAGCATAAGATCCAATATATATTAAAAAGTCATATTTCATTTAAAATATTTTATACTTATTTGATTAATCATCTGAATCTAAATTTTTGTGTGATTATTTTGAATATATCATACACACACACAGATATATATATATATATATATATATATATATATATATATATATATGTATGTATGTATATAATATAACAAAATAACATTTAGGCATGTGATAGGTCTAATTGTTATCTATGGAATTGAGTTAGTAGATCATAAATGTAATAAGAATGTGCTTAACTGGGAGTTTTGTTTTCTATTGGTTAGTTGGGTGAAAATTCATATTCCTATTTGTAGGTAGAAATAAGAGGGTGTAAGTGTGACATAGGTGCAATTAATTGGGAATTTTGTTTTGCAACTATTGGTGCTTGAATTGACATATTTTTACATCGGGTGTAAATTATAAAATGGAACATATGTATGACATGAAAATATATTTGATAGAGTTAGGAGTATGCCCTAGGGGAAATTATGTAATTTGTTACATATATCTAACTCTGTGACTAATCTTGTTCATAATAAAAGTATTTTTTTTCTATTGTATATTTTGTTATATATGGTGATATAATTAATTAAGTTATATAAATAAGAAAATCCTTAAATGAAATGCCATATGTTTGTAATTGCAAATAGTTGCAATCGTGAGTATTAATCATAGTGCAAAATAACATTTTATTTTAAATATTCATGGTCAAAATGTTTTGAGAAAAGTTATTGTTACATCTGCTGAGACCAAAGTATGTAACGCCCTCCAAATGTTGGGAAGTATATTACTCATGATCGTTGGAGGCTCCAAGGGGTTATGTATTGATATTTATTGAATAATTATGGAATGACTCACTCGAGGATTTCCAACAAGTTAATGACAATTAAGGTGAAACAAGAAATCTCGAAGTGGCAATATTACACAGTTCTCTTGAATTGATAATGTTATTGAACTTCAACATGGATACTCCACTTTGATTATAGTTAAATTACAGTATGACATCCATCAAATGACTATACTTAGGTCTGAGTTAAAACATTGGGATTGAAACACTATTTAATAGAGAAATCTTCTCATTAGTTATAAGAGGTTTGTATCATGATCAACTATAGTCAACCCAAAGTGGTTTTGGCCACTGTGGTATAGTTAATAATAAATGTAAGTATAAAACCACAGACTTTGTTTATGAAATAGCAAAGTTAAATGTGGACAATATTGGAATTTTAACCAAAACCAAATTCGATAATTCCTAAAGCGATATAGTGTTGACGAAGAGAATTAATGTAAATAATCATTACTCAAAGATACCGCTTAAAACGATAAAATTGGATTTTACTGAAAAGGATGCATAAGCGATAATTTAGTCAAAGTGTCATACCATTAGTTAAGGTGAAGCGTGAACATTAACATTCGATTATTTGATATTAATCGCTGACTAAATTTATGCATGCGAGTCGCACAACCGCATTATTAGATACTTCGAAATACTACAATATTTAATTGACTTATAAATTATTATAAATTAATTAATATTTATGAAATATTAATTATTTTTATTTGATGTATTGGGTACCATTAGTATTTTTGGGTGTCACTAGTAATTAATTGGGTACTTATTTAAAAGTTACATGCATACATATCGATATGCGATATCGATACACATTTAAATTCGATTTAAATTTCGCTAATTACCAATTGGTTTTAGAGGATTCATTGGCACATTAATGCCTTGTTATGGCCAGCCTAAAAAGAGGGAAGAAGAGAGAGGTTTCAAATTAAATTGCGAGTCAAAATTAAAGGAAGAATAAAAGGGGGAGATAATGTCTCTTCTCCTTCTTACATTATTTCAAATGATCCAAAACCTTCCTTTACCGTTGTTTTTTAGAAGTTCCTTCTCCTCTTTTCCAGTTATGAAAACTCCATCACCGTAACTCCATTTCTAGCTAAAAAATACAAAGAGCAAAAAAATACATCAAATCAAATCAAAAGGTGGTATTTCAAGCTAGTAGCGAAACAAGAGATTGATTCAAGCGTGGATCTTAGATAATCTTCTATTCAAGGTGTGATCGTCACCAACATCTTTAAGGTATATCACTTGTTTACATTTTAATTCACATGTGTAATTTGGTGGATAATTTTTAGAATGATTCCACATTCACATATGTTGCATTATCCAAATCTCTATGATTAAATTGATGTGTTTTTATTCATTAAGTAATACCGAATTATGGTTTTTTGTTTAAAGAAATTATTTTATATTTGGAGATCATATATATATATATATGATTTCTTATTGTAAATGTTATTAAAATATATTGTAATTTCTCAAAATCATTATTTTAATTTTAATTTCAAAATCCAAATTCTATATGTTATTTTAAAAAATGTTTTGATTATATATGTCTGTGGTTAATTGAAAATTAACAAACATAATTAGAGATTTCAAATAGCCTAAAAAATGGTAATGAATGAAGAAGTGAATGAACCAAAGTTTGTTTTATAAATTATTTACTAAATCAAAGCTAGATTTTTATTGAAACTTAATTTCAAATCTAAATTTTTTGACCGTGTGAAATTAAATCAAAAAGGAATTTTTTTTCAGATGGGAACTCTACATACACACACACATTAAATAGTCAAAGAGACATTTGAATATCTAGATCTGGATCTCGTAAATGGTAAGAAAGGAAGGAGTAAATTAAGGATAGTTTAGCTCTTGATCTCCTTCTACCTAAAACCAACATATGCTTTCAATTTTGGATTTTAACATGTATAATTAAATGCACATATTTAAATAACATTTTTAAGAAAGCGGATACGTATATGGATGGCGAATGTGTTTGTTATAGATATAAATTTCAACATCTATATATGTACACATTAACTATGAATATGTATTATATGTTACACATGTACTATATATACATGAGAATATTATGATATGCTCATATACTGTACAAAATATCACATAATTGAATTCATTAATTGATTTATCAGATCTAATAAACCCATTTAGACTTCATAGACCCAAAAAAATCTAAATAGGGATTTTTTTGAAATTTACCCAATTTATCCACTACAAACCGGCTTTATTCCTACAATAATATTGGAGCCCAAATAGTCTATGCAATTTAATTAACAACTTTTAGGCCAATTAATAAAGCATATATATCATTTGGGTGTCTAGAATAGTAGTGTTTATGTTTGGTGTTGGATAATCAAGTACTCTCCCTTCTTTGGCTACTAGCCTGGCTCAATGATGGTGTAAGTTCAAAAGGTTGGCCCAATTATAAATGCCTAAATTGATTTGGGCCTTAGGCTAATTTTCATAATTAACTATGAAAGTTCAAAATATAATTTAAATATAAAATATAAAATGTATAGAAGTTATAAAATAACTTCAAAATTCTTTTGAAATAAATTTAATAATTTCGAAAACTATATAAATTAATTAGATTAATTAAACAAATAAATAATTAAAAGTTATTAATTCAAATAAAACATTTTTATATTATACATGTATATACATTTGTTTTAAATTGTTTAAGGTAAATAGTAAATTGAATTTTCGAATTTATTAAAAATATGTAATTAAAAATATTTTAACTAAATGAATATTTATTTGATAAATATATTAATTAAATGTTAATTAATAAAGGTATATATATATAATGATATATGTATATAAAACTATAAATGTTATTCTTAATATTCATCTAAAATAGTTTAAGATGGATGAAATAAATTTTGAATTTTGAATTGTTAATTAAATTTATAAATTAAATTAATTAAGTAAGATTTAATTAATAATATACATAAGAATATTATATGAGTTAATCAAATTATAAAAAGTTATAAATAAATTAAACTTGTATAATATGAATGCATAAACTAAGTGGAAATATGAGAAACCCAACTTAATGTCTAAGGAACGAGTACATACGTATTGTACATATACCTTGATTTTAGATGTGTCCAACACTTGAATCACTAGGTTATTTCATAAGGAATATGTTGTTCCCTAAATCAATTCCACTTAAACTCTCTGTGTGTGTGTGTGTATTAAAAATTATGAATCCTTAATATATTAGTAGTCCTCCACCATTTATATATTAATAGATTACTTGCATACTCTTTAGTTTTTGAATTTCCTCAAGCTAGATATATTACTTGTAGTACTATTAATATATTAATTAGATGAGGTAACATACATGCACGTATTTGTTGAGTTTCGTCAAGGTACGTGCATTATAGTTAGGCCATTAAAAAATGATGAGTATGCACAAATAATCTCTTTCGATTTGTTGAGTTTCCTTAAGGTTGAGACAAGATTAGGACAAAGACCATGGATTGGGAGTTATATACGATACAACCGATAAGGTGTCATCTGTTGCATACAAGCCTATGATTTGTTAAGTCTTCTCAAGGTCAGAATCCCAAGGAAAGTGAGTATTAATACCCATTAGAGAAATTGAAAGATTTCTATGCTTTCTCTTAAGGTTTTGAGAAACATAAAAGTCTAGTGGGAGCTTATTAGAAAAATGAAATAAATACAATTACCTTTTCTAATATTGTAAGAATATAAGTTATATAAAGTTAAAATATTCTAGCATGATAAATTTGTGCAACCTATATAGATGTTTGTTAGTTAAAATATAAAAATGAACTGAACTAAGATAGACATAAAAATATAAAATATACTTACCAATAAATCTTTTGGTATGTTGTCATTTCAAGACCCATTCATGAGCCAATTTACACAATCACTAAGACATCCATGCCTCGGTTGCTTAAGTATTTATTAATGTGAGACTGTGTATTGTCTTTTATGAGTTTTGAACTCTTAAACAAGAATATATATATATATATATATGACCATATATAAATGTTATATGGTGAACAATCGCAATTCACAATGTATGAAACTATGATGAAATTAGTTCATACCAAATAAGAAAGTAAACCATAATGCAAGGTCATGTATTTCATGTGATTTATTATAATATGGATCTTGTTGTGTTAGATGTAGCACTAGACCAAGAGCAGCAAGATGCACCTAAAAATTCGATCGTTGAAATATAAGTGTGTTCAATTATGTAAAGTTCAACTTATTTGATATCGTTAGATGTTAAGGAATACTAAATGCATTTTTGTAAAGAGTTTATTACGACCTTGTAGCAAGGATTTCCTTTTGAATGTTACGACCACTTAGGAAGGAAAGCAAATGTATGGGAGCAGATGTAACTTAGGTATAGTTGAGATAAAGAGAGTGAAAATTCACCTTTGCTTCATAAAGAGACATTGGAAGCAAGAATTGTATAAGATACTAAAAGATACTTAATATGGAATGAGAAATGTGATTTTTATTCCAAATGTATTTTCATATAGAAAATTGCAAATTAATTTCTTCGAGTTCAAGATATTTGATCTAAAATTCTCGATAGTAAATTAGTTATAGCATATGAAATAAAAATCTATAATAAGCAGCTAAATGAAGCTAGGCTATCATAGTAACGGCGAAAATATTGGAAGCAAACCATATAACATTTCTTAGTAGACGCATCAAGTTATAAAAAAATTATTTTCGTGGATAAATCAAATATTATTTATGAAATAATAAATATTTTCGGTATTGATCGAAAATAGATATAGTTTTATTTTATTATAAATATTAAGAATATCCATGTTAAAATAAATCTAATAATGGTATTATAACAAAAGTGACACATCAGATAATACCGAAGTATCTAAAAATTTTACTATTATTTTGGAGTTATGGCTAAGCCATATCTTGAGGAATAATTTGGTAATCATATGATTATGAATCATATGATACTGATGAATTATATCTTAGAAGATTAAGGGGGAAGCACCTATTCAGTGGGAGTGATAAAAGAGTTGGTGAACTCTTCGAATTGATATATATAGACGTATGCAATCATAAGGCTAATAATACTAAAACGGTTCTATATACTTTGTTAAATTCATAGATGAATTATCATAGAAATGAGCATGCGTGTTTGATGCACAGGTAGTGTGGCTATGATAAGTTCTTTGAATATAAAACAGAAGTAGAAAACCATAACATGCAAAGAAAATAAATATTCGATTTGATCGAACAAGTTCATGTATTAGAAAGAGTTCCAAAAGTACTAAAATTAAATAAGATCAATAAAAAATCACTCCTCCCTACGACACATAATGATGTATCGATAAGGAGTAATCGGGCTTTGTTTAATAAAGTTTGATCAATGATGAGTAAAATTGAATTGACTTTTTTACGTAAGGTCATGTACTTAAAAGTAAGTACATAAGGTTAAATCTAATTTCATCGAAGACAAAATTTAGAAGGGCATACCAAAGAGAAGTTTATAAGAAACCCCTACATATCGAAGGTCAAGAAGTTGACAGATTGTGTGAGTCGAGAGGCTACGCTTAATGTTTTCTCATGAGGGACCATATGTGGATCACCCTAATAGAGTTCGGGACCAACCAATATTGGTTGACAAATTTATGTTACAAACATTAGTTACATTAACCAAAAAACTAGATTAGTTTTTTACATATATAAAGGTAGTTTGTAAAATGTTTATCAATGTTTATTCTGTTGCACCAAGAAACAATTGTTGTTTCAAGAAACACCAACTCCGTGGCGATGTAATTTATTTTAGAAATTATTTGCAGTAAATTGGATTTGGATACAATCCAAAGAAAAAACTTATTATAGAAGATGAAATGAAATGTGACGACCGCCCATGACCCCTGCACCGAATCTAGAGATAGTGCGCTGTAAAGTGTGCCAGGCGACCATGGACGATTGTCAGGGTAGATTAAAACAACAGAATCTATCGTATTACTCACAGCGCATGGACAAAATACAATGGAACATATGTATAGTGAAGCTTTACAAAACAAGATAACATCATATAAAACTCCATAATAGTTGAATACAAGCATCCAAATAGCCAATACATCAAGCCTCACTACATAACACTCAGAGAATACAAAACAGCGGAACATCCAGTACATATAATAAGAAGATAATATGCAACCCTCCAGCTCGTCTTCGATATTAGCATCGTGAGAAGAGAACAGCACCTGTCACCTGCTACCTAGTCTGCCCGTCCCAAAAATGGACGAACAGCCCAAGGCAATAAGAATTAAAACATAAAGCCTTGAGTCAGACAACAGTCTTAGTGAGCAGTAAATTAACTAACAACATACCAAAAGAGCATAAAGGAAAAGGAATAGGAATACAACCCTCCCACTCCACCTCTTTCTACAGTGATAGCCCCCAGACACACACTAAATAGAAGCAGACATAGCAGAGCATGCAATTTAAAGTAGAGTAATAGTCATTCGAGTCAAGGGCGATGTTTTCCAAGTACCAAGGCCTAAATCAGGTAAGCACCCAGAAAATACCGCTCTTGAGTCTGAATGACGATACAGCCAAACATCCATGACTCTGGCTATCACTGTTATCATTGCTTCGATATCACCGTTAATTGAATGAACGGCACATTCTTTCAGCCGTCCGTCAAGGGCTAATGGAAACCCCGATTCTAGACATAACTCCCGCACGTCGTCGCAACCCGTGCCTAGGACTATCGAATCTGCCCAGAGTACTCGACCATCAACAATTAGTCGTTGGGACTATCGAATCTGCCCAAACGTACTCTTGCTTAGAGCATGCTAGAACCTTCAACAACGATGCTATCCAAGCCTCCTAGTCATCCTCCTCGACGACTATTCTCATATCCATTCATTATCCTCAACTCGAATCATATCACCGAGTTATCAACGTGCTTGGAATGATCCCGTCTGGATTAGACCAAGTCTTCATCACATGATTGCCTCGCTTCATCACATCCTCGCAAAGCCTCATCTTAACATCACATCATCAAATCTATGCACAAGAGCTTCATCATCCCGCTACATATGCCACGAGCAGCTTTCCCAATTCAAGAGCCTTTCCCTTAGCTTTTGAATCGTCTTTGGTCTAAATCAAACCATCAATCATCTAATTCATAACAATCAATCAAATCAAACATTAATCCAAACAATCAAGCATTCAAATAAGATCTAAGTAGACAATTATCACAATAATGGCATTTTCGTAATTAAAGAGTTGAAAGTCAATAAGCATGAAAACATGAATTATATCTCTACAAACTTGAGAAATGAACTTGCATAGGTTAACATATGATAAAATGGATGTAACATCATCATGAACAATGGATCTATATGGATCTACACTTAGGATGAAGAAAATGCATGGAAATCACTATTTTAACACCAAATCGAGCCAACAATCCGATATACTCCTTTGGATCCGCGTGAGAGATAATCACCACTCACCAAATCACCTAAACAACCTCAAATCAACACGCTTCAGATCTGGACAGCGAAGGATCAAGCTTGATCTATCACGAATCCGCTTCAAACGAAGAAATCTCTCTTGAAAAGATGAAGATCTTCAATCTAAGCTCTTGAATCTTCAATCTTGATCTTCGATTTGGATGAAAGGAAGCACTAGATTAGAGTGGAGAAAAGAAGTGAAGAAGTGTAGAAGTCGAGCTCTCAAAATGGCAGCACTTCGTCGCTTCGAAATCCGGATCCCAAAAAGTGAGAACAACCCCCTCTATTTATAGCAGAAATCTCTCTAAGTCGCTAGCTCGGAATTAGGTCGTCTGCGACCTACGACCTAAAACCCCTCCGACCTAAAGCCTCTACGACTTAACACTTAGCGCCTAACAACCTAACGACTTATTCCCCAGGCGCTTCAACGACCTAACAAGGTTACGACCTATGACTTAAGGGGATACGACATAGCACATTAGCGCACCCAAGCGACCTAACAGATGCGCTTCCATGCGACCCACCAAATAACTGGGTTACGACTTAACACTTATCTCCTAGGTCGCTCGCGACTTAAAACATAGGCTTCGACCTAACAACTTAGCAACCCACGCGACCTAACAATGCCGCGACTTAAGACTTAAGCCCTCTTGCGACCTAACACATAAGTTTTCCTCGCGAACAACTGGGATGCGACCTAACACTTAGCCAGAATATGACCTAACTGACTACTGACCTAGCGACTTAACCAAAAACGGAGCTCACGACCTAACTCTTAGGTCGCTAACCTATAGGTCGCTCCACCATACTAGGTCGCTAACTATTATCACTAGTTCCTTAGGTCGCTGCCGACCTATCCCCTTAGGTCGCTAACTAATCTCAGGTTGCCAAATCCTATAAGACGCTAACTCTCTTAGGTCGCTCACTCGACCTAGCCTTCCCCACGACCTAAGCCAGCATACGACCAACCCATCCCTTAGGTCGCCTACGACATAACTTCCCTCACGACCTAAGCTAACATGCAACCTAACTCCTAGGTCACCCCACCTTCTTAGGTCGCCAACCACGACCTAACACTTAGAAAAATTATGCCTAAAAATCTGAAATGGCTCAACAACACTAAAATTCCAGATTTTGACGAACTTGTCGATCCGTAAGAATACGGGTCGTTACATTCTCTCCCCCTTAGGAATTTCGCCCCCGAAATTCCAAACAATCATAGCAATCAAAAACTATTCTGTATGCATACCATCCATAGCAATCAACAAACCATGCATCCAATTCTAGCTTAGCGTACAGAATTCTAAAACTAGAACAAGTTACAATATCGCGAGATGACACGACACCTTAGGGCCATACCTTGAAGAGTTCAGGATGAGCTGCCTTCATCCTCTCTTCCACCTCCCACGTACAGTCGTTATCATCATCACTCCATTGTATCTTGAGCAACTTAACCACCTTCCTCCTGAGCTGTTTCGTGTCAGTTTCAACAACACGAAGCGGCTTACGAGGTCTTCTACTAACAGGATCAACTTCGAAATCTTCACAGCTATCAGCAGAAACCACTGTATTCGAGTTGTGCACATACTTCCGTAGATATGATACATGAAAAACATTGTGCACACCCGACATCTTCTCAGGTAACTCCAACCTATAGGCGAGCTTTCCAATTCGCTCGATGATCGGGAATGGTCCAACAAATCTCGGAGTCAATTTTCCTTTCTTCCCGAATCGAATAACATTCTTCAGTGGAGAAATCTTTACAAAAACCATATCTCCTACGTCGAATTCCAAATCCTTTCGACGCTTATCAGCATAACTCTTCTGACGGTCTTGGGCTACCTTCATTCGTTGCCGAATGATCTCTATACAATCTGAAGTCTGTCGAATCATCTCTGGCCCAAGTAACGGCTTTTCTCCAGTTTCCAACCAACATGTCGGAGAGTTACACGGTCTTCCATACAATGCCTCATACGGTGCCATACCAATGCTTGACTGGTAACTGTTGTTGTACGAAAACTCTACCAAATGAAGATGATCTTCCCATGATCCTCCGAAGTCCAAAACACATGCTCTAAGAAGATCTTCCAAAACTCGGTTGACTCTCTCGGTCTGACCATCTGTTTGAGGGTGATAAGCTGTACTCAAACACAACTCAGTTCCCAAAACTTCCTGGAAGCTCTTCCAAAATCCACTAGTGAACAATGGGTCTCGATCGCTCACTATACTCTTCGGAATACCATGGAATCGAACTATCCACTTAACATACAACTCAGCCAACCTTGATGCAGTCCTAGTTGATCGAACAGGAATAAATCTTGCACTCTTAGTCAGGCGATCTACAATGACCCAAATCCCTTCATTTCCCGTTCTGGTTCTAGGCAATCCATCAATAAAGTCCATCGATACCTGCTCCCACTTCCATGTAGGAACTTCTAATGGCTGCAGTAACCCACTTGGCTTCTTCTGCTCGGCTTTAACCAACTGGCAGTTCATACACTTGGAAATAAAATTTCCAACATCCTTCTTCATGCCTTCCCAGTAGTAGGTTCTCTTCATGTCCCGATACATCTTATTTCCACCAGGATGAATTGTCAACTTCGAGTGATGACTTTCCTTCAAAACTTCACTCCTCAATTCATCTATATCGGGAACAACTAGTCGTCCTTGCTTCCGAAGACAACCCTCTCGATCGACCTCGAATCCTTTATCCTTTTCTGGATCCAATCCAGATTCCAAATCACGGATAATCTTGACAAGCTTATCATCTCGCTTTTGGCTCTCGCCAATCCTTTCCACAAGAGAAGGTCTTATCGATAAGTTTGCCAACATCTCAGGTTCCAATTCACATCTAGGCTTGAAGTCAAATCCAGCTAAATACTCGAGACTCTTCCATTCTGAAAACATGGCTCCCAATCCTGCATGTCTTCGACTTAACGCATCTGCCACTGCGTTACCTTTTCCCGGAGTATAAGCTATACCAAAATCATATGATGCTAAAAACTCTAGCCAACGTTGCTGCCGAAGATTCAAATCCTTTTGGGAGAAAAGATACTTCAACGACTTATGATCTGTAAACAACTCGAATCGAACTCCCAATAGATAATGTCTCCACATCTTCAGAGCAAAAACAATCGCCGCCAACTCCAAATCATGAGTCGGGTAATTCCTTTCATGCGGCTTCAGTTGTCGACTGGCATACACAACAACTTTATCCTTCTGCATCAGCACTGCTCCAAGTCCAGTACCACATGCGTCGGTGTAAACCACCATCTCATCATTCCCACTTGGAATAGTCAAAACAGGAGCACTCGTCAATCTCTCTTTCAGGATTCCGAAAGCTTGCTCACACTTAGCATCCCAACTGAACACTTGGTTCTTCTTCGTCAATCCTGTTAACGGTGCAGCTATCTTGGAGAAGTCTTTGATAAACCGTCGATAATATCCTGCTAATCCAAGAAAACTTCTCACATCAGATGCATTCTTAGGTCTAACCCAATCCTGGATTGCTGCCACCTTAGCGGGATCAACCGCTATTCCACTTCCAGAAATCACATGGCCTAAGAACCTCACTTCACTCTTCCAGAAGTGACACTTCGAAAACTTAGCCTTCAGCTGATGTTTTCGCAAGATTTCCAAAACAATACGCAAGTGCGTCTTGTGCTCTTCTTCTATTCTGGAATAAATCAGAATATCATCCACGAACACAAGTACGAACTTGTTCAACTAATCTCTGAACACTCTATTCATAAGATCCACAAAATATGCTGGCGCGTTAGTCAATCCAAACGGCATTACCAGCCACTCAAAGAAACCAGATGGTGTCCGAAAAGCAGTCTTCGGCACACTATCCTTAGCCACTCTCAACTGGTGAAATCCCGTTGCCAAATCCATCTGAGAAAACACCTTGGCTTCGTGAAGCTGATCAAACAAGTCATCTATTCTCGGCAATGGATACTTGTTCTTCTTAGTCACCTTGTTCAGCTCACGATAATCCACACACAATCTCAATGATCCATCTGCCTTGGTTGCGAACACAACTGGTGCACCCCATTCGGACACACTACGCCGAATGAATCCTTTCTGCAAAAGATCATCAACTTGCACCCTCAACTCCTGTTGTTCCCTAGGCACCATCCGCCTAAGAGGCATCACAACAGGTCTGGCTCCTTCAACTAGATCTATTCAAAACTCGATCTCTCTATGCGGCGGCAACCCTTTGACTTCGTCAAAGACATCCTCGAATCCATTTGCGATAGGCACTAAAGACAGTCCATCCCGTGGAACAACTAGCGAATACATGAAGCTCATGAAGACGCCTTCCTCATGCTTACATCGTATCACAATCTTTCGCCCCTCCACATTCTCGACTGTCACCTCCAGCCTCTCACATTCAACCTTTGCCGCATACTTCCTAAGCCAGGCCATACCCAAAATAATTCCGAACCCCGCAAAGTTCAGAACAAAACAATCACAAACAAAAGAGCAACCATGACTCGACACAACTAGACCACGGCATAACATACACAAACAAGACGAACCCCCAACTGGATTAGTCACAACCAATGGCCTATCAACAATATCCGGTTCCAAACCTAACCGGCCTACGAGTTCATTACAAACAAACGAATGCGACGCTCCAGTATCAAACAAAACTCTAACTGGAACACCACATAGGAAAAGAGTACCTTGAACAACCACACTCTTCCCTTTCTCTTCAGTAGTAGGAGCTTTTGAAGACGAAGGAACAGCTCCCAAAGCATAAGCTTGCACAATCTGCTTGTCCTTCCTCGGTTCTGGACAATTCTTCCTGATGTGCCCTGGCTTGTCACAGTTGTGACACTTCATTGGCACCTTCGGATTCCTACAATCCTTAGAGAAATGGCCCTTCTGCTGACAATTGTAGCAAGTCACCTCGCCTTTCGGCTTCTTCTGGCCATCCTTACCCTTCTGCTGCTGCTGCTTCCTCTTCTGGTTTCCACCCTGCTGTGGTTTAGACTCTCCCCTGGTAACAGCAACAACAGGTCCTTCCTTAGGAAACAGACTCTCATGCCTAAGAGCTTTCTCCACAAGCTTCTCAAATGAATCGTCCAAATGATCCACCAACTGTCTCCCAAGATAACTGTCCAAGCCTGTCACAAACTTCTCATTCTTCTGATAAGCAGACTCAATATACGACCGGGCATACTTGGACAAAGCTTCGAACTTAGAAACATACTCCAGAACTAATCTCCCTCCTTGCTTGAGCTCCACAAACTTCTTGAACAGAACAGACTTCTGAGCTGTAGAAATGAACTTAGCTTCAAACCTAACTTGGAATTGCTCCCAAGTAATCTCTTCCTCCGGAGTAGTGATGGTAATAGAGTTCCACCAATCAGAAGCTCTCCCTTGAAGCTGTCTCGATGCCAACTTCCTCTTAGTCGCATCCTCAATTCCCAAATCACCAAAGATCCTTCTACAAGCATCTATCCACCTCTGGACCTCAATAGTTGATTCTGTTCCCAAGAAAACCTTCCCTCCAAGAGCAGTATAGTCCTTGCACAACTTAGCAAAATCCACTGGTTTCGGAGTTTGGACTTGAACTCCAACATCTACTGCTGCCCCCGGAACTGGTATCCTTCTCATGATCGAAGTCATCATAGCTTCGAACATGGCTGCAAAATCAGCAGTCTCTTCAGTAGCACGGCCTTCCCTAGCAGCTGGTCTCCCTCTTCGACTCATTCTCAATATCTATAAAAAGGAATGATTAGAACATCTAGAGAAACAACTGCATAAAGGACTCAAACTCTACTAAGCTACTATATTATATATATATAGTACTCATCCATCAAAATACAATTACGTCTCTCATACATAGTTACGTTAGCGAGCGTTGGGCAAAATCGATTAACCAATGCTCTGATACCAAATGTGACGACCGCCCATGACCCCTGCACCGAATCTAGAGATAGTGCGCTGTAAAGTGTGCCAGGCAACCATGGACGATTGTCAGGGTAGATTAAAACAACAGAATCTATCGTATTACTCACAGCGCATGGACAAAATACAATAGAACATATGTATAGTGAAGCTTTACAGAACAAGATGACATCATATAAAACTCCATAATAGTTGAATACAAGCATCCAAATAGCCAATACATCAAGCCTCACTACATAACACTCAGAGAATACAAAACAGCGGAACATCCAGTACATATAATAAGAAGATAATATGCAACCCTCCAGCTCGTCTTCGATATCAGCATCGTGAGAAGAGAACAACACCTGTCACCTGCTACCTAGTCTGCCCGTCCCAAAAATGGACGAACAGCCCAAGGCAATAAGAATTAAAACATAAAGCCTTGAGTCAGACAACAGTCTTAGTAAGCAGTAAATTAACTAACAACATACCAAAAGAGCATAAAGGAAAAGGAATAGGAATACAACCCTCCCACTCCACCTCTTTCTACAGTGATAGCCCCCAGACACACACTAAATAGAAGCAGACATAGCAGAGCATGCAATTTAAAGTAGAGTAATAGTCATTCGAGTCAAGGGCGATGTTTTCCAAGTACTAAGGCCTAAATCAGATAAGCACCCAGAAAATACCGCTCTTGAGTCCGAATGACGATACAGCCAAACATCCATGACTCTGGCTATCACTGTTAACATTGCTTCGATATCACCGTTAATTGAATGACCGGCACATTCTTTCAGCCGTCCGTCAAGGGCTAATGGAAACCCCGGTTCTAGACATAACTCCCGCACGTCGTCGCAACCCGTGCCTAGGACTATCGAATCTGCCCAGAGTACTCGACCATCAACAATTAGTCGTTGGGACTATCGAATCTGCCCAAACGTACTCTTGCTTAGAGCATGCTAGAACCTTCAACAACGATGCTATCCAAGCCTCCTAGTCATCCTCCTCGACGACTATTCTCATATCCATTCATTATCCTCAACTCGAATCATATCACCGAGTTATCAACGTGCTTGGAATGATCCCGTCTGGATTAGACCAAGTCTTCATCACATGATTGCCTCGCTTCATCACATCCTCGCAAAGCCTCATCTTAACATCACATCATCAAATCTATGCACAAGAGCTTCATCATCCCGCTACATATGCCACGAGCAGCTTTCCCAATTCAAGAGCCTTTCCCTTAGCTTTTGAATCGTCTTTGGTCTAAATCAAACCATCAATCATCTAATTCATAACAATCAATCAAATCAAACATCAATCCAAACAATCAAGCATTCAAATAAGATCTAAGTAGACAATTATCACAATAATGGCATTTTCGTAATTAAAGAGTTGAAAGTCCAATAAGCATGAAAACATGAATTATATCTCTACAAACTTGAGAAATGAACTTGCATAGGTTAACATATGATAAAATGGATGTAACATCATCATGAACAATGGATCTATATGGATCTACACTTAGGATGAAGAAAATGCATGGAAATCACTATTTTAACACCAAATCGAGCCAACAATCCGATATACTCCTTTGGATCCGCGTGAGAGATAATCACCACTCACCAAATCACCTAAACAACCTCAAATCAACACGCTTCAGATCTGGACAGCGAAGGATCAAGCTTGATCTATCACGAATCCGCTTCAAACGAAGAAATCTCTCTTGAAAAGATGAAGATCTTCAATCTAAGCTCTTGAATCTTCAATCTTGATCTTCGATTTGGATGAAAGGAAGCACTAGATTAGAGTGGAGAAAAGAAGTGAAGAAGTGTAGAAGTCGAGCTCTCAAAATGGCAGCACTTCGTCGCTTCGAAATCCGGATCCCAAAAAGTGAGAACAACCCCCTCTATTTATAGCAGAAATCTCTCTAAGTCGCTAGCTCGGAATTAGGTCGTCTGCGACCTACGACCTAAAACCCCTCCGACCTAAAGCCTCTACGACTTAACACTTAGCGCCTAACAACCTAACGACTTATTCCCCAGGCGCTTCAACGACCTAACAAGGTTACGACCTATGACTTAAGGGGATACGACATAGCACATTAGCGCACCCAAGCGACCTAACAGATGCGCTTCCATGCGACCCACCAAATAACTGGGTTACGACTTAACACTTATCTCCTAGGTCGCTCGCGACTTAAAACATAGGCTTCGACCTAACAACTTAGCAACCCACGCGACCTAACAATGCCGCGACTTAAGACTTAAGCCCTCTTGCGACCTAACACATAAGTTTTCCTCGCGACCTAACGTAAGTCGCGAACAACTGGGATGCGACCTAACACTTAGCCAGAATATGACCTAACTGACTACTGACCTAGCGACTTAACCAAAAACGGAGCTCACGACCTAACTCTTAGGTCGCTAACCTATAGGTCGCTCCACCATACTAGGTCGCTAACTATTATCACTAGTTCCTTAGGTCGCTGCCGACCTATCCCCTTAGGTCGCTAACTAATCTCAGGTTGCCAAATCCTATAAGACGCTAACTCTCTTAGGTCGCTCACTCGACCTAGCCTTCCCCATGACCTAAGCCAGCATACGACCAACCCATCCCTTAGGTCGCCTACGACATAACTTCCCTCACGACCTAAGCTAACATGCAACCTAACTCCTAGGTCACCCCACCTTCTTAGGTCGCCAACCACGACCTAACACTTAGAAAAATTATGCCTAAAAATCTGAAATGGCTCAACAACACTAAAATTCCAGATTTTGACGAACTTGTCGATCCGTAAGAATACGGGTCGTTACATGAAATTAACCAAACTAAAAATAAACATAATGATAGAGTTAGGGGTATGCCTTAAGGGCAATTATGTAGTTTGTTACATATGTCTAACTTAATGACCAATCTTGTTCAAAGTAAAAGGTGTTTTCTTTTTATTATATACTTGTTATATTGTGATATAATTAATTAAGTAATTAATTTAAATTATATTAGATAGAAAATCCTTGATATGTTATGTGATAGTAATTACAATGTGTTGTAATCATGAGAAATTTATCATATTAAAAAGAACATATTATTTTAAATATTTTTAGTCAAGATGTTTCGAGACAGGATATCGATACATCTGTTGAGGCTGTAGTGATTTACGCTTTCCAAACATTGGGCGATGTATTGCTCATGGTTGTTGGGAAAGCATGGGGTTACATATTGATAGTTATTGGATAACTGTGGAAAGACTCACTTGTGAGTTCTATATTGGTTAATATAATTAAGGTCAAATAGACAATCTTAAAGTGACTGTGTTACACGATTCCCTCAACTTGGAATACTATGAAACTTCAATGTGGATAAACCACTTTATTTATAGTTAAATCATCGCATGGCGTTTATTGAACAACTATAGTTGGGTCTGAGTCAAAGCATTGAAAGTGAAACACTATTCAATAGAAAATTCGTCTCTTCGGTTATATGTGGTTAGTATTACGGTCCACTGTAGTCAATTCAAAGTCAAAGTCTTCGGCCAGAGTAATATGATTAATAATAATGGTTATTATTAAACGAAGGATTATGTATTTGTACCTACAAAGTTGAATGTGGACTATGTTGAAGTTTTGACCAAAACCAAATTCCATAAGTCTTAATGTGATATGGTTTTGACGAAGGGAATTGATGTAAATAATCGTTACTACTGTGTACCGCTTATAAAGTAAATTTGGATTTTACCAAAAGATGGGTATACGATAAATTCAGAAAAAATGTCACATTACTAGCTAATGTGATGTGTGAATGTTAATATTTTAATTGCTCGATACTAATCGCTGACTGATTACACATTTGAGTCGCACAACTGAAATAATGAATACTCCGAACGAACCACGTGATTTAATTAATAAATATTTGTTAATTATTAATTATCAATTTTTTTAATTTTTTTAAAAACCATTGGTATTTAATAAAGTGCGTATATAAAAGTTATAAACGTGTGTACCGATATACGGTGTCGATAGAATGTTTAAACTGGATTTGAATAGAATAAATATTAAGTGGGTTTTTAAATGAATTTATATTACTAAAATTTTAATTATTAAAATTTTATTTAATGTTTGAATACATTATTATTTGATAAAGTGCATATATAAAAGTTATAAACACATGCAATAATATACGATATCAATAGAACATTTAAATTGGATTTAAATGAGATTAATGCTAATGGGATTTAGGACATTTTGGGGGCCCATGTAGCACCATCTATGGTCAGCAATGCAAGTAAAGGAGGGAGATAATTTTATTATGATTGAATAAAGAATTAAAGGTGAAAGGTTTTAAGGAAGGAATTGGAAAGGTTTCTATCCTTTAAAACAAATCTCCCTTCATTTCTTTCATTTATTCATTTTCTTTCCTCGCAAAATTATTCTGTTTCCTCTTCTATCATCTATAGCCAAAATTTTCATGGCGTCTAAGGTTTAGAGTTTCAAAATAAAATATTAAATAAATTAATAACAAAAGGTGGTTCTCATCTCTTAATTCTTGCAAAATCCAAAGATCGATTCACAGAATCTAGAAGCTTTGGATTCATCGTTAAAGGTGTGATTTATTAGCAATATCTTAAGGTAAATTTCTAATTAATTCATTTACATGTTTTCTATATTCATATGCTTGAATTTGCATGGTTCATTATATGTTTAAATTGAATTGATTATTTTTTAACAGGTGAATTAATAACCCTTTCTCAATTAAATATATGTCTATTATGTTGAATTCATTCATATCTATATAAATTATCTATTATGTCACAGCATTTGTTCATCTCAATTGACATGTTTTAGATTCCTTGTCGATGTTGTTTATTTCTTGCTGTTGTATGTATCTATTTGATCCAATTGTCATCATAACAAATTTGCATATGCCTAACTCGTCCAATTCTTCATTTTGTTTTGAAAATTTTATAATTTTTTTACATATCTTATTGAAAGCTAATTTTTATTTTATAATATCACATATACAATCACGAATGAATGGTTTTTTAATTCTTATTTTTAAAATTAATATCTAGTGTTGTTTGGTTAATGATTGGATAAAATTATTTTGCATATTGTTTATGCAAATATAAAAGGTTTTGATCTAAAATTTATGAATGAACTTTTATGTAATTTTTAAATCATATATATCTCTTTTCTAAATTTGCATTTTTGTAAAATTTTCAAACTCTAGTTTCATTTCCAAACTAAAAGTTTAATCAGAATTTTTAATTTAGAATACAACTTATTTACACACATACACAAATATATATATATAATATGCGTATTTCGTAAATTTCAAAGTTCATAAATATATGTGCTCTAAAGCTAGAATGTTAATTTGTAATATTTATATATACATGGAAATATAAATGTGTTGTTTAATTCAAATTTATAAAATAGATCTTGTGTAATGATGTAAAATTTATTTTAAACCCTTTCTTAATTATATACATACACACACATATACAAATACACACACACACACACACACACACATATATATATATATATATATATATATCTTATTAATCAAAAACTTGGACAATAAAGGTGTCTGTAAATTTAGTCATAAATGTCATTTAATATGTTAATTAATCTAATTATTGAGATAGAGAGAGAAATGAAAGATTTCTTTCTCTATATATAAGGTCGTATCTTTCCTCAATAATTTTATAAGTTAAAAGAGAGAAACGAAAGACTTCTTTCTTTATATTATTTTTGCTTGTTACTATTACACACATACACAGTGCTTATATGTTGCACTTACACTTTACATATATAAATGTATTAGATACATTCATTATAATACATATAAATTTAAATTAAATTTAAACTCCATTGTAAACAATTTAAATAAAATATGATTTTATTTAAAACTAGATTAGATTATATCTAATATACCTTTAGACTTCATAGTCCCAATAAATCCAAAGTAGGATTTTTTTTGAAATCTACCTATTTTACCTACTTTTGACTGGCCCAGTTCAAACACACAATACATTAGAATGTCTAATAATGATTCTTGCACATCAAAATAGAAACTATGAGTTCCTTATAGATGTCGAAAAAAAATTCCTCGATTGTTGATAACCCATTAATAGTATTGACTCTGCCACATAGCATGAAGCGCAAATCCAAAATTAATTACAAATAAATTATCAAAATATGATTTTGGTAATGCTACTAGAAGGAATATGATCCATGGCTGCAAACATATCTGTGAGAAGAAGACCAGTGTAGTTAGCATAAAATAAGCGATGTTGATAGAATAACATCGTTAATTTCAACTGTTGAAATTAGTGTAATAGATTCGTTATTCAATATGCTTAAGTTAATTTGGATTTTACTCGTAAAATTATCATCAATATGATTTTGTGTTTTTGGACATTTATGTTGAAATAAAATGTTAAATAGATTGTTTGCACATAATAACCAAAGTCTCTCAATATTGGTGGGAGGTATACCAAGTTTGTAGGTTTCTGATATGATCTAAAAATTAATACAAAAGTGTCGCTCGACAAACATCAGAATTGAGCAAGTATTTTGATAAAGAAACCAACCGGTTTGATTTTTAGCTGAAATGTAGTGGAAGCATGTGTCTATAAGAAAGAACATTAAAGTTACTAAAATATTTCTAAAACTATGAGTAAACGACAAACTTATGGTTATTGGCAATGTGCTCGTGTTAAAATAATTTTAGTTTGGTTTTTTTAAATAACCGACATTGGATTTGAAAATGGCTTCTTTTATAATATGTATAAATGATTGTTGGTGATTGTCCCAAATGATATACTAAGATGCCATATTGAAATGTTCAATGTGGAGCATATGAGATTAATTCACTATGATTGCCAAAAAGAATTATCATGTATGTAGTATAGTCTACTATTTCATATTTTTCTTATGTACTAAGTACATAGAGCAAGTATCAAGTCTAAATTAAGATCGCTCAATGGTTCTTAAGAGTATTCTCGAGTATTTGGAAAATACTAGAGAATTGTTTATAGAAATAATGAACTCCTTAGGAAGGAATATTTAGACTTGAACTTCATAAATGATTTTGAGTATAATTATATCAATCTTAAATTCATGTTCAACCTAGTCTATGAACTTTAAGTTGGAAATGTTCTAAAGGAAAGGTTGTGGTTGATTCAAGCAAAAGGCTAAGTATAACATCATGAATAGTGTTGCAACAAAACTGTTAATAAATAATGCACAAATTTATGTGTGTGCTAGGTGTGATTCCAAATGTCGAGAATCACATAACATTGTTTTGCGATAACAATGTAACAATACAGATCGTGAAACAACCTATATCTCACTAGAGGTCGAGAGACAAACTTCGAAAAGTTCCATATGATAAAGGTAGATTGTCAGCATCGGAGAGGATTGATTGATGGAGTAGATAACTAAGACAATATATCATATCCGTTCACTAAGGAACTAGCTCGATCAGTTTGAGAAAACGGATCGAACGAATGGGAATAAGATTCCATAATTGACCCTAAGTGCAAGTGTGAGATTTATAGAGTTAGGAGTATGCCCTAGGGGAAATTATGTAATCTATTACATATATCTAAATCTGTGACCAATCTTATTCATAATAAAGATATTTGTTTTCTAGTGTATACTTTGTTTATATAGTGATATAATTTATTAAGTAATTAATTTATGTATATAAATAAGAAAATCCTTAAATAAAATATTATGTGTTTGTAATCGCAAATAGTTGCAATCATGAGTAATTAATCACAATAAAAGATAATGTTTTATTATAAATATTGTTAGTCAAGATGTTTTGTGAAAGGATATAAATATACCCGTTGTTATCAGAGTACATAACGCTCTCCAAATGTTGGGAAATGCATTACTCAGGGCTTCTAAGAGAACCAGTGGTTATGTACCGATAGTTATTGGATAAGAATGACTCACTCAATAGTTTCTTGTTGATTAATAATAACTAAGGTCAAACAAAGAATCTCGAAGTGATGATATTTACACAGTTCTCTCGACTTGAGAGTGCTATTGAACTTCAGTGTAGATATATACTCCACTTTGATTATAGTAAAATCATGACGTGACGTCCATCAAATGAATATAGATGGATATGAGTTGAAGCATTGATAATGAAACACTATTTAATAGAGAATTTATCTCCTCAGTTATATAAGGTTTGTATTATGATCAATTAAAGTCGACTCAAAGTCAAAATCTCTTGTCAAGGTATTATGGTTAATAATAAATGTTATATTGAACCAAAGAATTTGTTTATGACTAACCAAGTTTGTGGCCAATATTGGAATTCTGACCAAAACCAAATTTCATAAGTCCTAGAGTGATATAGTGTTGAAGAAGAGAATTGGTGTAAATAATCATCACTAAAAGGTACCACATAGAAACATAAAATTGGATTTTACCAAAAAAGAAATATAAGCAAAAAATTCAGCCAAGCTATCACATCACTAGCTAAGGTAAAGTGTGAACTTAATATTCGAATTGTTAAAAATTAATTGCTAACTTAATTTTATCTGTGAATTGCACAACCGCATTGGTGTGGATTCCCTTAAAAATATCACACGATTTAACTAATTTATAAAATAGTAATTAATATTTATAAAATATTAATTATTTATTTATTTAAAGTATTGTGTGCCATTAGTATCTTCTGGGTGTCACTGCTATTAATTGGGTACGTATACAAAACTAATATGCATGCATATCGATATACGATATCGATACACATTTTAATTCGATTTAAATGCCATTAATTATTGATTGATTCTAGACCATTCATTGGCAAATTAATGCCCTTTTATAGCTGGCCTAAAAAGAGAGAAGGAGATAGAGGTTTTCAAATTAAATTGTGAGTCGTAATTAAAGGAAGTGTTAAAAGTGGACATAATGTCTGTTGTCCTTCTTTCTTTTTTTAAAATGACCCAAATCCCTTCATTTACAGTAGTTTCTTCCTTTGGATGTTCCTTCTCATTTCTAGCCATAAAAACTCCTTCACTATAACTCCATCTTTGTCCAAAAATTACAAAGAGCAAAAAAAATTACACGTTGAATTAAATCAAAAGGTGGTACTTCAAGCTATTTGCAAAAGCTAGGGGATTGATTCAAGCTTGGATCTAGTATAATCTACTGTTCAAGTTATGATTAACGGTGACATCTTTAAGGTATATCTCTTGTTTACATTTTAATTCATATATATCATTTGTTAGATAATTTGAAGAATGATTCCATATTCACATATGTTGCCTCACCCAATTATCTACGATTAAATTGATGTGTCTTTATTCATTAAGTTATATTGAATTATAGTTCTTTATTTAAAATAATTATTTTTTATTTGGACATCATATAATATATATATATAAGTATGTATGATCTTTTATATATATATATATAATATTTATTTCAAAATTAGACTGCAAATGCATCACCAAACAGTAGTCATACATAAACAACACTTTGTTACAAAAGTACACGGTGATTCAACTACTAAGAATAATTTTCAAAGAACTATCCCGTGTTTTGTTTGCTTGTGTATTTTATTTAACTTTTCTACCTTTAACTTGTCTAATCATGCCTTACATAATCTGAAACGACCCAACTTTCTACTACCAGAAAGACGCATCGTCTTTAAGAAAGAAAGGGGTGAGAAATAGAAAAGATAAAGAAGAAAGAAGAAACAACATCAGAATCTCAACAGCGGAACGAATGAAATATAATATATCACATAAGATATTACATAGTATCATATACATCAGAGTTACACAGATAATACAACACATACTAGACAGTTATAAGCACCTGTCTAGTTAATACAACTCGATACAACTCAAATACAACACAGAGATACCAACACAGCGGAACTACTATATATATCTACACGCTGAAGCCTCCTGCTCCATTGCTCCTCCACAATTCGTCAAAGCTAACCTGAATCCCTTGGCTACTCGTAAAAAATTTGAGTACCTGAGAGTTTAAGAAAAACAGAAATATACTCCGGGTCAGACATGGGTCTGGTATGAGTAACAGGTTAAAGTTGCATAACTTTGAAAAGCTTTTGAAAACAAAAGGTATCACGTAAGACTTCCCACACATAAACATGGAAAAGTTTTTACCTTACGCTAACCAAAACTTTGATAGGAAATTCAGTGATATTATAATAGGTCTAGGGTTTTCAAATAAATAAGAAATAGCTGAAATTGTTACATGATTAAATTCCAGCATACTAGGTTTACAATCAAATCCGATGGCACTTATTGGATTTTAGATTCCATACAATGGCAGGGCTACTGGGGTACCGCCCGTCACAGTACCTTGCCTAGATCAGCGTACCGAGGACCCACCCTAAGTCCCCTGCAACACAAAGCCGGAACCATCCCTTACTGGACAGACCCGAACAAGACAACCCCGGCAGTCGGAGCTCAAAACTGCCCACACAGCCGAAATAAAAAGGGACATCTAGACAGGGGTATATCTCGCTCTCAAGTGGGTGCGACCCACGAAGCCTTGCTGCACCTCCCCTGTTTTAGCCATTCCCGGTTGATGAGGCTTGAGGTCACGATTACCTTTAGAGAACACATCTCTTAGAATGCTCATCGTCCACCTGACGATGTTCTGAAAGCATTCAATCCATACAAGTTCGTTCCGGGTTCGAACGAAACTGAAGGCATTATCTCGTTACACTCATTTTGGAATCACCCTCAGAGTTAACGACAATAACCCTTGCACTCTGAATCTTCATCTTCACTTGAGATTCACGACCTATCGTTAATTTGGATCAATGTGGTTTTCGGATATCCAAATCTGGAAACCCGATCCCGGTCTCATCGAAATCTAAATCGTATCTTTTAAGGCCAAGTTGTTTTAAAGTTAAAACAATTCATTTCAATTATCTATTTACACACAGATAGATAATTCACAATATCACAGATAGATAATCTACAATATCATCATAAATAGACAGTCCATATCACACAGCATTATTTATCTCATATTTGAGATTTCAAACCATTTAAGGAAATCAATATCATCCATCAATACATAAGCAAGGATTCATAAACACACCATTTATAATTAATTTAAAATGAATTAAATTAATCACTTATCTCTAATTAATTTAAAGTAAATTAAATTAATTACTTCATCATTATAAATCTTGCTTACATAACCATTAATTAATTACAAATCGATTAATTAATCATTCTCTAGATTTCCATCTTAATTAATCATCTTTGATTAACTAACCTTTAATTACATTCGAGTAATTACTCTTTTAATTAATTTCACAAATTAATTATCCATAACCAAATATAGTAATTAATCTTTAATTACTCTATCAATTAATTAACTATAATTAATTACATTAATCCTTAATTAATTACATTAATTAATTACTCAAGACACTTACTATTGATTAATTAGTTTTAATGAATCAATTCTTTAATTACATCATTAATTACATTCTTTATTTAATTATTCCATTAAAATTAATTACATTAAGTAATTAATCTTTACTTAAACCAAAAAATTTAATCAATCTTGATTAATCACATTCAGTAATTAACTACCCTTAATTACTTCACTTAATAAATTAATTACTCCATAATTAATTATCTCAATTAATCCCTTGATTAATTTCACAAAGTAATTTATTCTAAATTACTATCATACTAAATCATCTTTAATTAATTACATACAGTAATTACCATTAATTATTTCACTATGTAATTATACTTCATTTATTACATTAAGCAATTACTTATTAAATCATCCAATGATTAATTTAAATTAATTAAACTTAATTAATTAACTTAAACAAATCAAATTAAACCCAATTAATTTTATTAAGTAATTTATTCCTTAATTACTTCCATTATGTAATTACTTTTAAACAATTTCACAAATGATTATCTTTAAATTAATCAATCTAATTTATTATTAAAATTAATCACCTTGATTAATACTTAATAATATTTAGTTAATTATCTGCATTAACTAATAACACTTCTTAACCACTTTTAATTAATCTTTAATTATAAATTAATCTAAATCATTAATTTATAAAAATAATTTATCCCTTAATTATCTTATTAATTAAATCACTTAATTACCTAAAATCATTTTTAAGGTAATCCATTTCTTTATTAATAACTTCATTAGTATTTAAGTGTATTTAAACCTTACACTTCTAAATTTAGATTCACATTTCATTTTGAATTTAAGGTTCCAAAATGATTATATATTTAAAACATTAACCAATTTAAAATATCCTTTTATAAATCTTAAAATAAATGTAAAGAACATTTATTATTTACATAGGGAACTTATATAAGGAAAGCCTTTAACAAGTTTACTTAATTTTATTTAAAAATTAAGCCTTTAAAATACATCGCTATTTAACTTGTAAATTCAAGTTATCTAATCCTTTAAAAAAACTTTTTTTTTATAAAAGAACTTATCAAAATCAAATCTAATTATTTGCTTGAAAACAAATTTACTTTTAAATTCAAAGTTTATTGAAACTAAACTTAGAACTGGGTTTAAACTGGTTTTAGATCTATTATCACCATCTTTAAATTCATTAAATTTTGTTTAAAAATTCAAGTTTATCAAAGAGAAAACAAACAGTGACAGGTTTTACCAAAAACCTATAACCACACTATACTCGAGCAATCCCAAAATTCCCCGAGTACAACCCTACGCCACTTCGAGTAAAATGCTCGAACTACACGAGTATCACGCAAACTTCCCCTGCTTCTTCCCAAGCAACCATACACCCAGGCACCAGAGTACACGTGCACATGCACAGCTCCGATGAACATCTCCAGTCGCCTCATCGAGCAAGTCGACTACCATCTACAACCCAATCCCCTACCACCAGAATCCCCATCTTCCTCTCGAAGACGAATTCGAGTACTAACTTGAAACTGGAACACGAACAGGAAACGCCTCCATAACCTGGCAACGCATCGCCTCCGCGACCTCAACCACCAGGAGGTCAGAAACTCCGGCCAAACACTCGTCAACCTCCCCTCTTTCATCCCCCAGAACCACGTTGAACTCGGTCGATCGAAGAGGACGATCGAATCGAAACACTAAGCCTCGTCAAAACAATGCGTTAAACCCTAATTTCAATTCGAGTTACAAAGTCTTGCATTATAAAAAATTTCCAACATTTTTCCTATATCCACTAATCAATAATTTAACTCCATAACAAATTTCAGCATCAACAATTTAATAAATCGGCAGAACTTTATAAAAGAACGATTTTTGTTCATCTGTAAACTGCTCCTTTATTCCTCAATGAAAATTTTCCATTTTTGTTTTAAAAATCATATTTTAGCTTTTCCTTTTGATTCATACACCTGAATCTATAATCTACGACAAACAAATTTTGACTTAATTGGAGGTTTCACTGTGTTTTATTATTTCCTGAACAATACTGTGTTGTTTTAACTAACTATAAAATTTTAAACTAACATTTATGATATAACATTCATACTTCATTTGTATTTCAAAACTTAACAGAGCCTAGATCACAAGATAAAGAAATATGAAAACAAACTTAACTAGGAAATTTAAAACAAAGGTGTTAAGTGCTACAGATGTACATATCAGATATGCATGCTTACATATATTCATAACCACAGAGTTAACACTTATATATGCATAAACAAAGTATCATCCATCTCAGGGCTTCACAAACAAGCAGACATCTATATACTTAGTTTTTAAATTTAAATGTTACTCACCTGATTTTAGAAAATGAAGAACAGAGTATCATTTTGAAAACAGGCTTTGAAAGTTGCAACTGGAACCTCTTAAGAACTGGAAAATGCTTTGCTTTTAAAACTTCAAAACTTTGACTTGCTAATGCTTTTGTTTAAATGAATGATGCTTCAGTAGTTAATGTATTTACTGGAAAGGCTGAGTTTCTTTTTTCTTTCTTTTTGTAAACGAGAATGAAATGGGAAGATTGATAAAGAAAGAGTTTACAGGCTATTACTTCACTGGTACAAGATTTTTTGAATTGGGTCAGAGATTTTTATTTTTACTTGGGGGCTGATAGATTTTAAAATGTGTACTAAAGATGTCTTAACATTTAATGCCTTGTCCTTATGTCTACACATACATATCTCCTAATTTATTTCGTATGTACTAGCATCCTCTTATTTCCCTGTAACATTAATATTTTTACTTTGCTCTGTTCTTGCCTGCAACAATGAAGATATCTTTTCTTTACTTTGTTTATTCTTGTTTACAAATTACTTACGGCCTTGCAAACATAAGTAAGTTTCTAGAACTATCAATTGTCTTATGCTTTGTATTGTAATATAAATAAATTTCTATACTTGACAAGATGAAAGAATTTAACCAATGTATTTTACTTTATATATATCTATTTCTACTACTAACTACTAATTTATATTTCTTTTTAAAACTTAAGTATCAACATTAACTTTATATTCATATTTTATTTTTAAATTAAAACTTTATTCTTATGGATTACTTTTTAGAGAAAATAAATTAAAGCTATGTATATATATACAAATAAAAGCTTATACAAATGTCTTTAAAATCCAACATTTTAAATATCTACCCTATTTAATTTTAATACTTTTAAATTCAAACTAAATTCTAAATCCAATTTTAAAATCAAGTTATATATATACATAACAACATATTAAATTTGAAAATAACACTTCTATTTTAAAGTCTATATATATCTATATATATAACAATACATTACTAAATGTTATTTGAAAACAATAATTTGTCAAATTAAATAATTATAAAAGAGATTATAACTTCCTATTATCATTTAAATGAATTAATATCTCATATTTATTAAACCATATTTTAAAACAACCCTTTTAATTAACCTTAACTTAAGCTAAGATAAGATTTAAATCAATCAAACATTTATATTAAACATTTTAGAACTATATATTTTAAATTAAATCATAATTCCCAAATTACCAAAATACATTAGAATTTTAAAATAAGGTTCATTTATTTATTAGATTCAAACCAAAGATTTCTATTTACAATATATACAAATATATATACATTATAAATAGAAAACAATTTATTAGCTTTTTAAAAGATAAATTATCGGTTAAATATTTATTTAAAAGAAGATTATTAAATCAATTCAAATCTTATTGACAAATATTATCAAATCAATTTAATTTTTAATACAGATTATTAAATTGATATTGTCCAAAATTCCGGGATGTCACATAATCTAATGGTAGGTTTGTAGCAGCACCTCTATGGTCTTGTCAAAGCCAAGTCCTACTTCTTCCTAGATTAATTTTGCATAATAATAAGCCTCTAAACTTTTTATAGCTTAAATATACATTTAATTATTCATCATTTTTAAAACTCCACAATAATCCCATTATAACCTTAGAAAATGCTGATGAGTTATCCTGAAGAAGTTCACCAGTAGGACTAAACTCCAATATTTTTCTCCTTTCCTATTAAAATTTAAAATTAAAATTAAACAATTATATGGCTAGTTAACACATCGTAGAATATTTTAACATAGTACAAACAAAAAGTTTTACATTTTCATTAATTAAGAAAGATACTTGAATGGGAAAACATATACAATTAGTTTTAGCATGGAGATGTAAACTACTCATTGAAACAAATAAACTTGCTTCATAATGCAACTATGTAACTTTATTTTGTAATGACATATATTGATAAAATTTACAATTGAATGATCAAACATAGATAATTGGTGTTAGTTCATAATTTATGGAAGTTTCAAATGAAATATCACAAATGGTTGTTTAGCTATGCAAAGTGCAACTATTTTCGTAAAATTTATTATGTTTGTATGCATAAAATTAAACAAATACCATGTTTAATACTAAACCAACAATTTACAGAGTAGTATGCTTTCATGAAAGCGGTTTCCATATACGATATCTTATTTTCCCTTACCACATGCTTATCTTTCAAAATAATATATTATTTATGCGTAGTGAGTACCTCAAATTTGAGAAATGGCATGTGTTTGATCTTAGGTAGAGTGGGAATAAATTATTTACATGCATGTAGAAAAAAATGTTATCAAGATATACTATCATTCCCCTACCCTAGTTATTTTAATGTAAAAATAGTGGGTGCTTTTTTCCTAATCATGAAATAGAAACGACAGAATCCAACAATATTAAATATAACCCATATTGACATTTTAGTATATCCACATGACTTTGAATTGTTTGCATGATGTGGTACAAACAACCACCAAATTACTAAAGAAAATTAATGGAAAATATATGCTAAATGAACATATTACTACCTAAAACATGGGATATGCTAAGTTCATCTCCATCTAATTGCCTACTTCAAGAAGTTTTGTTATTGTTAGCAATAATCATGTTTATATGGCCTTATGTCAATATTACTATCATAGTTTTAGTGTGAAGTAACATAGATTTAGAGTGCTGACTATTAGTTGCTTGTTGAAACCCACATTTTCCATTAAACTACAACAATATAAAGATGCAAGTAGCAAGGATACTCACTATGTTGCTCTTATGATGTAAGAAGGTTTAAATATTACATGTCTTGTAACAACCCGTAATTTGATCACTTTAATTAAAGATATTTAAATTATTTTAAATATTCAAATATAGATTATTTTTCATAAATAATCAAGTTTTAAGTGATGAATAATAAAAATGAACTTATTTTGGAAAACTGTTCACAAAAATATTTCCTTTGGAAATATATCGAGAAAATGGCAGAAAACCGTTTTATCGATAAACAGCTCTATAATCGTAAAACATCGCGTATGGAGCTGGATACATATACTTGTTTTTATAATTAAATACGAATATAAAATAAAAATAATTATTTTATTTTTGGAAATTAAATGTATTTATGACATCATTAGTGAAGCCTTTATATTTAATAATTGATTAATGATTTTAAATTGAGATTTAATAATTGTTCTAATAATTATTTTAAAATGATAATAATTCATTTTAAGTAGTTATAAAGTGATGATAAATGAGTTATAATCATTTTATAAAGATACATATTTGATTTGAAAATATAAGGAAAATGGATATCGCTTTATCGATGTAATAGCGATTTTTGTAAATAATTGTTAATATTGATTTATATGGTTTTATAATTGAAATGAGATCATTTTAATTAATTAATAATTATTAAAAAATTATTTTTAAATTTTTTTTACATTTATATGTAATTTAATTTATAAGTGAAAATGTGACCGGGGTTTCCCGATTTTTAATGTTTTAACAAACGGAATTTGTTCAAAAGTCGTTGCAACCTTATTTATATGTCATGTGCACATATATAACATACATATGCACGCTTTGAAACATGCACATGAACACATAAACATACACACACGCATAGATATACACACACACACACACACATTTACATTTATATATATAAGAAAAATCGAAGATATTTTAGTTTTCTTAACCTTTAAGCTTCTTAAGTCAACTCTTACACACTAAGGACACATATACATGAGCTTGCACATGGAAGTGCATGGGAGGGGGGTACTAATGTGTATGATGATGGAAGAAAGGAAGTGAAATAGTGATGTGAAGTTTCATGAAAATATCATGATATCTTTTACAACTTTTTCCCTATAAATATCACACTCCACTCTCATATTTCCACACTTCATTCCTACTTCTTCTTCCTTCTTCTTAAGCTCCAAGAGCTCCTCTATAATGGATTCCAAGCCTTGAAAAAAGTTTTCAAGGTTATGGCAAAGAAATGTCAAAATTATATACATATGCAAACTATGTTGCTACCTCCTCAAAACAAGCTCAAACCTCATTCTACACCTCCTGTAACCCATGGCCATACCCCATGTCCATGTTTGGTCATTCATCACCTCATTACAAGAGGTGGCCAAGCCTACTAAGAGTTGAGGAGGAGATTCGGGGAGCTCTGGTGTGTTGTGGAGAGAAATACTACCGAAATGATTTTACGAAATATTAAGGAGGAGTGGATATTATGGTGAGAACTCTATTCTAAGTTAATTATAAAATGGTTAACATGAGTATCGAGGAGGAGTGGAATGTGCTTTGTGAAAGGTAATCATTACCTCAGGCCTCATCAATCGAAAATGGCTTAAACAGGGCATGTCGTTAGGCTATGTGGTTCATAACCATTAGGGTATGGTCATCACCTTTCTAAGTTACTCTATATATGTCGAGTACGTTGTGTATGCTAAGAGAGCTCTCAGATAGGTCGATTATGACTGGGGTGATGTCATATTCAGCTCTATTCACCACCAAGTTGGGTCGGCAGGTTGGCCGGTCTTGCCAGGTGCAGAGGTTTCAAAAGTTGTTGATCCTCGATACATCCCTCTAGAGATGTACTGTACGGAAGGTATTTCCTTACCTGCCATTGTATGGAAGTCCATTCTCTAATAAGTGCCTTCAGATTTGATTGTAAAACCTACTTTGTAGCTAGTATGCTGGAATTTAATTTATGTAACAATTTCGACTAAGATTCATAAGTTTATCTTAAATGTGTTTTCAAAAGAATGTCATTAAAATTTAATATTACCAGATTTTGCTTAGTAAAGATTTTGGTTATCATAAGGTAAAAACTGGTTCCGTATTTATATGCCACGTGGTCTTATGAGATACCCTTGTTTTCAAATATCCGTATTTTGAGTTTCTCATACTAGTCCCATGACCGACCTGGGGTTTAACTCCCTTTTCCTTAAACTCTGGGTGCCCTATTTTTTCAGGCAGCTTAGTAGTCAGGTTTAGTTAGAAGAAATATGGAAGAGCTCGGAGCATGGAGTTAGAAGATTCTTCAATAGACAATTACCTCTTTTTCACCACACTTGTGTATTATTGTATTCCACATTTGTAAGGACAGATATTTGTAACTGTCCATGTTTAACTCTAATTTATGTATTTAAAATTTCCACTATAAAGAAATATATATATATATATTAAAATAATATATGTTATTCCATTCCTGTAAGATTCTGTTCTGTCTTTATTTTCTTTTACTCCATGATAATCTGCCTCTCCGGCACTTGGATTTATGGCACGTGAATACCAAGGATATATTAATTTCGATTTCTGAGGGTCAAGAAGGTGGGTCATCACATGTCTAAAATTTCCAAAAAAGAGAAATAGCTAGGGTTGTTTTAGATTTCATACATACATATGTGTGTGTGTGTGTATATATATATATAATATGCCAATTTTTTAAGCTAGTAGGACAGAGGAACCTTCGTTGTTCAAATACAATGAAATCTGTGAGCATTTCAATAAATTTCAACTTATAAGTATCTCATAAAAAATAATTATTCATAGTGCGTAGATGAATCTCATATTGAACCATTAACTTGTAATGAATATTTACTAACATAAACTACAAATTTACTAACACAAACATTATCACTTATTTTCCTTATGAGTCTTATGCACTATACTTTTAGGTTTAATCTAAAACAAAGAGATAGAATAATTTAAATGAAAAATAAACTTAATTTTCAATGGCAAAATAGTTATGATAGAAAATGAAGTCATCATACATTCATGTAGAAAAAAAAGACAAACCATTTTTATTGCAAAATTTCTTCAAAACGACATTACCAAGTGCATACTGAGAGATTGAACTCCCATCTTTGGTTAGTAAAAGCCAAAACGATTGAAATGATGAATTTTCCTGCAGAAAATGAAAAATGAGATAGCTTGATTGTAAACATTCTGAGTAGTTCACCTAGTTGCTCTGAAGTGGACCCCTCAAAAATCAAGGAAATGGACAGATTGAAATAGCAATGTCGTTTTGCTTCAAGCTTTCAAAAATATTATCGACTTTCTTCTAATTAGTTGGTGTGGTATTCAACTTACTATTTATTTTGAAATTGAGTGTACTTATCAACTCAATTTCGTTTGAAATGCAAAGAGAAACTAATGTAATGACATAACTGGTCTTGAGAGGGAAAATCATATTTTGAAATACATAACCTTAAATATATGCCCTTGTTAAAATATAACTTTCACAAATCACAACAATATGGATTCATCTTAGGTGATACATTAACAACCTACATAATCTAATAGTAAATCAAGATTTTCATACTAACTAAAAAAGATGCTTGTTAAATCAATATGTATACAGATATATCTTACTCATATAACTAAAAGACCTTAAAAAAGTGATTCTCAGGAAGATTCATAGAGACCCAGCATATGACCATCAGTGCATCTCAAAGCTACAACTTACACAGCTAGTCTTACACAAGAACAATATATAACATAATTTACATATAACATTGCTTCTTTTCAATTTTCTCCTACATGATAATTTTTTCTTGACAAAGCCATAAATGATACGAAAAACTAACTTCAAACCATATATTGCAAGTTCTATTACCTTGCCATGAATTTAATGTTTAATAGGACTATCAAGCTCTGCTCCTACTGACATTAATCTTCTAACTATGTGGTTCATGTCAATAACTGTAAAGGATAGCATAGAAGAAAAACCCTTCTACATCGAAAAATCATTGTCATATAAATGTTAGTGAGCTAATAATATACAATACAAATAATATTTTTTTTGCAAATACTAATATTCAAATTTCAAATGTTTCAATCAGTATGATCAAATACGAAAAAGAACGGTGACATTCATGTACATAGGCAACACTTACTCCAAATTTTATAGTGAAATCTACACTAAGTACACTGAATTATAATTCGGTAACTCCTGTTTTTTTCATAAACATACTAAAATTTTCTCTTATCCTAATAATTATTGTTTTGCAATTGAAGAGTACACATACTAAATTGTTGAACTTATCCCGATATTTTTCATACTGCACTTGTAGAATTGAAATTTATACGTCAACTCACTTTCAGTTGGTAAATAGAAAAGCACTAACGGATAGACCTTTTTTCCTGTCTTACTCAACATAACTCATAAAAACTAAAATTCTAATGTTAATCTGTCAGTTTCATCTAATCAATTTCAAAAACTGGGCAAACAAAGCACTCAAGAATTTACACACTTGCATAAGCCAGTTAGCATAGGATAAGAAGAGCATCCTTATCTGAGTGCAAGTTAAGAAAATAACCATTTTAGTGTTTCAGATTATATCAATGTCAATATGTTGTTTTATGTGTATTGTAAGTCAATATTAGCATTGATATTTGTAAGTAAATGTATTATATCAAAATAAGTGAGTACATAACTAAGTTAAATAAAATAAGTTATTATTTAGCATCCAATCAAGAGTATATATGAGGATTATCCATACATATGTCGATACCTTAATCATCCTGGCCGAAAAACTTCAATTGGGAATAATCACAAACATCTTAACTTCATTATCACTATTTGGATGGCATAGATTATAGTAACTAAAAAATTCCATAAACAATTCTAATACTAAACTTAGTCCAAAACATAAAGATTACTAACAGTTTTAAAACTAAATAATAATTCCTAGTGTGGTGACTAACAACTTCAAAGCATATGGAATAAATCAACATGGGGTTAATTCCATTCACACCTAAAAGCAATATGTTCGACAGTGGTGGTCAACATTAAATGGTTTGGTGATGACATCGATGTTCGAATTGTGATGGAAGCAGTGTTGGTTGTTTTTGTGAGGATAGCAACATCGGTTCGTTTGGCGATAACATGGTGTCGATTGACTAGGTGATGAGAGGCGTCGATTATTTTGGCGATGCAAGTGTATGTTCATTGATTTGGTGCTAGCAGGTGTGCGTTCATGTACATAGCGATGAATAAATTCAGTTTAGATGGTGGTGGTATGTTCGATTATATTCACTTTAATGGCGGTGATTTAATCAACTATCATCTAATTTGGAGATTGGTTGCTTGTAGAGAATATATACATACCAAATTGGCCATTCTTGTTATTATCAATAAGAGAAGAAAAAAGAGAGAGATAGACAGATAAGGTTGTTGAAGATTTAGTCATAACAACAACAAATTAGGTATGATGGTGTTGTTGGTGTCGAATCGCCATGGCGATGGACTTGGTCTAGAAGCGGAATGAGACGGGATAAAGATACAGGAAAAGAAAAGTGTAATTTAGGTATTTCAAAAAGGCACGGTTGATTCCTATTCAATGAATTCTTATCATTAATAGTAGAGATTTATATAAAATTATTTAAATAAAAATATAGTTTATATATATATATATATTTGTAACATTATATATATAAGTATATAAACATGCACTTAGACAATATATATGTATATTAGATGAGTTAATGTGTCTGTTGCGGTGTAAATCCCAACATCTATACACAAACATGTTATACTTGAAAGAACCACATATATATGGTGTTTTGATAACAACGATACAACAATGCTACTAATATCTTTATTGGGTTATTTCAGGTCAAAACGATAATGGAAAAGGTGTAAAATAAAATGGCTAAAAATATGCAAAGCTAGGATTCGAATCCAGGTGAGCTGAGAGATGAGCACATGCCTTTAACCCTGAACCACGCAAGCTTTTGGAAATTATAATGATTCAGTTGACTGAAAGCCTTGTTTATTCGACTAAACCCATTCATTTGAATATGGACAACTCGTCTACTGTTTTTAGCTATGCTCTCGGGCTAGAATTTTACACTAAGCCAGTCGGCTGAAGCCTTTTTTCAGTCGACTGACCTAGTATAAAATGGCTAGTTTTTTGAAGTGATATCTTTGTGTCTCTTCGCTCCAGAAGTTGCTTCTCTCCGCTCCTGCAGCCACTTCTCTTCATCAATGGATAAATTGGAAGGATGCAACCCTACTTTACCATCCCTACAACATCTATATAAACCCCTAACCATCCCTAAATCAAAAAACAACTCTATGCTTTGAATTCTAGGCTTCAAACTCTCAATTCCTAAGCAATACTCTAAATTCCAAGAAATTCATGTGATTCAGAGATTTCGACTAGTGTGCTTCATCTCCAAATCCCATATTCTAGTCGAATAAACTCCTTAGCCTTTACACCTCCACTTAATATAGTTTAGTCTGGTTATAGGAGTTATTGAACATCAAAGTGATATTTTGTATATCAAGATACAATGTCAGAAAGTAACATTTGTTACACTAGCAGAGTTTGTAAACATGTTCCTTCAGGTGAAGTGAGAGTGTTGATAGTGAAATATTACCGAAGAGGAGCTTCAGGACTGGACGTAGGACGAAAGGTCCAAACCACTATAAAATCGACTGTGTGATCTACTGTTATACTATTCCGCTGCATTTACATTGTTTATTAGTGCTGGCCATCTTCGATCATGTTCATAGCCACTAACAATGCTTTGCATGGGATGATATGTTACACATGCACACACACATATGTGTATATAATACACGTATATATATAATATAACATAAATTAAATTATATAAAATCATTTTATATATTTAAATAGAATAAGTATTTTATTTAAAAGAAATTTAGAAATGTTTTAAATAAATTAGACTTCATGGGCCAAATAAAGATCCAAAATGGATTTTTTTAAATTCACCCATTACTTCCGTTATGGGCCGGTCTAGTTCCAACAATGGTATCAAAGCATAATAGCCTTTGTAGTCTAAATTAGTCATGTTAGGGTTAACTAATTAAGCTCATAGCCCAGATAGTATGGTGTCTAGAAAGCTAGTGTCGAAGAATTGGGTTTAGGTAATTCAATACTCTGCCCTACTTGGCTACCAGCCTGGCCCGAACATATATGTGAGACCAAAGGTTGTCCATAATAGAAAAGGCCCAATTTGAATTGGGCCTTGGGCAATTTTCAAAATTATTTGAAAATTTAAGATTTTAAATTTAAATTTAAGATAATACACACACACACACATATATATATATATTATAAAAATTATAATATAAAAAAATTGAAAATGTCTAAAAATTAATATAAATTAATTTTAAAATTAAATTTATTAATAATATTAATAAAATTAATTAATTAATTTAATGAGTTAATGAAAATACATACACACATGTATTATATATTTTTACATATGTTATTATATTTTAAAATGATTAAGATATCATGAGTATACATGTATGTATATAAAATGATTTTTTCGAAATTAAAATTATTTAATTAAAATTATTTAATTAAATAAATTAATTAAAGGTTAATTAATTAAATTAAAACACATATATATAAGATATATGTGTATTACTATAAAGGTTATAGTATATATATTCAATATAATATATTATAATTGAATAATATAATAATTAATTAAAGTATTAATTAATCTAATAAGATTTAATTAATATAATATTATACATAAGACTATTACATAAGTAAATCAAATTATAAAAGTTGTATAATAAAACTTATATAATATAGATGTACAATAAAAGATGGAACATTAAGAAACCTTAAATAAACTTAAGGAATAAATACTGTTTGCACCAAAATTGGGCAAACACCTCTAAGTTCGGATTTGGTTAAGTGACCTTTAAGTTGTTTGATATGCAGTTTAATATGTTCCAATGCATTAACAGATAATTATTACAGTCACAGAACAGTTCTCAGACTCGGAGTTGGAAAGCAGTTTGAAGGAAATAAATCACACAAAATTTTACAGTGGTTTGGCCAGAACATGCCTACATCCACTGTCCATCTTATTATGCTTCTTTTATTTGGTTACAAATACAAGTTTGATTAGAAAGAGAAAAAGCTTAAAGCAGCTGGGGTGGTTGAGTCTCAGCAGAGTTTTCCCTCTTTTCTCCAAAATTCAGTCCCCATTGTTGTTGAGGAGCTCTGGTATTTATAGAGTGGAGTTGTGAAGTGTGGAGGTTGAGATTATAGCTCCTTGAGTCTGGTTTGGCATTTGGGCAGGAGAACCTAGTCCGCCATCTCACCCATAGTTTGCTCGGTTGTTGCTTCATTCGGTATCTTGCTTGGAGAAGCCCGTTTGCCGGACCAAACATTTGGTCCGACAAGCCTAGGTACCGGACCAAATGTTTGGTTCGGCACTTGGGTGTCGTGCCGGACCAAACATCTGGTCCGGCATTTCGTGGAATGCCAGACCAGATACCTGGTTCGGCATTTCAGTGAATGCCGGACTAGGTATCTGGTTCGGCATTTCAGAGAATGCCGAACCAGATATATGGTTCGGCATTTTAGTGAATGTGGAACCAGATGTTTGGTCCGGCATTCTTGCCTTCTACACTCTAACTCCATTTGATTTCCTTTTCATTGCTTCAACTCCTTCTCTACCCTTGCATGCTGAAAAGCCGAGCCAATGCTTACCTCCCAAAGTATATCGTATTTCCATACGATGTGCTTTGTTTGGCTCGGGCTCGGTTTTCCTCTAAACCGATGAGACGCTTGGTCTCCCTTGTTTATTTGTCATTTCCTCCTTCTCTCTTTTACAAATACAGTTCCCCCTCCTTTATTTCTTTCTTCCACTTTTAGACTCCAAAAATTTTCAATTCCCTTCGTATTTCCTGAAGCTCCTAATACTCGAACTTGCTTTTCTCGCATTTCACCATTGTCTGAGGTAAGGTAGGTCCTCAATTTCGATCTTATCCTTAGGGTTTTTTGGGTGTCTTCACTCCTAGGGTTTTTGGGTGTCTTTCATGATGTTTCGTCCTGAATTGGAGGAGGAAGAACTTGCTCGAACGAGCACTCTTGCTCTGTAATGGTTCAGTGAAGGCGAACTCTAGAACAAGTGGAAGTGCGGCTGTTGTGGACATCGATGGTGGAAGGAATTCGATCAGGCAGTAGGGGCTCCTTTATACTGTGCTCGGTTTCCCTGTGTGTTAGGTTTGGACGTGGTAGTAAATGTGGCTGGCATGTTGGGGAATGGGTGTTGGATTGAAGTGGTTTTTGCACGGTGCTTGTATGATTTGGCTCGGCACCACAATACCGTTTGGCTTTGGACCGGTGTTTTAGGTGATGCCTGTAATGTTTCGACTTTTTCGACGCTCGAAAATCGACATTAATACGTCCACTATATCAACTGCCGAGCAATCGAATGCCGGAAAACCGAATTGTTATGGAGAAAAAGAAGAGGTAGAAGAAGACAGAAGAAAAAGAAAGAAGAACAACAGAAAAACACAGAACAATAGCAGAATCTCACATTCGCAGCGGAACAACATATAATAGATAAATGAATAATCTTTAAATCAAAGAACTATATCATTTTATACATTACATCACCATTAGAGTTTACAACAACAATATACAACACAACTAGACAGTTATATAACTTGTCCTCATACAGAATACACAGCGGAATAATAATATCATATACAAGTGATACGCCTCGCCATCCAGCTCACCACTGAGCTCCAAAGCATCTCCTGAATCCAGAATGACCTGATAACCTGACTCTAGACTGCCCGTGTGGAAATTGGTGGGCACCCAGAGTTTAGGAAGGAAACAATAAACTCCAGGTCAGCCATGGTGACTGGTGTGAGAACTAAAACAGATATTTATCTTTAAACAACAACAACAACAAAGGAAGTAAAGACATTCGCAATGCTTTTTGGAAAATGAAACTACCATAAGACCTCTCGCCACACACACAATGCAAACGCAGAATTGGAGGAGATTTCTTCTTATGATAGTCAAACATGCTTACTACGCAAATCATTGGATTATTATTATTAGTGCATGGTGCAGAAAAACATTTCGAAAGTATAATATTAATCTTAGCCAACATACAACCATTATTGTATGCCTACTATAGCTACCATCTAAACAGTGGGGCGCCACCCTAAGTAAATGGCAGGTTCTACAACTAAAACCGTACAAGGTTCGTATTGGAAGATGGATTTCCAACAAATGGTCAGGCTAAGGAACTTCCTATGCCACATAGGAACGCCTCTGGCGGGATGCTCCGAGAGACAACCTGCTCTCTGCCAACACAAGGCCGGTTACTCCCTTCCCGGGCAGTAAACCTGAGATATGCCACCCCCGGCCCTTTGGGACCTTTATCAGAGCGCTCGGTAACCAACCTCACACATAATAAATAAAGTGTGTCCACATGAGTAAGTATCTGGGCTCCATACCATGATACTACCCTTTTCCAGAAGGAATGGTCATACGCTAGGGGCGCTACCCCTGAAACCTTGCCGCATCTTTCTTGTTTCGACCATTTCCAGGTTGTGAAGTCTGACGAAGTCTCGTCCACAAAGCTACGCTTTTTCACAAAGCCACGCTTTGATCACAAATCACTACACCAGAAACAGCTTTTGACAGCGTTTCAAAAACGCTGTTATATGATACGACAGCGTTATTATAAACGTTGTATAACGACATGCTGTCGTAGATGCAGAAGTTTTAAAAACAAAATAGAAAACGCTATAAAAAAATTGATATCACAGCGTTTATTAAACGCTGTTATATGACACAACAGCGTTAGAACAAACGTTGTATAACGACAAGCTATCGTATAAAGAGAACTTGCAACAGCTTAATTTTAAACGCTGTGGAAATTATTCTTTTGATAGCGTTTTATTTAGGCTGTTAATATTTTTATTACAGCGTTTAATGCGTGCTGTGTTATGTTTTTACAGTTGGGATGATGTTTTACTAGTTTACAACAGCGTTTAATAAACGATGTTACCCACTATTTAATGATAATTACAACACGAATTAAACGCTGTTGTTTCTTCATTGATAGCATTAAAATAGATGTTGTCTTCTATTTATATGATTTTTACAGCATTAACATTCCACTATATTTGCATATTCCAAAACTACATTTTGAGTATAATCAAGCAACCAATATATATAACATGTTCTAATGAATAATAATCTGTTAAATAAACTAGCTAAAACAATATTAATATACAAAAAACATCTATAAATCAAGTTTCAATAATATCCATAAACAAAAATAACACAGTAGACCAAGTTATCATAATATTGTTAAACAAAGATAAGGTATATGTTAAACAAAAATATAATATCAACAAAGTAAGTCCGCACCAAATGCCAACAACAAAACATGCATCTAAAAAGTTTCATATGCTTGCTACTTGCTACGGAAGAAGAATGTGCCATCGCCATCTTTAATTACCTGCGATGAAAAGTAGTTTCAAAACTGTTGTATAGGGAGATTATGAAGTGACAATAAACATGCATGTGATGTAAAGTATTGACTTCCTTATCCTTACCTTTCCTCAAGTGATGCAGAAGTATAGCCCTTATGCTGGTATATATTTTGAAGCAGCATTGCAAAATCTTGCATTACAGACCAAAATAATATAGCTCAAGATTTTATTGCATATTAACAACCAGTTTGTCATTCTTTTTCAGTGTAGAATCGATTGAAATGCCCTTTATTACTGCAGTGAGGTCATCTCTTATCTGCACTAGTTCAGTGGTTTATTTATTCCTCGGCAAATGGTTAGAACTCTATGATGTATTTTGATTATTGCAACTATACCGACCTTTCTACCAAGTACCCGCAAAAAATGGTCGCAACAATCAAATATGAAAAAGTGACAGAAGTCATAAAAAGAAATTTTAATGGATTACGAATTTTAAACTCAAATAGCTCTAGAGGCTTGTCTACGACTTGCAAAATTAAAGTAAAAAACAAGAATACTAAAGTACCAACATATTTTTCATCATTGCAAATATTTATTTGCATTATGCTACTCTCTGTACATAAAGTAACATTTTCTTCAATAATGTACTCTTCTATTATCTAAAAAAACTCAAGTTGAAGAAGAAAGAAAATTGCAAAGAAGATAGTGACTGCTACAGTGAAGTCTTTTGAAATAAAAGCATATGCATTATATAGCAGCATGCACATTACAAAAAATAAAAAGGATGAAGATTATTGTGTCAGGTGCTGAAAATCCAAATGAGAAGAAGAAAAATCATAAAACTGACATCAAATGTAATCAGAAACTATACCAAAATTACTCATGAATTCAAATGAAATTATAAAAAAATATGATTTTGTTTAGTTTTTTAAAACTATGTGAAGTTTTTACTCAGTTTTTAATGGAGTATCACCCAGTTTTTTAATTGAGTAATACTCAATTTTTAACTATACTTCAGTGGACTATCATGCATTTTGTAGTATTTGGTTTGCATTGATATATACATGATTTTGTCATGATTTTTATCCTAAGTTTTAACTATATTCTTGCTTAGCAGGTTAATGGACATATTGTTCTAACTGAGTATTTTTTGCAGTCTCTTTCCTTCATTGTTGTTATTATAATCCCCAATTAAGAGTAAGGTATCAAAAGCTTTAACCAAATGCTTCGCTCAACCTGAACCAAATACTTCACTCTGCAAGCAGCAACAACTAAGCTGTTGCAACAAGAAGCAGCGAGGCCGCTGTTTGTAGCATAGTAAAGAAAATCATCAATTTTATGTCAATTTTGGAACTGCAATGTCAAGTTGAAAGAGATGTAAACTTCAATGCTTTCAGTTCTTACTGCTAGGTATATTAAGTCAATCACAAAGTTACTTTCTTCCATAGTTTTGACCTTAACTTGTTAATTTTTCCCCTCATAATTATTCATTTGATCTTATATTCTCTATTTATACTTCGCATAATAAAACTTAAACGATAGCTGAGTTTAAGTTTAGACATGTTAGTTAAGTATTGAGAAAAATATATGCAGTATAATATTTGGATGGATTAGTTAAGTTGTAGGAAAAGAATATGCATTAAAAATAATAAAACTTACACTTATTTTATCTGAAGTTAGCACAAATTTCCTCCTTTCTCTTACCACCAGGTTCATCTGGTACAACTGATTTGGTGACATTTTGCTGCAAAAGAAGAGAAAAAAAGCTAGAACCTTTTACTTTACCTCCCAATATGTTATCATCTGACATTTAAAGCTGCAAAAGAAAAGAAAAATGATGTGAGTTTCTTACAAGATCAATTTACATTTCACATCTTATGTTTCACCAATGCAGTGAAATAAAAGCAATACATTTCTGAGACATGAAGAATTTACCTTGTATCTATAATCTATTTTCTACCAAACAAGCTCCTCAAATTCCCTTTCTCTAAACTCTCCAACAACTTAGTTCTACCTGGCACATCTGTTTTTGATAACTTTTTCAAATACCCGATGGCCATATAAGATATCATTATCTTCCTACACTTCTTGCTTGACCCCAAATACAAAGGACAACAAACCGCATACTTTTTAGTGGTGTTCTGAGGATTCGGATCAAGCAATTGAACCAAATTCGACATGCATCTCTCATCTTTCCTGATCTCCTTTCTGTTTCTCATACAACTCATTAGACTAGAAATTGCTTATGTAGCAACCTCTCTTGCCACATTCATATTACTTTCAAGCAAATTCACAAGCAAAGGCAAGCAACCATATTCACCGACTAATCTTTTCATTTTCGTTGAATCCGAAATCTTACAAATAGTAGAAGCAGCTGGTTGTTTAGCTCCTACAGAGCCTTCTTTTAGCACATGAACTATCCATGGTATAATCTCTAAAGAAACTATACTATCTATCGATATAACACACATTAAATTTCTTAATACTCCGAAAGCACATTCATGAGGCGATGCATTGTCTATGTACTTCAAAATGCTATTGGTTGCACCTTCTGAAACAATAGCTTTCTTAATATCATCATTTCCAAGTGATAGATTTTGCAAGCATTTAGATGCATATTCTTTGAGTCCAACCATATTTCCATATTCTAAAATATTTACCATGATGCAAATAATACCTTCATCTGCTAAATTCTTTTCAAGTTCATGCACAGTTGCAAGATTTGTTAGTGTTCCAACAGCTGCAAATTGAGAAATTGAATCTCCATTTTGTGATAATTCAATCAGAGGTAAAATTCTACCATGCCCTGTAATTAATTTTGCATTTGCATCCAAGGTAGAAAGTGTTCACAGTGTTAGTACCAATTTTTCTATGGCTACAATGCTTCTAGATTAAATCAGTCTTATCAAATTAGATACAACACCTTCTGCAGCTAGCAAACTTTCACAATTTTTTGATTCTGCTATAATATTTATTACACCGACGGCCTTCTCTCCGATCTTAACTGAAGAAGCGGTTAATAACTGAACAAGGGCATTTATATTACTACGAGATAGAGAAGCAATTGTTACATATTTATCCCCTTTTTGCAGAGCTTCTTGAAGATTATCGACTGCTTTATGCTTTGTATCTATGTCTCCAATTTGAAATCTAGCAAGAGAGGAAACAATAGCATTTGCATTTGATGCACAAAGAACTCCAGATTTGATTAGAAACTTAAAGTCTTTGATGCATAGATCCAACTTTGCTATTAATGAATCACGATTTCTTTGCATTTGAAGCTTCCCAATTGAAACATTTTCAAGTAAGCATTTCTTAGCTAAGAGGATTGTTTCATCAAGGCAAGTGGAGATAGATTGCATTTGCTCTAGACATAGCGATTTCTTCATGAATAAGGGATGAGATGAAAGATCTGAAACGCATTTTGGGATTTCTTCCACTTTTGAGAGAATTGACTTCCATCTACCAATAATCTTTTTTGTAGATTTTATTTTTTCAATGGTGATGTGAACGAGATTATGTATGTGGGAAAGCCAATAGTTTCGGGAATCGGATTCTTCCACTATCTTATTACTCTTGATTAGAGAAAAATCGTAGAAGAAGGTAAAATAGCGTCAGCGTTAGTATTTGTTTCTTTAATAAAAGATTCTGTACTAGCATTAAGTCAATTATATTATGTAGGTTTTTGGTTTTCAAGAGATATACAACATGCAAATGGGAATGATAGTAGGCGACAGCCGACCATAATGCAGTATAGTAATGGCCATATTGGGAGGTAAAGTATCAAAGCCACATCTTTTGAATAGTTTATGCAGATGTACCTTTTGAATAGTTGCTGCAAAAAAATAACAACTCATGCCATCTAGCTCTAGTAGATTATTCAAGAAATAATATTTTATCATAGAACACGTTTGGTAGTACTGGAGCCATAATAGAAATTTTTTACTGTATATCCTCATGACAATTCAAACCAGCTATACCTCACCAATCAGTGAAAAAATGAGGAGATCAATAAATGAAAGTAAACAGAAGCCGTATTTATATAATTATTATCGATTTGCCAAATTACAATCAAAATTGAACTTGATGATTCTCCATGCGATCTATGCAATCAATTATATACTGACAAACAGAATTACTACTAAACATGATTAATACACATCTGATAGTCTCTTGATGGCTAATTTAAATGTAGCTTTATACAATAAAATGAAGTTAACTATGTCAAACATATAATAGTAGAACTTAGAATTAGATCGCTGGTCTATGCAAAAATTAAGATAAACCTACCACTTAAGAAATCCTGAGCATTAGAATATTACAGCTAGAATCCTAGATATTATTTCAATTAGGAATGGCAACTGAAATTAAAAAATAGCATCCTTCACATCAAATAAGGTCATTATCCCAAATGAACCATTTTTATTTTTCTCCAGTCTTAAAATATCTTTATACCCTTTCAAGTCAGGCTCCAAGAACTTAGGAAAAGTAACTGGTGTTAACAAATTTACAGTCATAACATAAAAGTATTCTAAACTTCAAAATATAAACATTACAAAATTACCATTGAGTGTCCAATCAGATTTGTTATGAACATCAATTTTCCTCTGAATTGTAATCTTCTCATCTGTTGTAAACCCTCTAAGTGATATTTTTACATATCCTTTTTTTTTCTCCTCTCTTCACAAATGCTCCAACACTTGCTTCTCTTCCAAGTACCCAAAAAAACAATAGTCATTGTTAACTTAGTTTCTTCATCGGTGCATCATCGCAAAATATTTTTCAACACATTCCAACACCTGTATAGATGGAAGTTCTATAATACCAATGTTATACTACAATGCACTAAATTGTTCCATGTGGCAACACTCCTTCAGCAAGCATAAAGTGTGTTATTTTAAATGCATTATGTATATTGCATAAGCCTTAGCAACAAAATCTTTAGAAATGAATAATATTTCCAATTAGAAAAATAATGATGTATGCTTCAAACCAAAATTAAGTGAAGTGGATGAGAGACAGTACAAAGCCAAACCAAAAATTATCATCACTAACTTGTACATAATGATTCCCTAAACTGTCTTGAATATTCATTACACATTTTGAAATGAAGGCTTGTAGTGTTTTTCCCCTCAGCCAGGAATCTGTATCTTTTTAACTTCAAGCATTATGTGAAAAAACTTGGCATAATCTATATGATGCATTCATTTGTATGATATTGTTAGCCAGTATTTATTGGCACAATGCATAAACATACCATACTCTTTAGTTTGCAAGATTGATAAAGATGACATTAGTGATTTTTGGAAACATCAGCAAAAACTTATGGACCAATGTACCATCAAATCATAATCCATATGGAATAATTGTGTTCTATCGAAGCATGATGTATATGGAAAATTGGTGCTATGTTAGGGGAGGCAATAAAAAGTTAAGGTGGGATTGGGAAGGAAAAGTTACAACAAAGTAGCATGTGCATATAAATGGGCAAGAAAGGTATTAATATTTAAAGACATAATATTTTAGTAGCTAATGCTTTGGACAACGTTTAACTTTATAACATTTTCAAATAAAAGAAGCTGCAACTTATTCATAAAAAGATTGTAATAACTATGTTTGATATTTACTTAATGGTTGAGAGTGATTTGTTAGGGAACTAGTTACTTGGCTAAATTTTTTGTTCAATGAATAGGTCCAGAGGACGTGAACTGTTTTCCTGTGTACATTGCTAAACTTGCATCTTTATCGTGCCAGGTAAAAGAATTTACTGAGCATCCTATGAATAACATTCATTGTCATTATTATAATTAGACTTAATTATATTTTATCTAAGCTTAACAATGTAAATATATCTTTTATTGTATACAAACAATGAAATTTTAAGCTAACCGTTTTTAATCAAATCTATTATTAAGATCATATTAACGTAAAATAGCATTATATACTGCACAATATGATTCTCTACAAACATTAAATTCAACTAACCCTACCAAACATCATAAGTGAATAATGGCTTGGAAGTGAAAGAAATTTGTGTTTTCCCCCTTTTCTTTTTTGCATTAGTGACATTACATTGAAAAGAATTTCAATAAAATTTAGTTATGCAACTTTACATAGAAATCTTGTTCCAAACAAAACATTTTACTTCAGGATAGCACAAGCCTGAATAACAACATTGATTTTATGTATAAAAATTAAATACAAAAGGTTATCTCTGCACCAGATCACACTTCAAAAGCATATCTAGTTATTCCATTATCTGGAAATAGAAAGATAATAATGCAATTAAATTAATGAATAGTGCCCATATCTGAAAAAACCATTTCAACTAATGCATATAACTACCATTTTAGCAAAATAGAAGTAAATATTCTCTAAATCACAAGTTCAGGAAGAAAAAAATTTAGTCAGAATAATGACTTAGATTTTAATATTGGATTACAAGAAATATTCACTTTAATTTGAGAAAAAAAAAACTAAAGTACATATTTAAGTCTTCTAGGGTTTGGTACTTACGGTGAAGACTGCACCAAGAAGAAATTACTGCTTCAGCTTTGATGAGGTATTGAAAGCGGTATTTTGTGAAGAGAATTTTTTTTATTTTTTCTTCTAGATTGAAAAACCAGTGAAGAACTGGAGAAATGTGGTCGACAAGAGAGAACTGTGGACATGAGAGAGATGGAAAAGTATTTTGTGGCCATCAATTTAGAATTAATTTCGCGCTTAAGTTTTGCTGAGCCGCCAAAGGTTTTAGCTAACTTTACAACGTTTTATTAAGTTTTTATTATTTAATAAGACAATAACAGCATGCTCACTTACAACGCTGTTAGGTGTTGCTGTTAATATTAATTTTTCTTGTAGTGAATGATCAATAAATGATCATCACACAGCAACACTTAGCATGCCACACTACCAAATTGGGAATATATCAGTGATAAATTTCAACTACATAACCTCTGAGCTCGTACGTCTCAGAGAAGGGTGTTAAGCTAAGAGAATAGATTCTCCACCACCAACAGAAATGTATTTGAAAGAAATCAGCTTTACATCTCAAAATGTAATGTTAGACATGTAACCATACAAGTCTGTTCCGGGTTCGAACAGAACCGAAGGCACTTCAAAAGAAGCCCTTGCAATCCGGGTATTCAAATCCCGATAAAAATTCCCATCACAAAGGAAATCTCTATACCGTAGCTAACGGTGCAGAGACAATCGATAGGTCATCCTATCAATTTCACAAATACCCGGTCTTCACCACCGGTCTTCAATACGATCCATATCGTCGTATCACTAATTCGGAATGGGTTATATGACACAAAGGTCTTTTCCCGGCTAACCCGAATAGTGAGCACAATATTTCAAAACATATGGATATAGGGATTTCAATTAAGTCACAACTTATTACCCAAATCCTTTCCTTTAAATGGTTTAAACAAAATACCATTTTGAATTTTTAAGCAAAAAGATTTACTTCACAAAGTTTACCCGGTTTCACAAAGATTCATTCACAGATTTCCAAATCAATTTCCATTTCAATTGGATTAACCCATTAAATCTTTAAAATTAAGATTTAATTTATAGCTTTCAAAACTATTCACAATTCAAGTCTTTTATAATATAAAAGATACACCTTTTAAAATCTCCTTTAATTTCAAAATAAAGCTTAATTATCGTCACAAAGGTTAATTCATAGTTTTTCCAAACTATTTACAATTTCATTTCAACTTGAATTGTTTCAATACAAATTTGGAAATCTTTTCACTTTATGAAAGCTTTTATTATTTGAAAACAGATAGTTTTCGTTTTGGGAAAAACTGGTTACATTTTACATAGGTTAAGGCCATTCAAGTAAAACTTGAATTTCAATTCACAATTCCAAAACCATAATTTTAAATGGTTAAAAAAACCCATATAAAACACCTTTTATACTTATAAAAATCTTTTAAACCAAAATTCCCAATTCATCGAATTCAATTTCAAAATATCGAATTCAAACTTAAATCAAATGATTTAAATTCCAATTCTATTAAGTTATTTAAAATAACTTTTATTTTTGAAACTCATTTCAAAAACTTTAAATTTAAATTCCAAAACTATTTTGGATTCAAAAACTCAATTTTTCCAAAATTGATAAAAATCTGTGACTTAACCGATTTCCACGTGAAATCCACATTTGTGTGTGTATTGTGTAGTCCAAGGGTTTAACACAATAGTGCAACAGCATTCAATCATCACAGATCAAATATAACAATATAATTGATAAGCGGTATAAACTATAACGCTTATCTTCATTCACAGATCACAGATATATATACATATCACAGGTAAATAGATCACAAATCACACACAAATCAGAATATATCACAAAGCATCACACATCAAAGATGTCAAACAATTCAACATCCAATATAATCCAAACATCTAATAGATAGGATTAATTAAATTATCTGATTAATTCAAATCAGATAAATTTCTATAAATCAATTTTACTAGTTATAGTAAATTAAAAATAAATTAATTTCAAATTGATTTCCAAATCAATTTCCCAACATTTTCAAAATTATTCCCTTTTAAAAATAAATTCCTTTATCTCTTCAAATCTATTTAAAAATCCCAAATTTAGATGAATTCTTCGATTTATAGATAATATTTCCGAAATCCATTTATTAAACCCTTTATCCCAAATTTGAAATTTAATTCAATATAGTTCAAAAATAAGACTTTATCTTTTAAACTCCTTTTAAATTTATCCAATTATCAAAAATAAAATTTTCGATAAATTTTCGACTTATAGTTTTCAAAAGTCCAATTTTACTTATTTCTGGTATCCATCGATACCAAAAAAATATTTGGCTAAATTATAGCCGTCAACAATTTCAATCACAATATAATCACACGGCGATTATAAATAAATCAACACACAACATTGAAATAAATTCAAATGTTTGAGGAATCCAGTTGGATCCTTCCAACATGTTTCCCTGCATCCACAGATGTTAGCACAATATCAATTCCACTTCACAGTGAAATTATCGCGGTATATGGGATTTATAAATATTATCTGCTATTATGCGGCACAATAGGGTCTCATCCGCTATACAATGCGGGAAATCAACAACTCCAATTTATACATATTCCAATATATATATATATATATTGCTATATACATATATAATACCAATTCCACTTCACAGTAGAATTATCGTGGTATATGTTTTTAATAAATAACCTCCGCTTAATATACGGCGTATAGGGTCTATTTAACACAATAGATAACAATTTATCATCCAATTCACACAATCAACACAATCAACAATTTTAAATCTAACTATTTAAAATTTAAATCGAAACAAAATGTTCGATTGAGTAAGGAGTTCTCACCTTGCTTTCAATAATGGTTGCAGTATTTTATTTTGAATAAAATTAAACGACCGTTTAATTTTACTCAAAATTTTCACTGACTCCAATCGACTCCAATCCAGTTCCATCGCGAAGAGCTCGTCGAAACGATTCCAACGCAAAAATTTCGTCGAATTCCGACCTCGTATCAAAAAGATATGCTATTTTAAAGTTCGTATGAATTATTATATAATAAAATTTTCACTTTTTATTTAATTTTTATACCCCAAATACAATCTGGCCTTTGATCCGTTGCTTCGATTTCGATCTCCACCGTTGAAGTTAAAGATCTTGCTGCTCTCTACGTTTTTGTAGTTGGTGATTTCTGCTAATAACGAGTGGATTAAGAGTGTAACGACCCGTATTTTCACGGATCAAAACATCATAAAACAGTTGACATTTGGTCGCATTTGTGATAAGTTGTCCTGAGTTTAAGTCCTAGGTCGTATGAAAGTTTTGGAGCGACTTAAGGAAGATACGAGTTAAGGCAGTTAAGTCGTATAGGAATTAAGTTGTGGTAGCTTAGGTCGTAGGGTGTTGGAGCGACCTAAGGTAGTGGACGACTTAAGGTGTAGTGGTTTAGGTCGTTTGATAGTGTTGGGCAGAATTTTTGGTTCAAGTCATAAGTCGTGACCGACTTAAGGAATAGGGGCGACTTAAGAAACCGAGTTAAGAAATCGGCGAGTTAAGAGTTAGGACGGTTGGACGAGTTAGCGAGTTAAGTAATAGAGCGACTTAAGTGAGTTAGCGACTTAAGGATTTTAGGTCGTATGGTAGGATAGGTCGGTCGAGCGACCTAAGTGTTGACGACTTATAGAAGTTAGCAGGTTAGCGACCTAGTGGTTAGCGAAGTTAGGTCGTTAGACGACTTAAGGAAGTTAGGTCGTAGCATAGTGAGTCGTAGAGTTGCTAAGTTATTAAGTCGTGAGCGACTTAGGGGTTAAGCCGCTAAGTCGTAAGTCGTATCTCCTGTTAGGTCGCGCATATTAGTTAAGTCGTAGGTCGGCTTAGTAGTTAGGTCGTATGCGCATGTGTTAGGCGGAGCAGCTGTTAAGTCGTATGAGTTGTTAGGTCGAAGACTTAGGTCGGTGGGGGTCTTAGGTCATAGGTCGGAGACGACTTAACTCCGAGGCAACGACTTAGGGAGATTTCAGCCTATAAATAGAAGGGTTTTTCTCACTTTTTGGGATCCGGATTTCAAAGCGACGAAGTGCTGCCATTTTGAGAGCTCGACTTCTACACTTCTTCGCTTCTTTTCTCCACTTTAATCTTGTGCTTCCATCCATCCAAATCGAAGATCAAGTTGAAGATTCAAGAGTTTATCTTCATCCATCGAAGATAGATTTCATCGTTTGAAGCGGATTTGTGATAGATCAAGCTAGATCCTTCGCTGTCCAGATCTGAAGCGTGTTGATTTGGGGTTGTTTAGGTGATTTGGTGAGTGGTGATTATCTCTCACATGGATCCAAAGGAGTATATCGGATCGTTGGCTTGATTTGGTGTTAAAATAGTGATTTCCATGCATTTTCTTAATCCTAAGTATAGATCCTTATAGATCCATTGTTCATGATGATTTGGCATCCATTTTACTACATGTTAACCTATGCAAGTTAATTCATCAAGATTATAGAGACATTGCTCATGTTTTCATGCTTATTAGACTTTCAACTCTTTAATTACGAAATTGCCATTATTGTTATAATTGTCTACATAGATCATATTTAAATGCTTGATTGTTTAGATTAATGTTTGATTTGATTGATTACTATGAATTAGATGATTGATGATTTGATTTAGACCGAAGATGATTCAAAAGCTAAGGGAAAGGCTCTTGAATTGGAAAAGCTGCTTGTGGCATATATAGCGGATGGTGAAGCTCTTATGCATAGATTCGATGATGATGATGTTGAGATGAAGCTTTGCGAGGATGTGATGAAGCGAGGCATGAGATGAGGTAGTTTTGGTCTAATCCAGACGGGATCATTCCAAGCATGTTGATAACTCGGTGATATGGTTCGAGTTGAGGATAATGGATGCTCAAGAGGCGCTTGAGCTAGTATGAAAATAGTCGTCGAGGAGGATGACTAGAAGGCGGAGATCTCATCGTTGTTGAAGGTTCTAGCATGCTCAAAGCAAGTGTATGTTGGGCAGATTCGATAGTCCCTGAAGGCTAATGATTGATAGTCAAGTACTCTGGGCAGATTCGATAGTCCTAGGCACGGGTCACGATGACGTGCGGGAGTTATGTCTAGAACCGGGGTTTCCATTAGCCCTTGACGGACGGCTGAAAGAATGTGCCGGTCATTCAATTAACGGTGATATCGAAGCAATGATAACAGTGATAGCCAGAGTCATGGATGTTTGGTTGTATCGTCATTCGGTCTCAAGAGCAGTGTTTTCAAGGTGCTTGTCTGATCTTGGTTTAGGCCTTGGGGGTTTGTACTTGGAAAACATCGCCCTTGACTCGAGTGATAATTGCTTTGCTTTATATTGTGTACTCTGCTATGTTTGCTTCTGCTTAGTGTGTATCTGGGGGATATCACTGTAGAAAGAGGTTGGAGTGGGAGGGTTGTATTCCTATTCCTTTTCCTTTATGCTCTTTTGGTATGTTGTTAGTTAATTTACTGCTCACTAAGACTGTTGTCTGACTCAAGGCTTTATGTTTTAACTCTTATTGCCTTGGGCTATTCGTCCATTTTGGGACGGGCAGACTAGGTAGCAGGTGACAGGTGCTGTTCTTGCTTTCCACGATGCTGATAACGAAGACGAGCTGGAGTATTGCATATTACTTCTTACTATATGTACTGGATGTTCCGCTGCTTTGTATTCTTTGAGTGATATGTAGTGAGGCTTGTTGTATTGACTATTCAGATGTTTGTATTCAACTATTATGAAGTTTTATTGATGAAATTCTATTCTGTGAAGCTTCACTATATATATATGTTCTATTGTATTTTGTCCATGCGCTGTGAGTAATACGATAGATTCTGTTGTTTTAATTTACCCTGGCAATCGTCCATGGTCGCCTGGCACACTTTACAGCGCACTATCTCTAGGTTCAGTGCAGGGGTCATGGGCGGTCGTCACATTTGGTATCAGAGCTTTGGTTAATCGATTTCACCCAACGCTCGCTGACGTAACTACGTATGAGAGACGTAATTGTATTTTGATGGATGATTACTATATATAATATATAGTAGCTTAGTAGAGTTTGAGTCCTTTATGCAGTAGTTTCTCTAGTGTGCTAATCATTCCTTTTTATAGATATTAAGGATGAGTCGAAGAGGGAGACCAGCTGCTCGGGAAAGTCGTGCTACTGAGGGGACTGCTGATTATGTAGCTATGTTCGAAGCTATGATGACTTCGATCATGAGAAGGATGCCAGTTCCGGGGGCAGCAGTTGATGTTGGAGTTCAAGTCCAAACTCCAAAACCAGTGGATTTTGCTAAGTTGTGCAAAGACTATACTGCTCTTGGAGGGAAGGTTTTCTCGGGAACAAAATCAACTATTGAGGTCCAGAGATGGATAGATGCTTGTAGAAGGATTTTTGGAGATTTGGGAATTGAGGATGCAACTAAGAGGAAGTTAGCATCAAGACAGCTTCAAGGGAGAGCCTCTGATTGGTGGAACTCTATTACCATCAATACTCCGGAGGAAGAGATTACTTGGGAGCAATTCCAAGCTAGATTTGAAGCTAAGTTCATTTCTACAGCTCAGAAGTCTGTTCTGTTCAAGAAGTTTATGGAGCTCAAGCAAGGTGGAAGACCAGTTCTTGAGTACGTTTCTGAGTTTGAAGCTTTGTCCAAGTATGCCCGGTCGTATATTGAATCTGCTTATCAGAAGAATGAGAAGTTTGTGACAGGCTTGGACAGTTATCTTGGGAGGCAGTTGGTGGGTCATCTGGATGATTCATTTGAGAAGCTTGTGGAGAAAGCTCTCAGGCATGAGAGTCTGTTTCCTAAGGAAGGATCTGTTGTTGCTGTGACCAGGGAAGAGTCTAAACCCCAGCAGGGTGGAAACAAGAAGGGGAAGCAGCAGCAGCAGAAGGGTAGGGATGGCCAGAAGAAGCCGAAGGGCGAAGTGACTTGCTACAATTGTCAGCAGAAGGGCCATTTCTCGAAGTATTGTAAGAATCCGAGGGCACCGATGAAGTGTCACAACTGTGACAAGTCGGGGCATATCAGGAAGAATTGTCCAGAACCGCGGAAGGACAAGCAGATTGTGCAAGCTTATGCTTTGGGAGCTGTCCCATCGTCTTCAAAAGCTCCTACCGCTGAAGAGGAAGGAAAGAGTGTGGTAGTTCAAGGTACTCTTTCCATATGTGGTGTTCCAGTTGGAGTGTTGTTTGATACTGGGGCGTCGCATTTGTTTGTTTGTAGTGATCTTGTAGGCTGGTTAGGCTTGGAACCGGGTATTGTTGATAGGCCATTGGTTGTGACTAATCCAGTTGGGAGTTCATCTTGTTTGTGTATGTTATGCCGTGGTCTGATTGTATCAACTCATGGTTGCTCTTTTGTTTGTGATTGTTTTGTTCTGAACTTTGTGGGGTTCGGAATTATTTTGGGTATGGACTGGCTTAGGAAGTATGCGGCGAAGGTTGATTGTGAGAGGCTGGAAGTGACAGTCGAGAATGTGGAGGGGCGAAAGATTGTAATACGATGTAAGCATGAAGAAGGCATCTTCATGAGCTTCATGTATTCGCTAGTTGTTCCACGGGATGGACTGTCATTAGTGCCAATCGCGAATGGATTCGAGGATGTCTTTGACGAAGTCAAAGGGTTACCGCCGCATAGAGAGATCGAGTTTCGTATATATCTAGTTGAAGGAGCCAGACCTGTTGTGATTCCTCTTAGGCGGATGGCGCCTAGGGAACAGCAAGAGTTGAGGGTGCAAGTTGATGACCTTTTACAGAAAGGATTCATTCGGCGTAGTGTGTCCGAGTGGGGTGCACCAGTTGTGTTTGCAACCAAGGCAGATGGGTCGTTGAGATTGTGTGTGGATTATCGTGAGCTGAATAAAGTGACTAAGAAGAACAACTATCCATTGCCGAGAATAGATGACTTGTTTGATCAGCTTCATGAAGCAAAGGTGTTTTCTCAGATGAATTTGGCAACGGGATTTCACTAGTTGAGAGTGGCTAAGGATAGTGTGCCGAAGATTGCTTTTCGGACACCATCCGGTTTCTTTGAGTGGCTGGTAATGCCGATTGGGTTGACTAACGCGCCAGCATATTTTGTGGATCTTATGAATAGAGTGTTCAGAGATCAGTTGAACAAGTTTGTACTTGTGTTCGTGGATGATATTCTGATTTATTCCAGAACTGAAGAAGAGCACAAGACACACTTGCGAATTGTTTTGGAAATCTTACGGAAACATCAGCTGAAGGCTAAGTTTTCGAAGTGTCACTTCTGGAAGAGTGAAGTGAGGTTCTTAGGCCATGTTATCTCTGGAAACGGAATAGCGGTTGATCCCGCTAAGGTGGCAGCAATCCAGGATTGGGTTAAACCTAAGAATGCATCTGATGTGAGAAGTTTTCTTGGATTGGCAGGATATTATCGACGGTTTATCAAAGACTTCTCCAAGGTGGCTGCACCGTTAACAGGATTGACAAAGAAGAACCAAGTGTTCAAGTGGGAAGATAAGTGTGAGCAAGCTTTCGGAATCCTGAAAGAACGATTGACGAGTGATCCTGTTTTGACTATTCCCAGTGGGAATGATGAGATGGTGGTTTACACCGACGCATGTGGTACTGGACTTGGAGCAGTGCTGATGCAGAAGGATAAAGTTGTTGCGTACGCTAGTCGACAACTGAAGCCGCATGAAAGGAATTACCCGACTCATGATTTGGAGTTAGCGGCGATTGTTTTTGCTCTGAAGATGTGGAGACATTATCTATTGGGAATTCGATTCGAGCTATTTACAGATCATAAGTCGTTGAAGTATCTTTTCTCCCAAAAGGATTTGAATCTTCGGCAGCAACGTTGGCTAGAGTTTTTAGCATCATATGATTTTGGTATAGCTTATACTCCGGGAAAAGGTAACGCAGTGGCAGATGCGTTAAGTCGAAGACATGCAGGATTGGGAGCCATGTTTTCAGAATGGAAGAATCTCGAGTATTTAGCTGGATTTGACTTCAGGCCTAGATGTGAATTGGAACCTGAGATGTTGGCAAACTTATCGATAAGACCTACTCTTGTGGAAAGGATTGGCGAGAGCCAAAAGCGAGACGATAAGCTTGTCAAGATTATCCGTGATTTGGAATTTGGATTGGAACCAGAAAAGGATAAAGAATTCGAGGTCGATCAAGAAGGTTGGCTTCGGAAGTAAGGACGACTAGTTGTTCCCGATATAGATGAATTGAGGAGTGAAGTGCTGAAGGAAAGTCATCACTCGAAGTTGACAATCCATCCAGGAGGAAATAAGATGTATCGGGATATGAAGAGAACCTACTACTGGGAAGGCATGAAGAAGGATGTTGGAAATTTTATTTCCAAGTGTATGAACTGCCAGTTGGTAAAAGCTGAACAGAAGAAGCCAAGTGGATTGCTTCAGCCATTAGAATTTCCTACATGGAAGTGGGAGCAGATATCGATGGATTTTATTGATGGACTACCTAGAACAAGAACGGGAAATGAAGGGATTTGGGTCATTGTAGATCGTCTGACCAAGAGTGCAAGATTCATTCCTGTTCGATCGACTAGGACTGCATCAAAGTTGGCTGAGTTGTATGTTAAGTGGATAGTTCGATTCCATGGTATTCCGAAGAGTATAGTGAGCGATCGAGACCCATTATTCACTAGTGGATTTTGGAGGAGCTTCCAGGAAGTTTTGGGAACCGAGTTGTGTTTGAGTACAGCTTATCACCCTCAAACAGATGGTCAGACTGAGAGAGTCAACCGAGTTTTGGAAGATCTCCTCAGAGCTTGTGTTTTGGATTTCGGAGGATCATGAGAAGATCACCTTCATTTGGTGGAATTTGCGTACAACAACAGTTACCAGTCAAGCATTGGTATGGCACCGTATGAGGCATTGTATGGAAGACCGTGTAACTCTCCGACATGTTGGTTAGAGACAGGAGAAAAGATGATGCTTGGGCCAGAGATGATTCGACAGACTTCAGATTGTATAGAGATCATTCGGCAACGAATGAAGGCAGCCCAAGACCGTCAGAAAAGTTATGCCGATAAGCGTCGTAAGAATTTGGAATTCGACAAGGGTGATATGGTTTTTGTGAAGATTTCTCCACTGAAGAATGTTATTCGATTCGGGAAGAAAGGAAAATTGACTCCAAGATTTGTTGGACCATTCCCGATTATCGAGCGAATTGGAAAGCTCGCCTATAGATTGGAGTTACCGGAGAAGATGTCGAGTGTGCACAATGTTTTTCATGTATCATATCTACGGAAGTATGTGCACGACTCGAATACAGTGGTTTCTGCTGATAGTTGTGAAGATTTCGAAGTTGATCCAGTCGATAGAAGACCTCGTAAACCGCTTCGTGTTGTGGAAACTGACACGAAACAGCTTAGAAGGAAGATAGTTAAGTTGCTCAAGATACAATGGAGTGATGATGATAACGACTGTACATGGGAGGTGGAAGAGAGGATGAAGGCAGCTCATCCTGAACTCTTCAAGGTATGGCCCTAAGGTGTCATGTCATCTCACGATATTGTAACTTGTTCTAGTTTTAGAATTCTGCATGCTAAGCTAGAATTGGATGCATGGTTTGTTGATTGCTATGGATGTTAGGCGTGCAGAATAGTCTTTGATTGCTTTGTTTGTTTGGAATTTCGGGGGCGAAATTCCTAAGGGGGAGAGAATGTAACGACCCGTATTTTCACGGATCAAAACATCGTAAAACAGTTGACATTTGGTCGCATTTGTGATAAGTCGTCCTGAGTTTAAGTCCTAGGTCGTATGGAAGTTTTGGAGCGACTTAAGGAAGATACGAGTTAAGGCAGTTAAGTCATATAGGAATTAAGTCGTGGTAGCTTAGGTCGTAGGGTGTTGGAGCGACCTAAGGTAGTGGACGACTTAAGGTGTAGTGGTTTAGGTCGTTTGATAGTGTTGGGCAGAATTTTTGGTTTAAGTCATAAGTCATGACCGACTTAAGGAATAGGGGCGACTTAAGAAAACTGACCGAGTTAAGAAATCGGCGAGTTAAGAGTTAGGACGGTTGGACGAGTTAGCGAGTTAAGTAATAGAGCGACTTAAGTGAGTTAGCGACTTAAGGATTTTAGGTCGTATGGTAGGATAGGTCGGTCGAGCGACCTAAGTGTTGACGACTTATAGAAGTTAGCAGGTTAGCGACCTAGTGGTTAGCGAAGTTAGGTCGTTAGACGACTTAAGGAAGTTAGGTCGTAGCATAGTGAGTCGTAGAGTTGCTAAGTTATTAAGTCGTGAGCGACTTAGGGGTTAAGCCGCTAAGTCGTAAGTCGTATCTCCTGTTAGGTCGCGCATATTAGTTAAGTCGTAGGTCGGCTTAGTAGTTAGGTCGTATGCGCATGTGTTAGGCGGAGCAGCTGTTAAGTCGTATGAGTTGTTAGGTCGAAGACTTAGGTCGGTGGGGGTCTTAGGTCGTAGGTCGGAGACGACTTAACTCCGAGGCAACGACTTAGGGAGATTTCAGCCTATAAATAGAAAGGTTTTTCTCACTTTTTGGGATCCGGATTTCAAAGCGACGAAGTGCTGCCATTTTGAGAGCTCGACTTCTACACTTCTTCACTTCTTTTCTCCACTTTAATCTTGTGCTTCCATCCATCCAAATCGAAGATAGATTTCATCGTTTGAAGCGGATTTGTGATAGATCAAGCTAGATCCTTCGCTGTCCAGATCTGAAGCGTGTTGATTTGGTGTTGTTTAGATGATTTGGTGAGTGGTGATTATCTCTCACACGGATCCAAAGGAGTATATCGGATCGTTGGCTTGATTTGGTGTTAAAATAGTGATTTCCATGCATTTTCTTAATCCTAAGTATAGATCCTTATAGATCCATTGTTCATGATGATTTGGCATCCATTTTACTACATGTTAACCTATGCAAGTTCATTCATCAAGATTATAGAGACATTGCTCATGTTTTCATGCTTATTAGACTTTCGACTCTTTAATTACGAAATTGCCATTATTGTTATAATTGTCTACATAGATCATATTTAAATGCTTGATTGTTTGGATTAATGTTTGATTTGATTGATTACTATGAATTAGATGATTGATGATTTGATTTAGACCGAAGATGATTCAAAAGCTAAGGGAAAGGCTCTTGAATTGGAAAAGCTGCTTGTGGCATATATAGCGGATGGTGAAGCTCTTATGCATAGATTCGATGATGATGATGTTGAGATGAAGCTTTGCGAGGATGTGATGAAGCGAGGCATGAGATGAGGTAGTCTTGGTCTAATCCAGACGGGATCATTCCAAGCAGGTTGATAACTCGGTGATATGGTTCGAGTTGAGGATAATGGATGCTCAAGAGGCGCTTGAGCTAGTATGAAAATAGTCGTCGAGGAGGATGACTAGAAGGCGGAGATCTCATCGTTGTTGAAGGTTCTAGCATGCTCAAAGCAAGTGTATGTTGGGCAGATTCGATAGTCCCTGAAGGCTAATGATTGATAGTCAAGTACTCTGGGCAGATTCGATAGTCCTAGGCACGGGTCACGATGACGTGCGGGAGTTATGTCTAGAACCGGGGTTTCCATTAGCCCTTGACGGACGGCTGAAAGAATGTGCCGGTCATTCAATTAACGGTGATATCGAAGCAATGATAACAGTGATAGCCAGCGTCATGGATGTTTGGTTGTATCGTCATTCGGTCTCAAGAGCAGTGTTTTCAGGGTGCTTGTCTGATCTTGGTTTAGGCCTTGGGGGTTTGTACTTGGAAAACATCGCCCTTGACTCGAGTGATAATTGCTTTACTTTATATTGTGTACTCTGCTATGTTTGCTTCTGCTTAGTGTGTGTTTGGGGGCTATCACTGTAGAAAGAGGTTGGAGTGAGAGGGTTGTATTCCTATTCCTTTTCCTTTATGCTCTTTTGGTATGTTGTTAGTTAATTTACTGCTCACTAAAACTGTTGTCTGACTCAAGGCTTTATGTTTTAACTCTTATTGCCTTGGGCTGTTCGTCCATTTTGGGACGGGCAGACTAGGTAGCAAGTGACAGGTGCTGTTCTTTCTTTCCACGATGTTGATAACGAAGACGAGCTGGAGTATTGCATATTACTTCTTACTATATGTACTGGATGTTCCGCTGCTTTGTATTCTCTGAGTGATATGTAGTGAGGCTTGTTGTATTAACTATTCAGATGTTTGTATTCAACTATTATGAAGTTTTATTGATGAAATTCTATTCTGTGAAGCTTCACTATATATATATGTTCTATTGTATTTTGTCCATGCGCTGTGAGTAATACGATAGATTCTGTTGTTTTAATTTATCCTGGAAATCGTCCATGGTCGCCTGGCACACTTTACAGCGCACTATCTCTAGGTTCAGTGCAGGGGTCATGGGCGGTCGTCACAAAGAGATTTGGAGGGAAGAAGTTGAGAGTTTTCTGGCCATTAAAAAGATTAGTGGCAGCCTGTGACCTAGAGAATTAGGGTTTTGCAAATGACAATGATGAAGGTCCTTTTATAGAAATTTCACAAAACACTATTCATCGAAAATTTTCCGAACTCCAAATCGAGCGTGCCGGCTAGCGTTTCTATGGTTTACCCCGCGTTCCGAACACAATGGAATGTGTTTCGAGAGCTAATTCGATCGTATGTGAGAGTTACGGAAATAAACGATCAAATTTAAATCAAATCGATTTAAACCGATTTCGATGCGTTTTGGCTTGCCCCGGACAAACCGAACATCCGATTGACACGAAATTTGAAACTATACAATAATTTCACATTACAGATTCGATGAAACTTGTTTTGTCGAAATCCGAGACTATTTGAAAAATGACTATTTTCACTAGTCGATTAAATATTAAAATATTCAATTTTCACAAATTTACTTTTAAATCAATTTTAAAAGTTCACAAACATCATTATAACTCCAATATGATTTAATATAACTTTATAAATCATTTTTAATCACATTTAATTCAGATTTCAATTATTTACCCAATTTCAAGTATTAAATTAAAAATTTAATCGTCCAATTAAATCACTATATCGAAATTAAATTAATTCGACTTCCAAATTTTACTTATTAATATTTAAAATTAATTAAATATTCGAATTTCAAATGATGGAAATTCTGGGTCGTTACAAACTTCCCCCCTTAAAAGAATTTCGTCCTCGAAATTTCAAAGTAAGAAAAAATGCCCAAATCCATTAACTTTTCAAAAATCCACTTAGTGAAAATTTTATATTCACCCTTTTTCAAAACCTTTAACTCCAACCAAAACAATGGTTTTCATTTTCTAGTTTAATTCCTACGTTTTCATTTCAATTTGGAAATTGACTTTTCATTAACAAAAATTTTCCAAAATTTTCAAAAAATTTCTAACGCCTTAAATTTTCCGAAAAATTCGCCAGCGTCTCCTTTGCGCGGTTCGATCATAGTAGGATCACCATAGACATAAATATGTATACATCGACCCACGCGGTCGGAAAAGTAGAAAAACAGTTCATGTTTCTTATTTTTATTGTGTAGGCGTACCTTTTTAGCATTTTTAAGCAAAGCAGTTATTTATTAAGCATTTTAGCGCAACCCGAATAGCCGAACGGTAGCCCCGGCACCTGTACTTACTCAATTTAAACATGTAAGTGACATATATAAAAAATTCATTTACATTTCTTTAATTTTCAATAACAAATACGAAGTTTCCATAACCAATGCAATCAAATAATTCCCATAAGCAATTTATAAGATTTCGATACAAATTTTAATTGCTTATAACCAATTCATATTAATTTACTTTTAATTCAAATCAATTTCTATTTAAATTTACTTCACCTTCAATTTAAATCCAATTACATAGCTTCCAATTTTATTCATTCAATAGCATATGAATTTATATACAAATCAACTAACAACAATCTAACAACCAAATCATATCCAACACAACCAAATTCATTCAATTTACTTTATTCCACATTCAATTTGGTTCAACATTTTCAATTAGCTTTAATGAATTAACACTTATATTCATTATCAATTTATTCACATTCGATTGATTAACATTCAATCCATTTATTAATCCAATTGCTAATTCATTTTACAAATAAAGTTGAATTTCATTACATAACTCAAGTTCATATTCATTTAATTCACTTCATTTCATTAATTCACTTTATTAATTTACTTTGATATCAAAATCAAACTCATTTATCATCACTTAAGTTATATTTCAATTAAACATCATTTGTTTAACTTAACTTAAATTTCCACTATGCAACTTAAGTTCATTGCTAATTTAACTCAAATTCAATTTTATTTAACTTTTACTTAAGTCAAATTCATTACTTAATCAAAATCAAATTTTATTTTTCTTAACAAAACATGTTTAACCACTTTAATAATTGGTTTCACATACCTCTTTTCATTTTATAAGTTACACAACTTATTTATTTAATTTTCCAAATCATACTATAAGTATAAAACTCATTTCACCTATATTTATCAGTTACAACTTGGATTTCAAATTCAGGTTTGTTTATCACAACAAAACTTCAATTTTTCAATTTATTATGGTAGTAAATCAATCACACAGAAACTCGAAAATGACACTGATGATGCGGCAGTCATCACCCTTATTATTTCCCAGCAACACTTGTGAATTCAGTGCTTTAAATTCTTTTAAAGTTTCCTTTTATTTATAAATCACATTTATAAATCTTTACTTATGCAAGATTATTTCATAATTGCAAATCATATTAATTATAATTCCATACTTATACAATCGTTGCTTTTATATTTCATTCTTTTACAATTGTTGTTTTTTTTATATAATTTATTTAAAAAACTTTTATTGATTCTTATATTTTTTACATTTTTAACAACCAAACAATCAATTATATACACTTCAATAATTCTGAAAAATTATTTTCTTTATATACAAAATATAATCGAGGTAAAATTATTTCATTTACCAAATTTAAAATGATACTATGTCGACTTGCCTCGTTTAAGTGTTTAGAAACCCCTATCGATAATATGGCGTCCCACATACCGACCAGAATTCACAAACAGCTCAACGGATAAGCAAACACAATATAAAACAATTTCATATTCACTAACAAATACGCGCTCATATCTATTATTACACTCACACTCATTCTAGAGTACTACCGACTCTATCTCTAATGAGTAATTCCCAATAGAGCCATGGTTATCGCTTAACCATATGCTCTGATACCAAATGTAACGTTTTGACTTTTTCGACGCTCGAAAATCGACATTAATATGTCCACTTTATCAACTGTCGAGCAATCGAATGCCGGAAAACAGAATTGTTATCGAAAAAAAGAAGAGGTAGAAGAAGACAGAAGAAAAAGAAAGAAGAACAACAGAAAAACACAGAACAATAGAAGAATCTCACATTCGCAGCGGAACAACATATAATAGATAAATGAATAATCTTTAAATCGAAGAACTATATCATTTTATACATTACATCATCATCAGAGTTTACAACAACAATATACAACTCAACTGGACAGTTATATAACTTGTCCTCATACAGAATACACAGCGGAATAATAATATCATATACAAGTGATACGCCTCGTCATCTAGCTCGCCATTGAGCTCCAAAGCATCTCCTGAATCCAGAATGACCTGATAACCTGACTCTAGACTGCCCGTGTGGAAATTGGTGGGCACCCAGAGTTTAGGAAGGAAACAATAAACTCCAGGTCAGTCATGGTGACTGGTGTGAGAACTAAAACAGTTATTTATCTTTAAACAACAACAACAACAAAGGAAGTAAAGACATTCGCAATGCTATTTGGAAAATGAAACTACGTTAAGACCTCCCGCCACAAACACAATGCAAACGCAGAATTGGAGGAGATTTCTTCTTATGATAGTCAAACATGCTTACTACGCAAATCATTGGATTATTATTATTAGTGCATAGTGCAGAAAAACATTTCGAAAGTATAATATTAATCTTAACCAGCATACAACCATTATTGTATGCCTACTATAGCTACCATCTAAACAGTGGGGCACCACCATAAGTAAATGGCAGGTTCTACAACTAAAACCGTACAAGGTTCGTATTGGAAGATGGATTTCCAACAAATGGTCAGGCTAAGGAACTTCCTATGCCACGTAGGAACGCCTTTGGCGGGACGCTCCGAGAGACAACCTGCTCTCTACCAACATAAGGCCGGTTACTCCCTTCCCGGGCAGTAAACCTGAGATATGCCACCCCTGGTCCTTTGGGACCTTTATCCGAGCGCTCGGTAACCAACATCACACATAATAAATAAAGTGTGTCCACATGAGTAAGTATCTGGGCTCCATACCATGATACTACCCTTTTCCAGAAGGAATGGTCATACCCTAGGGGCGCTACCCCTGACACCTTGCCGCATCTTTCCTGTTTCGACCATTTCCGGGTTGTGATGTCTGACGAAGTCTCGTCCACAAAGCTACGCTTTTTTCACAAAGCCACGCTTTGATCACAAATGATCAATAAATGATCATCACACAGCAATACTCAGCATGCCACACTACCAAATTGGGAATATATCACTGATAAATTTCAACTACATAACCTCTGAGCTCGTACGTCTCAGAGAAAGGTGTTAAGCTAAAAGAATAAATTCTCCGCCACCAACAGAAATGTATTTGAAAGAAATTAGCTTTACATCTCAAAATGTAATGTTAGACATGTAACCATACAAGTCTGTTTCGGGTTCGAACAGAACCGAAGGCACTTCAAAAGGAGCCCTTGCAATCCGGGTATTCACAATCCCGATAAAACTTCCCATCACAAAGGAAATCTCTGTACCATAGCTAACGGTGCAGAGACAATCGATAGGTCATCCTATCGTTTTCACAAATACCCGGTCTTCAATACGATCCATATCGTCGTATCACTAATTCGGAATGGGTTATACGACACAAAGGTCTTTTCCCGGCTAACCCGAATAGTGAGCACAATATTTCTAACCATATGGATATAGGGATTTCAATTAAGTCACAACTTATTACCCAAATCCTTTCCTTTAAATGGTTTAAACAAAATACCATTTTGAATTTTTAAGCAAAAAGATTTACTTCACAAAGTTTACCCGGTTTCACAAAGATTCATTCACAGATTTCCAAATCAATTTCCATTTCAATTGGATTAACCCATTAAATCTTTAAAATTAAGATTTAATTTATAGCTTTCAAAACTATTCACAATTCAAGTCTTTTATAATATAAAAGATACACCTTTTAAAATCTCCTTTGATTTCAAAATAAAGCTTAATTATCGTCACAAAGGTTAATTCATAGTTTTTCCAAACTATTTACAATTTCATTTCAACTTGAATTGTTTCAATACAAAATTGGAAATCTTCTCACTTTATGAAAGCTTTTATTATTTGAAAACAGATAGTTTTCATTTTGGGAAAAACTGGTTACATTTTACATAGGTTAAGGCCATTCAAGTAAAACTTGAATTTCAATTCACATTTCCAAAACCATAATTTTAAATGGTTAAAAAAACCCATATAAAACACCTTTTATACTTATAAAAATCTTTTAAACCAAAATTCCCAATTCATCGAATTCAATTTCAAAATATCGAATTCAAACTTAAATCAAATGATTTAAATTCCAATTCTATTAAGTTATTTAAAATAACTTTTATTTTTGAAACTCATTTCAAAAACTTTAAATTTAAATTCCAAAACTATTTTGGATTCAAAAACTCAATTTTTCCAAAATTGATAAAAATATGTGACTTAACCGATTTCCATGTGAAATCCACATTTGTGTGTGTATTGTGTAGTCCAAGGGTTTAACACAATAGTGCAATAGCATTCAATCATCACAGATCAAATATAACAATATAATTGATAAGCGGTATAAACTATAACGCTTATCTTCATTCACAGATCACAGATATATATATCACAGGTAAATAGATCACAAATCACACACAAATCAGAATATATCACAAAGCATCACACATCAAAGATGTCAAACAATCCAACATCCAATATAATCCAAACATCCAATAGATAGGATTAATTAAATTATCTGATTAATTCAAATCAGATAAATTTCTATAAATCAATTTTACTAGTTATAGTAAATTAAAAATAAATTAATTTCAAATTGATTTCCAAATCAATTTCCCAACATTTTCAAAATTATTCCCTTTTAAAAATAAATTCCTTTATCTCTTCAAATCTATTTAAAAATCCCAAATTTAGATGAATTCTTCGGTTTATAGATAATATTTCCGAAATCCATTTATTAAACCCTTTATCCCAAATTTGAAATTTAATTCAATACAGTTCAAAAATAAGACTTTATCTTTTAAACTCCTTTTAAATTTATCCAATTATCAAAAATAAAATTTTCGATAAATTTTCAACTTATATTTTTCAAAAATCCAATTTTACTTATTTCTGGTATCCATCGATACCAAAAACATATTTGGCTAAATTATAGCCGTCAACAATTTCAATCACAATATAATCACACGGCGATTATAAATAAATCAACACGCAACATTGAAATAAATTCAAATGTTTGAGGAATCCAGTTGGATCCTTCCAACATGTTTCCCTGCATCCACAGATGTTAGCACAATACCAATTCCACTTCACAGTGAAATTATCGCGGTATATGGGATTTATAAATATTATCCGCTATTATGCGGCGCAATAGGGTCTCATCCGCTATACAATGCGGGAAATCAACAACTCTAATATATACATATTCCAATATATATATATATATATTGCTATATACATATATAATACCAATTCCACTTCACAGTAGAATTATCGCGGTATATGTTTTTAATAAATAACATCCGCTTAATATACGGCGTATATGGTCAATTTAACACAATAGACAACAACTTATCATCCAATTCACACAATCAACACAATCAACAATTTTAAATCTAACTATTTAAAATTTAAATCGAAACAAAATGGTCGATTGAGTGAGGAGTTCTCACCTTGCTTTCAATAATGGTTGCAGTATTTTATTTCGAATAAAAGTAAACGACCGTTTAATTTTATTCAAAATTTTCACTGACTCCAATCGACTCCAATCCAGTTCCATCGCGAAGAGCTCGTCAAAACGATTCCAACGCAAAAATTTTGGTCGAATTCCGACCTCGTATCAAAAAGATATGCTATTTTAAAGTTCGTACGAATTATTATATAATAAAATTTTCACTTTTTATTTAATTTTTATACCCCAAATACAATCTGGCTGTTGATCCGTTGCTTCGATTTCGATCTCCACCGTTGAAGTTAAAGATCTTGCTGCTCTCTACGTTTTTGTAGTTGGTGATTTCTGCTAATAACGAGTGGATTAAGAGATTTGGAGGGAAGAAGTTGAGAGTTTTCTGGCCATTAAAAAGATTAGTGGCGGCCTGTGACCTAGAGAATTAGGGTTTTGCAAATGACAATGATGAAGGTCCTTTTATAGAAATTTCACAAAACACTATTCATCGAAAAAATTTCGAACTCCAAAACGAGCGTGCCGGCTGGCGTTTCAAAGGTTTACCCCGCGTTCCGAACACAATGGAACGTGTTTCGAGAGCTAATTCAATCGTATGTGAGAGTTATGGAAATAAACGATCAAATTTAAATCAAATCGATTTAAACCGATTTCGATGCGTTTTGACTTGCCCTGGACAAACCGTACATCCGATTGACACGAAATTTGAAAACATATAATAATTTCACATTATGGATCCGATGAAACTTGTTTCATCGAAATCCAAGACTGTTTGAAAAATGACTATTTTCACTAGTCGATTAAATATTAAAATATTCAATTTTCACAAATTTACTTTTAAATCAATTTTAAAAGTTCACAAACATCATTATAACTCCAATATTATTTAATATAACTTTATAAATCATTTTTAATCACATTTAATTCAGATTTCAATTATTTACCCAATTTCAAGTATTAAATTAAAAATTTAATTGTCCAATTAAATCACTATATCGAAATTAAATTAATTCGACTTCCAAATCTTACTTATTAATATTTAAAATTAATTAAATATTCGAATTTCAAATGACAGAAATTCTGGGTCGTTACAAACTTCCCCCCTTAAAAGAATTTCGTCCTCGAAATTTCAAAGTAAGAAAAAATGCCCAAATCCATTAACTTTTCAAAAATCCACTTAGTGAAAATTTTATATTCACCCTTTTTCAAAACCTTTAACTCCAACCAAAACAATGGTTTTCATTTTCTAGTTTAATTCCTACGTTTTCATTTCAATTGGGAAATTGATTTTTCATTAACAAAAAATTTCCAAAATTTTCAAAATTTTTCTAACGCCTTAAATTTTCCAAAAAAATCGCCAGCGTCTCCTTTGCGCGGTTCGGTCGTAGTAGGATCACCATAGACATAAATATGTATACATCGACCCACGCGGTCTGAAAAGCAGAAAAACAGTTCATATTTCCTATTTTTATTGCGTAGGCGTACGTTTTTAGCATTTTTAAGCAAAGCAGTTATTTATTAAGCATATTAGCGCAACCCGAATAGCCGAACGGTAGCCCTGGCACCTGTACTTACTCAATTTAAACATGTAAGTGACATATATAAAAAATTCATTTACATTTCATTAATTTTCAATAAGAAATACGAAGTTTCCATAAGCAATGCAATCAAATAATTCCCATAAGCAATTTATAAGATTTCGATACAAATTTTAATTGCTTACAACCAATTCATATCAATTTACTTTTAATTCAAATCAATTTCTATTTAAATTTACTTCACTTTCAATTTAAATCCAATTACATAGCTTCCAATTTTATTCATTCAATAGCATATGAATTTATATACAAATCAACTAACAACAATCTAACAACCAAATCATTTCCAACACAACCAAATTCATTCAATTTACTTTATTCCACATTCAATTTGGTTCAACATTTTCAATTTGCTTTAATGAATTAACACTTATATTCATTATCAATTTATTCACATTCGATTGATTAACATTCAATCCATTTATTAATCCAATTGCTAATTCATTTTACAAATAAAGTTGAATTTCATTACATAAGTCAAGTTCATATTTATTTAATTCACTTCATTTCATTAATTCACTTTATTAATTTACTTTGATATCAAAATCAAACTCATTCATCATCACTTGTGTTATATTTCAATTAAACATCATTTGTTTAACTTAACTTAAATTTCCACTATGCAACTTAAGTTCATTGCTAATTTAACTCAAATTCAATTTTATTTAACTTTTACTTAAGTCAAATTTATTACTTAATCAAAATCAAATTTTATTTTGCTTAACAAAACTTGTTTAACCACTTTAATAATTGGTTTCACTTACCTCTTTTCATTTTATAAGTTACACAACTTATTTATTTAATTTCCCAAATCATACTATAAGTATAAAACTCATTTCACCTATATTTATCAATTACAACTTGGATTTCAAATTCAGGTTTGGTTATCACAATAAAACTTAAAATTTTCAATTTATTATGGTAACAAATCAATCACACAGAAACTCGAAAATGATACTGATGATGCTGCAGTCATCACCCTTATTATTTCCCAGCAACACTAGTGAATTCAGTGCTTTAAATTCTTTTAAAGTTTCCTTTTATTTATAAATCACATTTATAAATCTTTACTTATGCAAGATTATTTCACAATTGCAAATCATATTAATTATAATTCCATACTTATACAATTGTTGCTTTTATATTTCATTCTTTTACAATTGTTGTTTTTTTATATAATTTATTCAAACAACTTTTATTGATACATATATTTTTTACATTTTTAACAACCAAACAATCAATTATATACACTTCAATAATTCTGAAAAATTATTTCCTTTATATACAAAATATAATCGAGGTAAAATTATTTCATTTACCCAATTTAAAATGATACTATGTCGACTTGCCTCGCTTAAGTGTTTAGAAACCCCTATCGATAATATGGCGTCCCACATACCGACCAAAATTCACAAACAGCTCAATGGATAAGCAAACACAATATAAAACAATTTCATATTCACTAACAAATACGCGCTCATATCTATTATTACACTCACACTCATTCTAGAGTACTACTGACTCTATCTCTAATGAGTAATTCCCAACAAAGCCATGGTTATCGGTTAACCATATGCTCTGATACCAAATGTAACGTTTCGACTTTTTCGACGCTCGAAAATCGACATTAATACGTCCACTGTATCAACTGCCGAGCAATCGAATGCCGGAAAACCGAATTGTTATGGAGTAAAAGAAGAGGTAGAAGAAGACAGAAGAAAAAGAAAGAAGAACAACAGAAAAACACAGAACAATAGCAGAATCTCACATTCGCAGAGGAACAACATATAATAGATAAATGAATAATCTTTAAATCAAAGAACTATATCATTTTATACATTACATCACAATTAGAGTTTACAACAACAATATACAACACAACTGGACAGTTATATAACTTGTCCTCATACAGAATACACAGTGGAATAATAATATCATATACAAGTGATACGCCTCGCCATCCAGCTCGCCACTGAGCTCCAAAGCATCTCCTGAATCCAGAATGACCTGATAACCTGACTCTAGACTGCCCGTGTGGAAATTGGTGGGCACCCAGAGTTTAGGAAGGAAACAATAAACTCCAGGTCAGTCATGGTGACTGGTGTGAGAACTAAAACAGTTATTTATCTTTAAACAACAACAACAACAACAAAGGAAGTAAAGACATTCGCAATGCTTTTTGGAAAATGAAACTACCATAAGACCTCCCGCCACACACACAATGCAAACGCAAAATTGGAGGAGATTTCTTCTTATGATAGTCAAACATGCTTACTACGCAAATCATTGGATTATTATTATTAGTGCATAGTGCAAAAAAACATTTCGAAAGTATAATATTAATCTTAGCCAACATACAACCATTATTGTATGCCTACTATAGCTACCATCTAAACAGTGGGGCGCCACCATAAGTAAATGGCAGGTTCTACAACTAAAACCGTACAAGGTTCGTATTGGAAGATGGATTTCCAACAAATGGTCAGGCTAAGGAACTTCTTATGCCACGTAGGAACGCCTCTGGCGGGACGCTCTGAGAGACAACCTGCTCTCTGCCAACACAAGGCCGGTTACTCCCTTCCCGGGCAGTAAACCTGAGATATGCCACCCCCGGTCTATTGGGACCTTTATCCGAGCGCTCGGTAACCAACATCACACATAATAAATAAAGTGTGTCCACATGAGTAAGTATCTGGGCTCCATACCATGATACTACCCTTTTACAGAAGGAATGGTCATACCCTAGGGGCGCTACCCCTGAAACCTTGCCGCATCTTTCCTGTTTCGACCATTTCCGGGTTGTGAGGTCTGACGAAGTCTCGTCCACAAAGCTACGCTTTTTCACAAAGCCACGCTTTGATCACAAATGATCAATAAATGATCATCACACATCAACATTCAGCATGCCACACTACCAAATTGGGAATATATCACTGATAAATTTCAACTACATAACCTCTGAGCTCGTACGTCTCAGAGAAGGGTGTTAAGCTAAGAGAATAAATTCTCCGCCACCAACAGAAATGTATTTGAAAGAAATCAGCTTTACATCTCAAAATGTAATGTTAGACATGTAACCATACAAGTCTGTTCCGGGTTCGAACAGAACCGAAGGCACTTCAAAAGAAGCCCTTGCAATCCGGTATTCACAATCCCGATAAAACTTCCCATCACAAAGGAAATCTCTATACCGTAGCTAACGGTGCAGAGACAATCGATAGGCCATCCTATCGTTTTCACAAATACCCGGTCTTCACCACTGGTCTTCAATACGATCCATATCGTCGTATCACTAATTCGGAATGGGTTATATGACACAAAGGTCTTTTCTTGGCTAACCCGAATAATGAGCACAATATTTCAAAGCATATGGATATAGGGATTTCAATTAAGTCACAACTTATTACCCAAATCCTTTCCTTTAAATGGTTTAAACAAAATACCATTTTGAATTTTTAAGCAAAATGATTTACTTCACAAAGTTTACCCGGTTTCACAAAGATTCGTTCAAAGATTTCCAAATCAATTTCCATTTCAATTGGATTAACCCATTAAATCTTTAAAATTAAGATTTAATTTATAGCTTTCAAAACTATTCACAATTCAAGTCTTTTATAATATAAAAGTACACCTTTTAAAATCTCCTTTGATTTCAAAATAAAGCTTAATTATCGTCACAAAGGTTAATTCATAGTTTTTCCAAACTATTTACAATTTCATTTCAACTTGAATTGTTTCAATACAAAATTGGAAATCTTTTCACTTTATGAAAGCTTTTATTATTTGAAAACAGATAGTTTTCGTTTTGGGAAAAACTGGTTACATTTTACATAGGTTAAGGCCATTCAAGTAAAACTTGAATTTCAATTCACAATTCCAAAATCATAATTTTAAATGGTTAAAAAATCCCATATAAAACACCTTTTATACTTATAAAAATCTTTTAAACCAAAATTCCCAATTCATCGAATTCAATTTCAAAATATCGAATTCAAACTTAAATCAAATGATTTAAATTCCAATTCTATTAAGTTATTTAAAATAACTTTTATTTTTGAAACTCATTTCAAAAACTTTAAATTTAAATTCCAAAACTATTTTGGATTCAAAAACTCAATTTTTCCAAAATTGATAAAAATCTGTGACTTAACCGATTTCCACGTAAAATCCACATTTGTGTGTGTATTGTGTAGTCCAAGGGTTTAACACAATAGTGCAACAACATTCAATCATCACAGATCAAATATAACAATATAATTGATAAGCGGTATAAACTATAACGCTTATCTTCATTCACAGATCACAGATATATATATATATATATATCACAGGTAAATAGATCACAAATCACACACAAATCAGAATATATCACAAAGCATCACACATCAAAGATGTCAAACAATTCAACATCCAATATAATCCAAACGTCCAATAGATAGGATTAATTAAATTATCTGATTAATTCAAATCAGATAAATTTCTATAAATCAATTTTACTAGTTATAGTAAATTAAAAATAAATTAATTTCAAATTGATTTCCAAATCAATTCCTAACATTTTCAAAATTATTCCCTTTTAAAAATAAATTCCTTTATCTCTTCAAATCTATTTAAAAATCCCAAATTTAGATGAATTCTTCAATTTATAGATAGTATTTCTGAAATACATTTATTAAACCCTTTATCCCAAATTTGAAATTTAATTCAATACAGTTCGAAAATAAGACTTTATCTTTTAAACTCCTTTTAAATTTATCCAATTATCAAAAATAAAATTTTCGATAAATTTTCAACTTATATTTTTCAAAAATCCAATTTTACTTATTTCTGGTATCCATCGATACCAAAACCATATTTGGCTAAATTATAGCCGTCAACAATTTCAATCACAATATAATCACACGGCGATTATAAATAAATCAACACACAATATTGAAATAAATTCAAATGTTTGAGGAATCCAGTTGGATCCCTCCAACCTGTTTCCCTGCATCCACAGATGTTAGCACAATACCAATTCCACTTCACAGTGAAATTATCACGGTATATGGGATTTATAAATATTATCCGCTATTATGCGGCGCAATAGGGTCTCATCCGCTATACAATGCGGGAAATCAACAACTCCAATTTATACATATTCCAATATATATATTGCTATATACATATATAATACCAATTCCACTTCACGGTAGAATTATCGCGGTATATGTTTTTAATAAATAACCTCTGCTTAATATACGACGTATAGGGTCTATTTAACACAATAGATAACAATTTATCATCCAATTCACACAATCAACACAATCAACAATTTTAAATCTAACTATTTAAAATTTAAATCGAAACAAAATGTTCGATTGAGTGAGGAGTTCTCACCTTGCTTTCAATAATGGTTGCAGTATTTTATTTCGAATAAAATTAAACGACCATTTAATTTTACTCAAAATTTTCACTGACTCCAATCGACTCCAACCCTGTTCCATCGCGAAGAGCTCGTCAAAATGATTCTAACGCAAAAAGTTTCATCGAATTCCAACCTTGTATCAAAAAGATATGCTATTTTAAAGTTCGTACGAATTATTATATAATAAAATTTTCACTTTTTATTTAATTTTTATACCCCAAATACAATCTGGCCGTTGATCCGTTGCTTCGATTTCGATCTCCACCGTTGAAGTTAAAGATCTTGCTGCTCTCTATGTTTTTGTAGTTGGTGATTTCTGCTAATAACGAGTGGATTAAGAGATTTGGAGAGAAGAAGTTGAGAGTTTTTTGGCCATTAAAAAGATTAGTGGCGGCCTGTGACCTAGAGAATTAGGGTTTTGCAAATGACAATGATGAAGGTCCTTTTATAGAAATTTCACAAAACACTATTCATCGAAAATTTTCCGAACTCCAAATCGAGCGTGCCGGCTGGCGTTTATAAGGTTTACCCCGCGTTCCAAACACAATGGAATGTGTTTCGGGAGCTAATTCGATCGTATGTGAGAGTTATAGAAATAAACGATCAAATTTAAATCAAATCGATTTAAACCGATTTTGATGCGTTTTGGCTTGCCCCGGACAAACCGTACATCCGATTGACACGAAATTTGAAACCATACAATAATTTCACATTACGGATCCGATGAAACTTGTTTCATCGAAATCCGAGACTGTTTGAAAAATGACTATTTTCACTAGTCGATTAAATATTAAAATATTCAATTTTCACAAATTTACTTTTAAATCAATTTTAAAAGTTCACAAATATCATTATAACTCCAATATGATTTAATATAACTTTATAAATCATTTTTAATCACATTTAATTCAGATTTCAATTATTTACCCAATTTCAAGTATTAAATTAAAAATTTAATCGTCCAATTAAATCACTATATTGAAATTAAATTAATTCGACTTCCAAATCTTACTTATTAATATTTAAAATTAATTAAATATTCGAATTTCAATGACGGAAATTCTGGGTCGTTACAATGCCGGACCAAATTTGCTTATGCCGAGCCAAGTGGGGAGTTCTAGGGGTAGTAGCACTACGCCATAGATGACCTTCTGCAACATTTTTGCAAGGTGTTGCTAGCTAAAATGTTGCGACAGCTATAAAATTTTGGTCCTACTACAACGTTGTATTTTTGGTGTTACCTTAGCCATAAAAATGTGTTGCTCTAGCTAAACAAGTGTAACACGATGCAACATTTTTATATAGTGTTGCTATAGATGTATTCAAATTAAAATATTAATAAAATTAGCAATCCGCGTAAATACGATCCAACGATCTACATTTAATCTGGTTGTTAAAATGGATCACCACTGCAATTTGCCCCAAAATTTCATTTTCCCGCCTGAACTAGTTCAGAGTAGATCCCCTTTTAGTTTTCATTTCAATTCGCATCCTCCCATTCGCCTCCGCCACCAAATTGTCACCCTCCTCTTCTTCTGCTTCCTCATTCGCCTCCGCCACCAAATTGTCACCCTCACCCCCAGCTACCCCCTGACCCATCGCGACCATCTATCTCCAACCAAAGCCCCGTCACGACACCAAAACCCGAAGCCAAACAAAGTTTTCCGTTCAAACCCCTTTTGCCACCGCTGTCGTCGCCATCAGCTCTCACCTCCAATAGAAGACTTGCTCGCCACCAACCCCTCTACCTTTCTCCTTTAGCCTACTTCACCTGAAAACCCTTCTAGCGCCTTAATTTCTCCCAAAACCCGAACTGCCCTCGAGATTTAGCTGTCATTCTCGCAACAATTAATCTGTCCACGGCTCCTATATCAGGTACATCCCAGGCTGATCTCTTCGTACTTTCCCCTATGATTGCGGTTGATTCACTTGGTACTGAAGGCCTTTGGTGTGATGTTCGGAAAATTATGATTTATTTGTTGAAAACTTCTCTGCTAATGGTAATAGATTGCAAGATGATGACATTATTAAGGATAAGCATGGTACTGGTAATTTCAATAAGGTAGTACGCCCCCCATATGTTTGTGCAAATGCTCCTTTGGAACTATATATCATTTTCTAGTTATATTTTTGCAGGTATCATGTGTATATAATCCACATTATATCATTTTCTTCATGTCGGTTACTAGTTAATACTCACAGACTTGTTTATATACATCCTCCTTATAGATAATTTTTAGTGTTTTATTTTCAAATTGTTGTTAAGGGAAATAGTGTTGAACTTAGGAGCTCCAAGTTCAGTTTTATAATCTAGTGCATGTTTTCATGTAGTATTGCTCTTTGATGGTGAATTGATGATTACAATGTTCCGGTTATGAGTGGCAGAGGTGATTGTTGGTAGAAGTTTTATTGTGGTGCTGTGAGTGTTCGGCAGGGGTTGTTGACGATTTGAAGGTGACTGTTGGTCCAGTTATTACAGTTGCCTCATTTATTGTTGTAGTGCTTGCAATTACCATTTGTATTTCAGGCGGTGTTGTTGATGATGTAATTTGATGAGGCAGTGAGTGGATGTTTTGTGAAAGAGGTTGGGAGTGTGGTCAGTGTTTGGTAGATGGTCGGTGTTTTAGGCAATCGTGTTTCAGGTAAGTGGTAGATGGGCAGTAGTTCCGATGGGTGATGAAGTTGCTGAGGATGGGGTTTGCGGGTTTGCTAAGTTCAGTCTTCATTTGTGCATCATTTTACGTCGTTTCAAAGAATGCTCGATCTTCCGAAATCGGATGGATCGGGCGGTGCTCACTTGTTCGACCTACCCGGGTAGGTCGATCCCCGTCGAGACTACGGGGCCCCGGACCCCCGCCGGCGCTGCGCCCAGACCCGCTACTCGGCTCGCCTTCGGCTCGGCACTTGGCTCATCATATATTTGTCGGTGTCGGTGTCTGTATAAATTGAAACTGCATATGTAATGAGTGAACTGAGTGATGTAGTGAGGAATATCTGTATATGTGAATATCAGTGTTATATATCATTGAATTGTAAAATAGTGGAGTCAGGAATTTGTACTATTTTAAATGTTGAAATAAAATATTTATTTAAATAAACTACTGTTTGAATATCAAATTCTGTGCAATAGCATTTTATTAAATAAATATTTATTTCTATTAAAAAATCAAATATGCTCTACATTGTGGGCCCCACAACTTCAGAAAGTTAATATCTATAGCAACATTTTTGGAATGTTGCTACAAATACCTATGGGTGTTGCCATAGACCCAAATAGGGTTCTATTGCAACAATATTACTTATGTTGCCTTAGATAGTCAAAATGTTGCCTTTGAAGTCTAAGGCAACGGCAAAAATTGCATCACCCTAAAAGTGTTGCCATAGACCTATGGCAACATTTTTCGGGCCTGAGCCAACATTTTTTTTGTGTTGCAGAAGGTCATCTATGGCGTAGTGTAGTTTGAGTTTTGGAAGGTTTGGTTCGGTGTATGACACTAACCGAACCAAACGATAGAAGTTCTTCCATGAGCGTTTACCTTCTGTTTATGATTGCACAATTTCTAATGTGTTAAATCCATTGCTACCGTTTTACTCTCGTAATGATTGCGTAGCTATTGGTGTGTTGAATCTTTTGCCTGCCTTTTATTTCCTTGTGTAGGAAAATATAGTCTGGTCGTGAGCTTTGTTCCAAGCATGCGTCATCACAGCCTGCCGGGGCTAACACTTCTTCTTCTAATGTTCCCGCTAATCCCCTAAAACAACCTAGCTCCGCATATTCTTTATTGGAGGGCTATGCTCCCAACCAGGCACTAGTGAAGCCTTCTGAGTATTATCCTAGCGTGTTGACAATTGAGAAGCTTAACTCTATAGCTACGACATTCGGGATTGTTCGTCGGGACATGCTACTACTAGGACCAAATGGTAGGGCATGCTCTGCCTCGGAGGGATACATGGCATATAGTTAATATCACTGCATGTGTGGTGGAATTCCTCCACTTACCCGCTGTATCTCTAGTTTCATGGTCTATCTAAAAGTCGCTCCTCTACAGCTTCAGCTGAACTCCTATGCAATCCTGACATGCTTATATCTTATATTTGTGAAGCGTTATCAGAGACCCCCTACCCATAGAGAGATCAGGTACTTGTACAACGTGAGAAGTTATCGAAAAGGGAGCCCCTTCATTAGCTTAGAGTCAGCTCACAAGTTCATGCTGGTCCTTGACTTATACTCGAAATTTAGTATGTTTAAGAAGGAGTACTTCTTTGTGCTTGATGACGCCGTCCCTCAACATGTTTTCACTTCCGAGTGTAAGTCTCCTTTATATCCTATTCTAAGTTTTCTGTCACCTTGGTTTCCTAATGCCTCGTATTTTCAGGTTGTGTAAAGGTAGTAGAGGACGAAGGTTTGAAGAAGATGGCCAAGGAAATCTTAGCTATTCCTAAGGCTAAGAGGGAAGCCTCATTCTTGCTTTGCGACACAACCCTCCGTTTTTATAATCTAATTGGTCCCTGTCAATCCATGTTTAAGTTCAGGCCAAGTTCTGCTGAGAGGGCAACGGGAGCCGAAGGAGAAGGGGGAGGCATTGGCAAAGGTAAGAAGCTGGTAGAAGAGGGTGAAGGGGCCGGAGGCCCGAAGAAACTAAGGCGTAAGAAGAGTGTTGTTCGTCCTCCTCGGTTAGGGAAATATTTGCGCATACGGGATGCTCCTTCTCCTAATGACGAGGAGGGCTTACATTTGGAAGGTGATAGTGAGGATGAGGAAAGTTCAGAGGGACATTCAGGGGAAACAGAATCGGAGGCCCACGTTTCTCAGGATATGGAGTTTATAGGTGGCGAAGATTTAGGCTCAGCCCCCTTGAAGAATGTTGAGGTCGTGCGGGAGTGGCCTGAGCAGTTAGATTAGTTCGAGCAGGCACCTAGGCCAACTTTGGTTGCTGGCCCTTCTCAAGAGAGTGCAGCAATGGATGACTTGAGCGGAGTGCCTATTCTTCCAGTGCAAAGTGGAGCAGGGATCAGTGAGATGTTCTGGCTTTATCCATGTACTTTCGATTTCTTCATGGACTTTGGGTTTCTTCTTGAGAATTTTTTGTTTTTAGACGAGTCCCGGCCTTCGCTTGCTCCTCAGTTAAATGAAGTTCAATCGCCGTGTGTCCCTCCTCTGAGTGTAGTCCCGTCCCAGTATATTCCTCACTTGAGTGAGACCCAGTCCCGGCCACTTGATCCAGTCTCCCCTATGGGTTTGTGGTAGCTTGCAGTGTCCAAGTGTCTTGCATGCTTTTTGTTTATGCATTCTCCATTTCTCTACTCTAAAGTTGTTACTCGCTTTGTAGGAAAAAAAGAAATCTGAAGAGGAATGAGATGTCCCGGTGTCTTGAACAGTTCAAACGGATGAAAGGGGACTCCATTCCTTCTAAGACTGCCTCCCAAAAGTAAAAGACTGCACAAGAGAATGTCGACGAGACTCCGTCGGGCTTGGGCATAAGAGAAAGCCATGAGACGTCTCAAAAACGCGCAAGGTCTCTGGACAAAGATGCCACCTCTCTCGGTTCTCAAACTTCTTCCCATCGCCATCGCCAAAATTCCTCTAGCCCTGAAGTACATGAGGTGCCTGGTGACTTAGGGGAAGAAAATGTCGATACCTATTTCTCAGATTTTCAACCGCCAACGAGGAATCCTTTCGAGCATCACCTTGATATTAAACCTGGCTATGCGGGTTGCCATGCAGCTGATTTTGATACCGAGTTCCTCCTGCCTTGAAATCCTTTGGTTCGAATTTTAGATGATGCAAAAACCCTTGACTTTGCCAATCTGACAACGAGAATGGTCCAAATTACCGACGAGACTAGAAAATTTTTTGATTACCAATCTTGTATCGCCAAGGCCAGTGAGGAAGTCGGGAGGGTTAATGTACGGTTACGCCTGGAGGTGGAGGATCTCTGCAGAGCACTTAGGGAGAAGGATGTAAAATTGGAGGCGATTGAAGTGTCTCGCGCGGCCGAGATAAAGAAAGCCAAGGAAGAAGCAATCAGAGAGGCCACCGAATTATGCAAAGCACAGATCGATGAGGCCGTGAATTCAATGGATGAAGCTAGGCCGATGGATCTGGAGCGTATCTGCTCTCTTAAGGGAAAGATGAAGAAATCCCAGGAAGTCTTGGTTGAGCTGAAGAGTCTCAGGGTGAGTGGAGCAAGGAAAAGGATGCTTACAAGGCTGAGATCGATAAGCTGAAGGCAGAGCAGGTCCGGCTGAGGAAAGACAAAGAACAATATATGAACAAGGTGGTGTCCCTCCAAGCCAAAGTCGACAAGTCTAGCGACTTTTGTGAGACGGTTAATCAGATGCTGAAGGACACCTACTACATGTTCTGGAAGCAAGTGAACCTTCAGTGGATGGACGACTACTCCCAAGTGATGGCTAGGATCCATACTTGGCTCATTGCGAAGATTAAGGCTGCGGTTGCATAGGAGGAAGGAGCCATGTACGATGTTGGGATGGTGAACCGTCAGTTCATGGTGGAAGAGACTAAGGCCATTGCTAGGGGATACGAGCTGTTGGCAGAGGATGAGGATGATGAAGAGGGTTCGGATTTTGAGGGGCTTGGTGACCCATACAATATTACCACAGATATCTCGTTTTTTTTACTTCAGCTTCATTATCACTTATCTCAGATCATAAGACTTATGACCTTTCTTGCTTGCATCGTACAGGGATGGCTTCAGGACAAGCCATGCCACCAAAGGGTGCTGATGGGGCGTCACAAAGAGAGATTGAGTCCTTTGAGTGATCTGAGCTTTCGAAGGACATGGTCAGAGGGAGTGGGCCGAGTGATAAGGATGTCCCTCCTGCTTAGTCGAGGAAATTTCCCGTCCCCTTTTTTGTATGCGTTTTTGGAGGATGTATGGTCGTTCTGTATATGTACACACAAATATATATATATAAAAGGTTTTTACATACAGATTCAATGTTGCAATGTTCGACTTTTGTTCTTTGTACGTTTATCTAGAATGACTTTTGTGACGTGTGATTTTTATAGTCTGCCTTGTCTACTTGTGAACTTTTTATGACTTAGCTAATCGTCATTGCGTTCTAAGACGTGGGAAACCATAAACGCATCGCTATGTTCAGGGCTGATCACGAACGATAATTACTCGGGCAATTGCACCCGTCGTGAGTATTATTCGATTTATCATTGCTGGCATGCGTAGTGCCGATCGTTAACTGCAAACTACCTCTGGCTGTAGCCACGCCTTAATCGTAGGGTTTATAATCGGTTCGCAGTTGCTAGTGAGCCGAACGCCAATGATGAACTACCTAGGCTACAAATTATGCCTAGTTAGTGGCTTATAATTAGTTCATCATTGCCGGCTTTAGGGTATTGATCGTCAGTAGCGAACTGCCTAGGCTTGTTTCGTGCCTTTTGTCATGGCTGTCTTATTTTCACCACTACCGGCGAGCGCTTGTGATTGCTTGCAATAGTAATACTCATTAGATAAACAAATAAGTAAAAGAAAGTTTAAATAAGACAAATAATGCAAGACACCAAATTTTTATAGTGGTTCGGCCGAAATGTGCTTACGTCCACTATCTTTCTTTTATTGTTTCAGTTAATACATGCTTCCTTACAGTTCAAGAGAAATAACGGCGGAGGTGTTGGAGATTCCATGCTTTCCCAAACACCTCCCCGTCTACTGTTGACAGGATGTAAGCTCCATTATGAAGATCCTTATAAACAACAAACGGCCCTTCCCAAATTGGGTCTAGTGCTCCTAGTCGTGGGAAGACCCGCTTGAGTACCAAGTCTCCTTCTCGCAGTGCTCGAGGCTTTGCCTTGGAGTTATATTGCCTTGCCACCTTCTGCCTATAAGCGACAGCTTTGAGGGCAGCGTCGTTTCTTTTCTCCTCGATCAAGTCTAGTGACATGCTCAAGAACTCGTTTTTTTCCATACTATAATGTATCCTTCGGTGCGATTGGACGACTATTTCGACTAGGAGCATTGCTTTAGCCCGGTATGATAATGCAAATGGCGTATTCCCTGTCGAGGTTTTGTAGGAAGTTCGGTAGGCCCATAGTGCAGTAGGCAGTCCGTCGACCCATGCCCCCTTGGACTTCTCTAATTTCTTTTTGATCAGCGTTTTTAAAAGCTTGTTTACTGCTTCGAACTTCCCGTTCGTCTAGGGATAAGCTACAACTAAGAAGCTTCAAGCAATCCCATGTTCTTGGTACCAACTAGAGAATTCTCCACTATCGAATTGGAGTCCGTTGTCTGATATGATCTTCTGCAGTACTCTATACTTGCACAAGATTTTTCGTATTAGGAAGTTTATCACCTTGGTAGATGAAATTTTGTTCTATGGTTTAGCTTCCACCCATTTGGTGAAATAATCCACTGCCACTATGGTGTATCTTTCCCCTCCTCGACCCATGGGGAGTTCCCCGATTAGATCAATCCCCCAAATTGCGAAGGGCCAAGGGCTGACCATTTGGATCAAACCGGTAGGTGGTAGTCTCGGGATTTTGGCAAATCTTTGGCATTTGTCACATTTCTTAGCGAATTTGGTTGCGTCTTTATTTAACGTGGGCCAAAAGTACCCATAGTGGAGAATTTTCCTAGCTAGAGTTTGCCTCCCGGTGTGATCGCCACAACTTCCTTGATGGATGTTATTAAGGATATCTTTTGCTTCATTCCCAGCAACACACCTTAGCAGTGGGTTGGAAAAACTGCAATGGTACAGTATGCCGCTCTAGATGGTGTAGCGGGATGCCGTCCTAAGGATTTTTCTGACCTCGTTCCGTTCTGCAAGTAAGGTTCCATCTTATAGGTATCTGATGATGGGGTTTATCCAGGTATCCTCTCCGTTGGCGGTCGTTGTGATTTGAAGGCACTCGAAACTTGGTGTGATTTGACTCATGATGGGGATTGCCCCCAGCATCGGTTCGGTGCTCACGCTCGCCTCTTTGGCGAGGGCGTCTGCCTCTTGCGTTCTCCTCGCGGGATGTGTTTTACTAAATGGTAGTCTAGCTCATTAGGAGGGTTTTGGCCCTTTTTGGTAAGATGTGAGCTTTTGTATGCGAGTTTGGAACTCTCCAAGGATTTGGTTCACAATCAGCTGTGAGTCACTGTGAATACATACCAATTTAACTCTTATTTCTTTAATGATCTCTAGGCCAGCTATCACTGCTTCGTATTCAGCTTCATTATTGGTTGCAGCGAACTCTAGCCTTAGTGCATAGCTTAACTTTCTTCCTCGGGGTGTGACTATTATGACTCCTGCCCCCGAGCCGAGCTCGTTCGATGCTCTATCAACGAATATATTCCATCTGACAATTTCTTAAATTTTTACTTATGCCTCCTCGTCTCATATTGTAAACTCAGCTATGAAATTAGCCAAGGCTTGTCCTTTAATTGTGGTGCGCGGATGGTAAGTGATGTCGTATTGGCTCAGCTCAATGCACCATATTAGCAGGCGCCCTGACGTATCTGGCTTATGTAGGACTTGTCTTAGGGGTTGATCCATTAGAACCTTAATGGAGTGTGATTGGAAGTAAGGTGTAATTTTCTGGAGGCTATGAGCAGATAGTAAGCCAATTTTTCAATCTTAGGGTATCTAGCTTCTGTGCCCATGAATCTTTTGCTAACAAGGTATACCAGTCTCTGAATGCGATCATCTTCTCGTACTAACGCTGCACTCAGGGCGTGGGAGGATACAACCAGGTATAGGTAAAGGCTCTCTGTATCCATAGGAGTGGAGAGTACTGGAGGCTTCTGCAGATGTTCGAGTAAACTCTGGAAGGCTGAGTAGCACTCGTCAGTCCATTCAAACTTTCCTTTGTCTCTTTTGAGGGTTTCGAAGAATGGGACACACTTGTCTGTTGCTTTGGATATAAATCTTCTCAGAGCGACTACCTTTCCATTTAAACTCTGCATTTCCCTTCGTGTTGTCGGGATCTTGATGTCTTTCAAAGCCTATACCTTTTCAGGATTCGCCTCTATCCCTCTAGCATGTACGATGAAACCTAAGAACTTACTCTAAGACACCCAAAAGAGCATTTTAGCGAGTTTAACTTCATTTGGTATTTGCGAAACACTTGGAACATCTCATCTAGGTGGCTCAGATGATCCGCTGCTCTTCTTGATTTGACAAGCATGTCATTAACATAGACTTCCATGGAGTAACCAATTTGTTGCTCAAACATCTTATTAACCAGACGTTGATAGGTAGCGCCGATGTTCTTAAGCCCAAAGGGAATGACCTTGTAACAATACATGCCTAGGTCCGTGATGAAGCTAGTGTGTTCTTGATCCGGCACATGCATGGGAATCTGGTTGTATCCTGAATATGCATCCATGAATGACAACAACTCATGCCATGCGGTTCCGTCCACCAGTCGGTCGATTCGGGGTAAAGGGAAATAGTCTTTGGGGCAAGCGTCATTGAGGTTGGAGAAGTCAATACAGTTTCACCACTTTCCATTAGGCTTCTTCTCCATGACCGGGTTGGAGATCCATTCCAGGTAAATGGCTTCGCGGATAAAACCATTGGCGAGCAGGTTCTTCACTTCCTCGTCGAGTGCGGTTGATCATTTTATCCCCATGCTTATTTTTTTTTGCTTGATCGGGACCTTGGTTAGATCAACATTGAGGGAATGGCAAGCTATCTCTAGGGATATCCCTACCATGTCCTTATGGGTCCATGCGAATACATCCAAGTTCTCTCATAGGAATTCTATCAGCTGGACTTTGAGGTTCAGATTTAACTGAGAACCTATCTTTAAAAGCCTTGTTTTGTCATGTTCGTCTGCCGTCACATGTTCCATAGCCTCTACAGTTTCGGCGTTGACCTCCTCCTCCTTATCTATGGGGTCCAATTCGTTGAATGGGTCACTGATATATCCGAGAGGAGGGGCCTTCTTTGATTGCTATGCTTTCGAATTTTTGGCGCAGAGGATGACCCCCACGCCTTTCCCCTTTTCCTTTTTCTTGTTTTGGCGAAGTTCAGTCACATAACAATCGCGAGCTGAGTCTTGGTCTCCTTCCACTTCCCCTATTCTGTTATCGGTTGGGAATTTCATATTCAAGCACCACGGTGCTAATACTGTCTGGAAGTCTGATAGGGCTGGTCTTCCCAAGAAGGCATTGTAGGCAGAGTGCCCGTCCACCAGTACGAATGTTTGCTGCACGACTGATCGGGGGTGACTTCCAAGCTCAACAAACAAGTCTAGCTGCTCGAGTGGCATTGTGGCCTCTCCGGTGAACCCGTGTAAAGGCTTATGGCGTGGAGATACATCTTTCAATGACAATTTCATTTTATTGAATGCATGTTTGAATAAAATATTCACCGAGCTTCCTGTATCGACCAAAATGCAAAACACCTCTCTTGGGCCGATCCAGGCAGAGATAACCAGGGGGTCAATATGCGGATACTGTTTTCCAACCAAATCTTCGTTGTTGAAGGTTATGTCGACTCTTTCTCTCCGCTTTGTGATATGACCTTCAGTTATGGAATGAACGTATCCTTCCCTATCCTTTAAGGATTTTCCATACCTCTCCATTTCTGCCTAACTTCAGTCAGTTATATGCGAGCCTCCAGATATGGTGTGGGAAATTATCTTTTCTTGGCTAGAGCGGCTCGCACCTGTTCCTTCCTTAGTATTCCCTTGCGGGAGTTGCCAAGAGCCTTCGTGGGTCGGATTGGGAGAGTTGTGTCCTTTCTGCACGTATCGCTCTAGATTCTTTTTTTGGATATATTCCTCAATGAGATCCCGCAAATGCTGGCATTCTTCGATGTTATGCCCATGAGACTCATGGGAGAGACAATATTTCTCTGTTCTAATTGTGGCCTCCAACTCTTTTTTGTATGGAGGGTGTTTGTATTTCAACTCATGTTGAGTAGTTATGTAAATGTTCTCCACAGTGTCATTCAGCGGTGTGTATGAATCGAATCTTGGTCCGGGTCGGTATCGTCGCTTATTACCCTTTTCATTTCCAGAGTTGTCTTGATGGCTAATTTTTACTTTACTGTTATACTTATTCCCCTCCCCTCGGGGTGGGGCATCCATGTTTCCTTGAATGCTTGAAGCCTTTGCGGGTTATGCTATGTCGGTGGGCCGCCACGTCCTCCAATCTCATGTATTTCCAGCTTCATGAAAGAAATCCTGAAGAGTTAGAGGCTTCTCCTTCATCAATCTTCTCGCGAGTTTTGAGTCCAGATGGACGCCTTCGCACAGCGTCATCAGTGTAAACCTCTCATCGGTGTCTTGCACTGCTGTCGCGGCAGCGTTAAAGTGAGTAAGATAATGCTGTAGCGGTTCCCCTGCTTTTTATTTCACGTCCGATAGGGAATAGGCATCCTTGGGTTGTTCCACGTGGATTCGGAATTGACTTATGAATCTTTCCTTCAACATTTCCCAAGAGTTAATAGAGCCATGAGGCAGGCGACAAAACCATGTGGTTGCTAAGTCTAACAAGAATAGGGGAAACATTTACACAGCACACCCTTTGTTCCTCCATTCATAAGCATGTGTTGAGTGTAACGCTGTAAGTGGATGATTGGGTCGGATGTGCCTTTGTAGGGATCCATGGTGGGCATCTTCCATTCCTGAGGAGTGGTTGTTGCTTCTATGTTCCTGGTGAATGAGCTAGACACCCTTGCTCCTACCCCATCTTTCAAGTTGTTCGCGCCTGAGATACTCCCTAAAGAGGTGTGTCATCCTTTCCTCGGATGCTAGGGTAGCCTTGGGAGAAGTGGGGGCTTCCCTTTGATGTTGATGACATTTGGATCCTTGGTTGAGGTTGGATTGGCGATGGTTGGCTCGAAGCATGACAGGGTCAGTCAAAGCCGGTCCTTGCTTAGTGCCTCCCTGACTAGGCCCAACTCCTGGTGATCTTTCAGGACTGGCTTCGGGCTAAGTCCTAGCTCGGTTTCAAGTTCTTGTACCTTCTTGATTGAATTCCTCGTTCTCAGGGGATCTGTTCCATCTGCGAGACTCTCCAAATTAAGATTCACCTCGAGGTTCTGTGTTGTGAGTGGATTCCTCCGTGCCTCTTAAGCGTGTCATGAGTTGGTCCACTAAAGCTTTTTGCTGGGCAGTGAAGCATTCAGTCATTTCATTCACAACTCTATCTAGACCCATCTATCTAGGCCTTCTCGGGTGACAGCTGAACCTGGAAGCTAAGAATGAGTGGCCAGGTTTTCTTGATCCACTTGGATGGGATTGAGTGTACTAGTAGTGGCCACATTCTTACCCTTGTCAGCGTTCCACCTAGAGGGAGCCATGTTCTAACGATATGTTAAGGCTGGAAGGAGAGTGGACAGAAGAGTTCAGCTCTCTACACCGTCGTTCTCATTGAAAGCACCAAAAATGTTTGCACCAAATTGGGCAAACACCTCCAAGTTCGGATTTGGTTAAGTGACCTTTAAGTTGTTTGATATGTAGCTTAATATGCTCCAATGCGTTAACAGATAATTATTAAAGTCACAGAACAGTTCTCATACTCAGAGTAGGAAAGCAGTTTGAAGGAAATAAATCACACAAAATTTTATAGTGTCCGACACTTGAATTTCTATGATTTTCGATGTGTCCTCGTGCAGTCATCTTACCATGATTTGAAGGAAAGCAGTTTGAAGGAAAGCAGTCCTAGTGTCCGACAGTTTGAAGGAAAGCAGTTTGAACGAAATGCCCTCGTGCAGTCATCTTACCATGATTTTCGATGTGTCCGACACTTGAATCACGAGGGCATTTCATAAAAAATACATTATTTCATAAGTCGATATTACTCGATATAATATATTAAAGATTATGGATCTTTAATATAAAGTTTTCCTCTATCATTCATATATTAATAGATTACTTGCATACTCCTTAGTTGTTGAGCTTTTCTCAAACTAGAGATGTTATGTATAGTCCTATTAATATATTGAATAAATGAGGTAAGATGACTGCACGTATTTGTTGAGCTTTCCTCAAGGTATGTGCATTATACTTAGGTCATCGCAGAATGATAGGCCCGAATGAATAGCCTTACTTTACTTATTGAGCTTTCCTCAAGGTAAAGGATGGATTAGGATAAGGTGGCACGGGTTAGGAGTTGTATGTGATACAACCAATAAGGAGTTAACCAACGTATGCAGGCCTATTATTTGTTGAGCTTTCCTCAAGGTCAGAATCCCAAGGCATACGAGTCCTAACACCCACTAGTGAAGTTAAAAAACTTCTATGTTTTGACTTAGGGTTTGGAGAAACATAAAAGACTAGTCGGAGCCTTATTAGGAAAATGAAACGATAACATTTTCCTTTCTATTGCAAGAACATATACTATATAATGTTATGATAATCAATAGTGATAAATTTGTGCATTTATGATTGATAAAACGTTTATCAATTAAGATATACAAATGAACTAAATTAAAGATTGACAAATAGAAATGTAACATATACTTACTAATAAATGCTTATTGCATGTTAACACTTCAACACCCATGCAAGCGCTTGATTTTACAACTACTAAATTCGTTTGTAATTTGGTCACTTACATGTTTATTTGGTCGAGATCATGTATTGCATTCAATGAGTTCCGAACTCAAAAGCAATACAAGACTATGGATATTTGATCCATAAATGTTATATGGTGAACGATCATAATTCGTATTGTAAAATATTTCGATGAAATTCGTTCATCCGAAATAAGGAAATAAAACACAGTGTGAGATCGAGTATTCAATTTGATTATAATAAAAAATCATATTGTGTTAAATGTAACACAAGACCAAACTACAATATATATCCAAGAACTCGATCATAGAAATGTCAGTTTGATCAGTTTATGTAAGGTGCATCATATTTGATATTTTTAAATGTTAAGGATAATCAAATGTATTTTTGTAAAGAGTTCGTTATGATATTGTAGTAAGGGATTCTTTTTGAATGGTTCAACCATTAGAAGGAACAAATAATGTACGAGAGTAGATGTGATTTATGGTACAGTTAGGATAGAAAGAGTAATGGTCACTTCTGCTTCATAAAGAAACATCGAAAATGAGAATTGTAATAATAATAATTGATACTTAAACATTAGAATAAGAAATATGAGTTCTACTTTGAAATGTATTTTCATATAGAAAATTGTTTTCTATTGGATTTATTTCTTTGATTTCAAGATATTTGATCAAAGAACTCTCCATTATAAACTAGTTGCAGTATATGAAATAAATAATCTTCGTTAAGTGAATGATGGACCTTCGAATTCAGTATGCTACTATAGTAATAGCGGAAATAGTGGGAGAGTGCCATGTAACACTTATTGATTGCATCAAATTAAAAAATTGTTTTCGTAAAACATACCGAATATTATTTATGAAATAATGACTAATTTTTAGTTTCGAAGGAAAAATAGACATGGTTATATTTCAATGTGAATGTTATGAATATTCGTTGGTATTTATTTTCACAACAAAAGCGATGCATTGGAAAATACTGAAGTGGCTAAAATTATTTTGGAATTATAGACTAAGCCATTATTTTGAGAAATAATTTTTATTATATGATTATGGATCATTTGATATTGGTTAATTATATTTCAAACAATTAAAGGATATGCATCCATTTAGTGAGAGCATCATAAGAATTGATGAACTTTTCGGATTGATACATAAAGATATATGTAATCGTAAATCTATTAATATCTAAACGATTTCATTTACTTCGTCATATTCACTGATAAGTTATCATAGATATGGATATGTGTATTTGATACACATGTATAAGTCTATGATAAGCTCATAAAATATAAAACGGAAGTAAATAATATAACATATGACAGAACTGATCCAATTTGATCGAATAAGTGAGTATATTGGAAAGAGTTCTGTATGTACCTAATATGAATAAAGATTCGATCTCAAAGGTCACTCCTCCCTATAAAACATAATGATGTATTGATAAGGAACAATCGAGCTTTGTTGGACAAAACATGATTAATGATGAGTGAAATTGAGTTAAATTCTTTCTATAAGTCGTGTACTTAAGAGTAGCACACAAGGTTAAAATTAATACCATCCTGAGAATAGTTTATAAACCATAGAGGATATAGGTTTATAAGAAACCCCTTAATATCGTAGGCCAACGAGTTGGCAGGTTATGCGAGTCAAAAGAATGCCTGTAGTAATTGTACATAAGGGATGTTTTATAAATCGTCCCAAAAGAATTTTAGGAATGATAGTCATTAGATGACTAATTTACGTTGTGAACATAAATATATTGTGAACTAATACAAATAAGTTTTATATAAGTCAATTCATAAAATATATATGAATGCCTGTTCCATTGCACTGAGAAACATATATTATTTCAATAAATTCCAACTTCGTAGTGAAGGAATTTCTTTAAGAAATTATTGGTATAAAATGAATTTGGATATGATCAAGGATAAAACTAATTACAACGGATGTAATGAAATTGACCGAACCTAAATAAATACAATATATTAGAATGTCTACTTTGTATTCTTGTATGTTAAAGAGAAACTATGAGTTTCTTGTCAATGTCAAGAATAAACAATCCTTGATTGTTTAATCAAACCATTAAGAGTGTTAACTTTATGATAAGGTACGATGCACAAATCCGAATAGATTCCAAGTGCATTATTAAAATATGATTTTGATAGTTGTACCCAAAGGGATATGATCCATTGGCCGCAAATGTGTTCATAAGAAAGAATGTTAAAAGGTACATAAATATTTATAAACCATAAGTAACAACACATTGCTGATTGTTAATTATGTACTTGTGTTAAAAGCAGCTTTATGTGTTTTATGTTGGACTTGTAAATGATGTCTTTTATAGCAAACATAAAAGATATTAGGAATGTTCCTAACGATATGCAAGGATAACTTATTAAAATGTTTAATACGGAACATGTAAGATGGATTTCTTATGCATTGGCAATATGAATTATCATACATGGTATATTGTCTACGATATCATGATTTGGTTATGTATTTTGATACATGAAACAAATATCAAATCCAAATATATATCACTAAACGGTTGTTTGAGGTGTTATCATGTATTTATGAAATACTAAAGAATTGTTTACAGAAATAACGAATTTCTTATGAAGGAGTGTTCGAACTCAAACTTCGTAATTGGTATTGAGTATAATATGTCAATAATAAGTTCAAGTTAAGTGTCTTTAAGTTGGAAATGTTCCAACTAGAAAAGATTATGGCTGATTAAAAAAAGGCTAAGTGAATTAACTTGAATAGCGCCACAATAAAAGCAAGGTATATATAATACATGCACAAATTTATGATTGAGCTGAGAGTGATTCCAAATGTTGAGAATCTTATAACATTGTTATATGATTATAATGTCATGATATAGTTTAAATCAAAACTTAGAGCTCATTAGAAGTCAAGAGTCATACTCTGAATTGTTCCACATGATAAAGATATTTTATCGGCATCAAAGAAAGTTAATTGATAGAGTAGACAATTGAAAGCATACCTGTTCACTAAGGGACTGACCCAATTGGTTTTTAAGGAAACCGATTGGAGATGTTAGAATAAGATTCCATAATTGACCCTAAGTGCAAGTGGGAGATTAATAGAGTTAGAGGTATGCCAAAGAGGCAATTATATAATTTGTTACATATATCTAACTTGATAACAAATCTTGTTCGAAATAAAAGGTATTTTCTTTCTATTATACTCGATACAATATGTTAAATTAATTAATTTATTTAATTGGAAGTATATTTAATAGAAAATCCCTAAATGGTATGTTTTGTGATAGTAGTTACAAAGTGTTGTAATCGTGAGTAATTTATCATAGTAAAAAATAATATACCATTCTAAATATTCCTAGTCAAGATGTACCTAAATTGGATATCGATAGATAAATTGAGACTAGAGTACATAACACTCTCCAAATGTTGGGCAGTGTTTTACTCGTGGCTGATGGGGGCACCAAGGGTTACGTACTAATAGTTATCGGATAACTATTGAATGACTCATTCAATAGTTTTCTATTGGTTAATATAACTAAGGTCAAACAGAAAACAATGATGTGACAAAATTACACAGTTCTCTTGACTTGAGAATGTTGTTGATCTTCAATATGGAAACTCGGCTTTGATTATAGTTACATTATGGTACGATGTCCATTGAATGACTATACTTGGGTTGAGTGAAAGCATTTGAAGTGAAACACTATTCAAGTGAGGATTCATCTCCTCGGTTATATGAGGTTAGTATCACGGTCAACTGAAGTCAACTCAAAGTCAAAGTCTCTAATCAGGGCATTTCGGTTAATAACAACTGTTATTATTGAATCAAGGACTTTGTATTTGGACTATAGAGTTGAATGTGGACAATATTCAAATTTTGAGCATTACTAACTTCCATAAGTCCAAAGTGATATAGTTTTGACAAAGAGAATTGGTGTAAACAATAGTCACAATCGGGTAACGCTTAACAAAGTAAAATTGGATTTTATCGAAACTAACTAAATGATAAATTTGGCCAAAATGTGTGACACCTTCTAAGTGACGTGTGAACGTTAATACACGAATAGTTCGATACTAATCGCTGACCAAATTTACACCTATCGAGTAGCACAACTGAAATGATGAATACTTTTTTGACCAAGATGACTCAGTTAATTTATAATTGTTATAAATTAATTAAATTAATTAATATTTTTGAAATATTAGTTATAAATTTTAATTTTGATTTGATGAAAAAATATTAGTTATAAATATATTAATCGATATACGATATCGATATGCATTTAAATTAAATTTAAATGCAGAATATTTATTCGGGCTTTAAATAGGTTTGAAGCTCATATAGGGGTTGGTTATATTCAGCTATGATGGGGTGATAAGTGCGACCATATGATGGCTTCTTAGTGGGCTAGATTAATATAGATAAGGCAGGAGAATAGGTAATGGTCTGGATCCTAACTTGTCTCCTTTCCTTCCTCTATATAAACTTCTCAACCCATACCTATTAGATTTTTTTTGAAACCTCCAAACCCTCGTCATTTCTGGTCGAACCTTGTCTCCATCTTCCTCCATCAATTCAAGTTCAAATCAAATTAAATACAGTTCTATTCGATAGCAGGTGGTCATAAGTTTAAGGACTAGCACCCTACTAGATTGAAAATCAGTTCAAGGAGCAAATCTCGTCGCTTTAAGGTGTACTTTCTGGCATTGCATGTAAGGTACATTTTTTATGACCACCTTTTCAACCCTCGAAAATCGACACTAATTCATCCATTGTATTCACGTGCCGCAATTCAAGGGCCGGAGAGGCAGATGATCAAGGGTAAAAAAAATAAAGATAGAAGATAGAAACATAGATTCTCACATCGCATTGAACAACATAAATATTTTACATATAGATAGTACATACAATCACTCTCAAAATGATGTATCAGAGTTATGGCAAGTACTAACCCGCTAGGGACACTTATAACTGTCTATTCCTACATAGGTGTTGGTATATACTTATACAAAATATAGCGGAATTAGAAATTGATAACTATCTACAAAGGAATCTTCTGCTCCATGCTCCATGCTCCTCAACAACACTGCAAGCTAAACCTAACTACTTAGCTGTCCGAAAAAATAGGGCACTCATAGTTTAAGGAAAAAGAAAATAAACTTCAGATCGGTCATGGGATTGGTTTGAGAAAACTCAAAACACAGATATTTTTGAAAACAAAGGGTATCTCATAAGACCACGCCGCACATAAACACGGACATGTTTTTACCTTATGATAACCAAAACATTACTACGGAAAATCTAATGATATTATAATAGTGTCTAAATTACAAATACATATTAATTTTAGTCGAAATTGTTACATTGATTAAATTCCAACATAATAGGTGTACAAATAAGTCCAAAGGTACTTATTGGAGAATGGATTTCATACAATGATGGGTAAGGGATTACATTCCATACAGTACATTTCTAGAGGAATGTACCAAGGACCCACTGACAGTCCTCTGCATCTGGCAAGACTGGCCTACTTCTTTCCGGTGATCAACACAAAGATCCTGAATAGTACAGAATATGACATCACCCCGGTTGTTACAAACCTTTACCGAGATCCCATAGCATACACCACATACTCAACATATAGAGAGTAATCTAGAAAGGTGATGACCATATCTTAATAGGTGCGACCCACATAGCCTTACGACATACCCTATTTCATCCATTTCTGGGTGTGAGGCATGAAGTGACGTATTACATTTTACAAAACAAATCCACTTTGAATGCCACATTGCCATTTCTAATAACACGCTATTGATTTCTACAAAAGCACAACCCCCGAGTTTATATGCCTCAGGGAAGGGTGTTAAGTGTAAGAAGGTTTACCTCCTACACCACCAAACAGGTGTACGTTTGTAAAAATCAATGTACGTGGTCTTAGAAACGCAATGTCAAACACTCGTCCATACAAGTTGTCTAGGAATAGGACAAACCGAAGGCACTTCTTCTACTACATCCTATTTGGGAATCACCCCTAGGATTAGTAACGAGTAGTCCTTAGATCAAAGATTTCCAAATGAAGATACCAGTGCCACCATATATATGATATAGGAATTACCCCTGAGGTTAGTGGCAAGCAGCCCTACATTATTGAAGATCTCCGTCTTCAAAATCAATTTCTTCAACATGTTTTCACTTTCGAATGTATATTGGTTCGAAGTGGCTTTCGGATTAGAATCACCCAAATCTGACCATGGTCTCTCCGAACCAACTATCGATAAAACGATATCCATGATGTGGGTGATTATTATTTACTTAATCAATATCCTTTTATCCAATAAAATATCTCCTAGAGATATACATCTTTAAATTGTTTTTTTTTCAAGCATATACGGGATTATTAAACCTCTTTTTAGCTTTGAAAATACCAAACCATTTCTCATTAATTACATAGGAAAATATTTCCATATTTTATACAAAATTTAATGGAGGTTTCATATTTCCAAAAAATATCTTTTTATTGGGTTGAACCATGTTATCTAAGATGGTAAATTCAAACCAGTTAGTATTGAGTAAAAAGGATCCATAGGAATTATACTAATTATACTCAATACTAATTTCCATATTCAACTTGTACTATTACTATTCGTCGAATAACGGTGAAATCACCTTTTAAATTCACATGAATAGGTCGAGTTCCCTCCTTAGAATTTAATACAGAGTTTAACCAATATGTTTACTATATCACTATGGTTTAACTATTGGAAATCTCCTAATCTCTTTTTATCTTAGGAATATGTGGTCCAAGTAAATCAAATTTACAATCCCCTCCGTCGGGCCAGTCCGGGTAGCTAGAGTGGAACCCAAACACTGGTTGTCCAAGCTTGGGTCTAGAGACCATCTCTCCATCACACATAAGGCGGTCAAGTTATTCGGTCAACTCTAAACCCTTAAATTTCTTTTAAAATGCTTAGTTTATTTAAAAACCATTCGCAAAAGATTTGGGAAAGAAAATTAAGTTTAAACCATGATTTTCAAAAATTACTGATACCGCTACAAATAGTGTTTTTAAAGCTTCTTTGATCAAACACTAATTTCTTTTCATTTATTTCCATTTTAATAACTCAAATCCTTTTAAGAACATTTTAATATATTTATGAAATTTATTTCATATTTTTAAAGATTTAAAAACATCCATTTTAAACAGTTGAAATTCAAATTTTATGAACAGCCAAAACGCGGTGTTTTTGGAAACTTGATTTGGACATATCTTAAAATTTATAAAATAAAATCTTGATTTTTCTTCTTCATTTGAAAACTATAGTTATAAGTGTTCGGAAAATCTTTATTTCGAATAATTTCGAGCTATATTTCATTCTACACATTGATTTAAATTTTACGGCGCGAAATCGCGAACTGCCGTTACGCGACACGCCTATTTTGACTCCAATTTCATATCTTTTCCAAAATGAGTTTTAATGTTTATAAAAAAATTTATAAACCATATCAAACCATTTTATTCATGTTTAAAGAGGTTTAACTATACCGTTACACTTTTATAATTCATAAGAAGAAAGTAATTTCTTCGTGCAAATTCGACGTATATTTAACGTGAATTATTTTCATACCCAAGCAAACATATTATCATATCAAAACATGAACATCATAAATTGGCATAAAAATCACATCATATCATCATATATCATATAAGAAAGCTTGAAATGGGTTGTGTTAAATTGTGAAGCCTTAGGGTCTTATTTGTAGCCTCAGGAAAATATGGCAATTTACTAAATTAGTTTAGATATTATCAAAATATCTCTTACACTACATCACCTCAACATCAAATCCTTACCAACATACTCAAGTGCATGCATTAATGAGATGTAATGTAAGAAGACATAATGCAAAAATATCTTAAGCATTGAATGTCGTGCATTAATAGTGGATTTGATGTTTGCTTTTTGGTGAAAAATATCTCAGGTATTTTCTATAGCTTTGATTTGACTAATTGTGTGTACCTATATGTGTATGTATGTTTATGCATGAGTTTGCATGTACAAACAATGTTGCAATAACTTAAAACAAATTCTATTCGTCAAACCGTTGAGATTTCAAGATCCGAATTCTGGTCATATTTTTACTTTTCAATCAATATATATATATATATATAAACATATCTTGTAAATATATTTCTTATTATCTTAGAATAATAAGAACGTGCTCATTTGAATTATAAAACCATATAAATCAATGTTTAAATGTAACGACCCGTATTTTACGGATCGAAAAGTTTGTCAAAATCTGGAATTTTAGCACTTTCAAGTCATTTCAGATTTTTAGGCAGATTTGTTTAAGTCCTAGGTCGTGAACGACCTAAGAGCTAAGTCGTGACCGAGTTAAGGACTTCGGCGAGTTAGTGTTAGGTCGTGGGTTAGTTGGAGCGACCTATAGAATTAGGCGACCTAGGATTTAGTTAAGTAATTAGGTCGGCAGGGCGAGTTAACGACCTAAAGACTGACCGACTTAAGGGAGTAGCCTATCTAAGAAGTTGACTGACTTATAATATTAACCGACTTAAGGATAGTGGTGAGTTAAGTGTTAAGTCGGCTGACGAGTTAAGATAGTGGTCGACTTAAGACCTGGACGACTTAGTAGTTAGCATATCTGACAAATTATTTGTTGAGTCGTTGCCGAGTTAAGGAAGTGGGGTTGACCGACTTAAGAGGTTAGGGCGACCTAAGGAAGAATAGTAGGCAGCCTAAGTATTCTGGAGTAGAGTTGGGTCGGCAACGACCTAAGGACATGTTGTGAGCGACCTAAGTGTTTGGGTGTTAAGTGTTAGGTCGGCAGGGTAATTGAGTCGGTAGGTAGTTGAGTCGGCAACGTGTGTTGAGTTGTGAGTCGGCAGGACGTCTCTTGTGTTAAGTCGTAACCCAGTTACGAGTTAAGTCGTAGTTGTATTCCTTCGTATGTCTTAAGTCGGCAAGGCACTTAAGTCGGCAACGACCTAAGTTAAGTCATGCCTATGTGTTAAGTCGCAGTTGCGCTTTGTTGTTGAGTCGTCAACCGACTTAGGACTTGGGTTTTGCGGCAGTATGATGAGTCTGCTTCGTTGGGTCGGTCATATTGTTAAGTCGTAGGTCGGCGAGGCAGTTAAGTCGTTAAGTCGTAGGCGCATGCCATAAGTCGTAACCGACTTAGGAGACAGCTGTTTTGTTGCGAGTCATAGGCAGATGAGTTTTTAGGTCGGCAAGGCACTAGGTCGGCAAGGCACTAGGTCGGCATGGTGTTAAGTCGGCACCGACTTAAGGAGATAGCCGAGTTACGACTTAAGGGCAGTTTTCAGCTATAAATAGGAGGGGTTGTTCTCACTTTTTGGGATCCGGATTTTGAAGCGACGAAGTGCTGCCATTTTGAGAGCTCGACTTCTACACTTCTTCACTTCTTTTCTCCACTCTAATCTAGTGCTTCCACCCATCCAAATCAAAGATCGAGATTGAAGATTCAAAAGCTTGGATTGAAGATCTTCATCTTTTCAAGAGAGATTTCTTCATTTGTAGCGGATTTGTGATAGATCTAGCTTCATCCTTCGCTGTCCAGATCTGAAGTGTGTTGATTTGAGGTTGTTTAGGTGATTTGGTGAGTGGTGATTATCTCTCACACGGATCCAAAGGAGTATATCGGATTGTTGGCTCGATTTGGTGTTAAAATAGTGATTTCCATGCATTTTCTTCATCCTATGTATAGATCCATGTAGATCCATTGTTCAAGATGATGTTGCATCCATTTTATCATATGTTAACCTATGCAAGTTCATTCATCAAGTTTGTAGAGATATAATACATGTTTTCATGCTTATTGGACTTTCAACTCTTTAATTACGAAAATGCCATTATTGTTATAATTGTCTACTTAGATCATTTTTGAATGCTTGATTGCTTGGATTGATGTTTGATTTGATTGATTGTTATGAACTAGATGATTGATGATTAGATTTAGATCGAAGGTGATTCAAAAGCTAAGGGAAAGGCTCTTGAATTGGAAAAGCTGCTCGTGGCATATGTAGCGGGATGATGAAGCTCCTATGCATAGATTTGATGATGTGAAGTTGAGATGAAGCTTTGCGAGGATGTAATGAAGCGAGGCATCATATGATGAAGACTTGGTCTAATCCAGGCGGGATCATTCCAAGCATGTTGATAACTCGGTGATATGATTCGAGTTGAGGATAATGGATGCTCGAGAGGCGCTTGAGCTAGTATGGCAATAGTCGTCGAGGAGGATGACTAGGAGGTTGAGATCTCATCGTTGTTGAAGGTTCTAGCATGCTCTAAGCAAGAGTACATGGGGACGCCCAAAAGACTAAGTTGATGGTCAAGTACTCTGGGTAGATTCGATAATCCTAGGCACGGGTCACGATGACGTGCGGGAGTTATGTCTAGAACCGGGGTTACCATTAGCCCTTGACGGACGGCTGAAAGAATGTGCCGGTCATTCAATTAACGGTGATATCGCAACAATGATAACAGTGATAGCCGAGTCATGGATGTTTGGTTGTATCATCATTCGATCTCAAGAGCGGTATTTCCTGGGTGCTTATCTGACCTTGGTTTTAGACCTTGGGATTTGTACTTGGAAAACATCGCTCTTGACTCGAGTGACAATTGCTTTACTTTAAATTGTATGCTCTGCTATGTTTGCTTCTGCTTAGTGTGTGTCTGGGGGCTATCACTGTAGAATGAGGTTGGAGTGGGAGGGTTGTATTCCTATTCCTTTTCCTTTATGCTCTTTTGGTATGTTGTCAGTTAATTTACTGCTCACTAAGACTGTTGTCTGACTCAAGGCTTTATGTTTTAATTCTTATTGCCTTGGGCTGTTCGTCCATTTTGGGACGGGCAGACTAGGTAGCAGGTGACAGGTGCTGTTCTCTTCTCACGATACTGATATCGAAGACGAGCTGGAGGGTTGCATATTATCTTCTTATTATATGTACTGGATGTTCCGCTGTTTTGTTTTCTCTGAGAGATATGTAGTGAGGCTGGATGTATTGACTATATGAATGCTTGTATTCAACTATTATGGAGTTTTATAAGATGTCATTTTGTTCTGTAAAGCTTCACTATACATATGTTCTATTGTATTTTGTCCATGCGCTGTGAGTAATACGATAGATTCTGTTGCTTTAATCTTACCTTGACAATCGTCCATGGTCGCCTGGCACACTTTACAGCGCACTATCTCCAGATTCGGTGCAGGGGTCATGGGCGGTCGTCACATTTGGTATCAGAGCATTGGTTAATCGATTTTACCCAACGCTCGCTGTCGTAACTACGTATGAGAGACGTAATTGTATTTTGGTGGATGATTACTATATATAATATAGTAGCTTAGTAGAGTTTGAGTCCTTTATGCAGTTGTTTCTCTAGATGTTCTAATCATTCCTTTTTATAGATATTGAGAATGAGTCGAAGAGGGAGACCAGCTGCTAGGGGAGGTCGTGCTACTGAAGAGACTGCTGATTATGCAGCCATGTTCGAAGCTATGATGACTTCGATCATGAGAAGGATACCAGTTCCGGGGGCGGCAGTTGATGTTGGAGTTCAAGTCCAAACTCCGAAACCAGTGGATTTTGCTAAGTTGTGCAAGGATTATACTGCTCTTGGAGGGAAGGTTTTCTTGGGAACAGAATCAACTATCGAAGTCCAGAGATGGATAGATGCTTGTAGAAGGATCTTTGGTGATTTGGGAATTGATGATGCAACTAAGAGGAAGTTGGCATCGAGGCAGCTTCAAGGGAGAGCTTCTGATTGGTGGAACTCTATTACCATCACTACTCCGGAAGAAGAAATTACTTGGGAGCAATTCCAAGTCAGATTTGAAGCTAAGTTCATTTCTACAGCTCAGAAGTCTGTTCTGTTCAAGAAGTTTGTAGAGCTCAAGCAGGGTGGAAGATCTGTTCTTGAGTATGTTTCTGAGTTTGAAGCTTTGTCCAAGTATGCCCGGTCATATATTGAATCTGCTTATCAGAAGAATGAGAAGTTTGTGACCGGCTTGGATAGTTATCTTGGGAGGCAGTTGGTGGATCATTTGGACGATTCATTTGAGAAGCTTGTAGAGAAAGCTCTTAGGCATGAGAGTTTGTTTCCTAAGGAAGGACCTGTTGTTGCTGTTACCAAGGGAGAATCTAAACCACAGCAGGGTGGAAACCAGAAGAGGAAGCAGCAGCAGCAGAAGGGTAAGGACGGCCAGAAGAAGCCGAAAGGCGAGGTGACTTGCTACAATTGTCAGCAGAAGGGCCATTTCTCTAAGGATTGTAAGAATCCAAAGGCACCGATGAAGTGTCACAACTGTGACAAGCCGGGGCATTTCAGGAAGAATTGTCCAGAACCAAGGAAGGACAGGCAGATTGTGCAAGCCTATGCTTTGGGAGCTGTTCCGTCGTCTTCGAAAGCTCCTACTGCTGAAGAAAAGGGAAAGAGTGTGGTTGTTCAAGGTACTCTTTTCCTATGTGGTGTTCCAGTTAGAGTTTTGTTTGATACTGGAGCGTCGCATTCATTTGTTTGTAATGAACTAGTAGGCCGGTTAGGTTTGAAGCCGGATATTGTTGATAGGCCATTGGTAGTGACTAATCCAGTTGGGGGTTCGTCTTGTTTGTGTATGTTATGCCGTGGTCTAGTTGTATCGAGTCATGGTTGCTCTTTTGTTTGTGATTGCTTTGTTCTGAACTTTGCGGGGTTCGGAATTATCTTGGGTATGGACTGGCTTAGGAAGTATGCGGCTAAAGTTGATTGCGAAAGGTTGGAAGTGACAGTCGGGAATGTGGAGGGGCGAAAGATTGTGATACGATGTAAGCATGAAGAAGGCGTCTTCATGAGCTTCATGTATTCGCTAGTTGTTCCACGGGATGGACTGTCTTTAGTACCAATCGCAAATGGATTCGAGGATGTCTTTGACGAAGTCAAAGGGTTGCCGCCGCATAGAGAGATCGAGTTTCGTATAGATCTAGTTGAAGGAGCCAGACCTGTTGTGATGCCTCTTAGGCGGATGGCGCCTAAGGAACAGCAGGAGTTGAGGGAGCAAGTTGATGACCTTTTACAGAAAGGATTCATTCGGCGTAGTGTGTCCGAGTGGGGTGCACCAGTTGTGTTTGCAACCAAGGCAGATGGGTCGTTGAGATTGTGTGTGGATTATCGTGAGCTGAATAAAGTGACTAAGAAGAACAAGTATCCATTGCCGAGGATAGACGACTTGTTTGATCAGCTTCACGAAGCTAAGGTGTTTTCTCAGATGGATTTGGCAACGGGATTTCACCAGTTGAGAGTGGCTAAGGATAGTGTGCCGAAGACTGCTTTTAGGACACCATCCGGTTTCTTTGAGTGGCTGGTAATGCCGTTTGGATTGACTAACGCGCCAGCATATTTTGTGGATCTTATGAATAGAGTGTTCAGAGATCAGTTGAACAAGTTCGTACTTGTGTTCGTGGATGATATTCTGATTTATTCCAGAACGGAAGAAGAGCACAAGACGCACTTGCGTATTGTTTTGGAAATCTTACGGAAACATCAGCTGAAGGCTAAGTTTTCAAAGTGTCACTTCTGGAAGAGTGAAGTGAGGTTCTTAGGCCATGTGATTTCTGGAAATGGAATAGCGGTTGATCCCGCTAAGGTGGCAGCAATCCAAGATTGGGTTAGACCTAAGAATGCGTCTGATGTGAGAAGTTTTCTTGGATTAGCAGGATATTATCGACGGTTTATCAAAGACTTCTCCAAGATAGCTGCACCGTTAACAGGATTGACGAAGAAGAACCAAGTGTTCAGTTGGGATGCTAAGTGTGAGCAAGCTTTCGGAATCCTGAAAGAGAGACTGACGAGTGCTCCTGTTTTGACTATTCCAAGTGGGAATGATGAGATGGTGGTTTACACCGATGCATGTGGTACTGGACTTGGAGCAGTGCTGATGCAGAAGGATAAAGTTGTTGCGTATGCCAGTCGACAACTGAAGCCGCATGAAAGGAATTACCCAACTCATGATTTGGAATTGGCGGCGATTGTATTTGCTCTGAAGATGTGGAGACATTATCTGTTGGGAGTTCGATTCGAGTTGTTTACAGATCATAAGTCGTTGAAGTATCTTTTCTCCCAGAAGGATTTGAATCTTCGGCAGCAACGTTGGCTAGAGTTTTTGGCATCGTATGATTTTGGAATAGCTTATACTCCGGGAAAAGGTAACGCAGTGGCAGATGCGTTAAGTCGAAGACATGCAGGATTGGGAGCCATGTTTTCTGAATGGAAGAGTCTCGAGTATTTAGCTGGATTTGACTTCAGGCCTAGATGTGAATTGGAACCTGAGATGTTAGCAAACTTATCGATAAGACCCACTCTTGTGGAAAGGATTGGCGAGGGCCAAAAGCGAGATGATAAGCTTGTCAAGATTATCCGTGGATTGGAATCTGGATTGGATCCAGAAAAGGATAAAGGATTCGAGGTCGATAGAGAAGGTTGGCTTCGGAAGCAAGGACGACTAGTTGTTCCCGATATAGATGAATTGAGGAGTGAAGTTCTGAAGGAAAGTCATCACTCGAAGCTGACAATTCATCCAGGAGGAAACAAGATGTATCGGGATATGAAGAGAACCTACTACTGGGAAGGCATGAAGAAGGATGTTGGAGATTTCATTTCCAAGTGTATGAATTGCCAGTTGGTTAAAGCCGAACAGAAGAAGCCAAGTGGATTGCTTCAGCCCTTAGAAGTTCCTACATGGAAGTGGGAACAAGTGTCGATGGATTTTATTGATGGATTGCCTAGAACCAGAATGGGAAATGAAGGGATTTGGGTCATTGTGGATCGTCTGACTAAGAGTGCTAGATTCATTCCTGTTCGATCGACTAGGACTGCATCAAAGTTGGCTGAGTTGTATGTTAAGTGGATAGTTCGATTCCATGGTATTCCGAAAAGTATAGTGAGCGATCGAGATCCATTGTTCACTAGTGGATTTTGGAAGAGCTTCCAGGAAGTTTTGGGAACCGAGTTGTGTTTGAGTACAGCTTATCATCCCCAAACAGATGGTCAGACCGAGAGAGTCAACCGAGTTTTGGAAGATCTCCTCAGAGCTTGTGTTTTGGATTTCGGAGGATCATGGGAAGATCACCTTCATTTGGTGGAGTTTGCGTACAACAACAGTTACCAGTCAAGCATTGGTATGGCACCGTATGAAGCGTTGTATGGAAGACCGTGTAACTCTCCGACATGTTGGTTGGAAACTGGAGAAAAGCTGATACTTGGGCCAGAGATGATTCGTCAGACCTCAGATTGCATAGAGATCATTCGGCAACGAATGAAGGCAGCCCAAGACCGTCAGAAGAGTTATGCCGATAAGCGTCGAAAGGATTTGGAATTCGACGTAGGGGATATGGTTTTTGTGAAGATTTCTCCACTGAAGAATGTTATTAGATTCGGGAAGAAAGGAAAATTGACTCCGAGATTTGTTGGACCATTCCCGATCATCGAGCGAATTGGAAAGCTCGCTTATAGATTGGAGTTACCGGAGAGGATGTCGGGTGTGCACAATGTTTTTCACGTATCGTATCTACGGAAGTATGTGCATGACTCGAATGCAGTGGTTTCTGCTGATAGCTATGAAGACTTTGAAGTTGATCCAGTTGATAGAAGACCTCGTAAGCCACTTCGTGTTGTGGAAACCGACACGAAACAGCTTAGGAGGAAGGTAGTTAAGTTGCTCAAGATACAATGGAGTGATGATGATAACGACTGTACGTGGGAGGTGGAAGAGAGGATGAAAGCAGCTCATCCTGAACTCTTCAAGGTATGGCCCTAAGGTGTCGTCTCATCTCGCGATATTGTAACTTGTTCTGAGTCTTAGAATTCTGTACGCTAAGCTAGAATTGGATGCATGGTTTGTTGATTGCTATGGATGGTAGGCGTACAGAATAGTCTTTGATTGCTATGATTGCTTGGAATTTCGGGGGCGAAATTCCTAAGGGGGAGAGAATGTAACGACCCGTATTTTACGGATCGAAAAGTTTGTCAAAATCTGGAATTTTAGCACTTTCAAGTCATTTCAGATTTTTAGGCAGATTTGTTTAAGTCCTAGGTCGTGAACGACCTAAGAGCTAAGTCGTGACCGAGTTAAGGACTTCGGCGAGTTAGTGTTAGGTCGTGGGTTAGTTGGAGCGACCTATAGAATTAGGCGACCTAGGATTTAGTTAAGTAATTAGGTCGGCAGGGCGAGTTAACGACCTAAAGACTGACCGACTTAAGGGAGTAGCCTATCTAAGAAGTTGACTGACTTATAATATTAACCGACTTAAGGATAGTGGTGAGTTAAGTGTTAAGTCGGCTGACGAGTTAAGATAGTGGTCGACTTAAGACCTGGACGACTTAGTAGTTAGCATATCTGACAAATTATTTGTTGAGTCGTTGCCGAGTTAAGGAAGTGGGGTTGACCGACTTAAGAGGTTAGGGCGACCTAAGGAAGAATAGTAGGCAGCCTAAGTATTCTGGAGTAGAGTTGGGTCGGCAACGACCTAAGGACATGTTGTGAGCGACCTAAGTGTTTGGGTGTTAAGTGTTAGGTCGGCAGGGTAATTGAGTCGGTAGGTAGTTGAGTCGGCAACGTGTGTTGAGTTGTGAGTCGGCAGGACGTCTCTTGTGTTAAGTCGTAACCCAGTTACGAGTTAAGTCGTAGTTGTATTCCTTCGTATGTCTTAAGTCGGCAAGGCACTTAAGTCGGCAACGACCTAAGTTAAGTCATGCCTATGTGTTAAGTCGCAGTTGCGCTTTGTTGTTGAGTCGTCAACCGACTTAGGACTTGGGTTTTGCGGCAGTATGATGAGTCTGCTTCGTTGGGTCGGTCATATTGTTAAGTCGTAGGTCGGCGAGGCAGTTAAGTCGTTAAGTCGTAGGCGCATGCCATAAGTCGTAACCGACTTAGGAGACAGCTGTTTTGTTGCGAGTCATAGGCAGATGAGTTTTTAGGTCGGCAAGGCACTAGGTCGGCAAGGCACTAGGTCGGCATGGTGTTAAGTCGGCACCGACTTAAGGAGATAGCCGAGTTACGACTTAAGGGCAGTTTTCAGCTATAAATAGGAGGGGTTGTTCTCACTTTTTGGGATCCGGATTTTGAAGCGACGAAGTGCTGCCATTTTGAGAGCTCGACTTCTACACTTCTTCACTTCTTTTCTCCACTCTAATCTAGTGCTTCCACCCATCCAAATCAAAGATCGAGATTGAAGATTCAAAAGCTTGGATTGAAGATCTTCATCTTTTCAAGAGAGATTTCTTCATTTGTAGCGGATTTGTGATAGATCTAGCTTCATCCTTCGCTGTCCAGATCTGAAGTGTGTTGATTTGAGGTTGTTTAGGTGATTTGGTGAGTGGTGATTATCTCTCACACGGATCCAAAGGAGTATATCGGATTGTTGGCTCGATTTGGTGTTAAAATAGTGATTTCCATGCATTTTCTTCATCCTATGTATAGATCCATGTAGATCCATTGTTCAAGATGATGTTGCATCCATTTTATCATATGTTAACCTATGCAAGTTCATTCATCAAGTTTGTAGAGATATAATACATGTTTTCATGCTTATTGGACTTTCAACTCTTTAATTACGAAAATGCCATTATTGTTATAATTGTCTACTTAGATCATTTTTGAATGCTTGATTGCTTGGATTGATGTTTGATTTGATTGATTGTTATGAACTAGATGATTGATGATTAGATTTAGATCGAAGGTGATTCAAAAGCTAAGGGAAAGGCTCTTGAATTGGAAAAGCTGCTCGTGGCATATGTAGCGGGATGATGAAGCTCCTATGCATAGATTTGATGATGTGAAGTTGAGATGAAGCTTTGCGAGGATGTAATGAAGCGAGGCATCATATGATGAAGACTTGGTCTAATCCAGGCGGGATCATTCCAAGCATGTTGATAACTCGGTGATATGATTCGAGTTGAGGATAATGGATGCTCGAGAGGCGCTTGAGCTAGTATGGCAATAGTCGTCGAGGAGGATGACTAGGAGGTTGAGATCTCATCGTTGTTGAAGGTTCTAGCATGCTCTAAGCAAGAGTACATGGGGACGCCCAAAAGACTAAGTTGATGGTCAAGTACTCTGGGTAGATTCGATAATCCTAGGCACGGGTCACGATGACGTGCGGGAGTTATGTCTAGAACCGGGGTTACCATTAGCCCTTGACGGACGGCTGAAAGAATGTGCCGGTCATTCAATTAACGGTGATATCGCAACAATGATAACAGTGATAGCCGAGTCATGGATGTTTGGTTGTATCATCATTCGATCTCAAGAGCGGTATTTCCTGGGTGCTTATCTGACCTTGGTTTTAGACCTTGGGATTTGTACTTGGAAAACATCGCTCTTGACTCGAGTGACAATTGCTTTACTTTAAATTGTATGCTCTGCTATGTTTGCTTCTGCTTAGTGTGTGTCTGGGGGCTATCACTGTAGAATGAGGTTGGAGTGGGAGGGTTGTATTCCTATTCCTTTTCCTTTATGCTCTTTTGGTATGTTGTCAGTTAATTTACTGCTCACTAAGACTGTTGTCTGACTCAAGGCTTTATGTTTTAATTCTTATTGCCTTGGGCTGTTCGTCCATTTTGGGACGGGCAGACTAGGTAGCAGGTGACAGGTGCTGTTCTCTTCTCACGATACTGATATCGAAGACGAGCTGGAGGGTTGCATATTATCTTCTTATTATATGTACTGGATGTTCCGCTGTTTTGTTTTCTCTGAGAGATATGTAGTGAGGCTGGATGTATTGACTATATGAATGCTTGTATTCAACTATTATGGAGTTTTATAAGATGTCATTTTGTTCTGTAAAGCTTCACTATACATATGTTCTATTGTATTTTGTCCATGCGCTGTGAGTAATACGATAGATTCTGTTGCTTTAATCTTACCTTGACAATCGTCCATGGTCGCCTGGCACACTTTACAGCGCACTATCTCCAGATTCGGTGCAGGGGTCATGGGCGGTCGTCACATTAAACAAGTGTTGTAAAATTCCGCCATTGAACTACCAAAATGCAACGAAATTTGCATATCTTTATAAAACAAGTTTATACATTTATAAAACTATTATAAATCAATTATTATCACTATATAATAACTAAAATGAGTTATTTATCATTTAAAACAATTATTAAATCATTTAAACTTAATTTAAATTTAAAAATCAATTATTTAAAAATGATGACATTATTGATGATATCATAAAGACAATTTATTTCCAAAAAATAAAATAAATAATTTTATTACATATTGTTGCTTAAATGGAGAAATAATCATGTAAAAAAAGACCGTGCGTGACTTTTGATGGTAAGAAAAAAGTTGTTTATCGATAGAACGATTTTCAGTTATATTATCGATATTTTTCCAAAGAATATATTTTTGTAAACATTTTTCCAAAACAAAGTCACCAATATTATTTGTCATATAAAACATGATTGTTTATGTTTAATAAACATATATTCGAATATTTAAATTAATTAAATATTTCAAATCAAAGTGATAAAATTACGGGTCGTTACAACATTTTTAACTAATATATGATTATTAATGTTTGCATATAATGCTTATATATAGATGTATTATTGTTAGTTAATTGACGATTCCGATATACAAATATATTTTCACAATTAGATTGGTTTGTATGCTTGTATATATTTTTATATTTATAAAAAAAATTAGTCATATATACACCTAGATGCAACTCGGATCAAATAAATTAAAAACAATTTTTTTTAATTTTAAATAATAAACATTATTTGTGTGTATATATAGTTTATAATTTAAATATTACATCATACTTTATACAAATCATGGTTTTATAATTTTGATATTTAGTTTAATAGGTATAATATTTTTAGCATAATCAAAATAACTTATTTATATATTATTTAAATAATATTTAAATTAGTTAACCATACAAACTTTGCAGTCCAATTAGTTTCTAGGACACACATTCAAAGAAATTACTTTTAAGGCCAAATTCAGCAGAATAATTACTTTCAAGGACAAAGTCAGCAGTCCAATTGCTTTCAAGGACATAATTTCATAGGTTTTTAGGCCTTATAAACTAACTATTTTACGTTTTGTCCTTGAAAGTAATTATTTCAATTGTGTGTCCTAGAAACTAATTCCACTTGCTAAAGAAGCCCTTATGGCTAATTTCCACTTATTTATATTACTATATGTATATTATAAATTATGTTTTATATATTATAAATTATATTATCACTTAACAAACTCTCGACAAAAAATTAAAAAAAAATTATATTTGAAATATTTTATTTTAAACGAGAATATAAAAATTAATTTTAAATTATAAATTGTATATATTAATATTCAGAATTACAAAATATCAATTAGGACTTTATTGAAAGTTTAAAATTCAAAATAAAGTTTCAAAAATATTTTTTATTAATTTTAATAAATATCCATATAGGTATTTTATAAAATATATGTTAAAATAAATAAAAAAATTCTATGTCGTGTGCAACACTTGGTGTATGTACATATTTAAAATATATATTTTGTATTTTTAAAATTATTAATATATATTATATTATATAAATATGAATATATGTATTTAATATATACACATATGGTTTAAAAAAAATTAAATGAATATGTATATATATATGTGTGTATGTATGTATGTAAGTTTTATAAAAAAATTATATATTAAATTTATAATTATTATAAATGGTTTGAGAATATATACAGTTGTAAATATATAATATGTTAATATTTTATAAATATGTTTACAAATGTTTGTATAAATATTTATGTAAAATTATTTAAATAAAACTATAGTTTAATATATTTGTAACATTTTATATATAAAAATAAAAGTATATGAACATACATTGGATAATATATTTGTATATTATATGAGCTAACGTGCCCGTTGAAGTGTAAATCCTAGCATATATACATGGATATATTATGTCTTGCATGGATTGATATGTTACACATGCACACACATATATATGTATATGATACACGTGTATATATATAACATAACATAAATTAAATTATATAAATTCATTTTATAAATTTAAATAAAATAAAGGTTTTATATAAAAGAAATTTAGTAATGTTCTAAATAAATTAGACTTCATAGGCCTAATAAAGATCCAAAACGGGAAATTTTCTAAAATTCACCTATTACTTCCACTATGGGCCGACCCAGTTCTAACACGAACAAACTACTCCAAATTATTATTTAGAATTTTCTAGTTTAAAGATATATATACCAAAACTCAAAATCATACTGGTCGATAATTTTATGTGTAAAATCTGAATTAACTTAAGCACGTTGAATGACGAATCCATTACACTAATTTCAACAATTAAAATTTACGATGTCATTTTTATCAATGTTTCTTAATATATTCCAACAACGTTAGTCTTGTTCATAAAGACACATTTGTGGCTGGTGGATCATATCCTTTCGAATTCAACTATCAAATCACATATCCATTCTGGATTTGCATATCATATCATATGACAGAGTCAACACACTCAATGGTTTATTGATAATTAAGGAAATTCTATTTTCTTGACAGTGATAAGAAATTCATAGTTTCTCTTTATTGTGTAATAATTATTATTGGATATTCTAATTTATTGTGTCCGCTTAGGCTTCGTAAATTTCATATCATCTTTCGTAATCAGTTTTATCATTGGATCGTATCCAAATCTATTTTACTACCAATAAATTCTAAAAGAAATTCCTTCATCACAAAGTTGGTGTTTCTTGAAACAACAATTGTTTCTCAATGTAATAGAATAGATGTTCATAAATATTTTATGAATTGCCTTTATATGTGTATAGCATTGATTTTAGTTGTAGGTTTATGAAATTTACATGTTCATAACATAAATTGGTCAATCAATATTGATCATTCTCAAACTCCTTTGGGTTGATCTACCCATGATCCCTTACGAGCAAGTATTACGTGCAGTCTAGCAACTCACACAACCTATCAACTTCTTGACCTAGGATATGTAAAGGTTTCTTATAAACTCTTATCTTGTATGATCTCATAAACTATTCTTCAGATGAAATTTACTTTTTTAAACTTATGTACTTATTTTTAAGTACACAACATTATAAAAAGAAGTTCACTCAACTTTGCTCATTATCAATTGTACATTGTCCAATAAAGTCCAATTACTCGTTATCAATACATATTATGTATCATAAGAAGAATTGGCCTTTGAGATTAAATCTTATCAGTTTTACGTACTCTTGGGAACCCTTTCCAACACACTCACCTATTCATCAAATCAAATCATTATACTTTCTTTTGCATATTAGGTTATTTACTTCTGTTTTATATACTATAAGCATATCATAGACATACTACATGTGTATCAAATACACATGTTCATATCTACGATAATTCATTAATGAATTTAATGAAGTATGTGGAACCATATTGGTATCATTATACATATGATTGCATACATTTATATGTATCAATCTAAGAGTTCATTAGCTCTTTTGTTGCTCCCATCAAATGGTTCTTCACCTTTAATCTTCTGAGATGCAATTGATCGAGATTCATAATCATATGATTATTGAATCACTCCTCAAAGATTTGGCTTAGTCCATAATTACCAAATAATCATAAATATTTCAGACACTTCTATATTTTCTAATGCATCGCTTTTGTTATGATAACAAATACCATTATTATAGTTTTATCTAATAACGAATATTCATATTATTCATATTAAAATAAACCTATGTTTATTTTCAATCAATTACGAAAACATTCATCATTTCATAAATAATATTTGGTATGTTTACAAAAACAATTTTTGTACCTTGATACTTCCACTAAGAAGTGTTTATCGTATGCTCCCACTATTACCACCATTACTATAATAGCTTACGAAATATGAAGCTCCATTCAACCACTTAACTTTATTTCATACACTATAACTAGTTTGTAGTCGAGAATTTCAGATCAAATATCTTAGAATCAAAAAAATAAACTTCACAGAAAATAATTTTCTATATTAAAATGCATTTGGAATAGAAATCATATTTCTCATCTCATACTAAGTATTTTTTAGTATTTTATTCATTTATCATTTCCAATGCCTCATCATGAAGCAGATGTGACTATTTACCTTCTTCGTCTCTATTATGCCTAAGTCACATCCACTCTCATACATTTGCTTTCCTTTTCAAATGGTCGAATCATTCAAAAGAAAACCCCTATTACAAGACCGTAACAAGCTCTTTACAAAAGTACATTTACTCATCCTTTACATTTAAGGATATCGAATAAGTTTCTCTTTATGTAAATTGATCAAATTGACATCTCAGTGATCAAGTTCCTAGGTCAATCTTACAGTTCTTGGTCTAGTGCAACATCTGACACAACAAGGTCCTTATTGCAATCAATCGTATTGAATGCAAGATCATGCATCATGTTTTATTTGCTCATTTTGATTGAACTAATTTCATCGAGGTTTCGTGTATTACAAACCACGATTGTTCACAATATCATTTATATATGATTGGATATGGATCAAAAATCCATATTCTTATATTGATTAAGGGTACAAAACTCATAGAAGACAACACACTATCTCAAGCAAATAAAACCTTTATATACCAAGGTATGAATGTATTTAGCAGTTGTACAATTTTGCTCTTGCATGGGTCTTAAATTAACAACATGTCGAGGGATTTATCGGTAAGCTTATTTTATATTTCTATTTCAATGTTAATTCGGTTCATTTGCATATTTAGGTTAATAAAAAAATTATCAATTATATTAGTTGTACAAATTTATCAAAGTTGATTATTTTATCTTTTATAGTATATATTCTTACAATATTAGATAAGTTAAATGTACTCATTTCAATTTTCAAATAAAGCTCTTACTAGATTTTTACGTTTTTCAAAACCCTAAGAGAAAACATAGAAATCTTCTGATTTCTCTATTGGATTTTAGGACTCGCTTGCCTTGGGATTCTGACCTTAAGGAATATCAACAAATCATAGGCTTGCAGGCAATGGATTACATTTATCAATTGTATCATATACAACTTCTAACCCATGGTTTTTATCCCAGTCTCATCTCGACCTTGAGGAATATCAACAAATCAAAAGAGATTATTCACACATACCCATCATTTCATGACGACCTAAGTATAATGCATATATCTTGAGGAATATCAATAAATACGTGCATGTGCTAACTCATCCAAGCAATATGTTAACAGTACTACACAAAACATCCCTAGCTTGAAGAATATCAACAACTAAACAGTGTGTAAGTAATCTATCAAAATATAAACGGTAGAGGATAACTTATATATTAACGATTCATAATCTTTAATATCTATACATACACACACATTGAATTATATCGATTTAGGGAACAATGTATTTCTTATGGAAATAACTTTTGATTCAAGTGTCATACACATCTGAAACCACGATATACGTATAATACGCATGCACTTGTTTTTAAATCTATGTTGGGTTTCTTACAATCCCACTTAGATTATTTTATACATATATAGTTATATAAGTTTAATTTGTTAATAACTATTGTAATTAATTTAACTTACATAATGTATATATGTATGTTATAAACTAAATCATATTTAATTATTTAAATTCTTATCGATTAAATCATATTTAACTAATTTTAATTTATTAATTTAATTAACAAATTAATAAAATTTATTTAGAATTCATATTTTATTTTATCATCATAAATAATTTAAGTTGAATATTAATTATAACATTTATAGTTTTATGCACATATGTTATTATATATATACACATATCTTTATTAATTAACACTAATTTATTTATTTATTAAATAAATATTTTATTAAATTAATACAATTTTAATTAAATGATTTTAATAAATTCAAAATATTATTTTAATTTACCTTAAATAATTTAAGATAACTATATATATTGAACTACAACAATTAAAGTTATATATAAACATATATCAACATATATGTTTATTTTAATTAATTAACTTTAATTATTTATTAATTTAATTAATCCAATTAACTAAATTTTAAATAATTTTAGAAAATATTAATTTATTTTCAAAACAACTTTGAAAATATACTTTATAACTTGTATAAATTTTTATTTTATATCATACCTAACCTTTAAATTTTAAAATATATTTTAAATTTTCAATTAGGATATTGAAAATTAGCCAAAAGCCCAAACAAATTTGGGCCTTTACATTAGGCCAACCTTTTGGACTGAATCCATCATTGAACCAGACCAATAGCCAAGGAGGGGAGATTGATTATCCAACCCCAAGCCTAGACCCTACTATTCTAGACGCCCAAATGATAGGTAGGTGTGACGACCCTCAAAAATTGACACTAATACACCCTCGGTATTCACATGCCATAAGTGCTGGAGAGGCAAATTATCATAGGGTGAAGAAAATAAAGATAGAAGATAAGACAATAAAAAATTCTCACATCGCATTCAACACATTATTATACATATGAGTAGTACATGCAATTACTCCAAATTACTCCATCAAAGTACTAGTAGGTACTAATCCAACCGGGATAGTTATAACGACCTATCCTTACAAGAGCTAGTAATACATAATCCAAAATACAAACATAGTGGAAAGTGATAGATAACTTCAACAAAAAGGGCCCGAAATGTTCCATGCTCCATGCTTCCTTCCAAAATGCTCTAAGATTACCAAACTACTTAGCTGCTCGGGAAAATAGGTCACCCCGAGTTTAAGGGGAATAGATAATAAACTCCGGGTCAGTCGTGGGACTGGTGTGAGAAACTCAAAATACGGATATTTGAAAACAAATGGTATCTTATAAAACCACGCCGCACATAAACACGGAACGAGTTTTTACCTTATGATAACCAAAACATTTCATATGCAAAATCTAGGAATATTATTTTTAATGACATTCATTTGAAAATACTTTTCAAATAAACATATTAAAAGAGCTGAAATTGGTACATTGGTTAAATTTGACGGCATAATAGGTTTACAACTAAGTCCGAAGGCACTTATTGGAGAATGAATTCCATACAATGACAAGGAAAGGGACTACCTTCCGTATAGTACATCTCTAGACAAATGCACCTGAGGCTCCAACCTCTACCAACACTGAACCGGCCAACCTTTACCATGGATAGTACCAAATATGTCATCACCCTGGTTGTTAACGACCTATCCTGGGATCCTAAAGCATACGCAACATACCCAAAATATAGGGGGTGATCTAGAAAGGTGATGACTTTATCCTAATGGGAGCAACCCACATAGCCCTGTCGCATCTACCCTGTTTTTCATTCCCGGGTGATTAGGCTCAAGGTAACGACTACCTTTCATATAGCACATTCCTCTTTGAATGCCACATTGCCATTCCATGAGCACTGTTATCCGGCCTTTTGGCCCGACTATATTCAGACTAACTAGACAAGTTATATTAAATGATCATCAAGGCAGAAAGCCCGGAGAGATGGTTACCAGGACTGTAGATCGATTATGGACAAGACTGTGGACGATAGTCGTATGGATTCATGCGAATAACATCCGGAATTGTCTAAGTATGAATTGCACACTTCAACTGAAATTACAATCATGTATGATCATTTTCCAAAATGGATAGGCTACGATCCATCTTTAGTATGGATCGGCTATAATCCATCACCATTAAGGATCGCTATAATCCATCTCTAATTATGGATCGTACTGTATCAATATTACAGCTTAACTCAACGACGATCGATCGATATCTCAGAATCAACAAATCTATTACACATGAATCTTTGGGAATATCAATATATTGAATAAAGGAGCCCCAAAAATCGATCGCATGCCTAGATGAGCAAAAATGAACGGTCGGCATACATCGTTCATGATCGATCGGATCACTTCAGCCAAAACGATTCAACTCAATGAAGATTGGTCAATATCTCATTAACAGAAGTCGGAATGGCACCAAACTTTGGAAGCATAGACTAGAGACATGGGGGAGCTCATAGATCGCATGTGCATTGGAGCACAAATGAACGATTCGTACTGATTGTTCCAACGATCGAGATTGGACCCGCAATCGTTCATGTGAGCCCCTATGGATCTGGAGATTCTTCTGGCAAATTTTCAGCCTGATCCATGCACATCTTCCCCTATAAATACAGCAGCTATTCTCTATAAAGATGATCCTTCTTTCTACTGCCAATGCTCTTCCATTTTTATTCTTCACCCTTGTGCTAATGAATCTCGGCTGATCCAAACATTCTTGTAATCATAATCAAGTGCAAGATCAATAAAAATATGAAGTGGATGTAGGCCAAGATTGCCGAACCACTATAAAAATCTGTGTGTTCGTTCACTTTTTCTGCTATGTTTTAATCTCATTCACCATTTAATCTCTACAAGATTCTATTGGGTGTTGATGCCCATTTTTGGCATCAACATTGTGGTGCTTTCACTGAGAAGGGAATTCTCAGCTTGATTGGATCTCATCATCTACTTGTGGATTACCATGTTCGCGAGATAGATCCAGTTTTCTACCGAAAAGCTTCCTATTCTACTCAAATTTGAAAGAGAGCTATAAGGAAACTACCTACAATGCCTCCTAGAGAAGAGAAGGCCATTGCAAACTTCATGGCATTATTGCAAACGATTCGTACAGAAGCATATGATCGATCGCTACTTTACACATCCTCAATGAATGATCGTTCCTTACAAATCCATATGCCGCATCATATTGTACGATCGTTTCTCTCCATGATCGTTCTTTATACGATCGTTCTATATGACCATTCATATGATCGTTTCTCCATGATCATTCCATATAATCGTTTTTCCACAATCGTACCAACATAATTTCCATGTGATCGTTTCCACCCGATTGTTCCAGCCAATCGTTTTTTAACCTGATTATTTTCAAGGATTTACACTGATCGTTCCCACATGATAGTTTCCACTCGATCGTTTATAGTAGATTGTTCCCCCGATCGTTGTCAGCCTGATCATTTTCCTAGCCAATCGTTCTTCAACGATTGTTGTTAACCCAATCATTTTCTTCCAACCATTTTTTCCAACCGATTGATTTCATTCGATCATTTAAACCGATCATTTTTCCAAAAAAAACCTTTTTTGGGTATGATCCAAATTTTAAGAAAAAGGGCTCTAAAAAAATTTGGATGTAGAGCACCCGAACCCATGTTGTAGCCTAGTGCCCTCGCATTCTGGATTCGGAACTCAACTTAAATACGATGCATTCTATCTACTTCCTTTACGTCCTGTGACTGACCGGGGCATAGGCGATCAAGCGGCAGCTGCTGGATTGCCGCCAAGGAATGGACAAGGAGCTGCTACTCAAACGGAACTCCCAAGGGCTGGAGAACAGAAGTGATATGACACGAACTATTCCATCATCTCAAAGAATAGCTACCCCAAGCAAACATGCAAATGACTCCAAGCATCATTCTTCACCGACCCAGCACTTCAAATTTAGTGACTCCAAGCAAACCAATTGCTGACTCCAAGAAAATAGCAGATTTTCTTAGGTCAAACTCTAAGTAAACCGTCACCAATCCGCTAACTCTAGTCCATCTTCTTTTGCTCATAACTCGAGCATACGGGGTACAAACGACTTGAAATATGAAATGTAGCCTTATGGGGCCTTCCTACTCACTCCATATCGATCTCACCTAACTTAGGGCAAGAACTAGGATGGGTCCCGATTCCACTTGAAGTCACCACATAACCGTCATTAAATGCCCATATCTTGATCACGCCACATCCAAATGACTTGAAACTTGGTGCACAGCCTCAAGAGGCCTTCCTTACTGCCTCATATGGATCACACCCCATCTAGATGAAAGTTTGGAGATCATCACCAATCTGTGACCCCATCCTAACTGATTCGATATTCGATCGGCATTCTTGTAGCATCCCCTATCTTGAGGCCCGAAGCTACGTGCTACAGATGCTACAGCCATCCATAGTATTATCTTCCGGTGACAAAATATGGTAATGCTAATGGTATGCATAATATCAAAAGCACATGAATATGATATAAAATCAATGCAGATTTCAAAATATCCTTTCTAATTACATTTCAAATCAATATTTCATATTAAGATACATAATCCCAAAACGATTCCCAGGTCTTGATCAAATATAATTATTACAAATTACGCCAAGAGCGTCATATGAAGATGCACGCTTCGATGATCAGAGTACTAAATAGTGTTAGGAAATCAATTCTATGGTTTTGATGATAACAACTATACGATGGAAATCGAATATGCATATATAACTATATTTATAGGTAATTGACAAAGTAACATCATCAAAGAGACAAGAACAAGACTCAAAAGAAGTATCAAGAGGCTACAAGTCGATAGAATCGAAAGAGGAATTATACATGCACAGGAAAAGCAACATGCACAAATCCAGACGTCTGAGTGCACTAGCCAGACGTCTGATTGAATTCTCTGGTTTGCAAATCAGACAGAATCCGACATCTGGTTAATATACTTAGACGTCTGAAAAGCAACCATATACAAAAAAATATATGAGAGCCAGACGTCTGAAACATTTTCCAAACGTCTGATTTTGAACTCGGCTGTGTATATTCAAAATGCAACTGTCACAATTGAAAAGACACGATCGCTCCTCTTCACTGCAACTCTTCATCACCATTAGAAGCGACCTTAGAGCACTTACTAACAGATGCAACTACACAAAGGATCTCTCTACCGCTATAAATAACATCAGGAATTCAAAAGAAGAACCTACCTGACTTACTTGAGCTCTCTATTCTTATACTCTGGTATATTCTTGATCTCTAGCAATTTATACCTGTACTCTACTCTTCCAAATATACAGTTCCTCATAGACAACAATCTCTAGATATATATATTGGAAGCACTTGCACTATATAGTCAAAATCCATGTAATAGAGAACACACAGTTGACAAAGAAACTCTGCTATTGTAAACCTGTTCCTCCGGGTGAAGTGAGGGTTATTCGGTAAAAGGAAATTCCAAAGAGGAGCTTCGGGACTGGACGTAGGACGGGACGTCCGAACCAGTATAAAATCTCTGGTGTGATTATTCTTGTTTACATACTTTAATATTGTTACAATATAGTTTAAATTAGTCACATACTTGTCATTTGCATAATCGATCCATCCTACTATAGACTTACAAATAGACATATTAGTCTTAAATACATCACAGTGGAAATAAAACAAAATAGCTTCTACAAAGGTAACATTACCTCCAGCACGTCTTTGGAAGCATATTCGTCCAACCTACTAAACCTAAAAACCTTAACTCTCAACCTACTCAAATTAAATTTTGAGCACCCGAGAGTTTAAGGGGAAAACATAAACTTCGAGTCGGACATAAAGCCTGGTATGAATAATACTATTACATCTCGGTTTAATGATATTAAGTGAGACCACGCCGCTTAGCGGAACGGGTTTCCCCTCGCTAATATCCCTTTTAAAAAGCATATCTTTTGCAAATCAAATCCTATAATCAAACTGATTATAACAATTAAAGCAAATACATATGTGCATAAAAATTAGGAAATCAATGGACTATCTGTCCACACTATAGTTTTATCTGACCAACTATTAACCATTGGCTGACTCGGGCCTACCAGACATAATCAATTATCTAACTTCTGTTAGACACACTACCGGGCTATCTGCCCTTAACTATCTTCTTCTAGGGTAACTGATCCTAATCGTTTTGTAGGCTTACCAATAACCTACCTTTACTCTATATATTCCCTTATGTGTGTAACATTATTTTAGTCCCATTTATGACAACACTCTACACACTGGAATTTTGAACTTATATTAGATAGGGGTTATTAACTAAAGTATAGGGCGTGACCCTACACTAGTCTCATCTGGTCTTTTAATATCTGAGTCATAAAATTAGGGTTAACTACCCTATTCATGTTTCATTTCCTATCTTAGGGTTAACTACCCTGTTAAAACTTCATTTCCTTGTAAATAGTCTTTACAAACGATTTACCCCTGAAATTATACCCTTATAAGAAAAGGAAATTATATATTTTGCTTTACTCAAAATACTCATGCCACGATGTATATACTTTACATAAAACAGTGTTGATGAAACCTTATCAATGGGATTACCTATCCCTTCCAAGTAAGTAAAAACCCTTTTTAACTTACCTTCGAAACCTCTATTTAAACCTTAAACAGTGCCATTCAAAATCATTGAGAATAACACTTTTGAAAGCTTTACTAAAACCTTAGACATCCTCTTTAAAAAACATTTAAACTTGCCTTTCGAAAGCATTGGAAACCATCCATTCAAATACTCAAAATAAACCTTTCGAAAACACTGGGGATCTCCCTTTCGAAACATATATTAAAAACCTTTCGAAAGCACTGAAATTCTTCACTTAAAACGTACCTTTCAAAAGTATTGGGTTCAAGTAAAAGCTTGTGAAAACATGGCTTCGAAACCATTTAAAACATTCCTTTCGAAACCTTTTGGATTTAACTTTTAATATAACTTAGGGTCATAAAAGAACAAAGGTGAAGCATTACTTTCGAAAGCATTTATCCCAAGTAAAAGAAAGAGGATAGTTTTGAAATCAACCCTTTCGAAACCATTGTCTCCAAAACCATTTTGAAAGCAGTTAGACTACCCTTTCAAAGCATTAAGAAGGCGGCTTTAGAGTATGAAGGCAAAAGCACCCTTTTTAAAGCATTGACTCGTAAGGTTTGAATGCGGCAGCATGGGTTTTATCCTATCGAAAGCTTCTTTTTCAACATAAAGGTGGCAACTCATTCGAAAGCTCTTTTCTATAAACAAAGGCAAGTTGTTAAGTCGAAAGCTAACTCCAACCCTTTCGAAAGCATCATTTATAAACGAAAATAGTTTGAAGTTAATAAGAGTGGCTTGAACCTCTTCAAAAGCATGTCAACACTATACCTTCCGCCTTTCTCCAATGCACTACGTATCAATTGCTTGGTACCATGTGATTTGGTTTCGAATATATTCATGGGCGAAGGTGTGGTGTCAAAAGCTACTGATGGAGGTGGCGAATAGTAATTCCAAGCAAAATTGATTTTTAGCCTTTAAAAGAAACTGTTTTTCACCTAACTTGCCTTATTTGTAAAAATGTTATTGGGTTCCCATTTCTTTAACAAAATATTTTTCAAAAAGTGTTGCCGAATTCAGAAATTATCAAATTAACACATTTTAACAAATAAGCCCTTCTCCTTGAATAAACACATAAAACATTTAAGTCCCATACCTTAAATAATTTTATAACTATAGTAAAATACTTAGGAAAATTTTCCAAAAATCACCAAAATTCCCTTTTAATATGTTTTCTAACATATTTAAATTTCAGACCCAAAATCAATATATAATTGCCGAAAATAATTTAAACCCAATTTTAACTATTTTTTCATAGAAATTCATAATAAATCCACAATAACTTTGGAAATTATGAAACTTAAACCCTACTTCATAAATAATGTTTTTGATCATATATCAAAAACGCATGTCATTTGGATGTCATTTAATAGGTTTTTCAAATCCAAACTTATCATAAAATCTATATGAAGCAACATAAATCATCAACAAGCATATATACCAATTTAAACAATCATATCATGGCATATTATTTGCAAAACTAATTCGGATCTATCTAGAAACTGAAATCAACAAAAATGAGATGTAAGTTCATTATTCATCTTGGCTTGTTGTTAAGAAGGTTGAGATTTGTCATTTGATTAATTTTCTTAAGCTTCCTACTTGAATCTTAGTTTTTCTTCTTCTTGAATCTCTTAATGGTGGTCGGCCGAGCTTACAAGGGTTTTAGTTTTGTCTGCAATGTTGAAAATGAGTATGGAACGAAGGTAAGAAGGGTTTAGGGTATAAGAACAAAGACAATTCTTATTTTGCCCTTATCGTATTCCTCTTTCTTACTCCATTTTAATTCTCTTTTGCTTATATTTATTAAGGCATGACCCTTTAATAATTAGCAAATCTCAATTCCTTAACCATTTACATTATTTCATTTAATTTATTTAATTAAATGTTCTAAATAATGTTACTCAAAATTAGGGTCATTACAGACCCCCCCTTCTTAAAGAATTTCATCCTCGAAATTACGATAAGGTACCCATAACAATCAAACATAAAGGTAAAACATACCATGAAACAAATCAGGATAAGTATCTCTAATCATGCTCTCAATTTTCTATGTACAGTCTCTCCCGTCGTCACTCCACTGGATTTTGACTAATCCGACTGTTTTGTTCCTTAGTCTTTTCTCATCCCTCGCGACTATACGAACTAGTTTTCTAATTATAGTCATATCTGATTCCACTACTAAATCATCTAATACAGTTGGTGCTATAGTAGATTTTGGATCTCGAATACACTTCCTTAGATGAGAAACATGAAAGACATTGTGGACTCCTGCCAAACTATTTGGTAACTCTACTCTATACGTGAGTTTCCCAATCCTTTCTATAATACAAAATGGTACAACGAATCTCGGAGCCAATTTTCCTGACTTTCCAAATCAGATTACACCTTTCATCGGTGATATCTTGATGAAAACATGATCTCCGATTGAGAACTCTAAGTATTTCCGTCTTCTATCAGCATAACTCTTCTGCCTAGACTGAGCTTCCTTCATTCTAGATCGGATTAACTCAATCTTTTCTGCAACTTCTCTAACCAAATCTGGACTAAGAACTAACCTATCTTCGGTCTCTAACCAACAAACGGGAGATTTGCATGGCCTTCCATACAAAGCTTCAAACGGTGCCATCCCTATACTAGTATGATAACTGTTGTTATACGAAAACTCGACTAAGTGTAGGTGGTTTTCCCATGATCCTCCGAAGTCTAGCATACAAGCTCTTAACAAATTCTCTACGATTTTGTTAACTCTTTCTGTTTGTCCATTTGTCTGTTGATGGTAAGCGGTACTCATCCTGAGCTTGGTACCCAAAGTTTCATGTAGACTTTTCCAGAACTCGCTAGTGAATAAGGAATCTCTGTCACTTACTATACTAGGAATTCCATGCAGTCTAACTACATTCTTCATGAATAATTCAGCCAAAATAGGTGCTATCTTGGTTGACTTAACTGGAATGAAATGGGCACTCTTGGACAACCTGTCCACTATGACCCATATACTTTCATTTCCTCAATTTGATCTCGGCAACCCGTCTATAAAATCCATGGATATCAAATCCCATTTCCAAACTGGAACATCTAAAGGCTGAAGTAACCCACTTGGTTTCTGATGTTTGGCTTTTATCTATTAACAGTTCAAACACTGCTTCACCCATAGGCCTACATCTCTCTTCATACCTTCCCAGAAGAAACTTCTTTTCATGTCCCGATACCTCTTAGTTCATCCCGGATGAATGGCGAACTTTGAATGATGACATTCTCCAAGAACTTCCTTCCTAATGTTTCCCACATTCGGAATACATTGTCTTTCTTTCTTCCTTAACCACCCATTCTGGTCAAGACTGAAATCTTTTAAGTTATCGCTCTATGCTCCATTCCTTAATTTTTTAATCCATTCAGCTAATAATGGATCCTCCCCTTGCTTAGAAGCAATCCTTTCGATCATCACTGGTTAAACTTCTAAACATGACAACATAGCAGTTTCCTTACTAGAACTAGCTTCAGATATCCACTGTATTTTGCATGTAGTCAATGCTTCAAAATCTTTCTACTCAGCTATCATTGCCAATACTGCATTCTGATGTTTCCTGCTAAGTGCATCTGCAACCTTATTCCCTTTTTCCGATGTGTACTCAATACCAAAGTCATAAGCAGTTAAAAACTCTAACCACTTCTGCTGTCTCATATTCAGCTCCTTCTGAGAGAATAAATATCCCAATGACTTATGATCCGTATATAACTCAAATCTTTCTCTTAAAAGATAATATCTCCACACCGTCAATGTGAAAATTACTGCAGCTAATTCCAAATCATGAGTTGGATATCTAACTTCATGTGGTCTGAGCTGTCGAGAAGCGTAGGCAATCACTTTGCCTCTTTGCATTAACACAGCTTCTAATCATGTTCCACATGCATCCATGTATACCACTAAGTCTTGATTCCCCTCTGGAACAACTAACACAGATGCATTAGTCAATAAGTGTTTCAGTTTATGGAATGCCTCCTCACACCTATTAGTCCAGATAAACTTTACATCCTTCCGAGTTAGGTTAGTCATCAGTGCCGCTATCCGCGAAAAATCCTTAATGAATCTCCGATAATAACCAACTAATCCAAGAAAACTTTTTATCTCAATCACTACCTTGGGTCTCTTCCAATTATTCACCGCCTCAATCCTAGTTGGATCTACGGACAACCCTTTCTCTGAGACTACATGACCAAGAAATTTCACTTCTTTCTTCCAGAAATGACACTTCAAAATTTTCGCTTTCAGTTGATGCTGCCTCAACGTCTCAAGCACCACTCTAAGATGAACTCCATGCTCTCTTTCATCTTTAGAGAATATCAAAATGTCATCTATGAACACTAACATGAATCTGTCCTACTGCTCTTGGAAGATTTTGTTCATCAAATCCATGAAAAATGTTGGCGCATAAGTTAGTCTAAACGGCATCACTAACCATTCATACGATCCATATCTCGTTCTAAACGCCATCAAATGAATATTATCCTCTGCTACTCTAAGCTGATGGAACCCTATTGCCAAATCCAACTGAGAAAATACTTTGGCTCCACTCAACTGGTTGAACAAATCGTTAATTCTAGGTAATGGATATCGATTCTTTATCGTCTTCTCATTAAACTTACGATAATCGATACACAACCTCAACGATCTATCTATTTTTTTACAAACACTACGGCTGCTCCCCAGGAGAACTACTAGGTCTGATAAAGTTCTTACTTTCCAAATCCACCAAGTGCACTTTTAGCATCTTCATCTCGGTAGGTGTCATTCTACTTGGCGGTCTACTCACTGATTCTGCTCCTGGTACAAAATCTATCTGAAACTCAATAACTCGTTTCGACGGTAGTCCTATTATGGGATCAAAGACATCTGTGAACTCTCTAATAATGAAAACTCAGTTCAACTCGTCCTCTTCCTCCATAACACCCAACAAAGCATTTTCCCAAAACTAGGGTTTTCTACGGAGTATATAATCCAATCATTACAACTAGGGTGTTTAAGTGATATTTTGTAACATCCCGTATCTGGAGACCAAAAGCTAAGCACTATAGATGTTGTAGTCATCCATAGTATTAACTTCTGGTGATAAAATATGGTAATGATAATGGTGTTGATAATATCAGAAGCACTTGAATATGAACAAAATCACAGATTTTAAAAAACAACATTTTATTGTTTACATTTCAAAACAAGTTCATATCCAAATTACATAATCCCATATCGTTTCCCAGGTAAAGATTAATTATAATCATTACAAAAATACGCCAAGAGCGACATATGACGATGCCCCCTTGGTTGATCAAAGTAATATAGTCATATCTGACTTAATATACACAGTGGAACAAAACAATCAACAACTCCTAATTAGCTATCCGCCAGCCACCTGCTCGTCTTCGGAAGTTTTATACGCCAAAAGACTAAAACCTGACAACTCAACCCTCAGCCCACTCAAATCAATTTTAAGCACCCGAGAGTTTAAGGGGAAACAAAAACTTCGAGTCAGACATAAAGCCTGGTGTGGATAATTCTGTTACATCACGGTTTACTGATATTAAGTGAGACCAGGCCGCTTAGCGGAACGGGTTTCCCCTCACTAATATCCTTTTCAAAACATATATTTTGCAATCTTTTCCTATAACCAAACTGGTTAACAAACTGATTATATCAAAATAGCAATATCCTTTATGCTAATAAATGGATTATCTGTCCGTAAAACAGGTAATATGTGAACTATCTGCCCACAATATAATAGCAAGGTCCGTTATGCTACAAATGGACTATATATCCATACAACTGGGCTAACTAGCCGCAAACTGGACTAACTGTCCGAAATCTAGGCTGACTGCCTGCAAACTGGACTAACTATCTGAATCAAAATGGACTAACTGTCTGAATCATTTTCTTAGGTTTAACCACCCTTTAAATTTTCCTTGAAAACCTTTTCAAAATAATTTAGTCCTCCAAATCATATATATATATATATACAAGGAAAATATATCCTTAGCTTTACTCTAAGACATTTTGCCATGTTATATATACTTTACTCAAAATAATGTTGATGAATATTAATAAGGATTGGCTATCCTTCCAAAACAAGTTAAAACCCTTCTTAACCTGAAAATACATAGGCAATATTGCCTATTCAATACATTCGAAACCTTTGTTTAAAACCTTTAAACAACTTTTTCGAAACCCTTGAAGGTAACCCCTTCGAAACCATTGAAAGTGACCCTTTTGAAACCATTAAAAGCCTTTCCTTTGAAAGCTTCAACACATTAGACATCCCTTTTTAAAACCTTTAAATATTGCCTTACGAAAACATTGGAAAAACCCTTCCTTTCATCTCTTTCGAAACGCTGGGGAACCACCCCTTTCGAAACCATTCATGAAAAACTTTCGAAACAGTCAAAACTCAATCCTTTCGAAAGCACTTTGGGTTTAATTTAAAACTTGTGGAAACCTTTCAAAACCATTTTAAAATTTACTCCTTTGAAAACCTTTGAAAAACGTCTTGGTCGAAACCAATTGGACTCTGCCTTCAAGTAGAGCAAAAGGACCAGAAACCCATTAAAGTTGAAAGCATCTATTTTGAAACCATTTAAAACTATCTCTTTCGAAATCAATTTGGGTTTTACTTCAAACATAGAAAAAGGGTCTTAAAAACATTTAAGTCGAAAGCTACTGCTTTGAAACCATTTCCTAAGTAAAGAAGTGTTGGTGTCGAAACCATCCCTTCGAAAGCATTGGAGAGGTGGCCAAGTTTTTAGAAAAAAAACAACCCTTTCGAAACCATCTATCAAACATCTAGATATAAAAGAATGCAATGCACCAGTATCAAATAGAACGCTAACAGTCATACCATGAATCTAAAGCGTACCTCCCAAGACTGCCTTTCCTTTTTCCTGAGCTATTGGCTTAGAAGCAGCAAGCTCTAATGCATACACCTTGCCCTTTCCATCCTTAGCGGGCTCCTTGCACTGGCTCTTATAATGACTAATCTAGTCACAGTTGAAGCACCTGACATTCTTCTTTCTAGCCACCTCCTTAGCCTTCCCTGCACGACACTCATTAGCAAAGTGCCCCTTCTTATCGCATTTGAAACAGACAATCTCAGACTTCCCCTTCTTATCTGCTCCACCCTTCTGAGCACCTTTCTTAGGAAAGAACTTCATCTTCTGATTCTGCCCACCCTAGACTTCTTTAGCCTTACTCTTCTCTTGAGAATCAAGAATCTCCTTGTACCTTAAGGCCATCTCCACTACAAAGTCAGAAGGATCTTTAATATGAGGTAATGTGGCCCTAGCTAACTCAGGCTTCAACCCCTTGATAAACTTCTCATTCCTCTTCATGACTGTATCCACTGAAGCATACCCATAGCGGGCCAACTCCTCGAACTTTCTAACATACTTTAGAACTGACATCTCCTCCTGCTCTAATTCAGAAAACTTCTTGATCAGAGCTGACTGTGCCATTGCAGACATAAACCTCTCCTGGAACCTTCCCTTGAAATCTGCCCATGACAAAGTTTCCTCGTCCACACCAGTAGTAACACTATTCCACAAAAACAAAGTGGCTCCCTGAAGCCATCTGGATGCCAACCTCCTCTTCTGCTCGTCATTGAGCCCCAAATCTGCAAAAAAATCCTTTTGTAGTGCAACAACCAATTTTCCACTTCTATAGCATCTTCTGTCGCTAGAAAAAGCTTCCCTCCAAGCTTAGCGTAATCCCTGCTCAGCTTAGCATACTGGTTAACTACCGAAACTTCCGAAACTCCTGCCCCTACAGCATCTCCTCCTACCATTCCAGCTGCAACTCTAGCTTGCATCATATTCACAAAAAACTGATACATAGCTCCCATGTCCACTTGCGGGACTCCAGCACCTACATTATGTGCTTGTGCTTGACCTTGGGTCCTCCTTGTACTAGGTCTGGCATTCCCTTCGGTGCCCTCGCCTCCTGGGGTAACTCTTCCTCTTCTACCTTCCATATCAGTATTCAAACCTTATGAGATACAGAAAAATAACCTAGAAAGGATAGGAGACTAGAGATAAAGCGTATACTTATATATATCAAATACAAGTACGCAACTATAACGTTATCCCATACCCCAATCTTACTCTAATTCCTTAGGATCATGTTTCAAAAATCATTTTTAGTTTAAAGTTTTTCATAAACCATGCTCTGATACTAAGTTGTAACATCCCGTATCTGGAGGCCAAAAGCTAAGCGCTACAGATGCTGCAGTCATCCATAGTATCAAATTCTGGTGACAAAATACATTAATGATAATGGTATCCATAATATCAGAAGCACTTGAATATGAACAAAATCACAGATTGTCAAAAACAACATTTTACTGTTTATATTTCAAAACAAATTCATATACAAATTACATAATCCCATATCGTTTCCCAGGTAAAAATTAATTATAATCATTAAAAAAATACGCCAAGAGCGACATATGATGATGCCCCTTTGGTTGATCAAAGTTGGTCATATCTGACTTAATATACATAACGGAACAAAACAATAAACAACTCCTAATTAGCTATCCGTCAGCCACCTGCTCCTCTTCGGAAGATTTATTCTCCAAAAGACTAAAACCTAAAAACCTCAACCCTTAGCCTACTCAAATCAATTTTGAGTAACCGGGAGTTTAAGGGGAAACAAAAACTTCGAGTTAGACATAAAGCCTGGTGTGGATAATTCTGTTACATCTCGGTTTACTAATATTAAGTGAGACCACGCCACTTAGTAGAATGGGTTTCCCCACACTAATATCCTTTTCAACACATATATTTTGCAATCCTTTCCTGCAACCAAACTGGTTAATCAAACTGATTAAATCAAAATAGCAATATCCTTTATGCTAATAAATGGACTATTTGTCCGTAAAACAAGTAATATGTGAACTATCTACCCACAATATAATAGTGAGGTCCGTTATGCTACAAAAGGATTATTTGTCGATACAACTGGGCTGACAGCCCGCAAACTGGACTAACTGTCCGAAATCTAGGTTGACTGCCTACAAACTAGACTAACTGTCCGAATCAAAATGGATTAACTACCTGAATCATTTTCTTAGGGTTAACTGCCCTTTAAATTTTCCTTGAAAACCTTTTCAAAATGATTTAGTCCTTCAAATCATATATATATATACAAGGAAAATATATCTTTAGCTTACTCTAAGCAATGTTGCCATGTTATATATAATTTACTCAAAATAATGTTGGTGAATATTAATAAGGATTGGCTATCCTTCCAAAACAAGTTAAAACCCTTTTTAACTTGAAAATACTTAGGCTATATTGCCTATTCAATACATTCGAAACCTTTGTTTAAAACCTTTAAACAACCCTTTCGAAACCCTTGAAGGTAACCCCTTCGAAACCATTGAAAGTTGCCCTTTCGAAACCATTAAAAGCCTTTCCGTTGAAAGCTTCAAAACATTAGACATCCCTCTTTAAAACCTTTAATATTGCCTTTCGAAGACATAGGAAAAACCCTTTCTTTCAACTCTTTCGAAACCCTGGGGAACCACCCCTTTCGAAACCATTCATGAAATCCTTTCAAAATAGACAAAACTTAATCCTTTTGAAAGCACTTTGGGTTCAATTTAAAACATGTGGACACCTTTCGAAACCATTCAAAAATTTACCCCTTCGAAACCTTTGAAAAATGTCTCGGTCGAAACCATTTGGATTTTTCCTTCAAGTGGAGCAAAAGGACCAGAAACCCATTAAAGTCGAAAGCATCTGTTTCGAAACCATTTAAAACTATCTCTTTCGAAACCAATTTGGGTTTTACTTCAAACATAGAAAAAGGGTCTTAAAAACATTTAAGTCGAAAGCTACTGCTTCGAAACCATTTCCTAAGTAAAGAAGTGTTGGTGTCGAAACCATCCCTTCGAAATCATTGGAGAGGTGGCCAAGTTTTTAGAAAACAATACAACCCTTTAGAAACCATCTGGGTCGAAAGGTAAAAAGGCAGCAGCAAAAAGGTTTTGACTTAGTCGAAGGCAATCATTTCAAAACAAAGGCGCAACCCAATCGAAACCATTTCCTTTAAACCATTTGAACTGGTCGAAAGCTACTTTATCGAAAGTCACTTAGTCGAAATCTAGCAGGTGTATTTCTTAAATTTAAAAACAAAGGACTGCCTCAACCCTACGGAACCCCTGGTTTTGACTCCTTCCGCCTACATCCAATTCACAATGTACCAGTAAACTGATACCATATGCATTGGTTTCGACTATGTCGGAAGCGAAGATGAGGAGGCGGAACCCGGTGCCGACAGTGTCGAAATAGTGAAAAACATGGAGCAAATAATTCTTTTCACCAAACATGCCTTACGTGTCTAATTGTGATTGGTTGCCTCTTTCTTTATCAATAAAAAGTACTGCACTTTGTCAAAAGGGCTGCGACCTTCTAGATGTAATAATTTAAGTTATTTTACAAAAAGCCCCTTCTCCTCTTTAATTTATATAAAACATTTAAGTCCCATGCCTTAAATAAATTTATATAACCATTAAAACGCTTAGGAAAATTCTACAAAAATTCCAAAAAATCACATTATATATGTTTTCTAACATATAAAAATTTTCAGACCTAAATCTTTTATTATTTAACCGAAAATAATTATTAACCCAAATTAACATTTTCTTCACTAGAAAATTCATATAAATTCCACATAATTTCATAAAATTCCGAAAATTGAAACTCATCTCTAAAATATTATTTATGGCCTTCATAAAAATTATCAAGGCATTTGGATGTCATTTTATAGGGTTTTCATCTTAAAACGTATCATAAAATCAATATGAACATACATAAATCATCAACATGTATATATAATCATTCCTTCATTCAAAATCATGGCAAATCAATGCAAAATATTCGGCAATCATCTAGAAACCAAAATTACAATCAAATATGAGATGTAAACATTATTCGCCTTAGCTTTAGAGGTTATAGAGATTGAGATGTGAATAGATTTGATTTGGATTGGCTTCTTCCTAGCTTTTCTTCTTCTCTTCCTTGTTAATGGTGGTCGGTCCCTTTTAAAAAATTTGAAAATGAAAAGTGAACGTGTATGGGGAGATACACGAGCATCTTTAAGGGTTATAGGAATGGCCACTTTCCTTTTTTACCCCTCCCTTATTTCAATTTAAACTTCTTCTTTTAATTCAATGTTAAATGGCACGGCTACCCTTGATTAAATCAAATCTCAATCCCCTAATCAACTTATTATTTTATTTAATTTAACTAATTAAATATCCTAAATAATGTTACCAAAAATCTGGGATGTTACATATTTTCCTATCATGGCAAAATATCCTAGTATCATACTTATTTAACTAATCCATACCCAAAATAATTACGAACCCTATGAAATCAAATACATACAAACTGCAAACAAATACATGACCTAACAATTTAAACACTAATTGGTCACATCTCATCCCAAGAGTTGCATACCCTCCTATCAGATTTGTAACCCTTAAGGAAGTAACTAGATACAAGAGTTCTAGGTTAGGCTTATCTATCAAACAATGAGATATAAAAGAATGTGATGCACCAATATCAAATAGAACTCTAACTGATACACCATGAATCAAAAGCGTACCTCCCAACACATCTTTTCTTTTTCTCCTCATCTATTGGTCTTGAGGTAGCTGCTTCCAATGCAAACATCTTGCCTTTTCCATCCTTGGTTGGCTCCTTGCACTAGTTCTTATAATGTCCTATCTGATCACAGTTAAAGCACCTCACCTCTTTCTTATCAGTAGCTTTCTTCCCTTTGCATGTCCGACACTCGTGAGCATAGTGTCCCTTCTTATCACAGTTAAAACAAACTAGATTAGCCTTCGCCTTCTTGGCAGCATCTCCCTTTTGAGTGCCCTTCTTATGGAAAAACTTCCTCTTTTGGTTCCGCCCACTTTGAGCTTCCCCTGCTTTGTTACCACTATGAAAAACAAGCATCTCCTCCTGCCTCAAAGCCATCTCAACAACTACATCACACGGATCCCTGGTATGTTGCATAGTTGCTTTAGCTAGTTCAGGTTTCAGTCCATGGATGAACTTCTCGTTCCTTTTGATAATTGTATCAACCGTAGCATATCTATATCTCGATAACTCCTCAAATCTGGTTGCATACTCAAGCACTGTCATGTCTCCCTTCTCCAACTCCATAAACTTCTTGAGCAGAGTTGACTTAGCAATCTCCAATATGAATCTTTCCTCAAAACTCCTTCTAAATTCAGCCCAAGTCATGGTCTCCTTATTAACTCCCATAGTAACACTGTTCCATTAGTACAGTGCTGCTCCTTGCAACTGTCTAGAAGCAAGCCTCTTCTTTTGCTCATCGTTAAGCCATAAATCAGCAAAGATCCTTTCACAATGAAGTAACAAATTCTCCACTTCAATTGCATCCTCGGTCCCGATAAACGGCTTTCCTCCAAGCCTGGCATAATCTCTGCTTAGTGCTGCATAGTTTTTGACCACCTGAGCACCTTAATTTCCTCCTTCAATATTTCCTCTGACTAAACCCGCAGCTGCTTCTGCTTGCATTAGGTTGACGAAGAACTGATACATCAACCCTATATCTACTGGCGGGATCCTAGCACCCACATTGGCATTTGCATTTGGATTAGCATTTTCCTATCGACCCGAGTTTCTCCTGTTGGGTCGAGCATTTTCGTTGGTTGTGGTGCTTCCTCCACCAATGTTAACTCTTCGGCTTCTAGCATCCATATCTTACATCCTTAAACTCCACATTCGAGTCTTTGTAAGATACAGAAGAATAGCCTAAGAAAGATGAGAGAATAGAGATAAGGCGTATACTTATATATAGCAAATACAAGTACGTTACTATAGCGTTATCCCATACCCCGGTCCTTTATCTAATTCCTTAGGATTATGTTTTCAAAATCATTTTAAGTCTAAAATTTCTTTTAATTTTTCACAAACCTATGCTCTGATACCAAGTTGTAACATCCCCTATCTTGAGCCCCGAAGCTAAGCGCTACAGATGTTGCAGTCATCCATAGTATTAACTTCCGGTGACAAAATATGGTAATGTTAATGGTATCCATAATATCAAAAGCATATTAATATGATATAAAATCAATGCAGATTTAAAAAAAAAGCTTTTCTGATTACATTTCAAATCAATATTTCATATTCAGATACATAATCACAAAACGATTCATTGGTCTTGATCAAATATAATTATTACAAATTACGCCAAGAGCGACATATGAAGATGCCCCCTTCGATGATCTGAGTACTAAATAGACATATTAGTCTTAAATACATCACAGCGGAAATAAAACTAAATAGCTCCTACATAGCTAACATTGCCTCCTGCACGTCTTTGGAAGCTTATTCATCCAACCTACTAAAACTGAAAACCTTAACTCTCAACCTACTCATATAAAATTTTGAGCACCCCAAGAGTTTAAGGGGAAAACAAAAACTTCAAGTCGGATATAAAGCCTGGTGTGAATAATACTATTACATCTCGGTTTACTGATATTAAGTGAGACCACGCCGCTTAGCAGAATGGGTTTCCCCTCACTAATATCCCTTTTAAAGAGCATATCTTTTGCAAATCAAATCCTACAATCAAACTGATTATAACAATCAAAGTGAATATATATGTGCATAAAAATCAGGAAATCAATGGACTATTTGTCCACGCTATAGTTTTATCTGGCAAACTATTAACCATTGGCTGACTCGGGCCTACCGGACAAAATCAATTATCTAACTTTTGTTAGACACACTACTAGGCTATCTGCCCTTAACTATCTTCTTCTAGGGTCAATTGATCTGAATGGTTTTGCGGGCTTACCAATAACCTACCTTTATTCTGTATATTCCCTTCTATGTGTAACATTATTTTAGTCCTATATATGAAAAAGCCCTACACACTGGAATTTTTGACCTATATTAGCTAGGGGCTATTAGCTAAAGTATAAGGTGCGACCCAATACCAATCCCATCTGGTCTTCTAATATCTGAGTCATAAACTTAAGGTTAACTACCCTATTCATGTTTCGTTTCCTATCTTAGGGTTAGCTACCCTATTAAAACTTCATTTCCTGTCTTTACAAATGATTTACCCCTGAAATCATACCTTCATAAGATAAGGAAATTATATACTTTGCTTTACCCAAAATACTTATGCCATGATATATATATACTTTACATGAAATAGTGTTGATGAAACCTTATCAATGGGATTATCTATCCCTTCCAAGTAAGTAAAAACCCTTTTTAACTTAAAAGGTTTTAGGTTATGAAGCCAAACAATACCTTCGGAACCTCTGTTTAAACCTTAACAGTGCCTTTCGAAATCATTGAGAATAACCTTTTCAAAAGCTTTACTAAAACCTTAGACATCCTCTTTAAAAAAAACATTTAAACTTGCATTTCAACAGCATGGGAAACCTTCCATTTAAATACTATAAAAAAACCTTTCGAAAACATTAGTGATCTCCCCTTCGAAACACATATTATAAATCTTTCAAAAGCACTAAAATTCTTCACTTAAAATGTACCTTTCGAAAGTATTGGGTTCAAGTAAAAGTTTGTGAAAACATGGCTTCGAAACCATTTAAAATCATTCCTTTCGAAAAAAATTGGGTTTGACTTTTAATATAACTAAGGATCATAAAAGAACACAGGCAAAAGCAATACTTTCGAAAGCATTTATCCTAGGTAAAAGAAAGAGGATGGTTTCAAAATTATTGTCTCCAAAACAATTTTGAAAGCAGTTAAACTACCCTTTCGAAAGCATTGAGAAAGCGGCTTTAGAGTATAAAGGCGAAAGCACCCTTTCGAAAGCATTGATTCGAAAGGTTTGAATACGGCAGTATGGTTTTATCCATTCGAAAGCTTCTTTTTCAACATAAAGGCAGCAACTCATTCGAAAGCTCTTTTATATAAACAAAGGCAAGTTGATTAAGTTGAAAGCTAACTCCAACCCTTTCAAAAGCATCAGTTATAAACGAAAATAGTTTAAAGTTAATAAGAGTGGCTTCTACCTCTTCGAAAGCATGGTTTCAACACTATACCTTCCACCTTTCTGCAATGCACTATGTATCAATTGCTTGGTACCATGTGCTTTGGTATCGAATAGGTTCATAGGCGAAGGTATGGTGTCGAAAGCTACTGATGGAAGTGGCGAAGTTGTAATTCCAAGCAAAACTGATTTTTAGCCTTTAAAAAAATTGCTTTTCACCTAACTTGCCTTATTTGTAAAAATGTTATTGGTTGCCCATTCCTTTATCAAAATCCTTTTTAAAAAGTGCTCTCGAATTTAGAAATTATCAAATTAAAACATTTTAACAAATAAGCCATTCTCCTTGAATAAACACATAAAACATTTAAGTCCCATACCTTAAATAATTTTATAACTATAGTAAAATATTTAGTAAAATTCACCAAAAATCACCAAAATTCCCCTTTAATATTTTTCTAACATATTTAAATTTCAGACCCAAAATCAATATATAATTGCCGAAAATAATTTTAAACCCAATTTTAACTATTTTCTTTCATAGAAATTTATAATAAATCCACAATAACTTAGGAAATTATGAAACTTAAACCCCACTTCATAAATAATGTGTTCATTCATATATCAAAAATGCACGTCATTTGGATGTCATTTAATAGGTTTTTGAAATCTAAACTTATCATAAAATCTATATGAAGCAACATAAATCATCGACAAGCATATATATATATATATCCATTTAAAAAATCATATCATGGCATATTATTTGCAAAACTAATTCAGATCTATCTAGAAACTGAAATCAACAAAAATGAGATGTAAGATCATTGTTCACCTTGGCTTGTTGTTAAGAAGATTGAGATTTGTCCTTTGATTAATTTGCTTAAGCTTCCTACTTGAACCTTAGCTTTTCTTCTTCTTGAATCTCTTAATGGTGGCCGGTCGAGCTTACAAGGGTTTTTGTTTTGTCTACAATGTTGAAAATGAGTAAGGAATGAAGGTAAGAAGGGTTTAGTGTATAAGAACAAAAATTATTCATGTTTAGCCCTTATCATATTCCTCCTTCTTACTCCACTTTAATTCTCTTTTGCTTATATTTATTAAGACATGACCTTTTAATAATTAACAAATATCAATCCCTTAGCCATTTACATTATTTCATTTAATTTATCTAATTGAATGATCTAAATAATGTTGCTCAAAATTAGGGTCATTACAATTTTCAACCATTCAAACGTTCGACAATCATGCATACATCATTCACAAGCGTTACACGTAGCTGTAACTTGAAAATGGATCGGACTGACGACGATTGGAGCATCTCTCTCGATCGAAACCTATTCATTTAAGCCGTTTAGCATGCAGAATATCCGAGGAGATTCAATTTACCAACCATATCGGCTTACTCAGGGAAATCCAACTCTGGACTACATCTCATGAAATTCGAGTGGCATATGAATTCCGCCAGAGCAGTAGATGCCATCAAATGCAGACGCTTTCCTATATTCCTTGAATGTGTAGCAATCATGCGGTTTAAGCGATTATCGCCCAAATCCATCTCCTCATTCAATCATTTGGCTAAGAAATTTGTCAAGCAATTCAGAATGCATGTGAATCGCCCCGAGGATTCAATGCCATTATCCAACTTGTTCTAAGTGTAGGCAAGCCACTCAAGGACTCCTTATAGAGATTCAGCACCTTTGTCAATGAAGTGAGCAATCCTAGTTAGCACATCATACTGATGGCACTGATAAAGAGAATCGACCCCGAGATAGATTTTGGCAACTAGTTAGCTTGTGAGCCTTCTACGACCTTGGATCATTTCTGTTACAAAGTGAACCAGAACCTAAGCAAGGAGGAGGTAGAGCAGACTAGGAGATAGAATGATGCAGGCCCGTCGACTAAAGGAATTCAAAGCGAGGGCAGCATTGAGGCCTTAGATAAGGACATAGATTCTAGGAGACAACAGAGAATTCCAAAATTCGACTCATATACTCCTTTGAATGATTCAATCGATAACATCAACTTGGAGACTCACGACTCGGAGCAGTACTGGAAACCACCCTCAAGAGAGTCCACCAAAACCTAGAAGAAATCTGGGAAAAAGTTGTATATTTCAAGATACACACAGTCATAACACCAGCGATTGCAGACACCTCTGAGATGTGATCGGGAAAGGAATGTTTCAACAATATACGCAAGCCCCGTAGAATGGTGGGTAGGGAACATCCGACCCCTATCAATAAAGAACTTTGATTATCAATTGGATCACCTATAATCGACTTCCAGTTGAGGAGGGCTCGGGAAAATGGAATAGCGAGCATACGACGCTGCTTCACTTATCAATAAGATTTATTTCAATTTTAACTATGTTGTGAACTACAACCAACTTGAACTAAACTACTTCCAAATGATGCAGGTGACCAATTACTTAGAGTTGGGTGCTAATCAACCACCACAGACCATGATCAGACCTTTGAAGTTTCGTTAAGACGAGCATGATCCAACCGCTCATCAACTACCGTATTGCTTTGACTTGGGGGCAAGGACTCGAAATGGAAAATCCCGACAAGATCAAACCCCAATATAAAGTGGACACGGCGGACTATCCACTCCTCAAACTCTGCACTTAACTTGGAGTGGATGTGACCCGACCGTCCACTCTCTTGCTCGAACTCGAAGTTCGCCGAAATAGTTATGCATCTCCCGAAGCTCAGCGATAGCGGGATCCAACTAAAGTGGACATGATTTGACCATCCACACATCAACTCCTGCCCTAGAAACAGGGGGCAGTTTGGAAGATAGACTTAAAGTATGCATGACTGACTCTTTACTCATCAACCACCATCCTCAACACGAGGACTTGACTTGTAACGAACCGCCTTTCTTGCATTCGAAAGATGAATCATTATGTGTTGAAGAAATAAGAAAGATAAGAGAAAGACTAATCAAACATGAAATCTTACCACGCATGGAACAACATATAATAGATAATGTAGTATATTACAAAGTCAAGCCAAAATATTACATCAGAGTTCAATGATACATGTTCTAGACTAGGACAATTACAACTGCTTTGTCCACAAAAGACATAGGTCATACATACATACATACACATCGAAATACTTAATAATATTAATAACTATCCATGAAGCCACCTGCTCCAGCTCCTCCATCATGCTTTCGAGAGAAACCTGGATCACTTGACTACTCATAAAAAATTGAGTACATAAGAGTTTAGGGGAAATAAAATAAACTCCGGGTACTCAATTTTTATGAGTAGTCATGTGATCCAAGTTTCTCTCGAAAGCATGATGGAGGAGCTAGAGCAGGTGGCTTCATAGATAGTTATTAATATTATTAAGAATTCCACTATGTATGTATGTATGTATGACCTATGTCTTTTGTGGACAAGCAGTTGTAATTGTCCTAGTCTAGAACCTGTATCATTGAACTCTGATGTAATATTTTGGCTTGACTATGTAATATACTACATTATCTATTATATGTTGTTCCATGCGTGGTAAGATTCTATGTTTGATTAGTCATTCTCTTATCTTTCTTATTTCTTCAACTCATAATGTTTCGTCTTTTGAATGCAAGAAAGGCGGTTCATTACATTTGGTATCAAAGCATTAGGTTAAGCGAACCCCTATTTATCTTTGGGTTAGGGCCAACTCCGAGAGAGCGTATTTGTAATTTTACTCATATATATAAATATATATCCCTAAAAGGTAGATCGGCTTTGATAGTTTGATTAGTGCTCTCCTTTTTGGAATTTATCTCATTCAAGGTATTCTAAGAAGTATCTTGCAATGCCTAGGTAGTAAGAAATGAGCACTAGAGGCAGACAAGGTAGAGGAACTAGCAACACTATGACCACCAATGGTTGAACTCAGACTGGAAGGGTTGGAACTATCGAAGAGCTAACACCAGGGCAGCCAAGGGTGAATTTTGCAACTTTATGTAAGGATTACACAAATCTGGGAGGGAAACCGTTTAAGGAAACCGAGTCTATCGTAGAAGTTCAAGCTTGGTTGTGCACTTGTGAAAAGATTTTCAAAGGTCTGGATCTATTAGATGAGCAGAAGAGATTTTTAGCATCATGGCAATTGCAGGAAGGAGCCGCAGCTTGGTGGGACTCACTCACAGCCAATGTTCCAGAAGAGGAGTTTACTTGGGCTCGTTTTAAGGAAGCATTTGAAGATCAGTTCCGGCCAGCAGCTTCTTGGACTTGAAGCAAGGAGATTCATCTATGGAAGAATATGAGACAAAGTTCAACGAGCTATCTTGTTTTGGACCGGAATTGATAAACACCTGGCTAAATAAAAATGAGATGTTCATGTTAGGAATGAGGGAGAATTTCCATGAGAGGATGACTGCCTATGTTAAGGGTTCATTTGTGGACTTGGTAGACATGGCATTAAGGTATGAAGTCTTGGACAAAAAGAAGCGTACCCTAGCAGCAACAAATGATAATGCCGGCAGCAACAGTTCAAACAAAAAGAAGTTCAACCTAAATTGAAGTAACCAGGGTAAAGGAAAAGGAAATCCAAGAGGAAATAAGGGGAATAAGTTTAAGGACACCACTTGTTATATTTGTAAGCAGAAGGGTCATATTTCCAAATTCTGTAAAGACTCTGAAACTTCCAAGCAGCTAGCAGGATCTATCTCTCCAATAGTTCAGAAGACGTTATGCTTCAACTGTCACCAGCCTGGACATATGATAAAGGACTGCCCACTCATGAAGAAGGTGCAGCAGGCTAAAGTATATGCGATTAAGGACGAGCCGTCAACCTTAGGAGATGTGAAGGGAAAGGTCATTCTTGAAGGTACCCTATTAATTAATGGTATTTTTGTTCGAGTTTTGTTTTGATGCTAGTGCCTCCCACGATTTTATTTCTTTAGAAGCCGCAAAAAAAATTCATTTTATCGCACGTATTGTAGAAAACCATATTTGCGTACCTAATCCTATAGGGGGTGTAACTCATTTGAACCTTGTATGTGAGGACATGTCAATTTCCTATTTTCCCATCATTTTACTTATGATCCATATATCTTAGATTTTGAAGGATTTGACCTTATTCTTGGTATGGATTGGTTATCGATTTATGGAGCTATCTTAAACTGTAAAGAAAGAGATGTGACATTAATGACAAAATTAGGAGGCATTTCTAAAGTACCTTGTGAAGACCTTGGTATTCATATGTGTAGTTTCCTGTATGCCTTGGAAGCATCTCAAGAAGGGTTAGGATCAAGAGAGGTTGTTAAGAATTTTTCCGATGTATTTGAAGAAGTTAAAAGTTTACCCCCCATCGAGAGATAGAATTCTGCATTGACTTTGTTCATGGTGCAAGACCAGTGATTCAGCCTAAGATAAGATAGGCTCCGAAGGAGAGAGAGGAGTTAGTAAATCAAACTCAGGATTTGCTAAGAAGAGGATTAATTAGGCCCAGTCATTCGAGCTGGGGATCAGTTGTGGTGTTTGTAGCTAAGTCTTATGGGTCTTTAAGACTATGTGTGGATTATAGGAAATTGAATAAGTTGACCGTTAGGAACAAGTATCCCTTACCCCGCATCGATGACCCATTTGACCAACTTCATGGATAGTTATTGATATTATTAAGTATTCCATTATGTATTTATGTATGTATGACCTATGTCTTTTGTGGACAAGCAGTTGTAATTGTCCTAGTCTAGATCTTGTATCATTGAACTCTGATGTAATATTTTGGCTTGACTATGTAATATACTACATTATTTATTATATGTTGTTCCATGCGTGGTAAGATTCTGTGTTTGATTAGTCTTTCTCTTATCTTTATTATTTCTTCAACCCATAATGATTCGTCTTTCGAATGCAAGAAAGGCGGTTCGTTACACGACTGTAGCTTGAGGTGGATATGACTTGACCGTCCTCCCGACAACTCTCTCTCTCTCTTGACTTGCTGGGAGGAGCACTTATAAAATTGGACAAGACCTGACCTTCCAACATAGGCATGGATGTGATCCAACAATCTATAACTTACTGCCTTCCTCGACCTAATGAGAAGAGCTACAACCACCAAGTGGGCGTCGATCGATCGCCCACTCACTAACTTTTGTCCTCTAACTGGAGGTAAAATCTCATTCCATGAATGAAAGTGACTCAACCATTCGTTCGACAACTCTTACCTCGACTTGACAAGTGGAGTATAAATAAATAAAAATAGGTGTGACTAACCACCCATCGACTAACTCTAGTCCCTCAGCGCGGACCGAAGTATAAACACACAATGAATGGATGTGGTTCGACCATCTGCTATGTACTCGAGCTTGAAGTTTGTCAGTATAATCACCTTTCTCCCAAGGCTCAGTGGAAATAAGATCCAAATGAAAGTGCTATGGGGTACGACCATCTACACATCGACTCTTGTCCCGGATACAAGAGACAGTTCGAGATCCCAAGCTTGAACTGGAAGTATTTCTACCGTCCAATCCGACAAGGGTGTGATCCATCCATCCACGACCTCGTTCATGCATAAAGTACGGTGAATTATCTAAGCCTTGCCTGGACATTGACAAGCCCAAAATCCAAATCAGAAAATATGGATGTGGTTCGACCGTCCACCGACCAACTCTGGTCCCCAAAGCGTGGACATGGATGGCGGTTCGATCGTCCATAGACTAACTCAGGTCCCCAAAATGCAGACTAAAGTATAAACCCCAAGTGGATGTGACTGACCACCCATCGACCAACTATGGTCCCCAAAGCACGGACCGGAGTATAAACACAACAAAGATGGACGCGGTTCGACCGTCCATCGACTAACTCTAGCTCCTAAAGCGTGAGCTGGAGTATAAACCCTAATTGGGCGTGGTTCGATTGCCCGTCAATAAAATAAGTTTCCCAAGTGCGGACTACATCATAAGCAATAAAATCGGGTGTGAGCCAACCATCCGGTACCAAGTGGACGCGGTTCGACCATCCGCTCATTGACTCTCACTCTCGGTCCGATAGAAGGAAACTATGTCAAAAACATAAATGTGGTTCGACCATCCATCGATAACTCTAACTCCCAGAGTGTGAGTTGGAGTATAAACACCAAATGGGCGCGAAAAATTACCCATTGACAAACTCTAGTCCCCAGAGCATGGACAAGAGTAGTGACAAAAATTGAACATGGTTCAACCGTTCGTCCAATAACTATCACCTACGAACTGACGTGCTGAGTGTAAAACACAATATGGATGTGACTCAATCATCCACTAACCGACATTTCCCCACTATTTAATGGGAAAACATGAAATTAAAGTGGTCGTGATGTGACCGACCACTCTTCGAATTTTGCCCTTGACTGAGGGCAAAGGAATTGACTAAGCAAAATGCAATTCAACCATCGAATTAACTCCACTAACCCAAGAACAAAGACAGGCTTGGTGTTCTTTACGAATTAAGGCAACAACCGCATGGAAGCCTTAATACAAAACCAATCTAAACAACGTCTGAATTTATTGGGAGACCGATTATACCATACCTCTGGATCGACAGGTAATATCAATCTGAACTCTCTATATCGTGCCACTGGATCGATGATCAATATCGATCCACACCAACCAAAAATAGAGGTGAACCGTACATCCATCGAATAACTCCGGTTACCACAGCGTTGATAGGAGAATAAACCAGGAATGAGTGTGACATGACCTTTCATTCTTCATCACTCTACTTCGATCCATCAAAAGGAGTATGAAACCGGATGGGCATGAATTGACTGCTCCTACGCTAAATTTGTCCCTTAATCTGACGAGAGAAAATAAACCAAAACAGATGTGACTGACCGTCCAGCTCCGACTAAATGCAACATGACCATTCACTTGCTAGCTTTGACCATGATTCGACTAGAAGAGCAGTTTGGAATGGACATGACTTGACCATCTATTCTTCGGGTCCTCGCCTAGATATGGCGATATTTGCACCAAAAGTGGACGTGATTGACCATAACTTAATTTATGCTCGAAATTCGACGGAGCATCGAGGTCTTACCCTGAAGAAGAAAAACTAGGATATAATCAAGAATAGGCATGACACAGCCTCCTATTAACTAAATTGATACCACGGTTCGACTGGAAAGAGTATAAAGCTAAAGCGGACATGATTTTCCTATCCACTTATTAACATCTGCCCCAAACTTGTGGGGGCATAAGCGAGAATCAAGATGAATATAAATCGACTGTTCATTATTCAACTCTCAGTTTATGAAATTTAGGCGGGAGAATAAACATAACTAAGACGAAACTTGACTGTCCATGCAGAACATCTATCGACCTAAGACTGGGGGTAGAAATGTAACCATCCAAAAACTAACTGTGACAGCTCAATACTGTGATCATGCTTGGTGTTTACAATGACTTGAGGCTACGAACAAATGGATGCCTAAAAATAGAATCATCAAATCGATGTCCAGGCTCATGGGCGACTGACCATCATTCCGACCCTAACGACGAGCAATGGACCACGAGTACATTGAATGGAAAGCACATTACTCGAATACATAAGCAAAGGCCAACTATTTAGCTACATGCAACACAAGGCTAAACTCTACTTGACATTTGATTCAACGTTCCTTCAAGCCTGATCTTCAACCATTGCAGATAATCGCAAAAAGAGTCTAGAACATGTCACTATCAGACTCATCATCTCATGACGAGGTCCGGAAATTCAACCGAAGTGATCGTCATCATTGACCGTCCCAATGGGGTTTCACATCCATTATTACTAAAAATAGTTACGTTCAAACTTGGAGATTGGTTAGACCTGAACAAGGTGAACCAGAAAGACATCTTTCCACTTCTAAGGATCGACCGGCTGGTAGACCTAATCATTGAACATGAACTGCTTTCATTCGTGCATGTATGCACTAGATACAATCATATCCCGATACACATCCCCAACCTAGAGCACACCAGTTTCATTACCGATCTGAGATTATATTGCTATGTTTCCAAAGACCCGATCGGGCAATCAATGGAAGTAAATGTGGATGGTATGCTTGTGAGATCACGACGATCAAATGACCACATCGATGACTTCACTAAGATGTTCAGTTTCTCCAAAAATACGAAATAAAACTCAATCCTTTGAAATGCTATTTCGGCGTTGCGTCAGGGAAATTCTTGGGTTTCATCGTCAATCCTCGCGAAATTGAAGCCAATCTTAAGAATATTTGAGGAATCAGAGACATCCAGGTATCAATGACAATCAAGCAGGTACAGAGCCTTAATGAAAAGAATCCCGCCCTAAGCCGATTCATCTCTAGGGCCACCGACAAGTGAATTCTCTTCTTCGACCTAATCAGGAGAGGGAAGAGAAACTTTGAATGGATGTAGGACTGTGTTGACTCATTTCAAGCTCTAGTAGATCACTTAAAGAGACCTCCCATCCTATCCAAGCCACTGGATCGTGAAGACTTATACATCTATTTAGTGGTGTCGATACACGCCATAATTGCCGCACTATTACGCGAAGAAAATCGAATCCAGAGGCCAGTATATTATGCTAGCAAGCGATTTACATGTGCTGAGAGAAACTACCCAAAGCTAGAAAAGCTCATGTATTGCCCGTTGATTGCACTATGAAAGCTTCACCCTTACTTCCAGGCTCACCCCATCAACGTCTACACCGACCAGCCGTTATGACGGGCCTACAATGACCTGAGACATCTGGAAGGTTGCTCAAAAGAAATATCGAGCTAAGTCAATTTGATATCATTTATCTCCCTCAAAGAGATATCCAGGGATAGATATTGGCAGACTTTATAGCTAAATTCACTGCACCAAACGACTCTTCGGAGAGCAGTGAAGAACCGACCAACCAAAAGAAAATGTACATGGATGGAGCATCCAACGATCGGTGTTCTAGCGCCATAGTTGTGTTAGTAACTCCTGAGGAACGATCGATCTGCTACGTCTCAAGACTCGTCTTCCCTGCAACAAATAACAAAGCTGAGTATTAAGCATTGATCATTAGGCTCAAACTTGCCAAATAACTAGGAGTGATAACTTTACAAATCTTTTGTGATTTCCGAATAATTATATGCCAAGTTAGGGGAGATTATCAGGCTATGGGGCAGCAACTTGCTACTTATCTTGGTCGGGTCCAAGAGATACTAGTAGACTTTGAGTATTACACCATTACACCGTTAGAGAACAAAATGAGAAGGCTAGCTCACTGGCCATGCCGCCCAGTTTTGGAGATGCGCAATAGATGGGCTTGGTTCCGATTGAAGTACTAAATGCTCCAAGCATCGACCAGATGGAGATTGATTGGGTTTTAGAGACGGAGCCAGAAAAGGAGTCATGGATGACTCCTATCAAAGATTATCTACAACGAGGGATCCTTTTTGTAAAGTGTAATGAAGAACGATAGATCCTCCACAAAGCTTCACGCTGCATCACCCAAAAAGGAGTCATGTATGGAAAGGGTTTCTTCATTCCTTTGCTTCGATGTATCACCCATGATGAAATCAAATGACTCTTGAGAGAAGTCCATGAAGGAGAATATGGCGATCGCATCGAGAGGCAAACCCTAGCAAAGAAAATACTCTGTTATGGGTATTACTGGCCAACTGTCAACCGAGATATTGCTAATTATGCTAAGCGATGTGACAAGTACCAGACGTATGCAAAAGTTCTGAGAGCTCCACCAACAGAAACTACACAAATGGTCAGTCCATAGCCATTTTCCACTTGGGGTGTTGACATCATCGGCTTCTTGCCGATTTCTAAAGATGGTGCGAAATACGCCATCATAGTAGTGGATTACTTCACCAAATGGGCTGAAGATGAAACTTTAGCCGCGATCGTAATGAGAAAGTAATCAACTTTATTGTTCGAAATATCATCTGTCATTTTGATCTTCCTCGAAAAATTGTAACTGATAGCGAGACCCAATTCGACAGTGCTAAATTCAAAGACTTCTACCACCGGCATCATATTAAGAAAAGATTTGCGGTAGATGCTCACCCTCAAGGTAATGGATAAGTCAAAGATGATTAATAAAATCATAAAGCCCATTCTAAGAAAGCATTTGGAATAGGCTAGAGGCAAGTGGGTTGACGAACTCCCATCAGCATTATGGGCATACAAGACCACCCACAAGTCCGCAACTAGCCATATTCCATTCGCACTTGCTTACGGCTCTGAGGCTGTCGTCCCCGTAGAACTTGAAGTCTCTTCTCATCGAGTGACTTATTACGATCCATGTTTTATTTATATATATATATATATATAAATAAGGGATTGCAATCCAATTATAGTTAAACTATAAGGAATCGGTGATGATCAGTGAGCGTACAAACTCATCTGAAAGCCAATGACAAGAGCGTGTACCTGAACGTGCACGTGTATATTTTAAAATTTTGAGTCTTGAAACTGATAGAAATTGAATTTTCACCTGGAGTTATTAGATAAAAGACTGGATCATTTGGCCAAAGTTTACTAGCCCCGTAGAATCGGACATAGATAGCAACTGATGGAATACAATCCTGAATTTATACTATTGGAAATTGACCAAGCGTTATGACAACCAAAGAGAGATACTACATTTTGGGATGATAATTCAATGAAAGGATAGTGACTATTTAGAAAACTGGATGGATTTCTTTCCGGCAACTCTAACTTGCTTCGATTGAAATCACGTCATGTACGCAACAAGACATACTTTGAGGGGCAAATGTTATCCGGCCTTTTGGCCCGACTATATCCAGACTGATCGGACAAGTTAGACTAGATGATCATCAAGGCAGAAAGCCTAGAGAGATGGTTACCAGGATTGGAGATCGATTATGGACAATACTATGGATGATAGTCGTACGGATTCATGCGAATAGCATTCTGGAATTGGCTAAGTATGAATTGCACACTTCAACTGAAATTATGATCGGGTATGATCGTTTTCCAAAATGGATCGGTTAAGATCCATCTTCATTATGGATCGGCTATGATCCATCTCCATTATGGATCGGTTATGATCCATCTCCAATTATGGATCAGACCGTATCGATATTATAGCTTAACTTAATGATGATCGATCGATATCTCAGAATCAACAAATCCATTACTCAAGAAATTTTAGGAACATCAATATATTGAAGAAAGGAGCCACCAAAATTGGTCGCATGCCTAGATGAGCAAAAATGAACGATTGGCATACATCGTTCATGATCGATCAGATCGCTTCAGCCAAAAAGATTCAACTCAATGAAGATCGGTCAATATCTCACTAACACGAAGTCAGAATGGCAACAAACTTTGTAAGTATGGACTAGAGGCATGAGGGAGCTCATAGAAATGACCATACGTGCATTGGAGCACAAATGAACGATCGGTACCAATCGTTCCAACGATCGATACTGGACCCGCAATCGTTTGTGTGGACCTCTACGGATCTAGAGATTCTTCTAGCGAATTTTCAACTCAATCCATGCACATCTTCCCCCATAAATACAGTGGTCATTCTCCATAAACAAGGTCCTTCTTTCTACTTTCGAGGCTTTTCCATTTTTATTCTTAACTTTTATACTAATGGATCCCAGCTGATCTAAACATTCATGTAATCATAATCAAGAGCAAGATCAATTAAAATATGAAGTAGACATAGGCGAAGATTGCTGAACTACTATAAAATCTGTGTGTTCGTTTACCTTTTCTACTATGTTTTAATTTCATTCATCGTTTAATCTCTACAAGATTCTATTGGGTGTTGATGCCCATTTTTGGCGTTAATAATCACACAATTGATTTCTACAAATGTATAACTCTTGAGCACGTATGTCTCAGGAAAGGGTGTAAGCTAAGAGGATTTGCATTCTCCGCCACCAAACAGATGATACGTTTATAGAGATCAATCAACGTGATTAGAATTGCAACATCGGACATTCATCCATACAAGTTGTCTAGGGTTAGGAAAAACCAAAGGAACTCTCCTACCACATCCTGTCGGGAACATCCCTAGGATTAGTAGCAAGTAGCCCTTGCATCGAAGATCAAATGAAGATACTACTACCACATATATATGATATGGGAAATTCCCCCCGAGGGTTAGTGACAAGCAGCCCTTCATTCATTTACTATCATCCATGTCTTCACTTCGAATACGTAAATTGGTTCGAAGTGGTTTTCGGATAAGAATCACTCATATCCGACCCTGGTTCCTTCGAACCAATCATCGATAAAAAGATGTTAGGTAAATAGGTGCTTATCATTTGATTAATTACTTCCTTTTTATCAAAAATATCTTCTAGAGATCTTTAAATCATTTCTTCTTGGTATATACGAAATTGTTAAATCTCTCTTTAACTTTGGACATACCAAAACCATTTTCATAAGTCATATTGGAAAACATTATTTAGTTAAAATAGGTCGATAGAAATTATACTATTTCTACTCAACATCAATTTCCGTATTCAACCTTTACTATCCGTCGAATAACATTGAAATCACCTTTTAAATTCACGTGGATAGTACGGGTTCCGTCCTTGGAGTTTAACACCAAGTATAAGAAGATTATATCTGTTATCTCTCTCTTTGTCAAGGCCGTGACACAAAAAAGTTGATTGGAAATCAAGAACCGTTGTTCCCAAAGATCGGTTATACACTGTTTCATTATGGATATCGACGAATATTGTTAGAGTCCGGATCGGGCTATAATTGACAAGGCACAACAAGAAAAGCTATAAATGCTAATGTTCCAAATTTCAAGTCAATCCGAGTTCGTATGCTCAAGATATGATCGATGCAAATTAAGGTAAGTGGTGGCTCATATCCATGGGCAGAAGTCTTGTTCGTATCCATCCAGGCGTATCCCATTTCGCATCCATCATCCTCCAGCTTGTTCGTATCGATCCACTTACGCTCATTCTCCTTCGTATCCATCAGGTAAGTAATGCTTCATATCGATATCCATATTACTTCGTATCGGTCGCCAACTCAATTCATATCGATCAACCAGCGATCGATACGAAACACCACTAAAATCATCGATACGAAGAATGTGTTACAAAGCATCGATATGAAGAAGGCAGGTTTGATGGATACGAAGGCGTGTGCTTTCGAGGTACTCAGGGATCGATACAAACAAGGTAACATAAAGGGCACTCAATCGATACGAAGGAGGAAGGAGTCAACTCGGCACGAAAAGTGGATCAGTCCAGAGATTTAGCGCCACGTCAATTAGGAAGCACGTGCTCGGAGCGATACGAATAGAGCAATGCGAAAAAGGATCGAGGTGAACTTAGCAGCATTCGATAAATCGAGACTTGCATCGATCATAACTCCAAATTTACAACTCCAAATGCTACCAAATTTTCACGGGAGCTTACACACAACCACAGGAGTATTCTTGATCGATGTCGACTTGATTGGGCAAAATTTTGATCGATACGAATCTCGTTCGTATCAATCATTGACGCAGCGGATATTACAAAAAAAGATGTAGATCGTTGAATGTAGCAATCGGTGGATTGGAAGATGCTGAAAAGCCCAAATTCGTTGATCCGAAGATACCGAATTCTAGCTATCCTGAACTCGTTGATCGCGCACGATACCGGGTTCGAAGATCTTCAATTCTTCAAGCGTTGATCAAGCGCACTTGATTCCGCGAATCGGCTTCTACAATCGTTGAATCGAGCGCACTCGATTATCCGAAAGAGGAGATAGGAGATTACACTCAACTACCAATTTGAATGAAAGCACAAAGCAATCAAAAGAGAATTTTATTCAATATTCAACAACCTTTACAAATGAAACAACTCGCCTATTTATAGGCTACAACACGCAAAGCAGAAAAAAATACAACTCCTAAGTCGGCAACCGACTTAACAACATCTCCGACTTAACATAAGTCGTATACTACTTACAACACAAAGTTCAGAAAAACTTAAAAATATTACAAGTACTTAGGTCGGAAACGACCTACGACCTAACACGGTGACGGCTTAAGACAAACAGCTACAACACTTGCCTTTAGCGACTTAAACCATGCGGCGACTTAAAGAAACCAGTGGTGGAGATTAACTCGCAGAAGAATCAACGCACCAGGCTTCGCGCGACTTAAGAACAGGCGGCATCAACGACTTAAGAAATCAACAGCTGAGATTAAGTCGGCAGAGAAGATCCACGCCTCCAGTCTTCACCGATCTATCCATTGACTCGTTAGGTCGTTCACGACCTAACACTTCATCAAATTGTTCTGCCTCTTCACTGCGTAGCTCCATAGGTCGTTCAGACGACTTAGCACCTTCGTTAGGTCGCGAACTCGAGTTAACTCGCTGCCGAGTTATACTAGGTCGCTGGGACGACTTAGCACCTTCGTTAGGTCGCGAACTCGAGTTAACTCGCTGCCGAGTTATACTAAGTCGCTGGGACGACTTATCATCTTCATTAGGTCGCGAGCATCCTTCCATAAGTCGGTTGCGACCTAGAACTTCATTCTCCCAACATTGCTCACCCAATCTTAACTCGGTGGCATTCTTTTTAGGTCGGTCTCGACTTATCAACTTGTTAGGTCGTATTCGACCTATGTCTTCATTCTGGCCTGCATCATCCTCCCCAGGTTGAGAAAAATTCGTCCTCGAATTTGTACTTTCTTCATCCACAACAAACTCTTCTCCATGATATGGTATGATATGCTTAACATTGAATACGTCTGACGTGTACACATCATCTGGCAGCTTCAATTTATAAGCATTTTCATTGATTTTCTTTAAAATTTCAACTGGGCCAATCTTTCGTGCTTTCAATTTATTATACGTTCCTACCGGAAAACGATCTTTTGTTAATACTGCATAAACCAAATCACCTTCATGAAATTCAACACTTCTTCGTTTCAAATCTGCAGATCGTTTATATTTCTCATTTTCTTTCTCCAATCGTTCCTGAACGATTTGATGACATTCCGCCAATCCTTCAACAAAATCAGCAGCTTTCTTAACTGTCTTCTTTGATTGTGGCACTACCGTCAAATCCAACGGTCCCTTCGGTAAGCTTGAATATACTATCTGAAATGGACTGAAACCAGTACTTCGATTCACAGCATGATTATGGGCAAACTCTGCCTGGCATAACTTCACATCCCAATTCTTCAGATTATCTTGAACAAGACACCTCAGCAAGTTTCCCAATGATCTGTTTACCACCTCAGTCTGTCCATCAGTTTGTGGATGATAAGCACTACTAAACTTCAACTTCGTCCCGACCATTTTCCACAAACTCAACCAAAAATGACTCAGAAATCGAGTATCTCTATCCGACACAATAGATTCTGGCAATCCATGAAGTCGATAGATCTCCTTGAAAAACAGCTGAGCAACATGAACAGCATCTGCCGTCTTCTTACAAGCAATAAAATGTGCCATTTTCGAAAATCGGTCAACCACCACATAAATGGAATCATTACCACGCTGCGTTCTCGGCAACCCCAACACAAAATCCATACTTACATCAATCCATGGTTTAGTTGGTACAGGTAACGGCATATACAACCCAGCATTAGTAGCAGTTCCCTTCGAAACCTGACAAATATGACAACGCTCCACAAATCTTTCCACCTCTTTCCTCATTGATGGCCAAAAGTAGGAGTGTGAAATCAACTGTAAGGTACGGTCTCTTCCAACATGTCCTTCTTCATGTAACTCCTTGATAATCTTCATTCTCAAACTACCCTCCGGAATGCACAATCGATTTCCTTTGAACAGAAAACCATCTACCATCACGAAGTCATCCGTCTCTCCCTCCTTGACTTTATCAACAAATTTTGTAAAGTAAGGATCATCAGTAAATAATTCTGGCAATATTTCAAACCCAGTCACTTCAACCTTTAGTGTAGTCAACAAATGACTCCTCCTACTCAAAGCATCAGCCACACGATTTGTCACCCCTGACTTGTGTTTAACAACAAAAGTAAACTGTTGCAGATATGCAATCCACGATGCATGTCTCGTTGAAATCTTATCTTGCCCTTGCAAATGCTTCAATGCTTCATGATCAGTATACAGAACAAACTCTTTTTGAAATAGATAATGTCTCCAGTGTTTAATAGACTGCACAACAGCATAGAACTCCACATCATATGTACTGTACCGCATCTTCGCTCCTGACAACTTCTCACTGAAATATGCAATAGGACGCCCCTTCTGACTCAACACCCCTCCAATCCCAACCTTGGATGCATCCGTATGTAGTTCAAACACCAACTGAAAATCTGGTAATACTAGAATCGATGCAGTCGTCACCAATTCCTTGATCTTCCCAAAAGCAACCCCTGCTTCTTCTGACCATGAAAACTGTTTGCCTTTCATACAATCTGTAGCAGGCGCCATCACACTACTAAATTGTGGAATAAACCTTCGATAAAATGAAGCCAACCCATGGAAACTACGTACTTCCGTTATCGTCTTGGGTTGCGGCCAATCTCTAATCGCTTCAACTTTACTTTGGTCAACCTGTATCCCTTTCTCTGAAACAACATATCCCGGAAATAACACGCTATGCGTCATGAACACGCATTTCTTCGTTGCAGCATAGAATTGTTCTTGTCGCAATACCATCAGCACTTCTCTAAGATGATTCAAATGTTCCTCTGGACTCCCACTGTAAATCAGAATGTCATCAAAATACACCACCACAAATTTCCCAATGAACGGTCGAAAAATCTGATTCATCACCCTCATGAAAGTACTTGGTGCATTGGATAAACCAAATGGCATGACCAACCATTCGTATAGACCCTCCCTGGTTTTAAAAGCAGTCTTCCACTCATCTCCTGGTCTGATACGAATTTGATGATAACCGCTCTTCAAATCTATCTTCGAAAATATAGTAGCTCCGCTTATTTGATCTAACAAGTCATCCAACCTCGGCATCGGAAATCTATATCTCACAGTAATCTTGTTCAATGCTCGGCTGTCAGTGCACATCCTCCACGTCCCATCCTTCTTGGGTACCAATAAAGCTGGTACAGCACAAGGACTCAGACTCTCTTGCACACGTCCTTGCTCAAGCAATTCCTCTACCTGCCTTCGCAACTCTTCATGTTCCTTCGGACTCATTCGATAATGTGGTTTGTGTGGCAACACAGCACCTGGAACAAGATCTATCTGATGTTGTATATCCCTCAACGGTGGCAACTCCGTTGGCAACTCCTCTGGAAATACATCGTCAAAATCTTTCAAAACTGGTTTAACTTCTTCTGGAATTTCAACCTCTTCACTGCTTTCTCGTCCAATCAACAAGAATACTTCTGGTTCTTCCTCAACCTCCTTAACAAACTCCTTCAAAGATAATAAAGTTTTCAGCTCTTCGATTTCTTCTGACTTACTTTCTCCTTGTGGTCTCTTCTTTGGAACTAGGATAATCTTCGTGCCTTCAAACATAAAACTGTAGCTATTGGTCCGACCGTCATGTTGTACTGCTCGATCATACTGCCATGGTCTTCCCAATAATAAATGACAAACATCCATCTCTACGACATCACACCAGATTTCGTCTTTGTATTTCTTCCCAATAGAGAATGGAACACGAACTCGTCTATCCACTTTCACTTCTCCTCCTTTTCTCAACCAAGCTAACTTGTATGGACTCGGATGTTTCTCTGTCTTCAATTTCAATTTTGTCACAGCCTCGGTCGAAATAATATTATCACAGCTTCCTGCGTCAATTACAAACTTACACACCTTCCCCAGAATAGTACATGTTGACTGAAAAATATTACTTCTCAACCAACTAGCTTCCTCCTGCTTCGGTGTTAAACACGATCTTCTTAGCATTAGGTTACAACCTTCATCTCCAGACGCAATATCCTGCTCATCCTCCTCAGCTGGATTAGAACAATCTCCATCAACATCCTCATCGTCAACTTCTACAATCATGGTTCTCTTCTTTGGCTTTGGACACTCACTGCTTTTATGACCCAATTCCTGACAATTGTAACATTTGAAACCATTGTTAACCCTTGTCTTCTCAACCTCCTTCACCACTGGTCTACTGATAGGTTTAGAAACATTAGAACTTCCTCCAACACCCTTCGCTTGATTATTAGAATTAGTAAACACACCACTTCCTCGTCTCCCCTGTTTTTCCCAAGCCAACGCTTTCTGATGTGCTTCTGCCACAGATCTTGGATCGAACATATTAACCATATCCTGAATCTGCATTCTCAATCCCCCAATGAACCTAGATGTCAGCTGCTCTTCTATTTCCATAATATCGTTCCTTGCAATAAGTTGATAGAATTCATCAGCATAGTCATTAACTGTCTTTGTGCCCTGCCTCAAGTTTTGCAAACGTTGATACATCAAAGATTGATAATTTTATGGTAAGAACGTTGCTTTCATCAATTTCTTCATCTTCTCCCAAGATTCAACTTTTGACTTTCCCATCCGTTCACGTGTAAGTTTGGTCTGCTGCCACCATGCCAAAGCTCTACCCCTCAGCCTCGTAGCAACCAACTTCACTCTACGATGTTCTGGAACTTCTTTAAAGTCAAAAATCTCCTCAACATTAGCCACCCAATCTAGAAATTCCTCTGCTTGCATACCACCTTTGAATTCAGGAATTTCAGTCTTCATCCCGACTCCCACTTGTGATCATACTCAGAGTAATTTCTTCCTTGACCTCTTCCTTGATTACTACCACCATCATACTCCTCTTCAAAATCAGATGCATAACGATGTCGATTCTGACCACCAACATCTCTACTCCCTTCATGTCTACCACCATCCCTTCTATCTACATTCCTCCGTTCACGATCATTCACGTTCCTCCCATGCCCTTGATCATTTTCAACACTTCTGTCTCGATTGGAATGTGGCGAGACTCTACTACCCCCATGGTTAGATTCGGGCGAAACCCTTCTCCGATTTTGATTCATCTCTGTCATAAGCTTCTCTAATCGACCAATTCCTTCGTTAAGCTTTTCACTAAAATTTTCGTTGATTCTTTGCTCCATCTCATCAGCCTCTTCTCTTCAATACAAAGCTTCTACGTTTTGGTGGCGATTAGCTCTTCTTAGTGGCATGATTGAATACTTCACAATTCTCAAACACTTCAAATTCAAACACTTTTCGAACTTTGATCCAAAATGAAACGGATCGAAATCTTCCACTTTGTTGCAAATCTCGATGAACACGATGAACACGACTTCTCCAAATCACAAATCCAACTTCAAACTTCAAAAGTATGCACGACCCACTTCCTCAAACTCTCGGCCGTGATTGATAACTTCAAATCTTCAAATGAATAGGCTCCAAGTCTCGATCTAACTATGATTGGTTAGAACAAGCTCTGATACCAAATGACGCAGCGGATATTACAAAAAAAGATGTAGATCGTTGAATGTAGCAATCGGTGGATTGGAAGATGCTGAAAAGCCCAAATTCGTTGATCCGAAGATACCGAATTCTAGCTATCCTGAACTCGTTGATCGCGCACGATACCGGGTTCGAAGATCTTCAATTCTTCAAGCGTTGATCAAGCGCACTTGATTCCGCGAATCGGCTTCTACAATCGTTGAATCGAGCGCACTCGATTATCCGAAAGAGAAGATAGGAGATTACACTCAACTACCAATTTGAATGAAAGCACAAAGCAATCAAAAGAGAATTTTATTCAATATTCAACAACCTTTACAAATGAAACAACTCGCCTATTTATAGGCTACAACACGCAAAGCAGAAAAAAATACAACTCCTAAGTCGGCAACCGACTTAACAACATCTCCGACTTAACATAAGTCGTATACTACTTACAACACAAAGTTCAGAAAAACTTAAAAATATTACAAGTACTTAGGTCGGAAACGACCTACGACCTAACACGGTGACGGCTTAAGACAAACAGCTACAACACTTGCCTTCAGCGACTTAAACCATGCGGCGACTTAAAGAAACCAGTGGTGGAGATTAACTCGCAGCAGAATCAACGCACCAGGCTTCACGCGACTTAAGAACAGGCGGCATCAACGACTTAAGAAATCAACAGCTGAGATTAAGTCGGCAGAGAAGATCCACGCCTCCAGTCTTCACCGATCTATCCATTGACTCGTTAGGTCGTTCACGACCTAACACTTCATCAAATTGTTCTGCCTCTTCACTGCATAGCTCCATAGGTCGTTCAGACGACTTAGCACCTTCGTTAGGTCGCGAACTCGAGTTAACTCGCTGCCGAGTTATACTAGGTCGCTGGGACGACTTAGCGCCTTCGTTAGGTCGCGAACTCGAGTTAACTCGCTGCCGAGTTATACTAAGTCGCTGGGACGACTTATCATCTTCATTAGGTCGCGAGCATCCTTCCATAAGTCGGTTGCAATCTAGAACTTCATTCTCCCAACATTGCTCACCCAATCTTAACTCGGTGGCATTCTTTTTAGGTCGGTCTCGACTTATCAACTTGTTAGGTCGTATTCGACCTATGTCTTCATTCTGGCCTGCATCAATCATGGATCGAGTCAAAATCGCATGGTATCGATCGCGTGGGCCCACTCACGTGCAAGAAGAGGTCTCTCGAGATCTGAGCGAGAAATTTGCAGCCTACACCTATAAATAGCAGCCCAGGACCTACAGAAAGGGGACTTTGGACTCTTTTACATCCAGACTCTGTCGAAATCACCATTGTAATCAAATTCTACTGTTGTAACCTGTTGTAACCAGCGAGCAAAAATCAATAAAGTCGAATTCTTCAAAGTGGACGTAGGCTAGAACGCTGAACCACTATAAATCTGTGTGTTTTCATCGCTTTTCTTTGAATTCTCTGAGTGTTCATCATATTTTATTCTCTACAAACCTGCTATATGTGATATGGGATTGTGAACAGGTGCTTTTATCAACAATCGGGTGTTTGTGACCAATTTTGGAACAAACATTTTGGCGCTTTCACTAAGAACGCCAGCATTCAGGGATTCTACAGCTTGGATATTGGATCTGAAGTTTTAAGGACTTAGATCTGGAAAGCAATGGTGAAGCAATCAGCAAGGAGACCAAGAGCAGAAAGGAGTCAGCATGAAGGAAGTCAGGAGGCTTCCTCAGGAGCAAAACAGGCCTCATTCTTCATCACCCGAGACGAGATGGAGATGATGATGGAAGCCATGCAGAAGGGAATGCTGAAAAGACAAGAAGATATGATGCAGAATCTACTCTAACAAATTGGACAAACTAGAATGTAGAATCAAGGGAACGCTACGGCAGGAAGTGCTAGAGATAGAGGTCAGGAGCATGGAACAATCCGAACCCAAAACAGAGTGGGACCATCCGGAGCAGCCCCAGAGCTGGGGGGCATTCCCACGGAGCATGTTGATCCAGCCTCAGGCAGGACACCAGATAGAACTATTCAACATGGCGTTGATAGAGAAATGGATGCTCGTTCAGGAGAACAGATTCCGGAATTCCCTCGTGAACCTGGGGGGCAGATCAGAGGCAACGGACAAGGACCACAGCTTGACGACAATGACAGATTGGCAGAGATGGTTAGACGAGCCATGAGAGGTGGACTAGTGAATAGAGATCTAGAAGACGTGAACAGGAGCCCCTTCGCTCCCATAATTAGACAAGCTAGGAATCCACTAGAATTCAAGCTACCAACACTGGAGACGTACGATGGAAGGATGGATCCTGCAGTTCATCTGACATGGTATTTGAGGCATATGGAGGTACTGGGGGCATCGGAGGAGGTCATGGCCCGATGCTTCCCATTGTATTTAACGGACATTGCAGCACTATGGTTTAGAAAACTGGAGAGCGGCTCCATTGGAACATGGATCGATTTGATTGAGAAGTTTATGAGGCAGTTCAGAGTTCACATTTTGAGACCCAAGAATGTGATGAGTTTGGCAACACTAAAACAAAGAACCGGGGAATCTTTGAGGAGTTTTCTGACACGATTCAATGTAGCGGCAGCATCGGTGGATTGACCAACTCCATCCATGGTTTTGATGGCAGCTGTATCTGGCATAGCTGATGGCACAGAATTCAAGAATTCATTGACAAGGGATCCACCTATGGATCTAAGAGAATTTTATCATGAGGCTGAAGGATTTCTGTGATTAGATGATGCAAATGTTGAAAGAGAGGAAGGAGAGGGAGTTGAAGTTTATGCAGTCAAAAGCGGAAGTCCTTCCGGAAAAGATTCAGGCAATGATAAAGGGAAATGGAGAACCGAGGATAACGGTGATGGACCAAAGCGACCGCGAAAGGAACCAAGATTCACCTCTCATACGGAGTTGAATGAGACATTAGAGCGAATCTACCAAGACACTAGGGGGCAGGTTCCCTACCGGAGGCTAATGAGGAGGGATTCGACCAGTAATGAGAGGAAATCAGACAAGTACTGCTTATTCCACGAGCTAAGCGGCCATAGTACAAATGATTGCAAGCACTTGAGGGATGAGATAGAAGGGCATATCCGGAACGGCATGCTATCACAGTACGTGAGAAGGCGAGCAGCAACGGTGGAGAAAGAACAACTACCATCTGCATCAACTGGGGACGGCTCAGGATCGAGGCATCAGCTTGTCATCAACTGATTGAAATAACGACGAATAAGTCGCAAACTGCACACTAATGCGGTTAAGTCGCTTACACATGTAGAGGATCATGAATGGTCCTTAGGCGTGCTCTGAGACGACTATCAACCGCGTTAGTGTAGGTGTTTGCACTTTGACGACTCTACTTTGCTTTTGTTTCTGTTCTTTGCATCTAGACTTGATTTGGTTGAACATTTTGATTGTAAGACTCATTTTGAATGTGAATCTGCTATTTGTAATTCCATAATGGCTAAGTCACTTACACATGTACGGGATTGCGAATGGTCCTCAGGCATGCTCTGAGATGGCGATAAACCGCCTTAACAAACAATTCGGAAACTCACTCGAACATGAAATCCGACATTAATGAAACTAAGTCCCCCGCGGGCACACACAACTCGCCTCGAACGGCACCCGACCGCGAACGGTCACCATTCGCCTCGAACGGCGCCCCGACCACGAACGGTCACAACTTGCCCCGAACGGCACCCGATCGCGAACGGTCACCATTCGCCACGAACGGTGCCCCAACCGCGAATGGTCACAACTCACCTCAAACGGCACTCGACCTCGAATGGTCACATACCACCTCGAACGGCATACGATCGCGAACGATCACTATTCACAATCAAGTAAGATTATCAATCTTTTTACAGGTCATTGACAGGATATGAACATCCATCTTATCGAGCTACAAAACATACCTTCCTATCACAAGGCATGTTTTGGGGGGCAAGTGTTATCCCGCCCTTTGTCAAGGCCGTGACACAAAAAAGTTGATTGGAAATCAAGAATCGTTCGTCCCAAAGATCGGTTATACACTGTTTCACTATGGATATCGACGAATTTTGTCTGAGTCCGGATCGGACTATAATTGATAAGGCACAACAAGCAAAGCTATAAAAGCTAATCTTCCAAATTTCAAGTCAATCCGAGTTCGTATGCTCAAGATATGATCGATGCAAATTAAGGTAAGTGGTGGCTCATATCCATGGGCAGAAGTCTTGTTCGTATCCATCCAAGCGTATCCCATTTCGCATCCATCGTCCCTCAGCTTGTTCGTATCGATCCACTTATGCTCATTCTCCTTCGTATCCATCAGGTAAGCAATGCTTCGTAACGATATCCATATGTACTTCGTATCGGTCGCCAATTCAATTCGTATCGATCAACCATCGATTGATACGAAACACCACTAAAATCATCGATACGAAGAATGTGTTATAAAGCATCGATACGAAGAAGGCAGGTTTGATGGATATGAAGGCGTGTGCTTTTAGGGTACTCAGGGATCAATACGAACAAGGTAACATGAAGGGCACTCAATCGATACAAAGGAGGAAGCAGTCAACTTGGCACGAAAAGTGGATCGGTCCAGAGATTTAGCGCCACGTCAATTAGCAAGCACATGCTCGGAGCAATACGAATAGAGCGATGCGAAAAAGAACCGAGGCGAACTCAGTAGCATTCAATAAATCGAGACTTGCATCGATCATAACTCCAAATCTACAACTCCAAATGCTACCAAATTTTCACAGGAGCTAACGCACAACCACAAGAGTATTCTTGATCAATGTCGACTTGATTGGGCAAAATTTTGATCGATACGAATCTCCTTCGTATCAATCATGGATCGAGTTGAAATCGCATGGGATCGATCGCGTGGGCCCACTCACGTGCAAGAAGAGGTCTCCCGAGACCTGAGCGAGAAATTTGCAGCCTACAACTATAAATAGCAGCCCAGGACCTACAGAAAGGGGACTTTGGACTCTTTTACGTCCAGACTCTGTCGAAATCACCATTGTACTCAAATTCTACTGTTGTAACCTATTGTAACCAGCAAGCAAAAATCAATAAAGTCGAATTCTTCAAAGTGGACGTAGGCTAGAACGCTGAACCACTATAAATCTGTGTGTTTTCATCGCTTTTCTTTGAATTCCCTGAGTGTTCATCATATTTTATTCTCTATAAACCTGCTATCTGTGATCTGTGATTGTGAGCGGGTGCTTTTATCAACAATCGGGTGTTCGTGACCAATTTTGGGGCAAACAATATCTATTCAATCCAAGTTGCAATTAATTAACTATAAGAATTAAATCTTTTATACTTGTCTCATTTCCAACATTTCGACCTTATATATTCCTCGCCCAGGAAAGAGACCAGGTGAGCCAGGACACTGGTTGCTCCTGAACATCTCCTCAGTTTAACCATCTCATATTCGGATCTCACGAATAAAAAAATCCAGTCTAGTCATCGGCTTTTAGAGCCAAGATTAAATCACTTGATTATAACAACTTTTTTTAAATCATTTATTTAAACATTTTTAAATAATTTATAAAACCTCCAAATCATCTTTAAAATACTTAATTATTTATTTTAAATTTATAAAATATTTGTCAAAGAATACTTAAATTTATAGCCATATTTCAAAAGTTATTAAAAGTGCTGCAAAAAGTGCTGCGAATAGTACTTTTAAGGCTTATTCGATCAAAACAACTTTTCAATCATTTAGAAATTCATTTTTATAACTCAAATATCTTAACATATTTATAGAATTTATTCCATATTTTTAAAGAATTAAAAATATCATTTATAAACAATTTATCGCTTTGGTTTCCAAACTGCCAAACCGCGACTATTTTGAAAACTTGATTTGCTCATATTTCAAAATCTACTAAACTAAATCTTGATCATTTTCTTTTGTTTGAAAACTATGATTATAAGAGTTTGAAAAATTCTTATTACAAAGAATTCCGACTTCGAATCCATCGTATAAATGGATTTAACTTTCTACGACGCGAAATCGCGACCGTTACGCGATGCGCCTATTTTTGACTCAATTTTCATAACTTGTCAAAACTTCACCAAATTGGATTTTAGTGTTTATAAAAAATTTAAACCATTTTTAAGAGGTTTAACAATCTCATATACACCATTTCATTTATTAAAACAAAGTGATTTTCTTTGTGATATTCGACGTGTATTATACGTGAATCATCAAATAAACATACATTCAACATCCAAACTTGATGATCAAAAAAAGCAACCAAACAACATATCATATCATTGTCCAAAGTATATATAGAAATATAAGTGGAGTTTTCTCACCTTGGAATCAAACGATTAACTAGAAAATGGCTATAGCTTCGCTAACTCGTGCTTTAAGCTCACGAACACTCATACTTTTGCCTTTAGAAGGTTTGGCCTCGACCTTAAAGTTTGGAGGTGCTCATGGCATAGGGTTGCAATCGTGGAAGGCTCGGTCTTGGTGATGGGGTGTGTGGCCCTGAAGAGTTTAAGTGGAGAGGATTTGACTTTTGAACTGTTTTGATATATATATCTGTGTGTGTATTATATAGTTTAATTTATATTTGAAATATATTTTTCCATTATTTCTCTAAGTATGGAAGACATGAAAGTAGATAGAAAAGCTTAGGAAAATGAAGAAGAAGAAGTGAAGAAGGTTGGTGGGTATTTATAGGCAAAGGGAAGGAGTAAAATATCAAGATATATAAGTGTGAATACATCATCACTTCATCACCGTCCACCTTCCTCCATCATCATCATGCTTCGGCCGAACCCCCCCCCCCCTCATATGCAAGGCCGTGTGCATGTACTTGTGTGTGTAAGTGTTGACTTTGGGATGCTTAAGGGTTAAGGAAAGTGCGAAAATATCTTAATAATTTTGGTTATTTTATATAAAAATGTATATGTATATATGTGTGTATTCATGTGCATATGAATATCTTCATGTATATATACATGTATATGTGCATATTTACGTCACATATAATCAACAACATTGCACAACTTCTACACGTTGAATTGTTACGAATTCCGATTTCGATTTTCGGTTATATTTTCTCTTCTTAGTTAATATATATTTGTAAACAAAATTTGATAATAATATTTCTACCATTATATAACAATTAAAAGGAGCTTATTTAATAATTAAAATAGTTATTAAATCATTTAAACTCAATTTAAATTCAAAAATCAATTATTCAAAAATAGCGACATTATTAATGATGTCATGTATACTTTTAATTTTCCAAAATAAAATATATTTTTTTACATATTCTAACTCATATGGAAAAATGAGTGTATATATCCAGCTCCGTGCACGATGTCGGATGGTCTAGGTGTTGTTTATTGATAAAATGGTTTTCGGTCATTTTATCGATATATCTTCCAAAGTATTTATTTTTGCAAATATTTATTCAAAATAAAATTATCAATAATACTTATTGTTCAAAACATTATTATTTATGTTAAAATATCTTATATTTGAATTTTTCAAAATTTTCCTGAAGTGGTGAATTTCCAGGTCGTTACATACTTCCCCCTTAAAAGAATTTCATCCTCAAAATTAAGAATAAGAAGAAGATAACTTGAAGTAAATATATATTTGACAAAATAAAATATATACAAGATATGATAAGTAACTACACCACAGGCAGTGAATACACTATCTCGATACAACATCAATCCTAAACTTAGGATATGCTTTCCTCATTCTATCTTATGTTTCCCAAGTGCATTCTTCTGCATTACCACTCCATTAGACTTTCACCAATCTCACAACTTTCCTTCTTAATTGTTTCTCATCATGATATACGATTCGAACTGATCGTCTAATAACTGCCAAATTTGGTTCAACTTCTAAACCTTATTGGGCAACTGTTTCTATAATCTGCTCTGGATCATGCACATATTTCCATAGATGGGATACGTGAAAGACTCTAGGCACACCAGACAACTTTTGGGTAATTCCACACGATAAGCTAATGGGCCAATCCGCTCAAGCATGGGAAATGGTCCAATAAATCGAGATGCTAACTTCCCTGCCCGACCAAACCTTACCACTCCTCTCATCAGAGAGACTTTCAAGAATACAAAATCTCCAACTGATCAAGTCTACCTTTTCTTAGGCTTCTCGAATCCTGTCAGGACCTAGTACCAAGCAATCTCCAGACTTGATCCAACATGTTGGGGATCTACATGGACGACCATACAAATCTTCGTACGATGCCATGCTAATACTAACCTGATAGCTATTTTTATAGGAGAACTCAACAAGATGAAGATAGTTTTCCCATGATCCTACAAAAATCTAAGATACAAGCTCTCAGAAGATCTTCCAATACTTGATTACTCGTTCAGTTTGCCCGTCGGTCTGGGTGTGATATGTGGTGCTTATACTCAGCTTTATTCCTAAAGCTATTTGCAATGCCTCTCATAACTTACTGATAAAGATTGGGTCTCGATTACCGACTATGCTACTTGGGACACCATGCAAATGAACAACTTCCTTCATGTATATCACTGTAAGACTTGTAGCTATTCTTGTTGGCTTTACTAGGATAAAGTGTGCACTCTTGGTTAGTCGATCTATAATAACCCAAATACCTTGATTTCCCTTTTTTGATCGTGGTAAGCCATCGATGAAATCCATCGATATTTGGTCCCATTTCCAAGTTGGAATTTTAAGAGGCTAGAGTAGTCCCGCAACCTTCTGTTGATCACTCTTGACATGTTGACAATTTGCACATCTACTCACATGGATGGAAAAGCCTCTCTTGATACCTCCCTACCAAAAAGTCCTTTTCATGTCTCTATACATCTTTTTAACTCCGGGATGTATTGCGAGTAAAGAATTGTGACATTCGGTTAAAACTTCCTATCTAACCCCATCAATATTGGGAACACATATCCTTCCATTCATTCTTAAGAGTTCCCGCTTATCCACTTTGAATCCTATCCATCTTTCCGGTATTACATTCTCCTCCACTTCCCTAGCTATTCTTGCAATGATTGGATCCTTGAGCTGACTCTCCTTTATATGACAAATCAATGCTGGACACACCACTAAATGAGTTATAATGGCATGCTTTCTACTCAGAGTATTTGCCATAACATTGGCTTTTCCTGGTGTATATGTAATATCCAAATCATATAATGCAAGGAATTCCAACCAACGTTTTTGCCTCATATTCAAGTCCTTCTATGAAAAGATATTTCAAAGATTTGTGATCTGTGAAGAGTTCGAACTTCTTACCTATTTAAAGGAATATTATTTATTAGGGTCAATCAAACTGTATTTAAAATAAACTATAACGAATTCTTACCTAGTATATAATGTCTCCGTATTTTTAATGCGAACACAACGGCTAATAGCTCCAAGTCATGTGTTGCATAATTCCTTTCATGGATCTTCAATTGTCTACTTGCATAAGTGATAACCTTTCCATGTTGCATTAGAACAGCACCTACTCCTTCTCTACAAGCATCAGTATATATAAGGTCAATTCGCCGCTGCCATCGGCAATTGCTAACATGGGAGTAGTAGTTAACCTTTTCTTGAGTTCCTGAAATGCTTCTTCACATTTTAGTGTCCATTCAAATTTAACATCTTTCGTAGTCAACTTTGTTAGATGGGAGGAAATTTTGGATAAGTCTTGAATGAATCTCCGGCATTATCCTACCAATCCTAAGAAGCTGAGGATGTCCTTTGGGGTTTGTGGTTGCTTCCAATCTTGTATAGCTGAAATCTTTTCTGGATCTACCAATATCCCTTCTCCTGATACAATTTTCCTAAGGAATCTTTCTTCTTTCTCCCAAAAGTGACATTTCGAGAATTTAGATTTAAGTACATTTCTCCTTAATATTTCCAACACAATCTCCAAATGCCTTTGTGTTCTTCCTTAGTTTTGGAATATTTAAGAATATCATCAATAAAAACCAACACAGATTTGTTTAGCACATCTCTGAATACTCTATTCATAAGGTCTATGAAATAGGCAAGTGCATTAGTCAACCTAAAAGGCTTAACTAAACATTCGTAAAAGCAATCTGGACCCCTGAATGTAGTTAATGGAATGCCATCCTCGGCTATTCTTAGTTGATTGAATCTTGTGACCAAATCCATTTGTGAGAATAATTGAGCACCATGAAGTTGATTAAACAAGTCATCTATGCGGGGTAGAGGATACTTGTTTTTAATCGTTGCTTATTTAGATCTTGATAGTCTACACAAAGCCATAGGGAGCCATCAGACTTTGCAACGAATACTACCGTTGCACCCTAACTTGAGCGACTAGGTCTAATTAGTCCTTTCTTTAACAACTCATCAGTTTGGTTTGCCAACTCAATCTTTTCCTTCGGTGTCATCCTACAAATAAGGCGAATAATGGGTCTTTCATAAAGAATTAAGTCAATTCAGAACTTAATTTCTCGATGCGGGGGTAAACTTTTAACTTCCTCAAAACGTCCTGAAATTCCTTGACAATTGGTATTGTCTTTAAACCTTTTTGAGATGAGTTAAGTGCATACAAGAAACTGTCCCTTACCGGACTGGATTCTTTACACAATATTTATATACATGTTCTGAAGTTGGTCCATTAAGATACCGTCCTCTTAAGTCAATCCAGAATAGTTTTATTCTTGGATAACCAATCCATACCGAGTAAAACTTCAAACCCAATAAAGTCAAGGACAAATAGGTCACATGAAAAATGATGGGGAGGGTAAGTGATTTGGATATCCTTGCAAATCATAAAAAGATTAGTCACACCACCTATGGGGTTGGACACACAGATAGGGGTATCTATTATTTTTATGATTTGTTTTAATTTATCTACTAATATCTTCAAAATAAAACTATAGAAAGCCCTTGTATCGAATAATACTCTAACTAAATCATTATTACCATAGACGCTACCTTCAAGAATCCCTTACCCTTTACATCGGTAGAGGTTGAAGGCTCGTCTTTGATAGCATAGACCTTAACATGCTATCCTTTCTCCATTAACAGGCACTTATTTTTCCAATGGTTGGGTTAGTGGCAGTTATGACAAAGAATTTTATGCACCATAGGAGAGACGGTTCCTTGTTGCTGCCTTTGAACCTTGGGACTCCTACAATTGAATAATGGCCTTTCTTTCCACAGTTAAAACATTCAACATCTTTAACGGTTTTACTAAGATCCTCCTTCAGGCTTGCCTTGCCATGGCTTCTTTCCATTGTTATTGAACTTCCTCTTGTTGTTATTGTTTTGGGTTGTGACTGGATTCTTTATGTCCTTCATATCGGAAACCCTTATCAATTAAATCTACAAAGGTTCCTTTTACATAGGCGGTCATCCTATCCTGATACTGCTCCTTCATCCCAAAAATGAACATCTCATTTTTCTTCAGAGGCGTGTCTATCAATCCAGCCCTAAAGCTAGACAATTCATTGAATTTATGCAAATACTCTTCCACGGACATCGCTTCTTGTTTTAGATCCATGAAACTTCTATAGAGGCTGGATTTTCCAATGGTGGGCATGTATTGTTCTTCAAAAACTTCTTTAAACCTTTTCCAAGAGAAATTATCTTAAGATTCATTAAGAGTAATGGACTCCCACTAAGCTAGAGCCCCATCCTTCAATTGCCAAGAGGCCAAGAATCACTTTCGATTATCATCGATGTCTAATCCTTTAAAGATTTTCTTACGGGATCTAAGCCAAGCTTGAACTTCAATAATAGATTCTGTTCCATTTAATGGTCCTCCCAAGCTGGTATAATCTTTGCAAAGAGCGGCAAAGTTAATCTAAGGTTGCACAGGAATTACCACTTCCTCAATTACTGTAGCATTTGTTCGACCGTTGGTGGTCATAGTGTTATTACCTCCCCTTCGTCCTCTTCTATTACTCATCTCCTACTATCCGCAGTTAGTAAGGGAACATCTTCAGAATTATAGATAAAATTATTTTAGGAAATGGGTAAAAACTCGAATATACTTATTTGGATAAAATTTCAAATATGCACTCTTTCAGGCTAAACTCAATTTAAGGTATTACTAACCCTATCTCTAATGAGTTGACCCCATCTAGGCTTTGGTATTCACTCAACCATAAGCTCTGATACCAAATGTGATGACCTACCTTCTTGACCCTCAGACATTGACACTAATACATCCTCGGTATTCACGTGTCGTAAATCCAAGTGTCGGAGAGGCATATTATCATGGGGTGAAGAAAATAAAGATAGAAGATAAGACAATAATAAAATCTCACATCGTATTCGACACATGGTTATGCATATGAGTAGTACATGCAATTACTCCAGATTGCTCCATCAGATTACTAGTAGTTACTAATCCAGCTGGGATAGTTATAACGACCTATCCTTATAAGAGCTGGTAATACATAATCCAAAATAGTTGAAAAGTATTTTCAAAAGAACGTCATTAAAAATAATATTCCTAGATTTTTCGTAGCAAATGTTTGGTTATCATAAGGTAAAAACCTGTTTTGTGTTTATGTGTGGTGTGGTCTTATGAGATGCCATTTGTTTCCATATCCGTATTTTGAGTTTCTCACACCAGTCCTATGACTGACCCAGAGTTTATTTTCTATTCCCCTTAAACTCTAAGTGCCCTATTTTCCCAGGTAGCCAAGTAGTTAGGTAATCTTGGAACATTTTGGAAGGAAGCACGAAGCATGGAGCTTGGAGCATGGAACATTTTGGGCCCTTTTTATTGAAGTTATCTATCACTTTCCGCTGATAGCCGAAATTATTACATTGGTTAAATTTAAAGACATAATAGGTTTACAACTAAGTCCGAAGGCACTTATTAGAGAATGGATTCCATACAATAATAAGGTAAGGGACTACCTTACGTACAGTACATCTTTAGAAAAATGCACCTGAGGCTTCAACCTCTACCAACACAGAACCGGCCTACCTTTACCATAGATAGTACCGAATAGGCCATCACTCTGGTCGTTCCCGACCTATCATGGGATCCCAAAGCATACACAACATACCCAAATATAGAGGATGATCTAGAAAGGTGATAACTATATCCTAATGGTAGCGACCCACATAGCCCTACCGCATTTACCTTATTTTTTTCATTACTGGGTGATGAGGCTCGAGATAACGAGTAACTTTCATATAGCACATTCCTCTTTGAATTCCATATTACCAATCCATGATCACGCAACTGATTTCTACAAACGTATAACTCCTGAGCTTGTATGTCTCAGGAAAGGGTGTTAAGCAAAGAGGAGTTGCCTTCTCCTCCACCAAATAGATGATATGTTTATAGAGATCAATTAATGTGATTAGAATTGCAACGTCGGACATTCATCCATACAAGTTGTCCAGGGTCAGGACAAACCGATATAGGTTCCGATGGGAACGAAACCTTTGCTTTGCTTTTAAATGTTAAGCGCCTGCCTTTGTTTCACTAAAGCTTTCGAAGGAGTCAAAGCATATGCTATTGAAAGGGGTTTTCTAAATATCTTTCAAAGAAGGTTGCCATCTTTCATTTTTAAGTATGAGCTCTCGAATGAGTCCCCTGTTTATAAAACAATGCTTTCGAAAATGGTAGTTCTGACCTAGTCAAAGCCCTACTGCCATTCTTTTGCCTTTCGAGTGTACTGAAGTCATCAATGCTTTCGAAGGGTAGCCTTTGTTTTAAACTTATACTAAGCCACTTCCTAAATTCTTTCGAAAGGGTTCAAGGGTTTCAAAGGCAATGGATTTGAAAGAGGGTTTCGATGCTAACTTTCAATGCTTTACTTAAATGTTTTGAAACTTTCAAAAGGATGGTACCGACGCCATCAAACTTTCCCCAAACAATTTTATATGAAGACTAATGGTTTCGAAAGGGACACTTTAGTATATATTCGCTTTGACCCAAAGGATGTTTTAAAGCAAAACCTAATGGTTTCGAAAGGGGTACTTGCATTGGTTTCGAAGCTATGTTTCCAAGGATTATTAAGTAATGCTTTGATACTTTCAAAAGGTATATTTTGGTTTTGAAAGAGATGATTAAAGAGCTTCGAAAGGTATATATTTTGTGTTTTGAAAATAAGTTTTCAATGCTTTCGAAGGAGGTTATCCAAAGGTTTCGGAAGTATTGTTTTAAGGTTTCGAAAGCCTTAGTTTTCAAAACAAATAACCCAATTTCATTTTAAAGGAAAACCATGGCATAAATGAAGAGTTTAGAAATGATTTTAAGTATGTAGTTTTGAAGAATTTTTCCTTGATTAACAGTTTTACAAAATGATTTCAAGGATATTAAACCACAGGTGTTGGTATTATTATGTTAGTATGTTTACTTCTTCATATATATATTCACATTGTAATGGACGCATAACTGTATTTTGGAAAAGGGCAGAATAACCAGCTAGGTTGACCCAGTAGTGAATATAAATTTACTTAACTCCTGAATGTTTATAATTGCATCCAGGAGGTCAGGAAGACCAGAATATAGGATGCTAAAATATTAATTAAAGAAGTTGTCAGGAAGACTGGTTCATAGTAAACCCATGAGAACTATGTTTAGAAGAATTTATTGGCAGGGGCCAATAGGTTCATAGTAAATCCATGAATACTATGATTAGTTGAGTTATTGGCAGGGGTCAATAGGTTTGTAGTGAACCCATGAAAACTATATCTGGATTAAGTTATTGACAAATGTCAATAGGTTCCTAGTCAACCCATGAAAACTAGGATAAGAGGGAAGTTATTGGAGTTACCAATAGGTTCAGGGAGAACCCATGAAACGATGAAGTTATTGGCAGAGGCCAATAGGTTCTTAGTGATCCCATGGAAACTATGAAATTGGACAGGGAGTCCATAAACATTAAACAGGTTATTAGTCAGCTCATGAAAACTAAATAGGTTAATAGTGATCCTAGAAACTATAAATATGACAGGTAGTCAATTAAACAGGGGATGGGAAATCCAGAATGTTTAACTTGTATGCATATCATCATAATATTTTGAAACATTATATTTTTAACCATTGTGGATGCAGGAGCATTGTATATGGTTGTATAAAGTTTTTAGGATACTAGTGATGGGAAAAGCCATTCCACTAAGCGGCATGGTCTCATTAGATATATAAATGGTTTGAGATGGTAGATTATTATTCATACCAGGCTTTATGTCTGACTCGAAGTTTATTTTTTCCCCTTAAACTCTCGGGTGCTCAATTGATTTTGAGTAGTTTGAGAGTTGAGATTTTTAGGTACCTCTTTAGATGAATAAGCTTCCGGAGACGTGTAGGAGGCATGATATCTATTTAGAGTTCTCTTTTATTTTGATTCTGTTGTGTTGTTGTTGTAAAGGCAAAGTTGTTTAATTGTCTATATATACTCTAATCATCCAAGGGGGCATCTTCATATGTCGCTCTTAGCGTATGTTGTAATAAATATATTTTCTCTGAACATGGTTAACGATTGTGGGATTATGTAATGAATTTGAAATGGAATGAGAAAGTTTTTGTTGATTTTTAAAATTTTCCATATCCATGTGTTTTTGTTATATCAATGTATCTAACATTACTGTATTTGGTTGTTGAGGATTAATAACTATGGATGACTGTAGCATTCGTAGCCGTTAGTTTTGGACCTCCAAGTAGGGGATGTTACAACCTCCATCACCGCGCATCTCCTTGATGGATCGACCCTGATCTATGATAGATTGATATCGATCCATCCTAGAGCTTGTGTAGATGCTCTAGTGAGATTATTCTAATTCCCTACCTCTTTTGCTTCTCCATATCTAACTCTTTCCCTTTTTCCCTATGTCTTCTAATAGACATTCCTTCGTTCGATCAACATGATATCCTCATCTGACTTCATAATCTCTAAGCAAGACCAATCTCCTTAAATAAGTTGCCTTATTAATGCAAATTGCTTAGCTAACTCTTACATGATGGCATGTGAGTTACTTCCATCTTTTGATTCACGGCTGCCATCATTCAATCTAATTCTTCCCTAGTTATCAGATATGGTAGAGATTGAGTACTTCAGTCGCCCCTTCCGTTATTCCCTCCATCAAATTTTGCAATGATTATCTTTCCTCGATTCCTCTGTAGTCCCAAAATTAGATTGCTTTTGGTATTATTCAAATCCTAGTAGCAAAATAGATCTTGCTTGATCTTCTATTTCTCAGTGAAAGCAACAAAATCTGTTAGCCAAAAAATTAGTCTAACATCCCAAAGCTGTATATTTTGAAGAGACAACAATTTTAGGTAGAAGGATTGTATCTTTATATTGCAAATTCAGTAGAAAAAATGAAAAAAAGTAACAAGGACGGTAAGGAAATAAAGAAAAGACACATTTTTTAGTAGTTTGACAAATTTCTAGCCTACATCCACTTTCTCAATATTATATTATTTGATTCTCACTAAATCTATCAATAATAAAAGGATCTTTCGAGATTCAATCCCATGGATGAAAAATGATAGAGGTTGCCTTAGGTTAGAATAAGAAAAGTCCAGATACAAAGTCCAAAGTGATTTTTCTATTGGAGATTGACTAATGTTTCTAATTGTAGCGACTCTTTTCAAGCCCTAGATTCGTTAAATTGCATTTTAATTTGTCAGTCTGTAAGATCCACCATAATACAAAGGAGATCAAGTAAAAAGTGGACCAAATATTTCGGCTTGATGGAGCTGGATTGATCCATCCATGGATCACTAATAATCCATGGCCTTGGCCACTTTCTTTGTATTTTCTCCAAATATTTTGAATCTTCATTGTTCTTGAGTTTTAGCAGAGCAAAACTGCCTTTGTAATGGATCGGTATACATGGATCGGTACTGATCCACGACCTTGACCCGACATTTGTATTTTCTATATATTTTAGTTCCTTTATAACTTCTTAAGTCTTAGGTGGGAGGAGGGCAAAATTGTTTGTGGTATGGGTCGGTATTGATCCAATCATGGATCCATAGATTTAGATAATTTTGCCTCCCTTCTTTTTTCTTATTGTAATGATCGTCTTTGAGTTTAGAATCCATCCCTTTATTATTTCATAATCTACTTCTATCGAAATGTCACTTGGGAAAAATACCGGGTTACACTCTTGATGCATCTTATGAACGGTTATTTATGCCGTTTAGTCTTACAAACGCGTGACGTATTTTGTTGATCTTATAGGTCGAGTCTTTTCGAGACCAACTCAATAAATTCATGGTGGTATCCGCAAATGATATGTTAATCTTTTCTAAAGTGAACAAAAACACACATTGTAATTTAAAGAAGTTTTGGAAGTATGGCGGAAAAATTACTTGAAGGCGAAGTTTTGTAAATGTCTTTTTTGAGAAGAGAAGTATGATTCTTAAGTTATGTCATATTCGAGCATGGGATTTCTATTGATTGAAGTAAGGTTTCCGTGGGCGCAAGATTGGAAGATGTCGAGTAGAGCAACCTCTTTTAGTAGTTTTCTTAGGTTGACATGATATTATTGGAGGTTCATTAAGGACATCACAAAGGTTGCTACACCTTTGACATGATTATTTAAGAAGATCTAAGTTTTATTATAGGATGCACATAATGAAGGTTCACTACTAAAATGAAGCAATTGTTGCTAGTACTCTTGATCTTGTTATATCGGAAGGAGCTAAACTGCTTACCGTATACACCAATGCTTGTGGTTAGGGACTCAGTGCGATTCTTATGCAAAAAGGTAAAGTGGTTGCGTATATAAGTAGGCAACTCAAGACCCATGAAAGGAATTATTCTAACGCATGATTTGGAGTTGGCGACCATTTTCTTTGCTCTGAAGTCATTGAGGCATTATTTGTTCAATGGCAGGTTTAAGTTATTTACCAACCATAAATCTTTGAAATATTTATTTTTCCAAAATGTTCTCAATCTTAGGTAATAAAGATGAATAGAATTCCTAGCATTGTACAACTTTGGCATTTCCTAAACCCTTGGAATGGCTAATACTATAGCAAATGCATTGATTGTAGGCATGCAATGTTAGGTACTATGTTTGTTGAGCAGAAGGGTTTGTAGCATATTGTGCAGTTTTATTTCCAGCCTTCTTATAATGTGTTACCCATTTTGTTGGCAACATTAGAGGTTAGATCCACATTTATAGATCAAATTGGAACTTGCTGAAGAGTTAATGCAAATTTAGTAGAGATCACGAAGATTTAGGAAGGGGGAAAGTCTAGTCACATAGGCTGGTATTATATTGATGCGAAGGGTTGGCTTCATAGAGACAAGAGACTGGTGTTCCTAAATTGCAAATTTTGACTGATGAAGTGCTTCGGTAGTGCTATAATTCTAGGATGACTATTTATCACATTTGCAATAAGATTACAAAAATGTTAAATGCATTTATTATTGGAAGCATTTGAAATGACATGTTTTAGAGTTTATAGGGAAGTGCATGACTTGTCAGTAAGTCAAAACGGAATAAAAGAATCCCGGTGTTTTTTATTACTTTTGGAGGTTCTACATAGGAAGTGGGAGCATATCTCCATGTATTTCATGGACGCTTTGCGGTGGAGTCGGAGAGGAAATGATAGAATTTGGGTTATTCTAGACCGCTTGACGAAAAGAGCTCAGTTCATTTTGGTGAAGGTTTCTAGGACCACTCCACCATTGGTTATATTGTATGTGTGAGAAGTAATGAGGTTGTATAGTATATCCTCTAACATTGTGAGTAATATAGTTCCAGTTTTCATGAGTGTGTTTTGGAAGAGCCAGCAACATGCTTTTGGCATGGAGTTGAACTTGAGCATGACCTGTCATCCCCAGATGGATGGAAAACCCAAAAGAGTGAAACATATGCTTGAATATTTTTAAGAGAATGTATACATAAATTTGGAGGATCATGGGAAGATCACTTGCCTCTTGTTGATTTGCATACAACAATAACTATCAAGCTAGTATAATCGTGGCACCATTCGAAGCATTGTATGACCAAGCTTGTAAATCGCCTGCATGGTGGGAAATGATGAATAAGGTGATAGTTGGATCAGATATGAAATGTGAGACTTCAGACAAGCATTAGTAGGGAAAAGAATGAAAGCGTCTCAAAATCGGCAAAAGTCTTACGCTAATGGTAGATATATTAAGCCAGAGTTTGAAATGTGTGATATGGTATTTGTGAAATATCACCATTACATTATTAGATTTGGAAATTCAAGGAAACTTGCACCAAGGTACAATGGACCATTTTATATATTGGAACAATCAACAAGCTTGCATATAAGGCTGAAGTCCTTAAATAGATGGTCGAAGTATACAATGTACGCAAGTGTGTACATGACTCGAGTTTTGTGGTAGAGCCAAGTCAATTGAAGGAAATGGATGTTGAACTGGATGTGTCTATGACTAGAGCACCTTTTCATATTGTTTAAAGTAGATCCAAAAGACTTCAAAAATGAAAGTGCAAACGATCTCTAATATGGCAAACTACTGTAAATGTGTATATAAGTAAGCTAAATAATAATAAAGTAAGGTAAAGCAAAAACGATCACACCAAGATTTTTATACTGATTCGGACCTCATGTCCTATGCCTAGCTCTGAAGCTCCCCTTCGGATTTCCACTAAATAATTACCCATACTTAGCCCGGAGGAATAGGCATTACAAGAGTTTGCTGACTCGATGATATTGTGTTCTATCAACATGGATTTTGAGTTATGTTGCAAACTTTCTATAATCTCCTTCGATGATTAAGTGATGTGTGCAACGTGATTAAGGAAGTGCAAGGAGTGTTTTTGAGAGAATGAATTAATGCAACTTTTTAGAAAGCAAATAGTTACAAGAAAATTTAGGAATTAAGACAGCAAGTTCATTACCAAACTTCTTTTATTAGGCTCTATTTATAGTAACCAATAGTTATTCTAAAGAGTTGTACATATCCCAAAAGTCATGCACCTTTAAAGAAGAATCGTTGAAGAGTTATATCTCTTCAAAGTTTTGTTTCAGAAAATTCAGTTAATATAGCCATTACTGTTCATTCAGTCGATTGAGGATGATGACAAGTTGACTAGCCATAGGCATAAAACATTTCAAAAAAGAAGACCAAAATTAGAAGGCTAAATAGTTTGGCCAGTCGACTGAAAATGAATTCAGTTGACACCGTAAGTCGACTAAGGTCTATTTTTAGTCGACTCCTCTTGTATAAATTTGTTTTTATTATTTAACGCTTACAAGAATTTAATTGTAATTATTTTTTGTCTTTGTTTTAAATATTTTATGTATGAGTGATATGTGTATATGTATATGAATCAGCTAGGAGATTTTACAAATAGTTTCTAAATACAAAACAACATACTTTCCACTTGTAGACGACTATTTCTTCTTTCTTCTACTTCTTGTCTCTTTGAGTCATCGATGCTTTCAAAGTCCTACATAAAAGATGCTACAAGATATATATATTTAGTTTTCATCAAAAAAATAATCATACATACATGATTTTAATATTCTCTCTCTTTTTGACAATGACAAATATATGTATGTTATATGTATAATAATCTCCCCTTTGATAAATACTCCCCCTTTCACCATACTCTCTTTCCCTTTTTCATCAATAAAAAGGAGTAAAAGTAGAATGAAAGCAAAGAAATATGCATACCAGACTGAACAGAACAACTCACATAAGACTATATAAAATAATATATGCATACTGAATTACAAAATGCAGTCACAAGAGTTCACAAATACATACAACATAAGTTAAATCATATAGACCATAAACGATATTTTTTAATAGACAAATAAAAGATTCTAAATGAAGAGCAATCAGAAAAACTTCTCAATCTTGCTCATTATCGGAAGAAGCATGAGAACGATATAGAGAAAGAGACCATGAATATAAAGAAATCTTCAGCTAAATCTTCTTAAGAAAACCCATTATTGTTTTCTCAAAATTCTTCATCCTTTTGCTAAGATTTCTATTGAAGAAGAATTTATTGATTTTGAATAATAGCAGATTGATGAGAAATAGGGTTTGAAGGATGAACCAAAGAGACATCCTTATCACTATCCACGATTCATGACTCTTCTTTAATTTCTTGATGAGATGAAGGCTATAATGCAAGTTGGGGATGAGGTGATGATTGTCCAATATTCGCACAAACCATATTTGCAAGATATACATTATAAAGAGGAAGTGTTTCCATAGTTGCTGGAATTTTCATTAAAAATTTGACTTTTGATCCATAACTTTAGGGGTGAAGTCGGATAATGCTTCAACATTGGTTCTAAAATGAATAAAAATCATAGTTAAATAAGAGCCGTAGAAAATGGTAGGTCGATATCGAGCATTGAAACTTTTAATTTCATCTATAACTTTAGCCCAATTTATTTTTGTCTTCGAGTAAATTACATACAGGGCTTTACAACTATTGTAATACATTTTTTTCATGGCCACCCATTCTAAGAAGAATTTTATGAAGAATCATCTTGTTAATAATTCTTGCTTGAGGACGTAAGTTAACAGAAACATTATTTGTTCGTTCTGTTTGAAATACGAAACTTGTTGCATTATATGCAAAATCATCGTGGTCAATATCATATAAGTCCTCTCCCAATGAAGAACACCCCAAGATTATACCCAAATTATTAACAAATAGTCGAATATCTACCCTTAATACTCGACTTTAAAGAGGACCATCATCATCCTCAGGTTTGTAATAACTTCCACAGAGGTTAGCATAAAACATTCGAATGAGAAAAGGATAAATTTTTACATGATTTTGATTACTATCAATTAGAGATAATAATCCATTTTCCTGTGTGATTTCCTCTACTCCAAATTTGGAAAAGTCTAATATTTTGTACAAGGTCTCCTGGAAGATCCTCTTGTCATTGAGTTCATTGAATCTTTGCAAAGCAGTTTTACTATGATTCATCCATTCTATAAGTTACCCATCTGATGCAAATTTAGGATGGGATGGAGTTGAAGAAGAATTTTTTTATTTTTGAGAGGGGACCTTCTTTCTTTTTGCTGGTAATTTTTGTCTAGGAGCTATTAATTTTTTTGAAGTTTTAGATCTAGTTTTTTTTTGAAAATGAGAAAGTGAAAGGAGAGTGAAGAGAATTTATTTATAAATGAAAAGATATGACTTTTAAAAAACATAAAATTACAGATTCAGTCGATTGAAGAGGGCAATGAGTCGACTGAATGCAAAGAAAATATGTTCCCGAGAGCAAAATCAAAATTAGTCAACTAAAAATTAAAGATAGTTAATTGAATAGGGAAACTCAGTTGATTGAAATTAAGGAAAACTATTTCTTGAGAGAAGAACCCTATTTAGTCGACTAAAAAATGGAAGGTAGTCTAATGGCTATGGAATAATTCAATCGACTGAATAGGTAGAGGTTTCAACTAAACTCAGATAAAATTATTTCCAAAGAACAATGCAAGGTTTAGTCCATTGAATTTGATAAAGGCGTCGATTGAATTTAAAATTTTTGATTAATTTACCTACCTTTTTAAGAACGTCGGTAATTCTTTGTATATTGTTTTGATAAAAGTAGACGTTTTTACGAGATATGAAGGTTTTTTAAATAGTACCATTTTATTCATTATATTATGTATATAACAGATTTACAAATTATACAATTTAAAGAAAACTTATACAAGCAATACAATAAAGAAGGATCATACACTCTTCTGATGGCTCAGTCTCGTCTTTAGATGATTTTTGTTCCCAAGAGTTAGACTGTTTTGGCTCATATATTTTAATAGGTGTTGTTGTTTGTTGTATCAAAGGATTTCTATTGGTACGAATGCTATTTTTAGTTTACAATTTCCTACAAAATGCTACTAAAGTTCTTTCTATAAAATTTAGAAGTTCACCCTTTCGACGTTGCTCCCAATACATTTCCTTTTGTAATCTAATTATTTCTCTTTGATAATTATCGATATTACCATTACGATCGTCTTAAGTGGTAGTTAAGTGACATTCGAATTTGATTAATTGTATAATTTCCTTCCTTTTAGGAGAAAAACTAGTTCCCTTTATAGGAGAAGAGATAAATTTTGGAGAAGATGAAAAATTATTTTAAAAGGATGCCATGTTGTAGTGTTGATTTGATTTTAACTCACTAAAATGAGATGTTTACCAAAAAGGTTACTAAAAATAGATAAAATATTTTAGACGCATAGACTTTTAATTTATCTTAAAAACCAATTATACTAATTACTATTTTTAGGTAAAAATTTATCTGACCAGTAATAAAAATAGCTTATATAATTTCATAAAGAGAAACTATCCCTGGGTATGAATATATTTTAATCAAATAATTCTTATATATATATATAAAGTTATTCTTATAATTTTAAAAAACTATTATTCAATTAATTCATTTAAAGAACGAATACCTAATTCTCTACGCAATTTTAGAAAAGTTGTTTCGCACAATGGTTTAGTGAAAATATCCGCTATTTGATTTTCCATATTAACAAATTCTAGAGAAATGATTTCTTTTTCTATGTTATCTCTTAGAAAATAATGACTTATATCAATATGTTTTGTTCTAGAATGATTTATAGGATTTTTAGAGAGATTGATTGCACTTTTGTTATCGTAATATATAGGAGATTTCATAATATCTTTCCCAAAATCTCGAAGTGTTTGTTGCATATATATAACTTGAGCACAAGACAAAGCAGGTGAGATATACTCGGCCTCAAATATCGATGATAAAACTTAATTTTGCTTTTTTACTAAACCATGAGACCAAAGATAGACCAATAAAGTGGCAAGTTCTACTAGTAGTCCTCTGATCCGTCTTGCAATCGGCATCACTATATGAAACAAGTTAAAAAGAAGTTTCAGATAGAAAAGTCTACAATCTTTGGTGCTGGTTAAATATCGCAAAATTCATTCCACGGCTCGATAATGTGATTCCTTGGGATGTTCTTGAAATCGTGCACATAGATAAGCACCCATCATAATATCGGGTCTACTGGTGGTTATATAAAGTAAGGAATCTATCATACTTTTATAAAGTTTTTGATTAATATCCTTACCATTCCCATCTATGTCCTGTGTAGTTAAAGCCCCGCTAAAGCCCTACAAAATCCTCGTTATACTGCATAGAAATTTTTGACTGCTACGCTTTTTTAATTTAGCATTATTAAACAGTATATCTGCTTTAAGCCCTGCTATTTTCGATACACCCGCTAAATCAGTTAAATCAAGGTTTTTAAGCACCCGCTTCAGCAACAGTATGTGTAGTTAATGCCCCTCTATTTCCCCGCTGTAACCCTGCTATATCTCATAGCGGATTTCTACCGCTATGATTTTTCCATATAGCCCCAAATATAGCCTTTCCATTTTAAACCCCACTATTTCCGCTATATCCCGTTATTCCCGCTATATTCCGCTATTTCCGCTATATCTTCTTTAAAAAAATGAATTGAAAAATGACGTTTATACATTATAAAAATTATGAAATTAATTTATTTAATTAAAATTTTAATATATTTTCAAAAATGAAATTTCTCTAATATTCTACTAGATTCAATTATGTATATAAAAGTTTTATGTTTATTTATAATATATTCACACATGTTTTTATTTAAAATTATTTATGTATTAATTATAATTCAATTGAATGTTAGTTTTTTATTTAATTACCATTTATATATTTGTAAAAACATTAAGTATGAGTTTTATATGCTATTTTAAAGTCATCCGCTATATCCCGCCATATCCTTGATGTATCCCCATTATGACTTTTTGCACCTCCGTCGCATTGAATCAGCCGAGCGCTTTAACTGCACAAGTAACAGTAATAGAAAACAGTTGATTTGACTAGTTCTCATTTAGACCAAATCAATAAAGTTATGGTAAAGACCTAATTTAAGGCATAAGTGCTCAATATAAGTTATAAATCTATTGTATTCACCAAATTAGTATTGCATAAATCATTATATTCTTCGGTTTTGTTATATAAGATCAAACGTATTTCTTTTTCCTGGACAAATGATATGAGAATGAGAATATATTAACTTTAAATATTTGATTTTATATTTAATGAAGCTTTTTGCACCTCCGCTATTTTCCACTATATCACTGCTTTATCCCCGCTATACTTTTTGCATCTCCACCGCTATAGAACCGCTAAGCACTTTCACAGCATAGTCTTTGTCTAAATGTAAGCTAGTACTCATGGGAATCAGTTTACTTGAAATGTTACCCATTCCAAAACGTTTTAGTAATTCTCTACAGTATTTTTCTTGATAAATAAAAATTTCATTTTCTAATTGTTTAATTTGTAAACCCAAAAAGAATTTAATTCTCACATATGAGACATTTCAAATTTATTTTTCATAATAGTTGCAAAATCATACATAAATTTTCATTTATAGATCCAAATATTATATCATCAACATAAATTTAAACAATTAAAATACCATCATTTTCTTTTTTAGTAAATAACGTAGAGTCAGCTTTACAAATCTGAAAGCCTGAGATCAAAAGATGGCTTTTGAATCTATTATACCAAGCATGAGGTGCTTGTTTAAGACCATAAAGCGTCTTTTTTAGTTTGAAAACATAATTTGGAAATTTTTCATGAATAAATAAAAGTGGTTGTTCAACATAAACATTCTCTTTAATGAAACTGTTTGAGAATGCACTTCTAACATCTATTTGATAAAGTTTAAAATTGTGATGGCATGCAAAAGCAAGTAATATTCAGATTACTTCTAGTCATGCTACATGTGCAAACGTTTCTTTATAGTCTATTCCTGCCTCTTGATTATATCCCTAAGAAACTAGTCTAGCTTTATAATGAATTATATTACCGTTTTCATCGGTTTTATATTTAAATACTCATTTTGTTCCAATAACATATTGATCATTAGGTCTTGGTACAAGTTCCCAAACATTATTTCTTTCAAATCGATTAAGTTCTTCTTGCATTTCTAATATCCAAAAATCAACTTTAGCGGCTTCTTTATAATTCTTAAGTTCAATATTCGAAATGAAAGCTATGTGACCCATTTGATATAGTTGATTTCTAGTTGAGACCTTAATGTTTATATCTCCTATTATATTATCTATGGGATGGCCTTTTAAAATTCTAGAAGGAGATCTTAAGTTATTATTGTTAGGGTCTATATTATTTTCACTTTCATTTTTGTTAGTAGTTTTAGTATTATTTTCTAAAATACATGGTTGCTTTATTTCTTAAATTTCTTCATCGTCATTTTTATTTTTAAAGTTTTCATCAAAAGAAACATGTAAACTTTCTTCGATTGTGTTAGTACGTTTATTGAAAACTCTATAGGCTTTACTTTATTCCAAATAACCAACAAAATGCCTTCACTGGTTTTCGAATCAAATTTTTCTAAATTATCTTTAGTATTTAGAACAAAACATTTTGACCCAAAAACACGAAAATATAAAACTTTTGGTTTCTTTCCATAAAACATTACATAAGAAGTGTTCTTAGTCATTTGCCTTAAAGGAGACACGATTAAGTACATAACATGCAGTAGCAACGACTTCAGCCCAAATTTTTTTTGGTAAGCTACTACTGCTTAGCAATGTTCATGCACACTCTTTTGCAAGGTACAATTTTTTCTTTCTACTGCACCATTTTGACGTGGTGTTCATGGAAAAGAAAAATTATGAATAATACTCTTTTTACTACAAAATCTTAATTCATTTTTAAATTCTCCTCCATGATCACTTCTAATATTTTTTATTTTCAAAATTTTCAAATTTTGAATTCTTTAAGCAAAAATTTTAAACATTTCAAAAGTACCATTTTTGTGCTTTAAAAATAAAATCTAAGTAAAACTAGAAAAATCATCAACAATTATAAAACGTATTTGTTATGATTTATTGATCTTACTTGAGTAGGACCAAATAAATCTAAGTCTAATAATTCAAGTGGTTGTTTTGTTGAAATTTCATTTTTATATTTAAAAGATGTTTTCTTTAATTTTCCATATTGGCATTCATCAAATAATTATTAACTTTAAAATTAATATGACAAAATCATTTATGCCAAAGCCACATATCGTTATGATTCGCAACCGATCACATATCAATATTATGGTTAAAATTCATATTTAAAACATAAATATTTCATTTTCTTATACCTTTGAAAATTAAAATTTTATTTTGATCAAAGATGTTGCATTTATCCTTTTCAAAGTCAATTTTTAAACCTTTATCACATAATTGACTTGTAACAACCCGCATGTTAATGGGCCTAAATTTCTAAAAAAATCGAAACCCAAGTCCATCAGAGCACATATCGTTAAATTTGGTGCCTGCAAAATAAGTATGAGCATTATTTGCGCCAAAAATGGTCACAAACCCTAAATGTAGTGAAAACACCAGTGTTTACACACAAATCCTCAATATCCTAACACGGATCAAGATCTAGATAATGTAGAGCGCAAAAATAAAGAAATAACAAAGTTAAAATGAAAGAAAGTAAGAGAAGACACAAGATTTATAGTGGTTCGACTATCTCCGGCCTACGTCCACTTTGAATTGATTTTTTTAATCCTTTTATACTGTGATTACAGTTACAATCCTTTGAATGTCAATAATCAAAATGGTAGAGTTTTTCCAAAAGAGAAGAAGATGAAGAGGAGCAGAGAGAAAACACCCCCTTCTAGTTGCAATGGAGATGCTATTTATAGGTGTGGAGCTGGGAATATCTGCCTTGAATCTAGGAATACTCTTTCTCAAGTCCAAATGGGCCCACATGATTGATCTGGAGTCATTTGGGATCGATCCTTGATCTATCCATAGTGAGTTCGTATCGATCATAAACTGCTCTGATCGAGCTGAGATCGATCATGGTGAAATATGATAATGCAAAGTCCTTGCTCTCTAAATTTCATGAAGTTCCAACGCGTAGATTGTGAGATATGATCGATCTAAGTTTGAGTTTGCAAGTGTAGGCTGATGATCTCGTATCCATCATCTAGTATCCATTATCCATAGCTTTCGCATCGACTCGAGTCTTATGCAGTTATCCATTTTTTGCGCTCCATTCCTTAATCGCTTCTTCTGTATCGATCGATACGAATGATTGATACGAAATATGCCTTTGAATCCATCAAGTGCCCTTGTCTTTGCATCGATCTGATATGCTTTGGTGAAGTATGCTTTTTGTATCGATCTGACGCCGCCTTCAATCGATACAAATTAGATCGATGTGAATCCTGATCGATTCGAAACAAGATTCAAAGTGCGCTATCAATACCCGTATCCATCCTGATCTCATTTGATCGATACGAATTATATCGATAGGAAAGCAACGATCCACATCCATCAACTCGCATCCATTGATCCATAACTATTGATATGTGTCTAGCCTGAGTAGTGAGTCGAGTTGTGCACATTCGTATCCATATCGATTGATACGAAAGTATCGATACGAAATGGTTTACCATGAACATTAGTCCATCCATAACTTGAGCATATGAACTCCGTTTGTCCTGAAATTCGAAGTGTAGCCTCACCGGGCCTTGTTTATCATTCCCGATCGATCCCACCTTGATCGGAGATTGGTCTAATTCTGACAGTATCGATCATAGTCTTGTTTCCAATCGATCTCCAATACTGATATCCATCCTATTTAGCCAATTTGTTGATATCCCGGCCTTGACCAAAAGGCAGGGTAACATTTGCCCCCCAAAACATACCTTGCAGTAGGAAGGCGTGTTTTGAATAGCTTTAAATCCGACATCCAAAATCCATACTCCATTGATAGCCATATCATCCAATCCATAATTCAATCCATTACCAAGCAATTCCATCCAAATTCGATAGCCAAATCTGCGACTATTCCGAGTCGATATCCAAATCCGGGACCACTCCGGGCCCTTAGCCAAATCCTTAGCCATTCAAAGCCGAATCAATGTCCATTTCACATCTTGGAAGCCAGTAACTGAATCCTACGATCTCTCCGGATCATTGGAGGCCTTCTCTAGACCCTTGCTAAGCTCGATCCAAACTTAACGATTGAATAGACCGATTCTGTCGCGCTCTAGCGAAGCAACCTATCCCTTGCATTTCGGCCCTGGTGGGGGCATATAGCGATGTCCTGGTCTTTCTAGACCGATTATAGCCTCTATGGGCTCTTGTTGGATCTCATCCTATCACTCTCCGTTGAAGGGGAAACAACGTCGAGCGAGCCGATCCCGACGCTCTCCGGTGAAGCGTCGTCACTCTCTACACTCCGGTTCAGTATCCCTAAATATTAAGTGATGCCATGGCCTAAGTCCTAGACCGATCACAGCCCCTCTGGGCTCTTGCCGAACCTCGATCCAATCACTCTTCAGTGAATGGGAAACAACGTCAAGTGAGTCGATCTTGTCGCTCTCCGGCGAAGCAACTCACTTCCTACACTCCGGTCCCTGCCTTTCCGATCAGGAACATAAATCGATCAATTTCCAACTAACTTCCAGTATCCGTCCCTTAACTCTCCGATTAGGTATTTGTTCCATAAAATCCAAATCTATTTATTAAATCCAAATTCCATATGTTCAATGAAAAAACAGAAAAAACTAAGTGCTGCCTCTCCAGGCAGAGCGGTCTACTACCATCTCAGAGCATGCCTGGGAATTGCTCCGATTCCCTTACATGTGTAAGTGGCATAGCCGCTTTATTTTAGAAACAAAACCGAAAAGATTATTTGATGACCGAAGTTCAAATACTAAACACGGCCCTTGCCATCACGATCAGCTGATGATGAGTCGTGACCCCGATCCAGGGTCATTCCTGTTTGGTGCAGGCGGTAGCTGCTCGTGTTCTACCGCTATTATCCGGTTCCTTACATACTGTGGAAATCTGCCACTCCTGATGTGTTCTTCCACCATGTCCTTCAAGTGGCGGCATTCATCTGTGGTGTGCCCTTCTAATTCATGGAATAGGTAGTACCTCCCGCTCCTGTGCTCACGCTCTGTAGGATTCCTTATGGGTGGTTTTTGATAGGGGAGTTGGCCCCGTGTTTCCAAGTAAATTCGTTTAAGATTCTCCTTCAAGTCTGTGTATGTGGTGAATTTGGGTTCCCGGTCTCTCCTCCATTTGTTAGAACCATCATATCCATCATCCTGCTTTCGCTTTCCTTTATCCATCCTACGTCCTTCTCTAGACATTCCTTTGCCTTGCGCGGCATTCACCACCTACCATTCGACGCGTGCATCCTCTAATCATATAAACCTTTCCGCCTCATGATAGAACTCCCTGAGATCCTATGGTGGATCCTGTGCCAATGAGTCCTTGAACTCAGTTCCTTCTGCAATTCCTGCTACTACCGCCATCAAAATAATTGATGGATCTGAGCGATCCACCAAAGCCAAGGCTGCATTGAACCGCATTATAAAATTCCTTACGGACTCTCCTATCCTCTTCTTCATCGATGCCAATGTCATTACGTTCTTGGTTCGTGTAACGTGGACCCTGAATTATCTCATGAAGGATTCCACTAGTTCGCCCCATGTCCTAATCGATCCATTCTCTAACTGCCTGAACCAAAGCGCAGCCAAATTCGTCAAGTATAAAGGGAAGCATCTTTCCATAACCCCTCAGATGCTCCCAGCACTTCCATATGCCTGATGTATCTGGTTACGTGCATAGTTGGGTCTGACTTCCCATCATAGGCCTCTAGCATTGGTAGTTTGAATTCTGGAGGGTTTCTTACGTTTCTGATATTTGGAGTGAACGGACTCCGACTAACTTCCTCCAAGCCTTCGGTCGGTATCCCTCCTCACATAATCCTTCTTATTAATCCAGCCATTCGCTCGTCTCCATCCGGGGTCGGCCTCCTATATGAGTTTCCATCCTGCATCCCATGTCCTGGAGGGTATTCTAGGTAGTACTCTTCATGTTGCTCATTCACCTTTGCATCGGCCCCAGCCTGTTGAACTTCATTCATAGGCCTTCCAATATCCGATCCTGAGGGTTTTCCCCTAGGCCTTTACTAATTCCCTTCACGTCCTCCATTCTGGTTCTGGATCTGACCTCCAGAGATTTCTATAGTTCCAACTCCTTGTTCTACATTGCCGGCAGCCGCGGTTGCTTCATTTCCTGGGTTCTGGGTTCCAGCTGTGCCCATTTTCCTGAAAAGATTCTGCATCATCTTCTGTTGGCTCTTCAATAATCTCTCATACATGGAATCCATCATTGTCCGCATCTCAACCTTTGTGATGTAGATGGATGTCTGCTCTGCTCTAAAGGAAGCCTCTTGACTTCTCTCTTGATGGCTCCTTTCTGGTAATGTAATTCTAACTGATTGCCTAACCATGGTTCCTCCTAGATCTGATCCTTTAGCTTTCAAAATCTGAACTCCAAATCTAATATAGAGGGTGCTAGTCTTCTTGGTGAAAGCACCAAAGTGTTTGCGCCAAAAATGGTCACAAATCCCAAAAGTAGTGAAAGCACCGGTGTTTACACACAAATCCTCAATATCCTAACACAGATTGTAGATCCAGATAATGTAGAGAGCAAAAATGAAGAAATAACAAAGTTAAAATGAAAGAAAGTAAGAGAAGACAAAAGATTTATAGTGGTTCGGCTATCTTCGGCATACGTCCACTTTGAATTAATCTTTTTATTGCTTTTATACTGTGATTACAGTTACAATCCTTTGAATGTCAATAAGCAAAATGGCAGAGTTTTTCCAAAAGAGAAGAAGATGAAGAGGAGCAGAGAGAAAAGACCCCATTTTAGTTGCAATGGAGGTGCTATTTATAGGTGTGGAGCTGGGAATATCTGCCTTGAATCTAGGAATACTCTTTCTTAAGTCCAAATGGGCCCACATGATCGATCTGAAGTCATTTGGGATCGATCCTTGATCGATCCATAGTGAGTTCGTATCGATCATAAACTGCCCCGATTGAGCTGAGATCGATCATGGTGAAAGATGATAGTGCAAGGTCCTTGCTCTCCAAATTTCATGAAGTTCGAACGCGTAGATTGTGAGATATGATCGACCTAAGTTTGAGTTTGTAAGTGTAGGCTTATGATCTCGTATCCATCATCTCGTATCCATCATCTCGTATCCATCTTCTGGTATCCATCATCTAGTATCCATCATTTCATATCCATCATCTGGTATCCATCGTCTGGTATCCATCATCTGGTATCCATAGCTTTCGCATCGACCCAAGTCTTATACAGTGATCCATGTTTTGCGCTCCATTCCTTGACCGCTTCTTTCGTATCGATCGATACGAATGATCGATACAAAATATGCCTCTGAATCCATCCAGTGCCCTTATCTTTGCATCGATCGGATATGCTCTGGTGAAGTATGCTTTTTGTATCGATCTGATGCTGCCTTCAATCGATACGAATTAGATCGATACGAATCATGATCGATCTGAAACAAGATGCAAAGTGCGCTATCAATACCCTTTTCCATCCTGATGTCGTTTGATCGATACGAATTATATCGATACGAAAGCACCAATCCACATCCATCAACCTGCATCCATTGATCAATAACTATTGATATGTATCCAGCCTGAGTAGCGAGTCGAGTTGTGCACATTCGTATCCATATCGATCGATACGAAAGTATCGATACGAAATGGTTTTCCATGAACATTGATCCATCCATAACTTGAGCATATGAACTCCGTTTGTCCTAAAATTCGAAGTGTAGCCTCACTGGGCCTTGTTTATCCTTCCCGATCAATCCCACCTTGATTGGAGCTTGGTCCAATTTTGACGGTATCGATCATAGCCTTGTTTCCAATCGATCTCCAATCCTGATATCCATCCTTTTTAGCCAATTTGTTGATATCCCGGCCTTAACCAAAAGGCGTGCTAACAAGCATTATTAGAGATAGATAGAAATCTAAACTGACTGCTGAAATAATAAAAGGATAGGAATACTAACTATGACCACTACCTTGGAATTTATGTATTCCTTGGATAACAAATTGTCACATCAACATCAAGCGTGAGAGAAAAGAAGATTTCTCCAACAACAAAGCACATCCAACTCCAATGACCTATTCCTCTAAATCTATCTTGTGGGTTGTAATGAGGAGGGGTCAGAACAACGTTCAGGTGACTGCAACTCTATAAACTATCCATTATATAAATTTATACCAATTGCTTTCCATTTAATTGTTATGTCCATTAAGATTAGCAATTCTAATCTAACCTTGCATACATGATTACTTACTTACCTCTCCCAAAGGTACAAAATACTTATGAAGCCTTATCAACCATCCAATACTTCCAAACCCATTTGCCACTTAATACTTCTAAATATGAAGCGGGCTTCCATAATACTTCTAAATATGAAGCGGGCTGACTCTGCCATTTAAGATCTCAATCAAGATAGACCCTTCATTTAAGATCTCAATCAAGATAGACCCCTTCATTTAAGACCTAAATCAAGATAGACCTCGTCATTTAAGACCAATTCCCAAGGTGATTTTCTAACAATGTTGTCAATGGTCGACGGGTCCTAGTTATAAAGACCGCTAGCGACTATTAAGGCTTCTGACATTTAACGTCCAACTATTATCGCATCTATCGCAAATAAAATTATAGCCACGTAAGAGAAAGTACCTGTTAACAAGAAATCTTGTCAACATCCTCAATTCTATTCATAAGATGATTCAATTTAAACGATACCAAGTTATTGAGAAGATCTACTCCTTCGGAAGCAAGCCTTTCGACTAGATTAACATAGTCGAAAGGGTTTAAAGTGTGTGCTCTACCCCTCGATCAAGTTAACTCAATCGAAAGGATTGATAAATCTATCTCAACCTTTCGATCAACCTGACTTAGTTGAAAGAATTAATAAAGCTATTCCAGCCCTTTAGCAAGGTTGGTATAGTCGAAAGGCCTCAAGGAGTTAGCTTTGGGATATAGTTTTGAGAACTACATCTGAAAGTCTTATCCTCCAAGTGGGTCGAATGCAGCTGATCATTCATACTCTAAAGACCTTTCAATCATGTCGAAAGGTATCATTCAGTTCCTTCCAATTATGTCGAAAATGGTGTTTACTTCATTAGTATGACCTAACTGCTTTCGACTGCATGGTCCCATTACTCTTGCAATGGATACTCTTCGAAAGGGTCACTGGTATGTTTTGGGGTTGATCCCATTTGAATGAGTTCCACTGCAATTGTTAGCTAATCATAAGTTATGATTCCTTTTGAAAACACCTCTTTCGATCGGGTCGAGAGAGGTTTTTCCCTCTCGGAACAGTCCTAGCTTATTATTGCCTACAATCCACTTAGTTTTCCTTTTTATAAGATCGATCTAGGCATTTCTTTAGTGTTAAGTATAGGCTCCGATGAGATGTGTATCGACTGGAAACGCCCAAGCCGATCTTATACATAGCATAGATAAAAAGAAATCATGAGAAAAGGTTAGAATCATGTGCAATTGATCATTAGTCTAGCTAATGATCTAAGTGATCTTCCTCGCCGCCAATATCCTTAATGATCAAGCCATTTCCCCTTTTTATTCATAAACCAAAATAAGATACAAGATATAGAGCTTTTTCCCTAATTTGATTTAGGGTTTCTTCAGAATACATTATCATTAAGAAAGCAGAGTAAAGAAATTGAATTCAGGATTCTAGAATTCGGTCCCCAAAACTGGACCCCTTGGGTCCTATTTATAGATGCAGGTCGACCTCCTTCCGTGCCATCGCTTTTGACTGGGTCGGAAGGACCCCTTTTTATAGGCTGCTTCAAGCCTTTTGACTTGGTCGTAAAGCCATGACCCTTTCGATGTTGTAAGAAGGTATCCTCCTGTGCCTCTTGGTTTACTCTTTCGCCTCCTTTCTCTTTTCCAAACCTTTCGACTTAGTCGAAAGAGGCCTTTATCATCCTTTCGCCTTTGCACTACAACAACAGGACCTTTAACAGCGTTTTAAAAATGCTATAAAAGCTTTTAACAGCGTTTTTATGTACGCTGTATATCGACATGTAGTTAAATGTCAGGGATATACAATGGCAAGAAATAAACGCTGTTAAATGTCCTTTTTAAAAGCGTTTCCCTGGTGTCATGAAATCTTTTAACAACGTTTGGTTGGGTGCAGTTAGAGATCTTTCTTAGCGTTTGTTTCGTGCTAAGATAATATTTTATAGCGTTTTTTCAATGCTGTGATTTTTATTTACAGCGTTTCGTTGTTGCAATAGATCGTGCTTTATGTTTTTAGATACAATTTAGCGGCATTTTTAAAACGCTGTTAAAACTTTCAACGGCGTTTTAAAAACGATGTGGAATGTTTTAGCTGCATTTTAAAAACGCTGTGGAATGTTTCAACAGCGTTTTAAAAACGCTGTGGAATGTTTTAACAGCATTTTAAAAACGTTGTGGAATGTTTTAATTCCATTTCAGTAAACATCCGCCACAATGTGCATATATACCGCATTTCAAAATTAGCATATTATATCAATATCACATTTCAAAATCAACATGTTATATCAATACCACATTTTGGACACATATTTGATAACCAACGTATGAAATTTCATAATCAAAATACACAATATTCTTACACCAAACATAAATAGTTTGTCATCAATAGTTCAAAAATAAAATATAGAACAAGTAGCAATAGCAAAACAAAAGCAAGTAGTACATACGTTAAAACCAAAAAGTAGTTCTAGCAGCAAAAATAACTTCGATCCATAACTCGTTGCAACCTTTTTTTACATCACAGTCATCTATCTACCTGTAAAGCAAAAGTAATGCTTGAGAATAAATTCATCAAAAAAGTGTACACAAAGTTAAATCGGATTCATAATGCAAACACTAAATATTCATCACACTATTTCAGTAGACGATTGACTAATATAAAGTATACAACATGCTATAAAATTTAAAACAAAAAAAACTTAAATGAAGGTCAATAATAGTAAATGAAAGGTCACTGTAACGTGAAAGGACCATATGCCCAATTGGACAAATGCAAATACGATTCTATGTTGCTTTGGAACATTACCACTGACATCCTATCTCTGCCTTGCTTTATAATCACCTCTAAAACCCATTACAAAACTGTCTGCTACTTCATACAACCTCCACCATCCCCTGTTACAAACTGTACATATCCATCCAAACCGAAACACACTGCACAATGCCAAACCAACTCCCACTGCAATTCACTGCCTCAACAATATATTATGCTTCAACACCAAACACAGCAAACAACGGTGCACACATCTACGTTCAACTGCCTCTAACTGCAACAGTTCAGTGCAACAATCAAAACCACCTTAAACAACCCACGGTTCCACTTCCTCCACTCATCCCCACCTCTCTGTTAGTCTGTCATCCCTGTCAACATTTCTTTGCTTGCCTTCAACATTACACTGCTTCTACAACTCCAAACCGATACCTCCGCCACAATCATTTCCAAATTGATACCTCCACCTCAATCATTCAGTTAATGAGCACATTTATGCATCCAATTTCTTCAACCATCTTCCCGCACCACAACTGATCAACTTCACTACTGCAAACATAAGCCTCCACATACACTTACATACAAACTATCAACTAACTCACATTATCAAACTTCTTACTACATCACCATACAACATCATAAGATAAAGCTTCTTTTCATCCACTGACCCACTCTCCCTCTGAAATTTATTTGACAAAGAAACAAGATGAAAAATATGCAGTTTAGCTATTTGATTGATATATCATCACTGAGTATTTTTGAAGGTTGAACTACATTGAAAACATGATAAGCGCTATGCAGTTTATCCAATTAATGTATATTCAGTATTGGCAATAATGTTAGGCTGCTAAATGGCTGTAATTTCATGAATATTAAAAGTAAACTATTTTCGTATTAAGCAAATCAGGAAGACGCCCACTTTGAACAATGAATAAAGTCACGACATTGCAATATAGGTGGACAATGGATACTAATTACTGAACTCTGTAAAACAAACACATTTTCTCATCCTAATAAGCTAATATCTACAAAACACCCACTTTATATATGCTTTATATATGAATATTAAATTTATATGTATAAGTTGTCTTGCCATGAGTGAGCTCCCCACCCTGAAAGCCGCCCACACCCACTTATATTAAATTTATATCCTTAGTGGGTGTTTATATATGCATAAGTTTCTCATCTACATAAAATGTTTTATTAAACTACTAAGGATAAAAACATTAAATTTAATAATTAACGATCAAATATAAGAGTAAGTTGGACTAGTATTTCAAAAGTTAGGCTTAGCATTTTCAAAAATTAGGCTGCAAAATAAAAGAATTGGTAATCTGTGGTAATAAGTAGATTTTATATGAATAGTTTTCTTCACAAACACTTTAAAATACACTCATATGAAGTCGTTTATGCTTTAATGTAACTTTTAAGCATGTATCCATATTAATATGCAACTTATATGGTTGGAGTAAACATATATGCACCTCTTTTATCTGTCATACCTGCACTTTAACAATATGTGGAAGAATTACTTCTGCTAGCCTTTTGTTTTGAATCGGAATATTGACCCTGGAAGTCCTGGGAAAATAGTAAGGAACTTGTACCACCTATAGTTTATCTTCATGTGAAATTAGTCATATTTTTAAAAGTTTATTTAAAGCATATAAGTATAATTAATAGAATAGTTAATGCATGAAACAGATATGCAACAAAAATGAAAAGCCTGAGTTAAAATATAAATAAAACAGTTTGGTCGGTCGTGGGACAATAGTAAAGAACTTATATCCACAATTTAGTTTTAAGGGCGAATATATGAAAATCAAGACGGTTGATTTATTCCTTTAACTATTTAAAAGGAAAAGATGGTCTTTGGACTAGCCACTGCAAATAAATTCATTGAATAATACATAGTTCAGAACCTAAGAAAGCCATAACAAACCTTTTAGCAGTAATAATAAGCAATAAACTGTAACTATAAAAGAGACTTGCCTTTAACTTCACAATCAAGCATCCATTCATCAACAGGAGTACTCCAAACTCTGCAACCAAAAGTCAGACACAAGAAGTTAACCATTATTCAAAATTGCATATTTAAAAGCTACTCATTTGTATGATTACAGATACTGCATTTTGTATTTGATTATATGAACCAGTATTTGATTGATGCAATGTACAAATTTCATTTTTTTTAGTATTAACATAGTGTTCAAATATCCACATTTCTATGCTTTATATTATAACTCATAATAGAATCAAGTGATAAAGTCACACAAAACACAGTTGCTATGATTGCTAATGCTACTGCTAAGGACCTATATTATATTTTCTAGTTTGGGTTGCTATACAATTAATTTATCCATTACACCATTTGCAAAGTGTAGGTAAGAGAATAATAACCAGTGTGCACTGCAATATAATTTAAAACATATAAATGTTTAATAACTCCAACAAAGTTCATGTTCTTTTAACATATTCTAAAAAAACTCAAAATTGAAAATAAAATAAAACAACATTAGAATTTTAAAAATAACTTAAAAATAGAAATATTTAAGTTAGACGAAACTCTTGAGACTACGTTTGATATTTTGACCCATATAAAATCTATTTTTTTCTTTCAAATACCTAACTTAAATAACAGTATTCGAATTTTTGTAAACATAATATATATTGAAAGACAATGTTATGTTATGGAAATTTGGAGTAAAATAGTTGACTCACACTATATACTTCTTAGAATCAGGAGGCCATAATTATGTAATTGTGGTTTAAACACATAAGCAACAAATTTCTATGCCATATGACTCAATTTCTTTGTCACGTAACAAATTTTAATGCCTACATAACATTAGTACCAATACCAATTAGTCATTCGCAATGAATCAATGTTAAATACTTTACCCAAATAGTATGAATCTAACAACTGGAAATATTAGATAAAATATATAGTTGCATATTACCTGCTTTTTCTTTTGCTACATTATATATCATATCTGTTAGCATCATCCCACTCTCCACAGGCATCATGATAAACATGTTATCGATACTAACAACATGAACTTGCAAATTTTTATTTCTAACTTGCAGATTTTTATTGCAAACGTGTTATCATATGCTTGCATATTTTTATTTCTAACTAGAAATTTTATTTTCTGTTGCATTGTTATAGCAAAAGTATTTTATTTTGGTACTTTAGCAAACACTGACACTATGGACAACACCAAATTATCATGTACAATTACAATGTATTATCTATATACAATGTATTATCTTTAAAGTGGTTTCTCTTATACCAACTCTAGAAGCATGTAAGCTTATGAACAACTATTTAACGGTGTTTTTTGTATTCATTTTTTTGTTTCTATATGGAGCGTGATTTTTCCAAATGATATAAAAGGCAAAGATGTGATAAACGCAATATAATACTTCAAATCTACATCAATATTTTGAATTATTTTTCTTCAGCACACAACCACATGTAGATTCAGTTTTTTAAGATTTTCGGTGAAATACCCTACACATCACCAGATTATCACTTTCTTAGATCACCAGGCCCGCTAAGGTATGGAGTGAAGTGTGCAGTAGATTGCTAATTCCAGGTTAACTTGATAATGGTTTGAAATCAATGAGTTATTATTTTAAAGGCTTTTTTTTATTTTCTATATTATTTTTAAAGAACAAAAAAACGAAAAAAGCAGATAATTAGCACCTAATCGGTCAAAATATTCATTACTAATGTAAAATTAAGGGTACTATTCCAGGTTTGGTTCTGTGTAAATTTTGTATTGAAATCCAAGGAGGAAAATGTTATAAAATGAACATCATGGAAGAAAAATTACTATCAGTATGACATCTAATATTCAATCATCGTTTACTAAAGGAAATATACATCACCAATCTTTTTTCCCACCAAACATATCAGTAATGACTTTGTTGAGAGCGCTGCATATAAAATGAAGGTACAACTTTCTTAGGTATGTCATTATATAAACATGCATAAAGTTGGCTATAATGGAACATATACTTGGTTATAATACATAACATATTTTGTGCATATTATAATGTGATGGTTAATAGGCGCAAGCAAGATGCTCCAACATATCACGCAGAGACAGGCGCATAGGCCATAAAAAAGTATATACTAACAAATTCATCATCTACAAGATGGGTACAAAAATCTAGAGCAAGATCACCATTCCATCAAATATCATAAGACAAATAAACTGAGTGATTTGCAAAGAATCTGCAACCTTATTACCCACATTGAAAATATAGCGGTAGTGCTTTTAGTATTTATAAACCTATACATTTCACCTAGGCCGCTCATGACAAGGGTCATACCTGCACTTATTTCTATTAATAATAGAAATAAAAGAGATAAATAATTTAGGAGTACTTGATTTGTTAAAATTTTCAAAATTAACATATCAAAATACCAATTGGCTAAATAATATATTAACCAGTAAAAGTAGCGCATTTCCATTGTTTTTTTGGCCATTTTATTTTTTCAACTATATTTTTCCTGATAACAAATGAGAATATTAAGACAATAAAATATATGTTTCAACTAATGAAAATTTATTCTTAAAATGTAAATAATTTTCACATTTTGAAATCAGAAGGGAAATCTTTTCCCTTACACACTATTTTACATATGGAAGTCAACTCTGCAGGCAAAAATTACAGCATATTTCTAAACCTGTTCACCTTCCAAATTTGACAAGGCATAAAAAATTTGATTAGCTTAATTGGATGAAAAACAAACTATTCTCAAAGAATTATAGAAATACAAAATATACCTCATTCAGTAATCAAATTCGCTGATAGCCATAGAGGAATTGGCATATCGTTATCATATTAGTTGCTGGTCGACTAACCTGTAGGTGCAAAGTTTGGAGGAGCAACGTGGGAGCTAGCATGGCGTCGTCACCTGCCGTGTCGTGCGATCTGAATGAAGCAATCGGGCAGGTCGCGATTTGTAATTGGTGGTTTTTCGATCGATATTGTCCTTGCGGTTTCTCTATTTGGTGGTGCATGGGGTCTTGTCAAATAGCCAGTCCTGGCGATGGTGTAAATGGAACCCGAGGTGGAGGTGAAGATAGAGGTGGAGGATGATGCTACGTGAATAGAGATAGAGACGATGAGAACTAAAGTTAGGGTTAGCGAAGAGGGAAATGGAAAATTTGGGGAAGAGTAAATTAAGAAAAAGACAGCCAGTAAAAATTGAAGAGCGCGTATTTGTGAACTGAATAAAAATACCAATCTCGGCGTTTGCACAGTAAGAAAGTGAAAAGGGAAAAAAATCAACCGCAGGTAAGTAATAAACGTTGTACTGTTTTGCTGTTGATATGTAATTTTGTTGTAGTGTTGTTGACTTCTAAGCACTACTTTCTTCATAGCACCTTTTGACATTTTCGAAAGGTCTTCTCAACGCACCTTCTCCTTCTTTGTTGTTATTGAAGGTAAGTTTAAAGCTTTCGACACCGTCGATAGATCGATTATATTAGTTGTGACGACCGCCCATAACCCCTGCACTGAACCTAGAGGAAGTGCGCTGTAAAGTGTGCTAGGCAGCCATGGACGATTGTCAGGGTAAATTAAAAACAACAGAATTTATCGTATCACTCACAGCGCATGGACAAAATACAATAGAACATATACATAGTGAAGCTTCACAGAATAGAATCTCATCAATAAAACTTCATAATAGTTTAATACAATCATATGAATAGTCAATACATCAAGCCTCACTACATAACACTCAGAGAATATACAAGCAGCGGAAAACATCCAGTACATATAGTAAGAAATAATATGCAAGCCTCCAGCTCGTCTTCGTCATCAGCATCGTGGAAAGTAAGAACAGCACCTGTCACCTGCTACCTAGTCTGCCCGTCCCAAAATGGACGAACAGCCCAAGGCAATAAGAGTTAAAACATAAAGCCTTGAGTCGGACAACAGTCTTAGTGAGCAGTAAATTAACTAACAACATACCAAAAGAGCATAAAGGAAAAGGAATAGGAATACAACCCTCCCACTCCACCTCTTTCTACAGTGATAGCCCCCAGACACACACTAAGTAGAAGCAATCATAGCAAAGCACACAATTTAAGGTAAAGCAATTATCACTCGAGTCAAGGGCGATGTTTTCCAAGTACAAACCCCCAAGGCCTAAACCAAGATCAGATAAGCACCCAGAAAATACCGCTCTTGAGACCGAATGACGATACAACCAAACATCCATGACTCTGGCTATCACTGTTATCATTGCTTCGATATCATTGTTAATTGAATGACCGACACATTCTTTCAGCCATCCGTCAAGGGCTAATGGAAACCCCAGTTCTAGACATAACTCCTGCACGTCATCGTGACCCGTGCCTAGGACTATCGAATCTGCCCAGAGTACTTGACTATCAATCATTAGCCTTCAGGGACTATCGAATCTGCCCAACGTACTCTTGCTTTGAGCATGCTAGAACCTTCAACAACAATGAGATCTCAGCCTTCTAGTCATCCTCCTCGACGACTATTTCCATACTAGCTCAAGCGCCTCTCGAGCAAACCATTATCCTCTAACTCGAACCATATCACCGAGTTATCAACTTGCTTGGAATGATCCCGCCTGGATTAGACCAAGACTATCTCATATCATGCTTCGCCTCATCATCATCATAGCAAAGCTTCATCTCAACATCATCATCAAATCTATTCATATGAGCTTCATCATCCGCTACATATGCCACGAGCAGCTTTTCCAATTCAAGAGCCTTTCCCTTAGCTTTCGAATCATCTTCGACCAACTTGTCTAATTCGAATCATCAATCATCTAATTCATAGGAATCAATCAAGTCAAACATTAATCCAAGTAGTCAAGCATTCAAATATAAGCTAAATGGACAATTATAACAATAATGGCAATTTCGTAATTAAAGAGTCGAAAGTCTAATAAGCATGAAAACATGAGCAATGTCTCTATAATCTTGATGAATGAACTTGCATAGGTTAACATGTAGTAAAATGGATGTCAAATCATCATGAGCAATGGATCTATATGGATCTACACATATGATTAGGAAAATGCATGGAAATCTCTACTTTAACACCAAATCAAACCAACGATCCGATATACTCCTTTGGATCCGTGTGAGAGATAATCACCACTCACCAAATCACCTAAACAACCCCAAATCAACACACATCAGATCTGGACAGCGAAGGATCTAGCTTGATCTATCACGAATCCGCTTCAAACGATGAAATCTATCTTCAATGGATGAAGATAAGCTCTTGAATCTTCAACGATCTTCGATTTGGATGGAAGGAAGCACAAGATTAAAGTGGATAAAAGAAGTGAAGAAGTGTAGAAGTTGAGCTCTCAAAATGGCAGCACTTCGTCGCTTCGAAATCCGGATCCCAAAAAGTGAGAAATGGACGAGTATTTATAGGCTGAAAACCCTCTTAGGTCGCCCACTTTTAGGTCGTCCACGACCTATAGAGCCCACGACCTACGACCTATCAAAGCTCCTCATCCTACGACCTAACGACATAGCAGCCTAACTCCTAAGTCGCTCGCGTCTTATCACTACACGACCTAACACATGCGCCTTAACGACCCAGCGACTTAACAACATGTGTGCTTCCTCAACCTAAAAACACTACGACCTATACTGCGCGCGACCTAACAACTCAAGCGACTTAGCAAAGTTACGACCTAACCAAGATGCGACCTAACACAGACCGCTTCCTTGCGACCTAACAATGCCTCGACTCAGCAACTCACGCGACCTAACTACTCACGCGACCTAACTGGGTTACGACTCAACTCCTAAGTATTCTACGACTTAACTACGCGCGACCTAGCAATGGCTCCGTCCTAACGACTTAATAACCATGCGACTTAATAATGCGCATCCAAGTGACCTAGTAACAGCTCCGACCTAACACACCCACGCAACCTTACGACTTAACCAGGCTACGACTTAACTTCCTTAGGTCGTCGCCGACCTACCCCTTAGGTCTTTAACTCGCCAAAACTCTTAAGTCGTCTAAATCCTATAGGTCGCCTATTTCCTTAAGTCGGCTACGACCTAAGCCTCAACATAAAATCTTACGACCTAACTCTTAGGTTGTCTACGACCTAACCACGCTAACTATTGGTTCTCCTTAGGTCGCTGCTGACCTACCCCTTAGGTCGCTCAAAACCTTAACTCGGTCAGTCTTCTTAGATCGTCTATCTCTTAGGTCGTACACTTCCTAAGTCGGTCACTCGACCTAAGCCACCCTATACGACCTAATTTCCCCACGACTTATCCAAATGCCTAGGTCGCTCCAAACCTTCCTACGACCTAAGGCTTAGACTCAAGACGACTTAGCAACAGTGCGACCAAATGTCAACTGTTTTACGATGTTTCAATCCGTAAAATACGTGTCGTTACATTCTCTCCCCCTTAGGAATTTCGCCCCCGAAATTCCAAACAACAAGGCAATCAAAGACTATTCTGCACGCCTACCATCCATAGCAATCAACAAACCATGCATCCAATTCTAGCTTAGCGTACAGAATTCTAACACCAGAACAAGTTACAATATCGTGAGATGACACGACACCTTAGGGCCATACCTTGAAGAGTTCAGGATGAGCTGCCTTCATCCTCTCTTCCACCTCCCACGTACAGTCGTTATCATCATCACTCCATTGTATCTTGAGTAACTTAACTATCTTCCTCCTAAGCTGTTTCGTGTCGGTTTCCACAACACGAAGCGGCTTACGAGGTCTCTTATCAACTGGATCAACTTCAAAATCTTCACAGCTATCAGCAGAAACCAATGTATTTGAGTCGTGCACATACTTCCGTAGATACGATACATGAAAAACATTGTGCACACTCGACATCTTCTCTGGTAACTCCAATCTGTAGGCGAGCTTTCCAATTCGCTCAATGATCGGAAATGGTCCAACAAATCTCGGAGTCAGTTTTCCTCTCTTCCCGAATCGAATAACATTCTTCAATGGAGAAATCTTCACAAAAACCATATCACCTACGTCGAATTCCAAATCCTTACGACGCTTATCAGCATAACTTTTTTGACGATCTTGGGCTGCCTTCCTTCGTTGCCGAATGATCTCTATACAATCTGAAGTCTGTCGAATCATCTCTGGCCCAAGTATCAGCTTTTCTCCTGTCTCTAACCAACATGTCGGAGAGTTACACGGTCTTCCATACAATGCCTCATACGGTGCCATACCAATGCTCGACTGGTAACTGTTGTTATATGAAAATTCCACCAAATGAAGGTGATCTTCCCATGATCCTCCGAAATCCAAAACACAAGCTCTGAGGAGATCTTCCAAAACTCGGTTGACTCTCTCGGTCTGATCATCTGTTTGAGGGTGATAAGCTGTACTTAAACACAACTTGGTTCCCAAAACTTCCTGGAAGCTCTTCCAAAATCCACTAGTGAACAATGGGTCCCGATCGCTCACTATACTCTTCGGAATACCATGGAATCGAACTATCCACTTAACATACAACTCAGCCAACTTTGATGCAGTCCTAGTCGATCGAACAGGAATGAATCTTGCACTCTTAGTTAGACGATCTACGATGACCCAAATCCCTTCATTTCCCGTTCTGGTTCTAGGTAGTCCATCTATAAAATCCATCGACACTTGCTCCCACTTCCATGTAGGAACTTCTAATGGCTGAAGCAATCCACTTGGCTTCTTTTGTTCGGCTTTTACCAACTGGCAGTTCATGCACTTGGAAATAAAATTTCCAACATCCTTCTTCATACCTTCCCAGTAGTATGTTCTCTTCATATCCCGATACATCTTATTTCCACCTGGATGAATTGTCAGCTTCGAGTGATGACTTTCCTTCAAAACTTCACTTCTCAATTCATCTATATCGGGAACAACTAGTCGTCCTTGTTTTCGAAGCCAACCCTCTCGATCGACCTTGAATCCTTTATCCTTTTCTGGTTCCAATCCAGATTCCAAATCACGGATAATCTTGACAATCTTATCATCTCGCTTTTGACTCTCACCGATTCTTTCCACAAGAGTCAGTCTTATTGATAAGTTTGCCAACATCTCAGGTTCCAATTCACATCTGGGCCTGAAGTCAAATCCAGCTAAATACTCGAGATTCTTCCATTCTGAAAACATGGCTCCCAATCCTGCATGTCTTCGACTTAACGCATCTGCCACTGCGTTACCTTTTCCCGGAGTATACGCTATACCAAAATCATATGATGCTAAAAACTCTAGCCAACGTTGCTGCCGAAGATTCAAATCCTTTTGGGAGAAAAGATACTTCAACGACTTATGATCTATAAACAACTCGAATCGAACTCCCAATAGATAATGTCTCCACATCTTCAGAGCAAAAACAATCGCCGCTAATTCCAAATCATGGGTCGGGTAATTCCTTTCATGCGGCTTCAGTTGTCGACTTGCATACGCAACAACTTTATCCTTCTGCATCAGCACTGCTCCAAGTCCAGTACCACATGCGTCGGTGTAAACCACCATCTCATCATTCCCACTTGGAATAGTCAAAACAGGAGCACTCATCAATCGCTCTTTCAGGATCCCGAAAGCTTGCTCACACTTAGCTTCCCATCTGAACACTTGGTTCTTCTTCGTCAATCCTGTTAACGGTGCAGCTATCTTGGAAAAATCCTTGATAAAACGACGATAGTATCCTGCCAATCCAAGAAAACTTCTCACATCCGATGCATTCTTAGGTCTAACCCAATCCTAGATTGCTTCCACCTTAGCGGGGTCAACCGCTATTCCATTTCCAGAAATAACATGGCCTAAGAACCTCACTTCACTCTTCCAGAAGTGACACTTCGAAAACTTAGCCTTCAGCTGATGTTCCCGCAAGATTTCCAAAACAATACGCAAGTGCGTCTTGTGCTCTTCTTCAGTTTTGGAATAAATCAGAATGTCATCCACGAACACTAGCACGAACTTGTTCAATTGATCTCTGAACACTCTATTCATAAGATCCACAAAATATGCTGGCGCGTTAGTCAATCCAAACGGCATTACCAGCCACTCAAAGAAACCGGATGGTGTCCGAAAAGCAGTTTTCGGCACACTATCCTTAGCCACTCTCAATTGGTGAAATCCCGTTGCCAAATCCATTTGAGAAAACACCCTAGCTTCGTGAAGCTGATCGAACAAGTCATCTATCCTCGGCAATGGATACTTGTTCTTCTTAGTCACTTTATTCAACTCACGATAATCCACACACAATCTCAATGACCCATCTGCCTTGGTTGCAAACACAACTGGTGCACCCCATTCGGACACACTACGCCGAATGAATCCTTTCTGTAAAAGGTCATCAACCTGCACCCTCAACTCCTGCTGTTCTCTAGGCGCCATCCGCCTAAGAGGCATCACAACAGGTCTGGCTCCTTCAACTAGATCTATACGAAACTCGATCTCTCTATGCGGCGGTAACCCTTTGACCTCGTCAAAGACTCCTCGAATCCATTCGCGATTAGCACTGATGACAGTCCATCCCGTGGAACAACTAGCGAATACATGAAGCTCATGAAGATGCCTTCTTCATGCTTATATCGTATCACAATCTTTCGCCCCTCCACATTCTCAACTATCACCTCCAACCTTTCGCAATCAACCTTTGCCGCATACTTCCTAAGCCAGTCCATACCCAAAATAATTCTGAACCCCGCAAAGTTCAGAACAAAACAATCACAAACAAAAGAGCAACCATGACTCGATACAATCAGACCATGGCATAACATACACAAACAAGACGAACCCCCAACTGGATTAGTCACAACCAATGGCCTATCAACAATATCCGGTTCCAAACCCAACCGGCCTACAAGTTCACTACAAACAAACGAATGCGACGCTCCAGTATCAAACAGAACTCTAACTGGAACACCACATAGGAAAAGAGTACCTTGAACCACCACACTCTTTCCTTTCTCTTCAGCGGTAGGAGCTTTCGAAGACGATGGGACAGCTCCCAAAGCATAAGCTTGCACAATCTGCTTGTCCTTCCGTGGTTCTAGACAATTCCTCTTGATATGCCCCGGCTTGTCACAGTTGTGACACTTCATCGGCACCTTCGGATTCTTACAATCCTTGGAGAAATGGCCCTTCTGCTAACAGTTGTAGCAGGTCACTTCGCCCTTCAGCTTCTTCTAACCATCCTTACCCTTCTGCTGTTGCTGCTTCCTCTTCTTGTTTCCACCTTGCTATGGTTTAGGCTCTCCCCTGGTCACAGCAACAACAGATCCCTCTTTGGGAAACAGACTCTCATGCCTGAGAGCTTTCTCCACAAGCTTCTCAAATGAATCATCCAAATGATCCACTAACTGCCTCCCAAGATAATTATCCAAGCCTGTCACAAACTTCTCATTCTTCTGATAAGCAGAGTCAATATATGACCGGGCATACTTAGACAAAGCTTCAAACTCAGAAACATACTCAAGAACTAGTCTCCCACCTTGCTTGAGCTCCACAAACTTCTTGAACAGAACAGACTTCTGAGTTGTAGAAATGAACTTAGCTTCAAATCTGACTTGGAATTGCTCCCAAGTAATCTCTTCCTCTGGAGTATTGATGGTAATAGAGTTCCACCAATCAGAGGCTCTCCCTTGAAGCTGTCTTGATGCCAACTTCCTCTTAGTTGCATCCTCGATTCCCAAATCACCAAAAATCCTTCTACAAGCATCTATCCATCTCTGGACTTCAATGGTTGATTATGTTCCCAAGAAAACCTTTCCTCCAAGAGCAGTATAGTCCTTACACAACTTAGCAAAATCCACCGGTTTTGGAGTTTGAACTTGAACTCCAACATCCACCGATGGCCCCAGAGCTAGCATCCTTCTCATGATCGAAGTCATCATAGCTTCGAACATGGCTGCATAATCAGCAGCCCCTTCAGTAGCACGGCCTTCCCTAGCAGCTGGTCTCCCTCTTCGACTCATTCTCAATATCTATAAAAAGGAATGATTAGCACACCTAGAGAAACAACTGCATAAAGGACTAAAACTCTACTAAGCTACTATATTATATATAGTAATCATCCATCAAAATACAATTACGTCTCTCATACGTAGTTACGTCAGCGAGCGTTGGGTAAAATCGATTAACCAAAGCTCTAATACCAAATGTGATGACCGCCCATAACCCCTATACTGAACCTAGAGGAAGTGCGTTGTAAAGTGTGCCAGGCAGCCATGGACGATTGTCAGGGTAAATTAAAAACAACAGAATCTATCGTATTACTCACAGCGCATGGACAAAATACAATAGAACATATACATAGTGAAGCTTCACAGAATAGAATCTCATCAATAAAACTTCATAATAGTTGAATACAATCATCTGAACAGTCAATACATCAAGCCTCACTACATAACACTCAGAGAATATACAAGCAGTGGAAAACATCCAGTACATATAGTAAGAAATAATATGCAAGCCTCCAGCTCGTCTTCGTCATCAGCATCGTGGAAAGCAAGAACAGCACCTGTCACCTGCTACCTAGTCTGCCCGTCCCAAAATGGACGAACAGCCCAAGGCAATAAGAGTTAAAACATAAAGCCTTGAGTCAGACAACAGTCTTAGTGAGCAGTAAATTAACTAACAACATACCAAAAGAGCATAAAGGAAAAGGAATAGGAATACAACCCTCCCACTCCACCTCTTTCTACAGTGATAGCCCCCAAACACACACTAATAGAAGCAATCATAGCAAAGCACACAATTTAAGGTAAAGCAATTATCACTCGAGTCAAGGGCGATGTTTTCCAAGTACAAACCCCCAAGGCCTAAACCAAGATCAGATAAGCACCCAGAAAATACCGCTCTTGAGACCGAATGACGATACAACCAAACATCCATGACTCTGGCTATCACTGTTATCATTGCTTCGATATCATTGTTAATTGAATGACCGGCACATTCTTTCAGCCGTCCGTCAAGGGCTAATGGAAACCCTAGTTCTAGACATAACTCCCGCACGTCATCGTGACTCGTGCCTAGGACTATCGAATCTGCCCAGAGTACTTGACTATCAATCATTAGCCTTCAGGGACTATCGAATCTGCCCAACATACTCTTGCTTTGAGCATGCTAGAACCTTCAACAACAATGAGATCTCAGCCTTCTAGTCATCCTCCTCGACGACTATTTCCATACTAGCTCAAGCGCCTCTCGAGCAAACCATTATCCTCTAACTCGAACCATATCACCGAGTTATCAACTTGCTTGGAATGATCCCGCCTGGATTAGACCAAGACTATCTCATATCATGCTTCGCCTCATCATCATAGCAAAGCTTCATCTCAACATCATCATCAAATCTATTCATATGAGCTTCATCATCCGCTACATATGCCACGAGCAGCTTTTCCAATTCAAGAGCCTTTCCCTTAGCTTTCGAATCATCTTCGACCAACTTGTCTAATTCGAATCATCAATCATCTAATTCATAGGAATCAATCAAGTCAAACATTAATCCAAGTAGTCAAGCATTCAAATATAAGCTAAATGGACAATTATAACAATAATGGCAATTTCGTAATTAAAGAGTCGAAAGTCTAATAAGCATGAAAACATGAGCAATGTCTCTATAATCTTGATGAATGAACTTGCATAGGTTAACATGTAGTAAAATGGATGTCAAATCATCATGAGCAATGGATCTATATGGATCTACACATATGATTAGGAAAATGCATGGAAATCTCTACTTTAACACCAAATCAAACCAACGATCCGATATACTCCTTTGGATCCGTGTGAGAGATAATCACCACTCACCAAATCACCTAAACAACCCCAAAACAACACACATCAGATCTGGACAGCGAAGGATCTAGCTTGATCTATCACGAATCCGCTTCAAACGATGAAATCTATCTTCAATGGATGAAGATAAGCTCTTGAATCTTCAACGATCTTCGATTTGGATGGAAGGAAGCACAAGATTAAAGTGGATAAAAGAAGTGAAGAAGTGTAGAAGTCGAGCTCTCAAAATGGCAGCACTTCGTCGCTTCGAAATCCGGATCCCAAAAAGTGAGAAATGGACGAGTATTTATAGGCTGAAACCCCTCTTAGGTCGCCCACTTTTAGGTCGTCCACGACCTATAGAGCCCACGACCTACGACCTATCAAAGCTCCTCATCCTACGACCTAACGACATAGCAGCCTAACTCCTAAGTCGCTCGCGTCTTATCACTACACGACCTAACACATGCGCCTTAACGACCCAGCGACTTAACAACATGTGCGCTTCCTCGACCTAAAAACACTACGACCTATACTGCGCGCGACCTAACAACTCACGCGACTTAGCAAAGTTACGACCTAACCAAGATGCGACCTAACACAGACCGCTTCCTTGTGACCTAACAATGCCTCGACTCAGCAACTCACGCGACCTAACTACTCACGCGACCTAACTGGGTTACGACTCAACTCCTAAGTCGTCTACGACTTAACTACGCGCGACCTAGCAATGTCTCCGTCCTAACGACTTAATAACCATGCGACTTAATAATGCGCATCCAAGCGACCTTGTAACAGCTCCGACCTAACACACCCACGCAACCTTACGACTTAACTTCCTTAGGTCGTCGCCGACCTACCCCTTAGGTCTTTAACTCGCCAAAACTCTTAAGTCGTCTAAATCCTATAGGTCGCCTATTTCCTTAAGTCGGCTACGACCTAAGCCTCAACATAAAATCTTACGACCTAACTCTTAGGCTGTCTACGACCTAACCACGCTAACTACTGGTTTTCCTTAGGTTGCTGCTGACCTACCCCTTAGGTCGCTCAAAACCTTAACTCGGTCAGTCTTCTTAGATCGTCTATCTCTTAGGTCGTACACTTCCTAAGTCGGTCACTCGACCTAAGCCACCCCATACGACCTAATTTCCCCACGACTTATCCAAATGCCTAGGTCGCTCCAAACCTTCCTACGACCTAAGGCTTAGACTCAAGACGACTTAGCAACAGTGCGACCAAATGTCAACTGTTTTACGATGTTTCGATCCGTAAAATACGGGTCGTTACATTAGTTTCGAAGATATTCAAGTGTGAATGGTTTCGATGAGGTTGTGTAGCCTTTGAAAGCCTGCCTTAAAACTAGGGCGGAACCTTCTCTTAAAATTATGGGCCTTGACCGGTTCGAAAGGCTTGTATATGCTTTCGAAAAGGTTGTATTAGGGGCGAAACTTTTGATTTCGAAAGGTTTGGCATGTAAGTGGGACAACATCATCTATTCCCTTCGGAAGGGGTTCCGAAACTATCGTTGCTTGTTTATCTGTGTCGAAAGGTTGAAAGTAGCGGAGGGGTATATCTATTTCCATCTGGGTCGAAAGCTTTTGGACTATATGAGTAGTTGGTGCTTTTGACCTCCTCAATACCTGCTGGATGCCTTCGAAACATCCTCTTACGACCTTTATGAAGTCTAGATCCATTTCTTCACTTAAACCTCAATCTTACCAACCTTTTTTCATACTTCTGCTCTTAAGTAGATTTTATGGCTAACATTTTGCCTCCCCCGTATGAAAGAAGCTTTTATTTTTTTAGGACAAAGATTTCATAACTTTCTAACTCTCTATAACTTTATTTTTCCTGCAAAATTCAAAGTTAGTGGCATTTGCCGTTGTTAGCACATTATCATACTTACATAAATGTTTAGTAATTGGTCGGCATATTTATGCATTCATTTTCGGCCAGTTAATCAATTAAAATTCTAGCTTATCAGATATGTGGGTGACGTGTAATCAATTACTACTAATGCGCATAGTAGATATAGTTTACGAGCTACTTGTGGGAAATTGTCAATAACGACAAATAGGGGATATAAGCTATTATTTCAAAATCTTCTTAGAAACTTTAAATAATTCTAAAGTCTTCATCCGTATGTTGGTGAGCATCATTTAGAGTCAATGATCGTCAACTTTAACTTTGGCATTAAGAAGGCCAGCTTGAAACTTTCAGTTGCCTGCGATAATTCCAATTCTTATTGCATCATACCCCCAGTTTAGGATTTGATAAAGATTAGGAAACAACGAAATTTAACCCATACCAGGGTATTAACTTGTGAAGTTTGGAAGTTGAGAATGTGACATCTAGGATCCAGATAACAATATCCAAAAATGGTCCTCCATGTGACGTTTCAAAACCCAGATTCGGGTTTTCATGGTAAATTAAACGGGAACTAGCAAACATTGTCTTTATTTCAAATCCCTAGCCCAGATCAAGGCATATGTTAGACAATCATTTTTGCAAAAGAATCTCCAACCCAGATTAGGGCACATATTTCATAAGCAGACTTCCATAGCAGTTGTTGTTAAAATAAAAATCCTTCACCCAGATTAGGGCATACGTTAAATAACCAGAAAACTATGGGAATTATCCTTTTTATAGGAGCCACAACCCCAGATTAGGGAATTAAAGTAAAATCAACTAATAGTATCGAAATCCAGATTCGAGTATAGAGGCTGTAAGTGATCAATAATGTCCCAATACCCAGATTCAGGTATTTGTGATAGATAAATAGAATTCCGTTATTGAAATTTCACACCCAGATTAGGGTTTGAACGAGTAATTGTCTCGATACCCAAATTCAGGTATAAAATAATGAAGTTCTAAAATGAATATCCCGAAACCCAGATTCGATTACTAATTGACGACATTTAGATATTAAAGGCCCTAAACCTAGATTTGGGTATTTATAGATGATGTTTAGAAACGAAAGTCCCGAAACCCAGATTCGGGTATTTATAATCTGTGACGACCCGGAATTTTTGAGTATTTGAAATTGGAATATTTAATCAATTTTAAATATTCAGATATTAATTATTAACTTAAATTTCAAATATCGCTGTTTATTGGGTGATTTAATTATTAAATTAAATTATTTGAAGTTGGATAAAATAGTAAATCTGGCATTCTAAGCTAATTAAAAATATTTTGAAAGCTCGTAAAATTCGTAATGATAATACTAAAGATAATAGAAGCTTCAGAATGTAATTTCAAACTGTTTTATTCAGTTTTGAAATTATATCGTTTGAATCGATATTTAAAAAAAATAGCCTTCCGAGGCACAGTCTCGGAATTCGACGAAACCAGTTCTATTGGGTCCGTAATATTGTATTATTACCGGATTCCAATTTTTGTAGTGATCGGAGTTGTCGTGTGATCGTACGGTATATAAACGCCTAGAATAATTAATTGTTTTAATTCAAAATATCGTACATCTTTCCATCTGTCAAAAATCTTTCATCACAGCCGTATTTTTCTCTCAGCTTCTCCAACACGCTTCTTTTGGCTTCTCGAACACACTTTTCTTTTAAAACAAAATATCCCGAGCCTTCTTCAAATCCCTAACGAGTTTTCCTCTTCAGATTCATAAAAAAAAATAAGAAGAAAATTAATGGCCGATCGAAATCGCGTAATATTGTCTATATTCTCGTTCAAAACCAAATCCTTCCTCAGAATAAAATCAAACCTTCCCTTCCATCCTCACTCCAGATCTCATTCGAAAATGGTCGCATCCTCCCTCAAATTGAATCGCGAACCCCTGTCCTTCAATTGTTCGAACGAAGTTCAAGTGGCATAGCAGGTGGGCCGGCGACGAAGTGTTCCTTCCTACTATCGATCGAGTCGAGTTCGACGAGCTCGTTGAGGCCAGGACGTCGCGACATATTTGTGAGAGAAGTCGATTTCGACTTTCATCACAGCATGGGCTGGAGGCAGGCTTTCAGGCGACTCGCAAGGATGAAGGTCGCGATGTGGGTCATGGTATCGGAGAACGCCGCGTTCGCACGTGGAGATGAGACGTTGTCGCGATCTCGTTCAGGCTTAGGGTCAGTGGGATTGGGGTGGTTCGAGTGATGGGTGATGTGGGTTCGAGCAAGTGAGGAGGCACTATGGCTGTGGGTTGCGGGCTCGTGGACTGGGAGGTCGTGAGTAGGCAGATAGGCAGTGAGGTATTTTCTGTTTATAAATAAAAATATATATATATACATACAAGATTTATACAGAGAAAAGTAATAAGCATAGATATATACATGTTTAAATACTCGTACCTATTTAATTTAAATGTGTAAACAGATAGGGTTTTGGTTTAACAGTAAGATACAAGATAGTTATGTTTTAATTTAATAAATATATATATATTAGGAAAGAATATAAAAATATAGAGAAAAAAATAGGGTAGGTTCAGATATATAAATTTAGATGCTTACTGTTAATTGAAAATAAAATAAAATGTGTAAACTAGGTTAGTCAAATTTTCATTTAAAATTGGTTTAAATTAAGTTGTGTTAACGATAATAAAATGTGTGGTTAATTAAATTAATAAATGTTAATTTATTTTCGATTAGTTCTAATATTAATAAATCATATAAATTATTTATACAAGGTCTGAAATCAAGGAAAATCAAGTCGGGTTGGATGGATTGCAAAACAAAAATAAAAGGTGAGTTAATCTCACTCAGTTGAATTCTAATTTAAATTTAAATGGTTAAATTTAAATAATTGATTGGATGATTGCATTGATTGATGTGCTATATTATATATAGTAGTATATATAGCAATATATACATATTGGCATATGTATATATTGGAGTTGTCGATATTCCCGCATTATATAGCGGATGAGACCCTATGCGCCGCATAATAGCGGATGATTTTATATAAACCCATATACCGCGATATTCCACCTTGAAGTGGAATTGGTATTGTGCTAACATCTGTGGATGTAGGGAAACAGGTTGGAGGGATCCAACTGGATTCCTCAAAATATTTAATTTTGTTTAAATATTCTGTGATATGATTTTTGATATCCTGTGATGAATTATATGGATAATTGGATGTTATGGTTTGGTTGGACCGATTTGGATATGCTGAGTTATCAAAATCTCTAGAATGGAATTTTTGAAAAGAAATAAAAGAGTAAATTTTTAAGTAAAATAATTATAAAGAGTTTGGAATAAATTTGAGAATAAATCTGATTAAGAATAAAAGTGATTTCCAAAATTCTAATAAATATGGAAAAGAGGAATTTTGAATAAATAGAGAAATATTGAATTTAAAGAAAACTTATGTGATGTTATTTAAAGGAATAAATAATTTATTTTAATTCAATGTTTAAAAGTAATAAAAAAAAGAAAGAAGGAATTTGGGAAATCTGAAACTTGTGTTTCGGTTTAAAGATTTTAAATCATAATGAGAAATAAAATCTGGAAGTTAATGAATTTGGAAATAGATGGATTAAGTAAGGAAATTTATTTCAAAGTAAATTGGAGAATCAATTGTTAATTGATTTAAATACTTTGGGATTTGAAATTTAAAGAGAAATGAGATTTTGGAGATATAAACTGGGTTTATAAAGTAAAATAAATATCATTGGATATTTGAAAATATAAATTCAAGGTGGGAATTTATAAAGGGATATGAATTGGTTTAAAAATAAATGTTGATTTATTTTTAAAAGATATGAAGAGAAGTGTATTTCTCTGGATAGCCAAGTACGTTTTTCCAAAGAAATTTTAAATATAAGTTAAAAGTTTTAATACGTTTTAAAAAGCATATTTTAGAAAATTGATTTATTTCTAAATGTTAAGGCCTAAAGTAGTATTTTCAAAAATCTATCATTGTAGTAATTATATAAAAGTGATTTGGTAATATGTTTAAAGAGAAATTTAGTTTATATTTATAAATGGTTTTATTTTAATAAAGTATTAAAGTAGTTTTAAAATTTCAATGTTATAAAGTATATTTATAGTAAAGTCTTTTAATTTATTTTTAAATCTAAAATATTTTGTACTTGGTGATTCAGTGGAAATAATTATTTGGGAAATGTATTCCGTAAGCGGAAACTGTTTGAAATTGTTTTCAAAAGGAGTTTGAAAATAGAAATATATCTTGGAAAGATATTTGGGCAAATAAATAATGTGGGAAATTATTTATTGTGTGATGGTTGCTATGGATGTGAATTGATAGTTAAATAACCGACTATCAATATTGGCCAATGCGCTGATCGTTTCGAAGAGACCGGGATCGAGTTTCCGTATACCGGGATTCTAGGTCTGGAGACTCGAATACCACTTCGATTCGGTTTGTACGTTTCATGTAACGTGTTCAGAGTCGAAGATGGAGCTGTGAAGTGCAAGGGCTAGTCGCTACTAATCCTGAGGATATTTCCAAAATGGATGTAGTAGGAATAGTGCCTTCGGTTCCGTTCGAACCCGGGACGGACTTGTATGGACGAATGCTTTCGTGACATCGTCAGGTGGACGATGGGCATTCTAAGGGATATGTTCTGAAAAAGGTATCGTTTAGCCTCGAGCCTCATCAACCGGGAATGACTGAAAATCAGGGGTTATGCAGCAAGGCTTCGTGGGTAGCACCCACTTGAGAGTAAAGTCATCCCTGTCTAGATGTCCCTTTTATTTCGGCTTAGTGGTGCGGTTGCTGATCCCAACCGTGGGGTGATTTTATTTGGAATTATCCAGTAAGGGATGATTCCGGCCTTGTGTTGCAGGGGAGCGGGCGTACTCCTCGGTACTGTGATCTAGGCCACGTACTATGACAGGTGGTACCCCAGTGCCTAGTCATTCGTTGGAAATCCATTCTCCCTACGTGCCTGTACGGTTTTGATTGTGCCCAACTATTGTTGAAATGTGAGATGCAAGCATTTCAGCTAGATTCTATTTTACTTTCTGTAGACACTATTATAATATCAGAGGATTTTGATATAAAGTGTTTTAGCTATCGTAAGGTAAAAACCCGACATGTTTATTTGTGGCGTGGTCTTACGAGATGCTTTTGTTTTAAAAAGGATTTTTGAAACTTTAATAATCAATTTGAGTGTGATTTTCTCACGCTGGTATTCCAGACTGACTCGGGTATTGTTTTATATGATGCTCGGGTCAGACCGAGATAAACAGGTTCAGATTGTAGCTGTGGAGCTCAGGAGACGAGCTAGATGGCGATACGTACTTCCGTATTTGTTTATTGTTCCGCTGTGTATTTGGATGTATATCATTGATGTGATGAACTCTGATGATGTATTCTGTAAATATATTATATAAACAGATATATTTTTCTGTTTGAGTAAAGATATGTTTTTTATATATTATATTTTATTCCGCTGCGATGTGAGATTCTGTTGCTGATTTTCTATTTCTTCTTCTTCTACCTCTTCTTCTTTAACACAAATGGTTCGATTTTCCGGGACTGGAAAGTCGGGTCGTTACAGTGGTATCAGAGCTTAGGCTGGCGATAACCTTGGCTCTGGTGGGAATTTTGAGAGTATTAATAGATATGAGCGCGTATTTGTTAGTGAATATAAAATGGTTTTATATTGTGTTGACTTATCGGTTGAGTGTTTATAGATTCTGGTCGATGTGTGGGACGCCACAATATCGATAGGGATTTCTAAACCCTTAAACTAGGTAAATCGACACAGTATTGTTTTAAAGTAGGGTAAATGATATAATTTTACCCAAATTATTTTTGTATATAAAGAAAAGTTTTGTAAACTATTCTAGTTGTTATATATGGATGTTTGATTGTTAGGGAGTGATAATATTAAATTAGTATCATTTAGGTATCAAATTGGATAAGAATTGGAATCATAACTAAAAGCTAAGAAATAAATTTATATACAAATAAAATTTGTAAATGTAGATTATAAATGTAATTTATAAATTGGAATAAACTCCATATCCAAATGAGATAGTAATTTGAAATAGAATTCCAGAGAAATGATGGATATAAAACTGGATGGGTTTTAAATTTGGAATTTTGTGAAGTTTAAAATTCCTTTGAGTTGGAAATGGTTTCAAAACGGTTTTGGAGGGATTTTAAAGAGATAAAAGCATTTAACTCTCTTTCGGTCGCTGGAAAATAACTTCGGTGATGACTGCAGCATCATCGATGTTCATTTTCGAGTTTCTAGGAGAGAAATTGCTACCGAGTTGTTTGAAATGGGATTTGTTTGCGAACTGGATTTGGTTTTGAAAATTCAAAGGAATAGTTGAATTGCCAAAGGATTTTGGGATATAGTTGATTTCAAAGGGAATTTTGAAATTTTGAAAATTTGTAAAGCTCTGAAACTTTATTTAAAATGTTTATGGGATAATAAATAAAGTTTGGACACTTACAAAATTTGAAGTAAGTAAGGAAATGAAAATAAGTTAGAATATAAGCCAATTAATTGTAGTAAATTAAAAGAAGTAAACAAATAGAGGGTAAGTAAATTGGGGAACTTATAGAAACTTACAAATTTGAATTGTAATAAATAGATTTCGATGGCTTATTAAATAATTGAAACTAATGGAGAAAAGGTATACATGGCTAAATTAGATGTATAATTCCGAGTTAAAAAGTAAAATGTGAATGGGATTGATTGAAAATAGATGAATGGGAATGTGTTTAATTATAAATGAATGAAAGTATGAAAATGTAAGTATGTGGCTTATAAGAAATTGGAAAGTGAAACAAAAACCAAAATAAGATTTGTTTAGTATATGGGAAAATCCAAACTTGAGAAATAAAATAAAATTGAAATGGTTGCAAATGAATTAAAATGACATTGTTATTGATAAAACAAATTCAATAATAGATTGTGAATTAAAATAGAATTTGAATGTAATGGAAAGAGAATATGTTAAATTGGAGTGGAATTAATATAATTTGAATTGGAATCAATTCGAATAGTTATAAAATGAAGTGATTGTTTAATTGAATGAAATAAAATTCTACTCAAACAAATAAATGAAAAATCCAAACTTGGGATTTGATTAAAAGAAAATGAAATCAAGGATTTGAATGGAAGTTGTTGAATAAAATAAACTTAAGTTATTGGGTGGAATTGTTTGAAGAAAATAAATAACTTAAGTAAGTTGTGTGACGGTTATTTGGTGTATTGGATGTTGAGTTTAATAAAATGGTTTGGAATCAAACTCTTTGGATAGGGAAGAAATACAATGAAAGTTGTGAATAAATTTAAAATGGAATAGGTTAAATGTAAATTTAGTTGGATTTAACCTAAATGGTTCTAAAGCTGAAGTAATCCTTTATTCACATTGATATTGTCGAATTGTATTAGAAAATGGATCGTTTGAGGTAAAACGAGGTTAAATAAAATTCTATGAATTGATAGAAAGGAAATAAAATTGATTTTGGAATCAATTGTAGTAAATGTGAGTTAATATAAGCAATATAATTGATTTTTAAATCAATCGTAATAAATACGTATTCATTTGGATTAAAATGAATAGAATGTAAGTAATGAAGTGTAAACCATTTAAATGGAAGCATTTAATTTGTGTTGGGCCTAATAAATTCACTTATGGAGGTGTTTAGTGAATATTGCTTATGTTGTATGTGTTAGCTAATGAAATTAATTGAAATGATAACAAACTTTGTATATTGTCACTTACCTGTTTAAGTTGAGTTAGTACAGGTACCGGGAAGCCGTTTGGCTGGATTTGATTGCGAAATTTGCTAAAATAAATAGCTGCTTGCTTTATAAATGCTAAATAAGGTACGCTTATGCAAAAAAAAATTCAAAAATAGGAAATATGAACTGCATATATTGATATATATTGTGATTTCCGGCCTGAGGCCGATGTATATATATATTTGTGCATCCTGCGATATCGCAGAAGTCCCTCCGTACAAAGGAGACTCTGCCAAAATTTTCCATAAATTTTGGGAGTTAGAAAATTTTTGGAAATTTTCATTTACGATAAATGATTTAAATTTGTTAAGCAAATGAAGTAAAACAAATCCAAGAAGTATATAAAATGTTTATATTGGACTTAAGAAATGAATGATGAATTCTTAAGTAAATTTGGTATGGAGGAAAATTATTCTAGGTGAATAATTGAATTACGATTAAAATTTGAAGATGTGAATGGGATAAGAGTGATAAGTGAATAAAAATCAAATGAATGTGAATAAAAAGGAAATTGATATAATTGATAATCAATTGGAATTTATACGTAGGATGTACGTATATTATTTTATTCGCATAATGATTTGATCCGGATTCGAGCATAGAATTTCGAGGTAATTATACCGATCCGAGTTGGAATTTTTCACTCGATTTTCAACGGCGAACCTGGATATGGATTGTTGATTGATTCTGGATATTCTCTATCATAGTTTGTGGCTATGCAAGGAGAATGACGGTTTCTGATCAAGAAACCAGATCTAGTCCGCACTAGGAAGTCGGGTGGACGATACTAGTTCGGAAGTGAAATTGTGTGATCGATTGAGCGATCGAATGTGATATTGCGTACGAATGATATATGTGCATCGTACGGGCATAAGTAAAACAAATATTGAAATTTGTAAAGGAAATGTCTAAAATGATTTTGAAATCCTATGATTGGATATTATTGCTTAATAGGATATACAGGTGTATAAAAGCAATGGATAAATTGGGATTTTTGATTTTAGAAGATAAAATTTAATGGCCCGACAAAAAAGGCATGTATTTGAATTTCTATATGAAATTTGATTGGGTTTTTGATCCAGCCACTTGGCTTTTTGTTTCTTTTTGAGATTGGGAGGCCGTAGAGCCATTTTGTAGTAGTACCGAGCTAGCCGCGCAAAGGAGACGCTGGCGAAATTTTTCGGAAATTTAGGGAGTTAGAAAAATTTTGATAATTCAAAATTTGAATTCAAATTTAAATTTGAATGGATAAGTAGGTGTTATGGGTTGAACTTATGGATAGGTTTGGGAATGTTAGTAAGAGGGATAGTGTGTCTCTATTTAAAGAATTGTTATGGAAGGTTGTTAAAACTATTTGGATTGGGGAGATAGAACGAGTATCAAATCATTTCTCTTAACTAGTAATTTCGGGGACGAAATTCTTTTAAGGGGGGAGGAATGTGACGACCCGGAATTTTTGAGTATTTGAAATTGGAATATTTAATCAATTTTAAATATTCAGATATTAATTATTAACTTAAATTTCAAATATCGCTGTTTATTGGGTGATTTAATTATTAAATTAAATTATTTGAAGTTGGATAAAATAGTAAATCTGGCATTCTAAGCTAATTAAAAATATTTTGAAAGCTCGTAAAATTCGTAATGATAATACTAAAGATAATAGAAGCTTCAGAATGTAATTTCAAACTGTTTTATTCAGTTTTGAAATTATATCGTTTGAATCGATATTTTAAAAAAATAGCCTTCCGAGGCACAGTCTCGGAATTCGACGAAACCAGTTCTATTGGGTCCGTAATATTGTATTATTACCGGATTCCAATTTTCGTAGTGATCGGAGTTGTCGTGTGATCGTACGGTATATAAACGCCTAGAATAATTAATTGTTTTAATTCAAAATATCGTACATCTTTCCATCTGTCAAAAATCTTTCATCACAGCCGTATTTTTCTCTCAGCTTCTCCAACACGCTTCTTTTGGCTTCTCGAACACACTTTTCTTTTAAAACAAAATATCCCGAGCCTTCTTCAAATCCCTAACGAGTTTTCCTCTTCAGATTCATAAAAAAAAATAAGAAGAAAATTAATGGCCGATCGAAATCGCGTAATATTGTCTATATTCTCGTTCAAAACCAAACCCTTCCTCAGAATAAAATCAAACCTTCCCTTCCATCCTCACTCCAGATCTCATTCGAAAATGGTCGCATCCTCCCTCAAATTGAATCGCGAACCCCTGTCCTTCAATTGTTCGAACGAAGTTCAAGTGGCATAGCAGGTGGGCCGGCGACGAAGTGTTCCTTCCTACTATCGATCGAGTCGAGTTCGACGAGCTCGTTGAGGCCAGGACGTCGCGACATATTTGTGAGAGAAGTCGATTTCGACTTTCATCACAGCATGGGCTGGAGGCAGGCTTTCAGGCGACTCGCAAGGATGAAGGTCGCGATGTGGGTCATGGTATCGGAGAACGCCGCGTTCGCACGTGGAGATGAGACGTTGTCGCGATCTCGTTCAGGCTTAGGGTCAGTGGGATTGGGGTGGTTCGAGTGATGGGTGATGTGGGTTCGAGCAAGTGAGGAGGCACTATGGCTGTGGGTTGCGGGCTCGTGGACTGGGAGGTCGTGAGTAGGCAGATAGGCAGTGAGGTATTTTCTGTTTATAAATAAATATATATATATATATATACATACAAGATTTATACAGAGAAAAGTAATAAGCATAGATATATACATGTTTAAATACTCGTACCTGTTTAATTTAAATGTGTAAACAGATAGGGTTTTGGTTTAACAGTAAGATACAAGATAGTTATGTTTTAATTTAATAAATATATATATATATATTAGGAAAGAATATAAAAATATAGAGAAAAAAATAGGGTAGGTTCAGATATATATATTTAGATGCTTACTGTTAATTGAAAATAAAATAAAATGTGTAAACTAGGTTAGTCAAATTTTCATTTAAAATTGGTTTAAATTAAGTTGTGTTAACGATAATAAAATGTGTGGTTAATTAAATTAATAAATGTTAATTTATTTTCGATTAGTTCTAATATTAATAAATCATATAAATTATTTATACAAGGTCTGAAATCAAGGAAAATCAAGTCGGGTTGGATGGATTGCAAAACAAAAATAAAAGGTGAGTTAATCTCACTCAGTTGAATTCTAATTTAAATTTAAATGGTTAAATTTAAATAATTGATTGGATGATTGCATTGATTGATGTGCTATATTATATATAGTAGTATATATAGCAATATATACATATTGGCATATGTATATATTGGAGTTGTTGATATTCCCGCATTATATAGCGGATGAGACCCTATGTGCCGCATAATAGCGGATGATTTTATATAAACCCATATACCACGATATTCCACCTTGAAGTGGAATTGGTATTGTGCTAACATCTGTGGATGCAGGGAAACAGGTTGGAGGGATCCAACTGGATTCCTCAAAATATTTAATTTTGTTTAAATATTCTGTGATATGATTTTTGATATCCTGTGATGAATTATATGGATAATTGGATGTTATGGTTTGGTTGGACCGATTTGGATATGCTGAGTTATCAAAATCTCTAGAATGGAATTTTTGAAAAGAAATAAAAGAGTAAATTTTTAAGTAAAATAATTATAAAGAGTTTGGAATAAATTTGAGAATAAATCTGATTAAGAATAAAAGTGATTTCCAAAATTCTAATAAATATGGAAAAGAGGAATTTTGAATAAATAGAGAAATATTGAATTTAAAGAAAACTTATGTGATGTTATTTAAAGGAATAAATAATTTATTTTAATTCAATGTTTAAAAGTAATAAAAAAAAGAAAGAAGGAATTTGGGAAATCTGAAACTTGTGTTTCGGTTTAAAGATTTTAAATCATAATGAGAAATAAAATCTGGAAGTTAATGAATTTGGAAATAGATGGATTAAGTAAGGAAATTTATTTCAAAGTAAATTGGAGAATCAATTGTTAATTGATTTAAATACTTTGGGATTTGAAATTTAAAGAGAAATGAGATTTTGGAGATATAAACTGGGTTTATAAAGTAAAATAAATATCATTGGATATTTGAAAATATAAATTCAAGGTGGGAATTTATAAAGGGATATGAATTGGTTTAAAAATAAACGTTGATTTATTTTTAAAAGATATGAAGAGAAGTGTATTTCTCTGGATAGCCAAGTACGTTTTTCCAAAGAAATTTTAAATATAAGTTAAAAGTTTTAATACGTTTTAAAAAGCATATTTTAGAAAATTGATTTATTTCTAAATGTTAAGGCCTAAAGTAGTATTTTCAAAAATCTATCATTGTAGTAATTATATAAAAGTGATTTGGTAATATGTTTAAAGAGAAATTTAGTTTATATTTATAAATGGTTTTATTTTAATAAAGTATTAAAGTAGTTTTAAAATTTCAATGTTATAAAGTATATTTATAGTAAAGTCTTTTAATTTATTTTTAAATCTAAAATATTTTGTACTTGGTGATTCAGTGGAAATAATTATTTGGGAAATGTATTCCGTAAGCGGAAACTGTTTGAAATTGTTTTCAAAAGGAGTTTGAAAATAGAAATATATCTTGGAAAGATATTTGGGCAAATAAATAATGTGGGAAATTATTTATTGTGTGATGGTTGCTATGGATGTGAATTGATAGTTAAATAACCGACTATCAATATTGGCCAATGCGCTGATCGTTTCGAAGAGACCGGGATCGAGTTTCCGTATACCGGGATTCTAGGTCTGGAGACTCGAATACCACTTCGATTCGGTTTGTACGTTTCATGTAACGTGTTCAGAGTCGAAGATGGAGCTGTGAAGTGCAAGGGCTAGTCGCTACTAATCCTGAGGATATTTTCAAAATGGATGTAGTAGGAATAGTGCCTTCGGTTCCGTTCGAACCCGGGACGGACTTGTATGGACGAATGCTTTCGTGACATCGTCAGGTGGACGATGGGCATTCTAAGGGATATGTTCTGAAAATGGTATCGTTTAGCCTCGAGCCTCATCAACCGGGAATGACTGAAAATCAGGGGTTATGCAGCAAGGCTTCGTGGGTAGCACCCACTTGAGAGTAAAGTCATCCCTGTCTGATGTCCCTTTTATTTCGGCTTAGTGGTGCGGTTGCTGATCCCAACCGTGGGGTGATTTTATTTGGAATTATCCAGTAAGGGATGATTCCGGCCTTGTGTTGCAGGGGAGCGGGCGTACTCCTCGGTACTGTGATCTAGGCCACGTACTGTGACAGGTGGTACCCCAGTGCCTAGTCATTCGTTGGAAATCCATTCTCCCTACGTGCCTGTACGGTTTTGATTGTGCCCAACTATTGTTGAAATGTGAGATGCAAGCATTTCAGCTAGATTCTATTTTACTTTCTGTAGACACTATTATAATATCAGAGGATTTTGATATAAAGTGTTTTAGCTATCGTAAGGTAAAAACCCGACATGTTTATTTGTGGCGTGGTCTTACGAGATGCTTTTGTTTTAAAAAGGATTTTTGAAACTTTAATAATCAATTTGAGTGTGATTTTCTCACGCTGGTATTCCAGACTGACTCGGGTATTGTTTTATATGATGCTCGGGTCAGACCGAGATAAACAGGTTCAGATTGTAGCTGTGGAGCTCAGGAGACGAGCTAGATGGCGAAACGTACTTCCGTATTTGTTTATTGTTCCGCTGTGTATTTGGATGTATATCATTGATGTGATGAACTCTGATGATGTATTCTGTAAATATATTGTATAAACAGATATATTTTTCTGTTTGAGTAAAGATCTGTTTTGTATATATTATATTTTATTCCGCTGCGATGTGAGATTCTGTTGCTGATTTTCTGTTTCTTCTTCTTCTACCTCTTCTTCTTTAACACAAATGGTTCGATTTTCCGGGACTGGAAAGTCGGGTCGTTACATAATCGGAGCTCTGTTCTACTCCTTTGATGTGTGAACCCTTCAGGTCTTGTATAGAAGTAATTTGTCTAGTTTCCTCTTGAGCTTGGATGTCTTAGTCCGTAATTTGAAATGCCTCTTTCTCGAGCTTGAACATCTTAGTTCATGATCTGATGAGCCTCTTCTTTGGCTTAGACATCTTAGTCTATTGCTGAATGTGCCTCTCTTCGGGCTTGGACCTTTTAGTCCCTTGTCGAATGAGCCTCTCTTCGGGCTTGGACATCTTAGTCCATTGTGATTGAGCCTCTTCTTGGGCTTGGACATCTTAGTCCGTAGTTGTCTGGTGCTCTTGGTTAGCTCATCTTAGAAATTGGAACCAAAGACTTACTCGACCTCCCTCTAGGAGGTGCCCTGCCCTGGCCCTTTTGCGACACGAACAGGGGCTTATTCGGTGCTTTACCCTGGCCATCTCATGACGTGGATAAAGGCTTACTCCGTCCTCCCTCCAGGAAGTGCCTTACCCTGGCCTTTTGTGGCGCGGATAAGGGCTTGTTCGGTGCTTTACCCTGGCCATCTTATGACGTGGATAAAGGCTTACTTCGTCCTCCCTCCAAGAGGTGCCTTGACCTGACCAGAGGCGTGGCCAAGGGCTTGTCTGGTGCTTTAACCTGGCCATCTCATGGCGCGGCTAAAGGCTTACCTGCCCTCCCTCCAGGAGGTACTCTGCCCTGGCCATCTCGACGCGGACAAAGACTTTTCTACCATCTTAGGTAGGCTACCATCTTAGGTTGTATCCAAATATAAGGAGCATTTCATTCCCAACCATGTAGATTTTCTCTTTTAAAAAAGTAGCTCTTTATTGATTCATCTTCAGAAAATACGGCCTTAAATGCTCAGCATTCCATGTTCTGGGCACCATATTGCTGTCTGGGTGACACAATTTATAGGCTCCCGGAGGGATTGCTTTACAAATGACTAATGGTCCCTCCCAGTTTGGTCCAGGGATCCATCCGTAGGATTCTTTGTATTGGGCATTACTCTACGGAGTACCAAAGCTCCCTCGTGAAAGGATCGAGCTTTTACTCTTGAATTGTAATACTTCGAGATTCTTCTTTGATATTCGGCGGTTCTTACCGCTGCTTCATCTCTTAGTTCATGTATCAAATCCAATGATTCTCTTTTTAACTCTTGATTCTTATCAAATGCGTAGGCAATCCTTCGGTGTGAGAGAATCTCAATCACAATTGGTAGCATCGCCTCACACTCGTATGTTAAAGAATAAGGGGTATGTCCCGTTGCTGTCTTAGCAGACGTTTGGTAAGCCCATAACATAAGTGGCAGCTCTTCTACCGAATTTCCTTTTGCCTTATTTAGACGCTTTTTCAGAATTGTCTTTATGGTTTTATTTGCAGCCTCAACTGCTCCATTAGCTTTTGGATGTGTGACAGATGAAAAACTTTTAATAATCCCATTCTTATGGTAGAAGCGGGAGAATTCTTCGCTCTCAAATTGGGTTCCATTGTCGGAAATTATTTTCTGGGGAATTCCGAACCTGCTTATGATGTTCTTGATAACAAATCTCAGTACTTTCCCAGAAGTGATTTTCGGAAGTGGTTCCGCTTCAACCCATTTAGTAAAATAATTAATAGCCACTATGGCATACTTCACCCCTCCCTTTGAAATTGGCAATGGGCCAATTAAATCTATTCCCCATACATCAAAGAGCCATGGACTTGTAATTGGAGTTAATTGACTTAGGGGCAATCTGGGTATCTTTGAATATTTTTGACATTTTTCGCATCTTTTCACATAGTCTATGGCTTGGCTTACCATATGGGGCCAGTAAAACCCTTGCCTCATTATTTTCTTTGCCAGCTTTGTCCCATTTGAATGGTCTCCACAAAACCCTTCGTGTTCTTCCGTCATTAATTTTATTCCATCATTCATGCTCGCACATCTCAAATAGGGAAGAGCATATCCTTTTTTATAGAGAATTTCGTTCATTATTATGAAGGTAGGAGCTTGTCTCTTGATTTTCCTTGCTTCTCCTTTGTTGGAGGGGAGTATTCCTTTAACAAAGTATTCAATAATAGGTGACATCCAGGTATCATCGTATATGCTACTTGACCTTGGTTGGTCCACCCTTTCATTTATTAATTCTTTACCATCTTCTTTTTCCTCTCCCCCTTGAGACTTGGCTTGAGACCTTGTCATAACCAACAGTTCCTTTCCTTGTTTAGATGTTTCTTTTTCAATATATTTGGATTTTCCTGATATCCGACTGGGACAATTCATGTCTCTAGGGCTCCTCTTGAGCTGGCTAATTTTGCTAAGGAGTCTGCTTGCGCGTTTTCTGCTCTTGGAACTTGGTTTATTAAAAAATCATCGAACAAAGCAAGCATTCGTAATATCTTCTTCACATATAAGGAAAGATTGGGGTCCTTTGTCTGATATATCTGCTTTACTTGATTCACCATTAGTTGAGAGTCGCTAAGCATCTGAATTCGCGGGATTTTCAGTTCTAGTGCCAAGATTAATCCTGCTACCATTGATTCATACTCCGCCACGTTATAGGTTGCAGGAAACCCCAGTTTCATGGCATAATGCAAAAGATGTCCGTCTGGAGTTATGATTATATATCCTGCTCCAGCCTCTTGTTCATTTGATGCTCCATCCATAAATAATTGCCACATAGGCTTCTGATCCTTTTCTCTTTCTGATTGTTCCTCAATAAAGCTAGTGCACTCGTTGACAAAGTCTGCCAGCGCCTGTCCTATGATTGTAGTTCGTGGTTGAAATTATATGTTGTATTGACTGAGCTCAATACCCTATTTCACCAATCTTCCTAAAGTTTCTAGCTTACTAAAAACTTGCTTAAGAGGAAAGTTGGTCAATACCCTAATCGAGTGTGCTTGAAAGTATGCTCTGAGCTTTCGAGCTGTGAGAATCAAGCAATAGGCTAATTTTTCTATAATTGGGTATCGAACCTCTGCATCCTTTAATTGCCTACTTACATAGTATACTGGAAATTGTGCCCCGTTTTCTTCTCTAATGAGTACTGAACTAACTGCATGTTCTGATACTGCCATGTATAGGTACAATATTTCCCTCTCTCGGGACTTGAGAGTACCGGTGGTTTTTCCAAATGGCTTTTTAATTCTAAGAAAGCTTTCCTGCAATCCTCTCTCAATTCGAAGTTCTTCTTTTTCTTAATCACATCGAATAAAGGTATACACTTATTAGTAGCTTTTGAGATAAACTTGCTTAGGGCAGCTACCCTTCTGTTTAAGCTCATTACTTCCTTGCTAGTTTTAGGTTCGGCCATGTCCTTTATGGCTTGAATTTGGTCGGGACTTGCCTCGATTCCCTGAGCACTTACTAGGTAGCCTAAGAACTTTCTCGAGTGGACTCCAAAAGAGCACTTTTGTGGGTTCAACTTCATTTGGTACTTCAGCAATATTCTAAACATTTCCTCTAGATCCTCAAGATGGTTCTCAGGCTTGCTAGACTTTACCAGCATATCATCAACATATACTTCCATGTTTCTACCAATTTGTTCCTTAAAATTCGATTAACTAATCTTTGATATGTAGCCCCTGCATTCTTCAGCCCAAATGGCATTGCCCTGTAGCAATAAATTCCCCATTTAGTTATGAAGCTGGTATGATTCTCATCTGGCTTGAACATCGATATCTGGCTGTAGCCTGAATAAGCATCCATGAGGGATAACAATTTGTGTCTGCTTGTTGCATACACTAACTGATCTATCCATGGTAGCGGGAAGCAATCCTTTGGGCATTCTTTATTTAGATCCATGTAATCGATGCACATTCTCCATTTCCTATTTGACTTTTTTTACCAAAACTGGGTTGGCTAACCATTTGGGATAATATATCTCCCGAATTAATCCATTCTCAAGGAGTCTATAAACTTCTTCCTTTAGAGCATCTGATTGTACTTTGTCTAATTGTCTCTTTTTCTGCCTTACAGGGGTTGCTCTTGGATTAATATTAAGGGCATGGCACATGACAGTCGGGTCAATTCCCACCATATCGGAATGTGACCAAGCAAACACATCCTTGTTGACCTTGAGGAACTGAATCAAGTCTTTCTTTAACTCACTATCAAGATTCTTTCCTAGCTTAACTATTTTAAAAACATCATCTAGATCTACGTGGGCTTCCTCAAGATCTTATATGGGTTTTATCCTCTCTGTTTCGCCTCGGCAGTCAAACTCTATGACTATATGACCCTCCTTTGTTGAATTAGCGTCAATTCTCTTTCTCTTGCTTCCGGCAGGGATGTACCTTCGATACATAAGTTTGTTATACTTTTTAATGTTAATCTTTGCTTCGAAAGTAAGATGTGAAAATCCATCGTCCGAATGCTGTAAAATAGTAGAAGAATCAAAGTAAGCAGAATACTCCCTTTTGTATTGGTTAACTGTAGCAAAGTACATTTCTTGATAGCTAAATTGTCCCCCCCGTACAGTTCCCCGGCCTCACTTTGTCAGGAATTTTACCATGAGGTACTTTGGGGAGACAAAAGCATCGATCTCATCCAGGGCTGGTCTGCCAAAGAAGGCGTTGTAGTAGGAAGGTTGATCGATTATCATGAAAATAGTTTCAAATGTTTGGCAAGTTGGCGGCACTCCCATCTGTATGAGTAGCTTTATCTGCCCCATTGGAGTTGACCCTTTATTGTTGAACCCAAATATGGGCTCTATGCTCGGCTCTAATTTGTGCTCAGGGATGTTCATCTGATCAAAAGCATGTTTGAAGATTACATTGACCGCGCTGGCCGTGTCGACCAGAATCTTGGAGACAATACATAGCCCAATTTGTGTAGTAATCATAAGGGGGTCATTATAAGGACGATGGACCCCTTTGCGTAGCTCTTGCGGAGTGACAACCCAAATTAGGCATTGGATGTTAAGGCATGGGTTGAGGCTCTTCTTGAACAGAATAGATCCCTTCTTTAGCCTCTCTGATATATCTACTTCGGGCCCCTTTACTACTCCCTATTGGATGTGGCCCGCCATGGATCACATCAATCCTGTTGATTGGTGGGCTTAAGCTTAGAGGATCCTCATCTTCTAGCACATTCATAGCGTTGCTTGGGCGCTTCTGCGAAGCATTTTCTGTTCGTTGGGCTTTATGCAGGTCTTGAACAAATTCTTTTAGATGGCCTTCCCGGATCAGCTTTTGGATTATTCCGGCCAGAACTCTACACTCATCAGTTTTATGGCCATTAGCTTTGTGATAAGCGTAGTAATCCCCTCCTTTTTTCTACTCTAGATTATTCTTAGCTTTGAAGGAGGTTGGAAAGTTGACTCTTTCCTTAGCTATAGCATATATGTAAGATAGTGGCTTGTTTAAAGCAACTGTGTTAGCAACTGGTTCTTCCCATCTGGTCCTTTTGTGGCCACGGTCCAGGCCAAAGCTTCCCCCTTCCTTCCTGGGAATTGTTTTCTTCTTGGCGTAGTAAAGCTCATCCATCCAGATGAACTTGTCAGCTTGAAAGTGGAAGTCATGTAGATCTTTGCAGCCATTGACAAAGAGCTGCTTCCATAAAAGGGTATTCTCAATCAAGCCAGATTAGACAGCTATGAGCTTATCATGATCATCCATATCCTTGGCCTTTAAAGCTTTAGCGTTGAACCTTCTCAAGTAGTCCCCCAAAGACTCTCCCTCCCTTTGTTTTATATTTTCCAAGACTATATAATCAATAGTAGGATCCCTAGAGATGCAGAATTGGGCTGAGAACTCATAGGAAAATTGTTTCCAAGAGTAGATGGTCTTTTCTCTGTATTGCCTATACCATTTGGTTGTCGCTCCCTGGAGAGTAACGAGGAATAGTCGGCATCTTACTATCCTAGAAGCATTATACAAATCCATCTGGCTGTCAAAAGCCATAAGATGATCATCGGGGTCCGTAACCTCATGATATTTCATGGACGGGATTTTGACATATGGAGGTATTACTGTCAGGGCCGGTCCTAGGTGTTTTGGTACCTAAAGCCAATTGCAAAACAAAGACCCTTTTAGCCTGTTTAGATTCTTGTCCATGCATTTTAAACACGATAAAAGTAACATCGAATAATATTGTATATCGATAATTATTATAGTAACAAAAAATAAATTATGAATGTCTAATCAATAGTCATAATTATTAAAAATATTTTCAAATTAGATAATATCTGTATAGTATAAATTGTGGTTAAGAAACATATTCTATATCACTTAACAACATTAAACAGGTGAAAATCAACTCAAAGATCACAACTAAAAAAACAATACATGTAGGTAATAAGAAGGAACCATGTTTTTTTAATTTTTTTTATGGGTTTCCCGTATTCATCATTCATTCTAAGCTCACATGAATAACAATACTAAAACAAGTCAAGATGGGAACACTGTATTTACTACCTACAAACATATCAATTATATGATGGGAAAAAACCAAATCCTCATACATCAACCACTCATTAGTGATAATTAACATATAAAGTGAGGTGATGGAAAAAATAACAACAGCACTGACTAAAAATACCACCTGGGCACACTTTTAGAATAGGCTTATCCATATTTTCTCTCTCTATATGTTTCACAGGCAATACGATTTTTTTAATCACTGGTTTACAAATTACTAAATTTAGTAAATAATGTAAATTACAATACAATAACTGAATTAACTCAACAATTAAAAGTTTAAAACATAAAAAATCCAAATTATGAAATTAAGTAGCACTAGCACCTTAGATAGAGGAGCCTGCCGCCATCTGCCTATGCCCTAGCTACCGACTATCGAGATGGAGGAGCCTGTTATCGCTTGCCTGTGCCTTAGCTATTGAGCTGAAGCCTGCTGGGCACTGCCTGGAGGAGATGGAGAGACTCTTTTTCCGCCGCGGGTCGCCACCTCGCTGGTTCATGAATCGTGGATTAGCGATTTAGGGTTTTTTTCATGTGTGGTAAATTTGGTGCCCTAGTTGTTTTAGGGCCCTTCTCCCGCTTTGGGGAAGGGCCGGGCCTGATTACTGTGGCCATGATCTCGTCGGTGAAAGGTGGCACTCACTCATTGTCATTGAAATTTTCGTCCATAGTTCTTTTTCCCTTGGAATTCATAGCATCTTTGATAGCCTTCTCAGCAGCATCTTTCAGAAAAGCTTCAACATTGTTGTAATTCTTCTGATTTGGGTGGTAGTCTTTAGATGTTAAACTACCAAACTGTTCCAATGATTTGTCGACAACTCTTCCATGATGATTGGCTCTTGTTTGGGGTAGTTCCCTATTTTTCGAGGGGGTCAAGTCCACTTTGTCATTGCATTATTTGGAATTAGTCTTTAGATTCCTCCTAGGAGAGACCACTTCTTCTCCTTGAGTCTGTCTTGGGGTCTTTGAAGACTTTTGAGATAAGGCCATCTTCAGCAACTCCTGCATTTCTTGCAGCTATTGTTCCATGCGCTTGATTTTTGTCGTGTTTTCATCTTGCCGTGCCAGTGATGAAGTCTACCCTGGAATGACCCCATCCAGGTTAAATGATGGAGCTATATTTTCTTCCAAGGTGATAGTGTGTATTGCTTCCTCCACAATTCCACTCAAACGCTCTAACCTCATTTTTCCTATGCAAAAGAAATGAACCACAATTAATCTGTATACAGTGACAAGGTCAGAGGTTTGAGCCCTCCTTCTAGCACCAAAAATGTTAACAAGAAATCTTGTCAACATCCTCAATGCTATTCATAAGGTGATTCAATTTAAACGAGACCAAGTTATTGAGAAGATCTACTCCTTCGGAAGCCTGCCTTTCGACTAGATTAACATAGTTGAAAGGGTTTAAAGTGTGTGCTCTACCCCTCAATCAAGTTGACTTAATCGAAAGGATTGATAAATATATCTCAACCTTTCGATCAACTTGACTTAGTCGAAAGAATTAATAAAGCTATTACAGCCCTTCGGCCAGGTTGGTTTAGTTGAAAGGCCTCAAGGAGTTAGCTTTGGGATATAGTTTTGAGAACTACATCTGAAAGTCTTATCCTCTAAGTGGGTCGAATGCAGCTGATCATTCGTACTCTAAAGACCTTTCGATCATGTCAAAAGGTATCATTCAGTTCCTTCCAATTATGTCAAAAGGGGTGTTTACTTCATTAGTATGACCTAATGCTTTCGACTTCATGGTCCCGTTACTCTTGCAATGGATACTCTTCAAAAGGGTCACTGTTTGGGGTTAATCCCCTTCGAATGAGTTCCACTATGATTGTTAGCCAGTCATAAGCTATGATTCCTTTTGAAAACACCTCATTCAATCGGGCCGAGAGTGGTTTTTCCCTCTCGGAACAATCCTAGCTTATTATTGCCTACAATCCACTTAGTTTTCCTTTTTATAAGATCAATCTAGGAATTTCCAAGTTTTGTGAGCTAAGCATGTCGACACCTCATCATCTCTTTAGTCTTAAGTGTTAAGTATAGGCTCTGATGATGATGTGTATCGATTGGAAACGCCTAAGCCTATCTTATACATAGCATAGATAAAAAGAAATCATAAGAAAAGGTTACAATCATGTGCAATTGATCATTAGTCTAGCTAATGATCTAAATGATCTTCCTCGTCGCTAATATCCTTAGTGATCAAGCCATTTCCCCTTTTTATTCATAAACCAAAATGAGTTATAAGATATAGAGCTTTTTCCCTAATTTGATTTTGGGTTTCTTTAGAATACAATTATCACTAAGAAAGTAGATAAAGGAATTGAATTCAGGATTCCAGAATTCGGTCCCCAAAACTGGACCGCTTGGGTCTTATTGATAGATGCATGTCGACCCCCTTCCGTACCATCGCTTTCGACTGGGTCGGAAGGACCCCTTTTTATATGCTACTTCAAGCCTTTCGACTTGGTCGTAAAGCTATGACTATTTCGATGATATCGGAAGGTATCCTCCTATGCCTTTTGGTTTACTCTTTCGCCTCCTTTCTCTTTTCCAGACCTTTCGCCTGAGTCGAAAGAGGCCTTTATCATCCTTTCGCCTTTGTTGACTTCTAAGCACTGCTTTCTTCATAGCACCTTTTGACATTGTCGAAAGGTCTTCTGAATGCACCTTCTTTGTTGTTATTGAAGGTAAGTTTAAAGCTTTAGACACTGTCGATAGATCGATTATATTAGTTTCGAAGGTAATCAAGTGTGAATGGTTTCGATGAGGTTGTGTAACTTTTGGAAGCATGCCTTAAAACTAGGGCGGAACCTTCTCTTAAAATTATGGGTCTCGACCAGTTCGAAAGGCTTGTATATGCTTTCGAAAAGGTTGTATTAAGGGCGAAACCTTTGACTTCAAAAGGTTTGGCATGTAAGTGGGAGAACATCATCTATTGCCTTCGAAAGGGGTTTCGAAACTGTCCTTGCTTGTTTATCTATGTCGAAAGGTTGAAAGTAGCGGAGGGGTATATCTGTTTCCATCTGGGTCGAAAGCTTTTGGACTGTATGAGTAGTTGGTGCTTTTGACCTCCTCGATACCTGCTGGATGCCTTCGAAACATCCTCTTACGACCTTTATAAAGTCTAGATCTGTTTCTTCATCGAACCTCAATCTTACCAACCTTTTTTCATACTTCTACTCTTAAGTAGATTTTATGGCTAATAGTAACCAAGTCACTTAATACCTTTAAAATGACTAGGCGGACATCCAACCATTTGATATCTATATTCCAGGCAGGTCATACATCACTTAATACCTATCCCCATACGGACTCCTCACTAGTATTATTGTTATTACGGCCTTAGCAATATGAGAGACTGTACCCAAGCTACTTAATACCTCATTAATAAGGACTAGGCAGACCCTCGTCACTTAATACCTAACCCCAAGGCGGACTCCTCACTGGTACTAACTAGCTGACATTGCTTGTAAATCTCATTGCGCTACTTAGTACTTCTTTTATAGGAAAGAGGCAGACCCTACAGTCACTTAATACCACAAACCTGAAGCGAACCCTTCCCGATATATCCACTATCACTCTTAATTGTAAATATGGAATCTCATTAGGTTACTTCTTTCGGTAGGGATGCGGGCCCTACAACTACTTAATAACACAACACTGAAGTAAACCTTATTATAGGCATCCTTATTTATTTAGAATCTCACTAGGTTACTTAATACTTCCTTTTAAGAGAGAGACGAACCGTACAGCCACTTAATACTTCAAATCAGAAGTGAACCCCTATGGAGATATCCTTCACCGCTCCTAATTCCGAATTTGGACCATTTATTACTTTCCAGTTAAGAAAGTATGGCCAATTCTCTCACGTCATCACGAGTCCTAGGATTAGTGATATCTCACATCAATAGTAAGTGCACCCGACTACTAGTAGCCTCAAAGTGAAGGGCGGTCTTTTGTCGAGTGACCCTACTGACCTCGCATCATTAACTTACTAAGTACAATTAATCATCCTAAGTCTTTACTTATATTATCTTAGGTAGACATTGGACTTAGCTTACTGATTCCCTTTTTATTTAAGGTAATAAGACTTACTTTAAATATTTACCTACCCATAAATCCCCTTTTTATGTTCATAAATGTCAATTTGTCCATAAAATCCTAACGGGCATTTCCTAAGACATTCATGTATGACTACTAATTTCAAATTAGTAACCTTCTTAACTATTTCATAATTATTAATTCAACTTCTTTATTTGTTAGTCCCATTAATCCACTTACCCTATCAAGTTATTGCAACTCTCATATTTATTACCATTTATTTCTCATTTATTGAAGTTACAACCTTTTTAAATTCCTTTCCCATTAATTAATTATCCTAAACGCGAATATTATGTGTAAGCATCGTTATTAGTTTTTTATTTAATTATTACAAGCGCAGTAAATTACGTACAAGTAACTACTTTTATCAAATATATTCTAGTTATATATCTTCACTAGAATATTTTATTCCATATTCAATTGTTGGAATCATATCTAAAAGATTATCTGCTATAATTTCTATAAATTAGTCCAAAACAAAAGATTTAACTGTAAAATATAAAAGATTACATCGTTTGAAATTATAAGGAACAATCATTTCTTTTTATTACTGAAATAGATAGTGTAAACTACAATGGATTTATACTTTACACATCTCTTTCTCTTTTTATTTGCATCTATTCCTTGCTAGACCAAATGCTATATTTTTCTATAAAGGGAAAGAAATCAAACTAATTTACAAATATTAAACGGATCTAAATTCCAACAATTCCAAACATAGAAAAGTTTACATTCCAACAAGATTATGGTAATAATCCAAATTCATAACATTACTATACAATCTATTTTGGATCTAGAATAAATTTCATTCAAATCAATATTCTAAATTCATACTTTTAGGACTGATTTCCAGATCAGGTTGTAAACTATTCTAAATCAATTCATAAACAAGAATATGTAGGCGATATTTATTATATTCAATTTATTGCCTACAACTCATATACATTTATCTTGTTAGGCATAAAAATCAAATAAACATGAACATGATAATTTTCATATTATAACAATCGATAAAATTTTCCACTCACCTTTTAAAAGCGATCCAAATCTCCAGATCTGAAGTAGAACCATTGATTCATCTCAAAATCCTTTATAATCCAAGAAATATGTATAAAAAGGGTATATACATACATTAGAATTACAAATCTGAGAAGAGATTTGCGATTGAAGGGAAATACAAATATATAAATACAAATATAGAAATATATATTACCTCCTTATCACATAATGTTGATTTGGTTTTCTTCTTCTCTTATTTTATTTCTATTCTTCTCCAATTTGTATATATACAAATATAAATAATTTATTTTATAATAATTTAGAAAATAGTGGAGAAGAAAAAATGGCAGAGCTTCGCTACTACTTTTAGAAAAAATATGAGAAGAGAGGGTTAGACCTGAATTTATATGCGCTAGAATCAACCTGAACCGTTTGATCAAAATATATTAAATCCGAGTCGTTAGGTCTAGGTTAACCCTAGCCACCTGAAGTGTAACAACCCGCATATTTCACGATTGTATATTTAAATGTTTTATTTAAATATAGCATCGTTAATCGGATTAAAGTCCGAAATGTTACTTTTTGTAAATAGTCGAATTGGGACTCGAGACCACTTCTACTGAGTCTAAAATGGCGTTTACAACCTTTTTGAGTATAAACATCGATATGATTGGAGTTGAGTAGAATTTTGCTATTTTTTTATTTTGGCCTTTGGGTTTGGGTTTCAGCCCACTAACCCAACATTATACCCTAACTCCACTCAACTCCTCTTCATTCATTCATTCCATTTCCTAACACTTTCAAGCTAAAGTAAAAATGGGGAAAGGAATGGGAAATAGAAATTCCTAAACCCTAGTTTTGTTTAGGAAACTCAAATTCAAGTCCAAAATCAAGGAGAAGCTTAGGTAAGCATCCTCTTCATCTTCTCTATCTCTATCTCTCTTCAATTTCAGAAATTCCTAAACCCTAACTTAGGAAATATTTGCTTATTAGCTTAGATTGGAGCTTCTTGAGTTGAAGTTGAAGAGGAATTGGCCTTTCCTTTGTTTTAAAGCTTCTCATTCGTGTCTTTGAGTTTTAAAGGTGAGTTCTTTAACTCACATCTACATCTATAACTTTCATTGTGGTTAGGTATGAATTCCTAACATCTATTTCATGTTCATTTGCTTTGATTTGAATTGGTTTTGTGAATTCTCCAATTTTTGGTTTTGAAGTCCAATTTTATGAAAATCCTACTATGGATGTTTGGACATGTTGTTTGGGGTGTATCGAAGAGCCTATAAGGCTCGGTTGTCGCTTGGCATAAATTCTTAGTCGTCGTTGCTCGTCCGATCGCTCCCGATACGTTTTGGCCACTTTGGCCTAGGCAAATTGTTGCCCAGACCAGGTGACCAGACGTCTGGTGACCAAGTCCAGACGTCTGGTTTGGACCTGGAGAGAAAAATATAAGCACGTAGAATATAAAAAAAAGGCAGAGACTAATTCCAGACATCTGAAATTTAGGATCAGACGTTTGGATGGGTCTCAGATGTCTGACTTGAAGTTTCAAACGTCTGGGGGTTCCCTGGATTATTTCCAGAGAACAAATCCAGACGTTTGGATTCTAAACTAGACGTCTGGTTAGTTTTCAGACGCTTGGATTGAACCTCCAAACGTCTGGAATTGAGTAGTTTTCCTATTTGCTTATGTTTTTGAATGGATTTCCTATTTTTAATCGATTGTTGTTGATCCGGGTAGTTGTCATCACTTATTGTCGACTTTGATGACTTCTTTCTTAAGATTTTTGGGAATATCCATTTGATGGATTTGATATCGATTTCTATGGATTTGATTCACGTCTTCGAATGTGAATTTTTGGTGATCGAATGTTTTTACAATCGTTTTATGCGGTTTGTCACTTTATAATACTAAGGTTTCTATACTAGTAGTAAATACTCAAACTCTTTCACAAAAACGATTTCAACACTACTTTTAAATACAAAGCTCGTTTTTAAAACCGTCTTCCAATCTATTAGTATATACAAACCTTTACCTCATTTGTACGAGAAATCCAATTAAACGACTTAGCAAAACAAGTGGTATGAAACACTTGCATTTACTTCGTCGGTTAATTCTTAGACTTGTTCGATTAAAACCTTATGACAATTTTCGAGTGGAAATCTACAATTTGTTCGTATATATTTAAGTTAAGCTAGTGGTTATGGGACATGAAGCTAAACTCATATATTTACTAGCTCGGTGTAATTAACACTTCTTATTGATCAATGATGATCATTTTATGGTTTAGACTAGCGATGTGCGATGTCTCTTTGTCCACGTGGGGGACAGTACCTCGTTGTATGGAGCTTCGTCTCAATTTTTATAGGCTAGCGACTTATGGGTTTATTGGAGTTCGGTTCATCGGGCGTTCGCTGTACTACGTCGTTGTTCCGTATTATTTGAGTTCGGTTCATCGGGCGTTCACTGTACTACGTCGTTGTTCCGTATTATTTGAGTTTGGTTCATCGGGCGTTCGTTGTACTACGTCGTTGTTCCGTATTATTTGAGTTTGGTTCATCGGGCGTTCGCTGTACTACGTCGTTGTTCCGGATTATTTGAGTTTCAGGTTCATCAGGTGTTCACTGTACTACGTCATTGTTCCGGATTATTTGAGTTCGGTTCATCGGGCGTTCGCTGTACTACGTCGTTGTTCCGGATTATTTGAGTTTCGGGTTCATTGGGCGTTCGCTGTACTACGTCGTTGTTCCGGATTATTTGAGTTAGGTTCATCGAGCGTTAGCTGTACTACGTCGTTGTTCCGGCTTATTGGAGTTTGGTTCATCGGGCGTAACGCTGTACTACGTCGATGTTCTGGATTAATTGAGTTTCAGGTTCCTCGGGCGTTCGCTGTACTACGTCGTGACACCGGCTCTATGGTTAGCGACCATGGGATAGCGACCCATTTGTGATACACATGTTGGTGAGTTTTCATGCTCCCGTTTGTGATAGGCCATCCCCTTTTTGTGATTCTGGATTTCTGGTTGATGATTTCTAGAATTTGTGTTTCACCGATTTGTGCGATTGGCATTGATATGTTTTGTCAATATTTGTGTTTTGGTGAATAATTTAAAGAATATGACATTCTTTTTGGTGTTTGAGAATATTTGAGATATTGTATGATTTTTGTTGTTATCTGATGTATACTTGTCACAATATGGCATTATTGTTATCATACGTTTTTTGTGATATCTCTTATCATATCTCACTTTATCTTATATTTATAGCTAGACTGATCCGTTTATTATTTTCTTCTTAAATAATACTCGGGTCAGACCAAGGTATTTCAGATGCTTCTTCTTGACTTCTTATCAGGGTCCGTCACCTGACTTTTGGCTAACTACTTTAGCTTAGTAGTTTTGTTATTATACATTCGAGATAGAGACTCCTTGATGTATACTTATTCTTTTATCTAGCACTTGTATCTATTCTTTTGTGATGTAGTGGATCTTGTATAACCACTACTTTGATGTACACTTCTATGTGTTATATTCATATCTATTTCCGCCTTTGTGATATGAATATCTGTGACTGATTTGTGTTATGTTTATTCCTATATTTGTTTCTGAAGTCCACATAGCCACTGTGTGGTAGCTTTGAGTTTGTATTTGATATGTCGGATTTCCTCTTGAAATGAAATGTAAGTTATATTATCTGGCATATCGGTACTCGCACAAAGCAATTACACAGATGGTTGCTCCTCAACGGCCTTATTCTTCGTGCTAGTCGACGACATTACCCTGTAGTGTCCTTGGCTAGTGTGAGTATAGAGGTGGGGCATCACATGAATGCAACCATTCGACCGCCCATGGAGCACTGTCGACTGCTAGAGGTCAATCGGTCCCAATGACAGGTCGGCCTGTGGACCCGAGCGATTAACTAATAAACGTTTAATTTTTCTTATTTATTTATTTTCGTTCCGAATTCGTTTTCGTTCGCAACTTCTTTGTTTGGACTCCAATCGCAAAACTCCAAATATGAAAGTTGCTCAAAATTTCGCCACAAACGGAATGGTGCAAATTTCATGGTCAAATTTCATCATTTGCACAAATTCCATTTTTGGAGCCTACTTACTTAACTAACAAACAAATTAAATAACTAACGCCAAACAACTGGGTGTTACATGACTAACGCTCAAAAGATTAAGTTTTAAATTTTCTACTAGTAGGACGTTTATAATTAAAGGAGAAATAGATATACCGACATTGATGACGTCTCCCATTCCAACCACGAATCCTTTCGAGTTGTCTTCAAATGTGATGGTTCCTCCATTTATATATGTTATATTAGACAATATATTTGCATTTTCCGTCATATGCTTGGAACATCCACTAATGAGTATCCATTTCTCTTTTTTTTTTAGGTACTTGCAAAAAATATGAAAATTATTTTATTGGTACACATTCCCTATGTTAGGGTCTTATGTATTAGTAAAAGAAGGTAGCCATACCCATAAGGATATGAGACCTTTAAAAATGTAACTGCTATTATATTATACATTTTTTAGATAACCATCTATATATTTTTGTCTAATCAAATTATTATTAGTTTTACGAACCCAAATCATAATACTTTTAGAATTTGAAGTGTTTGTTTTACCAACATTTTTAGGTTTCCTAAATTTTGTATATAGAGTGCTATATTTTTTAGTATTATCTTTTATTTGTCCTGATTTTTTTAATCCAAGTCCATTCTTATTATTAGATGGTTTTGAAATTTTAAATAAATTTTCTAAACTTTTTTTCCTTTATTAAATTTTGAACATTGTTAGTGATTTGTTCTAACTTTTGTTTTTACTCAAGCACTTCCTTTTTAGTAGAATCTAATTTAGATTTGAGTTCACAAACTTCTTTTGCAAGTTTAATATTCTCAATATTACATACTTTGATTTCTTCAACTAAAGCCGTATTTTGAGAAGTTAAATTTTTACAAGATTTTTGTGAATTTTATAACTCTTCTTTTAAAATATATTTCTCATCTTTCAACATTCCAATTTCTAATTCAGCCTTACTTTACTTGCCAATATTTTCTTTATACAACTTCTTTAAATTACTAAGTTTATCATTATCACTCTCCGATGAAGAGGAGTCTGAATCATCCCAACCGACTTGAAATGCTTTCCTTTTCTTTTTAAACTTTTCAAATTTGCCTTTGTCTTTCTTCTTGTCTTTATTAAGTTGCGGACAATCATTCTTCATATGGTCAAATTTTTCACATTCAAAGCATTTGATTGAAGTTGAATTTTCAAAACTTTATGCCTTTGTCATTTTCTTGAATTTATTAAACTTGTAGTTTTTGGTAATGAATACCATCTCATTTTCATCTAAATCCGAATCCTCATTGTTTGCTTGAAATGTGATACTCTTCTTTTATTGAGTTTGTTCCTTCCTATCCTGTAGTTAGCATCACATGACATCATATTTCCAGTTAATTTTTTAACTTTGGGTTGAAAAAGATCATTGGCTTCTTATATTATTAAAACTTTCCTTTCCCACTCAATTGTTAAATAATTTAAAATTCGTGAAACTAGATCAAATTCAGTAAAGTCTACTCCTAACGTCATGAGATCATGTTGAATGGTTTGAAATCTTAATACATATCTACAATAGACTCGTTATTTTTCATTTTAAACTATTGAAATTGACTTTTAAGAAGAGAAATCTTAGCTTGTTTTATTTTATTTGTCCCTTCATGTGTAATTTAAAGTGTACGCCATATATCATAGGTGGTTTTACAAAGCATGACTCTAGAAAATTCAATTTTATCAAGGAAACAAAACAAAATATTAATTGCTTTTGAATTATTGGTTACCGTCGTTTTTAGAGTATCCGACCAGGTATTCATTTTGGTAGAAGGTATTTCATCCTTATTTTGAGTAGCTTGCCAAATCTCAAGGCCACTAGCTTCCATAAAAATTCTCATACGTGTAGAACTATATGCATAGTTTGAACTGATAAAAAGTAGAGGATGTACAATTGATAGACCTTCAAGAAATGTGCTTGCCAAATTATTAATTTTTTCAAAAACTTTGTTACAATTAATGAACATTTGTGCTTTAATACCAAATGAAATTGCAAAGGATCTCTAATATGGCTAACTAATGTAAATGTGTATATAATTAAGCTAAGTAATAATAAAATAAGGTAAAGTAAAAAATGATCACATCGAGATTTTTATATTGGTTCGGACCTCTAGTCCTACGTCCAGTCTCAAAGCTCTCCTTTGGATTTCACTAAACAATCATCCTCGCTTAACCCAGAGGAATAAGCATTACATGAGTCTTCTAACATGACAATGTAGTGTTTTATCAATACCGATTTTGACTTCTGCTACAAACTTCCTATGATCTCCTTTGATGATTCGATGATGCATGCAATGTGATTAAGGAAGTGTAAGAAGTTTTTTTGAGAGAATGAATTAATATCCACTTTTTAGAGAGCAAATAGTTACATAAAAGTTTAGGGATCAAGATAACAGGTTCATTACTAAACTTCTTGCCTTAGGCTCTATTTATAGTAATTAATAGTTATTCTAAAGAGTTGTACTTATCTAGAAAGTCATACACTACAAGAAAACGTACCATTTCCGATGGCTGGTGGTCGTCGGTGGCCGTCGAAAGCTATCAAAAAACGACACAAAAAGCCGTCGCAACTATACCCATCGCCGTACAGTTTTTCCGACAACTTCCAACAACGTCCATCGTAACATTTCCAACGGCTACCAATGGATAGACCGATGGCTCCAGACGGTCGTCGAAGACACGTGGACGATCACGAAAGTGCAAAAAAACTATCGTTAGCCGTCGGAAGCTGTCGGAATAGGGCCGTCGCAAGCTGTCGGAAGCCGTTTGAAAATTTCGACTTACAAGTCATCGCCAGCCGTCGAAAATACTGAAACTATTTTTTGCATTTTCTACTGCGTTCTTGCCTACCATACATACTCCAGAAACATAATATATTCACATATCCAATATAGATATTCAATATAATATCAAATCATATAAATATAATCAACTCACATAAAGAAATAAACCAAGCATAACTCGCATAAAATCAAACCAACACTTCGTTAACATAATGTACATACATCTCATTGTACAAAATATACACTGTGGAACATCCACTCCCCATCATCAAACTCCCAAATGTCAAAATTACCATCACCAAATGTATCATCAAATAATATACACAACATTTCAAAGTATCCAACTCCACCAACTCAATGTATCATCAAAAATTACTAAACAATGATGCAAAACAAAAAAAACATACCTATCACTCCTGCCAATAACCTCCAGAACCTTCGGAACCAGCTGAAGATGGAAAGCAGCCACCATACCGCTGCATGTACTCAGCAATACGCTGGTCCAGCAGCTGCGTCATCTCAATGGCCTATCAACGGTTTTGCTCCTCCAGCTGCGCCACCCTAGCTCTCAACTCTTCGATCTCTGCTAGATCGATCTAAGCTCTGGTTTGGCTGGCTCTCCTCTGTCTACCCTGCAATACTTATTTAATTTAGTAAAAGTTCAATTACTGTAATCTTACTATCAAAGCTATAACATAATATGTTAATTGTTATATCTATAAACTTATTATTGAAACTAAAGCGATGTGAAGTTCTTTAGAACTGAAAGATTACTAAATTGTTATATCTTAATATATTATTTATTACCACTTGATTGCCAAAGCCGTAACGCATGTTCCGTGAAGGTGGATCCATGATTGACTCAAAAATGACAACCTCCTCATCCGTAGTCAGCTGCTCTCGACCAGTTTCCTCCAGGAGTTTCTACCGTTGTTCCATAAACCTTGCCTGCATGAACAAATAAAAATACAATTCAAATTAGTAGCATGATATCTTATTCATTATACTTTAATAATTAAAACTGTTACTAATAGTATATAAACTAAAATATGCTTACATGACTCTTCCTCGATTTATCGTTATGCCATGTATATGAAACTGTCCTGTCTGGATTTACATGCTCAACAGCATGAGTATGGGTAAATACATCCATGTACGATACGGGACCCTGCGCCTCAGCTTCCTGAAATTGATTATTATGTACTATTAATGTATATTCAAAATTATACAGCACAATAACTATTTACAAATGACATTTAATAAATTTACCAACTCCTGGCAATATTGTTGGAACGACTTGGACCCTCCTCGATGAGTGACAGGATTTTTGTTCCTATTTTCAGAGTTTCTTTGCGACTCTGCATGTACATTTAAATAAACAATACATTATTTGCTTACCAAATATTTTTTGATATTTACGTATCAATCAAATAATTAATAAAAGTTTAGTACACTTACCTTCGCTTCGTCACTATCCCAATGCGCCAGCCACCCTTCCCACGCACTCGCTCCCATCCAATTCGGCTTCTCCCCTTTATGCTTCACAGCCGACATAGAATCCTGGTAATTCTTCCTTATCTTTTGCATCCAGTAGTGCCGTACCAGCTGCAGGTCATCTGATTGTACGTCGACTGCGGCCTGCATTTCATGATAAACAAACGACAAATAATTAAACAGTAAAAGGTGAATAATAAATAAGCGACAAAAAAATTAAGAATGGAAAACAGAAGATTATACTTACAATGAAATCCTATTATATACACTCCATGATGTGGGAAGGGATGTTATCCCACTTGGGCCAACAAGCCATCATCCTACTCTTGTACGAATCTCTCGAAATTGATAGAACTACAACTGATGGTTGCAGGTCAAACCCCCTTTGTTAAATATGATACATTATTATATCGTACACAAAATATTTAAGATGCTGAAAAAAGTTTAATACTTACCCCACCACTTTAGGTACCAGATACACAGCGGGACGTTGTGGCAGCTGCGATGGGCCGCTGCCATCGCCTCCTGATGAATAGGAAGAACTCCTCCTTCTGGACGACATGATACCTATCACAGACACATCATTTTAAAAGAGAATAATAGCATAATAATGAAATACATTTTATAGTTAAATGACATAAAGTACATAAAGTGAAAAATATACATGATTCAGATGGTGCAACCTCAGCACATTATTGAAATGAATAAATCAAAAATTATTATTTCATATTACCTAACAAATGGTGCAACCTCAGCACAATTAAGTAGAATATAAGTGTGTGCTACATGAAGATCTCTATCGTCTAACCATACTTCTACACATTTTCCATAAGGTCGACCATGTTGTCTAAAATAGATAACATTGTTTGAGAGGACTCTTGTTCGTCACTTTCATCATTACGTGGAACACATTCAAATGATATGTTCACATGGTCACTGAAATAATGAGAGAAAAAGAACGAAGCTTCTTCTTCGATGTAAGATTTACATATCGAACCTTCAACTCGTGCTTTTTACCTCACTTTTTTCTTCATATGATTCAAGTATCTATGATAAATTAATTTACATTAACTTTAACTTCCGAATGTAATTAAATTAATAGGTAACATATTTCATACCTCTCGAATGGATACATCCATCCATATTGCACAAGACCTCGAAGTCATGCTTCAGAAGGGAGATGAACAGGTAAATGTTCCATTACATTAAAAAAACCTGGTGGAAATATTTTCTCCAATTTGAGAGCAATAAAGGAATATCTTCTTCAAGTTTACGTAAGCGTTGTACTTTTAACGTAGTCAAATAAAGCTCTTTGTAAAACATACCAAGTTCCGTTATTACGTCCCAAACTTTTAAAGGCAATAGTTCTTTGAATACAATGGGTAATAAATTTTCCATCATTATGTGATAGTCGTGGCTTTTCATTCCACTCAATCTACCATTTTTAAAGTCAACACATCTACGAAGATTTGATGAAATCCCATTAGAAAATCTTAATCCTTCCACCCATTTTAACACAACTTTAACTTGATTATTATCTAACTCATAACACGCTTTGGGTTTTTTACTGTCGTTTGGTTTCATATGAAGCTCGGGACGTTTGCATAATTCTTGTATATCGCGTCTTGATTTCAAATCGTCCTTAGTCTTTCCCTTGACATTCAAAATTGTGTTAAAAATATTACCAAATACATTTTTCTCGTTGTGCATCACATCAATATTATGACAAAGCAGAAGATCTTTCCAATAAGGCAACTCTCAAAATATACTTTTTTTGCACCAATTATGAATAGTCGATTTACCTGCAATTTCTGTTTGCACTCTAGTTCATGTATCTTTGGATAGTCCCTTACAAGTTCGTATATGTCTTCGCTTGACCATATCATTGGTGGTTGTCTGGTTTCTACTCTATTAGCTAAAAAGTTTTTTCTTTCTCCTCTGAAGGGATGATTAACATGGAGAAAACATCGATGGTAGTCAAACCATGAAATTTTCTTACCATTTGGCAAAGAAAATGCCTGTGTTTCTTCCATGCAATAAGGACAAGCTAGACGACCGGATGTACTCCATCCTGAAAGCATTGCATAGGTAGGAAAATCACTTATAGTCCACAACAAAGAAGCAAACATACGCAATTTTTTTTCTTTGAAACGTCGTATGTTTCTACTCCTTCGTTCCACAGTGTTTTTAACTCCTCAATCAACGGTTGTAAATAAACATCGATTCCTTGTGTCGGATCGTCGGGGCTAGGAATGATAACAGTAAGAAACATATATTGCGTTTTCATACACATCGACGGAGGTAAATTATAAGGTGTGATGATAATGGGCCAAGATGAATATTTAGCACCAAATTGAGAAAATGGTGAAAAACCATCCGTACATAATCCAAGTCTAACATTACGACTCTCCGCTGCGAAATTGGGATAAGTTTTGTCGAAATGCTTCCATGCTTCTCTATCGGCTTGATGTGTCAACGTACCTTCTTCCTCTGTTCTCACACTATGCCATCTCATAAGAGGTGCAGTTACAGAAGATGCGTATAATCTTTGAAGCCTAGGAGTGATGGATAAATAATGCATACGTTTGTATGGAACTTCCTTTCCCTTCATTTTTCTTGGTTTGTACATTTCCTCGTTACATATTCTACACTTCCTAAGAGTGATATCCTCTTTCTAAAACAACATGCAGCCATTTAAACATGTATCTATTTTTTGATAAGGTAAACCAAAAGCCGACATAAGTTTTTTAACTTCATAGTGATTTTCACACACTAAATTATTGGGCGGCATATGTCGTTTTGCAGCTTGTACAACAACTGTAAATCCGGCTTCGGTGATGTTATATTTTGACTTTATTGCAATGTATTATGTGGTTACTGATAGCTGAGTGCCGCTTTTACAAGCATACCAAAGAGGTTTCTTAGCAGCATCCAATAAATCGTAAAAAAAAATTGCTTCAATATTTGATTCTTCAACATTTACATCGTTGTCGTCAACTTCAACCGAAGGGAACATTGATCGTGCTACATCTTCAACCATATTTTCTATACGGTTCGCCATAACAATTTCATTACCAGCAATCTCTAATTCAGACTCTGCAGAAGTATGTGCTGTAACTTCTCCATGACGATCCCAAACATAATACTCCGGCACGAAACCGTATTTGCACAAATGAACTTTCACAATATCGGGTAACAAATACTTCAAATATTTACACCTACTACACGGACAACGAATTTCTACATCGTTTCCGTTATTACTTTAAAGAGAATTCAACAAATACGTTTATACCATTATAAAAATCTTTCTTTATTGAGCCTCTCAATCCCTTTCTTTGATACATCCATCTCCTCCGATCAACAAAATAATCGATCATTTTTCCTATTTAAAAAAATATGTCACAAATTCAAAAATAAATATTGGTCATTTTACGAATTGACATTTTATTTTTCAGTGTATCGATACATAAACTTATACGCATTAATTTTACCCCACTTAAGAATACAATATTGAAATGTTGGTTTATGGTTTTCTTTTTTACTGGTCAGTCATCATACTTCTCATTACAAACACAATAAACACTTACATTTTGTACATTATTTTAGTTTAAACGATTCAATAAAATTATGACAGCACTTTCCCTTTGTTTCCTGCATTGTACACAAATGCATGTACACAGGAAACAAAAAAGAAAAGTGATGGCGAAATTTTGTGAACCGTTTAAAATGAAATAATGTACGAAATGTAATTGTCTACTGTGATTATAACTTGTCCAATACAGGGACAAATCTAACAAGTATTGTACCAGATGAATATAAATGTCTGTTTTGTGATAAAAATAAATATTTATATAATGATCATGTACAACACTTGTCGGACGGGGCCAAAAACCCTCTAAGAGACGTAATAAAAAAGTAGTTTATACAAAAAGTGAAAGTTTTATAATTTGTCTTCTTATTTATTATGTAAAATATTATTGTTTGTAAACGATTGAAAATTTACTAATTTTAAATATTTCAAAAATTTAGTAATTTACCATATTATTCCGCGTATTTTATCGAATAAGGTTGCTTCAATATTGTTGTCATTTTCCAATGCAGTCAATTTCTTCTTGAGACTCATGCATTCATTTTTATACAAGTCAAGATGTTTAAAAGCAATGGACATGGATGATTCTAACTCCGACTGAAGTAGAATGTATCTCTGTTTTTCGATAAGTAACTTGTTTTCAAGTTCTATGGCTTATTCCAATTAACACAAGACAACGGTAGAAACAACTCATATATAATGGTTTACACATACACGCAAAATCACAAATTATACATACTCTTCACAGTTCATGCTAACAAATGAAATAGGTATACCATGGGATACTATAAACCATTATTAGGCTATTAGAAACAATTAGAATCACTAATTAGCCCTAATTTATCAACTTATGCAAATCTAGATTTAGGGTAAAAATTAGATTTTTCGCGAAAATAAGAGATTATACCTGAGATTGAAAGTAATAGAGTGTGATTAGACAGCCGTGGAGGGTCCGGGAACTTGAATTTGGAGATTGGAAGCAAGAAATTAGGTTTTAGGGGTTTTTTTTGTTTACATGCTGAGCAAATGAGGAAGAAAGGTCTCGGCCGAGGCCTGAAATTCGCGAATTTCCGACGGCTTCTGATGGCCACTCGGAAATTGGCCGACGGAAGCCGTCACCAGCTGCTGTCGGTATTTCAGCCATTTCTAGTAGTGATACCCCTTTGAAGAAGAAACATTGAACAGTTGTATCTCTTCAAAGTTTTGTTTAGAAAATTCAGTTAATATAGCTCTTACTGTTCATTTAGTCAATTGAGAATGATGACAAGTCGACTTGCTATAAGTATAGAACATTCCAAAGAAGACCAAAATCAGAAGGCTAAATAGTCTAGACAATTGACTAGTTCAGTCGACTGAAAATGGATTCAGTCGACACCCTAAGTTGACCGAGGTCTATTTTTAGTCGACTCCTCTTGTATAAATTTGTTTTTTTCTTTAACACTTGTAAAATTTTAATTGTAATTATTTTTGTCTTTGTTTTGAAAATCTTGTGTACCAGTGATATGTGTATATATGCATATGAATCATCAAGGAGATTTTACAAATAGTTTCTAAAGACAAAAGAACATACTTTCTACTTGTAGACGACTATTTCTTCTTTCTTCTACTTCTTATCTCTTCGATGCTTTCGAAGTCCTACGTAAAAGATGCTACAAGACACACACACACACACACACATACGAGTGTTACGGCACGCGCTTCGCACGTGAATTGTTTTCTTATAAATTGTATATGTTTAAATCAGTTAAAAACAAAATTTATTTATTTTCAAGTGATATTAAGATTTGTATATTTGTAAAGAAGTATTTTGAATTTGTAAAGGTAGTTTAATTTTAGATCCTATTTTTAGTAGTGTTTTGAATTTGTAAAGCATGTTTAATTGTTAGATCCTACTTTTAGGGGCGTTTGAATTTGTAAAAGAAATTTAATATTATATCCTATTTTTTAAGCGATTAAGATTTGATAATATATAAAGGGGCGTTTTTGGTGGTTCGTGTGGATACCAAAAAAGTGTGACACTAAAGCTATTACAACTATTATTAAAGATTACTAAAGAAGTGCTGAATTATCTAGAAAAATCTTTTATTATCTGAGTGCATATTTGACCAATTCTAATTTCACTGAACACGCAAACCTAGAAATATATTCATTGAAATATTCAAGTTTAACTTAGTTTGAATTGTTCCAGTCCAGCGTAGAAATTATAGGTTAGAAATAATAGAAGTTACCTTTTGTTTTAGGTGGTTGTAAAGGAAATAATATAGATAATACTTGAATTATACACGAGTGAATGGTATTTTGGGAAGTTCACGGTCGGACCAAAAGATTGCGCTTCCAAACCAACTATTAATAAAGATATATATATATATATATATATAGTTCTCATCATTAAAACAATCATACACACATGGTTCTAACGAAAACAAGGTTGTTGAGCTTCTATGGATCTAATTGGGTGCAGATTCCAAAAATAACACACATGAGCCAGAAGAGAAGCAGCATGGTTACCATCTAGAATTTTTTATCAATATGATTTCAACTGCTCTTGGGCAAAAATTTATTTCAACATAATTGATTAGAATTTCTTACTAGTATAGAATTGCTTTGTGTGTTTTGATTGATGCAAAATTTAAGTGACATTGTGTACATTGGGGAAATACAACACATTGTTTCACTTCTTAATTATTTCGATGGTGACTTTTAGAGGGCAGAATGTAACAACCTATATTTTTAATGCTTTGTAATTAAAATAATGAATTGGTTAATTGACTTAAACGATTTAATCCAATAATTGACTTAAAGAGTGGATTATAAATATGAATAAATTAAGACTCAAGACCTATTGCATTGTGCTCTTAATGTCGTTTACATATGAAAAACTATATAAAGTTTCCAAAAATTAGATAAAACGATAAAAAAAGATGAAAAAGAAGATAAAGGAAAATGAGATGAAAATGAAGATAAAGTAGGAATCCCAAATCGTAGTTGACTTAGGTATCCATCCAAGCTTAACGTTCATTCAAATTATGTGCCATTCGCTCGATTCTCATGAGCCCGTTTACCAAGCTGAGTCATATGTCATTGCTCATGCATAAAATGAGACTAGCAACACTAGCTCTTGTGCTACCGTTAGTGTTGTGACGTTAAAGTTATCGATCTCATTTTCTCTGTTAATTTGCATGGTGAACTTTTTGAGGGGAGTATATATTTTATGGAAAAGAAAAGTGATGAAAGTTGAGAGCTTTTTGGGAAGACCCTCCTTCTAGCACCAAACTATTGACTACATTTCTAGCCAACCTCGAAAATATGGTTAAGGGTAAATATTAGCAAAGGTACTTCGATAACATTGTAGTAAGAAATGTAAAATAAGGAATTACAAATTAAAATGCAAGAAAGAGGTAAATAACACATGATTTATAGTGGTTCAATCCTATTGAGCTGCGTCCAATGTGGTTGCTAATTTAGACTGCTTGAAATTTTTGATTACAAGAGATTTATTACAAGGGATTTGAGCCATTGTTGCATGTAAGAGATAAATATTTGATCCTTGTACAAGTGCATATAAATCCATATTTATAACTATTAAGACTATGCTTCAGAGGGCTTAAATTGAGGCTCTAGACCTTGAGCTTAAATTGAATCCATATACGACTTAAATGTTGGCCAAGTAGAATGCCAAATAGAAAGAATGACTTGTATCAAGGACAACCGACGGGTCATACCATGACATGCTTGTGTCAGCAAGGTAGCATAGGGGCAGAGAGCTATGATGAACGGTGATACCACTGCCATGTGGACTGTGAAGTACGGAGGGTTGTTACTACATAATGATGCTTTAGTGTCGTTTTATGCAAATCTTACTTGGAGAACAATACATGATCATCATTTATTTATGTGGTGATCACTAAACACTTTTATAAAAATTGTTGAATCATGATAAAGCAAGACATATAGGGCAGTGTACATGGCCAAGGGGAGGATGGGCAATGGAAACCGAAGGACATTATGTGAGCAAGATTGGCAAGACCCTCTAGTTGTGACCCGGTCGACTAATAATGGGCGAGGAAGACTTGATCATGAGCATTGAGACCTTATGTTGACAATGGTGATTTGGCGGGTCGGTGTCTAGACCTAAGAGATCGTGGGGCGGTCGTACTTTTGAAGGGCGAGCCACTAGAAGTGTGTATGAAAGTTCAAGCCAGATCGACCTTTGATGGGGGCAATACGACGTGGGTCAATAGGGCCGCACACTTGACTACCTGACCCATTGTCTTTGCGAGAAATCTAAGCGACGATACACTTTCAACTATAATTTTTTTTAATTTTATTATTGGAGTTAAACAATAATTTATAAACATGTAGTATATATGTAAATAATATTTAAATGTATATATTTATAATAAATATTCTTTTTTCTATTAAGCCTTTGATTTTAATACACACATACATGTATTTGTTACAATAGTGTGATGTTCATTTACCATATATTTTTTGTACATATGTTTAGTTTTTAACATTAAAAAACTTTAAATTTCATTCTCAATCTTAAAAAAACTAATTTTTTCTCTAGGCCTTAAAAGGAAACTTATTTTTTTCGAATTAAATATATGTATATTTAATATTAATAATATTATAAATTTGAATTTAAAATTCAAATTATACGACTATTTGATTTCTGCAAATACACACATACAAGTATATCTATAATTTTATTACTTAAAATATTCCTTTATTTTCGCACGACCATAATAAGATTAAATGATAATATATGTATATAGAAATTTCAAAATATACTTATTATATTATATATGTGTGTGTAAGCAATTTTTTGTTAATCGGTGGGCCATAATAATAAATAAATACACACATTATATATTATATGATCATAAACCCAATGATTATATATGCACCCTATGTTTTTTTTGAAACGGTACTTTATATACAACAAATTACTATGACAACATATCACATGTCAATAAACGTTCGAATCATGCTACGCAAGTTTCAAACTTGTGAACTCTCGCACTAAAGCCAAATCACTTAACCACATGACAATATATGCACCCTATGTTTCTTATTCCATAGAAAATTTAAGTTAGTATATATTTTTACCTCACAGGTCATTGTTCACTTTGAATATATGAACTACGAGTAATAATAAAATATGTATTCCTCAAGCTTAAAATAAAATAAATTAGGCTAAAACTAAGTTAAATAAAAAAGTATTAATGTTAAAATAGAATTAATTTCAAAACACAAAACTCTCTTTTACTAAATCCACATTAAGTATGATTAATGTGACTATGTTATCCATGATAATACAAACCAAAGATTTGTGCAAAATTAATAATTTTTTTTAAAATCTACCCTTTCTTTCCTTCATGCACCTAATCCAATAGTACATGTATGTATGTATGTATGTACGTATGTATACACATACAATATTTTAGATAGATTCTCTCACACCAAGTTTTATGTCTAGTCTGTGTTTTATCCTTGTTTATTTTGTGACATCTTTCAGGTACTCTTACAAGTAAGCTAAAAGTAGGCGTTGAGGAATTTAGCGTTAGTAGAATACATGATATTTTAGAGGTTCATGGAGATCGTTCTTACTTCTAATGCGGTTATCCAAGTTCTAATATGTAACGTATATGAGACTAATACTACCTCTAATATTTGTTCAATGCACTCATTATGTATGAGAGATTTATGTACTCTTATTTAATTAGCACATATGATTATTTCCGTTTCTCGGTACTATATATTGTATCATGTTGTATATGTATTGTCTATTATGTTTAATCAGTGTGTTGTGAATATATTCATGTAATATCATGATATAACAAAACATTAAAGAAATCACCATCTACAGTATTTAAAAATCGGATACTAGCACTTGGTGTTAGTTTCGGGTTATATATGTGGTGGGTTTTTACATTTAATAACACATGGCTTCAGAAGCACATAAGTTGCGAATAAGGAAGAAATCAAATGGAACAGAAGAAGGAAACATGATGAAATACAACCATAGCTTAAATGATGTTGAGATAGTGGTTTCGTAAACAAATGTGTCCTTAATATGTAATTTTACAATTAGTGTAATCAGGTTAGTATAGGCATTTAAAAAAGTCTTCACTTTGACCCTTTTGATGAAGGTTTTACTTTATAGTAATTTTTCATGTGCTATATCATTATTATTTTTTCTAACATCACATAATGCTATTTTGATACAACATTTTATACTTAGTAGTACATTTTTTTTCAATGCAGTTGCATAGTAGCATTTTGTACCTACTACTATGGTGTATGATTAACAACAATCAACGTCAATCTTTGGTGAGAGGTGGTTCCAAAAAGTGACGTAGTAATTAACGACCATGGTTGACGATGTGCACTAATTAGGGTTTGGTCGTGATTGCGTCAGATAGGGTTGTTAGAGCTTTGGTCGATGATTGACGACGATAGTGGAGTGGAGGGTTTCAACGCTGCTTAGTGGTGCGATAATGAATTGTGACAAAGTTGAAGAGGGGGGCAACTTAATGAATAAAGTTGAGAGCGTTAGACCTGATATGGTGTCGAGAAACAAGGTGGAGGTAGCTAGTTGTCATTAAGATTGATTTTTTAACTTAGTCTACTAAAACTTAAATCCAAAAATTTGACCTCTAAAATAATTGTCTCATTTTTAATTATATCAAATTTATGTTGAATATCATGAATTTTTTGTCTTTTTTTTGGATATTAATTTTTTTTCATAAACTTAAATTTTTTATGAATATTCTGACTTGTTGACTTCTCTGTTTATTTTGTTCGAATTTTAGTTGAAAAGTCAAGTTTTTTTAAAAAAAAAATGTTTTTTAATCATATTTGTTTTGTGATAGAATTGCTTTTACAAATGATAACAAAATGAAGGTTATAAGATTAAAAAAACATCTTTAACAATAAAAATTCATCGTAGAACAAATCGAGAAAATTAACATACCATTAGGTTTTTAGTGGCACCAACAAAGTAGATCAAGATCTGATATGACTCAGTCATGTAAAACCATTTGTTATTATGAGATTTTTTGGCACATGCAACGCACATACATATAAAAGCTCCTTATAAAATTATTAAATTTAAAATTTATATATGGTTTGATAAAAATAAACTGAAAATTTTAAAGATTTTTTTTTTTGAAATAAGGTTTTGAACTTGTAACCTTGTTTATGTTTCAGTATTTTTATTTGAATATAGTGTTAATTTTTTTTCACGGTGTGGTTCGAACTCTTAACCTCTTGTTTGCATATAAGAGTGCTTTTAGAACTTCACGGTCGAACCAAAAAAAATTGTTTTTATTCCAACCATTAATAAAGATTAGTGTGTAACCCGTGCGTTGCACTCGATATGTTATTAAAAAATAACATTATAAATATTTTGAAGAATAGAATTTAATATGCTATATATTATGAATTTGTTAGGATAAATGAGTTATAGATCGACCTTACTATATTTCTAAGTGTACAATTTTTGTTATAAGGTTTATGTAATTTTATATTTGAATATAATTAAATTATCGTTTTTGTTGATAAAAACGAGTTACATATAAATTTATTATTTTTTAGGATTCAATATTTTTCGTGCAAATAAATAAAAATTAGCATTCTTAATTAATTTTGAAACTAATAATTTTATTAAATTTTATAAATAAATATTCATGTATATATATGTTGAAATTGACATTAAATTTTTGATACATTTGACTAAAAGATAAATGATTTGTAGATTGAATTTCAAATATCACTCGAAAATTAATGAAAATACCTAAAAATGAAATTGTAATGCTATTGAATCAATATATTTCTATGCATTTAAAATTCTTCCATCACATATTTATCAAAAATAAGTATACGATATTAACAACAAGGAATCGCTGTCAAGTCCCTGGAATTGAAAGATGATGTAAGAAAAGTCCCTCCCGAATAAGTTATGAAAATTAGGTCCCTATTTTTAGATTTTGGCTAATTTATACCGCTTTTGCCCCTGAAAAGAATGCTAAGTCGATTTTCTAAAAGAGGACAGTTTGGTAAAAAATAACAAAATAGAGACCTAATTTACATGTGTTTATGAGCAGGGACTTTTTGTGCATGAGCTTTGAAAATAGGGACCTTTGGTCCAAAACCTCTATTAACAAAGTGATAAACAAAATATTTATTTAATCATTAAAAGATATATTGATTGAAAACAAGACCTGAAATGTTACAAATCATGTTGACGTTTAAATTATGCAAAAAATGACTTTTAATCTATTGTTTCATACCTTAATAATTTTAATTTCTAATAAAAAGTTTCAAGAAATATTTAACATTTACCTCTAAAAGATAATCTTATATATAAAGCAAATACTTGGTCAACCGAGTCAAAGTGAAGCCTTTTTGTAACTTACAAAACTACACTTCTTCGTTTGTGGAAAAAATACAGTTGTAAGGATAGATCTGACTTTTGCACATCACTACGATTTCTGTCCATTTTCATTCCACATTCTCAACCCATCTCAAAATACCTTGTTCCCGAACCCATCTTCTTCAACGGGTATACTGCCTTGCCATATCTCTACCCTTTCTCATCATAATCACATGAATCTCTTCATTTTTAATTAAGAAAGTCGATTAACAAAATTCATGATTTTTTTAATTTTGTTCCAGGTATATCAATTCTCCAATTCTAAATCCAAAGATCGGGATCGCCATCGGCCATAATAACTTTGGTTGCAACATATGCAGTAATTGAGGTTAAACTGGCAGGGGTAGTCTATGACCAGTCAGTCTATGATCATTTTTCTTTACATGTAGTAGTTGGAATTATAGAATTGTCTTAGTTGCAAGTTTTTCAAAGGTAAAATTTTCATAAACATATTGGATTAAAAATGGATTAAACTCAAGCTATTAGGTGTCTACTCATTTCTACAATGGTGGGCTGAGGGGAGAAGCAGAGTTAGTAGTTTTGTTTTCATATGCTTGATGCTAATAAGCTATTTAAATATCATATTTTCATCTTTTGTTTTCTTTTTATTTGAAATATTTTCGCATCTATTTAAACTTAACTAAGCCTAGCTTTTTGGAATTTCATGGAGGAATTGGTAGTCGTGGTTGAATTAAAGGTTATAACGTCTAAAGAGGAGTTGTTGATTAACGAGATAGTTATTTATGAAGATTATGTTCTTTAGCAGAGGTCGCCTCAAATTTACAGAACAATTCATAAATTTATTATTATACACAAACCAAGTCACTAGAATTTCTAAATCACAACGGTATGATGATACATAAGGAAATGCCTCATATCCATACTTGGACAAGATGTTGTACACAATTTACTATATATCTAAATATACTTATTCATGGATTCAGTTCAATATCGACTTAAATATTAATCTATCATCAACATGTACTTTGTGGTGTAACATACATTATTTTCGTCAAAACAACTTTTAGTAAAGCAAACATCTTTCATTTATACGTGTATATATGTATTGTGTGGTAACATAGTAACCAAAATGCTATATTTTTCACCTGAGAGAAACTATTCAAAAATTGGTAACTATCAAAACCGAGTTTTGAGGAGTATGCATCCTTATCGACAACCTATCTATAAGAGGCTACAGTAAGGATACCTTAAATATATGAAATTTACATTATTCGATTAAACATTCTAGACATTCGCTTCGTGTAATATATGTTCATTTTGTCCTCTTATGTTAAATGTTAATGAATGATAAATAATGGGATAAGCTTAATGTATTATTAATTAATATATTGTGATAGTGGCTCAGTTTTTGTCTTGGCAACAATAAATGATAATGTTACGTATGGATGGGGCCAATCAAGGGGAGGCTACCTTGAACCTGGCATCAGTATATAATTAACTTCACAAATAAAGGCCCTTGAGTAAGGCATATAAGTTTAGCACTTGAGTAAGGTACGGAAGTTTCTGATTTTTTTAAAGACCTTTTTTAATATGATGACTTAACTAATTACTTCTTTAATTCATGACATACAATTCTTACTTGAGTTAGTCATTTGTTAGACATTGATTTCCATCTCCATTGATATTTATTTTTACTATGCTTATGCTGCAGATAGTTTTATACCTATGGAATAATTTTTATATTCATGCAAATAAGCAAAGAACTTGCATTATTAATTATTTTGTGCTTAGTTGCAGTAAGTTTCTATATGTTTACATATGATAATCAAATTGACACTGTATTGATCTTAGATATTGGTGAAAATGAATCTACAATGTATGTTCTCACTTATCAAAATGCAAACGAGTTTCGCTAAATATTTCATAAAAGCTTAACAAAATATTGATTTTATCTCAAGTTTTATAAGCTTTTATGTCGATAATATCCTTGGTTCCATACTGTTTAACAAAGTGGATTCTTGATTGTAAACTATGGAAATGAAGCTCAAGATGTTGAAATTTTATAACTCAAAATTATTTCAAATGATTCGAAAATTTTGTTTGCCTTTAAATATCTATTACTTAATTTCATTAATTAAATAGAAATAATTTTCATTATTTGGATGCAAATTTGTGAAACGAAAGATAATTAGTTGATTACTTAGTTATACTATACATGCATATTTAACAAAACAGAAGGTCGGTAAACCACATTAATGTTGCTAAATAAATGTTAGTGCATATTAAATTGATTGTGAAAAATCAATGGGATGTTTATTTGAAGAAATTAGAGATTAGTACACCTCATTAATGTTGCAAAATACAACCATATTTAAGTAAACCTCATTAATGTTGCTAAATAAATGTGATTGCATATTAAATTGGTCGTCAAGCAAATCAGGGGAATGTTTATTTGAAGAAATTGGAGATTAGTACTCCTCATTAATGTTGCAAAATAAAGCAATTATGTATCTATTTGTCATAAAAAAAAGAGAATGTATAAATACTGGCATACTCTTACCCCATTCATTCTCAATTCATATACTTAATCCTCCTTCGTTTACAGTTAAATTTTACATTTAGGATCCAGTTTTTTTTTCTAAAAGACTTGCGCCTAATGTAAACTCCTTTAGAAGACCATTCGTTTTGTTAATTCACCCATCTAATTAATTACTTGAATCCTGCTTCCATTCTACCATTTTTCATTCCACTAACCCTGACATCAATGGAGGAAAATTATTTCCCTAAATTTTCTTTTCAATCCTATAGTTTTTCCTTCCTAATTTGTTTTTTTCGACAAGTGAGATGTCCAAGTTTTCACCACTTTTTGTTCGTTTCGACTGAAACTTTCACGGACAGTCCTAACAGTAAGTTTTCTACATGAGTTTGTGCTACTAATTAAGATACGAAATGAGCTCTTGATTTTATTTTAACCCTTCAATCAAATAGTTAAATACCACACAACTTCCTTTTTTGTGTATCGTTAGATAATATGATTTGTTATAAGTTGGTCAACCCATCTATTTTTACTGATTTGATTTTATATGTTATTGAACTTTAGTTTATTTGTGATCATTTTATGTTTAGCTCATTTACTATCGTTCTTAATTTAATGTTTATTTTAATTTTCATTATTAGACACATGATGCTTAGAATTGATGTAAAGTTATTACATTTTAGTGTAATTAGAAAACTCAATTTTCAAATAAAAAAAGATTGAATTTGTAAAGATTTTTCAGTTTTTTTTCTCATTAAATCAAAAGTTTTGCTCTAGCTACCTTAAGATGAATAACATAATTTATAGTTTATGATCACTCTGAGCCATTTTAATTCCATTTTGAAAGTGCCTTCTCTTCTATGACATTGGTTCTATGCATGTAGTGAATGTGTTGGTGATTTTCTCTGTTTTAGTTTCACTGATGTTGGTGATAGAGTAAAGAACTTAAATTTTGGATGCAATGCACCAATTATCATTTTCCTAAGAATTATGATTTTATTGTTAAACTCAAGTTAACTATACAATTGTTTTCATACGTGCTATTTCTACATAAACTATCTACTAGCCTCACAATCAGAACTTATTTATAATATAGCTCATATTTTAATGTGATTGTAGCTTAAGTGCATTATATGGTTTAATAAGTGTATGTTGATGTGCATTAGATGTTTTAATAACTGTATGGTCATAAATATAGCTTGGTATTGTGTATATAAAGTTATTATTATTCTACACTCAAGCAACCAGGCTCTTCACTACCAAAACACCGCACGAGACTAACACTTCCAAGTAAAGACAATGAATATCTTAAATATCAATCTGATGGAACTGTTTCATGAAGTAGGAATAAGGATAATAATATGCCCTTCTTTATAGTGAATAACCCATACTATGCACTCTCGACTGATGTTTGAAATCAATTCTGCAACTTTATGAATGCAGCTTCAGTACATATTCCTTCTTCACTTGCTATTCTCCATAACAAGGATGCAAAGGAGGCTAGCAATATATTCCACTATGCGTGGAATGTATCAGAAAAAAGGCATGTATCTAATTGCATAGGAACAAAAAAAAAGGTTAGAAGATATGAAAAGCAAGCAAATGATGATGAAGATAAGAATAACATGAGGTATATATAGTTGTAGGATTGGTCCACCTGATGAGTATAAGATGCATGAAACTAAGAAGGGAATAAAAAATGAAGTTCTACGTCATATGCCCAAAGAGAGGAAAGACATGTTTTGGGTTAATTATGAATAGTTATTGAGTGTTCAAAATTTTATTATGTAATGGTTAACTAAAAATATGTAAAATGTTTTGGTTTTTTTCAATTTTTTTGCAACACTTAACAAACAATCTTTACCGTTGTTTTTCGTTAGTTTGTATTATTTTGGTATAGTATTTTTTGTATGCTCAATCAAAAAGTGGATTGATTCTGTTTCGTGTATCATATACAAATGATTACCAATTCAAGATGATTTAACAGTCATCGCTGTTGAAAATACTACATGGATAATTTATTCATTTTAGAATGGGGCTTTTTATTACTTTACAAAAGGAGCGCAATAGGTCTGAAATACAAAAAACAAACACTATGTTCAAAAATATATTAATCACCATGAGCTTAGCCCAATACAACACCACAAACCTAACACCGCATAACAAAATCAATGCCTCTCTAACCATCTAAGCGATATGAGTTAAAGAAAATTAGTTCGAACATGGTTTCATGTGTGGGTCATTATAGGGTATAACTCTCTTTTCATCCCATGTAACTACTTTTAGTGTAAATCTATACCTTAAAGCTATGGGTGTAAATCGGTCGGACTGGACCGGACGGAGGTGTGTTCAGTTTATGTCCTAAATAAAATCGAACCGGACATAGACCGGACGAGATTTATGTTCGTACAAATTTTGTTGTCCTAGCTAGTGTCCTAAATGAAATCGGACGGACTCGTACATACATTTTTCGGACACGGACCCGAACGGACACGGACGGACAATGCTATTTACATCAAATTTTATGTTGTTTAATAGAATTTTCATCAAATATACTGAACTATAAGAAATTCGGACGAATTCGAACGAACTCGGACCGGACAATATTTTTTCTCGTACAAATTTTCTTGTCCTAGCTCGTGTCCTAAATGAAAATCGAACGGACTCGGACGGACGTATTTCGGTTACGGACATGAACGGACATCGGACACTCGTACAAAATTTACAGCCCTACTTAAAGCTAAGTAGAGTTGTATTTTTTAGCAATAAAGCTGTATTTTGTTGGCGATAGTTGAATATGTTATTTTTCTCTCATATTTGTAATCACCAGTTTCATTGCATCTTTTACCAAGGGTATTGAATATGTTGTATTTTTTTATTCATTAATATCACATCATCTATGGTTCCTTATTTGACAAAATAAAATCAACCGAAGAAGAATCACTTTCCTTACTTATTTTGAACAATTAATATATTGTTAAGCTTTTACATTGAACTTTTAATAGATTTTGTTGTCACAAAAATCTTCCTCTATTCTATTAGAAATAAAATTGTAGCAAGTTATGACTTTTTATCTAAATTATCAATTACGAATTTAAAAACTAGTTTTGAAAATTTTGTTTTTGATTTACTAATTTGGTAAGGTTTCAAGTTTCGGTAAGAGTAATGATGCAAGCTTTTCATATACCACATCAATGGAAGTACTAATTTTTATGTTTGTTGCAGTATGAGATGTTGATATAGTAGTTAATTAATTTCTTTACTCTATTTTATTACTTTCTAAAATTAACTTAGTCTCATCTGCATTTCAACAACCATTTGATTTGTGCACTCATATAGGTAAAAGCATACAACATTGTGCATACTTTAAAGTCGTATTGTAAGATCTAAAAATCTTTAAAACAGTGTTTATTAATACCTATTTTTCATATGCACGTGCAACGCACGTGCCAAAGTACTCGTAAAATATAAAAAAAAAATATTTCTAATCAAATTATGCTATGATTTTCGTCCATCGATTAACGTAAATTATGGATATAAATAGTTAAAATGTAACTATTTTACAAAAACATTCTAATTGAAAACGTTAATAATTTTTTAGCATTATAGAATACAAACATTCACTACTTATTATTAATTACAACGTCATTCTTCATAAAAATAATCTTATTGATGGCAAAGAATTTACTTGACGTATAAATTTTGAAATGTAAATATGTTATGTTTTTGTAATAATTTACCAATTTTAGAAAGAAAGAATTGTGTATAAATTTATCCGTAATGAAATACCAACTTTAAAAAGGAAGAATTATTGTATATTTATCTGTACTAAAATACTATTTTTAGAAATAAAGAAATTCTATGAACTTGAATGTAGAATAATATAAAAGAATTAAAGATAATTTTGTATATAATTGTGAAAATTCTAAAAACACATGGACTTGAATGAAAAGACAATTTTACCATTTTGTTAATGGGAATATGATATACACATCGAATTGATATTTCTTTTATGATTATTAGATCAATTAATAATTATTTTTAATTGGATTTATTTAAAAGGTTTTAATTTAGGATCAGTTAATAAATTTAAATATATGGATTTGAATGTAAAACAATATACGAAAACTTAGGAAAAATTCGTAAATAATCGTAAAACCATTAAGTGTTGGTATTTAAATGTGGAGGATAAAATTAGTAAAACATTATAATTTTATACAACCGTGAAAATTAAACTATATGGACTTGAATAAAATATTAGTTTTATCATTTTTGTTAATATTATGAATATGGTACACACATTGAATTGCCATTTTTTAAGAAATTTATTCGATCAAAGTTAATGGATATCTTTAGTTGTATTTATTTGAAATGTTTAAATATAAGATCACCTAACTAGTTTTAACATAAGGACTTAAATGTAAGATAATAGAAGAAAACCTGTGAGAAATCTGTAAATAATTGTACAAAATTAGCAAATGTTGGTATTTAAATGTAAAATGGTAAAAGATGGAACTAATAGAAACATTGCAATAATTTTAATAATGATAAATAACAATATTTGAAAATTAAGCATCTGCAGGAAATTAAGGAGAGGGGAGAAAATCTGTAAATAATTGTACAAAATCATTAAATGTTGGTATTTAAATGTAAAATGGTAAAAGAGGGAACAAATAGAAACATCTTTATTAATAGTTGTAATAGCTTTGGTATCACACTTTTTTGGTATCAACGTGAACTACCAAAAATGCCCCTATATATATTATCAAATCTTAATCACTTAAAAATAGGATCTAATACTAAATTTCTTTTATAAATTCAAATGCTCATAAAAGTAGGATCTAATAATTAAACATGATTTACAAATTCAAAACGCTTCTAAAAATAGGATCTAAAATTAAACTTTCTTTACAAATTCGAAATACTTTTTTACAAATATACAAATCTTAATATCACTTGAAAATAAAAAATCATTTTTTTGACTGATTTAAACATATATAATTCATAAGAAAAACAATTCACGCGCGAAGCGCGTGCCATTACACTCGTTGTAATAATTGTAATCTATTAAATAATAGTAAAGCAGAAGAAATTCAAGCTCTCTTATTAATTGTAGGAGTTTTCTCTACTCTCCTTAATTCTCTCTCGATATTTTAATTTTAAATTTATCACTTCATAATTATTCTACTAACTTCTAATGCCAATTTATAATCAAATACATAATTTTAAAATTTTCTAAGATTATTCACAAATGCCTTCTTAGTTCTCTTATAATATTTTACATTTAAGTTCATACAATTAAACTAATTACGTAATTCAAAATTTAAACCATTTGATAAACTCAGTTATTTAATATTCGATACATCATGTAAATTCTAAAATATGACAATTTCAGCAGTATAGCATAGTAGCATCAACAAACTGGTAAAACAAAATTTTCATTTGCATACAAAGATATATAAATCATATAGCATAAATTATATACATCAACAATAATAACAAATTTATTTTATAATTCGTTTATCTCAATAAATTTATCATGTATTGCACTGAAAAATTATATTTTTAACTTTAGACACCTATATTTTTAATTTCCATAGTTACTTACAAACCCTTCACAGTTCTCTTCTAATATTTTTTTACTCATATATATGTATTTAACCAATTATGTAATTTTTATTTTAAATCATTCAAATAAATTCAATTTACTAATATTTATTAATTCATCTAATGAATCTTAAAATATATCGATTTAAGTATGCATACAACACTCATATATATAAGCGAAGATGATAAAATTGTTATTTTATTCATATATAAAGATATATGGATCGCATAACATAAAATGTAAACATAAACAATAATATATTTTTAATTTATAATTCATTTATCTCAAAATAATATCATACATTGTAGTACAAAATTTCGTTTTTTACAACTTTTAAAGGATACATTTATATCTTACAACACTGGGATATGAATGCACGGATTACTCTAATACAAATTAGGTTATGTCGATATTCTCATTTTCAACATGATATTAAAACTTACCGAACTCACAACTCAAATTAACGCAACAATTTTTATTTTTTTGTTGTTGCAAATATTGAAGTTGTAAACATGACACTCCTACAACAACATGAAATTTATGATTAACTGCTAAGTTAAAAAAAGGTTTACTAATTGAAATCTCAGATAATGAATAAAAGTTCATTTTCAGATAAGTTGATCGTAAGATATTTTTCTCAACTACAACTACATACAAAGCTCTTCTCATTTTTTCTCTCCTTTCTAACATTCAACTCCATATATTTAATTAGTTAAGCTGATCACTGATTTACAATATTTAAATATATTCAATTACATAATATTCGTTATTTCATTATAAATCATTAAAATTATATATACAATATTCATATTAATAGAAATGGAAAATTCAATTTTTTTATCCATTTATATAAAAAATACATGTATCACATAGCATCAACTATTTACCTATATAAAAATAGCAATATATATATATATATATATATATATATATATATATATATATATATATATTAGCGACCCTCTACCTTACATCTTAGTGTTGTATGCCATTTTAAATTATATATATTTTTTATTTCAATAAGTTTATCATACAGTGCTTAAAAAATTCAATTTTTAACAATAATTAAAATTTAATTATTATTTTTAACAACGTTACCGTGTGCAACGCACGGGTTACACACTAGTAATGATAAACAACAATATTTGACAAATAATAAGAGAGTTGGAGAAAATTAAGGAGAGGAGAGACAATCCCTAAAATTAATAAGAGAGCATGAAATTCTTCTGCTTTAATATTATTTAATAGACTACGAGCATTACGGGACGCGCTTCGCGCGTGATTTATTTTTCAACAAACCGTATATGTTTAACACATTCAAAAAAAATTTGCATAAATATTTACTCATATTTAGTTTCAATTTTGTTTCTAAGTTGCAACATCTAATTTACTGTTAGTTTGAATTTTTATTTATATTATTAATTAATAAAATGAATCTATAGATATTAAGATCTGGTAATATATGTAGAGGGGCGTTTTGGGTAGTTCACGCTAACCAAAAAAAGTGACATCAACTGTATTGTAATTATTACTACAGAAAGATAAAGATAGCCTAAAATTAAGACAATATTAGGGAAATTCTTAATTATTAATTTAATTTAATTTATTACACCGGACAGGACGAATTGGTTGAGCCCAGTCATCCGCTCCGAGCTCCAATGTGTGACCAGACTCATGGTCGGATTGGTCGGTACCTCTCCAGTCACGAATTGAACAAAACCCAGCCCACTAATCCGGCTATATGATTAGCGTTTGAATGTAGTTGCCAACAGTCATCTCTTCCTCCTATTTTGAAACCCTAAATTCTTCAATTTAGAAGGATTTTTAATCTCAAGGCACTCAATTATTGACAAGGTTCAGCTCATCCACTTCATCACCCCTCAAAACTTAATTTCTCAAACTCAATCCTTTCATTACACATGAGAATCTGAAAGGATCAGCTGCCCAGTCTCAGTGCTTAGTCTATTACAAAAGCATATCGATGGATATGAAGTGGAAATGATGAGAGGCGTTAATTTGTTGGGTGAGGATGGTAATGGTTACGAATTGGCTTTGAAATTGGAGGGATGTGGCGCTTGGAAAGCATGGTTTGATGGGGGCAGTGGAATCTACGGAGATGGCTATTCCAAATTTGTCAGCTTCCTTTCATCTCCAGCAGCTTGGGAATCGTTCATGTCGTCTTCCCCTCCTACTGATAGCAGCAGTTCTCGACAGATCCTCCATCTCCAACTCAGAACACGTGCTCTTCTCTTTGACAAAGCTTCTATTTCTCTCTTCCTTTCTTCTTCTAACCACAATGACAATGATGATAATTCTCTCTCTCACCTCAATCCACAATGTAATACACTCCGTTCTTTTCTTGTATCATCTATGGATGAATCATACTACTTGTGTGCTTACACTGTCTTATCGTGTATTTCCAGATCTGCAGTTACATGGGGATGATATCTTTTTCTCGCTGGAACCAGAGGATGATGAAGATGATGATGAGGGTGATGTAAAGCTGGATAACAAGAAAACTAACAATATCATCACTAATAAGAAGAAGAACAATAACAGTAAGAATAATGCAGATGCAAACTCTTACCAGGTAATATACAGCTACTACTCTAACTAAGTAAGAATTTCATTTCATTGTTATTGCACTTGCTGCTATGTCAATGTATCACCAATTACATCATTTATTTTTATCAGCACAATTCAGTCAATTTGTGAAATGAATTAGTAATGCTACAGGCTCATCCTAGACATTCAAAAAAAGGAAATGAGAAGCACCCTAGCTATGATGAACGTTCTTCTACCGCTGGATCCCAAAGGCATAGTAGTAGCAGTAATAGTAATAGAAACGAAGTTTTGCCTAAAATTTGGTACAACCAGTATATTGATAAACTCCGAGTAAACTACCCGAAGTTCCCGAACTGTGAAAAGGAGTCACTGAAACGCACATCTGAGGGAATGGCTGCTTACCTCCACCATTCTGAGATACACAAAAGCAAGAGGAAGGCACTCCTTCAACAAGATGATATCTGTTTGATAGAGAATGGTACATGTGATGATAAAGATTTTTCTTTCTTTCCAGAAATCACATTTCCATCGAACTGTGTGCCTGCTAGTGCTCTTCCACTAAAATATGAGAGCGAAAAGAACCATAGTGTTCTAGAATTTCATGGAATTCTTGATAACCTTCCAAATGTAGCTAGCAAAAGTACTGCTATGATGGAAAGATTTGGAATAAAACCTGATTACATAAAAGTAGGAAGCAAATATAGGGGAGTAGATGGATCTGGTTGTGAAAAGAAACCTCTTTGCCAAGAGCAAGCATTAGTTATGACCCAACAGGTGGTTGCACGCTTGTTATATAATACTGGTTTTAAAGGGGGGACTGCAAATTCTATGGAAGTTTTTTCAGAATTTTTCTGTGATCGCATCTGTAAGTTAGGCCGTGTCTTGAAGCTTCTCACCGATAGCTATAGAAAACAATACTCGTCCATCGAGCTACTTCAAATGTTTTTGCAAAGTATCGGACAGAGGTACGGTCACTGCTTTTAGGCGTCCTTTTTTTAGCATCTCAGCCATATAGTATAACAGCGTGTAGTTGAAAAATTCATCAGTATTAGTTGCTTATTTGCTGCCTTGCTTCGTTAACCACTTTACTAGTGTGGGCTCACTGGACTGCCCTAGGGCCCGAGCCAAAGTAGGGCCAAGGAGAGTTAATCACAGAGGGAGAAAACACAAAAAGAGGGAGACTCAAACCCAGGTTGATTGATTTTACACCTTAAGACAAACCATCTGACCGTGTTTTCATCAACAAATTATTTGTGCGCGCGCGTGCGTGCGTGTATGTGCGCGCGCGTGTGTGTATAATATGTATGAAAATTATGTTCGGATGGTTGCCTTGATATACGTGGGTTGTCTTAGCCAAAGAATTGGTTGGATTTTCCCTGGGCTCACTGAGTGTGCGATTGGACAGGGCCTGTTAATTCATAATACGACACTTTATTCCATACACACACAGTGTGCGTGCATGTGTCTGCATTCTACATATGATAATACCGCACACAGTTCATCACGTTACTTTTCAGTTGCATCGTTTAACAATTATCTAGAGCTTGTATATTACAGTATGAAATTACCAATTTTTTAAGATGATATCATCATGTCTCTATGTGCTTATTTTATATAAATGTGTTGTTTGATATAGTTACTCATTGCCTTTCACTTTTTTTCTTCTAGAGGTTCGATTCATTCTGTCTCGAATATTTTGGGTTCTTTCTTCCTTCCACTTGAATGATATGTATATCTATGCATGCATGCATGCATGTGTGTGTACATATATGCGTACAACTGTACATTTATGTGTGCGTGCGAACTTCTACTTTCTGAAATTAGAATTAAATATTATTCATGTTGATGCACACTAATTTTCTTGATGACATTATAATAAAAAGATCGCTCTCAGAATATTAGTATTTTTCCTTGTATACCAACAGTAACCTTGGTGATTTAGAAGAATCCAAAAAGGATGGAAATAAGGGACTTGTTCTTGGTTCACCATCACAAGTTCGTGCGGGCCAACCACAAAATCAGAATTCTCTTTTACAAGCCCAACATGTAAGTAATTTTATGTTCTTGTACAATATGGTAACATTCAATCTAGTCTACATTATGTTAATATTTTATTTCGCTAATGCACATCATTATTTCTTTGGGTATATTTATAAAATGATATAGACACCATTTGCACAACATAATCAACTTTATTAATGTTCTACAATGATTCAAAAATTGTACCAATTGCATGATTGCATAAGAACCATATTACTATTAGTTACTATATACATTTCTACCGGATGCTCAAGATATACCATGTTTAAAATAGTTGTATGCACACACACATATGTAGGAGGCATGTTCGATGAACATGTGCAAGGAAAACAATGAGCATCATCTCTTTTCGTTACAATTTTGAACGGTAGAAAGTTATGAGAATATAATGAATCAATTACCCTTTAGATTAGTACATGTCTACACCAAAATATGTCCTTATGGAAATTAATTGCAAACTAATTACCTTTTAGCAAATGTGATAGCAATTAAATAAAAATTACATGTAAGCTAGTCACAAAACCATTAGTTCAAGCCATCCGCTAATGGTGCTAGAGATATCAAAGCTGCAAAAGCACCAAAAAAAGGGGAAAAAATTCAGTTGCCCACTTTCAAATAAAGCTAGTTGAGCTACTATCATCTTCTTTATCAACAAGCAATCAACTTGACTCAAGAAATGCTAGATCTGTTCCATCAGTGAGTAAACCAATGTGTTTCGATCTGCTTCAGCTACGAAGAACCATCATGATCAGATGCATGATCAATTTGATTCCAGTCGTTCTAGCATTATAGATCTTCCTATCATAGTATCATGTGCATATGAAGCAATTACCGTTTGAAAACAGGATTTGGCATGACAAATCATTTTTGTAATTCATCTACAACTACACATACATTCGTATGGTATATTGAAATGGGATTTGAGAAATGGGATTTGAGAATTAAGATTTGATTTAAAATTTCTGGCAACAGCTCTACCAAATTTTGTACACAAAAGGAAAACAGTAAAAGCAACCGTTTTACTCAATGGATGTACATTTTAGATGGAACCATGTTACATCATTGTGTTCCAGTCTATTTTCATTGTTTTTATTATTCGTATAATCATCATTATTATTCTATTAATTCGATTAATTTGCGTTATCATCACATAAGTCATGCTAACACAATCTGATTGCATTAACTGATCGATTGTTGCAAAAATAATTGATAGTTTGAATTCATTTTACAAAAGTAACCGTGTCAACTTCTTGAATTGATGTCTTGCACAAAAAAGTGTATTCTTCTACGGAAAACCGCCAGATACTTCTCAATACCAAAAAATAGTTGAAAATGAAATATTATAAACTAAGCATGCGATGCATCTGTAAGATTTTTAACTTTTAGAAAAAAGTTTGTGTAACATGGGTGTTAAAAAGTGTTAAATGGAGTGCATTATTGTACGCTTTAACTCATTTTGGTACATAGTTTTACAAATTCGTATTATTATTGTTTTTGAGCTAGTAGAGATGCTCTTAGGCTTGGATCAAAATTTATTTTCTAGCTTGATTCCTTTTCATTTCATGCTGCTATAGGCTTGGCTTAAATTTTACTTTTTAGCTTGATTCCTTGGCATCTCCTAGTATTATAGGCTTGGCTTAAGTTCTACTTTTTATCTTGATTCCTTGACATCTCATGTTGTTTATTGTTATAGTGTGCCACTGTTTGGCCATTGATATTAACATTTGACTACTTGTATTATTAGAGGACTTCACAGATTTACATTTCATTTTTACCCTAACAACATAGCCTTGATTTTTATTTATACCATTTTTATTGTTGTTTATTAATAGTTTGCTATGACCCTTATATTCAGTCGATAATTTGAGATTTAAGGGGACTTAGGTAGAACTTTGTTTTACGCATTACTTAATGTTTTATTTAGTCATTGAATAATTTGCTTCAAAACGTTTTTGCCCTTTTAGTACATATAGTAACTTGATGAAGAACTGAAGTTCATGCGAGTCTTAAAATTAACTCTGCAACCAAATGTTCGTCACTACACATTCATAAGTAATCAAATCAGTGCATATGAAGCAATTTGTAGCAATATACAATAGCAAGAAATCTTGAATACTGAATGAAATATAAGAGAACGTATTGGGTTTAAAGATTTTAATGCATAAGTAAATTTAAAATAAATTAAATGATGCAAAATATGCTAAAAATTTGAAAGTTATCATAGAGTTTTTAACTCCAACATATAATCAAATCACTTAAAGAAAGCTTAGCAGAAAAGAGAAGCGAAAAAAGACTAAAGTTGACACTTTTCTGGATACACAAATAACTTGTGTTATTCATGTGATAATGAGAGTGACAAAAATAGAAGTCACATCTGGTTCAGTAGTAGTAAGTGATGAATTTGAATTCCATACGATGTCAGTTGCAACACATTTTTTGTGAGAAGTGACAACAGGGAGATAATAGAAAACACATATTAGATTTGCATCTAACTGCTTAATGCACATCAGTTATGCATACTAATTGTATACAACAAAAATGGCCAACAATTTTGTTCTCAAGCGCTAGCCTTAACCTAGGCCAGGTGGCACGTATTCTCAAACCGTGTATCTTTGTGTTGCTCATTTTTACTTGTCAAATTGATTATGACGTGTGCAGATCCAAAGGCAAATGCAAACTCAACCGAATATGAGCATGATTAATTTACAGAAGATGACTTTTCAGCAGCAACAACCTCAAATGCGAAAGCAACAGTCTAGCAACCAACTCATGCCAGATGTCAAGATTGAAAATACAATCGAATCATCTCCAATTGAAGGGCCCACATTGAATAGTACACTGAGTAAACAACAGCAACACCACCTACAACAGCAAAGACAAATGTTGCAAATCAGGCAACAACAACAGTTGCTTCAACAACACATGACAGTGCCCCAATCTACCCAGCAGCAACTCAGGCATTTGCAATCTGCTCAAGTTTCCCAGCTTCAAACACAGTAAGCATCACCGTATTTTAATTGTTTAGTCCTTTTCTAGATGTAAGTGAATAATCATTGACTCCAAAATTAAACTTAAATTCTAAGCAATTTAAAGGCTAGTGGTTTAGAGGATTTAGCTAAAAAAGTAGATCAATCTATATTTTAATTATTATAATCAATTTATTTCAAGTTAGACGAAAAGAAGAAGAAGAAAAATAGATCCATCATGTACCAATTATCACATTATCATATGTTTGTAATCAATTTAAATTATCGTCTCTCATGCACCCATAGAGGTAGCACAATTGGTTAGAACATGTGGCGTTCACATGCAAGGTCGAGAGATTAATCTTTGCTAACTACATATACTTGTGGGAATTGAATCAAGTTTAAAAAAAGAAAAAAAAATTATCGGCTCTCATGCTATTGAAGCACAACTTCTTTCTAAAAATGCAAATGACTACTAGAGTCTAGAGGATGTTGACTTTTCATCTCGAAGGAATTTTTTTTAGCATTTTTGTTGGAGTTCCCATAAGGTTTGTCATTGAGAAGCTAAGACCTTATTTATTTATTTATATTTTTAGTTTTCATTTATGTTTTAAATTTTCTGTTTTGAGTTATTTGCAAGTTTCTTGAAATTGTTTTTGCTCTAGTTTGATTTGAAAAGATATTTTCCAAAAAGAAAAATAAACACGTTTGTGATTTTGAGAAATTGCTTTCTAGCTTAAAGTCCGGAAACAACCTCTTCGCAATGTGAGGGAAAAGCTGCGTACATTATCGACTTCCACAGAGTCCGCTATCGTGCGTGAGCCTCGTGCACTGAGTTCCACCTTGGGCTTTTTAACTTAAAGGGGTGATTGTTTTAACTGGATTTTTTTGGTAAAATGTATTACTGGTACGTGGGTACATATACATACATACATATATGTACATATGCTTATATACACTCATACACATACATATACATACACACACACATACGTGCGCGTGCGCACACATACATTAATGCATACATACATACATACAAGAGTAATTCATATGGGTTAGGATTCCTATTCCTTGTATCCTCTTAAAATCATCCCTAGAATTTTGTTGCCAAACAATTCAGAAATGAAACGAAATTTTACGAAAATGGTATTGTTACCATTAAAATCATAGTCATAAAATCTTATACCACTTTGAGACTTCGAACTTATTCCAAACTCTATTTTGAATACACGCCTAAAATGATTTTAGAGAATATGCAGTTTCAAATTGTTCTAAAATTTCGTGCAGATGATCTTAATGGCAATAAGATTATATTTATAAAATTTTGAGTCATTTTAGAACTTTCATACACAAACTAAAAACATGATTTGATAGGAATTTACAAGATGGGTCTAAAATCCTTTATGTATAAAGTATTTGATTGTTAATATTTGAAATATACTAAGTTACATTGATTACTTTTTTTTAATGAAAGTGGGCTTTTGACGAATTCAAATACCATTTAAAATACTAGGTTATTGATGATATTTGCTATGGACCAATTAGTTATGGGAAAACTAGTGTTATGCTATGGCAGTGCGGAACATATGGCGAATATAATTAAAAATACATACAAAAACGATCCATGCATACATAAAAGGGTTTAAGGAAAGATGTAAGCAGAATTAACAAAATACTTGTATCATTTTCTCCACATGAATATTATAAATAGAGTAGCATTCTAAACAAAATATACTTATATTTGATAACCAATATAAATAGTATATGCACAAGCTTACTTTCATCATTAAACATTTCAAGTCTCAAAATAAACACTTGGCAACTCAAGGTATAACGATCGATTGAAATAACATAACCATGGAAGATTTCTTTTTGTTACAAGTATTACAAAATCGAACCTTATTATAAATTTGATCCAAGATCAACATCATACTACTTTACATATAATATCAAGATTTCAATACTTATTTCCATTACATGTATATATATACATGCCTCTACTTCTTATTAGGATTGCTCATTAATGATATAATCTCCAATATCCATAGAGATGTAGTCAGGTATGCAAAATAAAAATGAGTTACTCATGTAAAAAAATTGAAAGAATAACAAGGTAATATTTATGGTATATTTCATGTCATCATTGTCTGTATATCTTTAAACCAAAAAAATTGAGGATATAAAAGGAAAAAAAGAACAACAAATATTATAGTGATTGAAATAAAGAAAAATACCCGTGAAGTTAAATAAGTTGATTTTTTTTTGAAAATTGGATACTTAGATGTTAGTACATAATTGTACTACAAGTCTTAGGTAGTATATATATATAACATAGTACAAAGTCAAATATGTCCAGTGGTTCGAATCACGCACTACGTAAGATTTGAACCTGTGACCTCATGACCAAAGCCAAAGCGCTTAACCACCGGTACAATGGTGCTGGACGAAGTTGAATATTTCTTATTCAAAAGACCAACATCATTAATATTATAAATTTCTAAAAGTGGGATATAAAAAAGCATTTGGGCTGTAACACGCGATCATTCACAATGAGCGATCTACTTGTAATTTATTTCTTGAAAATTCTATCAAAGTTTTACGAATTAATTTTTTACTTATTTTCTACCCACACCACCAATTTCCATAAATAAATAATTATATTTTTCATGCTCATGGTATGAAGGACCAAACTATAATACTCGCACTAGTATGATGTACCCCAACTTACAATACTCTAGTTGCATACCTGTGAAGTTAAATAAGTTGATTTTTTTTGAAAATTGGGTACTTAGATGTTAGTACATAATTGTACTACAAGTCTTAGGTAGTATATATATAACATAGTACAAAGTCAACATATGTCCAGTGGTTCGAATCACGCACTACGTAAGATTCGAACCTGTGACCTCATGACCAAAGCCAACGCGCTTAACCACCGGTACAATGGTGCTGGACGAAGTTGAATATTTCTTATTCAAAAGACCAACATCATTAATATTATAAATTTCTAAAAGTGGGATATAAAAAACATTTGGTTTGTAACATGCGATCATTCACAATGAGCGATCTACTTGTAATTTATTTCTTGAAAATTCTATCAAAGTTTTACGAATTAAATTTTTACTTATTTTCTACCCACACCACCAATTTCCATAAATAAATAATTATATTTTTCATGCTCATGGTATGAAGGACCAAACTATAATACTCGCACTAGTATGATGTACCCCAACTTACAATACTCTAGTTGCATGTTTAAAATATTTTAGTACTTGTCCTTAAGCTATGATTTAATGTTTTCAAAACCTGCTCTATAACAACCTTCAACTTGTTTATATCCATATTTGTGCCCAAAAATACCATCGTTTGAATAATTTGTTAATCAACTCTGCGTATTTTTAATTCTCGGTGCAAAAAAGATTAAAATGTGAGAGTTCACTCGTGAGCTCATGGATATTCTGAAGTGTAACTGCTCGTTTCCCCTATTCTCGTGCTTAAAGTGGGGTGGGTGCTTCTTGGGAATCTTTTTGAATCAAGATTTCCAATCTTAGTTCTTTCTCTCTTTTAAACCTCCAATCAACAATGGATAGATCTATGGAAGAGATTTGAATTTTGTTCCTACACGACCTAATCAATTTAATCAGGCACTCGACATCTATTGCCATTGTTAACCGTTTGACAATATGAAAAAAAAGCTCACAATCTTCTATTCTAATCTAACAAAAACAAATTGTAAGCCATAGTTCTTATCAACATTTAGCTAGCTCCTTAGATTAAACAAAATATATTTCAAAAAAAGGTAAAGGTAGGAAATTAGTTACTAGGTATAGCTCTAAGGGCTAAAAAATGTTTTTGCATGTGCATAAATAAAACTAAAAGTAGGCAAAATATCAAACATACTTATATGCGTATAGGACAATCTAATACATTTGTAAATTAGAGAGTTACATTTTATATATTTTACATAATATTGTTACCTTAATAATGTCTCATTATACTACATTCAATAGAAGCATCTAATAAATCACTTGTGATAAACATCAATTAAAAGATTCGATCTATTAACCATTGAAAGTAGGATAGTAATTGACGCTATTCACTTGATTTATAAATTTTGGCATTAATTAGTACTAGCACCAACATTACATATGGTATAACTAATAAAAAAAATACCTGTGAAGTACAAAATGTATAATTTTACTGATATTTAACTTTTTTTGTTTATTGTATCCACATAAAATGAAATAACAATAATAATTTGCTTTATCAATGATATGGTGTGATGATTTTTTCAGTTGGTATATTATTTAATTTGACCGATGTAACATTTAAGTTATCATTCGACAATATTAATTAATTTATGCTCTTCAAATTATGTTTGAACTATTAAGGGAATATTTTCAAAGTTAATTTTATATCAATACACGAGTGCTCTCCTCAATTCATCACTCTATCGTTAAAAAAACAATATCTATTTTGATTGCATGCAGATTATAAAAGACACCGGTTTGCAAAAAAAGAAAGAAAGAATGCATTTCAAAGTAAAACCTTGTTAGTGAGCAACGTAAAAGTAAACGGTTGCAACGATAAACTAATTAAACCGATCCACTTCAATAACCTTATATTGTAAGTTATATTCATATGTTGCCTATATATCATAATATATATTGTAAGAAAATATTAAAGCTTGTTGGAGCATTAGCTAACATTTTTGGTTAGAAATTGAGTTGTTCATTGTATAATATATATATTTTCATGTAAAAGAAGTATGAAAAATCATTTTGGTAATCCCTTCTTCATAGAATCAAGTCCTCAAATTGCCACGCACAATAAAATAACACAAACAAAACTTAGGAAATATTGCATTTGATAGCAAAAAGAAAAAGGAAAACGATAATGCTACCGTAAAATTGAAAAATGTTGGATACATGATTGAAAAAGATTAATGTGAATATGAGTTCTCTTTTCCTTCACTAAACAACTCACTTTTAGACGTTGGATTATGATTTTTTTTTGAATTACCTAGAGAACCAAGTTTCGCCTGTAAACTCTAGGAAAATATTTGCCCACCAAACCCATATTTTGGACACTTATTGCAAAATTGTCAATTTTGAAGTTCGAACTCGTGACTTTTGATCTCGTAGCCCAACCATCAACCTTGTTGGCTGGATTATGGACTTATGTGCATAGGTATGATACATGATACAAGCGTAAAATGGAAACATCCATACCTTCAATCAATAATCAATAATCAAATCTATCTTAGCACATCAAATGACTTAAGTTTTATTTTATTTTTAATATTACTTGATTTTGTTAAAAGAATTGAAAACTTTTTCAGAGATTACGAGAATGATATGAAGGAAACACTAGTGATTGATAAGGGAGAAAGGAAGGAAGGAGCGGAGGAAACCGTGATTGAAAAAGGGGAAAGGAAGGAAGGAGCGGTGGAAACAATGGTGATTGACAAAGGAGAAAAGAAGGAAAAAGCGGAGGAAACAACAACGATTGACAAAGGAGAGAATAAAGAAAAAGCAGAGGAAACAACAACGATTGACAAAGGAGAAAAGGAAGGAGTGAAGGAAACAACAACGATTGACAAAGGAGAAAAGGAAGGAGCGAAGGAAACAACAACGATTGGCAAAAGAGGAGGGAGAAGGGGGAGGAAAATAATGGCAGTTACAAAAGAAGAGGTGGAGAAAACAACGACGATTAGCAAAAGAGGAGGGCGAGGAGGGAGAAGAGGAAAGAGAGTATCGACGGTTATAGAGGGGCCGGAAAAAACGATGGCAGTCAACAAAAGAGGAGGGCGAAGGAGAAGAAAATAACGGTGATTTCAAAAGCGAATGGAGGAGGCGATTGGAACAACAACGATTTTTTTCCACGTTTTTAATTAAGGGTTGAAAATGCGGAAAACATCAAAAAGTTGTTTTTAGTTTTACATGTTAATATTGTTTCGTAAAATAATGTGAAAATAAATTTTAAAATACCTTTAACCCAACATGTTTTTATTGTTATCTAAAATACAAATTGAAAATTGATTGAAATATCAAACATGATCTAAGGTTCTTGGTTTTAGGCAACCAAGTTTCATAGTTGTTGCATATGTTTTTCATGTGAAAGTTGTTTAGTGTGTGTTCCATGCTTTAGATAGTTTAATTTATATTTACCAACGTGATTCACTTATTGAAATTACAATTTGGTTTTTTGACATCCAATTATAGCTTCAAATTATAAATGGACCGTTGATTTTTAAAATGAATGTTATGAAAATGAGATGAAATTATTGGAATATGTGTTAGTAAGCTATTTTATTATTTGCAAAGAGAAGAAATGGAGAAAGGAGGAGTTGTGTAAAATAAATTCCAAATGGATGGATTGTGTTTAACTCTACATTATACGTCAAGACAACGAGATGGTGGGAAGATTGTTTATTAAAATGATATTTACTTTCATTTCAATACTTTCAATGAATGATAAAAAGGGAAAAAAATGCTCATATTGTATCAACTTTTTTATGATAGAAATAAAATGATAAAGTTTGTTATTAAAACAATTTTATGTTTTGATTTGATATTACAAAATTATAAAAGTAGACAACGATGGCCGGATCATAGTAAAACAATAAAATATACGAGTTGTTAAAACTATTTTTAACTCAATTTCCATATTAAAAAGCAGAAAGCATATTAAAAATTAAGACTTCGAAGGTACAAAATTTTTAATTGAAGAACATCAACTACAATCCATATAATTTCTCATAATCAAGATCATTATGGTCTTGTATGTATAAAAACAAGAGTTTAATAATCCATATAAAATTTGTTGAGAATTGATGGAAGTGTAAAGAATAAGAAATGAAAATATTTTTAGAGTGCTAGGTCATAGAGAGTGATTATATTCTCCTTCTCATCATCAAGTAAAATTTGTAATTTAAATACAAAGTAGATAAATCAGATTACTTCAAACGCTTAAAACCATGAATATACAAAATCAATTTATTTGAATAGAACCAAATATCTGAAATTGATTAAGAAAATTAAAATCTAAGAAGTTTGAGGTTAAAACTTGAGATCTCAAAGACTCATCATCATCTTTCTTGTTTTATTCCCAAATGATTAGGGTCAACCACATGAATTCTCCTTTTCTATAACCTTTTGTCTTGAGTCATATCTTTGGTCAAATTTGTTTTCGTTTTTTATTTTTTTCTTAATATTTTCTTCCCATGTTAATTTTGATCCACCTTTTCGTTTTCTTCCTTCCATGTATTTATTACCTTCACTCTTTACGAATGCATTGTTTTGTCTTTTTTGTGTGAATTCATACCATCCAAATGTTTTTTATTTAATTTTTCTCAATTCTAGGCGTCACTTCTAGTTTTTCCCCCTCTCACTAATTTGGAATACTATCTTTCTAGCCGTTCCAATCATTCTTCTTAACATTTTTGTTCCTTCTCCTTGTTACTTTTTCTTTTTTAAAAACCAACATTCTTCTCCATTCACTAGCTGATCTAATCATAATCCGATGAAATTTTCATTTTAGTTTACATGTTATTTCCTTGTCATATGAAATGATACTAGCTTGTCTCCATTTTATCAATCTTGCATTAATCGGCTCGAAAAATCCTACTCCATCTCTCATTTTTTGTATTAATTGATCATATGTATTTAAATGGAATTTTTTGTCCCTCGTTTGGTTTTGTAATTTATCTTATTATTGTCTCAAACTTCTTTGCTGAAGTCACATGACATAAACTAGGTACAATTCTTTTGATTCTAATGTATTTCTTTATTTTTCTAATTTATGTTCTACCTTTTCTTTTGAGGTGTCTATAAGCATAATGCCGTCTACAAACATTATACACCATGATACAAAATTTTAAGTTTCTTTTGTTAGTTCATATAGGATCAATGCAAACAAGCATGGGCATAGAATCGATTCTTGATATTGTTCTGCTAACCACCCTATTAAATGTGTAGTTTTTATTGTTGATCTCCTTGACATTGATACTGGAGACTCATTTCTTAATCTTTGTTCTATCACTCTCTCACATAAAGTTACTGTGTGACTCGTTGGTTTAATTCTGTTATAAGAACTATAATTATGTATATTTCCTTTATTTAAAAAAAATGGCATTGTCATGCTCTTTCTCTACTCGTTTGGCTCTTTTTTAACATGATCAATTGATGTCAATGTGGTTTGATCTCACAAACTCTAGATAGACAGTCTAAAAACATACCATTGTTCCATGAGGAACATCTCACTTGTTTAATATTTTTATTTCATCTAAGATTTTATTAAACAAGTTTGCATGTAATTCAGTTTCGTCACATGTTCCCACTATTTCATTTCCCCCCCTTTAACCGATTCTTCAGCTTCTTTGCTTTCGATTTTATAAATAATACCTATGTTGCTATCTATTTAGTGAACCTTGTCTCTAGGATTTTCTTCTTTAAGAAATGGTGCAAAATAGTTGTTCCATCCATTTAATGTGTTTATCTCTTTTACCAATATATCATCGTTTACATTTTTCATTAATGTGAGAATAAATCTTTGTTTTATTAACTCGGAACTTCACATTTTGAGGAATTTTGATTTCAAATCCATTCTTTGAATGTGGAATTTGGTGTTTATAATCTAACTTTTCAACATACAAAAAAATTGAAAACTATTTTGATTACCATTTTTTAGTCATCTTATATTATTATAATATAAATTTTGATCTAATAATTTCTTTGATTGTATCATCTTCTATAAATATTAATACAAAATCAAAGGTTGTTTATTAATAATCTTCACATCTGCTTAATAAAATCATACAATAGATTTCTTAGAGGTACACTAAAGCTCTATATTTTCAGTGCCTAAAATTGTCATCAAACACCATCAAATAATGTTTGCGCGTCAATCTTAAATACTAAAAATTCATTGAGGGAATGATTTAAAACAAACAATTGTCCACTAATTAACCTCGCAGTGGAATAAACCGTGGCTCAAAATTTCGTTTTCCATTTTCTTTCCGACCAAAGTAGTTTTTGAAATTTCGGTTCCGTTTCGGTAATTCGGAAATTTCGTTTAAATTTTGGTTTGGAAATTCCGGTACTTTTTTTGACGTAACTATCTAAATACGATTATAAGTGTTCAATACTAACATAAATTAAAGTATATACTTTGAATTACATACAAAATCCATGCTTTAATAGAAAATCCACGAATTCCATTTATAAAATCCTCCATTTAAATTAGTTATGCAATTTGTCGATACAAATTATTAACTAAAATGAACCCAACACACTTAATTATTAAAAACAAAGTCCTTCCTCCCGAACCCTGTTACACCTTCTTTACTGATAACCCCAAATCGAGCATACGACTGAGAATACTGATAAAAAGCCATCCTCTTGCTGCATTTTTCTCCTTTCCACTTGCTCGATGACTTCATCTTGCTCGATTTCATCTTCCTCGTCCACCACATCTCCTTCTCGATGAAGAAGGTAATTATTTTTATTTTCTCTATGTTCATTTTCAACGATTCTTGCTTATTTCGATTTTCAAGTATGCAATTGTTAGATTATGATTAGTTTCCGTTTTTGTTGATTTTCACTCATTTTTGTTGTTGATATATGGAACCAGATTACCTATGGAATTCCGTCCTGCTCACTGTTGAACTGGGCTGAAATGACCGGAATTCTGGCATGTCGGATGGGTTCTCAAACCTTGGAATAAACATCCGTTTGATACCTTATACACAGAGTATAATGAAACATGCAATACATCAAATAATTGCCATAAGTTTACATATACATCAATTTACATAAATAATACCTCATGTAAAATAACACAACAATGATAACAAATTGTACAACGAAGACATGTCAAATGGGCAGTCGTAGTATAAATTATACATGACTTCTACTCCTTCAGTGTCTTTCCTACAAATTGGACAATGTGTGTGTATACATACATACATATACACCTATGTGTGTGTGTATATGTATACATATACACGTGCGTGCACACACACATATTGCAAGGATTTGCCACACCTTATTTTTGCCACACCTCAAATCTCTTTGATATCAGCCACAAGGTCCGAATTAAATAATAGAGGTGAGTGGAAAGAGAGAAAATATATTGTCTAATTTGGAACTTGTAGCCGATATCAAAGGGGATTTGAGGTGGAGCAAAAATGAGATGTAGTCGATACTTGTCCTATATACATGTACAAATAATGAATATGAGTAAATGGTGAAATAACTAAAGGGGTTGCGTCACTAACACTATGACTACCTACATACCCGTGTACATTAGGAGTATGATCAAACTTATGTAGTTCTTTTTCCTAAAACACTAATGACATACCTGACATATTCTTCCTATCAAAGTGAGAGTTAATCAAACCTAAATGCATTAAGCTTGAACTCCCGTGCTCCATCTGTGCTCAACTTGTTAGTACAAACACCATATGTCACCAACAACCAATGAATTAGCATAACGAAAAACATCACATGCTATCATGCTAACTACAATTAGGCATCATCAATGTTTGGAAAAAATACATTTCATCGTAATAAAAAAGGCAAGTGTAACACACTCTCTGTATCCTTATCAAACATCAACCCCAAACGTTAATATTATAGTGCCCCACTATTTTTGATGACACAGATGACATATCGTTCAAGCCTTAAAACAAATTTGTTTACTCGATTAAATAGCTAAGGGAAATTGTGCTATCAACCCAATCGGTCGTTGATGTGCCGACCCATCGTACCCAGCAGTGGAAATTCCCACCATCATCATTTTGATTTCTTGGTGTTAAATATCACATCTTTAGTCATCAAATCTTCCAAGTCACTACTTCCCATCTTTTAGGAAGTAATTTCATCAACCATCTCGATCACCAAACATATGGAATGCGATCACGTAATGTCACCATCTTGAGCACTTGGTCCCCTAAACTTAGAAGACTACATTGCTCCTTTATGACTAGAAACATAACAAACCCCTTCACCTACGTCCTATATAAACTTCATGTAGTCCAATTCTGTAAAAGTCTGTACCAATAGCCACAACACAATAAGTGTTAGCCATATAATGCAAACATCCTGATCGATCTTACATGGAAAGCAACACGATTAAGTAAATAAACAACTACAAAACAAGCAAAGAATAATGGAACTACATAACTAAACAAAGCAATCAATATAATCAAGCTACTCACTCAACAATTGTAGAACAATGCAACCAAACCAATTAACGCAAACAACAGAACCAAATCAAACAAGCGAATTAGAACTTAATTTTCTAGATAACATAAAACTAACCATTCTTACCTTATTCAAACGAGTATATAAGCACGTCCAGGTGAGTCTGTATCTAATCACAATGTGCATGTATTAATTCAACAATGCACTTTGTAGCATTTTTCGAAGCATGTACAAAATTTTATTTACAGATATAATAAACACTTAATGAATATGTACCCAAATTCATAATTAATTAGATATATTTTATTCAATAAATGAAATGTTACTACCAGTTGGAAACATGAAGGATTATGGATATAACAACTCCATGAAATTACTAACGTGCAGTTAGCAAATAGTAATGCTGATGCTAAAAGTGTTTTCATTGTCTCTTTTTTTATATGTATTTTAGTACATAAGACAATTTTTTTCTTTGCATAATCTCAATTTCGTCTGTCCTTTGGCTAGGCCCTACGCAATGGAATCGCGGACCTGACCAACTGTGGGCTAAGCAATTGGAGGATATGACGCGGCCCTACCTCACTCTCCACCCTTAAATCTTAAATTAGCTGGTTTTCAAAATGTGAATGAGTCTTGTCTTTTGATCAGTTCAAACATCTTAACATTATTTTGATCTTTACGATCTTTTGGATGCAATTATACTCACTCGGGAGTTTAAGTCTGACCATACCCATTATTGGAACAATCCTAACTGGTCATCTATTCCCCAATCCTCAAGGTCGCAATGTTGGGTGATGCTGTATAATATAGAAGTGGGCATGCCAACAATTCAATATATAAGAATGAACATACAACACATCATCAATCAATTAAATATATGTTCAATACGATAGTTAATTTGTACATAAATTACTTTTCCAAAGTAATAACTTCCTTCTTTAAAAACTCTTTCAAAAACGAGCTAATACGTTTTCCTTTTTCTTTTGAATTTTCATCAAAATACTTAAAAAATATCTTTTTGTTTAAGTAAAATTTAGCCTCAAAATAGAGTAAAATCTTCCAAGTGTTATAAAATAGTCATCCCCCACTTTTTAAAACTGTAGGCCATCGTTTTTTAAAATTTTACTTATTTTTCACGCGTTAAAATATATACCATCGCGCGTTAAAAATTTATTCAGTTATCGCGCATTAAAATACAAGCCGTCGCACGTTAAAAAATTACTCAGTTATCGTCCGTTAAAATATAGGTCGTTATACGTTAAAAATTTACAAGTCGTTACGCGTTAAAAATATAGGTCGTCACACGTTTTATATTCATTGTCTGTAAAAAAAAAGGGCCAAGCCTTCACGTTAAATTTATAGGTCATCGTGTATAATTTGGTTCCACTATTAAAGTCCATCACGTAAAATTTATTAATGTCGTCGCGTGCTATTTGTTTGCATAGCCTTCGCCCTGCAAATGTATTTGCATGAAATCAAACACATCTCACACATGTATATCAAGTTTTGTGGCCACGTGTACATGCCCTTCATGTGTTAACCTTTCTCTTGTGCTATTATACACACACACATTCATTCAACTTGTTCACCTGCTTACATTCGTGTTTCATATTTCGAAGGTTCCAACATGTATATATATTTTATGTGCTGACACCCCCTTCATATCCATATATATTTCGTGTACACCATGTTTGATGCCCACGTTTTATTTTTATGGTTGTGCCTTCGTGATCCGTTATTCATTTTGCAAAATGTGTTATCATATTTTTCATGTGTGTGCTGACAATTCTTTGAAGCCTGACGTGTACATGAGAGCTGCATTAACATTAAACACGTTAAAGTAATTGTACTTTAAAACTAAAACACACTAAACTAATTGTACTTTAAAACTAATTGTTTTAATCAATCCCACATTGTCCAAAATACATTAAATGTTGTTGTATGTAAGCTAAGAGTTGAAAAGGTAAGTTGTTCCAATAACAATTTAATAAAGTTGGGATGGCGACTTGAAGTATAATATGGGCCATAAGCATGACATACAAATTGAAAAATGGTTCATTTTTTTTAAAATTGTACTTTATATACAACAAATCACTGTGATAACATATCACATATCAATAAATGTTTGAATCATGCTACGCAAGTTTCAAACTTGTGATCTCTCGCACCAAAGCCAAATCACTTAACCACTGAGACAATGATGCTTGTACGACCAGCTAAGGATCCAAATGTTGATATCCATATTTCTCTATAGAGATGTAAATGGTATTTTTGAAAATTCAAAAAGACATGGTTGAATCATATTCATGGAATTCTCATTATTAGTAGTAAAGATAAGTGAATAACCATAACGTCGTTACCAAACTCATCTACGATTCCTTTTCCAATGTAGAAATTATTTTCCATCGATGTGTTGGTTGCAAGGTATCATGAGTATAGGCTACTAACTAGTACATCGACCGGTATGTGCCACGCAGTACTAAAATTTAGCATCTAAATGCAGTCACCATAATATCGATTTATTAAGGTTGTTTCGTATGTGACAAGAAGGAATGGCGATTTGGAATTGTAATAGTCCCACATCGTCGAATAGCTTGAAGAAGTGTTGTATAAATATGAGTTGGTAGACATGTAACATTGAAGGTTTCTTTTGTTACAATAAAATGTGTGCCAACTCATATACGTATGTCACGTGTTGGAGATGTGAAGCTTGGTCCGATCGCCGTTACATAACAAGTGGTATCAGAGCCGACGGTTACGAACTGGGCCATGCAGACAAACAATGCTCTCAAAAGTACTCTAAGGGGATGCGAGTCAAAATGGAGATTGTTATTATTGTCTCGTATGTGACAAGAAGGAACGACGGTTTGAAATTGCAATAGTCCCACATCGTTGAATAAATTGGAGAAGTGTTGTATAAATATGAGTTGGTAGATATGTAACATTGAAGATTTCTTTTGTTACAATAAAGTGTCTGCCAACTCATATGCATACGCCACGGGCTGGAGATTGGAAACTTGATCCGACCATCGTTACATAACACGACTTACATAACTTCATCGTCTCTTGCTCGGGTTATACAGGACTAAGCATCATCAAATTAAATATACAGGACTAAGCATCATCAAATTAAAGCCACTTGACCTGAAGGTCCATACGTTTCTTTCTCGCTCGTTGCTCACCTCAAAACAACCATTTCGTCCTACTTTGTCCGATTCTCTCTCTCTTTCGGGTCCAAATGTTTGCTCCTCATCAAGTTCGAAATTAAATGTCGATGTAGAAATACGTAGGCTTTAACCATTCAATCAAAATTGCAATAGGGAGAAACTTATTCATAATCACGAATTGGTCTCATTCTTTGTAGTTTTCTACATAAGCATAGACATACATTTTCCCTTAATGCAAATACCACCGGTACTCCTCAACTTAAATGACTATCCTAGGCAATCATCTTAGGAATTACTTCCCCATTTAACATGACCACAAGTCCTACTTAGTAGATATGAAATCTAACTTTTCCAGAAGGAGATACACTAGACGTCCCTTGTAACTAATCGGGAAATCTCACATGCAATTAGCATTGAGACTACCTCATCGTAATGGGTGCCAATCGAATATAAAACTCATATCATACAAGCTTGTTTGTTTAAGAAGACACTTCATCATCTGCTTGTCTCATCCTCATAATGTAGCCAACTGCTTCTTTCCATCAAGTCTTATTCCATACTCCGTTACATGTCAATCCTGAATGCTTAACCTAGGCAATCATGTTCAAATCAATCCTGAGTACTTAACCTAGGTAATCATATTCAGATCACCAGTAGTGATCGTGACCACAGATATGAAACCGTCTAACCTAACACTATCTGAGAAACAATGCCAACTCGGATATTTCTCAATCATTTAAGCTTTAACTCACAAGCTAAATCTTGCTACTCAATTACTTATCGATCAGAGCACCTTCTCCTTGATTTAATATATTTTCCACGTATTTTCCAACAAAATATTTTCCAATAATAATATTTTCAACCTAAATAAATATACATATTCTGATAGTATTTTTCAACAAAAAATATTTCTTAAATAAAATATCTTTCCAACAAAACTTGTTTAACTAATATTTCTTATATCAAATACACTTCTTTCAAAATATTATCTTTTTGTTTCAACGTAAAATATTTTATTTTTCTCTTAGAAAAACACAATCTTAAAGAATTATTTTGACTATAAAAATATTTTTACAATATTTTTAAATCTAAAATATTTTGGAAGATAATTCACCGTTTATAACACGTAGAGTGCCAACATATTATTCTTATCTTTAAATTCAAAAAAGTTTTTTTTGGAAAATCAAAGCATAAGTGAGCTTTTTAAATAATAATCAACTTAAAAGACAATTTTCGCTGCACAATTTGGTATTGTACGTGCAACATCACAGAAGCTAGCGTTTCAAATGTCTTTCGTCCCTAAATATCTTGACCATATAATGTTGCACAATTCCATTCGTAACTAGCATTTAGTCTATTGGTTCAATTCTTCCATTGTTAGGTGCATGTATTTTGTTGGAATCCAACTCTTAACCTACTAGCGTTCCATAAATTCAAATTTGGATTTCTAATGTACTCATAAGTGCTTACTTATCTCTCCCGATACCTATTTTTACTTTCCTTGAACCTATACCTTAATGTATAGAAAACATACAACCAAAACAAGTAGGATCTCCTCCCACTCTTATCTCACTATGGGATGTAACTTGTCCTATTTCTAATGGATTAAAATTTACCAAAGGCTCGGGTATTCACTAAATTTAAGCTTGATACCAAATGTGATGCTCTACTATTTTCAGTATCTAAAATTAACACAAAACACCATTAATTAATGCTTGCAAGTCAATCCGAAACACTAAACATAGCGGATCATCGGGCAAATACATCAAAATCAAACATTTGTTCATTTAATTAACTTTTTTGAAAATTGGTTCTTTTAATTAACTTCACAACGGAATAAACATAAATTTAATATCTTATATATAGCGTATAATGCAAACATGTAATACATCAAATAATTACCATATGGTTTTATAGATCATAAATAATACCTTATGTAAAATCACACAGTAATGGTAACAAATCATACAACGAAGATGAGCTAAATGGGAAACTTGTAGAATAAATTGTACATGGCTTGGATTACTCTAACGCATTTCCTGCAAACTTGACAACATATATAGATATCCTGACAACATATATAGATATAGGATATGGGAAAAAGAGTGACACGACTAAAGGGGCTACGCCTCTTTCACTGTGGCTGCCTACATACGTACCTGCCTACATCAGGAGCATGATCACGTCACACGGTTCTTTTCAAAACACCAATGCCATATTTAACTTGTTCTTAATCTCAAAGTGAGATTTGCCTAAACACACTGAGCCCAAACTTCCATCATCCACCTATGCCCAACGTGTTAGTACAAAACCATACATCACTAACAATCAATGAATTAGCATAATAGGAAACATTGTATATTATCATGCTAACTACAATCAAACATCATCAATCTATCATCGTAATTGAAAAGGCAAGTGCTACACACACTCTATAAACATCAACCACAAATATCAACTTCGAATATCGTCAACCGTAATGTTCAATCCATTAATATAAGTGTGTTAATCCTAATTTAAGCTACAATCCTAACAAACAATTTGCTCGTTCTAGGAACTCCGCTAGATGCACACCATCATGTGTATTAATTGCATCATATTAGTAATAGAACCATTAATGACATAATATGTATGCTAATTAGTCTATATCAGCAACATCGACATCAAGCAACATCGTACGGGTACTAATTGTTTTGTATTGATAACACGACTATCAACACTAGCAGACCAACAATTATATTAGCTCGAGATGGTTGAACTGAGCTGGTATATAGTGGGTGAATAAAAATTCACTTTTAATGTTTTAAAGTCATCATATTGTTATTTATAATGATGATTCACATTAAGGATCTTAATATTCATTTTATTATCATTTTCTTCGAAGATCATAAAAGCACCATCTACTTTCAACAATATTAATAATTTGCTTCAAACATCATTTAATAAATCTATCATTGTTTACTCCAACAATAATGATAACTTAATTAATCCCTTTAAATCATGATATCATTATTATCTTCAAAATAAACATTTATATACCTTAAAGACATAACATCATTATTTATATGGCTGTTATGGTAATGGTACATTTACCATTACCGGTCAATCGATTACCATTTTAAAGCAAAGTCGGTATACCAGTATAATCGGTATGGTAATGGTAAATTTACCATTTTCTACGGTAAAATATCGGTAATATTTTTTCAAAACCAACGGTAATGATAATTTACCAGTCCGTTCATAATACATTGATATTCATGTAAGATGTTGTATTACAGACATTTAGAAGCAAGAAAATAGTTCAATTTATTTCAGCAATTCAACTCAAATGATGATAAATACGCTTCTTTTCTATGTTCTTTATTAAGTTACCCAATGAGATATATAATGAAGCATCATTCAGTGTAAAAATATATCAACTTATTATTTTTCTAGACAAACAGTAATTCACCATTACCAGTGTAATGGTTACCAGTTTATCGGTATACAAGTCATCAATATACCAGTCAATCGGTAATGGTAACGGTGAACAATTTTAGTTTATGAATAAAAACGGTACGGTAACGGTATTTACTAAATGTTAATGGTAACCATTACTATAACATTTCTAATTATTTATTATTCCAAAACAATCTACTCTAAAGTTTCTCACCATTATAATATTAAATTTTGTCCCAGTAATAAAAGTAATAATCTACTTCAAATACTTTAAAACCACGGTATTATTATTTATTTTAAAATGATAATAAGTTATCAACAATTGTTTAAAAACAATATTATTATTTACCTCAACGGAATAATAATCTAACTCTAATTATTTATAAACAGTAATATTACTTGCCTTAAAATATTAATAATTTACCTACAATTGTTTTAAAACAATAGCATTATTATTATTTACTTTATAGTAATAATTTCATTCGAAAACTCTTTAAAAGTACTATTTGCCTCATAAAAGCACCTTACTATCATCTACTTTCAACAATATTAACAATTTGCTTCAAACATCATTTAATAAATCTATTGTTGGAACCAACAGTAATAATCCCTTTAAATCATGATATCATTATTATTATTATCTTCAAAATAAACATTTATATACCTTAAAGACATAACATCATTATTTATTATTCCAAAATAATCTACTTTAAAGTTTCTCACCATTATAATATTAAAGTTTATCCCCGTAATGAAAGTAATAATCTACTTCAAATACTTTAAAACCACAGTATTATTATTTATTTTAAAATGATAATAAGTTATCAACAATTGTTTAAAAATAATATTATTATTTACCTCAACGGAATAATAATCTAACTCTAATTATTTATAAACAGTAATATAACTTGCCTTAAAATATTAATAATTTACCTTAAATTATTTAATTTTTCTATCTAAATAATAATAATCCACTATCATCTCAAAACTCAATTATTTAATTTTTCATAGCCTTAATAATAATAATTTTACCTAAATTCAACTTAAACCATATTATTATTATTACTTGTTAATTTTCTCAAAATTTATACATAATAATCGTACTTAGTTTAAAAAATAATAAAAGTTGTACTTTATTCAAGCAGAGCAATCCATAATCTTTAGAATCTTAGCCTAAAGCGCTATTCACTTACCACTTGAGCTAGTGGTCCTTAATTATTTAAATTTATTCTTAATGATTTTTCTTTTATGTATTGAGGATCACTTGTTTTCTAAAAAAACTCTTTTATCTATATAATTACAATCTTATAAACAAATAATTAATACCCAATAGCAGTCTAGTATCCTATCAACCATAAATTATCAAACAATCAATGGAGTGCAATAATAGCTAAATACATCTCAACAAACGTTATAATCATAATTCAACTAATACATTAATCCATTCAACATCGTATCCAAATGTATCAGTATCAACTACACATTAGCAATACTAGTATCAAGTGTCAAATAAGGGTGTTCAATATCAAATATAGGTTTCGAATGCCAATAACCATTAATTACCAACGAATATTGACAAATGTCAAATAAGCAGGGGATATTAACATGAAAACAATAATAATATGAACAATAAATAATATCATATACCTAACAATCCAATAAATATGGAATTATATCATCTATGTAACAAACATATGAGAAATAGATAATGATATATGAGAAATTGATAATGATATAGATGAAGAAAAATATACCAACAAACACCAATAAGCTTATTTTCCCCGAAGCATTCAAATTCAACCAAACCTATGTTAAAATATCTTGAATCACCGTAAGAATCCTACATAGCTTGTTTCATGTGAATCTGACTTTGTATGCAAAAGATATGGACAAGAGAAAATGTATGGTTTATATAAAGTAAATTTCAGAGATTATATATAAAAATACTACACCTCCCCCCGCAATCACCACCCTTAACCATCGAATCCACCAACCCCTGACCACTAGAGACCAAGCGGCAGCCACCTTTGACATCATCGCACCGCCGCGAGTAGGGCTGTTATGGTAAAGTTACCGTTACCATTTCACAAATACCGTTACCGTACCATTTTTACTGGTAAGCGAAAATTGCTTACCGTTCCCGTTACCGATACTGGTATACCGAAGGCTGGTATACCGATAATCTGGTAACCGTTACACTGGTAATGGTAAATTACCGTCTGTCTAATAAATGTGAGTAACATAACACGTATTCACACCATAACGGTGCTTCATTATACAATTTATAGTGTTACTTAATAAAAAAACATAAATGAGAAAGAAGTGAAGTGTATTTAACATTATTTCACCTGGTTAATAAACTAAATTTAATCATTTGTTTGGTTCTGAATGCCTATAATAAAGCATGTTACATGAATATACATGTATTATAAATTGACTGGTAAATTTACCGTTACCGCTGGTATTGAAGAAATGTTACCGATGATTTACCGTAGAAAATGGTAAATTTACCGTTATCATACCGATTAAACTGGTATACCGATTTCACTTGAAATGGTAACCGATTGGCTGGTAATGGTATGGTAATGGTAAATTTACCGTTACCATAACAGCCGCGAGCCCAGAGCACTTGGCCTTGGCTCTCCAAATGTAGCAAATCGGTGCTAACGAAAGCCTTAGGTCCGGTATTTGTTCACCCACTGCCGCTGGTACAGTACACAATCAACCACATACCAACCGCCATTTGACCTCACGTTTCATGACAATCCTATTATTACCAGCCTCGTCGCCTGATACCATGTGAGGATAATTGAATAAAACAAAAATAAATTAAATAAGAAAAATGAGAGTATAATTTAGTAACTACGTCTTTATTGAATGGATTATGTTTGTTGGTAATGAAATATTAGTACATAACATATATTTATAGCCATGCTACTTGAAGGTTAAGTTTACATAAAGAAAGAGTAAAGTATCAAGTACTAAGTAACTAACAAAACAACTAGTCTTATATACTATTATGTAAATAATAGATAACTAATAAACCAGTAGTAAGCAATGCCATCTAAACCATCCAAATATGTGAATCAAATGCCCGGTGCTGCTAGAGAGTAACATCAAATATTAACTTAAATCTTATTAATAAACAACTATCTAAAAAGACAATAGTAAATCAGAAATCCGTAGTCAAAATTCAAAAATAAAGAACATGAATAGGGAAATTTATTGGCGATTGAAAATGGAATTGCAATCAGAAATCCAGAGTTGAAAATCCGAAAGGAAAACAAGAATAAAGAAATTCACATGTTTTGTTGGTGATGATAGGGTGAAGGGTCATGATCTAAAGATCATATCTGATATGGAGCAGCGTTGGCTCAAATTGTGATTTTATGTGAATTGATGTACTGAAGAGATTATGAAACAAATATTTGAATTTTGCTTCTTTAAAATTCAGATAATTTCACAAATCTAATTTCAAAACAAAATCAAACGACAAATTGATTCACAAAATAAAGCAATGAATCCACAAGATCAAACACGCTCTGATACCATGTTAAAATAAAGTTCTGACACCATGTTAGAAATGAAGCTTCGATACCATGTTAGTGATAAAGCTATGTCATCATGTTAGAATAATTGAATAAAACAAAAATAAAATAAATGAAAATGAGAAATGTCATCATGTTAAATAATTGAATAAAACAAAAATAAAATAAATGAAAATGAGAGAGAAGGAAGAGAACGAATATAATTTAGGGACCACATCTTTATGATTAATTTTGTTTAATGAAACATTACCAAACACACATTACTTGTAGGTTAAGTTTACATAAAAGATGAAAGCATCAAATAACATGTAAATCATGGTTCGAAGTTCCAGTCGGCATGTCGGAATTTCGTCCATCTCGGTCCGGTTTCGGCGATGACCGGGACAGAATTCACCCGAGAAACCGGTTTCGGATCTACAAAGGAAAAAAAACCAAATCGAGCATGTGAGAAGAAAAGCTATCACCTGTGCATAGAAATTAAGGACCAAATTGGATCAGAAATGTTTTTTTCTCCGTCTATGTATCCCTATTAGAAGAAGCGTTTAGGATGGATGACTTCCATTTACTGAAGACGATGACGGTTAAGGGAAAACTAGTTGATTTAACTTAGGGCGTTATGGGCCTGCATTTTTAACCATAAGAAGATGAGTTGGGCTCAACTTGCTATAAATCCAAATAAATTGGGTTTTTTCAAACAAAATAATTTTGATTTACAGCTAGAAATTGAATCTACTTTCACATTAATTAATTATTTCCTTGGGCATTACTTATCAATTTGGGCTTTTTTATAGCTCTTGCTCTTTGTTTGTTGTGCAACAATGGTATAAAATAAAATATTTTGAATGAATGACTTGTTTTGTCCGTTTTAAATATAAAATTGTAGTGTTTATTAATTTATTTATATAAAAACATGGTTCGAAAAGTGATGAAATTCAGAACCGAAATTAAAACGGAATATATGGAATTCCCGAAACGGAACCAAAATATCAAAAATTTCTAGTGGCTGGAACGGAACCGGAAACCGGAATTTGTAACCTTGATGTAAATAATAAAATAATTAATCTTCTGTAATATTTTTTGACTTTTTTTGTCAACTGCATACATTTATCCATTTCCAAAATCATGTTAATGGATAAAAGTTAGATCATAACAAATGACATTGAGCATGAAAGGAAACTAAACTTTAAATAAAAGAAGCAACAAAAAAATTAACATTATTTCTTTAGTGCAGTCCCACGACATCACCATCTGCACCTCACCTGTGTCATCACCATAAAATTTGACCACGTCCGCACCCGCATCAAAAACGCATCGGCTTCACCTGGATCCCCATTTGCAGTAGCTCCTCCAACTTTGTGATGCCCAATATGCGCTTTATGAAATGCCAAAGTTAATAAAGCCTTCAAATCTATATTCTGCTGGATTGTATGAATTATCGGTAGGTGGAGGGATTATTTGAAGTTGATTTGAGTTATGTATAATATTGAAGTAGGATGTTTGCAGCAGCTCGGTGATGGTGTTGTAATTGTATGTACGCTATTGGTGAGAGTGAGCTGATGTGGACCAATCATGTGGATTGTTTGGGGGCAACTGGTATTGTAGTGTGCTTGAACTGAGAAGTGATTCATTGGTGGTTGATTTAATTTGGATATGTAATGGTAGAGTTCAAGAGGGTTGGTGTTGATATGACTCATATGAGATGGAAGAAATTCAGTTTTTCTTTGAAAATGAACAGGTTTATATTGCTGGAGAACGAGATATGATATGATTTAGGTGCAGTTAAATATGCTACTAATATTGAATTATGGGTATGCAAGGAGTTGCAGTTCTGCTGAGTTTGTTGTTATGTGAAGTTGATCACACTCAAGGGGTTTGACGAAATGTCTAAAAGGGTTGGTGAGGGTATTATATCTTACGATTGATGTGTTGCTCAAATCACGTCTCTGTATCTTACGAAACAATCAAAAACCGTTGTTTCCAATTTCCATATTTCAATTCATTTTACCTGATTAGCATCCCACTTCCGGCAGTGGCATTAATTTATCCTGTTGAATTCCGCTTCCAATCCCATATGAATTCACTTAATTTTTTTTTCCTTTTCCGATTCGGATTTCTGATTTATTGTCATTGTCTTTTTACGTAGTTGTATACAAATCAGATTCAAACTGATGTTTGATGAACTCTCTAGCTACATTCGATATTTTGTTCACATGTTTGAATGGCATTGCTTACCACTGGTTTTTCTATACTCTTTTTTCTGTTTTGGCAAATTCTTGATGTTACACAATTTGAGTTTGAGAGGAAATGTTAGAATATTACAGAAGATTAATTGCATTATTATTTACCTATTTATTGATACTTTCTTCTTTTATGTAAGCTTAGCCTACAATTATGCCTATAAATATATTTTATGTGTTAATGTTTTATTAACAAAAGCAAACAAAATCAATTCAATAAAGATGTAATCTCTAAATTATATTTATTCTCTTCTTTCTTCTTATTATTTACTTTATTTCTATTTTATTCAATTATTCTAATATGGTATCAGAGCTTTATCTCAAACATGGTATCTCAAACATGGTATCAGAACTCTATCTCTAACATTGTATCCATCAAAAGTTAGCAATACGATGTGTTGATTTCATGGAGTCTAACTTTGGCCATGATTTTTGGTCAGCTCGAACGCCTTGCCCACAAACGGTCAAGTTTCATCTCTTAGCCTCGTCAGGAACTTCTATTTGCACCAAGAACACTTAATTTGAAGTCCAAAATAATTTTACTGCATTTTAGAGTTAGAGAGATCAATCCGTCATTAGATAAATTTTAGGATTAGAGGTGCAATGAGAATGTGGATGCTGCTGATTAGGATCAGAGGTGTAATGAAATCAAGTGGGTTTGGACTTTTACAACCCTTCAGCCCCAGAGCAACTAGGTAAGTCATTTTGAACTTGTAAAATCGAAATTTAATAAACCGTGATTCCAAATTTAGCAAACTTACACCCTAAATTGATCAGTTTGAAATATCTACGTAACAGTTATAAATATAACGCTTAAACCGTAGCGTTGCTTCAAATTCAGTTTTAATTTGTTATTCAACTATTTGCTGTGATTGTATTATGTTTTGAAGGAATACCTGTAAATCTATGGATCGTCAAACAGTACGATGTCCCATTCTTTCCCAATCTATATTTTATTCTTATTTTTCTACATATTCCGACAAAGCTTCGATAATAATTATCAGAAACAATCAGGAACTTGGGCAAACTTGAAATAAAATTTAATTTGTAAAGCACAAATCTTGAAAACTAGGCAGAAGAATGTAGAGACGGGAGACCAGAATAATATTGAGTAGAATGTCAATTCTAGTTCCTAAGTACACACATACACACACTATAAGTACATACCGTATGAGGAAATGAATAAATGATATGTCATGATAAATGTCATAAATAAATGCCTTGATTAACTATCATCATAAATAAATAACAAAATAAAAGTCGTAATAAATGACGGATTGAATGTTGTAATAAATTTTAGTAGTTGTCAGAATATTCAATCGTAACAATTGACAAAATATTATGATAAGTAATATTGATTGCCATATGTACGTATTTATTGCCATACTTGCATATTTAATTACTTAAAAATGATGTAGTCATTGTTCATCACCTTCAGAAATGAAGGAGCAAAGGCGATGTTTATTTACCTGATTATTCTCGTAACTATGAAAAGCTTGTATGCAAAGATATATTACATTTGATTTGACAAAATTTACCAAATTTATTGCTTAATAAAAATATGGTAGTAAGCGGAACAAATAGTTCAAAACATAAAAACAATTTATTATCCTTATATATAGGAACATTTTTTCACAATATATTTAATTGTGAAACGGTTGCATTTAATAACATTATCCACAGTAACTTTATATAGGGTTGTTATGGTAATGGTTACCGTTACCATTTTGCAAATACCGTTAACGTACCGTTTTTACCAGTTGGCTAAAATTGCTTATCGTTATCGATTTGCTGGTATACCGAAGACCCGAAGACTGATATATCGATAAACTAGTAACCGTTACATTGGTAATGGTAAGTTACCGTTTCTCTAAAAAAGTCGGTAACTTGACATGTTTTTGCACTACAATCATGCTTCATTATACAATTTTTAGTGTTACTTAATAAAAGACATCAATAAGAAATAAAATAAGTGTAGTTAGCATTATTTGATCTAAATTGCTGACATAAATTTAATCATTTGTTTGGTTCTAAATACTTATAATAAAACATATTACATGAATATCCATATATTATAAATTGACGGGTAAATTTACTGTTATTGTTGGTTTTGAAAAATATTACCAATAATTTACCATAGAAAATAGTAAATTTACTGTTATCATACCGATTAAACTGGTATACCGATTTCACTCAAAAATAGTAACCGACCGACTGATAATGGTATGATAATGATAAATTTACCGTTACCATAACAACCCTAACTTTATAAATGCATGAATAGTACTCCAAAAAATGATTCAGTTGAGGTACTCTATACTATTGTTAGACGTATATGGAGATACAACTTTTTTAGGGATAATCCTTATCAACATTAACATTCACAATTTCTTCCTTGATTATTATAATATCATTTTCAGTGGAATACTATTATGTTTACTTTTTTAAATCATGGTTCTGATGCATAATTTCCGTACCATGCAATAAATGACCGTTTAATTTTCCTTCTTTTCATGTGTAACTAAAGTTGATGGAAGATCACAATCCATGCTAATCTAAATGTTATTAAAATTGTAATTTTGTTATTGTACAAATATCAACAAGGAATTTAAGCCAGAAAATAAAATAATACCAACTTGAATACATATTTCGTAAATCGAAAGGGATGCATCACAATACATTTATCAAGAAAATACACTTATCAAGATGAGTGTTTTGTTTGAATAAAAGCACTACTCTTATTCTAACACACACACTTATCAAGATTAAACCTTTATCAATCAAAACATTGAAAATTTCGAAAATCCATATGATGAAATACCAAACGAAACAAGATTGGATTTGCTTCAAAGTCATTTGAGGGCTATTTTTTCTATAAATAAAAAGCCATTTTTTATTACCTATTTTGTATAACCATAACTTAAATTACAAAAGTTATAGCACAACCACATCTCTAAGTATATCATTACTCAATAACTAAATTAAAATCGAAACCTTAACCCAAGTATTATTCATATAACTGCTTAATCAAAAAAAAGTGAGCAAATATAATTACAAAAGCGTAATTTTATATTTTCTCAAAATCTCGAAGTTAGTATTTTCTAAATAAATCAATAATAGCTGGTTCTAAAGCCACTTATCATGAAATTCTATAATTGCATGATCCATGATCGATTAAATTGAGAAGATAGAGGAAAGCAAAAAAATGTATTATGGAAGCCATATTTGATTCCATTGTTGGTGATTAAAAGAGAAGATTTTGTTTGATATTTGAAATCAAACACAAACCCTAAATTGTAATTATAATTAGAGATTATGTAATTTGGGAACCATTACTCATTATTTATAGAGTCAATATTTTCTAATTTGGGTTTTCAACAAATTAGAATGTCATTTCGGTACCTGTATACATTAATCCTATGGCAACTATATCTTTTAAACCTTTTAATCTTATTTCGTAATTTGATCGTTTTATTAGATTTATACATATAAATAACATAACACAATTTATTTTACATGTGTAGTCCACATGTTGAAGTTTTCAAACATTAAATCCGTTTATAGGCCTAATCGGATCTTTGTTGGAACAATATAATTCAAATATTAAGGGATTTTATGTAAGAATTGCATAGGAATGAAGTGAGCATAGTAGAATAGGAAACAAAGATATTTAAAGTGGGATGCGCACACACATATATATGGAGAGCATTCAATTGCATCCAAAACAGTGCAGAACCCCTACAGCCTCCTGATATCCACTCCATATTTCCGTTTCTCTCTCTTCCCACCAATTCTTTCACCCCTCACACCATTATTTGAATAGAGACTTGTGGTTGAAAATAGAGGGTAATTGGGGGTGCTTCCAAGCAAATGTGCCATGGAGCGCTCCTATGTGTGTGTGTATAGCACCTATCCTACACAGTTTATGATATTTGCACGATTTTTGTAGGAATGCTGCATACGGAATGAGGACAAGACCCATCAAAGTTGAGGGCTATCCTGACATGCTACCAGAAGATTCAGCACTAAAGCATGACTCTGATCATAATCAGTTGGCCTGTCCTTCAAAATAATAATAAATGAATAACCATACGTTTAATTAAAGTGATTACTTTATAACATTATTGTTTGAAAGTGTATATGTTTAGCTTGTATAATAGACTGTGGTACTGTAATGAAATGAAGTGTGAATGTGTATTTATGTGTAATTAATCTTTTGGTTTATTAACAGTGTATCTTTTCAGAGAAAATATGATTTTTTAGCTCGTTGTTCAGGGTTCCTTGTGAATGTAATGTTTTGGGAACTGTTATGTAGAAATAAAACATTATTATTTCATTCTGTACCAAGTTCTTTTTATCCCTCACCTTTATGTGCGTATTAATGACTCTGAGTAGTGCTGTAACAAAATATTGCTGGACAAGAACTCACATGTAAGCACTGTATCTGAAATTAAGTTACATAATCATGATTTTAAATAAGGAAAATGTTGAGCCAAAACATTAACCAACAGATATTAGTTTGTGGAGGTCATGAGAAAAAAAAATGAAAAGGGAAGTATGTAGTGTGCTCTCCATTATAAGTATATTCATTAGTTGGCCAGGATTGAAATTTCCATTACATCGATGGAGATCGATTATTCCAATCAACTGCACTTTCCACATTGGAGCAACCACCATTTTATTTTTATCAGTTATACAAATATGTGCAAAAAAGTGGTAACAAATCATTATCTAAGAACGGGTTCGACATTGCAACAATGTTTTACTAAATTATTAACTAAATAAATAACTTAAATTATGGTCTAGCGTCAACTGGAGTTTTGTTCTATAGCTTAGAATAAGTATTTTAAGGCCTATTAAGGTCATCAAACATACCTAGCATGTTACTTGCGTCATTGGTTTTCAGTTTATGTATAATAATAATAATAATAAATTCATGTTTTGAGAGGAACTGATGTTGTGTTAGAAAAAAATGTACCACGCCTACAAAACTTGTAGTAATATACTTCAAATCTCATTTAGAGATCCCAAAACAATTGTCGTTTGCTCTTCAATCGAAACTTCGCAAGCTTCATTGATTTGTATTGCATTAATATGTTTTGAGTGGTATAAAAGTTAGAGAAAATCCAATTTCATTAGAACTAGTGCGAACTCGTACCACGCACACGAGATTCATCATATATATGAATGTGAGAGCATATGTTTACGGATCGTAATTCTTTTTGTTTTTTCTCGAACACTATTGATAAACTTTTGTTGGTAAATTTGTTTTAGTAATCTCGAAGTGCACAAAGTATAACTTCATATTTTTGGAGAAAAATGATTTTATACAAAGGTAGAAAGCCTCATCAATCAGTTATTCCTAGCATTACAGTACTAAGCATGTCTGTTAATTTTCAAATGTAAGTTATGTAAGTTGAGTATGAGTTTATTGTATTTTTAATATATAAATTCAAATATGCACGTAGTTAGCTATGCTAATAGTGTTCTAAATTTGAAAGAGAAACATCACAAACTTTGAAACAATATTTTTTTTGATACATATAGTGTGACATGACATGCAAATCATACATAATAAAGTGCTAGTTTGTAAGCATATTCGTTGTACGCATGTAAATAAACACCTAATTCCAAAATTTCCATATAGTGGGATATTATAAACATCACAAACTTTTCATTTACTTCACATGTTATAAACATAGAACTGTAGCAATAAGCATAATTCCAAGAAAACTAATATTAATATAACACAAAATACACATAGATACACATATAAATACTTTGGATGATATTTCATTAAAGATAACAATTAGATCAAAATGTATAAAGAAACACAATCAATGGTAGGAAGTACTAAAATTTATTATTATAATTATCAGAATAAATTATTATAAATGGCTAAATTAAAACATAGAAATAAGTATTTTTTAAAAAAGACACCTACATATGTAAAGAAGCAACAAATATTAAAGTGAACATAGGAGTGATTTGCAGCAAAATAAATGTTTTATAAAATGCAAGAAAGCCAAAAAATTAATTTGCTAATTGATTAGCTTTAGAGAGAACTAATATGTAGCTAATTCTTCAACTAAATTTAATTTCATTTACAGATAACTAATTTAATTAATACTCTGATTGGTTTAAAATGAAATTGATGTCAATTAATCTATTTTATTAGTTATATGATAATAATATTTGATATGATCCTTCCTATTTGAAGTTTGCTTACTTATAAACAATGCTAGTTTGTAAGCATATTCATTATACGCATGTAAATAGACACATAAGAAACTTTATTTTAGGGTGTTACTATCTACACACATCTAATTAACACTCTACATCCATTTATCCTTCTAGCCAACCAAACACTCCACACACCCATTTACACCCATGCAAATTATTTTTATTTTTTTCCCATGCATGTATCAATTTGTTTTCTTTTCCAAAAAAAATCGATGGCAAATTCACTTTCTTCTATAATCAGATCTTTTATTTTAATACTTAAAAATCTTTTACGCATTCGTTCCATTCATCTCCATAATCATTATTACAAACCACTGAATTGGAGCACCTAACATCACTTACAACCTGCGTATTAAATAAAAAGAAATAGAACAATGGCATGTAAGTCTAAAAAAATTCAAAAATAAGATAGATTCATCAACTTATAAATTCAAAAAAAGACAAAAATGAAAATTTTCTAAACAATTATGTAAACAACCACGACCATTAAAATTTACAGGCTTACGATCCCGGTCAAACTTGAAATTGAGTTATTTAAACAAAAATTAAATTTAAGACTTATCTGTTGTATGAACCAAAAATTAAGTTGTAATTAACTACTATCTTGAATCGAAAAAACAACTAATACAATAAATCTTACATTCAAATTAATGAGATTATAACACATATAAATTCCATCTATAGTATGATAGAAGCAACAAACCCTACTTTCAATTCAAAGAATTTCTCATAAATATTAAAATAAGGTCGTCCTTGTATTGTCAATTTGGGTATGCTCTGCCATTAATTGAAGATATGAGAGGCTATTAATAATTTTGATAATTAAGGTCTAATGATTTTTATAAGCTTCGGTTGGTTTCGCCAAATCTAGTTGTTTCTTCACTCAGTATTGCATAACCAAGCGAAGTGGATTTTTTAGTGTTTTTACTGACTTAATTTTAATATCTCTTAAGTGGGGTTAGAGATAGTTTAGGTGTGTGTAGATAGTAACATCCTTATTTTATTATATATATATATATATATATTATTTAACATATATGTTCACAAACAATACTTATACATGCATATTGAAAGAACATGAAAGAATTATTTGTACACACAACATTACAATAATTTTTTGCTAACCATATGCAGTGTTCAAATCATTAAGAAAATAATTCTAGCAAGGCTTATATTTACGCCCAAATTTGCAACCTAAAACTTGAAGTGTGTCATCATCCTACAATATCAACTATCAGTTAACTGAGTAAATAAACATATTAAGTAAACCATGCATATTCTCTATAATATTACACACACACTCATATATATTGAAAGTGGGTAAATATTATTAAGTGGAAATTAGGTTGAAGGGCTTTTATTTCCAAGGTAATTAGTTTTAAGGACAACTCATTTGAATAATTAGTTTTAAGGACAATTTACAGGATAATGATAAATTCGTTTATCTTTTTAAGTTATATAGGAAAATGATAAATCCTTTTAGCATTATTTCTGTATAACTGAAAATGATAAATTCTTTTATCTTTTTCCTGTAAAATGTCCTTAAAACTAATTTTTCAAAAGTAGTGTCCTTAAAACTTATTACCCACACAAATAAGCCCTTGAAGTGAAAATCCCCTATTATTAAAGCATTTTCAGCCCGCAAGATTTCGATCCAAAGCTGCAAGTATATACACGTGCATTACAAAAGAAAAGTAAAGTAATCTTTACAACTGAACATTCCATAACTTCAGATCTATTGTCTCAATTCTCTAAATTCTTCATCTTCGACATCATGGCGGCTGATAACCAGAGCTCGTTCCTTGGCTTCTTGTCGATGCCTGCCTTAAGCCTTCTTCTGCTATCACATCTACTTCTTATTCCTAGTTTGTGGTATGTCCTCCTCCTTTGTTTCTCTTCGAAATCAATTTTATGTCCATCAGAGCTAATCCACTAAATATTCCGACGCTTCTTTCTTTGTGCTAGAAAATCCTACGATTCCTTTCTCTCCAAATGCTCCATGCAGCAACTATAATAGCCACTATGCTCAGCTTAAGTTCATTGAGTTTCAGTCCTACCTTTTTCAAGTTGTGAAAAATATCTTTAATAGCACTTGCCGCTTCTTTACTTGATTTAATACATTTAATCAAATCATCAACATATAATAGGTGGCTTACTCTAGAATGTAAGTCATATATATTCTGGAACAGCTTGCTGTGACCAGCTAGCTCCATTTGAAGGGAAAAGTATTCCATAGCGATCACGAATAGGTAAGGAGATAGGGGTTGCCTAATCCCACGAGTACTACTAATATGTCCATTGGGGATTCCATTCACCAGAATGGAAAGGTGGGAGTTGTAATACAATCACTAACCAACTTTACTACTTTGTTTGGGAACCCCATGCTTTAAAGCATGTGAAGGATAAAGTGTATATTTATCTTATCATATGCTTTGTGGAGGTCAATCTTTAAACAAAACTTATCAGTACCCTTTTTTTATTAAAGTTCTAATAAGTTCATGTGCCATTAATGAGTTTTCAAAAATACTTCTTCCTTTGATAAATGCACTTTGACGGTCAGCAATGAAGTCTGGTAAGATTTTCTTTATTCTATTGCATACAACTTTACTAAGGGTCTTATAAATAAACATTGCAGCATGCGATAGGTCTATAATCTTCAATTTTGGAAGGCTTATCATTTTTTGGAATTAGACATACAAACGTGTGATTTATTTCCTTCATAATTTTACTAATATGAAAAGATTATTGAATAGCTGACACTATGATTTTTCAAGTCCCCTTAGTGATGCCTATAAAAGTCAGACCCTAGACCATCTGGTCTGGGACTGGAGTCCCTATGCATGGAGTTCAAAGCATCCTAGACTTCCTTTTTAGTAATCCCTCTTCTCAGCATTCGGCTACTACTGGAATTCAACAGTCTTCGACAATTAATCTATGGTAGGTTGACTTCAGTTTGCCCATTGTAAAGATCATTGTAGTACTTAATAGCTTCCTCTTTATTCACCTGAAAGTTGTTACACAGCATGCCATCCTGATTAAAACATTGAAAATTGTTGTTAGTGTTTTCCCCGATCGACATATTAGTGTAAAAGAATTTAGTGCACTTGTCCCCTTCAGTTAGCCACTTTTCCTTCGCCTTTTGTTTTAGCTCAATGGATTTTTTTCCTCAATGCTTCTTTGAGTATGTATTGGGATTAGTAGTATAACTTCCAAGAGTCTACATCATAGGAACTCGAGTCATTTTTGAGAAGATATTCTGCACATTCCTTTTGCAGCTTTGATATGTTGTCATTGTCCTTCAGTATACATTTTTTCCAATCCTTCAGCCTTTGTTTGATAGTTTTGAGTATGTGGAGTAATTAGAAAGACTGACAACCTTCTATTTGCTCACAAGCTCCAAAATCTACTGCTTCGTTATAACCATCACATAAGTACCACTTATTAGCATATCTGAAAAATCAACCTTTCTCAAGAGGAGGTCTATCAGTTAGTAGGATGTGCAAAGGGTTGTCATCGGTAGTAGAGTTAGGCAAGATGTTAACTTTTAAATCTGAGAACAAGTTCATGGATTCTGAGTTATTCAGTACCTTATCAAGTTGATAGTTTCTTACATTCACCCACTTCTCCATGTAAATTGCAGGCCAAAGTGGACCGGCTCAACCCGTCCAGTTGCTAACACACGGTTGTTGAATTCCGCAAGTTGGAAAACTCTTAATGTAAGTCCACCTCTCTTCTCCTCCACTTTTAGCACCATGTTAAAATCAGCCAAAACAATTTAAGGTCCGTTAATTTTTGAGGCAATAGTTTTGAGATTACTCCATAATGATGGTCTATAGGACACAAGGTTACTAGCATAAACGAATGTGATACATAGAATAAGATCTCTCGAATTGATACTTTTCATATCAGTCCATTGATCCTCCTTGAACATAACTTGCACCTGCCAAACCGACTTGTTCCATAGTATGAAATTCTCCCTTTATTACCCAGGTCATTGTTATGAACATGCTCCCACTCCTCACCCATAGTATCTGAGAAAAATCTTAAGTTTTCATTATTTAACTTATTCTCTAATATGCCCATAATAGAAGGTAGCAGTAACCTTCTGAGATTAAAGAGGTCTAATTTACAGGTATCTTTATTTAGACCTCTTACGTTCCAACTAATTATGGACATTTAGTTTGAAGAGATTTGCTTCTCAATTTTCTAAGAGCATCCCCTTGCAAAATAGTTGCCTTGCCTTTGTTATCTCTGCCTTTGAATTGTTGCTCATAACTTTGATTTGGTTTAGTATATGATTTACCATTCGGATGCTCTTCTACTTCATCCTTTGATATATTTATTTCTATATTTAACTTGCTCAAAACTTCTATACTTTTAAAAGTCTGCTCATATGGGCCTCCAGCAAGGCCTTGATCTTCTGACACCCCTAGATATCAGACTCTGGCATAACCCGGGTGTTCCCTTTATTAACTGTTTCCTTTTGTGCCTCCACCACCTGCTCTGTAGCTGGGCTTGGGATATTAACTAGGCTTTGTGTATCTTGTTGATCCTGTAAATTAGTAGTAGTATGTAACTGGGATTCCACCGCAACCTCTTTGGGTTCTTCCATAGAAAAGAACTCAAGTTTTTATCTAGATTGTCTTGCTCTGTACATAAGTCGTTAACTAAACTGCTGCTTTCCTTTTTCTTCCATATTTGTTTGATAGGCTATGCGGTTATTTCACACTGTCCATTTGAATGCACAAAGCATTTGCAATGCTTGCAACTAGGAGGCACAAATTCATATTCTAAGTCTTGCACATAATTGTTTCCCTTACTATCTTTCGCCTTGATTTTTTTTTAGTTCTTCATTGGCCATGATGTCAATTAGGACCCGAGCATACTTTAATCCCTTAACATTCTTTGTAAAGTCATCCATTGCTAATGACATATCGATTAGACTAGCTAACTTACTTATGCCTCTAGCGTTCCATAACGATAGGTCTAGATTTAACATTCTTACCCAAACTGGGAAAGATTCTAGCATGTCACGATCCATTCTGAAGTTAGGTTCCCACTTTTTGATAAAAATTAGCTTACTATCCATAAACCATGGCCCTCCATCTAGTACTTTCTTTCAGTCAACGTCGTTACTGAATTTTATAAAAAAAAATCCATTCTTCCTGGCAAATACATCCCATGTTCCAAATGACTTCCATTCTCTCTTATTATAAGCATTAAGGTGAATATAATATGGTCTGTGCCCAACTAAGTACACATAGATAGAATTAATCCACATATTACTTGCGTTGATAAATACTTCATCATCCAGATCTACGTACTCACCCTCTTTTTGCTTTTGATTTGTGGTAGCTGCTAGAACCCTAGGCTTACTGACTTCTTTCCACTCCATGTCTTCTTTTTTATCATCCTTGGTCGCCTCAGTAGAAGAATCTCCCCTTCGGTCCCCATTGTTGTTTGTAGCCGTCATATTATATATATGCGTGTGTGTATGTATGTATATGTGTGTGTATGTATATATAAACTAAACTGAACATAAATTTTGATAGTTTAAAATAACTTTAAAATATGAAAGATTATCATTTAGATATTGGTGCAAATGTAGAAAGAAACATATCTTACCCGAAAGCCTTATTAGTCTATAACAATTACCAAAATTTATGGTGACTAAATTGTTTAAAAAAAATCCCCTTATTATTCCAATATACGTACGTACGTACGTACGTACGTACGTACGTACGTATGTATGTATGAATATACACTGTGTAAGAATTAAAATATATTCAATTTGATATGGAACTTAAAGTGAAAGTAAATTATGATAAAGACATTTGCTAATTTAAATTCAAATTTGAATTCAAACTAATTTGAATTCCTTTTGTCTACATGTTTTTTTATTTGTATTATTCATTTATTTTCAATTCACTTCTCTTTTGGTTTCAAGTACATATCTATAACAATTTTCATATTTCGACATAACATAATTTGAATTTTTTATTCAGTGTTTTGATTGCTTTAGGTATCATTTTGTATTAGTGACCTTCTTTTCAAATTTTTGACAACAAACTACGAGACAATCATGCTTGCTTGAAGTGTGATATGGGTGGATATATGTGAGAATTTGTTTCAACAATAGAGAACTTATGCTTAAGTCTATTTATTATTATAAGCTAGTCATATCTACTTTATTATATACAAGTTCATTCTTTAAACAATTTTATTCTTATTGGGAATTGTTAAAGGAAAAAGGGATTTGGAAAAATGGGTGAAAAAATGTATTCTCTAGTTAGATAAAATAATCGTGCATTTTTTAATTTGATGACTTTAATAGCGAAATATTTTAATCGTTAATTCTTTCCTTACAAAATTATATGAAATTACCAGATTAAATAGTTCAACATTATATTTCTTCTCTCATCTTTCATGTACTTTTACACTTCTTCAAAACTATTTTTCCTTTTCGCTCGCAAAATACTGTAACTTTAATTCCTAGCTTAATTAATTGCTAAAAATTAAGATTATAAAGGAGTACACATGCTGACTTTAATCTCAGTCATCTTAATCTTCATCAAAATTTTCATCTCCTTTCATTTAAGATTTTAATACAGGAAATTATTGTCAAGGACAAAATCTCTCAGTATTTTAGCCTCAAGGACAGACCTTCATTATTTTAGCCTGAAGGACAACTTTCTTTAGGTATCAGTTTTTAAGTTTTTAGGTATCAGTTTGTAGTTATCGGTAGTAGTTTTTAGGTATCAGTTTTTAGTTCGGTAGCAGTTTTGGAAAAATATTTGTCCTTATGAATAATTTTGAAATAACGTTTGTCCTTATGAAAAAAATTTAGGAGAATGTTTGTCCTTGTGGGTAAAATATTGAGGTCGTGTCCTTGAGGCTAAAAATATACAAATTTTAGTATTATAGTTTTAGTTAATGAAATTTGAAGTAAATTGATATTATGATAATTGATATTTTGAGTACTATTTAGAATTTCAAAAGGTGAATTTAATGTTATTTCTTATTCCAAATTAAATTAGAGAATAAATTACATATTGATTCTTGAATCAATTCCCTTTAATAATTAATTTGAACTTTTACATATTTACCTTTTAGTTTAATTGATTATTAATATTATTGATCATTTCAAGCTAAGATTCAACTATGAATGGTTGATATTGAATTAATTATTTGTAAGTGTAATCTTAAATAAATTTTAGTTAATACTTATTACACATGTTCTTTAATAAATTTAAAATTTAGAAAAATATGTTGTATATTTTTTGTATTTTTAAAATTGATTGTAATTGAAAGTAAAAGTTTTAGAAACTTAAAATATAAAAAGAAAAAATATAATATTATTGGTAAAAGTGTATATATATATATATATATATATATATTATGCTGTAATAAATTTAGTCTGCATCATGATTATAGAAAGGACAAAAAAATGATGTAAGATTCATTTTAGTTTATATATAATTAAATATTATAAAAAGTTTTATCCTTATTTAGGGACCTTGAATATATATTTACTGCTATATGCAACTAAAAATGAAAGTAAATTATGATAGACATATTCATTGTTATATGTTTACTTCAAACTACGTATAGAATTAACCACAATTAATTCCAATTAGTTTCAATTAATTTTAAATTATTTCCCTTTGTTTCAATTTAACTTCCAAATTAGATAATTGTTCATGTATTAATTCTCTGATTGGTTCTCTTTGATGCCATCAATTGATAATAATTAACAAACATATTCATATGGGGCTGATTATTTGGGCACAAAATAAACATGTTACCATAGTAAATACGATCATATTCATTTCTAAATTAACATCTAAACTAAAAAAATAAACATGTTACCAAAATATCTAAATTCTGCATTTACTTTAGTGAATTTACAAAATATACCTTTTTAAGCTAAGTAATTATTTTTAAAACTAAAAGTATAAAAAACCAAAATCTATTATTACTTCTTGAAACTAACATAGATGTGCATTAACAGTTTCACCACTTGACCTTTTAACTTTTGTATCTATTTTAGTATTTAATTTTTTAGATCATGTAATAAGTTATATAAACCAATTAAATACACACACACACACATATATACACATATGCACACACAGATATATGTATATATATATATGTATGTATGTATGTACAAATGTGTGTTTGTGTGTGTATAGCCCATTGCATCATTTGTATTATATTGGCTTTCCAAAAATCATGACTTGTCAACCATGCATCTTCCAACTTCGATGCTTCCAACCGCTTAGACATGATCCTAATTTATCAAAAATTATGCAAATAATATGAATAGGAACCACACTACACGATCTAATAATGTTACATTCTGAAACTTGTGATTAAGTTTAGCTAAAAGCCAATCTTAATCCATCACAGAGTCATATGTTATACTTAATTAAAGGTGGACTCAAATTGATTAGCATTAAAGAGAATTATTATAAAGTCAAAATTTTCACTAAAATGAATTTCAATAAAGGCAAATTAACTATAGTTAATTCTACGATTAATTTGAATTCAAATTAAATGAAATTTATACCAACTAATTCCTTTTATTAGTTGCATGGAAATATTATCTAAAATCCTTTCTAGTTGAAGTTAATTTATTTACGAACATTGTGAATATTCATATCTTCATCCATAATTGTCTATAAACATCGCTAAATTAAAAAAAACTTAATTTGAAACTAACTTTGTGGAAAACCATTGATAATCATTTCTTGGTTAATATGACCCTAAGAAATCAATGATAACCATGCATTAATTGAAAAATGCACGTTGCTTACGGATATTTAATGGAAGATTAAACAATACTATTGGAAAAAGTGTCGAAGCCTGGGTATGATAAAGAATGTTAATATAAGATTTTACAAAAAATAAATTTAGGTCGTGTAACAAAATATAAGAATTTTAAATAATAAAAGGATTAAAAATACTTTGTTTAGAATTAAATTTTTAACAAAATTTCAATGTTGCCTAATATAACTAGATCAGAAGTGCTACTTTTTCTTTAAAATACTGTACCTAAATTTGTTGTTTTAATATTCTTTTACTTCCTATAATGTTTTTAGCCTAATTTTTGTATACAATAATATGGGTTAAAATTAAAAAAAGATGAAAGTTACCTCTAATAGATGATTCAAAACCGGAGTTGATATTTATGTAGCAACGAACCAGTTATTTTGTATAAAATAAATGGATTAAACAAAATGCAAACACAACAAGAAATAGATCTTATTACAACTAGTTATTTACAACGTTTGCAAAACAACAGTTGTAATAAAGGATTTTTAATAACTGGTTTTTCCTAACAGTCACTACAAGAAAGTTTGTTATTAATAACGCAATTAGATAACACATTATTCAAAAGCATTATTGTTTATTCTTAATTGTTTGTTATTTTACCTTTATTTCTTTTGTTTGTAGTCCGTAACGCTTCCACCAAAAGTGGCCCCAAAACAGAACAACCCCGCTCTTAATTTTTTCGTCTCCCTCCAAACAAATCAGACCTCAAAATTTAACATTTTTGCTTATTCAACCCTAGATCAAAATCCACGAAGAAATCAACAATCCTAATTCGAAACACTAAACTCTCGATCTTCAACATCTCTGAATTCTCCGACAAGCTGATTCGAAGAAGTCGGGTTGTCGTGTGCGTATTATCTAAAACCCTAAATCAATTTGATGCGATTCTGTTCTTACACTTTTTTGTTTTTGATTTGGTTGATTTTTTAATTGTTTAGTAATTATAGTTAAATTGTTTTAGATTGTCAGCATTTCCCTTCTATCATCAGCATTTTCCTCTTTGAAATTTGATACAGGTAGTTGAAGATTAAGAAAAAGCAACAGAGAAAAGAAGCAGCCAGAATTTTATGATCCAACATTCATTGTTAAATCTCACTCTGAGGAAAAGAAGACGAATTTTCATATTTATTATGCTTTTTCTAGGACTTCTTTAGATTTGCTAACACATATTGTTTGTATATGTATTTAGATACGACCAAGAAGCTCAAAGATCTCTCTAATGGTAATTCTTTCTCAATACGCTTGCAGACTTTGACGGTATATTTTTTGATTTGATTGTCGATATATGACTTCTATGTTCTTGAAGCATGGTTCCTTATTTGTCACACCACCTCTACCTAATTCTCTAACCAGATATCCGATTGCAGTATAACTATAGGAACGACATCGATATTTCAGGTGAAAGAAGCTTAATGCATTTTACTTTCCGTTAATATACACATTTTCAAATATTCTTTTGAATGTGGTTTTGTATATTGTTTTGCTCCATGTTTTCATAGTATTTCTTTATTTTTGTTCTCATGATTTCATTTTTGCAGTAATGAGTTTCAAGTAATAATCATATTTTCATGTTGCATCTGTTTCTTTTTATTTTTGTAGAAAGTAATTTTTTGTATAATGTATTTTGCAGTAGTTATTTCATATTATTGTTAACAAATTTATGTTTCTTACTAATTACAGGGATTGGAAACTTGTTTTTCTCTTACAATCAGTAGAGGTATTTTTTTCTTTGTATCAACGGTGGCTTATTGTTTCCATTATCCTTTATATTGCAATTTTGATTATAACATGTTAAGATGTCAATCCTTTAAAATATATAATAATTAGCTGTAATAGAAAATATAATTTAAGATTTTTCTTTCTATTTGATTAGTCTCTCCTTTGTCATGTTTGAATAGTCCATAATATGAAAATACGGTAAATGTATTTATTCTAATTTATTATATGTAATTTTTATTGATTTTGGATTTGTGCTTATCATTTATGGAAATTTCATGGTTATTTTATGCGTGTATACATATGTACACTTGAAGAACTTTATATAGGAGAGTGTTAATTAATACATGCTAATGCATATGCCTTGCCTTGTATATGCATATGCAGACATTACGTATGCCTGGAATTGCATATGTGGACAATGCATATGCAAATTCATATGCCTTGCATTGCAAATGCATATGCTAATGCATATGCCTGGAATAGGCATTGCATATGCAAATGCATATGCCTTACATTGCATATGCTAATGCATATGTTGGCATTGCATATGCAAATGCATATGCTTGGCATTGCATATGCATATGCCTTGCATAAGCAATAAGGCATTGCATTTACCATATGTAGGTATATCCCAATGCATAAGCAACAAGGCATTGCATATGTCATATGTAGGCATATGCTAATGCATTTGCCATATGTAGGCATTTGCCGCATCTGTAATGAGTCATTGCAGTTTCCGCATATGAAATGAGGCATTGCATATGCCATATGTAGGCATATGCCAATGCATATGCAATGAGGCATTGCATATGCCATATGTAGGCATATGTTGATGCATATGCAATGAAGCATTGCATATTCCATATGCAATGAAGCATTTGCCGATGCACTGCAAATGCAGGCATATGCAAATGCAGGCTGGTGCAAATGCATATGCACGGCTACACATGTAGGGCTGCAAATGCAATGGAACAACCCGAGGCTACTCCATAGTCGCATGCAACAGTCATAGGCAGGCTACTGCATATTTGGCTACTACATTCACATTTGTAGCGATCTCGGATTGCTAGAGCTGCTACCTAAGCACTTACACGATCAAAAAATTGATCAAATGTCGATTTTCGGTATCCATCCACAAATCAGACATTATAGAACATCCATAAATTTTTGGTATCATCAATTTTTCATGGGAAATCGACCTAATAAATTCAAGTAGTCATATGAAATAGTTACAGACAAACCAAATGTATAATAGAGGGATTTCTCATACACTTTGTTCCATCTGCAAAGCTATCAGCTTTTCTGTTTATGAAATGCAAGTTGTTGGACCTAGCATGGCAATCAGCTTTTCTGTTTATGAAACTCTAAGATCTCATTGGCAAGTAAGAAGGTAGTGATTTGTTTTTGATACTAAGTGATTTTTAATTTTAATTTCATGCAAAAGTTTGATTTGAATATGCTTGAACAGGCCTTCAGATTCTAATGATTCGGTTAGCTTGGTTTGTGGAAGTGTTTCTGGCATTGCATCATCAATAGGTAATTAAGAGGGAGTATACTTACGTACTCTTTAAATATACAAATATTTGTATTTCTAATCATTGGATCATTGTTTTGATGGAAAAATGCAAAGCAATTGTCTAATGAATTCATATCAGAATATGTTACTACTCTGTGTACATGGTTGTGGTCTTTATACTTACCTACGCATGGTTATTGATTTTTATATGCTATTCTTATGTACTCATGTAATTGTTTAAGTATGTAGTTGGTACCGAAGGCAAATGCTTTGCATTCGGAGCTGCATGCTTGCTTTTGCATTAGTCAGGCAATCAGGGACTCAACTGGATACTTACAATGGATTGAGTGCAACAGACACAAATTAGGAAATAGTCAGCTTCAAAATGTAGGTTTCTCTAAATGACTCGACTTAATTTCTAATTTGTTATTGCGCTCTATTGAAGAAATTTATTATCCTTTTAGTTTAGTTATCAAATAGGATAATACAGAGTAGACCTCGTTTTCAGTTGCACGCTTTAAACATGCACGTGTACCTTAATTGAAATAAATTTTTTGTGGAAGTCTATTTTTAAAATTCGTTCTTTTTGAACTAACATGGACACACCTTAATATGCACTAATACCGTTGATCATGCTTGTTGCGTTGCGTTTGCTTGTTCTTGCATATTATTGCGGTAAAGGTTGTTAACCGATGCTGAATAGCATGCTGCAGGATAAAAATCGTATAAATAACTCTGAATGTAAATTGAATACAACACACATAATGGCATGTGTTCATGTATAATGTAGGAAAAGTGCATTGTCTGGAAGATAGCAGAATGTATTCAATATATTATTGCTCATAATGCATTGTTTAAGTGTAGTTCTCATTGATGTTGTAAATTGAATCACTCTTCACAAAGCTTATATTGTTCAAGTAAGAACTAAATGAAGTATTTTCCTAGTTGTGTTAGTTTTACTATTTTGCAGGTGGGTGTAGAGTTTCGGTTGCAAGTGAGGATATGTGGTCAGTCGGAGGTGTGGGAACTGCTACAGTTTTATTTATTGAAAATGCTTCAGTTGCCAATGAGGCATCAGGCAACTAAAGAGAAGAAGGATATTAGTAACATACTGCTTAATACCTTTATTCCAGTTTTAGACGGAGAACCAGATTTCCATAATCTTGTTTCTAATAATATTGAAGAACAATGCTCACTTTTTTCTGCAAATTACAGTAATGGACAAATATTTGATCAGGATCAGCTTTCAGCTAGTATTTTGGATTATAACATGGAAGGATCTTATTTGCAACCTGAACAATGGATGAATGGGTTTTCGTCCAAATGTGACCTCAGCCAAATTCTCTCTATTTTTAATGAGAAAGCCAATCTCTACTTTTGGATTTCTAAGTTTTATGGGATATTAACCATTGGAAAACAAGGATGAAATTTCCATTCAAGCATATGATTTGTTTATCTATTCTTGTTGCCTAGACTAACTTAGGGTATGCAATTAAAAGTTCATTAGATCATTAATCAGGCTGAAACTACGAAGAACATTAAAAGGAGCACAATTGAACTGAGTTATTATAATTAATAGTAGATGTGAACTGTAACGTTCCGTATTTTTCGACGCTCGAAGGTCGACATTAATACGTCCACAGTATCAAATGCCGTGCAATCGAATGCCGGAAAACCGAACCATTAGGGTTAAAAGAAGAGGTAGAAGAAGACAGAAGAAAAGAAAGAACAGAAATAGAAACAATATCAGAATCTCACATATCGCAGCGGAACAATATATAATAGATGAATCAATAATCTTTAAAACAAAAGACTATATCAGTTTATACATACATCAATCATCAGAGTTTACAACAATACACATCACTGGACAGTTATATAAACTTGTCCACATACAGAATACACAGCAGAAATAAATAACAAGTACGGTAGTACGCTTCGCCATCCAGCTCATCTCCAAAGCTCCAGAATATCCTGATAACATACTCTAGGCTGCCCGTGTGGAAAATTATAGGCACCCAGAGTTTAGAAAGGGAACAATAAACTCCGAGTCAGTCATGGTGACTGGTGTGAGATCGTAAAACAGTTATTTTTGCAAAGAAAATAAAACAATTCGCAATGCTTTTGGAAAATGCAACTACCATAAGGCCTCCCGCCACACACACAATGCAATCGCAGAATTGGAGGAGATTTCCCCTTATGATAGTCAAAAATGATTATTACGTAAAATCAATTGATATTATTATTAATGTCTAGTGTGGAAAACATTTCGAAAGTATAATATCAATCTTAGCCAACATACAACCATTGTTGTATGTCTACTATAGCTACTACGTTCAATAGCAGGTTACCGTCACATTCCATAGCAGGTAATACAATAAAAAAAAGCCGTACAGGGTTCGTATTGTTTCTTTGGATTTCCAACAAATGGTCAGGCAAAGGAACTTCCTTATACCGAAATAGAACGCCTCTGGAAAGATGCCCCGGATCCTAACCGAATCTCTACAAACAAAAGGCCGACGCTACCTCACGCTCAAACCGAGCTGTAACTAGGTAACTAACACACGAGCTATGCCATCCCCCGGTCGTTACCGACCTTTATCTGAGGATCCTCAATCACAAAGCAACAACCACAAGATATAATAAATGTGTGGCATCAACATAGGTAAAATATCTGGGCTCCATACCATGATATCACCTTTTAACCAGAACGAAATGGCATTCCCTAGGGGCGCTACCCCTACAAACCTTTGCCGCAACATTCCTGTTTCGATCATTACCGGGTTGTGAGGCTCGACAAAGTCTCGTCCACAAAACTACGCTTTTTCACAAAGCCACGCTTTTCCACAAAGCCACGCTTTTTCACAAAGCAACGCTTTGATCCACAAATGATCAACAGCACTTCGTATGCCACATTACCAAATTGGGAATGTATCACTAGTAACCATCAACTACATAACCTCTGAGCTCGTACGTCTAAGAGAAGGGTGTTAAGCTAAGAGAATAAATTCTCCGCCACCAACAGAAATGTATTTGATAGAAACCAGCTTTACATCTCAATGTGTAACGTCAGACACACATCCATACAAGTCCGTTCCGGGATCGAACGGAACCGAAGGCACTTCCAAAGAAGCCCTTGCAATCCGGATATTCACTAATCACGTCCGGACTTCCCATCACAAAAAGAGTGATATAAATCTCTATACCAGAGCAAATCGGTGCAGAGACATTCGACAGGTTGTCTTTTCATTTTCGAAAATATCCAGTCTTCACCACCGGTCTTCAATACGATCCATATCGTCGTATCACTAATTCGGAATGGGTTATATGACACAAAGGTCTTTTCCCGGCTAACCCGAATAGTGAGCGTTTGTTTTAAAAACAAATCAAGTGTCATTTCAAAGACAAATATTGATAGTCGGTTATTTAACTATCAACAACATTCACAACAATCAATCAATTTAAATAATTTTTCCCAAATTATTTATTTTCAAAATATCTTCATAAGATATATATATTTTCCACACTTCGCATTTGAAAATCAATTTCAAATCATATTTCACACTTCACATTTGAAAATCAATTTCAAATCATATTTCACACTTCACATTTGAAAATCAATTTCAAATCACAAAATGGTCCATTAAACCAATTAGATAAATCCTTATCGATTTATTTCAAATTTACATTTCAAATTTGTAAATTTATTTCCACACACATCACTTTGAAAATCCGATTTCAAATCATAATTTCCACACTTTAAAAATAAATCAATATTTATTTTTAAAACAAATTTCCCTTTTCTTTATAAATTCTATTCGGAATTTACATTCTCAAATATTCACTTTTAACACCAAATCAACTTTCAAATTGATTTCTCAATTTATTTCAAATCCCAAATCGAATTCCAAATTGATTTTTGAATTTACTTCAACACCGAATCACATTTCAAATTGATTCTAACTTTTAATCCCAAATACCAAATCATTTTTTACAAATCGATTTCTAAATTTATTTTCAACACAAAAATCAATTTTTCATTCAACATCAAATAAGTTTTCATATCGATTTCTCAAAGATTTATTTCAAATACCCAATCAATTATCGATTTGATTTCAAACAAATATATCTCCTTTAAATAAATTCTTTTATTTTTCCAAACCATCTAAAATTCAAGTTTTAATTTCAGAAATCCAATTTCATTTATTTCTGGTATCCAACGATACCAAAAATACATTTGGCTAAATTATAGCCTCCAACAAATTCAATCACAGATATAATCATACACAGATTATAAATAATCCATCACACAACATATGAAATAAATTCAAATGTTTTGAGGAATCCTGTTGGATCCCTCCAACCTGTTTCCCTACATCCACAGATGTTAGCACAATACCAATTCCACTTCGAGGTGGAATATCGCGGTATATGGGATTTTATAAAATATCAATCCGCTTACTAACGGCGCAATAGGGTCTCATCCGCTATACAGTGCGGGAAAATCAATCACCAATATATACATATGCCAATATATATATATATTGCTATATACTACTATATATATAGTATCACATCCAAACAGTCAATCAATCAATAACTTCAAAATCAAATTTCCATTTGAGTGAGAAGATCTCACCTTAGCTTTTTTATTTTGCAATCCCATTTTCCATTTTCGGCTATTCCTTGATTTTAAACCTTGTATAAACAATTTATACAATCTATTAATATTTGAATAAATCAAATAACAAATCCCCGCTTGGTAATTTTAATTATCCAATGAAATTTATTTTAAACAAATTTCTTTTAATTAAATTTATTTAACTAAGCATTTCAATTTCAAACTAACTTTCCTTTTAAATAATTTTCTTGATAACTAAAATAAATTTAACAAGTTATTATTTTCTTCATTTGAAATCATGTATATTTATAAAAATGGTCTATATGGATTTTATAAACCAAACTTCTAATTAAACTTTCAAACATTTCAGAATTCCTATTATTATTTTCTTTGCCTACAAACCAAATTTCTAGTCTGTATATATATATATACATTTACCAATTCAAAACTGAATAAATTAATACTTTACTGCCTGTTTATTCACGAATAATCTTACTGTAAATTTTTTTTATAACATATATATAAATTTAGATTTAAAAACTGCTGTACCTCGCAGAAACAAACGAACCCAGGCCTCACCATCGTGGCCACGACCACGAACTCGCCTCTGACCACCACACATGCTTTGACCACTCCAAAACGCGATCGCGAGGCTCGCGTGCGCCTCATCGGAGCACCACTCCTCTCACAACGTCGACCATCGCGACCCTCCTATCCAACCAGCAACGTGCCTCACTACGCAAACGCCTCCATCACTCGACCCCTAGCCTCGACTTCGAGCATACACACCACCCCCAAATCTGCAAAATCGACTAACCTAGCTTCGCCGGCAACAACTTTGAACACGAACGCGAGTTTCACGCCTCGAAACCTCTCCCAGTATCGCGAAACCCCACCATGCGCCCCCCTTGCCTGAGTCTCGACATTGAGCTCGAACGAGATCTTCGAACTCGCGTCTCTTGAGATGGTGATTTTGAACGAGCCCTGATTTTTCGAACGAGGCTAAGTTGTTCAGTTCATTTTTTTCTTTTCTTTTTTTTGTTTTGATTTCATTTTGAAATAATAGAGGAAGCTGCAGTTGTATTCTATGAGGGGAAACGAAAATGAATGTGAAGAGAGGAAACTCGGCCATTGATTTTAATCTCCTTCGTTATTTTTTTCTTTTGAAATGCTTTCGGCTGAAAAGAAAAGAGAAGGCGACGTGATATAAAGGTGATAGGTATGTTGCATGCTGAGAAATACTTGCTACAGTGATAACAAAGTGAATGAAAACACATCTGATGTGAAATAATATCAACTGCAGTTGACTAATATAAAGATTCAATTTAAATTCAAATTCAAACCGTTCGATAAATGCAACTCAAAATCTTGACCTCCTATCGAGGCGTGCCGCTAGGCGTTCGTAATGTTATACGCCTATCCGAACACAATGGAAAAGGTTTCGAGTCCAAATTCGATCGTATGGAGAAGATAGCTTTCTGGACCAATTAAAATATTACATCTTCGATTTAATTTCAACGTGTTTGCTTATCGTACGGCCAAACGATCACTCCAAACATTACGAAAATTGAAATTCGATAATAATACAATATTACGGATCCAATGAAACTGGTTTCGTCGAATTCCGAGACTGTGCCCCGGAACGCTATTTAAAATTCAATTTAAACAACTAAATTTCAAAACTGAACAAAACAGTTTCAAATTCAATTTTAAAAGTTCCAGTACCTTCAGAATTATCAATATAGATTTTCTAAGCCTTAAAAATATTTTAAATCAGCTTAAAACTGAAGATTCAAATTTTTACCCAGTTTCAAAAATTAAATTCAATAATTTAATCGCCAAATTCATTCTTATATTTGAATTTCAAATTAAATTATCATTTTAATATTTAAACTCAATTAAATATTCACATTTAAAATGTTAAAAATTCAGGGTCATTACAATCTTCCCCCCTTAAAAGAATTTCGTCCCGAAATTACAAGTAAAGAAGAATGCTCTAATACCCGATATCTATTTTCTCAATTCCAAATAGTTTTATCAAATTTCAAAACAAATCTTTCTATTAAAGATTCGTTATTACTTAAACTAACTTTCCAACTTCAATTATAAGTTTCAAACAACATTGTTTTCTTAACAATTCAATTTTAAACTTTCAAAATTTTCTCAAAAATTTTCTAACACCCGATATTTTCGAAAAATTTCGCCAGCGTCTCCTTTGCGTGGCTAACACGGTATGACTACAAAACGTCCCTACGGACTCTCAGATCTAAAAAGAAAACAAAATGCCAAGTGGAAAAATCAGAATCTCATCAAATTTCATACTGAAATTCAAATACATACCTTATTGTCGAGCATATTCAATTTTATCTTCAAAATTTAATCCAATTCCATTTTCCTTAGCCTTTACAATCCCTGTATATTTTACTGAACAATAATGTCCAATTACAACATTCAAGTTAAAATTTCATTCACTTATTGGATTTCCCAATACCAATTTACTTAAGAATTTCATTCATTCATTTCTTAAGTGCAATATAAGTATTACATACTTCTTATATTTGTTTTCACTTTACTAATAAAGTTATATATTCATTTCCATTCAACTTTGCATTTCGATTCCATTTGAATTCAATTTGACAATTTCAATTCTATTTGAATTCATTTTATCTTCAGATTTTCATTCAGATTTTCATTTCGAATTTTACTTGAATTCGATTCATCTTCTAATTTCGAATAGTGAGCTTTATTCACTTTTATCTCAATTCCCAATTTTTAAATCTTTTGTCGTTAGTCAAAAATTTCCAAAAATTTCAAAAAATTTCTAACTCCCAATGAAAACACTTAAAAAATCCTTTTTAAAAATGGATATGGAAAGCACGTTCCCCCATGGATCACAGTTACTCAGCGGTTTCGCTACTATCCCAGTAGAATCACTTGTAATTGTAGATTTCACATCCCTTGAATTTCGCCATGGTTGTTGCCATAGATCGTAGTTCACACGGCGGTTACACCACTGTCCCAGTGGAATCGCTTATAACCGTAGGCATCTCGCCCCTCGAATTTCGCTATGGCATCTAGATCGCAGTTTACACGGCGGCTGCGCCACTATCCCAGTGGAATCGCTTGTAACTGTGGGCATCACACCCCTCGAATTACGCTAGCATACATCATGATCAATCAATATGATCTCATCCCGATCAAATGGACACCCATACCGAGTTCCAATACCTTCACAATTTTTTTCCTCAATGGAAGGTACTTTTTCATATCCTTAGTTTGGAAACATAATATGTCATATATGTATAGTATTTCATTTCCAATTGATTCCATTCAATTTTAATTGGCATTCCATAAATCAAATCTCATTGAAAACCATTCAAATCTATTCCATCTATTAATTTAATTAGTATATTCACTCATCCATTTTAAATTTCAAATTTCCATATTCAATTCGTCTCGAATTTATTTTATCAATAACAAGGAAATTTCAATTTATTTTTCTTTCTTACTTACTTGAATTTATATACAAATTCAAACCATTTCATTCAACTCACAATTCAATTTCGATTTACTAACTCAACTTCCAATTCACTATTTCATGAATTAATAATTTATCAAGTTAGTTCACTTGAATTCAATCAATTTTGTTTAATTCCTCCAAGTTTGGATTTTTATTCAACTTGATTCAAATCAATCTCATTTCATTTTTCAATTCCAATTCATTTATTTACAAATGTAGCTTCATTTGTTCATTCATAAATTCATTCATTTTCAATTTGAATCTCATTCCAATCAGATTTCAAATATTTTATAAGTTATCAACTTATTTACATTCCATTAATGAATTTATTTCAAATACTTCCCTGGAATTCTATTCCAAATTATAAATCACATTTACAATTTACACTTACAAATTTCATTCGTATATGAATTTTATTTCCTTATCTTTTCCAATTCATATTTATAAATTTCATTGGTTAAATGAATTTATCTCCAAAATTTTGGTTATACCATTTTTTTCTCATTCAATTCCATATAACAATGATAATATTTCAATATTATCTCTTCCTAACAACCAAGCATCCATATACCATAATAATCCATAGAAAATCATTTCTTTCCTATACAAAAATAGTTTTGGGCAAAATTATTTCATTTACCCTATTTAAAACAATACTGTGTCAGATTATCTTATTTAAGAGTTTAGAAACCCCTATCGATTACAGTTGGCCAAACTGCACCGACCAGAATCCATAAACAATCAACCGATAAGTCAACACAATACAAAACAAATTTTGTATTCACTAACAAATACGCGCTCATATCTATTATTACACTCACACTCATTCTAGAGTACTACTGACTCTATCTCTAATGAGTAACACCCAACAGAGCAGGGTTGTCGCTTAACCGGATGCTCTGATACCACTTGTAACGTTCCGGATTTTTCGACGCTCGAAGGTCGACATTAATACGTCCACAGTATCAAATGCCGTGCAATCGAATGCCGGAAAACCGAACCATTAGGGTTAAAAGAAGAGGTAGAAGAAGACAGAAGAAAAGAAAGAACAGAAATAGAAACAATATCAGAATCTCACATATCGCACGGAACAATATATAATAGATGAATCAATAATCTTTAAAACAAAAGACTATATCAGTTTATACATACATCAATCATCAGAGTTTACAACAATACACATCACTGGACAGTTATATAAACTTGTCCACATACAGAATACACAGCGGAAATAAATAACAAGTACGGTAGTACGCTTTGCCATCCAGCTCATCTCCAAAGCTCCAGAATATCCTGATAACATACTCTAGGCTGCCCGTGTGGAAAATTATGGGCACCCAGAGTTTAGAAAGGGAACAATAAACTCCGAGTCAGTCATGGTGACTGGTGTGAGATCGTAAAACCGGCCTTCGCCTAACCAACCCATCCCTCTCAGGGACATGTAGGGGTAAGAGTCTCCCGTTCGCCACTAAACTACGAAGCGAGAACCCCCTATCATGCTGTAATATAGCAAATGCGATCCATATCGTCGTATCACTAATTCGGAATGGGTTATATGACACAAAGGTCTTTTCCCGGCTAACCCGAATAGTGAGCGTTTGTTTTAAAAACAAATCAAGTGTCATTTCAAAGACAAATATTGATAGTCGGTTATTTAACTATCAACAACATTCACAACAATCAATCAATTTAAATAATTTTTCCCAAATTATTTATTTTCAAAATATCTTCATAAGATATATATATTTTCCACACTTCGCATTTGAAAATCAATTTCAAATCATATTTCACACTTCACATTTGAAAATCAATTTCAAATCATATTTCACACTTCACATTTGAAAATCAATTTCAAATCACAAAATGGTCCATTAAACCAATTAGATAAATCCTTATCGATTTATTTCAAATTTACATTTCAAATTTGTAAATTTATTTCCACACACATCACTTTGAAAATCCGATTTCAAATCATAATTTCCACACTTTAAAAATAAATCAATATTTATTTTTAAAACAAATTTCCCTTTTCTTTATAAATTCTATTCGGAATTTACATTCTCAAATATTCACTTTTAACACCAAATCAACTTTCAAATTGATTTCTTAATTTATTTCAAATCCCAAATCGAATTCCAAATTGATTTTTGAATTTACTTCAACACCGAATCACATTTCAAATTGATTCTAACTTTTAATCCCAAATACCAAATCATTTTTTACAAATCGATTTCTAAATTTATTTTCAACACAAAAATCAATTTTTCATTCAACATCAAATAAGTTTTCATATCGATTTCTCAAAGATTTATTTCAAATACCCAATCAATTATCGATTTGATTTCAAACAAATATATCTCCTTTAAATAAATTCTTTTATTTTTCCAAACCATCTAAAATTCAAGTTTTAATTTCAGAAATCCAATTTCATTTATTTCTGGTATCCAACGATACCAAAAATACATTTGGCTAAATTATAGCCTCCAACAAATTCAATCACAGATATAATCATACACAGATTATAAATAATCCATCACACAACATATGAAATAAATTCAAATGTTTTGAGGAATCCTGTTGGATCCCTCCAACCTGTTTCCCTGCATCCACAGATGTTAGCACAATACCAATTCCACTTCGAGGTGGAATATCGCGGTATATGGGATTTTATAAAATATCAATCCGCTTACTAACGGCGCAATAGGGTCTCATCCGCTATACAGTGCGGGAAAATCAATCACCAATATATACATATGCCAATATATATATATATATTGCTATATACTACTATATATATAGTATCACATCCAAACAGTCAATCAATCAATAACTTCAAAATCAAATTTCCATTTGAGTGAGAAGATCTCACCTTAGCTTTTTTATTTTGCAATCCCATTTTCCATTTTCGGCTATTCCTTGATTTTAAACCTTGTATAAACAATTTATACAATCTATTAATATTTGAATAAATCAAATAACAAATCCCCGCTTGGTAATTTTAATTATCCAATGAAATTTATTTTAAACAAATTTATTTTAAATAAATTTATTTAACTAAGCATTTCAATTTCAAACTAACTTTCCTTTTAAATAATTTTCTTGATAACTAAAATAAATTTAACAAGTTATTATTTTCTTCATTTGAAATCATGTATATTTATAAAAATGGTCTATATGGATTTTATAAACCAAACTTCTAATTAAACTTTCAAACATTTCAGAATTCCTATTATTATTTTCTTTGCCTACAAACCAAATTTCCAATTTGTATATATATATACATTTACCAATTCAAAACTGAATAAATTAATACTTTACTGCCTGTTTATTCACGAATAATCTTACTGTAAATTTATTTTCTAACATATATATAAATTTAGATTTAAAAACTGCTGTACCTCGCAGAAACAAACGAACCCAGGCCTCACCATCGCGGCCACGACCACGAGCTCGCCTCTGACCACCACACATGCTTTGACCACTCCAAAACGCGATCGCGAGGCTCGCGTGCGCCTCATCGGAGCACCACTCCTCTCACAACGTCGACCATCGCGACCCTCCTATCCAACCAGCAACGCGCCTCACTACGCAAACGCCTCCATCACTCGACCCCTAGCCTCGACTTCGAGCATACACACCACCCCCAAATCTGCAAAATCGACTAACCTAGCTTCGCCGGCAACAACTTTGAACACGAACGCGAGTTTCACGCCTCGAAACCTCTCCCAGTATCGCGAAACCCCACCACGCGCCCCCCTTGCCTGAGTCTCGACATTGAGCTCGAATGAGATCTTCGAACTCGCGTCTCTTGAGCTGGTGATTTTGAACGAGCCCTGATTTTTCGAACGAGGCTAAGTTGTTCAGTTCATTTTTTTCTTTTCTTTTTTTGTTTTGATTTCATTTTGAAATAATAGAGGAAGCTGCAGTTGTATTCTATGAGGGGAAACGAAAATGAATGTGAAGAGAGGAAACTCGGCCATTGATTTTAATCTCCTTCGTTATTTTTTTCTTCTGAAATGCTTTCGGCTGAAAAGAAAAGAGAAGGCGACGTGATATAAAGGTGATAGGTATGTTGCGTGCTGAGAAATACTTGCTACAGTGATAACGAAGTGAATGAAAACACATCTGATGTGAAATAATATCAACTTCAGTTGACTAATATAAAGATTCAATTTAAATTCAAATTCAAACCGTTCGATAAATGCAACTCAAAATCTTGACCTCCTATCGAGGCATGCCACTAGGCGTTCGTAATGTTATACGCCTATCCGAACACAATGGAAAAGGTTTCGAGTCCAAATTCGATCGTATGGAGAAGATAGCTTTCTGGACCAATTAAAATATTACATCTTCGATTTAATTTCAGCGCGTTTGCTTATCGTACGGCCAAACGATCACTCCAAACATTATGAAAATTGAAATCCGATAATAATACAATATTACGGATCCAATGAAACTAGTTTCGTCGAATTCCGAGACTGTGCCCCGGAACGCTATTTAAAATTCAATTTAAACAACTAAATTTCAAAACTGAACAAAACAGTTTCAAATTCAATTCTGAAAGTTCCAGTACCTTCAGAATTATCAATATAGATTTTCTAAGCCTTAAAAATATTTTAAATCAGCTTAAAACTGAAGATTCAAATTTTTACCCAGTTTCAAAAATTAAATTCAATAATTTAATCGCCAAATTCATTCTAATATTTGAATTTCAAATTAAATTATCATTCGAATATTTAAACTCAATTAAATATTCACATTTAAAATGTTAAAAATTCAGGGTCGTTACATGAACATTGTTGAATAAAATTATTGCATTTAGATAATGAATTAGCAGAGAGAACCGAGTTAATTTTGAAATTTTCATCAACCAAAATGAAACTATGAAATTTTCAGATTTTGATATTATATGAAGAGATGCTTCAGTTCGTCAAGTTCAGATGTCTGAGATAAAAGTGACAGATGTCTGAATAATTTTGAATTTCAAAAAATCAAAGGGAACACTAAACAGTTAATTTAGACGTCTGTCTTTTAATTCAGACGTCTGTCTAGGATGACAGACGTCTGTTATTAAGTGACAGACGTCTATTTCATATAGAAATAGAAGAATTAACAACATAGTACTCAGACGTCTGTTATCTTAATTTAGACGTCTGAAATTGATGTCAGACGTCTGAATTAATATACAGACGTCTATTTCTGTACTGTTCTGTTCCTTTGTCTATTTTATTATTTTTGAACTTGAGAATATATATAATTTTGAAAATACCTTTTTTTTTTATATTTATTTTAAAGCAAGATTTTCAAAAGTATATATGTGTGTGTGTGTGTTTCATCACCATATCAGAGATTGTACAAATATATCTCACTAGATTTTATAAAGAGCTTTTAATCTTGTTGATGATAATAGCTTCTTTTGATGATTCCTGCAAGAATATTTGACATAATAATATATAGATTGAAATATATAGTTGTCGCATTAAAATCGAAGAAGTCAGGTTTCAACATGTCTGCATTCATTTCAAATGTTGTTGATATTAGCTTGTTTCATCTGTCAATCCATACCATTGCCATTGTTGTAATTGCTATACTGTTGAGCTTTGTTTGTTGCATTCACACTAGTTTGCATTCACGACCTTGTTGTCTTTGTATTGTACCTGCACACTCTGGTCTTTTTGTTGTTGCCTTTCCTGTAGATGTCGAGTCTGGGTATTGATATCTGTAGCTTTTTTTGTGACTTCGGTTTGCACTGATGTTAATTGTGTAGTCTGGTTCATGGTTTCAATTGATATACAAGTGCATTGCATCATTTCATTGCCTGATACATTTCCCTGCTTAAAACTTGACTCAAAACTATGTTAATTCTGGCTTTACATATATACTCAGTTTTCTTTCTTTAAATTTTTCCAAACATTTATATTTTTTGCTTTGCCATGTTGCATAGATTGATTACTGCTCCATGTATGCTTTGGCATTTATGCTGTAGTCTGTTCATTTGAGTCATTCACTAGACATTGGTTCATTCATTGTTTCACTATGGTATTTGATCTTGAGAAACCTTTTAAATTTAAAATATTTGATAGCATGATAGTATGGTTAGAATAAATATCTGCTTGTATATTTAAGTGAAATCTGGTGTTGATATATTGTGAGTATGCTGTGTTGTGCTTTGTTCTTTTCTGAATTAAGTAACATCACGTTTAAGGTTTAAGGATATGAAATAAGGTTGCATGATTAATATCTGATGCAATATGTTTATGTATATAGTAGTGATATTATGTGGAAAATTAGATGAACAAGGAAGGCATACCTGCATACTGCTGTTTCCAGTTTTCAAAGATTTGGAATTTGATTTAAAAGCTCTATCCTTTGATCTAGTGATTTTTAAGATTTAGTATTTAAACAAAATTTACTTGTTTTATCATAAACTAAAGTTTAAATATTCATTCAAGTTGAAACAGTTTGGAAATAGCTCTGGAAAATCTAAGAACAGAGGATATCATATATACCAAGGAAATTCGAATTCCTTAATTCTCGAATTTAAATATATAACCTGAAACGCCATACCTTAACTTGATTTTTAGGGTAAGAATTGGAATTTTTAGATAGGGATTGAAAGTGCAGTTCGTGGTTGATCGGAAATGGGTTTTTGGTCATTCGACTTTAGCTGTTATTGCATTTATTCCTGCTGTCACCTTTGTTCATCACTGTATGTTGCACTGTTTTCAGTTGCTTCTATGTTGTCTCTTTGATGGTCTTGAGTTATGGTGGCATCTGCTTGTTGCCCATACTTTTCAGTTGTACTGTGAAGCAGTTTGTTGATATAGATGCACTGCTGGGTTCATGTGTTCACTTGTAGTCTGTGATATTTGTTGAGTCTTCACTTTGCAGTTTTTACGCACTGTAGTGGCGAGGCAGTGCACGCGTGCGTGCACTGCAGCCACACAAATTCGACAGTTTTGAATTGATATTTCTTTGCGTCGTGATGCATTGATCTTTTATGCTGTATTGGCGAGGCCGTACACGCGTGCGTGTACGGCAGCCAATAACACTGTTTATCTCTGTTGATGATTTAAATCTGCTGATTTATTGTTTAACACTGTTTAGTGTTATATTTTCGTTATCCGATTTCTTTGTTAAAAGAGTCGGATAGACGAGAATTATTGCGACTGTCGTCTATTTAAATTATTACTGCCTCTATGCACTAATAAACTGGTTTGAATTAGACTGACCTGTGTATTATTTTCTTTTGAATATAATACTCGGGTCAGACCGAGTATTTTTACAGCTTGAAGATTTTCGAGCAGCGAAGTTAGAGAGAGAGTAAAGAATCATTTTTAGTTCAGAAGAAAATTGTATTTTAAATATTCCGCTGTATCAGTATTAAAATTGTATAAACTCTGATGTATATAAAAAGATTTATAGTAATGAAATAAAGATTCATTTGTTTTAATTGATTGTTATTATCTGTGTTTCTGTGGCTGATTCTGTTTAAACCTTATAAACTAAATAACAATTCGTCTTTTTGAACGTTTCGAGTTGGTTTAATTACCGACTGGAGGCGGTCAAAAAGGGGGAATGTTACAGAGTGGTATCAGAGCTTTGGTTTACACAAAGCTTAGTTTATGATGTTTAATATGAATAGTTACTAGAAACACTTTAAAAAGAAGAAAATGTTTTCAAATCCAAAGAAGTATAAAATTGTTTTTGAAAATAAAGATTTTTAACTTAAGAAAAGTTAAATTGAAGTGAGTTGGCATAAATATATATGGATTTGAAATTTAACCTAAGGAAGTTAAATAAATTGAACTGGATTTGATAAATTATTGAGATGGAAAGTTAAACTTAAATGATAAGTGATTATATGATATGAATTGGGAAGTTTAAATTAATAAGTTGTTTAACTTATAAAATGAGAAAGTTTAAGTAAACCAGTTGTTAAAATGGTTAAACAATTTTGTTAAATGAAACAAAATCTGAATTCTGAAATGTGATATGAATTTGACTTTAGCAAAAGTTAAATAAAATGATTTTTGAAATGAAATCTAAGTTAAGTTAAATAAAATAGAATTTCAAATAAATTTGAGGCGAACTTAAGTTGTATAGTGAAAATAAATGCAAGTGAAGATAAATGAAACATGGCTTAAGTAATATTGAATCAAATTGAATTTGATGTAAAATGAATGGATAAAGTGATGTAATGAATATGAATTTGAGTTATATAAAAGAAATTCAACTTTAATTGTAAAAGTGAATTAGTGAATATGGTGAGTATAAGAATTCAATCAGAATTGGAATATAAACCAATTGAAATTAAGTATGTTGAACCAAATTGAATGTAAGCAATGTAAATAAATTTGGTTAAGTTGAATGTACATTGGTTGCTAGTTGATTGTATAGAATTCATTAAGTGTTAATGAAATCGAATTAATGGAATTGGGAAGCTATGTAAATTGAATTCAAATTGAAAGGTAAGAAATTTAAAGAGAATCAAATTTGATTTGAACTGAAAGCAAACTAACTTGGATATGAATTAGTGAATGTGAACTAATTGGATATGAATGAATGTTAGTAAAATCCAATGTGAAAGAATCAAATGTGATTAAATTGGAAACCAAGTCGATGAATGATTTTCTAAAGAACTAGTAGATTATCTTGGAAATGGAAAACTGATAAATTTATATAATAGTTTAAATTGAAAATTTTGAATTATTATAAACGGCTTAAATTGAAGATTTGAAAAGTGTTAATAATAAAATATTGGAATTGTATAAGTGTTAAAAGTGAAATATTTAATGGATTTCATAAGTGAATGGAAATTACAGAATTAAAAATTGTGAAGTTGTAAAATGATTCGAAGTTGCGAAATAAAAGAATTTATAAGTAATTTACTTATAAATTAAAATTCTGATATAAAACTGAGTTATAAAGGAATGGGTTAATAAAGCAATTTGTTATAAATTGAGGTCTTTATAAATAGGAATAGAATTTATAAACGTTGTTTATAAATTCGAAACTGACTTATTTTGATAAGTAAATTATGTATAGTTTGTTAAAAGATGTATATTCATAATTTTGGACCGTGAATATATTATTGAATAAAATGGACATGGTTGGGAAAGTGATATTTTAAAACGAAGTTAATTGTTAAAAAGATGTTTTCAAAGGCATTGAATATCGAAACCATAGATTTCAACATTCATTGTTGAAATAGACGTTTTCGAATATAAGGAAATGGTGGACTATAACACTGTTGTTATAGTAAATGATTTCCGAAAGGAAATGTTTTGTGTAGTATTGGGATTTATACATCTATCTAAATTTCGAATCCCTATACTAGTGATTTTGAGTTGTCGTAACGATGTTTTACGTAACATTCGTTTTAACTCAAATGAATATATGAAAGAGAATGATTTCCTTAAAGATGAAATATATACTTAATTTTGATTTAAGTATATCGAATATTTTCAAATGTTGAAAATAAAATGGATTTGTGAATTACTTATTTTTTAAATAAGTATGGAAATGTTTTTCCAAATGTGAAATGTTGTGAATATATTCCGTAAGGAATAAATGATTTGAAATTCATTTTTGAAGTCGAAGTTGAAAAGTTAAATGAGAATTTGAACAATTTGTTCAATTTGAAATTTTTCAAAAAGATTGAATCGTTAAGTTAAAATTGAGTTTAACTTCGACATCAAAGACAATATAAGTTGAGCTTTGAATTTCAGATGATGATTTGGATTGCATGTCTAACATTGTGAATTGATGACATAGCAATTGATCTCTATTAAATATATATCTGTTGGTGGCGGAGAATTTATTCTCTTAGCTTAACACCCTTCTCTGAGACGTACGAGCTCAGAGGTTATATATCGATAGACATCAATTCTGTGTTGAGAATTGACGATGTAAGCGTGAAATCCAAATCGAATGTGAAAGTCGATAATGAATGGAATTATGAATATGAATTAGGTTTGAGATAACCTTAAAATTCTAAATCGACTTAGAGGAAAATTTTGAAATCCTCTATTTTGTTATGAATATGGATATGTAAGTTTTTAGAACTTATATATATGAATGCGGTAAATTTGAAACCGTTAGTTTAGAAAGACATTGTTATGGAAATCTTATGTATGTTTACATAGATGTTATATGTACGAAATGGGAAATGAAAGTACTACATATATGATATTATGTTTTCTAAATTGAGGATGTGGAAAAGTACCTTCCATTTATTATTGGAGAAGGTATTGGAACTCTCGAAGAGTATCCATTTGAAATTCGTAGCTACGTAGAATTTTAGTCAGAGTGACTATTTGAATCGGAAATCCTTCGCGATAGTTCATCGCGATGAGATTAGATTTGATTGATGATGTTAGCGTAATTTGAGGGGCGAGATGCCCACAGTTACGAGCGACTCCACTGGGATAGTGGCGTAACCGCCGAGTAAACTGCAATCTAATGCCAGGCGAAATTTGAGGGGCGTGATGCCTACAGACACGAGCGACTCTACTGGGATAGTAGCGTAACCGCCGTGTGTACTGCAATCTATGGCGACAACCATGGCGAAATTTAAGAGATGTGAAATCTACAGCCACAAGCGACTCTACTGGGATAGTAGCGTAACCGCCGGGTGGAACTGTAATCCATGGGGGAACGTGCTTTCCATATCCATTTTTTAAAAGAATTTTTAAAAGTATTTTCACTGGGAATTGAAGCAAGTATGTTTAGTACTTGGAGATTTTTAGACCTGCGCCTGGCCAGCGTATGCCTAATGTCTGTGAGAACGAAGATGGACTTGTTAAATTTCGAGTTAGCAAGTATTTTCAAACAGTAAATAGTGAATCAATGAACTGAAGTAGAATTACAAAAAAATTCCAACTTAATGAACTAAGGAAGAGGATTTTTGCAATGTTTTGAAAGTCCACAGCTTTGGAAGAGGTATATTATATAAATCTCTAATGTGAAGAATTTTAAGTTTGAATCTGAGTTATAAATTGAGAAATTTGATAAAAGACTTTTGCGTTTTGATTTTAGAAATCATTGAACAAAAGAGAAGATAAACAAAACTAATGAGATTAAACAAATGAAATGAATCCTATATTCATTTATTTGTAATAAGTTTTAAGTTTAGAAAAAATTGTGTAGAGTATAAATATCGATGAAATTTTAACAACTTTTCCTTTTCGTGGACGAAAAGTTTTTAAGGAGGGGAGTTTGTAACGACCCTGAATTTTGAACAATTTAAATTGAAAATATTTAATTAATTTTAAATATTTGAATGATGATTTGACTTGAATTTCAAATTATCAGAATGAATTGGCGATTAAATTTTTGAATTTAATCTATTGAAAGTTGAATAAATTTGAATCTTCAATTTTAAGCCGGTTAAAAATAATTTAAAGGCTTAGAAAATTCATATTGATAATACTGAAGGTAATAGAAGCTTCAGAATTGAATTTGAAAGCGATTTGTTCCGTTTTGAAATTGTATCGTTTGAAATCGAATTTAAAAATAACCTTCCGAGGCACAGTCTCGGAATTTGACGAAACCAGTTTCATTGGGTCCGTAATATTGAATTATTACTGGATTTCCAATTTCGTATTTATCAGAATTGTTTTGTGAATATATGGCGTGTAAACGCGTAGAGAATTTAATCGAATTCAAATTGAATTTCTGTAACAACTGGGGTTTTGCCCAAAATTTTAATCATCAATAAACGATTTAAGTTGACAGTTAAATTTCTGTTTCTTGTTTGGATTTTTATAACGATTGAATCTTCGTCAAATTGGCGATATTAATTTTTGTTAATTTTATTGGAAATTGTAATCGATTGAAATTCTTTTATTTAAATTTTTATTTGTACGAATGAATATATTCACATAGTTTAGATTTTAACAACAAAATTAAACAAAACAAATTAAAGAAAATGATTAACAAAAAAAAAAACAAAATTAGATTTTATAAAGAAAAAAAAAAATAAAAAAAATACACCATACCCTATATCGTGCTAGCCCATTACCTCGGCCCATACCCCCACGATCTCTCCCCCTTATCCCTGTTAAAACACGGAAATCCCCTCTCTCATTTCATTCGTAAACCCTAAAAGCAATCGAGAAAAATAAATGGCGGCTTACAAATCGTTCCTCTTCGACAAGAAAAACTAGGGCTTGGGTAGAAATCAAAGGCGCTGGCTTCGATCTATCGTTCTCGTCTTCAAATTTGGGGCTTTCGTTCGTCTCCATCTTCCTCTTCGCTCGCGACCGTTCCAATCGAAGGTGAGTGGTTCTCGCCCCTCACATCTAATTCATCTCCATTCGATTTGTAGTGCCTTGTGCTTTGCCGTGCGATATGATTTTGATGCTTGCGATTTTCTCTGACCATTTCATATTGCGTATATATCCTGGTTACTTGGTTTCCACGGCATTGATTTGGTTTTGGAAATCTCGGCTTGAATCCGGACTTGATTTTGAGATTTATCTCTGACATTTTCAAAAGTACAGATACGAACTTTTCCTGTTTTGTGAATTTCGGCTTTGACTGTTTTTGAAACCTCGGTTTTGCATCTGGTTGGATTTGTTTGACTGTTTCAATAAGTAACAGATATGCACTTGATCCTATCTTTGTCACAAATGCTATATCACTTCATTCATTCACTGTTGTGCATTTCGCATTTATCATGCTGGACCACTGTCTGCATTCATTTCAAATGTTGTTGATATTAGCTTGTTTCATCTGTCAATCCATACCATTGCCATTGTTGTAATTGCTATACTGTTGAGCTTTGTTTGTTGCATTCACACTAGTTTGCATTCACGACCTTGTTGTCTTTGTATTGTACCTGCACACTCTGGTCTTTTTGTTGTTGCCTTTCCTGTAGATGTCGAGTCTGGGTATTGATATCTGTAGCTTTTTTTGTGACTTCGGTTTGCACTAATGTTAATTGTGTAGTCTGGTTCATGGTTTCAATTGATATACAAGTGCATTGCATCATTTCATTGCCTGATACATTTCCCTGCTTAAAACTTGACTCAAAACTATGTTAATTCTGGCTTTACATATATACTCAGTTTTCTTTCTTTAAATTTTTCCAAACATTTATATTTTTTGCTTTGCCATGTTGCATAGATTGATTACTGCTCCATGTATGCTTTGGCATTTATGCTGTAGTCTGTTCATTTGAGTCATTCACTAGACATTGGTTCATTCATTGTTTCACTATGGTATTTGATCTTGAGAAACCTTTTAAATTTAAAATATTTGATAGCATGATAGTATGGTTAGAATAAATATCTGCTTGTATATTTAAGTGAAATCTGGTGTTGATATATTGTGAGTATGCTGTGTTGTGCTTTGTTCTTTTCTGAATTAAGTAACATCACGTTTAAGGTTTAAGGTTATGAAATAAGGTTGCATGATTAATATCTGATGCAATATGTTTATGTATATAGTAGTGATATTATGTGGAAAATTAGATGAACAAGGAAGGCATACCTGCATACTGCTGTTTCCAGTTTTCAAAGATTTGGAATTTGATTTAAAAGCTCTATCCTTTGATCTAGTGATTTTTAAGATTTAGTATTTAAACAAAATTTACTTGTTTTATCATAAACTAAAGTTTAAATATTCATTCAAGTTGAAACAGTTTGGAAATAGCTCTGGAAAATCTAAGAACAGAGGATATCATATATACCAAGGAAATTCGAATTCCTTAATTCTCGAATTTAAATATATAACCTGAAACGCCATACCTTAACTTGATTTTTAGGGTAAGAATTGGAATTTTTAGATAGGGATTGAAAGTGCAGTTCGTGGTTGATCGGAAATGGGTTTTTGGTCATTCGACTTTAGCTGTTATTGCATTTATTCCTGCTGTCACCTTTGTTCATCACTGTATGTTGCACTGTTTTCAGTTGCTTCTATGTTGTCTCTTTGATGGTCTTGAGTTATGGTGGCATCTGCTTGTTGCCCATACTTTTCAGTTGTACTGTGAAGCAGTTTGTTGATATAGATGCACTGCTGGGTTCATGTGTTCACTTGTAGTCTGTGATATTTGTTGAGTCTTCACTTTGCAGTTTTTACGCACTGTAGTGGCGAGGCAGTGCACGCGTGCGTGCACTGCAGCCACACAAATTCGACAGTTTTGAATTGATATTTCTTTGCGTCGTGATGCATTGATCTTTTATGCTGTATTGGCGAGGCCGTACACGCGTGCGTGTACGGCAGCCAATAACACTGTTTATCTCTGTTGATGATTTAAATATGCTGATTTATTGTTTAACACTGTTTAGTGTTATATTTTCGTTATCCGATTTCTTTGTTAAAAGAGTCGGATAGACGAGAATTATTGCGACTGTCGTCTATTTAAATTATTACTGCCTCTATGCACTAATAAACTGGTTTGAATTAGACTGACCTGTGTATTATTTTCTTTTGAATATAATACTCGGGTCAGACCGAGTATTTTTACAGCTTGAAGATTTTCGAGCAGCGAAGTTAGAGAGAGAGTAAAGAATCATTTTTAGTTCAGAAGAAAATTGTATTTTAAATATTCCGCTGTATCAGTATTAAAATTGTATAAACTCTGATGTATATAAAAAGATTTATAGTAATGAAATAAAGATTCATTTGTTTTAATTGATTGTTATTATCTGTGTTTCTGTGGCTGATTCTGTTTAAACCTTATAAACTAAATAACAATTCGTCTTTTTGAACGTTTCGAGTTGGTTTAATTACCGACTGGAGGCGGTCAAAAAGGGGGAATGTTACAAAGTTCTTGGTGATGCATTTGGTACTTGTAGACATTAACTTTGAACTATGTTGTCTTTTGTTATCATGAATATGTATTGAATTTGGTAACTCATGTATTGAACTTATTTTTTGTTAGTTGATACTTTATTTTGTTATCATGAATATGCGTAACATTTGCTGATTATTATATTTTTTTCGTTCATACATTGTTCAAATTGTTATCTATTTAAAGAATTATAACTATATGACATAATTGCTATAAAATGGTGTTATAACTATATTTTATAGCGGCAAAATGGTGTTATAAAGATTTCCAATTCCGTTGAGATTTAGCTGTATTATAGTGGCTATAATGAGCTATTGAATAAATATTTTATAGCGGCAAAATGGTGTTATAAAGATTTCCAGTTCCGTTGAGATTTAGCTGTATTATAACGGCTATAATGAGCTATTGAATTAACGTACCATAGCGGCGAATTTGCGTTATAAAACTAAGCTCAACCATAGCGGCATATTTTGTGTTATAAATATTCAACAGTTTTTTATAACATGTCGATATACTGCGCTTATCAAACCGCTATGGTTGTGATTAATAGCGGCTATATGCCGCTATAAAAGACACTTTTTGTTGTAGTGAGTTGTAATAAATATATTTTTAACAACTGTTTTTTCCTGACAGTTGTAATAAACATATTTTTAACAACTGTTTATTTTAGCTAGTTGCAGTAGAGACCAATAAAACTTTTTTAGTCTTAACCATTGTAAATATTGATATTTTCCCAAAGTTTATAAAAAATTGATATTACCAAGTTTTTTGGTTAAGATTTTTTCTTAAAACCAATCATTTTCATTAAAAATAAGCAACCAATTTATTGTATTTGCAATAAAATTTTACTTTTTTCATCTTAGTCGACAAATCGAACATGAGATAATTGAAGAATATTGTTAGACTAGAGTTCTAGTGAAATCTATTATAAAAGCAAACATTCTTTTATGTATGTTTTTTGTTGAATTATAAATAATTCTAGAATGTTTAATATTTTTTATGTGTGTGTATAATTTGTGTGTATTATTAATATTTAATCATTACTATTAAATAATTAATAATAAATATTGTAATCACTATCAATTAATAAATAATAATTAATATTTAGTAATGGATATTGATTATCTAATATTTTATATTTAGTAAATACTAATAGATAATTAATAATTAATACTTGGTAATTAATAATTAAGACTAATATTTAATATTTACTATCTAGTAATTAATTTCCAATAATTAACGATTAACAAGTAATCTTTAATGATTAAGAAGTACTATTTATTATTAGTATTTAATAATTATAATAATATTTAAAATTTCAAAAAATTTAAAAGTTTGAAATTATCTAAAATAAAATTTCAAATATTCATAAAATTTAAAAGCGAAATTTTGAAATTAACATAAAATTAAAAATTGTAAGTCTTTAAATAAATCTAGAACTTTATAAAACATTCAAAATTGCAGAAAATCTCAAAATGTTTAGAAGTTTTAAAATTTGAAAAATATAAATACTACGTTGCAAATTATTGCTATCGTATGCATCCTCTGGCTTTCTTTTGTAGCTATTTTCTTATGCATATAAAGTTTATTTCTAGCTCTAGATAAAAAGAAATTGACTTCGCAATGAAATTTTTTCCCTAAACGTTTTCGGCAAGAAAATTTTCCTCCGTCCTTATTTTATGTTACCTCCTCCCAACGACACCCATGCTGCTTTCCTCCCATGAAATCAAAACACGCCTACACCTCTCCAGATCTTGACATTGAAAAAATCCTACACCCAATCCAAATACCGCTCCTTCGATGAAATCAACGAAATCACCTCTTCGATTGCCAACAGCCACAACCAAAGCCGAACTCCCCAACCGCTGAAGCCCTAGTCTAGCCGCTACGCAACAACAAGGACACTCGTAATTATGAGAATTGATCCCATCGCCGGTGGCAGGAGAAAGAAGATAAAACGCACGGCGTAGAAGTGGCGAGGTTGGGACAGGCTATAGCTGCTGTTTACTTATTATTCTCATTGAAAACGGATGAAGAACTTCAAAAGGCAGTGTGGGAGTACTTGGAAAGGTGGAGTGTGAATGATGAACCTGCACTGTTCTTGCTTGCTTACCTGGAGGTAAAGCATAAAGTTGAACTAGTGAGACAGCTAAGGAATGTGGAATCTTGCATAAAGAAATAGGTAAGTGATGATTTGCTCTATTATTTGTTACTTGATTTTTTTTTGGATGCATTGCTTATATGAATCAATATTAGTATTCAAGTTTTTACTTGCCTTGTACTAATTGGAAAAAAATGATTTTACTGGCATCTTTTCATAACATTTACAAATCTGCCTAAAATGTGCGCATACACACACACATAATTGATTTTGCTCAGTAATTGGTGATGCCTATCTATTTAGATTACATGGATGGAATTTTAAAAGGTTCAGATTTTTGTTTTTTATTGGAATTATCTGGCAACTTTCTTCAAACAAGGTGAAGTATCATAGAGTCACAACTTAATTCATAGTATTTGTTCTCTTTTCCATTTCTCTGTCATCGGAAACAGACATTTCCTTACAGTATGAGCATAGTGAATTACACTAGTGTTTGATCTTAAAAGCAGTGTTTTCCATTTTAGTCAGACTGCTATAACGCATTTCACTTTTACAGCTCATGTATGTTATACAATGAACTTGTAAAACTATGAACTACTTGTAAAAAATTATACCGATCTTCTACCATTCATTCATATCTCTTATAATCTTATTCTTGTAATGGAGTGTTATTTCCTTTAGGAAATCATCATATTCCTTGTTTGGTATTTCTGCACGTATGATGTATCTGTGATATTTGGTGACAAAGTAGTGATACTGTTATGTTATGACCAAGTCCTGATACCATCCAGTGGCTATAAGAGCATTCCCAACAGGTTGGGTTGGGGGACGTCAATTTTGTTCTTTGTCTTAGCCGGCTAAGACAAAAGGCATGGATTGCAATCTACGCGATACACTTTGCCGGCTTTAAGAAAGCCGATTGAGCATAGAGGGGTAGTCGACTATAAATAAGCTGGCTACCCTACCTTTCCACATCCCCTTCCTTCCTTCTCCCTCAAACTTTCTTTTCCCCCAAACTTGACAGAGCAAAAAATAATTAAAAATAATAATATGAGAAGAGTGTGGAGGAGTATCTGAGGCAGTGGTAGTAGAAGCGCTGGTAATGTTCAGATGGAAGAAGAAAATGCCCCTGCCGGAGTTACAGGAGATCGACGAAGCACTGTTGTTAGGCGAAGACGCTTGGCGAGAAACACAACAGATGCGGTTCTGGAATCCCATTTCGATCAAAATTTGGGAGCCGATAATGATTCAATAAATTTTCATATACTTGCCAGTGAGGAAGTATTGCACACGCGTCGAAGATTCTGTAAGACATCCACTTTAAAATTTTCCTTTTAGTTAGAATTATAGAATATATATTGAATATGCATCCTATTTAAAATTAGGCTCTTCGTGAACGCACTTGTGGCTCTTGATTTAGTGTAATCCGCCTTTATAGATCTATTTAAGCAGTTGATGCCGATGACATTATTCACACTTTTCTTTGGAAAATATGATTTAGAGATTTCTTGAGTATGTATTTACTTAATTACTCCTCATTTATTTAATGTTTTTTAGAATTTCCAATAACCGCAATTGCATTAATAGGTATTGATAATCTGGGAAAAATTCGAATTTTGAGAATTTTGGTAATGGTTTGAATTTTGTTGGGAATGGTAAAAGTTCTGATTTTGTTAAGGATGATACGAATTTGGAGTTTGGTGGGCAAAATCAAAATTTGAATTTTTTTTAGCTGTTGAGAATTTTTAGAATGATATTGATTTTGACTATGCCGAAAATTGATCGTATTCTGATTGAATTGAGTCGGATTCTGATTATCGGGTCTGAGCTATGATAGAAAATTAGGATATGAAGATTCTTGAGATTTACTTTCTGATTTTTTGACATTTATGAGATTGATTGTAGATAATTGATTGAAGAGAGTATGAAATGTAGAAAAAATTGTGTAAATAAAATATTGTAATTTGCAATTATATATAGAGCGTAGGAGGGCAAGCGGCAATGGCCAAAAAAACAACCGTTGCCATTAGCCGGCTTTAATAAAGCCGACTAAGTGGCAATGGCTGTTTTTATAGCCGTTGTCATTTTGCCTTAGTCGACTAAAATAAAACCGGCTAATATTAGCCAGCTTTTTTTAGCCGACTAAGGCCCAACCCTCTAGGATGCTTTGGCACAGGTTGCCAAAGCAACCTTAAAATGGACAACCGACCCTCTGTTGGGGGTCGGTGGCATTCCAACAAACCCATGGTTGGGAACGCTCTAAGCATACTTCTCCATATTTTATGTGCTTCCCCTACTCATTGTATTATATGTACTATGTGGCCCACGCAGCTAGGCAACTTAATATGCATATAATATAGGTAGTGATTATATCATACTAGGTGTAAACTTTATATCTAAGCTTGTTATATTTTAATGATATCCTTTTCTTTTTGTTTATGGTAGTACAATGATATTTAGTAAGTAGAAATGATGATGCTTTAATAAGAGAGATAAAGATTGATTTGTATTGTAAATAATAAGTTAATTTAACCGTTAGATGATAAAACTGATGTTCTTTCAAAAACAGTAACGTGAATATCTTGCGAAGTATTGGTTAAATTTGTACTTGTAAATTGCTGTTGTTTGAATTGTTTATTATTTGATCTGTCAATGGTACGAGTTCCAACCCGAGCCCAGTCCGAACCCATCCTGTCAATACTGGTATGAGTTTTTTCCAAACTACCTAGGTCCGATCTGTTTACTATTAGGGTCGAGTATGGCTTTTCTAAACCTGGTCCGATTTGGGCCAATTTAGTTATTGTTTTCCGTAGTATCAATACATTAGTGTTTCTATTATTTGTTTACCATTTTGTTTGTTTGCATGTAGATGTTTTTGCTTACTTTTGTTGTGAATTTTGCTATCACCGTCCAATTTGTATGTTAACGTTGTTTGTGTATAAGTTTTACAAAAATTGCAACTTGAAAGTATATTTTTAACATAAATATTATGAGTTTGGTATATAGGTATTACCTAGTGGGCTTGAAAAACCCAACGGATTGGCCTCAGTATTGGTTTTGAAATATCATGCTGGTTCGGACTGGACTCGGGTTGATTATTATAATTGGGCTTGGGTCCATGTTTTAAGATACCTGGACCAAATCTGGCCTTGACTGGCATATTTATTATAGAGAAATGTTTTGATATATAACAAATTGATAATAACTTGTTCTTGGTGATATATAAATGTTTCACATCAACTTATCTTGCCACCTAACTTGGAACCGATGATTATGACCCGATATTGATGGTATTATTTGTTTAATGCTCAATGAATTTTTTGGTTGGTTGCTTTTGTTATGAATTATCACTGAAAACTGTTTGGTTAGAATAATTATTTTACTTTTTACTTTTACTCTGCTAGTTGCATTTAGGATATTGCGTACGGAATTAGCGCAATTGCATCATTGCACAACACATGGATGTAAAAGGCCCTAGGCATTTAAAAGTTATGAACTACTGCTGTTACTTTTATAAATGTATGCATTTATCTCCTTCTTCAATTTTAAATATCAAGCTCTTTTTCTAGCTTAACATGGATTTGCGGAATCTCTACCTGGAAGAGTGAAAAATGCATGTTAAAATTGAATTCTATATCATTAAAAGTTGGGTTTGTATATAGACCTAGCCCAGTCAACATATATTTTCGGATGCGGATAGTGCCATATCTGTATCGGTATCCAAAATCATTTTCGGATATAGAATATCTGCATCCGCGGATACAGATGAATATTGGATAATTATCCTATTCTCTTACGATCGATAAATCAAGAAATATAAATGAAAATTTTTAGTTTAACATAAAATTTTCAATTCCATTGATTATTAAAGTGTTAAAAATAAAAAAATACGATGATAATAAATAATTTTGAGCAGTTAATATGCTTTTAGTGCATATAGTATGAACTTCTAACTTAATAAAGCAATAAATAACTATCTTTCATTGTACTAAAAACACATAATTTAAACTATAATCTTGAATAAAAACTGGACAGATAATTTTCGGATGCAGATGTCTTCATATCTGCATCCGCATCCGTTTTTCTTGATATCGGATATTTATCCATTTTACGGATACGGATGCGGACGCGGACGGATTTTAGATTTTTCGGGTATCCATTGATAGCTCTATATAGATCCATAAGAATTCCATTTCGTTGAACTTCATAGATGAATGAGAGCTGAAAATATTAGATAAGTTGAGCATTGGAAATCACCATGCCTTTAATAAGTAATTATTCAGATTTTAGACCATATTATGGCGTGTATACATACTCCAAATTGCAATGAGCTGTGATATGATGTATGTAAAATGTAAAACAGGTACCATCATTTCACCTGACTTTATTTGGGACGAAAATCATATATAAGCAAGTTGGCGAGAAAAGATAGAAAGCCAAAACCGCTAAACAAAATTGGAGCATGATGAAACATATGAAGGCGACTAAATAGAGTGGAAATGAATTTTTATGCACTTGGGTGTAAATTGTAAGCTTATATACATTTTGTAGTAGTATATCTGGAAGTTGTCATATACCGAACTTTGTGAAATTCGATAAGAAGTATATGTATATGAATGGTTTTGATTCTTATTAGTAAAATGTTAGTTTCAGTTGCAAAATGAAGTGAAATCTATAGGTGCGCATTACAACAATGCTTAGAGTTTTTATATATTTTATATTATTATAACAACGGACAAAAATAGTTATAAAAGAGGTATTACAACCTACAAAACCAGTTGCAAAAGACCTATTACAACTGGAAAAAACAGTTGTAAAAGACTATATTACAACTATACTTTGCAACTGTCCTAAACAGTTGTAAAATGCTTTGATCTATTGCAACTTTGCATATTAAGATTCACAGCTAACAGTTGCAATAGACCAAAAAATAGGTATTTTATTGTAGTGAAAGCCGTATAAAAAAATCAAATGAAAGTCGATTATTATACAAAACTTAAGAATTAAATATAGTGTACAATTTTACCTGTAATATATTTTACTAAGCGTCTTTTGGTCAAATGGGCCAATTTTATAATCTATTTATTTTTTAAGTCATGTTATGATACATTTATAAATTAAGGTATCCTATTTAATAAAAGTACTTTAATACTCTTTGGATATTTTGATGGTTATGACAATGCTTAATTTGAAACAAAGCCACTTATTATGTTAAAAAAATATTTCTAAATTAAAAAAATAAATTAAAATCCACTGTCATATTTTATAAATAAAATCAAAATTTTCCATTAATTATACATCAAAATTGATAAATATATGTATTATATGCATACATAAGAACCCCTTTGATAGTTTGATGATTATGACAACGCTTAATTTAAAACAGATCTACTTATTCTGTTAAGAAGATATTTTTACATTTAAAAAATAGTTAAAGTCCATCGCCTTATTTCACAAAAAAAATTCTTTTCCATTAATTATACATCAAAATCGATAAATATATGTATCATAATAGTTATATGTATACATAAGAACTCTTTTGATAGTTTGATTATTATGACAATGGTTAATTTTAAACTGATCCATTTATTATGTTAAGAATATATTTTTACATTTAACAAAATAAATTAAAATCAGCCGTCATATTTCACAAAAAAATTAGTTTTTTCCATTAATTATACATCAAAATCGATAAATGTATGTATCGTAATAGCTATATACATACATAAGAATCCTTATACATATATTAAAACTAATATCCATACATACACTCACACACACATATATTTATATCTCTGTGTGTGTTCGTACACACTGATAGAGTTAGGGGTATGCCTAGGGACAATTCTATAATTTATTGTAAATTAATCACAAATACACACACATATACATATACACACACAAATACATACACACACACATATACATACATACATATATATATATATACATACATACACATATATACATTTGTGTTTGTGTACGTACACACTGATAGATCTAGGGGTATTCCCTAGAGGCAATTCTATAATTTATTGTAAATTAATTAACTCCATAATCAATTCTCGTTCGTAATAAAGATATTTTTCTTTCTGTTATATATTTGTTGCAATGTGTTATAAATAATTAAATGCTTAATTAAAATATATTTAATAGAAAATCCATAAATGGTGTGTGTGAAAGTGATTACAAATAGTTGTAACTATGAGTATTGTATCATAATATTATAAAACACATCATTTTTAATGTTCCTATTTAAGATGCATCGAGACTGGATATCGATGTATCCATTGAGACTAGAGTACGTGTAACGACCCGCTTTTTCGACCCACAAAAGTCAACACTTATACATCAACGATATTGACGTGCCGAGCATGCAAGTGCCAGAAAGACAGATTGTGAGGTGAAAGAAAAGAAAAGATGGAAACAGAAGCTCACGTCATGACGAGTAGTATATAATATCCAAATGATATTTACAAAAGAAAACTTAACTATTCATACAATCAATCAGAGTAAACTAACTTATCATCAGCATGGACGATTATAACAGCATGTCCTTACAATTGCTATTGAATAAAAAACAAGAAATACAATAGAAAATAAAATACGTTAGGTCTTGGAGGCATCCAGCTCGTCTCTAGAAGCTCCAAGTGTCCATCGCTAAATCTGAAAATAAATACTCAGGTATGACCCGAGTATTATAAGAAAATAACACCCGGATCGGTCTGACAAACCAACGTGAGAAACTCAAATCATTTGGATTTCTGGTATGTTATAAACCTTTCAAAATAAAGATATCTCGTAAGACCATTTCATATATAAACACAGATAGACTTTTACCTTAATAACCAGACCATTTTAGAAAATCCAGGGATATTATAATAATGTCTAGGGTTTAAAATAAATAAAGAATCATAGCCGGAATGATTACATTAATAACATTTAACAACATATTTAGTATACAACTAAGCTCATAAAGGCACGTATTGGAAAATGGATTCCATACAATGACAAGGCTACTAGGGTACTGCCTACCACAATACACCTCTAGAAAAATGTACCGAGGGCCAACACATGGACCTCTTGCCAACACAGAACCGTCCTACCCATTTTTGATAGTATCGAATATGATCATCTCTTGGTTGCAGTCAACAATTATTTTCGTGGCCATAAGCATACAAAATCCATAAATATCGATCTAGATCAGGAATGATCATACTCTAAGTGTGAACAACATAGCTCTGCTGCATATCTCCTATTTTAGTCATTACCGAGTTTGAGGATCAAGGCTACGTTTTACCTTTTTAGCAGATCGCACTTGGAATGCTAACATTGCCCTCCAAGAAACGTGCAATGCCAACATTCTTCTATACAAGTTGTTCAGGATATGAACAAACCGAAGGCACTACTTCTACTATATTCTTTTTTTTGGAATCACCCTCAAATTAGTAGTAAGTAGCCCTTGCACTTCAAAGACTCCTTCGATTCCATCATCTTTAAGATGTCTTCAATTCGAACGATTATGCCAGCTCGAAGTGGTTTTCGGCTAACTCATGCTTATCTAATCCCGGTTTTCTAGGAACCAATAATTGATAGTTTCTGGTCGACTGAATCCCGGTTATTTCAGAAGTAAGTGGACGATATAAGAGTCCCAAGCAGATCTCGAATATCCGTCCTTAAAATGAAAGATGTTTCACCGAAATGAGTTCTCCCAAGGGAATCCCAAACCGTATGAATCGTGAAACTTTCATATACTTCCTAAGTCAAAATAGGACAAGTTATCGATAATGGACAAACCACTATCCGATGTAAGTATATAGTTTGCAAATGGAAAATCAGACATCATATACTTATCACCACTTTTTGATTTCAACCCCGTGCTATCCCTCGATTAACAATGAAGCCAGACAATTTAGGGTATAACCTCTTAGTCCTTGTCATAACATTCACTCTTAATTCTCGTAGATAGAGACGGGCTTCCATATCTCAAAATTTAGTGTCGAGCATAAGATGAAGGACGTTCCATATACTTGATTAATCAAGACCTATTTATAGAAATTAATCCTCTTATACTTATCACGTTTCTAACATTTCAACTTCTCTATCTCTCGTCCGAAATCGAAGCCAGGTAATTCAGCGTACTGGTTGCACCTGGCCTTATCTTAGTTAAAGCACTCTAAATCTAGATCTCACAAATAAAGGAGAGTCTACTCATCGGGTTTTAGTCCTAAATATAAGATAACTTACTTTCCATAAACGTGTCAACATTTTAGTACTACTTTTCATATTTGTTTTATGTTACTTAATGACACCGACAAAGAAATTCCTTGCATAAAATAAAGTCTTTTTAAAACAATCTAAAAACCAACTCCATAACTTACTGCTATCTTCGATTTCAAACTAGTACTTTTCATCGGCTAGAAATGAAGCCATTCAAGTTAGGGTATTATTTCCTCTCAAACCTTGACTTAACATTCGCTTCTAAATTCAAAATAGAAACAAATTTCCATACCTCGAAGTCTAGAAATTAAAATAGGATACGGGAGTTCCAATATACTTGTTATTAAAAATATTTTTCAAAATTAGTTATTTAAACCAAAGTATGATTTAAAATGGCAACATCTTTCCTTTATAAAAGTAAACACCTTTTTAACAATAACAAAGAGTTATAAACCAAACTTCCTTTCCAATTTTCCGAAACTGTTTACTATAACAAAAATGTTGTAGCCCGTGATCTCTTTCCTTTTCTCGGAAACATTTATTACAACAATAGTGTTGAAATCCATAATTCTTTCCTCTTTTAAAATTACTTTTAAAACCCTTTAAAAAATAATTTGAAACTTATATTTAAAACATCCCTTAAAAATGGTCACTTTTTAAACAAAACTTGACTTTCTAAACAAAACTGCTTCCTTTATAAAATTTAAACCTCTTGTTTAAATAATTCAAACAAATTCTTAAAAGTATATTTAAATCTTCAAACTCCTTTTTAAATACTTATACTACTTTTATAAAATACACTTGAAAAGAATTTACAAAATATCAAAAGTAAATGAATCAAATCATAGATTTCCAAAGTGCATCCATAGCGACTATCGCTATATGGACCTTAAATTTTAAAACTTTATTTAGTAAATCAACTAGCTTTTAAATTTCATTTTTTTCTTATTTTAAACCACTTTAATACCTTTAAAAAAGGTTAGAAAATGAAGATCAAGTTCGGAAAAATCATTTAAAAATCTTCTTAGAAAACAAAGCAACAAACCACTTAAAGAGAAAAAGGATTTCGATGTCGCATAAAAACCAACAACAAGAAGGCCGACTATAACTTAGCAACATTCACTTTTCACATACACAAACATTTACATAAGCAAGAATATATGTAAATGAAAATCATCGTGGCAAGGAATCTTTTAGGATCCCTCTACAAAAAATTTATTCTTCGAAGTGCTTCCATAGCGATCTATTCGTTATGAAACACTTCGACTTTCATTTCTTTCTTTTTGTCCCCTACAAAACAAAGGTTATATATATATCATCTGCTTCCAAGCGGGAATTAAATCCAAAAAAGAAATATAAATATTACACATAATGTAAACAACATAAGCAAGCAACTACGAAATTATTACAACATGTCATATCATTAAAAACCAATTCAAAATGAGATATCTCACTTTTATTCCCGACTAGACCCAAAGCAAAGCTCCAAGACCTCCCTACTCCTTCAAGTGCTCACGGCCAATGCCTCCCCTCCCCTATATTATCACGGCCCAAGGCCAAAGGGAATTTGTGCTCTAAAGCTTCGACCTTTGACTTGCTATAAGGTGATGCTATGATGTCCTAAGGTTTATATTAAAGTTTGGTAAGAATTCGAGGTGTTTTGATTTGTTTAAAGCTTAGGAAATTTTTTATGAGAAGAGGGTAGAGATGGAAGAAGAGAGCAAGAGTTTGGAAATGACGTAAAGTGAAAAAATGAAGTAAGGAGGTCCTTTTATAGAATTGTAAAAGGTGGAAAATTACGCTAACTACCCCTTAGCCAAATTACCTAATTACCCTCACTAATGCCTACTTCCATACATTTTCCAAAGTGCCAACTCATGCACCACACTCCTTCACATGGCCTTCCATCACATCACACTCCATTAGTGTACTACTTAGTACCTTAGCACTTAAAATAAGAAAGAAAGGTCCACTTTACTTTATTCCGTTACTTAATTATATTTTTAAAGCACTTAAGGGTATTTTACTTTAATTAATCTCGTTTTGTACTTCTTTCAACTTTATTAAATGTATATATGTATGCTACAATTGTTTTCGTGCCCACAAGCATACAAAATCCATTAATATCGATCTATATAAAGCATGATCATACCCTAATGGGTGCGACCCACATCCCTGCTACATATTCTCTGGTTTAGTCATTACTGGATGTTATGCTCTAGACTACATTTGACCTTTTTTAGCAAATCCCACTTGGAATGCTAACAATGCCCTCCAGTCAACAATGCAATGCCAGTATTTTTCCATACAAGTTGTTCAAGATATGAACAAACCAATGACACTACTTCTACTACATCCCTTTTTTTGGGAATCATCCAAGCAAACCTTGCACTTCAAAGACTTCATCCTTGATTCCATCATGTTCAAGATATCTTCAATTCGAACGTTTATGATAGTTTGAAGTGGTTTTCGGATAACCCATGCTTGTCCGATCCCGGTTTCTCCGAACCAACAATCGATAGTTTCTGGTCTACTCAATCTCGGTTATTTTAGAAGTAACTGGATGATATAAGAGTCCCAATGGGATCTCGAATATCCATCCTTAAAGCAAGAGACATTTCACCGGGATGAGTTCTCCCAAGGGAATCTCAAACCGTATGAAATCATGAAGCTTTCATATCCTTTCTAAGTCAAAATAAGTCAAGTTATCGATAGTGGACAAACCACTATCTGGTGTAAGTATATAGTTTGCATATGGAAAATCATACATCATATACTTATCACCACATTTTGATTTCAACACTGTACTATTCCTCAATTAACAATAAAGTCGAACAAGTTAGGGTATTATGTAACGACACGCATTTCGACCCTTGAATGTCGACACTAATACATCCATAATATTCATTTGCCGAGAAAGACGAATTGTTAGAGTAAAAGAAAAAGAAAAAGAAACAAAACAAGAAATAAGAGAACATAATATTAGAATCCCACAGCAAAACGATAATATATAATATCAAAGGAATAGTGCAAAGGGTTACTCCGATATAGAAATTTCGGAGTTACAAAATCTTAGTACTATCATCAGCTTGGACAGCTATAATTGTTCATCCTCACAAATGCTGGTATATATAATATAGTAATGCAACAGAAATAAGAATACGACGGTACGTGAAACATCAAGCTCGTCTTCTCGAGCTTCGAAGAACATCAATGAAAACCTGCATTTCTCAGACTACTTGATAGTGTACGTGAGGAATTTAGGGAAAACAAAAACCAAGCGTTAGACATAAGTCTGGTATGAGAAACTCAAGAAATATCTAGCTAGCATATAACCGTACTTTTGAAACCACATGAAATGTCATAATGGTTATCCCCTCAAAAGAACCACCATCTAATAAGTACATAAGGTGATATAATAGATATGTATAGGGTAAAGAATATAAATATATAACATAGCCAGAATGGTTACATTGGTTACATTCAATAACATATTAGAGGGTACAATCAAAACCGATAAGGTATGTTCGCATAATGGATTGTCCATGGAGATCCCTTTGGTCAAGCTGAAACCCAATCTCCATGCACAAGGATCGAAAAACACCTTCCGAGAGTCGTATATCTCTAGATAAAAATACCATAAGGTAAACGCAACTGGCCCTCGTCCGAACGAGCGAACTAGAGCACATGGAACCAAGTACCATCAACTCCCGTGCGCAACATCGATAAGATACTCTAGATATGGAGCTGATATACCCCGTCGTATGATTGCAAAGCCACGGACTATGCATCCTACTCTGTCTTTAGCCATTTTCGATGTCGAGGTCATGTTTGGCATCTTTTGCAGGAGTCTTCATCACTTGAATGGAACATGAGTCCCCAATTGGATTCCCGCATCTCAAACAGATCTCGAAACCATACATGGGTTCCAGCATCTCGAACATATCCATTTCCAAGAGACAGAATACATATCTTAGTCTTGAAGTGGTTTTCAATAAGTAAAACACTTACCGACCCCAGTCTCTTTAAGATTGTACCGACGAATTTGGTTATTCAATAATTAGGAGAACGATCGCATATGGAAACCAAGTCTCGTACACTTATCACGTTTCTGATATTTTCATCTCACACTATCCCTCGGTCTATAGTGAAGTCAGTAGGTTAGAGCTTTTTTCTCATATCCTTACTCCAACATCAGCCTTAACTCCCACAAATAGACAAACCTACTTCATTGGCTTTTAGTGCTAAGTATACAACTAAATGTTTTCCATAAATGAGTAAACATACAAAGCACGATCAAGTCATACAAAACATGATTAAGTCACATAAGCGACTTCTAATCCCATTTTTATTTAATTAATACTTTTATTAATTAGAACCTCTTTTATTAGTAAAACTTCTTTTATCTAATAAAAATTCATTTATCAATTTCTACTATTCATCTTTACTCTTTCAATACTTCATAAAGTATTTATATACTTACCTCAAATTGTATAAGTATATTTCCAAATCATTGACAAGATTTATTACTTTAAACCTTTTCTTTTTTATCTTTTCCAAAGATTCCTTACTTATAATTTCCTTTAAAATAACCATTTTAAGAATCTAAGTACTTTCACAAATCCATTCAAAAAGGTTCAAGACTAATGTTATTTAAACATTGTCGCTACAAACCCAAAACCATTTCACTTATGCTTATCTTTAAAACATTCTTTTAAAGATCTATTTATATTCATAAGTATAATAAAAAAGGGTTAAAGATGAATGCTATTAACACATTGTCATGACAAACCCAAAAACGTTTCATACTTATATTTATCTTTAAAACATTCTTTTAAAGATCTAAGATAATATTTGGTTAAGTTCGATAGTTGACTAAGCGACAATCTATTTAAAAACGATTGTTTATAGAAATCATGTTTCGTATACTTAACTCGTTTCCGACATTCCAATTAGCTATTCCTCATTCAAGAATGAAGCCAGGTAAGTTAGAGCACTAGTTGCATATCAAAGCCTTGCCTAGACACTTCATTCTTGAATCTCACAAATAGATAAGTCTACCTTGGCGACTTTTAGTGTTGGATATATTATTAATGACCTTCATAAATGAGTAAATAAACAATATGATTAACACGTTTTCGACATTCTCGACTTAACTACTCCTCGGTAAAGAGGGAAGCTGATAGATTAGAGCTCTGTTGCTCATGTCCCTACTCGACATCAATCTTAACTCTCACAAATAGGTAAGCCTACTTCGTCGGCTTTTAGCGTTAAGCAAAGTTAATTACTTTTCAAACAAATAAGTAAACACTAAGAATAACATGTTTCCAACATTCTAACTTAACTATTCCTCAGCCAAGAGGGAAGTCGGTAGGTTATAGCTCTATTGCTCATATCCCTACTCGAACATCAATCTTAACTCTCACAAATAAAGAAGTCAACCTCATCGGCTTTAGTGTTAAACCCAGTCAATTATCTTTTTCAAACTTAAATGTACAAATAATTACTTTAAAAATACTTTTAAATAGGTTTTAAATATCTATGTAAATGTTATTTGAAAATAAATAATTTATAATTTGATGAAAAACATGTTTTATATTATAAAACCTCCTACTTTGAAATTACATATATAGTTATTAAAAATATATTTAAACTTTAAATAAACATAAAAATACTTCAAAATATGTTTGAAAACATCTCTAAAATGTTAGGGAAAAATACCAAATTTAAATATCATTTTTACATACTTAAAACCATAAGCAACTTACCATGACATTTATAAATGTTGTTAAAAGTTTTTATTAAAGAACAACATTGAAAAGCATAATCTTTAAGACTAGTTTTAACCACTTTAACAAATGATTTAATACTTGAAATTTTTATAGTAAGCAATAACCTTATGGTACTTAAATACCATTGAAAGAAACCCCTAAGAATATTTTCTAGTTTATTTATAAAATTCCTGAAAACAGACTATGTTTACAAAGTGGTATTTATAACCACCTTTCTGCTTCAACTTTCACAACTTTGGTTTACCATTTCTATAGCTTTACAAACCATTTATTTACTATCCAACACACAAACATATGTGTAGAGAATAACCAAATCAAATTATCCCAAGTTAAGTTCATAAATATTTCATTTACATAAGTTAAAGTTATGAGATATCGAAGTGCACTTATAGCGATTATTCTCACTTCAAACACTTTCAAATTACTTCAATTCAACAAATAACCCAAACAACCATTTAAACATTAAGTCAAGGCCATGCCAATGTTTAAGAGGGTAATACGAGTGATGTTATATAATATAAAGTTGTCATTTGCTTTCAAAAGCAAGAGGGGACCAAAGTTTATAGCTTTAATTAGTTAATATCACCTTGACTTTATATTTTAACCACACAACATATATACATGCAAGATAGTGAGATAATTCTCTTAGATCCAAGCCAAGCACATGCTCAAGCATAACCAAACTCAAGAACACTTCCTATCATCACCTCACAACCACCTTCTTCCTTCCTTCTTTCTTTGCACTTGTTTTTCTAAGGCAAAAATGACTTTATCGCTCACGACCATTGAGGTAGGGGAGAGTTTGACTTTATTTCTTCAAAATCTAATTTGGTAGAGGGTGTTGCAATATTTTTCCAAGGCTTGTGGCAAAGTTTGAGTTGATTTGGAGTTGGTTTGCAATTATTTTCTTTAGAAATTTTGAGAAGAAGAAGACATAAAAGGAGCTTGCTTTTAGCTTTGTGAATTTGTGATTATTATACAAGGTTATGCCCCTCCTTATATAGGCTCAAGATGTCGTTTCCTAAGCTTGATCTCACCCTGTCTCATGTCATGGAAGCCTCACCTCCTCACATGCCCATCACTTCTCCTTTACACCTCTTTCTTTTAGCAAAATACTTTTATACCCTTAACATGTTAATATCTTGGATGCTTCTAAAACCTTCCATTTTCTTTGTGAATCAAAGTGTGTTAATTAGTTTCTAATATGTTCATTTGATCATTAGACAAGTGCACAAGAGTTTGAACAACTTACATTGAACAAAATGCTATTTATTGTTAAACTGATTTTCAGTCACATTATCGATTTTTCTTCAAAGAATATATTTTTGTAAAAAAATTTCAATTTTTTTTACCATCATTAGTTGTGACTTAAAAGGGGGTTAAGAAGGTTATTAAATAATTTTAATAACATTTAATCCAAGATTCAAATATTTAAATAATTCATATATTTAAATACGAGTGTCTAAAATTCTGAGTCGTTACATATTATTACCGCTTAGACCTTGTCTCGACATTTATTTTTAATTCTCACAGATAGAGACAGGCTTCCATACCTTAAAATTTAGTGTCATGTATAAGATGAAGTACCTTCCACATACTTAATTAATCATGAACTATTTATAGAAATTAACCCTCTTATACTTATTATGTTTTAGATATTTCGACTTCTCTATCCCTCGCCCAGATCGAAGTTAGGTTAGTCAGGACACTGGTTGCACCTAGCCTTACCTTAGTTAAAGCACTCTGATTCTAGGTCTCACAGATAGATGAGAGTCTACTCATCGGGTTTTAGTGCTAAATATAAGATGACTTACTTTCCATAAACGTGTCAACATTTTAGCACTACTTATCATATTTGTTTGTGTTAATTAATGGCATCAACAAAGAAGTCTCTTGCATAAAATAAAGTCTTTTTGAAACAATTAAAAAACCAACTCCATAGCTTATCACTAGCCTTCGATTTCAAGCTAGTACTTTTCATCGGTTAGAAATGAAGCCGTTTAAGATGGGGTATTATTACCTCTCAAATATTAACTCAACATTCATTACTAACTTCAAAATAGAAACAACTTTCCATACCTCGAACTACAAATTAGAATAGGAACCAAAAGTTCCAATATACTTGTTATTAAAAACATTTTCCAAAACCACTTATTTAAACCAAAGTTTGATTTAAAAAAGAAAACATCTTTCCTTTATAAAAGTAAACACCTTTTTAATAATAATAAAGTGTTACGAACTAAACTTCCTTAACAATTTCTCAGAACCGTTTACTACAACAAAAACTTTATAGTCCATGATCTCTTTCCTTTTCTTGGAAACATTTATTACAACAATAGTGTTGAAATATGTTAACCCGCCTTTTGGCAAGGCAGTAGACAGGCGGATTTAACTAAAATCGACTGCTCATTTGTCGAGACTGGAATATGATGAGTTTGAGTCAACTAGATGGATAGACGATCAAACATAGATGATGATCATGATTATGAAGCTGGGATTCGGCATATTCTATGGACAAAAGTTGCGGGATACTCGAAATATGGATTTCGACAAAAGTCGAGCTGTCGTGAGTCACCCAGAGTTTACATCGAGTCACACTTAGGTCTGCTTCGAGTATTCATGGTGTTTGCTTCGGGTCCCAGTGAGTTGTGCCTCGAGTCGCTTGGGGTCGGTAGAAGTTCATTGGATCGACATTTGAGTGGGTCGGCGTTGGAGTGGATCGGCATTTTAGTGGGTCAGCATGGTGGTGTGGATCGGCATGTTGGAGTGGATCGGCATGTTGAAGTCGGTCGGTGGTATGAAGGCGTAGGGTCGGTACCATCTTGCTTCGAGTTTTGGAACCAACTACTTCGGATCGGTAGGAGTTCACGAGTGGATCGACATAAGGTAGTGGTTCGACATGCTTTGGGTCGGTCGGGCAGAGACACTGGGTCAGTGTTGTGAAGCTTTGGGTCGGTAGGAAGGTGGTTCGGTCATGATGAAGTGGATCGACATGGTTGAGTGGATCAGAGTCGGCATAGGATTATACTCGGGTCAATACTCGAACATGCTCAGGTTGGTGGATTGGTTTTGGATCAGTGAATATGGGGTCGGCCATTTATGGGCTCTGGGTCGGTATATCAAAGGAAAGGGGATCGGTGTGTTTGTTGCTTCGAGTCCCAGCTTCATTTACTTCGAGTCATGGACGATCGTGCTTCGGGTCAATGCTATGTTTACTTCGGGTCGGCAAAACTCCAACAGGGGATCGGTTGTAGTGATGGGTTGTGGATCAGCTACGGAATTGGTGGGCCTGGATCACTCGGGAAGCCTAGTAACTCAGGTTTTGCCTATAAATACAGCATGTGGGGCTTCAGAAAAAGAGATCTTGATTCTGCTTCCCTTCTTTCTCCCTATTAAGGCAACTCTACCATTATTGTTTTAAAAACTCCGGATTGTAACTATAATTGATTCTCATATCAATAAAAAGGAAATTTCTAGAGTGGACGTAGGTCGGAGTCAGCTGAACCACTATAAATCCTTTGTTGTTACTGCTTTCTTTTTAATTTTAACTGTTCTTCATATTTATAATCTCTACATACATTCTATCTATGATCTGTGACTGTGATTCAGTGCTTTCATCTGGATTTGGGTGTTAGTGACCAATTTTGGCGCTAACATTTTGGTGCTTTCACTGAGAAAGCTAGTGAAAGTGCTCTGATGCCAAATGAAAGTGACTGTGCTATAGGATCGTGTAATATGGATAAACTACTTGTGCGGAATAATAATTAAGTAAGTAAATAATTAAAGCAGTAAAGTAAATGACACTAGAGATTTTTATACTGGTTCGAACTCCCATTCTACGTTCAATCCCAAACTCCTTCTGGAATTTAACTAGCAACCCTCACTTAACCCGGAGGAACAGGTTTACACCGCCTGAGCAACCGAACAAGACTTCTACCGCCTAAGCAACCGAGTAGGACTTCTACCGCCTGAGCAACCGAACATGACTTCTTTACAAATAACAAAAGTATCTGACTGTAATGTGCTCTTTGAATAGCACTGATAAGTCAATTAAGTACAATCTTCCTATAATCTTCTCCTTTATGATATATAGTGTAATGTGCTTGAGAATTGTGGAAGATAGAGTGATCAACGATCGGAGAATGTAAGCAGTTTGAGTGCAGTTTGAAAATAGAAAATAAGAGATAAGAAATCAAGAATATTAAAATCAGTTATTGTTATTTGTTTGTTGAATTCTGAAGTCTATTTATAGGGATTAAACAGTTGCAATTATTCATGAAGGATAATATTGAAAAGGAATTGGTGCAACTGTTGATTTGAAGAAGTTTCTCTTCGATGAAGAGTAGTGTCTTTTCATAAAATAGCTATTGAAAATATTCAGTCGGCTAAAATAATAATTCAGCCTTCTGAATTTGTTGAAATCGAAAAACAACAAAGAAATAGGCAAATTTTGGCCTAATTCAGCTGGCTGAATGAAACCATTCAGCCGGCTGAAACTTCATATCAATTTATGCAATGTTTCAGCATTTAACCGTCTGAATGGTATTATTCAGTCGGCTGAATTCTATTGATAAGCAAAAGTTACCATAGCTTATTTGGTTAGAGCACTTGCCTTCTAAACTAGTGACCTGGGTTCGAGCCTTGCTCCATGCAATTTTTGAAAACTTGATTTTTCATTTAAAATATGATTGTATATATGTGTATACCATTTTGAGAAGGTTTTAACATTTGTAAACTCTAGACACGACACTCTATGACTAATAATACTTTGTTTGTCACCGTTATCTTGTCTCTATTGTGTATATCTCTTCTTATATCTCTATATACATACTTTCATCCTTTTTTGTACTGTGTACCTTCATTTTAAACGTATTTGTTTGTCTCTTTTTGATGCTCATGTACCTACAAATTAGCTTACAGATTCTTTGGCATAATTGTATAGTTGTTGTCATTAAAATCCAACAATAGAGGTTCTAACAGCTAGCACCCAGGGATTCAGAAGCTTGGATTTTGGATTTAACGGCCTAGGAACTTGGATTCTGGAGACTATGGCAAAGCAATCTAGGAGACAGAGGACGGAAAGGAGTCAGCAAGAGGGAAGTCAGGAGGCTTCCGTTGGAGCTAATCAAGCCTCGATCTATATCATTAGGGATGAGATGCAGGTCATGATGAATTCCATGCATGTGCAGTTGATGAAAAGGCAAGAGGAAATGATACAGACCCTTCTCAGACAATTTGGACAAGCAGGAGTTGCAGGAGCTTAGATCCATGAGCTAGATTAAAAGGACTCAACCGGCAAGCAGATGGGGTGGTTCAGCAGAAGACAACCCCCAATCAGCAGACAACTATCAATCTGGATGGACCTAGACTCGGGGGCACACCACTAGGTAATGTTGGACCAATCCATGGAGGGATACCAGATGACGCTGCGTAGCCCAGCGCCAACTGGAATACATGAGTGCGTGACGAGGAGTATGTACCGAAATTCCCTCGAGGACTTGGAGGGCAGTTAGGAAATGGAGATGAGGGGCAACCCTTGGTAGATAACACTAGATTAGCTGAGATTATCAGGCAAACTATTCGTGGAGGTTTGACGAACAAGGATTTTGAGGGAGTAAACAAAAGTCTGTTTACCCGTAACATCAGGATGGCTAGGAATCCACTTAATTTCAAGCAGCTCACTCTGAAAGTATACAATGGTAAGATGGATCCCATTGACCACTTAATGAGGTACACAAGGCATATAGGAGTGCTGGGGGCATCAAAGGAGGTTATGGCCCGATGTTTCCCCTTGTACTTGACCGATATAGCTGCTATGTGGTTCAGACAGCTGGAGGATGGATCTATTAGAACATGGACAGAACTGGTGGATAGGTTCTTGAAACAATTTCGAGTTCACATAAAAAGGCCGAAGAATGTGATGACATTGACGTCAGTTAAGCAAAGGGCGGATGAATCGCTCAGGACTTTCTTAACTCGGTTTAATGCAACAGTTGCTTCGGTGGATCGGCCGGATCCATCACTGGTTCTAATGGTGGCGGTATAAGGAGTCAGGGATAATTCGGATTTCAAAGTGTCGTTGATACGGGATCCACCAATGGATCTTGGGGAATTCTTTCACGAAGCTGAGAGGTTTCTTCGACAAGAGGATGCATGTTTGGATATGAGGTCAAAGGATGTAAACATGGTTAAGGATGGAGAACCGTCTGGTGAAAGCTCAGATAAAGATAAGGATAAAGGGAAGAGGAAGTGCTGGGGAGAACCAAAATTCTCCACTTACATAAGACTGAATGAGACATTGGAACGGATATACTTGGACACTCGGGATCGCCTTCCTTATCGAAGGCCAGCAAGGAGGGAACCCTCAGAACGCGAAAGGGCATCGGGAAGGCACTGTCTCTTTCATGACTTGGACGGACACGATACTAACAGCTGCAGGCATCTAAAGGATATAATCGAGGAACATGTAAGAAATGGTCCTTTGCGGCAATATGTCGAAACTCGGAAGGCGGCGGTGGAACAGGAGCAGCCACCACCTACCTTGAACGACGATGGCGCGAGTCCTAGGAATGGTGGTCGGTCGGTTATCAACTAATCGTGATGGTTTGGAATAAGTAACAAACTCTAGGCAGACGGCTAAGTCGCTTACTCATGTACGGGGATGGAGACAACCCCTAGGCATGCTCTGAGATGACGATAGATCGTGATGCTTTGGTTTGTGAAATCTGTTTTTTCTTTTCGGCTTGGACACTTACTTTTTCTGCTTTGGTTTTGGAGTTTGGTTTGAACTCCCGGTTTTGCTTGTTTTCTGGTTTGGATTCTGGTTTGGACGTTTGTCTTTTGGTTTGGATATTTTTATATGGATGTCTGATTTTTGGTTTGATTTGGATTTTGGATTGGATTTTGATTGGATTTTCCTCTGGTTTTTGGCTAAAAGGTCGTCGAGCATGGACTATGTTCGGTAAGGGTCCGGAGAGACCAGGATTCGACCTAGGACTTAGGCCCTATATTATCTATCGGTTACTATCGCATGTCGTCGAGTATGGACTATGCTCGGCAAGGGTCCGGAGCGACCAAGATTCGACTTAGGAATTAAGCCATGGCATTACTCAGTGTTCAGGGACACTGAACCAGGAACACCATGGTATTACTTAACATAGGTCGTCGAGTGTGGAGTGCGCTTGGCAAGAACCCACAGAGGTTACAGATTCAGATTTCGGCTTTGAATGGCTAAGGATTGGCTATGATCCGGAGCGATTCCGGATTTGGATATCGACCCGGAGAGGAATTGGATAACGACTCGGAATAGTCGCAGAGTGGACTATCGGATTTGGAAGGAACTGCTTGATAATGAATGTAACATGGACTTCAGATATCGGATTTGAGGCTATTCAAAACAAACCTTCCAATAGCAAGTCATGCTTTGGAGGGTAAATGTTAACCCGCCTTTCGGCAAGGCAGTAGACAGGCGGATTTAACTAAAATCGACAAAAGTCGTGGGATACTCGAAATATGGGTTTCGACAAAAGTCGAGTTGTCATGAGACACCCAGAGTTTACTTCGAGTCACACTTAGGTCTGCTTCGAGTTTTCACGGTGTTTACTTCGAGTCCCTGTGAGTTGTGCCTCGAGTCGCTTAGAGTCGGTAGAAGTTCATTGGATCGGCATTTGAGTAGGTCGGTGTTGGAGTGGATCGGCATTTTAGTGGGTCGGCATGGTGGTGTGGATCGGCATGTTGGAGTGGATCGGCATGTTGAAGTGGGTCGGTGGTATGAAGGCGTAGGGTCGGTACCATCTCGCTTCGAGTTTTTGAACCAACTACTTCGGATCGGTAGGAGTTCACGAGTGGATCGACATAAGGTAGTGGTTCGACATGCTTTGGGTCGGTCGGGCAGAGACACTAGGTCGGTGTTATGAAGTTTTGGGTCGATAGGAAGGTGGTTCGGTCATGATGAAGTGGATCGGCATGGTTGAGTGGATCGAGGTTGGCATAGGATTATACTCGGGTCAATACTCGAACATGCTCAGGTTGGGGATTGGTTTTGGATCGGTGAACATGGGGTCGGCCATTTATGGGCTCTGGGTTGGTATATCAAAGGAAAGGGGATCGGTGTGTTTGTTACTTCGAGTCCCAGCTTCATTTACTTTGAGTCATGGACGATCGTGCTTCGGGTCAATGCTATGTTTACTTTGGGTCGACAAAACTCCAACAGAGGATCGGTTGTAGTGATGGGTTGTGGATCAGCTACGGAATTAATGGGCCTGGATCACTCAGGAAGCCCAATAACTCAGGTTTTGCCTATAAATACAACATGTGGGGCTTTAGAAAAGGAGATCTTGATTCTGCTTCCCTTCTTTCTCCCTATTAAGGCAACTCTACCATTATTGTTTTAAAAACTCCGGATTGTAACAGTAATTGATTCTCATATCAATAGAAAGAAAATTTCTAGAGTGGACGTAGGCCGGAGTTAGCCAAACCACTATAAATCCTTTGTTGTTACTGCTTTCTTTTTAATTTTAACTGTTCTTCATATTTATACTCTCTACATACATTCTATATGTGATTTGTGACTGTGATTTGGTGCTTTCATCTGGATTTGGGTGTTAGTGATCAATTTTGGCGCTAACAAAATCCATGCGTCCTTCCTCTTTTAAAATTACTTTTAAAACATAGTTTGAAACTTGTGTTTAAAACATCTTCTTAATGATGGTCGCTTTTTAAACAAAACTTGACTTTTTAAACAAAACTGCTTCCTTTATAAAATTTAAACCTCTTGTTTAAATAACTCAAATAAATTTTTAAAAATATATTTGAATCTTCAAACTCCTTTTTAAATACCTATATTACTTTTATAAAACACAATCAAACAGAATTTACAAAATATCTAAAGTAGATAACTCTTTTAATTTACTAAAATCATAGATTTTCAAAGTGCATCCATAACGACTATCGCTAAATGGACCGTAACTTAAGTAAATCAACTAGCTTTTAAACTCCATTTTCTTCTATATTTTAAATCACTTTAATACGTTTGCAAATAGGTGTGAAAACAAAGGCCAAGTTTAGAAAAATCATTTAAAAATCTTCTAAAAAACAAAGTGGTAAAACACTTAAAGAGAGCAAAGGATTTCAATGTCACATAAAAACCAACAACAAGAAGGTCAACTACAACTAAGTAACATTTACTTTCCACGTTCACAAAAATTTACATAAGCAAGAATATATGTAAAATAAAATCATCATGATGAGGAATCCTTTATGATCCCTCTACAAAATTTCTATTCTTCGAAGTGCTTCTGTAACGACCTATTCTCTACAAACCACTTGAATTCCATTTCTTTATTTTTGTTCCCTGTAAAACAATGGTTATATATGTCATCCGCTTCCAAGCGAGAGTCAAATCTAAACAAGAAATTTAAATATTACATACAATGTAAACAACATAGGCAAGCAACTACGAATTTATTACAACATGTTATATCATTTAAAGCCAATTCAAAGTTAGATATCTCACTTTGATTCCTGGCTAAACCCAAGGCAAAGCTCCAAGACCTCCCTACCCCTTCAAGTGCTCACGGCCAAGGCCTACCCTCCCCTATATGCTCACGACCCAAGGCCAAAGGGGATTTGTGCTCCAAAGCTTCGACCTTTGACTTGCTACAAGGTGATGCTATAATGTCCTAAGGTTTATATTAAAATTTGGTAAGAATTCGAATATTTATTAATTATTTGTGATATCCCGGAATTTTAAGCAATATCAATTTAATAATCTATGTTAAATTAAATTGATTTGATAATAATTGTTAATAATAAATATGGATTGATTTAATAACCTTCTTTAATAAATATTTAAATGGGGGGTTTATCTTTTAAAAGCTAATTTAATTGTTTTCTATTTACTATATATATCTATATATTTGTATATATTGTAAATAGATAAGCTTTGTTTTAAAGTTAACAAGTAAAACATATTTTCTAATTTTAATATTTTTGGTAATTATAATTTGATTTAATATATATCTTTTTAAAAGCTATTTAATAAATAACTATATGGTTTAAAATACTTAAGATAAATGTTAATTGTTTTAAATTTTTGTAATGACCCGCTATTTTGGACCATTCGCATCCATTATAAGTGTATAGGTAGACACTCATGCCAAAATTGAATTGCTCAAAATACCGCGTTGTTAATTTAAATTTGGCAAAGCTGAACATATACAGTAAATAAAATAATCACAGATCACAGACACAGAGTAACAATTGCAGCGGAAATAAAAGAGATAGTAGTTCATGAAGCTACTATATGAATATATAAAATACATCAGAGTTTACAACAGATACAACGGAAGAGTAATGCGATACATCAAATACAAAGCAGAATACATCACTGGAATCATCGAATACTGGAAGCAGAATAGATGGTTGGATCTTCAAGCAAAGCTCCAACTCCAAAGGTGAGTCTCGAATACTGGTACACTCAGTCTGACCCGAGCATAAAGCAAAAACACAAGACACTCGAGTCAGGATTAACATTCTTATATCAATAAATCCAACTCAAGTGAAATAGCAATTGAAATACAAGTAACTCAAAGGATGTTGGAATAACCATCCTTTAAGGATCCGTTAAACTATCTACTAGGTAGTAGTGTACGATAAGTAGATAATGTCTATCAGTAATATAAAGATATCAAAATAGTGTTAAGTCATGGCCCATTCCACCCTTAACACATTTTTATTCCCAAGAGCATATACAAGACCGTAGTTTCCCCAAAACCGGAAGTCACCAGAGGGCAATCCATATACTAAAGGTACAAAACAAATTCGTAGTGGTCGCGAATAAAGGGATACAAGTATGACAAGGCACATGAGGCAATACCCAAGGTAGTGATACTACCGTTTGCCTGATCCGGACTGGTGAGAACACAACGCCGCAGCGCCCGCAACACCGTGAAACAAAACTCCCAAAATCAAGGGTGCACCAATCGACAACAAGTAATGAGTAGTTCGAAGAAGTGTGTTCACTTGAGGTAGCTAATCCTCCATTGGCCCGGCACGGCTCCTGTTTTAGTCATTTCCAATTTGACACAAGTGTCAAGGCTATCCATTATCGTTCTCTTTCTTCAGTCAACACGTACATCATTCCAACCACTTCATTCTGGATCATCACTCCGCGTATAGTTATTAAAGTGGTTTTCGGTTTAGATAGAGAGTATATCCATAACCGATTCCGGTCTCTTTAATAACTTTCGTAATTATTACACCGATTGGTCGTTTAATATATTTCAAAACCAAATCAATTACAATTTCAATTAGAATTTGTAAATCAACATTTCATTTGTCTTTCTAAAACAATTTCCATAATTTACGTTTCAAAACTTCCAAATTACCATTTCAAAATCTTATAATTCAATTTCAATCTTTATTTTAAAACAATTCAAACATTGTTTTAAATTCGTATATAAGTTTCATTTCAAAATCGTTTAAATTAATTTAATTTATCATTCAAATCAATTCCAAATTCATTTATCGATTTCATTCAATATTCATTAAGTTACTTTATCATTCAAAACAATTTCTATTAAATTTCCAATTCATTAAATCAATTTCTTAAGTTCAACTTCATTAAAACAAAACTTACAATTTTGAATTAAATTAAATTCGTCAAATCAAATTCTTTACATTTCAAGTCTTACATTAATTTCAATAAATCACATTTTATTTCTTGTTAAAGAAATTCAATTTCACTTATTTACTTACTTAAATAATTTTCCAAAACTTAATTAATAAAGAAACTCAATTTCAATTATTTACGAAGTAAAATTCACTTATTCAAAAGTTCAATTTCTCTTATTAAAGAATCCAATTCAATTTAATCATTAAATAATTCAATCTTATTTAATTATTAAATAATTCAAAACTTAATTATTAAATAATTTCAAAGTTTAATAATTTTCAAACTTAATTATAATTTCAAACGTAATTATAATTTCAAACTTAATTATTAAATAATTTCAAAGTTAATTCAATCATTTCTCAAATTAAACATCGTTCTTTCATCAATTACATTGTTAATATTTTGTTTCATATTATTAAATATTAACATTTTCCTTTATTAAAATTCCAATTTCAACCTCATTTCAAAACCTTATCATTTATTCAAATAAAATCTTTATTTTATTTTTAAAACAAATCATTTGACCAATCGGGTTTTATTTAATTTCTATCCTAAGTCAAAGTTTAATTTGGGTATTTATCATTTCAACCCGATTCCAATTTAATTCAAAAATCAAAGCATAACAAAGGGAACTTGCAGTGTGATAACTGGGATGGTGTCAAAGTAAATAAACAAGCAATAACAACAATCAAATAATCAATTCAAATAATCCCGAAATAACCGTATTAATTCGCATTGTTATTTGTACGAATTAATATAATTCTTTCTAGAATCTACACTATCATTTCATGTAGATTAAAGATTATCACAACACGGTTCTTCACTTGTCAACTATTTACAATTTCATACATCATCAATTTAACAACATCAATTTAAATGGTTCAAGGTGTAATTCCATATTTCTACATGTCAATTGATTTAACTATCCTATATCAAATTCAACCACATATTATTTATCACTTTAACATTAACAATTTTAATGTCCAATATAAGCATCAACAATCAATCAATTTCTAGCCAAACTGTATTATCATCGCATACATAATTAACAGATAATGGTGTCAAATGTCATAGGTGAACAGATTCAGGTGATATCATATATAACAATGTAAATAACTAACAGCAGCATATTTCAATTGTCGTTTCAATTGAAATCAAATTTAATAAATAAAAGAACATTAATCATGAGTGATTGCTCACCTTCCGAGGCTAGAGAGGATAGATGGTGAAATTGAGCTACGAATTCAAGCATAGATTCTAAAGCAAAGCGCGATGGAAACAAATTCGACGAACGAAGCTGATAAAAAGGGAATTGACAAAGTCAAATCAGGACTGTATCAATGATGCTAAATGGTATAGGTGAACATATATATAAAATCATATGTTACATTCAACATATATTAAATTGAATATGCATGTACTTTTAAAATCATTGTTTATACAAAAAATCAATATGGTTTACATATACACATTTTAAACAAAGAAAACTTCATGGTAGGTTTGGAAAAATCATCGTTAAAATATATATATATCAGAAAGGCCACTATCTACATAATTTATTAACTTTATATATAATTCAAGTAAAACATATAAATAAACTACCACTTTATAAATTACAATGATATATTTTCATATACATAAATAATTAAAATACTTTCCCTTTTTTTTATACGACCGTAAAACTGAAACATAAAATGACAAATGAACAGGTCGAAAACATAAATATACATGCATTAGTGAAACAACTAGATATATATGTGCAGACTTAACATATATGCAGACTAAGCCTATATACAAACATTGTATATATAATCAATATATTATACTTTGAAAAATCAATTGAGAAATTATATGATATAACTAATACAAACCAAACCTTTACCAGTTATATGAGATCCAACTTTAACCATTTTGTATGTGCCAAAACAATGTACATACACAATCAGACCTCAATACTATATATATAAACCTTTGATAAAAGACACAAATGTACATACACAATCTATATAATAAAATATGTATAACTTACATAGACTAAACAACATGCTCAAACCTATATACTCTTCTGTATACAAACCACATGTTACATAAACTAAAAATATATTACCAATATAATTTAGATATGAATGCAAACTATAGATATCAAAACATACATAGATGCCAAAATAAAACTCTATGATATACCTACACTTATATAATATACTAACCAAAAGAAATGAAACACCCTTTCTCTGCTTATCACAACTATGCTACACGTGACTAGTTCCATATGCAGGCTATACATCAACAATATCATTTTTGAAAAGAATTAATATATAAACTAACATATTTTATAAAAATCCAATATATATATTAACATTCGATCTAACTGCAAACTATAGATGCCATAAACTATAATATATAACATATAGTATAACTTGATATACATATATAACTGAGACTAAATCATATATATGCATACACTACAAAATATAGTTTGAAAACCTTTATATATATACACGAAACAAACAGGTTAGTCAAAACATATGTATACTACATTGTAAACTCATTTATTTATAGATAAATATATATATAACATACACTAATATATTTTCTACTGCAACCTTTTTAACTAATATTTTAATAAAACAACACACATATACTAATACATATACGCACGCAACACACATAAAATAATACATATAGATTAGAACATTTTATACAATATATATACACCTATATAATATAACGTGTACCAATACATACTGTTAAAATATACATAACAAGCTGGAACCTATATGAACAATATACAACCACATCTAAAATTTAAAATGTCACTGTTACTTATGTATACCAGGGCTACAATCATATATATGCGGATGCTAAAATTAAATGCTACAACTTGATATACTAACTCATGCTATATAAACACTTACATAACCTGTATATATGCAAACTAATTAAAATAATATAATATATATAATATCTTATACATATCATGGTGGACACTAGAAGAGGAGGCACAAGGGGAGATGATGAGGCGGGACGAGGTGAAGAGGGAGACGGGCGGCATGGGCTTCCGGCGGTGGAGGCTTGGCTTGCCGTCGAGTAGGTGAAGGCGGAAGGGAATGAGATGTAGAGGCTTGCGGTGGCTGATGGAGATGCAGGCGGTGGATCTAGGAGAAAGGGACAGAGGAGCGTGTGAGGTAGAGGGAAAGGCGGAGGAGACGAGGTTCGGGTCTGGTGAGGCGTGGAGTTGTGGGGTCGATCGGAGTGTGATGGGTGGAACGTGGTGGCACGGTTGGTGGAGAGGAGATGATATTGGTGGTCGAGGCCGGAGGGTTGCTGGACGTGGATGGGTCGGTGTTTGGTTGCGAGGAAGGGAGGAGAGAAAAGAGCAGGCGGGATTAGAAACGAAATTTGGGAAAGAAGGAAGAATGCAGGTCTAGTTTTCATAAATATATTATAGTAGTGAAGGAAAAGGCAGAGCAAAAGGCAGAGTAAACGTACCGAAGTAAATAAATGAAACAATGGGAAAGGAAAAGAAACGGTACAGTCTCACGTTGATTCAGCGGAAATATTCAAAGTAATTTATTGTTGTAGTTCACGCTGTACGTTACAAATTTGAAAAGTGAAGGAAAGTTAACGGTAACAATTTACGGTACCGATACGACGCACCGTTTTATTGTTTCCGTCGTGAACCGGACCTCAAAATATAGAAATAAATATACCGCAGAGATCAGCACGACGAGACGATCAAAACGGTATACAGATATTAGCGATACGATTGAATTATAAAAATTCGAATTTTCTAATAGCGGAAAATGCAAGAAAACGCTGAAATATAAGATCGACGGAGCCAAAGATGTCCGAATTTGGAAAAACGACAAATTAACATCTTGCTCAGAAGATGGTTTAGAATTTTTCTATGTAAAAATATTTTGGTTTCGAAAATGTTTTATTTTCATCACTTTTTAACTAATTAAATTGAAGTGAATTTACGCGCGAAATAAACTTTCATATTTTCGGACGAAAATTTACCAGTTGCTATGTTTAACTAGACGTATTCCAAATATTAAATTTTTATTTCAAAATTTTATCGTTTAAAATTTCACAAAATTTCAACTAATTACGTTATTAAAACAGTTGAAATTTACGGGTCGTTACACTCTCCCCCACTCAAAACTTTTCGTCCCCGAAAAGGAACGAGGTAGGAGAATAGAAACAACCAGAAAGAAAACAGATTTGAAATACAAAATAACAATTAATTTAAACCATATAAATTCAAATTTAAATTAATTGATATTAAATAATTGATTTAATCCATTTGATTTCACTAAAATCAATTCCGACTATTTCTAAATTCATTATCTTATTATCCAATTATCCTCAATTTACAATTTCTAAAACCATAAATTTGAATAGTCTTTTATTATAATCATATTTTTCAGCAATTTAAATTCTTCTTTATTCCAAATTATTGTTAAATTTATTCTACTTAATATATCTAATCACATATATTTAACCCATATAAATTAATTTAAAACATAAAAGTTTCGATTTAAATTAATTTATATTTACTAATTTCTTTTAAATTCAAGGTATTTTCATAAGTTGATCAAATTTCAATTTAATTTTTTCTTTCAAAATAAATTTATTAATTCTTTCAAAACAAATTTATTAATTCTTTCAAAACAAATTTATTTCATTTTTAACCGAGTTTTATTTATTATCCTATCTAATTCAATTGACTTCTTTATAATCAAAATTTAGTGTAAAACATTTATTATAAACACTCAAATTTTATTTATAAATTCAATTTATCTTATATATTATCCAATTACATATTCAACTTCTGAATGATTTAGGTAAGTTGTATTAGAATGTAGTTGAACAATATACAAATAAAATTTTCCCAATTCAATTATTCAAGTTTAAATATTTATTCCAAATTTTGGTTTTATTTATAGTTAAAATCATCCTTTAACAAAAATTTAAGAATTAGATTTCCAATTAACTTTAAACAATTTAGAGATATATCTAATATATTTATATCAAATCGGATTAAATTTTAAAACAAGATACTTATATATATATATCACATTATACTGAAGAAATTCTAATCAAAATATTTTTCAAAACAAACCGTAGCAAAGCTACAGAATGGTTTCTCCACTTCGAAACTCGAAAATGAATGTCGATGATGCGGCCGTCATCACCGAAATTATTTTCCAGCGACAAAGAGAAGAGCACTTGATTAAACATCTGAAATTTCTATGAAATGATTTTTATTCGAAAATACTTTAGATAATATATTTTAAAACCTTTAAAACCAAGGTTTGAACTTTTCGGAAATTAAATTCTCAAATTCTTGATTTAAATTCATTTTAAATTTTTACAAAATCAATTTATAAACCAAGTTTATAATTTCCATTTATTTATAAGTTGGAAAATCAATGGTTTGCAAAACAATGAATGATAATCAAATATTATCATTTCTGACAACAGATTCATTAACAATTTAATTTCATAATATAATCATACAAACTTTTATTTTATTTATCAAATTTGAAAAGGATATTGTGTCAGTTTGCTCTGTTCAAGTGTTTTGGAAATCCTATCGATAGCGTTGATCAGACGAATCGATCGAAAACCCAAATCAACATCAACAACTCAAACAACACAATATATTCTAAAACATTTTAAATATTAATTTACAAATACACTTCCTCGCTCGACTATATAAGAATAGATTTCAAAGCAAAGATAGAGATTCAAATTTGATAGAAATCAAATCAAAGAGAATTTTTGATTCGAAGATAAGTTTGAAACAGAAGATAAGATGATTTAAATAACAAATAAGAAGATAGATGAGTTTATTTAATTCACGGGCAACCTTAACCGGGTCATCCGTAACTTCAAGAATGAGATTGATGCTGAATTTCGAGGTACATCAACACTCGATCTCAAGAGATCTAATTCAGGTATAGCAGGGAATAGATAGCATCGTAAACCGAGGATACAGAAATCTCCGGTAAATCGATGCCTATTATAAAGGAGTTTTGCTCCTTTACGAATCATTCGAAGATTGGCGAGACCGCCGATCTATTATAGATATCATTCAAAATGGAGTTATGAGGTGCTCCAAAATTGGAAGAAGACGAATAGTGAAGGACACGAATGAATTTCGGAATCGAGGGGAACGTTCCAAAATTCAAAGGAATTGAGTCAAAGGAAGAGATTGAAACTCGAATGAGTGTGATTCTGTAAATACATTTACCCTATATGTTGAGTTTTGCCTAGAGCTACCAAAGCTCTGATACCAACTGTAACGACCCGCTATTTTGGACCATTCGCATCCATTATAAGTGTATAGGTAGACACTCATGCCAAAATTGAATTGCTCAAAATACCGCGTTGTTAATTTAAATTTGGCAAAGCTGAACATATACAGTAAATAAAATAATCATAGATCACAGACACAGAGTAACAATTGCAGCGGAAATAAAAGAGATAGTAGTTCATGAAGCTACTATATGAATATATAAAATACATCAGAGTTTACAACAGATACAACGGAAGAGTAATGCTGGAATCATCGAATACTGGAAGTAGAATAGATGGCTGGATCTTCAAGCAAAGCTCCAACTCCAAAGGTGAGTCTCGAATACTGGTACACTCAGTCTGACCCGAGCGTAAAGCAAAAACACAAGACACTCGAGTCAGGATTAACATTCTTATATCAATAAATCCAACTCAAGTGAAATAGCAATTGAAATACAAGTAACTCAAAGGATGTTGGAATAACCATCCTTTAAGGATCCGTTAAACTATCTACTAGGTAGTAGTGTACGATAAGTAGATAATGTCTATCAGTAATATAAAGATATCAAAATAGTGTTAAGTCATGGCCCATTCCACCCTTAACACATTTTTATTCCCAAGAGCATATACAAGACCGTAGTTTCCCCAAAACCGGAAGTCACCAGAGGGCAATCCATATACTAAAGGTACAAAACAAATTCGTAGTGGTCGCGAATAAAGGGATACAAGTATGACAAGGCACATGAGGCAATATCCAAGGTAGTGATACTACCGTTTGCCTGATCCGGACTGGTGAGAACGCAACGCCGCAGCGCCCGCAACACCGTGAAACAACACTCCCAAAATCAAGGGTGCACCAATCGACAACAAGTAATGAGTAGTTCGAAGAAGTGTGTTCACTTGAGGTAACTAATCCTCCATTGGCCCGGCACGGCTCCTGTTTTAGTCATTTCCAATTTGACACAAGTGTCAAGGCTATCCATTATCGTTCTCTTTCTTCAGTCAGCACGTACATCATTCCAACCACTTCATTATGGATCATCACTCCGCGTATAGTTATTAAAGTGGTTTTCGGTTTAGATAGAGAGTATATCCATAACCGATTCCGGTCTCTTTAATAACTTTCGTAATTATTACACCGATTGGTCGTTTAATATATTTCAAAACCAAATCAATTACAATTTCAATTAGAATTTGTAAATCAACATTTCATTTGTCTTTCTAAAACAATTTCCATAATTTACGTTTCAAAACTTCCAAATTACCATTTCAAAATCTTATAATTCAATTTCAATCTTTATTTTAAAACAATTCAAACATTGTTTTAAATTCGTATATAAGTTTCATTTCGAAATCGTTTAAATTAATTTAATTTATCATTCAAATCAATTCCAAATTCATTTATCGATTTCATTCAATATTCATTAAGTTACTTTATCATTCAAAATAATTTCTATTAAATTTCCAATTCATTAAATCGATTTCTTAAGTTCAACTTCATTAAAACAAAACTTACAATTTTGAATTAAATTAAATTCGTCAAATCAAATTCTTTACATTTCAAGTCTTACATTAATTTCAATAAATCACATTTTATTTCTTGTTAAAGAAATTCAATTTCACTTATTTACTTACTTAAATAATTTTCCAAAACTTAATTAATAAAGAAACTCAATTTCAATTATTTACGAAGTAAAATTCACTTATTCAAAAGTTCAATTTCTCTTATTAAAGAATCCAATTCAATTTAATCATTAAATAATTCAATCTTATTTAATTATTAAATAATTCAAAACTTAATTATTAAATAATTTCAAAGTTTAATCATTTTCAAACTTAATTATAATTTCAAACGTAATTATAATTTCAAACTTAATTATTAAATAATTTCAAAGTTAATTCAATCATTTCTCAAATTAAACATTGTTCTTTCATCAATTACATTGTTAATATTTTGTTTCATATTATTAAATATTAACATTTTCCTTTATTAAAATTCCAATTTCAACCTCATTTCAAAACCTTATCATTTATTCAAATAAAATCTTTATTTTATTTTTAAAACAAATCATTTGACCAATCGGGTTTTATTTAATTTATATCCTAAGTCAAAGTTTAATTTGGGTATTTATCATTTCAACCCGATTCCAATTTAATTCAAAAATCAAAGCATAACAAAGGGAACTTGCAGTGTGATAACTGGGATGGTGTCAAAGTAAATAAACAAGCAATAACAACAATCAAATAATCAATTCAAATAATCCCGAAATAACCGTATTAATTCGCATTGTTATTTGTACGAATTAATATAATCATTTCTAGAATCTACACTATCATTTCATGTAGATTAAAGATTATCACAACACGGTTCTTCACTTGTCAACTATTTACAATTTCATACATCATCAATTTAACAACATCAATTTAAATGGTTCAAGGTGTAATTCCATATTTCTACATGTCAATTGATTTAACTATCCTATATCAAATTCAACCACATATTATTTATCACTTTAACATTAACAATTTTAATGTCCAATATAAGCATCAACAATCAATCAATTTCTAGCCAAACTGTATTATCATCGCATACATAATTAACAGATAATGGTGTCAAATGTCATAGGTGAACAGATTCAGGTGATATCATATATAACAATGTAAATAACTAACAGCAGCATATTTCAATTGTCGTTTCAATTGAAATCAAATTTAATAAATAAAAGAACATTAATCGTGAGTGATTGCTCACCTTCCGAGGCTAGAGAGGATAGATGGTGAAATTGAGCTACGAATTCAAGCATAGATTCTAAAGCAAAGCGCGATGGAAACAAATTCGACGAACGAAGCTGATAAAAAGGGAATTGACAAAGTCAAATCAGGACTGTATCAATGATGCTAAATGGTATAGGTGAACATATATATAAAATCATATGTTACATTCAACATATATTAAATTGAATATGCATGTACTTTTAAAATCATTGTTTATACAAAAAATCAATATGGTTTACATATACACATTTTAAACAAAGAAAACTTCATGGTAGGTTTGGAAAAATCATCGTTAAAATATATATATCAGAAAGGCCACTATCTACATTATTTATTAACTTTATATATAATTCAAGTAAAACATATAAATAAACTACCACTTTATAAATTACAATGATATATTTTCATATACATAAATAATTAAAATACTTTCCCTTTTTTTTATACGACCGTAAAACTGAAACATAAAATGACAAATGAACAGGTCGAAAACATAAATATACATGCATTAGTGAAACAACTAGATATATATGTGCAGACTTAACATATATGCAGACTAAGGCTATATACAAACATTGTATATATAATCAATATATTATACTTTGAAAAAATCAATTGAGAAATTATATGATATAACTAATACAAACCAAACCTTTACCAGTTATATGAGATCCAACTTTAACCATTTTGTATGTGCCAAAACAATGTACATACACAATCAGACCTCAATACTATATATATATAAACCTTTGATAAAAGACACAAATGTACATACGCAATCTATATAATAAAATATGTATAACTTACATAGACTAAACAACATGCTCAAACCTATATACTCTTCTGTATACAAACCACATGTTACATAAACTAAAAATATATTACCAATATAATTTAGATATGAATGCAAACTATAGATATCAAAACATACATAGATGCCAAAATAAAACTCTATGATATACCTACACTTATATAATATACTAACCAAAAGAAATGAAACACCCTTTCTCTGCTTATCACAACTATGCTACACGTGACTAGTTCCATATGCAGGCTATACATCAACAATATCATTTTTGAAAAGAATTAATATATAAACTAACATATTTTATAAAAATCCAATATATATATTAACATTCGATCTAACTGCAAACTATAGATGCCATAAACTATAATATATAACATATAGTATAACTTGATATACATATATAACTGAGACTAAATCATATATATGCATACACTACAAAATATAGTTTGAAAACCTTTATATATATACACGAAACAAACAGGTTAGTCAAAACATATGTATACTACATTGTAAACTCATTTATTTATAGATAAATATATATATAACATACACTAATATATTTTCTACTGCAACCTTTTTAACTAATATTTTAATAAAACAACACACATATACTAATACATATACGCACGCAACACACATAAAATAATACATATAGATTAGAACATTTTATACAATATATATACACCTATATAATATAACGTGTACCAATACATACTGTTAAAATATACATAACAAGCTGGAACCTATATGAACAATATACAACCACATCTAAAATTTAAAATGTCACTGTTACTTATGTATACCAGGGCTACAATCATATATATGCGGATGCTAAAATTAAATGCTACAACTTGATATACTAACTCATGCTATATAAACACTTACATAACCTGTATATATGCAAACTAATTAAAATAATATAATATATATAATACCTTATACATATCACGGTGGACACTAGAAGAGGAGGCACAAGGGGAGATGATGAGGCGGGACGAGGTGAAGAGGGAGACGGACGGCATGGGCTTCCGGCGGTGGAGGCTTGGCTTGCCGTCGAGTAGGTGAAGGCGGAAGGGAATGAGATGTAGAGGCTTGCGGTGGCTGATGGAGATGCAGGCGGTGGATCTAGGAGAAAGGGACAGAGGAGCGTGTGAGGTAGAGGGAAAGGCGGAGGAGACGAGGTTCGGGTCTGGTGAGGCGTGGAGTTGTGGGGTCGATCGGAGTGTGATGGGTGGAAAGTGGTGGCACGGTTGGTGGAGAGGAGATGATATTGGTGGTCGAGGCCGGAGGGGTGCTGGACGTGGATGGGTCGGTGTTTGGTTGCGAGGAAGGGAGGAGAGAAAAGAGCAGGCGGGATTAGAAACGAAATTTGGGAAAGAAGGAAGAATGCAGGTCTAGTTTTCATAAATATATTATAGTAGTGAAGGAAAAGGCAGAGCAAAAGGCAGAGTAAACGTACCGAAGTAAATAAATGAAACAATGGGAAAGGAAAAGAAACGGTACAGTCTCACGTTGATTCAGCGGAAATATTCAAAGTAATTTATTGTTGTAGTTCACGCTGTACGTTACAAATTTGAAAAGTGAAGGAAAGTTAACGGTAACAATTTACGGTACCGATACGACGCACCGTTTTATTGTTTCCGTCGTGAACCGGACCTCAAAATACAGAAATAAATATACCGCAGAGATCAGCACGACGAGACGATCAAAACGGTATACAGATATTAGCGATACGATTGAATTATAAAAATTCGAATTTTCTAATAGCGGAAAATGCAAGAAAACGCTGAAAAATAAGATCGACGGAGCCAAAGATGTCCGAATTTGGAAAAACGACAAACTAACATCTTGCTCAGAAGATGGTTTAGAATTTTTCTGTGTAAAAATATTTTGGTTTCGAAAATGTTTTATTTTCATCACTTTTTAACTGATTAAATTGAAGTGAATTTACGCGCGAAATAAACTTTCATATTTTCGGACGAAAATTTACCAGTTGCTATGTTTAACTAGACGTATTCCAAATATTAAATTTTTATTTCAAAATTTTATCGTTTAAAATTTCACAAAATTTCAACTAATTACGTTATTAAAACAGTTGAAATTTACGGGTCGTTACACTCTCCCCCACTCAAAACTTTTCGTCCCCGAAAAGGAACGAGGTAGGAGAATAGAAACAACCAGAAAGAAAACAGATTTGAAATACAAAATAACAATTAATTTAAACCATATAAATTCAAATTTAAATTAATTGATATTAAATAATTGATTTAATCCATTTGATTTCACTAAAATCAATTCCGACTATTTCTAAATTCATTATCTTATTATCCAATTATCCTCAATTTACAATTTCTAAAACCATAAATTTGAATAGTCTTTTATTATAATCATATTTTTCAGCAATTTAAATTCTTCTTTATTCCAAATTATTGTTAAATTTATTCTACTTAATATATCTAATCACATATATTTAACCCATATAAATTAATTTAAAACATAAAAGTTTCGATTTAAATTAATTTATATTTACTAATTTCTTTTAAATTCAAGGTATTTTCATAAGTTGATCAAATTTCAATTTAATTTTTTCTTTCAAAATAAATTTATTAATTCTTTCAAAACAAATTTATTAATTCTTTCAAAACAAATTTATTTCATTTTTAACCGAGTTTTATTTATTATCCTATCTAATTCAATTGACTTCTTTATAATCAAAATTTAGTGTAAAACATTTATTATAAACACTCAAATTTTATTTATAAATTCAATTTATCTTATATATTATCCAATTACATATTCAACTTCTGAATGATTTAGGTAAGTTGTATTAGAATGTAGTTGAACAATATACAAATAAAATTTTCCCAATTTAATTATTCAAGTTTAAATATTTATTCCAAATTTTGGTTTTATTTATAATTAAAATCATCCTTTAACAAAAATTTAAGAATTAGATTTCCGATTAACTTTAAACAATTTAGAGATATATCTAATATATTTATATCAAATTAGATTAAATTTTAAAACAAGATACTTATATATATAAATCACATTATATTGAAGAAATTCTAATCAAAATATTTTTCAAAACAAACCGTAGCAAAGCTACAGAATGGTTTCTCCACTTCGAAACTCGAAAATGAATGTCGATGATGCGGCCGTCATCACCGAAATTATTGTGATATCCCGGGTTTTTGCGCAATATAAATTTAATAATCTGGAAATATTTAATTTGGAAATATTGATTTAAAATTAATAAGATTTATTTTCAAAGCTAATAAAGTTTTAATCTATTTATAATATATATTTTGCTATATATATTGTGAATAGAAATCTTATGTTTAAATAAAAGATGTATTTTCAAATTGTAATATATATGTATGTATATGTTATGATTTGAAGTTGTATTGAAATTTAATATAATAATTCTCAAATTTGTGTTAAAAATATTTCTATTTAAATATATATGTATATTTGTATATATTGGGATTTTGGTTTGAATTTAATAAAAGTGTTTCAAATTTATATATATATATATAAAGTATAATTTGGAAAGTATAATTTAATATAATATTTTTTCAAAGGGTATTTGGTATTTTAATTTATATCTCTTAAAAGATAATTAAATTGGATTTAAAAATATATAAGATTTTATTTGTTTTATAATATGTTTCTTTAAAATAGTTTATATATACATATATTAAGATAAGTGTTATTTATTAATAAAGTAAGTATGAAAGTATTTATATTAACATTTAAATTAAATAAAAATTTATTTAAATTACTTAGGACATGTGTAAGATTATTACAACATATATTTACAATTGTAAGCATAGGGACATTTCAAGTTAACAAGTGTCATTCATTTAAAATTTTATTTTCTTTTTAATAAATCATAACTAAATTTATAAAAGAAACATACATTCCTTCTTCTTCATTTTTCTTTTCCTATTCTTCTCTATTCTCAGTTCAAAATCAAGAAACTCTAAACAAAGAATTCCAACCTGAAAACAAATCCTCAAACTAAAATCAAACCGTATAAAATTCTCAAAGCAAAACAGAAACCTGAAATTCAAATCTACAATTAAGAAGAAGATCAAGCAACTAAATCAAACAACCGTTTCAAAGATCAACCTGAGGAGAAATTAATATCAAACAAGAATCAACATCAGTTTCAGTTTCAACATCAAATTGAAAGCATGCAGTAGGATTTCAAATTCAACATTTTCGCAAATCAAATGTAGAAGCCTGGAAAACACTGCTCTGTTTTGTTCTCTGGAAATAAAAAGGTGAGTAAATATTTATTTTAAACACAGTTTGAAACTTGGAATTTGAACTTAGTTGCTTGTGATGAAATGATATAAATGTTTATAGAAAATGCTTTGGTTTGAATGCATACGTATGTCTATATATTATGTCAGTAAAAACTGCTCTCTGTTCTTATTATAAAAAAAAAGTGAGTAAACTTTTCTTAAAAACAGTTTAAATTTGTATCTATAATGCATGTGTTGATCTGTGAATTATTGATGTAGTGATAAAAACTTGTTGTTGATGCTATATCCCTGGTATGAATATGAATATGCGTGAATATATATATATATATATATGAAATAGATGTGTATTCCTGTCTTTGTATAAATAAGTTTCTGTTAGTAACAGAATAGCCAAAACTCAAGAAAATTCGTATCTCAGATTATAAATAGATTTAGGTAATGATTTCTAAATGAAGTTGATCATATCAGTATAATACAAATTCTAAAAATATTTTCAAGTGTATTTATGAAGTGGACATTCTAAAATTTTAAAATTACAGTGAAAAACATTTTTATCAGAAAATTCAAGTGTTATAATTTCTAGCCTCATTTATATGATTGAATTCGTACCTGAAATCTATGAATTTTGATAACAATATTGAGATTTTTAAAGTCAAAATTTATGGGAATTTATGAGTTGATCAATATTGTTAGTTTTGGCATTTGCTGGCGATCGGCCATGAACTGGATGGCGGGGTTCAAGTTAGTGATGGCTGGAGGATAGGTGATTATCAGAAAAATGCTCGTATGAATTTTAGTTCACTGTGGAGTTCAGACCGAGTTGATTTAGGGTTTAACATTGTTTTGGATCGCGACTGGAAATGGGATGACTGGGAATTTTGGAGTGAATTGAGTTGCGTAGGATTTAGGGCATAGTAGCGTGGAGGTATTGGGGTGTCGTGGCCGCAATTTCGTGAAGAACGATGGTCGACATCGTGAGGTTGATGAATTTTCAGGCGAGGTGCTGTTCAATGGTGGTTTCAGTTTGATCGAGATTAACTCGATTTCGATTCGAATGGGTTATGAACGATCTGGATTTGCGTAGAGGTTTGCGAGTGGTTGTAGGCGATGGTCGCGACGAACGTTGGTGGCCGGTGACGTTAGTGCACGTGCACGTGTGCACGTTTGGGTGTACTGGAGTTCGAGAGTTTGGGGAAGAAGAGTGCGACTCGGTGCAGTTTCGTGTAAATTGGAGTTACGACTCGAAGTAGACGAGCGTGGGGATCGACTCGGGGAAGACTCGTGTTTTTGGTGGGGTTTACTCGGGTTGTTCTGGGTTTTAAAACTGGAAGCTTGATTTTAATTGTTTTCGAGTTCAAAGCAAAGTAAACAAGTTTAAGTTATGAAAATAATCTTGTTTTCAAAGATAAATGTTTAACAAGTTTTAAAATATAATTAAGTAAATAAGTTTTAAAGAATATGATAATCAAGTTTCAAAGATGAATATTTGGTTAATTTAATTAAACATGTTTGTTTAAATGTATATAAAATTATGGGTTTAAATTGTTTTGTTTAAAGGTAAAATTTTATTCAAATATAAAATTATTTCTAAATGTTTAAATGGAGTTTAATGATAGAAATTAATATGTAATTTAAATGAAAAGTTTATCTTTAAAGAGTGAATTTTATTAAGGATAATTAATAAATAAATTGAATTAAAGCTTAATTACTATTTGTAATTAAGAATAATTACTTAATGAAGTAATTAGTGAAAATGAATGTAATTAAGAAATAAATTAATTTAAGATTAAGTGATGATTAATTAAGTAATTAATTAATGTAATTAATTTTAGGTTAATTAATTAGTCTAATTAATTAAAGATAATCACTTGTGATTAATTTAGTATAATTACTTAGTGAAGTAATAAATGGGTAATTACTGAATGTAATTAAATTAAGAAGAATTACTTATGGAAGTAATTAAATGTAATTGATTAAGGTAAATCACTTGATGTTATTAATTAAAAGATTAATTAATATAATTGATTTGAAGTTAATTAATTAAAGAGTAATTAATTAATTAAAGGATTAAGGTTAATTAATAATGTGATTAATTACTAGTTAAGGTAATTAATTAAAAGAGAGTAATTAATTAAGGATCATTAATTAAATAAATGATGTAATTAAGGGTTGATTAATTAAGATTAATTAATCAATAATAAGTGATTAAAGAATAATTAATTAAGAAGTTAATTAATTTAGATAAGTAATTACAAATTGTTAATTACTATTTATGATTAATGAGATAATTAATTACAAGTTAATTATTTAATTTAATTAAAAGGTTAATAAATTAATAAGGATTATTTAATTAATGAATTAATCAAGTTTGATTAATAAAAGTAATTAATTTAAGTATGATTAATTAATTGTAATTAATTGAAGATTAATATAATTAATTATAGTTAATTAATTAATAAAGGATCATTAATTATTGTAATTAAATGATAGTAATTAAAGGTTAATTACTGTATATGGTTAAGGATAATTACTTGAATGTAATTAAAGTATAATTAATCAAAGGAGATTAATTAAGGAAGATCATTTAGATGTTTAATTAATTAATTTGTAATTAATTAATGATAATAAGCAGGATTAAGATAATCCAAGTAATTAAAGGATAGTAATTAATTTAATTAAAGGTTAATTAAATTGATTAGAGTTAATCAATTCTGTTTAGATAATTGATTAATACTGGATGTTTGATATTGGGTGATTGGTTGATATTGGATGATTTGAATATCTCTGATATATATATGATATATGCTGCTTTGTGAGATGAATGTTGATATGAATTATCAATTGTGATAATATGATTTATCTATCTGTTATATCATCCTGAATATAAGTTTAAATGTTTAAACCTTTAAACAACTTGGCCTTAAAAGATACGTTTTGGATTTCGATGAGACCGGGATCGGGTTTCCGTATACCGGAATTCCAGGTCTGGAGACCCGAATACCACATCGATCCAAATTAACGATAGGTCGTGAATCTCAAGTGAAGATGAAGATTTAGAGTGCAAGGGTTATTGTCGTTAACTCTGAGGGTGATTCCAAAACGAGTGTAACGAGATAATGCCTTCGGTTTCGTTCGAACCCGGAACGAACTTATATGGATTGAATGCTTTCAGCACATCGTCAGGAGGACGATGAGCATTCTAAGTGATATGTTCTGATTAAAGGTAATCGTAACCTCAAGCCTCATCAACCGGGAATGGCTAAAACAGGGGAGGTGCAGCAAGGTTTCGTGGGTAGCACCCACTGAGAGCAAGATAGATCCCTGTCTAGAGGTCCCTTTTCTTTTATTCGGCTTAGTGTGTGGTTGGTCGCGCCAACTACGGGGTTATCTTGTTCGGAATTATCCAGTAAGGGATGGTTCCGGCTTTGTGTTGCAGGGGAGCGGGCGTACTCCTCGGTACGGTGATCTAGGCCACGTACTGTGACGGGCGGTACCCCAGTAGCCCTGCCATTGTATGGAATCCAAACTCCAATAAGTGCCGTACGTATTAGTTGTGCCCAACTATGTTGGAATGTGAGATGTAAGCATTTCAGCTATTTCTGTATTTTACTTGAAAACCATAGACCCTATTATAATACAATCAGATTTCCTATCAAACGTTTTAGTTAGCGTAAGGTAAAAACTTACCCATGTTTATTTGTGGGGAGTCTTACGTGATACTTTTGTTTTCAAAAGTTTTCAAAGTTAAGCAATCTAACCGTTTACTCACACCAGACCCATGTCTGACCCAAGTGTTTATTTTCTGTTTTATTAAACTCTTGGGTACTCAATATTGTATTGAGTAGTCGAGGGATTCAGGTTAGCTTTGACGAATTCTGGAGGAGATTTGGAGCAGGAGGCTTCACCGTGTAGATATATGATGATTCCGCTGTGTATATGTTGTGTCTGTATCTGTGATACTTGAGTTGTATGAATTAGACAGATGTTTATAACTGTCTAATATGTGTTTTATAAGTTGTGTAACTCTGATGTATATGATACTATGTAATATTTTATATGATATATTATATTTCATTCGTTCCGCTGTGAGTTTCTGATGTTGTTGTTCTTTCTTCTTTTCTTTCTTTTCTTCTTCTATCCCTTTCTTTCTTAATTCACGATACGTCTTTCTGGGCATAGAAAGTCGGGTCGTGACAGTTGGTATCAGAGCGAGGTTGAGTGAATACCTAGGCTCTGAAGTGGTGTCTATCTTGAGAGCGCGTAATTGTTAGTTATATAAAAATGGTTTTATATTGTGTTAATTGATCGGTTGAGTGGTATATGGATTCTGGTCAATACGAGTAGCTAACGTTATTGATAGGGATCTCTAAACACTTGAACCAGGCCAACGGACACAATATTGTTTTAAAGAGGTAGATGAAATAATTTTACCCAGAAATAATTTCTATATAAAAAAATATATTATTTTAAATATATATATTTTTGTATTTCTACCTATTTATTGGGTTACCTGTTCGGGTTTTCCAATATAAGTTATAAAGGTAGATAAGTTGGTAGTGTGTGTAACACAATTACCAATAGTTGGAGTTTGAATGTTTGAGTTGGAAGTATATATCGAGACTGTAAACCCAATATCGTCTCGAGTAAGTTGGCAGTATGGAGTAAGGATGTCTCGGATCTCTGAAGAAAATCCTTTTCAAGATTCGGAGTCCATTATTGGAATGTAAGATTGGTTGAGCTCGGGTGAGCAGATTTTCTAGAGTTGAATCTATCAGTTGTGCAGAAGTAAGTGATGGTAGCTTGGCGACTTCAGGAAGGAGTAGCTGTGTGATAAGACACAGTATCTATGGATGTTCCCGAAGGAGGTGTTCTTTTTGGAGCAAGATTAAGAAGGTATTGGAGGAACAGTTGATGTCTACTATAGGAAAGACTCGGCTGTATAGGAATTCTTTGATATCGAGTAAGAGAGTTTTATCTGTTTGGAAGTATGGGACTAAGGTCGATTAGTTGTTCTTCGGACATGGTCTCATTGTTTCCCTTAAGAAGAGTAAGTTATTGGCGTTTGGTTTGGAGCCGAGTTTTCTTTTGGAATGTCTGCCATCTCGGAGGTCCGTTGTGAAGTTAGTTGATGGTTTTAGTTGAGAAGCCTTTGGATTAGAAGTTCTTGGTTAGCTGTGATAGCAGTACAGCTCGGAGTGTTCGGTGTGCTGTCGAGATAGAGTTTGGAAACAGAAGTGTGGTCCGTTTTTCGAATGGTTCAGGAATCTTTGTGGTTCTTCTATCAGCAGTCCGAGTAGATGGTGAAGTTTTTCTTGAAGGGTTAACCTTGTTTGGAAAAGCTTAAGGCTGTTTTAATTGGTAAAGAGAGAACAGTATCTTTGGAATCCGAACTAGGTAGGATCGCAAAAGTGACTTGCGATTAGTTTGAGAGTTCATCTTGAGTAATCTTTTGTATGGAGTTGAGGCATCTCAAGAGAAAGTAAAAGTTATCGAAGAGGTCAAAGATTTAGTTTATATCGATTTGGTTCCTAGAGAAGGATTTGGTGAAGTATCTTAGAATTTTATGGAGTATCTGTGTTTTCTCTTCTACTTCTAGTTTCGAGTTTCCTCTAGCCAAGGATAGCTGAAGACAGTACCATTGACCGAGGACTCGTCCATTCTTTGAGTTGTTGGCTATGTCTTTAAGATAACCAATGTTCCCGCTTGTTTGTGGATCTAGTTTGTGCTCAAGTTCATCGACATTCTCATCTATTTCAAATCAGAGTTGTGCAGCGAAAGCAAAGGTAGTAGCTGTGCAAGAAAGGAAGTAACCTCAGATTTCTACAAGAAGTTTATGTGAATTTCTAAGTGCGTATAGAATTTTCTGGAATCTGGGAGAAGGAAGTTTAGTCTTCTATTTCTTGTGGAGAAGAGTTTGTGGATTTCAGCAGATTTGAAGATCATTTTGTGCTTGGTTCATAATTGTTTCAAAAAGCATCAGTAAGGGTTAAGCTGACCAGGAAGAGATGAGGTAGCCCAGGATTGTCTAATGAGTTATGCAGATATGAGACAGAGTTTGGAATTCGGAGTTGGAGATTGGAAATTTGTTTTAAGTTTTCTCCGATTATAAAGCTATCAGATTTGGTAAGTCTGGAAAGCTAGCACTGAATTATTATGGATTTTCCTGTGTTCTCGAGAAAAGTAGTTCTTTGATCTACAGGATTGAATAGCCAGTTTGGATATTTGGAATTCATTGTATTTCACGTATTTCTGAGGGAGTACGTGTATGATTCATTGTTGATTGTAGGTTATGCAGTTCAGATGGATTTGGAAGTTGAACTGGACTTGAGTGTGGTCTGATATTTTTGTTCAGATTAGTGGATCTAGAGAAGAAAGGAGCTCTGGATTATAGTGGTATTGTTAGATTCTGTAGAGCGAGTATTCCGGTGTTATATCTGGGAAACTCTAGATAGTGTTAGTGAAGATCTATCCTGATTTGTATCAGAATAGTTAGTTAGGTTTGTTTGTTTGATTGGTTGCTATGGTTGTTAGTTACTGGATGATAGGTATGCTTTGCTGTTTTAAAATATTTGTTGGATTATTAAATTAACTTTGCTTTTAATTTTGGGGACGAAATTATTTTAAGGGGGGAGGAATGTGATATCCCGGGTTTTTGCGCAATATAAATTTAATAATCTGGAAATATTTAATCTGGAAATATTGATTTAAAATTAATAAGATTTATTTTCAAAGCTAATAAAGTTTTAATCTATTTATAATATATATTTTGCTATATATATTGTGAATAGAAATCTTATGTTTAAATAAAAGATGTATTTTCAAATTGTAATATATATGTATGTATATGTTATGATTTGAAGTTGTATTGAAATTTAATATAATAATTCTCAAATTTGTGTTAAAAATATTTCTATTTAAATATATATGTATATTTGTATATATTGGGATTTTGGTTTGAATTTAATAAAAGTGTTTCAAATTTATATATATATATATATAAAGTATAATTTGGAAAGTATAATTTAATATAATATTTTTTCAAAGGGTATTTGGTATTTTAATTTATATCTCTTAAAAGATAATTAAATTGGATTTAAAAATATATAAGATTTTATTTGTTTTATAATATGTTTCTTCAAAATAGTTTATATATACATATATTAAGATAAGTGTTATTTATTAATAAAGTAAGTATGAAAGTATTTATATTAACATTTAAATTAAATAAAAATTTATTTAAATTACTTAGGACATGTGTAAGATTATTACAACATATATTTACAATTGTAAGCATAGGGACATTTCAAGTTAACAAGTGTCATTCATTTAAAATTTTATTTTCTTTTTAATAAATCATAACTAAATTTATAAAAGAAACATACATTCCTTCTTCTTCATTTTTCTTTTCCTATTCTTCTCTATTCTCAGTTCAAAATCAAGAAACTCTAAACAAAGAATTCCAACCTGAAAACAAATCCTCAAACTAAAATCAAACCGTATAAAATTCTCAAAGCAAAACAGAAACCTGAAATTCAAATCTACAATTAAGAAGAGGATCAAGCAACTAAATCAAACAACCGTTTCAAAGATCAACCTGAGGAGAAATTAATATCAAACAAGAATCAACATCAGTTTCAGTTTCAACATCAAATTGAAAGCATGCAGTAGGATTTCAAATTCAACATTTTCGCAAATCAAATGTAGAAGCTTGGAAAACACTGCTCTGTTTTGTTCTCTGGAAATAAAAAGGTGAGTAAATATTTATTTTAAAAACAGTTTGAAACTTGGAATTTGAACTTAGTTGCTTGTGATGAAATGATATAAATGTTTATAGAAAATGCTTTGGTTTGAATGCATACATATGTCTATATATTATGTCAGTAAAAACTGCTCTCTGTTCTTATTATAAAAAAAAAGTGAGTAAACTTTTCTTAAAAACAGTTTAAATTTGTATCTATAATGCATGTGTTGATCTGTGAATTATTGATGTAGTGATAAAAACTTGTTGTTGATGCTATATCCCTGGTATGAATATGAATATGCGTGAATATATATATATATATATATATATGAAATAGATGTGTATTCCTGTCTTTGTATAAATAAGTTTCTGTTAGTAACAGAATAGCCAAAACTCAAGAAAATTCGTATCTCAGATTATAAATAGATTTAGGTAATGATTTCTAAATGAAGTTGATCATATCAGTATAATACAAATTGTAAAAATATTTTCAAGTGTATTTATGAAGTGGACATTCTAAAATTTTAAAATTACAGTGAAAAACATTTTTATCAGAAAATTCAAGTGTTATAATTTCTAGCCTCATTTATATGATTGAATTCGTACCTGAAATCTATGAATTTTGATAACAATATTGAGATTTTTAAAGTCAAAATTTATGGGAATTTATGAGTTGATCAATATTGTTAGTTTTGGCATTTGTTGGCGATCGGCCATGAACTGGATGGCGGGGTTCAAGTTAGTGATGGCTGGAGGATAGGTGATTATTAGAAAAATGCTCGTATGAATTTTAGTTCACTGTGGAGTTCAGACCGAGTTGATTTAGGGTTTAACATTGTTTTGGGTCGCGACTGGAAATGGGATGACTGGGAATTTTGGAGTGAATCGAGTTGCGTAGGATTTAGGGCATAGTAGCGTGGAGGTATTGGGGTGTCGTGGCCGCAATTTCGTGAAGAACGATGGTCGACATCGTGAGGTTGATGAATTTTCAGGCGAGGTGCTGTTCAATGGTGGTTTCAGTTTGATCGAGATTAACTCGATTTCGATTCGAATGGGTTATGAACGATCTGGATTTGCATAGAGGTTTGCGAGTGGTTGTAGGCGATGGTCGCGACGAACGTTGGTGGCCGGCGACGTTAGTGCACGTGCACGTGTGCACGTTTGGGTGTACTGGAGTTCGAGAGTTTGGGGAAGAAGAGTGCGACTCGGTGCAGTTTCGTGTAAATTGGAGTTACGACTCGAAGTAGACGAGCGTGGGGATCGACTCGGGGAAGACTCGTGTTTTTGGTGGGGTTTACTCGGGTTGTTCTGGGTTTTAAAACTGGAAGCTTGATTTTAATTGTTTTCGAGTTCAAAGCAAAGTAAACAAGTTTAAGTTATGAAAATAATCTTGTTTTCAAAGATAAATGTTTAACAAGTTTTAAAATATAATTAAGTAAATAAGTTTTAAAGAATATGATAATCAAGTTTCAAAGATGAATATTTGGTTAATTTAATTAAACATGTTTGTTTAAATGTATATAAAATTATGGGTTTAAATTGTTTTGTTTAAAGGTAAAATTTTATTCAAATATAAAATTATTTCTAAATGTTTAAATGGAGTTTAATGATAGAAATTAATATGTAATTTAAATGAAAAGTTTATCTTTAAAGAGTGAATTTTATTAAGGATAATTAATAAATAAATTGAATTAAAGCTTAATTACTATTTGTAATTAAGAATAATTACTTAATGAAGTAATTAGTGAAAATGAATGTAATTAAGAAATAAATTAATTTAAGATTAAGTGATGATTAATTAAGTAATTAATTAATGTAATTAATTTTAGGTTAATTAATTAGTCTAATTAATTAAAGATAATCACTTGTGATTAATTTAGTATAATTACTTAGTGAAGTAATAAATGGGTAATTACTGAATGTAATTAAATTAAGAAGAATTACTTATGGAAGTAATTAAATGTAATTGATTAAGGTAAATCACTTGATGTTATTAATTAAAAGATTAATTAATATAATTGATTTGAAGTTAATTAATTAAAGAGTAATTAATTAATTAAAGGATTAAGGTTAATTAATAATGTGATTAATTACTAGTTAAGGTAATTAATTAAAAGAGAGTAATTAATTAAGGATCATTAATTAAATAAATGATGTAATTAAGGGTTGATTAATTAAGATTAATTAATCAATAATAAGTGATTAAAGAATAATTAATTAAGAAGTTAATTAATTTAGATAAGTAATTACAAATTGTTAATTACTATTTATGATTAATGAGATAATTAATTACAAGTTAATTATTTAATTTAATTAAAAGGTTAATAAATTAATAAGGATTATTTAATTAATGAATTAATCAAGTTTGATTAATAAAAGTAATTAATTTAAGTATGATTAATTAATTGTAATTAATTGAAGATTAATATAATTAATTATAGTTAATTAATTAATAAAGGATCATTAATTATTGTAATTAAATGATAGTAATTAAAGGTTAATTACTGTATATGGTTAAGGATAATTACTTGAATGTAATTAAAGTATAATTAATCAAAGGAGATTAATTAAGGAAGATCATTTAGATGTTTAATTAATTAATTTGTAATTAATTAATGATAATAAGCAGGATTAAGATAATCCAAGTAATTAAAGGATAGTAATTAATTTAATTAAAGGTTAATTAAATTGATTAGAGTTAATCAATTCTGTTTAGATAATTGATTAATACTGGATGTTTGATATTGGGTGATTGGTTGATATTGGATGATTTGAATATCTCTGATATATATATATGATATATGCTGCTTTGTGAGATGAATGTTGATATGAATTATCAATTGTGATAATATGATTTATCTATCTGTTATATCATCCTGAATATAAGTTTAAATGTTTAAACCTTTAAACAACTTGGCCTTAAAAGATACGTTTTGGATTTCGATGAGACCGGGATCGGGTTTCCGTATACCGGAATTCCAGGTCTGGAGACCCGAATACCACATCGATCCAAATTAACGATAGGTCGTGAATCTCAAGTGAAGATGAAGATTTAGAGTGCAAGGGTTATTGTCGTTAACTCTGAGGGTGATTCCAAAACGAGTGTAACGAGATAATGCCTTCGGTTTCGTTCGAACCCGGAACGAACTTATATGGATTGAATGCTTTCAGCACATCGTCAGGCGGACGATGAGCATTCTAAGTGATATGTTCTGATTAAAGGTAATCGTAACCTCAAGCCTCATCAACCGGGAATGGCTAAAACAGGGGAGGTGCAGCAAGGTTTCGTGGGTAGCACCCACTGAGAGCAAGATAGATCCCTGTCTAGAGGTCCCTTTTCTTTTATTCGGCTTAGTGTGTGGTTGGTCGCGCCAACTACGGGGTTATCTTGTTCGGAATTATCCAGTAAGGGATGGTTCCGGCTTTGTGTTGCAGGGGAGCGGGCGTACTCCTCGGTACGGTGATCTAGGCCACGTACTGTGACGGGCGGTACCCCAGTAGCCCTGCCATTGTATGGAATCCAAACTCCAATAAGTGCCGTACGTATTAGTTGTGCCCAACTATGTTGGAATGTGAGATGTAAGCATTTCAGCTATTTCTGTATTTTACTTGAAAACCATAGACCCTATTATAATACAATCAGATTTCCTATCAAACGTTTTAGTTAGCGTAAGGTAAAAACTTACCCATGTTTATTTGTGGGGAGTCTTACGTGATACTTTTGTTTTCAAAAGTTTTCAAAGTTAAGCAATCTAACCGTTTACTCACACCAGACCCATGTCTGACCCAAGTGTTTATTTTCTGTTTTATTAAACTCTTGGGTACTCAATATTGTATTGAGTAGTCGAGGGATTCAGGTTAGCTTTGACAAATTCTGGAGGAGATTTGGAGCAGGAGGCTTCACCGTGTAGATATATGATGATTCCGCTGTGTATATGTTGTGTCTGTATCTGTGATACTTGAGTTGTATGAATTAGACAGATGTTTATAACTGTCTAATATGTGTTTTATAAGTTGTGTAACTCTGATGTATATGATACTATGTAATATTTTATATGATATATTATATTTCATTCGTTCCGCTGTGAGTTTCTGATGTTGTTGTTCTTTCTTCTTTTCTTTCTTTTCTTCTTCTACCCCTTTCTTTCTTAATTCACGATACGTCTTTCTGGGCATAGAAAGTCGGGTCGTGACAATTATTTTCCAGCGACAAAGAGAAGAGCACTTGATTAAACATCTGAAATTTCTATGAAATGATTTTTATTCGAAAATACTTTAGATAATATATTTTAAAACCTTTAAAACCAAGGTTTGAAATTTTCGAAAATTAAATTCTCAAATTCTTGATTTAAATTCATTTTAAATTTTTACAAAATCAATTTATAAACCAAGTTTATAATTTCCATTTATTTATAAGTTGGAAAATCAATGGTTTGCAAAACAATGAATGATAATCAAATATTATCATTTCTGACAACAGATTCATTAACAATTTAATTTCATAATATAATCATACAAACTTTTATTTTATTTATCAAATTTGAAAACGATATTGTGTCAGTTTGCTCTGTTCAAGTGTTTTGGAAATCCTATCGATAGCGTTGATCAGACGAATCGATCGGAAACCCAAATCAACATCAACAACTCAAACAACACAATATATTCTAAAACATTTTAAATATTAATTTACAAATACACTTCCTCGCTCGACTATATAAGAATAGATTTCAAAGCAAAGATAGAGATTCAAATTTGATAGAAATCAAATCAAAGAGAATTTTTGATTCGAAGATAAGTTTGAAACAGAAGATAAGATGATTTAAATAACAAATAAGAAGATGGATGAGTTTATTTAATTCACGGGCAACCTTAACCGGGTCATCCGTAACTTCAAGAATGAGATTGATGCTGAATTCCGAGGTACATCAACACTCGATCTCAAGAGATCTAATTCAGGTATAGCAGGGAATAGATAGCATCGTAAACCGAGGATACAGAAATCTCCGGTAAATCGATGCCTATTATAAAGGAGTTTTGCTCCTTTACGAATCATTCGAAGATTGGCGAGACCGCCGATCTATTATAGATATCATTCAAAATGGAGTTATGAGGTGCTCCAAAATTGGAAGAAGACGAATAGTGAAGGACACGAATGAATTTCGGAACCGAGGGGAACGTTCCAAAATTCAAAGGAATTGAGTCAAAGGAAGAGATTGAAACTCGAATGAGTGTGATTCTGTAAATACATTTACCCTATATGTTGAGTTTTGCCTAGAGCTACCAAAGCTCTGATACCAACTGTAACGACCCGCTATTTTGGACCATTCGCATCCATTATAAGTGTATAGGTAGACACTCATGCCGGAATTGAATTTCTCAAAATACCGCGTTGTTAATTTAAATTTGGCAAAACTGAACATATACAGTAAATAAAATAATCACAGATCACAGACACAGAGTAATAATTGCAGCGGAAATAAAAGAGATAGTAGTTCATGAAGCTACTATATGAATATATAAAATACATCAGAGTTTACAACAGATACGACGGAAGAGTAATGCGATACATCAAATACAAAGCAAAATACATCACTGGAATCATCGAATACTGGAAGCAGAATAGATGGCTGGATCTTCAAGCAAAGCTCCAACTCCAAAGGTGAGTCTCCAATACTGGTACACTCAGTCTGACCCGAGCGTAAAGCAAAAACACAAGACACTCGAGTCAGGATTAATATTCTTATATCAATAAATCCAACTCAAGTGAAATAGCAATTTAAATACAAGTAACTCAAAGGATGTTGGAATAACCATCCTTTAAGGATCCGTTAAACTATCTACTAGGTAGTAGTGTACGATAAGTAGATAATGTCTATCAGTAATATAAAGATATCAAAATAGTGTTAAGTCATTGCCCATTCCACCCTTAACACATTTTTGTTCCCAAGAGCATATACAAGACCGTAGTTTCCCCAAAACCGGAAGTCACCAGAGGGCAATCCATATACTAAAGGTACAAAACAAATTCGTAGTGGTCGCGAATAAAGGGATACAAGTATGACAAGGCACATGAGGCAACACCCAAGGTAGTGATACTACCGTTTGCCTGATCCGGACTGGTGAGAACGCAACGCCGCAGCGCCCGCAACACCGTGAAACAACACTCCCAAAATCAAGGGTGCACCAATCGACAACAAGTAATGAGTAGTTCGAAGAAGTGTGTTCACTTGAGGTAGCTAATCCTCCATTGGACCGGCACGGCTCCTGTTTTAGTCATTTCCAATTTGACACAAGTGTCAAGGCTATCCATAATCGTTCTCTTTCTTCAGTCAACACGTACATCATTCCAACCACTTCATTCTAGATCATCACTGCGCGTATAGTTATTAAAGTGGTTTTCGGTTTAGATAGAGAGTATATCCATAACCGATTCCGGTCTCTTTAATAACTTTCGTAATTATTACACCGATTGGTCGTTTAATATATTTCAAAACCAAATCAATTACAATTTCAATTAGAATTTGTAAATCAACATTTCATTTGTCTTTCTAAAACAATTTCCATAATTTACGTTTCAAAACTTCCAAATTACCATTTCAAAATCTTATAATTCAATTTCAATCTTTATTTTAAAACAATTCAAACATTGTTTTAAATTCGTATATAAGTTTCATTTCGAAATCGTTTAAATTAATTTAATTTATCATTCAAATCAATTCCAAATTCATTTATCAATTTCATTCAATATTCATTAAGTTACTTTATCATTCAAAACAATTTCTATTAAATTTCCAATTCATTAAATCAATTTCTTAAGTTCAACTTCATTAAAACAAAACTTACAATTTTGAATTAAATTAAATTCGTCAAATCAAATTCTTTCCATTTCAAGTCTTACATTAATTTCAATAAATCACATTTTATTTCTTGTTAAAGAAATTCAATTTCACTTATTTACTTACTTAAATAATTTTCCAAAACTTAATTAATAAAGAAACTCAATTTCAATTATTTACGAAGTAAAATTCACTTATTCAAAAGTTCAATTTCTCTTATTAAAGAATCCAATTCAATTTAATCATTAAATAATTCAATCTTATTTAATTATTAAATAATTCAAAACTTAATTATTAAATAATTTCAAAGTTTAATAATTTTCAAACTTAATTATAATTTCAAACGTAATTATAATTTCAAACTTAATTATTAAATAATTTCAAAGTTAATTCAATCATTTCTCAAATTAAACATCGTTCTTTCATCAATTACATTGTTAATATTTTGTTTCATATTATTAAATATTAACATTTTCCTTTATTAAAATTCCAATTTCAACCTCATTTCAAAACCTTATCATTTATTCAAATAAAATCTTTATTTTATTTTTAAAACAAATCATTTGACCAATCGGGTTTTATTTAATTTCTATCCTAAGTCAAAGTTTAATTTGGGTATTTATCATTTCAATCCGATTCCAATTTAATTCAAAAATCAAAGCATAACAAAGGGAACTTGCAGTGTGATAACTGGGATGGTGTCAAAGTAAATAAACAAGCAATAACAACAATCAAATAATCAATTCAAATAATCCCGAAATAACCGTATTAATTCGCATTGTTATTTGTACAAATTAATATAATTCTTTCTAGAATCTACACTATCATTTCATGTAGATTAAAGATTATCACAACACGATTCTTCACTTGTCAACTATTTACAATTTCATACATCATCAATTTAACAACATCAATTTAAATGGTTCAAGGTGTAATTCCATATTTCTACATGTCAATTGATTTAACTATCCTATATCAAATTCAACCACATATTATTTATCACTTTAACATTAACAATTTTAATGTCCAATATAAGCATCAACAATCAATCAATTTCTAGCCAAACTGTATTATCATCGCATACATAATTAACAGATAATGGTGTCAAATGTCATAGGTGAACAGATTCAGGTGATATCATATATAACAATGTAAATAACTAACAGCAGCATATTTCAATTGTCGTTTCAATTGAAATCAAATTTAATAAATAAAAGAACATTAATCGTGAGTGATTGCTCACCTTCCGAGGCTAGAGAGGATAGATGGTGAAATTGAGCTACGAATTCAAGCATAGATTCTAAAGCAAAGCGCGATGGAAACAAATTCGACGAACGAAGCTGATAAAAAGGGAATTGACAAAGTCAAATCAGGACTGTATCAATGATGCTAAATGGTATAGGTGAACATATATATAAAATCATATGTTACATTCAACATATATTAAATTGAATATGCATGTACTTTTAAAATCATTGTTTATATAAAAAATCAATATGGTTTACATATACACATTTTAAACAAAGAAAACTTCATGGTAGGTTTGGAAAAATCATCGTTAAAATATATATATATCAGAAAGGCCACTATCTACATAATTTATTAACTTTATATATAATTCAAGTAAAACATATAAATAAACTACCACTTTATAAATTACAATGATATATTTTCATATACATAAATAATTAAAATACTTTCCCTTTTTTTTATACGACCGTAAAACTGAAACATAAATTGACAAATGAACAGGTCGAAAACATAAATATACATGCATTAGTGAAACAACTAGATATATATGTGCAGACTTAACATATATGCAGACTAAGCCTATATACAAACATTGTATATATAATCAATATATTATACTTTGAAAAATCAATTGAGAAATTATATGATATAACTAATACAAACCAAACCTTTACCAGTTATATGAGATCCAACTTTAACCATTTTGTATGTGCCAAAACAATGTACATACACAATCAGACCTCAATACTATATATATATAAACCTTTGATAAAAGACACAAATGTACATACGCAATCTATATAATAAAATATGTATAACTTACATAGACTAAACAACATGCTCAAACCTATATACTCTTCTGTATACAAACCACATGTTACATAAACTAAAAATATATTACCAATATAATTTAGATATGAATGCAAACTATAGATATCAAAACATACATAGATGCCAAAATAAAACTCTATGATATACCTACACTTATATAATATACTAACCAAAAGAAATGAAACACCCTTTCTCTGCTTATCACAACTATGCTACACGTGACTAGTTCCATATGCAGGCTATACATCAACAATATCATTTTTGAAAAGAATTAATATATAAACTAACATATTTTATAAAAATCCAATATATATATTAACATTTGATCTAACTGCAAACTATAGATGCCATAAACTATAATATATAACATATAGTATAACTTGATATACATATATAACTGAGACTAAATCATATATATGCATACACTACAAAATATAGTTTGAAAACCTTTATATATATACACACGAAACAAACAGGTTAGTCAAAACATATGTATACTACATTGTAAACTCATTTATTTATAGATAAATATATATATAACATACACTAATATATTTTCTACTGCAACCTTTTTAACTAATATTTTAATAAAACAACACACATATACTAATACATATACGCACGCAACACACATAAAATAATACATATAGATTAGAACATTTTATACAATATATATACACCTATATAATATAACGTATACCAATACATACTGTTAAAATATACATAACAAGCTGGAACCTATATGAACAATACACAACCACATCTAAAATTTAAAATGTCACTGTTACTTATGTATACCAGGGCTACAATCATATATATGCGGATGCTAAAATTAAATGCTACAACTTGATATACTAACTCATGCTATATATAAACACTTACATAACCTGTATATATGCAAACTAATTAAAATAATATAGTATATAAAATACCTTATACATATCACGGTGGACACTAGAAGAGGAGGCACAAGGGGAGATGATGAGGCGGGACGAGGTGAAGAGGGAGACGGGCGGCATGGGCTTCCGGCGGTGGAGGCTTGGCTTGCCGTCGAGTAGGTGAAGGCGGAAGGGAATGAGATGTAGAGGCTTGCGGTGGCTGATGGAGATGCAGGCGGTGGATCTAGGAGAAAGGGACAGAGGAGCGTGTGAGGTAGAGGGAAAGGCGGAGGAGACGAGGTTCGGGTCTGGTGAGGCGTGGAGTTGTGGGGTTGATCGGAGTGTGATGGGTGGAACGTGGTGGAAGTGGTGGCACGGTTGGTGGAGAGGAGATGATATTGGTGGTCGAGGCCGGAGGGTTGCTGGACGTGGATGGGTCGGTGTTTGGTTGCGAGGAAGGGAGGAGAGAAAAGAGCAGGCGGGATTAGAAACGAAATTTGGGAAAGAAGGAAGAATGCAGGTCTAGTTTTCATAAATATATTATAGCAGTGAAGGAAAAGGCAGAGCAAAAGGCAGAGTAAACGTACCGAAGTAAATAAATGAAACAATGGGAAAGGAAAAGAAACGGTACAGTCTCACGTTGATTCAGCGGAAATATTCAAAGTAATTTATTGTTGTAGTTCACGCTGTACGTTACAAATTTGAAAAGTGAAGGAAAGTTAACGGTAACAATTTACGGTACCGATACGACGCACCGTTTTATTGTTTCCGTCGCGAACCGGACCTCAAAATACAGAAATAAATATACCGCAAAGATCAGCACGATGAGACGATCAAAACGGTATACAGATATTAGCGATACAATTGAATTATAAAAATTCGAATTTTCTAATAGCGGAAAATGCAAGAAAAACGCTGAAAAATAAGATCGACGGAGCCAAAGATGTCCGAATTTGGAAAAACGACAAACTAACATCTTGCTCAGAAGATGGTTTAGAATTTTCCTATATAAAAATATTTTGGTTTCGAAAATGTTTTATTTTCATCACTTTTTAACTGATTAAATTGAAGTGAATTTACGCGCGAAATAAACTTTCATATTTTCGGACGGAAATTTACCAGTTGCTATGTTTAACTAGACGTATTCCAAATATTAAATTTTTATTTCAAAATTTTATCGTTTAAAATTTCACAAAATTTCAACTAATTACGTTATTAAAACAGTTGAAATTTACGGGTCGTTACAATTTTATTTTAGCTTAAGTTGAATTTAAATAGGATTAACAAATAGGTTTGTTTTATTTTCTTTTTAAATTAACTTGTTAAAATAAGTAGTTTATTAATATAGAGGTAATTTCTTTTATAAAATATTTAAAATAAAATCAATCTTATCAATGCAAACATAAGTATAAATCAAATATATGGTTATAAACATAAGTATAAATACATAAACATAAGAACTATGATATTAACATAAGTTAAAATTTATAACCAATAACTAAAACAAAACAAAAACAAAAAGATATTTGTACATAGGGTAATAGAGTAATGCATTACCCAGGCAAGTAAAAGAAAAGAAGAAATGCAAAGGTAAGTGTAAACAAAGAAAAATATGTGTGAAGTATGCCAGGCAAATAAATATGCATGTAAAAGAAATACAAAGGTGAGTATAAGTAACAAAACAAAGTAAAGAATTGTATACACCCATAGTTAAATAAAATATGTAGGCAGGCAAGTAATATCAGTTAGTACATACGAAATGGGAAAAAGGATAAGTAGGCAATGGGTAAGGTACCAAAGCATTTAATGCCATTATCTCTAGTACTCGAGATATATCATTTCACCCTTTATTTATAAAAAAATCTCTGACCTTACCAGGCAAATGGCATAACCCTATAAACCCTTTTACATATATACATCTCTTCTCATTCCAATTCGTTCAAACCAGAGAAAAATTATATTGCAAGCCTCTTCATTTTTATACAAACTCAAATATAAGACTGGAAACATTATTCAACAATAAGCAAACAAGAAGAAGATTAGAGGAAGATTAAAGCAATACATTTCCAGTTTTATAAGCTCAGGCTATTTTCAAAGTAAAGTGCTATGTTCATTTTCAAAACAAAGTGAGTAACTTCATATTTTAAAAACCTAAGTTTTAATCTAGTTGCATGATTTATATCTGGAATTTTGTTTGTGTGAAAATATATGCATTGTACTATATTTTTGGTGAGATAATTCCTGCATGTTGTTTATCTGAATATACCTCTGTTTATAGATTTCAAGCTCTGGGTTAATTCAAAAATCATTACTGCTTAATCTATTGATTGTTAGGACATAGTATTTTAACAAAATATGTTTGTTTGATCATAAGGTAAATTTTAAAATTAGAATTCAAGTTAAACAAAGTAGGTCTATTCTGGAAACCTTAAGAACAGTTAAAGTTTAATATAAGTGATATTTTAAAATATCTTGAATTATCAATTCAAGTTTATAAACTGAATCCCTAAACAAAATACTGATTTTTAAAACTGGAATCAGATTTTTTAGAAATAATTTGAGTATGCATTTCTGGTTTGCACTGTTTTGGGAATTTTGGAAATCTCGGATGATTGTAGTGACTGGAGAGGCTGGGTTTCTCTCTGATGGTAGTAGATTGAGTGGAGAGTGAGGAAAAAATGGGTGATGGTTGATCAGAGGGTTGGGGCGATGGTGGATGTCCAGAAGGTTTTCTAAACCTAATTTTTGCCTGGGTTGTAAAATTGGTCAACTCGGTCACTCTGGTTGATCGAGTTTGCTGAAACTCTGGGAGATAGTTGCTGGAACATGGACAAAGTGGTGGCTGGAGTGTCTGGTTGCCTGGTGGTCGGAGGAGCAGTGGCGAATCGATGACAGGTTTTGGGTAATAGGCCAAGTCTAGTTTCCAGGTTTCGAGTTTAAACTCGAATTCGAATTTGTGAGGTGGATGGGGTTTTTGATGATCGAGGCATGGTTCAGGAATGATCGTCGACATGTTCGACGTTCTGGTGATGACCGGAGATGGTCGACGGCATCGTGCACGTGCACGGTGCACTTTTTGATGTCTGGTGATGTTTTGGAGTGGGTTCTGTTTTCTCGAGGGGATACGCGAGTTATTCGAGAGGGAGACTCGAAGCAGGAAGGTATAGGACTCAAAGTAAATCTGGTTGTCTCGAGTTAGTTTGTTCAGGCATTAGTATTTGTCTGTTTTCAGGTTTAAAATTTAGTTCAAAAATTTAAAACAGGATTTTAACTATGTTTTAAATATAAAGTTGAAGTATAGATTCAAATGAAACTTTTGAATCTTAAGATTTTAAAATGAATTTTGATTTTAAATCAAGAATTTAAAAATCAAGGTTGAAGGCAGGTTTAAACCAAAGTTTTTAAATCAAAGTTAAATTTGGATTCAAGTTTTCTTGAATCCAAAACTGTAAATTAAAAATCAGTTTTTATTTTAAAATCTGAATGTTTAAACAAGTTTAAACCAAATAGCTTTTTAAAGTAATTTGTTTTCAAATTAATATATCAATTGGATTTTGATAAAGTTCTTTTATAAAAAGGATTTTGAATATATAATCATTTGGAATCTTGAATTCAAAATGAAATTTGATTCTAAATTTAGAAGTGTAATGTTTTAAATACACTTCAATATTTATTAAGTCATTAATAAAAGAATAATATATCTTAGAGATAATTAAAAATATTGAAGTAGATTAATTAATATGAGAACTAAGGAATGACTTATGTAATTAATTTATAAATTAATAATGTAGATTAATTTATGGTTAGAGATTAATTAAGGAAGAAATTAGGAAATGTTATTAGTTAATGAAGGAAATTAACTAAGGATTAGATAATTAATATGGTTAATTTTAATAATTAATTGTTTTTAATCGATTTAGATAAACTAGTGTAAATTGTTAAATGTAATTACTTGATAAAAGTAATTAAGAGATTAATTACTTATTGTAATAAATTTTGATAATATGATTAATTTAAGTTAATTAATTTAGTTTAATTAATTTTAAGAAATCATTTGATGATTTGATAAGTGAAATTACTTAGTGTAATTAATGGAGCATAATTACTTAGGAAAGTAATTAAATGGTAATTACTTAATGTAATTAATATAAGATGTTTTGTAAGTGAGTAATTTGGGTAATTACTTTTAAATCAAGGGATTAATTAATGGAGATAACTAATTATGGAATAATTAATCTATATGAGTAACTAAGGATAGTTAATTACTGGTTTGTTATTAATCAAGGGGATTAATAATTGTTTTTAATTAAAGATTAAATTACTTAATGTAATTAACTTAAATGAAGTAATTTAATTTAAATATAAATTAGAGATCATTAATTAATAAAATTAATGATGAAATTATGAATTGTTTAATTAAGCAATAATTAATAATGAGGTGATTAATTAATGTGATTAATTAAGGATAAATGTAATTAATTTTATTTAATTAATAAATGAAGTAATTAAATGTTAATTACTATAAATGATTTAGAATAATTAATTAGTGGGATTAATTAAAAGACTAAGTTACTTATTGTAATTAGAAAATGATTAATCAAAGGTGTTTATCAAGATAAATATGTAGAGAATAATTAATTAAATTGATCTTTATTTAATTAATGGTTGAATAAGCAGGATTTGTGGAATGAGTAATTAATTTAATTTACTTTAAATTAATTAGAGATAGAAGTAATTAATTTAATTCATTTTAAATTAATTATAGATTGTGAATAATAAATCATTGCTTATGAATGAATGATATTGATATCCCATTGATTGATTGTGATCTCAGATATGAGATGAGTAATATCTATTGTGATTATCCATTGTTATATTGTGATTTATCTATCAGTGTGTATATAGATAATTGAATTGAATTGTTTTAAACTCTAAAACAACTTGGACCTAAAAGATGGCGATTTGGATTTCGATGAGACCGGGATCGGGTTTGCTTCATTACTGCATGATAGTGTCTAACCCGGAGTTTATTTCTGTTTTTCTTAAACTCTCGGGTACTTAATTTTTTTTACGAGTAGCCAAGGGATTCAGGTTAGCTTTGACGAATTGTGGAGGAGCAATGGAGGAGGAGGCTTCAGCGTTGTAGATATATATAGTTTTCCACTGTGTTGGTATCTCTGTGTTGTATTTGTATTGTGTCGAGTTGTATTAACTAGACAGGTGTTTATAACTGTCTAGTATGTGATGTATTATCTGTGTAACTCTGATTGATGTTGTATATTATGTAATATTTATGTGATATATTATATTTCATTTGTTCCGCTGTTGAGATTCTGATGTTGTTTCTTCTTTCTTCTCTACCCTTTTCTATTTCTCACCCCTTTCTTTCTTAAAAATGATGCGTCTTTCTGTGTTGTAGAAAGGCGGGTTATTACAGTGGTATCAGAGCATAGGTTGAGCGAATACCTAAGCTCTGGAGTGGTGTCTATCTTGAGAGAGCGTATTTGTAATTTTGAATATATATATGTATATCTATATTTCTACCTATCAGTTGGGTTACCTGTTCGGGTTTTCCAATAAGAAGTTATAAAGGTAGATAGGGTAGTAGTGTGTGTAACATGGCTACCAATGGTTGGAAGTGTATCTGTCGAGACTGTAGACCTAATACCGTCTCGAGTAAGCTTGGATGATGAAAGGATTTCATCGATCTCTGAAGGAAACCTGTTAAGGTTCGGAGTCCATCTTTGAGTAGAGTTTGGATTCTGACGGTTGGGCAGAAGCAAGTTATGATATCTTGATATCTCAGGATGTAGTAGCTGTGTGATGAGACACAGTGACTATGGATGTTTCCGAAGATGTTTCTTTGGAACAAGTTAACGGAGTGTGTCTGCTTCGGTGTTGTGGCTGTGTTCAGCAGGGTGTTTTTGTTTGGTTTGAGGTCCGAGTTTCTCGAAGAGCTTTGGATTAGAAATTCCTTGGCATTGGTTTCAGCACTGTAGCTCGGAGTGTTCTGTGTGTTGGCAAGGAAGCTTCCTAGCTCGGCAGTGGAGTTCAGAAGCAGCAGAGTGGTTCCGTTTCTTCGTTGGATTGGCTAGTTAAGCGTAAGCTATTCTATTTGGTAAAGAGAGAGCAGTTTTCCTTTGGAATTAAGCTGGATTAATCGTAAAAGTGACTTGCGATAGTTTGAGTGTTCTCTTGTGTCTCAGAGATTTTTCTGGATGTCTTCAGGAAGTCAGAGTTTTGGTAGCATCTGGAGATTGAGTTTGGTATCTACTGGATTTCAGAAGTGGTACCAATGGTTCAGCTTAGTAGTAGGATGGTTTCTGGAAGAGGATTTTAGTGAGACAGCTCAGGTTTTGGAGGAACTTCTGAGTTTTATTTTTGGAATGTGTTATCCAGTCTGTGCTTGAGTTCGTCATCAGCATTCTTATCAGTTTTAGATCAGAGTTGCGCAGTGGAAGCTTGGTGGCAGCTGTTTTAGTGTAGAACCGTTTGGGTGTTGCAGTGTTTGGATTAGAGAGTTTTCTACAGGAAATTTTTCAGGATCTGAGGCCAGATTAGAGTGCATCTGTTTTATCTCTTTCGGATGCGAGAAGTGAGATCTGTATTCTGATTTTGGAGTAGAGTGGTGTTCTGTGTTTGGTTGATCTTGGAAAGATCATTTTGTTGGATTGTTTGGTTTAGATTGTTTCTGAAGGGCATCAGCGAAGATGACCTGTTCAGTAAGGAGGTAGGCATCCCAGGATTGCCCGAAGAATTTGGTGGATAAGAATCGGAGATTTGATTTTGGATAAGTGTTTGATCTTCAGATTTGGATTGCCAGTTTGGATAACTGGGATTCGTTGTATTTCACGTATCTCTGAGGGAGTACGTGTAAGATTCTATCTCTGGTTGTAGAACCAGTAGTTCAGGAGTTTTGGTAGTTGAGTCAGACTTGTCCATAGTCTGATATCCTATCTAGTTTTGTAGATCCAGATGAGTGGTAGCTCTGTAGCTTAGTATTATTGATTGTTTGGATTCTGTAGGGCGAGTAACCCGATATTTATACTCGGGGAAACTCGAGAGGATTCTATCCAGAAATTTGTCTGGATAATTAGGTTTGTTTGTTTGATTGGATGCTATGATTGTTAGCATATATTGATGATAAATGCTTGTGTTTTAAAAATTAAATCTTTAACTAGATTATTAAATTACCTTTGTTTTAAATTTCAGGGATGAAATTCTTTTAAGGGGGGAGGAATGTGATATCCTGGAATTTTAAGCAATATCAATTTAATAATCTATGTTAAATTAAATTGATTTGATAACAATTGTTAATAATAAATATGGATTGATTTAATAACCTTCTTTAATAAATATTTAGATGGGTGATTTATCTTTTAAAAGCTAATTTAATTGTTTTCTATTTACTATATATATCTATATATTTGTATATATTGTAAATAGATAAGCTTTGTTTTAAAGTTAACAAGTAAAACATATTTTCTAATTTTAATATTTTTGGTAATTATAATTTGATTTAATATATATCGTTTTAAAAGCTATTTAATAAATAACTATATGGTTTAAAATACTTAAGATAAATGTTAATTGTTTTAAATTTTATTTTAGCTTAAGTTGAATTTAAATAAGATTAAGAAATAGGTTTGTTTTATTTTCTTTTTAAATTTAGCTTGTTAAAATAAGTAGTTTATTAATATAGAGGTAATTTCTTTTATAAAATATTTAAAATAAAATCAATCTTATCAATGCAAACATAAGTATAAATCAAATATATGGTTATAAACATAAGTATAAATACATAAACATAAGAACTATGATATTAACATAAGTTAAAATTTATAACCAATAACTAAAACAAAACAAAAACAAAAAGATATTTGTACATAGGGTAATAGAGTAATGCATTACCCAGGCAAGTAAAAGAAAAGAAGAAATGAAAAGGTAAGTGTCAAAAAAGCAAAATATGTGTGAAGTATGCCAGGCAAATAAATATGCCTGTAAAAGAAATACAAAGGTGAGTATAAGTAACAAAACAAAGTAAAGAATTGTATACACCCATAGTTAAATAAAATATGTAGGCAGGCAAGTAATATCAGTTAGTACATACGAAATGGGAAAAAGGATAAGTAGGCAATGGGTAAGGTACCAAGGCATTTAATGCCATTATCTCTAGTACTCGAGATATCTCATTTCAGCCTTTATTTATAAAAAAATATCTGACCTTACCAGGCAAATGGCATAACCCTGTAAACCCTTTTACATATATACATCTCTTCTCATTCCAATTCGTTCAAACCAGAGAAAAAATATATTGCAAGCCTCTTCATTTTTATACAAACTCAAATATAAGACTGGAAACATTATTCAACAATAAGCAAACAAGAAGAAGATTAGAGGAAGATCAAAGCAATACATTTCCAGTTTTATAAGCTCAGGCTATTTTCAAAGTAAAGTGCTCTGTTCATTTTCAAAACAAAGTGAGTAACTTCATATTTTAATAACCTAAGTTTTAATCTAGTTGCATGATTTATATCTGGAATTTTGTTTGTGTGAAAATATATGCATTGTACTGTATTTTTGGTGAGATAATTCCTACATGTTGTTTATCTGAATATACCTCTGTTTATAGATTTCAAGCTCTGGGTTAATTCAAAAATCATTACTTCTTAATCTATTGATTGTTAGGACATAGTATCTTAACAAAATATGTTTGTTTGATCATAAGGTAAATTTTAAAATTAGAATTCAAGTTAAACAAAGTAGGTCTGTTCTGGAAACCTTAAGAACAGTTAAAGTTTAATATAAGTGATATTTTCAAATGTCTTGAATTATCAATTCAAGTTTATAAACTGAATCCCTAAACAAAATACTGATTTATAAAACTGGAATCAGCTTTTTTAGAAATAATTTGAGTATGCATTTCTGGTTTGCACTGTTTTGGGAATTTTGGAAATCTCGGATGATTGTAGTGACTGGAGAGGCTGGGTTTCTCTCTGATGGTAGTAGATTGAGTTGAGAGTGAGGCAAAAATGGGTGATGGTTGATTAGAGGGTTGGGGTGATGGTGGATGTCCAGAAGGTTTTCTAAACCTAATTTTTGCCTGGGTTGTAAAATTGGTCAACTCGGTCACTCTGGTTGATCGAGTTTACTGAAACTCTGGGAAATTGTTGCTGGAACATGGACGAAGTGGTGGCTGGAGTGTCTGGTTGCCTGGTGGTCGGAGGAGCAGTGGTGAACCGATGACAGGTTTTGGGTAATAGGCCAAGTCGAGTTTCCAGGTTTCGAGTTTAAACTTGAATTCGAATTTGTGAGGTGGATGGGGTTTTTGATGATCGAGGCATGGTTCGGGAACGATCGTCGACATGTTCGACGTTCTGGTGATGACCGGAGATGGTCGGCGGCATCGTGCACGTGCACGGTGCACTTTTTGATGTCTGGTGATGTTTTGGAGTGGGTTCTGTTTTCTCGAGGGGATACGCGAGTTATTCGAGAGGGAGACTCGAAGCAGGAAGGTATAGGACATGAAGGAAATTAACTAAGGATTAGATAATTAATATGGTTAATTTTAATAATTAATTATTTTTAATTGATTTAGATAAACTAGTGTAAATTGTTAAATGTAATTACTTGATAAAAGTAATTAAGAGATTAATTACTTATTGTAATAAATTTTGATAATATGATTAATTTAAGTTAATTAATTTTGTTTAATTAATTTTAAGAAATCGTTTGATGATTTGATAAGTGAAATTACTTAGTGTAATTAATGGAGCATAATTACTTAGGAAAGTAATTAAATGGTAATTACTTAATGTAATTAATATAAGATGTTTTGTAAGTGAGTAATTTGGGTAATTACTTTTAAATCAAGGGATTAATTAATGGAGATAATTAATTATGGAATAATTAATCTATATGAGTAATTAAGGATAGTTAATTACTGGTTTGTTATTAATCAAGGGGATTAATAATTGTGTTTAATTAAAGATTAAATTACTTAATGTAATTAACTTAAATGAAGTAATTTAATTTAAATATAAATTAGAGATCATTAATTAATAAAATTAATGATGAAATTATGAATTGTTTAATTAAGTAATAATTAATAATGAGGTGATTAATTAATGTAATTAATAAAGGATAAATGTAATTAATTTTATTTAATTAATAAATGAAGTAATTAAATGTTAATTACTATAAATGATTTAGAATAATTAATTAGTGGAATTAATTAAAAGACTAAGTTACTTATTGTAATTAGAAAATGATTAATCAAAGGTGTTTATCAAGATAAATATGTAGAGAATAATTAATTAAATTGATCTTTATTTAATTAATGGTTGAATAAGCAGGATTTATGGAATGAGTAATTAATTTAATTTACTTTAAATTAATTAGAGATAGAAGTAATTAATTTAATTCATTTTAAATTAATTATAGATTGTGAATAATAAATCATTGCTTATGAATGAATGATATTGATATCCCATTGATTGATTATGATCTCAGATATGAGATGAGTAATATCTATTGTGATTATCCATTGTTATATTGTGATTTATCTATCTGTGTGTATATAGATAATTGAATTGAATTGTTTTAAACTCTAAAACAACTTGGACCTAAAAGATGGCGATTTGGATTTCGATGAGACCGGGATCGGGTTTCCAGATTTGGAAGTCCGAAAACCACACCAATCCAAATTAACGATAGGTCGTGAATCTCAAGTGAAGTTGAAGATTCAGAGTGCAAGGGTTATTGTCGTTAACTCTGAGGATGATTCCAAAATGAGTGTAACGAGATAATGCCTTCAGTTTCGTTCGAACCCGGAACGAACTTGTATGGATTGAATGCTTTCAGAACATCGTCAGGTGGACGATGAGCATTCTAAGAGATGTGTTCTCTAAAGGTAATCGTAGCCTCAAGCCTCATCAACCGGGAATGGCTAAAACAGGGGAGGTGCAACAAGGCTTCGTGGGTAGCTCCCACTGGAGAGCGAGATATACCCCTGTCTAGATGTCCCTTTTTATTTCGGTTGTATGGGCAGTTGATTGCAACAACTGCTGGGGTTGTCTTGTTTGGGACTGTCCAGTAAGGGATGGTTCCGGCTTTGTGTTGCAGGGAACTTAGGGTGGGTTCTCGGTACACTGATCTAGGCCAGGTACTGTGACGGGCGGTACCCCAGTAGCCCTGCTATTGTATGGAATCCAATCTCCAATAAGTGCCATACGTATTAGTTGTGCCCAACTATGTTGGAACGTGAGATGTAAGCATTCTAGCTATTTCTGTATTTTACTTGAAAACCCTAGACACTATTATAATATCACTGGATTTCCTATCAAATGTTTGGTTAGCGTAAGGTAAAAACTTTTCCATGTTTATGTGTGGGAAGTCTTACGTGATACCTTTTGTTTTCAAAGGTTTTTCAAAGTTAAGCAACTTTAACCTGTTACTCATACCAGACCCATGTCTGACCCGGAGTTTATTTCTGTTTTTCTTAAACTCTTGGGTACTCAATTTTTTTTACGAGTAGCCAAGGGATTCAGGTTAGCTTTGACGAATTGTGGAGGAGCAATGGAGGAGGAGGCTTCAGCGTTGTAGATATATATAGTTTTCCGCTGTGTTGGTATCTCTATGTTGTATTTGTATTGTGTCGAGTTGTATTAACTAGACAGGTGTTTATAATTGTCTAGTATGTGATGTATTATCTGTGTAACTCTGATTAATGTTGTATATTATGTAATATTTATGTGATATATTATATTTCATTTGTTCCGCTGTTGAGATTCTGATGTTGTTTCTTCTTTCTTCTCTACCCTTTTCTATTTCTCACCCCTTTCTTTCTTAAAAATGATGCGTCTTTCTGTGTTGTAGAAGGGCGGGTTATTACATTATTAATTAAGAGTTTACCATTATTATTTAATAATTAAAAGAGTGTTATTTGATTATTAGAAATCATTAATCGAATATTTAAAATCAATTAAATATTCACAAATCAAAACGATAAATTTCTCGTCGTTACGGTATGTAACGCTCTCTAAATGTTGGGTAGTGTATTACTCATGACTGCTGGGGTACCTAAGTTTACGTACTAATAGTTATTGGATAACTATAGAATGACTCACTCGATTGTTTTTTGTTGGTTAATATAACTAAGGTCAAACAAAAAATATTGATGTGACTGATTCACACAGTTCTCTCAACTTGAGAATACTATGGACCTTCAATATGAAAGCTCCTCTTTGATTAGAGTCAAATCATGGCATGCCATCCATCGAGTGACTATTGTTGGGTTGAGTGGAAGTATTGTAAGTGAAGCACTACTCAAGAGAGGATTCATCTCCTCAGTTATATGAGGTTAGTATCACGGTTAACTCTAAGTCAAAATCTCTAGCCAGAGTAGTTCAGTTAATAATAATTGTTATTATTGAACCATGGAATTTGTGTTTGGACTATAGAGTTAAATATGAACGATATTGGAATTTGACCATTACCAAATTCCATGGGTCCAAAGCGATATAGTTTTAACGAAGAGAATTGAAGTAAATAAAAGCCACAATCATGCAATGCTTAAAAAGTAAAATTGAATTTTACCGAAACCAAATAAGCAATAAATTTGGCCAAAATGTCACACTATATGTGAAGTGATAGGTGAACATTAATATTCATTTCGATATTAATCGCAGACCAAATTTACACCTGACGAGTCACATAACCGAAACGATAAATTCTAATTTAATCAAAAAATTTAATTAATTTACAATTGTTAAATGTTAATTAATATTTATGAAATATTAATTATAAAATTTTGATTATGATTTGAGGAATAAATATTACTAAATATATTTATAATAGTTATAAATATATCAATCGATATTGATAAAATATTAAATTGGATTTAGTTGTATAATACTTTATTTGGGCTTAAATGGCTTTTCAGACCCATCATAGGGCTAGAATTTTCGGCTGAAAATAGATTATATTGGCGGCTCATTTTTGGGTTAGATAGGCTTGATTTTGAATGGTTCAGTTTAAAGGAGAATAAGTATGATATCAGATCCACTTTTCTCTCCTTTCCATCCACCATATAAGCATCTCTAACCTAATTAGATTTGATCCTTTTGGCTGCCTCCTGCTCAATTACTTGCTAGCTGAAAATAAACCCAGTCCCTCCTTAGCTCAAATCAAGTCAGATTCGATCACTATTCGATAGCTGAAGGTCAATGGTTCAAGGACTAGGTCTCTGTTGAATGGGAAAGAGTTTCAAAAGAGAGAAATCATCTTTTCAAGGTATATTTCATGGCACTGGGATTAAGGTATGGTTTTTATCAGATCATAGTTATTAATTCTAAATTTTATTTTTTATCATATATGTATATATTATATATTGTTAGTTAGGTAACGATTCTGATATGCAAGTAATGTTGTCACAAAGTAGTTTGGTTTAATGCATGTGCATATATGTATAATATATATATATATATATAAAGTCAGTGCAACTATGAATAAAAAATATATTTATATTGTATTAAATTTATATATATATATATATTATAATTTTTCTTCCAATTTGCTTCCTTCAACATCTGGCCTTCCTGTGCATGATTTCCAGAACTATCAATTAAAGATCGATCGACTTTCCCATCCGCTTCAGCAAATCGCTCGTCCTAATCGTAATTCCAGATTTCGAGATTCGGAGGTTGCCCTATCTTTATACTACCATATCCATGGCCACTATTTTGAGAAGTTGTTCATCTTTGGATCCTTCAAAGTTTCCTCCATTGCCTTCCAGAGCATCTCAGTCAGCCCCAAATTTGAAAGGGGTTTCTAATACTGTTGGTTCTTCGGCAATTCTGGTGGGAAGTTAGTATTTGGCCCTCTTAAACTGCATAATTTCAGGCTTCAAACTTCTTCTGCTGATCCGTAAGTCAAGGTATTCCCAGAACTCACTTTTTCTAATTCAACTCCCCCTCAACTTATGCTGTTTTCTCTCGTCTGCGAGTGGTTGGTCTTCTTTATTTAAGAAGAAGCCTGGAAACGTAGGCTCTTTTGTTCCTAAGCAGTATGCTATTAATTTTGCTAATAAGCTCCCTAAGGAAATTATCGACGTGGGTATTGAGTTCTGGAAAGACTATCTGGTTGGCTTCTTTTAGATGAGGTCCCTCACTATTCTGTCGTGAAAATGCAGGTCCTTAGTTGTGGCATTTGCATGGTTTGCTAAACGTCAAATGTGATAACTTGATGTACTTTTTTAAGTTTTCTTGCCCCTTGCGAAAGCCCGGGTTCTAGAATCAGACCCTATTATTATTGAAGGTAAAGTGTTCATCATCACCCAATAAAACCCATCCATCGATCCTGCCCGTGAGCAAGTTTTATCTATTCCAGTTTGGGTGCATATCTCAAATATCCCTTTGCTTTTCCAATTACTTGAGGGTGTTAATTGGTTTGTCAACCACATTAGTCAGTTGATTTGTTTTGATATTTCCACCGAGCGTAAGGAACTTCTTCGTATTTCCAGGGCTCTTATCGAGATTTCACCTTCTAGGTAGTTGCCTACCCGTATTCCAATCCCCTTGGCCATCGATAGGATAGCCTACATTGACATTTCATATTAGTGGAAACCTTTTATTTGCAACCTCTGCCACTCTTTTGGCCATATTTCTTCTTCCTGCCCGCATTTTAGTGCAAGTCCAGATAAGCTTCCCCTAAAAAAACCCACTCCCTAAATAGACATCTTGGCATTGGCAGATCAAACTTCCCCACATCCCTCATTCCAACCCTCCTGTTCCGCCCATCCTTGCTTCCCCTCCATCGGACTCTTTTGATTCACCTTCCTATGACCCTATGGCTATCCTCATAATCAATCCTCCCTCTTGTGATCCGCCCCAAACCTCTCCATCTATCCATCATAGGTGTCGCCTCTTCCCTTGCGGGTCCAGGCCTCCCTTCAGACTTCCGAGGTGTCGTCGCCTTTTTCATCTAACATTAGCCTGAAACTGGTTACAGATGCTCTATAATCTGACCCCATTAGTGCCGAGTGCATAGCTAAAGAAATTACCAATAAGCTGGCCAAATGAACGCAGTTGGTATGTTGCAATAAATCTGGAACCTGGTCTCATAAGGAAAGTGTTTCTGTTACTCTCCAAATGGATATCAAATGATGATAAAGACGAGCGTGAACTCTATTGCAGGCTTATGGATGATGAGCTTGTCCTCTGCAATGATGGTGAATTTGGGGCTAACAATGAGGTGATTTTGACAGCTTCGAATTGGGATCGAAAATTCATATTCTCCCCTCATACTCCTGGTTATTGCCTTGAGTTTATTGGTTAGTTCCGTAAATGTGTTGGGACCTAGATGGCTTTCTCACTAGTTATATCATGCATTCTGTTACTTATTATGATGTATACTGTTATGCTACTTGTGTTTTGCCTGGCTAGTTCATCTATGCCTATTTGTTATTATCCTACGGTTGGCCAAGCATGTTGGCAGTTTGAATTTTGAATTGTGGGATTGCTGCCAGGGACTCTTATACTTCTTTCATTTCTGCTGCACACACACACATATTATGGGTATATGATCTTCAGATCATACATCCTTTATATCACACACACACACACACACACACACACACACATATACAGTTTATAATTAATTACAACATCATACTATAGTAAAATAATCATATAATTTTATGTATAAAGTTCTAAAGTAATAATAATTTTCGACAATGAAAAATAATTATTTTAAATATTTTATTATTATTTTGTATTCTTTAAATCTGTTTATTACATATATAAATTATATTAATTCAAATATGTTATGAAAAATTATTTTTAAATTTTATAAAATTATATTAACATCAAAGAAGCTATTGGTAGAATTTTTGTAAGTTTTAAATTAATTATTTAATTTTAGTCGAAAATAAAGAAAATCATTTTAAAATTAATTTAAACCTAAAAATTATGAAATTTTTTTCAAACTTCAAAATATCATTTAAGACTTGTTGAAAATTTAAAATTTAAAATTAAATTTTGAATTTAATTTTGATTAAATTTTGATTATTTTTGAATGGATATTTAATTAAAATATACCTTAAAATTAAAAAAATTAAATTAACTTATTTGTTGAGCTATGCATAAGACCCGGTATGTCATATTTATCCAAAAATTATTTCTTTCATTTTATTAATATATATATATATATGTATATATATATTTTGTTATGAATATATTTATGTGTGTGTGTATATATAAATTTAAAAAAATACATATTAAATTTTTTCTGTATGTGTATATGTATTACTCACGGTTTAAAAAATTATTTTAATATTTATAAATAATTTATTTATATGATTCTATTACATAATATGTATATATAATATTAATATTTTATTCGTATGATTAGACACATGCACACACACAAACACATACATATATATATACACTTATATAAAATTATTTAAATAAAACTTAATAAATACATATATATTTATTATATTTATAATATTTATATACAAATAATAATATATATATACATATATTTGGACAACATATACTTGCATATTGGTAGCTAACGTGTTTGTGACAATGTAAATCCCAGCATCTATACACAGGCACGTTACACCTTGCACGGGTTGATATGTTTCACATGCATATACGCGCATGCGCGCATGCACACACACACACACATATATGTATATAATACACGTGCATGTATGTATATCAAGATATAAATTAAATAAAACTATATAATTTATAATTTTAAATAAAATAAAATATTTTATCTAAATAATATTAGAAATGTTCTATATAAATTAGACTTCATATACCCAATAAAGATCCAATAATGGAATTTTTTTGAAATTCACCCATAGTTTCCACTGCGGGTATAGCACAGTTCTAACAATAGTATCAGAACCCAATAGCCTATCCAGTCTAATTAGTCATGTTAGGGTTAACTAATTAAGCTCGAAGCCCAGATAGTAGGTTAGTCTAGAAAGGTAGTATCTAAGATTAAGTTTGGGTAATCAAGTACTCCGTCTTACCTGGCTACCAGCCTGGCCCGAGCAGATATATGAGCCTAAAAGGTTGCCCCTAATAGAAGAGGCCAAATTTGAATTGGGTCTTGGGCTAATCTTCAAAATTGTTTGAAAAGTTAGAAATATAATTTTTTTAATTTAAAAGTTAATTTTTTTGAGAAAAATGTGTGATCCTCTAGTGAAGAGGAGAGCACACATACACACACACATTTCACTAATATAAAAGGAGCTGCCAACATGCCTGGCAGGTAGCAAAAAAACCCCATACAAAAAGAAAAAATAACAAACAAAAACCCTCCCAAAAGCCTAAGAAGACACTCTCTAAACAATCTACTCTAACAAGAGTCTAAAAACTGAAACAACTCTAAGAGCTGAGCAGCCTTCAAAAGCAACTCCTATATCCTCAACCTCAACAACCAAATCTAAAAACCTCAAAAACAATATATCGCATCCTCTCAAACCACAAAAAATCTTCATAACAACAAACACCTCAAAACTCCCCAGAAAACCAACTACCCTCAAGCGAAAGACTTAGAAGCTTTATGTTTTAAGCGAGGACTTCTCCTAATATTAGCTGTTGAAAATCTCTTACAACTTCTTTTACCAGATTTGGAAGCACTAATGGAATTACAAGCGTGGGAAGGAGAACGTGGAAATCTTCCAACAAATACAAGGCAGCAATACAAAATGAATCTAAAACCTCCAATATAATAATAAACAGACTGCTCCGAACCGAAATCTCCAATCGAAAAAGAACCATCATCTATCAATAACAAATCACTATCCTTTTTTTGAACATTTTGCATCAAAACACCCACATAAGGCTTATTCAAACTCCAGTAAACTCTAGGAACGACCAAAAAACTTACTGCTACTAAAAATGGATAGTACAACTTCATTGAACTGTCCTCGACCCCTATAACTACCAAATGCACATCATCAACTAAATAAGAAACAACCAAACGATTTGAACCATAGATTAACTCAACGTTAATAACTATCCCCAAGAATGAACTAACCAACCCAGAAAGAGCATTTGATAATAAAGGAGTTGTAACAGCTACTGGAAAAAATACAGCACAATTTTCATACAAATAATTGAGCAAACGACCATCAACTCCTTTACCATTGTGCTCATACACAGTAGCGAATTTACTAACCTCATCCACTGTGTCATCCATGAGTTTACAGTCAACATCAGAACATGAGGCATCCAAACAATTAGAACCCACCACTAATTCAACATCGGTCCCTCTCTCAATGTCCGAACAATCCAACATTGAAATTGTACCCGCAACTTCCAAATCATTAAAATGAACAAAAAGGGGAGAAATTGAATCACTCCAAACCGAGAACATATTATCATTCATCGAAACAACATCCTCAGTGTTGTCTCTATTAGTTTTACAATTTTTGCTGATTGAACTATGAACAATCAAACTGCCAACATCCACACAAGAAACATCCACATACCTCTCTGAATTCATATCCGATTCTAACAAAACATTAAAACTATCAGGACTGTAAGATGAAGAAATCGGATACTTCGAATTACAGCTTCCATTTGTATTACGATTTTTGCTAAAAATGTAATCATTTTGATCGAACACTTGTTCTTGAAGAACACATCCTGGAGCTGCCTCTCAACCTTTTGATATGCGATTCGCAACAAAAGGATCCAATAACATAGAATCAAATTTTAATTGAATAACAGAATTCATTCCCATATACAACAAAATTCACATCCAAATTTACTTCATACGATCTATTCTTTGAGAACACTCTATCTTTGCACCTGTCAGCCCTTGAAAAAACACTTGGATCCCCAAATTTTTCAATATAATTCATGCCAATATTAACAAAATTAATAGCATCAAAGTGTTTAAAAAGATCCTCCAAAAGCTCAATACCCTCAAATCTTTGAACCCATAATTGATCCAGTAATATACGTTTGAGTTTCATGCATTTTAAAACAAAATGGAATCCATAATTAGAAATACTTAGCTGATTAATGTCAGAAGCATCTGAATTCGTCAATTTCCTCGAACAGTGATTCTTCTTGTGTCCCAAAAGACCACATCTAAAGCAGCGAATACGAGCCTGGCAATCTTTAACATAGTGCGAAACATCTCCGCATCTAAAACAAGAATTCGATTTCCTCTCAAAACTACTTTACTTATTAAAATTTCTAAAGACAGAATGAGGATGAGATCTATCTTTAAACACTTGCGTGTAAGATCGATTATGAGAATAGAAGTTGGGAACAAAAGGTCTAGATAAAGGATGATAATCGAAAGAAGAAAAGGAATTAAAATTTCGAGAGGAAGGAAGAACATTGGGAAAACAGGTTGCCATTTTTCATAATTTAAAAGTTAAATTTAAAATAAGATATAAATATATTATAAAAGTTATAATATAATAAAATTTTTCAAAATGTTTGAAAATATATAGCAATTTCAAAATTTTAATTTTTATTAATAAGATCAATATAGTAAATTAATTAAACAAGTTAATTGGTTAATAAATGTATACATGTATTATATAGTATAATATATGTTATTTTATTTTGAAATGTTTAAAGTAACATAAATATACATGTATTGTTTGCACAAAAAATGGACAAACACATCAAAGTCGTATGATTTAGTAAGTCTTATGTTGTTCTTAGTGGTTTGGGTGATCTATGCAAATATATGAAAAGCAGGGGCTAAACTGTAAAAAGACACGCAGATTTATAGTGGTTCAGCCAGAATGTGCCTACGTCCACTTTATATGTTATTTCTCTTCTCTTGTTCAGATTACAAGTACAAAGCTTTGATACAAGTAAAAAAAAGTTGTTTGAAGGTTCTCTCCATGCTTGAGCTCTCAAACTTGTCCCCCATTGCTGTACCCCTGCCCCTCTATTTATAGAGTGAGGCTGGAGGCAGGGGTCTTGGATGTATATAGCTGCTGGTGGGCCTGGGCTGGTGTGGTCAGGCCTGGTAGTGTTGGTTCGGCATTGCTTTGGTTCGGCATCACTTGGTTCGGTAGTATTGTGGTCCGGTGGTGGTTGGTTTGGGGTTTGATTCGGTGGTAGGTGAGTGGCTTTGGTTCGGTAGTGGGTGCATAGCTTGGTCCGGTGGTGAGTGGTTAGCTAGTTCGGTAAGTAACGGAGGATGTTTGGTTCGGCTATGAGATGGTCCGGCTATACCTTGGAGAATGGTTGGTTCGGCTATGACTTGGAGAATGGTTGGTTCGGCTAGGAGCTGGTCCGGCTATACCTTGGAGAATGGTTGGTTCGGCTATGACTTGGAGAATGGTTGGTTCGGCTAGGAGCTGGTCCGGTTAGTGGGTGGTTCGGCGAGGCCTTGGAGGTGCGTTGGTGCATGGCTCGGTGGTGGTGGAAACGCACCCAACATTTGCCCCCCAAAGTGGGGCATATGCCATCGTATGTCCCGCTTTGTTTCGAGTTCATTCGGTTTTAAGTGTTCAACCGGCTGGTTCGGTCGCCCGTGTTTGCCTATAAGTATGGGCTTCGCGCCTCTATTCACCCTTCACCTTTTGAGATAGCCGAATCACCCAAGTGCCGAATCACCTAAAGGGCCGAATCAACTAAGTACCGAATCACCTAAGTCTCGAATCGCCTGAGTGCCGAATCGACTAAGTACCGAATCACCTAAGTCCCGAATCGCCTGAGTGCCGAATCGACTAAGTGCCGGTCCAGGTGTGTTCTCTTCTGCCTAATGAGATTGGGAGTTTGAGCTTATAAATGCAATTCTAGTCTTTATACAGTCGCTTATTTACTTCCTTCATTCTAACTACACACCTCTTTGTATTTGCAGATAAATGTCTCATAAAGTGGAAACTCGATTAGAAAAGAAGAAAACACAGGACAGAGAAGAGCCTTCCTCAGTGCCCCCGGCTCAGCCAGGATCTGCTCGTCATGGGCCCACCCCGAGATCATTGGTGGATGGATATGGTCCTCAGGAACTTCTTAACTTGCCTCCTGATTGCTTCCCTAGCTCACTCAAGGGCGAGCAACTCGATGTTATATCTCGCTCTTTCGGGATCGACCGAGCGTGCATGTTATTGCCGGCTGCGGGAGTGATGCCGTATGATCCTCCCGAAGGATTTTTTGCCTACAGCAGATACCATTGCATGTGTGGTGCCATCCCACCTCTCAACGCCTAGGTAGTCAGCTTTCTCACATATCTAAAGGTAGCTCCATTCCAGCTTCAGCCCAACTCTTATGCCATTCTAGTGAGTCTCTTTGTTATCTTCCAGAGGAGATATGGGCGTCCTCCTTCCAACCGGGAGATCCGATATTTGTACAACTTGAGAGGCTACAAGAAGGGGTCTCCCTACATCAGCTTGGAATCGGCCGTAACCTTTAAGCCGGTCCTGGATTTATACTCCAAGTACAACATGTTCAAGAAGGAATGGTTCTTTGTCAGGGACGATTCCGTTTCTATTCGGCGCTTCACCTCCGGATGTAAGTCAAAGCTTTATTTTTAATTCCCGCTCTGGTTGCAATACTCTTTCTTATGTGTTTTTATTTTTTGCTAGTGACAGGTGGTTTTGCGGTCGTGGAGAATGATCGCCTGGTTCAGACGGCAGCAGAAATAGAAGCTATTACTGGGAGAGATAAGTCGGCTGCCTACCTGATCAGGAAGGCTACACTCTTGGAGTACAACTTGATCCTTCCACAGCAGTCCGTGGTCAAGCAGAGGGACACGGCTGAAGAGAAGGCCGCCCAAGCTAAAGAAGGGGCCGAGCCGAAGAGCAGTAAAAGGAGGCCCTTTGTGAAACACCCGGTTGCTGGGGGGAAGAAGCTCAAAAAGTCTGACGGTCCCTCTCCCAGCACATGTCCAAATATCCCGGAGGAGGGAGAAGTGGAGGAGGAACAGGGCGAAGATGGAGGAGAAGGCGCTGGAGGTGGCGACGGTGTCGGGGCTTTGTCTTCTGGGAAAGTAGGCGAGGTACAAGAGTGGATGGATGACGCTTTCCGCCAAGCCTTCGAAGGTTCGGAGGGGACGGAGAAGTCCAAAAGAGCCGATAAAGTTGGGACTGGTGTTGATTTATCTTCCGGGAGCGCCTTTACTGAAGCAACTTCGGCGGTTCAAGGTGAATTTCTCTTTACTCTTTTAATTCTTGAATGATGGCTTAATACATATTGGTGACACTTGGTTTTCATATCAGGAGCGGGTAAAACGGCCAAGACCTCAGATCTTCGGCACAGGCTTGAACAATACAGGCTTTCCAAAGCTACCGCCAAGCCGAAGCCTTCTGCTAACCGCCCGGGAGACATAGTCGGCTATCGTCCTCTTCTCGGAGTTATCGAAGAAGATATACGGAAGAGGAGTCGATCTTCGTCTGAACCTCTTCTTGAACCCCCGGCCCCATTCCAGCCTATTCACGACATTACAGAGGAGGATACCGAGCTTATTACCTTTCTCCATCTGTCTGAGAACCCAATTGTCATCCCCATAGCTCATCCTGGCTTAGCACGCAATCCATTTGCGGGTCATCCGGACCTGGACCCGGCATATCATGACATCTCTTTTGATGAGGTTACTGGCGAGCACCTTCTTCCTCGCAATCCTATGGTAAGGGTGCTTGATGAGGCCAAGTCCCTGGACCTTGATTTGCTTACTACTCGGGTTGTCGCTATGGGGAACGAAGCTAAAGCAAATATCGACCGGGTTGCTGAGGAGACTAGGAAGTTGATGGGGCATCATGCCCGACTGGTCAAGGCCGAGGAGGAAATTGGGAGTGCCAACATAAGACTGCGGCTAGTGGTTTCCGACCAGGCTAAGCAACTTGTTGATCAGGCCATCCAGATCTCTCAGCATGAGGCCGCCTCCGGACGTCTAAAGAAAACTATGGAAGAGGCCAGCCGGGCCGAACTGCGGAAAATGGAGGCTACTTGCAAGGAACGGATTGATATGGCCATTGCCACGGTGGACGAGGTTCGGAAAGTGGATCTTGAGCAGATAGAGGAGTTATCTGGGAAGCTTGAGGCCGCAGAGCTTGCTCAAGCCAAGTTGAAGGAGGAGATGGAGGCGATGCGGAAATCCCTTCAGGCTGACTGCTCGAGATACCGATTGGAGAGAGATGCTGCTGTTGTAAGGTTGTCGGCTTCCGAGGCCTGGACGAGGGAGCTTGAGGAGAATGAGGGGATGATGGACGAAATGCTCCAGGATATGTACTTCCGTACTTGGAAGCAGGGCAACCTCTCCTGGATGGATGATTATCCCCGGGTCATGGCTAGGGTTTATCTTCGGGCTTTGGAGGAGGCTAGGGCTGATGCGGATAAGGAGGGTGGTGTGCCCTTCAGGATGGATGTGGTTACCGCCCAGTTTACCAAGGAGGAGAAGGTGGCGGTGAAGGAGGGCATGCGGTTGCTTGCAGTTGAGGAGGCAGGTGTGCAAGTGGAGGATGATGATCATGATGATCAAGGAGCAGATGTTGGTAAGTTTTCCTTTCTAGTCTTTCCGTTAACTTGGTCGTTTATCACTAATGAATTCTTTCTCTGATCGGACAGGCGGGCAACATTACAAGGATAAGACTCCGACGCAGCCGGCTCCTTGATTAGACCTGGATATCTTTTTGTAGACTTGACATTGTTGTATATGTTAGTCTTAAAACAGTAACGTAACTCTTAGGTTGTAATTATTGCTACTTGTAATAAATAGCTCTATTCTTGACATGTAATTCTTTAACTTAAGCTGATTCTGTTGTCTTTTGAATGTTTTTTGCTATTTTGACATGTTGTATGAGAAATATAGCTATGTATATTCTTGTAATTAAACTGTGTTTGATGTCACGTTCTTGTTTAAAACATAATTTCATGACTTGCAATGTTAGCGTGAGGTGTGAATAAATTATAGCCACGTGTTTACTCATGAAAGAAGGAAATACCGCCCTTTATATTTTGCTGGTGGATGGCAGCTTTGAATGTCTTGTGTAACCAAGTACGGAATGCGGTCCAGTATCTTGCCATGAGTGTCTGCTTCCATTAGCGAATGTCTCTTGTTCTGCGTCCTGTACTTCAGGGATTGTTACAGAGGATAGGAGAAAAGTTTCTTAAATAAAATTGAAATATGTGAAATAGCAAAACTTCCAATCACGGAAGGCCTTCGATGTGCTTAAGTTCGTGGCAAACGGGCTTTGTAGTCACTTTCCCTAGCTGTGGGTCTTGGAGACATTTGTCACCCATCTTATGCCTCCGCGGGGAGTTAATTCTTTTTTACCACAGCCGCACTTAAGACACATCGGAGCCGAGATCGCGCACAGTAACTACCCAGGACATTATGGCCCGTAATCGTGGGTATTATTCGATTTACTGTGGCCGGCTAGCGTGGGTGCCGATCGTCAACCGTGAACTGCCCCTGGCTGGCCACACCTTATGTTGGGGCTTATAGTCGGTTCACAGTTGCCGGCGAGCCGAACGCCGTAATGAGCTGCCTCAGCTATAATCGGCCTTCTCGGTGGCTTATAATCGGCTCATTACAGTTGGCTTTAAGGGCCGTCGCAAGCAATGAGTTAAACCGCAGCAGATGGATGCCGGAGTAAAGGTGTCTCATTGGCGAGGGCATAGATTCGCATAGTACCTGTTAGGTCTTGTCCAGGTGAAGTTGCGTTGAGGAGTGCTTTGAGTGGAAATGCTATACGCATGGGATTTTGTTCAATAGAAAAGGATAAAGTTAACAAGCAGCCAAGATATAAAGGAACAAGTTAAAAAAGAGACAAGGTTTTTTAAAGTGGTTCGGCACGAAAAGGCCTACGTCCACTGATTCTCTTTGTTAATTCACTTTATATAGGCAGTACAAGTTAAGAAAAGTATCGACGGAGGTGTTGGATGTTCCATGCCCTTTGGAACACCTCTCCGTCCACTGTTGACAAAATATAAGCTCCATTGTGGAGATCTTTATGAATTACATATGGTCCATCCCAGATTGGATCTAGTGCTCCGGGGCGAGGGAAGATTCTCTTGAGGACAAGATCCCCTTCTTGTAAGGTACGATTGTAACGAACCGATATTTCCAACCATTCGCATCCATTATAAGTGTATAGGTAGACACTCATGCCGGAGTTGAATTGCTCAAAATACCGCGTTGTAAATAAAATTTGGCAAATCTCAGAGTATACAGTAAATATATATAATCACAGATCACAGACACAGAGTAAAATAATGCAGCGGAAGTAAAAGAGATAGTAGTTCATGAAGCTACTATATAAATATAACAAAGTTACATAAGATACAACAGAAGGAATAGAGTACAACAGAAGTCTCAAGACATAGAAGTCTACTAATACAAGAGCTTAAATAGAACAACAGACTGAACAGATAAAACCAGATAGCAGCTGGATAAGGATGATCTCCAGTAGTCCTAGCTCCGTGAAGATGAAGTCCAACTGATACTCAGGCTGACCCGAGCGTAAAATAAAACATAAACACTCGAGTCAGGATATACATACTTATACAATGTAAACCAACTCAAGTGAACTGTAGTAAGGTACAAGTAACTTAGAAGATGCTTGGGACCGCCCATCCTCTAAGGATCCGTTAAACTATCTACTATGTAGTAATATTCACTATTATAATAGTGTCTAAATAAGTAAAGTATATTCATATCGGAAAATAGCGTTAAGGGGATGGAGAACCTTAACGCGGTCGGATCTTAAAATCATAATCGTAGTAAAGCTCGATATGGTAGGTGACACGACACAACTAGGCAATGCCAGGGTAGATATACCAATTACGCACACGGACTGATGGATACGCATAGCAGCCACTACCGTTCCACCTCGGACAACATTCCCAAATCGGAGGATGGCCATCTAGTCAAATCACAAGTAAGAGTATAATATCGAAGAAATGCGTCCGAGAAGAGGTGCTACCTCACTGGTCCGAGATCGCTCCTGTTTTAGCCACCTTATGCCAACTCACGGGAGTTGGGTCCACGTAACATACCTCAAGAACGTCGCCACCATCCTACTTCATTCTGGAATCTCCACCGCGTACACAGTTGCCAAAGTGGTTTTCGGTAAGACAGAGAGTATGTCCATATCCGATCCCGGTCTCTTTAACAACCCAACGTTATTATAACCCGTGGTTATAAGTTTTAAAACAGTTTATACTTCAAAATAGAATATCATTTCAATCCAAATCTTTATCAAAATAAAGATTAAATCAATTCTAAACCATTTCCATATTTTTAAAATATCATATCATTTCAAAACTTCATTTCAAATCATTTTAATATTCCAAATATCATTTGAGTTCAAATCTAAATATTCAACTTTAAATACCCTTTAAATTTAAAAGGTATACTCATTTATTATCATTTGAAGTCACCTTTTAAATAGTTATATTCCAATCAAATAATTCATTTAAACCTTTTAAAAGTGTAATCATTATATTTTCAAATCAAGTATTCAATTTCCAAAGTTTCAAACCATTCTGAGTTCGTTTACTAAGTCAAAAACCCTAATTATTGAAATTTCAGCATTTCACAGCATTTAAAAAAACAACTGCTATAGGTTATATTTGAAAACATTTTATTTAGCAAAACAATATTTATAAATTGCTATAATAGTTCAATTTAAAACAAAATCATGTTTCAGCCTACTGCAGTCCTTAACAAGTGCTACAGTAGCCCTTTTATTAGTTCAGGTTCAATTTTTAGTTTCTGCTACAATAGCACTTACCAAGTACTATCATAGCCTTAGTTCATTTTAGAGTTTTGGTTCACTTTATAATCCACAACACTTAACAAGTGCTACAGATTTCCCTAGTTCATAACTTATAAAATCATACATTAAAATATTCATTTAAATCCTTTAACTGATTTATTTTTAAAAGAATTTTTTTTTCACATTAAAACCAAAACTTACAAATTCGCTTATTACATTCATTTAAACATTTAAACTTAAACTACATTTTTCCACCAATTTAAAACTAAATTTTCATTTCAATTGAATTAACTTAAGTTTCCATCTTTTCTTTTAGTCAAAATTTCAAATTTATAACATAGAAAAATCATTTCTATTCTAAATAAATCACTTAAAAATTCGATTTAAATCAATTTAATATTTTTACAATATTTAAATTATTTAAAGGTATCAAGAAAAATACAGAAAAATAACCACGGGTCTGTATAGTATTTTCTAGCCTAAGTCAAGTGATACGGATACTATATCATTTCAATCCGTAATTTACAAAGAAAAATCCGGGTTTTATCATTTCAAACCCGCAATCCCAAGTAAATAAAATTTTATTAAAAATCGTTCAGGCCTATCATTTCAGCGCATAACGACCTTCCCTTATTCTAAAGTCCGTTCGGGTATGTATCATTTCAACCCATAGTGATTCTATTCTACAGGGAACTTGTAGTGTGATTTAACAGAATAGAATAACAGTAAAATAAGAACAGAATATAACAGATGATACGATATGCAGGTTTAACAATTAACATCAACTATAAATAAATCACAGGTAGTTATAACATCATTTATTTGTTTATTTATTTCTACACATTCAGTTGCGGTCGTTTCACAATCATATAAGTATGGATATTCGTGTGAGATTTACTCACCTCTACGGAGCTGGAGATTCGGAAAAGAAATACGATGCCTAACGGAAGCACGCGAATAGCACGATCAGTTGTTAGCGGATGCGCCAACTAGATTCAAACCAAAAGCACAATAAGAAATCAAAGTCTAAGATTGTATGAATAACAAATTTTCAAATGAAGCGACAAACGGAAAAGAACAAGTTGAACATTGAAAGCACTAGCCCGACCACCTTTAAAACATAGATTATAACTTTAAATTTCATAAGGTGACAAAACATCCCTTTTTCAAAGACAAAGGTTTGGAAAAAAAATATAACTTCAAATAGACTATAACTCCAACATTTCACAAAAGTAACAAACAGTTGTTGTTCAATCTCTTTTTTTTTATAACAAGAGTCAGGGCAAAAATAGACAAGATACAAAGGTGACCAACCAAACTTGTACATTTAATTTTAAACAAATGCTAGTGGAAAATAGGCTCGGCTACCAAAACAAGGGGAACCAAACAATTTCTTTTTTTTTTCTCTGGTTCTCGTACAAGGTCAGAGGCAACAAAATTTAAAATTAAAACAAAGTTAGTCTGGCAATATAACTTTGAAAATAAAATGTAAAGGCGACAAAACAATTTTCATTGCTCAGGTTCACATACAAGAGGCTCGGACTTGAGGAGGGGTTGGATTCGTGGGGTCTCGGTGGTGGCAGGCTGGGGTAGGGGCTGCTCACGATGGTGGATAGGCTGGGTTAGGAGGTGACGTGGTGGTGATCTCAGCATGGGGTAGGGCTGACTGGGTTCGGTGGGGTGACGTTCGTGGTTGGCAGGGCTGGGTTCGGTGGAGGACTGGAAAGTGGTGGCATGCGTAGGTCTGGCGAAGGGGTTCGTCTTGGTGGGTGAGCGAAGGCGTGGGACCGACGGTTGAGTCGCCTGGGTGGTAGGCTGGTCACGTGGTGGGTGGTGATGGTCTGGTCACGGTTGGGTGGAGGTGGTGACGAGGCTGGGTGTTGGTGGGTGGTAGGCTTCGATCGTGGTGATCTGGAGGGGTTTCGGTGATGGTCTAGGCTCGAGTAGAGGTGATGAGGCTGGTGACTGACTTCGGTTGGGAAAATATAAGTTAGGAGGTGGCAAAGCATGGTTCAAGGAGAAATGGGTATGAACAAACAGCAAACAGCCTAGACAAAAAATAAAAAAATAAAAGAAGAAGGCATGTGCTTACCTTTTTGCACTGCTCACGAGATTTGAAACAAAAGCCACAGAGAATGCTTTTGAGAAATGATGATTTGAACAATAGAAAATGAACAGTTGTCTACTTTTGTAGAAAGAAGGCAACGAAAAGTTTTTGAACTGTAGGCAAATTAAGGCAGTAAATAGAGTTGAACGGTAGGCAAAGAATATTATTAAGTTTGAACGAAACGTAAGGAAGATAAAGGGGAATGGAATGATTCTCACGCGCACAATTCAATGCAAGATTTAATTGAAATTTTCAAACTGAAAATATACAGCTGAAATAGCACTATTAACGCAAGAAAAGATCAAATGGACAAAGAACAACGAACGTAAAGTGTAACGCCCAAAGTAACGTACAACCGTTACTTGTTTCTTTTATTTAATAAATTTAAAAATGTTAACGGTTTCTTAAAAATATAACGTATCTTTTTAAACCAAAATTAAAATAGCTATTATCATCATTAATAAAATTTGATTCTAATGTAAAGTTAAGAACGGACATAAATATACGTAACGAAATGTAAAGTTTAAATTTTTCGTTTCACACAAATTACTACACTTTATATTTAAATCAATATTTTAAAATTGTATAATTTTAAACAAAATTTCGTTTAAAAATTTTGGGCTGTTACACTCTCCCCCACTCAAAGCTTTTCGTCCTCGAAAAGGAACGAAGAAGGAAAACAAAGAAAGATAAGACAGAATAGAAAATCAAGAATATAAGCACGAAAAGATTCTCTAGAGTCTGAATCACCCTTTTTACTTGAGCGACGGTCCATAGATGGAAAACAGTGTTCAGATTCCAAAATGAGTAACAAAGATTATAAAAAGATTTCTAAACAGACTGGTATAAGCAATAGCCTTCCCATTTTGTAACGAGATAAGAGAAATAAGGACAACCACAAGATAGTTTGAAAAACAAAATAAGATAATAAATTTGAAACAATAATGCTTTGAAATCATAACAATTTAGGGATGTTTATCATTTGGAAATCATATTACTAAAATCATAACACTTTGGAAATGTTATTCCTAAAAAGTACAAAATACTTAGAAAATCATAACACCTCTTTTCAAATAATCTTCCTTTAAACCATTTTAATTCAAGGTCAAATAATATTCTTTTTAAAGTTGTAGCATTTCTAAGTTCATTCAATTATAAAATTTCCAAACATTGTATTTTCAAAATAGCAGCACTTATAAAATGCTAAGTAGATATATTAGTACTTCAAATCAGTTTAATTCCAGAAATATTCATTTGGATATCATTTAACTTATGACTTATTAAAACAAACTTTTATGAATGGAATATCCAAATTAAACTATACTTCGTTTATTAAGTCAAAAGCTCACTATTTTACTTAGCTCTTAATTTAACACATAACCTAACACTTTATTTAAAATACCTATTTCACAAATAGATATTCCTTTAATAAGTTACACTTAAAATTTCCCTTTTGAAAAACCAAATTCTCAATTATCAATTTTTAGTGATGTTAAAATACATTTTAACTATTTAAATCATAATCATTCATTTTTCAAGACATATCTATTTCATAAATAAAATATTTATATAGCAAATATAACAATCAAATTTCTTTGTACATTTATTCATTTAGACATCAATTAAACTATGAATTCAAGTTAAATAAACTTTATTACCAAAATGTCCAATTCCAATGTATTTTATTTTATCTATTCAAAGATACATTATTATTTTTTTGAAAAAGGGTTCAAACTTTTCTATTAAGAATATAAAAACAAGTCCAACAATACAAAAGCCTAATAACCAGGCCCAAAGACAATACAAACACAAAACAAAACTATACAAGTTGGGCTTGAAATAGAAGCATCCCAACACCCAACAGCTAGCCCAAGATCTGGAAGAATCCAGAAAGATCCAAACCCAGTTCGAACAAGAAAAAGGCAATACGACTCCTTCTTTCTCTTCATATCTCAACTCTTTCCAAAAAAGCTTCACGAGAAACAAAAATGGCTGCCATCAGAGATCTAAACTCCTTCTTATACTTCCGATGCGACGAAGTAACAGCGAACACACTAAAAGAAACAACAGAGACTCGTACTACAATCCCTCCAAAACCATTAGAGTAAGTATGCTAACTGAAATGTCTACTACTTTGTTCCTTAAAACTTCAGACTTACGAAGTTTATTATGATGCCAGGACAGAGATACTAAAAATCTAAGTAACCTTCATCGAGAACTTAGAAGATCAGATCTGAGATTCAGCTCAGATCTGAGAATTTTGAATGACCATATGAACGTAAGCTCTTCCTCGAGACATCAATAAGCAAGATAAGTATTTGATTTAGCTACCTTAGTCCTCACTAGAGCTGGTTCCTCTGAAACTACTAATCTGTCCGTAATAAATCATTGACTTGTTATCCAGGACGAAACCACAGATCTTTCAAACAACCAGTACCAGAGGATACTCCTTCTTCCAAAAAGATGTCATCTTTATTATGGGATGACTTCGTACGCAGAGATACTCAAAGGAGAAGGAGGAAGTCTTCCCTAATCATCTATACAAGCTAAGTCTTTAATTCCCAGTCTAAAAGATGCTTCCTTTTTTTATGCAATTGGGCTGACTTCTAATTGAACAGGTCAGGAAGAACAGGACCTCAGAACTCTCCATCAACTACCTCTTTCAGATCTTAGAAAGAAACTTTCATCCCTCGAGAAGAAAAGATAAGATGATATAACCAAACTTATTTTTAACTTTATTCAATTCGAGAGAAAACAATCTGAAATATTTTCTTGATTGCCCAGAGCAAGTTTGAGACACTCAGATCTACCTGCAACCTTCATTCTTTCCAGCTAATACGATAATTATTAAGAATTGTAATTGATAATGTAATTATAAAAAAGAAGCAAGAAGATGTAAATTAAAACAGGTACATAAAAACCTGGAGCAGGATCAAAGATCTGGAGAAAGGCAGAGAAGAAACTACTTATGATAATTCAGCAGAAGCCCCACTTCTAAATTGGAAGGTATATCCCCATTTCAATGCAATTGATCCATTAAAGACAGTGATATTCTTGAAATGCTTAGATTTAATCATTCTGATATTCATAGTCTGGAATATATTGTGACAAATCTGCATCCTATCCTTAAATCGATTTTGAAAAATCCTATCATTCCTTTCTTTCCAAATGTGCCAGACACAGGCCGATAATGATAGTTGAAACAAGTCCGAGTTAAGGTTTTTAGAGCTAGAAAGAAAAACAATTTTCTGTAAATCGTCCCTCAAAGAGAAGGATAATAAACTTCTCGGAAATTTGAAAATTTTTTTACAACTCCACAACCACACCTGTTCTGTAAAATTACATTGAAAAAATAGATGGTCTATGTTTTCAATGTAATTATTACAGATAACACAGTTTTGATCAACAACAATCTGTTTCTGTATAAGTCTTTCTTTAGTTAACAGATAATCATTTATGGCTTTGAAAAGGCATACCGCCATCTTAGGGACATGAATGTTATTCCAGACCAAAGACGCCCAACTTTTAATTTCAAAATTGGATCGAACCGACTTCCAAACTTTCTTGAACTGATACAAACCATCCTTGGAACACTTCCAGGACTAGAAATCCCTCTCACAGTTCTTGTGGATCTTAACACCTTCAATTTCAGCATGTATTTGAAATAAGAAACTATAAGTGTCCCATTTCCACTTCCCATTACTTAAAATCTTACTAAGAGACATGTTTTCCGTTCCGGTTCTAAAAGCTGAATCTCTCCCAATACGTTCCATAATAGAGCTGCCATTTAACCAAGGATCATACCAGAGAGAAGTAGATTTACCATCAGCAATATTAAGAGAAAGACATTTTAGAGCTTCAACTCTGTTTTTTAAAATAAATTTCCATACCCCCGAATCATCCGAACGCTGATTAATTTCCCAGATACTTTTACGACCAATATATTTACAATGAATAAGATTCGCCCAAATACCTTCTTTATTAATTACTTTCCATATCAATTTAACGTATAAAGCTTTGTTCATCTCTTCAAGATTTCTCAATCCCAAACCTCCTTCTTCTTTTTGTTTACACAGAACCTCCCAAGGAATCTTACTGCTGCGACTTTTCCAAAGAAAATTCAAGATCAAATGTTATATCTTTTGAATAGTAGAAACTGGAATGCAAAAACACTGCATCCAGAACTGAATAATCGGGTAAATGGTAGATTTGATTAGTTCCAGTCTCCCGGCTAAGCTCAACATTCTATTTTCCCAACTAACAATTCTAGCCTTAATCTTCTCTATCAAAGGAAAACAATCCTTGTCTCTTAGATTAGCACTTGACAAAGGAATTCCCAAATACCTTATTGGGAGGTCCGATTGCTGAATATTGAGAATTTTACTTATGTCATTACAGCAATCCACCCCTTTCCCAAAGAAAACATTAGATTTCTCAAAGCTAAGCTCCAAACCAGAAACCCTCTTCATGGTCTTAAAAACATCACTTATAGCAATTGCATTATTAACGTTGGCTTTAGTAAAAATAATAATGTCGTCAGCGTAGATTAGATGTGTAACTTTATTTTCGAAATCTGCAATAGGAGAAATAAGACCATCTCTGACTTTTCCTTCCATCAGAAGAGTAAAATACTCCATCACCAGAGTAAAAAGTAAAGGGGAAAGCGGATCACCTTGTCTAAGACCATTAGAACTCTTAAAATAACCATGCGCTTCACCGTTAGCAATAATGGAAAACACGGGGGTCTTAATTAAGTTTTCTATTAATCTTACCCATTTATTAGGGAAGCCTAGACTTATAAGCATGTGTATGACAAAAGATCGATTGATCGAATCATAAGCTTTTTTTAAATCAACTTTAATACACATGTATTTATTATTCTTTCTACCTAGTCCCCTGATAATTTCATGGGCAAACAGAATACCATCCCCTATAGATCTACGTTTAATAAAAGCCGTCTGATTCGGGGATACCAGCTTATCTAAGAAAATAACTAATCTGTTACAAAGGATTTTGGTGAACACTTTATATAAAGTATTACAACAAGCAATGGGTCTAAAATCTTGAATACGAGAAGAATGTTCTTTTTTTGGGATCAAATGTAAAAACGTATGGTTCCATTCGCTAATAATAAGACCTTTATTAAAAATATCGTTCAGAGTTTTGAAAATCAAGTCTTTAGCAAGAAACCAGTGAACTTTATAAAACATCGAGTTAAAACCGTCCGGACCTGGGGAAGAAGAATCTTTAATATCCCACAAAGCAAATCTAATTTCTTCCAAAGATATTCCATCATTCAAAAAATTAGATCCATAATCAGAAATTATCGATTTACAAATAACCTCTGGAAATTGATCACCAGATGGGAGGTTGAAAATACTTTTGTAAAAACCAATAGCCGAATCTACAAACTTTTCTTCCGGAATTACCTTCCCATCTATGCCAATGTTGGTAAATCGATTTCTACTTCTCTTGCTAGACATTTTGGCATAGAAAAATGCAGAAGCTTCATCACCCATCGTCAGCCATTCACATTTAGCCTTTTGTTTGGCATCCAAGAACTCTTTCTTCAAAGTTATTTCCAAGTTGTTCCTGGCAGTGTGGAATTCCATAGCTAAACTGTGATCATAAGAATTTTCCAACAATTTCTGAAGACGAGAACAATTCTCTCTCTGAACACTAACCTCTTGTTTGGTGTCTCGAGAGTTAGCACTCCATCTCTTAAGGTCTTTCTTGATTTTCTTGAGGATGCTAATGATTTGAAACAAAGGCCTATCAGTAGGATTAGAAACCCAATTCTTCTCAATCAAGGGAAAATAATTATCACAAAGAGACCAGTGATTCATATATCTGAACGGTCTATTCTTTACCCGAGGCGATGCATAGAGAGAAACAAGGACAGCATTATGGTCGCTCACTGAGGGTGGCAAAAATTCAGCCGATAAATCAGTAAATAAATTGATCCAATCTAGATTAGCAAATACCCTGTCAATTTTGGAGAAAATGTTTCGACTCGGACCAAACCACCAAGAAAATTCATAACCTTTGACATTGATCTCATTAAGCCCAGTACGATTTGACATGTCATCCAGTTCAAATAAATTACCAAAATTAACTAGATTACCTCCTTTTCTTTCTAAAGGACTCCGAATACAGTTAAAGTCCCCAAGAACAAGCCAAGGTCTAAAAATACTGATAGCATCCTCTTGTAAATTCTTCCATAGACTACTTCTTAATGAAGCAAAATTATGTGCGTACACAAAAGTGAGATTACATTTGAATTTCGAGGTATTAATCAGTTCTATGGAGATATGTTGATCGCTCATACTAACAAAGTTAAAATCCCAAGAATCTCCGTTAATGAAAACCAAGATCCTACAATTAAAATAACAAGAAACATTACTAAAAATTTTCCAATTGCCATCTAACTCTGTTTCCAACTTCAAAATATCCGATAACAACAACTTATTTTCCAAAATACCAAAACAACTGATTTTGTGCTTCTCAATAAGTTTTCTCACTTCTCCCAATCTGTTGGGGTTATGAAACCCTCTTACATTCCAGCAGGCTATATACATTATTAAACCTTGTTATAGCGGGTCCTCAATGACCTGTTACTTGAGGATTCCCCTGTGTCTTCTGTTGGGATACCTAGCATCTGAACCCACTTGGGATTCTTACGAACAAGCTTATCCTTCTGAATGTTCACAAACTCTTTGTCTTGAAGGATAGGAGTAGGAATCTCCTCATGAATATCCTGGTTTTGGTCTGCATTATCATAAGTATTCTTTCCCTCTGCCTTCTCTAACGAACTTGTATCCTGATCCAGATCGTTCTGTACCTGTAAATCAATACAATCTTCAGTGCCTCTTCTACAATTAACATTATTAGTTATACAATCATCAATAAAAATATTATTAGGAAATAAAGATGTGGGAACAGAAGGAGATTCCAATGATGACGAATGGCGTTTAAGAATGATTTTATGGGGAGATGGTGACTTCTGAGGCGATAGGCTCAAAATACTGGCTCCCGGGGTAGTTGGAGAAACAGGTAGAAGAGACTCTTGATCAGGTGGAACTACCAGCCTGGCTAACAGGGATCGATCTTCACTAACTCCTACCTCGGTGTGAGTGGCAGGTTCTGACCCTAGAGCTTCTAAGGTTGCCCCCTCACAACGCCTATCTGAGGATGCATCTCCTTCTACGTCCTGAACTGACTGTCTATCTTCTGATTGTAATTGGACAGAACAAGAATTACCTCTAATTTCTGTCTCCAATCCTTCGACCACAATCTGAGTTCTATCCCAAATACCTTCCTTAGGAAGGCACTCAGCACTTAAACTTCGATTATCAATAAAATCTACTGAATGAGTAGTATCATTCGGAGCCTCCCCAGTAGGGACCACCTCCATGGAATTTCTACTGCTTTCATGGGAAGAATCATTGAGGCATCTACCCTTCAACTGATTTTCAAGATCAATAGAATTCCCATTGCCGTTCTCCACCCTCACTACATCTTCATTAACTTCAACAACTACCCCAGGATTATCCTTATCAGAAATAGGATCTTGAATCTGTTTTGGAACCCAGGTCTTAGTCATTGGGCATTCATCAGTTACATGACCAAAACACACACACTTACCACAAATGGGAGGGGGATTCTCATATTCCACCTCCTGGTTAAAGCTCCTCCCATTGTCATCCATTCCTTCTATAATTTTGGGCATGCCAAAAATAGCATTTACTTCAACCAGGACTCTGGCATAAGCTAATCTAGATTTGTTTTTCGTGGCCTCATCCATCTTAATAGGAATACCAATGATGCTAGTAAGAGCACTAATAGCCTTGTTCCCCCAAAGATTAAAACTTAAACCCGGGAGTCTAACCCACATAGGAATAGAGGTAAGTAGATCTCTATCTGTTTTCAAGTCTGGAGTTAGTCTCTTCATGATAATCAAATTCCGATCCATAAACCAAGGACCAGACTTCAGAATCGTATTACAATCCTCCTCAGATCCAAATCTAACTACAAAAAAACCATTATTTCTTGACTGAACAGAAAAAGGTTTCTTTGTAACCCAAACCCTATTGGCATACCCTTCAAAAGTTCTCAACCATGGTTTGTACCCAACCACGTACAGTAAAATACAAAACTCCCAACCTCCCTCCGCTTCTTTAATAGCGGCAGAGGTAAGGGAACCAATCCTTTTACCTTTCTCTATTTTAGGTTCAATAAACTCAAGATCTAGATTACCTAGGTCCCCAACCGCACCAACTTTCACTGCCTCACTGTAAGAGAATTTTTTGGCGTTATCAGAAACAGTAAATTTGATTTTCGGAATATTGCCAGGCTGCAGGACTTTCTGCTTCGATGATTTCGTAGGCTGCCCGGCAAATCTCGCATGAACATTCTTCCCCCTATTCCGATCTGGAAGAAGACCAGATCTGCTCGATCTTTGCCCTCCCAAATTTAGCCTTTGATCAGGACCAGTGGGCGCTGGAGCCTTGCCCCTTTTCCTTCTCACCTCCTCCCATCCTTCCTCATCCTGCAAACCCATGGCCCCAATTTGAGGAGAAAGAAATGAAGACGGAGAAGAAAAAACAGAGAAAAGAAGAAGATTTGGAAAACAAAAGAAGAAAGGAGAAAAGGGAAGAAACCCTAGTCTCCAGATCTAGATCTGGAAGCCATTGTTAAGCCATTGTAAAGCTTTTTTTTTTTTATAAAAAAAGATACATTATTTATTATACAATATATTCATTTCAGGAAATAACCATTGTTAAAATTCCTAGGTTAGACTTAAGGTTCCATATTAAATCAAATTTGATTATTAAGTTATTTAAATAAAATCTCTTTAAATTCTCTTTTTACTATTTACCTCTGTTAATCTTTTATAACTAAAATTTTAGTGTATAACATTTATTATAACCACTCAAATTTTATTTATAAAAGTCCTTTTTATATTGTATATTATCCAATTCCATATTCAACTTCTGTGTAATTTAGGTAAGTTATATTGGAATGAAATTGTGTGTTATACAAGTAAACTTTCCAATTCAATTATCTCAAGATTGAATCATTTATCCAAATTTTTTTTTCTTATAACTGAAATTATTCTTTAAAAAAAAAAATTTAAGAATTAAACTTCTGATTCCTTTCAACCATTTAGAGATAAGTAATTATATATACATAATATGTCAAATCAAATTTAAATCATATATCTATATATATTATAGTCCAGTCATATTTAGAGATTCAAATCAATTAGATTTTCCAAACAAAGCTGTAGTAAGACTACAGAACGGTTTCTTCATTTCGAAACTCGAAAATGAACGTCGATGATGCTGCAGTCATCACCGAAATTATTTTCCAGCGACCAAGAGAAGAGCACTTAATTTTAATTTTTTTTAAACTTTAAAATCCTTTAGAAACAAATTTCTATTTGGAAATACTTTAAATAATTTATCCTTTTAAAACTTTAAACACAAGGTTTGAAACCATCGGAAATTAAATTCTTTAACTTTCTTGTTTTAATTTCAGTTCCCAAATAAATTTATAAACAACTATTTATAAATTCATTTGTAGAACAATAAATGATAAATCAAGTATTATCATTTCAAATTGTCAATTTAAATCAATTTATTAAGTTCCATAAAATTATATATCCAAATTTATTTCACTAACCAAATTTTAAAATAATACTGTGTCAGTTTGTTCTGTCAAAGTGTTTTAGAAATCCTATCGATAGCGTTGATCAGACGAATCGATCGGAAACCCAAATCAACATCAACAACCCAAACAACACAACATATAGAACAAAACATAGATTTACAAGTACAATTCAAAATGTTTGGAGACAGTTTAGAAACAAAAGACAAGATGGTTAAACAGAGTAGAGATATGGGTAAGCTTAGATAAATCGCGGACAACCTTAATCGGGTCAATCGTGACTTAATGGATAAGATCAAATGTGGATTTTCTGGGGGTAAATCTACTTTCGATCTCAAGAGATAGAGTTTGGAATAATAAAAGATATTAGCATCTAAACCAAGGATAGATATAAATCTATGGTGAATCGATGCAAATTTGTAAAGGAGTTTCCTCCTTTACCAGAAAATTAGAATATTGGCAAGACAGCCAATTCACTATAAAGATCATTCGAAGTGGAGTTATGTGATACTCCAAAGTCAAAAGAAGATGAATAGTGAGGGACAAGAATGAATTTTGGAACCGCAGGGAACGTTCCAAAAATTCAAAGGAAATCGAATCAAAAGGAAGAGATTCAAACTCGAACGAAAGTGATTCTGTAAATAAATTTACCATACATTCTAAGTTTTGCCTCAAAGCCAAAGCTCTGATACCAACTGTAACGACCCGATATTTCCAACCATTCGCATCCATTATAAGTGTATAGGTAGACACTCATGCCGGAGTTGAATTGCTCAAAATACCGCGTTGTAAATAAAATTTGGCAAATCTCAGAGTATACAGTAAATAAATATAATCACAGATCACAGACACAGAGTAAAATAATGCAGCGGAAGTAAAAGAGATAGTAGTTCATGAAGCTACTATATAAATATAACAAAGTTACATAAGATACAACAGAAGGAATAGAGTACAACAGAAGTCTCAAGACATAGAAGTCTACTAATACAAGAGCTTAAATAGAACAACAGACTGAACAGATAAAACCAGATAGCAGCTGGATAAGGATGATCTCCAGTAGTCCTAGCTCCGTGAAGATGAAGTCCAACTGATACTCAGGCTGACCCGAGCGTAAAATAAAACATAAACACTCGAGTCAGGATATACATACTTATACAATGTAAACCAACTCAAGTGAACTGTAGTAAGGTACAAGTAACTTAGAAGATGCTTGGGACCGCCCATCCTCTAAGGATCCGTTAAACTATCTACTATGTAGTAATATTCGCTATTATAATAGTGTCTAAATAAGTAAAGTATAATCATATCGGAAAATAGCGTTAAGGGGATGGAGAACCTTAACGCGGTCGGATCTTAAAATCATAATCGTAGTAAAGCTCGATATGGTAGGTGACACGGCACAACTAGGCAATGCCAGGGTAGATATACCAATTACGCACACGGACTGATGGATACGCATAGCAGCCACTACCGTTCCACCTCGGACAACATTCCCAAATCGGAGGATGGCCATCTAGTCAAATCACAAGTAAGAGTATAATATCGAAGAAATGCGTCCGAGAAGAGGTGCTACCTCACTGGTCCGAGATCGCTCCTGTTTTAGCCACCTTATGCCAACTCACGGGAGTTGGGTCCACGTAACATACCTCAAGAACGTCGCCACCATCCTACTTCATTCTGGAATCTCCACCGCGTACACAGTTGCCAAAGTGGTTTTCGGTAAGACAGAGAGTATGTCCATATCCGATCCCGGTCTCTTTAACAACCCAACGTTATTATAACCCGTGGTTATAAGTTTTAAAACAGTTTATACTTCAAAATAGAATATCATTTCAATCCAAATCTTTATCAAAATAAAGATTAAATCAATTCTAAACCATTTCCATATTTTTAAAATATCATATCATTTCAAAACTTCATTTCAAATCATTTTAATATTCCAAATATCATTTGAGTTCAAATCTAAATATTCAACTTTAAATACCCTTTAAATTTAAAAGGTATACTCATTTATTATCATTTGAAGTCACCTTTTAAATAGTTATATTCCAATCAAATAATTCATTTAAACCTTTTAAAAGTGTAATCATTATATTTTCAAATCAAGTATTCAATTTCCAAAGTTTCAAACCATTCTGAGTTCGTTTACTAAGTCAAAAACCCTAATTATTGAAATTTCAGCATTTCACAGCATTTAAAAAAACAACTGCTATAGGTTATATTTGAAAACATTTTATTTAGCAAAACAATATTTATAAATTGCTATAATAGTTCAATTTAAAACAAAATCATGTTTCAGCCTACTGCAGTCCTTAACAAGTGCTGCAGTAGCCCTTTTATTAGTTCAGGTTCAATTTTTAGTTTCTGCTACAATAGCACTTACCAAGTACTATCATAGCCTTAGTTCATTTTAGAGTTTTGGTTCACTTTATAATCCACAACACTTAACAAGTGCTACAGATTTCCCTAGTTCATAACTTATAAAATCATACATTAAAATATTCATTTAAATCCTTTAACTGATTTATTTTTAAAAGAATTTTTTTTTCACATTAAAACCAAAACTTACAAATTCGCTTATTACATTCATTTAAACATTTAAACTTAAACTACATTTTTCCACCAATTTAAAACTAAATTTTCATTTCAATTGAATTAACTTAAGTTTCCATCTTTTCTTTTAGTCAAAATTTCAAATTTATAACATAGAAAAATCATTTCTATTCTAAATAAATCACTTAAAAATTCGATTTAAATCAATTTAATATTTTTACAATATTTAAATTATTTAAAGGTATCAAGAAAAATACAGAAAAATAACCACGGGTCTGTATAGTATTTTCTAGCCTAAGTCAAGTGATACGGATACTATATCATTTCAATCCGTAATTTACAAAGAAAAATCCGGGTTTTATCATTTCAAACCCGCAATCCCAAGTAAATAAAATTTTATTAAAAATCGTTCAGGCCTATCATTTCAGCGCATAACGACCTTCCCTTATTCTAAAGTCCGTTCGGGTATGTATCATTTCAACCCATAGTGATTCTATTCTACAGGGAACTTGTAGTGTGATTTAACAGAATAGAATAACAGTAAAATAAGAACAGAATATAACAGATGATACGATATGCAGGTTTAACAATTAACATCAACTATAAATAAATCACAGGTAGTTATAACATCATTTATTTGTTTATTTATTTCTACACATTCAGTTGCGGTCGTTTCACAATCATATAAGTATGGATATTCGTGTGAGATTTACTCACCTCTACGGAGCTGGAGATTCGGAAAAGAAATACGATGCCTAACGGAAGCACGCGAATAGCACGATCAGTTGTTAGCGGATGCGCCAACTAGATTCAAACCAAAAGCACAATAAGAAATCAAAGTCTAAGATTGTATGAATAACAAATTTTCAAATGAAGCGACAAACGGAAAAGAACAAGTTGAACATTGAAAGCACTAGCCCGACCACCTTTAAAACATAGATTATAACTTTAAATTTCATAAGGTGACAAAACATCCCTTTTTCAAAGACAAAGGTTTGGAAAAAAAATATAACTTCAAATAGACTATAACTCCAACATTTCACAAAAGTAACAAACAGTTGTTGTTCAATCTCTTTTTTTTTATAACAAGAGTCAGGGCAAAAATAGACAAGATACAAAGGTGACCAACCAAACTTGTACATTTAATTTTAAACAAATGCTAGTGGAAAATAGGCTCGGCTACCAAAACAAGGGGAACCAAACAATTTCTTTTTTTTTTCTCTGGTTCTCGTACAAGGTCAGAGGCAACAAAATTTAAAATTAAAACAAAGTTAGTCTGGCAATATAACTTTGAAAATAAAATGTAAAGGCGACAAAACAATTTTCATTGCTCAGGTTCACATACAAGAGGCTCGGACTTGAGGAGGGGTTGGAGTCGTGGGGTCTCGGTGGTGGCAGGCTGGGGTAGGGGCTGCTCACGATGGTGGATAGGCTGGGTAAGGAGGTGACGTGGTGGTGATCTCAGCATGGGGTAGGGCTGACTGGGTTCGGTGGGGTGACGTTCGTGGTTGGCAGGGCTGGGTTCGGTGGAGGACTGGAAAGTGGTGGCATGCGTAGGTCTGGCGAAGGGGTTCGTCTTGGTGGGTGAGCGAAGGCGTGGGACCGACGGTTGAGTCGCCTGGGTGGTAGGCTGGTCACGTGGTGGGTGGTGATGGTCTGGTCACGGTTGGGTGGAGGTGGTGACGAGGCTGGGTGTTGGTGGGTGGTAGGCTTCGATCGTGGTGATCTGGAGGGGTTTCGGTGATGGTCTAGGCTCGAGTAGAGGTGATGAGGCTGGTGACTGACTTCGGTTGGGAAAATATAAGTTAGGAGGTGGCAAAGCATGGTTCAAGGAGAAATGGGTATGAACAAACAGCAAACAGCCTAGACAAAAAATAAAAAAATAAAAGAAGAAGGCATGTGCTTACCTTTTTGCACTGCTCACGAGATTTGAAACAAAAGCCACAGAGAATGCTTTTGAGAAATGATGATTTGAACAATAGAAAATGAACAGTTGTCTACTTTTGTAGAAAGAAGGCAACGAAAAGTTTTTGAACTGTAGGCAAATTAAGGCAGTAAATAGAGTTGAACGGTAGGCAAAGAATATTATTAAGTTTGAACGAAACGTAAGGAAGATAAAGGGGAATGGAATGATTCTCACGCGCACAATTCAATGCAAGATTTAATTGAAATTTTCAAACTGAAAATATACAGCTGAAATAGCACTATTAACGCAAGAAAAGATCAAATGGACAAAGAACAACGAACGTAAAGTGTAACGCCCAAAGTAACGTACAACCGTTACTTGTTTCTTTTATTTAATAAATTTAAAAATGTTAACGGTTTCTTAAAAATATAACGTATCTTTTTAAACCAAAATTAAAATAGCTATTATCATCATTAATAAAATTTGATTCTAATGTAAAGTTAAGAACGGACATAAATATACGTAACGAAATGTAAAGTTTAAATTTTTCGTTTCACACAAATTACTACACTTTATATTTAAATCAATATTTTAAAATTGTATAATTTTAAACAAAATTTCGTTTAAAAATTTTGGGCTGTTACACTCTCCCCCACTCAAAGCTTTTCGTCCTCGAAAAGGAACGAAGAAGGAAAACAAAGAAAGATAAGACAGAATAGAAAATCAAGAATATAAGCACGAAAAGATTCTCTAGAGTCTGAATCACCCTTTTTACTTGAGCGACGGTCCATAGATGGAAAACAGTGTTCAGATTCCAAAATGAGTAACAAAGATTATAAAAAGATTTCTAAACAGACTGGTATAAGCAATAGCCTTCCCATTTTGTAACGAGATAAGAGAAATAAGGACAACCACAAGATAGTTTGAAAAACAAAATAAGATAATAAATTTGAAACAATAATGCTTTGAAATCATAACAATTTAGGGATGTTTATCATTTGGAAATCATATTACTAAAATCATAACACTTTGGAAATGTTATTCCTAAAAAGTACAAAATACTTAGAAAATCATAACACCTCTTTTCAAATAATCTTCCTTTAAACCATTTTAATTCAAGGTCAAATAATATTCTTTTTAAAGTTGTAGCATTTCTAAGTTCATTCAATTATAAAATTTCCAAACATTGTATTTTCAAAATAGCAGCACTTATAAAATGCTAAGTAGATATATTAGTACTTCAAATCAGTTTAATTCCAGAAATATTCATTTGGATATCATTTAACTTATGACTTATTAAAACAAACTTTTATGAATGGAATATCCAAATTAAACTATACTTCGTTTATTAAGTCAAAAGCTCACTATTTTACTTAGCTCTTAATTTAACACATAACCTAACACTTTATTTAAAATACCTATTTCACAAATAGATATTCCTTTAATAAGTTACACTTAAAATTTCCCTTTTGAAAAACCAAATTCTCAATTATCAATTTTTAGTGATGTTAAAATACATTTTAACTATTTAAATCATAATCATTCATTTTTCAAGACATATCTATTTCATAAATAAAATATTTATATAGCAAATATAACAATCAAATTTCTTTGTACATTTATTCATTTAGACATCAATTAAACTATGAATTCAAGTTAAATAAACTTTATTACCAAAATGTCCAATTCCAATGTATTTTATTTTATCTATTCAAAGATACATTATTATTTTTTTGAAAAAGGGTTCAAACTTTTCTATTAAGAATATAAAAACAAGTCCAACAATACAAAAGCCTAATAACCAGGCCCAAAGACAATACAAACACAAAACAAAACTATACAAGTTGGGCTTGAAATAGAAGCATCCCAACACCCAACAGCTAGCCCAAGATCTGGAAGAATCCAGAAAGATCCAAACCCAGTTCGAACAAGAAAAAGGCAATACGACTCCTTCTTTCTCTTCATATCTCAACTCTTTCCAAAAAAGCTTCACGAGAAACAAAAATGGCTGCCATCAGAGATCTAAACTCCTTCTTATACTTCCGATGCGACGAAGTAACAGCGAACACACTAAAAGAAACAACAGAGACTCGTACTACAATCCCTCCAAAACCATTAGAGTAAGTATGCTAACTGAAATGTCTACTACTTTGTTCCTTAAAACTTCAGACTTACGAAGTTTATTATGATGCCAGGACAGAGATACTAAAAATCTAAGTAACCTTCATCGAGAACTTAGAAGATCAGATCTGAGATTCAGCTCAGATCTGAGAATTTTGAATGACCATATGAACGTAAGCTCTTCCTCGAGACATCAATAAGCAAGATAAGTATTTGATTTAGCTACCTTAGTCCTCACTAGAGCTGGTTCCTCTGAAACTACTAATCTGTCCGTAATAAATCATTGACTTGTTATCCAGGACGAAACCACAGATCTTTCAAACAACCAGTACCAGAGGATACTCCTTCTTCCAAAAAGATGTCATCTTTATTATGGGATGACTTCGTACGCAGAGATACTCAAAGGAGAAGGAGGAAGTCTTCCCTAATCATCTATACAAGCTAAGTCTTTAATTCCCAGTCTAAAAGATGCTTCCTTTTTTTATGCAATTGGGCTGACTTCTAATTGAACAGGTCAGGAAGAACAGGACCTCAGAACTCTCCATCAACTACCTCTTTCAGATCTTAGAAAGAAACTTTCATCCCTCGAGAAGAAAAGATAAGATGATATAACCAAACTTATTTTTAACTTTATTCAATTCGAGAGAAAACAATCTAAAATATTTTCTTGATTGCCCAGAGCAAGTTTGAGACACTCAGATCTACCTGCAACCTTCATTCTTTCCAGCTAATACGATAATTATTAAGAATTGTAATTGATAATGTAATTATAAAAAAGAAGCAAGAAGATGTAAATTAAAACAGGTACATAAAAACCTGGAGCAGGATCAAAGATCTGGAGAAAGGCAGAGAAGAAACTACTTATGATAATTCAGCAGAAGCCCCACTTCTAAATTGGAAGGTATATCCCCATTTCAATGCAATTGATCCATTAAAGACAGTGATATTCTTGAAATGCTTAGATTTAATCATTCTGATATTCATAGTCTGGAATATATTGTGACAAATCTGCATCCTATCCTTAAATCGATTTTGAAAAATCCTATCATTCCTTTCTTTCCAAATGTGCCAGACACAGGCCGATAATGATAGTTGAAACAAGTCCGAGTTAAGGTTTTTAGAGCTAGAAAGAAAAACAATTTTCTGTAAATCGTCCCTCAAAGAGAAGGATAATAAACTTCTCGGAAATTTGAAAATTTTTTTACAACTCCACAACCACACCTGTTCTGTAAAATTACATTGAAAAAATAGATGGTCTATGTTTTCAATGTAATTATTACAGATAACACAGTTTTGATCAACAACAATCTGTTTCTGTATAAGTCTTTCTTTAGTTAACAGATAATCATTTATGGCTTTGAAAAGGCATACCGCCATCTTAGGGACATGAATGTTATTCCAGACCAAAGACGCCCAACTTTTAATTTCAAAATTGGATCGAACCGACTTCCAAACTTTCTTGAACTGATACAAACCATCCTTGGAACACTTCCAGGACCAGAAATCCCTCTCACAGTTCTTGTGGATCTTAACACCTTCAATTTCAGCATGTATTTGAAATAAGAAACTATAAGTGTCCCATTTCCACTTCCCATTACTTAAAATCTTACTAAGAGACATGTTTTCCGTTCCGGTTCTAAAAGCTGAATCTCTCCCAATACGTTCCATAATAGAGCTGCCATTTAACCAAGGATCATACCAGAGAGAAGTAGATTTACCATCAGCAATATTAAGAGAAAGACATTTTAGAGCTTCAACTCTGTTTTTTAAAATAAATTTCCATACCCCCGAATCATCCGAACGCTGATTAATTTCCCAGATACTTTTACGACCAATATATTTACAATGAATAAGATTCGCCCAAATACCTTCTTTATTAATTACTTTCCATATCAATTTAACGTATAAAGCTTTGTTCATCTCTTCAAGATTTCTCAATCCCAAACCTCCTTCTTCTTTTTGTTTACACAGAACCTCCCAAGGAATCTTACTGCTGCGACTTTTCCAAAGAAAATTCAAGATCAAATGTTATATCTTTTGAATAGTAGAAACTGGAATGCAAAAACACTGCATCCAGAACTGAATAATCGGGTAAATGGTAGATTTGATTAGTTCCAGTCTCCCGGCTAAGCTCAACATTCTATTTTCCCAACTAACAATTCTAGCCTTAATCTTCTCTATCAAAGGAAAACAATCCTTGTCTCTTAGATTAGCACTTGACAAAGGAATTCCCAAATACCTTATTGGGAGGTCCGATTGCTGAATATTGAGAATTTTACTTATGTCATTACAGCAATCCACCCCTTTCCCAAAGAAAACATTAGATTTCTCAAAGCTAAGCTCCAAACCAGAAACCCTCTTCATGGTCTTAAAAACATCACTTATAGCAATTGCATTATTAACGTTGGCTTTAGTAAAAATAATAATGTCGTCAGCGTAGATTAGATGTGTAACTTTATTTTCGAAATCTGCAATAGGAGAAATAAGACCATCTCTGACTTTTCCTTCCATCAGAAGAGTAAAATACTCCATCACCAGAGTAAAAAGTAAAGGGGAAAGCGGATCACCTTGTCTAAGACCATTAGAACTCTTAAAATAACCATGCGCTTCACCGTTAGCAATAATGGAAAACACGGGGGTCTTAATTAAGTTTTCTATTAATCTTACCCATTTATTAGGGAAGCCTAGACTTATAAGCATGTGTATGACAAAAGATCGATTGATCGAATCATAAGCTTTTTTTAAATCAACTTTAATACACATGTATTTATTATTCTTTCTACCTAGTCCCCTGATAATTTCATGGGCAAACAGAATACCATCCCCTATAGATCTACGTTTAATAAAAGCCGTCTGATTCGGGGATACCAGCTTATCTAAGAAAATAACTAATCTGTTACAAAGGATTTTGGTGAACACTTTATATAAAGTATTACAACAAGCAATGGGTCTAAAATCTTGAATACGAGAAGAATGTTCTTTTTTTGGGATCAAATGTAAAAACGTATGGTTCCATTCGCTAATAATAAGACCTTTATTAAAAATATCGTTCAGAGTTTTGAAAATCAAGTCTTTAGCAAGAAACCAGTGAACTTTATAAAACATCGAGTTAAAACCGTCCGGACCTGGGGAAGAAGAATCTTTAATATCCCACAAAGCAAATCTAATTTCTTCCAAAGATATTCCATCATTCAAAAAATTAGATCCATAATCAGAAATTATCGATTTACAAATAACCTCTGGAAATTGATCACCAGATGGGAGGTTGAAAATACTTTTGTAAAAACCAATAGCCGAATCTACAAACTTTTCTTCCGGAATTACCTTCCCATCTATGCCAATGTTGGTAAATCGATTTCTACTTCTCTTGCTAGACATTTTGGCATAGAAAAATGCAGAAGCTTCATCACCCATCGTCAGCCATTCACATTTAGCCTTTTGTTTGGCATCCAAGAACTCTTTCTTCAAAGTTATTTCCAAGTTGTTCCTGGCAGTGTGGAATTCCATAGCTAAACTGTGATCATAAGAATTTTCCAACAATTTCTGAAGACGAGAACAATTCTCTCTCTGAACACTAACCTCTTGTTTGGTGTCTCGAGAGTTAGCACTCCATCTCTTAAGGTCTTTCTTGATTTTCTTGAGGATGCTAATGATTTGAAACAAAGGCCTATCAGTAGGATTAGAAACCCAATTCTTCTCAATCAAGGGAAAATAATTATCACAAAGAGACCAGTGATTCATATATCTGAACGGTCTATTCTTTACCCGAGGCGATGCATAGAGAGAAACAAGGACAGCATTATGGTCGCTCACTGAGGGTGGCAAAAATTCAGCCGATAAATCAGTAAATAAATTGATCCAATCTAGATTAGCGAATACCCTGTCAATTTTGGAGAAAATGTTTCGACTCGGACCAAACCACCAAGAAAATTCATAACCTTTGACATTGATCTCATTAAGCCCAGTACGATTTGACATGTCATCCAGTTCAAATAAATTACCAAAATTAACTAGATTACCTCCTTTTCTTTCTAAAGGACTCCGAATACAGTTAAAGTCCCCAAGAACAAGCCAAGGTCTAAAAATACTGATAGCATCCTCTTGTAAATTCTTCCATAGACTACTTCTTAATGAAGCAAAATTATGTGCGTACACAAAAGTGAGATTACATTTGAATTTCGAGGTATTAATCAGTTCTATGGAGATATGTTGATCGCTCATACTAACAAAGTTAAAATCCCAAGAATCTCCGTTAATGAAAACCAAGATCCTACAATTAAAATAACAAGAAACATTACTAAAAATTTTCCAATTGCCATCTAACTCTGTTTCCAACTTCAAAATATCCGATAACAACAACTTATTTTCCAAAATACCAAAACAACTGATTTTGTGCTTCTCAATAAGTTTTCTCACTTCTCCCAATCTGTTGGGGTTATGAAACCCTCTTACATTCCAGCAGGCTATATACATTATTAAACCTTGTTATAGCGGGTCCTCAATGACCTGTTACTTGAGGATTCCCCTGTGTCTTCTGTTGGGATACCTAGCATCTGAACCCACTTGGGATTCTTACGAACAAGCTTATCCTTCTGAATGTTCACAAACTCTTTGTCTTGAAGGATAGGAGTAGGAATCTCCTCATGAATATCCTGGTTTTGGTCTGCATTATCATAAGTATTCTTTCCCTCTGCCTTCTCTAACGAACTTGTATCCTGATCCAGATCGTTCTGTACCTGTAAATCAATACAATCTTCAGTGCCTCTTCTACAATTAACATTATTAGTTATACAATCATCAATAAAAATATTATTAGGAAATAAAGATGTGGGAACAGAAGGAGATTCCAATGATGACGAATGGCGTTTAAGAATGATTTTATGGGGAGATGGTGACTTCTGAGGCGATAGGCTCAAAATACTGGCTCCCGGGGTAGTTGGAGAAACAGGTAGAAGAGACTCTTGATCAGGTGGAACTACCAGCCTGGCTAACAGGGATCGATCTTCACTAACTCCTACCTCGGTGTGAGTGGCAGGTTCTGACCCTAGAGCTTCTAAGGTTGCCCCCTCACAACGCCTATCTGAGGATGCATCTCCTTCTACGTCCTGAACTGACTGTCTATCTTCTGATTGTAATTGGACAGAACAAGAATTACCTCTAATTTCTGTCTCCAATCCTTCGACCACAATCTGAGTTCTATCCCAAATACCTTCCTTAGGAAGGCACTCAGCACTTAAACTTCGATTATCAATAAAATCTACTGAATGAGTAGTATCATTCGGAGCCTCCCCAGTAGGGACCACCTCCATGGAATTTCTACTGCTTTCATGGGAAGAATCATTGAGGCATCTACCCTTCAACTGATTTTCAAGATCAATAGAATTCCCATTGCCGTTCTCCACCCTCACTACATCTTCATTAACTTCAACAACTACCCCAGGATTATCCTTATCAGAAATAGGATCTTGAATCTGTTTTGGAACCCAGGTCTTAGTCATTGGGCATTCATCAGTTACATGACCAAAACACACACACTTACCACAAATGGGAGGGGGATTCTCATATTCCACCTCCTGGTTAAAGCTCCTCCCATTGTCATCCATTCCTTCTATAATTTTGGGCATGCCAAAAATAGCATTTACTTCAACCAGGACTCTGGCATAAGCTAATCTAGATTTGTTTTTCGTGGCCTCATCCATCTTAATAGGAATACCAATGATGCTAGTAAGAGCACTAATAGCCTTGTTCCCCCAAAGATTAAAACTTAAACCCGGGAGTCTAACCCACATAGGAATAGAGGTAAGTAGATCTCTATCTGTTTTCAAGTCTGGAGTTAGTCTCTTCATGATAATCAAATTCCGATCCATAAACCAAGGACCAGACTTCAGAATCGTATTACAATCCTCCTCAGATCCAAATCTAACTACAAAAAAACCATTATTTCTTGACTGAACAGAAAAAGGTTTCTTTGTAACCCAAACCCTATTGGCATACCCTTCAAAAGTTCTCAACCATGGTTTGTACCCAACCACGTACAGTAAAATACAAAACTCCCAACCTCCCTCCGCTTCTTTAATAGCGGCAGAGGTAAGGGAACCAATCCTTTTACCTTTCTCTATTTTAGGTTCAATAAACTCAAGATCTAGATTACCTAGGTCCCCAACCGCACCAACTTTCACTGCCTCACTGTAAGAGAATTTTTTGGCGTTATCAGAAACAGTAAATTTGATTTTCGGAATATTGCCAGGCTGCAGGACTTTCTGCTTCGATGATTTCGTAGGCTGCCCGGCAAATCTCGCATGAACATTCTTCCCCCTATTCCGATCTGGAAGAAGACCAGATCTGCTCGATCTTTGCCCTCCCAAATTTAGCCTTTGATCAGGACCAGTGGGCGCTGGAGCCTTGCCCCTTTTCCTTCTCACCTCCTCCCATCCTTCCTCATCCTGCAAACCCATGGCCCCAATTTGAGGAGAAAGAAATGAAGATGGAGAAGAAAAAACAGAGAAAAGAAGAAGATTTGGAAAACAAAAGAAGAAAGGAGAAAAGGGAAGAAACCCTAGTCTCCAGATCTAGATCTGGAAGCCATTGTTAAGCCATTGTAAAGCTTTTTTTTTTTATAAAAAAAGATACATTATTTATTATACAATATATTCATTTCAGGAAATAACCATTGTTAAAATTCCTAGGTTAGACTTAAGGTTCCATATTAAATCAAATTTGATTATTAAGTTATTTAAATAAAATCTCTTTAAATTCTCTTTTTACTATTTACCTCTGTTAATCTTTTATAACTAAAATTTTAGTGTATAACATTTATTATAACCACTCAAATTTTATTTATAAAAGTCCTTTTTATATTGTATATTATCCAATTCCATATTCAACTTCTGTGTAATTTAGGTAAGTTATATTGGAATGAAATTGTGTGTTATACAAGTAAACTTTCCAATTCAATTATCTCAAGATTGAATCATTTATCCAAATTTTTTTTTCTTATAACTGAAATTATTCTTTAAAAAAAAAAATTTAAGAATTAAACTTCTGATTCCTTTCAACCATTTAGAGATAAGTAATTATATATACATAATATGTCAAATCAAATTTAAATCATATATCTATATATATTATAGTCCAGTCATATTTAGAGATTCAAATCAATTAGATTTTCCAAACAAAGCTGTAGTAAGACTACAGAACGGTTTCTTCATTTCGAAACTCGAAAATGAACGTCGATGATGCTGCAGTCATCACCGAAATTATTTTCCAGCGACCAAGAGAAGAGCACTTAATTTTAATTTTTTTTAAACTTTAAAATCCTTTAGAAACAAATTTCTATTTGGAAATACTTTAAATAATTTATCCTTTTAAAACTTTAAACACAAGGTTTGAAACCATCGGAAATTAAATTCTTTAACTTTCTTGTTTTAATTTCAGTTCCCAAATAAATTTATAAACAACTATTTATAAATTCATTTGTAGAACAATAAATGATAAATCAAGTATTATCATTTCAAATTGTCAATTTAAATCAATTTATTAAGTTCCATAAAATTATATATCCAAATTTATTTCACTAACCAAATTTTAAAATAATACTGTGTCAGTTTGTTCTGTCAAAGTGTTTTAGAAATCCTATCGATAGCGTTGATCAGACGAATCGATCGGAAACCCAAATCAACATCAACAACCCAAACAACACAACATATAGAACAAAACATAGATTTACAAGTACAATTCAAAATGTTTGGAGACAGTTTAGAAACAAAAGACAAGATGGTTAAACAGAGTAGAGATATGGGTAAGCTTAGATAAATCGCGGACAACCTTAATCGGGTCAATCGTGACTTAATGGATAAGATCAAATGTGGATTTTCTGGGGGTAAATCTACTTTCGATCTCAAGAGATAGAGTTTGGAATAATAAAAGATATTAGCATCTAAACCAAGGATAGATATAAATCTATGGTGAATCGATGCAAATTTGTAAAGGAGTTTCCTCCTTTACCAGAAAATTAGAATATTGGCAAGACAGCCAATTCACTATAAAGATCATTCGAAGTGGAGTTATGTGATACTCCAAAGTCAAAAGAAGATGAATAGTGAGGGACAAGAATGAATTTTGGAACCGCAGGGAACGTTCCAAAAATTCAAAGGAAATCGAATCAAAAGGAAGAGATTCAAACTCGAACGAAAGTGATTCTGTAAATAAATTTACCATACATTCTAAGTTTTGCCTCAAAGCCAAAGCTCTGATACCAACTGTAACGACCCGATATTTCCAACCATTCGCATCCATTATAAGTGTATAGGTAGACACTCATGCCGGAGTTGAATTGCTCAAAATACCGCGTTGTAAATAAAATTTGGCAAATCTCAGAGTATACAGTAAATAAATATAATCACAGATCACAGACACAGAGTAAAATAATGCAGCGGAAGTAAAAGAGATAGTAGTTCATGAAGCTACTATATAAATATAACAAAGTTACATAAGATACAACAGAAGGAATAGAGTACAACAGAAGTCTCAAGACATAGAAGTCTACTAATACAAGAGCTTAAATAGAACAACAGACTGAACAGATAAAACCAGATAGCAGCTGGATAAGGATGATCTCCAGTAGTCCTAGCTCCGTGAAGATGAAGTCCAACTGATACTCAGGCTGACCCGAGCGTAAAATAAAACATAAACACTCGAGTCAGGATATACATACTTATACAATGTAAACCAACTCAAGTGAACTGTAGTAAGGTACAAGTAACTTAGAAGATGCTTGGGACCGCCCATCCTCTAAGGATCCGTTAAACTATCTACTATGTAGTAATATTCGCTATTATAATAGTGTCTAAATAAGTAAAGTATAATCATATCGGAAAATAGCGTTAAGGGGATGGAGAACCTTAACGCGGTCGGATCTTAAAATCATAATCGTAGTAAAGCTCGATATGGTAGGTGACACGGCACAACTAGGCAATGCCAGGGTAGATATACCAATTACGCACACGGACTGATGGATACGCATAGCAGCCACTACCGTTCCACCTCGGACAACATTCCCAAATCGGAGGATGGCCATCTAGTCAAATCACAAGTAAGAGTATAATATCGAAGAAATGCGTCCGAGAAGAGGTGCTACCTCACTGGTCCGAGATCGCTCCTGTTTTAGCCACCTTATGCCAACTCACGGGAGTTGGGTCCACGTAACATACCTCAAGAACGTCGCCACCATCCTACTTCATTCTGGAATCTCCACCGCGTACACAGTTGCCAAAGTGGTTTTCGGTAAGACAGAGAGTATGTCCATATCCGATCCCGGTCTCTTTAACAACCCAACGTTATTATAACCCGTGGTTATAAGTTTTAAAACAGTTTATACTTCAAAATAGAATATCATTTCAATCCAAATCTTTATCAAAATAAAGATTAAATCAATTCTAAACCATTTCCATATTTTTAAAATATCATATCATTTCAAAACTTCATTTCAAATCATTTTAATATTCCAAATATCATTTGAGTTCAAATCTAAATATTCAACTTTAAATACCCTTTAAATTTAAAAGGTATACTCATTTATTATCATTTGAAGTCACCTTTTAAATAGTTATATTCCAATCAAATAATTCATTTAAACCTTTTAAAAGTGTAATCATTATATTTTCAAATCAAGTATTCAATTTCCAAAGTTTCAAACCATTCTGAGTTCGTTTACTAAGTCAAAAACCCTAATTATTGAAATTTCAGCATTTCACAGCATTTAAAAAAACAACTGCTATAGGTTATATTTGAAAACATTTTATTTAGCAAAACAATATTTATAAATTGCTATAATAGTTCAATTTAAAACAAAATCATGTTTCAGCCTACTGCAGTCCTTAACAAGTGCTACAGTAGCCCTTTTATTAGTTCAGGTTCAATTTTTAGTTTCTGCTACAACAGCACTTACCAAGTACTATCATAGCCATAGTTCATTTTAGAGTTTTGGTTCACTTTATAATCCACAACACTTAACAAGTGCTACAGATTTCCCTAGTTCATAACTTATAAAATCATACATTAAAATATTCATTTAAATCCTTTAACTGATTTATTTTTAAAAGATTTTTTTTTCACATTAAAACCAAAACTTACAAATTCGCTTATTACATTCATTTAAACATTTAAACTTAAACTACATTTTTCCACCAATTTAAAACTAAATTTTCATTTCAATTGAATTAACTTAAGTTTCCATCTTTTCTTTTAGTCAAAATTTCAAATTTAAGTTTCGTTTTAAAAATCAATATTCCTCAATTTATTTATATTTATAACATAGAAAAATCATTTCTACTCTAAATAAATCACTTAAAAATTCGATTTAAATCAATTTAATATTTTTACAATATTTAAATTATTTAAAGGTATCCAGAAAAATACAGAAAAATAACCACGGGTCTGTATAGTATTTTCTAGCCTAAGTCAAGTGATACGGATACTATATCATTTCAATCCGTAATTTACAAAGAAAAATCCGGGTTTTATCATTTCAAACCCGCAATCCCAAGTAAATAAAATTTTATTGAAAATCGTTCAGGCCTATCATTTCAGCCCATAACGACCTTCCCTTATTCTAAAGTCCGTTCGGGTATGTATCATTTCAACCCATAGTGATTCTATTCTACAGGGAACTTGCAGTGTGATTTAACAGAATAGAATAACAGTAAAATAAGAACAGAATATAACAGATGATACAATATGCAGGTTTAACAATTAACATCAACTATAAATAAATCACAGGTAGTTATAACATCATTTATTTGTTTATTTATTTCTACACATTCAGTTGCGGTCGTTTCACAATCATATAAGTATGGATATTCGTGTGAGATTTACTTACCTCTACGGAGCTGGAGATTCGGAAAAGAAATACGATGCCTAACGGAAGCACGTGAATAGCACGATCAGTTGTTAGCGGATGCGCCAACTAGATTCAAACCAAAAGCACAATAAGAAATCAAAGTCTAAGATTGTACGAATAACAAATTTTCAAATGAAGCGACAAACGGAAAAGAACAAGTTGAACATTGAAAGCACTAGCCCGACCACCTTTAAAACATAGATTATAACTTTAAATTTTATAAGGTGACAAAACATCCCCTTTTTCAAAGACAAAGGTTTGGAAAAAAAATATAACTTCAAATAGACTATAACTCCAACATTTCACAAAAGTAACAAACAGTTGTTGTTCAATCTCTTTTTTTTTATAACAAGAGTCAGGGCAAAAATAGACAAGATACAAGGGTGACCAACCAAACTTGTACATTTAATTTTAAACAAATGCTAGTGGAAAATAGGCTCGGCTACCAAAACAAGGGGAACCAAACAATTTCTTTTTTTTTCTCTGGTTCTCGTACAAGGTCAGAGGCAACAAAATTTAAAATTAAAACAAAGTTGGTCTGGCAATATAACTTTGAAAATAAAATGTAAAGGCGACAAAACAATTTTCATTGCTCAGGTTCACATACAAGAGGCTCGGACTTGAGGAGGGGTTGGAGTCGTGGGGTCTCGGTGGTGGCAGGCTGGGGTAGGGGCTGCTCACGATGGTGGATAGGCTGGGTTAGGAGGTGACGTGGTGGTGATCTCAGCATGGGGTAGGGCTGACTGGGTTCGGTGGGGTGACGTTCGTGGTTGGCAGGGCTGGGTTCGGTGGAGGACTGGAAAGTGGTGGCAGGCGTAGGTCTGGGGAAGGGGTTCGTCTTGGTGGGTGAGCGAAGGCGTGGGACCGGCGGTTGAGTCGCCTGGCTGGTAGGCTGGTCACGTGGTGGGTGGTGATGGTCTGGTCACGGTTGGGTGGAGGTGGTGACGAGGCTGGGTGTTGGTGGGTGGTAGGCTTCGATCATGGTGATCTGGAGGGGTTTCGGTGATGGTCTAGGCTCGAGTAGAGGTGATGAGGCTGGTGACTGACTTCGGTTGGGAAAATATAAGTTAGGAGGTGGCAAAGCATGGTTCAAGGAGAAATGGGTATGAACAAACAGCAAACAGCCTAGACAAAAAAAGAAAAAGAAAGAAGAAGGCATGTGCTTACCTTTTTGCACTGCTCACGAGATTTGAAACAAAAGCCACAGAGAATGCTTTTGAGAAATGAAGATTTGAACAATAGAAAATGAACAGCTGTCTACTTTTGTAGAAAGAAGGCAACGAAAAGTTTTTGAACTGTAGGCAAATTAAGGCAGTAAATAGAGTTGAACGGTAGGCAAAGAATATTATTAAGTTTGAACGAAACGTAAGGAAGATAAAGGGGAATGGAATGATTCTCACGCGCACAATTCAATGCAAGATTTAATTGAAATTTTCAAACTGAAAATATACAGCTGAAATAGCACTATTAACGCAAGAAAAGATCAAATGGACAAAGAACAACGAACGTAAAGTGTTACGCCCAAAGTAACGTACAACCGTTACTTGTTTCTTTTATTTAATAAATTTAAAAATGTTAACGGTTTCTTAAAAATATAACGTATCTTTTTAAACCAAAATTAAAATAGCTATTATCATCATTAATAAAATTTGATTCTAATGTAAAGTTAAGAACGGACATAAATATACGTAACGAAATGTAAAGTTTAAATTTTTCGTTTCACACAAATTACTACACTTTATATTTAAATCAATATTTTAAAATTGTATAATTTTAAACAAAATTTTGTTTAAAAATTTTGGGCTGTTACAACGATGCTTGACTTTGGAGTTGTATTGTGCTGCCACTTTTGGCTTGTGGGCTGCTGCTTTAAGGATTGCATCATTTCTTCTCTCCTCAACTAGATCCAAAGACATGTGAAGGAGTTCTTCGTTCTCTTCTGGGTTATAGTGGATCCTACGGTAGGAAGGCACGATGGTTTCAACTGGGAGCATAGCCTCCGATCCGTATGCCAAAGAGAAAGGAGTATGCCCTGTCGAGGTTCTGAAAGATGTGCGATAGGCCCACAGTGCCGTAGGGAGTTCATCCACCCAAGCGCCCTTTGACTTTTTGAGTTTCTTTTTTATTAGGGTTTTCAGAATTTTGTTGACGGCTTCGACTTGTCCGTTTGCCTGGGGATACGCTACGGATGAGAAGCTTTTGTGAATTCAGTGCTCTTGGCACCAGTTGGCGAATTCCTCGCTGTCAAACTGAAGTCCATTGTCTGATATGATTTTGAATGGGACTCCGTACCTGCACAGAACATTTTTGATCAAAAAGTTAATAACTTTTGCTGATGATACTTTATTTAGGGGTTCTGCTTCCACCCATTTGGTGAAATAGTCGACTGCCACTATAGCATATTTGGCCCCGCCTCGGCCCATCGGTAGTTCGCCGATTTAGTCAACTCCCCATACTGCAAAGGCCAAGGGCGGGTCATTTGAGTAATCTCAGTTGTTGGTAGCCGCGGAATCTTAGCAAACTTCTGGCATCTGTCACACTTTTTGACGAAATCTAAGGCGTCCTTGCTTAAGGTAGGCCAGAAATATCCATATTGGAGTATCTTTTTTGCTAATGTTTGCCCTCCGGTGTTATCTCCGCAGCTTCCCTGATGAATGTTGGATAAGATTTCCTTGGCTTCCCTCCCAGCGACACACCTTAATAACGGGTTAGAGAATCCGCGCCGATAGAGGATGTCTTCTTGTATTGTGTAGCGGAAAGCTTTCCTCAAGATTTTCTTGACTTCGTTACGCCCGTTGGGTAGTGTGCCACTTTGTAGGTAGTCTCGGATGGGAGTCATCCATGTTGCTTCTTCGGTTACAGCTATCAGATTCACTTGCTCAAAACTTGGGGTCAGTTGCTTTGAGATGGTTACTGCTCTGAAGATGGCGACGTCTCTCATACTTGCTTGCTTTGCCAATTCGTCGGCCTCTTGGTTCTCTTCCCGAAGGATGTGTTTGACTAAGTAGTGGTCCAATCGGCTGAGAAGTAACTTGGTTTTCTTTAAATATGCTATGAGCCGTTCTTCTCGAGCTTGGAATTCTCCTAGTATTTGATTAACAATAAGTTGAGAATCGCTATGAAGACACAAAGAATTGGCTCCGATTTCTATGGCAAGTTCTAATCCAGCTATCTCTGCTTCATATTCTGCATCGTTGTTGGTGGCAACGAACTCCAACCTTATAGCATAGTGCAGCTTATTTTCCCCGGGAGTGATTATTACCACACCTGCCCCCTAGCCTTGTTCGTTTGATGCACCATCCACAAAGAGATTCCACTTGATGTCTTCCGCTATTTCTAATTGCTCCTTATCTTCGTTGGTAGTGAATTCTGCAATGAAATCATCCATGGCTTGTCCCTTGATGGCGGTGCGAGGGTGATAGGTGATATCATACTGACTTAGTTCAATGCACCATTTAAGTAGTCGCCCAAAAGTGTCGGGACGATGGAGTACCTGCCTTAGTGGCTGATCGGTCAGAACTTTGATGGAATAGGACTGGAAGTAATGACGCAGTTTCCGTGATGTGATTAGTAAACAGTATGCTAGCTTCTCAAGTTTAGGATATCTGACTTCTGCCCCCGTAAACCTCTTACTGACGAAGTAAACTAGCCGCTGCGTGCGGTTGTCTTCCCTTACCAAGGCAGCGCTCAGGGCGTGAGATGACACAGCAAGGTATAGGTATAATTCTTCGCCTTCGCTTGGAGTCGAGAGTACCGGTGGTTTCTGGAGGTGTTCGATTAAGTTAAGGAAAGCGGTTAAGCATTCGTCAGTCCATTCGAACTTCCCTTTGTCTTTCTTTAGAGCTTCGAAAAAGGGGACGCACTTGTCCGTTGCTTTGGAGATGAATCGGCTTAGGGCGGCCACTTTTCCATTCAGGCTTTGCATTTCCTTTCGTGGAAGGTATCTTGATATCCCTTAGCGCTCGAACTTGTTCAGGGTTTGCTTCGATCCCTCTGGCATGGACGATGAATCCTAAGAACTTTCCTGATGATACTCCGAAGGAGCATTTTAGAGGATTCAACTTTATTCCATACTGGCGAAGTACTTGAAACATCTCGCCTAGGTGTCTTACGTGATCGTCGGCTTTCCGTGACTTTACTAGCATGTCATCCACGTATACTTCCATAGTTTGCCCTATTAGCCCTACAAACATCTTGTTGACGAGGCGCTGGTAGGTGGCTCCTACATTTTTAAGTCCGAAAGGCATTACCTTATAGCAGTATAAACCCCGGTCGGTGATGAAACTAGTGTGGTCTTGGTCGGGAGCATGCATAGGAATTTGGTTATACCCTGAGTATGCGTCCATAAAAGATAAGAGCTCGTGCCCGGCTGTGCTGTCTACAAGTTGGTCGATTCGGGGAAGTGGGAAGCAATCCTTTGGGCAGGCGTCCTTTAGGTTGGAGAAGTCAATGCATGTTCGCCACTTCCCATTAGCCTTCTTTACCAGCACTGGGTTAGCGATCCATTCCGGGTAGATGGCTTCTCGTATGAAGTCATTGGCGAGCAGATTCTTTACTTCTTCATCGAGGGCTGCTGATCGCTCTGCCCCCATGCTTCTCTTTCTTTGTTTTACGGGCGCCTTGGTAGGATCAATGTTTAGTACGTGGCATGCTACGTCGGGGGAGATTCCGGTCATGTCAGCGTGTGACCATGCAAATACATCCAAGTTGTGGCGGAGAAAGTCGATGAGTTGCTCCTTCAACTCTGCTTTTAGTTGGGACCCAATTTTCAATAGTCTACTTGAGTCGTGCTTGTCTACAGATACAAACTCCATAGCCTCTGCAGGCTCGGCGGTGGCCTCCTCCTCTTTGTCCCTAGGGTCTAATTCATTGAAAGGGTCGCTGGTATATCGGAGAGGAGGGGCCTTCTTTAGCTGCTATGCTTCTAGACTTTTCATGCAGAGGGCAACCTCTGCACCCTTCCCTTTATCCTTCCTGTGGTTGTTGCGAAGTTCGGTCACATAGCAGTCTCGAGCAACGTCCTGGTCTCCTTCTACTTCCCCTACTCCATTGTCCGTTGGAAATTTCATCTTTAGGCACCATGGGGCTAGGAAAATTTGGAAGTCAGACAAGGCTGGCCTTCCTAAGAAGGCATTGTAGGCCGAATGGTTTTCTATTAGCACAAACGTCTGTTTCCGTACCACGGAGCGGGGATGGCTTCCAATCTCAACAAAGAGGTCCAATTGCCCGAGGGGCATCTTCGCATCTCCAGTGAAACCGTGTAGTGGTTTATCGTAGGGAGATACATCCTTCATTGATAGTTTCATTTTGTCAAATGCATGTTTGAACAGGATATTTACTGAGCTTCCAGTGTCTACTAGGATTCGGTAAACTTCGGTGGGACCGAGCCGGGCAGAGATAACCATGGGATCCATGTGAGGGTATTGCCTTCCTTCTAGGTCACGCTTACCGAATGTGATGCCATCAATTTCTTTCCGTTTCGGGTGGCGTTCTTCTATAACCGAATTGACACAGTCTTTATTGTCTCTAAGCGACTTTCCATATCTTTCCATCTCTTTCCATCTTTTATCTGCGATGTGCGGTCCTCCTTAGATGGTATGGACCACTATCTTCTCTTGACTAGAGCCGCTAGTGTTGCGGTTTCCTCTGCCGGTCTCTGGTGAGGGTAGCCTTGGGTTCTCATTGGCAGGAGCTGGAGTCCTGTCCTGACCTTTTACATAGCGTTCCAGTTTCTTCCTTCTGATGTGTTCTTCAATCAAGTCCCGGAGATGATGGCACTCATTGGTATCATGCCCATGAGATTCGTGGAAGCGGCAGAACTTTCCAGACTTCTGTGCGTTATCTGATTCCTTCTTGTATGGTGGGCGTTTTACCTAACTTCGCCTTGGGTGGCAAGAAAGATGTTTTCAACGGTTTCGTTCAAAGGAGTGTAAGTGTCGAATCTCGGTCCTGGCCGATATAGGCGCTTTTCACCCTTCTTGCCCCCAGCATTGTCTCTGGAATCATTTCTTCGAACGTCCCTTGCCACAGCAGGCGCGTGGCTGTGAGTTGCCTTATTTTGTTGTCCTGATTGCCCCTCAACGGCGGCATCCTCAAGCCTCATATATTTCCCGGCTTCATGGAAGAAATCGGGTAAAGTAGCTGGTTTTTCTTTTGTCAACCTTCTAGCAAATTTAGTGTCCGGATGCACACCATTACAGAGGGCCATTAGGATAAGCTTCTCATCGGCATCTTGGACTGCGGCCGCTGCGACATTGAATCGGGTTAGGTATTGCTGCAGTTTCTCTCCGGGTTTCTGTTTGATGCTGGATAAGGAATAAGCGTCCTTAGGTTGTTCCACATGAATGCGGAACTGACTGATAAACTTTTCTTTCAACATTTCCCACGAGTTGATGGATCCCTGGGGTAAATGACAGAACCAGGAGGTAGCGAGATCTGCTAAGAATAGTGTAAAGCATTTGCACAGTACTCCCTCTGTTGCTCCACTCATGAGCATATGTTGTGTGTATCTCTGCAAGTGTACAACGGGGTCGGAGGTTCCTTTGTAAGGTTCCATTGTTGGCATCTTCCATTCTCGGGGGGTGATAGCAATTTCGATATTGCGGGCGAAAGGACTGGTTACTCTAGCGCCTATCCCTCGATCCCTTTGCTCTCGTTGGACGCACTCTCTGAATAAGCGTGCCATCCTTTCATCAGAATTTGGAGCAGATAGAAACGAGTTTGGTTCTGTTCTGTGGGATTGATTCCGTCCAGATGATCTGTAGGGATGGTATCGTCTATCATTCCTCATATTTTCCGGTGGCTGCCTTTGGTCTTCTGGGAGCATGCTAGTGTCGGCCATAGTTGGCCCCTGCCTTGATCTTCCCTTGCTGGGTTCTGATCTAAGCACTTCCTCGGGTCCAACTTCGGGCTGGACTCTAGCTCGGCCCCGTTTACTGGCGTTTCCGTGGTTAGGCAGTATGACAGGTGTTTGCGCCAAAATTGGTCACAAACACCCAATAGTTGTTGAAAGCACCAGTACGCAATCACAATTCACAGATAATAAATGTGTAGAGAAATAAAAATGAAGAACGCTCAGAAAATTGAAAAGAATAGCAGTAAATGACACAAGATTTATAGTGGTTCGGCGATCTTGCCTATGTCCACTCTGAAGTTGATGACTTTATTGCTTGATATTTGAAGATCACAATTTCTTATAATGTAGTACAACAGATTTTATGATCTAAGTCTGAATCTAAGGCAGTTGTGTTGATTTGGAGTAAATCTGGCAGGCTCTGGACGCTCTTTAGCTCTTAAAATTGTCCGACCCCTTTTCTGAATGACCAGGGGCTCTATTTATAGGTGTAGGAGGCTGATATTTCGCCTAAAATTCGGGGAGACCACTTCTGGCACGTGAGGGGGCCCACATGCCCGCTTTCAGGAAATCCGGGCCCACTTTGGGATCGATTCGAAGTCCATTCGAATCGATCAAGAAATCATCCAATCGAGCTGAAATTTGGTGTGGACATTCTTCATCATGCGCTTAAGCTTCTGTGAAAATTTCATAGCATTTGGGCTTGTGGATCTCGAGTTATGATCGATTCAAGGTCAGGTACTCGGCTGAAATGTATCTTCGAATCGATCCCCTTCGACTCGGTTCCTTTGAATCGATCGCTCCGACTCGATTCGTTCGAATCGATCGGGTTGAGTCGATGGTTCAACGTGTCTTCGTGATGACGTGGTGCGCCTTCTTCGTATCGATCCGACTTTTGCTCCGAGTTGACTGGGTCGAATCCTTGTTTTTAGCCGCGTTTACCTGGTGGACTCGAGATGTTGGATTCGAAGATTCGCCTCCTTCGAATCGATGGAACTGGTACTTGTTCGAATCGATCTAGATGTGCTACTGTGGATCGATTCGAAGTCGTCTCATCATGGGGATTCGAAGTCGTCTCATCATGGGGATTCGAAGGTCTTCTATCTAAAGGATACGAAGTGAGGTGGCATCATGGATTCGAAGTGGCTCGTATGAATCGATTCGGACGAATGTTTTTTGATGGTCCCGAACCATATGGAGTCAAACTGATGGATTCGAACGACTATTGCCTCATCGATTCGAAGTACCTTGACTTGATGGATTCGAACGGTACCTTTACCTATGGATTCGAACCTAGGGCTATTCCCTCCACTTCTCATCGATGATAACTTGAGCATACGAATTCGAATTGACTCGAAACTTGGAATACTGGTTTGCATGACTCTGCTTGACGTGTCTCATCGATTGCAGCCCGATTCGGACTCGAGTAAAATTCATCGACATCTGTGGTGAAACAGTGTATAACGAACTTTTACGACGAACTGTATTTAGTTTTCCAGTCAAATTTTTAGTGTCACGGCCTTGCCAAAAGGCGGGATAACATTTGCCCTCCAAAACATGCCTTACGATAGGAAGGTGTGTTTTGTAGTTTCATAAGCTGGATGTTCATATCCTATCATCGACCTGTAAAGAAATTGATAGTCTTTCTTGACCACGAATGACGATCGTTCGTGACCGTATGTCATTTGAGGTAATACGGGACCGTTTGAGGCCGGATGCTGTCCGCGGCAAATAACGAAATGGGACCGTTCGCGGTCGGATGCCGTTTGCGGCAAAATGTGATCGTTCACGATCGAATGTCATACTTGGTGAATTGTGACCGTTTCGCGGTCGGGTGCCGTTCGAGGCGATTTGTAACCGTTCGCGGTCGGGTGCCGTTCGAGGCGATTTGTGACCGTTCGCGGTCGGGTGCTGTTCGAGGCGATTTGTGACCGTTCGCGGTCGGGTGCCGTTCGAGGCTAGTTTTGACCATTTGCGGTCGGGTGCCGTTCGAGGCGATTTGTGACCGTTCGCGGTCGGGTGCCGTTCGAGGCGAGTTTATGTGTGCCCGGGGGGGACTTAGTATCATCAATACCACAAACAATCCGGGAATTCACCCGAACGTGAAACCTGGCATTGATGATACTAAGTCCCTCCCCGGGCACACACAATTCGCATCGAACGGCACCCGACCACGAACGGTCACAATTCGCCTCGAACGGCACCCGACCACGAACGGTCACAATTCGCCTCGAACGGCACCCGACCACGAACGGTCACAATTCGCCACGAACGGCACCCGACCACGAACGGTCACAATTCGCCTCGAACGGCACCCGACCACGAACGGTCACAATTCGCCACGAATGGCACCCGACCTCGAACGGTCACAAATCGCCACGAATGGCACCCGACCACGAACGGTCACAATTTGCCGCGAACGGCATTTGACCTTGAACGGTCCCATATTACCTCAAATGACATACGGTCGCGAACGATCGTCATTTGTGGTCAGGAAAAACTATCAATTTCTTTGCAGGTCATCGACAGGATATGAACATCCAAATTATGGCATTACAAAACACACCTTCCTATCGCAAGGCATGTTTTGGGGGGCAAATGTTATCCCACCTTTTGGCAAGGCCGTGACACCAAAAAGATGACTGGAAAACTAAAGACAGTTCGTCATAAAAGTTCGTTATACACTGTTTCACCATGGATACCAATGAATTTTGTCCGAGCCCGGATCAGGCTACAATTGATAGGACACGACGAGCAGAGTCATGAAAGCCAAGGTTCCAAATTTCAAGACGATCCGAGTTCGTATGCTCAAGATATCACCGACGAAAAATGGAGTAGACCATTCATAGTTCGAATCCATAGGCGAAGCCTATGTTCGAATCCATCGACCGAAACCTTTGTTCGACTCCATCGAACTTCCTCCGCTTTGAATCCATCGAGAGAAGGTGCTTCGAATCGATCAAACATAACCTTGCTTCGAATCCATCGAGCAAGCCATGGGACAAGCGTTCGTTCGAATCAGTCAGGTTGAAGCCACTTCGAATCGATCATGCTACTTCACTTCGTATCCTTCAGATTGAAGAACTTCGAAACCATCAGGGCAAAGTACTTCGAACCCATGAAGTCGAATTACTTTGCATCCGTCCAGTGACTTAGCTTCGAACCCATCCTACTCTAATGACTTCGAATCGATGGGCTATAGTGTAACACGATCGATACGAACGAGCACACATTCGAATCCATGAGCGAATGAAGATCTTCGAATCCATTAGGCCAGTTCGGCTAGAATCACGGAGTCGACCTAGTCAACTTGGAGTAAAAGGCGGATCGACCCGAAGATCGCGCGCCACTTCACCACGAAAGCATGTGCAGGCGATCGATTCGAAGGAATCGATTCGAAGGAGATCGAGTCGAAGCAAACATCCACCGAAGAGCACAATTTCGTATCCACGATATCTCGAGATCTACAAGTCCAAATGCTATAAAATTTTCACAGTAGCTTACTGGCAACCTAAGGAATGTTCATGCCAAATTTCATCTCAATCGGAGAAAATCTTGATCGATTCGAAGTTGAGTTCGAATCGATCCCGAAGTGGGCCCGGATTTCTTGAAAGCGGGCATGTGGGCCCCCTCACTTACCAGAACTGGTCTCCCCGAATTTTAGGCGAAATATCAGCCTCCTACACCTATAAATAGAGCCCCTGGTCATTCAGAAAAGGGGTCAGACAATTTTAAGAGCTAAAGAGCGCCCAGATTCTGCCAGATTTACTCCAAATCACCACTGTTACCTTAGTTTCAGACTTAGCTTAAAAAATCAGTTGTACTACATCATAAGAAATTGTAATCTTCAACGACCGAGCAATAAAATCATCAACTTCAGAGTGGACGTAGGCAAGATCGCCGAACCACTATAAATCCTGTGTCATTTACTGTTTTTATTGAGTTTCCTGAGTGATTTGCATACTTATTTCTCTACATATTTGATATTTGTGATCTGTGATTACGAACTGGTGCTTTCAACGACAATTGGGTGTTTGTGACCAATTTTGGCGCAAACAACAGGCTCAGCTACAGTTGACCTCCGCCCGGTACCTCCCCCGTGGGGTTCGGTTCCAAGCGTTTCTTCAGGCCTAACCTCGGGCTGTGCTCGATCTCGGCTCCTACCATGGCTGCTTCTGCCGTTAGCTTCTTCAAAGAAGGAAGATCTTTGTTGTCTCTGAGATCCTCCAGACTAGGACTCGCCCCATGATTCAGTGTTGCGGTTGGACTCTTCAGCATGCCTTAAGCGTGACATGAGATGGTCCACCAAGGCTTCCTGCTGGGACATGAAGCGGTTAGTTACTTCAACCACAACCCTGTCTAGATCTGCTCTAGTAATTGCTGTAGGCTATTCTGCGGTAGGAGTGGTCGGATTAGCCTGTCCTTCATTCGGTACTGCTGCTAGAGGAGGACGATTTACTTGATCTGTGACCGCTGGATCTGGAAGACTGCTGGAAGCGATGTTTTTTCCTTTGTTAACATCTTTTTTCTACTTGGGAGGCATGTTTTCCAAACGATGGATGATGCTGTTAGGAAAAAGGTTAAGTGGAAGAAGCTGAAGCTTCGAGCTTCTAGCTCTCAGTGAAAGCACCAAAAATGTTTGAACAAAAAATGGACAAACACCTCAAAGTTGTATGATTTAGTAAGTCTTATGTTGTTCTTAGTGGTTTGGGTGATCTATGCAAATATATGAAAGCATGGGCTAAACTATAAAAAACACGCAGATTTATAATGGTTCAGCCAGAATGTGCCTGCGTCCACTTTATATGTTATTTCTCTTCTCTTGTTCAGATTACAAGTACAAAGCTTTGATACAAGTAAAAAAAGTTGTTTGAAGGTTCTCTCCGTGCTTGAGCTCTCAAACTTGTCCCCCATTGCTGTACCCCTGCCCCTCTATTTATAGAGTGAGGCTGGAGGCAGGGGTCTTGGATGTATATAGCTGCTGGTGGGCCTGGGCTGGTGTGGTCAGGCCTGGTAGTGTTGGTTCAGCATTGCTTTGGTTCGGCATCACTTGGTTCGGTAGTATTGTGGTCCGGTGGTGGTTGGTTTGGGGTTTGATTCGGTGGTAGGTGAGTGGCTTTGGTTCGGTAGTGGGTGCATAGCTTGGTCCGGTGGTGAGTGGTTAGCTGGTTCGGTAAATAATGGAGGATGTTTGGTTTGGCTATGAGATGGTCCGGCTATACCTTGGAGAATGGTTGGTTCGGCTATGACTTGGAGAATGGTTGGTTCGGCTAGGAGCTGGTCCGGCTATACCTTGGAGAATGGTTGGTTCGGCTATGACTTGGAGAATGGTTGGTTCGGCCAGGAGCTGGTCCGGTTAGTGGGTGGTTCGGCTAGGCCTTGGAGGTGCGTTGGTGCATGGCTCGGTGGTGGAAACGCACCCAACATGTATATATAAGAAATGAACTTTTGAAATTAATATAATATAATTAAAATTGTTTAATTAAATAAATTAATTAAAAGGTTAATTAAATAAATAATATCCCCATGTTTGTGATATATGTGTTATATTATAAAGGGTATAATATATAATAAATATTAAATATAAATGTTATATCAAGTTAATATAAAATTAATTAAAGTTAATTAAATAAGATTTTATTAGTATAATGTTATATATAAGATTATTATATAAATAATATAAAATATTAAAGTTATACAATAACAAAACTTATATAATATGAATGTATAAACTAAAGGTGGAGTATTAAAAAAACCCAAATGGACTTAAGGAATAAATACATACGCAAGTGTACGTATACAATGATTTCTGATGTGTTTGACACTTGAATCACAAGAGTAATTCAGAAGAATTGCATTATTTCATAAGTTTATATCACCTAATATAATATATTGAAGATTATGAATCTAGAGTATAATGTTGTCATCTACCATAGATATATTAATAAATTATTTGCATACTCCTTAGTTGTTGAGCAAATTCAAGCTAGGGATGTTATGTGTATTATTATTGATATATTAAATGGACGAGATAATATAACTATATGTATTTGTTGAGAAAACTCAAGGTACATATACTATATTGAGGCCTTCACGATATGGTAGGTGCGAGCGAATAATTTCATTTTGATTTGTTGCGCAAACTCAAGGTTGAAATGAAATTAGGAAAAGGTACCAAGGGTTTAGGGTTGTACATGATACAACCGATAAGGAGTTATCTATCATCCATGAGGCTATGACTTGTTGAGCAAACTCAAGGTCAGAATTCCAATATTGATGAGTCCTAACACCTACTAGTGAAGTCAAAAGACTTTTATGTTTCGACTTAGGGTTTAGCGACACATAAAAGACTAGTGGGAGCTTATTAGTAGAATGAAACATAAATTTTAACCTTACTAATATTATAAGAACATTTATTATGATTTTCCTAATAATCTACCACTTAAACTTGCAGAAAATGATAACTCCAAAATAGTTTTCTATAACTGACAAACTTACTAGACCTAACTATACCGACTGGCTAAGACCAATTAAAATAGCATTGATTACAAGCGCCTTTGGAATGTTGTTACATGCGAACCTAAAGAACAACCTGCCAATGATGCGGACCTCAAACTATGACTTGCTTATGAAAAATGGGTGCCAAACCTAGAGATAGCTCGAGTTTTCATGATGTCTATGTTAGACAAGCCGTTGTAGAGGTAGCACGAAAATATGTCTGTCCATGATATATTTGATAGTCTTAATCCTCTTTATGGTGAACAATCACATTCCGCAAGGTACGAGCTTACGAAGAAGCTGTTTGATACCAAAATGACCAAGGGACAAAAAGTGGACGATTACATGCTAATGATGAAGGCTATAATGATAGGCTTTCGCAATTGGACATACAGATAAGCAACGAATTGCAAGTAGATTTGATCCTTGGTTCACTTACTCCTCAATATAAACCATTCATACCGCATTATAATATGAACCAGTTGAATGTGAATCTCGTGGAGCTCCTCAATATGTTGTGGTTGGCCGAGTCACATTCTAAGGAGCAAGGCCCTATACTTGCTGCTAAGAGTAGTGCATCATCTTCGAAGAGTTCAAAGAAGAGGAAAAGAGAAGGTAAAACAAAGTAAAGTAAGAAGAGCGATGACAAGGGTGAATATCATCATTTCTATAAGAAAGGTCACCAGAAAAGGAATTGTTCTGACTACTTAAAGATTGTTAGAGAGAATAAACAGAATGGTTTTGTAGCTCCATCAGGTATATTTATGATTCAAAATTGTTTTGTAATCAATAAAATATCTTGGGTCTTAGATATTGGATATGGTACTCATATATGTAATTCATTGTAACACCCTTAATTTTAAATAACATTATTCAGGAGATTTAATTAGATAAATTAAATAGAATAATGTAGAGACTAGAGTGATAAGGGAATTGAGATTTGAAAACTAATTAAGGTCGTACCTTAATGAAATTAATTAATGAGAAAGAGTTATGACTAAAATACTTAAGAGAATAAGGCAAGGGAAATATGGGAATAGCCAAACCCCACAACCCCTAAAATCCCATACCACATTCTCATTTCATTTACATTCTTATAAAACAAGAACATAAAAAAAATTAAAAACAAGGCCGACCATAACCCTAGGAGAAGAGGAGCCCAAAAATCAATTAGAGGATAAGATTCAAGCTAGTAAGACTAAAGTGTAGAAAAAATCTCAAGTTCCTTATTCAAATAAGGTGAATAATGATATAAACCATATCATATAAGTTGTCTTGAATGTTTTAAATTTGGGTTTGAGGTTTAAACCATATGATTGGATGAATGATGATATGTTTTGATTTAAATGCCATGTTATAATTTAAACAAGGATTTTGTTAAATAATATAGTTTGGTTTTAAGACTAAAATCATGTAAAGTGATTTTCAAATGCCATGATTTTTGAATATATTATGTAAACATAATTTTGGAGATGGGTTTAAATTCTCTTAATATTCCAAGTTGTGAATAATTTATTATGATTTTCGAGTAAAAGAAATGGATATTTCAGGTTTTAATTAATTTAAGGAATTAATTAATTATTTTCAGGCTGAAAATTTTATACGATAAAGATATTATCATTTTGAAATTTATGTGAATTTATGAGATTCTTCTCAAGAGAATTGGATGGGTTTGGATTTAATTAGAAAGATTAGTATTTAATGATTAATTAAATACAAGAGGTTAGTTAATAATTTTTAACTAAATATTGGAGCACTAGGAATTACATGCGGCAGCAAATTCTGAAAAGAATTTATAAAGGTTTTGTTGTCCAATAGAAAATTTACAACATAAGGGGTTAGGTAAAAAGAAATTGCTTTACTTAGTTAAAAAACTATTTTTATGATAATTATAACAACGCCACTTGCCTTCGAAAGCATTGATGCCTTCGAAAGCATACAATGCCGCTTTTCTTTGAATACTAAGGGGATATGGGTGTCGTTGTAGTTAAACATATACTAGAAATAGTCGAAAGGGTTCTTCCGCACCAATCAATAGTGTCTAAGGGGTCCCTCTGCATACATACACTTTAAAAAGTGTGCACTGCCACATTAATTGATCTAACTATCATGGAAAGGACCTTTCACACTAGTAGATTGTGTCGAAGTGGTTCCTTTCGCTCTTATATGCTCCGCAAGTATGTTAATCAATGAAGACGGAGGGGGGGTGCCGCACTAGTCAATGGTGTCGACAACATAACTTTCGCACCTTTATACTCGAATAAGTCCGACCATTACGGAAGGTACCTTCCGCACTAGTTGATAGTGTCGAAAGGGTCCTTCTACATGCATGTATAATTATAGAGGTGGAAGGGTTGTGCCGCACCCAATCAATGGTGTCGACAGGGTCCTTCTCATGGTTTCAAAGAAGTAATGGAAGGGCTTTCCACATTTCTTAAGCAATGATTTTGAAAGGTTCTCCCGCTACAGTAGAGTGGTGAAAGGGGCATAGCCGCTTATTTCGAACCCATTATTTAAATGGAAGGGGACGACGGGCTTGGTTGCACTATGATGTCTAAAGAGAGAGTGACAGAGGGTAACTCATAATGTCACAATGATCTTAAGGATATAGACTAAAGCCTTAGTTTTCAAATTAGAGAACCCAATCTCATGTTTAAAGTAAATACATGGCAATGTGAAAGAGTTTTGAAATGGCATTTAACTCTGAATTTAGAGGAAGCTTTCCTTGCTAAAGATAGTGGGTTAAAGGTATTAACCATATTTCATTAGAAAATGATTACAAGGAATTAAACCATGGATGATTATATTGTTGTGTTATTTGATCAGTTATCATGTATGCTTTTGTAATCATATTCACTTCATTATTAACCCATAACTGCATTTTGGGGAGTTAAGGGCATAATAATAGGCTAGGTTGACCCAGTAGAGGATATACATTGAATTAACTCATGTGTGAGTAGAATTGCATCTAGAAGGCCAGACATACCAGAATATAGGATGCCCAGGACTGATCAAAAGATTATTGGTTTAGAAAGGTTCATAGTAGGCCTATAAAAACTACGTTATGGAAATTGTTATTGGCAGGAGCCAATAGGTTCTTAGTGATCCCATGAAAACTATGTCCGGAACAAGTTGTTGACAAAGATCAATAGGTTTATAGTCAGCCCATGAAAACTATGACATGAGAGATGTTATTGGAGAATCCAATAGGTTCATAGTGACCCCACGAAAACTATGATTGGATGATGTTATTGGTAGATACCAATAGGTTTTTAGTAATCCCACGAAAATTATGAAACCGGACAGATAGTCCGTAAGCTCGAAATAGGTTATTAGTTAGCCCATGAAAACTAATAGTTTAATAGTGACCCTAGAAACTATAACTTGAGACAGATGGTCATGCGAATCGATGGAAAATCCAGAGCATATTGCATGTTTGCATATCATCATGTTACATTTTATTATGTTATGTCTTAACCATTGTGCATGCAGGTGCACAATATATGATTATTAAAAATTGGGCTAGGATACCAGTGATAGGAAAACCCGTTTCGCTAAGCGGCGTGGTCTCACTAGATATCCATATGGTTCGAGATGGTATGTTATTGTTTACACCAGACTTTTTGTCCGACTCGAAGTTTATGTTTACCCCTTAAACTCTCGGGTGCTCAATTGATTTTGAGTAGTTTGAGAGTTAATATGTTCAGGTCCTCCTTTAAACGAATAAGCTTCCGAAGATGGGCAAGAGGCAAGCTGGCTATTAGGAGTTCTTTTTGTTTGATTCCACTGTGTAATTGGATGTAACGACAAAGTTATTTAGTACCTATATTTAGACTCTGATCAACCAAGGGTGCATTTTCATATGTCACTCTTGGTGCAATTTGTAATAGTTATATTTCTCTGAACGTGATTTACGAATTAGGATTATGTAATGAATCTGAAATGTGATTTGAAATGGAATGAGAAATTTGTTAAAATTGAGTTTAAAATTTTTCATATCCATGTGTTTCTGGTATATCAATGTATCTAACATTACCACATTTGGTCACCGAAAAATAATAACTATAGATGACTCCAGCATTTGTAGCGGTTAGGTTTGATCCTCCAGACGGGGGATGTTATAAGTTGGTATCAAAGTATAGGTTTATGTAAATTTAAAAGAATTTGAACCTAAAATATTTTCAAAACATAACCCAATGAATCAGAGAATGAGACCAGGGTTTGGGTTAACGCTATAGTAACATACTTGCATTTGTTATATATATCTATAAGTACGTATTCCTCTCCCTCTTAGGCCATTCTTCTGTATCTTACTAAGGCTCTTATGCAAATATATAAGACAGAAAGATATGGAGGCATGAAATGGAAGAGGAAACCTAGGTGGAGGAAGCACCACAACTAATGGAAATGCTCGACCCAATACCAGAAGGAATCCAGGTTGACAGGAAAATGCTAATTCAAACACAAATGCCAATGCAAGTGCTTGAACCCCACTTGTTGATATAGGATTATGTATCAGTTCTTCATCAATCTGATGCAAGCTAGAGCAGCTGTAGGAGTAGCTAGGGGAAATGCCGTAAATGTTGGAGGAGCTAATCCCGTGGCCCCAGTTGGAAATAACTATGCCAAGCTAAGTTGGGATTACGCTAGTCTTCGTGGGAATCCGTTTTTGGGAACAGAGGATGTTGTTGAAGTGGAGAACTGGTTATTGCACTGTGAAAGGATTTTTTCGACTTGGGATTAGATGATGAAAGAAGAGAAGACTTGCTTCCAGGCAGTTGCAGGGAGCAGCATTATACTGGTAGAATGGGTTACTGTTGGAGTACCTGAAGAAGAATTAACTTGGGCCGAGTTACGAAGAAGATTTGAAGAGAGGTTTCTATCCAAAGTAGCCAAGTGAGCATTGATGAGGAAGTTTATGGATATAGAGTAGGGGGAGATGTCGGTAATCGAATATGCCATGAAATTTAATGAGCTATCCAGATACGGATACGCCATGATTCACACCGTCATCAAGAGAAATGAAAAGTTTATTCAAGGACTAAAGCCAAAGATTTCAAGGGCAACCATGCCACACCTCCATGAACCAAGTAATGTTGTAGTAGAGATGGCCATAAGGAATGAAGAGATGCTCTCTACGTTTAGCAAGGGGAAGTCAGTTGAGGTTCAAGATCCCCAGGGAAAGAAGAGAAAGTTCTTTAAATGAAAATGAGCTCAGAAAGGAGGAGTAGCCAAGAAAGGGAAGGCCGATTTAGTTTGTTACAAATGCGACAAGAAAGGACGTTTTTCTTATGAATGTCGAACTGGAAAAGGGAAGTAGGTTGCAGATAAGAAAGGAGTGAAGTGCTTCAACTGTAACCAGATCGGTCATTACAAGAATCAGTGTCCAGAACTGGTTAAAGTAAACAAGGAAAAAGTTTTCGCCTTGAAACCATCATCTTCTAGACCAACCGCTAATGAGAAGGGAAAGACTTTGGTGGAAGGTATGCTTTTGATTCATAGTATACCAGTTAGGGTACTATTTAATGCCGATGCATCGCTTTCATTTATATCTCAGTGTTTGGTAGATGAGTTATGTTTAGAACCATCATACCTTGTTACTTCCTTAAGGGTTGTGAATCCGATAGGAGGGTATGAAACTCTGGGGATGAGATGTGACCTGTTAGAACTTGATTTTTTAGGTCATAAGTTTGCATACAGTTTGTATGTTTTTGATTTTGTAGGCATCGGGATCATTTTGGGTATGGATTGGTTAGATAGATACAATCTAGGATATTTTTCCAAGATAGGGAAATATTGCTAAGTCACCCTAATAGTCATAACCAAACTATATACTCAGTGGAGAAGTCAGATTCAAGTTCTTGTGCTTTGCTGAATGCAATGGAAGTGGAAGAAGAATTAAATCAGGTGTTGGTAGCAAAAGAGTTTGTAGATGTTTTTGAGCTAGTCACAGAACTACCACCGAAGCGAGCCATTGAGTTTCAGATTGATCTTGTGCCATGAGCAGAACCTAGAAGTAGACCACCTGGAAGAATGACACCTACCGAGATGAAAGAATTGAAGGTGTGGCTAGTGGATTTAGAAGGAAATAATTTCATTAGACAAGCAGTTCGCCTTGGGGAGCGGTCGCGGTGTTCGTGAAGAAACCGGATGGGTCATTAAGGATGTGTATCGACTATCGTAAGTTGAATGAGAAGATGATCAAGAATAGTTACCCTTTGCCGAGAATCGATGATTTATTTGATTAGTTGAGTGGAGCCAGAGTATTTTTCTAATTGGATTTGGCAACAGATTTCCATCAGCTAAGAGTGGCAGAGGACAGTATTCCGTTTATGACATTTCGGACTAGGTATGGCTCGTATGAGTGGTTAGTATGTCATTCGGGCTAACGAATGCGTCAGCTTTCTTCGTGGATTTGATGAACTGGGTTTTCCAAGAGTACTTGGATAGGTTCCTTTTGGTATTCATAGTTAAAATCTTAATAGACTCTAAGGATGAAAGAGAGCATGAAGTTCATTTTAGAGTAGTGCTTGAGATGCTAAGGCAGTATCAACTGAAAATGAAAATTTCAAAGTTTCATTTCTGGAAGAAAGAAGTTAAGTTTATAGGTCAGGTGGTTTCAGAAAATGGTTTGTCAGTTGACCCGAATAAGATCGAAGCTGTTAACAACTAGAAGAGACCAAAGACGGTGACTGAGATCAGAAGTTTTCTTGGGCTTGCTGGTTACTACTGGTGGTTTATTAAGGATTTTTTGCGGATAGTAGCGCCTTTGTCTAAGCTGACTAGGAAGTACGTGAAGTTTATCTGGTCTGACAAATGTGAAGAAGCATTCCTTAAGTTATAGCACTTGTTGACCAACGTGCCTATGTTAGTAGTTCCAGATGGGAATTAGGGATTAATGGTATATACAAACGCATGTGGAAGCAGATTGCGAGCTGTATTGATGCAGAAAGATAAAGTTATTGCCTACACTTCACGACAGCTTAGACCACATGAAGTGAGATATCCTATTCATGATCTAGAGTTGGCAGCGGTGATCTTCGCATTGAAAGTATGGAGACATTACCTCTTAGGGGAGAGATTTGAGTTATACACAGATCATAAGTCCTTAAGGTACTTATTTTCTCAGAAGTAGTTAAATATGGAATAACAAAGGTGGCTGGAGTTTTTAGCAGAAAACATCAGAATACGGTGTTAGCAATTTTAGCAGAGTGGAAGGACCTAGAAGCTTTGACTACTTGTAGTGTGCAGTGAAGAACGGCTGCTAGTTCTAGTCAGAGCACTTCCATGTTATCCTACATGGAAGTCCGACTAGTTCTGATCGAAAGGATTGCTTCTAAGTAGAAAGAGGATCCATGGTTGGTCGTGAAGATTAAAAGGATTGAGGTAGAATCAGAGGTTGAAGATTTAAAGTATTTTACTCTTGATTAGAGTGGATGGTTGAGAAAGAAGGGACGGTTGTGTGTCTCGAATGTAGAAAACCTATAGAAGGAGGTCCTTAGAGAATGCCATCGATCAAAATTTACAATTCATCCTGGGGGGATCAAGATGTATCAAGATATGAAGAGGAGTTTCTACTGGGAAGATATGAAGAAGGATGTTGGCTTGTGGGTAAAGCAGTATGTGAACTGTCAATAAGTAAAGGGCGAACATCAGAAGCTGAGTGGGTTGCTTCAACCTTTGGAGGTACCGGTTTGGAAATGGAATTTGATATCCATGGATTTTATAGATGGATTGCCAAGTTCAACTCGAGGAAATGAAAGTATATGGGTCATAGTGAACAGGTTGACCAAGAGTGCCCATTCATTCCATTCAAATCAACCAGGATAGCACCTATCCTAGCTAAATTGTTTTTGAAGAACATAGTTAGACTACATGGGATTCTTAGTAGCATAGTTAGTGACAGATATGCCTTGTTCACTAGTGAATTCCGGAAGAGACTACAAGGAATGTTAGGAACCGAGCTTAAGATGAGTACTGTTTATCACCCACAGACGGATGGACAGACAGAGAGAGTCAACAAGGTACTCGACAATCTATTAAGAGATTGTGTATTAGATTTTGGTGGGTGGTGGCGGGAAGAGCATTTGCACTTGGTTGAGTTTTCCTATAATAATAGCTACCAGGCTAGCATAGGATGATGCCTTTCGAAGGTTTATACGAAAGGCTATGCAAATCACCAGTATGTTGGTTGGAAACCGAAGACAGATTAGTCTTAGGTCTAGATTTGTTAAGAGAGGCAACGGAAAAGATTGAGTTGATCCAAGTTGGATGAAGGAAACTTAGTCAAGACAAAAGAGTTACACAAATAAGAGGTGTAAGGATTTAGAGTTCTTAGTTGGGGATAGGGTTTTCATTAAAGTATCATCGATGAAGGGTGTGGTACGATTTGAAAAGTCTGGGAAACTAGCACCAAGATATGTTGGGCCATTCCCAGTTATAGAGGGGATCAGAAAGCTTGCATATAGAGTAGAGTTGCCGAGTAGTTTGGCAAGTGTCTGTAATGTGTTTCATGTGTCTCATCTTTGTAAGGATGCACATGATCTAGAGACTACTATCCCTCCGATTGCATTGGAAGACTTTATAGTACAACCGGATCCGACTTTTGTTAGGCAACCAATTCGAGTTGTAACGAGAAATGTGAAGAGGTTAAAAAATAAGACAGTCAAGTTGGTGAAAGATTAGTGGAGCGACAACAAGAAGGACTGTACTTGGGAGACAGAAGACATGATTAAAGATACTTATCCTAGTCTATTATAAGGGTATGTTCTATATTTGTTATATATATATAGACTATTTGCTAGTCAGGTTGCTAGTATGTTGGTTAGGAGATGTTACAGATGATTGCTATGCTTAGTATATAGTCCTTGCTGAATTTCAAGGACGAAATTCTTTAAGGAGGGGAGCCTGTAACACCCCTAATTTTAAATAGCATTATTCAGGAGATTTAATTAGATAAATTAAACAAAATAATATAGAGACTAGAGTGATATGGGAATTGAGATTTGAAAACTAACTTAGGTCATAACTTAACTAAATTAATTAATGACAAAGAGTTATGACCTATATACTTAAGAGAATAAGGCAAGGGCAATATGGGAATAATCGAACCCCATAACCCCTAAAACCCCTTACCACATTCTCATTTCATTTACATTCTTACGAAACAAAAACATAAACAAAAGAAAAACAAGGCTGGCCATAACCCTAGGAGAAGAGGAGCTCAAAAATCAATTAGAGGCTAACACTACAAGAAAAGTTATTATTCGCAGCACTTAGTGGCAGCGTTTATATCTTATATGCAAGTATAAGTGAAAATAATAAGATAAAAAGAACTTGAAACACTGCAAAATATAGAGGCGGTGGTTGAAAATGTTTTGACGGTAGGCTGAATTTTTCTTATTCATCCCGTGACTTTTCTAGGCCTTAATTATGTTTCATTCATCTTCTCAAGTTGTCTCCATTTTTCATCTTTACCTAAAAATAACCCCTTTTTATCATTCTTCTTGTAATCTCCACATCACTCAATCAGAATCTCCACGCTATCCAAGCCCTATGGATCTCAACCACATGCAAAACCCTAAGCGTAGTTACATTAGGCTTGGAGTTGGAGGCGAGATCATGTGACCTGAAATGTCCTTCTAGACCCGAATCTTGAATTTTGAAACCTTGGAACTAGCACTGGTGCATTACCTAGCCTATTCTTGCACTGTGCCTCACCTTCTCCTCCATCATCGCTGCTGGTCTGTTGATACTGGTTGTCATGGGTAAGGAAAATCATGATTTTAATTTTGGGTTTTCATAATATCTAAACTTATTCATTAACCCTTGAAGTGGATCCTAATGTGATGTATCAACACTTAATCCTGGGCATAGGATTATGGTGAATCAATGAAGTGAATTTCTAAATGAATTTAATGAAATGAATTAACACTTGATATTGACAATAATTTTACTAAATTATACTAAATGAATATCCATTAAATGCGGATTATTCTTTTTTTTGTAACCCAACTCAAATAAAACCCTAAAATCGATTTGGGATTCTAAAGGAAGAAGCAATCAACTTAGATTTAATGTGACATTGGGCAAGATGTGGAATCAATAACTAGTTTTATCTAATTTGGAAGTAGTTTTATCTTTATGTAGGTTGTTGTAAGAATAAGGCCAGTGAACGTTGTTTTCTACTGCGTACAGTAAACTTGTAATATGACACTTCTAGTATATGAAGTTGAACATTTTTGGGGTGAAATTGTGGCTATAAGCTTAGATAATTGTAATACAAGCAATAAATTAGGCTTTGATTGAACAACAAAATATGTTTATTTGCTTTTACGTTTGAAGGATTTATTGCATATTATTTTATTCCCTCTTTAATTATGGATGAAAACACATGCTTCATATCACAGATTATGATATAAGCAGTTAGTGGTTTAGTTGACATTTTTATTAGGGCTAAAATGTGGTTTTAAGTCTTACTGTCTTAAGTACTATTGCCAAACACATAATCATACATCTTAGTCATTGTTGAGCTTATGTATCACAGTACTATACATGTGTTCATCGATATAATGACTTGCAAAATTTGATTACTACCGTTTATGATTTTGAATATCATATCACTTTCATTTGGAACACAATGGATTTTTATTTTATTTTTACATCAACCATTTTATCCATACATTTTTTAAACTACAAGATGTGATCTGCGACTACATGCTTGTCTTTATGCTATGTTTTGCTTTTGTTTCTAGGGACCAAGATGATTACAAAGTTGTTCGAAAAGTTGGAAGAGGGTAATACGGTAAAGTCTTTGAAGGCATAAACATACAACTAAGGAGCGGTGCATAATTAAGATACTCAAGTCTGTAAAGAACTAAAAGGTTGGAATCATGTTATTGATATAGATTTTTGTTTCCACATGTATGAGAATATGGAACCGATGAGGCAAAAGTCGATTGAAGTTGTACTTCTCGATCCATATTGTAAATGGTTGTTATTTGAGTATGTACTTTTTGGTTTGTCATTGCTTTCATCCTTGACATGCACACCCCTTTGGTTTGCAATAGATCACATTTGTCTCCTTTGAAGCCATTTACTATTAGACATCCCCTTAATTGTAACTAAATCATAGTACATAAAACATGTCCAAACTCTAAAGTGGACGTACTTTGCCAACTAATCATCTGGTTTATTTATTAAACCAATTTAGTTTTATTTTTATTTTCAAAATTTGTGTGGCGAGGCTTCTTTTTTCCTATGGTTGTTTTTCTTTAGGTGGTTGGAGGAGGCATCTATTCTAGTACCGTTACTACCATACATTAGTTAATGCTGTAAATATTTCCCAATAATTACCTTTGTTTTTTATCTTGCATAAACTTATTTTAAACTAATTGACTTATCTCATTCATGCACAACTAACAATAAAAAGAACTTTATGTTACTAATGGATTAATTTATAAGTTTGGGTACTTGAGTTTTTGTTAGGCCGATGTGTCGTGTATCTTCATTGTTTACTCTTATCAAATATTTCTTACATGCAATGTTATCCTCTGCTACTTACACGGATAAAGAGGGAGATTAAAATACCGCAAAAAATTTGTGGTGGCACATATTGTGAAGCTTCTCGATATTGTCCGGTATCAACATTTAAAACTCCTAGCTTTATATTTGAATATGTGAATAGCGCGAATTTTAAAATTTTATACCCAACTTTAACAGATTATGAGATCTGCTACTACATTTATGAGCTTCTCAAGGTATTTTTCATTCTTCCATTTCATTATTTATGCAGCTCGGTTCCTTTATGCTATACATGCATATATAACTTGCTAGTTTTGTATGTGAAATAAGTCGAGAATATGGATACACAAATTTAGCTTTGGTGCATCCAAATAGTTCAAAATAAACTATTTAATCGGTTTTGGCAAGCATTGCTGATTTTGTTCCAAGTGGATATCTTGTTTGATGCATTAAACGATTATGGTAATTAGGGCAAGTTTTAACCAAGCTATAATACATGTTAACTACAGTGTTTCTATATCTGTTTCTTCAACAATATATGATCCTTGGCTATGTTCTTATTTTTATTTTTTCATAATGTCATGCTTGTAATTTGACTTTTTCTATGAGTGTCGACGTTTATTTAATCTTATTTTCTTCAATTTGATGATCCATCACTCTTGCGTGTTTTATTTTGTAGGCATTAGGCTAATACCACTCACAAGGAATCATGCATAGAGATGTCAAACCTCATAATGTTATGATTGATCATGAGCTTTGCAAACTGCGTCTAATAGACTAGGGTCTTACTGAGTTTTACCATCATGGCAAGGAATACGGGTTCGTGTTGCTTCAAGGTGAACATGATTCTTTACTTTTAGAATGTTTTAATATCAAAATAGCATGAATATATTTTTCCTCTTATGTTACTTGTTCATTTTTGAAAACAACTTACCTTCAATAACAACAGAAATAGCTTCTAGATGTGCTTATCCTGACATACAATTTTTTATTAAATGATCAAGAATTTGAAAAAAATACTTAAGTGAACTATAATAATAGTTTTGCTACACCAGGAGTATAACCGAAAATAGATAATTACCATGATGCCTTCTTCGTAGAAGACAGGAAGTCTAAAGAAAGATATAACCTAAGTAACTAAAAAAATCCAGATATAAAATCAAACAAAAACTCACATAACAATTTATTAATAAATTAACTAATAAATGCTCATCATTTTAGTTTTTTAATTGTAGATGAATCAATTTGGCAATCTCATTCATAATCAGTTATAAAAGTACCTGAATATAAATGAAATAAAATCTAACTGGTCATAAAAGCACAACGATAGAAATGTACTTTTATCTCAAATCTAAAATATATGGAATGTAAAACAATTAATATAAGGAATGTAAAACAATTCAACATTTTAGTATTTTAGCTTTTTTTTCTAGCTGAAATTGAGGCCATGACTTGCAGTTCCTAATATTAAAGTTATTGATTATATATATATATATATATGGTTGTTACAACGTAAGTTATGCTAATGTTAATACTATATCCAAACATGGCTAAAAAGTTTCAACATGTACAAATTATATCAATATTAATAAGTACAATATCATTTTTGTCTATATTACTACTATATTCAAACATGCCTAATAAATTTTAGCATACATAAAAATAGTATGGCTTTATCATCGTATACATACACATTAAAAGGTGTGATGAAATATTTGAAAAAAACTCAAGAATAACTTACCACTTCCTCCAGTTTCTGCTACTAGGAGAATTCATATTCTTGGAAAAAACTTATGGATGATGGGTTATCAACACATATTCTTGGAAACTAATTAATAATGCAAATGGTTATAAATAAAAATATTGATCATAAGATAAAAACCTTCTTCGTTATATTCATTCTACAATCATAAATACTGCTTTTATGTATGCCTTCTACAACAATCTTATTTCTTTTGTTCCATATGGATTTTTAGAAATTATACTTTTTAGCTTTGGATATAAGGGAAATTAATTTTTTTATAGAATAAAAATTTCGACTATGAAGATTAAAATGAATACAGAGGCGACTGAATGAGAGTAAAAGTATAAGATCATGTTACATATTCTCTTTCCCCACCAATAAAATATGAATATATTTCAGTCAAAAATTGTATGATTAAAGTCCGCTCCCTCTAGATTATGAACATAACCATTTTGTATCTAGATATATATTTGAAACTTGTTATCCTTCTATTTCATTCATCCATCAAATTAGAAATTGGGAGCATCCTTGGTTTTGTTATTATTTGAGGTCATATGAAGGCAAGGTGTCCTAAAGTAAAAACACGGTATTCTAAAATTCATAAAATTTTATGATAAGGAAGATATGATAATGTATATAGACCAATTACCTTTTGAAGTTTGTGTCTTCTTATTTAGGTAGCTTGTTATAATATACTAATCATACCATGAAATTTTCATTTATCATACTGTTAATTTATTTGGCAAGTCGCAACTGTTTTGGCTTTTTTATATTGTGTGCATAAAGAATTAACATTTTATGCTTGCTTCACATAAATGATAGCTAATTTCCACATAGTGGAACATAATTATATTAAAATACACATCTAATGGCAAATATTTGGCATGATCAACATTTAACTGCAAAATGAATGCCATTTGCGGATGCATTTAAGGCTTGCGTCCTGGTAAAATGATTTTAATTCAATCAACAAATCCATTGAAATAAGTCAATTATGATTGACAGCTGTTGGATGAATAAATGTAATAGAAGGAAATGAGCATAAATATAATAATAGTTGTAATACTGTATAGTTAAAGATAATAAAACTAGTTCACATCTTATGCCATAGCATGCCTTTAAAATGTAAATTAAATGATAATATATAGAGTTAAGTAAAACGTTTAGTCCCACATTCCAAGATTGATGGAGCGAATAAAATTTAAGAGTACTAAAATGAGTGGTGGAAATTGTTGTTGGTTAATGTGGCTTTTACAGTCTTAATCTGTTGGGTCAAGTATGGCGATAAGCTATTTAGGTTTGGTATATTGCTCGATATGAATATATTTTCAATAATATTTCACAAATCTAGCCAGGGTTCCTTCTTACCATAAGCTAGAGCCACCCCTGCATATGCTATCAAACTTTGGATCATAGGTTGTAGCTATAAGATTTATACATGTATATCTAAAAAAGTTTGCAAACTGCACATTTTCCTTTAAGATATGCAAACTGCACACACATATATATATATATATATATATATATATATATCTTGGTTTGCATCTTTTATCATGAATTGCAATTTCAAGAATAGAAAGATAATGCAAAAAGGTGGATCAATAGATTGAACTATGGGTCTAGAAGAACAAGATATGATATGTGAGAATTATAAGTATGACCATATTGTTTTTTTCTGCTTAATAATTATGCGACTTAAAAATATTGCTTCAGACTTGAGGAATTTAAATCCGAAGATCAGAATCAACCGGAAACTTACTATTGTTATCAAATAGTTATGTTACATTTTTGTTCTGTTTTTAAATTTTACTTTTCACGAGTAGTTAATTATTTATTATGGCATAATTTCAGTGCTTCTTTTGACTCTACTATCAATCTATGGGAACTTGAGCAGGGAAGACCTGTCCACAGCCTAAATGGTCACAAGTATCAAATGACACTATCAATAGATGTGTGCTTTTCTTGGTTTGTCAATGCATATTTCTCGGTAAAAACAAGTACTGATTAATGTCTTGCTTGAGATTTAAGAGTCCATTACTCGGAAACTTGACTAGTCTCAATTCACGACAACTACAGATCTGATAAGGCATTAGGTACCCAGTTTATACCATTCGAATGGAATCTAAAATTATTTTTGCCATATGTTCTATAGGCGTTTTAATATGCATAATACGTTGATATTATCATATTAATTCAAACCAATTGACAATGATATTATATGTTAGGATAGTGTGAGTAATTTACCCGTTTACCTCACTTTTCAAAACTTATTACACACGTATACCTCTTTTGAAGCTATTTATAAAAACGACTATGGTAGAAAGTGAACTTTTATATGGCTGTTGTTTGAAAAAGTGTCGGTACAATAACATAAATACTGGAGTGGTTTCAAACAATAAAGTGATCTATTTTTGACTGAGTTATAAGTGTTGAAAAGTGATGATAAAAATTCACTAGATATTACATATCCTAGTTTGATTAAATACTTTCCATAGTAACATGTTATTGACTATGAATTTTAAATTTACATCCTTCAAATGCAGGCAACCAGTCTAGGCTGTTGCATTTAGCCTAAATGGGCAAGATTTAGTAGGTGGATCACTGGATCAATGCCTCAACATATGTTTTGTGAAAGAAGGGAAGCTTATAAAAACATATAGTGGAGGAGGTGGCATTTTTGAAGTTTGTTGGAATAAGGAGGACAACAAGATAACCACTTGCTTCTCCGATAACACGGTTATGGTCATGGATTTTAGAAATTGAAAGCATTTTTTACCCAAATGATAAGTTCTATTATTATTATTATTATTTCATAAAATATAGCACATATTAGGGTGCATTTAGCACCACCATAAATATGCACTTAAAAGTGTAATATCTTAACCATCAAACTGCAAATCCAACGATCACCCATCTTCTCATATTTTTCTACTTTGATTTCAAATGCTCCGGTAGTAACAATTGACTTAAACGCAACATATGACATCAATCACCAATTTTGATAGAAGAAGAGTCAAAAGAAAAGCTTTAAATGAATCACAAACAGAAATAAAAGCATCAGATCTACTCAACAATCATTAATGGCAAATACATGTCAAAGTCATATAAAACAATTTAAAAAAAAATCACATATTCATGTAATACCGGTGCACAATGGTCAAATAAAGCAATAAAGGCAAATATTATTCGCTTGTTTTTATGTGGTTCAGCCACTTATTTGCATCAACGCATACCAAAAGGATGTTTTCAAATCATCATTATTAGGGTTCAGATAAATTTCACAAATTTAGTAAAGGTTTCAAAAGGAAGAAAACAAAAGCAGGAAGAGAAAAAATTAAGCATTTGCACAAGTTTTTTTTTTGGGTAAAAGGTACTTTATTAACAACAGAGAAAATAAAGCATATATTTCCATGATATGCCTCATTAAAACCTTGTAATCCCCCTAACCTAGACGGGTGCCTTACAAGGAAAAAGAGTACATATCACTTCCATATATTAACATTACAGAATCATGTTTATAGGAAACAAGGAGTTGAAAAGATGGAGGACTAAACTAACACAAAACGCACTCAAAAACACCCTTAAATGCTCCTTGATCTATAAACATGAAAATACATCAAAAAGACAAAAAAACCAGCCAAAGTAAATCGCCTAGAGGCCTATACGTGACATAAAACAACAACTCCATCATAAGTGAAGCACAGAAAATATCTCCTGGAAGAAGAATCAACTAAGAAAAGGGAGAACCAACAACTAGGACAGAAAAAGAAGGGGATCTAACAGCGATCCATAAACAATCACCAGAACCCGGAAACTATAGTCTTCAGTGAAGAGCAAAGGCAAGAAAATTAGGTTCGAAGGCAGGCAAATACTATAGGAGACCGAGAGATGATCATGGAGGACGTTGATGAATTTCGAAGCTCAGATTAGCTAAGATAAGTCTCGTCTCTAAATTCGATACTTGATTTTGCACTATATACTTTAAAAGTATTTTAATATCTTGTAGCAATAGATTTGTTCTGACAGATTCCGGCATCTCGATTCCTCTAAAAATTCTATTGTTCCTTTCGCACCGTATATTCCAAATGAGAGAAGTGAAAGTTAAATTGGTAATTTGTCTGAGTGTAATGTCTTTGCTCTGTCTTTGTCTAATGCATTCCAGAATTTGATTAATGTTGCAATTAGTATTACAATCAATTTTAATTTTCTGCATGATATTTTTCAGTAATCTTCTCGAGTAAGGACAGTTAAAAAACAGATGATCCCTGTTTTCTACATGATTAGAACAAAGCGTACATTGTTGATCGATATTAGAGTTCCATCTGCTAACTCTCTCTTTAGTGTTTAATTTATTTTGTATGGCCATTAGCGAGCAAATAGACATTTTAGGCGCACACCCTTTATCCCATATAATTTTGGACCAGAAGTGTTCTGTGTTCTTGTTTCTGACATGGTTCCATGCTGATTTCATTGTGCATTTATCATTGCTGTTTGGAATCCATACCCAATAGTCTTTTTCCTTTTGAGTTTGAATATTAATATTATGAATTATATTATGAAGTTGAGAAGGAATATTGTCCATGCTTTGTTTCCAGTTGTTGTTAGAAATAAGCACAGAAACAGTAGTATTCTGCTCATTTACCACATCTATGTCATCTCTACCCACTGTATTAAATTATGTTGCTCCATTGATCCAAGGATCGAACCATAGATTTGTGGTTTCACCATTAACAATATTCCTATTTATAAGACCATTGCACCACTGTCTAGCGCGAAGTAATGTTTTCCAAATGAAGGAAGCAGATGGATTCATATTAGCAGACCAAAAATTATCTTTTTTATTGTATCTATTTTTAGTCCATTTAGCCCATATCGATTCACCATTAATATATTTCCACAATAGGTTAACAGCCACCGCTTTAGATAAGTCTTCAAATTTTCTTATACCAAAACCTCCTTCGTCCTTAGTTTTACAAACATCTTCCCAGCTCATTTTGTGATTTTTTGAGTTCCACAAAAAGTTAGCACATGATGAGTTGAGTCTTTGAATAACAGTTACTGGAAATTGTGAAAACTGCAGCCAAAACTGAATCATAGGTTGAATAACAGTTTTTATTAATTCAGCTCTACCACTTATATTTAGCATCTTACTTTGCCAATGGCTGAATTTTTTATTTGCTTTGTCTACCAGTAATCCAAAATCCCTTGCTCTTAATTTATTATTCGATAAAGGGATGCCCAGATAAATTATTGGCAAACTGCCAATACTCAGGTTTAAAATGCTAGCAATATGATTCTTGTTTGTGGCTCCTTTACTAAGAAATAACAAAGATTTATTGCTATTTAATTCCAACTCTGCAATACTATTCAAGTCTTGAAATATATGCTTGATACACTCGGCATTTTGAATAGAAGCTTTGGTTATGACCAGAATGTCATCTGCATATATCAAGTGAGTAATCATCGGTTCTGTTGGGTATATGGGCTTAATATTACCTTTGAGAAATTCCATGTCGAATTTTATAGTCATTAGCTCCATAGCAATGGCAAATAGATATGGTGAAAGGGGATCACCTTGCCGAAGGCCTCTCGAACTGTTAATGAACCCATAAGGTGTGCCTTCAACTAGAACCGAGAAGGTTGGGGTAGAAACACATTCATAGATTAGATCCACAAATTGGGAGGGAAAATTCATCGATATCAGCATATGATGAATAAATTCTCTGTTGATTTTATCATATGCCTTATGCAAATCAATTATCAGACATAGATTGTTAGAGTTTTTTCTGTTAAAACTTCTAATCATTTCATAAGCCATAAGAGAGTTTTCTGTGATTACTCTTCCAGGAATAAAAGCATTCTGGTTATAAGAGATAAGAGAATCCAAATAACTTTTCATACGGTTGCATAGAAGATTTGCAAGGATTTTGTACAAAACATTGCATAAAGATATAGGTCTGAAGTCAGACATATCTGTAGCATTTGGTTTTTTTGGGATAAGACATATAAATGTATGATTTATTTCTTTAATAATCTTCCCAGTGTTAAGAATACCATTCATAGCATTGCATATATCATATTTGATTTGTTCCCAGTGGAGTTTGTAGAATTTTGAATTGATGCCATCTGGTCCAGGTGAACTATTGTCATTAATTTGAAAAATAGCATTTTTCACTTCTTCAAGAATAAAGGGTCTGCACAGATTACTTTTTGCATTATCTGACAAAATTTTATTGCAAGTTATGTCTGGAAGTTGAAAAGTATTATTTGGCGTAGAAAAAAGATCTGAAAAATAATTTATGGCTGAAAGAGCAATATTTTCTGATGCTGATGACCAATACCCATTGTCATTTAGAATAAGATTAGAACTCCTGCTAGGTTTCTTAGAATTAATATAGGAGAAAAAAAATTCTGTAGGTTTATCTCCTTTCGTCAACCAGTTAATCTTCATTCTCTGCTCGCTTTCTGTTGCAATGCATCTCATAATATCATGAATCTGAAGGTTCTTCGCACTATATTCTTCTGATAGGTTGATATTAAGAGGATCTCGTACAAATTGAATGTAGGTATTATTAGCATCCTCTTTTAATTTATCCAGTTGAGAGTATATGTTGGGTTTTGATTTGGACCAACTTCTCAGAGCAGTTTTTACATTTTTGATTTTACAAAGAAGAATGTAAAGATAGTTACCTAAGAGTTCCTGCTCCATTGCCATCTGAACAGTGTCTTGGTAGCCTTGTTGAAGATGCCACGCATTATTATACTTGAAAGGTATGCAAGCTCTACTTTTCTTTTGCTCCACAATTTTAATCAAAGTAGGGGTGTGATCACTTATGGAATAATTGCCAAAATTAATACCAAAATTGTTAAACTTATCAGTCCACAGCTTATTAACAAAGACACTGTCAATTTTACTGTGTATAGAGAAATTAAGGCCCCCTCTCCAAGTGTAGTGATTACCTGAGAAGTCTGGCTCATTGAGATTAGATATATTAATACAATCTATGAAATCTTGATCACCCCTATCGTTATGAATCCCGTTATTAAGTCTATCAGTTGGAGTTAAAATAGCATTAAAGTCACCTGCCACTAACCAGGGAAGATTAATATTCTTAAATTGATCAATGATATAGTTCCATAGATCTTTTCTCCTCGATTCCTCATTAAGTGCATAAATAGTGGTACAAATCAAACTGAGACCAACAGCATTATGAAGGATACAGGTGATGTATTGATCATTCGTGTGACATATAATGTTAGACCACTGTGTAGAATCCCAGAAAATAAGAATGCGACTTTTTTGATCATCTAAAATGTTATGAGAGAATTTCCACTTAGGTTGAATTTTATTCGCAAATTTATCAATACTATCTAAGGATAGTTTATTCTCAAGAATGCTAATAAACGAAAATCTGTTACTGTTCAAAAGCCAAACAACTTCCAACTGTTTGGCAGGGGCATTCATACCCCTAATGTTCCAGAAGAGGAACTCCATTTACTGATGATTTTCGGTTTTGCTACTGTTTTCTGGGGGAGTAGCATTCCCCAATAGTTTATCTTTCTTCGAGTTTTTATTTTTGCCTTTTAGTTGACTAACAATGGAAGTCCATGCAGGATTATCTATCACGTCAAGTTGAGGAGTAGCTTTAAATTCAAATGGGACTTCGTCTGTCCTGATTTTCCGCCTGTTGCTGAGTTTTGAGTTGCTTAAGGAGGTGGAACTTTTGTCAAGAGACTCAGTCCTCGTATCCATGTTAAAGCATTCTACATTATTGTTATTTGAGACACCATTATTATTTTTTGAAGTTGTGAACCTTTTCTGTAGCAATTTGTATTTTTCTTTGTTCAATTCTGTTGGATTATTATTTGTAATAACATTCGAACTGTCTACACTTGTTTGGATAGCTTGTACATTTATTGAAATGTTATGAGATGTTTTACTCTTATCTGTCTGACAAAGCTGATGTTCGATGACTTTTTCAATTTCCGAGTCATCTGTTGTCATATCATTAGAGGGTTGAGGATCTTGGAGAGCTTGCTTGTTGTTTTCTTCATTTGCCACATAAATCCCATCAATGTCAATAATCATGTCAGCATTTCCTTCGGGAGTGGGTTTATCATTTGTTTTTGGTTTCCAAACTTTATTAAATTGACAGTTGATCTCAGCGTGTCCAAAACTTGAGCAATTTGTACATATCGATGGTTTCCATTCATAGGCCACTTCTTGCCAAATCATTTTACCATTTTCAGTTATAATAGGGATTTTACTAGGGAAATTGAAGGAGTTGTTAATTTCAATTAGCACTCTAGCATAAGAAATTTTGATGATACCTTCAGTGAATTTATCCAATCTGATAGGGGATCCTAGCACTGATGCAATCCGACTAATACCTTCTTCTGTCCAATAGTCTAGGGGAAGATTAGGAAGACGAATCCAAATTGGGATTGAGTGAAGAAGCTCTTTGTCGAGTTGCATTCCCAAAGACCACCTTTTCATCATCATCAATTTTTTGTTATAGTAGTATGGACCTCCTTCCAGAATTTTATCACAGTCTTGTTTTTTGTTGAATTTTATAACGTAAAATCCATTTTCTTTCGAGTAAATCGAGAATTCATCTTCTGGTTTCCAGACTCTCATAATATAATATTTGAAATATGGATAATGTGGTTTAGGACCAACAATGTATACAACTATTGCATTGTCCTATTGTTTTTTCGCTTTTACCACCACCTCATCCGACATTTTAGCACAATGAATGGAATTGACTTCGCGTGGTTGGTAGAACTTTAGTGGAATAGAAGTAGGTATGTTATTGCCTTTAACCACTTCACTCCACGCTCGACTAGCTGTGGTAGAGAAATTCCATCTATTAAGAGCAGATTTGGTACGGTTTTGAGCAGTGTGTTTGTCGGTATAAATAGGGGAGTTTGGATTGCAATTATTTTGTCGATCAGGGTTGATGACTTTCTGTTGGGGGATACCGCTCTTCTTAGAACTAGGTTTTGCTTGAAAAGAATTAGAGTTAACACGTTTCCATTTTCGAGATACCACTGTAGTGAATCCTTCATCATCAATTTGAGATGGATCTGTTGGAGAAAGAGGAGGAAAGCCAGGCGGAGGAGCCGTGACAGGGGACGGTGGATCAGGAGGGCGGCTGGACTGAGGATCATTCGATGCGGGAGGGAACATCAGCGGCGGAGAAAGGAAATCGAGATAGCGAAAACGGCGGCTAGGGTTTTTTCACTTAACATAAAACATCTGATGGTCAACTTCATTGATTGTAGGCACTTAGAGCACCATGCGGATGTGCAGGTAGAGTAAGTACTGGGTCTGAGCCCTTATGAGCAACATCATAAAATATTTGCGCATCATTAGCAGATGCAAGACAAGCTTGAGCATTTATTAGAGGAGCATAAGCAACATGAGGAAACATAACATGATGGGATTAGAGATGCCTACCTGTCATTCTTGTCATGTTAGATGGGTAAGTGTTATTATATCATATTCTGGAAGCTAGAAATCTCTTTGTTTCATGAATCCATGAAACAGTTCACTGCTAGTAGACTAGGGATCGGCTAAAGTAAAAGATGAAATGAGGGTTAATGCACATTGCATCTAGGCTAGACAGGAACATTTGTGACTTGTGACTGAAAAGAGAACTGCAACAGACCACGTTGGAGGATCCAGGTTGCAACAGTTGTTGGAGATACAATGTCACATACCGAAATTTTCGACTTTCGAAAATTCGACATCGATACTCACTTTATCGACTGCCGAGCAATCGAGTGCCGGAAACTCGAATAGTGATGGTTTTAAATAGAAGAGGTAGAAGAAAAGATAGAAGAAAAAGAGAAGAAGAAGAAGAAAGCAGAAGAGAGAGAGAGAAGAAAAAGAAAGAAGAAGAACAACAGAACAACATCAGAAACAGAAACAATTACAGAATCTCACATTATCGCAGCGGAACAATATATAATAAATAAACACTAGTCTTTAAATAAAAGAACTATATCAGTTTATACATACATCAATCAGAGTCAATATACAACTCAATACAACAATGGACAGTTATATAACTTGTCCTCATACAGAATACACAGCGGAATAAATAAACAAAATATAGGTAATACGTTTCGCTATCCAGCTTGCTTCCAAAGCTCCAGAATATCCAGAATATCCTGATAACATAACTCTAGGCTGCCCGTGTGGAAAATTTGTGGGCACCCAGAGTTTAGAAAGGGAACAATAAACTCCAGGTCAGTTATGTGACTGGTGTGAGATCGTAAAACAGTTTATCTTTAAAAGACAACAAAGAAATATTTTAAAATAGATTCGCAATGCCTTTGGAAAATGAAACTACCATAAGACCTCCTGCCACACACACAATGCAAACGCAGAATTGGAGGAGATTTCTTCTTATAATAGTCAAAGATGCTTACTACGCAAAAATCAAATTCTTTTTGATATTATTATTAGTGCATAGTGTAGAAAACATTTCGAAAGTAGAATATAAATCTTAGCCAGCATAGGTACCATTATATTATGCCTGCTATAGCTGCCTCCTGAGGAGACAGGTTATACAATTGAAATCGTAAAGGCTCGTATTGTTTCTTTGGATTTCCAACAAATGGTCAGGCTAAGGAACTTCCTATGCCACGATGGGTACGTCCCTGGAATAGACGACCCGAGAACCTAACCGGATCTCTACCAACACAAGGCCGGGTTACCTCTGCAAAAATAGGTAACTACTGACACGCGTATGCCATCCCCCGATCGTAACCGATCTTCCCGAGGATCCTCGATTCGCAACAAACCACATAATAATAATGCAGCAACCACATAGGTTAAGTATCTGGGCTCCATACCATGATACCACCTCTATCCAGAAGGAATGACATACACTAAGGGGCGCTACTCCCTAGAACCTTGCCGCATCCTTCCTGTTTTGACCATTACCGGGGTGTGAGGCTCGACGAAGTCTCGTCCACAAAGCTACGCTTTCTACAAAGCCATGCTTCGGGTCAAACAAATGATCAACCTATGATCACAAAGATATAAGATCAAACAAATGATCATATCACAAATGATCAAACACTGATCATTTCACAGCAACACTCAGTATGCCACGTTACCAAATTGGGAATATATCGCTGATAAATTTCAACTACATAACCTCTGAGCTCGTACGTCTCAGAGAAGGGTGTTAAGCTAAGAGAATAAATTCTCCGCCACCAATAGAAATGTATTTGAAAGAAATCAGCTTTATATCTCAAATTGTAACGTCAGACACACAATCCATACAAGTCTATTCCGGGATCGAACAGAACCGAAGGCACTTCTCACGAAGCCCTTGCAATTCCGGATAATTTTCAATCACGTCAGGACTTCCCGTCACTAAGGGTGATAAAAACCTCTAAATCGGAGATCAGCCGATGTAGAGTAACTCGACGGTAATCCTTCCGTTTTCAAAATATCCGGTCTTCAACACCGGTCATCAAATGCGATTCATAACGACGTATCACATATTCGGAATGGGTTATACGACCCCATGGTCCTTTCCCGGCTAACCCGAATAGTGAGCGTTTATTCAAAAATAAGTGTGGCATTCAAATTCATCCAATTCACAACAAATACCTATTCAAGGTAATTATTGATAGTCGGTTATTTAACTATCAATAAAGATGCGCAACATCATCAGATTCCAAATAATTTTCCAAATTATTTTATCTTCAAACATATCTTTACTAGATATAAAATTTTCCACACTTCAAAAATAAATCAACGTTTATTTTTAGAACGAATTTCCATTTCTTTTATAAATTCCATAGTGAATTTATATTTCAAAATATCTACTGATATACGATTTTCAAATCGATTTCAATATTCACTTTCGACTTATCTTTAGAAAGATAATTCTCAAACGTTTATTTCATATTGAAAAAACATTTCCCTACTTATTTAATAATAAGTATTTCACAAATTTATTTAGTTTCAACGTTTGAAAATATTCGATATACATAAATCAAAAATTAAGTATATATTCATTCTTTAAGGAAAATATTCTTTTAACACATTTATTTGGGTCAAAACGAATGTTACGTAAAACATCGTTACGACGACCCAAAATCACTAGTATAGGGATTCGAAAATAAGATAGATATATATATCCCAATACTAGACAAAAACATTTCCTTTCGGAAATCATTTACTATAACAACCGTGTTATAGTCCATCATTTCCTTATTGCTCGAAAATGTCTATTTCAACAATGAATGTTGAAATCTATGATTTCGATAGTTAATACATTTTTAACAATGTTAAAACAATTAACTTCATTTTAAAATATCACTTTTCCAAAACATAACCATTTTACTTAATAATATATTCACTGTCCAAAATCGTGAATATATTTCACTAATTACATTTCACTATTTTCTACACATTTTATTTCAATAATAATTCGCTATCCAAAATCGCGAATATATCTCCTTTAACAACCTTCTATATTTAATTTATCAAATCCAATTGATTTCGAATTTATAAACAACGTTTATAAATTCTATTTTCTAACAACTTCAATTTGATAAATCTCCTTTATTAACAATTCGATTCATAACTCAAATCTTATACCAACAATCCATATTATAAGTTAAATACTTATAATTCCTTTATTTTACAAAATCATTTCCATTCATAAGTTCACAATTTATAAATTTCATTTATTTATAAATTCTTAAATTTTCATTTTAACGCTTATAAAAACTCGTTTTATAATACCAACATTTTAAAGTTATAAATATCAATCTTGTACATCTTTTACATACATCGTTTTAATAATTCAAAAATTCCAATTAAAACCATTTTATAATTTTCTTAACTATTTATTTCAAAAGAAATTACCTTTTGGTTATAATTCTCAAATCTTAACTTTTATAACTTTAAAATCTTAACGTTTATAAATCAATTCAAAAATTCCATAAAACGTATATTTTCAAAAATCACTTTAAAAAATCCTTTTTAAAGTAAAAGTCGTTATTTTTAAACTTCAAAACTTGAATCCGATGATGCAACAGCACCAATTAGTCAATCACAACAACAACCATCATATATCAATATGATGACAGAATATACATCACAATATCTATAAATAAATAAATACTGTTGAGGAATCCAGTTGGATCCCTCCAACCTGTTTCCCTGCATCCACAGACGTTAGCACAATACCAATTCCACTTCGAGGTGGAATATCGCGGTATATGGGTTTTATAAAAATCATCCGCTTACTAACGGCGCAATAGGGTCTCATCCGCTATACGAGGCGGGAAATCAATCAATCCAATATATACATATGCCAATATGTATATATTGCTATGTATATAGATATATCCTACTATATCTAATATCACATCCAATAGCAATCAATCAGTCCAAATCAATAACTGTAATACCAAACATATTTTGAGTGAGAAAATCTCACCTTAGCTTATGCATGCAAATTCATTCTGGCTTGATTCTCGATTTATTGACCTAGTAAACAATGTATACAATTTATTAATATTCGAGATAAATTGAATGAGTCAAGTTGCCATTTTATCATTTTAAATCAATTAATTACTTCAATGTTTTTCTTCTTCTAAAACTGCTTATAAAATAACATATATAGATATTATAGAAATCAAATTTTATAAATATAACTTCAACACTTTAAAATTTTTACCTGTATCCAAAAATTCTAAACTTTAAATTATTTTATTTTACATTTTCAACTGTTCACTAAAATAATCAATATTCTTTTAAATACAAATCCCTTTCTGTTTGTATTTTTAAACGAAAACATATCCTTACTGTAAACTTCAAACACATATACATATATGTTGAATTTAGATTTAAATTCAAGGGGTAAATTCGAATACCTCAGCTCGTAACAGTATCGACTCCACCATCACAACTTCGCGCGTGCTACCAGGTCGCTGACCCTATCCAAACCCATCGCCTGCCCTAGTCGCGAACCTCGCGATTGTCGAACCGGAATCACGACAACGTCGCTGCCTCCTCGATCGCGAAGCCCCTGACCTCGATTCCACGAACTGCCGTACGCGATTCATCGCCTGCCACGACTTCGATTCCAGAGCAACTCGTGATCTCCTCTAGTGTCGGCGCACTCGATTCCCATCCCATGCCGCAATTCGAACTTAAGCCACCACTTTGCCATTTTTCGATTTCGCTATGCCTGTAGGAGGAAAGGCTTCGGTTGCCATCATTTTGTTTTAGGGAATTTTAATTTTCGAAACTGAGAATGAGGGGGGGAAAAGGGCAACGAACTGCAACGAACGAAAGTGATTCCGTTTGTATTTCGATTGGTCTTGAGAAGAAGGGATCGATTTATTTCCTTCGGCCATTTAAATTTTCTTTGAACGAGGTTTTGATTTCGAACGAAACTGAGGAAGGAAGAGTATTTAAAATTGAAAGAGGATGGTTGCGTGATTTCCTGCGTGATCCTAGGCGTAACCAAAGGAAGATAACAGTAAGGGAGGAATGGTGTTGACAAATTTTAAATTTAAATTTAATTCAATTAAAATTTAAACGCGTTTATATGTCGTATGCTCACATATCAACTCCAATTAATACGAAATTTGAAATCCGGTAATAATTCAACATTACGGACCCAATGGAACTGGTTTCGTCGAATTCCGAGACTGCGCCTCAGACGGCTATTTTTAAATATCGGTTCAAACAATTAAATTCAAAACTGAGCAAAACATTTTAAAATTCAGTTCTGAAAGTTCGATTATCTTCGGTATTATCAATATGAATTTTAGAAGCTTTTCGAAATATTTTTCTTCAACTTTAAATTGAATATTCAAATTTTTATTCAGCATTCAATAGATTAAATTTTAATGTTTAATTGCAAATTTCAAAGTTCAATCGGGGATTCAAATTAAATTATCGTTCAGATATTTAAAATTAATTAAATATTTTCAATTTAATTTGTTCAAAATTCTGGGTCGTTACATACAATGACCAATGTGTCTAAAAACTAAAACATGTATTGAGTGTGGAAACTAAAATAGAAATTGGGAAAAAGACGCTTGTTGAATTTGAAATGTGTCCAGCAAAAGAACGTGGACCTGACCGAAACTCAACCAGGTTGCTTTTGCCACATATTTTAATCATAATTATCTAATCTATTTTTACTCGCAATTAATAATTTAATTATCTACAACCAAGCAACAAAACAAGAACCACCCCATAATTTCTAAATATGAATAATGTTATGTTTGTTTCTTTCAGTATGCATATAGTTATATGGAAAAAATTGTATTCATCAGTATTATCATCTTTTCACATACTTTAGAGTTATTTTTATTTGTTATTTTATTTTGTGGAATTGTGAACCAAGTAAAATAAAAAATCAAATGTGAAGTTGCAAAGTTGCCTTTTTTACAGAACAACAAAATTTGCAGTTATGTTATTTGTTAAAGTACCCTTTTTGTAATAACCCGCTTTTCCATACCCCTTGAATAAACACTAATCTCCATCGATTAACTCAAGATGAACGGAAAACCGAACCATTAGGGTTTAATAAAGAAGAGGTAGAAGAAAAGATAGAAGAAAAGAAAGAAGAAACAACAGAAAACACAGAACATAAACAATATCAGAATCTCACATTCGCAGCGGAACAATATATAATAGATAATCACTAGTCTTTTAAACAAAGAACTATATTAGTTGTATACAATACATCAGTCAGAGTCAAAATACAACTCAATACAACACAGCACATCAATGGACAGTTATATAAACTTGTCCTCATACAGAATACACAGCGGAATAAATAATATCAGATACAAATACTACGTATCGCCATCTAGCTTGCTTCCACAGCTCCAGAATATCCTGATAACATAACTCTAGGCTGCCCGTGTGGAAAATAATGGGCACCCAGAGTTTAGAAGGGAAACAATAAACTCCGAGTCAGTCATGGTGACTGGTGTGAGATCATAAAATAGTTATTTTTAAAACAAACAACAGGAAGATTTTAAAGTCAATTTCGCAATGTTTTTTGAAAATGAAACTACCATAAGACCTCCCGCCACACACACAATGCAAACGCAGAATTGGAGGAGATTTCTTCTTATGATAGTCAAAGATGCTTACTACGCAAAATCAAATCCTTTTTGATATTATTATTAGTGCATAGTGTAGAAAACATTTCGAAAGTATAATATAAATCTTAGCCAGCATAGGCATTTCGCACTTATGCCTACTATAGCTACCATCCAAACAGTGGGGCGCCACCATAAGTGAATGATAGGTTCTACAACTAAAACCGTACAAGTCTCGTATTGTTTCTTTGGATTTCCAACAAATGGTCAGGCTAAGGAACTTCCCATTGCCACATAGGTACGCCCCTGGAAAGACGACCCGAGAACCTAACCGGATCTCTGCCAACACAAGGCCGGGTTACCCCTAACTGGGTAACTACTGACACGAATATGTCATCCCCCGATCGTAACCGATCTATATCCGAGGATCCCCGATTTCCAACAACCACAAAGTAATAAATTTGCAGCAGCCACATAGGTTAAGTATCTGGGCTCCATACCATGATACCACCTCTATCCAGAAGGAATGACATACACTAAAGGGGCGCTACCCCCTAATAACCTTGCTGCATTTTTCCTGTTTTGACCATTCCGGGGTGTGAGGTCCGACGAAGTCTCATCCACAAAGCTACGCTTTGTCACAAAGCCATGCTTCGGGTCAAACAAATGATCAAAGTAATGATCACAAAGATAAATGATCAAGCAAATGATCATATCACAAATGATCAATCAATGATCATTTCACAGCAACACTCAGCATGTCACATTACCAAATTGGGAATATATTGCTGATAAATTTCAACTACATAACCTCTGAGCTCGTACGTCTCAGAGAAGGGTGTTAAGCTAAGAGAATAAATTCTCCGCCACCAATAGAAATGTATTTGAAAGAAATCAGCTTTATATCTCAATCTGTAACGTCAGACATACAATCCATACAAGTCTGTTCCGGTATCGAACAGAACCGAAGGCACTTCTCACGAAGCCCTTGCAAATCCGGATAATTTTCAAATCACGTTCGGACTTCCCGTCACTAAGGGTGATAAAACCTCTATATCGAAGATCAGCCGATGCAGAGTAACTCGACGGTAATCTTTCCGTTTTAAAAAATATCCGGTCTTCAACACCGGTCATCAATTGCAATTCATAACGACGTATCACATATTCGGAATGGGTTATACGACCCCATGGTCCTTTCCCGGCTAACCCGAATAGTGAGCGCTTATTCAAAAATAAGTGTGGCATTCAAATTCAAGCAAATCACAACAAATACCCATTCAAGGTAATTATTGATAGTAGGTTATTTAACTATCAATAAAGATGCGCAACATCATCAGATTCCAAATAATTTTCCAAATTATTTATTTTCCAAAATATCTTTACTAGATATAAAATTTCCACACTTCAAAAATAAATCAATATTTATTTTTAAACAGATTCCCTTTTCTTTTATAAATTCCATATTGAATTTATATTTCAAATATCTACTGATATACGATTTTCAATCGATTTCAAAAATTCACTTTCAATTTATCTTTAAGAAGATAAATTCTCAAAAACGTTTCATTTCATTTTGGAAAACATTTCCATACTTATTTAATAATAAGTAATTCACAAATCTATTTATTTTCAACATTTGAAAATATTAGATATACTTAAATCAAAATTAAGTATATATTTCATTCTTTAAGGAAATCATTTACTATAACTACATCTATTTGAGGCAAAATGAATGTTACGTAAAACATCGTTACGACGACTCAAAATCACTAGTATAGGGATTCGAAATTAAGATAGATACGTAAATCCCAATATCACATAAAAACATTTCCTTTCGGAAATCATTTACTATAACAACAGTGTTATAGTCCACCATTTCCTTCTTCCTCGAAAACGTCTATTTCAACAATGAATGTTGAAATCTATGATTTCGATATTTAATATATTTTAAAACATCGTTAAAACAATTAACTTCATTTTTAATGTCACTTCCCCAAACATATCCATTTTATTTAAAAATATATTCACTATCAAAAATCGTGAATATACCTCACTAGCCAAATTTCAATATTTTCTACATATTTAATTTCAAGAATTTATCCACAATCTAAAGTCGTGGATAAAATTCTCAACCCAAACTTTTTTATTACCCATATTTTAAAAGAATAATTTTCTATCAAAAAAATTCGCAAATATATCCCCTTTAATAAACCTCTATGTTTAATTTATCAAATTTAATTGATTTCGGATTTATAAAACAACGTTTATAAATTCACCTTTATATTTCATAACAACTTTGATTTATAAATCTCCTTTATTAACAAATTCGATCAATATTCCATTTAAAGGCAAAAATCCAATTTATAAGTTAATTTCTTATAAATCTTTTATTGTACAAATTCATTCATTTTATAACTTCACAATTCATAAATCTATAAATTTTATTCACTTGTGAAATCCATTTGTACTTCATTTTAATACTTATAAAACTTGTTTCACAATTCCAATATTTTAATTTATAAATATCAACTTTATAAATCTTTTATATAAATCATTTATAATAATTCAAAAATCCCCATTTAAACCATTTACTTTAACTATTTATTTCAAAAATCACCTTTTGGTTATATTTCAAAAAAATCATAATTTTTATAACTTTAAAAATGGATCCGATGATGCAACAGCACCAAATGGTCAATCACGACAACAAACATCATATATCGATATGACAACAGAATATATAACAATATCTGTAAATAAATAAATACAGTTGAGGAATCCAGTTGGATCCCTCCAACCTGTCTCCATGCATCCACAGACGTTAGCACAATACCAATTCCACTTCGAGGTGGAATATCGCGGTATATGGGATTTATAAAAATATCATCCGCTATTATGCGGCGCAATAGGGTCTCATCCGCTATATAATGCGGGAAATCAATCAACTCCAATATATACATATGCCAATATGTATATATTGGTATATATATAGATATATCCTACTATATCTAATATCACATCCAAACAGTCAATCAATAAATCAATAACTGCAAAATCCAATTTTTCATTCGAGTGAGAAAATCTCACCTTTGCTTTTTATTTTGCATTCCATTTTCCCATTCCGGCTTGATTTTCTTGATTTATTTGACCTTGTATAATAATTTACGATTTCATTAATACTCGAAATAAATCGAATGATAAATTTTTCATTTATAAATTTAATTACCAGTAAGTTTATTTTAACTAGAAACTTTCTTTTTGAAATTATATAAGTATTTATAAAGATAACCCATATACTAAAATATAATCTAGGTATATTTTAAAATAATCTATACAGATTTTTATAAATCTGGTTTTATACAAAAGTTTCTCAACTTTTAAAATTTCTATTTCTTTTAATTTTAAACATATTACTTTTAACAATTTTATCTAATTAAAATTAAATTTAAAACTAAATTTACTTTAAAATAAATTTCCTACAACAAACTTAACTTACTGTAAATAATATTTTCTAACCTAAACTGTTAAACTTTTCCTTTCTAATATATGTATGGAATTAAATTTAAACCAGAAGTATTTGATTCACCTTACTACCGAGTTCGAAATCGAATATGTCGGCCCTATCGAACGAATGCCGACCACCCTCTAAACAGAATTCGAACACCATCACGAACATCCATCGCCAGAAATCGCGACTCCCCTCCCTGACCATCTTGCGCGCCATCAGTCGCACACTCAGGCGATTTGATCGAACTACCCAGAACACACGAGTTCCTCCTGTCGCAAATCGAGCATAGGCGACCCATCACCATTCATCTACGAACGCTTCGCCCTCCTCGAGCTCCGAATCCCCAAAACAATCATCGCTATCTCAATTCGCCCTTACCTCTCACCGTTCGAGATGAGACGATCTTCACTCCTCACGAACTTAATTTGCTTTCGAATGAACGAAAAAAGATTTTGGGAAGAACGTAAGAAATTTGGTTCGGCCATTTTCATGAATTCGACATTTTTGAAATGAAGAAAGAAGTGCGGCCATTTTCGTTTTGAACGAGATTTTGTTTTTCTTTTTATCTGATTTTTTTCTTTACAAAAGAGGCTTCGACCATGATTTTCTTCTTTGATTTTTATTTTACTGAAGTCTTTTGCAATCTCGCTAGGGTGTTTTAAATTGAAGGGGAGGAGAGAACGTGATGTTAGGAAAAAGGGGAACATGCGTACAAAAAATTTCAGGCTGTAGTGCTTTGAAAAAAATAAAAGCTGAAGTGATAAAGGTTTGATGTGAATAAAATTTCGGCTGATGTGAATGACTTGATTAGTCAACAAAAGTAAATATATATTAATTTAAATTTAAATTCAAACCGTTCGATAAAGTGAACCAGAAATTTTGACTTCCTATCGAGGCGTGCCGCTAGGCATTTATAATGTTATACCCCCATTCCGAACGCAATGGAAAAGGTTTCGAACCCTAACTCAATCGTATGGAAAAGATAACTTTTTGGACCAGTTATAATATTAAATATTCGATTTAATTTCAGTGCATTTGCTTATCGTACGGCCAAACGATCACTCCAAACATTACGAAAATTGAAATCCGATAATAATACAATATTACGGATCTAATGAGACTGGTTTCGTCAAATTCCGAGACTGTGCCCCGGAACGCTATTTTTAACTATCGATTTAAACAATAAAATTCAAAACTGAACAAAACAGTTTCAAATTCAATTCTGAAGCTTCTATTATCTTCAGTATCATCGATATAAATTTCAAAAGCTTTTGAAATATTTTTCTTCAGCTTAAAATTGAAGATTCAAATTTTTATTCAACTTTCAATAGATTAAATTTTATAATTTAATCGCCAAATTCAAAGTTATATTGGGGATTCAAATTAAATCATCGTTCAAATATTTAAAATAAATTAAATATTTTCAATTTAATTTGTTCAAAATTCTGGGTCATTACAATCTTCCCCCCTTAAAAGAATTTCGTCCCGAAATTACAAGTAAAGAAGAATGCTCCAATACCCGTTAACCATTTTACCAAAACCAAATAGTTTTATCAAATTTCAAAACAAATCTTTTTATTAAAGATTCATTATTAATTCATCTAGTTTTCCAACTTCAATTATAAGTTTCAAACGACATTGTTTTCCTTAACAATTCAAATTTAAATTTAAATTCACATTTAAACTTTCAAAAATTTCTCAAAATTTTCTTAACACTCGAAATTTTCGAAAAATTTCGCCAGCGTCTCCTTTGCGCGGCTAACACGGTACGACTACAATACGGACTCTCAAATTTCAAAAAGAAAAGAAAAAGCCAAGCGGCTAGACAAGAAAATCATCAAATTTCATATTGAAATTTAAAATACATACCTTTTTCGAGCAATTCAAATTCATCTTCAAAATCAAAATTCCAATTCTATTTCCTTTAATACACCTGTATATCCTACTAGCCATAATATCTAGTTACAATATTCAAACCATTTTGCACATTTTATTACAAAATTTTGATACTTACTTCTTATACATCTTTAGTTTACTATTGAAGTTATATCCATTATCATTCAATTTTACATTTCAAATTTCAGTTGAATTCAATTTACAATTTCAATTCAATTTGGATTCTATTTATCTTCCGAATATTGAATTTCATCAACTATTTTTCATTCACAACTGATTCATAGCTTTATTTTAAATTAGTTCCAATTACTAATTCATCACAATTTCTAATTCACTTTATTCAAATTTGTTTTCAACATTCAGTTTCAATTCCAGTTTTATTCTTTTGTTCATTCCCAAAATTTATTTTCAATTCACTATTTTGGTTTATAACCACTCATATTAAACTGGATTTCAAATTCCATATGAATTCAATCAATCTTTCATTTTACATTTATAATTATTCAATTCAATTCTATTGCTTACAAATTCGAAATGAATTTAAACATTCAATTTCATTTTCTTGCAATTGCAAATTTATTTATTCATTCACAAATTCATTCATTTTCAATTTGAATCTCATTCCAATCAGATTTCAAATATTTTATAAGTATCAACTTATTTACATTCCATTAATGAATTTTATTTTCAATTATCTTCTTGGAATTCCATTCCAAATTATAAATTACATTTACAATTTTACATTAACAAATCCTATTGGTATATGAATTCATTTCCTTATCTTTCAATTCACATTTATAAATTCCATTTGTTAAATGAATTTATCTCCAAATCTTTGGTTATTATTTTATTTTCTCATTCAATTTCAATATAACAATGATAATATTTCAATGTTATTATTTCCTAACAACCAAGCATCCATATACTATAATAATTCATAGAAAATCATTTCTTTTCTATACAAAAATAGTTTTGGGCAAAATTATCTCATTTACCCTATTTAAAACAATACTGTGCCGAATTGTTCTATATAAGTGTTTAGAGATCCCTATCGATAGAGTTGTCCAGACCATACCGACCAAAATCCATATACCACTCTACAAATCAATCATCACAATATAAAACAATTTTATATTTACTAACATATACGCGCTCATATCTATTATTACACTCAACTCATTCTAGAGTACTACTGACTCTATCTCTAATGAGTAACACCCAACAGAGCAGGGTTGTCGCTTAACCATATGCTCTGATACCAAATGTAATAACCCGCTTTTCCGTACCCCTTGAATAGACACTAATCTCCATCGATTAACTCAAGATGAATGGAAAACCGAACCATTAGGGTTTAATAAAGAAGAGGTAGAAGAAAAGATAGAAGAAAAGAAAGAAGAAACAACAGAAAACACAGAACAGAAATAATATCAGAATCTCACATTCGCAGCGGAACAATATATAATAGATAATCACTAATCTTTTAAACAAAGAACTATATTAGTTTTATACAATACATCAGTCAGAGTCAAAATACAACTCAATACAACACAGCACATCAATGGACAGCTATATAAACTTGTCCTCATATAGAATACACAGCGGAATAAATAATATCAGATACAAATACTACGTCTCGCCATCCAGCTTGCTTCCACAGCTCCAGAATATCCTGATAACATAACTCTAGGCTGCCCGTGTGGAAAATAATGGGCACCAAGAGTTTAGAAGGGAAACAATAAACTCCGAGTCAGTCATGGTGACTGGTGTGAGATCGTAAAATAGTTATTTTTAAAACAAACAACAGGAAGATTTTAAAGTCAATTTCGCAATGTTTTTTGAAAATGAAACTACCATAAGACCTCCCGCCACACACACAATGCAAACGCAGAATTGGAGGAGATTTCTTCTTATGATAGTCAAAGATGCTTACTACGCAAAATCAAATCCTTTTTGATATTATTATTAGTGCATAATGTAGAAAACATTTCGAAAGTATAATATAAATCTTAGCCATCATAGGCATTTCGCACTTATGCCTACTATAGCTACCATCCAAACAGTGGGGCGCCACCATAAGTGAATGATAGGTTCTACAACTAAAACCGTACAAGTCTCGTATTGTTTCTTTGGATTTCCAACAAATGGTCAGGCTAAGGAACTTCCCATTGCCACATAGGTACGCCCCTGGAAAGACGACCCGAGAACCTAACCGGATCTCTGCCAATACAAGGCCGGGTTACCCCTAAATGGGTAACTACTGACACGAATATGTCATCCCCCGATCGTAACCGATCTATATCCGAGGATCCCCGATTTCCAACAACCAAAAAGTAATAAATTTGCAGCAACCACATAGGTTAAGTATCTGGGCTCCATACCATGATACCACCTCTATCCAGAAGGAATGACATACACTAAAGGGGCGCTACCCCCTAATAACCTTGCTGCATTTTTCCTGTTTTGACCATTCCGGGGTGTGAGGTCCGACGAAGTCTCGTCCACAAAGCTACGCTTTGTCACAAAGCCATGCTTCGGGTCAAACAAATGATCAAAGTAATGATCACAAAGATAAATGATCAAGCAAATGATCATATCACAAATAATCAATCAATGATCATTTCACAGCAACACTCAGCATGTCACATTACCAAATTGGGAATATATTGTTGATAAATTTCAACTACATAACCTTTGAGCTCGTACGTCTCAGAGAAGGGTGTTAAGCTAAGAGAATAAATTCTCCGCCACCAACAGAAATGTATTTGAAAGAAATTAGCTTTATATCTCAATCTGTAACGTTAGACATACAATCCATACAAGTCTATTCCGGGATCGAACAGAACCAAAGGCGCTTCTCATGAAGCCCTTGTAAATCCGGATAATTTTCAAATCACGTCCAGACTTCCCGTCACTAAGGGTGATAAAACCTCTATATCGGAGATCAGCCGATGCAGAGTAACTCGACGATAATCTTTCTGTTTTCAAAAATATCCAGTCTTCAACACCGGTCATCAATTGCAATTCATAACGACGTATCACATATTCGAAATGGGTTATATGACCCCATGGTCCTTTCCCGGCTAACCCGAATAGTGAGCGCTTATTCAAAAATAAGTGTGGCATTCAAATTCAAGCAAATCACAACAAATACCCATTCAAGGTAATTATTGATAGCCGGTTATTTAACTATCAATAAAGATGCGCAACATCATCAGATTCCAAATAATTTTCCAAATTATTTATTTTCCAAAATATCTTTACTAGATATAAAATTTCCACACTTCAAAAATAAATCAATATTTATTTTTAAACAGATTCCCTTTTCTTTTATAAATTCCATATTGAATTTATATTTCAAATATCTACTGATATACGATTTTCAATGGATTTCAAAAATTCACTTTCAATTTATCTTTAAGAAGATAAATTCTCAAAAACGTTTCATTTCATTTTGGAAAACATTTCCATACTTATTTAATAATAAGTAATTCACAAATCTATTTATTTTCAACATTTGAAAATATTCGATATACTTAAATCAAAATTAAGTATATATTTCATTCTTTAAGGAAATCATTTACTATAACTACATCTATTTGAGTCAAAACGAATGTTACGTAAAACATTGTTACGACGACTCAAAATCACTAGTATAGGGATTCGAAATTAAGATAGATACATAAATTCCAATACTACATAAAAACATTTCCTTTCGGAAATCATTTACTACAACAACAGTGTTATAGTCCACCATTTCCTTCTTCCTCGAAAACGTCTATTTCAACAATGAATGTTGAAATCTATGATCGATATTTAATATATTTTAAAACATCGTTAAAACAATTAACTTCATTTTTAATGTCACTTCCCCAAACATATCCATTTTTTTAAAAAATATATTCACTGTCAAAAATCGTGAATATACCTCACTAGCCAAATTTCAATATTTTCTACATATTTAATTTTAAGAATTTATCCACAATCTAAAGTCGTGGATAAAATTCTCAACATAAACATTTTTATTACCCATATTATAAAAAGAATAATTCGCTATAAAAAAAATCGCGAATATATCCCCTTTAATAAACCTCTATGTTTAATTTATCAAATTTAATTGATTTCGGATTTATAAAACAACGTTTATAAATTCACCTTTATATTTCATAACAACTTTGATTTATAAATCTCCTTTATTAACAAATTCGATCAATATTTCATTTAAAGGCAAAAATCCAATTTATAAGTTAATTTCTTATAAATCTTTAATTGTACAAATTCATTCATTTTATAACTTCACAATTCATAAATCTATAAATTTTATTCACTTGTGAAATCCATTTGTACTTCATTTTAATACTTATAAAACTTGTTTCACAATTCCAATATTTTAATTTATAAATATCAACTTTATAAATCTTTTATATAAATCATTTATAATAATTCAAAAATCCCCATTTAAACCATTTACTTTAACTATTTATTTCAAAAATCACCTTTTGGTTATATTTCACAAAAATCATAATTTTTATAACTTTAAAAATGGATCCGATGATGCAACAGCACCAAATGGTCAATCACGACAACAAACATCATATATCGATATGACAACAGAATATATAACAATATCTGTAAATAAATAAATACAGTTGAGGAATCCAATTGGATCCCTCCAACCTGTCTCCATGCAACCACAGACGTTAGCACAATACCAATTCCACTTCGAGGTGGAATATCGCGGTATATGGGATTTATAAAAATATCATCCGCTATTATGCGGCGCAATAGGGTCTCATTCGCTATATAATGCGGGAAATCAATCAACTCCAATATATACATATGACAATATGTATATATTGCAATATATATATATAGATATTTCCTACTATATCTAATATCACATCCAAACAGTCAATCAATAAATCAATAACTGCAAAATCTAATTTTTCATTCGAGTGAGCAAATCTCACCTTTGCTTTTTATTTTGCATTCCATTTTCCTATTCCGGCTTGATTTTCTTAATTTATTTGACCTTGTATAATAATTTACGATTTCATTAATACTCGAAATAAATCGAATGATAAATTTTTCATTTATAAATTTAATTACCAGTAAGTTTATTTTAACTAGAAACTTTCTTTTTGAAATTATATAAGTATTTATAAAGATAACCCATATACTAAAATATAATCTAGGTATATTTTAAAATAATCTATACAGATTTTTATAAATCTGGTTTTATACAAAAGTTTCTCAAATTTTAAAATTTCTATTTCTTTTAATTTTAAACATATTACTTTTAACAATTTTATCTAATTAAAATTAAATTAAAACTAAATTTACTTTAAAATAAATTTCCTACAACAAACTTAGCTTACTGTAAATAATATTTTCTAACCTAAACTGTTAATCTTTTCCTTTCTAATATATGTATGGAATTAAATTTAAAACAGAAGTATTTGATTCACCTTACTACCGAGTTCGAAATCGAATATGTCGACCCCATCGAACGAATGCCGACCACCCTCTATCCAGAATTCGAACACCATCACGAACATCCATCGCCAGAAATCGCGACTCCCCTCCCTGACCATCTCGCGCGCCATCAGTCGCACACTCAGACGATTTGATCGAACTACCCAGAACACACGAGTTCCTCCTGTTGCAAATTGAGCATAGGCGACCCATCACCATTCATCTATGAACGCTTCGCCCTCCTCGAGCTCCGAATCCCCAAAACAATCATCGCTATCTCGATTCGCCCTTACCTCTCGTCGTTCGAGATGAGACGATCTTCACTCCTCACGAACTTAATTTGCTTTCGAATGAACGAAAAAAGATTTTGGGAAGAACGTAAGAAATTTGGTTCGGCCATTTTCGTGAATTCGACATTTTTGAAATGAAGAAAGAAGTGCGGCCATTTTCGTTTTGAATGAGATTTTGTTTTTCTTTTTATTTGATTTTTTTCTTTGCAAAAGAGGCTTCGACCATGATTTTCTTCTTTGATTTTTATTTTACTGAAGTCTTTTGCAATCTCGGTAGGGTGTTTTAAATTGAAGGGGAGGAGAGAACGTGATGTTAGGAAAAAGGGGAACATGCGTACAAAAAATTTCAGGCTGCAGTGCTTTGAAAAGCTGAAGTGATAAAGGTTTGATGTGAATAAAATTTCGGCTGATGTGAATGACTTGATTAGTCAACAAAAGTAAATATATATTAATTTAAATTTAAATTCAAACCGTTCGATAAAGTCAACCAGAAATTTTGACTTCCTATCGAGGCGTGCCGCTAGGCGTTTATAATGTTATACCCCCATTCCGAACGCAATGGAAAAGGTTTCGAACCCTAACTCAATCATATGGAAAAGATAACTTTTTGGACCAGTTATAATATTAAATTTTCGATTTAATTTCAGTGCATTTGCTTATCGTACAGCCAAACGATCACTCCAAACATTACGAAAATTGAAATCCGATAATAATACAATATTACGGATCCAATGAGACTGGTTTCGTCAAATTCCGAGACTGTGCCCCGGAACGCTATTTTTAACTATCGATTTAAACAATAAAATTCAAAACTGAACAAAACAGTTTCAAATTCAATTCTGAAGTTTCTATTAACTTCAGTATCATCGATATAAATTTCAAAAGCTTTTGAAATATTTTTCTTCAGCTTAAAATTGAAGATTCAAATTTTTATTCAACTTTCAATAGATTAAATTTTATAATTTAATCGCCAAATTCAAAGTTATATTGGGGATTCAAATTAAATCATCGTTCAAATATTTAAAATAAATTAAATATTTTCAGTTTAATTTGTTCAAAATTCTGGGTCGTTACACTTTTAATTTGCAACAAAGGTCGACAGTTCTTCAACCAGTAATAGTAGTTACATAGAGGTATTGAGAAATGGTAGCCAGCATGAAGGTTCTTTGATCATATTAAAACTGGGTAACTTAAACAATGCCAAATGAGCTAGGATTAATTAGTCAATTCAAAATCAATTAATTACACGCTGGTAAAAATAAAGAACTTGTCAATTATAGCCTATAATTAATTACACTTAAATTTTACATCTAGCAAAAAATTAAAAGTCAAGATTCAAAACATATATCTAATAATAATTCATGTTAAAACCTTTGGTGGTAAAAGAAGCATACTTACATTCCTATTAGGTGGACTGAAATGGATGTTGCCCGTTCACTTTTATATAAAACGGTCATCCCAATCCTTTAATTCATGACCAAGAAAACAACAGAAGTTACATAACTAATATCATGACATGAGCTATGAAATGTTGTGACCTTGATGGCTTGATTGTTTATGTGCTTGTTTGAATAATAATCAATTAATATTGTTTGAATGTTACTTGATAATTCATGGCAAATTCTTATTGTTGATTATCAACCTTGTTTACAGGTAATTAGCTTTTCTGGAGTGAAGACCATCAGCAACAATGGACATGTCTTCAATTGTTATATTTATTATGATATTTGTTAGTACTGGTTGTGTAAACTTGTTTGTAAATGCTTGTGGTATGTGAATTTGCTCATTTTGTCAAATAACTATTATCTAAATGATTGTGGATATTATACTTATGTGATTAACTTGTTCTCAATTATTTGAATATGATGATTATATGATTGATTGATTGTTGGTTTGAATATGGTAATTATACGATTGTTGCTAATTTTAATATGACTATTATATAACTTGTCGCTGGAAATAATATAAGCTATTAACAGTAAATAGTAGCATATAAAATAAGCTACAAAACAATCAATACATTTTAGTAGCGTTTTAAAAATGCTACAGAAACAAAGGTAAAATTCCACCTGAATTTGTAGTGGCATAAAATAAATGCAACGAAAAGTTTTTAGTTGCACAAAATAAATGCTGCAGTAGTAGCGTATAAAAAACGCAGTTATACGGAAACATGTTGTAGCGTTTATTAAAACGAAACCAAAAAAATCATACCTTTAGTTGCGCAACCTGTAGTAGTGTTCTTTTAAACGCAATTAAAAGTTTTGATAGCGTTTTTTTCAACGCTACTAAAGGTCTTTTCTAGTGTAGTGTAAGATTCTAGGAAGATTAAAGTGTAGAATAAATCTCAAGTTCCTTATCCAAACAAGGTGAATAATGTTCTAAACCATCTCATATAAGTCATCTTGAATGTTATAAATTTGGGTTTGAGGTTTAAACCGTATGATTGGATGAATGATAATATGTTTTGATTTAAATGCCATGTTATAATTTAAACAAGGATATTGTGGAATAATATAGTTTGGTTTTAAGGCTAAAATCATGCAAAATTATTTTCAAATGCTATGATTTTTGAAAATATCATGTAAAACATTATTTTGGAAATGGCTTTAAATTTTCATAATATTCCAAGCTATGGATAATTTATTATGCATTTTCGAGTAAAAGAAATGGATATTTTAGGTTTTAATTAATTTAAGGAATTAATTAATTATTTTCAAGCTAAATTTTTTATATGATAAAGATATTATCATTTTGAAATTTATGTGAATTTCTGAGATTTTTCTCAAGAGAATTGGGTGAGTTTGGATTTAATTAGAAAGATTAATATTTAATGATTAATTAAATACAATGGGTTAGTTAATAATTTTTAATTAAATATTAGAGCATTGGGAATTACATACATCAGCAAATTCTGAGAAGAATTTATAAAGGTTTTGTTCTCCAATAGAAAATTTACAATATTAGGGGTTAAGTAAAAAGAAATTGCTTTACATAGTTAAAAATCTGTTTTATAATAATTACAGCAACGCCACTTGCCTTCGAAAGAATTGATGCCTTCGAAAGCATTAATACCTTCGAACGCACACAATGCCGCTTTTCTTTAGATACTAAGGGGTTAGGGGTGTCACTGTAGTTAAAATATACTAGAATGAAGACGAAAGGGTCCTTTCGCAGTAATCAATAGTGTCGAAAGAGTCCCTCCGCATGCATGCACTTTAATAAGTGTACACTGCTGCATTAATTGATCCAACTATCATGGAAAGGACCTTTCGCACTAGTAGATAGTGTCGAAGGGGTTCCTTCCGCTCTTATATGCTCCATAAGTATGTTAATCAATGAAGACGAAAGCGGCGTCCTGCACTAATCAATGGTGTCGACAACATACCTTTCGCACCTTTATACTTGAATAAGTCCAACCATTATGGAAGGTACCTTTCGCACTAGTTGATAGTGTCGAAAGGGTCCTTCTGCATGCATGTTTAATTATAAAGGTGGAAGGGTTGTGCCACACCCAATTAATGGTGTCGACAAAGTCCTTCCACATGGTTTTAAAGAAGTAGTAGATGGGGCCTTCTGCATTGCATAAGCAATGATTTCGAAAGGTTCTGCCGCTACAATAGAGTGGTGAAAGGGGCATAGCCGCTTGTTTTGAACCCATTAGTTAAATGGAAGAGGAAGGAGGGCTTGATTGCTCTATGATGTCGAAAGGGAGAGTGACGAAGGGTAAATCATGATGTTACAATGGTCCGAATGATATAGTCGGAAGCCTTAGTTTTCAAATTAGAGAACCCAATCTCATTTTTAAAGCAAATACATGGCAATGTAAAAGAGTCTTGAAATGGCATTTAACTTTAAAATTTTAGAGGAAGCTTTCCTTGCTAAAGATAGTGGGTTAAGGGTATTAACTATATTTCATTAGAAAATGGTTACAAGGAATTAAACCATGGATGCTTATATTGTTGTGTTATTTGATCAGTTATCATGTATGCTTGTGTAATCATATTCACTTCATCATTAACCCATAACTGAATTTTAGGGTGTTAAGGGCAGCATAATAGGCTAGGTTGACCCAATAGCGAATATACATTGAATTAACTCCTGTGTGAGTAGAATTTCATCCAAGAGGTCAGACAGACTAGAATATAGGATGTCCAAGACTGATCAAAAAATTAATTGTTTAGATAGGTTCATAGTAAGCCCATAAAAACTATGTTGCGGAAATTATTATTGGCAGGGGCCAATAGGTTCTTAGTGATCCCATGAAAACTATGTCTGGAACAGGTTGTTGACAGAGATCAATAGGTTCATAGTCATCCCATGAAAACTATGACATGAGAGATGTTATTGGAGAATCCAATAGGTTCATAGTGACCCCATGAAAATTATGATTAGATGATGTTATTCGTAGACACCAATAGGTTCTTAGTAATCCCATGAAAACTATGAAAAGGGACAGATAGTACGTAAGCTCGGAACATGTTGTTAGTTAGCCCATGAAAACTAATAGGTTAATAGTGACCCTAGAAACTATAACTTGAGACAGATAGTCAAGTGAATGGGGATGGGAAATTCAGAGCATATTGCGTGTTTGCATATCATCATGATACATTTTATTATGTTATGTCTTAACCATTATGGATGCAGATACACGGTATATTATTATTATTAATTGGGTTAGGATACTAGTGAGGGAAAAACTTGTTCCGCTAAGCGGCGTGGTCTTTCTAAATATCCATATGGTTCGAGATGGTAAGTTATTATTCACACCAGATTTTTTGTCTGACTCGAAGTTTACGTTTTCCCCTTAAACTCTCGGATGCTCAGTTGATTTTGAGTAGTTTGAGAGTTAAGTTTTTTAGGTTCTCCTTTAAACTAGTAAGCTTCTGAAGACGTGCAGGAGGAAAGCTAGCTATCAGGAGTTCTTTATGTTTGATTTCGTTATGTAACAGGATGTAATGGCAAAGTTATTTAGTGCATATATTTAGATTCTGACCAACCAAAGGGGCATCTTCATATGTCGCTCTTGGCGCAATTTGTAATAGTTATATTTTCTGAACATGATTTATGAATTGGGATTATGTAATGCATCTGAAATGTGATTTGAAATGGAACGATAATTTTTTTTAAATTGAGTTAAATTTTTTTCATATCCATGTGTTTCTGGTATATCAATGTATCTAACATTACCACATTTGGTCACCAAAAAATAATACTATAGATGACAACAGCATCTGTACGGTTAGTTTTGGACCTCCAAATGGGGGATGTTACATTCATTACAGGGGCTTAGGAACTGACATCTCATGGCAAAAGAAGAGATGAGGCTCTAAGTTGCTGATGATCAATCGTAGATGCAACAACAGCAGGAGATTATCATTTAGTTTTGCCTAGTGGAGTAGTATTAGTATTAAATAATTGCTATTTTGTAAAAGACTTTATTTTTGGGATTATTTATATTTCTAGATTGTCTGAGATTAGATATATATATATATATATTATGCAAATAATATTATGAACATTAGTTTGGATGGAACTACGATGTTATTCTTGAAAATGGCATATATGTGATTAATACTATATGTGTGTTCTGTTAATAATACTTCAAATAATATAAATGGTAGTTATCTTTGGCATTGTAGACTAGGTCATATTAGTGAGAAACGACTACACAAATTGAAAACCAAAGGATTTCTGCCGTCAATTGATTTTAAATCAATTGACATGTGTGAGTCGTACTCAAAGGTAAAATGACCAAGCACCTCTTCGGTGGGAGCAATGAAAGAGTTGATGAACTTTTAGGGTTAATACATAATGATGTTTGTGGCCCAATGCTTGTAATTACCAAAGATAATAGTTCTTATTTTGTTACTTTAACTAATGATTTCTCGAGACTAGGATATGTGTATCTTATGAAGAACAAACCCGATGTCTATGAGAAATTTGTTGAATATAAAATGTAGTAGAAAACCAAACGGGCCGTAAGATTAAAATTCTTCGATTAGATTGACGAGGTGAGTATGTTGGACATGAATTCTAACAATACTTAAAAGATAATGGGATTATCTCTCAGGTTACTCCACCATATACTCCAACACAATGGTGTGTTCGAGCGAAGAAACCGAACCTTATTAAATATGGTTCATTCCACAATGAGTAAGGCTGAGTTACCTCTGTCCTAATGGGAATATGCGCTAGAAATGCATATATTGAACTTGTTGCCTACTAAATCTATGCCTAAAACACCATATGAGATGTGGTATGGTAAAAAAACCCAACTCAGATATTTAAAGATGTGGGGTTGTCCAGCTTATGTTGAGAATGCTGGTCTGAATAAACTAGAGGCAAGATTGGTAATGTATAAATTTATAGGATATCCTAAAAACTCAATGAGATATGTATTCTACAATACCGAGGAACAAAAGTTCATTGTTTCTCGACATATTATCTTTTTAGAAAAGGAATTTCTGTTAAAGGAATTTAACAGCGAGATTATAGACTTGGATGGTATCCAAGAAATTAACACTAAGGATGAACCAGTCGGAGAACCAAGTTCATCCGTATATGAGAACATGCAACCTATTGGAAGGTCTAACAGGGAATCTCGCACACCAGTAAGATACTATGGTTTTCTTATGAATGGCGAGAAGGAGGATTGTGACTTAGATGACGACACTCCTTTGTCTTTTCAACAAGCACTGTAGAATAGAGACTCTACACTCTAGCTTGGAGCAATAAAATCTGAGATGGATTCCATGTACAAAGACAAAGTTTGGACTTTGTCGGACATACCCAAAGGGAGAAAACCCATTGGCTACAAATGGATTTCTAAGAAAAAGCTAAATGCAGATCGAGAAGTAGAGACTTATCAGGCAAGGCTAGTTGCTAAAGGATTTTTGTCAAATTCAAAGTACTGATTATGATAAAACCTTTTCGACAATAGCCATGCTAAAGTCCATTCAGATTATTCTAGCCATCGCTGCATTCTATGACTGCAAAATATGGAAAATGGATGTAAAGATGGTTTTTTAAATGGTGATTTAGAAGAAACTGTTTATATGTCAAAGCCCGAGGGTTTTATGGTCAGTGGGAGTGAGGGAATGGCTTGTATGTTCTTAAAATCTAGACTTAAACAAGCTTTGAAGAGTTGGAATAAGTGTTTTGATAAAGTAATTAAACAGTTTGGTTTTTATTAGAACATAGAGGAAGCGTGGGTATGCAGAAAGGAATAAGGCAATGCTATCATTTTCTTAGTGCTTTATGTCGATGATTTATTATTGAATAGCAATAATACTTCCTTGTTGCAATTAGTGAAAGCTTCACTTTCCAAGAACTTCTCCATGAAGGATTTGGGAGAAGCGGCCTATCTACTTAGTATAAAGATCTATAGAGATAAATCTAAAAGACTATTAAGATTGTCCCAATCCCTAGTACATAGATACCATACTGAAAAGGTTAAGTATGGAAAATTCCAGACGTGGAAACGTGCCAATATAGCCTGGAATCGTCCTCTCTAAGAAGGGCGCTCCTCATACCGATGAGGAGAAAGTGTGTATGAAGAGGATCCCCTATGCTTCAGTCATAAGTTCTATAATGTATGCTATTTTACGTATTAGACAGGATGTGGCATATGCATTAGAATGCTTAAACCGATACCAGTCTAATCCTGGAGAGAAACATTGGATGACCATAAAATGTATAATTAAGTATTTAGGAAATACTAAGGACTTGTTCCTCATATATGGGAATGGAGACCTCTTTATGAAGGTGTGTACAAATTCGAGATTTCAAACTGGTATAGATGATAGTAAGCTAGCATTTAGCTATGTCTTTACGCTTAACAGCGGAACCGTTAGTTGAAAATGTTCTAAGCAAGAAACCGTTGTTGATTCCACAATGGAGACTGAGTACGTCGCCCTCAATGAAGCAGCAAAAGAGGCAGTTTGTATGCGCAAATTTTTAAGTGCACTCAGAGTGATTCCCGATACAGAGAATTCTATAGCAATGTTCTGTGACAATAGTGCAACGATGAAGATCGCAAAGGAGCCCAGAGTACACAAGAAGTCATGACACATTCTTCAAAAGTTCCACCTAATTAGAGAATTCATTGAGAAGAAAGATGTCGTGATACAAAGGGTAGATACCAAGGACAACATTACAAATCCATTTGCTAAGGGTCTAATTCGGTCATCTCTCGAGAAGTTGATTGGAGGGATGAGATTTCATAATTGACCCCAAGTGCAAGTAGGAGATTGATAGGGTTAGGGGTATGCTCTAGGGGTAATTATGCAATTTATTATAAATTAATTAACTCTGTAATCAATTCTCGTTCATAATAAAGGTGTTTTTCATTTTGTTATATATTTGTTATAATATGTTATAAGTAATTAAATGCTTAATTAAAATATATTTAACAGAACATCCACAAATAGTCTGTTTGTGATAGTAATTAAAAATAGTTGTAATCATGAGCATTGTATCACAATATTATAAAACACATCATTTTTAATATTCCTAGTCAAGATATCGATGTATCCATTGAAACTAGAGTATCCATTAAAACTAGGGTATGTAACGCTCTCCAAATGTTGGACAATGTGTTACTCATGACTGCTGGGGGAACCTAGGGTTTACATACTAATAATTACTAGGTAACTATAGAACGACTCACTCGATAGTTTTTTGTTGGTTAATATAACTAAGATCAAACATAAAATGTCGATGTGACTGATTCACATAGTTCTCTCGACTTGAAAATACCGTGGATCTTCAATATGAATGCTTCTTTTTGATTATTTTCAAATCATGGTACGATGCTCATCGAGTGACCACAGTTAGGTTCAATGGAAGTATTGGAAGTAAAGCACTATTCAAGAAAGGATTCATCTCCTCAGTTATATGGAGTTAGTATCACGGTCAACTCAAAATCAAAATCTCTGGCCAGAGTAGTCTGGTTAATGATAATAATTATTATTAAACCAAGGACTTTGTGTTTGGACTATAGAGTTGAATATGGATCATATTGGAATTTTGACCGGTACCAAATTCCACAAGTCCAAAATGACATAGTTTTGACGAAGAAAATTGGTGTGAATAAAAGCCACAACCGGGTAATGCTTAACAAAGTAAAATTGGATTTTACTGAAACCAATGAAGCATTAAATTTTGCTAAAATGTCACACCACCTACTAAGTGATGTGTGAACATTAATATTCAAATAGTTCGATATTAATCGTTGACCAAATCTACACCCGATGAGTCACATAACCGAAACGATGAATTCTCCTTTGACCAAACGATTCAATTAATTTATAATTTTCATAGATTAATTAAATTAATTAATATTTATGAAATATTAATTATAAAATTTTGAATATGATTTGAGGAATAAATATTATTAAATATATTTATAATAATTATAAACATATCAATCGATATACGGTATCGATAAACGATTTAATTGGATTTAATCGTATAATATATTATTGGGCTTAAACAGGTTTTTAGGCCCATCATAGGGGTAGAATTTTCTGCTAAAAATAGATTATATAGGCGGTTTATTTTTGGATTAGATAGGCTTGGTTTTGGATGGTTCATATTAAAGGAGAATGAGCATGAGATCAGATCCACATTTCTCTCCTTTCAATCCATTATATAAGCATTTCTAACCTAATTAGACTAGATCCTTTTGGCTACCTCCTCCTCTATAACTTGCTGGTCAAAAATAAACTATAGTCTCTCCATTACGTCAAGCTCAAATCAAGTCAGATTCGATTGTTATTCGACAACTGAAGGTCAACGGTTCAAGGACTAGATCCCTGTTGAATCAGAAAGAGTTTCAAAAGGGAGAAATCATATTTTCAAGGTGTACTTAAAGGCATTGGAATTAAGGAATGGTTTTTACCAGATCATAGTTATTAATTCTCAATATAATGTTTTATTACATATGTACATATTATATACTGTTAGTTATGTGACGATTCCGATATGCAAGCATTGTTGTCACATAGTAGTTTGGTTATATGCATATGTGTGTGTGTATATATATATATGTTTAATATATATATATATATATATATATATATTACGTCAGTGTAGCTATAAATAATAAATATATTTTTATTGTATTAAATATATATATATATTATTCAAATACATATATATAGTTTATAACTAGTTACAACATCATACTATAGTAAAAAATAATCATGTAATTTTATATATAAAGTACTAAATTAATAATAATTTTTAGCAGTGAAAAATATTTTTTTATTATTTTATATTATTTAGATCTATTTATTATATAAATATATTATATTAATTCAAATATGTTTTGAAAAATTATTTTTTAATTTTATAAAATTATATTAACATCCGAGAAGCTCTTGCCAAAAAAAAATATTTTTTAATTTTAAATTAATTATTTAATTTAAATTAAAAATATATATATTAAAAAACTTTTTTCTACATGTATATGTATTACTCACGGTTTATAAAAAAATTATTTTAATATCTATAAATAATTTATTTATATAATTCTATTACATAATTTGTGTATATAATATTAATATTTTATTCATTTGATTATACACACACACACATACATATATAAACATACACACTTATATACTTATATAACATTATTTAAATAAAACTTAATACATACATACGTATATATATATATATATATTTATAATATTTATATACAAATAATAGTATATATATATACATACATATATTTGGACAACATATAATTGCATATTGAATGAGGTAACATGTCCATTGCGATGTATATCCCAACATCTATACACGGGCATGTTATACCTTGCACGGTTGATATGTTACACATGCACACACATATATGTGTATATGATTTACGTATGTATGTGTGTGTGTGTATATCAAGACATAAATTAAATAAAACTATATAATTTTTAATTTTAAATAAAATAAAAGATTTTATTTAAATAATATTTAGAAACGTTCTAAATAGATTAGACTTCATTGGCCCAATAAAAATCCAATAAGGAAATTTTTTTAAATTCACACATAACTTTCATTGCTGGTATGGCCCTGTTCTAACACACATACGTATGTATCAAGTTTGACACATATATATATATATATATATATATATATATCATAAATGAAAATTTGGTTTAATATATCATAAGTCATTTTAAAGCCAAGCATAGTTTTATATTGAAATCAAATTTTCTTATAGGTATCAAAACTTGTATATATGTATATACACATTCATACATACATATGTGTATGTGTGTGTGTGTGTTTTTAATCAAAACTGACGCGCGCATACACATTTGTGCGCATACATTCATCAAAGATGATACACATAATATCATATAAATAATTTAAGTTCAGCGTATCAAAAGTTATTTTGTAACCAACTATAATCTAATATTCAAGTTAGAAAGCTAGATATGTTTATCGAAACTTATATATACATATATATATAAAAACTTATACATACATACATACATATATATATAATTGATAATATTAGTATCATAAGAAAATTTTGGTTTACGGTGTCATATGACATTTTTAAGCATGAGCATAGTTTTATATTCAAATCAAAATTATTTTTTTACATGTCTTAAATCTGATATATGTCTGTGTAAAATGTACAAAGGTTGATAAATATCGATATCATAAATGAAAAATTGGTTTAACGTATAAGTCATTTCAAAGCTTAACATAATTTTATATTCAAATCAAAATTGGTATATACATGCATGTATTAGAACTTGTATGTATGTATGTTTACACACACATGCACATGCATGTGCGCACGTACACACGTGTGTGTGTATATATATATATATATATATATATATATTTCAAAGATGTTTTATATAATAAATGAAATTTTGATCTATTGTATCATAACTTATTTTATAGCTGGACATAGTTTTATACTTAAACTAGAACTAATATATGTGTATATATGTATGTGTATCAAAGTGACATATATACATACACACATACATCAAAGTTGATAATTATCAGCATCATAATGAAACTTAGATTTAAAGTATCAAAAGTTACTGTAAAGAAGCATATAATCTAATATTTAAGTTAGAAATGTTATTTAGAAACCTGTACACACACACATATACATACATATTTAAACTTAAAAATATTGGCATATATGTGAACATTTGGTTAGTTGTATCAGATAACAGTTTTAAGAATGAGCATATTTTTATATTCGAATCAAAACTATTTACTACATCTCTCAAAACTATTATATATATATTTATATTTATATGTGTGTCTATATACATGTACATACTTATATGTATATGTATATGTGTATGTATGTATCAAAATTGATAAATAATATTATCATATATGAAATTTTAGTTTAACGTATAGAATGTTGTATCAAATGACATTTTTAAGAATGAACATAGTTTTATATTCAAATCAAAGCTATTTTTACATGTCTCAAAACTAATATATATATATATATATAAACTAGAATTTTGTTTTAACATATATGATGTTGGAATTTTGACCATTACCAAATTTCATAAGTCCAAAGTGATATAGTTTTGACAATAAGAATTGGTGTAAATAATCATCACTACTAGGTAATGCTTAACAAAGTAAAATTAGATTTTATCAAAACCGAGTAAGCGATAAATTTGGGAAAAAATTCACAACGCCTATTAAGTGACGTGCGAACATTAACATTCGAATTGTTCGATATTAATCGCTGACCGAATTTACACCTAAAGAGTCACACAACTTGTAACGGCCCGTAAATTTTTAATAAATTTTATTTGTCTTATTTATATAATTAATTGAATTTTTGTGAAATTTTAAATGTTTGAATTAGGAAATAAAAATATACTAATTGGAATACGTCTAATTAAACATAGCAACTGGTAAATTTTCATCTGATAATATGGAAGTTTATTTTCTGGAGTAATTCTATTTCAATTCAAATCAGTTAATAATTGATGATAATAAAATGTTTTTCAAACCTGAATATTTTTCCATAGAAAATTTGTAAATCATCTTCTGAGTGAGACGTCATAATTCGTTTCTTCAAATTTGGACTTCTATTGCTCCGTTTATCTTATTTCTGACAAATTTGCAGCATTCTCGGTACCGATTATCGACTTTTGATCGGATGATTGTACCACTAATATCTGTATACCGTTTTGATCGTCTCGTCATGCTGATCTCAACGGTATATTCATTTCTGTTTTTTGAACCCTGGTACGCGTCGGAAAATCGGAGAACGATTCTGTACCGGTTCCGCATTTGAGCCTTTTGGTTTTCTACCGACCATTCGTTTGTTCCAACGGTCAAAAATGAATGAACGCTGCTTTTAATAATTCTCTGAATTCTTACTTGACTTTACTTATTTCCATTTTTTGAATTTAAAACTGGTACGTCCTTTCAATTTCATTTTCCTTTCATATTCTTTTGCCTGGCTGTTTACTCATGAAGATAAATGTATATCCATTTTTTTCCGAATGCTTGGCTTTCCAGTTTATAGCCTACCGTTCCAAAATAATAAAGTACATAGATTTTTAATTAAAAATTTTCATTTACTTCTGTAGCTTTCTATTCTTCCTCTAGTTATTTCTTTTTGTAGCCTTCCTCCACAAAATAATGGCCGAAGCCCCTCTCACCCTCTTTTCCTCCTTCGCCTGCATCCAACCGTTCACCGATCCATCACCAGCTCCTCTGCCATAGCACCTACCTCCATCCCCATTGCAGGCCGAACAACAACTGCACAAATTTCCGAGCCACCCTGAAGTGCCAACAACTCCCTGCCGAAACCCAGACAATCGGCCTCCTCTCTATCATATATAATAGGTACTTATATCTATATGCTATTTACAAATATTATGTAATATGAGTTTTTTTTAAATGTAAATATATATATTTAACTTACACTTATTTTGTTTTATTCTTATATTTGTTATACATATTTAAACCTGTTGTATATCTATTATAGAAGCCAAGATAATATTGCTAGTCTATATATGTTGTGTGTATATATGGGCATGTATTGGTCAGTCTATATATATATATGTTGATATTTGAATATCTGTAAAAATATAATGTGGGCAGTATTATATAAATACATTTTAAAGTTATATATATATATATTATCATAGATTTTATAAGTGAGATCTGCATATATGTAGTGTTCATATCGAGTAGTATATATATATTATTGTAAAGGCATCATACTATTTATTAAATAATATAACACAAGTGGTCTCAGATCGGTTTGTATTAGCATATTTTATTATTAGTGTAGATATGTATATGTTGGCCGTATATATATATATATATGCATGTGAGCCGATTTCAAAATATATGGATATTATTGTAACAACCCGTATATTTGGACCATTTAAATTGACAATAATCCACACATGTCAACTTTAATAGTACAAAACACGAATCATCAATGGAGTATATGTATATAAATGAGAATCATCACAGAATCACAGATAATATAACATAATAGAATAGTGCAGCGGAATTACAACAATGTCATAATAGTAGTTCATGAAGCTACTAAGTAAATACAACAATGTCTCAAATAAAAGAAATACAACAACATAGATGTCCAAATAGTCCAAATGGAAAGAACAATACTGATAAAGATAAGATAGTCTTCAAGTCTTCAGCTCCAAGTAAGCAGCAACAGCAATCCTCAGTCTGATCCGAGCATATGCACAAACAAACACTCGAATCAGAACATATATTCTTATACAAATAATATGGTTCAAAATTTGAAATAACAATAACTCAAAGATGGATGGAATAAACATCTTTCAGGATCCGATAAACTATCTATACATAGTAGAGTACGATAAATAGATAATGTCTATCAGTAATATAAAGATATCAAAATAGTGTTAAGTCATGGCCCATTCCACCCTTAACACATTTTTATTCCCAAAAGCATATACAAGACCGTAGTTTCCCCAAAACCGGAAGTCACCAGAGGGCAATCCATATACTAAAGGTACAAATCAAAATCGTAGTGGTCGCGTATAAATGGAACACAAGTATGACAAGGCACATGAGGCAATACCCAAGGTAGTGACACTACCATTCGCCTGATTTGGACTGGTGAGAACGCAACGCCGCAGTGCCCGCAACACCGTGAAACAACACTCCCAAATCAAGGGTGCGCACCAATCAATCACAAAATAAATGAATAGTTTACGAAGAAGTGTGTCCACTTGAGGTAGCTAATCCTCCATTGGCCCGGCACAGCTCCTGTTTTAGTCATTTCCAATTTGACACAAGTATCAAGGCTATCCATTATCGTTCACTTTCTTCAATCATCAACGTTCGTCAATCCAACCACTTCATTCTGGATCATCACTTCGCGTATAGTTATTAAAGTGGTTTCCGGTTTAGACAGTGAGTATGTCCCTAACCGATTCCGGTTCCTTTAATAACCTTCGTGATTATAACACCGATTGGTCGTTAATATATTTCAAAACCAAAACAATTTCAATTTCAATTTGAATTCGTAAATCGACAATTCGTTAGTCTTTCGAAATCAATTTCCAAAATTACGTTTCAAACTTTCCAATTTCAATTTCAACATTTCTATAATTCAATTTCAAAGTTTCAATTAAAACAAATCGAATATTCATTGCATTTCGTATATAAGTTCATTCCAAAATCATTTAACTAAATTTAACGTTCAAAACGATTTAAATCAATTATCGCTTTCATTCGATATTCATTAAATTAATTTATCGTTAAACAATTTCAACTAAATTTCCAATTCATTTCATTACGTCTTAAGTTCGATTTCATTATCAAAGTTTACAACTTATTTACAATTACATTTGTCAAATCCAATTCTTTAAATTACAAGTCTTTCATTTATTTTGATAAAGCGCATTCTATTTCTTACCAAAGAAATTCCTTTCAAATTTCAAAACTTAGTTAAAGAAACTTAGTTTCACTTGTTCAATAATTCAATTTCTCTTAATAAAGATATTCAATTCAATTTAATTATAATTCGATCTCATCAAATTTTCAATAATTTCAAATCTTAATTATTAATTATTTCAAACTCATTCATTAATAATTCCAAACTTAATTATTAATAAATTCAAATTTTATTAATTATTTCAAACTTCGTTATTAATAATTTCACAACTTAACTATTAATAATTTCAAAAGTTAATTTTTAATAATTTCAAAACTTAATTATTAATAATTTCAAAAAACAAATTTATCAAATAATTCTAAGTTTAATTATTAAATAATTAAATTTTAAACAATATTCCTTTGTCAATTACGACTTTTAATATTTGTTTTCAAATTCAAATACTCACATTTGCATTCATTCGAATTTAAATTCCAATTTATTCAAAACCTTGTTATTAGTCAAACAAACTTTATTTTATTTAAATCAAAACATTGACCAATCGGGTTTAATTTAAATTTTCTATCCTAAGTCAAAGTTATTTGGGTATTTATCATTTCAACCCGATTCCATTTCAATTCAAAATCAAATCATACAAAGGGAACTTGCAGTGTGATAGCTGGGATGGTGTCAAAGTAAATAAACAAGCAATAGCATCCATTCACAACAATTCAACAATTTTCAAATAATCCCGAAATAATCGTATTAATTCGCGTTGTTATTTACGCAAATTAATATAACTATTTCTAGAATCTACTCTATCATTTCAAGTAGATTAAAGATTATAACATTACGGTTTCACTTGTCATTCAATTTCAACTACAACAGTTAATTCAATATACGTTCAAAGGTCCAAAGTGAAATTTGTCAATTCTACGTGTCAATTAACTTACAAATTAAAAGGGTCAATTTAACTAATCGAATTTAACATATGAAGGGGTCAGGTTTAGTAAATCAGAATTTAACATATATAATCCAAATTAAATTCGTTAACTATCCTATATCAAATTTACTTGCAAATTATTTGTCACTTTATACTAGCAATCAACATTCAATTCAATCACATAGAAATCATTCAGCAAAACAAACTAGCATAAGAATATAGTCGTGAAAATTAATTCACCTTTCGTGGATAAGAAATTTAACGACGAAGTAAAAGAAGCACGAAAAGAGTCGGTACAGCACGAACAACGGACACTGTAATATCGATAAAAGAAACGATATTAATACAATGAACGTTTGTATATAATTTATAAATTTATATAAATGCGCTTACCGACGACTGAGAAAAGAACAAAAGCTGAAGATCGATGCTGCTACGAAAGAAATCAGTCGGTTGCTTCTGCACACAATGAAAAGAAAAGTCGGTTACTATTTTGGTAACCGGAATAGATATACGCGAAACTATTATTCAGCAAAAATCTAATACTAAACTCAGTTCCTTTCTTTTTCTTTTTTTTCTCTTCTTCTTTTTTTTATATAAACGCACGCAACACTTCTACTTTGCACGTACACTACGCAACACACAGAGAATACTACAGAACGCACATGCATCATAACACACCCCTACACAAACTACATGACCCATTTCACTTGCATTCTTCACCAAAACTCATCCTAATAACTTGTTTCCACTCTTCTTCACGACATGCTACAACCCATCACCCTCCTTTGCTATAACACGTACACAGCACCTTTCCCTTTCTTTTTATTTTCTAATACCAACCACATTATTCACTAAACATTTCAACACACACAGAACACACACGCACGCACGCCAATAGCAACACGTAGACAGGGTCTCGGCTCCGGCAGTGGACTGGCGGAGGAACGTGGTGGTGCGAAGGGAGGCGGTGTGACTGGGTTGTGGGTGAGGCCAGCGGGCGGTCTGGGTGGTGGCTGGTGGCCAGCGGCGGTGGGTTGAGCGCTAGCGGTGAGTGGGCAGTGCGTCAGGGGATCAGCGACGTGGTGGGCTGGAGGGTGTGTGCTAGGGAGGTGGTAGGCGACGTGGGCTGGGAGGATGGGTTGCTGGCAATCGGTGGAGGGATATGGCCAAGCTTTTTTCCTTTGTTTTATATTTTTTTTTATATGAACGAATAGATAAAAATGAAGAAGTGAGGGAGGGTATGTTTCGTTTTACCTGCTGCCCTTTGAGATTGCGTGGAAGCAGTGAAATGAAATTTTCGTGATATACTTTTAAACTCCAGAGACCGTAATAAATTTCCCTTAGTTCCAACGTTTCATTATCCCTAAACGCAGCCCTTCACACTTCATCTCCCTAATAAATGCATTTATGCAGCTGGCCTTTATTTTCCTTTCAATTTCTTTTGTAAACGGGTTGAAGGAATTTGGGCTTGAAATTTTGTACCCGGTCCGCACGGAACGATTAAATTAACGCGACGGATGATGTCAGACTTCGATTCGCGCAAATAAATATACCGTTATGATCAGTGTGACGATGCGCTTCCAACGGTACACAGATTATTGCGATACGATGATTTTATAAAATTTGCATTACGTCGCTTAAATTGTACGATTTGCAAAACAATTTAAAAGGAGCAGGCGATGACAGTTTTAGACGAAACGAATTACAAAATCTTGATCAGAATAATTTTTACAACCTAACTGTGTAAAAATATTTGAATTTGGAAGATAAATTTTACGCAGCTTTATATGGACTGATATACAGTAAAACGCGAACGGATTTTACTGTAATAATTTGCAACGAAACTTTTTCTATGTCCATATCTAACTAGACGTATGTCATAAATAAAGTTTGGACGTTACTTTAGATCGTTTAAAATTTCAAAATTTTTATTGAAACGATGAATTTAAAATTTAAAATTTGGTTGAAAATTCAGGGTCGTTACAATCTCCCCCACTCAAAACTTTTCATCCTCGAAAAGGAACGAGACGAGTGAAGTAGAAATGAAATAAGTAGAAAAGTCAAGATAGATTTCGAGAAATTTGAATAATACATGAAATTAATAGTTCGGGGTTTGAATCTAGAATACTATCCTCAGTTTCCCATGTGCAATCTCGCTCATCTGCACTCCACTGTACTTTGACGAGATTTACCGACTTCCTTCTGAGTTGCTTTGTCTCACGATCGACTATCCGAAGTGGCTTTCGCTCAATAGTCAAGTCAGGCTCAATAACTATCTCTTCTAACTAAGCAGTAGGGATGGTCATAGATGGATCGTGTACAACTTTGCGAAGATGTGAGACGTGGAACACGTTGTGCACATTAGCGAACTTCTCTGGTAATGCAACTCTATATGCTAATGTTCTGACTCTTTCTGTAATCTCAAACGAACCAACAAATCTGGGAGCTAGCTTTCCCTTCCTTCCAAATCGAACAATATTCTTCAAAGGCGACACTTTCAGAAATACTTTGTCTCCTACACTGAATTCGAGATCTCTTCTCCTTTTGTCAGCATAGCTCTTCTGTCTATCCTGTGCCGTCTTTATCTTCTCCCTGATTTCTTCGACTTTTTCAGAAGCTTCCATAATTATTTCTGGACCAAGCACCAATCGATCTCCAGACTCGATCCAACAAGCTGGCGATTTGCACAGCCGTCCATATAAGGCTTTGAACGGTGCCATACCAATGCTTGCCTGGTTTATAAAGGATAATTAATTCAAATTCAAATATACTTATTCAAATTTGAAATTCAAATTCTTTACCTGGTAACTATTATTATAAGTGAATTCTACCAAGTGAAGATGGTCTTCCCAAGATTCACCAAAGTCAATAATACAAGCCCGGAGAAGATCTTCCAAAATCTGATTTACCCTCTCAGTTTGGCCATCTGTCTGAGGATGATATGTTGTGCTCCGATTCAGTTTGGTGCCCAAAGTATCCTGAAATGCCTTCCAGAATTTACTGGTGAAAATAGGATCTCGATCGCATACAATACTAGATGGTACACCATGAAGTTTAACAACTTCTCTCATGTATATCTCGGCCAAACTCGAAGCTGTACGAGTGGTCTTGACTGGAATAAAGTGAGCGGACTTCGTCAGTCTGTCGACAATTACCCATATGCTTTCGTTACCCTTCCTAGTCCTTGGCAGCCCATCAATAAAGTCCATAGAAATCTGCTCCCATTTCCAACCTGGAATCTCAAGAGGTTGAAGCAATCCTACTGTCTTTCTATGATCAGCTTTAACTTGTTGGCAAGTAGTGCACCTGCTAACATAGGTAGAAATATCGCGCTTCATCCCACTCCACCAATATAACTTCTTCATATTCTGGTACATTTTAGTGACACCGGGATGAAATGAAAGTGAAGACTTATGGTTTTCTCTCAGCACTTCCTGTCTTAGACCATCAACATTAGGAACACAAATTCGATTATCAATTCTCAAGATTCCATCACTATCAACATGTGCACCCAATTTATTATCAGCATTTTCAACTCTGCCAAGAACTATTTCTTTGATGCGATAAAGCAAAGTGTCCTCGTATTGCTTGGCTATAATACGATCCATAAGAGTTGGGGAGACGGAAAGCTGGAATAACATTCCTTCAACCAAATTACAACATGCAATTGCTTGGTTTCTGCTCAAAGCATCGGCTACGGCATTTGCTTTTCCCGGAGTGTAATTTATATCAAGATCATATGCAGCTAGAAATTCGAGCCATCGGACTTGTCTCTGATTCAAATCCTTTTGCGAGAAGATATACCTCAATGACTTGTGGTCAGTGAATAACTCGAATTTTGTTCCCAATAGATAGTGCCTCCATAGCTTAAGAGCAAATACAACCGCAAGAAGCTCTAAATCGTGGGTTGCGTAGTTTGTTTCATGGGTCTTTAACTGACGACCCGCATAGGCAATAACTTTTCCTTTCTGCATTAAAACTGCTCCAAGTCCATCTCGACAAGCATCTGTATAGACGGTCAATCCTTCGCTGCCATCAATAACTGTAAGAACTGGGGCAAAGGTCAACTTTCGCTTCATCTCATTGAAAGCTGCTTCGCACTTTTCGCTCCAAATAAATTTCACATTCTTTCTGGTCAGTGCGGTAAGTGGTGCGGCAATACGGGCAAAGTTTTCTATAAATCTGCGGTAATAGCCGGCCAAACCCAAGAAACTGCGGATGTCTATAGGAGTTTTGGGAGTCTCCCAATCCTGCAAATTCAGAAGATTCGAATTAAGAAATTGATAAGTTGTTTTTTTTTAGAATTGACAAGTAAGAATAGAGCTTACATTGATTACGGCGATCTTAGCTGGATCGACCGAAATCCCATTCTCTGAAACAATATGGCCGAGAAATCGAACTTCATCTTTCCAAAAATGGCTTTTTGAAAACTTGGCTTTAAGCTGATGGCTGCGTAGAGTTTCAAGAACAAAAGCCAAATGTGACCTATGCTCTTCCTCATCCTTAGAGAAGACGAGAATGTCATCGATGAAAACAAGAACAAACTTGTTAAGAACATCTCGGAAAACTCTATTCATTAAGTCGACGAAATAAGCTGGAGCATTAGTAAGACCGAACGGCATAACCAGCCATTCAAAGAAACCATTCTCAGTGCGGAATGCTGTCTTAGGAATACTCTCCTCAGCAATTCTGAGTTGGTGAAAGCCAGTAGCCAGATCGAGTTGAGAAAATACTTTAGCTCCATGGAGCTGGTCGAATAGATGTTGATGCGGGGCATCGGATATCTGTTCTTGTGTGTGAGCTTGTTCAGCTCTCTATAGTCCACACACATTCTGAGGGAACCATCTGATTTTGTGACGAACACTACTGCAGCACCCCATTCTGAATGACTTCGCCGAATCAAGCCTTTAGAAAATAAGTCTTCAATTTGAACATTCAACTCTGCCTTTTCTTTAGGGGCCATTCTCCGAGGAGGAAGAACTACTGGTCGGGCACCAGGAATAAGGTCAATGCGGAATTCGATTTCCCACGGTGGTGGTAGAGAATTGACTTCTCCAAACACATCAGAAAAGGATTGGACCACTGGAGTGGAGCTTAGTTCATTTGGATGGGAGTCAAGTGAAAATATAAAACTCCCAGCATATTCTTGAGGTGATTTGCCTTTAATAACCAAAGGCATGCTCTTGTCATCAATGAGAGAGACTGTTCAAGCTTTGCATGAGATATTGGCTTCGAACTTCCGTAGCCAATCAATGCCTAATAGTATATCGAATGCCTCGAATCCAAGGACATAGAAATCCCAGGTGAAATGGAGAATGCCATGCATAAGAGTGACATATTTACAAACCCTTTTAAGGTTAGCGGGCCCTCCAATAGGGTTTGATACACATAAGAAAGTAGATGAAAGAATGGGTTCCAAACTAAGCTTATTGCACAAATCAATAGATATGAAACTATGTGTTGCTCCGGTATCAAATAGGACTTTAACTGGTAAAGCATGCAACATAAAAGTACTCTGTAATGTACCTTGGTTATCAGTAGGAGCAGGTGGGGTAGGTGGATCACGGGCGGAAGAAGTCATAGCAAATACTCCGGTTGTCTTTCCCTTTTTATACATAGGACAATCCCTCTTGAAATGACCCGGCTGCAGACATACGTGACAGAGGTCGTTCCTGGTATTCTGAGGGGGCGGAACAGCGGCACCGACAGATGTTGGACAGCTGTTGGCGTAGTGACCCCTCTGATCGCATTTGAAACAAGTGATGGAGGATAAGTCAATAGGCTTCTTCTGAGAATAGCCAAGCCCATATTTCTGCTGCCAATTCTTCTTCTGTTGCTCAAAATTTTGCTTCCTCTTTCCCGACTGATTAGCTGGTGTCTGAGTAACTGGAGCTTTGGGGACAGATGTTCCCTTAGGCTTTCCCTCGTATCGAAGAGCAAAATCCATCAACTCAGTGAAAGTTCCATGGACATGAGCGGTGAGGAGCTCGTAATACTCTGGGCGTGCGCCATGTATGAACTTCTCATTCTTAAGTAGAGGTGTGTCAATCAAGCCAGGTCTGAACTTAGATAGTTCGTTGAATTTCCTTTCGTACTCAGTAAAGGTCATATTGCCTTGCTTAAGATCCATGAAAGACCGATAGAGTTGGGCCTTCCCAGCAGCTGGCATCCACTGAGCCATAAAGGAATCCCTATTACAAGTGATATGAAACGAATCAAAATTATGAAGAGATAAGAGAGAAATTTATTTAGTTGGAATTTAGATAGATTACTACCTAAACTGGGCCCAAGTGATGGTTTCCTCATCAGTTCGAGAAGTGACTGACTCCCACCAATCTTGTGCAGCATCCTGAAGCTGCCAAGCGGCCAACTTGCGCTTCTGAGCATCTGCGATCTCCAAGCCAGAAAAGATCCTTTCCAAACTCTTTAGCCATTGTTGTGCTTCGATAATACTCTCGGAGCCAGTAAATTTGACTCCTCCAAGCTGAGTATACTCCTTGCTAAGAGTGGAGAATCAGACTGCGGGAGCTGGAGCATGTGGACCAGGAGCATTTCCACCCCTGCCCCTAACATTTCTTCTGGTAGCCATCCTGGAATACCAAAAGTGATTTAGAATCAAAGATAGAAATTTATAGAACTTAAGGAGATTCTATTCAACGATTTCAATAAGAAAGATGAATCAAAGGATGTGGATTCTGGAATGATTCTCCTCATTCTAGGGTATGTTTACCCTATCTCTAATGAGCTTTAAACTCCACAGGCTAAGGTTATCGGGAACCAATGCTCTGATACCAACTGTAACAACCCGTATATTTGGACCATTTAAATTGACAATAATCCACACATGTCAACTTAAATAGTACAAAACACGAATCATCAATGGAGTATATGTATATAAATGAGAATCATCACAGAATCACAGATAATATAACATAACAGAATAGTGCAGCGGAATTACAACAATGTCATAATAGTAGTTCATGAAGCTACTAAGTAAATACAACAATGTCTCAAATAAAAGAAATACAACAACATAGATGTCCAAATAGTCCAAATGGAAAGAACAATACTGATAAAGATAAGATAGTCTTCAAGTCTTCAGCTCCAAGTAAGCAGCAACAGCAATCCTCAGTCTGATCCGAGCATATGCACAAACAAACACTCGAATCAGGACATATATTCTTATACAGATAATATGGTTCAAAATTTGAAATAACAATAACTCAAAGATGGATGGAATAAACATCTTTCAGGATCCGATAAACTATCTATACATAGTAGAGTACGATAAATAGATAATGTCTATCAGTAATATAAAGATATCAAAATAGTGTTAAGTCATGGCCCATTCCACCCTTAACACATTTTTATTCCCAAAAGCATATACAAGACCGTAGTTTCCCCAAAACCGGAAGTCACCAGAGGGCAATCCATATACTAAAGGTACAAATCAAAATCGTAGTGGTCGCGTATAAATGGAATACAAGTATGACAAGGCACATGAGGCAATACCCAAGGTAGTGACACTACCGTTCGCCTGATTTGGACTGGTGAGAACGCAACGCCGCAGCGCCCGCAACACCGTGAAACAACACTCCCAAATCAAGGGTGCGCACCAATCAATCACAAAGTAAATGAATAGTTTACGAAGAAGTGTGTCCACTTGAGGTAGCTAATCCTCCATTGGCCCGGCACAGCTCCTGTTTTAGTCATTTCCAATTTGACACAAGTGTCAAGGCTATCCATTATCGTTCACTTTCTTCAATCATCAACGTTCGTCAATCCAACCACTTCATTCTGGATCATCACTTCGCGTATAGTTATTAAAGTGGTTTCCGGTTTAGACAGTGAGTATGTCCCTAACCGATTTCGGTTCCTTTAATAACCTTCGTGATTATAACACCGATTGGTCGTTAATATATTTCAAAACCAAAACAATTTCAATTTCAATTTGAATTCGTAAATCGACAATTCGTTAGTCTTTCGAAATCAATTTCCAAAATTACGTTTCAAACTTTCCAATTTCAATTTCAACATTTCTATAATTCAATTTCAAAGTTTCAATTAAAACAAATCGAATATTCATTGCATTTCGTATATAAGTTCATTCCAAAATCATTTAACTAAATTTAACGTTCAAAACGATTTAAATCAATTATCGCTTTCATTCGATATTCATTAAATTAATTTATCGTTAAACAATTTCAATTAAATTTCCAATTCATTTCATTACGTCTTAAGTTCGATTTCATTATCAAAGTTTACAACTTATTTACAATTACATTTGTCAAATCCAATTCTTTAAATTACAAGTCTTTCATTTATTTTGATAAAGCGCATTCTATTTCTTACCAAAGAAATTCCTTTCAAATTTCAAAACTTAGTTAAAGAAACTTAGTTTCACTTGTTCAATAATTCAATTTCTCTTAATAAAGATATTCAATTCAATTTAATTATAATTCGATCTCATCAAATTTTCAATAATTTCAAATCTTAATTATTAATTATTTCAAACTCATTCATTAATAACTCCAAACTTAATTATTAATAAATTCAAAATTTATTAATTATTTCAAACTTCGTTATTAATAATTTCACAACTTAACTATTAATAATTTCAAAAGTTAATTTTTTATAATTTCAAAACTTAATTATTAATAATTTCAAAAAAAAAATTTATCAAATAATTCTAAGTTTAATTATTAAATAATTAAATTTTAAACAATATTCCTTTGTCAATTACGACGTTTAATATTTGTTTTCAAATTCAAATACTCACATTTACATTCATTCGAATTTAAATTCCAATTTATTCAAAACCTTGTTATTAGTCAAACAAACTTTATTTTATTTAAATCAAAACATTGACCAATCGGGTTTAATTTAAATTTTCTATCTTAAGTCAAAGTTATTTGGGTATTTATCATTTCAACCCGATTCCATTTCAATTCAAAATCAAATCATACAAAGGGAACTTGCAGTGTGATAGCTGGGATGGTGTCAAAGTAAATAAACAAGCAATAGTATCCATTCACAACAATTCAACAATTTTCAAATAATCCCGAAATAATCTTATTAATTCGCGTTGTTATTTACGCAAATTAATATAACTATTTCTAGAATCTACTCAATCATTTCAAGTAGATTAAAGATTATAACATTACGGTTTCACTTGTCGTTCAATTTCAACTACAACAGTTAATTCAATATACGTTCAAAGGTCCAAAGTGAAATTTGTCAATTCTACGTGTCAATTAACTTACAAATTAAAAGGGTCAATTTAACTAATCGAATTTAACATATGAAGGGGTCAGGTTTAGCAAATCAGAATTTAACATATATAATCCAAATTAAATTCGTTAACTATCCTATATCAAATTTACTTGCAAATTATTTGTCACTTTATACTAGCAATCAACATTCAATTCAATCACATAGCAATCATTCAGCAAAACAAACTAGCATAAGAATATAGTCGTGAAAATTAATTCACCTTTCGTGGATAAGAAATTTAATGACGAAGTAAAAGAAGCACGAAAAGAGTTGGTACAGCACGAACAACGGACACTGTAATATCGACAAAAGAAACGATATTAATACAATGAACGTTTGTATATAATTTATAAATTTATATAAATGCGCTTACCGACGACTGAGAAAAGAACAAAAGCTGAAGATCGATGCTGCTGCGAAAGAAATCAGTCGGTTGCTTCTGCATACAATGAAAAGAAAAGTCGGTTACTATTTTGGTAACCGGAATAGATATACGCGAAACTATTATTCAGCAAAAATCTAATACTAAACTCAGTTCCTTTCTTTTTCCTTTTTTTCTCTTCTTCTTTTTTTATATAAACGCACGCAACACTTCTACTTTGCACGTACACTACGCAACACACAGAGAATACTACAGAACGCACATGCATCATAACACACCCCTACACAAACTACCTGGCCCATTTCACTTGCATTCTTCACCAAAACTCATCCTAATAACTTGTTTCCACTCTTCTTCACGACATGCTACAACCCATCACCCTCCTTTGCTATAACACGTACATAGCACCTTTCCCTTTCTTTTTATTTTCTAATACCAACCACATTATTCACTAAACATTTCAACACACACAGAACACACACGCACGCACGCCAATAGCAACACGTAGACAGGGTCTCGGCTCCGGCAGTGGACTGGCGGAGGAACGTGGTGGTGCGAAGGGAGGCGGTGTGTCTGGGTTGTGGGTGTGGCCAACGGGCGGTCTGGGTGGTGGCTGGTGGCCAGCGGCGGTGGGTTGAGCGCTGGCGGTGAGTGGGCAGTGCGTCAGGGGATCGGCGACGTGGTGGGCTGGAGGGTGTGTGCTAGGGAGGTGGTAGGCGACGTGGGCTGGGAGGATGGGTTGCTGGCAATCGGTGGAGGGATATGGCCAAGCTTTTTCCCTTTGTTTTATATTTTTTTTTATATGAACGAATAGATAAAAATGAAGAAGTGAGGGAGGGTATGTTTCGTTTTACCTGCTGCCCTTTGAGATTGCGTGGAAGCAGTGAAATGAAATTTTCGTGATATACATTTAAACTCCAGAGACCGTAATAAATTTCCCTTAGTTCCAACGTTTCATTATCCCTAAACGCAACCCTTCACACTTCATCTCCCCAATAAATGCATTTATGCAGCTGGCCTTTATTTTCCTTTCAATTTCTTTTGTAAACGGGTTGAAGGAATTTAGGCTTGAAATTTTGTACCCGGTCCGCACGGAACGATTAAATTAACGCGACGGATGATGTCGGACTTCGATTCGCGCAAATAAATATACCGTTATGATCAGTGTGACGATGCGCTTCCAACGGTACCCAGATTATTGCGATACGATGATTTTATAAAATTTGCATTACGCCGCTTAAATTGTACGATTTGCAAAACAATTTAAACGGAGCAGGCGATGACAGTTTTAGACGAAACGAATTACAAAATCTTGATCAGAATAATTTTTACAACCTAACTGTGTAAAAATATTTGGATTTGGAAGATAAATTTTACGCAGCTTTATATGGACTGATATACAGTAAAACGCGAACGGATTTTACTGTAATAATTTGCAACGAAACTTTTTCTATGTCCATATCTAACTAGACGTGTGTTATAAATAAAGTTTGGACGTTACTTTAGATCGTTTAAAATTTCAAATTTTTTATTGAAACGATGAATTTAAAATTTTAAATTTGATTGAAAATTCAGGGTCGTTACAATTATATACATAAAAGTTTGTAATATCTATTTTAAATATACATATAGCAAGTTTGATAATACTTTAAGTGTACATATATATATACTGTTGTTCATATTTTAGTACATATAAGGTACATAAGTTATGTAATAGTTCTCATGAGTTAGTTTATAATAGGTATATGTTATGTCAGTTGTATTACATATAGGTTACTTTAGTTTGTGTATATGTCAAATTTCATATATTTTAGCGCATATACATTTGGTTATAATATAGTCTACATTTGCTGTTTATATCTATATACATTTATAGTATGAACAGTATAAAAGAAATGTATGTTTACTGTATATTGTATTATAAGGTAGTGTTATATATATATATATACATAATTGATATTCGCTATATAGGGCATAGTTGAGTTTTCTGGAATTGTTAAATATATAAAAATTTAGTATAAAGTTTTTTCAACATACTATTTTGTGTTTAAAATACATGTTTACATAAGTTCATATATGTGTTGATTTTATATGTATGGTTAATCTAAAGGATGATGTACAGATAGTTTAAGATGTTTATTTATATATGTGTTGAATAAATATCGATTTGAAAATGTATGATAGGAATATTTATTTAATATGTGTTTTATTAAAATGTTGATTTTAAGCTTATGTAAAGATTTATTTTGGTGTACGGGTTTAAAAGTTTATACCTATATTTATACATTAATTTATATCCAAGTATATATATATATATATATATATATTCCGTTTATATCGAACTGATCCTATTTATTTCCATCGATTCCTGTTATCAGCTTTGATCATTGAAATTCGCATTCAATCTAGCTTTACTTTGGAATTCGTAGTTGTTCTGTTGTCAAACTTCTCCAGCCTCGAAAGGTGAGCAATCACTCACGATTAACGTTCTTATATTTATTAAATTTGATTTCAATTGAAATGACAATTGAAATATGCTGCTGTTAGTTATTTATATTGCTATATATATATATATTGTTATCCGTATCTGTTCACCTATGACATCTGACACCATTATCTGTTATTTTATACTGATGATATATGCCTGTTACTGATTGTTATATTATCATCATTATTGTTATCACTCTACAAGTTCCCTATTAGTATAGAATCCACTATGGGTTGAAATGATACATACCTGAACGATCTGTAGAATAAGGGAAAATCGTTATGGGTTGAAATGATAAACCTAAGCGATTTTCATTGAATTGAATTTGGAATTGCAGGTTGAAAAGATATATACCCGCATATATATATTTAAATTGTGGATTGAAATGATAAATATCCATATCACTTGACCATAGGATAGAAAATTATATACAAACACCGTTGGTCTATATATAAATATTTTGAAAATGATTTCTATGGTTTTGAAAAGAAATATATGGTTTTAATAAATATCGATTTTAAAGATTTATTAAAGTTGATTTAATAAAGTTGATAAATAATATGTTTAAGTATTTATTTAATATCTATATTTTCAAATATAGAGTTTAAAATGATTTGAAATTGATTTGAAATTATATTTATTTAAGAATTTTACTTAAATAAGTTGATTTGAAATTTAGTAAATTTGACATTTTAAAGCCATGATTTTATAACTTGAATTTGATTAAAAGTGACTTAAATGAATATTTCAAATTTATATAAATTTAAATGGGATATTTTGTTTATTTAAATTTGTAAATTAAAGCTGTATTTAGATATTATTGAAATGATTAAGTAAATATTTAAAAACTAACAATAGTAAAGTGAATTTGATATATATATATATATATATTATATTATCGAATTTAGTTTTGAAATGTTGAATATAGACTTTGGTATATATTGAAATTTGAATGGTTTATTTTGAGGTTCAAATCTGTATTTTAAATCGATATAATTTGAAATAGTTTATTTCACTACAACAAAACAGTCTTTTTACAACGGGCAATGCCCGTTGTATTACGATTTTCACAACGGGCATGTGCCCATTGTAATAGGCCTTGTTGTAATCGATCCACCACATTTTACAACGGGCAAAGCACGTTGTAAAAACCGTTGCAGTATACCTTTTTACAACGGGTTATGACCGTTGTAATAGACTATAATACAACGGCCAAAACCCGTTGCAATAGACTAACCATACTAGTTGCATAGCATGTTTCACAACATGCATTGACCGTTGTAAAATGCTCATATAACAACACACATTGCCCGTTGCAAAATAAATGCAAATTTAAAAAAAAATTACAGCAGCATCCATGCAATACATCCATACTAATACTAAATATTGTCGTAAAATAATTAAAATCGCATATGAAAAGACTAAAAGCTAGAGTCATAGAATTCTAACACTCCAAAACGTTAGATAAGTTTACATGCCAAATACATAAAGCATTAACACATAACAGTCTGCTACAAATATCATGTTCTAAGTACAATCATACTATACCACAGAGATGAAGTCTTTATGCCACGCGACGGTTGATCCAACGGCCTCTTTGATAGTCTGCATCTCTGTTTCTTCCTCGGAAAGATAGCAACAAGGCTCTTATGTGGTGGTGGATGTCTCCATTTCTTCCTCGAAAAGAAAAACAAGCATCTTACTACTATGCTTTAGTCTTTCTACTGGTCACTGTATGTGCTGTGCATGGAACGAATCATAACAAGTTATTCCTATTTTTAAGTTTTGACCACTAAAGAATACTTAGGATGTAACGACTCGGGTTTTGCCCGCTCGAAAATCAACATCCGTACTTCACATTGTACTAGAATGCCGCAGATTCGACCGTTCAAATCCGATTCGCCGGAGCTATAACACAGTTAAGTAAATATCACAGCGGAAATAAAAGAATATAGATATACAACATCTGATACAATATCCAGATACAATGATGATACAATGAATATCTATATACATCAGAGATATGATACAACAAATAGCAGCGGAAAAGAAAAGATAACAACAGCAGCGGAACAATATCAATAGAAGTGATAACTCCAAAATGATCTTCAGACAAGAATGAATCCACAAATCCAAGATAAGCAACTCCGATGAATGAACTAGCTCCAGATAATCTACTAAACCTGAATATCTGAAAAGAAACCCAACTCTAGACTGCTCGTGTGGAAAATTATGAGCACCCAGAGTTTAGGAAAGGAACAATAAACTCCGGATCAGTCATGGGACTGGTGTGAGCAACAAAAACAGTTTATCTTTAAACAAACACGAAAGGCTTTTAACATTTGAAACCGCAATGCTTTTGGAAAATGAAACTACCATAAGGCCTCCCGCCACACACACAATGCAATCGCAAACTTGGAGGAGATTTCTCCTTATGATAGTCAAACATGCTTACTACGCAAAAATCATTCGATATTATTATCATTAGTGCATAGTGTCGAAAACCATTTCGAAAATATAATATTAATCTTAGCCAGCATACAACCATTATTGTATGCCTACTATAGCTACTATGTTCAATAGCAGGTTACCGCCACATTCCATAGCAGGTAATACAACTAAAAACCGTACAGGGTTCGTATTGTTTCTTTGGATTTCCAACAAATGATCAGGCTAAGGAACTTCCTTACCGAAATAGAAACGCCTCTGGAAAGACGCCCCGAGAACCTAACCGGATCTCCGCAAACAAAAGGCCGACGCTACCTCACGCTCTAACCGAGCTGTAACTAGGTAACTAACACACCAGTCATGTCATTTCCCGATCGTTACCGACCTTTATCCGAGGTACCTCAATCATAAAGCAACATCACAAAGTGATAAATGTATAATGTCCACACGAGTTAAGTATCTGGGCTCCATACCATGATACCACCCTTTATCCAGAAGGAAATGACATACCCTAGGGGCGCTACCCCTACAAACCTTTATCGCAACATTCCTGTTTCGACCATTACCGGGTTGTGAGGCTCGACGAAGTCTCGTCCACAAAACTACACTTTTTCACAAAGCCACGCTTTTTCACAAAGCCACGCTTTGATCAATCAAATGATCAGCAGCACTTCGTATGCCACATTACCAAATTGGGAATGTATCACTAGTAACCATCAACTACATAACCTCTGAGCTCGTACGTCTCAGAGAAGGGTGTTAAGCTAAGAGAATAAATTCTCCGCCACCAACAGAAATGTATTTGATAGAAACCAGCTTTACATCTCAAAGTGTAACGTCAGACACACATCCATACAAGTCTGTTCCGGGTTCGAACAGAACCGAAGGCACTTCCGAAGAAGCCCTTGCAAATCCGGGTATTCCCAATTTCGATCGGACTTCCCATCACTTAGGAAATCTCTATACCGTAGCTACTCAGTGCAGAGACAATCGATAGATCATCCTATCGCTCTCGCAAATACCCGGTCTTCACCACCGGTCTTCAAATGTGATCCATATCGTCGTATCGTTATTCGGAAGGGGTTATACGACACAAAGGTCCTCTCCCGGCTAAACCGAATAACTAGCGCAATTAAAAATCATATGGATACTGGGGTCTCAGTTAAATCACAGCTTAAAGCTTAAAACTTTTCATTCGAATGGTAAAACAAATTACCATTTCCAATCTTTTAAATAAAAAGATTTATTTCAAAAAAAAAAAAAACCTTCACTGGTTTAAACAATTTCCACACTTTAAATCTTTTAAACAAAAAGATTCAATTCACAAAGTTAACCCCGTTCACAAAGATTCATTTATGGATTTTAAAACAATTTCCATTTCAATAGGTTTACTCGTTAAATCTTTAAATCAAGATTTAACTTATAGCTTTCAAAACTCGTTTCCAAAGATTCATTCATAACCTTTCAAAACAATTCCATTTCAAGTTAGATTAACTCATCCGGTCTTTAAATCAAAGACTCATTTCATAGTTTTCAAAACATTTCAATTCTATTTCAAACTTGAAACCGTTCAACACAATTTGGAAATCCTTTCTTAAAATGAAAGCTATTATTATTTGAAAACAAGTAGTTTCGTTTCATAAAAATCCAGTTATATTTACACGAGCTAAAACCCTTGAATAAAAATTCAAATTTCCAAATCAATACTTTTAAAATGGTATAACCCATATATAACTTGTTCAACATCTTTAATTCCTAGTTTCAAATCATAGAATTCAATTTCATACTTGAATTCAAATTTAAATCAAATTATTTAAATTTTCAAAACTCGATTAAGTTATTCGAAATAACTTTTATCTTGAAATTCCATTTCAAAAGCTTTTCATATTAAACCCCAATTTCCAATTTCAAAATCAATTGAAATTTAAAATTTCAATTTCAAAAACATCAAATTTAAATCATCTGTGATTTAACCGATTTCCTCGTGAAATCCATTTTTGTGTGTGTAAGAGTGTGGTCCAGGGGTTTTACACACAATAGTGCAACATCATCAATCATCACAGATATATCAATATCGATAAGCGGTATAATCCACAACGCTTATCTTCATTTACAATTTCACAGATAAAATAAATTTATCAGTCGCAAAGATTCACTATTACAATTCGATGTGGGTTTCGGATAACCAACTGGAATTCCGACTCCCTGTCGCATCGAAACTCAAATGTCGTTCTATGGGTCAAGGGTTTCATATTCACATAGTAACATATCACAGAAATAGAAATTACATCTCAGATCACAACATAAATCAGGATATATCACAAAGCATCATAATAAGGGATATCAACCAAATCAACATTCAATAGAATTCAAGCATCCGTAGGTAGGGTCAAATTTATTATCTGATTAATTCAAATCAGATTAATTTCTTATGAATAAATCTCTAATTCTGGTTAATCAATTATTAATAAATTACAAATTATTTTGATTAATTATTCTTTAATCATTGACTTGATCAATTTTAATCATTTAATTACCTTTTATCAAGTAGTTATTTTCAAGTAATTGATTACCTTTAAGTTACTTATTTAAAATTAATTTCCCCTTAATTGATTATCCTTTATTTAAATTTCATTGAGAATTTATCCATTAACTACTTTCATTAATTGGTTTTCCCTTAATTGCTTATATTAGGAAATTAACTTTAAATAAATTACATAAATTTATCATCTTTAAATTTATCACATTTATTAAATAAATCATATTTATTAATCAGTCTTTTCTAACAAATGTTTTGATTCTCATCACAAAGTAAATTTACACAATTTAAATATTAAAATTTCTTTGATTTTAGAACTAGGATTCAAATTATTTTTAATTCAGATTTAACTTAAGAACCTATCTACAATTTAAAACTTTATTTTCAAATCCAAACTATTTAAAATCTCCCTTTATTTCAAAAACTAAGATTCGAATTTAAATACGAACCCAGATTTAAATTTAACACTCACAGGCTTCTAATCCTGTAACATGCAATCTACCCGAGCCAAAACGCATCTTCCCCGAGGTTGACTTCGAGTCTCACCCCATCTTTTTTTTCCCGAGACTATCCACCATTTGCTTCGAGCCAAATAATGTTTTTCTCGTGCTCGAACTCGAGCTCCCTCTTTCTTCTCCGACCACTATATTTTCAAATGCACAGAGACACACGCGTGCATATGCACAGTTCATCGGAACGATTCTGATCATCGCGACAATCTCCGGCACATCACAAATCAACAATGCAACTCAATCCAAAAATCAAAACCCCATCACTTGCCTCGAATCGAAATCGAGCTATCGCCCTCGAACTGGAAACCAACCCAGTTCACAAATTCACTTCGCGTGGCCACCACTGGCCACCGGAGGTCTTGCGATCACCTCCTACAGCTGCTCCACCGTCCCACTTGTCTCCCCTCAAAGTCCGGTCCAACTAAACGCCTCGACGAGTGTGCACGAGCCAAAAACCCATACGCCATTTTCACAGTGCTTAAACCCTACAAACGCTTCGTCCTCTCAATCCACACCATCGAAATTTTCTTTAACATTTTTCCTGACTTCCATGAGGATCAAGCAAGCTTCAATTCAAGTTTCATCATTTATCACTGATTTAATTTCGAGAAATCGATAAAAATTCAAATTTTATCCAAATGCGAACTGCTCTTGAAATCTCACACTAAAAATCCTCGTTGTAGTTTTAAAAATCATAAATTCCAGTAGGCATTCAAGTTATGTAATTGAATCAAGATTCTATTCAATTCGAAAATTTCAAATTTTAAAGTACCTTCTGTAAAACATTCATTTTTCAGTTGGTATGAATCTATACTTCGTGCAATTATTTTTAGATCGTAGATCTTACTCAAATATACATCTTTACTTAAGACATCGACGCATGAAAATGATTAGAATAGAGGAAATCGAATTGTTTCCAGAGTTAGTTCATCCTGAACTAAAAACAGAGGAGAAACTGTCTCTGTATTGTCAAACAAATTTCATATGTACAGAGTTTAAGAAGATAACTAACACTATATTAACAAAATCATTCACAGATCATATAAATTTTGAGATTTTATTTACTCACAGATAAAAGAACAAAGAGGTCTAAAAGAAAAATTAAAGTTGCTCACCTGTTTCTTTAAAAAAAATGCACAGAGCCTCTTCAATGTTGAACTGGAAGCTGGATCTTCCTTTGATCTTTAATACTCTAGTTTGGATTATTGTTTTCAAGTTGAAGTTTGTTTTGTTTAAGTTTTAAAGATGATACACTTTAGTTTTTCTCAGTTTCGAATGAACAAACTGATATGAGGAAGGCTTGATAAAGAAAATGAGTTCACTGGGTATTCATTTGTACAGGGTGTTATAATGTAGTTTGTACAAAACAGGACAGGGATATTTTTCCTTGTTTCATAATTTATGCAAATTTTCTTAGCTCTTTGGCGGCTGAAAACATTTTATACAAATTCGAATTGACTAAAATTTTGCTAACATTTAATGCATGAGTCCTTTATGTCTCTATACTTGTCCCCTTTTATTTTTATATTCATAGATATTTTACTACTTAACTTTGTTTATACTTACCATTGCATTCTAAACTTTTACAGGTTACACATAATACTTATTTTACTTTGTTTATATTCTTGCCTTTGTTTTACATAACTCCTAACAGGCTTTACTCCTATTTATATAAACCTGGATTGCTTTAAATCCTTTGTATTGGTTTATTACTTAATTTATATCCATAGTTTCTTCCAATTATATGCACACACACACACACACATATATATATATATATATCAATTTCTATTTATTTTATATTTTGAAATATGCATGAGTTCTATATTGTTAGATTTTAGTTAATACTTCTACTTATATTTTACATAATTTTACAACTATGTTACTTAACTTCATATTTTTATATTTTATAATTTATCTTCTATGTTTTATTTCAATTCCTAACTCCATTATTTATTTCTAAATTTAATACAAATTGTTTTTACATTATTTATAAATCTCAAATTTCTACATATATGCTCAAATACGTATATATCCACATATATACAATAATTTAAATTTTTAAATGATTTATACAAATATACTTGAATCCGGGGCAACTCGCATCACTTATCAATTAATTTCACAATTTAAAAAAAAAATAATAATAATAAATTATCATTTTAAATATTTATTAAATTTGGGGTCGTTACAAACTTCCCCCCTTAAAAGAATTTCGTCCTCGAAATTCGCAGGCACGAAAACAACAAAGAGATAGACAGATTCGATCTCCTAGAATTCCTCAAACTTACGATATGAATTACAAACTCAAGTCGGAATATCACAGAATACATACCAATTTGTCCATCTTCGGACTTTGGTATTCAAAAGAAATTTCAATAGAATTTACAAATTTTGGTTTCAAACGAAATCGTTTTATGGAGTCTATTCAAATTTAGCTTCATATTCTTTTAATCGATTTAACTCAATTCAAAATTCCAATTTCAAATTCATTAAGATATAAATCAAAAAGCTGATAAGAAATTGATGAAGATACGAAGTAAGATCTTCTACAACGATTTGTAGGGCCACCATTACACCGAAACTACTTCTTGTAGCTGATACGAAGAAATGAAAAGAATTTGGAAACGAATCAAAGAAAATTGATAGAGAAAGATTGTTTCCACTGTTGCAGGGTATTGACCATTTATAGTCGTATTTCCCTGTCCCCTATCTCGTCCTCTTCTTGTACTCATATCTACTATCAGTGGATAGTAAGAGAATTTACTGAGGCGTTCAAACGGATATCTTAGAGATATACTCATTCTAGAGTTTACTTCACTCTATCTCTAATGAGCTACTTAACGTGTTATACTCCTGAGCTAAATTTCAACCTTTGCTCTGATACCACATGTAACGACTCGGGTTTTGCCCGCTCGAAAATCAACATCCGTACTTCACATTGTACTAGAATGCCGCAGATTCGACCGTTCAAATCCGATTCGCCGGAGCTATAACACAGTTAAGTAAATATCACAGCGGAAATAAAAGAATATAGATATACAACATCTGATACAATATCCAGATACAATGATGATACAATGAATATCTATATACATCAGAGATATGATACAACAAATAGCAGCGGAAAAGAAAAGATAACAACAGCAGCGGAACAATATCAATAGAAGTGATAACTCCAAAATGATCTTCAGACAAGAATGAATCCACAACTCCAAGATAAGCAACTCCGATGAATGAACTAGCTCCAGATAATCTACTAAACCTGAATATCTGAAAAGAAACCCAACTCTAGACTGCTCGTGTGGAAAATTATGAGCACCCAGAGTTTAGGAAAGGAACAATAAACTCCGGATCAGTCATGGGACTGGTGTGAGCAACAAAAACAGTTTATCTTTAAACAAACACGAAAGGCTTTTAACATTTGAAACCGCAATGCTTTTGGAAAATGAAACTACCATAAGGCCTCCCGCCACACACACAATGCAATCGCAAACTTGGAGGAGATTTCTCCTTATGATAGTCAAACATGCTTACTACGCAAAAATCATTCGATATTATTATCATTAGTGCATAGTGTCGAAAACCATTTCGAAAATATAATATTAATCTTAGCCAGCATACAACCATTATTGTATGCCTACTATAGCTACTATGTTCAATAGCAGGTTACCGCCACATTCCATAGCAGGTAATACAACTAAAACCGTACAGGGTTCGTATTGTTTCTTTGGATTTCCAACAAATGATCAGGCTAAGGAACTTCCTTACCGAAATAGAAACGCCTCTGGAAAGACGCCCCGAGAACCTAACCGGATCTCCGCAAACAAAAGGCCGACGCTACCTCACGCTCTAACCGAGCTGTAACTAGGTAACTAACACACGAGTCATGTCATTTCCCGATCGTTACCGACCTTTATCCGAGGTACCTCAATCATAAAGCAACATCACAAAGTGATAAATGTATAATGTCCACACGAGTTAAGTATCTGGGCTCCATACCATGATACCACCCTTTATCCAGAAGGAAATGACATACCCTAGGGGCGCTACCCCTACAAACCTTTATCGCAACATTCCTGTTTCGACCATTACCGGGTTGTGAGGCTCGACGAAGTCTCGTCCACAAAACTACACTTTTTCACAAAGCCACGCTTTTTCACAAAGCCACGCTTTGATCAATCAAATGATCAGCAGCACTTCGTATGCCACATTACCAAATTGGGAATGTATCACTAGTAACCATCAACTACATAACCTCTGAGCTCGTACGTCTCAGAGAAGGGTGTTAAGCTAAGAGAATAAATTCTCCGCCACCAACAGAAATGTATTTGATAGAAACCAGCTTTACATCTCAAAGTGTAACGTCAGACACACATCCATACAAGTCTGTTCCGGGTTCGAACAGAACCGAAGGCACTTCCGAAGAAGCCCTTGCAAATCCGGGTATTCCCAATTTCGATCGGACTTCCCATCACTTAGGAAATCTCTATACCGTAGCTACTCAGTGCAGAGACAATCGATAGATCATCCTATCGCTCTCGCAAATACCCGGTCTTCACCACCGGTCTTCAAATGCGATCCATATCGTCGTATCGTTATTCGGAAGGGGTTATACGACACAAAGGTCCTCTCCCGGCTAAACCGAATAACTAGCGCAATTAAAAATCATATGGATACTGGGGTCTCAGTTAAATCACAGCTTAAAGCTTAAAACTTTTCATTCGAATGGTAAAACAAATTACCATTTCCAATCTTTTAAATAAAAAGATTTATTTCAAAAAAAAAAAAAACCTTCACTGGTTTAAACAATTTCCACACTTTAAATCTTTTAAACAAAAAGATTCAATTCACAAAGTTAACCCCGTTCACAAAGATTCATTTATGGATTTTAAAACAATTTCCATTTCAATAGGTTTACTCGTTAAATCTTTAAATCAAGATTTAACTTATAGCTTTCAAAACTCGTTTCCAAAGATTCATTCATAACCTTTCAAAACAATTCCATTTCAAGTTAGATTAACTCATCCGGTCTTTAAATCAAAGACTCATTTCATAGTTTTCAAAACATTTCAATTCTATTTCAAACTTGAAACCGTTCAACACAATTTGGAAATCCTTTCTTAAAATGAAAGCTATTATTATTTGAAAACAAGTAGTTTCGTTTCATAAAAATCCAGTTATATTTACACGAGCTAAAACCCTTGAATAAAAATTCAAATTTCCAAATCAATACTTTTAAAATGGTATAACCCATATATAACTTGTTCAACATCTTTAATTCCTAGTTTCAAATCATAGAATTCAATTTCATACTTGAATTCAAATTTAAATCAAATTATTTAAATTTTCAAAACTCGATTAAGTTATTCGAAATAACTTTTATCTTGAAATTCCATTTCAAAAGCTTTTCATATTAAACCCCAATTTCCAATTTCAAAATCAATTGAAATTTAAAATTTCAATTTCAAAAACATCAAATTTAAATCATCTGTGATTTAACCGATTTCCTCGTGAAATCCATTTTTGTGTGTGTAAGAGTGTGGTCCAGGGGTTTTACACACAATAGTGCAACATCATCAATCATCACAGATATATCAATATCGATAAGCGGTATAATCCACAACGCTTATCTTCATTTACAATTTCACAGATAAAATAAATTTATCAGTCGCAAAGATTCACTATTACAATTCGATGTGGGTTTCGGATAACCAACTGGAATTCCGACTCCCTGTCGCATCGAAACTCAAATGTCGTTCTATGGGTCAAGGGTTTCATATTCACATAGTAACATATCACAGAAATAGAAATTACATCTCAGATCACAACATAAATCAGGATATATCACAAAGCATCATAATAAGGGATATCAACCAAATCAACATTCAATAGAATTCAAGCATCCGTAGGTAGGGTCAAATTTATTATCTGATTAATTCAAATCAGATTAATTTCTTATGAATAAATTTCTAATTCTGGTTAATCAATTATTAATAAATTACAAATTATTTTGATTAATTATTCTTTAATCATTGACTTGATCAATTTTAATCATTTAATTACCTTTTATCAAGTAGTTATTTTCAAGTAATTGATTACCTTTAAGTTACTTATTTAAAATTAATTTCCCCTTAATTGATTATCCTTTATTTAGATTTCATTGAGAATTTATCCATTAACTACTTTCATTAATTGGTTTTCCCTTAATTGCTTATATTAGGAAATTAACTTTAAATAAATTACATAAATTTATCATCTTTAAATTTATCACATTTATTAAATAAATCATATTTATTAATCAGTCTTTTCTAACAAATGTTTTGATTCTCATCACAAAGTAAATTTACACAATTTAAATATTAAAATTTCTTTGATTTTAGAACTAGGATTCAAATTATTTTTAATTCAGATTTAACTTAAGAACCTATCTACAATTTAAAACTTTATTTTCAAATCCAAACTATTTAAAATCTCCCTTTATTTCAAAAACTAAGATTCGAATTTAAATACGAACCCAGATTTAAATTTAACACTCACAGGCTTCTAATCCTGTAACATGCAATCTACCCGAGCCAAAACGCATCTTCCCCGAGGTTGACTTCGAGTCTCACCCCATCTTTTTTTTCCCGAGACTATCCACCATTTGCTTCGAGCCAAATAATGTTTTTCTCGTGCTCGAACTCGAGCTCCCTCTTTCTTCTCCGACCACTATATTTTCAAATGCACAGAGACACACGCGTGCATATGCACAGTTCATCGGAACGATTCTGATCATCGCGACAATCTCCGGCACATCACAAATCAACAATGCAACTCAATCCAAAAATCAAAACCCCATCACTTGCCTCGAATCGAAATCGAGCTATCGCCCTCGAACTGGAAACCAACCCAGTTCACAAATTCACTTCGCGTGGCCACCACTGGCCACCGGAGGTCTTGCGATCACCTCCTACAGCTGCTCCACCGTCCCACTTGTCTCCCCTCAAAGTCCGGTCCAACTAAACGCCTCGACGAGTGTGCACGAGCCAAAAACCCATACGCCATTTTCACAGTGCTTAAACCCTACAAACGCTTCGTCCTCTCAATCCACACCATCGAAATTTTCTTTAACATTTTTCCTGACTTCCATGAGGATCAAGCAAGCTTCAATTCAAGTTTCATCATTTATCACTGATTTAATTTCGAGAAATCGATAAAAATTCAAATTTTATCCAAATGCGAACTGCTCTTGAAATCTCACACTAAAAATCCTCGTTGTAGTTTTAAAAATCATAAATTCCAGTAGGCATTCAAGTTATGTAATTGAATCAAGATTCTATTCAATTCGAAAATTTCAAATTTTAAAGTACCTTCTGTAAAACATTCATTTTTCAGTTGGTATGAATCTATACTTCGTGCAATTATTTTTAGATCGTAGATCTTACTCAAATATACATCTTTACTTAAGACATCGACGCATGAAAATGATTAGAATAGAGGAAATCGAATTGTTTCCAGAGTTAGTTCATCCTGAACTAAAAACAGAGGAGAAACTGTCTCTGTATTGTCAAACAAATTTCATATGTACAGAGTTTAAGAAGATAACTAACACTATATTAACAAAATCATTCACAGATCATATAAATTTTGAGATTTTATTTACTCACAGATAAAAGAACAAAGAGGTCTAAAAGAAAAATTAAAGTTGCTCACCTGTTTCTTTAAAAAAAAATGCACAGAGCCTCTTCAATGTTGAACTGGAAGCTGGATCTTCCTTTGATCTTTAATACTCTAGTTTGGATTATTGTTTTCAAGTTGAAGTTTGTTTTGTTTAAGTTTTAAAGATGATACACTTTAGTTTTTCTCAGTTTCGAATGAACAAACTGATATGAGGAAGGCTTGATAAAGAAAATGAGTTCACTGGGTATTCATTTGTACAGGGTGTTATAATGTAGTTTGTACAAAACAGGACAGGGATATTTTTCCTTGTTTCATAATTTATGCAAATTTTCTTAGCTCTTTGGCGGCTGAAAACATTTTATACAAATTCGAATTGACTAAAATTTTGCTAACATTTAATGCATGAGTCCTTTATGTCTCTATACTTGTCCCCTTTTATTTTTATATTCATAGATATTTTACTACTTAACTTTGTTTATACTTACCATTGCATTCTAAACTTTTACAGGTTACACATAATACTTATTTTACTTTGTTTATATTCTTGCCTTTGTTTTACATAACTCCTAACAGGCTTTACTCCTATTTATATAAACCTGGATTGCTTTAAATCCTTTGTATTGGTTTATTACTTAATTTATATCCATAGTTTCTTCCAATTATATGCACACACACACACACACACATATATATATATATATATATATATCAATTTCTATTTATTTTATATTTTGAAATATGCATGAGTTCTATATTGTTAGATTTTAGTTAATACTTCTACTTATATTTTACATAATTTTACAACTATGTTACTTAACTTCATATTTTTATATTTTATAATTTATCTTCTATGTTTTATTTCAATTCCTAACTCCATTATTTATTTCTAAATTTAATACAAATTGTTTTTACATTATTTATAAATCTCAAATTTCTACATATATGCTCAAATACGTATATATCCACATATATACAATAATTTAAATTTTTAAATGATTTATACAAATATACTTGAATCCGGGGCAACTCGCATCACTTATCAATTAATTTCACAATTTTAAAAAAAAAATAATAATAATAAATTATCATTTTAAATATTTATTAAATTTGGGGTCGTTACATAGGAACTCGTAGTTTGTGGTGTGCGGAAATCCTAAAAGCAAACCTACGTTCAATATTGTACTGTACAATTTTTACACCCACGTAACTTTGAAGGTAGCCTAAAACCATAATTTGAGTCCAGTAAGTATGTTTATGATTCATAGTCCGTCTAATTCTGTTCATATTTCATGCTCATTTCTGGATAACGACTACTGGGAAGTTTCAACAAGTGATGCTACCCGTCTCTAAATTAAAACGGGTTATTTTTTAAAATCCTAATTAAAGTGATTCAAACCATGAATTATGGGTAAGCTTTAATTGTATTATGGACATGATAGGAATGCATTGATAATGTTAAGAGATATTTAGTATATGTTAAGAAATAGATTAAGGATGATTCAAAATGCAAGCTTTTTTTGTCGTTTGGAAGAAGAGAATAAAACAATTTTTTGTTTGGGAATTTGTTTTCATCAGATAGAAAACGATAATCCCTTAAGAAGGGTCTTGAACAGTCAAAATGAGGGTAGGGTATGTTCTTTGAGAACAGAAACAAAATTTGAATGGGGCAATTCAACGGAGAAGCAGTTGATGGAACCGGAAATGTGTTTGTATGCCGCGAGCTGATTATTTAAGAGGAGTATTTAAATTGTGATTTTTAATTTAATTGGCCTGTAGTTAACTAATTGTTTGATTTGATGTATAATATGCATTTAATTAAAATGACATAGCAGTACTTTAAATTTCAAAATTTCAAAACCACGGATATTAGAAATTTCAAAACTGTTTCGCAATTAAGAGATCATTTTTTCATCAATGTGATAAAAAGAGACATTTTATACTTGGAGTACTTTAAATAGAACTAATAAAGTTATTTTTTCAAAATGTAATTTAAAATAGGTCTGTCAACGGATACTTTTGAACGTGGATAGTGACATCCGCATTTGCATCCGAAACCATTATCCGATATATATTAGACATCCATAGCTATAGATAAGCATGAATATAAAATATTTATCTGCTCCGCTCACAATTAATAAACTCAAAAAAGTAAATGAAATTGACAAAGTTAGAAATCACAAGCCGTGGGATTATGGTTATACCTTTAAGCTTTTCAAAAGATTATGCAACGGAAACAAACTCAAAAGATTATGCAACCGTCAAAACTGAGTAAAAAAGGCTTAAAGGTGCAATCATATACCTTTTGTGGAATATGCATGTATATGTTTTTTGTTGATGATAATAAACATATATACATTCATTTAAATGTATTTGATATTGTACTATTTTATTTTTCACAGATAAAATAAATATTTGCTGAATAAAATAAATAACACAGAATTGGAATTCAAACGAATATTTTATTCAAACAAATATTTATTACAATTTTGATAGTACAAATTCAAGCTCTCACTATAACTATACATTTTCAGTCACAATACAATTACATCACGATTTCATAGTTACATCATTTCCTCACTACATATCACTCACACTCGTATTTATCTTCAACTTCATTCCAATGTGAATCCAGCATCTGAGAAATCTGCAGAAATATACATTGACGCAGTAAAATTGAAAATAAAATGTTTTTGCAGTATAAAACAAAATGTGATTTTGAAAATTTTGTTTGCCTCATTTATTTGGGTTGTTCGTCATCATTTATATTTGAATTCATCACACACGAACAATGTGACATGCACAGTGTATCACTGTACATGCCACAAGGCTGTGCACACCAAAATGTACACTTGATAATGTTACAGGGACAGGTGAGCACAGGTCAAACCCAAATTATCGGATTCAACTCAAGTGCAATAAAATCTCGTCATCAGCACAAGGTCAAACCCTAGTTTTTAAAACTGGGTTCAACTCAAGGAAGCCAAAGTCAGATGGCCAGAAGATGATCAAGTCACAGCAAAGCTAAACTCAGTGATATCAAATCAGACCAAGTCAAAGTGAATGTGCAGACTCAACCAAAATCATGAAGCACAAAGAAATACACATCACAGTGCACACATGCATCATGAGATCAGGTCTGCAACAATACCAAAGTGAAGACTACTTGAAGTATATAGTCAACTGATCAGAGACATGGCATGTTGGAGACAAATGCAAATGCAGACTAGAGTATACAATAGAGACTACAAGTTCAAATGTCAACAGCACTGAAACATGAAGCGTGAAGCATGCCAGACTCGAAGCTACAAAGTAACAGACCAATCAAAGATGTCAAGTGAGACCAGATGCAAATGAAATTGTCCAAGGAACTGGCTACAAGGCAATGCATCACAAAACTTCATAAAGTCATATATCATCACCAAACCAGTAACTAATCCAGACTGAAACAACATGATGCAATATGAACAATATAACTGCAACAATACAACCAGAGAAATGCACAAATGCAGACTCAAGTGAAACCAACCAACAAGCTACAGATATGTACAAGTGAAGCAACTCTACCAAAACCACATCACAATCTAGTGCAGTGAAGTTCAACAGCAGACCAGAAGTACAAAATGGACTCAAACCAAATGTCAGGCAAATTGAATTCAACTCAAGCTACACAACTATATACATGGGCAGACTCAATGCACATCAAGCAGTGACCAAACCAACCAGAATGAAGAACAATGAATCAAGATAGTGAACTGGTCGAAACAAAGAAGAATGACTCAAACTCAGTACTCAAAACATCATTAACATAGTAATACAACATTTCAGTGAACAAGCAAAGACATTGCCTGAGACTACATGGCCGAGAAATGATAACAGAAACAAACTCAAGAGAATCAAGATACCAAACTCAAGTCAGCATATAAGCATATGGAATCAATCAAATTACCACAGCATATCAAGCATACGAGTTCAATACCCAGTCAAGCAACTGAGTGGCTACAGAAATGAACAATCATACCAAAGTCAAAGCCATAATAGCCAGATGATAAGAATCAACTGGTCAAAGTCATGAAACAGCAAGTAAAAAGTTAACAGGTCGAAAGGGCTATCAGGGATGAACACAAATGGCCAGAGACGAAGCTCACAGGGGCCAGAAAGTCGAAGTCAACCAGAAAATGATCGAAGCCGATGCTATGAATTGAAACAAGTAAAAAATCAACATTATCAAACAAAGTCAAGGCAAATGTCAACAAAGAAATACGTGTCAGGTCAAAGCCGTGATTATAGAATATGATGAACAAGTCAGAGACGAAGTGGTCATCAAGAAATCGCAATTCAAAGTCGTGGTCATCACGAAATAAATTAAAATCATGGTAATCAAGTAATTCCCAAATATACGAGCAAGATAAAGTCAGAAACCATCTCGAGCATCAAAACAATATCAAGCGGCAGAGCAAAGAATTGACAAATTCAAACACGAATATACGAACGCAATTAAAGGAGATCCGACTCCTATATAATGGTTAACATCATCGGCAAATAATGTATTCGAGTTCGAGCTAACAGAGAACAATAAACTAATAACTCGAATCACATTAAGTTCAATCAATCCAAAACCAGCAAAGCAGAAGGAATTCATATACCGGTATCACAGACGAACTCTAGAGAGAGAGCCGAAGCTTTAATCCCAAATTCCAGTCTCGATGCAAAGATCATTGCAAGCCAGAGCTACAGAGAATCGACGAAGCCGAAGCTCTTATTCGCCAGTAAAACGAACAAGGGCAAAGCCGTAATTCAGTCAAGCAAGTATTGAAGAAGATCGAGCCAGATTCGCCAGAGAATCGAAACATCGCCGAATCCCTAAATCGCCATTTTTATTTCTCAAGGGATCGGGCAGGAAGTAAAGAAAAGGGGGATCGAAATAAAACTCAAGCGGGTCGATTGTTTTGAAGAAAGGGGCCGGTCTAGATAATTAGGGTTTTAATTTTAATTTTATTGGGCCGGGCTTGAGTTATTTATTTGAGGGCAAAACTGATTTAAATTCGCAATTTAAATTTTTTCCCTGGTTTTAATCTGTTTTTATTTTCAGTTTTTACTTTTTCAAGTCAAGTAAGGGTAAATCACCACCTAGGGTTTAGGTAGTGTCAGATTATCTAGTTAGGGTTAGTTCAGTGAGCAGGGTGTGCGAGTTTACGAAACTCTATAGGTAGAGCAGGGTGTGCGAGTCTGTAGGAGTGTTTGTAAGCGGGATACTGTTTAATTCTAATAGAAATCTAGAAATGCAGCAGTAGGCAAGGGTTGCCAAAGCTGGGTAAATTCTGTGTGTGATTTACTTTTCTGCATATTTATTTATCTGCATTTTGATTACGTGTTTAATTCAAGAAATTTGCTATAACCCTATTCATCCCCCCCTCTAGGGTTAATCTAGATCCTACAAGTGGTATCAGAGTGTAACGACCACGACTTTCTCTCCATAGAAAGTCGTATCGCTAATAAGAAAGAAAGGGATAGAAAGAGAAAAGAAGAGAAAGAAAGAACTAAACAATATCAGAATCTCACAGCGAAACGAAACAAAATATATTATATCACATAAATATTACATAGTATCATATACAACACTTATCAGAGTTACACAGATTCACATCATATACTAGACAGTTATAAACATCTGTCTAGTTATTACATCTCAATACAAACAAAGATCTAAACAAGATCAACACAGCGGAAACTACTATCTATATCTACAACGCTGAAGCCTCCTGCTCCATTGCTCCTCCACAATTCGTCAAGGCTAACCTGAATCCCTTGGCTACTCGTAAAAATTTGAGTACCCAAGAGTTTATAAAACAGAAATAAACAACTTGGGTCAGACATGGGTCTGGTGTGAGTAACAGGTTAAACTTGTTTAACTTCAAAACCTTTTGAAAGAAAAGGTATCACGTAAGACTTCCCACAAATAAACATGGGTAAGTTTTTACCTTACGCTAACCAAAACATTTGATAGGAAATTCGATTGTATTATAATAGGGTCTAGGGTTTTCAAGTAAAATACAGAAATAGCTGAAATGCTTACATCTCACATTTCAACATAGTTGGGCACAACTAATACGTACGGCACTTATTGGAGTTTGGATTCCATACAATGGCAGGGCTACTGGGGTACCGCCCGTCACAGTACGTGGCCTAGATCACCGTACTGAGGATCACTCCCAATCCCCTGCAACACAAGGCCGGAACATCCCTTACTGGATAATTCCCGCACAAGATACCTCACGGTTGGGATCAGCAACCGCACACACTAAGCCGAAATAAGAAGGGACTTCTAGACAGAGGTAATCTTGTCCTACTTGGGTGCTACCCACTAACCTTGCTGCACCTCCCCTGTTTTAGCCATTCCCGGTTTGTGAGGCTTGAGGTCACGATTACCTTTAAAAAAAGAACACATCACTTAGAATGCTCATCGTCCACCTGACGATGTGCTGAAAGCATTCAATCCATACAAGTTCGTTCCGGGTTCGAACGAAACCGAAGGCATTATCTCGTTACACTCGTTTTGGAATCACCCTCAGAGTTAACGACAATAACCCTTGCACTCTGAATCTTCATCTTCACTTGATTCACGACCTATCGTTAATTTGGATCGATGTGGTATTCGGGTCTCCAGACCTGGAAATCCGGTATACGGAAACCCGATCCCGGTCTCATCGAAATCCAAAGCGTATTTTTTTAAGGCCAAGTTGTTTTAAAGGTTAAAACAAATTCAATTCATTATCTTTATACACAAAGAAAGATAATTCACAACAGATAATCAACATTATCAGATAATCCATACAATTCAACTAACATCCATATCACACAGTATCACTTATCCCATATCTGAGATTTCAAACCATTCAAGACAATCAATATCATACATTCATATATAAGCAATGATCTAATCATCACACCATCTATAATTAATTTAAAATGAATTAAATTAATTACTTCATCTTTAAGTAAATTAAATTAATTACTTCCATCATTATCAATCTTGCTTAAATCACTATTAATTAATTATCAATCAATTAATCAATCATCATTCAATTATTCATTTTAATAAATCATCCTTGATTAATTAACATTTAATTACATTCAAGTAATTAACATTAAATTAATTTCACAAATTAATTATTCTTAACTACTTATAGTAATTAAGCTTTAATTACTTCATTAATTAATTAACTATGATTAATTACATTACCCTTAATTAATTACATTAATTAACCACTACATTTATTAATTTATTCCTTAATTAATCAATTCTTAATTACATCATTAATTTTATTAATTAATGATCCCTAATTACATTTTATTATTAATTACTGTATTTAAATTAATTACATCAAGTAATTAATCTTCAATTAAATCATAATTATTAATCACTCTTGATTAATCGCATTCAGTAATTAACTACCCTTAATTACTTCTTTAAATAAATTAATTACTCCTTAATTAATTATCTTTAATTAATCCCTTGATTAATTCCATTAAGTAATTAACTACCCTTAGTTACTCTATTAATTACATCAGTAATTATCCATTAATTACTTTCCCAAGTAATTATACTTTATTAAATTACATTAAGTAATTATACTTCACAAATCATTAAGTGATTTTCTTAAATTAATTAAACTTAATTAATTAATTTAAACTAATCAAATCAAACTCAATTAATTACAATGAGTAATTAATTCCTTAATTACTTCCCATTAAGTAATTATATTAACAATTTCACAAATGATTAACCTTAATTAATTAATCTACTTAATTATTAAAATTAATCACATTAATTGATTATTAAATAATCTTAAGTTAATGACCTTCATTAATAATTATTTAATTACTTTTCTTAAGTAATTAACTTAGATTAACCATTATTAAGATTTATATTAAAATTAATCACATTAATTGATTATTAAATAATCTTAAGTTAATGAGCTTCATTAATAATTATTTAATTACTTTTCTTAAGTAATTAACTTAGATTAACCATTATTAAATTTAAATTAATAAATCTTAATAACCAATTAATTAACCCTTAACTAATTTAATTAAACCTTAATTAATCAACTTAAACCCTTAATTACTAAATTTATTAATCCAAATCATAAATTAATTAAATTGATTAATTAGCTTTTAATTACCTTAATAATTTAATTTATCCCAAATCATTAAATCTTAATTTACTTTAAGATAAAACATTCTTCTTATTAAGTACTTAATTATTATTTACAAATGCATTTGAAAACATTTTACTTTGAATTTACTTTTAAATTCCATTTCAAATTAAGATTTAAAATGATTTAACTTATCAAAATTTAAAACAATTTAAAAACCTTTTTAAGTCACATGTTAAGAAACACTTATCTTATAAAGGGAATTTACAAGAGTTTTAAAACCATATTCAATTTAAATATAATCACTTTTTAAAATATACTTTAACATTTAAAGTTGTTTAAACACTTTAATTTGATAAAACTTTATTTTATTTTAAACTAGAATACCAATTTAGATTTGAATCTATACTTAAACTATTTTTTTAAAACTTGTTTAAATCCTGCTTTTCATTTAAAATTTCATTTTAAAAATTTTGAACAGACAGGTTTCTAAAACCTGTAATCCAACAATGACCCGAGCCAGATCTAAAATGACTTCGAGTCCATTCTTCCATTACTTCGAGCAACTCACGCAAGAAACTCGAGACCGACCCGAGCACAATGCTTCTTCTCCACTCAAACAAAACCAGACACACGCTCGATCACCGTGCACATGCACGGTGGCTCCGACCACCTATGGTCAACGTCGCGATCTTCCCAAAGTCGGCGACCGCATCCTCTAATGATCCAAACCTAAACTTCTTCGATCCTTACTCAAAATCGAATTCGAGGTACTCAATCAACCTGGAACTAAAAACCCCACACCTGAAAACCCCTCGAATCCACGATGCTGATCACAAGAGCACCTGAGCCTCCAGCCACAACTTCGCCAACCTCCATGCTACCGATTCCCAGAGTTTGGTTGAACTCGAACCACTAGGGTTGCCGAGATGAACAAATTTCCGACCACCATATAAACTAGGGTTAAAAACAATATCGACCTCCTACCATCGCCACAGTGCTTTGATCTACCGCCTGGCATTTTTCCCAAACTCCTCTATTACTCCACTACCATCAGTGATGACGCCATCCTCTCCGATCATGTAGATCACCAGAAATTACCCACAACCCAATTTCTGTTCAACTCAGAAATGCATACCCAAAACTAAATTAAAATTTATGATTTCTCTTCCAAAAATCATGGTTTTTGATTGTATTTTAGATCATATGCTTGAAACAAGAAAATAGGATGTTTGGGTTTTTACTCTTCTTGAGCTTGAACTGTTGTTTTGAATTACAGAGCACATTTAAATTTTAATTTATTTAAATCAAATTTTAAACTTTACTTCTTGATCAAACAAACAAATTTTATTTAGATCTTAAGTCCTAACAACAATGGGTTCAGGTGAATATGAATTTGATCACAAAACTTGAGCATGAAACTGTAAACAGAGATACACAAATTCAACAGCCATGCACTCATAAATACATCCAGATAATTCACTTATAAAATCACACAAACATATTTGGCTTCAGATATTTATCATGTAACCTTATTTCCATATACTTAAAATTTTAAAAATGATGTTACTCACAGATTTGAGAAGGCAGAGTAGAGCATCTAATTGTTAACAGCATACACACTATAAATTTCACATCAGATTCTCATTTATATTTGCAATACTTATTCATTTCAATTATATTAGCATGCAAATCCTATTTTACTTTGTTTTAAAAGTTACTCACCAGGCATAAACAGAGACAGAGCAGGGTAGTTTAGCTTTTGAAAACTGGAATTGACTTAAGACTGGAATGCCTCATTGATTTAAAAACTGGAGTTGCTGGAACTTTAGATTGCTTTAAATCTACATGCATGTTGGCTTCCAGGTTGAAAAATGACTGCAAGCAGTTTGAATTGCTTCCAGAGTTGAAAAGAATGCAGCAGTTGTTCAGATTGAAGAAAATGTTGCAGGCTTTGTTTTCATTTAGATAGTGAATTACAGGTTGTTTTGGAGATTGAGGGATTTGATTACTAATTGAAGAATGATATAGGCTTTCAGACTTGAAAAGAAAACAGGCTTATGAAGAAATGAATTACAGGGATTTAGTGTTTTGGTTTTGAGTAGTTGGTTATTGATTAATTTTGAGAGGAAGATCAAATTACAGATTATTGAAAATTTGTCTCAGGCTGAAAACTTAGAGAATGGGAAAATAAGGGAAGAAATAGAGGAGAGTTATATGCTTATATAAGTTAATTGGTAGTTTATTAAAAATAAAAGAAAAATAAAACTAAAATTTGACATTTGTCACATTGAGTAGTTAATAAATTAACACATGTTAAAATGAAGCCTTAGGATAATGACACTTGTCATTTAAGTAATTACTCATATTTCTATTTATTTTAAAAGTAAATAAAAAGCCCTTTTCTTATTTATTTAAACTTAAGTAAAATATATCTTAACCAATTAAAAGATTTATCTAAAGTATATTTAAAACTAAAATGTTATTTATTTAAATAACTTTGAAAAGTACAGATTAAACTAAATCTAAATTTCCTATTTACCAAAGCTTCTATTTACAATATATATAAATAAATATATATATTCAAATAGAAATATCTTATTAACTTTTAAAAGATAAAATTCACCAATTAAATACTTATTTAATCAGATTATTAAATTAAATTCAAATCTTATTATCAAAGATCATCCATATCAATTTAATTATTCAACAGATTATTAAATTGATATTGTTAAAATTTCCGGGATATTACATTCCTTCCCCCTTAAAATAATTTCGTCCCCGAAATTTAAACAAAGGTAATTTAATAATCTTATTAAAGATTTTAATTTAAAACACAAGCATATACTATCATCCATATTCTAACAACCATAGCAACCAATTTATCCAAACAATCACTTCTAACTATTCAGACAAAAGTCTGGATAGAATTCCTCGAGTTTCCCTAAGTATATATATATATACCGGGATACTCGCTCTACAAACAATCTAAACTACTAAGCTATAGATCTCCTACTCATATAGACCTATAGAACTAAACAGGATATCAGACTACAGACGAGTCTGACTTAACTACCAAACTTCCTGAACTGCTGATTTCAAAAACCAGAAATAGATCAAACACGTACTCCCTCAGAGATACGTAAAACACAATGAATTCCAGTTATCCAAACTGACAATTCAATTTAGAAGTCCAAATACTTATCCAAGTCAGAATACAGAAGAGATCCAAAACACAACTCTACTCCACAATTCCGTAGATTTCCAAACTTACTTCTCCTATCCAGAGATACACTCCAAAACTGCTTCTGTTGCACCACGCTGATCTGAGGTAGAATGAAAATGCTGATGAAGAACACAAGCACAACTGGACAACACATCACAAAAAATGGTTCAACAGATCCATAAAAGAAACTCAGATACTCCATCAAACTTGAGCCGCTTCACCAACTCTATCTCTAGAAATCATCCTTCAACTAGGCTGAACCACCGGTATCACTCCTGGAATTCAGTCGATAAGAAAACTCAATCTTCAGATGCGGACAATCTTCCGACTTCCTGAAGACATCCAGAAAAACTTCAATAACCCAAGAGAGCACTCACACAATCGCAAGTCACTTTTGCGATCAACTCAACCTATTTCCAAAGAAAAACTGTTCCTCTTTACACAATCCGAACAGCTCATACTTAACTATCCAATCCATCGAAGAAATGGATTTACTCTTACTACTTCTGAACTTCACCTTCAGAAAAACTGCTCATCCAGAAAACTTCCTGCCATCACAGAATACTCTGAGCTGCACTGCTGACACTGATGCCAAGGACTTCCTATTCCAAAGATCTTCGAGAAACTCGAACTCCAAACCAAACAGAAACACCATGCTGAACTCAGCCACAACACCGAAGCATACACACTTCCTTAATCTTGTTCCAAAGAAAACATCTTCGGGAACATCCATCGTCACTGTATCTCATCATACAGCTACTATTACCTGAGGTATCAAGGTACCATCCCTCGCTTCTGTTCAACCGACAGATCCAACCTTACTCATCCAAACTTCAAAGATAAACTCCGAACCTTTAAAAGGTTTCCTTCAGAGATCGATGAAATCCTTTACCATAGCAAAGCTTACTTGAGACGGTATTAGGTCTACAGTCTCGACAGATACACTTCCAACCTCAATACTCAGACTCCAACCATTGGTAGTCGTGTTACACACACCACTACCCTATCTACCTTTATATCCTATATTGGAAAACCCGAACAGGTAACCCAACAAATAGGTAGAAATATATATATATATTTAAAATGGTACTTTTTATATAGAAATTATTTCTGGGTAAAATTATTTCATTTACCTCTTTAAAACAATATTGTGTCCGTTGGCCTGGTTCAAGTGTTTAGAGATCCCTATCAATAACGTTAGCTACTCGTATTGACCAGAATCCATATACCACTCAACCGATCAATTAACACAATATAAAACCATTTTATATAACTAACAAATACGCGCTCTCATATATATATATATACACTCGGACTCAAACAGGTTGCTACAGATCCTATTTCTAATGAACAATCCTTCCGAACCTAGGTATTCACTCAACCTAGCGCTCTGATATTCACTTAACCAATAGCTTAGGTATTCGCTCAACCTGGCTCTGATACCACTGTAACGACCACGACTTTCTCTCCATAGAAAGTCGTATCGCTAATAAGAAAGAAAGGGATAGAAAGAGAAAAGAAGAGAAAGAAAGAACTAAACAATATCAGAATCTCACAGCGAAACGAAACAAAATATATTATATCACATAAATATTACATAGTATCATATACAACACTTATCAGAGTTACACAGATTCACATCATATACTAGACAGTTATAAACATCTGTCTAGTTATTACATCTCAATACAAACAAAGATCTAAACAAGATCAACACAGCGGAAACTACTATCTATATCTACAACGCTGAAGCCTCCTGCTCCATTGCTCCTCCACAATTCGTCAAGGCTAACCTGAATCCCTTGGCTACTCGTAAAAATTTGAGTACCCAAGAGTTTATAAAACAGAAATAAACAACTTGGGTCAGACATGGGTCTGGTGTGAGTAACAGGTTAAACTTGTTTAACTTCAAAACCTTTTGAAAGAAAAGGTATCACGTAAGACTTCCCACAAATAAACATGGGTAAGTTTTTACCTTACGCTAACCAAAACATTTGATAGGAAATTCGATTGTATTATAATAGGGTCTAGGGTTTTCAAGTAAAATACAGAAATAGCTGAAATGCTTACATCTCACATTTCAACATAGTTGGGCACAACTAATACGTACGGCACTTATTGGAGTTTGGATTCCATACAATGGCAGGGCTACTGGGGTACCGCCCGTCACAGTACGTGGCCTAGATCACCGTACTGAGGATCACTCCCAATCCCCTGCAACACAAGGCCGGAACATCCCTTACTGGATAATTCCCGCACAAGATACCTCACGGTTGGGATCAGCAACCGCACACACTAAGCCGAAATAAGAAGGGACTTCTAGACAGAGGTAATCTTGTCCTACTTGGGTGCTACCCACTAACCTTGCTGCACCTCCCCTGTTTTAGCCATTCCCGGTTTGTGAGGCTTGAGGTCACGATTACCTTTAAAAAAAGAACACATCACTTAGAATGCTCATCGTCCACCTGACGATGTGCTGAAAGCATTCAATCCATACAAGTTCGTTCCGGGTTCGAACGAAACCGAAGGCATTATCTCGTTACACTCGTTTTGGAATCACCCTCAGAGTTAACGACAATAACCCTTGCACTCTGAATCTTCATCTTCACTTGATTCACGACCTATCGTTAATTTGGATCGATGTGGTATTCGGGTCTCCAGACCTGGAAATCCGGTATACGGAAACCCGATCCCGGTCTCATCGAAATCCAAAGCGTATTTTTTTAAGGCCAAGTTGTTTTAAAGGTTAAAACAAATTCAATTCATTATCTTTATACACAAAGAAAGATAATTCACAACAGATAATCAACATTATCAGATAATCCATACAATTCAACTAACATCCATATCACACAGTATCACTTATCCCATATCTGAGATTTCAAACCATTCAAGACAATCAATATCATACATTCATATATAAGCAATGATCTAATCATCACACCATCTATAATTAATTTAAAATGAATTAAATTAATTACTTCATCTTTAAGTAAATTAAATTAATTACTTCCATCATTATCAATCTTGCTTAAATCACTATTAATTAATTATCAATCAATTAATCAATCATCATTCAATTATTCATTTTAATAAATCATCCTTGATTAATTAACATTTAATTACATTCAAGTAATTAACATTAAATTAATTTCACAAATTAATTATTCTTAACTACTTATAGTAATTAAGCTTTAATTACTTCATTAATTAATTAACTATGATTAATTACATTACCCTTAATTAATTACATTAATTAACCACTACATTTATTAATTTATTCCTTAATTAATCAATTCTTAATTACATCATTAATTTTATTAATTAATGATCCCTAATTACATTTTATTATTAATTACTGTATTTAAATTAATTACATCAAGTAATTAATCTTCAATTAAATCATAATTATTAATCACTCTTGATTAATCGCATTCAGTAATTAACTACCCTTAATTACTTCTTTAAATAAATTAATTACTCCTTAATTAATTATCTTTAATTAATCCCTTGATTAATTCCATTAAGTAATTAACTACCCTTAGTTACTCTATTAATTACATCAGTAATTATCCATTAATTACTTTCCCAAGTAATTATACTTTATTAAATTACATTAAGTAATTATACTTCACAAATCATTAAGTGATTTTCTTAAATTAATTAAACTTAATTAATTAATTTAAACTAATCAAATCAAACTCAATTAATTACAATGAGTAATTAATTCCTTAATTACTTCCCATTAAGTAATTATATTAACAATTTCACAAATGATTAACCTTAATTAATTAATCTACTTAATTATTAAAATTAATCACATTAATTGATTATTAAATAATCTTAAGTTAATGACCTTCATTAATAATTATTTAATTACTTTTCTTAAGTAATTAACTTAGATTAACCATTATTAAGATTTATATTAAAATTAATCACATTAATTGATTATTAAATAATCTTAAGTTAATGAGCTTCATTAATAATTATTTAATTACTTTTCTTAAGTAATTAACTTAGATTAACCATTATTAAATTTAAATTAATAAATCTTAATAACCAATTAATTAACCCTTAACTAATTTAATTAAACCTTAATTAATCAACTTAAACCCTTAATTACTAAATTTATTAATCCAAATCATAAATTAATTAAATTGATTAATTAGCTTTTAATTACCTTAATAATTTAATTTATCCCAAATCATTAAATCTTAATTTACTTTAAGATAAAACATTCTTCTTATTAAGTACTTAATTATTATTTACAAATGCATTTGAAAACATTTTACTTTGAATTTACTTTTAAATTCCATTTCAAATTAAGATTTAAAATGATTTAACTTATCAAAATTTAAAACAATTTAAAAACCTTTTTAAGTCACATGTTAAGAAACACTTATCTTATAAAGGGAATTTACAAGAGTTTTAAAACCATATTCAATTTAAATATAATCACTTTTTAAAATATACTTTAACATTTAAAGTTGTTTAAACACTTTAATTTGATAAAACTTTATTTTATTTTAAACTAGAATACCAATTTAGATTTGAATCTATACTTAAACTATTTTTTTAAAACTTGTTTAAATCCTGCTTTTCATTTAAAATTTCATTTTAAAAATTTTGAACAGACAGGTTTCTAAAACCTGTAATCCAACAATGACCCGAGCCAGATCTAAAATGACTTCGAGTCCATTCTTCCATTACTTCGAGCAACTCACGCAAGAAACTCGAGACCGACCCGAGCACAATGCTTCTTCTCCACTCAAACAAAACCAGACACACGCTCGATCACCGTGCACATGCACGGTGGCTCCGACCACCTATGGTCAACGTCGCGATCTTCCCAAAGTCGGCGACCGCATCCTCTAATGATCCAAACCTAAACTTCTTCGATCCTTACTCAAAATCGAATTCGAGGTACTCAATCAACCTGGAACTAAAAACCCCACACCTGAAAACCCCTCGAATCCACGATGCTGATCACAAGAGCACCTGAGCCTCCAGCCACAACTTCGCCAACCTCCATGCTACCGATTCCCAGAGTTTGGTTGAACTCGAACCACTAGGGTTGCCGAGATGAACAAATTTCCGACCACCATATAAACTAGGGTTAAAAACAATATCGACCTCCTACCATCGCCACAGTGCTTTGATCTACCGCCTGGCATTTTTCCCAAACTCCTCTATTACTCCACTACCATCAGTGATGACGCCATCCTCTCCGATCATGTAGATCACCAGAAATTACCCACAACCCAATTTCTGTTCAACTCAGAAATGCATACCCAAAACTAAATTAAAATTTATGATTTCTCTTCCAAAAATCATGGTTTTTGATTGTATTTTAGATCATATGCTTGAAACAAGAAAATAGGATGTTTGGGTTTTTACTCTTCTTGAGCTTGAACTGTTGTTTTGAATTACAGAGCACATTTAAATTTTAATTTATTTAAATCAAATTTTAAACTTTACTTCTTGATCAAACAAACAAATTTTATTTAGATCTTAAGTCCTAACAACAATGGGTTCAGGTGAATATGAATTTGATCACAAAACTTGAGCATGAAACTGTAAACAGAGATACACAAATTCAACAGCCATGCACTCATAAATACATCCAGATAATTCACTTATAAAATCACACAAACATATTTGGCTTCAGATATTTATCATGTAACCTTATTTCCATATACTTAAAATTTTAAAAATGATGTTACTCACAGATTTGAGAAGGCAGAGTAGAGCATCTAATTGTTAACAGCATACACACTATAAATTTCACATCAGATTCTCATTTATATTTGCAATACTTATTCATTTCAATTATATTAGCATGCAAATCCTATTTTACTTTGTTTTAAAAGTTACTCACCAGGCATAAACAGAGACAGAGCAGGGTAGTTTAGCTTTTGAAAACTGGAATTGACTTAAGACTGGAATGCCTCATTGATTTAAAAACTGGAGTTGCTGGAACTTTAGATTGCTTTAAATCTACATGCATGTTGGCTTCCAGGTTGAAAAATGACTGCAAGCAGTTTGAATTGCTTCCAGAGTTGAAAAGAATGCAGCAGTTGTTCAGATTGAAGAAAATGTTGCAGGCTTTGTTTTCATTTAGATAGTGAATTACAGGTTGTTTTGGAGATTGAGGGATTTGATTACTAATTGAAGAATGATATAGGCTTTCAGACTTGAAAAGAAAACAGGCTTATGAAGAAATGAATTACAGGGATTTAGTGTTTTGGTTTTGAGTAGTTGGTTATTGATTAATTTTGAGAGGAAGATCAAATTACAGATTATTGAAAATTTGTCTCAGGCTGAAAACTTAGAGAATGGGAAAATAAGGGAAGAAATAGAGGAGAGTTATATGCTTATATAAGTTAATTGGTAGTTTATTAAAAATAAAAGAAAAATAAAACTAAAATTTGACATTTGTCACATTGAGTAGTTAATAAATTAACACATGTTAAAATGAAGCCTTAGGATAATGACACTTGTCATTTAAGTAATTACTCATATTTCTATTTATTTTAAAAGTAAATAAAAAGCCCTTTTCTTATTTATTTAAACTTAAGTAAAATATATCTTAACCAATTAAAAGATTTATCTAAAGTATATTTAAAACTAAAATGTTATTTATTTAAATAACTTTGAAAAGTACAGATTAAACTAAATCTAAATTTCCTATTTACCAAAGCTTCTATTTACAATATATATAAATAAATATATATATTCAAATAGAAATATCTTATTAACTTTTAAAAGATAAAATTCACCAATTAAATACTTATTTAATCAGATTATTAAATTAAATTCAAATCTTATTATCAAAGATCATCCATATCAATTTAATTATTCAACAGATTATTAAATTGATATTGTTAAAATTTCCGGGATATTACACAGAGCCCGGTATTTTTACTTTAACTCTAGAGTCATGAATTCATCAAAAAATGCTTTTACTGAGGGGCAATCTATTGTTAGGCCACCAATGTTTAATGGGAATGATTATGCTTATTGGAAAGTTAGGATGGGTATTTATCTTAGTTCTGTTGATTATGATGTTTGGGATATTATTGAATCTGGCTATAAATCTCCCACTATAATTGTTGGTGATACTGAGATTCCTAAACCAAAGGATAGGTGGGATGCTAATGATAAGATATTAAAAACTACTAATGCTAAAGCTATGAATGCTTTGATATGTGCTCTTGATAAGACTGAATTTAATAGAATTTCTCATTGTAAAACAGCACAGGAAATTTGGCATACCTTGGAGGTGACACACGAAGGAACTTCTCAAGTCAAGGAGTCTCGTCTAGCCCTATTCAGCAATGAATACGAGAACTTTGTGATGGATAAAGGTGAGAGCATAAAAGACATGTTTGGACGCTTTTCAACTTTGGTGTACAATGCTAGAGCGCTTGGGAAAGTATTCACTGAGGTAGAGCTTGTGAGGAAGGTGCTACGAGTCTTACCGATGAACTTTGAGGCAAAAGTCACAGCAATACAAGAATCGAAAGATCTGAGTAAACTAAGCATGGAGGAGTTGATCGGCAACTTGATGACATATGAGCTTGAGCTAAAAACAAAGGAGGAACGCAACAACTCCGAATCAAAGAAGAAGACGATTGCCTTAAAGAGCAAAGAAGAGAGTGATGAAGAAGGAGAGGAAGTTTCAAATAATAGCTCAGAGGTGGCTAATTTGTGTCTTATGGCAAAGTCAGATTCAGAAGCAAGCTCAGAGGAATCTAGTGAGGTATGTGACTATTCTTATAAAGATCTTGTTTTAATGTGTCTTGATCTTACTAAAACAGTTGATGCTCTTGAATCTAAAATTAAAAAACTGAAATCTAATAGGAGAGTACTTGCCCATGAAAATTTTAGGTTAGAAACTGAACTTGAAAATATTCAAAACCTAGACTGTAAAACCTGTAAAATTTTAGATTCAGAATTATCAAAACTGAAGAATAGCTTGGAGAATCTTGAAAAAGAAAACTTGAATCTTAAGGAAACCATTGACACTAGAAGAAAGGATTTTATTAATAGATGCACCTCACTTGTGACTGAAAACACGACACTAAAAACCAAAGTCCAAAATCTTGAGAAAATTCTGAATAACTTCTCAAGAGGAGAAAAATCATTCAACATGTTATTGGGAAATCAACTTTTTGCTAACAACAGAAAAGGACTAGGTTTTGGGAAAACACAAGTTGATGATAATGCAAAAGGTAAGAGTGTCTTTGCTAGATGTGAAATAATTGGTCATCGTGTTGAAAATTGTAGTCATAGGAACAAGAACACAAAATTTATACAAGTTTGGGTTCCTAAGAATTCTACAAACAAATTTCATATCTATTGGAACAAGAATGAAAAGACAAAACAAGTTTGGGTTCCAAAGGGATTGTTTATTCACAATTATTCTGCCACTAACAACCATGGACTTATAAAAACAAATAGGTCACAAAAATCTTTTACCGTGTAGGTGTGGTGGCAGGCTAAGGAACAACATTAGTGTTATCTGGATTCTGGCTGTTCCAGATACACAACGGGCGACAAATCAACGTTCCTTAGCCTAGTATAAAGGTGACAGATTCACAATGGGCAAACAACGAAAGATTATCGTTCAGGTAAAACAGGTAATTGTATTTATTTTCAAACGATAGATAAAATGTGAAAATCTGCACCATAATCTGAATTAAATCAGCCAGTTGTGTGAAATGATTCATGATGTTAATTCTGATTTTTTTTACCAATCATCTTTAAAGAGAATTGCTTGAAGTAATTATGATGGTTGACAGATTCTAACTTACTTGATATGATCTTACATGACTTGCTTTTATCAATGACTTTGATTTGTGCTTAAAAGTTGACCAACCATTTTTTCATTGAACTTAATCTGTTTGGTCAAATTATGATGTTGATTGATTACTGATTTCTCATGCTATAAAAAGAATTTTTAGAAATTTCTGAAACTGTTGAAACTTTATTGGTGAAACTTCAAGAAATTGTTTTGAAATAATGATGATGGTTTAATGACTGTTGATCTTACGGTTTCTAAATCTGACACTGTGATATTTGTTTGATGATGGTTTAATGACTGTTGATCCAAAGAGTGATATTGAGTCAGATGCAGATCACACTGGTAATATAGTTGATAGATAAATTACTAGTGGAACGTGATTATATTTCAAGACATTCATTTGCTGCATCAGTTTTCAAAGAAAATATCTGCATATTTTTCACTTGAAATAATTTCTAGTTTAGCAGAAATTTTTCTTAAAAACCCCTTCTAGAAAATAATTTCTGTTGACCTTGTATCAGATTAGTTATTTAAGAAAATTTGATTTTATTGAAATTTATTAACTGATCTGACCCCCTAATAATTATCTAAAAAGATAGATAGTGATTGAAAATAAGATGAGTGTTGATATTAATCATATATTATGACTTGAGAAAGTATAATTAGAAAATTTCTTTAGAAATTTAAACAAGAGTTATAAAAACTTTTTGTTGATAACTATTCCATGATCATCTCTATTTCTATCATCCGTCTATCGACCATCACTCATCAAAAGTCAATATAGTATGTCAATATGTGGTAGTTTAAACGGGAAATCATTTGTGCTTCAATTTTATTATATTTCTAACAATAAAAAATAATATCCAAAATATTCACTCTCATTTAAAAGTCCTCACGGTTATGCATGGGTGAATTACTTGGATTTTTGATTATGTGCTTCCATGCTCATTTAAAAGTCCTCACGGTTATGCATGTATTGAACGCATATCAAAATTAATTAATTAAATAGACAAGTTGATTCTAATCCCATTTAAAAGTCCTCACGGTTATGCGTGGTTAGAAGATAATTGAATTCATTTTTTAAATTTTTTTTGAAATACTACTAATCTCATTTAAAAGTCCTAACGGTTATGCATGGTTAGTAGATATTCAAATTCCTGATATAAATATACCACAAATAGACACAACTATATGATTTTATTTGATGAAATCATTCATATCATTCTAAAGTGGAATATGCGTCAATTAAAGTATTTATGATTTTTGTTTGATTTTCTTATTGAAATTCATATTTACACTCGATTGAGCTTTAATATTGTATTAATGTCTATCACTATATCTCTATTTTTCTATTACTATTATTCTTTTGCTGATAACAAAAGGGGGAGAGAAAAGTTAAGATTTTTGAAAATAAAGGTCAAAGATTTTCTAATTGCATCAAGGCTCATTTGAATTCTTTATTCTCATGCATATATGTAGGGGGAGTATTGTGTAGAAAGAGAGCATTCGAATAGGGGGAGCAAACTGAATAATCAAATACATTTAATATAGTCAAAATCTTAAATATATGTTTGCTATCATCAAAAGGGGGAGATTGTGGAATATGCATGTATATGTTTTTTGTTTGATGATAATAAACATATATACATTCATTTAAATGTATTTGATATTGTACTATTTTATTTTTCATAGATAAAATAAATATTTGCTGAATAAAATAAATAACACAGAATTGGAATTCAAATGAATATTTTATTCAAACAAATATTTATTACAATTTTGATAGTACAAATTCAAGCTCTCACTATAACTATACATTTTCAGTCACAATACAATTACATCACGATTTCATAGTTACATCATTTCCTCACTACATATCACTCACACTCGTATTTATCTTCAACTTCATTCCAATGTGTATCCAGCATCTGAGCAATCTGCAGAAATATACATTGACGCAGTAAAATTGAAAATAAAATGTTTTTGCAGTATAAAACAAAATGTGATTTTGAAAATTTTGTTTGCCTCAGTTATTTGGGTTGTTCGTCATCATTTATATTTGAATTCATCACACACGAACAATGTGACATGCACAGTGTATCACTGTACATGCCACAAGGCTGTGCACACCGAAATGTACACTTGATAATGTTACAGGGACATGTGAGCACAGGTCAAACCCAAATTATCGGATTCAACTCAAGTGCAATAAAATCTCGTCATCAACACAAGGTCAAACCCTAGTTATTAAAACTGGGTTCAACTCAAGGAAGCCAAAGTCAGATGGCCAGAAGATGATCAAGTCACAGCAAAGCTAAACTCAATGATATCAAATCAGACCAAGTCAAAGTGAATGTGCAGACTCAACCAAAATCATGAAGCACAAAGAAATACACATCACAGTGCACACATGCATCATGAGATCAGGTCTGCAACAATACCAAAGTGAAGACTACTTGAAGTATATAGTCAACTGATCAGAGACATGGCATGTTGGAGACAAATGCAAATGCAGACTAGAGTATACAACAGAGACTACAAGTTCAAATGTCAACAGCACTGAAACATGAAGCATGAAGCATGCCAGACTTGAAGCTACAAAGTAACAGACCAATCAAAGATGTCAAGTGAGACCATATGCAAATGAAACTGTCCAAGGAACTGGCTACAAGGCAATGCATCACAAAACTTCAGAAAGTCATATATCATCACCAAACCAGAAACTAATCCAGACTGAAACAACATGATGCAATATGAACAATATAACTGCAACAATACAACCAGAGAAATGCACAAATGCAGACTCAAGTGAAACCAACCAACCAACAAGCTACAGATATGTACAAGTGAAGCAACTCTACCAAAACCACATCACAATCTAGTGCAGTGAAGTTCAACAGCAGACCAGAAGTACAAAATGGACTCAAACCAAATGTCAGGCAAATTGAATTCAACTCAAGCTACACAACTATATACATGGGCGGACTCAATGCACATCAAGCAGTGACCAAACCAACCAGAATGAAGAACAAATGAATCAAGATAGTGAACTGGTCGAAACAAAGAAGAATGACTCAAACCCAGTACTCAAAACATCATTAAAATAGTAATAGAACATTTCAGTGAACAAGCAAAGACATTGCCTGAGACTACATGGCCGAGAAATGATAACAGAAACAAACTCAAGAGAATCAAGATACCAAACTCAAGTCAGCATATAAGCATATGGAATCAATCAAATTACCACAGCATATCAAGCATACGAGTTCAATACCCAGTCAAGCAACTGAGTTGCTACAGAAATGAACAATCATACCAAAGTCAAAGCCATAATAGCCAGATGATAAGAATCAACCGGTCAAAGTCATGAAACAACAAGTAAAAAGTTAATAGGTCGAAAGGGCTATCAGGGATGAACACAAATGGCCAGAGACGAAGCTCATAGGGGCCAGAAAGTGGAAGTCAACCAGAAATGATCGAAGTCGATGCTATTAATTGAAACAAGTAAAAAATCAACATTATCAAACAAAGTCAAGGCAAATGTCAACAAAGAAATACGTGTCAGGTCAAAGCTGTGATTATAGAATATGATGAACAAGTCAGAGACGAAGTGGTCATCAAGAAATCGCAATTCAAAGTCGTGGTTATCACGAAATAAATTAAAATCGTGGTAATCAAGTAATTCCCAAATATACGAGTAAGATAAAGTCAGAAACCATCTCGAGCATCAAAACAATATCAAGCGGCAGAGCAAAGAATTGACAAATTCAAACACGAATATACGAACGCAATTAAAGGAGATCCGACTCCTATATAATGGTTAACATCATCGGCAAATAATGTATTCGAGTTCGAGCTAACATAGAACAATAAACCAATAACTCGAATCACATTAAGTTCAATCAATCCAAAACCAGCAAAGCAAAAGGAATTCACATACCGGTATCGCAGACGAACTCCAGAGAGAGCCGAAGCTTTAATCCCAAATTCCAGTCTCGACGCAAAGATCATTGCAAGCCAGAGCTACAGAGAATCGACGAAGCCGAAGCTCCAATTCGCCAGTAAAACGAACAAGGGCAAAGCCCTAATTCAGTCAAGCAAGTATTGAAGAAGATCGAGCCAGATTCGCCAGAGAATCGAAACATCGCCGAAGCCCTAAATCGCCATTTTTATTTCTCAAGGGATCGGGCAGGAAGTAAAGAAAAGGGGGATCGAAATAAAACTCAAGCGGGCCGATTGTTTTGAAGAAAGCGGCCGGTCTAGATAATTAGGGTTTTAATTTTAATTTTATTGGGCTGGGCTTGAGTTATTTATTTGAGGGCAAAACTGATTTAAATTTGCAATTTAAATTTTTGCCCTGGTTTTAATCTGTTTTTGTTTTCAGTTTTTACTTTTTCAAGTCAAGTAAGGGTAAATCACCACCTAGGGTTTAGGTAGTGTCAGATTATCTAGTTAGGGTTAGTTCAGTGAGCAGGGTGTGCGAGTTTACGAAAATCTATAGGCGGAGCAGGGTGTGCAAGTCTGTAGGAGTGTTTGTAAGCAGGATACTGTTTAATTCTAATAGAAATCTGGGAATGTAGCAGTAGGCAGGGGTTGCCGAAGCTGGGTAAATTTTGTGTGTGATTTACTTTTCTGCATATTTATTTATCTGCATTTTGATTACGTGTTTAATTCAAGAAATTTGCTATAACCCTATTCACCCCCCCTCTAGGGTTAATCTAGATCCTATACCTTTAAGCTTTTCAAACAATACTGTAGTTTCTTCCTTAGCTGGAGTTTTTTCTTCTCTATCTATGACTAGCTCTACTCCCAGCATCAATCCCCTCCCTCTTATGTCTCCAATAACTGAAAAAGATTCACAAATGCTTTCAAAATTTGATAACACGAGAATTTGGTTCAACATTAAGCTCAGCTAGCCAAATAATACAATGGGCAACATTATATTTAGTGTGACAGTATAGAAGAGAAGATCAAGTGTAAAAGAGTTTACTTTCATGCTTTTGCTGAAGTGCAGTCAATCTGTGAATCAAAAGAGAACCAACATCAGCACAATGGCTTTGACGCTTCTCCTTGTCGATAACTTTAAGCACTTCAAGTCCCCCAGCAGAACATACAGGGTTTCCACCGAATGTATTGAACTGTATCTTTTGAGACATCACTTGAGCTATATCAGTAGTTGTCACTACTGCCCCTGGTGGCAAGCCATTGCCAATACCCTACATTAAGCACTCTATATTTAGTATAACAGTACATACAATGTCCTACCCTTGTCATAATAACCCTAAAGAATAGCTTGTGTAATCAAAGAACTAAGACAGTAGTAAATCCATTTCCCGTTATATGATGTATCATAAGATCGGTACATAATTTTATAAGGAGCTTATGGCATCTAAGAAGAGGATAAGTAATCGGAGACCTTTGCCATTGTAACAATGTCTGGAATGACACCTTGAGTTTCGAATCCCCAGTAATGACTGCCAGTTCGACCAAACCCACTCTGAACTTCATCAGCTATGCATACACCACCAGCTTTGCGAACAGTGTCATATACCAATTTCAAATACCCATGTGCTAGTTCAACTGCACCTCCCACTCCCTACAAATTGTTGGGAAAAAAAACTGTTTCAACATGATGTGGTCTTCAACCTCTTTGGCATAACGGGAAGCATCGGATCTAAATGCACCGCGATATGGATCAGGATTCATGACATGATGAATTTCACCCTATAACAAATAGAAAATATGTAAGACGAAATCAGATAAATTTCATTAAAAGTTATGTCATCTTATACAAATGAAATTCCTTGCGAAAATGTAATAAACAGACCTGAGGTATGGGGTATTTCTAGGTATGTAGGGCAGTCAGACCAATTTTGAAAAAAAGGGCATGTCATCATTTTTAATAATTTTTTATAATAATTTTGCATGTTCCTGTATTTTATCATTTACAAAATAGCTTTGTGAACTGCAAATACTCAAATCAGACAAATGGACAATTGTAGAGAGTAATACTTTCCAGTATGCGCATTTTTGTAAATTCATGTTTAATTCAATTTATGCTTTTCAGTTTCAAGGTTCGGAACATATAAGCTTATTGTCATAATAAAGTTACAAAATATAGTTTGTTGAAACATAGTATTCCTGGATTCAATTGTTCTGCTGCTCAAATGTATGAGAGATTGCAATGGTAAAGACGGTATTTTATTATATATTAAGAAAGTAGTATTTGTTTGTAACGGCCCGTTATTTTCAACCATTCGCATCCATTATAAGTGTATAGGTAGACACTCATGCCGGAATTGAATTGCTCAAAATACCGCGTTGTAAATAAAATTTGGCAAATCTCAGAATATACAGTAAATAAATATAATCACAGATCACAGACACAGAGTAAAATAATGCAGCGGAAGTAAAAGAAATAGTAGTTCATGAAGCTACTATGTAAATATATCAGAGTTACATAAGATACAACAGAAGAAATAGAGTACAACAGAAGTATCAATAAGATAACCAAGTACAAGCTGAACAGAGCAACATAACTGAAGTAGATAGAAGAAGACTAGCAGATAATCTCCAGCGATTCAAATCTCCAGAAGGTGGAAATCCAAATCTGTGAATAACTCAGGCTGACCCGAGCGTAAAGCAAAACACAAAACACTCGAGTCAGGACAATATATACTTATATAATGTAAACCAACTCAAGTGAACTGTAATAAAGGTACAAGTAACTTAGAAGATGCTTGGGACCGCCCATCCTCTAAGGATCCGTTAAAATATCTACTATGTAGTAATATTCGCTATTATAATAGTGTCTAAATAAGTAAAGTATAATCATATCGGAAAATAGCGTTAAGGGGATGGAGAACCTTAACGCGGTCGGATCTTAAAATCATAATCGTAGTAAAGCTCGATATGGTAGGTGACACGGCACAACTAGGCAATGCCAAGGTAGATATACCAATTACGCACACGGACTGATGGATACGCATAGCAGCCACTACCGTTCCACCTCGAACAACACTCCCAAATCGGAGGATGGCCATCTAATCAATCACAAGTAAGAGTATAATATCGAAGAAATGTGTCCGAGAAGAGGTGCTACCTCACTGGTCCGAGATCGCTCCTGTTTTAGCCACCTTATGCCAACTCACGGGAGTTGGGTCCACGTAACATACCTTAAGAACGTCGCCACCATCCTACTTCATTCTGGAATCTCCACCGCGTACATGGTTATCAAAGTGGTTTTCGGTATCGACAGAGAGTATGTCCATATCCGATCCCGGTCTCTTTGCCAACCAATCGTTATTATAACCCGTGGTTATAACTTTTAAAAATAGTTTATGTTTCAAATCAAAATACATCCTTTAAACCATTTCAAAATCATATCATTTATTTCAAACTAATACATACTTTCAAACCCAAAACATATCTATTCAAAACCAATTCAAAAATATATCATTTCCATTTCAAAACCAATTCAATAATACATCATTTCAATAAAACCCAAATTTCAAAATCACTGAATATTTCCTTTAATTTATTAAACTTGAAATCTTCCTTCAAATTATCATAGCATTTTGGTAATGTAGCCTTAAGTAATCATAGCATTTTTGGAATGTAATACTTTCCAATTTAACATTTTATATAATCAAAGTATTTATATACTTACAAATTTTTAACATGGTCATTTTATCATAGCCTTATAGTTAAATAAACTTTGTTACTGTAATATCCAATTTAATGCTGAAATTCTTATGTTAAGTTAAGAGTACCTTATTAACTTACATTATCATTACAATAAAGAAACTTTATTATTTTAGTCATTAAAATGTGTCATTTACATAAATTAAAACTTACATATTAAATGTACTTTTAACTTACATTTCTATTACAGTAAAGAGCATTTATCATTTAATCAATATTACACTAATTAAACTTACATTATCAAATGTACGTTTTAATTTACGTTTATTACAAAAAGGGCATTTATTATTTTATTCAATATTACACTGATTAAGACTTACATGTTTCTTTCATTAATTAAGACTTTACATGTTTCTTTCATAAATTAAAAACTTTACATATTCTTCCATAAATTAAAACTTTACATGTCTCTTTCATAAATTAAAACTCTACATATTCTTTCATTAATAGAACTTTACACGTTTCTTTCATAAATTAAAACTTTACATATTTCTTTCATTAATAGAACTTTACACGTTTCTTTTCAAAACATCGTTACAAGTCATTTTATTATCAAGATATCATTTGAGTTCAAATCCATTTCAAAATATCAAAATATTATTCAAAACATCATTCATTTTAATTCATTTAAATAACATTTAAATCCATTCATTTTATTAAATTTAAATGCCATTTTAAACTCACATTAAAACTCAAATTCTTCAATTTAAAACCATTTAAATATCACTTCATTTTCTTTAGAAATTTAACATTTAATTTCCAAAAATTATATCATTTTCCAAAGGTTATTTTTCATAAAATTTATTAAAATAACAAAATATAGTTTCCGTAGCACTTACAAAATGCTACGTAAAGTTATAGTTTTAAAATAGTTCATTTAACAAAACGACAGCACATAAATGCTGTAATATATTTCCATTAAATTTAAAATAAACTTAAATGTTAAGTTTAACCACTACAGCACTTACAAAGTGCTATAATATCCTTTATTTCAAATTAACTTTTAGTTCATTTAAACAACTACAGCATTTGCAAAATGCTGTAATATCTTTTACATACATTTCAAAAATGCTGTCAAATCAAATTCAGAGTTTAATTACCATTTCATAAATTTAACTAAATTTCCAATTTTATTTAATTAACTTAAACCTTTAATTAAAACTAAATTTCACATTTCCAAGTCAAGTTATATTTTTAAAAGATCACTTTTAAACATTCATTTATTACATTTTTAACACATAGAAAAATCATAATTTCTTTAATTCAAAATATTTTAAAATATGTTTAAATCAAATTTCACAAATTTATAATTTTTTGAAATACTTAAAAATATCCAAAACACTTTATAAAATAACCACGGGCCTGTATATAGTTTTCTAACTTAGGTCAAGTGATACGGATATGTATCATTTCAATCCGCAGTTTAAAAAGAAAAATCCGGGTTCTATCATTTCAAACCCGCAATCCCAAGTTAAAATAAATTTAATAAAAACCATTCAGGCCTATCATTTCAGCCCATAACGATTTTTCCCTATTCTAAAGTCCGTTCGGGTATGTATCATTTCAACCCATAGTGATTCTAATCTACAGGGAACTTGCAATGGTGATAACAGATATAAATAACAGAATAACATTAAATAATAGTAACATATGATATAATAAGTGTAATAACAGGTGTGAACATCATATGATAATAATATAAACATATATAACATGATGATATACATTACAGATTCAAATGGTGTCGGTTTATCAGTTATATAGGTACATATTGTCTGGTGAGAATAACTCACCTGTTTGTGCTGGAGATATCAAAACCAATGACACAATGGAACAAAAGCATGATGACAAGACTACGGACTTGAGTGGAGAGCAAGATCCAAAGCTACAATTCTTGTATTACAACCCAAAACATACATCAAAACAAACACAATTTCAACGCACTTGAAATGGAATAACTTTTAAACGAAAAGAGATTTGAATGTCAAATCTTTTGCCTTGCTTTCTCTATCCTTTTGCATGGCCTAGGGAATGTTTTGGTTCAGGTTTGGACATGGTTTGGGTCTGGTTTGGACCAAGGGATGCACGGCTACAAGCTAGAGATGATGGGGAAGTTACAACATAGGCATGTGAAGAGTTTTATGCAATATGGTGGAGTTTTGGTTCATCTTTGGCTCGGTCTACAAGGTCCTAGGCTTGGCCATGACTTGCTACAGGTCTGGACAGAGGAGATGGTGATGTGTAGTGGTGGTAGCAAGGTGGTGGTGGCGGGTAGAGGTGGTGTCCAAGGTGGTGGGCGAAGGTATGTTGCAACTAGTGGTGGCTATGCATTGTTTTAAGGGATTTGTGCAAGGTTTTGTGTGGTTTTTAGTCAAAAGGAGTGCATGGCCTGTCATGGTCAGAGGAGGAGGGGGTTTGGTCATGGATGGTGTGGGGAAGGAAGTGGTGGTGGTCGGTGGAAGAGATGGTGGAGGTGTTAGGCCAAGCAAAGCAAGAGAAACATGGCAAAAATCATTGAAAATGAAGAGAAAAGAAGAAAAAGAAGGAGAGGCCATTACCTATTTTTGGATGAAGCCATGAGAAATGAGGAGCTGATTTGTTTTCACGTGAAAAGGTGAGAAACAAAAAGTGGCGGCTACACTAGGGTTTTAGATGGCTAGGGCAAAATTTGAGGAGTTAAAGAAAATGAAGGGTTTGGACAAAAAAGGGCTTAAGTTTCAAAGTGTTTTACAACCTTTCATATTTCTTTTCTTTTTAATCTTTATATAAACAAAAATATTCAGAAAAATAATTTACAAACCGAAATCAATTATAAATATGAGAAAACAAATAATAAATTTTGGAAAAATATAAAAAGAATGAAGAAAATTACTTAAAAATACCAAACAGTGTTCAAAAATTATAAATAAATCACTGTCAGTCTTGAAAAACTATACACTTCATTATAAAAATATTATGAAGTGAAAATTTGAATTAAAATAATTTATTTATCATTTTCAAAATAAAATAGATAATTAAATCGGAGAAAATAGAAAAAGGATTAAAGAAAATGTTTAAAATTTACAAACAGGGCATGGAAATTTGCAAGAAAAATACTACTAACTCTGGAAAAATTCCTACCTTACTTTTAAAAAAAAATTGAAAGCCAAAATATATATTATATAACATAAATATACAAATTAGAATAAAATAGATCAAATAACAATGTCATTTATATAATTTTAAAATAAAGAATATTGCTGAATAACCCAATATACACATAATATTGAAAATAGTATAACTTTTGCAATTTAAATCCGTTTGCAACGAAACGAAAAGCAGTATTCAAGTTATTAAATCTATTTTTATAATAAAAGATAAAATTCATAAATTTCAAACTTTTAAATTTTCAAGTTAAAAGTCGAAGTTTGACTATTTGACCAAAATTCACATTTTCTGGAAATATTAAATTTAGTCATATTTGGAATTCAAATCCACATACAAAATCAAAGTTTTTTATATATTTACAATAAAAAAATTTATTATTTTCATAAATAAAGCTTTTAAATTTGGAAAAATCAATTTAAAATTAATTGTAAAATACAGGGTTGTTACATTGTTTCTACAACAGAATAGTACTGGATCTAGTATTGGAAAAAAAAATTGTCTGAATTGTTTGCTTTGTTAACAGGACAAAGCCTCAACTTATTAGGTTTACATTCTAATTATTGTTTCTGTCAATTCTTTGTTCTAATTAAGTTCCTCTTTTTTACTATTAGTAAATTTCATGTAATGCAAGTTTGTATTTTCAGTCAAGTACATGTACAAATAGCATTCATATTCATTAAGCTTTTATGCTATTTTCATTTCTATACATGAAATGTTTAAAGAGATTACCAGTTGCTCTAAAGCCCATTTTGCCAAACTTAACATCTCTACTACTTGCATTAGAACAAAGTAAATGAATCCACAAAACTATAAAATTTAAAAGTTTAAATCAATGGATATGTTCAAGCATTAAATTAAAAAAAAAATAGCAGGTTTTATATATAATTTGACTCGATCTAGGTCATCAACTTTGGTTTGTAGATCAGTCTTATTAAACTTATTATGTGCAAATGATGAATGGTTTGGTGCATGGTCTCCTGTTTTATTTCTATTTTACTTTACAGTAATCATGATGTTGGTAGTACATTTTCTTCTTCAAATTTTATTATCCTATGTATCTAAAAGTGAGTTAACATTAACTTAGAAAGTTAACAGTACTTGAAGATTAAGATTAGGCATGCAAGTACCTTGAAAATTTAGCGGTTTCAGTGGAAAAATATAGCCTGATGGAATCTCTATTGATGCATCATACACCTTGCATGCTTCTTTCCATGTTCTTGCAAGTGCCTGCTAATACATATTGGCTCATGTTTACGACAGCATGCAATAAAATGTACATCCTATAATACTCATTTTGGTTTAGTAACTTTGCATTAAAAATAAAGAGTGAGGTCCTGATTCAACTAACATAAACTAAGAACTAAACGGATCTCACACTTAAAAAAAATCATAGTTACCTAAGTGAATTTGTTTCAGGCGACCTACTTCATAAAACACAAACCATAGACCTTTATCATGCAAAATTTGAACAAAATACTTTAGAACATTCTACATAGAAAAAAATATATCAAATATGAACATGAATGCAAACTTCCCATCTTATAAGGATGTGTACATACAACAAATCTTCCAACCTCCGATTCATGTTTTCTCCTTTTTTTCCAGATGTTTTATGATCCGCATCTTCCCTTACACTGCAATATAATTGAACGAGCCAGGTTTGAGAAATCTTAACTTCATTCCTGAAATCAGTCCCAACTTTTAAAACAAGAATAAGCAGAAAAAAGGTTTGATACAATTCCTGAAATCACCAAGAAAAAATGTTACAAATATGCTCAATTTGAACAGTTCATGCTTTATCATACGATAAGTATAATTTTTAATCTGTAAACCTAAAGCCGTGGGAATCAAGTCACAAATAAACGAAATTGACAAAGTCAGAAAAATCTCAAGCAATCAAACAAAATCGAATGGCCAGGCATAGCAGTGATGAATTCAAACAAATTTATACGAACGAAAATATAGGAAATCGAATCCTATAAAAACCCTAACATCATCGGCCGTGAAATGCATTCGAGTTCGAGCAAAACAAACAATAAATCAAATCAACAACTCGAATCAAAGTCGAGCGTAATTGAAATCAAAGAAACATCACGTACCAATTTATATGAAGCATACACGCTCGATAAATTGAAGCTGCCACAAGCAACAATTAGCAAGCCAAATCAAAGAACATCGAAGTCTACAATCAAATAATATCAAGCGACGCTTCAGTTTAGCAAAACCCTAAATCTGGATTGAGGAACGAATGAACGAGGAACGGCCGCCATTTTCACAAAAAAAGGAACGGAGCAAATAAAAGAGAAATGGGCCGAAGATATAAAAGAAAAAGGGGACCGGCCATTATGAGCGTTGTAAACTTGGCACCTTTTACAACGGGCATTTTGTGACCGTTGTAAAATTGTCATCTATTACAACGGGCATTTCGTGAACGTTGTAAAATTGACATGTATTACAACGGGCTTGAAAGGACCGTTGTAATAGCATTCTATTACAATGGGCTATCATCGCCCGTTGTAAAAAGGGCGTTGTATAGGGCATCTATTACAACGGGTCTAAATGGACTATTGTAATAGCCTTCTATTACAACGGGCAGCCAATGCCCGTTGTAAAAAGGGCGTTGTAATAGGGTATTTTTATTGTAGTGTTTAGAACTGAATTGAATTGAAATCGATGAATTGAGATTGAATTAAATGTGAATTTTGGAATTTGAGTTGATTTGAACTGATTTATGAAATTCGTGGACACTATCTTATTATATAAAGTATTTTAAATTATATTTAAAACTGTTTTTATATTATTTTATAAACTATTTTAATATAACTATTTTTAATATAAACTATTTTAAATATACTAATTATTTTAATATAAATTGTTTTAACTTATAACTATTTTATATAAATTATTTTATTTTATAAACTATTTTATTTTATATACTATTATTAATATCTAAACTGTTTGAAGGAAAGTGTTATGTTTTCAAATATGATGATTTCCAAAGTATTATTATTTCAAATTGTTTGGTTCCAAAAGTATTATAACTTTGAAAGTACTATGATTTTGGAAGTGAATATTTTTGAAATGGAAATGATATCGTATTGATAGGGATTTTGAAATAGAAATGATATTTTGGTTTTGAAGTATAGACTATTTTGAAATGACCGCGGTGTTATAATAACGATTGGTTGTTAAAGAGACCGGGATTAGATATGGGCATACTCTCTGTCGATACCGAAACCACTTTAACAACTATGTACGCGGTGGAGATTCCAGAATGAAGTAGGATGGTGGCAATGATCCTATTAAGGTATATACATGGACCCGACTCCCGTGAGTTGGCATAAGGTGGCTAAAACATGAGCGATTCTCGGGCCAATGAGGTAGCACCTCTGATCGGACACACTTCTTCGATACCATTCTATTACTTTGTGATTGACTGGGTGCACCCCTTGATTTTGGGAGTGTGGCTTGAGGTGGGCGGTAGTGGATGCTATGCGTTTCCACCAGCCCGGATGTGTAATTGGTATATCTACCCTGGCATTGCCTAGTTGTGCCGTGTCACCTACCCTTGCGCGCCTTGTACGAGTTTGATTTGTGTCGTACCTATGGAGTATCTTCTCGTAGCCCCCGATTTGGAGGTATGCAGGTACTGTATAGACTACTGGCACTATTTATGTGTTAAGGGGGATATGGGTAACTCCTTAATGCTATTTAAAAGTAAGTTTATTTTACTTTAGACATTATTATAATGGCGTATATTACTACATAGTAGATAGTTTAACAGATCCTTAGAGGATGGTTATCCCAAACATCCTTTGAGTTACTTGTATTTCAGTTGTTATTTCACTTGAGTTGGATTTATTGATATAAGAATGTTAATCCCAACTCGAGTGTTTTGTGTTTTGCTTTACGCTCGGGTCAGACTGAGTGATACATCATTTGAGATTCACCTTTGGAGTTAGAGCTTCGCTTGGAGATCCAGCTATCTATTCAACTTTCAGTTATTCAGTTGATTCCAGTGATGTATTCAGATCTTGTATTTGAATATTGTATTGAGACATCTATGTATTCGTGACTTCTGTTGTATCCTGTTTAACTCTGTTATATATATATATATAGTAGCTTCATGAACTACTATTCTTTTGTTTCCGCTGCATTATTGTTATATTACTCTGTGTCTGTGACTCTGTGATTACTTATTTACTATATGTGCTGAGTTTTGCCAAATATAAAAATTAACAATCTGATATTTTGAGCAATTCAAATCCAACATGTATGGATGCGAATGGTTGAAAATTTCAGGTCGTTACACAACTGAATCGTTGCGTACTTCTTTGACCAAAAATTTAATTGATTTGTAACTATTATAAATTAATTAAATTAATTAATATTTATGAAATATTAATTATAAAATTTTATTCGATGTGTTAAACAATATTAATAAATATGTTTACAATAGCTATAAATATATTAATTAATATATGATATCGATACGCATTTAAATTGGATTTAAATGCAATAATATTGTTTGGGCTTGAAATGGATTTGAAGCCCATATGTGTAATGATCCATAAATTTTAATGGTTTTAATGTCGTAATTAACTGAATTTTTGTGAAATTTTAAATAATTGAATTGGGAAATAAAAATTTGATATTTGGTATATGTCTATATTAACATAGTAAATGGTGAATTTTCATCATATAATATGGAAGTTTATTTTATTGTGTAATTTTATTTCAATTTAAATTGGTTAATATTTGATGATAATAAAATATTTTCCAAACCTGAATATTTTTATATAATAAATTTGTAAATCATCTTCTGAGTGTGACGTCACAATTCGTTTCTTCAAATTTGGACTTCTACAGCTCCGTTTATCTTTTTTTCTGCGTTTTAGCAGAATTTTCGGTAGCAAAAATTCGAGTTTTTAAAATTTGATCGGATCTCAGATATCGGTGTGCCATTATATTCGTCTCGTCGTGCTGATCTCCGTAGTATATTTATTTCTGTCTTTTGAGATCCGGTACGCGACGGAAACGGGAAAAAACAGTGCCGTACCAGTACCGAAAACTGTGACCCTTTGGTTTCTTTGCTTTCAAGATTTGAACCGCGCAGCCAAGCATTTAATGAATCGCAATAATAACTTTTCACCTCAATCACGGAGGACTTGACAGTGAAATTACATTCATTTTCTATATATTTTCCTTTAGTACGTATATTATATTTTATTTCCTCTTTATGTAACTCTCTTCTCTTATTCCTCTCCTTCTTTCTTTTTCATTTTTGGGTTTTGCCGAGCCTTTTCTCCTCCAGATCCAAACTCCACCTATGCAAACCCTTCCTTGTCCCATGCAACAGCAAACGACACGACCTTCACCTCCTCAATCGAACCCGCAAGCCCAGCCACCTCGGCCTCTCCCCCCTTCGAAGCCATCACCACCCATGCCACGTGTCCGCCTCCACAACAGCAGCCTCACCTATGCTTGCTGACCCCAATCGCCACCTGTTCCCTCCAACAACCGAGCCGGCCACCAAAGCAACCGCCATGGCTCACGCATGGCCAAAAAACCCACGTGCCTGCCCAGATCCCCACGTCACAAGCCAACCAACTCCATGCCGATGAAATCCCCTCACCTTGTAGCCCACGCCGTCCACATCCACCTTGCCTTTCTCTGTAAGTATACGTTGTATGTTCTTTTGTATATAAAAAGTCTATATACATTACTGTTAGTACATAAGTATTGTAGTGGTATATATATGTATATTTTTATACTTTGTTCTTTTGTCTTATATTTTACAGTATAATCATTTTTATATGTATACGTAATCGGCTGTGTATATATATTTGCATATATATGGAACTATAAATGTAATGTTTGTTAATTTTTGATTTTGTTGTATATATAAATAAGTTAATATATGATATGGTATACTCTATATATATGTAACCATTCTATATAAGTTAGATGTATATATATGGTTTATTTAAATATCGTTTTAAGATATATATATTATATATGTTTATATAAAGGATGTTGGATTGTTGTATATGCCTATAATAGTTTTATTTGTATATAAGGTCTGTTATATGTAAAAGCTATAAGTTCAGTTACATATGTTATATTATTTTATATAATATAATAAAACTGTTATGATAGTTTGTATAATAGGTTATGTAATATTTTTAAATGGCACTTTGATCTCAGGTGTATAAATATGTATCTTATATGTTGTAATAGTTTATATATATATATATATAAGTTTTGCTATGTATATATTGATTTTTGAATTTTTATACAGTTTTATTTACACCATTGTGACAGTATTATAGATTGTTTGAAACAATTTAATATATATATTATATTTATATTTATACGGTCAGTAGTTAAAGTTTCGAAATATAAGTAGGTTGCTTTTACACAGGCGTATATATATGTATTGATTTGATATGTGCTTTATTGATTTCTACTTTACCAAAGGTATATGACAACCTACAAATATATAGGCATAGCTTGCTGTTGAAATGTGTACTTATTGACAGAAAGTTATATTATATTTTTCTTTTCAATCCAAGCTATAATATGTCAGTTTGTATGTATGTGTTGTTTGTATAATAGTTTGCATATAAATTTTTATAATCTGGTGCTTGCATATAAATATATCTGGTAGTTCATAGATACGAGAATCTGACTATTTACAGTATATATATATATTTAAATATTGGTTTTATAATAAGTATGGTTCTTAAAGTATAATGTATTAGTTTATATAAGTTTTAAAATATTGATTTTGAGAAGAATGATAATAATAATAGTTTATATATATTTTCCACTTTATATCAAAACTGATTCTGATTAGTTCTCATCGATTTCTCTATTGTCAACTTTGTCCGTCGTGCCTGTTTGCTTCATTCGAATCGTATCCATCTAGCGTTGCTTCGAAACTCGTAGCTTATTTCCTTGTCAAATCTGTCTAGCCTCGAAAGGTGAGCAATCACTCACGATTAACGTTCTTATATTTATTAAATTTGATTTCAATTGAAACGACAATTGAAATATGCTGCTAAATTTAACTGTTAATTTTAATTGCTATATATGATATGCTATTATATGAAATTGTTCACCTATGAGATATGACACCATATCCTATTGTTTATATTTTATTTACTATTGATGATATATGTCTGTTGTTGGTATGTTGTATTTATCATCATAACTGTTTCACTCTGCAAGTTCCCTATTCCCTATGGGTTGAAATGATACATACCCGAACGATCTTGTAGAATAGGAGAATATCGTTATGGATTGAAATGATAAACCCAAGCGATTTTCATTGAATTGTATTTGGGATTGCGGGTTGAAAAGGTATATACCCGTAGATATTTAAATTGCGGATTGAAATAATAAATATATGTATCAATTGACCATAGGATAGAAAATTATATACAGGCACCGTTGGTCTATATATATATTTTTGAAATGATTTCCAAGGTTTTGAAAAGAAATACATGTGGTTTTAATAAATATTGATTTCAAGATATTATATTTTTAATATAGATTTTATAATAATTTTAATAAATTAAGTTGGAAAGAGGAATAGAAATTAATTTGAAATTTATTTGAAATTTTCTTAATAAACCGATTTGAAACTTATTAAATTTGAGATTTTAAAGATATGATTTATGACTTGATTTTTTATTTTAAAGTGATTAAATGGATATTTCAAGTAAATAAATTGAAGGGAATATAGTTTATATAAACTGCAATTTAAGGTTTTATTTAAATGATATGGGATCGACTAAGTGAACATTTCAATATAAAATAATGCTAATGTTGAATTTGAATTATAAATCAAATTAAGCTTTGAAATCTATTGAAATTTAAATGGTTTAAATTGTAGGTTATATATGTATTTGAAATCGACATAAATTTTAAATGGTTTGAACTGAATCGAAATTGGTGAATTGAGATAAATTTAAATGAATTTTTGGAATTCGAGTCGATCTGAATCGATTTGGGAAATTTGAGGAAACTATTTTATTATATAAAGTATTTTAAAATATATTTAAAACTATTTTAATATTTTACTTTATAAATTAATTAAATATAAACTATTTTAACTTTTACCTATTTTCAATATACTAATTATTTGTTTATAAACCATTTTATTATATAAACCATTTTATTATATATACTATTTTAATATATATACTATTTTAATATATAAACTGTTTAAGCGGAAGTGCTATGAATTTTCAAAGTGCTATGAATTTTCAAAGTGTTGTGATTTCCAAAGTTATGATTTCCTAAGTGTTATGGTTTCAAAAAATGTTATAGTTTCTAAAGTGTTAAAATTTTGGAAATTATTATGATTTCGAAAATGGATAATGATATCGTATTAATATGGTTTTGAAATGGATATGATATTATGGTTTTGAAATATGATTTGAAATGAAATGACCACGGTGTTATAATAACGTTTGGTTGTTAAAGAAACTGGGATCGGATATTGTTATACTCTCTACCAATACCGAAAACCACTTTGACAACTGTGTATGTGACGACCCGGAAATTTTGGGCTTTTGAAATTGAATATTTAATTGTTTAAAGATTTAAAAGTTAATTTTTAACTTAAAAATTCAAATATCACTATTTATTGAGTAATTTAATTATTGGAATTAATAAATTGGAAATTGGGTAAATTATTAAATCTTCAGTTTAAGCCGGTTAAAAATAGTTTGAAGGCTTGGAAAATTCATATTAATAATACTAAAGGTGATAGAACTTTTAAATTTGAATTCGGGAGTGGTTTGTTCAGTTTTAAAAATACATTGTTTAAATTAATATTTAAAACTAGCCTTCCGGGGCACAGTCTCGGAATTCGTCGAAACTAGTTCCATTGGATCCGTAAGATTGTATTATTACCGGATTCCAAATTTCGTAGTGATCGGAGTTAGTATATGAGCATACAGTATATAAACGTCTTGAAATAATTATTCGAGACAATTTGAATTTAAAACTTATATATCATTTGACTGGTCAAATTCTTTACGTCACCGTTTCTTTCACATTAGAACTTTCTCGAGAGCACTATAACAAAACATATCTGTTCACGCAAAGCTTTTCAAGCACGATACTCTTCTTTTCCCCTCTTTTCTTTCAAATCATTATCGAAAAAATGCCGAACATCTCCAGGAAAATCAATTCCAGTTCGAACGAAATCTTCCTTCCCCTCTTCTTTCAAAATCACGACAGCCTTCTTCTTTCAATAGCACTGTCAATCTCCTCTAAAAGAAAAAAATATATAGCAGACAAAATCAAATTATCGGCCGAAGCCTCGTTTTCAAAATCATATCCTCCAGTTCGTCATCGATTTCGCACGAGTGGGGGGGAGAGCTCGGAATCGTTTATGGCGGCTTCGAAGTGGCTCGAGTCGCGATCAATTCTTGGAAGGAGGGTCGCGAGTACGAATGGGAGAGTTCTCGCGGCGACGTGGGTGGCTTCGATTTCGAGCCCGAGGTGGTATCGCGGTTGGTTGGAGGCGCACGCTCGGTTGTAGGGCGTTCGATTCATAGATGTGGTTCGCGATTTGAATCGTGTAGGGTTCGAGTATCGGAGTTCGACGATGGGGTTCTCGATTTGGGATTTTGTTGCTTGTCGTCGCGATGTATGCTGGAACAGTGACTCGCGTGCGAGGAAGGTACACGGCAGTGGAGGTGGGTTTTGGTAATGGTGGTCTGGTGATTTTCGGGTTGCGATGGAGGCGGTTTCGCATGTGCGAGGCAGAGGAGTAGTGTAAGGTATTGCTGTTTTCTTCGATTCAAATTTAATAATTACAGTTAGGTAAAACTATTCCTATGTAGATGTGAATATAGATTAGAAAATAATTTTTTTGAAGTTTATAACTGAAATAGTTGTATAAAGAGAAATTTCTAAATGAGATTAAATTCTGTTTTTTTATCATGTTTAAACTGGAAAGTATATATTTAAGGTGTATAAAGGTAGAAGTTTTAAATGTTTCGAATTGGAAAGATATATAAAATTTAGTAGCTAAGTTAAATTTATTTAAAAAGGGAAATTAATTATCTTCTTGATTTAAATATTAATAAAATCATAAAAATTGTTTATTCAAGGTTAAAATCTGAAAGGAAACAAGCTGGTTTGGTTGGATTGCAAATTCAAAGGTGAGTTAATCTCACTCATCTGGCTTTATTTTAAATTTAAATAATTGTTTGGATGATTGCATTGATTGGAGTGCTATATATATATATATAGTAGTATATAGCAATATTTACATATTGGCATATGTATATATTGGAGTTGTTGATATTCCCGCATTATATAGCGGATGAGACCTATGTGCCGCATAATAGCGGATGATTTTATATAAATCCCATATACCGTGATATTCCACCTTGAAGTGGAATTGGTATTTTATATTGTGCTAACGTCTGTGGATGCAGGGAAACAGGTTGGAGGGATCCAACTGGATTCCTCAAAATTATTAGATTATTTAATATTCTGTGTTCTGAATATTTGATATCATGTGATGATTTTATATTGGATGATGTGGTTGATTTGGGTTGTCCAGTATAATAAATTATAAAATCTATGGAATTGAATTTTTGAAAAGAAATAAAGGAATAAAAGTTTAAGTAAAATAATTCGAGGAATTGGGATAAAATTTATAACGAATTGAAATACAAATAAGGTGGTTTGGAATTTTAACAAATATGAAATAAGGGGATTTTGAATTTACAAGGAATAATAAATTTTATACTTAAGTGATATTATTTGAAGAATAAAAGAAGTTATTTTTGAAATTAAGGATTAAAATTAATTAAAGAATAAATAAGGAGTTTTGGAAATCTGTAATTGATATTGGTAAAAGGGGTTTAACTCATAATAAGAAATAAATCTAAAAGTTAATGTATTTTGAAATAAATGAAGTAGCAAAGGAAATTTATTTCAAAGTAAAGTAAAGTAAATTGGAAAATAAATTGGAAATTGATTTAGTTGTTTAAAATGGGGATTTCTGAAGAGAAATGAGATTTTGGAATTTATAAACTGGGTTTATAAAGTAAAATAAAATATTAGTGGATATTTGAAATTATAAATTCAAGGTGGGAATTAATAAAGGAATATGAATGGGTTTAAAAATTAATGTTGATTTATTTTTAAAAGATATGAAGAGAACTGTATTTCTCTGGATAGCCAAGTACGTTTTCCAAAGCAATTTTAAATATAAGTTAAAAGTTCTAATTGAGTTTTAAAAAGCATATTTTAGAAAATTGATTATTTCTAAATGTTAAAGCCTAAAGTAGTATTTTCAAAAATCTATTATTGTAGTAATTATATAAAAGTGATTTGGTATTATGTTTTTAAAGAGAGAAATTTAGTTTATATTTATAAATGGTTTTATTTAAAGTATATATTTTAATAAAGTATTAAAGTAGTTTAAGTTCAATGTTATAAAATATATTTATAATAAAGTGCTTTTAAATTATTTTTAAATCTAAAGTATTTTGTACTTGGTGTTTCAGAGGAAATAAATATTTGGGAATGTATTTCTTAAGCGGAAACTGTTTGAAAATTGTTTCAAATGAGTTTTGAAATTTGGAAATATATCTTGAAAAGATATTTGGGCAAATAAATAATGTGGGAATTTATTTATTGTGTGATGGTTGTTTGTGAATGTGAATTGATAGTTAAATCACCGACTATCAATATTGGCCAAATGCGCTGATCGTTTCGAAGAGACCAGGATCAAGATTAATTTCTCGAAAACCACTTCGATCTGGTTTGTATGTTTCGTGTAACGTGTTCGGAGTCGAAGATGGAGCAGTGAAGTGCAAGGGCTAGTCGCTACTAATCCTGAGGATATTTCCAAAATGGATGTAGTAGGAATAGTGCTTTCGGTTCCGTTCGGACCCAGGACGGACTTGTATGGACGAATGCTTTCGGAACATCGTCAGCGGACGATGGGCATTCTAAGGGATATGTTCTATAAAGGTAACGCTTAGCCTCAAGCCTCATCAACCGGGAATGACTGAAAATCAGGGGTTATGCAGCAAGGCTTCGTGGGTAACTCCCACTGGAGGGTAAGGTCATCCCTGTCTAGATGTCCCTTTTTATTTCCGCTTAGTGGTGCGGTTGCTGATCACAACCGTGGGGTGATTTTATTCGGAATTATCCAGTAAGGGATGGTTCCGGCCTTGTGTTGCAGGGGACTTAGGGTGGGTCCTCGGTACTGTGATCTAGGCCACGTACTGTGTCAGGTGGTACCCCAGTGCCTAGTCATTCGTTGGAAATCCATTTTCCCTACGCGCCTTGTACGGTATTTGTTTGTATACCTAGTATGCCGGAATTTAATGAATGTAACAATTTCGGCTATTTTATAAGTATTTGTATATAGACACTATTATAATATCAGAGGATTTTGATATAAAATGTTTTAGCTATCGTAAGGTAAAAACCCGACATGTTTATTTGTGGCGTGGTCTTACGAGATGCTTTTGTTTTCAAAGGATTTTGAAACTTTAATAATCAATTTGAGTGTGATTTTCTCACGCTGGTATTCCAGACTGACTCGGGTATTGTTTTATATGATGCTCGGGTCAGACCGAGATAAACAGGTTCAGGATATGATGATTGTGGAGCTCAGGAGACGAGCTGGATGCCGATACGTACTCTCGTACTTGCTATTATTTTTCCGCTGTGTATTCAGTTGTATGTTATGGATGTTGATGTACTCTGATAAAGTATTCTGATGATGTATTGTATAAACAGATATAGTTTTGGATTTGTGTAAAGATTTGTTGATATATATTATATTTTATTCCGCTGCGATGGTTAGATTCTGATGTTGTTTTCCACTTTCTTCTTCTACCTCTTCTTCTTTAAATCAAGATGTTTCGATTTTTCGCGTAAGAAAAATCGGGATGTCACAGTTGGTATCAGAGCATAGGCTGGCGACAACCTTGGCTCTGGTGGGAATTTTGAGAGTATTAATAGATATGAGCGCGTATTTGTTAGTGAATATAAAATTGTTTTATATTGTGTTGATTTATCGGTTGAGTGTTTATAGATTCTGGTCGATGGGTGGGACGCCACAACATCGATAGGGGTTTCTAAACTCTTAAACAAGATAAACCGACACAGTATTGTTTTAAAGTAGGGTAAATGAAATAATTTTACCCAAATTATTTTTGTATATAAGGAAAAGTTTTGTAATCTATTTAATATATATGGTTGTTTAGATGTTAGAAGTGATAATATGGAATTATTATCATTATTATTATGGGAACCTAACTAGAAATTGAAATTTATAACCAAATTGAAAAAAAAAGAAAAAAATTTAAGATATAGATTACAAATGTAATTCATAAAATTGAAATAAACTTCATATATAAATGAGATATGTAAATGTAAACTAAATGTCATATATAATTGAAATTAAGATGAAGTCCCAGAGAAATATTTAAAATTGGAATGAGATAAAATTCCAGAGTAACGATGGATATAAAACTGGATGAGTTTTAAATTTGGAATTTTGTGAAGTTTAAAATTCCTTTGAGTTGGAAATGGTTTCAAAACGGTTTTGGAGGGATTTTAAAGAGATAAAAGCATTTAACTCTCTTTCGGTCATTGGAAAATAACTTCGGTGATGACTGCAGCATCATCGATGTTCATTTTCGAGTTTCTAGGAGAGAAATTGCTACCGAGTTGTTTGAAATGAGATTTGTTTGCGAACTGGATTTGGTTTTGAAAATTCAAAGAAATAGTTGAATTGCCAAAGAATTTTGGATATAGTTGATTTCAAAGGGAATTTTGAAATTTTGAAAATTTGTAAAGCTCTGGAACTTTATTTGAAATGTTTATGGGATAATAAATACAGTTTGGACACTTACAAAATTTGAGGGAAGTAAGAAAATGAAAATAAGTTAGAATATAAGCCAATTAATTGTAGTAAATTAAAAGAAGTAAACAAATAGAGGGTAAGTAAATTGGGGAACTTATAGAAACTTACAAAATTGAATTGTAATAAATAGATTTCGATGGCTTATAAAATAATTGAAACTAATGGAGTAAAGGTATACATGGCTAAATTAGATGTATAATTCCGAGTGAAAAGGATTTGAATGGAAGTTGTTGAATAAAATAAACTTAAGTTATTGGGTGGAATTGTTTGAAGAAAATAAATAACTTGATTAAAATTGTGTGATGGTTATTGATATATTGGTGGCTGAGTTTAATAAAATGGTTTGGAATCAAACTCTTTGGATATGGAAGAAATACAATGAAAGTTGTGAATAAATTTAAAATGGAATGGGTTAAATGTAAATTAAGTTGGATTTAACCTAAATGGTTCTAAAGCTGAAGTAATCATTTATTCACATTGATATTGTCGAATTGTATTAGAAAATGGATCGTTTGATGTAAAACGAGGTTAAATAAAATTCTATGAATTGATAGAAAGGAAATAAAATTGATTTTGAAATCAATCGTAGTAAATGTGAGTTAATATAAGCAATATAATTGATTTTTAAATCAATCGTAATAAATACGTATTCATTTGGATTAAAATGAATGAATAGAATGTAAGTAATGAAGTGTAAACCTTTTAAATGGAAGCATTTAATTTGTGTTGGGCCTAATAAATTCACTTATGGAAGTGTTTAGTGAATATTGCTTATGTTGTATGTGTTAGCTATTGAAATTAATTGAAATGATAACAAACTTTGAATATTTGTCACTAACCTGTTTAAATTGAGTTAGTACAGGTTCAGGAAAAGCCGCTTGGCTGATTTTGACTGCGCTTAATGCTAAATTAAATAGCTGCTTTCTTTAAAATGCTAAATGAGGTACGCTTACGCAGAAATTCAAAATAGGAGATATGAACTGCATATATTGATATATATTGTGATTTCCGGCCTGAGGCCGTTGTATATATATATATTTGGCATCCTGCGATATCGCAGAAGTCCCTCCGTACAAGGGAGATTCTGCCAAAATTTTCCGTAAATTTTGGGAGTTAGAAAATTTTCATTAACGATAAATGATTTAAATTGGCTAAGCAAATAAAATTGAAACTGGATAATGAAATCTAATCCAAATGTGAATGTAAAGTGAAGTGAAATCAAAGGAACGAAGGAAAGTAAGGTTTGTAAATAAATTTTAGTTGAGATTTAAATTAATTAGTAAGTGTAACTGATTGAATATTCAAAGTGGGAACCAAATTGTATTTAAATGGAATTGTAAAGACAAAAGTGAATAAAATTGAATATAAACTTCAAGAATGAAGTGAAATAAATCCAAGAAGTATATAAAATGTTTATCTTGAACTTAAGAAATGAATGGGGAGATTCTTAAGTAAATTTGGTATTGGAAAATTTTATTCTAGGTGAATAATTGAATAAAGATTTAAAATTGGAAGTTGTGAAATGGGATAAATTGTGGAAAGTGAATAACAATCAAAATGAATGTGAATAAAAAGGAAATTGATATAGCTGATAATCAATTGAAATTAATACGTAGGATGTACGTATATTATTTTATTCGCATAGCTATTTGATCCAGAATTCGAGCACAGAATTTCGAGGTAATTATACCGATCTGAGTTAGGATTTTTCACTCGATTTTCGACGGCGAGGCTGGATATGGATTGTTGATTGGTTCTGGATATTCTCTATCATAGTTGGTGACTATGCCAGGAGAATGACGGTTTCTGATCAAGAAACCAGATCTGAGTCCGCACTAGGAAGTCGGGTGGACAATACTAGTTCGGAAGTGAAATTGTGTGATCGGGTGAGCGATCAGATTGGTATTGCGTACGAATGATATATGTGCATCGTACGGGCTTAAGCAAAGCCAATATTGAAAATTTTGTAAAGAAGTCAATAAAATGATTTTGGAACTGTGGTTGGATATTATTGCTTAGTAAGATATACAGGTGTATAAAAGCCATGGATAAATTGGGATTTTTGATTTTAGAAAGATAAAATTTAATGGCCCGACAAAAGGTATGTATTTGAATTTCTATATGAAATTTGATTGGGTTTTTGATCCAGCCACTTGGCTTTTTGTTTTCTTTTGAGATTGGGAGGCCGTAGAGCCATTTTGTAGTAGTACCGAGCTAGCCACGCAAAGGAGACGCTGGCAAAAATTTTCAGGAATTTAGAGAGAGAAAAACTTTGAGAAATTTTTTTGATAGTTCAAAATTTGGTTTCAAATATAAATTTGAATTGATAAGAAGTGAGATGTGATACGACTTATGAATAAGTTTGGGAAGTTAAAGGATGATTAGTGTATCATTAATAAGAGATTGTTTGGGTATTATTAAAACTATTTGAATTTGGGAAATAGCTAACGGGATATGAGATATTCTTCCTAACTAGTAATTTCGGGGACGAAATTCTTTTAAGGGGGGAGGAATGTGACGACCCGGAAATTTTGGGCTTTTGAAATTGAATATTTAATTGTTTAAAGATTTAAAAGTTAATTTTTAACTTAAAAATTCAAATATCACTATTTATTGAGTAATTTAATTATTGGAATTAATAAATTGGAAATTGGGTAAATTATTAAATCTTCAGTTTAAGCCGGTTAAAAATAGTTTGAAGGCTTGGAAAATTCATATTAATAATACTGAAGGTGATAGAACTTTTAAATTTGAATTCGGGAGTGGTTTGTTCTGTTTTAAAAATACATTGTTTAAATTAATATTTAAAAATAGCCTTCCGGGGCATAGTCTCGGAATTCGTCGAAACTAGTTCCATTGGATCCGTAAGATTGTATTATTACCGGATTCCAAATTTCGTAGTGATCGGAGTTAGTATATGAGCATACAGTATATAAACGTCTTGAAATAATTATTCGAGACAATTTGAATTTAAAACTTATATATCATTTGACTGGTCAAATTCTTTACGTCACCGTTTCTTTCGCATTAGAACTTTCTCGAGAGCACTATAACAAAACATATCTGTTCACGCAAAGCCTTTCAAGCACGCTACTCTTCTTTTCCCCTCTTTTCTTTCAAATCATTATCGAAAAAATGCCGAACATCTCCAGGAAAATCAATTCCAGTTCGAACGAAATCTTCCTTCCCCTCTTCTTTCAAAATCACGACAGCCTTCTTCTTTCAATAGCACTGTCAATCTCCTCTAAATAAAAAAATATATAGCAGACAAAATCAAATTATCGGCCGAAGCCTTGTTTTCAAAATCATATCCTCCAGTTCGTCATCGATTTCGTACGAGTGGGGGGGAGAGCTCGGAATCGTTTATGGCGGCTTCGAAGTGGCTAGAGTCGCGATTGATTCTTGGAAGGAGGTTCGCGAGTACGAATGGGAGAGTTCTCGCGGCGACGTGGGTGGCTTCAATTTCGAGCCCGAGGTGGTATCGCGGTTGGTTAGAGGCGCACGCTCGGTTGTAGGGCGTTTGATTCGTAGATGTGGTTCGCGATTTGAATCATGTAGGGTTCGAGTATCGGAGTTCGACGATGGGGTTCTCGATTTGGGATTTCGTTGCTTGTCGTCGTGATGTATGCTGGAACAGTGACTCGCGTGCGAGGAAGGTACGCGGCAGTGGAGGTGGGTTTTGGTAATGGTGGTCTGGCGATTTTCGGGTTGCGATGGAGGCGGTTTTGCATGTGCGAGGCAGAGGAGCAGTGTAAGGTATTACTGTTTTCTTCGATTCAAATTTAATAATTACAGTTAGGTAAAACTATTCCTATGTAGATGTGAATATAGATTAGAAAATAATTGTTTTGAAGTTTATAACTGAAATAGTTGTATAAAGAGAAATTTCTAAATGAGATTAAATTCTGTTTTTTATCATGTTTAAACTGGAAAGTATATATATAAGGTGTATAAAGGTAGAAGTTTTAAATGTTTCGAATTGGAAAGATATATAAAATTTAGTAGCTAAGTTAAATTTATTTAAAAAGGGAAACTAATTATCTTCTTGATTTAAATATTAATAAAATCATAAAAATTGTTTATTCAAGGTTAAAATCTGAAAGTAAACAAGCTGGTTTGGTTGGATTGCAAATTCAAAGGTGAGTTAATCTCACTCATCTGGCTTTATTTTAAATTTAAATAATTGTTTGGATGATTGCATTGATTGGAGTGCTATATATATAGTAGTATATAGCAATATATACATATTGGCATATGTATATATTGGAGTTGTTGATATTCCCGCATTATATAGCGGATGAGACCCTATGCGCCGCATAATAGCGGATGATTTTATATAAATCCCATATACCGCGATATTCCATCTTAAAGTGGAATTGGTATTTTATATTGTGCTAACGTCTGTGGATGCAGGGAAACAGGTTGGAGGGATCCAACTAGATTCCTCAAAATTATTAGATTATTTAATATTCTGTGTTCTGAATATTTGATATCATGTGATGATTTTATATTGGATGATGTGGTTGATTTGGGTTGTCCAGTATAATAAATTATAAAATCTATGGAATTGAATTTTTGAAAAGAAATAAAGGAATAAAAGTTTAAGTAAAATAATTCGAGGAATTGGGATAAAATTTATAACGAATTGAAATAAAAATAAGGTGATTTGGAATTTTAATAAATATGAAATAAGGGGATTTTGAATTTACAAGGGATAATAAATTTTATACTTAAGTGATATTATTTGAAGAATAAAAGAAGTTATTTTTGAAATTAAGGATTAAAATTAATTAAAGAATAAATAAGGAGTTTTGGAAATCTATAATTGATATTGGTAAAAGGGGTTTAACTCGTAATAAGAAATAAATCTAAAAGTTAATGTATTTTGAAATAAATGAAGTAGCAAAGGAAATTTATTTCAAAGTAAAGTAAAGTAAATTGGAAAATCAATTGCAAATTGATTTAGTTGTTTAAAATGGGGATTTCTGAAGGAAAATGAGATTTTGGAATTTATAAACTGGGTTTATAAAGTAAAATAAAATATTAGTGGATATTTGAAATTATAAATTCAAGGTGGGAATTTATAAAGGAATATGAATGGGTTTAAAAGTGTTGATTTATTTTTAAAAGATACGAAGAGAAGTGTATTTCTCTGGATAGCCAAGTACGTTTTCCAAAGCAATTTTAAATATAAGTTAAAAGTTCTAATTGAGTTTTAAAAAGCATATTTTAGAAAATTGATTATTTCTAAATGTTAAAGCCTAAAGTAGTATTTTCAAAAATCTATTATTGTAGTAATTATATAAAAGTGATTTGGTATTATGTTTTTAAAAAGAGAAATTTAGTTTATATTTATAAATGGTTTTATTTTAAAGTATATATTTTAATAAAGTATTAAAGTAGTTTAAGTTCAATGTTATAAAATATATTTATAATAAAGTGTTTTTAAATTATTTTTAAATCTAAAGTATTTTGTACTTGGTGTTTCAGAGGAAATAAATATTTGGGAATGTATTTCGTAAGCGGAAACTGTTTGAAAATTGTTTCAAATGAGTTTTGAAATTTGGAAATATATCTTGGAAAGATATTTGGGCAAATAAATAATGTGGGAATTTATTTATTGTGTGATGGTTGCTTGTGAATGTGAATTGATAGTTAAATCACCGACTATCAATATTGGCCAAATGCGCTGATCGTTTCGAAGAGACCGGGATCGAGATTAATTTCTCGAAAACCACTTCGATCCGGTTTGTACGTTTCGTGTAACGTGTTCGGAGTCGAAGATGGAGCAGTGAAGTGCAAGGGCTAGTCGCTACTAATCCTGAGGATATTTCCAAAATGGATGTAGTAGGAATAGTGCTTTCGGTTCCGTTCGGACCCGGGACGGACTTGTATGGACGAATGCTTTCGGAACATCGTCAGCGGACGATGGGCATTCTAAGGGATATGTTCTATAAAGGTAACGCTTAGCCTCGAGCCTCATCAACTGGGAATGACTGAAAATCAGGGGTTATGCAGCAAGGCTTCGTGGGTAGCTCCCACTGGAGGGTAAGGTCATCCCTGTCTAGATGTCCCTTTTTATTTCGGCTTAGTGGTGCGGTTGCTGATCACAACCGTGGGGTGATTTTATTCGGAATTATCCAGTAAGGGATGGTTCCGGCCTTGTGTTGCAGGGGACTTAGGGTGGGTCCTTGGTACTGTGATCTAGGCCACGTACTGTGTCAGGTGGTACCCCAGTGCCTAGTCATTTGTTGGAAATCCATTTTCCCTACGCGCCTTGTACGGTATTTGTTTGTATACCTAGTATGCCAGAATTTAATGAATGTAACAATTTCGGCTATTTTATAAGTATTTGTATATAGACACTATTATAATATCAGACAATTTTGATATAAAATGTTTTAGCTATCGTAAGGTAAAAACCCGGCATGTTTATTTTTGGCGTGGTCTTACGAGATGCTTTTGTTTTCAAAGGATTTTGAAACTTTAATAATCAATTTGAGTGTGATTTTCTCACGCTGGTATTCCAGACTGACTCGGGTATTGTTTTATATGATGCTCGGGTCAGACCGAGATAAACAGGTTCAGGATATGATGACTGTGGAGCTCAGGAGACGAGCTGGATGCCGATACGTACTCTCGTACTTGCTATTATTTTTCCGCTGTGTATTTAGTTGTATGTTATGGATGTTGATGTACTCTGATAAAGTATTCTGATGATGTATTGTATAAACAGATATAGTTTTGGATTTGTGTAAAGATTTGTTGATATATATTATATTTTATTCCGCTGCGATGGTTAGATTCTGATGTTGTTTTCCACTTTCTTCTTCTACCTCTTCTTCTTTAAATCAAGATGTTTCGATTTTTCGCGTAAGAAAAATCGAGATGTCACAGTGTACGTGGTGGAGATTCCAGAATGAAGTAGGATGGTTTGGTGACGATTCTATATGGTATTTACGTAGCCCTGACTCCCGTGAGTCAGCTTGATGCGGCTAAAACAGAAGCAACGCCGGGCCAAGTGAGGTCATTCCTCCTATCGGACACATTTCTTCCATACCATTCTATTGCTTTTGTGATTTGATTGGGTGCGCCCTCGATTTGATTTGGGAGTGTGTCACGAGGTGGGCAGTAGTATCTGCTATGCGTTACCACCAGTCCGGATACGCAAATGGTATATCTACCCTGGCATTGCCTCGAGTGTCGTGTCGCGTGCCCTATCGCGCCTTCTACGAGTTTGTTTTGTGTCGTACCTATGCAGTGCTCCCTGATAGCCTACATGCGGGTGGAGTTTACAGTATCTATATAGGCTACGACATTATAAAAACATGTTAAGGGGGATATGGGTAATGCCTTAACACTATTTTAATAGTTTACTTTACTATAGACATATTATAATAGCATATATTACTACATAGTAGATAGTTCCACGGATCCTTAGAGGATGGTTATCCCAAACATCCTTTAAGTTACTTGTATTTCAGTTGATATTTCACTTGAGTTGGATTTATTAATATAAGAATGTTAATCCCGACTCGAGTGTTTTGTGTTTTGCTTTACGCTCAGGTCAGACTGAGTGTCACAACATTTGAGACTCACCTTTGGAGTTTGGAGCTTCGCTTGGAGATCCATCTATATCTATTCAGCTTTCAGCTATCTAGTTGATTTGTTCAGACTTGTCATCAGTTTGTATTCGAGACTCCATTGTATTCGAGATATTCTATGTGTTTTATTTTAAACTCTATTGTTTTATATAGTAGCTTCATGAACTACTATTTATCTATTTTCGCTGCTTATTACTGTAATACTTTGTGTCTGTGATTCTGTGATTGATTTACATTACTGTATATGCTGAGTTTTTGCCAAATATAAACTAACAATCTGATATTTTGAGCAATTCAAGTCCGACATGTGTGGATGTGAATGGTTTAAAATACCAGGTTGTTACAATATGTGGCAAGGGGATTTTGGCCATGGTATTACTAGGAATGGGCAACTATGAATGACTATGGGGGTTGGGCTTTTGATATTTTAAAAGAGAGAGAATGAGTAAGAGAAGAAAGGGGACCTTGATCCTACTTTATCTCTCTATCCTCTCCATTATAAAAGGAGCATAAACGTCACTTTTCAATGCCTTTTTTGCTGCCTCCATTCACCACATTGCTTATCGAAAATCATCTCCATCCTTTCCTACATTTTCAAGCTCAAATCAAATAAATTTAGAAGCTACTCGATGGCCGATGGTCAACATTTCGAAGCTAACACCTTCGGTATTGGGATAGGATTCTAAGGAGCTCATATCATCGTTTCAACGTGTATTTGATAGACTTTGGTGAAGGTATGTTTCTGATCTACAAATATAAATTTATGTTATATTTTATATCATATGATGTTTAGATCAATAGGTACCGAATCAACCATATCAATATATCATCACGTTTATGATGGTTGTTTACTTGTGCGCTTATATAATTTTTTCTTAAATTTCATGCAACATATACATACCTAATACTCATGACATAAATAAAAAAATTAATTTAAAATTAACTTAATAATAATTTAAAATGTCTAGTCAATTGGGATACTGTTTGTAAAGCCAAAAAGGAAGGTGGTTTAGGAGTTATTAATTTGCGTAATATGTATTTATCTTTGCTTAGTAAATGGCTTTGGAAGTTTAAGGATAAAAATGATAATGCTATTTGGAAAGAGATCATTTCTAAATATTACTACAATGGAAATAGTAATTTATTTCAAATTGCTTCTTCAACTTCTCATAATATATCTAATTTTTGGAAAAATATTTTAAAATGTTATGAGATTTTTAACTTAGGAATAAATACAATAGTTCATTCTGGGAATTGTACTTCTTTTTGGCACGATAGATGGATTTCAGTCTTACCTCTTAATTTGGAATTTAAAGAGCTTTATGAAATCTGTAACTTTAAATTTGCTTTGATCAATGAAGTTTATTCTCCTAAAAATGATCATCCTTGGAGTTTTAGTTTTAATAGAATTTTAGAAGGTTCAACTCTTAGACAACTTTATTTGCTTTATGCAAGATTAAACCTTTATAATATTGATAATGAAAATGATATTATTTTTTGGGAATGGGATAAGAGTAAAAAATATACTTCTAATTCTTTTTACAAATTTATTAATTTTTCGGGTACAATGAACAACTCATTTAAATTTATTTGGAAATCTAATGCTCCTCCTAAATCTAAAATCCACATGTGGTTAATACTGCATGGTAAACTAAATACAATAGAATTTCTAAAAAGAAAAAACATTCAAAATGATAATAAATGTTATTTTTGTAATATGCATCTTGAAGATATTAATCATATTTACTATGATTGCTCAGATTCTTATCACATTCTAAATAGTATTCTTAATATTTTTAATTTTAATATAACTATTAAAATTTCGGATTGTGACTTCTACTGGAATAATTTTAGATTTAGGTTCAAAAAGAATATTAGATATTTACTTGACACTTTATTCATCATTATTAGTTGGTTTATATGGTTGGAAAGAAATCAAAGAATTTTTAATAATAATAATAATAATAATAGTCAATCTAACAAATTGATTTTTACAATTTCTTTATTTTGTTTTAATTGGATTTCTAATCCCAAATATAAATTAGCTAAAAATAACCTTTTTAAAGGGTATCTTAATAAGATTAGTTATAATATTAACTTATTCAAATGCAATAATGGTATATTTAACATTAACAATATTATTATTAATAATTTTTCTAATTTTTATGATGATTTAAATGTTAATCATAACTTACTTATGATTAATGATTCTTAAATTCTATTTAGGTCTTTTGTTACTTTTAATTCTATTTGTCCAGTATTTTTTTCATTTTGGTTTTTTCCCATATTTTCAATACATATATATGTATATTAAATGTGTAAATATACATATATATGTATAACTCTTACTCTTTCTTTAGTCATTTTTCAGATACAGGTTCACATATCTTGATGGTAGGTTTTCGGATTGCACAGAGACCATCATAGAAGATCCTTTCTTCTGTTTGGTACTTCTTCCTTTGTTCAGAGTTTCCAGACCAGACGCCTCTTTCAGCATCATATTCAGTCCGCTACAGAGTAGATGCTTCTTCATTCTTTTCGATTCAGATGCATGGAGCTTTCTCCTTTGTTTTTGTGTTTGCATAGAGTTCCCGTTTCAGATTCATGGAGTAGTTTTTTCTTTAGTTTCTTGGTACTCCAAACACCTTAGTATTGGGTGGTGGCCATGTCGGATCTCGATACCGAGGTGTGATGGGTGGTGGCTTTGCCGGAACTCATCTTAGGGGTACCTGTTCTATTCTTTTCTACTAGCATTTATTTTCTGTTACCTGCCAGGCATGTTGGCAGCAACTTATTATTGTGATTTATATAGCTGCATGTGTGCTCTCCTCTACTCATAAAGGATCACACATTTTTTCTCAAAAAAAAAACTTAATATTATTTAATTCATATGAGTTTCATAAATTTAAATATTAAACATTATAATATAAAATATGTTTTAAAATTTTATAAAAATAGTTGGACCTAAAAGACTTTTAGTAAAAATATATTTTTAAATATATATATTATTCAAATATTATTTAAATCATATCAATTAAATAAATCTATATTATTTAAAAAATCTTTAAATCTGATCAATTAAATAAATCTATAAAATAAATAAGTATATTAAATAAAATATAATTTAAATTTTATAAAATTAATTTCACACCTAATAAGTTATCGATGGAACATTTTTAAATTTAATATATATATATATATATATCTGTGTGTGTTACGGTCAAATTTGACGTAGTCTTCGAATAGACTTAAAATGATCGGATCAGATGAGCAAACGGCGAATAAATGACCTACGGACTTTGGAAATATCATAAAAAGGCAAGAAAAAGAAATATAAAAAATGGACGGAAAAAGGTTGAAAATTTGAAAGTTCAAGCTTTTGGAAGAGCCGACTCGGAGCAAACCCACAAAACCTTCAAATCAGACTCGAAACATGATAACCTTAGAAAAACTCCAAACGTGACCCGAAGCAATCCATGTAGAAATCCCTAGTGCAACCCGTAGTTGTTTCGGTACCGATCCATGAAGACTCTGGTCGGACACACAGAAGTCTCGGGGCTGACTCCAAGAAAGCATATGAAAAATCAAAACATGAAAATTTTAGTAAATCTTCAGGCCAAGCCCCTAGCAAACATTCGAATTTCTTGGGTCAGACTCCAAGTTGGTTCAAGTTAACAAACATAGAGGCGATTGTAAGGCCACCTTGAAATTCAACAACACCTATCCGTCAAAGTGATGGATCGTTACCAATCTATAAAACTTCCTCGGAATCACTCCATTTTCCTTATACTATTTAGTCTTGATGCCAGAAGCATATTCCAAGGTCCATAGATCGGTCGCCTATCATTTGCCATCGAACGTCTCAAGCACTAAAAATCAACAACTCTACTTCTCCATCGATCCATTATTTTGACTCAGAAATAAGCTCATTACCGTGCAAACAAGATGGAAATCATGAAGCTAACCTAGAGTCGAGCCTAGATAAAGAATTCAGAATGATCCATATGGTAGTCTTATGGATCGGTACCGATCCAATCCTATGGATCGATATCGATCCACGGATATTGATGAGATATCCCTCCATTTTCTCGGGAGAACTGGTCTAGGAATGGAAAATAATATGGAGACCACAGAGGCGAGTTTTTAGGCAACCTCCAACTATAAATGGAGGGCAGAGGCTCATTTTTGAGGATCCTTTTCACTTCTTTAGAACTTTTCTATAATTCTCTTGTACTCTCATGGATCCATACCGATCCGTAAGAACAGAAGTGTAAATGGCACTATAAACCATTAACAAAGTTAAATGGACATAGGCAAGGATTAGCTGAACCATTATAACACTCTGGTGTCTTGTTTATATGTGTTTTTATTTAGTTTCTTCACTCATTTCTCTACTATACTCATTTGAGTGTTTGTGTTATTTTTAGTTCAAACATTTTGGTGCTTACATTGAGAACCACTTTAATTCGCTGAATTAAGATTTGAAAAAAGTTCAAAATGACGAGACAATCTACTAGGAAGACCGATGGTAGAGGAAATCAACAAGCGGGTAGCCAAAAGGCATCCTCATGAGCTAACCCCTTATCCATTTATATAACCAGAGATGAGATGGAGACCATGATGGATGGAATGTAAGAAAGGATGATAGCACACCAAGAAGAGATGATGGAGATTTTCTTTAGGATAATGGGACAAATAATAATAGTGGGAGTTGCTGCAAACCAGAACCAAAAGCCAGGAGTTGGAGCAAATGCATCTAGGAGCTAAGTAGATCAAATCAGAACGAACCCCGAACAAGTTGTATGGATCGATACCAATCCACAAGTACGGATTGGTACTGATCCATAAGAACATAGAGGCCTCGCCAATGTTGACTTGGGTGGAAATGATGCATGTCCAGGAGATAATACAGAGCATTTGAATGTGAATCAGAATGCAAAAGAAGGACCAAAGTAGTACGTGCCGGCATTTCCTTATGAAAACATAGGGCAAGCTAAGAACGCAAACTTGAGAATTCCTTTAGATGACAATAACAAATTTGCTGACATAGTGAGACAAGCAATGAGGGGTGGATTGCGTAACCGAAGCCTGGAGGATGTAAGTAGGAGTCCATTCACTCCGAATATTCGGTACACTAGGAATCGCTTGATTTCAAGCTGCATAGGATGGAGACATATAACGGAAGGACGAATTCAATGGTTCATTTGATAAGTTACATCAAGCACATGGAGGTACTGAGTGCATCTAAAGAGGTCATGGGATGTGTTTCCTTATTTGATGGCATTACGGAGGCAGCTGAGAATCGTTCCATTAGCACATGGGTCGAGTTAGTGAGCAAACTCATGAAGCAGTTCTGGGTCCATATTTCACAACCTATAAAAAATTTATGACATTATCATGTGTGAAGAAGAGGGCTAGTAAGTCCCTTAGGGATTTTTTTTGACAAGATTTAATGCGGCGGCTACCGCAGTAGATAGGCCGTACCCATAAATGGTTCTGATGGCAGTAGTTTCGGGAGTGGCTAGTAAAACAATTTCAAGGTTTGTTTAGAATAGGATCCACGATGGATCTCGTAGAGTTTTATCATGAGGCCGAAAGGTACTTATGTTAGGAGGACGTTGAAGCTGAGCAGGAAGAAATCGATGTTGTGGATGGCAGAGGAACATCCGGAGCAGGATCTGGTGAGAATAAAGGAAAACGGAAAATGGACAATAGCTTTGGAGGACCAAAGTAGCAAAGAAGGGAACCGAAGTCTCTTCTTATACAGATTTGAACGAGACCCGAAGCGAATTTACCAAGGGAAAATTACCTATTGGAAACCAGCAAGGAGAGAGTCCACAGACCGTGAAACGACGTCCGAAAAATATTTCCTATTCCATGAACTAGATGGGCATAAAACAAATGATTGCAGGTACTTGCGTGAATTGATCAAGGAACAAGTCAAGAATGATCAATTGCAATAGTATATTAAATCCGAGCGACGGTGATGGAACAGGAGCAGCCGTCATACACAATGAATGAAAGCGACCTCGGATCAAGGTCAAGGATAGTCATCTCCTGATTGGGATTGCAGGGACTCAGGTTCGTTTCCATTAATTTACTTTTCTATTCCCAATAAACAATATGGTATTGTCGTTGAGCCGCTTACTCGTGTATGGGATATCGATCGATGCCTAGGCACGCTCTAAGTTGGATGCAAGGCTGCAATACTTGGATGGATGTTGTGATGTGAATTTGGTGTTTATGTTTGAACCCTGTAAACGAATGCTTGATCTTTTATCCACTTATTTGTAATGACCAATATTGATCGTGGTAGTCCGACCGGAGAGACGGGCAATGGCCCCTGGGTGTAAATTCCCATGCTGGAGAGCAAGTGGATGGACTTGTACGATACAGATTGCGTTAAGTCCCGACTGGAGAGTCAGGACTGGAATGAAGTAAGTCCCCTCATGAGAGAGTGAGCAGATGGACTTGCTTGTCGTTGAGTCCTCTCATCGGATAGTGAGTGAATCAGGCTCAGCAAAGGTCTGGAGAGACTATGGATTTGATTATCGAACCCGAATGACTATGGATTTGATTAACGGTCCAGAGAGACCATGGGCTTAATTATCAGCTCTGAATGGATATGGATTTGATTATGGTCCAAAGAGACAAGGGATTTAATTATTGGCTCCGAACGACCATTGATTTGATTAAGGGTCCGGAGAGATTATGGATTTAATTATTGGCCCCAAACGGCCATGGATTTGATAACAGTGTGAATAGATCATGGATTTGATTATCGATCCGAACAGCCATGGATTTGATTAACGGTCCAGAGAAATAAGGGATTTGACTATCGGCCCCGAACGACTGCGGATTCAATTAACGATCTGGAGAGATCATGGACTTAACTGCCAGCCCTGAACAGCCACACATTCATTTAACAATCAGGAGAGATCAAGCTTTAGGTTAATGATCTGGAGCGATCATGAATTGAAATAGTTATTGAATGCATGACTCGAGGAAATTAGGATTTATATGCTAGCTTCGAACACTATTTGACTTTGGAACGAATCATTAACAATTACCGAATCAAGTCATTGATCTTGACACGTGACTGCTAGCCCCCAGATGAAGACGGGATGATCCTGATTAGTGATATAGCCCACGACTTAACAATTCTAAGTGAATATGGAATCATTGTGTATGACTGACACTTAAGCAAGGACTTAAATCCATAACTATCATGGTTTGGAACGACCTTTGATTTACATGTGAATCCAAAGGAATATGATGATTCGCCACAGCTCAATTGACTAATAACCATAAATTTCAACTACTAAAGTTCCATCAACTTCAACATTTATTCTTGAGCAAAGCATACCTTCCATTCGCAAGGCATGCTTTGGGGGTCAAGTATTACGGCCGAATTTGTCGTAGTCTTCGAACAGACTTAAATGATCGAATCCGACGAGCAAACGACAAATAAATGAGCTAAGGACTTTTGAAATATTATAAAAAGGCAATAAAAAATAAATATGAAAAAATAAGCGAAAAAAATTGAAAATTTGGAGGTTCAAGTTTTTGGAAGAGCCGACTCATAGCTAACCCACAAAATCCTCCGGTCAGACTCGAAGCAGTATAGCCTCGGAAAAACACCAAGCGTGACTTAAATCAATCAATGTAGAAACCCCAAGCGCAACCCGAAGTTGATTCGATACTGATCCCTGAGTCATGGATCGGTACTGATCCATGAAGACTCAGGTCGGACATATAGAAGTCTCGGGTCTGACTCCAAGCAAGCAAAGAAAAGCTCAGAGCACGAAAATATCAGAAAATCTTCAGGTCAAGCCTCAAGCAAACACTCAAATTTCTCAGCTCGGACTCTAAGTCAGTTCAAGTTAACAAAGATAGAGGCGATTGCAAGACCACCTTGAAATTCAACAACACCTATCCGTCAAAGTGATGGATCGGTACCAATCTGTAACAAACCACTCCAGAATAGGGCTAAATTCCAACCCAGAATTAGCCCATTAAAACTTAAACTCATTCTAAAGCTGGTTGTGGGTTGGTAAAAATATAAAAATAGAGCCATCTGTCTATTCTTTCAGAACTCAGAGCGGAATGAATAAAAAATAATAATAGTAATAGTACCCATTTATTTCAAATGTCATAAAACATTATATAATGCCATCCGTTACAACATTTTGTTCGAAAATACATTTCATGGGTACAATAGAAAATAATAAAAAAATATAGATAGTAATCGCCGCTAGCTTCACTCTCGCCATCTTCAAGCGTCACCAACTCCTTCTCTAACTTATGTTGTAATGAGGAGGGAGTCAGAACAACAAAGGTCGGGTGAATAGAAATCTCGAGCTACTTGGGCAATATAATTTAAATAAGAATATGTCTTATGTAACTAAACTATTTAATATTTCAAATAAGAAAAGGAGGCGGATTCTCGATCAACCACTTAATACCTTCCATTTCCGAAGCAGGTTTCTAAATCCCATAACCCATAACAAACATCATAAATGTCTAACAGTGCGAAAGATAGTACCTAAGCCACTTAGTACGTTTTATTAGAAAAAAGGCAGACTCTGGCCATTTAAAACCTCAACTGAGGCATACCCCATCATTTAATACCAATTCCCAAGGCAGGCACCTCAATAGTGACTATCTAGTTGACATCGCATGAAATCTCTGGAGCCACTTAATATTTCTTTATGAAAAGGCGGTTCTTCGGTCAGTTACCTGATATCTTATCCCGAAACGGACCCCTATAGAGATAACACTTATCGTGCCCAATGACTAACCCTTTGGCCATTTATTACTGCATTTGAGAAAAAGAGACGACCTTCAAACAACTACTTAATAACTCAAGACCTCGAAGCAAACCTTTTGTATTATGGCCCATACTCATAATGACATCTCACATTAGTCCGACTATTTGTAGGAACTGGTAGCCAGATTAGCTTGGAAGATTTAACCTATAGAATTTGGGACTAACCATGCATCATCACAAATACTTATCGTAGGATATGTCTTACATCAACCTCAAAGTCACACTGTTGGTAGCCAGATTAATTGGGCAGACTTCTGTGTGCCTTTTGATTGACCTCGCATCCCTATGACTTAACCATAATTTAAATACACTCTATGTATAATACTCATCTCAACGTTCCATTACGCTTTAAAATATTAACTACTTCCTTAAGGAGGGTTTAATGACAATTATTACCTAATTAACTATGCAATTATACATTATAATATATGTTTATTACGCTAATTAATATGTAAATAAGCACACATTTATTATTCTATGCGTGTTGAGATTACGCCCTAACTAGCGTTAAATGTCAATTCTTTTAACCATAATAATACAAATCTTTCCTTTTTCTTCCATTTTATACAAATTCCAATCCATAATAAGGGATTATAATATCCATAAGAGGATTCAGTACTCATATCCAAAATTGCAATAAATAGACTTGTATATAAAATCTAAATCCAACTATCTCATATTAAAGCAATGGAATAAAACAAAAATGGAAACTTACAATTTAATCAATTCTATGCTTTATTCAACTTATTTTACATGAATTTAGACAAGGGAAATTCTATTAAATTTTATAGAAATATGCGGTATGAATAAAGATTCGTCCTTTACACAACATTTCTCAATTAAATCTCTTAATTAGATTTGGAGAAGAAGAATAAGAAGTGGAACTGAAGGTAGAATATATAAAATCCATAAAACTCTATTATTTTATCATAAAACAATTAAGATTTCAATCCTAAGAGTTGACGTTTCACTGTAGGGAAATTTTGGGGATTTTTAATATGATGGTTTTGTAATCCAAAACTCCCCAAAACATATGCTAAATCCAACTATACTATTCAACTACTAAAATAGAAAAACCATGATTTCTACTCATAGTTGGTCCTTAGCTTTTCTTCTTTTTGGATTTGCAATGCCCATTATTATCTCCTTCGGATCACTTCTTTTTAATATATACAACAAGGGATTGTGTATATATTAGATTCAGAAAGGTTGAAGTAGAAGAGGTTTAGAAATTAAATGATAAACAAAGATAGGTATACAGGATTTCTTACCTGAAACCCTAATGGAGTTTTTTGAATCTAAGAAGAGATGAAATGACATGGCTTCGCTGATGTTCCTAAACTATTTGTGAATGAAAGTGGAGAGGGTAGGGTTCTATTTATAGAGGTTGAAACATACCGAACCATAGGATGAAACTAAGTTGAAAACGGATAAATCTAGAGCATTTAACTATCAAAAACCTTTGCCTCCACCCTGAGGAGCGGTCTATCACCCTCTATATATCGGTCGACCACTAGGGGTCGACCGGTCGGGCCTAGAGGTCGACCTGTCAGGCCTAGAGGTCGATCGCTTATGTTATTTTAGGAACGTTTTATTATTTTCCATTACGTATTATTTTATTCCTTAACTAACTTTTAACGTTAATTGTTAACTTTAACGTTTACTTAAACCCCAAGTCTAATCATAGTTAATTTTTGAAATTCAAACTTTAAATTTAATTTCTCATTTGAATATGAATTCGAATTAAACTAATTTAAAACTAAAAACTTCAAATACCCATAAATTCTTCGTTTGAGCTTCGTTTTCGGCATATTATATATGGAAATTGATCAGAATTTCGCCACGAATGTAGCGACATAACATTCTTGGTCAAATTCTAACTTTTACAAAATTTTCATTTTTATCCCTATCCTAGTTAATTAAGTTTCTCTTGATTCATTTATTTATTTAGGGTTGATTTTTTGGAGTGTTACAGTCCCCTCTTAAAAAGGATTTCGTCCCGAAATCTTTCAAGGGTCGAACAATGTAACGCGCAATAACATCCATGTTATATAACCCAGTTATTTACTCAACCAACTACCCAACCAAAGTGCAATGTGATTTTGTAATGTAGACATACTATAAATGAGATCAATCCTCGCGTGAATGTGTGATCGTGCTATGAAAATATGTATGCAAATAACTAAACATGCATAAAACTTCTATATGAGTGCAAAGTGATTGTGTAAATGTGTGACAACCATCTCTTACCATCCAATCTAGTAACTCCGATGCAATCAAAACCTAATTTTGGAGAGAATTTATTGGAGAAAAGCTTAGGATGAGAAGTCCTCATGCCTTCCACCAGATTTTCTCCCAATTGTACTCAAACTAATCTAATTTCTTTATTGCGGAGTTTCTAGTTCCGTGCTCTACAATGAATGTAGTGGCACAAGACTCTGTTGGCTCCATCTCAAAATACACCAATTGATTAGGCTTTATCACAATTGCTATGCTATGAAGGAATTTCCTCATATGCAAAACGTGAATCATGGACTCCTACAGCTTACAAGTTTTCTTATTTTTCTACCATATTAGGAAAGGCCCAATAAATCTGGTGCCAACTTTTCTAACTATCCAAACCTTATGATCTTCACATGCTACTAATCAACTCCGACTTTGCAAAATCTCGCAATCCAAATCTGGTATGAGTAGAATTTGTTAGTGGTTTCCCACCCACAATCTGGTGATTTGTATGGCCTTTCAAAAATTGCTTCAAGGGTGCCCTACCAATCATCTATTGGTGATTACTAGTGTATGTGAATTCTATTAAGGGTAAGTGCTACTTCTAATGTCCTCCAAAGCCCAACATGCAAGCTCTCAACAAATCCTCCAAGTTCCCATTCGTTCATTCAATTTGTCTGTCGGTCTTCAGTTGGTAACCGATGCCCCAATTATAACGAAGTTCCTAAAGTTAGTTCTTCAAGCTACCAGCAAACTCCTCCAAAATTTGCTAGCAAACTAAGGGTCTCTATCACTAATGATGCTAACCGCAACTCCATGAAGATGTGTTGGAGACGAGGCAGTTTTATTGATTCTAATTGAAAATTTTGCCGCCTTCTTCTTCATCCTAGATCAGTAGGAAATTCTCTTCACATTCCTTAATATATTTTATCTTTTCCTTGAATAGTGATAATATATGAGCTAAATTTTATTTTTCTCAAAATTCTGAAGTTTTAGGATTGAATCATTTATTCACTTTAGGCTGCCAACCTAATTTCCTCAGTAACTTCTAGCCTTACCTATGATTTATCGCTAATTAAGTGTCCCCATAAAATTTCCTTATTTACTTTGATTCTTAATATGTATATATATTCATCAAGTGGTTTAATTCCATTCATAGAGTCAACACAGGAATAAAAGAGGGATATATCTTATACCACATCATACAGTTTTTCAATAACTAAGGAAGACAACTAGCAACTACAACCCAAGAACTCTAAAAGAAAATTTGGTGGAAGCTACCATTTTTTATCAGTTGATATAAATGGTGTTGAGGTCCTAATATTTCTTACTAAATTAAGATAGGTATTTCTAATATGTCATTCACTGTTACCCATTTTCCTTAATTTTTCTTTTCGGTTTTAAATAAATGTTGTCCATCCATTACTTCAATTAATGTCCATAGCAGTTGATCATTACTGTCAAAATTGGACCATTTTCAATTAATCCTTCTTCAATTCTTTTAACCTTCTTTAGGTTTCCAAAATCCATTCATTGCTCAAATTTCTTTCTTCCATAAATACCATATCCAGTTTCCATAACCAGTCCCCATTTAATTCCCCTTTCCCCTCATTAATTACAAATTTATTATATGTTAAATTTATAATTATATTCCACAAATCATAATCCGTTAATTACTAACTAATACGCATATAGTCATAGTCTATGTTATCTGTATGTATTCTAATCGTTAAGCATGGATATACTTATATATATTTCTAAATACTAATTTCTACAACTAGAATACTCATTTCTATATTTTAATTTATTGAAACTATCATTCTAAAAATATTACCATCATAATTTCTCATAAATTAAACACAAGTGAGATTTTTGCTTTGTTTGAAATTACAAGGAATCATTTCTTTTCTTTTTATTTAAATAGACAGTGTAAACTACAGAAAAGAATATCCATCTCTTACACATCACTTTCCTTTTTAGTTTATTCGTTGTTACTTTAAAAAATGCAATTATATATATATATTGAAATTGGGTAATTTATGGAAATTACATGAAAACTGCTCCAAAATTGAAATATAGAAATTCATATTTTATGGGCAACCTAATCTACAACCCAATTATAGATCTAGAATATCTTAACAACTTTACCAACATCTTCAAATAGAGATTTTAGACTAATTTCAAATTTTCAGATCAGGTTGTACACTCTACTCCTATTTTATTCATATCCTAAAAACCTTTGTCTGTCTACCTAGGTTGTAATCTCTATCTAATCCATAAAAACTATTTTTTTATAAAACCAGAATTTTAGTAATCATACAAAATGATTTTAAAGAAACTATTTTCATTAAATTCAGAATTAGTATTTATTACCTCATTTCTCGTAAAACTTAAAATTTCACAAACGTGAAGTACCAAACTCAAAATTTCCTTCTTTGAAAATATGTACTTAAAAACCTTTACCAAAATTCAAAATTTCTTAGTTCTAAATAGGAGGAAAGTAAAAAAATTCTTCATCAAAGATTTATCTCTTTAAAAGTTAGACTTTAATTCATATCATTCAAAGACTGCTTGGTTTTCAAAAAGGGACTATGGAAAACTTTCCTTTCTAATTTCTTAATATAATAAAGACTTACACCTTTTGAAAATTAGGATAATAGGCACAAGGACAAACTTAGAAAAAAATTTAGGCTTAAGGACAACAAGTTTGTTTTTTGGGCTTAAGGACAACAAGTTTGTTTTTTAGGCTGAAGGACAATGCTAGTTATAACTAGCATTTTGTATAGTGTAAAACTGAATATAATGCTAGATATAACTAGCATTTTGTATAGTGTAAAAGTTTGAATATAATGCTAATTATAACTAGCATTTGTCCTTCAGCCTAAAAATGAAACTTGGTGTCCTTCAGCCTAATTTTTTTTTAAAGTTTGTCCTTTCCCTAATTCCCTCTTTTGAAAATAGGATCTTTAACGCAAAACATTCAAAACTCAATTATCACTCTAAAATAATAAATTAGACCTTTATTATTCCAAATAGTTTTCTAGTTACATGAATTATCATTTCCAAAATAATAATTTTTCCTCAATTATCATTTTAAAATAATAGTATATCAAATATAGATTAACATCTATTGCCTTATTTTTCAAAGTATACCGTTATTTGACAAAATACGTTTTGTAACTTTGTTCAAAACTATTAAAATCCTTTGCAATCCATTTCTTATCAATTCCAATAATATTATTATTCAAAAAAGTTCTGAATTTGAATTAGGAAAGATGCATATATAAAATTCTCATCTTTACATGATTGTTGTTCCAAAAATATCCAATTTTTTTATTATTGACCATCATTTAAATTGCCAAAACACCTTATATATAGCTTTAAACGATGGTGAAATAGAATAGACAAAGATAACTCCTACCCTATTCCTATCACTCCTCGTCTATATCCTTTATTACTAGATTAAAATTATCAATTCTATCACTACCTAAATTCAGCTATCATCATTCACATTTCCTTATACGGGAATGTTCCTTCTATCTACCTTATCAGACATTCTTAACCTTCTATTCTTTCTACCCTATGCTAATCAATTGCCTTTTCCATTTGTGCACCCAAATAAATTTAAGGAAAAGAACCTCTAATTGTATAAGGTAGGAAAAATCATGCATTTAATAAAAGAAAATTATTTGGACCGAAAATTTTTGGCTCAATAAATTTAAACCAAGAATTTAAGAATGCAAAATCCTTTTTAAGTTAAAACTTGTTAACTCAAATATTTATGAATTATAAATATCTAAATTTCCTTGCTTATTTCAAAATAACAGCTTCCAGATTTATGAAGTAGAAGATATCATAAAAAAATAGAAGAATCCAAAAGTTGAAAACTTTTAATTCACCAAAATTTTAAATTGAAAAGTTAATAGATGAGAACCTTTTTATTTTTAGCTTTTCAAGTAATTAAAAATCATCCACCGTTTGTTTTTAAAATGTCACCACTTCTTTCTAAACTTGTTACAAATGGTAATATATTTCCAAACTATTAAAAATCACTTTCTAACAAAAAATTTCAACTTACAACACATAAGATTTCACTTAATAATCTTTTGAAAAAGCTCAACAAAACTTTCAAGAAGTTTTCAGAAGCCTTTTTACCACTTTCTTTCTTAAGGGATAGGATTTTAAAAATTGGCTTTGATTGTTCTTCCCTTTGAACTCCCTACTCAATCATCTTAAAAATCTAATTATCTCCTTATGGTGATTAATGTACACCTTCTTACAGAAGCTTGTTTCACTACTATATCCCTTACTTCTGTATGCTTAATAGTATCTAAATATTACTTAACATTTTTATTTACTACTCTTGTAAATGTCACTTTGTCTGTATCAAATGGTTATTATCTTAACGGGACATTTATTTGCTTATTCAACTTTACCTATTTATCTTCTTCCTTATCATCCCATAATTGCCTTAATGGTCCGATTAATCTATTTAATTTCCTGTAACTCCTCACTTATTGAACATTAATTACCCACTAAACTTTTGGAGTTACAACCTTTCCATCTATGATTCATATCTCTATTATTTAATATGCTTATAGGGTCCACAATGATAAGGAAGTCTAGGTCCAAAAAAAGATGTATAAATTTAACTCTGTTTATTTTTCCAACTAATAGTTGTTTCGCCCACCCTTTCAGAATATGGTAGCAACTAAAACTATAGTCGAAATTTATAGAGTCAGACGTAAATTCAAAATAAGTGTGTGTGTGTAGTAAGTTTTGTGAAAAATATTTTCAAAAATAACAACTACGCCACTCATACGTATACTTTTCTCTGTTGATCGGGTAACCTAAGCTTTGATACCAAATGTAACAACCCGCTCCGGAACAGGCCTAGATTGCGATCCAGAAAGGCCCATCGAAACTTAGGCCTATTCTAAAATTGGCTATTGGTTGGTAAAAATAACAAAACAGAGCTATCTATCTATTCTTTCTGAACTCACAGCGGAAGGTATAAAATATGATAATACTAATAGTGACTATTTATATCAAATGTTATAAAAACATTAAATAATGCCAACTGTTACAACATTTTGTTCAAAAATACATTTCATAGGTATAATAGAAAATAACACAAAACGATAGAAACTTCCACAAGCTTCACAATCGCTGTCTTCAACCATCGCCAACTCCTTCTCTAATAGGTGTTGTAATGAGGAGGGAGTCAGAACAACAAGTGTCTAATGAATTGAAATCTCGAGCCTTGCTATTTTAGTACTTGGGTAGTATAATTTAAATAAGAATATGTCTTCATAATTAAACCATTTAATACTTCATATAAGGAAAGGCGGCGTGTCCTCGATCAACCACTTAATACCTTCCATTCCTGAAGCATATTTTTTAATCCCATAACCCATAACCAATGTCATAAATGTCTAATAATGCAAGAGATAGTACCCAATTTACTTAATATCCTTCGTTGGAAACTAGTCAGACTCTGGCCATTTAAGACCTCAATTAAGGTAGACCCTATCATTTAATACCTATTCCCAATGCATACTCCTTAGTGGTGACTATCTAGCTGTTAACCCAAAAAAATGATCAACGCCTTGGATCAAGTGTGAAAGCACCAGTGTAGATAATCAGCAGCACAAATCTTAGATAAACAACAAATAAAGAGGCGAAGTAAGAAAAGAGACACAAATTTTTTATAGTGGTTCTGACTTTGGCTTACATCCACTTTAATCAAACTTTATTGTGATTATAATAGTTGAATCTCTCTGGATATCAACTAGTTAGTCCTTAGATCTAAGTTACAATGAGTTAGAATAAGTCACAAGTTCAAGGGTTGACTGGAGAATCACGGTAATCTCCTTGATGGCTGTTGTGAGGGAGAAGAAAGTTGAAGAAGTGAAGGAATTCCAGTAGAGTAATGGCAGCTCTCTCTCCGAAAAAAGATCCATCTCTTGTTGTAGGTAGGTGAGTATTTACAAGGAAGTTCAGTGAGCATTCCAGAAGTCTAGGTGCAGAAGAGTCCAGTTGTTGTGCCAAGTCATCACCAAAATTCTCAAATCAATCTGAGTCATTTCTATGGATCGCTGGCTATCCATAGGGGATGGATCGCTAGTTATTCACAGGGGATGGATCGCTAGCTATCCATCAACTTAGCATACTTTTCTACCAAAAGCCTTTACTTAGTGCTATGAAGGAGCTCAGAAATTTTGAGGGCGATCCGACTTGTCTTGATGGATCGCTAGTTATCCATCCACTTAGCATAATTTTGAGTGATCTTTGTTTGGTTTTCTTCCTATCTTCTATTTAAGTGCCTTGTCCAAATATCAAGTCGTTTGGAGTTAGTTTGATCATCCGTCTTCATGGGTCATATCGTCCAGAAGAATCATCCATATCTCACTCAAATCTTAACGAAATCGAACGAAACTTTGCAGGAACGCTCTAGAAGGTGATAAAGACCCACCAAAAAATTTAGGGTGCTGGGGCCTAATTTAGATGGGTCGCTAGTGATCCATCAAATCAACTCAAAATGAATTCATTTTTTTGTGAGCCTTCTCCTATCTTTTCTAAATGTTCTCTCAAAATTTCAAGTCAATCTGACTTCGTATGAGTTCCGTAGGTCCATTTTAAGTTAGCTTATTCTGGCCAAACAGCTTGAATCAGATGAGTCTTCACTTCTTGAGTTAGATTGTTTGCCATGTAATGAAACTTGGCAAGCGTGCTTAGAAATGGTAATGAATTATGATGCAAGGGGTTTGGAGGGTCCATGAGCAAGCCTTATGGATCGCTAGCAATCCATCACCTTAGCTTATTTTGGCATCTTTCCTCTTAAGTTTTTCTCTTCTTCTTATTCTGGTCTTTTTGGTTGATTCTTGAGTTGTTATGGCGTAGTCTGAATGTTCTAATTCTTATTGAATTTTGATGGGTTAAAAACTGTGATATCCCGGAATTTTGGCAATATCAATTTAATAATCTTTATTAATAATTAAATTGATTTGTTGATTTATTTTATAGATTGACAAATTTATTTATTTAAAAAAAAAACTAATAAATCTTATTCTATTTATAATATATATATTTGATATATATTGTGAATGGAAATATCTTTTGTTTTGTTTTCTTTTAAAAGTGTTTAAATTTAAAATGGTTATAAATGTATATGTATAAAAGTTTTAGATTTTAAATACATGTATAAGATGTTTGTTTATATTATAACTAGCTTTAGGATATTTCCTTAATAAAGTAAATTAAAGATGTAAGTTATATTTACATTTAGATTAAATGAAAATTTATTAAAAATACATAAAAAAATATGTGTCACCATATTTAAACATCTTAATAACACTTGTATAGCAATTAAACAAATTGAATGACATTTGTTCAATTTGAAGACATGTGGCTTTCATTTTTGAATTTAAACATATTTTTCTTCTTTCTTCTTCTTAAATTATTTTCTTCCTCCATGAATTAAAAAGAATTAATGGCAAAATTGTAAACCCCTTTCAAATCTGAGATTAAAATCCAAGAACAAATCAGAAATTCTTTTTCAAAACCTGCAACTAAAATGTAGTTCGATTGCAATTCAAATCTTCTGCAATTCAAAAGGAATCAAGCTACAACCAACAACTCAAACAGTTTCAGTTCAACTAAACAAGGTTCCAGATTTCAACTATTAACAAGCATGCAAGGATTCTGTTTCTTCAGTCAAGCAAATGCAAGTTTCAGTTTCAAATTCAAATATCAAGTACCAGAAACAAAATCAAATGCAAATTCCAGGAAATAAGAAATGCCTCTGTTCTCTGCTTTTTATTAAAAGGTGAGTAAATTTTTAATTTAAAAACAGTTAAATATGAGATCAAAACTTAAATGCATGGATGAAAATCTTGTAGTAATGCAATGTTAATTGTTTGCATGTATGAATATGAATGCATTGTATGTATTTGTGATACGCCTGTGAAAATGTTTGAAATTTTATATAAGCCTCTGTTTGGGTACAGGCAAAACTTTAGTTTAGGAAAAGTTGCATATCTGTTGAATGAAATGACTCTTCGTAGAAAAGTAGTGAATGAAGTTTGCATGTGTGATAAGAATATAGATGCATGTGTATATATTCTTGTGCATGTCTGGGATACAACATAACCACCTCTGTTCTTAGTTCTAAGTTTCAATAACCTGTTTAAAAATCCAATTCTTCTTCTCTAGGTATTATTAGGCTTTAAGATCTAGATAAGTTTGTTGTATGATCAAGATATTGGTCTTAAAAATGTTTTGAGAAGAATTGTTATTTTACTATCTGGAAATATGAATATATGATAAAAATTATCAAAATCATGTTTGAATCAAATGAAATAAGTGTTTGATTCACTTATACCATTCATTTCGTATATGGAAATCATGATTTTTTAAAACAAAAATCGGAATTTTTAATGAAGAAATGAGCGTTGAATTCGAGGTTGAACGGAATTGCCTTTTTCACCAAATTCTGGTGATTGGCGAAGCATTGGGTTTCGAAATTTTTGTCAAGGCTCACTGAAAGGTTGGAGAATTCAGGAAAAATGTTCGATCGAATTCCAGGTTATAGGGGATGGCTAACGACATCAAAATAGGGTTCAAGCTCGTCTACTATCGAACAAGTTCTCGAAGAAACTGCAGTGTCGTCAGGGCGATTCAGGCGATCGGTCTAGGGGGAAAGTGTTCGTGGGTTGTCGGAGCAACTTCGGCCAGAACTATGTGGCCTCTGGTGGCCTGAGGCAGCGAGGTGAAGGAATTTGGTCGATCGAGTTTTAATGTCAATCTGGGTTGAGAGCTCGATCGCGAGTTTGTCAATATCTTGGGATTCTTGGTGCTTTGGTGGCTGGAAGAAGCTATCAACGACTTGTCGAAGGTCGAAGGGATGATCGGAGGTCGATCAGTTGGTTGTGCACGTGCACGTGCACGTTAGTGGTGGGCTTAGCGTTGGAGAAGACGAAGAAGTCTCGGGTTTTGGCTCGTGCGAATGAAGGGAAGTCTCGAAGCAGATGAGTTTGGTGGTTGTCTCGGGACAGGCTCGAGATTTGCTAATGTTTGACTCGGGTTTTGCTGTAGGATAATCTGGGTTTAAATAAACGATGTTTTGTAAAAAGAAATCGAGTTTAAATTGTAAAAGCAAGTTTTTTCAAATAAATGAAAGTCAAGTTTTAGGAGTGTTTAAACTTATATAATTTAAATCTTAAAATGCTTAAGATAGTTGATTTTAAAGGAGTTAACTAAATTAATTTTGAATTGAATTCAAAGGAGTTCCAATATAAAATACTAGATCAAAGTTTTAAGAAATTTAAACAAGTTTTAAATAATTTAAATATATAAGTTTTAAAAGACTAAGGAAGTGGATTTGAAAATAATCTTTGTATTAAAATTTATTTAATAACTTTGAAAGGTTTCAAAGATTTTAAAGGTTAAAATTTAAATGTTGTAATTATTTAATTATAATAAAGATTTTATCTTAAGTAATTAAGATTTTGATTTATTAAAGGAAATTAATATGTGAAATTAATAAGGATAATTCATTTACTGAAAATGATTTAAGAATAGATAATAATTTAATTAAGATAATGATTTTCTTAATTAAGATATTTAAGTATAAATAGTTAAGAAATTATTTAATTAAATTTAAATAATTAGATAAATAATTAACTAAGTAATTAATTAGTGATTAGTTAGAGATAATCACTTATAAATTATTTAAGTATAAGTACTTGATGAAGTAATTAAGGAATAATTACTAGATGTAATTAAGTAAGGCAAACTATTTAATAAAGTGATTAAAGGATAATTATTTTATGAAAGTAATTAAATGGAAATGATTAATTAAGAGTTAATTACCTAGTGTTATTAATTAAATAATTTAGTTAATAAAGTTAATTAATGGATTAAGGTAATTAATTGTTGGTTAAGGTAAATAAATTGTTGGTTAAGATAATTTATTTAAAAAGTAATTAAGGGAAGTTAATTACTAATTAAGATTAATCAAAGGTGATTAATAATTGTGGTTTAATTAAGATTAATTACTTAAATGTAATTAATTTAAATAAATAAATAATTAAAGATGTAATTAGAAATCATTAGTTTATAATTAATTAATGATGTAATTAAGAGTTGATATTAAGATTTATTAATCAAATGATAAGTGATTAATTGTAATTAATTAAGGATTAAAGTAATTGATTATAATTAATTAATTAATGAAGTAATTAAAGGTTAATTACTGTATTTGATTAAGAATAATTAATTTGTGAAATTAATTAAAGATAATTACTTAAATGTAATTAAAGAATGATTAATCAAGGTGATTAATTAAAGTGGATAATTAGAGAAAGATTAATTAATTTATTGGTAATTAATTAATGATTATATAAGTAAGACTTATGATGAAGTAATTAATTTAATTTATTTTAAATTAATTTGAATAAAGTAATTAATTTAATTCACTTTAAATTAATTAAAGATAGAGATAGTTAATTTAATTCATTTTAAATTAATTATGTTGTGATTAAGTAAATCATTGCTTATATAAGAATGGATGACATTGATTGTCTTGAATGGATGTAATCTCAGAAATGAGATAAGATGTTGTGTGATATGAATGCTTGGTTGCATTATGATGATAATATAGATTAACTATTGTGATATTGATATGGATTACCTATTTGGTTATGAATCATCTGTTTAATTGATAATGTGATTATCAGTTGTGAATTGTGAATTATCTATCTGTATGAATATAGATAAGTTAAATTGTTTAAACCTTTAAACAACTTGGCCTAAAAAGATACGTTTTGGATTTCGATGAGACCGGGATCGGGTTTCCGTATACCGGAATTCCAGGTCTGGAGACCCGAATACCACATCGATCCAAATTAACGATAGGTCGTGAATCCCAAGTGAAGATGAAGATTTAGAGTGCAAGGGTTATTGTCGTTAACTCTGAGGGTGATTCCAAAACGAGTGTAACGAGATAATGCCTTCGGTTTCGTTCGAACCCGGAACGAACTTGTATGGATTGAATGCTTTCAGCACATCGTCAGGCGGACGATGAGCATTCTAAGTGATATGTTCTGATTAAAGGTAATCGTAACCTCAAGCCTCGTCAACCGGGAATGGCTAAAACAGGGGAGGTGCAGCAAGGCTTCGTGGGTAGCACCCACTGAGAGCAAGATAGATCCCTGTCTAGAGGTCCCTTTATTTTATTCGGCTTAGTGTGTGGTTGGTCGCGCCAACTACGGGATTGTCTTGTTCGGAATTATCCAGTAAGGGATGATTCCGGCTTTGTGTTGCAGGGGAGCGGGCGTACTCCTCGGTACGGTGATCTAGGCCACGTACTGTGACGGGCGGTACCCCAGTAGCCCTGCCATTGTATGGAATCCAAACTCCAATAAGTGCCGTACGTATTAGTTGTGCCCAACTATGTTGGAATGTGAGATGTAAGCATTTCAGCTATTTCTGTATTTTACTTGAAAACCCTAGACCTTATTATAATACAATCGGATTTCCTATCAAATGTTTTGGTTAGCGTAAGGTAAAAACTTACCATGTTTATGTGTGGGAAGTCTTACGTGATACCTTTGTTTTCAAAAGGTTTTGAAGTTAAACAACTTTAACCGTTTACTCACACCAGACCCATGTCTGACCCAAGTTGTTTATTTCTGTTTTATAAACTCTTGGGTACTCAAATTTTTACGAGTAGCCAAGGGATTCAGGTTAGCTTTGACGAGTAATCTGGAGGAGCAATGGAGCAGGAGGCTTCAGCGTTGTAGATATAGATAGTAGTTTCCGCTGTGTTGATCTTGTTTAGATCTTTGTTCTGTATTGAGATGTAATAACTAGACAGATGTTTATAACTGTCTAGTAAGTGATGTATCTATTGTGTAACTCTGATAAGTGTTGTATACTATGTAATAGATTATGTTATTAATATAATTTATTCGTTCCGCTGTGAGATTGTTGTAGTTATTTCTTTCTTTCTTCTCTTCTTTTCTATTTTCTACCCCTTTCTTTCTTCATAATGATGCGACTTTCTGGGCATAGGAAGTCGGGTCGTTACTTATGGTATCAGAGCATAGGTTGAGCGAATACCTAAGCTTTTGGTTAAGTGAATATCAGAACACTAGGTTGAGTGAATACCTAGGTTCGGAAGGATTGTTCATTAGAGATAGGATCTGTAGCAACCTGTTTGAGTCTGAGTATATATATATATATACGAGAGCGCGTATTTGTTAGTTATATAAAAATGATTTTATATTGTGTTAATTGATCGGTTGAGTGGTATATGGATTCTGGTCAATACGAGTAGCTAACGTTATTGATAGGGATCTCTAAACACTTGAACCAGGCCAACGGACACAATATTGTTTTAAAGAGGTAAATGAAATAATTTTACCCAGAAATAATTTCTATATAAAAAGTATCATTTTAAATATATATATATATTTCTACCTATTTGTTGGGTTACCTGTTCGGGTTTTCCAATATAAGTTATAAAGGTAGATAAGGTGGTAGTGTGAGTAACACGACTACCAATAGTTAGAATTTGAGTGTTGAGGTTGGAAGTATATCTGACGAGACTGTAGACCTAATACTGTCTCGAGTGAACTTTGTTGTGGTGTAAAGATTTCACAGATCTCTGAAGGAAACCAGTTATGGTTTAGAGTTTATCTTTGAAGTTGGATGAATAGGGTAGATCTATTGGATGAGCTGAAGAGAGTGATGGTATTTTGGTAACCTCAGGAAGTAGTAGCTGTGTGATGAGACACGGTGGCTATGGACGTTTCTGAAGATGTTTCTTCTGGAACAAGTTTGAAGAAGTGAGTCTGTTTCGGTGTTGTGGCTGAGTCCAGTGGGGTGTTTCTATTTGCTTTGAGGTCCGAGTTTCTCGAGAAGTTTCGAATAAGAAGTCTTTGACGTCTGTGTCAGCAGTACGGCTCGGAAGTGTTCTGTGTTGGCAGGAAGTTTTCTGGCTGAGCAGTCTTTTTGAGTTGGAGTCCAGAAGCAGCAGAGTGAATCCATTTCTTCGATGAATTGGATAGTTAAGTATGAGCTGTTCTGATTTGTGAAGAGAGAACAGTATCTGTGGAAATTAGGTTGGGCTGATCGCAAAAGTGACTTGCGATAGTTCGGGTGTTCTCTTGGGATTATTGGATGTTGAGATTCCGTATCGACTTGATTCGTGGAGTTACCGGAAGTTCAGCTTAGTAGAAGGATGTCTCCGAGAGAAGAATTTGGTGAAGCAGCTCAGAATTCTTTGGAGAGGGATTGATCACACCTAGTTTTTCTGGAGAAGTTTCTGCGAGATGTTTCTGACCAAATGGAATGAAGTCGCTAAGATTTTATGGTCTGATGAACTGTGGATGATCAAGTTTGTGCTCGAGTTTTTCCGACGGCATTCTCATCTGTTCAAGATCAGAGTTGTGCAGCGAAAGCAAGATAGCAGCTATTCTAGAGTGGGAGCAACCGGGAGTTGTGATTTTATTGGAGTAGAGTATTTCTATAAGAAATTCAAGTGTATCTCTAAGTGTGAAGAAATTTTCAGGATTTGGAGGTAAAAGTTGTCAAGTGCAACTGTTTTGACTATTTCAGATAGGAGAGGTAGTTCGAAGTTCTCTAATGAGTGTGGAGTAGAGTTGAGTTTTGGATTTCGGCATATTTTTGAGAAACCATTTTGTTGAGTAGGATCCGGAAATTGGTTTGATGTTGGTCTAGTTTGTTTCAAGAGGCATCAGCAAGAGTTAAGCTGATCAAGAAGAATGAAGTGACTCAGGATTATCAGGAGAGTTATGCAGTTAAGAATTGATGGAATTTGGATTTTGAAGTTGAAATTTTGATATTGTTTAAGTTTTCTCCGATCAAAGGAGATATAAGATTTAGTAAGACTGAAGAGTTAGCTCCGGAAGTACTATGAGATTTTTCTGTGTTCTCAAAAGGATTAGTTCTTTGATCTATAGGATTGAGTTGCCGGTTCGGATAACTGGAATTCATTTTATTTCACATATCTCTGAGGAATATGTGTATGATTCATCGAGTAATGGAATCAGCAGTTCAGAAGGATAGTTGGGATGGTTTTGAGTTAGTCTGATATCTTGTTCAGATTTGTGATCTAGAAAGGAAGGACTTCTAGATTATTGTAGATAGTTAGTTTAGATCCTGTAGAACGAGTCTCCTGGTATATATATACTTGGGGAAACTCGAGTAAATTCTATCCAGATTTTGACCGGATAGTTAAATTTGTTTGATTAAATTGTTTGCTATGGTTGTTAGAATATGATTGATATGTATGGTTTCTGTTTAAAATTAAAATTTTACTGGATTATTAAATTATCTTTGCTTTTAAATTTCGAGGACGAAATTATTTTAAGGGGGAAGGAATGTGATATCCCGGAATTTTGGCAATATCAATTTAATAATCTTTATTAATAATTAAATTGATTTGTTGATTTATTTTATAGATTGACAAATTTATTTATTTAAAAAAAAAAACTAATAAATCTTATTCTATTTATAATATATATATTTGATATATATTGTGAATGGAAATATCTTTTGTTTTGTTTTCTTTTAAAAGTGTTTAAATTTAAAATGGTTATAAATGTATATGTATAAAAGTTTTAGATTTTAAATACATGTATAAGATGTTTGTTTATATTATAACTAGCTTTAGAATATTTCCTTAATAAAGTAAATTAAAGATGTAAGTTATATTTACATTTAGATTAAATGAAAATTTATTAAAAATACATAAAAAAATATGTGTCACCATATTTAAACATCTTAATAACACTTGTATAGCAATTAAACAAATTGAATGACATTTGTTCAATTTGAAGACATGTGGCTTTCATTTTTGAATTTAAACATATTTTTCTTCTTTCTTCTTCTTAAATTATTTTCTTCCTCCATGAATTAAAAAGAATTAATGGCAAAATTGTAAACCCCTTTCAAATCTGAGATTAAAATCCAAGAACAAATCAGAAATTCTTTTTCAAAACCTGCAACTAAAATGTAGTTCGATTGCAATTCAAATCTTCTGCAATTCAAAAGGAATCAAGCTACAACCAACAACTCAAACAGTTTCAGTTCAACTAAACAAGGTTCCAGATTTCAACTATTAACAAGCATGCAAGGATTCTGTTTCTTCAGTCAAGCAAATGCAAGTTTCAGTTTCAAATTCAAATATCAAGTACCAGAAACAAAATCAAATGCAAATTCCAGGAAATAAGAAATGCCTCTGTTCTCTGCTTTTTATTAAAAGGTGAGTAAATTTTTAATTTAAAAACAGTTAAATATGAGATCAAAACTTAAATGCATGGATGAAAATCTTGTAGTAATGCAATGTTAATTGTTTGCATGTATGAATATGAATGCATTGTATGTATTTGTGATACGCCTGTGAAAATGTTTGAAATTTTATATAAGCCTCTGTTTGGGTACAGGCAAAACTTTAGTTTAGGAAAAGTTGCATATCTGTTGAATGAAATGACTCTTCGTAGAAAAGTAGTGAATGAAGTTTGCATGTGTGATAAGAATATAGATGCATGTGTATATATTCTTGTGCATGTCTGGGATACAACATAACCACCTCTGTTCTTAGTTCTAAGTTTCAATAACCTGTTTAAAAATCCAATTCTTCTTCTCTAGGTATTATTAGGCTTTAAGATCTAGATAAGTTTGTTGTATGATCAAGATATTGGTCTTAAAAATGTTTTGAGAAGAATTGTTATTTTACTATCTGGAAATATGAATATATGATAAAAATTATCAAAATCATGTTTGAATCAAATGAAATAAGTGTTTGATTCACTTATACCATTCATTTCGTATATGGAAATCATGATTTTTTAAAACAAAAATCGGAATTTTTAATGAAGAAATGAGCGTTGAATTCGAGGTTGAACGGAATTGCCTTTTTCACCAAATTCTGGTGATTGGCGAAGCATTGGGTTTCGAAATTTTTGTCAAGGCTCACTGAAAGGTTGGAGAATTCAGGAAAAATGTTCGATCGAATTCCAGGTTATAGGGGATGGCTAACGACATCAAAATAGGGTTCAAGCTCGTCTACTATCGAACAAGTTCTCGAAGAAACTGCAGTGTCGTCAGGGCGATTCAGGCGATCGGTCTAGGGGGAAAGTGTTCGTGGGTTGTCGGAGCAACTTCGGCCAGAACTATGTGGCCTCTGGTGGCCTGAGGCAGCGAGGTGAAGGAATTTGGTCGATCGAGTTTTAATGTCAATCTGGGTTGAGAGCTCGATCGCGAGTTTGTCAATATCTTGGGATTCTTGGTGCTTTGGTGGCTGGAAGAAGCTATCAACGACTTGTCGAAGGTCGAAGGGATGATCGGAGGTCGATCAGTTGGTTGTGCACGTGCACGTGCACGTTAGTGGTGGGCTTAGCGTTGGAGAAGACGAAGAAGTCTCGGGTTTTGGCTCGTGCGAATGAAGGGAAGTCTCGAAGCAGATGAGTTTGGTGGTTGTCTCGGGACAGGCTCGAGATTTGCTAATGTTTGACTCGGGTTTTGCTGTAGGATAATCTGGGTTTAAATAAACGATGTTTTGTAAAAAGAAATCGAGTTTAAATTGTAAAAGCAAGTTTTTTCAAATAAATGAAAGTCAAGTTTTAGGAGTGTTTAAACTTATATAATTTAAATCTTAAAATGCTTAAGATAGTTGATTTTAAAGGAGTTAACTAAATTAATTTTGAATTGAATTCAAAGGAGTTCCAATATAAAATACTAGATCAAAGTTTTAAGAAATTTAAACAAGTTTTAAATAATTTAAATATATAAGTTTTAAAAGACTAAGGAAGTGGATTTGAAAATAATCTTTGTATTAAAATTTATTTAATAACTTTGAAAGGTTTCAAAGATTTTAAAGGTTAAAATTTAAATGTTGTAATTATTTAATTATAATAAAGATTTTATCTTAAGTAATTAAGATTTTGATTTATTAAAGGAAATTAATATGTGAAATTAATAAGGATAATTCATTTACTGAAAATGATTTAAGAATAGATAATAATTTAATTAAGATAATGATTTTCTTAATTAAGATATTTAAGTATAAATAGTTAAGAAATTATTTAATTAAATTTAAATAATTAGATAAATAATTAACTAAGTAATTAATTAGTGATTAGTTAGAGATAATCACTTATAAATTATTTAAGTATAAGTACTTGATGAAGTAATTAAGGAATAATTACTAGATGTAATTAAGTAAGGCAAACTATTTAATAAAGTGATTAAAGGATAATTATTTTATGAAAGTAATTAAATGGAAATGATTAATTAAGAGTTAATTACCTAGTGTTATTAATTAAATAATTTAGTTAATAAAGTTAATTAATGGATTAAGGTAATTAATTGTTGGTTAAGGTAAATAAATTGTTGGTTAAGATAATTTATTTAAAAAGTAATTAAGGGAAGTTAATTACTAATTAAGATTAATCAAAGGTGATTAATAATTGTGGTTTAATTAAGATTAATTACTTAAATGTAATTAATTTAAATAAATAAATAATTAAAGATGTAATTAGAAATCATTAGTTTATAATTAATTAATGATGTAATTAAGAGTTGATATTAAGATTTATTAATCAAATGATAAGTGATTAATTGTAATTAATTAAGGATTAAAGTAATTGATTATAATTAATTAATTAATGAAGTAATTAAAGGTTAATTACTGTATTTGATTAAGAATAATTAATTTGTGAAATTAATTAAAGATAATTACTTAAATGTAATTAAAGAATGATTAATCAAGGTGATTAATTAAAGTGGATAATTAGAGAAAGATTAATTAATTTATTGGTAATTAATTAATGATTATATAAGTAAGACTTATGATGAAGTAATTAATTTAATTTATTTTAAATTAATTTGAATAAAGTAATTAATTTAATTCACTTTAAATTAATTAAAGATAGAGATAGTTAATTTAATTCATTTTAAATTAATTATGTTGTGATTAAGTAAATCATTGCTTATATAAGAATGGATGACATTGATTGTCTTGAATGGATGTAATCTCAGAAATGAGATAAGATGTTGTGTGATATGAATGCTTGGTTGCATTATGATGATAATATAGATTAACTATTGTGATATTGATATGGATTACCTATTTGGTTATGAATCATCTGTTTAATTGATAATGTGATTATCAGTTGTGAATTGTGAATTATCTATCTGTATGAATATAGATAAGTTAAATTGTTTAAACCTTTAAACAACTTGGCCTAAAAAGATACGTTTTGGATTTCGATGAGACCGGGATCGGGTTTCCGTATACCGGAATTCCAGGTCTGGAGACCCGAATACCACATCGATCCAAATTAACGATAGGTCGTGAATCCCAAGTGAAGATGAAGATTTAGAGTGCAAGGGTTATTGTCGTTAACTCTGAGGGTGATTCCAAAACGAGTGTAACGAGATAATGCCTTCGGTTTCGTTCGAACCCGGAACGAACTTGTATGGATTGAATGCTTTCAGCACATCGTCAGGCGGACGATGAGCATTCTAAGTGATATGTTCTGATTAAAGGTAATCGTAACCTCAAGCCTCGTCAACCGGGAATGGCTAAAACAGGGGAGGTGCAGCAAGGCTTCGTGGGTAGCACCCACTGAGAGCAAGATAGATCCCTGTCTAGAGGTCCCTTTATTTTATTCGGCTTAGTGTGTGGTTGGTCGCGCCAACTACGGGATTGTCTTGTTCGGAATTATCCAGTAAGGGATGATTCCGGCTTTGTGTTGCAGGGGAGCGGGCGTACTCCTCGGTACGGTGATCTAGGCCACGTACTGTGACGGGCGGTACCCCAGTAGCCCTGCCATTGTATGGAATCCAAACTCCAATAAGTGCCGTACGTATTAGTTGTGCCCAACTATGTTGGAATGTGAGATGTAAGCATTTCAGCTATTTCTGTATTTTACTTGAAAACCCTAGACCTTATTATAATACAATCGGATTTCCTATCAAATGTTTTGGTTAGCGTAAGGTAAAAACTTACCATGTTTATGTGTGGGAAGTCTTACGTGATACCTTTGTTTTCAAAAGGTTTTGAAGTTAAACAACTTTAACCGTTTACTCACACCAGACCCATGTCTGACCCAAGTTGTTTATTTCTGTTTTATAAACTCTTGGGTACTCAAATTTTTACGAGTAGCCAAGGGATTCAGGTTAGCTTTGACGAGTAATCTGGAGGAGCAATGGAGCAGGAGGCTTCAGCGTTGTAGATATAGATAGTAGTTTCCGCTGTGTTGATCTTGTTTAGATCTTTGTTCTGTATTGAGATGTAATAACTAGACAGATGTTTATAACTGTCTAGTAAGTGATGTATCTATTGTGTAACTCTGATAAGTGTTGTATACTATGTAATAGATTATGTTATTAATATAATTTATTCGTTCCGCTGTGAGATTGTTGTAGTTATTTCTTTCTTTCTTCTCTTCTTTTCTATTTTCTACCCCTTTCTTTCTTCATAATGATGCGACTTTCTGGGCATAGGAAGTCGGGTCGTTACAAAAACCCAGTTAACACTTGCCCCCCCAAAGTACGCCTTTTGAATGAAAGGTGTGCTTTGTTTAAGAACAAGTTCTTGTCGCCAATCTTCGATAATTCAGCTTTTTAGCTGCTTTAGCCTTGGTGAATCGTCCCGTTCCTTTAGATTCTCTTGTCAGTCACAAGTTGTTCCAAACCAGTTAAATCCTAAGACTCTAGACTCTACCTAAGTGTAATCTATACATCGTAATCATTCTGATTTCATTCGGAGTTATTACACCATATATCTCTAATTAAATAATATGCTTCCAATTACATCGCATATTTCCAATTACATCGCATATCTCCATTTACATCACATATCACTAATTGTCCCATGTTTATTCAGAATTTACATCATTATCATTTTGCTTCTCATTCAGAGTTGTCATATCATATATCAAAATCACATTATATATCAAAAACCACATCATATATCAGAATCACATCATATATCGAGATCATCCTTTGTTCATCCAGGATTTATCAATTTTATTCTATTTATAAGGCATTCAAACCTTTATTAAATCAAATTTGTTTTAAGGCTCGATTTCTCCTAATCATTTAAGTTCAATGCGTGATCTCTCTGGATCGTTTAATGTTTTAAGTTAAGGGGATGATCTCTCCGGATCATTTGTTTGTTAAGTTAAGGGGGATTAAGTAAGCCCATCCACTCACTCTCCGGTGAGGGGACTTATTACTTGCACTCTGGTCCCGTCTCTCCGGTCGAGACTCTATGGCGATCAATATCGTACAAGTCCATCCACTCGCTCTTTGGCTAGGGGACTTGCACCTTGCACTCCGGTCCCATGGTGAGACTCTAAGGCGATCAATAATAGTCATCACAATCAATATGGATTTTTTAAAATTCAAATATTCAAATCAAAAAAAATAAACAGAAATCAAACAAGTAGGAATCAAAACAAGCAGAAATCCTAAATGTGTTCACCTCGGAAATTGACTCAGAGCATGCCTAGAGAACAATCTGGGTCTCATACACATGTAAGCGTTCCAGTCATTATTGTCCTAAATAGTCATCTCAAGCATCCGACACAGAACGTGCCTAGGGATCGTTCGGGACCCCGTACACGTGTAAGAAGCCTGAGATTATTATTGTCTTAAATAGTCATTTCAGGCATCTGACTCAGAGCGTGCCTAGGGACCGTTCGGGATCCCGTACACGTGTGAGCGGCCTGAGATTATTAACAGCAAAAAAAGAGTAGATAGAGAGTAAAGGACGAACCTACCACCTGTTCCAACTGTAGGGTTCTGGTTTCGATTCATGAAGTTGTGTATTTGTACTTTAGTTTTCTACTCTAGCTCTAACATCACCCGTTCCTGGCGTTAAAGCTTATCATAGATCCAAATCTTTCATGGCCCCAAGTCATGTGGGCATTATTTTAGTTTTTTTGCTCTAAATCTAGATGCTCCTGCATTGGGTTCTATTGTTGATTCCAGCGTTTCCCCAAAGTATCGGGTGCTCTGGGCATGGGAGCAAGACTCAATCTTGTTCCAATCCAACTCCGGCAGCTCCTGTGTCGTTCTTTGGAGTTTGATTTCAATTCCTTGTAGATCTAGCCATCCCTTGCTGCTCCATTCTCTAGAAGAAGCTATCCATCATTTCTTGTTTCCTAGACAAGATCCCATCTTGCATCTCCTTCATCATTATTTTCATTTCTTCTCTAATCACATAGATGGGTTGATGATAAATTGAGGACACCTCCTGGCTGCCCCCAAGCTCGGTTGACTTGCTACAGCTCAAGATCTAGTATTAGGCCTACTCATCTCTCTAAATCTTAGATTCAAACTTCAATTCTTCATATCTTTTTCAAGGTTCTCCGTGAAAGCACCAAATTGTTAACCCAATAAATGGATCAACACCCTGGATCAAGTGTGAAAGCACCAGTGTAGATAATCAACAACACAAATCTCAGATAAACAACAAATAAAAAGGAGAAGTAAGAAAAGAGACACAAATTTTTTATAGTGGTTCGGTTGACTTTGGCCTACGTCCACTTTAATCAAACTTTATTATGATTATACTAGTTGAATCTCTCTGGATATCAACTAGTTAGTCTTTAGATCTAAGTTACAATGAGTTAGAATAAGTCAAAAGTTCAAGGGTTGACTGGAGAATCACGGTAACCTCTTTGATGACTGTTGTGAGGGAAAAGAAAGTTGAAGAAGTGGAGGAATTCCAGTAGAGTAATGGCATCTCTCTCTTCGAAAAAGATCCATCTCTAGTTGTAGGTAGGTGAGTATTTATAAGGAAGTTCAGTGAGCATTAGGGCAGAAGTCCAGGTGTAGAAGAGTCCAGTTGTTATGCCAAGTCATCACTAAAAATCTCAAATCAACTTGAGGCATTTCTATGGATCACTAGCTATCCATAGGGGATGGATCGCTAGCTATACATCAATTTAGCATACTTTTCTACCAGAAGCATTTACTTAGTGCTACGAAGGAGCTCGGAAAGTTTGAGGGCGATCCGACTTATCTTGATAGATCGCTAGCTATCCATAGGGGATGGATCGCTAGATATCCATCCACTTAGCATGTTTTTTAGTGATCTTTGTTTGGTTTTCTTCCTATCTTCTATTTAAGTGCCTTGTCCAAATATCAAGTGTTTAGAGTTAGTTTGATCAACTGTCTTCATGGGTCATCTGGTCCAGAAGAATCATCCATATCTCGCTCAAATCTTAACGAAATTGAACGGAACTTTGCAGGAACACTCTAGAGGGTGTTAGGGAACCGCCATAAAAATTTAGGGTGGTGGGGCCCATTCTAGATGGGTCGATTGCGTTCCATCAAATCACTTCAAAATGACTTCATTTTTTTGTAAGCCTTCTCCTATGTTTTCTAAATGTTCTCCCAAAATTTCAAGTCAATCCGACTTCGTATGAGTTATGTAGGTCCATTTTAAGTGTTAGCACCAAAATTGGTTACTAACACCCTTAAATAGAATTGCGTAGAGAGATTAATGAAGAAAGTAAATTAAAGTAGAGAAGTAACACAGTTGAATGCAAAAAGAATAACAAAAACAAGAACACCAGATTTATAGTGGTTCAACATAATTGCCTACGTCCACTTTGAACATAATCTTCATTACTTTTCCAATCACTTGAGTACAGATACAATCCGTAAACAAACAACTTGAGTACAAATTTTAACAGAAAAGAAGTGAGTACAGAAAATGGCAGAGTATCCTTGAAGCTCTTGAAAAAAAGGTCCCTTCAACTGTGACCCCTGCACCTCTATTTATAGACGAAGATAGGCCGGTTCACCTGTGCAGGCCCATGACCAAGGTAGCTCGGCCCACAAGCGTTAATTCAAATTGACCAACCCAGGCAATGCCGAACCACTTTGGCCGAACCACGTGTTGCCGACCCTCTATGGCCGAACCGGGGTCGTCTCGTAGCTGACTCGAAGCAAGCTCTCAAGGGACCCAGAGCAACTTGTGGTGTATCTCGAAGCAAAACAATGCCGATCGCATCACCTTGCTATAGACCCCAAAAATATGCTAACTCCCTTGTTGTGCACCGAACCGGGTATGTCGATCCATATGTGCCGACCCATTAAGGCCGAACCATATCTGACCGAACACCTTAACTTTTCTACCATGACCGAACGATACATGCCGACCCACATAAGCCAAACCACTTACAGCCGATCCACATGATCCGACCTCTCCAAGGTCGAACCATCCAAACCAAACCTCCTAAACATGCCGATCACATCAAGGCCGACCCCAATGTAGTCTTTCATTATAGCTGACCTACTTTGACCAAACCATTGTTGCTGACTCGACCTAGTGCATATAACCGATCGAGAATAACCGACCGAGAACAGCCGAACCGCACTCCAAGTACCGACCCATCATCCATCACACATCGACCCATATTCATCAAGGCCGACTCAGAATAATCACCATTATGACTCGAAGTGGACCAATCCTTGACGTTACGCTCTCTTACGTTCAATTATAACTTCTGCAGCCTCCGTTTTGTAGTCGGGCCAAGGTGCCGGGTAACATTTGCCCCCCAAAGTACGTCTTGTTGCATACATGACGTGCTTTGAATCGAAGCAAGTTAAAGTCTCCATAAAGAAATCCATCATGTTCCCTAAATAGTCGTTATCCTTCAATTTCATCCTCCCAAAGTGTCGTATCCCTCTTAGGTTGTCTTGACGCTTGGTCGATTCCCAATAATATAAATCCGGGATTGCATTCCATCAGTGGCCATCAATGTCCGGTTCTACATGACTAGTAAGCTTTGGCTGTCTGATCCAGTCTTTTCTTTAATAACTCCAAGTGAAAAATCAATTTCTATTGATTTCAAGAAATCGAATTTTTTGAATATACACGTGCATGTTTGGGTAAAAGTTTTTGCCATTGGTTCCCGGATGCATTTTACATGCTCATGAGTCGTCATAGATTTCTTCTAGTGTGATTGCAATTTGATTGCAATTCCTTGTTTATATTTTTTGTGAAATAAGGGTTGTAATCAGCCACTCGATGAGAGGGACTCCAAGTTCTTCATGGATGACGACCTTGGAGCCGTAAGTAAGGGTGAATGGAGTATGGCAAGTTGCGGACTCACGGTGGTTCTGCAAGCCAATAATGCTACTGGTAGCTTATTTACCCATTTACCTCTAGCCTTTTCTAAACCTCTTTTTAGAATAGACTTTATGATTTTGTTCATAGCTTCAACTTATCAATTTGCTTGAGGATGAGCAAATACCGCAAATTTCTTTTCAATATGATGCCGACGGTAGAAGTTTTGAAATTTAGCATTGTCGAATAGGACTTCATTACTAGTTATAATGGTTCGTGGAAGGTCATAATGATAGATGACATTCCAGATAATGAATTTGATTATTTTCTTCGTCTTGGTCGTGGTTAAAAGTTCTGCTTCTGCCTATTTGGTGAAGTAATCAACTGCTACGATGGTGTATCTTGCAACACTTTTAGGATCGGCAAGAAGACGATGATGTCAATGACCTCAAGTGGTGAATGGCTATGGACTGGCCATTTGAGTAATTTCCATCGGCGAGGCTCTTGGATTTTTTGCAAACATCTTGCACTCGTCGCATTGTCTAGCATGATCAACCGCATCTTGATTGATAGTTGGCCAGTAATACCCATGGCAGAATATTTTCTTTGTCAGGGTTTGCCACCTGATGTAATCGCCGCATTCTTCTTTATAGACTTCGCTCAAGACCCATTTGATATCATCATAGGTGATACACTGAAGCATGGGAATGGATAAACTCCTTTCTACACATGACTTCTTCTTGGATGATTTTGTGTGAAGCTTTGAGGAGGATCTATCATTTTCTATTCCTCCGTTCAGTAAGAATTCCTCATTGTAGATAGTCCTTGATAGGAGTCAACCATGGTCCCTTTTTTGGCTCTACCTCCAAGATCTAGCCGATCTCCATCTGTCAATGCTTGGAATATTAAGTATTTCAACCGAAACAAAGTATGTCCGTTGCGCGTCCCTAAAACTGGCCAGCTTGGCCAGTGACTTGACTCTTTTCATTTCGTTCGTTGAGAATGTGTGTAATGATGTAATACGTGAAGTCGGCTAGTAGCTCTTGGACCCGGCCGAGATAAGGAGCAAGACAATGCCCCCAGCAAGGTTAACTTACCTAACTTTGCATACTACCAATCAGGAATCACAAAAGATATGTAAAGTTTCCACTCCAAGTTCTCTAGCAAGTTTGAGGCTGGCGGTCGAGGCTTCATCCTACGCATCGTTGTTTGTTACAAGGAAATCGAGTTTTAGGATGTAGCAGATCGATCGTTCCTAGGAGTCATTAACACGACTCCTGCGCCATAACACTGATCATTGGATGCCCTATCCGCGTACATTTTCCATCTATTGGTTGGTTTTCCACTACTCTTCGAGTAGTCGTCTGATGCAGTGAATTCAGATATGAGGTCTGCTAGTTTCCGTCCTCGGATAGCTCTTCGAGGGAAATAAGTGATATTAAATTGGCTTAGTTCGATATTCTATTTAAGTAGTTTTTCAAACGTCTCAGGTCGTTGTATGAAATGTCATAATGGCTGTTAGGCATAGACGTTAATAGGGTGAGCCTAAAAGTAAGAGCGGAGCTTTCATGATGAAATCAATAGACATTACGCTAGCTTTTGTAGCTTCGGGTCGATATTAAATGCATGGCTCGCGATAGTCGGTGAAATCACACATGCATGTCAGAATGGGTCCAAGGGAACATATCATCATTTATTCAGAGAAATCCAACTAATTCTTTTATCATCATTGCACTGAGTTGTGGTCTGATCTTCAGCACCCGTGAAGGGTCGTCATGGCTGATTGTAATGTCAACTGTCAACTTAGCGGGAGCAATCTCGGATTCTTTGAGTTCAGTTGTAACTATTTTGCGTAACATTCAATGTGAAATATGGTTGGAACGGTCAATGTTGATGGTCATTATGGTCGAATCCTAGAGTCTTGTCATGAGTTATTAAGTCTGATAGTAAAGGGCTCTGAATGCTCTGATCGATTATCTGCAAATGGCCAAAGATCAGGCTTAGAAGCATGTTGAAGAAAATTTCGAGTAGGGGTCAGCCTCGAGTTGCGTGAAGCTGCATAGCTAGATCTTGCTTTGATTTTGAATTTGCTTGTATATTCGAGTAACGCGCTTTCCATTCAACGCATTCATGATCCTTTCCCCATCCTTCGGGTTGGAGTGATAGTCAGTTTCCCATGAGTCTAGGCATTGATTTAATGCTTCTATCCCTAGGCATTCTTTCGGTCATAGCCTTGAGTAGTTGTAAACACTATATATAAGTTTCAATATTGAGCTATAGCAGCCAGCATTTGGATGATCACGCTTCTGCTCCGATTCTCGGGTTGATAAATGTACTACGTGGATGGTTGATTCTCGTCCAAGCTATGTTTATATTCCCACCTAAACTCTAAAGACATAAGGTTGATCGATGAATAGTCGGTTCACATTCATCCTGCTTCTCACTCGTGCCCCCAAGTCTGGGGCATATACCAATAAGTAGGAAGGCCATCCATGTCCACTTTAGCTTTACTCTCTTTCCTGTTGAATCGTGGAATCAGGTCAGTTGATGGGAGGCTGAGTCTCACATATCCTGGATTGTATTGTGGTTTTTCATTCCAAGGGGAATACTTCGATGCCTCTTCAGTTTTTGGGCGTAAGTTGGGTACTGGACAGTCAGCCACATCCACTTTGGTTCATGTTCTGTAATCAGATCTCGGGGCAAAGTTGGCTCAAGTGAAGTCGGGTCATGCTCATCCAGTTTCATACTCCTCCTGACGGATCGAAGGAGGGTGCTGGAGAATTAATGACCAAGTCTTCGTGGTTTACACTCCTTTCCACACTCTGGTGGTCATAGTTTTTCAAGGGACATTCGGGTCACATTCGTATGTGCTTGGTGCGGATCGATATTGACCCTCAATTTGAGGTATGATATAGTCGGTCGCTTGTAGCTTTGAGTGCCGTTTCGATTGGTTCTGTATTGAGGCCTCCTTGCAGTCGTTGCCTTAAGTTGTAAAGAACGCCAAGCTAGAGCTATAATGAGCTGTCGTATTCAGCTTTTCGTGATTTGTACTCCTGCTCCCAGCATTGATTTGGCCAGGCCACAAGTCGGATGGTCGAGCTCCATCCTTAGCGAGTTAATACTCCTGCCGATTTCAGGCCGAAGTTTGCGGACTAGAGAACGGTTGGAATCCACTCATCTATTTATCGATGTTCATACGCCACTCTGCATTCTGGTGACTTAGAGTTATTCTTCCCCCGGTCAACTTGCGCCCAATTTGTGTTCATGCTTCGGTCCACGCTCCGAGGACTTAGAGATTTGTCGAACGATTTATGCTCTAGTCCACAGTTTGGGACGTAGAGATTTTCGTCAAGTCATTTATACTCTAATCCGCGCTATGGGGACTCCGAGTACTCTAGTCCACTTCAGGGACATAGAGATTTTTCTCAAATCGTTTATACTCTAGTCTGCTTTAGTGACTTAAAGATTTTTATCAAGTCGTTTATACTCTAGTTCGCGCTCCGAGGACTTAGAGTGCTCTAGTCCACTTCAGGGACTTAGAGATTTTTGTCAATTCATTTATACTCTAGTCCGCGCTCTGGGGACTCAGAGTACTCTAGTCCGCTTCAGGAACTTAGAGATTTTTCTCAAGTCGTTTATACTCTGGTCCACGCTTCAGGAACTCAAAGTACTCTAGTCTGCTTCGGGGACTTAGAGATTTTTCTCAAGTCGTTTATACTCTAGTCCGTGCTCCGGGGACTCAGAGTACTCTAGTCCGCTTCAGGGACTTAGAGATTTTTGTCAATTCATTTATACTCTAGTTCGTGCTCTGGGGACTCAGAGTACTATAGTCCGCTTCAGGGACTTAGAGATTTTTCTCAGGTTGTTTATACTCTAGTCCGTGCTCTGGGGACTCATAGTACTCTAGTCCACTTCAGGGACTTAGAGATTTTCGTCAAGTCATTTATACTCTAGCCCGCACTCTGGGAACTTAGAGTACTCTAGTCCGCTTTAGGGACTTAGAGATTTTCGTCAAGTCATTTATACTCTAGTCCGCGCTCTGGAGACTCAGAGTACTCTAGTCCGTTTTAGGGAGTTAGAGATTTTTCTCAAGTCGTTTATACTCTAGTCCGCGCTTTGGGGACTCAAAGTACTCTAATCCGCACTCTTGGGATTTAGAAATTTTAGAATCGTTTATACTCTAGCCTACGCTCTAGGGACTTAGAGTAATCTAATCCGCACTCTGGGGATTTGGAGATTTTAGAATCATTTATACTCTAGCCCACGCTCTGGGGACTCAAGGTACTCTAATCAACACTCTGGGGATTTGGAGATTTTTTGTTGAGAGTAGTCGTATTTCCACCCGTTTGATTTGTACTTTATTTACTGTGTCGAGGCTAATGTTGTCGAATGAACGGTCGAACCACGTTTGCTCATGGAATGGGATTCTACCCCAATATCAAGGATGAAACTTGAAAAATAGATGGTCGATTCTCGTCCGCTTGGTGATTGTAGCTCTTCCAATCAAGTCAAGGAAGGAGGTATATGATAAATGGCTAATCACATCCATGCTGGGGTTGGATAATCAAGTCTTGCACAATTTGCTTCGTGTCTCTTTATAGAAAACAAGGATAATAGATTAGTGAGCAGACAAATTAAGTCGCATATGTTTTAGGATGCATTCGTGTCCATGTATTGAGAGCAGTGGTTGACGAGTAGGTAGTCCATCACAGGCACTTCAAGTCGGGCTTTCGAAATGCTTCTTATATTCAGGGCAGGAGTTGACGTGTAGATGATAAAATCACATCAACTCTGTTTAGATCCCGGCATCACTGAGCTTCAGGAGAGGCATATGTATTTTGTCGAACTTTGTTTTTTGACTCGATTTGAGTGGATAATTGGGCCATATTCATTCCAAGCCTTGCTTAGGTCTCCAAGCCAAATGTGGAGGTCGATGAATGGATGGTCGGTCATGTTCGCTTTGTATTTGGCTTTGTCCGTGACGAGCTTTTCAATCACTAGTCCTTGTCCCCAAATCAAATGCACATGGTTGATGATGAGCGATCGAATCATGCTCGTCTTGATGAAAGTTTTTTTGAAAATAGGGGTCATACCCGATCCATATTTTTTTTGGTATAGGGACCGGTCAAATGGTTTTTTGAGAGAGGGATCGGTATACGGTAAAGGGATCGGTATACACTGGATGGATCGATTTACATGCGATCGGCAACACTAGGTCGGTATACACTGGGTCAGTAACACCGGGTTGGTATACACTAGTATACTCCGGGTCGGTGTACACCGGGTCGGCACCGGGTCGGTATACTCTGGGTCGGTATACACCGAGTCGGTAACATCGGGTTGGCACCGAGTCGGTATACACCGGGTCAGTATACTCTGGGTCGGTATACACTGGGGCATTCGATGCATGTGGTTCTTGAAGCGATCGGCGCATACGGTTTTTGGAGCGAATGGGACATATGGTTTTTGGAGCGATCGGTATACAAGCTTTTCAGAGGGATCGGTATGTAATTGACCGACCCACAAGCATTAATTCAAATTTACCGACCCAGGCAATGCCGAACCACTTTGGCCGAACCACGTGTTGCCAACCCTCTATGGCCGAACCGAGGTCGTCTCGTAGTTGACTCAAAGCAAGCTCTCAAGGGACCCGGAGCAACTTGTGGTGTATCTCGAAGCAAAACAATGCCAATCACATCACCTTGCTGTAGACCCCAAAAATATGCAAACTCCCTTATTGTGCACCGAACCAGGTATGCCGATCCATATATGCCGACCCATTAAGGCCGAACCATATCTGACCGACCCACCTTAACCTTTCTACCATGACCGAACGATACATGCCGACCCACATAAGCCGAACCACTTACAGTCGATCCACATGATCTGACCTCTCCAAGGCCGAACCTTCCAAACCGAACCTCCTAAACATGCCGATCACATCAAGGCTGACCCCAATGTAGTCTTTCACTATAGCCGACCTACTTTGACCAAACCATTGTTGCTGACTCGACCTAGTGCATATAACCGATCGAGAATAACCGACCGAGAACAGCCGAACCGCATTCCAACTACCGACCCATCATCCATCACACATCGACCCATATTCATCGAGGCCGACTCAGAATAATTGCAATTATGACTCAAAGTTGACAAATCCTTGACATTACGCTCACTTACGTTCAATTATAACTTATGCAGCCTCCGTTTTGTAGCCGGGCCAAGGTGCTGGGTAACATTAAGTTAGCTGATTCTGGCCAAACAACTTGAATCAGATGAGTCTTCACTTCTCGAGATAGATTGTTTGGCATGCTATGAAACTTGACAAGCGTGCTTAGAAATGGTAATGAATTATGATGCAAGGGGTTTGGAGGGTCCATGAGCAAGCCATATGGATCTCTAGCGATCCATAGGTGATGGATCACTAGCAATCCATCACCTTAGCTTATTTTGGCATCTTTCCTCTTGGGTCTTTCTCTTCTTCTTTTTCTGGTCGTTTTGGCTGATTCTTTAATTGTTCTAGCGTAGTCTGAATGTTCTAATTCTTATTGAATTCTGATGGGTTAAAAACCCAGTTAACACTAGTTGACATCACATGGACTCTCTTGGGCCACTTAATACTTCTTTATGGAAAGGCGGACTCTTAATCAGTCACTTAATACCTCATCCTGAAGCGGACCCCTATCGAGATACCACCTATCATGCCAAATGACTTACCCCTTGACCATTTACTACTTCATTTGAGGAAAATAAATGGGCTTTCAAACAAACATTTAATACCTCAAGACCCCGAAGCAGACCCTTTGTATTACGATCCATACACATAATGACGTCTCACATTAGTCCGACTATTCATAGGAACTGATAGCCAGATTAGCTGGATAGATTTACCCTATAGAATTTGGCACTAACTTCACATCATCACAAATACTTATCATATGAGATGTCTCGCATCAGTCCTCAAGTCACACTACTAGTAGCTAGATTAGCTAGGCATACTTTATGTGCCTTTTGACTGACCTTGCATCCTTATGACTTAGCCATAATTTAAATACTCTATATATATAATACCCATCTCACCGTTCCACAATTAAGGCCTTATAAGGAATCTTCCTTATTATGCCTTAAAATATTAATTACTTTCCTAAGCAGGATTTAATGACAATTATCACCTAATTAACTACACGATTATATATTAAAATTATATGTATTACACTAGTTAATATATAAATAAATATCCATTTATTATTCTATGCATGCGGAGATTACACCCTAACTGATGTTAAATGTCAATTTAATTGACTTATCTCATATTAAAACAATGGAATAAAAAAATGGGAACTTACAATTTAATCATTTCTATGTTCTATTCAACTTCTTTTACATGAATTTAGACAAGGGAAATTCTATTAAATTTTGTAGAAATAGGCAGTTTAAAGTACGAATAAAGATTCGTCCTTTACACACCATTTCTCAATTAAATCCCTTAATCAGACCGAAGAAGAAGAATAAGAAGTGGAATAAAATGTAGAATATATAAACTACAAAATCCACAAAACTCCATTATTTTATCACAAAACAATTAATATTCCAATCTTAAAATTGACATTTCGCTTTGAGGGAATTTTGGGGATTTTTAATATGATGTTTTCGTAATCCAAAATTTCCTAAGGCATATATCAAATCCAACCATATATTCAACTACTAAAATAGAAAAACTAATATTTCCACTCATAGTTGGTCCTTAGCTTGGCATCCCTTTGGATTTGCAACACCATTATAATCTCCTTTAGACCTATTCTTTTTGATGTATACAACAAGGGATTTGTATATATTAGATTTAGAAAGGTTAGAGGAGAAGATGTTTAGAAGTTAAATGATAAACAAAGATAGGTATATAGGATTTCTTACCTGAAACTCTAATGGAGTTTTTTAAATCTAAGAAAATATGAACTGACAGAGCTTTGCTGATGTTCCTAAAATATTTGTAAATGAAAGTAGAGAGGTAGGGTTCTATTTATAGAGGTTGAAATGTACCAGAACTGTAGCATGAAAATTGGTTAAAAATGGATAAATCTGAAGCGTCTAACCATCAAAAAACACTAGCCTCCACCCTGAGGAGCGGTCGACCGCCCTCTATATACTGATCGACCGCTAGGGGTCGACTGGTTGAGTCTAGAGGTCGACCGCTTATGTTATTTTGGGAACATTTTATTATTTTCCATTGGATATTATTTTATTCCTTAATTAACTTTTAACTTTAACTGTTAACTTTAATGTTTACTAAACCCCCAAGTCTAATCATAGTTAATTTTTGAAATTCAAACTTTAAATTTAATTGCTCATTTGAATTTGAATTCGAATTAAACTAATTTAAATTTGAAAACTTCAAATGCCTATAAATTCTTCGTCTATGCTCCATTTTCAGCATTATATACGGAAATTGATCGGAATTTTGCCATGAACGCAATAACATAATTTTCATGGTCAAATTCCAACTTTTGCATAATTTACATTTTTTTCCCTACCCTAATTAATTGAATTTCTCTAAGTTTACTTATTTAATTAGGGTTGATTTTACGAGGTGTTACACGATCCATACCCGTGGATCTGTATCAATCCATAAAACTTGCTCAAAATCACTATATTTTCATCATACTACTTAGCCTTGATGCTAGAAGCCTATTCCAAGCTTCATAGATCGGTCGCCTATCATTTGCTATCGAATGTCTCAAGCACTAGAAATCAGCAACTCTACTTCTCCGCCAATCCATCCTTTGGACTTAGAAACAAGCTCATAACCATGCAAACAAGATGGAAATCCTGAAGCTAACCATGAGTCGAGTCTAGAAAAAAAATTCAAAATGATCCATATGGCAGTCTTATGGATCGGTACCGATCCAAGTCCATGGATCAGTACCGATCCATGGATATTGATGAGGTGTCCGTCGTTTTTCTCAAGAGAACTAGTCTAGGCATGGAAAATAATGTGGAGATCGTGGTGGCGAGTTTTCATGCAACCTCAAGCTATAAAAAGGAGTGCAGGAGCTCATTTTTTAGGATCTTTTTCACTTATCTACAAATTTCCTATAATTCTCTTATACTCCCATGGATCCACACCGATCCATAAAAATAGAAGTGTAAACAGCACCATAAACCATCAACAAAGTTAAATGGGCGTAGGAAATGATTAGTCAAACCGCTATAAAGCTTTGGTGTCTTATCTATTATATATTTTTATCTAGTTTCTTCACTCTTTTCTAAATTATACTCATTTGGATGTCTGTCCCATTTTTGGTTCAAACTATATATATACACATTTGTGAAAATGAATTATTAACTTTAAAATTATTTTTAAATTACAATATATATATATATATATATGTAAATATTTTAAATCTAAAAAGTATTGTTCAAATTTTGATAATATATTAAAATAATTTTTTTATATTTGGGAATATTTTTATTTAATTTTATTTATTTCTGTACAAAATTTTAAATCTAATAAATATTTAAAAAAACCATTTTTTGATGTGGGCATTATTTTATGTATATATATGTCATATAAGTTATATATATTTCACTTATGTATTAATATATATATATATATATTAGAAAATTATTTATAAGTATATGTATGTGTGTGTGTATTCATATGAAAAGAAAAAAAATCAAATTTTATTTTCGGTTTCTATAATAGAATAAATAAATAAATTTATTCTTTTATTAAAATGATTTTGCACTTATTCACATTCGTATATACGTATATAGTTATATGCATACTTTATAAATTCATTATATATATATATCAAAATTATATATATCTGTGTCTGTGTGTGTATTTGTTATATTTTGTATCTATAAATTAAAGCACATAAGCATACATTTGGATGATATATTTGATATTAGAGGGGCTAACAAGTCCACTGCGGTATAAATCCCAACACTTATACACGGGCATGTCAAACCTTGCACGAATGGCTATGTTATATATGCACATACATATATATGTGTATATGATACATGTATATATATAATATAACATTAATTACATAATATAAAACTACATTATAAATTTAAATAAAATAACGATTTTATTAAAAGTAAATTAGAAATGTTCTAAATAAATTAGACTTCGTAGTCCCAATAAAGATATAGAATGGTAAAAAAATTGAAATTCGCTTATTTCTTCCACTGCAGGTTGGCCCGGTTTCAATAATTATATCAAAGCCAAGTAGCCTATGCGGTCTAAGTTAGTCATGTTAGGATTAACTAATTAAGCTCACAGCCAAATTAGGAGGGTGTCTAAGAAAGGTAATGTCTAGGCTGGATTGTTGGGTAACGAAGTACCCTATCATACCTGGTTACCGGCCTGGCTCGAACAATTATATGAACCCAAAGGTTGCCCATAATAGGAAAGGCCTAATTTGAATCAGGCCTTAGGCTAATTCCAAAGTTGTTTTGAAATTAAAATTAAAGTTTTAAATTTAAATTTTAAATTTTAAATAAATATAAATGTTATAACATAGATTTTCAAATTGTTTTGAAAACTAAAATAAAATTTTAAATCTAAAAGTTAAATTTAAAATAAAACACATATTATTGTTATAATATAATTTTTCAAAATGTTATAAAATTAAATTCAAAAATATATTAATTAATTAATAAATAAATGAATTGATTAAATAAGTTAATTAATTAAATATATATACATGTACAATATATATAATTATAAATTTTATTTTATCTTGAATTGTTTAAGACAATATGAGTATTGATGTGTGTATAAAAGAATTTTTGAATTAATAAAATTTATTAAAATTGTTCGATTAAATAAATAAATTAAATGTTAAATAATAAGTTAAAATACATATATACAAGATATATGTGTATTACTGTAAAGGTTATAGTGTATGTATATCCAATATAATATGTTATAAATGAATAATATAATAATTAATTAAAGTGTTAATTAATTAAATTAATTAAAGTGTTAATTAATTAAATTAATTAAATGAGATTTAATTAATATAATGTTATACATAAAATATTATATAAGTTTAATAAACTATAAAAGTTATATAATAGTAAAACTTATATAATATAAATGTATAAACTATAGGTGGAACATTAAAGAAACCGTAAATAGAGTTAAGGAATAAATACATACGTAATTGTACGTATACCGTGATTTATGATGTATCCAACACTTGAATCATGAGAATATTTCATAAGAAATACATTATTCCATAAGTCAATATCACTCAATTAGATATATTGATGATTATGGATCTTTAACATATGTGTTGTCCTCCATTATTTATATACTAATAAATTACTCGCATACTCTGCAGTTGTTGAGAAAACTCAAGATAGAGATATTATGCGTAGTATTATTAATATATTGACTAGATGAGGTAAGATAACTATATGTGTTTGTTGAGCAAACTCAAGGTATATACACTATGCATAGGCCATCACGAAATGGTAGGTACGAGTGAATAATTTCTTTCGATTTGTTAAGAAAACTCAAGGTCGAAACGAGATTAGGACAAACAACCATGGGTTAGAAGTTGTATATGATACAACCCAATAAAGAGTTATCCATCATTTATGGGGCTATAACTTGTTGAAAAAACTCAAGGTCGGAATCCCAAGACAGGTATGTCCTAACAACCAGCACCGAAGTCGAAAGACTTCTATGTTTTGTCTTAGGGTTTGGAGAAACATAAAAGACTATTGAGAGCCTTATTAGAAAAATGAAATGATAGCATTTAATATTTCTGATATTGTAAGAAGATTTGCTATATAATGTTACAATAATCTACATTAATAAATTTTTGCATTAAATATAATTGATAAAAATTTTATCAGTTAGAAGATATATAAATGAACTAAATTAATATTGACAAATAGAAATATAAAATAAACTTACTAATGAATTTTTGCATGTTGACCCATGCAAGTGCTTAATTATACAACCACTAAATATATTAGTAACTTGGTTATTTACGAGTTTACTTTCCTGAAACTAGGTATCATCTTTAATGAGTTTCGAACTCTAAAAGCAATACAAGAGTATGGATATTTGATCCATATATGATCATATATAAATGTTATATGCTGAACGATCACAATTCGTAATGTACTAAATCTTGATGAAAATAGTTCGTTGAAATAAGCAAGTAAGCTGTAGTGTGAGATCATTATCCAATATGGTTGATTACAATAATGATCTTATTGTGTTAAACGTAACACTAGATCAAAGGCTACAATATAGATCTAGGAATTTGATCACTGAAATGTCAGCTTGATCAGATGACATGAAGTGCAGTTTATTTAATATCCTTAAAAGTTAAGGAAAATCAATGCATTTTTATGAAGAGTTCATTATGATATAGTATTAAGGATCTCATTTGAATGGTTCGACCGTTTAGGAAGAAAATCGAATGCAACGGTTAGGGTAAAGAGAGCGAATGGTCAATTTTGCTTCATAAAGAGATATAGGAAACGAGAATTGTAAAATAATAGTTGGTATATAACATTAGAATGAGAAATATTATTTCTATTCCAAAATATATTTTCATATAGAAAATTGTTTTTTATGAGATTTATTCTTCTGAGTTTAAGATATTTGATCTAAAAACTCTTTACAGTAAAACTGGCTACAGTTGATGGAATAAATAGTCTACATTAAGTGGTTGAATGAACCACCATATTTCGTACGCTATTATAGTAATGGGAGAAATAGTGACGGTTTTCCATATAGCACTTATTGGTTGCATCAAGTTACAAAAATTATTTTTGTAAAACATATCAAACATTATTTATGAAATAATAATTGTCTTTTAGTGTTGACTGAAAACCATACATATTTTTATTTTAATATGAATATTCATTATAAAATAAAACTATTGTATTGGTATTTGTGGTGCACTGGAAAATACAGAAGTATCTAAATTTAAATGCAATTATTTTGGAATTGTGGACTAAGTCACAGTTTTGAGAAATAATTTGATTATATAATTATGAATCATATGATATTAGTTAATTATATCTCAAATAATTAAGGGAAAAGCACCCATTTAGTAGGGGCATGATAAGAGTGAGAGAAATGCGGAATATGGATCTTAAGGCTAGGAATAACACTAGAGGGGGGTGAATAGTGTTTTTAAGAAATTACTAAATCTTTTTTAGTTAATGTTAATTTGAACACAAATGTATGCAAAATTCAAACACAGATATAATCACAGAAACAAACACAAATGCAGAAATAAAGTAAATGCAATAAAGGAAAGAACACACCGGATTTTATACTGGTTCGGAGTTACCCTACATCCAGTCCCACACAACTAAGTACGGATTTCCTTTCAAAAGCAATTCAACAATTACAACCCTCGATTTCAAGGCTACGAGGTATACCCTTCAGAATCACAATCCTCTGGGTAGAGATACTTGATTTTCGGGGCAACAAGTTCACCCAATTGATTTCCATGACTACAATCACACCTTTTCTCGCTTGATTAATTTCCAAGGCTACAATCACACCTTTTCTCGCTAATATATTACAAAGAAGTCTATAACTCTGAATAGCACTGAGAACCTTGTAGAGATAGTGATGGAGAATCAAACTAGAAGTAATCGAGTATGATTCGATGTTGATTTCGGCAGAGTAATGGTATGATTTTGTATTAAGAAATGTGGAAGATGAAGAGGAGTGAAAACTAGAAAAAAGTGATTGAAAATTCATTGAAACTGACCCCTATTTATAGAAAATCAACAGCCATGACCATTCATGAAGAGTTATGGCGAATAGACACTTCTTTTGAAATTTGAATTTGAACTTCAACTGTCACTATGTCGACATAGTACCTAGGGGCATGTCGACATCCCTCAGCCAAAATTGATATTTTGAATTTCTATAAAAATAATATTTATCTTATATAAAAACTATTTAAAAATTTATAAATATACTTTAATATAGTTAAAATTTATAAGTAAATATAAAGAACAATATATACATAATTTAACTATAATTTTATATTTAAATCTAAGTATAAATATTAAAAGTTAAATATATTATTTGAAAAGACAGTTAAAATCAGGAGTAATTTGACTTTGAAATTAAAGATGTTTTGAGGCTAAAATTATTTAAAATCAGGATAGAGAGTTTTGAATCTTTTAAAAGGAAAGGTTTGCAATCATTTTGAAAACAAGATAATTTTGTAAAATCATTTGAATTAAAATTAGTGGATACAAAACAATGTCCCACTAGATTTTCATAGGTTCCATCCTACTTAGGGTTCCATCCCTTCAACGGGCTCGAAGTGCATTCCATTCCACGAATAAATTGGATATTAAGATGCCAGTGCTTTTCTACGAGTTTTAACAAATATTCCTAATAAAACAAACTTAACCTTGAACTCTTGAACTCTTGATAATCTTGATACTCATGAGTCTTCTATCTCTATATCTTGAATCTCTATACTGTACAGTCTTCATTCTTAATACCCGCATGGTTAGATCCTGCTTATACATATATATCTAAACTTGTAATGTTAGTATTTATATTTTATAATCTATTCTAAGGTTGTTGTCATCAAAACCATCATCTCATGGACTAACAATCTCCCCCTTTTTGATGATGACAACCTTTGTTTATAAAATATTCCTTCTATTCTAATAACTCTAATAACTCCCCCTTAATCTATGCCTAACTATCATATTTTATATTTCTCCCCCTTTGTCATCAACAAAAAACTATCTCTAAACTATATAACTCCCCCTTAATGTAATACTCTATGACATGTGATTATAATGATAGTGTTATCATAAATAATCAACACTTAGATCTAAAACTAAAACTTAGTCCTAAACCACTAACTATAAAACTCCCCCTTAAACTAATACTAGAACAAAGTATAGTAAATGAATTGTGAAAGATATTAACTTAATTATACTATAATTATTCAATAAATATGTATAAATATATTTCAGACAATACAACCAACACACATCAAAACCAATCATGTCAGACAAGTCAAACAAATCAATCAAGTCAATCAAATCAAACAAGTCAATCAAGTCAAACAATTCAAACAAGTCAATCAAGGCAAACAAGTCAATCAAATCAACCAAAAAACTAATAATCCTATATTATAAGACATTACTACAACCTCCTCCTAAATAAAATACACTCGTTATATATACATGTATGTAATATGTAGTTTGTAAAGCAGTATGAAGTGTATAGCATATGCAATGTAGCATGAGATAACATGCGAAATGAAGTGCGACTTGTGATGCAAATGATTATAATATGCATTGTAAAATATGACGTAATATGCAATGAAATGTGATATGAAATAGAATGCATAATGATATGTAATAAAATGACAATGAAGTAAAATAATTTGCAAAATGATATGATGATATATATAATACGGTAAGAGATGTTCAGACTATAAGATAAACATGAGTGATAAGTAATATCTAGTTGAAAAGCATATATATATATATATATCTGGGTATGTGTGTGTGTCTATATATGTATGTATGTATGTATACATATATCAAACTATTTATTATAAATCACTTCAACCAAACAAAGGTAAAACACACCAATTACTAGACTTAAGTTAAGAAAACTAATGAATGGGATTGAAATAGTTGTAAAGAGTTTAAAGGTAATAAATGGTATTAAAACTATAACATATTCATGAAAGGTAGTAATCACACTCAATATCAATATTTAGAAACATGTTTAAACATCTTTTAAATTTTTAAAAAATATCATAATAAAATATTAAATAAAAAGATTGAAAAACTAAAATAAATAAGATCTTAGTCTATCATACCAGGCTCTAGGAGCTTGTTTTAGACCATATAAAGCTTTCTTAAGTTTGTACACAAGGTTTGGTAATTTATCATTTTCAAAAAGTGGTGGTTGTTCAACATATACTTCTTCTTTTACAAATCCATTTAAAAATGCACTTTTAACATCCATTTGAAAAAATTTGAAATTATTATGATTTGCGAAAGCAAGTAGAATCCTAATGGCTTCTAATCTTGCTACAGGAGCAAAGGTTTCGTCACAATCTATTCATTCTTCTTGACAATAACCTTGGGCGACTAATCGTGCTTTATTTCTAACGACTTCACCTTGTTCATTCATTTTATTTTTATAGACCCATTTAGTTCCAATTATAGTTTTATCTTCAGGTCTAGGAACAAGTTCCCAAACTTCATTTCTAGTGAATTGATTTAATTCTTCTTGCATAGCTAAAATCCATGAATCATCATTTGATGCTTCTTTAGGATTTTTGGGTTCAATAAATGATATAAAAGCTACATTACTCATTTGACTTAGTTGATTTCTAGTTTTAACAACAGATTGCATATCTCCAAGTATATTTTCTATAGGGTGATCTTTTGAAAGTCTAATCCTTTTATTAGGATGATTTAATTCATTATTAGTTTCAGTTGACTCTTGGTTTTGAGTAATTAAATCCTCTTCATCATTTGTAATTTCAAAATCTTTTAAATTTTCATCAAACGAAACATGCATTGTTTCTTCGATGGTGTTAGATCTTAAATTAAAAACTCTATAAGTTTTACTTTTATTAGAATATCCGATAAAGATTCCTTTGTCGGATTTAGGATCAAATTTATCCAAATTATCTTTTGTATTTTAAATAAAACATTTACTTCCAAAAATTCTGAAGTATGATACCTTAGGTTTCTTTTCATGAAGAAGTTCATAAGGTGTCTTATCAGTTAAAGGTCTAATTAAAATTCTATTCAAAATATAATAGGCGGTAGCAACAGCTTCTGCCCAAAAGTGTTTTGGTAAATTACTATCTGAAAGCATAGTTCTCGCACACTCTTGTATCGTTCTATTTTTACGTTCAACTACTCCGTTTTGTTGTGGAGTTCTTGGAAATGAGAAATTGTGAGTTATTCTTTTCTTATTGCAGAATTCCTCAAACTTTTCATTTTCAAATTCACCACCATGATCACTACGAATAGTTATAATTTTTAAAGATAATTGATTTTGAATCCTTTTTGTAAAGTTTTTTTTAAAACATTCAAAAGTATTACTTTTATGTTTCAAAAAATGTTGTCCATGTAAATCTAGAATAATCATCTACAATTACAAAAACATATTTACTATGATTTATTGACTGAATTTGAGATGGACCAAATAAATCAAGATGAAGTATCTCAAGGGGTTTTGAAGTTGAAATCATGAATGAATGTATGCTTTTCTACTTAGTATAGTTGTAATAAATTAGTTGTAGATTTTATTTGAAAGAAAACACATTTTAAAAGATTTAAAAAAAAAATTGGACTTGTATAACGATATTTATACTATGGTGTGTCGATATATGGACCAAAATATCAAAACTTATTTCTATACCTAACTAAATGCATAGATATATATATTTCTAAATAAAGATGAAATAATAGTAAAGCGTACCAATTTTTGCACTCCATCTTTCTAACTTTGATGTTCGTTCATTGTCGTGAACCACACATTTATATCTTTCCGAATTTAATGACCAGATCTGTTCTGTTGCGACGGGCTCGTTTTTCTGATCATCGTAGTATATTCATTTGCTGAATTTGAAGACCGTATGAGAAAGATACGGATGATTTAGTAGATCGATCAACTTGGTGCCAAAACTTTGAATTCGAATTTTGAATGAATGGACACTTGAACTACTATAAATAGGCCCAACGGTCACCACTATTCATAAAAATTCATCTTCTTCTTTTTCTTCCCGTTTTTCTATACACTATTCAAACTTCTAGAGGGCATATCTCCTTCGTTTCTTAACGGAATTGGATGAAACCAGCGACAAATCGAAGAGAAAGACAAGGACTACGATCTAGTAATAGTTTGGTGTCGAATTTGGATGGTATTGTGATGCAACAGGTCGAACAGTAGAAGAAATGTAAAAGATCCCGTACACAGTTTTTAAGTTTTGGATAGCCAACTTCAAACTGTCATATCTCACTCAATTTTGATCGGAATTTGATGATCTACCCATCAAAACGACCGCGAGAACAAGAACTACAATCTAAAAAGGAGTGGGAACAAAAAACTCAAATCTGTGGATGCATTTTGAAGAATACCTTTGACATTTTTGCCTTCTTTTTCTCATTGTTCACCAAAACTTCATTTGACCATAACTTGGTCATTTCTTGACAGATTCACACGAAACCAGTGACATTGCGAAGCAGATGGAGAGAAGTACAGTATCAAATCAAGTTGTAGATGAGAACCCAAAGTTTTGAATTGATCTGGTATCCATTTCTTTGTCGATTTCCATTATATATCCATTTGTTCTTCTTGATCGATGAATGATTATCTGAAATCTTTTAACCAACAGTCATTAGACATAATTCTTCTCCTGCAAAACAAGATAACTTTTCAAAGAATCAAGTGACTTTTCAAAATAACTAAATATAATTTAAACAGCAATATCATGATGATTCTGTGACATATTCATATGAAAACAGTGTTAATAATTTTATAAAAAAATTGCCATTTTCAAAATTTTCAAAATTCAGATTATGAATGTTTGAAAACCTTGCTCTGATACCAAATGAGAGAAATGCGGAATATGGATCTTAAGGCTAGGAATAACACTAGAGGGGGGTGAATAGTGTTTTTAAGAAATTACTAAATCTTTTTGAGTTAATGTTAATTTGAACACAAATGTATGCAAAATTCAAACACAGATATAATCACAGAAACAAACACAGATGCAGAAATAAAGTAAATGCAGTAAAGGAAAGAACACACCGGATTTTATACTAATTCGGAGTTACAATACATCCAGTCCCGCACCACTAAGTACGGATTTCCTTTCAAAAGCAATTCAACAATTACAACCCTCGGTTTCAAGGCTACGAGGTACACCCTCCAGAATCACAATCCTCTGGGTAGAGATACTTGATTTCCGGGGCAACAAGTTCACCCAATTGATTTCCAAGGCTACAATCACACCTTTTCTCGCATGATTGATTTCCAAGGCTACAATCACACCTTTTCTCGCTAAATATATTACAAAGAAGTCTATAACTCTGAATAGCACTGAGAACCTTGTAGAGATAGTGATGGAGAATCAAACTAGAAGTAATCGAGTATGGTTCGATGTTGATTTCGGCAGAGTAATGGTATGATTTTGTATTAAGAAATGTGGAAGATGAAGAGGAGTGAAAACCATAAAAAAGTGATTGAAAATTCGTTGAAACTGACCCCTATTTATAGAAAATCAGCAGCCATGACCATTCATGAAGAGTTATGGTGAATAGACACTTCTTTTGAAATTTGAATTTGAACTTCAACTGTCACTATATCGACATAGTACCTAGGGGCATGTCGACATCCCTCAGTCAAAATTGATATTTTGAATTTCTATAAAAATAATATTTATCTTATATAAAAACTATTTAAAACTTTATAAATATACTTTAATATAGTTAAAATTCATAAGTAAATATAAAGAACAATATATACATAATTTAACCTTAATTTTATATTTAAATCTAATTATAAATATTAAAAGTTAAATATATTATTTGAAAAGACATTTAAAATCAGGAGTAATTTGACTTTGAAATTAAAGATGTTTTGAGGCTAAAATTATTTAAAATCAGGATAGAGAGTTTTGAATCTTTTAAAAGGAAAGTTTTGAAATCATTTTGAAAACAAGATAATTTTGTAAAATCATTTGAATTAAAATTAGTGGATACAAAACAATGTCCCACTAGATTTTCGTAGGTTCCATCCTACTTAGGGTTCCATCACTTCAACGGGCTCGAAGTGGATTCCATTCCACGAATAAATTGGATATTAAGATGCCAGTGCTTTTCTACGAGTTTTAACAAATATTCCTAATAAAACAAACTTAACCTTGAAATCTTGAACTCTTGATAATCTTGATACTCATGAGTCTTTTATCTCTATATCTTGAATCTCTATACTGTACAGTCTTCATTCTTGATACCTGCATGGTTAGATCCTGCATATACATATATATCTAAACTTGTAATGTTAGTATTTATATTTTATAATCTATTCTAAGGTTGTTGTAAACAAAACCATCATCTCATGGACTAACAAAGAGTTGATGAAATCTTTGGATTGATACATATATGTTTATGCAATTAAAAGTCTATTACTTCCAAAAAGGTTCCTTATACTTTGTTGTATTCATCGATGAATTATCACAAACATGGACATGTGTATATGATACGCATGTGGTATGTTAATGATGAGTTCATAGAATATAAAATGAAAGTAATCAAAATAACGTGCAATAGAAAATAAAAATGATTCAATTTGATTGAATAAGCGAGTATATTGGAATGTGTTCCGAACGTATTTAAAATAAATAAAGATTCAATTACAAAAGTCACTCCTTCTTATGATATATAGTGATGTATCGATAAGGAGTAATCAAACTTTATTTAACAAAGAATGATTAATGGCGAGTAAAGTTGAGTTAACTTCTTTCTATAAGGTCATACACTTAAGAAGTTGTAAATTAATTTTATCTGAATAATAGTTTATAGAATCATATAAGAAAAGGGTATATAAGAAATCCCAGCATATCCTAGGCTAAGGAGTTGGCAGGTTGTGTAAGTCTAAAGCATACATGTAATAATTGTATGTGGGAGATCTTATATGAATTGCCCTAAAAGGAGTTTGGGAACGATTGTCATTAGATGACCTATTTATGTTTTAAACATAACTTGTGTAAACTAAAACCAAATCGGTTTTATATACAAGGCAATTCATAAAGTGCTTATGAATACTTATTCCATTGCACTAAGAAATAATTTTAGTTTCAAGAAATACAAACTTTGTAGAGAAAGAATTTCCTTAAGAAATTATTGGTATTAAAATGGATTTGGATACAATCTAAAGATAAAACTGATTACGTAGGATGAATGAAATTAACCTAACCTAAATAATCACATCGCATTAGAGTGTCTAATAAGTATTCTCACACATTGAAGAGAAATGAGTTTCTTATCAATATCGAGAATATATAATCCTCAGTTGACAATTAAGCCATTAAGAGTATTAACTCTACGATATGGTATGATGCATAAATCCAAAAATGTTCCAAGTATGTTATCAAAATATGATTTTGATAGTTATTCTCGAAGGGATATGATCCATCGACCGTGAATGTGTCTTCAAGAGAAAGATTAACGCGGTTGGAATATAATAACCAACATTGATAATAATAACATTGTAAATTTCAGTTGTTGAAATTCACGTAATTGATTCATCATTGAACGTGCTTATGTTATTTTTGATTTACTCACAAAAGTATCACTTAGTATGACTTTGTGTTTTGGTACGTATGTTGTGAAATGGAAATATCTAGATAATGACTTAGAATAGACTATTTGCATATAACAACCAAAATGTCTCAAAGTCGGTGGAAGAGATATTGAGTTTGTGGGTTTTAGGATATGGTATTAGAAATGATACGAAAGTATCATTTTATAAGCATCAGAACCGAATAAGTATTTTGGTAGAAATATCAAATGGTTTGATTTTCAGTCAAAATGCAGAGAAAGCATGTGTCCATAAGAAAGAACTACTAAAAGGTACATAGATATTTATAGACTATAAGTAAACAACATATTGTTGATTGTTAGAGATGTACTTATGGAAAAATCAGTAATACTTTGGTTGTTTAATACTCGACATTGGACTTGTAAATTATATCTTTTATAATAAGTATAAAGAATGTTGGGAATGTCCTCAACGATATGCAAAGACGCCATACTAAAATGTTTAATATAGAACTTATAAGATGGATTCCTTATGTATTGACAATAAGGATTATCATATTGAATTGTCTACAATATCGTAATTTGGTTATGTATTTGATGCCTAAGGAAAATATCAAATCCAAATCAAGATCACCAAATGGTAGTTTAGATTGTTCTCAAGCATTTACGAAATACTAGAGAATCGTTGATAGAAACAACAAACTCTTTATGAAAGAGTGTTCAGACTCGAAATTCAAAAGTGCTATCGAGTATAATGTGTTGAAATTAAATTCATTTTTAAACCTTAGTTAAGAAGCTTAAGTTGGAAATGTTCCAAATGGAAGGTTGTAGCTGATTCAACAAAAGGCCAAGTACATCACCTTGAATGGCGCCGCAATAAATGCAATATATATAAATATAAATGTACAAATTTATAACTGAGTTAGGGGTGATTTCAATTATTAAGAATAATACATCATTGTTATATGCTAATAATGTGATAATAAGAGCTCACTAGAAGTCAAGAAATGTACTCCAAATAATTCCACATTATCAAGGTAGCTTGTCAACATCATAGATAGTTGATTGACATGGTAGTTAATTAAACCAACGTAGCAGATCCATTCATGAAGGGTCTAACTCAATCACTTCTCATCAAACTAATTGAAGGGATGGGATAGAGATTCCATAATTGACCCCAAGTGCAAGTGGGAGATTGATAGAGTTAGGGGTATGCCCTAGAGATAATTATGTAATTTTTTGCATATATCTGACTCGATAACCAATCTTGTTCGAAATAAAAGGTGTTTTCTTTCTATTATATACTTGATATAATATGTTGAGTTAATTAATTAATTTAATTAAAAGTATATTTAATAGAAGATCCGTAAATGGTATGTTTCGTGGTAGTAGTTACAATGCGTTGTAACCACGAGTGATTTATCTCAATAAAATAAACGTATTTTTTTAAATATTCCTAGTCAAGATGCATTGAGATTGGATATCGATGCATTCGTTGAGACTAAAGTACATAGAGCTCTCCAAATGTTGGGTAGTGTATTACTCATGACTGCTGGGGGCAACAAGGGGTTATGTACTGATATATTTTGGATAACAATGGAATGACTCACTCGATAGTTTGCTGTTGATTAATATAATTAAGGTCAAATAGAAAATATCGATGTGACAAAATTACACAGTTCTCTCGACTTGAGAATACATTTGATTTGTGGAAGCTCCACTTTGATTATAGTTAAATCATGGCACAGCGTCCATCGAATGACTATAGTTGGGTTGAGTGAAAGCATTGGAATTGAAACACTATTCAAGAGATGATTCGTCTTCTCGGTTATATAAAGTTAGTATCATGGCCAACTGAAGTCAACTCAAAGTCAAAGTCTTTGGCCATAGCAGTTCGATTAATAATAATTTTTATTATCGAACCAAGGGTTTTGTATATGGAATATAGAGTTGAATATGGATGATATTGGAATTTTGACCATTACCAAATTCCGTAAGTCCAATGTGATATAGTTTTGACAATGAGAATTGGTGTAAATAATCATCACTACCGGGTAACACTTAACAAAAATTAGATTTTACCAAAACCAAGTAAACGATAAATTTGGCCAAAATGTCAACTACCTACTAAGTAATGTGTGAACTTTAATATTTGATAGTTCGATATTAATCGCTAACCGAATTTACATCTAAAGAGTCACACAATCGAAATGTTGAATACTCCTTTGACCAAATATTTAATTAATTTGTAATTTTTATAAATTAATTAATATTTATGAAATTTTAGTTATAAAATATCATTTGATGTATTAAAAAATATTAATAAATATGTTTATAATAGTTATAAATATATTAATCGATATACGATATCGATACGTGTTAAAATTGGATTTAAATGCAATAAATATTGTTTGGGATTGAAATGGGTTTGAAGCCCATATGGGGCAAGGGGGTTTTTGCTATGGTATGACCAAGAATGGGCGAATATGAATGGCTATAGGGGTTGGGCTATTGATATTTTAAAAGGGAGAGAATGAGTAAGAGAAGAAAGGGGACCTTGATTGTACTTTATCACTTTATCCTTTCCTTTATAAAAGGATCATAAACCTCACTTTTCAATGACTTTTTGCTACCTCCATTCAGCCCATTGCTTGTTGAAAATCATCTCCATCATCTCCTACATTTCCAAACTCAAATCGAATAAATTTAAAAGCTATTCGATAGTCGGTAGTTAACATTTCAAAGCTAGCACGTTTGGATTAGAATAGGATTCAAAGGAGCTCATATCTTCGTTTTAACGTTTATTTGATAGGCTTTGGTGAAGGTATATTTTTGATTTACGAATATAAATTAATATTACATTTTAAATCATATGATGTTTAGACCAATATGTGATGAATCTTGCATATCGATATATCATCACGTTTATGAGGGTTGTTTACTTATGTGCTTATATAATTAAAAAAATTCATGAAATATATACATACCTAATACTCAAGGCATAAATAAATAAGAATTAATATAAAATCAATTTAATATAATTTGATTTATATAAGTTTCATAAATTTAAATATTAAATTTTATATTATACAAAATATGTTTTAAATTTTATAAAAATAGTTTTGGACCTAAAAGACCTACGGCAAAAGATTTTTTTTCAATATATATATATATTATTTAAATCAAATTAATTAAATAAATCTATAAAATAAATAAATATATCATATAAATTACAATTTAAATTTCATAAAATTAATTTCACACCTAATAAGTTATATGTAGATTAAAAAAATTATTTTTTAAAAATTAAATAAATATATATACACATTTGAAGAAAATAATAATTAACTTTAAAATTATTTTTAAATTACAATAAATATATATGTTTATGTGTGTAAATATTTTTAATGTAAAAAATATTGTTTAGATTTTTATAATATATTAAAATACAAAATTTTATTTTTTGATATATATTTTAATTTAATTTTAATAATTTCTACATAAAATTTCAATACTAACAAATATTTAAAATAAAAAAATCATTTTTTTACCATGAACATTATTTGATGTATATATAGTATATAAGTTATATATATATATATTTCATTTATATTATTAATATATATGTATATACATATTTTTGTTAGAGAATTATTAATAAATATATATATTCATAAAATCAAATTTTGTTTTCGGTTTCTAGAATAAAATAAATAAATAGATTTAGTTTTTTATATAGAATGATTTTTCATTTATTTACATTCGTATATACATATATAATCATGTACATATTTTATAAATTTATTATATATATACTATTCAAAATTAATTATATATATGTGTGTGTATATATATGTTTGTGATATTTTGTATATATAAATTAAAACACATAAGCATACATTTGGACGATATATTTCTATACTAAAGGGGCTAACATGTTTGTTGCGGTGTAAATCTCAGCCCTTATACACGGGCATGTCAAATTTTACATGGATTTCTATGTTACACATGCGAACACACACATAGCCATATGTATGTGTGTGTGTAGTACACACACACACAAATATATATATATATATTTATTTATTTATATTTATATATATATATATATGATATAACATTAATTACATAATATAAAACTATATTATAAATTTATATAAAAGAATGATTTTATTTAAAAGTAATTTAGAAATAGTCTAAATAAATTAGACTTCATAGGCCCAGTAAAGATCCAAAATGGTAAAAAAAATTGAAATTCTCCAATTCCTCTCTCTACAAGCTGGCCTACTGCGAACATAATCAATCTCGATCGAGCTGGAAAGCTAAGTTTTTTTTGGAAGTCTTTATATTATTTTTTCATGAAAACAATAACATGGAAAGTAATGGTAGGAAAATAATCTCTGTAAAGTAAGACTAAAATCATAAATAATTCAAGATGAATATGAAGTGAAAAACTATTGACGAATTCAATCAAATTCTAGTTAGATTAATTTTTTCAAAAGATATTGTAATAGCTGGGCGATTTTTGACCCCCGAAAATCGACAATAATACGTTCACTGTATAGAGTGCCGAACAATCGAGTGTTGGAAATACCAGGTTGTTAGGGTTTAAGAAGAAAAAGAGATAGAATAAGAAACAGCAGCACAAAATCTCACAACCGCAGCGGAACAAAATATAATATACAATAACAGCATTTATATAAAGAAAGTTATAACGTTATTATACACACAAGTTATCAGAGTACAATCATCAACAAATAAATCTGGACAGTTATAATAACTTGTCCCTAAATGTTGAAAATACAGCCCGCAATACACAGCGGAATATAGTCAAATACGTATGATACGTCTCTGCCATCCAGCTCGTCTCCTGAGCTCCAAAGCGTCCTAACTTGAAATTCTATAACACTCGGTCTGACCCGAGCGTTACAATAAAGTAACACCCAAGTCAGACTGGAAACCAATGTGAGTAAACCCACTAAAATTGAAATACTGGAGTTATAAAAATCCTTTGAAAACCAAGGTAACTCGTATAAACCCGACGAGTTATCATCTTATCATAACCGAAACACTTCTCAGAAATCCATCGATATTTCTAACATTGTCTATTTACGATTACTTAGGAAAATAACCGAATTTTATTAAATTAATTGAATTCCAGCCTATTAGGATCCAAAATCAAAACCGTAAAGGTTCGTTGTGGTTTTGAAGTCGAAGTGGTTCCGGATAACACTGATATCCGGTTCCGGTCTCTTCGGAAACAAACCGATAAATTTTAAAAGAGGTAAATTGTTTAAAATAAACAATTTATATTTAGGGTGACAATGTTCAAATTTGGGAATTTATTACAGACATTTATTCCAAATAAAACGTGTCATCATTTTAATCTAACTGTTTAAACTCGTTTGACCCCTTGATGGCACAAACAAGAATATTCTGAAATAAATGTACAATAGAAATAGGCCAAGATATAGGTTGTTACTAATTTAACGATCAATAACGAATGTCCAACCATTCACACATTAGAATTTTTAACTTTACTCATCCAAATCCATTTGTATTTTTATCCAAATTAATTACAAATTAAATCATCAATCAATTTAACTCTAGTTAAAATCTAATTTGTTAATTTGCATAGTTTTAAGCCAAATGATAATAAAATTTATTACCCATTAAATTATAAAATATCATTGAACTTTAAATTACAGATTTTAAAATGACAATAGATTTTTAGTAAAAATAAAAGGAAATGTAAATTATCATATAAATATATATAAGTTCCACTTTTTCTTCTCTTTTCCCTTTTTTCTCTTCTTTTTTTTTCTTTTCCTATTATTTTTCCTTTTTCTTTTACTTTCCCTTTTATTCTTCCTTTTTCTTTAATACTTTCATTTTCTTTCTCATTTTTCTTCTCTTTCTATTTTTTTTCTCTCTGGCCCAAAACCACCCGGCCCAAAATTCCTCCCCCTCTTCTCTTCTTTTCTTCTTCCTAGATTCTTTCCCTCACTCTCTTCTTTATTCACCTGGAAGTAAAACAACCGCGCACGCACATGTATCCGTGCACACCCTCTTTGGTCGCTCAAACACGCCACCGACCGACCTCGCACATCACCCTCGACCTCTGTGTTGCCTCCATCCACCCAGAATCCCATATTTTACCTTCGTCCAAACTTTCGTACATCGAACCAAAATCCTGGAATGACATTATCCACCCAATCACCTCGCCTCGCCACTATAGACCACCGTCCACCCCCAAACTTCGCCCAAAGCAACGCCAGCACCTCCTCTACCTTTTCCCCCCGGTGCGCAAATCCCTTTCTTCCTCTCGCCACCGCCATTCTTCTCGAACCCAAGACCACAACAACCCACCTTGAAGCCCTAGTTCACCCTCGTTAAGCCAATACCCCCTATAGAAACTCACTGCCCCATTTTTCCTAGATGTCCCATCGTCTGTCCCTCCCCACGTCCAACATCACACCCCCAACATTCACCATGTCGTCGGAATTTGGCGAACTCCCCAAATCCGTTCATCTTCCCATATCTCACTCAACACATGACTAAAAATCATCAAGCCATTTTCAAAAATCAAGATTTTCAAAGAAGAACACATTCATATAATCAAGTGATTGAATTATAGAACTCGAGTTTTGGTTATTTATAAGTTGTCTCCTGTAGAATATATTTTTCTTTCCCTCTGCTTAATGATATTCAATGAATCAAATTTTAGGATAATCTACATTCAAAGACAACTGACTTTGCTTTTGGGATCATAATCCAAAACTAACTAGGTAGGAAGATAATGAATTTTTATAGTTGCAAGGTCTTACCTTTTCAAAGAAAACAGAACTGTTGTTAATGTTTTTGAGTTTACAGGTGGTTCAAACATAATATATATACAGCATAAAAACTGTTAGCACATGAATACTTGACAAATCAAAGGTTCCATTCCAAAACCACAGGCATATAGTTGCATACAAGTTTTCCAATAAGTGAAGGTTTCAAGTTCTACTCACAGTTATCAAAAGAAAATGAACACTACTTGCTTGGTTATGCTCCTGCTTAAGTCTTTGATCTCCTTTTGTTTTGTTTAATGGTAGAACTTTTATATATTTATTTTTTTCTTATGTGTTGAATGGTATACGTGCACTACACAAGGCAGTGCATATATATAGAAAAAGTGGGATTTTGATACAAGGTTGAACTATTCATATGAACAGTACCTCTTTTTTTTCTTTTTTTCTTTGATTTGAAAACAATGACCTGATTTGAAAATATGTAAACTTGATTAGATAAAAGATGATTTGATTTATGGCTTGATTTGATTTATTATGTTGATTAGCCATTTTGTGAGCTTGAAATGAAATTTTCCATTATGATGTCCCCTTGTATACTTATATATATATATATAGATTTACATATACTCTATTTTATGTTAACATATATATTTACATGTTTAATTGTTTTCAAATTAATCCACACACATATATTTTGACAAATATATATATATATATATATATATATATTACCTTTATAACACATTATCAATTCATATATATTGTTGTCACCACATGCACATATATCCACATTTCCACTATTTAATATATATATATATATATATATAGATACATTTGCTTGAATTTGTCATCATATTTACATATGTATATCTTCACATTATTCCCTATTTACATATTTATCTATATTTGTATATGTATGCTTATCTACATTTCTACCTATTTATATGTGTATCATTTTTATAAAGGGATTATCCTATCCCGAGTTTGAAATGGTGAAGTTTAAATACATATATCTATATTGATAAATTTCCCTTGAAAAAATTATATTCCAAAATTTTATATAGTCTTAAGTCAATTTATAGCTTCTGATTTTTAAATATCAGAAAATTCATTTATTCGATAAATAAATATTAATATTTCAAAAATTAAAAATAAGCTAATTACCCAATAACAACGTCAGAAAACCCAGGTCGTTACATTCCTCCCCCCTAGAACTTTTCATCCTCGAAAAGGAATGAAGCGAAGATTTTAAATTTTGATGTTTATTATTAATTGAATCATTCTTTTAAAACATTTAAACTCCTTACTCTTTTTATTATATAATTTTAAAATATATACACTTTAATTTACATTGTATTACCAAACTGATTTTATATAAAAAATATTTTTCATAACTCGATGTCCAAACAAGTCCATCCTTGTTCTCATAGAAATTTAGTCATACGTTGATCAGGCGTAGGACTGAAAATCTATAAGTACTTAGTAGACCCATTTTCAACACCCAGTGAAAATACTTGAAAAATCTCTTTTCAAAAATGCTATGGAAAGTATCACCCCCCTCACCACCATGGGTCGCAGTTAACATGATGATTGCATCGCCATCCCGACGAAATCTATAAGAAAACTGTAGACATCCGTACCTCTCGACTTTCGCCATGGGAACTGCACAGATCACAGCTACACCCAGGGTTGCGTTGCCATCACAGCAATACCCATGTAACTGTAGGCATCAGCGCCACTCGAATTACGCTGCTAAACGAAACTTTACACATAGATCACACACTACACAAAGTTTTGTCACTGTTCCAATGGAACCCAGTGTAGACTGTAGGCACTCACTGTCACACGAATTACGCTATGGAACCAAACCACATAGATCGCAATCTACTGATGTTACGTCACTCTCCTAGTGAAATCAAACGTAGATTGTAGGCAATCACTGCCACTCGACTTACGCTATGGAACTGTGATAGATCGCAGTTACAACAAAGGTTACGTTGCCATCATGGCAAAACCCAATGTAACTGTAAGCATCAGCACCACCCGACTTACGCTACCCAACAAATGATCATCAGGAACTCGAGTTTCTGTCCAGACGTCCTTTGGGATCCCAATTTCATTGAACCTGCCCTTAGGATTCTAGGCAGAACCACCCAGTGGATCTCCTACTATAAGTTTCGACTCTCATGAGGGTGCCTTTTTCCCATACCTTTCTCAAAACATATCATAATATATACATATATAGTACCTTTCAAATCATACTCTTTATATGCATCACATATAAACTTCATTTACACAAAATCGATAATTCTCAAATTTGGTTTACCAAATTTCCAAAATTGACTATTTGCCAAAACCAAAAGCCTTTAAAAATCAACGAGTTCCAAAATTATTTCCATTTCATTCTCATATACATATAAAATCATTCTTTCAACTTGAATAATTTTCAGATCAATAATTTCTGAGTCAACTTCATACTTGTATAAACTCCATTTTTGTATTTCAAATATCCTTCAAAGATCATTTCCTTCTGGTTATAACTTCAATAAGGGGAGTTTTAATATATAACAAATATACATAACCTCATTAATGCCAAATCAATTATTTCAAGTTCGATCACCTTTCAAAGTTATTTGTAACATTTCTTACTCCTTATAAAGTAAGTTTTCAGTTATACTAATTATTCCATCTTCATTTTAAAACCATCATATTTTTCTCAAATATATTATTTCACTTCAAAATCATTTTTGCCTTAATATTGCAATTTCGATTCCAATTTAGAATTGCTTTGAGTTCCATTTGGATTAAAACTCCAATTTATCACAATTTGTATTTAAATCCATGATTTAAATATAAACAATTTACACTCTGACTAGTTTGAATTTAGAAAATAGCTTGAATAGTTTTAAAATAGTTAAATAGCTAATATAAGATGGTTTGAGTTTTAAAAAGAATAGTTTGTGTAGTAAATAGCTTGGAAAAATCTGTAACGACCCTAGATTTTAATTTAATTTAAATTGACGATTAAATGAATTTTTGAATAAAAATTTGTAAAATTAATTATAAATGGAAGCGAGTTTCCCCGATTCAAATAGAAAATATATTAAGTCATATGGATTTGAAAATTTGTATATATATGTATATGTTGGATTTGAAATATAATCTTAAATAAATGGTTTTAAAAATAAATATAGATATATATATATATATATATATATACTTTGGATACAAGATAGTTAGTAGTAAAGTAAAATAATTTAACAACATAATAGACATAGAATTTCATTTGTAATACAAAGCAAAAGGACTAAAACAACTTTATAATTTATACGTAAAGTAAAATAATAAAATGTCTATGAACATGTATAGGGTATAGAAGCAAATCAAATAAAGCAAAAGGAAAATATCTATGAATAAAAGAATAAGGTAAGTATAGAGAACATAAAGGACAGGCATTAAATGTTGGCAACATCTTTTGTCACTTTGAATTGTTTTCTAATGCAAGATATCAGCCACCAAAGCAATATTCATATATATAGAAATGCAGCAGTACATATGAACAAAGAAGTAGGTATGGACAAATATACATTAATGCAATATTTTCAAACCACCAAAACAAAGAAACAACACATACAATATAATATCAGCCGAAACAAAGGAATGCAAGGCAAAGGAATAAACAAAGTAATATGTACACAAGGTAATTAATGCAACATACCTCATGCATTTAATGCAAGATCATCTCAGCCCATACTGAAGTGAGACTATCAGCCTACAAACCTGTCAATTTTATCACCCTGTAACTCATTTCTTTTATATATATCAGCCTCATTTCATTTCGTCCATCTCAAACTACAACAACAACAAAAAATTGAAGCATCATCTTTTAAACTTAAACAACATCATTTTCTTCAATCTGGAATTGTTACTGCATGCAAATCTAAACAACAAACCAACTCAAGTTTTATCAAAAACAAAGAAGATTTGGCCTTTCAGTTTCAAGTTTTCAAAGTAAAGGCTCTGTTCTCATTTGTTTCAGGTGAGTAACTTCATTTTTTTTAAATGCTCAAGTGTATTTCTATATGGTTGCCTGATTGATTCTAGTGAGTAAACCATCTTATAATACTCAAGTATCATTTAATTTTTGCATAGTTAAATAGTGTTTTGTGTATCTACTTTAAGAATAAAGCTCTGTATTTATACATATTTGTAATTGACCGTTCTGAGGAATTCATCTTCTCATCTGTTTGGTTCACAGGGTAGAAACAACTAAATAAAATCCAATTTCTTATCATCAAATCAGTATCAAGCTTTGGTTTTCAAAACGAATAGGTGAGTTTAGATATAAATTCAAACCTAAAAATAGTTTCAAGAAAAAAATGTGGGTAGGGTGGAAAATTTAACATTTACAAAGCATATCTTAAATATATGCAGATTTTGAATATTAAAAATCATTGATTCGATTTTGTAACTTGAAACTACATTCGAAAATAGGTTTTGTAAAATAAAAATGGGAACTTTTAGTTAAGTATATCATGAACAGTCTGTAGTTGAACCAAAAACACGTTTTAATCAATTTCTGGAAATCAAATAAATTTTGGATGTTGTAATTTCACTTAAAGCTAGTTTGGAACTCAATAATGTTAGGAAAAATGTAAAAAAAAAATTGTATTGTACAAATTTCGGGGACGAGAGAAATTTAGGGTTTAAGTTCACAGTTTACAGTGGATTGAACGCACGATGATTTCATCACCTAGGTACGATCGAGTTGCAATTGCTTTTGGGAAAGGGTAGTACGAAGTGTCGACGTGCTATGGCCGGAATCGTGGGTTTTTTGGTGAACTGTGCGAGGAGGACGAGGCATTTGGATGAGGGTTCTGTTCGTTCCAGTTTTGGGTTTGAGGACGAGATTTCGAAATCATGATTTGTTCGAGCTTTCGAGTGTTCGAGAGATTCGAGAGCATCATAGTGGACGCGTTGGCGACCAGCAGTTCAGCCGGAGGTGACGATTCCAGTTGTGCACGTGCACGAGATATCACTGTATATTGGTTCGTATGTATACTTTGGGAGAGAAGATAGGTGTGACGCCCCACCTCTATGCTCATAATAACAAAGAGTATTAAAAGAAATACTGTCTAATATTACGAAGAATAAGGCTGGATAGGAGCGACCATCCGTAATTGGCCTTACACTAATATTGGTTATCTCGATAGGAGCGGTATATACTTTTTATTTTTCATCTATTATTTATTTACTCCCAGCGACATACCCAATTATCAGTATAAAACAAACTACGATAGTTCATAATAGTTTAGGACATTAGATATAACAGTAACACAGATAATATAAATGCGGAACACAGAATAACAAAATCTCATATATATATATATAACCGATGTCAGTTATAATATAGTTGACACGATACATATGATACAACTACAACTGTCGACTCTAGAAGTTACATATACAAGTACATTATCGACTAATATACATGAATACATATCGTTCTATACAATGACACGACTACTACAAAATGACACTGACAACTTCAGAAGATGTGAAAAGTCTTCAAATCCTGAACAGCAACTCAAAGAAGAAAATCTACAACCTGAAATAACTCGGGTCTGACCCGAGTATTACATTCAAAAGAAAATAATACCCAGGTCAGTCTAATTCAAACCAGTTTATTAGTGCATATAGGGAGTAATAATTTAAATAGACGACAGTCACAATAATTCCCGTCTATCCGATTCTTTAAACAAAGAAACCGGATAACGGTCAATATAACACTTAACAGTGTTTAACAAAAATCAGCAGATTTAAATCATCAACAGAGATAAATAAACAATTTATCAAATCGACTAAATCAATTTAAAGCTGTCAAATCTGATAGGGCTGCAGTACACGCACGCGTGTACTGCCTCGCCACTATCGCAGGAGATACACAAAAGCTCAGAGAAATCACAAATGATTACAAGGTCAAACCCCGAAATCGGGTTCAACTCAAGGAAGTTCGAAAACAAATCCAATTATCTCAAGTGGTCGAGACAGCTAATTTATATACAAGCTACCTCGCACAACTGTTAAGAGAAGACCACAAGACAAAGCTTCAGTGTCAAAACAGAGATGAGGCCATGTACAAGTCGATGGCAGCCTCAACCAGATGACCAAGTGAATGTATACAAGTGCAGCACAAATCAAGGAAGGCAACACGAATACAATTGCAAACTAATTGCCACCATGTGAATATGATAACACAGCAAAAACTAAGATGGATAGCAGCTACAACCCCTCAAATGGAACGGTTCTGCATATGTTAGTGAACTGCAACTGCCGGAGTGGCAACATAGTATGCAGTGATACTTGAGAACTAAGGCCAGGGCTAGTAAACTATAAAATACAAGTTCACTAACAATGAAGACTCCATGAAAAGAACTCAAGCCTGGTAACATGATACTACATAGTGCAAACTACCCTACCATGAAAAAGGCAACAAGAGTAATAGTGAATGAAGCGGTCAGCTATCTCAAGCAATATCAAGTCTACACATACATGAAGACAACAATACAGGTACAACTACAAGGGAGTAACAACAAGTGACTCATCAGTGAGACAATTCTACAATTTCATATGACATCAATGTGCGCATAGATATACAATGACACAATGAGGAACAGATTTACAGACCGACTAGTATGCAATGGAGACTTCAAGAAACTCAACAAAGAACTCAAGTCCAGAAGCTCAAGTGTAACTGCAAACGACATCGATTACTAACATCGAACGAAAATAATTGGCCGAGATAGAAAATATCGAATCCAAAAATCGAATTGCAGAAGCCTCATAATGAAGATGAATTAGGTGTGAGATATTACTCACTGCAATAAAATGAAGCTGTAAGTACAACTGGAATGCAACTATATCAAACAGTGACCATATGGATGCAACAGTAACAAATACAGTGGAGCATGTACAAACAGAGGCAATAACAAGTAACCACAATGATCAGACTCAAATGCATGCATGAACACTTGTTACACTGCTGCAAACATATTCAAATACAGTTATGAAATAAGACCAAGCTAAGCACATGTATCAAGACCAGGTGCAAGTTTAAGTGTGCTCTTATATGCAGACTCGAGTATACTGCAGTTAAGTGAACGATGGACAAAGGCTGCACTTCAAGTGAACTAATACACGGTGATGTATAATATCAAGACCAATTACTAACGGTTAACAAGTAGGTGTTCTGTGGTTCAAACATGCACTCACATATTTTTCAAACTTAAGTAATCATTCTTTAAGTTGAAAACAAACTTTTCTAAACCAAGCAAACTATCATCTAAAGTATTTTCCGCAAAAACAACATAATTAATTCAAGTGACCAAAGTCGACAGGGTGATGTAGTTCAAATCAAGTAAATGCCAAATGTCACAATACTTCAAACACTGGCCGAATTCAATACACTAATATTCGAAACAACTCAAAATCATAAAGCAGCAGTAAAACGAGCAAGAGCAGAAATACCACTAGAGGCAGTAAGAACATAATGGCCTCAACAGCAAGTGTTAAACGAACTAGATCAACACCCAAAAATCAAGTGACCAAGGCCAAAGGCAAATCAACCAGTGGTGAACACGGTATCACAACGGTGCCATGATGACCGGAATAGAATGAAAATCAACCCATGATGACCAAGGAGATCGAATCGATCAAAAACTTTCAAGCCGTGAATAAAACAAGGAATCGACCCAAATCAGAAACGCCAACATTTAACATAACAACATCCAAATAATCGAGTTGAATCAGATGTGAGTGATGGACACTCACCTTTGTCGAACGAAGACAAGTATGGCTTATCGGAAGGAGACGCGAACGATACCATCAATCGATGAAAGAAAGCGAAGCTACGGCCAGCAGCGCCTACGAATTCCTGAAGCCCTAATTCTTGAATTTGGGGACGAGGACGAATAACTAGGCCGCCACCATTTTCTTTCTCTAGGGTTATTCAATCCATCAAAACGAAAATGGGGAACGGGTTTAAAACGAACGAGAAAAGTAGAAAGGGGAATAGGCTATATCCTTTTGATAATTATCACGGCCCAAATAAACAAAGGAACAAGACCACAATTTCTTTGATAATGAAGCCCATACAATTCCTCAACGAATTTCTAAAGAATTTCATCCCAACAAAAATTTCCCAAAGCAATCAGCCAACACTTTAATCATTTAATGATGATTATAAATCAATATGAAATCCCGGGTTGTTACAGACTCCCCTCCTTAAAGAAATTGCGTCCACGCAATCATAGGGAATAAATGGATAAAAGGTAACAACCAAAAGAGCATGGCAATGTCGAATGTATAAGCAAAGCAAGTGTCAGCGGGGAAGTATTAGATAAGAAATCAAAAGGTTTGACTGCTTCAAATCAAAAGAATCAACATCGTGGGAATCAGGGATCAAAATTAGACGACTAACAAAAGCAAGAACAATCGAGTTCCAGCAACTAAAAGAGAAGGAAAAACAGAGCCGAAATCCCATACAGAGCACGAATTGAATGTGAGTAAATCAAATTACTCACCTGAATTGCCAGAGAAAAAGACGAAGCTCAAATCTCAAAAATCGCAAATATTCAATCATCAAAAACGATAATCAAATTTCTCAAATCAACAAATATTCGATTATCACAAACGATAATCAAATTTAAAATTCAACAAATATTCGATTATCAAAAACGATAATCAAATTTCTCAAATCAACAAAGATTCGATTATCATAAACGATAATCAAATTTAAAATTCAACAAATATTCGATTATCAAAAACGATAATCAAATTTCCCAAATCAACAAATATTTAATTATCAAAAGCGATAATTAAATCTCAAATCAGCAAATATTTAATTATCAAAAGCGATAATTAAATCTCAATTCAGCAAATATTTAATTATCAAAAGCGATAATTAAATCTCAAATCAGCAAATATTTAATTATCAAAAGCGATAATTAAATCTCAAATCAGCAAATATTTAATTATCAAAAGCGATAATTAAATCTCAAATCAGCAAATATGTAATTATCAAAAGCGATAATTAAATCTCAATTCAGCAAATATTTAATTATCAAAAGCGATAATTAAATCTCAAATCAGCAAATATTTAATTATCAAAAGCGATAATTAAATCTCAAATCAGCAAATATTTAATTATCAAAAGCGATAATTAAATCTCAAATCAGCAAATATTTAATTATCAAAAGCGATAATTAAATCTAAAATCAACAAATATTTAATTATCTGAAGCGATAATTAAATCTCAAATCAACAAATATTTAATTATCAAAAGCGATAATTAAATCTCAAATCAACAAATATTTAATTATCTCAAGCGATAATTAAATCTCAAATCAACAAATATTTAATTATCTAAAGCGATAATTAAATTCGAAATCAGCAAATATTTAATTATCTCAAGCGATAATTAGAAACAACAAATATCTGATTATCAAAAACGATAATCAGAACTCATATCAACAAATATCTAATTATCACAAGCGATAATTAGAAACAACAAATATCTGATTATCAAAAACGATAATCAGAACTCATATCAACAAATATCTAATTATCACAAGCGATAATTAGAAACAACAAATATCTGATTATCAAAAACGATAATCAGAACTCATATCAACAAATATCCAATTACCTGCAGATAATTGGAAGCAACAAATATCTAGAAATCAATTAAGAAGACTAGAAAATCAACATAAAAGCTTGGATCGATCCCATCAGATGGCGAGTTTTTAATTCGCCGCACGTGCATCTCAGAGTGGCCGAAGCCTACCAAGTACTCAACATAATTTTGGCGCCCATCAGATTGACCCGAAGGTCCGCAGAGTGACCCGAAGGTCTAGTACTGGTATTTGACCCGAAGGTCCGCAGAGTGGCCCGAAAGCCCAACAAATGACCCGAAGGTCCGCAGAGTGGCCCGAAAGCCCAACAAATGACCCGAAGGTCCTCATAGTGGCTCGAAAGCACACGAAAGCATCAAAATGTTTCAATTAACGAGTCCGGAATTAACCGAAATAGCAAACGCACATGTCCCATACCACGTGTTTTACTAAATCATTTGATTCTCTTCATCGTTTCCTTGAAAGTGTAAAATTCATCAAAATCATCAAAACAACAGATATTCAATTAACGAGTCCGGAATTAACCGAAAAAGTAAAAGTGTGGTTCCATACTCCGCACTTTTGCTAAATCGTTTAAATCTCTTCATCGTTTCCTTGAAAGTGCAAAATTGTGTATTTTGTAAAAATACACTTTACATTCTCAAACGGACAAGTCCGGAATTAAGCGAATCAGTAAAAGAAAGGGGTCATAGTCCTCGATTTTGCTGAAACGTTTAAATCGCTTCCTCATTCTTTTGAAAGCGCAAACTGTTAAAATTTCTGAAAACAATTTTATTTATTTTGTAAAAATAACAATTCACATTCTCAACTGGACAAGTCCGGAGTTAAGCGAAACAGTAAAAGAAAGGGGTCATAATCCTCGATTTTGCTGAATCGTTTAAGTCGCTTCCTCATTCTTTTGAAAACGCAAACTGTTAAAAATTTATAAAACAATTTTCATTTTTAAAACGATTTTCCAATCACGTGATTAAAACAGCAAATCAGTAACAATTTCGATAAGGAAACTGTACTTCTCAAAATACCGTAAAAACGGTTACACATCAGTATTGCGGAATAACCGCTTGAAAATCCACTTTTAAAACATGACGGTTACTGAAGCCAAAGCGACAGTAATTTTAAAACATCAAAAATCTCATCAAAATAATTCACATCAAAATGTGACATCAGTGAATTTTCATTCATTAAAATTGTCAACAAAACACCGTGCTTCAAAATATAGCACTGGTGTAAAATCCCGTTATAAAAATAACGGCAACAAAATACATTTCATAACCAAGCATCGGTTCAACATAAAATAAATGCAATAACGTGCAATTCAAATTTTTTCACGTACTACAAAATGAACAAAGAAATCATTCAAATGTATCTTCAATGAAGATAATTCAAAACAGCAAAAATCTAATCAATAGATGATTAGTACAAAAGAAAGCCAGCGGAAATTTCAACAAAAATCACATATCTGCAATTTCTTCGAATCCTCAATTTGGATTCGAAATTCTCAAAGAAACAAAATAATTACAGCTATGTAAACAACAATTGGAATTCATATCAATTTCGTATTTTGATTTTTAAATCAAAAAGATTGTCAGTTGTACTCAGCGAAGACAGTTTCACTGTTTCCGCTGCGCACTCTGATAAACAGAACACAAATCAATCAAATCATCAGAACACAATTTCACTATTATTTTTAAATAAAGATATTTAAAAATTTCATCCAAATTTCAAAACTTTAGTTTTGACTCAAGCACAAATAAAACATCGACCAATAGTTGTAACATATGTTCCATCCAAGTTATGTTTTATATTATGTCCGTAAACCCCAAGCTCTGATACCAACTGTGACGCCCCACCTCTATGCTCATAATAACAAAGAGTATTGAAAGAAATACTGTCTAATATTACGAAGAATAAGGCTGGATAGGAGCGACCATCCGTAATTGGCCTTACACTAATATTGGTTATCTCGATAGGAGCGGTATATACTTTTTATTTTTCATCTATTATTTATTTACTCCCAGCGACATACCCAATTATCAGTATAAAACAAACTACGATAGTTCATAATAGTTTAGGACATTAGATATAACAGTAACACAGATAATATAAATGCGGAACACAGAATAACAAAATCTCATATATATATATAACCGATGTCAGTTATAATATAGTTGACACGATACATATGATACAACTACAACTGTCGACTCTAGAAGTTACATATACAAGTACATTATCGACTAATATACATGAATACATATCGTTCTATACAATGACACGACTACTACAAAATGACACTGACAACTTCAGAAGATGTGAAAAGTCTTCAAATCCTGAACAGCAACTCAAAGAAGAAAATCTACAACCTGAAATAACTCGGGTCTGACCCGAGTATTACATTCAAAAGAAAATAATACCCAGGTCAGTCTAATTCAAACCAGTTTATTAGTGCATATAGGGAGTAATAATTTAAATAGACGACAGTCACAATAATTCCCGTCTATCCGATTCTTTAAACAAAGAAACCGGATAACGGTCAATATAACACTTAACAGTGTTTAACAAAAATCAGCAGATTTAAATCATCAACAGAGATAAATAAACAATTTATCAAATCGACTAAATCAATTTAAAGTTGTCAAATCTGATAGGGCTGCAGTACACGCACGCGTGTACTGCCTCGCCACTATCGCAGGAGATACACAAAAGCTCAGAGAAATCACAAATGATTATAAGGTCAAACCCCGAAATCGGGTTCAACTCAAGGAAGTTCGAAAAAAAATCCAATTATCTCAAGTGGTCGAGACAGCTAATTTATATACAAGCTACCTCGCACAACTGTAAAGAGAAGACCACAAGACAAAGCTTCAGTGTCAAAACAGAGATGAAGCCATGTACAAGTCGATGGCAGCCTCAACCAGATGACCAAGTGAATGTATACAAGTGCAGCGCAAATCAAGGAAGGCAACACGAATACAATTGCAAACTAATTGCCACCATGTGAATATGATAACACAGCAAAAACTAAGATGGATAGCAGCTACAACCCCTCAAATGGAACGGTTTTGCATATGTTAGTGAACTGCAACTGCCGGAGTGGCAACATAGTATGCAGTGATACTTGAGAACTAAGGCCAGGGCTAGTAAACTATAAAATACAAGTTCACTAACAATGAAGACTCCATGAAAAGAACGCAAGCCTGGTAACATGATACTACATAGTGCAAACTACCCTACCATGAAAAAGGCAACAAGAGTAATAGTGAATGAAGCGGTCAGCTATCTCAAGCAATATCAAGTCTACACATACATGAAGACAACAATACAGGTACAACTACAAGGGAGTAACAACAAGTGACTCATCAGTGAGACAATTCTACAATTTCATATGACATCAATGTGCGCATAGATATACAATGACACAATGAGGAACAGATTTACAGACCGACTAGTATGCAATGGAGACTTCAAGAAACTCAACAAAGAACTCAAGTCCAGAAGCTCAAGTGTAACTGCAAACGACATCGATTACTAACATCGAACGAAAATAATTGGCCGAGATAGAAAATATCGAATCCAAAAATCGAATTGCAGAAGCCTCATAATGAAGATGAATTAGGTGTGAGATATTACTCACTGCAATAAAATGAAGCTGCAAGTACAACTGGAATGCAACTATATCAAACAGTGACCATATGGATGCAACAGTAACAAATACAGTGGAGCATGTACAAACAGAGGCAATAACAAGTAACCACAATGATCAGACTCAAATGCATGCATGAACACTTGTTACACTGCTGCAAACATATTCAAATACAGTTATGAAATAAGACCAAGCTAAGCACATGTATCAAGACCAGGTGCAAGTTTAAGTGTGCTCTTATATGCAGACTCGAGTATACTGCAGTTAAGTGAACGATGGACAAAGGCTGCACTTCAAGTGAACTAATACACGGTGATGTATAATATCAAGACCAATTACTAACGGTTAACAAGTAGGTGTTCTGTGGTTCAAACATGCACTCACATATTTTTCAAACTTAAGTAATCATTCTTTAAGTTGAAAACAAACTTTTCTAAACCAAGCAAACTATCATCTAAAGTGTTTTTCGCAAAAACAACATAATTAATTCAAGTGACCAAAGTCGACAGGGTGATGTAGTTCAAATCAAGTAAATGCCAATGTCACAATACTTCAAACACTGGCCGAATTCAATACACTAATATTCGAAACAACTCAAAATCATAAAGCAGCAGTAAAACGAGCAAGAGCAGAAATACCACTAGAGGCAGTAAGAACATAATGGCCTCAACAGCAAGTGTTAAACGAACTAGATCAACACCCAAAAATCAAGTGACCAAGGCCAAAGGCAAATCAACCAGTGGTGAACACGGTATCACAACAGTGCCATGATGACCGGAATAGAATGAAAATCAACCCATGATGACCAAGGAGATCGAATCGATCAAAAACTTTCAAGCCGTGAATAAAACAAGGAATCGACCCAAATCAGAAACGCCAACATTTAACATAACAACATCCAAATAATCGAGTTGAATCAGATGTGAGTGATGGACACTCACCTTTGTCGAACGAAGACAAGTATGGCTTATCGGAAGGAGACGCGAACGATACCATCAATCGATGAAAGAAAGCGGAGCTACGGCCAGCAGCGCCTACGAATTCCTGAAGCCCTAATTCTTGAATTTGGGGACGAGGACGAATAACTAGGCCGCCACCATTTTCTTTCTCTAGGGTTATTCAATCCATCAAAACGAAAATGGGGAACGGGTTTAAAACGAACGAGAAAAGTAGAAAGGGGAATAGGATATATCCTTTTGATAATTATCACGGCCCAAATAAACAAAGGATCAAGACCACAATTTCTTTGATAATGAAGCCCATACAATTCCTCAACGAATTTCTAAAGAATTTCATCCCAACAAAAATTTCCCAAAGCAATCAGCCAACACTTTAATCATTTAATGATGATTATAAATCAATATGAAATCCCGGGTTGTTACAATAGGAACTCGGAGTCAAGCACGTGGAAACGAGAGTTTTTCTCGAAGCAGGTGGGAATGTGGTTTTACTCGGGGTCAAGCTCGGGTAGAACAAGATTTGTCTCGGGTCTAGGAAGAATTGATATAAAAACAGTTTTAAATTTTAAAATAAATCAAGTTTTAAATATCTAAATAAATCCAATTTGAATTGTTTTATTAAATAAAAATTTTTGTAAATAATTGATGCCTATCTAAGTGTTTGAATAAATGGGAGTTGAAAAATTGTTTTAACTTAAGTTATTTAAATGATATAATTAATTAATCGATTAGGAAAGAGCAAATGTTTAATTGTTAATTTATTTAAAAGTCTTTAGTTAATTTATGGGATAATAAATAAATTTATTTCAAAGGTTCATTAAAGTAAGATGTAATGTTGTAATTAAGTAGTTAATTAAGATAAAAAGGGTTTATCTTTAAAATTAATTAAGGTTTTGATAAATTAAAGAATGATTAATTATTGTGATTAATTTAAGGTTAAATTGTGAATTAATTAATCACTAAATGAAAATGACTAAAAAGAATAATTACTTAATGGAAGTAATTAAAAGGATTAATTAATTAAAGATTAATTTATGTGATTGAATAAATTTAATATGATTAATTAAAAGTTTATTTAATAAATTAAAGGTGAGTTAATAATGATTAAAGGTGAATAAATCTATGATGAAATTATAATTACTTAATGAAATTAAGAGTTAGTTAATTATGAAATTAACTTAAGGCTAATTTAATTATGTGATTAATTAAAGAACAATTAATTAATTAATTAAGGGTAATTAATTAAGATGGATAATTAAGAGTTAATTAATTAATTTCATTAATATCAAATGACTTGTGATTAATCGGGATTGGGTAATGAATTCATAAGTAATTAATTAGAAATTTAATTGGTTTAATTAGGGATTGAACAATTAATTAACCCTACTTATAAATGATTATTGAATGCTTGGATTGCTTATGAATGCTTGGATTGATTGTTATCCCTGATCGGTAATATCCTGTGATGTGAATTGTTTTGAATTGAGCTGTGTGTGTAGTTTATTTATCCGTGACATTTATATATCTGTGATCTGTGAATAAAAGATAACCGTTATAGTCATATCGCTTATCAACTATATTATTGTATTTAATCTGTGATGATTGAATGATGTCGCACTATTGTGTTAAACCTCTAGACCACACTCTTACACACACAAATATGGATTTCACAAGGAAATCGGTTAAAGTCACAGATGATTTAAATTTAATATTTTTGAAATTGAAATTTTAATTTCAATTGATTTTGGAAATGGGTTTGGGTTAAATGTTAAAACTTTTGAAAAGTTGTTTTTCAAAGATAAAAGTTATTTTAGTAAAATTTCCAATTTAATAATTCAATTTGAATTTAAATGCAAGAGTTGGAATTAAATTCCATAACTGGAAATTATAGTTAAAGATGTTATAAATGTGTTTATATGAATTTAAACCATAGTAAAAGCATGGTTTCGAGAATTTAAATTTAACCCAAGGATTTTAATTCGTCTAAATGAATCAGATTTTCCGAAATGAAAACTGTTTGTTTTCAAATGATAAAAGCTTTCATATAAGAAATGAAATTCCAATTTAGTTAAAGGAATTTCAAGTTTGAATTGAAAAATGGGTTTTCCAAGTTATGAGTGAATTCTTTTTGAAAGCTATGAATCGAATCTGTTTATTTTTAACTGATTTAAAATGGTGATTTGTTTAAACCATTCGAAATGAAATTGTTTTGAAAGCTATGAGTTAAATCTTTGATTTAAAGATTTTACGAATTAATTAAATTCGTAATGGAAATTGTTTTGGAAAATCTGTGAATGAATCTTTGTGAAAACTGAGTGAACTTTGTGAATTAAATCTTTTATTTAAAAGAATAAAATGGTAATATGTTTAAACCATTTGGAGGAAAGTTTTGGGTAATAAATTATGACTTAATTGAAATCCCATTATCCATTTGTTTTTGAATATTACGCTCACTATTCGGTTCAGCCGGGAGAGGACCTTTGTGTCACATAACCCATTCCGAATAAGTGATACGTCGTATATGGATAGCATTTGAAGACCGGTGTTGAAGACCGGGTGTTTGCGAAAACGATAGGATAACCTTTCGATTGTCTCTGCACTAGGTAGCTCCTGGTATAGAGATCCCCTAAGTGATAGGAAATCCGATCGAGATTGTGAATACCCGGATTTGCAAGGGCTTCTTTGGAAGTGCCTTCGGTTCTGTTCGAACCCGGAACAGACTTGTATGGTTACATGTTTGACATTACACTTTGAGATATAAAGCCGATTTCTTTCAAATACATTTCTGTTGGTGGCGGAGAATTCATTCTCTTAGCTTAACACCCTTCTCTGAGACGTACGGGATCAGAGGTTATGTAGTTGAAGGTTATCAGCGATATATTCCCAATTTGGTAATGTGACATGCTGAGTGTTGCTGTGTGATGATAATTGTTTGATCATTTGTGATATGATCATTTGTTTGATCATTTATCTTTGTGATCATTACTTTGAACATCTGTTGACCCAAAGCATGGCTTTGTGCCAAAGCGTAGCTTTGTGGACGAGACATCGTCGAACCTCACAACCCGGTAATGGTCGAAACAGGAATTGTGCGGCAAGGTTTCAGGGGTTGCTTCCCTAGGGTATGACCATTCCTTCTGGAAAAGGGTTGTATCATGGTATGGAGCCCAGATACTTACTCATGTGGACACACTATATTATTTACTGTGTGATGTTGTTGGTTAGAGAGCTCTCGTTCAAAGGTCCCAAAAGACCGGGGGTGGCATATCTGAGGTTTTGTATATTCCCCGGGAAGGGGGGTAGCCGACCTTGTTTGGCAGAGAGCAGGTTGTCTCTCGGAGCGTCCAGCCAGAGGCGTTCCTTCGTGGCATAGGAAGTTCCTTAGCCTAACCATTTGTTGGAAATCCATCTTCCAATATGAACCTTGTACGGTATTAGTTGTAGAACCTGCCATTTACTTATGGTGGTTACCACTGTTTAGATGGTAGCTATAATAGGCATAGTGTGAAATGCCTATGTTGGCTAAGATTAATATTATACTTTCGAAATGTTTTCTTCACTATGCACTAGTAATAATATCCACTGATTTGTTTTGCGTAGTAAGCATCTTTGACTATCATAAGGAGAAATCTCCTCCGATTCTGCGTTTGCATTGTGTGTGTGTGCGGGAGGCCTTATGGTAGTTTCATTTTCCAAAAGCATTGTGGACTTCAATGTTTAAAATTATTTTGTTGTTGTTTAAAGATAAACTGTTTTTGTTGCTCACACCAGTCCCATGACTGATCCGGAGTTTATTGTTTCTTTCCTAAACTCTGGGTGCTCAAAATTTTCTACACGGGAAGTCTAGAGTTGGGTTTTTCAGATAGTCAGAATTAGTAGATTTTCTGGAGCTAGTTCAGTATTTGGATATGGACTACACTTGCTTATCTTTGTGCCTCGTTATTGGGAGTTCGAGCTATTTCTGGATTGGTGCTTTGGAGATGGAGATTATCCGCTGCTGGTGTTATCGTTTTCTTTCCGCTGCTATTTCTTTTATCATATCTCTGATGTATATTGTTATTCAGTGTATCACTCTATTGTATCAGATATTGTATCAGTGTTGTATATCAATGTATTATTCTTTTTCTTCCACTGTGTTGTTATACTTAATGGTGTTATAAGCTACAGAGAACCAGATTCGGCGTTTGAATCTATGACATTTTGAGTACAAGTGAAGTACGGATGCCGATTTTCGAAAGCCGACTTCAGGGTCTTCACAAAATCAAAATAATTTAAATATTTAAAAAGATAAATTTCAAACAGCTTATCTTAAAATAATTTATTTGAAAATAGTTTCAAAGTCAAATTGATTCCATTCCCAACCTCCAATTCAAATCAATTTTCAATTTCCATTCCTATTTAAATTGATTCAATCGAGATTCCAATTCGAATTAATTTCAATTCAATTCTCAATCTGTAACCATCTCGATTTATGTAAATTCGAGTTCGGTTTTCAATTTTGATTTAATCACCTAAATCAAATTAACCTTTAATATTTAATTTAACAACCCAAGTCTTTAAAATAATTCAATTCTAAGCCCAATCCCAAATATTCATTTTAATTACCTTTACTTAACTTATTTTGAGGTTCGAGTAAGAGTTCGAATCTTTTTAAACAAATAAATTTTCAGAATTCAATTTATTTCCCAATTATAACTTCAAGCTTTTAAATCTGATTCTTTAAACAATTCCGGTTAACAAGTTTGTTTAACCTTTCAAACTTAAGTTCAAAATGATCCCATTTTCATAAGTTTAATTTTTTTTATTTCTATTCAATTTTCAGGGTTGGATATATATCATTTCAATCCAGTTCTTAATTTATTCGAAATAATCCAATTTACAGTTGTATATGCTGTAAATAATAAACAGGATGTAGCAAGATATATCAAGGTAAATAAACATCCAAATTACCTAAAACACCAATCAATATCATCCATCACAAATTTGCAGAATTCGAAACCCGTTTTATTTCAAAAATCATTTTGAAATCATTTATACATATACATTCTTCCTTTGCAACCCTCATCAAATCCATACCTTTTCTTTCATAATTTAATTCATTTAACTTCCATAAGTTAAATCTTAATCCCATCTTGAAATCTCCCATTTCAGGCTATAAGTTCAAAACTTATTTAACTTGCCCTGGGTTAATTTCCTTATTCGTTCTATCCATTTAAACTTTACTCAATTTAAATTTTAAATTCCAAATTTAAATTTCTTATCAATATCACTTCCCACTTATAAGTTCAAAAACTTATTTCACTTTGGGTTATACATCTCATTCTAAGGGGGGTTCCAGAATTCAACACCTAGTATTTATTTCAAATCAACTTTGAAACCATATATATCCACATATATATATACATACATATATAACATTCACATATCAAGTCACACTTTAAATTTTAAACCATTCTTGGTTTTTAATCCAAAACAAATTCACCTTCAAACAACTCTTGTTTTAAAATATTTCTATATTCAAAAATATTCTAGATAATATTATATATTATTTCCTTCAACACTTTGAAACAAATTTTAAAATTTCCAGGACTAGATTCAAAACTTCACACTTAAGATCCATTTTTAATTTCATTTTAATTTTATAAGTCACATTTATAAATTCAGCTTATAACATTTCACTCTGTTTCATCATTGTTTATTCTGTAATAAACATCCTTTATTAAGACACAATAACCAATTTATGATAAAAATCAATATTATCATATTCAGGGACCAAACACACCATATATTTCATAATAATTTTCGGGAAGGATTATCTAAAACAAAATCAGGGTAAACTTATTTCATTTCAAAACACTTTGAAAAAACATTCCCGAAATCTCCGGGATTTAAAATTCTGTTTTGATTCTACCTTTAGCTTAACTTATTTTATAATTCATTCTTATAAAATTTCTATTTGGTTACATATATTACCACTTAAATTTTATAAATCATTTTATTATAATAATTACAGCTAATCACCTTAATATACTATAATAATTCAGAAAGTTTATTCCTTATATATCAAAATATAATCTTATATAAAAATTATTTTAAAATCATTTTTAAAATCATTCAATATGAAAATAACAAGTACGCCCTCATATATAATACACTCGACTCATTCTAGGGTACTGCTGACCCTATCCCTAATGAGTAATCCCCACTAGAGCCAAGGTTCTCGCTTAACCTTCAGCTCTGATACCACGTGTAACAGCCGGGCGATTTTCGACCCCCGAAAATTGACACTAATACGTTCACTGTATAGAGTGCCGAGCAATCGAGTTTCGAAAATACCAGGCTGTTAGGGTTTAAGAAGAAAAGGAGATAGAATAAGAAACAGCAGCACAGAATCTCACAACCGCAGCGGAACAAAATATAATATACAATAACAGCATTTATACAAAGAAAGTTATAACTGTTATTATACACACAAGTTATCAGAGTACAATCATCAACAAATAAATCTGGACAGTTATAATAACTTGTCCCTAAATGCTGAAAATACAGCCTGCAATACACAGCGGAATATAGTCAAATACGTATGATACGTCTCTGCCATCCAGCTCGTCTCCTGAGCTCCAAAGCGTCCTAACCTGAAATTTTGTAACACTCAATCTGACCTGAGCGTTACAATAAAGTAACACCTGAGTCAGACTGGAAACCAACATGAGTAAACCCACTAAAATTGAAATACTGGAGTTATAAAAAATCCTTTGAAAACCAAGGTAACTCGTATAAACCCGACGAGTTATCATCTTATTTTAACCGAAACACTTCTCAGAAATCCATCGATATTTCTAACATTGTCGATGTACGATTACTTATTAAAATAACCAAATTTTATTAAATTAATTGAATTCCAGCCTGTTAGGATCCAAAATCAAAACCGTAAAGGTTCGTAGTGGTTTTCAAGTCGAAGTGGTTCCGGATAACACTGATATCCGGTTCCGGTCTCTTCGGAAACAAACCGATAAATTTTAAAAGAGGTAAATTGTTTAAAATAAACAATTTATATTTAGGGTGACAATATTCAAATTTGGGAATTTATTACAGATGCTTATTCCAAATAAAACGTGTCATCATTTTAATCTAATTGTTTAAACTCGTTTGACCCCATGATGGCACAGACAAGAATATTCTAAAATAAATGTCCAATAGAAATAGGACAAGGTATAGGTTGTTACTAATTTAACGATCAATAACGAATGTCCAACCATTTACACATTAGGATTTTTAACTTTACTCATCTGAATCCATTTGTATTTTTATCCAAATTAATTACAAATTAAATCATAAATCAATTTATTATTAGTTAATCCAAGTTAAACACTCTAGTTAAAATCTAATTTGTTAATTTTTATAGTTTTAAGCCAAATGATAATAAAATTTATTACCCATTAAATTATAAAATATCATTGAACTTTAAATTACGGATTTTTTCTTGCCACCTCAAATCCCTTTCTTCCTCTTGCCACCGCCATTCTTCTCGAACCCAAGACCACAACAACCCACCTCGAAGCCCTAGTTCACCCTCGTTAAGCCAATACCCCGTATAGAAAATCAGTGCCCTATTTTTTCTAGATGCCCCGTCGTCTTTCCCTCCTCCACATCCAACATCACACCCCAACATTCACTATGTCGCCGGAATTTGGCGAACTCTCCAAATCCGTTCATCTTCCCATATCTCACTCAACACATGACTATAAATCATCAAACCATTTTCAAAAATCAAGATTTTCAAAGAAGAACACATTCATATAATCAAGTGATTGAATTACAGAACTCGAGTTTTGGTTATTTGTAAGTTGTCTCCAGTAAAATATATTTTTCTTTCCCTCTGCTTAATGATATTCAATGAATCAAATTTTAGGTTAATCTACATTCAAAGACAAGTGACTTTTCTTTTGGGATCATAATACAAAACTAACTAGGTAGGAAGATAATGATTTTTTTATAGGTACAAGGTCTTACCTTTTCAAAGAAAACAGAACTGTTGTTAATGTTTTTGAGTTTACAGGTGGTTCAAACATAATATATATACAACATAGAAACTGTTAGCACATGAATACTTGACAAATCAAAGGTTCCATTCCAAAACCATCGCATATAGTTGCATACAAGTTTTCTAGTAAGTGAAGGTTTCAAGTTCTACTCACAGTTATCAAAAGAAAATGAACACTTCTTGCTTGGTTATGCTCTTGCTTAAGTTTCTGATCTCCTTTTGTTTTGTTTAATGGCAGAACTTTTATATATTTATTTTTTTCTTATGTGTTGAATGGTATATATGCACTACACAAGGTAGTGCATATATATAGAGAAAGTGGGATTTTGATACAAGGCTGAACTATTCATATGAACAGTACCACTTTTTTTCTTTGATTTGAAAACAATGACCTGATCTGAAAATATGTAGACTTGATTAGATAAAAGATGATTTGATTTATGGCTTGATTTGATTTATTATGTTGATTAGCCATTTTGTGAGCTTGAAATGAAATTTGCCATTATGATGTCCCCTTGTATGCTTATATAGACATATATATATATATATATATATATATATATATATATATATACATATACTCTATTTTATGTTAACATATATATTTACATGTTTAATTATTTTCAAATTAAGGCACACACATATATTTTGACAAATATATATATATATATGTATATGTATGTATGTATATATATGTATATATAGATATATATGTATATATATGTATATATATGTATATATATGTATATATATGTATGTACATCCATACAATGTACATATTTATTTTACTTCCTATCTTACAGCCATATATATATATTACCTTTATACCACATTATCAATTCATATATATTGTGGTCACCACATGCACATATATCCACGTTTCCACTATTTAATATATATATATATACATTTGCTTGTATTTGTCATCATATTTACATATATATATATCTTCACATTATTCCCTATTTACATATTTATCTATATTTGTATATGTATGCTTATCTACATTTCTACCTATTTATATATATATATATATATATCATTTTTATAAAGGGATTATCCTATCCTGAGTTTGAAATGGTGAAGTTTAAATACATATATCTATATCGATAAATTTCCCTTATTGAAATATTTATATTCCAAAATTTTATATAGTTTTATGTCAATTTATAGCTTCTGATTTTTAAATATCGAAAAATTCATTTATTCGATAAATAAATATTATTATTTCAAAAATTAAAAATTAGTTAATTACCCAATAACAACGTCAGAAAACCCGGGTCGTTACAGATATTGACTAAAATTTATTTGGATAAATTTTTTAATTTGATTTCGATTTGGAATATATTATTTTTGAATCATAGCATACATATGATTAGGGAAAAGGTGAAGTGACAATATTGTAGGGAAAACGGGATGGATGTGAGAATTAGAAGATGATAAATATCTTTGATGTATGTAAATAATAAATATAATGAATGCATGATTATTGTACATGGAAATAAGATACTAAACTTTTATATAATATATAACAAAATAGAATATATAAATATAAATATATATATATAATGTTTAAGACATTAATGATATCATTATGTATTTTATAGGCATTAATGGTATCATTAGTATTTGGGACGTATGAAAATAGAATTATAAATAAGACTAGGTGGTGTAACACAATATAAAATATATTTAAATAATAAAGGTTTATTAAATATTTCACTACTTAGAATTAAACTTCTAACAAAATTTCAAAGTAGCCTGCTGTAGTTAGATCAAAAGTGCTACTTTTTTCTTCAAAATACTTTACAAAAGTCTGTTATTTCAACATTCTTTTACTTCATATATAATGTTTTTTCCTATATTTATTTTTTTATATAATTATATATGGTAGAATTGGAAAAGAATGAACATTACCTCTAATATATTATGCAAAAATGAAATGTGTCTATATATATATCTGTATGTATATGTATATGTATATGTATATAGTAATGAACCAATTATTCCCTATAAAATAAATGAATTAAATAAAATGCAAAATCATACCCAAAAAAAAGAAAGTCAATTACTATACAAAACTTGAAAATAAAATAAAGTTTTTAGCTTTACTTGCAACAGATTTTAATAATCAATATGAGATTATGTATGTGGTATCTACCTACTTATAAAATCAGCAATTTTCTCCAAGGAAAATGAAGAGAACTATATTCATAATCTTATAAACTTAAAATTCAACCTTAAATTAGAAATTGGAACAAAAACTACAAATTTAATGTCAAATTAAATGAAAAGACAAGTAATAAAAAAGTCTAACTTTTTAATCAAGCTCGTGATAAGCTAAATTTTTCTTGGAGTTTTTCGGATTATTTTTTCATAAAGACAATAACATTGAAAGCAATCGGTAGGGAAACCATCATTGCAAAATATGAATAAAATCATGAATATGAAAAATTATTGACAAGCTCAAGCAAATTCATATTAGATTAAAAAAAATATAAAGAGAGGCTTGGTTGGTTGGCATTAATTATGAACCATGTTCAAAAAAATTGTTTGGAAAGAATTTTTAATTTGATTTAGAATGAGAATTGAATTGTTTTTGAATTGTAGCATACATATTAAACTGGAAAAGGGGAACATACAATATTATGAGAAAATGAAGTGGAAGTCAAAGAATTAGAAGATGATAATGTCAAAGGGGTGCGTTGTATTTCTTTTAAGATGTATAATGTGAAGATAATTTATAAAACATTAATGAGTCCATTGATATTTCCTTTAAGGAATAATAGGAATAAAAAAGTAATGAGAAAGTACAGGATGATTAATTTACTAGGACATAAGGCAACAAGTAAGATTATTGAGAAAATTGAAAATGAAGGGGAATGCAGATTTAAACTTAACTTTCATATAATATAATAATACTTTCGAAAAAATAAGAAACACTATTTGCGTTAACACAACTCATTAAACAAAATACTTGATTTATTAATTTGGTAAGTATTCAATAATTAATATAGTTAATTTGAACATCATTTAAGTTAAAGCGACCAATCTATTTACTCATCAGATTAAGGTTACTATATAGTCAGTATCAGTAATTAGGAAAATAAGCACGCTTAACCCAATCAAATTTCAAATTTGGATAAAATGAAGTAGCAGATAAAATATGGTTCTAGTAGTGCAGAAATATCTTGCATTAGTAACTGCAACAAATCAGCTAGCAAACTGAATTTTGAACTCAAGTTCGTTCTAACTTGAATGAATTCGGAAAAATCAAATTCATTCTAGTTTGAAGTTCGAATTTGCGAGAGTACCCATCCTAATGTTGATGAGATAATATAGTTGTTGAGAACTATATATAATCAACTAGTTGAGAACCATGAGTGCTATAGAGGATGAAACTCGAAGTTCGCTGACTTTTTGATCCTCTCTATAATAGGGAACGATCCAACTTATCTCGGTGCCAGTTTTTTGGACTTTCGAAAACTTACCACACCCTTCAGCGGAGATACTTTAATAAAAAAACTCGATCTCCAACTGTTTGTACCAAAATTGGGCACAACACTCTTCGGAAGTTTTTGAAGAGATAAAATGAAGAAATTAAATGGAAAAGGAGGATTATCTAACAAAAACCAAAAAACGGATATGTAAATAATAAAAACGCATAGAAACACAGGGATTTAGAGTGCTTCGGCGTATTGCCTATGTCCACTGTGAAATTGATCACTTTATTGATGTTTCTTTGATGATTACAATTGATCGCATCGGATTACAGCGAATTAAAGTTATGAAATTCGAGTACAACAGCAGTAATGGAGTATGAAATTGAATCCGGCAGAGTCTGGGCGTTGGAGCATCCAAAAGATCCTTTCTCTATAGGCTCTGGGGCTCTATTTATAGGCGTAGGAGGCTGATATTCCGCTCAGATCTCGGGAGACTTTTTCTGGCACGTGAGTGGGCCCACGCGACCGAGCCCATGAAGTTTCGGCTCGATTAGTGATCGATATGAACGAATTTCGTATCGATCAGGATTTCGTCCAATCGAGTCGAAACTTGGTGTGAACATTCTTTAGCTTGTACGTAAGCTCCTGTGAAAATTTCATAGCATTTGGACTGGTGGATCGCGAGATATGATCGATACGAATTGACGTTCTTCGGCAAGCTGTTTGGTTCGAATCGATTGCTTCGAATCGATCTCTTTGAATCGATCGTTGCATGTGATTGGGCGATGACGTGGTGCGCATCCTTCGGATCGATCCACCTTTTACGCCGAGTTGATCGAGTCGTCCCAAGATTACCGCCTTGTTCATATCGATGTAGTTGTCTTGTTCAAATCAATCAATAGTGTGCTCTTCGTATCGATCTGCAGTGTGCTCTGTTCGCATAGATTATGTTAGCTTGTTCATATCGATCGTGTGGCCTAGTTCGTATCGATAAAAGCGCTCCAACTTGATGGATACGAACAGTGATTCTTGATGGATACGAACAACGATTCTCTGATGGATACGAACAACGATTCTCTGATGGATACGAACAACGATTCTCTGATGGATACGAACAACGATTCTCTGATGGATACGAATAGTGTGAGTCGATGGATTCGAACAAGGCTCTCCTGATGGATTCGAACAAAGGTTCGTCGATGGATGCGAAGTAGACATTGGCCGACCTATACGAAGTGCACTATCTGTTGATGGATACGAAATCGATCGATACGAACTAGGGCTCGACGATGGATACGAAATTGATCGATTCGAACTGTGGCCTGTTGATGGATACGAAATTGAGGCTATTTCCTCCAACTTGCATCGATCATAACTCGAGCATATGAACTCGAATCGACTTGAAATTTGGGATGCTGGCTATCATGGCTTCGTTTGTCGTGTCACATCAATTTTAGCTCGATCTGAACTCAGACAAAATCCACCGATATCCGTAGTGAACCTGTGCATTCTCGATATCCGGGACGAGTGACCCTTTGTTTTCAGTCAATCCCTCGATATCTCGGCCTTGCTAAAAGGCGGGATAACATTTGCCCCCAAAAGTACGTCTTGTGGAAACATGACGTGCTTTGAAAAGCTGCAACCTTTACTTTGATCAGTTATCATCTTTTCGCCGAAAGTTATAATCTTTGACTGATTTCCTTAGTAATATGATCCGTTGATTGTCAACTGTTGTACCCTATATTGTTGTAACTGATTGCTATTTGTCATCATGATCATTATCAAATAAGTATCTAATTCCTGTGGATGTTGAAAATTGAATGTTAGTCCGACATATATGCACATATGTTAATCTGACTCTCGCTGACGTTGCACGATCACGAGTCGTTGTCAGTTTATCTCGTATCGAATCCCGTATCGATCCTCTCCTGAACCGATGTGAAATTCGAATTGTAACAATGCTCGATGGTTGTTTTTGAATGTTCCTTCGTATCGATCCTCTCCTGAATCGGTGTAAAAGGTTGAAATGCGTTTTTCGTATCGATGTGACTCATAAAGATGGATACGAAATATGCGTTCGTATCGATGGATATGAGCTTTAGTGGAATCCATCGCCATGAGCACTAAGTTGTAATTTCGTATCGATGGTCTTGTGCTATTGCAGGTTGAGTGCTGATGGATACGAAATAAACATTTCGTACCAATAGGTATGAGCTCCGATGGACTCCAATGCAACGGACTTCACTTCGTATCGATGAACTCGTGCTGTTGGATATAGATAGTAAATTCGAATCGATAGATACAGGCCTTTGGAGGCAGCGGATTGAAGGATTCGAATAGTGGGGCTCGCATTGATGAAATGTGGTTGGAGTCTATATCAATGGATACGAACAACAGTTTTGTATCGATGGACCTTGTGTCTCAATAAAGGCTCGAGTTTACGGATTCGAATAGCTCGTTCGAATCGATTCAGTGGTGGACACATTGTAGCCGGTCGAGCTTACCAGCCTACCAGGAGGCGAATCGTTACTTACCCTCAACTTCGCACCTATATAAATACGGGGTTCTTTACTTAGAAAAGTTTTTTACTTTTCACATTCTGCTTCGTCTTCGTATCGCTTCGATTCGTAGAAAATACGGAGTTCTTTACTTAGAAAAGTTTTTTACTTTTCACATTTCTGCTTCGTCTTCGTATCGCTTCGATTCGAAGAAAAAACTGAACTGCCTTTGCTCTTGATCCAGACAACCCCTTAACCTCTTAAAACAAACTTTTAAACTAGGTAAATGATTAATCAAAATCGACTCACAATGATAAGGCTTCGAATTCCAATACTAAATCATCCATGGCCGTAGCTGATTCCGGTGTTAGCGTCGATGCCGGAGTTGGGTAGGGTGAAGGTTGAGGGAGGAAGACATGGCCTCTAAACTGTGTAGAGAAGAACATGGTATCGATCTGGAAGACAGAGATTCGTGTCGATCTGAAGGCGATGGGTGGAGAGGAGTGGCTTCGTATCGATCTGAGTGATAGAATTTCATTGGTCTGGTTTCCTCGATCGATACGAACTAAGGTTCCACTAGTCGATGTGAAGTGAAGGTTCCCTGATCGATGCGAATTGAAGGTTTCCTGATCGATGCAAAATGAAGGCTTCCTGATCGATGTGAAATGAAGGCTTCCTGATCGAAATGAAATGAAGGTTCCCTGATCGATTCGAAATGAAGGCTTCCTGATCGATGCGAAATGAAGGCTTCCTGATCGATACGAAGTGAAGGTTCCCTGATCGATTCGAAGTGAAGGTTTCCTTGATCGATACAAAGTTGCGGCTTTCGCGAGGAACGATCCAAGTTTGGACTTCGATGAACATAGAACTCCATGCATATTTAAACACTTGACTCCGACGAGCTTCACTCTTGCATATCTGGAATTAACTTTTACACTGCATATTTGACTTCCCTTCGAAGCTCGTCGATGGAATTGAAACTTAACAAAATAATAACAACTTTTAACTTGGATCGATCTCCAACATCTGGATAGCACGGTTGTGACGGTTAGCGATGACGGCCACTTCAGTTGAATTTCGAAGTCTTGTCCTTCAGACGTTTTCTCTAACCTTGTATAATCTCTTAAGTATTGCGGCATTGCACTCACATAACACATTCATACACTTTACACTAGGGGAAGCATGAATGTTATTGTCGTCTAATGATGATTTTTCATAAGTTAGTTAATTATGGAACCTTCAAGCTCACAACAGCAGGAAGTTCAGGCACTACAAGAAAAACAGTCTTTTATAGCGGCATATAGCCGCTATTAAACACAACTATAGCGGTTTGATAAACGCTGTATATCAACATGTTATAAAAAAAATTGCACATTTATAACACAAAAAAACCGCTATAAAAGAGCATGATTTTATAGCATAAAGCAGCCGCTATTAAAGAGCATGATTTATAACGCCTATTTACTGCTATCCTTTGACAGTAAGCTCATACATTGCTTTATCATTTTATAGCACTTATGTCATATAGTTATAACACTTTTTAGGAGCTATACTTTATTTTACTATATATTTGATGCACCCTACCATTACACTTTAATAATAACAATCAAAATGAATCTTCTTTAAATAGATAACAATTTGAACAATGTATGAACGAAAAAATATAACAATCAACAAATGTAACGCATATTCACGATAACAAAATTAAGCCGAATTTATTGAACAACATTATGCTTACGAGTACAAAAATACAAAAGCAACAAATGTAACACAGTCAAGTTTTCTTCTATCTTACGACTGCTTACATCTTCATTTTAGTCCCAAGTCTATAATTTAAGCTTGAGAGGTATGCAAATTGATCCTACCTTCTTGCCCTCTCTTTTCAGTTAAAACATCAGTTCGCCAACCTGCCTCAACTATTCAGTTCAGCCAGACCAGATTCGCCTAGTGTCTTTAGCACAGCAACTCCAACTTAGATTCCTACTCATGCTAACTTCATGCCTGCTCTGTATTTTTTTATCATGCCTGCTTCCATCTTCGGCAAAAATTCATGAACTTTTGCATCCACTTCAACACTGCTCAAACCTACTTATGCAGGAGAGTACCATGCCTGCGGTGACATGGTCCATGATGTCTATGATGAAACTACATATTAAAAAAATTAAAGTTCAATGTTAAGGTTTTAAATGAAAAAGGTTGCATGCTTAACTATTATAAGTTATGCATCAAACTAGCTGAAATCATAGTGAATGCATACAAAATATTTAAAAAAATTGTAGCCGTAGTTAGTCAATGAGTTATCATAAACCTTTTGAACATTTACTACCAGCAATGGATGTTGTGCACTACTCAAATAGTATTCAAGAGCTAAATGTAAACAATGCTAGTAGTATCATCGAATGTAGATATTAATTTCTGTTATGAATTCTAAAGTTGAATTTTATCATATCTTTCTATGTTCATAAAAGCCACTTTATAAAAATCCTGCATGATGCAATAATAGCTATACAATTTGATAAGAATGCCTGGACTTCATTGTTGATACAAAACTAACAGTTTTTATAAGAAAATACTGTGTAAACTTATGCATTTTTGCTAGGGGTAGATAAATCTGTGGCAATGTTGATGATTGAATTAAAAGGATCAAAATCTCTCTCTAATACTAAATCTAAACTCTACGTAAGATCCAAACACTTGAATTCTAGTAAACTGAAGCATACTGCAGCATATTGCATTTAAAAAAAGAAGCTTTGGCACATAAATTTTGTTACTGGTCTCTAGTTAATAGTCCATATGACAAGTAATACAAACAGCAAAAGGGAAAAATCATTAAATTATAAAGCTATTGGTGATCTTCTAAAAAAGATAAAATCGACAAATATGAAAATACCTTATATGCTTTATGTGCAATATATGAGGAGCATTGCATGTTGGAGAAAACATGGATAGCTTCTAACTTCACATCATCGGATGTTTGTGGCAAAGACACAATACCAATCAAAAGCTTTAAAGTGATGTGTGAAAAATCTTCAGATGATCTACAAAGATAGCCAGCAGCAAATAGTGAAGCCTTCACCTGTACAGGGATGAAAGATGTACAAGTACAATATGAAGAGAGAGAAAATGCATTGTAGACTTGTAGTTCCATTTGCATTTTAGATCAGCAAAAAATATATGCAAAAACCCCGTAAATCCCCTCAACTATGTGTGTGTTCCAAAGGAGTTCTTTGGAGAGCAAGCAATCCTAATAGGCCATGTCAAGGAATCGAATTTGTTTACAGAAGAAACATTCGTTCCTATTTTGTCTTAACAATAAAATTTTATTAATCAATTTTATCAGTGACCAGTAGTGTAGATTCTGTTGGTTACTAACCAAACATTGTTAATTTTATTAATCGATTTCAGATTTCAGACATCAATACATCCATGGCACAAATATATTTATTTCTTGAAATTAAAAATAGTTGAGAATATTGAATTATCCATTTACCTGTGTAAATGGACTCAATCTTTTTCCATCAACATATAATTAAGGAGAAACACGGGAAGAAAGTGTACTCAAGCTCCAAAACTAAGGAGAAAAAGATTACTAAAGCATTAAACCTTATACTAAATTTGTACCCACTCTGTTAACAAAAGACAAATTTGTCAGCAAATATTATCGAACAAAAAGGTATCAAATAAGAAAATGAAATACATAACGAGTGCTTTATGGAAAGAGTATTACTAAAGTATATCAATAGGAAAATTGCAAATAAAATAGAAAAAAAAATCAAAATATACTATACAATTTTCTAGAAATGTAACAAAATTCATAAGTAAGTCTATTAATGTTGATGAGAATTAGTATTGAGTTTTTACTATGTACACAAAGTAAGACAAGACGATTGACTATGTATCCACTCTGTCATATCAATGTTATTGGTTTTTTTTTCTTTTTTATAAATTTTGACTAAGAATGCATTACCCATGTAGTTGTATTGTATTATAGTGTAATCCATCTATGTTTCGGTCATTGACTACCATTCACCCTAATTAACGAAGTTAATAATACAAGTTAAATTTTAAAACTTCGTTATATTATTATTTTTATTATCAACTTAATTAATTTTTATAAGCTTATTTAGTTTTTATTAAACCTAATTAACGAAGTTAATTTTTATAATCTTAGTTAATTTTATTGTGATTATTATCATTATTTAAATTTTATTCTTATAGTTAGTTAATTTAATTAATCTTAGTTAAATTTATTATTGTGATTATTTAACTAAGATTATAAAATTTTATTTTAACTATTATGATTATTGTTGTTGTTGCTATTAGTATTATTATTATAAAATTAATTAATTTTTATAAACTTAGTTAATTTATTATTATTATTACATAAACTTGTTATTTTTTATAAAACTTGGTCAATTTGATTAATATTTTATTATTATTATAAACTTAGTTAATTATTATTATTATTATTATTTTATATAAATTTAATTAATTTTTATAAAACTTAGTTAACTTGTTTAATATTTTATAATTTTTTTATTATTAGTATCCTATACTTAGTTAATTGTTATGAAACTTAGTTAATTTTTATAAACTTTGTTTATTTATTATTATTATTGCTATTATTATCATGATGATTTTTGTTGTTGTTAGTATTATTATTATAAATAATTGAGTTTCATAATCATTAGTTATATTATTATTATTATAATAAACTTAGTTGATTTTTATAAACTAACTTATAAAACTTAATTAATGAGGTTAATTTTTTATAATCTTAGTTAATTTATTTTTATTTTGGCTATTATTATATATATTTAATTAATTTTTATAAAACTTAGTTAACTTGGTTAATATTTTATAATGTATTATGATTGATCTTAGTTTAAGGGACCGGTTTTGATACCTTAAAATCTTCCTGGTTTTAAGGTACTATATGGTTTATTACAAACCTTGCCAGCTTTTTACACTAAATTACATAAGTATTTGCAAAGTGATTCTGCATGTAAAAGCACCAAGGTAGCGCAGTTTTGTTAATAATACAAGTGTTAAGACCACGAGGAAAAACATAACATTGTATGATTTACTGACCAATACAAAAACAGTGTGTTGTTAAGATATAAAATTACACTTTCTTTGGAAACGACTTTCAGAAGAAATAATGTAAATTGAAAAGGTAATGCACATCCAAAGGTTGGACATGGAAAATTAATAATATTTGGCACTTGGAGCATTTATTTTAATAAACATTGCTACTTTAAGACAACTAGACCATGAATCAAACACATGATCTTTTTTCTTCTTCTATGTGACAAAGTCGAGATTGAACCAGAGTTTTTGTTTATGTCTAAGAGAAAAATAAAAATAAAAAAGCTTACGCAAATGGGTCTTGAGCCAACACAAAGGAATAAGAAGATATCCTAGACAGTAGCCTATTTCTCTGATCATCATTGGAATGAACGATGCATTTCTGAAGCACACAGCAGCCTTGACGATTAGCTGCAATTTCAACACAGTTTTGAATTGCAGCATCAATGACGAACTATAAAAAAGATATATTAATTTCATCAGTATAAACTTTAAGAACTGTTGAGTGTAGTCTACATTGTGCAAACTGTAGTGAACTAGTAGCACATTGACATTTCAGTTATGGTTGTAAACGTATATGTGAAAGGTCAGCCTTAAAAAATTTGGGACTAAGACTAAATTATAATTAGCCTCCTACACATATAATTCTAAAATCAGTTATTAATAAAATGTCTCAAAACTAAAATTATTCACATTGATTAGTTACTATGATAAGTGTCACAGCATGATTTTGGATAATAAATGCAAATACTACTCGTACTACTAGGTTTATAAGACATATATAATTAGTGATCATCTTGAATATGGAGCCTAGGATGTCGCCCTATGGGCCATCCTTATGGGTGGCTCTGTATATATAATTAGTGATCTTCTCGTTGATCATTAGTGACTTTTTGATGGCAACCCTTCTCTTATCATCGAGAATTCCTTCGTAGACAATGCCTTGGCCCCCACGTCCAACAATTTGAGCTTCATGAAATTTTTTTGTAGCTTTGTATATTTCTTCTACAGTAAATATTTTGAACCGTACACATTGATGTGCACTGATTTGTTCTTGCAATAGTAGACCTCCATTTTGTCTAAAACAGTTTCGTTTAGCTCTGCTCAATCTCGTCTTTTCATATACAAGATAAACAACATCAGCGATCAAGAAAATGCTAGGCGCACCTGCACATTTAAAAAAAACAAAGAAAGAATGAAAGATAAGTTACTCAGAAGTGTACATTTATATTTTGCAACTCTTGCTAAGAAAAAATATTTTCTCGCAAAAAACAATGTATCAGAAGTATCTGATCATGATCAATTGATGCATTTGAGCCTTGTTGCTGTCTTAAAGTACTAAAATGCATCCATTGATATGGATCATTTGATTTCATAATTCACTTATGGTCATTTTCAGCATAGAAAATATAGGATCAATTTATTTTAGCTAGAAAAAATACCTATAAGTAGCAGTTGTAGTAATGGTTTTGGTCGGCAACCTCCTTGCTGAAAAGGGTCTCCTTCATGTCCAGATGGGCATTTACACGTAGAACCTCCCACGACATTATGACATTCTCCATAGCAGTTATTTTGTGTCTTGTTCATACATTCATTGATATCTGTTTTGCCAATTATTGACATAAATGATCATAGAAAATGCTTCAAGTCGGGCTTTAGAATTAAAACTTACATCGTTCTGCTCATGCAAGAAACGCTTTAAGCAGCACTGTGCAACATGATTACCATTAATGTTGTTAATCAATGTAACAATATTATCCCTTAAAGCGGAAATAATCTTATATGTCTGCTCTGGCGTTTTAAGAGTTTCAATAACTTTTTGATTAACCCGGGTTCTACAAAATTTTCAAGAAGTTAAGCATAACAACAAGAAAAGGTAAATACATAAAAATGATATCAACATATAGAATGTCACATTAGAAAAGCGATTACCCATGTATGTTGCACGAAATCTCTATAATTGTCCCCTCATTGTTGGTTAAAGCATCTATTATTTGCATCCACTGGTCTTCATCACAAACCTCAGCCATCCTTTGCATAAGATAATTGCCGAAAGGATCGGTAGTGAGCTCCACAATATGTTCTATGAGTTCAGAGAAAATTTTGTTTTTATCTTCTAAGCTACCATCAGTAAATTTTCTCGGTAAGAAGCAACAACTTGGTTATAATTATTTTGTCAAAATCCGTCCAGATTTGGTAGTCGGTTGGCCTTATGCTCAACAACGATGAGATTCCGATTAGGGGAAAAGAATCCCTTCTTCATGTATGGAACCCAAGGCACCGGAGGGGCGAGGAATGGTAGAAAGGGTTCGGGATGGAAGGGATAAGAGAGGTTGAAGAAGAAACAAAGAAAGAGGAGACGACGGTGAAAAATACGTACTTTTGAAGGCGGAGGTAATTTGAGGAACTAATTTGAAGCGGAAGAGGGAAATAATTTAGGAGAGAGGCGGCTATCAAAAATAATTGGGGATCCCGCTCGGTGGAAAGCGTTACGCAGCCTCTATATAATCTCTAAATAAAACAAACTTAAAAGGAATAATAACACTATGAGATAAGGCCTTATCAATTGATGTTATAACAAACAACTTTTCTTGTAGTGAGGATTCCTCTTCTTCTGTCCTAGAGATTCCGGCCATCGCAGCCGAAGTTATAGACCCAGCTCCGGATGAGCTGCCTGACGCTATGTTCATCTGCAATCCTCAAGATTCTGTACCGTCCAACGTTTCTGAAGACATGTTGGGGCGAATATGCCTAAGGCATGGTTTGTCATTGGACGACGTACTACTGCCGGGACCAAACGACAGACCGCATGCTCCTCCAGAGGGGTTTACTGCTTTTAATCGACACGCGTGTATAGCGGGAACACTCCCTCCATTCAACCAATATGTTAGGGAAGTTTTGTCTTACCTCGGAATTGCCCCGTCTCAATTACACCCCAACGGACATGCTTTACTGAGTAGCTTATTTATCGTGTTCATGGATCATCTCTTCCGACCGCCCAGACTGACTGAAATTAGATACCTTTTTAACTTCAAGAGTAGGGGAGATAGCCTGTCTTTCACTTTCCTGGAGTCAGTCAGGAACTGTCAAGTAGTAACCGGATCCTGCGGAAGGCTATGTTACTTTAAAACAGAATGGTTCTGTGTCCGGTGCCCCCAAGGATTTGCCAGATGGTGGCTAGTCAGACGTAAGCGTTACTGTATTTTTCAAGAATTATCCAGATGATACCAGTTGATATAAATTGACATCTTCTTTTCTTTTTACAGCCGTAATTTCGCGACCGGAAGGCGGGTACTTCAAAGAGATAGTAAGGGTCCTTCAAGAAGTTCCGAGCGAGATGAGGGACATTGATTCGGTTCTAACCGATAGAAATTTAAGAATCGTCGGGCTGATTGAACGAAATCAAAGCATAAGGCTGGAAGGGACACTTAGGGCAGTCTCGAAGAAGCGGGTGAAACGCAAAGCGCCCGGTGTCGTAATAGCTGAAGGGGTTGATCCGGAGAGAACGCCCACTGATGATGAACTTATAGCTGGACCTTCTAGCAGTTTTCAAGACTCAGAAGGAAGGAGAAAAGGCATGGCAGTTGCTCATAAGTGTTCTAAATCCATGAGATTAAAATCCATGGTCGTGTCTTTGCTCTTTCCCAGAATTAGAATTTCGGAGTCTCCTCCCCCGCAAGTAGAGAATCTTTTCGAAGGGCTTGCTGATATTCCGATCCCCGATTATGTGTCATTTCAACATGACACCGGGTTGGAGGAGTTTGACAGTGCTCTTGATCTGAATGAGTCGCTTGCCATAAGTGCGGCTGACATTTTCGGTTAGTCGGGGGGTTGCACATACATACACTTCACGGCACTACATGATTTACAATCATAAATTATCCAATTCGAGAGATCACTAATCTTTCTTTTGTTTCTCACTTGCAGGTATGATGTCTGGGACAGGATCAATGTTAGGGAGTCTTCGTTCGGCCCGCAAATCTTCTTCATATTATGGGTCATGCCATAGAGGGGATGATAGAGACCATGATCGCGGGTACTCTAGTCAAGAAAGATACGAGCGTGATAGGGATAGAGACTATAGACACCGATCTAGGTCCTGTATCCACCTCTTAGAATTCCATATCCTCCTCCTGTTCAGACTTCACTTCCACGAGAGCCTCCATGACATAGACCATCTTCTCACACTTCCAAGCCCGAAACTCATCTCCAGAGAGTCGAAACCATGGCCCCCATAATTGCAGAGCAGGTCACAACTGAGCCTACGGGGGAATGGGCTATTAAAATCGCTCAGCTGAGGAAAGAGTTCCCAAACATATGCTTCGAAGGCTACGTCTTTCCACCTCATTTAAAAAGAATTCCATCAGGGGTGGAAAACACGATGCATGATTACATTCATGACGTCTACACCCAGTATAGAGAGTGGGTAAAGGCTGTAGAAAAAGTTTCCAAGGTGGCCTTTTAGCGAGCCAAAGCGATTGAGAAGATGGAGTCCGATCTTGTTGAAAAGGACCGAATCATCCTGGTGCCCAATACCGAGGCCGAGTCTTCCCGAAAATCTGAAATTGAGGCCACCAAAAAAGCTGATGAAGCAAATGCGGTGGTGGAAAGATTAAGGCAAACACATGTTGCCTTTGTGGAAGAGATGGGCCACCGAAACAACACGGTTATGGCTGAGCGGGATGCGGCGATGAAAGAACTCAACGAGCTTAAAGCAAAATTCTCTGAAATCGCCAAGGAAAGGGATGATGCGAACAACGCAGTCCAAGAGGCGTGCGAACAGGCTGTCTTGCTTGGGGTGAATGGGATGCGGCCGTGGCTAAGGTCCGCGAGGTGGAGACTAAGGTTGAGGAGGAGGTGAAATCGGCTGAGTCCAAGCTAGAAGCCGATATTGAAGATCTTCTTGTTGTCTACAACACCAACGTCTTAAGGCACAGAGATCTAGCCTGGATCGACAACTATCCGGCTCATTTATACAACGCCTGGGGCTGATTGGTTGAGGAGGAGAAGGCGGTGCATTTGGGTGAATCATTCGACGAGTTTGAACTCGAGAATCGCATTCTGAATGAAGATGAAAGGAAGATTCTCCATGATTCAATGATCTCCCTTGAAAAAGAGAAGCTTGGCACCCAGCACTTAGAAGTGGGAGAAGGCTCAAGGTTTGAACACCATGACGCAAGTCTTGAAATTCCAGCGTCAACCCAACCTGAACCCTTATCTGTGGCTGATCCCCAAGCTATTCCTGCCTACAATCCGGATCAGCTGCAAATGTCTCCGGCTATAGAGCAAGTTGCCGAAGTTGTTCAGGCGTCTACAAGTCAAACTGAGGAAGGTACTCTGAACATCCTATATGTCTGTCTTAAGTTGGAATCATCACTCGAATTAAGTACTAACAGTTTTCTTATTTCTGTCCAGTGATTGATGCTGCACCGGTCGTGCCTCCTGTCACTCAAGAATCACATCACACGCAGGAGGCTATCGTCACTGAAACGACCATTGTAACTACAACTGCGCCACTTGACGAAATGCAGGGAAGCACGCTTGTTTTCGATGAGCAGATGATGGAGGAACTTCTTGGTCGTCATAGCGATCCTTTTGTGGACCTGCCATTTGTTATGGGCGGAAGAGCACCTACTTCGGGCTCTTCGATGCCAACCACTGATGCTCCCAGCGAGGCCCGAGCGATTAATGAAGAGGAAATATTGGCCGAAATTGATGATGAAATGGAGGCTGCGGCTCACGATAGCAGTTTTGGAAGTGGAATGGCTGCACCCGGTCCGGCTCCATTGAGGATGATATCTCTTGGCGGTACTGTTACTGATACTAGTGAGTCTATTCCTCCTCCCACAATTGATCCAGTTCCTCCAACTCCACCTTCAGGGAGTGTTCCTGTACATTTGAGTTCGGACAAGGAAATTGACATCATGCCCCCCACTGGAGATCGGCTGCCGAAAGGCAAAGGCTCAAAAAGAAAGATAAGTGGCGGCTCTAGTGGGACCACTCCGAAGGAAAAGAAGACAAAGAAGAAGAAAGAGTAGACGCGCTTCTTTGGTTTTTTGGTTGACATGTAGAAGTCCACTTTTAATTTCTTTTTGCAGACCGTGTATAGATGCGGGTTCGGCCCCTGCTAGTAGGAATTTTAGGAATTCATCTGTATATAATTCCTTTTCAAAACAGTTGAAATGAAACTCCATTTTGTCTTTTGAACTTGATGTGTGTTTATTTTCTCAAGTTTTAAGTACATGTCCATATTCCGGGAACTTGGATTATTTTCGCGGGCGATCGACCACGTGAGCCTGACACTTAGCGTTTTGTCCGCACTCTGGGGACACGGAGTTGGTTAACGTTTATATTCCGGTTCGCGCTCTGGGAATCCGGACCATTTTGATGTCTGTACTCCAGTTTGCACTCTGGGAATCCGGAGTTGGTAGTGTTTATGCTCCAGTTCACACTCTGGGAATTCGGAGTTGATATACAGACGATCAGTCACATCTGTTATGAATTTTGGAACTTCGTTCGCACTCTGGGAACAAAACGTGTATCAGGATCGTGCATGGTCGGATCACATCCACCCCGAGTAGACAAGTGAGGTCGTTAGACGGACGGATCCATCCTCCCCGAACTTGGTCAAGATACGGGCAAAGTCGTTAGGTGGACGGATCCTCCCTCTTCGAAAACTGTGTTTACGAGTTTATACTCCAGCTCGCACTCTGGGAGGCCGGAGTTAGCGTTTATACTCCACTTCACACTCTGGGAACATGGAGTTAATTTTTATACTTCGACTCGCACTCTGGGAGTTCAAAGTTGACGTTTATACTCCGACTCGCACTTTGGGAGTTCGGAGTTGACGTTTATACTCCGTTTCGCACTCTGGGAATTCGGAGTTAATGTTTATACTCCGACTCACACTCTGGGAATTCGGAGTTAATGTTTATACTCCAATTCGCACTTTGAGAATTTGGAGTTGGTAAACAGACGGTCAGTCACATCTGCTGCATGTTTTTGGATTTCGCTCACACTCTGGGAACGAAAGGTGTGTTAGGATCGTGGATGGTCGTATCACATCCACCTCGAGTTAACAAGCGAGGTCGTTAGATGGATGGGTCCATCCTCCTCAAACTTGGTTCAGATGCGGACGAGGTTGTTAGGTGGATGGATCCACCCTCCTCGTATTTGTAAATTTATACTCTAGTTCGCACTCTGGGAATCTAGATTTAAGTGAAAGATTGTCGTGTATCAATCCTTTTTTGACTTTGGTGTGATGGCTTGCCCCCGAGCTCGGAATTCACTTAGCGAGTGACCGGTTGCATCACAGTCACTCCCTATTTGAATAAATCCCACCGTATGGTGGAACTTATCTCTCCGTGCATGGGGATGATCATATGAAGCATTTCAAGTAAATCACAGCTCTAGCTCGAAGATATTGCATTTTATTGCTGAAATAAGAAAATATGGCAAAGTCAGTTGCCTTATTACAAACTCTAATTTCGAAACGCAGAAACAAATTGCAAATGGAAAATAAACTAAATGGTAGCATGTTATGTGTAGTAGCGACGAAGACTCTCGCTGTTCCAGGCTCTCGGTAGAGTAAGACCGTCGACGGTCGATAATTTGAATGTGCCATCTCCGAGCCTTCGTTCAATAACATATGGTCCTTCCCATGTTGGCTTCATATGCGAAGGAACCGGATAGATTCTTTTCAGGACGAGATCGCCAAGTTCAAAGGTTCGTGGGCGGACCTTGGCGTTGTATAATCGGGCAACTCGACTCTGATACGCGGCTGCCCTCAAATCAGCCTCTTCACGCTTCTCATCCAGCAAATCAAGAGATTCAGCAAGTAATATAGCATTCGTCTTCGGATCATAGTATGTCACACGATGAGAAGGTACATCTAGCTTGACTGGAATAACAGCTTCTGAACCATAAGATAGAGAGAAGGAGTGTGACCGGTCGCGGACTTGTGGGTTGTTCGGTAAGCCCATAAAGCCATAGGTAGTTCATCGACCCATTTGCCCCCGACCTTTTCCAGCCGTTTTTTCAGAATGGACTTTATAACCTTATTGACTGATTCGACCTATCTGTTCGCTTGAGGGTGTGCAACTGCAGAGAATTTCTTTTGAATGCGAAACCGTTTGCAGAAATCTTTAAATTCAACACTGTCGAATTGGGTTCCGTTATCAGTGATAATGCTGTGTGGGAGACCGAATCGACAGATAATGTTGCGGACTACAAAGTTGATCACTATCTTCATCGTTATGGTAGCAAGAGGTTCAGCTTCAGCCCACTTTGTAAAGTAATCAACTATGACGATGGCGTACTTCGCACCACCTTTTGCCAGGGGTAGAGTACCAATGATGTCGATGCCCCATACCACAAACGGCCATGGGCTGACCATTTGAGTTATCTCGGTAGGTGGGGCTCTAGGAATTCGAGCAGGCTTTTGACATTTATCACATTCCTTTGCATAATCCGATGCATCGCGATTCATAGTCGGCCAATAATATCTGTATCGAAGTATTTTCTTGGCAAGTGCTTGCCCCCCGGTGTGATCGCCACATTCTCTCTCATGTACATCGTGTAATACTCGTTTAATTTCATCGTGAGTGATACACCGGAGTAAAGGAATAGAGTACCCTCTTCTGTACATGACTCGATTCTGGATGGTGAATCGTGAGGCCTTCCGAAGGACTTGTCTTTTTTCACTCCTGCGCTTCGGCAGGATTCCGTGCTCAAGGTAACTTCTGAATGGAGTCATCCATGACTCCTTATCGAGAACGGTTTCACATACCCAATCTGTTTCTACCCGGTCAATACTTGGGGAAGGTAACATCTCTACGGGAACGAGTCCCATTTGTTGAGCTTCACCTTTGCTGGCTAACTTTGCCAACGAATCGGCTTTTTGATTGTGTTCTCGAGGTATACAATAAATGGCATAATAATCAAACTGGTCCAGTATTTCCTGAACTCGAGCTAAGTAGGCAGCCAGCCTTCGATCTCTCGCTTGATATTCTCCCCGAACTTGACACACAACTAATTGTGAATCACAATAGATTTCCATCGCGATGATTCTCAAATCTCTAGCAAGTTTCAATCCAGCTAAGAGGGCTTCATATTCAGCTTCATTATTGGTTGCATGAAAATCAAACTTTAAAGCATAACATATAGATCGGCCTTCGGGGGTTTCAAGTACAACTCCACGCCCGAGCACCGGTCGTTTGATGCACCATCAGTGTACAGCTTCCAGATGTATTCGGGAGATTCACTGGTTTCGGGCAAGTCCTCTGGAATGGTAAATTCGACTATGAAATCGGCCAGGACTTGTCCTTGAATGGCTCATCTTGGAGTATAAGTAATATCAAACTGGCTCAGTTCGATGTTCCACTTGAGTAACCTACCAGACGTCTCAGGCCCCATAAGGACCTATCGTAACGGCTGGTCGGTGTAAACAATAATAGGATGTGCCTGGAAATATGGACGGAGCTTCCTTGATGCAATAACAACGCAATAAGACAACTTCTCTAGTTTCGGATAATTCCTTTCAGCTCCAGTCAATCGTTTGCTGATGTAGTATACTGGCTTCTGTATCCTGTCTTCTTCTCAAATTAAGGCAGCGCTGATAGCGTTTTATGATATCGTCGAGTAAACGTACAACCTCTCATGATCAATAGGCTTTGACAAGATAGGTGGTGTGGATAGATACTGAATTAGTGCTTGGAAAGCGCCCTCACACTCCGTGGTCCATTCAAAGTTTCGTTTTCCTTTTTGGATCAGATCGAAGAAGGGAATGCATTTGTCAGTGGACTTTGAAATGAACCTGCTCAGTGCCGCTACTTTTCCATTAAGACTCTGGACTTGCTTTATAGTTTTTGGAGTTTCAAGATTTCGGATTTCCCGGATCTTTTCAGGATTAGCTTCAATCCCTCGAGCATTGACGATAAACCCAAGGAATTTTCCGGATGCAACTCCAAAATGACATTTCAATGGGTTGAGCTTCATTCTGTATTCTCGAAGTATGTTGAACATTGTTTCCAGGTCTTTAATATGGTCAGTGGAAAATCGTGACTTCACAAGCATGTCTTCTACATATACTTCTATGGTTTTTCCGATTTGATTGGCAAACATCTGATTGACCAATCGTTGATAAGTAGCCCTGGCATTCTTGAGTTCGAATGGCATAACTTTGTAACAATAAAGTCCCAGATTAGTTACGAAGCTGGTTTGTTCTTGATCAGGTAAATGCATTGGTATCTGATTGTAGCCAGAATACGCATCCATGAAAGATAAGAGTTCATGTCTAGCTATCGAGTCTACGAGCTGATCAATTCTGGGAAGCGAGAAACTATCTTTAGGGCAGGCCTTATTTAGAGCGGAGTAATCGACACACGTTCTCCATTTTCCGTTTGACTTTCGAACAAGCATGGGATTCGACACCCATTCGGGATATAGTGCATCTCGGATGGACCCATTCGTTTTAAGCTTCTCTACCTCTTCTTTAAGGGCGGCAGATCTCTCTGGATCCATACCACGCCTTTTCTGTTTGACCAGGACATGCCGCGGGTCAATATTCAAAGTGTGGCTCGCGATGTCCGGGGAGATCCCACACATATCAGAATGCGTCCAGGCGAATACGAGATTTTCCCGTAGAAACTCAACCAATTCCTCTTGAGTTTGCTGGCTTAGCTAAGAGCCAATCTTTATCATCCTTGAATCATCATCATTGTCAATTGGGACATCGATCGTCAGTTCGGCCGGGGATGCTTGACTTTCTTTAAATTCTCCTTCATCTTCAGTTTCTCTTGGGTCAAGATCCCTTTGGAATTGGCTGGGGTGCCCGGGCCTAGGCCCAGGCATTAATTGTCAATTATCAGCAAAGCGGACATAGAGAGATTCCTCTACGTCCTTTCCTTTCTCCTTTCGCTGCGCCTCTCGCAGCTCGGCAACGTAACAGGCTCTCCCAGCAGCCTGATCTCCTTGAATGATTCCCACTCCACGATCAGTGGGAAACTTCAAAGTCAAACACCACGGGGCAATGGCTGCCCTAAATTCGACGAGGGCCGGTCGGCCCAAGAAAGCATTATAAGGGGAGTCTATGTCCAACACAACGAACTGTAATATCCGTAATCTTCGACGTTCCCCAACTCCCAACTCCACTGGTAGTTCCTCTACTCTAGTGGGTATAGTAACACTCCCATTGAAACCATGGATTCGAGATTGGCAAGGCTTTAGATCTTTGGCTTCCATTTTCATTTGGTCGTAAGCTCGTTTAAACAAAATATTCACAGAGCTTCCACTGTCAACTAAGATCCTCTTCATCCAAGTAGGACCTACTTGAGCTGAGATGACCAGTGGATCGATAGTAGGGGCTTCGACCTTATCAGCATCTCTGTTTCTGAATATGATGTCATCTGTCATCGTCTTCTGTTGTTTGGCCGGAGCCCCTTCATCAAAACTACTATAACACTCGAAGTCCGCATGCCTAATAGAGTTGGCATACGACTCCATTTCCTTCCAACTTCGGTCTGTTGGATGGGGACCACCACTTATTGTATTAATAACCAATCTCCTGCCAGTACGAGCGGGTTCCTCCTGCCTTTCCTGGTTTGGTGCGCGATTCTGATTCGATGGGCCCGCACCTCCTGACTGCGGCGCCCGCACAAACTGATCCAACTTTCGTTCACGTATCAACTTTTCAATGAGATCTTGTAAGTGATGACACTCATTTGTATTATGGTCATAACTTTCATGAAATCTGCAAAACTTCCCTGTTTGGACTTGTCTTTCCGTTGACGGCTTCAGGGCAGGCTTCTTGTATTGCATGGTATTACAGGTCTGCAAATACACATTTTCCAGCAACGTATTCAATGGAGTATAATTTTCGAACATGGGAGCTCTACGCCGTGGACCATGATTCTGATCTCGTTTTTTACCTTGATTTCCACTGTCCCTCTGCTGGTTCTGTTTGTTTTGTATATTCAACTGAACTTTTCCGGAACTCTCCCCGGATTGTTTAACTGCGATGTTACTCTGAATTCCTTCCATGCTGGGCCCTGAGTCATCTTGCTTCCTAAACTGTTTCGCATCCTCCCTTCTCAAGAATTGGGCTGCCTTGGAATAGAAACGGTCCAATGACGCAGGCGGCTTCCCAGCTAACCAATTTCCGAACTCGAAATCAGGATCAATCCCCTTAGTTAATGCCATCAGGATACGGTTGTCATTGGGATTGCTTATTTCTGTACACGCAACATGAAATCGCTCCAAGTAACGTCTGAGCGTCTCTCCGGGAGCTTGAGTGACACTAGACAGAGTATTAACATCTTTAGGTCTCGCTACGTGCATACGGAATAGTTCAATAAACTTGGTGGCCATCTGGTCGAAATTAGAAATGGATCGTGGCGGCAAATGAGCAAACCACATAGTAGCAATGCCCCTAAGGAAATGGGGAAACTACGGCATTTGACTGCATCATCAGCTCTCGCAGCATTCATTAACCATTCATACTTCAGGAAGTGTTGATTGGGATTAGAATTTCCTTCATAGACTGGCAAAATTGGCATCCTTAAGCGCTGAGGTGGTTCAGCATATAATATGTCATCGGTGAAAGGGGTATGACTCCGGGAAATCCTCCAGTCGTCATTAGTGAGACCCTAACTTTCACGGATCATCTGACGAATCATCGTCGGTATATCAGGCATCTGGATATTTGGAGCATGCTGTGCCAAGGTGTGGTTGGGGTCCACAACGCGAGTCTGGACCGGACGCGGTCGACGGTCCGTGCCTCGCCTCCTTGGTTCAAAGTTTTCAGGGACATAAGGTTCTGGAGTGTGTTCTCGTCGGTGACGATGCGGGTCAGCTTGATTTCTAGCATCAACTCCTTGTTCGGTAGTGGTGGTGGTAGCGAGGTTGCCTATGACATGGTAAGGAGCGGCACCCCCTCGGGATGAGGGTCTGGTCTGATGACTGGTGGATGGTCCAGTCCTAGGTTGTCCAAGATTTAAGGCAGGTTAGTGTCCTGTGGCCTGGGTGTAGCTTACATCTAGCCGTGGGCATGTGGATCGGTGATGATCATCAAATGAGGCTGAACTCTCCGTCGAAGAGTAAGAAGCTTAATATCTTCTGGATCTTTTGTGCCTTTGGCGATTCAGCTGGTTGGTCAACTCTGTGTTGGCGCGCAGTTGTTCAGTAAGCCGTTGCCGACTCAGGGTCAACTCTTGAAGCAGCATTTGGAACTCTTGTCTGGTGACCGGGCCTGATGGATCTGAAGGTCCGGCGACATCTTGGTTGGATGGAGGCAATTGTGCGGGATTCTGTTTATCCCGTCCTTCCAGATCGGCAGCTGTAGAAGCAGTTCGTGTGCTTACCATGATGAATTGACGAAGTCCTTTCCTAGATCTGATGCAAATTTGAATAGGATGGAAGGGCTTCAAGACTTGAGATCTGGATCTTCTCCTTGGACTTATGCAATCCGGTATTGATAGCAGATCCAAAGAGCAGGAGAAAAATTGGGTTTTTTCTCAGTGAAAGCACCAAAGCGTTTGTACCAAAATTGGGCACAACACTCTTCGGAAGTTTTTGAAGAGATAAAATGAAGAAATTAAATGGAAAAGGAGGATTATCTAACAAAAACTCCAAAAAAACGGATATGTAAATAATAAAAACGCACAGAAACACAGGGATTTAGAGTGGTTCGGCGTATTGCCTACGTCCACTATGAAATTGATCACTTTATGGATGTTTATTTGATGATTACAATTGATTGCAGCGGATTAGAACGAATTAAAGTTATGAAATTCGAGTACAACAGCAGTAATGGAGTATGAAATTGAATCCAGCAAAGTCTGGGTGTTGGAGCGTCCAAAAGATCCTTTCTCTGTAGGTCCTGGGGCTCTATTTATAGGCGTAGGAGGCTGATATTCCGCTCAGATCTCGGGAGACTTTTTCTGGCACGTGAGTGGGCCCGTGCGACCGAGCCCATGAAGTTTCGGCTCGATCCTTGATCGATACGAACGAATTTCATATCGATCTGGATTTCGTCCAATGGGGTCGAAACTTGGTGTGAACATTCTTTAGCTTGTACGTAAGCTCCTGTGAAAATTTCATAGCATTTGGACTGGTGGATCACGAGATATAATCGATATGAATTGACGTTCTTCGGCAAGCTGTTTGGTTCGAATCGATTGCTTTGAATCGATCTCTTCGAATCGATCGTTGCACGTAATTGGGCGATGACGTGGTGCGCATCCTTCGGATCGATCCACCTTTTACGCCGAGTTGATCGAGTCGTCCCAAGATTACCACCTTGTTCGTATCAATGTAGTTGTCTTGTTCGAATCGATCAATAGCGCGCTCTTCGTATCGATCTGTAGTGTGCTTTGTTCGCATCGATTGTGTTAGCTTGTTCGTATCGATCGTGTGGCCTAGTTCGTATCGATAAAAGCGCTCCAACTTGATGGATATGAATAACGATTCTCTGATGGATACGAACAGTATGAGTCGATGAATTCGAACAAGGCTCTCCTGATGGATTCGAACAATGGTTAGTCGATGGATGCGAAGTAGACATTGGCTGACCTATACGAAGTGCACTATATATTGATAGATACGAAATCGATCGATACGAACTAGGGCTCGACGATGGATACGAACCTGATCGATTTTAACGGTAGCCTGTTGATGGATACGAAATTGAGGCTATTTCCACCAACTTGCATTGATCATAACTCGAGCATATGAACTCGGATCGACTTGAAATTTGGGATGCTGGCTTTCATGGCTTCGTTTGTTGTGTCACATAAATTTTAGCTCGATCCGGACTCGGATTAAATCCACCGATATCCGTAGTGAACTTGTGCATTCTCGATAACCGGGACGAGTGATCCTTTATTTTCATTCAATCCTTCGATATATCGGCCTTGCCAAAAGGTGGGATAACACCCACTGAGAACTCTAAATCTTTACGTCTTTTATCTGTGTAACTTTTCTGCCTAGACTTAGCTTCTCTCATCCTACCTCGGATTAACTCAATCTTCTCTGTAGCTTTCCTTACCATATCTGGACCAATGACTAATCTGTCTCCGGTCTCTAACCAGCATGCTAGTGATTTGCAGAGCCTTCCGTAGAAAGCTTCGAAAGGCGACATTCCTATACTAGTCTGATAACTATTATTATAGGAAAACTCAACCAAGTGCAAATGGTCTTCCCACGACCCACCAAAATCAAGTACACTAGCTCTCAACAAATCTTTAAGTACCTTATTGACTATCTCTGTCTGCCCATCCGTCTATGGGTGATAAGCTGTATTTATCTTAAGCTCGGTACCTAGTACCTTCTATAGACTCTTCCAGAATTCACTAGTGAATAATGCATCTTTGTCACTTACTATACTACTAGGAGTCTCATGCAGTCTAACAATATTCTTCTTGAATAACTTAACCGATGCAGGCGTCGTCCTGGTGGACTTAATAGGAAAGAAATGGGCACTCTTGGTTAATCTATCTACCACAACACCTATGCTTTCATTTCCCCCGTTCGACCTTGGCAACCCATCAACAAAATCCAGGGATATCGAATCCCATTTCCAAATCAGCATATCCAAAGGCTGAAGCAATCCACTTGCCTTTTGATGTTCGACTCTCACTTGCTGGCTATTCGCACACTACTTTACCTGTAAACCTACATCCATTTTCATACCTTCTCAAAGGAACTTCTCTTCATATCCTGATACATCTTGGTTCCCTCAGGATGAATCATAAACTTTGATCGATGGCATTCCTGAAGAACTTCCCTCCTTAGGTTTCTAACATCTAGAACACATAATCGTCCCTTCTTTCTTAACGCTACACCAAATCAGTGATTTTGCAATAGTTTTTATCTGTTAATTGCTAACACTTATAAATGCTGCAAACTCCCAATAGTAAAAAAGTGTTAGGATACTTGAAAAGTGTTGGTGAAAATAAATACTTTTCTGAATAAACTTTGCAACACAAATAAGTGTTACTGTAGTAGGTAAAAATGTAAATAATTTATTAACAAGAGGAGTCTTCTGTAAATTAAACATATGGGTTCTCTTCTCACGCTTACCCATTCTCAAACATATTTCGGCCGCATAAAATTTAATTTAGGGTTTTCTTCTCCTCGCCAAAATCAACGTCGATTTCAACTACTTCCTAACATCAACGACAACTTCATCCCCTTCCCAATATCAAACGCGTACTTCAACCCCTTCAACATCGATGCCGACTTCAATCACTTTAACATCAGCGTCGACGTCGACTTCAACCACTTCGTTGATAGCTTAGGCGGTTGGATTGACATATCGCAAACATTGTTCCTATGGTAGTTGACTGGATCGACAAATCTGGATTGTATTAGCTAATCAACGTCGACGATTCTGGATTGACATATAATTCTTCAAGCTCGATATCAACAGTAAGTTTCTTTTTCTTTCTGTATGCTATTTTATTAGCTAATTTCAGATTTGTGAGCGCAATTTTTCCAAGTCTATCGTTGCTTGGCACTGTCATTTGGGGAATTGATTTAGTAAGTATTGAACTTTTAAATACTTAAAATCTGCATTGATGTATATTTATTTAAAAGTTGTATCCTAGCTAGAATTGGATTTGAGGTTATTATTTCATTCTATTTTATTATGGGATAGTATTTATTAAATTTTAGGTTTTCTTCTGTTTTATATGATTGCTTAATGCATAATTTCGCATTCTAGTTATTTTAGTCGATTATTTTAGCTATTGTTTGTACTAATGGGTTTATATAAGTAGGTTTACAATTGATGAATACTTAGTTATTATTTGTACAAGTGGATTTATAATTGATAACATAAGTCAAATAGATCTTAAGTATGGACATGTAAGTCTAAAAGTTGCTTTGGATCCACTTAGTTCTTACCATTTTCGAAGTGACAAGGGCGCATGGGAATTGATGACATGGAAATGAATTTAATAAAGCTCAGTATAGCATGTGGTTAAACTTAGTGATATAAATAGCAATTTGTATAATATGATTTGGGAAGATCTGCAACAATAGGCACAGATTCTATTATGATATGCATGTTTGAGTAGAACTGGAGCTCAATATAGGCAATTTACAGAAGCTTAATATAGGCAATTAATATAATTTGTATAATATACTTCTAATCATTATGATATCATTTAGAGTTTCTCCCTTAAATTGTCAAATAACAGGAGCACAGATTCTAGAAAGCAATGCCACAAGTTCAATTTCAATTCTCTAATTTGGTTAGGGATTTTAATCTATTTGAATTTTTTTTAGAAACTTGCTACTTTATCAATTCTCTAATTTGGTTATTGAGTAATAATACTATTTTGATGAATAACTGCAAATTCCATGGATATAACAACAGAAGATTGGCAGAATACTGCATCTTAGAAAAGTGGTTACTTAATTTTGGACAGACATGTAATGAGGTGCTTTTGCTACCATTTTCGTTATCCACATGTATTTGTAATGCAATAGGAAATTTTGGTGGATTTTTAGATGAGATCAATCTGACGGGTCAGTCTTCGGTTGCCAATGCTAAATTAATTTAGTAAAATGTGGTTAGTTTAGGGTAGGTAACTTGGTATGTATAACTTGTTCCAGTCCATATGTTTTTGCAGTTAGTTACCTCAGTCTTCATATCACAGTAAGGTTGGTTTTGGGCATATCCTCTTTCTTGTTTTTCAAAGTTACAGGTCTTATATTTTTCCTCTCTATAGATGGTGGATTTTTGAATTAATATACTGATGATGCTTTTTTCAATAACCTTATTGTCGTTATGCATAATATGTTGAACAATGAGATTTACTGTACTTTCCTACCATATGTATTTGATTTGTTTTTGAGTTTTGTACTACCTTAATATCATCATTCGCATCACAGTTTCTTCTTAGTATGCCAAGCTTAATTCAATTATATAAATGATTTATGATACATAATGAAATTTAAATTGAAGCTAAAGTTTTAAGAGCTGGGAAATCGGTTGGCCAAGACAACCAAAAAAATTATAGCACAGGCATGTTATATTAAATATTTAGGTGCATCTAGTAGTCTATAACTATATTCATCTATTTGAAAGTTGCATGCTTGAGTAGAGGACACTCTCTATTTTAAAAGTGAATTTTTAACAATTCTAATGAATAGTTGGTGTTTTAATTATTAATATGGTGAACAATTGATTATGAAGATACTTTCACGAAGCTACATAAAGCATACATAAGTTGATTAAGAAAAAAAGGAGTAGCAATTAACTTGTAAAATATAATATTTGGCACGTGTTGATTAAATTTTATTTGTCAAATGTGTAAATCAGCCGACTCTCTTGGGGATGATAAATCAGTACTATGTCTTTTCAAAAGTTAACATCAGATAATCATAATACAACAACCAAATATTTCAAGTGTTGTTAAGATAATTAATAATTTGAACCAGATACCATATTACTAACTTTAATTATGCCATTAGTTACTGTATGATATAAACTTTTAACCTTGTTCTGCTTATTATTCACATTACTGCTTGTGACCAGCTAGTTGTCTTTTGCGCCTCATCGTTATTTTTATCATTATATACAGCGGGATTTTGAACGAATTCAGATCTCTTTTATATTGCAGATGATCATGGAGCGGCAATTTCAGCCTGTTATTATTTTTAGTTTCTGTAGAAGGGAGTGTGAGCAACATGCTATGTCAGTGTCCAAACTCGACTTTAACACTGAAGAAGAAAAGGAAGTAGTGGAGGAGGTGTTCGAGAAAGCAAATATTATGCTTGCGTGAAGAAGACAGAATTCTGCCCGCTATTGAATTAATGCTCCCACTTCTTCAATGGGGTATTGATGTACATCATTCTGGGCTTCTGCCTATAATTAAGGAACTGGTGGAGCTTCTCTTCCAAGAAGGTCTAGTAAAAGCACTTTTTTCTACCGAGACAGTAAGTTCACTGTAATTCGTTTTGTCTAAAATACCATTATTGCTGCTTAAATGTCATTTTCCAAGAACATACACTGTTGATATTTTAGACTATTAATTTAATTTCAACTGATAAGATTTATTTTTTTCTAGATACTCTACGTATCTTGATTACTTTAGGAATTTGCAGCTCGAAAATAATTCAATTCTTTGTGTTTTTGCTTCCTTCAGTGTTCTATGGGCTTGAACGTGCCAGCAAAAACTGTTGTATTTACATCAGTTAGAAAATGGGATGGTGACAGCAACAGATACATTGGGTCAGGAGAATACATCCAGGTAAAAAAATTGTATCAGCACCGAAATAAATATACAGTTTATTGGTAAATCTCTTTTGTTCATTCATCTATCATATCGTAATATGTCCAGATGAGCGGAAGAGCTAGCCGTCGTGGTAAGGATGAGCGTGGCATATGTGTGATAATGTTTGCTGAGAAGGTATATTATATAGACCCACATATATTTAACTTACATGGAAATATGTGCTATCAAAGTTTGTTGGCAAAGTATTAGATTAAAATATAAATATGATGGAAATTTGTGATGGAAATATTTTTGTTTTTTTTGTTTTTTGTTTTTGTTTCTGTTTTGTTTTTGTTTATATACTTCAACGTTCTCCCAACAGCCAAACAATACTGTCTACTTAGAACAACAAACACAACCTCACCCACCATAAAATTGCACATATTTCTCCTAACTTATTCTAAGTATTGTTAAAATTATAAAAACTACTGCATCTTCTTCTTTCCTATAATTTTTTAGTTTGTAGGTGTTTTTTAAGTTGATATTTAAAGTTGCTCGAAGATGTTAGATGGAAATGGATACACTCAAAGAATGGTTTTGGGGAAACTAGCTCCTTTGGTCAGTACATTTAGACTGAGCTATTACTCAATATTGAATATATTGAGTCAGGCAGAGGGTTAATTTACAGTTGAACATGTCATCAAACATTCATTTCACATTGTGTTCATGAAGTATTGATACTTCTCATTATGGATTATAGACCAGTATGACATTTCTCATTGTGTTCATGAAGTATTGATACTTCATTGTGTTAGTTTGTTACCAATATCACTGCTCTCATACAGTATTGGTAATGTCAACAATGTCATCTTTCTATATTTTCCACTAACATATTCATAAGGAAATCGACTCCATGAGTGACATGAATCTTCCTTCAAAAGGTTTTCCTCATCCTCTCACTATAACTTTCAAAATTAGAGAACATAATCTAAAAAAATTATATAAATCCTCAAATTCATGTTTGGGCTTCTATTCAACATCTAGCATCTCAGGCACAAATTAGATTAGTTGCGGAGTTGGGATTGTGAGTTACGTGCGAGTGTCAAGTGAGAATTTTTATCTCACAAACCTACGCTAATCAAAAGAATTCATATATATGAGTTAAGTTGATGTATGAGTGCATCAGGGCATCTGGTTCGACCTTATATATGATGGTCAACTCTGGCCTTTATCGCTTCCCTGCGTGATTATATACACACACCATGTTTTCTTTATTTCAAATAATTGCATACTCACTTTCTTTGGATTATCTCACATGTAACATGGTCTTTAAGTAACATGGTTGTGAATTAGTGCTTGAATATCTTGCTGAGTGCAGGGGTTGTGTGCTGGGTGAGTATATATATACATACATGTATGTGTGGTGCAACTTAAGGGATAGAGTGGGCTGTTATGAGTCTACATTTTGTGTCTAAATAGACTTCCCTATATATATATATAAGTATTTGTTTTGTAAAATAAGCATATTTTATTTTCTTGTTTTTTTATTGTTCCTGTTTGAGTACTTGACTTGTATTAATAAATATATACATTTTAAGGTGCTAAGCCTTATGATATTAACAGTTTATTATTACTAAAAACTATTGTAACATTATATTGGTTTAATCGTGTGTGTTTAATAATATCTTTACTATTATTGAGTTCTTCCCTATCTCTGTTATCATGCCTACTTTTACTGCTTATTACTAAAAGGACATTTGCTTTTCCATTGTGTGTATCAGTATATATGCATGGTTGACCGGGTTCTTGCATGAGTATGTATGTCTAGTACAATAGAATACGTATGAGTATAAATTGAAAATACACACACACAATCTCTTTCCTTATATTACATGGTATACTACAGTTTTAAAGTAACCTTCTAGAGTTGATATGAGATGATTTTTGAGAAACTTCTTTTGGGTATTTCTTTAGTAGCCGCTCCAGTTTATACTTCTGTCTTCATTATCATGCTTAAGTATTCATTTGTGCATCCTTTTATCAAATAAAACTTAGCTGCCATCTTCCTATTTAATGCTTTGAGTTTGTTGCACTCTGGGGTATACTCGATTTAAATTATGGGTTTGTATTTTGGACCATGAGTTAGTGCAAGAATAGGGTGGCTGTATTTATTGTCCATATATATGTAAGTGTTTAGATCTATAAATGATATTTAAATTCTCATTTATAAAAAAATAAACTAATTATATGTAGACTCGTATATATATATATATAAAATTTTATGTAATATATGAGTGTCGGTGTGTTTGCACCTCACAAAGCTATATGTGCTTCGTTCTTTTCTTGCGTTCGAGCGTGTGTAGTTGAATGGATGTGCATTGATTCGTGTGTACATATATTGGTATGTTTGCTGCTAAAAGGTGGGTGAATCTTGCCTAAGTAAATTTGGTCCATGCTTATAGGTGCACTCGGATTTGTGTAAGTATATAAATATTTGTATGAGTGTGCGATAGTGAGATGTGTGGTGATTGCGTGCATTGATGTTGCGTGAGCTACTACATGAAGTAATAGTGAAGTCTGTTTATATTTGTCAAAAATATGTGAGGGTGTGTTTGTGCTCCACCCCTTTGCAACGCTTCGTTACATTTTTGCCCATGAATTGGATATTTGTCAGCTTGCATTCCTAAAGGAATTCTTATATTTCCCTAATATAGAGCATGTCAGTTCAATTTATTCTATATTTTTATACAATGAAAGCTAAGTCTCAATCAATAGTAATTTTGATGTTTGAATTCTCATTTGACATATTGAATGTAGGCACTTGTGGAGGAAGAGGAAGAAAAACGGAAGTTGGAATGTAGCGGTAACGAGGAAGAAAACACATATGACCTTGACAATGACCCATCTCTAATATTTTTGGCTCCGATAGAAAGAAAAACTATTGTCGTGCAATTAGCCCACTTCCTCTGCAAAACAAGTAAAGTTGATGCAAGCTTCAAAAGCAATTGCCGGTAAGAATAAAAAGGAAGATTTTCGTCAAGGGTCATCGGAATTACAAAACCAAGTGGCAAATCAGTAGTAAAACTTTATTTTGTTTTTTGTAATTTGGATATGATATTATGGTATTTTGAAATTGAAAAGTTTGTAGCTCATATTATAGTATTATCTAAATATGATATTGTTGCATTTGAGATATGGAAGCATTTTAGACTTCATATTGAATTGATGTGATGAATTATATATGTGATATGGATATCATAATTAAGGAGATATTATATTCATTTTTTTAAGAATTTTATATTAATTGTGCATAAATGTAACGACCCGCTATTTTGGACCATTCGCATCCATTATAAGTGTATAGGTAGACACTCATGCCGGAGTTGAATTGTTCAAAATACCACGTTGTTAATTTAAATTGGCAAAACTAAACATATACAGTAAATAAAATAATCACAGATCACAGACACAGAGTAATAAATGCAGCGGAAATAAAAGAGATAGTAGTTCATGAAGCTACTATATAAATGTATAACTTACATCAGAGTTAAACCAGATACAACGGAAGAGTAATGCGATACATCAAATACAAAGCAGAATACATCACTGGAATCATCGAATACTGAAAGCAGAATAGATGGCTGGATCTTCAAGCAAGCTCCAACTTCAAGGTGAGTCTCGAATACTGGTACACTTAGTCTGACCCGAGCGTAAAGCAAAACACAAGACACTCGAGTCAGGATTAACATTCTTATATTAATAAATCCAACTCAAGTGAAATAGCAATTGAAATACAAGTAACTCAAAGGATGTTTGGAATAACCATCCTTTAAGGATCCGTTAAACTATCTACTATGTAGTAGTGTACGATAAGTAGATAATGTCTATCAGTAATATAAAGATATCAAAATAGTGTTAAGTCATGGCCCATTCTACCCTTAACACATTTTTATTCCCAAGAGCATATACAAGACCGTAGTTTCCCCAAAACCGGAAGTCACCAAAGGGCAATCCATATACTAAAGGTACAAACCAAAATCGTAGTGGTCACGTATATCGGGATACAAGTATGACAAGGCACATGAGGCAATACCCAAGGTAGTGATACTACCGTTTGCCTGATCCGGACTGGTGAGAACGCAACGCCGCAGCGCCCGCAACACCGTGAAACAACACTCCCAAAAATCAAGGGTGCACCAATCGACAACAAGTAATGAGTAGTTCGAAGAAGTGTGTTCACTTGAGGTAGCTAATCCTCCATTGGCCTGGCACGGCTCCTGTTTTAGTCATTTCCAATTTGACACAAGTGTCAAGGCTATCCATTATCGTTCTCTTTCTTCAGTCATCACGTACATCATTCCAACCACTTCATTCTGGATCATCACTCCGCGTATAGTTATTAAAGTGGTTTTCGGTTTAGATAGAGAGTATATCCATAACTGATTCCGGTCTCTTTAATAACTTCCAAATTTTATTTCACCGATTGGTCGTTTATTTATTTCAAAACCAAATCAATTTCAATCAGAGTTTGTAAATCAACATTTCGTTTGTCTTTCTAAACCAATTTCCATAATTTACGTTTCAAAATTTCCAAATTACCATTTCAAAATCTTTTAATTCAATTTCAATTTTTATTTAAAACAATTCAAATATTGATTCAGGTTCGCATATAAGTTTCATTTCGAAAATCATTTAAATTAATTTAATTCAACATTCAAATCAATTTAAATTCATTTATCTATTTCATTCAATACTCGTTAAGTAAATTTGCCATTCAAAACAATTTCTATTAAATTTCCAATTCATTAAATCCATTATTTAAATTTAACTTCCTTATTTCAAAACTTACAATTTGAATTAAATTAAATTCATCAAATCGAATTCTTTAAATTTCACAAGTCTTACATTTGTTTCAATAAATCACATTTATTTCTTGTTAAAGAAATTCAATTTCACTTATTTACTTACTTAAATAATTTTCCAAAACTTAATTAATAAAGAAATTCAATTTCAATTATTTACGAAGTAAAAATTTACTTATTCAAAAGTTCAATTTTACTCATTAAAGAATTCAATTCAATTTAATCATTAAATGATTCAATCTTATTTAATTATTAAATAATTCAAAACTTAATTATTAAATAATTTCAAAGTTTAATAATTTCAAACTTAATTTTAATTTCAAACTTAATTATAATTTCAAACTTAATCTTTTAATCATTTCAAACTTAATTCAATCATTTCTCAAATTAAACATCGTTCTTTCATCAATTTCATTTTTAATATTTTGTTTCAGATTTTTAAATATTAACATTTTCCTTTCATTAAAATTCAAATTTCAACTTCATTTCAAAACCATATTATTTATTCAAATAAAATCTTCGTTTTATTTTTAAATCAAATTATTGACCAATCGGGTTTTATTTAATTCTCTATCCTAGGGTCAAAGTTCAATTTGGGTATTTATCATTTCAACCCGATTCCAATTCAATTCAAAATCAAAGCATAGCAAAGGGAACTTGCAGTGTGATAACTGGGATGCGGTCAAAGTAAATAAACAAGCAATAACAATAACCAATATCAATCCAAAAATCAAATAAATAATCCCGAAATAATCGTATTAATTCGCATTGTTGTTTGTGCGAATTTATATAATTATTTCTAGAATCTACACTATCATTTCATGTAGATTAAAGATTATTACACTAATTATTCATACGGTTCTTCACTTGTCATTCGATTTCAATTTTAACACTACAACAATTAATCCAATATACGTTCAATGGTTCAAAGTGTAATTATCACTATTTTACATGTCAATAAATTTAACAATTAAAAGGGGTCATATTCAACTAATCAAATTTAACATATAAATCAGTTTTAAAATTGTTAACTATCCTATATCAAATTCAATTGCATATTATTTATCACTTTAACATTTACAATTAACGTCTAATTAAACATCAACAATCAATCAATTATCAGCCAAACTGTATTATCATTGCATATATAACAGATAATGGTGTCAGATGTCACAGGTGAACTGATACAGGTAATAACAGTGTAAATATCAAACAACAGCATATTTCAATTGTCGTTTCAGTTGAAATCAAATTTAATAAATAAAAGAACGTTAATCGTGAGTGAGTGCTCACCTTTCGAGGTTAGAGAGATAGACGATGAAGTTGAGTTACGAAATCCAGGCACGGATGCAAAACAAAGCACGATTGGCACAGATTAGACGGGCAAAGCTGATAACAGGAATCGATTAGAACAAATCGAAATTATCTTGAGATAACAAAAAAAATACATATATATCCTATTATTATTATGATTTTATTAACACCAATAATTTAATTTACTACAAAGGTCAAAATAAGATATATAAATATGATTCAAAAATTAGTCTTAAAATACAAACATCTAAAATCAAAGGTATATATACATTATTATTTAAAACCAATACTTATATATAGATACTTTAAAAGTGGGATCCAAGTAAATTTTTATTTTATATTTAAAATATCTATACATATACTTTAAAATTAAATTTCCTTTACATCAAATCTGGAATATACATAGTATAAAATTACAGTATCTACAAATAGCAAACCCATACATATCATATAAACAGATATACTTACACAAAATCAACACTCAGATAGGTACACTTATTAGAAATGCAAGACACTTAATATATATTATATATAATATTCACTGCAAAACCCAATCATAACATTATACATAAATCTTGCTTTCTGTGATATACATATTGTCGTATAAATGTAACTTTATTTAAAATATAACCATTGTAAGCACTTAGGTACTGCACAAATAACATATATATATATATATATATATCGAATTTTTAATACCTTACAGTAACAGTTTACTAAAACATATATATTTATGCGACTTATATATACCCAGCACGTATACATATTATAACAGCAGACCAACCTATATTTCATACTTAATACGTAACAACAACTTATATTATATTTTAAACAAACAAATTTTATAACTTTATAACTTTATAACTTGTAACTGTATAAACAACATAACTTAGTTACTGCAGCTATTTGATAAGAAAACCTTTAACATAAAATGTGTATAACTGCATAAACTTTATAGCTTATATAAACAACAACCAGGCTATAGAACTTAAATAAAATAAGATGTAAACTGACGTATAACTTTATAGTATATGCATCATCTTTCAAAACAAAAGTTACAAACCCGTTTAGTATAAAACTATATAAATAATAACAACATATAACATCATACCATAAACCAACATAACATTTATATTAACCTATAACAAGTTTACAAAACTTATAAAATCAACATACAATATGGTTTAAAAAAAATAAGAAAATATATATATCACAACTTACTACAATACCTTTAAGTATATAGGATGCCTTCAAAGATCTCAACGAAGCAAAGGAACATGGTGGCCGAGTGCTAGGGGAGCCGGTGATTGGTTGAGGAGGCTGCTTCGGTCTAGGTGAAAGGAGGAGAGGAAGTGGGCGGTGACTGGGTTATGGCGAGTGGTGGAGCTTGGTCGAGCAAAAGAAAGGTGGCTCAGATTGATAGGGTGCATGCACGAAAGGGCAGGCATGGGTGTTGTTTGGTTTGGGATGGTCATAGGCTGGAGATAGGAATAGGCGAGGCCGATGTTCGGTGGCAAGGTCCGGCTGAGGTCTGGGTGCGTGATGGAGGAGGCTCGGCTGCTGGGTAAAGGCGAGGACGATCTAGCTTGCGATGTAGGTGGCGGAGGAGGCCAGAGATTGACTAAGGGGTTGCGCACTGGAGGTGGGAAGAGGAGAGCTCGGATCTTGATGCAGCTGTGGCTTCGGGTGGATCGGCCACAAGTACAGGCGTGCGTGCGTTTTTTTTTATTTGAAAAGGAGGATGAGTAAAATGGCATTGCAATATACAGGAATGGTGGCAAACTAATTGAAGAAGAAGGTGACAGCAAAGCAATATTATATTTAAAATGGAATAAGAACAGCAAAAGTGGGAACCAGATAATATTGGAACTAGTACGAATAGCAAAAGACCAAACGTTTGAAGAGCAACATTCTATTTACTTTCTTCTTCAAACCTTGGTAATAGTAAAAGTCACTTTAATTTGAATTTATCAAAAGCAAGTGGCTACTGGAATGGATCGCAGGCACGCGAAAGGACAGATCAATTAAAAGTTTAATACGGAACCGATACGGAAGTAGTTCCGTAGATTTCACCGTCCTCCTGATTTCGAAATTTACAATTGAATATACCGTCGAGATCAGTACGACGAGATGATCAAAACGGTATACAGATATCAGTGGTATGATAGAATTATAAAAATTCGAATTTTTTTAATAGCGGAAAATGCAAGAAAAACGCTGAAAAATAAGATCGACGGAGCCAAAGATGTCCGAATTTGGAAAAAAGACAAACTGACATTTTGCTCAGAAGATGGTTTAGAATTTTTCTATGTAAAAATATTTAGGTTTCGGAAACATTTTATTTTCATCGCTTTTTAACTGATTAAATTGAAGTAAATTTACGCGCGAAATAAACTTTCATATTTTCGGACGAAAATTTACCAGTTGCTATGTTTAACTAGACGTATACCAAATATCAAATTTATATTTCAAAATTATATCGTTTAAAATTTCGCAAAATTTCAATTAATAACGTTATTAAAATAGTTGAAATTTACGGATCGTTACAATAAAATAGGGTAAAAACATAATTTCAATTAGTAACGCATATAAGTGTTACCAATATTCAATATTTTTTATAACAACGCTTATCTACGTTACAAACCTAAATGATAAGCAAAACAATTTATGTGTAACAACACATATATGTGTTACTAAATAATCATTTTCCAACACTTATAAGTGTTACCGTATATTTCTGTACCAACACTTATAAGCGTTACCGTATATTTCTGTACCAACACTTATAAGCGTTACCGTATATTTGGGTACCAACACTTATAAGTGTTAGTAATACGTATGTTTGTAACACTTATAAGTGTTACAAATTTGACCGCTCCATTCCTCACAGTCCATTAGTAACACTTAAAAAGTGTTACTGAAATTATTTGTAACACTTATAAATGTTAGGATTTGCCTGTTTTGGTGTAGTGTAACTATCCCCTCCGGTCAAGAATAAAATCCTTTAGATCATTGGTCTCCGTTCCACCTTGCAATCTTCTAATCTTTTCGACTAACAATGGATCATCTCTCTACTTAGAAGCAATCCTTTCGATCAACATTGGTCGAACTTCCAAGCAAGATAACATGGCTATACTTTGACTAGAACTAGCAGTTGATCTTAACTGTATACTACAAGTAGTCACTGCCTCCAGATCCTTCCATTCCACCAACATAACTAACACAACATTCTGATGTTTCTTGCTAAGTGCATCTACAACTTTATTTAGTTTCCCTGGTGTATACTCAATACCAAAATCATAAGCTGTTAAAAACTCCAATCACCTTAAGTAAAATAAGATTTTTGGTAACTTCATTTTCAAAGGTAACTTCATTTTCAAAGGTAACTTCATAAGAGAAATGGATTTTTGGTCCATTACCTTAGGTAAAATGAAATCTTGTATACTCTTAACATCAATGTCATGTTGAATGAAGATTTTAATGAAATAAGACGCAAAGAACATAGCATGTCTAGAGCATGCATGGAAACTCTTGATTTCGTCATGAATGATCTTAGCCCAATTCAATTTCTTATTAGAGAGGTTAACATACAAAATCTTGTAATTATTGTTGTTATAACGACCCACAAATTTATCAATTTGATCAATTATATTTATTTTTAAATATTCAAATATAAGCTTTTTAAAACATATATTATAATGTCTTGAACAATAATGATGGTAATCTTATTTTGAATAAGTATTTACAAAAATATAATCTTTGAATGGATATCGATAAAATGGCCGAAAATCATTTTATCAATAAACAGCTCTATAATTATCAGAAGTTGTGTACAGAGATAGATACATACATTTATTTATCCATTTAAACAAGAATGTGAAATAAAATTATTTATTTTATTTTTGGGAAATAAATGTATTTATGACATCATCAATAAAGGCATTATATTTAGTAATTGATTTATGAATTTAAATTGAGATTTAATGATTTAATGATTATTATAATTATTCAAATAATTGTTTTAAAATAATCTTAAATCATCTTAATTAGTTATATAGTGATAATAAATCACTTATATTAGTTTTGAAAAGATATATAATTGATGTGAAAATAGAAGGCAATTCGTATCGCTTTATCGATATAATAGCACTTTTTGTAAAAAATTGTCTAATATTGATTTATATGGTTTTATAATTCTAATGGGATCATTTTAATTAGTTAAAAATAATAAGAAATTAGTTTTTAAATTTTGTTTACATTTATATGTAATTTAATTTATAAGTGAAATATGGTCGTGAATCGAAATCGAAATTCGTAACGGTTTAACATAGAGAAGTTGTGCAACGTTGTTTATATAACTTGTACACATACATACAATTACATATACATATACATAACAAATAACATATATAAATACATATACATATTTACCATCTACATTTAGATTTACATATAGTAAAAGTTATAAATATCTAAGATATTTTCACACTTAAAAAAAGAAAACTTCACTTCACTCTTATACACATCAACTCACACATGTGGAGGCACAAGTGGTAGGCTTAGTCGTGCGTTAGTGATGGGAAGGGGATGGTGTTGGCAAGGGCATTCTGGTCCATGCACATTTGGATATTTATTTCCATAATTTTTCTATAAATACCCATCCACTCTTTCACATTTTAAACACCATTCTTCATCTTCTTCCTCCTCACTTTCAAGCTTTTCAATGGCTTCTTATCTTAGGAAATTTACGAAAAAAATAGTGAAAAACAAAATTAAATTAAAATAGTACGTATATATTGTCATTTCACCTCAAAACCAAGGCAAATCACTGCACATCTCCACTCTAAGCTCACGACCACTCCCATATCCATGCTTTGTCGAGCCTACCTCCACTTGCAAGCATAGGCCGAGCCTATCCAAAGGTCTTGGGCTCAATTCTATAGACTTTGATTTGATTGTAGTGGAGCTATAGTCCATTTAAATAAGTTTAATATCCAACAAATGTGAGAAACTCTATTTATATTATGATATTTTGGATAATATATATGTTTGGTTATACTTGGTTATGATGATTGTGAACCATGTTTGGATATGATAATATGTTTGTTTGGATGTGTAAACAATTTACATTTAATACACGTCGAATATCATAAAGGAAATCAATTTCCTTTAATAAATGAAATGGTATATATGAGAATGTTAAACCTCTTTCAAATGGTTTTAAATGATTTAGAAATATTTTATAAACATTTAAAAGTGTTTCAAAAAAGTTTGGAAAAGAATAGGAAAATTGAGTTAAAATAGGCGCATTGCGTAACGGTAGTTCGCGATTTCGCACCGTAAAAGTTTAAATCCATCTATAGGATGGAATCGGAGTCAGAATTCTTTAGAATAAGAAATTTTCAAACTTTTATAATCATAATTTTCAAACAAAGGAAAAAGATCGAGATTTCGTTTAGTAGATTTTGAAATATGAGCAAAACAAGTTTTCAAAATAACCGCGCTTTGGCAGTTCGAAAACCATAGCGATAAATTCTTTAAAATGGATATTTTTAATTCTTTAAAAATATGGAATAAATTCTATAAATATATTAAGATGTTTCAAAAGAGATTTGAGTTATAAAAATGAATTTGTAAATCGTAAAAAAGTTTTTTTGATTAACTAACCCTTAAAACCACTAGTCGCAGCACTTTTTGGAATGGTTTTAGTAACTTTTGAAATATGGATTTAAACCTAATTATTCTTTTCCAAATCTTTTATAAATATTTTCAAATAAATAATTAAGTATTTTAATGATGATTTGGAGGTTTTATAATTATTTTAAAAGAGTTTAAATAAGTGGTTAAAAGAAAAGCTATTATAAATAAATGATTTAATCTTAGCTCTAAAAGTCGATGAATAGACTGGATTTTTCTATTCGTAAGATCCCAATGTGGGATGCTTAAACTAAGGAGATGTTCAGGAGCAACCAATTTGGAGGGAAGTCTATAATGACCCGTAAATTTATCAATTTTATAAATTATATTTATTTTTAAATAGTCAGATATAAACTTTTTAAAACATAAATTATGATGTTTTGAACAATAATGATGGTAATCTTATTTTAAATAAGAATTTACAAAAACATAAACTTTGAAGGAATATCGATAAAATGGTCGAAAATCGTTTTATCAATAAAGAACTCTATAATTATCAGAAGTCGCGCATGGAGCTAGATACATACACTTATTTAACCATTTAAACAAGAATATGAAATCAAATTATTTATTTTATTTTTGGGAAATAAAATGTATTTATGACATCATATTTAATAATTGATTTATGATTTTAAATTAAGATTTAATGATTTAATAATTATTACAATTATTCAAATAATTGTTTTAAAATAATCAATAAATCATTTTAATTATTTATATAGTGATGATAGATCATTTATATTAGTTTTGTAAAGATATATACTTGATTTGAAAATATAAGAAAATTCGTATCGCTTTATCGATGTAATAGCACTTTTTGTGAACAATTGTTTAATATTGATTTATATGGTTTTATAATTTAAATGGGATCATTTTAATTAGTTAAAAATAATAAGAAATTAGTTTTCAAATTTTGTTTACATTTATATGTAATTTAATTTATAAGTGAAAATATGACCACGAATCGGAGTCCGAAGTCGTAACTGTTTAACATAAAGAAGTTGTGCGATGTCGTTTATATAACTTGTACACACATATGACATGCACATACATACAATTACATATACATATACATAACATATATATATATACATATTTACCATTTACATTTAGATTTACACATAGTAAAAGCTATAAATATCTAAGATATTTTCACACCTAAAAAGCAAACTTCACTTCACTCTTACACACATCAACTCACACACATGAAGGCATAAGGGGGGAGGCTTAGCCGTGCTTTTGTGATGGGAATGGGAGGGTGTGGGCAAGGGCATTTTGGTCCATGCACATTTGGATATTTATTTCCAAAAAATTTCTATAAATACCCATCCATTCTTTCGCATTTTAAATACCGTTCTTCATCTTCTTCCTCCTCACTTTTAAGCTTTACAATGGCTACTTGTATTAGGAAATTTATGAAGAAAAATAGTGGAAAAAGAAATTAAATTAAAATAGTGTATATATATTGTCATTCCACCTCAAAAGTAAGGCAAATCACTTCACATCTCCACTCAAAGCTTATGGCCACACCTATATCCATGCTTGGCCGAGCGCACTTCCACTTGCAAGCATAGGCCGAGCCTATCCAAAGGTCTCAGGCTTGATTCCATGAGCTTTGATTTGATCGTAGCGAAGCTACAGTCCATTTAAATAAGTTTAATATCCAATGAAGGTGAGAAATTCTATTTATATTATGATATTGTAGATGATATATATATTTGGAAATACTTGGTTGTGATGATTGTGAACCATGATAGGATATGATAATATGTTTATTTGGATATGTAAACAATTTACGTTTAATACACGTCGAATATCACAAAGGAAATCACTTTCCTTTAATAAATGAAATGGTATATATGTGATTGTTAAATCTCTTTAAAATTGTTAAAAATGATTTAGAAATGTTTTATTAACATTTCAAAGTGTTTCAAAAAAGTATGGAAAAGAATAGGAAAATTAAGTTAAAATAGGCGCGTCGCGTAACGACAGTTCGCGATTTCTCATCGTAAAAGTTTAAATCCTTCTATAGGATGGAATCGGAGTCGAAATTATTTGGAATAAGAATTTTCTGAACTCTTATAATCATGGTTTTCAAACAAAAGAAGAGGATTGAGATTTCATTTAGTAGATTTTGAAATATGAGCAAAATAAGTTTTAAAATAATCGCGCTTTGGCAGTTCTGAAACCAAAGCGATAAATACTCTAAAATGGATATTTTTAATTCTTTGAAAATATAAAATAAAGTTTATAATATATTAAAATGTTTTAAAAGAGACTTGAGTTATAAAAATGGATTTCTAAATGATAGAAAAGTTGTTTTGATCAAATATGCCTTAAAAGCACTATTCGCGGCACTTTTTACAGCGGTTATTAATAACTTTTGAAATATAGGTTTAAACTTAATTATTCTTTCCCAAATATTTTAGAAATGTTTTCAAATAAATAATTAAGTACTTTAAATATGATTTGGAGGTTTTATAATTATTTTAAAAGAGGTTAAATAAATGGTTAAAAGAAAAGCTGTTATAAATAAATGATTTAATCTTGGCTCCAAAAGCCGATGAGTAGACTGGATTTTTCTATTCATGAGATCCAGATGTGGGGTGTTTAAACTAAGAAGATGTTTAGGAGCAACCAGTGCCCTGGCTCACCTGTCCTTTTTCCTAGGCGAGGAATAGATAAGGTCGAAATGTCTGAAACGAAGCAAGTATAAAAGATTCAAATTTACAAATTTAATAGAACTTGGATTGTGTAGAAATAATCTTCTTATACTTGGTATTAAATTCCAAGGAGGAAACCCGTACTATCCATATGAATTTAAAAGGTGATTCCATCATTATTCGATGGATAGTAAAGGCTGAATATAGAAATTGATATTGAGTAGAATTAGTATAATTTCTATTAACCTTTTTTACTCAATAAGGTTTTGCAATGTGATTTATAAGAGATGATTTTGATTTGGTATTTCCAAAGTTAAAGAGAGTTTTAATGATTCCTTATATACTGGAAAAGAATTTGATTTAAAGATTTATATCTCTAAAAGAGATATTTTATTTGATAAAAGATATTGATAAATGAAATGATAATCACTCAAACTTAACATCTTTTATCGATGATTAGTTCTAAGGAACCGAGATCGGATTTGGGTGATTCTTATCTAAAATCCACTTCGAACTAATATACGCGTTCGAAGTGAAGATATGGAATGATAATAAATTAGAAGATGGAATGTAGGGCTACTTGTTACTGACCCTCAGGGGGGAGTTTCCCATATCATATATGTGGCAGTAGTATCTTCATCTGATCTTCGATGCAAGGGTTGCTCGCTACTAATCCTAGGGGTGACTCCCAATAGGATGTAGTAGGAGAGTTCCTTCGGTTTGTCCTTTTTTTGGACAACTTGTATGGACGAATGTCTGAAATTGCATTGCTAAAATGCACATACATTGATTTTTATAAACGTACATCTATTTGGTTGTGTAAGAGGTAACTCTCTTATACTTAACACCCTTCTTTGGGACGTACGAGCTCAAAGGTTGTACATTTATGGAAATCAATAGTGTGTGAGGGAATTGGCAATGTGGCATTCAAGTGAAATGTGTGCAATGAGAAAGGTAATCGTTTCCTCAAGCCTCATCACCCGAAAATGACAAAAACAGGGTAGATGCGACAGGGCTATGTGGGATGCACCCATTAGGATATGGTCATCACCTTTCTTGATTACCCTCTATATATCGGGCATGTTGTGTATGCTATAAGAGGTCTCGGATAGGTCGGGAATGACCGGGGTGATGCCATATTCGGTACTATCTACGGTAAAGGTAGACCGATTCTGTATTGGTATAGGACTATTTGTTGGTGCCTCAGTGCATTTTTCTAGAGATGTACTATCGAAAGGTAGTCCTTACCTTGTCATTGTATGGAATCCATTCTCCAATACAAGCCTTACGATTTTAGTTATAAACCTATTATGCTGTCGAATTTAACAAATGTAACAATTCCAGCTATGGTTAATATGTTATTTGAAAGGATTTTCAAAGAATGTCATTAAAGATAATATCTATGATTTTGCATAGCAAATGTTTTAGTTATCATTAGGTAAAACATATTTCATGTTTATATGCGGCGTGATCTTATGAGATATTCTTTGTTTTCCAATACCCGTATTTTTGAGTTTCTCACACCAGTTCCATGACTAACCCAGTGTTTATTTTCTTTTCCCTTAAACTCTGGTTGCCCCTATTTTTCTAGGTAGCCAAGTAGTCAGGTTTAACTTGGAGCATTGTGATGGAGCTTGAAATCTGGAGCTGAAGATGTTCCTATAGATAGTTCTCTATTTCCATTTCCGCTGCATTAGTTTACTGATTATACTCAGTAGTTATAAGGACAGAGAATTATAACTGTCCAAGCTGATTTATAAGATAGACTCTCATAAATGTATTTGAACTTCCGCCGTAAAGATCATATACATTAAAATAATATATGTTATTCCATTCGTGTAAGATTTTGTTTTGTCTTTATTTTCTTTTTACCCTTTACTATTTGTCCTTCTGGCAGTTGGTTTTACGGCACATGAATACTGAGGATTTATTAGTGTCGATCTCTGAGGGTCGAAGGGACAAGTCGTCATAGTTGTACATCTTCTTGTAGCTACTGATTCGTGGCAAAATAGAGGGGATTATCATTTTATTTAGAATTCTTGCTTAGGGACGAAGATTAATGGATGTATTTGTTATTTGTTCCATATGGAATAAATAGCTAGTAGAATTATAGGCAAAATCATCGTGATCAATATCCTCTAAATCGTGTTTGGTATTAGCACAACCTAAAATTATCCCCAAATCTTTAATAGATAATACAATATCTATTCCTAGAACCTTGCTCCATAATATTTCTTCATCATTTTCATATTTGTAAAAGTTTCCACCCAAGTTTGCATAAAACATTCTTACTAAGAAAGGGCAAAATTTTACCTTGTTTTGGTTAGCATCGATAAGGGAAAGGAATTCATGCTTCCATTCTTTTTCTTCAATTCAAAATATTTCAAAAATCCGACAACTTGTAGAAATCTCTTGGCATACCTAGTTTTCATTGAGTTTGTTGAATCATTTGAGAGTAATTTTGGTATTATTGAACCAAATTTGAATTTGCTCGTCGAAAGCGAATTTAATATGTAAAGTAGTAGATGATGAAGGAGCTTTCCCTCTTTGAGATTGTGACCTTTTCTTAGTAACTGAAAGTTTTTGTTCTGGAGCCATGGATATGAATTTGAAAGTTTGAAAAGCTAGGGTTTTGAGTTTTGAAAGAGAAAAAGAAGAGGCATAACTATTCACATTATAAAAAACCAAATACTTTCAATTCAGTCGACCGATTGAAAATTTCAATCGACTGAAAACATAGAATTTTCATTCCAAAGAATAAGGGTAGATTTAATCGACTGTGAAAAATTAATTTAGCCAACTACTGGCTCAGTCGACTGGATTTTTGTTCAGTCGACTGAACTATGGTAAAAATGAAACTTGAGAGCAAGCTTATATATAGTCGACTGTTTTGTTTTTTGCCTAAGTTTTGTCGACTGTTGAAACTTCTCAATCGACCGTGCTAGGTAATTTTTCATTCCCAAGCCCAAGTGTTTGTTTAGTTGTCTATTTTATAAGCTTTTAGTTGACTGTGTATATTTTATATATAGTTTTAGTCGACTTGGCTTTTTATTTAGTCGACTAGATGAAAGAATTAAACAAGTGCTGTGTGTTTTTGTTTGCATCTTTGAGATTTTAATAACATTTATATATATAATATATATTCTGGACTTTTTCATTTGCTTATATATGAATGTTTAAAAAAGCTATTCATAAAATATATAAACTTTTATTATAAAAATATCAAACTTATATGTTTCATAATGCTACTCATAAAACTCAAATCAATCTTAGTTCATCGATGGACTCGATTCCTCCCCGGACAAATCTGTCTCCCACGAATTTTCTATATAGGGTTCATATATTTTTATCGAGCCGGGTGTTTTGATGGACTAAGCTGTTTTGATGGACTAAGTTGTTTTGATGGGCATCCAGTGAAGCGAATGCATTGCTTTGTTGGTGAATTTCCGCAAAAAACCATAAGCTTTCTTTCGATAAAGCTCAAATACTCGCCTTGTCTTCTTTGCCTTGATAGTGTGTTATTCCATCACTACGGTTATCGTTAGAGTGGTCATTTTTCATTCAAATTTAATCGACTGCTTCAACTTCTTGCCTTTTGAAGAATATCCGAATTTTTCTAAGGGGGATAAGGTGATTCTGACGTACGATGATGTATTATCTGAAGTTGACATTGCTTTAAAATGTTTTGTTATTTGAAAAAAGTAGTTTTGCTTTGTAGTCCAAAACCTTACTATGGTTTGTATATACATAAGCTTTACTAAAATTAGTAGTACAAAATTGTTAGCAGATAAATATTTAGCATACAATATTTTTATCAACTTTCTATTTATAGAAAATTTATATATTTTCTGAAGAATTTTTAGAAACTGATATGAGTCAACCATAGTTTTAGAAAATAATTTTTACGAAGATTATTTAGATAAATTTGTATTAAACTTTTAAAATTTTGATATTTATAATCAAATTAGTGTTAATATTATGAAATTACAGGGATCTACGTGTCAATAGAAGAAGGTAGCCATACCCGAGAAGGTTTGGAACCTTTAGAATCATAATTACTATTATAAACAACATTTACTAGATAGTCATATATATATTTATGCCTATCAATTTATTATTTATTTTAGAATCCAAAATTTTAACATTTTTGAATTTGAATTACTGGATTTAACACTATCTTTGGACTTCTTGAACTTAGTATATAAAGTACTATATCTCTCATGACTTTGTTTAGCTTTGACACCAAGTCCATTTATGTTACCATACGGTTTTGAAATTTTAATTAAAATTTCTAAATTCTACTTTCCTTTATTAAATTTTGAAACATTGTTAGTAATTTGTTCCAATTTTTGCTTCAGTTCAAAATATTCATTTCTAGCTAAGTCTAGATAGATTTTAATTCATAATTCTCTTTGCTAATCATATCGTTCTTAGTTTTGCTAGATTTAATTTCATCGGTTACGGTAACATTTTGAGAAAATAACTTTTCACAAGATTTTTTTTGAAATTTCTAGTTCCTCCTCTAGAATATTTTTCTCTTCTTTTAATTAGCCGATTTCTAGTTCAGCTCTATTTAACTTACCTATATTCTCTTTACATAATTTCTTTAGATCCATCTAATTCTATACTTATTTCCAAACTCTCATTATAAGAGAGTTCAGGACTTACCTTTGCAATGGTGACCATAAAATAGACGTTTGCGTATTCTGAATCACTATCGCTGTCAATATCTAAAGAAGATGAGTCTGAATCATCCCATGTAACTTGGAATGCCTTTCTCTTTTTTGAACTTTTCAAACTTATTTTTCTTCTTCTTGTTGTTTAGTTGTGGACAGTCTTTCTTTATATGGCCAAATTTGTCGCACCCATAGCACTTAATTTGATGTCAGATTAGATAAGTTTGTTAAATTGCCATCGTTTGGCGCCTTTGTAAATTTTTTGAATTTGTTATAATATTTAGCAATGAATACGATATCATCATCGTCTAAATATAAGTCATCATCATTAGCTTGGAAGGCTATACTCTTTTTCTCTTTATTTTCCTCTTTTCTTGCCTGTAAATTAGCTTCGTACGACATCATATTTCCTATTAATTCTTCAACTTTGAGTTGAGAAAGATCGTTAGCTTCTTCGACGGCTAAAACTTTTCTTTCCTATTTAACAATTAAAAAGTTTAATGCGTGTAACTAGGTTAAAATCTGTAAAAGTAACTCCTAGTGTCGTGGGATCATGTTGAATCATTTGAAATCTAGCATACATGTCTATGATAGTCTCATTTGCTTTCATTCTGAATGATGGGAACTGATTTTGTAGAATAGAGATTTTAGTTTGTTTTACTTTGTTCGTGCCTTCATGAGTGGTTTGTAGTGTACGCCAAATATCAAATGTAGTTTTACAAAGCACAACTCTAAAGAACTCATTCTCATCAAGTGAGCAAAATAAAACATTCATAGCTTTTGCATTGTTGGTTGCTACGATCTTTTGAGCATATGTCAAAGTACTCATTTCAGTAATATGTGCTTCGTATTTAGTTTGAGTAGCCTTCCAGATTTCAAGACCTTTAGCTTCCATAAAAATTCTCAAATGAGTAGACAATTATGCATAGTTAGACCTGGTGAATAGTGAAAGACATGCAGTTGAGTCACCTTCTAGAAAAGTACTTGCTATATTATACTGTTTATTTAAAAACTTTATTACGGTATTTGAAATGACCTGCTCTGACACCACATGAAAGTGCACAGGGATAGTAACACCTCGCGTTTTTACATCGACTGATTAAAAAATTAATTAAATAAATAGTAAACGATGGAAATGGAATTTTTGAAAATGTAAAATTCTGGCTACGAAACTTGCATCATTGTTTTTATGGCAATTTTCTGATCAATTTTCATATATAATGTTTTTCGATCGGAGTTCAAACGGAAAAGTTATTAACATTTGAAGTTTTAGCATCAGAAATAATTATATATGTAAATATAATAATAAAATCAATTAAGACCAATTAGATGTTAATAAATGTTAATGTCTAACCAAAAATCTCAAAAGATTTATAAAAAGGGAAAATAACTGAAGAGATCAATTAATAGGGGAAAACAGCTGAACACAATTAGTTAAAAGAAGTAACGTAATCAACAAAATCAACTCACGTTAATAATGTTCAAAAATGCACTATGTAGGTTGACCCGAGCGGTCGGCAATAGGCCTAGGAGGGTCAACCGAAAGGGTTTTGTGAGCGGTAGTGATTTAAGGCTGTATGGCCCAGATTTAATCTAGTTCCATCCGACGGTCAGCGTTGATTTGAACCTCTGTAGAGTAGGACCTAGGACTTCACTTCTAACTGATAATTTTCTAATGAGCGTGGAAGCTCTGCCATTTTCTTTTCTCCTCCAAAATTCTAAATACACATAAATAGTTTTTGATTGCACGAATACAATTTGGAGAAGGAATAGGAGATGACATGGAATAGAAATTGTTTCAAACCAAGGTGCTACATCGAAGGTAAACTTTAGATATGATTTTAATTAATAAAATTAAATCTAAATCTCTATTCTTTAATTCAAATTCTAATACTATATAAATGTTATTTGTGGAGCCAAATAGGAAGTCAAAAATAGAGAATACAGATAACAGGGTTTAGATCTAGATTAGATCTAGAGATTTGGGAGCGCTAATAGAATGTGAGTGAAAAAATTACATGTTTTGTAATAAAATTGGATTTATTTTATTGTAACCTATTTTGAATTATGCCTATTTCTAATTGTTTTGAATTATAATTGCGAGTATATAATGATTAGAATTATAATTGCAAATGCGTAATGATTTAAATTGGTATTTTTACATCGGATATTAATCTTAATGAACGTGTAATGATTAAGAACTTGTTTTTATTTGACATTATGAAAAAAAATTGAAATAAGAGTGTATTTTAATCTTTTGGGGGTTTTGTGATATTTTAATGTAATGGAACTTGAAATGTTGCAAGTTGATGTTCGCATATTATCAAGTTTAAAATAAATAAAAGTGCGACGATTGGAATAGCAAGGAATGCACATATGAAATAAAAAGGAAGAGATGTACAAAACAAGAAAAAAATTTGTGTTTTGTACTATCTATTTTAGGAGAAATTAAAAAGGCAATTCCTTGTAATTACAAATGCCTTATAAACATCTTCTCTTTTGACAAGATATGAAAATTTACCATGTTAACATATATTGAATAAATGTTTAGTTCCAATATATTATGTAGAAAATTCCAAGAGATGAACATTAAGATAAGAATGAAATAAAAATACCAAATAAATAGGAAGTAATGAAAAGGAAGTTTGAGTAACGGTCAAGGATAAAAAGGAATAGGAAATGAAATGAATAGAAATTAAAGTTGAAACCAATGAATATAGTAGCAACGATATTGATAACTAGAAATAAGAAGTGGTAAATGAACTTGAAGAAGAAAAGTAAAATGCATAATAAAATAATGATTTAGGGTCAAATATAAAAAGATGTAGAGGAATTGTGGAAAGAGTAAGAACACTGTGTGTGTATGAATATCAAACATGTATATAAGTAGCCTCGAATATGCGTTTATAACGGTGAATTATTGTAATTTAATTATAAATCATAGAAAGAAAATGACATGAGTCATTAGAATAGGATGGAATGCAAAAACACATCCAACTGTAGGACCCGTGGAGAGTATACATTTGCGTATAGAAAAAGGGATACCCTTAGGTTAGGATTGTGCTTGAAACAGAAGCTTCATAAACAGTCATACGCCCATTAGCAATAATGAACATTGATTGTTAGGCAAATGTTGAGGCTAGACTCGCATAGTCAAAATAGGTCTACTTCAAAATTAGTTAGATGGGGGTATCGCCTAGATTTCGTTGGGCAATCTAAATGGACGGCGGTTGGATCAGACATTATGCAATATGTGTGGTACCAGTTTTTTTTAAGGGTAGGGTTGCATAGGTCCCGGGTCCGTCATCAATCCCTTGCGGTCAACATGAAGGGCATGGTTACACCTAATTGATCTTCGCCACCTACCAGGGTTGATTCAATTGGGTATTGCATCGCCGTAGTTGTTTGTTAGTTGGTTTGATAGGGCAAGACTAGGTAACCCATAATAAGATAACTTCAAAATATGGACGGGGTGGTTAGTGGAGCCATTTCCATATTATAGGAAGCAGACAAAGTAGAAAATCCCCAAAGGGAACATGGCCTAACGGATAGAGGTCGTCAGTGCACATTATAGGATTTCCTCGAGTTATATGGTAATCATGATACAGAGAGGCGATGGATCATGACGAGGTGTGGAACGAGAGATACTAGCGGGGACAGTATCTAGGTCTATTAAGGTACCATGGGATATATATATTTAGTTATATATATAGATATAAATCTACGGAAGGTAGATGAGAACGGTTCGTATGCGGGTATGGAGTTAAGATGACTAATAAGATGTAAACAGACATAACATGAGATAGTGAACAATCAACATAAGCTAGTGTTATATACAAGATGTCTAATTTTACTAATCACTAGAATATTGTTTTGACCCCATCCTCATTAGAACCCACGGGATAGTTGAAGGACGGGTACTGGTGCTTGGCATGTTCGGTGCTGACAAGGACACTTGACCTTTAAAGTGTCAAATCTTGGTCAGTAATTATGTAATCTATTATATTTTATAATTCCACTACAAATTATTTCGTTAGAGCTCTAATATGTGTTCTTTATTTTATTTGCAGGATACCAAACCAAGATCCATACTTTAGTTGACTTGGGCTTTCGATTTAGCAAAAATTCAGGCCCAATGAGGTGTGAGTTGTTACAAGTATCTAGTATAACATGGCTTCGGTGTGTATTCAAGTGTATATTCAAAACTAAGCAATACTGATTAGCAGATTATAATAAAGTAAAGTAAATAAATACAATCGCACTAGCATTTTTATACTAGTTTGGACCTCCCGTCCTACATCCAATCCCAAACTCCTTCTGGAATTAACTAACCAACCCTTACTTAACCCTGAGGAACATATATCTTACAAAATGCCTGAGCATCCAAACAAGACTTCAACCTTTGCTTGAAGATCTCTAATAGGACTTCACAAAACAAGAATAATTCTCTGATTTCTAATGAGTTCTTGATAAATCGAATATAGTCAATTGTAGTACAAGACTTCCTATAATCTCATTGATGATTCAATATTCGTGCTCCGTGATTATGGAAATATATATAATGATTCATGAGTAGAGAGTATAGTTTGAAAGCAAGAATGTTTAAGAGTGCTCAAGAGAGAATACTGATCAAGAAAGTAAATTGAGAAAGTTAAAATGATTTGTGAAAGTTGATCTCTATTTCTAGATATCAAAGAGTTTTATGGAAGAGTTGTAATCGTTCAGAAACAATCATTACCATTCGTAGAAATGCTCTTGAACAATCGCAATTATTCAAAGTGACTTTTCATAAAAATAGCCATTATAAGGTAGTTATTCAACCGAGCATAAAATGTCAGTCTACTAAATATAACATTAATTTACACGGCAAATTTAAAAACAAGTTTGTATAATAAGATATAAAGGTTCAGTCGATGGAATATACTTTCAGTCGACTGCCCTCAGTCGACTAAAAATATATTCAATCGATTGAACTCTATAAAATATATGATTTTTTATATAGACTCTCCATTATAAACTTGTTTAACTCTTCGATCTTTGAAAATATTTATATGCATGTGTATGTGCATATGACCTAACAAGGAGATTTTACAAGTACAACTAAGACCAAATACATACATTTTGACTTGACGATATGTATTTCCTTAGCTTGATATGTAGATGACCCACTTTGTTTTCTCCTTGATTCTCTGACTCAAGATCTTTTGATATATGCATAATATTATATTCTAGATATATACAGAGATATATTTGTCATCATTAAAACGTACAAATAGGATTCTAACAAATTATGCTTGCTTCAAAGGATACGGTGTGATTCACAAAGGACCTAGGAATTTAGAGTTCATTGAAAATCACAAATACTTGCTTCAGAGGGTACAGTGAGGCCTACACCAGTTCGACCACTCTAGATGTGACTCGGGGTTTATGGTACAATTTGCTATTGACTTTATATGCCTTGAACTCTTGAAGGGAATCATTGAATCGTGATAGATGTTAGTAGTTGACTCCACCCATCAATAATGACGATATTGATTTGAATTCCTTAATTATCTTTCATTATTATGTTGTGCTCATGCTATATTGGTTGATTTATATTATCATTGGGTGTAGTATATGATGGACTTATATTATCGCACTTTTATCACTTCTACACTTATGCACTGCAATTTCCTTTATCATAGTATATTGTTACGTGTTAATCATATTATATTAGTTGTACATACTCATTGATTACAAGAGAAGAGCATGTTATAGTATGATTCCCTATTTTGAGATGGGTTTACTATACTTGTTTATAGCCAGTCTGGATTACCCTTGAGCATGTTTGTGGAGATGGTAGGCTGTGATTTACTAGTTTTTATATAGTTTTAATATACAGTATTTTGAGATTGTTCCCCTCACACCAGGCTTTATGTCTAACCTCCGTTTTGTCTTTGTCTATTTTTTCATGACAACTTGCGGGTACTTGATTGAGTAGTTGTAACGACCCGCCATTTTGGACCATTCGCATCCATTATAAGTGTATAGGTAGACACTCATGCCGGAGTTGAATTGCTCAAAATACCGCGTTGTTAATTTAAATTTGGCAAAACTGAACATATACAGTAAATAAATAATCATAGATCACAGACACAGAGTAATAAGTGCAGCGGAAATAAAAGAGATAGTAGTTCATGAAGCTACTATATGAATATATAAAATAAATCAGAGTTTACAACAGGAGAGTAATACGATACATCAGAGTTAAATTAGATACAACGGAAGAGTAACAGATACAAATCAGAATACATCACTGGAATCATCGAATATCTGAAAGCTGGATAGATAGCTGGATCTCCAAGCGAAGCTCCAACTCCAAAGGTGAGTCTCGAAAGCTGAACTACTCAGTCTGACCCGAGCGTAAAGCAAAACACAAAACACTCGAGTCGGGATTAACATTCTCATATTAATAAATCCAACTCAAGTGAAATAGCAATTGAAATACAAGTAACTCAAAGGATGTTTGGAATAACCATCCTTTAAGAATCCGTTAAACTATCTACTATGTAGTAATGTACGATAAGTAGATAATGTCTATCAGTAATATAAAGATATCAAAATAGCGTTAAGTCATGGCCCATTCCACCCTTAACACATTTTTATTCCCAAAAGCATATACAAGACCGTAGTTTCCCCAAAACCGGAAGTCACCAAAGGGCAATCCATATACTAAAGGTACAAATCAAAATCGTAGTGGTCGCGGATAGGATAATCAGTATGACAAGGTACATGAGGCGATACCAACTAGGATACTAGTAGTTGCCTGATCCGGACTGATGTTGGGCATAGCAGCTACTACCCCAACACCACGAAACAACACTCCCAAATCGAGGGGTGCACCCAAATCGAATCACAATAGTAATAGATATGGTATCGGAGAAGTGTGTCCGCTAGAGATGGCGATCCTCAATGGCCCGGCGCGGCTCCTGTTTTAGTCATGTCAGGGGTCATCCAATATCGTTCTCTTTCTTCAGTCAACGCGTTCACCAAAACCATCCACTTCGTTCTGGATCAACACTCCGCGTATAGTTATTAAAGTGGTTTCGGTTCAGATAGAGAGTATATCCATTACCGATCCCGGTCTCTTTAATAACTTTCGTAATTATTACACCGATTGGTCGTTTGATCTATTTCAAAACCAAATCAATTTAAATTTCAATTTCAATTTATAATCCAACAGTTCATTTGTCTTTCCAAACAAATTTCCAAAATTTACGTTTCAAAACTTTCAAATTCATACTTTCAAAATCTTATAATCCAATTTCAATCTTTATTTAAAACAATTCAAATATCAATTTAAATTCGTATATAAAATTCATTCCGAAATTATTCAAATCAATTTAATTTAACATTCAACTCAGTTTAAATTCATTTATCGATTTCATTCAATATTCGTTAAATTAATTTATCATTAAACAATTTCAATTAAATTTCCAATTCATTAAATCCATTATTTAAATTCAACTTCATTATATCAAAAACTTACAAATTGAATTAAATTAAATTCATCAAATCAAATCCTTTAAATTTTCAAGTCTTACATTAATTTCAATAAATCACATTTTATTTCTGGTTAAAGAAATTCAAATTCACTTATTTACTTACTTAAATAATTTTCCAAAACTTAATTAATAAAGAAATTCAATTTCGATTATTTACGAAATAAAATTCACTTATTCAAAGGTTCAATTTCTCTTATTAAAGAATTCAATTCAATTCGATCATTAAATCATTCAATCTTATTTAATTATTAAATGATTCAAAACTTAATTATTACATAATTTCAAAGTTTAATAATTTCAACTTAATTATAATTTCAAACTTAATTCAATCATTTCTCAAATTAAACAACATTCTTTCATCAATTACATTGTTAATATTTTGTTTCAGATTTATTAAATATTAACATTTTCCTTTCATTAAAATTCAAATTTCAACTTCATTTCGAAACCATATTATTTATTCAAATAAAATCTTCGTTTATTTTTAAATCAAATTATTGACCAATCGGGTTTTTTTATTAAATTTCCTATCCTAGGTCAAAGTTCAATTTGGGTATTTATCATTTCAACCCGATTCCAATTCAATTCAAAAAAATCAAAGCATAACAAAGGGAACTTGCAGTGTGATACTGGGATGGTGTCAAAGTAAATAAACAAGCAATAACATCAATCAATATCAATCCAAAATCAATTCAAGTAATCCCGAAATAATCGTATTAATCCGCATTGTTATTTGTACGAATTAATATAATTATTTCTAGAATCTACACTATCATTTCATGTAGATTAAAGATTATTACATTACGGTTTCACTTGTCATCTATTTACAATTTCATACATCATCAATTTACAACATACATTCAGTGGTTCAAAGTATAATTAAACAAATCCTACGTGTCAATAAATTCAACAGTTAAAGGGGTCATATTATACAAATGTCATTAAATCAAATTTAACACATATATCAAATCTAACTATCCTACGTCAATTTCAATTTCAAATTATTTATCACTTACATCATTAACAATTTAACGTCCAATATAAACATCAACAATCAATCAATTATCAACCAAACTGTATTATCATCACATAAATAATTAACAGAAAATGGTGTCAAATGTCACAGGTGAACTGATACATGTAATAGCATATATAACAGTGTAATTAACTAACATCAGTATATTTCAATTGTCGTTTCAATTGAAATCAAATTTAATAAATAAAAGAACGTTAATCGTGAGTGAGTGCTCACCTTTCGAGGTTAGAGAGATCAAGAGAGGATCCGGATACGGACACGGATACGTGTACTGAAATTGAGTTACGAGTCCAAGCACGACTTCCGAAGCGAAGCACAATGGACTAGAGTTCGATGGACAAACTAATAGACAGGAATGGACGAAATCGAATCAGAACAGAATTCAATCAACACATATAAACTTAACAGTTTAACATAAACTGATATATATCTTATTCGAAAATCAAAATTTTTTTTTTTTAAAATCTGTATATTTTTTTAAAACCCATAATCAACCTTTAAGACTATATATGTGTATACTTTAATATCCAAACAGAATATAACTATATACTACTTATATATTATACGCATATAGTAAAAGTATGTAAACAGAAAGTATAAGTTATATAAAATTTTCATATTATACACATTTATAACCTTAGATATAAAACTGACATGTCAATATATACAAACTGACACATGAATAGACCACATACCTTAAATAAATAGAATATGTATGGAAACCAGCTCATGTAACTTATATTACCAAATATATATGTCACCTTTATAATATAATATATACACGGTACTTTTAAATTAAGCACCAAGCTTATAAAACCCAAATATGTATACAGGAAGCCGGCTATATTTAAAGTTGCTGTGCAAGACCAATTCATAAAACAAAATTTCATTCTCACAACCCAATATATATACACTAATATATACATACCTATATAAATTGTACTTCTGTAAAAACAATCAAAACATATATAACAAATATAAAATATACATTCTTTAAAACATGAATAGGATACTCGATCTAATATGAAAGTAGCATGAATTATACTTAACGGTATTATCTTAGAACCCAGATTATAAAATAACACTTATATAACTTTACATATACAAACAACGTTGCATAACTATATATATAATCATTTACCTGTTAAGAAGCAAAGGAGATGAGAAGTTCGACTGAAGGCTAGGAAGATGAAGGCGGTCGTGGTGGCTAAGGGAATGAAGGCGGTCGGCTGCGTCTATTGGAGTGTCGTGAGTTTGGTGATGGCGGCGCTCGGCACTGTGGGGTGGCGGCTACCCTATTTTGCCGTGTTGCTTGCATGGCTCGGAATGGTTTTAGTGGAGGAAGGGCGCACTGACGTGATCAAGTGCGGAGGCCGAGATGGTGATGTTGTGGCTGCTTGAGTTCGGTGAACAAAACAGTGATGGAGGAAGGGAAGACTCGGGTTGATGTGGAAGGAGGCTGTTATGGAGTGGTCGAGATGGTGGGAAGGCCGAGTATACGTTCACGTGGAGGAGCTTGGGTGGATCTGGGTGGGATGTAGGCGTGGAGGTGAGGCTGCGGAGGTCAGGGAAGAGGGACAGGAAACTTGGACGTGGTGGTCTCGGCATGAAAGGGATGAAAGTGACAGGTTGTATACATGGGTAGGAGAGAGTGTGAGGTAGAAGGAAGGCCGTGCTTTGGCTACAGGCATTGAATGAAGTAACATATTTAGATTGATGTTTTCATTCTCTGTTGATAAGAATGAAAGAGGAAGGAAAAGAATAATAGAAAGAGTGGAAAGTCTTAATGGAAAAGTGGATACAGAACGTTGGTTTATGAAAAAGAAGGTGAACATTAAAGTGGAAAGGCAGTAAAAGGGTACTGCAATAAATAAAAGCAACGTGAGAACCGAAGGTGAAATGACAGTTCTCAAGAAATAATAAAGCAGCTGACTCTCACGCTTCAGCCATTGGAAATTTGAATGGACACGGAAGCCAAAAGGCATGAAACGGTTACCGATACGGTAGGCGTTACGCAAAGTGCAACGTACACCGGAACTCCGAATTTGACAATCGAATATATCGTAGAGATCGGCACAACGAGACGATCAAAACGGTATATAGAAATCAGTGGTACGATCATCCGATAAAAATCGATATTGGTACCAGAATACTGCTATTTTGCAGAAAATAAGAACGACGGAGCCAAAGATGTCCGAATTTGGAAAAACGACAAACTGAAATCTTGCTCAGAAGATGATTTAGAATTTTTCTATGTAAAAATATTTTGGTTTAGAAAACATTTTATTTTCATCGCTTTTTAACTGATTAAATTGAAGTGAATTTACGCGCGAAATAAACTTTCGTATTTTCGGACGAAAATTTACCAATCGCTATGTTTAACTAGACGTATTCCAAATATCAAATTTTATTTCAAAATTTTATCGTTTAAAATTTCACAAAATTTTAACTAATTACGTTATTAAAACGGTTAAAATTTACGGGTCGTTACACTCTCCCCCACTCAAAACTTTTCGTCCCCGAAAAGGAACGAGGTAGGAGAAAAGAAACAACCAGGAAGAAAATAGATTTGAAATACAAAATAACAATTAATTTAAACCATATAAATTCAAATTTGAATTTATTGATATTCAATAATTGATTTAATCCATTTGATTTCACTAAAATCAATCTCAACTATTTCTAAATTCATTATCTTATTATCCAATTATCTTAAATTTACAATTTCTAAAACCATAAATTTGAATAGTCTTTTATTATAATCATATTTTCTTCAACAATTTTAAATTCTTTTTTATTCCAAATTACTGTTAAATTTATTCTACTTAATATATCTAATCACATATACTTAACCCATATAAATTATTTTAAACCATAAAAGTTTTGATTTAAATAAATTTACATCTATTAATTTCTTTAAATTCAAGGTGTAACGACCCGGAAATTTTCGAACCCGAAAATTCCAGATAGTTATGAAAAAGAAGAAGAGGTAGAAGAAGAAGAGGAATAGAACTATCAATATCTCACGTTCGCAACGGATAAAATATAATAATCAATCATAATAATTTACAAAGAACACTATATCTGTCGGTTACATTTAATATACATCAGAGTTTTACATATATACAGTTACCATATCTCAGATTTACAATAATATACTGCAGCGGAAAAACTCTATACGTTCTCGTCATCCAGCTCGCCTCCTGAGCTCCAGAACGTCCTACCTGAAAATCTGTAATACTCGGTCTGACCCGAGCATTACATCAGAGTAACACCCGGGTCAGGCTGGAAACCAGCGTGAGTAAACCCATATAATTTGAAATACTAAGTCCAAACTTAAAAGGAAACCCGGGTAACCCGTACTTCACTACGAGTTCATTACTTGTTATGCTCAACACTTTTTTCAAGACTCAAATACTGGTATTTTAACTTAGTTCAAGGGTTCATATTATTTCATTTCAGCCAATTGACATCACATATCAATCTATATAGAATCGAAGTGGTTTCGGGTATTTACTAATATCCGACTCCGGTCTTCTCGAATCCAATATCATCTTAACTCAAGTTATTCAAGTGAAATACAATTCAACTTCCAATACAAGGTGTCACTAGTTAAATCTATCATATTTTTATCATAGAGCATTATACGACACATACCAGAGGTATCATCTAACCTAAGGCACACCATAACGTTCAATCATTCATAAGCAAGATTTACCACAATTGAATTAAATCAACAATCCAGACATTCAAAGGTCAATCAAATAGAAATCATCGATGATTAGTATAATTAGTTTAATTGACTTATATTAAATTAAATTGTTTCCATAAGAATTTACCACAACTTTGATAAATAAATCATTAACTAATTAATTTACTAATTTCAGAACATTAGATTAATCACTCCTTAATTATCTTAAAATAATTAATTTATTTTAATTTATCATCAATTAATATCCTTAATTATTAATAAATTAAAACTAATTTCCCATTTATCTATTTACTAGTTACTTAATTAATTACCTAAGCAATTAGTTATTAATTCTTAATTAAAATTTTAAATTAGTTAACACTTAATCATGAATTAACCTTTCTTAGTTAATTCCTAATTATAAAATTATTAAATATTTAATTATTAATAAAATTCCTAATTACAACTTTTATTTGATCTGAAATTTCAAATTCTTAATTTTCTTAATTACCTTACTATTAATTTTGAATCAAAACCCTTGTCTAGCATTTAACAATATCTGCTTATATTAATAACTTTAAAAATTTTCCTTTTCTTAGTATTAAACCAAAACCCGAGCAGAACTCAGGTTAACTCGAGTTGATCCCCGAGAATTTGCCCATTTTCCCTGTGTCTCTCGCATACTACTCTTGCTTCGAGTCAATCTACGTCCCACTTCGAGACCAACCCGAGGAAACCACATCTTCCCCAAATCCAAAAACATCCCAGCCAAGAAACGTGCACACGTGCACGTGCACTGGCGATCAACGTCGCTCCGGCCAAACTTCCGGCCCTCGACAAAACGCTGTCAACCTCACTGATCCCTCTGACCAGTCAGTTCAACGATTTCGCCTTCGAATCAAAATTGAACCCACCGTTCAAAACTGGAACCAACTCGATCGATGAAAGCTTCCCACCGGCGACGAATTCCACCACCAGAAGACTCGCGACTCCGACCCAAGCCTCGTCACTACCCTATGCCACGTTTCCCCTCGATTCGGTCCACCTCGAACCACCGCCGATGGTGAAATCAACGCTCCAACAACCTCGACCAAACAGCCCCCAAACCCTACTTCTCCACTTCACGGCCACCACAACGTTCTTGAATTTCTCTAACCATTTTTCCCGACATCACAAGTCTCTAAACTTGCTTCACCCTAAAACACGCGACCCCTAATGTCTCCGATCATCAGAAAATGGCGAACTCCCAAAATACAGTCAACTTACAATTTCTTTTGATTTTCAAGCCTAAAAATCATGGTTCCACTTTTAAAATTCCTAGTTTTTGGTGACAAATCAAATTTTATTCCTGAAACAACACTTTGTTAGGACCGAGATTTTGATATATATGAAAATCTACTGAAATTTTTAAATTTCCAATTAACTGTTGGTTATTAACATACAAAAAAATATTTTTAAAAATATTCTCAAGTTATTACAAACATTATTCCTTTAAAGATCATAACTTGAACTAAGTATACGAAAAGAATTTGATTTTTGTTGGTTTTAAACTTGCATCTACAATTAACAGAGACTTATCTGTATATTTAAATAAACAAGTATGCACATATCTTTATCAACATAAGAATTTATCCAAACAAGTCCATTCCACACAGTACTACCCGAGATTATGCCTCAGATCTAACATTAAAAGATGTGGATATACTCACCTGTTTTCCAGAAATAACAGAGTTTCCTCCTTTTGAAACAGGCTTGAGAACTTCCAAGCCGAAACCTCCTTTTTGATCTTTATTTTAAATTGATTTTGATTGTTGCTTAAATTGAATTTTGTTTATGGTTGAGTTTGTAAAGTAAGGAGGTTATTTTATTTTTCTCAAGTTTACTTCTAAGTTTTTAAACGAACAAGTTAAGATAAGATGATGTACATATAGAAATGGCTTTAACAATGGTAGTAGCTTCTGGTACAAGCTTTCTTTAATATGGGTCAGAGATTTTTTTTTTACTCTTGGAGGCTGGAATGAGATTTTGTAATGTGTACCAGAGATAATATCATTAAATGCTTGTCTCCTTCAATCTACAACTTATTCTTTATTTTAGATTTCGTATGTACTTATCTCCTTGTACATATTTTCTTTATTCCTATACCTAGCATATCTACAAGATTTTCTTGCCTGCAACATGAATTATATTTTTTTTTACTTTTATATTTTGTTTCATTCTTGCCTTTCATGATCACTTATAGCCTCGCAAATATATCTTTCCAGAACTTCACGTGTTCATTTATCTTGCCTTACTTATACTTTGTAACATGATGTTAAAATTTTAGGAAATGTGTTTACTTATGTCTACAAAACCATTTCTTCTATTTCTAACTCAAATACTTACTTCCTTGTATTTCTTTATATATATTGTTTATTCTTTTTAAAGCTTAAGTACCAAACATTTAATGTATATCCATATTTTATTTTATGCTTATGAATTTCTTTCTAGAGAAAATACTATAAAACTATTTATGTTTATATATAGAACAATACATTAATAAATGTTATTCGAGAGTAATAATTTGTTAAATTTAAATGATTTATAGAAGAGATTATAATCTCCTATTATCATTAAATTAATTAATATATCATTTATTAAACAATATTTTAAACAACCCTTAAATAAATCTTGAACTTAAGCTAAGATAAAATTTAGCCCATTAAACATTTATCTTAAATATTTTAAAGCTATATGTATTTAAATTAAATCATTATTCCCAAATTACCCAAAATATATTAGAATTTGAAAACAAGATTCATTTATTTATTAAACTTAAAGCCAAGCTTATCTGTTTACAATATATACAAATATACACATACATTATAAATAGAAAACAATTTATTAGCTTTTAAAAGATAAATTATCAGTTAAATATTTATTTAAAAGAAAATTATTAAATCAAATTCCGATCTTATTAACAAATATTATCAAATCAATTTAATTTCTAATACAAATTATTAAATTGATATTGCCAGAAATTTCGGGATGTCACATTCCTCCCCCCTTAAAACTTTTCGTCCTCGAAAAGGAACGAAACCAGAATTATTAAAATACTTAAAATCTGTTACCATCATTTTTAAAATCACTTTAAAAATCTGAATAATATTACTAAAATGGTTTTTGTAAAAATACTTTTATAACTCGATGTTTCGACAGGTCCATCCTTGTTCTCACAGAAATTCGGTCATACGTTGATCAGGCGTAGGACTGAAAGTCTATAAGTACTCGGTAAACTCGTTTCCAACACCCAGTGTAAATACTTTGGAAAATAATTTTATTGAAAATATAGAAAACAATTTTTGAAAATAGAGGAAATATATTTATTTATTTTTTTGTGAAAATGCTCTGGAAATCATCACACCCATCCATGGTCACAGTTACATCCTGGGTTACGTTGCCGTCGCAGCAAAAGTCCATGTAACTGATTACACCATGAAACCCACAACAGATCGCAGTTACATCCAGGGTTACGTTGCCGTCGCAGCAAAAGTCCATGTAACTGTTGGCTCTCAGCGGCACACACGATTTTCGCTGTCAAAATGAAACTTCTCCACTCCTACATAGGTCTCAGTCTACCGATATAAAATCAAACGCAGACTGTTGGCTCTCAGCGGCACACAAGACTTTCGCTATGTTACCATAGTGTCGCAGTCTACCGATATAAAATCAAACGCAGACTGTTGGCTCTCAGCGGCTCACGCGACTTTCGCTATGGTCTGCAGTAGATCACAGTGACATCGAGTTACACTGTCGTCACAGCATAACCCAAATGCCTCTGTAGGCACCAGCCCCTCGACTTTCGCTACAAAAATAATCCTCAGGAACTAGTTTTGTCCGGACTCCTCACAGGATCAACTTTAGAAACCCCCTCTTGGGGCTCAAGGCAGTACCACCCAGTGGCACTCCTGAGAAGTTCATTTCAAGGGAGCGCCTTTTTCCCCAGAGCAAATCTCAAAACACTTTATACTATACACATATAGTATTTTCCAAATCATACACCTAGTATGAATCTCATATAAATGCTTTTACACAAAATCGATTCTCAAAATCGATAATTCACAAATCAGGCTTTCCCAAATCCCAATATTGATTTTATCCAAAAATCAAAAGCCTTTCCCAAATCCAAAGGTTCCCAAAACCTTTTTCTCAAAACCATTTCCATAAAATCTTTTATATATATATATATTCATATATATAATTTTCTTGGGAAATCTTTAAATCACTTTATACTTATATAAGTTTCCTTTGTATACTTCAAAACTTTCAAAAACCTTTTTCATCTGGCAATGGATTCAATAAGGGGAGTTTTATCAAATATAACAAAGATACGTAACTTTGTTTATTCCCAATCAAATATTCGAATTTGATTACTTTATAAAGTCACTTGCCAAATTTCTTACTTTTATTATAAAGTAAACTTTAACTCAGAAAAATATTCAATTTCCACTTTACTTCCATAAAGTTAAGTTCTACCATAGAAATATCAAATTTTAATTTATTTTATTTCAGTTCCTCATATATTCACAAATATATTTTCCATTTCAAAAATCATCTTATAACCTTTTATCTATACTTCAAAATCAAATTTCCACCTTTATTCATTGTCAATTTCTCAAAATATACTTTCAATTTCAAAAATCTTTTCAGTTTTTATCCACAAATTTTCAATGCCAATTTCATTCAAACCCGTACGATGTCCCCATATCATTCGTACGCAATACCAATCTGATCGCTCACTCGATCACACAATTTCACTTCCGAACTAGTATCGTCCACCCGACTTCCTAGTGCGGACTCAGATCTGGTTTCTTGATCAGAAACCGTCATTCTCCTTGCATAGTCACACCTATGATAGAGAATATCCAGAATCAATCAAAAATCCATATCCAGGTTCGTCGTCGAAAATCGAGCGAAAAATCCTAACTCGGATCGATAATACTATCACGAAATTCTGTGCTCGAATCTGGATCAAATCACTATGCGAATAGAATAATATACGTACATCTTACGTATTTATCTTCATTGATTATCAGTTAAATCAATTCCCTTTCTATTCACATTCACCTTAATTTTCATTCACTTATTCACTTTTGTCTTAATCCCCACTTGGATTATCACTTCAATTCTTATCTCAGTTGGGTATTTAAACATAAACAGTTTGAACTCTGTCCAGCTTAAATTTAGAAAATAGCTTGAAAAGTTTAAAAATAGATAAGTAGTTGAAAAATAATTATTAGTTTGTAAAATAGATGCAAAACAGTTAAGTAATTGTAAATAGTTGAAAAACAGTAATCAGTTATAAAGTAGTAGAAATATAGTAATTAGTTTATAAAACAGTTGTAAAATAGTTAAATAGTTCCAAAGTAATTATAAAACAGGTTTAAGATAGTTTTAGGTTTAAAAAGAAAAGTTGTGTAGTAAATAGTTTGGAAAAAAATAGATTCATATTAAAACAATTTATTTTGAAAATAGTCCAAAGTCAAACTGTTCAACTTCCCAATATACATTTCAATCAATTTCCCATTAAATTGATCCAGTCCCAATTCAAGTTGAATTATCCACAATTCAAATCAAATTCCATTTTGGACTAATTCAATTTAAATCTCAATTTTAAACCATCTCGAATTACATAAATTCGAGTTAAATTTTCAAATGTTGATTTATTCCCTTAATCCAATTAACATTTATCTTCAAATCAATATCTTTAAACAATTTAATTTCTGAGTTCATTTCTCAAAATTCCATTTTAAATTATCTTCACTTAACATATTACAAAGTTCAAATAATAATTCAAACCCCTTTTAAACAATTAAATCTTTGAAATTCAATTTATTACCCAAATTCAATCTTGGAACCCATCCTTAATCATTTCAGTTTACATGTTCATTTTAAACATTCAAATCTTAATGTTCAAAGTTATCCCATTTTCTCAAGTTTAATTTTTATCTTTAAAATCAAAATTACTTATGAAATTTCAAATTAAAGTTTAATTCCACTTAATTCCAATATGAAATAGATATTACCTCAATCTACTTCTTAATTCATTTAAACAATCAAATTCACAGTCTCATAATTACTGATAATAATAGGATGATATTAAGATAAACAAACATCCAATTTCTTTAAAACATTCATCATCCACTACCCATTCCAGATCTCAATCCTATTTGAGACCACATATAGTTCTCTGCCAAGTCAACCCATTTAACTTTCTTAAGTTAAACCTAAATTTCATCTTGAAATTTCTAATTTAGGTTGTTTATTCCAAACTTATTTAACTTCCCTTAAGTTAAATTCAATTTAATCTCGCCAAACTTACTCAAATTTGAATTCCCGCTTCAAATTTTAAACTTCAGATTAATAATCTTATAAGTTCAAAAACTTATCACCTCAGGTTTTCACATTACATTCCAAATTTAAAACTCATTATTTAGAGTTTATTTTCAAACCATCTTTAATATCATGTATATTCCTCATATATACATATTATTTCCTTTGCACACCATGTTATCCTCAAATTTTAATCCACCTTTGGTTTTTTTTTTTTTTTTTAAATCCAAAACAAATTCCTTTATCACTTTGAAACAAATTTCCAAATTCTGAACCCAGATTTAAAACCTCACAATTTAGATCATCTTCAGTTCAATTGTATAAGTCATATTTACCTAGACGTTTTACTTTCCTAAAACATTTCATTATTACCCACAACAACCATTTATGATTATTACCAAGGTTATCATATCTGGAAACCAATTCTAATTCATCTTATTAATCATCCTGATAGTAATAAAGATTATTGTATCTGAAAACTAATTCATTATAGTCTTATTCTTAAATTCTTCTTAAATTCAAAATTTAAATTTCAGTTTGGATTCATTTCAAATTTATCTTTCTTTGATTTCAATTTGGTTGTATTATTATTACCACTTAATTCCCATTAATTCCAATAATTTTTAACAACCAATAACTTAACATTTATTAGTAAAAATATTGTTTTATATATATCAAAATATATTCTTATATAAAATCATTTAAAATCTTTATATAAGAAAATAACAAGTACGCTCTCATATATATATATATATACACTCAATTCATTTTAGGGTACTATTGTCCCTATCCTTAATGAGTACACCCACTAGAGCCAAGGTTCTCGCTTAACCTTTCAGCTCTGATACCAACTGTAACGACCCGGAAATTTTCGAACCCGAAAATTCCAGATAGTTATGAAAAAGAAGAAGAGGTAGAAGAAGAAGAGGAATAGAACTATCAATATCTCACGTTCGCAACGGATAAAATATAATAATCAATCATAATAATTTACAAAGAACACTATATCTGTCGGTTACATTTAATATACATCAGAGTTTTACATATATACAGTTACCATATCTCAGATTTACAATAATATACTGCAGCGGAAAAACTCTATACGTTCTCGTCATCCAGCTCGCCTCCTGAGCTCCAGAACGTCCTACCTGAAAATCTGTAATACTCGGTCTGACCCGAGCATTACATCAGAGTAACACCCGGGTCAGGCTGGAAACCAGCGTGAGTAAACCCATATAATTTGAAATACTAAGTCCAAACTTAAAAGGAAACCCGGGTAACCCGTACTTCACTACGAGTTCATTACTTGTTATGCTCAACACTTTTTTCACGACTCAAATACTGGTATTTTAACTTAGTTCAAGGGTTCATATTATTTCATTTCAGCCAATTGACATCACATATCAATCTATATAGAATCGAAGTGGTTTCGGGTATTTACTAATATCCGACTCCGGTCTTCTCGAATCCAATATCATCTTAACTCAAGTTATTCAAGTGAAATACAATTCAACTTCCAATACAAGGTGTCACTAGTTAAATCTATCATATTTTTATCATAGAGCATTATACGACACATACCAGAGGTATCATCTAACCTAAGGCACACCATAACGTTCAATCATTCATAAGCAAGATTTACCACAATTGAATTAAATCAACAATCCAGACATTCAAAGGTCAATCAAATAGAAATCATCGATGATTAGTATAATTAGTTTAATTGACTTATATTAAATTAAATTGTTTCCATAAGAATTTACCACAACTTTGATAAATAAATCATTAACTAATTAATTTACTAATTTCAGAACATTAGATTAATCACTCCTTAATTATCTTAAAATAATTAATTTATTTTAATTTATCATCAATTAATATCCTTAATTATTAATAAATTAAAACTAATTTCCCATTTATCTATTTACTAGTTACTTAATTAATTACCTAAGCAATTAGTTATTAATTCTTAATTAAATTTTTAAATTAGTTAACACTTAATCATGAATTAACCTTTCTTAGTTAATTCCTAATTATAAAATTATTAAATATTTAATTATTAATAAAATTCCTAATTACAACTTTTATTTGATCTGAAATTTCAAATTCTTAATTTTCTTAATTACCTTACTATTAATTTTGAATCAAAACCCTTGTCTAGCATTTAACAAAATCTGCTTATATTAATAACTTTAAAAATTTTCCTTTTCTTAGTATTAAACCAAAACCCGAGCAGAACTCAGGTTAACTCGAGTTGATCCCCGAGAATTTGCCCATTTTCCCTGTGTCTCTCGCATACTACTCTTGCTTCGAGTCAATCTACGTCCCACTTCGAGACCAACCCGAGGAAACCACATCTTCCCCAAATCCAAAAACATCCCAGCCAAGAAACGTGCACACGTGCACGTGCACTGGCGATCAACGTCGCTCCGGCCAAACTTCCGGCCCTCGACAAAACGCTGTCAACCTCACTGATCCCTCTGACCAGTCAGTTCAACGATTTCGCCTTCGAATCAAAATTGAACCCACCGTTCAAAACTGGAACCAACTCGATCGATGAAAGCTTCCCACCGGCGACGAATTCCACCACCAGAAGACTCGCGACTCCGACCCAAGCCTCGTCACTACCCTATGCCACGTTTCCCCTCGATTCGGTCCACCTCGAACCACCGCCGATGGTGAAATCAACGCTCCAACAACCTCGACCAAACAGCCCCCAAACCCTACTTCTCCACTTCACGGCCACCACAACGTTCTTGAATTTCTCTAACCATTTTTCCCGACATCACAAGTCTCTAAACTTGCTTCACCCTAAAACACGCGACCCCTAATGTCTCCGATCATCAGAAAATGGCGAACTCCCAAAATACAGTCAACTTACAATTTCTTTTGATTTTCAAGCCTAAAAATCATGGTTCCACTTTTAAAATTCCTAGTTTTTGGTGACAAATCAAATTTTATTCCTGAAACAACACTTTGTTAGGACCGAGATTTTGATATATATGAAAATCTACTGAAATTTTTAAATTTCCAATTAACTGTTGGTTATTAACACACAAAAAAATATTTTTAAAAATATTCTCAAGTTATTACAAACATTATTCCTTTAAAGATCATAACTTGAACTAAGTATACGAAAAGAATTTGATTTTTGTTGGTTTTAAACTTGCATCTACAATTAACAGAGACTTATCTGTATATTTAAATAAACAAGTATGCACATATCTTTATCAACATAAGAATTTATCCAAACAAGTCCATTCCACACAGTACTACCCGAGATTATGCCTCAGATCTAACATTAAAAGATGTGGATATACTCACCTGTTTTCTAGAAATAACAGAGTTTCCTCCTTTTGAAACAGGCTTGAGAACTTCCAAGCCGAAACCTCCTTTTTGATCTTTATTTTAAATTGATTTTGATTGTTGCTTAAATTGAATTTTGTTTATGGTTGAGTTTGTAAAGTAAGGAGGTTATTTTATTTTTCTCAAGTTTACTTCTAAGTTTTTAAACGAACAAGTTAAGATAAGATGATGTACATATAGAAATGGCTTTAACAATGGTAGTAGCTTCTGGTACAAGCTTTCTTTAATATGGGTCAGAGATTTTTTTTTTACTCTTGGAGGCTGGAATGAGATTTTGTAATGTGTACCAGAGATAATATCATTAAATGCTTGTCTCCTTCAATCTACAACTTATTCTTTATTTTAGATTTCGTATGTACTTATCTCCTTGTACATATTTTCTTTATTCCTATACCTAGCATATCTACAAGATTTTCTTGCCTGCAACATGAATTATATTTTTTTTACTTTTATATTTTGTTTCATTCTTGCCTTTCATGATCACTTATAGCCTCGCAAATATATCTTTCCAGAACTTCACGTGTTCATTTATCTTGCCTTACTTATACTTTGTAACATGATGTTAAAATTTTAGGAAATGTGTTTACTTATGTCTACAAAACCATTTCTTCTATTTCTAACTCAAATACTTACTTCCTTGTATTTCTTTATATATATTGTTTATTCTTTTTAAAGCTTAAGTACCAAACATTTAATGTATATCCATATTTTATTTTATGCTTATGAATTTCTTTCTAGAGAAAATACTATAAAACTATTTATGTTTATATATAGAACAATACATTAATAAATGTTATTCGAGAGTAATAATTTGTTAAATTTAAATGATTTATAGAAGAGATTATAATCTCCTATTATCATTAAATTAATTAATATATCATTTATTAAACAATATTTTAAACAACCCTTAAATAAATCTTGAACTTAAGCTAAGATAAAATTTAGCCCATTAAACATTTATCTTAAATATTTTAAAGCTATATGTATTTAAATTAAATCATTATTCCCAAATTACCCAAAATATATTAGAATTTGAAAACAAGATTCATTTATTTATTAAACTTAAAGCCAAGCTTATCTGTTTACAATATATACAAATATACACATACATTATAAATAGAAAACAATTTATTAACTTTTAAAAGATAAATTATCAGTTAAATATTTATTTAAAAGAAAATTATTAAATCAAATTCCGATCTTATTAACAAATATTATCAAATCAATTTAATTTCTAATACAAATTATTAAATTGATATTGCCAGAAATTTCGGGATGTCACACAAGGTATTTTCATATGTTGATCAAAATTCAATTCATTAATTCTTTCAAAACAAATTTATTAATACTTTCAAAACAAATTTATTAATTTATTAACTGAGTTTACTTATTATCCTATTTAACTCTATTAACATCCTTATAATCAAAATTTAGTGTATAACATTTATTATAAACACTCAGATTTTATTTATAAATTCAATATATATTATATATTATCCAATTACATATTCAACTTTTGAATGATTTAGGTAAGTTGTATTAGAATGCAGTTGAACAATATACAAATAAAGTTTTCCCAATTCAATTATTCAAGTTTAAATATTTATTCCAAATTTTGGTTTATTTATAATTAAAATCATCCTTTAACAAAATTTAAGAATTAGATTTCCGATCAACCTTAAACAATTTAGAGATATGTATAATATATTTATATCAAATCTAATTAAATTTTAAAATAAGATACCCATATATATATAAATCAAATTTTACTGAAGAAATTCAAATCAAAATATATTTTTCAAAACAAAACCGTAGCAAAGCTACAGAATAGTATCTCCACTTCGAAACTCGAAAATGAATGTCGATGATGCGGCCGCCATCACCGAAATTATTTTCCAGCGACAAAGAGAAGAGCACTGATTTCAACATTTTAAAAATTCTTTGAAAACGATTTCTATTCGAAAATACTTCCAATACTATATCCTTTAAAATTTTAAAACCAAAGTTCGAAATCATCGGAAACTAAATTCTCAAATTTCTGAATTTAATTTATTTCAAATTCCAAATCAATTTATAAACCGTATTTATAAATTTATTTAGAACAATAAATGATAATCAAATATTATCATTTCAAACAAACAATTTAATTTACCAATTAAATTCTAGGAATTTTTTTTTTATATTTTCACAATATAATCAAACAAATTTATTTTATTTTCCAAATTTGAAAAATAATATTGTGTCAGTTTGCTCTGTTCAAGTGTTTTGGAAATCCTATCGATAGCGTTGATCAGACGAATCGATCGGAAACCCAAATCAACATCAACAACTCAAACAACACAACATATATTAAAACATTTATATATTAGTTTACAAATACATTTCTTTGCTCGACGATACAGGAATGAATTTTCAAAATAAGAATAGGGATTCAAATTTTTGCTGACTTAAATCAAAGAGAATTTTGATTCGAAAATAAGTGTGAAACAAAAAATAAGATAATTCAATTACCACAATAAGGAGATGGATGAGTTTATTTAATTCACGGGCAACCTTAACCGGATCGTCCGTAACTTCAAGAATAAGACCGATGCTGAATTCTGAGGTAAATCAACACTCGATCTCACGAGATGGAATTCAGGTATAGCAGGGAATAGACAGCATCGTAAACCGAGGATACAGAAATCTCCGATAAATCAATGCCTATTATAAAGGAGTTTTGCTCCTTTACGAATAATCCGAAGATTGGCGAGACCGCCGATCTATTATAGATATCATTCAAAATGGAGTTATGGGGTGCTCTAGAATTTGAAAGAAGACGAATAGTGAAGGACACAAATGAATTTCGAAACCGAGGGGAACGTTCCAAAATTTAAAAGAATTTGAGTCAAGGGAAGAGATTTGAAACTCGAATGAGAGTGATTCTGTAAATACATTTACCCTATATGTTGAGTTTTGCCTAGAGCTACCAAAGCTCTGATACCAACTGTAACGACCCGCCATTTTGGACCATTCGCATCCATTATAAGTGTATAGGTAGACACTCATGCCGGAGTTGAATTGCTCAAAATACCGCGTTGTTAATTTAAATTTGGCAAAACTGAACATATACAGTAAATAAATAATCACAGATCACAGACACAGAGTAATAAGTGCAGCGGAAATAAAAGAGATAGTAGTTCATGAAGCTACTATATGAATATATAAAATACATCAGAGTTTACAACAGGAGAGTAATACGATACATCAGAGTTAAATTAGATACAACGGAAGAGTAACAGATACAAATCAGAATACATCACTGGAATCATCGAATATCTGAAAGCTGGATAGATAGCTGGATCTCCAAGCGAAGCTCCAACTCCAAAGGTGAGTCTCGAAAGCTGAACTACTCAGTCTGACCCGAGCGTAAAGCAAAACACAAAACACTCAAGTCGGGATTAACATTCTCATATTAATAAATCCAACTCAAGTGAAATAGCAATTGAAATACAAGTAACTCAAAGGATGTTTGGAATAACCATCCTTTAAGGATCCGTTAAACTATCTACTATGTAGTAATGTACGATAAGTAGATAATGTCTATCAGTAATATAAAGATATCAAAATAGCGTTAAGTCATGGCCCATTCCACCCTTAACACATTTTTATTCCCAAAAGCATATACAAGACCGTAGTTTCCCCAAAAACGGAAGTCACCAAAGGGCAATCCATATACTAAAGGTACAAATCAAAATCGTAGTGGTCGCGGATAGGATAATCAGTATGACAAGGTACATGAGGCGATACCAACTAGGATACTAGTAGTTGCCTGATCCGGACTGATGTTGGGCATAGCAGCTACTACCCCAACACCGCGAAACAACACTCCCAAATCGAGGGGTGCACCCAAATCGAATCACAATAGTAATAGATATGGTATCGGAGAAGTGTGTCCGCTAGAGATGGCGATCCTCAATGGCCCGGCGCGGCTCCTGTTTTAGTCATGTCAGGGGTCATCCAATATCGTTCTCTTTCTTCAGTCAACGCGTTCACCAAAACCATCCACTTCGTTCTGGATCAACACTCCGCGTATAGTTATTAAAGTGGTTTCGGTTCAGATAGAGAGTATATCCATTACCGATCCCGGTCTCTTTAATAACTTTCGTAATTATTACACCGATTGGTCGTTTGATCTATTTCAAAACCAAATCAATTTAAATTTCAATTTCAATTTATAATCCAACAGTTCATTTGTCTTTCCAAACAAATTTCCAAAATTTACGTTTCAAAACTTTCAAATTCATACTTTCAAAATCTTATAATCCAATTTCAATCTTTATTTAAAACAATTCAAATATCAATTTAAATTCGTATATAAAATTCATTCCGAAATTATTCAAATCAATTTAATTTAACATTCAACTCAGTTTAAATTCATTTATCGATTTCATTCAATATTCGTTAAATTAATTTATCATTAAACAATTTCAATTAAATTTCCAATTCATTAAATCCATTATTTAAATTCAACTTCATTATATCAAAAACTTACAAATTGAATTAAATTAAATTCATCAAATCAAATCCTTTAAATTTTCAAGTCTTACATTAATTTCAATAAATCACATTTTATTTCTGGTTAAAGAAATTCAAATTCACTTATTTACTTACTTAAATAATTTTCCAAAACTTAATTAATAAAGAAATTCAATTTCGATTATTTACGAAATAAAATTCACTTATTCAAAGGTTCAATTTCTCTTATTAAAGAATTCAATTCAATTCGATCATTAAATCATTCAATCTTATTTAATTATTAAATGATTCAAAACTTAATTATTACATAATTTCAAAGTTTAATAATTTCAACTTAATTATAATTTCAAACTTAATTCAATCATTTCTCAAATTAAACAATATTCTTTCATCAATTACATTGTTAATATTTTGTTTCAGATTTATTAAATATTAACATTTTCCTTTCATTAAAATTCAAATTTCAACTTCATTTCGAAACCATATTATTTATTCAAATAAAATCTTCGTTTATTTTTAAATCAAATTATTGACCAATCGGGTTTTTTTATTAAATTTCCTATCCTAGGTCAAAGTTCAATTTGGGTATTTATCATTTCAACCCGATTCCAATTCAATTCAAAAAAATCAAAGCATAACAAAGGGAACTTGCAGTGTGATACTGGGATGGTGTCAAAGTAAATAAACAAGCAATAACATCAATCAATATCAATCCAAAATCAATTCAAGTAATCCCGAAATAATCGTATTAATCCGCATTGTTATTTGTACGAATTAATATAATTATTTCTAGAATCTACACTATCATTTCATGTAGATTAAAGATTATTACATTACGGTTTCACTTGTCATCTATTTACAATTTCATACATCATCAATTTACAACATACATTCAGTGGTTCAAAGTATAATTAAACAAATCCTACGTGTCAATAAATTCAACAGTTAAAGGGGTCATATTATACAAATGTCATTAAATCAAATTTAACACATATATCAAATCTAACTATCCTACGTCAATTTCAATTTCAAATTATTTATCACTTACATCATTAACAATTTAACGTCCAATATAAACATCAACAATCAATCAATTATCAGCCAAACTGTATTATCATCACATAAATAATTAACAGAAAATGGTGTCAAATGTCACAGGTGAACTGATACATGTAATAGCATATATAACAGTGTAATTAACTAACATCAGTATATTTCAATTGTCGTTTCAATTGAAATCAAATTTAATAAATAAAAGAACGTTAATCGTGAGTGAGTGCTCACCTTTCGAGGTTAGAGAGATCAAGAGAGGATCCGGATACGGACACGGATACGTGTACTGAAATTGAGTTACGAGTCCAAGCACGACTTCCGAAGCGAAGCACAATGGACTAGAGTTCGATGGACAAACTAATAGACAGGAATGGACGAAATCGAATCAGAACAGAATTCAATCAACACATATAAACTTAACAGTTTAACATAAACTGATATATATCTTATTCGAAAATCGAAATTTTTTTTTTTTTAAATCTGTATATTTTTTTAAAACCCATAATCAACCTTTAAGACTATATATGTGTATACTTTAATATCCAAACAGAATATAACTATATACTACTTATATATTATACGCATATAGTAAAAGTATGTAAACAGAAAGTATAAGTTATATAAAATTTTCATATTATACACATTTATAACCTTAGATATAAAACTGACATGTCAATATATACAAACTGACACATGAATAGACCACATACCTTAAATAAATAGAATATGTATGGAAACCAGCTCATGTAACTTATATTACCAAATATATATGTCACCTTTATAATATAATATATACACGGTACTTTTAAATTAAGCACCAAGCTTATAAAACCCAAATATGTATACAGGAAGCCGGCTATATTTAAAGTTGCTGTGCAAGACCAATTCATAAAACAAAATTTCATTCTCACAACCCAATATATATACACTAATATATACATACCTATATAAATTGTACTTCTGTAAAAACAATCAAAACATATATAACAAATATAAAATATACATTCTTTAAAACATGAATAGGATACTCGATCTAATATGAAAGTAGCATGAATTATACTTAACGGTATTATCTTAGAACCCAGATTATAAAATAACACTTATATAACTTTACATATACAAACAACGTTGCATAACTATATATATAATCATTTACCTGTTAAGAAGCAAAGGAGATGAGAAGTTCGACTGAAGGCTAGGAAGATGAAGGCGGTCGTGGTGGCTAAGGGAATGAAGGCGGTCGGCTGCGTCTATTGGAGTGTCGTGAGTTTGGTGATGGCGGCGCTCGGCACTGTGGGGTGGCGGCTACCCTATTTTGCCGTGTTGCTTGCATGGCTCGGAATGGTTTTAGTGGAGGAAGGGCGCACTGACGTGATCAAGTGCGGAGGCCGAGATGGTGATGTTGTGGCTGCTTGAGTTCGGTGAACAAAACAGTGATGGAGGAAGGGAAGACTCGGGTTGATGTGGAAGGAGGCTGTTATGGAGTGGTCGAGATGGTGGGAAGGCCGAGTATACGTTCACGTGGAGGAGCTTGGGTGGATCTGGGTGGGATGTAGGCGTGGAGGTGAGGCTGCGGAGGTCAGGGAAGAGGGACAGGAAACTTGGACGTGGTGGTCTCGGCATGAAAGGGATGAAAGTGACAGGTTGTATACATGGGTAGGAGAGAGTGTGAGGTAGAAGGAAGGCCGTGCTTTGGCTACAGGCATTGAATGAAGTAACATATTTAGATTGATGTTTTCATTCTCTGTTGATAAGAATGAAAGAGGAAGGAAAAGAATAATAGAAAGAGTGGAAAGTCTTAATGGAAAAGTGGATACAGAACGTTGGTTTATGAAAAAGAAGGTGAACATTAAAGTGGAAAGGCAGTAAAAGGGTACTGCAATAAATAAAAGCAACGTGAGAACCGAAGGTGAAATGACAGTTCTCAAGAAATAATAAAGCAGCTGACTCTCACGCTTCAGCCATTGGAAATTTGAATGGACACGGAAGCCAAAAGGCATGAAACGGTTACCGATACGGTAGGCGTTACGCAAAGTGCAACGTACACCGGAACTCCGAATTTGACAATCGAATATACCGTAGAGATCGGCACAACGAGACGATCAAAACGGTATATAGAAATCAGTGGTACGATCATCCGATAAAAATCGATATTGGTACCAGAATACTGCTATTTTGCAGAAAATAAGAACGACGGAGCCAAAGATGTCCGAATTTGGAAAAACGACAAACTGAAATCTTGCTCAGAAGATGATTTAGAATTTTTCTATGTAAAAATATTTTGGTTTAGAAAACATTTTATTTTCATCGCTTTTTAACTGATTAAATTGAAGTGAATTTACGCGCGAAATAAACTTTCGTATTTTCGGACGAATATTTACCAATTGCTATGTTTAACTAGACGTATTCCAAATATCAAATTTTATTTCAAAATTTTATCGTTTAAAATTTCACAAAATTTTAACTAATTACGTTATTAAAACGGTTAAAATTTACGGGTCGTTACAGTAGTTAGAGAGTCAGGTGTTTTTGGGGATACACTATTAGGATGTGCAGCTGGAGCTCTTTGGAGGCATGACATCGATATTTTATGATATGTATGCATAATATTTTAGTAGTACATGACAGACCAGTTAATTATATATGAGACTGTTGTATCAGATATTCATTCAAAACTCCATTATTTTCAGAGTTGATGTATTCTGACTTTCTGTATTGATACGTATTTATCAATGACTTTCGCTAGTGCGGTCTCTTATACATTGTTATTTTATTTTGTTCATGTATATTCAGTATAGTATATATTGCCATTCCATTGTGAGATCTTATCATGTCTTAGTTTAGTATTTTGTTCTAATTTTATCCCAATGATCTGTCTTTTGTGGTATTCGAAAGTTAGTCGTTGTTATGAGAAGACGTCTTTTATAGGTTCTACAATGGGTGGGTTGTTATAGTTGTACCTTCCTATACATATACTCCATTATCGGTGTAATAATTAAAAGTTTATCAATATAACAACCCACACTATATCAATTGATTTTAGTGGAAATTAGGGACACATCCCTCTTTTTAAAACTTATTTGTTTTACATCTCGCATACCTTAAGAGCACATGTTAATATTAATCAATTTACCCAAATACCCTCCTGAATTTCATCTTTTTTTGTAAATTGGAAATGTGTTTTATAAAATAAAATTGGAAGTACTTTAAGCTTATTTATAATAGAAAATTTGGTTTGATATCAAGTGTAGGCAAATTTAGTTTACTAATAATAACATACTAGAGCGAACCCGTGCTTCATACACAGAGTTATGGAACAGTTGAAACCAAATTTGTATAATATAAATGTTAAATTTTAGGCAGAAGATGCTCAAGATGGTTACTTTAAGTATACTATAAAAAAATGAATACCAAGTTGCTATTGTACTTTAAAATTTTAATAAATTAACAAACAACTGAAAAAATATTTATATGAACAAATTAACACAAAAATCTTGAACATGTTGTCCATATATTGTCAAGAAAATATTAGTTGAAAATATAAGAGATATTTTGTTTGAATGGGCCACATATCTAGAAAAAAATTAAGATTTATAAACATTATAATTTAATGAAACTATCAATTCCTTCATGTGTAGATATTCCAAAAGTTCATTATGACAAACTTACTAAAAATGATTACTATTAAGGATGGAATATTACCAAATAACATGATAATCGAAATGTTTGATAAAATATTTAGTCAATGGCTCTTGAAGTCCTAGAAAATTTGTTATTATACATGTATATATAAAATCAAAATCATCAGAAAGATTGAAGAAGAAGAAGTATAATACCATATAAATATCAAAATATGCAAAAAAATTGAAGAATTAAAACAAAGTGGATTATTAGAGCTCTAAGGATATTGAATAATATTAAATAATTTGCTACCAATTATGGTGTTGAAATAATATGATGATAAGGAAGAATCGAATGCACGACTTTTCTACGATAGGAATATGCAATTATATAGCAAATGTTTTGTTAAGATACTGAAATGGAGAATTAGGAAACATTGAGTCTATGGTGACATTTGGTATTCATTACTATGTAAATTATACAATACAACATGTTAGTTATCTCTCAATTCATTCTTCGAGGTTTACGGGTACATGTATTAATTCCACTTTACAGGCATTTTTATATCAGTTTGAAGTCAAATTTAACTACCTATATTTCAAAGTGATTATATTGATTAAACGGAGTGTAGCATTATCGACAAATAAAAAATTAATTATGATTTAAACCGAAACATCAAGTATATCGTAAGAGTCAAAGAGATGGGAAGAAAATTCTTAAGTAGTTCAAAACCTTAGGCATTAAAAACATACCGACATATAGGGCAATCTACCCATAATATAAGTAATAAAGAATTTAATATCCAAATTTTTGAAGGTTATATATGCTACAATGGGTGTTTCTTAACTTTGAGTTTGAAACTCTGAACTAATTATTATTCTTTGTAATTGCTGGTAATTTTTCTTAGCTTTATTATGTTTTTACTCATTTCACATGGAAGTTCGTATTTCATTGATATCAAATGTTTATTGGTTCTCTCTACAAATTATTTTCTTGAGTATGCAAAACAATTTTCTATTTTTTCCATTATTTTCCCTTTCATTTCTCTCAATAATTCTTGTGTAATTTCTATTTTTGTGTGCATCAAATAAAATACAAAACTATTATGGGTCTTCATGTTTTCCTTTAAGAAACATAAAAATTGGAAAATAAGAGTTCTTACATTTAATTAACAAAATATACAAATAGAAGTTTTTCTCATTATTTGAAAGTTTTTATTATTAATTGGAGAATGATAAGGGATTATTTTTGTGAATTTTTCATTTTACCTTTAAATTGTAAATGATGATGCCAATGAAGTGATAGAAAATAAAAGGCAGGAAAAAAAATTATTCACCTTAATCATAGAAATAAAAATATATAGAAAGTTGAAGAGCTAAAATATTTTGTTAGATTTTAAATTTTAGCGGGGCCTAAAATCAAAAAGGAATAGGTGAAAGGTATAAGTATAAAATGTTTTTACCAAATGAATGAGGGTAAGTATAAATGTCTTCGGATTGAATGCAAGATACGAATGGTAAAATATTTCAGTATAAAATTTTGAAAGTTATAAATGCCAAAAGAGTTTTTCCTTGACCTTGAGTTTGAAAATATAAACCACTCTTTCTTTATTATTCTTGGCAATTGTTCTTGTTTAATTTTCTTTTACTATCTTCTTGTGGATGTTTGCACTCCATTGATATTATTAAATAAATATGTATTTGCTCCTCTTATAGTTATATTGCGGAAAATAGAAACACATCCCTCTTTCTAATACTTATTTGTTCTACATCTCCCTTTTGAAAGCCAATTTCTACATTCCTATTTTTATATAATTCTTTCTCTTTTACATCTCTCATTTTTAAATTTAAGAGTGGTTGGCAAGGTGTATATTGCATGTGGTTATGAGTTATGGAAAAACGATAACATGGGCACATGTTAATGTAGTAAAATTACCCAAATACCCCTTGAATTACACCTATTTTTTTTTTTCTGAAAATAGGGATGTATTTTACAAAAGAAAATTAGGAGGATCCTAAAACTTAGTTTTTATGATTGTAAGGATGTAGGTCAAAAATTCCATATTTGATTTCCCCAATTGCACAAATTAAGTTTCTATTTTTTTCGTAATTTCCTTTTCATTTCTTTCTATAATATTTTAGACGCAATTCGCATTTTTTATATGCGTAAAATAAACCATAATATGATTATATTTTTTTGCATATTTTCCCTTAAGAAGAAACAAAAATAGATCATGGTTTGTGAAATATAATAAAATTATTACCTTCAATCAATTAAACTAAGATGTGGTCTCATATACAATAACAGGATCTTATGAAGGATTGGAATACATAATTAAAAGTAATATTGTACTCTTAATCGGTAAGTTTTAACATAAAACCGACAAATGTATAAAAGTAGAAATTAATAATAAAAGTAATAACGATATTTTTATACTTAAAGAAATGATAATAAACTTTCATTCTTATTAGAACTACTAACCTATATACAATAACACCAGATTATAAATATTTTATCAAAAATAAATCCTTATGGCGAAATTAATCAACATTCATCCTCGTATAATCAGATACATTTATCATTCTCTACAATAACATGTAAAAAACAAATAAAATAAAAGTTCAAAAGTCCTATTAAAGCATAATATTTTTCAACTGATTCAAAAGGTTGAAACAAACCTAAAATCATGAAAGATAGTAAAATCATAATGTTAGTGGATTCATTATAATGGAGATGAAAGTAATGTGTATATACAAATAAAAGAAAGATAAAAATTGAAAACATGGAAAAAAGCAAACATATATAACTATAAATCAAATAACTAAACTATAAAAAGAAGAAAATGACACTAAACGAAAATGATATAATAGAAGGTTCTCTTATTTTATATTATTTTTTTAATTCTTAGTGGAAATATGATAAAAGATCATTTTATGAAAAAGTATTCGATCGTTAATGAGAGAATTATAAAAGTTCATTTTAGGGAAAAAAATCACCCTTGCATTAATGAGAATACTAATGAAGATTTAATGCAAAATAAAAAAGTTAAAATGGTATTTATTTATCTCAATCAACAGACCAAATTATGTGCATGAAAATGAAGGGTTGAATTAAATGGTTTGAATTTAAATTTTAACAGGATGAGAAGTGAAAAAGAAATTGGAGGATAAAGATAATTTTATAAAAAGTATTTTATTCTTAATGGGAGAATCATGGAACATCATTTTACAAAATAAATATTTCACCTTTGAATTAATGAGAATGTTAATGAAGACACAACGAAAAATAAAAAGTTAAGATGATATTTATTTACCACAATTAAAATAATAAATTATATGCATGAAAATAAAGGGTTGAACTAAATGGTTGGAATTTAATTTTAACAGAGATGAGAATGGAATAAAGAACAGGTATATGAGGTAGTTGTAAAAAGTTTCTTCTAATGAACGAGAGTTAAATATACGACTTTGGACTGAATGATAAATTAAAAAACAAAAGTTGCTATTTAACTTTTTATACAATAGAACAGGTAGCTTGTAATAAAAGAAAACTAAAGTTTAAAAATATTAAAAAATCCTAATATTTCTCAATTGATTCAATGAGCCTAAAAGCATATATTTTTTTTGCAAATTCAAACGTTGATAGATTTATATTAACGAAGATGAAAGTAATACATATAAAGGTAAAAGATAGAAAATGATGAACATGGAAAAAATTAATTATCTAATTATAAACCAAAAGCTAAACTTAAACCGTGAAAGTGGCTAATATTGTGCAAAAATTGCATAAATGCCAAAAAAACAATAAACAAGATCTTGATTTGTCAATTTGAATATCACTCAATCTAGCAGCAATTATTCTATTACTCCAAATAAATAGTAAATAACTATAAATTAGAAAATGAGATGCACAATATTTATATTGGTTCCACTATCATCAAGATAGTGTACGTCCAATCCAATGGAGAGAAATTTTATTACACATGAGAGAGTTACAAGAGATTACAAGATAAGAGTTTACGTACCAAAGCCCTAAATTATGGTTGACAAGAAGAGACACTCTATTTGGGAATCGCTGGCTGAATGCCAGGATGGGTTTACAATGAAGTCTACCCTCAACATATAGCCAGTGTAAATTCATATGAGTCGTTGATTAAATTACCAAGATATGGTAAGAAGACAATGAAGGCAGGTTACAATGGTAACAAATGGTGCAAACATGGCAAGTAATTCACTCATTCCTTTAATTAGTAAAGACAGAAGAAAATAATCCCAAAACAATGTGATTACTAAGAGAGAAACAATATGTATATCCTTTTGCATATATATTATTCCATAACGTGCACATGCATTTATTTCCTTGTCATCTCATGCAAATGAAATCCAATAATTTATCCATTTCCATAATGAACACACGTGGTTACTTTCTTTTTTACATATTTGTTTCCTTCTATTTGTGATTTTGTATCACCAAAATTTAATACTCCACCTTGATGAAAAATCACATATCTCCAACACCACACCTCGATTCAAATTCTCTTCTCAACATAAAATTAATTAAAAAACGAACTTGGCCTTTAACCAACATCTCTTAACGAGATAGAACCAAAATGAATACTTACCCAATGGAATGGGTTCCGGCAAGGCCACCCCCATCACACCTTGCTAACGAGCCCAGACTATGTCCCCACCTGCCAACAAAATGTTGCAAATATCCAAAATCAAAAGAAGGTAGGTACCAAAATAATTTCAAAGTCACCAAGGCCAAAAAATCCTCTCAATCACCAATCAAATCTCTCTCCTCCCACATACCTTATCTGCCAAACAACAAATTTCCCATGGAAATTAATGTAAAACTCTCACATCAGCGTTGAGCCATGAAGTAGATATAGGTTCTCAAATCCAGATGCCCCTTCAACACACTAAACTCCTTATCACCAAAGTTCCAAGACTGAAATGCACTTCTCTCTCAACATAATCTCCTCCATCTTTATCTTCCATATTGTACAAAATCTCCTTTTCCATCCAAATGAGTAATAGCATAATTACCACTGGATCTACCGCTCTAGAAACCATTGATGCACAATTTAAACAAATTGCCTTGCTCCGATGCCAATCTGTTAAGCAAAATCTACTGCTCTGATACCAATCTGTTGTGCAAAAATTGCACAAATGAGGAAAAAACAATAAACAAGATTTATATTTGTCAATTTGAACATCACTTAATATAGCAGCAATTATTCTACTACTCCAAATAAATAGTAAATAACTATAAAGAAGAAAAGGAGATGCACAATATTTATATTGGTTCCTCTATCATCAAGATAATGTATGGCCAGTCCAAAGGAGAGAAATTTTATTACACATGGGAGAGTTACAAGAGATTACAAGATAAGAGTTTATGTACTAAAGCTCTAAATTAGGGTTAGCAAGAAGAGACACTCTATTTGGGGATCACTGGCTGAATGCTAGAATGGGTTTACAATGAAGCCTACCCTCAATATATAGCCGGTGTAAATTCATGTGAGTCATTGATTAAATTATCAAGATATGGTAAGAAGATAATGGAGACAAGTTATAATGGTAACAAATGGTGCAAACATAGCAAGTAATTCACTTATTCATTTAATTAGCAAAGATGGAATAAAATAATCCCAAAGCAATGCGATTAGTGTGAAAGAAACAATATGCATATCCTTTTGCATATATATTATTCTATAACATGCGCATGCATTTATTTTCTTGCCATCTCATGCAAATGCATCCAATAATTTATCCATTTCCATAATGAACACACGTGATTACTTTCCTTTTGCATATTTGTTTCCTTCTATTTGTGATTTTGTATCACCAAAATTTAACAGCAAATACCTTGAACCAAAGTGATAAAATAGAAGCCTCTCCTATGTTTATTAGTTTTTTTATTATTAACGGGAGAATGATAGGAGATCATTTTGTAAAAAAATTAACTTACCTTTGAACCGATGAGAATGATACTGAAGATAGAATGGAAATTAAAAAAAATTGAAATGAGATTTATTTACTCAATCAAAGGAATAAATCACATGCATGAAGATGAAGGGTTGAAATAAATGGTTGGAGTTTAAACTTTAAAGGAGATGAGAAGTGAAAATGGATACATGTAGGAGATAATTTTAAAAATTTCTTTAAATGAATAGGAGTTCAGTATATGAGCTAACATCGAATGAAGTATTAAGATACAAAAGGTTATTTATTGAACTTTATATATAATTGGATATATTGAAAAGAAAATCAATATTATTTGAAAGAAAATAATTAAATGTAAAATTTATTCTATTATAAGAAGTCAATATCTCACTTTGTTATAATTATGATATTATAATAATATGAAAGATCAATAACAAATTGGAGATCCTTCATATACAATAACCATTAATTCATATATATATATGATAGAAATGGAGAACTAAAAGGAATTAAAATATAATGTATAATTAAAAAATAATAATTTGATAGAAAAATTACCGAACATTCATCGTTGTTAATTTAAGCATAATTTCAAAGGCATGGAGGTGTAGAGGTACTTTTTGGAATCGATTAATTAATGGATACCTGATTCCTTAGTTGATGTCTTATGGAATTATTCATTGGAAAATGATAATTAATATGATAAAAAAATGGAGATCGTCCATATATACCGATAGTAAATTAGTAACTCATCAACAGGATGGGTTAATCCAGTCAATTTTAACTTTAACACAGATATATATATATATATATATATATATATATATAACAAATCTAAGTGCAACACTTAGGAAAATTCAAAGGATAACTGTTTAAAATATATAGGGATTAAATTTATTTATGTACAACGTATAACAATAGTAATCTTTTGAATATGCAAGAAAATAATTATTTTTTAAGAACATTAACTGATGTCACGTGTGTTGGCAAAAACATATTGGAATAGAGTTAACAAAAGAACACAAAAAGTATCATTAACTCCGTTTAAAGTACACATAAAATGCGTATAAACTTATATAAATGGAAATCGGCAGAGGGGAGATCATAACATACCTGTATAATGCAACATATCATATTTGTGTTAAATAAATTAAAATAAGAATCATAATCTTAAGATAAATAATAGAAGCCTATTGTGATGGAAAGAACATTCCTTTGGAAAATTAAGGAAAAATTACCTTAGATAATGATCAATGGAAAAAGATTCACACAGATTAGGACCATGAAAGTATATATTCTTATGATTTATTTTGTAAAACTTATAATAGATATGTAACAACAGATTCTTCGTTAGACATTAATAATTTGAACATATTTCATTATATTCAAATGAAAACAATTTTTCAAATCTAGCTAAAATTATGATTGTTACAAGTATCTTCTATAGGTGTATAATTATTGATGTATTGCTGGAATAAAATTTGCACCCCATGACATTCTTACATATATTATTAAAGCTTTAATTTTTTGCTAAATTAATTTTGTTTGTTGGGTTAATAGTTTCAAACCAATCAATTCTACTAAATCTCAATTAACATAATCAAGTAATTGCGATTAACCTATAAAGAGTTTTACAGGAAATATTTATGTTTATTTGATATGAATACATATGTGTGTGTATGTGTGTCTTTATAAATACATACATATTTATGTATGTATGTATGTATTTACATGTATACGTGTATGTGTAAACACTACTTGTGATTCATTTTTTGTTTTTAATAACATCAATATGCAATCTATACTATTATATATAAAGAGAACATTAAACCATTTATGTTTTTTATTCTTAATCAATCTCAAGTTCTAGCAATTTTTTACCATTACATCCTCGAAAAAATCATTGAGTTAATTCTCTCCTTAACTACCTTGCAATCAATTTACACTTCCATCATTAAATTTTACTATTAAAATGCAATTAATTGGGTTCCTTTATCCTCACTTCATAGTGCCCCATCTCTTCATAGTCTTAACATCTTTAAATCTCATTACCTCCTTAATCTTTTACCCAAACTTTCATCGTTCCAATTTCCTCGACTTAATCATCATCCTAATTTTTACCCAGATCGAAGTTTTTCAGCGAATCACTCTTACGCTCAAGTACTAAAGGATGCGATTCATTCGGTTCCTATTTCATCTGAACGTCATCACTTATCATGAAGCGTGGATCTTTTGATTGGGTTAAGTCTAGACGTGGCAAGAGATTTTGCTTTCGATGTGGTGATTTTTCTCATCTGGCTAAAGATTGCAGAGATCCGGTTAGGTGCTTTGGACGTGGATCTTTTGGACACAAAAAAGTCGAGTGTTCAATGAAATTCATCCCGGTTACAGATATGTACAAGAATTTCTCTATTCAAGAACATGGTTTCCAATTTGTGTTAAAATGCATGAGACTCAAGAGAGTATTATTAGATCACTTATGGATCCAAAGATCTGAGGGGATTGATATTCTCGAAGAACTTTTCAGGCATTTCGAAGTGATTAACGAAGTTAATATTGGTAGTGGGTATATCAAGAAGTTTGGGAACCCAGAAGATCATTTTGGAAATTCTACTTTTTCTTCAGATATCTCTGTTAATGGCCAATCAACTGATCGTATAAGAACTTCGAGTAATTCTTTTGATGTTTTTGAGGATGTTGATGTCTCTGTTGCAGTGTTTGGGGACAATTATAAATTCCGAGATCCTATATTATTAGACCCCACAGTTGTTTCTTGTAGAGGAGAATCTCATTCTTTAGACTATGAAGTTGTTGTCAATTTTGAAAATTTAGTATCTCCTATCCTTCAGCGAGAAAAGAAGAACGATTTTGTTTCTATTCACAACAAAAGATCCATTGCAAAATCTAGTGATGTGTGTTGTTTCATGTTAGATACGTTCAGCAGATATGCTGTCTGATGTCTAAGGATGATAATGGAGCTGACTTTGTTTTGATAGAAGAAGCTAATATGACTGCTGAGAGTAACACTGTTGTTGGTTTGGGTAATTTGAAGAAGAAGTATTTTGATAGAACAGTGATAAGAGTTCAGAGGCTCGTGTAGATGATTCTGCCGGTTCTATTAATAAAATCATTTTAGCTCAAGTTTTTGAAGATAAAATATTATCTGCTGATGTTTCGAAGGACTTGAGTGATATTTGTGTAGTGATAGATTATTAGGGGATGAACTTATGTCTAATGGAGCTGTTTTATTATATATTGATAAGGAAAATCCTGTATCTCTAAGAGAGATTTATGATGGTAATGTTGATAAAGACAGTGGAACATGCACAGTATATTCCATGAACGAAGGAATCGAACATGAGCCTGATGATGCTCTAGGTTCTGTTGTTGGTCTTATTTCGAATGACAGGGTGAATGATGATAAGTTTTGCAGTAGGGTTCTAAGTATTAAGTGATGATGGGGAATTAAGTTGTGGAGATGCACGGGATAACATGCACAGAGAAGATAAGATCTATGCTTCTTTTGTTGATGCTCACATAGCTACTGATATCAATGTGCATAAAGATATTGCATACGTAAATCGTGTTGCTTCAATTGACGAATTGCACAAAGATAATGATAGTATATTGAACAGCTTGGTGATCAATGTTGATAAATTAAGGGACATGGCTGGGGTAATTTCAGAAGTGAATGCTCTGTCTATTTCTAATGTATTGGTGAATGGGGTGGATATGTCAGAGAACTACCTTGTTAAAAATCGTTCTATTCAAGTTAGTGAAGGGATGAAGGTCATTGATGATCTGGATGGAGTTATCAAGATACACAAAGATAAGTACTTTTTTTCAAATGTATGGTGGGCTATGATGAAAATTTTTGTGATGTGGATGGGGTAAATAAAAAGGAAACTGTTAGTTCTTTGTCTGCTGAAGCTTTTATGGAGGGGGTTAGTTTGCCAATCAGACTCGATATTACGGCTGGTAGTGTTCATTCATGTGAGGTGGTGGGGATCGTTGATGATGTGATTGGGGGTAGTTTGTCAATGGAGAGGCAAACACAGGATGTAGGTAATTTGAAGGATGATATTAAAGGGAACTCAAGCAGGCATAATTATATGGATAATTGTGTCGACTCTCATCAGCAAAAGGAGGTCATTCTTGAGTATAATAATCAGTTAGAGCATGCATCGTGTACAACAAAGGCAGATTCTAGCGTTTGTAATACTGGCAGTAAATCTGCACCTTTTTCATCATCATCTAGGAGAGGTAGGCGTAGGAAATCTGTGGTCGTATGTGGGTCGGTTCGACACAGTGCCAGGATACATAATAGTCATTCTTCATTTTTGGGTGAGTTACCTGATTCGAGTGTCATGAGTGGTACTACAAATTCAGACTTAGGTATTTCTTCTGATTCAGGCAGTACTTATTCTTCTTATGCTTTGAGTAGTTTATCTTCCATTGAATTTTGTCAGTTAGCTAGAGATACCACGTTTATTTTTACCGATGTTGAATTAGATATTGATTATATTAGGAATATGGAGTTAGAGAGGGCTAGATCGGCTAGATCATGATGATTATTAACTGGAATATTAGGGGTTTAAATGATGTAAATAAATGTGATAAAATTAGAACATTTTTTAAGGATTATTCTATTGATATTGCGCTCTTACAAGAAACTAAAATAGATTATCCCGATATTCGTTTTTATAGAAGACTAGGTGGCTATCATTTTAGACACTGGGCATGTTTACCATCTATTGGAACTTCTGGGGGTTTACTTATAGGGTGGCGGGATAACTTTTTTAAACTTCTTCAAACTATTACTAAGCAACACTCTTTACATATTATTCTCATTAACCTTAGTAATAACTCATTATTATATATTTCAAATGTTTATGGCCATAACTCTAAAATTGGACGTAGAGTTTTATGGAACGAATGTCTGGAAGTTAGATCATTTGCTCCTGGATCTTGGATTATGGGTGGAGATTTCAACGTTATGTGTTTTTTAGGCGAGCGTTCACCTAGGGAGGGATTCTCTTCTATGGAAGAGTTTGACCAATTTATTATTAATAGTAATTTAATAGAATTACCACTATCTAATAGGGAATTCACTTGGAGTAATGCTAGAGAATCCCCATCTATGATCCTTCTAGATAGATTTTTCCTCACTGACGAAATTGATGATAAATTCCATACTTGTAGAGTTTCTGGTTTGCCTTACACTTATTTTGATCATTGCCCTATTATTCTTACGTGTGATCATCATAGAATTGTTAATAGAACATTTAAATTTGAAAAAATGTGGTTATTAGATTCCAATTTCTCTAATCTAATTAAAAATAAATGGATTTCAATGAATTTTTATAATATCAGAAATATGGATAATTCTACAAAAAAATTTGTTTTAAAACATAGGGGTCTTAGGAATTTTATTAAAATTTTGAGTAAGAATGTTTTTGATTGTATTAAAATTAAAAAAGAAAATATTTTTTCTGAAATGCTTAAAATAAACAAGATAGAAGAAACTAGACAACTAAATTTAGGTGAGCATAATGTTCTTGCTAATTTAAAAGAAGAGCTCACTTCTATTTTAGAAAAAGAAGAGGTTATGTGGAAGTAGAGATCTAGAATTCAATGGATTAATGAAGGTGATGATAATATAATTTTTTTTTATAATATGACTAGTGGTAGAAAATGTAGTAACACGATTAATTCTATTTTTGTGAATAATGTAGAATTGGTCGATCAAAGAGATCTTAATAAGGCTTTTACTGGTTATTATAGAGATATTTTCGGTAATAAAAATAAGCATAGAATTAACGTAAGATAGAATGATCTTTATCCTTTTGAATCTAGAATTGATCTTTCTGAGTTTGATAATCATTTTTCTGAAGAGGAAATTTTGAACACTATTAATGATATGCCTAGTGATAAAGCCCCGGATCCTGATGGGTTCCCTATTTTCTTTTACAAAATATTTTGGGATGTTTTAAAATTCGATTTAATTAGCATGTTTAACGATTTTTATAATGGAAAATTACAATTAGGAAGATTTAATTTTGCAAATGTAATTTTATTACACAAAAAAATCGAAGTTAATAATTTAAAAGATTTTAGACCTATTTCCTTAATTAACTGTTCCGTTAAAATTATTTCAAAAGTTTTAGCTAATAGATTTAGTAAAAGAATGAATGATCTAATTGATTGTTCACAAACTGCTTTCATTAAGGGTAGAAATATCACTTATGGTGTGGCTGTTGTTCAAGAATACATTAATCACTGTTGTAAGAATAATATTACTTGTGCGATTCTAAAACTGGACTTTGCGAAAGCTTTTGATTCGGTGGATTGAGATTTTCTAGTAGATATGTTACATGCTTGGCTTTAGTCACAAGTGGATAGGCTAGATTATGACTTTGCTTAAAACGAGTAATTCTAGTACAATGGTTAACGATATTTTAGGGAATAAAATTCAATCTAAACGAGGATTAAGGCAGGGTAATCCTTTATTGCCTCTTTTGTTTAACCTAGTCGTAGATGTTTTTGCTATGATAATTAAAAAAGTGGTCGGTAATGGATCTTTGGGGAGTGTAGGTAGTGAAATCTCTCGTAATGGTATCTGTGTTCTTCAATTTGCAGATGATACCTTACTATTTACCTCCCATTTGCCTAATCATGTCATTACTCTTAAATTTATATTATACAGCTTTGAACTTCCTTCAGGGCTTAAAATCAATTTTGAGAAAAGTTTCGTTTTAGTATCAAATGACGTTGATAAGGTTGAAGGATTAGTTGCTAATACGCTTAATTGTAAAACCATGACTTTCCCTTTTGATTATCTTGGTTTTCTGATTAGACCAACTAAAATCAAACATGATGATTGGTTAATTATAATAGATAAGATTAAAAATAAAATTTCTAATTGGAACGAGAGGTTTTTATCGAGAACGGGAAGATTAGTTCTTATCAACTCTGTTTTATTAGCTCTCCCGATCTATTGAACGTCTATGCATCTTTTTCGAGATTGGATAATTGATAAAATTGATAAAATAAGAAGAGATTTCTTATGGAGTGGTGATAATTCCAAAAACAGTCTTAAATGTTTAGTCAATCGGGAAACAGTTTGTAAATCGAAAAAGGAAGGTGGTTTAGGAGTGGTTAATTTACGTAACATGAATTTATCTTTGCTAGGGAAGTGGTTATGGAAATTTAAGGATATAAATGATAATTTTATTTGGAAAGAAATTATTACTAAACATTACTATAATGGTAGTAATAATTTACATCAAATTACACCTACAGTTATAAATAAATTGTCTAATTTTGGGAAATCAATTTTAAAATGTCATGAAATTTTTAACCTTAGTACTAATACAATAGTTCATTCAGGAAATAATACTTCTTTTTGGCATGACCGTTGGATTTCTGTTATCCCTCTTAGGATAGAATTTAATGAGCTTTATGAAATTTGTAACTTTAAGAATACTTTAATTTTAGATGTTTTTTCTCCAGAAAATGATCTATTTTGGAATTTTAGTTTTAATAGAATTTTAGAAGGTACAACTCTTAGCCAACTTTCTTTACTCTATGCTAGATTGAATCTATATAATATTGATAATGAAAATGATAATATTAGCTGGGAATGAGATAAGAGTAAGAAATTTATTTCTAATTATTTTTATAAATTTCTTAATTTCTCGGGTGTAGCCAATAACTCTTTTAAATTTATTTGGAAAACAAATGCTCCTCCTAAATCTAAAATTCATATGTGGTTAATCATGCATGGAAAATTAAATACTATAGAATTTTAAAAAGAAAAAATATGCAAATTGAAAATAAATGTTCTTTTTGTAATCCGTATCTTGAAGATATTAAATATATATATATATATATATATATATATATATATATATTATGATTGCATGGATACTTACTACATTCTAAATAATACTCTCAAAATCTTTAACTTTAGTCTTACAACTAAAGTTACCGATTGTGAATATTATTGGAATAATTAAAGATTTAAGTTTAAAAAGGAAAATAAAATTTTACTTGATACTTTATTCATTATAATTTGCTGGTATATTTGGTTCGAGAGAAACCAGAGACTTTTTAATAATAATAATAGTCATTTTAATAAATTGGTTTTTATAACGTCATCATTTTGGTTTAATTGGATCTCAAATCCTAAATATAAATTAGCTAAAAGTAATCATTTCAAAGAATATCTTAATAATGTTAGCAATAGCATTAATATTTTTAAACATAATAATAATATTTTTAACATTAATAATTATAGCATTAACATTTTTTCTAATTTGAATGATGTTTTTACTGATTATCATAATGTCATTTTGATTAAAGGAGCATAAGATTAATTCTTAAATTGTTTTAATTTATAGGAATTTAACTTTTTATTTTATTTATCTTTTATATATCTTTAGTGTTGGCTAAGATGATCCATTAAGAGTTTGGATTCCTTTTAAGTCTGCTTCTTATTTTATCGCTTTTCCGTCTTATAATTTTAGATATAGTATTACTTCTTTTACTTCTTTAATACATATATATGTAAAAAAAATTCATTTATATACATATATATGTATTACTCTCATTATTTTATTTAGTTCCATTTACAGTTACAGGTTTAGGCCAGAAATGGTGCTAGATTACTATTTGCAGGTTCTCAGGATTGCTGCTGACAGGATTTTGGCGAGACGTTCATTCTGGTCCTTCCGCTTACGCGGTGAGGAGTTCTTCTGAGTCTTCACTGTGGCGCTCTTCATTCAGGATCTTAGGCATTTGCAGTGAGGCGTTCTTTCTAGTTCTTCCACGTCGATAGAGTGGCATACATCACTCTGTATCATTCCCATTTGTAGCGAGGAGTTCATTCTGTATTTTCCGCGTTTGCATCGAGCGTTTTCTCTCACAGCTGGAGCTGTCTTCAGATTTCATCCGCACTGAGTAGCTTCATAGCTTTTGGGTACTGCTAACACCTCATTACGGGCGATGGCCTGGTCGGAGCTCGATAGTGAGGTATAATGGGTGGTGGCCTTGCCGGAGCTCATTCTAGTTGTACCTGAGTCCTATGCATTGTTTTTTATATTTTATTAGCTACCTGTCAGGCATGTTGGCAGCACCTTTGTTTACTGTGATATATATATATATACACACACACAAAGTAGACCAACAATGTATTAGCAACACGGTTGTTTCACAAAAAAACAAACATTTAATCATGTTGAAATTCCTCAATCCCAAAGATTTGCAATGAATTAATTGTTCGAAAACTATTTTAGGGTTGAAATTATGCACTTAATCTTTTCACATCTTTGTAAGATAATCATCAAAAACATTTTCATGGTGCGCATCCAACTTTGTAGTCAAATAAAGTTATCAATCAAATAAATCCGTGAACAAAAACAGTTCACCAAACTTTGGTAGTATTTGGGGTGGCTAAATATACATAAAATATTGACTATGGTTAATGACAATTACAAATAACGAAGTATATGAAATATAAAATTCAATACCGAATTGCTAATAATAACGATAACAATTACAATCAAGATCCAACATATGTAAAATTCAGTACCAAATCGCTAAACTAATTAAATAGTATTAATAAAATTTAGTGACTTACCATCTCACACAAGCATTAATCCATTTGTAAAATGTAATAATTGTGATGACCCTAAAATCGGCCTTCGAAAATCGGCACCCGTACTTCACTTGTACTCAAAATGCCGCAGATTCAAACGCCGAATCTGGTTCACCGTAGCTTATAACACCATTAAGTACAACAACACAGCGGAAGAGAAAGAATATATCAATATATATAACATTGATACAATGACAGATACAAAATCTGATACAATATGATACAACAGATATCAATATACATCAGAGATATGATACAAGAAATAGCAGCGGAAAGAAAATAGATAACACCAGCAGCGGATAGAATGTCTCCAATAGAATGCTCCAAGATAAGCAACGTCAATCCATGAACTCCAAGAACTGAACTAGCTCCAGATAATCTACTAAACCTGAATATCTGAAAAACCCAACTCTAGACTGCCCGTATGGAAAATTGTGGGCACCCAGAGTTTAGGATGGGAACAATAAACTCTGGATCAGTCATGGGACTAGTATGAGCAAACAAAAACAGTTTATCTTTAAACAAAAGAATTTTAAACATTTTAACCCGCAATGTTTTTGGAAAATAAAACTACCATAAGACCTCCCACCACACACACAATGCAAACGCAGAATTGGAAGAGATTTCTTCTTATGATAGTCAAACATGCTTACTACGCAAACAAAACTTCTTTGATATTATTACTAGTGCATAGTGTGAAAATATTTCGAAAGTATAATATCAATCTTAGCCAGCATACAACATTTCATCGTATGCCTACTATAGCTACCATGTTCAATAACAGGTTACCGCCATATTCCATGGCAGGTTATACAACTAAAACCGTACAGGGTTCGTATTGTTTCTTTGGATTTTCAACAAATGGTCAGGCAAAGGAACTTCCTTACCGAAATGGGAACGCCTCTGGAAAGACGCCCCGAGAACCTAACCGGATCTCTGCTAAACAAGGCCGACGCTACCTCACGCTTTAATCAAGCTGTAACTAGGTAACTACCACACGAGTATGCCATTCCCGGTCATTACCGACCTTTATCCGAGGGGCCCCTCATCCAACAAAGCAACATCACAAAGTGATAAATTTATAGTGTCCACACGAGTTAAGTATCTGGGCTCCATACCATGATACCACCCTTTATCCAGAAGAAAATGGACATACCCTAGGGGCGCGACCCCTAAAAAACCTTGCCGCACATTCCTATTTCGACCATTACCGGTCTGTGAGGCTCGACGAAGTCTCATCCACAAAGCTATGCTTTTTCACAAAGCCATGCTTTGATCAACAAATGATCTGCAGCACTTCGTATGCCACATTACCAAATTGGGAATGTATCACTAGTAACCATCAACTACATAACCTCTGAGCTCGTACATCTCAGAGAAGGGTGTTAAGCTAAGAGAATAAATTCTCCACCACCAACAAAAATGTATTTGATAGAAACCAGCTTTACATCTCAAAGTGTAACGTCAGACACACATCCATACAAGTCCGTTCCGGGATCGAACGGAAACGAAGGCACTTCCAAAGAAGCCCTTGCAAATCCGGATAATTTCTAATCACGTCCGGACTTCCCATCACAAAGGGTGCTAAAATCTCTATACCGGGGATCAGCCGATGCAGAGACAATCAATGGTAATCCTTTCGTTTTCGAAAATATCCGGTCTTCACCACCAGTCTTCAAATGCTATCCATATACGTCGTATCATTATTCAGAATGGGTTATATGACACAAAGGTCCTCTCCCGGCTAAACCGAATAACGAGCGCAATTAAAAATCATATGGATACTGGGGTCTCAGTTAAATCACAGCTTAAAGCCCAAAACTTTTCATTCGAATGGTTAAAACAAATTACCATTTCCAATCTTTAAAAAAAAGATTCAATTCACAAAGTTAACCCCATTCACAAAGATCCATTCATGGATTTCTAAACAATTTCCATTTTAATAGGTTTACTCGTTAAATCTTTAAATGAAGATTTAACTTATAGCTTTCAAAACTAGTTTCCAAAGATTCATTCATAGTCTTTCAAAACAATTCTATTTCAAGTTAGATTAACTCATCCGGTCTTTGAATTAAAGACTCATTTCATAGTTTTCAAAACTTTTCAATTCTATTTCAAACTTAAAACCGTCCAACCCAATTTGGAAATCCTTTCTTAAAATGAAAGCTATTATTATTTGAAAACAAGTAGTTTTCATTTTCGGAAAAATCCAGTTATATTTACACGAGTTAAAACCCTTGAATTAAATTCAAATTCCCAAATCAATACCTTTAAAATGGTTTAACCCATATATAACTTGTACGACATCTTTAATTCCTAGTTTCAAATCATAGAATTCAATTTCAAACTTGAATTCAAATTTAAATCAAATTATTTAAATTTTCAAGATATCCAAAATATCTTTAAAACTCCTTTCAAAAGCTTTTCATATTAAACCCCAATTTCCAATTTCAAAATCAATTGAAATTAAAATTTTAATTTCAAAAAAATTGAATTTAAATCATCTGTGACTTAACCGATTTCCACGTGAAATCCATATTTGTGTGTGTATGGTGTAGTCCAGGGGTTTCACACAGTAGTGCAACATCATTCAATCATCACAGATCATAATACAGAAATATAGTTGATAAGCGGTATAAACTATAACGCTTATCTTTTATTCACAGATCATAGATATATATATCACAGATAAGTGAATTACAGATCACAACATAAATCAGGATGTATCACAAAGCATCATATATCAGGGATATCAAACAATCAAATCATCCAATAGAATCCAAATATTCATAAGTAAGATCAGTTAATTGTCTGATTAATTCAAATCAGATTAATTACTTATGAATTTCTAATCCTGGTTAATTAATTACAAACCATTTTGATTAATTATCCTTTAATCATTTATTAATTAACCTTTTATAATAAATTAATCAACCTTAATTAGTTATTCTTAATTATTTATCCTTAGTTAATTAATCTTAATCAATCTTATAAATTAATTAACTCTTAATTAAATTTCTTTAATTATCATTTAAATGGAATGAAGGTAAATAACTTATTCAAAACATTTATGGCCTTTTATTAATTAAAGTTTAAATTACCCTCATTGTAATCATTACCAATTTCCATCCCTTGATTTTTGAAATAATAAAGACAAATTCTTCAAATCAAAACAAACAAAATTCGAAACCCTATGACCTCATATTTATATTGAAATTGATAAATACTTTTATCTTGAACTTGATTAACTTTACTTTGGAACTTAGTACATTTATTTTGAAATCGTATTTCGTTTGGATAAACTTTAAACTAAATCGTGATTTCAAAATTAAACTCGGGTATAAACTTTCAATACCCAAAGCCATGTTCTCCTCAAGTTTAAAACCTGGTAATTATACTTAAACGATTCGAGCCCTTGTACGTGAGAACTCGAGCAGACCCTTCAAAATTCCCGAGTCCTTCTCGCAAATGCATCACGTTACCCCCGAAAATCCATATCTTCCTCAACTAACAACACAACCCAGACGAACCAACGTGCACGTGCACAGATCATCGATGAGACTCCGACATCAACGTCCATCGTCGACAAGTCCCCTACGACCACCTCCCACCGTCTGACCATAAAGACATCCCAATCTAACTCAAAAACGAGATCGAGCTATCTCGATCGAACTAGCACAAACGACATCACCAGAAAGTCGCCTCACTACGACGCCACCTAGCGCCAGAACCCACGCAACTCCATTCAGTGCTCCGCCATGACCATATGCGTCGATTCCCCCACGTCTTATCGATTCCGACGCCCTATTGACGATGAACTCCCCTTTAAATCCCTATCGAACCAAACTGGGTTCAAAACCCTACATTTACTTCGTTCTCCATCCACGTGAGTTTGAAATTCGATCGAACATTTTTCCCAAACCTGCCTATTCGCCAGCTTTCTTCACCCTTAATCTTGACGCCCAGATCGACGTGGGTCGCCTGAAATTGACCCAAATATAGTTTCCGTTCAACTCGAGATTTCGCATCCAATAATGAACTAGAAATCCTGACGTTTCCCTCAAAAATCTTCATTTTTAAATATGAATCAATTTATATAGTCAAATCGAGGAAACTGGATGATCAAAATTTTGGGATATTTTGAGTTTTACTGTTCTTTCCAGATTTTCAATGGCATTGTTTGCATTTGATGCTTCCAGTTGATTTTAAAATCTTAATTAGGTGAATACAACTAAATTTTGTTTAAATACCATTGCCTAAATCTTTGTAGATTTTGAGATATCAGCCTTTTCTCTTGAATTCTTTGTTATTTTGTTTTCAAACAGAACATTGCCTATATGGTTATACAGGCATGCAATTCAATCCTATATATATACACAGATATACAGAAATCGTATAACCAATACTAATCTTCAAAAGAAAATAACAAGTTCAATCATAAGAGGATGGTTTGCTCACTTTAATCTAAACAAAGCTAGAAACAAATAGATTTGGGGTTTGACAGGCTTTTATATCCTAAAGCTAACAGGGATTTACATCCCTGTACAATCAACATGCACATGCCAAAACTCATTCATATACTCAAGATTCTTGCATGCAAACCAAGTTTTAAACTTTCCTAATCATTCAAGCATTCACACAACAACAATGATTAAAAGAAAATAGGGGTTTACTCACCGTTGTTTGAAGAAAGAACAGAGTTCTATTGTTGAAACAGGCCTTTGAATTTTTTTTGCAAACTAAAACCTTGTTCTCGATCCAGACATTGATTTCCAGGCTTGAAAGCTTAAAAACTAAAGTTATTCTTTTGGTTTTGAGATATGAGTTTTGTTTTAAATTGAATTTTTGTTTAAGTTTTCTTTTCTTTCAGATGTAAATGGACGAACTGTGATGAGAAGGCTTTGATACATAAAGGAAGAGTGTACTGGTGATAAATTGTACAGGGCAATGTATTATTTATTTTTTACTTTCCAAGTACAATATGGGCAGCGATTTTCCTTTACATGTTGTACCATATACCAAAGATTTTCTTGCTTTGGTGGGCTGATATTTTTCGTATGGAGGCTGATGAGATATAGTGTAGTATGCTATAGGACATGGCATTAATTAACTTGTACAATTATATGTTTATTTACTTCATTTCGGCTGATGGATATAAGGTAGTGTACCAGAGATATTAATTAGGCTTGTACAAAATATACATTTATTTTCTTCTTTCTTTCATTCGGCTGTTACAAACATATGAGATAATTGTTGGCTTCCTATGCAAGCTTTCACACATATATAATTTGTTTTTCAAGTCTGGTTTCATTCATTTGCATACATATGTCTTTGTTTCATTTTTTTCCCAAGTGTACATGGATATTTTTGTTTTCTTTAGCTAAGTGTACATACTTATGTATACATTTTATTTTATTTTTATAATTTACCATATATATTTGTATTTCTATGTCTAGCTTAATATTTATTATTATTTTATTTCCATGTATTCCTCTATATATATATTTATTTAATAAATTCAAATTATTGTTAACCATCAATTCTAAGTTTTAAATCATTTATTTTCTTTCCTTGTGTCAAAGGTCTATATATTTTATTTATTTATTTTTAAACCATTTATCTAAGAATTAAATTCAAATCAAATATTCACATATATATTCAAATTAACTCATATATGCTCGTATACATATATATTCACATATATACAATATTTACAATATTTAAATTTTAAATGATTTAATATAGAATTTATTTTAATCCGGGGAAACTCGAATCACTTTATAAATCAATTTCCACAATTTTTTATTCAAAAATTAATTTAATTATCACTTTAAATTAAATTAAAATCCGGGGTCGTTACAGACTTCCCCATTTAAAAGAATTTCGTCCTCGAAATTTGCCAAGGAGACACAAAGATAGATGAAGAATATTTCATCAAATCAAACTGAATATCTATTCTGCATTTGGCTTACCAAATCAGAATACCAATAATAGATACAAGAACGAATCTGTTTAACACTTCACAAAATACTCGGGTTATCCAGATCTACGAAATATACAGTGGCATAGGTTAGTTCAAAGGGATACTAACCCTTCGTAGAATATATTGGGACCCAAAGAATAGATAGATATATGGATACAATTTCAAAACTTTTTAGTTTAAAACTAAAGTATACCTATCAACCATAGCAAACAAAGCAACCAATACATCCAAACAAACAATTCTGGCCTTTTTGGAGTTTACGTCCCATATTAATATATCAAATCTCCTTCTTGGATCTACCAGAAATTATCGAAGAATTGAGAAAAGATGACGAACAAAAGAGATTGATAGAGAAAAGTTTGCTTCCTTGTTGTTATAGAGTATTGACCATTTATAGTCGTATTCCCCTGCCCCCTATCTCATCCTCTTCTTACACTCATACTTACTATCAGTGGATAGCAAGAGAATTTACTGAGCCACACGGACGGATATCTTAGAGATACTCATTCTAGGGTATACTTCACCCTATCTCTAATGAGCTACTTAATGTGTTATACTCCTAAGCTAAAGTTCAACCTTCAGCTCTGATACCAAATGTGATGACCCCGAAATCGGCCTTCGAAAATTGGCACCCGTACTTCACTTGTACTCAAAATGCCGCAGATTCAAATGCCGAATCTGGTTCACCGGAGCTTATAACACCATTAAGTACAACAACACAGCGGAAGAGAAAGAATATATCAATATATATAACATTGATACAATGACAGATGCAAAATCTGATACAATATGATACAACAAAATGATACAACAGATATCAATATACATCAGAGATATGATACAAGAAATAACAGCGGAAAGAAAATAGATAACACCAGCAGCGGATAAAATGTCTCCAATAGAATGCTCCAAGATAAGCAACGTCAGTCCATGAACTCCAAGAACTGAACTAGCTCCAGATAATCTACTAAACCTGAATATCTGAAAAACCCAACTCTAGACTGCCCATGTGGAAAATTGTGGGCACCCAGAGTTTAGGAAGGGAACAATAAACTCCGGATCAGTCATGGGACTGGTATGAGCAAACAAAAACAGTTTATCTTTAAACAAAAGAATTTTAAACATTTTAACCCGCATTGTTTTTGGAAAATGAAACTACCATAAGACCTCCCACCACACACACAATGCAAACGCAGAATTGGAGGAGATTTCTTCTTATGATAGTCAAACATGCTTACTACACAAACAAAACTTCTTTGATATTATTACTAGTGCATAGTGTGAAAATATTTCGAAAGTATAATATCAATCTTAGCCAGCATACAACATTTCATCGTATGCCTACTATAGCTACCATGTTTAATAACAGGTTACCGCCATATTCCATGGCAGGTTATACAACTAAAACCGTACAGGGTTTGTATTGTTTCTTTGGATTCCAACAAATGGTCAGGCAAAGGAACTTCCTTACCGAAATGGGAACGCCTCTGGAAAGACGCCCCGAGAACCTAACCGGATCTCTGCTAAACAAGGCCGACGCTACCTCACGCTTTAATCAAGCTGTAACTAGGTAACTACCACATGAGTATGCCATTCCCGGTCGTTACCGACCTTTATCCGAGGGGCCCCTCAACCAACAAAGCAACATCACAAAGTGATAAATTTATAGTGTCCATACGAGTTAAGTATCTGGGCTCCATACCATGATACCACCCTTTATCCAGAAGAAAATGGACATACCCTAGGGGCGCGACCCCTAAAAAACCTTGCCGCACATTCCTGTTTCGACCATTACCGGTCTGTGAGGCTCGACGAAGTCTCGTCCACAAAGCTACGCTTTTTCACAAAGCCATGCTTCGATCAACAAATGATATGCAGTACTTCGTATGCCACATTACCAAATTGGGAATGTATCACTAGTAACCATCAACTACATAACCTCTGAGCTCGTACGTCTCAGAGAAGGGTGTTAAGCTAAGAGAATAAATTCTCCGCCACCAACAGAAATGTATTTGATAGAAACCAGCTTTACATCTCAAAGTGTAACGTCAGACACACGTCCATACAAGTCCATTCCGGGATCGAACGGAACCGAAGGCACTTCCAAAGAAGCCCTTGCAAATCCGGATAATTTCTAATCACGTCCGGACTTCCCATCACAAAGGGTGCTAAAATCTCTATACCGGGGATCAGCTGATGCAGAGACAATCAATGGTAATCCTTTCGTTTTTGAAAATATCCGGTCTTCACCACCGGTCTTCAAATGCTATCCATATACGTCGTATCATTATTCAGAATGGGTTATATGACACAAAGGTCCTCTCCCGGCTAAACCGAATAACGAGCGCAATTAAAAATCATATGGATACTGGGGTCTCAGTTAAATCACAGCTTAAAGCCCAAAACTTTTCATTCGAATGGTTAAAACAAATTACCATTTCCAATCTTTAAAAAAAAAGATTCAATTCACAAAGTTAACCCCATTCACAAAGATCCATTCATGGATTTCAAAACAATTTCCATTTTAATAGGTTTACTCGTTAAATCTTTAAATCAAGATTTAACTTATAGCTTTCAAAACTAGTTTCCAAAGATTCATTCATAGTCTTTCAAAACAATTCTATTTCAAGTTAGATTAACTCATCCGGTCTTTGAATTAAAGACTCATTTCATAGTTTTCAAAACTTTTCAATTCTATTTCAAACTTGAAACCGTTCAACCCAATTTGGAAATCCTTTCTTAAAATGAAAGCTATTATTATTTGAAAACAAGTAGTTTTCGTTTTCGGAAAAATCCAGTTATATTTACATGAGTTAAAACCCTTGAATTAAATTCAAATTCCCAAATCAATACCTTTAAAATGGTTTAACCCATATATAACTTGTACGAAATCTTTAATCCCTAGTTTCAAATCATAGAATTCAATTTCAAACTTGAATTCAAATTTAAATCAAATTATTTAAATTTTCAAGATATCCAAAATATCTTTAAAACTCCTTTCAAAAGCTTTTCATATTAAACCCCAATTTCCAATTTCAAAATCAATTGAAATTAAAATTTCAATTTAAAAAACATTGAATTTATATCATCTGTGACTTAACCGATTTCCACGTGAAATCCATATTTGTGTGTGTATGGTGTAGTCCAGGGGTTTCACACAGTAGTGCAACATCATTCAATCATCACAGATCATAATACAGAAATATAGTTGATAAGAGGTATAAACTATAACGCTTATCTTTTATTCACAGATCACAGATATATATATCACAGATAAGTGAATTACAGATCACAACATAAATCAGGATGTATCACAAAGCATCATATATCGGGGATATCAAACAATTAAATCATCCAATAGAATCCAAATATTCATAAGTAAGATCAGTTAATTGTCTGATTAATTCAAATCAGATTAATTACTTATGAATTTCTAATCCTGGTTAATTAATTACAAACCATTTTGATTAATTATCCTTTAATCATTTATTAATTAACCTTTTATAATAAATTAATCAACCTTAATTAGTTATTCTTAATTATTTATCCTTAGTTAATTAATCTTAATCAATCTTATAAATTAATTAACTCTTAATTAAATTTCTTTAATTATCATTTAAATGGAATGAAGGTAAATAACTTATTCAAAACATTTATGGCCTTTTATTAATTAAAGTTTAAATTACCCTCATTGTAATCATTACCAATTTCCATCCCTTGATTTTTGAAATAATAAAGACAAATTCTTCAAATCAAAACAAACAAAATTCGAAACCCTATGACCTCGTATTTATATTGAAATCGATAAATACTTTTATCTTGAACTTGATTAACTTTACTTAGGAACTTAGTACATTTATTTTGAAATCGTATTTCGTTTGGATAAACTTTAAACTAAATCGTGATTTCAAAATTAAACCCGGGTATAAACTTTCAATACCCAAAGCCATGTTCTCCTCAAGTTTAAAACCTGGTAATTATACTTAAACGATTCGAGCCCTTGTACGTGAGAACTCGAGCAGACCCTTCAAAATTCCCGAGTCCTCGCAAATGCATCACGTTACCCCCGAGAATCCATATCTTCCTCAACTAACAACACAACCCAGACGAACCAACGTGCACGTGCACGTGCACAGATCATCGATGAGACTCCGACATCAACGTCCATCGTCGACAAGTCCCCTACGACCACCTCCCACCGTCTGACCACCCAGACATCCCAATCTAACACAAAAACGAGATCGAGCTATCTCGATCGAACTAGCGCAAACGACATCACCAGAAAGTCACCTCGCTACGACGCCACCTAGCGCCAGAACCCATGCAACTCCATTCAGAGCTCCGCCATGACCATATGCGTCGATTCCCCCACGTCTTATCGATTCCGACGCCCTATTGACGATGAACTACCCTTCAAATCCCTGTCGAACCAAACTGGGTTCAAAACCCTACATTTACTTCGTTCTCCATCCACGTGAGTCTGAAATTCGATCGAACATTTTTCCCAAACCTGCCTATTCGCCAGCTTCCTTCACCCTTAATCTCGACGCCCAGATCGACGTGGGTCGCCTATAGTTTCCGTTCAACTCGAGATTTCGCATCCAATAATGAACTAGAAATCCTGATGTTTCCCTCAAAAATCTTCATTTTTAAATATGAATCAATTTATATAGTCAAATCGAGGAAACTGGATGATCAAAATTTTGGGATATTTTGAGTTTTACTGTTCTTTCCAGATTTCCAATGGCATTGTTTGCGTTTGATGCTTCCAATTGATTTTAAAATCTTAATTAGGTGAATGCAACTAAATTTTGTTTAAATACCATTGCCTAAATCTTTGTAGATTTTGAGATATCAGCTTTTTCTCTTGAATTCTTTGTTATTTTGTTTTCAAACAGAACATTGCCTATATGGTTATACAGGCATGCAATTCAATCCTATATATATATACACACAGATATACAGAAATCATATAACCCATATTAATCTTCAAAAGAAAATAACAAGTTCAATCATAAGAGGATGGTTTGCTCACTTTAATCTAAACAAAGCTAGAAACAAACAGATTTGGGGTTTGACAGGCTTTTATATCCTAAAGCTAACAGGGATTTACATCCCTGTACAATCAACATGCACATGCCAAAACTCATTCATATACTCAAGATTCTTGCATGCAAACCAAGTTTTAAACTTTCCTAATCATTCAAGCATTCACACAACAACAATGATTAAAAGAAAACAGGGGTTTACTCACCGTTGTTTGAAGAAAGAACAGAGTTCCATTGTTGAAACAGGCCTTTGAATTTTTTTTGCAAACTGAAACCTTGTTCTCGATCCAGACATTGATTTCCAGGCTTGAAAGCTTGAAAACTAAAGTTATTCTTTTGGTTTTGAGATCTGAGTTTTGTTTTAAATTGAATTTTTGTTTAAGTTTTCTTTTCTTTCAGATGTAAATGGACGAACTGTGATGAGAAGGTTTTGATACATAAAGGAAGAGTGTACTAGTGAATAGTGATAAATTGTACAAGGCAATGTATTTTTTTTACTTTCCAGTACATATGGGCAGCGATTTTCCTTTGCATGTTGTACCATATACCAGAGATTTTATTGTTTTGGTGGACTGATATTTTTCATATGGAGGCTGATGAGATATAATGTAGTATGCTATAGGACATGGCATTAATTAACTTGTACAATTATATGTTTATTTACTTCATTTCGGCTGATGGATATAAGGTAGTGTACCAGAGATATTAATTAGGCTTGTAAAAAATATACATTTATTTTCTTCTTTCTTTCATTCGGCTGTTACAAACATATGAGATAATTGTTGGCTTCCTATGCAAGCTTTCACACATATATAATTTGTTTTTCAAGTCTGGTTTCATTCATTTGCATACATATGTCTTTGTTTCATTTTTTTCCCCAAGTGTACATGGATATTTTTGTTTTCTTTAGCTAAGTGTACATACTTATGTATACATTTTATTTTATTTTTATAATTTATCATATATATTTGTATTTCTAAGTCTAGCTTAATATTTATTATTATTTTATTTCCTTGTATTCCTCTATATATATATATATTTATTTAATAAATTCAAATTATTGTTAACCATCATTTCTAAGTTTTAAATCATTTATTTTCTTTCCTTGTGTCAAAGGTCTATATATTTTGTTTATTTATTTTTAAACCATTTATCTAAGAATTAAATTCAAATCAAATATTCACATATATATTCAAATTAACTCATATATGCTCGTATACATATATATTCACATATATACAATATTTACAGTATTTAAATTTTAAATGATTTAACATAGAATTTATTTTAATCCGGGGAAACTCGCATCACTTTATAAATCAATTTCCATAATTTTTTATTCAAAAATTAATTTAATTATCACTTTAAATTAAATTAAAATCCGGGGTCGTTACAATAATGGTGTTGAAAAAGTATATTACTTGTAAGTTGAGAAGATTGAAGCTATGGTTTCAGATGATAGTCAAGATAAGAATCAATTTGATCTCGGTGAAAGCAGTGGTTTTAGAAAATAAAAATACAAATTGATAATTGAATGGAAAAGAATAATGAAAAATTGGAATGAAGGAGTTGAAGAGAGAAATAAAGTGTGGAAGTTTCTCTTTCAAAATTAAAGAATAACCTAGTAGAATGAAAAAGAAGAATAAGACATTAGAATGAAGGAGTTAGAGAAATAAAAGAGTAGACGTTTCTCTTTCAACATTAATGAATAACGTGGATATTTAATGTAAGATTAATATTTAATGTAAGATTAATTAAGGGATTAATATTTCATCATGGAAACAAACAGAGAATAAATAGGGTACCTAAATGAAAATTTTGTCCTTAAATAAATCAGAATTGAGTATTAGAGATGAAAGTGAATGTGAAGAAAAAATTCAAATGGCCACACCATTGCCCCCACGCAATAGAAAAGATGTAACTAATATGTAACGTTATTTCCAAAATGGTACTCGTAGAAATACACACATGTTCAATCTTAACCCTCCAACGAAAATCATGGAACAAAATATATGCTACTCTTTATTGCTCTTATCTCACCATAACCTCTAATTTTCTTTCCTCTTATTAGCTCTGATTTTCTCGATTCTCCATTGCCCCACACGCACCCACACCAAACAAACCCAACCCCCCACCCCCACAAACCACAAAACAAAAACCCCACCCCCACCCTCTAGCGCGCTCGCTTAGTAAGCGTATTCTGCCTGCCTGCATGGGAACCACCGCATACCGATTTAATTCATGCTTATCCTTTTGGTTAAGTGGAAATGTACTGAAGTTGTTTGATGAAATGTTTCTACGGTGACATTTATTTCATGATCTGGAGTATGTTCATTTCGGGGCATACTTCTTGTGCCTATCTGTCGGCATGGTCATTATGGTTGCTGGATTGAGTCTCTCCTGCTTATGCTGAAGTTGGGATGTAGGAAGATTCCACACATTGGCATTTGCAGAGGAACAATTTTCTACAGTTTTAAATAAAATGACATAAGCTGACAGATAAGTTTTATTTTCACGTCTCTATATCAGGAATTTGTCCTTAAAATGACATGTGCATGTTACTTGCTTATACTAAAAAAGAAAACAACAATTTTCACTTATTTGCTCAGTTGACTGATAATGCATTCTTATTTGTTATCTTTCTAGTCTGCTTAATAACATGTCAGAAACTCACTGCGTTCAAGATTATGTTAAAGAATCCAAACTTTAAGCAATGTCAGAAAGTGTCCCTAATATTAATGTAAGCCAACAATCCATGTCGTACATTCAAACTAATATATACACTGTATCTTCATTATATATTTCTTTTGAAAGGCTATAACCCAGCAAGCCAAATCATCAAAAGAGCAAGTAGAGTGTTTATACAGCCAACATCACTACACACAAAGGCACATACATGTCCACGTACACATACACATACACATACACATGAAGGCGTGCACACGGACATATATCATATACGGACAGGTAAACACATGCACATTTTCTTAGTTGCACTTTATTTTGAATTAAACTGGCCAAATATCGCAATGTTGTTGATTTCAAGAAGTAAATAAGTTGTATTTTCATTTTCTTTTGTAAGGTTTTTTCAGCATATGATCGTTTAGTGATGCTTTTTGCCCCTCGATCAGTCGATTTTTATTATAAACGAATAAAGTTATTTTCTTTCTATGGAGATCTAGAAATTTGACCTTCGCTCATAAGATTTTATATACTGCCACTAATATATATTTTGAACTTTGCACCTCTTACTTTTTAAGTTGATCCTCAAGTACATTGCCTCTTTCGAGGCTAAAATATGGAATAAATATGTTTACATATTCGAATGAATAAAGATTTGATTTTGTATTAGACTCAAAATATGGCAAACGTAGCAATAAAACTAAACATGTATGGCATATAAATTTAATTTTAGCTGTAGTAATCAGTTAACTGGAGGTATGACAGAACGATAAGTTAGCATATACCAAGTATTAAATTGTAACATTAGCTTTCATACAAGTTTAAAAAGGAGGGACTACAGAAAATGAAGTTCTAGTGAAACTTCAATGATTATCAGAGTTGCGATGTTGAATACTCTGACTATCTACTGATTAAATTTTATTAGAGGCAGCCAAAGATAAGCTAGCACTTTTAGAATTCTTTGAACATGTTAGTTGTGTAGTAGTCTGTATGTAGGATAGATAAGCTTAAATTAGAAAGGAAAAGAGAGGAAGAGAACAACACAGGTTAAATTTCCTTCACAATCTCTGCTCCATCCAATATTTTTCAACTGTTTCAACCCACACATACCTCAACCTAAATATGACCAACTAAGCCTCTCCACAAAGCAAGCACCACCATTAGCATGTAAAAACTTCTGTTTCCTATAACTTCTCCTTGTCTTTCTCCTAGCAAAATAATATAAGTCTTGCCCATTTCAGCAGAATGGAGCTCACATCTTAAACCAACATATGGAGGCCTTAGGCCATTCGCTTCTTTCTTTCTCTCTCATCTTCTTTCTCCTTTCTTCTTATACAACAAAATGGTCGGTAAGCGGGCTTTCTGATGAGGAGGCAGCCTTTTTGGCCCGTCGCCAACTTAGTGAGTTTGGAGAGGGCGAGGGTGATTTGCCCGATGATTTTGAGTATAAAGTCAAGACTGATGTTGATATCGATAATCCTAGACTTAGGCGTGCTTATATAGCACTTAAGGCATGGAAGGATGCCATGCATTCTGATCCTTTGAAATTTACAGCCAATTGGGTTGGCCCTGATGTCTGTTCCTATAACGGTGTCTTCTGCACCGCTGCTCTCGATAGCCCTAGCACTCAAGTTGTTGCAGGTGCTTTCCTATTCTTATATATCTATAGAAAAATGAAAAGCATGAATTAAACCCCGAGCAATGTATGTATTCCCCTAACATGTATCTAGTTGAGTATTGCATTCTGATTTTAACTGCCTCTTCCTCTCCTCTACCATATCACTCTTTTGGGGCTTTTGATTTCTTAGGGTGTTTCGTTTAGTTTGCTATGATGCCTGCATTGTTTTTTTTTTCCATTCATTTGTGTAATTATTGAGAATGGGCCAATTACTTCATTGCATCAATGCATTCCTTGAAGAACAATTTTTAGTATTCCCGAGAAAAAAAACTTATTCATAGATTAAAGCTTGTCCAAACTTGTTACGAAAATAGAACTAATTTTCACATAGTTAAATTTTATGCTTGAGCACTTTAAAGTGTACGGCTACAAAAAAAATTTCCAAAAAAATGTTGTAATTGCGTACTTTGAAAGTGAGCAATTATAAAATCTTGATTAAGCAAAAACTTGATATATTTTTGTAATAAGTTTAGATCGAGATCTATACTTCAAATATGTTATTTTTGAAGTTTAATTATAGAATTCGTCGTTTCTTGAAATAACAGCCTTCAAATCAAGCTTGGTTAGATCATTTAGATTGGACCTTACATAACCAATATCTTTGATTATAATTTCTGACACATATAGATGAGCCAGTGCCTGAGATTTCAGAAAATAGGATGCTCAGGAGCATAGATGATGAGCCTTCCTCTACAAATAAACAATGTATCTCTTTCCATACAAAGTTCTTTAACGGTTGGAGAAAAACTTTCAACTCGTCCATTTCACATGTGTACTGCTTACAAAATTGATATATCTACCAAAAATTAGTACACGTATCGACTTTTAACATGCAGTACACCATACAACTGCCAAAATGCAGTATTAAAGTTGTTTCCAGTTGATAGTTCAACTTCTGCTGTCCTTTCTTATGTCTGAACCATCTTTATAAGTACAATTTTTGAACACTATGCACATAAGAGTTGAAGACCAGTCTATAATGGTTGTAAAGATAACATATAACCAAAATTGCTATCTTTTTAACAGGAATCGATTTGAACGGAGCGGATATAGCAGGCCATCTTCCAGCTGAACTAGGCCTATTAACCGACATTGCTGTTTTCCACATTAACTCAAACAGATTCTGTGGCATCATACCAAAATCAATGTCGAAGCTGTCTTTATTATACGAATTCGACGTAAGCAACAATCGCTTTGTAGGAAAATTCCCTAAAGTAGTCATTGGTATGCACAGCTTGAAATACCTAGACCTCAGGTTCAATGATTTCGAAGGTAAATTTCCTTCAGAGCTTTTCGATAAGCATCTAGATGCTATATTCATGAACGATAACCGATTCAACGCTCCCATCCCTGAAAATTTTGGAAATTCGCCTGCTTCAGTTGTGGTTCTAGCAAATAATAAACTGGGTGGCTGCATCCCTACAAGCATTGGTAAAATGACTGACACTTTGAATGAGATTGTTCTGATGAACAATGGACTTGTAGGGTGCCTGCCCTCCGAGATAGGGCAGTTGAGCAATGTCACAGTGCTCGATCTAGGGTCGAACTCTTTAACTGGAGTTCTGCCTAAGAGTTTTGATGGGTTGAAGAACGTGGATCTTTTGGATGTGTCGAATAATATTTTGACTGGTTTGGTTCCTGATTGCCTATGCGATTTGCCCAATTTGTCGAACTTCACGTTTTCGTATAATTACTTCAACGTGGAAGCGAAGGAATGCTTGCCTGGTTCGAATTCGGAGGTTGTGTTTGATGATAAGGGTAATTGTTTGCCGAATCGGGCCGGGCAGAAGCCTTCAAATGTGTGTGCAAATGTGGTGAACCGGCCCGTTGATTGTAGTAAGGCCAAATGTGGTGGCCATGGTGGTGGTGGTGGTGGTGGATTGTCATCTGGACCGAGCCCGAAGCCCGAAAGCCCAAAAACCAAAACTCCAAAGCAGTCATCTCCTTCAGAGGCTTCACCGGTAACGAGGGTACACTCTCCGCCACCTCCGGTCATGTCACCTCCTCCACCAACACCGGTAAGCTCACCACCTCCTCCTGTCATGTCACCTCCACCACCTACACCAGTAAGCTCACCACCACCTCCGGTGAAATCACCTCCACCACCAGCACCGGAGGATGTTTCTCCTGTGACACGTACACGACCACCTCCCCCACCGCAGTCAGTGAGCTCACCACCTCCTCCGGTTAAGTCACCTCCACCACCAGCGCCAGTGAGCTCACCTCCACCACCAGCACCAGTAAGCTCACCTCCTCCTCCAGTTAAGTCACCTCCACCTAAAAACTATTCACCTCCTCCAAAAGCACAAGCACCATCACCAGAAAGCTATTCACCTTTGCCAGAAAGCTATTCACCATCACCAGAAAGCTATTCACCTTCACCGAAAAGCTATTCACCATCACCAGAAAGCTATTCACCATCACCGAAAAGCTATTCACCATCACCAGAAAGCTATTCACCTGCACCAAAAGCACCATCACCATCGCCAGAAAGCTATTCCACTCCATCACAAGCGCCATCTCCATCGCCAGAAAGCTATTCAACTCCATCACAAGCGCCATCTCCAACACAGACACCTACAGCAGCACCAGTACCCACACCAGTCGAAGAACCAGTGCATGCACCGTCACCTACTCCGACTTCTTCCCCGATATCTTCACCCACGTCATCGCCTGTAGAAGCACCAAAACAGTCGCCATATGCAGCACCATATTCGGCGCCTGTAGGAGCACCTACTAATGCACCAGCACCAGCCTCATTTGTGAAATCACCACCTGTAAGCTCATCACCGCCTCCAGCTTACTCTTCTCCACCGCCACCTTCTTCATCACCACCACCACCGATATTCTCACCCCCACCACCAGTAATTTCGCCTCCTCCAGCGCAACAGGCGTCGCCTCCACCTTCAACGTTTGACGATATAGGACTTCCTCCATTGGACAACATTGGAAGTAGCTATGCATCACCTCCACCACCTGTATACAAAGGGTATTAAATTTGTTTACCGGAAGAAGGAAAATTGTTGATACATTGCTGGCAAACAAAGAGGGGTACAAAATGGATCATGGATGTTTGTAAACTTTTAAGATTCATGTATGAAAAATGTTTGTAAATTCAGATTGATTTTAATTGGATGGGTTTACTATGTATTCTAAATTTTTTATTCTAACCTTAAAGAAAGAAAAAAAATCTTATTTCTTTGGATCTCGTTTCAAACTTATTATGAAAATTTATCTGTTTTTCACTATTCATGATTTTGTGCTTGTGCATTCTGAAAATGCTCAAGAATAAATTTTTAATTTGTACTTTTTTTTTTAATTGTGCATACACATTTTCAGAATGCGTATGTATAGAAATGCTATATAATGGAAAAAACATATTTTCATAATAAGTTTCGAACGAGACTTAAATTTGAAATAAATTTTTTTGCATGCCTAGAATGAAAGTTTGTCGTTTTTATATTTTCATTGTTCTGTTCCTCTAAACATGTATTGTTATGCTTTTGGTACCCTATGTTAATTCTATCACCAACTTTTCAGACTTGGAGAGTTTGTTTTTATTGTTTGGGTTATCTCAGTGTGTGTATTTTTGATATATTAAAACGAAATGAACATAAAAACTAATCAATACCAAATACGTGTGGTTCTACTATTTTCAGTGTCTTAAATTAACGCAAAACGTCATTAATTAATGCTTGCACGTCAATCTGAAACACTAAACATAGCAGATCATTGGGCAAATAAATTAAACAACAAACATTTATCCATTTAATTAACTTTTATGAAAATTGGTTCTTTTAGTTAACTCTTGCACTCATGCAAGAGTGGACATGGATAAACCATTTGAAATTGAAGAACTTAAAAATGCGGCTTTTCAAATTGATGATAATGGAAGCCCAGGTCACGACGGCCATAGTGCTAAATTTTACAAATTACATTGGGACCTAATTAAAGAAGAATTACCAAAAACCATGAATGGTATCTGTAGTTCATGGAGACTAATCAAAAATTAAACCACACATTCATATGTTTAATTCCTAAAAAACAAAATCCCCGATCTCTTGCTGAATATAGACCAATTTCACTATGCAATGTTCTTTATAAAATATTGGCTAATTTTCCATGGTAGAATGAAAGTACAGTTGAATGAGCTCATATCGCTAGATCAAAATGGTTTCATCCCTGGAAGGAATATAAGTTGAAACTCATTTTTAGCAATGAATTAGTTAGAGGTTTCAACAATAAGACATCAAATAATTTATGTGTTAAAATTGACTTGCATAAAGCTTCGAAAAAATCAGTAAAGAATTTATTCTCCATATGATGAGAGCAATGAGTTTTTCCAACAAGTTATCAAATTCAATATTCACATGCATAACCACTCCATCACTTTATGTCTTCATTAATGGTCATCCCATGGCCTCATTTCAAGCGGTATAGGTTTAAAGCAGGGAGATCCATTGTCTCCATATATGTTCTCTATTGCTATGGAATATCCCACTATTCTACTGGACATAGAATTTATTAATGGCACTATTAAATCAATTTATAATGTAAAGCCAATTTTAACACATTTATTATTAGGGCTGTCATTTTCTAGCACAATCTGAAACACGATCCGAAGATTACACGAAAATTAGCAGGTTAACCCAACCCGTTTAAGTTGGCGGGTCATTTTCGGATCAACTCGAATTTGACTCGTTTATAAAATGGTGGGTTTCGGGTTGACCCGTGAACCCGAATTTAACCCGTTTATACTTATAAAGGTTGACCCGACCCGTAAACCCAAATTTGGCCCGTTTATAACCCGTTTACGACCCACTTATAATCATTTATACCTTATACGGGTTAACCCGACCTGTTTATGATCCGTTTACGACCCGACCTGACCGACCCGTTTATAATCGGGTTACACTGGTCTGGTCGGGTCAACCGTGTTTATAATCAGGTCGGGTTCGAGTTGAACTATTTCTGATCTATTTAATAAACGGGTTGACCCGACCTATTTAAAATCAACCTGAACCTGAGTTAACCCGACCCGAACCCGTTCTGACCGACCCATTGACAGCCCTATTTATTATATGCTGATGATACCCTAGTTCTAACTAAAGCGAGTGTTAATAGTGCGAATGCAATCCACGAAGTTATGGGCAAATTGAAAAATACAACAGGTTTGATAATAAGTGAACAATATCAATAATTTTCTATAGCAAAGGAGTATGAAATAAAGATCAGATAAATGATATATTGAAATTGCCAATGGGAAATCTCCTAATTATCTACTTATGGATCCCACTATCCACTAACAAACTCAAATCTAGGGATTTTGGACTCCTAATAGACAAGATCAACCAAAAATTCAATAATTGGAATAACATATTTCAAAATATAGGGGGTGAATTGAACTAATAAAATTTGTTATTTATCCCATTATTGAATGTTGTATGCAAATATGTCAAATTCCCTCAACCATCATACAGAAGGTCAACTCCTTATGTGCTAATTTTCTATGGAAAAATAAAGCACATAACTTGAGTTGGTCTGATGTATGCAGACCAAAAGCAGAGGGTGGTCTGGAACTAAGAAGATTAGAGGACTTACTCCAAGCAATTTCTATCAAATTTCTATGGAGATATCTATCTTCGGATAATCTCTGGGCCACCTGAACCAAAAATCGATATTGCAAAAATAAAAACTCCTGGGTTATTCAATCATATAACAACTCATCATCCATTTGGAAAACTCTATTGAAAGCTAGACAAGTCAGTAAAGGCTGTATCACCAAGCAAATAGCTGATACAAATTGGGATGGAAAGGTATGGTCACAATGGGAGGCCCTAGAAGAGTTTCTACACTCCAGTATGGTTGGAGAATGGATTATTCATATTTGCCATCACAAATATGTACTAAAATACATCAACTCACTATCGACATGGAGGCAAAAGGAGGCTACTGGTAATGGTTACCATACCCAACTAGACCTGTCAAATGGATCGGTCGGATCATAATGAGTCGGGTCAAATTTGACTTGACCCTTTTGTGACCCTAACCCGTTTTCCATGTTTATTAAATGGAAAATTAGACCCAACCCAATTGTTTTTAGTGTCAATTCGTTTAACCCATTTAAAACATCATCGCTTAAAACATCAAATATCACAAGATATAAATAAAATGTAAAATTGAAATTGTATATAACACTAGAAATGCATTATGATACAGTCATATAACATCAATACAACACTGAAACCATATAAAACTGCATCAAATAACAACAATATAACACTGAAAATGCACTAAGATAACAAGAATATCATGAAATATCATACATAAAGCTGGGTGAAAGTGCATGAACATAACTTTGAAAATATAGCATGTGATAGAACTGCAGCAAATAATACCAATAGAACACTGCAACTATATCAATATACCAATATAACACTGAATCTGAAAGTGCATCAAATATAAAAACCAACTATAAAAACCAAAGATGTAGACTAATAAAATGGCCTTCAAAATTACTGAAACTCAATCATGCACATACAATACACTTCTTCACAGTTACCAAAAAACCTGCACATACAAATAAAAGGTTGCATTACATAAACATGAACCAACAAGAGTATAGAATCACGTTATTGGAAAAAAAGGAAAACAATTAGTTTTAGCTAAATTTAACACTCCAACAAGAGTACACAAATGAATCAACAAAATACATGGTATTTAAAAGAGCCAAGTACATTTCTAAAGACATAGTATTTTTTCCAAAATACATATTTACCATCATCTAATTTAGTTGTGGCCTAATCATTCTAACTTGAATTTTCTAATAGTGAAAACCAGTTTGCATTTTTTTCATTTTTTTAATATGCGATCAGTTTTGTGTTACTTCGTCAATAAAATTTTGGGACTTTTAATGATGAAACTTAATTAACTTGCTTATTTTTAAAGTGCAAACTGGTTACTTCGTCATTGAATTTTAAAGACCGTAAAGTTCTTCTACATAATTTGCAGTAATTCAAAAAAGTGCAGTTATTCAAATAAGAAAATAACTATTTGCAACATATACCGACTTGATAAAAAAGAAGTCATACCGAAGAAGTGAAAGCATAAACATTTTGAACAGTACCACAAGTGTAATTGTTGAAGCATTTTTCCTCGGCTCGTCTGCTTGAATCAAGTAATGAGTAACAACCATAAGTAGTTACGCGATTAACTTTTCAATTCCACAATCTAAAATCTAAAAAATAACAATCAATTTCACTATTTTGCTTATCTTTTGTCTTTGATCTGATTGCTTAATGTAATGAGTAACAACCATAAGTGCATATATCTTGTATTGGTATAGAAAGGTGAAAAGATAAATCCATTACGTATCAATATTGTGATGCAAATAAATAATCTACATAATCATATTGCAACACACTTAAATAATTTGATTTAATAGCATTTAGATCATACCTGACACTATGCATTAATGTCTCTTCTTCTTGAGAATCAAACTTTATAATATCTTCGGTAAGATCCTCGATTGTTTGCACAATCGTACACCATACAACCAATCTCTTGTACCTAACAATGATTCGACAACATCTTCTTTTAGTGAATTACGGTACTCGTCAAGTACTCTACCACTAATGTTAAAAGTGCTTTCTGAAGCCACGGTAGTTACCGGTACAACCAAGATATCTTTTGCCATAAGGGGTAAAATGGGATATTGACATTGTTGTAATTTCCAAAATAAAAGTATATCAAACTCTGTTTTGCGATCAACCAACCCATCATTTAAATTCGAATAAAATTCTGATCTAGTAGAATTGCCAGCAAATTTCGAGTCTTGATAAGAGTTAAATTGTTCCAACATATCTTCACGTTCTTGTGAATAAGGGCCCGTAAATGAACGTGGAGATTCCATGCCTTTTGTAACATTTGTTTCAATAGGAGACTCTTCTTCAACTTTTTTCCAATATTCAAAGAACAACTCTTCCCATTTTCGTTCTGCCTTTTCAAATTCTATGTTATTTCCATATAGCTCATAAGAAAATCAGACAAAATTTACTTTGTAGCATGGATTGAAAATACAAGCAATAGAAAGAAACACACTAAAATCTTTCCAATATTTATCAAACATTTTAAGTATATCGCATGCCATGGAAGACATAAAATCATCACCCTCTAAAGTATTTTTTAAAGTTAAATGAACTAAGAAATTTTATGAGAAGAACAAATTAGCGGTCGGATAATTTGATCCTGAAAACAAGCAGGTGGCACTGTAGAAAACTTCCAAAAAAACGTGTGATTTTATTTGCTTTCTCCCATTCTTCAAATGATGGACGATAAGTATAACAAGAGTCCACATATTTCAAGCGATAAAGAGCTTGTGCATAATGTATTGCACTTTTAAGCATAATAAATATGGAGTTCCATCTCATGGGAACAACACGTAATTCCTTCTTAGTCTTATCCAAAGGAAGACTAGATATGCATTCTACAAAACTTTTTTTCCTAGATTAAGAGCCCCTAATATATTTTATACTTTCCCGTATGTTGCTCAAACTAGAAATAGATTTCAGACCATCTTGCACTATCAAATTCAATATATGTGCGGCACATCTAACATGTAAATATTGGCCACCCGCAACCAATGATCTTCTATAATTGAGATGTGATCCTAATAATTCAATAAACTTATCATTGGAAGATGTGTTATCCAATGTACATGAAAATATTTTATCAACTATTCCCCAACTAAGCAACAAACATAATACTTTCCAAATATGGCTGACCCATAAGGAGGAGGTGTAAACAAACAAAAACTAAGCAATCTTTTTTGCAAATTCCATTCATTATTAATAAAATGTGCAGTCAAATTTTGTACCTATCTGTATTGATTGAAGTCCACAAATTAGACGTTATATTTACTCTCATGCTACATGAAACTAATACAGCTTTAAGTTTTACTTTCTCATTCTCATAAAGTTTTATAACATCTAAACGTGAAGTGTTTATGGATAAATGTACCACTTCATCATTTAAATAAGAAACTAATTCACGGATATTTTCATATTGCACAAAATTAAATGGTAAGTTATGTCGGATAATTGCTTTAGTCATTAAATCTCCATAATTTGTTTGACTAAAGTTTCCTTTATTGATGTCTTCCACATTTATATCGTGGCATTTCTTAATATGTCTCCTCAAATTATTTGTCCCGTAATTATCACCACACACACACACACACACACATATATATATTGCCTTTTACATTTTTTGCAAAAACATGTACGTTTTTCACCACTATCAATTTCCTTCTTTTTGAAATATTTCCAAACAATAGAATAAGTATTTCTTTTTCATTTACTTCCTACGGAACTACCCATTGAATCAAGATCAACTTAAAATTCTACCATGTCTCTTGTTTGACTATCATGTTCGCCGATATTCATATTCTACAAAAAATGCAACGACCCCACCATTATGCCCAATTTAGCAAAGAACATTACAAGTAATGTCATCTGCTAATCTGGATAATACGGTTGGTTAAGGACGATCGAATGTGAATATATCTTTATACTAACACTGACACGTCTTATTTACCTTTTTGAGGATCTGAACTGAAAACTTGACATGTGCAGTATAATAAAAAGTAATAAACATACCGATTAAAAATATTCAGAACAGTATATAATATAGATAAATCGAAATTAGAGTCATAGATTGTAGCAGACTAATATACAACATATTCCATAATAAGATGTGAGTCTACAAAATGTCAATATTAGACCTACTCTAATATACATCATATCTCATACACAATATCAGGTACAAAAGGACTACTAAATAATATACATGACATAATTACTAAATGTCAATATACATAATGATGAAGTAAACTGAAACTGTCAAAATTGTCTACTGCAAAGCTAACCCAAAATCCAAGAGTCAATGAGTCCCTGCACCAATAAAGTCTCGGCCTAACCCGAGTATTACTAAAAATAATAAACGAGTCAGCCTATATCTAAATAAAAAGGTGAGATACTAATATCATAATTATATGACTTAAAATAATAAGGCATAATAAAATATGTCGAACAAACAATCATAATAAGGTATATTAATTAAATTCACCACTTTATAAATCCATAAATGACTTAACTCTCAAATAAGTCCTCTCAAAATATGCCTAAAACCCAAAAATCCATAAAAGGCATATCAAACCAATAGATATAGATATCACAATTCTGACTTAACAATAATCAAATAAGTCATAAATAAAATATGCCCAAAACAAATACTCAATTAAGACATGTCTAACAAATCACCATTTCACAAATTCATATCAAGTCTCCAATGGACTGTCATCTCAAAATATGGTGATAACCAATTCAAAATTCCTCAAAGCCACAAAGGATACTAAATATCCATACTAAAAATCTCTGAATAAATAATCATCAATAATGAAATAATAATGGTAGTCAATTATCAGTATAAAACACCGCGACATTGAGTCCAAACCCAAGAAATAGAAACCGCCACATACCTAACCACAAGAAATTGGATACAGTCTGAACCTAAGAAATAGACCGACTATGTGAATTTACATAACCCCAAGAAATAGGTAAATATGGTACACTTTAAATAAACTGATATGGCTACAATATAACATCCATCCAAACAACAAAAAGGACAGTCTTGTTATACTAGACTAGACTTAATCCAAAAAATAAGTCTACCTACCCAAATCTAAAAATGTATCGACTTTCAAGTCGATGAAAAATGAGTCATCGTCTCCTAGGGATCTATCGGCCTCAATTAAAATCTGAACACCCCAAAATAATACAACTCTAAAGTGTTAATTACTGTCACTCCATCAATCACAAGAATTTAACTAATTGTCCTATATCAGATAGTAAATTCAAGTATTTACTAAAAGTGGTAATTTTCACTCAAACTCTATTTAACAAATTATAATAATAAGCGAAATAATTGTATGAAATGTCTCATTCCAATCCGACAATTCAATCGTTTATTAAAATTCTTTGTTTCATGGAAAAGCACGAAATTCACTAAAACACAAGTGAAAATATTAATTGCTTAAAAGCAATTGTACCAAAAATTGTCAAAGAAATACTAAATGGTGTTTAATTAGCGAAAGACTAAACACAATAAAAGACAAATGGGGTTTATAGTTTGAAAGCAAATAATTCAACTTTACCATATAAGAATTAGTTTCTAAATTACTTTATATATATATTTACTTTCAAACTTCTCAATTAAATCCATAACTCATTTATTAATCAACAATAATTGCACGATTGAAATGAGCAGAGCATTCATTTGAAAACAAGCATCAAATTGATTTAATCAACCAAGTGTTCAAAATTATAATTAGAAAACCAAGTTTGTTGTATATAACCATCTCAATTATAACTTATCAAAACTAAAACCATAAGAGCTTATAACAAAGTTATAATATATAACAAATTATACTTTAGAGTTTTAGAAATATGCAGTTTCGATCCTTAGATCTCAAAATCTTGACATAGAAGTTGTAGATAAAAGTCTAAACTTTCAAACAAGAATGGACTTACGGTTCAAAAGATATGGCGATTTCATTTTCAGGTTTTAATATCAAACTCGGAAAATTGATATTCACAGGGTTGAGGCATTCAGTTGCCATTTTGACAATCTAAAACTCAAAATTTTCAAAAACTTACAACATGAATGTTGTTCATTAATGTCTCATATTTCTATCAAAACAAAGTTTGCATTTGGATTTACGGTTTATGGTAATTTTAGTTTCAGGTATCAACTAAGAAAACTTAATATGGTTGTGCTATAACATCAGTTTCAAACTAAATTTAGACCCTTTTAACCGCAATATTTTGAAATATGATTAAAAGAGAACTTGTAGCTTATTAAAATATCTTTCTACCACAAAAAAATTAAGCCAATTCAGATTATTTTCAAAAAGATATTGCTATTTTACTTCAGCAATTTTTACTACAATTTTCAACAACAAATTTGTGAATTTCAACATTTTCACTAACATAATAAAACTTCATTTTATACTTCATGACTTATGGTTCAGTTATATACTCATTTCTAACATTAAAAAATCAAAACAACCACAACCATAAGTACATAAATTATCACATCCACGTATGCAAGCAATAGACTTACACTTCTCAAGTCAATACGATAAATATACGCACTTGGCGCGTTACTACAATAAAAATTGCACTTCGCAAAATATAACTCGTTAGAAAATGAGTATCATAAAATGGGTCTAAACCCATATAATCCTCTTAACTGGATCTTCCAAGAATGAGTCATAAACTTATCAATAAAAGTTCAATCGAACTAGTCCATGAATTAATCGATAAAGTAAATGCAAATGTTTCATACCACTTATTTTACTAAACCGATTAATTCAATTTCTCATTCAAATGAAATAGCATATTTGTATAATAAAATAGTTTTGTTTAAAATCCACTTTAAAATATTTATTTAAAAAGACTTAATACTATTTATAGTATAAAACACGATTTAAATCATATCTATACTTATATAAATCTTACTTCAAAACCACTTTAAAATCTAAAGTATTTATAAGTATATTTTATCCAAAAATCCTTCTTATTCAAGCTACATATATTTTTCCATATATATATATATAATAGAAATCACTTCTTTTTCGAAAAGCATCTTCTTCATAAATCATTTTGTAAACTAGTGTAATGAAATAGTGTATTGTCAATAATCATAGAGAAATTTTTCAATGAAAAAAGAGCATCAAATATGATTCGGACTTCCCGAATATAAGCCACCAAATCATCGCAATTATACCCTAAACTAGTGTTAAACACAAGGCTAAGCAACATAGAAAATAGGCAAAATTATGGAGCAAAGATCTAAAGTTAGTATTCCTAACTCTATCTCAACACATGCATACATTCAAGCATCATCAATTAATTGCAAATCATAATCATGTAAGTGGGTTTCAACAACTAAAATTAGAGTTTATACAATAAGAGATAGCACCCAATTTGAGATCAATTCAATCATTCATTCATCAAATTAACACAACAGCACATGAACTCAAAATTAGAAATAGTTGTGAGGTTTAACTCGCCTTTCTTCTTTTGTTTAGCAATGAATAAAAGCATCAACTATTATTCAACCAAAACCCTAGAATTTGTTTCATCAAAATAGCGAATGAAACCAAATTACCAAGTGAAACTGAAATTAAAGATTACTAATTGATAGAGACCAGGGTTTGATTCTTTTATCTGAAATTAATTTGCTCCTTAATATAACTAATTGATTTGCAAGAGAATAGGGAATTAGAAACTAGGTTTTGAAAGAGGAAAGAGCTTATTGTTTTTGCATTTTGTTTACTGTAGTATGAAGAAGAGAAATAAAAAATTACATATAAAACTTGGCTTGAGAAGTATTGTAAACGTACAACACAAATAAAATGAGAACTTCTTCTCATTTCTAATTTAGCCTAATGGATTTGGCCCAAAACTATTTATTTACAACCCAATTAGATATTAAAAGGTTTATTTCACCCAATCCTTTCAATTAATTAGCTAAAGAAATATTGATAACTTGATTTACAAACTTAAGATCAAGATTAATAATTAAAACATAGCTTCTTAATTATTTAATAGTTAAAAACTTCCATTTAACTTAAAAAGAAATGTACAAATTTTTAAATCATCTTTTATAAATAAAATAAAAGATGTAAAACAAAATTCTCTAATTCTTCTTATAACATAGATTTATTCTTAAATCCCAAAAAATGTCCACTTATACACTATTTGTTACTAATTAGATATCTCTTCAGTTAAGTTTCTGGTTCCACTTTCAATTACTAATTTACCAATTAATTAGTTCTAATTAATTTAAATTAACCAACGACTTCACAAAACAATCTTATCTAAGTGTTTTAATAAAATGTTAAAACTGATCACGACTAAATACTTCGTAAATTGTTTTTAACAATTAACAAAAATTAATTTATTCTTATTCAAAATAAATTATAAAATATTTAAAATATACTAGTTTCTTCTTTAACAATTCAAAACAAGGAATTTGCATCATAAAATTCCATATTTTGCTTATCTAATAAAATACACATTTTAAACTTCTCATCTAAATTACTATTTTAAATCTTATTTAATTCAAGTTAACAACACTGAAAAATCAGGGTTGTTGCAAAAAACATGTAAAAGTCATCAAGTCTTTATCATCATGACATATAAAAATATCAAATTGATCAATGTACAACTTTAGGTTGAGCCGTAAAATATCATAAAGAAAGTGGCCTAGTGACTCATTCCTGAAATATTAATTACAAACTACTGCAACAACGATTTATCTTTTTTTTTAAATAAAATAAATTAGTTCATAAAGAATTTAAGATAAAATGCATATTAACATATCTACGCTAGCAACATAAAGAAAGGGCTATTATGGTTGAGTTCGTAAGAATTGTTGCAAACTTGTTCATTTTACCACTTATGTTTTGATTCATTCGAAAAATGACTACCCGTTTGCCAATTCCTATAACCGTTTACAGAAATAATCAAACTGTAATAAGGAATCTATCCAAAAACTATAAGATATATTGGCTCAAACAAAAACAGATTTATTACTTCTTTTTTAGTAAACTCCTTTGTCTCAAGTAGAGCATTATAGAACAGATATTGGTTTCCCAGCTTGCTATCAGAAATTGAAAGATTGCAGTCTAAATATCTATTAAGGCATATTACAAAATATCAGAAAACAACATTAAGTAGTAAAAGAAAAGAGGAGGCAAATAAGAAAACAGAAGCAAGAAATAATCATAATACAAACAATGCAGGAGCTAACCAACAAAGTTGTTTGAATTCAAAACTAAATGAAAATTAAAGACAATTACTATTGCGGTTTACAACATTATACCTTCAACTCCATGGAAGTATTGATCCAAAAATAGCAGAAATTGATCCAGAAATTATAATAAAAGATAGGATTTATTGCAAATGCAATAGATTTAATATTTTATCTCTCGATCTATTCATTTATCAACCATAAATAAAATTTTCAGAACGAAAAATCATACCTTTGATTGGTCAAAGCTTCAACTTTGATGGTTAAATCGTTTTGAAGAAACGTGAGAGATAGATTCATACAATATCGAGCGAGGGCGAGAGCGATTGTTTGAAGGGAATCGAGCAGAATATGGATTTAGGGATTAAGAGACGTCGACATCGTATTTTTAAGAAACGAAAATTTAGGGTTTTGAACGGGTATGTGGGTAAACAGGGTTGTATTGTCTTTTAAGTGGGCTGAATGAATATTGACCCAACGTAAAATGCAGTTGAATTAGTTCAACCCAACCCTATTAAAAACGGGTTAAAAGGGTTGGGTTAAAGGGTTGTCTTGAATTTTGACAGCCCTATACCCAACAGGAATATTCTCATTGAAATCTACATGGAACACAACTAGAGCTAGATCCAGCGAACTAGACTGGTGCGAACTTCTCTTTCTTAATAGTTGGCTTGGAAGCGCAAACTTTTGGTCCGACCGCGAACTTCCAAAATTGCTGCTATATGTATTTCTTTATTAAAGGTTGTAATACATTTGGTGTCACTCTCTTTTGATGTCAGCATGAAATACAAAAAATTTCTCTCTATAGATATTATCAAGATTTAGTATAACTCAAAAATAGCATCTGACAATTAAGCTTCCTTTACAGATTCAAATTTTCCTCTATAAATATTTACCAAGTCTTCATATTACTTAAAAATAGGATCTAACAAATAAACTATTTTACAAATTTGTTTTTTATAAACTAATAATATAAATAAAAATTTAAGCTAACAAAAAAAATTAAATATTGCAGCTTAGAAATAAAAATTCAAACTAACTACGTATGATTCAACACAAACATATGGCTAAATATTTGTGGAAAACATTTTCTTTTAAATGTATTAAACAAATACAATTTATACAAAAATAATTCAAGTATCTTCATCACACGCGAAGCGCGTGCCGTAATACTCGTTTGGAATAAACATTGTGCACTGAAGATGTCGATTTGTGCACTACTAGCAAAGCTCAACAAATTAAATAGAAAAGATCGCTAGCGAGGTGGAACCACAAGATAGACCAAACATGTGTTCTTTGCGAGCAACATGCAGAAAACAGTCAACATCTCTTCCTCAATTGCGAATACTTAGCTAAACTACGGGAAGATTTCAACAACAAATTACAATTACAGATAATGAACTACACAAGTAGTGAGGTGTTTAACCAAATAGTTACATCAAGCACGAGCAATCAAGCAAAGGAAACTGTTAGTGGTATAACAATCACTACTGTTATATGGCACATCTGGAGTGAGAGAAATAGCAGAAGCTCCAATGGAGTAAAAATGCCATACCAGATCCGCCAAGTGTTGGCTACTCTGTAGGATTGTTTTCACCCTAGAGGGGGGGTGAATATGGTGATACTAATAATAATAAAAATTAATGCGGAAATAAAATATAAAACAGAAAGTAATGCAGTAGAGATCAGACACACATTTACCCAGCTTCGGCAATAACCTGCCTACGTGTTTCCCCTAAGGTTTCTACTAGAAATTAAGTAGTCAGACGTTTACACACGTAAACTTGCGACACCCGCTATCTTGACTAACCTAACTCCAAGCCCAAAACCCTGCCACAACTCAGCCACCGAGTTGCGAATTCTCAAACCACGGCCCGTAGTTTGTACCTAGCCACATAACTAGAAAGTTATACAATTTTAAAAGAAAAATTACAAAATAAAATAAAAATAACGAACGCAAAACCCTATATATAATTTTAGCCTAAAATAAATAAAATAGAGCCGGCCCAAAAATGATGATAACAAGAGAAGTTCATTCCCTTTTATTTTGTTTTATGCCGTCTCTTCCTTTTTCTCTTCGATCTGAAATTTAGAGCTTTGTTCCAATTGAAGACGCCGCTTGAAAATCAATCGATTGAAGAGAAGATACTGAAGTGATTTGCTTCGTCAATCGACTAGTGGCTTTGATTGCATACGGTCGCTTCAATTGCGAGTTCGAGTGGTGTACAAATTGGTATGTGGTTTTTACTTTAATTTCTTTGTTGATTGCTTGAACTCGAACTCGTTGATTTTGCCGATGATGTAATTGGGTAATTTATTGGGAACGAAACCCTAAAATCACGTCCGTATATTTTGTTTTGAATGTTTTATTTGATTTGCTCTGCCATTTTTGATCGAACGATCAGATGAAATTGACTTGTTCATTACTTGATGTTGTTTGATTTTCTCTGAGTCGGTTTCGTTCTTTTTTTTCCTGTGATTTCGGCACTTTGAAATTTGAGATAATTTTGATTTTCTGGCTTGTTCACTAATTCCATTCTTTGCTGGCATTCAATTTTCGAACTTTTGAATAATTTACTGATGTTTCATGACCTGTTCATATTGATATAATCCACTGCTTCATGTAAACTGCTAACGACTTGTTTTTCAAACCGTAGTGTCAATTCATGTATACATATCCTTGTTTGCACTTCATGTTAGTGTTGATACTTTGAAGTTTTCATATTGGATGCACATTTGCAATCTGGTTCAATTATGAGCCTTCGTGTGTGAGCATTTTACTTCATGCCTCGACTTGTGCCTTTGTACATTTGCATATGAACTTGGTCGATTAGAGTCTGTTGAACTGTTGTTGCTGGCTTATTGTGTACATCACTTTATACATGTGCACTGAGCATGTTTGCATGATTGTTTTTGAAGTCTGGTTGTCTTGATACATGTTTTCATGTGTGTACATTTTGTTGAGGCTCCATGTTAACTGTTAGCTTGATCTGGCTTTGTTCCTCTTGAATTCTGGTCTTTGGTTCATGTCTGTTGTATGTTGAACTTGTGAGTTTTCATGTGGAGTTCTTTTGGTTAAGACTTGGTCTTGTCTGAATTTGCTCATTTGAGCTGCTGTCTGGTTTGGGTATTCATGTTGCATTGTGTTGTAGTGGTCTTGTACTCTGGTTCACTTCAGAACTGTAGTCACTGCTCTATTGATGTCTCCTCTGTTTCATATGTTTGTGTACTTCATGGTGTTATCATCCCTGAGTTGTGCATTTTGAAGTTCTGTTGTCATCTCTTGAAATCTGGTTCCACATTTATCTTGTGTTCATTGATATGCATTTGTGTGTCTGCACATGTATCAGACGTAAAACTGCTTTTGCTCATTCATTGATATGGTGTAGTTGCATGTTTGCTTCGATCTTGTTTGGTTGCCACTGTTACTTGAAGTCTGGTTATTGCTATGGCTGCTCTGTCCTCAATTCTGGTCCATTGTGCCAACTGCACTATTGCTCGAAACTGTTTTGCTGGTTATTACTATGTATATATACATACATATATATGTATTTATATATGTGTGTGATTCTGACTTTACTTGTATCATCTCTGAATAGATCTTGTTTTCATGTTCATGCCTGAATTGTGTGGTTCTACGTGGGTCTGATCTGATGCACTTTGATTTGAAGTCTGGTTCAATTTGTTTTGAAGTTTTGACATGTTCACTTCTGAATTGTGCATATGGTTGAATCCCTTGTTGTCACAATTGACTGTGTCGAAACTGAAATGTTGCATGCACCTGTGTTGAATCCAGCCTAGGCTTGGGTTTGACCTTGTGCTCACCTGTCCCTGCAATTTTAACGAGCAAGTGTATATCGGTGTGCACGACCTTGTGGCATGTACAGTGATACACTGTGCATGTCACAAGTTGTTCGTGTACGATGAATTAAACAAAAATGACGACGAACAACCCAAATAACTGAGGCAAATAATATTTTCAAAACACACACTTTATTTTGCACTGCAAAATATTTTCTTTTTCAATTTTACTGCGTTAGTGTTTATTTTGCAGTTAGTTCAGATGCTGGATACAGGCTGGAACAGAGTTGAAGATCATATACGAGTGTTGAGTGAATTATGTAGTGAAGTGAATCATGTAAATTGAAAATTGTGATGTAATCGAAATTGTAATGTAATTGAAAATGTATATATGTATACTGTATAGTGAGAGCTCAAATTTGTAATATTTGAATTTGTAATAAAATATCTATTTGAATATGAATTCTGAGTTATTTATTTTATTCAACAAATATTTATTATGTAAAAAATAAAATAGTACAACAACAAATACATTTAAACGAATATATATATATATATATATATATATATATGTGTGTGTGTGTGTGTGTGTGTGTGTGTGTTTATCATCAAACAAAAATTATATACTAGCATATTCTACATCCTCAAGATAATACTGACCTACTGAAAGCTTTAAAAATGAAACCAGGACAGTAGAGAAGCGTGGGTTCGGCATAGTCGACGATGCTACCAACCACTCTAACTGAGAGGAACCACATCTTTAATGATTTCTCTAATCATTGCTTGCCAGACATAAGACGCTCGATTTGGTTTGCTAAAGGGGCAGAAGCAAACGCGTGAATCGCCATGGTTGAGGCATTGAAGTGTGTAGCAAACAAAATGAAAGGGAGTTTGACTTTTGAGTCAGGTGCTTTATTTTTATTTTCATGAAATGTGCAATAGGGATATTTAAGCTTTATACTTCGTTTGGGTAGCCATATGCTACACTTTCCTTTCTTTTTGTTCCGTGTTGGCCATATGGGTGTTTTTTAGTGTGAATAATTGAGATACTCCTACACCTATTTGGAGCATGAACAAATTTTTGTAACTCTTATTTAATGTTATATATAAAGTACCTTGTTTTCAAAAAAAGAAACTAATCAATATCTATAGAGAGGCTTTCCAGATAATGCTAATCGTAAAATTTCCAAGTCCCCTAGTAAGTATTTTTCTGAAACAATGTTGCTTCTTCACAGGCGTTGAAGGAAGATCAAGCAAGCGTTTATTAGTACAAAACAGACCGTTCTATAAATGACTGCTTGCAATTGCATAGATTTAAAAACTCAAAAATCAATTGTTCATAAAAAATCTAATAAGGGAAGAGGAGCTGGTTTTATTTGGGAAGTTCTTTCCATATAATTTCTCAATTAAAATCTATCCAAATTTATATAATCGCATCCGACACTGAAATCCATTGGAAAGATTGCGACCTTTTAACTTAAGATTTTTACCTTTAGGAAAGGAATTCTATTTAAATTAAGAACGAGAAAAAAAACGAGTTGATATTAATACCTTGTATAGCCTAGTCTAGCACATGCCAAGTGTAAGAATGTCAAGTGCGTCGCTAAAGCATCTCAAACGTCGAATCATCAATGCTGCATGCCCGTGGACTTTCGAAACCCTTTGATTGTTTTAGTTTGCTCATTCTATTAACACCCATATAATTTCTTTTGTAATATACATAGAAATAAGTTTTCATTTGGTCTTCTAACTATTATTTTCAAGCATAACTTCCAAAAATGGTATTTAAACAATCAAAGAAGGATGTTGATCAAGGTACTTGAGCTTATTAGATAGTCAGGCTGAACGGGTAAAGTATTGCAAGCCAGGCAACAAAAATAACGTATACATAAGGAAATAAGTAGGTATGGCGAGGCAGTTAACAAGGATACACAGCATTCACATATAAGGTTCGAGGTTTAATTATCCCCAACTAAATATCCTTATGTTTTACCTAGGGTATGCATTGGTGGTTCAATGCATACTTCCTATGTTTAGTTCTTTATTAGTTAAAAGGAGAGATATTTAAGCGAATTATAACATACAACACTTAACATTCTCTGCATTAGAGTATATTTAATTGTTATGTTTAACAACTATACTTAATTGTTATGTTTAACAACCATCTATTTTGACACCCAGAAGTATCACCAAATGATGCTATTTAACACTCACATATCAATCCCAAATATTTTTATCAAGGATCATTAAGTGTAAAATAAATACAAACCACACATTTCAACTATGCTCGCATAATGACGAAATAAATGAAACATGGTCAAATAAAGATAGTACTTATGACCACTTAAAAATAAATCTTTCATAAACCTATCACATTATGCTCGTCTCATCCTTCTGCGTACATAGTCATTGGACCATCAAATTAACAAAAGATCATACATGGGTTCTAATATGCTAACTTAGATAAGGTAATGTGACGACCTACCCTTCTCGACTCGCGAAAATCGACACAAAATACACCACAGTATAATATGCCGACGATCGAATGCCTGGAAAGCCAGATTGTTGAGGGAAAAGAAAGAAGATAGAAGAAGAAGTAACTAAAACAACATCAGAATCTCATAATCGCAGCGGAACAAAATATAATAAATAATAACAGATCTTTACACAAAATGAAACCATATCGGTTATATGCAATACATCATCAGAGTATATCACCAGTAAAGAACAATTACCAGCCTGGCAGTTATATCAGCATGCCTCACAACTTGCTGGTAATTTCAAACAACCATAGCCGCGAAATAAACAAGTACGAAAAATACATCTTGGACTCCAGCTCCACACCTAAGCTCCACAGCATCCGATCATGTAATCTATAATACTTGGTCTGACCCGAGCATTATAATAAATAACACCCGAGTCAGTCTGGAATACCAGCGCGAGAGAAATACATCCAAACTGATTATTAAAGTTTCAAAAATCCTTTGAAAATCAAAAGCGTCTCGTAAGACCACGCCACAAATAAACATGTCGGGTTTTTATCTTACGATAGCCAAAACACTTTTTATCAAATCCATATGATATTATAATAGTGTCTATATACAAATACTTATGCAAATAGCCGAAATTGTTACATCTATTAAATTCCAGCTAATAGGTATACAAACAAAACCGTAAATACACGTAGGGAGAATGGATTTCCAACTAATGATCAGGCACTGGGGTACCACCTGTCACGGTACCTGGTCTAGATCAGCGTACCGAGGACCATGCCCGATCTCCTTCAACTCAGGGCCGGAAGTACCCCTTACTGGATAATTCCGAGTAAGATCACCCCACGGTTGGGATCAACAACCGCACCACTAAGTCGAAATAAAAGGAACATCTAGACAGGGATGACCTCACCCTAATGGGTGCTACCCACTTAGCCTTGCTGCATAACCCCTGATTTTCAGTCATTCCCGGTTAATGAGGCTTGAGGCTAAGCGTTACCATTTTAGAACATATCACTTAGAATGCTCATCGTCCACCTGACGATGTTCTGAAAGCATTCATCCATACAAGTCCGTTCCGGGTTCGAACGGAACCGAAGGCACTACTCCTACTATATCCATTTTGGAATCACCCTCAGGATTAGTAGCGACTAGCCCTTGCACTTCACTGCTCCATCTTCGATTCCAACTCTTGTTTTCCACACGAAAACGTACAAACCGAATCGAAGTGGTTTTCGAGAAATTAATCTCGATCCTGGTCTCTTCGAAACGATCAGCGCATTGGCCAATATTGATAGTCGGTTATTGAACTATCAAATAACATTCGCAAACATCCATCAAACATAAATAATTCCTCAAATTTATGTTTTCCTCAAAATATCTTCGCGAGATATATTTTCATTTTTCAACCCTTTGAAAACAGTTTAAACCAACTTCCTTTTTACGGAATAGATTCCCAAACATTTTCTATTCCCCACTGAAAATAACCAAGTCCAAACATTTTAGATTTTAAAATAATTAAATCACTTTATTCTAAAATATACCTTAAAATATTTAAATTAAACTACTTAAACACTTTATTCAAAATATATTTTAAGAATATTAAGGTAAAACTACTTTATAAAATATAAAACTAATTTTAAAATAAAAGTTAAGTCAAACTAAATTTTAAAATAAGAGTTACAAACTTCTATATAAGTTTCAAATAAAACTTTAACCAAACTATCTTTAAATAAATCCATTTTATAAAATATCAATATTAATAATATTCTTTTTTAAACATAATACCAATTAACCCTTTAAAATAATTACTATTATAACTAATTTAGTAAATATTTACTTTTAAAATTTTCACAACTTAAATAATTTCTTAAAACATTCTTTTAAAAACAATTTCAAAACTTCTAACTTCTGCTCAAAAATCTGCTTTAAAAACGTACTTGGCTTTTCAGGGAAATTCACTTCCATTTCAGAATAAACCAAACAATTCTCTTATAAATCCTGCTTGATTTATCTCAATTCAAATTTACATTTGAATCCCGTAAATTTCTTCCAACACTTTAAAATAAACACCTTTTATTTTTAACACATTTTCCATTCCTGGAAAATCACTTCCAAAATATATACTTGAATTGTTAAAATCAGTTACCAAATTCTCCATTCAAAATAAAATTTTGAAATCTATAAAAGTTTCCTGCATAACTTAAATCAAAAATTTCTTTTTAACATAAAGTTATTATATCAATACTTATAATAAAATTTCTCTTAGAAAACATAATACCAATTTATCTTTAAAATAAGTAAATACCATAATTAGTTAATAAATACTTATTTTCCACTTAAAGGTAATTAAAGATAATATTTTTTTCTAAAATATTCTAAAAACACATTTTTAAACTTTCCAGTTTATACTCTGAAAGTCCTCTTTCGAAACATACTTCATTTCCGAGTAAAATACACTTTCCATCCTTTTAAAAATAATCTCACTATTATTTTTAAAACAAATTGCCCCTCTTATAGAAATTCCCACCGGAAATCTATCTTTCAAAATTTATCCACCGATAAATATTCCATTTCATTTATAAACCCAGTTAATAAATTTCCATTCCTCATTTCCTTTTTAAAACACCATTTCAAAACACTTCAATTTCCAATCCAATTTCTTGAATTTAATTTCCTTAAATTCATATCTCAAAAATCCTTTTTCATTTCCCTTTTTACATCGATATTTCATTTTATTGAGATTTTAAAATACCAAATTATATTATCCAACCATAACACAGCATAAAAAAATTCCAAATCAATCTATCACAGGATATCAGTGAATTATATCATAGATTATGAATATAATTTCTATATTGTGAGGAATCCAGTTGGATCCCTCCAACCTGTTTCCCTACATCCACAGATGCTAGCACACAAATAATATCGATCCAATCAGATAATAATCATCACATTCAACCAATCAATCAACCATTTAAATATCCACTATTTAAATAAACTAGCATTCCAGATGTGAGTGAGATTAACTCACCTTGAGTTTCGAAACGCCGAGCGTTTAAATTTTAAATTAAATCGAGCCGTTCGATCTAATCCAAAAATTTTGCTTGCTCCAAATGTCTCCGATCTGCTGAAGCGCGTAGATCGCGTCGCTGCGATTTCGGCGCTTCTTGATTTGTTGAATTCTGATAACGTAGCAAGAGATATTCAGTTTTAAAGATTTATATATATAATTTATAAAACAATTTCCTTTATTATACCAGAGCAAATCAGAGCCGTTGATTCCAAGACCAAAGATCCAGGCTGCAACTCCCATCTTCCCAAACACGAGCGTTCCCAGGCTAAAATCGAACCCAACGTCACCCCTTTAGGGTTTGCTCGCCCCTCCTCCTCATCGAGAACGACATCGACAAACAACGCCGCTTCGAAGAACAAGTCGTTGTGCACCCAAGGCCGGAACAACGCCGAGCTCGATCGCTCATAGGCTGAGAGCAACCCCACCAAACGGCCGACGCACGCAACTCCTTCCAGACCTCCACACCCCATCGTTCTAGATCTCCACCGTTCAACTTGAAGAGCTCGGTGAGCTCTTCATCTTCGTAGTTGGAAGATTTCGCTAAAACTTGATGGATTGGTCAATAATTTGAGGTGAACGACGATGCTTCTTAGCCATTAAAACATAAGTAAGTGGCGGCTCCAGAACACTAGGGTTTTGGCCCAAAGAAAACGTGTATTTATATACGTATAACCCAATTATTTTATTGTTATTCTCAATTTTAACAACTTTTACAAACGAACTCCAAATCACACATGCCGCCGGGCGTTCATAAGGTTTTACCCGTATTTCGAACACAATGGAACGTGTTTCGGAAGCTAATTTAATCATATGTGGAAGATAACCTTTTTGAATCGATTTAAAATATTAAATTATCGATTTTAATTTCAACGCGTTTCTCACCCGTACGAGCAAACGGTAACTCCAAACGCTACGAAATTTGAAATCCGATAATAATTAACTATTACGGATCTAATGGAACTAGTTTTGTCAAATTCCGAGACTATGCCCCTAAAAGCTATTTTAACTCGTCTATAAATTCGAGCGATTTTCAAAATCGTCGAAATCATTTAAAATTTCACTTTTATAATTTTACTAACCTAATTATAAATCCTATAGAATTTATATTCACATTATAAATTATCCCGATTCATTTTAAATCAAAATCTAATTATTTGCAATATTATTATATTAAATTCCATTATTGAATTCATTTAAAAATTCCAAATTTAATTCATCGACTCTTTGGTTCCATCCAAAAGTCCAACATAAAAATTCAAATCAAACAAGACTTAAAATAAACCTTAAAAACCATTTTCATAACCATTTACATCCAGATTCACAAATTTCCCAATTTCAAATATTTAATTATTATTTATCCAAATCCAATTTAATAGTCATATTTGAAATTGTAACAAATCTTATTGATTTAACCAAAAATTCTTATTTCTATTCAAATTAAAATTCAGATTCAACATTTAAAATGAATTAAATGTTCAAAATCTAACGACCAAAATTCCGGATCGTTACATTCCCCCCTCCTTATAAAAATTTCGTCCCCAGAATTTGCTAAGGTAGGAAAATGCTACTAAGCTCATTTACTTACCCAAATTTGCTTAGTTAAAACTTACATTCACTTCACCATACTTTTAGCTCAATTCCAAAACCATTCTCTTTTATTTCTAACTCAAAAGCTTTATTTTCAACACCTTTTCAAAAATCAACTTTACTAGTTAAACCAAAATTTCCAAAACCTTCAAAATATTTCTAACTCCCAAATTTTTTGACAGCCTCTCCTTTGTACGAAGAGCGATTTACAATATCACAATAGATATAAATATGTATACATCGACCCACACAGTCGAAAAACAAAATATTTCACAATATATCACAATATATTATCATTTCTTAACTTTATTGCGTAGGCGTACCTTTTGATTAGCATTTTAAAGCAAGCGGCTAGTCTATTTTGCATTTACGCGCTCCAAACTCTATCGATTGTCCCCCGTACCTGTACTTACTCAAACAAGCACATAAGTTTTCAATAATATGAAATTTTTAACAATATTCTATTCATTAATCATGGCCAAACATATCAATTACATAGCCCAACCAACCAATTTCCATAAATCCTACAAGTAAACCTTATTTTATAAGCAATCACAAGGTTCAACACTATTTTAATTTCCCTAACCAATCCAAACTTCATTTTTATTCCACTCAAATGATTTACATTCAAGTTTACTACATACAATTCATATTTGTACCAATTAATCTCATATTCACAACAAATTTGTTTATAAGCCTTACTTACATAAATTTTACACTTTCCAATTCCCAATTTTAATTTGCATCATATTCATAATTCACTTGCTTTCCTTTATGTCCAACGACAAATTTCTATGCACATTTTTGTATTATTCATGCAAATAACCATTACTTAAGCTTATAACCATTTTAAATTAATTCCAACTCAATTTATTTTAATTTCATTCCATTCTGAATTATTCACAACCCAACATTCTCATTTTCATCACATCATTAATTTAAATCCTTCCACTTGCATTTCATTTCATTATCCAAACAGGTTTCATTCAAGACCATTTCATAAAGCTCAACAACAATCATTCCACAACTTACTTAAGTTATTTCAATTCCATAGTAATTCCATTTCTTCTTGCATCAAATCTATTTCCATTTAAATTTGATTCTTATCTAATCAAATGCCAATTAATTTTCTAATTTTAATTCAATTAGTTTACTCACTTAATCCATTTAAATTTTAACTTACCTTCTTAATTCATTTCTGAATTTATTAATAACATGACCATTCCAATTATTCTAAATCAGAACGGGGTTTTATTTTGTTTTTTAAATTTTTAATAAGTTACCAAAATTTTATTCATCCCATTCCCTTTGTTATTAAATTTATCTTACACTAAATTCACCTTCAAACAATTCTTTTGAATTCAGTTAAGTGAGAATTTAACTTATCCAATATCATTCCAACTTGATTAAAATTTCTTTCATTTAATCTTTTACCGATTTAATTCAAGTTCAACTAACTTCATTTAGCCAACTTAAATTCATATCACTTCCTTTGCTAACTTAAATAGGAATTTAATTCCATTCAATATTATTTATAACACAACTGAATTTTTGATTTCAGTTCAATTCGACCCAAACTCGACTAAATTTTACTTCTCAATATATAAGCTTCAACACTTATTTATTAACCTAAGTCCATCCACATTTCATATTTCACTATGCCTTATCTCACTTTACATTTCATTTAGTATTTAAATTTGGATTTCCCATAAAATACCAACCATTTTACTTTGGTTTCACCATTCCATTTCTCTATTCATAAGTTCAACAACTTATTCACTTAAGATCTTATATTGCTCATTTGAGTCCATTTTCATATTATAATCACAATTCCCAATTATATATATATAACACCTAATAGCTTAAGGGTATAAATTTTCATTTCACAATTATAACCCGTAATTATAATCATTTTACATTTCAATTCTATCCAAATTAGTTCAATTCCAAATTCAATTCTATTTAACTTATCCTGAGTTAAATTCGAATATATCTTATTCACTTCCATTTACTCAAGTGAAATCTTAATTCCATGATTAAGAGTTCATTTTCCCTTTCTCATTTAAATCAACTGCACTTCATAAATTCCATAGTTGATTCACCTTAACTTTTCACATTATTTAAATAGAATTTCCAGAATTCAATTGCCCGGTTTTATTTCAAACCATTCTTAAAATAATAATCAATACATACCCAGTTGGTATATCAAACCTCCGGATTCCAAAACACTTGGTTTTACTAAACAAATTTCCCTTTTGAAATTTCTAAAACAACTTGTATACCCAACAAGTCCAAACAAATATCATAACCAATCACTACGGTAGCAATCAATCAACTTAGAAACTCGAAAATGAATTCTGATGATGTGGCCATCATCATCAGAATTATTTTCCACGACTAAGGTGATTTCAGTGCTTCTTTACTTCCACAATTCCTTTCAAAACAATTTCCATTCAAAAATAATTCCCAAAATAATACTTCATTATTTCCTTCAAACATTCTGGAAAACATTTCAACCATTTCCAAGACTTTAAATTTCCAAACCTTTTTGTTTAAATTCATTTAAAACAACTTTCAAAATTTTCGGGATTTAAATTCTGGTTTAAATCAAATTTTAGTTATACTTCTATTGGATAAGTCATACTTATAGGATTTATTTGGTTATAAATCATTTCAATTTTATATTCTTATTTGATTACAATATTAACAACCAAACATCCAAATATATATATATATATAATAATTTAGACAAATCATTTCTTTTATATCAAAATATAATTTTGGGTAAAATTATTTCATCCACCCACTTTAAAAACAATACTATGTCGGTTTACCTTGTTTAAGAGTTTAGAAATCCCTATCGATACGGTTGTACTTCTCGTACCGACCAGAATTCATAAACACTCAACCGATAAGTCAACACAGTATAAAATAGTTTTTATATTCACTAACAAGTACGCTCTCATATCAATTATTACTCTCAACTCATTCTAGAGTATCTCTGACTCTATTTCTAATGAGTAATTTCCCCACCAAAGCCTAGGTTATCGCTAACCTAAGCTCTGATACCAAGTGTGACGACCTGCCCTTCTCGACTCGCAAAAATTGACACAAAATACACCACAGTATAATATGCCGACGATCGAATGCCGGGAAAGCCAGATTGTTGAGGGAAAAGAAAGAAGATAGAAGTAGAAGGAACTAAAACAACATCAGAATCTCACAATCGCAGCGGAACAAAATATAATAAATAATAACAGATCTTTACACAAAATGAAACCATATCGGTTATATACAATACATCATCAGAGTATATCACCAGTAAAGAACAATTACCAGCCTGGCAGTTATATCAGCCTACCTCACAACTTGCTGGTAATTTCAAACAACCATAGCAGTGAAATAAACAAGTACGAAAAATAAGTCTCGGACTCCAGCTCCACACCTGAGCTCCACAGCATCCGATCCTGTAATCTATAATACTCGGTCTGACCTGAGCATTATAATAAATAACACCCGAGTCAGTCTGGAATACCAGCGCGAGAGAAATACATCAAAATTGATTATTAAAGTTTCAAAAATCCTTTGAAAATCAAAAGCGTCTCGTAAGACCATGCCACAAATAAACATGTCGGGTTTTTATCTTACGATAGCCAAAACATTTTTTATCAAATCCGTCTGATATTATAATAGTGTCTGTAACGACCCAGAATTTCGATCAAATTATATTGGGAATATTTAATTTATTTTAAATATTTGAACGATAATTTGATTTGAACCCCCGATCTAAATTTGAATTTGGCGATTAAATTCTAAAATTTAATCTATTGTAAGTTAAATAAAAATTTGAATCTTCAATTTTAAGTTGAAGAAAATTTTTGTGAAAGCTTAGAAATTTTATTTTGATGATACTGAAGATAACAGAAGCTTCAGAATCTAATTTCAAACTGTTTCGTTCAGTTTTGAAATTATATCGTTCGTACCGATATTTGAAAATAGCGTTCCGGGGCACAGTCTCGGAATTCGACGAAACCAGTTCCATTGGGTCCGTAATATTGAATTATTGTCGGATTTCCAATTTCGTATTTTTCGAGGTTGTTTTGTGACCATACGGTTAGAAAACGCATTGAAGTTTTAAATCGAATTCGATTTAAAATGTATATTTATATTAATAGATACCCCACGTTCTCTTCCCTTAATTTCAGCCGAGCATCACGAACGAGAAATCGTGCAACCCATCCCCCTTCAATTTTAAATAATCATGCAACTTCTCCCTTTTCCTCAGTTTAAACTTTTAAACGAGATGAAATCAAACGAAGAAAATGGCCGAGCCTTTCCTTGCCTTCGAAAACAAAATCGCAATCTCTCTTCCACTTTTCAGTTCGTCCCCAAAAGAAAAAAAATTGAAATCAATCGCTCGTTCGATTTTCGAAAACAAAACGAGATTCTCGGTGAACTCGGCAAAGGAATTCGCGATGGCGTCTAGGTCGACGCTGCAGGCACGCGCGTAGATCGAGGTGGGATGTTCGATGGTCGCGACATCGATGGGCCTCGCGATGTCACGATTGGCACAGGCGGCGGCGTACGCGCGATGGTGGCCAGTCAAAGGCGAGGCAGTGGGGAATGCTCAGCTCTGATTGGAAGATGTGTGGCAGTTGCTCGAGGTCACGAGGCAGTCGGCGGCGGCATTGTCAGGGATAGGCGATGGAGACCTCGTTCTCGAGGCGGCGGCGGCGACGTACTGGTCATTGGAATCACGATGACCGCAATGGTGAGGCTAGGGTAATCGTGAATTCGTCTGTGAAGTGCTCGATCGAGGTAACAATCCCTGGTTACTAATTTAAAATTGAATAAATATTCATATATATACATAGGTATATTTCAATTTAAATGTATTGAAGAAAACAGTAAATAAATATATGGATAAAACTTTGAAAGAAAAAAAAGTGTAAATTTACAGTAAAGGATGTTCACTGTAGTTACAATTTGCAGATTTTGAATATATATGGTTGAAAAGAGTTTTTAAAGTACAAGGTTTAAAATTGGTAAATAAAAATTTAATTATATTGATTCGAATATTAATAAATTACTAAAGAAAATTTATTCGAGGAAATTTAGTTTCAAATTTAATTTTTAGTTTAATTTTAAAACTTATATAAATATATACGAATTTACAGTAAAGTTAAATATATATGCAGTAGATATATATACAAAATTTCTGGTATAAAAGGTAGACATTTATATATATACAAATATCGGTAGAAAAACTTATGCAGTAATAATAAATATGCAGTAAGATATTTACTTATTTAGTTTTTGAATTGATAAATATATATATTGGGAAAAAAACTAATTTAAACAGTAAAGGGGAAAGTTTATACAAATAAGATAATGTATTTTTGGAAATTAATTTATTTTTGTTACTAAAGGATTTTATTTAAAAAGGAGAATTTATTTAAAGTTAAATCACTAGTTTACAATTGAAGTAATTTAAATTATTCGATTTATTCCGAATATTAATTGATTTTATAAAATATTTATACAAGGTCTATAATTGAAGAAAAACAAAATGGATTGGGAAAATGGATTGCAAAATAAAAAGCTAAGGTGAGATCTTCTCACTCAGATTTATAATTGAATTGCAGTTATTGATTGATTTGTTTGAATGTGCTATTAGATATGATAGGATATATCTATATATATAGCAGTATATACATATTGGCATATGTATATACTGGATTTTTGATTTCCCGCCTCGTATAGCGGATGAGACCCTATTGCGCCGTTAGTAAGCGGATTTAAAAAAAAACCTATATACCACGATAATTCCGTACTGGAGCGGAATTGGTATTGTGCTAACGTCTTTGGATGCAGGGAAACAGGTTGGAGGGATCCAACTGGACCCCTCACATTGATTGAATTTATTTCTACTGTGATGTGATAATCTGTGAATGATTATTGTTGTTATTGAATTGATATCTGGAAATTGTTTGAAAAGCTAAAATTTAGCTGAATGGATGTTTTGACATCATTGGATTCCAAAAAAATAAACGAAATTGAATTTTTGAAATCAAAGTAGAAATTTCTAAGTGAATCAATTTTTGAAATTGAATGAATTTTGAAGAAAGAAAATTTTAAAGTATAAAAAGTTAATTGTTATAATCTTATCAAATTTATTCCAGAATCAAGTGAAAATGTTAAATAAATGGATTTCGTAAGATAGTGATTTTTAATTGAAGAATTTAATTTAAAATTTGGATTTTTTAAATAGATTGAAAGAAACGATTGAAATTTATTTTCTTAAAAAGGAATTTATTTAAAAGAAGATAAGTTGGAAATTCAGTTTGGAATTTAAATTGGTAAATTGAAATAAGTTGTGAAATCAATGTAAAATGATTTCAATTTGAAGAATCCATTTCAAAACAGAATATTGAATAATTTGAGAAAAATAAGGAATTTATTTTAGTAGTGATAAATAAAATTTGAAATCAATCTGTAATTGATTTAATATTTAGAAATGAATTTTTGAGAAATCAATATGGAAATTTTATTCAAACGTTGAAAATAAAATTTGAAATCAATATTGAGATTGATTTGGTATTGAAGCTTTTATAAATAGAATTAAAATTTATAAAAGTTGTTATAAACCCAAAGTCACTTATTTTGATAAGTTAAATATAGAAGTTGATAAAAGAAGGTTTATAAGTCGAAGTTGTTATTAAAAGAGAAATAGAATTTATAAACGTGCTTATAAATTCGAAAATAGATTGAATGTGATAAATTTAATATAGAAGATTATTTAAGAAGATATATTCACGATTTTGAATAGCGAATTTTTATTGAAATAAAAATGTGTAGGAATGATTGAAATGGGGTTAAGTAAATTTTATTCACGATTTTGGACAGTGTATATATTGTTAAGTAAAATGGATTCATTTTTGAAGAAGTAATATTTTAAAAATGAAGTTAAACATTTTAAAGGTGTTTTAAAATGTGTTATGAATCGAAAGCATAGATTTCAACATTTATTGTTGAAATAGACGTTTTCGAAAAATAAGGAAATGGTAGACTATAACACTGTTGTTATAGTAAATGATTTCCGAAAGGAAATATTTTATATAGTATTGGGATTTATATATCTATCTTAATTCCGAATCCCTATACTAGTGATTTCGAGTCGTCGTAACGATGTTTTACGCAACATTCGTTTTGACTCAAATAAATGTGATTTAAGAATGATTTCCTTAAAGAATGAGATATATACTAAATTTTGATTTTAAGTATATCGAATATTTTCTAAGTGTTGAAAATAAAAAAAATTGTGAATTACTTATTTTTAAATAGGTATGGGAATGCTTTTCCAATGTGAAATGAACTGTTTGAGTTTTTATCTTTTAAAGATAAATTGAAAAGTGAATATTTGAAATTGTTTTCAAATGGTTAAGTGTGGAAATTTTATATCTAATAAAGATATTTTGGAAGATTAAATAATTTGGAAAATTATTTGGAATCTGATGATGTTGCGCATCTTTATTGATAGTTAAATAACCGACTATCAATAATTACCTTTAGATAGGTATTTGTTGTGAATTGGATGAATTTGAATGCCACACTTATTTTTAAATAAACGCTCACTATTCGGGTTAGCCAGGAAAGGACCATGGGGTCGTATAACCCATTCCGAATATGTGATACGTCGTTATGAATCGCATTTGAAGACCGGTGTTGAAGACCGGATATTTTTGAAAACGGAAGGATTACCGTCGAGTTACTCTACATCGGCTGATCTCCGGTTTAGAGGTTTTTATCACCCTTAGTGACGGGAAGTCCAGACGTGATTAGAAATTTATCCGGATATGCAAGGGCTTCGTGAGAAGTGCCTTCGGTTCTGTTCGATCCCGGAACAGACTTGTATGGATTGTGTGTCTGACGTTACAATTTGAGATATAAAGCTGATTTCTTTCAAATACATTTCTGTTGGTGGCGGAGAATTTATTCTCTTAGCTTAACACCCTTCTCTGAGACGTACGAGCTCAGAGGTTATGTAGTTGAAATTTATCAGCGATATATCCCAATTTGGTAACGTGGCATACTAAGTGTTGCTGTGAAATGATCAGTGTTTGATCATTTGTGATATGATCATTTGTTTGATCTTATATCTTTGTGATCATAGGTTGATCATTTTGTTTGACCCAAAGCAGGGCTTTTTGAGAAAGCGTAGCTTTGTGGACGAGACTTCGTCGAGCCTCACACCCCGGAAATGGTCGAAACAGGACGAATGCAGCAAGGTTCTAGGGAGTAGCGCCCCTTAGTGTATGTCATTCCTTCTGGATAAAGGTGGTATCATGGTATGGAGCCCAGATACTTAACCTCTGTGGTTACTGCATTATTTTTTCTATGTGGTTTGTTGGAATCGGGGATCCTCGGGAAGATCGGTGACGATCGGGGGATGGCATACGCGTGTCAGTAGTTACCTATTTTTGCAGAGGTAACCCGGCCTTGTGTTGGCAGAGATCCGGTTAGGTTCTCGGGTCGTCTATTCCAGGGACGTACCCATCGTGGAAAGGAAGTTCCTTAGCCTGACCATTTGTTGGAAATCCAAAGAAACAATACGCGACTTGTACGGTTTTAGTTGTAGAACCTGCCATCTAATATGGCAGCTATAGCAAGCATACTATAATGGTACCTATGCTGGCTAAGATTTATATTCTACTTTCAAAATGTTTTCTACACTATGCACTAATAATAATATCAAAAAGAATTTGATTTCCGCGTAGTAAGCATCTTTGACTATCATAAGAAGAAATCTCCTCCAAGTCTGCGTTTGCATTGTGTGTGTGGCGGGAGGTCTTATGGTAGTTTCATTTTCCAAAAGCATTTCGAATTGACTTTAAAATTTTCCTGTTGTTTATTTTAAAGAATAACTGTTTTACGATCTCACACCAGTCACCATGACTGACTCGGAGTTTATTGTTCCCTTCTAAACTCTGGGTGCCCACCAATTTCCACACGGGCAGCCTAGAGTTATATTATTCAGGATATTCTGGATATTCTGGAGCTTTGGAGATAAGCTGGATGACGAGACGTAGTATTTGTATCTGATAGTATTTATTCCGCTGTGTATTCTGTATGAGGACAAGTTTATATAACTGTCCATTGTTGTTTATTGACTCTGATGATATGATGTGATGTAATGTAATAACAGATATAATTCTTTGTTTTTAAATGATATTCATTTATCTATTATATATTGTTCCGCTGCGATATGTGAGATTCTGATATTGTCTCTGTTCTGTATCTGTTGTTGTTTTGTTGTTCTTTTTCTCTTTTTCTTCTATCTTCTTCTTCTTCTACTTTTTCTTTTTCTTAAAACCATAACTTTTCGGGTTTCCGGCATTCGATGGCTCAGCAGTCGATAAAGTGAGTATCGATGTTGAATTTTCGAAAGTCGAAAATTTTCGGGATGTTACAGTTGGTATCAGAGCATATGGTTAAGCGACAACCCTGCTCTGTTGGGTGTTACTCATTAGAGATAGAGTCAGTAGTACTCTAGAATGAGTTGAGTGTAATAATAGATATGAGCGCGTATTTGTTATTGAATATAAAGTTGTTTTATATTGTGATGATTGATTTGTTGAGTGGTATATGGATTCTGGTCAATACGAGTAATTAACGATCATTGATAGGGATCTCTAAACACTCGAATAGAACAATTCGGCACAGTATTGTTTTTAAATAGGGTAAAGAAATAATTTTGCCCAAAACTATTTTTGTATATAAAGGAATTAATTTTCTATGAATTATCATAGTATATGGATGTTTGGATGTTAGGAAGTAATAATAGTGAATTATCATCACTAAAAATTGATTAAGAAACTGAAATCGTAACTCCAAAGTTAAGAAATAAATTCACATATACAAATGAAATTTGAGAATGTAAACTGTAAATGTGAATTGTAAATTGAAACGGAATTCCAGAGAAGTATTTGGAAATGTTTTGAAAAGAATCTGAAAATTTTGGAGACTTGAAAAGTTTAAATCATTTTTGATTTGAAAATGAATTTCAAAGGTTTGAAAAGTATTTTAGAGAGATGAGAGCTCTAAACTCTTTTCGGTCGCTGGAAAATAACTTCGATGATGACCGCGGCATCATTGGGTGTTCATTTTCGGGTTTCCAAAAGAGGAATTGCTGCCAAATCGTTTTAAATAGAAGTTGTTTGAAAATTTTGAGTTTTGTTTTGAAAATTCAAGGGATAAATTGAATTGTTTTCAAAAATGGTTTTGAAAAAGTGGAAACGACTCTGGAATCCTATTTAAAAATACTTACGAAATATTAATAAGTTGATAACTTATCCAAATAGAAATTGTAATGTAAAATATGTAAATGTGATGGGAATTAAAGTTCATTAACAAATGAAATTTTAAATATGAATTGGAAGCATAAGGAAATGAATTCATATATGAATTAAAAGTGTAAATATAAATTGTGAACGAATTTATAACTTGGAATGGGATTCCAAGAAAATGATCGAAAATTAAAATTTATTAGTGGAATGGAATTAGTAATATGAATGTAGAAGCGATTTGTATAAATCAAGATGTAAATAAGTTGTTAACTTATAGAATATTTGAAATCAGATTGGAATTGTGAATTGAACTCAAATGAGAAACTGAAATGTGAAATTGAATTCAAATAAAATTTGAAATGTAAAATTGAAGATAATGGATATAACTTCAATAGCGAACTCAAAGATGATATAAGCAGTTATATTGAAAATTTTGTAATTGAATGTACGAAATGGTTTGAATATATGTAACTAGATATTATGGCTAGTAGGATATACAGGTATAAATGAATTGGATTTGATTTTCAAAGAGAATTCGAATTGCTCGACAAAAGGTATGTATTTGAGTTTTAATATGAGTTTTTGATGATTTCTCTCTAGCCGCTTGGCTTTTTCTTTTTCTTTTTGAAATCTGAGAGTCCGTAGGGACGTTTTGTAGTCGTACCGTATTAGCCGCGCAAAGGAGACGCTGGCGAAATTTTTCGAAAATTTAGGGCGTTAGAAAATTTTTGAGAAAATTTGAAAGTTTAAATTTGAATTTAAACTTAAAAGTGAATTGTTAGGAAAACAATGTTGTTTGAAATGGGTAATTGAAGTTGAAAATTTAGTTGAATTAATAACGAATCTTTAATAGAAAGATTTGTTTTGATAAATTGATAAAACTATTAGATGTTGAAAAATAGTAGACGAGTTAAGGACTTTTTTCTTAACTTGTAATTTCGAGGACGAAATTCTTTTAAGGGGGGAAGTCTGTAACGACCCAGAATTTCGATCAAATTATATTGGGAATATTTAATTTATTTTAAATATTTGAACGATAATTTGATTTGAACCCCCGATCTAAATTTGAATTTGGCGATTAAATTCTAAAATTTAATCTATTGTAAGTTGAATAAAAATTTGAATCTTCAATTTTAAGTTGAAGAAAATTTTTGTGAAAGCTTAGAAATTTTATTTTGATGATACTGAAGATAACAGAAGCTTCAGAATCTAATTTCAAACTGTTTCGTTCAGTTTTGAAATTATATCGTTCGTACCGATATTTGAAAATAGCGTTCCGGGGCACAGTCTCGGAATTCGACGAAACCAGTTCCATTGGGTCCGTAATATTGAATTATTGTCGGATTTCCAATTTCGTATTTTTCGAGGTTGTTTTGTGACCATACGGTTAGAAAACGCATTGAAGTTTTAAATCGAATTCGATTTAAAATGTATATTTATATTAATAGATACCCCACGTTCTCTTCCCTTAATTTCAGCCGAGCATCACGAACGAGAAATCGTGCAACCCATCCCCCTTCAATTTTAAATAATCACGCAACTTCTCCCTTTTCCTCAGTTTAAACTTTTAAACGAGATGAAATCAAACGAAGAAAATGGCCGAGCCTTTCCTTGCCTTCGAAAACAAAATCGCAATCTCTCTTCCACTTTTCAGTTCGTCCCCAAAAGAAAAAAAATTGAAATCAATCGCTCGTTCGATTTTCGAAAACAAAACGAGATTCTCGGCGAACTCGGCAAAGGAATTCGCGATGGCGTCTAGGTCGACGCTGCAGGCACGCGCGTAGATCGAGGTGGGATGTTCGATGGTCGCGACATCGATGGGCCTCGCGATGTCACGATTGGCACAGGCGGCGGCGTACGCGCGATGGTGGCCAGTCAAAGGCGAGGCAGTGGGGAATGCTCAGCTCTGATTGGAAGATGTGTGGCAGTTGCTCGAGGTCACGAGGCAGTCGGCGGCGGCATTGTCAGGGATAGGCGATGGAGACCTCGTTCTCGAGGCGGTGGCGGCGACGTACTGGTCATTGGAATCACGATGACCGCAATGGTGAGGCTAGGGTAATCGTGAATTCGTCTGTGAAGTGCTCGATCGAGGTAACAATCCCTGGTTACTAATTTAAAATTGAATAAATATTCATATATATACATAGGTATATTTCAATTTAAATGTATTGAAGAAAACAGTAAATAAATATATGGATAAAACTTTGAAAGAAAAAAAAAGTGTAAATTTACAGTAAAGGATGTTCACTGTAGTTACAATTTGCAGATTTTGAATATATATGGTTGAAAAGAGTTTTTAAAGTACAAGGTTTAAAATTAGTAAATAAAAATTTAATTATATTGATTCGAATATTAATAAATTACTAAAGAAAATTTATTCGAGGAAATTTAGTTTCAAATTTAATTTTTAGTTTAATTTTAAAACTTATATAAATATATACGAATTTACAGTAAAGTTAAATATATATGCAGTAGATATATATACAAAATTTCTGGTATAAAAGGTAGACATTTATATATATACAAATATCGGTAGAAAAACTTATGCAGTAATAATAAATATGCAGTAAGATATTTACTTATTTAGTTTTTGAATTGATAAATATATATATTGGGAAAAAAACTAATTTAAACAGTAAAGGGGAAAGTTTATACAAATAAGATAATGTATTTTTGGAAATTAATTTATTTTTGTTACTAAAGGATTTTATTTAAAAAGGAGAATTTATTTAAAGTTAAATCACTAGTTTACAATTGAAGTAATTTAAATTATTCGATTTATTCCGAATATTAATTGATTTTATAAAATATTTATACAAGGTCTATAATTGAAGAAAAACAAAATGGATTGGGAAAATGGATTGCAAAATAAAAAGCTAAGGTGAGATCTTCTCACTCAGATTTATAATTGAATTGCAGTTATTGATTGATTTGTTTGAATGTGCTATTAGATATGATAGGATATATCTATATATATAGCAGTATATACATATTGGCATATGTATATACTGGATTGTTGATTTCCCGCCTCGTATAGCGGATGAGACCCTATTGCGCCGTTAGTAAGCGGATTTAAAAAAAAAACCTATATACCGCGATAATTCCGTACTGGAGCGGAATTGGTATTGTGCTAACGTCTTTGGATGCAGGGAAACAGGTTGGAGGGATCCAACTGGACCCCTCACATTGATTGAATTTATTTCTACTGTGATGTGATAATCTGTGAATGATTATTGTTGTTATTGAATTGATATCTGGAAATTGTTTGAAAAGCTAAAATTTAGCTGAATGGATGTTTTGACATCATTGGATTCCAAAAAAATAAACGAAATTGAATTTTTGAAATCAAAGTAGAAATTTCTAAGTGAATCAATTTTTGAAATTGAATGAATTTTGAAGAAAGAAAATTTTAAAGTATAAAAAGTTAATTGTTATAATCTTATCAAATTTATTCCAGAATCAAGTGAAAATGTTAAATAAATGGATTTCGTAAGATAGTGATTTTTAATTGAAGAATTTAATTTAAAATTTGGATTTTTTAAATAGATTGAAAGAAACGATTGAAATTTATTTTCTTAAAAAGGAATTTATTTAAAAGAAGATAAGTTGGAAATTCAGTTTGGAATTTAAATTGGTAAATTGAAATAAGTTGTGAAATCAATGTAAAATGATTTCAATTTGAAGAATCCATTTCAAAACAGAATATTGAATAATTTGAGAAAAATAAGGAATTTATTTTAGTAGTGATAAATAAAATTTGAAATCAATCTGTAATTGATTTAATATTTAGAAATGAATTTTTGAGAAATCAATATGGAAATTTTATTCAAACGTTGAAAATAAAATTTGAAATCAATATTGAGATTGATTTGGTATTGAAGCTTTTATAAATAGAATTAAAATTTATAAAAGTTGTTATAAACCCAAAGTCACTTATTTTGATAAGTTAAATATAGAAGTTGATAAAAGAAGGTTTATAAGTCGAAGTTGTTATTAAAAGAGAAATAGAATTTATAAACGTGCTTATAAATTCGAAAATAGATTGAATGTGATAAATTTAATATAGAAGATTATTTAAGAAGATATATTCACGATTTTGAATAGCGAATTTTTATTGAAATAAAAATGTGTAGGAATGATTGAAATGGGGTTAAGTAAATTTTATTCACGATTTTGGACAGTGTATATATTGTTAAGTAAAATGGATTCATTTTTGAAGAAGTAATATTTTAAAAATGAAGTTAAACATTTTAAAGGTGTTTTAAAATGTGTTATGAATCGAAAGCATAGATTTCAACATTTATTGTTGAAATAGACGTTTTCGAAAAATAAGGAAATGGTAGATTATAACACTGTTGTTATAGTAAATGATTTCCGAAAGGAAATATTTTATATAGTATTGGGATTTATATATCTATCTTAATTCCGAATCCCTATACTAGTGATTTCGAGTCGTCGTAACGATGTTTTACGCAACATTCGTTTTGACTCAAATAAATGTGATTTAAGAATGATTTCCTTAAAGAATGAGATATATACTAAATTTTGATTTTAAGTATATCGAATATTTTCTAAGTGTTGAAAATAAAAAAAATTGTGAATTACTTATTTTTAAATAGGTATGGGAATGCTTTTCCAATGTGAAATGAACTGTTTGAGTTTTTATCTTTTAAAGATAAATTGAAAAGTGAATATTTGAAATTGTTTTCAAATGGTTAAGTGTGGAAATTTTATATCTAATAAAGATATTTTGGAAGATTAAATAATTTGGAAAATTATTTGGAATCTGATGATGTTGCGCATCTTTATTGATAGTTAAATAATCGACTATCAATAATTACCTTTAGATAGGTATTTGTTGTGAATTGGATGAATTTGAATGCCACACTTATTTTTAAATAAACGCTCACTATTCGGGTTAGCCGGGAAAGGACCATGGGGTCGTATAACCCATTCCGAATATGTGATACGTCGTTATGAATCGCATTTGAAGACCGGTGTTGAAGACCGGATATTTTTGAAAACGAAAGGATTACCGTCGAGTTACTCTACATCGGCTGATCTCCGGTTTAGAGGTTTTTATCACCCTTAGTGACGGGAAGTCCAGACGTGATTAGAAATTTATCCGGATATGCAAGGGCTTCGTGAGAAGTGCCTTCGGTTCTGTTCGATCCCGGAACAGACTTGTATGGATTGTGTGTCTGACGTTACAATTTGAGATATAAAGCTGATTTCTTTCAAATACATTTCTGTTGGTGGCGGAGAATTTATTCTCTTAGCTTAACACCCTTCTCTGAGACGTACGAGCTCAGAGGTTATGTAGTTGAAATTTATCAGCGATATATCCCAATTTGGTAACGTGGCATACTAAGTGTTGCTGTGAAATGATCAGTGTTTGATCATTTGTGATATGATCATTTGTTTGATCTTATATCTTTGTGATCATAGGTTGATCATTTTGTTTGACCCGAAGCAGGGCTTTTTGAGAAAGCGTAGCTTTGTGGACGAGACTTCGTCGAGCCTCACACCCCGGAAATGGTCGAAACAGGACGAATGCAGCAAGGTTCTAGGGAGTAGCGCCCCTTAGTGTATGTCATTCCTTCTGGATAAAGGTGGTATCATGGTATGGAGCCCAGATACTTAACCTCTGTGGTTACTGCATTATTTTTTCTATGTGGTTTGTTGGAATCGGGGATCCTCGGGAAGATCGGTGACGATCGGGGGATGGCATACGCGTGTCAGTAGTTACCTATTTTTGCAGAGGTAACCCGGCCTTGTGTTGGCAGAGATCCGGTTAGGTTCTCGGGTCGTCTATTCCAGGGACGTACCCATCGTGGAAAGGAAGTTCCTTAGCCTGACCATTTGTTGGAAATCCAAAGAAACAATACGCGACTTGTACGGTTTTAGTTGTAGAACCTGCCATCTAATATGGCAGCTATAGCAAGCATACTATAATGGTACCTATGCTGGCTAAGATTTATATTCTACTTTCAAAATGTTTTCTACACTATGCACTAATAATAATATAAAAAAGAATTTGATTTCCGCGTAGTAAGCATCTTTGACTGTCATAAGAAGAAATCTCCTCCAAGTCTGCGTTTGCATTGTGTGTGTGGCGGGAGGTCTTATGGTAGTTTCATTTTCCAAAAGCATTTCGAATTGACTTTAAAATTTTCCTGTTGTTTATTTTAAAGAATAACTGTTTTACGATCTCACACCAGTCACCATGACTGACTCGGAGTTTATTGTTCCCTTCTAAACTCTGGGTGCCCACCAATTTCCACACGGGCAGCCTAGAGTTATATTATTCAGGATATTCTGGATATTCTGGAGCTTTGGAGATAAGCTGGATGACGAGACGTAGTATTTGTATCTGATAGTATTTATTCCGCTGTGTATTCTGTATGAGGACAAGTTTATAACTGTCCATTGTTGTTTATTGACTCTGATGATATGATGTGATGTAATGTAATAACAGATATAATTCTTTGTTTTTAAATGATATTCATTTATCTATTATATATTGTTCCGCTGCGATATGTGAGATTCTGATATTGTCTCTGTTCTGTATCTGTTGTTGTTTTGTTGTTCTTCTTCTCTTTTTCTTCTATCTTCTTCTTCTTCTACTTTTTCTTTTTCTTAAAACCATAACTTTTCGGGTTTCCGGCATTCGATGGCTCAGCAGTCGATAAAGTGAGTATCGATGTTGAATTTTCGAAAGTCGAAAATTTTCGGGATGTTACAGTGTCTATATACAAATACTTATTCAAATAGCCGAAACTGTTACATCTATTAAATTCCAACTAATAGGTATACAAACAAAACCGTAAAGGCACGTAGGGAGAATGGATTTCCAACTAATGACTAGGCACTGGGGTACCACCTGTCATAGTACCTGGTCTATATCAGCGTACCGAGGACCACGCCCGATCCCCTGCAACACAAGGCCGGAACTACCCCTTACTGGATAATTCCGAGTAAGATCACCCCACGGTTGGGATCAGCAACCGCACCACTAAGTCGAAATAAAAGGAACATCTAGACAGGGATGACCTCACCCTAATGGGTGCTACCCACTTAGCCTTGCTACATAACCCCTGATTTTCAGTCATTCCCGGTTGATGAGGCTTGAGGCTAAGCGTTACTTTTTTAGAACATATCACTTAGAATGCTCATCGTCCACCTAACGATGTTCTGAAAGCATTCATCCATACAAGTCCATTCCGGGTTCAAATGGAACCGAAGGCTCTACTCCTACTACATCCATTTTGGAATCACCCTTAGGATTAGTAGCGACTAGCCCTTGCACTTCACTGCTCCATCTTCGATTCCAATTCTTGTTTTCCACACGAAAACGTACAAACCAAATCGAAGTGGTTTTCGAGAAATTAATCCCGATCCCGGTCTCTTCGAAACGATCAGCGCATTGGCCAATATTGATAGTCGGTTATTTAACTATCAAATAACATTCACAAACATCCATCAAACATAAATAATTCCTCAAATTTATGTTTTCCTTAAAATATCTTCTCGAGATATATTTTCGTTTTTCAACCCTTTGAAAACAGTTTAAACCAACTTCCTTTTTACGGAATAGATTCCCAAATATTTTCTATTCCCCACTGAAAATAACCAAGTCCAAACATTTTAGATTTTAAAATAATTAAATCACTTTATTCTAAAATATACCTTAAAATATTTAAATTAAACTACTTAAACACTTTATTCAAAATATATTTTAAGAATATTAAGGTAAAACTACTTTATAAAATATAAAACTCATTTTAAAATAAAAGTTAAGTCGAACTAAATTTTAAAATAAGAGTTACAAACTTCTATATAAGTTTCAAATAAAACTTTAACCAAACTATCTTTAAATAAATCCATTTTATAAAATATCAATATTAATAATATTATTTTTTAAACATAATACCAATTAACCCTTTAAAATAATTACTATTATAACTAATTTAGTAAATATTTACTTTTAAAATTTTCACAACTCAAATAATTTCTTAAAACATTCTTTTAAAAACAATTTCAAAACTTCTAACTTCTGCTCAAAAATCTGCTTTAAAAATGTACTTTGCTTTTCAGGGAAATTCACTTCCATTTCAGAATAAACCAAAGAATTCTCCTTATAAATCCTGCTTGATTTATCTCAATTCAAATTTACGTTTTAATCCCGTAAATTTCTTCCAACACTTTAAAATAGACACCTTTTAAGGTAATTAATTAAAAAGTAATTAATTAATGGAAGTAATTAATTAAAGTCAATTAATGAATTATATTAATCAAAGATGATTAATAATTATGGATTAATTAAGAATAATTACTTAATGTAATTAATAAATAATTAAAGATGTAATTAGGGATCGGGTTTGCTACATTACAGCGTGATAGGGGATTCTCGCTTCGCGGTTTGGTGGCGAACGGGAGACTCTTACCCCTACATGTCCCATTGAGGGGTTGGTTGCGAGTCGAGAGGCTGGCCGTAAAAGCAAATTCGAGGTACCAATGTAAGCCACGGTGGGGCTGGGATGGTTGAAAAGCCTACCAGTTGAGGCCGCTGTCGATGGTTGAAAAGCCTAGACCGTTACATTTGGTATTATTTTTAACACATTTTCCATTCCTGGAAAATCACTTCCAAAATGTATACTTGAATTGTTAAAATCAGTTACCAAATTCTCCATTCAAAATAAAATTTTGAAATCTATAAAAGTTTCCTGCATAACTTAAATCAAAAATTTCTTTTTAACATAAAGTTATTATATCAATACTTATAATAAAATTTCTCTTAGAAAACATAATACCAATTTATCTTTAAAATAATTAAATACCATAATTAGTTAATAAATACTTATTTTCCACTTAAAGAAAATTAAAGATAATATTTTTTTCTAAATATTCTAAAAACACATTTTTAAACTTTCCAGTTTATACTCTGAAAGTCCTCTTTCGAAACATACTTCATTTCCCAGTAAAAATACACTTTTGATCCTTTTAAAAATAATCTCACTATTATTTTTAAAACAATTTGCCCCTCTTGTAGAAATTCCCACCGGAAATCCATCTTTCAAAATTTATCCACCGATAAATATTCCATTTCATTTATAAACCCAGTTAATAAATTTCCATTCCTCATTTCCTTTTTAAAACACCATTTCAAAACACTTCAATTTCCAATCCAATTTCTTGAATTTAATTTCCTTAAATTCATATCTCAAAAATCGTTTTTCATTTCCCTTTTTACATCCCTATTTCATTTTATTGATATTTTAAAATACCAAATTATATTATCCAACCATAACACAGCATAACAAAATTCCAAATCAATCTATCATAGGATATCAGTGAATTATATCACAGATTATGAATATAATTTCTATATTGTGAGGAATCCAGTTGGATCCCAACAACCTGTTTCCCTGCATCCACAGATGTTAGCACACAAATAATATCGATCCAACCAGATAATAATCATCACATTCAACCAATCAATCAACCATTTAAATATACACTATTTAAATAAACTAGCATTCCAGATGTGAGTGAGATTAACTCACCTTGAGTTTCGAAACGCCGAGCGTTTAAATTTTAAATTAAATCGAGCCGTTCGATCTAATCCAAAATTTTTGCTTGCTCTAAACGTCTCCGGATCTGCTATAGCGCGTAGATCGCGTCGCTGCGATTCCGATGCTTCTTGATTTGTTGAATTCTGATAACGTACGCAAGAGATATTCAGTTTTAAAGATTTATATATATAATTTATAAAACAATTTCCTTTATTATACCAGAGCAAATCAAATCCGTTGATTCGAAGACCAAAGATCCAGGCCGCAACCCCCATCTTCCCAAACACGAGCGTTCTCAGGCTAAAATTGAACCCAACGTCACCCCTTTAGGGTTTGCTCGCCGCTCCTCCTCGTCGAGAACGACATCGATCAAACAACGCCGCTTCGAAGAACAAGTCATCGCGCACCCAAGGACGGAACAATGCCGAGCTCGGTCGCTCATTGATCCAGACCTCCACACCCCATCGATCTAGATCTCCACCGTTCAACTTGAAGAGCTCTGTGAGCTCTTCATCTTCGTAGTTGGAAGATTTCGCTAAAACTTGATGGATTGGTCGATAATTTGAGGCGAACGACGATGCTTCTCAGCCATTAAAACATAAGTAAGCGGCGGCTCTAGAACACTAGGGTTTCGTCCCAAAGAAAACATGTATATATATACGTATAACCCAATTATTTTATTATTATTCTCAATTTTAACAACTTTTACAAACGAACTCCAAATCACACGTGCCGCCAGGAGTTCATAAGGTTTTACCCATATTCCGAACACAATGGAACGTGTTTCGGAAGCTAATTTAATCATATGCGGAAGATAGCCTTTTTGAATCGATTTAAAATATTAAATTATCGATTTTAATTTCAACGCGTTTCTTACCCGTACGAGCAAACGGTAACTCCAAACGCTACGAAATTTGAAATCCGATAATAATTAACTATTATGGATCCAATGGAACTGATTTCGTCAAATTCCAAGACTGTGCCCCGGAAAGCTATTTTAACTCGTCTATAAATTCGAGCGATTTTCAAAATCGTCGAAATCATTTGAAATTTCACTTTTAAAATTTTACTAACCTAATTATAAATCCTATAGAATTTATATTCACATTATAAATCATCCCGATTCATTTTAAATCAAAATCTGATTATTTGCAATATTATTATATTAAATTCCATTATTGAATTCATTTAAAAATTCCAAATTTACCTCATCGACTCTTTGGTTCCATCCAAAAGTCCAAAATAAAAATTCAAATCAAACAAGACTTAAAATAAACCTTAAAAACCATTTTCATAACCATTTACATCCAGATTCACAAATTTCCCAATTTCAAATATTTAATTATTATTTATCCAAATCCAATTTAATAGTCATATTTGAAATTGTAATAAATCTTATTGATTTAACCAAAAATTCTTATTTCTATTCAAATTAAAATTCACATTCAACATTTAAAATGAATTAAATATTCAAAATCTAACGACCAAAATTCCGGGTCGTTACAGGTAATGTGTCACACACTCACTATACTACTCGATACTATTATAACAATATCATGTGAATGAATGTATATGTCCCTAGGTGATCCTTTGACCTCGTAAAGTCCTAACCAGTTTACTAATCGCATAAACATGTTTTATTATTTGTTATATTTACTTACTTTACTTCTTACATGGTAATGTGGACTTTTCTTTTTGTAATAATCATTAACATCTACCAAAATGTTGATACATATAATATCATATGGATGACCAAAAGTAAAAAGAATGATATCGTTTATGTGGTGATCTTGCGTAATGAATTCCTTACTTAACATTTAATATATTCCAAAGTCATGTATCCATCGTCGGTGCCCCAAATTGAAATGAGGATTTTTCCAAAACTCAGAACAATGTAACACTAAAGAATGTACCCATTTTGTTTTAGTAACACGGCAAAATAAAATCGTAGTCTTAACTATGGTGCCCGACCGGAACACACAGATGTAGAACTAACACATTTTACATAGCAAAAACATTTTTTATATTCCTTAAACATTTCTAGACACATAAAAATAGACTAAGAAATCCTCCTATGCTTTTGACCCAATGGTAACCTAGCATCTTAAACGCCTCCAACTCTTCGGTCTGTCAAGACGAGTACATGGGAGTCATGAGAAAAACAAATATCACTGATTCCATTATCAACAAACAACCTATTGAACTAAATTGACACATATTAATATACGTAATAAACTTTCAAATTAAATTTATTTAATGACTATATATGCTTACATATTTCTAAAACCAAGCCTCAAATTTTTTACTGGGTTGAACCCTTGGATTTTGTTGCTCAAATTGACTATTAAACAATTGATATTATTAAAATAAATATAAATATGATTGTGATATATAACACGATATTAACAGTAAATAAAAAAAAGTCTTTTACAAACCTTATAAGATCTGATTATCTATATATAACGAGAATATCAGAAAATGAAGCTTTCAAACTTAGAAAAGCATCCCTTATGTTTATTAAATTTTTAAAAACAATGAAGGGTATTTTTGCCATTACTCTTATCCCATGTTTTCGCCAGCATTTTTGAAATGTTCAAGCCCGCATCTCCTCGCCACTCACAATTTCATTTCCCCATGTTTTTTTCTAAGATCATTCTCATTCCCATTATTCTCAAACAACCCCTTGTAGTATACGTATACCTCATGGATTGCTTCAGAGCATGTTGGCACATCCACCGCTATAGAAATGAATGATTCGGTGGAAGATTCAGTATTGTATCCAATCATTTCTATGGTTCAGGAGCTACAGGTTTCTTTGTTTGGGATTCAATGAATTTTACTAAAAGTAGTTTTCTTAACCATTTCAAGCAAAATGATTTCTCCAATTTCATTTTTGTTCCTTTTATCAATTCATTTTTGAATTCTGTAAGAAGCTTACTAAAGGTTGTTTAATTAGATTTTGTTTTATATTAGGTTTCGTTTTTCAAATGATTGAGACAAGGATTCTATTTTCTTGCTATTTTGAATGATTGCTTCATTCGTGGGAACATTAAGGTGATTAAAATAATGTTGGAGCCATAAAACCTAAGGTATATAATGTAATGTTATCATCTCTACTAATAAAGCAAAAACCTGCAGATGTCGGTGAATCTTTTACTAAATCCCTAAAATATCCAATACTTTGCAAGAAATTAAATAACTAGATAAGTAATATTTGGTATGATTGTTTCCCGATATTGGTTGATTGCATATTTGGTTTTAGATATAACTTTAATTCATTATATTTTTTATCTATGATTTTTTTATTTGAGTTTTGTGGCTTCATATTTCATATTCCAAATATGTATGTTTATGGAGTTAGAGCAACTCCAACAGGTTGAATATTCTCGAATCCGCACCCAAAATCAAGCCCAACAGAGTGCGGGAATTTGTAATAGTGCAGAAAGGGGGGCCTTCGGGCTGAGAAATTGGGATAGAGTGAGGCGCCTGTTGGCCAGGCGCCTATTGGCCAGGCGCCTCATTTTCAGGCGCCTGTTCCACAGGCGCCTGTTCCACAGGCGCCTGGCAACAGTGACCCTGTTGCAACGAGGCGCCTGTTAAACAGGCGCCTACTCAGCTCCAACAGTCTTTTTTTTTTTGCTCCAACGGTCATTTTTCCATCTTCAAATATTACTCTCCCCTCTTCTTCCATTTCCAACCAATTTCCTTCCTCCATTGAAATTTTTTGCTGCTACTAATCTCAACTAAAAATGTACTCCGATTTCGACGTCGTTGCTGCAAGGTCCAGTTTTGAAGAATACGACTTACAAGACGTTACGATTCCGATTGGGAGAGAAGTAACTAATGCAAGTTGGAGCGCTGCGGAAGACTACAATCTTTGCTACATTTACTGTGCACTCTCAATCGATCCTATTCGAGGGACCGATCAAAGTGGTGAGTCTTTTTGGGGCAAAATTACTAATTGCTATAATCGGAAGAACATCGATCGAAAAAGAACGCTATCTTCAGTCAAAGGTCATTATGGAAAAATAAATCGTCAAACACAAACGTTCGATTCTCAAATGTTCAAGTTGAAGCAAACGAATCCTAGTGGATTTGGGAATGAAATGCATTTAGTAAGCTTTAATATAATTTCATTGTATTTTTTTAATCATAGTTCTCTAAGTGTACTAGTTATTTTTTGAACAGAGAATGGCCGCAAACAAGTTGTTCAAACAAATATATAAACCTGATAGTAAACAAGCACCACATTTTTATCAGTTCATGCATGTTTATGACATGTTGGTCGAGCACGTTAAATGGAAATCATCGCTTCAGAAAACCGTTCAACAAGTTCAATCAAACAGTGGTCGGGGTAAAACGCCTAGAGTTGGAGAAAGCTCCAGTCCTAGGGAATCCCAAGGAAGCTTCGATTTAGGATCAGAAGAAGGCCCATCCCCAACCGAAGATCATTTTGTTAGGCCACAGGGAGCAAAAGCGGCCAAAAAGAAGCAGACTGCTGTAGCGGATCAAGAGGAAATTAAAAAACTCATGCTTGAATCTGAAGAGAGATTTAACCGGGCAATGGACACTCGAGCAATGCAACACCAAGAAAAGTTATCAAGAATGGATCAACTTATTGCTGGAAACCGGCAAAGAGATGAAGATGCAATAATGTTTATGGATACGTCACACATGTCTGCAGAACAACTGGAGTATATGGAGCAAAGAAGGAGAGAAATTATGAGGCGTAGACTTGAAGAGGGTCATTAAATGAATTACCGTTTTTACAACCATTGTATCTTTAATTACCGTTATTTGTATTGTGTTCTTAATGCAAGCAATTATTAATATAAGTATTTTCATTGAAATTGCATTACATTGAAAAAAGATTTTAACAACATTAGGTTAATTATACATAAACAGATTACAATAACCGTAATAAGTAACAACAACATAAACAACAGTAGAAAAAGTAAGAACAGAAATATAGTTTCACTGATTTCCAGAAAACCCCCAAATATGATCTATGAGATCATTTTGTAGTCTTCGATGAAGTTGAACACTACGGTATGACATTTGGCTTTCTACATGAAACTCGAGTTCTAGTGCGCTTCCAATCATATCGTTGCGCCAAACATGCGGTGGTGTAGGAGCACCCTCGTAAAAGTAATCTTCTTCCATATCTCTTTCATCCTCTATAATCATATTATGTAAAATAATACAAGTGTATATTATTTTGGTCATTTTAACTGGTGACCAAAGTCTGCATGGATTACTGACTATGGCAAATCTAGACTGAAGAACCCCAAATGCTCTTTCAACATCCTTCCTTTGGCCTTCTTGCATCGCTGCAAACTTTGCTTGTTTATTGTTTTGTGGGTTAGGAATTGTCTTGACAATGGTACTCCATTTATGATATATATCATCACCAAGATAATATCCATGATCGTACGTGTTACCTCCTAAAGTAAAGGTACAAGGAGTTGATCTACCGTTTGCTATATCATTGAACAACGTAGATCGTTCGACTATGTTAAGATCATTGTTCAAACTTGGCATTCCAGAAAATGCATGCCATATCCATAAGTCATACGACGCTACGGCTTCAAGAATAATAGAGGACCTACGAGACTTACCCTGATAAGCTCCAGCATACGCCTTTGGACAATTCTTCCACTCCCAATGCATGCAGTCTATACTGCCTAATATTCCAGGCCAACCTCTACTACCATGCATATTTAATAACTTAACTATATCCGCCTCGTTTGGTCAGCATAAGTATTGATCACCGTAAATGTCCACGATAGCTTGACAGAAATGTTCCAAACACTCTAATACCGTGCTTTCCGCCACTTTCAAATTTTCATCAAGCGCGTCCGCCGGTCCGGCATATGCAAGCATTCTGAGTGCAGCTGTCATTTTTTGAATTCCAGTCAAACCCATTGTACGAGATGCATTGGGTTTGAAGATAAAGTATTTGTCATGCTGCTTGATACAGTGGAGGATTCTAAGAAATAGAGGACGCCGCATGCGGAATCTTCTTCTAAAATCAGCATCTGTGTAAGTAGGATTTGGAACAAAGTAGTCTTCCATCAGTCTGTCGTTGTGCCATGAATGTCTACGATTTTTATACCGACGACCAACAACTGATCCACCGTGTTGCCTACTCGATTGACCAACCTGTAGCGCAGCCATACTTAGTAGTTCCTTTTCGCGGTGAAAATGATCTTCCATCATTTCATCAAATTCGTCGTCGCTATCATCAAAAAATATATAATCTTCTGCCGCCATTTGTTATATTTGAAATTGTATGAAATAAGAATGAGCAATAATACTTCTCAGCATATAGCAAGCCTTTTATAAGTTAAATCACATGATGGCTTTCATAACAAAACAAACAAACATCTAAACTTTATTTACTGTTGAAGCAGTGTTCGTATCATACAACTGTATCCATGTTCTTAACATTTACTGTTGATGCAGTGTATCATCCCATCATACAACTGTAGCCATTCAACAGTAAATAAAGTTCTTAACATTTACTATTGATGCAGTGCATCATCCCATCATACAACTGTTGATGCAGTGTATCATCCCATCATACAACTGTAGCTATTTTCTTAACGCAATAATACAGAAAGAAACAAGTCAATGTTACTGAAACACCCAAACATTAATACAGTCAACGACAATACATACACTCCACAGTAATACACTCCACAATAATACAACCAACAAAAAGTACCACAACTAGGAATTAGAACTGACACTAAGAAACTCAACGAGAATACACTCAACTTATGGATATCCAAATCGTTCTAGCCAATTTTGACGTATGATATAAGCCTCATGTCCAGTGAATGTGTTGTGATATTTGAGAAAGTAACGACCTTCAAATGTGGAACGGGTTGGTTCGAACAAATTTTCAAATATAACCTCATTGATAACTATACTGTACCGCGTACAGGCGTTGTAGAAGTTCCCATAAGCAGTCCTCAACTCTACCTTCGTACGTCTACTTCTACACTCAACATTGTTATTGTAAAGTTCAGCAATAGTGTCCCAAAACTGAGTTGCCATTATCTCTTCATCGTCGCACATCTGATCAGTTTGTATAAAAAAAATTACTAACTGTTTCAATTTCGTAGCTGAAAATATTATGTTACACATTGATTGAATTTATCGAACTTTTAAATGTTGTGACATTTGAGTATAAAACTTTCTCTTAAATAAAGAGGTCGTGATCTGCATCAATAAAATGAAGCATGAAATTAACGTCCACGTGTCAAACATCCATAAACTGTTTGACAAACAAACACAAATGTGTTTGTTACTTCAAAATCGTCACACTTTCAGTACATATACGCTCAATAATAAACAAGCGTAAATTAAAATCAACACAATGCAATACTCAACATAAAATATAATCGCCACAATGCCATAACATATAGACAATCACATATAACAGTAGCATCATCACCAACATATAGACAATCACATAATAACACAGTCTAAAACATCTAAATGCAGCACATCAGTCTATGTGATCAGAACCGCTATCAATCTCCTCATCGTCTCCACAATCGTCGTCACTGTCGTCGTTGACGTCATCAAAGTCGTGAGGCTGAGGTCCGGCATGGAGCTGCTCCTGAAGCTGCTGAATCTGGGTCTGTAATCCCTGTATCTGCGCATCATACTGAGTCTGCTGCTATTGGACCGCAGTTTGGTAACTCTGATACATCATCCCTGTATAATCGAGCGTCATACGCTCAAATGCAGCAATCATCCGTCTATCATAATCCATGTACTGAGAAAACTGATATGCGCATAAGAAAAATTATACATAGGTGGATAATATAATGATAAGTAAATTAAAGAAAATTTAAAACTCATACAAACCTGCTGAGGCTGATACAATCCGGCGGATGGTATACCCGTAATAGCGTCGTCTGTAGGATACTGCAAGGGATACTCCACCACCTGACCGTGTACATCATACGCTCTAAACGAATGAGGGGGGGGTCGAAAGTAGGAGGCTGCGTGTACTGAGATGATGTAGGCTCAAAGGTGGCAGCCGGTAGTGGAACTCTACCAGAAGAGGTACGCGGACCAATATGATCGGAGTTCAAACCTCGAATATAATCAGGTAAAGCATAAGCACGTGGGGCTACTCGAGCCCAATATGAATCAAAGTCTCCCTGAACTGTAAATGGCTCACCATCCACCCATCTCGCACCCCTCATCGCATGAATATAAGCTGGTCCAACCCGAATATCACCATACATATCATCCCATGGTAGCGGATCTGATGGGATGCGAACTATACCATACAACTGTAGCCAACACCGATCCCCTAAATACCATATGAATGGACATGTACGAACCTGAAAGCAAATCTTGCGTCGCGACATGGATAACTGAAAAGTGAGTGGATGATCAGGACCGGGCTCTAGGAACTGTAAGTACTGATCCCATGGACGAATGATAATGTTACCACGCCGCCTCATATCCATCTGATGTCTAGCCTCCATCAACTCATTGTGCACCCCTTGTGCAACACAGGACAAATGCATAGGAGGACCCCAACGACGCAATCTAGGAAAGTAAATATAAGGTGTGGCATTCGCCTCTACAATAAGTCGGGGGTGCATATTGGCAGTATACCCGTAGTACCAAAATGGAAGAATGTACCAAAAGCCATACATCTGTCTAGACTGCTGAAGCGCATATGTATCTAATGCTACGTACAAATAACCAATAATAGCGGTACCGTAATCATATATATGTAGTCCATCCACATCTACTAACCCAGCCAGAAAACCAAGTCTAATAGTACCCTTATTGTTACTAAAAAATATAGACCCAAAAAGGTATAATATGAATGCACGAATAACGGGAGTGTGCATATCCTCAACGGCCATGTACTCTACTATATAACGCTGCAAACAAGGGAGAGTAACAGCTCCTCCTCTAACCTCCTCATCGGCCAAAGTCGGTAAATAAGCTGAATATGACTCGAACTCCTTAAAAGAACTATCAAATGGAACAGGAAGACGGTCCGGTCGACCAACCTCTATGTCGGTGAGCATATAAAAATCTAGAGGAGTCAATCCTAGCTCAAAATCAGGGAAATGAAATGTGTGAGTGGTAGGCCACCATCTCTCGGTGAGGGCCTCTACCAGGCAACGATCTACATGTGCAAATCTAGAAATTCACCAAAAGGTGACGCATGTAGCCTATTCAAAATCGGCTGCGGTAACTTATCAAAATACTCAGACATACACCTATACCAACTACCTCGCATCGCTACGTGACGAACCTAAAAAATTGATTCTTTAGTGTTAAAATAAACAAACAATTATCATACATATACAGTTACACGGTTGTTCATCAAGCAATAAAGAAATAAACGTATACTTGTGGCGTCGCTATAGCTGCAGTAAGTCGATGCGAAACGGTAGGAGGCAAGTCGTGTAAGGATCGAAGATCATCTGGAGTCACGGTAGCATCAGGAGGGACATGAGCTGGTCCAATATTGACATCGGTCGCATATCGAACGGTGTGTCTACCAGTTTTGACCGGACGTGGCGGCATTTGGATGCAAAAAAGAGTAAAAAAGTTAAAAAAGAAGAGTTTAGAAGGAGGAAAATGGGGGGAAATGGCTGATTTGCGCCTGATATAGGCGCAAACACCAGGCGCCTGTTGAACAGGCGCCTGGTCAATAGGCGCCTGACCCCATTTCCCTTGTGGAAATGAGGCCTCCAACATTTCGGAGTGTGGAAAATCCGATTTCCGCACTCCGAACTGTTGGAGTTGCTCTTAAAGACTGGACTGTAGTGAAATCACATGCTTTTGCTATTGAATTAAATACTGAATAGTATATTTAGTTTCTGTCTATATAGTTCTACTAGATAGGATATTTGCACGTTCAAGTCAGTTTGTTGTATTTAGAAATTTGTGTTCACTCTAAGAAGTATCAATATTTCTCCTTTTGAATATCAATTACTAATTTACTTACATGGGTTCACGATTGACATATTATGGATTAATACTTCTATTTGTCTAACATTATGACTTGGAAACCAGATATATAAATAAATATATATTTGTGATATAGGTTTTAAATACCATTAGGAAGACTAAGCTAATCCCACTCACAGACTTGCTCTCGACACTCTCCAAGAAAAACGACACTCACTAATTTTTAAATGTTGGGCAATATTGACCCTTCTAGAGGACAAGGATGCTACTTACGCAACCACATCACTTCACAATTTGTTGAACCATTTTTTAACATGTGCATATTGCATAAAGTTATAATAATTGAATATTTGCTCACATTAATAACTACATAGGATAGATGGTTTTTTTTATCTACGGTAGCTCATGTGACATTAAATATTGCAGTACTTATGTCTTTTTTTGGCTATATATTCATAGAAAATTGATGTTAGTATATGACCAGGTGGTATTAAATGGCTAGCTAATATCAAGGACATGAGTTCGCTATAAAAATGGGATATTTGCTCATAGTTATAAGTTATAACTTTATAGGATAGATGGATTTTTTAACCGTTGTAGTTTATGCAGTGGCGGCCCAACCAATTTAATGCCCAAGCCACACTAGATTTCGGTTGCCTTTCAACACTGACAATAATAACTATTAATTTTTAGCATTGTAACACAATGTTAAACCAAAAGAAAAAATTATCACATAAAATCAATTGGACTAACACTATTTGATTCAAAAAATGTCAAATACTAGTTTCTCATACAAAATGCTACAACTTTTCAAGAAGTTCAAAGAAAAATATCTCTTTCTGCATTTTTTGAAGCAAAATCTTCAATTAAAGTGTCGTAATCAAATTTCTCCGAAAACAAACTTTCAATTGAGATCATTGCTGATCCATTTAATTTCTCTTGTGACATGGTTGTTTGAAGATAACTTTTGATCAACTTTAATTTAGAAAAATCTTCTATTAAAGTTTAAACCTCACTCGATCTTTATGGTCTTCATTTTTCGGCATGGTATCTAATAATATATTTAAATCAAATTAAGTTGCAACGAATTGTTTTATTAGTATAATCATTGCTTTTAAAAACTCAACATACTTTATAACTAAATCAGGATATTTCCTAAAGTTTTATTCAATAATTCTCAAATACCATTTCACTAATTAGAACATAAACATATAATATAAACATATACCGTTTAAGAATTTGAAAAATAAACAATTCCAACTTTTATTTTTATTTAGCTAATAAAAATATGAATCACTCCAAATGTTGCTATTATTCCAAAATACCATTTCACTAATTAATTAAAACATAAAAACAAACCATTTCAATTTCCAAACTTTACTATTATTTAGGTACTATTCAAAACAAATTTCATAAATCTATTAATAGAGACCCCAATTTCACCAATATGAATAATATGCAAATTTAGAAAAATAAAAAAAGCACAAAATTTAACCTGGATTTCAATTTGCATAGGGACTGGAGAAGGACTAGGGAATAGAGAGGCGGTGCTAGACTATTGGAGGAGTGTGATGCTAGCTTTAGTGGAGGAGAATGGAGGAGGTTGACTGCAGAACAGCGAACGCGATTGGAGAAAGTTGAAACGAGAACCCTATTTTCTGTTTGAACGAAGGAGAGATTGAGCGCAACTGTGTGCTTGCGCATTTGTTTGGGCTGCTGTGTATTATTAGGCTTTTTTTTGGTTGCCCCTACCCAGTGGGTTGCCCCAGTTCGCGGGCTTGCTGGGCTGCCCACTGGGCCGGCTCTGAGTTTATGTGACACTAAATAATGAATATTGTTGTTTATATGACATTTTTTGTTTGTTAAGTCTGTTTTCATCGAAAATTAATGATAGCATATGTGGAAGAGGTGGGTTGCTCATCACTTTTGTTCATGATCTCAGGTTGCATTTCTAGATTGGTTGATGAATGATTTTTTTGACAAAGAAGATGAAGATAGGATGATTCTTGAGTTTGCAAGAACTGTAGAGATGGATTTTAAAAAAAATGGAGTTTATGTGATAGTTTTATGAGGAAGAAGAGGAACTGATACCAGACGTGCACACTTATGCAAGAAGTTGTGCACAAATTTCATGTACACAACCAGAAATTGATAATTTGACAGAGAATGTGTCAAGAAGAATCAAGAAATGACAGTTTTGGATTTATATTTGTAAAAGAAAATGAACAATGTATAAAATGAATCAAGAAGTTATGATTGAATTTGCAGATATTCAAGAACAGTAAGTAAAGAAATTCAAACTGACAATTGCAATTACCAGACCCAATACAAGAAAGAATTATATGAGGAATATAACAAAGATAATTGAATTGACAAATTACTTTCAGGATTTAGTAACAGTAAACACTGATGAATATCAAGACAAGAACTTATGGATCAAGACAATTTAATAGCAGATTCAAGAACAAGCATTATTTAACAGAGAAATGGCAAAGTTAGGTAGTAGCAATAAGAAGATCAGAATATAAGAGAACTGAAGTATTATGTATATAACAGAAAAATATACACAACAAAGCCTTACAATTCAAGAATTAAGCAATAGGATATGAACAGAGGAATTAAGCAGGATGAATATTGAAGAAGACAAGTCTCAAACAACAAAATGGCAATAGAATCAACAGAGAACAGAAATGCAACTTTATTTCAATTTCTTCACACCTCTTACAGCCATCAAGACACCTCTTATATATACAAGTCAGAACATTATCACAAATACCTTGCCTACCCAATCCATGCAAGCCCAAATACCACAGACGACCCATTACAACATATATCAACATACACAACATTTTAGCTTTACATAACACTGCTACCATACCCTGTACAACTCCTCACAGCCAAAAATACAAAACGTATCAGTTGTGCACGTGCACATATGCACAGACTGATATGCTCCTTCATCTTACTGCTCCAGTTTCACTATCCACCATACTTACTTCTGACACCTCACTGGTACCTTCCAGCGCCTTTCCTGGCGAATCAGTGATCAATAAAGAGGAGCTTGACATTTCCTTCCTTCTTTTAGCATTTTCCAGAGACCGCTGACAACCTTCTTTCTTCAAAACCATGTTAACCACCCCTTGGCTGTTACAATATGACCATATGATATTGATTTGCTCAGCTAATATAAAGGACATAAGGTCGCTGGAGCTTGAAGGCTAAATTATGTATGTACCGTTGTATCTTAATTTGGAATTCTACTGATCACCAAAAATTGATTCCTATGATATCTTAAAATAAAGTTCGATGTAATAGATCTTTAGCTATTTGCAAGTTACAACTAATGAAATGAAAGCAACAAAGGTGTTGTGTTTATTTCTTTATATGCTTAAGCGATAATCCAAATGATAAACTTAAACTTACCTCAATATTATAATTGTAACAAAACACGATTTTTTTTGAAATTTCTTTGGTAAAAAAAAAACACGAGTTTGCTTACAAAAATACCTATGGGAAATGAGTGCTCAAGGCCGAAGTTTCAAAGGGCTGGAGTTTGAACCCATAAAACATCAAAATTATGTTACTACCACTTTCACCATTTATTATCAAAAAATTTCTATGTACATGTGCATTGCACGTGCATGAGTACCGGTCTATATAATTGAGAAGCAACATTGTTCTAGCAATGGCAAACTCAACCTTTTTTCCTTCAACCTCAGACTATTCCTCCTTCTCCAAGCATCAGTCTTATCTCCCCGCTTCAACCATCGACCAATCCTTCCTTTCCAAGCAGCGACTCTAAAAATAATGCCTTCTTTTTAATCCTCATAGGATAACATTAGTGGGTTACAACTGTAGTCTCCAAATGTTCACGTAAGCTATTTCATGGACAACCTATTTGAAATTTTAATTTTAGTGTAACTGAGTTTGCCAAACATATTTTGAAATGCTTTCAATGTTAAAAGGTATGTTCAACTAATAAATTTTGAAATGTAGTAGACTGCTGACTTTTGAATTCAAAGTACAGTCGACAATTCAAGCTATGTCAATTGGTTCAAAGTCTAAAGAACTGAATAAATCTGGAGCTGGATTGAGATTCATTTTATGTGAATACTCTGACTTCATCTTGTTTGATATTTTTATTTTATGGCTATGCTATTTTTTCCCTCCCAATTTGAAAGGAGGAATTTAGGCCAAATATTTTGACGGTAACGATTAAATTTTCTAAGAGGGAAGAAAACTGAAAGGAAAGAACCAGTGGAAGTACTTGGACGTGTCTAACAAATCTTACGTTCAAATGCATAATACACTTACGTTTACATTGATATTAAAAGTAACATCAACAGACCTCCTAACATCCACCAGTCAAATTGCATGACTTAAACAATAAAACATATGAAGATAATGAAACCCATTAATAAAATTTATGTTTTTTAGCAACATTAAAACAAGATGTTAAAAAAATTGAATTCTAAAGGCATATCAAAATTTGAGGTTCCTTTGAACTCAAATTTAATTACTAAATTTAATTATACATATCAAAATATAATTACTAAATTTAATAAATTAAATTAGAAATTAAAAGACTGTCACAGTTAGCAAAATTGCTAAGAAGGATAATACCAGATTTTATTTTTCTCCCTCTAAAAATGACAAATGATTTTATTAAATCAACGCCCTATAGTACTTACCTCTCTACTTTTTTCATTGCAACTCGACGATAGAATTTTGTTCAAGAAATGTGATTCTCCGTTATCATACCAAGTTAACATTAATTTGTATGCATTAACATTATCATGATTAATGTCTAATTGAGCATCTCCAATCGTTTTCATCTTCAAAGTTACATTTTGTGCCACTACAAAATATAACTTTAGTACACATTTAATGTAAAATATGTATATGAAGCAAAATGAAGAATAATACTTTATGTAGCTACTTTCTTTTGGTATTCAGCTTCCATATGTGCACAGAATTGTGCAACTTCTTTCTCATAATTAAACTTTTTTCGCTGTTCGACTCACGGTCCGGTTATTAAAACTATGCTTTAAAGCTTACCTAATAAGAAGGTGAAAATCATCAAGTAAATTTCAAATACAGTCGAAAGGTAATGGTTTTTACATTGTTATTTGAAAAAAAGAAGATTGACAATGTATTAGCGGAGGTCCATATTTCTATGATGCGAGATTGATGATGATGAGAAAGTGGTTTCCAGGCATAATGTTAAGCAAGGAATTTCTATAAAGTTTATAAACAATACCTATATGGGTTAGATTTCAAGCCTTGACATTGATTTCTAGTTCAAAAAGGGGATTGGTCGAATCGCCTCACTAATAGGAAAACCCATAAAAATGGACCAAGTCACTAGTTGCATGATTCACATCTAGGGTTCTAATTGAAGTTAAAGCAGATTTCGCAATTCCAAAATCTATACCAGTCCTAGACGAAAATGACAACTTGTTTTGGCAGGAAGTACAACACGAATGGAAGCCAACCAAACGCCAAATCTGTGGTTGCTTCGGTCATCTATGAAAGCATTGCAGTTTGAAAAGAACATGGGTTCCAAAACGTCGTATAAATTCCAGTATCAATGATACTGCAATGCAAGTTAACTCTAGCATAGGCCTGTCCACGAATGCTTTCGGATGCGAATAGTGTCATGTCTACACCCACATCCGAAATCATTTTCGGATATCGGATATCCGCATCCGCGGATACAGATGGATATCGAATAATTATCATATCTTCTAACAACCGATAAATCAAGAATTATAAATAAAAAAAATTGGTTTAACATAAATATTTTTCAGTCTCATTTATTATAGTTTTAAAAATTAACAAATATAATGATAATAAATAGTTTCGAGCAGTTAAAATGAATTAAGTGCATTGCATATAATATAAACTACTGACTTAATAAAATAATAAACAAATATCTTTCACTGCACTAAAATACACATAATTTGAACTATAATCTTCACAAAAACCGAACGGATAATTTTCGGATGCGGATGTCTTCGTATCCGCATCCGTTTTTTTGGATATCGGATATTTATTCGTTTTTTGAATGCGGATGCAGACAGATTTCGAATTTTTCGGACATCCATTGACAGTCCTACTTAGCATGGAAAATCAAAATGAAAATACTAATAGTCTGGCTAACAATCACAATAAAAGTATTACATATCAAAGAAAAACAATGCTAACTTAACTCCTCAAGATGACATTATGATAGAAACTCGTGCTGAGAATATAGACAAAAATGAGACTGGAATACCAAAAACGCTTGAAATTCACTCAGAAAAATGGGTCTTCAACCCTGCAGCCAAACAAGTTAACGGTAAAATCTCTCAAGCCACTCTGAAGCAGTCAGCAGTATGCAATCCTTGACAATGACCGTACTGCAAACATAATACCATTGTGTTAAATACAAACGCTGAAACAATTATGGTACAAAATCACAATCAGAGGCATACAAGAAGATCCCAAAATGAAGAAAACATGCTGAAAACCAAAGTTAACAATGAGAATGGAGTGATGGACAACCCCTAGTGGTCTATTCTAGTTTCTCACATAAAATCAAAAGCCATAAAGAGTAAAAAGAGCAAAGTGAGTTCCCATAGTAACTCCGATACTAAGGGCAACACTTCATCAATCTAGTATGTCAGTGTTTGTATGGAATGTCAGGGGATTAAACTCCTCCACAAGAAAAGGGCTACAGCCTAGTTTTGTTAAAATAGTAGAATATAAACTACAAAATGAAAATATACCACAATTTGTAACTCAATAAGAGCTAATTGGGTATATTCTACAGTTCAGACAATTCTTTAGAGTCATCATCATGTAGGACACAAACATATGGAGCTGTAATATAATTCATACTTCATAGTGATGAACAAGTTATATCCAGCATTTTGCAAAATAAAGGTGGCATTACTATCCTAATTTCTGTCATATATCGGTTTCACACTCATAATCAGAGAGCAAAACTTTAAGAATACATCTTTGAAACTGCCAATAACTGCACTATCCTATGGTTGCTATGTGGAGATTTCAATTGGTTGTGTACAATTCAGCCAGAATTGGCCAAAGCAATAACTCAAATAATGCAGATCCTGATTTTTTTAATACTATAATTTATACTGGTATTTGAGAAATTCACTACACAGGTAATCATTACATACATAGAGGTGATAAAGACAACAACACACATAGCAAAGTTGATAGATGTTTTGCAAATAATGAATTCTGTCACAGGCTTAAGTGTGCATACGCTCATGTTCTAAATCACTCTACCAACGACCATGCCCCTACTTTTATTTTATTTAAGGGACAAACTGCTCAAAAATCAAATTCCCCCTTTAGATATAGTAATGTTTGGATAGAAAGCTCTGGGTATAATGATATTGTGAAACATGCTTGGCAGAATTACAATAACAGCCAACCCCCTATACAACTTTCTTTGCAAACTTAAAAATGTTAATAGTTAAAAGAATGGAATAAGGGTAAATCAGGCATAATTGTTTAATGATCTTAGGGATAAAAACAATGCATTATATTTGCAATTTGCTAGATAATTCCATAAATGAAGATATCATTCTACGATACAGGCAAGGTTTACTGAACCTTGAACTTGTGATGCATAGTCATGCCATTGAAAACAAGCAAAAATCTAAAATTAAATGGTTACATGATGGAGACCACCAGTGCTCCAAGTTTTTATATACATACATGTCTACATCCAAAAAAAAAAAGGAAAAAAAAAAACATCAAATAGCTAATAGACAGCAATTGTTGCAGTAGCAGTAATCAAGAAGAAGTAGCACAAAATGTGGTACAATACTTCAGTTTACTTTTACAATGCAGACCATGTCCAAATAGAATTTCCAAAAATTATTTGCAAGAAAAATTTGTCCCCTCAAGCTGGAGAAGAGCTAGATTCAAGCACTACAGAAGAAGTTAAAAGGGCAAATTTTCAGATCGATGATGACAGCGGCCCGGGCCTGACGGTTTTGGAGCCGAAATTTTCAAACAGTACTGGGACATGATTAAGGACCATCTCACTGCTGTCATGAAGTGTTGAAAATATGACTCATATCTATCAGCATATAGAAGAAAATGGAAAATATGACTCAAATCTATCGGCATATAGAAGAAAAAGAAAACAAATCAATTAATTGATTGGTTAAATATACAATAAGAGTAAACAAGATATAAGAGATATGTGCATCTTTCCATAGAAAGAGATAGATATCTACATTAAATCAAAGACAAATAAAATCTTGGAAAAATGAAAATGTTTCAAAATTTAAAGGAAATTGATTGTCTACTTTCCTAAGTAATTGCATTTCTTCTTAAGATTCAGCTTCATTCTACTTCTATTTAAATAGGCCTTAAGCTATTGGAAAAACATCTCGTTCTTCTCAAACAATAGTTCCTCTTAAATATTCTTCTATAGATTTGTAATAGAGATAAGATTTCGCGACTTTAAGAAATCTCAATCATTTTATAATCTCTCCTCTCTAAATTTGTGAAGTAATAAAATTGTTGGATCTCCATAGACGTAGGATACAAATCCAAACCATGTTAAATCTTCTGTATCTTTTCTTTTTGTTATTTGATCTTGTGTGATAGCGTAATTAATATTGAATTTGCATTAGTGTTCAATGAACAAAACTAGATCAAGTTTAATCGCTTCCGCATATTAGTGATAAATCCTTCTTCATATTTTTTCACTACAGTTTGGTATCGGAGGCAGTGTTTTTGTTCTGTTTGGGAATTCAAGGCGAATTCTAGAAAATCTATTGGTAGATTTAGTTTTAATTATGGTGTTACACATTTTGATGGAAAGAGAGATTTTGGAACTTGGAAGATGAAAATGGACGTAGTATTGAAGAAGGAGAAGACTTATAAGATTGTTTCTACGTCTGAGAAATTGAATGACATTGAGGCAGATGTTTTGAAAGAAATGGAAAATGAAGCAATAATCCAGTTGAGTCTTTCAGATGAAATTATTAGAGAGTTTCCTCAAAAGAAGACGACGAAAGAATTATGGGATCCATTATCTGATGCATATCATGATAAGTCTGTCACAAATCGGATTATTCTTCAACAACAGCTCTATTCCATTAACATGAAGCATGGAGCCAATATTACGGAGCACATTGATGCTCTTACTACCTTGGTTATGAACCTTAAGGCAGCAGACATTGAGATTAAAGATGGGGCTCGAGCAGTGATCCTCTTGTGTTCTTTGCCTAAGGAGTATACTCATGATATATGATTGCAGTAAGATTAGTCTATCAGATGTTAAGGCTGGTCTTCATAATGAGGCATTCAGAGATAGATTGTCGAGAGCTAATATAAACAGTGACTCAAAGGGCTTATCTGTTCAGAGAGGTAAAACTTAAGGCAAGTCAAAGTATGGTGGAGGTCGAAATAAGTCAAGGTCTCAGTCTAGGGGGCCTAATCGATTGACTTGCAATTATTGTAAAAACGGGATACTATGTAGCTCAATGTCTCAAGTTTGAAGGACGAAGAAAAGACTCAAAGCAGGCTTTAGTGCCTACTGCAGTGACATCAAATACAGAGAGTGATGCTGATGTGTTTACAGTTTCTAGCTTTTTCAGGAAGAACAACTTATAGCTTATTGATTATGACTCATCCTATCATATGATACCTAATTGGAACTGTTTCTCTACATACCGTGAGATTGATGGAGGAGAGGTTCTAATGGGCAATGATACTTCTTATTGTGTAGTTAGTGTTGGTAGTGCGAAGGTCGGAATGTTTGATGGTATTATTCGTACGATTACTGATGTTAGTTGTGTACCTAATTTAAGAAGCTTGATTTCTGTTGGGGCTTCTGTTCTTCGGTTGGTTCAAATTCTTCTAGATTGTGGTATTTACAGATGGGCCGTATTGGTGAGCGTGGTTTGGATGAGTAGAGAAAGCAAGGTTTGATTGATGGTGTTCATCATTCAAAGCCTGGCTTTTGTGAGGAGTGTATTTTTGGCAAGCAAGCAAAGATTTCTTTTGGTCCTGCAGAGCATTAGACGAAGGCTGTTTTATAGTATGTTCATACATATGTTTGGGAGCCCTCCCCTTGCTCATCTTTGGGTAGAGCCAGGTATTTTGTTTCATTTATAGACGGTTTCTCTTGTAAAGTTTGGGTATACTTTCTACAATCTAATAGACTTTTGACGGGTTTCGAAAGTGGAAATCTATTGTTGAGAGCAGCCAGGGAACAAGTTGAAAGTTCTCTATTTTAATAATGGCGGTGAATTCATATCACAAGAATTCATTTATTTTTGGGAGGCCGAAGGCATTAAGAGGCATTACATCACATCCAGCGACCCTCGGTCTAATGAGGTTGCTGAAAGGATGAATCAGACATTGTTGAAGAGAACTCGTTGCCTCAAATTGACAGCTAAGTTGAAGAAGGAAATTTAGGCCGAAGCTTTATCTATGGCAGCTTTCATCATCAACCGCACACCTTCTACTGCCATTGACATGAAGATCCCCGAAGAAGTATGAAAAGAAGAGCCTGTTAGTTATTCGTTTCTCGGAATGTTTGGATGCTCAGCTTATGTGCATGAGAGCAGAGGCAAGCTGAAACCTAGAGCTCGCAAGTGTATATTTCCAGGTTATAGTAGAGGAGTGAAGGGATATGAGATGTGGTGTCCTATCAGCAAGAAGATTATTACCAGTAGGCATGTGACTTTTGATGAGAATGCTATGTTGAAGGTGGAGCCTTCCTCATTCGATGACAGTATCAGAACAGATTTAGAATACCAAACATAAGGCAAGTCATCTTCAGATTCTTTCCATAGAGGTACAGATGGTATTTCCAATGACACTGTGGTTAATGAGGATAGTACAAATGTTAGTACAAAGGATCAGACTCAAGGTGAAGCTTGTTTAGAGACTTTGGGCCTGTTAGACAGAGGAAGGAGCCTAGTTGGCTTGATGATTCTGTTGGATTGAGCATCGAAGACATTGACTTCGATGACATAGGAATATATGGATTGAATGTTGTTCATGATGAGCCCAGAGATTATAGAGACGCTATTGCATCAGTTGATAATTCCAGTTGGTTAGTTGCAATGGAATATGATATTGAATCTTTGTAGAAAATCCATACTTGCAATTTGATGCCACTTTCCACTGACAAGAGGGCAATTGGATGTAAGTGGATCTATAGAGTGAAAGATGGCGACAATGATAATTTCAAATACAAAGCAAGGTTAGTAGCAAAGGGGTACGTTCAGAAGAAAGGGGTAGAGTATCATGATATCTTTGCTCCAATTGTTAGGCATACATCCATTCTGGCATTAGTTGCTCATTATGATATGAAACTTGAGCAACTAGATGTCAAAACTAAATTCTTGCATGGTGAACTAGATGAGGAGATTTTTGTGTAGTATTTTCTATAGATACAGGGATAGCTTTTGGTTTCGGCTATTGATTTTGCAGTGTTGCTGTTTGGAGGAGATTTTTTACTCAGTGGATGCTTATTTTGGAGTTAGCAGTAAATGGATCGTTTGCTCTAGTTATGCTGGTTCATACTCTAGTGGAGCTGCATATTGATATTATGTTATGCAATTTGATGCACTAGTGTTTGTATTAGGTACTTCTAACACTTCATTATTGGACGGTGGCCTTGTCGGAGTTCGATAGCGAAGTGTACCAGGTGGTGGCTTTACCGGAGCTCATTTTAGAGGTTACCTTGAGTGGTTGTTTCTTAAGAGGGATATTCAACAGTTTTTTTTAGAGATTTTTGTTTTTGTATGTTTTGTTACCTGTTAGGCATGTTGGCAGCTCTTATATTTTTTGTGTTATATATATGTACATGTTTGCTCTCCTCTATTAGAGGATCACACATTTCTCTCAAAAGAAATAAGATTAAATATATGTAAACTATTTAAAATGCATAAAAGACTTAATATATAAATGTGGTAATAAATAATTATTAATATAATTTATATAAAAAAAATATTCTCGGCCAACTTATTTTTTTTAAATTCGAAACTAATTTTTATTCTTAAGAATATATATATATATATATATATATATGTGTGTGTGTGTGTGTGTTAAAATCACTTATATGTGTGTGTGTGTGTGTATACATATATATAAATGACTGGAAACAATGGTTAAGCTATTATTAATTAAAATATAATTGTATTATATTTAAATAGATTTTGAAAAAAAATTAGAGCCAAAAGCTTCTTATATATGTTGAATTTATGCGATTCATATATGTGTTTGATGTGAAGATTCGGTAGAGCTATGCATTGGAAAGCATTGGAGTTGGTTGGAGGAAGAAGAGTAGTCAGAAGAGGAGAAGTTCCCTGCACGCTGAAACTTCCTGTAGACGTCTGACCTACCCAGGTCAGACGTCTGACCTACCCAGGTCAGACGTCTGACCCTGTTTCATAATGTTTTCCGAAACATTCTGCAGACGTCTGACCCCCCTGGTCAGACGTCTGAGGCGACGAAAAGTTATTTTCCAGTTCCGAATTCTGAAGGGCAATTTTATAAATTCCGGAGCTTGGTTCTCTTAACTGATGGTGCAGATTCTTTTGACGTGGATGGATGATTTAGATCATTTAGGTCACCTATATATTGTCTCCTAATCATCTTCCAAATCAAGAGATTAGGTTTTAATCAGATTTCCAATAATTGTAATTAATAGAAACTCTAACGAAATCAAATTAGGGGTTTTCTATTTTGAGTGCTCTATTATTAATCTCTTCAATTGAGTAATTTATTAGAGAGAGTCTCCACCTATTGTATCTCTCTAATTATTGTATTAGCTTGTAATCTCTGGTGATAATAATAAAAGGGTTATTGGGTCTCCGTGGACGTAGGATCTTCATATCCGAACCACGTTAAATCTTCTGTGTCTCTTGTTTTTCATATTGTTGATTGTGTTCTCATAATTGATAATTTAAGTTGCAATGGTATTCAAATAGACAATACTAGGTCTTGATTTGAAATCGCTTCCGCAGTGCACCGTGGTGTTGAATTGTTATCAATCCCCAATTTTTCACTACAATATATTTATATTTAAACATTTTAAATGTGTATGTGTGTATTCGTAGGATTAAAATTACTATAAATGATTTTAAACTATGTAAATACAATTAAATATTTCAAAAATTAAAAATAAATTATGAATAAATATATATGGTTGAATTGTTATCAATCCCCAATTTTTCACTACAGTTTGGTATTAGAGCTGGTGTTATTGTTCCGTTTGGATATTAATGGCTACTTCAAGTAAATCTATTGGTAGATCTGGGGTCAATTATGGACTTACTCGTTTTGATGGAAAGGGAGACTTTGGAACTTGGAAGATGAAGATGGAGGCCGTATTAAAGAAGGAGAAGACTTTTAAGATAATTTCTACGCCTGAGAAGCTGAAAGAGTTAGATAGTGAAACTTTAGAAGAGATGGAAGATGAAGCCCTAACCACCATCCAGCTAAGTCTTTCAGATGAGGTTCTTAGAGAATTTTCTCAAAAGAAAATAGCAAAGGAATTATAGGATGCATTATCTGATGCATATCAGGACAAGTCTCTCACTAACAGAATAATTCTGCAACAACAACTCTATTTGTACAAGATGAAGCCTGGAGCTGATCTCATGGAGCATGTGGATGCCCTAACCACCTTAGTAATGAATTTGAAGGCAGCGGAAGTTGAAATTACAGACGAGGCTCAAGCGGTAATCCTTTTATGTTCCTTACCTAAGGAGTACACTACTTTTGTTAATTCTATGATTTATGGTTGTAGTAAAATTAGCCTATCTGATGTTAAAGCTGGACTTCATAATGAAGTGTTGAGGGATAGATTAGCAAGCACTAGTTTAGACAGTGATACGGAGGGCTTATCTGTTCAGAGAGGAAGAAGCCAAAGCAAGTCAAAATATGGTGGAGGTCGAAATAAATCAAGGTCTCAGTCTAGGGGGCCTAATAAATTGACTTGCAATTATTGTAAAAGGCCAGGGCACTTTGTAGCAACTTGTCCTAAGCTTGAAGGTAGAAGACGAGACCCAAAGCAAGCTTCAACATCTACCACTGAGAAGTCAGATACAGAGAGTGATACCGATGTGTTTACAGCTTCTGGCTCTTCTGGGAAGAGAAACCTATGGCTGATCGATTCTGGCGCATCCTATCATATGACACCTGATAGGGACTGTTTCTCCACTTACCGCGAGATTGATGGAGGAGAAGTTCTGATGGGCAATGATGCTTCTTGCCGTATGATTGGTGTTGGTAGTGTGAAAGTTAGAATGTTTGACGGTGTTATTCGTACTATTACAGATGTTAGACATGTACCTGATTTGAGAAGAAGTTTGATATCTATTGGGGCTCTGAGTAGGCTTGGTTTGAAGATTGTAGTTGAAGGAGAGAAGATGAAAATATCAAAGGGTTCTATGATAGTTATGAAAGGAGTAAGGGCAGGAAATCTTTATCTTTTGAAGGGCACTACTGTAGTTGGCAAATCAGCATCTGTTACTTTTGTTGATTCAGACTCTTCCAGATTATGGCATTTACGGATGGGTCACATTGGTGAGCGCAGCATGGATGAGTTGAGAAAGTGAGGTTTGATTGATGGTGTTCATCATTCAAATCTTGGCTTTTGTGAAGAGTGTGTTCTTGGGAAGCAGACGAAGATTTCTTTTGGTACTGGAGAGCATAAGACAAAGGCTGTCTTAGATTATGTTCACACAGATGTATGGGGACCTTCCCCTTGCCCCTCCTTAGGTGGAGCCAGGTATTTCGTTTCATTTATAGATGATTTCTCTCGTAAAGTTTGGGTATATTTTCTACAGTCGAAGAGTGAAACTTTTGACAGGTTTCGAAAGTGGAAATCTACAGTTGAGAAGCAGTCGGGAAAGAAATTAAAAGTTCTCCGTTCAGATAACGGCGGTGAATTTGTATCACAGGAATTCATCGATTATTGTGAGTCTGAAGGTATCAAGAGGCATTACACCACACCTGGCGACCCACAGTCCAATGGAGTTGCTGAAAGAATGAATCGAACATTATTGGAGAGAACTCGTTGCCTCAGATTGACTGCAAAATTGAAAAAGGGATTTTGGGCAGAAGCTTTATCTATGGCGGCTTTCCTCATCAACCGCACACCTTCTACCGCCATAGACATGAAGATCCCAGAAGAAGTATGGAAAGGAGAGCCTGTTAGCTATTCATTCCTCAAAGTGTTTGGTTGTCTAGCTTACGTACATGAGAGCAGAGGGAAGTTGGAACCTAGAGCTCGCAAGTGTATCTTTCTAGGTTATAGAAGAGGAGTGAAGGGATATAGATTGTGGTGTCCTATTAGCAGGAAGATTGTTACCAGCAGGCATGTGACTTTTGATGAGAAGGCTATGTTGAAGGTGGAGCCTTCCTCGTCAGATGACAATGAGAGGACAAATGAAGAATACCAAACACAAAGTAAGTCATCTACTGTTCCTTTTTATAGAAGTTCTGAAGGTGTTTCCGATGACACCGTGGTTGATGAGGAAAGTACAGAGATTAGTATAGAGGATCAGACTCAAGGTGGAGCTAGTTCAGAGATCAGACCTGTTAGACAGAAGAAGAAGCCTAATTGGCTTAATGATTTTGTTGGATTGAGCATCGAAAACATTGACTTCGATGACATGGCAACATATGCTTTGAATGTTGTCCATGACGAACCCAGAGATTATAGAGACACTATTGCTTCAGTTGACAGTTCCAGTTGGTTAGTTGCTATGGAAGAGGAGATTGAATCTTTGTAGAAAAATCATACTTGGGATTTGGTGCCTCTTCCCACCAACAAGAGAGATATTGGTTGTAAGTGGATCTATAGAGTAAAAGACGGCGGCAATGGAAATTTCAGATATAAAGCAAGGTTAGTAGCAAAGGGGTATGTTCAGAAGAAGGGAGTTGAGTATCATGACATTTTTGCTCCAGTTGTTAGGCATACCTCCATTCGCATTCTATTGGCATTAGTGGCTCATTATGATATGGAGTTGGAGCAACTAGATGTCAAAACCGCATTCTTGCATGGTGATCTGGATGAAGAAATTTATTTACGGCAGCCGGAGGGGTTCATTGATAGAAGCAGGCTTGACTATGTTTGTAAACTTAACAAATCTCTATATGGACTAAAACAGTCACCTAGACTATGGTATAAGAGATTTGATAAGTTTATGCTTTCACAAGGATATTCTAGAAGCTTCAAAGACCAGTGTGTTTATTTTAAGAGATGTGATAATGATTTAATATATCTGTTGTTATATGTTGATGATATTTTAATTGCATCTCGGAGTATGGTAAGAATTTTGGAGTTGAAAACTGAACTTAGCAAGGAGTTTGATATGAAGGATTTGGGAAAAGCACAAAGAATATTGGGTATGGAGATTTGTAGAGATAGAAAGCGGAGAGAGTTGAGACTCACTCAGGCGCAATACATCGAGAAGGTCCTCACTCGATTTGGAATGGAGAAAGCCAAACCGGTTGGTACTCCATTAGGCTCTCATTTTAAATTGTCAAAAGACCAATCTCCCACATCGGAAGAAGATAAAAGGTATATGGCTGATATACCTTATTCCAGTGCTATTGGTAGTCTTATGTATGCCATGGTATGCACTAGACCAGATTTGGCCCACGCAGTGGGTGTTGTAAGTCGATATATGTCTAACCCAGGCAAGGAACATTGGCAAGCAGTAAAGTGGATACTTAGGTATCTTAGAGGCACTTCATCTGTTGGCTTGTTATATGGTGGAGTGGATGGCGACATCTCACTTAGAGGATACTGTGATTCAGATTATGCTGGGGACAGAGATGCACGGAAGTCAGTGTCGGGCTATGTTTTTACACTTGGCATATGCTCGATTTCATGGAGATCAAAGCTGCAATCTATTGTAGCTTTGTCAACTACCGAAGCAGAATTGATATCGATTGTTGAAGCAACTAAGGAGGGTTTGTATTTACTTCAGTTGTTGGATGATCCTTTTATGGTGCAGAAGACCGTGGAGCTATTTTCAAACAGTCAGAGTGCAATTCATCTTGTTCATAATCAGGCTTATAGTTCACGAACGAAGCACATTGATGTTAGAGGTTTCTTTCTTATGCTGGAGGAAGAACGGAGTAAGATCAAGTTGTTGAAAGTGAATACTTCAGATAACCCCTCAGATATGATGACGAAACCACTTCCCAAGGATAAGTTTGAGCATTGCTCAAACTTGATCCATTTGATTCCAGTTGCTTAGGCGCCATTGGGCGCGAGATCTAATAACCCCTATGATACTTTGTTGATGAGACATACATATATTGAATCGAGGTGGAGTGTTGAATTTATGCGATTCATATATGTGTTTGATGTGAAGATTCGGTAGAGCTATGCATTGGAAAGCATTGGAGTTAGTTGGAGGAAGAAGAGTAGTCAGAAGAGGAGAAGTTCCCTACACGCTGAAACTTCCTGCAGACGTCTGACCTACCCAGGTCAGACGTCTGACCCTGTTTCAGAATGTTTCCTGAAACATTCTGCAGACGTCTGACCCCCCTGGTTAGACGTCTGAGGCGACGAAAAGTTATTTTCCAGTTCCGAATTCTGAAGGGCAATTTTGTAAATTCCGGAGCTTGGTTCTCTTAACTGATGGTGCAGATTCTTTTGACGTGGATGGATGATCTAGATCATTTAGGTCACCTATATATTGTCTCCTAATCATCTTCCAAATCAAGAGATTAGGTTTTAATCAGATTTCCAATAATTGTAATTAATAAAAACCCTAACGAAATCAAATTAGGGGTTTTCTATTTTGAGTGCTCTATTATTAATCTCTTCAATTGAGTAATTGATTAGAGAGAGTCTCCACCTATTGTATCTCTCTAATCATTGTATTGGCTTGTAATCTCTGGTGATAATAATAAAAGGGTTATTGGGTCTCCGTGGACGTAGGATCTTCATATCTGAACCACGTTAAATCTTCTGTGTCTCTTGTTTTTCATATTGTTGATTGTGTTCTCATAATTGATAATTTAAGTTGCATTGGTATTCAAATAGACAATACTAGGTCTTGATTTGAAATCGCTTCCGCAGCGCACCGTGGTGTTGAATTGTTATCAATCCCCAATTTTTCACTACAATATATTTATATTTAAACATTTTAAATGTGTGTGTGTGTATTCGTAGGATTAAAATCACTATAAATGATTTTAAACTATGTAAATACAATTAAATATTTCAAAAATTAAAAATAAATTATGAATAAATATATATGGTTGAAAGTTTTTTTTAATTTCACGCAGATATCCAATAAAAATATAAATGATTTGGTGATACAAATAAAATCAGATAGTTATGGATGATAATATTTGCATATATAAAATTGTTCTATAATGTACATATATATACCAAGCTATGACGCCCCACCCCGAGACCCACATTAACAAAGAGCATTACGGAGTAATACTGTCTGTTAATGCGGAGAATAGGGCTAGTTAGGAGCGACCATCCGCAAGCTTTGTCTTAAACATGTATTGATTACATCGATTGGGTGCTAAATTTTTTTTCCATTTTATCTTGAATTCATAATTTTATTAATCGATGCATCACATGATAGTTTAGCCGTTAAAAATTTAATTTTGTGATAAGAGAAAATTCATCCACATGTCAATCTTGTCTTTCTCATCGATCTGCCTGATCTGTATTTAATTATTTGGATGTGATATGGGTAAGAAAAATAGAGATGGGAGAGGGAGGAGCTTATGATCTAATGAGAGGAAAGGAGAAGGAAAAAGGTTCATAAAAAAATGGAGGCCAAAGTCTAAATATATAGTGTGGTCTAGAGAGAAATATTTAACATAACTGTCTCAAACCAATTCAAGCACAATGTCCTCCTCTTGCCCACAAATCTAGCCGCATGGAACAAGGTCCATAATGGACCAAAATACCCACTCAACCCATATTCAACTTGATTAGTCCATAAACAAAGTCATTGGTTCAATAATAACATTTATTACTAACCAAGCTACTCCGGTTAGAGATTTTGATTTTAAGTTGACTATAGTTGCCTTAATACTAACCTCATACAACCGAGGAGACGAATTATTTATTGAATAGTGTTTCACTTCCAATACTTCAACTTAGACAACTTAGACCCAATTATAGTCATTCGATAGACGTCATGCCATGATTTAACTATAATCAAAGTGGAGTTTAAAGAAATTGGGTCCGTTTGCAGGGGGTGAAATTCGTAGATTTCAAAATTTTCCCTATTCAGATCATAGTGGGCATACGAAGTCTAATGGATTTCACTAGATCTAATCCACTTATTCAACAAAATCATACTTTATTTGACATTGTTTTATATTTATTAATTAATCATATTAATTTTTTTTTGAAAATTTAGTACTTAGGTGGCAGTACATAGTTTTACTACAAGTCTTATGTAGTATAGTATACCACAAGTCAACAAATGTCTAGTGATTCGAATCATGCACTACGTAGGATTCAAACCTGTGACCACTTGGACCAAAGCCAGAGCATCTAACACTTGAACAGTGGTGCTGGACATATGTTTTAATCATATTAATTAATCTTGTTAATTAATTTAACAAAATGTTTTATTTGAATGTATCATGTATACATTCAATAATATAAAAATGTAATGGAATATAAACATTTGTATGTGTGTGTGTATACACGCACATACATATAGATATTAGGATTTATATCTATGTATATACATGTATATTATACTTAGATATGCATATGACAATTTCATATAAATATCAGGAATATAAATGCCTAAGTATAGACATATATTTGAATATACTATAATATGTGCATATGTTTTGTATGTAGACATTTATAGTACCATATATAGAGTTTAGACATATATAGACACATATTTGTGATGTTTTGTTGCTACTTGTATATATTTAATATATATTCATTTATAAAATTACGAATAAAAACCTATATTAAAATAATCAAATTTCAAAGTTAGAGGATGCTTAATTGGAAATGAATAAGGAAATAAAGTTTCACATTGAATCAAGATCTAACCAAATCAGAATTAATAGGAAATAGAATTAGGTGTTATTTTTATTTTCTTTTTTACAAACACTAATTAATAATATAGTTAATATCATAAGATTTTCATCTTAATCACAACAAAATATCCAAATTTTGAAATTACAAATTTGAAAATACAAACTAAATAGGTAAACAAAATTGTAAGAAGAAATTATTGTCACAGCTAATATTTTACTTTAATAACATGATTTTAAAGAAATATTTCTCAAACTTTACATATGTAAAAATTGTAACTTAAAATTTAATTTTCGAATACATATAATTGGTTAAATAATAAGATATTAAATATTTAATTGAAGAACAAAATTAACTAACCAAAACATTCAACTTGATGTTGATTTACAATTTTGGATAACATAAAAATAGAACTCATGAATATATACATACACAAATTAATTATTTTAAACATTAAATTCATAACTTGAAATGAATTAAATTTTGTAAACAAATGTAAATTTTACAACAAAACAAATCTACATGACTGATAATATCAGTTCCAACAAACAGTATTAGTGGTAAATGAATCAAACACAAATTAATTTTAATATTGAATAACAATACACACTAGGTTTTAAAAATAAATTCAACAAGTAGGAATTCTATATACACATACAAGTGCATTTAGTTAGGGTTAAACATCATGAACGAATAAAAAAATTGAAGAATAGAACCTGAAAGTCTTGTCCTTTGTAAAACCTTGATTTGAGACTTCTCCTCGAATCTTCAGTAGATCCACATACAACTTTTCAAGAGAAGGATGAACCACATAGTTTTTATTTTATTTGATGTTTTTAGTTAGTTTTGCTCTGGAAAGGATGAATGAAATTTTGGCCATGGATGATTTGGAGGAGAGAAAAGAAAAGTGAATGAATAAAGAAAATGAATTAGTGGATTTATTTTAATTGAATGAATGAAACCTTTCCATTCTTTTACTAAAATTTTCCTAAATAACACCTTAATTTCCTCTCACTCAAACCCCTCGATCCCCACAAGATATGTCCAGCCAAAATTTCCGTTAAATGGAAATAAATTTTCATAAATCCATTCATACAATTATCTTTTATTTAAATCCATTTAAAGTTACACCGATATCGCATAACAATGCACACAAGTATAACATTTATATATGCATTCAAATAATCATAAACAACTCCTAATCGTCAAAAGATTAAATAATAATCAATATTTCTCACATATTAATTAATCTAATTAATTTACAATAATTTTTAAATTACTTAAATCATATGGTTATTCGGTGAATTCACAAATATGGTTGTGTGACTCGGAGGTGTGAATTCAGTCAGCGGTTAATTTTAAAAAATTCAAATATTAATGTTCATACGTCACCATATCTAGTGATGTAATAGTTTGGCAAAATTTTTTACTTACAGATATTTTTAGTAAAATCAAATTTCATATTTTCCTAAGCGGTACCTTCTAGCAACGATTATTTACACACATTCTCTTCGTTAACACTACATTACTTTCAAATTTATGGAATTTGATTTTTATCAAAATTTCAATATTATCCTTATTCAACTCAATTAGTTTATAAATAAAATCTTTGGTTCGATAATAACATTTATTATTAACCTTACTACTCTGACCTGAGATTTTGACTTTAAGTTAACTAAAGACAGTGATACTAACCTCATACAACTAAAGGGACTGATTCTCTATTTAATAGTGTTGCACTTTCAATGCTTAAATTCAGACCATATTATAGTCTTTCGAAGGATGCAATGCCATGATTTAACAATAACCAAAATCGAGAATTCATATTGAAGTTCCACAGTATTCTCAAGTCTAGGGGACTATGTAACATCGTCACCCTGAGATTTCCTATTTAATATTGTTATTAATTACCAATGGGTAACACTCGAGTGAATCATTCCACAGTTATCCAACATGGTATATAACCCCTTAGTGCCCCAGCAACAATGTATAATACACTATCTAACATTTGGAGAGCATTACGTACTCCGGTCTCGACGGATGTATCAATATCCTTTCGCGAAACATCTCGACCGGGAATATTTAAAGTAAAATTTTATTTTATGTTTTGCTTAATTACTCACGATTGCAACTATTTGCAACTACGATTAAATAATATTTCATTTAAGGATTTTCTTATTAATATACTTTAAACAACTACTTAGTTAATTATATTACTATATAACAATGTATATAATGGAAATCAAATACCTTTATTATGAACAAGATCAGTCACTGAGTTAAATTTTGTTGGAACCGGGCCAGTACGCAGTGGGATAAATGGGTAAATTTCAGAAAAAATTATTCCATTTGGACCTTATTGGGCCTATTAAGTCTAACTTCATTTAGACCTAATCTAAATTTATTTTAAATAAAATTTATATTTTATTTAATTTGTAGATAAAATCATATTTTGATATTATGTTTATATAATATAATATGAACATGCGTATAATATACACATATGTATGTACGTGCACGTGCAATATATACAGTGTGCATGGTTTGTAATACCCCACAAAAATTACTCGAAAATTTAATAAAAGAATTAAATTTAAGTATAACAAGGGTAAACATTGAATTTTTACAAATGCGAATTTGGTTACAAAACTTGCACCATTGCGTTCGTAGTGATTTTCTGGACAATTTTCATATATAATGTTTTGTAATTGAAGCTAGTATGATAACGTTATCGACGTTTGAAAATCTAGAATCGAGAATAATTAAATACAATAAAAGGAAAGAAATAATTTATATAAAGAAAGCTCCACCGATTGACACTGTAGATTGGACTGGTCGACCCCTATTGGTCGACTGATCGTAGCTTTCGAGATATTTGTGTTGGCCAAATGGCCTAGATTTTATAATATTTGATCGAACGGCCGTCGTTAGTTTCTACCCATATGAACCCTAAGCTGAAGACAGAACCCTAATTAAAATCAAGCATAACAAAACTCCGTCTCTTTCAAACCTGAACCATCTTTCTCTTTAAATCAAAATTTCTTCAAAATAAAACTAAAATCAAATTCAAGAGATTGAAGGAGGAATCAATAGGATCAATGAGAGTTATACACCAAGCGAAGACGATTCCGAACGGATTAAAAAGAGAATAGCTTTCTAGATGTGAGTAGGTTCAAAATTAATATGGGGATTTATTTATGATTGATTTTGTTATACCCTATTTGATCCAAAGTTGTTAGTCTAATTATAATCCAATAAATGTCGTTGATTGAGAATTTTATAATAATTTAACACATATGAATATGATCCCTTTCCTTTTAATCAAGATTTAGTTAAAGTAAAATTGGTTGAGTAAGAGTTAATTTAGGTTAAACATGCCCATTTTGTTAAATTTAATATTGATAGATATAACCCCGTTGATCCTAAATCTAAGTTAATTTGGTTTGCAGAATTGTACATGAAATTGTGAAATGATTATAAGTTATAGATTTACAGATTAGGATTACAGTAATTAACAGTTTGTAATTAACAAAGATGAGAACGAACTAATTAAACTGAAAAATAAAATAAAACAACTACGATCGTCCGATAGGCTCACTAGAGCTGGTCGACCACTTCAGTGACCAATGGTCGATCGGTTATCGCATTACAAGTGCGATTTGAAAACTCAGCCTAAGGCCCAAGTTAGAAGTTTTTATATATATATATATTATATGAATGTTAGTATAAGTAGGGAAATTAGCTCCCTAGGTTTGCAACTCTTGGGTGTTATAGGATTGGACAGTGTGTACACTAGCAATGAGACCTAGAAACTATTTATTCAGCAAGGCCGATATTCAACTGGGGAGATTCTATCGTGAAATGCACTTGTTATCCCGCCTTTTGGCAAGGCCGTGACACCAAAAAATTGAATGGAAAACTAAAGACAGTTCGTCGTAAAAGTTCGTTATACACTGTTTTACCATGGATATCGATGAATTTTGTCCGAGCCCGGATTAGGCTACAATTGATAGGACACGGCAAGCAAAGTCATGAAAGCCAGCACTCTAAATTTCAAGTCAATCCGAGTTCGGGTGCTCAAGTTATGATCGATGCAAATTGAAGGAGATAACTCCATTTTCGTATCCATCAATGGGCCTCATTTCGTATCCATCGATTTCTTATCGATCAGAGCAGCATCTCATTCGAATCCATCCATTCGTATCCATCAGTAGGCCGCTTTTCGTATCGATGGACTTCGTATCCATCAATAGAATTTGCTTCGTATCGATCGAAATGGCTAGGTCTTCGTATCGATGAGCTTCGTGTCGATCTACCTTCGGCCAGAGAGACTTATTCGAATCCATCGGCATGGCTCCTTGTTCGAATCCATCAGTAAGTAGTCCACTTCGTAATGATCACCTAAGGTCAACTTCGCATCCATAAGAGATTCGCTGCTTCGTATCCATCATGAGACCATGTTCGAATCCATGAGCAGAGGCTTGTTCATATCCATCAGGTCAACGAGCCTGGGTGACGTGTTATTCTTCGATACGAGCAAGGCGAAGTTCATGGAGTCGACATGGTCATCTCAGGGTAAAGAATGGATCGATGCGAGGTATGCGCACCACATCACCGCGAGAGCACGTGAGGTGATCGATTCGAAAGCATCAACTTGAATTAGTCGATTTGAACCAGACAGCATGCCGAAGGATCCCATTTCGTATCGACGATATCTCCCAAACCACTGGTCCAAATGCTACGAAATTTTCACAGAAGCTTGCGCACAAGGTAAAGAATGTTCCTGCCAAGTTTCAGCTCGATTGGACTAATTCTTGATGGATACGAAATCAATTCATATCGATCACAGATCGAGTTGAAACTTGGTGGGACCGGTCACGTGGGCCCACTCACGTGCCAGAAGAAGTCTCCCGAAGTTTGAGCGTGATCTCAGCCTCCTACACCTATAAATAGCCCCCTAAAGCCTATAGAAAAGGGAGCTTTTTTGGCGATTCAACGTCCAGACTCTGCCGGATTCAATTCTACATCTTATGATCACTGTTGTATTCGAATTTCAGAGCTATCATCAATTGTAATCTGCTGTAACAGATTGAAGTTATCAAGTGAATCAATAAAATCATAAGCTTCAGAGTGGACGTAGGCAAGATCGTCGAACCACTATAATATCTGTGTTGTTTACTGCTGTTCTTTTCAAATTTCTGAGTGTTCTTCATTTTTATTTCTCTACATATTTGTTATCTGTGAATTGTGATTGCGTACTGGTGCTTCCAACGACTATCGGGTGTTTGTGACCAATTTTGGCGCACTCACAGAAGGTTCTACGGTGTATGCGCAACGCTGACGATGATGCTTCCGGTACTAATGGAGTTTCCTTGGTATGCACTGCGATGAGGACGTGATACTGTGTTGTTGATGGATACCCGGCATGGTGCGATAAGTGGCATGCGTTACCATTGAGAGTAGACACGAATGTAGTGGACCCAAAGACGTCTTTGGCGTGAGTCGACATTGCAGGCTCTACCTCAATGCATAAATACGATATGCATAGTCATTATTTGGGAATGTAGTCTTAAGGTTAATATTAAAGGCAATCCTACGTTGGAATAGTTCCAGTAGCTATTAGTCGATCCATAGTTATTCTGAGGTTCAATTATTTGTTCGATCCTAAGTATAAGCCTTCACAAGATGTTGGTTTAGGTGTATTTAGAACCATACCCCAAGGTTAACAAAACCTACTTTAGTAAGCAGTTCACAAATACAGTAGAACACCCTATGTCACATAGAGTATTAATGAAGTCAATTGCATATGATCACCATATATTAATGATGTAACTCACTCACCAGACTATTGTCTGATCCACTCTTTTCCTTTCTTTTTCCCCATCACAGGAGGATAGGGCAGTAGGTGATTGGCTTAAATTTAGTATGTGGAGAGGCGAGCTTGGCATTGGCATTCCTTATTACTTTCTATTACTCTCAATGTAACTATTTATCGTACTTAGTATTCATCAGACTTTATGTTGTATTTCTATAAACTTTGGATTATGACAACGTATGTTTTGAGATTGTATTTTCTGAGATATTTTCTAAGATGACTATTTTCTGTATTTATATTTTCCTGCCTTACACTGTGAGATCTTAAAGTGTAGAAAGTCTTAGATTTTATCCTTATTTTTAGTCGTTTTAATATTTAAAAACCCGATAGCTCGTACTTCTTAGCACCAACAAGAGTCTGAAAGTCACCTTAGGCTTTGGATCGGTGTGTCGGAAGGTGCGGGTTGTCACACTTGGTTTCAGAGCCTAGATTTAAAATTCCTTAGGAGTGAGGTGCGTATTGAGAGAACGTACTTGAAAAGTTTTGATTTTTTTTTTCAAAAAGGGTTTCTAAAGAGTGTGTGTGTGTATAATAAAAGTTTTTTCAATGGTTTTATATATAAACATAATACGAAAAGAAAACGCTATCACTTATTTTTGCTAATACTATCTATGGAAAAGTTGCGAAAAAAATTCCTAAATCACATATAGAGAGGATGAGCGATCCTACTAGTTGAGGCTTAGGTGATGCAGTTGAGATTCCGGGCATGAACGTCCCGATTTGGTTCCGTCGATATCTGCAAGCGAGAGTACAAGCCGAGCTCAACTCTAATAGAGGACCTATATAGTAGGTGCTGGGTGTATTTCCTGCCCATCCATCTATCGTCGATTTTGCCAAGCTATGTAAGGATTTTGCGAGTCTAGGAGGGAAACTATATGTAGGGATCGAGTCATATGTAGACTCAAAGGCATGGATCCATATTCGTGAGAGGATTTTTGGATTGATATGTCTTGAATATTATATTGGGGGACGGCTTGCCACCCAACACTTACAAGGAGAGGCTTTGAATTAGCGGGACGTGGTAGTGGCGGAGACCGATGAGGGAGATATTGCGTGGGGAGAGTTTAGGAGGCATTTTGAGACGAATTTTCTTGCTATGATAAAGCATGGAGTACAGTTGGAGAAGTTCATACATTTTCAACAAGGAGAGATGTTGGTATAGGAATATGTAAATCAGTTCAATGAGTTGGCTAGGTTTGGTATGGATCCGATAAATACCCCTCAAAAGAAATCTCTAAAGTTTACAAAGGGGCCAAATCAACCTTTTTAAGATTTGGCCCTTAGCCATAATCCCATGGGTGCGGTTTTCAAGGGTTTGGTGGTGATGGTCTTGCTGAACACTATTTCCAAGGAGGAAGTGAAGAGTGAGTATAAGAAGTAAGGAGGAAAGACGCCACAGTAGAATCAGCGCAAGGTTGGAATGGGGGCCAAAGAGAAGACTAAGAAGCGGGAGGTGCAGTGTAGGAGATGTGGTAAGAAGGAGCATTTTTCGAAAGAGTGCAAGACAGACATCTCGAAGATCAAATGTTACAACTGCAATCAATTTGGGCACATGAGGATGGAGTGTCCGACACCACAAAAAACCTCTACCCAAGTGGTTTCAGCTTATACACTGGATGTTGTTCCTAGCTCGAGTGTGCCTCCAGCAGCAGACAAGAGGAAGAAGGTTGTACTTGAAGATGTGTTAACTTTATTTGATGTTAGTGAAAAATTCCGTCTACACGAACACCCCGAGGTCCGAAGGTATAGCTCCAGAAGCTGGTTGGATTACTGAACCTGGCAAAGAGAATGCCGATATGTGATGCAATCAAGCTTAGGTTGTGAGATGTTGAACCATAGAGTCACGATAGCCAATGCAAAGAAGGTAAAGTACAAAAAGTAAATGACACCAAGACTTTTATAGTGGTTCGGGTTGAAAGACCCTACATCTCTGTCCTTTCCTTATTTAGTCACTCTTACCTAACCGAGAGGCTTATTACATTGAGTCAATACATTTCCACCATTAATGAGTTTGTAAAGAAAGATCTAATGTAGGAAAGTATAATACGATTTTACATTTTAATTATTTTTTTAGTGCCAGCCCTTTTACTGTAACAGGTGGTCCTTTATTTACAGCAAATTTAAGGTTCTTCCATTGGTGCAGGTGCTATCTCTTGGATTGATGACTTGGCTTTATATGTTCGTCTTAAATTTGAACACCTGTCATCATCTGGTTGAATGCATTTTGACATGGATTGTTGATGTGATGCTTTTACATATAGCTTCTAGGATATATTCCATTTGTCCTGACCATTGGTCTCATCCTAGGCTATCTGTGCCGTTGATTGTTGATACTTGCTGAAATGCTTTTGGTTCAGGCAACTGCTGCTCTCGGCTAAGCTTCTTGTCTTAGCTGGAAAATGACCTTGATCTCGGTCGATGCTTTGACTCATGCTCTCGAACTACATGCTCTCAGATACTAAGTCTGGTGCTTAAGCTCTTGTTGGAAACCAAACAATGGGTCTCGAAATCGCAAGCCAAAGACTTTCCTCTCGAATATTCGTAATTTTTACTTTGTAGAAATTAGGGTAACACGCATGCACCCCCTCAAAGTTCACCTCATATGGTTGATATGAGGTATACTTTGGAAAGAATAGCGTCATATCATACTTAATACTTGGCATGTTTGTTCCATTCCCATCATGAGTTGATCATGAGCTTTCGAGCAAAGTAGTATTCTGAGTGATTTTGGAAGCATTACTTCACTAAGACAATTTATAAAGATCTAACCTCATTTAGAGGGTTTTGAAAATAATTTGAAATCTAACCTCATCTAGAGGGTTTTGGAAATTGAAATTAGTGCGTAGAGGCGAAAATACTTCGATACCATGCTCCAGTCATCTAGATCTGGTCTTATATAGGTATCGGGCTTGAAAACTATTAGTGGTGGTATAATGCTTATATTTGCACATTATTATACGTGGCTCACTATACAACACTACGCATGGTACTATTCGACCATGGCTCACTCTTTGCATGACACGATTGGGCCATGTCTCACTCTTTGGTACAACACTTTGGATGTGGCTCACTAGGTGCGTTCGGCACGGTCGTCTTTTCCGTGACTCACTCTTTGCACAGTACTATAGTCCGTGGCTCACTATACAACACCGAGCATGGTATTATTCAACCATAACTGACTTTTTGCATGACACGATTCAGCCATGGCTCATTCTTTGCACAACATGTTTGGAGGTGACTCACTAGGTGCGTTCGACACAGTCGCCTTTTCCGTGACTCACCCTTTGCACGACACTATCGGCCACGGCTCACTATTATTGGGGATCTATCTAATATTATAACTTCGAGAATCTACTCAATATTATAATCCAATTAGGAATCTACCTGATATTCTAGACTTATTAGGAATCTTCCCAATATTCTAATCTTATTGGGAATCTACCCAATATTCTAATCTTATTAGAAATCTACCCGATATTCTAATCTTATTGGGAATCTACCCAATATTCTAATATCATTGGGAGTCTACCCAATATCCTAATCTTATTAGGAATCTACCCAATATTCTATTCTTGTGTATGGTACTGCTTGACCATGGCTAACAACTATGCTTCTTAGCTTGAAATAAAAAGGTTAGTAAGGGTTTTTTTTCTTGCGCGACACTATAAGGTCATGGCTAAAAGTTATAAACTCTTACCTCCGGTACTTTGCTCGGAGGCAGAACTATTTTTATGGCTCGGAGGCAAAACTAAGTAATTGCTGAGAGGCGAAATCATTTACTTGTCCGAAGGCGAAAGCATGGCTTTAAAACTCGCATCATGCTACTTGACTAGAGAAGTATCATGGCTAAAACATTTTGATGCATTTTTAAAAGTTGTGTGATATTACTTGATCATGGCAATAATCACGACTAAAACGTTTGATGAAATGCTTAAAACTTAAGAAGACTAGAGTCTCACGCGACATACCTTAGTCACAACTAAGAGATTGGTTATTGTCTCAAACTTATGATAAAGCCTTTACTCAGGTAGCAGTTCCGTGCCGTGATAATTCGGTTACTTGGCATTCCAAGTCCAAGGTATTACATCGCTATCTGGCTTCTTTAATATATATGTTCCCAGAGGGACGATGTCATGCATTATTAGGAGTCCTTCCCACTTCGGATCGAAAGGTCCATCTGCCTGATCCTTTGTGTTTGTCATTATCTTTCAAAGGACAAGGTCTACTTTCTTAAACATTCTAGACTGAACTCTCTGGTTGTTGTATCGAGTCATCTTCCAAATATACTCTGTTGTCCTCAAAGCGGCTTGGTCTCGGAGCTCGGGCAACAAATCCAATGACTCCTTTCAAAGCTCCCCATTATGTCGTGTATTATAATAACACCTTCGGTGAGAGGAAATTTCTAACTCAACCGAGAGCATGGCTTCAAATTCATAAGATAGAGAGAAAGAAGTGTGTCTTGTCAAGGTCTTGGAGCTTGTTCTATAAGCCCACAAAATGAAAGGAAATTCATCTGTCCAGTTGTCTTTTGCCTTGTTCAATCTTTTCTTCAAACAAGCCTTGATAGTTTTATTCACTGCCTCTATGGCCCCGGTTGCTTGTGGATGGGCTACTGAAGAAAAACTCTTAATAATACCGTTATCTCGGCAATACTCTGCAATCTCTCGGCTCTTGAACTGAGTGCCATTATCCGCAATAATTGTTAGAATCTCAATTTTCATCGTTTTGATTGTGACAACTATATAAATCAATATTTTTGTGTACTAATCACTTATGCAGGAGATTCATTGCAGATTCGGATTCAAAATGTTTTGTAGTTGTTAGTCTATTATTTAGAGTTTGTATATTATTAGAAATATGTTAAAATCTCTCTGATATGGTATATATATTAACATGCACACACATGCATACATATGCACAGAATAGGTTGAAAACAGCCGGCTAAATGACCCAACTCAGCCGTTTGTTTGCTGAAATAAATTTTATATTTCATGCATATTTAGCCGGCTGGATGGGTTCATTCAAACGACTGAATTAGGCCTAAAAATGCCTGTTTCCTTGCTATTTCGAATTTAATAAAAATCAGAAGGCTGAATTATAATTTCAGCCGGCTAAATATCTATAACGGCTAGTTTTTGAAAAGACGCTTCTCTTTAATGAAGAGAAACATCTTCAAATCTAACAATTGCATCTATCTCTTTTCAACGTTTTCGTTCATGAAAGATTGAAACTTTTAATATTTAAATAGAGTTTAGAATTCAACAAACAATTCATCTAACTGATTTTAGTATTCTTGAATTCTTATCTCTTATTCTCTGTTTTCAGTTTGCACTCAAACTGCATACGATCTCTGATCGTTGATCACTCTATCTTCCACATTTCTTCAAGCTTATCACACTATATATCATAAAGGAGAAGATTATAGGAAGATTGTACTTAATTGACTTATTAGTGCTATTTAAAAGAGCACACTACAGTCAGATACTTTTGTCTAGTTGTAAAAAGTCCTGTTCATTTGCTCAAGCGGTAGAAGTTTTATTCGGTTGCTTAGGCGGTAGAAGTCATGTTCGGTTGCTCAGGTGGTGTAAACCTATTCCTCCGGGTTAAGTGAGGGTTGCTAGTTTTAATTCCAGAAGGTGTTTGGGACTGGACGTAGAACGGGAGTTCGAACCAGTATAAAAATCTCTAGTGTCATTTACTTTTTTATTGCTTTAATTATTCACTTACTAAGTTTATATTTTGCATAAGTAGTTTATCTATATTACACGGTCCTATAACATAGTCACTTTCATTTGGTATTAGAGCAAGGTCATCTTATAACCGTAACATAGTTATCTGATATTTTAATAAGTAAAACAACACCGGCACTATAACTAACACTAGCTTTCTTGAAGGTCAATCTACTGCACGACCACCTCTATTTAATGGAATGAACTATAACTATTGGGCTACTAGGATGAGAATTTATATACAAGCAAATAGTTATGAAACTTGGAATATTACTCAAATTGAATAAAACATACCTACTAAAGAATATTCACAATGGTCTAACACACAAAAAATGGATGCTACTGCAAATGCTAAAGCCATGAACATGTTATATTGTGCATTAGACAAAAATGAGTTTAATAGAGTAAGCATGAGTAAAACGGCTTATGAAATTTGGCTTACACTTAAAGTTACACATGAAGGTGCTTACAAAGTAAAACAGAGTAAAATATCTATGCTCAAAAGTCAGTTCTAGAATTTCAAAATGAAGCAAGATGAAACAATAAATGAAATGTACTCTAGATTCTAAGATATATATCATTCTCTTTTAGCATTAGGAGAAACATATACGGACTTTGATATTATTTCAAAAATCCTGAGCTCTCTGACGGATGAGTGGGAACGAAAGGTCTTAGCAATCGAAGAAGCTAATGACATTTCAACCATTAAACCAGAAGAGTTGATGGAAAATCTAATGTCTTATGAAGTTAATCTCCGGGCAAAACGAGTACAGGCTCAAGATAAGAAGAATATAGCATTCCAAGCAGAAAAGAATGAATCAGATTCAGATGAGGAAGATATGGCGTTCATTGCTAAAAATTTCAAAAGTTTTTGAAGTTTAAAAAGAGCAACAATTTCGGAAACAACAAGAATAGCTCCAGCAACAATAACAACAGTAACAAACCATCATCGTCTACTCTAGAATGTTATGAGTGTCACAATAAAGGTCACATCAAGAAAGACTATCCTAATAGAAAGAAAGACAAATATAAGCACAAGAAAGACATATTCAAAAAGAAAGCTTTCTCCATTACTTGGGACGATTTAGAATCATCTTCATCATCAGATAGTGACTCAGACAATGATACGGAACAAGCCAACGTATGTTTTATAACCACAAATGACGAGGTGAGTGATCTAACTTTTGATGATTTATTGGTAATAAACTCAGAATTACTTGACAAACTAAGAAACATCAAAAGGAAGTATAAAATAACTCTTCAAAAATTAAATAGAACTGAAATTGAAGTAGATATGTTAAGAGATGAGAAACAAATTTTAGAAGAAGAACTTGAAACTACTCAAGAATCTTATTCTAATACAACATCTCAACTTTCTATGTTAAGTCAAGAGAGAGAAACTTAGAAAGAAAAGAATGATGCTCTATTAATTGAAAATCATGATCTTAATACAAATATTAAAATTTTGGAATTAGATATCTCTAGTCTTAAAACAAAATTAGATGATATTACTAAAAATGTCTCTAATTTTAACAAAGGTAGGGAAAATCTTTCTAAAATTATAGTAATTCTCAGACTATTTCAAATAAAAGAGGACTAGGATATAAGCAAGTTTCTAAGTTATTCCAAAGAAAAAGAATTCATTATATAGCAATTTAAAAAGGAATAATAATAAAGTTGAAAAACCTAGTTCAAAAGTTACAGATTATTCTAAATCAATTAAGATTTGGGTTCCTAAAACAAATAATTCTTTAAATAGAGATAAATACATAAAATCTTTTATAAAAACTATTCATAAAAACAAGGATTTTATTTTTAAAAGGAATTCTGAACCCTCTTGGGTTTGGCTTCCTAAGACCTAACTCTTAGGACCGAAATAAAATGGTGGGTACCAATGTTAATTCTATATTTTGCAGGTACCACCTAAAAAGAGAGGAAAATGGATATTAGACAGTGGTTGCTCAAAATACATGACAGGAAATAAAGAGATGCTAACGAACATTACCTACTCAGATGGTGGATCTGTCACTTTTGGAGACAATTCCAAAGGATATATCATCGGCAAAGGCCATGTGAGCAATAACAGTATATCTAATTTACCTCTTATTACAAATGTTTTATTAGTTAAAAATTTAAAACATAATTTACTTAGTATCAGCCAACTGTGTGACAAAGGATTCAATATATCCTTTTTTGAAAATAAGTGTAACATCTTTGCTCAAAATAAAGTTTATTTTTGAAGGTTTTAGAGTTAAATGTGAGAAATGCGGATTAAGGATCTTAAGGCTAGAATTAACACTAGAGGGGGGTGAATAGTGTTTTAAGAAATTTGTTATCTTTTTGAGTTTTATCTTAATTTGTTAATAATGTATACACTAATCAAACACAGATATGAACACAGATTCAAACACAGATGCAAATATAAAGTAAAAGCAGTAAAAGAAAGAACACACCGGATTTTATACTGGTTCGGAGTTACCCTACATCCAGTCCCGCAACACAAGTACGGATTTCCTTTCAACAACAATTCAACAATTACAACCCTCGGTTTCAAGGCTACGAGGTACACCCTCCAGAATGACAATCCTCTGGGTAGAGATACTTGATTTCCGGGGCAACAAGTTCACCCAATTGATTTCCAAGGCTATAATCACACCTTTTCTCACTTGATTGATTTCCAAGGCTACAATCACACCTTTTCTCGCTAGATAGATTACAAAGAAGCCTATAACTCTGAATAGCACTTAGATCTTGTTGAGATAGTGATAGAGAATCAAACCAGAGATAATCTAGTTAGATTCAATGTTGATTTCGGCAGAGTAATGATAGGATTTTGATTAAGAAAATGTGGAAGAAGACGAGAAGTGAAAAACAAGAAAAACTAATTAAAAATTCATTAAAACTAAACCCTATTTATAGAAGAACAACAGTCATGTCCATTCACGAAGAGTTATGGCGAATATACACTTCTTTTCAAATTTAAATTTTGAACTCAACTGTCACCATGCCGACATGGTCACCATAGGCATGTCGACATCCCAAAGCAATTTTTGATGTTTTGATTTTCTTTGAAAATAACCTTTATCTTATATTAAATCTATTTTAAACTTTATAAATATACTTGATTATAGATAAAATACATAGATGAATATAAAGAATAATATGTATAATATTTTACTATAATTTTATATTTAAATCAAAGTATAAATATATTATAATTAAAAGATAGTTTAAAATAACCGAAGTTTAAAAAACAAGAATATTTAAGGCTAAAACATCTTTTTGAAAATCATTTAAAAAGATAATTTTTAAGGCTAAAACATTTTGAAAAACAATTTTGAAAATCATTCCGAACTAGTTTTTGAAAATCATTTTGAAGTAGTTTTGCAAGCTTCTTCCTGCAGAATATCTCATCATGACAGGACTCGAGAACTTGTACAAAACAAGGATGTTCGTGGGTTTGTAAGCCACTTGTCGTAGGTTTCTAAGCTACTTGTCGTGGGTTTGTAAGCCACTAAAAAGGTAGAAATGGGTTCCATCCCAAAAGAAAAATGGAGTGAAGATTTCAGTGCTATTATGAAGTTTTAACAAAATTCTAGACTCGACACTTATCTTGAAATCTTGAACTCTTGATTATCTTGATACTCATGAGTCTTCAATCTTGATATCTTGAATCTCTATACTATACAGTCTTCATTCTTGGTACCTGCATGGTTAAATCCTGCATATACATATATATCTAAACTATAATGTTAGTATTTATATTTTATAATCTTATTCTAAGGTTGTTGTCATCAAAACCATCAACTAATGGACTAACAATCTCCCCCTTTTTGATGATGACAACCTTTGTTTATAAAATATTACTTCTATCCCATTGACTCCCCCTAAATCTAATAACTCCCCCTTAATCTATGCCTAACTCTCCTATTTTATATTTCTCCCCCTTTGTCATCAACAAAAACCATCCTAAAACCATAAAACTATAAAACTCCCCCTTAAACTAATACTATATAACATGTGATTATAATGATAGTGTTATCATAAATAATCAACACTTAACTCTAAAAACTAGAACTTAATCCTAAATTACTAACTATCCTAACTAAGAATCTATGATAATGCTTATAATAGTTAGAAATCAAATATAAGAACATAAATTATTTATTAAGTATATTTCAACACACTCATCAAAACCAATCATGTCAGACAAGTCAAACAAATCAATCAAGTCAAACAAGTCAATCAAGTCAAACAAGTCAATCAAAACATCAAAAACTAATAATCCTATATTATAAGGCAATACTACAAACTCCTCCTAAATAAAATACACTCGTTATGTATACATGTATGCAATATGTAGTTTGTAATGCAGTATGAAATGTATGACATATGCAATGTAGCATGAGATGATATGCAGAATGAAGTGCAACTTGTGATGCAAATGATTATGATATTTCATGCATTGTAATTTAATTATGATATAATATGCAATGAAATGTGATATGAAATAGGATGCATAATGATATGTAATATGAAACAAAATGATAATGAAGTAAAAATAATAATAATATGCAGAATGATATGATGATATATATACTACGGTAAGTGACATTCAGATTATAAGATAAACATGAGTGATAAGTAATATCTAATTGACAAGCATATATATATATATATATATATATATATATATATATGTGTGTGTGTGTGTGTGTATGTCTATGTATGTATACATATACCAAACTATTTATTATAAAACACTTCAACCAAACAAAGGTAAAACACACCAATTACTAGACTTAAGTTAAGAAAACTAATGAATGGGACTGAAAGAGTTATAAAGAAAGAGTTTAAAGGTAATAAATGGTATTCAAACTATAACATATTCATCAAAGGTAGTGATCACACTCAATATCAAAATCAAATTGATAAGAAATATGGACTTTAAATTGCATATATGATCAAATATGGTTTTTTAAAAATTAATACCCTAATTATTTATTTAAAATGATTTTTTTATTAACTTGGTTGATTTTTTTAAGAATCCAAACTTCCATGTTCTTAACTTACTAATTAAAACCTTTATATCAAAGATTTAAATATTTATAAACATGTTTAAACATCTTTTAAATTAAAAAAATATCATAATGAAATATTAAATAAAATAATAAAGATTGAAAAACTAAAATAAACATGTGTTACATTAAGGCTTCTTACATTAAAAAATTTAATTAATTAAAAAAATATTTAAACATGAAATTACTTTTTAAATATTCTAATATAAGTTAGAAAATAACTCTAAAAAGAATAGAGAAAAATACTTAGTTTAAATATCATCATTTTTTTATAATTTAAAATTTGAAACAGAAAAGACAGCATTTACAGAATGCTATAAAAAGTTTTTGCAATAAAATATATTCAAAACATTATGAAATAGAAACTGTAGCTTTTACCAAATGCTGTGTAAAGTTTCTGAAACTCTATAGCGTTTCAAAGCACATAAATGCTATAAAAACGAATTTGCAGTACTTACAAAACATTACAGAAGAAAAGAAGCATTTTAGAAATGCTATCTAAAATTCCGGTCATGTGATGCGGTGCAATCTTATTAATTGAAGAAATATATAAATAGAGCCTTATTCTAACATTCTAAATTCATTCTACTAATTTCTTAAAGATATAAAATTAGTATCTTAAAAGAAATAGAGTATGAGAAGTAAAAATAAAATTAGAAAAGTTGAAATCATGAATGAATGTATGCTTTTCTACTTAGTATAGTTGTAATAAATTAGTTGTAGATTTTATTTGAAAGAAAACACATTTTAAAAGATTTTTTTTAAAAATTTTTAGACTTGTATAACAATATTTATACTATGGTGTGTCGATATATGGACCAAAATATCAAAACTTATAAAAGAGATAAATTTTTATACCTAACTAAATGCATAGATATATATTTCTAAATGCAACAATAAAGATGAAATAATAGTAAAGCGTACCAATTTTTGCATTCCATCTTCCTAACTTTGTTGTTCCTCCATTGTTGTGAACCACACATTTATATCTTTCTGAATTTGACGACGAAATATGTTCTATTGCGACAGGCTCGTTTTTCTGATTAGCGTAGTATATTCATTTGCTGAATTTGAAGACCGTATGAGAAAGATATAGATGATTTAGTAAATTGACCAACTTGGCGCCAAAACTTTGAATTTGAATTTTGAATGAATGGACACTTCAACCACTATAAATAGGCCCAACGGTCACCACTTTTCATAAAAATTACTCCTCTTCATCTTCTTCCCGTTTTTCTATATACTATCAAATTTCTAGAAGGCATATCTCCTTCGTTTCTTAACGGAATTGGATGAAACCAGCGGCAAGTCGTAGAGGAAGGCAAGGGCTACGATCTAGTAATAGTTTGGTATCGAATTTGGACGGTATTGTGATGCAACAGGCCGAACAGTAGAAGAAATGTAGAAGATCCCGTACACAGTTTTTCAGTTCTGGATAGCCAACTTCAAACTGTCATATCTCACTCAATTTTGATCGGAATTTGATGATCCACCCATCAAAACGACCGCGAGAACAAGAACTACAATCTGAAAAGGAGTGGTAACAAAATACTCAAATCTCTGGATGCATTTTGAAGAATACCTTTGACAGTTTTGCCTTCTTTTTCTCTTTGTTCACCTAAACTTCATTTGACCATAACTTGGTCATTTCTTGACGGATTCACACGAAACCAGTGACATTGCGAAGCAGATGGAGAGAAGTACAATTTCAAATCAAGTTGTAGATGAGAACCCAAAGTTTTGAATTGATCTGGTACCCATTTCTTTGTCGATTTCCATTATATATCCATTTGTTCTTCTTGATCGATGAATGATTATCTGGTATCTTTTACCCAACAGTTTGTTTGTTCTGGATTGATTCCTTAATTTCCATAAAGCATGATTCCTGCACATCAAACAATCTTAGTAGACAACTTGTATTTGAATATTGATTATATGCAGACTCAAGAGACAATGATGATCTGAATATTTCTAAACATGCATTAACAGATTTCTTAAACATAGCCATTAAAAAAAAACTTTTTCAAAAATCAGATTATGAAACTTTTGAAAACCTTGCTCTGATACCAAATTTGAGAAATGCAGATTAAGGATCTTAAGGCTAGAATTAACACTAGAGGGGGGGTGGATAGTGTTTTAAGAAATTTGTTAATCTTTTTGAGTTTTATCTTAATTTGTTAACAATGTATACACTAATCAAACACAGATATGAACACAGATTCAAACACAGATGCAAATATAAAGTAAAAGCAGTAAAAGAAAGAACACACCGGATTTTATACTGGTTCGGAGTTACCCTACATCCAGTCCCGCAACACAAGTACGGATTTCCTTTCAACAACAATTCAACAATTACAACCCTCGGTTTCAAGGCGACGAGGTACACCCTCCAGAATGACAATCCTCTGGGTAGAGATACTTGATTTCCGGGGCAACAAGTTCACCCAATTGATTTCCAAGGCTACAATCACACCTTTTCTCGCTTGATTGATTTCCAAGGCTACTATCACACCTTTTCTCGCTAGATAGATTACAAAGAAGCCTATAACTCTGAATAGCACTTAGATCTTGTTGAGATAGTGATAGAGAATCAAACCAGAGATAATCTAGTTAGATTCAATGTTGATTTTGGCAGAGTAATGATAGGATTTTGATTAAGAAAATGTGGAGGAAGAAGAGAAGTGAAAAACAAGAAAAACTGATTAAAAATTCGTTGAAACTAACCCCTATTTATAGAAGAACAACAGTCATGTCCATTCGTGAAGAGTTATGGCGAATAGACACTTCTTTTCAAATTTAAATTTTGAACTCAACTGTCACCATGTCGACATGGTCACCATAGGCATGTCGACATCCCAAAGCAATTTTTGATGTTTTGATTTTCTTTGAAAATAACCTTTATCTTATATTAAAACTATTTTAAACTTTATAAATATACTTGATTATAGATAAAATACATAGATGAATATAAAGAATAATATATATAATATTTTACTATAATTTTATATTTAAATCAAAGTATAAATATATTATAATTAAAAGATAGTTTAAAATAACCGAAGTTTAAAAAACAAGAATATTTAAGGCTAAAACATCTTTTTGAAAATCATTTAAAATGATAATTTTTTAGGCTAAAACATTTTGAAAAACAATTTTGAAAATCATTCCGAAGTAGTTTTTGAAAATCATTTTGAAGTAGTTTTGCAAGCTTCTTCTTGCAGAATATCTCATCATGACAGGACTCGAGAACTTGTACAAAACCAGGATGTTCGTGGGTTTGTAAGCCACTTGTCGTAGTTGTAAGCTACTTGTCGTGGGTTTGTAAGCCACTAAAAAGGTAGAAATGGGTTCCATCCCAAAAGAAAAATGGAGTGAAGATTTCAGTGCTATTGTGAAGTTTTAACAAAATTCTAGACTCGACACTTATCTTGAAATCTTGAACTCTTGATTATCTTGATACTCATGAGTCTTCAATCTTGATATCTTGAATCTCTATACTGTACAGTCTTCATTCTTGGTACCTGCATGGTTAAATCCTACATATACATATATATCTAAACTATAATGTTAGTATTTATATTTTATAATATTATTCTAAGGTTGTTGTCATCAAAACCATCAACTCATGGACTAACAATAAAAACATATATGTTTTGAAAATGAATATAAATCACAATACTAACGTGTGTTTAATAGCCAAAGAAAATGATCCTTGGCTATGGCATAAAAGATTTTTTCATGTTAATTTCAAAGCTATAAACAAATTATCTAAAAGTGAATTAGTAAAAGGTTTACCAAAAATGAATTTTAGAGAAAACAATATTTGTAATGCTTGTCAATTAGGAAAATTATCAAAATCATCTTTTAAATCAAAGAAAAATATTTCTACTATACAACCACCTGAACTATTGCATTTGGATCTTTTTGGTCCAACTCAAGTTCAATCTATAAATCATAGAAAATATGTATTTGTTATAGTAGATGATTTTTCAAGATATACTTGGACCATTTTTCTGAAAAATAAAAGCGATACTTTTGAAAATTTCAAAATTTTTGCTGAAAGAATTCAAAATTTTAAAAATTTAAAAATTTAAAATATTAGAAGTGATCATGGAGGTGAATTCGAAAATGAAGCTTTTGAACATTTTTGTAATAGAAAGGGAATTTGTCATAAATTTTCTTTTCTTAGAACACCACGACAAAATGGAGTTGTAGAAAGGAAAATAGAACTTTACAAGAATGTGCAAGAACTTTGTTAAACGGAAGCACTTTGCCAAAACATTTTTGGGCAGAAGCTGTAGCAACTGCTTGCTATGTTCTGAATCGTGTTTCCATTTGACCATTAACTAAACACACTCCATATGAACTATTTCATCAAAAAAACCAAATATTTCATATTTTAAAGTTTTTGGCTCAAAATGTTTTATTTTAAACACAAAAGATCAGCGTGGAAAATTCAATCCAAAATCCGATGAAGGAATTTTCATAGGATATTTGGAACGAAGCAAGGCTTATCAAATTTTTAATAAAAGAACTAAAACAATCGATGAAACACTTCATGTTTCCTCCGATGAAAATTTTAAGTTTAAAAAGAATTTTGAGGATGACGAGATAATAACTAAGACGGTTACAAATACGTTTACTCAAAATAATTTTGAAGAAGATGAAAATATTATTCATAATTTTGAAGAAGATGAAAACATTGTTCATAATGAAAATGGATTAAGATCTTCTCCTAGGATTTTACGAGATCACCCAGTAGAAAATGTCATAGGAGAAATTGATTCACATGTCAAAACTAGAAATCAACTTAATCAAATGGGCCATGTAGCTTTTCTTTCTAATATTGAACCTAAAAATGCAAAAGAAGCCTCTACTTATGACTATTGGATTATAGCTATGGAAGAAGAGCTAAACCAATTCGAACGAAACGAAGTTTGGGAATTAGTTCCCATACCAAGTGATCAAACAGTCATTGGTACTAAATGGGTCTTCAAAAATAAAGCAGATGAACAAGGAAGTATAACTAGGAATAAAGCTAGATTAGTTGCAGAAGGATATAAACAAGAAGTAGGAATTGACTATGAACAAACGTTTGTTCCAATCGCACGACTAAAAGCAATACGTATCTTACTGACCTTTGCATGTTTTCATAATTTTAAACTTTATCAAATGGATTTTAAAAGTGCATTTTTAAATGGATATATAAAAAATGTTTATGTTGAACGACCTCCTTTATTCACACATGAAAATTTTCTAGACCATGTCTATAAACTTAAGAAAGCCTTATACGGTCTAAAACAAGCACCCCGTGCTTGGTATGAACGTCTTAAAAGCTATCTTATAGATTCTGGTTTTGAAATTGGGAAGGTTGATCAAACTCTTTTTATTAAACGAACAAAAAAGGATATTTTAATTACTCAATTTTTTGTAGATGATATTATTTTTGGTTCTACTAATGGAAAATTATGTCATGAACTTTCTAACATAATGACCAAAGAATTTGAAATGTCGCATATGTGAGAATTATCTTATCTTCTTGGTTTACAAATTAAACAATTAGATAATGGAATTTTTATTAATCAAGAAAAATATTGTAATAATCTAATTAAATTCTTTGGTATGGAAAATACTTCTGCCAAACCAACACCAATGAGTACAATAATACATCTCGATAGAGATGAAGATGGTAAGAGTGTCGACCAAAAATTATATTGAAGTATAATTGGATCATTACTCTATCTAACTGCTGGTAGACCTGACATAATGATGAGTGTTTGTTTATGTGCTCAATTTCAAATAAATCCTAAAGAATCACATTTGCGGGTAGTGAAATGAATATTACGTTATTTAAGAAAACCAAAGATTTTGGACCTTTTTATCTGAAAGAATGTCCTTTCGAGTTACTATCATATAGTGACGCTGACTTTGGGCGATGTCAGACGGATTGAAAAAGTACGAGCGGAACTTGTCACTTCATTGGACAATCCTTAGTCTCTGGGTTTAGCAAGAAACCGAATTATGTTTCACTATCGACGTGTGAAGCAGAATACATTTCTGCTGCTTTAGCATGTGCTCAAGTCATTTACATGCAACAAACACTTCAAGATTTTGGTATAAATTTATCTAAATCAACTATTTTTTGTGATAACACAAGTGCTATAAACTTATCTAAAAATCTTGTCAATCATTCACGAACTAAACATATTGACATACGCCATCATTTTCTTCGTGATAATATTGAAAAGGATATAGTCAGATTATAATTTGTATCCTCTGAAAACCAATTGGCTGATATATTTACAAAACCTTTAAATGGAAATATTTTTATAAAACTAAGAAGAGAATTAGGAATTTTATCATTAAAAGATTTATAATTTTTATATATTTCTCAAATTTTTTTTTTCAAAAATTGGGTTTTCAAGAATCGAACTCAAGTCTATTACTTGTAAGTCGGTGCACTAACACTCTACCAATTGTATGGGATGTTGTGACTTTATTTCCGTAATGTTATTTCTAGTATGGTTTTTCTTTAACTATGTTCCAATTTATCTCTACATGCTTTTATCTCCAGTATTTTTTTATATCTTTCCTTTTTGTCGATGACAAAGGGGGAGAAAATTCGTATAAATCTGTTTAAATTATAATGCATATTGACAAGGGGAGTATTCATGTAAGTTTCATGGTAATATATTATTTATGTTTATATAGTTGTCATTATCAAATAGGGGGAGAATGTTAGAATCTCGATTTTCATCGTTTTTATTGTGACAACTATATAACTCAATATTTTTGTGTACTAATCACTTATGCAGGAGATTCATTGCAGATTCGGATTCAGAATGTTTTGAAGCTATTGGTCTATTGTTTAGAGTCTGTATTTTATTATAAATATGTTAAAATATCTCCGATATGGTGTATATACATATTAACATGCACACGCATGCACACATATGCACAAAACAGGCTGAACACAGTCGGTTGAATGACCTAACTCATCCCTCTGTTTGTTGAATTAAATTTTATATTTCATGCATATTCAGCTAGCTGAATGGGTTCATTCATACGGCTGAATTGGGCCTAAAAATGCATGTTTCCTTGCTGTTTCAAATTTAATAAAAATCAGAAGACTGAATTATAATTTCAGCCGGCTGAATATCTATAATGGCTAGTTTTTGAAAAGACACTTCTCTTCAACGAAAAGAAACATCTTCAAATCTAACAGTTGCATCTATTTCTTTTCAACGTTTTCTTTCATGAAAGATTGCAACTTTTAAATCTATATAAATAGAGTTTAGAATTCAACAAACAATTAACCTAACTGATTTTAGTATTCTTGAATTCTTATCTCTTATGCTCTGTTTTCAATTTGCACTCAAACTGCATACAATCTTTGATCGTTGATCACTCTATCTTCCACATTTCTTCAAGCACATCACACTATATATCATAAAGGAGAAGATTATAGGAAGATTGTTCTTAATTGACTTATCAGTGCTATTTAAAACAGCACACTATAGTTAGGTACTTTTGTCTAGTTGTAAAAAGTCCTGTTTGGTTGCCCAAGCGGTAGAAGTCCTATTCGGTTACTTAGGCAGTAGAAGTTCCATTTGGTTGCTCAGGCCGTGTAAACCTATTCCTCCGGGTTAAGTGAGGGTTGCTAGTTTTAATTCAAGAAGGAGTTTGGGACTGGACGTAGAATGGGGGTTCGAACCAGTATAAAAATCTTTGGTGTCATTCACTTTACTACTTTAATTATTTACTTAGTTTATATTATGCACAAGTAGTTTATCCATATTACACGATCCTATAGCATAGTAACTTTCAATAATCTTATGTGGAAGATTGAATCTAGATACAATGTTCTTCATTACAAACTTTATTACTTGATTAGAGGTTATAATAGCTAAAGGTTCGGTCTCGACCCATTTTGTAAAGTAATCAATTACCACAATGTCATATCTTGCCCTTCCTTTAGCGATCGGAAGGGGACCAATAAGATCAATGCCCCGGATATCAAAGGGCTATGGACTCATTATTGGGGTGAGCTCACTGGGAGAAGCTCTCGGCACTTTTGCATAAAACTGACATTTATCATATTTTCTTGCGTAGTCTAATGCGTCTTATTTAGTGTCGACCAATAAAAGCCCTGCCTGAGTATTTTCTTTGCCAACTTTTGGCTTCCACAATGATCTCCACAAATTCCATCATGGGCTTCTTTCAACAATAGATAACCATCAGAGGCCATTACACACCAAGAGTATGGAGTTGAGAATCCCATCCTATAGGGTACTCCATCTATAATGCTGAACTTTGGAGCATTATATTTATCCGCTTCGCTTCGGCTGCATCCGAAGGTAGAATATCCTCAGTTAGATATCAGATATATAATGACATCTAATTCTCTTCAGTTATTGCTGATGTTGTGGATTCACCTCAGGCAGCTTGAGCCTGTGTTATAACTAACATTTTCTCCAGTACCTGTATGCTAGGTTTCTCTAGGATCTCGACTGGGATGAAATTAAACTCTTTTACATCCCTTGAGCTTGCATATTTTGCTAAGGCATCGACCTTAGCATTTCGATCTCTAGGGATTCTTTTTATGTGATAAATCTCGAAAGCTCCAAGTAACTGCTTTACCTGCTTAGCATAGAGAGCTTACTTGGGGTCTCGAGTCTGATAGTGATTGAAAACTTGATTGACTACTATCTGGGAGTCATTGTATACCCAAATCTCAGAGACCTTGATAGAAATTTCCATTCTTAATCCAGCGATTAAGGATTCATACTCGGCTACATTACTGGTTGTTGAGAAGGCGAGCTTGATTGCACAATAAATTTGATGGTTGTCTGAGGTTACCAAGATATAGCCGGCACATGCCCCTTGCTCATTCGAGGCTCCGTCAAAATAAAGTTGCCAAGAGAGTTGCTTATTCTTCCTGTCTTATTTTTTAGCTTTGGCTTAGAAACCAGTGCATTCAGTGATGAAGTCAGGTAGTGCTTCTCGGCTAGACCTAGCCTTTTATTTATATAATATATGAGTATCTGTATCCCATTATCATCTCTCACTAAGGCCAAACTTATGGCCTGATTCAAGGCAGCCAAATAGTGGAACAGGGTTTCCCCATCTATCGGTTTAGACAACACCGAGGGAGAACTTAGATGCTTTTATAGATCTTCGAATGCTTTCTACCATTCGTTTGTCCATTTGAAGGAAACATTCTTCTTTAAGAGATTGAAGAAGGGAACACACTTGTCGGTCGATCGACTTATGAACCTATTCAAAGTAGCAATCTTTCCATTCAAGCTCATTAACTCCTTTCCATTAGTCAAAGCCCACATGCCGGTTATAGCTTTTATCTAATCCAATTTTATCTCTATCTTTCTAGCACTTACTAAAAAACCTAGGAATTTCCCAGATTGTATACCGAAGGTACACTTCTAAGGGTTGTTAGTGCAAAATTTCATCTACCCTAACACCCCGAGTTCTGAAGGTATAGCTTCGGAAGTTGGTTGGATTATTGAACCCGACAAAGAGATTACCAAGACATGATGCAATCAAGCTTAGGTTATGAGACGTTGAACCATAGAGTCGCAATAGCTAATGTAGAGAAGGTAAAGTATGGAAAGTAAAGAACACCGAGACTTTTATAATGGCTCGGGCTGAAAGTCCCTATGTCCATTATCCTTTCCTTATTTAGTTACTCTTACCTAGCTGAGAGGCTTATTATATTGAATCTATACATTTTCGCCATTAATGAGTTTGTAAAGAGAGCTCTAATAAAGGAAAGTATAATATGATTTTATATTTCAATTGTTTTTTTAGTGCCAGCCCTTTTACTGTAGCTGGTGGTCCTCTATTTATAGAAAATTTAAGGTTCTTCCGTTGGTGCAGGTGCTTTTTCTTGGATTGATGACCTAGCTTGCTATGTGCGGCTTAGATTTGAACACTTGTAATCATCTGGTTGAGTGCATTTTGATGTGGATTGTTGACATGATTATTTTATATATAGCTTCTTGGATTTCTTCCATTTATCTTGACCGTTGGTCTCGGCCTGGGCTATCCGAGTCGTTGATTCTTGGTACTTGCTGAAATGCTTTTGGTTCAGGCAACCACTACCCTCGGTTCTTAGCTAGCTAGACAACGATCTTGATCTCAGTCGACGCTTTGAATCAAGCTATCAGACTACATGCTCTCGGATGCTGAGTCGGTGCTTAAGTTCTTTTTGGAAACCAAACAATGGGTCTCGGAATCACAAACCAAGGAACTTTCCTCTCAAATATTTGTAATTTGTACTTTGTAGAAATTATGGTGTAACACATGCCCTCCATGAACTTTCCTCTCAAATATCATGCTTAATACCTGGCTTGTTTATTCCATTCCCATCATGAAGTTGATCCTGAGCTTTCAGGAAAAGTTGTATTCTGAGAGATTTTGGAAGCATTACTTCACCAAGACAATTTATAAAGATCTAACCTCATTTAGAGGGTTTTGAAAATAACTTGAAATCTAACATCGTCTAGAGGGTTTTGGAACTTGAAATTAGTGCCTAAAGGCGAAAATACTTAGATACAATGCTTCAGTCCTCTAGATCTAGTGTTACATAGGTATTGGGTTTGAAAACTATTATTGTCGGTATAATGCCTATATTTGCATGTTATTATAAGAATATGGCTCACTATACAACATAGTGCATGGTACTATTCGACCATGGCTCACTCTTTGCATGACACTATTCGACCATGGCTTACTCTTTTTTCACAACACTCTGGATGTGGCTCACTAGGTGCATTCCGCACGGTCGTCTTTTTCTTGACTCACTCTTTGCACAACACTATTGGTCGCGGCTCACTATACAGCACCGTGCATGGTACTATTCAACCGTGACTCACTTTTTGCGTGACACGATTCAGCCATGGCTCACTCTTTGCACAACACTTTTAGAGGTGACTCGCTAGGTGCGTTCAGCATGGTCGTCTTTTCCATAACTCACCCTTTGCACGACACTATTAGCCGTGGCTCACTATTATTGGGGATCTACCCAATATTCTATCTTCATTGAGAATCTACTCAATATTCTCATCTCATCGGGAATCTACCTGATATTCTAATCTCATTAGGAATCTTCCCGATATTCTAATCTCATTGGGAATCTACTCAATATTCTAATCTTATGGGAATCTACCCAATATTCTAATCTCATTGGGAATCTACCCAATGTTCTATTCTTGTGAATGGTACTGCTTGACCATGGCTAACAACTATGCTTCTTTGCTTGAAATAAAAAGATTAGTAAGGGTTTTTTTTTCTTGCGTGGCACTACAAGGTCACGGATAAAAGTTATAAATTCTTACCTCTGGTACTTTCCTCGAAGGCGAAATTATTTTTTTGGCCCTGACGCGAAACTAATTAATTGCTGAAAGGCGAAATCATTTACTTGCCAGAAGGCGAAAGCATGGCTTTGAAGCTCGCATCATGCTACTTGATCAGAGAAATATCATGGCTAAAACATTTTGATGCACTTTTTAATCGTTGCATGATATTACTTGATCATGGCAATAATCACTACTAAAACGTTTGATGAAATGTTTGAAATGCTTAAAACTTAAGAAGACTAGAGTCTCGCGCGACATACCTGAGTCACGACTAAGTAATTAGTTATTGTCTCGAACTTCTGATAAAGCTTTTATTCAAGTAGTAGCCCCGTGACTTGATAATGTTCCAGATGCTCGGCATTCTAAGTCTGAGGTATTACATTATCATCTCGTTTCTTTAATCTATATGCTCCCGAAGGGACGACGTCATGAATTATTAGGGGTCCTTCCCAATTCGGACCAAAAGGTCCATCTGTTGGATCTTTTGTGTTTTTCATTATCTTTCGGAGGATAAGGTCCACTTTCGCAAACTTTAGTCCGAACTCTCATGTTGTAGTATCGGGTCTTCTTTCGAAAATACTCTGATGTCCTTAAAGCGACTTGGTCTCAAAGCCTGGGAAACAAATCCAATGACTCCTCTTGGAGCTCCACATACTGTCGTGTATTATAATAATACCTTCGATGAGAGGCAATTTCTAATTCAACCGGGAGCATGGCTTCAAAGCCGTAAACTAGAGAGAAGGGAGTGTGTCCTGTCGAGGTTTTGGAGCTTGTTCCATAAGCCCACAAAACGAAAGGCAATTCATCTACCCAGTTACCTTTTGCCTTGTTAAATCTTATCTTCAAAAAGGCTTTAATAGTTTTGTTGGCTGCCTCTACGGCCCCATTTTCTTGTGGACGGGCTATCAAAGAAAAACTCCTGATGATACCTTGATCTCGGCCATACTCTGCAAACTCTCAGCTCACAAACTGAGTGCCATTATCCATAATGATCTTATGGGAAGACCTAATTTGGATACAATATTTTTCATTATGAACTTTATTACTTGATTGGAGGTTATAGTAGCTAAAGGTTTAGCCTTTACCTATTTTGTAAACTAATCAACTGCCGCTATGGCATATCTTGCCTCTTCTTTAGCAATCGGAAGAGGACCAATAGGATCGATGCCCCAGATATCAAAGGGCCATGGACTCATCATCAGGGTGAGCTCCTTGGGAGGAGCTCTTGGCACTTTTGCATAAAACTGACACTTATCACATTTTCTTGCGTAGTCTATTGCGTCTTGATTTAGTGTCGACCAATAGAAGCCTTGCCTGAGTATTTTCTTCGCCAACTTTTGGCCTTCAAAATTGTCTCCACAAATTCCATCGTAGACTTCTTTTAACAATAGATGACCTTCCGACGCTATTACACACCGAGAGTATGAAGTTGAGAATCCCATCCTATAGAGTACTCCATCTGTAATGCTGAACTTTGGAGCATTATATTTAATCCGCTTTGCTTCAGCAACATCCGAAGGTAGAATATCCTTAGTCAAATATTAGATTATGGCGACATCCAATTCTCTTCAGTTATTGCTGGTGTTGTGGATTCACCTCGGGCAGCTTGAGCCCATGTTATAATTAACACTTTCTATGGTACCTATATGCTAGGTTTCTCTAGGATCTCGACTGGGATGAAACTAAACTCTCTTCCATCCCTTGAGCTTGCATATTTTGCTAAGGCATCGGCCCGAGCATTTCAATCTCTAGGGATGCTTTCTATGTGATAACTCTAGGAAGCTCCAAGTAGCTGCTTTACCTGCTTAGCATAGAGAACTATCCTCAGGCCTCGGGTCTGATAGTGATTGAGAACTTGATCAACGACTATATGGGAGTCGCTGTATACCCGAATCTCTGAGACCTTGATAGAAATTGCCATTCTTAATCCAGCAATCATGGATTCATACTTGGGTGCATTATTGGTTGCTGAGAAGGCAAGCTTGATTGTGTAGTAAATTTGATGGTTGTCTGAGGTTACCAAGATATAACTGGCACTTGCCCCTTGTTCATTTGAGGCTCCGTCAACATAAAGTTGCAAAGAGAGTTGCTTATTCTTGTTGTCTTCCTTTTCAGCTTTGCCTTAGAAACCAGTGCATTTAGTGATGAAGTCAGCTAGTGCTTGACCTTTGATTGCCATCCTTTGCTCATACAGTATCTCATACTGGCTAAGCTATGTAGCCCACTTGATTAACCTTCCCGCAGTCTTGGGTTTACTAAAAACTTGTCGAAGTGGTTGATCCGTAAGACTTTAATAGGATGGGCCTGGAAATACAACCGAAGCTTTCTTGCAGTAATCATCAAGCCGTATGCAAGCTTTTCAATTACAGGGTAGTGCTTTTCGACTGGATCTGGCCTTTTACTTACATAATTTATGGGTCTCTAGATCCCATTATCATCTCTCACTAAGGCAAACTTATGGCCTGATTTAAGGCAGCCAAATAGAGGAACAGGGTTTCCCCTTCTATCTATTTAGACAACACCGAAGGAGAATTTAGATGCTTTTCCAGCTTTTTGAATGCTTTCTTGCATTCATCTGCCTATTTGAAACCAACATGGTTCTTTAAGAATTGAAGAAGGGAACACACTTGTCGGTCGATCGACTTATGAACCTATTCAAAGCAGCAATCTTTCCATTCAAGCTCATTAACTCCTTTCCATTAGTCAGAGCTTTCATGTCGGTTATAGCTGTTATCCAATCTGGGTTTATATCTATTCCTTTAGCACTTATTATAAAACCTAGTAATTTCCCAAATTATATACCGAAGGTACACTTCAATGGGTTTAGCTTCATCTGATACTTTCGAAGAACATCGAACGTCTTGGCTAGATCCAAAAAGATAACTTTCTGATTGTTTAGATTTAGCAACATGTTATCGACATACATTTCCATGTTTCGACCAATTTGCTTGGTAAGCATTCGGTTGACTAACCTTTGATATGTTTCCCTTGCATTCTTAAGACCGAAGGGCCCTTGTAGCAGAACAAACCCATGTTGGTGACAAAATTTGTATGCTCCTCATCAGGTTTAAACATTAGGATCTTATTATACCCGGAGTAGGCATCCATAAACGAAAGCAATTGATGCCCACTGGTATCATCTACTAATTGATCGATTCTCGGCAAAGGGATGCAAGTCCTCCATTTCCCGTCTGACTTCTTTACTAATATCGGATTAGCGACCCACTTTAGATAGTAGACATCTCAAATGAAATTATTCTTCAGTAAGCTTTCAATTTCTTCTTGTAACTTCATCTGTGTAGAAAAGCGCCATAGGCATTCATTTGGCAAGAGTTACATGGAATTCCCCTAGAATTATACAAACAGAATAAAGAAAATAATTTCAAAACAAGATATTCAAACTAATGCTTAATAAATTTGGTTAACTACCCTTTTTGTATGAATTTCTCAACCATATAAGAAAGCATTTGGCATCCATCCATCTTGTGCATGTTTGTCAAATGATAGATATAACACTTGTCACTCTTTAGGTCTTCTTTCTTTGATAGATGGTAATCCGGGTAAGAGAAGTCTTCACGAGTTTCTAGGAATATCCAAGAAAAGCTTTGGTTGAGTGAAGTAAGAACTTGGTCTCGTTTGATCTTCTTTTGAGAGTGGAGAGTAGAGGTAACCGGAAAAGCACTTTTAGTAGGACAAGATGGACCACTACTTGTCATTATTTCGATACTCAAGTCCTTTATTTGTTTACCATAGCCTTAACCCTCCCTCGGAGTTGAGCAGACTCTTGAAGAAACTCTTGAAGATGCTATGAAAGCTAGTTGATCTGGAGAGCTTGAAGTTCATAGACGGGATCATACTCCTGGCCTCGGTCTTTTTCCATGACGATGGTAGCCAAACACTCATTATTGTCTTCTTTTATGATCTGGATGTGGAGGTTGAGGGGTAACTTCGGGGTTAGCTCCTCATTTTCAAAGTTAGTCATGGTTAAAGAGATGATGTCGCTGGATTTTCCAAAATGGAACAAATTAAGGTGGTTCAGGCCCTCCTTCTAGCGCCAAAAATGTTAGTGCAAAATTTCATCTACACCAACAACCCATGGTCCGAAGGTATAGCTCCGGAAGCTGGTTGGATTATTGAACTTGGCAAAGAGGTTATCGAGGCATGATGTAATCAAGCTTAGGTTATGAGACGTTGAACTGTAAAGTCAATGCAAGTCCTCAATTTCCTGTTTGACTTCATTGCTAATACCGGATTAGGGATCCACTTCGGATGGCAGACATCTCGGATGAAATTATTCTTCGGTAACCTTTCGATTTCTTCTTGTAGAGCCACATATCAAACCTTGTCTAAAGGCCTCCTTCTCTGCCTTATGGGAGTAAATTTTGATTCTATATTTAAACAACAACAAATAACTTAGGGGTCAATTCCTATCATATCGTTGCGAGTCCAAGCAAATATATCTTGGTTATGCTTGAAGAAGGAAATTTAATCTTCTCGGACAGAAGGATGGAAATAAGTTCCTATCTTAACTGTCTTAGACTTGTCATTTTCATCGAGGCACACTTCTTCTAGAGTCTCGGCTGTTGAAGCCGTTTCGGCCTCTTGTCTCGAATCAAGATCGATCTCAATTTCTTCTTCCCTTGCCATCATGAAATCATCTTCTAAGGTTTCATTAGCCATTGGCAGTTTTCTAGGGTTTCGTCCGAAGGTCAAAGGATTCTCGTCTTCTTCAAGTATAGCCTAAACCTTCTTTTCTAATTCAATGAAAGTGCTTTTAACTTCGTTTTGATAATTATCTAGCCATTGCGCCATGTCGAAAATGAATTTTAGCATCATTTGGCGAAATTCACCTTCGGTAAGGACTGGAGCGGCACCTTCTTCAATAATAGCTTGATTTACTTAGTCTACCTAATTTCCATCAATCATAAGCAATTCTCCGGTTGCTTTATCTTGGCTGGGAGAGTGAGGGGTCTTTCCAGAGGATACTTTTGACTTCATGCTTGATTGAGAGTTTTCAATTGCTGAAATTGCTAGATTGGAAGAGTGCGGAGGGGCCCTCCTTCTAACGCCAAAAATGTTAGTCCAAAATTTCGTCTACACCAATACTCGTAGGTCCGAATGTATAAATCCGGAAGTTGGTTGGATTATTGAACCCGACAAAGAGATTACCGGGACATGATGCAATCAAGCTTAGGTTGCAAGATGTTGAACTATATAGTTGTAATAACCATAGTAGAGAAGGTAAAGTACATAAAGTAAATAACACCGAGACTTTTATAGTGGTTTGGGCTGAAAGTCCCTACATCCACTGCCCTTTCCTTATTTAGTCACACTTACCTAGCCAATAGGCTTATTATATCGAGTCTATACATTTCTGCCATTAATGAGTTGGTAAAGAGAGCTTTAATATATTAAATCACAATACGATTTTATATTTCAATTCATTTTTTAGTGCCACCCCTTTTACTGTAGCAGGTGGTCCTCTATTTACAGCAAATTTAAGGTTCTTTCATTGGTGCAGGTGCTTTCTCTTGGATTGATGACTTGGCTTGCTATGTGTGGCTTAGATTTGAATAGTTGTCATCATCTAGTTAAGTGCATTTTGATGCAGGTTGCTGACGTGATGATTTTATATATAGCTTCTTGGATATCCTCCGTTTATCCCGACCGTTGGTCTCGGCCTAGCCTATCTGAGCAGTTGATTGTTGATACTTGTTGAAATTCTTTTGGTTCAGGCAACTGCTACCCTCGACTAAGCTTCTTGTCTTAGCTGGACAATGACCTTGATCTCGGTCGACGTTTTGACTCATGCTCTTGGACTACATGCTCTCGAATACTGAGTCTGATTCTTAAGCTCTTGTTGGAAACCAAACAATGGGTCTCAGAATCACAAGCCAAGGAACTTTCCTCTCGAATATTCGTAATTTGTACTTTGTAGAAATTATGGTGTAACATCTGATTTACATGTTCATACCTTTTTTGACATTGGGGCATCTCACTCTTTAATCTTGAGTACACTTGTTGATGAGTTGCACTTAGATACTAGCATAGTTACAGACTCTGTAGTTGTATCACACCCTATTGGAGGATCAGCTTATTTATCTATGATATTTAAGGGTTTGAAATTGTTTATTTTAGGGGTCGAGTTTGACCGTGGTGCTTTTATCTTAGGATTTTCTAGGTTTGGGTTGATTTTGGGTATGGACTGGATGACCATGTAAAGGACGATCTTAGATTGTAATAGGAAGGTGGTTCATTTGGGTACTTGTAGTGGACATAGTCTAGAGGTTTATTGAGATCCTAGAGGTTCGGTTATGTTGAGTTACTTATATTTTTAGACCTATCACATGATGAGTTAAATTTAGTACTAGTAGTTAGAGGCTATCCAGATGTCTTTTTCGAGGTCACCGATCTTCCACCATAGAGAGAGATCAAGTTTCAAATTTATCTTGTAAAGAATGCCATACCTGTTGCCTTACCCTTAAGGTACATGACACCTAAGGAGAGACGTGAGCTGAATAAGCAAGTGGATGAGTTGTTGGAGAAGCTCTTCATTAGGTGGAGTATTTCAGTGTGGGAAACATCAGTTGTCTTTGCCACCAAGCCTGATGGTTCTTTTAGGCTTTGCATCGATTATTGTGAGTTGAATAAGCTGATAAAGGAGAATCGTTACCCATTGCACCACATAGACAATCTCTTTGATCAGTTGGTTCGGGCGAACGTGTTCTCCCTGATTGACTTGGCTAACGAATTCCATCAGTTGTGTGTGGCCGAGGATAGTATTTAAAAGATCGATTTTTGTATACCCAACGGACTTTATGAGTGGTTAGTCATGCCCTTTGGACTGACCAATGCATCATCCTACTTTGTTGATCTGATAATTCGAGTTTTTATAGGGTTGCTTAATAAGTTCGTGGTGGTATTTGTTGATGATATATTAGTCTATTTGAAAAGCAAGGAGGAGCACAGGTTGCGTCTAGAAGAAGTGCTCAATATGCTCCGTAAGCGTTAGTTGAAGGTGAAATTTTGTTTAAATATCACTTTTGGTGCAAGGAGGTACTCTTTTTGGGACATGTTATCTCTAAGAATATATTAGTGGTCGATCCTAGTAAAGTTGTTGCGGTACAGGATTGACATATGCCAAGATTACCATGGAAGTAAGGAGTTTTCTTGGTTTGACGGGCTACTATAGGAAGTTCATTAAGGACTTCGCTAATATCTTTGCCCCTCTAAGCCATTTTACCAAGAATAATTTGGTTCTCTCGTGATACTCGAAGTGTGAGGATGCATTTATCAAGCTAAAGGAGGTGCTAACTATTGTACGTGTTCTAGTATTACCCGATGGTAAGAAGGCATTCACAGTGTATGCTGACGCTTGCGGTACGGGGTTGGGCATGGTATTGATGCAAGAAGTAAGAGTGGTGAGCTATGCTGGTTGAAAGTATACAGAAGAAATTATCCTATCCATGACCTTGAGTTGGCAACCATGGTTTTTGCACTTAAGTCATGAAGACACTATCTATTAGAAGAGCGATTTTAGCTATATATAGATCATAAGTCCTTGAAGTATTTAGCTCCCAAAAGGATTTGAATTTAAAGTAGCAAAGGTGGATGAAGTTTTCGGAATCGTATGATTTCGATATCTCCTATACTTCAGGCAAAGGCAATGTTCTAGTTGACGCCTTTAGTAGGAAGCATGCGACGTTGAGTCATATGTTCTTAGAGTGGAAACACATGGAGTTCATCACTATGTTCGATTTCCGATCATCGTTAGACATCACTCCGGGATTGTTAGTAGCATTGGATGTGCAGCTTACACTTATGGACTGCATGGGGTCAAGTTAGAAGCACAATAAGGAGTTAATGGATATTTTTGAGAAGCTTAGAAAAGGAAAGCGGTTGAGTCATTTGAGGTGCTATACCATTGAATCAATGGGTGGTTATGGATGGATGGTAGATTACGTGCTCCCCTCATTATGGATTTGATTGATATGGTACTAGCTGCGTCTCATCATTCCAAGATGCCATTCATCCCAACGGAGATAAAATGTACCGTGATATGAAGTGATTCTTTTATTGGCCTAGTATGAAGAGGCATATAGTAGAGTATATGGCCCGATGTATGACTTGCCAGAAGGTAGAGGAGGAGAAGAAGAAGCCAGAAGGACTAATGCAGCTATTAGATATTCCACAGTGAAAGTTGGAGAGTATTTCTATGGATCTCATCGATGGACTACCTAGGAGTAGGAGAGGGAATGATAGTATTTAGGTCATAGTCGACCGACCGACCAAATGCAAAAATTTTGTTCTAGATAGGAGTACAAGGACTGTTGCAACTTTGATGATACTATATGTGAGAGAGATAGTTAGGTTACATGGAGTTCCTTCTATCATCATTAGCTATTGAGTTTCTCTTTTCACCAACAGGTTTTGGAGGAGTCTACAGGATGCTTTAGGCGGTAAGTTGATTTTGAGTACCGTTTTTCATCCACAGACTGATGGATAGACGTTGATGGTGAACCGGGTGTTAGAGGACTTGCTTTTGATGTGTATCTTAGATTTTAGAGGCTCTTGGAAGGGTCACTTTCCATTAGTGGAGTTTACCTATAATAACAACTATCATGCAAGTATTAGGATGACAACGTTTGAGGCGTTATATGGGAGACCTACTAGATCACCATTTTGTTGGTGGGACACTATGGATAGGATTATACTTGGACTAGATATGGTGAGGGAGACATCAGAGAAGATAGACTTGATCCGTAGAAGGATGAAACCCACGCTGGATAGCATAAGTCTTACGTTGATAGGAGAACCACGGAGTTGGAGTTTGTAGTGGGCGGCATGATTTTTGAGAATGTCTCACCATTTAGGCATGTCATGAGTTTTGATAGTTTAAGAAAATTATCCCCAAGGTTTGTAGGGCCTTTCCGATCATTGGTAGAGTAGGGAAGTAAGCTTATAGGGTGAATCTTCCTGAGAAGTTAGCGGAAGTGCACGACGTTTTTTATGTCTCACACTTGTGGAAATGTCTACATGGTCCAACCATCGTAGTCGAGCCAAGTCAGCTAGAGGAGGTGGAGGTAGAGAGGGAGTCACTTATTCGTTGGGTACCCTTGCGTATTCTTGAGCATGATACAAAGCAACTCCACAATAAAGTTATCAAGCTTGTTATGGTCCAGTGAGGAGACGATCTAGCGGAGAGTACATGAGAACCTAAGAAGAAGATCTGAGCTACCCATCTGGGACTCAACAACCCGTCTTTCACTCCACAGAAAGATGGATCATTAGTAAGAAAGAAAGGGATAGAAAAGAGAAAGATAAAGAAGAAAGAACAAAACAACATCAGAATCTCACAGCGGAACGAATAAATTATATTAATCACATAAGATATTACATAGTATACAACATCTATCAGAGTACACAGCTTACACATCACATACTAGACAGTTATAAACACCTGTCTAGTCATTACAACTCAAATACAAACACAAAGATCAACACAGCGGAACCACTATATATCTACACACGCTGAAGCCTCCTGCTCCATATCTCCTCCAGAATTCGTCAAAGCAAAACCTGAATCCCTTGGCTACTTGTAAAAAACGTTTCCATTCTAGTTAAATAAGTGTAAACTACTTATGTGTTTAGGTTCTAGCTTAGTATACCCCCTAAGTAGGGACAATTGAATGATATGAATGGTTGCAAACATGTCAATAGGACATGTTTTGGATGATGGTTGCTTATGGAAGTATATAACAAGGGTAAAAGTGGAATTTTTACAACCGTCTGAATTTGGCTATGAAACTTGCGCTGTTGCGTTCCTAGCGATTTTCTGGACAATTTTCATATATAATGTTCTATAATCGGAGCTAGTATAAAAAAGTTATCAATGATTTAAAATTCGGAATCGAAGATAATTAAATAATAATAAAAGGAAAGAAATAATTTATAAAAAGAAAGCTCTACCAGTCGACACCATAGATTGGACCAGTCGACCCCTAGCGATTGACCGCTCCAAACAAAGTGGCCGATCTCCCTAAACCAAGGGGTCAACCAGTCATAGATTTCCGGCTAGGGTTTGTATTGGCAGAACGACCCGTATATTATAATATTTGATCGAACGGTTGTCATTAATTTCTATCCTTATAAATAGAACCCTAAGCTGAAGTCAGTACCCTAACTAAAACCGAGTGTAACAAAACTTTGTCTCCCTCATACCTGAGCCCTCTTTCTTTTCAAATCAAAATTCTTCAAAATAAAACAAAAATCAAATTCTAAGAAGGAGGAATCCAATAGGGTCAAGGAATGTTCTACACTAAGCAGAGACAATTCCAAGCGAATTAGAAAGGGGATAGCTTTCTAAAGGTGAGTGAGTTCATAATTAATATGAGCATTTAAATATAATTGATTTTTTTACACCCTATACGATCCGAAGTTGTTTGATTTAATTTTAATCTAATAACTGTAGTGGACTGGGAATTTGATAATAATTTAACACATATGAATATGATCCCTTTCTTTTTAATCAAGATTTGGTTAAGGTACAATTGGTTGAATAAGAGTTGATTCAGGTTAAACACACCCTGTTCGATAAATTGAAAATTGATAGATATAACTCTATTGATCCTAAATCTAAGTTAGTTTGGTTTGTTGAATTGAATATGAAATTGTGAAAAGATTATATGTTGTAGATTTACAGATTAGGGTTACTGTAATTAATAATTTGTAATTAACAGAGAAGAGAACAAACTAACTAAACTGAAAAAAATCAAACACGATCGATTGACAGGCTCACTGGAGCTGGTCGACCACTCCACTGACCAACAGTCATCGGTAATCGCATTATAAGCGCGATCTGAACCTCGGCCTAAGGCCCAAGTTATAAGTTTATACATATATTTATATTTATATATATTATTATATGTGAATGTTAGTATAAGTAGGGAAATTAACTCCGTAGGTTTGCGACTCTTGGACGTTACAGGACATGGGAAATGTGTACGTAGGCAGTGGGGCCTAAACACTATTTATTCTATAGGGTGAATATTCTACTAGGATTATTCTTTCGCAAATTGCACTCATAGGAGATTCTATGGTGTACGTGCAACACTGATGATGATGCCTGGAGAAGAATGTGGCCCGACATTAATGGAGTTTCCTTGGTATGCACAGCGATTAGGACGTGATACTATGTTGTTAACGGATACCGGACGCAGTGCAATATGTGGCGTTATGTTACCATTGAGAGTGGACACGGATGCATCGGACCTTAAGACGTTTTTGGCATGAGTTGGCATTACGGGCTCCACCTCAATGCATAAATACGATACATGTAGTCGTAATTTGGGAATGTAGTCCTAAGGTTGATGTTGTAGGTGATCCTATGTTGAAATAGTTCCAGTAGCTATTTGCCGATCCATAGTTATTTTGAGTTTAGATTAGTTGTTTGATCCTAACTATAAGCCTTCACCAGATGTTGATGTAGGTGTACTTAGAACATGTATCAACCTGTACTTCAATGGGCCCAAATTTTGACAAAATCGAAACCCAAGTCCATCTAAGCACAAATCGTTTGATTTGGTGTATGCAAATAATCATGAACATTATCAGATATTTATAAAAATCTAAACTCATAACAGAAACAATAATAGGCTATAAATACTGAGTATGACTATTACTTTGGAATTAATGGTATTCCTTGGATATCAGATTGCCACATCGGCATCGAGCATGAGAGAAAAGAAGGCTTCTCCAACAATCAATTACGACCGGCTCCAATGACCTGTTTCTCTAAATATATCCTGTGGGTTGTAATGAGGATGGGGTCAGAACAAAGTTCTGGTGACTGGAAAATCTATATAGTGTCCATAACATAAATTTATACCGATTGGTTTCCATTTAACTATTATGTCTACTATTTTAAGCTTAACCAAATTAACCTAATATTGCACACATGATATTCCTACCTAACATGATTCACCTACCTATCCCTACCCAAGGTACAAAATACTGACGTAAGTCTATCAGCCATTTAATACTTCCAAATATGAAGCGGGTTCCTAGCATCGTTGTCGTTTATCTATTAGTTCTAGCTATAGAGACCTTTCACCACTATTTATGGCTTTATAATGCATAATAGCCATACTACTAATGCACCTATCATCTTTAAAGGTTTAGCCATGTGAGAGACAGTACCCAAGCCACTTAATACCTTATTAATAAGGATTATGTAGACCTCTGCCATTTAATACATATATTCTAGGCAGGCCTTTGTCATTTAATATCTAACCCTAAGGTAGACTCCACACTAGTATTATCTAGCTGACATTGCTTTGAATCTCACCAGGACACTTAATACTTCTTTATGGGAGAGTGGCGGACCCTATATTAGTCACTTGATACCTCAAACCCAAAGTGGACCCTTCCTAAGATATCCACTATCGCTCCTAACCGATAATTCGAACCATTTAATACTTTTTAATTAGCAAAGAGGAGGGCCGTCAAACATCCACTTAATACCTCTAATCCCTAAGTAGATCCTATTGTTCCCATAATCGTTTCCTATGAGTCCTAAGATTGGTGATGTTCCACATTAGTAATAAGTGTACATGACTGCTGGTAGCCTCTGAGTGAAGGGCATACTTACATTGTATCACTTTATCGACCTCGCATCCCTATCTTCTAAGCCCAATTATTCTATGGGTCCTATGGTTAAAGATGTCTCGCATTAGTAGGAAGTGTACACAACTGCTGGTAGCTTCAAAGTGAAGGACAAACTTCTGTTGTGTAACTCTACTGACCTCACATTCCAACCTATTAAGTCTAATTAATTATTCTAGGCTTTATTAACTTAAACTATATTATCCTAGGATTTACTATTACTAAGCCTGATCATTCTAAATTGGATATTGGACTTAGCTTACTAACCTACTTTCATTTATTTAAGGCTATATAATTTACCTTAAATATTCAATTACCCATAAATTCCCTTTATTTGCTTCTTCCATAAATGTCAATTTGTCCATGATAAAGCATATCATCCTAACGGACATTTCATAAGACGTTTACGTATATTTACTAATCTCCAATTAGTTATCTTTCCTAACTATTCCATAGTTATTAACCTAACATCTTTATTTATCAGTCTCATTAATCCATTTACCCTATTAATGATTTGTAACTCCGAATTCATTTCACATTTTACCCATTAATTGGAGTTGCAACCTTTTCAAACTTTCCTTCTATTTCCTATTCGCAAATCAACGTTATTACTACATATAACTGATATCCTACGCGAGCGTTACGCATAAATCATCGTATTTATTAGTGCGTATAAATACCTACTTCTACCAGATATATTCTAGTCATAAATCTTTAACTAGAATATTCTTTTCCATATTTAATTTGCAAAAATTACAGTTCCTAGGATGATTCTTGTTTGTACCAAAATTGGGCACAACATTCTTCGGATGTGATTGAAGAGATCAAAGTGAAGAAATTAAATGGAAAACGAGGCTAATCTAACAATCACACCAATAAAAAGCATGCAGAAATAGAAAGAGACAAGAAATTATAGCGGTTCGGTGTTGTAGCCTACGTCCACCTATGTTTTGCTGTTTATTGATGATTGACAACTGATTACAACAGTAAAAAAACTCGAGCACTTAAACTACAATGGAGTTGCAGCAGAGTAATGGCATAGCAGAGTCAAGAAGTCCTTTTTCTGTAGGTGTAGGGATGCTATTTATAGGTGTAGGTATGAAATATCTTCCCTTGAACTTGAAATACTCTTTCTCACATGTGGGTGGGCCTACCAGATCGATCTGGGATCGTTTGCGATTGATTCTGATCGATCCCTACTTTCTTTGTATCTATCAAAATTTTGTCCATTTGAGCTGCGATCGATCAGGAACATTCTTGAGTGAATAGGAAAGCTTTTGTGAAAATTTAGAGGCATTTGTACTTGTAGATCTGTACTTGTAGATTTCGAGTTATGATCGATCCAAGATTGGATTTGTAGGTTGTCTGATGGCTGCGTATCGATCCATGCGTATCGATCAGTTGTGCACCGATGACGTGGATTGAGAGTTCAGGGGAGATCCATTTTTCATGCTAGTGGATCGCTTCTCTTGGTTGAACATGCCTTCTTCATATCAATCCTTGAGGTTGTCTTCGTATCGATGCCCGGTTATGGGTTTCGTATTGATACTTGGTTATAGATTTCATATCGATGCCCGGTTGATCGATACGAAATGTATCAAATGAGTGATCAATACAAAACACACAGTTTGATGGATTGATGACGCACGATCGATACGAACCAGATGGAAGTGGGGTTGATGTATACGAAAAGGGATGGACTTTGATGGATACAAACTGACATCTTCTACATGGATTTTGACCGATCCATAACTTGAGCATACAAAATTCGATTGACCAGAAATTTGTGATGTTGCCTTTCATAGCTTTGTTCGGCATACCATGCTAATTATAGCTTGATCCGAACTTGGACCAAATTTGCCTGTATCCATCGTGAACCTATGTATAACCGATCTTCGGGACGGATTGTCTTTGGTTTCTAGTCAAGTCCTTGGTGTCACGGTCTTACCAAAAGGCGGGATAACATTTGCCCCCCAAAGTACGTCCTGTGTGAACATGACGTGCTTTGAAAAGCTGCATTCTTTATCCCGAAAGAGTTCTATCCGATTCATTGAATAGTTGTTGTTTTTTCATCAAGAGATGTAACCTTTGATTGATTTCCAGTAATATAAATGTTGAATTGGTTACTGCCAATAATCATGCAATGTTTTGTTGTAATTGAAGGTTGAGTGCTAGCAATTTGTTGTTCACTGTTCTGATTGTCACCAGGTAAGCATTCAATTCGTGTTAATTTCGAAAATAGAATGTTAGTTCGTCATACATGCATGTATGTTGACCTAATTCTCGTTCACGTTTGCACGTTCACGGGTCGTTGTCAAGTTCTTTTGTTCTTGTTTGGAACGAGTTTCGTATCGATCCACTCCTGGATCGATGTGAAATTCAAGTTGTAACAACGATTGGTGGTTGCTTTAAACCACTCCTTCATATCGATCCTCTCCTGAATCGATCTGAGATCTTGGAATGTATGCTTCGTATCGATGGCTATAGATACGAGTTAGATAGTCCCTAAGGATGCTTCGTATCGATGGATACGAGTGGCTCAAATACGATCATGTACTGACTTTCGTATCGATGGACTTCATATCAATGGATACGAAATAGATGGCTGGTTATCGATAGGTATGAAGTGCTAATCTCTGGATCGCTTTGAGTGGATGGATACGAAGCTATGTCTTCATATCGATGGAAGTGATCGTTCGAGGTATGCTTGTTCAGTGTCTTTCGTATCGATAATACTTTGATCGCTTCTATCAGTTTTTGCCACTGGGATACGAAACGCCCTTCTCTTGGTTACGAAGGCATATAAAATACCTTTTGTACTTAGCCAAAATTTTCCACTTGCCTTTGTTTTCATATCTGCTAATTCGTATCGATCAAGAATACGAGAAAAGGAACTGTCAAGCCTTTCGTCTCCAAAACAAACAATCCATTAATCCTTCAAATCAACCCTTTAAACTAGGTAATTAATTAATTAACTCCATCAACATGGTAAAACTCGAGTCTCGACGCCGCTTCATATAAGGTCATGGCCGATTCCGGCATCGTTGATGTCGGAATTGGGCTGGAGTGAGGTCGAGGAGGTAGTAATGGAGCCTTGGAGGATTGGGGAAGAAGAAGAATGATCGATGGAGATGAAGAAGTCACTGGAAGAATACCATGCTTCAATCTCGTATCGATGACAAGATGGTGGGAGCCGCTTCGTGTCGATCTGGAATGGTGGGACTTTGTATCGATGGTGGATGGAGGAAGCTGCTTCGTATTGATCTAGAAATCATGGGGGTTTGTATCGATCCAGGTTGATGGATATAAAGCTGCTTGCCCTGGACCGATATGAAGAACATCGATCTAGAACGATCGATACGAAGTCAAAGCTTTAGATTGATACGAAGTGCTGTGACGTCTGGAACGACCGATACGAAACCTAAACTCTAGGATCGATATGAAGGCGGGCTTTTGAGGAACGATCCAAGTTGATCTTTAATGGATGCGAACTAGTGGCCTTTTGCATACTCGAACATTTGACTCCGACGAGCTTTAGTCTTGAATAACCGGACTTGACCATTAAACTGCATATTTGACTATCCTCCGAAGCTCGTCGATGGAACTGTAATTTGACAAATATAACAAAATTTAACATGGATCATTCTTCGAAGTCAGGATGGACGGTTGGGACGGTCAGCGATGCATCTTTCGAACTTGTGGAAACTTAAAATATTATGTAGCACTGCACTACACAACATGATCACTTACTTTACACCAGAGGGAACATGGGTTTATTGCCATCTAATGATGATTTTTACTGAGTTCAATAGCTATGGATCCCGGAAGCTTAGGGCAGCAGGAAGTTCAGAGTTCCCACTCCTCATTATAAAAATACCAGAAATTGCAGCAAATGTAGTAAGTCCTACTCCAGATGAACTGCCGGGTGTAGTGTTAGTTTTGAATCTGGAGGACTCAGTTCGTTCCAAAATCTCCGAAGATATGCTAGGCAGGATTTGTCTCAGGCATGGATTATCTCTAGAAAATGTTCTACTGCCGGGGCCGGAAGACAGAGCGCATAACCCCTCGAAAGGGTTTACTGCTTGCAACAGATTTATGTGCGTAGCCGGAACGTTGCCCCCGTTCAACCAATTTATCCGGGATGTGCTATTATTTTTTAGGATTGCACCTGCTCAATTACATCCGAATGGATATGCACTTCTCAACAGCTTATATATTATCTTCATAGAGCATTTTTCCCGACCCCCGACCATCGAGGAAATCAGATACTTTTTAACGTCAAGAGTCATGGGGATAACCCTTCATTTACTTTCCTAGAAGCAGTCAGAAACTACTAAGTAGTGGCAGGGGCTTGGAGTAAATTGAGTTACTTCAAGACTGAATGGTCCTTCGTTAGATGTCCACCAGGATTTGCTATACGGTGGCTAGTTAGATGTAAGTGTTTTAGCTTTTTCGTCAATTAACTGGATAATATAAGTTGATGCTGAGTCTAATACAGCGTTTCTTTTACAACTTCGATTCCTCGGCCTGAAGGAGCATAATTCAAGGAGGTAGTAAGGACTCTCCAATCTGCACCAGTTGAACTTAGAGAAATCAATGAAGTTCTTACTGATGAAAACTTGATCGCCGTGGGGCTTATAGAGAGGGATCAAAGCATTCGGCTAATAGAAGTTCCTAGGGTGGTTGCGGTAAGGCAAGGAGGAAGAAGAGCTCCTGGAGTCGTAATCACCGAACGGGGTGACAACAATTGTATGCCGGCTAGGGATGATCCCGTAGTTGCGCCTTCGCAGAGTCTTCAATTATCAAAATCAAAAGGAAAAGGCAAGACTCTCGCCCACAAATCCAAGAGGTGTAAGACCGTCGTAGTATCTCTGCCCGCTGTGGCTGCTATAAGTCCGAAGACTTCCTTTCCGCAAATGGAAAGTTCTTTGAGAGGATTATTTGATGTCTCTATTCTAGATGACATAGCTTCATTCCAAGAACTTGGATTAGAGGGTCTCCCTTCCTCACCGTGAACTGGTGCAGGCTTAACTTCTTTAGACATAGGGGAGCCAACTCCTACGAGCAAGGCTACCAAAATCATTTGGTTTGGGGATTTTCACATGCATACACACACTTCAAGGCACCACACAATTTCTAGTCACATGTTTCTCAATCTTTGGAGATAACTAATTCTTCTTTTCTTCTCATATTACAAACATGATGGTGAAACAGGGGTCAATGCTCAGCAACCTTCGTTCTTTATGTCGTCCATCCGGCTCTTACGCTGAATCTCATAGGCATGAAGGTGAAAGGGACTATGATCGCAGCCACCGCTCTAGCCAAGAGCATGAGCGTTATGAAAGGGAGAAAGAAAGGTCATATCTGAGTAGGCGCCGCTCTCGATCACGATCTCCACCATCTAAAGGACCTTTAATACCATCCGGCTCTGGCAGGCAATCTTCTGAAACTGCATGCCACGTAGTGCCACCTCAAGCTTCGAAATCTAGAGATCAATGCTGTAGAGTTGAAAGGAAGCTCCCATCATCACAGAGCAAACCACTATCGAGCACATATGGGAGGGAGCTTTCCGAATTGCTATGTTAAAGAAAGACTTTCCAACTATCTACTTTGATGGCTTCCACTTCCCCCCGAACTTGAAAAGAATTCCCAATGATGCAGAAAAACTGGTACAGGACTATGTGCATGATGTTTACAACCAGTACCAGGAGTGGATCAAAACTGCAAAAAAGGCTTCAGCGGTAGCTTTCAAGCGGGCCAAAATAATTGAGAAAATGGAGGATGACCTTGCTCAGAAAGACAGAATAATAGAAGTGCTTAATAATGAAGCTGAATCTTCAAGGAAATCGGAGATGGAGCCCAATAAGAGAGCCGAAGAGGCAAAACTGTCCATGGAAAAAATGCGATGGACTCATATGGACTTGGTTGAGGAGATGGGCCATTGGAATACCCTTGTCATGGAAGAGAGAGATGCTGCAGTGAAAGAGCTCAACGAGCTAAAGGCAAAACTTGCCGAGGCCATTAAGGAAAAGGATGAGGCCAAGAAATCCGCCCAAGAGGCATGTGAACAGATGGTGGTACTCAAGGATGAGAGGGATGCGGCGAATTTAAAGGCTCAAGAAGCCGATGCTAGGATTGAGAATGAAATTAAAGCAGTGGAGACCAGGGTGGAGAATGAATTTGAAGATCTCCTTATCACGTACAACGCCAACATCTTAAGAAACAGCAACTTAAACTGGCTCGGCGAAGATTACCCCTTCCAACTATACAAGGCCTGGAGTCGCTTGGTGGAGGACGAAAAGGTGATCCAAAATGCTACGACTATCGATGAGTTCGAACTAGAATCTCAAATACTTGTCAAAGATGAACCGAAGGTCCTCCATGAAACAGTCGTCACTCTTGAAAAAGAAAAGTTAGCTACCAAGTATCCGGACGCTGGAGAAGGATCTAGAGTTGAGCATCATGAAGTAGGTTTCGAAGCGCTCCCAGTCTCTCAATCTAAGCCTACTTCTTCTATCGATCCTCCAGTTGTCCCAGGATATAACCCTGATAAGCCGCATCTCTCTCCGATACATGAGCACGACTCGGAAGGCACATCAGCTCAACACAGGAGCCAACCCGAGGAAGGTATTCTGGACACTTCTCCTATTCCTTAAAATGCAGGAGCATTATCATATGATATTACTAATATATTCTCTTATCTTCATTCAGCCCTAGGTTCTGCATTGATTGATCCTCCTGCAACCCAAGAAATGCACCACGAGCAGGAGGCGCTAATAATAGAGGCTACAACTATGACGGTCACTGCATCGGCTGGGGAGGTGCACGAAAGTAGCCGCGTTCTTGATGATCAATTGATGGAAGCACTCCTCAACCAACAAAGTGATCCGAGCATCGAAATGCTTTTCAACGTAGATGAAGATGTGGTCATCACGGGCTAGTCTGGCCCGACTAATAGCATCCTAATGGGTATTCGGGCGGACCGGGTTAAGCAAATAATGGAGGAGATCAACAATGAGATGGAGCAAGCCGCGCAGGCTCGTAGCGCTGGCAGTGGCATAGCGGACCCCGGTCTGGTCCCGATACTTATTCTTTCTCCAGGTGGCACCATCATTAATACTGGCGCGCCTACTCCCTCTAACATCGAAAGTGTCACCATCCCTCCAGTTCCGCACACAGAGGACATTCCGATCCCTATGAGTTCCGAGTAGGAGACTGCTTCAATACCCCCGGCCGAAGATAAGCCAGCTGGAGCAGGCCGGGGAGGGAAAGGCTCAAAGAGACATCCGAGCGGCAGCTCGAGTGGGTCTTCGGTGAAGAAAAGCAAGAAAGATAAAAATTCAAAGGCGTAGACTTGCACTTTTGCTACTTCTTTTTCGTTGATAGCTTGGAATAGGATTTCCTTTTGTTTTTGTAGGCCGTGTATAGTTGCCGGTTTACCCCCTGCTTATAGGAATTCATTGAACATATTTTTGTACTTATCTTTTTCAAAGAATAGTGGAAATAAAACTTCTTTTTGTTTTTTCTAGCATAACTCTATGTTTATTTGTTTAAGTATTTCAGCACTCGCGTTTCCATTCAATGTGCTTGTGAGGCTTTAGTTTCTGAGTCGAACTTGAGACCGTTCGCTAAGTCCTGAAGTCATGGCTTTGAGTCATAATCAAACGTCGAGTCGAATCTCAACGTTGCGCTGTCTCGGCCAGCGGTTGGTACTTGATTTATGCCCCTAGTCCTGGGGAGAATTAAAGTAGTCATTCGGCAGTCGTTTTCCGCCTTTGCTAATTTTACTTTAACTAAGTTGGAACAAAGTTAAAGTGAAATGAGTTTGAGTGGTCGAACCACACTCGCTCATCTACACTAGTATTTGCATCCGCACTCTGGGGATTGAACTTGTATGCCGACGCTCGGTCACGCCTGCTTATCGCTTAGAACCATATCCACGCTCTAGGGATATGAGCTAATTTACGGGCGGTTAGTCACACCCATTTGGTATTCAGAATTATATCCACACTACGGGGACATAAGTTAATTTACGGGCGGTTGGTCACGCCTGTTTAATGCTTATACTCTGGTCCGCGCTATCGGGGCCAGAGTCAGTTAATGGGTGGTCAGTCATACCCATTTGGTGTTTATACTCCAACCCGTGGTCTCGGGGCCAGAGTTAGTTGATGGGTGGTCAGTCACGCCTATCTATAACGTTTTGGATTGTATCCGCACTACGGGGACATAAGTTGTTTCACGGGTGGCCGGTTACACCCATTTAGTGTTTATACTCTGGTCCATGCTCTCGGGACCAGAGTTAGTTAATGGGTGGTCAGTCACACCCATTTAATGTTTATACTCCAGTTCACACTCCGGGAATCTGGAGTTGGTGGACAGATGGTCAGTCGCATCTGTTTAAGTATTAGGATCTCGTTCACACTCTGGGAACAAGGAATTGATCAAGGTTGTGGATGGTTGGATCACATCCACCTTGATTTTGCATGCGAAGTCAAAGATGGACGGATCCATCCTCTTCGAGCTTGGATTTTGGAGTTTGTATGCACTTTGGGAGTTGGAGTTCGTTAGAGGATTGTCGTGTTTCAATCCTTCTTGACTTTATCGTTGCTTGCCCTCAAGCTTGGGGTTTCACTTAGCGAGTGGCCAGTCAGATCACGATCACTCCCTATTTGAATGAGTCCCACCGTAGGATGGGACTTAGCTCTTCGTACATCGTTACGGTCGCACGATGCATTTCAAGAATTGCCACTCTGGCTTGATGAGTCTGCATTTTATTGCTGAAATAAGAGAATATGGCAAATTCAGTTGCCTGATTACAAGTTCAAATTCAAAAAATGCATAAACAAATTTCAAAGGAAAAGCAGACTGAATGAATAAAAGCCAGTTATGTATAATAGGGATGGAGACTCTCGCTGTTCCATACCCTTGGTAAAGTGAGACCATCAACAGTTGATAGTTTGAATGTCCCATCTCCAAGTCTCCGTTCAATGACCTACGGTCATTTCCCTGTCGGTTTCATGTGTGAAGGGATCAGATAAATTCTCTTAAGTACAAGATCGCCAACTTCGAAGGTTCTGGGTCGGACCTTGGCGTTGTATAATCGGGCGACTCGACTGCGGTGTGCGGCTGCCCTCATATCAGCCTCTTCACGCTTCTCATCCTGTAAATCCAGTGACTCTACAAGTAGGATGACGTTCACCTTTGGATTGTAGTAAGTCACACGGTGAGAAGTTACTTCTAATTCAACTGGAATAACGGCTTCAGAGTCGTAGGAAAGTGCAAACGGAGTATGGCTGGTCGCGGACTTGTGGGTAGTTCGATATGCCCATAGGGCCATGGTAAGTTCATCGACCCACTTTCCTCTGGCATTCTCCAGTCGTTTATTTAGAATGGACTTGATAACTTTGTTGACAACTTTGACTTTTCCATTTGCTTGAGGGTGAGCTACTGCCGATAATTTCTTCTGGATATGGTAGCATTGATAGAAACCTTTGAACTTGGCAGTATGGAATTGGGTCCCGTTGTCAACAATAATCGTCCGTGGGAGGCCAAAGCAACAGATGATGTTGCCAACAACAAAGTTGAATACTTTCTTCGTCCTGATGGTAGCAAGGGGCTCAGTTTCTGCCCATTTAGTAAAGTAGTCAACTACAACGATGGCGTACTTCGCACCACCATTGGCTAAGGTAAAGACCCTATTATATCGATGCCCCATGTGGCAAATGGCCATGGACTGACCATCTGAGTGATCTCGGTAGGCGGGGCTCTTGGAATCCTGGCATGCTTCGGGCACCTATCACATTTTTTGGCATAATCTGATGCATCTCGATTCACGGTTGGCCAGTAGTACCCGTATCTGAGTATCTTTTTTGCAAGTGCTTGCCCCCGGTGTGGTCACCACACTCTCCCTCATGCATATCGTGTAACACTCATTTGATCTCACCGTGGGCGATACACCGGAGTAAAGGAACAGAATAACCTCTTCTGTACAAGACTCCATTTTGGATAATAAATCACGAAGCTTTTCGGAGAACCTGTCTTTTCTCACTTCTTCGTTCGGGTAATGCTCCATGCTCGAGATAGTTTCCGAATGGGGTCATCCACGACTCCTTCTCGGGCGTTACCTTATCCACCTAGTTTGTCTCCATCTAGGTCAATACTCAGAGCGGTAAGTGTCCAAACGGGGACGAGTCCTATTTGTTGTGCTTCGCCAGTGCTAGCCAGTTTCGCAAAAGAATCAGCTTTCTGATTTTGCTCTCGGGGTATACAGTGGATAGCATATCAGTCAAACTGATTCAACATTTCCTGAACCCGAGTAAGGTACGTAGCCAATCTCCGGTCTCTTGCTTGATACTCTCCTCGAACTGGCATACGACCAATTGCGAGTCACAATAAATCTCTATAGCAAAAATGCCCAAGTCTTTGGCAAGCCTAAGTTCAGCTAGTAAAGCTTCGTACTCGGCCTCGTTGTTAGTTGCGCGGAAGTCAAAATTCAAAGCATAGCATATGTATCGACCTTCTAGGGTTTTGAGTTCCACTCCAGCGCCTGAGCAACGGTCATTTGATGCACCATCAGTGTATAGATTGCACGTACGCTTAGGAGATTCGTTGGCTTCGGACAAATCCTTTGGTATGGTGAATTCGGCTATGAAATCTACCATAACTTGTCTTTTGATGGTTCGCCTCGGTGTGTAAGCAATATCAAATTGACTCAACTCGATATTCCACTTGAGAAGTCTACCAGACGTCTCAGGTCGTGAAAGGATCTGTCGTAATGGCTGGTCGGTATAGACTGTGATCGGGTGAGCCTAGAAATACGAACAGAGCTTCGTTGAGGCTATGACGAGACAATAAGCCATCTTTTCCACCTTTGGGTAGTTTCTTTCCGCCCCAGTTAGCCTTTTGCCGATATAATAGCCAGTCTTTGGGTCCAATCATCTTCTCGAATTAGCGTAGCACTGATCGCGTTTGCTGAAACTTCTAGATAGACATATAATCTCTCGTGATCAATTGGCTTCGACAAAATAGGAGGTGTTGCCAAATGTTGAACTTGTGCCTGGAATGCGCCTTCACACTCTTCTGTCCATTCGAAATTCCGCTTTCCTTTTCTGATTAGATCGAAGAAAGGGATGCACTTGTCTGTAGATCTGGAGATGAATTTGCTCAAGGCTGCCACCTTCCCATTGAGGCTTTGTACTTGCTTTATGGTTCAGGGAGTTTCGAGGTTCCAAATAGCCCAAATTTTCTCAGGATTGGCTTCAGTTCCTCTGGCGTTGATGATGAATCTAAGGAACTTTCCCGATGCAACTCCGAAATGACATTTCAGTGGGTTGAGCTTCATTTTGTACTGTCGGAGTATGTTAAACATTGTTTCCAAGTCACTAACATGATTGATGGACAATCGCGACGTCACGAGCATATCGTCACATAAACCTCCATGGTCTTCCCGATCTGGTTAGCGAACATTCGATTCACGAGCCTGTTATCCCGCCTTTTGGCAAGGCCGTGACACCAAGGACTTGACTGGAGACCGGTGACAGATCGTCTCGAAAATCAGTTACACACAAGGATCGCGATGGATATCGATGAAATTTGTCCGAGTCCAGATCGGGCTGCAATCGATAAGGCACGTCAGGCAGAGTAGTAGAAACCAATGTTCCAAATTTCGGGGCAATCCGAGTTCGTATGCTCAAGATATCACCGACGAAAAATGGAGTAGACAGTCCTTAGTTCGAATCCATAGGCGAAGCCTATGTTCGAATCCATGAAGTTCGTATCCACCAGACCGGCATCACCTCAGCATGGTCGAATCCATCAAACGTGTGTTGCCTCGAATCCACGGAGCATAGCCTTGCTTCGAATCCATGGAGATCACATTTACTTCGACTCCATCATGCGTGTCCTCTCTTCGAAACCAACAAGGTAGGGGATCTTCGAATCCATACAGTTAAGGGTGCTTCGGCTCCACTACCTCGAGTCCATTGGAGCGCTCCCCTCTTCGAATCCATTCAGCAATAGTGTCTTCGTATCGATCGACTATGGGGAGCCCTGATCGATACGAGGGAAGCGGACGACTCGATCGATTCGAAGGAGCATACCTTCGAATCCATCGCCTCGAATCCACCAAGTCGTAACAAGCTGAAACCAAGGGATTCGAACCAGTCAACCCGGAGTGAAAAGTGGATCGATGCGAGAAGCACGCGCACCACGTCACAGCAAGCATCGATTCGACCCAATCGAGTCGAAGGATCGATTCGAAGTGTCCAAATTCACTAGAAATGCAATCTTGGATCGATCATAACTCGAGTTCTACAAGTCCAAATGCCATGAAATTTTCACAGAAGCTTAAGCACATGATGAAGAGTGTCCACACCAAATTTTAGCTCGATTGGATTATTTCTTGATCGATTCGAACCAAGGGTCGAATCGATCCCAAAGTGGGCCCGGATCTCCAGATTTCGGCCACGTGGGCCCCCTGACGTACCAGAACTGGTCTCCTCTCATTTTAGGAGAAATATCAGCCTCCTACACCTATAAATAGAGCCCATAGTCATTCAGAAAAGAGGTCGGAGAATTCTAAGTACTGAAGAGCGCCCAGATTCTGCCGGATTTACTCCAGAACACCGCCGTTGCTTTAGATTGAGACTTAGCATATAAATTCAGTTGTATTACAGTATAAAGAATTGTAATCTTCAAATATCGAGCAATAAAATCATCAAACCTTCATAGTGGACGTAGGCTACAAAGCCGAACCACTCTAAATCGCTTGTCTTTGCACTTTACATTTTTTATTTGGAGTTTTTGTTAGATAACCCACAGTTTTAATTTTCATTCTTCGCGTTTATCTCTTCAAAGACTTTCGAAGAGTGTTGTGCCCATTTTTGGTACAAACACTTTGGTGCTTTCACTGAGAAAAAACCTGCTTTTTTCTCCTGCTCCTTGGATCTACCATCGATATCGGATTGCATAAATCCAAGAGGAAGATCCAGATCTCTAATTCATAATCCTTCCATTCTATTCAGATTTGCATAAAGTCTAGGAAAAGGATTTATCATTCAAAATGGTTAGCACAAGAACCACTTCTACAGCTGCTGGACAAGAAGGAAGGGATGGATAGAATCCTGCTCAACAACAGCCATCCAACCAAGACAATGTCGCTCATTCAGAACCGTCTGGACCAGTCACCAGGCAGGAGCTCCATACGTTGCTCCAAGAGCTAACTCAAAGTCGGCAACAATTGGCCGAACAGTTGCGTGCTAATATTGAATTAACAAACCAGCTGAACCGCCAAGGCCGCAGAAGGTCCAGACGAGATGATATCTCGCGATCGTCTACTGAAAGTTCCGCCTCATCGGACTACTATCACAGATCTACCCGTCCTCGATTAGACGGGAGCCATGCACAAACGGTCGGATATCAACCCGCCCTGACTGTTGGACAGTTGAGGGCAGGACCGTCGACCAGCTTTCAGGCCGGGCCCTCAACACAAGGAGGCCCTACTACACAGCGTACCACGGACAATCATGCCGCAGCTGCCACAACAGAAACAAGGGTTGATACCCGAAATCTTTCAGAGCCAAATAATCAGCAATATGGGCGTACTCCTGAACCATACGTCCCAGAAGACGCCGAGCCAAGGAGGCGAAATTTGGACCGTCGACAGCGCCCGGCCCGAACTTGCGCTGTGGAACCCGACCACACCTTAGCTCAGTAGGCTCAAAATGTAGCAATGCCCGACATTTCGACTATGATACGTCAGATGATCCGCGAAAGCCAAGGTCTTGCCAATGACGATTGGGGAATTTCTCGAAGCCATACTCCTTTCACGGACGAGATACTGTACGCTGAACCTCCTCGGCGATTCAGAATGCCAACTCTCCCTATGTACGAAGGAAATTCTGATCCCAATCAGCACATATTGAAATATGAATGGTCAATGAGCGCCGCAAGGGCCGATGATGCAGTAAAATGTCGAAGTTTCCCCATCTCTCTAAGTGGAATTGCAACGATGTGGTTCACGAGATTGCCACCTAGGTCTATCTCTTCATTTGATCAACTGGCTAAGAAATTTGTTGAACAATTTCGCATGCATGTCGCTAGGCCCAAAGATGTCAACACCTTATCCAGTGTTACCTAAGCCCGTGGGGAAACGCTAAGGCGTTACTTGGAGAGATTCCATGCGGCATGTGTGGAGATTAGTAATCCCAACGATAACTCAATTTTAATGGCATTGACAAGGGGATTGACCCTGATTCTGAATTTGGAAACTGGTTAGCTGGAAAACCACCCGCATCGTTGGACCGTTTCTACTCCAAAGCCGCACAATTCTTACGGCAAGAGGATGCGAAACAGTCTAGGAAGCAGGACGATGCGGGACCCAGAAGCGAAGGAATACAGAGCAATGTAGCAGTTAAACAGTCCGGTGACAATTCCGGAAAAGTTCAGTTGAACATAAAGAACAAGCAAACTCAGCCAAGAGGTAACAATGGTCAGAATAAGAAAAGAGATCCAAATCGAGGTCCACGGCGTGAGGCCCCAATGTTCGATAATTACACACCATTGAATACATCGTTGGAAAATGTGTACCTACAGACTTGCAATACTATGCAATACAAGAAGCCGGCTCCGAAGCAATCGTCGGAGAGGCAGATTCAAACAGGGAAGTTCTGTAGATTCCACGAAAGTTATGGCCATAACACCAATGAATGTCGACACTTACAGGACCTCATTGAGAAGTTGATCAGGGAGAGGAAGTTAGACCAGTTTGTGCGGACACCGCAGTCTGAGGGGCGGGCCCCTCAAATCAAAATCACGTACAGAATCCAGAAGGACAGGAAGAACCAGGTCGTGTCAGAGGAAGACTGGTAATTAATGTTGTAAGTGATAATCCTCGTCCAGCGAAGCGAAGCTGGGAAGAAATGAAACCATATAACAACTTAGCTATACGAACAGACTTTGAGTATGATGATAACTTGGACAATAAACCTTCGACCAAACAAAAGAGAGCGATAATTAATGACATCACTTTTCGAGACAATGATATTGATTATGTCGGAAGCCCGACTACTGACCCACTCGTGATATCGGCACAAGTAGGTCCAGCTTGGATGAAGAGGATACCAATTGACTGCGGGAGCTCTATGAATATCCTTTTTATACATACTTATAATCAAATGAGGATGAAAGCCAGGGATTTGGAACCTTGCCAAACTCACCTCCATGGATTCAACGGTAGCGCTACCGTACCTATTGGGATGGTGAAGTTACCAGTTAGGTTGGGATCCAAGGAACATAGGAGAGTTCGGACATTACAGTTCGCTGTGTTGAACATAGTCTCGCCATACAATGCTTTCTTAGGACGACCTGCCCTTACTGAATTCAGAGCCGTAATTGCCCCGTGGTGCTTAACTTTAAAGTTCCCTACCGTCAATGGAGTCGGAGTCGTCCAGGGCGACCAGATTGACTTAAGGACAATCATTCGCCGAAATCGAGTCGCCCGATTACGCAATGCCGAGGACCGACTTAAAACTTTTGAAAACAATGAGATTGTCATTAAAAAAGAATACCCGGAATTCCCACACATGAAACCAACATGGAAGGGGTCATACGAGATTAAGCAGGAGCTCGGAGATGGTATATATGAGTTAACGACCGCTGATGGTCTAGCTTCACCAAAGGCCTTGGATAGCGAAAGTCTTCGTCGCTATTGCACATAACAGGCTATGTTTATCTATTTAGTTTAAATTCTGTTTTAAATTTTGTTTCTGCATTTCGAAATTAGAATTTGTAATAAGGCAACTGACTTTGCCATGTTTTCTTATTTCAGCAATAAAATGCCATCTCTTTGAGCCAGAGCTGTGATTCATTAAATACAATGTACAACATCACGATGCACGAAGAGCTAAATTCCATCACACAATGGGATTTATTCAAGTAGGGAGTGGCTATGAAGCAATCAACCACTCACCAAATGAAACCCGAGCTCGGGGGCAAGCCATCACATCAGGCCAGAAATGGGTTGATACACGACAACCTTTCACTCAACTCCGTACTCCCAGAGTGCGAGGCGGAGTATAAACATTTTCCTAAATCCCAGAGTACTCCGAGAGCGCGAGCTGGGTACAAACTTTTACATAACTCCGTACTCCCAGAGTGCGAGGCGGAGTATAAACATTTTCCTAAATCCCAGAGTACTCCGAGAGCGCGAGCTGGGTGCAAACTTTTTACTTAACTCCGTACTCCCAGAGTGCGAGGCGGAGTATAAACATTTACTCAACTCCATACTCCCAGAGTGCGAGGCAGAGTATAAACATTTTCCTAAATCCCAGAGTACTCCGAGAGCGCGAGCTGGGTACAAACTTTTACATAACTCTGTACTCCCAGAGTGTGAGGCGGAGTATAAACATTTTCCTAAATCCCAGAGTACTCCGAGAGCACGAGCTGGGTACAAGCTTTTACTTAACTCCATACTCCCAGAGTGCGAGGCGGAGTATAAACGTTTTCCTAAAACCCCAGAGTACTCCGAGAGCGCGAGCTGGAGTATAAACATTACTCAACTCCGTACTCCCAGAGTGCGAGGCGGAGTATAAACATACGTCAACTCCACACTTATCCCCAATACTGGGGGCAGAACCATAACACATAACAAGTTGAAGACAAAAGGGAATACATTCTCATTTCCACTATCAACAAAAAGAATCTGATTACAAAATGGTTCAAAAAATTGCTACTAGTGGGAGCCGAATCCACATCTATACATGGCTATAGAAAAATCAACAAAACGCTACCCTACGCAACAGAGATTTAAAGAAAGAGTTCAATCTTTCTTCTTCCTTATCTTCTTCTTCGGGGTAGCTCCACCAGATCCGCTGCCTGATTTTCTCCTCGACCGCTTACTCTTTTCAGGCTTGCCCTCCGGCAGCGATATAATGTCAACGTCTTCCTCAGAACTGGAGGCGACGGAAATTCTTCTAGGAGGTCGAGCTGGAGGCATAGGAGTAGTAGCAGGAGGAGGGACAGGAGCAGTTTCAATCACTACAGTACCGCCCGGTGAAATCACCATTAACGGGGCAGGCCCGGGCGGATTCATACCAGCATTCCCTGCTGCCATCTTGGCATCAATCTCAGCAATAATGTCGTCCTCACGGGATACTTGGGCCGCATCGGATGTGCCAATAGCTGGCATAGATGAACTAACGGCCGGAGCAGCCCCACTCACAGCATCGGACGGGTTGACGGAAGGATCGATGGGCTCATTAAGAAGCTCCTCAATCATCTGAGCGCTGAAAGAAAACATATTTGCATCTCCCTCTTCGCCAATCAAGGTAGAAGTCGTGATGGCTTCAGAAAAAACAACCCCTTGTGTTTGATGTGGAACTGATAGAGCAAGAGGCGCAGAAACAACGACTTCAGTCACTGAAATGCGACAAAACGAAGATTGTTAGCCGAGTGTGTTGCTTAAGGTTCTTCACAACTAAACTACGAGAAGCGTTCAAATACCTTCCTTAGTCTGGACCGAAACATGGGCAGAATCATCGGCGGAAGATAGTAACGGTTGGTCAGGATTATATGCAGGAACAGACTAGGGATCTACCGCACCGGTGGTTTCGGGCAATGTTGGAATTACAGCTCCAACACTTGCCTCGTGATGCGCGATCCCCGAGCCTTCGCCTGTCTCTAGAGATTGAACGCCAAGCTTTTCCTTCGCCATAGAGATCACCGCCTCATGAAGGATCTTCCTCTCATCCTCGGTGAGCAAACGCATCTCCAGCTCAAAGTCGTCAAGTGTTTCATCTGGATGTGCTGCTCTCTTCTCATTCACCAGCCGGGTCCAGGCATTGTACAAGATCATGGAGTCATCTCCCAGCCACGCTAAATTTCTGTATTCCAGCACATTAGCGTTGTACGTGACTAAGAGATCATCAAACTCAGCATCTAGCCTAGACCTCTCCTCCAAGATCTTTTCTTGAATTTCTGCTTCCGCAGACTTAGCCTTGACCGCCATCGCAGAAAGTTCGGCCCTGAGAGATACTTCTTGGTCGCAAGCCTCTTGAGCAGTGGCGTTTGCATCGTCCTTCTCCTTCACCATTTCAGTAAATTTGACCTTGAGCTCGTTCAGCTCTTTAACGGCTAAGTCTCGCTCAGCTGCAATGGTGGTGTTGCGGTGGCCCATCTCTTCTATCGTGGCGTAGTGTTCCTGCTGCATCCTCGCCAGTTTGGCCACGACATCTTCATGTTTCTGAAGTGTTTCAAGCTCTGACTTCCGGGACGTCTCCACTTCAAATTGAAGAACCTGAATGATGCGTTTCTGTTTAACAATGTCAGCATCACGTTCAGCAATAATCTTCGCCCGGTCAAAAGCTACTCTAGAAGCCTTCACGGCTGCCTTGTACCACTCCTTATACTGAGCGTAGAAGTCGCGGATATAACTATGAGCAGTGGTCTCAGCGTCCGAAGGAATTCTTTTAAAGTTAGGAGGGAAGACATAGCCATCCATGCAAATTTCAGGGTAGTCATTTTTCATTTGGGCGAGTTTAGCAGCTCCCTCGCTTGTCAACTAGCCGGAGCTTGTTCTATTATAGCGGCTGTTGTCGGTTCCATTCTTGGCCGCTGAGCATCAGGCCGAGAAGATTGAGAAGGCAGCTGCTGCTGATGAGAAGGCCCTGGGAGGTCTGCTGGGGCCCTGGGAGGCGGAGGAGAGCGAGATCGGGGTCGGTACTGATATCCCCAATCCCTGTCAGAATAATCATGGCCAGAGCGGCCACGCGAGTAATCTCTATCCCTATCATAGCGGTCTTGACTTGAATAGCCTCGCCCATGATCCTTATCTGTCTCTCTCCTACGGGAATCGTAAAATGGAGAAGATTGGCGCACATTCCGAAGCCTATCCAGAGTAGAGCCACGTCCTGACATCTCACCTGCGATAAGAAAGAATTACGGATTAAGATCCCATAAAGCAATGTTTACTATGCAAAAGTCATGAAGTGCTGTGGAAGTGTGTGTAAATGTGTAAACCCCCAAACCGACCGGAAGTGTTGACCGCACTTAAAGGAAAGGGCTCGTTCATATTTAGGACATCTTGAAATTCCTCCAACCCAGGATTATGAGAAATCGATATATAATCTGGGATGGGAATATCATCAAGCCCTTTGAAAATGTCTCTCGAATGAGAAGGGGCGGCCTCAGAAATCATAACTCCGGAAATGGGAGGAGACACATCCACAGATTTCCACCCCTTAGACTTAAGTTTTTTGGAAACGGTGGCCTTGCCTTTCCGTCTTTCTCCTGACTCCTCCAAGTTTCCCGAGAGGTCAGCCATCGGCTCCGAATCCGTGTGGGTTCTTTCTTCGTCACTCGCCTCGATTATTCTGATTCCGAGTGACTTCTTCACCTTTCTCTTCTTGGTTTTCTTCTTATCTTCCTTCTTGGAGGCGGGCTTTGCCAATCCCTCGACGACTATACTTTGATTGATGTCGATCAAACAAAGAATTCTTAAGTTATAGTCGTTCAGCACCGAGTCAATATGTCTCAACTCGCTTGGAACTTCTTGAAGGCTTCGGACGATACCCTTGAAACGCCCTCCATCGGGTCTGGAAATAATGGCTGTAAAGGGAATGAAATGTCAATTTTAACACCAAAGAGCTATTGGTCAAGAAAACAGGTTAAGGCGCTTACGTCTAGACAACCATCGCCTAGCGAAACCAGGAGGGCACCGAACATAGAACCACTCGCTCTTGAAATAACTCAGTCGGGTCCAAGCTCCAACTACAACTTGGCAATTCCTAACTGCCTCCAGAAATGTAAAAGACGGGCTATCACCCCTACTCTTGAAGTTAAATATGTGTCTGATCTCGGTGGGCCTTGGCGGGCGAAAGAGACAGTCCATAAATATGACAAAGGCACTGTTCAGCAATGCGTACCCGTTGGGATGAAGTTGTGAAGGAGCGATTCCTAAATATGACAGCATCCCTCTGATATATTGATTGAATGTAGGGAGAGTTCCGGCCGCGCAAGCATGGCGATAGAATGCTGTATATCCTTCAGGCGGATTGTGCGGTCTATCAGCGGCACTGGGCAATAATACGTCATCCAGAGATATGTTATGCTTTAAGCATATTCGGCCCAATAGGGATTCAGAAATGTTAGATTGGACAGAGTCAGCGGGGTCCTCAATAAATATAGCGTCCGGCAATTCATTTGGAGCTGGATCGATTACATCGGCAGGAATATCGGGAATCTCAAGCACCGGAGGAGTCGAGCTCTGTACCTCTTGTTGTTGGGAACTCGAAGATTCCATAATTAACTAACTCATCAGAAAGCAACGTTAAGTTCGTAAACAGCCCGTGCATGCCCCAGTGTAGTGTGTATGAAAGTGTCGTGCAGTGCAAGTGTTGTGCATTACTTAAGCAGATTTTACAGATTAAAGCAAGATGTCCGTGCGATAAAAACTTGAGGATTTGAGAACAAAGATGACCGTCATCGCTGACCGTCACTTCCACACCATCCAGAGGCTACTGACCACTTCAAGCATTAATCTTTCAGTTGTATTATTGGTTAAGTCATAGTTCCATCGACGAGCCTCAAGGGAAGTTCAAGTATGATCTTTCAGTCAAGTTCGATTATGCAAGGCCGAAGCTCGTCGGAGTCAAGTATGCTAAAGTTCATTATGTTCGTCAGAGTACGAACTTGAAGTTGGTCGTAGTTCAGATAATGGAGCAAATCAAAAGAGCAATGGTATCAGAGGACGAAGACGTTCGAATCCATCGACTTCGAATCGATAAGGGTCGAATCGATGGAGTTCGATTCCAGGTACTTCGAATCCATATGATTCGACTCGATGTAACTTTGTGATAGAGGAGCGCTTCGAATCCATGGGCTCCACATTACTTCGAATCGATCAGTATTCAATTCCTTCGAATCGATCTAGATGACATCACTTCGAATCGATCAAATCGATACCCTTTCCCTCCAAGTCATCGATTCGAAACCTTGCCCTCGAGATCGATTCGAACTGGTCATTCCTGGATCGATGCGAAGCAACGGGAGACGACCCACTCCATTCAGATCTCATCACTCCTCGACTCCATCGAGTCGACCCATTTCATTCAGATCTCGTCACTTCTCATAATTTTCTAAGGCGAAGATAGTTCTATTTTCCTCATCTCGAATCGATCCCTTGAGTACCTGATTTGATTACGAGTGGAAGCGTGGACGAGTTCGATCGATTCGTGGTAGGCACGTCAGTTATAGCTCTGGGAAGTCGATACGAAGAAGAAGGCAAGGAAACAGTAAAAGTAAAAAGTTAAAAATGAACAGGACCCCGGTATATATAGGGGAAACGAGACGATTCGTCTCCCGGTCAAGCGCAACCGGAAATAACAGGTCCAGCTCATCGATTCGAATGAGTATCTTCGAATCGATGGATGCCTTGCAGTGATCGATTCGAAGCTGACCAGATGACTTCGTCGATTCGGACTCAAATATCTACACCAGACAACTTCGAGACTTTTCCTTCGAATCCATAGCATCGATTCAAAGCACGGCGTCAGAAGGGTCAGGGGGACGTTCGACTCCATCGATTCGAACAGTCAAGTTCGAATCCCTCAATTACAAATCCATCCAAGCTTCGAATCCACCCGAAAACCATCGTTTCGAAGTTCCATCGGATCGAGGCAGTTAACTGAAGATGAATCAAAGTCGCTGTGCCCCACTGATTTGGAGTGCCAACTTCAAAACTATCGACTTGTAGCACAACAAAGAGTATCAATTCAAGTAACCTTCTCGAATCCATCAAAAACGATCGAATGGGAGTAAAAGCATTGCTTCGAATATAAAATTATTGCTTGACTACCTTGTACAACGGTTCAGGAGAGGATCGATACCGAGGGATAGTCATAAATAATCATTAATGCACTGATTAAACTCGAATCTCAAATCGATTCAGGAGAGGATCGATGCAGAATTCGATAACAAACCAAACTGGCAACGACTTGCAAACATGCAACGTTCACCAAAGTCAAAGTGGTACATATATGCACATATGTTTGACTAGTGTTTAATCTTTTGTCATTTACAGGGATCAAATGTTCATCTCGTCATAACACAGAAAGCTAACAGCCAGTCACAATTATACGACGGTCACTTACAGCGATACAGAATACAACTTTCGGTAAAGCATGTCATAACGGCCCAATGAGAGACTGTAGCTTATCAAAGCACGTCATGTTTACACAAGACGTACTTTGGGGGGCAAATGTTATCCCGCCTTTTGGCAAGGCCGTGACACCAAGGACTTGACTGGAGACCGGTGACAGATCGTCTCGAAAATTAGTTACACACAAGGATCGCGATGGATATCGATGAAATTTGTCCGAGTCCAGATCGGGCTGCAATCGATAAGGCACGTCAGGCAGAGTAGTAGAAACCAATGTTTCAAATTTCGAGGCAATCCGAGTTCGTATGTTCAAGATATCACCGACGAAAAATGGAGTAGACAGTCCTTAGTTCGAATCCATAGGCGAAGCCTATGTTCGAATCCATGAAGTTCGTATCCACCAGACCGGCATCACCTCAGCATGGTCGAATCCATCAAACGTGTGTTGCCTCGAATCCACGGAGCATAGCCTTGCTTCGAATCCATGGAGATCACATTTACTTCGACTCCATCATGCGTGTCCTCTCTTCGAAACCAACAAGGTAGGGGATCTTCGAATCCATACAGTTAAGGGTGCTTCGGCTCCACTACCTCGAGTCCATTGGAGCGCTTCCCTCTTCGAATCCATTCAGCAATAGTGTCTTTGTATCGATCGACTATGGGGAGCCCTGATCGATACGAGGGAAGCGGACGACTCGATCGATTCGAAGGAGCATACCTTCGAATCCATCGCCTCGAATCCACCAAGTCGTAACAAGCTGAAACCAAGGGATTCGAACTAGTCAACCCGGAGTGAAAAGCGGATCGATGCGAGAAGCACGCGCGCCACGTCACAGCAAGCATCGATTCGACCCAATCGAGTCGAAGGATCGATTCGAAGTGTCCAAATTCACTAGAAATGCAATCTTGGATCGATCATAACTCGAGTTCTACAAGTCCAAATGCCATGAAATTTTCACAGAAGCTTAAGCACATGATGAAGAGTGTCCACACCAAATTTCAGCTCGATTGGATGATTTCTTGATCGATTCGAACCAAGGGTCGAATCGATCCCAAAGTGGGCCCGGATCTCCAGATTTCGGCCACGTGGGCCCCCTGACGTACCAGAACTGGTCTCCCCTCATTTTAGGCGAAATATCAGCCTCCTACACCTATAAATAGAGCCCCTAGTCATTCAGAAAAAAGGTCGGAGAATTCTAAGTACTGAAGAGCGCCCAGATTCTGCCGGATTTACTCCAGAACACCGCCGTTGCTTTAGATTGAGACTTAGCATATAAATTCAGTTGTATTACAGTATAAAGAATTGTAATCTTCAAATATCGAGCAATAAAATCATCAAACCTTCACAGTGGACGTAGGCTACAAAGCCGAACCACTCTAAATCGCTTATCTTTGCACTTTACATTTTTTATTTGGAGTTTTTGTTAGATAACCCACAGTTTTAATTTTCATTCTTCGCGTTTATCTCTTCAAAGACTTCCGAAGAGTGTTGTGCCCATTTTTGGTACAAACAGAGCCTTTGATAAGTTGCCCCAGCGTTTTTAACTCCAAACGGCATCACCTTGTAGCAATAAAGTCCCAGATTAATGACGAAGATAGTATGTTCCTGGCTAGGTAGATGCATCGGTATCTGATTGTAGACGGAATACGCATCCATGAAAGATAAGAGCTCATGTCCGGCTGTTGAATCCACAAGCTGATCAATTCTGGGAAGTGGAAAATTGTCTTTTGGGCAGGCTTTGTTTAAATCTGAGTAGTCTACACATGTTTGCCATTTCCCATTCGATTTCCTGACAAGCACTGGATTTGATACCCACTCTGGGTATAGAGCATCATGAATAAACCCATTCAACATGAGTTTATTTACTTCTTCCTTAAGGGCGGTAGATCTCTCTGGATCCATACCGTGCCTTTTCTATTTGACCGGGATGTGCCGCGGGTCAATATTTAACACATGGGTCGCGATGTCCGACGAGATCCCACACATGTCTGAGTGAGTCCGAGCAAACACATCGAGGTTTTCCCGGAGAAAATCAACCAATTCCTGTCTCATCTGGGGGCTGAGTTGAGATCCGACCTTTATCATTATGGAGTCATCATTGTCGTGGATCGGAACATCGATCGTCAGCTCTGTCGGGGATGCCTGATTGTCTTTGACTTCCTCCTCGTCGTTATTATCCGGGGATCAAGATCTTTAAGTTACTGGTTGTGGCACCCGGGCCTAGGCCCAAGCGTTAGCTGTCAATTCTCTGAAAAACAGATGCAGAGAGATTCCTCTACGCCCTTGCCTTTCTCCTTACGTTGCACATCCCGCAGCTCAGAAACATAACAGGCGCGTCCAGCCGTCTGATCGCCATGAACAACTCCAACCCCATTATCAGTGGGGAACTTCAGAGTCAAACACCATGGGGCAATCGCTGCCCTGAATTCAGCGAGGGTCGGTCGACCCAAGAAAGCATTATAGGAGGAATGAATGTCTAACATAACAAACTGCAGCATTCAGACTCTCCGGCGATCTCCAATACCTAACTCAACTGGCAACTCCACCATCCCCGTGGGTATGGTTGCACTTCCATTAAAACCATGTATGCGTGAATGACACGATTTTAGATCTTTCGCTTCCATTTTCATTTGGTCGTAAGCTTGCTTAAAAAGAATGTTCATAGATCTTCCGCTGTCAACCAAGATCCTCTTCGTCCAACCAGGACCTATTTGGACTGATATAACCAACGGATCGATAGTGGGGGTCTCGACTCTATCAGCATCTCGGTTTCTGAAAACGATGTCATCTATTGTCGTTTCTGTTGTTTTTTCGGGGCCCCGTCATTAGAATTAATACAACGCTCTAAGTCCACATGTCTAATCAAACTGGCATATGACTCCATTTCCTTCCAGCTCCTATCAGCTGGATGAGGACCACCGCTCACGGTGTTTATTACCAACCTCCCGTCAATACGCGCGGGTTCTTCGGGCCTAGCTTGGTCTTGTCCTTGATTCAGATTAGATGGGCCCGCACCTCCATCCTGTGGAGCATGAACAAACTGCTCTAACTTCCTTTCTCTAATCAACTTTTCGATAATGTCTTGTAAATGACAGCAATCATTAGTATTATGGCCGTAACAATTGTGGAATCTACAGAATTTCCCATATTGAATTGTCTTCTCAGACGATGGTTTCAGAGCTGGCGTTTTATACTGTCCGGTATTACAAGTCTGAAGGTAAACATTTTCCTGCGATATGTTTAGGGGAGTATATCGATCGAACATGGGATCTCTGTGTCTTGGTCCGCGATTTGGGTCTCTCTTCTTTCCCTGACCTCTATTACCCTTCCGTTGACCTTCCTTATTCCGAAATTTCAATTGCACATTGCCGGAGTTCTCACCTGTCTACTTCACAGCAACATTACTTTGAATGCCTTCACCACTAGGCCCTGCTACGTCCTACTTCCTAGATTGTCTAACGCCTTCTTTCCTCAAGAACTGGGCTGCCTTAGCATAGAAACAATCCAATAAAGCGGGGGGTTTCACGGCCAACCAATCACCAAACACGGAATCGGGATCGATCCCTTTAGTCAATGCCATCAGAATAGAATTATCATTGGGGTTGCTGACATCTGCACAAGCAGCATGGAATCTTTCTAGATAACGTCTAGGAGTCTCTCCTGGAGCTTGAGTAACACTGGACAAGGTGTTGACATCCTTTGGTCTGGTAGCATGCATACGAAACTGCTCAACAAACTTAGTAGCCAATTGATCAAAACATGAGATGGATCTGGGTGGTAATTAAGTGAACCACATAGTTGCGATGCCTCCCAAAGAGATATGAAAACTTCTACATTTAACCGCATCGTCAGCTCGAGCAGCGTTCATGAGCCATTCATACTTTAAGATATGTTAGTTAGGATCCAAGTTTTCTTCGTACAACGACAAAGTCGGCATCCTGGACTGATGGGGTGGCTCTGCATAAAGAATGTCATCGGTGAATGGAGTATGACTTTTGGAGATTCCCCAATCATCATTTGTAAGGCCTTACTTTCTCTGATCATTTGGCGTATCATGGTTGGAATGTCAGGCATTTGGATGTTCGGGGCCAAGGCATGGTCGGGTTCCATGTTGCGAGGACGGTTTGGTCGCTGTCTACGGCCGTTCCTCGCCTCCTTGGCTCCCGATCTTCAGGGAAGTGAGAATCCCGAGCATGAGCATATTGACGATAAGCTAGATCCTATTGGTTCTGGATCTCGGCTTCCAGATCTATAGCAGCTGCAGCTGCGTGGTCATGAATGGTATGATAAGGAAGTGCCCCTCCTCGGGAGGAGGGTCCAGCTTGGTGCCTTGTAGAAGGACCGATCCCGGCTTGTCCGAGATTCACAGCACGCGGATACCCGGAGGCTTCTGCATAGTTTCCATCCAGCCAACGGCGTGTAAATTTGTGATTAAAGACAGATGAAGCTAAACTTTTGGTTGAGGAATGAGAGACATGATCCCTTCTAGATCTCCTTCACCTTTCTTCGTTCAGCTGGTTTGCGAGCTCCGTGTTGGCAAGGATCTGTTGAGTGAGCTCTTGACGGCTCTGAGTAAGCTCTAGGATAAGGGTTTGGAACTCCTCTCTAGTCACAATACCTTGTGGATCTGGAGCTCCAACTGATGTTTGGCCTACTGTGGCCAGCTGCGTGGGATCTTGCTTATCCCTTCCTTCTGGATCTGCAACATATGAAGCAGTTCTGGTAGTACGCACCATGATTGATGTAGCTCTTTCCTACATCTGAAGTAATCTGAATAGAATGGAAGGAACCGCAATAGGATAGATATAGATTTCCTCCTTAGATTTTGGCAATCCAACAATGGCAGTAGATCCACTGAATCGGAGAAAAACAGAGTTCTCTTAATGAAAGCACCAAAGTGTTTGCACCAAAATTGGGCACAACACTCTTCGGATGTGAATGAAGAGATCAAAGTGAAGAAACTAAATGGAAAAGGAGGCTAATCTAACAATCACAGCAATAAAAAGCATGCAAAAATAGAAAGAGACAAGAAATTATAGTGGTTCGGTGTTGTAGCCTATGTCCACTTTGAAAGTTGCTATTTATAATGATTGATAACTGATTACAACAATACAAAACTCAAGCACTCAAACTACAATGGAGTTGCGGTAGAGTAATGGCGTAGCAGAGTCAAGAAGTCCTCTTTCTGTAGGCGTAGGGGTGCTATTTATAGGTGTAGGTCTGAAATATCTGCCCCTGAACTCGGAATACACCTTCTCACACGTGGGTGGGCCCACCAGATCGATCTAGGATCGTTTGGGATCGATCCTGATCGATCCCTACTCTCTTCGTATCGATCAAGATTTTGTCCATTTGAGCAGCATCGATTAGGAACATTCTTGAGTGAATAGGAAAGCTTTTGTGAAAATTTGGAGGCATTTGGACTTGTAGATTTCTAGTTATGATCGATCCAAGATTGGATTTGTAGGTTGTCTGATGGCTGCGTAATGATCCATGCGTATCGATGCTCCTTCTTATCGATCGATCTTCGTATCAATCAGTTGTGCACCAATGAAGTGGAGCGAGAGTTTATGGGAGATCCGTTTTTCATGCTAATGGACCGCTTCTCTTAGTTGACCATGCCTTCTTCGTATCGATGCCCGGTTTGGGTTTCGTATCGATACTCGGTTGTAGATTTAGTATCAATCCTGGTCGATCGATACGAAATGTATCAAATAAGCGATTGATATGAAACACAGTTTGATGGATTGATGACGCGCGATCGATACGAACCGGATGGAAGTGGGGTTGATGGATATGAAAAGGGATGGACTTTGATGGATACGAACTGACATCCTCTACATGGATTTTGACTGATGCATAACTTGAGCATACGAACTCCGATTGACCTAAAATTTAGGATGTTTCCTTTCATAGATTTGTTCGTCGTACCATGCTAATTGTAGCTTGATCCGAACTCGAATCAAATTTGCTTGCATCCATCGTGAACCTGTGTATAACCGATCTTCAGGACGGATTGTCTTTGGTTTCTAGTCAAGTCCTTGGTATCACGGCCTTGCCAAAAGGCGGGATAACATTTCTCCGATGTGATTTCCATAAATTAGTTCAAAACAAAAGATCAAGAATAAAAGGAAAGATTTTTCTCAGTTTAAATTACAAGGAATGATTATATTCTTTTTATTGGAATTGACAATGTAAACTGCCGAAAATAAATATATACTTTACATGTCTCTTCCTTTTCATTTGCATATATTCCTTGTAAATCAAATGCTGCACTTTCTATGCAATTTGGAAACACAAACAAATTTATAAAAATCAAACGGACGTTCTTTCCGCAAATTAACTATGGAAGATTCACAATTCAACATAATTAGGGTAATAATCAAAATCATACTAATAATCTACAACCTAATTTCATATTTGGAATAAATTTCATAGCTAATTAATATTCATATCTATAACTTTTGGGACTGATTTCCAGATCAGGGTGTAACAATAATTCCAATTAGATCTCCTAAGAATGTGTAGGCGATGTTTAATACATTCAATTTTAGCCTACAACTCTCATTTAGGCGTAAAAATCAAATGTATGCCAACGGAATAGATTCAATATCATAGAAAATTTCTACATTTCCCTCTCACATTCTAAAGCATTCCAAATCTCCAAATATGAAGTAAAACCTTTCATTTAACTCCATTTCCTTCTTATTCCAAGAAATATGTATAAAAAGGGTATATACATATATTAGAATTATAGATCTGAGAAGAGATTTGGGATTGAAGGGATATATATATAACCTCGCTATCGCATAGTTTTGATTCGCTTCTCTTCTTCTCTTATTTGATTTCTATTCTTCTCCAATTTTTATATATACAAATAAAAACATTATATTTTAAAATTTAGAAAATAGTAGAGAAGAGAAGATGACAGAGCTTCACTACCATTTCTAGAAAAATACGAGAAGAGAAGAGAGGGTTAGGCCTGAATTTAAAGGCACTCGAATTAACCACATTCATTAAATTTAATTATATAAAATCCACGCCGTTTGGCCAAGGCAAACCCTAGACGCCACTACAAAGACCAGTCAACCGCTTCGCCCTTAAGGGACGACTGTTCCACGTCGACCTGCCCAATAAAGGGGTTCACCGGTGGGTCCTGGTATTTAATATATAAACGTTATTTTTTCTAATCTAATTATTTTCATTCAAAATTCCTTTTCGTCTGTAACTTCTTCGTTTGGACTCCGATCGCAAAACTCTAAATGAAAGTTGTTTAGAATTTTTCCATAAACGCAATGGTGTAAGTTTCATGGTCAAACTCCATCATTTGCACAAATTACATTTTTGGGGCCTAATTAACTAATTAAATAACTAACCTAAATTTACAGGGTGTTATAGAACCATACCCCTAGGCTTACAAAACCTATCTTAGTAAGTAGTTCACAAACACAGTAGAACACCCTAGGTCACATAAAGTATTAATGAAGTGAATTGCATGTGATCACCATATTTTAATGATCGTAACTCATTTACTAAAATTTTGTCTGGCCCAGTCCTTTCCTTTCTTTTTCCTACACCATAGGAGGATAGGTGGTAGGTGATTGGCTCAGATTAGTACGTGGAGAGGTGAGCTTGGAATTGGCATTCTTTATTACTTTTTATTACTCCCCATGTAACTAGTTATTGTACTTAGTATTTATAAGACTTTATGTTTTATTTCTGTAAACTCCGGATTATGACTACATATGTTTTAAGATTATGTTTTCAGTAATTATATTTTTATGCCTTCTCCTATGAGATCTGAAAGTGTAGAATGTCTTAGATTTTATCCTTATATTTTTATTCTCTGTAATGTTTAAATACCTGATAGATCATACTTCTTAGCACTGACGCGAGTCCGAAAGTCACCTTAGACTTTGGATCGGTGTGTCGGGAGGTACAGGTTGTCACATGGTTTAATATACCCATATATAAATGCTCGAACTTACACCGCAACGGGCATGTTAATCCCTTCGTATACATATGTGCCATCTAATACATACATACATACATATATATATTTCAATATGATATAAAATATATTTATTAGAGTATAAATATTAATATATAAATATATAAATAATAATGTAAAATAATTATATTTGAAAATACAAATATTAATAATCACAAATTTAAAATTTTAATTTAAAATTTGAGATTTAGATCTAGACTTTAAAATATTTTCAAATTTCAAATTTAAATAGAATAAATAAATGTAAATATATGAAATAAAATTAATTATTTTAGAAATATACATATACATATCTATATACATGAGTGCGTAAATTATATATATATATATATATTTCACACATATTTTTGGGCTATAGTATATTTCAAAAAAGTCCTTTTTTCTTAAATCCTTTACAGTTTTAAAAAAATTAATTTTTAATAAATCTTTTCGGTAAGGAAATGATTAAAGAAATTTAAAAAAAGTAAATTTCGTAATTGTTGGTATAGTTAATGTACATTAAAATATATTTACATACATACACACACACACACCGATATATATATATATACACACACACACACACTCTTCAGAATTACGCAGGGACTCCTACCTTAAGAAACCAGTGATATACCACCTGAGATCCGACGGTTTAAATATGCTTTTCGTCAATAGAACACCATGCAAAAACTTGCCTTTACTACTCTCCTAAATGTCATCTACCGCATTTGAGCTGAGCGCAACAAGAGTATTTTTGAAGGGAAGAAGATTGAGAGTGTGCATCAATCAAGAATTGCAGAAAATGAGATAATTTTCCAGGTGATTAGAACTAGAGCATGAGGCCATTACAATGAAGAAGAAGTCGCATTTTTAGGCAGATGGGGAGTGGAGATGAATGATTGCGACTAGGGTTTAAGGAAGCGTTATTTATGAAAGTGGGTCATGTAATATAGGCTGTTTGGTGGGCTTTATGCGTGGAGATGTGTATTTGATTTGTGTACGTGTTAAGTTGTACCGGTTATCGTGTGGTTGTTGCACTCTTTTTCCTTACTACTCTGGTCAGGTCTTTTAAGAAGGAAAAACCAGCGATGTTCTTTATATGTCACTAAAGAAAGAACCCTTTTTCAAATATATATATATATATATATATTATTTTTAACTTTCAAAAATTATTACATGTATATGATTTAACAAAATTTTACTTGTAATTTATGTATACATTTATACATTAAAAAATCAATTTTTGTTTTAAAATCCCTTTTAAAATTAGTATTTAATTCAAAAAATTTATTTTTTTGCTAGCCGAGAGCTATATATGAACACGCACACACAGATATATATATATATATATGTATGTATGTATATATATATATATGTATATATATATATTTACAAAGTGCCTACAAAGTGCTCAATAAGATCTGGCTGTGCCTTCAAAGTGTCGTTCCAAGTTACCGGATCCTTATCCCAGCCCAGGCCGATGTTAGGCTCGTCGGTTGAATTTCTAGTGCTCTCTGATCCTATTTTTCCTTAGGTTGCCACGTCTAACTCCCTTGAAGCCCTTGCAAATGCTGCTTCTGTTGAGCACCCGATTTCTGGGTTTGTATCCCCTGTTTGCGCAAATCCTTTGCTTGGTTGCAAGGCTATCACTCTGATCGTTCTATGGCTAATGTGAATTCATTGGATGACGTGTATGCGCTCGCGAATCTTAATCTGCCTATTTCTGGTTCGTGCATAGAAGGTGTTCGACCAATTGCACCTCTAGAAAAACCCGATGTCATTCTCAATGCAGCCTTGTCCCAAGTTCAACTAAATATCCCTATTTTAACAGCGCCAAGTGTTGTGACTAGTCATCCTGCAGCTAAGTCGGATCCCAAGCCTTGACATCCCTATTTAGCACCCTTCCTTGAAATGCGGGTGTCTACACCTTTGTTATGTTTAATATTAAGGAGGTTAACGGAGTTATGATGCCTTCGCCTATTGTTATGGAAGCTGTGGCTGATTATTGGTTAGGCGTTTTAGTTGGTTTTTTGATCCCATCCAAATGATCCAAGATGTTAGAAGTGTTTACCGCCGTATATGGAAACTTCTTGGGGATCTCCAGGTAATCTATATTGACTCAATGTATTTTTTCAAATTTTCTAGCACTGAGGAGTGCCAAGGTTTCCTAGAAGCCGACCCTTCCTTTATTGATGGGTAACCTTTCATAATCACCAATTGGACTTTTACTGTGGATAGTGCTAGGGATCAGGTCATGTCTATTCCTATTTGAGCTTACTTTTCACACATTTCGTCTGTTTTATAGCCGTTAGTGGGTTTGAATTGGTTAACATGTACTATTGGTAAATTGAAATGTTTTGATACTGACATGGTGGCATGTGAGAGATTGGTTTATGCTAAGGCACTAATAGAAATAATCCCTGAGAGGCTGCTTCCATCTTCGATTAGAGTTCATGTTGCTATTGGCTAAGTTATGGAATTTCGTGTTAAATATGGATGGGCGCCTGACATCTATACCGCTTTTCACTCTTTTGGCCAACTTGCCGACTCATGCAAGCTCCCATGCTCGACCGTAGCTCCTTCTCCGTCCAAGGTGCCGCTTCTTCGCCCCCCTGGGCGGTGGTGGATTTATAAGGCGAGGAGCTGCTCTATTGAGGTTGCAGTCCAATATGTTAGCCCTTTTCAAGTTGCAATATCATTGGAAGATGTAACTATTCCTCCTGTAACTGAGTCTTGTCCCGCCTCCCTTGCAGTTGTAGGTATTGTTTCCTTAATGATTTTTCCTTCTGTTGCTACAGTTGATCTTGTCTCTTCTAGCGTCGCCCAGGTTTATGTCATTGAGTGGAATTATTTTGAGAATGTGTGGATTCATGAGCCATCTTAGATGAGATATGCCCCGGTTCAAGATGAATTCTTTATGTTTGTTAGTGAATTTAAAGGTAAATCCAGGTGTCTGTATTACTTGTAGATGGGGAAGAACTTATTCCTTCAGTGGATGGTGAACTTGGTGCTAGGAAGAGGGATGTTCTTGAAGATGATAGCTGAGATCGGAAATATATCTATTGCAAGAATTACTCTGTTTATGTTTTGAATATTGTGTCTCATTTCGCGAGTATTTCGCATGTGATTGGCCCTGTCTCTTTGAATGACGGTAATGGATCCTCCTCTTCTGAGGAAGGCTAGTTTTTAGTCATTTATAGTAGCTTAGGCACTTATTGCCTAACTCCTATTATGTATTTTCCTTTTTAGCAGTTGAGACATGCTGCCTTACTCCTGTAATAACTGTTGATTTGTTCGTAATAATAGTGGACGATCCACTATAAAAACTGGCTGGCCTTGCCAAATTTTTTTTACAATACACATATAGATATTCACATATAATGTTGACAACACGCATATATATGGATTCGTGATATTAAGATCTAATTTAAGCACATATGGTTTAAAATAATTATCAAATTGTGATGACCCGTAATTTTTGGATATTTGAAATTGGGATATTTAATTGATTTTAAATATTTCAAGGTTAATTTCTAACTTGAATTTCAAATACCACCATTTATTGAGTGATTTAATTGTTTAATTCAATAATTGGAAATTGGGTAAACGGTTGAATCTAAAATTTTAGCTTGTTAAAAATATTTTGGAGGCTTGTAAAATTCATATTAACAAGACTGAAAGTGATAGAACTTTTTAAATTTTAATTTCAAAGTGTTTTGTTCAGTTTTAAAAATATATTAGTTTAAATTGATATGTAAAAATAGCCTTCTGAGACACGGTCTCGGAATTCGACGAAACCAGTTCCATTGGATACGTAATGTTGTATTATTATCGGATTTCAAATTTTGTAGTGATTGGAGTTGTTGTGTGAGTATAGGATATATAAACGCTTTGAAATTTATATTGAGACAATTTAATTTAAATAATATTAATATATATAAATATATATATATATATTAATCAAACTTCAGCCGTGATTCTTCCCCATCAGTCTGTTTTCTTTCTACATCAAAACATTTTGATTCCACTACAGCCAAGCTTCTTTTGCACGCCTCCCTCCTTTACATATCGAATAATCGAGAAAAGAATGGCCGAAGCCTCTTTCGTTTATAACGAAAAAAAAGAGTTTCAAATCAATGTCGTAATACCCTCTCCGTTCAAATCAAACTTATTCTTCCTCTTCCCTTCAGTTATTCGCAAATCGAAAAAGAAAGAAAAAAAATTTCGATCAACAGAGAATCTCGATCATTCGATCGACGACTTCGCTTTCGACAAGGGGGAGGTCGCATTCTCGATTCGAGATGGGTCGCGGCAACTTGAATCGCTCGAGGGGGGGAAGGAAAGATCTCGACCTTGATGTGAACGCGATGGTGGTGTGGTTTCGTGTGGTTGATCGACTTCGGGTAGGGCTCGGTTTTGAGCATCGCGAGTGGCTCGCGATCAATTGGGGAGTCGCGACGAGACTACAGCGTTCGATGGCGCGATGCTGCGGCTCGATCGAATCAGTGAGGTATCGAAATCTATCTCTTTCAATTTAAAGTTATTTAATAAATACATATATAAATATATGCTTTAGGAAGAAGATTTTACAGAAAGTCAAGTTTTATTTTTAAAATATATATAAGAAAAAAAGAGAGTTTACCATGATAAATTCTTAGGCAAACAAAAAAGAAAATATAGGGGTTTTAAAGTGATGAAGAGTTGATAAAATTAGGGCTTTAAATCTTTATGGAATATTTTTAAATGTAAATATATATGTAGTTTCAATTTGAAAATAAATAAATATCAGATATGCATTTTAAATTCACTAGCCTATTTTAAATAATGTATTATGGGGATTAATTTGTTTAAATGACTAATTTAATTATTTTAGTCTCTAAATATATTTTTTAGAAGGTTAGTTTAAAATTAAATTGTTAGTTAAATTAAATTATTAGTACATTGAATTAATTTGATAGTAATTGATCATTCGATTTGTTCGAATATTAATAAATCATCTAATATTTATACAAGGTCAAAAATCGAGAAACCAAGGCAATTTTGAAGTGGAATGCAAATAAAATCAAAGGTGAGTTAATCTCACTCATCTGGTTGCTATTTAAATTTAAATAGTTAAATTTAAATATTTGGGTGAATGATTGGATTGATTTGATATGATAGTATATATAGTAGTATATATATATCAATATATGTATATTGGAATATGTATATATTGGAGTTGATATTCCTGCATTATATAGCGGATGAGACCCTATGCGCCGCATAATAGCGGATGAAAATATTTAAACTCATATACCGCGATATTCCACCTTGAAGTGGAATTGGTATTGTGCTAACGTCTGTGGATGCAGGGAAACAGGTTGGAGGGATCCAACTGGATTCCTCAAAATTATTTAGATTGTTTTATATTCTGTGCTATGAATATTGATATCCTGTGATGATTTTATTGATGATTGGAATATTGGAAGATATAGTTGGATTGAATATCTAAGTATAATGAGTTATTAAATTCTATAGAATTGGATTTTGAAAGAAATAAAAGAGTAAATTTTAAGTAAAATAATTCAAGTGAATTGGAATAAGGGAATTTTGAATTAACAGGGAAAATATAAACTTTAAAACTGAAGTGATATTAAATTTAAAGAATAAAGAATTTATTTTTGAATGTAAGGATTAAATTTAATTAAGGGATAAAGAAGGAATTTTGGAAGTTTAAAATTGGTATTTTCAGTTAAAAGGGTTTTAACTCACAATAAAGAAATAAATCTAAAAGTTAATGTAATTTGAAATAAATGAAGTAGCAAAGGAAATTTATTTCAAAGTAAAGTAAATTGAAAAATCAATTGGAAATTGATTTAGTTGTTTAAAATTGGGATTTTAAAAGAGAAGTGAGATTTTGGAATTTATAAACTGGGTTTATAAAGTAAAATAAAATATCAGTGGATATTTGAAAATATAAATTCAAGGTGGGAATTTATAAGGGACATGAATTGGTTTAAAAATAAATGTTGATTTATTTTTAAAGGATGTGAAGAGAAGTGTATTTCCTTGGATAGCCAAGTACGTTTTTCAAAGCAATTTTAAATATAAGTTAAAAGTTCTAATTGTGTTTTAAAAAGCATGTTTTAGAAAATTGATTATTTCTAAATGTTAAATCCCAAAGTAAGATTTTCAAAACCTATTATTGTAATAATTATATAAAAGTGACTTAGTATTATGTTAAAAAGAGAAATTTAGTTTATATTTATAAAGTGGTTTTGTTTTTAAATATTCTTAAAGTATATATTTTAATAAAGTATTAAAGTAGTTTTAAATTTCAATATTGTAAAGTATATTTATAATAAAGTGTTTTTAAATTATTTTAAAATCTAAAAGTATTTTGTACTTGGTGTTTCAGTGGAAATAAATATTTGGGAAATGCATTCCGTGAAAGGAAACTGTTTTGGAATTGTTTCAAAGGATTGAAAATGGTAATATATCTTGCGAAGATATTTTGAGGTTAATAAATAATTTGGAAAATTATTTATTGTTGAATGGATGTTTGTGAATGTTAATTGATAGTTAAATCACCGACAATCAATATTGGCCAATGCGCTGATCGTTTCGAAGAGACCGGGATCGGGATTAATTTCCCGAACCACTTCGATCCGGTTTGTACGTTTCGTGGAAACGATTTCGGAGTCGAAGATGGAGCAGTGGAGTTCAAGGGCTAGTCGCTACTAATCCTGAGGATATTTCCAAAATGGATGTAGTAGGGGTAGTGCCTTCGGTTCCGTTCGGACCCGGGACGGACTTGTATGGATGAATGCTTTCGGAACATCGTCAGCGGACGATGGGCATTCTAAGGGATATGTTCTAAAAGGTAATGCTTAGCCTCAAGCCTCATCAACCGGGAATGACTGAAAATCAGGGGTTATGCAGCAAGGCTTCGTGGGTAGCTCCCACTGGAGGGTAAGGTCATCCCTGTCTAGATGTCCCTTTTTATTTCGGCTTAGTGGTGCGATTGCTGATCACAACCGTGGGGTGATTTTATTCGGAATCATCCAGTAAGGGACGGTTCCGGCCTTGTGTTGCAGGGGACTTAGGGTGGGTCCTCGGTACGCTGATCTAGACCAGGTACTGTGATAGGTGGTACCCCAGTGCCTAGTCATTGATGGAAATCCATTCTCCCTACGTGCCTTTACGAGTTTTGTTTGTATTACCCACTTTGTGGCTAGTAGCTGGAATTTAATGAATGTAACAATTTCGGCTATTTTAATATGTATTTGTAAATAGACACTATTATAATATCAGAGGATTTTAATATAAAAGTGTTTTAGCTATCGTAAGGGAAAAACCCGACATGTTTATTTGTGGCGTGGTCTTACGAGATGCTTTTATTTTCAAAGGATTTTGAAACTTTAATAATCAATTTGAGTGTGATTTTCTCACGCTGGTATTCCAGACTGACTCGGGTGTTGTTTTATATGATGCTCGGGTCAGACCGAGTATTATAGGATATAGGATATGATGCTGTGGAGCTCAGGAGACGAGTTGGATGGAGATACGTATTTTCGTACTTGTGTATGTATATTCCGCTGTGTTGTTTAGCTGTGTACTCTGTTGTATTGAGGACATGACATGATTATTGTCCAGTTGTATGTTATGTGTTCTCTGATGTATACTCTGATGATATATTGTATAAAACAGATATAGTTTTGATTTGTGTAAAGATCTGTTAATATATATTATATTTTATTCCGCTGCGATGGTTAAATTCTGATATTGTTTTCTACATTCTTCTTCTACCTCTCTTTCTTTAATTACTAATGGTTCGATTTTTCGGCTTGGAAGATCGGGTCGTTATAATGTGGTATCAGAGCCAGGTTGGCGATAACCTTGGCTCTGGTGGGAATTTTGAGAGTATTAATAGATATGAGCGCGTATTTGTTAGTGAATATAAAATGGTTTTATATTGTGTTGATTTATTGGTTGAGTGTTTATGGATTCTGGTCGATGTGTGGGATGCCACAACATCGATAGGGATTTCTAAACTCTTAAACAAGATAAACCGACATGGTATTGTTTTAAAATAGGGTAAATGAAATAATTTTACCCAACTTATTTTCGTATATGAAAGAAATAATTTTTAGAAATTATATATTTGGTTGTTTGGTTGTTAGAAAATGATAATATTAAATTATTATCATGGTTGTGTAAAAATTGAATCAGAAATTGAATACTTATAACCAAAGTTAAAGAATAAATTTATATAACAAAATGGAATTTGAAAATATGGGTTATAAATGTAATTTATAAATTGAAATAAACTTCCAGGGCAATATTTGAATAAAAAATTTGGAAGGTTTTGCAGTTTTGAAATTTTGAAAATTTGGGAATTTAAATTCCATTGGGTTTGGAAATAGTTTCAAGGGCTTTGAGAAATAAGGGTGATAGTATTGGAAGAATATTTTGAATTGGATTTGAAATCTAGGGAGATTTGGAAATTTAAAAATATTTGAAATGCATTGATTTGGATAAAAGCATTAAACTCTTTCGGTCGTTGGAAAATAACTTTGGTGATGACTACAGCATCATCGACGTCTATTTTCGAGTTTCTGAGAGAGAAATTGCTACTGAATTATTTTAAATTAGGATTGTTGCGAACTGGGTTTGGATTTGAAATTCAAAGGACTAATTGAATTTGCAAGGATTTTGATATAGTTGATGTCGAAGGTGATATTGAGATTTTGGAAAATTGTTTAAACTCTGGAAGTTAATTACAAGTGTTTATGGAATAATAAAAATATACATATATTTAAATAAAAGGGTATAATCCCGAGTTAAAAAGTAAAAATGTGAATGGAATTAGTTGTAAATAGATGGAAGTATGAAAATATAAGTGTGTGGTTTATCAGAAATTGGAAGGTGGAACAAAAACCAAAAGAAGATTTGTTTAGTACATTGGAAAATCCAAACTTGAGATATAAAATAAATTTGAATTCAAGTAAACTAAGTAAAGTGGTTTTGAGATAAAAATCAAATATTGAATTGTAAATTTAAAGCGAACCAATCAGAAATTAAATGGTTAATGAAATGAACGGGATAATAATAGAGGTGATTTGAATTGTAAATAAATTCAGGTGAGTAGAAATGATATGAAGTGGCCTTGTTATTAATAAAATTCAATTCAGAAATAAATTATTGAATGTGAATTTGAATTTATATTGGATTCAATGAATATACCAATTAACTTTAAAGGTGGAATGGAATTAAATATAAATTGAATTGGAATCAATTTGAATTGATTGTAAAACTTAAGTAATTATTTATTCACATGGATATCAACAAATTGCATAGAATGAATAGTCGTTTGATGTAAACAAGACTAATTAGAATTCTAGGAGTTAAGAGTAGTTGAACAAAACTGATTTTGGAATTAATTGAAAGGAATAGAGTTAGTTTGGATTAAAAATAAATTGAATGTAATAAATTGAGTTGTAAACCATTTAAATTGAATGAAGTTGTATATAAATGGGTTGTAAACAATTTAAATTAATGACGGAACCCTATAAGTTGCTTATAAGTGTTGTTTAATCTGCATTGTTTATTAAAATTGGAATGTTTGCTAGTTAAATATGTAAAATGTTGTTAAGTTATATGATTTTGGCACTTACATATTTAAATTGAGTTAGTACAGGTTCAGGGAAGCCGTTTGGCTGGATTTGATCGTGCAAAATCCTAAAATAATAACCGCTTTGCTTAAAAATGCTAAATAAGGTACGCCTATGCAATACAAATAGGAAATATGAACTGTTTTTATATTTTCCGACCGTGTGGCTCAATGTATATATATTTATCTCTTTTGTCAAATTGCAAAAGCTCCTCCGTACAAAGGGAACTCTGCCAAAATTTTCCGAAAATTTTGGGAGTTAGAAAATTTTTGAAAATTTTTGGGAAATTTTAGTTAGCGCTAACGATTTCAAATTGAAAATTGAAATGAATTAGGGAATGAACTAATTTAAATAATGGTATGGACAAGTATAAATGGAAGATAAAATTCAATATTCAGAATTGAAGACAAATTGAATTCATATGGAAATGGGAGAACCAATTTGAATAGAAGTGATAAACTAAAGTGGTGAAGTGAAAATAAATAAGGAAGTGTATAAAATGGTTATATTAAACTTAAGAAAGGTTAAGAGTGAAGGTTCTGAAGTAAATTTAATATTGGAAGTATACTAAATTAATAATCAGATGAAATTCCAAATTTGGAATGCTGTGATTGGATATTATTACTTAGTAAGGTACAGGTGTTTTAAAGGCAGGAAGGGAATTAATGTTAGATTTCAGAAGATAAATTTAAATGGCCCAACAAAAGGGTATGTATTTAAATTTCTGTATGAAATTTGATTGGGTTTTTGATCTAGCCACTTGGTGTTTTTGTTTCTTTTGAGATTTGGGAGGCGTAGAGGCAATTTTGTAGTTGTACCGAGCTAGCCGCACAAAGGAGACGCTGGTAAAATTTTTCTGAAATTTAGAGAGTTAGAATTTTTTTTAGAAATTTTGATAATTCAAAATTTAGTTTCAAATTTAAATTTGAATTGATAGGTAAGTAATATTATTTGGAACTAATGGATAAACTGGAAAGTTAGAAAGAGGGTTAGTGTGTCTTTGATAAAAAGATTTGTTTTGGCAAGTTGTTGAAACTGGTTGATTTTGGGAAATAGTTGACGGGTTAAGGACCATTCTTCTTAACTAGTAATTTCGAGGACGAAATTTTTTTTAAGGGGGGAGGAATGTGACGACCCGTAATTTTTGGATATTTGAAATTGGGATATTTAATTGATTTTAAATATTTCAAGGTTAATTTCTAACTTGAATTTCAAATACCACCATTTATTGAGTGATCTAATTGTTTAATTCAATAATTGGAAATTGGGTAAACGGTTGAATCTGAAATTTTAGCTTGTTAAAAATATTTTGGAGGCTTGTAAAATTCATATTAACAAGACTGAAAGTGATAGAACTTTTTAAATTTAAATTTCAAAGTGTTTTGTTCAGTTTTAAAAATATATTAGTTTAAACTGATATGTAAAAATAGCCTTTTGAAACACGGTCTCGGAATTCGACGAAACCAGTTCCATTGGATCCGTAATATTGTATTATTATCGGATTTCAAATTTCGTAGTGATTGGAGTTGTTGTGTGAGTATAGGATATATAAACGCTTTGAAATTTATATTGAGACAATTGAATTTAAATAATATTAATATATATATATATATATATATATATATTAATCAAACTTCAACCGTGATTCTTCCCCATCAGTCTGTTTTCTTTCTACATCAAAAACATTTTGATTCCACTACAACCAAGCTTCTTCTGCACGCCTCCCTCCTTTACATATCGAATAATCGAGAAAAGAATGGCCGAAGCCTCTTTCGTTTATAACGAAAAAAAAAGAGTTTCAAATCAATGTCGTAATACCCTCTCTGTTCAAATCAAACTTATTCTTCCTCTTCCCTTCAGTTATTCGCAAATCGAAAAAGAAAGAAATTTTTTTTTCGATCAATAAAGAATCTCGATCATTCGATCGACGACTTCGCTATCGACAAGGGGGAGGTCGCATTCTCGATTCGAGATGGGTCGCGGCAACTTGAATCGCTCGAGGGGGGGAAGGAAAGATCTCGACCTTGATGTGAATGCGATGGTGGTGTGGTGTCGTGTGGTTGATCGACTTCGGGTAGGGCTCGGTTTTGAGCATCGCGAGTGGCTCGCGATCAATTGGGGAGTCGCGACGAGACTGCAGCGTTCGATGGCGCGATGCTGCGGCTCGATCGAATCAGTGAGGTATCGAAATCTATCTCTTTCAATTTAAAGTTATTTAATAAATACATATATAAATATATGCTTTAGGAAGAAGGTTTTACAGAAAGTCAAGTTTTATTTTTAAAATATATATAAGAAAAAAAGAGAGTTTACCGTGATAAATTCTTAGGCAAACAAAAAAGAAAATATAGTGGTTTTAAAGTGATGAAGAGTTGATAAAATTAGGGCTTTAAATCTTTACGGAATATTTTTAAATGTAAATATATATGTAGTTTCAATTTGAAAATAAATAAATATCAAATACGCATTTTAAATTCACTAGCCTATTTTAAATAATGTATTATGGGGATTAATTTGTTTAAATGACTAATTTAATTATTTTAATCTCTAAATATATTTTTTAGAAGGTTAGTTTAAAATTAAATTGTTAGTTAAATTAAATTATTAGTACATTGAATTAATTTGATAGTAATTGATCATTCGATTTGTTCGAATATTAATAAATCATCTAATATTTATACAAGGTCAAAAATCGAGAAACCAAGGCAATTTTGAAGTGGAATGCAAATAAAATCAAAGATGAGTTAATCTCACTCATCTGGTTGCTATTTAAATTTAAATAGTTAAATTTAAATATTTGGGTGAATGATTGGATTGATTTGATATGATAGTATATATAGTAGTATATATATATATATCAATATATGTATATTGGAATATGTATATATTGGAGTTGATATTCCCGCATTATATAGCGGATGAGACCCTATGCGCCGCATAATAGCGGATGAAAATATTTAAACCCATATATCGCAATATTCCACCTCGAAGTGGAATTGGTATTGTGCTAACGTCTGTGGATGTAGGGAAACAGGTTGGAGGGATCCAACTGGATTCCTCAAAATTATTTAGATTGTTTTATATTCTGTGCTATGAATATTAATATCCTGTGATGATTTTATTGATGATTGGAATATTGGAAGATATAGTTGGATTGAATATCTAAGTATAATGAGTTATTAAATTCTATAGAATTGGATTTTGAAAGAAATAAAAGAGTAAATTTTAAGTAAAATAATTCAAGTGAATTGGAATAAGGGAATTTTGAATTAACAGGGAAAATATAAACTTTAAAACTGAAGTGATATTAAATTTAAAGAATAAAGAATTTATTTTTGAATGTAAGGATTAAATTTAATTAAGGGATAAAGAAGGAATTTTGGAAGTTTAAAATTGGTATTTTCAGTTAAAAGGGTTTTAACTCACAATAAAGAAATAAATCTAAAAGTTAATGTAATTTGAAATAAATGAAGTAGCAAAGGAAATTTATTTCAAAGTAAAGTAAAGTAAATTGGAAAATCAATTGGAAATTGATTTAGTTGTTTAAAATTGGGATTTTAAAAGAGAAGTGAGATTTTGGAATTTATAAACTGGGTTTATAAAGTAAAATAAAATATCAGTGGATATTTGAAAATATAAATTCAAGGTGGGAATTTATAAAGGGATATGAATTGGTTTAAAAATAAATGTTGATTTATTTTTAAAGGATGTGAAGAGAAGTGTATTTCCTTGGATAGCCAAGTACGTTTTTCAAAGCAATTTTAAATATAAGTTAAAAGTTCTAATTGTGTTTTAAAAAGCATGTTTTAGAAAATTGATTATTTCTAAATGTTAAATCCCAAAGTAAGATTTTCAAAACCTATTATTGTAATAATTATATAAAAGTGACTTAGTATTATGTTAAAAAGAGAAATTTAGTTTATATTTATAAAGTGGTTTTGTTTTTAAATATTCTTAAAGTATATATTTTAATAAAGTATTAAAGTAGTTTTAAATTTCAATATTGTAAAGTATATTTATAATAAAGTGTTTTTAAATTATTTTAAAATCTAAAAGTATTTTGTACTTGGTGTTTCAGTGGAAATAAATATTTGGGAAATGCATTCCGTGAAAGGAAACTGTTTTGGAATTGTTTCAAAGGATTGAAAATGGTAATATATCTTGCGAAGATATTTTGAGGTTAATAAATAATTTGGAAAATTATTTATTGTTGAATGGATGTTTGTGAATGTTAATTGATAGTTAAATCACCGACTATCAATATTGGCCAATGCGCTGATCGTTTCGAAGAGACCGGGATCAGGATTAATTTCCCAAAAACCACTTCGATCTGGTTTGTACATTTCGTGGAAACGATTTCGGAGTCGAAGATGGAGCAGTGGAGTGCAAGGGCTAGTCGCTACTAATCCTGAGGATATTTCCAAAATGGATGTAGTAGGGGTAGTGCCTTCGGTTCCGTTCGAACCCGGGACGGACTTGTATGGATGAATGCTTTCGGAACATCGTCAGCGGACGATGGGCATTCTAAGGGATATGTTCTAAAAGGTAACGCTTAGCCTCAAGCCTCATCAACCGGGAATGACTGAAAATCAGGGGTTATGCAGCAAGGCTTCGTGGGTAGATCCCATTGGAGGGTAAGGTCATCCCTGTCTAGATGTCCCTTTTTATTTCGGCTTAGTGGTGCGGTTGCTGATCACAACCGTGGGGTGATTTTATTCGGAATCATCCAGTAAGGGACGGTTCCGGCCTTGTGTTGCAGGAGACTTAGGGTGGGTCCTCGGTACGCTGATCTAGACCAGGTACTGTGACAGGTGGTACCCCAGTGCCTAGTCATTGATGGAAATCCATTCTCCCTACGTGCCTTTACGAGTTTTGTTTGTATTACCCATTTTGTGGCTAGTAGCTGGAATTTAATGAATGTAACAATTTCGGCTATTTTAATATGTATTTGTAAATAGACACTATTATAATATTAGAGGATTTTAATATAAAAGTGTTTTAGCTATCGTAAGGGAAAAACCCAACATGTTTATTTGTGGCGTGGTCTTACGAGATGCTTTTATTTTCAAAGGATTTTGAAACTTTAATAATCAATTTGAGTGTGATTTTCTCACGCTGGTATTCCAGACTGACTCGGGTGTTGTTTTATATGATGCTCGGGTCAGACCGTGTATTATAGGATACAGGATATGATGCTGTGGAGCTCAGGAGACGAGTTGGATGGAGATACGTATTTTCATACTTGTGTATGTATATTCCGCTGTGTTGTTTAGCTGTGTACTCTGTTGTATTGAGGACATGACATGATTATTGTCCAGTTGTATGTTATGTGTTCTCTGATGTATACTCTGATGATATATTGTATAAAACAGATATAGTTTTGATTTGTGTAAAGATCTGTTAATATATATTATATTTTATTCCGCTGTGATGGTTAAATTCTGATGTTGTTTTCTACATTCTTCTTCTACCTCTCTTTCTTTAATTACTAATGGTTCGATTTTCCGGCTTGGAAGATCGGGTCGTTACACAAATAAATAAATATAATTGTAAATAAATAAATTACCTGAACTATAGCCTAATTTATACACATTGAATGTTGAATCGATCGACTCCATTTGAGTCTGAATTCAAATACTTCTAGAGAGAGCTACCAGACTGAAAGCACTATGCACCATTGTCCTGATTTTACTTGAATTTTTGTCTTTAATGCTTGAATCAATGTAGGAAGAGGGATGCCATTTTCAACCGGATATTGATGTAGTGGAGACAAATAATGGAGCAACAAATGAGGGGTTAAGGGTGTTTAACTAATAGAGAAAGAGAGGAGCAAAAAGTGGATATGGATCCAAAAATATCTCTACTAATTCAAACCTCCTTTTTGAATCAATTCCAACCCATCCTTCTATACTTATGGCTGGCCAAATTAGGTCCCTTTATAGGCCTCCTAATCACTCAAGCTCGATCAAATAAAAAACATTTAAATCTAAATTAAATGTACATCTATTTCGTATATCGATACGTGTGTATACAACTTTTATATATGCACTATTTTCAACACAAATCAAATAAAATTTTATAATTAATATTTCATAAATATTAAATAATTTAATTAATTTATAAAAGTTATAATTAATTAAATCAGGTGGTAGTCGAAGTATTCAACATTATGGTCGTGTGACCTAAGGTGTAAACTTGGTTAGCGATTAATATCGAACAATTCGAATATTAACGTCCACGTGTCATTTTGCAAGTGGTGTGACATTATGGCCAAATTTATCGCTTATATAGCTTTGGTACAATCCAATTTTACTTTATTTAAGTGTTACCAAGTAGTGACAATTATTTACACTAATTCTCTTTGTCAAAACCATATCACTTTGGTGTTACGGAATTTGTTAATGGTCAAAATTCTAATATCGTCTATATTCAACTCTATAGTTCAAACACAAATTCCTAGGTTTAATAATAATTATTATCATTAACCAAACTACTCTGACTAGAGACTTGACTTTGAGTTGAATTTAGTTGACTGTGATACTAACTAGCTCATATAACTAAGGAGACGAATTCTCTCTTGAACAGTGTCTCACTTCAAACGCTTCCACTTAACCCAACTATAGTCGTTTGGTGGACATTGTGCCACAATTTAACTATAATCAAAGGGAAGTTTCCACATTGAAGCTCGATAGCAATCTCAAGTCAAGGAAATTGTGTAATATTGTCACATCGATATTTTCTATTTGACCTTAATTATATTAACCAACAGAAAATTGTCAAGTGAGTCATTCCATAGTTATCCAATAACTATTTGTACATAACCCCTTGGTGCCTCAGCAGCCATGAGTAATATACTATCTAACATTTGAAGAGCGTTACGTACTCTGGTCTTAATGGATACATCGATATCCCGTCTCGATACATCTTGACTATGAATATTTAAAACGATATGTTTATTTTATTATGAAAAATCACCCATGATTACAACACATTGTTACTACTATCACAAACATAATATTTATGGATTTTCTATATATTTTTAATTAAATTAATTAGTTAATGTAACACATTATATGAAGTGTATAATAGAAAGAAAACACTTTTTATTTCGAACAAGATTGGTTACCGAGTTACATATATGTAACAATTACGTTATTGCCCCTTGGGTATAATCCTAACTCTATCAATCTCCCACTTGCACTTTAGACCCATTATGGAGTCGCAATCCCATCCCTTTGATCGGTTTGATGAGAACTAATCGAGTTAGAGCCTTCGTGAATGGATCTGTTATGTTGTTTAATTATCTACTATGTTAATTAACTCTCTCTGATGCTGATAAACTACATTTATCATGTGAACTGTTCGGAGTATGTTTATCGACTTCTAATGAGCTCTTATTATTACATTTTTATCATAAAAAAAAGATGTAGTATTCTTAATACTTGGAATCACCCCTAGTTCTGTTATAAATTTGTGCATTTATATTTATATACATTGCTTTTATTTTGACGCTATTCAAGGCGATATACTCTTCCTTTTCACTGAATTTGCCACAACCTTTTGTTTGGAACATTTCCAACTTAGAGGTTCTCAATTAAAGTTTGAACATGTATTTAATATTGACATATTATTCTCAATATTATTTATGATGTTTGAGTCTGAATACTCCTTTATGAGAAGTTCGTTGTTTCTATAAACAATTCTCTAGTATTTCATAAATACCCGAAAACATAATAAACTATCATTTAGTGATCTTAATTTGGATTTTTTATTTGCTTCATGCATCAAATACATAAGCAAATTATGATATTGTGGACAATCCAACATGTATGGTAATTCCTAGTGCCAATGCTAAAGAATCCATCTTACATGTTCCATATATAAAATTTTAATAAGGTGTCTTTGCATATCGCTTTGGGACATTCCCTACACTCTTTATATTTATTATAAAAGTTATAATTTAAAAATCCAATATCGAGTATTAAACAATAAACTATTGCTAATTTTAACATATACACAGATAACAATCAACAGTATGTTGTTTATTTATAGTTTAGAAATATCTATGTACCTTTTAATGTTCTTTCTTATGGATACATGCTTCCTCCACATTTTGATTCAAAATCGAACCATTCAATATTTTATCAAAATACTTATTCAATTCTGATGCTTATAGTGTAACAATCCAGATGGAAACAGGCCAAATTTTCTACCTAATAAAAGCCTATTGAATCTTAAGTCCATTCCAAAGCAGGTTGTTGGTTGGTAGAATAGATACAAAGAACAATATATAGATCTATCTATATATGCTTTTAGAATCTCACAATGGAAGGGAAAAAAATTATAATAATAGAAATAAGTATCCATTTCATAAAACCCAAATCTCAGAAACATAACATCCTGAAATATCATAATACAATATCTCAATATAACATCATTATGTTTGAAACCGGGTACATCAGAATCTACATCAAAACATAGGTAGATAATTAAACTACCACAAATCTTCATCGCCGCCTCCGTCTTCTCTATCTGCATCGTTACCCTATAATCTTTAGGTTGTAATGATGATGGTATCGGAACAACATTATCGGTTGAATGAAAATGAGGTCTTACCATAATAGTATTTGGGCAGTATCATTTAGATATGTAATATGTCTTGCGCATCCTATACAATATCCTTTGAAGTATACCTCCATTGTAAGCCAAAGGCATTTCCAGTCCAACTCCATAATGTTCCTTTTACTATAGGTCAAGCGCCCTTTCCAGTCCATCTTTGCAACTACCATAAATCATGTCCTAATGATGAAAGAGAAAGCACCTGAGCCATTTAATACCTCTTTGATGGAAATTAGGCAGAATCGAACCATTTAATACTTATACCCTAGTAGATCCTCATTATTTAGTACCTATGTAACACCCTACCTCTACACACATACTACCAAAGAGTATTACAGTGTAATTCTATCTGATAATATGGAGAATAAGGAAATATTGAGCTTACACACTTGAGTATTCCCTTAGGCTAACACTGGTACATATTTAAACATCAAATCAATAAATCACATATACGTACACAGTATCGACACAAAGCAATAAACACATGTTCCTCTAGGATAGAACAATACACAGTATAAAATAAATCAAATAAAATATAGAGTCTTCAACACAGCAATAACATATAATAATAAATATACACGAGTCTGAGTGGGGTATATAATAGATCAAATCCCCAACATCTCAAAATAAAAAAAAGTATAAATCTAGTACATACATCGCAACATCATCAATATACATGAGGCTACAAAATAGACAATAATACACTAATCAACTAATAAACTTGCATCCGCCTACGCCTAATAATCACAATCTGGTCTCTTTGTCACTAAACCTATAATGTCTCGGACTGACCCGAGTATTATGTAAATAACACATGGGTCGGACTTTGTCAAGAATCTGGTGGTCAGTGTTTAATAAGAACTAGCATGGTGCTACAAAAATATCTAAGAAATATGTATAAACATCTCAAGTATATCACATATATCATACCATGCACAAATCATCACCCTTTCAAAATGAACATTACATCTCATAAGTAAATAAGATATCCAAATATTCAAAAATCCAACTATAAAAACCATCAGTAAAACTACAAAATATCAGGTGAATCAACCAAATATACAATCATCAACCAATGCACTTGTAAAACAAAATGGAATCATCTATAAACAAGCACCCAATCAAGTGATGTGCTATAAGCATGGTATAATATGTCTATATATCTCGAATCACATAATCCAGTTGGGAGTCTCTCAAAACACAACACGCTCCAGTGAAGAGGTCCTCGTCTCTGAATAGATGTCTAAAAGGGGTATTTAAATAACATAATGTAATCATATAATCTCACATATTCCAGATGGAAGCTACACATCATACATTACGCTTAAGGGGATAACACATCACATACAGAATACAGCACACCTACAGTCTTAGTTACTCCCGGTCATCATGACACTATGTCTATTTGTACACTATGGTCACGAGCCTACTGCCCAATGGTAACAGACTGTTTGGCTAGTGTGGCATCGGGGCATATCATCATACAATCTAAATTTCAACACACAGCACATACATATATAACAAGATGATGTCGCGGATCTAGGGTATGACCACGCGATCAGCAAACTAAGATGGACTCTAGTCTATCTGGATAAACAACACACAACATAATTTAGCACACAATAGACCTTTCCCCTAGAAATTACCCAAAATAAGAGTGTCACTCACTTACAGAAAGTAATTGAACAATATCAATGCCGGCTTCCCATACCACTTAGTGTTACTTGCTCTTTTACTTAATGCTCGTAAACTACACTCCTTACCGATAATAATATCATACATTATGAGTCAAAAGAGTAATCAGAATAGTATCATTGATTGTCCCATATCAGACGGTGTCATCGAATGTCCCATACCAGACAGCGTTACCAATATGTATACTCAAATTCCTCATAATCTAGAATCTCCATATAATATTATTCTATATAACAAGTCCAAAAAATAACTGAAGAAATTTTACTAAAAGTCTCGTACCGAATGGTACTACAACTCTGTTTTCCTCGTTACATAGAAATATAAATCATTCTATATTCAATTGATTCGGAAAGGGTTTGAAAATATACTTTTCCCAAAATCTCTAATACAATTACAAATATCAATATTCAATTGAAAGAGAATTAAATTACAAAATTCTCATTCTTTTCTAAAAATCCATTTATAGTTTCATAATTAAATATTCGCAACCCTCTTATTTTATTATCAGGAAATTTATTGATCAAAATTTATTCAATTATAATCGCTTAAATTCCTTTTCAAAATAATTCGTAAACTTTGAAATTTTCTTCAAGGATAATAATAGCAAAGGAGTTTTATAATGACTTCCTTTAAACAACAAATCTAGATAAATCGATACTCCAAATATGGGTTCTCAATTAAAAAAATAATTTTCCAAAGCCTTATTATAAAATTCCAAAACTAGTCTCTTTAAACCCGCATTTACATTTTAAAACCTTTTAAAAGCTATTATATTATTGAGAAGTAATACGTCAAACTAAAATTCCATCTTATATAATACATTCTCGAAATTATTCAATAATCAATCACAAATATATATTACTTCCGAAATTACACTTATCAATATATATATATATATATATATAACAATTCCATAAATGATATTTTACACTCAATGAATAAATTGCGTTCAATTTACAATTACTTGAAAATATTATTTATAAACTTCCCATTTAATAAATCCAAGTAAAATTAACTTACTACTTTAGAAATACAGATTTCAATTATCATTTCGTAAATACTCTTTAAATATTTTTATAACCATTGGTAAATAAATAAAAAATATAAACATTTCCAAAATAATTTATTTCAAATCTTCCAAATATATTATATTCAAAATAAAATTAACTTATCACTTTACAAAGGATTCCAAATATCATCCATAATCACACTTTAAATATATTTTTTATAATCAACAATAAGTGAATAAAAATATAAAAATTCTAAAATTTAACTTATTTAATCAAATCCCAAAAATTCATCATTTTTTCAAAGAATTTCTATTCATGGAATACTCAAAATGATTTACTAAAATAATTTTCTATCATATGTAATATTTCCAAATTAAATAAAATCGTTCCAAAATCCACTTTTTATTCCTAAAATATTTCATTTCTCAAAGCCTTCCATTTTAATCAATTAATTCCCTTCCAATCAATTACTAAGGTGATCTCATCACAAATGTGTCATCTCATCACAAATGTGTGATCTCATCACAACAATAATTGAACAAAAATATGTGATCTAAATTTCATGTCAACAAAAAACACATCACCAAACAATCAACAAATAATAGAAAATAGGGCCCAGATCATATTGGTGAGTTATCAAAATATAACTCACGCAAACAATGGCAATATACCAAATCGATATTAACTAAATTCAGCCAACATCAACTATATTAAGGCACATAAATAAAAATTTTTAACTAGAACATAGATGTGAGCGAGCAAACTCATCAAAATCAAAGCTTTCCTCCGTATCTTGCAATTTCAACCATTCTTCACTATTGTAGTATCTCATTAGCTGCCCAAAATTGGCAAACTAGCCTACTACCGACATCCCACACCGCCAATCACGTTCTTTATCATAGTAATGAAAATCTCGCAAATGCTCTTCAGTGCGCATGCATGTGCTCCATCATGTCACGACCTTGCTCCAAATCGTCAACAACATCATTGCCCAGGCCAGGCCACGTCTCCATTCTCCCCTCTTGGACGTTCACTCTAGTAATGACGCCTCCAAGGTCGAGCAAATTAATTCCACCTATTTTTGCTTACATAGGTTGCAATTTCATTTTTAGTGGATTAGGGCAAGCAAAGCGAGCTGAAGCGAAAATAATGGGGTTTGGGTAGAGAGACAAAATAATCTAAAATGAAATAGAATAAGGGGAAGTGGGCTTCTGCTATTAATTGATCTTGGGCCATTAGTTTAAATCAATTCACTTCTATTTTTCCTTTTCTTTTCACTACTCCTTTTAATTTACTTGTAAATAAATTTCAATTTGATTTAAATTATTTTACACTTCTTTATTTTGAATATATTTCAATATCATCCTAATTAAATTTAATTTGATGCCCACTTATCAAATTTCCACCATTTTAATCACAAATAATTATTTATACTTTAAAAATATTTTATATTTAATTAAAAAAATTTATTCAATTTTCATATGTTATTTGAAAAGTTAATTAAATTTATTTATTTATATGGCTTGGAAATCAGGGTTGTTATAGACTTTCCCCATTAAAAAAATTATGTCATCTTAATTTCTTATAGGGAAACATCATATACAACTCAAACCCTGAACTTTCTTCGTATTTACAAACTTCTATCATGCTAAACTACTCAATCTCTATGTGGCTCCCACATTCCAATTCATCTAATTGTATGTTAATATTTCAAATAGATTCAATTAGTGACTTTCTATTTTTTGCATATGATATATTATTGTGAAAATATTCTAAGTGTTGGATTTTTTGGAAAATTTTAGCATGGTTTCTTCTATACGGAGAGCGTTTCGAAAAACCAAACACAATATAATTACATAATATACATCTCCAAAGAGACATCCAACACGGGGCATCTTGAAATATGAGGAAACAATATAATATCTCAACATATATCCATATACCGTAAAAACGTACCTTTATTTTAGCATTTTAAGAAAGCTAGCTTATTTTAAAGCGAACAAAAGTGAGCAAAAGTGAGTAGTGTGTTGCAAATCAATCCATGCCAACTTCATGTACCTTGTCTTAAATCAAACTACACATGTGAGTTCATATATAAATATATGGCAACGACTTCAATATTTCAAACAAATAATATTTCATTTTTCCTTTAGGCGACTTCCACTCAAGTTTAAGGTGACAAAACATACAATTAGGGTATGCTTTCAAAAATGAAGTTGTAGCATGATAAACTATGTTTCCAAAACATCTTTCAGAAGTCCGAAATATGAAATATATCATAACTTATGGTGGTTTATACTAAACAACACTAATTTAGAAACAAAATTAAAATGCAGATCCACCTTATTAAACACAGTTTTTCGCCTAGCAAGCATAAATTTTTACAAAACACTTTAAACAAAAGTTTTTGCTTCCAGAATGGGTAAGATCGTCGAAGTCGGATAAACCATTTCAAAGTTACAATTAAAACAATTCATCGTTGTTTTGAGGAATTTTCATTTTCAAAACAATAATGTATATCCATTCTAATTCATGTCGAAGCCATAGTTAACTTCAAGATTTTGCAAAGCGATAACATGAAAGTTGTTATATATTAAAATATCTTTCAAATTGAAAATAATTCATCAAAATCGGACACGCAAATCATATGGTCAAAACAAATTATGGTTTAAATTTTTTCCACATTTTTAATCGAGGTGAATAGACGATGATAAAACAAGAACATCCCTATAATTCAAATTCTTCTAGCCTTGTCGTAAAGGACATTTGCCTGGTTTGTATACTTGAATAAAACAACGTAGTGCTTTATGTATCATTTCCATAGAAATTTCATGAAAAGGCACAAACATGCCTGTGAGTTTCTCTATGTATTTATATTGGAGCATGCATGTCTAACCATATTTAATAAAAAATAATTAATGTAACTAGATATTTTACTAAGGTAAAGAATCAAACTCAAACACAGCAAAATACATGTAACAACCCGGGAGTTTGTAATTTTTAATCATCGTCAAAATGACGATTTAATTGAGTTGTTAGTTGCTGTTTGGAGTTTTAAAACCCGGTTTAAATTCCTTTCAAAAATTTGTTGAAATGGAGGTGGGCTTTACAAATTTTCTTAGCCCATAGTTTTGCATAATGCCGTGATATTATCTAAGGCTATACTCGATCCCCTCTCCATTTTTTTCATTGGTAACCCTAAATCCTAAAAATCAAAATGAGAAATAGAAATGGCGATTTAGGGCTTCGGCGATTTTTCGATTCTCTGGCGAATCTGGCTCAATCTTCTTCAATGTTTGCTCGTCTAAATTAGGGCTTGCCCTTGTTCGTTTTGCTGGCGAATTGAAGCTTCTGCTTCGTCTTCTTTTGTGGCGACTCTGGAATTATCTTTGTTGCTTGCGTCGATTAATCAGCTGCTAGAAAACCAAGGTGAGTGATATTATTTCACTCACATCTAGTTCTACTGTGCTTCAGTAGTTCAATTTTGTTTGATGTCGATGATTTCTCTGAGTTTATCGGGTTCGTATAATTTAATGAGTTTCGGCTTTGACGATTCTTTGATTTGAGTTTGATGATGTTGTTTAGTTCAACTTTGGTTACTGCTTCTAGTGGCACTTCCGTTCTTGTTTGTTTTACTGCTGCTTTATGACTTTGGACATTTTGTTTTGACTGTGGAATCACTAGGTTGATGACGTTCGACCGTTGAACTTGATGGTCTGAGGTCATCGATTTATAGCTCTGTACACATTGCATTTCCTAGTTACAGTGACTTTTTGACATCTGACTTGTTTTAGTTATGGCTCGATTTCTTGTACCTTGGTTATTTTGTCTCTCTGACATTGTTAATTTGATTGCCAAGGAGTCGACTTTGTTTTAGTTGTCTTCGGGTTCGATTTAATTTGTGTCGTTGTTGATTTTGTGCATCCCTGTAACATCGATTTCGAACATTGCTGCTTTGATAATTTCTATAGCATAGTTGCCTTACCATTCATGACTTAGGCAGTATTCATAGTAAATTTTAAAGTTGATTTTTATTGGCTTTAAAAATGGACTTCAGTTATGAGATCTTCATTCCTGTATACTTGACAGTTTTGTATTGTTTGATGTCTTCATGCTATTGTTCTCGAGTCATGTACATGTGGGTCTGCATTGATATTTAGTTGAAGCTCATTTGGCACACTCTTTATTAGTACTGCCTTTGTTGGTTTTTAGTTGCATGTATTGGTTGGTTCGACTTTGGCCATATTGTTCATCGTCACTGGTTGTACTTTCGTCCTTGGTCGATTTTACTTGCTGATTTGGGTTGGAACTACCTCCGACCTTATTTTGATTTTATTTCATGACTTTCTGGTTTGATATACTTGACATTATTATTACTTTCAAATGCCTTGCCTTACGTACTTGTTGCTGTAGCCATGAGCTACAGTCTTCACTGTTTGCTGGCGTCTTCTATGAGGTTGTGGTTTACATAGGATTTTCGTCCCTATATTTTGTTCATACTTCATATATGGAATTGTCTGATAATTTGGAGTTGGCCATTTGACTATTTTGAATGACTATGGTTTTCTGACTTGTTCAGATTCACTTATTTCGTGACTTGATTTGTAAAACCCGTTGTCTACGTTGGACTTGAATTCTACCTGCTGTTGCAAAACCTTAGGCAGTTATGTTTTGTTCAAAGTTGATACTTGTATTTGTTGTCGCTCTAATCAGGTCTGCATTTACGAAGTATTCACTGACCTGAGTTGCTACATTGGTTATCCACCTGTCTTTGGTTTTGTTTATTAGTCCAGTTTCATTTGGACTTTGTTGTTTCACTAACTCACCTGTAGTTGAGTTGAGTTGTTCTACGGCTTTTGGATCGTGAGTATGATAGTTGCACTATCCAGTTTACAGTGCATACATGTAGAATTGTTTTCGAATTCACTTGAGTTGAATCCGTTATTTTGGGTTTGACCTCGTGTGCGTTTGTAAATTTTCAATGTGTACATACGTGCACCTTGTACATGTCTGCTTTGACCATTGAGGCCGTAGTATTGAGTTTTGAATCTTCTTTTGAATTTGGTTTGTTGACTTTTTGTGTGTTTCAGGTTGTAGTGGCGAGGCAGTATACGCGTGCGTATACTGCAGCCCTACCAGAGTTGATGTTTTAAGTTGATTATTTTGTTGTTGTTAATTGCCGTTTAGGCAATTCTGATGTTTTTAAGATTATCTTCATTGATATTATTTTCACTTATCTTTGTTGATGATTTAAATCTGCTGATTTGTTGTCTAACACTGTTTAGTGTTATATCTGCCGTTATCCAATTCTCTTATCGAGAAGTTGGATATACGAGATTTCTATGTCTGTCGTCTATTTGATATTCGATTATTATTGCTGCTGTGCATTAATTACTGAGTTTGAATTAGACTGACCCGTGTATTATTTTCTTTTGAATTTAATACTCGGGTCAGACCCGAGTTATTTCAAGTTGTAGATTTCCTGCTTTGAGTTGTTGTTCGGGCTATGAAGACTTTTTATATCTTCTGAAGTAGTTTTCGTCGTTTTGTAGAAGTCGTGTCATTGTATAGGATGATATTTATTCATGTATATTAGTTGATAATGTACGTGTATATATAACTTCCAGAGTCGACAGTTGTAGTTGTATCATATGTATTGTGTCAACTATATTGTAACTGACATCAGTTATATATATATATATATATGAGGCTTTTGTTTTATCTGTGTTCCGCATTTATATTATCTGTGTTATTATTATATCTAATGTCCTAAACTATTATGAACCATCGTAGTTTGTTTTATACTGGTAATTGGGTATGTCGATGGGAGTAAATAAACAAGATGAAAAATGAAAAGTATATACCACTCCTATCGAGATAACCAATATTAGTGTAAGGCCAACTACGAATGGCCGCTCCTATCCAGCCTTATTCTTCGTAATAATAGACAATATCTTTTTTAATACTCTTTGTTATTATGAGCATAGAGGTGGGGCGTCACAATACACAAGCAAGGCCAAAGAATAGCAGTGCAATGCACAAGTACACACTAATACACAGATATTTATATATATACAAGTCCATTCATTTTTTTACATAAAATTTATCTTCAACTCAAAACAAATCTATTATATATCCACAAATATTTTACATAAAAAAATTCTTTTAATACTCTCATAAATAAATATTTTTATTTTGGCAAAGCCAGCCGGCATTTAACATGTGCCGCCCACATTTATTACCCCAGACGTTTAAAAGAACAAGTGATCGGAACATGCTCCAGATCAGCTAAGACAAAAAAAGAAAACAGGGACTAGACAGACAAGTCTAAGCTACAAAGCAAGAAGGACAACTATCCCGCAGAGATAGGACTGACCACATCGTCAGTCGAAGGACCAAGAACATGAACAACTTGACAAAACAGCGTAGCAAGAGAAGGCGCAAAAGACCGACATGGAAGAGTAAAGATAATGCCGATCCCAAGATGAGTCCAAAAATAAAAGCCAATTGCATAAACCAAAATCGCCTTGGGTATGTAGTGTCAGGCCTTCACCATCCACACGATAAAAAAACCTCCTTGATTCCCCGTCTTCGTCCACATACAAATAATAGCTATTCAGAACAGGATCGTATCTTATTTCTAAATCATAATGAACCCAAGTACGCTCTTCCAGGAACCATGAAATGATATCCAAATCAGAAGATACCGATGTAGTAGATATACTATCAAGGGACACATGTGCCATAGCAGTAGTTTCAACAGGAGGGATAAGGGGAGGAACAGGCAGGGACGGAATGTTAACCTTAAGGACCTACTTCAAAACAGGCTGAGGAAGCGGAATCTTAGCCGGAGGACGATGGGAATCAGGCCCAATCGAACACACATCAACATAATGACCAAAAGACTTACAAGATGAGCAAATTTCAAGTTTCCACCTGTACTGCACGTCCACTATCACATCATGGCCATCAGCTAGTCTCACCGTTAGCGATGACGGCAAAGGTTTAGAAGGCTTGATCTCAATCAAAGCTCTTGCATAGTGTAGAGATATGCGGGCTTCAGTATTAGAATCAAAGCACTTGAGGTCACCGATGAGACTGGCAAGCTAGTTCAGACCTAACAAAGGCTGGAGGGTAGACGAATATGTGTAAAAGTAGCCCAAACAGGAATAGAAAGCACCTGCTCCCTAGCATTGTCAACAGTAATGCTCCATGGTGTAACCATAAACGGTTTCCCCTCTATGATAATTGGACTGGTCTCAAGAGCTCTCAACTTGTCATTTTTGTTAGAGAATTTGAAACAAAACATAGTGTTGAAAAAATGGACATGAAGACTACCTTTCAAATTCCATTTCCGTTTACAGTGGTCACGAACTTCCCTATATGGAGCGGAAGAGTCCAGGAAAAAACCAACCAAATATTCAGACCAATAATGAACTCCTTCTTGGAAGACCTCAATCGACGGAACATTGACACCATCGTTAACAACTGTATCAAATGTCCTAGATGAGAAAGAACCTGCTTTCTTGGGTAAGGCTTTGAATAGAGAAGACCATTTCGGCAAAACTTCCCCTAGATTAGCTGTAGTAGGGGATGAATGAATATAAATGGACTGAAAAGCTTCGGGCCCGTTTGGTTTGCTGTTTTTAGTTTTGTGTTTTCGTCTAAACAAAAAATGCGCATTTCTTATGCATTGTTGGAAAAGACACAATTTTGAAAAATGAAATTAACATAGAAAATAGAAAACAAATTTATTTGATTTTTCGTGTTTTGAGACATAACAAAAGGACGGAAAACAATTCCTCTCCTCCATTTCCCGTCCATCGTTGTAATGACTAAGAATTGTAAAAAAAATTCGCATGTTTTCTTGTATTTTGTAGTGTATGTTGAAAACACAAAACACAAAACTCAAAACGAAACCAAACGGGCCCTTCATTTTTTTGATTGGGCATTTCCACAAGCAGGTGGTATGCGCATACCAAAAGTCAGATCAGCATGCAGCATATCATGTTCCAAATGATCATCAACATTCGACTCATCACCTAAAGATAGTTCAACAACATTTCCACACCACGATGAACCATGGGCAGCCGAACCAAGCATATTGGTTAAGGGATGTTCGCCCAAAACGTTTCTGTCCAAACCAACAATAACCCCATCAATTTCTGATAACAATGCACCCATCGAATTTGCTAAAAGATCAATCGCGAATTCACAAGCAATTTGAGAGGGGGACAGCTCGGGTGGTAAAATCAGGTTTGGAGCATTTAAAACAGTCCCTGCGCAAGGAGAATCTGGTACCGGCGAACATAAAGCAACACCAGCAGTGATATTCATCAAAGAATGTGCGGAAGGCGGAGTGCTCGGAATCAAAGATGAAGCTTGGGCAATAGTGTTCGACACAACTGGATTAGGTAACACATCAGAGGATGAGAAACGAAGTACAGACCTTGTAAGCGATGAAGAAGTAAGTGAATCCATGAATCTAGGCTTGAGTTTCCTATTCTTTGCCATTCAGATCTGAGATGAGAAAAAGATGAGGAGGAAGGGACGAAGTGAAAAGGACGGGATGAAGTACGGAGGGGTTAGGAGAGTACAGAGGATGGTCACCATTTTTCCATGATGATGATGTCCAAAAATTAACCAAATATTTATATTTATATACAATAATCCCTAAACCAATTTTCATATCAAAATAACCAACGTTGCCGTGTCATAGATTTTAGCGATCCGTTTTTCAAATTGGCTGTAATGTTGACTTATCTAGGATTTTTATCTCAACACTACCTCGCCAATGATCTCAACTTCACACTAATATCCTATGGCTGCATACGTTGTTCAAAATATATTCAAATCTAAAAATAATGTTTTCATTCCCCAAATAATATACTAGTCAACAAATAATATATATAATTCTGAGTAAACTATTTCTTATATCATTCAAAAATATCGTGTCAGATTTGTCTCATTTAAGTGTTTAGGAATTCGTATCGAATACGTGAGCACTTGCATCGACTAGAATTATTAAAGCATTCAATAGACAAATTAACACTAAACAAACTACCGAAACAATTTCCAATCACTTTACAAAATAAAGTTCACATTTTACCAAATCATTTGCTTGTTTGAATAAGAATACTTATTTACAAAATTCATATATACATTCTATTCATCAATCATCAACAACAGTAAAATCATTAACATCATCCATAAAATCAAACAAACGTTATACAACAATACACACATTTTCAAACAATAAAACAAATGCCTTCAGCGGAAAGCTATCTATCGATTTCTAGTGCGCAACTATGATCACTACTGGCTAACAATGGTATGTATTTAAAAATCGAATAAACAACCCACATATACGTACACAGTATCAGTATAAAGTAATAAACATATGCGCTTCTAGGATAAAACAATACACAATATAAAATAAATCACAAAGAACAAAAAGTCATCGACGTAGCGATAACATATAATAATAAATATACATGAGTCTGATTGGGGTAAAAAACAGATCAAATCCCCACTATCTCAAAAATAAACAATGTATAAATCTAGTACATACATTTCAACATCATCAATATACATGAGGCTACAAAATAGACAATAGTACACTAATCAACTAATAAACTAGCTCCGTCTACACCCAACAATCAAAATCTGGTTTCTTCATCTCTTAGCCTATAATGTCTCGGAATGACCCGAGTATTATGTAAATATTACATAGGTCAGACTATGTCTAGAATGTAAATGTCAGTGTATAATGATAACTGGCATGGCACCACAAATATATCTAAGAAATATGTATAAACATCTCAAGTATATCACATATATTATACCATGCACAAATCATCACCCTTTCAAAATATCACATCTTATAAGTAAATAAGACTTCCATATATCTAAACATCCAACTATAACAACCATCAATAAAACCACAACATATTGGGTGAACCAACCAAATATCCAATCATCAACCAACTCACTCGTAACACAAAAGGGTATCAACTATAAACAAGCACACAATCAAGTGATGTGCTATAAGCATGGTATCACATGTCTATATATCTCGAATCACATAATCTAGTTGGAAGCCTCACAGCACACAACATGCTCCAATGGGTTAATAGGTCCTCACCTCCAAATAGGTGTCCAGAAAGGGTATCTAAATAACATAATGTAACCATATAATCTCACATATTCCAGATGGAAGCTACACTGCACACATAACGCTTCAAGGGACAGTGCATAGAGCGCTTCAGGGGACAACACTTACAGCATGCCCACAGTCTTAGTTACTCCTGGTCATCGTGACACTACGTCCATCTATACACTATGGTCATAAGCCTACTGCCCAATGGTAACAGACTATTTGGCTAGTGTGGCATCGGGGCATATCATCACACGGTCTAAATATCATCACACAACATGTGTTTATACACACATACACATGCACACGCATACATAATAAGGTGATGCCATGGATCCAAGGCACGATCCCACGATCAGCCAACTAGGATGGACTCTAGTCTATTTGGATAAATAGCACACAACACAATTTGGTACACAATAGACCCTTCCTCTACACATTACCCAAAAATAAGAGTGTCGCTCACTTATAGAAAGTAATCGAACAAATATCAGCATAGGCGTCCCATATCACCTAGTGTTACTCGTTTAGTCAGTTCCTGTAAACTACACTCCTTACCCATAATAATATCATATACGATAACTCAAAATAGTAATCAAAATAGTATCACAGAACGTCCCATACCAGAAGGTGTCACCGAGTGTCCCATACTAAATGGTGTTACCAATCTGTATACTCAAATTCCTCATAATCTAGAATCTCTACACAATAAAACTCTATATAACAGGTCCAAAGAATAACCAAAGAAATACTATGAAAGTCTCATACCAGATGTTACTATAGCTCCATTTATTCTGATTCCTTGTTACATAGAAATATAAACCATTCTTTATTCAATTTATTCAGAAAGGGTTTCAAAGTATACTTTTCCCAAAATCTTCAATATAGTTACAAATATCAATATACAATTGAAAGAGAATTAAATTATAAAATTCTCATTCTTGTTAGTCCCTAAGAAGTTGGTTTTGATGACAACAACCTTAGAATAAGATTATAAAATATAAATTGTTTAGATATATATGTATATGCAAGATATATATACAGGTACCAAAGAATGAAGACTGTACAGTATAGAGATTCAAGAACTGATGAACTCAAGATCGAAGATATCAAGATTCAAGACTCATGAGTATCAAGATTATCAAGAGTTCAAGATTTCAAGATAAATAATTTAGTTAGGAATTTTGTTAAAACTCCTAGAAAAGCACTGACATCTTAAAATCCATTTTATTCGTGGAATGGAATCCACTTCGAGCCCGTTAAAGGGATGGAACCCTAAGTAGGATGGAACCTACGAAAAATCTAGTGGAACATTGTTTTGTATCCACTAACTTTAATTCAAATGTTTTACAAAATTATACCTTGTTTTCAAAATGATTTCAAAATATTCTTTTTTAAATCAAAAACATCTACCCTGGTTTTAAAATACTTTTAGCCTCAAAATAATCTTTATTTCAATATCAAATTATCCTTGGTTTTAAACTATCTTTTAATTATAGTATATTTAACTTTTAATATTTATACTTAGATTTAAATATAAAATTATAGTAAAATTTTATATATACCAAAATATTATTCTCTAAACTTATTTATGTATTTTAATTATAGTTAAGTATATTTATAAAGTTTAAAATAGTGTTAATACAAGATAGAAGTTATTTTCAAAGAAAAACAAATTACCAAAAATAACTTAGGCCTGTCGACAACCCCAAGGAACTCTTGTCGACAAGGTGACAATTTATTTTAAAGGTTTGAATTTCAAAGGAAGTGTCTATTCGTCATATCCTTTCACGAATGGACATGGTTGTTGTTCTACTATAAATAGGGGCTGTTTTAAACGAATTTAATAATCATATTTTCTCTGATTTCACTCCTCTTCTTCTTCCACATTTCTTTATATACATTTTTACCATTACTCTGCCGAAATCACCATTGAATCTAACTAGATCATCTCTGGTTTGATTGTCTATCACTATCTCAACAAGATCCCAATGCTATTCAGAGTTATAGATTTCTTTGTATTCGATCGAGCGAGAAAAGGTGTGATTGTAGCCTGGAAAATCAATCGGGTGAACTTGTTGCCCGTAAAATCAAGTATCTCTACATAGAGGATTGTGAATCGGGAGCGGTGTACCTCGTGGCCTTGAAATCGAGGGTGTAATTGTAAGAATTGATTTTGAAAGGAAATCCGTACTTGTGTTGCGGGACTAGATGTTGGGTAACTCCGAACCATTATAAAATCCGGTGTGTTCTTTCCTTTATCGCTTTTACTTTATATCTGCATCTATGTTTGATTCTGTGATCATATCTGTGTCTGAATATTGCATACATTTGTGTTCAAATTAAGATAAACTCAAAAAGAATTAGTAATTCCTTAAAACACTATTCACTCCCCCTCTAGTGTTAATTCTAGCCTTAAGATTCGTAATCCGCATTTCTCACAATTCTTACCTTAAAATCCATTTATAGTTTCATAAATAAATATTCACAACCCTCTTGTTTTATTATAAGGAAATTCATAAATCAAACTTCATTCAATTCTAATCACTTAAACTTCTTTTTGAAATAATTCATAAACTTTGAAATTTTTTTCAAGGATAATAATATCGAAGGAGTTTTATAATACTTCCTTTAAACAAAAAATATAGATAATTTAATACTCCAAATACGGGTTCTCAATTAAAAAAATAATTTTCTAAATCCATATTATTAAATTCCAAAACCAATCTCTTTAAACCCGCATTTACATTTCAAAACCTTTTTAAAGCTATAAAATCCGTACTTGTGTTGCGGGACTGGATGTAGGGTAACTCCGAACCAATATAAAATCCGGTGTGTTCTTTCCTTTATTGCTTTTACTTTATATCTGCATCTGTGTTTGATTCTTTGATCATATCTGTGTCTGAATATTGCATACATTTGTGTTCAAATTAAGATAAACTCAAAAAGAATTAGTAATTCCTTAAAACACTATTCACCCCCCCTCTAGTGTTAATTCTAGCCTTAAGATCCATAATCCTCATTTCTCACATTTGGTATCAGGGCAAGGTTTTCAAAATTTATTTTGAAAAAGCTTTTAAAATGGCTATGTTTGAAAAACTTGTTAATACTAGTTTAGAAATATTCAGATCATCACTGTCTCATGAGTCTGCATATAATCGATATTCAAATTCAAGTTGTCTACCAAAATTGTATGATGTGCAGGAAATATGTTTTATGGGTGTTGAGGAATCAATCCGCAATGGACAAATTGTGCAGATTAAAAAGAATAAATGTGTAATGACCCGCAAATCCGTACGCCTTTGAGCCGACAATATTCTCCGTCAGTTCAACTCAAAGTGGTCGGAAATTCAAACCGTTAGGGTTAAAGAAGAAAGAGGAAGAAGAAGAAAATAGAAAACAACATCAGAATCTCACAATCAGAGCGGAACAAAATATAATATATAACAACAGATTTTCATACAAAAGAATCTGTAACTGTTTAATACTTACAATCATCAGAGTACACAATCACCATATCAAATCTGGACAATTTAGTAACTAGTCCTTACACAGCGGAAAATACAAGTCTATGGAAATACGCCTCGTTTTCCAGCTCGTCTCCTGAGCTCCACAGCATCCTATCCTGTATCTGTAATACTCGGTCTGACCCGAGCATTATAATAAAATAACACCCGAGTCAGTCTGGAAAACCAGCGTGAGAAAACACACTCAATTGAATTATTAAAGTCTTCAAAATCCTTTGAAATCAAAGGTATCTCGTAAGACCACGCCACAAATAAACATGCCGGGTTTTTACCTTACAATAACGAAAACATTTTTATTAAAACCGTCTGATATTATTATAGTGTCTATTGAAAGTAAAATAGAATCTAGCTGAAATGCTTGCATCTCATGTTCCAGCAATAGTTGGGCACAATCAAAACCGTACAGGCGCTTATTGGAGCTTGGGTTTCCATTAATGGCAGGGCTATTGGGGTACCGCCCGTCACAGTACCTGGCCTAGATCAGAGTACCGAGGATCACGCCCGATCCCCTGCAACACAAGACCGGAGCTACCCCTTACTGGATAGTCCGAATAAGATCACCCCGCGGTTGGGATCAACAACCGCCCACTAAGCCGAAATCAAAAAGGGACATCTAGACAGAGATGACCTTACCCTAATTGGTTGCTAGCCACTTAGCCTTACTGCACCTCCCCTGTTTTAGCCATTCCCGGTTGATGAGGCTTGAGGCAATGCATTACCTTTTTTTGAACACATTTCACTTAGAATGCTCATCATCCTCCTGACGATGGTCTGATAGCATTCATCCATACAAGTTGCCCTGGGTCTGGAAAAACCGAAACACTGTCTTCAACATCTTCACCGTCTTCATTCGAAAACGTTTAAACCGGATTGAAGTGGTTTTCGGATAATTTAATCCGATCCCGGTCTCTTCGCATGATCAACGCATTGGCCAATATTGATAGTCGGTTATTTAACTACCAATTTAACAACCATCCAACCAATTGTTTTATTTTTCTTAAAAAGGCACCAAGTCTCTATAAATTTAGATTTTAAACGATTTAAATCACTTTATCCAAAATATGCACTTAAAACATTTAACATAAAACCACTTAAACCACTTAATTCAAAAAAATGCTTATGAAATTCTATAATAAATTTTCCCAAGTAAAATCTTAGCCAAAACCACTTTAAAAACAAAGGTTATTTTATAAAATATAAATATTTAATAATTTTCCTTTAATCATAATACCACTTTAATCTTTAAAACAATTAACTACTATAATTTACTTAATAAATATTTACTTTAAAATTTTAAAGCAATTAAGTAATAATTTCCTAAAAGCATTCTTTTAAAACACTTTAAAACTTTTAATTTATACTTAGAAATCTTTCTTTGAAAATACACTTGGCTTTACAGGAAAATTCACTTCTCATTTCAATATAACCCGTCTCATCGTTAATAAATCCTTCTCGATTTATCCCAATTTAATTTACGTCCCAATCCCGTAAATTTCTTTTCCACACTTTTTAAAAATAAAACCACCTTTTTATTCTTAAAACAAATTACCATCTCCTTATCCAAATTATCCACTGATAAATATTCACCTTATTTATAAATCCAATTTATAAATCTCTTAGCCTCATTTTCCTTTATAACCACCGTTCAAACACTAAATCAATTTCAAATCGATTCTCTGAGTTAATTTCATTTTGAAATTTATTTTTGGATTTATCAAAATTACCCCAAACCCTTAATTTCAAATCCACTTGCCTCTTTTGATTTAAAATCTTATTTAAATCTAAAAACACCCATTCCACATTTAATTTCAAAACCCCCTTTTTATTTCCTTCAAACCATTTTAAATCCTGGATTTAAAATAAATCCCTTTAATTCTTAAACAATATCGTTTAAGTTTTCAAAAACTCTTTATTTCCCATTTATTCAAAATCCCTGTTTTCCCATACCCCGGAATTTATTAAATAGGATTTCAAAATCAACATTTTAGTTTTTCCCAATTTCACCCTTTTTATTTATTCGTCTTCACTATAATTATTTTACTTAAAATTCCTTTTATTTTCCTTCAAAATCCAATCTTTGTATTTTTGATATATTAAAATACCAAAACATATTCAGCCAAACCATAGCATTCAATAATTTTCAATACACACTATAATCTTTCACAGATTAATCAATATTTCATATATCGCTGAAATGAAATAAATTCATCATTTTTGAGGAATCCAGTTGGATCCCTCCAACCTGTTTTCCCTGCATCCACAGATGTTAGCACAATATAAAATACCAATTCCACTTCGAGGTGGAATATCGCGGTATATGGGGTTATATTCATATCATCCGCTATTATGCGGCGCATAGGGTCTCATCCGCTATATAATGCAGGAAATCAATCACTCCAATATATTCTATATATACTACTATATTATATACTACCACATCCAGACCATTCAAGCAATCAATCAATAATTTAAATTTTACTATTTAAATTTATACGGAATCCAAATGAGTGAGATTAACTCACCTTTGCTTTTTATTTGCAATCCACTTTGATCTCGACTTGGTTTCTTCACGATTTAAGACCTTGTATAACATTATATGATTTATTAATATTTGAAACAGTCGAACAATCAATTACCATTTAATGATTTTATTTAATCTAATAATTTAATTTTAAACAAATTTTCTTTTAATAAAATATTTTTAGCGACTAAAATAATTAGCTTGGTTTATTAAACAAATTAATCTCCATTATTTTAAAACTAACTAGTAGATTTATAAGGTGTATGTGATGTTTATTTTTAAAACAGATTGAAACTACATATACTAAAATAACCTATATACATTTTAAAAAAAATAATCTACACAGATTTCATAAAAAAAATCAAATTTATATATAAACTTTACAACATTATAAAATTCCCATTTTTCAAAACTTTATCTATATAAAATAATTTCTGTTTCTGTAAATAACGACACTATTTTACCTTACTGTAAAATATTTTCTTTCTTTGTTTTCTGTACGAATATATATATATATATAAATTGAACATAATATGCATATATATATATATATATATATTTTAGAACTAAAATTCGATTTGGCAAAAATAACTCGATTAAAAAAAAGATTACCAAAGCCCCATGCAAGAATCGCGAACACGAGAATGGCCTCATCCCTGGTCTATCTCCAATCCAACTCCACAGCAAATTTTGGCATCACGCGATCCCCTAATTCACTGCTTGCCTTGCTACCGATCCCCCCCACGTCGTTTGCCTCGTCGTTGCCACCTAAAACCTACCCCAAGTCGCGATCGATGAACCCCGCTTTACCCGCCTCGCAATCACGTCCCAACCCCAAAAGTCAATCGACCCTACCATCGACGAACATGCGAATCGCTGAATCCCATCGCCCCCCGTGCCTTAGCTTTCCCCCTCGACTACGCGACTTCGCCTAAATTATCTTTTTTTATTTTTTTTTATTTTCAAGAATTGATTGAAGAGGGAAAGGATAGGAATATGATTTTCCCACTGTCTGCCATTTTCTTTGAGAAATCGAACTGTCTTCGATTTCAATTTAAAACTTTCGTGAACGATGATAAGGGTGAAGTCGGTTTTATTATTTTTGAAGCTTTTTTTAATTTTTCTCTGTTGATTGAAATGAAGGACGTGAGTTTTAAAAAGAGTGAAATATGCCTTCCGTGTAGAGATAGTCTTGCTACAGTGACCGATAAGAAGGGAAAAAGTTTGGACGTGAAAGGAATTTTGACCAGAATATATATATATATATATATATATATATATATATATATTTAAATTGTCTCGATAAATGCAACTTAAAATCTTGACCTCTTATCGAGGCGTGCCACCAGGCGTCCATAATGTTATACCCCCATTTCGAACGTAATGGAAAAAGTTTCGAGTCCTAATTCGATCGTATGGAGAAGATAGCTTTTTGGGCCTAGTTATTAAATTGAATTCGATATAAATTTCAACGCGTTTATATATCATATGGCCACACGACAACTCCAAATGCTACGAAAATTGAAATCCGATAATAATACAATATTACGGATCCAATGGAACTAGTTTCGTCGAATTTCGAGACTGTGCCTCGGAAGGCTATTTTTAAATGTCAATTTAAACGATATATTTTTAAAACTGAACAAACCACTTATAAATTCAATTTTATAACTTTTATTATCTTCAGTATCATCAATATAAATTTTCCAAGCCCTTAAAATATTTTTAACAAGCTTAAAAACCAAGATTCGCTATTTTAACCAATTTCCAATTATTTAATTCAATAATTAAATTATCCAAATAATTTATTATATTTGAAATTCAAGTTAAAAGTTGACTTTTAAATATTTAAAATCAATTAAATATTCCAATTTCAAATGTCCAAAATTTCGGGTCATCACAAAATGGATACTCGATAGTGGATGCTCTAGACACATGACTGGTAATCCGGATATGCTGAATGATATAATATACAAAGACGGAGGACTGGTTAACTTTGGAGACAACTCAAAAGGATATGTGATTGGCATCGGCAATGTCGGTAACTCTGAAACTCCTATTATTACTAATGTTTTGCTAGTTAAGAATCTGAAACATAATCTGCTAAGTATTAGTCAACTGTGCGATAAAGAATATAAAATTAAATTTGAAAAAGGTAAGTGTCACATTGAAGATAATAATTCAACCATAATATTTGAGGGAATTAGGAAAAAGAATATTTATATTCTTAGTATGAAAGTTTCAAATGATAACCTGTGTCTTTTGGCAAATACAAGTGACCCTTGGATTTGGCATAAGAGATTTGGGCATTTGAATTTCAAACTCTTATCTAGACTGTCAAAACATGATCTAGTAAGAGGTCTCCCTAAAATGAATTTTAAATTAGATAGTTTATGTGATGCATAGGAAAATTTAGAAAAAGTTCCTTTAAATTAAAAGATATGATTTCAACTTCAAAACCTCTTGAATTACTTCATCTTGATTTATCTGGTCCATCTCAAATTCAGTCAATAAATCATAGTAAATATGATTTTGTAATTGTAGATGATTATTCTAGATTTACATGGACAACATTTTTGAAACATAAAAGTGATACTTTTGAAAGTTTTAAGAACTTTACAAAAAGGATTCAAAATCAACTTTATGTAAAAATTATAACCATCCGTAGTGATCACGGTGGTGAATTTGAAAATGAAAAGTTTGAGGAATTCTGCAATAAAAAGGGAATAACTAACAATTTTTCATTTCCAAGAACTCCACAACAAAACGGAGTAGTAGAACGTAAAAATAGGACGATTCAAGAGTGTGCGAGAACTATGCTTTCAGATAGTAAATTACCAAAACATTTTTGGGCAGAAGCAGTTGCTACTGCCTGTTATATTTTAAATAGAATTTTAATTAGACCTTTAACTGATAAGATATCTTATGAACTTCTTCACGGAAAGAAACCTAAGGTATCTTATTTTAGAATTTTTGGAAGTAAATGCTTTATTTTATATACAAAAGATAACTTAGATAAATTTGATCCTAAATCCGACAAAGGTATCCTTATCGGATATTCTAATAGAAGTAAAGCATACAGAGTGTTTAATTTAAGAACTAACACCATTGAAGAAACAATGCATGTTTCATTCGATAAAACTCTCAAAATTTTTGAAGATACAAATGATGAAGAGGATTTAATTACTCAAAATCAAGAGTCAATTGAAACTAATAATAAAATTAATCATCCTAATAAAAAGATCAAACTTTTAAAAGATCATCCTATAGAAAATATACTAAGACATATGCAATCTGTTGTTACAACTAGAAATCAACTAAGTAAAATGAGCAATGTAGCCTTTATATCAACTATTGAACCCAAAAATCCAAAAGAAGCATCAACTGATGATTCATGGATTTTGGCTATGCAAGAAGAACTAAATCAATTCACTAGAAATGATGTTTGGGAACTTGCTCCTAGACCTGAAAATAAAACTATAATTGGAACTAAATGGGTTTATAAAAATAAAATGAATGAACAAGGTGAGGTCGTTAGAAATAAAGCCCGGTTAGTCGCTCAAGATTATTGTCAAGAAGAAGGAATAGATTGTGATGAAACCTTTGCTCCCGTAGCAAGATTAGAAGCCATTAGGATTCTACTTGCTTTCGCAAATCATAATAATTTCAAATTATTTCAAATGGATGTTAAAAGTGCCTTTTTAAATGGATTTGTAAAAGAGGAAGTATATGTTGAACAACCACCACTTTTTGAAGATGAAAAATTACCAAATCATGTTTACAAACTTAAGAAAGCTCTATATGGTCTAAAACAAGCTCCTAAAGCCTGGTATGATAGACTAAGATCTTACTTATTACAATCAAACTTTGAAATTGGTAAAGTAGATAATACTCTTTTTACTAAAAGAAATAAAAATGATATTCAACTAGTACAAGTTTACGTAGATGATATCATTTTCGGATCAACTAATTTTGAAATGAATAAAGAATTTTCTGAAATAATGACAAAAGAGTTTGAGATGAGTCATATGGGTGAATTAAACTTCTTTCTAGGATTGCAAATAAAACAATTAGATAATGGTATCTTTATCAGTCAAGAAAAATATGCTAAAAACCTAGTTAGTAAATTTGGTTTGACTACTGCAAGTGGAAAACCCACTCCCATGGCAATCAATGAGTACCTAAGTAAAGAAGATCTCTCAAAAGATGTAGATCAAAAATTATATAGAGGAATGATTGGATCACTACTCTATATCACTGCTAGTAGACCTGATATCATGCATAGTGTTTGTCTTTGTGCAAGATATCAATCCCAACCTAAAGAGACCCACTTAAAAGCTGTAAAACGTATCATAAGATATGTTAAACACACCTTTGATTATGGATTATTTTATCCTAAAAATGATTCTTTTGAATTAATATCTTACTGTGATGCTGACTATGCTGGTTGGAAATCAGACCGAAAAAGTACAAGTGGAACTTGTCACTTTTTGGGGCATTCTCTGGTTTCCTGGTTTAGTAAAAAGCAAAACACAGTTTCTTTATCAACAACCGAAGCAGAGTATATTTCTGCTGCTTTGGCTTGTTTTCAAGTAATATATATGCAACAAACTTTAAAAGATTTTGGTTTAAATATCTCAAAATCACCAATTTATTGTGATAATACTAGTGAAATAAATTTATCCAAAAATCCTACTCATCATGCTCGAACTAAATATATTGATATCAGACATCATTTTCTCAGAGATAATATAAGTAAGGACGTAATTACTCTCGATTATATCAATTTCGAGAATCAAATTGCCGATATCTTAACAAAACCCTTAAATGAATCTATATTTACTAAATTAATAAGAGAATTAGGTATTTGTTCAATAACTGAAATATAGAATATAAATATATAACAAGTATAATTAAAATTAAATTAAAATAAATCAAATAGCAAAAATATAAGTACCTTGTCGACAACCCTCCTTTACCCTGTCGACATATAATGAATTTTTTTCTTTTGAAATTTTCCTACCAAAATTCAAATTGGTGGTTATATATTCTTCTTATTTCGAAATTTTGTTCATTCTTTCTGTTCTTTCTCTGTTCTATCTTCTGAAAACATTAAAACAATGGCCTCCTCCTCCAAATCAAACAAAAATTCAACCTTTTCGTTCCCTTCTCCTTCTACCGGACCATTTCAACAAACTACGCTTGCATGAGTGATGAAAATGGAGGTTTCCTTGAAGGATGCACTGCAACTTATGACTGAAATTCAAGTGGTGCAAATCAGAATGACCAAAGAACAAGAACGGCAAGGCAAAATCCTTAGAAACTTGCAAAAGTTTCTAATGGACAATCATGCCAATCCCATCTTGATCAATGAAGAATCCTCTAGTGTTCAAGTGCAAGAGGACAGCGAGGAAGAAGAAGAAGAAGAAGCCCCCATGGAAGAAGAGCAAGTTGAAGATGACGACAAAGTTGTTTGCGTTGGCGAAGTGTGCTTTGACAAGGATGGAAATCTAGTCGAACAACGTGGAAATTTCTGTTTCCACTACCCAAATTGCTCGGTTCATAGATCTCCCATTGTCAAGGATACACATTAGTTTCTTTTCTCTCCTTCTTATCGTTATTTGTATACGATCTTACTTATGTTTTCTACGCAAATGTAAATATAACATTATATAATTAATAAATGATTTGTGTTCTCATATTTGAATTCTCACATTATCATTATTATAAATATTATCATATATGGATTCTTAGTTAGGAGAGTTAGTTATTAAGGGCTAAGTTTTAGTTTCAGAATTAAGTGTTGATTATTTATGATAACACTATCATTATAATCACATGTAATATAGTATTAGATTAAGTGGGAGTTGTATAGATTTAAACTTTGTTTTTTTGATGACAAAGGGGGAGAAGTATAAAATAGGATAGTTAAGCATAGATTAAGGGGGAGTTATTAGGATAGAAGTAATATTTTATAAACAAAGGTTGCCATCATCAAAAAGGGCGAGATTGTTAGTCCCTGAGAAGTTGGTTTTGATGACAACAACCTTAGAATAAGATTATAAAATATAAATTGTTTAGATATATATGTATATGCAGGATATATATACAGGTACCAAAGAATGAAGACTGTACAGTATAGAGATTCAAGAACTGATGAACACAAGATCGAAGATATCAAGATTCAAGACTCATGAGTATCAAGATTATCAAGAGTTCAAGATTTCAAGATAAATAATTTAGTTAGGAATTTTGTTAAAACTCCTAGAAAAGCACTGACATCTTAAAATCCATTTTATTCATGGAATGGAATCCACTTAGAGCCCGTTAAAGGGATGGAACCCTAAGTAGGATGGAACCTACGAAAAATCTAGTGGAACATTGTTTCATATCCACTAACTTTTATTCAAATGTTTTACAAAATTATATCTTGTTTTAAAAATGATTTCAAAATCTTCTTTTTTAAATCAAAAACATCTACCCTGTTTTTAAAATACTTTTAGCCTCAAAATAATCTTTATTTTCAATATCAAATTATCCTTGGTTTTAAACTATCTTTTAATTATAATATATTTAACTTTTAATATTTATACTTAGATTTAAATATAAAATTATAGTAAAATTTTATATATACCAAAATATTATTCTCTATACTTATTTATGTATTTTAACTGTAGTTAAGTATATTTATAAAGTTTAAAATAGTTTTAATACAAGATAGAAGTTATTTTCAAAGAAAAATAAATTACCAAAAATAACTTAGGCCTGTCGACAACCCCAAGGAACCCTTGTCGACAAGGTGACAGTTTATTTCAAAAGTTTGAATTTCAAAAGAAGTGTCTATTCGTCATATCCTTTCATGAATGGACATGGCTGTTGTTCTACTATAAATAGGGGCTGTTTTAAACGAATTTAATAATCATATTTTCTCTGATTTCACTCCTCTTCTTCTTCCACGTTTCTTTATATACATTTTTACCATTACTCTGCCGAAATCACCATTGAATCTAACTAGATCATCTCTGGTTTGATTCTCTATCACTATCTCAATTAGATCCCAGTGCTATTCAGAGTTATAGATTTCTTTGTATTCAATCAAGCGAGAAAAGGTGTGATTGTAGCCTGGAAAATCAATCGGGTGAACTTGTTGCCCGTAAAATCAAGTATCTCTACCCAGAGGATTGTGAATCTGGAGTGATGTACCTCGTGGCCTTGAAATCGAGGGTGTAATTGTAAGAATTGATTTTGAAAGGAAATCCGTACTTGTGTTGCGGGACTGGATGTAGGGTAACTCCGAACTAGTATAAAATCTGGTGTGTTCTTTCCTTTATCGTTTTTACTTTATATCTGCATCTATGTTTGATTCTGTGATCATATCTATGTCTGAATATTGCATACATTTGTGTTCAAATTAAGATAAACTCAAAAGGAATTAGTAATTCCTTAAAACACTATTCACTCCCCCTCTAGTGTTAATTCTAGCCTTAAGATTCCTAATCCGCATTTCTCACAATTCTTACCTTAAAATCTATTTATAGTTTCATAAATAAATATTCACAACCCTCTTGTTTTATTATAAGGAAATTCATAAATCAAACTTCATTCAATTCTAATCACTTAAACTTCTTTTTGAAATAATTCATAAACTTTGAAAAAAATTTCAAGGATAATAATATCGAAGGAGTTTTATAATACTTCCTTTAAACAATAAATATAGATAATTTAATACTCCAAATACGGGTTCTCAATTAAAAAAATAATTTTCTAAATCCATATTATTAAATTCCAAAACCAATCTCTTTAAACCCGCATTTACATTTCGAAACCTTTTTAAAGTTATTATTATTAAGAAGTAATATGTCAAACTAAAATTCCACCTTATATAATACATTCTCGAAATAATTTAACAATCAAACACAAATATATATATTACTTCTAAAATTTCACTTGTTAATATATATAACAATTCTGTAAATGATATTTTACATTCAATGAATAAATTTCGTTCAACTTCCTATTACTTAAAAATATTATCAATAAAATTCTCATCTAAAAAATCCATGTAAAATTAACTTACCACTTTAAAAATACAGATTTCAATTATCCTTTCATTAATACTCTTTAAATATTTTTATAACAATTGGTAAATAAATAAAAATATAATAACATTCAAATTTCATTTATTTATTTCCAAAATAATGTATTTACTTCCAAATTTATTAAATTCAAAATAAAATTAACTTATAACTTTTTAAAAAAATGCAAATTTTATTCCATAACCACCCTTTAAATATTTATAATAATCAACAATAAGTGAATAATAAATTTTCTAAAATTTAACTTATTTAACCAAATCCCAAAAATTCATCATTTTCCAAACAGTTTCTATTCATAGAATACTCGAAACGATTTACTAAAACAATTTTCAATCACAAACAATATTTTGAAATTAAATAAAAATAATTCCAAAATCCACAGTTTATCACTAGAATATTTCATTTCTCAAAGCCTTCCATTCTAATCAATTAATTCCCTTTCTATCAATTACAAATGTGACCTCATCACAACAACAGTCGCAAAAAAATGTGTGATCTCATCACAATAACAATTAATCAAAAATATGTGATCTCAATTTCATATCAACAAACAACGCATCACCAAACAATCAACAAATCATAGAAAATAGGGTCTAGATCATATTAGAGAGTAATCAAAATATAACTCATCCAAACAATGCCAATATAACCAATCAACTATTTAAAAACATCGTAGTAAGATCGATATTAACTGAATTCAGCCGACAAAATAGAACATAGATGTGAGTGAGCGAACTCAGAAAAACCAATGCTTTCCTCGATATCTTGCAATTTCAACCATTCTTCACTGTTGCAATATCTCGCTAGCTGCCTAAAATTGCCAAACCAGCTTACTACCAACATCCCTCATCGCCATTGTAGCCCGCACCACTTTCTCCATCACAGCAATGAAAATCTCGTGAAGGCTCTTCATTGCATTTGCTCCATCAGGTCACGACCTTGCTCCAAATCATTAATAGCATCATGGCCTAGGCTAGGCCGTGCCTCTGTGCTCCTCTTTTTTACGTTCACTCTAGTGGTGATGCCTCCAAGGTCGAGTAAATGACTTCTGCCTTTTTTTTTTCCATTAGGCCATGATTTCAATTTTGGTGGATTAGGGCAAGAAAAGTAGGCTGAAGAGGAAATAGAGATAGCAGGTTTTGAGTGGAGAGACGGAATAATCTAGAATGAATAGAACAAGGGGACGTTGGCTTGTGCTATTAATTGACCTTGGACCATTTGTTTAAGTCAATTCACTTCTTTTTTTCTTTTCTTTTCACAACTCCTTTTAATTTACTTGTAAATAATTTTCAATTTGATTTATATTATTTCACACTTCTTTATACTAAATATATTTCAACAACAGCCCAATTTAATTCAATTCAACATCTGCTTATCAATTTTCCACCATTTTAATCACAAACAATTATTTACACTTTTAAAATATTTTATATTTAATTAAAATAAGGGTGAATTAATTTAAAGGACAAAAATCTGTATATTTTTAGCCTCAAGGACACGACCTCAATATTTTAACCACAAAGACAAACATTCTTCTAAAAATTAATCATAAGAACAAACATTTTTCCAAAGTTATTCATAAGGACAAACATTCTTCCAAAACTGGTACCGAACTAAAAACTGATATTGATAACTACAAACTGATACCTAAAAACTGCTATAAATAACTAAAGAAAGTTTTCCTTCAGGCTAAAAAACTGAAGGTCTGTCCTTGAGGCTAAAACGCTGAGAAATTTTTTCCTTGACAATAATTTCCTGCTAAAATAATTTATTTAATTTTAATATATGTTAATTTAAAAGAATTTATTAATTTAATTTATTAAATTAAAATCTTCTATTAAATAAAATTTAATCAACTAAAAATTTATTTCTGAAATATTAAATATCAAAAATTAAATTTAGACATTTTAATTTTAATTAAATTTATTTATTTATATGGCGTAGAAATCATGGTTGTTACAACTTCAACCCCAAAGCGGGCCTCTACCAAAGATTTCCTGCTACCCCACCTAAAAGATAATCATGACCATTTAATACTTCTAGAGTAGGAAGGAGACGGACCCTACAATAGCCACTTAATACCTTCAACCTAGAAGCATGCCCGTACTCTGATATCTGTCTTATGACCCGTAACCCGACCATGGCTTCTCAGATTAGTCCGAATATTCACAGGTATAGGTAGCCAGATTACCTAGGCAGACTTACCTTATAGAATTGGGACTAACCTTGCGTCTAACATGCGTACTTTTTATAGGTGATTTCTTGCATTAGTCACAAAGTCAGTTTGCTGGTAGCCAGATTAGCTGGGTAAACTTTACGTGCTGTTAACTAACCTCGCATACTTATAACGTATATCTCCGCTCTCCTAACGCACTACCATATACATACACACACACACAAACACAACATATATATAATCTTACCACATTTATGACTTAAGGCCATATAAAGAAAACTCATTATTTCCCCTTTAATTATGGATTAATTTCCATAATTATCCTTAAATTCCTTTCTATGGGGTTTAGTTCTATTTACTAACTTATGTATTCAATATGATATGATTAATACTCTATTATTAATACGTTGTTAATATATTTATACGTTAATAAATTTTAGGCTAACTAAATATCCTTAAGCGTGCTTAGAAATATTCCCATTCTATAATTTTCGCTTCCTACACTAATTGTCAAAATGTCAAAGCCTTCATATCTATACAAGCCTAAGTTCCATGCAGTAAATTAAAAAATAGCTAATATCCTTAGCTTGACAAAATAGAATTCTGTGTATATACATACATACACATACATACGCACGCGCACACACATATATATTATAATCAAATTTTCTACAGTCTTCGAATGAGTTTAAAAGATCGAATTGGACTACAAACTAATAAAGGAATGGATTCAGAAGCTTGGAAACTATCAAAAATGACAGAATGAAGAAACTCAACAATTTTTTGGCTAAGTATCAAATATGCAAAACCTCTCATCGGAGACCTCTAGATGGAAACCACTCATCAAAGACCTCTTGTCGAACACCTCTCATTAGAAACCTCTTATTGAAGACCTCTCATTGGAGACCTCTCAATGAAGATAGCTCATCAGAAACCACTCATCAAAGACCTTTCATCAGAGACCTCTCATCGGAAACGTCGAAAATACAAAACTTGAAGACTGGGAAAGTATGAAGAAAGATCGAGAAAGCAAGTAGTTAAAATCTCTCGGCATCAATCAAAACTAGTCAGTACCAAGATCTTTTTATCGATGTTTGGACCCCAACGCTCACTTTTACATACTTGGACTTAGATCTGGACCTGATATTTCATAGACCCATGGTTCTGCTATACAGTTTCCCTATAAATAGAAGACATAAAGAAGCTAGAGAGGGACTTATTGGCACTTGATTTCTCTTCTATCTTCTTCCTCCTAAAATACTCCAAATACTCCCAGATCGGAGATCTACTAGATTGTGGTCGGACCTAAGTTGTAATCATTGTATTCTAAACAGAGTCAATAATATAATAAGACTAAAGTGGATGTAGGCCGTAGTATTTGCCGAATCACTATAAAAAGTGCATGTGTGTTCTTATTTTCTTCTTGTTTTTGCTTGTTTGATTTGGATTTATCAACTTTGGGGTTCTTGCGCCATTTTTAGTGCTAACATTTTTAGAGCTTTCATGGAGAAAGAGCAAGATTTGACAACCTAAAGCTTGGATCTAAGGTTTAGAAATATGAAAATGCCTAACAATAGATCTATGATTGAGGGAAGTCAACCATAGCACGTGGGAAGCAAAGGGGTATCCTTAAGTTCTAATCAATCCATCTACATGAACAGAGAGGAGATGAAGGTAATAATGAAAGAGATGCACGATGGAATAATGGTTCCATGGCAAGAAACGCTGAATGGGCTTCTCAGAAAGATGGGACAACAAGAAACAGTTGAGGTGGTTGAAATTCAGAACTAAAAACCAAAAACTAATGCAGGAGCATTTGGAGTTGGACCAGAGCAAACAGGAGTAATGTCCTCAATACTAGCACCGGTTGGTACCAACCTAAATTAGGTTGGTACATAGATGAACTTACTTATGGTCAATGTTGGTTTGAACTTAGGGCGACCTGGAATGCCGAGAAAGAACGATGCTGGATCCAGAAATGCAAATTGGAATGTGAATGCACAACAACCAGAGGACTATGTGCCAAAGTTTCCCCATTGGAATGGGAGGCCAGAACGAAGCTAGACCTATAGATAAAAATGCAGATGAACAGCTAGAGGAGTATGTGCCGAAGCTTCCCCATGGGAACAGAAGGAAAAATGCAGTTATTGATTGAAAACCTCCATTAGATGACAACAACTGAATTGCTGAGTCAATCAGAAGGGTAATGAGAAGTGGACCCCCAGACAAAAGTTTGGACGACGTAAACAAGAATCCATTTACGCCTAACATCCGGTATGCGAGGAATCCTCCCGATTTAAAGCTTCCGGCATTAGAAATGTACGATGGAAAGACAGACCCAACAAATAAGGTAAATCCAACATAAGGAGGTGTTGGATGCTTTTGAGGAGGTGATAGGGCGATGCTTCCCATAATATTTAACAGATTTAGCAACGGCGTAGTTTAGACAACGAGGACCGAGTTAGTGAATAAGTACATGAGACAGCTCGGGATTAGTGTTTCACGACCAAAGAATGTAATGATGCTATTTAGCATGAAGCAAAGGGACGAAGAGACCCTTAGGAGTTACTTGACTAGGTTTAACGCGGTAGCCGCTGTAGTTCATAAGTAAGATCAATAGGTGATTATGAAGGTGGCAGTTTTAGGAGTTGCAAGTAAGACTGACTTCAAAATCGCTTTGGAAAAGGATTCACTAATGGATCTTATGGAATTTTAGCATGAGGTAGAGAGGTACTTACATCAGGAGGACGTTGAAGTTGAGAACGTTGAAGTAAATACCGTGAAAGACGGAGGACCATCCAGAGTAATAAGGTGGAGATAAAGGAAAGCAAAAACCTGAGGATGGATTCGGAGGATCAAAGCGACAGAGGAGGGAGTCAAAATTCTCTTTTTACACTGACCTAACTAAAATCCTAGAGAGGATTTACTTAGATATTAGGAGGCAGATCCCCTATTGGAAGCCAGCTTAGAGAGAGCCAACAGATCAGGAGAAATGGTCGGAATGATTTTGCATTTTCCATGAGATGGATGGTGTAGCACTCCGTAAAATTAATAAGAAATTAATTAATTAATAAGGTTTAAAAAGGAAATTTTGCAAATGCCAGAATTTGGCTTTGAAAGTTGCAGTGTTGCGTTCGTCGTAATTTTTTGATCAATTTTCATACATAAAGTTTTGTAATCGGAGCCTAAATGGAAAAGTTATCGACGTTTGAAGTTTCTGAATTCAAAATAATTCAAATGAAACTCAAATTCAAGTTTATATTTAATGTTAAGAATTTGAAATTTAAAAAATTAATGTTGATCAGAAAATGAGGTTAAGAAAACATTAAAATTAATAGTAACATAAAAAGTTAATAAGGAATTAAATAAGAATTAAAATGGAAAAATAATTACATTTTAAATATAGGCTACCAGTCGACCGCCTTCCCTGGGCCGGTCGACTGCTAGCGGTTGACCTCTTGACGAAGAGCGGTCAGCGGGTGGGTGTTGTAATGGCTACGATTTTGTGTGGTGCAAACAACCCAGATTTTCTTATTTTAAATCGACTTAAACCTAACGGCTCTGGTGACTTGAGACCACTATAAATAAGTGGCTAGCCCGCTCACTTTTATTCACAAATTATTTGGCAATGTAAGCGGTGCTCTATTGGTCTTTTTCATCCACACGATTCAAAAATCCTTAAAACTCTCAAGTGAAGGATTTAAGATGTTAATATTCAACTCCTAATTCTATTCTCCTCCAATCCTTGAAATTCAGAATCTAATTCATATACAATCAAATTATTGTATACTTCAAAAGAAAGGGGTTTGAAAGAGAATAAAAAAGCAGGTGTAAGCAAATTCAACGGAAAAAGCTGGGAATCATCTGTGAGTGGAAATCATAGTTTTTCTCATTTTAGTAATTGTATAGTATAAGTTAGATTTGATATATGTCTTAGGAAATTTTGTTTACGCAAACACCAAACTAAAACTCCCAAAATTCCCCCAGAGCAAAATGTCAATTCTTATGTTTTTGAATCTCAATTATTCCAAAATAGCAAAATTTGTGTAGTTATTGCAGTTTTAATATTTTACATTCTTTCCACTTCTACTTTTCACTTTTGATGTGATTAAGTGTTTTTAAAAAAAAATAAGTTAGGGAATGGTGTGTAAAGTACAGAATCTCATATTCGTAGTTTGCATTGCCAATTTCCGTAATATAGATATGAATCCCTTTCATTTTATATGTAGAAGTTGAATAGAGTGTAAAAGGATTTGAATTATAAATTCTATTTATGTTAATTCTATTATTTTAATATAAAATAAGTTTGGTAATTGATTATATTATCTTATACAAGCCTATTGTTGAGCTAAGGATATTAGCTAATTTGTATATTATGGTATGAAATTAGACTTGTATAAGTCGGAAGTTTTGACATTTAAATGATTAGTGTAGGATGCAATCTTCGCATGCTTTTGGGATATTTTAGTTATGTATGTATATGTATGTGTATTAGCATATAAATAATGTATAATTAATAACGTATTAATTGTGTAGTAAATAGGTCAGTAATTAACATTAAAAAACCCCTTAGGAAAGAAGTTGGGATAATTATGGGATATAAATTAGAATTAAAGGCGGGGTAAGGAGATTTCCTTATATGGCCTTAATGCGAAATGTGGTGAGATGTATATGGTAGTATGTTAGGAGAGTGGAAATTATAACTAATTTATAGGGATGCAAGGTCGATCCAAAGCACATAGAAGTCTGCCCAGCTAATTTGCCTACCGGCACCATGACTTTAGGGATGATTCGAGATATTACCTATAATAAGTACCCCGAGGATGCAAGGTTAGTTCCAAATTCTATATGGTAAGCTTGCCTAGTCAATCTGGTTGCCAGTGCTTACGAATAGTCAAACTAATGTGAGACGTCACCGTTTGGGTTATGGATCATAATATGTAGGACCTGCTTCAAGAATTAGGGGTAGTAAGTGGCTTTTTTAGGATCCACCTCCACCCTAATTAGAAAGTATTAAATGGTCGGGGTTAGCATGTAGGCACGGTAGTCGGAAATCATGGGAAGGGTCCATTTCGGTTCGAGGTATTAAGTAGCTATTGTAGGGTCCATCTCTTCTGTAAAGAAGTATTAAGTGGCCTGATGAGATTCTGTGCAATATCAACTAGAGGGTACCAGAGAGGGGTCCGCCTTAGGTTAGGTATGAAATGATGGGGACCTTCTTAAAGTATAGGTAATAAATGGTCATGGTCTGCCTAATTCTCATTGAAAAGGTATTAAGTAGCCTGGGTATTGTCTCTCACACTGTTAGGACATAATTGACGGTAAGTGCGTGAGACTGGGAATGGCCTTGGGCCTATAGTTGAAGGTGAGTTGCAGAGTTGGGTTAGAAAAGTGTAAATTATAGGATTGGATTGAGAGAGCCTTCGGGCTTACAGTTGGAGGTATTTATAAGAAATATAGTTATGTTATGTAAGACATATTCTTATATAAATTATAGTGTCAAATACTATTGTAGAGGGACTTGAGATTTTTATTCACCAGCCATTGTTTTTCTGACTCCCTTCTTATTACAACACAGTTTAGAGAAGGCAAAGAAGATTTAGGAGATGGAGGCAGAGACACAGTCTAGTGGAAGTTATCTATCTACTTATGTTTTTATATATTTTGATGTACCCATTTAAGACATGATGTTATTGTTTTTTGAGATATTGTACCATAGATATTGGGACGTTATGTTTACTACAAGAATTTTGATTTTTAGTAGTGCTCAAAAAACGCTACTAAAAGTTTTAGCAGCGTTTTGATAAACGCTGTTATAAAGCCCACGACTAAAAATACCTGATCTTTTGTTGCACTTATTTCAACGCTACCATAAATCGTTTTACTGCAGCGTTTATGAAATGCCACTAAATTCTTTTTTTGCAGCGTGTATAAAACGCTACCAAAATGTACTTGGTCTGCTCAAAAATATTTTGGTAGCATTTGTTAAACGCTGTAATAGAGGACGCAGTTTATTGACAAAGCCTGTAGCCACGTTTATTAAACGCTACTATATATGCTGTCCTTCGACACTTTATTTTTTGTAGCGTTTTTAGTAGCGTTTTCGAAACGCTACTAAAAATATTCCAGCTCTGCCTATAAATTGCCTCCAGTTCAATCTTGTTCATAGCTTATAACATAATACATAAACACATACACATTAAACAACCGCAAAATACATATACATATACACATTCAAACATAAACACATTTAAAAACCACAAAATACATAAACAAAAGCACTAACATAAACAATATGTTAACCGTACATAGAAGTTTACACAACCGAACAGTAGTTTCAAGACAAAAGGTTAACCGTACATAGAAGTTTACACAACCGAACTACGTACCACAAACAATATGCTACTGCTGCAGTTAAAGTACCATAAACATCTGAACTAAGCAAGTACAATAAACAACCAAACTACCTAACAAGTATGATAAACTAGTGCTGCTACTACTCATTCTTCAGAAACGCCAACCTGTAGACAAAATATAATCAACAGTGAGACTCAAGTTATATTCAATACTGAGATAATAATGACAGGACCATCAATACTGAGAAAACAATGAGACTAAAGTTATGCACAACTGAATATGTGCAATCTTGTGTTCAACTGAATATGCACAACTGAATATGAAAACTAAAATAATGTGCATGTTAGTTTTGGCCAAGAATAAAATGAAAATGAAGATTTGTCATCAATGTTTTGTATATTTTATCTCTGCCTGTACATTTTCATATACTCAAACACATATTTTCATATACTCGAACACAGATGAAAATATAAGTGTACATGAATTATTTTAGATAGTGAAATTAGATAGGTGTAAGAAGTCTGCCAGACCCATATGGATACAGCCAAACACAGATTCAAAAAATTCATAACGATAGATTCATTTGTTGACAAAAATATGGGATAATAATATAATATGGTCCTAGTATGTAAAATGACTGGAAACTTAGGATCATAAATTATCTCTTAAGTACGTATAATTAGTCGATATAACTTATGGCTACTGATGGACTAAACCACCGACTAATTACAGTTAATATATACAACATAAATACCATATTTTGATAAGCCTAATCATAGTAAATTCTAACATAAATTCTAACTTATTCACATTGTTGCATATTCACATAAATCATTCAAGTACAACAACTCATTGCACATCTACAAGCAGGTTATAATGAGGCAGTTTAGAGGAAAATTTCAAATAACTTTGAAGGCGACCCCTTTTCAAATCACTTAGGCATTATAATTATTTGAGTTGATGGTTTAAGTATTTTGTTGCTACTGGTTATCCATGATGGTAATTTTGCAAGAAGTTTTCAATTACATAAAGAATTGCATACCTTTCATTTTGGTTCCATAATGACTTTTTCTATCGGCCAAGCTATGGGAACGCCAAAGGCATCTTCCATGCACGTCAACTCCGATGTAGGTCTCCATAGCACTAAATCCGGAACTCTCACAATTTCAACCCAAACTTTTACAGCATCACGTCCCAATAGACGACAATGGACCATCGATATTGAATCAGTTGAAGCGATAGTTTCTTCAGCCACTACTTCGTTCGTTTTACCCACATCAATCAACTTGCATTTACTATCTTTTGTCAGCTTTGCAATCGGTTGGAAAAAATGGTGCATATTTCAAACAGTGCATATTGAAAACTGTGTACTTATTTTAGAAACCAAAGCATACAAAATGCAACAACACAGTGGTGCATATTTCAAACAGAAGAAACAAAATACAAACTACAAAATATTTCCAGCATATTTACTTACATGTTGTTGTGGTTTCTTCGCGATTATGGGTGTGGATATCACGAGAGAAGTCGCACAATTTACATTCCTACCAACTGCATCTTTATTAACTTCAACTTTTGATTTTGGCCATGCTACTTTCCTACTAACTGCATCTCTAACGCATGACATATCAACTGTGGGTCGCCACAAATATGCATCTCCATTTATTACATTGGTCACCCAAATCGCAAAGGCAGCCGGACCGAGCGGAATACCATTAACAAGATGTTGTGGATCTCTGGCATAGATTCTTCCTTCGGCAACTACCCTTTCACCCTCATTCCAACCATAAATCTTGCATTTGTCGTCTTGGGCGCTGCTGTCACTCAAAAAAGGAGAAGTGTAAATCAAGAGTTTAGTGATTAAGTGAAAATATTGTACAAGACATATTTCTAAATTAAATTTGTGGAAGACCGATGTAAATATTGTGAATTATAAAATTTACTGTACTGACTTCATTCAACCGTCCTCGCAGCGCCCTCTTAATGCAATTTAATGGCCATGCTACTACCTTATTCTCAACGTTTGCTAATACTGTCATTTCAGGTGTAGGCCTCCATAAGTAAGCATCTGGTTCTTCCACGAAATCTATAATAACGCTCACAACATTTGGTCCAAGATGAATGCCATTGACAGCCTCATTTGGGTCCATGGACAACACTCTCCCATCGGCAACAACTGTAGAGGTTCCATCCCAATTCAACACCGAACATACGTCGCCATTGCTCTACAATTATTCAACAGAAAATTATAGCAATTACTGGATCAAAAACTAAAATCCAAATGTTATTTCTTGAGTAATATAATTATTATTTTTACCAATTCAGGTATGCTCCCTTCTTTTGAACTTTCTTTACCCTGCAGCAAAGCACTAATATTAGGATATTTTAATCTTAGGAGCACTGAAGTGGATACGCACAATACTTAAAATGTCACTAGAATCAGTCCAACAAGTTTCAATGGTAGAGTACATACAAAAAACCAGTTGTTGTAGCATCATTTACAAACATGTGTGTCTGAATTCATTATTTTCAAAATTATTATATAACAAAAAACCAGTTGTTATGCACTGTTTTGTTATTCCCAGTTACTACAGTATTTTTATATATACTTTGATGCTATGCATATTTGCAATAAATTATAGGTGCAACAGTAAACCTTGTTCATCATAGACTTACCTTTTATGTTCAGTGATCAAGTGTCAAGATGACATGTGCACCCAAAACTTTTTGAGAGTTTTATTTGAGAAAAAATGAAAAACAAGCAGGAACACCTATACTACATATACTGTTTGGATACTCAAAATGGATGCCAAAGATTTATGTGAACAGACGACATTAGAAAAACATTTATCCATCAATAAAATGATCTTCAGCAGAATATGTCAAAAAAGGTATAAATTAAAGAAGAAAGGCCCATCAACTAATTATGTTACAATGTTCTCGGGTATAATATGATTGTAATTTTATTAATAAAAGCAGATGGAGAATAAGCTGCATTTGCAAGTGTTATAGCATAGAATTTTATGGTCAAAACAACGCAGTGCTATAACATAGAATTTTATTAATAAAAGCAGATGGTTTGAAGGTTATGGTCAAAACAACGCAGTGCTATAGCATAGAATTTTATTACACAGGCCATAAAATTGATCTACACCATGGCTAGAAAAATGAGACATAAAATTTATTACACAGGCCATAAAATTTATTACACATGCCATAAAATATATAAAGAGTCTAAATCAATTAAATTTATATTGGAAGACAAACAATATGACTAATACAACAAACAATTTTTCAAGCTCTGAAACTACTAAATCTGACTTATGTAAAACTACTACGTCCTTGATGCAAAATTATAAAAGTCAGCTAAACAAAAACTAGTTGAAAGTGACAAAGATGAGGAGTGTGATCAGATGGTTACTTTCCGGATAACAGACTTGATTACATATGCATTAAATAATTGCAACTATAGATAAAATAAAGAAACTGATTTTTTGCTTAGAAGGCATTGCTTGAAGTCATGCAGGCCGTAACACCTAAAGTGACCCATATGGAATCTATGTAAAACCTTACATCATATAAACAGATGCAACATGCATCCCTGTTTTTGATTTATATTTGCCGACTACTTCCAGGTTTCATGCAAAGCCACTTGCCATTTACCGTTTACCTGGTTTTTTAATTTATAGGACAAAAGACATGATGAAGACACTTATTGATGACATTCTCTATGATGTAAGCTATATTAATTGCACATTAACAGATTGGTAAACGTATGGATCATGCAACTCCTTTAATTAGACTTACTCAACTATCATGTCTCTCTCAAAGTCTCAACATATGAAGGCAAAAGATTATGTATTACTTTGCAATTCACTATTGTTCTAATTTTCCAAATTGGAGTCTAGTATTACAGATAATTTTGACAAAATCATGGGTGTAGCCAGAATCTCCATGTCCAGACATGTTGATATTCAATATCTTCCATAATTCAATTTTGTGATTATTCGTACTTGGTGTACAAAATTTGTACTTTGGTTAAAACGGTAAAAAAATTACACAGTTTAACCCTGGACATAGCCAAGCTTTTATTCATTTAATAAAAAAACATAAATATATAAAGATGTAAACTAGGGTTGAATAAAAGATCTTCGTTTTTAGGGTTGAATCAACAATTTCAGTTAGAAATTAGGCAAAAATTCGAATATACGATGCATGCAAATTAGGGTTAAATCAAAATATAATCACAAAATCGAATCACAAAATCGATTTAGACGATTCGTACCTAAATATACCTAAGCGATTGCTGTCTGCCGCGAGGATGTTGAGTAATGCCGCGATGACGCTGAGCAAGGACGGAGTGGATGATGAAAAGGGGAACTTGATCTTCAGTTGATGAAATTTGAGCGATTGCTGGCTGCCGCGAGGATTGAAAAGGGGAAAAAAATTTCTGCAGAAGTAGATCGAAATGGGAAGAGAGTTTTCTAAGTATACGTGAGATGGAAAACTGGTTACGTTTATTTTTGGCTAGGCGGAAAAAGTTTTCTAAGGACCGGGAACAAAAAAAATTTAGTCACGAAACATATTTTGGGAAAAATATTTTTGGTTGCATTTATGATAAAACGCCACAGTTTTTTGCAACCGTAAATGATTTTTCTTATAGTAGTTTTGTTTTGAGATTTAATTTTTCCTATGATGGGTACTATTTTTGATATTATATTTTATCCTTTCCTCTGCAAGATTCTGATAGATTTAGTAGATAGCTCTATGTATTGTTCATTGTATTAATTTTACCAACCAACAGCCGATTTTGAAATGGGTCTAATGTTCAATGGGATTTTTCTGGGTCGAAAATTAGGCTCGTTTTGGAGGCGGTTTGTTACATTTGACATCAGAGCTTAGATTGCCCAATCAATGGGTGTAGATAAACGTATGGGGGCATACTTGTTATCTTTGAAAATAATTTTCAAAAACCCTACTATATATATCTACTATTTTGAACATATGCAAACACACTAGGAAAATCTTTTTTTTAGCATGTAATACTGTCTTAGGAAATTTGAATTAAAAGTTTAAACCTACAGATAATTGATAATGGCTAAAAATCATTCCTCTAAGGCTAGTAACCCCTCTACCCAAGAGATACCCACTATCTGAGGGATTCCTGAATGGTTTAAGCAGTACCTAAGGCATATAGGACAAATTCATATCCCTTAGAAAGCTGCACCAACAGCACCCGCTGCCCCGTCTACCGAAGCAGCACCCTGCCCTATAGACTTCCCCAAAATGTGTAAGGACTTCCAAAATATGGATGGAAAAGTGTATATGGGATTTGAAGGTTTTGTGGAGAAAAAGACTTTGATTTGGATTAACGATTGTGAGCGTATCTTTCGAGAGCTTGGATAGGAAGTCCAAACTAAGAGGAAAATAACAGCATGATATCTTAAAGGAGAGGCCTTAGATTGGTAGACTATTGTGGTTGAGGAGAATGTTGTGTGAGTTATCACTTGGGCAGAGTTCAGAAACTTTTTGAGTTGCGATTTATGTCTAGGGCTGAGGCGAATTTGTAATTTGAAAGGTTTATACAACTCAAGCAGGGGGACTCAACTTTGAAGGACTATATTAGTAAGTTCACAGCACTAGCTAAGTTTGAAATCAATTTGATCGATACCCCCATAAAGAAGGCCATGAATTTTTTGAAAGGCATGAATTCCCCATTTAGAGAGTTGCTTTTGACCCAAGTATCCACTGGCGCTAATTATGGATGTTAGTTGAGATGGCTTTGCTCCAGACAGTTGGCTTGGAGGAGAAGGAGAATGAGAAGGTGAAAGAAGGACCGGCGCAAAACCAAGGTGAAGCTAAGAAGGAAGGATTTTAGGAAAATAAGAAGGCCAAAGGTAAGTCCAAGAACGAGGGCGTAACATGTCAGAGATGTTAAAAGAAAGGAAACATCACTAGGGATTGTAAAGTGAGTTTGATGAGGGAAAAGTTCAAGGGGTAGTGCTATCACCACCGTGAGGAGGGGTACTTCAAGAATTGATGTCCAAAGCTTGCGAAGGAAGGGTAGAGTAGGAAAGCCTATGCCATTGAGGCTATTTCTATCTCGAGTAGACCTCCTCTTAGAGATCAAGGAAAGGCTGCAATGGAAGGTACAACTATTATTTCTAGGCATACTATTCATACCCTATTTGACTCAGGAGCATCACATTCATTCATAGCTAAAAATTTAGTTAACTCTTTGAGTCTAAAACCCCTTATTATCACTGACCCAATAGTACTATCAAATCCTATTAGGGGGTCAACGCACCTTCTTTAATTTTCAAAGACCTAGTTGTGGATATATGTAATGTCTATTTTACATGTAACACATATGTTCTTAGTTTTGAGGTATATGGACTTATCTTAGGGATGGATTAGTTATCTTACTACGAGGCTGTCTTGGATTATGATAGGATGGTTGTATGGTTAAGTAGTTGTAAGGGACGAAATATAGATGTCTGATGTACACCACAAAACTCAGTCGAGTTAAGCTATTTATACTCATTGAGCATATCACAAGATGAGCTCTCATCCATACTTGTAGTTCGAGAATTTACCAATGTTTTTGAACAAGTCTCTGGTCTCCCACCCCAAAGGGAGAATGAGTTTATGATTAATTTGGAGACGGACGACGAACCCATCGTTCTACCATTAAGGCACATGCCCCCCTAAGAGAGGCGAGAGTTGATAGGCAGGTTTCAAATCTGATGCAGAAAGGATTTGCTCGTTGAAGTACTTCTGAATAGGGAGAACCTTTTGCCTTCGCCACAGAGACAGACAACTAACTAAGGCTATGCGTCGACTATAGAGAACTCAACAAGTTGACTAAGAAAAATAGGTACCCTTTAACTAGAATAGATGACTTGTTTAATCTCCTTATGGGAGCCAAAATCTTTTCCCAATTGGACTTAGTCACTAGATTTCATCGATTCAGGATAGCCAAGGATAGCAAATAGAAGACCGCATTTCGCACTTCGGATGGACTGCCTTTTGGATTGACGAATGCCTTTACATACTTTATAGATTTGATGAGTAGTGTTTTTAGGTTGCAGCTAAATAAATTCATTGTCGTTTTTATGGATGATACCCTAGTATTCTCCAAGAGTAAAGGTGAGCATGAAAATAACTTAAGGGAGGTACTAGGGACTTTGAGAAGGCGCCAACTTAAAGCCAAATTCTCAAAATGTCACTTTTGGAAGAAGGATGTGAGATTTCTTAGGCACATTGTTTTCGAGAAGGGATTGTCTATAGATCCCATGAAAGTGGAAGCAATTCGAGGTTGGAAGGTTCCAAAGAATGCCACAGAGGTTGAGAGCTTTCTGGGGTTGGTGGGTTACCATAGGAAGTTCATCATGGACTTTGCGAAGAGAGCAGTCCCACTAACTCGCTTAACCAAGAAGAATTTGGTTTTTGCATGGGATGGGAAGTGCATGGAAGCAATTGAGAAGTTAAAGGAGCTACTAAGTAGCGCGCCAGTACTGACTATTCCTGATAGGACAAAGCCTTTCACCATTTACACCGATGCATGTGGCACATTATTAGGAGCTTATAATAGTGGATAATTGAAGTATCATGAGAGGAGATACCCAACTCAAGACTTAGAGTTAGGGGCTATCTTTTTGCCTTAAAGATGTGGATGCACTATCTTTTCAGAAAAAGGTTTGAGTTATTCACTAACCACAAATCACACAAAATCCTATTTTCCTAAAAAGGTTTCAATTTTAGGCAGTAGAGGTGGATGGAATTTACAACATCATATGACAATGGGATATAGTATACTCTCGGAAAAGGGAATATTGTTGCCGATGCCCTTAGTCAGAGCCATGCTATTTTAAGTGCTATATATGAGTGGAGGCAGTTGGAGTTCCTCTCCAATTTCAATTTCCAACCGCCAATCGAATCAACTCTAGGCTACGTGGCACCAATGGAGGTTAGGCCAGCACTGATTGACCGCATTGGGCTAGAGCAAAAGAAGGATGCGGTGATAGTAGACATTTGGGGAAAGCTGAGTAGAGGAGAGCATTTCCCCATGTCAGTAGATATGCAGTTGACGAAAGAGGATGTTTGAGGAGAGATGGACGTCTTTGTGTCCCTATAGTTGAGAATGTTTTAGAAGGAGTGCTAGTAGAATGTCACCATTCCAAGATGACCATTCACCTCGGATGAGATAAGATGTATAAGGATATGAAGCGAATTTTCTATTGGCCAGGGATGAAAAAGAGGGTAGCTGAATTTGTTTATCGATGTTTGACATGCCAAAAGATAAAAGCAGAGCAAGGAAAGCTCGGAGGGTTGTTATTACCATTGGAGGTGCCGATTTGGAAGTGGGAGCATATACCAATGGACTTTATAGATGGGTTTCCTAGGAGTCAAAAGGGCAATAAAGCTATTTGGGTTATATTAGATAGGCTAACTAAAAGCACCCATTTTATTCTCGTTATCGTTAATAGGATCGCAGCATCTTTAGTGCAAATTAATATTAAGGAGGCGGTTCGACTTCATGGAATCCCAGATAGCATTGTCGATGATAGGGACCCTTATTCACTGGAGAAGTTTGGAGGATTTTGCGGTTAGCTTTAGGAACCTCATTTTGTCTTAGCACTACTTACTACCCACAGACCGATGGTCAGGCGGAACAGGTGAATAAAATTTTGGAGGACTTATTGAGAGCTTGCATTATGGATTTTGGAGAACATTTGGAGCAGCACTTACCTTTAGTAGAATTTACGTACAATAATAGTCACCAAGCGATGATTGACATGGCACCGTTTGAAGCATTATATAAGAGGCCATTTAAATCGCCTAATTAGTTATGGAAAATCACCGACAAAATTGTACTCAGACCAGATTTGATTCATGAGACCTCAGAGAAGATAAAGTTGATTAGACAATGAATGAAGACCGCACAGGATCCCTAGAAGTCCTATGTGGACAAGTGAAGGAAGGAATTGGAGTTTAAGGTAGGAGACATAATATTTGTTAAAGACTCCCCTCTTAGGAAGGTTATAAGGTTTGGTAAGTCGGGGGAAATTAGAACCAAGGTTTATTGAAACTTTCTCGATCTTATAAAGAATAGGGAAACTTGCATATCTAGTAGAGCTACCAGATAAGTTGGTAGGAGTCCGAGACATATTTCACATTTCGCACTTGAGGAAATGCCTTCATAGCACCACCACTATAGTAGAGCCTGATCAGTTAGTAGACATAGAGATGGAGCCAATAACACCACATCCCACCTCAGGTGTATTGAAGCATGGTACTTGGATGCTCAGCAACAAAGAAATTAGGATGGTTCGAGTATAATGGTGGATAATCCAATGGAAAGTGCTTGGGAAACTAAAGAGAAGACGAGGATTGCTTATCCCGAGCTTTTCTTTGGTAAACTCTTCTCACCAAAATTTAGGTTTTTGGTTGCATCATGATTACTAGATTGGATGGTAGGTGATTGTTTCCACACTTGCTATTACTTTTGCACTCATTAAAATTTTACGCATGTTTAGGATACCTGCATACATTTCTACATGTCTTGATCTTGCATTCACGCTAGGACTAAGCTCAATTATAGTATGTCTACATATATGATCACATTGCACTTTTGGCTAAGTAGATGGTTGTGTAGATAACTTGGTTGTATAACATTGATGCTTAGTGCACGTTACATTGTCCGTTCCTCTAGGATTTCGGGGACAAAATCCTTTTTGGGAGGTTAATTTTACACCTCATAAAAATTAATGATTAATTAATTAATTAATAATAAGGTCAAGAATGAAAATTTTGGAAATATCGAAATTTGGCAATGAAGATTGTGCCATTGCATTCGTGGCGCTTTTTTAATTAATTTTCATATATAATGCTTTGTAATTGGATCTCAAATGGAAAAGTTATCGACATTTAAAGTTTTTGATTTCAAAATAATTCAAATAAAATTCATATTTATAATTAACATCAAGAATTTGAAATTTAAAAATTAATGTTGATTAGAAAATGGGGTTAAGAAAAAAAAAGTTAAAATAAACGGTAGCGTTAGAAGTTAATAAGGAATTAAATAAGAATTAAAACATCAAAATAATTGCATTCAAATATAGGCTACCGATCGACCACCTTCCTTTGGTCGTTCGATTGTCATCAATCGACCACTTGAAGAAGGACGGTCGACCGGTGGGTTGTGTGGTAGCTAGGGTTTTGTGCTATGGGAAAGGCCCAGATATTATTATTTTAAGCCGACTTAAATCCTACGGTTTTGGTGTCTCCTAACCACTATAAATAAGAGGATAGCCCTCTCACTTTTATTCACAAATTATTTGGAAATGTAAGCGGAGCTCTGTTGGTCTCTTTCTTCCACACAATTCAAAAATTCTTAAAACTCTCAAGTAAGGAATTTTTGATGTTAATATTTAATTCCTAATTATATTCTCCTCAAATCACTAAAATTCTGAATCTAATTCATATACAATCCAATTGTTGTATATTTCAAAAGGAAGATATCTTAAAAGAGAATAGAAAAGAAGGCATAAACAAATCCAAAGAAGAAAGCTGTGAATCATTTGTGAGTGAAAATCTCAGTTTTTCTCATTTTAGTAACTGTATAATAAATTTTGGATTTGATATATGCCTTGGGGAATTTTGTTCACGAAAACAACAAACTAAAACCCCCAAATTTCCTCCAAAGAGAAATGTCAATTTTTATGTTTTGGAACCTCAATTATTCTATATTAAAATAGCAGAATTTGTGTAGTTATTACAATTTTAATATTTTACATTCTATTCCACTTCCCATTTTTCTCTTTTGATGTGATTCAGGATTTTAAAAAGAAAATAAGTTAGAAAATAATGTGTAAAGTACTGATTCTCCTATTCGTAGTTTGCATTGCCTGTTTCCATAACTAAATGTGAATCCGTTTTCATTTTATATGCAAAAGTTGAATAGAGTGTAAAAGAATTCGAATTTTAAATTCTATTTATGTTGATTTTATTATTTTAATATAAAATAAGTTTGGTAATTATTATATTATCTTTTATAAGTCTATTGTTGGGCTAAGGATATTAGCTAATTTGTATGTTATGGTATGGAATTAGATCTGTATAAATAGGAAGTTTTAACATTTAAACGATTAGCATAAGATGCAATCTTCGCATGCTTAGGAATCTTTTTGTTGTATGTATGTATATATATAAGCATATAAATAATGTATAATTAATAACGTATTAATTGCATAGTAAATAGGTTAGTAATTAACATTAAAACCCCTTAGGAAAGAAGTTGGGATAATTGTGGGAAATAATTTTGAATTAAATATGGAATAAGGCAATTTCCTTATAAGGCTTCAATGCAGAATGTGGTGAGGTATATTGGTAGTATATTAGTGGAGTGGAAATTATGACTAAGTTATAGGGATGCAAGGTCAGTCAAAAGCACATAGAAATTTGCCCAACTAATCTGACTATCAGTAGTGTGACTTTGTGGCTGATGTGAGACATCATATATAATAAGTACCCATGGAGGACGTGAGGTTCATTGCAAATTCTGTAGGTTAAGCCTGCCCAGTTAATCTGACTACCGGTGCCTACGAATAGTCGCACTAATGTGAAACGTCAAAGTTTGGGTTATGGGTCATAATAAGTAGAACATGCTTCAGGGATCAGGGGTAGTAAGTGGCTATTATAGGGTCTGCCTCCTCCATAATTAGAAAATGTAAAAATGGTCGGGGTTAGCTTTAGGCATGGTAGTAGAAAATTTCGGGAAGGATTTGCTTCAGGTTCGAGGTATTAAGTGGTTGTTGTAAGGTCCGCTGTGACGACCCGTAAATTCGTACCCTTTGAATCGACAATAATCCACACATATCCGACCCAAAAAGCAAAGACTGACGGAAAGTCAAGAGAAAGAAAAGAAGAGAGAAGAAGAGAAGAGAAGAAAGAGAGAAGATAGAACAAACAGAACAATACAGAATCTCACATCGCAGTGGAAAACATATAATATCATATCAATGATCTTTACAAAACATAAACTGTATATATATACATCAATCAGAGTTCAACAATCAATCACTAGTCATCAGCCTGGACAGTTATAATAACCTGTCCTCACAATTGCCGATAATATACAACAACTAAGCAATGCAGCGGATAATCAATAATCAAAACAGATACGCGTATACGAAATGAAGATCTCCAGCTCTCCTACTGAAGCTCCAAAAGCACCAATCTAAACCTGTAAATATACTCGGTCTGACCCGATCATTGAAAGGGAAGAACACCCGGATCAGTCTGGTAACTAGCGTGAGAAACACACTCAACTGAATTTATTAGATTACCAAAACTTTTCCTTAATCAAAACAAAAGTACCTCGTAAGACAAGTCCACACATAAACACGGACATGTTTTTACCTTACGATAACTAAAACATTTCATATCAAATCCTCTGATATTATAGTAGTGTCTACTATATACAAATAATATTCAAAATAGCCAAAATTGTTACCATTATTAAATTCCAGCATACTAGGCTCTACAATTAAAATGGCAGGCACGTAGTGGGGTTTGGATTTCCATACAAATGACCAGGTGAAGGGACTACCTTCCGAAGGGGTACACCTCTAGATGGATGTCCCGAGGCACAGAACATCTGCCCTCTACCAACACAAGACCGGCCCACCTCTATAACTAGATGGTACCAAATATGTCACCCTCCGGTCGTTACCGACCTTTATAGAGGGCCCTCTAGCATACAAACCACAATAATCAGATACACGACGTCATAGTGTGTAAAGATATATCTAGAAGAGGATGATCATATCCTACTTGGGGGCGACCCACTTAGCCTTGCCGCATTTAACCATGTTTTGGTCATTTTCGGTTGATGAGGCTTGAGAGGTAACGATTACCTTTCACATATCACGATCACATCACTTAGAATGCCACACAGCCATTTCCATTGACTACTAATTGCCTTCCACAAAAATACAACCCTTGAGCTCGTACGTCTCAAGGAGGGTGTTAAGCTAAGGGAAGTTGCCTTCTCCGCCACCACTGATGTACGTTTGTAAAAACCAATGTTCGTAATCTGTAGAAATGCAATGTCAGACAAACATCCATACAAGTTGTCCAGGAATAGGACAAACCGAAGGTACTTTCCTACCACATCCTGTCAGGAAATCCCTAGGATTAGTAGCGAATAGTCCTTGCATTGGATATTTCATAATGAAGAGACCACTGCTACTGGATGTATATTGGGATTTTAACCCCAAACGATCAACAAGCAGTCCCCCACTATGAAACTCTGAAATATCAATATCATCAGAAGCAACCTGCACAATCGTCGCGTATACATTGGTCCGAAGTGGTTTTCAGATAAATCTGATTCCAGTCTCTTCGCACCAACAATGCAAAAGCGTTTCTCAACCTCACACAGAAGCTAAGTCTCGTAGACTTATCACGTCTCCAACTTTCAACTTGCTATCCTTCGGGCCAAGAAGGAAGCTCGATAGATTGGAGTAATACTTCGCACTATACGAATCAACATCCTCAACACAAACGATAATCAAGCCTACACAGAAGGCTACATACTAAGTGTATGACTAAATAGTTCCCACATCAAGTTGAGGAACTAAAATATGGCCAATACTTGATAGTCGGTTATTTAACTATCAAAGCAAACAAATATTTAGCACCATAAACAATCACCAGGCCCTTTAATTAATCTTTTATTAATTAAAACATTTACCAAATATTCACTTCAAATTATTTTTTAAAAGATATATTCTCAAAACATTTCAACATTGGAAAACATTTCCATATACTTATTTAATAATAAGTAATTCGCAATTCTCTTTATTTTCAATACTTAGAAAATATTACATATACTTAAATCAGAATTAAGTATATATTTCATTCTTTAAGGAAAACATTCTTTTTAAAACACATTTATTCGGGTCAAAATGAATGTTGTGTAAAACATCGTTACGACAACCCAAAATCACTAGTATAGGGAATCGAAAATAAGATAGATATATAAATCCCAAATACTATACAAAACATTTTCTTTCGAAAATCATTTACTATAACAACAGTGTTATAGTCCATCATTTCCTTATTTCTCGAAAACGTCTATTTCAACAATGAATGTTGAAATCTATGCATTCGATACTTACACAATTTAAAACATCTTTCAAAACATTTAATTTCATTTAAAATATCACTTCCCAAAACATTCTTTTTATCAAATATATTATTCACTGTCCAAAATCGTGAATATAAATCGTTTGCCAAATTAAAGCTTCTACACATTTTATTAAAGGGTAATCCACTGTCCAAAATCGTGGATGTACTTCTCTAACCAAAATCAATACTATTTCATATTAAATTTAAAAGGATAATTCACTGTCCACAATCGTGAATGTAATTCCTTTAAATAAACTTCTATATTTAACTTATCAAAATCGGTTGATTTCAGATTTATAAAATAATTTTATAAATCCCATTTATATTTTATAAAACTTCCACATATAAAATTCCTTTATTAACAAAATTCATTTACATCTCATTTACATTCAAAAATCCAATTTATAAGTTAATTGCTTATAAATCGTTTATTTACAAAATCCACTCAGTTTATAACTTCACCAATTATATAAATCTTATTTACTTCATTTTAACACTTATCAAACTCCTTTAAAATTCCATCACTTTGATTTATAAAAAATTCAATTTTATAAATCATATATATAAAACCAATTATAATAATTCAAAGTATCAATTTAAATAAACTTATTCTTTTAACAATTTACAAATTGTTATTAAAACTTATATAACTCCAAAAAATCATACTTAAGTATTATTTCACCAAAAATCAAAATTTTGATAATATCAAAATTATAACATTTATTTATTTAAAATAAATTCCTTCCTTTATAACAATTCAAAACATATATTTTCAAACCACTTAAAAATCCTTTTTAATTTGAAATCATCACTTTAACAATTTTAAAAATTCCAAAAATAGGCTCAATGATGCAACAACACCAAATACATCAATCACATCAACCAAAACATCATATATCAGATGAATACAACATATATCACAATATCTATAAATAAATCAATACTGGTGAGGAATCCAGTTGGATCCCTCCAACATGTCACCTGCAACAAATATACATATTAGAAGTGTACAATGTCCGCTTCGAGGCAGACGCGCGTACAAAGGGTCATCCGCTCATACACGGGAACGTATAGGGTCATTTGCTCCACTAGGCAGGTATATATCCAAATACCAATCAATATATCATATATCATCCAAACAATCATCAATCAACACAAAATAAATTATTTCTCACTTATATAAAAATATCAGTGAGTCAGAAAGAGTGAGTTGTACTCACATTGCTTCCAATAGCAATTGCAGTGTTTTGTTCCGAATAAAATTAAACAGCCGTTTAATTTTATCCAAAATTCACACTAGCTCAAATCAACTCCAAACCAATTCCATAATGTAGTGCTCGTCAATACGGACCCAACGCAATTCGTTTCGTCAGAAACGGATCTCGTATGACAAAGTTATAGCGTTTTAAAATTTACACGAATTATAATATATAAATTTACAATTTATTTTTAATTTAAAACCTTTAACTCATCTCAGCCGTTCGATCTGGCTTCTTCAAACCAAGGCCATGATTTTCATCATCTTCCTCTATCACGTTAAAACCCAGCCGAACAAATCCAGTAGCTCGCGAACGTTGACCGACACTAGCTCCACCCACGATCGTCGTGAACACGATCGAACACCACCGTTCCTTGCGCCTACGCAAGCTTCACCTCCGCCCACGACCACATGAAGCTCGGCTCCCCTGATGCCTTCAAAAATGTGAATGAATGCCGGACGTTCAAGCTCGATTTGCCAATGATCCACCACGTTATTTTCAATCATTACCGTTGATCTTGTATATCTCATTGCTATCTACAACTTCGTAGAAGAAATTTTTACGAATTGTTGATGAATTGGAAGAAACCGAAGGAAGAAAATGGGAAAATATCGGCCATTGAAATGAAGAAGTGGCGGTTGGAAACCCTAGTTAGTTTTAATGTAAATAGAAAAAAAATCGAGTCCTTTTATAGAAAATTCCAAAACACTATTCACCCGAAAAATTTCCGAACTCGAAACGAAGCGTGCCGCCTGGCGTTTATAATGTTTTATCTGTTTGTACCAAAAATGGGCACAACACTCTTCGGAAGTTTTTTGAAGAGATAAAAGTTAAGAAAGCAAATTGAAAATGAGGATTATCTAACAAAAACTCCAAATAACAGAAAGTAAATTGCACAAAAGACAGCAATTTAGAGTGGTTCGGCGTTTCGCCTACGTCCACTATGAAGTTTAATGATTTTATTGCTCGATACTTGAAGATCACAATTTCTTATAGTGTAGTACAACATATTTTATGATTTAAGTCTGAATCTAAGGCAGCAATGGTGATCTGGAGTAAATCTGGCAGGGTCTGGGCGCTCTTTAGCTTTTAAAATTGTCCGACCTCTTTTCTGAATGACCAGGGGCTCTATTTATAGGCGTAGGAGGCTGATATTTTGCCTAAATTTCGGGAGACTACATCTGGCACGTGAGGGGGCCCACGCACCCGTCTTTAGGAAATCTGGGCCCACTTCGGGATCGATTCGAACACCGTTCGAATCGATCAAGAAAACGTTCAACCGAGCTGAAATTTGGTGTGGACATTCTTCAACATGTGCGCAAGCTTTTGTGAAAATTTCACAGCATTTGGACTTATGGATCTCGACATATGGTTGATTCAAGATGATGATCTTCGCCAGACTACTTCGTTCGAATCGATTCATTCAAATCGATTGCTTCGAATCGATGGTGTTACGCACTTTCGTGATGACGTGGAGCGCAATCTTCATATCGATCCACCTTTTTCGCCGAGTGGATCGAGTCGTTCCGTAGACTTCGCTGCTTTGACTCGATGGATTCGAAGGCATCAATAATACCTGGATTCGAACAGGACTTTGCTCGTATCGATCGTGATATGCTTCGATCGATACAAAGTCAATGTAGCTGGATGGATTCGAAACAAGGCACCTCGATGGACTCGAACATACCACTTATGCATGGATTCGAAGCAGAGCATCCTATTGGGTACGAAGCAGGGCGTCTTTATAGATTCGAACAATTGCCATATTCGATGGATACGAACTAGGGATGACTGAGGGATTCGAACATGGCTCCGGCCGATGGATACGAAATGGGTGTTGCTGATCGATACGTGGTCAGACCATTTGGTGGATATGAAAGCATTTCGATACGAAGTCAAGCTCTTCTGATGGGTATGAAGTTGACGACGGTTAACTAATGCGAATCGAGTCTAACTACTGATGGACTCGAACAGAGATGTTGCCTATGGATTCGAATAAGGGTATTCTTCTTCTTCATTTTGCATCGATGATAACTCAAGCATACGAACTCGGATTGTCTTGAAATTTGGAATGCTGGCTTTCCTGGCCTCGCTTGTCATGTTTGAGCAATTGTGGCTCATTCTGGACTCGGATAAAATTCACCGATATCCATGGTGAGCCTGTGTATAACCGATCTCTAAGACGAACCGTCATTGGTCACTAGTCCAGTTCTTGGTGTCACGGCCTTACCAAAAGGCGGGATAACATTTGCCCCCCCCCCCAAGTACGTCTTGTGTGAACATGACGTGCTTTGAAATGCTGCATCCTTCATCCTGAAAAAGCTCTATCTAATTCATTGAGTAGTTGCTATCTTTTCGTCAAAAGATGTAACCTTCGATTGATTTCCAGTAATATGAATGTTGATTTGCTGATTGCTAACTATTATGTAGTGCATTGTTGTAGCCGAGCGCCGAGTGCTAACGATTTGTTGTTCACTTTGTACACGTTGCACGCTTACAAATTGTCGTCAGTTTATGGAATCGAATACTGTATCGATCGTCTCTTGGACCGATATAGAAGTTCGATAGATTGCTCTCGAATTAGCGTGCACTGCTTTGATGGATACGAAAAAAAAATTGATGGGTACGAAATTCCGGTTCATATCGATGAGTTCTTGTCGCTGTGGGTCAAGCATTGATGGATTCGAATTGATGATTTCGAATCAATGGAGTCGAGTGTTTTTAGGACTATCTTTATTTTGCATTTCGTATCGACGAACTCGAGGTATGATGGACGGAGTCGAATCGATTGGTGGTTTCAACTTGGTGGGCGCAAGTGTCTATTTCGTCTCGATCAAATGCTCAGGTCGATGGATTTGAATAGGGCACTTCGAATCGATGTTGAACTTTCTCACTCGTTATGGCCGGTCATTTGTACCGGGATGCGAATCGTCACATGAACCACTATAAATACCGAGGTCTTATTCACTTTTTCACTTTTGTTCTGTTTCCTTGCGCGTCCAAATCGATCCTAGATCTCGAGAACAAAATTGAACAAACTGCTCTCTCCTTCGAATCGAACTAGCATCCAAATCCTTCTTAATCCAACTTTACATTTAGGTAGGCAATTTGACTAAGTATTTGAGGTTCAAAGATTCGAAACCCTCTACCATTCCTGTTCGTGTCGATCTTGATGGAGTCGAAATCGAGAATGAAACCAAGAGAGGTTGTTTGGAGAAGAAGAAGTATAGAGGAGAAAGGCAGGATCTTTCTTTCGTGTCGATCTGGAATGATAGTAGTCGAATCGATTTGGGAGATGAAATTTTGCCATGGCGTTCGCATCGATCTGGATGCATGAAGTGGAGGATTGGGGGTCGGGTCGATCACAAATGGTGATATGTCGTATCGATCCGTTGAGATCGATACGTGGAGTTGCCCCTTGTGATCGATACGAAACTTTTGCTCCAACGATCGATACGAAGCCTGTGTAACTTTAACGATGTGAAGTTTTATTTCTAGAGATCGATTCGAAACCCAGACCGATGATGGATACGAAACCTAGGGTTCCTGATCGATTCGAAAGTTCTGTTGTGATCGATGCGAAATGTATCGATTTGTCCGAGATCAATTTGAAAATAATGCTTCTCTGGTCGATTCGAAATTAAAACCCCGACCTTGATCGATACGAACAAAGCCTCATGGATACGAGCTTTTACACGATCGATAGCATGGTTCCGACGAGCTTCATCCTTGCATATTTAGACTGAACTTGTTAAACTGCATACTTGACTGTCCTGGGAAGCTCGTCGATGGAACTGTATATTGACAAAACAAACTCCAACTTGACTCGAATTTTATGGGTTTGGATGGTATGGTTGTGACGGTCAGCGATGACGGTCACTCCGACTGGGTTTTCGAATTTCTTGTTGTTCTCATACTTTCTTCAACTATGCTGAATTTCCTAAGTATTAGCTGCACTGCACTGCACAACACACACTTTACACGGGGAAATGAACGGGTTTTTCATTTTCTTAACGTTACTTTCTGATAAGTTAGTCAGTGATGGAATCCTCGAGCTCTCAGCAGCAAGAGATTCAGAGTTCTCCCCCTCCGGTCCTCGAAATTCCAGACATCCCAGCAGAGATAGTAGATCCAGCTCCTAACGAGCTGCAAGATGCTATATTTATTGAGGACCCTATAGATTCCGTCCAATCCAATATTTCTGAAAACTTGTTGGGCAGGATATGCACAAGACACAACATTTCTTCGGACGATGTGCTATTACCGGGATCTAGTGACAGACCTCACTGTCCACCCAAAGGGTACACCGCCTTTTATCGCCATGCTTGTGCGGCTGGAACACTCCCTCCATTCAATCAATACATTAGGGAGATGTTATCATTTCTTGGAATTGCTCCCTCTCAATTACACCCCAACGGGCACGCGCTACTGAACAGTGCGTTCATCGTATTTATGGACCATCTCTTCCGTCCACCAAGGCCAACGGAAATCAGATACCTATTTAATTTCAAGAGTAGAGGTGATAGTCCATCCTTTAAGTTTTTTGAGGCAGTCAGGAATTGCCAGGTTATAACCGAAGCTTGGACCAGACTCGACTACTTCAAGAACGAATGGTTTTATATCTAGTGTCCTGCAGGTTTTGCCAGGCGGTGGCTGTCTAGGCGTAAGTGTCGTAACCCATCGATGATTTCCTTGACTAATGGTTTTTTGGCACTGGTATTGACATCCTATTTTTCTTACAGCCATTATCTCCAGACCCGACGGCGGGTGTTACAAGGGCATAGTTCGGAGCCTTCAAGAGATCCTGAGCGATTTGAGGCACATCGACTTGGTGTTGACTGACTATAACTTAAGAGCTCTTGGCTTGATTGAAGTAAATCAAAGCATAGTCACCGAAGGGATGCTGAGGCCTGTTCCAAAGAAGAAGAAGAAGAAGAAGAAGAAGAAAATGGCGAAGAAAACGCTCGGAGTCGTGATAACCGAAGTGAGCGACGAAGAACGGACTCACACAGACGTTGAGCCGATGGCTGATTTTTCGGGCAATTTTGAAGAATTGGGAGAGAGACGGAATAGCAAGGCTGTCGTTTCCAAAAAACTTAAATCTAAGGGATGGAAGTCTGTAAATGTGTCTCCTCCCACTTTCGGAATCATAATTTCTGAGGCCGCCCCTTCTCAATCGAGAGATATTTTCAAAGGGCTTGGTGTTCGGCAGATGGAGATCGGTGAGAGCTCGGGGGTCGAACATCATGAAACAAGTGCTGAAGTTTTAATTCCGACACTGCCCGAAGCCACTGCCGCGGTTGATCTCCAGCCTGTCCCTACTTATAATCCGGATCAGCCACAGTTGTGTCCCATCGGAGCATCTGTCTCTGCACCTGCCCACACTTCGGGTCATGCTAAGGAAGGTATTTGAACATCCCCCGCACATACTTAGAGTGGTGAATCTGAAGCAATACATTCAGCTAACAATCTTTGCTTTTTCTCATTCAGTGACCGAGGCTGTTATCTCTGCGCCTCTTGTATCTCAAGTCCTTTATCAAGCGCAGGAGGCCATTGTTACCGAGGCGATTATGACAGCTACCGTGGTCGGCGAAGGGGGAGAAACGAGCATGTTATCTTTCGATGCTCAGATGATTGAGGAACTTCTTAGTCAATCCAGCGACCCCTTCGCAGATCCATCCTTTGCCATGAGCGGGGTTACTCCAGCAATTAGCTCCTTCATGCCAGCCACCAGTGCGTCCAGCGTGGCCCAAGCACCTCGTGAGGATGAGATTCTTGCCGAGATCAATGCTGAGATGGCGGCTGTGATAGCAGGTAGTATTTCTGGGGGTGGCATGGCACCGTCTGGCCCAGCTCCATTAATGATGATATCGCCGGGTGGCACTGTGGTTATCGCAAGTGCTCCTGCTCCACTTCCTGTTACAGCTCCTATGCCTTCAATTCCATCCTCCAAAAGAATTTCTGTCGCCTCGAGCTCCGAGGAGGATGTCGACATCATGCCACAACCGGGAGACAAACCGGAGAAGAGCAAAAAATTGCGGAGGAAGTCGGGTAGCGGATCCAGCGGTACTACCCCGAAAAAGAAATCGAGGAAGAAGAAAGATTGAGCGCTTCTTTAGTTCGCTCTGTCGTATTCGGGGGTAGCGCTTTGTTTTTTCTTTTTGGTTTTCTATAGCCGTGTATAGATGCGGGCTCGGCCCCCGCTAGTAGGAATTTTTGAATTAGCTTGTAATTGGATTCCTTTTGTTGATAATTGAAATGAAAACATATTCTCCTTTGTCTTCAATTCAATATTTGTTTTGGTTCTGCCCACAGCCTTGGGGATAAGCCGTAATAGGCGTTGTGCGAAATTATCCACGGTTTAGTGTTAACATCCATACTTTGGGGATTTATATATCTGTGTCAGTTGTTGATCATGCATCTTTATGTTTTCGATTTGTGTCCACGCTCTGGGGATTTAGAGTTGATTTTTGGTTAATAACTCGGTACACGAACATGTGATGTAACTCAGTTGAGGTGCGGTTGAAGTCGTTTGGCGGACAGAACCTCCTTGAAACCGCATTCAGTTATTTATTCTCCGGTTCACGCTTTCAGACTCTGGATTTCATTAACGCTTATACCCAGCTCGCGCTCTCGGAGTACTTTGGGGTTTGCTTTATGTTTATACTCTGTCTCGCACTCTGGGAGGACGGAGTGGTTTAATGTTTATACTCCGTCTCGCACTCTGGGAGTACGGAGTTGTTTTAATGTTTATACTCCATCTCGCACTCTAGGAGTACGGAGTTGACGTATGTTTACACTCCGTCTCGCACTCGGGGAGTACGGAGTTGATACATGTTTATACTCCGTCTCGCACTCTGGGAGTACGGAGTTGACGCATGTTTATACTCCGTCTCGCACTCTGGGAGTACGGAGTTGACGTATGTTTACACTCCGTCTCGCATTCTGGGAGTACAGAGTTGACGTATTTTTACACTCCGTCTCGCACTCTGGGAGTACAGAGTGGTTTAATGTTTATACTCCGTCTCGCGTTCTGGGAGTACGGAGTTGAGTGAGGGATTGTCGTGTATCAGCCCATTTTTAGCCTTGATGTGATGGCTTGCCCCCGAGCTCGGGTTTCACTTAGCGAATGGCCGGTCATATCACAGCCACTCCCTACTTGAATAAATTCCACTGCATGATGGAATTTAGCTCTCCGTGCATCGTGATGTCGTATATTGTATTCAATGAATCACAGCTCTGGCTCGAAGAAATGGCATTTTATTGCTGTCATGTGTAATAGCGACGGAGGCTCTCGCTGTTCCAGGCCCTTGGCAAATCAAGTCCGTCAACTATCGATAGTTTGAATGTGCCATCTCCGAGTCTTTGTGTAATCACATATGGTCCTTCCCAATTTGGTTTCATGTGTGAAGGGACCGGATAGATTCTCTTGAGGACGAGATCGCCGAGTTCAAAGGTTCGAGGTCGAACTTTGGCATTGTACAATCGGGCGACTCGACTTCGATGTGCGGCCGCTCTCAAATCGGCCTCTTCCCGCTTCTCATCCAGTAGATCCAAAGATTTAGCAAGCAATATAGCGTTTGTTTTCGGATCATAGTAAGTCACGCGATGGGAAAACACTTCCATCTCGACTGGAATAACGGCTTCTGAGCCATAAGATAGGGAAAATGGGGTGTGCCCGGTCGCAGTCTTGTGGGTCGTTTGATATGCCCATAAGGCCATAGGAAGTTCATCAACCAATTTGCCCCCAGCCTTTTCCAGTCATTTCTTTAGAATGGATTTTATGACTTTATTGACAGCGTCGACCTGACCGTTTGCCTGAGGATGTGCGACTGTCGAGAATTTCTTATGGATATGAAACCGTTGACAGAAATTCTTGAATTCCGCACTACTGAATTGGGCTCCGTTATCGGTGATGATGGTATTCGGGAGTCCAAATCGACAGATAATGTTGCGAACTACGAAATTGATTACTTTCTTTGTCGTAATGGTTGCGAGGGGTTCAGCTTCAGCCCATTTGGTGAAGTAATCAACTGCAACAATGGCATATCTTGCCCCACCTTTGGCCAGAGGTAGTGTGCTGATGATATCGATACCCCACATTGCAAATGGCCAGGGACTGACCATTTGGGTTACTCGGTAGGTGGGGCTCTTGGAATTCGGGCGTGTTTCTGGCACCTATCGCGTTTTCTGGCATAGTTCGCTGCATCTCGGTTCACAGTTGGCCAGTAGTATCCGTATCGGAGTATCTTCTTAGCGAGAGCTTGCCCACCGACGTGATCGCCACATTCTCCTTCGTGTACGTCATGTAACACTCGTTTGATTTCATCGTGCGCGATACATCGGAGGAGAGGAACAGAATACCCTCTTCTATACATGACTCCGTTCTGAATGATGAACCGCGAAGCTTTTCGTAGAATTTGTCTTTTCTCATTCCTACGCTCAGGCAGCGTCCCATTCTCGATGTAATTTCGGTACGGAGTCATCCACGATTCTCTACTGGGAGCGGTTTCACACACAAAATTCATCTCTATTTGATCAATGCTTGGGGAGGACAAAGTTTCGACGGGGACAAGTCCCATTTGCTGTGCTTCACCTATACTTGCCAGCTTTGCTAATGAGTCAGCCTTCTGATTATGTTCTCGGGGTATATGGTAAATAGCATAGTAATCAAATTGACTTAGTGCTTCTTGAACTCGTGCTAGATAGGCAGCTAGTCGTCGATCCTTGGCCTGATATTCGCCCCGAACTTGATATACAACTAACTAGGAATCACAGTAGATTTCCACAGCAACAATCTTCAGATCACAAGCAAGTTTTAACCCGGCAAGCAAAGCTTCGTATTCGGCTTCATTGTTGGTTGCGCGAAATTCGAACCTCAGAGCGTAGCATATGGATCGGCCTTCGGGAGTTTCAAGTACTATTCCGGCACCCGAACACTGATCGTTCGATGCACCATCGGTGTGCAGCTTCCAAATGCATTTAGGAGGTATAGAGGTTTCAGGAAGATCCTCTGAAACAGTGAATTCAGCTATAAAATCCGCTAGGACTTGTCCTTGAATGGCTCTTCGCGGGGCATAAGTGATATCAAATTGACTCAGTTCAATGTTCCACTTGAGTAGCCTACCAAACGTCTCAGGCCGTGTGAGGACCTGTCATAACGGCTGATCGGTGTACACAGTAAGGGAATGAGCTTGGAAATAAGGGCGAAGCTTCCTTGAGGCAATGACCAGGCAGTACGCCAGTTTCTCTAGTCTTGGGTAATTTCTTTCAGCTCCTGTCAGCCGTTTACTAACATAGTAGACCGGTTTCTGCACTCGGTCTTCTTCCCGAACTAAAGCAGCGCTGATTGCATGCTCTGATACTGCCAGATAAAGGTACAATTGCTCGTGGTCAATCGGCTTTGACAAGATCGGTGGTGTGGAAAGATGTTGAACCAGCGATCGGAATGCGTCTTCACACTCCATGGTCCATTCAATATTTCTCTTTCCTTTCCGGATCAGATCGAAGAAAGGAATGCATTTATCGGTGGACTTTGAAATGAACCTGCTCAATGCTGCTACTTTCCCATTGAGACTCTGGACTTGTTTTATGGTTCTTGGAGTTTGTAGGTTCCTTATCGCCCAGATCTTTTCGGGATTTGCTTCTATTCCTCGAGCGTTAACGATGAACCCGAGGAACTTTCCAGAGGCAACACCGAAATGACACTTTAATGGATTAAGCTTCATTTCATATTCTCGAAGGATGCAGAATATCGAATCTAAATCTCTGACATGATCTGTGGAGAATCGAGATTTTACTAGCATGTCATCCACATAAACCTCCATGGTCTTCCCGATCTGGTCGGCGAACATCCGGTTGACCAAGCGTTGGTATGTTGCTTCGGCGTTTTTTAGGCCAATGGGCATGACTCTGTAGCAGTAGAGTCCCAGATCGGTCACGAAACTGGTATGTTCTTGATCAGGCAAATGCATAGGTATTTGATTGTAGCTAGAATAAGCATCCATGAAAGATAATAATTCATGCCCAGATGTTGAATCTACGAGCTGGTCAATTCGAGGAAGTGCAAAACTATCCTTTGGACAAGCCTTGTTTAAGTCAGAGTAGTCAATGCAAGTTCTCCATTTCCCATTCGGTTTTCGAACCAGTACGGCATTGGACACCCATTCTGGATACAAAGCATCTCGGATGAACCCATTTGATCATAACTTATCAACTTCCTCTTTAAGGGCGACAGATCTCTCTGGATCCATACCACGCCTTTTCTGCTTGACCGGGACATACCGCGGATCAATATTCAGGGAGTGACTTGCGATGTTCGGCGAGATCCCGCACATATCAGAGTGTGTCTAGGCGAAAACGTCGAGATTCGCCCGGAGAAATTCAACCAATTCCTGTTGTGTCTGTTTGCCCAGTTGAGATCCATCTTTTAGCATCCTCGAATCATCACCCTCACTGATTGGGACGTCCACAGTCAGTTCGGCCGGGGAAGCTTGATTCTCTTTAGATTCGTTTTTATCTTCATTATCTCTAGGGTTAAGGTCTTTATGGAATTGGTCGTGGTGCCCGGGCCGGGGCCCAAGCACTAATTGTCAATTATCAGCAAAACGGACGCAGAGAGATTCCTCTACGCCCTTTCCTTTCTCCTTTCATTGTACTCCTCGCAGTTCAGCAACATAGCAGGCCCACGCCGCTGCCTGATCTCCTTGAATGACTCCGACCCCGTGATCAGTGGGGAACATCAGAGTTAAGCACCATGGGGCGATGGCTGCCCTGAACTCAGCAAGGCCCGGTCGGCCCAAAAATGCATTATAAGAGGAATCAATGTCCAAAACGACAAACTGCAACATCCGGACTCTCCGGCGTTCTCCAATCCCCAACTCCACTGGTAGTTCCGTCACTCCAGTGGGTATTGTAGCACTTCCATTGAAGCCGTGGACTCGAGATTGGCAAGGTTTTAAGTCCTTCCCTTCCATTTTTATTAAATCATAAGCCCGTTTAAGTAAGATGTTTACGGAGCTCCCACTGTCAACCAGGATCCTCTTCATCCAAGCAGGACCTACCTGGGTAGATATGACTAGTGGGTCGATTGTGGGGGCTTCGACCTTATCAGCGTCTCGGCTTCTAAATATGATATCATCAGACATTGTCTTCTGTTGTTTGGCCGGAGCCCCATCTTCACAATTACTGCAGCATTCAAAGTCTGCATACTTGATAGAGCTAGCATACGACTCCATTTCCCTCCAACTTCTGTCTGCTGGGTGGGGACCACCACTTATTGTGTTTATAACTAGCCTTCCGCCCGTACGAGCAAGTTCTTCCAGTCTTTCTTGATTTTGCACACGATTTTGATTTGAAGGGCCCGCACCACCAGACTGCGGCGCCCGCACAAACTGATCTAACTTTCTCTCCCTAATCAACTTTTTGATGAGGTCTTGCAAATGTCGACACTCATTGGTATTATGGCCGTAACTCTCATGGAACCTACAAAACTTCCCTGTTTGAACCTGCCTCTCCGACGAGGGCTTCGTAGTAGGCTTCTTATATTGCATAGTGTTGCAAGTTTGCAGGTACACATTTTCCAATGACGTATTCAGCGGCGTGTAATTATCAAACATTGGAGCCCTACGTCTTGGGCCTCGTTCTGATCTCTTTTCTTATTTTGACCATTGTTGCCTCTCGGCTGGGTTTGTTTGTTCTGTATATTGGACTGAACTTTTCCGGAACTCTCACCGGACTGCTTAACTGCTACGTTACTTTGTATCCCTTTATTTCTGGGCCTCGCATCGTCCTGCTTCCTAGACTATTTCGCGTCCTCTTGCCGTAAGAATTGAGCGGCTTCAGAGTAGAAATGGTCCAACAATGCGGGTGGTTTCCCAGCTAACCAATTTCCAAACTCATAATCGGGATCGATCCCTTTGGTTAATGCCATCAAGATTGAGTTATCGTTGGGATTACTAATCTTCACACATGCTGCGTGGAATCTTTCCAAATAACGCCTGAGTGTCTCTTCATGAGCTTGGGTGACATTAGAAAGGGTGTTAACGTCTTTAGGTCTAGCGACATGCATACGAAACTGTTCGACAAATTTCTTAGCCAGTTGATCGAACGAGGAGATAGATCTAGGTGGCATCCTTGTAAACCACATTGTTGCGATTCCTCCCAAAGAGATGGGGAAACTTTGGCATTTCACTGCATCATCAGCCCTTTCTGCGCTCATTGACCACTCATATTTCAAAATATGTTGATTGGGGTCACTACTTTCTTCGTACATTGGGAGAGTTGGCATTCTGAATCGCCGAGGGGGATCAGCGTATAATATCTCATCTGTGAAAGGAGTATGACTACGGGAGATTCCCCAGTCGTCATTGGTAAGCCCTTGACTTTCGCGAATCATCTGACGTATCATGGTTGAAATATCGGGCATCGTCGCATTCTGTGCATGCTGAGCTAAGGTGTGGTCGGGTTCCACAGTGCGAGTTTGGACCGGACGCTGTCGATGGCCCATGTCTCGCCTCCTTGGCTCGGCATCTTCCAGGACGTATGGTTCAGGAGTACGCCAACGTTGCTAATTATTCGGATCTGACAGATTTCGGGTATCAACCCTTGTTTCTACCGCGGCGGTTGTAGTGCGATTGTCCAAGGTATACTGTGGAACAGCACCTCCTCGTGATGAGGGCCCGGTCTGGAAGCTGGTTGATGGTCTAACCCTCAACTGTCCTACGGTCAAGGCAGGTTGATATTCGGTAGCTTGTGTGTGACTCACGTCTAATCGGGGACGTGTAGATCTGCCGTGATAGTTAGATGAGGCGGAACTTTCCGTGGACGAGTGGGAAGCATCATCCCTCCTGGTCCTCCTGCGCCTTCGGCAGTTTAATTGGTTGGTCAATTCAACGTTAGCGCGCAACCGTTCAGTTAATTGTTGCCGACTTTGAGTCAGTTCTTGGAGCAACACTTGGAACTCTTGTCTGGTGACTGGTCCTGACGGATCTGAGTGAGCAGTGTTGTCTAGATTGGATAGCGACTGCTGCGTAGGATTCTGTCTATCCCGACCTTCTTGATCAGCAGCTGTAGAGGCAGTTCTTGTGCTAACCATCTTGAGTGGTGGAGTCCTTGCCTAGACATTATGCAAATCTGAATAGGATGGAAGGATTCCGAATTAGAGATCTGGATCTTCCTCTTGGATTTATGCAATCCGGTGTCGATGGGAGATCCAAGGAGCGGGAGAAAAAAACTGGTTTTTCTCAGTGAAAGCACCAAAGTGTTTGTACCAAAAATGGGCACAACACTCTTCGAAAGTTTTTTGAAGAGATAAAAGTGAAGAAAGCAAATTGAAAATGAGGATTATCTAACAAAAACTCCAAATAACAGAAAGCAAATTGCACAGAAGACAGCAATTTAGAGTGGTTCGGCGTTTCGCCTACGTCCACTATGAAGTTTGATGATTTTATTGCTCGATACTTGAAGATCACAATTTCTTATAGTGTAGTACAATAGATTTTATGATTTAAGTCTGAATCTAAGGCAGCAATGGTGATCTGGAGTAAATCTGGCAGGGTTTGGGCGCTCTTTAGCTCTTAAAATTGTCCGACCTCTTTTCTGAATGACCAGGGGCTCTATTTATAGGCGTAGGAGGCTGATATTTTGCCTAAATTTCAGGAGACTACTTCTGGCACGTGAGGGGGCCCACGCACCCGTCTTTAGGAAATCTGGGCCCACTTCGGGATCGATTCGAACTCCGTTCGAATCGATCAAGAAAACGTCCAATCGAGCTGAAATTTGGTGTGGACATTCTTCAACATGTGCGCAAGCTTCTGTGAAAATTTCATAGCATTTGGACTTATGGATCTCAAGATATGGTCGATTCAAGATGATGATCTTCGCCAGACTGCTTTGTTCGAATCGATTCATTCGAATCGATTGCTTCGAATCGATGGTGTTACGCGCTTTCGTGATGACGTGGAGTGCAATCTTCGTATCGATCCACCTTTTTTGCCGAGTGGATCGAGTCGTTCCGTAGACTTCGCTGATTTGACTCGATGGATTCGAAGGCATCAATAATACCTTGATTCGAACAGGACTTTGCTCGTATCGATCGTGATATGCTTCGATCGATACAAAGTCAATGTAGCTGGATGGATTCGAAACAAGGCACCTCGATGGACTTGAACATACCACTTATGCATGAATTCGAAGCAGAGCATCCTGTTGGGTACGAAGCAGGGCGTCTTTATGGATTCGAACAATTGCCATATTCGATGGATACGAACTAGGGATGACTGAGGGATTCGAACATGGCTCCGGCCGATGGATACGAAATGGGTGTTGCTGATCGATACGTGGTCAGACCATTTGGTGGATATGAAAGCATTTCGATACGAAGTCAAGCTCTTTTGATGGGTATGAAGTTGACGACGGTTGACTGATGCGAATCGAGTCTAACTGCTGATGGACTCGAACAGAGATGTTGCCTATGGATTCGAATAAGGGTATTCTTCTTCTTCATTTTGCATCGATGATAACTCAAGCATACGAACTCGGATTATCTTGAAATTTGGAATGTTGACTTTCCTGGCCTCGCTTGTCATGTCTGAGCAATTGTGGCTCATTCTGGACTCGGAAAAAATTCACTGATATCCATGGTGAGCCTGTGTATAACCGATCTCTAAGACGAACCATCATCGGTCACTAGTCCAGTTCTTGGTGTCACGGCCTTTCCAAAAGGCGGGATAACATCATCCATATTCCGATCGGAATGGAATATATATCGGGAGCCAATTCGATCGTATTTGGAAGGTAGGTTTTCGAATCGAATTATTTAAATTTAAAATTCACTTAAACAGATTTCTACTAGGGGTGGGCACGGTCGGTTAATCGATTTAATCGGTTAAAATTTTCGGTTAACCGTTAAAGTTGGTTCAGTTCGGTTAACCGGTTTCGGTTAAATTCGGTTCTGATCTACCGACCGAACCGGTTAAAATTAACCGCGGTTAACCGGTTCATTTAATCAGTTAACTGACTAGTTTGAACGGTTAACCGTTGACCAGTTAACCATTCAAACTTGTCGGTTAACCGTTAAATAAAGCGGTTAACCGACTAAACAACATCATATCCTCATTTAAAATTTTAAATAGTAATGATTGAACAGAGTCATTGAATGATAAACATTCAGTTACATACATACATTTACACACATTACACTGTACACACACATACAATACACTACACACCCAATGCAATGATGCATATTACACAATACATTACAGATATACATTCAATTACAATGCAATGAAATACTGAATAACCACCAGTCTACCCCTATATACTTAAGTTCTTACTCGGTCACTCTCATTTCATAGTTACTTCATACATTAATAGTTCATAGTTCTTACATTACAATGGACTAACTCAAATTTAGATTACATTACATTAATACAACATGTAGGGTGTCAACAACTACAACGTCAAACTCCTAGTCAGTCTATAGTCTCCACTCTCTATTCTTCAACTTCACTACTTGATACTTCAGTCTCCACTTTCTATTCTCCTAGTCTGTCCAAACAAAAGTTATTATTTATATTAACAAACCTGCAATGCAACTGAATATGAATACACCATATTAATGAACATGAATACTGACCAGAATATGAATATTAATGAACTGAATATGAATATAATTATTATATTAGCACCACTCAAGAGTTTAAAATGCTAAAAAGGAACGATAAGAAAAAATAAACTTATATAGGAACAACTAATGCAGTACTTGAAAGTGGATATAATAGAGAAATAATACATGTAAAACTTGCACATACACTAAGTTGGTTGCACCTGAACTTGAACAAATAATTGACAGTGGAAAATAACCAACCATAAACCAAAACAGAAAACACTACACAAATTCATCTTGTACCTAAGCTTGGAATATAAAATAGTATGACGTTGTTCATTTGTATACAGATATACAATTTATATACTTAAATTTCTGGTCAAATATTTTGGTATAAACCGTTTTATAGACCGCTTATAAACCATTTACTGCCCCATAATCCTATATGAATTTAAAATACCGCATATCTTATAAATTGTTTTCAATAAATATCAAATACCGCACAACTTTGGCATGTATGAATTTAAATCATTTATTTAGGAATGGAATGGAAGCTTCTAAGTAGTTTCCACTAATTAAATTTATTTGTGATGGCATGCGCGTGTCAAGGTTATTTTATGTTGAACCAATAAAGAGAAGTTTGTACATGTTTTGGCATGCATACCAGGTTTGATTCACATTGGTTAGGCTACTGGATCAAGCTTTAGACTGTGGCACACGACTTAGTAGGGTGAGAGTGTAGCTTTAGTGTGTTATAGAAAAGACGATGATGCCTCGATTAATAGTTGATGGTCAGACGATGGGAAATATGGTGGTGGAAGTGGCTGATGAGTGTAATAAATATGGACTTTCAAAAAATAGTAAATTCATGCAGATAATACCATGACTTCCCTTCATTCTGTCTTTAGCGAAAATCCATAAGGAATTTTCACCACATGCAAACACTGAAGCATAGAACCCATCATTAAATATAAGCTATTAGGACTGTAAGGGATTCTTGGTCATTATTACCTAGAACGTAACACAGCATATTTATCTTTACACCTAGTTCAAACAAGTTAAAAGCCAGTAACAGAAAAGCAGCTACCGATGAGTTCAGAGACAGAAATTTTAAAGTCAAAGAAACTTAACCAAATTATAGTAGTAAAACCTAGAAGCATCACCCTTGAAAGCATAGCTGATAACAGCTCACACCAGTATGACATCAAGTGAAACCATTCATCTAAAAGAAATTACTCACAAAATATTCATGAATACGCATGAACTCCCCAAAATAATGATATTTTTTTTTATTTTTTATAAGTGAAATCCCACATTCCAAAGCATATAATAAAACATGGATTTAAGACACTACGTGCTTCTTTTTATAACAAATCAAATGAGAAATAAACAAAAAAATTAAGAAACTTAATATGTGTTAGCAAAACTTTATGGCTAACAAGAGTCGCTGATCAGATCTAAAATTCTCCAAATATTTATTCCAATTGAACAAACGATTGCTATTGATATATATTAAACAAATGTTGTTATACTAACTTAGAAATTAAACAAACAATTCCAGATCCCCTTTTTTTGCAAATGATTTCAATAAACAATGTACTGTTATACTAAGTTGATATGATATGTGAAACTATTATAATCGTTCTATGATTCTAGTATAGGAATTATACACTCAATAAAAACTAAATAAAACAGAACAAAACTAAAACATACATAAGTAAAACTAATAAAACTCACGTTCTTCCTTTTTTTACTAGCAATCACCATAGCACAAATGAGTCAAATCGACAGCTAGGGAGAAAAGAATTGAGGGAAAGGGGGTGGCGTTGCAAATTTATGTTGATCGATCTGAATTTGGAAGGTTTATTAAAAGACGAAATTTGTAGATTTGGATTTTTTAGGGAACGAGATAAATGCTGAAAGAGGCGAGCATGAGAACAATACTGAAATTTAGGGTTGGTTATGCGATATTAGGTGTGGGTCGGGTTGTGTAATGTGGTTAATACGTAACCGTGGAAAAATATTTTCGGTTAAACGATTAACCAATATACTAATGTGGTTAACCGTTAACCGAACCGAATTTGGTCGGTTAACATCGGTAGGTTAACCGAATGTTCGGTTAACCGATTTAGTCGGTTAATGCGGTTCGGTTAAAGTCGGTTGAGTCGGTTAAGTCGGTTAACTCGGTTAAATGCCCACCCCTAATTTCTACGCGTTTTAGCTTGCCCCGGACAAACCGTAAATCCGATTGACACGAAATTTAAAATCCTACGAAAATTTAAAATTACGGATCCGATGAAACTAGTTTCGTCGAAATCCTAGACTGTTTGAAAAATGACTATTTTTACACGTTAATTAAATATTAAAATATTCAATTTCTAAAAATTAACCTTTTTATCAATTTTAAAAGTTATGTAACATCATTCTAATTCAATTAGAATTTAATTCAACTTTATAAATCATTTTTATTCATATTAAATCCAATTTCCAATTATTTCAGCAATTTCAAATATTAAATTAATTATTTAATTATCCAATTAAATCTAGATATTCGAAATAAAATCCATTCAGCAAATAAAATTAACTTGTGAATATTTAAAATCAATTAAATATATGAATTTCAAATGACAGAAATTCTGGGTCGTTACATCCGCCTTTTCCATAAAGAAGTATTAATTAAGTGGCCTGATGAAATTCCGTGTGATATCAGCTAGGAGGTACCAGAGAGGGGTCGACCTTGGGTTAGGTATCAAATGATGGGGACATGCCTAAGATATAGGTATTAAATGGTCAGAGTCTGCCCAATTCCCATTGAAAAGGTATTAAGTGGTGCAACGGCCCGGAATTTTGAACACTTCGTATTTAAATATCTGAAATATTTAAATATTTGTACCTTGGATTAAATGTGAATAAATATGATTTTATAACCTTGTTATCCCCATTTTTAATTAATAACTAATGCTGGAAAACTTGTTTTTGAAATGTGTTTTCAAAAATATATACTTTGAAGAAATATTGAAAATATGACTGAAAAACGTTTTATTAAAAATCAACATTTTATTCAATAAAAGTTAATCAAACTTCTTGGACCTTTGTAACAAACAAATTATATAAACACAATTATAACCATTAATTCATCTTTTTTCATAAGTAAAACTAATTAAATCATAAGATAAAATAAGGGGACAACGACCCTTAATTTAGGAAAGGCTTGTGCTTAGGTATGGAAAGCATGGTGTGTAAGAGACAAGGGCTTACATGCATGGTAGGGGAGACTTTTGGGGCATCTTTGGTCATTTTCCATAAATTCCTAAGCCTATAAATAAGTGGACAAGACTTTTCATTTTGGTTTGCTATTTCACTAAAAAGAAATCAACATCTTCACCCCTTTCTATTCTCCTCTTCAATTCTTCAAAACTATATCAAATTAACTCCACTCTCTATCAAACTTCACCAAAGGTCTTAGAACATCTTTAGAATACACAATAGCATCTCAAAAGTCGAAGAATGATGGAGAAAAGAGAGAAACCCTTAACGCCATGAGCAATAATGCCCCCAGGCTTGGCCATGAGCAACAATGGAGATTAGGAAGCTTGGACATGGGCTTTGGTTAAATGGTAGGAGGTTTTGGTAGTTGTTTGGTTGATGGTAGGAAGATGATTGCTAATGGTAGTAAATGGTTTGAATATAGGTGAGTTCACAGACCATATAAAATAAATATGAAGTGCTTATATGCTTGTGTTTGAAAATAATGTTGTGCTTGACTTTATATTGCTATGTTTATTGCGATTTTGTTTTGGAAAGCAATGACTTATGTAATTGATGGATATAACTTGTATGACTTCAATGGCTTACTGTATAGCCTTGAAACAAAGCATATAAGGATTAGTAGGGGACAGACTTGCTTTGGACTTCAAAAAGAAAGTGTTCATATAACAATAGTCGCCGTAGAAGCACTTTGGTGTTGTTGTGTTTACTTTGTTTTCTATTTGCTTTTCTTGCTTATATATGTTGTTTATATATTATTCCTTACTTCTTTATGATGCGATAGGAACTTGGGAATCATATACGTATATGTGATTGAATGATGTTTAAATTTGAATGTAATATGGAATTGTCATATAGCGATAGTCGCACTTTGGATCCCTCTCTTCTATATCTCTTTTTAAAACTCCATCTTTCGAATATATTTTAAATGAATGTTTTCTATACTTACAGTAGTATAAAAGTTAGGAAGAAATGAGGTTTAAAAGCTATTTTGTTTATAAAACAAAGTTAGTAAATTTATGGGCCATACAACGATAGTCGCTATGGATGCACTTTGGAAAAACAAGCTTTTAGTGAAGTTTAAAATGTTATACTTTGGACATTTTTATGAAATCTTTTCAAAAAGTTTTATAAAAGATATACAAGTATTTTATTGTGAAAATAAGGGACACATCCCTAAAATCAAACTTAATACACAAAACATCCTCCTAAAAAAAGATATAAACTACAACCATATTTTCAAATACTACAATTTTCTTACCTACAATACCTCTCTCCTCCATTGCAACAATGTTGATTCTTCATATGTGGATGTTATTTTTACATCCATAATTAAAATTTGCACCCCATTAATTATTAATCTTTAAAACGCAATAACTTTTTGTAGAAACGATGGACTAACAAACCGTTTTCACCATTAAATCAATAATTTTATTATCTTTCTAACGAGTGGCATTGTGCATATGTAAAAACAATGGTAGGACAATTATACGTAATAGTTGCAGACAATTCAGCAACTATATGCAATAATTGCAGAAATGTCTGCAATTATACACAATAGTTGCAGAAATGTCTACAATTATATGCAATAGTTGCAGACAATTCAACAACTATATGAAATAATTGCAGAAATGTCTGCAATTAAACGTAATAGTTGCAGAAATGCCTGCAATTATATGCAATAGTTGCAGACAATTCAGCAACTATATACAATAATTTCATAGTTGTCTCCAATTATATGGAATAGTTCCAGAAATGTCTGCAATTATATGCAATAGTTGCAGACAATTCAGCAACTATATACAATAATTGCATAGCTGTCTCCAATTATATGGAATAGTTGCAGAAATGTCTGCAATTATATGCAATAGTTGTAGACAATTCAGCAACTATATGCAATAATTGCAGAATTGTCTACAATTATGTGTAATAGTTTTATAAATGTCTGCTTATATGAAATAGTTGCAGACAAGTCTGCAATTATATGGTATAGCTGCATATTTGAAGAAAAATCAATGATGTTCAAAATTTGCAGAATTCTCAGCAAATATATGGAATAATTGCACCCTTACTGCAAATATGATTTTTTTTTGTATCAACAATGGATCTCATTTTAAAGATCATAAATTTTTTGATTTTTTGTTGAAAACGTTATGCTGATCTGATGTTTCAACTGGAAGTTATACGCATTTGAAATGTTAAAAACATAAAGGGTATTTGGGTCTTTTTCATGCGCGAATTTGAAAACAGGAATCAGAAACTTATTAAAAATACGGAGGGATGTTTTGTGTATTTGCAAACTTTAACAGGGATGTATGCCAAACGCACCCTATTTTAAAAGGAGTGTGAAGTTTAAACATAGTTTAAAATAAGGGGCATTTCACCAGAAGGACAAACTTTGCCGTCCAATTAGTTTCTAGGACACACGTTCAAAAAAATTACTTTCAAGGCCAAAGTCAGCAGAATAATTACTTTCAAGGACAAAGTCAGCAGTCCAACTACTTTCAAGAACATAATTTCATAGGTTTTTAGGCCCTAGAAACTAATTATTTTACGTTTTGTCCTTGAAAGTAATTATTTCAGTTGTGTGTCCTAGAAACTAATTCCACTTGCTAAAGAGGCCCTTGTGGCTAATTTCCACTTAAAATAATTTATTTTGAATTTTTAAGGTAAAGGTTTCCTTTCTTATATACAAAACTTGTTTATTTTGTTAAAGTAGTAAAAGTTTTCAAACTAATTTTAAGTAACTAATTTTAAAATAATATTTTATATAACTTATTTTATAAGTATTTTAAATAGTATTTTATTTATATATTATTTCTAACTATTTCTAACTTATATCTTTAAAAGACTATTTTGAAAGAAGGGATAAAATGTTACACTTTGAAAATGAAGGTGTAGTTAATTTGCATATGGAACAACAGTAATACTATACTTAATACTAAAAGCCGACGAGGAATACCTATCTATCAGTGGGAGTCAAGAATAAAGTGTTTAAGCAAGGCCTTGATTTACAACCACTGATCTAACTTACCTGGATTTACCCTTGAATGAGGGATAGTTTAAGTTGGAATGTCGAAAATGTGTTAAGTATACAAAACTCGATTTCTATAAGCAGTTGTTTTTAGAACTAGATAGTTGATTAGTCGACTATAAATTCTAACTTAGTAAGATAAGAAGTGTTTTGGCTTGTAGTAAACAATGTTTGAGTAATATTTGTTTTCAAACTGATTAACTATAATTAAGACTTTAATAAGGAATATTTTAAAAGAAAAGGTATATATTTAAAGTATAAATTGTTTTGGGTTTGTTGTGACAATGTTTAAATAACACTTGTCTTTAACCCTTATAAATTTAATTAAATCTTTAAAGAGGATTTTAAAGATAATGTTGTAAGTATAAATAGTTTTGGGTTTGTAGTGACAATGTTTAAATAACACTTTTGTTTGACCCTTATAAATATAATAAGATCTTTAAAAGAGTGTTTTAAAGATAATGATTAAATGTGATGTGTTTTGGGTTTATAGTAAATAATGTTTTAGTATTATTTTTTTAAACCCTTGAATTGTATTTTAAAGTGGAAAAATATTGTTAAATGATTATGAATATATTTAGATATTTAATAATGGAATTTTAAAGATATTTTGGGTTTGTTGTGACAATGTTTAAATAACACTTGTCTTTAACCCTCATAAATATAATAAGATCTTTAAAAGAGATTTTTAAAGATAATGATTAATTGTGAAGTGTTTTGGATTTGTAGTAATAATGTTTTAGTAATATTTTTTTAAACCCTTGAATTGTATTTTAAAGTGGAAAAATATTGTTAAATGATTATGAATATATTTAGATCTTTAATAATGTAATTTAAAAATAATTGCATGTATGGAACCTTTGGGAACAACGATAGAAAAAGTATATGCCTAAAATATAAAAGAGAGAAGGGGTTTATAGTAATGGTGTTTGAAGTAACATTTGTTTTTAACCTCTTCATTTTTACTTTAAAGTAAGTAAATCTTGTTAAGTGATCTCTGAATATACTTATACCGCTGAGATAAATGTATGAATACATTTTTAAGTATTGAAAGGTGTTTTAATTAGTAAAGAGTTTTAACTAATAAAGGAAGTTTTGATTAATGGAAGAAGTTTAATTAGATAAAAAGGAATTTTACTAATAAAAAGATTTTTTAGTTAATAAATGATAAATTAATTAAAAAGGGATTAAAAGTCATTTAGGTGACTTGATCGTGCTTTGTACGGATTGATAAAGCTTGTGTGTTTACTTGCTTATGAAAAGTATATGGGACTTAGTTTCCTTATGCGACCATTCTCATTATTGTTGAATATGAACAAACTCGTCAATTCAGCCTTGAAGAGACCGAGATCAGCGAGTATTTTACTTATTGAAAACCACTTCAAGACTGAGATACATGTTCTATCTCTTGGAAGTGGATTTGTTCGAGATGATGGAATCCAGTTAGGGATTCATGATTTGTTCGTGTATTGAAGACTTGTGTGAGAAACGTGACCTCGACATCGAAAATGGCTACAAACAGAGTAGGCACATAGCTAATAGGGTTTGGCTAACCTCAGAGTGTACAGATCAACTCCATTATCTAGAGTATGCTTATCGATTGTTGCTAGCGGGAGTTGATGGTATTCGGAACATGTTTTCTACATGAACCAGTTATGACTTCCTTATTTGGTATATTTTATCTAGAGATATACGAAGCTCAAAAGGTACTTTCTAACCCTTGCTAGGAGGCTTGCCTCGATATACCGAGGACCCTCCAACGTATAATCCATATACAAATGTACCTTAGCAGTTTTGGATGTACTCTAGTATTGTTGTGTGGTGAGATGCAAGCAACACGGCTAGTTTCTAATTTATATTGCTCACCATAGACATTATTAAAATATCACTAGATTTTCTTATGAAATGGTTTGGTTATCATAAGATAAAAACCCACCCGTGTTTATTTGCAATGTGGTCTTACGAAATACCTTTATTTTTTAAGGGTTTTATAAATATAAAAATCCATATGATTGAGTTTCTCACAGTAGTTTACCAGGGTGATACGAGTGTAATTTTCTTATAATGCTCGGATCAGCCCTGAGTGTATTTTCAGATTTAGTTATGGACGCTTTGGAGCTTATGCAGAGGAGATGGATGTTTACCTACCATAGGATTTATTCCCACTGCATTAATTTATGTACATATATATATCAGCAATTGTAAGAATAGGCTAATATTACTATTCAGGCTAATGATAGTACTTAGATTAGTAACCTTGAAATGCTATGTATATTAGAGTAACACTATATATTATCTGTGGATATTATATGTTATCAGTGCATTGTGAGAATCTGAAGTTTTTATTCTCCTCTTTCCTGTTTTTTTAATTTTCTTCCTTTCCATTTACCCTAACAATCGGCCTTTCTGGTAATTAGGTTCTCGACACATGAATAGTGCGAATGTATTAGTGTTGACATTCGAGGGTCAAAAAGAGCTGTCATTACAAGTGGCCTGGGTACTTTGTCTTACATTATTAGGACATGATTGACGGTAGATGCATGGGATTGGGAATGGCCTTGGGTCTAAAGTTGAGGGTGAGTTATAGAGTTGGGATAGAAAAGTGTAAGTTATAGGATTGGGCTGGGAGAGCCTTCGGGCTTTCAATTGAATGTATTTATAAGAAATATAGTTAGGATACATAAGACACGTTCTTATCTAAATTGTTTCCAAATACTATTATGGAAAGACTCGAGATTTTTAGTCATCAGACATTGTTGTTCCGACTCCATTCTCATTACAATATAGGTTAGAGAAGGCGAAGAAGATTTAGGAGATGAAGGCAGAGAAAAATTCTGGTGGTAGTTATCTACGTACTTATGTTTTTATATATTTTAATGTACCCATTTCAGACATGATGTCATTCTTTTTTGAGATATTATACCATGGATATTGGGATGTTATGTTTTGTTTTGAGATTTAAATTTTTATAAGATGGGTATTATTTATGGTATTATATTTTATCCTTTCCGCTATGAGATCCTGATAACATTAGTAGATAGCTCTGTGTATTGTTCATTGTATAAATTTTACCAACCAACATCCAGCTTTGGAACGGGTCTAATGTTCGATGGGCATTTTCTAAGTCGAAAATTAGGCCCATTTCAAGGTGGTTGTTACAAATGTATATGAAACGAATTAATGTAGACACCTTTATGATTTGATAGAAGACTTGGTTCGGTGTAACTAGCTAAAATAGTACGTAAGGAACCAAACTGCAATGGTGCTGCCGGAGCAACCACCGTCTACAGCGAATGCATCAAGACAAGACCAAGGATCTGGGTCGAGATTGGTAATCCCATGAGTAGGAAGGACGGTAGTCAGGTTAGTTTCCTACGTTTTACTTTTCGTTTGGAATAGATAAGACAATAATAACCTCAGACCACTTACACATGTATGAGACCATAATTGGTCTCTAGGCATGCTCTGAGTTCGATGTCTGGGATGAATGTTTAGGATGTTTGCTTAGTTTCTTTGATTTGTATATTTGATTTTTGAAAACACTAGAACATGATGACTGAGATTGATTGAACATGGTAATCCCATCCAGAGGGACAGGGCAATGACCATAAGGTGCAAGTTCCCCTGCCGGAGAGCGAGTGGATGGACTTGTATGAGAAAGTAAGTCCCCTTACTGGAGAGTAAGCAGAAGGACTACTTTGACATTGAGTCCCCTTGCTGGAAAGTGAGCGGATTGGACTCAGTAAGAACCTGGAGAGATTGAACCCTAAATTGGATGTTAAATGGTCCAGAGAGATTGAGCTTATATTGGATATTAAACAATCCAGAAAGATCGAACCCTATATTGGATGTTAAATGATCTGGAGAGATCGAACCCCAGTTTAAATGATAAACGATCCGATGAGATCAACCCCTAAACTGAACATTGACTTGAGCTTAGGATTTGAACGCCTTGTAATCGGACTAAATTTGATAAATGTCGGACGAACACGAGACGATTTTGATATATGGTATGATAACCCCAGAAGAAAACATACTGATTATGATTTATGACTAACACTTAAACAAGGGCTAGAGTCCTTAGCTATAATAGTTTAGAATGACCATGGATTTCCAGGAGAATCCAAAGGAAGTGGATGATTCACCATAACTTGGATCGATGGATAGCTGGAAAGCTTGACTGCCTGAAGTCCACTACTATAGAAACTTGTTCTTAAGCAAAGTTCACTTACATAAGGTGTACATTGGAAGGCAAGTGTTATGACCAAATTTTCCAATCTTCGAACGGACTTAAACAACCAAATTGAACAACAAACTAATGACAAAATGAAAAAATGAAGTAACTCAACAATTTTTAGCTAAGTATCAAATATGCTAAATCTCTTGTTGGAAACTACTCGTCGAAGACCTTTTGCTGAAGACCTCTCGTCTGAAATTTCTCCTCAAAGGCCTCTCGTCGGAGACCTCTCATCACTGACCTCTCATCCAAAACCTTTCTTCGAAGACCTCTAGTCGGAGACCTCTCATCGGAAACCTCTCATCGAAAATCCATAACTTGAAGACTGGGCAAGAATGAAGAAAGATCAAAAAAGAAAGTAAACAAAACCTTTCAACATCAACCAAAACTAGCCGATACCGAGAGTAATTCATCGATGTTTGGGCCCCAATGCTTACTTCTACATACTTGGACCTAGACCTGGACATGATATTTCATGGGCCCCTAGTTCTGCTAAATGTGTGGATCAGAATGTAGATGCACAACCAGAGGAGTATGTGCTAGAGCTTCCCTATAGGAACGAAGGGCAAAATGCAGCAAGACTTCCATTAGATGATAACAATGAATAGCCGATGTTAAAGAATTTCTTCACTGACACTCAAAAAGGAATAAGGAAAAGGGAATTTGGTTGAGCCAAGGTTTGGTTGACCCTTAAAGACTTCAACTAGTGTTGGTAAAAGGGACACATGTTTGAGAAAGGGTGTACGTAGTTAGGATGGGTAAGTCCACCCATGGCATCTTGAAGTTGGCTATTATAGACTAATCTCATTCAAATAGTAATCAAGTCTAGGCATGTCTTAGAATTCGAAGCAAGCTATGATAAAGATCACAAGTGCTTTGGAATTGAAAACAAGTCAATAGTCAAGAAATCTTCATTTATATGTTATGAAATAGTTAAATGTACATAACCTTATGTGTACAAAATTCAATTTTTCCAATCAGCAAAAATCCCCAAATCAACTTAGGGTCACAAGGTTTAAAATGTAAGAAGTAGGAAAAGAATCATTTATCTCCCCTTCATCCCCCTTGCTCTATATTTATAGGGATTAAGGGATGCGACATGGTTGCCACGTGTCCATGCGGTATGTTTAACCTTTGGCATTAACCGTATTGATGGTGCATGGTGTTATGTCTTGATTAATGATGGACTTTAGCATCTCTTTGCAAATTGGTGGTTTATGGCATCATTAGGGCGCAGTATGATACTAGATAGCATTAACATTGATAATGAACGACAATTGAAAATAGATAGCATATTCTGAGAGGCATCATCAATAACAAGCAGCATTGTATAATAGCGGCATTGATGATGAGCAGTACATGGCATTGATAAAAGGAGGCATCAATAATAGGTGGCTTTGATAATGAGTGGCACTGATAAGAGATGGCATCACAGAGAAGAGACATTGATAAGAGGGAACATCAATACGAAAGCAGTATTGATGAGATGCGACATCAATTTAAGGTGATATCAACTAGATGCAGCGTTCATTATATCTTCATGGGTGAAGCATGACATTGATAGAATGTGGCATTAATCTGAAACGACATTGATTCTTCTGGGTTCATGGAAAGAATGATATATTAATAGAGCAAGGCATTAATGAAGGACGACATGGATGATAAACCATGTCCCTATAACATTGATGGCTTTCAATATTGTATTCTTCAACATCACCACTTTCTTGATGAGATACAACATTGATTCCGTTCGTCGTTGCTTACTTTAACTTTGTTGATGAACCGTGACATTGCCTATTAAATTTTGTTGATGAAGGATGGTTTTGTTGGCCTTCGGCATTGGCTCTGATAACATACTACCTTCACTCTTTCGACGTCACTTATTGAAATTGGATTACGGTAACGTTGTTGTGTCGCATACCTTCAGAATTAACATTGGTGGTAATATTTGCCTCTTAGTATGAAGGAAGCATTGAATTTTCAAGTCAATATCTTCGGTATTGACATTTGCCGCTTACTGATAATCTTGTTTGAATCTATTGGTACAGATTTGATCCAACGGTTTCTATGTGCCTTTTTCTTCCTATAAATAGTGGAGCTTCCTCTTTGTTCCTCTTTTACCTACGATTAAAGCTCAAACAAAAAGAAAGCTCAAATTTTCAAGTCATTCAAAATCTCGAATCCCATTTAGTTGAGCTAATATTAAGGTACATTCTTTAACTTTAATTACACTGATTATCTTGATCTAAGGGGCTTTATATCGAAACTGCTATTAGGGTTTGATTTAGGTCTTTTCGATTTCGAATTGCCACTTAGGTTTAGATATTTTATTTGGATTGTTAATCCTCATCCTTCTAGCTAAATCGATAACTGCTTATGTTTAACTTTAGATTATTATGTCATTAGGAGATTTTAAGAAGCTAATTTGAATTAGGCGATATTGATTTAAATTCCTGTGAGCTTTTAGTTTAGTGACAAAGTGGATAGATTACTGGATCCGGAACCCGATATTATTCTATTCCATTGTAATACGGATGCCTTACAATATTGTTGTAACATTCGACATTCGTTAGGCTTTCTCCATGTTCATTATTTCAGCAATCAATTCCAAAGCATAGAAAATTTTATGTGCAAGACCTTGAATAGATGTGCAATATTAGCTAAAATTGTTGTCGCATTATTCGAGATTAACTCAGGGCTTATTGCATAAATTCGATAACCTTATAATGCGCTATTATTTATTTATAACAATTGGTATTTAGCATTATGACTCAAACTTTATGCGACATTGTGATCTCGTGATATAGTTGCTGTCATGAGAGGGTTTATGTCGGTTACTCTCTATAGATGTGTCATTCATGAATTCAATATTAACTGAAAGCAATCCTGTTTAGATAAAATATTGATTTATGGGGCTATTATGCGACATTGATAACCTTATTGTATATTGTATGTTATTATTTCTCTTTGGAATCATTTCCAATGTCTTTGTGACAACGTTAGTTTGCTACATAGTTGTTGTAGTAATTTTATAGTCTACTTATACATTTAGTGTCCTTTAAGAAAAACATTTTTGAACTATTTCAACATTTCTCATCGATGTCGGTTATTTTATCATTTCGACATTGGCGTTGGTTGCGGCATTACATTATAGTTTTTGATAGAGCCCTTAATATGGCATTACTTACTAATTTAATATGAGATTCATGTTGCATTTAGGATAATTTTTCATTCAAGTTCTTGTTAGATAACGATTTATTATCATGATTCTAGCATTTATTTACACACTTTTACTTGGTTAGAAATTTAAACATTTTAGGAATGTCGACATAGATTACTGTATGGTTATCGTCCTATTGTAAATATTATGGCGGGTTTTAAACATTAAATAATATGTTACCCTCTGCTTTAACATATAATAACATATTTTACATAATGAGCATCATGAAAAATTATCTAATATATCTTCTGATTTGGTATAATATCACCTGGCAGGCAAATGGAAGGCAATAAGATGGTTTAAAAAGGAATCAAGAAACCCAGTAAAGGCCCCAAAGCTTCTCCAACTACTAAGAAAGAAGATCATCTTCTTAATCCATCGTATATTACCACTCAAGACGAAGTGAATTCTATTCTCAAACAATTTGGCATTACAGGCATAAAAGCTAGGACTGGTGGCCCTTCAGGTAGGATAGACAACCCTTCGGAAGGGTTTGTCGCCTTTACACCAATCCACATATGGCACTCGGGATATCTTCCTTTTGTGGTCTTACTTTACCCCTATGGGGATGAACATGTGACCATCGACTAAAGTTCTGAGGCGGCAAACTTAGATAAAGCCCAGGAGCAACCAAAGGAGGCTCGTACTTCTGAATCCCTTTTAAATATTACCTTCCTTACTTCTCCAATAGTCATCAGTCGTTTATGTGCTTAGCTTATCTATTTACTTCTTCGGATGATCCTCTTCCTTCTGATGCCCGGGCCTAATCTCCTGTGGCAAGTCTTGATAATCTTATTTGATTGGCTATCCAATCCCACCTTTCCTACTTCTCCAACAGCCATCCGTCATTTATGTGCTGAGCTTGTCTGTTTTCTTCTTAGGATGATCCTCTTCCTTCTGAGGCCCGGGCATAATCTCCTGTGGCAAGTTTTGATAATCTTATTTGATTGGCTGTCCAATCCCCTTCTGTTGCTTCTATCGGGTCATCGTAGCCTTCAATTTATTCCAAGAATCATCTTTTCATTACTCAGAAACAACTCATATCGGTATGTAATTCCTCTTGTTTGGTTAATTTTTAGCTCTGTAGACACTTTTCTGACTTTGACTTGTTATGCATTCCAAGTGGGAAAACATATGTTTCTCCTTTAAGAGACTTCTCAAAGGCCTTTTAATGAAGTAGCCGAACTCGAAGAAAAAATCTCTTCACTTAATAATAGTCTATAGCTTCAGTGAGGGATGAAGCCATTTCTGAAAGAGATAATATTGCTTCCTCCCTCGTTGAAGAAAAGAAAGCAAGATAATCACTGGAAGAGGAAGTGAAAATTTTGAAAGCTAACCTATAGAAGGCTAACAAACTCAAGGCAGAGCCTGAGAAAATAAATAAAGAAAAGGCTAAGCTTAATAAACCTTTAAAGCACGTGCTATAAAGGAAAACTAACACCTTGGCCTACTCGAATAATATTATCAGCAACGCCAAGAAGAATGCTATCTCTTTCCTAATGACGCTCTCCTTAAGATGACTGACAAGTGCTACGAAGATGCCTTTTTCATGGCATATGCCGGTAACATCCAAAGGTGCCCAAATTAGACTTCCCATCCCATCTAGATTGGAACAAAAAAAATTCAAAAGGAAGTTTAGTTTTAAGCTACTGAAGGATAAGGAGTCTCTTCAGAAAGAATTTCATGCTGAGGAAAAGGTCGACGTTAAAAAGTTGTTGACCTTTGACGATCCTCCAATTGACTAGGAGACAGAGTTTGATAGGGAAGACGATAATGTTGATAATGATGACAATGATGACGATCATGATGATGATGATAACGGTGGCAATGGTGATGGAAAGGGTCCTAGAGGACCACATAATGAGGGATATGGATTAGGTGATCCTAACTTAGACTCAACTACTCATGATTAGGGCTTTTTAGAATTCCTTGATCCTTAAAACATGACAAGGAAAGATTCAATTTCAAAATATAGCGCTCTTCGCAACCATCAGTCGAAGGTGAAAACTCAAACTCCTGTCTCTAATGTTCCGGCCTCCCAAGTATGGAGTTCTTTATTAAATGCTTTAATTACTTGTTTTAGCTCTTAATTTATAAGCTCACTATTTTAGAAAAAGAACAAACACTATTGCGAGATTTTCTATGAAAAGAGTGAATAAGGAGAATCAACTGAATAGGGAACTTAAAAATCAACTTAAGGAGTATAAAGACTTGTTTGAAAAATACAAACGTCTTTCTGGTGAAACTGCACGATGCAATTTTTCAAGGAAAAACAGGCCGCTCCTTATCTGAAAAGAGCTCGTCTATACTAGGAAAGGATTGCGAGAGAGAATACCGAACTAATGACCCTCTTTTGGATGCTAATTGATGGTAGAAATGCTTTATTGGACTTCCTCTATAAAGTTTATTCCAATGGCCAATTTGTGGACTTTTGTTACTTTGGCGAAAATAGTGGGGGTTTGCTTAGATGCCTTCATAAAAGATATTTAGACGATTGTTGAAGTGATCCTCATCCTGGGGCTTGTTGGAACTTAACTAGGGTCGCTAGTATTCCTCTCACTCCTGATATCTTCCTCCTGAATAGATTAAGTATAATAATAAGAGATTTATTTCTGAATTTTATAAGAGATCGATTTTGTATGAACTCGAATGATTGTATAATTGTAATATGTAATTCAAGTAGCTTATAGACTTTATCGCTTTTGTTTCTCTAATTTACATATTATATAGATTAAGAAACTCTCCAATAGTCCTATTGCTATTGAACTTTTGAGTAAGTTTACCAGGTTAAAGAGAGATTTAAGGAGAAGTCTTTAACCATCAAAACGTCTCAGTTAACAATGCACTACTTTCTATGAGATCTATAACAAGTATACATACAATTCCCTCACTTTCATTTTAATTTCCTGGGTGATAAGAAGGACAAATTACTTAGTAAAATTCGAAATTTTCATGTCAAATTGTTGTGTGGTCACACTAGCCCTTCAAACGGAAAATGAAATTATCATCAATTCCCCTAGTTAATACCCCAGAAAGGATTAAAGCTGCTGTTGACTCTACCCTTACCTCATCGGTTGGGTCATTTGAAAGGCCAAAACCGATGTTTCAAAACTTTCAGAGTTATTTAAATATTCAAAAAAGGAATTGTGATGTACTTTGAATTTCCTTATTGTTTGTAAACTTCACTATTATTAATGAAAGAGCTTATTTTTCATGTATTAATTTCTGTTTTACTTGTTCTAAATAGGAAAACAAGTTAGTGCTTGCACCTGGTCCTATAAACACTTTCTTAATTGGACGTTATCAAAAATAAACTGATAGCCGATATCGAAAAGAGACGATCTTCTCAAGATGCTTCAGCTTTACGAATTCTGGACAATCCAGAGCAAGAGTGGAACAAGAAATATTATCAATTAAGATTGACATTTATAAACTATAAAGAAATGACCTCTAGCTTAGAAGATCAAACTAAAGAGAAGGACAAAGAATTTCAAGAGTTGAAAAAGAAGATTAACATGGTCATAGAGTCCTTCAGTCGACGTTGATATAGAAATGGCTAAATTACATCAACGTATAAATGATCTTGAAGTGGATTTAATGAAGAGTCAAGTATCCTGCCAATCTTTAAAACTCACTGCAAGCGAAGGCAATTCTAGCCTTCCCACTCCTACTCCTGGGAGGATGACAAGATCTTATTCTTTAGTTAGCCAAGAATTTCCCACTTTATTAAGCCTACCCCCGGGTCTAAGTAACGAAGTGATCTCCAAGTAGGGTAGGCAAGTCAAATTCGAATGCATGCAATTCTTCGTTAAGAAATGGAATGAAAAAGTTTCTCAACGCCTTAACAATTATGAAAGTTAGGTTGAAAAACTTGGGCGTGAGAGCATATGCTTGAGCAACAAATTGAGGAATTGAAGAGCATGGTTCAAACCCAAAAAGGGGATAATAAGACTCTCAAGTGTGCACTGAAGACTCAAATTGATTCAGATGATGACGAAGACACTATTCAAAAAAAACTCAAAGAGCTTTTAGATGTGGCCATTCGCCACATTACTAATTCTTCATCAGTTACTAATGATTTGAAGAGGATGGAACAAAGCCTTGCCATTTAACATAGAACTGGTTGCAGATGTTTAAATAGACACTTTTGTAGATAAATTTATGTAACAGTTGTAATCTGGTGCGTTATAGTTGCTGTTTTTAGCATAATCTGCTTTTTTCTATTTCTAGTCTTTAGTGTAGAGATCAATAACCTACTTGTTAAGAGAGCTAATCACCTTGCAGATTGAGTATTCATAATTTAAGTGGTATGAAGACCATAAATTTTAATGGTTATGTAAGAATCTGCCTTTTCATTAATAGATATTCGATAGCTTATTTAGTAATGGAAATTCTCGTTATTTTAACCAGATTCTGAATTCCAATCTGAATTGAGAGCCGATTTAATGCAGCCTGTTGGAGTAATTATAATGTCAAATGAATAGGGAACTAGCAAACTGCATGGAAACATCATGAGACCAAAATATCATCTGATAATAATATGAATAGGAGACCAGAAAATCCATCTGGCGATAGTGTGAATAGAAGACCAGAAAATCCATCTGGCAATAATATAAGACTAGAAAATCCATCTGGTGATAACAGAAGACCAAAAAATCGATCTAGTCATAATAAAAGACCAATAAATCCATCTGGCAATAATATGGATAGAAGACCAAAAAATTATTTGATTTGTAAAGATTGCTTTATCCTTGTATTGAAGCATAATAGCTCATACTCAACTTTTTTCCCTCTAGAAGATTGCTTGGTGGTGTTATACCATCCTCCCTCCAAGAGGTGCTCTGGATAGGCCGAAGGCTTAAGGTGTTACACCATCATCTCTCTAAAAGGCGTTTCGGATAGGCCAAAGGCTTAAGGTGTTATACCATCCTCACTCTAGGAGGTCCTCCAGATAGACCGAAAGCTTAAGGTGTTATACCGTCCTCTCTTTAGGAAGTGCTACTGATAAGTCGAAGGTTTAAGGTGTTATACCGTCCTCCCTCTAGGAGGTGCTCTGGACAGCTGAAGGTTTAAGATGTTATACCTTCCTCCCTCTAGGAGGTGTTGTGAACAAGCCGAAGGCTTAAGGTGTTATACCATCCTCCCTTTAGGAGGTGCTCAAGATAAACCGAAGGCTTAAGGTGTTCTGATCAGGTCTTTAAGATATTTCCTTTATTGTTGAATACCATTCTTTCTGTAGACATTATTATTCAAATTTTATTCATCTATTATGGAAAGAACAAAGTTTCAAACACTCGGATCATTTTCTTCTGAGTGGGAGGTCTTCTGGTTTTGTTTAACGAATTCTTTTAGTGACCCCAACTTGACCATTCTTTGAATTATTCCTACTAAAATACGGCAATTTTCAGTCTTATATCCATTCGCTTTATGGTAAACACAATAATCTCCCTTTCTATTAGGTTTAGGATGGTTCCTTGACTTATAGAAAGTGGGGAAGTTTCCCTTATCTTTTTGCCATGGAGAAAATGTGGGAGAGGGGCTTATTTAAGTCTACATAATTGGATTGGGAAATCTCCCTCAAGCTTTCTTTTCCACTTTCATTCCTTAGCCTTTTGTTGGTATGATTAAAGCCAAACTTTTCCTCCTTTTTGTTCTGTTGAGATCTCTTATAGGCAAGATACATTTCGTCCATGAAGATGAACTTGTCAGCCCGGAAATAGAAGTATTGTAGATTTTTACATCCATGAATATAAAGATCTTTCCAGAATGGTGTTTGCACAATTAACCCCGAATGTACTACATTAATTTTTCTCTTTTGGTCACATTTCTGGTTCTTAGCACTTCTGTATTAAATCTTGTTAAGTATTAGCGTGGCAATTCCACTGGTTTTTGCTTGATATTAGCTAACACATTAGAATCTATAGTAAGGTCTTTGCATATGTAAAAATGTACCAAGAATTCATAATAAAATTGGTCACAAGAGTAGATGGTCTTTTCCCGGTAATGCTTATACCATTTGGCAACTGTTCCATGGAAAGTTACAGGAAAGAGCCTATAATGTATAGCTCCAGAAGTGTTATGCAAATCCATTTGACTTTCTATAGCTAAAAGGTGGTTATCCAGGTCAGTAATTTCATCATACTTTATGAAAGGAATCTTGATGTGGGACGGAATCCTAGCAGCCACTGTTTTCTCAAAAAAAGGGCTTTTTGAATACTATTATTATTTTCAGCGTCATGGGTCCCTTCTTCCTTAAGGACAAGTATATCCTTTGTTATTATTCAGTTGGGCATGTCCCTTTGGTAGGTTTCGTCACTATAGCAATTCTTTTCCTAGGACTTATATTCTTTGTATGGAATCGAGCTATTTGATTGCTCGAGGAACCTTCTTGTCAATTTTTCTTGGTTCTTCTTTCGATGGTCTATCCTAGGCATTAGAAAATGCATTTATGGTTCCTTATCTTGGGTTTTTCTCTTTCCCAATGGGTTCATAACATTTTCATCCCGACTTTTTTATACTGAGGTTTTGAGGTTTCTTTTTGGAGATTCTGCTTCATCTCCTTTTTTCGTAAGCATTATCGTTTCATAAGATTCTTGAGATAGAGCCTTTTTAAGGAGTCCTGCATAGCTATCAGTTATTGCATTAAATCCTTGATTTTATCTTCACTGCTCACAAGCTTTGTTAAGGTCGAAGGTTGTCCAAACTCCTCATTCTCTAAATTAAAGCTTGGAATGATATTTCCCTTTAAAATTATCCATCGTGTAACTTCTTTGTTTGGGATGTTATCTTTCTTGATTCTTTCCATTTCTCTTTAGTTTCAAGAAGAAGAAATGGGAAGATTGGAAGTTCAGACCCTCTTTATAGAACTAAAATATTAATGAATTTCTTTGCTAACACTCAAAAAGGAATAAAGAAAGGGTAATTTGGTTAAGCAAAGTCTTGATTGGCCCTTAGAGACTTCAATGAGTGTTGGCAAAAGAGACACTTGGTTTAGAAAGGATTTAGGTAGTTAGGCTAGGTAGGTTTAGGTCCATGGTGTTGTCATATTTGTTTATGCCGAAATCATGCCTAAGTTTATATCGAAGACATGTCATCTTAAAGTTGGCTATTGTAGACCAATCTCATTTAAATATTAATCAAGTCTAGGCGTGTCTAGAATTCAAAGCAAGCTATGATAAAGATCACAAGTGCTTTGGAATTCAAAACAAGTCAATAGTCAAAATTCTTCATTCATATGCTATGAAATAGTTGAATGTACATATCCTTCTGTGTACAAAGTTCAAGTATTCCAATCGGCAAAAATCCCTAAATCAATTTAGGGTTACATGGTTTAAAATGTAAGAAGTAGGAAAAGAATAATTTTCCTCCCTTTATGCACCTTGGTCCATATTTATAGGGATTAAGGGATGCAACATGGTTGCCACGTGTTCATGCAGCATGCTTGAGCTTCGGCATTAGCCGTATTGATGGGATGTGGCGTTATGTCTTGGTTAATGATGAACTTCAGCATCTCTTTGCACATTGGTGGATTATAGCACATTATGGCATGGTATGTTAACATATGGCATCAATACTGATAATGGATGGCATTGTATGAGAGTCATCATCGATAATAGACGACATTGAATAATAGCAGCATTGATGATGACCAGCAGGCAGCATTGATAAACAGTGGCATCAATAATAGGCGGCATTAATAACGAGCGGCATTGATAAGAGGTAGCATCAAAGAGGAGCAACCTTGATAAGAGGCGACATCAATGCAGAAGCGGTATTGATGAGATGCGACATCAATTCGAAGCCATATCAGCTAGATGTGGCGTTCATTATATCTTTATGGGCGAAGGGCAACATTGATAGAATGTGGCATTAATCTGAAGCAACATTGATTCTTCTGGCTTCATGGAAACAATATTAATATAACACGGCATCAATGATAGGCGATATGGATGATAAACCATGTCCCTATGACATTAATGGCTTTCAATATTGTATTCTTTAGCATCACCACTTCCTTGATGAGATAGGACATTGATTCCATTCATCATTGTTTACTTTAACTTTATTGATTACCTACGACATTGCCTATTAACTTTTGTTGATGCAGGGCGGTTTTGTTGGCTTTCGGCATTGGCTTTGATAACACACTACCTTCACTCCTTCGACGTCACTTATTGATGCAAGATTATGGTAACGTTGTTGTGATGCATACCTTCAGAATTAACATTGGTGGTAATAACTAAGTTGATCAGATGGATAGTGAGAAGTGGACCCCCAGACCTGAGTTTAGAGGACATAAACAGAAATCCATTTACCTATAACATCTGGTATGTAAGGAATCCTCCTGATTTCAAGCTTTCTACGTTGGAAATGTATGATGGAAAGACAGATCCAACATTTCATTTATTCAGGTACATCTGATATATGGAGGTGTTGAGTGCTTCTAAGGAGGTCATAGGCCAGTGCTTTCCATTATATTTAATAGATTTAGCAACGATGTTGTTTAGACAGCTGGAGAATGGGTCCATAAGGACATGGACAGAGTTAGTGAATAAGTTCATAGGAAGTTCAAGGTTCATGTTTCACGTCCAATGGATGTGATGATGCTATCGAGCATGAAGCAAAGGACTGGAGAGACCCTAAGGTTTTTGTAACGATCCACCTGTTCGACCCCTAAATGTCGACGTTAATACATCCGCGATATTCATGTGATGAGCACTAAAGTGCTGGAAAGACGAATTGTTAGGGTAAAATAAATGAAAAGGAAACAAAACAAGAAGAGGAAAACACAACATCAGAATCTCATGACAAAACGATAACATATAATATCAAAATACAGTACAAATTGTCGCTCTAAGGTACATAGCATTTCAAAATTACAATCATAAGTACTATCATCAGCCTGGATAGTTATAACAACTTGTCCTCACATATGCTGATATTACACTGTAGTAATGCAGTGGAAATAAGAATACTATGGTAGGTGAATGAAATTATCCAGCTCATCTCTAGAAGCTCCAAAGAACATCAATGAAAACCTGCCTTTCTCATACTACTTAAAAGAGCACCCATGGAAATAAGGAAAATATAAAACCATGAGTCAAAATAAGTCTGGTGTGAGAAACTCAAGAAATATGCATGACATATTTAACAGCACCTTTTGAGACCGCATGGAATACCATAACGGTTATCTCCTCAAAAGAGCCAACATCTATTAAGTATATATTTCGATATAATCGATAATCCCTAGGGTGTAAAACATAAGTAAGAAATAGCTATGGTACATGTACATCACAATAATAACTAGGTATACAATCAAGAACAACTAAGGCATGTTCGCATAATTGTATAGGATTTCCATGGACATCGTATATCTCTAGATAAAATATACTATAAGGTAAGCCATAGTTGGTCAACCCCGAGAGATAATCGAATATTATCAGCTCCTGATAGCAATATCGATAGCATCTCTGGATTTGGAGTTGATATACCCTATTTGGGTCGCTAAACCCTTCATTGCTAAGCACCCTACTCTAGTTTTAGTCATTTCCGATGTTAAGGTTACGTTCGGCATCTCTCACATAAGTCTTCATCACTCGAACAGAACACGAATCCCCAAATGGATTCCACCATCTTGAATAGATCACAAATCTCTTCATGTATTCTAGAATCTTGAACAGATCTCAAATATCTACATAGATTACCGCATAAGTCCTCCGATGAATGCTAATGTTGTCCTCTCTCTGGGAATACTCCTCAAGATAGACGGTTCCATACGATAGCATTGTTTGAAATGTTAACACTAACCTATCCCTTGGAATTAACCTAAGGATAAACAGTTCAACTCTATAATATTTCACTTCAGAACCACTTCCAGAACATGGATCGCATATATGGTTTTGAAGTGGTTTCATGTTCAAGTCATCTCATATAAGTACACTTCCCCCGCTTATTGGATGCTCCGAAACCAATCGGTGAATTTTCGGTTAACTTAACCCCGGTTCTTTCAAAAATAAATAAACAATACATAAGGGTGGAGATAATCTCCTATTCGGATGGATTTCCTTATCATTTGTCTTAGAAAAGCAAGATGTGTTTATATGTACAGTATAACATCTCTGAAGATAACTGTACCATATAGCCTTCCCGTTTCTTCTCGATATTTCCTTAAGTTATTTTGGTCAATTTCAATAGTCGACTAATCAACCATCAAATACAAGATAGATGATCGTAAATGGAAACCAAGTCTCGTATACTTTCAAATATACACACAAAGCACGATCAAGTCGCACAAAGCACGATTAAGTTACCTAAGCGGCTTCTAATCTCCTTTATTTCAATTAATACCTTTTATTAATTAAAGCCTCTTTTATTAGTAAAACTTCTTTTATCTAATAAAACTTCGTTTATCAATCACCAGTATTCATTTGTACTCTATCAATACATCAAAAAGTATCCATATACTTATCTCAATTGATATAAGCATATTCACAAATCATTAGTAAGATTTCTTACTTTAAACCTTAACTTTTTCTATATTTTTCCAAAAGATTCTATACTTATAGTTTCCTTCAAAATATCCATTTTAAGGATTTATTTACTTTCAAAAATCCATTCAAAAGGTTTAAGACTAATTTTACTTAAACATTTTCACTACAAATCCAAAACTATTTCACTTATGTTTATCTTTAAAACATTCTTTTAAAGATATATTTACATCCATAAGTACAATAAAAAAAGTTAAAGATGAATGTTCTTAACACATTATCACAACCAACCAAAACCAAATTTATACTTGTTACAATCTTTAAAAACATTTATTTAAAGATCTAAGTTAATATTTGGTCAAGTTCGGTATTTGACTAGTCAACTATCAAGTTCTAAACACAACCGCTTATAGAAATTAGGGTTCGTATACTTATCATGTTTTCAAACTTCTCAACTTATACTATCCCTCAGTCAAGGGTGAAGCTAGGCAAGTTAGAGCACTGGTTGCATATCAAAACTTTGTCTAGACATTTAATTCTTGACCCTCATAGATAGACAGGTGTACTTAGCGACTTTTAATGCTAAGTACATGATTAATAATTTCCATCAACGAGTAAGTAAACAACCTAATTAACATGTTTCCGGCTTTCTCGATTAACTATTCCTCGGTCAAGAGTGAAGCTAGTAAATTAGATCATTATTGCATATACTCCTACTCAAACATCAACTTAATACTCACAAATAGATAAGTCTACTTCATTGGCTTTTAGTGTTAAGCATAGTTAATTACCTTTCAAATAAGTAATTAAACAAAATGCGATTTAGCCACTAAGAAAATCATAACCCCTTTTTAAATGTTTTGTGTATAATTTAAAACCTTTTTAAATGATATATATATATAAGTACAATAATTTATTTATAAAACTAGATATTAAATAAAACAATTTTAAAGGTATTTTATTACATAAGATATTTGTACATTGATAAAATAGTCAAAACATTTTCTAAAAAATATATATACTTAAAAATACTTTTAAATAATTATAATAGGTTTTAAAACATTTACTCAAAATATTACTTTAAAATAACAAGTTTATAATTCACTTAAAAACTTGGAAAATCCGTGTTTTCTTTATATTTAAAAATAAACCCTCTACTTTAAAAACTCATAACCAATTCTTAAAAATTCATAAAAATGTCAAACCACATTTAAATACTCTAATAAGAGTTATAAAACACTTTTAGAAAGAATGAAACCAAATACTTAATTTAAAAATCCTTTTCAAACCTTTAAAGTTCAAAAACAAAGGCTAAACGGGGTAGTTTTGCACAAGTATAAGTTTAACCACTTTTGGATATGTTACTGAACCTTTTGTCATCCAAACTTTTTATGGAAGCAAGCATACATAATATACATCACAAATATGCCGAGAAACTCCTAAGGATCTCTCTAAAATGTTCCATGGAAATTGCCGAACACAAGGCAATTCCGAAGTGCATCTATAACGACTATCGCTACAAGAGCACTTTCAACTCCACGTCCAATCTAAACCAAAGTTCAACTACAACCTATGTGCTTTGTTTTAAGGCTAAGCTACAAGTCCATTCAAGTCCATTCAAGTCAATACATATGGATTACATATGCCATTTTCTTTCAAAGCCAGAATCAAAACAAACATTACAACATATATCACTATCAATTCAAACAAAATATTCACAATCAAACACAAGCACATATACATAATATTTTCATTCAAGGCGTTGATTTAGCTCACCCTTAACAAAGTAAACAAGCATCCACTTCCTACCTCAACCTTGCAACACCTAACTTCCTACCACTTCCATTGTTTTGCACTTATTTTAGCCTAAATATCCCACCTTTTTGCTCACGTCCTCTTCTTGTAGGGAGTTTGGCTTCACTTATTCAATATCTAAGTACCTAGGACGTGTTGTTATGTTTTTCTATGGCTCTAGTCTAAGTTTGAATTGAATTAGAGATGTTTTGAAATTTATTTTCTTAGGAAATTTATGTAGAGAAAGAGTGAAAGAGAGCTTGCTTTTATTTTGTAAATTAGTAAAAATGTTTTCAATGGTTATGCCCTCTCTTATATAGGCCCAAGATGGTGTTCCTTAACCTTGCTCCCACCCCCCAATCATGCCATGGAAGGCTCACCCCTTCACATGCCAATCACTTCTCTTTTACACCACCTTTCTTTAGTAAAAGACTAAACTACCCCTTACATGAAATATCTCTTATCTATTAGAAGCTTCTAGAACATTCTATTTACTTTATGAATCAAAGTGTGTTAATTAGTAGCTAATGTGCTGTTCATTAGCTTAGCAGAAAAGAGTTCGAACAACTTATATCGATAGAAAAGCTGTTTATCGATGAATTAATTTTCGGTCACATTATCGATATTTCTTCGAAGTATTTATTTTTTAAACAAACTTCACAAAAAAGTTTACCATTATTAGTATTATTAAAAAAGGGATTAAAAGGGTTATTAAATCAAATTAATAACATTTAATCAATGATTCAAATATTTGAATAATTCATATATTTAAATACGAAGTGTTTGAAATTCTGGGTCGTTACATTCTTCTCCACATAGAATATTTCGTCGTTGAAATTCCAACACAAGCAACCAAAGAAACAATCACACATCAATACTTAATAGTACTACAATTAATAGCAAACAAAGCTCGCGGTTTTCTCAGGTTCAAAAACTCTCTCTTCATATAAGGATGATAAACAACCCACTAAGCGTACCTTACGCTCAACAACCTCAAATTATTACTTAGACGATTATTCATGCCACCTTATAACAAATTAAAGAGTCATCACCTAAACTCTCTATAAGCTAGCATAACATGGTATACATATACTAAAGCCCATACGATATGCATGGATCATCCGTACGCAATATTCGATCCGATCACTTTCTCGATCACATAAACTTTCACTTCCAAACTGATGTAGTCCACCTGACCTCTCTAGTGCAGACTCTGATCGGGTTCCTTGATTAGAAACCTTCGTTTTCCTTATATAGCCATATAATATAATAGAAAACATTTGGATTGTATCATGAATCTGTATCATATGTTCGCCGTCAAGAATCGAGTGAAAGACCCTTGTTCAGACTGGTGCAAATAACCTCGAAATCATGTACTTAGATACTGGATCAAGAACAGTCATGCGAATAAAATGACCTATGCACAACTTACATACATATCCTATTGGTTTCTTAATTATACCAATATCCTTTAAATCACATTCTTCTACACAAATAGTATATCACTCCATACTAAAATCATTTATGAATCATTTCATAAAAACATAACTTCAAGTTTATAAACATTTTATAACTTCATTTATAGAACAATTCATGAAAACTCACTTCACTTTATTACTCATATAATACTCTACTACATCCTAAGAGTACATACAAAACATCAAATTTGATCAAATAACATAATTTTCCCTAGTGCATACCCCTAATTCCATCAATCTCCCACTTGCACTTGAGGCCAATTATGGATTCTTAATCCCATCCCTTCGATCAGGTTAAAGGAAATAGACCGAGCTAGTCCCTACGTTAATGGATCTACTATGTTGTACTTGGTATCTACCCTTTGTATCAAGACCTCTTTCCTCTCAATGAATTCTTTAGTTAGGTGGAACTTTTGAAGAATAAGTCATGATTTCTTTTGTTTACTAGGCTCCTTTGCAATCTACGTCGTTGCATAGCTATCACAAAACAATGCTATCGGAGTCTCCATGATAGGAATCACACCTAGCTCATTTGAAACTTTGTATATCCAGACTGCTCTGGCTACTATTTCCTATTTGGAACTTTTCCAACTAACAGCTCTACTGTTAATAGTAGAAAAACAACCCAACACTGACTTACTATCGTCAATATCACTTTGAAAGCTAAACTCAGCATACCCCTTCATAAGGAGGTCTCCATTCTCATATATCAATAATAAGACCTTAGTATTTCTTATATACCTTAGTATACACTTTATGGCTATTCAATGCTTTTATCCAAGATTAGACTAGTATCGACTTACGCATCTTAATGCGTATGCCACATCTAGTCTAGTACATAGCATATCGTATATTATGGAACCGATTGCCAAAGCATATGGCATCCTCTTCATGCGCTCTTTCTCCTTATAAATTTAAAGAGCATTCTTCTCAAAAAGGACGATTACATATTGCATTGGAACATTTCCACGGAATTCTCCATACTGGACCTTTTAAGTGTGGTATCTATGTACATGGATTGGGACCATCCCAACAGCCTCTTAGATCTATCTCTATAGATCTTTATACCTATTAGTTACTTCTCCCAAATCCTTTATAGAGAAATTCTTAGAAAGACAAGTTTTCACTGATTGCAATAACTAAATGTCATTGCCAATCAACAGAACATATTCAACGTATAATACTCAGAACATATTCAACGTATAATTCTAAGAACATGATAATATTTCCCAGCTCCCTTTAGTATATGCATGCTTCCTCTATGTTCTAATAAAAACTAACTGCTTAGTCACTTTATCAAAACATTTATTATAACTCCTTGAAGCTTAAGTCTATAAATGGATTTTGACAACTTACAAGCCTTTTCCTCACTCTCACTAACCTAGAAACCCTCGGGTTGCGACATATAGACTATCTCTTCAAGGTCAACATTTAGAATTGTCAACTTTAAGTCCATTTGCCATATTTCATAATCATTGAATGCAGCAATAGTAGCATTATCCAAATATACTTAAGCATTGCTACAGGCGAAAAAGTTTCATCATAATCAACACCTTTAATTTTTCGAAATCCTTTTGCAACTAGCCTTTCTTTATAACTCTCCGCTTGTCCATTTGCATTTAGCATTTTTTTTAAATCCACTTGAGGCCGATGGATTTTATCCCTTCGGGCATGTCAGGCAAGTCCATACAATGTTTTCATACATGGATTCCATTTTGGATTTTATTGCTCCAAGCTAAAGTGCAGGAGTCTTTACTTTGTAATGCTTTTTGGAATGATAGAGGTGTGTTATCCTCGAAGACACGGTCCTCCTTCTCGCCATCCACGATAAAATAATGGTATCTTTGTGGTGCGAGAGATTCCCTACTGGAATTTTAATAGGTTGTGTGTTTTCATATACAAGTGAATTTGGTTCTTCCACTGGTTCGACCTCAGTGTTAATTTCTTAGATCATCCAAGTCTACAAACTCGCTTTAATTTCTTTCGATAGAAATTCCTTTTTCAAAAAGACAACATTACGGGTACAATAACCTTAAGTTCCTCGGTATTTTAGAAAATATATCACATTGAGCTTTTGGGATATACTATAAATTTAAACAATGTTGATCTTGCCTCGAGTTTATTTGTACCCACATTTTTAATATGGGTTGGACAACCCCACATCTTCAAATACTTGAGTTGGGGTTCTTCCCACACCACATTTTATATGATGTAGTGGGCATCAAATTCAACATAAGCGTTGTAGTTCCCCAATAGGACAGAGGGAACTTAGCCTTACTGATCATGGAAAGAACCTTATCTAATAGGGTTCAGTTCCTTCACTCCAAAACACCGTTGTGTTGTGGAGTATATGGTGGAGTAATCTGAGAGATAATCCTATTATCGTTTAAGTATTATTGGAGCTCTTATCGAACGTACTCGCCTCCTTGACCGGATTGAAGTATTTTAATCTTTCAGTTCATCAGATTTTCAACCTCATTTTTAAATTCAATAAAGTTCTCAAAGACATCAGATTTTTTCTTCATAAGATACACATCCTATTCTTGAAAAATCATCCATAAAGGTTGCAAAATAAGAACAATTACCTTTATTAACTATAAGCATCTGGCCACATACATCACTATGTACGGGACCCAAGAGTTCGTCAACTCTTTCGTTGCTCCCAATAAAGGGGTGCTTGGTCATTTTACCTTTGAGACATGGCTCACACGTATCAAATGATTTAGAATCAAATGATGGTAGAAAACCTCGATTTTCAATTTTTGTAATGGCTTCCCATTTATATTACCTAGCCTATAATGCCAGAGATAAATTTTATTTATATCATCATTCGAAGAATTGCTCATAGCACAAACATAATTAATATTGATCACATAAATCCATTATCTAAAATACCATCACAAACTTTATTACCATCTAACATAATGTTCATAAAAATATTAATATAATGAAAAATATAACCAACCTTAGACAGCCTAGACATAGAAATAATCCTAGAAATAATTTTTTTTACATAATAGTAATTATTTAATATCATAACTAATCCTCTAGGCAAACTAAAAAGAAATTCTCCAACCGCCATTGCATCTACTAGATATCCATCGGCAACTTGAAGCCACATCTCTACTTTTTCCATATGATGCCTGTCCCTAAGCCGCCGTAACAAATTATAGATTAGTTCCAGATTCTGTATCAAAAACCCAAGATAGTTTATTTATTGCAAAACTATTTTGAATCATAAATATACATGTAGGAGCAGCATAACCATTATGTTTCTTCTCTCTAACAATCTTTAAGTATTATGGATAGTTCCATCTCCCATGACCCTTCTTGTGACAGGGTTGACATTTACCCTTGTCAGCTAGAGCATCCTTCTTGTTCTTCTTATCAACCATCTTTCACTTCTTTGAAACTTTCAAAGATAACATGTTCCCTTAACACCAAGTACAACCCTTAATCCTTGGATGAAGACTCGGCCGACCTCAACATATTAAGGAGCTCCACAAGACTTACATTCAACTGATTCATATTATAATTTAATATGAACAGCTTATAATAGAGATTAAGAGACCCAAGAATCAAATCTACTTGCAACTCATTGCCTATCGTTACATCTAACCGAGAAAGTCTATCAATATAGTCTTTCATCATTAGAATGTAATCATCCACTTTTTGTCCCTTTTTCATTTTCATATTGAATAATTTCTTAGTAAGTTCATACCTTGCCAAAAGAGACTATTCCCCAAGTAGAGCTTTGACACCATCGAAAATTTCATGGACAGACGTGTTTTCATGCTACCTCTACAATGGCTTGTCCAATGCATGAAAACTTTTCCATTTCAAGATTTGAGACCTATTTGTTATTGGCAAATCTTAGTTTGAGGTATGCATTGTCAGTAGATCTAACCTTAGGAGTTTCGGTTATCGACAACCAAGATGTTTATATGTTAATGTTATCTTTTTCGCTCGTAGCTAGTCAATGTAATTAAGTCAGGTGAGTTTTTCATTTTCAGAAAACAATTTGGGTGTAGACATTTTTCTACAAATATTAACTTAGCAGATTATGACATTTTCATAGTAGATGTTCTTAGAATATTAGTAAGGTTAAACATTACATTTTATTTTACTAATAAGCTTTAACTAGTCTTTCGACTTCACTAGTGGGTGTTATGACTCGTTTGTGTTAGAATACTGATCTTGAGTTTGCTCAATAAATCATAGCGCTACAAAAGATGGATGACTCCTTATTGGTTGTATCATATACAACTCCTAACTCATAGTTCCTTGTCCTAATCTCATTTTGACCTTGAGTTAGCTTAATAAATCGAAAGAGATTATACATTTGGACTTACCATTTCATTACAACATAAATATAGTATATATGCCTTGAATTTGCTCAACAAATAAATATAGCCTTCTTAACTTGTCCATTCTAAATATTAATAATAGTACACATTACATCTCTTGCTTGAGTTCGTTCAACAACTAGAGAGTATGCAAGTAATTTATTAACATATAAATGGTAGAGGATAACTTTATATTAAACTTTCATAACCTTTGATATATTGAATTGAGTGATATCGACTTACAGAATAATGTAATGAAATACCCTTATGATTCAAGTGTTTGACACATCAGAAATCACAGTATATGTACTATACATATGTATTCATCCCTTAAGTCAATTTAGGGTTTCTTATTGTTCCACCCTTAATTATACATTCATATTATATAAGTTCTAATTATTATATAACTTTAATAATTTAATTTACTTATATAATAGTCTTATGTATACATTATATCAATTAAATGTTATTTAATTAGTTTAATTAATTAACATTGTAATTAATTCTATATTATTTAATTAAACATTTTATATTGAATATGTATACTACACCATTTATAGTCGTACGCATATATCTTTATATATACATGTTTTTATTATTTATTAATTAACTTTAATTAGTATGTATATCTAATTAAAATATTTTAATTAATTATTAGTGTCGAAAATTTCTTATAAATACATATATACTCACATCATTCTAATTAATTCAAGGTAATGTAGCATATATCATTATATATATATTAGATATATATACACTTTAATTAATTAACTTATTTATTTAATTAATTAATCTAATTAATATATTAAAAAATTTGAATATATTTATTATATTTTCAAAACAGTTTTGAAAATTATATTATAACATTTACAATATGTTTCTTATTTTAAATTTAACTTTCAAATTTATTTAATTTCAAAAAAAAATTAGCCCAAGGTCCATATTCAAATTGACCCTTTTATATTAAGGACAACATTTTGGGCTCACTTCACCTTTTGGGCCAGGACAGAGTAGGGCAGGGTACTTGATTATCCAAACCTAACCTAGACACTATTTTTCTAGACACTCTACTAAATTAGTAAGCTTACTTAGCTCAAACATGACTAATTTAGACCACATAGGCTATTGGGATCTGATACCATTATTAAATCCATGGCAGCACGCAGCGGGTTAAATGGGTAAATTTCAGATTTTTTTGCTATTTTGGATCTTATTGGGCCTATGAATTCTAAATTTATTTTAGACAAACCTAAATTAATTTTGATAAAATCATTATTTTATTTTATTTTTAAATAAAGTTTTATATTGATATTAAATTTATATTATAAAATATAAACATGGGTATCATATACACATGCGTGCGTGCACATGCAACATAAACAGTGTACGTGGTTTAACAATGCCATATATAGGTGTTGAGATTTATACCCAACAGACATATTAGCCCCTACATATATATATGTGTTGTCTAATACACACACACATATATAGTTTAATGTGACATAAAATATATATTTATAATAGTATAAATCTATATATGTAATAATGTAAAATAGTTATATTTTAAATGCAAACATTAATTATTACAATTTATATTCAAATTTCAAGTTATAGATCTAGATCTAGATTTTAAAATTATTTATAATTTTAAATTTAAATCAACAAATAATATTTTGATAATATAAAATATATACAAATACGGAATACTTTTTTCGGTAATGTGTGTATATATAAATTAATATTTAAATTTTGAATATAAAATGGCATTATATATTCAGAATATAAATGAATAATATATATATATATATATTCATATATATTTTCGGCCTAAAAATATATTTGACAAAATCTAACCTTTTTAAATCCTTACAGTATTAAAATTTCGTTTAGTTTTTAAGGTAATTCATTTCCATATGGAAATATTAAAAATATGATTTTTTTTAAATTTCATAATCATAAGTTTAATTAGTGTGTATAAATATATATATATAATATTAAAGTAACATCTTATATTTTAAAATAAATATATACATTTATTTATTTATGGTTTTTGAATAATATATACATATATATATATATTATTTTTAGAATTGATTACATGTATATGATTTAACAAAAATATATATATATACATTTATACATTAAAATAAAATTTTGTTGCAAAATCCCTTTTATAATTATTATTTAATTTAATTTTCTTATTTTCTTTGCTGGTCGAAAATCACATATGTACGCGTGCGCGCGCGCACACACATATATGTATGTATGTATGTTAGTATGTATGTATGTATATAAATTTAATCACAATATACACACTCTCTTACACATTCACAGATATATATATATATATATATATATGTATATGTATATGTATATGTATATGTATATGTATATGTATATGTATATGTATATGTATATGTATATGTATATGTATATGTATGTATGTATATGTGTGTGTGTGTGTTTAAATACATAAGTTACCATGACTATAGCCAAATTAGTACAAGTCGAATGCGGAATCAGTCGACTCTTCTTGAATCTGAATTCAAATTCTTCCAGAGAGATGTACTAGACTAAAAGCACTACACATCGATATCCTATTTAATTGAATTTATTTTGTTTGATGGTTAAAATAATAGAGGAAGAAGGGAGAGAGATTTGACCTAATGTGGATGATTGGAGATGCCAAAAGAGAGATTGACAAATAAAGGCTTGAGGGTAAATAAATAGTGGAGAAATAGAGGAGAAAAAGGTGGATCCGGATCCACAAATATCTTTACCAATTTAAATCCCATTTGAATCAAATCCAACCTATTCCTCTTATACATACGGTCGGCTATATTAGATCCCTTTATGGGCCTCTCAATCACTTCAAGCCCAATCAAATAAAATACATGTAAATCTAAATTTAACGTACATCGATATCATATATTTATACTGTGTATACAACTTTTATATACGCACTATTTTCAACATAAATAAATTCAAAATTCAAAATTAATATTTCATAACTATTGATTGATTGATTGATTAATATTATAATTTACTTACATCAGGTGGTATTCAGAGTATTTAATATTTCGGTTGTGTGACTCTTAGATGTAAATTCAGTCAGTGATTAATATCGAACAATTCGAATATTAACGTTCACACGTCACCTTAGCTAGTGGTGTGACCTTATATCCAAATTTATCATTTACATAGCTTCGGTAAAATCTAATTTTGCTTATTTTTAGCATTACTCGTTAGTGACAATTATTTACATCAATTATCTTTGTCAAAACTATATCACATTGGGACGTATGGAATTTGGTAATGGTCAAAATTCCAATATTGTCCATATCCAACTTTATAGTCAAAACATGAAGTTCTTGGTTCAATTATAACAATTATTATTAACTGAACTGCTCTAGCTAGAGACTTTTACTTTTGGTTGACTTCAATTGACTGTGATACTAACCCCATTAAACTAAGGAGATGAATTCTCTATTGAATATTATTTTACTTCCAATGCTTCCACTCGACCCAATCATAGTCATTCAATGGACGCTGTGCCACGATTTAACTATAGGCAAACTAAGTTTTCATATTGAGGCTCCACAGTATTCTCAAGTCAAGAGAATTGTGTAATACTATCACATCGATATTTTCTGTTTGTCCTTAATTATATTAAACAACAGAAAACCATCGAGCGAGTCAATCCATAATTATCCAATAACTATCAGTATGTAACCCCTTGGTACCCCCCAACAACCATGAGTAATAAACTACCTAACATTAGGATAGCATTACGTATTCTTGTCTCAACGGATGTATCGATATCCAGTCTTGATATGTCTTCACGAGGAATATTTAAAACGATGTGTTTATTATATTGTGATAAATTGCTCATGATTACAATACCTCATAATCACTATCACAAAATACACAATTTATGGATTTTCTATTAAATATACTTAAATTAATTATTATAACATATTATAATAAGCATATAATAGAAAGAAAAATATCTTTTGTTTCAAATGTGATTTCACTACAGAGTTAATAATTTACTATAAAACACAAAATTTCCCATAGGGCATACCCCTAACTCTATCAAATTCATATGATTGGATCATGCTATAGGTGCACGAATTCGCTAGAGTTGGTTTCGAAAGTGTCAACGGGCATAGGTGGTCACAGGCGAATGGTTGGGTCAGGGGATAGCGATGGTCCGGTATGTAAGGGAGCATGTAGCATATTAGCATGCTCGTATTGGCCACGGTGGCCCAGGGCAGCTGCATTGGTGATTTAATGTTGGTGGGTGAAATGGGTGTCAGGGTATGAAAAACACTATTCATATGTGGAAGAATGTGATGACCCGCCTTTTTCGAACAACTTAAGTTGACAATAAACCATCTTTGTCAACCTTAAACCATTAAAATTAGACAGATTATCAATTTAGGCTTTTTTGAAATAGAATCAACACAGAATCGCACAAAGAAATAATACGGAATCTCGTAGAGGAAATAAATAATATACATAGTAGTTCATGAAGCTAATACACAAAATACATCAGAGTTTTAGACTTTAATTATATAATACTAGAGATCCGTAAAAGTCTACTGATACAACCCAAAATGAACATAGATAACTAATACTGGATAGAGTGGAGTCTTCGACCAAGTCTTCGGCTCCCAAAATAAGCACGGCTCACACACTACAATACTCAGGCTGACCCGAGCATAAAGTAAAACAATATACTCGAGTCAGGACTAGAATTTCTCATGTAAGTAGTCCTACTCAAGTGAAAATGTACAAGTAACTCAAGAGATGTTACGGTATTTTCCATCTCTTAAGGGTCCATCAAACTATTTATATATACAATAGAATATGCTATATATGTAGTGTTTATCAATAATATAAAATATCAAAATAGCGTTAAGGCTTTACATTGATCCCCCTTAACATGTTTTTAAGCATTGTCGTATAGTTTGCATATAAAACACCAGTAAACCATCGGTGGATAGGGATGCGCCGTGATACGACAACACTAAACCAAAATCATAGTGGTCTCGTATAGGGATAAAAGTATGACAAGGCACGTGAGGCAATGCCTAAAGTAGGATACTACCGGTTTACCCTTCCTGGCTGGTGGTAACCCCTAACGGCCCTCCGCAACACAACACTCCCAAAATCGAGGGTGATCACCAATCGGTAACAAAATAGAATATACGAAGAAGTGTGTCTATTAGAGGTAGCTAGCTTCATTGGTCGGGACGGCTCCTGTTTTAGTCATTTCAAATTGGCACAAGTGCCCGGTTTAAATTTCAGTGTCCAAATCAATGCATATAGCAATAACATAAAGGTGACAAGGTATTAATAAATCAATCAACATCCAACATTCAAAATTTTCCATAGTTAACGGGTTTCACATGCAATTGGGATCCCAATCACTAATTTAAACTGCGTTAGTAAATCATATATCGCAGCATCGACTATCCGTGGGTTTCAACCAATATCAACCATATTTATCAACCAATTATTTATAAAATCACAGGTACTTGCAATGTGAATTTCTACTCGTGAGTTTATAATCGCTCACCTTCGCGGATTTTGAAAACGAGAATGGCGGTACAGATCCAGATACGTGTACACGTACAAGAGCTATGTTATGCTGCCGCGTACGGGTTCGACGAAGTGGACGATGTATGGAGCAAGGCTACGAATGCATGGGCTCGGTCGGAATTTGGGTTAGGCGAGTTCGGGTTGTGAGGTTGTGAGGTTGTTCGGGTGCAGGTGGCGTTTGATGGTGGAAGGTGGTGTACGACTGGTGGCTTTGGCTGGGTTGGGTGGTTCGGTTCGTGGGTGGAGCAGGTTCGACGGCGGTGTGGGCGAGTTGGTTGTGAGGAGGGGCTCGGGTTCGGGTAGGTGGGTTTTGGGCAGAGTGGTGCGGCAGGGGTTCGGTTGGCAGTAGGCAGGTAGGTGGCTGCGGAGTAGGGTGTGGTAAGGGGTGGGGCAGGTGGTAGGTGGGAGCAGGCTGAGGGTCACAGTGTGGGGTGGTGGAGCGTTCGGGCGGAGGAGGTTGAAGTGGCTCCGGGCAGGGGTGGCAGGTAAGGCGGGTGGCTCGGTCGAAGGAGGTGGGGATGCGAGGCTAGGGTGGTGAGGACTAGTGGCGGGACAGGCGGTTGCGAGAGAGGAGGAGGTGGAGTTGGACTGGGGTGGTGGGATGTAGCTGTTGAAGGGGAGTAGGATAAAGGAAGGAGGAGAAGAAATATATGCGTATAAACTTTGTTTTTTTCTCTCCTAACCAATTTGCAGAATACAGAGATGAAGAGGAGCACAGAGAACGTGAATATATATATAGGAAGGAAGATGCACGGAGAAATTAATTGCTGCATTTAATAAGTTTGGCTGCTCACGCAAGGTTTTGTTGGCTGAAAAGAATGTAGGTTGGCTACGAAAAGATATACGTAATTATGATTCCAGGGCACGGTCACAGACCATTATCTTGACCATCTAGCATTTTTGCAATGGAAGCCAAAATACGAAGAAAAAAAATATACCGCGGAGATCAGTGTGACGAGATGAATCCAACGATGTACTCAAATCTGTGTTACGACATTCGTAGCAAAATTTCATCTGTCGCCACTGTTATCATTTCAAAATTGAATGACAACAAAAATTCTTGATAAACGGAGCTACAAAAGTCGGAATTGGACACAACGAACTTTGACGTTTTAATCAAAAAAATTTCTAGATCATTTCTATGTAATAATATTCACACTTTAAAATTTGATAATTCGCACACACAAAAATGTGCTGACCGAGTTTCGGACGAATTTCGACGCGAAACAGATTTCGTTGGCCTCATTTCAATAGACGCATTTCAAATATCTCGTTTTCGTTGCCAAATTTTTAATTTTTTAAAACTATTTTTTATTTCAAAATCTTTGTTAAATTCTTATTTGGATCGTTGAAAAATAAAGGTCGTTACAAAGAAGGTGATTTGTTTAATAATTTTGTTAATAAATTACCAAAATGCCCCTATAAGTTTTAATTCCCGTGTCTTTTACATACAAACTCCGATTCACACATAGTTTCTTCTGTTAGACTCATGGCAGAATTCTTGATGATTTGGCATTGTGATTGCTGAGTTTGAGCCTGTTTGCAAAGTGCATTGGTTTGGCTTATTTATTTTAAATAATTGAAGTTTAAAATATTAAATGCATATATATTGATAGAAATAAATATTTACTAATATGTGATGATGACTATTTGGTTAATATGATGTTTTGGATGTGTAGTGCATTGATTTGGATGTTTGTTGTTGATTTTTTGTTATTAGATGTTTAATTATAATTAATTATGAATTTGAATGAAAAATAATTAATCAATGGAAATAACATTAAAATGTGTAAATTTAGAGAATATGAATAGATAAATGAAAATAGGATTATTTACATATTTTTGACTGGTATTCATAAATAAAGATAATTTTACTAAAATTAAAGTAAAGAATTTAATATGCTAACCTCGGAATGATATGAATGCATCATGAAAAGGAAAGGTTATTTACTAATCACTAGGCTTATCAATTGTGAAAATGAGGGATTAAATAATACAACATGTAAAGTGGTTCAGTAAAGCTGCCTATGTCCATTGTGAAGTTCTCTTACTATAAATTTCTCTTACAACTATATGGAATTACAAGAGAATAATAAGAATTGAAAGAGGGGAGTCATGACTTCAAAGCTATGTAATCTTAAGGACTTATGTGGTAACAAGAGTGCAGAATTATGCATAGTATTCAGGGTTCTTGAATGTTCAACCAGAGATCGACCCCTTTAAAGTTGCAATGTAGGGGTTATTTATAGTAACTGAAGTGGATGGTGGATAACTGAGATTCTGCTATAAAGATGGTAGGAAAAATGCTTGACCGTTGTCTGATTGTAGAAGTGGATGGTCGACTACTGTAAATTGTGCCAAAAGATGGGCAGTGGATGAGAAAGTACTCATTGCCTCTTTATACCAGGCGCAAACTTGCAATAAATGCACATTTAATGCTAATGGTAAGCCACGTCGGTTCAGCCGCCTAGTAAGGGTGCTCCAATAGGATGGATGGACAGCTTTGTCATTCACTTGAGTACCCATATGGCTGAGCTAGTGTAACGACATGGAATTTTTAATGTTCGAATCAGAATATTTAATTTGTTTAAATATTCAGCTTTGACTCAAATGTAACAAAAAAAATCAATTTTTGGTAAAATGAATTGATTTTTTAATAAAGTATTTCTAAATGAAATTAGGGGATTTTTCTATAATTTTTAATTTGGAAAATATTGAAATTGTTATTTGACGTATTTTACGGCAAACGTTTTTTATTTTGAGAAACAAAGCAGAATAAGATAACCAGTGTGTTTTATAATTGTTTTGGAATCGTGTCGCATTGTTGTGGACGATCATTATTTTATTTCTGCCATCCGTGGTCTGTACGCGAAGATAATATTGCATAGCGGGGTGCCCTATTTGACGGTTATTTAGCTTGGAAGCTTGGTGTTACTTATTTTATACTCCATACCTCACTTCATTAACTTCACACTCAATCACCTTTCTTTTCTTTCCTTCCTTCTATCTTTTCTTGGTCATCGTGTTGCCGTCATTTCTTTTTGAAGTAGGTTGCCTACAAGTATGTAAAACGTTGTTTTCAAATAGTTCATCTTCCCTGTAAATTCAAAACTGAGAAAAATAAAAAACTTTCTCCACTTCAAAAATCTCTAACTCCCAATCTATTCACATCTGATAAATGCTCCAATGTGAAATTTGTTTGTTTCCATGTCTAGTTTTTTTAGATAACCGCTCGTCGTTTCATCTAGCGAGGTGCCGGATTTGGTGGAAAATAGTAAGGGTCAAGTAGTGGCATTTTTTCACCGAACATGAAATAGACAATGGAGAGCATGGTCGCGTTCATCTCGTCAAGCCATGGATGATTTTTGATCAAATTCCAATCATAAATCAATTTCTGGCAATCTAGTAGGCGAGGGAAACTTTGGTCGGTGTTGGGAAGAGCGTTGAGGAATGGTGAAGGTGATGGAAGTGATCGTAGGGGGTCCGGTGATCTGTGGTGGTTGGGAAAGGAGAAGTTATGGTTTGGGTTGTTGTTTTGGGCTTCGACCTTTTTGTGATCACTGGCGATGTTTAGAGGCATCGAGCTCGACAAGTGACAATTGGAGGTGAGGTCATCAATGGCGAGTTGGATGGTCAGGATGGTGGTTCCATAGGTTGGGGTAGCGACAGAGTAATAGGAAAGAAGGCATCAGGTTTTATTCGAGTTTCAAGTGCAGGCACATGCGATTTCATTTTAGGGTTAGGGCATGGTCGGTTTTTGATGAGGATAATCAGAGGTGGTGTCGTGGGTGCTGACGAGTCGAGCGCGGCATGGTGAGTTGGTGGATGGCCATAATTTGGTTGTTGGTGGTGTGGAGGGCTGTGTTAGGTGCACGTGCACGTGCACATTTAGGTTACAGGATTTGGAAATTGGATTGGAGAAACTGATTTAGGAAAGAAGCTTATGCAGGATGGGGTCATGAAAACTTAGGCCTTGGGCCTAATTTAGATGGTGAGAAATAACTATACTATTTGTTATAACTACATAAACTAAGTATGTTAAATTGAAAATTGGATATCTTCTTCGTTTTAAATCCGATTAACCTGTGAATTTTTGCGTTAAACTCAACTTGACGAGTACAACACTATGGTATAACCTATCCATAGTTTGAATGAAGTATGAATTTACGATTAAATAATAATGGTTGAATTTAATTACGTTATTTTAAATAATAACTTGGTTAAATTAATTATACTTCATTGGTGTTACCTATATGGCCAAATAAAACACTGTTCTGTTATAATTAGATTGAAAAAATTACTCTGGACATCCATTAAGCAGAATAAAACACTGTTCTGCTATAATTAAATTGAGTATATTATTGATGACATTTGTCTAACAAAATAAATCCCCATTCTGCAATTTTATTAATTTGGACATTTATTCGTACGTTGGTTAATTAATATGTGTATTAATAAATATCGGATAAGTGATGGATTAGCTATTGATTTCTAATTATTGATTTGATTTACATATATGATTGCTTATGTAAATACCAGCGATATGGCTTGAAAAATGAATTAAAAATAAATGGTAACTTGTTTAAGTACCATAGTGGTCTCTAAGCCTCTTTCCGGATCTGAAAGATTATCGATTTAATTTACTTTAATTTTATAACAATTTGAGGTTAAGTGTTTATTTAATTTAAATGATTTTAGTTATTATTATTCAAAATGTTAAAGTTAATTAATTATTTTTATTAATAATGTTTAAGTTAATTAATTATTTTATTAATGATGTTTAATTATTTTAATTATATTATTAATGTTGTTTAAAGATATTTAATTATATTATTAGTAATGTTTAAGATAATTAATTATTTTAATTAATGATAAGTTAATTATTTCCTTTTTAATAAAAATGTTTAAGTTGATTAATTATTTTATTAATGATATTTAAAGGTAATTAATTAATTATATAGTAATGATATTTTTAAGTTAATTAAGTATTTAATTCATGGTATTTAAATTTAGTTAATAGATGTAATCAATGATGTTTAAAGTTAATTAATGATTTAATTAATTGCGTTTAAGTTAATAAAGTGATTTATTAAAGGTGTTCATAAATAATAATAGAATTATAAAAAGAATTTTACTTAATAAATGATATTTTGTAAAGGAGATTTATAAATGATATTTTGTAAAGGAGATTATAAACGATATTTTGTAAAGGAGTTTTATAGGAGATATTTTGCAAGAGAGATTTATAAATGGTATTTTATAAAAAACAGAGAGATTTATATATGGTAATATATAAATAAAGAATGGATTTATAAGTGATATTTTAAAGATAACGAAGATTTGTATTAAATATATATAATTTATGAAAATGAGTTTAGGATTTACAGAAGGATTTTTATAAAGGATTTATAAAATATTTCTATAAAGGAGTTCATAAAGGAAGAAATAGATAAGAGTTTTATTAATGGAAAAGCATTTTAAAAATAGAAAGGAATTTTATAATAATTTTAGTGGTTTATTAAAGAGTTTTTATAAATTAATGTAGAAATTTGTAAAAGCTTTTGTAAATATGGAATAAGTTTATAAAAGGGGAATTTTATAAAAGGAATGGTATTTGATTTTGATAAATAATCCTTCATAATTATGGTGGTATGGAAGCATTCTTTCCATACTTAACACTGGAGAAAAAATTGGTTTGGGTTTAGAGTAAGTAATGTTTTAAATGATATTTGTTCTTGGCCCATTTAAATATGAGTTTGGAAAGGAGGAAATCTCTCTTAAGTTCTGTTTATTTACATATATGCTTGCTTAAGTAAATACAAGTGATATGACTTGGAAAATGAATTGAAAATAAATGGTAGCTTGTTTAAGTACCAAAGTGGTCGCTAAGCCTCTTACTGAATCTGAAAGGTTATGGATTTAAATTAACTACAACTTTATAACAATTTAAGGTTAAGTGCTTATTTTATTATAAATGATTTTAATTATTTTTATTCATAATGTTTAAGTTAATTAACTATTTTTATTAATAATGTTTAAGTTAATTAATTATCTTATTAATGAAGTTTAAGTCTTTTAATTATATTAATTAATGTTGTTTAAAAATATTAAATTATATTATTAATAATGTTTGAGTTAGTTAATTATGTTAATTAGTGATATTTTCAAGTTAATTAATTCCTTTTTTATTATCCATGTTTAAGTTAATTAATTATTTTATTAATGATATTTAAAGTTAATTAATTAATTTTTTACTAATCATATTTTAAAGTTATTTACTTATTTAATTAATGGCAATTAAAGTTAATTAATCGATGTAATTAATGATGTTTAAAGTTAATTATTTGATTTAATTAATTGCGTTTAAGTTAATAAAGTGATTTATTAAAGGTGTGTAACGAATGGGATTTTCAGCCCATGAAAATCGAAACTAATACATCCCTGGCATCACGTGTCACAAATCCAAGTGTCAGAAAGCCCGATTGTTAGGGGAAAAAGAAAATAAAGTTAGAACAGAATCTCACATGAATGGAGTAACATATATTATTTCAACAATAATCTTTACTGTAGAAAATTTTGAATACAATATCAGAGTTTAACCTAGATTCAGCCTGGACAGTTATAAACTCTCTGTCCTTACAACTGCTGAAAAATAAAAAATGCAATAGATGCAGCAGATAATAGAATTCGTCCATACGTAGATGAAGATCTCCAGCTCTTCTCTGGAAACTCCAAACGTCTTCAACTAAACTGAAACTACTCGGATCTGACCTGAGTATTAAAAATACCCAGATCATGCTTGATAAACCAGCGTGAGATACTCAAAATTTAATGTATAGATCATGCTGATGTCAATCAAAACCTTTGAAAAGAAGGGTATCTCATAAGACCACGTTCACACATAAATACGGACGGGTTTTTACCTTATGATAACTGAGTCACTTTTATATCAAAATAATTTGATATTAGTTTTAATGACATTCCTTTGAAAACACATTTCAAATAATTTATCAAAATAACAAAATTGTTACATTAATTAAATATGATGGCATACTAGCTACAAAGTAGGTTCTACAATCAAAACTGTAAGGGCAATGTATTAGAATTGTATTTCCAACATGATAGGGAACTATGACCATTCAGAACCAAAAATCCACATATAACAATCCTAGTTCACACCAGTGGCTTTACACGATCTCCATTAGCCTTCAAACTATACTGCTACACAACCATGGAATGAAGTATTATTACTCAGTGGCTTTACATGATCTCTGTAAGCCTCCATACCTTTCCATTCATACAATAAGGCAACAAGTGCCTAGAGGGACATCTTTCTCTAATAATAGCCTGAAGTTTGTCCTTTAAACCACATAGTATCCTGTATCATTCCTGGGATGTGAGGCTCATGAGGCTACGCTCCACAGAGCCACAATTTGCTTTTCGCAAAGCCATGCTTTGATCACCATAGGTTACACTTTGAATGCTACATTACCATTCCTTCGATCACTTGTAACTTTCAAGAACATACAACCTCTGAGTTCGTACGTCTCAGAGAAGGGTGTTAAGCTAAGAGAAGTTTCCTTCTCCGCCACCAAATAAATGTACGTTTGTAAAAGTCAACGTTGTAATCTTATAAATGCAATGTCAAACATTCGTCCATACAAGTTTGTTATGGGACTGTACAAAACCAAAGGCAACCCTCCTACTACATCCTGTCGGGAATTATCCCTAGAATTAGTAGAGATTAGTCCTTTTAATCGAAGATTTTTATAACATAGCACTATTGCCAGCATCAATATATGATATGGTAAATTTCACCTCGAAGGACTACTGGCAAGTAGCCCTTCACCATGAAGATCCCCGTCTTCAAAAATCATCATCGTCATCAGGTCTTCACTTCCGAACATATGCATTGGTTCGAAGTGGTTTTCGGATAGGAGTTACCCAAATTCGACCCCGGTTCCTCCGAACCAATTATCGATTAAAAAATGTTAAGTTCATATGTGACCATCAATCATCATTCAATTTAATTCATCTTTTTGTTCATTCATAAATATATTAGAGAGACATATTATTTTAAATTATTCCATTTATATTCTAAAAATTATATGGAATAATTAAGCCTCATTTATCAAATCCATTGGTTAATTAAACCCTTTTGAATTTTGGAATAATTCCAAATCGTTGCATCTTTTATTTAGGAAAACATTTCCAAATCATTTATTTAAATCTCATATTGGAAAACATTATAGAGTAAAAAATATCATGAAAATTATACTAATTCTACTCAATATCAATTTCCATATTCAACATTTACTATTCATTTAATAACGGTGAAATTACCTTTTAAATTCACACGGATGGTATGGGTTCCCTCCTTGGAATTTAATACCTAGTATAAGAAGATTATTTCTATGCAGTCCAAGTTACTTAAATTTGGAAAATTACATCCTTTATACTTTGGAAAATTTTGATCCAAGTAAATCAAATTTACTATCCCCTCCGTCGGGCCAGTCCGGGTAGCAAGAAAGGGTATGCAACTGGTTTCCCGAATACAAGCCTAGAGACTACCTCTCTGTCACCCATAAAATGGTCAAGTTATTTGATCGACTCTAAATCATTTAACAAACTTAATTAACTTTCAAAGTATTTTAGAGCATCCGGGCTTTCCCTTCGATCTGTTCCATTCCTCGATCGGATTTTCTGTGACATTCACAAATGTACTAGTCGTTTCTGCATACTCAATTTCTAAACATCTTAATCATCTTTAAATTAATTAATTATTTATTTGGAAAGGTTCACAAAAGATTCTGAAAAGAATAATTAAGTTAAACTATTGTTTGCAAAAGTCATTAAAAGTGCTGCGAAAAAGTGCTGCAAATAGTGTTTTAAAAGCTATATTGATCAAAACGACTTTTTTATCTTTTAGAAATTCATTTATATAACTCGAATCTCTTTTTAAACATTTTAAAGGATTTATATAATTTATTCATATTTTTAAAGTATTTAAAAATATCATTTTAAAGGAATTCACTTTATGGATTCCCAACTGCAAAACCGCAATTATTTTGAAAACTTGTTTTGGACTTTGTTAAAAATATACAAGATGAATTCTTGATTTTCTTTCTTCATTTTAAAGCTATGGATATAATAGTTAGAAAATTCTTACCTTGAAGAATTCGAGGAATATTCCATTCTATATACTCATTTGACTTTTACGGTGCGAAATCGTGAACCGCCGTTACACGGTGCGCCTTATTTTGACTTATTTTTTTCATAACTTGTCAAAACTTCTCCAAATTAAGTTTTATTATTTATAAAACATAAATAAATCATTTTAAATCCTTTACATAAATAATTTCCATATTAAATCTTATATTCACTTTTAAACCATTTCATAATATTATATTATTATAATATTTATTTCCAAACTTTTTTATATTTTAAAACCATTAAGAGGCTCAATAAACTCCATACACATATTTATATGAATTAATTTTCTATTAATTAACTATTATTAATTACTTAACCATTTTTATTATGATTTCTCATAATTTATCACAACCAAGTAATCAACCATATCAACATCCATATAATCAACCATATATAATCAACCAAGTAATCAAACATTCAAACAAATCATTAAGAGATTAAATGATCATATTATCATACTTAAAAATAGTTATAAAGATTATTTCCAATTTAATAAACATCGAGTACTCACCATTTTTCAAATTAAAACATCCTACTAACATTCAAACAATCAACACTTCACTAATACCATCATCTAAACAACTTCTCCACCTTTTCCAAGTGCTCAGCCATCACCACCATTCCTTTTTGCTCTCGGCCATAGCCTTCTTAGCACACACCATTACCTCCCCTTACTTCCTAGACAACACGGCCAAAGCCTCCCTTTCACCCTCCAAAATTCACGGCCCAAGGCTATTAATAAGAGAAGAAAGGAGTGAGAAGAAGAGAAGAAGATTTGATTGGCTTTTTAAAAAGTTAGAGAGTAATTAGTGCATTAGTGCTTAAGTACTTTCACCATTTTTAACTTCCTACTTCACCTCAAGCTTTAGAAAGGAGAAGAGAATGGATGTGTGAATTTGTGAGAGAATGGGTGGGTATTTATAGGAATTTTTTTTTTAAAAATACCTAAATGTGATATTACCATCCTACCACTTGCCCACTCCCCTCCCATCCCCTCATTCTACACGTTAGTCCTCCCCCCCCCCCACCCCCAATGTGCTCCATCACCTCATTTCACTTCCAAGCCATGTGAATTGACTTATGTATGCTTAAAGATTAAGTAAATGAAAAATATCTTAGATTTTTCTTTATATGTATGTATGTGTGTGTGTATAAATGTAAATGTGTGTGTGTATATATATGTATATATGTTCATGTGCAAGTTAAAGTTTGCAAATGTATGTTATATATGTGTAGATGACATATAAGGTTGCAACAATCTTTGAACAATTTCTGTTCGTTAAACTGTTAAAAATCGGGAAACCAATTACCGACCATATTTTTCACTTATAACTTAAATTATATATATATATATATGTACAAAAATTTAAAGATAAATTTATAATCATTTTTAATTAGTAAAAATGATCTTATTTGAATTATAAAATCATATAAATCAATACTAACAATTATTTACAAAAATTGCTATTATAGTGATAAAGCGATATCAATTTTCCATATATTTTCAAACCGATTATATATATTTATAAAACTATTATAAATTATTTATGATCACTTTATAACTATTTAAAATTAATTATAATTATTTAAAACAATTATTATAATAATTAAAATAATTATTAAATAATTAAATCTTAATTTAAATTCGTAAATCAATATTTAAATATAAGGGCACCACTGATGATGTCATAAATACCTTTATTTTTCCCTAAAATAAAATAATTTTTTTATTTCATATTATTATTCAATTATAAAACTAAGTGTATGTATCTAGCACCGTGCATGACATTTACTATTATAGAGCTATTTATCGAGAAAACAGTTTTCGGTTATTTGATCGCTATTTTTCCAAAGTATATATTTTGTGAATATTTTTCCAAAATAAGTTCATTATTATTATTCATTACTTAAAACATGATAATTTGTTGAAAAATAATATATATTTGAATATTTAAAATAATTTAAATATCTTTAATTAAAGCAATCAAATTACGTTTCGTTACAAGGTGTTTATAAATAATAATAGAGTTATAAAAGGAATTTCACTTAATAAATGATATTTGTAAAGGAGATTTACAAATGGTATTTTATAAAGGAGATTTAAAAATAATATTTTGTAAAGGAAATTATAAACGTATTTTGTAAAGGAGTTTTATAGGAGATATTTTGCAAGAGAGATTTATAAATAGTCTTTTATAAATAAAAGAAAGATTTATAAATGGTAATTTATAGGTAAAAGAATGGATTTATAAATGATATTTTAAAGATAACAAAGATTTGAGTTAAAGATATAAGATTTATGAAAATGAGTTTTGGATTTGTAAAAGGATTTTTATAAGGGGTTTTATAAAAGATTTCTATAAAGGAGTTCATAGAGAAAGAAATAGAAAATAGTTTTATTAATGGAAAAGAGTTTTAAAAATAGAAACGAATTTTATAAATAATTTTAATGATTTATAAAAGATAAAAGAAGTTTTATAAATTAATTTGGAGACTTATAAAAGAATTTGTAAATATGGAATGGGTTTATAAAAAGAGAATTTTATAAAAGGAAAGGGAATTGATTTTGATAAGTAATCCTTCTTAATTATGGTGGTATGGAAACATTCTTTCCATACTTAACAACGAAGGAAAAAGTGGTTTAAGTTTAGAGTAAGTAATGTTTTAAATGGTATTTGTTCTTGGCCCATTTAAACATGAATTTGGAAAAGAGGAAATCTCCCTTAAGTTTTGTTAATATACTTATACCGTTGAGATAAGTATATGGTTATATTTTCTAAGTATTGAGAGTATAATATTTTGTCAATATACTTATGCTGGTGAGATAAGTATATGAATGTTTTTCCAAGTATTGAAAGGAGTATAAGGGGTTTGGGAAAATATCCTTTGTGAAGGTATTTTGATTCAAATAATTGGAAAGAGATTTGATTAATGAAAGAAAAATAAATATGGGCTTAGTGGATCCCACATGGAATTAAATCTATGTTTGATTGTTTGTTTATTTGATAGTTAAATAACCGACTATCAAAATCTTGGCCAAACATACCTCTAACAATATTTAGGAGAAACATGAGAGTTATATTGTACAGTCATCTTCGATGATGTTGTACTATTCATATAAATCTTGTTTTGTTCTCCTAGGACAAATGATAAGGAAGTTCGTCCGCTTATATGGTTAGGAGTTGATCTTCGCTCTTATATATTGTCTGAATTTTCCAAAAGAACATGGGTTGAGTTTACCGGAACTATCAATTTGGTTTTGGAGTGACCGGTAAGTGGGGGTGTACTTATATGTGATGACTCGAAACTGTAACCACTCCAAAACCATATGTGCGTTCTACGCTTTAGAAGAGATTCGAGACTAGTTCGAGATGAGGGAATCGAAGACAGTGTTCTTTGAAGTGCAAGGTCTATTTGCTACTAATCATGTGGGTGATTCCAAAATGGATGTGGTAGAAGTAGTGACTTCGGTTTGTTCATATCCTGAACAACTTGTATGGATGAATGATGGCATTGCATTGTGCCTGGTAGGCAGTGTTAACATTCAAAATAGGATTTTCTAAGAGAGGAAAAAGGCAATCGTGGCCTCACAAGCCTTACAATCCGGTAATGACTAAAACATGGGATATGCAGTAGAGCTATATGGTTCACTACTATTAGGAGCAGTCATTCCTCGATCTAGAATCACTATTTATGGATTTGATATGCGTGCGCACGGGAGGAGTGGGGCCATGGCCTGGTGCAATTGTTTTGCAACCTTGGTGTAAGGGGAATGGTGTAATCTGGTATTCCATGTTAAAGGGGCAGCCAACTCTATGTTGACAGGGAGTCCATGTGAGGCCCTCGGTACATTTTCTAGAGATGCACTGTCACTGGCGGTACCCTACTAGCCTTGTCATTGATAGAAATCCAATCTCCAATACGTGCCTTTACGGACTTAGTTGTATACCTATTACGCTAAAATGTAATTAATGTAATCATTTTGGGTATAATTAATATTTATTTTAACCCTAGAAATTATTATAATATCACTAGACTTCCTGTAAAATGGTTTGGTTATCGTAAAGTAGAAACCCGTTTGTGTTTATGTGCGACGTGGTCATATGAGATACCTTTATTTTAAAATGTTTTATAGCGTTTAAAAATCCATGTGATCTATGTTTCTTATAGCATCCCATATTTGGAGGCCAAAAACTAACTACTATGGATGTTGCAGTCCTCCATAGTTATTAATCCTTGGCTACCAAATACGGTAATGTTAGATACATTGATATAGTAGAAACACATGGATATGGAAAATTTTTAAAATCAACTAAAACCTTTCTCATACCATTTCAAATTCATTACATAATCTCATAATCATTAACTACGTTCAGAGAAAATAAAATTATTACAACATACGCAAAGAGCGACATATGAAGATGCCCTAATGGATGATCAGAGTATATAACTAGGAAATTTAAACAACTTTGCCTTTACAACTAAACACAACGGAATCAAAATAGAAATGAACTCTAAATAGCTATCATGACTCATGCACGTCTCCGGAATCTTATTCGTCTAAAGAGGTACCTGTAAACCACAACTCTCAAACTACTCAAAATCAATTGAGCACCCAAGAGTTTAAGGGGAAAACATAAACTTCGAGTCAGACATAAAGCCTGGTATGAATAATAATCTACCATCTCAAACCATTTAGATATCTAGTGAGACCACGCCGCTTAGCAGAATGGGTTTTCCCCTCACTGGTATCCTAACCAAAACTTTATGAAACCATATACTGTGCTTCTACATCCACAATGGTTAAAATATAGCAACTCAAAATATTATGATGATATGTAAACAAGTAAATCAAATCGGGATTACCCATCCCTATTCTTTTTTGACTATCTGTCTCATTTATAGTTTCTAAGGTCACTATTAACCTATTAGTTTTCATGGGCTGACTAATAACCAGTTGAAAGCTTATGGACTCCTTATTCGGTTTCATAGTTTTCATGGGATCACTAAGAACCTATTGGTGTCTCTAATAACTTCCCTCTTATCCTAGTATTCATGGGTTGACTAGGAACCTATTAACTTCTGTCAATAACTTAATCCGGATATAGTTTTCATAGGTTCAGTACAAACCTATTGGCCCCTACCTATAACTTTTCCTATACATAGTTTTCATGGGTTTACTATGAACTTGTCTGTCTGACAACTTCTTTAATCAGTGTTTGGGCATCCTGTATTCTGGTCTTTCTGACCTCCTGGATGCAATTCTACTCATTCAGAAGTTAAATCAATATATATTCACTACTGGGTCAACCTAGCTGGTTATTCTGCCCCTTTTCCCGAAATTACAGTTATGGGTCCATATTAAAGTGAATATGTAAACTAGAAGAAGCAAACATATTAACGTAATAATCGCCAACATCTGTGGTTTAATATCCTTGAAATCATTTTCATATAAAACATGGTTAATCTCTTTAACATATTGTTCTATCAAGGAAAGCTTCTTCAAAAGCCCTAATTTAAAAGCATTTAAAAGCTCTTTTAAAAAGCCATGGGTTTTACCTTTAAAAATTGAGATTGGGTTCTTTGTTTTGAAAACTAAGGCTTTCGAAACCTTTAATTTTTACTTTCGAAACCATTGGAAAACTTCCTTTCGAAAGCATTTAAATCCTCTTTACAAAACACTAGGCACCTGCCTTTCGAATCACTTTAAAACTTTTCTTTCGAAACTTTTCGAAGGTATTAAAGAATTAAAATTAAATTATAGAAGCATAACTTCGAAACCATTTGAAGTGCCCTTTTTAAAACCATTGGGTTTAATCTAAAACATAACTTATTAGGTCTAAGTGAATACAAGTGAAAATACCCGTTCAAAACCATTAAAAAGGGTTTGCGAAAAAACAGATGGCTTCGGCACCATCCTTTCGAAAGCTTAAAACATTTACGTAAAACATTTGAATGATAGCTTCGAAACCCTTTTCAAAGCCATTGCCTTTGAAACCCTTGAATCCTTTCAAAAGTTTTAGGAAGTGGCTTAGTACATATTTAAAACAAAGGCTACCTTTCGAATTGGTTGATTACTTCAATCCACTCGAAAGGCATAGGGACTGCAGAAGGGTTTCGACTTGGTCGAAACTACCCATTTCAAAATATTTGATTTTAAAAATAAGTAACTCATTCGGAAGCTACAATTTAAACAAGAAGTGGAAACCCCTTTCGTAAGCAATTTAAAAAGACCCCTTCGAAAGCATATTTTTAACTCCTTCGAAAGCATTTACTAAAATAGGCAAGCGCATTTCTTTGGGAAATAAACAAAGATTTTGACCCCATTGAAAGCTATCTTTCGACACCATGCCTTCCACCCTTCTCCAATCGACTATGTACCAACATTGTGATATCTTTTGTATTGGTTTGGGCTTAGTAGCTTTCGACCTGGTAGGTTTTGACTTGGTTGAAGGCGGAAGCATAGGGTCGAAAGGTGGCTTCTAAAAGAGGTGGAACCCACTTTTCTAGGTAAAGACTGATTTAATGCTATTTAAATAATTACTTTATAACTAACCTGCCTATTTGTAAACATTTAATTGGTTGCCAAAAACTTGTCAAATCCTTTACCAAAATAACTGCCGCAAAATTTCAGATCTAAACAAAGATTAATTTTTCACAATTATGCCCTTCCATTAAGAAAAACAATTAAAAGATTTAAATCCTTCTTCTAAAATAATTTAATTTCCATAGTAAATTACTTAGGAAAAATCCCCAAAACTTACAGAAATTCACTTCAATATGTTATCTAACGTATAAAAATTCGAGACCCAAATTCATCATAAAATAACCAAAATTAATTTCTAAACCCAACTATACATATTTTCCTTTGAAAATTTATAATAAATTTTCCATAACTTAGAAAATTAAAAAAATTGAAACCCATCCCCAAAATCATGTTTACATAACATATAAATTCCTCATGGCATTCGACATTCAATTTAAACGATTTTACCCTTAAAATCATGTATAAAAAATTAGCAACCATCTTGTTTGAATCAAATATATTATAACATCCAAGCAGATCATCATCAAAAATCATCATAATGGATTTAATCTTAAACCTGAAATTCAAATGATCATAAAAACAAAAATAGAGATGGTTTTGATTATTATTTACCTTGATTAGGATAAGAACTTTGAGATTTGATTGAGATTAATTTCCCCTAGCTTGAATCCTTAGCATTAAATTGATTTTCTCCTCTTTTCTTCTAATGGCCGGCTTTGCTCCTCTTTGTTTACGTTTGTTTGTGTTTTGCAAAAATGAAGGTGAATGGATAGGAAACGAGAATATAAGGTAATGGGATTATGGTGGGCAATTACCCTAAATACCCTTGCATTAATTACTTAACATATAAAACCATTTATAAGCCCATTCTTTAATTCATCAATTAAGCTCGGCCTCTATTTAAATCTTTCAAATCTCAATCTTCTTATCACTCTAAGATTTACATTATTCTATTTAATTTATTTAATTATATCTCCTAAATAATGTTATAAAAAATTAGGGGTGTTACAGGCTCCCTCCTTAAAGAATTTCGTCCTCGAAATTCAGTAAGGACTAAATACTAAACATAGCAATCATTTGTAACCTTGCCTAATAACCATACTAGCCTACATGACTAGCAACTATCTATATAAAGATAACATAGACATACCCTCAAAAAAGATCGGGATAAGTATCTCTAATCCTGTCTTCTGTCTCCCAAGTACAGTCCTTCTCGTTGTTGCTCCACTGAACTTTCACCAACATGACTGTCTTGTTCCTCAATTTTTTCTCATCTCTTGCTACAACCCGAATTGGTTGTCTAACGAAAGTGACACTTGGAAAACTTTGCTTTTAGTTGATTCTACCTCAGCGTCTCAAGCACTATTCTAAGATGATCTTCATGCTCCTCTTCATCCTTAGAGTACACTAAAATGTCATCTATAAACTCCAACACGAACCTATCTAAGTACTCTCGGAAGACTCGGTTCATCAAGTCCATGAAGAAAGCAGGTGCATTCGTTAACCCGAATGCCATTACTAGAGTTGCATACTCCCATATTGGATTTACAACCCTTAAGGAAGTAACAAGGTATGTGGGTTCTAAGCATAACCTATCAACCAAATAGTGAGATGTAAATGAATGTGATGCACCGGTACCAAATTATATCCTAACTGGTGTACTCTGAATCAAAAGCATACCTTCCATCACAGTCTTCCCCTTTTCAGCTATAGTTGGCATAGCAGACGATGGTCCAACAGCAAAAACTTTTCCCTTATCTGCCCTGACTGCCTCTAGACACTGATTCTTATAATGCCCAACTTGCTCACAGTTAAAACACTTCACATTCTTCTTTTCTACAGCTTTCTTCCCCTTGCCCGACTGGCACTCACGAGCATAATAACCTTTCTTGTCACACTTGAAACAAACTAAATCGTCTTTTGCCTTCTTGGTACCTTCCCTCTTCTGGGCTCCCTTCTTCTTAAAGGTCTATCACTTCTTTCCCTGAGGGACCTGGGTTTCAACCAGCTTTTCCCTTGCACAAATAGCAAGCATCTCCTCATGTCGTATTTCCATCTCCACATCTACATTACAAGGATCACGAAGATATGTCACGGTCGCCCTAGCAATATTAGGCCTCAATCCCCGAATGAATCTCTCATTCCTTCCAATGACAGTGTCTATAGTTGCATAGCCATATCGGGACAACTCATCAAACTTATTAGCATACTCAATTACCGACCTCTCTCCCTGAACCAAATCCATAAACCTTCTCAATAATGCTGACTTGGCAACTTTGGACAAAAACCTCTGTTCAAATCTCCTTTTAAAATCTGCCAAAGTCAACTCTTCCTCTGGAACTCCAGCAGTAACGCTATTCCACCAATGAAGTACTGCACCTTGCAACTGCCTTGGGGCCAGCCTCCTCTTTTGCTCATCATCCAAACCCAAATCAATGAAGATTCTCTCGCAGTGCAACAACCAATTCTCGACTTATGTAGTATCCTCTGTCCCCATAAATGGCTTCCCACCAAGACTCGTGTAGTCTTTGCTCATCTTAGCATTATTATTCCCAACAGGAGCCATAGGATTAGCTCCTCCAACATTCCCGACAACTCCAGCAGCAGCTCATGCTTGCATCAGATTGACGAAGAACTGATACATCACCCCCATATCTATAGTTGGATTTCTAGCACCCACATAGGCATCTGCATTTTGGTTAGCATTATCCTGTCGACTCGGGTTCCTCCTGATGGGTCGAACATTTCCATTGGTTGTGGTGCTTCCTCCACCGAGATTTCCTCTTCTGTTTCCTCCCTCTGTATCTTCTTTCTCATAAATCTACATACGAGCCATAGTAATATACAGAAGAACGGTCTAAGAAAGAGGGGAATACGTACTTATATATATACCTATATATATCAAATACAAGTATGTTACTATAGCGCTATCCCAAACCCCGATCTTATTTTCTAATCCATTGGCTTATGTTTTGAAAAATCATTTAGGTTTAAATTTCTTTTAAGTTTAATAAACCTATGCTCTGATACCAACTTGTAACATCCCCCACTTAAAGGCCCAAAACTAACGGCTACGGATGTTGTAGCCATCCATAGTTATAAATCCTCGACGACCAAATACAGTAATGTTAGATACATTGATATAACAGAAATAAATGGATATGGAATATTTTTAAAATAAACTAACAACTTTCTCATTCCATTTAAAAACATTTCAAATTCATTATATAATCCCATAATCATTAACCAAGTTCCGAGAAAATATAATTATTACAAGATACGCAAAGAGCGACATATGAAAATGCCCCCTTGGATGATCAGAGTATTATAACTAGGTAATTTAAAAAACTTTTCCTTTACAACTAAACACAGCGAAATCAAAATAGAATTGAACTCTAAATAGCAATCATGCCTCATGCACGTCTTCCGAATCTTATTCGTCTAAAGAGGTACCTGAAAAATCAACTCTCAAACTACTCAAAATCAATTGAGCAATCAAGAGTTTAAGGGGAAACATAAACTTTGTCAAACGTAAAGCCTGGTATGAATAATAATCTACCATCTCAAACCATTTAGATATCTAGTGAGACCGCTTCGCTTAGCGGAACAGGTTTTCCCCTCACTAGTATCCTATTCAAAACTTTATAAAACCATATACCATGCTCCTACATCCACAATGGTTAAAACATAGCAATTCAAAATATTAAGATGATATGCAAACAAGTAAATCAATTCTGGATTACCCATCCCCATTCATTTTTGACTATCTGTCTCATTTATAGTTTTTAGGGTCACTATTAACCTATTAGTTTTCATGGGCCGACTAATTACCTATTTAAAGCTTATGGACTCCCTGTCCGGTTTCATATTTTTCATGGGATCACTAAGAACCTATTGGTATCTCCAATAACTTCCCTCTTATCGTAGTTTTCATGGGTTGACTAGGAACCTATTGACTTCTGTCAATAACTTAATCCGGATATAGTTTTCATGGGCTCATTACAAACCTATTGGCCCTTTCCAAAAACTTTTCCTATACATAGTTTTCATGGGTTTACTATGAACCTATATATTTGACAACTTCTTTAATCAGTGTTTTGGCATTCAATATTCCGGTCTTCCTGACCTCTTGGATGCAATTCTACTCATGCAGGAGTTAACTTAATTTATATTCACTACTGGGTCAACCTAACTGGTTATTCAGCCCTTTTTCCCCAAATTATAGTTATGGGTCCATATTAAAGTGAATATGTAAACTATAAGAAGCAAACATATGAACATAATAATCACCAACATATGCGGTTTAATATCCTTGAAATCATTTTCATATAAAACATGTTTAATCTCTTTAACCTATTATTCTATCAAGGAAAGCTTCTTCAAAAACTCCAATTTAAAAGCTCTTTTATAATGCCATGAGTTTTACCTATTGGGTTCTTTGTTGTGACGCCCCACCCCGAGACCCACATTAACGACGAGAATTACTTAGTAATTCTGACTACTAATGCGGAGAATAGGGTTGGTTAAGGGCGACCATCATAGTCTTGCATTAATAAGAGCTAAGTATGTTGATATTTATACTCATTTTTTCCATTTCATCTCGAGTATTTGACATACTTAATTCCTATCTAATACACTACTATGGTGGCTACAGGATCGATTCAGAAACAAAACATAATAATTATATCAATTACAAGTCACAGAACAGCAACACAGAAACGATACATATGAATACATACATCAAATGTAATACAACAGGCCATTAGTGGTATACAACCACAATATATACATACATTCCCCACAAAAGAATATATACATCACAAGTTCCCTAAAGAAAGTCTACTACACAAAAACTATGCCATATCCAGTAAAGTCCAAAAGGTAAAGCAAGCTAAGAGTCCAACTACCTAACCTGCAACTCGGTCTGACCCGAGTAATAAATATGTGGGTCAGGCTAGCTAGAACTTGATATTAGTATAAGATAAGAGGAATATAAGTGCATAAGGGAATTCTTCCTTTAACTATAAAGGAAGGGTACAAGTATAGTATAATCTCAATGCATGGTATATGTTCACCAAGGGTTGTCGCATGAATTGGTTTAATTCAGCATAAGAAATCCATACTTAACGGCATTCAACTCAAATGCAAGGAATCATACAAAAGTCATAAGAGAAACTCATCAAAATTCCAATATGAATCTCATGGAACTTAAGATAGAGTTCAAATCTCATAAAAATGAAATCACCCAATATAACATCTCTTGTAGCACTAGGCTATCGATATAACAAAAATATCTCAAAATGGTGAAATCGTATAAAACTCAGAAAACCCCGGATTGGCCAGATCCCTGATTGCAAAGCTGAAGCAATGCTGCACGTGCTAAACTCTTGACTGGTGCTATTTATAATTTAGGTACCTAACTCGTGGACCCGAAGGTCATACTCGTGGTGACCGACGTTACATAACACGTGGTAACCGAAGTCACATAACTCATGGTGACCGAAGTCACATAACTCAGATGACCCGAAGGTCTATAGCACTGGCATACTCGTGGATGTATCACAAACTCTCGGAAAGGAACCCGAAAAGTGTTAACGTGCGTCCCATACCACACGTTCGCACTAAATGGTTTACTAACCGCTAGTTAACTCCACATCATAAAAATAAAATCTCAAATCTCAGAAATCTTAGAATATTCATATATCTTGCTTCGTATCATCGGCAAGTGCAAATAAATCTCATAATGGTTTCTCATAAACCGTATTTCCTAAAAAGGGAAACCTCATATCAAGGCTCGCCTCGTCTCATCAGCGAGTAAAACATCATCTATAATTGGTTCTCATCGATTATTACTCCTATAATAGGAGATCTCGAACATCTCAACTCGCCAAATATTGGCCAACTCAGATAATTTCGATAATAGGAATTTTAAATCTCAAATCTTAACTCAAAATACAATACTCAAGAGGTTACGATCGTACAAGTTCGGAATTAACCGAAAAATTAAACTCACGTGTTTTACTAAATCGTTTAATTCTCTTTCTCATACGTCCGAAAAGTGCAAAAACATGTATTATTATATAGAAAATAATTTATTATAGTAAACAAGCTTTTAAAACTATTTTCGAAATCGTTTGGAAAATAACTTTTGAAAATATTTTATTATAGATAATGTATAATTTTAATAGCTTTAAATTAATTATAAATATTGTAAAATATATATTTCGAAAGCTAAAAAAAATCTTTCGAAAACGGTTTAGAAAACACGTGCAAAGAAACAACAAAAATCAACAAAAGTTCAATGAAATTATCCAAAAAATCGTCATACGAAAATCTCCTAAAAGCTCACCGATCCAAAATATGGATAAGTGGTAATACTAGCTCTTCCATCTTAGGATCAAGCCGATCAAAAACATCATCGAAAAAAAAATCCTTGTAAAACAATTCAAATGTTCAGCTGGAGCAAAACATGCTCCGATTCAAAGTTCCAAGAAGATTTTCAACCAGTTACAAAGGTTTAAAAGCCATAAAATTTTGCATGCATAGAGTTCAATAACTCTACTTTAAATAAAAAAAAGAATGGATACAATCGGATGCGAAACGAGAGAGATATGATCTCTCAAAGTTGGACTTGCAGCCAGATTTCACTGTCAACAGCTGGAGCAAAACATGCTCCAATTCAAAATTTGACAGCACGTTTCTATAGGCTACAAAGGTCAGAATGACCTGAAATTAAACTAGCATAAATCTCAACAACTATACTTTAAACTTAAAAAAGAATCATGCAATAGTTACAAGGTATGAGAAAGTTATGATGTCTCAAAGTTGAACCCAGGCAGTGTTTTCACTGTAAAAATCTAGGCAAAAACATGCTCCAAATCAAAGTTCGGCAGCATATTTCTATAAGTTATATAGGTCGAAATGATATGAAATTTAACATGCATAAATCTCAACAACAATACTTTAAATTTCACCAAGAATCACGCAATTTAGACAAAGTATGAAAAAGTTATGATGTCTCAAAGTTGAACCCAGGCAGTGTTTTCACTGTAAAAATCTGGACAAAAACATGCTCTGAATCAAAGTTCGGCAGCATATTTCTATAAGCTATATAGGTCGAAATAACATGAAATTTGGTATGCATAATCTACAAAATATGGTCTACAAAACAAAAAATATCTGGCAGCATTTCGTTGCCGGAATAGGAATATATGACTGCACAAAGTTGCAACTCAAGACAGTTTACACAGAAAATCAAAATAGTTCAAAAATGATTTGTTTAGCAAATTTTTTATTTCAATTTGCGATTTTGACATTGCATGAGCTAGATATTGTGAGATTGATACTCACCTTTCAAAATACCTGAGCTTCAAGATCAAATTGGTGAAAAGAGGCGAGCTTTTGCTTGAAAGATGCTTCAACAACGTAGAAATGGAGTTTTCAAAGATATGCAAGAACAAAATAGAAAGTTACATACAATTTCATATCTAATTCATGGATTTTGATGAAATTTTCATAGTATTGGTTTGGATTACCTTTTCTATTCTTGATTTAGATGAATATCTTCTTGAATTAGCAGCAAATTTGGACAGAAATTGATTTTAGTTGAGAGTAGCTTTCGAATGTATTAAAGTATTACCATTCAATTATAGAAGTATAGCTTCGAAACCATTTGAAAGTACCTCTTTCGAAACCATTGGGTTTAATTTAAAACATAACTTATTGGGTCTAAGTGAATGCAAGCGAAAATACCCCCTTTTGAAACCATTAAAAAGAGTTTAGGGAAAAGCAGATGGCTTTGGCACCACCCTTTCAAAAGCTCAAATTATTTAAGTAAAACATTTGAAGGATAGCTTCGAAACCCCTTTCGAAGCCACTGCCTTCAAAACCCTTGAATCCTTTCGAAAGCTCTAGGAAGCGGCTTAGTATAGTTTTAAAACCAAGGCTACCTTTCAAAAATTTTTGATGACTTCAATCCACTCGAAAGGCATAGAGATGGCAGAAGGGTTTCGACTTGGTCGAAACTTCCCTTTTCGAAAACATTGATTTTAAAACTAAGTAACTCATTCGGAAGCTACAATTTAAACAAGAAGTGACAACCCCTTTCAAAAGCAATTAAAAAGACCCATTCGAAAGCATATGTTTTGACTCCTTCGAAAGCATTTAGTAAAACAGGCAAGCGCATTTCTTTAGAAACTAAAACAAAGGTTTCGACCCTATCGAAAACTATGTTTCGACACCATGCCTTCCGCCCTTCTCCAATTCACTACGTACCAACATTGTGATACCTTTTGTATTGGTTTCGGCTTAGTTTCTTTCGACCTGGTAGGTTTCTACTTAGTTGAAGGCGGAAGAAAAGGGTCGAAAGGTGGCTTCTAAAAGTGGCGGAACCCACTTTTCTAGGTAAAGACTGATTTAATGCTATTTAAAGTAATCACTTTATAACTAACCTGCCTATTTGTAAACATTTAATTTGTTACCATAAACTTTTCAAATCCTTTACTACAATAACTGCCGCAAAATTTCAGATCTAAACAAAGATTAAATTTTCACAATTAAGCCCTTCCATTAAGCAAAATAATTGAAACATTTAAATCCTTCTTTTAAAATAATTTAATTTTCATAGTAAATTACTTAGGAAAAATTCCCAAAAATTACAGAATTTTACTTTCAATATGTTATCAAACATATAAAAATTCCAGACCAAAATTCTTCATAAAATAATTGAAATTAATTTCTAAATCGAATTATGCATATTTTTGTTTGAAAATTCATAACAAATTTTCCATAACTTGGAAAACTATTTGTAACGACCCAGAATTTCAGTCATTTGAAATTGGAATATTTATTTGATTTTAAATATTCAAAAGTATATTTTATAAGCTGGATAACTTATATTTTGAATATAGTGATTTATTGGATAATTAAATTGTTTAATTTAATATTTGAAATTGCAGAAATAATTGGATTTTGAATTTAAGTTGAATGAAAATGATTTATAAAGTTTATTTAAATTCTATTTGAATTGGAATGGAGTTAGTAAAATTTTAAAATTGATTTAAAAGTGAATAAATGGAAATTGGAAATTTTATATTTTTATTAACGAGTAAAAATAGTCATTTTTGACATTGTCTTAGAATTTGACGAAACTAGTTTCATTGCATCTATAATAGTGAGTTATTATAGGATTTCAAATTTCATGTCAATCGGACTTACGGTTCGGTCGTGCGAAGCCGAAACGTATAAAAATTTATTCAAGTAATTTTAATTAAAATAATTCGATTTTGAAAACCTATCTTCCAAATACGATGGAATTGGCTCCCGATATATATTTCATTATGTTCGGAATAGGGGTAAAACAATATAAATGCCAAGCGGCACGCTTCGTTTGGAGTTCAGAATTTTTTTGGATGAATAGTGTTTTGTAGTTGTCTATATAAGAACCTTCATTTGCTAAAACCCTAGAACAATTATGGCTAGCTGCCACAAATATCACGAACGGCCAAGAAACCTCGAATTTTCTTTCTTCCTTTTCTCCCAATCCATCAACAATCGTCAAAAACTTCCAACTACAATATTGTAGAGCGTAACGAGATCTTCAAGTTTAACGGTGGAGATTGGAAATGGAGCATCATGGTGGCTTAGATCTGCCTCCGTTCGAGCCTCATTTGGAGGGTTTTTGCGAGTTCATTGAGGCATTAGAGGGGTGCGACCTCTGGGCGCTGGGGCGGCGGAGCTCGGGCTTCCAAATGGCGAGGTCTGATCGTGTTCTAGTCGAGCGTAGGAGGCCCGAAGTTTGATGAAGAGTATCGTGCGCATGGGTTTCGTGAGGAGCTGGAAGCAAACATGGGAGGAAGATAATTAGAGGGTAATTAATTAAGTTAATGATGTTAGTTAATTATTTTAAAATCGTGCAATCTTATAAAATGTGTAACTTATTCATACGAGGTCTGTTTTGCACGAAACAAATTGCGTTGGGTTCGTATTGTCGAGCACTTCATTATGGAGCTGGTTTGGATGGATTTAGAGCTATTGAAAATTTTGGTTAAAATTACACGCTCGTTTAATTCTGATCGAGATAAAACGCTACAACGACGAAAGTAACCAAAGTGAGTAAGACTCACTCTTTCTGACCCGCTTATATTTTTATATAAGTGGGAATATTTTTATTATGTTGTTTTGATGACTGTTGGATACATATATATATATATATGTGTGTGTGTGTGTGTGCGTGTATGTATATATGTATACATATATGTATATATGTATACATGTATATATGTATATGTATATATATTGGATGTTTGGATGTTATGCTATAGTAGTTAGTAGTTGGATATATTTCTACCGGTTGGAGCAGATGAGACCCTATACGTTCCCGTGTATGAGAGGATGACCCTTTGTACGCGCGTCTGCCTCAAAGTAGACATTGTACATATTTTCTCATATGTTTATTTTTTGCAAGTAACAGGTTGGAGGGATCCAACAGGATTCCTCACTATAGTTGGTGTTTATTTACACATATTGTTATATCTGTTGTATTATGTGATATTTGATGTGATGGATGCCATGATTGCTATTATTGATGTGTATCCCCTTATTTAGTACTTTTGCAGCATCGGGGCATATTTTTGGAATTGAAAATATAGAAATGATGATTTCAATTTAATAAGGATTTCAGAGTGATTTTGAAAATATATATGTTTTAAGAATTTTTGAATGATTAAAGAAATGGATTTATTTTAAATAAATAAAAAGTATTAATTTTTATGTTATAAAAATTATGTTTTTGTGAAATATACTTAAATATGATTTTTGAAATTTGAAGTTATCTATTTTGTAAAAGAAGTTAAATTGATAATTTTGAGCTTATTATAAATGGTTTATATATAAGATATATAAAATTGATATTTTATAAATAAAAGTAAGGGGATTATAAACGAGTTCTATAAGTGTTAAAATGAAGTTATAATTGAAACCTTATAACTAAATGAGATTTATAAATTAAGGAAGTTATAAAAGGAATGTTATTTATAAAGAGATTTAATGAAATAAATTTTATAAACGGTGTTTTATAAATATTAGAAATGGAATTGTAATGAAATTTGTATACTGATTTCTAATTAAAATTTAGAAATGAATTTAAAATGGACTTTATAAATAATGATATTACAAAAGAATGAATTGTAAATAAAGACATTTGTAAGTAAAGAAACTTATAATGGGATTTTGACATATAAATGAGATAAACGGGAAATTGGTTGATAATGGAGCTATATAAATGGAAGTTTTTATAAAATATAAATGTGAATTATAAACATTGTTTTATAAATATGAATTCAATTTAATTTGATAAGCTAAATACGGATTTTTATAAAAGGAAATATATTCACGTTTCTAAAGTGAAAAATCATTAAAATGAATGTTTTGGAAAGTGATATTTTAAAATGGAGTTTAAATGGTTTGAAAATACATTAAGTTGTGAATTCACTTATTATTAAATAAGTTTATGAAATATTTTCCAAATATTGAAATATTGAAATGGTTTGAGAATATATCTTTCTAAAGATAATTTTGAAGTAATAAATTTGGAAAAGTGATTTAATAAATTGGGCCTAGTGACTGTTTAAGTGCTAAATTATGGCCATTTTAGTTTGTTAACTTGATGTGGAAACTATTTAGTCGTACACTTCGTATGTAGCCATCTGTGTAGGCTTGATTATCGTTTGGCGTAAAGGATGTTGATTCGAGTAGTGCGAGTGATTACTCCTATCTACTGAGCTTCCTTCTTGGACGAAGGATACCAAGTTGAAAGTTGGAAACGTGATAAGTCTACGAGACTTAGTTTTTGTATGAGGTTGAGTAATGCATTTGCGTTATTGGTGCAAAGAGACCAAGATCGGTTTATCCGAAAACCACATCGGACCAACCTCTATGCGATGATTGTGCAGGTTTGTTGATGATATTGATATTTAGGATTTTCATAGTGAAGGACTGCTTTCTGATCATTTGGGGTTAAAATCCCTATATACATATAGTAGCAGTAGTTTCGTCGTTATGAAACATCCAATGTAAGGACTATTCGCTACTAATCCTAGGGATTTCCCGATAGGATGTGGTAGGAAAGTACCTTCGGTTTGTACTGTTCCTGGACAACTTGGATGGATGGATGTCTGATATTGCATCTCTAAGATTACGTACATTGGTTTTTACAAACAAACATCTATGGTGGCAGAGAAGGCAACTTCTCTTAGTTTAACACCCTCCTTGAGATGAACGAGCTCAAGGGTTGTATTTTTGTGGAAAGCAATTAGTAGTCAACGGAAATGGCAATGTAACATTCAAAGATGATAATGATGTGATATGTGAAAGTTATTCGATACCTCTTTTGGCCTCACACCCCAGGAAATGACCAAAATAGGGTAGAAGCATCAGGACTAAGTGGGATGCTCCCATTAGGAGATGTCATTATCCTTCTAGATTTACTCTACACATGTCTAAGTATGTGCTGAATGTATGACTCAGGTACACGTTAAAGGTCGGTAATGACCGGGGTGATGACATATTCGGTACTATCCAGGAAGGGGTAGGCCGGTCTTGTGTTGGTTTAGGCGTCGAGTATCTCGACCCTATGTATATCCCTCAAGAGGTGTACCGAATTCGAAAAAGGTACTCCCTTACCTTGTCATTTGTATGAAATCCATTATCCACCACATGCATGTTATTTTGTTTGTAACCTATTATGTTTGGAATCCCTTACCTTGTCATTTGTATGGAATTTAATAATGTAACATTTTCAGTTATGATTAATTATTATTTTTGCAATAGACACTATTATAATATAACAGAATTTGATATGAAATGAATTGGTTATCGTAAGGGATAACCCGTCCGTGTTTATGTGTGGGCGTGGTCTTACGAGATACCCTTTCTTTTGATAAAGAAAGTTTAGTAATCTTAAAACTTTAAAATTCTGTTGAGATGTGTTTTTCTCATGCTGGTTTAAACGACTGATCTAGGAGTTCTTCCCTTTCAATGCTCAGGTCAGACCGAGTTTATTTACAGGTTCAGATATGGTGCTTTTGGAGCTTCAGTGGATGAGCTAGAGATCTTCATGTCGTATACACATATCTGTTTATTTTCCGCTGCATTGTTTTTGTATATTATCAGCATTTATAAGGACAGGTTGTTATAACTGTCTAGGTCGATAATTATTTATTTGTGTACTCTGATTGATGTATGTATATTACAGTTTCTCTTTTGTAAAGATTATTCATCTATATTATATGTTATTCCGATGTGATGTGAGATTCTGTATTGTTATGGTTCTGTTTCTCTCTTCTTCTTCTCTTCTCTTCTTCTATCTTCTTTCTTTCTTCTCACCCTCTCTCTTCTTTCTCATGACTTTCCGTCATTCTCTGCTTTTTGGGTCGGACATGTGTGGTTTATTGTCGATTCAAAGGGTATGGATTTGCGGGTCGTCACACTATAAAAATTGAAACCCATCTCCAAAATCATGTTTTACATAACATATAAATTCCTTATGGCATTCGAAATTCAATTTAAACGATTTTACCTTCAAAACGGTGTATATCAATTATTATACAATCTTCTTTGAATCAAATATATTATAAAATCCAAGCATATCATCATCAAAAATCATCATAATGGATTTAATCTTAAATCCGAAAATCAAATGATCATAAAGACAAAATTAGAGATGGTTTTGATTATTATTTACCTTGATTAGGATAAGGACTTTAAGATTTGATTGAGATTAATTTCCCTAGTTTGAATCCTTAGCATTAAATTAATTTTCTTCTCTTTTCTCCTAATGGTCGGCTTCGCTCCTCTTTGTTTACGTTTGTTTGTGTTTTGTAAAAATAAACGTGAATGGATAGGAAACGAGAATATAAGGTAATGGGATTATGGTGTGCAATTACCCTAAATACCCTTGCGTTAATTACTTAACATATAAAACCATTTATAAGCCCATTCTTTAATTCATTAATTAAGCTCGACCTCTATTCAAATCTTTCAAATCTCAATCCCCTTGTCACTTTAATATTTACATTATTTAATTTAATTTATCTAATTAAATCTCCTGAATAATGTTATTAAAAATTATGGGTGTTACATTTCTCATGCCGGTTTAGTAGACTGATCTGGGTGTTATTTTCTCATAATGCTCGGATCAGCATGATCATATTTTTCAAATTTAGCTAGACATTTTTGGAGCTTCAGGAGACGAGCTAGATGCTTCCCAAACGTATTCCCATATTTTCTTTTAAATTCGTTGTCCTTCTTTGTTTGTATTTATTAGCAATTGTGAGGACATGTTGTTATAACTGTCCAGGTTGATGATAGTTTAGTTACTCTGACTTATGTATGTATATCATAGCTATTGTAAAGATCACTGGTATATTATATATTTCTCATCACGTTGTGAGATTATATTCTGTCTTTTCTTTCTTTCGCCCCAACAATCTATCTTTCTGGCACTTGGATGTTCAGCATGTGAATACCACGAATGTATTAGTGTCGACTTTTGAGGATCGAAAAGGTGAGTTGGTACAACTGGACGATCGGCTCTCACAACGCAAAAGTGACTTAGAATCTTATTGAGGACCGTGTGGGGAGTGCGAGGAAGATAGGTAAAGGACTATGAGTACCCACATGATAAATTATAATTGAAACCTGACCTTAATAAGATGGAATCACTTTTTATTTTTAAGTGAATAAAATTTATTTATAAAAATTTTCAAAATATACATTTTGGTTTTAAAGATATTTCAATAAAAGGGGAAAAAAATTATTTTTGGGCAAAAAGTGATTTGTTGAAATTTCTGGTGAGAACAAAGTATCTAACTCGAAAAATAAATATATTTTTATGAAGATATTTTCGAAAGGAAAAGTGAATATTGTAAAAATAGTTTACTTGGATGTTTTTTATTAAAAGAGAAGTTTTAATTAGTTATTGAAAGTTGAACTCAGTCTTTGGAGAAACATTTATGTATGAAATCTGATTATTTTTAAAACATCCTTTGAAATATATTTCTATAATGGTATAACAATTTAGAAATTCTTTTTTAAAAGCGGAAAATTATTATCTTAGGAGAAAGAAATGCTTTGTCGATTAATATTCTATTAGAAATATTTTATGAAATGATGTACAGTTTAAATTATTTTATTTTGGTACAAATATTTTATTAATATATTTATGAAATGATGTTCAGTTTAAATGATGGCCAGAACATTTAGGTTAATAATAATTATTTCTATTGAACTAAGGATTTGTGTTTGGACTGTTGAGTTGAATATGGACGATATAGGAGTTTTGATCATTACCGAATTCCATAAGTCCAAAGTGAAATGATTTCGACGAAAAGAAATGGTGTGAATAACAGCCAACACCGATTTACGCTTAACAAAGTAAAATTGGATTTTACCAAAACAAGTAAGCGACAAATTTGGCCAAAATGTCACACCGCCTCCTAAGTGATGTGTGAACGTTAATATTCGAATAGTTCGATATTACTGACCAAATTTACAACTAAAGAGTCACACAATCGAATCATTGAATACTCATTGACCACATGATTTAATTAGTTTATAATTGTTATAAGTTAATTAATATTTATGAAATATTAGTTGTAAAATTTTATTTTGATTTGATGAACAAATATTACTGAATCCATGTACGAGTCCTTCATGTCGCTCTTTGATGAAGGGACTCACACCTTTCGGTTATTGCTTTGTCTCCCTGGTCGGGACAATAACCACGACCTGTTTTATTCATTGCATTAATATGGATAAAAAATAAATTAACAAATAAGAGTTCGTAGAACCAAAAGTCCAAAAAGCAAGAAAACCAAAAGGTGCCTCTTCGGGCATGACGGTTCATCATCATCTCAGAGCATGCCTAGGGACCGGCCTCGATCCAGTGCTTGTGTAAGTGACTTAGCCGTTTGATTGTGGAGTTTTATTGTTTATTTCATGCCATCCAGATTAAGAGATGACGATTTGACGTCTTGCTCCAAGGCCATTTCCATTTGATGGGGACGATGACCGCTCCTGTTCCACAGTCCCAGCCCGAGCCCTCACATATTATGGTATCCTGTCATCCCTGACATGCTCCTCAATCATATCCCAGAGATGCCTGCACTCATCCATAGTGTGCCCATCCAATTCATGGAACATGCAGTACTTTCCTGACTTACGTCCCGCTCTGTAGGATCCCTCCTAGCCAGTTTCCAATAGGGGAGTTGTCTCCTTGTATCTAGATAAATCCGCTTCAAGCCTTCCGTCAATTTCGAATAAGAGGAGAACTTTGGCTCCTGCTCTTTCCATTGCCTTTTTGATCTGTCATACCCATCGTCCATTCTCCATTTACCCTAATTCTTACTCGAACCTTCTCCAGATGATCCTTCACCTCTCATGGCATTCACTTCTAGTTTATCAGTTCATGCGTCCTCCTACCACAAGAACCTTTTAACCTCGTGGTAAAATTCCTCGAGATCCATCGGTGGATCGCATTCTAATGCAGCCTTGAAATCCATGTTATCGATGATTCCAAGTACTACGGCCATCAAAACCATCAATGGATCCGGCCGTTCCACCGAAGCAACCACCACATTAAACCGTGTCAAAAAATTCCTTAGAGACTCTTATGTTCTCTATTTAATTGTAGTTAATGTCATTACACACTTAGGTCTCGTGATGTGGACCCGAAATTGCCTCATGAACTGATCAATCAACTCGCTCCATGTCCTGATTGAACCATTCTCTAGCTGCATAAACCGAAGCGCCGCTAACCCCGTCAAATAAAGGGGAAAACACCTTGCCATGACATCCTTCGATGCCCCAGCACTTCCATATGTCGGACTACCTCATCATATGCATAGTGGGGTCCGACTTTATGTCATATACATCCAGCGTTGGTAATTTAAACTCCGGTGGATTCCTAGCATTTATGATATTAAGAGTGAACGGACTTCTATTTACATCCTCTAAATTCCTGTTCACCAATCCTCCACGCTTAGCTTGCCTGATCATCTCTGCAAACCGGTCATTGTCATCCATTAATAGTCTCCTATCATCATTTCCAAACTGCCCTCCGGGTCCATGAGGGAATTCCGAAACGTACTCTTCTGCACGAGCATTCAAATTTCGATTCGCACCAAACTCCATGGGATCGACCGCAGGTATTCCAGCATCGCGATCGACCAGACTCAGGTGCATGCCCCCAAGCATTTGGGATTGGGGTCGATCCCACTAAGATAGTCGGGGGTTGCCCCCAGCTGCTCCACTCCATTCCTTTGTCCAATAGCTCCATCTCCATGTTCCCAGTTTTGATTTCCAACGATTCATGCTGCTTCAACTCCTTGATATAAGTTGTCATTAGCTCCTGCTACTCTATTCCCTTGGTTCTACACTCTAGTTTGTCCAATCTGTCAGAGTAAATTCTATATCATTTCCTCTTGTCTTTTCAGCATCCTTTCCTGCATAGCATCCATCATCATTCCCATTTCATCCAATTGATGTAAATAGATGCTTGATTAGCTCCAGCTCCTGAGGAAGCCTCCTAACTCCCTCCATGGAAGCCCATTTTCGGTAGCACTCTCCTTTTGATTGTCTCACCATTGCTCCAAATCTAAGCTCTAGATCTTTTCCAAACCTAGAGTCCGAATTCCAAATCTGCGGGGCTAGCTTTCTCAGTGAAAGCATCAAAATGTTGGCCTAAAAAATGGCCACCAACACCTAGTTATGTGAAAGCACCAATTTTCAGTCATAGATTTCAGATAATATAATATAGGGAATATAAATTAAAGAATAATAAAATTAAAATAGAAAGAAAGTGAAAATTTTCTTTTTATAGTGGTTCGGCTATGTCTACTTCAAAGATTTTCCTTTTATTCGTTTATACTGCTGATTACAGTTAGAAATCCATGAAATCGAAGAATAAAAAGGGCAAAGTATAGCCTAGGTAAAAGATAGAATGAAGTAGAAAGAAGATCCTTTTGCTGATGCCATGTCTGCTATATTTATAGGAGAAGACGTGAAAATATTTCGTTCAAAACCCGGATTTGAAACCCTGAAGCCAAGACGAGCCTGCACAGAAATTTGGGGCCCACCGAAGCCCATAATAGGGACCAGTGTCGATCCATATTTTGATGGAATCATGGGGTGTGATCCTTATAGTTGGTCCCCCAAGATGTTATCTTCTTGCCCTCCAAATTTCATATCGATCGCACATACAAATCTTGAGTTATTGACCGATCATTACTGCAAATTCAATTAAACAAATCCCTGAATAGGGATAGGGGTCGATCCTACCATGTTGCTCCTTTGGGGTTGCGATACCTATGGTCTAGTCACTGTGTTGTAATATGCATGTACTCCAAGTTTCAAGTTGATCGCATCTGTAGATCTTGAGCTATTGACTGATCATTACTGCAAATTTAATTAAGTCGATCCCTGAATTGGGATATGGGCTGATCCCTATATAGGGATAGGGCTCGACCCCTCCAAGTTGCTCCTTTTGTCATGCAATCCCAAGGGTAGACTTCCTAAGGTCCCCTCTTCTTGTTCCTAAAGTTTCACTTCAATCTGCTTTATGGCCGTTGATTTATGGAGCGGTCATTGTTGAGTTATGTTATGTGCGTCCTATTTAGTCCGATCCCATTATTCCGATCCCTTTTTGTAGAGTGAATATTCTGATTCGATCCCTCTCCTAATGGGAGTGCTAGTTCCATACTTAGCCATTTTTTGAGTGATGTTCATTTGAATCCATTCAGTTATAGTCCATAGTTTCAAATATAACCGATCTCCAATCCTGTTAACCATCACTACAGCAAAAATACCCTTTTACAACAGTCAAAAACAGTTGTAATAGGTCTATTACAACTGGCATCCGCCGGTCTTGATATCCGCAGTTGTAATAGAGCGGGATTATTTTACAAGGGGCACTTACAGTTGCATAAGCAGTTGTAATAATTTTTTTTGCAACTACAAATAGCAGTTGTAATAGATTTATTTACAACTTCTTTCGGCGGTGGGAAAAGACTTTTTACTGCTATTTTCACTTGTACTAAAGTTTATCGCAAGAGCCAAATTCAGTTGTTATAAAACTCTTTTGCAACTGTCAACGGGTCTTGTAATAAAATCTTTTACAACGGCTTTTAACAGTAGTAATAGACTTATTTACAACTGTTTACGACACTTGCAATAAATATTTTAACAACTATTTCCGCCTTTGCGTTAACATTATACAATAGTTTGTAATAGTTGTAGTGGGATGTACTACAACTAGTGATGAAAGTTGCACCAAATATTTTTACAACTTCTACAAACTATTATAATTCAACTTTTCACAACTGCTATTAACCATAAATTTCGTGATATTATAAATAAAACGATATTTCGTTAATAATAACCACAATCATTCAAATACTTGAAACAACACGAACCATTCACATTAAAAAACAATTCAAGTTTACACCATTTATGAATTCATAACTCCATTTCAAAACATAACTAAATCCATCTCATAAATCAGTAAAAGTACATATACGTACTAACCAAAAGAGATAAATTCTTTATGTCAAGCAATAGGCGTCCCAACCGCTTGTCCAATCGTATAGATATCTGAAGTAGGCCTAAATAGAAAAGCTTTAGGATCCACCACTGCATCGACCCAAACTTTCCAAGCATCTGTTCCTAGTGGTACATGATGCACTAAAATAGTAGGGTCAATAGATGCAATTGTTGTTTCTGCGACAACATTCCTTTGCCAACTCAACAATTTGCACTTTCTAGGCTGCTGCTGAAATTATATATTAACACCAGTTGTGACGTTGTTGCTACTCCGATGAGACTACAAAAATAAAGCATTATGGTGAAACTGAAGGCAATATATTGTTAAAGTAAACTTACATGTAAGGAAAACTACTGAATTTTAACCAAAAGATCCGTTAACACAAGAGTCAAGTGTTTGTGATAGCTACTAGAGTTTAGAAATGTCATGTTTTTTCTGTTTAGAAATGAAGGTATATTTTGGTGATATGTCTAATTCAATATGGGTAATGCGATTCAGAAGATGATAGGAATGATTCAGAACATTTGAAGACGAAGAAACTGAAGAAAATACTTAGCTATAGAAAAGGTGGTTGATAAGATATGAAGGCAAGTGGTCAACTATACAATGGCAAGGTTTGGTACGGTAATCCAAACTGCATCCATGGTGATTAAAGATGAAAGGGTGGAGAGGTCCTCATAAAGAAAAAAGGAGGGGCAATGCTGTAAGAGCTTGACAGAGACCAGGTCACTTCTACACCAGATTAAAATTCAATTAGTTTCACTAATAAATTAAAGAGATTGACATGCATATGCATGTAGCTTGTTCAACTAAAGCAACGATTATTTCAAGAAAGTATAATCGTTTTGGTAAGTCATAACATTATGCTATCATGATGTAAACATTAGAATCAATCTATATTGAATAGAGATTGTAGACATGATCAGTTTATCAACAAGTGACGTCAAATATTGAATAAATAATGATTATAAAACCTTATTGAATTTGTCTATAAGTTAAGTCATCAACATCCAGCCCATAATTGATTGTTGCATGCTAAGCAAACTTTTACATATTTCAATAATATGATGTAACATATGTGGATGCATGGATGTACGTATACACCTAACGATGTAAAAAGAAATTAAAGAAAGTAAGAAGAAGAAAAATGTCATATAATACACACACAGACACATTGAAACACATATATAACTGCAAAGTTCAAGCAAAAATTAAAGATTGGGTATATGTTGCTAGCTAGCTTGGTTGATATTTGATAGATATCACAATCGTATGCATGCAAGCAATTAAAAATTATAGGCATAAAATGCAAGAAACGCGGTGTGTAATGCATCACACACGCAATATATTTGGTTCTATATTTATTTTCTAACAAAAAGATACCAAAATAGTTTTTAGATTTATAAACAAATTTGTTTCAATCTATTTTATTTGGCATAGAAAAGAACAAAAACTTAAAACCGGAATTCGATCATATTAGAACCTTGTGGTGGAATTTTCAGAGTTTTCATAAGCGCAGTAGAGCAGAGGAAGTCAAAACGTGTATAAAGAAATGTCAGGTAGACTGTGTAGTGATATTGGAAAATAAGCTATGGGCAATGAAAATAGTGAAACAACCACTTCTGATGAGCAAACTGAGAACGGTGAGCAAAATGATCCAAATGTGGTAAAAACAGAGAATAATGAGTAGAATGATTCAGAGAAGGAAACAGTTTACACTACTACGGATGAGCAAAATAATGCAGATGCACAAAATGAGAAAAATGAAGAAAATAATCCTAATGTGCAAACATCAGAGCTTTTAGATACACAGACAGTTGAACGCACCGATGAACAAAATCATTTAGATTAGCAAATGGTTGAATCTACAAACGAACAAAATGATTCAAAATAGTTGAAACTACAAATGAGAAAAATGATTCAGACAAGAAAATAGAATTGGACTTATTTTGACAAGTCTAATTCAATATGGGTGTTGCGACCAAAGTTAAGAATCAAATCGAAATTTTGGATTCAAATCATAGGATTTTAAGATATTTGCTAACATGGGAATCAGATCCGTGAAAAGTACCTAGAAAGCTAGCACAACAATGACGATTCCATTCTCAACAATGGAACAGAATATGATGTAGAAGCAAGATTTATTTTTTTGAAATGGTACTTATATACAACAAATCACAGCGACAATATATCACATGCCAATAAATGTTCGAATCATGCTACGCAAGTTTCGAATTTATGACCTCTCGCACCAAAGTTGAATCACTTAACCACTGAGATAATGGTGCTTGTCAGAAGCAAGATTTATTGCTAATGATAATAATGAGGGTACTAACTATGGTGAATATGCTGGTGTGCATGGGGATACTGTCAACTGTGAAGGTCATACACAAAACCATGCGAATGAAATATAACATTGTTTCGAAAATACCTGAGGCGTATTGCCACAAGGAGTTACTGGTTCTTCCACTACATTTTGTTTAACATTGATGTTCTGTTAAAAAAATGTTTGACACGCACTAATAAATTAAATGTATATAAATTACTCGTTAACACAATGAATCAGTTATAACTTACCACCATAAACAAATCGGAGAGCTCTTTCATTTGAGCTTGCAAGGTTGTAATTTGATTTTCTAAGTCACTTACTTTTTTTGAACTAATCATATGAACTCCGAACTGAGTTGGTGTAGCCCCAAAACCTAGCCCCCTTATTCTACCTCTATGTTCATGACCAAAAACCTTCGACGCTCCATCTTCATTCAATGATACTGTTCCTTGAGAAATTTGAGTGTTTTTATACTCTTTTATATTAGTCTACAAATTCAAAAATATTCATTTTTCATATGTCGCAACATTAAATATAACATTCAAATACTAGAGACAATTGCAAAAATATTTGTAAAGTAAAATATATCAAGTTCAACTATGTAATTGGAGAAATGGTGAAATGGAGTGAAAATGAAAAATGGAAAAATAATTTGATGTATTATCCATCCTTACTATGTAATCGGCGACAATAGAATTTGGTAGTTCTCCATTTTTCTTTGTGTGGCCTCTACACCACAAATCCTTCCTACTGATATCTGATGAGCAACCACTTTCTTTTTTTTGCAAAAAGAGCTTAACAACTAAATACTAAATCATATTGGATATTTTTTTGATACTGATAATAAATGAATTTTACAAGTTATTTTTTTACCATATCATTTGCTAGTCTTGCGTACCCCTTTCGACTCATAGTGTGTAGAACTGTATTCAGCGCTCGTATGGCCTTGTATTTATTGCTCGTTGAATACATAAGAGAAATTCACAGAAGCATGCCAAATAAGGTTCCTACATCGACGACAGGGGCAAACAATTTTTTCTAGGTTACCCTCACTTTCAGCATGCTTATGTACGAAATTTCAAGTGGCTTGCCTATATTCCACTGTCATTTAAAAAAAAATAAACATGTCCTTTGTCAACCCTACATAGTTATAAGTACGAAATTATTAATCAAAAATTAGGAAACCTTGGTAAATTGATCCATGTTTTGTCCATATCTTGGGCACACGTGGAAAAGAAACTAGTAACTGCAACAATAAAGAAACTAGTAGGTTTTAAATTGTCCCTCCCTTTAAAAGCTACATGTAAAACTTGACTTTGATGATATAAATTCAATTTCTTTAACCCCCAATTTCTTCATACATTTCCACAACTTTCTTGAACTGCTGCCATTGTGCAAGGCTAAACAGTTCAGCATAGCTGTGGGAATTCATGGAGATATTGTGAATCTATGGTTTATGTTAATTGTATAAATCGAGGACTTGTGTAAGAAAAATGTTCTACCTCAGATGTATGTTACTTAAATTCATTATATAATCATGTATGATATAATCTGAGCAGTCTTTTAATTTCGTTTGGTATTTTTATTTAAATTCAGTTAAAGGTAAGAACTATAGTCAACTGACACATATTACAGAATACTAAATAGTAAATATTTGCAGAATTGACCTAGAGTTTGCTTGGCAAATCATTCAGGTAAGGTTGAATTTTTTCAGGTATAATTCAACTTGCATTTCCTTTTAAATATTAAAATCATGTGCTACTTATTTGATTCACTTATATATTGGATCCAAACATCTGTTACTTTCAAAAGTTTGCTATATATAGCTGCATCAAACTATGTTGTTTGATTGCACTATTGAGTTATATTATTCAGGTTTATCGTAAAAGTAAATGCTATAACTGTTAAAAGTATATTCATGCAGCTGTAAGTGGAGCGGTAAATAAATCCAGCAGACTCAGCAATCAAACATATGTAGTTTTGTAATACTGGCAAAAACAAAGCATTTGTAGGTTGAAACACACATACATGCGGTGAAGAAAATGCTATTGTTAAATGTGGACAGTTATCTTCTGGAATAATATGAAAATAATAGGAGAAATCTCCAAAATTCAAGAAGATGTAATACAACACCTGATAAGCTTTATTTTGAAAATTCAAAATTTTCAATTACTCTTTTGCAAGCAGGTCTTGATAACATTTATTCATGTCTAAAAAGTAAAGTGTTTTTTCCTTTGACTTTCACACTCAGTTTTGGTGATCCAATACTGAGCATTTTGATTTACAATCTGAATGACCTTTGGCTTCATTGCAGTATTTTAAATTTGTTGCTCAGTTGAATTGAGCGTGGACTTATAATTACACAGTGCAAATATAAGACTTAATACCATTGATAATTCTGGAACTTAAACTTTTGTAAATATGTACTAGATAGTGAAATGTTTTGGATGGCTGCATTACAGTTCACATCTAGCTTAAGTAAATATGTAATGGATAGTGAAATGTAATAGAAACAATCCATATTCTATAAAGGAAAAGAGGAAAAGTGGAGTAAATGAATCCTTCATTCATGCTAGAAAGTAGAACATATGATGACAATTCTGTCCTAGCTTACCCCTAAGGCATAAGTAAATAATATTACATTACATGCCCAAACAAAATAGGCTTAGCACTACTGCTCTTTTGTCAAATATAAACAATCAATGCTTGAACATAGCTGAAAACAAAAGATACTCATAGCATGATTGTATTATAATGAAATTTGTAACAATAATTGCAGAAAAAAAATGTAGCACCGTGCTATGTCAAAAAAAGCGTCCAGAAAACAATGCCATTATCACAAACGCCATACTCACACCTGGCTGTACTAAACTCAACAGCAAGTGCACTTATATTCCTCTTCATAAACACACACGCAAGCAACACAAACATAACACATTATCACTCAACCCAAAACCCATTCTTACAAGCCTAGGCACTATGTGTTGTTTACAGAGGAAAGACACAAGTTGGAGATGCAACAACGTACAACTACATATACATGATACTCCTACCTAAAGAAACACAAGTACATGAACAAAAATACATTCAAACTAAATTGAAAAAGAAATATAGTATATACAAATATATACTATATTTGGGCAAATAAGAAAAGTGTATATATAAAAAAATGACACACATCTAGTTTCCTATTCCAGCAGACTTTTATATTTGGGCAAACAGTTGTTAAAAATAACCTATAACAACTATCGGTTTGTGTTAGTTGTAAACTAAAAGTTGTAATATGACTGTTTTGTTGTACTGCATCTCTCCGGGCTTTTTGCTTTGATGATCATGAAATCCATTAGGTTAAATCCGCCTGTGTACTACCTTGCGGTTAACAACATGTGTATATAATTCACGTGTATGTATAAAATAATATTAATTACATTAATATAAAACTTTGTTATAAATTTAAATAAAATAATGATTTTATTTAAAAGAACTTTAGAAATATTCTAGATAAATTAGACTTTGTAGGCCCTATAAAGATCCAAAATGGTAAAAAATAAAATTCAACCATTACTTCTACTGCGGGTTGGCCCAATTCCAACAGTGGTATCAAGGCCTTATAGCCTATGCGGTCTAAATTACTCAAGTTAGGTTTAACTAATTAAGCTCACGGCCAAGATAATAGGGTACCTTGAAAGGTAGTGTCAAAGAATTGGCTTTGGATAATCAAGTGATCTACCATACCTATCTATCGGCCTGGCCTGAATAGATTTATGAGCCCAAAGATTGCCCCTAATAGAAAAGACACAATTTGAATTAGGCCTTGGGCTGATTTTTAAAATTGTTTGAAAAATAAAAATATAACATTTTAAATTTAATACTTAAATTTAAAATAAAATGTGTACGTATTATAAATGTTATATTATAATAAAAAATTTCAAAATGTTTAGAAACTAATATAAATTAATTTCAAATTTTATAAAATTTATTAATGAGGTTAATATAACATATTAATTAAAGTAGGCAATTAATTAATAAATATATACATGCACTATATATTATGATATAAGTTATGTTGTTCTAAAATGTTAAACTAATATAAGTATACATGTACGTATATAAATAAATTTCGAAATTAATATAAATTTAATTAAAATTGTTTAATTAAATAAATTAATTAAAAGGTCAATAAATTAAATAATATACACATATATATGATATATGTGTTATACTATAGAAGTTATAGTATAAAATAAATTTTTAATATAAAAGTTATATTAAGACAATAAAAAATTAATCAAAATGTGAATTGATTAAAATTAATTAAATAAGATTTAATTAATATAATATTATACATAAGACTATTATATAAGTCATATGAAGTATAAAAGTTATACAATAATAAAACTTATATAATACGAATGTATATAAATTAAAGGTGGAACATTAAGAAACCCTAAATAGACTTAAGGAATAAATACATACATAAATGTACATACACCGTGATTTCCAATGTGTCCGACACTTGAATCACGATAGTATTTCATATGAAATACATTTTTTTCATAAGTCGATATCACTCAATATAATGTATTCAAGATTATGAACCTTCAATATAACGTTGTCCTCTACCATATAGATATTAATAAATTACTAACATATTTCTTAATTATTAAGTATTATTAATATATTGAATAGACAAAGTAAGATAACTATAAGTATTTGTTGAGAAAACTCAAGGTACATATACTATACTTAGGCCCTCATGATATGGTAGGTACGAATGAATAATTTCATTTCGATTTGTTGAGCAACTCAGGGTCGAAGTGAAATTAGGACAAGGTACCAAGGGTTAGGAGTTGTATATGATACAACTGATAAGGAGTTATCCATCGTCCATGCAGCTATGACTTGTTGAGCAAACTTAAGGTCAAAATTCCAAGATGGACGAGTCCTAACATCCACTAGTGAAGTAGAAAAATTTCTATGTTTCAACTTAGGGTTTGGAGAAACATAAAAGACTGGTAAGAGCCTTATTAGAAAAATTAAATCATAACATTTTATCTTTCTAACATTGTAAGAACATATGCTACATAATGTTATAATAATCCACAATAATAAATTTGTGCATTTGCTATGATTGATAAAATGTTTATCAGTTGAGATATACAGATCAACTGAACCGAAGGTTGATAAATAGAAATGTAACATGTAACATCCCTCATTCTGAGGCCCAAAACTAACTCCTACGAATGCTGCAGTCATCCATAGTTATTAATTCTTGGTGATAAAATGCAGCTATGTTAATCATATCAATGATCTGAAGCATATGAATATGAAAAAGTTTCAACACGGTTTAATAACAAATTTTCACATCTCATTTCACAGATGATATTTCATATTCATCACATAATCCCATTCAAAAACCCACACTCATAAAAATTATAATCATTATAAAATACTCCAAGAGCTACATATGAAGATGCCCCCATGGTTGATCAGAGTCGGATACTTGGAAATTATACAATTCTACCATTACATCCAAATAGAAAAAACTAAAATACACAATGGAAATAAATAAAGCTCCTAATAATTGGATTGCTTCATGCACGTCTTCAGAAGTTTATTCGCCTAACTGGAACCTAAAAGCCCTTACTCCCGACCTACTCAAATGAGTACCCGAGAGTTTAAAGGGGAAAACCAAAAACTTCAGGTCAGACAACAATCTGGTGTGAATGATAACCTACCATCCCGATCCAGATAGATATCTAGTGAGACCACGTCGCTAAGCGGAATGGGTTTTCTCCTCACTGGTATCTTATCAAAACATAACAAGCATATATTGTGCTCCTGCAACCACAATGGTTAGAACATATAAAGTAACATTTATAATCATGCAACACATATTGGATTACCCATTCCAATTCATTAGATTATCCATCTTAATTTCAAATGACTACTCGTCATAATTTAAACTGACTATTCATCTTATTTTAATCTTACTACCCATCGTATAATTATGTGGACTACGCATCTCACCTTTAAACGGATTCTGAATTATGTGGACTATCCATCTCATATGCATTTATTACTAGGATTACCCATCCCCTACCATATTGACTATCCATTACATATGGTTTAATCATTTAAAATTTTGGTGGATAATCCATCACACATATTCCATTTAACATAAAATGATGTAGAATATATATCGCACATCCCATAGTTTTTCTAGGATAATTATGAACCCTTCATCTATTACTTAAACTTAAAAGCACAATTCCTACAATGAATACGTGGACAAACAACAAGCTGCCTTTTCTAAATACTCTTCTCTTGTTCGTTTCTCCCTCTACTTTTTAAACATTTATTTATCATAAAAAATTAAAACAAAAGGACCCCATGTTCTAAACTTCAGCTTTCCCAATTTTAATACGGTAACCAATACTTTTTGTTGTTCTCCTAATTGCAGATCCTAAATCGATTTACATATCCACTGGAATCAATCTACCTTCAATTTCCACCATTGGCCGGCTAATTGGTACACCCGTCATCATGAAAATAAAGTTTCCGCCGTCAATTCTGGTATTAGAAAGAATCTAAAATCTTTTGCTAATATTATATTAAAAATCGTTGATGTTGATCTTTGTTCATCTTCTTACCAAAACAGATTGAGCTCGATTTGCAGTGGTATGGATCTTTCTTCAGCTGCATCAGATACGAGAAATGATGAGGTAAAATCGAAAAAATCAAGTTTCCGTCATCATTTCTGGTATTAGAAAGAATCTTAAATCTTTTAATAATATCAGATTAAAAACCATCGACGTTGATCTTTGTTCATCGTCTTACCAAAGTAGAATGAGCTTGACTTGCAGTAGCATGGAACTTTTTTTTTTGCTTCAGAATCTTCGAATAGTAAAATTTTGGAAGTCATTGTATGTTTCACTATAACTAATATTTGATTTGTATTCTTAACCCCACTGCTTTAGTTTAGATGGGTCAGATTGGGGTACTCACTGTCATTGATGGAGATAATAGGAAAAAGATCCGAATTTTGTAGAAATAATTACAACTAATTGTTAATTTTGATAGTTTAACTATTTTTTTTCATTTTTTCATTTATTTGAAACATTGTTTACTCTATTCACTTAATCATTGTAAAATTCATTCACTGTTATCGCACAAAAATGTTTCAATAGAGTATGCATTATTTATGCTTATGTTTGCTGTCATAAGGTTTACAGTGTTCTTTCCGATTATAAATAATTTTATGCTAAAATCTTAACATGCTTCATTCATGCTCGATCTTACACAACTCACTCAGTGCTTATATTGGTGTTACTAACGGAAATTAGATTCATGTCTGTCAGAATGATGTTTGTATACAATTACTTCAATTGTGCATCACAATATCCATTAGTATGTGTTATGTATGAATGTTGAGTACCTTTATGCGATATTATATATAAAACATAAATGTCTATTATAATATTGTTCGTTAAAAATATTTATTTGGCTATGCTCCACTATGTATTGGTATTGAATTCAATCTTCACTGGGTCATGCACTACTAATAACAAATTTTATGGAGCTGAGAATGTCAGTGTTTAATTAAGTTGACATGATAAGTAATTTCTTACAAAATATTATTAAGTGGGACAGAAGTTGAAATAGGTACTTGCATTTCTACAAGTAAATTAACCTACCCTCATATTAATCTTCTAATAGCGATAAACTGAATTTACGAGTACGAATGCTTATAATTTTGGTCATATTCATTAACTTCCCGAAACATTAATATTTGTTTCCTCTTCTCAAGTAACATATGTTGGTTACATATCCCTTTTACATGATAAGTTTTTATAAACTACACTGCGCATTTTACCAACATATTTCTATTGGTACATTTACAAGAATATGTTTTACAATCCTAATATATTTAATGTTGGTTTTTCATCAATCTATGATGCCAAAGAAGAGAATCTATGGTTTATCTTCATAAACTAAGGTATGGCTAACTCATATTCGCCTCAAGTGATTTCGATCATAAAGGTATGATTTCATTGCTCGCTTGCATAGTATTTTTGGTACATGTCCGACTCAGTTTGATTTAAACTAGGGGCTTTACAGAAATTCCATCAATTTTTTATAAGCTTTTAAAGTTAGTTAATACATTAGTTTGAAATTAGTAATTCTTTTTTTTTCCAAATTTTACCCCTTTTTTAATAAATGTAAGAATTTTTTATTTGTGCTCTATAAGTACCATTACCATCTGTAAATGTTCCATTGTTATGGTTGTAAGTTGTTTGTCAGCCATCTAGATGGTTTTTAGTGAAATAGTTGCGATGTGATCATTTTGACCTAAGTTGTACAGATTTAAAATTAACAAATTGTATCATATTATTGCACACTTTGAAATATATTATTTGCGTATAACCATTGTATATAAAATACCAAGTACCACATCAGAAGCATCATATGTGTAAGCTGGCACATACTGTTAATAGTACAAAGATTATAAGATCAAAAATACAAGTGTGTAGTACCATGTGTCTGAATTGTTTTCTAAGGTGAACCATTACAGTTGAAAACTTTACCTAATTTTTTAAACTATACTTTTTGTTATGCATTGGTTTGTCACTACAATTTTCTTGTGGTCAAGCAGTATGAGAGTGAAACTCATATTTGGTTTCATGCATCCTTTACCCTTTTATTGTGTACACTAAACATTGTGTATTTTTTTTACGCTAGGATGGTATATTATATACATGTTCTGTGCCGCTGTCATTTTACAATATTGGTGATCAACTATTGGGTTATTTGTCATTTTCCTTGATAGTATCGTTTTCTTTATACTAACAGGTAATTATGAATTTTGAAGACAACAATTTCAGTCTCTAAATTAGGGTGTTCTGAAATAAGTTGCTAGGCATGGTCATCTAACCAGCTTCATATATAAAGGCCAGACAGGCTGTGATAATTTCTGCACTTTTCAAATTTCAAAAGATCGGATTATTATCTTGCAAGTCCCAATTTATGCCATGATTTACTATAACTTTGCAGGTTCTGCAATTATAACAATATTTGGTTACATCGGTTAATCAATATTTTTTGTCGATTCTAAGACTTTCATTTTTTTTATATTTCGATTCTTTTTTCTCACTTTTTTTATTCACAAAACGCTATTCAATCTATAAAATGATCAGCATAAGGATAATGTTGATGCTTTTGAGTAAATGAATTTAATACATTATTGATTTTTTCTTCTTCTAATTTTCTAATTTTAAAATTGGTGTCAATCAAGGGGAAATGTTCGCTGTACAAATTATAAAATGGGAGTAGGATGCAAGAGAAGGCAGGAAGTGGGGGGTTTCAGCCGCTCCATTGATTATTCCTCTAATGAACCACTTGATTCTTTCTGTATTTCAAATATTTACTTAAAGATTTCAAAGCTACACTCCAGTTATTGTGGTAAGATTTTCTACCTATCTGTATTAGAATGTCCAGTGAGTTAACCTTTTCTGTTTAAGTAAGAATGACTATTACTTTATCATGTTTATGAAATATAATTAGGCTGTGTCGAGTGTGCTTGAATATTGTTGAGAGACAATCAAGTTGAATTATAATTGCAGACATTGTTGACTGAACCCAAGTTTGCGGATGTTGTGACAACTAGCAGGCTTATTATTTTATGTTTGACTTATAAATCACTAATATTTCTTGTGAGTAAATAACCATATGCAAAAAAAAATTAGACCTTAATGTAAATGATTTACTTAGCTATGATTTGTTCATTAGTATGTGGTTATTTACAATTCTATTGGGTCTTGATAATTTCACTTACAAATAAAAGTGAGAGACGGTGGAATGGAACGAGAAGAAGAAAAAATGAGAAGGTAGATCCGAGATATTGTTCAAGAAGTTTAGATAGTGTTTGGTTTGTTATTTTTAGTTTTGGATTTTTATCCATACAAAAATGCACACGACGCATTTATATTGTCGAAAACGATCAATTTAGAAAACGAAGTTAATATACAAAATAGAAAATAACTTTTTTTATTTTCTCCGTTTTGGGAAATAACACAAGCACGTGAAACAATCCATCCTTCCATCGTCCCTCTATTCCATTCGTCCTTTCATTTGTCTTTCTTTCATCCCTTCCACCGTCCCACCATTCTTCTCGTATTTGAGATACATATTGAAAACCAAAAACACAAAATTCGTTTTTAAACCAAACACTATCAGGTTTGCTTAAATGCCCTGGCACTGTCTCACAGAAGGCAAATAGGCCTGTTATGGGTATTATACACGGCACATGATATAGGATGCAATGAACAATGAAATTCCTAGATAAACCGCCAAGTCTTCACAGATGCATGCTAATAACCAAATGATTACATGTGTATTGTTTTATTTTTTTATGGAAAACTCATAATTATATTGCATTGAAGTATAATAAAGCATGGATAAAGTACCAAATGATTACATGCATGTTCTTTTATTTGTTTAGTGGAAACTCATAATCATATTGCACAGAGGCATGCTTGGATGTTGCCAATCTGCAGACTGGCATGCAAAAAACAAAAAACACTACCCTGCATGTGACAAGACAATAAATATAGATGATTTCAGGCTGTAAAAATCTTCAGCAGCTGCAGTAATGCTAAGACTGCAGACCGACGATGCAAAAATGGAGCTTCATAGTTCGCAATGTGCCACTAGAATTACATATCTATCTCTAAGATCCAATTTATTATGTATTTGCTGTGCTATTTTCAAATATTGACTTGAGCTCAGGTTGTCGCCTCAATGTCACTTTAATATGATACACTTGATTCCCATTACGTATTACCCTACATAATTTTTGCATAGCCATTTTGAATGACAGCAATTTTTCTTATAATCCAACTCATGTCATGTGAAATAATATTGTGATGTTTAGCCATACAAAACACTCTAAAATCTTATACAGATATAGTTTTCTACCAACTTTCACTTAACAAAGTACAAAGCTCCATCAACAAACTATGATTGGTTTCTTCCCCAGTTCCAAATTTGCATCACTTTACACCCTCTGCTTTTCCAAGTACTCCAGCCATGTTAATATGTACCTAAATTTAGAAAACATGTACCTAAGCAACTACTATTTGTTTGGTTTTTAAACAAAGTTTGTTCTGTTTGCAAACTTATTTTCTATTACTTGATGATCAAAGTTTGCACTGTCAAAATATATCATAAAAGTTGTTACTGTACTATACTTAATATATATATGGCTTAATTTCTGCCGATTTTATTATCGTTGCTTCCAAGCATCAGTTTCACCCAAAATGTTAAATTCATGCAACAAAGCTTAATTCACGTATTGTTTTCAATTTGTTTCTTCTAATTAAACTCATATTACAAATACATTGAAAAGTCGGTGTTTATCAACCACTAAGGCCACAACTGCAGCTACACTTACCCAAAGATGTTATACACATCCAACGAATCAACCATTAACTATCAAATCATGCCCCGTGTGCGAAGCACGGGTTCCAACCTAGTTATTCTCATAAAGACTATCCATCTCCAGCATGATGTAGAGTGTCCATCTCACATCTCATAGTTTTTCTAGGATGACTATGAACCCAGCATTTAACAATTCAACTCATGTTACCAACCTGTTTCAATTTAATTCATGTTATTCACATGCTTAACCTATATCTATTAATGTCCCCAATTAGGTAATCTCCCTTCAACAATTTTAACATTTCAAAGTGACATACATTGGTATTCCCAAATGATTTATGTTGAACTTATTAAAATTAAACAATGGTATCCCCAAGGTTTAAAGTTGAAGTCAATAACATATTTAGTTTGTTGAAACCAACCTACTTTGGTATCCCCAATGATGGTATCGACATATATTATCAAAATAGCATTGGTATCCCCAATATTTAGAATCGAAGTCATAAAACAATAGGCTTGTCGCTCTTATTAAGTTAATAAAGATAATTGTTGAAGTTCATCTATATTGGTACCCCCAATGATAGTGTTAAAGTTTACAATTTAAAATGGCATTGGTATCCCCAATGACTTCGTCGAAGTAGAAAACATAAAGCCCTCTGCCTTTAATGAAGATAGGCGATATTCAAGCCGCGCTATGCCTCATAGACCCTCTACCCAAGGTAAAAAAAACTTAAATTCTTTTAAGTATAAAACCATGTCAGAGATAACGTTGTCGACTACCATAAATTATAGGTTGTCCACCTATTAAAATAAAGCTTTAACTTTTATACGTTAGATGGCTTACCGTCGAAGATATAAGGTCTTCGACACTCTTAAAACATTGGCCTCTTTGCCCCTTTTAAAACAATTTTGATAACATAAAAGTAAGTCTCTTCAACGCTAATAAAGTCAAAAACAAGGCATGCGGTACCATTTCAAAACATTGGCAAAGAGACATCTTCATCCTTGATGAATTACAATGACCCGATACCGCCAATCTTGGGTTGCCGCTATAGTCCGCTTTGATGAAGTCGAAAACATTACATAACTACGTAAGTCGGTATCCTATGCTTACAACCTCATCGATGTCGACACTCATGAAGACTTAGTCACTGCGTCATTATAGATGCGAAGAAATCAAAGGCGGCATGGCATCACCGTAATTTATTTAAAAACGGTTTTCTTATTGGTTAAAGTAATAACTTTTTACCAAATTCAAATTCTTCTCCAATTCTCATTGGATAAAAATAACTTTTACATTTTCTTTCTAGAGAAAAGCTACCGCATAAGATTTTCAAGTTCCCAAAACACATTTAAAATAATTAATTAATACCCTTAGTTAATCTATCTTTTATATGCTTATCTCGCATGAAAAAATTCATAGTAAATTGAAATCACATGGGAAAAATCCCAAAAATTTACAGAAATTAGAGAATATCATTCTCTTTACTGTATTAAAATTGTGGGATCAAAAGCTATATTTATTATTGAAAATATTTAAAACCCGAATTCAGTCCATTTCTTAGGAAAATTCATAAAACATTCAAGCAAATTTGGAAAATTATAAAACTCAAAAGCACTCTCCAAAATATTGTTTTACATCACATATCAAAAATTCAAGTCGTTTGGAGGTTGAAAACCTCGAATTAAACTATAAACTCGATTAAACAATTATTATAAAAATTCCAATAATATATTGTTCTATCCAAACAATATTAACTCAACTAATCATGGCATACTTTATCAGAATTTACTCGAGTATTACCCATTACCGAGTTAAAGATTAACTATAAAGATGGAAACATATTATTCACCTTAGAGTTTTAGATGTAGGAGTTGAGATTTGGTATTACTTTGATTTCCTAAGCTTATTCTCCTCTGAATACCTAAATTTCGACTTCCTTATGCTTGAGTTATGGCCGGCCTTCCTTTTAGGTTTCTCTTTTGATTATTTTAGTTTGTGGAAAACGAGAATGCTATGAAGGATGAAGGGGGTGTATGAGCTAAAATGGATGGATCTTCCTATTCTACCCTTCTCATGTATTCTCTTAAGTATTTAAAACAATCTGATCGTGGACGATTTGGTAGACAGAAAGCTTATACAAAAGTCTGAGTAGAAATCTAGACGTCTGCCTGTAAAAAAACATATTTTCCAGAGAGTTTTGGAAGAAGTCTAGTTATTTCCTCATATGTTTGTGCTGAAGCCGTATGGTTTTGTTGTTCGACAGAGAGAATTCACAGACGTCTGGTATTTTGTTCAGACATCTATGCCGAAGAACAATTTTTTATTCTTGAATTCAGATTACTGATAGTATGTTAGACGTCTAAGCTGAAGCAGTATTATCTCAGGCCTGTTTTCAGGTGTCTGGCTATTTCTATCAGACTTCTGATCGTATATAATTTTTCTTTTTTCCTCTATGTAATTTGCTATATAAAAAGTTTACTAAAAACAAAAGAATTACAAATGATTATAAATAAACATATTTATGTAATAGATATATTAACCGTCCGTTGTTTATGAAAATATTTCTTTAGTTGTCAACCGGAAAATCAGGAGAATGATAGTTTTGTTTCTCCCATGAATTCGGTTCGATTTTGGTGTGCTCGGTTGATGGCCTAAGAGGAGACCAGTAAGGACGAACAGGACGGTGCTCTGTGTTCGATGTCCCTTCTCCCCATAACTTTCGTGGAGTGATCTTATGTGCTCTTGAAGGAGTTTCTCGTGCATGTGGAGACCTCAGATGTAAGCAGTCTTTCATTGGTAAATGACGACATATGGCGAGGTTACATTTTTCAAGAAAGTTTAGATGAGCTCCTTGACGGCGTTATTCATGATACATTTCTCTTTGAACCCCTATCATTTTCTGTTGATAATGATGAATTTCGTCGACTTTGTCAGAGAGAGAGGCTGATTGTAGGTCGATTCCATGTTTAGCTTTCTTTCCTTTCGGAGAGAAGCCAATATGGTAAGTCGGTGATGGGATGATGTTCAGAGATGGAGATGATGCCGGAGTGACTTTTGTTGGAGAGACATAGGTGCTGCCAGAAGATGGGGAGGCGTACTCTATTGCGGGATAGGTGGAATCAAGATCAGAAGACATTTTCTGATATATTTGTTTTGAAAGTTGTTTCTTTGTTTAAGTATAAAAGTTTGTATAAAAATTTTGATTAGGTACACACATATATACACTAAATTTACATGCTATGTTAACAGAAGTAAGTTAAGGTTATTAATTGTTAGAGAATGCCAGCCACAAGTGAAAGAATAAGAGGTTAGTAAGTATTAGTAAACTTCAGCTAGAAGAATATAGGAATTGTTTTTAAAAGATATGGCTGCTAGAAAAAAATTTATATCGTATTATAAATCGTGTGAGGATATAATACCAAGTTCACGTCTTAAATTAATAAAAGTTTGTTCGCTTTGAGGTTTTGTAAAAATATCGGCTATTAGATTTTCGGTATTTACAAATTCTAAAGTTATTATTTCTTTTTCAACATTATCTCTTAAAAAGTGGTGACGGTTAATTGTATGTTTTGTTCGAAAATGTTTTATTGGATTTTTAGATAGGTTTATAGCACTAGTGTTATTGCAATATATTGGAGAATTTTTTTATAGTTTTTCCAAAGTCTTTAAGTGTTTGTTGCATGTATATTACTTGTGCGCAAGCTAAGGCGACAGCAATATACTCTGCTTCACAGGTTGAAAGTGATACACAGTTCTGTTTTTTTACTAAACCAAGAGACTAGAGACTGACCGATAAAGTGACAGGTGCCACTTGTACTTTTCCTATCGATTTTACGACTGCTAAAATCCACATCGCTATAGGATACAAGTTCAAAAGAGCTATCTTTAGGATAGAAAAGACCGTAATCCTTAGTGTTGTTTAAGTATTGTAAATTACGTTTGATTGTCGGATTGTGTGAACCTTTAGGTTGTGCTTTAAATCTTGCACATAGACACATACTCATCATGATATCGGGTCTTCTATCCGTTAAGTACAATAGCGATCCTATTATACTTCGATATAATTTTTGATCAAAATCGTTTCCATTTTCATCTTTATCTAAATGGGTACTTATGCTTATGGGTTTTGGTTTACTTGATGTTTTCTCCATTCCAAAACATTTTAACAAATTATGACAATATTTTTCTTGATTTACAAAAATACCATTTTCTAACTGTTTAATCTGTAATCCTAAAAAAAATTAATTCTCCAATATGGGACATTTCAAATTCATTTTTCATGATATCTACAAACTCGTTACATAGATTTTCATTAGTTGATCCAAATATTATGGCATCCACATATATTTGAACAACCAAAATTTTATTATGATTTCTTTTAATAAATAAGGTTGTATCTATTTTTCCAAATTGAAAAAAAAAGAATTTATTAAATGAGTTTTTAGTCTATCATACCAAGCACGAGGTGCTTGTTTTAAACCATATAAAGCTTTCTTTAGTTTATATACATGTTTAGGAAATTTTTCATGTATGAACAACGTAGGTTGCTCAACATAAACCTATTCTTTTATAAAACCATTTAAAAAGGCACTTTTTATGTCCATTTGAAAAAGTTCAAAGTTATGATGACATGCAAAAGCAAGTAACATTCGGATGGCTTCTAGACGTGCGACTGGAGCAAACGTTTCTTCATAGTCAATGCCTTCCTCTTGATTATACCCTTTGCTACTAACCTTACTTTGTTACGAACAATGTTTCCTTTTTCGTCAATTTTATTTTTATATACCCATTTAATCCCGATTATGGATTGATCCGTAGGTCTCGGTAAAAGTTTCCATACTTCATTTCTTTCAAATTGATTGATTTCTTCTTGCATCGCAATAATCCATGATTCGTCATTTGATGCTTCTTTATAGTTTTTAGGTTCAAAATTTGAAATAAATGCAATGTGACTCATTTGATTCAATTGATGTCTAGTAGAAATTTTAGTATTTAAATCACTAATTATATTATTAATTGGATGGTTTTTCAAAATACGAGGTGGTGATCTTAATGTATTATCATTGTCAACGATATTCTCATTATTATTATGTACAGTTGTGTTATTTTAAAAATGATTTAAAATCTCATCGTCATCATGGTTTTTATTGATGGAAAAAATTTCATCAAAAGAATTGTGTAGACTTTCTGCTATAGTACTAATACGTTTATTAAATACTCTATAAGCCTTGCTACGATCTGAGCATCCGATAAAGATTCCTTCGTCGGCTTTTAAATTAAATTTTACAATATTATCTTTAGTATTTAATATAAAACATTTTGAACCAAGTATTCGAAAGTATGATACTTTGGGTTTTTTATCAAAAAAACGTTTCATAACAGGTATTCTTAGTTAAAGGACGTAATGTGACACGATTCAATACATAACAAGCAGTAGCTGCAGCTTCTGCCCAAAAAAAATTTGGTAGATTACTATTGTTAAGCATAGTTCGTGCACATTCTTGGAGTGTATGATTTTTTCTTTCCACAACACCATTTTGTTGTGGTGTTCGTGAAAAGGAGAAATTACGTGTAATTCCCTTTTTGTTACAAAATTTTCAAAAATTTCGTTTTCAAATTCACCTCCATGATTACTTTTATGTTTTAGGAATACTGTTCATGTATATCGTGAAAAATCATCTACAATAACAAATGCATACTTGCTTTAGTTTATTGACATTAACTGAGTAGGTCCAAATAAATCAAGATGCAATAATTCTAAGGGTTGGTTGGTAGAAATTTCCTTTTTAGATTTAAAAGAACTCTTTTTCAATTTGCCATATTGGCATGCATCACATAAATTTTTAACTTTATAATTTATTTTAGGATGACCTCTAACCAAATTGTGTTTGGCTAGTTTGTTTAAAGACCTAAAGTTTATATGACACAATCGTTTATGCCATATCTATGGATCATTAAAATCTGGAGCTAGGCAAAATCACACGAGTTATTAAACTTCATATTTAGGGCATAGATGTTTCTTTTTCTTAATACTTCAAAAATTAGATTTTTATTTTGATCAAATTTGTTGCATTTATTCTTTTCAATATCAATTTTGAATCCTTTATCACAAAGTTGACAAATACTTAAATGGTTATGTTTTAGATTTTTAACTAAAAGAACATTTGTAATAACAGGTGAAGTGGACATACCAACATTGATGACATCTCATATTCCAATGACAAATCCTTTTGAATTATGTCTGAAAGTTACAGTACCACCATCTTTGTATGTTATATTTGATAACATTTGTGCATTTCTAGTCATATGTTTGGAGCATCCGCTATCGAGTATCCACTTCTCCTTATTATTTGATTTTCTTTTGGGTACCTGCAAGATAAAAACAGTTTAATTGGTACCCATTTCCTTTGTTAGAGTCCTAAGAGTCAGAAAGAGAAGGTTGTCATACCCAAGAGGGTTTGGGATCTTTAAAAGAGTAATTTTTATTATGAACAACATTTTCAGATAGTTATCTATGTGTTTTTATCTAATTAGTTTGTTATTGGATTTTGGAATCCATATTTTAATTATTTTGGTGTTAGACGCCTTTTCTATAGTATCAGACTTCTTGAACCTATTATATAGTGAGCTGTAGTTTTTATGTTTTGAAGTTTTCTTAAATCCTAATCCATTGCGATTTCTATATGGTTTAGAAATTTTGATCAAGTTATCCAAGTTCTGCTTTTCTTTATTGAATTTCGAAACATTGTTAGTAATCTTGTCTAACTCATCGTTAAGGTAAGAAATTTCGGATTTTAATGCTTCTAGATCGTTCTTTAATACAACGTTTTCTTTTCTAATATCATTATTTTCTAGTTTAACTTTTCCTATTTAACATAATAATGAATCATTTTGAATAGATAGATTCTTATATTTCTCTTGTGTAGTTTCTAATACTTCTTCTAAAATGGTTTTCTCATCTTTTAATAATCCTATTTCAAGTTCCATTCGATTAATTTTAGCAACATATTCTTTATTTAACTTTTTAGTTTCTCTATATTTGTCATCTAATTCCATGCTAAGTTATAAAATTTCATTATAAGTTAGATCAGGACATACCTCCATAGTGTTTTCCATGAAGCATAGATTGGCTTGTTCTGAATCACTGTCACTATCATTTTCTGATGATGAAGATGAATCTGAGTCATCCCAAGTTACTTGAAAAGATCCCTTTCTTTTCTTAAATTTTTCAAACTTGCTTTTTTGTCATTATTGAGTTCTGGGTAATGTTTTTTCATGTGTCTGAATTTCTCACATCCAAAGTACTTGATTGAAGTGTGATTAGATGGATTTGGATTTACTCCATTTTGAGATTTCGTCGTCCTTTTGAATTTCCTGAAATTGTTGTAGTTTTTGGCTATGAATACTATCTCATCTTCATCCAAGTTTGAATCATTATCGTTGGCTTGAAAATCGATATTTTTCTTTTCATGACTTTGTTCTTTTCTTGCCTGTAAATTTTCTTCGTACGACATCAAATTTCCTATCAATTCTTCAACTTTTAGTTGAGATAAGTCATTGGCCTCTTCGATGGACAACACTTGTCATTCCCATTCATTAATTAAGGAATTTAAAATATATGTAACTAAATCAAAATCTATTAATTTGACTGCAAGTGCCATGAGATCGTGTTGGATAGTTTGAAATCTAGCACACATGTCATCAATAGATTCATTTGTTTTCATTTTGAATGAAGAAAACTAATTTTGTAAAATAGAAATCTGTGTTTGCTTAACTTTGTTAGTGTCTTCATGAGTGATTTGTAGTGTATGTCATATATCATATGCAGTAGTGCACAACATGACATGTGAGAATTCATTTTTGTAAAGTGAACAAAATAAAACATTCATGGCTTTAGCATTGTTGTTGCTGTGTTCTTTTGAGCATCAGTCCAAGTGCTTATATCTATTTCTGGTGCTATATATCTAACTTTTGTTGCTTGCCAAATTTCTAAACCATTTGCTTCCATAAAAATATGCATACGTGTAGACCAGTAAGCATAATTAGATCCAGTGAATAGTGGAGGACGTGCAGTAGATTGTCCTTCTTGAAATGCACTTGCCATATTAAATATGTTTCAATTACGTGTTATGGTGAATTGAGATAACCATGCTCTGATACCAAATGAAAGAGTGTATGGATCGTGTAACGACCCCGGATTTTTATATATATTTAAATTGGTAATTAATTGAATTTTTGAATAAAAATTGTATAATTAATTGATAAATTGATTCGAGTTTCCCCGAACTCAAATAGAATATATATTAAATCATTTTAAATTTAAATATTGTATATATATGTGAATATATATGTATATGTGATATATGAGTAAATTTGAATATATATATATATATTGAATTTGAATTTAAATCTTAAATAAATGGGTTAGAAATAAATATAACAGTAAATATTTGACAAAAGTATAAAATAAATACATTGGATAAAATTTAGTAACATAAAATAAAATAGAAATTCATCTATAGTACCAAATAAAATATATATAGTTTTATATAATATAATATAAGATAAATATATATAAATCTTAATATCATGATACAAAATAATACAAATAGAATGAAACAAACAAAAATAATAAAAGAAAATTAAAATAAAATAGAAGTTCACTTATATTATAAAAACAAAGAAAATACAAACATTAATATATATTCATGTATGAACGTTTGCAAAAGAATGAAACAAAAATATAAGTATGTAGACAAAGTATAAGCAAGTGAAATGGCTTGCAAAGGAAGACAAAGCAAAAGAAATAAAATAAGTAAGTTTGTACATGTTAATTAATGCCATTTTCTCTAGTACACTATACAATATCATTTCAGCCCCATACAAATATCCATCAGCCGAAATGAAGAAAAGTAAATAAATATATTTGTACTACATCAATTAATGCAAGCACACCAAACAAGTTATCTCGGCTACCAAGCAAGATCAGTAGCCAACAAAAGAGAAAAAAATATCTCTGAAATGTTGTACAAAATTATATCAACTTGTACCAAAACCATATCATCAACCTGTAACTCAACTTTATACATATCATCTTGGGAGCTTCTTTTCCTCAGTTCGATCATTTAAAGAAAAAAAAACTAAGCAAACCTGAAGTGATCAACAATTCAACTTAAAACATCAAACGATCAATACAACTAGAAGATTGAAGAAATGATTTCAAAGCAAGCAAAGTTCAAACCTCATTCAAGCAGCAGGATCTGTTTTCTTCTTCTGGAAAATCAAAGTGAGTAAATATAATTTTTAAAAGCTTTGAGTTTGATTAAAAACAGTTCAAGATGCTTTGATGATCTGGTTGTATATGCTTAAGTTTGAATATGATTTTGTGATGCTCTGTGTTTCTCTGTAATTGATACAGGGTGTATATTTGTTTTCAAAACTTAAATCTATTTGCTGCTAATCATTGTTAAGTTTAATTTTTTTTAAATCAAACAAGAGATTCAAACTTTGAATTTAGATTTTAAAAGTTGTTTTAAATCCTGTTTGTAAAATATACACTGTAACTTCGTTTTACAGGTAAGTAAGTAGAGTTCTGATAAAATCGATTGTTGTAAAATATTAATTCAAGATTATATATTGAATTCATACTGCAAGGCGTGATTTTTAAAACAAAATTTGAGATTTTTAGATTAGTATTTTATGAGCAGTTTGAATTTAAATAAAAATTGCATTTTTACAAATTTCAGACACTTTAATCAATTCAAAAAGTTGGAATTTGGTATGAAGATAGGATGGACATCAGTGATCTCAAGAAAAATGTGCAATAATTTTTCTATTGCGTGAAATTAGGATACGAGATCATATAAGGGTTTAGTTGGAGTTTTTGGTCATGTTTGTTATGTGTCGAGTTCGTCATCAATACGTGATCGAGTTGCTCGTGCTTTTTGGTGATGGTAGGAGGAGCGATGATGAGTAGATGACCGGAGTTTCAGGACCTCCGATGGTCGAGGCATCGAAAACGATGTGTTGCTAGGATTGGTGGAAGTTTTGCGTCTGTGTTTCCAGGTCTGGAAGTTCGATCTCGTTTTCGAATTCGAGAAGAATTCATTCGATATGGGTTCGAGTGTGTGGTCACGTGGGTTAGGGTGGTTGTCGAGTGACGCCGTGATGACCTCCGGTGGTCAGAGTCGCTGGTGTACGTGCACCACGTGCACGTCATATCTGAAAGTTGAGTTACTCGGGTTAGTCTCGAGTGGCTTGAGTTTTTACTCGAGGAAATCGCGTTTGGGCTCGAAGAGAAGGTGGTATGTCTCGGGTAGGATGCCAGTTTTTAAAACAGAACCCGATCTGTTTTTTTTATTAAAACTGGAATTTAAATTTTTAAGTCAAAGTTTAAACCGAGTTTAAATTTAAGTTAAAATGTAAATTCAAGTTCAGTTTGGAATTTAGTTTGAAAATAAATAAATAAATAAGTTTTAAATTTAAAATTGTTTAATAACTTAAAAATGTTTAAGTGGTGAAAAGTAATTTGAATTTAAAATGAAGTTTAAATTGTAAAGAAAAGTTTTAAAAAAAGTTTAATCAACATTTGTAAACCCAGATCTGAAGTCTAACTTTGAAGTTCCAGATTTTGAGTTTTAACTTTATTAAAGACAAATTGGTAGTTATTTCAAAGCTTGAAATCAAATTTGAAATTTAAAAGTAAATTTGAAATCAATGATTTCAAACATATTGTGGATAATGATTAAATCATGAGTATGAATGAAAATATAATGATGATTTATAATTCATTAATTATTAAATTAATTAAAACGGATAACTTAATTTTTAATCAATTATTGATTTGGATTAATTAAATAAGTAATTAAAGAGTTAAAATAATTAATGAAGGTTTTAAAAAAATAAATTTAATGGGTAATTAAGAATTATTAATTTATATTAATTAATGATTGGAGTTGATTAATCAAGTGATTAAGCAATAATTGATTTAAGAATAATGAATTAATTTAATTAACTAACGATCAGAGATTGATGAATTAGAAATTTTTTAATTAAGTAATTAAAGGTTTATTAATTAATGTGATTAATTAAAGGATAATTCATCAAGGTGGTTAATTTATTTATGTGATTAAAATTGATTAGTTAAATGATTAAAGTATAATTGCTCAATGTAATTAATTTGTGATTAGAGATAATCATTTAAGTAATTAATTAAGGGTTAATTAATGATTAATTAAAGGAAAATTTATTAAATGTTTGTAATTAATTGATTATTAATTTCCATGACTAGCCAATTTATTCATAGAAATTAATCTGATTTGAATCAATCAGATAATTAAATTGATCCTATCTATGGATGTTTAGATTATATTGGATGTTGAATTGTTTGATATCCCTGATATGTGATGCTGTGTGATATATTCTGATTTGTGTGTGATCTGTATTGTAGTTCATTTATCTGGGATGAATGTAATATATTATCTGTGATATATATCTGTGATCTGTGAATAAAAGATAAGCGTTATAGTTATACCGCTTATCAACTATATTTTTGTATTCTGATCTGTGATGATTGAATGATGTTGCACTACTGTGTGAAACCCCTGGACCACACCATACACACAAATATGGATTTCACGAGGAAATCGGTTAAGTCATAGATGATTTAAATTTAATATTTTTGAAATTGAAATTTTAATTTCAATTGATTTTGGAAATGGATCTGGGTTAAATGTTAACGCTTTTGTAAATGAGTTTCAAAGATAAAAGTTATTTTGAATAACTTAATCGAGTTTTGAAAATTTAAATAATTTGATTTAAATTTGAATTCAAGTTTGAAATTGAATCCTATGATTTGAAACTAGGGATTAAAGATGCTGTACAAGTTATATATGGGTTAAACCATTTTAAAGGTATTGATTTGGGAATTTGAATTTAATTCAAGGGTTTTAACTCGTGTAAATATAACTGGATTTTTCTGAAACGAAACTATTGTTTTCAAATAATAAAAGCTTTCATATAAAAAATGAAATTCCAACTTAAATTAAAGTAATTTCAAGTTTGAACTGAAAATAGTTTTCCGAGTTATGAATAAATCTTTGTGAAAGATTGTTGAATTTTGTTTTGAAATTGGAAAGGTGTATCTTTTGTATAAAAGATCGAAATGGAATTGTTTTGAAAGCTATGAGTTAAATCTTTGATTTAAAAACTTAACGAGTTAAATCCAATTGAAATGGAAATTGATTTGGAAAATCTATGAATAAATCTTTGTGAAACTAGGTGAACTTTGTGAAATAAATCTTTTAATTTAAAAATATTTGAAATGGTAATGTGTTTAAATCATTTGAAAGAGAAGTTTTGGGTAATAAGTTGTGACTTAACTGAAATCCCAATATCCATATGTTTTTAAATATTACGCTCATTATTCGGTTTAGCCGGGAGAGGATTTTGTGTCATATAACCCATTCCGAATAATGATACGACGTTATGGATAGCATTTGACGACCGGTGGTGAAGACCGGATATTTTCGAAAACGAAAGGACAACTCGTCGAATGTCTCTGCATCGACTGATCTCCGATATAGAGATTTGATCACCCTTTGTGATGGGAAGTTCGGACGTGATTAGAAATTATCCGGATTTGCAAGGGCTTCTTTCGAAGTGCCTTCGGTTCTGTTCGAACCCGGAACAGACTTGTATGGTTGTATGTCTGACACTACGCTTTGAGATATAAAGCTGATTTCTTTCAAATACATTTCTGTTTGGTGGCGGAGATTTATTCTCTTAGCTTAACACCCTTCTCTAAGACGTACGAGCTCAGAGGTTATGTAGTTGAAGGTTATCAGTGATATATTCCCAATTTGGTAGTGTGGCATGCTGAGTGCTGCTGTGTGTTGGTGATCATTTTTTGATCAAAGCATGGTTTTCGTGTAAAGCGTAGCTTTGTGGACGAAACCTCATCGAGCCTCACAAACCGGTAATGGTCGAAATAGGAAAGATGCGGCAAGGTTTCAGGGGTAGCTCCCCTAGGGTGTGTCCATTCCTTCTGGAAAAAGGTGGTATCATGGTATGGAGCTCAGATATTTACCTGTGTGGTTGCTCCAATCTCATTTACTATGTGTGATTGTTGCTGTGTGATCGAGGCGCCTCGGATAAAGGTCGCAAACGACTGGGGGTGGCATATCTCAGGTTTACTACCCGGGAAGGGGGTAACCGACCTTGTGTTGGCAGAGAGCCAGGTGGTTCTCGGGGCATCCCTCCAGAGACGTTTCCATGTGGCATAGGAAGTTCCTTAGCCTGACCATTTGTTGGAAAATCCAAAGAAACAATACGAGCTCTTTACGATTGCAGTTGTATAACCTGTCTCCTCAGGCGGTAGCTATAGTAGGCATAATATAATGGTACCTATGCTGGCTAAGATTAATATTGTATTTTCAAAATGTTTTCCACTATGCACTATTAATAATATCAAAAGAGTTTTATTGCGTAGTAAGCATATTTGACTATCATTAGAAGAAATCTCCTCCAAGTCTGCGATTGCATTGTCTGTGTGGTGGGAGGTCTTATGGTAGTTTCATTTTCCAAAAGCATTGCGGATTTTAATGTTTAAAATCCTTTTGTTGTTTGTTTAAAGATAAACTGTTTTTGTTACTCACACCAGTCCCATGACTGACTCGGAGTTTATTGTTCCCTTCCTAAACTCTGGGTGCCCACAATTTTCCACACGGACAGTCTAGAGTTGGATTTTTCAGATAGTCATGTTTAGTAGATTATCGGGAGCTAGTTCAGTGTTCGGAGTTCACGGATGACTAACGTTGCTTATCTTTGTGGATGGTGATGGTGGTTCGAGCTAGATGTTGGAGTCGTTGGACTCATTCTCTTTTCAGATCATTTGGAGTCATCTCTTCTACTGATATTTTTCCGCTGTTATTGTATCATATTCCTGATATTCTTGTATTATTAATATCATTGTTGTATATCATTCTGGATACTGTATTCATTGGAGTTGTATATGATATCATTCATTTCTTTCTTCCACTGTGTTGTTATACTTACTGTGTTATAAGCTCCGGCATGACTCGAATTTCTACTATTGAATCTGCGACATTCGATTACAAGTGAAGTACGGGTGTCGATTTTCGAACGCTGAAATTTGGATCATGACAGATTGTGTATTTATATCTAATATGCAAGTGTAATGAAAAGCTAACTTATAACTAATAGCGTAAAGTAAATAAAAGTAAAGAAACAATCACACCAGAATTTTTATACTGGTTTGGACCTCCCGTCCTACGTCCAGTCCCGAAGCTCTTCTTCGGCTTTAACTAATAAACAACCCTTGCTTTGCCTGAAGGAATAGGATTGATACAAAAATTCTTTCTAAGACAAGTATGTGTTCTAGGAAACACTGATTTTGACTGCACAGTACAAATCTTCCTATAATCCCCTTTGAGTAGTATGTGTACATGAAGCTCTGTTTTTTAGGTAAGCAATAAATACTTATATATTGTTTGCTTTTAGAAATCAGAGTATGTAAAGAATATAGATATAAGATTCATAAAATTCAAGTAGTTTGTTTCTTAGAATCTTTACATATTTATAGATGTTGAAGAATTTTCTTGAAGAGTAGCATCCGTTAGTGTTTTCTATTTCAGTTTAAAGGTTACAATTATTGATGAGGAAGAGATGCGGTGAAGATTTATGGGAGCAACCGTTAGAATGAGCAGGTGACTATTCATTATTTTTGGCCATTACCCAGCAAAGACGTTTGTCCATAACATTTAGACGTTTGTGTATATATATTTTTTTAACAGAGGCCAGAGTCAGACGTCTGAGCTGTATTGACAGACGTCTGATATGTATTAGTTGTTTAAAATTAGAGACCACGGATAGACGTCTAATATATAATGCCAAACATCTAACATATGTTATTTTCTACAGTTTACCCAGTTTGAGATATGAAGAGTTAAAAAAATTTGTCGTGCAATGTTTGTGTTGAAAACAACTAAAGGAGATTTTACAAGCTATATATCTATGACAATAACACACTATATTATCTTTTCTAATACCGATGATTCTTCTCCTTTGCTAGTCGTTTTCAAGTTGAATTCTGAAAGCTTTTACCTGCAAATAGATGGAATATATTGTATGTGTATGATTGTATAGTTGTTGTTATTGAAATCATAGAATAGAGGTTCTAAAACTTGGTTCCTAAAATCTCCTGTAGACTCTTCCAGAACTCACTTGTGAACAAGGAATCTCTATCACTTACTATACTACTAAGAATTCCATGAAGTCTAACTATATTCTTCATAAATAACTTCGCTAAAACAGGTGTCGTTCTAGTTAACTTAACCGGAATGAAATGGGCGCTCTTGGTCAATCTGTCTACTATGACCCATATACTTTCATTTCCTCTGTTTGACCTTGGCGACCCGTCTAGAAAATCCAAGGAGATAGAATCCCACTTCCATACTAGAATATCTAATGGCTATAGCAACCTACTTGGCTTTTGATGTTCGTCTTTTACCTATTGATAGTTCAGACATTGCTTCACCCATAAGCCAACATCTCTCTTCATACTTTCCCAGAAGAAACTTCTCTTCATCTCCTCATACTTCTTAGTTCCTCCTGGATGAATAGTGAACTTTGAACGATGACATTCCTCCAAAACTTCTTTCCTTATATCTCCCACATCCGGAACGCACAATCTGCCTTTCTTTCTCAACCACCCATTCTAGTCAAGACTAAAATACTTCAAGTCATCGCTCTCTGTTCCTTCCTTCAACTTCTTGATTCGTTCAGCCATCACTGGATCCTCCTCTTGTTTATAAGCAATCCTCTTAATCATTACTAGTCGAACTTCTAAACAAGATATCACGGCAGATCCTTCACTAGACCCAACTTCAGATCTCCACTGCAATCTACAAGTCGACAATGCTTCCAAATCTTTTCACTCTACTATCATTGCTAACACTGCATTCTCATGCTTCCTACTAAGTGTGTCTGCAACCTTATTACCTTTCCTTGGTGTGTATTCAATTCCAAAATCATAAGCGGCTAAAAATTCTAACTGCCTCTACTATCTCATATTTAGCTCCTTCTGAGAGAACAAATACTTCAATGACTAATGATCCGTATAAAGCTCAAACCTCTCTCCTAAAAGGTAATGTATCCACACCTTCAAAGCAAAAATCACTGTAGCCAACTCCAAATCATGCGTTGGATATCTAACCTCATGCGGTCTAAGCTGTCGAGAAGCATAGGTAATCACTTTACCTTTCTGCATTAACACAGCTCCTAATCTAGTTCCACACGCATCTGTATAAACTACCAAGTCCTGATTCCCCTCTGGAACAACTAATACGTGTGCATGGGTCAATAAATGTTTCAAGCTCTGAAATGCTTCCTCGCACTTATCGGTCCACACAAACTTCACATCCTTTCGCGTTAGCTTCGTCATCAGTGCCACTATCCACGAAAAATCCTTAATAAACCTTCGATAATATCCATCCAATCCAAGAAAACCTCTAATCTCAGTCACTCTCTCTGGTCTCTTCCAATTATTAACAGCTTCGATCTTATCTGGATCGACTGAAAACCCCTTCTCCGAAACCACGTGACTAAGAAACTTCACTTCCTTCTTCCAAAAATGACACTTTGAAAAATTCGCCTTTAGCTGATGCTGCCTTGGTGTCTCAATCACAATTCTAAGATGAACTTCATGCTCCCTTTCATCCTTAGAGTATACCAAAATATCATCTTTGGAAACTAGTACAAACCTATCCAAGTACTCTCGAAAAATTCGATTCATCAAATTCACAAAGAATGCCTGCGCATTAGTTAGTCCGAACGACATCACTAACCATTCGTACTATCCATTTCTAGTTCTAAATGTCGTCAAAGGAATACTATCCTCTGCTACTCTAAGCTGATGAAAATCTGTTACTAAATCCAACTGAGAAAATATCTTAGCTCCACTCAGCTGATCGAACAAATCGTCAATTCTAGGCAGTGGATATCGATTATTTATCTTCTTTTCATTCAACTTACGATAATCGATACATAACCTTAACTATCCATCCCACTACATAGCAAACACTATAGCTGCTCCCCAAGGTGAACTACTAGGTCTGATAAAATTCTTGGTTCCCAAATCCAACAGCTGCACCTTCAGTTCTCTCATCTCTGTAGGCATCGTCCTGTGTGGCGGTCTACTCATCGGCTCTGCTCCAAGCACTAAATCTATCTGAAACTCAATGGCTCGTTTCGGTGGCAATCCTACTACAGGCCCAAAAAAATTTACGAATTCTCTAGCTACGAAAACGCGATTCAACTCTTCTTCCAACTCTACTACACCCAATAAAGCATTCACCTCACAACTAGGGTTTTCTACGATATATACAATCTGATCACTACAGTCAGGGTGTCTAGCGATATCTTCCTATCATGGCAAAATATCCTAGCATCGTACTTACTTAACCAATCCATACCCAATATAACTCTGAACCCTATAAAGCCAAACACATGCAAACTGCAAACAAAGGTATGACCTAGCAAATCAAACTCTAAGTGGTCACACTTCATCCCAAGTGCCGCATTACCCTCATATCGGATTTGCAACCCTTAAGAAAGTAACTAAGTATGTGGGTTCTAGGTTAAGTTTATCTACCAAACAATGGGATATAAACGAATGTGATGCACCAGTATCAAACAAAATGCTAAAAGTCATACCATGTATCTGAAGCGTACCTCCAAAACTGCCTTTCCTTTCTCCTGCGTTGTCGGTCTTGATGTAGCGGGTTTGCCTCTTCCATCCTTAGTGGGCTCTTTGCTTTGATTCTTATAGTGGTCAATCTAATCGCAGTTAAAACATCTGATGTTCTTCTTCCCGATCACTTCCTTCGCCATACCAGTACGGCACTCATTAGCGAAATGCCCCTTCTTGTCGCACTTGAAGCACACAATCTCAGACTTTCCCTTCTTTGCTGCTCCACCTTTCTGAGCACCCTGCTTATGAAAGAACTTCCTCTTCTGGCCTTGCCCAACCTGGACCTCCTTCGCCTTACTCTTCTCTAAACAAGCAGGCATCTCCTCGTATCTCAAAGCCATCTCTACAACCACATCACAAGGATCTCTGATATGAGGTAATGTAGCCCTCGCCAACTCAGGTTTCAACCCCCTTATGAACTTATCATTCCTCTTTAACATAGTATCCACAGTAGCATTATACCCATACCTAGCCAACTCCTCAAATCTTCTAGCATACTCCAAAACTGACATCTCCCCCTGCTTCAACTCAACGAACTTCCTGAGCAAAGCAGACTACGCCATCACAAACATGAACCTCTCCTGAAACCTTCTCCTAAACTCATCCCATGTCATCTCCTCTTCATTTACTCCAGCTGTCACACTATTCTACCAAAATAAAGCTGCTCCCTGAAGCTGTCTCGAAGCAAGCTTCCTTTTCTGCTCATCATTGAGCCTCATCTCTGTAAAGGTCCTCTCACAATGCATCAACCAGTTCTCCACTCTTATAGCATCCTCTTTTCCAATAACAGGCTTCCCTCTAAGCCTAGCATAATCTCTGCTGAAGATAGCAGAATGGTTGACCACCGAAGCCTCCTGAACTACTACTCTAGGATTTCCCCTAACCATTCCAGCAGCAACACCTTCCTGCATCATATTTATGAAAAAATGAAACATAGCTTCCATATCGACTTGTGGGACTCCAACACCAACATTCCCTACTTATGCCTAACCTTGGTTCCTTCTAGTATTTGGTCTGGCATTTCTATTTGTGGTGGTGCTTCCTCCAAGATTCACTCTTCCACTTCTAGCGTCCATATTTGTATTCAAGCCTCGTGAGATACAGAAGAATAACCTAAGAGAGGTAGGAAATTAAAGATATAGCGTATACTTATATATAGCAAACACAAGTACGTTACTATAGCGTTATCCCATACCCCAATCTTACTCTAATTACTTAGGATAATGTTTTCAAAATCATTTTAGTTTAAAGTTTTTTATAAACCTATGCTCTGATACCAAGTTGTAACATCCCCTATCTAGAGGCCCAAAGCTAAGCGCTACAGATACTGCAGTCATCCATAGTATTAAAGTTTGGCAACTAAATACGGCTATGTTAATGGTATCCATTAATATCAAAAGAGCTTGAATATGAAACAAAATCATAGATTTCAGAAACAACATTTTACTGATTACATTTCAAAACACATGTTTCACATTCAAATTACATAATCCCATAATCGTTTCCCAGGTTCAGATAAAATATAATTATTACATAAATACGCCAAGAGCGACACATGATGATACCCCCTTGGTTGACCCTGTGCAGTTAAAGCGCTCGGTGGCTTCAATGCGGTAGAGGTGCAAAAAGTCATAGCGGGGATGTAGCGAAGATATAGCGGGATATATCGGATTACTCTAAAATAGCATATAAATCCCATACTTGTTGTTTTTACAAATATATAGATAGTAATTATGTGAAAAATTAACATTCAATTGAATTATAATTAATACAAAATAATTTTAAATAAAAATATGTGCAAATGTATTGTAAATGAACGTAAAACTGTTATATAACTTAATTTAATTTAGTAGAATATTAGAGTATTATCATTTCTAAACATATATCAAAAATTCAATGAAATTAATTAATTTCATAATTTTTATAGCGTATAAATATCATTTTTCAATCCAATTTTTTATAGAAGATATAGCGGAAATAGCGGAATATAGCGGAAATAACGGGATATAGCGGAAATAGCGGGGATTAAAGCGGAAAGGCTATATGTTGGGGATATATGGAAAAATCGTAGCGATAGGAATCCGCTATAAGATATATCAGAGTTATAGCGGGGATATAGCGGGGCATTAACTGCACAGGGTTGACCAGAGTACTATATAGACATAACCGTCTTAAATACAACATAGCGGAATCAAAACAAAACAACAACTCCTAAACAACTATCTGTCAGCCACCTTCTCATCTTCGGATGCTTTATTCGTCAACCTACTAAAACCTGTAAAACCTTAACCCTCAGCCTACTCAAATCAATTAAGAGCACTCAAGAGTTTAAGGGGGAAAACATAAACTTCGAGTCGGACATAAAGCCAGGTGTGAATAATACTATACATCTCGATTATTTGGTATTAAGTGAGACCACCCCGCTTAGCAGAATGGGTTTCCCCTCACTAATATCCTTTTAAAACATATCTTTTGAAAAACCTTTATCCTACAACCAAAACTGGTTAAAACTATAAAGCATTATTATGTAACATACATATCAGGTAACAAATGAACTATCTGACCGAACACTATAGTTTTGTTTGGCTAACTACTAACCTTTGGCTGACTTCGATCTACCAGACAATATAATCAAAATAATCTAACACATGTTAGACACTCCTCTTCTGGACGGTATGTCCCTAACTACCTATTAAATACTCCTCTTCTGGATGGTCTGTCCCTAACTTAACATCTCTCAGGGTCATCTGATCCTAATGGTTTTGCGGGATCACCAATAACCTATCTGTATACAAATATATATTCCTTTCTGTGTGTAATCATAATTTTAGTCTTACCTATGACAAAGCCCTACACACTGGAATTTTTGACTAAATTAGCAGGGGTTAATAGCTAATGTATAAGGCGCGACCATATACCAGTCCTATTTGGTATTCTAATATCTGAGTCATTTTACTTAGGGTAATCTTCCTTTAAATTCTCCTTGAAAACCTTTTCATCTCAAATTGACTTAAAACCTTTAAATAAAACTTAAACAAGGAAATATACATATACTTTATGCTTTACTCAAAATAACCTTGCCATGTTATATATACTTTACTCAAATCTTTGTTGATGAAAACATTTAAACCTTTGAAAGTACCCCTTTCGAATCCATTGAAAGTACCCCTTTCGAAACTAAGTAAAACCCTTCTTTCACCTAGGTCGAAAGGCCAAAACATTCCTTTCGAAACCATTCATAATCTTCCTTTCGAAAACATTCAAAAACCACTCCTTCGAAAGCATTAAAACCTTAGACATCATATCTTTAAAACGATTTAAACATTGCCCTTCGAAAACATTGGAAAACCTTTCCTTTCAAACCTTTCAAAACAATTGAGGAACCATCCCTTCGAAACCATTCTTTAAAACCTTTCGAAAGCAATAAAACATCAAACCTTTCGAAAGCCTTTGGGTTCAAGTAAAACATGTGAAAACGCCTTTCGAAACCATTAAAAATTAATTCCTTCGAAACCATTTGGGTTCTACCTTCTACAGAGCAAAAGGGTCATAAGACATTTAAGTCGAAAGCACACTTTCGAAAGCATTTCCTAAGCAAAGAAGTGATGGTGTCAAAACCAACCTTCCAAAAGCATTAGAGAAGCGGCTAAGTTTTAAAAGCAAAGTATACCTTCCAAAACCATTGGCGTCGAAAGAAAGAAAAGCGGCAGCTAACGGTTTCGACCCCATTTGAAATCATTACTTTAAACAAAAGGCACAACCCATTCGAAACCTTTTCTTTGAAACATTTGACTCGGTCGAAAGCCAACCAAGTTGGAAGCTACATTGTCGAAAGCAAAGTAGGTGCATTTTTCATTTAAAAGAAAAGACATTGTTCGACCCCTTCGGAACCTTTGGTCTCGACCCGGTATCTTCCACCTTAGTCTAATTCACTCTATACCAAGTTATTAATACTATGTGCATTGGTTTTGATAGCATGGAGGCGGCAGTACTTGGTCGGAACCCCTATGCCGAAAGTGGCGAAACATGTTAAAAGCATGTAAAACTGATTTTTACCTTATAAAGAATTTCTTTTCAACTAACCTGCCTTGTTTGTCAAAATATTATTGGTTGAACATTTTCTTTTCTAAAACTGCTGCCAAAATTTCAGAGATAAACAATTTAATTTATTTATAAAATACCCTTTCTTCTTTTATAAATATATAAAATGTTTAAGTCTCATATCTTAAATAATTTTATATATTCATCAAAATACTTAGGAAAATTCTACAAAAATTCCAGAAAATCATTTCTAATATTTTTTCTAACATATATTAATTCCAAACTGAAAATATTAATTATTTAGCCGTAAATAATTTAAAACCCAAATAATCATTTTCTACACTAGAAAATTTATATAAAATCCAAATTAATTCAGAAAATTATTAAAATTGAAACCCATCTCTAAAATATCATTTCTGATCTATATCTAAAATCGTAAGGCATTTGAATGTCATTAAATAGGATTTTCACGTTAAAACATATCATAAAACCTATATGATTAAGCATAAATTATCGACAAGCATATATAAACATTTAATCATTCAAAAACATGGCATAATCATGCAAAATACTTCGGATTCATATTAAAACTGAAGATAATTAGAAAATAATATGTAGGCATTATTCACCTTAGCTTTTGAGATTTGAGTGAATTTGATTGTGATTTAGCTTCTTCCTTTAGCTTTCTTCCTTTTATTCTTTAAAATGGTGGTCGGCCTCTACTTGATAAATTTTAGTAAATGAAATGAACGTGTAGTATGGATTCCTAAGGGTTTAGGGTATAAGAATATCCTTCTCCCTATTTTGCCCTTACCTGTTTTACTTAATCATTTTATTTTAGTTCATTTTTTTGTCAAGGCACGGCTACCCTTTATTAATTACAAATCTCAATCCCCTAATCATCACATTATTTTATTTAATTTAGCTAATTAAATATCCTAAATAATGTTACTAAAAATATAGGGTGTTACAAAAAATGTCGAAGATAACGTTGTCGACTATAATAAATTATAGGTATCCACCTATTAAAATAAAGCTTATACTTTTATAAGTTAGATGGCTAACCACCGAAGATATTAGGTCTTTGACCCTCTTAAAACATTAGCATTTTTGCCCCTTTTAAGTCAATTTTGCTAACATAAAAGAAAGTCCCTTTAACGCTAATAAATCGAAAACAAGGCATGCGGTGCAATTTTAAAATGTAGTGGAAGAAACGCCTTTGTCCTCGATGAATTACAGTAACCCGATACCGCCAATTTTGGGTTATCGCTATGGTCCGCTTCGACAAAGTCGAAAACATTACATAACTATGTAAGTAGTTATCCTATGCTTACAACCTCATCAACACTGACACTCATAAAGACTTGGGAATGGCGTCACTATAGATGCGAAGAGATCAAAGGCGGCATGACATCACTGTAATTTATTTAATAATTGATTTCTTACTAGTTAAAGTAATAACTTTTTACCAAATCCAAATTTTTATCTAATTCTCATTGGATAAAAACAACTTTTACATTTTCTTTCCAGAAAAAAACTACTGCATAAGATTTTCAAGTTCCCAAAATATATTTGAAATAATTAATTAATACCCTTAATTAATCTATCTTTTATATGCTTATCTAGCATGAAAAATATTCACAATAAATCAAATCACTTGGGAAAAATTCCAAAAATTTATAAAAATTAGAGAATATACTTCTCTTTAGTATATAAAATTTTTGAGGCCAAAAGCCATATTTAATTATTTTAAAACCCGAATTCAGTCCATTTCCTCTCTAGGAAAATTCATAAAATATTCAAGCAAATTCGGAAAATTATAAAACTCAAAACCCCTCTCCAAAATATTTTTTACATCACATGTTAAAAATTCAAGTCATTTGGAAGATGAAAACCTCGAATTTAACCCTAAACCAGATTTAAAAATTATTATAGAAATTCTGATAATATATTGTTCTATCCAAACAATATTAACTCAACCAATCATGGCATACTTTATCAAAATTTACACAGGTATTACCCATAACCGAGTTCAAGATTCACTATAAAGATGGAAGCATATCATTCACCTTAGATTTTTAGATGTAGGAGTTGAGATTTGGTATTGCTTTAATTTCCTAAGCTTGTTCTCCATTGAATCCCTAAATTTCGACTTCCTTATGCTTGAGTTATGGTCGGCCTTCCCTTTAGGTTTCTCTTTTGATTGTTTTAGTTTGTGAAAAATGAGAATGATATGAGGGAGGGAGGGGGTTTATGTGCAAAATGGATGGATCTTCCTATTCTACCCTTCTCATGTATTCTTTTAAGTTTTTAAAACAATCTTAGTAACCATTTAGTTAGTTAATTATGGCCCAACCTCGTTACATTGTCAAATCTCATTCTTCTAACTCATTTACAATATTCTATTTAATCTATCCAATTAAATGTCCTGAATAATGTTGGACAAAAACTAGGGTTATTACATAACATATACTTACTAATAAATGCTTATTGCATGTTAACGTTTCAACATCTATACAAGCGCCTGATTCTAAAACTACTAAATACGTTCGTAATTTGGTCGCTTATGTGTTTGTATGGTCGAGACCAAGTATTGCATTCTATGAATTCCGAACTCAAAAGAAATACATACTATGGATATTTGATCCATATGCAATTGCATATAAATGTTATACGGCGAATGGTCATAGTTTGTAATGTACAATATTTCAATAAAATTAGTTCATCTGAAATAAGCAAATAAACCATAGTGCAAGATCGAGTATTCAATTTGATTAATTATAATAAAAGGTCATATTGTGTTAAATGTAATACAAGACCAAAACTACAATATAGATCTAAGAACTCGATCATTGAAATATCAGTTAGATCAGTTTACATAGGGTGTATCATAATTGATGTGCTTAAATGTTAAGGATAATCAAATGCATTTTTTAAAGTGTTCATTATGATATTGTAGTAAGGGATTTCTTTTGAATGGTTCGACCATTTAGAAAGAATAACGAATGTACAAGAGTATATGTGATTTAAGGTACAGTTAGGATGAAAAGGGTGAATGATCACTTCTGCTTCATAAAGAAACACCGAAAACGAGAATTGTAATAATAATGATTGATACTTAATATTGGAATAAGAAACAAGATTTCTATTCTGAGATGTATTTTCATATAGAAAATTGTATTCTATGAGATTCATTTCATTGAGTTTAAGATATTTGATCAAAGAACTCCTCGTTGTAAACTAGTTGCAGTGTATGAAATAAATAATCTATATTAAATGAATGATGGACCTCCGAAATCAGTACGCTATTATAGTAATGGGGGAAATAGTAGAAGCATGTCATATAGTACTTATTGATTGTATCAAGTTACGAAAATGGTTTTCGTAAAATATACCGAACATTATTTATGAAATCATGATTATTTTTAGTGTCGACTGAAAATAGACAGTCATATTTCAATGTGAATATTATGAAATGAAACTATAATGTGGTATTTATTTTCATAACAAAAGTGATGCATTGGAAATACTGAAGTATCTAAAATTATTTTAGAGTTATAGACTTAGCCGTAGTTTTGAGAAATAATTTTTATTATATGATTATAAATAATATAATACTGGTTAATTATATGTCAGACAATTAAGTGCAAATGCACCCAATTAGTGGGAGCGTCACAAGAGTTGGTGAACTCTTCGGATTGATACATATAGATATATGTAATCATAGGTCTATCAATACCAAAACATTTCCACGTACTTCATCATATTCACCGATGAGTTATCACATACATGGACATATGTATTTGATGCACATGTATAGGTCTATGATAAGCTCACAGAATATAAAACATGAGTAAATAATATAACATAGGACAGAAAAGATTTGATTTGATCAAATGGGTAAGTATATTGAAAAGAGATCTGTATGTACCTAATATGAATAAAGATTTAGTCTCAAGGGTAACTCCACCCAATAATACATAATGATGTATTAATAAGGAGTAATCGAAATTTGTTGGATAAAGCACGATTAATGATGAGTGAAGTTGAATTAAATTCTTTATATAAGTTATGTACTTAAGAATAGTACACAAGGTTAAAATTAATATTATCCAAAGAATAGTTTACAAAACCATAAAAGCTAAGGGTTTATAAGAAACCCTTATATATCCTAGGCCAAGGAGATGGCAGGTTGTGTGAGTCAAAAGATTGCACATAATAATTATACGTAAGAGATCTTCCATGAATCATCCTAAGAGAATTTTGGGATCGATAGTCATTAGATGACCAATTTCATGTTGTGAACATACATTATTATGAACTAATGCATAATTAGTTTTAATATAAGGTAATTCATAAAATGTTTATGAATGCATGATCCATTGCACTGAGAAACAACTGTTGTTTCAAGAAATACCAACTTTTCTTTAAGAAATTATTGATGTAAAACGAATTTGGATACGATCCAAGGATAAAACTGATTACAATGGATGAAATGAAATTGACCGAACTTAAATGAAAATAGCACATTAGAACATCTAATAGTATTATTGTACATTAAATAGAAACTGTAAGTTTCTTGTCAATGTCAAAAATAAATAATCCTCGGTTGTTTAATTAAACCATTAAGAGTATTGATTTTGTGTTATGGTACGACGTGCAGATCCGAAATAGATTCCAAGTACTTCATCGAAATATGATTTTGAAAGTTGTACCCAAAGGAATATGATCCATTGGGCGCAAATGTATTTTTAAGAAAAAGACAAATGCGGTTGGAATATAGTGATCCACATTGATAAGAATAATACCATGAATTTCAATTGTTGAAATTAACATAACGACTCAGTGTGCTTAAGTGGGTTTAGATTTTACTCAAAAATTTATCGCCTAGTATGACTTTATGTTTTAGTATATATATGTTGAAGCAGAAAGTTCTAAATGTTGATTTAGACTAGACTATTTACACATAATAACCAAAGTATGTCGAAGTAATGGGAGAGATATTGAGTTTGTGGGTTTTCGAATACAATTTGAGAACGGATGTGAAAGCATCATTCAGAAAATTATTAAACTTGGACAAGTGTTTTGATAAAAGGATCAAATAGTTTGATTAACGATCAAAATGCAGAGGAAGCAAATGTTCATAAGAAAAATTACTTATTGTTAATGATGTACTTATTTTAAAATCAAATTTGGTTGTTTTAATGCTTGACATTAGATTTGTGAATGATGTTTTCTATAGTAAGTATAAAAGATATTGGAAATGTCTCAAACGATATGCAAGGGTACCTTATTAAATGTTTAATATGGAACATGTAAGATGGATTTCTTATGCATTGGCAATATGAATTATCATACATGCTATGTTGTTTACGATATCATGAATTTTTTATGTATTTGATACATGAAGCAAATATCAAATCCAAATAGATATCACTAAATGGTTGTTTGATATGCTCTCGTGTATTTATGAAATACCAGAGAATTGTTTACAGAAACAATGAACTCGTTATGAAGGAGTGTTCGGACTCAAACTTCATAAGTGGTATTGAGTATAATATGTCAATAATAAATTCAAGCTAAGAATCTTTAAGTTGGAAATGTTCCAAATAGAAGAGATTGTGCTTGATTCAAAGGAAAGGCTAAGTCATTGACTTGAATAGCGCTACAATAAAAGTTACGTATATATAATGTACAAATTTATAACTAAGCTGAGGGAGATTCCAAATGTTAAGAATCCCATAACATTGTTACATGATAACGATGTTGGGATATAGTTCGTAATAAAACTTAGAGCTCACTAGAAGTCGAGAGACATACTCCGAATTGTTTCACAAGATAAAATAGTTTATCAGCATCCGGGAGAATTGATTGACAGAGTAGATAATTAAAGCATAACAGCATACCCGTTCATTGAGGGACTGTCCTAATTGGTTTTGATAAAATCGATTGGAGAAGTTGGAGTAAGATTCAATAATTGACCTCAAGTGCAAGCGGAAGATTGATAGAGTTAGGGGTATGCCCAAAGGCCAATTATGTAATTTGTTGCATATATCTAACTCGATAGCCAATTTTTTCGAAATAAAAGGTGTTTTCTTTCTATTATATAATTGATATAATGTGTTACATTAATTAATTAATTTAATTAAAAGTATATTTAATAGAAAATCCATAAATGATATGTTTTGTTATAGTAGTTACAAAGTATTGTAACTGTGAGTAATTTATCACAATGAAAGTAAACGTACCATTTTAAATATCCATAGTCAAGATGTATCGAAATGGGATATCGATACATCCGTTGAGACTAGAGTATGCAACTCTCTCCAAATGTTGGGCAATGTATTACTCATGGTTTCTGTAGGCACCAAGGGGTTGCGTACGTATTGATAGTTATTGGATAACTATGGAATGACTCACTCGATAATTTTCTATTGGTTAATATAACTAAGGTCAAACAGAAAAATTGATGTGACAAAATAACACAATTCTCTTGACTTGAAAATACTATTGATCTTCAATATGGAAGCTCCGCTTTGATTAGTCAAATCATGGCAAGGCGTCTATTGAACGACCATAGTTAGGTCGAGTAGAAGCATTTGAGGTGAAACTTTATTCAAGAGAGGATTCGTCTCCTCGGTTATATGAGGTTAGTATCACGGTCAACTGAAGTCAACTCAAGGTCAAAGTCTCTAGCTAGAGCATTTTGGATAATTGTTATTATTGAACAAAGGACTTTGTGTTTGGGCTATAGAGTTAAATATGGATGACATTGGAATTTTGACCATTACCAAATTCCAAATATCCAACGTGATACAGTTTTGACGAAGAGAATTGGTGTAAATAACAGTCACAGCCAGGTAAAGTAAAACTGGATTTTACCGAAACCAAGTAAGCTATAAATTTGGCCAAAATGTTAAACCATCAGCTAAGTGACGTATGAACGTTGATATTCGAATAGTTTAATATTACTCGTTGAACAAATTTACACCTAAAGAGTTTTGCACACACAATCGTTGAATAGTCCTTGACCATATGATTTAATTAGTTTACAATTGTTATAAATTAATTAATATTTTGTGAAATATTAGTTATAAAATTTTAATTTGATTTGGTGAACAAATAACATTGAATGTATTTATAATAATTATAAATATATTAATTGATATAAGATATCGATACACATTTAAAATGGATTTAAGTGCAAAATATTTTGTTTGGGCTTTAAATGGGTTTGAAGTCCACATAAACCTGGTTATGTTCGGCCATGATGGAGCTAGGTAGGTGCGACCATTTGATGACAACTAAATGCACTAGATTTGTATGTATAAGGGAAGGAGAATTGTTAAAGGATCTAGATTCTAACTTATCTCCATTCCTCCTCTGTATAAGCATCTCAACCTATACCTATAATAGAACTTCTCGAAGCCTCCGTACCTCCTCATTTCAGGCCGAACCCATCATCTCGACTCTTCCATTATTATAAGCTCAAATCAAATAAAATTAAATATTATTCGATAGCTGTTAGTCTCTAATTCGAGGGATAGCACCTTCAGAATTAGAATTGGAGTTCATTTCAACGCTTTAAGATGTGAGTTATTGGCTTTAGTATATGGTAATGATCCGATTTACAATTATGTTCTATTGAATTAGTATATGCTATATTAGTTATGCGACAATTCTAATGTATTGATATATTATCACAATCAAGTTGGTTGTATGTTTATACACTTATATATTTATTCAAAAAAATTGTTATATATCCACCAATAACATGCATGGCTTAGAAAATAAAATAAAAACATTTTTGTTATTTAATTAATTTAATATATATTATTTAATAATATATAAGCTATATAATTTAATTCTATATTCTATTATATACAAAATATGGTTCTGTAATTTTATATGTATGGTTTCATATATAAAATATTTTCGGCAAATTTTTTTTATTATTATTAAATTTATTTAAACTAATTAGTTATCTAAATTAATTATATCTATATATTTATGTATTATAAAATATGTTTTATATTTTGTAATGTTAGATTACCGCCTAATATGTTTTCAGTAGGAAAATAAAAAATAAAAATAAAAATTTATATATAATTTTAAATTCAACCGAAATTTTAAAATTAGATTTAAATTATAAAATTATATATTCAATATTCAATAACAAAATATCGCTTATATTTTTTCTAAAATTTTAAAATTCAAAATTGTGTTTCAAAATATATTTTCATTTAATTTTTAATTATTTTCCATAAGGATATTAACTTAAAATATATATTTGAAAAAAAATCAATTTTATGCCTTACTATATATTGAATATTATAAAAGTGTTAGTGTACATAATTTTATTATCGTACTATATGTATAAATGTGAATATGTTTATTTGACATATATTTTGAATGTACGTTGTAGTTTTTCATGGTGAATAACAATTGTACTTAGAAAATTACAATGTACATCACGATATCTAAACTCTAACTAAGCAGAATTTGTTGTTTTTTCCATTCAGACTACGGTATCTTTTTTGTGCTGACTTGAAATAAGGTTAAATTTTGAATAATGGACTTACATATACATTACGAAGAATATAGAACACTCGAATACTTCGTATTCCGAACTTACGTTAGTTTTTCCTGGTGACTATTAGTTGTACTTGGCAAGGATCTAAACTATGGTAGCCCTTTATGAACCAAACGAAACTTTGACCAGCGAAATCAGTTCTACGTTACGAACAATACGGAACACTCGAATACTTCATACTATGATCGTACTCTATAGTTCTTCGTAGCGACTTACAATTGTACTACAAATAATAAGCTACATCCTCATTTCTAAGCCCCAACCGGGTAGAAGTCGCTATTTTTTCGTTCAAACTGACTAGGAATCAGGGGAACTTTAACTGATGAACATGCATCTACATAACGGACAATACTATACACTTAGTTTCTTCATACTCTAAACGTACATAGTAGTTCTCCACGGTGATTGATGGTTGTACTTAGCAAACAATATATTATCTCTATATCTAAACTTCGATTAAGGAGAATTCATTATTTTTATGTTTAAACTGCAATAATTTCTTCATGCCAACTCTAAATCAGGAAAAAATTTGATTAGTGAACTCGCATCAATATTATAGGCAATGCGAAAAACTCAGATACTTCGTATTCTAAATGTACGTCATCGTTCTTCATATTTTGAATAATAATTTTTCCAAAATTGAGCATTATGTAATTAATGCACGTTTTGTAAATATCAATACATGCAATGAACACCATACAACATCACTAAACAATCCAACACAACAACTATTATTCAACTTCACTCCTTCATACGAACAGTTCATATATATATTATAAAAACAATTATTATTCATTTACAAATGTTTTTATATCAAAATAAAACTTGTTATATGTTTATTTAGAAATATATTTTTTTATTTTATCTCCATGTCAATATACTTCTCATTTCAATATGTTTAAACAAGTTAAATTATCAAATTTAATAAAAAAATTAAATGAACCTTCCACATTCTAATATAGATCCAATCCAAACGTATTTACATTGAATGTAACACCATCCATACATACCTATCAGTCAAACATGCATTTAGATCATATATGTAATTCATCTATAAATATTCTTAGTTTTTATTTATTGACTCGTCTAGTTTACTTCTCAAATAAATTGTCGTTCCCGTTCATTTCGACCATATAAAACGTACAAATATATATATATATTTTTGTACTTGTAAATTTTATTCGAGCTCATTTCTTTTCAAAAAGGAATTAGTTATTTTATACTGCTCAAAAATATAATTTCCAAAAGTATAAATGATCACGTAACCATCACAAATGATTATTGAGCGATGAATAATGAGTGGATGTTACGTGACTTTTGATAGAAAAGCTACAAAACAGTGGACATCACAAACATGAAATCTTCAAAATAATAACATTAATTGACTTAGACATTGGGCAGGGCCTCTGCCTCAAATGCATACTTTTATTCTTCACGTTTTTTCTCATCGATCCAACCCCTGCTTCTGCTTTCTATTCCCTATTCCTTCTTCATTCTTCTTCTTCGCTTACTACTACAGTTATATACATCTTTAATAATAGTTGTAATATATTTGGTCCACACTTTTTTTGTGTCAGTGTGAATTACTCAAAATGTCTCTCTATAGATATTATTAAATCTCTTAAAATTAGAATCTAACAAATAAACTTACTCTACAAATTCAAAATATCGCTCTATAAATATTAACAAATTTAATATCAGTTAAAAATAGAATCTAATAAGTAATTATTTTTTACGAATTTAATATGCTACTTCACAATTATTATTAAATTTTAATCAATTTAAAATATAATCTAATAAATAAATTTCCTTTACAATTCGTTCTTTATTAATTAATAATAGAAAAATATTCAAACAACCAAATATAATAGATATTGGAACTTAGAAATAAAAATTCAGCCAAACTACACATAATTTCAATACAAAACATGACTAAATATTTGTGCTTTATTTTTTGAATGTGTTGAAACATATACAATTTGTAGAAAAATAACACACGCACGACGCGCGTGACATAACGCTTAATAATAGTTGTAATAGCTTTGGTGTTAAACTTTTTTAGTATCAACCACTACAACAAAATAGTCTTTTTACAACGGGCAATGCCCGTTGTAATATGGTTTTCGCAATGGGAATGTGCCCGTTGTAATAGATCCACCACATTTTACAACGGGCAAAGCACGTTGTAAAAACCGTTGCAGTATACCTTTTTACAATGGGTTATGACCGTTGTAATAGACTATAATACAACGGTCATAACTCGTTGCAATAGACTAATCATACTAGTTGCATAGCCTGTTTCACAACATGCAGTGACCGTTGTAAAAATCTCATATAACAACGCTCATTGCCCGTTACAAAATAAATGCAAATTTTAAAAAAAATTACAGCAGCATCTATGCAATATATCCATACTAATACTAAATATTGTCGTAAAATTATTAAAATCACATACGAAAAAACTAAAAGCTAGAGTCATAGAATTCTAACCCTTCAAAAAGTTAGATAAGTTTACATGCCAAATACATCATGCATTAACACATAACAGTCCGCTACAAATATCATGTTCTAAGTAAACACAGAGAATTATATTTGTGAACACAGAAATTGACAACTCCACATTACTGATTGTGCTGCAACAAACACAGCCACATTTGAGTTCACTGCCTTCTTCCTCGACCACTGCCAAAACAACCCATAAGTATGCTGAGTGAGATTTTTGCAACGTAGAAAATAAAAACAACTCCATAGCTGTAGACATCAGCCTTGCCTGCCAAATTTCCTCTCAATGCATATTCAGAAGCTATGTATTCTCTACACAAAAAGAACGGAAAGCATGAAAAAACTAAGCATCCAAAATGTGACTCAACCTGTCTTCATCCTGCCATAAAAAGTGCATGCAGTGACCCACCTTTTACAAGGCTTAAAAATTTTCTTTTAATAAAAAGCAAACAAACTTACTGTCTTTTACAGGGCAGTGCACATGCCAGTTGGTAAGGATGATTAGTAACACTAGACTTAGAAGTTGAGATATGAATTGTGTCCCGCTTGATATTTTTTTTATTTTCACCATGCTTTGTTGTTGTTAATTTAACCCCAAAACCAGGTGCTCATGAAAATAAAACAATGCTCAGGATAATAAAGCAAGAGGTGTACAAATGCATAACACACACGCCTGACACGTAATATAAACAACACACACTCCTGAACATACAATATTACACATATGAACACAGCATCCTGAAAAGAAAACACACAGTGACAAAGCACTCACACAAACCAGCATAAACTCACACTGAAGTGCATAGAAGAGGCCGAGAGCAATGAATATGTCGAACTTAATCATTTTTGACCCTAAATTATGACAATACGGATAAAAACTAGACAAACAAAACAAATAAATTACTATACCAGTGACTTCGGATTTATTTCATAATACTGAACCTAAATATCTGAAACTTGGAGCTAAATTATCTGATGAATTAAATGTAGCCGAGGGGTTTAATTTCACCAATAGAAATCTTGCCTATATGTTTCACAGAACAATATGTAGAAATGCAGTATTCAAATGAAGGAAAAAACAGAACAATCTAACCGTATAACAAAGGAATTCTGAGGCTTGCCTTAGCAATTTCCTTAAAACTTTTATTTCCAAAGTTTCCCAAGATACAACAGAATGATTCTGCACGAAACTGTAACGAGCAATGCCACTCTGTGATGTTTGATATGGCAGCAGTAGTTTGGAAGAAGAAGAAGATAGAAAACTGGAGTTTCGAATTGATAGAATGTGATCAGTATTCTGTCCTTTTTATAGTCCAGTTTGCATCCCTTCAGACAGTCGCGTCTGTTCGTTTGAACCGCGCATAACTGTTCGTTTTAAACGGGACGCGTCCGTTTATATCCGTTGCTACCGTCCACCAGAGGTCACACCTCTTCAGAAAAACTTGTTCAAAACCGGCCTTGTTTTTCTGTGCAAAAATAAGATTTTATTTAGACCCAAGCCTGGTTCGGTACGGGCGGGCGGCGCGCGTGTGTTTTGGTCATAAGATATACGTCTTCCCCCTCGCACAAAATTACCTGACCCTAAGAGCCAATATAGGATTTGAGGAATTGGTATATATCTATGAAACTTCTTTTATTTTTGGCGATGTGGGACTATTGTATATATCATTCAATTTTATCTTTTTAAGGAATTTCAACACAATATGTTGGGTAAAAAGACATAGAAAACAAATATAATTCTCTGTGTTCACAAATTCCAACTTCTCTTAGAAAACGTATGCAAGTAAACTGTAAAAATGCAGCATCTATTCCTATGAACTGAACAAAAGAAACACTTACAAATTGTATTCCAGTGTCAATTAGAATTCCAATTCCAGCAGAAGCAAAATTAGCTCCAACTAGCAGTCTTTCTCCAGTGAGCTCTGGGCTCAGGTAAGGTAATGTAGGTGTATCTTCAAAGTTAGCTGAGATCCATAATTACCAAATTGAATACATCTTATATTCCAATCATATTGTCGTACTTATGAAAATTTTACTCAGTAAGAGAAGAAATATCTGTATAAACACTAGTGTAACCACGATGTGATCATTATATATAAGTTTGAGTGAGTACCTCGCTTGTGTTCGTTCGACTACTGGTACCATGCACGCTTGTGATGTCCATATCCATAGAAATGTTCTCTATATTTGAGCAGTGATATTCAAGTAATGATGATCTCTCTAATAAATATACGTGAACACTCAATGAATTAACGTAACCATCCACTAACGAATTAACCCAATTATACATGAACACTAAAAAGCAAAACAGCCATCCACTAAAAAGCAACCACATACCCACACGCACATCCAATAAAACTCAAAAGATATGAAAAGTTCAATAAAAGAATTTAAAAAAAATCCAAATTTAGTTGAGAAAAAAAAATCTTAAAAATTTTCAAAACTTTATGAATACAATGACCACAATTAAGAAATACAAACAGATTTGAAAACCTTTTAAAAATTACAATTATTCATACTATTCAATTAATCCAACTAAATAACTTAGTTCTCGTGGTATATCAGTAGTACTATGGTACTGTAAAAGTGATAAATAATATAAAATGCATAATCTAGAAATACAAATAAATAAAATATGCTTTCTGTAACTAGAAATTACGTTGTTATTTAACGGTTGATTTACGTTAACAATAGAATCATTATCACCAGCCATAAATATACGTGATACTGTACAACCACAATCTAACGTTTAGAAAACAAGTAATATAAAATTATGCAGCTATAATAGCACCCTTCAAATCAACTGATAATGAACCAAATAAAAGCACAAAAGAATTACTACAAATCACTGTATGCAATAAAATAATGAAAACAAACAAGGATCAGTTGTTTAGTTTAAAATATTTTAAATTCTTCAATTACTCTGAAATGAAAAAATTAACACCAGCCTAAAAAGAAAACTTACATCATAATGGAATAGTTCACGATCAGCAACCTACACCAGAAAATGATTGGCTTTGACCAAACACTTAATTCCTTTAGTACCAAAATCAGGTCGATTTGGATGCCTCATTGCCTTTTCTGATGAAGATGAGAGAATCAAAGACTCTGGCATTGCCGTCACAGCAAAAGTCTCAACTGAGTCCACTTCAGGAGTAATATTTGCCTTCTCTGATGAAGGTGCAGGAACTACAGATTCTGACATTGCTGTCAGTGCAATAGTCTCAAGGAAGATAATTGCTGTCAGTGCAACTGTCAAAATGTCTCTCCATGTATTATCAAATCTTAATTACTTAAAAATAGGATCTAATATTAAACTTCTTTTACAAATTCAACCATCCCTAAAAGTAAGATCAAACAACTAAACATGTTGTACAAATTCAAAATGCTTCAAAAAATAGGATCTAAAATTAAATTTCATTTATAAATTCAGAATACTTTTTTACAAATATACAAATCTTAATATCACTTGAAAATAAAAAATCATTTTTTTGACTGATTTAAACATGACGTGACACTCATATGTTTATATAACTTATTGATTTTGAGTTTGGATATCCTTTTAGTACACTTTGTCTGGATTGCTCAGAACCATGGTCGTTCATACGTGTGCTATGCTTATATGTATATTGTTACGATCTAATTAGGTAGAACTCACCCCAAAAACTAGTTTATAAGAGAAGGGTTGCCTAATGGGTTATATACGCATCACCTATCACATACTAGGCAATGTGGGACATTACATTTCACCACTCTTCGAAAGTCCGACATCCACGTCGGCCCGCTCTATTCCTTTATTAACCGATCCGATGGTAGCCATTTTCCTTTAGGACGGGCCACTTTCACTTTGGAGATGACTTATTCCTAATTTTGCACGCCACTGACATGAATAGTAACAGCTTTTACCTGTAGTTGTTCGTAAACTGGACGCCTTCTTCATGTTTGATTTTTTGTGACAAAGACCTTATGAATGAATGACGTATATAAGTAGCATCTGTATATGCTCTATTTTTTCCTTCTTTTGAAACCATGCACTTCTGTTCTTTTCTATTTTATTTACAGATTAACTTTAATATAAACCATCATTTGTTAATTCTAATGATCATGCATGAACCTATATAGCTCTTTGGATTTTCAGTCGCACAGCACACCAAGTTCATAGCTACGTACCTCCTCTCTTGTTTTATCTACTTTTGATCAATCGCTATAAGTACGAACTAATTAATGGACTATGACCAAGACATACAGAAGCTGTTTATTAACCTGAGAACTGCTTAAAGCAACTTAAAATGGAACTGTGTCAACTGAAGAAAAAAAAACACACACGTACATGTGTATGTATTTACGAACCAAAAAGTGATTCATCACAAATCCTAGTCTAATGCTGTGATTTTGTAATGATGAAAAACGACTTTTTAATATATGAATTTTTTTTAGCTTTCTCATGATCCTGAACGTTTTGGAAAAAAGAAAAGATTCTTAAAATTAGCTATTTGTTTTAATTGTAATATGCAAAAATTAAAGTATATCGGATGTAAAAAAATTATTAATTTGGAATTTTGTTCGGAGACTTAATTGCGAAACATGTATAAATTATCAGATATTTTGATAAATTATATTGCTTAAAACTAGAGAAAATGCATTGAGAGCACTGGAGTTGGGTCAGAATTGGACAAACACCCTAAAAGAGATTGAAAACATCAACGATTTTAAATGTAATCGGGGATTTATTGATTATAATACACGGTTCAACTCTAATCAAATGGGACATGATACACTATCATTTTACTTATGAGTTGACTTGTGCTGTATTATTAAAACCAATATTTGAAAACAACCATTTTTCAATTTAAGCGGCATTTCTACTAATACTTATGATGAGCATTGCACGATGGTAAATCTCATTTGTGGATTTATCCTCTACATTGACTAATCTACTACGGCAATTCATCCCGGCCATTTCGATCGGTTATGATGTGCGCGCTTCATACGATCTCTTAGTTGTTGGATTGTGACCCTCAAGTCTGTCCACTAGGATGGATACTAGTAGTCTAGTAGTCAATATCTTACGCCGAACTTGATAAATGTTTAATTTATTACTTTTCAAATCATTTGATCATGCCAAATAGCATTTATTCCCGTAATGTTGCTTTAAACTCATTATATAGCCCGTTTGATTGGTCGTGTTCTTGCAATATGATTTAACTTGCAGGTAATAGCATTAATTATAACAGTAGTAATTTTAAACACGACACCGAATATTAATAATCGGGCTAAAATAAAGTAAATAACTTAAGTGATGGAATTCAAACTAAATAAACATGTATCATATCTTCAAACGAGTATGTAATTCAAATTTAAACTGTTTGAACTAAAAATGGCACAAACACCGAGAAGATTATGTAGAGAACAAAAGGTGAAGAAAATAAATGAAAAATGAGAAAGAAAAGAACACACAGCGTTTACAGTGGTTCAGCTAATCTTGGCCTACGTCCACGTAGTAATTTTATTGCTTAGATTATTGGATTACAAGTAGTTATTCTTACGGATCGGTATAAATCCATGGGTGATTATAAGAAATTAGAGTTGAGAAAGCAAGAGCCCAAAAGATCCATAAAAATGAGCCATGACTCGCTATTTATAGACGTAGGAAGCCTAAAAACTCACCTCCATGATCCACCTCATTTTCCACGCAAGACCATGGAGAAAATTATGGCCACCTCAGCAAAATGCATGGATCAGTCCCGATCCAAGGGCTTGGATCGGTACTGATCCATAAGATGACCAACATGGATGACGCATTACTTATGATCTTTGAAACAATCTAGCTTCAATTTGGGCATTTTCGATTTAGGTGACGATGGACAAAATTGGAGACATGGTTTGGTAGCTCTCAACATAAGGAGCTGATTGGTGGTTGGAACTGATTCATGATGGCCCGAGGTGGGGACAATTGCTATATTAGGATTCGCCAAACCTAATGTTGGACGACGAAAAGGGGCATCGGAGGCAAAGGCGAGGGGACAGGAGGCGCCAAGCTAAGGATGGAGGAAGAAAATTTCCATATAGGCCCTCGAAAATTATTTATTTATGTTTTAAACCATAAATCTTCTAATCGGTGTATCCTTTACATACAATCTCTGATTCATGCACGGTTTATTTCATTGGATTTACGACGAGATTCTAGACACTTTATCATATGGTTTGCTGACTTTTGAAACTGTTTGTGAAAGTACCTTAGTGAGATTCAAAAGTCGTAAGTGTTTATATTTTAAAATATTAAATAGTGTTATATACATGCACTTATTGAATATTATATACCTCTTTGATGATTGTTTGAATATTGTGATGTTTTTTTTTAAATGGTACTTAGATACAATATGTCACTGAGACAACAAACCACAAATCATGTGTCAGTAAATGTTCGAATCACGCTACGCAAGTTTCGAACTTGTGACCTCTCGCACCAAAGTCGAATCATTTAACCACTGGGACAACGGTGCTTGTCTGAATATTGTGATGTTTCTAATACAATATATGTTTTGCTTTGGTTGTTTATTTATTTAATTATTACATTGTTAGATGATGGATACTTTATGCTAGTCATTCACAGATTTTGGGAAAAATAAATAATTAATGTGTAAATTTAGTACGGATATTACTTATGAATTTTTGAGGAAATTCATAAATAATAGCATACAAAACTTAGTTTAAAGCAAATTTTGAAATGTTGTTATTTTACAAAGTAAAGTAGAGTTTAATAAAAAATAATATGATTTTTTTGGTAAACTATTATTATTTTGGAGTTATACAGTAGTAACCAAACATAATAGAGTTTGGAGATAAATTTTTATTGAGATAAATAGTAACATCAAGCATTTAGGAAATTTAATAGGTTGTCATTATTTTTGGGTAAAAAATAGTATGACTGCTTTACAAGGTTTATGAGAGAATGATATTATTGTTATTATTGAGATAAAGAATGTATGATCTGAAAATAAGTTTGTAAATGGTCGGATACAGATTCGGATAGTGTCATATTCGTATCCAAAACCATTTTCGGATATCGGATATCCATATCCGCGGATGCAAACGGATATCGGATATTCTTTGATCGGTCCACAACCAATATATCTAAACAAATAAATAAATAAAATTGACTTATTATAAATTCATTTCGGTACTAAAAATATAAAAATTAATAAATACACTAACAAAATTAATTTTAAGTAGTAAATTTTGATTTTTATATATTTTACCTAAATAAAATTATAAAGACAATCGTTTTATGTACTAAAATATACAAAAAATAAAATAATAATCTTGATAAAAATGAAAGTGCTCTGATACCAAATGAAAGTGTGCTATGGATCGTGTAATATGGATATACGATAATACAGAATATAGTGATGATAGCTATACAGTAAATAATGCGGAATATAAGAGCAGTATAATAAAAATAACACCAAAGATTTTTATACTGGTTCGGAGCACCGTCCTACATCCAGTCTCAGACTCCTTTTGGAATTTCACTAAAACAACAACCCTCACTTAACCCGGAGGAATAGGTCTATACAACCCTTGAGCAGCAGAACAGGGACCTGAGCAGCGGAACAGGATTTCGCCTCAGTAGCCGAAGAGAACTTCACACGCCTGAGCAGTAGAACAGGACTTCAACAAATACAAAAGATTGTTTTGACTTTGTGTGTTCTAATAACACGAATTTGTCACTTGCAGTACACCCTTCCTATAATCTTCTCCTCGAGTATAAATATATATATTTGAAGTTTATGAAGAATAGAAAGGTATAAAATTGCTTTAATGCAGAATATTTGAAAGTATAGTTGCAAGTAGATTCCAGAGTGTTAGATAAGAAAGATAAGAAAATTCGGTAGTTTGGAATCAAGTTAGAGTATTTATTTATAGATGTTAAAAAGCAGTGACTGTTGATGAAGAGTTTCGATTGAAGTGTTGCGTCCAAATCTTTTCGTAGAGGTTCGTAACTCTTCACAAATAGTCGTGTCTTTTCAGAAAATAGCTGTTGTAGAAATTCAGTATACTGAGCCTCTGGGTCAGTCGACTGGATATTCAAACAATTTTTATTAGATAATATATATATACTTGTGCACTTGTGCATACTGCACAGAAACTAGGAGGTCAGTCGACTGACCTGGTATTTTCTGTGCAGTTTGCACAGTTTACACAGGTATATATAATATATATATATATTATATATGATTCTAACTTTAAAAACTTGATAATATATATATTTTTTATATGCTTATATATGTATATATTTAAAATAAGAATATTATATATATAAGCTAATATATACATAAACGAGGAGAGATCTTAACAATAATGACCTAAGACTCAAAACAAAATAATATAAAAGTTGATGCACCGATTTTGATGTCTTGTCTCCATGTAGTATATATTCTCTTTTTGTCGTAACAGTCGTTGAATCTGTATGTTGCAGTGATAGCTTCGTGTCATGAATCAAAACCAAGTCTCAACATTCTCCCCCTTTTTGAATGATGACAACCTGTAAATAGATATAGATTTCGACTGTATATATATTATAATATGAATACTTACTCCCCCTGAATCTTTGATATATATCCTGCATTCCTAATGTTAGTGATAATTTTCTCCCCCTTTGTCATCGACAAAAAGGAATAAAGAATATGAATAATCGTATGATGCATGTATAGATATTCAAATAAAAGAAACAAGCATTCATATATTGCAACATCACAAACAAGAGTTTTAAGGTAACAAAATAATACGAAACATTGGCTATTTAGTACAAGCCATGTTTTAATGTTTTGAAATGAAAGACTAATGTTTGTAGATCATAAAAGGCAAATACTAAGATAAGCAATAACTTACTCTATTATACGCTTACCCCTTAATTTGTGCTTGCATCGTTTATTCCCCTTAATCTGTGCTTGCATTGTTTATTCCTGTAAATAGTGTTAGAGCAATATCTTTCTCCCCCTTTGTCATCGACAAAAAGGAAAGTTTATATAATGACATAAATTATATTCTACATAAGTGTTAACCTACTACTTGTAAGGTATCAAAAAATTAACATTTAAAGCATGCGATACCCAAAGTTCTTATAATTTTCTAATTTTTAGGAAACTATACCCATTTGGGTGTGGTTGAACCTTTATATATATAATTTTCATTATTAACTACCATATCAAAATAATCATCAATGTATTTTTCTATATTTTTCCAATTAACAGGAGCCCAAATACTTAGATAATTTTTATTCATATTTCCCGTCAATAATTTTGTACTTCTAAAGAAATTATAAACATTATCAGTCATAGCAATATTTGAATTTCTATTAAAATTGGATTTAGACTTTACTCGAAATTTAGTACTAGCACTAACATATTTACTATACATGAAAGCGCATCTAGTGCTATTTCTACGATCAGTTTTATTATATCCTAAACCACTTTTATCATGTAAAGGTCTAGAACTAGATAAAATCATGTTTAAATCGTTTTGACCTTTATTTAAATTTTTGACTTCAGTGTTAAGTTTATCAAATTTAGCTTTAAAGTCACAATTATTATTTTCAAAATAAATATTACTATTATTCAAAATATCAATTTTCTCATTTAATTCAGAATTCTCGTTTTTTAACGTACGGTTCTCATTTTTGAGAAGGAAATTTTGAGATTCTGAATTATCTAAAGAGGATTGTAATAAATCATTTTGCCTTTTCAAAACAAAAATTTCTTTTGAAAATTTTTCTCTCTTTTTCAAATATCGTATTTTGTTCATCTAGAAAATCTTTAAGAGCCTCAAAATTATTTTTCAAAACACCATGTTGATTTTCTAAATCTAATTTCTCATTTTTCAATTTCTCATTTTCAAGTTCAACGGATTTCATCTTTTCTAAAATAATAAAATTAAGCTTTGAAATCTTATTGCTTATACTAACTAATTCATTATTATCTTTTACTGAAATTTTTAAATCAGAAAGTACCTTTTTGTAGTCCTCACTGGTGGCTTTGACAGAGATTTTGCCTGTTGTATTTCGACTGGATCGTTTTCTGGCCATTATTCTATGATGTTGTGACAATCGATATACTTCCAGGCTCTGATACCAAATGAAAGTGCTCTGATACCAAATGAAAGTGTGCTATGGATCGTGTAATATGGATATACAATAATATAGAATATAGTGATGATAGCTATATAGTAAATAGTGCGGAATATAAGAGCAGTATAATAAAAATAACACCAGAGATTTTTATACTGGTTCGGAGCACGTCCTACGTCCAGTCCCAGACTCCTTTTGGAATTTCACTAAAACAACAACCCTCACTTAACCCGGAGGAACAGGTCTATACAACCCTTGAGCAGCAGAACAGGGACCTGAGCAGCGGAACAGGATTTTGCCTCAGCAACCGAAGAGGACTTCACACGCCTGAGCAGTAGAACCGGACTTCAACAAATACAAAAGATTGTTTTGACTTTGTGTGTTCTAATAACACAGATTTGTCACTTGTAGTACACCCTTCCTATAATCTTCTCCTTGAGTATAAATATATATATTTGAAGTTTATGAAGAATAGAAAGGTATAAAATTGCTTTAATGCAGAATATTTGAAAGTATAGTTGCAAGTAGATTCCAGAATGTTAGATAAGAAAGATAAGAAAATTCGGTAGTTTGGAATCAAGTTAGAGTATTTATTTATAGATGTTAAAAAGCAGCGACTGTTGATGAAGAGTGTCGATTGAAGTGTTGCATCCAAATCTTTTCGTAGAGGTTCGTAACTCTTCATAAATAATCGTGTCTTTTTAGAAAATAGCTGTTGAATAATTTCAGTCAACTGAGCCTCTGGGTCAGTCGACTGGATATTCAAACAATTTTTATTATAAAATATATATACTTGTGCACTTGTGCATACTGCACAGAAACTAGCAGGTCAGTCAACTGACCTGGTATTTTCTATGCAGTTTGCACAGTTTACACAGGTATATATAATATATATATTATATATTATTCTAACTTTAAAAACTTGATAACATATATATATATATATATTATATGCTTATATATGTATAAATTATTTAAAAATAAGAAGATTATATATATAAGCTAATATGTACGTAAACAAGAAGAGATCTTAACAATAATGACCCAAGACTCAAAAAAAAAAAAGTTGATGCACCGATTTTGATGTCTTGTCTCTATGTAGCATATATTCGCTTTTTGTCGCAACAGTCGTTGAATCTGTATGTTGCAGTGATAGCTTCGTGTCATGAATAAAAACCAAGTCACAACAAAAACTGGTAGGATAATTATCGAATACGGATATTGTAACGACCCCAGATTTTAATTTAATTTAAATTAATAATTTATTGAATTTTTGAATTAAAATTGTATATTTTATTATAAACGGAAGCGAGTTTCCCCGAATTTAAATAAAATTGATATGAATAATTTAAATTTAAATAATATTTATGAAAATAAAATAATTAGCAATAGATGTTAAACTATAAAATATAAAGTGAACACATAGATAAAAATGACAACATAGAATTTCATTTATATTGCTAAGCAATTAGACTAGACAAAAGGAAAAAAAATGCATAAGCTTTTGAAAACAAGATAACAAAATATAAATCATATCAGCCACTAAACAAAGTAATAGAAAATAAGTCTAGGCAAATAAACAAACAAAGTAACAAAGGCAAGTAAATTATGTTATGTACATAAAGTAAAATCAAGTATAGGCAAATGAAAAACAAAGCTATCAGCCGAGCAAAACAAGTAAATATATAAAAACATAAAGTAAAAGGCAGTTAATGCCACATCTCTAGCATCGAATCAGCAAAGAAATAAATGCAACCATACCAGTCATGCCTATTATACTAAACAAAACAAAGAAAAGTGATAAAGGACTCATGCATTTAATACCCCATCACTACTTTGCACAATAAAATATCATCTCAGCCGAAAGCAAAGAGAGAAAAAAAAAATGAATTTGTACAAACTAAAATGTATCAGCCTCCATTCCTCTGATATAATTGTACAAAAGAAAATATAATATACAACAAGTACTCAAGCATTAGCCTCCAAAGTCTCTGCTCTTAAGTGTACAAAAACAACATACCCTGTAATTCGTTCAATAGTATATATCAATCTCTTCATCAGTTGTTTCTTTCAAAGCTCTACATACTTGTGTTCTATTTAGCAAACTTCTTTTCATCTTCGTTCGCTTAAACAAATATACAAACCTGGAGACTGAAATCAACTAAGCCTAGCACTCCAGTTTCAAATTTAAAATGAAAGCATCTCAACTATAACAAGATTTCCAGATCAATTCATGTTCAAGTTTTAAAGCCAGTTCAAAGTTTTCAGGGATCAAAACTAAAATGTATGCAAGTTTTCACATTCCAGTTCAAGCTTTCCTCTTTTCAAACAAAAGATCAAGCTTTATGTTTTAAAAAGTCAGGTGAGTAACTACACCTTTACATCTTTAAGTAGGATTTATGTGGATATAGATAAGTAAGTTGTATATTTATATGTGAAATATCTGTGAATATTTGGATAAATGTGTGCATGCCTGCTTCAAATAAGAAACATACATATATATATATATATATGTATATATATATATGTATATATACATATATGTATATATATATGTATATATACATATATGTATATATATATGTATATATACATATATGTATATATACCTCTGTTCTTTGTTTTTTTTAGGAACCAATTTGCAAACAAAATCCTTATCTTTTGATCTAAGCTCTATTAGAACTTAGAATATAAACAAATATTGTTTGTTTGATTATGAAGTAAGTTCTAAAATTTAATTCAAGTTAAAATAACCTGTTAAAATTTCTGGAAATTTTGTTTACAGGCAATCAAGTACTAAATTGATAAATTTGAGCGTTACTAAAAGCTAATTCAAGTTTATATCTTGAATGCTTACTGTAATATATGATTTTTAAAACAAAAACGAGGATTTTTAGTTTAGTATTCTTAGAGCAATTCGTATATGAACAAAAATTGCATTTTTACGAATATCTTACGATCGAATCAAAAATAAGTGTTGAGATTTGTTCTGAAGCAAGCTTGATGATTTACGAAGACAGGAAAAATGTTAAAAAAAATTCCTATTGCAAGAATTGTTGGGTCGACTCGAATTTAGGTTTAAAACCTCGTTTTGACAGTGATGGTTCTCGAGTTCGTTCGTTGCCGTGGAGAGATCGAGCTTGACCGGACCAATTGGAATCGAAGCATGGTTGAACGGAGTTGCTCTGGTCAAGGTGGTAGGGTTGCAGGTGGTTGCTATCGTCGACGCAAGACGTTTTAGTTGATCGGGTTGTTTCCTGTAGTGGCTCGTTTGGCTCGAAAATGTTTGATTTTGTTTTACTGTTGAATATGATAGTGTGGGTGGTTGCGAGGTAGGAGGAGATCGTGGGTGACTTGTTAGTATCGGCGACGATGATCGGAACTAGCAGCGGCGTGCGTGCACGTGCACGGTGGCACAGATATGTCAGAGGGGTCGTGTGATGACTTGACTCGAGTGATACTCGAGAAACTGGGATGGTTGCTTCGAGTGTAGTTTGGGTGAGTGTGTGAGTTAGTTGGGTACAGCAGTTTATAATGATAGTTGGAGAAAAAAAGAAGTTAAGCAAATTTGTGATTCAACAGGACTTAAGCATTGTGAATTTAATGAAATGGAAAATTTATCAAAGTAATTAAAGGTTAACTACTCTAAAGAACAACTAATTAATGTGGTTAATTAATTAAGGTAATTAAACTAAGAACAATTTATTAAAGGTCAATTAATTAAGTAATTAATTAAGATAAGTGGGTTATCTTTAATTTAATGAGGGCCTTAATTAACTAAAGATAATTACTTAATGAAATTAATTAAAGGATTAATTTATTAATGTGATTAATTAGTTATAATTACACAATTAATTCATCTTAATTATAGATGATTGATTATTATCGAATGCTTTGTGATATGATTCTTTGTGATATAAATTGCTTTGTATTGAGCTGTTATATCTGTGATGAATATACTGTTATATGAATATGAAAACCCCTTGGCCCGTAAAACGGCACTTGAATTTCGATGCGACAGGGAGTCGGATTCCAGTTGATTACCCAAAACCCACATCGAATTATAATTGTAAATCTTTGTGACCGATAAATTTATTTTATCTATGAATCTATGAATGAAGATAAGCGTTATCGATTATACCGTTTATCGATATATCTGTGATGATTGTTGTTGCACTATTGTGTGTAAAACCCCTAGACTACACCATACACACACAAATATGGATTTCACGTGGAAATCGGTTAAGTCACAGATAATTTAAATTTGATGTTTTTGAAATTGAAATTTTAATTTCAATTGATTTTGAAATTAGAAACTTGGGTTTTAAAGTGAAAAACTTTCGAAATAGAATTTCAAAGATAAAAGTTATTTTGAATAACTTGATAAAGTTTTGAAGTTTAAATAATTTGATTTAAACTTAAATTCAAGATTTGAAATTGAATTCTATAATTTGAAACTAGGGATTAAAGATGTTATACCCGTTATATAAGGGTTAAACTATTTTAAAAGTATTGATTTTGGAATGTGAATATAATTCAAGGGCTTTAACTCGTTCAAATATAATTGGATTTTTCTGAAACGAAAACTATTTGTTTTCAAATAATAACAGCTTTCATATGATAAGTGAACTTCCAATTTATGTTGAAAGGTTTCAAATTTAAAATGAAATTGAAATGTTTTGAAAGGCTATGAATGAATTCTTTTTGAAAGCTATGAATTGAATCTGTTTATTTTTAACAGATTTAAAATGATGATTTGTTTAAACCATTCGAAATGAAATTGTTTTGAAAACTATAAGTTGAATCTTTGTTTTAAAGATTTAACGAGTTAATCCAATTGAAACGGAAATTGTTTTAAAAACTGTGAATGAATCTTTGTGAAAATTAAGTGAACTTTGTGAATTTAATCTTTTTGTTTAAAAGGATTAGAATGGTAATTTGTTTAACTATTTAAAAGAAATGTTTGGGTAATAAGTTGTGACTTAATTGAAATCTCAATATCCATATGTTTTTAAAATATTGCGCTCATTATTCGGGTTAGCCGGGAAAAGACATTTGTGTCATATAACCCATCCCGAATAATGATACGTCGTATATGGATAGCATTTGAAGACCGGTGGTGAAGGCCGGATATTTTCGAAAACGATAGGACAACTCGTCGAATGTCTCTGCATCGACTGGCCCCGATATAGAGATTTTATCACCCTTTGTGATGGGAAGTCCGGACGGGATTGTGAATACCCGGAATTACAAGGGCTTCGTAAGAAGTGCCTTCGGTTCTGTTCGAACCTGGAACAGACTTGTATGGTTACATGTCTGACTTTACACTTTGAGATATAAAGCCGATTTCTTTCAAATACATTTCTGTTGGTGGCGGAGAATTTATTCTCTTAGCTTAACACCCTTCTCTGAGACGTACGAGCTCATAGGTTATGTAGTTGAAATTTATCAGCGATATGTTTCCAATTTGGTAATGTGACATGCTGAGTGTTGCTGTGTAATGATCATTGTTTGATCATTTGTGATATGATCATTTGTTTGATCATTTATCTTTGTGATCATTACTTTGATCATTTGTTTGTGACAAAGCGTGGCTTTGTGACAAAGCGTGGCTTTGTGGACGAGACTTCGTCGGACCTCACACCCCGGAAATGGTCAAAACAGGAAAGATGCGGCAAGGTTATTAGGGGGTAGCGCCCCTTTAGTGTATGTTATTCCTTCTGGATAGAGGTGGTATCATGGTATGGAGCCCAGATACTTAACCTATGTGGTTGCTGCAAATTTATTACTTTGTGGTTGTTGGGAATCGAGGATCCTCGGATATAAATCGGTTACGATCGGGTGATGACATATTCGTGTCAGTAGTTACCCAGTTAGGGGTAACCCGGCCTTGTGTTGGCAGAGATCCGGTTAGGTTCTCGGGACGTCATTCCAGAGGCGTTTCCATGTGGCAATGGGAAGTTCCTTGGCCTGACCATTTGTTGGAAATCCAAAGAAACAATACGTGACCTATACGGTTTTAGTTGTAGAACCTGCCATTTACTTATGGTGATCACCACTGTTTAGATGGTAGCTATAGTAGGCATAGTTCGGAATGTCTATCCTGGCTAAGATTGATATTCTATTTTCGAAACGTTTTCTACACTATGCACTAGTAATAATATCAAAATGTTTTGTTTACGTAGTAAGCATCTTTGACTATCATAAGAAGAAATCTCCTTCAATTCTGCGTTTGCATTGTGTGTGTGGCGGGAGGTCTTATGGTAGTTTCATTTTCCAAAAGCATTGCGAATTGACTTTAAAATTTCTCTGCTATTTGTTTTTAAAGATAAACTGTTTTTGTTGCTCACACCAGTCCCATGACTGATCCGGAGTTTATTGTTTCTTTCCTAAACTCTGGATGCTCAAAATTTTTCTACACGAGCAGTCTAGAGTTGGATTTTTCAGATAGTCAAGATTAGTAGATTTTCTGGAGCTAGTTCAGTCTTTGGATATGGACTGCACTTGCTTATCTTTATGCATCGTTGTTGGGAGTTCGAGCTATTTCTGGATTAGCGTTTTGAAGATGGAGATTATTCGCTGCTGCTGTTATCGTTTTCTTTTCTGCTGCTATTTGTTGTATCATATCTCTGATGTATATTGATATTCATTGTATCACTCTGTTGTATCAGATATTGTATATCAATGTATTATTCTCTTTTTCCGCTGTGTTATTTACTTAATGTTGTTATAAGCTCCGGCGACTCGGATTTGAACGGTCGAATCTACGGCATTCGAGTACGATGTAAAGTATGGGTGTCGATTTTCGAGCGGGCAAAATTCGCAACCGTTACATTTGGTATCAGAGCTAAGGTTGAACTTTAGCTCAGGAGCATAACACGTTAAGTAGCTCATTAGAGATAGAGTGAAGTAAACTCTAGAATGAGTGTATCCCTAAGATATCAGTCTGAACGCCTCAGTAATTTCTCTTACTATCCACTGATAGTGAGTATGAGTACAAGAAGAGGACGAGATAGGGGACAAGGGAATACGACTATAAATGGTCAATACCCTGCAATAGTGGAAACAAACTTTCTTATCAATTTTCTTTGATTCGTTTCCAAATTCTTTTCATTTCTTCGTGGCAGCTCCAGAAAGAAGTTTCGATGTGATGGTGGCTTTACGAACATTGTAGAAAATCCTTACTTCGTATCTTCATCAGTTTCTTATCAGCTTTTTGATTTAAACTTTAATGAATTTGAAATGGGAAATTTTAAATTGAGTTAAATCGATTAATAGAATATGAAGGCTAAATGGAATTGAATCGATAAATGATTTCGTTTAAAACCGAATTTGAAACTCTATTATAATTTCCTATGAAGATCAAAGTCCGAAGAGGGGACAAATTGGTATGTGTTCTGAGATATTCCGACTTGAGTTTGGAATTCATAACTAGTGTTTGAGGAATTATAGGAGATCATATCTGTCTATCTCTGTGTTGTTTTCGTGCCTGCGAATTTCGAGGACGAAATTCTTTTTAAGGGGAAAAGTTTGTAACGACCCCAGATTTTAATTTAATTTAAATTAATAATTTATTGAATTTTTGAATTAAAATTGTATATTTTATTATAAACGGAAGCGAGTTTCCCCGAATTTAAATAAAATTGATATGAATCATTTAAATTTAAATAATATTTATGAAAATAAAATAATTAGTAATAGATGTTAAACTATAAAATATAAAGTGAACACATAGATAAAAATGACAACATAGAATTTCATTTATATTGCTAAGCAATTAGACTAGACAAAAGGAAAAAAATGCATAAGCTTTTGAAAACAAGACAACAAAATATAAATCATATCAGCCACTAAACAAAGTAATAGAAAATAAGTCTAGGCAAATAAACAAACAAAGTAACAAAAGCAAGTAAATTATGTTATGTACATAAAGTAAAATCAAGTATAGGCAAATGAAAAACAAAGCTATTAGCCGAGAAAAACAAGTAAACATATAAAAACATAAAGTAAAAGGCAGTTAATGCCACATCTCTAGCATCGAATCAGCAAAGAAATAAATGCAACCATACCAGCCATGCCTATTATACTAAACAAAACAAAGAAAAGTGATAAAGGACTCATGCATTTAATACCCCATCACTACTTTGCACAATAAAATATCATCTCAGCCGAAAGCAAAGAGAAAAAAAAATGAATTTGTACAAACTAAAATGTATCAGCCTCCATTCCTCTGATATAATTGTACAAAAGAAAATATAATATACAACAAGTACTCAAGCATTAGCCTCCAAAGTCTCTGCTCTCAAGTGTACAAAAACAACATACCCTATAATTCGTTCAATTGTATATATCAATCTCTTCATCAGTTGTTTCTTTCAAAGCTCTACATACTTGTGTTCTATTTAGCAAACTTCTTTTCATCTTCGTTCGCTTAAACAAATATACAAACTTGGAGACTGAAATCAACTAAGCCTAGCACTCCAGTTTCAAATTTAAAATGAAAGCATCTCAACTATAACAAGATTTCCAGATCAATTCATGTTCAAGTTTTAAAGCCAGTTCAAAGTTTTCAGGGATCAAAACTAAAATGTATGCAAGTTTTCACATTCCAGTTCAAGCTTTCCTCTTTTCAAACAAAAGATCAAGCTTTCTGTTTTAAAAAGTCAGGTGAGTAACTACACCTTTACATCTTTAAGTAGGATTTATGTGGATATAGATAAGTAAGTTGTATATTTATATGTGAAATATCTGTGAATATTTGGATAAATGTGTGCATGCCTGCTTCAAATAAGAAACATATATATATATATATATATATATATGTATGTATGTATATATACCTCTGTTCTTTGTTTTTTTTAGGAACCAGTTTGCAAACAAAATCCTTATCTTTTGATCTAAGCTCTGTTAGAACTTAGAATATAAACAAATATTGTTTGTTTGATTATGAAGTAAGTTCTAAAATTTAATTCAAGTTAAAATAACTTGTTAAAATTTCTAGAAATTTTGTTTACAGGCAATCAAGTACTAAATTGATAAATTTGAGCATTACTAAAAGCTAATTCAAGTTTATACCTTGAATGCTTACTGTAATATATGATTTTTAAAACAAAAACGAGGATTTTTAGTTTAGTATTCTTAGAGCAATTCGTATATGAACAAAAATTGCATTTTTACGAATATCTTACGATCGAATCAAAAATAAGTGTTGAGATTTGTTCTGAAGCAAGCTTGATGATTTACGAAGACAGGAAAAATGTTAAAAAGAATTCCTATTGCAAGAATTGTTAGGTCGACTCGAATTTAGGGTTTAAAACCTCGTTTTGACAGTGATGGTTCTTGAGTTCGTTCGTTGCCGTGGAGAGATCGAGCATGACCGGACCAATTGGAATCGAAGCATGGTTGAACGGAGTTGCTCTGGTCAAGGTGGTAGGGTTGCAGGTGGTTGCTATCGTCGGCGCAAGACGTTTTAGTTGATCGGGTTATTTCCTGTAGTGGCACGTTTGGCTCGAAAATGTTTGATTTTGTTTTACTGTTGAATATGACAGTCTGGGTGGTTGCGAGGTAGGAGGAGATCATGGGTAACTTGTTGGTATCGGCGACGATGATCGGAACTAGCGGCGGCGTGCGTGCATGTGCACGGTGGCGCAGATATGTCAGAGGGGTCGTGTGATGACTTGACTCAAGTGATACTCGAGAAACTGGGATGGTTGCTTCGAGTGTAGTTTGGGTGAGTGTGTGAGTTAGTTGGGTACAGCAGTTTATAATGATAGTTGGAAAAAAAAAGAAGTTAAGCAAATTTGTGATTCAACAGGACTTAAGCATTGTGAATTTAATGAAATGGAAAATTTATCAAAGTAATTAAAGGTTAACTACTCTAAAGAACAACTAATTAATGTGGTTAATTAATTAAGGTAATTAAACTAAGAACAATTTATTAAAGGTCAATTAATTAAGTAATTAATTAAGATAAGTGGTTTATCTTTAATTTAATGGGGGCCTTAATTAACTAAAGATAATTACTTAATGAAATTAATTAAAGGATTAATTTATTAATTGATTAATTAGTTATAATTACACAATTAATTCATCTTAATTATAGATGATTGATTATTATCAAATGCTTTGGGATATGATGCTTTGTGATATAAATTGCTTTGTATTGAGCTGTTATATCTGTGATGAATATACTGTTATATGAATATGAAAACCCCTTGGCCCGTAAAACGGCACTTGAATTTCGATGCGACAGGGAGTCGGATTCCAGTTGATTACCCAAAACCCACATCGAATTATAATTGTAAATCTTTGTGACCGATAAATTTATTTTATCTATGAATCTGTGAATGAAGATAAGCGTTATCGATTATACCGTTTATCGATATATCTGTGATGATTGTTGTTGCACTATTGTGTGTAAAACCCCTAGACTACACCATACACACACAAATATGGATTTCACGTGGAAATCGGTTAAGTCACAGATAATTTAAATTTGATGTTTTTGAAATTGAAATTTTAATTTCAATTGATTTTGAAATTAGAAACTTGGGTTTTAAAGTGAAAAACTTTCAAAATAGAATTTCAAAGATAAAAGTTATTTTGAATAACTTGATAAAGTTTTGAAGTTTAAATAATTTGATTTAAACTTAAATTCAAGATTTGAAATTGAATTCTATAATTTGAAACTAGGGATTAAAGATGTTATACCCGTTATATAAGGGTTAAACTATTTTAAAAGTATTGATTTTGGAATGTGAATATAATTCAAGGGCTTTAACTCGTTCAAATATAATTGGATTTTTCTGAAACGAAAACTATTTGTTTTCAAATAATAACAGCTTTCATATGATAAGTGAACTTCCAATTTATGTTGAAAGGTTTCAAATTTAAAATGAAATTGAAATGTTTTGAAAGGCTATGAATGAATTCTTTTTGAAAGCTATGAATTGAATCTGTTTATTTTTAATAGATTTAAAATAATGATTTGTTTAAACCATTCGAAATGAAATTGTTTTGAAAGCTATAAGTTGAATCTTTGTTTTAAAGATTTAACGAGTTAATCCAATTGAAACAGAAATTGTTTTAAAAACCGTGAATGAATCTTTGTGAAAATTAAGTGAACTTTGTGAATTTAATCTTTTTTTTTAAAAGGATTAGAATGGTAATTTGTTTAACCATTTAAAAGAAAGGTTTGGGTAACAAGTTGTGACTTAATTGAAATCCTAATATCCATATATTGCGCTCATTATTCGGGTTAGCCGGGAAAAGACATTTGTGTCATATAACCCATCCCGAATAATGATACGTCGTATATGGATAGCATTTGAAGACCGGTGGTGAAGACCGGATATTTTCGAAAACAAAAGGACAACTCTTCGAATGTCTCTGCATCGACTGGCCCCGATATAGAGATTTTATCACCCTTTGTGATGGGAAGTCCGGACGGGATTGTGAATACCCGGAATTATAAGGGCTTCGTAAGAAGTGCTTTTTGTTCTGTTCGAACCCGGAACAGACTTGTATGGTTACATGTCTGACATTACACTTTGAGATATAAAGCCGATTTCTTTCAAATACATTTCTGTTGGTGGCGAAGAATTTATTCTCTTAGCTTAACACCCTTTTCTGAGACGTACGAGCTTAGAGGCTATGTAGTTGAAATTTATCAGCGATATGTTTCCAATTTGCTAATGTGACATGCTGAGTGTTGCTGTGTAATGATCATTGTTTGATCATTTGTGATATGATCATTTGTTTGATCATTTATCTTTGTGATCATTACTTTGATCATTTGTTTGACCCAAAGCATGGCTTTGTGACAAACCGTGGCTTTGTGACAAAGCGTGGCTTTGTGGACGAGACTTCGTCGGACCTCACACCCCGGAAATGGTCAAAACAGGAAAGATGCGGCAAGGTTATTAGGGGGTAGCGCCCCTTTAGTGTATGTCATTCCTTCTGGATAGAGGTGGTATCATGGTATGGAGCCCAGATACTTAACCTATGTGGTTGCTGCAAATTTATTACTTTGTGGTTGTTGGGAATCGAGGATCCTCGGATATAGATCGGTTACGATCGGGGGATGACATATTCATGTCAGTAGTTACCCAGTTAGGGGTAACCCGGCCTTGTGTTGGCAGAGATCCGGTTAGGTTCTCGGGATGTCATTCCAGAGGCGTTTCCATGTGGCAATGGGAAGTTCCTTGGCTTGACTATTTGTTGGAAATCCAAAGAAACAATACGTGACTTGTACGGTTTTAGTTGTAGAACCTGCCATTTACTTATGGTGGTCACCACTGTTTAGATGGTAGCTATAGTAGGCATAGTTCGGAATATCTATGCTGGCTAAGATTGATATTTTATTTTCGAAACGTTTTCTACACTATGCACTAGTAATAATATCAAAATGTTTTGTTTACGTAGTAAGCATCTTTGACTATCATAAGAAGAAATCTCCTTCAATTCTGCGTTTGCATTGTGTGTGTGGTGGGAGGTCTTATGGTAGTTTCATTTTCCAAAAGCATTGCGAATTGACTTTAAAATTTCTCTGCTATTTGTTTTTAAAGATAAACTTTTTTTGTTGCTCACACCAGTCCCATGACTGATCCAGAGTTTATTGTTTCTTTCCTAAACTCTGGATGCTCAAAATTTTTCTACACGAGCAGTCTAGAGTTGGGTTTTTCAGATAGTCAGGATTAGTAGATTTTCTGGAGCTAGTTCAGTCTTTGGATATGGACTGCACTTGCTTATCTTTGTGCATCGTTATTGGGAGTTCGAGCTATTTCTGGATTAGCGTTTTGAAGATGGAGATTATTCGCTACTGATGTTATCATTTTCTTTTCCGCTGCTATTTGTTGTATCATATCTCTGATGTATATTGATATTCATTGTATCACTCAGTTGTATCATATATTGTATATCAATGTATTATTCTCTTTTTCCGCTGTGTTATTTACTTAATGTTGTTATAAGCTCCGGCGACTCGGATTTGAACGGTCGAATCTACAGCATTCGAGTACAATGTAAAGTATGGGTGTCGATTTTCGAGCGGGCAAAATTCGCTTCGTTACAGATATGGTCATATTGGCATATGTATCTGCATTTTAGATATCGGGTAAATTTTCATGTTTCGGATACGGATATGGGTGAATTTTAGATTTTTTGGGTACTCACTGACAGCCCCATCCAAAAATCATATAGCCACATTATATATATGTGTATGTATATATATATATTTTTTTATGTGTGTGTATGGGTATAGGACACCTAGACCTACCGTTCCACACAATAACTCACTGCCAACATGCTTGTTAAGGTTGAAAATATAATAAAGTACCCTGCAGAATAATAGTATGAACAATCAATGACGTTGTAGAAACATGAAGATAAACAAGAGCCAGGTTCCAGGGAAAGTAGACAAAGCGAACTAAATCCCGGTGCATCGACGAAACCAACCAATGAGTTCATGGAGGTATCTAAATATCGAGGTGAGAAAATATACCTATGATCTCAGTCAGGCATAGCCAAGATTCCTTCATTGATAGTGTCATACTCATTGTCATTGTAGAGGACTAGCTCATTGTCCAAAAGTCTATATTAAAGCTCTTATTCATCTTTTTCATCGTCCGAAATCCATTTTGAAAAGCCTTTTCATAAAGAGTGGTAGCAAAGGACACTATCTAGATGAGTTTAAGTCTCAGCTTTCTTGCCCTAAACAAATGGGTTGTCTTCTATTAGTTTATTTGCTAATTCCTGAACAATGCACTTAGCATCAAGCGGGTCAGTCTGGATGGAAATAACAAAGCACGTCATGTGGTCCATAATAATAGTGTCATCGGGAGCAGGTATCAAGTAGACAAACATAGCGTGAGAATGAGGGGCGAAAGGGGGAGGAGATGATACTCGAGGAGGTGGGTCGGTAGGAGAGGCAAGTCATGGATGGAGAAAAAGACGTTGATAGTGGAGTTGGAGGAGGGCGAGGGAGACTTCGAGATAGGCTCTAGATTGACAACTCTTTCAAGGGAGGAAAAATGTAAAGACCTGCAAATTTGAAAATTAAATAATTAAGAAATGAATTTTTAAATTAAAGGGTGAACTAGGTGTGTAGGTCTATCTGAGCTGATCAGTTTAGTATATAACTTCTATGGTTTGGGTTACATGTTGCGAAATAAAGGTATTACCATGTTTAAATAGGATGGATAGCCACTTTTGGATCAAACGATTATACATAACTAAACTCATCCCATTGCTTATACATATATGATGCTATGAAACCATTGAGAGCAGCTGTCACCTTAGTTTTTCTCTTCCTATCCTGAATTTTCCCTAGTAACTCGCTAATTGTAGATTAAAAAATTTGTTAAAATCATTCAAATTTCAAAGTGCTCAAATTCTGCCTTCTAATATGTCATTTCAAAGCTTTCAACGACTACAAAGGTGGTAAGTGTCCATTTATGAAGATGGATTTCGAGGTGGCCGAACTTTGGCAAAGAAATTTTAGCCGTTCGTTTTAGGGTTTTTGATTTAATAGCCTGATGATGACAACAAAGCGATCGGAGGGACGTCATGCATAGGATGTTGAGGGGAGTCGATCCGTACAATCGGATCAAGTTACCGGTGCTTAAGGTGGTCGGATTCCATGATTTTTCAACTATGAGGGATGGCGGTGCAGCAGCGTAGGCAGCGACGGTAATGGCAGGGGTTAGAAGTTAGGCGGAGAAGTGCTGGCAAAGATCTAATGTATGATCGGTTAACGGAGGTCGGAGGCACGAGCGATAGCGATCAAAATTGAGTCAAGGGGTAAGCTAGGTTACGATTTTGTATATAACATGCATGAGTGGGAAGGTAATAATAATAATTACAGTTTTAAAATTGAGTTATTTTTTTATGTTATATTTTAAATTCCAAACCGTATAACTTGTGTAACTTTTGCATACAACCTCAATTTCATGCTTGTTTTGTTTCCATGGACTCATGGATGAATTTCGGACGATTTAGCAATTTGTTTGCTAAGTTTTAAAGTTGTTTGCAAAAGCATGTTGGTATGATTGTTTAATTTTAATTAATTAGGTTAAAAAATATTAAATGCATATCCATTGACGAAAATTTATATTTATTAAGATGGGATGTGTTATATTGATGATTGTTTAGATATTACGATGTTTTGGATGTGTTGTGCCTCGATTGGACTGTTTATTGTTGATTATTGTATTATTGGATGCTTAATTATAATAAATTTTAATTTTGAATTTTGAAAATTAATTAATTAAAATAAAATGGATGAAATTATGTGATAATGTGAAGAAAAAAATCAATAAATAAGGTTATTTGCAGATTTTGAATGATATTTGTAAATGATGATGATTTAACGAGTTAAATTGAAAATAATGTGAGAAATTTAATAAGATTATTACCTATAAATTTGTGGGAAAATTCATAGATAATAACCACAAGTCTATTTTAAATTAAATTGAGGAGTTTATCATTTATAAAATAAAGTAAGATACCTTAACAATATAGTTTTTATAGAATTTATGTTGTTTTGAGGAAGTGACAAAATAATTGATTATGGTATTTATAGAAGAAAATATTTCTATTATTAATATTTGGATAATAGAATAATAGATTAAAAGATGTTTTCAGAATAATAATGATAATAGCAAATAATATGTCTCTAAAAGTATCTTGGAAAAATTATAACGGTTCTGGGATAAATAGCAGTGGAAAGAGTTTTTTAGATAAATGGTAATAGATATGTTAGAAAAATTATTAAAGTGGTTTAAATATATTATTATTTAGTATTATCGCTTTGAAAAGTAATTTGATGTAAATTACTATCTTTGACTAAAATACGATGTTCTAAGATATTTGAAGAAATAAAAGTATAATAAAGGATTTATTTGAAGTAAATTATCTTTTTTGAAGAATTATTATTGTTTTGAGATGAAAGAAATAAAGGTGCTTTTATAATAAATAATAATATGATGATTTTTTCGCTTAAGAGAACAATGGTCAAAAATATAATATTTAGGATGATTGTAAAATATGTGATTAATTGTTGATTGCAATCATCACGTGTGTTTATTATATGATGACGAAATAGCATTTTGATGAGTTTATGATATTTTTACACTATTATTACTAGATGATGGGTAATTAATTATAATTTTGATTGATTTGATGGTTGGTGTTTTTTTACCAATGTTGATTGGTTAATATACATTTGATGATATTGATGTTGTGTTATTATTGTAAAGTAGTTGGTACACATTTTTTGAATTATACTTACAGTGAAGATGTATTACTAATGGTTGATGATTAGTTTTTACGTAAGTATATTTGTTGTTATTGGATTATTTGATGCTTGGGTTGACATTAAAGGTTGTTGATAGTTGATGGATTTATTGTTAATATCATTGTCACCTCGTATTTATGATGATTGATAGTGATGATTTAGTAGGAGTAGTGTTTCTTGCTTGCATGAATGTGATGGGTTTCCTGTACTAATAAGTATTTGGATGCAAAAGAATAGCAGAAAATAGAACTATGGGCTTGGTCCCCAAAGGAATACGTTGGAGTCTTTTCCTATGCAATATCTCTCGAGCCTATAGCCTGAGTGTACAGAGTTAGACGCAGTCCAAACATAGTTGATTTTTTTCTTTCCATTCATTTGTAAAGTTTACATGTGTAAGCAAAGAAGGGGAAAATGGGTCTGGATATAAAAGGCATATGCAGGTTGTTTACTTACTATTTTTTGTGTATTACTGTTGTATTGTTTTATAGATTTAATATAATGACTGATGCATGGAATAATAAACGATGTTTATATATTTGAGGTGCGTGTATTCATTATTGAGATGTGTATATTTTATCTAAATTCCATTGTAAGGTTTTCTCTTTTTATAAATATTGATCGTTGATTTTAAATTATAAAACCAACGGTCCACTATTTTTAATGTTTGAGATTAGTGCGCAAAAGTAATTTACCGGTGTTTGTCAGTAACTCTAGATGTTAGAAATAGTGAGTCGTCACACCAATTGTCCTATTATTGCTTACTATAAAAAAAAATAAAACCCTTTTTTGCATAACTTAATTTAGTAGATTTTATATTTATGCAGTTTATGAAAGTAACTTTAATATATTTCTTACCAATATAATATTAGAATACAGTTTTTATAATATGCATGATGTTTTGAAATTGGTATAGTTGATTACCACTTCATCGCATATTTCACAAGCATTTTTGTCTTAAGCATAGGAAATTGTGTTATTTAACGTTAAATTGAAAGAATTGTAGTAGCAAGAGAAGAGGGAAAAAAGATCATACATAACAAAGTAATTATTGTTATATGTTATCTAACCATGAATAAAAATCTAATCACCGATAGGATTGAAATAACTCGATCAACCTTAGGATGAATGAGAATAGATTAAAAAAAGCTTAAAAGGGTAGCAACTTGTTAAGCCTTGGATATGAAATTGAGCTTTAAACCTTTTAACATGCAAAAATATTTTGAAATGGGAAAAAAAGAGAAGACAAAAAAATTAATTTGACGATTGCAGATAAATATAGATATAAAATTTACAGATAAATATAAATATAAAAGAATTTTATAAAAGAAGATTTGAACAAAACAAACATACGTATGTGCAGTTAGAGCATCCCCAACAGGGGTGGGTGAGCCAAATTTTGGGCTCCTCGCAGACTGCCAAGGTCGCTTTGGCGACCTTGGCAATCAGTGGTTTACCCGACATTAATAATGCTGGAAATTATCCAGCATTATTAATGCCGGGTAAACTAATAGAAGCGGTAACAAAAACATTATTGTTGCTATCTTATCCAACATTAATAACGCCAAATAAGAAATGGTAATATTTTATTACCATTGCCCACTTTCTTATAAACAGCCAAGCAAATTTTTTAATCAACTCACACTATTTCTTCTTCTTACTCTATCAATCTACACAAACCACACTCGCTATTATCCACAAAAATGTCTAACAATCAAAGAGGAAAAAAGTTGATGTCCTCTACAGTCCAACGATTTCAATAATATAATCAAAATTATAATGTTTATGACGATTCGTCGTCAAATCAACAAAGCGATCAGAATTATCAATATGCATCCTAATATCGTTCACAGCAACAACCGAAGCATACGAGTCAAGGTCATAACAATCTGTTTAGCAACCAATAATCGAATAGTAGTCCACAATATTGCTCATCGAATTTTAGAGGCGACCTGCGAGGTACTTTCACACAGTCCAACAATACTAGGAAAATTTTAAATTCTAATTTTGAAGCAGTTGACGGCAGTTTTAATCAAAATCAAAATGATTATGAAGAATTTGTTGAAGAGGAGATCTTAAGTGTAACGACCCACCTTTTTGGACAGTTTAAATCGACAATAAACCACATATGTCAAACTCAAACCATTCAAAAGGGAGGATTGTTATGGGTAAATAAGAAAAAAGAAGAGAAAGAAAGAAAAACAAATACAGAATCTCACAGCGGAATGATAAAATATAATAATCAAATAAACAGTTCATGAAGTTGTTTACAAATAACATTTGATTATACTTTTACCATACAAATTAGAGTTACATACAGCATGAATAAATAAATAAATAAATAAATGCAACGGAACAACATGATGCAGTGGACATAATGTAATAAATAATCATAGTACTAAATCTTTATCTTCGTCCTCTAAAAGCAGTCTTCGATACACTGAAAAGCTCAGACTGACCCAAGCGAATTGAAAAGACAAAAGACTCGAGTCAGAACTAAAAGATCTTATGTAAGTTAAATCAACTGGAAATAAATATGAGTGTAACGGCATCAGAGATGTTTACGGGGTTTGACATCTCCTATCCAATGTCTAACGTGAGTGCAATAACTTAAGAGATGTTAGGGATTACATCTCCTAAGGATCCGTTAAACTATTTACATACATAGTACAATACGCTATTATAATAGTGTCTACAGTAAAGTATTAAAATAGCGTTAAGGCGTTATCCATATTCCCCTTAACACATTTAATATATTCCCATAGTCTATATAGTACCGTAAGCTCCACCAAACCAGTGGTTTACCCAGAGGGCACTCCATAGGTATGGTACAAAACAAACTCGTAGAAGGCACGATAAGGCATGTGACAAGACACGCGAGGCAATGCCCAGGGTAGGATACTACCGTTTTGAAGATACGGACTGGTGGTAACGCATAACAGCTACTACTGCCCACCTCGGAACACACTCCCAAAATCAAATCGAGGGGTGGCCACCAAATTAATCACAAAGTCATAATATAGTATCGAAGAAATGTGTCCGATCGGAGGTGCGACCACACTTGGCCCGGCATGGCTCCTGTTTTAGCCACATCAAGCTGGCTGACGGGAGTCAGGGCCATGTAAATACCTCATATAGAATCATTTGCCAAACCATCCTACTTCATTCTGAAATCTCCACCACGTACACAATTGTTAAAGTGGTTTTAGGTATTGGCAGAGAGTATAACAATATCTGATCCCGGTCTCTTTAACAACCAAACACTTATTTTACAATGGATGGTTCTTTTACATTTCAAAAGTCAATTAATAATTGATATCAAAATATCATATTCGATTCAAACATATCACTTTCAAAATCATATTCACTTTGGAAATCATATTCACTTCCGAAATCAGTCGACAAAATAGGTTAAATCTCATTTCAAAATCATCATATTAAATCAAATATGTCATTTCACCAGAAAATATCAGTTAAATTCCAACTCGGGTTATAACAACATTTAACCATATTCGCTTTTAAATCAAGGATTTAAATATAGCGGTCCAACCTTGCACTGTTTATTTTTAGGAAATAGTTTAGATAGTTTTAAAATAGTTAAAACAGTTTTTAATAGCTTAAAAGGGTTAAAATAGTTTAAAATACTTTAAAATAGTTTTAAAATAGATTAAAATAGTTTAGGTGGATTCAAACGGTTTTAAATGGATTTAAATAGTTTAAAATAAATTAAATAGATTTAAAATAGATTAAAATGGATTAATTAGTTTAAATTAGGTAAAATATGTTAAATGGGATTAAATAGATTATAATAGATTAAAATAAATTAAAATAGTTTAAATTGATTAAAATAGATTAGATTAGTTTAATAATTGAAAATCTTAATAGTCAGGGTTTTTCAAAATGATATATTTCTTAAACAGTTTACATTAAACTAATGAATTTGAAATTTACATCAAATCTAACTATTTCTTCCATTTAAACAAACCTAGACCATATCCAGATTTCATATCAAAATCCAATTTCAAATCTTGAAATATTAATTTAAGCTATTCCAATTTCAATAGATTTCAAAATTACAAATTCAAACGTTTCAATAACTCAATCTCGATAAATTTCGTTTATACATCAAATTCAACTTTAGAATTTCAATTTAAATTCTTATGCAATTCACTTAAAACAATTCCAAAATTTCAATTTAAATCCTTTTAAACAATTCATTTAAAAAAATTCAGTTTATATAAATCAAATTCTATTTTCTAAATATCTTTTAACTGAATTCAAAGTTTAAGGGTTTAAAATCATTTAATTTAACCAAATCCGGTGTCTGTATATAATTTTCTACCCTATGGTCAAGTGATACGGATATTTATCATTTCGGTCCGCAAATATTTTAAATTTTACGAGTATATATTATTTCAATTCGCAATCCAAAATTTTATTTCAATTCCATGAAATCGCTCGAGTCTATCATTTCAACCCATAACGATTTCTCTCTAATCTATCAGATCGTTCGGGTATGTATCATTTCAACTCATAGGGAACTTGCAGTATTATAACAATATAAAATATAATATCCAGTCATCGAATATCAATCAACATCCATCACAATAACAAATGACCGATTATCAATAAGGGTATTAACTGGCAATTTAGAATTTAATATTAAATTAATGGCGATAATATTCAATAAAAGTTAGATTTAACTGGAATGATAATTTAAATATACCAAACATCAAACAATCAATTTCTAATTGCGTCATAAATTCAATTTAACTAACATAAGATAATCTAGTAGTTGTGAGTGGGTCAAAACACTCACCTTCGATTTGTTGTCGATTTAAAATCCAATATTAGCCAAAAAATTAACAATATCAGAATGTAGCCAAACCAGTTCGAAAATTCGATAAGAGTGCAACGGAGAAAACCGCGCGTGAATCCGAGCTCGTATGCAAAAGTTATTAACGTTAGAAGATTGGAAAATTTTGACTTCGAGTCTTACTTCATTCTGCCGCCTCAATTACCCAGTGCTCGCTCTGAGTTTTTGCCAAAACGACCCGAGTCATTTGGCTCCTAACCCGAAGTCGCTGTAGGGTTTTCACCTCTGGAATCTAAAGCGTGACCAGATCCGCCTTGATTGGCATGGAACTCTCTCTGGCCCGAAGTCGCTGCAGGGTTTTCGCCTCTGGAACCCGAAGCGAACCTATTCCCGACTCGAAGTAAACCTGGAGCAACCAATTTTTTTTCTCTTTCGAAATTAGATTTTGGAATTTGGAAATTAGATTTGATGTTATGTCGTTTGAAAAGGAGGAAGAAGATGTACGTACAAAAATAATAAAATGAGAAACAACTAAGGTTTATAACAGCTTATATATAGGCAGGGTTGGATCGAAACGGTAACAACGACCCGAAAAGCTCGTTTCGTTCCCGAAACGAAAATGGGTCATCCAATATATCAAAATATAGGTTTTCGATATTTTTAAAATCAATGGAACAAGTTTCAAGTCCTAATTCCATTTTATACAGAAGTTATCTTTTAAAATCAGCTTATTTATATTGATTTCTACGCGTTTTGAGCCCGCACGACCAAACGACAAGTCTGATCGCTACGACACTTGAAATCCTACAATAATTCACTATTACGGATCCGATGAAACTAGTTTCGTCGAAATCCAAGATAGTGGCCAAAATGGCTATTTTCACGTTAATTAAATAAATTATTATTAAATTAAATTTATCACTTTTCAAATTCAAATTTTATAACTAACAAATTTTTGTCACTTTGGATTAACTAGTAATTATAATCTTTTAAAACAAATTTTTCCATGTAAAATTGAACTGTTAATATTGCACTAATTACAGCGTTCCAATTCCAATTGTAATAAATTCATTAATTATAATTTAAAATCCAATAAATTGATTCATTTTGATTTCAATCTTTTTATTCAATCAATCATTACTTTATGGACATAGATAACATAGGTTTACCATTATTACATCAATATACTACAGTTACCATCTTAATTCACATTAACTGCAATATTCAAATAGATTAATTGCAATTGATTTCCAATTAAATTTCAATTGATTAAATAGTGAAACGATAATTAAACAATTGTTACAACTTATGATTTCAAAAACATTTCTATGTTTATTGTTAACAAACAAAACTAATAAATTCGCATGCTGATTAATTTATTCATAACCAATTTTAACTTCACAATCATTCCAATTAAATTAAGATTGCATTAAAATAGTTATCAATCCCTTAAATTAACATTATTAACATTACATTCTAGTTATTTTTCTTATTAATAAATCACAAATTTTTATTTCTTCCAATATTAACACCAACATCTTATTAAATTATTATTTTTTTTCGAAAATTACGCGGGTCGTTACACTCTCTCCCCTACTCAAAACTTTTCGTCCTCAAAAAGGAAAAAGAAGGAATTAAGGAATTAATATATCTTATTCAAAGTATTCAATTTATAAACAATTAATTTACATAATTAAGTATTTTAAATAAAATATACTAATTAATAACAATTAAATCTTCATATTCAAGTTTACTAAAGTTTGAAAATATTTTCACTTTTCACAAAATATTCTAAGTCTTAAATTCACGAAAAGTTTCGGTAGAGTCTCCTTTGTACGGAGAGGTCCGGGAGAAATAATAATATCAATAACATCATATATATATATATATCATATTTCAAAAGTAAAATATCACAAACCACGGGAAAACAATATAATATCGCTATAAAACCGTAATCCAAAAACGTACCTATTTGTCGGGCAAACAACGCTTATTTATGAAACCAAAAGCAGTACTTATTGCTTCCATAACTTGTATCTCACTTAAATAATCCGAAGAAGTTAATAAAAGAGAAATATTTAAGTTGTTTCAATTAATAACAAACAAATCAACACAACATAACAATAGTCGCTTGCAAATAAAACCATACAATCATCACATGCAATCAAAGTAATCAGCCATTCATCCATGACAACCAAAACAAATGGTTTGTTCGGGTTTAGAAACTTTTAATTGTATAAAATGATAAGTAAACTACTAAGTATATCATACACTCAACAATCTTAGATAAAACTTAATATATTATTTATACATCCTAAACGATTTAAAGTATCACTTCCCAATCATCCCATAAGCCAAACGACCAATAAATTCAAATGTCATGTGAGTTTATTCTTATTAATCTCCTTTCATATTATTTACTATTCTTTAGTTTCATTCATTCATACAATGCTTATTTTTTTTACTAATTTACATTCATTACTTACAAAAATTCATTTCTCATTCGTTCATACAATGCAGTTTTCCTTTAATTTATATTCATTCGCTTACATATGTTCTTTCCGTTCAATTATTTAAAATAATCAATGAATTCGTTATTTAAGTATTACTTACATTTTCTTTCAGTTTACTTCACATTTATTGTTTACTTTGATTTCCTTTTAACATCAATATTCATTTGAGAAGCAACCCATACTTAAAATTTTAATTCTTTTTCTTTTCACATTTTATTTCTTTTATATATAGTATTCACTTTTACTATTTACTTTAATTATAATTGGCTTCAAACATTTCTTAAGTCTATAATCATTTACTTACAGTATTCCTATTAAATTTAATTACAAGCCTTTCAAATTATTAACTTAAGTTTATAATATTCTTATACATCTCAATTCTTCATTTATAAACAAAATTCCATTGAACACCTTCATTTCCTAAGTTTTACTTGTATAATATTCTATTACATATTATTATTAACATTTCAACTTTTAAATATTTTGGTGAGTTATATATATATGTCTTTTAGAATGTAATTGAATGTCACACAAGTTTATCTTATTGTAATTAATAAAAGTTCAATAATTACATCTTTTGAATTTTCATTATTCTTTAATTTATAAGTGACAACCTTTAATTTCTTTATATTTCATTAATCACTTATCCAGTTATTAATATAGTCAAGATTTCATTCATTATAATAATTAAAATTTCTAATTTACAGAACTTAAGAACTAAATACTGGGTTCCATTTTCAGATCACTTCAAAATGAAATATATAATCATAACTTTTATATATCCAAATCCTAGGTAGAAATTTAAAATTAAGATTTGTTATCAAAACAAGTGTGTAGTAAAACTACTACAATGGCCTTCCCACTTTGAAACTCGAAAATGAACGTCGATGATGTGTGCACTCATCACCGAAATTATTTTCCAATGACAGAGAGGGGAGTACAGAACTTATTTTCTTTAAAATTTCTTTTAAAACATTTCTTTCAAAACATATTGAAATATTTATATCATAAAATACTTTCAAATGCTACTAATATTATATTCCAAAATCCTTTGAAAACAAATTCAAACCCCGGAACTTAAGTTCTCAAATTTTCAATTTATATTTATTTTATTTATAATCCCATTTTGCAACTAATAATTATAAATTTTACTTCCTAACAAACAACCAAACATATCGCATACAATTATATACATTTCTAAAGATTATTCTTTTATATACAAGATATAATACTAGGTCAAAATATTTCATTTACCCATATTCCAAAACAATATTGTGTCGGTCTTCTCTATTAAGTGTTTAGAAATCTCTATCGATGCCATAGCGTCCTATGTTCCGGCTGAAATTTATAAATACTAAACAGAACAAATTAACACGATATAAAAAAACTTTTATAACACTAACAAATACACTCTCTCATATATATACTCAACGACACATTCTAGGGTATTACTACCCTATTCTCTAATGAGTCAGAACCTACAAAGCTAAGGTTATCGCTAAACCTGGCTCTGATACCAAATGTAACGGGACACTGCCAGTGGGGTAACGCCCACCATAGCATACATCGGTACATGTGTTCTGCTTTTACGGCAAGCCTCTCGACTGCACCAACCCCGTGGGACATGTAGGAGTAAGATTCATCCGTTCGCTACCAAACCCAAAAGCGAGAACCCCCTATCATGCTGCACCCGCCAAGTGCATAAGCAGACACACATGTCAAACTCAAACCATTCAAAAGGGAGGATTGTTATGGGTAAATAAGAAAAAAGCAGAGAAAGAAAGAAAAACAAACATAGAGTCTCACAGTAGAATTACAAAATATAATAATCAAATAAGCAGTTCATGAAGCTATTTACAAATAAAAATTGATTATACTTTTACCATACAAATCAGAGTTACATACAACATGAATAAATAAATAAATGCAGCGGAACAACATAATGCAGTGGACATAATGTAATAAATAATCATAGTACTAAATCTTCGTCTTCGTCCTCCAAAAGCAGTCTTCGATACACTGAAAAGCTCAGACTGACCCGAGTGAATTGAAAAGACAAACACTCGAGTCAGAACTAAAAGATCTTATGTAAGTTAAATCAACTGTAAATAAATATGAGTGTAACGGCATCAGAGATGTTTACGGGGTTTGACATCTCCTATCAAGTGTCTAACGTGAGTGCAATAACTTAAGAGATGTTGGGGATTACATCTCCTAAGGATCCGTTAAATTATCAACATGCATAGAACAATACGCTATTATAATAGTGTCTACAGTAAAGTAAAGTATTAAAATAGCGTTAAGGCATTACCCATATCCCCCTTAACACATTTTATATTTTCCATAGTCTATACAGTACCATAAGCTCCACCAAACCGGTGGTTTGCCCATAGGGCACTCCATAGGTACGGTATAAAACAATCTCGTAGAAGACACGATAAGACATGTGACAAGGCACGCGAGGCAATGCCCGGGGTAGGATACTACCGTTTTGCGGATCCGGACTGGTGGTAACGTATAGCAGCTACTACCGCCCACTTTGGAACACACTCCCGAAATCAAATCGAGGGTGGCCACCAAATCAATCACAAAGTCATAATATGGTATCGAAGAAATGTGTCCGATCGGAGGTGTGACCTCACTTGGCCCGACATGGCTCTTATTTTAGCCACATCAAGCTAACTTATGGGAGTCAGGGCTACGTAAATACTCATATAGAATCATTCGCCAAACCATCCTACTTCATTCTGGAATATCCACCCGTACACGGTTGTTAAAGTGGTTTTCGGTATTGGCAGAGAGTATGACAATATCTGATCCCGGTCTCTTTAACAACCAAATGTTTATTTCACACCGGATAGTTATTTTACATTTCAAAAGTCAATTCATAATTAATATCAAAATATCATATTCGATTCAAACATATCACTTTCGAAATCATATTCACTTTCGAAATCAAATCGACAGAGTAGGTTAAATCTCATTTCAAAATCATCATATTAAATCAAATATGTCATTTCACCAGAAAATATCAGTTAAATACCAACTCAGGTTATAACATCATTTAACCATATTCGCTTTTAAATCAAAGATTTAAATATAGCAGTCCAACCTTGCACTGTTTATTTTTAGGAAATAGTTTAGATAGTTTTAAAATAGTTAAAATAGTTTTTAATAGCTTAAAAGGGTTTAAATAGTTTAAAATACTTTAAAATAGTTTTAAAATAGATTAAAATAGTTTAGGTGGATTTAAAATAGTTTTAAATGGATTTAAAATAGATTAAATAGATTTAAAATAGATTAAATAGATTTAAAATACATTAAAATTGATTAATTAGTTTAAATTAGGTAAAATATATTAAATTGGATTAAATAGATTATAATAGATTAAAACAAATTAAAATAGTTTAAATTGATTAAAATAGTTTAAAATAGATTACATTAGCTTAATAGTTGAAAATCTTAATAGTTGGGGTTTTTCAAAATGATATATTTCTTAAACAGTTTACATTAAACTAATGAATTTGAAATTTACATCAAATCTAACTATTTCTTCCATTTAAACAAACCTGGACCAAATCCAGATTTCAAATGAAAACCCAATTTCAAATCTTGAAATATTAATTTAAGCTATTCCAATTTCAATAGATTTCAAAATTACAAAATTTAAACGTTTCAATAACTCAATCTCGATAAATTTCGTTTATACTTCAAACTCAACTTTAGAATTTCAATTTAAATTCTTAAGCAATTCACTTAAAACAATTCCAAAATTTCAATTTAAATCCTTTTAAACAATTAATTTAAAACAATTCAGTTTATATAAATCAAATTCTATTTCTAAATATCATTTAACTGAATTCAAAGTTTAAAGGTTTAAAATCATTTATTTAACCAAATTCGGTGTCCGTATATAATTTTATACCCTATGGTCAAGTGATACGGATATTTATCATTTCAATCCGCAAATATTTTAAATTTTATGGGTATATATTATTTTAACCCGCAATTCCAAAATTAATTTCAAATCCATGAAATCGCTTGAGTCTATCATTTCAACCCATAACGATTTCTCCCTAATCTATCAGATCTTTCAGGTATGTATCATTTCATCTCAAAGGGAACTCGCAGTATTATAACAATATAAAATATAACATCCAGTCATCCAATATCAACAATCAACATCCATCACAAAACAAGTGACCGATTATCAATAACGGGTATTAACTGGCAATTTAGAATTTAATATTAAATTAATGGCGATAATATTCAATAAAAGTCAGATTTAACTGAAATGACAATTTAAATGTACCAAACATCAACCAATCAATTTCTAATTATATCATAAATTCAATTTAACTAACATAAGATAATCTAGTAGTTGTGAGTGGGTCAAAACACTCACCTTCGATTTGTCGTCGATTTAAAATCCAAAAATTTAACAGTCTCAGAATGCAGCCAAACTAGTTCCAAAATGTTCGAAAATTCGATACGATCACAAAGGAGAAAACCGTGCGTGAATCCGAGCTCGTATGCAAAAGTTATTAACGTTAGAAAATGGGAAAATTTCGACTTCGAGTCTTACTTCGGTCCGCCGCATCAATTACCCGATGCTCGCTCTGAGTTTTGCCAAAACGACCCGAGACCCGAGTCATTTGGCTCCTGACCCGAAGTCGCTATGGGGTTTCGCCTCTGGAATCTGAAGCGCGACCAGATCCGCCTTGTTTGGCATGGAACTCTCTCTGAGCCGAAGTTGCTGTAAGGTTTTCGCCTCTGGAACCCGAAGCGAATTTCTTTCTGACTCGAAGTAAACCTGGAACAACCAATTTTTTTTTTTGAAATTAGGTTTTGGAATTTGGGAATTAGGTTTGATGTTCTGTCGTTTAAGAAGGAGGAAGAAGATGTATGTACAGAAATAATAAAATGAGAAACAACTAGGGTTTATAACAGCCTATATATAGGCAGGGTTGGATCGAAGCGATAACAACGACCTGGAAAGCCTGTTTCGTTCCCGAAACAAAAATGAGTCATCCAGTATATTGAAATATAGGTTTTCAATATTTTTAAACTCAATGGAACAAGTTTCAAGTCCTAATTCCATTGTATACAGAAGTTACATTTTAAAATCAGCTTATTTAAATTGATTTCTACGCGTTTCGAGCCCACACGATCGAACGACAAGTCCGATCGTTATGAAACTTGAAATCCAACAATAATTCACTGTTACCAATCTGATAAAACTAGTTTCGTCGAAATCCGAGATAGTGGCCAAAATGGCTATTTTCACGTTAATTAAATAAATTATTATTAAATTAAATTTATCACTTTTCAAATTCAAATTTTATAACTAACAAATTTTTATCACTTTTGATTAACTAGTAATTATAATCTTTTAAAACAAATTTTTCCATGTCAAATTCAACTGTTAATATTGCGCTAATTACAGTGTTCCAATTCCAATTGCAATAAATTCATTAATTATAATTTAAAACCCAATAAATTGATTCATTTTGATTTCAGTCCTTTTATTCAATCAATCATTAATTTATGGACATAGTTAACATTGATTTACCATTTATTACATCAATATACTACAGTTACCATCTTAATTCACATTAACTGCAATATTCAAATAGATTAATTACAATTGATTTCCAATTAAATTTCAACGGATTAAATAGTGGAACGATAATTAAACAATTGTTACAACTTATGATTTCAAACACATTTCTATATTTATTGTTAACAAACAAAACTAATAAATTCACATGCTGATTAATTGTTCTATATTAACCAATTTCAATTTGTTACATACAATTTCACTATTAGATACAACATTTGGTTTATTTCCTTATTTATAATTCATAACTAGTTTTAACTTTACAATCATTCCAATTAAATTGAGATTGCATTAAAATAGCTATCAATTGCCTTAAATTAACATTATTAACATTACATTCTAGTTATTTTTCTTATTAATAAATCACAAATTTTTATTTCTTCCAATATTAACACCAATATCTTATTAAATTAAATATGTATTTTATTATCGAAAATTATGGATCGTTACATTATGGGATGGAAACAATGATTTTAGTCAACAATCCCATTTGAAACAAAAAGGGAAAATCCAGGACAGATCAATAAAAATGAGTCCCCAATGCCAGAAGTAATTGAAATTTCATCATCTAAAAGTGTTGCATCTACACAACGGAAATGGTTAAAAGAAAAACAAGAGAAACTTGCTATTTATTGGCTATCGTGTTCTTTTGATGAACAAAAAGGTACGTCGCAATATGAATTTGCTTTTTGGGCGTCTATTTCATACCTTTTCCATGCTCGTCTGCTAAATAGTATTCGTAGAACCGTTGAATCTTTAAAAACTCAATGGAGACGTATGAACGGAGCTTGTTAAAAATGGAATGAAATCATGGCAGTTATGGAGAGGAGAAAACAAAGTAATGCTACAGATGTTAACTTGGTGAGTTTTGTCTTTCAACCATCCTTGAAGTTAATTATTTATTATACAATTCACTAATGCTTTACGTTTATTTCCAACTCGAACGGGCTCATGAGGCATATGTACAACAAAACAAGGGAGTTGCTTTCAATCTTATGCACGTTTACAATCTTCTTAAAGATAAAGACAAATGGAGCAAGAACCACTACCATTTCGTAGTAACAATGCAGGGAGGGCAGCAAGAAAATGGAGCTTGAAGAGTAAAACACAGTCCAATTCGATACAACATAGTCTAATAAAAATACATAAAAAAATATAGTCCAATACGATACAACAAACCAAACAAAACAACTGCTCATCCTCATCGTAATCATCCTTGTTATCGTCGTCATTGTCAAAATATGGAATATCGCTATCAGGTTCATCCCCACTAACTCCAGCATGCTTGAAATCTAAAGGCCCCCCCTCGAATCAACTGTCATATCTAGAAGAGGAATGTGTCTTGGTCGATGCCAGTATCTGACCTTATCTTCAACGGTCAGCCCCTGAACACGCCTCTCCGGATCTTGAACTCTCTCCTCGTACTCATCTATGTTGCATCGATGCTCTTTGTATATAACATCCTTAAGTCCAATCTGCATATGGAATAAATCCTCATATGGTAAAGATGTTGGATCTAGATAATAAATGATCGACAGACGTGGTATGTCAACAAATTGATCCTGACTGGATGAAGTTGATATAACAACGGACCATCAATATACTCCACCTCTCTGGTGGTGGAGTAACAAACCTGTGAGTGGGCCGAGTCAAGTCAATGACAACTGAGGGTGTAACATCGGGACAGATGGCAGATGACCCGACTAAATCGATAGTTCCTTCATGTGTAAAATCGGCAAATGGCGAAGCGGTGTAGAATTTGTGCCAAAATTGAAGATAATCCAAGTGGAGAATAATGAAGTAACTCGCTTCCCACTAGTTGTTCGCCGCTACAAGCTGCAAGGAGGCAAAGGAATACACTTTGAGAAAAGGCATATTAGGATAAGAATCATCAGGAGCCACGTCTCCTTTGTATATCTGGCGCCAAAATCGCTCACCATGATACCACATACAACCAGCTGTAAGAGGAGATGATACAAATGGAAATCGTCTGCCCGATAAAAATAATGCATGCGAGGTACCATCGTATGTCAAATATGGAGGTCCATCAAACGGCTGCCAAATAATGTCAAAGTGTAACTCTGTCTGGTTGCGTGTAACCGCAAAAACATGACTAGCCTCACCGCCATGAACTCTCTGCCTATTCTGGGGCGACCATGCACATATCCTAGGAAAGAATAATGATAGATAGTGGTCTATAGTTGGGTGAGCTACATCGTGGCTATACCCATACCACCAATACTGTAAAACATCCTAAAAACCACAGAACGATGCACCATAGCTAGTCGACACACACTGTAAGTCCATGACCTATACAAATAGGCCATGATAGCCGTTCCCCAGTCATAAAGAATATGAGAACAAAGATAAACTCTACAACCGCTGCACCATGTCCTAATGGGAGTGTAGTGGACGGATTGGAAAAGAAAAGCTTTCCCATCATATACAGCACGAATAGCCTAGCCATCTCCAAGTCGTGGATAGAATCGTACTGTTAAAGCAGTCTCCTAATAGTATCCCTAAGGGATCCAACTCTAATATGTGTACCTTCCGATAAGCATGACAGGATAGGAATACTAGGTAAGATATTTAGAAGGCTATCATGTTTTTAGCACTGCTCATCATAAGGTAAAGGAAGATGCAATCCAACGGAAATCCCAGTAAGCACAATAAAATCTAATGGAGTAATGCCCATCTCCCCAAATGCCAAGTGAAAAGTGTGGGTGGTCTTCCATCAAAAAGAAGCTAATGCACCACATAATTGTGCATCAGAACTTAAAGTCAGCCGAATGCTTATAAAATAAGGAATATGCAAGGCTAAAAAAATACAACGCAGCTGTACATGTTGGTGTTTGTTATAAAAAAAATCCTGAAATCCAATAGCACCCAAATATCCTGTAATAAGTCGATCGACGTCGACTGCTAAGATATCTCATATAGACGAAAAACGGATGCAAGAGACCCGCGGGTTTTCCCTTCTCTTGCCTATTGAGAAAATTATTTTTAGCTATTAACTCCGTAAACTAAATGTATAACTGTATGATTTATAAACTAAACTGTCAGCATTTTACCAAGCCTAAATACAACCATACAATTAATGTAGAATCATGCACTATATTTTCTAAATACGTAAATAATTTATAACAATTGATTCTAATAATTGCAGTTGTATTTGAATTTAAATATTACAGTGATGTCGACATAGACAGATATGTGCACTTGTTCATTGGGCAACAAACAAAAATTGATCAATTCCTTTCCCGGTCCTAAGTTTTGATCGATATTCGAGAACAAAGTCGAGTCTTCCGAAACAACTCCCATGCGTCGTCTTTGAGATATGCTTGTTCCATCACCCCTACGCCCTCTAGAAGAACTAGAGTCTTCACCACAATTATCTCCATCGCCCTCATGATTTTGTGAAGAACTATCGGTACCATGAACAACACACAATATTTTTCTCATTTTTGGGTAATTTTTTTGGAGAATCTAGTTTAAAATAGGTTGAAAAGTAGGATGTTTGGAACGATTTTCGTATGAAAATAATGGGTTTGAGTTTATGATGCAATGGTAAAAACATAGCCGGCTGGAAGAAAAAGCCGACCATGTTACATGAGTTTATCCGACATTTATAACACCGGATAAACTAACGTGCTTGATTTGTCAAATAAATCCATGCGGATTGCCACGTGGGGTTATTTAATTGGATCTAATATTATCCGGTGTTATAAGTGCGGAATAAAATAAAAATATTTTTTGCTGTTGGTCCGGTCAACGTTACATGGGCTGACCTTGCTATTTGGAATGCTCTTATTAATCGAGTGACCATAGAGTAGAGCATTGAAAATCATATTTTCAAATTAGGGCCAGATCCAATGAATTCACAAAAATTTAAAACAGAACAAAATACCTTTACACAAAATCTACCGTACACGTCATCAATTCGTAGCATTCCATCTCAACCAATCAAACCATGTCCAAAACCTCATATAAACCCTTCCCCCCTCCACGCTTCTGCAGCACTTTACCATTCTCTAAAACCCCAAATAACAATTAAAACCCCAAAAAAGATTTGTTTTCTCTCTCTAAATTAATAGAAATGAGTTCCGCAGGAAGAGGGAAGGCAAAAATCAGCTCAAAATCGGTTTCTAGATCGTCAAAAGCAGGGCTTCAGTTTCCAGTCGGAAGGATCGCCAGATTTCTGAAGGCAGGAAAATACGCCGACAGAGTCGGTGCCGGAGCTCCGGTCTATATGGCTGCTGTGCTCGAGTATTTAGCTGCTGAGGTACATAATTTTTTACAATCATAGATTAAATATTCCTGTTCGATTCGAATTTCGTTTGTCGATTGGTTTTACTCTGATAAAGGCAGCGCCTTTAGGATTGAATTTGTTCTTTGTAAACTCCGCTCGTCAAATTAGGGTTTCCCATTTTAATTTTGCACTGGTTAATCTTACATTATTTCTAATCATACATTACTCCCATTTTGATTCCGCTCATCAAATTAGGGTTTTAGTTTTGATAAAAATGACAGCTTTTGATTTCTTCTGATTGGATTTATGTTTTATGGTTTCCAATTCGTATGTTCTGATTAGATTCATTACCATTTTGATTATGGTTTATAAGTTGTTCGATGAAATGATGATTAGGTGCTGGAACTGGCTGGAAATGCAGCAAGGGACAACAAGAAGAATAGAATAGTGCCAAGGCACATTCAGCTCGCTGTGAGAAACGATGAAGAATTAAGCAAGCTTCTTGGAACTGTCACCATTGCCAATGGAGGTGTTTTGCCCAATATTCATTCCACTTTGCTTCCTACTAAGCCTGGAAAGGGAAAAGGAGAAATTGGTTCTGCCTCTCAAGAATTTTAATTTTGTTTTACTTAATTTATATATAAGTTGTCGCTAAATGGTTCATCTGTATAAATTCTATGACTATGGAAGGTCTTTTTGAATATGGGTGATAAATTTACTTCTGATTTCAATGATGGAATGAATGCATATTTTTGTTAATAGCATTATATATTCAAGAGCATGCACTTTTGGGTCTATTCCAGCAGTGAATGTAATTTTCATTTTGGTCGAATTGTTTTACATTTATATTAAAAGTTGTTTTGTATTCCATCCAAAAGTGATTTACATTTTAACAAATTAGTTTGCATTGCACTCAAAAACTTGTTTATTGATAAAAATTGTGTTTAGTTATGAATAATCGCGTTAAAAGGTTAATATCATCACCTAACACATATCAAAATGCAATCACTTCATAATAGAAAATTAAGTTCCTAGAACAGCAAAGCAAAGGGTAACGAGTAACGAATTGCATCCCTATCAAATCATAAAATACGTAAAATTACTTCTATCCTTCTTTCTTTATAATTCTTTTTGAGGTGAATATTTTGGGATCAAACGTGGTCATCCTTTGTAGTGTCTCCGTCGAAATTTGTTCTTGCATTCCAGAGTCAAAACTAACAATCCGTTTGAATGGATTTAATAAGCTAATTCTTTGTTTTTTGAAAGTTAAAATCAATTTATTTTGGTTTTATAAATTTTTTTATTTCAAATGGTTTCACATACATAAATGATATTTTCATTCACGGTTGCAATTGCTTTTACAAGTACAAAAACTAAAGAATGATATACATGGGTTGTTGAATGTGAAAATTTTATAAAGAAAAAAATATTTGGATGTTATTTTAACGAATGTTGAAGTTGCATTTATTAAAACAAAGGCGAATGTACTTCTAATGGTTTCTCGTATTGCAAACCAAAATTTATTAAAAAAGAACTGTTAGTTGATGATGTAGAAATAATGACAAAGACGAGGAAAATAAAATATTTGTTTTCTTTGAGATATGTGGGTTAATGTCATTAACTCTTTTGTTGAAGAAGAATGTTATCACAATGTAAAATCCTTTGGTGGTTGATGGTTTTACAATTTAAAATCACTTCAAATGATTTGGTCGTTTTTTTTTTGTTTTTTTTGTGCCAATAGTGAATTCAGTTGATGGTTAGATTGTAAATATCCATATTGATGAAAAACTCGAATTCTATTTTGTTCACACTATTCTGAACAAAACACGACTCCTAATTGGTTGAAATCAGTGGGCTCCATTGTGGAGTTCTATGATTTCAACCAATAGGGAGTGATGTTTTGTTCACATGGTGTTACAAAGTAGCACTCGAAAAACTCTATGCAGGGCACATAATTCTATGTCAATATGTAATAATATGATCATCGTACGATCCATATTACTGAAATAAATAAGAATCTTGATTCTCCTTAAAACATTCCAAAAAAAACATTAACTAATTTGTAAGACCATTGATCTTCTCTCGAAGACTAACCAAATCAAACGCTAAATTACTATTGAATTTTATCACAAATAAAAAATGCTCTCACTTCATTTTCCAATGCATGAATACTTCGATCATGTTTACTTAAAATCAAAAAGTGCTCATAAATCAAGACCTGAGCGTTTATTAGTAGATGAAATACAATATAATTTGAATATAAAATCATAAGTATACCTAAAGTATCGTCATACAACCAACTGTAACTTGGACAACTTTTTTCATACATTGAACTAATTTATAAAACAACCAACTCAAACAAGTACCCATGAATAAGCGCGCACACATGTAGTAAAACACGAAGATATCGTAAATAATGTACGTTTCTTTCCAGATTTATCAAAACAAACTAAAATACTAGTACCATATAACAAGTGTGCAATAACACAATGTCTCTTTTGCTCTGCGCTATATGAATCTTGAGAACCAATTTCTTTGTCTTAACCACTCTAAGAAGAACTTCTCACTACGCAATATATTAATGGTAGATTTTTGTTTAATCGCAAGATATTTTATCTAATAGTTAATAAACAACCGTATAACTTACAAATGTTGACCCCCGAGTGGCATTGCAATAACCTTTTCTTCTTTTGGGACACTCGTTGGGTGAACAACTTCATCATTGATGATAGAGTTAGGGGTGTGCCCTAAGGAAAATTATGTAATTTGTTACATATATCTAACTGGATAACCAATCTTGTTCAAAATAAAATGTGTTTCTTTTCTATTATATACTTGTTATATTGTGATATGATTAATTAAGTACTTAATTTAAAGTATATATTAAATAGAAAAAATCCTTAAATTATATGTTATGTGATAGCAGTTACAGTGTGTAGTAATCATGAGAAATTTATCACATTAAAAAATATATTATTTTAAATATTCCTGTCAAGATGTTTGGAGAAAGGATATCGATTCATCAGTTGTGAATAGAGTACGTAACACTCTTGAAATGTCAAGCAGTGTATTACTCATGACTGTCGGAGGCCCAAGCGGTTACGTACTGATAATAATTAGATAACAATTGAATGACTCACTCGAGAGTTCTCTGTTGGTTAACATAAGTAAGGTCAAATAGACATCTCGAAATTATGATGTTGCACAGTTCACTCGACTTGACAATACCGTGGAACACTATTTAATAGAGAATTCGTCTTCTCGGTTCTACAAAGTTCATCATGATCAACTGTAGTCAGCTCAAAGTCGAAGTCTTTAGCCATAGTAGTATAGTTAATTATTAAACCAAAGATTTTGTGTTTGGAATAATCAAATTGAATGCGGACGGTATTGAAATTTTGACCAAAACCAAACTCCATAAGCCCTAATGTGATATAGTTAAACAAAGTGAATTAGGGTAAATAATTATTAATATAAGGTACCGTTTATAATAGTAAAATTAAATTTTATCGAAAAGATGTGTAGGTGATAAATTCAACCAAATGCCCATACTAGCTAAGGTGAAGTGTGAATATTAATCATTGACTGAATTTACACATTTGAGTCGCACAACCATATTGATGAATACTCCCAAAAACTACATAATGTAATTAGTTTAAAATTGTTGTAAATTAACTAATATTATGAATTACTCATTATTAAATTTTATTTGATTTGTTTGAACACCATTAATATTTAACAAAGTGTATATATCAAATTTATGTATGTGCGTATTGATATACGATATTTAATAAAGTGTGTATATAAAATTTATGTATATGCGTATCGATATACGATATTGATAGAATATTTAAATTCAATTTAAATAGACTAATCGCTAAGTGGTTTTGGGAAATTTTTTAGGCCCACACTGCCTTCATTATGGCCAACTAAAGATGAAAGGGGGAGAGGTTTCAAGTGTGATTTGAAAATCCAAAAGAGAAAATAAAGAAAGGAAATAGATATCCATCATTTACTCTTCTTTACGACTCACTTAAAACACATTTATGAAATGACTTTTGCCTTTTTCTCTTCTTCATTCTATCTGCCACTGAAAATATGAAGAGGGAAGAGTAGATTTGATGAGTTTTAATGAGTAATTAAAGAATGAATGTTTTGAAGGAGGAAAGCGAAAGGTTTAGTTGTTTCCTTTAAAACAAATTTTCTTTCATTCATTCATTTAGTCTATAGAAAACTTATTTTCTTCTGCTTTCTTCTCCGTCTAATGTCATGGACGAAAATCCATGGCCTCCCAACCATGAAATTTTTTCAAAAACAAAATCAAATCAAAATAAAATAAATATAATAGTGGTGCTTTAGATCATTGTAATTTGTAGATGTGATACAATCTGATCTGGAAGTTTTCATATGCAACGACCCGGAATTTCAAACACTTCGTATTTAAATATCTGAATTATTCGAATATTTGAATCTTGGATTAGATGTTACTAAATTGGTTTAATAACCTTATTTACCCCATTTTAATATATAACTAATGACGGTAAACTTGTTTTGGAAAAATGTTTACAAAAATAGTTACTTTGAAGAAATATCAATAATGTGACCAAATATAGTTTTATCGATAAATAAATTTTTACTCGTCAAAAGCTGTTCAAAATTTTTTTTACATACACTTAAACACTTAGGAAATCATTAATATGAAATAAAAATATTTTACCATTTATGGAAAGAAAATATTTGATGATGTCATGGGAAGATATTCTGAAAATGAGCATTTATGGAAAGACTTAAGTGTTAAGTAAAAGATAATAAGATGTAAAGTAAAAGGAGCATGTGAGCCATATGGTGTAAAGACCCTTCTTTTTGACCATCAAAAGTCAACATTAATACATTCACGGTATTCACGTGCCAAGCATCCGAGTGCCGGAAAGACAGATTGTTGGGGTGAAAGAAAAGAAAGACGACATAGTCTCACATAGTGATGAGTAATATATAATATCCAAATGATCTTTACAAAAGAAAACTTTAATACTCATACAACTACTAAAGTAACTAACCTATCATCATCCTAGATAGTTACAACAACATATCCTGACAAATGCTTGTAAATAACAAGGAATACAACAGAAAATAAAATGCGCTAGGTCTTGAACGTATCCAGCTCGTCTCCTGAAACTTCAAGCATCCATCGCTAAATCTGAAAAAAGTACCCGGGTCTGACCCGAGCATTATAAGAAAATAACACCCGGATCAGTCTGGTAAACCAGTGTGAGAAACTAAAATCATTCAGATTTCTTTTCTATTATAAAACCTTTCAAAATAAAAATAAAGATATCTCATAAGACCACGCTTCACATAAACACAGATGGGTTTTACCTACCGATAACCAAACCATTTTTATTAGAAAATCTTATGATATTATAATAATGTCTAGGGTTTAAAATAAATATATAACATAGCTGAAATGCTTGCATCTCACATTAGTATTTGGGCACAACTAAGTCCGTAAGGCACGTATTGGAGAATGGATTCCATCAATGACAAGGCTACTAGGGTACCGCCTGCCACAATACACCTCTAGAAAAATATACCGAGGGCCTCATATGTACCCCCTACGTAACAGAACTGGCCTACCTCTTCTTGGATAGTACCGAACATGTCATCACCTCGGATACTGGCCTACCCCTTCTAGAAAAATATCCAGTCTCGATGCATCTTAACTAGGAACATTTAAAATGGTATATTTGTTTCGTTGTGATAAATTACTCACGGTGACAACACTTTGTAACTACTACCACAAAATATACCATTTATGGATTTTTCTATTAAATATACTTTTAATTAAGATAATTAACTGATATAATCACATTATATCAAGTATATAATAGGAAGAAAATACCTTTTATTTCGAACAAGATTGGTCAACGAGTTAGATATATGTAACAATTTACATAATTGCCCCTAGGGCATACCCTTAACTCTATTAATAGCCCAAAAGCATATCCCCTGTTTTAGTCATTACTAGGTGCGAAGCTTGAGGCTACATTTTACCTTTTTAGCAAATCCCACTTGGAATGCTAACACGCCCTATAGGCAACAATGCAATGCCAGTATTCATCCATATAACTTGGATATGAACAAACCAAAGTTACTACTTCTACAACATCCATTTTGGAATCACCCTCAGGATCAGTAGCAAGTAGTCCTTTGCACTTCAAAGAACACCATCTTCGATTTCCATCATCTTCATATGTCTTTAATTCGAATGCATATGTTATTTCAAAATGGTTTTCGGATAACTCATGTTTATCCGACCTCGGTCTCTCCATACCTGCAATTAACAGTTTTCGTTTGACTCAATCCCGATTCTTTTAAAAGTAAGTGGATGACATAAGAGTCCCAAGAGGATCTCGAATATACCCCTTTAAAGTGGGAGACGTGTCAATAGAATGAGTTCTCCCAAAGGAATCTGAAACCGTATGAAATCGCAAAGCTTTCATATACTTCCTAAGTCAAAATAGGTCAGTTATCGATAGTGGACAAACCACTATTTGGTGTAAGCATATAGTTTTCATATGGAAAATTGAACATTTTATACTTATCACCACTTTTCAATTTCAACCCTATACTATCCCTCGATTAACAATGAAGTCGGACAAGTTAGAGTACCACCCTTGCTTCGACGAAATTCCTAATTCTCAAAAATATAAACAGGCTACCATACCTCGAAATTTAGTGTCGAGTATAAGATGAAGTAACTTGCATATACTTAATTAATCATGACTTATTCATAAAAATTAACCCTCTTATACTTATCATGTTTCCGACATTTCAACTTCTCTATCCCTCGCCCAGAATCGAAGTCAGATAAGTTAGGGCACTGGTTGCACCTGGTCTTGCCTTAGTTGAAACACTCTAATTCTAGCTCTCATATATAGAGAAAAGTCTACTCATCGGGTTTTAGTGCTAAATATAAGATGACTTACTTTCTATAAACGTGTCAACATTTTAGCACTACTTATCATATTTGTTTTATGTTACTTATTGGCACCTACAAAAAAATCCCTTTCATAAAATAAAGTCCTTTTAAAACAATCTGGAACTCCTATAAACTTATTACTAGTCTTTGATTTCAAAAATGAAAGATCTTTTCTTTATATAAAGTAAACAACTTATTTAATAATAACAAAGTGTTAGAAACTAAACTTCCTTTCCAATTTTCCGAAACCATTTACTATAAAAAATCTTATAGTCCATGATCTCTTTCCTTTTCTAATAAATATTTATTAAAACAATAGTGTTGTAATCCATACTTCCTTCTTCTTTTAAATATACTTTTAAAACATAATTTGAAATTTGTATTTAAAACATCCCTTTAAAGATGGTCGTTTTTAAACAAAACTTGACTTAAATAGAGCTTCCTTTGTAAAATTTAAACCTCTTGTTTAAGTAACTCAAATAAATTCTTAAAAATATATTTAAATCTTCAATCTCCTTTTTAAATACTTATACCATTTTTATAAAACACGTTCAAAAAGAATTTACAAAATATCTAAAGTAGATAACCTTTTACTTTTTTACTAAAATCATAGATTCCTATCGTGCATCCATAGCGACTACCGCTATATGGATTGTAACTTTTAAAACTTTGTTTTGTAAATCAACTAGCTTTTAAACCACCTTTCTTTCTATATTTTAAACCATTCAATACCTTTGCAATAAGGTTTGAAAACTAAAGTCAAGTTCGGAAACCATTTCAAAACACTTTTAGCAAACAAAGTTGTAAACCACTTAAAAGAGAGCATAGGATTTCAATGTCGCAAAACCAACAATAAGAAGGTCGACTATAACTAAGTAGCGTTCACATTCCATATACACAAACATTTACATAGACAAGAATGCATGTAAATAAAAATCACATGATGAGGAATCTTTTAGGATCCCTCTACAAGATTTCTATTCTTCGAAGTACTTCCATAACGACTTATTCACTACGAATACACTTTGACTTCCATTTCTTTGCTTTTGTCCCCTGCAAAAAAATGGTTATGTAAGAATCATAACTATTTTCTGATTTATATTCTTCATCCTAGACATTATATATCGTATCACCTTATGTACTTATTAGATGTGGTTCTTTTGAGGGGATAACCATTATGACATTCCATGCGGTCTCAAAAGTACTATTATATGTTGGCTGTATATTTCTTGAGTTTCTCATACCAAACTTATGTCTGATGCGTGGTTTTTGTTTTTCCTAAATTCCTCGTATGCTCTTTCGAGTAGTCTGAAAAAGGGATGTTTTTTGTTGATGTTCATTGGAGCTCAAGGAGACGAGCTAGATGTTTCAACTATCGTAGTATTCTTGTTTCCACTACATTACTATATTGTACATATCAGCATTTGTGAGGACAGGTTATTATAACTGTCCAGGTTGATGATAGTATTTAAAATTGTTACTATGCAATGCTATGTATCTTAGTGTTGTACAGTTAAAGCCTCACTTATCCCATTAAAATCCTCTCTATAGCGCATAACACTTTTTGACCGCTATGCTATTTCAATTTAGCACTGTTAAACAGTAGATCCACTTTAAACCCCGTTGTTTTCTACTACACCTGCTAAATTATGGCTTTTTTAACATCCTCTTTAGTAACATTAATATATAAAGATTGATTTGACTGGTTCTCTTTTAAACCAAATCAAAAAAGTTAAGGTAAAGACCTAATTTTAAGGCATAAGTACTCAATATAAGTTAAAAATCTATTGTAGTCACCTAATCTAGCTGTCTAAATCACGATATTCAACTCTATAGTCTAAACACAAAGTCCTTGGTTTAATAATAACACTCATTATTAACAGAACTGCTCTGGCCAAAGACTTTGACTTTGAGTTGACTTCGGTTGACCGTGATACTAACCTCATATAACTGAGGAGATGAATCCTACCTTGAATAGCGTTTCACTTCCAATGCTTCCACTCGACCTAACTATAGTCGTTTGATAGATGTCGTGCCACGATTTAACTATAATCAAAGCAGAGTTTGCACATTGAAGATCAATAATATTCTCAAGTCAAGAGAACTGTGTAATTTTGTCACGTTGATATTTTTTGTTTGACCTTAGTTATATTGACCAACAAAAAACTATTGAGTGAGTCATTCCATAATTATCTAATAACTATCAGTACGTAACCCCTTGGCGCCCTTAGTAGTCATAAGTAATACAGTGCCCAATATTTGGAGAGCGTTACATACTCTAGTCTCGATGGATGTATCGACGTCCAATATTGATACATCTTGATTAGGAATATTTAAAATAGTACGCTTAATTTCATTTTGATTACTCATGGTTACAACACCTTGTAAATATCATCACAAAACATACCATTTATGGATTTTCTATTATATATACTTTTAATTGAATTAATATAACACTTTATATCAAGTATATAATAGAAAGAAAACACCTTTTTATTTCAAACAAGATTGGTTATCGAGTCATATATTGTAACAAATTACATAATTAACCCTAGGGTATACCCTTAATTCTAACATTTTGGATGAGTAATCCTTGTCATCAAATAAAGAATTCACTGTAAGAGGATTTTGGAATCAGATTTTGATGTGATATGAAGACGGAATCCAATGAGGATAAAACTTTTACGGCTCGATGATGTGAAGTATTTGGATGGTATAAGAAGGTGAGTTCGATAGTGTGGACTTGTAAAGAGAATGTTTGATGTGTTCTACCATTGGATGTGTGCTATGGGATCGATGATGGCTAAAGACTTTGATAGTGCAAGAAAAGAAGGGGTATATGAGCATGCTCATTAAATTTTTTTATGTCGATCCTAGTTCATTTGATCTTATCCGTCTTAACCCCGACTTTATGATGGTAGTATAGTTTCCTAATCGTCTAAGTGGCATAGATATGGTCCAGCCATAATGCTTTTTAATGTAAAGTATTTTTTAACTTTTTTATAGTGGTGAGTATTCATTAAACTTTTTATGGTGGTCATTTGAAAGAGACCTATTGTGGGTCTGAGATCGAAGATTGATGCAGCTCTAGCATGAGTAGGTGGTCATATTATTTTGTGGATGTAGCCATTAATGGACACATATTATTTTAAGGATGCAACCATGAATAGGCATATATTATTTTGAGAACATAGCCATTAGTTAACACATGTATTATTTTGGAAGTGTGAAAATGAGATGGTGAAGGTGAGGCTATTAGGAAGTTCATCGATAGTTTTGAGGATACATATATTATGATGGATGTGTAGTCAACATAGGAACTAATACACATGTGTTATTGGTTTGACAGGTTAGTGTTAGGCAGATTTTTCATCTGACTAACATCCCAAAGCCTTCGAAAGCTTGTTCCAAAAGGGTGTAGGTAAATTATAAGTCCAAAACTATGTAGAGAATAAGTGCTAAAAAGTAAATGAGACACGGGATTTATAATGGTTTGGGACCGAGATCCCTACGTCCACTCTGAAGATTCTGCTTCTAGTTTTATTCCTCAATTTGGTGTACAAGTACATCTATGACCAAATCCGCCAATAATGTTCTTTTGATTAAAGCTTTCTAAAAGGAGTAAGGAATATTGAATAATTGTAGAATGTTAGAAAATCTTCAGCCAGCCCCTTTTCGATAGCACGTGATCCTCTATTTATAGCAAATTTAAGGTTCTCCCATTGGCGCAAGTGCTTTCACTTGGATTGAGGACCTGGCTTGCCGTAGAGGCTTTGATTCAAACACTTATCATTATCTGGTAGAAAGTGCTTTGACGTGGATTGTTGACATGATGCTTTTATATATAGCCTTTTGGATTCGTTTGTTTATCCTGGCCGTTGATCTTGACTCGGGATATCTGAGCCGTTGGTTGTTGAGACTTGTTGAGATATCTTTGGTCTTGGCAGTTGCTACTCTTAGCTAAAATTGTTGTCCTAGTTGGACAATGGTCTTGATCTTAGTTGCTACTTTTACTCATGTTCTCGGAATACATACTCTCGGATACTGAGCCCGATGCTTGAGCTCGTGATGGAAACTAAACAATGGGTCTCAAAATTACACGCTAAGTAATCTTTTTCTAAATTGTTCATAATTTGGACTTTGTGGAAATTATGGTGTTACACATGCACCCTTAAAGTTCACCCGATACGGTTGGTATGAGGTGGACTTTGGAAAGAATGGTGTTATATCATGCTTAGTACTTGGCTTTATTGTTCTGCTCCCATTATGAAGTTGATCTGGAGCCTTTGGGCGAAGTAGTTATCCTGAGAATTCTCTGAAGTAATGCTTTACCAAGACAACTTGTGAAGATCTGTCCTCGTTTCATATACAGTTTGAAATCTAACCTCATTTAGAGGGTTTCCGAAATAATTTGAAATCTAACCTCATATAGAGGGTTTCAGAAATAATTTCAAATCTAACCTCATCTAGAGGGTTTTGAAAATAACTTGAAATTTAACCTCACCTAGAGGGTTTCAGAAATAATTTTAAATCTAGCCTCACCTAGAGGGTTTTGTAAATAATTTGAAATGAGTGCCCAAAGGCGAAAATACTCCGATACCACGCTCCAGTCATCTAGACTTGGCCTTATATAGGTATCGGTTTTAAAAACTACTAGTGGCGGTGTAATGCCTATATTTTGGATGCTACTATAAGAACGTGGCTTTCATGATCTCTCAGGAAAAAGGTTGAACCTTTCGGAGCTTCATTTCGGCATCAAGACTAGATCGATCGTCTTGTAACTTATGTACCTTCTTTGATAATTTCATTAACATAGCTTTCATTGCTCGATTCCCACCGAGTCTTAGAGTTTCGGCTTTAGCATTTTGAGTTTGTGGCTTATTTTGTTGCCTTCCTTCAGAGTTTACCTTTTTTGGACTTAGAGTCAAGGGACTCTCGGAAGGTCACATTCTTGTCGTCTTTGTAGTCTCGGCTCTCTTAGCTGCTTCCATGAATCCAGCTTTTAAGGCCTCATTAGTCATTAGTAATTTTCCAAGGTTTCGGCTAAAAGTCAAAGGGTTCTCGTCTTTCTCAAGCATAGCCGAAAACTTTTTCTCCAATTCAGCAAAAGTGTTCTTAAATTCATTCTAATAGTTATCCAAGAATTGTGCTATGTCAGAAACGAACTTCAACATCATTTGTCAAAACTTTCAGTAAGGACTGGAGCAATAGTTTCCACAATAATTATTTGGTCTACTTGATTCCCCTCATTCTCAAGCAATTCTATGATTCCATCATCATGGGCAGGGGAGCGAGGTGCCTTTCTAGAGGATGACTTTGACTTCATGCTTGATTGAAAGGTTTGAGTCTGTTGGATTGGAAGAGAACGGAGGTTCGGGTGGCCCTCCTTCTAGCGCCAAAAATGTTAGGCAGTTTTTTCGTCTGACTAACACCCCAAAGCCTTCGAAAGCTTGTTTCAAAAGGATGTAGGTAAATTATAATACTGAAACTATGTAGAGAATAAGTACCGAAAGGCAAAATAGACAAAAAAAATTATCGTGGTTTGGGACCGAGATCCCTACGTCCACTATGAACTTTCTACTTCTAGCTTTATTCCTCAATTTGGTGTGCAAGTACATCTATGACCAAATCCGTCAACAATGACCTTTTGATTAAAGCTTTCTAAAAGGAGTAAGGAATATTGAATGATTGTAGAATGTTAGAAAATCTTCGGCCAACCCCTTTTTAGTGGCTCATGGTCCTTTATTTATAGCAAATTTAAGGTTCTCCCATTGGCCCAGGTGCTTTCACTTGGATTGATGACCTGGCTTGCTATAGACTGCCTTGATTCAAACATTTGTCATCATCAGGTTGAAAGTGCTTTGACCTGGATTGCTGACATGATGCTTTTATATATAGCTTCTTGGATTCATTTGTTTATCCTGACTGTTGATCTCGACTTGGGCTATCTGAGCCAGTGGTTGTTGAGACTTGTTGAGATGTCTTTGGTCTCGGCAGTTGCTGCTCTCGGTTAATCTTGTTGTCGTAGTTGGACAATGGTCATGATCTTAGTTGTTGCTTTTACTCGTGTTCTCGGAATACATACTCTAGGATACTGAGCCCGATGCTTAAGATCTCGACTGAAACTAAACAACGGGTCTCAAAATTACACGCCAAGTAATCTTCTTCTCAAATGTTTATAATTTGGACTTTGTGGAAATTAGGGTGTAATAGTTAGTATAGTAATGACGGCATCTTATTTTTAGTATGTGTGTTTATTTTGTTGAGCTATGCTGATTTTTTATTTATGTATATTCATTCATTTGTACATGCACTTTTGGATCAACCTAACTTTTGTTGTGGACTTTTGTTACGAGCAATAATGGTTGAAGTTTTAAGATGCATGATATGGGTCAATCTATGATTGAGATTGTTTCACCCTTTGTCGATGGAATGTTATTTTTTTGTACTATAATTTGGATTGCATGGTTGAATAAGTATATATATTACTACAATATATACATATACATATATATATATATATATATATATATGTGTGTAGAAATTTGAATTCACTGTTGTGAATGAATTTTATAATGTCATGATTGACGGTGTTATGCGATTGTTATACTTCTTTATAAGTAGAATTTTTTTTATTGACATTTCCTTATATTTTATGATTAGACTTGTGATAATGCTCTATTGATTTGGTTAAGGATTGTATTTAAGAAATTGCAAGGGTGCAACTCTCTTAAGGGAGGAAGAATGTAAAGACCTGCAAATTTGAAACTATTAAAATTAAACAAATTAAGAAATGAATTTTTAACTAAAGGGTGAATTGAATGTCGTATTTATAACCATTGCATAGATCTATCCGAGCTAATCAGTTTGGTATATAATTTCTATGGATTTGGGTTATGGTTTGCAAAATATAGGTGTTACAATATTTAATTAGGGTATGTAACCACTTTTGGACTAAACGATTACACATAACCGAACCTGCCTCTTTGCTGTACACACGCACACATGATGCTATGAAACCCTAGTGTGTAGCCTTTGCCTTAATTTTTCTCTTCTAATCCCAAAATTTTCCCAATTAACTTGCTAATGCCAGATTAAAAAATTAATTAAAGTCATTCTACCTTATAATATATCATTTTGAAGCTTTCGACGAGTAGAAGAGGTGGTAAGCGTCCATTTTTGGAGATGGGTTTCGAGGTGGTCGGACATTGGTGAAGAAGTTTCAGCCATCCATTTTAGAGTTTTTGATTTAATACCAAAATGACGATAATAGAGTGTCAGAGGGTGCAGTCGTGTAGAGGATGTTGAAGGGAGTCAATCCACATGGTCGGATCAAGTTATTAGTGCCTAGGGTGGTTGAAATCCATGATTTTATGACCATGAGGGGTGGCGATCTGGTGGCATAGGCTGTGGCGGGGGTGATGGTGTGATGTTAGAAGTGTAGGCGGGGATATGCTGGCTATAGATTTGGTGTTCAATCGATCAACAGAGGTCGGAGGTGTGAGCAATAGGCAATCAAAATTGGATCAAGGGGGAAGCTGGGTTATGGTTTTGTGTACAACATGCATGCGTAGGAAGGTAACAATAATTACACATTTTTTCATTGAGTTATTTTGTCTATTTTTTATTTTATATTCCAAATCATATAACTTGTGCAACTTTCGCATACGACCTCTACTTCATGCATGGGTTGTTTCCTTGGACTCATGAATGAATTCTGAATGATTTGACGATTGATTTCTTGAGTTTTGGAGTTGTTTGCAAAAGCACGTTCGTATGATTATTTAATTTTAATTAATAAATTTTAAAAATATTAAATTCATATCCATTGATGAAAATTTATATTTACTAAGATATGTTGTGTTACATTGATGACTGTTTAGTATTATGATGTTTTGGATGTGTTATGCCTCGATTGGACTGTTTATTATTGATTATTGTATTATTGGATGCTTAATTATAATTAATTTTGGTAATGAATTTAGAAAATTAATTAATTAAAATAAAATGGATGAAATTGCGTGATAATGTGAAAATTTAATAAATAAGGTCATTTACAAATTTGAGTTATATTTGTAAATAACGGTAATTTAACAATTTAAATTGGAATTAATATGAGAAACTTAATAAGGTTATTGCTTATGAACTTTTGGAAAAATTGATAAATAATAACTACAAATCTATTTAATTTAAAATTGGGGATTTTATTATTTATAAAATATAAGTAATAATATAGTTTCGTAAAGATTGAATTTTGTTGAGTAAATGACAAAATAATTTATTAATGCTGTTTATAGAAGAAAATATTTCCATTATTATTGTTTGGATAATAAAATAAAAGATATTTTTGGAATAATAATGATAAAGTAAAAATATGTCTCCAAATGTATCTTGGTAAGATTATTACAATTTTGAGACAAATTGTAGTAAAATGAGTTTTTTAGATAAATGGTAATAAATTGGTTAGGAAAATAATTAAAGTTGTTTCAAATATATTATTATTTGGTAATTGCTTTGAAAAGTAATTTGATGTAAATTACTGTCTTTGACTAAAATACAACATTCTAAGGAATTTGGAAACATAAAAGTATAATAAAGGATTTTTGAAGTATATTATCATTTTTGAAGAATTATTATTGTCCTGAGATGAAAAAATAAATGATTTTATAATAAATAATAATTAAACGGCTTTCTTTACTTAAGAGATTAATGGTCAAAAATGTCATATTTAGGATGGTTGTAGAATATATGATTAATTGTTGATTGCAATTATCACGTATGTTTGTTGTATGATTACGAATCACATTTTTATGTGTGTATGATATTTTACCACTATTATTACCAGAATATGGATAGTTAATGAGGTTTTGATTAATTTAATGATTGATGTTTGTGTTACAAATGTTGATAGATTAATTCACATTTGATGGTACTTATGTTGTGTTAATATTAAAAAATAATTAGAAACATTTGTTTGAATTATACTTGCACCGAAGATGTATTACTAATGGTTGATGATTTGTATGCATGTAAATATATTTGTTGTTACTAGATCATATAATGTTTGGATTGACATTAAACGTTGTTGATAATTGATGACTGTGTTGCTAATATTGTTATTACCCTTATTTATGATAATTGACTATGATGACTTAGTAAGGGCAGTGTTCTTGCTTGCATTGATGTGATGGCTTTTGTGTACTAAGTAGTATTTGAATGCAAAAGAAGGGTAGAAAATCGGACAACATGGGCTTGATCCTAAATGGGTACATAGGTAGTCTTTTTATGTGCAGTAGCTCCTGAGCCTATGACCGTAGTTTATATGGTTAGACGCAGTCCAAAAATAGTTGATTTTTTTTCATTCCATGCATTTGTAAAGTTTTCATGTGTAAGCAAAGGAGGAAAAATTGGTTTGGATACAGAAGACATATGCATGTTTTTTACTTAAATTATTTTTCCTATATTACTGTTGTATTTTTTATATATTTTATATAATGATTGATGTATTGAAGAATAAATGATGTTTGTATACTAGAGGTGCATGTATTCTCTTTTTGTCAATATTGGTTGTAGATTTTAAATTATAAAACAACAATGCACTATTTTTAATATCCAAGATTAGTGCGCAAACGTAATTTGACGGCATTTGTCACTAACTCTAGATGTTAGAAATAGTGGATTATCACACCAATTGTCCTATTATTATTAGTATGTAACACGTGCGTTGCACATGGTAATATTGTAAAATATAGTATTTATGCTCTTGGTATTAAAATTATAACTTTTTTATCTAATGTGCGATAAATTTAGCGAAATAAACAAACTACAAATCTAGTAGATCTCGGATTTAGGAGTGTTTAGGAAAGAAGAAGATATAAGAGAATCAAAGTGCCAAAAGTCCTCTCCTAGTTGTAGGTAGCTTGTTATTTATAGGCAAATCCCTATTATAATCCTGCCATCTAGGTTTGAAAATGTCACAACTCCAAGATCCAAATATCTAGGCATGAAGACAAGTCATCCAGCATGATAGGCACCGATCTTATTTTTCCATCATTCTTTAAGATTTTATCCATTTCTTAACTCTCCTCATCGACCTCTTGCCAAATCAAGTTTTTATTTTAGGTCAGTTGTCATCAAAAGTGGTCAGTACGAACCTGAATTTTTACATCCAAAACTCATTTTCTCTTCATGTCTAGGCTCCTTTCATCCATCTATTGCCGTTCCAAGTCTCAGAATCAGATCGGAGCCAAACAAATCAGGTTAGTCCCGACCAGATTTGACTCTTCAGAATTCCTTCAAACTTCGTGAGTTTCTTCATATCATCATTCTAGATAGTTCTAATCATGTTAGTGTGAATCAGGTCATTGAAAATCATATTGGTATCAACCTAAATTAGGTCGGTAGCAACCTGATTTGCATTTCTAAAACTTGGCCAAACCTTTGGTTTCTTCAATTTTGACATCTTCCAAACTCTTCGATTCATTCCTTCATCAGCTTACAGCCCATTTCATCTATTTGAGCCTGTTTTGAAACAGTGAAAAATTTGGTTATGACACTTGCCCTCCAAACTAAGCCTTATGAACATAGGTTGTGCTTTACTCAAGAACAAGCTTCAATAATAGCGATCAATCATTGGCGGTGGAGCTCTCTGGCTATCCGTCGATCCAAATTATGGTGAATAATCTGATTCCTTCAGATTCACATGCAAACCAATGGTCATTCTAGACTATTAAAGCTAAGGACTCGAGTCCTTGCTTAAATGTTAGTCATAAATCATAATCAGACCATTTTCACCCAGAGTCATCATATCATATATCAAAAATCATCTCGTTTTCGTCTAGTATTTATCTATTCTAGTCTAATCACCAGGTGTTCTACTCCTAAGGTCAAGTCAATGTCTATTATAGGGTTCGATCTCTTCGAATCACAAAATCAGCATCCACTCTAAGGTCTTATCCAATCCAGGATCTGATCTCTCTGGATCGTTCAACGTCCAATCTCGGATTAGATTTCGTCGGATCGTTTAACATCCAATCAAGGGTTCGATCTCTTCAGATCGTTCAACATCATATATAGGGTTTAATCTCTTCGGATCATTTAAAATCCAATCTAGGGTTCGATCTCTTTGGATCCTTTATTAATCCAATCCGCTCACCCTTGGACGAGGGGACTCAATGTCCAAGCAAGTTCATTCACTCACTCCTCGGTGATGGGACTTACTCTCGTACAACCCCAATCCACTCGCTCTCCGACAAGGTGACTTTCACGTTATGGTCTTCGCATGTCTCTTGAGACAGGACTACCATGTTTAATTAATATTAGTCATCACGTTCAACTAGTTTTCAAAAATAAAATATTCAAATCAAAGAATCAAACAAACATCCTAAACATTCATCTTAGACATCCAACTCAAAGCATACCTAGAGAACAATCGAGGTCCCATAAATGTATAAGTGGCCCAAGGTCATTATTTTCTTTTTTATTCAAACAAAAAGCAAAACGTGGGAATCGAACTGACTCCCGTCCATCCTTATCATGGGATTACCAATCTCGACTCAAATCCATGGTCGTGTCTTGATGTATTCACTACAGATGGTGGCTGCTTCAGCTGCATCACTGTTGTTTGGTTCCTTATGTACTATTGTAGTTGGTTACTCCGAACCAGCTCTTCTATCAAATCACGAAGCTGTCGGCACTCGTTCGGCTCATGCTCATCCATTTCATGGAAAAGGTAAAATATTCTGGACCTTTTCTCCCGACCTGTGGGTTCCCTCTTAGTTGGCTTCCAATAGGGAATATGCCCTTAGTGTCTAGGTATATCCTCTTCGAGGTTTCATTTAAATCAATATAAGATGAGAATTTTTATTACCTCCTTTGTTGCTTCGGTCCTCTGAAGCCATCATCAGCTTTTCCTTTGTCCCTACCATATCTTGCTATGGATGGTCCTCCGTCATTCACAGCATTAACCTCAGCATTATAAGCTTCAGCATCCTCTTGAGGGAAATATATCTCGGCTTTATGATAAAACTCCACGAGAACCATTGGTGGATTCCTCTCCAATGCAATTTTGAAGTCAATCCTGCTCGCGACTCCAACACTATCACCATTAGGACTATCGATAGATTTGACTTATCGACTACAGTGGCTGCTGCATTAAATTTCGTCAGATAACTTCTCAAGGTCTCCTCGGGCCTTTGCTTCATGCTAGAAAGCGTCATCACAATCTTTGGTCAAGAGATATGAACTCTGAACCGTCTCAAGAATCTGTCTACTAATCCAGCACACGTGCTTATGGACCCATTCTTAAACTACCTGAACCACATAGCAACAAACTCCATTAAGTATAATGGAAAGCATCACCTTATTACCTCTCTAGATGCACCCAACACCTCCACATGTCTAATGTATCTCATCAGATGAACAGTATGATCTGTCCTTTCGTTGTATAGTTCCAGCGTCGGTAGCTTAAAATCAGGTGGATTTCTTGCATACCGGGTTTTAGGGATAAATGGATTCCTATTCATGTCTTCTAACCTCTGGTCTGGAGATCCACCTCTCACTATCATTCTAATATCTCAGCGATCTGGTCATTGTCATCTATTAAAAGTCTTTGATCCATAGTTATGTTTTGATCCTTTATACCTATGAGGAAACTCTGGCATATAATCCTCTGATAGGATGTTTGCATTTTGATATGCACATATAACTACATTCTGCCCCTTGTGCCTATGGGGAAACTCTAGAACATACTCCTCCATCGTCACTCTTGGCATCCCAGCTCGCTCTAAGCTCAAACCTACATTGCCCTTGATTAAATTCATCTCGGTACCGACTTGATTCAGGTCGGTACCGACCTATTCTGTTCGTGGGGGCATTGTTCTAGTTTGCCCTACTCCAACTTCAGATGCCCACACATTGGTTTCTGGTCTTTGGTTTTGAATTCCAACTGCTCTGGCTGTTCTTTGTTGATCCATCCTTCTGAAAAATCCATCCAACGTCTCCTGCTATTGAGCTATTATTCTGTCTTGAATCTCTTTCATCATCCTCTCCATCTCTTTTCTAGTCATGTAAACAGAAGGATTTAAACTTGAGGAAACCTCCTGGTTGTCCCCTGTTAGCACCAAAATTGGTCACTAACCCCCTTTAGAAAGATTGTGTAGAGAGATAAATGAAGAAGATAAATTAAAACAAAGAGATATCGACTAAATTAACTGCAGAAATCTAGAACACCAGATTTATAGTGGTTCGGTGTAACTACCTACGTCTACTTTGAATTGTAATCTTTATTACTTTCCCAAGTAGTTAAATACAGATGCAATCCGTACAATAATGACTTGAATACAAGTTTGAACAGAAAAGAGTCAGCCTTGAAAGCGACAGAGTCTCCCCAGTGTTCTCAAAAAAAGGTCCCTTTCACTGTGCCCCTGCCCCTCTATTTATAGATGAAGATGGGTTGGACTTCCCTCATGGGCCTAGGAGTATGATGCCTCGGTCCATAGTAAGTGACTTCTATACGCCGAGCCACAATTGCCGAACGACAATTGTCGAACCATATATCCAGGCCAAACGGCATTCGTATGTCGATCGAGGAAGATATGCCGAACGGTATCTGCATGCCGATCGAGACAGTGTGCTAAGTGAAGAGTATAGGCCGAACGAGACCTATGCCAAGCAAGACTTGATGCCGGTCGAGGGGAGATGCCGAACGAGGCTCATGCCGAACTACCTTGATATGCCGAATGACCCTTCTGTGCCGAACGAGGCTTGATGCCGGTCGAGGGGAGATGCCGAATGAGGCTCATGCCGAACGACCTTGCTATGCCGAACGGCCCTCCTGTGCCGAACGAGGCCATATTCTGAGCGAGGATGGATGCCGAATGAGGCTTGATGCCGAGCGGCCTCTTAATGTCGAACGGTGCTCTACACCGAGCGACCTTTTTACATCGAGCCTCTTATTACTTGGTCAATCCACCGGGTAACACTTGCCCCCCAAAGTGTATCTTGTGGATGAACATGATACGCTTTGAACCATGAGCACTCCGTACATTTCTTTAAGCTCTTGTTTCGTTTCATCGATAGTGATCTCCTGAATGCCGAATGAGACATCGAATGTCGAACGACATATGGATGCCGAACGACATCGGATACCGAACGACATTGATGCCGAGCAAGGGTGTTGCCTTGACCGGTTCTACTGGTCACTGTCCATTCGTCTTCCCTTGTCCCTATATAACTCAACACACCTCTTCTTTTCCCTTTTTACTTCCGCTCTACAGAACTTACGAACTCACCTCCCAACAGACTTCAGCGAATTATTTACACTTCCCTTCTCTTCTCAAACTCAATACATTGCCTCACCTCCTTCCCCAATTAACGAATCCGATCAGAATCGCGTTTCCTACTCCAGAATCTCCCCAAGCTTCGAGTCATTTCTTAGGTAATGGCCTTTCCTTTAAACACTTCATCCCGACTGGGAAACTTAGCACGAGATTCGAACCCATGAATCTTCGTAAAACCGAGGATAGTAGGAACCACGTAGATGAGGACAACGAATTCGAGGTTAGAACATGTTTTAGGGCTGGGTGAAGTGAAGGAAGGAGGTGTCAGAGGTGTTTAAGATATGAGGGAGAAAGGAGAAGAAATGAGGGTTGAGCCTTGATGCCGAGCGATGCGGCTTGGTATGATCATGGCTCGGCATGACTCCATCATGCCGAACGGTGAAGAGGAAGTACTAGAGTGGAGTTAGGTTTAGCGTGCCGAGCGACGTGGCTCGGTATGACCACAGCTCGGCATGATTCCCTTATGCCGAATGAGGTAGGAAGGAGTGCAGGAGAAAAGTAGGAGTTGGGCAAAATGCCGAGCAATGCGGCTCTGTATGTCTTGCAGAACGACCCATCTGTGCCGGGCGGTAGAGAGGGAGCGTAGGAATGAGGTTGGAGTTAAGAGCAAAGTGCCGAGTGATGCGGCTCGACATGATTGTGGTTCGGCATGACTCCCTTATGCCGAACGGTGGAGAGGAAAGGTGGGAGAGTGGTGTACATATGACAATTAAAACCATCTCAACTTGATCACAATGCAATGTTGACTTAACACCTTTTTATGCCCGAATATATGACAGTGAACAAGGACGGACTTAACCAACTAAGCATATCGGACAATCCAGACTGATAATCTCCCTGTTTCAACAACTGTAGACCTGAGCCTAACTTGACAAAAACAGATAATAAACTTCTACGTACAATGTCGATGTTGAGTTCAAAATATAAATCATTTTACGACAAGCTCTCGTAGATGGTCAGCGATGACGGTCTCTGAAATGGTAGTTCAAAGCCTAACTTCATTTCACCAATTCTGTTACTTGTAATTTTTTGGCACTTATACTCGAATGGCTGCACTAGTTCACACACCACATGGGGGGAGTATTTTTGTTGTTAAGTCTAATGTCGATTGTTTTTCAAGTATAGTTCAAACAGGTGTTTCATCAGATCCAACACTCATTAGAGATGTCTAGAAAATCCAGTTCTGCCACAGTATCGGATCAACCCGAGCGAGCTTCTCAGCAGGAAGTGGTTGGGACTTCAAATTCATCCACGTCCCTTGTTCACGATATTCCGAGTCCCGCGATTGCATCCGACGATTTGGCTCCCGATGCCTTAGATGCAGCGATTCTCTTAGCCGACCCAGTTGACTCTCAAGCTTCAAGGATTAATGAAAGCACTCTACGCCGTCTTTGCTCAATTCATGGCATTCAGTTCGACGATGTGCTAGTCCCTTCAAGGCAAGATCGTCCCTATTTGACCCCAGCTGGATATACCGCATGCAACAAATTTATGTGCTGGGTTGGTAGCGTGCCACCATTCAACTCCTTCCTCCGTGATCTGTTACAGTATCTTGAGATCGCTCCTTCATAGTTACATCCCAACAGTCACGCGTTCATTTACGGCACGTGCATTCTTTTCATGAGCATTTTATTCAGGCTCCCTACTCCTGGCGACATCCGCTACATCTATCGGTTCAAGAGACAATCTGATAGCCCATCTTTCGTATTTCTTGAGCCGCATAACAAGTGTCAAATTCTGACTGGGGCGTGGAGCAAATCCGCTCAATACAAGTAGGAATGGTTCTACGTGCGTTGTCCCCCTGGCTTTGCAAGGAGATGGGTGGAAGGGAGTAAGTTTCTTTTTTGGGTCAATACTTGTATTTGGCAGAAATTGCACCTTTCCTAAATATTTCTTTATTTTTACAGGTATCAGCCCACGTCCTGAAGGCTCCGGGTATTCTGAAGCCGTTGAAGCAATCTGGGCTATCCCTGCGGAAGACCGGGACATTAGATCTATTATTTCGAACGAATCACTCTCGAGGCTTCGGCTGCTGGCGGAAGGTCGCCGAATAAGTCTTCCTCACGGCATCACTATAACTGGTTCTGTCTTGGATAAAGGTAAAAGGCAAGCTGGGCCTTCAGCACGTGATGTCCCTGACACACCTGAGGAGGGGGAGATTAGAGAAGCTAAAACGCCCGAAGTTTCGGGTAAAAATGTTAGTCCTGCTTAGGAGCCGGTAGTTGAGGTTCATGACATTGAAGTAACGCCTCCTCCTTCAAAGGGAAAGAAGAAATTGACTTACAAATTGAGGAAAAAGACAACAGGCGGAACCTCTAAGGTCACAATCACTCCAGTAGGGAGAGAGCCCTCTCCTCAACACTTAGAGAGTTCGTTGAAAGGCTTGTCGGACCTCACTATTCTCGACGATTTGCTTAATCATGGCTTCGATGATCCGGAAGCCTTGAAGCTTCGCTCGCCCGCGAAAGGCGATGGAGATGCTCAAGTCAAAAATCAAGGAGAGAAAACTCCAATTAGTAAAGCTAAAAAAACTGGTCCGTTGGGGGAGGAACACTAGGACACAAACGATAACACTTACACCTCACCCTGCACTCAATTTTTGGTCACTATGTGATTCTGGCTAACCCGCGTTCATTTAATTTTTGTGCAGGTGATATGGGGCATTCTCATGGATTTGACCGCCTCCGCGGTTCCTCTATTTTCCATCATTCTGGATGAGATTCGGGCTCGGGCAAACGTCGGGATAGAGATGATGACAACAACAAAGATTACCGCTTCCGGGATTCGTCATCCCGAAGGAAAACTTACCATCAACCTTCATCTCATTACAATTCTCCTTCTCACCCGGAACAAGGCAGGGAGAAATCTGGCCATAAAGGGTCCCAAGACAAGGCCTCACAAGACAACTGTGGTTTCAAAACCAACTCCTCCTACTCCCGCACAAGATCCGTCGGTATCGGAAAAGCTGGTCGATCTCAAGGCTACGTTCCCTATAATATGCTTTGATGGTCTGAAGTTCCTTCCTGCGATCCATCCCATTCCGGGACATGTCAAGCAAAGCGCCATTGCATGTAACAACGACGTCTATGTCCAACATGACGCATTCGTCCATTTGGTTGAAAAATTCTCGGAAGTCTCTATTGAGCGTCAACATGAAATCGACCGTTTGAAGCTCGTGGCTATTCATGACAAAGACATCATTAAAGCTCAGGATGAAGAGCTCTCTTCCTACAGGTCTCGACTCGAAGCTGCTCAAAAGAACGCTAAAGACACAGCGGAGGCCGTTAGTCGTCTGGAGACGACACATAAGAAAGAAATTAATGAAGAGGTTCAACGTTGCGGGGCCTTAGCTTTAGAGAAATATTCTGTCCAAAAGGATAGAGACGTGCTCGCTCAACGAGTCAAAGAGCTGGAGAAGCTATTTCTCAAAGAGAAATAAGAAAAGGTGGCTGCTCAAGAGGAATCGCAGCGTTACTGCGACCAGATTGTTGCCACTCGACTCCTCAAAACACAACTAGATGAGGAGCTTTCCAGAGCCGAAGCACTGAAGGAGATAGCCCGTGAGGAAGGTAAAAAGATGGCGCTCTCTGATATCGATTCGTGCCTTGAGGCGGCTGCCGAGGCCGGCAGGGAGGAGATCAAGTGCTTGTTCGACCCGCTTATAGCAGAATACAACGCTCGCGTCCTCATGCATCGGGATTTGACTTTTCTTGGCGAGGGCTACCTCGAATCTCTAGCTGAGGCGTGGGACACTCTTATAAAGATTAGAAAGGTGGAATCGGGTACCGAGGAAGTTGACGAGGAGGCTTTAGTAAAGGAATTTCTCAGGGGGAATGAGCCTTCAGACTTGTCTGCAGCGAGGGCTCTTTATAGCGAAGGTCCTTCCCCATCAAGAGGAAAGAATGACATTGCCGGTCCATCTGGGACCGGGTCTCCAGCTCCTCCCCCGACTCAATCGATTGGTCGGCTATCACTTGATCCATTCGAGCAGCACATTGGTTACGATCCGGAAGACCCTGGCCTTGACATTCATGTTCTTTCTCCCATTCCAGAGGGCGAGACTCCTTGGACGGTGGAGAGTCAGCAAGAAACCAGTATATAACCTTTCTTCTTAAAGTTCAAAGAGTCGTCGATTTCGATGAGAGGTTATTGTATTCTAACGTTTGTCTCTCGTGTTTTTACATAGGCCGCTCTAGTCCTGAGCCAACTCCAAGGAGTGATGATGCCAAGGAGGAGAGGGAGAAGGCGAGCGGGGCTATCCAAGCTGGAGAGACTCCCGGTCCTGATGCTCAAGTGATTGAGGCGCTTGACGAGGACAAGTCAAACACTTCGTCACCCGTCGAAGAAAGTTGTGAAGTTGAGATTACGGGTGCCTCAGGACACACTTCAAAAGTGAGCATGAAGGAGCAACTTGCGAAAGAGAAGAAAAAGAAAGTTGAGATCAAGGTCGAGTCCTAAGTGGTTGAACTTGATGACACGCTGAACAGGCCTTTAAAGGTTATCCTTCCCGGCGGGATTAGGCCACAGGAAGTTCCTCCTCCTTCTTTGGACACCCCTTCATTAGCGAGCAAAGCGTCCAAGAGAAAACGCGTGGGGGAAGAATCGTCTGAGAAGCCAAAGAAGGAGAAGAAGACGAAGAAGTAGTTATCCTGCTCATTTAACGAGAGTTAGTCTAGATTAAGTAATTATTTTTATTTATTTTCATAGCCGTTGTAGATAGACTTTTTGCCCCGAGTTTGGGAGAAGTTGTAGCAGGACTTCATTTTGAATTAATGAATAAAACTTCATTCTTTGTCTTTCAAATGACTGTTGTTGTACAGTTTATTGTGTAACTCGTAGTCGAAATCTGAAATCTTGTAAGCTACATAAGCCCTAGTTCACCTCCATATGACTCGGAGATTTTTTGAATCGCTTATACTCTGATCCGTATTCTAGGAATTCAAAACATTCCAGTCCTCGCTCAGGGGACTTTGGAGATTTCGAAGTTGTTTATACTCTAGTCCGCACTATGGGGACTCAGAGTACTCTAGTCCGCACTCTGGGGACTTAGAGATTTTTTAGTCGTTTATACTCTAGTCCGCATTCTGGGGACTCAGAGTACTCTAGTCCGCACTCTGGGGACTTAGAGATTTTTCAGTCATTTATACTCTAGTCTGCATCCTGGGGACTCAGAGTACTCTAGTCCGCACTCTGGGGACTTAGAGATTTTTCAGTCGTTTATACTCTAGTCCACACTCTGGGGACTCAGAGTACTCTAGTCCGCACTCTGGGGACTTAGAGATTTTACAGTCGTTTATACTCTAGTCCGCACGTTGGGGACTCAGAGTACTTCAGTCCGCATTCTGGGGACTTGGAGATTTCAAGTCGTTTATACTCTAGTCCGCACGCTGTGGACTTAGAGTACTCCAGTCCGCATTCTGGGGACTTTGATATTTCAAGTCGTTTATACTCTAGTCCGTATGCTGGGGACTTAGAGTACTCCAGTCCGCATTTTGAGGACTTGGAGATTTCAAGTCGTTTATACTCTAGTACACACGCTGGGGACTTAGAGTACTCCAGTCCGCATTCTGGGGACTTGGAGATTTCAAGTCATTTATACTCCAGTCCGCACGCTGGGGACTTAGAGTACTCCAGTCCGCATTCTGGGGACTTGGAGATTTCAAGTTGTTTATACTCTAGTCCGCATGCTGGGGACTTAGGGTACTCCAGTCCGCATTCTGGGGACTCGGAGATTTTTGAGTTGTCGTGCGCGTTCATATGCTAGACAGAAAGATGTAACTTCAATCTTGCCACAGAATTATCTCACACAAAAACACCAATAATTCATGGAAAAGATAGCTTCAAGCCTTTATTAATGAAAACAAACTAAATCGTCCGATTACATGCTAAAAAACTAAGAATCAACGGAACAAAAACATACTGGAAATAATTGCACCTAAAACATGAAAGAAACAAGCTAAATATAATAATGTCGCAAATGTTCACTATTCCATGCTCGGGGGAGTGTCATGCCATCAACGGTCAACGATCGCTAGCTTGAAAGTTCCTTCTCCAAGCTTCCGTTCAACGACATATGGACCTTCCCAGGTGGGATTTATATGCGATGGCACCGGAAAAACTCGTTTCAAAACGAGATCACCCACATCAAAGATTCTCGGGCGGACTTTTTCGTTATAATATCGCATAACTCGGTGCCTATATGCTGCCGCCCTTACCTCAGCTTCTTCACGTTTTTCATCAACGAAGTCCAGTGATTCCAACAAGAGATCCTGATTTGTCTTAGGATCATAATATGTCACCCGATGTGAAGGAACTTCAAGCTCCACGGGTATAACGGCCTCCGTGCCATATGCCAATGCGAATGGAGTGTGGCCAGTCGCGGACTTGTGGGTGGTTCTATAAGCCCATAGCGCCATTGGAAGTTCATCTACCCACTTGCCTCCAGCCTTTTCCAAACGCTTCTTCAATATGGACTTGATTATTTTGTTCACGGTTTTAACTTGTCCATTAGCCTTAGGATGAGCAACTGCGGCGAACTTTTTCTCAATGCCGTACTTTAAATAGAAATCTTTGAATTCCTTACTTTCGAACTGAGTTCCGTTGTCTGTAATGATGGTTCGCGGGAGGCCGAAGCGGCATATAATGTTTCGTACAACGAAATTAATGACTTTCTTGGAGGTAATTGTGGCTAAGGGCCTTGCCTTGGCCCATTTAGTGAAGTAGTCGACTGCAACTATTGCATATTTTGCGCCACCTTTGGATATATGTAAAGAGCCGACTATGTCGATTCCCTAAATTGCAAACGGCCAGGGACCAACCATTTGCGTGAGTTCCGTTGGTGGAGCTCTCGGGATTTTCACATATCTTTAACACTAACAACATTTTCTTACATAATCTACAGCATCCCGATTCACAGTTGGCCAATAGTATCCGTAGTGGAGGATCTTTTTGGCTAATGTCTGCCCCCCAGTATGGTCGCCACATTCTCCTTCGTGAAATTCCTTCAAGACATGCTTTGTCTCATCGTGGGAAATGCACCGGAGTAAGGGGACCGAGAACCCCCTTCGGTACATTACTCTGTCCTGCATCACATATCGCGCGGCTTTACGAATGACCTGTCGTCTTTCGCTTCTTCTTTCGGGCAAAGTCCCGTTTAGCAGGTATTGTTTGAATGGGATTATCCATGACTCCTTCTCCATTTCCGTTTCCAACATAAAATCTACCTCCATCACATCTATGCCTGGAGCATGTAAGGTTTCGACGGGAAATAATCCCATTTGTTGTGCATCGCCGGTACTTGCAAATTTGGCCAGCGAGTCGGCTTCCTTGTTCTGTTCATGCGGGACATGCGAAATATCATAATGTTCAAGGTTCGCTAATAGTTCCTGAACCTGAGCAAGGTATGGAGCAAGCCTTTGTCCCCTCGCTTGGTAATCTCCTCGCACTTGGTACACCACCAATTGTGAGTCACAAAAGATTTCAACGATTTTACTCCGAGTTCCCCGATAAGCTTTAAGCCAGCAATCAATGCTTCATACTCTGCTTCATTATTCGTAGTCGGTAAATTGAGCTTCAAAGCATAACAAATCGATCGATTTTCTGGAGTCACAAGAATTACACCAGCCCCAGAACAATGGTCGTTGGGTGCCCCATCGGTGTACAGTTTCCATCGAATGGGGGGAATGATGTTAGTCCTTGAGATGATGGTTTTGATGACAACAACCTTAGAATAGATTATAAAATAGAAATACTAACATTACAAGTTTAGATATATATGTATTTGCAGGATCTAACCATGCAGGTATCAAGAATGAAGACTGTACAATATAGAGATTCAAGATACAGAGATAGAAGACTCATGAGTATCAAGATTATCAAGAGTTCAAGGTTAAGTTTGTTTTATTAGGAATATTTGTTAAAACTCGTAGAAAAGCACTGGCATCTTAATATCCAATTTATTCATGGAATGGAATCCACTTCGAGCCCGTTAAAGGGATGGAACCCTAAGTAGGATGGAACCTACGAAAATCTAGTGGGACATTGTTTTGTATCCACTAATTTTAATTCAAATGATTTTACAAAATTATCTTGTTTTCAAAATGGTTTCAAAACTTTCCTTTTAAAAGATTCAAAACTCTCTATCCTGATTTTAAATAATTTTAGCCTCAAAACATCTTTAATTTCAAAGTCAAAATACTCCTGATTTTAAATGTCTTTTCAAATAATATATTTAACTTTTAAATTTTTATACTTAGATTTAAATATAAAATTATAGTTAAATTATGTATATATTGTTCTTTATATTTACTTATGAATTTCAACTATATTCAAGTATATTTATAAAGTTTTAGATAGTTTTTATATAAGATAAATATTGTTTTTATAGAAATTCAAATTATCATTTTTGGCTGAGGGATGTCGACATGCCTCTAGGTAGTATGTCGACATAGTGACAGTTGAAGTTCAAATTCAAATTTCAAAAGAAGTGTCTATTCGCCATAACTCTTCATGAATGGTCATGGCTGTTGGTTTTCTATAAATAGGGGTCAGTTTCAACGAATTTTAAATCATATTTTTCTGCTTTTCACTCCTCTTCATCTTCCTCATTTCTTATTACAAATTCATGCCATTACTCTGCCGAAATCAACATCGAATCATACTCGATTACTTCTAGTTTGATTCTACATCACTATCTCTACAAGGTTCTCAGTGCTATTCAGAGTTATAGACTTCTTTGTAATATATTAGCCAGAAAAGGTGTGATTGTAGCCTTGAAATCAATCAAGCGAGAAAAGGTGTGATTGTAGCCCTGGAAATCAATTGGGTGAACTTGTTGCCCGGTAAATCAAGTATCCCTACCCAGAGGATTGGTATTCTGGAGGGTGTACCTCGTAGCCTTGAAATCGAGGGTTGTAATTGTTGAATTGCTTTTGAAAGGAAATCCGTATTTAGTTGTGCGGGACTGGATGTAGGGTAACTCCGAACCAGTATAAAATCCGGTGTGTTCTTTCCTTTACTGGTTTTACTTTTTATTTGCATCTGTGTTTGATTCTGTGTTCATATCTGTGTCTAATTAGTTTATACATTGTTAATAAAGTTAGATAAACTCAAAAAGATTAACAAATTTCTTTAAACACTATTCACCACCCCTCTAGTGTTAATTCTAGCCTTAAGATCCTTAATCCGCATTTCTCACAAATGACACTGTGACTATCTGGTTCGTTTGACATAGTGAACTCAGCGATGAAGTCTGCTAATGCTTGCCCTTGTATGGCTCTTCGTGGCAGGTAGGTAATATCGAACTGACTCAACTCGATATTCCATTTTAACATCCTTCCAGAAGTTTCTGGTCGTTGGAGTACCTGTCGCAAGGGCTGATCGGTATAAATACTGACTGAGTGTGCTTGAAAGTATGAACGTGGCTTATGTGATGCAATCACCAAGCAATAGGCCAATTTCTCAATTTTAGGATTATTTCTTTCTGCCCCCGTTAAACGTTTACTAACGTAATACACCGGCTTTTGAACTTGGTCCTCCTCGCGGACCAAAGCGACACTTATAGCATGTTGGGATACGGCCAAGTAAACGTACAACATTTCATGGTCTATTGGTTACGACAGCACTGGAGGATTTTCTCAATGCCTTACCAGAGCTCGGAATGCTTCCTCATAGTTGGATGTCCATTCGAAATTCCTTTTTCCTTTCTTTATTACATTTAAGAAGGGAATACACTTTTCTGTGGCTCTGGATATGAATCGACTCAGCGCAGTCACTTTTCCATTCAAGCTTTGTACCTGTTTTATAGTCCTGGGCACTTGTATGTCTCGAATAGCTTGAATCTTTTCCGGGTTAGCTTCGATCCCCCGGGCTTTAACAATGGATCCTAAAAACTTCCCTGACGCAACGTAGAAGGAACACTTCAGAGGGTTGATCTTCATCCCATAGTATCTGAGTACGCCAAACATCTTTGCTAAGTCTCGAATGTGGTCGTTTGACTGCCGTGACTTCACGAGCATGTCATCCACATAGACTTCCATTGTTCTACCAATCTAGTCTATAAACATTCGATTAACCAGACGCTGATAAGTCGCTCCCGCGTTTTTCAATCCGAAAGGCATCACTACATAGCAATATAGCCCAACGTCTGTGACGAAACTAGTGTGTTCCTGGTCTGGAATGTGCATCGGGATCTGATTGTATCCCGAGTATGCATCCATGCATGATAATAACTCGTGTCCTGCAGTGGAGTCAACCAACTGATCAATTCTAGGTAATGGGAAACTATCCTTAGGACATGCTTTGTTCAAATCAGAGTAATTTACGCAAGTAATCCACTTCCCATTTTCTTTTCTCACAAGCACGGGGTTTGACACCCATTCAGGGTAGAGGGCGTCGCGGACGAACCTATTGGCTTTGAGTTTGTCCACCTCCTCTCTGAGAGCAGCGGACCTCTCCGAGTCCATTCCTCTCCTTTTTTGCTTAATAAGAACGTACCTCGGGTCTATGTTCAACATATGACTCGTAATAGCGGGAGAAATCCCGCACATGTCGTAATGTGTCCAAGCGAAAACATCGAGATTCGCTCGGAGGAAATCACTAAGGTCCTCGGTCATCGAGGGGTTGAGTTGTGATCCAATCTTTAGTACTCGCGACGGATCGTCTCGGCTGACTGAAATGTCGATCGTCAGTTCAACCGGTGCTGCTTTTTCTTCCCTGGGTTCCTCATCATCCTCACTCGGATCTATGTCTCTATAGATCTGAGAATGTTGCCTGAGCCAGGGCTCGGGCATTATTTGTCAATTGTCAGTATTCTGAATGCGGATGGAGCTGTCCGCAACCTTTCCTTTCTCTCTCCGCTGGGCCTCTCGAAGCTCAGCCACATAACATGCACGACCGGTCGCCTGGTCGCCATGCACAACACCTACTCCTTTGTCGGTCGGAAATTTCAAAGTCAAACACTACGGGGCCAATGCTGCCCTGAACTCAGCCAGGGTCGGTCGACCCAAAAATACATTGTATGGGGAATCTACATCCAAGACTATGAAAGGTAGGATTCACACCCTCCTACGCTCACCTTGTCCCAGTTCAACTGGCAACTCAACATACCCTACTGCATCAGTCACTGCACCGTTAAAGCCATGAATACGAGCTTTAGACAGCTTTAAATCCTTCGTCTCCATCTTCATTTGGTCATATGCCTTTTTGAAGATGATGTTAACAGAACTTCCACAATCAATCAAAATTCTCTTCACTAATGCTAGCACGATAGTCGCGGATATGACCATCAGATCAACGGTAGGGGCCTCCACCTAGTCGGCATCTCGGCTCCTGAATACTATATCGTCTGTCATTGTCCATTGCTGCTTAGCTGGGGACCCGTCCTCAGTATTTGAACAACACTCAAAATCTACATGCCTCAGGGAGTGAGCAAATTGCTCCATTTCCTGCCAATTCTTATCTGTAGGGTGAGGTCCGCCTACTGTCGCGTTTATGACCAGTCTACCCACAGTTCGAGCAGGCTCCTCAGGGTGACGTGGAGCTGGTGCGTGACCAGGATTGGACGTTCCCTGTCCACCCTCTTGAGGACTCTTTACAAACTCCTGCAACTTTTTCTGTCTAATCAACTTTTCTATAGCGTCATGTAGGTGCCTACACTCTTCAGTATTGTGCCCATAAGTCTCATGGAAGCGACAATACTTCCCAGTCCGCTTTTTCTCTTCGGTTGACTCCTTTGGGTGTGGCTTTCTGTATTGAAAGGTATTGCAAGTTGATAGGTAAATATTCTCAAGAGATGCATTCAGTGGGGTGTATTCGTTGTAGGTTGGAATTCTCAGCTTCTATTTCCCTGCTTCTCTTTTCTTCCCTTGATTTCCTCCTCTGGACTCCTTAGATTGCCCGGGCTTGTTCTGGACATTGATATGAACTTTCCCCGAGTTGTCTCCAGATTGCTTTACAGCGATGTTGCTTTTCACGATCTCCTGAACAGGCCCTGGTGCCTTATCTCGCCTAGTCCACCTGGCTTCCTCTCTTCTTATGAACTGATGAGCCTTTGAGTAAAAACGCTCTAGCATAGTTGGAGGTTTTCCTGCTAACCAATCTCCAAACTCTGAATCCGGATCCACACCTCACATCACAGCCATAAGAATTGCATGATCATTGGGATTGCTAACTTCAGTAGCCGCAACATGGAATCTCTGTAAATACTCCTTCAACGACTCCCCTAGAGCCTGGATTACACTTGATTGGGACATCACGTCCTTTGGACGAGTAGCATGTACCCTGAACTGTTCTATAAATTTCGTTGCCAACTCCTCGAAACTGGATACGGACCGCGGAGGAAGTCGGGTGAACCACATGGTAGCGATTCCAGATAGAGTTATTGGGAAGCATCTACACTTGGTTGCATCATTCTCTCTAGCTGAATCCATCATCCATTCATATCTCATCACATGCTATCGGGAATCAGTCTTCCCTTCGTAGGCCGGGATAGTTGGCATGCTAAACTTCCTGGGGTACTCGGGCCGTAGAATAGTGTTTGTGAATGGAGTATGACTGCTGGATATCCCCCAATCTTCATTGGTCAGGCCTTGATTTTCTCTCATCAGCTGTCTGACCATAGCCGATAGGTCCGGGGTTTGTATGGAAGATGGAAGGTTGGAGTCCGTTCTACGGGATCGTTCAGGTTGATGTCTCCTCTGCTAGCGATTTGCCAAACGTGCATCTTGAGGTTCAGCATCATTGGCGTCTCGGTGAGCCGGGCGTCCAGTTTCCACATGCGCTCCAGATCCTAAGTTTCCCGTTCCTGCTTGGGTATGGACTCCGAGGTGTAAGTGATCCCTAGTTGATCGATCAGCAGTACCTGCCTGCGTAGTTTCAGTCTTGCGGTGTCTACGCCTGGGAGGTTCATTAGACGAAGTTGAGCTATCAGATGAAGAGTAAGGAGCTGGACTACCCCCAGCATTCTGATGTTGTTGTTGAGTGAGGTGAGCCATAAGGTTGGCGTTAGCTTGAATCTGTTCTCCAAGTTGTCTCCTGCTTTCCATGAGTTCTCTCATCAAGTCGTTGAACTCTATTCTAGTGACAACTTCCATTTGATTTTGGGTGGTAGTTCCTGCACCCAGATTTGCTTGTTGATTGCTAGGTCCTATTTGTTGTACGCTAGCAGTCTCATTGACGTCCGCATTATGAGAGGCTGATCTGGTACGTGGTCTTCCCATATTAGAGTTATTGATAGGAACTATGAGTAGAATCAACGGACGTCTTGTGAATGACTTGGATCTCCTTCAGGGGATTTATTCAATCTAGTAGCTACAAAGCAGATCCTTGTGGCCTGAGAATTCGGTTCTCAGTGAAAGCACCAAAATTGGTCACTAACCCCCTTTAGAAAGATTGTGTAGAGAGATAAATGATAAAGATAAATTAAAACAGAGAGATATAGACTAAATTAACTGCAGAAATCTAGAACACCAGATTTATAGTGGTTCGGCGTAACTGCCTACGTCCACTTTGAATTGTAATCTTTATTACTTTCCCAAGTAGTTAAATACAGATGCAATCCGTACAATAATGACTTGAATACAAGTTTGAACAAAAGAGAGTCAGCCTTGAAAGCGGCAGAGTCTCCCCAATGTCCTCGAAAAAAGGTCCCTTTCACTGTGCCCCTGCCCCTCTATTTATAGACGAAGATGGGTTGGACTTCCCTTATGGGCCTAGGAGTAAGATGCCTCTGTCCGTAGTAAGTGACTTGTATAGGCCGAGCCACAATTGCCGAACGGCAATTGCCGAACCATATATCCGGGACAAACGGCATTCGTATGTCGATCGAGGAAGATATGCCGAACGGTATCTGCATGCCGATTGAGACAGTGTGCTAAGTGAAGACTGTAGGCTAAACGAGACCTGTGCCGAGCGAGACTTGATGCCGGTCGAGGGGAGATGCCGAACGAGGCTCATGCCGAACGACCTTGCTATGCCGAACGGCCCTTCTGTGTCGAACGAGGCTTGATGCCGGTCGAGGGGAGATGCCGAACGAGGCTCATGCCGAACGACCTTGCTATGTCGAACGGCCCTCCTATGCCGAACGAGGCCATATGCCAAGCAAGGCTGGATGCCGAACGAGACTTGATGCCGAGCGGCCTCTTAGTGTCAAATGGTGCTCTACGCCGAGCGACCTTTTTACACCGAGCCTCTTGTTACTTGGTCAAGCCACCGGGTAACATCCCCAAGCTCTGATTGACTTGGTCCTGTGACTGCTCTAGTATAAGGCCTCTTCATCTCTTCCTAATTTCAGATCCAAGCTTTAGGTTGTCTAATCTAGCTCTTTCTCAAGGAAAGCACAAAAAATGTTGCATCAGAAAATGGCATAACCTCCCAATGCAGATAAATCCAAATCAAACGAGAAAAAACAAAAAGTAAATAAGAAAACACAAGCACTTTTTACGGTGGTTTGGCAAATACTTCGACCTACATCCACTTTAATATTATTATTTGATTGATTCTCTCTAGAATATAATGGTTAGTGCTCAAATTCGACTATAATATAGTAGATCTTGGATTTGTGAGTGTTTAGGAAAGAAGGAGATGAAGAGAATCAAAATACCAGAGGTCCTCTCCTAGTTGTAGGTAGCTTGCTATTTATAGACAAATCCATGTTACAATCTCGTCATCTAGGTTTGAAAATGTCACAACTTCAAGATCCAAATACCCATGCACGAAGACTGAGTCATCCAGCAAAATCCAAATAGAAAATCAACTCGGTACCGACCACTTCTAGTCGGTATCGATATGATATTTTCATCATTCTTCAAGTTTTATCCATTTCTTAACTATCCTTATCGACCTCTTGCCAAATTAAGTCTTCGCAGATCGGTGGTCATCAAAAGTAATCGGTGCCAACCTGAATTTTTACATCCAAATCTCGTTTTCTCTTCATGTCTAGGCTCATTTCATCCATCTTTGTTATCCCAAGTCTCGAAATCAGATCTGTGCTAATCAAATCTGGTCGGTACCGAACTGATTTGGCTCTTCAAAATTTCATCAAACGTCCCGAGTTTCTTCTTATCATCATTCTAGATAGTGTAATTATGTTGGAATGAATCGTGTCGGTGAAAATCATATGGTACCAACCTTAATTAGGTCGATACCAACCAGAGTTGCATTTCTGAAACTTGGCCAAATCTTTGGTTTATTTAATCTTGACATCTTCCAAGCTCCTCGATTCATTCCTCCATCAATTTGCAGTCTTCTTTATTTGTTTGAGTCTGTTTCGAGATTGTGGAAAATTTGTTTATAACAAATATTTTATCTTATTCGACCTATGTATCTTTATTTAAGAAAAAATAATTTTACCATTTATTTTAATATGACTATTCTATACATATTGGACTTTTCATAATTTAGTTGAGAAATTAACAAATATTTGTTAACTAGGTTTATCTAATTAATTTAAGTTTAAAATTGCATAATTAGTTTAAATATATAGGTTAAAATGTGAAATATTAGGAGAAATTTTTTGAGTTTTAAATAATTGTGATAATTTTAAATGTTGGTATTTAAAGTTAAAAATAAAATTTTACAACTGTATAATAAATTTATTGAGACAGATGAATTACAAACTAAATTTGTTATCATTGTTTTATGTGATTTATATATTATAGTTAAATAAAATATCATTTTTACCAATTTTGGTCATACAATAGTGGTATACATATTGAAATTCTCATTCTTTAGTATTTATTAGAAATACTATTTAACTGAATTTATTTGAATAGTTTAAATTTTTGATTATGTATTGACCTAAACATGTGGACTTAAATATAAAATGTTAAAAGGTAACTGATGAGTTATTTGTAAATAAATGTAATTTTTTTTAAAGAACGTACCACAACATAAAATGATAGTAGAGAATTAGTAAAATAAGTGTGTAAACAGAGACTGTGATTTGTGTACTTATTTATAGAAATTCTCCAATACAGAGTACCTCCGGGAGGGACGGTGGACCGACCAACTATAAGGAGAGGATTAAGTTCTTTGCAAGAAGTGTGTGCAAGGAAGAGTGTAACGACCCAGAATTTTAGGTTATTTGAAATTGTTTATTTAATTGATTTTAAATATTGGAATGTAAAATTTTATCGATTTAATAGGTTGAATTTCAAATATAATGATTTATTGGTAATTTAATTGTTGAATTAAATAATTGAAATCGTGGTAATAATTTAAATCTTGGATTTTTGTTTGGAAAAAAAAATAGTTTAAAGGCTTATTAAATTTATATTCATCAGAATGAAGGTAATAGAACTTTTAAATTGAATATAAAAATGATTTATTCGATTTCAAAAAATATCTCGTTTAAACTAGCATATAAAAATAGCCATCCGAGGCACAGTCTCGGTATTCGACGAAACCAGTTCCATTTGATCCGTAATAGTGTATTATTATCAGATTTCAAATTTTGTGGCGTTTGGAGTTATCGTTTGGTCGTACGAGATAGAAACGCGTTGAATTTAATATGGGAGATTCGATATAATAATTGGGTTCAAAAAGCTATCTTCTTCGTACAATCAAATTAGGCCTCAAAATTGTACCATTGCGTTCGGAATAGGGGTATAACATTATAAATGTCGGGCGGCACACTTCGTTTGGAGTTCATCCAGAAAAGCACGTGAACAATGGAAATAATAATAAAATAATACATTTACACATATAAATACGCATGCATAGTAAACCCTAACCCCAAATTCACAGTCGTGCCTCCACTTATCTACAATGGTGGAAACTACACCCTTCTTTCCCTCGATTTTCTCCAAATCCATGAGCTTTCGTGAAAAACGTCCAACTAAGAAACTGTCGAGCTAGGTGAGACCTTTCCATCCAATGGTCGAGATCTGAAACGGAGCTTCGTAGTGACCATAATCTGGCCGAGTATGCTCGGCATTCGAGCACTAAATTCGTGGACTGAGGGACGCTGAGTTTGGCCGATCTCTAGCCGAAGGTGGAGTTTGTGGTGAGCTTCGTAGCGGTGGTCTCTGATCGAGTTCTAGAGGGTCGGTGGAGGAGCGGCGCGTGGAGGAAGGTTGCGTTTATGGGTTGATACGTGCATTCAAACCTGGGAATGAAGATGATTCACGCAAATGGGAAGAAGAAGAGAAGTGTGGCCTTAATTCTCTGATGGAAATATTGAACGGCCGGATTTATTTTGGGTATAAAAAAAGGATTTGTTTATACAAATTGTATTCAAAACTTATAAAATGTGTATCATTTTCATATTGTCAGTATTGGACGAAACAAGCAGCGACGGAATCTTGGCGATGCGTACGACGTTTTGGAACTGATTTGAAGTTATTTGGAGCTAGCTAAAATTTAGGTTCAATCGAACGTCGTTCGATTTGATTTAAAATTGAAAACTCAAGGTGTGTGTTTTATAACTCTCACACATACTAGAGTATTTTTATGCTAGTAAAATTTGAAATTATGAAGTGCTATAAATTTATTGATTGTTTTTTGATAAATTAACTGTCCTTGAATTAGCCGATTAAAAATTAAAATTGATAGTTAGATTAGAAATTGGAATTTAATTACCAGTAAAATACCCGATATTGATGTTTATGAGATTGTTGTGAATTATATTGACTGTTTGGATGATTGATTGCGGTGGATGCTATTGGTTGATATTTTGGAAGATTTGGATGTTTATTCATTCTGATATATCTTATTATCACCCTGTATATTATTTACAATATATAAACTGTATATCGAATTATTTCGAATAAATTAAAAAATAGTTTGAAATGATATATACCTATGACATTTATTTTGGATTGAAATGATATATATCCATCATTGAAATTAAATTGAAATAACTGATCACTTGGCCATAGGATGAAAAATTATATACGGACACCGGATTGGTTAAATTAAAGGATTTTAAAAAATTTGATTTGAAATTTATTTAAATGATTTTGATTTAAATAAATAAAAACCAAATTTATGGAAATCAAATTATTTTCGAACTTGAGATCGAAATGTTGAAATTTAAATTTGGTAAACGAAATATTTCAAATAATTGAAGTTGAGATTTTTAAGCTATAATAGAATTATGATTTAAATTTCAGAAATTGATTTGATTTAAAGGATGGGACTTTTATTCAAACTTTTAATTTTACTAAGTAAAAGTGATATAAAACGATATTTCGAAATTGAGCTCGAAATTGAATTATATTTGAAAATTTGGATTTCAAATTGGGCATTGAAGGTAAATTTGATTTAAGTATTTTTGGATCGATGTTTTGAAAATCGAACTCGGAATTGATAAATCGAAATGGTTTTAATTTGGAATTGGAATGGTTTTAATTTGAAATTGAATTCGATTGGAATTGAAGGTGAAATTGAATTAATTTGAAAACGAAGTTGAAATTGATCTGAATTGAAAACGAAATTGAATCGATTGAATGGAAATTGGAATTGATTCGAATTGGGAGTTGGAATTGAATTGGTTTGACTTTGAAGCTATTTTCAATAAAATTATTTTAATATAAACTGTTTAAAATCTATCTTCTTAAATATACAAATTATTTTGGTTTTCCAAATTATTTTTGCTATATACACCATTTTAATACTTAAGCTATATTATATTAAACTATTTTAACCATTTAAACTATTTGTAACTATTTTACCCATTTACACTATTTTTAACTATTTTAGTTATTTAAACTATTTTAAAACTATTCAAACTATTTTTCAAAATTTCAAACTAGTCAAGGTTGGAATGTTATTTTTTAAAACAATTTAAAATATGAATTGGGTTAAATTGAAGTTATAACCCAAATGAAAATTCGAAGCAATGTTGAATTGGAACTGGAATCGAGATATTAAGACGAACATGATTTTGAATTGAAATGTTATATTTTGAGTAAATATGATGATTTCGAAATGAATTTGATTTTGTAGCGAATATGATATTTTGATATCAAGTACGAACTATTTTCGAAATGTAAAAGAACCAACCGGTGTGTAAAACGACGTTTGGTTGTTAAAGAGACCGGGGCCTCTTATTGGCATACTCTATGTCAATATTGGACCACTTTAACAACCGTGTACGCGGAGGAGACTCCAGAACGAAGTGGTTGGATTTGAAGGCGATTGCTGGTTTTGAAGAAAGAGAACGATGATGGATAGACCCCGACACTTGTGCCAATTTGAAATAACTAAAACTGGACGACTTGACATGGCCAAGTGGGCTAATTACCTCGAGCGGACATCCGTTCTTCGATTTTCTTGGACTCAGTCAATATGATTACTGTAACGACCCGGAATTTTCGAACCCGAAAATTCCAGATAATTAGGAGAAAAAGAAAAGAGATAAAAGAAAGAACAGAAAGAAGAAAGAAGAACAGAAACACGACATCTCACATTCGCAGCGGATAAAGTATAATATCAAATAATATCAGTTATACAAAACAATATTATATCTGTCGATTACATTTTAATACATCAGAGTTACATATTTATACAGACACTGGATATACACAATTATCAAGTCTCAGATATACAATAATATAACACAGTAGAAACACTCCATACGTTCCTGCCATCCAGCTCGACTCCTGAACTCCAGAACGTCCTTACCTGAAAATCTGTAATACTCGGTCTGATGGGCTCTGATCATCCAGAGACGCCGCGACAACCTACTTCCAGACCTCGACCCATTTTAGGGTTAAAATACAAATCGACCAATCGCCGATGCCACAGGCGATGATAAATCCACCTGGCATTTTTGCCGAACTTTCCTACACCCCGACCTCCTCCAGGAGTGACCCCGACTACCAGAGATTCTCCTGTCACCAGAATTTGTTCGAAAACTATATTCTGGTCAACCCCCAAATACTATCCCGATCCCAAACTAAAATGTATGATTTTTATTTTAAAAATCATAAAATTTGATAACTGATCTAATTACAATTCTGAAATAACAAATTAATCATGTTGAGATTTTGGTATATCAAAGTTTTACTGTTTCTTCTTCCTGCTTGTTTAAACTAACTTCAGATGAATCATTAAAATAGTTTTAAAATCTATATTTTCATATTACACACAAATTTTGTTTGTATATTGAAGCCTAAAAAGATTTAGGGGAAGAAGATCTTGAGTTGTTTTAAGTTTTGAAATCTGAAAATCAAGAACAGAGGCAACAGTTTATATAACAATACACATTCCAATATTCAGACATACAATTCATCATCATGCAACAATTATTCTATCAAACATTGATGATTTATTTATGCAACCAGATTTAAGACAAAATAAAGTTGGATTTACTCACATCAAAAGAGCAGTTAAAAATATATATTCCAAATAAACAACCATGCAAACCACATTACAATATCTCTATACAGATTACATGCATTAATATAAACATAGATTAAAAACTGTTTTTAAGAAAAGGTTTACTCACCGTTTTGAAGATGCAGAGAGTTTGAAAAGAACTGGGAAGCTTTTGAAACAGTTTTGGATTCCTAAAGCTTGTATTGCTTTGATTGAAAACAAAATTGCTTTGTTGACTGAGATGATTTCTTTAAAAACTTGAAGCTTTGATGATACAAGTTGAAAATGATTACAGGCTACAGGCTTCGATAAATGGTTTACAGGGTTTTGATTTTGTTTTTGAGATGAGGAGATGAATTACAGGTTTGCAATGTGAAAATGAATCTTTGTTTGATAATTTTGTTACAGGCTTGATAAAAGAGGATTACAGGGTTATGTTTGTTTTTCTCTGGGTTGAAGTGTTTACAGGAATGAGTTGAGAAAAGAATTTAAGCAAGAAGGTGATTGTTTATATAGGTTTAAATGGTAATTTATCAAAATAAAAAAATAATAAAGAAAAGAAATGACACTTGTCTCAACCATTGTTTATTATGTTAACACATGTTATTTAAGGGGTTTATAGATTAACACTTGTAATACTACATGCATAAATATTTTTAAATGATTTTAAAAGCTTTTTTATATTTATTTCCTAATTAGATAAATACATATCTTATTTTATAAATGCTTTTCTTAATTTATAAAAATAAAACTTTTAAAAGAAAATAAAATAAAAACCAATTAGATTTTAACTAAATCATATGTAGTATATTTAATCCATTTTAAATGCTAATATAAAACTTTTATATTTATCTACTATCAACTAAATACTTTATAAATTCATATAAATAAATTCCTTTAAGGAAAATGATATAAAAGAAATCTTATTTTTAAATAAAAAACTTTTATTCGTATATTTTAAATTCAAACTATATTATTATTTTCATTTTAAGATATATATATATCTTTAAACTCAATTTTTTAAATTCAATTTCAAAGTTAATTTAAAATCCAAATTAAAAATCAATTCAAATAAATAAATAAATATATATATTTAAATAGACTCCTCATTAACCTGAAAATAATAATTCTATTTTTAAAATCCATTTATAAATCACATTATTAATTATCAATGATTATCCTATTAAAATCAATTTAAATATTAGCTTACACTTGTGTTAACAAAATAGATAAGGGGAATGACAAGTGTCAATTTTCTTTTATTTTCAAAAATTAAAATTAAAATTTAAAGCAAAGTTATATATATACATCACCATTTCTTCTTCTATTCTCTTTTTCCTCATATTCAAACTAAACAAGATAAAATGCAAGCTATAAAATCTGAGATACAAAATCAGATAAGAAGTAGAAGCTGTAAACAAAACAAAGATGAAAATCAAGTTCAATTCATCTCAAAAACCAAGATTTCAAATCAGATCGATTTAAACTTCAAACAAGCAAATGCAAACTCAATTCCAGATCAGATTCAAAGTTTCAGTTCATTCATCAATTTCCAGATCAAACCAATCAAAATCAAAACAGGCTTTCTCTGTTCTTAAGAACAGGTGAGTAAAAACCTTGCTTAAACTTATTTAGGGTAGTATGCTTGATGATTGTGATGAATTCTCTTAATAATATGGGTTGCATGTATGATTAATGTTGGATGTGTATATATTAATATGATTTATCTGTGCATATGAGTGTATATGTATAAACTTGTTCTCTGTTAAGTGAGCAGACCTTTGAACCCAGTTTATATCTTAGTGTTTGGATTATTACTTGAAGTTATGGTGTGATTATGCTTGCATGTATATAAATGCCTGGTATATGAATGTGTTGAGATATGCATGTCTGGTATGTTTTACATTCGTCTCTGTTTAGAATTACAGAGTTCAGATTTAAAGGAAAAATTCCTATCCTCCTTATCTATTCACTGATAGGATTTAGTTCTCAAATTTAATATGTTTGCTTAATTACAGTTCAAGGTTTTAAAAAATATATTTATATGAAATAAGTTTGGAAATTTTCTGGAAACATAAAGAACAGTGGAAAACTTAAGATCAGGTTAAAACCAATCATAATGGTTTGTTGATTCAAGTATATAGTCTGAATCTCCTTTGAAAACTAGAATTTTTAAAACGAAAATCAAAATTTTTAGATGAGTTTTGAATGAGCAGTTCATAGTTGATCAGGAAATGGGTTTTGGGCTGTTTCTGGTGGCCGGAGGTTTCGGGGTGGTCGGGGTTTCGACTGGAGGTAGGAGGAAGCTCGGCGATGTCGGCAAAAATGTCAGGTGGATTTATTGTTCATCGTGGCGATGGGGGATGGTCGGAGTAGGGTTTTAGGTGCTTGCTTGGTCGATGTCGAGATTGGGGCTTTTGAGTCGTTGTAGTTGGTCTGGAGACTATCGGTGGTTGTGGAAAAGGAAGAGGGGAAAAGATGAAGGGTTGGTCGGAGAATTTGTAGGCAGAGTTTCGTGGTCGTACGTGGTCGGCATCGTCGAGTTCGAAGGGCTTTCATGCGAGGTGTGGTTCCAGGATTTTGATCGAAATGCTCGAATTTGAATTCCAGTCGAATTCGACGAACTGGATGCTTGAGTTGAATGGCGAGGTCGTAGGCGATGTGTCGAAGTCGGCGTCGATGGTCGGAGTCGCTTTGTTCTGTTGTGCACGTGCACGTATGCACGTTTGGGCATGTTGTTGGAGAAGAAGAGGAAGCTCGGGTAGTTGCTTGGGTTCTTACGTGAATAACTCGAAGGATGTATCGAGTTTTTGGTTTTGAAACTCGAGTGGAAGCTAGAGTAGTTGCGAGGGTGATTTTTAGTTGCAGGTTATAAAAATTTAAACTAAACTAAACTAAATTTTGAAAGGGGAGGGAACTCGGGTTAGACCGAGTAAATCTTCGGGTTGACCCAAAGCAAGTTGAGGCAAAGTTTTAGAAAAATTTTAAAACAAAGTTTATGGAAATTTGAAGATTTTCCTAAAAGTAAGCTTTAAGGTTTAAAGTGAAATTTGTTTGAAATATTTCTTGATAATGTTTAAGGTATTTAAAGGAAGTCTTGTTAACTTTAATTTATCAAGTTAATGATTATTTTATTTTTGAAAATTTAATTAATGATTTAATTAAGGAATGTTAATTATAAAGAGAAATTGGTTTAAATAGGTTAATGTTAATAAAGGCATTAAAGATGATGATTTATCTTAAAGGTAATTAAAGTGATATAATTTGTTTAACTTGAATTGGTTAAAGTTAAATCTTAAGTTATTTTAAACTTAATTTTAAGATGTATTTAAGAGTTAATTTTAAAGAATTGGATGTTTTGAAAATATGTGTTAATCATGATTAAGTAATTATTAAGATAAAGATTTATCTTTAAGTTAATTAAGGCAGGGATAATTAAATTGAGAAATTAATTAAAAGTAATTAATTAGTTTACTTAATTAATGATCAAGGATTAATTAAAGTTAATTGAGAGTTATAGTTAATTAAATTAGAGATTAATTTAATGATTAGAGATTAATTAATTTAGTAATTAGAGATTTATTAATTAAGTAATTAGAGGTTAATTAACTGGTAATTAAGGAATAATTAATTTGTAATTAAGTTTTATTAATTAATAATTAAGGTTAATTAATTAATAATCAATCTGTAATTAAAGATTAATTAATTGGTTTAAAAAGTAATGAAAGGATAAATTACTCAGCTATGATTTATGAAATGAATGTGATTAAGTTAAGTTAATTAATTTGTTAATTAATTAATGATAGTCACTTAGTAATTGATTAGGTATAAATACTTAATGAAATTTATAAGTGTAATTACTGTAAGTAATTAATGTTTAATTACAAGATGTAATTAATTAAAGGATAATTACTTAATGAGAAGTAATTAAGGATTAATTATTTGGAATAATTAATTAAAGGATCAATATAATTAATTAAGGAGTTAATTAATTAGAGTAAGTAATTATAGGATGATAATTACTGTTATGATTAATTAAGGTAGATTAATAGAAATGATAAATTAAAGTTTAATTAATTAATGTAATCAATTAAGCGTCAATGTAATTAATTATAGTTAATTAATGGAAGTAATTAATTAAGGATCATTAATTAATGTAATTAATGAAAGTAATTAAAGGTTAATTACTGTTAATGAATAAGAATAATTAATTTGTAAAATTAATTAAAGGATAATTACTTTATGTAATTAATGAGTAGTTAATCAAGGATGATTAATATTTAATGAGTAATTAATTTATTAAAGGTTTGTAATTAATTAATGATTGATTAAGCAATGTTAGATAATTAATTCTTAAGTAATTAATTTAATTTAAGTTAATTAAATTAATTATAATATAGGGTTAATAATTGTTTGCTTATGGATGATTGTTGTGTAGAATATCTAAATTGGATGATATCTATTGGATGATATGCTGTGATGTTCTGTAATATGATATTGGATATATCTATGATAAATGTGTGATATTTATCTATGCCAATGCTGTGTGAATTCAAGTATTGAATTGAATTGAATTTATTTTAACCTTTAAACAACTTGGCCTTAAAAGATACGTTTTGGATTTCGATGAGACCGGGATCGGGTTTCCGTATACCGGATTTACAGGTCTGGAGACCCGAATACCACATCGATCCAAATTAACGATAGGTCGTGAATCTCAAGTGAAGATGAAGATTTAGAGTGCAAGGGTTATTGTCGTTAACTCTGAGGGTGATTCCAAAATGAGTGTAACGAGATAATGCCTTCGGTTTCGTTCGAACCCGGAACGAACTTGTATGGATTGAATGCTTTCAGCACATCGTCAGGTGGACGATGAGCATTCTAAGTGATGTGTTCTGATTAAAGGTAATCGTGACCTCAAGCCTCATCAAACCGGGAATGGCTAAAACAGGGGAGGTGCAGCAAGGTTAGTGGGTAGCACCCAAGTAGTATAAGATTCCCCTGTCTAGAGTCCCTTTTTATTTCGGCTGTGTGGGTGGTTGTTTGGCCGCAACCACGGGGTTTCTTATGCGGGAATTATCCAGTAAGGGATGTTCCGGCCTTGTGTTGCAGGGGATTGGGAGTGATCCTCGGTACGTTGATCTAGGCCACGTACTGTGACGAGCGGTACCCCGGTAGCTCTGCCATTGTATGGAATCCAAAATCCAATAAGTGCCGTACGATTTAGTTGTGCCCAACTATGTTGGAACGTGAGATGTAAGCATTCCAGCTATTTCTGTATTTTACTTGAAAACCCTAGACCCTATTATAATATAACTGGATTTCCTATCAAATGTTTTGGTTAGCGTAAGGTAAAAACTTACCCATGTTTATTTGTGGGGAGTCTTACGTGATACCTTTGTTTTCAAAAGGTTTTGAAGTTAAGCAATTTAAACCGTTTACTCACACCAGACCCATGTCTGACCCAAGTGTTTATTTTCTGTTTTATTAAACTCTTGGGTACTCAAATTTTTACGAGTAGCCAAGGGATTCAGGTTTGCTTTGACGAATCTTTGGAGGAGCAATGGAGCAGGAGGCTTCAGCGTTTGTAGATATAGTGTTCCGCTGTGTTAGTCTGTATGAGTCATTTGTTGAGTTGTATTTGGGTTGTAATGACTAGACAGATGTTTATAACTGTCTAGTATGTGTTGTATAAGCTGTGTATCTCTGATGTATATGATACAATGTAATATTTTATTTGATTAATATAATTTATTCGTTCCGCTGTTTAGATTCTGATGTGTTTCTTTCTTTCTTCTCTATCTTATCTCTTTTCTATCCCTTTCTTTCTTCTTGATGATACGACTTTTTGTGGAGAAAAAGCCGGGTCGTCACAATTACTCTTGTTGTTGGTTTCGATTGGTGCACCTTGATAGGAGATAGCCTCCCTTTGACTCGATATGGAATGGATGGACGCGGTGGGCGGTCATGGCTATGATGTGTTACCACCAGCCCTGCGACTCGAACTGGTAGTATCTTACCTTGGGCATTGCCTCACGTGCCTTGTCATACTTTTATCCCTATACGAGACCCCTAAGATTTTGGTTTAGTGTTGTCGTATCATGGCGCATCCCTATCCACCGACGGTTTACTGGCGTTTTATATGCTTACTGTACGACAATGCTTAAAAATGCATTAAGGGGGATCAATATAAAGCCTTAACGCTAAGAAAAATATTTATTTTATTGATTAAACATTATATATATAGCGTATTCTACTACATATAAATATTTTGACGGGTCCTTAGGAGATGGAAAATCCTGTAACATCTCTTAAGTTATTGCACGCACGTTATACACTGGATAGGAGATGTGAAAACCCGTAAACATCTCTAACGCCATGACACTCATGTTATATGCGACATCAGTTTGGCTCACATAAGAATATTTTAGTCCTGACTCGAGTGTCTTGTCTTTTCATTACGCTCGGGTCAGTCCTGAGTTTTTCAGCTTATTAAAGACTTACTCTGGAGGACGAAGATGAAGATTTGGTATATTATTACTATTAGTATTCTTGCATCATGTTTTCTGCTACATTACTTTATTTATTCCTGATGTATTTATAACTCTGATAAACGTTGTATGGATTATAATCAAATGTATTGTATAAACAGCTTCATGAACTGTTTATTTGATTATTATATTTTGTCATTCCGCTGCGAGATTCTGTGTTTGTTTCTTATCCATTTCTTATTTTTCTTAATTAACCCCATTGATTATCTATATTTTGGATTGTTTAAGTTAGACATGTGTGGATTATTGTCAATTTAAACCTTCTGAAATGTGGGTCATCACATAGAGCCTAAACGTAGGTCTATTACCAGATCTACGCACCCCTTTTCCATTGCGCCACACCTGCAAACGATTTATGTACTTTCATATTTGAATAAAAAAATAAATTCATTGTTGTAAATAATAATAAATTAAATACTTTTTTTTTATTTTACAACATTTAGTATTTGTTAAAAAAATACATATGAAAGTTATTATTCTTTTGATGATTGTGTTAATCTCAATGTCAGAAATAATTATATTATATTATCAAAGTGATAAACAAAATAATTATTTAACAGTTAAAAGAAATGTTGATTATATGCAATGTTACAATTCATATTGCATTTCAATTATGTGAAATAATAACTTGGTTTATAAAGTATTGTTTCATACCAAAAGAATTTTAATTTATAATAAAACTTTTCGAAAAATAGTTAATGTTGGCCTCATAAATACAATCAAAATACAAAAACATATATTACTAATCATTATTAATGTAAACTACAAATATACATAAAAAAAATTAATTTTACAAATGTAACGTCCCGACTTTTCGACCCCCGAATGTCGACACTAATACATCCACGGTATTCATGTGCCAAGCACCATAGTGCCGGAAAGACGAAAAGTTAGGGTAAAATAAAAGGAAAACGAAAAAGAACAAGAAAGAAGAGAACACAATATTAGAATCTCACAATGGAACGGTAATATATAATATCAAAAGAACAGTACAAAGGAGTTACTCCGATACATAATTTTTAGAGTTACAGAACTTAAGTACCATCATCAGCCTGGACAGTTATAACAACGTGTCCTCACAAATGCTGATATATATAATAGTAATGTAGCGGAAATAAGAATACCACGGTAGGCGAAACATCCCGCTTGTCTTCTCGAGCTTTAATGAACATCAAGTAAAACCTGCCTTTCTAAGACTACTCGAAAGAGCATGCGAGGAATTTTGGGAAAACAAAAACCAAGCGTAAGACAAGTCTGGTATAAGAAACTCAAGAAATATGTGTACAACATATAATAGTACTTTTGAGACCGCATGGAATGTTATAGCGATTATCCCCTCAAAAGGACCATCATCGAATACGTACATAAGGTGATATAATAGATAATGTCTAGGGTATAGAATATAATATTATGACATAGCTGGAATGGTTACATTCATTACATTCAACAACATATTAGGAGTATAATCAAATTCGATAAGGAACGTTCGAATAATGGATTTTCCGTGGAGATCTCTCTGGTGGAGCCTGATCTAATCTCCTACACAACGGTCAGAACGTACCTCCGAGCGATGTATTTCTCTAGATAGAATATACCTTTAGGTAAATATAGCTGGTCCACACTTGAACATGAGGTCCTATATATAATCAACTCCCGCCGGCCAACAATCAATAGGTATCTCCAGATATGGAGTTGATATATCCCGTCGTGGGTTAGCTAAACCCCAAACTATAAGACCTACTCTATTTTTAGCCATTTTCGATGTTGAGGTTACATTCGACATCTTCCACACGAGTCTTCATCGCTCGAACAAAACACAAATCCCGAATTGGATCCCACATCTTGAACAAATCATGAAACCACACATGGATTCCCACATCTTGAATAGATCACGAACAACTACATGTGTTCGAGCATCTTAAATAGATCTTGAGTCTCCACATAGATCCCCGCATCTAGAACTAATCCACTTCCAAGAGATAGAACACGTATCTCAGCCTTGAAGTGGTTTTCAGTAAGTAAAACACTTACCGATCCTGGTCTCTTCAAGATTGAATCGACGAATTAGGTCATTCAATGATAATGAGAGTGATCACATATGGAAACAAAGTCTCGTATACTTATCATGTTTTTGATATTTTCCTCTCACACTATCCCTCGATCAAGAGTGAACCCAGTAGATTAGAGCTCTATTGCTCATATCCCTACACAAACATCAGTCTTAATTCCCACGGATAGACAAGCCTACTTCATTGGCTTTTAATGTTAAGTATATGATTAAATGTTTCCATAAACAAGTAAACATACAAAGCACAATCAAGTCACATAACTGACTTCTAATTCCCTTTTTGTTTAGTTAATCTTTTATTAATTAAAACCTCTTTTATTAGTAAAACTTTTTTTTGCTTAATAAAACATCATTTATGAATTTCTATTATTCGTTTGTGTTTTTTCAATACTTCAAAAGGTATTCATATACTTATCTCAAACGGTATAGGTATATTCCCAAATCATTAACAAGATTCCTTACTTATAATTTTCTTCAAAATATCCATTTTACGGATCCAAGTACTTCCATAAATCCATTCGAAAGGTTTAAGACTAATGTTACTCAAACATTGTCACTACAAACCCAAAACTATTTCACTTATGCTTATCTTTAAAACATTCTTTTAAATATCTATTTACATTCATAAGTATAATCAAAAAGAGTTAAAGACAAATGTTATTAACACTTTGTCACAACAAACCCAAAACAATTTCACTTACTTATATTATCTTTAAAACATTCTTTTTAAAGATCTAAGTCTAATAATAGGTTAAGTTCAATAGTCGACAAATCGATTATCTAGTCAAAACAATTGCTTATACAAATCAATGTGTGTATACTTAACTCATTTTCGACATTTCCGACTTAACTATTTCTCGTTCGAGAGGGAAGCCCGGTAGGTTAGTGCTCTATTGCTCCGTCTCTACTCGACATTAATCTTAACTCCTAGAAATAGAGAAGCCTACTTCGTCGGCTTTTAGTGTTAAGTGTAATATTAATGATTTCTACAAACAAGTAATAAACAATCTTGTTAACCCATTTTCGGCATTCCCAACTTAATTGTTCATCATTCAAGAGGGAAGCCTAATAGGTTAGAGCTCCATTGCCCCCTCCCTACTTGACATAGATCTTTAACTCCTAGAAATAGATAAGCCTACTTCGTCGACGTTTAGCGTTAGACAAAGTTAGTAACCTTTTTAGACAAGTAAGTAAACAAAAAGATTAACACATTTTTGACATTTCAACTTATATTGTTCCTCCTTCAAGAGTGAAGCCAAGTAAGTTTTGGCATCGGTTGCTCCAAGCCTTGCCTAGACACCACATTCTTGAATCTCGTCAACAGACAAGTTTACTCGTCAGCTTTTAGTGTTAAGTCTAGTCAATCACCTTTATTAAAACTTATATGTATAAAATAATACTTTAGTAGGTTTTAAATATCTATGTAAAATATTACTTGAAAATAATTAATTTAGAAGTTTGATTAAAAACATGTTTTACATTAAGCAACACTTTACTTTCAAAATGCGTAACTAATCATTAAAAATATATTTAAACTTCTATTCTTTTTTTCATACTCAAATACAATTTATAAGAACTTCCATAAAAAGAATTTATAAAGAAAATAATTTAGAAACCATTTAAATCACGAAAAATTAGCCAAAGCGTTGCATTTTAAACACTTAAAACAATAAGCAACTTGCTAAAACATTTATAAATGCTGTTAAAAGTCCTTGTTAAAATTTCATTGAAAAGCACAATCTTTGCGACTAGTTTTAAATACTTAAACAAATGATTTTAAGACTTGAAAGTTTTATAGTAAGTAATACCATTAGAGTACTTAAAAACCATGGGAAGAAATCCCTAAGAATATCTTTCCATTTATTTATAAAAATTCCCGAAAATAAGGGATTTCGAAGTGCACTTATAATGACTATTCACTATGCCATAAAGTGAATCAGACAACAGTGATCACACAACATAAGGTAGATTTTCTGCTATCTCACATTTTCACACAACACATGAAAAAACCATCCGTTGGCTGTAAAGCCACTAAAATCTTTCATCTGTTGTCTGAATAGCCCATGAAATCTCTATGAATATGCTTGTTATTCAGACTACATTTTATCTATCGTATGATTTAAGTTATCTAATTTTTTAGTTTTGGCTCCATCTTTTCCCTCTCAATTATTTCGTGGCCGCTTTTTACTTTTGTTTCCTCCGTGTATATTTTTGTTCCCCCATTTCTTTCTATTTTATTTTTTACTCATTTCTTTCTTTCACTCCATAACAAAAAATTGTGCGTTTCTAGAATTAGGGTTTTAGTCGCTTTGAAATTCGTTCGAATCGTCTTGCTCCATTTATTCCTTGTTGAGTATGTGCTTTGATTTATTGGATATTTATGGTTGCGGCTCCTTGTTGAGTGTTCTTCGATTGATATTGGTATGATTTTTGCCCCTTTCGATTTATATTGTTCTCGTCTTCGATTATTCTGCCAATAATGAATTGGGTTCTTTATATAAGAATTAATTTCCTATATTTTCGTATATATGATGAGATTTGAATTTAAAAGTATTTCATGAATACCGGTATACTTGTTGGTTTGGTTGCTTTGATATTGTTTTTGCCCCTTTTTGATTTTCTGATTTCTACACTTGAGCTTGCTTTGATATTGTTTTGCCTGATTTTATGGTATTCTCAACTTCGAAATTGTTTTACCTGATGCTTATGTTTAGTTCATGACCTTGCTTTGATACATGTAGTTCAAGGTAGTGTTGAGTTCCACTTAAGTTACACTTGAGTTTATGTGTATATATGTACATTTCTGTGTATATATATGTGTATACCATGTCCGAGTTCCACTTGAGTTCATGTGATTTGAGATATATGTGTTTTGAGATTTCTGGCTTGGAATATGTGTATATATGTACATGTATATTTTGAGATATAAGTGTTGTAATGGTGAAAACTTGAACCGGGTTGCTGCTTTAATGAGTTCATGTCTAAGTTAGTGGATGTTTTGAACTTCCATGTATATATATACATACATATGTATATATATATATGTGTGTGTGTGTGTGTGAATGTTTGCTAATTTCTGATTGAATAAATAAATTGCTGGTAAATATGTGATATTTTGATGCATGTTGAACTGCATTTGCACTGGCACTTGCACTTGTTTACTGCATTTGCACTTGTTATTTTGCCTGAGCTTGTTTATGTGCACTATCTTGAATTCTTGCCTGGTTGTTTTGTTTACATTTCCTGAATGTGCAAGAGTGCATTTTCATGTATATACATACATACACACACACACACACACATATATATATATATATATGCACGTATATATGTGTGAATGTTCTTATATATGCATATTTGTATGTATGTTTTCATATATATGTATGTTTATATCTATTTGAGCATGTTGAGATGTCTGGTCTTATGTGATGTTTTGATGCATGCATGTTGAACTGCCTGCTCTTAAGCATATATGTGTGTGTTGCTGGTCTTGTTGGTCCATGTTTAATGCTTGAGTGTTGTCACGGCATACATGTTGAACTGCCTGGCCTTATGTGATGTTCCGAACACAGTGCACTGCCTTGTTCAATGCTTGAATCTTGCTAGTCCGCGTTGCATGTAAGTTGAATTGTTGAATTGTTTACTGCATATACATGTTGCTTACTGCATATACATGTATATACATGTATGCTTTGAACTTGCACTAATGCACCTGAGCACTTGCACTTGAATTGTTTACTACATATACATGTATATCCATGTTGCACTTGAGCACTTGCACTTGTTTACTACATATACATGTATGATTTGAACTAATGCATGTATGGTTTATATCAAGTAGTGGGATAACGCACATGTATGCTTTGAACTTCCATGTATATACATACATACATACATATGTATGTATGTATGTGCGAACTTGTTCTATTTGGATAACTCCAGTTGTGGTTTAATTTCGAATATCTGATTTTGAATTGTTAAATTTCTATGTTGATGCTAATTGAACTGAAATGAAATGTTTTGCCTGATGCTTGACACTGAGTTCATGTTTTTTGGTATTCCTGTTTTGAGATATATGTGTATATAAGTATATATATGTTTTGAGATATATGTGTATATGTATGTATGAATGTACATATATGTATATATGTGTACATATATGTGTGAATGTTTTTTTATATGAAGGGACTGGGCCAGCCCGTAGTGGAAGAAATGAGTGAATTTCAAAAAAATTACCATTTTGAATCATTAGTGGGCCTATAAAGTCTAAATTCATTTAGAACTTTTCTAAGTTTCTTTTAAATAAAATCAATATTTTATTTAATTTATAAATCAAGTTTTACTTTAATTTAACGTATATGTAAATTAGTGTACATCAAATATACTCTTATGTACATATTTATGTGTAATGGAATAAATGTATCAAATACATTCATGTTGTGAAATATAAGTGTAACATATAAGAAGTGTATATTTATGTAACTAAGCATGAGAAAATTTAGAGAAGGAAAACTTTTGGTTTTCTTTCTCTTGACATGTATAATAAATTGAGGAAAGATAAGGCTATAAATGCAGAGAGAGAAACCCTTATGTTTCTCTCTCTTTTTAATTACATTGAATGACATATTAAATGTCATTTAGAACAGAATTTGCATATGCCTTTGTTGTCCAATTTTTTTTTTAAGTAATAAAATATACATGTATAATAATTGATAAGTTTATACATACACATGTTAAAATAAGTTTTCTTATATATAAGAGTTTGTCAAAACAAGAATTAACAATTATAACAAAGGTTTCAATTAAGGAAGAGTTTCAAATTAAATTCTACAGTTTCACAAAAGGTCCGTTTTGATTTAGATTAAAATAACATAAACACATGTATATCTATATGTATAAATAATTGCAAGTTATGTATTCATTTTAAAATAACACATATATTTGTATATATGTATGAAGATTGCAATTTAAGTAACATATATGTTTAAATTTAACATTAACAAAATGATTTAATCTTTTAATCTTAGGTATAAAATAAAAGTCTATAACTTTACATAAATGACCACTTATGAATTCTAAAACAAAAGGAAAATTTTACTTTTATTACTAAAACAAGTAAAATTAAATCATTTTGGAAATTAACTATGCAACATTGGAAATTTATTTTACTGTATTAAACCACCAACAAATATAGTTTATTAATGTTTATGTATACAGATGTTACAAAATATTATATACAACATTACAACATAATAAAATATTTTCACATTCCTTTTTTTACAATTCCAAAACAATGACAGAAAAAATATCAAACAACTTGGGCATCTACAAATTTGTTGTATGATAAATCAGATCTGACTATACAAAAGGAACACATAACAAAACAGATAAAGGATTTGAAGTCAAACATAATAAACATATATTCAATGGATATGTAAATAAGGAGAGATTCAAATTAAATCTACATAATGATCATATAATTAAATGAGATGAACAAAAGGGGATCTAAGTTATATTACAAGATGAATACACAAGATAAAAGAGATATAATATGGATAAATCTAAACCTTTTAAACATGATGAGATAGAAGATATATAATATGAATAAATCCGGACCATTTCAACATGATGAGTATACAAATAAATGAAATTAGAATGACCAAAAATGAAGCCAATGATTTGCACCTTGAATGAAGAATCAAATCTCCTAGGTTCAGAACGCAGCCTCCAGATGATGCAAGGATCAAGAGGAATAAACCATTTTTCATAATTGATTTTATTTGTATTTGATTTTAGGAATAATTGAAGCCATGGAAGATCTCATATTTCAGCCATTAGAGAAGGAGAGAACCAAAAAAGTTACATAAAGAAGAATGAAAAATAAGAAACTCAATTGTACGTACAGAATGAATTAGAGAATATGTTTTATCTGAAAGAAGGAAACCTTTCCCATTCTTTAATTAAAACTTCTCTATTAAATTCTCTTGATTAACTTTCTCTTTTCACTCTTATTTCTTTACATGGTATGACTGAAAATTACGCACCATCAAATGACATAAGATTCCATAAATTAATGCATGTAATTATCTTTTATTTAATTACAATGATATCATATATCAATGCGTGCAAATATAACTTTTATAAATGCATTCAAATAATTACAAATAACACCCAAACATCAAATAAAATAAATAATAATTAATATTTCTCAAATACTAATTAATTTAATTAATTTACAACTTTTTATAAATTAATTAAATCATGTGGTTTTTAGGAGAATTCATCATTACGGTTGTGTGACTCAAAGGTGTAAATTCAGTCAGCGATTAATATTGAACAATTCAAATATTAACGTTCACATGTCAATTAGCAGGTGGTGTGACATTTTGGCTGAATTCATCGCTTACACATCTTTTGGTAAAATCCTTTTACTTATTATAAGCGGTACCCAAAAGTGAAAATTATTTACACCAATCCTCTTCGTCAAAACTTTATCACTTTGGATTTATGGAATTTGGTAATGGTCAAAATTCCAATATCATCCACATTCAACTTTATAGTCCAAACATAAAGTCTTTGGTTCAATAACAACAATTATTATTAACCAAAATGCTCTGGCTATAGACTTTGACTTTGAGTTGACCATGATACTAACCCCATATAACTAAGGAGACGAATCCTCTCTTGAATAGTGCTTCACTTCCAATACTTCCACTCGACCTAACTAAAGTCGCTTAATGGAACGCCATGCCATGATTTGACTACAATCAAAGCGGAGCTTTCATATTGAAGATCCACAATATTCTCAAGTCGAGAGATCTATGTAAATAAGCCACATCAATATTTTCTATTTGACCTTAGTTATATTAACCAACAGAAAACTATCGAGTGAGTCGTTCCATAGTTATCCAATAACTATCAGTACGTAACCCCCAGGTGCCCCCAGCAGTCATGAGTAATACAGTACCCAATATTTGGAGAGCGTTGCATACTCTAGTCTCAATGGATACATTGATATCTAGTCTTGATGCATCTCGACTAGAAATATTTAAAATAGTATATTTATTTTATTGTGATAAATTACTCACAGTTACAACACTTTATAACTACTATCACATAATATGCCATTTATGGATTTTTTATTAAATATACTTTTAATTAAATAAATTAATTAATATAACCACATTATATCAACTATATAATAGAAAGAAACACCTTTATTATGAACAAGATTGTTCAACGAGTTAGATATATGTAACAAATTACATAATTACCCCTAGGGCATACCCCTAACTCTATCAGTATATACATACATACATATGTATGTATATATGTGTGAATGTTTTTTTACTTGCACACTGACTTGTTCATGTCCATGTCTATGTACTTGGGTCTTGCTACTCCTATTTCGAATTCGTCCCTTGTTTACTGCATTTGCACTGGCACTAGCTTGCACTTGTTTACTGCATTTGCACTTGTTGTTTTGCCTAATTGTCTTGTTTGCATTTCCTGGATGTTCTTTGAGCTGAACCATTTTGAGCTTAACCATTTTGAACTGATTCCTGGATGTGCTTTAAGCCGAACCATTTTGTTTTGCTGTATTGGTTTGTTTTGATTGTTTTTTCGCCTGGTTTGTACTTGTATATGTACTGCACCTGAGTTGAGCCTGAGGAGGCTTGGGCTTGACCTTGTGCACATTTGCACTGTGTTGAGCCTTCAGGCTTGACTTTGCAATAGTCCGTGAGATTTGATCGATGCCCAGCCTTGTGATATTCACAGTGATATAGTGTATATATCATAAGTTATCTGTGCATAGATATTTGTCCCTGTTTAAAACATGAAGAGAAAACAAACCCATAAACTTAGGCAATATTAATATTCAAATTCAATTTTATTTATGCAATTTAGGTTTGTTTCCATTTCCATTGTACCGCGTTGGTTATTTGACAGGTATAGGAGATGACTGGACAAAAACTGGAGCAAGCAAATAAAGGTCAACATCAACATCAAAAATAAACTCGAGTGAGTGTGAGTAAAAAAATGTTATATATGAGATGTAGAGAAATGTTGTGTATATGAGAGTGATAGTGAAAGTTGTATTGTATTTGAAAATGTAAGTAGAGTGATAGTGAAAGTTGTATTGTATTTGAAAATGCAAGTAGAGTGATAGTGAAAATTGTATTGTATTTGAAATAAAATATTTGTTTAAATAAAATTGCGATTCTTGTATTTCATTCTGTGAACAATTAATCATATCAGTCAATATTTATATGTTGTCTAATAAAAAATTCTAGAAATGACACTATTTTTTTTTTCATGCATGTCAGACGATGGGGCATATCTGTGCTCTGATGTGCAAGAGACGGCACGAGATTTAAAGACAGATAGATATTGAATCAGACAACGGAGCATATTTGTCGTTTGATGCATTTTTTCCCATAGTGACTCTCGCTTCAAACACCTTCAAACCTACTTCAATTTAACACACAAGTTAAACAATCATTTAAACATCAAGTCAAGGCCACGCCACATGTTTAAGAGGATAATAGAAGTGAGGTTATATAATATAAAGTTATCATATGCTTTCGAAAGCAAGATGGGTCTAAAGTTTATAACTTTACTTAGTTAACGTAATTTTAACTTTATAATTCAAACACAACACACACACACACACGATATGTACTTAAGAGATAGTGAGATAACTCACTTAGATCCATGCCTTACCCAAGCACAAAGCCAGAAGAACCAAAGAACCACCTCATTCCGTCAACACAAACCTAAAGGTCCAACCTTTAACACTTCCAAACCAAAGCCACTACCTTCTTACTCCTTTTCCAATGCTTACGACCCATCCAAGATCCCCTTCTTCCACTCATCTCCTCCCATTTCTTACTTGCTATCATGCTTCCCATGACGTCTTAGGCCCAAAGCCAAAGTTTTGAAGAGATTTGAGAAGATTTGGTTCTTTTGAAAAAATTAGAGAGAAATAAGTGGAATAGTGCTTAAGCACTTCCACCATTTTCAACCCTCCTACTTCATCTCAAGCTTTGAGAATTATTTGTGGTTATTTCTTAATGGTGCACCCGTCCTTATATAGCCTTAGGAGTGTGATGGGAAAAGGCCAAAAACCCCTCAAAACCCTTATGGCATTAATTACAAACATCACTTCTCCTTTATCATTTACTTATCTTTTAAGACTCTCCATTTAAGCTCATTTCCTAAATATCTTCCCTTACCTCATACATGACATCATCCATAAAGTTTAATTCCATAAATGAAAAAATATTTTTATTTCATTTTCTTTAATTCCTAAGCAAATAAGTGTATGCAAAAAAAATCCGAACAACTTCTGACGGTTAAAAAGATGTTTATCGATAAAACAATTTTCATTTCGCATTATCGATATTTTTTCAAATTATTTATTTTTGTAAACATTTATCCAAAACAAGTTTACCATCATTACTTATGATTTAAAAGGAGGGTAAAAAGCTTATTAAATCATTTTAATAGCATTTAATCCAAGATTCAAATATTTAAATAATTCAGATATTTAAATACAAAGTATCCGAAATTCCTGGTCGCTACAACAAAACTAGTTAATTGATTTTTTTTTATTTAATTTTTTTTTGAAATGGTACTTTATATACAACATGTCACTGGGACAACATATCACATGTCAATAAATGTTCGAATCACGCTACGCAAGTTTCGAACTTGTGACATCTCGCACCAAAGCCGAATCAGTTAACCACTTGGACAATGGTGCTTGTCTACTATTTAAAATTACGAACTATAATGTCCATCACTTATCATTTTCAACAAAAATAAAGTTTATCAATGATAAAGAATTCACTATATGAATCAAATTTAGAAGGAAAAACTTTGCTTATGCGTAATGAATTATCTGTTGTAGAAAGAAAAAATTGTGTATATGTTTGTTTATAATGATATATCAACTTTAGAAAGAAATTTTATATCTATTTTTCTTTGTAATAATGTACCCATTTTAGAAATAAATAAATTATATAAACTTGAATGTAGAATAACGTAAGAGAAATAAAGATAATTTTGTATATAATCGTGTAACTTTTAAGTTATATGGACTTGAATGGAAATATTAGTTTTACATTTTTTGTTAATATAAGTTTGGCACACAATACATTGAATTGTAATTTTTTTAGACTTATTAAATCAAATAATAAATAGTAGTTAATCGAATTTATTTTAAAAGTTCAAGTTTTAAATTAGTCAATTAATTTAAATATGTAGACTTGAATGTAAAATAATATGATAAAACTAAGGGGAATTTTGTAAATAATCGTAATTATTAAACATTAATATTCAAATGTAAAATAACAATAGCGAGAATTAATAGAATTTTGTAATAATTATAATAATGATAAATTGTAAGATTCAAAAGTAAAACATGTAGAGAAAATTAAATGGAGAGAAGGAAATCCCTATAATTAATAAGAGAACGGGAAATTCTTCTGTTTTACTATTATTTAATAGGTAAGAAATTGAAACTTTTTTGCGTAATTTAGTTTAGTAGATTTGTATTTATGAAAGTAACGTTAATGTATTTCCTATCAATATAATAATAGAATACAATTTTTATAATAGGGAAATGGGAAAAACGACATCAAGTTTTTTTTTGGGCCAAAGAACAAATGCTAGTTATAATTAACATTATAGTCAATTTTTACACTATACAGAATGTTAGTTTATCATATTCAGTTTTACACTATACAAAATACTAGTTATAATTAGCATTGGCCTTCAGCAAAAAAAATGTTGTCCTTTAGCATTTTCTTTCATTCAAAGTTTGTCATTTTGCATATTTTGCTGTTTTACGATATGCTTGAGCTTTTGAAATCGGTATTGTCGATTCTCACTTCATCACATATTTCACCGGTATTATTGTCTTCGGTAGAAAAAATTACGTTATTGGATGTTAAATCGAAAGAATTGTAGTAGTAATAGAATAAGAAAATTAAAATCACATATAACGAATTAATTTTTGTTATATATTTTTTAATCTTAAAAAAAATCTAATCACCACTAGGATTGAAATAACCTGTTCAACTTTAGGATAAATGAGACTCTACGAGCAATTTTATACATAGATAATGGACTTGTAAAGTTAGTGATGTATGACTGCAGGCCCATACCCAACAAATTACAGGTGAAATATAACATCGACCTTGGAAGTAAAATCGAGCATTAAACCTTTTGACATGCAAAGATATTTTGAAAGGAGAAAATAAAAAAGAGGACAAAAAATTAGATAAATATAGATATAAACGAATTTTATTAAAGAAGAACTGAACCAAACAAACGGTATGTCCAGGTTATTGGGTCCGTTGTTTGCGAAAAGAGCGGAAAATCTAACAGCATTTGAGTGCACATTTGTGCGAAAAATGTTGGATGAACAGAGAATGCGTTTATGTGTTGCCAGGAGAGAATCTGAGCGGCGTATTTGAAATGTATATTTTAAAATAAGATTGATTTATATTTAATTAATTAACTATTTGTTTTTTAATGAATAACATGTATTAATAATTTACAAAATTAATTAATTAATTAATTAAATTGTAAATTTTAAGTTGTTCGGAATCAGTTTAAACCAACTTCATAATGTATAGCACTTTGACACGATCAGAACACAAAAAATCTGAGTCCCAAACGGTTATTAATGTTAGAAATTATAAAAAATTCAAATTTAAATTACTTTTTAACATTAATCAATAAGTAGCCCCATTCACAACTCTGAACGCAATAACATTGCCCCTTTCCCTTCGTCCTCGGATGCAAAAGCGAACGCCTAAATGAGTAATCGAAGTAATGTGCATAGAAAATAATTTTGGGCTTTTCAAATTGGGCCCAGATTCAATGAATTCACAAGATTTAAAACACAAAATACCAATCCACAAAATCAGGCCGTACACGTCATCAATCCGTAGCATTCCGTCTCACTCAATCAAACGAACGTCCAAAACCTCATATAAACCCTTCCCCTTCCACGTTTCTGCAGCACTTCACCATTCTCTAGAAACCGAATTAACGGTTAAAACCCCAAAAAAGATTTGTTTTCTCTCTCTAAATTAATAGAAATGAGTTCCGTAGGAAGAGGAAAGGCAAAATTCAGTTCAAAATCGGTTTCTAGATCGTCAAAAGCAGGGCTTCAGTTTCCAGTGGTTAGGATCGCCAGATTTCTGAAGTCAGGAAAATACGCTGAGAGAGTCGGTGCCGGAGCTCCGATTTATATGGCTGCTGTGCTCGAGTATTTAGCTGCTGAGGTACTTAGGCCCCGTTTGGCTTGTCGTTTTTAGTTTTATGTTTTCATCTATACAAAAACGCGTCCGTTGTATGTATAGTTAAAAACAAACAATATTGAAAAATGAAATTAACATATAAAATAGAAAACAAGTTTATTTCGTGTTTCGAGAGATAACAAAAGCACGGAGAACAATCAAACTCTTTCATTGTCCGTTGGTCGTCCCAACGGCTAAGAATTATAAATCTTTTTCTCTTGTTTCTCGCTATTTCTTAGTGCAAATAGAAAACACAAAACTCAAAATACAAAATGAAACCAAACGGACCCTTAATTTTTACAATCATAGATCGGTATTTAAATATTACCGTTCGATTCGAATTTCATTTGTCTATTGGTTTTACTCTTGTAAAGGCAACGCCTTTCGGATTGAATTTACTCTTTGAAAACTCTGCTCATCAAATTAGGGTTTCGTTTTTTATTTTGCACCCGTTAATCTTGCATTATTTCTAAACAAAAGAAGAGATTTTAGGGTTTTATTTTTAATAAAGATGACACCTTTTGATTACTTCTGATTGGATTAATGTTTATGCTTTCCAAATTCATTCGTTTTGATTATAGTTCGAAAGCATAAGGTTATAGTGATTAGCATGACAGTATGTTGTTTGATGAAATGATGATTAGGTATTGGAACTGGTTGGAAACACTGCAAGAGATAACAAGAAGAACAGAATAGTGCCAAGGCACATTCAGCTTGCTGTGAGAAACGATGAAGAATTAAGCAAGCTTCTTGGGACCGTCACCATTGCTAATGGAGGGGTTTTGCCCAATATTCATTCCATTTTGCTTCCTACTAAGCCTGGAAAGGGAAAAGGAGATATTGGTTCTGCTTCTCAGGAATTTTAGTTTGTTTTACCTTGATATAAGTTGTCGCAAAATGGTGCACCTTTATATAGTCTATGACCATTGAAGATCTTATTGATTATGATCGATAAGTTACTTCCGATTTTAATGCTAAGCGCATCCACTTTTGGGTCGAACTGTTACATTTATATATGAAGATATTTTGCATCATATTCGGAAGTGATCTGCATTTTAATAAATTAGCTTGCATTGTATGGAAAATTGTTTTACTCTGATAAATTATATAAGTTGATATTATCGCAGGAATACGTATATCAAAACACAGTCATTTCATAAATAGAAAATTAAATATCTAGAATAGCAAAGTAATACAAATTGTATCCAAGTAATGTATAGATCCTAGTCCGCAGGTGCGACGCAGTGGAAAGGAGGCTTGAGTTCTTATAAAAAGGCCCAGGTTCGATTTCTACCATGCGCTTCCCTATTCTATATAAATTTACCCGGGGGTATGGAGGCTTGGATTAGCATACGGCTTTACTATACCCTCCTCAGGAGTTTACCGGCCCGTCGGGTTCTCCTGGGTTTTCAAAAAAAAAATGTATAGATCCTAAAAATACATAAAATTACTTCATCGTTCTCTCTTTATGTTCCCGTGCTATACAAGCAACGCATCATCGTGGTAGGAAGGTCAGTTCATCAAACTTGGTTTCTTTGTCTCTTTTCTCGATTTTGGTTGCTGGTTGTGGTATGTGCACTGCTGACTTTTATCATCATCATCATCATCCTGTGAACAAACAAGAAAAATTACGGTTAGTTCAACACGATAACACCCTCACGTCGAATATAAGTCTAACATCATTTACTTAGAATACTTTCATTTTACTTTTATGTGTTTGACTCTTTTTTTCATTGTTTTTCTACTATATTTATATATATATTTTTCCCTACGACATCGTTCTGGATCTCTTGTGAAATTATATGATGTATTTTTAATCAAATTCCAAGTCTCAAGACCTACTAATTAAAATAATATCGAGGTTTGTGGTCAAAAACACCACAAACAAATATCCATATATAATTTAACTTGGTTTGTCAATAAAATATTTCATTTTTCATTAATCTAACCATATTTTATGCTTCATTACCATTCTAATCCTTTTTATTTCATAGAAAATCAAAAAACGAGTTCAATGTACCTTCTTCATTGTATTATGCATTAAAATCTTAAATTTTCTCATGCAAAATCCATGTGCGTTCTGTTCCATCTTTCATCACCGAAGTAAATTTTGCCCTAATTTCTTCATCGGATTTTTCTCCATCAAAATTTAATTTAATTGAGATTTTAAGTTATGATTCTCGGTTTCATTTGCTTGCCGCTTTTTCTAATATTGTTATATAAATACGTTATCACCCTATTTAATTTTCAATTTTCCAGTATATAAAATAAAAAAATTATTTACATTTCTTAATGAGGTTCGATATTAGAATGACATATTAAGTTCATTAAATTATAGTATGGGTGTATTTTCTTAGTCGGTTACGTTTTATTAATTTGTTTTTCTTAATTCTGCTAAACCTGAATTTATCATGGTAAGAATTGATTCATTTACCCTTATGCAAAATGGTACGTTAGCATTTGTATATTGACAATGAACTACAAAATATGATCTTAATGATAGAAAGAGGATTTTAAAAGCACAATTGCATGTGTTTGAAATATGACGTTTCAAGAGTGATTACATATATGTCCTTTGAGTAGAACAACAAAGAACAATAATGGGATGATTAACACAGATTAACTTATTCCTTGATTTCAAATTTGGTGATTGAATCAAAATATAATTTTTTTGAAGATTCACACACATATGTGTGCATGTACGTATATTCCACAGTTGCGTGTGTATATTCCAAATATTAGTATAAAAATTCACCCAGTGTTAAATGCAGAGTTAATACTAGCATGATAGAAACAGATGAGTTTTTGTAATGAAAAGGATATTTTCATTTATTACCTTTTGAAAGTAGCATACATGCATAAATTTTCCTAAAAACTACTATTTTTTATCTTTTAACAATCCATGTTTATGCACTACATTCTCTATTTGATGTATAATATAAAAAGAGGTTGGAAGGGTATTGAACTTTGTAAGTACTTATGAATATAGTGAGTATTAAAGTTATTTTACATATTTTCTATAATTAGAAATCTAGTAATGGCAATTATTGAAGATTTTCAAAGATGGAATCGGGTCCAAGCATCATGAAATTGGTAAAAGCAAGTGTGGATGCATTTTTAAATCATGTTTGCCTTTAATTATCATATTAAGGGTAATTAATTAATTTAATTAGCTTCATAGCTTAATAATTTAAATTCAAATATAAATAGTAAATATCTTAATTTACATTCACCTTCAGATGTGTATACCAACAAATATATATTCATTCTCAAGTCGAACCTATTTTAACACTTATTAGTATGCAACATTTAATTATCAACAGTCTACAAATGGAAACTAATTTCATATCATTTATTTATCTCTTTTAATTATCTTGATGCATAATGAATTTGTTATTAGATTTATAAACTTAAACTATACATATTAGCTTCATAAGCAAGATTGACATTGCGTGAAGTTATAAATTATCTATGCATTAGCTTCATAAACAAGACTGACAGTTGGTGATGTTAAAAATTATCTTTACTTTTGGTTTTAAGAATAATGTTAAGTTTGGTATTTGATAATGCATTTAGTTTATAAAATTATTTTTTCTTCCACTTTATCCTATTTTAGAAACTATCAAAAAATACACTTGGTTTTTGAAAATAATTATACATGATTTAGAGAATATGTGTAGTTTGGTTAATTTTTGGTTGAAGTAAACAAGGTTGAATAGTCCCCTAGAAGATTCTATATATTTAACAATGTCAATTATAAAAATTATAGCTATAAGGTCTGAACCTATTATAGGTTAGTTTGAAACTTTATATGCTTGTTTCTTAGTAGAATATTGATTTGATAAACTGTAACGACCCGACTTTCCAGTCCCGGAAAATCGAACCATTTGTGTTAAAGAAGAAGAGGTAGAAGAAGAGGAAACAGAAAATCAACAACAGAATCTCACATCGCAGCGGAATAAAATATAATATATACAAAACAGATCTTTACTCAAACAGAAAAATATATTTGTTTATACAATATATTTACAGAATACATCATCAGAGTTCATCACATCAATGATATACATCCAAATACACAGCGGAACAATAAACAAATACGGAAGTACGTATCGCCATCCAGCTCGTCTCCTGAGCTCCACAGCTACAATCTGAACCTGTTTATCTCGGTCTGACCCGAGCATTATATAAAACAACACCCGAGTCAGTCTGGAATACCAGCATGAGAAAATCACACTCAATTTGATTATTAAAGTTTCAAAATCCTTTGAAAAACAAAAGCATCTCGTAAGACCACGCCACAAATAAACATGTCGGGTTTTTACCTTACGATAGCTAAAACACTTTTTTATAAAATCCTCTGATATTATAATAGTGTCTATTTACAAATACTTATTCAAATAGCTGAAATTGTTACATGATTAAATTCCAACATACTAGGTATACAAACAAAACACGTACAAGGCACGTAGGGAGAATGGATTTCCAACGAATGACTAGGCACTGGGGTACCACCTGTCACAGTACGTGGCCTAGATCACAGTACCGAGGAGTACGCCCGCTCCCCTGCAACACAAGGCCGGAATCACCTATGGGCAATTCCGAATATGATCACCCCACGGTTGGGATCAGCAACCGCACCACTAAGCCGAAATAAAAGGGACATCTAGACAGGGATGACCATACTCTCCAGTGGGGGCTACCCATGAAGCCTTGCTGCATAACCCCTGATTTTCAGTCATTCCCGGTTGATGAGGCTTGAGGCTAAACGTTACCTTCAGAACGTTTCACTTAGAATGCCCATCGTCCCCTAACGATGTCCGAAAACATTCATCCATACAAGTCCGTTCCGGGTCCGAACAGAACTGATAACACTATCCCCTTATCAATATTACCCTCGTTTCCCCACGAAACGTACAAACCGGATCGAAGTGGTTTTCGAGTCTCCAGACCTAGAATCCCGGTATACGGAAACCCGATCCCGGTCTCTTCGAAACGATCAGCGCATTTGGCCAATATTGATAGTCGGTTGTTTAACTATCAATTAACATCCATAACAACCATCAACAATCAATAATTTCTCCAAATTTTTTATATCCCTCAAATTATCTTCACAAGATATTATTTCCATTTCAATTCCCATTGGAAACAATTTCAAACTATATTCCTCTCACGGAATAATTTCCCAAATATTTATTTTCACTGGAATACCAAGTACAAACCATTTTAGATTTTTTTAAAAAAAATAAATTTTTAAAACTCTTTATTTTAAATATACTTTATAAAACACCTTTTTAAACTACTTTAATACTTAAGTTAAAATATATATTTAAAAACATTTAAAATAAAACCACTTTTAAAAATAAAAACAAATTTCCTTTAAAACATATTATCAATTCACTTTTATATCTACTACAATAATAGTTTTGAAAAATACTTACTCTTGAAATTTAACATTTAGAAATAATATATTTTCTAAAAGAATGATTTTTTTTAAAATAAAAATAAATCCTTTAACAAATATTTAAAATTGCTTTTAAAACAAATTGTACTTGGCTATCCAGAAAATACTTCTCTTTCACTTCTTTAAAAAAAAAATCATTATTTATTCTTAAACCAATTCTCCTTCCCTTATAAATTCCCATCCTGAATTTATATTTAAAATGCCCACCGACATTTATTTCATTTTATAAACCCAGTTTATAAATTTCCAAATTCTCATTTCTCTTTAAATTTCAAATTCCAAACATTTACATTAATTCTGCAATTGATTTCAAATTTGCTTTACTTTGGGATAAAATTTCCTTGTTTACTTTATTTATTTCAAATACCATACCCTTTTAAATTTTATTTCTCTAAACCAATATTACTTGAGTTTTCTAATCTTTATTTCTCCTTCATAAATTTAAATTTCTTTTTCTTGTATTTACTAAAATTCCAATTCTCTTTATTTTATCTTATTTACAATCCACTTTTAAATTTATTCCAATTTACTTAAATTATTATTCTTTATTTTCTTCAAAAATTCAATTCCATAGATTTTCAAAATTTATTATACTGGGAATTCAATCAACCACAACATCCAATATCAAATCATCACAGGATATCAATATTCAGATCACAGAATAATAAAATAAATTTTTAAGGAATCCAGTTGGATCCCTCCAACCTGTTTCCCTGCATCCACAGACGTTAGCACAATACCAATTCCACTTCGAGGTGGAATATCGCGGTATATGGGATTTAAAATAAATCATCCGCTATTATGCGGCGCATAGGGTCTCATCCGCTATAAAATGCGGGAATATCAAATCCAATATATACATATGCCAATATATATATATTGGTATATACTACTATATACCATATCAGATCAATCCAATCAAACAATTCAATCATTCATCCATATTTAAATTTAACCAATTAAATTTAAATAAAATTAAACTGAGTGAGATTAACTCACCTTTGACTTTTAATTTGCAATCTGATCCAAACTGGCTTGTCTCTCCCCGTTTTGTCCTTGTAAAAACATTAGATGATTTATTTATATGAACAAGTCGAAAAAATAAATTTCCATTTTATATATTTACTTAACTAATAATTTAATTAAGATAATTTTCCTTTTGATAAAATATCTTTATCAACTAAATAGCTAAACAAGCTTATTAAATAGACCAATACCCTAAATACATATATTTTTTTTATATATACCTGGTCGGTTAAAAGAGGTGAATTTGTATTATATATTATTTTATTTTTTTTGAAATTATTTATACATATATACTTATGAAAATATTCGTTATAGATTTTCAAAATCAAATTATAAAAATGCCCCCTTTTGAAACCTTATGTGCGTAATAAATATTTCTTTAAACTTTATGTTTATTTATTAAATTTAATTAACTAATCTGCAATTGCCTTGCTGTCACTATATTGATAAGTGAAATAAAAATCGGAAATCTCTTTATCAGTTTAGACTTAAGAAATGCTTAATTTTAAACATTTGAAATTAAGTTACAAACTCGAACAGGGAAACAACATTAAACAGATTATAAGTTGATTATTATTATCAATATTTTCCCACACATGATTTTTCAATTCAGTGAAAAACAATAGGGTAATATACCTGTAATTTAACCCTCGATTTCAACTAGCCGAAACCCTCCTTCCACGCGACGAACCACACTGTCGACGCCTCCACCATCGTAAATCCAAACCCTAGCCTCGCCGATCTTGCAAATTCGACTCGAGACCCACTACGGAGCTACCTCTTGACTTCGGCCATCACTGACACGCGACTTCGTCGAACATTAGCTTCCGCGACCCCCAACCCGATCGATCCACCCTCAACTGTACTAGACAACGAACGCCCCTCGCGAGATCGAGCAGCCTCGATTCCCACGAACCTTCCCACCATTGCGGCATCGCGAATCGATACCATCGCCGACCAATCCACGAGCATGCGAGAAGTTCCCCCGCTGCCACGAACCCCTAGCCCTTGCGAACGACTCCTCCTCGATGCCCCACTTCGAAGTCGCTGTGAACGATTTCGTGCTTCCTCCATTTTTATTTGCGAAGTCGATTTGAAAGAGAGGAAAAAAAAATCACGATTCATTTTGAAAAGGATAAAAGGATAGGGCTGGAACGAATTTTTAAACTGGAGAAAATGGTAAAGGAACGCGATCCCCTCTTTAATAAGTTCAACCATTAATTTATCTTCTTCGAAAAGCTTTGAACCAGATATTATTGAACGAGTCTGTACTTAAAGAAAGAATAGAGGGACAGGAAAAGATGTTTCGTGTGAAAAATTGTTTCTGCGTGTCGGCTACAATAGAGATAGGTTGGCTACAGAGAATACAGGGTGACCTGATGTAATGGATTTACAAATTTATATTTTTTTTTAAATTGAATTTTCGATAGAATTTCAACGCGTTTGTGTATCGTATGCTCACCCAACAACTCCAATTGCTACGAAAATTGAAATCCGATAATAATTCAATATTACTGATCCAATGGAGCTGGTTTCGTCGAATTTCGAGACTGTGCCTCGAAAGGCTATTTTAAATTCAATTTAAACAATAAAATTTCAAATCTGAACAAACGTTTTGAAATTCAAATTTTAAAAGTTTCATCACCTTCAATATTGACAATATAAATTTTCTGAACCTTTAAACTATTTTTAACTGGCTCAAAACTCAGGATTCTCTATTTTACCCTATTTTCGATTGTTTAATTCAATAATCTATCATCCAATAAATACTGTATATTTGAAAATAAAGTTAAAATTTAACCTTCGAATATTTAAAATAAATTAAATATTCTCATTTCAAATATACAAAAATTCCGGGTCGTCACATTCCTCCCCCCTTAAAAGAATTTCGTCCCCGAAATTACTAGTTAGGAAGAATGATTCTATTTTCGTTAACTATTTTCCCAATCCAAATAGTTTTTAACAATTAACTCCACAAATCTTTTTATCACAGACACATTATCTTTTCCCACCTTTCAAACTTAGCTATAAGTTTCTCAAACAATATCACTTACTTATCAATTCAAATTTAAATTTGAATTCAAATTTTAAATTATCAAAATTTTCTCAAAATTTTTCTAACTTCCTAAATTTTCGAAAAATTTGGCCAGCGTCTCCTTTGCGCGGCTAGCTCGGTACTACTACAAAATGGCTCTACGGCCTCTCAATCTCAAAAAGAAAACAAAAAGCCAAGTGGCTGTATCAAAAACCCAATCAAATTTCATATAGAAATTTAAATACATACCTTTTTGTCGGGCCATTAAATTTTATCCTCTAAAATCAAAAATCCCAATTTATCCATTGCTTTTATACACCTGTATATCCTACTAAGCAATAGTATTCAATTACAGTTTCAAAACCATCTTACACATATCTGTATACATTTTCAATATTGGTTTTACTTAAGCTCGTACGATGCACATATATCATTCGTACGCAATATCACATTCGATCGCTCACTAGATCACACAATCTCACTTCCGAACTAGTATCGTCCACCCGACTTCCTAGTGCGGACTCATATCTGGTTTCTTGATCGAAAACCGTCATTCTCCTTGCATAGTCATAACTACGATAGAGAATTACCAGAACCAACCAACAACCCATATCCAGGTTCGCCGTCGAAAATCGAGTGAAAAATCCTAATTCGGTTCGATAAAACTATCTCGAAATTCTGTGTTCGAATCTGGATCAAATAGCTATGCGAACAAATAATATACGTACACCTTACGTAATTAGCCCAATTGATTATGAACTATATCAATTCTCTTTTATTCACATTCATTTTGATTACATTCACTTATCCACAATTTTCTCATTTCACAACTTCAAATTTTAATTGTTATTCAATTATTCATCTAGAATAACTTTCCTCAATACCAAATTACTTAAGAATCTCACCATATTCCTTAAGTTCAAAATAAATATTCTACATACTGCTTATACTTATTTTCACTTCATTATTGAGGTTCATATCCATTTCTATTTACTCTTGTCTTTACAATTCCATTTGATTTCAATTTGGCTTTCACCCGAATATTTAATTAGTTGCACTTACTAATTAATTTAAATTTCAATTAACAGTTTATTCGCAAATTTCACTTCTTTAGTTCCTTCGATTTCACTTCACCTTACATTCACATTTGAATTAGATTTCAATATCCAGTTTCAATTTCATTTGCTTTATAAATTTAAATTATTTATCGTTAATGAAAATTCTCAAAATTTTCTAACTCCCAAAATTTACGGAAAATTTTGGCAAAGTCTCCCTTGTACGGAGGGACTTCTGCGATATCGCAGGATGCACAAATATATATACATCGGCCTCAGGCCGGAAATCACAATATATAACAATATAAACAGTTCATATCTCCTATTTGAATTTTTGCGTAGGCGTACCTTTTATTTTAGCATTTTTAAGCAAGCGGCTATTTATTTAAGCAATTAACGCAGTCAAAATTAGCCAAGCGGCTTCCCTGAACCTGTACTAACTCAATTTAAACAGTTAAGTGACAATATACAAATTTTATAACATTTCAATTCATTTCAATAGCTAAATCATGGGTTTTACAAGTCAAACTTGCCAAATAACACTTAAAAGTAATTTATAAAGTTTCAACCACCAATTTAATTGTTTTCACTCACTTCCAACCAATTTTAATGTCATTCCGTTCAATTCCATTGGTTCACAATTCAATTCCTTATATCCCATTCATTTGAATCCAAACGAACTTATATTTATTACAATTAATTCAAAAACCAATTATATTTACTTCCATTAATTCATAGAATTTTATTCGATTTCATTTTTAATTGATTTATTCAATTTATTTTACATTCCATAATCATATTCAATTTATTTAAATTCATTTATTAATCTTGGAACATTCCATAATATTTACAACGAATATTCATTTCATAATTCATTTACAAGCAAAATACTTGTCACATCAAATTTATATATGACTTGCATTTAACCGATTCAGGTTCATCCCCATATTTCATTTGCCAATTTATTATCTATTTATATTTCAATACTTGGTTTTTAATTCCAAATATCACTTCATTTAATTTCCTTGAGTTAAATTTATTTTATAATTCAAGTTTGAATCTTTCGTTTATTTTCCAATTCATCCAAAATATTTATTTTGGGGTTTCCATCCCACTTTCAGTTTTATATGTCACAACTTATGATTTTACACATTTCCATGGATTTTTTTATTCTTTCACAAGTTATTCTAATTTATTTATTCCAATCCAATTCCTTATCCAATTTATTCAGGTAAGAATCCAATTCCATTTAATAACTCAACTGGATTTTTATTTTCTTCCAATTCAACTTAACTCAGATTTATTTAATTCAATTCGATTCAATTTTATTCAAATACAACTGGATATTATTCTCAACCTATTCAATTAATTTCAATCCAGTCAAATTTTTATTTCCCAATCCAAGTTAAGTTCATTTTTAACTTTTCACTTTACAGGTTAATGCTAACATTCAAAGCTTATATTCCCTTCCTGATTTGAAAATCATTTCAAGTTATAAGCTTACAACTTATTTCATCAGGATTTCCCTTTTTAAACACCCGGCTTTTAGTTCCAAATCATTTTGGAAACTCCAACATCTCCAAATCACACTTCTCAAAAATTTAAACCAATCCTGGTTTTTATTTCCAACAAATTTCCTTTGAAAATTTCAAAAACAAAGAAAATTTTTCTAAGTAAATCAATTTGGCATCAATCCGTCACTCAGAAGTTCGAAAATAAATTCTGAAGATGCGGCCGTCATCCTCCGAATTATTTTTCAGCAACTGAAGTGAATTCATTGCTATACCCCTTTCAAAAATTTATTTGAAACAATTTCCTTTCCGAAATTCTTTTCAAAATAATAAGGCTATTATTTATCTTCAAACACTTTGAAAACACTTCCAAAATCTCCGGGTTTTAATTTACCAATTTGATTAAATCAAATTTTAACTATAATTCATTTGTACAATTTTATATTTATACAAATTTCCGTTGGTTATGTAAATCATTCTGATTTTACAATCTTACCATATTTTTTTCTTTAAATTTTATTTGTTAGAATATTTTAATCCAAACATCCAAATATATAATAATTTACAAAAATATTTCTTTTATATCAAAATACATTTTTCGGGTAAAATTATTTCATCTACCCGTTTCAAAACAATATTGTGTCGAATTGTTCTATTTAAGTGTTTAGAAACCCCTTCGATACAGTTGCGCAGACTGTGCCGACGAAGGTTCATATGCCACTCAATAAATCAACCAACACAATATAAAACCATTTTATATCCACTAACAAATACGCGCTCATATCTATTAATACACTCAAAATTCCCACCAGAGCCAAGGTTATCGCCAACCTTTGCTCTGATACCACTGTAACGACCCGAGGCAGCGGCGACCGGTAGGCTTTGCAACCATCCCAGACCCACCGTGGCATACAGTGATACCTCGAATTTGCTTTTACGGCCAGCCTCTCGACTCGCAACCAACCCAGGGCCTTCCTACCCAAAAGGGACATGTAGGGGTAAGAGTCTCCCGTTCGCCACCAAACCGCGAAGCGAGAACCCCCTATCATGCTGTAATGAAGCAAACCCGATCCCGGTCTCTTCGAAACGATCAGCGCATTTGGCCAATATTGATAGTCGGTTGTTTAACTATCAATTAACATCCATAACAACCATCAACAATCAATAATTTCTCCAAATTTTTTATATCCCTCAAATTATCTTCACAAGATATTATTTCCATTTCAATTCCCATTGGAAACAATTTCAAACTATATTCCTCTCACGGAATAATTTCCCAAATATTTATTTTCACTGGAATACCAAGTACAAACCATTTTAGATTTTTTTAAAAAAAATAAATTTTTAAAACTCTTTATTTTAAATATACTTTATAAAACACCTTTTTAAACTACTTTAATACTTAAGTTAAAATATATATTTAAAAACATTTAAAATAAAACCACTTTTAAAAATAAAAACAAATTTCCTTTAAAACATATTATCAATTCACTTTTATATCTACTACAATAATAGTTTTGAAAAATACTTACTCTTGAAATTTAACATTTAGAAATAATATATTTTCTAAAAGAATGATTTTTTTTAAAATAAAAATAAATCCTTTAACAAATATTTAAAATTGCTTTTAAAACAAATTGTACTTGGCTATCCAGAAAATACTTCTCTTTCACTTCTTTAAAAAAAAAATCATTATTTATTCTTAAACCAATTCTCCTTCCCTTATAAATTCCCATCCTGAATTTATATTTAAAATGCCCACCGACATTTATTTCATTTTATAAACCCAGTTTATAAATTTCCAAATTCTCATTTCTCTTTAAATTTCAAATTCCAAACATTTACATCAATTCTGCAATTGATTTCAAATTTGCTTTACTTTGGGATAAAATTTCCTTGTTTACTTTATTTATTTCAAATACCATACCCTTTTAAATTTTATTTCTCTAAACCAATATTACTTGAGTTTTCTAATCTTTATTTCTCCTTCATAAATTTAAATTTCTTTTTCTTGTATTTACTAAAATTCCAATTCTCTTTATTTTATCTTATTTACAATCCACTTTTAAATTTATTCCAATTTACTTAAATTATTATTCTTTATTTTCTTCAAAAATTCAATTCCATAGATTTTCAAAATTTATTATACTGGGAATTCAATCAACCACAACATCCAATATCAAATCATCACAGGATATCAATATTCAGATCACAGAATAATAAAATAAATTTTTGAGGAATCCAGTTGGATCCCTCCAACCTGTTTCCCTGCATCCACAGACGTTAGCACAATACCAATTCCACTTCGAGGTGGAATATCGCGGTATATGGGATTTAAAATAAATCATCCGCTATTATGCGGCGCATAGGGTCTCATCCGCTATAAAATGCGGGAATATCAAATCCAATATATACATATGCCAATATATATATATTGGTATATACTACTATATACCATATCAGATCAATCCAATCAAACAATTCAATCATTCATCCATATTTAAATTTAACCAATTAAATTTAAATAAAATTAAACTGAGTGAGATTAACTCACCTTTGACTTTTAATTTGCAATCTGATCCAAACTGGCTTGTCTCTCCCCGTTTTGTCCTTGTAAAAACATTAGATGATTTATTTATATGAACAAGTCGAACAAATAAATTTCCATTTTATATATTTACTTAACTAATAATTTAATTAAGATAATTTTCCTTTTGATAAAATATCTTTATCAACTAAATAGCTAAACAAGCTTATTAAATAGACCAATACCCTAAATACATATATTTTTTTTATATATACCTGGTCGGTTAAAAGAGGTGAATTTGTATTATATATTATTTTATTTTTTTTGAAATTATTTATACATATATACTTATGAAAATATTCGTTATAGATTTTCAAAATCAAATTATAAAAATGCCCCCTTTTGAAACCTTATGTGCGTAATAAATATTTCTTTAAACTTTATGTTTATTTATTAAATTTAATTAACTAATCTGCAATTGCCTTGCTGTCACTATATTGATAAGTGAAATAAAAATCGGAAATCTCTTTATCAGTTTAGACTTAAGAAATGCTTAATTTTAAACATTTGAAATTAAGTTACAAACTCGAACAGGGAAACAGCATTAAACAGATTATAAGTTGATTATTATTATCAATATTTTCCCACACATGATTTTTCAATTCAGTGAAAAACAATAGGGTAATATACCTGTAATTTAACCCTCGATTTCAACTAGCCGAAACCCTCCTTCCACGCGACGAACCACACTGTCGACGCCTCCACCATCGTAAATCCAAACCCTAGCCTCGCCGATCTTGCAAATTCGACTCGAGACCCACTACGGAGCTACCTCTTGACTTCGGCCATCACTGACACGCGACTTCGTCGAACATTAGCTTCCGCGACCCCCAACCCGATCGATCCACCCTCAACTGTACTAGACAACGAACGCCCCTCGCGAGATCGAGCAGCCTCGATTCCCACGAACCTTCCCACCATTGCGGCATCGCGAATCGATACCATCGCCGACCAATCCACGAGCATGCGAGAAGTTCCCCCGCTGCCACGAACCCCTAGCCCTTGCGAACGACTCCTCCTCGATGCCCCACTTCGAAGTCGCTGTGAACGATTTCGTGCTTCCTCCATTTTTATTTGCGAAGTCGATTTGAAAGAGAGGAAAAAAAAATCACGATTCGTTTTGAAAAGGATAAAAGGATAGGGCTGGAACGAATTTTTAAACTGGAGAAAATGGTAAAGGAACGCGATCCCCTCTTTAATAAGTTCAGCCATTAATTTATCTTCTTCGAAAAGCTTTGAACCAGATATTATTGAACGAGTCTGTACTTAAAGAAAGAACAGAGGGACATGAAAAGATGTTTCGTGTGAAAAATTGTTTCTGCGTGTCGACTACAACAGAGATAGGTTGGCTATAGAGAATACAGGGTGACCTGATGTAATGGATTTACAAATTTATATTTTTTTTTTAAATTGAATTTTCGATAGAATTTCAACGCGTTTGTGTATCGTATGCTCACCCAACAACTCCAATTGCTACGAAAATTGAAATCCGATAATAATTCAATATTACGGATCCAATGGAGCTGGTTTCGTCGAATTCCAAGACTGTGCCTCGAAAGGCTATTTTAAATTCAATTTAAACAATAAAATTTCAAAACTGAACAAACGTTTTGAAATTCAAATTTTAAAAGTTTCATCACCTTCAATATTGACAATATAAATTTTCTGAACCTTTAAACTATTTTTAACTGGCTCAAAACTCAGGATTCTCTATTTTACCCTATTTTCGATTGTTTAATTCAATAATCTATCATCCAATAAATACTGTATATTTGAAAATAAAGTTAAAATTTAACCTTCGAATATTTAAAATAAATTAAATATTCTCATTTCAAATATACAAAAATTCCGGGTCGTCACATAAACGACTTTAGGCTATTGTTCAAAGAAGAATGAATATTCTCTTACTGTTCCATCTTTAATATTCAAACAGTTAACTATGGTTATTACTTTACGATGGTAAACCTTCGTACAGAATATTATTATACCTTTTTGTACAAAAGGAATTGGTAGTATAATGGATTAATAGTTTGCTTGGTTATATAACCTTTACATTAATTGTAGTGAATGATAAGGTTATTTGAAGCGACATTAAAATTAGACAATATCGAGTGAGCAAAATGTAGAAGTTCACCTAGAAATTATAAAATTAAGTATCTAGAATGAGAATGAATGTGGTAAGAGATAAGTTACTGTCTTATATTCACTTTCTTATTTGTATTATACACACACACACACACATACACAAAGAGAAGCGCGCGCACACAAAATGTAAATTTTTGTGTGTAAGAAATTAATTTTAACGAGAACATTAATTTAGGTTTCAATGAACATGAGAAGGGAATATAAGCGTAGCGTAAATTGGAGGAGAAATAAAGAAATAAATAAAAAAAGCATCATAAATGGAAGATCATTGATTTCTATGACAATTAATGTGACATTGTTATTAAGAGTTCAACTGCTCAGGATTGTAGTTAAATAGCAGTGAAAGATAAGAGTATATAAAACGACATTTGAAGATATCATCTAAAATGAGGAAAATATGGAGGGAGTAAAATGTAAAAGTTCACCTAGAAATTGTAATAATTCAGTATTTGAATGAGAATGAATGTGGTAAGAGATAGGTTACTGTCTTATATTCATTTTTTATATATTTGTATAATTTGTATAATAGAATGAATATATACTCATACAATAGATTTTTATTATGTAAGTAAACAATTGTAGCGAGAAGATTAATTTAGGTTTCAACGGACATGAGAAGAGAATATAAATGTCGTATAAATTGGAGGAGAAATAAAGATATAAATTAAAAAAGCATCATAAATGGAAGATGGTTGATTTATGTAGCAATTAATGTGACATTATTAATTTAATTGTTCAAACGCTTGGTCTGTACTTTAGATAGTACTGAAAGGTAATAGTATATAAAAAGACATTAGTTAGATATATCATCTAAAATGAGAAAAATATCAAGGGAGTAAAATGTAAAAGTTCACCTAGAAACTGTACTAAATTGGTATTTGAAATGAGAATGAATGTGATAAGAGATATGTTATTATCTTATATTTACTGTCTTCTCTAACTAATAGAATAGTAAATGGAATAGATAGATATATGCAATAGATTTTCCTAATATAAGGAAATGATTTTAGTGAGATGATTAATGTAGTTTTTAATATATACAATATATTTTCCTCTAAAAGGAAATAATTGAGTGAGAATATTAATATAGGGCTCGATGGATGTGAGAAGGAAATATAAGTGTAATGTAAATTGGTGGAAAAATAAAGATATAAATTAAGAAAGCATCTAAATAGAATACCGTTGGTTTTTGTGACAACTAATGTGACAATATCAATTTAAAGGTTCAAACTTAGAACCATATTATAAAAGTAAAGAAAGACAAGAGTATGTAAAAAGACATCGGTGAGATATATAGTCTAAAACGAGAAAATATCGACGGAGTAAAATGTAAAAGTTCATTTAGATCGTAATAATTCAGTGTTTGGAATGAGAATAAATGTGGTGAGAAATAATTTATTGTCTATTAACTTTTTTAATGTGACAATGTCAATTTAAAGAGTCAATGTTTAGGACTATATTGTAAAAAGTGGAGAAAGATAAAAGTATATGAAAGACATTAGAATGACAAGGGTATTCAAATAATTATTTGTAATTAAATTCTCATATTGATGACAATTAATTATTTTAATTATGTTTCTGTAATAAGTTTGGAAAAATGGATGTTTATTTTATTGCATTTAAAAGTGGCTTACATGCATAAATATTTCCTAAAAACCACTTTCTTTTTTCTTTTAATGATCAATATTTATGCATTGCATTCTCTATTTGATGTTGTAGTTAATATATGAAGAGGTTGAAAGGGCATTGAACTTTGTAACAACTTATGAATATACCAAGTAGTAAAAGTTATTTTGCATCCAAAATTAGAAAATTAATAATGGCAATTACTGAAAGATCTCCAAGAGTGGGATAGGGTTCAAGCATCATGAAGTTATAAAAGCAAGCATAGACACATTTTCTTATTATGTTTACATTTAATTAGCATATTAATGGTAATTAATTAATTTAATTAACTTCATAATTCAATTAATTTGAATTTGAATTTAAAATAATCAATAAGTATCTTAATTTACTTTCACCTTCTGTTATGTATACCAACAAAGATATAATTTGTAATGACCCGTATTTTTAACTATTTTAAATTATTAAATTTAATATAATTACTGAATAAAAATGGTTAGAAATAAAAATTTAATGATTTATTAATGTAATTTATTGAATATGAACCTGAATAAAATTTTGAAATAACCAATTTCGAAGATTTTGGCAATAACAAGTATTGAAATGAAATTCTATGTATTGAATGTGTTTATAATCAATAGCAAGAATTGAATAATAAATGTTGAATTACTGTAAAATGAAAGTGGTTGTTTTATTATTTGGATTCGTTTAAAAGTTAATTTTATAAGTTAAATAACTTATATTTAAAATACGGTGATCTATTGGATAATTGAATTGTTTAAATTTAATATTGGAAATTATTTAAATAATTGAATCCTGAATTTAATATGAATGAAAATGATGTTGGAAGTTGATTTAAATTTTATTTAAATAAGAATGGAAATTGTTAACTTTAAAATTGAATTTAAAAGTGAATAAATTTATTTTGGAAATTATTTGTTTTAATTAACGTGTGAAAATAGCCATATTGGCCACTGTCTCGGATTTCGACGAAACGAGTTTCATCGGATCCGTAATAGTGAATTATTATAGGATTTCAAGTTTCATAACGATCAGACTCATCGTTTGGCCGTGCGTGCTTGAATCGCGTAGAAATTAATTAAAGTAATTTAATTAAAATAATTTGATTTTGAAAAGCTATCTTTTGAATATGATGGAATTGGCTCCTGATATATATTCCATTGTGTTCGGAATAGGGGTATAACAACAGAACGCCAGGCTGCTCGGTTCGTTTTGAGTTCGAAATTTTCGCGGATGGATCGGGTCGGAAATTTTTATAATAGGCCGTTCCATTTTCTTTTTCGCATAACCAAAACCTAGGAATTTTGGTCACGCTTCCCTCTGCGATTAATGGTTGAAATCACTCAATCTTCTCTCCTAATTTTCTCTCAATCCGTTCAATGAAATCGAATGCCGCCAAAAGGAAAGATGTAGAGCACGGTGAGCTCTACCTATCCAACGGTTGGATCGTGGCGAAGCATCACGAGATCGCCAGAATCGAGGAAAAAGGGGCACATGGTTTTTGTTATTTTCCTCATCGACGGTTTGGTTTTGCGGGACCGGGTTCAGGCGGGGGAAGAGCAGCGCGAGGCGATCGTGGTGGTATATCCCGACGGAGATCTGGACGTCGGCGTGGTGGCGTGCACGGTGAGGGTCAGGTCGTGATATTGGTTTCTCGGCTTAGGGTTACACGATCAAGAGAGAGAAAGGGGCGAAAGCGTGGTGGGCCTGAACACGTGAGGAAGATGAGGTTTTGTTTTTTTTAGTTAATTATTTTGTTGATTATGTTTTTATATCGTTATATTAATAAAATAATAACTTTTTCATACGATGTCCGATTCGAACGAAACAAGTCACATTGGAATCATATCGTCGTCTATGACATAGAATTGAATTAAAATTTATTTGAAGCTGAAATATTTTCAGTTTCAAATAAAGGTGAGTCTTTTATAATGCTCACCAATAACTAAAATATTCCGATGTTAGTTAAATTGAAATTATGAGGTAATTTAATTTTACCGACTGTTGTTTGGTAATTTAATTGACATATAAATGGAGCTGTTAGGGATTAAGATTGACAGTTAAGTGAAATTGGAATTAAATTGTCAGTTAAAAATTTGGTATTTAATAACTAGTTAACTGCCTTGATTTGTTGGATGATTTGGATGTTGATTGTGATGGATGGCTATTAGTTGATATTTTGGATGAAATGATGTTTATTTATTTTTATATATTCTTTCTATTATTTGACAGTATATAAACTGTTATTTGAATTATTTCAAATAAATTAAGAAATAGGTTGAAGTGATATATACCTATGACACTTTGATTTGGATTGAAATGATATATGTCCATCTCTGAAATCAAAATCAAAATAACTGATCACTTGGCCATAGGATAGAAAATTATATACGAACATCGGATTGGTTAAATCAGATGGTTTTAAATTCTTGAATTTGCATTTATTTGAATGATTACGATTTAAAGAAATAAAAATTGAATTTATGAGGATTGAATTAATTTCGAATTCGAGTTTTGAAATGTTGAATTTTAAATCTGTTAAAGAAATTGTTCAAAGAATTTATTTTGAAATGTGAACTAAAAATCGACATATAGCTTGAATTAAGAAAATTGAATTGTTTTAAAGGTTTGTACTTTTACTCAAACTACGAATTTATTTAAGTAAAAGTGATATAAATGGATATTCCTGAATTTGGGTTGAAATTGAATTATTTAAATATTTGAACCTTAGATTGAATATTGTAGTTTAATTTGATTTAAGTGATTTAAATCAGTAAATTGAAATTGTACTTGGAATTTATATAAACTGAAATGGATTAAAATTGAGAATTGAATTGAAATTTAAACCATTGAATCGAATCGTGAATTTGAAGTTAAAATGAACGTTTCAAAATTGAAATAAATTTGAATTGAAATTAAAATTGAAGTTAATTCAAATTGAAATCGGAATTGAATCAATTTGATAGAAATTTGGGCTGGGTCCAGATTTATTGAATTGGGAAGAGATAGTTTGACTTGAAACTATTTTTGAAATAAATTATTTTAATATAAACTGTTTAAAAATCTAGCTTTTTAAATATTCAAATTATTTTGATTTTCCAAACTATTTTCCTATAAAAAACATTTTAATATCTATATCATTTTGTCAAACTATTTTAATTTTTTTAACTATTTAAAACTATTTTCTAAAAATTCAAATTGGTCAAAGTGGTAACTGTTTATGTTTAAATCATGGATATAAATGCGAATTGGGTTAAAATGAAGTTATAACCTAAGTTGAAATTTGAAATGGAAATTTGAATGAAAATGATTTCCAAGTGAAATTGACGTAATTTAAGTAAATATGAATATTTTGAAATAAATGATATTTCGAAGTGACTATGATATCCAGTATGAATCATTTTTGAAATATAAAGAACCAACCGGTGTGTAAAACGACGTTTGGTTATTAAAGAGACCAGAGCTTCTTATTAGCATACTCTCTATCAAGATTGGAACCATTTTAACAATTGTGTGCACGGAGGAGACTCCAAAATGATGTGGTTGGATTTGGTGTATGTTGATGGATTTGAAGAAAGAGAACGATGATGGATAGACCCCGACACTAGTACCAATTTGAAATGACTAAAACAGGACGGCTTGACAGGGCCAATGAGGCTAATTACCTCTAGCGGATATCTGTTCTTCAATTTTCTTCTTAGACTTGGTCCATATTATTACTGTTGATGTTGGTTTGGATTGGTGCACCTTGATTTGGGATGACCTCCCTTTTGACTCGATATGGGATGGATGGACGCGGTGGGCGATCCTGGCTACGATGCGTTACCACCAGCCCTGCGACCCAAACTGGTAGTATCCTACCTTGGGCATTGTCTCACGTACCTTGTCATACTTTTATCCTTATACGAGACCACTACGAGTTTGGTTTGGTGTTGTCGTATCATGGTGCATCCTATCCCCCGATGTGCTGCTGGGACGTTATATGCAAACTGTACGACAATGCTTCAAAACGCGTTAAGGAGGATTAATGCAAACCCTTAACGCTAAGAAAAATATTTATTTTACTGATTTGACATTACATATATAGCGTATTCTACTATATACAGATATTCTGACGGATCCTTAAGAGATGGAAAATCCTGTAACATCTCTTGAGTTATTGCACACACGTTATACACTGGATAGGAGATGTAAAATCCCATAAACATCTCTGATGCTATTACACTCTTGTTATATGTGATATTGATTTGACTCACATAAGGATATTTTAGTCCTGACTCGAGTGTTTTGTCTTTTCATTACGCTCGGGTCAGCCCTGAGTTTTCAACGTATTGAAGATTATTCTCTGGAGGATAAAGACGAAGATCGGTATATTATTATTACTAGTATTATTCCCTGCATCATGTTGTTCTAGCTGCATTATTCTATTATTCTGTTATATATATAACTTTGATTTAAGTTGTAAAATTATAATCAAATGTATAATATAAACAGCTTGATGAACTTTTTATTTGATTATTATATTTTATCATTCTGCTACGAGAATCTGTATTTGTTTTCTTCTTTTCTTATTTTTCTTAATTAACCCATTGATTATCTGTGTTCCGGATTGTTTGAGTTGAACATGAGTGGATTATTGTCAATTTAAACCATCTGAAATGTGGGTCGTCACAATTGGTATCAGAGCTTTGGTTTAGCGATAACCTTAGCTTTGTGGGGTTTGGCTCATTAGAGATAGGTTAGTAATACCCTAGAATGAGTTTGTTTAAGTGTATGTATATATATGAGAGAGCGCACTTGTTAGCATTATAAAATGTTTTATATTGTGTTTACTTATTTATTGAGTTGTTTATGAAGCTTGGTCGGTGCGTGGTACGCCATGTTATCGATAGGGGTTTCTAAACACTTAAACAAAATATTATGAATGAATGTTGTTTGTTAGGAGATGATAATATTTAGTTATCGTCGATTACTTGTTGAATTAAACAAAAAACGAATACTTTATGAACTCTACTTCACGAAGGTTCGATAATTAAATTGAATTGAAATCTAATTACAATAAGAATTGTTTGAAATAACAAAGATGTAAATTAACAGAATGTTTTCATAATAAGGTAATGGAATTGTATAAGTATATTTATAATATAGCTTATAAATAGAAAGGATTTAAAAGCTGAGAATTTTAGAATTTATATCCTGTTGCTTTCAAAATTGTTTTCAAAGGCTTCAAAATTAATAATAATATTATTTGAAAGTGTTCTGAATAGAAATATATTCTGAAAAGATTTTTGAAAGAAATAAAAGCAATGAACTCGCCTTAGTCGCTGGAAAATAATTCCGGGGATGGCTGCAGCGTCGCCAGTATCTATTCTTGAGATTCTGAGTGAGAATTGCTACTAAAAGAAATTTATTTCCTGTTAAAATAAGTTTGATCGTGAAAAAAAAATTCCAAGTATGATTTGATAAATATTTGAAAATAGTTTTTAAACTTATAAATTGAAAATAGTATGATAAGAAATAAGTTTATAACTTATGAATTTGAATAGGAAAGTAAGACCGAATTTTAAAAATTGTTGAACATTTGGTTAAGCAAACAAAAGAAAATTTGAATTTAAGATATGAAATAAAAGAATTAACCTAAGAAATGTTAAATAAATTGAGTTATGAAATGAAGTGAATAAAATGAGTTTAACTCAAGATAGCTTAAATGGAAGTGAATTGTATTTGAAATGAATTGGATAAAATAATGAAATGAAATTTTAAGTGAATAAGTTGTATAACTTATAGATCTGAGTAATATTAAGCTAAAAACAAATTTTAAATTTGTTGAATGTGAATGATAAGAAAAGAAAAATTTTAACTTAAACAAAGTTAAATAGACTGAGTAATGGATTAAATGAAAAAAAGTTTAACTTAATAAAGATTAAATGAATTGAACTAGAATTGAATAGAACTAGATGAATTACTAAAGAGAATTAATTCCACTTAAGCTATAAAATGAATTAATAGAATGAATACGAACTTGAATTATAAAATGAAATGCAAATTGGGTATGAAAGAAATTGAATGAGAATAAATGAGTGTAAGTAAAATTTATATGAGTAATTGAACTTGATTTAAATTGGATGTAAATAAATTGAATGCAAATGGAATGAGTTTTAATAAATTGAATGTTAACTAATTGAATATGAAATAAGCGAATGTTAAATAAAGAATGTTATACACTTAGTAATGTTCTAAGAAATGTTAAATGAATAATTTAAGTAGTAAAAAGAAAATACTGTTTAGATATGAACTCAAGAAAAGGTAAACAAATAATAAATTAAATCATATCTTTGTAAATTTTTTGTAAAATAAAAGAATAAATTTGCAAAGGATGTTTTAAGATGTAGTTGTAGCTTTCTGAGATAACTATGATTCGAATAATATTGTGTAAAAGAAGATACATCTTTATAAAATGATTATAAACTTAAGAAATGATTAATGAAATAAGAAAGTTGAAATTTAAATTATGAAATGAAATTATACTTAAGTCAAGTTGAATGGAATGAAATAATGAATTAAGTTAATGAAATGAATTATAAGATGAAAGTTAACTTAAGAAAAGTCGAATGAAATTGATTGTGATGAAAAGAAAAAAATTATTAATATGAATTTGAGTTATAAAATAAAATTTACTTACATAAAGCTAACGATATGAATTAGTGAAATGAACTAATGAAGTGAAAATGAATTAATGTGAACTTAAGTTATGAAGTAATAATGAACATGAGTTGTGTTATATAAAATGTTTATAATAAACTTAAATGGTTTTATGAAATGGTTTATAAATGATATTAGTTTTAAAGAGAATATACTAAGTGGTAATGAAGAAAAATTTAACTTAAATAAGATTAAATGAAATGATTTATAAAAGTGGTCCACGAGTGAATTTATATGAAATGTGTTAAACAAAAAGTGAAATAATTAAAATTTGAATAAATTGAATGTAAATGAAATGGATGTGAATAAATTGGAAGTAAACCAATTAAATGTTAATAAAGAATGGATGTTAATAAAAAATGATAGTGTATAGATTAAAAATTTACATTGGAAATGTAAATTGATAGTTACGAATTAATTGGAAGAATATTAATTGTTGAATAGGTTCTTTTGTTTTAAATCATTGCTATTACCGCTTTTGGCTGCATATGATTGTTATGGTTGTGTATTTGTGCTCATGCTTATGATTTGGATTTAGAATTCATGTTATATGGTTCTATTAAACTCATACCCGTTTTTATATTTTTTATAAGTGTCTAATATTCTAATTGAGTTGAGATAGGTACGTACGAAGACCGTTTGGACATATATGCGGTTTGATTTGCTTTTGTTTGCTTAATATGAGCGAACTCGCCCATATTATTAATAAGAAGTACATATCTCGGATTACATACCATACTTTTATATTTTTCCCTACAGGATGCTTCATTACTGAGATGATATATATATTGTATTGTAAAATTTTACGATCGAGCCGCACAAAGGAGACACTGCCGAAATTTTCCGTAAATTCGGGTGTTAGAAAAATTTTAAGATTTTAAATTTTTATAACTTATTTTTATAAATAAGTTGTAATTCCCATAAAGCCAATCAGAGTGGCATAGTGGAAGCGTAGTATAGGTTTTCAAATAAGATTTTAAATTTTTTAAATTAATTATTTTGAGTAAAATATATCGTATGTTAAATTTCTGACTTGACCCCTTTTCGAGGACGAAAAGTTTTAAGTGGGAGAGATTGTAATGGCCCGTATATATAACTATTTTAAATTATTAAATTTAATATAATTATTGAATCAAAATTGTTAGAAATAAAAATTTAATGATTTATTGATGTAGTTTATTGAATATGAACTTGAATAAAATTTTGAAATAACCAATTTCGAAGATTTTGGCAATAACAAGTATTGAAATGAAATTCTATATTATGAATGTGTTTAAAATCAATAGCAAGAATTGTAATAAATGTTGAATTACTGTAAAATGGAAGTGGTTGTTTTATTATTTGGATTCATTTAAAAGTAAATTTTATAAGTTAAATAACTTATATTTAAAATATGGTGATTTATTAGATAATTAAATTTTTTAAATTTAATGTTGGAAATTATTTAAATATTTGATTCCTGAATTTAATATGAATGAAAATGATGTAGGAAGTTGATTTAAATTTTATTTAAACAAGAATGGAAATTGTTAAATTCTAAAATTGAATTAAAAGTAAATAAATTTATTTGGAAATTATTTGTTTTAATTAACGTGTGAAAATAGCCAATTTGGCCATTGTCTCGGATTTCGACGAAACGAGTTTCATCGGATCCGTAATGGTGAATTATTATAGGATTTCAAGTTTCATAGCGATACGACTTATCGTTTAGCCGTGCAAGCTTGAGACGCATAGAAATCAATTAAAGAAATTTAATTAAAATAGTTTGATTTTGAAAAGCTATCTTCTGAATATGATGGAATTGTCTCCCGATATATGTTCCATTGTGTTCGGAATAAGGGTATAACGTATAGATTGCCAAGCGACACGCTTCGTTTGGAGTTCGAAATTTTCACGGATGGATCTGTTCGGAAATTTATATAATAGGTCGTTCCATTTTCTTTTTCGTGTAACCAAACCCTAAGAATTTCGGCCGCACTTCCCTTTGCGATTAATGGACAAAATAGCTCAATCCTCTCTCCTCATTTTCTCTCAGTCCGTTCAATGAAATCAAATGCCGCCAAAAGGAAAGATGTAGAGCACGACGAGCTCTACGCATCCAACAGTTGGATCGTGGTGAAGCGTCATGAGATCGCCAGAATCAAGGAAAAAAGGGCACTCGGTTTTTGTTATTTTCCTCGTCGATGGTTGGGATTTGCGGGGCCAGGATTCAGGCGGGGGAAGAGCGGCGTGTGGCGACCGCGGTGGTCTGTCCCGATGGAGATCTGGACGTCGACGTGGAGGCGCGCGTAGTGAGGGTCGGGTCGCGATATGGGTTTCTCGGCTTTGGGTTACGCGATCAAGAGAGAGAGGGGAGGAAGCATGGCGGGCCTGAACACGTGAGGAAGATGAGGTTTTGATTTTTTTAGTTAATTATTTTGTTGATTATGTTTTTAATTATATCGTTGTATTAATAAAATATTAACTTTTTCGTACGAGGTCCGATTCGAGCGAAATAAGCCGCGTTGGAATCGTATCGATGTCGTTTAAGACATGGAGTCGAATTGAAATTTATTTGAAGCTGAAATATTTTCAGTTTCAAATAAAGGTGAGTGTTTTATAAACGCTCATGAATTAGTAAAATATTCTAATGTTATTTAAATTGAAATTATGAAGTAATTTGATTTTGTTGACTGTTGTTTGGTAATTTAATTGACATTTAAATTGACATATGAACTGAGCTGTTAGGGATTATAATTGACAGTTAAAGTGAAATTGGAATTAAATTGCCAGTTAAAAATCTGATATTTAATAATTAGTTAACTTCATGATTTGTTGGCTGATTTGGATGTTGATTGTGATGGATGACTATTGGTTGATATTTTGGATGATTGGATGTTTATTTATTTTTATATATTCCTGTTATCACCATGTATATTATTTGACAGTATATAAACTGTTATTTGAATTATTTCAAATAAATTAAGAAGTAGATTGAAATGATACATACATATGACGCTTTGATTTGGATTGAAATGATATATATCCATCCCTGAAATAAAATCGAAATAACTGATCACTTGGCCATAGGATAGAAAATTATATATAGACATCGGATTGATTAAATTAAATGGTTTTAAATTCTTGAATTTGAATTTATTTGAATGATTATGATTCAAGGAAATAAAAATTGAATTTATGAGGATTGAATTAATTTCGAATTCGAGTTTTGAAATTGTGAATTTATAATTTGTTAAAGAAATTGTTCAAAGAATTTATTTTGATATGTGAAGTAACAAATCAATATATGACTTGAATTAAGAGAATTGAAATTGTTTTAAAGGTTTGAACTTTTACTCGAACTTCGAATTTATTTAAGTAAAGGTGATATAAATGGATATTTCTAAATTTGGCTTGAAATTGAATTATTTTAAAGATTTGAATCTTAAATTGAATATTGAAGTTCAAATTTGATTTAAGTGGTTTAAATCAGTAAATTGAAATTTTACTTGGAATTTATATAAACGGAAATGTTTTAAAATTGAGAATTGAATTGAAATTTAAACTATTGAATCGAATCGTGAATTTGAAGCTAAAATGAACATTTCAAAACTGAAATTAATTTGAACTAAAATTGAAATTGAATTTAATTCGAATTGAAATCAGAATTGAATCAATTTGATGGAAATTTGGACTGGGTCCAGATTTGTTGAATTGGGAAGAGATAGTTTGAGTTGAAACTATTTTCAAAATAAATTATTTTAATATAAATTGTTTAAAAATCTATCTTTTTATATATTCAAATTATTTTGATTTTCCAAAATATTTTCCTATATAAACCATTTTAATATCTAAACCATTTTAATTTTTTAACCATTTAAAACTATTCAAACTATTTTCTAAAAATCTGGTCAAAGTGCGAACTGTTTATATTTAAATCATGGATTTAAATGCGAATTGGGTTAAAATGAAGTTATAACCTAAGTTGAAATTCGAAATGGAAATTCGAATGAAAATGATTTCTAAGTGAAATTGACGTATTTTAAGTAAATATGAAGATATTAAAATAAATGATATTTCGAAGTGAATAAGATATTTTGATATCCAGTATAAATCGTTTTTGAAATATAAAGAACCAACCGATGTGTAAAACGACGTTTTGTTGTTAAAGAGATCGTGGTCTCTTATTAGCATACTCTCTGTCAATATTGGAACCACTTTAACAACCATGTACGCGCAGGAGACTCCAAAATGAAGTAGTTGGATATGGTGCACGTTGTTGGGTTTGAAGAAAGAGAACGATGATGGATAGACCCCTGCACTTGTGCCAATTTGAAATGACTAAAACAGGACGGCTTGACAGGGCCAATGAGGCTAATTACCTCTTGCGGACATCCGCTCTTTGATTTTCTTCTTAGACTTGGTCCATACTATTAATTTTGATGTTGGTTTCGATTGGTGCACCTTGATTTGGGATGACCTCCCTTTTAACTCGATATGGGATGAATGGATGCGGTGGGCGGTCGTGGCTACGATGCGTTACCACCAGCTCTGCGACCCAAACTGGTAGTATCCTACCTTAGGCATTGTCTTACGTGCCTTGTCATACTTTTATTCTTATACGAGACCGCTACGAGTTTGGTTTAGTGTTGTCGTATCACGGCGCATCCCTATCCCCCGATGTGCTACTGGGGCATTATATGAAAACTGTACGACAATGCTTAAAAACGCATTAAGGAGGATTAATGTATAGCCTTTATGCTAAGTAAAATATTTATTTTACTGATTATACATTACATATATAGCGTATTCTACTATATATATATATATATTGACGGATCCTTGAGAGACAGAAAATCTCGTAACATCTCTTGAGTTATTACACACACGTTATACACTGGATAGGAGATGTAAACCCCATAAACATTTTGACGCTATTACACTCCTTTTATATGTGATCTTGATTTGATTCACATAAGAATATTTTAGTCCTGACTCGAGTGTTTTGTCTTTTCATTACGCCCAGGTCAGCTCTGAGTTTTCAGTGTATTGAAGATTATTCTCTTTAGGACGAAGATGAAGATCGGTGTATTATTACTACTTGTATTATTCCCTACATCATGTTGTTCTGCTACATTATTCTATTATTGTGTTGTATATATAACTCTGATTTACGTTGTGAAATTATAACCAAATGTATAATATAAACAGCTTCATGAACTGTTTATTTGATTATTATATTTTGTCATTCCGCTATGAGATTCTATATTTGTTTTCTTCTTTTCTTATTTTTCTTTATTAACCTTTGATTATCCGTGTTTCAGATTGTTTGAGTTGGACATGTGTGGATTATTGTCGATTTAAACCTTTCAAAATGTGGGTCGTCAAATATTTATTCCCATGTTGGAACTTATTATTATGCAAAAAATTTATATCAATAACAGTCTACGAATTGAACTGAATTTCATATCATTTGTTTACTTTCTGAATTATCTTGATTCCTAATGAATTTGTTATAAGATTTATAATTTTAAATTTTCCATATTCGTTTCATAAGCATGAACGACAATTGGTTAAATTAAAAATTATTTATGCTTTCGATTTAAGCATAATGTAATATTTGGTTTTATAAATGCATTAAGTTTCTAAAATTCTTACTTTCGACTTTATCCAATTTTAAGACTATAAAAAATACACTTAATTTTGAAAATAGTAATACATTTATTAGAGAATATGTGTAATTTAATTGATTTAATTTTAAAAAAAAAACTGGACCATTATCGGATTCCATTGACAATGATAAATATTAAAGTTATAGCTATAGGCCTAAAGCTACTTCAGGTTAGTTTGAAACTTTACATATTTATTTCTTAGTTGAATATTAATTTGATAAATGGTTTAGTCTATCATTAAAAGAGGAATGAATATTCTCTTATTATTCCATCTTTAATATTCAAGTATTAACTATAACTAAACTCTCAAATTGATGGCAATTGATTATTTTAACTACCATTGAATAGAGTTGATTTTAGAATCAATGTGTAATAACTAATATAATTTAGTATACATGTAACATTAAATTCAAATTGTTATAATTGCCTACTTATAGGAATGAAGGGCGGGTTGGGATGGGTGTTTTATAACTTGGACCCATTACGTTTTTTAAACCTCGCCTCATACCTGCCCTATAAACCCCCCGCGGGTTTGGATTTTTGCCCTGTGACGAACGGGATTTTTGACCCTCAGAAATCGACACTAATACATCTTCGATATTCACGTGCCACAAATACAAGTGTTGGAAAACCCAATCGTTAAAGGAAAGAAGAAAACAAAGATAGAACAGAATCTTGCATGAATGGAATAACATATATATATATATATATATATATATCTATATGTATATCTTTACAGCAGAAATTTTAAATATATTTATCAGAGTCTATCGTATAAATCAGCCTACATGGTTATAAATCTCCATCCTTATAAATGTTGAATACAATCAATAAACTAATGCAGAGGGAATGGAAATGAAGGACTATCTACATGAACATCTTTAGCTCCGGACATCAAGCCCCATCACAATGCTCCAAGTTAAACTTGACTACTTGAATACTCGAAAAATTAGGATACCCAGAGTTTAAAGGAAAAATATGTAACAACCCGCATATCTATCGATTTTATATTTAAATATTTTATTTAAATATTTTATCGTTAGTCGGATGTTAGTCCGAAAAGCTACTTTTTGCATACGGTCAAATTAGGACTCGAGACCACTTCCATTGAGTTCAAAATGACGTTTGCGATCTTTTTGAGTGTAAACTTCGATATGTTTGGAGATAGTGAAATTTTCAACACTTTTTCCCGCCTTTGACTTTGGTTTGGACTGCACCCCTTTAGTTCAGCCCAACCATCTTCTTCACTCTATCAAAACACTTCAAGCTTTGTCCAAAAATGGTGGTGGGAAGTGGAAATTAAAACTCCAAACACAAATTCTATTGCAAATCCGAGATTCAACATCAAATTCACGTGAAGACCATTGATTCAAGCTTGTTGGTGTTCTTGCTTTGCTCTCAAATCTCCATCTTCATCAAATTCCGTGAAAAGGTGAGATTTTTAGTCTCACATCTTGCTTAAATTGTCATTGGACTGTTGGGAATGATCCCCTATTGCATTTGCATCAACATTTGCATTTGGTTTGGATTGGATTGGCGAAAAACTTCAATTTTCAGCGTTTTGGTGATTTTTCTGGCCTTAAGTCGTTTCTGGCCTTCGCTGAGTCGTCCACGAGTTAAGTCTAAGTCATGAGTCGTTCACGAGTTAAGGGCTTAAGTCGCGCGCGTGTATTTCTGTTCGCCTGGCTTGAGTCGTTCACGAGTTAAAGGCCTGAGTCGTTCTCGAGTTAAAGTGTTAAGTCGTTCTGGGTGTTCTGCCTTCGCTAGGTCGTTCGCGAGTTAAGTGATAAGTCGTAGCTCGTATTTGAGCTTAAGTCGTAGCTCGTATGGCTCTTAAGTCCTAGGTCGTTGGCTTTTAAACCGTTAAGTCGTATGACCTTAAGTCGTAGGTCGTCCCCGACCTAACTCCACTAGGTCGTTCCAGCCTTAGCTCGTAGCTCGAATAGAGGCTTAAGTCGTAAGTCGTTCGCGAGTTAGTACTTGGTCGTTTGACCTGTTTTTCCCTTAGGTCGTTCGACCTGTTCTTCTGCTAAGTCGCGTGGCATTCTCCACTTAGGTCGTATGACCTTATCCCTTAAGTCGTAAGTCGCTTGCCTCCCTTAAGTCGTAAGTCGTTCGCGAGTTAGTACTTGGTCGTTTGACCTGTTTTTCCCCTAGGTCGTTCGCGAGTTAGTACTTAGTCATTTTACCTGTTCTTCAGCTAGGTTGCACGGCAGTCTTCCCTTAGGTCGTATGACCTACTTCTCCTTAGGTCGTTGGACCAGCTTGCCTTCACTAGGTCGAACCCCGTATTACTCTGCGTAGGCAATCTTATCTGACAAAGCATTTATCAGAATTTCTACTTTGATGGTTTTGGGATTGACTTCTTTGGACTTTACTCACGTCTTCGAACGTGAATTGATTTGTTTCTACAATCGTTTTATGACTTGTCATTTTAAAAGATATATGAAGGTTTCAATACTAATAGTAAATATCAAAACTCTTTCATCAAAGCGATTTCAACACTATTTTAAATATCAAAAGTTCGTTCTCTCAAACCGATTTTCAATCTACTAGTATATACAAGCCTTTACTTCACTCGAATGAGAAATCGACTTAAACGACTTAGTAAAACGAGTGGTATGAAACGCTTGCGTTCACTTCGTCGGTTAGCTCTTGGACTTGTTCGATTGAACCCTTTTAGTGACAATTTCCTAGTGAAGATTTACAGCTTGTTCGTAAATATTTAAGTTAAGCAAGTGGTTATGGGACATGAAGCTAAACTCATATATTTACTAGCTTGGTGTGATTGACACTTCCTTATGATCATGACGATCATTTTTGTGATTTAGACTAGCGATTGAGCGATGTCTCTTTGTCTACGTGGGAGACTATACCCCGATTATGTGATGTTTCGCCATCACATTTCCTACGGTCTTCGGGCCATTCCTGTGTGAAAATTTAATGGATAGCTTCCATGAGATATCATCTCGTCATGTGTTTACGCGTAGGTGAGTTTTCATGCTCCCATTCATGTGTTAGGCCTCCCCCCCTTTTATGTGTTTTCTGGATTTCTGATGATGATTTCTGGAATTTTGTGCTTCACCAATTTTCATGATTTTCATTGATATGACATCAGTTTTTGTGCATTGGTGAATTCATGTGTTATTGACTTGTTATGAATACAAGTTTAGGGTATGATACCCTATTTTATCTTTGAGAAGATTCTTGTGATATTGATTAATCTTTTGTTGATTATCATTTACATACTTATAGTAGTATGTCGCTATGGTTATTACATGTTCATGTCATGCCTTTTACTGTATACCATATCATCTGATATTTATAGTTAGACTGATTCGTTTATTATTTTCTTATAAATAATACTCGGGTCAGACCGAGATGTTACAGGTGCTTCTGCTTGACTTCTCTTCAGGATTATTCTGACTTTTGGCTAACTACCTAGATTAGTAGTTTTTGGATGTACACCTTTGAGATATAGACTCTATGTTGTGTACTTATTCTTTTGTATAGCACGTGATGCTATTCTTTTGTATTATCGTGGATCTTTCCGACCACTACTCTGATGTACACTTTCATGTGATATATATTTATTCATATCTTCTTCCGCCTTTGTGATATGGATGTCTGTGACTGATTTATGTTATGATTATTTCTATGTTTGTTTCCGAAGATTATATATAGCCACCGTGTGATAGCTTTGTGTTTGTATCGGTATGTCGGATTTCCTCCTTAAAAGATATGCATTCTATTCTATCTGACGTATCGATGCTCGCACAAAGAAGTTACATGGATGGTCGCTCCTCCACAGCCTTATTCTCCGCGCTAATTGACAGCACTACATCGTAGTGTTCTTGGTTAGCGTGGGTATAGAGGTGGGGCGTCACAAAATAAATAAACTCCGGGTCAGTCATGGGACCGGTGTGAGAAACTCAAAAATAAGGGTATTGGAAAACAAACGTGTGTCTAACAGATGTTAGATTATTTTGTTATATTGTCCGGTAGGCCCGGGTCAGCTAAAGATTAGTAGTAAGCCAAACAAAACTATAGTATTCAGACAGATAGTCCATTTGTTACCTGATATGTATGTCTACATAATAATGCTTTACAGTTTTAACCATTTTTGATTGTGGGATTTTGATTTGCAAAGATATGTTTTAAAGGGTATTAGTGAGGGGAAACCCGTTCCGTTAAGCGACGTGGTCTCACTTAATATCATATATCCGAGATGCATAGCATTATTCACACCAGGCTTTATGTTTGACTCGAAGTTTATGTTTTCCCCTTAAACTCTCGGGTGCTCAAAATTGATTTGAGTAGGCTGAGGGTTGAGGTTTTACGGGTTTTAGTAGTTTGGTGAATAAAGCTTTCGAAGACGAGTAGGTGGCTAACGAATAGCTATTTAGGAGTTGATGTTTTGTTTTGTTTTATTCTGCTGTGTTGTATTTAAGACAGTTATGTCTATATAGTACTCTGGTCAACCAAGGGGGCATCATCATATGTCACTCTTGGCATATTTATGTAGTAATTATATTTTATCAGAACCTGGGAAACGATTATGGGATTATGTAACTTGAATGTGAAACATGTGTTTTGAAAATGTAATGTGAAAAGATGTTTTTGAAATCTGTTATTTTGTTTCATACTCAAATGCTTCTGATATTATGGATACCATTAACATAGTCGTATTTAGTCGCCTAACTTTAGATCTCTAGATAGGGGATGTTACAGTATCAAAAGTCCTCCCCTAGTTGTAGGTAGCTTGCTATTTATAGGCAAATCCCTGCTACAATCTTGCCACTTAGGTTTGAAAATATCACAACTTCAAGATCCAAATATCCATGCACGAAGACCGAGTCATCCAACGATCTCCAAATAGAAAATAAACTTGGTACCGACCACTTCTAGTCAGTACCGATTTGATTTTATTACCATTCTTCAAGTTTTTCTCCATTTCTTAACGATCCTCATCGGCCTCTTGCAAAATCAAGTCTTCATTTTAGATCGGTGGTCATCAAAAGTAGTCGGTACCAAGCTGAATCAAGTCGGCACCGAGCTGAATTTTTACATTCAAAGCTCATTTTCTCTTGATGTTTAGGCTCCTTTCATCCATCTATTATCATCCCAAGTCTCATAATCAGGTCTATGCAAATCAAATTTAGTCGGTACCGACCTGATTTAGCTCTTCAAAATTTCGTCAAAACTACCTAAGTTTCTTAATATCACCATTCTAAATAGTTCCAATCATATTGGAGTGAATCATGTCGGTGAAAATCATGTCGGTACCAACTGGAATAAGGTCGGTACCAATTTGATTTGCATTTCTGAAACTTGGCCAAATCTTTGGTTTTTTTAACTTGACATCTTCCAAGCTCCTCGACTCGTTCCTTCATCAATTTGTAGTCCGTTTTATCTGTTTGAGTCTTTTCTGAGACTGTGGAAAATTTAATTATAACAAATACTTTATCTTATGCGACCTATGTATCTTTATTTAAGAAAAATTAATTTTACAATTTATTTTAAGATGAATATTCTGTACATATTTAAATTTTCATAATTTAGTTGATAAATTAATAGATATTAGTTAGCTAGGTTTGTCTAATTAATTTAAGTTTAAAATTGCATAATTAATTTAAATATATGGACTAAAATGTGAAAAATGTGAACTATTAGGAGAAATTTTTTTGAGTTTTCTAAATAATTGTGATAATTTTAAATGTTGGTATTTAAAGTTAAATTTTACAGTGCACTATATAATAAATTTATTTAGACAAATGAATTGCAAATTAAATTTGTTATCATTGTTTTATGTGATTTACATATTATAGTTAAATAAAAAAATTAATTTTACCAATTTTGGTCGTACAATAGTGGTATAGATATTGAAATTCTCATTCTTTAGTATTTATTAGAAATACTAGTTAACTGGATTTATTTGAATAGTTTAAATTTTTGATTATGTAATTGACCTAAACTTGTGGACTTAAATATAAAATGTTAGAAGGTAATTGATGAATTATTTGTAAATAATTGTATAAACTTTTTAATTAACGTACCATAACATAAAATGATAGTAGAGAATTAGTAAAATAATCGTGTAAAGAGAGAATGTGATCTATGTACTTTTTTTAGAAACTCTCCGATACAGAGGACCTCCGGGAGGGACGACGGACCGTCTAACTCTCGAGGGGATTAAGTTGTGTCTGTCTGCTTCAACTCATGGCATCTATAACCCCCATGGCATTGTTTTTGCGAGAAGTGTGTGTAAGGTAGGGCTTGAACTTGAGACTATTACCAGACCTAGGCACCCCTTTTCCATTGCGCCACACTTGCGGACGATTTATGTAATTTTATATTTGAATGAAAATTTTAATTCATTGTTGTAAATAATAATAATTTAAATACTGTTTTGTCATTTTATAACATTTAGTATTTGTTAAAAATATAAATGAAAGTTATTATTCTTTTGATAATTATGTTAATTTCAACGTCCAAAATAATTATATTACATTATCAAAGTGATAGATAAAATGATTATTTAATGGTTAAAAGAAATGCTCATTAAATGTAATGTTGCAATTCATATTGCATTTAATTATGTAAAATCGATAACTTGGTTTATAAACAGTAGTTTCATATAAAAAGAATTTTAATTTATAACAAAACTTTTCAAAAAATAATTAATGTCGACCTCAAAAGGACAAAAAAATATATTACTAATCACCATTAATGTAAATTACAAATATACATAACTAAAACTTAATATTTTACAAAACTAGTTAACTAAATTTTTTTTATTTAAAATTACAAACTATAATTTTCATAACTTATTATTTTTAACAAAAAAATAATATTTTCACTATATGTTCCGATTTTAAAACGGAAAAACTTTGTTTATGCGTAATAAATTATCTGTTGCAGAAAGAAAAAACTTTGTATATGTTTGTTTATAATGATATATTAACTTTAGAAAGAAATTTTATATCTATTTTTCTTTGTAATAAAGTACCTATTTTAGAACTAAATAAATTATGTAAACTTGAATGTAGAATAACATATGAGAAATAAAGATAATTTTGTATATAATCATGTAACATTTAAGTTATATGGACTTAAATGAAATATTTGTTTTACATTTTTTGTTAGTATAAATTTGGCACACAATATATTGAATTGTATTTTTTTTAAACTTATTACATCAAATAATAAGTTGTAGTTGTCTAAAGTTTTTGTCTGAGGTTGCTAAGGCAGCATTGATGAGGAAGTTCGTGGACCTAGTTCCGGGAGGGATGTCAGTAATCGAGTGCACTGCTAAGATTGATGAGCTGTCTCGTTATGGATATGCTATGGTTGATACTGACATCATAAGGAATGAGAGGTTCATTCGAGGACTGAGACCAGAACTTGCCAGAATGACTACGACTCAAATCCGAGAACCTTGTCATGTGGTGGTGAAGGTGGCCATTCGCCATGAAGAGATGCTGGCAGGTTATGCTAGAGAGAATCCTGTAGAATCCTAGGGTCCTCAGGGAAAGAAGAGGAAATTCTTTAAGAAGAAGGGAGCATAGAAAGGGGATGTTGCCAAGAAGGTAAAGGTTGATTTGGTGTGCTACAAATGTGACAAGAAGGGCTATTATGCAAGTGAGTGCCGATCAGGCAAGGGGAAGAAGGCTGCATACAAAAAGAATGTGAAATTCTTTAACTGCGATCAAATTGGGTATTATAAGAACCAATGTCTGGAGCCGGTCAGGGCGGACAAGGGGAAAGTTTTTGCTGTTGGATCATCAACTAAGCCTACTACGGCTGATAAAGGAAAGACTGTGCTGGAAGGTACGTTTTTGATTCAGAGCGTACCAGTTAGGATACTATTTGATACCGGTGCATCACATTCATTTATATCTCAGTGTTTGGTAGATAGGTTATGCTTAGAACCCACATACCTTGTTATCTCCTTAAAGGTTGCAAATCCAATAGGAGGGTATGCAACTATGGGGATGAGATGTGACTAGTTAGAACTTGATTTGTTAGGTCATAAGTTTGCATGCAGTTTGTATGTTTACGATATCGTAGATTACGAAATCATTTTGGGTATGGATTGGTTGAGGAGGTATGAGGCTAGGATATTCTGCTAGGATGGGGAGATACCTTTGAGACACCCTAATAGTCATAACCGAATTATATTCTCAGTGGAGAATTCGGATCGATGTAGTTGTGTTTTGTTGTGTGCAATGGGAGTGGGAGAAGAGCTAAGTCAGGTTCGAATAGCAAAAGTGTTTGCAGATGTCTTTGAGCCAGTCGCTGGACTACCGCCGAAACTAGCTGTTGAGTTTCGAATAGATCTTGTGCTAGGAGCTGAACCTGTAAGTATACCACCTAGCAGGATAACACCGACTGAGATGAAGGAATTGAAGGTGCAGCTAGTGGATCTAGAATGAAGAAATTTTATTAGACCAAGTAGTTCGCCTTGAGCAGTGGCCGCGGTATTCATTAAGAAACCAGATGGGTCGTTAAGAATGTGTATCCACTATCATAAGTTGAACAAAAGGACGATCAAGAATAAGTATCCTTTGCCGAGAATTGATGATCTGTTTGATCAGTTGAGTGGAGCCAAAGTATTTTCCCAGTTGGATTTGGCGATAGGGTTCCATCAGTTGAGAGTGGCAGAGGACAGCATTCCTTTGACAGCATTTAGAACTAGGTATGGTTCGTATGAGTGGTTAGTAATGCCATTCGGATTGACAAGTGCACCTGCTTTCTTTATGGATTTGATGAATCGAGTCTTCCGAAAGTACTAGGATAGATTCGTGTTGGTGTTTATAGATGACATTTTGGTATACTCTAAGGATGAGAGAGAGCATGAAGATCATCTTAGAGTTGTGCTAGAGACGCTGAGGCATAATCGGCTAAAGGCAAAGTTTTCCAAGTGTCGTTTTTGGAAGAAAGAGGTTAAGTTTCTTGGTCACGTGGTTTCAGAGAAAGGCTTGTCAGTCGATCCGGATAAGATCGAAGCTGTGAACAATTGGAAGAGGCCGGAGACAGTGACCGAGATTAGAAGTTTTCTTGTACTACTGGCTATTACCGAAGATTCATCAAGAATTTCTTGCGGACAGCAGCGCCGTTGGCTAAGCTTACTAGGAAGGAATTGAAGTTTGTTTGGTCCGACAAATGTGAGGAAGCATTCCATAAGTTAAAGAATTTGTTGACTAATGCTCCAGTGTTAGTAGTTCCAGATGGAAACCAAGGGTTGGTGGTAGTACACTAATGCACATGGGACTAGATTGGGAGCAGTGGTGATGTTGAAGGGCAAAGTCATTGCCTACGCATCTAGGCAGCTTAGACTGCACGAAGTGAGATATCCTACTTATGATTTAGAGTTGGCTGCGATGATTTTTGCCTTGATGATTTGGAGGCATTATCTCTTGGGGGAGAGATTTGAGTTGTATACCGATCATAAGTCCTTAAGATATTTGCTCTCTCAGAAGGAGTTGAATATGAGACAGCAGAGGTGGCTGGAGTTTTTGGCTGCTTACGATTTTGGTATAGAATATACCCCAGCGAAAGGTAATAAGGTAGCGGATGCTCTTAGCAGAAGACATTAGAATGTGGTGTTGGCTATGTTGGTAGAATGGAAGGATCTAGAAGCTTTGGCTAGTTGTGTCGTGCAGTTAAGATCGACTGCTAGTTCTAGTCAGAGTACTTCCATGTTATCTTGTTTGGAAGTTTGACCAATGTTGATCGAAAGGATTACTTCTAAGAAGAAGGAGTCATTATTAGCCGAGAGGATTAGAAGGCTTGAAGTTGGAACCGAGATCGATGATTTGAAAGATTTTTGTCTTGACTAGAGAGGATGGTTCAGAAAGAAGGGATGATTGTGTGTTCCCAATATTGCGAACTTTAGAAAGGAAGTTCTTGAGGAATGTCATCGATCCAAGTTTACAATTCATATTGGAGGGACCAAGATGTATCAAAATATGAAGAGGAGCTTCTATTAGGAAGGCACGAAGAGAGATGTTTGCTTGTGGGTTAGGCAGTGTGTAAATTGTCAACAAGTGAAAGCTGAACATCAGAAGCCAAGTGGGTTACTTCAGTATCTAGAGATTTCAGTTTGGAAGTGGGATTCGATATCCATGGATTTTATTGATGGGCTGCCAAGGTCAAGGAGAGGAAATGAGAGTATATGGGTTATTGTGAACAGGTTGACCAAGAGTGCCCATTTTATTCCAGTAAGATCGACCAAGATGGCATTTGTTTTGGCGGAGTTATTCATGAAGAACATAGCTATACTCCATGGAATTCCTAGTAGCATAGTCAACGACAGAGATGCTTTATTTACTAGCGAATTTTAAATGAGTCTACAGGATGTGCTAGACACTAAGCTTAAGATGAGTACCGCATATCACCCACAGATGGATGGGCAGACAGAGAGAGTCAGTAAGGTACTCGAGGGTTTGTTGAGAGCTTGTGTGTTGAATTTTGGTGGATCTTGGGAGGATCACCTACATTTGGTTGAGTTTTCATATAATAATAGTTATCAGACTCGTATAGGAATGACACCTTTTGAAGCTTTGTATTGAAGGCCATGAAAATCACCAGTATGTTGGTTGGAGGTTGGAGATAGATTGGTCTTAGGTCCAAATTTTGTAACGGAGGCGTCAGATAAAGTTGAGTTAATCGGAGAAAGGATGAAGGAAGCTCAATCCAGACAGAAGAGTTACGCAGATAAGAGGCGTAAAGACCTAGCGTTCTCAGTTGGAGATAGAGTTTTCATTAAGGTGTCACCGATGAAGGGTGTGATACAACTTTGGAAGTCAGGGAAACTGGCATCAAGATATGTTGGTCCATTCCAGATTATAGAAAAGATTGGAAAGCTCACGTACAGAGCGGAGTTGCCGAGCAGTATGGCAGATGTCCATAATGTATTCCATGTGTCTCATCTTTGCAAGTATGTGCATGATCCAGAGGCTATTATTCCTCAGATAGAGTTGGAGGATTTGGTAGTAGAGCCTGATTTGACTTTTGTTAGACAACCGGTTCGGGTTATAGTGGGAGATGAGAAAAGATTGAGGAACAAGACAGTCAAGTTAGTGAAAGTCCAGTGGAGCGAGAACGAGAAGGACTCTACTTGGGAGACAGAGGACATGATTCGAGATACTTATTAAGACCTACTTTGAGGGTTTGTCTATATTAGATTCATATAGATAGTTCCTAGTCAGGTAGACTGGTATGGTTGTTAGGAGTCGTTACAGATGATTGCTATGTTTAGTATTTAGTCCTTACTGAATTTCGAGGATGAAATTCTTTAAGGAGAGGAGCCTGTAACATCCCTAATTTTTGATAAAATTATTCAGGAGATTTAATTAGATAAATTAAATAGAATAATGTAAATGTTAAGTGATAAGGATAGTGAGATTTAAATAAATATTAAGGTCGTGCCTAATATAATACTTAATGGGCTTAAGAATGGTTTTTGGGTTAAATTACATAAAGGTATATTTGGAAATTTTCCGCTCATAACCCTTACATCTATATATTTTCGTTCCTACTATTTTACTTCTCATTCACATCATTTTGAAAACTAAAACGCAAGGAAGAGAGGCTGGCCATTAATAAAAAGAATTCAAATTAAAAGCTAGAGAATCAAGCTTAGGGGAAATCAATCTCAATCCAATCTTCTTATCTAAATCAAGGTGAATAATAATTCCATCTCTATTTTGGTTTAAATCATATGATTTTGGATTTAAGGGTTAATTCGTTTTATGATATATTGGATGATTATATGCTTGATTTATAATTTTTATGGTTTAAACGGATTGTTTAAAAGAGGTTATGTACAGTTTTAGGGCAAAACCGAGACCTACCGATGTTCAAATGCCATGGGAAAATCTTATGTTGTGAGAAACATGATTTTGGAGTTGGGTATCAATTTTGATAATTTTCCAAGCCATGGAAAGGTTATTATGAAATTTCAACGGAAATTATGGTTATTTGGGTTTATAAATTTATTTTGCAAAATATATTAAGAACTTGCATCTAGAATTGTGATATGTTAGATAACATGATTAAAGTGAATTTTGAAATTTTTGGGGATTTTTCTGAAGTGATTTGATATGCAAATTAAATTATTTTAGATGGGGGACTTCTTTGTAAAGTTGGATTCGCTTAATGGAATGGCTTAATTAATTAACTTAACCATGGTTTAGATCTGAAATTAGCGGCATTTATTTTAGAAAAGAATCTAGAAAGTTAAGGCAACCAATTTGGTGTTGACACGTGGCAGGTTAGTTAGAGAAAAGTTTGCTTCAAGAAGTATTAACTCAGGTTTACTCAGAAAAGTGGGTTCCGCCTTCTTTGGGAAGTACCTTTCGATACAGAAGCTTTCGCCTTCAACCTAGTCGAAACCTATTAAGCCGAAACCAATACACAAGGTATCACAAAGATGGTACGTTGTGGATTGGAGGAAGGCGAAAGGTAAGGTGTCGAAAGCATGGCTTCCGAAGGAGTCGAAACCTTGATTTGTTTTTAAAAGAAAAGCGCCTACCTTTGTTTTGTTTTAGCCTTCGAAGAAGTCGAAGCATATGGTTTCGAAAGAGGTTTTAAAAGGTTTCGAAAGGGTTGCCATAACATAAGTTTGTTTACGAATGGGTTATGAAAGAATGTTTTGGAAGAAGGGGTTCCGACCTAGTCGAAGCCCTACTGCCGTTCTTTAGCCTTTCGATGGTGTTGAAGATATCAATGCTGTCGTAAGGTACTTTGTTTTATAAGTTATGTCACTTCCTGTAGCTTTCGAAAGGGGTTAGGGGTTTCGAAGGCAATGATTTCGAAAGGGGTTTCGACGCCAACCTTCCATTATTGTACCCAAAAGTTTTTATGCTTTCGAAAGAGATGGTGCCGACGCCATCATGTTTCCCCAATATTTTTATATGATAAAGGATGGTTTCGAATAAGATGCTTTCGCCAATATTCACTTTGACCCAAATAGTGTTTTAAGTATAAACCCAATGCTTTCGAAAGGGGTACTTTCAATGGTTTCAGAAGGGTTACTTCCAATGGTGTCGAAAGGGGTACTTTCAATTGGTTTTGAAGCTATGCTTCTAAAGTTAAATGCTAATACTTTAACATAATCGAAAGGTTTCGAAAGGAAAGTTTTAAAGTATTCTAAAGGCAGGAGCCAAATGTTTTGAAGATAGATTTTAAGACTTTTGAATGAGGTCATCCTATGAAGTCGAAAGCCAGGTTTCAAAGGTTTCGAAAGGTTGTATAACCCAAACTCTATTTTTAAAAGGAAAAAAAACCCTTGGCTAAATTAAAGGAGTTTTATAATGGTTTTGAGAAGAAGCTTTCCTTAATAAAATAATAGGTTAAAGGGATTAACCTTGTTTTATATTAAACCCACAGGAGTGGTATTGCTATGTTGTTATGTTTGCTTCTTCAAGTATAAATATATTCACTTTATAATGGACCCATAACTGCAATTTGGGGATAAAGGGTAGAAGAACCAGCTAGGTTAACCCAGTAGTGAATAAATTGATTAAACTCCTATATGAGAAGAATTGAACCAAGAGGTCAGTAAGACCAGAATATAGGATGCTAAAATATAAAGGAAAGATATTGGCAAGGGCCAATAGGTTCTCAGTAAGCCCATGAATACTGTGTATAGGAAAAGATATTAGCAGGGGCCAATAGGTTCATTGTTAGCTCATGAAAACTATGTATAAAGGAAGATGTCAGAAAGACAGGTTCATAGTAAGACCATGAAAACTATGATTTGATACTGGCAGGGGCCAGTAGGTTTGTAGTTAGCCCATGAAAACTATATTTGGATTAAGATATTGACATATGTCAATAGGTTCCTAGTCAGCCCATGAAAACTAGGGTAAGAAGAAAGGATATTGGAGTCACCAATATGTTCCTAGTCAACCCACGAAAACTAGGATAAGAGTAGAGATAGTGGGGTTACCAATAGGTTCTTAGCGATCCATGAAAATTATGTAATTGGACGGGGAGTACTTAAATATTTTACCGGTTATTAGTCAACCCGTGAAAACTAATAGGTTAATAGTAATCCTAGAAACTATAATTTAGACATATAGTCTAAAGTTAATGAGGATGGGTAATTATAGGTTAGTTTGAAACTTTATATGTTTGTTTCTTAGTAAAATATTGATTTGATAAACTACTTTAGGCTATTGTTCAAAGAAGAATGAATATTCTCTTACTCTTCCATCTTTAATATTCAAATAGTTAACTATGGTTAGTACTTTACAATGGAAATTTTACCTTCATACGGAATATTATTATACCTTTTTATATAAAAGGAATTGATAGTATGATGCATTAATAGTTTGCTTGGTCATATAACCTTACATTAATTATAATGAATGATAAGAGTATTTGAAAGACATTAAAATTAGAAAATATCTAGTGAGTAAAATTTAGAAGTTCACCTAGAAATAGTAATAATTAAGTATTTGGAATGAGAATGAATGTGGTAAGAGATAAGTTACTGTCTTATTTTCACTTTCTTATATATTTGTATTTGTGTTATTATATCTATGTATAGACAAGCACGCATGCACAAAAAGTAAAAAAAAATTGTGTAAGAAAGTAATTTTAACGAGAACATTAATTTAAGTTTCAATGGACGTGAGAAGGGAATACAAGCGTAGCGTAAATTGGAGGAGAAATAAAGATATAAATCAAAAAACATCATAAATGGAAGACCGTTTATTTCTATTACAATTAATGTGACATTGTTAATTTAATTGTTCAAATGCTTAGGCTGTAGTTTAGATAGTAGTGAAAGGTAAGAGTATATAAAAAGACATTAGTTAGATATATCATCTAAAATGAGAAAAATATCAAGGGAGTAAAATGTAAAAGTTCACCTAGAAACTGTAATAAGTCGATATTTGAAATGAGAATGAATGTGATAAGAGATAAGTTATTATCTTAAATTCACTGTCTTATCTAATAAAATAGTAAATGGAATAAATAGATATATGCAATAGATTTTCCTAATATAAGAAAACGATTTGAGTGAGAAGATTAATGTCGTTTTTAATGATGTTTATAAACTGCATTCTCTATGTGATGTTGTAGGTAATATTTGAAGACGCTGAAAGGGCATTGAACTTTGTAACAACTTATGAATATACCAAGTAGTAAAAGTTATTTTGCATCTAAAATTACAAAATTAATAATGGCAATTACTGAAAGATTTCCAAGAGTGGGATCGAGTGCAAGCATCATAAAGTTATAAAAGCAAGCACGGACGCATTTTCTTATTATGTTTGCTTTTATTTAGAATATTAATGGTAATTAATTAATTTAATTAGCTTCATATTTCAATTAATTTGAATTTGAATTTAAAATAATAAGTATCTTAATTTACTTTCGCCTTTGTTTATATATACCAACGAAGATATAATTATTCCCATGTTGGACCTAGTTTTACATTTATTAGTATGCAATTTTTTTATATCAATAACAATCTACGAATTGAACTGAATTTCATATCATTTATTTACTTTATTCAATTATCCTGATTCCTAATGAATTTGTTATAGGATTTATAATTTAAAATTTTCCATATTCACTTCATAAGCAAGAACGACAATTGGTGAAATTATAAATTATCTATGCTTACGATTTTAAGCATAATGTAATGTTTGCTTTTATAAATGCATTAAGTTTCTAAAATTCTTGCTTTTGACTTTATCCAATTTTAAAACTATAAAAAAATACACTTAATTTTGAAAATAATTATACATTTATTAGAGAATATGTGTAATTTGGTTGATTTAAAACTTTTTTGAAGAAAAATAAACTGGACCATTATCGGATTCCATTGACAGTGATAACTATTAAAGTTAGAGCTATCTAAAGGTACTTCAGGTTAGTTTGAAACTTTACATATTTGTTCTTAATTGAATATTAATTTGATAAATGATTTAGTCTATCATTAAAAGGAATGAATATTATCTTATTATTCTATCTTTAATATTCAAGCAGGAACTATAATTGAACTCTCAAATTGATAGCGACTAATTATTTTAACTACCATTAAATAGAATTGATTTTAGAATCAATGTGTAATAACTAATTTAATTTAGTATACATATAACATTAAATTCATATTGTTATAATTGCCTACTTATATAATTGACAATGGGGCAGGCCGAGATGGTTTTTTATGCCCCGGACCCGTCCTGGGTTTTTAAAACCTCGCCCCATAAACCCACCGCGGGTTTGGGTTTTTGCCCTATGAAAAACAGGATTTTTGACCCTCGAAAATCGATACTAATACATCCCCGATATTCACGTGCCACAAATACAAGTGTCGAAAATCCCGATCGTTATGGGAAAGAAGAAAATAAAGATAGAACATAATCTTACTCGAATGAAATAACATATATTATTTCAATATATATATATATATATCTTTACAGTAGAAATTTTAAATACATTTATCAGAGTCTATCTTATAATTAAATCAGTCTAGACAGTTATAAATTTCTGTCCTTATAAATGCTAAATACAATCAATAAACTAATGCAGCGGGAATGGAAATGGAGGAATATCTACATGAACATCTTCTGCTCTAGACTTCAAGCTCCGTAACAATGCTCCAAGTTAAACTTGACTACTTGACTGCTCAAAAGAATAGGACACCCAGAGTTTAAGGAAAAAGAAAATAAACTCTGGGTCAGCCATGAGACTGGTGTGAGAAACTAGAAAATACGGGTATTGGAAAACAAAGAGTATCTCACAAGACCACGCCGCACCTAAACACGAAACGGGTTTTTACCTTATGATAATCAAAACATTTGCTATGCAAAATCAGAGATGTTATCTTTAATGACATTCTTTGAAAATACTTTCAAATAAATACATATAATCTTAGCCGAAATTGTTACATTATTAAATTCCAGCATATTAGGTTCTACAACTAAAACCATAAAGGCTCGTATTGGAGAGTGGATTCCATACAATGACAAGGTAAGGGACTACCTTCCGATTGTACATCTCTAGAAAAATGCACCGAGACACCAACAGATAGTCCTCTACTAAAACAGAACTGGCCTACCTTTACCGTAGACAGTATCGAATATGACATCATCATGGCCGTTCCCAACCAATCCGAGAGCTCTCATAGCATACGCAACATACCCAATATATAGAGGGTGATCTAGAATGGTGATGACCTTATCTTAATGGGTGCAACCCACATAGCCCTGTTGCATCTACCCTGTTTTTTCATTCCCGGGTGATGAGACTCGAGGTAACAATTACCTTTTACATAGCACATTCCACATTGAATGCCACATTTCCAACTCCATCACACACTATTGATTTCCATAAATGTACAATCTCTGAGCTCGTACATCTCAGAGAAGAGTGTTAAATATATGAGAATTACCTCCTACACCACTAAATAGATGTACATTTGTAAAAATCAATGTACGTGCATTTTAGAAATGTAGTGTCAAACATTCATCCATATAAGCTGTCCAAGAACAGGACAAACTGAAAGAACTCTCCTACTACATCCTATTGGGAATCACCCATAAGATTAGTAGTGAGCAATCCTTGCATCGAAGATCAAATGAAGATATCACTGCTACATATATATGATATGAGAAATTTCCCTCGAGGGTCAGTGACAAGCAGACTTTCATTCCATTTATTATCATTCCATGTCTTTAGTCTGAACGTGTATATTGGTACGAAGTAGTTTTCAGATAGGAATCGCCCAAATCTGATCCTGGTTCCTTCGAAACAATCATCGATAAAAAGATGTTAAGTTTGAGGGTGATTATCATTTCATTCATTAATATCTTTTATCAAATAAAATATCTCTTTTAGAGATATAAATCTTTAAATCATATTCTTTTCCAGTATATACGAAATCATTAAACCTTGCTTTCTTTGGAAATACCAAATTAAAATCATTTCTTATAAATCACACTTTAAAATCTTATTGAGTAAAAAGGATCGATGGAAATTATATTAATTCTACTCAACATCAATTTCTGGATTCAACCATTACTATCTATCGAATAACGGTGAAATCAACTTTTAAATTCACAAATAGTACGGGTCCCCCTTCAGAATTTAATACTAAGTATAAGAAGATTACTTCGATACAATCCAAGTATTAAATTAAATTTGACTCTTTTATACTTGCCTCGTTTTTGACATTTTTGACCTTATATATTCCTCGCCCATGAAAGAGGCCATGTGAGCCAGGGCACTAGTTACTCCTAAACATCTCCTTAGTTTAAGCACCATACATCCGAATCTCACGAATGGAAAAATCCAGTTTACTCATCGGCTTTTGGAGCCAAGATTAAATTACTCAATTATAAAAGCTTTTCTTTAAATCATTTGTTTGAACTTTTTAAAATAAATAATAAAACCTTCAAATAAAATACTTAGTTATTTATTTTAAAACATTTCTAAAAGATTTGGGAAAGAATACTTAAGTTTAAAGCCATATTTCACAAGTTATTAAAAATGCTGCAAAAAGTGCTCCGAATAGTGCTTTTAACGCCTATTTGATCAAAATAATTTTTCTGTCATTTAGAAATCCATTTTTATAATTCAAATCTCTTTTAAAACATTTTAAAATATGTATAGAATTTATTCCATATTTTTAAATAATTAAAAATATCAATTTTAAAGTATTTATCGCTTTGGTTTCCGAACTGCCAAAGCGCGAGTATTTTGAAAACTTGTTTTGCTTATATTTCAAAATCTACTAAACAAAATCTCGATCCTTTTCCTTTGTTTGAAAACTATGATTATAAGAGTTTGAACAATTCTTATTACAAAGAATTCCGACTCTGAATCCAATGTATAAATGGATTTAACTTTTTATGGCGTGAAATCGTGAGCTAACTTTACGCGACCTGCCTATTTTTGACTCAACTTTCATAATTTATCCAATCCTCACCAAATTGGGTTTTAGTATTTATAAAACATTTATAAATCATTTTAAACCATTTTAAAGAGGTTTAACAATCTCATATACACCATTTCATTTATTAAAGGAAAATGATTTCCTTTATGATATTCGACGTGGATTAAACGTGAATTGTTTACACATCCAAACAAACATATTATCATATCCAAATATGGTTCACAATCATCACAACTAAGCACAACCAAACATAAATATCATCCAATATATCATAATATAAATAGAGTTTCTCACCTTACTTGTTTCTAACTTTATGAAAATTCGTTATAGCTTCGCTACGATCGAATCAAAGGCTATGGAATCGAGCCTTGGACCTTTGAATAGGCTCGGCCTAAGCTTGCAAATGGAGATAGGCTTGGCCTTGGGTGGTAGGAGGTGGTGGCCGTGGATTTTGAGTGAGGGAAGGAGTAGATTTGAGCTTGTTTTTAAGTGGATTGCAAATGTATATATACTTATATAAATTTATTTTCTTTTTGCTAATTTTTCTTCATAATTTTTCTAAGGTAGGAAGCCATTAAAGTGGAGTATAAAGACATGAAGAAGTTTAGAAATTTATGAACAAATGAAGTAAAGATGGAGGGTGGTATTTATAGGCAAATTTGTGAATTAAAATATCATGATATTTATGTGCATATACATCACCATTTCATCACCACCACACCCTCCTTCTCCATCACTATGCATAGCCGAACACCTCCCCCCCAATGTGTGTAGCCATGTGTGTGAGTTGATGTGCGTAAGAGTGAAGTGAAGTTTGCTTTTTAAGTGTGTAAATATCTTAGATCTTTTGTAATATATATATATATATAAGTGTATATGTATATTTGTATGCATATATGTATTCATGTATATGGTAGGGTGTGCATGTGTATGTTCTATATGTGCATAAGACATAAACTAGGTTGCAACAACTTTGAACAACTTCCGTTCGTTAAACCGTTGAAAATCGGGAAGCCGATTCCTGGTCATATTTTTACTTATAAATTAATTTACATATAAATATAAACAAAATTTGAAGACTAATTTCTTATAATTATAAATGAAATAAAATGATCACATTTGAATTATAAAGTCGTATAAATCGATATCAAACAATTGTTTACAAAAAGTGTTATCATATCGATAAAGCGACACGAATTTTCTTATATTTTAAATCAAGTATATATCTTTATAAAACTATTATAAATGATTTATTATCATTATATAACTAATTAAAATGAATTATTATCATTTAAAATAATTATTAAATCATTTAAACTCAATTTAAATCAAAAATCAATTATTTAATAGGATGTCATTATTGATGATGTCATAAGTACATTTCATTTTTCAAAAATAAAATAAATAAGTTTATTCCATATTCGCACTCATATAGATGAATGAGTGTACGAATTCAGCTCCGTGCATGCTAATATTGAGAAAATCTCAATTTTTCCTAAAAATGATTTTCGTCGTTTTCTAGATGAAAATCCCAAACATCTATATTTGTTAATATACTTCTAAAACAAGTTTACCATCATTATTTATGGTTCAAAACATTATAATTTGTGTTATAAAATCTTGTGTTTGAATATTTCAAATTTAATTATAATTTATCGAAGTGATAAATTTGCGGGTCGTTACATGCCCCGTACCCAGAAACCGTACGGGTCAAGGTAGACCCATCCCGCCCCAAAATCGGATGAGGCACTATATATTCATTAAAAATTATGTACTAATGTTCATATATTTATTTATTTGTATGAAGAATTGTCACTAAATGATACATTCAATATAAATAACCATACGTTTACAATGATAAGAGAAGATAATAAAAACGAGATGTTCAATTACAGTTTTAAAAAAATATGCATATGTTAATGTATAATTATCAATAATGCAACTTAATACTTTAAAAATCCTATAATTTATTCAATAATATATTATAATATCCATGTTATCATCACTTATGTCTAAAAAGATTGACAAATCAACATTATAGTAATAATACGATTTTACGAGATCTTAATAGTTCAGGTCGGGTTGGGGAGGGTCGGCCGAGCCCCAACCCGACCCTAGACCCAAAGCTAATAAGAATGGATCATGGGTCTACCCGTCCCGATGACCCAATGGGGAGGGTCCGGATGGGTTAACATAGGGGCGGGTCTACCCAGTTTAGACCCTAGACTCGCCCCATTGCCATCCCTACCCACTTAGTTTAAATTCAGGTTTAAATTAGTAAACATCGTTATCAAAATTTACTTTGATTTCTCAGTTTCATATGATATTAAATACAAATTCATTCTTATTGTGTCCGACCTTTTATTCTTATACTGAATCAGGAAGGTTCTAGAAGATTTTTTTTAAAATTAAGTCATCATAGGTTTCAATAATTGTTTGTACATTTAAAAGGCATTTTCTGCTAGAGATGCTTCTTTCTTAAAATGCACTAATGTCAAATAGGATGATCCCTCATATTTTAGAGTATAAAAAACTATGCTTAGTTTAAAAGGTTGTAAGTTTGCTGAAGAATATGCATAACTTAGTTATATGGAATTTTATATTATATTGTTTACTTTGGTTAATAGTTGATAATATAGCATGGTGATACACTTCAAATTTCATTGTATAAATTTTTTATATGAATTGTTTTATAACATTAATGAATGCTTTCTTAGAGAGAAATAGTAAAGTAGGAACTCGCCACCTATTCTTTAGAAAATTTCTTCTCATTCATACTTTTAATTAAAAAAATAAACGAGAGAAAAATATTTACATGTATTTTCTTTAATAAAACGAACAAAATATTGTTAAAGTAATATTGTTTATTTTTTTAGAGGTAACATTATATATAATTAATTGTTTATGTTATATATATATAATAAAACATGATTAAAATCTTTATCTTACATGCGACGCGCCTATTTTTGAACAACTTTCATAACTTGTCTAAACGTCACCAAATTGGGTTTCAATGTTTATAAATCATTTTAAGCAATTTTAAAGAGGTTTAACAATCTCATAACCATTTCATTTATTAAAGGAAAGTGATTTCCTTTATGATATTCGATGTGTATTTAACGTGAATTGTTTACACATCCAAACAAACATATTATCGTATCTAAACATGGTTCACAATCATCACAACCAAGCATAGACAAACATATATTCATCCAATCTCTACTACTAATAAAGAGAATTCAATCAACATAAAATCCATGGTGTCTTTTTGGAATACCTAGAATACCCTTTCAACATTTTATCCTCCGATTGTTGCTTCTGCCACTATTCCCAATTCAAAAAAATGACTACAATAAACCCCAAGTCCATTTGCTCTCCTCCCTACTCCCGCAAATACTAACTAGGGTTAGTTTATTAAACTAATATTCCTTATCTAATCTACGTCTTCTCAAACTTCGATCATCGAATAAACCCTAAATCCATTTCCTCTCCTTCCTACTTCCGCATTCCTTATCTCGACTAACCCTTTCGGCCCTCCATTTTGCAGGATTGATGACTTCTTTATCGATTCTTTCAACTCAAGCAACATAGACCAACATTCAATAAACATAGTGGGATGGAGACGATGACTATATCAAACAGGTATTATACATTGAATCTAGATTTTAGCAGCAATAACAACTAACTTATCTGCTATTCTATTGTACTACACAGTACATATTACTTCGCATCTTATTGATTTTATGCAGCCTCTACTGAATTTAGTTGTTCTTTGATTAATTTTATGTAGCCTCTTATTGATTTATACTCATTAGTATTTGTTCATTAGTACTGTGTGGGTTTGGATATAAATGCCCTTTTGCATATTCCTCACTATTATTATTATTATTCCTCTTCATCATTTAGTAAAATTAGGTTTTATTTCTTCTTCGTCGTTTAGTAAAATTGTAGTAATGATATATTATGTTTTATTTCTTTATTACATTGTTTCGTAAAACAAATCATTTTAGATCTCTTCCCGTTGATTGTAATGGTTTAATTGCTTCGGTTCTTTGGCTTACTTGCTTCTATTTCTTTGGTTTCTCTAATTTTGACGTGCTTAATTTAGTTGAAATCTATCACTGGAATTTACGAAATCAAAATGTTTTTTTTTCCTACTCTTTAATTGATTTTGATATCCACTTTCATTTTTAAATTTAAATTGGAAAAGTTTCCTTGTTATGAACAAATATGATATAAACAAATATGGATTCAATTTTATGTAATGAAAGATTATGCTAACAATGCTTTAATTACTTTGCATGTATGTTGCTTGAATCTGAACTTTGTTTCTATAAGCTTGTCCCCGCCTTAGTTTTGCTCGCCATGGCTTCCTTTTTCCCCTCACCCGCCAGCATACAAGCTTCTATATGCATGGATTCCGACAATCATAGCAACGCCCTACCTCTCCTTTCTCCCGACCCGCCACCCATCACCCCTGATCATCCTCCTGGATTTCCCCTTGTGATGCCGACTGCCTCACACGTTGATGCTAACGATGGATTTACTCAGGTTAGATCCAGAAGATGGAAGCGCCAGAACCATGTGCCGCAACATAATCCGATTCCACACAAATATTCCAAGAATAACCAGACTAATAAAACTCGTCCTACACCTCAACAAAATTTAAATCATAATTCTGGTCCTATCAAATACAATCCCACTCGCCCCAATCAGTCCGAAAATAGAAGCACCGCCGACAAATGGATTTTTTCCACCTCCTCGAGTCGAGCATGGAACGAAGTTGTCAAGGGGAACAACGTTCCAGTTTTCATTCCACTAAAGTTTTACACTCCCCATGAATTCAGTTCGTTGAAATGTGCTAAAATGTTGGCAGAAGTTGTTCAGGATGCTAAAAAGCAATGGGATAATGCTATTGTGGTATACGTTGTTGGCCCTAAACCATATTATCCTTATTTCAAGGACTATATTACGAGAGTATGGAAACCTGAGGATGAATTTTCTATTTTCTCTAAGGAGAACGGTTTTTATGTTATCAAATTTAACAATAAAAAAGATTGCGATAGAATTTTGGAAGGTGGTCCATACTATTATAATAAAAAGCTGATGATGATGAAAAGATGGAACCTTGGTGTGCAACTTAACAAAGAACTGCTCAACACCATTCCGATTTGGGTTCATTTTCCTAATTTGCCTCTTGATTATTGGACTGAAGAAGGAATCAGTCGCATTGCATCAGTCCTTGTATCCCTAGTTAAACTGGATAAATTCACTGAAGGTATAATTAAAATATCGTATGTTAGAGTCCTAATTGAGATTAACAATTCATTTGTATTTCCGAGTAGAATTCCCATTATATATGAAAAGGAAGAAATCATATGGCAAGAAGTATCTTATGAATGGAAACCGTATATTTGTTTGAATTATTCTAGCTTTGGTCATAACGAAACTCATTGTCAATTTCAAAAAATTTAGAGACCCAAACCCACCTAACCTACCTAATCGGCAGATAGCTCAGAAATGAATATTGATTCAAATATTCATAATGAACACAAAGTGATGGAACCCCCCACTAGCGAAGATATTTACATGAATCCAGACATTTCAGAATAGGAAATCCAACATAAAAATGGTATATCTGATGAAGATAATATTATGATGACAGATCAACATAATAATGTAGTTCACAATGTCTCATCAGAACCAATTAGTCCAACCAATTATACAATGTTAAAACAGAAGTCTCAATCTATAGAAAGTAACTCATGAAATCAAAACAAGAATTATAGTAACATTATTAATAGCAGTGCAAATGGTTTGTAAGCTGTGGCTCCTCCCGAACCTCTCCCCTGCTCAAAAAATGAAGAACCTAGCTCTGAATTGCTAGCTACTACTAGACTCAGATCAACTCATAAGGTCAGACTAGATGAGGCACCATTTGAATTAAAAGCCACTACATCTTTGGATGTTATGGAGAATCCTGCATAGAATATGATGGTTAATCAGCTAAAAGGTAAAAGCAAAAAACCAAAAAAAGCTAAGTTATTAGGGATTACTACTTCCACTTCTGAAAGTAGCAACTCCGAAAACAATTTATAATGCAGTTCCTATTTTGGAACATTTGGGGCCTAAATGCCCCTTCCAAGCAGTTAGAAATTCTTACTCTGCTTAATAATAGACAGTATTCCTTCCTTGGTATATTAGAGAATAAGTTATCTACTGATAGTATTGACAGACTTTTGAACAAGGTTAGTAATATTTGGAAGTACTCCCATATTATTTCAAATGGTCTAAAATGTAGAATCTTTATTATTTGGGACTCCTCACAGTGGTCTAACATCATGCTCCACTCAGATGACCAATTTATTTCTTGTATTCTACATAATATGAATGGCCTCGGTGTTCTTTGTACCACTGTTTATGCTTCTAATGATGAAATAAAGAGACTGATCTATGGACTTATATTAATGAACAGTCGAAAATTTTTAATCTCCCTTGGATCATGGTGGGAGATTTTAATGCTATCCTATCATCTAGAGATAGAATTAATAATGGTCTTTTGAACTCTATGGGTGATCAAGATTTCATTAATTGCATATATTCTGCTAAGCTCATAGAACCACATTTTACTGGGAATTTCTTTACGTGGAGAGGAGGGCTTAATTTTTCTATACATAGTAAAATAGATAGGGTTTTTGTGAACTCTTTATGGATGGACAGATTTCCTCATTTTGGTATCAATTTTGGTGATCACTCTATTAATGATCACACTCCCATTTTGATCAAAATTTTATTTCATAATAAGGAGAGGAACAAAATACCTTTCAAATACAGTAACTCCTAGCATCTCCAAGCTGATTACCAATCTTCTTTGTAAGAAATTCTGATGCATGTTGTGCCTGGAAACCCCCTATATAGCCTCTTGTGCAAGATTAAAGCTGTAAAAGCTGCTTTAAAGATCTGGAGCAAAAATAAAACCAACAAATAGAAAGTGATTGCTCAACTAAAAAAAGAAGCCAATGAACTATATCAACTACTGGTGAATAATCCTATGAATAATTATCTGATTGATCAATAAACTGCCAAATATGATCAGATTAATTACATGATGAAATTTTTAGCTGCTGAAATTGATCAAAGAATAAAAGCTAATTGGTTACTTAAGGGGGATAAACCTAACAGTTTCTTTTACAGTAAAATAGCTGAACCTCTACCTAAACGAAGGAGCAATATTATTCTTAATTCAGATGGCACTTGGGCTTCAGTATCAGATAAACTTGCTAGGGAAGCAATTAATTACTTTTCTTCTCTGTTTAATTCATCACGGACTTTAAACCAATTTCCATACATTATTTGCAAGAAAATCTTATCTGATCAGGCTAAAAGAAATTTATGCAAACCATTTCAGCTAGAGGAGGTTAAAACTGCAATATTTCATATCAATGACAATGGCACACCAGGGCCTGATGGCATAAACTCTAAATTCTATACGGTGCACTGGGATCAAATCAATACTGAAATACTTAGTGCTATGAATAGCATTTTACAGTCAGGTAAAATTACCAAAGAAATCAACCATACTTTTATACGCCTCATTCCAAAAAACCTAAAGCAGTTGATATGGTTGATTTTAGACCGATCTCCCTTTGCAATGTTTCATATAAAATATTAGCCAGTCTCCATGTAATAGAATGAAAGATTATATGAATGATCTTATTTCATATAATCAAAATGCTTTCATCCTTGGGAGAACAATCAATGAAAACTCCTTGCTAGCATATGAAATGGTTAGAGGATTCAATGGGAAAAATTCTAACAATTTTTGTCTGAAAATTGATTTACATAAAGCTTATGATAAAATTAATCATAAGTTTATTCATCACATGCTGATTTCTATGGGTTTCCCTTTGACATTTGCTAATCTTATTTACAAATGTATTTCTACTCCTTCGTTCTCAGTATTAGTTGATGGATCCCCCTTTGGTTATATAGAGAGTTCAAGGGGACTAAGATAAGGTGACCCACTCTCACCATATGTATTTTCCATAGCAATGGAATTCCTCTCTATTAATCTTGATGTGGAATTTATAAAAGGAAATATTACCCCCATATACAACATTGAGCCTATGATCACCCACTTATTGTACGCGGATGATATCTTAATTTTGACTAAGGTTACCATGGATAATGCAAAGAGTATACAACAGGTGTTTCAGAGGTTGAAAGTGTTAACTGGACTGAATTTAAATGAAAACAAATCCACTTTGTTTTTTAGTAAAGGAGCAGTTCATAAACAGCAGATTGCTGATTTGTTAAAAATCAGTATTGGCCAACTCCCTGTGATATACTTAGGCATTGCATTATCAAACAATAAACTTAAAGTAAGGGATTTTGGGTGTTTAATAGACAAAATTAACAAAAAATTCAATCATTGGAACAACAGATTACTCAACATAAGTGGTAGAATTGAGCTAGTAAAAACTGTGATCTATCCCATGATTCAATTCTGGCTACAGTTTCCCCCCTCCCTGCTTCAGTCACACAAAGAATTAATTCTATATGTGCTAATTTTATATGGAAGTCTAAATCACACAAAATGTGCTGGGAAGATGTGTGTAAAACTAAAAGATAGGGTGGTTTTGGTATTAGGAAAATTGATGATATTGGAAAAGCTGTTTCAATCAAACTGTTATGGCAATTTATTCAGGAGGACTCTTTATGGTCTAAGTGGATGTACAAAAAATACCGCAATAACAAGAATTTTTGGACAATTCATATAAATAATAATGCTTCTACTACTTGGAAATGTTTGTTGCGTGCTAGAGTTTGGTGTAGAGGGCTAATTGATAGAAAAATTATTAATGGTAATAATACTAGTGTTTGGTGTGATCCATGGCTCAATGGATACTCTCTGGTGGACAAATTGGGGTGGAGTTTTATGGCTGCTTCTAATAGACACAACAGAAAAGTTTCTTCTCTAATAACATGACATAATTGGAAGAATCAACTTGATGGTGTTCTTATCCAAATGCATCAAACAGTTCAAAACGTTAAAATTCTCAATCACATGCAACAAGACCATTGGTACTGGTCCCTAACAATAATGACCAATTCACACTAAATTCGGCATGGAATCAAATTAGAGATAAACATGCAGAAAAAAACTAGACAAGTATAATCTGGGATAAATTATGTGCTCCTAAAATGTCTATTTGTAGTCCCATGGCCAGATTAAATAAATTGAATACCAAAGATAGGATCAGCAAATGGAAATCTGATACTAACCTATCTTGTGTGCTGTGTCAAAACCATAATGAAGATCGAGACCATTTATTTTTCAAATAGAGCTATTCGAGATAGTTACTTGATGAATTTATGAATAAAATTAAAATCAATCTCGGAAATTCTTATGACATCAGCCAAATTATGAAATTAATGTGTCAAAATCAGAAAATTGGTTCACTTCATAATCATCTCATTAATATTTCCTTTAATTCTTTGATTTGGTACATATGGCGTGAGAGGAACTCTCGTATTTTTAAAAGTATTGAAATGCCGACCCAAATTAGGAAATTGCTAATTATTCAAGACTGTAAACAACTAATTCAACATAAATTAGATATTACTACGAAAAGCAAGGAGTTAGATCTTATCTTGGCTGAATTTCGGAGTCGTTATTGATTCTAACTCGATTCATCATCCTCCATGAGTTCCGTGTTGCTAGTAAGCTCCTGGTAGAGGTTCTTATCTCTCCCATCGTCCAGAGTTAATTTGTAGAAGCGATTCTGCCATTTCAAGCGGCGTTGAAGCTTTCAGATTTGATTTTGTTTGAGAGACTTTGTTTCGTTTTCTCTCTCTCTGGAAATTTCGTAGTTATTGAACTGAGATCGAAGAAGTTTTCTTTTATTGATTTTGTCCTTGTATGATACACGTGGCTTTCTTTCCTTTGTATTTTGTTTTTACTTTTTTTGATTTTTCTTTGCCCCAAGTATGTTCGTATAGATGGTTTTGAGTGCATATCCACTTTGATTACTCCTCCATCTATTTGACAACTTGGTTTTGGCTTTGTTTGTTTTGTTTTTTTTACTTCACGTTGTACTGTTAATATACAGACATGATATGTACTCCTTTTCTTTTCAAGATACCCATTTAGGCAAGGGGGGTGCAAGGTTTTAATGAGGCAAATTATGAAAGTATATGTTTTCTCGGTTTTTTTTATAAAGAACCTTTTTTCTAAAACTTAGTTTCTATTTTATTACAACTTTTGGTCATGCCTCATCAACATCTATTGTATGGAAATTAGGTTTTCCTTATTCAACTAATAGTTTAATAAATTGTCAAGTATTATTTTTGCATCGCGCCAATGATTTATTCATTCAAATCAATTTCTTATTCAATTTTTTGAACACTAGCTTGTGATTATACTTTTAATAGAATTAAAGTTTATGATATCCTTGTACTTTATTTATTTTGCTCTAGCTTTAACCAATTTTGGTATCAAATCAAAATACCATTTTTCTTCTTAAGTTTTATAACTTCATCAGAGAAATCTGGACTCAGCCTTCCCCCATCCAATCAGCCACAGCCAGGGTAGTCTCCAAGCTCCGTTCTCTCCGAAAAATCATCAAACCTTGGGCCAAATCAGTTTGGGGCTCCATTCGCTTGCGCATCTCAGCCATCCAAGATGAGATTCTAGACCTAAATATCCTGGAAGAAACCTCTCCGCTCTCCGAATTGGACCGTTCTCACCTGAGAGAGCTGGAAGCTGACCTAGACAGATTGTCGCTGCAAGAAGAAATAGGCTGGAAACAACGGTCCAAAGCGAAATGGATCGAAGACGGCGACAAGAACACTGCTTACTTCCACCGTCTTGCCAATGGCAGACGTAGATCCAATCATATCCCTGAAATCACTCATGACAACATCACCACCTCTGATCAATCAGCCATCCTCAAATTATTCACTGACTATTACCGATCCATTCTAGGCTATCACCACCCTCCTCTCCCCCCAATTGATTGGAAACTGCTCTACCCAGTTAACCCCCGCATCCCCCTTGACCATCCCTTCACTGAAGAAGAAATTTGGGCAGCGCTTAAAAGCATGTCTGATGATAAGGCTCCTGGCCCAGATGGTTTCGGGCCCTTTTTCTTCAAACACTACTGGGAAATCGTCAAATTCGACATCATCGAAATGTGCTCTGAATTTCATACTGATCCAACATCTGTGGACTGCATCAACTACGCAAATATCATCCTTCTCCCAAAATCCCCAGGCGCCACCTCCCTCTCGTCCTTTCGCCCCATTAGTCTCCTAAACACAACCTTTAAGATCATAACCAAGGTCCTGGCCAACCGCCTCCAAGGCTTCATAGCCCCTCTTATTGGAATCGAGCAATCCGCATTCATCTCGGGTCGTAACATCATGGACTGTGTAGCAATGACCCAGGAGGTCATATCTTTCTGCCACTCTACCTCAACACCAGGAATGCTTCTCAAACTAGACTACTCAAAAGCGTTTGACTCAGTTAACTGGCAATTCATTGTGGAGCTAATGGAACACAGAGGCTTCCCCACAAAATGGTGCAACTGGATATCCTCTATACTCAATTCAAGCATGTCCTCGATAGTCATCAATGGGGCCTCGGGGGGTCTAATCAAATCGGCCCGCGGACTGCGACAAGGTGACCCACTTTCACCCTTGCTTTTCGTTCTGGTGGCCGATGTGTTCAATCGCATGATCAAATTAGCAATCTCGAACAACATCTTTCAGGGCATCAACCTCCCCAATTCTAACCTAGCCATATCCAACCTCCAATTCGCCGACGACACCATTCTATTCGCATCACCCACGTTCAACCACATACACTGCCCCAAAGTAGCCCTATATTCATTCGAACTCATATCGGGCTTGTCCATCAACTTTAGCAAAAGTTCCATCATCATGCTCGGAAAAGCTGACCATCTCGGGCAAACCTATTCCAGCCTGCTTAACTGTAAGATCGCACACTTCCCTATCTCCTACCTCGGAGTCCCTATCCGTCCAACCAAATTACATAGATCTGATTGGTTCCCCCTCATCGCCAAGATCGAAAATAGACTTCATTCATGGAAAGCTCACTCCTTGTCCTCAGCAGGGCGCCTAGTCCTCGTTAAATCTGTTCTATCATCGATTCCCACTTACTGGATGTCACTGTACAAACTCCCTTCCTGGGTAATCAAAAAAATCGACTCAATCAGAAGCTCCTTTCTTTGGAATGGTAGTAATATAAAGAGGCTCGTAAACTGGCAGACCGCCTGCCTACCCCCGAAAAACGGCGGCCTTGGAATCATTAATCTACATGACTTCAACATCGCGCTCCTCGCCAAATGGCTCTGGCGGTTCCTAACCCCTGGCCCCTCCCTTTGGAAATCTTGGATTACCTCCCTACACTATCACTCTAACCCTCACCTAGTCCTCCATGCCCCCACTGGCATCAAACCATCCCCCTTCTGGTCTGGAGTAGTTTCAACCCTACCACGTGTCAAAAGGCTCTTCCATGTCAACCTGGGCAACGGGGCTAATTGCCTCTTCTGGTTGGACACATGGCATAATCAGCTTCCCCTCTCCTCCATCCTTCCCAACCTCTTCGCTCATACAACTAATATCTTCACCTCCACCTTAGACATTTCCAATTCGAGCCCAGTTCAGCTTCTCCCAAATTCCTACTTCGACCTCTCCACCCTCACCGAGATTCACCTTGTCTCCTCAATTCTCCGTAACACCCACCTCAACCCCCGGCCAGACTCCTTCACCTGGGCCCCCAACCCCACAACCGGCTTCTCTGTTGCCTCCTGCTATGCTCATCTAAACAACCCTGGACGCCTCTTCACCTTCCCCAGACTTTAGAAGTGTAGGATCCAGCCCCGCTTCGCTTTCCTACAGTGGTGCCTCATTCAGGGACGAATTAACACAAGAGACAGACTCCTCCGCCATAACATCGTAGTAGATCCCAGCTGCGTCCTATGTTCCACCTCAACAGAAAGTTTACAACATCTTTTCTTCGAGTGTGATTTTGCAGTCAGGGTCTGGGCGGCGACGACGGCTCACATTCTCGGACATATTCCCACGTTCACCTCATATTTCGACCACTGGCAGAACAACCCCCCCCCCAACTATCACTTAGATCTCATGGTAGCTATATTCAGTTGGTGTATCTGGGCCGAACGCAATGCACGTGTATTCTGCAAGCCCATATCCAACTTTGAAGGAACTTGTAGACGTATTATTCACTATTTCTCATCTATATCAGGTCGTAGCTTCTCCGCACCGTTCAGGCTGAGACTGCCACACCCCAGTTCTCCACAAGCTGAATCCTCGGGCAGCACATCAGCAGTTCCTTCTGACAGGCATCGTGGGCACCACTAACCGCAATTTAGCTCTGGTCTTTTCATTCCTGTTGTTCGCAATATGTATTTTGTATATAAAACTCTGTCTCACAAAGACTAGCTTACTGTTTCTTACTACTTTTTGGCCAGTGATCAGGCTTGTTGATCGCACTATTTACCTATTTATATGATATCTAATCGGCTGTGTAGTGCCACGCTACACAACCGTGTCGCTCAAAAAAAGTATTTATGTATCAAAATGGAAGTTCCATTTCTCTTTTTAGGTTTTGTTTTCTAAATTTATTTGATGATTCGGTTTTATATGACCGCCAATGATTTCTCAAAGCCATCGTTCATGTTGTTCTAAAAATAAATTAAGTATTGACTCAGATCAGCCACATCAATTAAAAATGATTATGTTAACTGATTCGATGCAGATCTGAAACAATACGTGATATACATACACATGTACGTGTGCATGTGCATGCGTGTGCACAAAAAAGAGAGAAGGTTTGAAGTCATGAGAAAAAAGTGATGATTTTGAATCCTATTTTGTAATATTGGCAAGTTCAGAAGGCATAAACATTATTTCATCTAGAAAATTTCGTTGGAATCAGATGATTTTTTATGAAATAATAACCAAACATTTAATAATGACTATTATTCATATGTAAAGACACAATCAAATGCTAGATTAAACTTGCCAAATATGCATGGTATATATGAATTGATTACTCTTTTTCATATTAGTTACTTGGCATTATAGGTTTTTTTTTTTGAAATTTAGTACCATTCATCACTCCATTCACTACTCTCGATTGAATAATCCTACAACTCTGCTACAGCTTTTTATTCAGCTATGAATATCTGCATTTATCCAAAAAATGCAGATATTTGTTATTTCAATGTTTCTGATCTTTATCTTCTAATTTCAGTTTACTTATGAATTTTTCAATGATTGCTCTGCTTTTAATTGTATGAGGTTCTACTTTTTACCATGAAACTTTTATAGGATAATTATATTTTCGATTCTTTAGCATCTGATTTCAATTTGTAATAAAAATTTTATAAGATTGTTTCTTTGCTATGAAACATTCTAAAATCGCTTACCTTATTATCAGAACAGTTTTAACTATTATTATCACTAAAACTCTACTGATTGAGAAACTGTAAAAGTTTTCCATTTGTTTCATAATTCTTTCTTTTTATAGCTTTAATAAACCGACCATATGGTACTTTGATTTCAAATGATGATAAAAATTGACTCATCCGATTGATTATTGTACACAAGATATTTATAGGGTGCGTTTGGCATACATCCCTGGTAAGGTTTGAAAATACACAAAACATCCCTCTGTTTTTTTAATAAGTTTTCGATCCCTGTTTTCAAATTCACACACGCACAAAGACCCAAATACCCTTTACGTTTTTAACATTTCAAACGCGTATAACTTTCTGTAGAAACATCGGATCAGCATACCGTTTTCACCAAAAATTCAAAAAAATTATGATCTTTAAAATGAGATTCGTTGTTGATACCAAAAAAATTATATTTGCAGTAAAGGTGCAATTATTCCATACATTTGCAGACAATTCTGTAAATTTTAAACATCTTCGATTTTTCTTCAAATCTGCAACTATTGCATATAATTGCAGGCATTTCTGCAATTATATGGTATAGTTGCAGAAATGTCTGCAACTATTGCATATAATTGCAGACATTTCTGCAATTATATTGTATAATTGCAGACATGTCTGCAACTATTGCATATAATTGCAGACATTTCTGCAATTATATGGTATAATTGCAGACATGTCTGCAATTATTGCATACAGTTGCAACTATTGCATATAGTTGCAGACATTTTGGCAACTATATGGTATAATTGCAGACATGTCTGCAATTATTGCATATAGTTGCAGAAATGTCTGCAACTATTGCATATAGTTGCAGACATGTCTGCAATTATATGGTATAATTGCAAACATTTATGCAATTATTGAATATAATTACTGAATTGTCTACAATCATACCATATAATTGCACAATGCCACTCGTTAGAAAGATAATAAAATTTGTGATTTAATGGTGAAAACGGTTTGTTAATCCGTTGTTTCTAAAAGAAGTTATTGTGTTTTAAAGATTGATAATTAATGGGGTGCAAATTTTAATTATGGATGTAAGAATAAAATCCATATATGAAGAATCAACATTGTTGCAATGGAGAAGTGGGGCATTGTAGGGAGAAAATTGTAGTATTTGAAAATAGGGATGTAATTTATATCTTTTTTATGAGGAGGATGTTTTGTGTATTAAGTTTGATTTTAGGGATGTGTCCCTTATTTTCACATATTTATATGCAAAGGCACAACAAAGAAGTAGTCCAATAGCCTATTGACTAAACGTAGGTATACGTGGACGTGCATATATACTCTGTAAGCAGCTACTTAAAGTATAGAAAAAAAATTCACTTAAAATGATGAATGATGAGTGGTATATTTTTGATTTAATATAGTGCAAGGTGGATACTGGACCTGATATGTCAAGTTTCTCTTTTCGTACTTTTATTTTGCATATTAAATCTGAAACATGTTTATAAAATTTATTAACTTTTTCATGTAATCATGTAGCTACTGATTTAAAATAATATGTATTTCGACAGGGCCTGTCCTAGAAGTTTTGGTACCTAAAGCCAATTGCAAAACCAAGGCCTTACAAAAACTAATGCTATTATCGTTAATTAATTCATCAAAATGATTTATATTGTTTATAAATAATGAGAAGAAGGACTAAAAGAAATAACTTTATTTGTAACAATAGTTCCAATTAAACCGCAAAATTAATATTATTGCTTATGAAAATTTTTCTAGTCTTCTGACTTTGAAAATTACTAATAATATTTCCATATTCAAGTTCATTAACCATATTTTGTTCAATCGATAATAGTGCCAAACCATTCAAGATAACGAATTTGTCAAGAAAATAATAATCGATTATCTTACCTATGAGTATATTTTATCAAAAATATTTACACTAAATAATATGCAACAAAAATTATATTTTATTATTCGTTTCGACTTAAAAACATTAGCTATAAATTTCACAAACTTAGTTATTTACCAACCAATTTTATTTAACCAACTGTTACAAAAAAAATTTATTACTTAAACCTTAACACTAACAGAAATTTAATCGTAAAATTATACGAATTCAATATTTCAACAAAAAACATAAATGTAAACATACATTCATAATTACATATATAAACCTTTAGTTAGAGTTTACCGGAAACTAATAGCACACCTTTAGGCTTTAGGTACTTCTTTACTTCAATGTCTACAGCCCACAATCCACGAATAAGATCAATTGACATTTGCCAACTGCTGCTCGCAGCCCCACTTGCACACGTCGAAGTCTAAGACTCTGATTCAAGCAGTTTTCGCATGATTGTGTCACCGTCGAGTCACCGCGACGCCGCCCACCGGAGTGAATCGTCATCATTTTAATGTGAATTTCAATTTGCTATCGCCTGATTGGGTTGCCGTCAATTTTGGTTACCTCTACGTCCAATCGGCTATCGTGATTTGCTTCTTTTTTTGGTGCTGCGTGAAAGTTTTTGCCGAGCGGTGCCCTAGTTTTCTACGAGGCCTAAAGCGGATGCTTCCCCGCTTTGCTCAAAGGCCGGCCTTGTATTCCGATCAACTAGATTGTAGGGTAACATTTTAGTTTTCTTTTTAACAAACACAACAAGAACAAACTAAAGTCTTTAGTCCCAAAAGACTTTAATTTATTTTAGAAAATAAAACATCAATATATCCCTTGGATGCAAAGTTATGCATATACGAAAAAGAAGAGAAGTGCTATCGAAATAAAGCTTTTAGTCCCAAAAGGCTTTAATTTGTTTTAGATAGAAGGGGATGCTGTATGCATTTTAACAAAGGCATTTGGGCATCAGCAAACAAGGCAACCAAATATCTTTCATTCATCGAAAAAAACTATACTTTTTTTAATGTGCATCTTCTTTTACACTCAATTATATCATACATGAGTTGGGATTAAAAATTCTGGGATAGTGCTTACACTTGATTATTTCTGCATTGTTAAAAACTTATTCTTCTTATTATTCCATTATTACTTATTCTTCTTATTGTTGCATTATATATATATATATATATATATATATATCTGTGTGTGTGTGTGTAAGTTCTCTTGGATTTGTTTCGTTTTTTAGTCTTACTTTCATTTTGTTTGTTCTGCAGTTTATATTATCAGAAGAATTTTTCGTCTTCATCGCTCAACTTTGATTGTTACTCAAGAGGTACGCCTTGAAAATTTAAATTTGGTAAAAATTGAATAGCGAAAGCAACTTAGTTTGTTGATATCTCATATTCATTTAGCTTATCTAAACATTACATACTATGATGTTTGTGGAAGATATGTATTTTTATATTCTGTTCATAATAACATGTCCTACCTACTAATTGATTAATATAAGTTAAATATATTTTTTGTTAAATAATTATTTTCTTAACTATAATTACTTCCCATTCTTTGAAAAATTCTTTTACATATTTTCTACTATATCTACATGTTCCAACTGATACTATGAAACATATTATTACTTATATTAGGTAATTTCGTTTTACTAATAAATATATGCAACTTAGCTCTTAAGGCTTAAATGGTAATGTTCACCTATAATACAAATTGAGTTTTTTTTCTAGGATTGTAGGTCAAACAAATTCCACTTTAAACTTTGTGAATTTCATCATCAACTCGTTGAAGCCAATCAATTTTCCAAGTAAAACCACATAGAAGTCCTAGAATCAACGAGAGAACTCAACATCAAACAATGAAAGCTAACCAAGTCCCCGACTTACAATGGGTGGAAATTATTAATAGAGTTCAACATCACCAAATTGAATCCAACTGCATACCACCCTTACTGCCCCGTAGAGGTCCGAGAATTATTGAAAGAAACCAACGTCAAGCAATGCAATGTACTCAAGAACCCCCAGTACTGCATAGAAGCCCTAGAATCATTGAGAGAGCTCACCAAGAAGCATTATTAGATGCTCAAATCAAAGCTGAAAGAAAAGGACAACGTCGTTCTGAATTAAGTTCTGAACAAAGGGAAGAACAATTAGAGCACCGTCGTATTCGCTATAAAGAAGGAAAAAAGTTAATGACTGAAGAAGACAAAGAGGAAAAACGTGAACAATACCATACTATTTATCGTAATAGAAAATCTAGAAGAGTCGAAAAAAATATCAATGATGATGCATCACAAACAAGTAGTACCGGTAGTTCTTTTTCGGTACCTTGCTCTCACAATATACAAGGTATTACTTCAGAGAACTATTCCCTATAATTCAGTATGTTATATTGTGAGAACAATAAAAGTTATATTTACCAAAGTTTATTTTACCTATGTACGTATGCATATAATGATACACAAACAAGTAGTACAAGTAGCTTCATTATTATATAATAATATATTTATCAATATAATCCAAATATAATTTATGAACCCAAGTCATATTAAATTTATCACCCACATAGTTTATCCAGTAACTTCATGTAAAAAAAACTTACAAAAATTATTTATCAAATTTTTTAAGAAGATCAAGATCTTAGTGGACCAATGAACAATGAAGAACAAGAAGACATTAGTACATTACCTTTTGAACATAGAGATGACTTGAATAGAAACATAAGAACAAACGGAATTGGTCAACCATGTCAAAATTCTACCGCAAGACATAATTGTGCAAGAAGCTTTACAAATCATTCCGGTTTTCAAAAGTTCTATTTGCCACAGTCAAGGATATGCAGATATTGTCAAGCAAAACTCTTCTATGAGAATCAAATAGTTTTTGCTGCTTAAATGGAAAAATAATTTTACAATCAATTTCATCACCGGATGAGATATTTGAATTGTACGCTGACCAATCAAATGAAGGGAAACACTTTAGAAAAAACATACGAGCTTACAACCATATGTTTGCATTCACATCAATGGGAGTACATGTTGATGAGAACTTGGCGAATGGAAGAGATGGAGTGTATACAATATATATCATAAAATAGGTAGTTTGGTACCTACATCCAGTGATCGTCCAAGATTCCTACAACTTTACATATATGATACAAAGCACGAAATCGAAAATCGATTGTTTGAAAATAATACTATGATTCGAGAAATTGTGGAGAAGTTGCAAAAAGCTCTTAATACATATAATAGATTTATAGCTGTATTTCGACAACTTGGACAGAAGTCAAATATCCAACATTGCAAATTAGTTATAAAAGAACCATCTTCAAATCAAAAAAAATATGCACTTCCAACTACTTCACAAGTTGCTAGAATTTGGGTAGAGGGAGCCGAAAATGAGGAAATACATGAAAGAGATATTGTAGTTGAGACAAAATCTGGACAACTCATAACTGTTCCCGAAATAGCTGGTTATTATGACCCATTACAATATCCAATTTTACTACCATATGGAAGTTATGGATGGGATATATATAGTCAAGATGAAAATGGTTACATATTTTCATGTCGCGAATATTACGTAATATTCTACGGGTATATACAACTATATTTTATATAAACATTTTACTTCTTGGTAAATTTATACTGTTAATTTTTTTATAGATTAGAGAAAATGGTAAATCACTTTTCCTTCTAGGTGGTCAATTGTTTCAACAGTACATCGTTGATCATTATGTCAAGATAGATACCAACAGGCTAAGATGGTATAGGAGTAATCAAAACACCATTAGAGCTGAAATGTATCAAGGATTATAAGATGTTCTGGATGTAGGGGAAAATGATGCAAGTGTGTATTTTTTGAATGCACAATTTTACCTTTTATAATTAGTACATATTCGTATAAACACAATTGAACTTCATATTACTAAGTTGTCAATAAATTCTCTTATGTAGGAAATATTGGTACACGAATAATACTACCTTCTTTGTATACTGGATGTCCACGTAATATATATCAATAATATCATGATGCAATTGCTTTAGTACATAAATTTGGTAAGCCTGATTTATTCATTACGATGACATGCAATCCATTTTGGGATGAAATCGTTAGTGAATTATTACTTGGTCAAGACCCACAAGACATACCAGATTTAACAACAAGGGTTTTTCATGCAAAATACGAGGAATTGAAAAAAGATATTTTCACGGAAGGAGCACTTGGAAAAGTAGTTGTTCATGTCCGTGTAATTGAATTTCAAAAAAAGGTTTACCACATGTTCATATGCTAATAATTTTCGAACAAGAAGACAAATTAATTAATCTAGATGAATATGATAAAATTGTTAGAGCAGAAATACTAGATATTAATGAAGAACCAGAGTTATATACAATGGTAATGAAGTGGATGATTCATGGACCATGTGGCAATCAAAATCGTACTTCGCCTTGCATGAAAAATGGCAGTTGTAAAAGAGAGTATCCAAAACAATTTTCAGCTGCAACTATACAAGGTACAGATTCATATCCAATTTATTAAAGGTATGAAAAATGCATATCTATTCCTATCGATAGAAATGGAAAGTTGATGGTAGATAATAGATGGGTTGTACCCTACAATCCTTGGTTACTACATAAATATAATTGTCATATCAACGTAGAGGTATGTAGTAGTATAAAAAGTGTTAAATATCTTTACAAATATGTTTACAAAGGTCCTGATCGTGTTCAAATGCAAATTCAACCCGGACCATACTACGATGAGATACAACATTTCATTGATTCAAGGTGGATTTCTTCTCCAGAAGCATTGTGGAGGATCTTTATATTTTCTCTTAGTAAGATATATCCATCCGTTGAGCGCCTTCAAATACATCTTCCAAGTAAACAAAGTGTTATGTTTTACAACCATCAAACGATCAATGAAGTTTTAGCCGATGAAAGTAATCAACATACAATGCTTACCTAGTTCTTCTATACAGATTCAATCGATGAACAAGCAAGATAGCTTCTATATCGTGAATTTCCTAAACGCTACTGTTGGCTTAAAGGTATCAAGAAATGGAAAAGAAGAGGATCAAATATTTGAGTGATTGGTAGAATATATACAGTCCAACCTACAGAAGGAGAACGTTTTTTCTTGAGAATATTTTTAAATCATATTAAAGGACCTACTTCCTTTGATGATTTGCTTACAGTTGACGGAGTTAGGAATCAAACATTTAAAGAAGTTGCTGAAAAACGAGGATTTTTATAAAATGATGATAATATTAGAGCATGTCTAGCCGAAGCTTCTATCACAAAGATGCCAATTTCTTTGAGAGCATTATTTGTAACTATTTTGGTTTTTTGCAATCCATCAGGTGTGCAAAGGTTATGGGATGAGTTATTCGATCATATGGTGGAAGATTATCAAAGTTCAAGTAATACTAATCAAATACTTCTAACAAATCGCCTTTTGAAAGGTTTAAATATGTTACTTCTCCAACACAACAAAAGCACAACTGATTATGATCTTCCAAATATCTCAAGAACATATGATTGCGATGCATATGATGATAGTTCAGAGCTAATTGAAGACGAACCAGCAATTTCTATTTCTAAAGATGATTTACTCCCCGTTGAAAAGTTGAATGATGAGCAATTGAGAGCCAACAATACAATTATGAATGCAATTGTTAAAAAGGAGAAATTTTTGTTCTTTATAGATGGTCTTAGAGGGACGGGAAAACATATTTATACCATTCTATTTTGGCCACTGTTAGAAAAGACGGTGATATTACAATTGCAACATCTACATCTGGTATCGCTGCAACTATACTACTTAGTGGAAGAACTGCACATTCAAGATTTAAACTTCCATTACAACCAAAAGAAACATCAACATGCTCGATAAGCAAGCAATCAAAATTAGCAAAACTTCTAAAGCAATCAACTATTCTAATGTGGGATGAAGCTACAATGGAACATCGTTATGCTTTTGATGCATTTGATAGAACTATGCGAGATATAATGGATATAGATGAACCATTTGGTGGTAAAATCCTTATTAGGGGACGAGATTTTCGACAATATTGCCTGTAGTGCCTAAATCTACAAGAAATGAAGCAATTAATGCATGCATTAATTAATCATTTTTTATGGGGAAAATTTCAAATTTTACATTTAAAGAAAAACATGCGAGCGGCAAATGATATCACATATTCAAAATTTCTAATTAGAATTGGAGATGGTACCGAACCTTCAACCAATGAAGAAATGATTCGAGTACCAATGAATATGGTCATAATGTCAAAAAATGACGTTAATCCATTGTCAAAGTTGATAGATACGATTTTTTCAGACTTATCAAAAAATGCTTTCGATAAAGAGTACATAGTTAATAGAGCATTAATTACACCATTAAATGAATATGTTGACAAGCTCAATGAACATGTACTCAATTTATTTCCTAGAAATGAAGTTGTTTACTATTCATATGATGCAGTAGAATATGATGCTCGCAATTTATACATTTCTAAACTCAATCGCTCCTGGTGGACTGCCTCCACGTTGTTTGAAATTGAAGCTTGGAGCACCAATAATGTTGTTAAGAAATTTGAATTCGAAAATTGGATTATGCAATGGAACGGGGCTTATATGTAAACAACTCAATAAGAGTTGCATTGACGTTGAAATCATCACTGGACATTATGTTGGTGCTAGAGTTTTCATTCAAAGAATCCCATTGAAGCCACCTGAAAATTTGAATTTACCATTTGTGTTAATACAGAAACAATTTCCAATTTGTTTGTGTTTTGCCTTCACTATAAATAAGGAACAAGGGTAAACGATAAAAAATACTAGAGTTTTTCTACCCGAGCATGTGTTTGGTCATGGACAACTATATGTGGCGCTTTCACGAGGAGTTTCAAGTGCTAATACCAAAGTGCTGGTAGAAAAAGGAGATGTTGTTGGACAAATCAGAACTTTCACTAAAAATGTTGTCTATAAAGATGTTCTACTAACTAGCTAGGAATAAAGGTACTTAATTTCATCTTCATCTACATATATCATCAACTTTCCAAGATACATCCTCATAGTATTTACCTCTTCTTCTATGCTATCTGTATGTGAATCTATAGTATATGCAATGGAGAAGTTTCATTTGAACATTTCCTGGGCTTCTAGGATTTTTTTTGTTTCTGCTTTTCTTCTCAATATTGGCTCCTCATACTAAACAAGATGTTTAGGATGTTTAAATGAGTGCAATTATATTTAGGAGCATTAATCTATTTCCTTATTTTATAGCTCTTTTAAATCTGGATATTTTCTCATTAAAATTTGAGGATGAATGGGTGCACATGATAGATGTTTACTAAACTTTTAGGTCATTCCTTATGCCAACTTTATTTATTGAATCTTTTATTTCACAACTTTATGTATAAATTTAAGTTAGTGTTGGTAATGCATTAATGATAGTGAATTCAAGCAGAAGATCCATTTATTGGAGAGGTGAGCCTCTTTGATAAATGGTAATCCCCTTTGAAAAGCATTGATAATTTCTTATGCACAAACTTGGTAAAACACATATCTATTATAGGGACAATAATCCTCTAAAAATCATTTTATGTGGTAGGCTTTGTTTATAGTTAAACACCCTCTTACTTAAACCGGTATATTTTCAGTTCAAACAACATTGGGCAAGATCATGCCATGTTTGAACTGGATGCTTCATTTGGACATGTGAGCAATGAATAATTAAGAACGTGATCTTTTGAGAAAAAAGAACAGAAAGGTAAGATGCTTAATATTTTTGACTTTCTCGCTCTACATTGAAAGAAAAACAGTTTTACTTCTTTTTTTGTGTAGTTTATATAGCCTGCCACTTATGTTATGTTTAAGTAGTATGTCATTGAATAATAGGTTTGGTTTGTATGACGACCCACATTTCGGACGGTTTAAATCGACAATAATCCACACATGTCCGACTTAAACAATCCGGAACATAGATAATCATTGGGGTTAATTAAGAAAAATAAGAAAAGAAGGAGAAAACAAACACAGAATCTCGTAGTTGAATGACAAATATAATAATCAAATAAACAGTTCATGAAGCTGTTTATATTATACATTTGATTATAATCTATACAACTTTTATCAGAGTTATATATACATCAGGGATAAATAAATAATGCAGCAGAACAGCATGATGCAGAGAATAATAATAGTAATAATATACCAAATCTTCGTCTTCGTCCTCCAAAAAATGATCTTCAATGCGCTGAAAAACTCAGAGCTGACCCGAGCATAATGAAAAGACAAAACACTCGAGTCAGGACTAAAATCTTATGTGAGTCAAATCGATATCGCATATAACATGAGTGCCATGGCATCAGAGATGTTTACGGGGTTTCACATCTCCTATCCAGCGTATAACGTGTGTGCAATAACTCAAGAGATATTACGGGAATTTCCATCTCCTAAGGATCCATCAAAATACTTATATGTGGTAGAATACGCTACATATATAATGTCCAGTTAGTAAAATAAATATTTTTCTTAGCATTAAGGCTTTACATTGATCCCCCTTAACGCGTTTTTAAGCATTGGCGTACAGTTTGCATTTAACACAACTAGTAGCACGTCGGTAATCAGTGATGCGCCGTGATACGACAACACTAAACCAAAATCTTAGAGGTCTCGTATAAGGATAAAAGTATGACAAGGCATGTGAGGCAATGCCCAAGGTAGGATACTACCAGTTTGGGTCGTAGGGCTGGTGATAACGCATCATAGGAACGACCGCCCACCGCGTCCATCCATCCCATATCGAGTCAAAGGGAGGCTATCCCAAATCAAGGTGCACCAATCGAAATCAACAACAAAGTAATAGAATGGACCAAGTCCAAGAAAATCGAAAAACAAATGTCCGCTAGGGGTAGCAAGCTCGCTTGGCCCTGCCAACCCATCATATTTTAGTCATTTCAAATTGGCGCAAGTACCAGGGTCTATCCATCATCGTTCTCTTTCTTCAAATCCAGAAAACAATGCCAAATCCAACCACTTCGTTCTGGAGTCTCTTCCGCGTACACAGTTGTTAAAGTGGTTCCAATATCGACAAAGAGTATGCTAATAAGAGGCCCCGGTCTCTTTAACAACCAAATATCGTTTTACACATCGGTTGGTTCTTTTACATTTCGAAAGCCATTCATACTTGATATCAAAATATCATATTCGCTTCAAAATCAAATTCATTTCAAAATCATCATTTTACTCAACATATACGATTTCAATTAAAAATCAATTTCTCCCCAATATCTCAATTTCAGTTCCAATTCAAAATTGCTTCAAATTTTCCATTTGGGTTATAACTTCAATTTAACCCAATTCATATTTAAATCAACGATTTAAATATAAACCCATCCTTTGACCAGTTTGAATTTTAGAAATAGTTTGAATAGTTTTAAAATAGCTTAAATAGTTAAAATAGTTTAATAGAAAATAGTTTGAGTATTGTGTAGGATCGATTTCACCCTAGAGCGGGGGTGAATAGGGTGATACTAATAATAATAAAAATTAATGTGGAAATATATAAAATAATTGCAGCATAGATAATAGCAGAATAATAAAAGCAGAAATAGAACAACATAGATTTACCCAGCTTCGGCAAAACCCTGCCTACGTGCTGCCCCCAAGGTTTCTACTAGAAATTAAGTAGTCAGACGCTTACACATGTAAACTTGCAACACCCGCTAATGACTAACCTAACTCTATGCTCAAACCCTACCACAACTCAGCCACTGAGTTGCGAATTCTCGAACTACACCACCGTAGTTCGTAACCTAGTCACATGACTAGAGAGTTAATTTTTAAAAAATGGAAAATTACAATATAAATAAAAACAAATACAAAACCCTAGTTATAAAAGTCCAAATAAAATTTATAAAGGCCGGCCAGTTTAATTTATATCACAAGAAAAAACGTCTCCATTAATATTTCTTCGACCCAATATGAAACGAGATAGCTTCAATACTTCTGCCGACTTTGTTATTTACTTCGTGAGTCCAATGGTTGCTTCGTTCCTCTTCATAAATTAGGGCTTTGTGAAAACTTGAAGCTGTCGATTCCTATAGATCGATTGAACTGTGTTTCTGCTTCGAGTTGCTTCGTCAATCGATTTGCTTGCTTTGATTAACATGCGGCTGCTTCAATTCAGTCGAGTTCAATTTGTGCTCTAAGTTGGTACGTGAATTTTTCCCCTTTTAATTCTCGACTTTGATTCGAGTTATAAATTTGTTTTCGATTTAAGAGTATACTCTGGATTTTTGTCTTGAACTCGATTGATAATATACCGATGATGATATGGGAATTTATAGGGATCGAACAGCCTATATTTTCGTTCATATAAATATGTTTGAATTCTTCTTAATTCTTGCTTGGCCGTTCGATTTAGCTTAAATGCTTGTGATAATTCTCTTACTTGTTCATCTCTGCATTTTAGCTTGATTTGCTTTGGGTCGGTTCCTATAACTTTGGCATTTGAATATTGTGACCGTAGTTTTCTGCTATGACTTTGGCATCGTGAATTTTTGAGATAAATTCGACTTCGACTTGTTCAATTAATTTTACCCTGATTGACTTCACTGCTCGTACTGGTTCAATCTGTTACTGTTTTGATTTTCTGCAAACTCTGCTTCATATAGACTGCTAGCTTTCGACTTATTTCAACTGCTTCTTTAAGTCGAATGTCTTCATGTTGGATATGTATATACTTGCTCCACTTGAAATTTGTCATCATGTGTATACATACATATGTATGTTATGTTTGATTGTTGTGTTGTTCCTCTTGAGTCTGGCCATTCATGTGTTGCTTCTGTCCTCTGTTGTATTTTTGAGTGCTGACAGTATTCGAATTTTTGAACTCTTCAATGATGTTTTATTTTGATTTTAATTGAACTGCATTTCTTGTTGTGTGTGTGTCTGCACTTGAATTTGTTCATGTCTCTGTTTCATATGTATAGAAATGATGCTAGTTTCTGATTATGTTCACTTGTACTTGTATTGATTTGGGACATCATGTTGCATTATGTTGTCTTGAGCATGTCTATAGCTTGTTGTCATTTTGGTAGTGGTCTGGTTTCATGTTGAAGTCATCCACCACTATTGTTGAACTTCTAAGCCTCTGAAGTGATATGTTAATACATGCTTACACATATGTATATATGTAACTATGCTTGAATTGATTTGAACTTGTTTTTAAAGTCTGCTCTATAGACTTTCATGTTAAAAACTGAATGCATGCTTGGAGTCTTGTGAGTTGTGTACATATCCATGCTAGGTTGCATTGTTGATGTTGAAACTGGTCGGTTCCATTTCTGGTTTCATTATCTAAGGTTCCACTTTGGTTGCACCCCATACCTGAACTGATGTTGATGATTCATGTTTTGCATTTACTTGTATGCTACCACTGATCTTTCTGTGATGATTGTTTTCATTTGTTGTGTATGAACTTGATGTATCACCATATATGTACATACATACATATGTGTGTATATGTGTTGTTGATTATGTTGCACTGACCCATTCACTTGAATATGTACATTTGAACTGGGCTTCCTTGATGTGTGTTACTGATCTGGTTTGGTAGTCTTGGTCATGCGTATGCTCCAATGTTTATATGTTGTGTTCACACTTCTTTGGTCTGGTTCATCTTGAAGCTGATGTCATTGTTTGTGCCTTTGACTTTCTTGTTGCCTTGATTTGTTTTTGAATCTATGCCTCATTGTGTACTGGTCATCTTCTTTTCATGCCTCTCCTTTTTTAACTCACTGCCGAGTTGTTTTGGTGTACATGTATGGGTTATTGCAGCCACTTGAGTCTGGTTTCATTGTGCTTACTTGTGTACATGTTTCTGATTCAAGTGTTCATGTGTGATCTGGTTGTGTACATTTGAGTCCGGCCATTGCATTGGACTTTTATTCATGTTGGCTGACCATTGACTCTCGTACTTGACCATTGCATTGCACCTGAGTTGAATCCAACATTTAGTTGGGTTTGACCTTGTGCTCACCTGTCCCTTCAGTTTTATCAAGTGTATATCGATGTGCACGGTCTTGTGGCATGTACAGTGATACACTATGCATGTCACAAGTTGTTTGTGTGTGTTGAATTCAAAATAAATGATGATGAACAACCCAAATAACTGAGGCAAATAACATTTTCAACACACACGCTATTATTTTACACTGCAAAATATTTCTTTTCCAATTTTACCGCGCCGGTGTTTATTTTGCAGATAATTCAGATGGTGGATACAAACTGGAATAGAGTTGAAGAACAAATACGAGTGTTGAGTGACTATGTAGCGAGGTTTAAATTGTAAAGTGAAAAATTGTTTTGTAATTAAAATTGTGTAAATGTAATAAGAGCTAAAATTTGTACTATTCGAATTTGTAATAAAATATTTGTTTGAATAAAATATTTGTTTGAATTTGAATTCTGTGTTATTTATTTTATCCAACAAATATTTATTTAATTATGTGAAAAATAAAATAGTACAATATCAAATACATTTAAACGAATATATATATATATATGTTTATTATCATCAAACAAAAATCATAGGCTATTGTATTCTACAATCTCCCCTTTTGATGATAACAAACATATATTAAGATTTTAACTCTATTAAATGTATTTGACCTTGATGAATTCCATTTGCTCCCCCTATTTGAATGCTCCCCCTTCACATATGCATGAAAATAAATAAAAAATATGCAAATAAACCTAGAAGGGAATATGCAAATAAAAAATATGACTTGACTTATTTTCCAAAATCTTAACTTCTCTCTCCCCATTTTGTTATCAGCAAAAGAGTAATAATGCTAGAAAAATAAAGATAAAGTGATAGACAATAATACAACATTAACACCCAATCGAGTATAAATATTAAATTTCAATAAAAAATCAAACAAAAATTATAAATACTCTGTTAGGCGCATATTCCACTTTAGAGTGATAGGGGTGATGTCGGCATATAAAACCATATAGTTGTGTCTATTTGTGGTGTATTTATATCAGGAATTTGAATATCTACTAACCATGCATAACTATTAGGATTTTTAAATGAGATTAGTAGTATTTCCAAATTTTATATATATAAAAAAATGAATTTCAAGCATCTTCTAAACACGCGTAACCGTGAGGACTTTTAAATGGGATTCGAATCAACTCGTCTATTTAATAATCAATTTTGATACGTGTTCCATACATGCATAACCGTGAGGACTTTTAAATGAACATGAAAGCACATAAACAAATATTTCAAGTAATTCACTCATACATAACCGTGAGGACTTTTAAATGGGAGTGAATACTTTGGATGTTTTTATTGCTAAAAAATAAAATAAAATAAAAACGAATAATTTCTCATTTAACATACCACATTTTGACATACTATATTGGATTTTGATGAGTGATGGTCGTTAGAAATACTATAGAAATAAAGATGATCATGGAATTTTTACCAAAAAAAGTTACAATAAATCTTGTTTAAATTTTTAAAGAAATTTACTAAATATACTGTCTCAAGTCATAATATGATTAATATCAACACTTGTCACTTTTTCAGTCACTATTTATCTTTTCGATAATCAGTAGGGAGTCAGATTAGTTAATGTAGTCATTTAAGATCAAATCCAAAAATAATTATAAAATCAAATTTTCTAAAATGCCTAATCTGAAACGAATTCAACAAAAACTATTTTCTGGAAGGGGTTTTTAAGTCTGCTAATTGAAATTCAGTTGAAATGAAAAATATGCAGATATTTTCTTTGAAAATGATGCAACTAATGAATGTCTCAACATAAAACTCGTTCCACTAGTACTTTTCTATCAACTAGACAACAGCATAATCTGCATCTGAAAAACTTTTGAATCAAGGTTATCATAAGTTGGATATCATAGACCAGACCGTGAAGTTGCAACAAAAACCTTATAATCATTTTACAACTTTTTAAAATGTGATTCCTTAAGGATTTGATTGAAAACGTGCACATTAACAACTAGTGAACATAGTGTCAGATCTAGAAGCAGTAAGATAAACAAATATATCCATGTGTATCTATAGTAATCATCAACCAATACAAAACAACATCTCTTACCATCTAAAATTGCAATATCGTTAGTCCAAACAAATCTATATGAACTAGTTCAAGGATGAAAAGATGATTGATCAACATTTTTGCATAAGTCAGAATCAAAATCAACCTTAATTTCCTTATCGCATAACTGGCTGATTTACATCGGATTATGGTGCAGATTTTCAACATTCAATATATCGTTCAAGATAAATGTACCGTTACCTATTTTACCTTTGTCGATAATTTTTCGTTGTTGCCCATTGTGATTCTTCCACCTTTGTACTAGCCTAAGAAACTTTGATTTGTCGCCCGTCGTGTGCCTGGAACAGCCAGAATCCAGATAACACTGTTGTTGTTCCTTAGCCAGCCACCACACCCACACAAGAAAAGATTTTTGTGACCTATTTGTTTTTATAGGTCCATGATTGTTAGTGACAAAAGATTTTGAAAAATATGTTTGTGTAGATCCAAGACAATTTATATTTGTTCCTTTCGGCACCCAAATTTGTTTGACTTTAAGGAATTTTATATTCATGCCTTTTGGAACCCCAAATTGGAATGGTTTTCACGTGTTTGGGTCTATACCAGCAATTGTTGTGATTGTGTCCAATTTTTCCACAAATCATGCACTTGGGATTGACTTTATTAATTTTGCTTCTAACACGTTCAGATTAAGTATACCCAAGTCCTTGTCTAACAGTATTGACAGTTTGTTTCCCTAATAACATATTTAGCGATCTTTCTCCTTTGGAGAATTTCCCTAAAGTTGTAGACAATTGTTGGACTTGAGTTTTGAGAATTTCATTCTCATTCAATAACAAAGTGCACTTTTTAATAGAATTTTCTCTCCTAGTGTTTTCACTTTCTTTCAAAATCAGAATTTCATTTTCAAGTAATTTAATTTTAATTTTTGATTTTTTAATTTCTTCTTCAAGTGATGGACACTTATCACACTTAGGGCTCTTATTTCGATAGTTTTTAACCAATTGATCAAGCTGTTTATTTAATTCTATCAAACTATCTCTTTGTGATTCAATTTTAGCGTACTTCTCCCTAAGTCTTTCAAAACAGCCATTTACTTCATGAAAATATATAAGTAATTCCGAATGAGTAAGTTTTGATACCTCGCTTGGCTCATCATCATCAATGTCAGTTGTTTCTCCTTGAAGACACAAATTTCCTTTTTCACTCTCACTGATAGTGCTTTTATCATCTTCATTATTTTCATCCCAAGTAGTTGCAAAACTTCTCCTTTTCGGTTTCTTTCCTTGGCTGAGTTGATTCTGAGGACAATTTGGCTTGATATGACCGGGTTTGTTGCACTTGTGACATATGATCTCCTGCTCTTCTGAGTTGTCTAGTACTTTGACTATTCTGCTTTTCAATTATTGATTTAGAGCTGGATTTCTGTATTTGTGGTTCCACCTTTTGAATCTCTTTATTAATAGTGCTGGTTCGGTTGCTCCATCATCATTGTCGTCATCTTCACTTTCCGTTGTTCCTTTGAGAGCTATTGATTTCTTTCGCGTATCACCTCCTTCGCGTTCTTCCTTGAATTTGATTTCTAGCTCATAAGTGGTGAGATTTCCAATGAGTTCTTCAATTTTGATTTGTTTTAGATCTTTTGATTCTTGAATGGCAATAACTTTCACTTCAAAATTTCGTGGAAGAACTCTGAGGATTTTTCTGACTATTTCTAATTATGTGTATGGTTTTCCAAGAGCTTTTGATTTATGTACAAGATTAGAAAGTCATCCATACATCTCTTTGACATTTTCATCCTCGGCCATTGTGAAGTTCTCGTATTCGCTGCTAAGCATGGCAAGGCGAGATTCTTTGACTTGGGAGGTTCCTTCGTGAGTCACTTCAAGTGTGTGCCAAATTTCCTGCGCAGTTGGACAATGTGAGACACGATTAAATTCAATTTGATCTAATGAACAAATAATAGAATTCATAGCTTTAGCATTAGCATTCTGTAGTTTATTTTCAAGATCTGTCCATTGATCCATCGGTTTTTCAATTCCTTGATTATCTACCACTATAGTTGGTGTCCAATATCCCATCTTAACAATATTCCATGCATCTATGGTTTTCAAAAAAAAATTCATTCTATTTTTCCAGTAAGCATATTCACCATTGAACATGGGTGGTCTAACTATAGACTGACCTTCAGCAAAAGCATTATTAAAAGAAGCCATTCAAAAAATCAAATTTTTAAAACAAAAATTGGTTTTTGAAAAATCAAATTTTTAAAACAAAAAATGGTTTTTGTTCCAAGCTCTGATACCACTTGTAAGATCGATTTCACCCTAGAGGGGGGTGAATAGGGTGATACTAATAATAATAAAAATTAATGTGGAAATATATAAAATAATTGCAGCATAGATAATAGCAGAATAATAAAAACAGAAATAGAACAACACAGATTTACCTAGCTTCGGCAAAACCCTGCCTACGTGCTGCCCCCAAGGTTTCTACTAGAAATTAAGTAGTCAGACGCTTACACACGTAAACTTACGACACCCGCTAACGACTAACCTAACTCTACGCTCAAAACCCTACCATAACTCAGCCACTAAGTTGCGAATTCTCGAACTACACCACCGTAGTTCGTAACCTAGTCACACGACTAGAGAGTTAATTTTAAAAAAAAAGGAAAATTACAATATAAATAAAAACAAATACAAAACCCTAGTTATAAAATTAAAGCCCAAATAAATTTATAAAGGCCGGCCACTTTAATTTATATCACAAGAAAAAACGTCTCCCTTAATATTTCTTCGACCCAATATGAAACGAGATAACTTCAATACTTCGGCCGACTTTGTTATTTACTTCGTGAGTCCAATGGCTGCTTCGTTCCTCTTCATAAATTAGGGCTTCGTGAAAACTTGAAGCTGTCGACTCCTATATATCGGTTGAACCATGTTTCTGCTTCGATTTGCTTTGTCAATCGATTTGCTTGCTTTGATTAACATGCGACTGCTATAATTCAGTCGAGTTCAATTTGTGCTCTGAGTTGGTACGTGAATTTTGCCCCTTTTAATTCTTGACTTTGATTTGAGTTATTAATTTGTTTTCGATTTAAGAGTATACTCTGGATATTTGTCTTGAACTCGAATAATAATATGCCGATGATGATATGGGAATTTATAGGGATCGAACACCCTATATTTTCGTTCGTATAAACATTTTTGAATTCTTCTTAATTCTTGCTTGGCCGTTCGATTTTGCTTAAATGCTTGTGATAATTCTTTTACTTGTTCATCTCTGAATTTTAGCTTGATTTGCTTTGGGTCGGTTCCTATAACTTCAGCATTTGAATATTGTGACCGTAGTTTTCTACAATGACTTTGGCATCGTGAATTTTTGAGATAAATCTGACTTCGACTTGTTCAATTATTTTTACCCTGATTGACTTCACTGCTCGTACTGGTTCAATTTGCTACTGTTTTGATTTTCTATAAACTCTGCTTCATATAGACTGCTAGCTTTCGACTTGTTTCAACTGCTACTTTAAGTCGAATGTCTTCATGTTGGATGTGTATATACTTGTTCCACTTGAAATGTGTCGTGTATACATACATATGTATGTTATGTCTGATGTTGTGTTGTTCCTCTTGAGTCTGGCCATTCATGTGTTGCCTCTGTACTCTGTTGTATTTTTGAGTGCTGATAGTATTCAAATTTTTGAACTCTTCAATGATGTTTTATTTTGATTTAAGTTGAACTGCATTTCTTGTTGTGTGTGTGTCTGCCCTTGAATTTGTTCATGCCTCTATTTCATATGTATAGAACTGATGCTAGTTTCTGTTTATGTTCACTTGTACTTGTATTGATTTGGGACATCATGTTGCATTATGTTATCTTGAGCATGTCTATAGCTTGTTGTCATTTTGGTAGTGGTCTGGTTTCATGTTGAAGTCATCCACTACTACTGTTGAACTTTTAAGCCTCTGAACTGATATGTTAATACATGCTTACACATATGTATATATGTAACTATGCTTGAATTGATTTGAACTTGTTTTTAAAGTCTGCTCTGTAGACTTTCATGTTAAAAACTGAATGCATGCTTGGAGTCTTGTGAGTTGTGTACATATCCATGCTAGGTTGCATTGTTGATGTCGAAACTGGTCGGTTCCTTTTCTGGTTTCATTGTCCATGGTTCCACTTTGGTTGCATCCCGTACCTTAACTGATGTTGATGATTCATGTTTTTCATTTACTTGTATGCTCTCACTGACCTTTCTTTGATGATTGTTTTCATTTGTTGTGTATGAACTTGCTGTATCACCATATATGTACATACATACATATGTATGTGTGTGTATGTGTTGTTGATCATGCTGCACTGACCCATTCACTTGAATATGTACATTTGAACTGGGCTTCCTTGATGTGTGTTACTGATCTGGTTTGGTAGTCTTGGTCATGCGTATGCTCTAATGTTTATATGTCGTGTTCACACTTCTTTGGTCTGGTTCATCTTGAAGCTGATGTCATTGTTTGTGCCTTTGACTTTCTTATTGCCTTATTTGTTTTTGAATCTATGCCTCATTGTGTACTGGTCATCATCTTTTAATGCCTCTCCTTTGTTAACTCACTCCCAAGTTATTTTGGTGTACATGTATGGGTTGTTGCAGCCACTTGAGTCTGGTTTCATTGTGCTTACTTGTGTACACATTTCTGGTCCAAGTGTTCATGTGTGATCTGGTTGTGTACATTTGAGTCCGGCCATTGCATTGGACTTTTATTCATGTTGGCTCACCATTGACTCTCGTACTTGACCATTGCATTGCACCTGAGTTGAATCCATCATTTGGTTGGGTTTGACCTTGTGCTCACCAGTCCCTACAGTTTTATCAAGTGTATATCGGTGTGCACGGTCTTGTGGCATGTACAGTGATACACTGTGCATGTCACAAGTTGTTCGTGTATGTTGAATTCAAAATAAATGATGACGAACAACTCAAATAACTAAGATAAATAACATTTTCAACACACACACTATTATTTTACACTGCAAATTATCTGACGTTTAACGTCCGAAATTTCTCGAGCTCCAAATGAAGCGTGCCACCTGGCGTTCATATTGTTTTACCCCTATTTTGAACACAATGAAACTATCCACGAGGTCTAATTCGATCGTATGCAGAAGATAGCTTTTCAAAATCAATTTATTTTATCGAATTCCTTAAATTAATTCCTACGCATTTCAAGCTCGCACGGCCAAACGACAAGTCCGATCGCTACGAAACTTGAAATCCTGCAATAATTTACTATTACGGATCCGATAAAACTGGTTTCGTCGAAATCATAGACATTGGCCAAAATGGCTATTTTTACTCGTTAATTAAAATATAAAATTTCCAATCTCTAATTATTCACTGTTAAATACAATTTTAAATGTTAACAATTTTCATTCTTGTTCAAATAAGATTTAAATTAACTTTTGAAATCATTTTCATTCATATTAAATCCAGAATTAAATTATTTAAATAATTCTAATATTAAATTTAAACAATTTAAATATCCAATAAATTACATTAATAATCATTAGGTTTCAAAAGAATTTTAGCTATCAATAATTATTTAATTTCAATCTGAATAATTTAATACTTATTATTCAATCCAATTATTAATTATAAACACATTAAATACATAGAATTTCATTTCAATACTGTTATTTCACAAATCTTCGTAATTGGTTATTTCAAAATTTTATTAAAGTTCGTATTCAATAACTATACTAATAATTCATTAAATTTTTATTTCTAACCATTTTTATTCAATACTAATATTAAATTTAATAATTTAAAAATAGTTAAAAGTACGGGTCGTTACATTCTCCCCTACTCAAAACTTTTCATCCTCGAAAAGGGACTAAGTACAGAATTTAACACTTAATATATTTTATTCAAAACAATCAACTTAAAAAACTTTAAAATCTTAATTATAAAACCATTACTACACTCTCGCTACGCCACTTCGATATCGGTTTTACGAAAATTATAACTTATATATAGAAACAAGTTATAAAAATTTTAAAACTCTAAAAAAATTCTAACACCCGGATTTACGGAAAATTTCGGCAGCGTCTCCTTTGCGTGCCTCGACCGGAAATTTTTTACAATATATATCAAATATACATCTCATCTCAATGATGAGGCATCCCGTAGGGAAAATATAAAATTGCGGTATGTGATCCGAGATATGTACCTTATTATCATTATTAATACGAGCGAGTTTGCTCGTATTAAGCAAGCAAAAGAAAAATAAATCCGCGTATACGTCCAAATGGTCTTCGTATGTACCTATCTCAACTCAATTCAGAACATTAGTTGCATATAAAGATGTAGAAAGCATATGTGAGTTTAATAAACTATAAAACATGCACTCTGAATCCAAACCATAAGCACGAGCACAAATACACAACATACAACAATCATATGCAATCCAAACAGCTAAAACAATGATTTACAATAAAAGAAATCACTCAACCATTAATATTAATCCAATTAAACCAATTAACTCATAACTATGTTAATTTACATTATTCAATGTCAGTATTCAATTTATACACTTCATTTCTTATCAACATTCAATTTTTTATTAACATTTAATTGGTTTGCTTCATATTTATTCACATTTATTTCATTCACATTCAATTTATTCAATCAACTTTGTAAATTCCAAATTTTCACTTTTTGTTTAACATATTTTCATGTAAATTCATTTATAAACCATTCATAACCATTTAAGTCTATTACAATCATTTTATGAAACACAACTCATGTTTATTTTTCATAACTTAAGTTCATATTAATTCATCGATTCACTTCATTAGTTCATCTCATAAATTTAAATTCATATTAATAATTTTACTTAAGTAAATTTTATTTTATAACTCAATTCATATTAATAATTTTCTTTTTATCACAATCAATTCATTCAACTTCTCTTAAGTTAATTTCAATTTATAATTTATTCTATTAACTTATTTCGTATTCAATTAGTTACCATTCAATTATATTGAAACTCATTCTATTTGCATTTAATTTATTCACATCCAGTTTAAATCAAATTCAATGACTCGCATTAATTTTACTTACTCATTTATTTTTATTTAATTTCGTTCACAATTCAAATTGCATTTCATTTTTATAATTTCAAGTTCGTATTCATTATATTAATTCATTTTATAGCTTAAGTGGAATTAATTCACTTTACTAATTTATTTAGTTATATTTAAATCCAATTCAATTCATTTAATCTTCATTAAATAAAATTTTATTTCATTTGATTCATTTCTCGGTTTATTCAACTTTATTTAAGTTAAACTTTTTTTCTATCATTCACATTCAACAAATTTAAAAAAATTTATTAGCTTAATATTTCTCAAATTTATAAGTTATACAAATTTATTCGCTTAAAAATTTCGTTTCGTTATTTATCTAGTTCATCTCATATACAATTCATTTCCATTTAAGCTTTCTTGAGTCAAACTTCATTTTGTTTACTTCAGTTCACTAACACAATTTATTAAACATTCCTTAAATTAATTCTCTTATTTCAGATCTCAAATTCAAATTTCCTTTTGTTTGCTTAACCAAAATGTTTAACCGTTTTAAAATTTGATTTTACTTTCCTGTTCGAATTCAGAAATTATAATTTTTTTTCTTTCATATCATTTCAATTTATAAGTTCAAACTATTTTTATATATTTATCAAATCTTACTTAAAATATTTTTCACAATCAAAACTTGTTTTAACCGGAAATAAATTCTTTTAGTAGCAATTCTCACTCAGAAACTCGAAAATGAATACTGGCGATGCTGCAGTCATCCTCTGAATTATTTCCCAGCGAATAAAGCGAGTTCAATGCTTTTATTTCTTTCATAATCATTTCAAAATGTATTTCTCGTCAAAACACTTTCAAATAATATTATTATTAATTTTGGAGGCTTTGAAAACAGATTGTAACAAATCAACAGGATTTTAAATTATAAAATTCTTAGCTTTTAAATCTTTTTATTTGTAATATAACTTATACAATTTCATTACCTTATTGTGAAATATTTCATTAATTTTAATCTTTGTTGTTTTAAACAATTTTTATTGTAATTGATTACAATTCAATTTAATTATCGAATGCTTCTTAAAATAAATTCACAAAGTGTTCGTTTTATTTTAATTCTACCAATAATCGATGATAACTGAATATTATTATCTCCTAACAACCATTTCATTAATAATCATTATATATATATATATATATAATTTATAATATAATTTAGGTAAAATTATTTCATTTACCCTATTTTAAAATAATAATTGTGTCGACTTGCCTCGTTTAAGTGTTTAGAAACCCCTATCGATTGAGTCAAACCCCATCACATATGAACACTATCTCTAATGAGTCAAACCCCACAAAACTAAGGTTATCGCTAAACCTCGCTCTGATACTAACTGTGACGATCCACATTTCGAACGGTTTAAATCGAAAATAATCCACACATGTTCGACTTAAACAATCCGGAACATAGATAATCATTGGGGTTAATTAAGAAAAATAAGAAAAGAAGGAGAAACCAAACACAGAATCTCGCAGCGGAACGACAAATATAATAATCAAATAAATAGTTCATGAAGCTGTTTATATTATACATTTAATTATAATCTATAAAACATTTATTAGAGTTATATATACATCAGGGATAAATAAATAATGCAGTAGAACAGCATGATGCAGAGAATAATAATAGTAATAATATACCAAATCTTCGTCTTCGTCCTCTAGAAAATGATCTTCAATGCACTGAAAAACTCAGGGCTAACCCAAGCTTAATGAAAAAACAAAACACTCGAGTCAGGACTAAAATATTCATGTGTGAGTCAAATTGATATCGCATATAACATGAGTGCTATGGTGTCAGAGATATTTACGGGGTTTCACATCTCCTATCCAGTTTATAACGTGCGTGCAATAACTTAAGAGATGTTACGGGATTTTCCATCTCTTAAGGATCCATCAAAATACTTATATGTAGTAGAATACACCACATATATAATGTCTAGTCGGTAAAATAAATATATTTTTTAGAGTTAAGGCTTTACATTGATCCCCCTTAACGCGTTTTTAAGCATTAGCGTACAGTTTGCATTTGACACAACCAGTAGCACGTCGATAGTCAGTGATGCGCCGTGATACGACAACACTAAACCAAAATCTTAGGGGTCTCGTATAAGGATAAATGTGTGACAAGGCACGTGAGGCAATGCCCAAGGTAAGATACTACAAGTTCGGGTCATAGGGCCGGTGGTAACGCATCGTAGCCAAGACCGCCCACCGTGTCCATCCATCCCATATCGAGTCAAAGGGAGGCTATCCCAAATCAAGGTGCACCAATCGAAACCAACAGCAAAGTAATAGAATGGACCAAGTCTTAGAAAATCAAAGAACGGATGTCCACTAAGGGTAGCAAGCCCGCTTAGCCCTGTCAAGCCGTCCTGTTTTAGACATTTCAAATTGGCATAAGTGCCCGGGTCTATCCATCATCGTTCTCTTTCTTCAAATCCAGCAAACGACACCAAATCCAACCACTTCATTCTGGAGTCTCCTCCGTGTACACAGTTGTTAAAGTGGTTCCAATATTGACAGAAAGTATGCCAACAAGAGGCCATGGTATCTTTAACAACCAAATGTCGTTTTACACACCGGTTGGTTATTTTACATTTCGAAAGCCATTCGTACTTGATATCAAAATATCATATTCACTTCGGAATAAAATTCATTTTGAAATCATCATATTTACTCAACATATACGGTTTCAATTAAAAACCTATTTCGCCCCAATATCTCGATTTCAGTTCCAATTCAAAATTGCTTCGAATTTTCCATTTGGGTTATAACTTCAATTTAACCCAATTCGTATTTAAATCAACGATTTAAATATAAACCCAGCCTTGGACCAATTTGAATTTTAGAAATAGTTTGAATAGTTTTAAAATAGCTTAAATAGTTAAAATAGTTTAATAGAAAATAGTTTGAGTATTGAAAATGGTTTATATAATAAAATAGCTTGGAAAATCAAAATACTTTGAATATTTAAAAAGATAGATTTTAAACAGTTTATGTTAAAATAATTTATTTCCAAATCAAACTGCCACTCTTCACTTTACCCAACCTGGACCTAAGTCCAAATTTCGATCAACTGATTCAATTTCAATTTTTCCATTTCAAATCATTTTCAATCTCATTTCAATTCAAATCGATTAAACTTAAATTCAATTCCAAACAACTTCAATTTCAATTGGAATTCAAATCAATTTTGATTTCAAATTAATTCGATTTTGATTTCAATTCCACTTTGAATTAATTTCAATTCTCAATTTTAAACCATTTCAAATTATATAAATTTGAGTTAAATTTCAAAATATCGATTTAGATCACTTAATTCAAATTAAACTTTAATTTTCGAATTTTGATTCAAATCTTAAAATTAATTCCATTCCCGAGTCCAAAATTTGAAATATCAATTTATTTCACCTTTACTTAAATAACTTCGAAATTAAAGTAAAAGTTCAAACCTTTTCAAACAATTCAATTTCAATAATTCAAGTCATATTTTAGTCATGACTTCAAATTCTAATTAAATTCTTTAAAACAATTTCTTTTAACCAAATTTAATTTCAACATTTCAACTCGAATTCTTAATTAATCCAATCTTCATAAATTCGATTTTTATTTCTTTAAATCAGATCAGTTTAATAATTTCACACCAAAATTTTTAAAATCATTTACTTTAACCAATCCGGTGTCCGTATATAATTTTCTATCCTATGGCCAAGTGAATCAGTCATTTCAATTTAATTCAGGGATGGATATATATCATTTCAATCCAAAATAAATGTCATAGGTATATATCATTTCAACCTATTTCTTAATTTATTCGAAATAATTCGATTTACAGTTTTATATACTGTAAATAATATATAGGAGGATAACAGGATATATCAAAATAAATAAACAACCAAATCATCTAAAATATCAATCAATAGCATCCATCACAATCAACATCCAAATTAGTCAAAATATCATAACAATTTACTAGTTATCATTAATCGGAAATTTAACTAGAAATTTAGTTTCCATTTCAAATTCGAACTGTCAATTCAAATTCCTATCATTTTATTCCATATCAATTTAAATGTCAGTTAAAGTTACCAAACAGCAGTCAATAAATTTAAATCACCTCACGATATAAATTTTACTAACATAAAAAATATTTAAGTCAAACGTGAGAGTATAAAACACTCACCTTTTTATTTGAAACTGAAAATATTTTAAGTTTCAAATAAATCCAATCCAGTTTCATGTCGTAGATGACGCCGATATGACTCCAATGCAACAAACCGTACTCGAATCCGATCTCGTACGAACCATATACGAATAAATTAGCATTTGGACATAATTAAAATTAATCAACTTAATTAACAGAAAATTAAAAGCAACCTATCATCCTCGCACAGCCCCTCATGCCTGCCTTCTCTTCCCCTGGCACTCGCGACCTTTGATCCTTTTTTTCTTTTTTATTTTTCTTTAAATGCTCGCCGACCTCGTCGGAAATCACTCCCACTAGATCGTCGAACCCTACGCACCGCTTGCCTTTTTCCCTAGCCACGCCACCAACACGAACGCCGACCACCACATATCCAAGCGCGCACGAACAGAAACCCTAAATCAGGTACAACAACTCGTCGTCGCCCCTGCCTCAACGCACAGCGCCGCCGCGACCATCTCCCCGCCGTCCCAAGTCGAGAGATCCACTCGCGCCTCGTTTACATTTTTTTTCGATCTGCTTTTATTTTTTTCTGATCGACTATTATTATTTTATTCTCGATTTGGATTTGAATGAAGAGATAAAAAGAGAGAGATACGGCAAAGGAAAGGAACATGGGTTTGATTCGTTCGAATAGGAGTGTTGAGATATTTCTATTATTATTTAATTCGAAAATATCCGACGTTTAACGTCCGAAATTTCTCGAGCTCCAAACGAAGTGTGCCACCTGGTGTTCATATTGTTTTACCCCTATTCTGAACACAATGAAACTAGCCTCGAAGCCTAATTCGATCGTATGCAGAAGATAGCTTTTCAAAATCAATTTATGTTATCAAATTCCTTAAATTGATTCCTACGCGTTTCAAGCTCGCACGGCCAAACGACAAGTCCGATCACTACGAAACTTGAAATCCTACAATAATTTACTGTCACGTATCCGATGAAACTAGTTTCGTCGAAATCCAAGATCGAAATCCGCGACAGTAGCCAAAATGGCTATTTTTACTCGTTAATTAAAATATAAAATTTCCAATTTTTAATTATTCGCTTTTAAATACAATTTTAAATGTTAACAATTTTCATTCTTGTTCAAATAAGATTTAAATAAACTTTTGAAATCATTTTCATTTATATTAAATCGAGAATTCAATTATTTAAATAATTCCAATATTAAATTTATATAATTTAATTATCCAATAAATTATATTAATAATCATTAGATTTCAAATGAATTTTAGCTATCAACAATTATTTCATTTTAATTTGAAAATTTTAATATTTACCATTCAATCCAATTATTAATTATAAACACATTAAATACATAGAATTTCATTTCAATACTATTATTGCATAAATCTTCGTAATTAGTTATTTCAAAATTTTATTAAAGTTCGTATTCAATAACTACACTAATAATTCATTAAATTTTTATTTCTAACCATTTTTATTTAATACTTATATTAAATTTAATGATTTAAAAATAGTTAAAAGTATGGGTCACTACAGTTTGTTTAATTCAAGTATATAACGTACATTGTTTCACAAAAATCTCCATTTATCAATTGTTTATCTTTATGTTACAACAAAATCAATGTTTGAAGGTGTTAACTATGACTAAATTCGTCCCGCAAAGCTTATAAGAACTAAAATTTTCAATCAATTTAATGTACGATGGATACAATATTTTGTGTGACATATACGATTTTCTTTTTCTTTTTTTGTCCCTTTAAAGATATATTCCATAATTTTACACAATTTAGCTGAACCGGCATAAAAACCTTGCGAATCTTTAAAATTAACCATATTCCAAAGTATGACATGTTTAATGTATAAGGGTTAGTCAAGATATAAAGTTAACTATTTAGCATGGAATGTGAAGAAAAAATGAAAAAGAGAAGCAACTTTGAAAAATATAGAAAATATGCGAGTGTTTACTAAAATTTCAACATATCAATCTTTTTCTATTTGTAGTCTAATTCTAAATAGGTGAAAACAGTGAGATGCTACTAAAATTCAACCTAGTGGATGGCCAAAGAAAGTATGATTATGAGAAAAAATAATATAATAAGTGAAAATCTCGAATTCTAGATTAAACTGAAAATTTGTTTATTTCTTTCTACACATAAAAGGATTATTTCCAAGCAAAGGCCTTTACAAATTGCATTTCTGTGATGACTGTGTGTTATTATGGAGTTGCTTTAGGTAAATAGATGCATTGAAAATTCTTTTAGAAACAAAGATATGCACAAAAGTAGTTTCAGATAGTTAATTCATTAAACCCAACTGTCTAGATTCTCCGTTATCTCACCCTTAGAGAGGTCTTTTGTTTACTATAGCTTAAGACTTATTTTTTTTATTATTATTCATATTTTTCCTTACCTATTCCATATACTGATTCTCATTTTATTACACTAATGAAATTTTTATTAAAAAACTTAAGGTCTGCCTTCAAAGTTGTAGATTATTACTTCACACTTGGTAGTGCTGTCTCATACACATATTTCATTTTGTTGATAAATTTTTGTACATTTTTTCATTTTGAATGTATCAATTTCACATTTTCCATTAACATGTGGTAACATTTCAATAGTATGGCTTCCTTAATTTCAAATTTGCCGATTTGGATAATATAACTTGCCATGCGAAGTCACCGCCTTTAACTTTGCCTCTTTTGTTTGGAATAAAGGGATAATTTTAATAATTATGTTATTTAAATATATATATATAAAGGTTTTTGGGTTTCTCCCCTGGTGAGATACACCAGCAATGGACTGATGGGCACATTGCTTAAAAAATTAACAATTTTCTTTGCATTACATCTAGCTTCTTTATCTAATACTCAAGTTCTTTTAACTATAAAAAAATAATACATTGGTAAAATGTTTACAAAACTTAAGCTTAACATATATTATATATATGAATAACTTATAAATTAACTTTTTAGAACATGGCAGGCCGGCTTCATTATTTTGATTAGGGCTGTTAATTTCCTACACGACCCGAAACACGACTCGAAACCCGCACGGAAATTAGCAGGTTAACCCGACCCGTTTAAGTTGGCGGGTCATTTTCGGGTCAACCCAAATTTGACTCGTTTATAAATGGGTGGGTTTCGGGTTGACCCGCTAACCCGAAATTGACCCGTTAACAACCCGTTTATGCTTATATAGGTTGACCCGACCCGTTTACGACCCGACCCGACCCGTTTATGACCGGTTTGAACCTTATACGGGTTATACGGGTTGACCCGACCCGTTTACGACCCAATTATACCTTATACGGGTTGACCCGACCCGTTTACGACCCGTTTACACCTTATACGGGTTGACCCGACCTATTTACGACCCGACCCGTTTTTAATCGGGTTACACGGATCGGGACGGGTCAACCTGTTTATAAACGAGTCGGGTTCAGGTTGAGCTTTTTCCGACCTGTTTAATAAACGGGTTGACCCGACCTATTTAAAATCAACACGAACCCGACTTGACCCAACCCAAACCCGACCCGACCCATTAACAGCCCTAATTTTGATGCTCAAAGTTCTTTCTTTTGCCCAAAGTTCATGAGGTAACTTCTTTTTATAAACAAGTATTATGACAATCTCAATAAACTTTTGAGATGGTGTGACATTAGATTCTCGCCCTTCAAGCAATTAGCTAATGCATTAACCTTTTTGTTGGGGAATGATCTTTCGCCTCTCTATTGTCTTTCCTGATTAACGAGTTATTACTTGGCGATCCCATATGGCAGTTTTTTTATAATCCTACGTTCTTTCACTTCATCTTTTGTCCAACTAGATTTAAAAGAGGGAATGGTACTTTGATGCTAAAACTATAATATGAGTTCAACATCTTATATTTTGAGCAGCATCTATAAATTTTCTTGGTTGTTTTATGTTTTAACCTGTCGGATTAGTATTTTCTCCTTGAAATATTCATCCTTGAATATGACATCTAGTTTAATTATTTTAGCATCATATCGAGTCATAAAGGTGGTCTCTAATTTTTTATGCTTTTCTCTGTATTAAATTACATACCAAAAACTGCTAGTTTTTAAGAGGGACTATTCAAATGGCATTTATTAGACTGTGTTATGGTAGTGTCTCATATTTAAATTGAGGAAAATGATGGCTCAGAGGGTTATCGAACCAAATTAATGTTGTGAGCAAAGTTTGATCTATGCGGAGGACTATTTACAATGAAATTCGTTGGCCTGCTTTTCTTTATTTAATCCAGGTTTAAGAATTAGTTTCAATTCCAAATTTTTATCATATGCTCTTAAAAAACATAATTTTGTGTTAATGAAGCAGTTAATATTATCACGAATAAAAGAGTTCGGTGCAGTAGAGAATAAAGTAATGCAGTTAAAGTGAGGATCCATTCGTAAGGAATTATTATTTGCTCTTTTTGAAGTTTAAGGTAAGCCGCATCAATTTTCCTTTAAAGTCATGAGTATTTTAATTTAATCGCAGTTTTCTTTAGGAAATGCATGAAAGTATATTATTTCATTGTACTATTGCAGCTATATGAAAATAAATTGGTGATATATCATATTTTACATCATATTCACTACTGTTGTAGAAGAATCTTATGTGACAACATGGATAATATATTATCAGTGTTATTTAAAACTGCACATTGGAAATATCCATGTTTGCAAACATCAATAACGATGAAATAGCCATGTTTGCAAAAAAAAAAATAGAAGTATTTTTCTTACTTAACATACACATATAACATGAATATGCTTATAAGTGCAAAAGAAGTAAGAAAGTAACATGTTGCTTTCTCAGTACTTTACATGTACTAATTTGAGAAATAAAATAATAAATCAGCTAACATATATTTAAGTCATGACATAATGTTGATTTAATCTAATTTAGTTTGACTTGCTGTCATGAAACTTACTACATCTCCATTTAATGTTTATAAATTAAGATGTTTAAAAATATATACTATTACTGCTATTATCGTCGTCGTCATCATCATGATTATTATTTTGAAATGGTACTTAGATACAGCATATCACTGGGACAACAAACCACAAATCATGTGTCAATAAATATTCGAATCACGCTACGCAAGTTTCGAACTTGTGACCTCTCGCACCAAAGTCGAATCACTTAACCACTGGAACAATGGTGTTTGTCAACATAATTATTATTATCTAAAACGTTTATATGAAGATGTAGTGATGTAAGTCACATATATTTATCAAAGTTCTATCTCGATAAGATAGTAGAAGCAGTAGTGGAATAATGTGGTCAGTTTTTTTTGTATATGGTTGTTTGTAAAAATGCAAAAGTAAGTCATAAGGTTTTCCATAATCCTTTCTGTTGTACTTTATAGCATTATTGGATGTTGATGGTGCATATGTTGCTGGAAATGTTAACTCAACAGATTAGCTAATTTAAGTGTAGTTTCATTTTTTTTAAATTCCCAGTTGTAAGTTTTGGACTTCTCATAGGCCATTTTTTTGCTCCATAAAGTATAAGAGAGATGGGAGATGCCGTAGAAACCAATTCTACTTATCAAAGTGTTGTTTTCTTATGCAATATGACTAATCCATTTCAAATTGTTTTCACTTTGTTAATGAGTAAAATGCTTGCCTAATTAAGTTGGATCCATATGGTTATGTATAGATTGATGGAATAATCTTTTGTGAGGTAAATGTTGCAAATTCTTGAATTTTCTATGATTTCAACCATTATTGTTCTTATTATGTTAGGGTTACTACTGTTTGGCTCTTAGATCCATTAAGGTGGTTGTTATTAATGAAGATGTTAGGGGGAGTTGAAATTTATTTGCATGCACTTTAGAGAAGATACTTTATCATAATTTCTATTGTTTTTGGGTAACGATCGTATTACTATTAATGAGAAAAGGAAACTTTAGATTGTTTCTTTAACAAATAATAATATGATGATAAAACAAGTAATATGTCTTCACTTTATTTTTGATGACCCGTAATTTGTCTACTGGAACTGATACACAAAAGACTTGCAGTTTTAACCTGTAAAATTTTACATTTTCGTCACTTCTTTATAGCACAAGGATATTTTGAATACTTCTTCTTCTAATAATATATGCACTAGTAATCAATTTTGTATTCCATATTTTTATTACTTTGTACTAAAGATTTTTTTAAACAAAGTTAAAACAAAATTTTAGTTACCTTATTTTTGCTTACCTATGTTAAGTTGGGATCAATTATTTTTATTATGTGACTAAAAAATGAAATTATATACATAGTTTAACTACCATTTTTAGAAATACTGAAAGTGGATATGTATGTGTATATATATATATACATATCCTACTAATAATAGGAATTCCTTGAACTAACTTGAACTGTGTCTTTTTTGGATTACCAAAACTACCTTTCGGTGCAAATTGCTCGCGTTGCTTCTCATCAAATCCTGAATCGTTGTCAGAGCCAAACTCTTTCGTCATCCTTCAGCCATCTCTCAATCCCGCATTCTTTCCAATACCCTAAATCAAATTCAACAAACAATTCAGCAGTGCATCCCTCTTTCTCTAGAATTCTCCCTCTCACCTATATGGATTCATACCCTAACCCGCCTTTTGCTTAATCCTAGAAATTGCGACTGTGCCGGAAAAACACACGTACGCATCAAAAAAATGACGTGAGGGCAAGCGATCGACAATCGCTGAAAGGGGGAGTGACGGCATGTAGTGCGACCGTGGTGACAGTGTTAGGTGACTGATGGATGGAGTCACGACTAGGAGCCTAGTCGAATTCATGAAGGGCGGTGTTTCAGGTTCGAGTGGTTGTTGATGACGAATTGGGCGAGGCTTCTGGCGATTGGAGGTGGTTGATGGTGTGCATGCGCGTATAAGGTCAGAAGCAGCACTGTTTTGGGTGGAGGAGGCTACGTTTTGCTGATTCAATGGCGTGGACATCGATCGATGAAGATATGATGGTGTGTTGGCAGCTTAAAGGTGCGTCATAGGCTGATTTTTGGGTTTTGGACAACAGCTGATTCGAGGATTTTTGGTGAGGTCTTAGGCAAAACATCGTTTAAGGTAAGTTTTAAACTGACGTATCTATATTTCAACTTTCTTTGGGTGATTAAAAGTTTCTTAGTATTAACAAAATCGAGTGGTCATCTTTCATGGTTAACATTATACATGAGTCTATAGACATTTCAACTTAACACAGTAATCACAGCCAAGTTTCGGTAGTTTTGACAAGCACCATTGTCCAAGTGGTTAAGTGATTTGGCTTTGGTGCGAGAGGTCACAAGTTTGAAACTTGCATAGCGTGATTCGAACGTTTATTGACATGTGATATGTTGTCCCAGTGACATGTTGTATATAAACTACCATTTCAAAAAGAAATTTGATAGTTTTATGTTGTTGGGTTAGAATGCCATTAATTTTTGTGTGCGTCTATTAAGTAACTCTACAGCTTTATATTTTGAGTTAAAAAGTAAAATTGATAGAAACGTTCTAGCATGCTTTATTGGTTTTAATATGTTCTTACTACCGAAACCTTAAGTTTTGCTTACATAGATAATCAGAACTACGTTGTTTCAACTGTTGATTGTGTATGAGCATAATCATGAACTGTATTGTTAAATTCTTATTCAATCATATGACATCAAGAAATTCTGCATTCATTGTGGAGATAATGGGTGTACTCCACTTTCTTCTTTCACCAATTTGCAGTGCACTTACTTTATTAATAAATCACATCAAATAATAAAATATCTGTTACTTTAATAGATATATGACTAATTTTATTAAGTGGGTAACTTCTACTTATGTACAGCTTTGTTCATGGCTCCTGAGTTGGTGCAAGGACAGTCATACAGCAGGCTTAAAAACCCCATTGGATAGCTATTTGAAATTAGAATAACAATAAATAGAGTTAAATGATCAAATATAAGATAGTGTTAAATGATTCCTGAATTAAGTTATAGGTAGTTCAAAAATATTACTATAAAAGTTTTATGTTCTCACCCTTTCAAAGTTTCCCTTAAGTTTTTCTCGGTACTTTGTGTGCGTGTATGTATGGAAATTTGTTGGTTTGAATAATCAAACTTCCACTAGATTTGAGAAGATTTAATACTGTAATTTCCACGTAGCTACCCTAATTTGTAATCGGTGCTAGCTCAACTTTAACCACCAAACTTTATCAATCCCTTAACTGTGGTTGTTTTTAAGTTAAGGTTTAAAATTGTTGCTCTTTTATAGATGTAATGCTACCAATTAAACTTGGCATAAATTTATATTACTTTTCTATATTATAATTATTCCATCTTTATACGATAGCTTGTCATTATACAAACACATCCATGCTATGTTCATGTTCCATATATCGCCTGGCACAGCAAGTCACTTTTAAATATATAAAGCCTACTAATATTTCATTATAAGCATGTGTTGATTTCAATTTAAGTAAAAGATAAAAAGTATAGTAAAATTTCTATTATGACTTTGCCTTTGTTTTCTTCTATTGCAGATGATGTGTGAGAAGATTACACAAATGATAGTTTAGGTACTTAGGTAGGAATAGTTTGGTCTCAACACGAGTGGACAATTCAATATGTTTTATTCCCTACAATGAGACTTTTCTTTAAGCCATGCAAAGCAATGGCATCAAACGGGACTTTTGTTCGGATTGCAAAATTAAGTTATCTTATTTCTGACCAACATTGAAAATGTAACATAAAATGAGTTTCCATGTTGCAAAAATAGAAGATAGTTACATTCATGATTGGTATCTTATCGTTTTTGATTTTTCTTCAGTGTAAACTTGGTATTTTCTAGGTTTGTTTAATTTATTTTTATTTCAAATTTTACAATATGCAAGTCATTTCAACAGAAGACCAATGCACGGTCATTACAATCAGTTCATTCTACCATTTTATTCCTTAAATGTTATTGTTCATTTAGATGTTTCACAATAAGTTACCTTAAACCTAATTTGAGTAAGCTATGTGTTACCATAAATACAATTGTAGTAATTACGTGAAATCCAAATCTTGATCCTTTTATCACCAGACCTGAATCATAGAAAGCAAGAAAATATTTTTCACTGCATTTTTATATCTCATTCACGCGTATACCCATTTTGTATTTAACCAACTTTGAGGTAAGAAAGAAAAAATAATTAACATTTGGGCCAATAGTGGTAAATATAATAATCATTAAATAAAGTTATAATGAAGGGCATAAAGCAACATGATTAATGAAAGTGATAATATACATGTTATGATAAATAAAGTTCAAATATCAAGTGACTAAATGCAAGTCCACAGACGTGTATATATACTCTATTCGAAATCTGTCCGTATCTCTATTCAAAATATGAAAAATTATCCGATATCCGAAAAATAGATACAAGCCATATCCCCATCCGATAATTATCCGTCCGGTATTTATCAACATTATAGTAATTTTTTGTGTATATTAGTACAGAAAATGATCATCAATTTATCATTTTATCTAGGTAAAAAAAGAGTATTATGTGTACAAAAATCAATATTTGCTGCTTAAAATTATATTTCTCACTATATTTATTATATTTTATATTTTTAGTACTAAAATGGATTTATAATGAACCAAATTTTCTATTTATTTGTTTAGATTTATGAATTGTGAATCAGTTGATGAAATCCACTAATACAGATATCCGATATCCAAAAATGGTTTAGAATATACGAATACGACTCTATCTAAATCTATATCCGACCATTTACAGATCTAAAAATACATTGATAAATACTGATGGAAACAATGTTAGATTAAATCACGAACAGTTTCATTGCTTCAGAAATTACTACTTGATCTTTTATAGACATTTGCAATCATAAAAACTGCCAACGACTCCAATGAGATTTTTAAGTGATGCATCCCAAACTGGGCATAATAATAATTTACTGGAAACTACCTTGCAAATTTAAAAATATAAACATGGTGTATGTCAGGATCACTGTTCAACTTTGAAATTTCAAAAAGCCATGATGTAAATCCTATTCGTTGAATTCTCGCTATTAATAAAAGAGATGAAGCCATGTTGTGAAATGATGATTTTTGCTCACAGCCCACATTAAGTAAAAGAGCATGTGCATGTATAAGTACAAGTATTATTTCCATTTTCAGTAGTATAAAATAAACTAAAACAAAAGGAAACGAATGATAAAACTTTAGTATTATAAAAAAATAGGTTCTATGACTGTTCTTCAATTGTTTCGGTCTTCTCGGATGCTGCTTTAGGTTCAGTTTATGCTAGCAATGATACTGTCAAACCTACTTCAAGGGGTGCAACTATAAATGTATGCACATTGTGATTAAATGCAGGCCCACCTGGGCATGCATATATACTTGTATATCACAATATAAATAGAGTCTCTTACCTTCATTGATTTCTAACTTTATGAAAATTCTCTATTGCTTCGCTGCGATCGAAACAAAGGCTATAAAATCGAGCCTTGGACCTTTGAATAGGCTTGGCCTAAGCTTACAAATGGAGATAGGCTCGGCTTTGGGTGATAGGAGGTGGTGGCTGTGGGTTTTGAGTGAGGGAAGGAGTGGGTTTGAGCTTGTTTTTAAGCTGATTGCAAATGTATGTATACTTATATAAATTTATTTTCTTTTTGCTAATTTTTCTTCATAATTTTCCTAAGGTAGGAAGCCATTAAAGAGGAGTATAAAGAGATAAAGAAGCTTAGGAATTTATGAACAAATGAAGTGAAGATGGAGGGTGGTATTTATAGGCGAATTTGTGAACTAAAATATCATGATATTTATGTGCATATACATCACCATTTCATTACCACCACACCTCCTCCTCCATCACTATGCATCGCCGAACACCTACCCCCCCATGTGTGTAGACATGTGTGTGAGTTGATGTGTGCAAGAGTGAAGTGGAGTTTGCTTTTTAAGTGTGTAAATATCTTAGATCTTTTGTAATATATATATAAGGGTATATGTATATATGTGTTCATGTATATGTTAAGGTGCGCATGTGTATGTTATATATGCACACAAGACATATAAACAAGGTTGCAACAACTTTGAACAACTTCCGTTCATTATACCGTTGAAAATCGGAAAGCCGATTCCCAGTTTAGTGATTACATTTGAATTATAGAGTCATTTAAATCAATATTAAACAATTGTTTACAAAAAGTGCTATTATATCGGTAAAGTGATACGAATTTTCATATATTTTTAAATCAAGTATATATCTTTATCAAACTATTATGAATGATTTATTATCACTATATAACTAATTAAAATGAATTATTACAATTTAAACTAATTATTAAATTATTTAAACTCAATTTAAATCAAAAATCAATTATTTAATATGATGCCATTATTGATGATGTCATAAAAAATTTATTTCCCAAAAATAAAAGAAACAAGTTTATTACATATTCTAACTCATATAGATAAATGAGTGTATGTATCCAGCTTCATGCACGATAATATTGAGAAAATCTTAATTTTCTAGAAAACTGATTTTCATCGTTTTTTGATGAAAATCTCAAATATCTATATTTGTTAATGTACTTCTAACACAAGTTTACCATCGTTATTTATGGTTCAAAACATTATAATCTGTGTTATAAAATCTTATATTTGAATATATTAAATATAAATATAATTTATCAAAGTGATAAATTTGCGGGTCGTTATATGCCCCGTACCCGAAAACCGTATGGTCAGGGTAGACCCATCCCGCCCCAAGTCCGGATGAGGCTCTATATATTCATTCAAAATTATGTACTAATGTTCATATATTTGTTTATTTCTAAGAAGAATTGTCAATAAATGATACATAAATATAAATAACAATACGTTTACAATGATAAGAGAAGATAATAAAAATGAGATGTTCAATTACAGTTCAAAAAAATGCATATGTTATTATATAATTATCAATAATGCAACTTAATACTATAAAAATCCTATAATTTATCCAAAAATATATTATAATATCCATGTTATCATCGCTTGTTTTAAAAAAGATTGACAAATCAACATTATAATAATAATATGATTTTATGAGATCTTAGTAGTTCGGGTCGGGTTGGGGAGGGTCAACCGAGCCCCAACCCGACCCTAGACCCAGAGCTATTAAGAATGGGTCATGGGTCTACCCGTGCCGATGACCCAATGTGGCGGATCTAGATGGGTCAAAACAGGGGCTGGTCTACCGGGTTTAGACCATAGACCCGCCTCATTGCCATCCGTACCTACTTAGTTTAAATTATGGTTTAAATTAGTAAATATTGTTATCATAATTTACTTTGCTTTCTCAGTTTCATATGATATTAAATACAAATTCATTTTTATTGTGTCTGGCCTTTTATTCTTATACTAAATCAGGAAGGTTCTGGAAGATTTTAAAAAAAATTAAGTCATCATGGGTTTCAATAATTGTTTGTATATTTAAAAATAATTTGTGCTAGAGATGCTTCTTTCTTAAAATGCACTAATGTCAAATATGATGATCTTTCATATTTTAGAATATAAAAAACATGCTTAGTTTAAAAGGTTATAAGTTTGGTGAAGAATATGCATAACTTAGTTATATGGAATTTTATATTATATTGTTTACTTTGGTTGATAGTTGATAATATAGCATGGTGACACGCTTCAAATTTTACAGTACAATTTTTTTTGAAATGGTACTTAGATACAACATGTCACTGGGACAACAAACCACAAATCATGTGTCAATAAATGTTCGAATCACGCTACGCAAGTTTCGAACTTGTGACCTCTCACACCAAATTCGAATCATTTAACCACTGGGACAATGGTGCTTGTCTACAGTGCAAATTTTTTATATATGAATTATTTTATAACATTAACAAATGCTTTCTTATAGAGAAATAGTAAAGTAGGAACTCATCACCCTTTTTTTAAAAAAAATCTTCTCATTCATACTTTTAATTAAAAAATAAAATAAAGAGAGAAAAATATTTACAAATATTTTCTTTAATAAAAGAACAAAATATTGTTAAAGTATTATTGTTTATTTTTTTAAAAGCAACATTATATATATATATAATTGTTTATGATATATATATATATATATGATAAAACATGGTTATAATCTTTATCTTACATGCAAGGCGAACAGATTAGGTTATAAATACTGTATTGTGCTAACGTCATGATGTACAAACAAAAAATATTATAAGTAGTCGTACTAATGTGAATTTATACTCCAAGAGAAATTCATGTCTAATGTCCAAATGGATCTTCCAAGAAAACTCATGGTCAATTTTTGAAACTTCGATACCATGTGAAGGATAAATTTGAATGAAGGCTAATTATATGAAAAAAGATAAGGTGAAGGTGGTGAATTAATACATTAGAAATTTAAATCAAAATACTTTTGAATGTATAGTTAGGTATAGAGTGGTGTCAGTTTGTTAAGGGAAGAGGTATGACAAATATTTTCATTTGATTAATTTTTAATAATGTGAGTGATCTTTATCCAATCGGAGCACTCTTTTTGATGTCTTAGAGGCTCGAATACATGATCCCTAGAACCTTTATTTAAAGTGTCATACCTCTAACCACTTGAGCTAAAGATCCTTGAAATTTTCATTCAATCAATTTTCCCAAAGAATTTGCAAGAAAATAATTAAGATTTCTAATGGATATAATTGGTACTTTAAGTTTTTCATTTTAAGAGAAAAGACATATTTATTGAGTAAACCATAGTTTTCATATATTTTGGTTCATAATAAAACGTACTAACTTTGGCTACTTTTTGTATTTTTTAAAATCGTTATTTCACTACACAGTACTAATTCTTTCATTAATATTTGTTTCTTCTATGCATATGTAGATGTGTATGTTATGAAATACCTTTTTCTACTCTATAATATAGTCATCTACAACAAATTTATTCTAATAATAGTAATCTATTTTCTTTAGTTCGCTTTACTTATTATGTTTCTTTACCATTTGATCTAAAATTTGTTTTGAATCAATTGTCATGTAATGCTTTATGTATGTATATATATATGTATATATATGTATATATGTATATGTATATATATATATGTGTATATATATATATATCCACGAGTATGTTTTAATAATGATATTAATTAACTTTGGCATATGCTTATGTTGTATTATTTTAGTTTTTAGGTTTGCATTAATATTTGAAGTAAAAGGTAAAAAATTATCTGGTTATTCCAAAATTTTGACAACATAATGCATATGTTACATATAGTTCTTGTGTTATATTACGCTATAGGTAGTAGAAAATATGATGTTTCAAGGTAGTTATAATATTTTTACCAAATTTAATTAGTATTGTACAATGTTAAAAAGTTAACGCAAATGTTGAAATATTTTTTGTTTGAACCATATTTCTAACTTACATCACTTTGATCAAATTAAATTATGTGCATATTTAAATTTACTTGTTAAACATAGAATAAACCTACATTGAACTTATTTGATTATATTATAAAATAAATGAAATACTCCGATTCTAGATCTCATAGATAGAGGATCAGTCTACTCATCGACTTTTAGTGCCAAGTATAGGACTACTTAAGTAACCAAATTTGTATACGAAAATAATACTTCATATACTTAACGTCAATCTTCGATTTCAAACTTAAGCCATCATTAACAATGATGTCATTCAAGTTGGGGTATTATTACCTCTCAAACCTTGACTCGACAACATTCTTATCTTTTAGGATATGTAGAAGTTTACCTACCATGAAGTTTAATGTTAAGTATAAGGCCTCATAATCCCGTATACTATATATAATAAACAAAATACGATAAACAAAATTCTTTCCGCAGAAGTATCACTTGCTTTATTATATCAAATAATCCTTTAAATCACTTATATACAAACTCTTTAAACATAGTTTAAACTTCCATTCAAATCATAACTTAAAACCCACTTTTGGAAAAGAATTGGACTTTGGAAATAAAGAGTTTCCCTTTTTATAAAGTATGACTTGTTTAAATATTTCAAATTAAATCTTTTAAATCTCAAATCTCTTTTAAACCTTCTACTTTTCAAAAGTACTATTTTTAAAATACTTAAATTATATTCAAAACTCTTATACGAAACATTATCGGAGAATCTTTAATTAAAACCCAACTTTAATTTGAAAGGATAAAATTTTCTCTTTATAAAATTTAAACTACATACTTAAATAACTCAAATAAATTATTAAAGATATATTTAAAACTTCAATGTCCTTTTTAAATACTTATACAACTTTCGTTAAACACATTTGAAAAGAATTTACAAAATATCCAAAGTGTATCCATAGCGACTATCACTATATGGACCGTAACTTTTAACACTTGGTTTTGAAAATCAAATAACTTTTAAACTCCATTCCTTTCTATACTATACTACTATAAGTATAAAAACATTTACTTCAAAATATCTATATGTTATACCTTTTCAAATAACGAAAAGAGGCTTAGCGACTACTCTAGTAGATTATCAAGTGCAAATTACTTTTTCATCAAAAAAGTCAACTTCAAAGTCATAGAAAAGTTTACAAGCCATATGGTTGCACTACCAAGATTTTGGCATACGAGCATTTCATATACACATATAATCATGAAACGTAAAATCAATGGTTGCGAGGAATACCGTTGGATCCCTCTACAAAAATCAAATCATTCGAAGTGCTTCCGTAACGACCTATTCGCTACAAGCACTTCGACTTTCATTTCCTTGCTTTTATCCCCTGCAAAATTGTTATGTATGTCATCCACTTTCAAGCGGGAATAAATTCCAAACCATCACATATACATATATCAACATATGTACATGTTTGTACCAAAATTGGGCACAACACTCTTCGGAAGTCTTTGAAGAGATAAAGTGAAGAAATTAAATGAAAAAAGAGGAATTATCTAACAAAGACTCCAAATTTCAGAAATGAGAATAATTAAAGTGCAAGGAGACATAAGAATTTAGAGTGGTTCGGCGTATAGCCTACGTCCACTATGAAGTAGTTTGCTTTATTGATCTTTCTTTTGTGTTTACAAGTGAATTCAATGTTTTACAGCAGTCAATTGAGATTTACAGCAGTGAATCTCGTTTATGGCAGCAGCAATTGAGTTCAGATCTGGATCTGGCGGAGTCTGGGCGTTGGAGATCTCAAAGAGGAAGAAGAACCCCTTTTTTGTTGGCTTTGGGGGTCTATTTATAGGTGTAGGAGGCTGATATTTCGCTCAGATCTCGGGAGACCCTCTCTGGCACGTGACCAGGCCCGCACGCCCAAGCCCGTGAAGTTTCGGTCCGATCCGTGATCGACATGAGCAGATTTTGACTCGCTCGAGATTTCATCCAATGGAGTCGAAATTTGGCGTGGACATTCTTTAGCATGCATATAGTCTTCTGTGAAAATTTCATAGCATTTGGACTTGTAGATTGGGAGATATGATCGATACGAAATGGAGTTTTCGGTAGGCTATTTCCTTCGACTCGCTCCTGCTTCGAATCGCTTCCCTTCGACTCGATGACGTGGCGCTTCCTGGATCGCTCCGCCTTTGACGTTGCTTTGAGCGAGTCGAAGCGCACACTGATTTGAGCGAGTCGAAGTGTGCAATGGTTGATCGAGTCGAAGCGCATGGTTCGATCGCTTCAAGTAGTGACTCTACCAACCGGAGCTGAATTCGATGGAGTCGAATAGCTGTTTGAGAGGAGCGAGTCGAAGTTGATGGAGTTAACCAGTGGTTTGAAGTGAGCGAGTCGAAGAAGGTAGCTGAGCGAAGCGAGTCGAAATAGGTACTCCAGATGGCAGTGAAGCGAGTCGATCAGGAATGAGTCGAAGTTGGTATCTGAGGGAACCGGAGCGAGTCGAAGGAGCAAGTCGAACGGTATCTGATTTTCATCCAATTTTGCATCCTTCATAACTTGAGCATACGAACTCGGATTGACTTGAGATTCTGAATGTTGGCTCCCATGGCTTAGCTTGTCATGTCCTACCAATTTTGGCTCGATCCGGACTTAGACAAAATTCACCGATATTTGTAGTGAGCCCGTGTATAACTGATTTCTAGGATGGGCCGTCATTGGTTATTAGTCAATTCCTTGGTGTTACGGTCTTGCCAAAAGGTGGGATAACATTTGCCCCCCAAAGTACGTCTTGTGGGAACATGACGTGCTTTGAAATACAGTCTTTTCTACTCTGAATAGTCATTGTCTCGTCGATGAAAGCTGTAATCTTTGACCGTTCTTCTTGATAATGTAAATTGTTGACAGCTGTACCATGTATTGTTGCAACTGATTGTTATATGCTAGTGGTTACCCATTTGCTGTTGTAATCATTATTAGATGAATTTCTGATTTCTGAAAATCTGGAATATTGAATATTAGTCCGACATTCATGCATATATGTTAATCTGACTCCCGCTGACGTTTGTACGTTCTCGAGTCGCTGTCAGTTTATTGTTTTCTGAATTCCATATCGATCCTCTCCTGAACCGATGTGAAATTTGTTGCAACAACGCTTGACGGTTGTTTTTGAATGTCCCTTCGTAACGATCCTCTCGAAGCGCTTATTTGACTTGATGATGGACGTGACCCAAGCGAGTCGAAATGGAGCGAGTCGAAATGCACCGGAGACAAAGGAGCGGGTCGAAGGAAAGACGGAGTCGAAGTGATGTCTTTTATTGCTGCATGAGGGAGTCGAACTGGTCACTGGGATGGAGTCGAAGGAGCGACACGAAAGGGAGCTCTGCATCAGTGCGCTGAAGAGGGAGTCGAAGCACGTGTTCGACCCCACTGGAATTCGAATCGGTTATTCCCCTTACTTTCAAGTCCATATAAATACCTGGAACTTAGCCGTTTTTTCACTTTTTACCTTTCATCTTTATCTTCCTTGCCTTCGTATCGCTCTAGGACTCGAGAAGAAAGAACGAAAATCCTTGCCTTCGAACCGATTCACACCATCACTTATTCGAACTAATCTGACAGATCTAGGTAACCCATTAAGCGAATCCAACGCGTGAACGATGAGGCTCGGTTTTCTAGCACTAAATCAACCTGAGTTGTGATTGGTCGAAAGTTTCAGGATCTTAGCTTCGTGTCGATCTAGAGTGGGAGGTTTCGAGAGGATAAGGCAGAGGCTTTCGTATCGATCGATGGCGGAGCTTCGCATCGAGTCGAACGCTCCGAATCTATGGATCGATACGAAGGGGCTGTGTCTGATCAATTTGAAATGATGGCCTTTGATCGAATCAAAGTGGGTAGCTTCGGAGCAAGTCGAAGTCGATGGCTCTGGATCGAGTTGAAGTGTAGGGCCTTTGGAGCGAGTCGAACTCGATGATCCTGGGGAGCGAGTCGAACTGCGTGGTCTTGGGACCGAGTCGAACTCGTGATCTTGGGACCGAGTCGAAGGGAGCGAATCGAACTGCGTGGTCCTGGGAGCGAGTCGAACTCGTGGTCTTGGGACCGAGTCGAATTAGGGATTTCGAATCGAGCCCTTCTGGTTTGAGTCGAATTTTGCATGCCAACCTTCTGACCGAGTCTGACTTATATGCATATGACCATAGCTTATTAATGCGAACACGGCTCTTTCGAGCGATACAAATTTGATCATCCCAAAGTTTGAAACTTTTAACACACTTGAACAATTGCCTCCGGCGAGCTTCAAACTTGCATAACTGGACTCAACTTTTTTATTGCATATCTTATTTTCCTATCGAAGCTCGTCGATGAAACTGCAACTTATAAAAAATGACAACAAACTTTGACCTGAAATGATAGTCGATAGTAGGATGGTATGGTTGTGATGGTCAGCGATGATGGTCCGTCCGACCGAATTCTGAAGTCTCGTCGTTCATACGCTTCCTTCAATCCTATTGATCTTCTCAAATAACATACATTACCGCACTGCACAACACACTCACACACTTTACACTGGGGGATGCACGAGTGTTATTTGCCGGTTTAACAATGATTTTTTATAAGCTAGCTAGTTATGGACCCTTCAAGTTCTCAGCAGTCGGAATTCCCAAGTTCTGTTCTTCCAACCATAGAGATACCTATCATTGAAGCCGAAGTCATAGTTCCAGCTCCGGATAAGCGTCCGGGTGCTCGATTTATTCTCAACCCAACATATTTCGTGCCGTCGGGTATCTTTGAGGATATGTTAGGACGTATTTGCTTAAGGCATGGTTTGTCGCTGGACGACGTGCTACTTCCTGGGCCAACCAACAGGCCACACTGCTTTCAATCATCATGCTTGCACAACGGGGACACTTCCTCCCTTCAATGACTATATAAGGGAGATGTTATCGTTCTCGGCATAGCCCCATCTCAGCTACACCCCAACGGGTATGCCTTATTGAACATCATCTTTGTTCTCTTTATGGAGATCCTCTTTCGACCGCCGAAGCCGATCGAGATCCGATATTTATTCAATGTCAAGAGCCGTGGAGACAGCCCCTCTTTCACCTTCCTGGAAGCGGTCAGGAGCTGCCACATTGTACAAGGCTCCTGGGGAAGGCTAAGTTATTATAAAACCGAATGGTTCTACGTTCGGTGCCCCCCTGGATTTGCTGGGCGGTGGTTGGATAGACGTAAGTGTTGCCACTTCTCTCTTGAATCGTTGAGATACTAGTAAGTGACTTCAAAAACTGACATACTTCTCCTTTTCTATAGCCGCAATCTCTCGTCCCGATGGTGCGTACTTCAGAGAACTTGTTCGGATTCTTCAAGCGTTTCCGAGCGAAGAGAGGCACATAGACTTAGTCCCGACCGACAGGAATTTGAGGGTTGTCGGGCTGATAGAGCGAAGACAGAGCATACACCTGGAAGTGATACATAGAGTGGCCTCAAAGAAGCGCGTGAAGCGCAAAGCGCCCGCAGTTGTGATCACCGAAGAAGTTGATCTAGAAAGAACGCCCACCGATACTGAGCTCCCGGCCGGGCCCCCTTCCGATGTTCAGGATTCCGAAGGAAGAAGAAAAGGCAAGGCCGCTGCTCATAAACAACCTAAGTCTAAGAGATTTAAATTCGTGGTTGTGTCTTTACCTTTCCAGGGGATCAGAATTTCAGAGGCTCCTCCCCCGCAAGTGGAGAGTCCTTTCACGGGGCTTGATGATGTTCCGATCCCGGATTTTGTGTCATCTCCACACGACGTTGGGACAGAGGGGCTTGATAGTACTTTTGAACCGAGCGGGTCGCTTGCTATGAGTGCGACCGACATTTCCGGTTGGTCGGGGGATCGCACATACATACACTTCACTACGCTACATGATTTACAATTGTACTTCGTCCGACTTAGGAAGTTGCTAACTCTTTCTTTGCTTATCGTTTTTAGGTACTATGTCTGGAAGAGGATCAATGCTAGGGAGTCTTCGCTCGGCCCGAAAGACTTCTTCTTACTATGATTCCCGCAGGAGGGACTCTGATAGAGATCGCGAGTACTCTAGTCAGGATAGGTACGGGCGTGATAGGGATAGAGAATACAGGCACCGGTCTAGATCACGCTCTCCTCCTCCCAGGCTTCCATCTCCACCTCATGCTCATGTTCCACAGCCGCCAGAGCCTCCTCGTCACAGGCCTTCTTCTCATACTTCAAGATCTGAGACTCATCTTCAGAGAGTTGAGACTACATCTTCTATGGTTACAGAGCAAGTCCCTGCTGACCCCACTAGAGAAGGGGCCCTTAAGTTGGCTCAAATGAAGAAGGATTTTCCAAATATTTGCTTCGACGGTTATGTCTTCCATCCCCACTTAAAGGGAATTCCATCAGGGGTAGAAGGCACGATGCATGATTATGTCCACGATATCTACACCCAATACCGGGAGTAGGCAAAAGCTGCCGAAAAAGCTTCTAAAGTAGCCTTCGAGCGGGCCAAAGAGATCGAGAAGATGGAGACCGAGCTCGCAAAAAGGGATCGGATTATTCAGGTACTCTCTACCGAGTCCAAGTCTTCTCAAAAATCTGAGATCGAGGCCATTAAGAAAGCTGACAAAGCAAAGGTGGCCATGGAGAGGTTGAGGCAGACGCATGTCGCCTTGGTGGAGGAGATGGGCCACCGGAATACTACGGTTACCACCGAGCGGGATGCAGCAGTCAAGGAACTGAACGAACTTAAGGCCAAATTCGCCGATATGGCCAAGGAAAAAGACGACGCGAACAACGCAGCCCAGGAGGCGTGCGAGCAAGCTGTTCTACTTAAGGGAGAACGGGATGCGGCGGTGGCTAAAGTCCAAAAGGTGGAGAATGAGGTCGAGGAAAGGGTGAAGTTGGCCGAGTCCAGGCTAGAGGTCGACATTGAAGATCTCCTCGTCGTCTATAACGCTAACGTGCTGAGGCACAGGGGTCTGGCCTGGCTTGATGATTATTCGACGCATCTTCGCAGTGCTTGGGGCCGACTGGTTGAGGAAGAGAAAGAGGCGCACTCAGATGAGTCTATGGATGAATTCGAGCTCGAGAATCGTCTGTTAACTGATGACAAAAAGAAGATTCTCCACGATTCAATGATCTCTTATAAGAAGGAGAGTCTCGGCACCCAGCACCTAGAAGTAGGAGAAGGCTCCGGGGTTGGACATCATGATGCAAGTTTTGATCTTCCGGTGTCAACCCAGCCCGAATCTTTGTCTATGGTTGATCCTCAAGCTGTTCCTGCCTATAATCCGAATCAGCCGCAGATGTCTCCGATTACAGTGCAAATGACTGAACCCGCCCCGTCGCTTATAAGCCAAACTGAGGAAGGTACTCCTAACATCCCGCATGTCTTTCATGAGTCGAAGTCTTCGATCGAGTTTAGGTTCTAACAATTCTTTTATTTTTTGTCCAGTGACTGATGTTGCGCCGCACATGCCTCCTGCTACTCAAGAATCATATCAGACGCAGGAGGCTATCGTGACCGAAGCAACCACTGTGAGCATAGCTACCCCAACTGATGATATGTAGGGGAATACAATGGCGTTTGACGAGCAACTGATGGATTAACTCTTTCGCTGTCATGGCAATCCCCCTGCTGACTTGCCACCTGTTATGAGCTGAACTGATCCTGCTGTAAGCTCTTTAATGCCGACTGCTGATGCCCTCAGCGGGGCTCAAGTAATAACCGAAGAGGAGATGTTTGCTCAGATCGATGTTGAACTGGCAGCAGCGGGTTATGGCGGCAGCCTTGTAGGTGGGATGGCAGCATCGGGACCTGCCACGCTCGGAATGATGTCTCCTGGTGGTTCTGTCTTTCTCACCAGCCTGCCCATTCCACCTTCTATAATTGATCTCGTTCCTCCGACTCCGCCTGTTGGGAGCATTCTTATTCACACGAGTTCGGAGGAGGACGTCGACATAATGCCCTCGCCTGAAGGCCAACTGCCGAGAAGCAAAGGCTCGAAAAGGAAGACTGGCGATCGCTCCAGCGGGTCCACATTGAGGAGGAAGCTAAGGAAAAAGAAAGATTAGGCATGCTCTCTCGGTGTATTTTGATTTGCATTTTGTTAGCCGTGTATAGATGCGGGTTCGGCCCCTACTAGTAGGAATTTTTTGGAGACTTATATACGAACTTCTTCCATAATCGATAGAAATGAAACTTTTCTTTTTTGACTTCTTTTTTTCCATTGTGTATTTGTCTAAGTGTTTCAGTGTCTGTACTGCACTTGTGAAGTTTCAATTTCCGATCGAAGTTTGTTCCTATTTGCCAAGTTCGGGTATTGTGGACATGGTTTGCGACTGGGAAACGAGTCGAATTTTGACGTCGTGTTGCTTCAGTCAATGGTTGATGCTTAAGTCTTGCCCCCCAGTCTTGGTGGCATGTTGCGAAACATCAGTTAGCGATTACCCTTTTCTCCTAGTACGCCGAGTCTAGTGCTGTTGGACGGGCGTTTAAGGCAAATGGGGGTTGAGCGGTTTATCCGCTCTTGTCTGATTGTTGATGATCACATCCGCACTCCGGGGGTCCTCATTTGTTTACTGGCGGTTGGTCACGCTGGCTTGAGTTTCAATCATATGCCCGCTGTCTAGGGACTCAGAATTGGTTTTTGTACTCCGACTCGCGCTCCGGGAGTTTGGAGTCGATAATTATATTTCGATCCATGCTTCGGGAACTTGAAGTTGGTGTTTAGGTTCCGTTCTGCATTCTGGGAATCCGGAGTCGACGTCTATGCTCTGATTTGTATCCTGGAAATTTGGAACCGATGTTTATACTCCACGTCGCACTCCGGGAATATGGAGTTGAATGTTTATACTCCGATTCGCACTCTGGGAATACAGAGTTGAATGTTTATACTCCGACTCGCGCTCTGGGAGTACGGAGTTGGATGTTTATACTCCACTTCGCACTCCGGGAATATGGAGTTGATGTTTATACTCCGGTTCGCGCTTTGGGAATTCAGAGTTGGATGTTTATACTCCACTTCGCACTCCGGGAATGTGGAGTTGACGTTTATACTCTGATTCGCGCTTTGGGAATTCGGAGTTGGATGTTTATACTCCACTTCGCACTCCGGGAATATGGAGTTGATGTTTATACTCCAGTTCGCGCTTTGGGAATTCGGAGTTGAATGTTTATACTCAGACTCGCGCTCTGGAAGTACAGAGTTGGATGTTTATACTCCACTTCGCACTCCGGGAATATGGAGTTGATGTTTATACTCCGGTTCGCGCTTTGGGAATTCGGAGTTGGATGTTTATACTCCACTTCGCACTCCGGGAATATGGAGTTGATGTTTATAATCCGGTTCGCGCTTTGGGAATTTGGAGTTGGATGTTTATACTCCACTTCGCACTCCAAGAATATGGAGTTGATGTTTATACTCCGGTTCGTGCTTTGAGAATTCGGAGTTGGATGTTTATACTCCACTTCGCACTCCGGGAATATGGAGTTGATGTTTATACTCCGGTTCGCGCTTTGGGAATTCGGAGTTGGATGTTTATACTCCACTTCGCACTCCGGGAGTATGGAGTTGAATGTTTATACTCCGACTCGCACTCTGGGAGTTTGGAGTTGACAAAGGATTGTCGTGTACCAATCCCTTTTTTGACTTTGATGTGATGGCTTGCCCCCGAGCTCGGGTTTCACTTAGGGATTGATTGGTTGCACCGCAGCCACTCTCTATTTGAATAAATCCCACCGTATGATGAGACTTAGCTCTCCGTGCATAGTGATGGTCATATGAAGTATTTCAAGTAAATCACAGCTCTGGCTAGAAGAGGTTGCATTTTATTGCTGAAATAAGAAAGTATGGCAAAGTCAGTTGCCTTATTACAAGTTCTAATTTCGAAATGCATAAACAAATTGCAGAAAAGGAAAGTAAACTAAATGGATAAAGATAGCCTGTCACGTGTAATAGCGGCGAAGGCTCTCGCTATTCCAAGCTCTTGGCAGGGTAAGACCGTCGGCGGTCGATAACTTGAATGTGCCATCTCCGAGCCTTCGTTCAATAACATACGGTCCTTCCCATGTCGGCTTCATGTGTGAAGGAATCAGATAGATTCTTTTTTAAGACGAGATCGCCTAGTTTGAAGGTTCACAGACGGACCTTGGCGTTGTACAATCGGGCGACTCAACTACGATGCGCAGCTGCCCTCAGATCAGCCTCTTCACGCTTCTCATCCAGTAGATCAAGAGATTCAGCAAGTAATATAGCATTTGTCTTTGGATCATAGTATGTCACATGATGAGAAGGTACTTCTAGCTCGACTGGAATAACGGCCTCTGAACCGTAAGAAAGAGAGAACGGAGTGCGGCCGGTCGCGGTCTTGTGGGTTGTTCGGTAAGCCCATAGGGCCATAGGAAGTTCATCGACCCACTTGCCCCCGACCTTTTCTAGTCGTTTCTTCAGGATGGACTTTATGACTTTATTAACTGCTTCGACCTGTCCGTTCGCTTGAGGGTGTGCAACTGCGGAGAATTTCTTTTGGATGTGAAATCGTTTGCAGAAATCTTTGAATTCAGCACTGTCGAATTGGGTTCCGTTGTCCGTGATTATGGTACGTGGGAGACTGAATCGACAGATGATGTTACGAACCACAAAGTTGATTACTTTCTTCATTTTAATGGTAGCGAGAGCTTTGGCTTCAGCCCACTTCGTAAAGTAATCAACTGCGACGATGGCGTACTTCGCACCACCTTTTGCCAAAGGTAGAGCACCGATGATGTCGATGCCCCACATTACGAACGGCTATGGGCTGACCATTTGCGTTATCTCAGTAGGAGGAGCCCTAGGGATTCGGGCGTATTTCTGGCACCTATCACATTTCTTTGCATAGTCTAAAGCATCGCGATTCACGGTGGGCCAGTAATATCCGTAGCGAAGTATTTTCTTGGCAAGTGCTTGCCCCCCGGTGTGATCGCCACATTCTCCTTCATGCACATCGCGTAACACTTGTTTAATTTCATCTTGAGCGTACATCGGAGTAGGGGAACCGAGTACCCCCTTCTGTACATGAGTCCATTCTGGATGGTAAATCTTGAGGCCTTTCGAAGGACTTGTCTTTTTTCACTCCTGCGCTCCGGCAGGGTCCCGTGCTCAATGTAATTTTTAAGTGGAGTCATCCATGAATCTTTTTCGGGGATGGTTTCGCACACCCGGTTTATTTCCGCCCGGTCGATACTTGGGGAAGATAGCGTTTCTATGGGAACGAGTACCATTTGTTGAGCTTCACCTGTGCTGGCTAGCTTCGCCAACGAATCGGCCTTTTGGTTGCGTTCTCGAGGTATACTGTAGATGGCGTAGTAATCGAAATGGTCTAGTACTTCCTTAACTCGAGCTAAGTAGGCAGCCAACCTTCGATCTCTTGCTTGATACTCTCCTCGTACCTGACACACAACTAACTGTGAATCACAATAAACTTCCACTGCGATAATTCTCAAATCTCTAGCGAGTTTCAAGCCAGCTAGGAGGGCTTCATATTCAGGTTCATTATTAGTCGCAGGGAAATCGAACTTTAAGGCATAACATATGGATCGACCCTCGGGAGTTTCAAGCACAATACCAGCGCCTGAACACCGGTCGTTTGATGCTCTGTCGGTGTAAAGTTTCCAGACGTATTCGGGGGATTCACTGGCTTCGGGCAAGTCCTCTGGGACGGTAAATTCAGCTATGAAATCGGCTAGGACTTGTCCTTGTATGGCCCATCTCGGAGCGTAAGTAAGGTCAAACTGGCTCAGTTTGATGTTCCACTTAAGTAACCTACCAGACGTCTCAGGCCGCGAAAGGACCTGTCGTAACGGCTGGTCGGTGTAAACAATAATGGAATGTGCCTGGAAGTATGGTCGGAGTTTTCTTGGTGCAATGACAAGGCAGTAAGCCAACTTTTCCAGCTTCGGATAATTCCTTTCAGTCCCAGTCAATCGTTTGCTGACATAGTATACTGGCCTCTGTACCTTGTCTTCTTATCGGATTAATGCAGCGCTGATAGCGTTTTCTGATATCGCCAAATATACGAACAGCTTTTCATGATCGATAGGCTTTGACAGTATTGGTGGTGTGGATAGATCTTGAACTAGTGCTTGGAAAGCGCCCTCGCATTCCGTGGTCCATTCAAAGTTTCGTTTCTCTTTTCGAATCAGATCGAAGAAGGGAACGCATTTGTCGGTGGACTTTGAAATGAACCTGCTCAATGCTACTACCTTTCCATTGAGACTTTGGACTTGCTTTATAGTTTTGGGAGTTTCAAGATTTCTGATTGCCCAAATCTTTTCGGGATTTGCTTCGATTCCCCGGGCGTTAACGATGAACCCAAGGAACTTTCCGGACGCAACTCCAAAATGACATTTCAGTGGGTTGAGATTCATCTTGTACTCCCGAAATATGTTGAACATAGTTTCCAGGTCTTTTACATGGTCGGTGGAGAGTCGCGACTTCACAAGCATGTCGTCTACATATACTTCCATTGTCTTCCCGATTTGATTGGAGAACATCCGATTGACCAATCGTTGGTAAGTAGCTCCGGCGTTCTTAAGTCCGAACGGCATAACCTTGTAACAGTAAAGTCCCAGATTGGTTATGAAGCTGGTGTGTACTTGATCGGGTAAATGCATCGGTATCTGATTGTAGCCTGAATACGCGTCCATGAAGGATAAGAGTTCATGTCCATCCGTCGAATCCACTAGCTGATCAATTCTAGGAAGCGGGAAACTGTCTTTGGGGCACGCTTTATTCAGATCGGAATAGTCGACACATGTTCTCCACTTCCCGTTTGGCTTTCGGATGAGCACGGGATTTGACACCCATTCAGGATATAGCGCATCTCGAATGAATCCGTTCGCTTCAAGCTTTTCTACTTCCTCTTTAAGGGCGGCAGATCTCTCTAGATCCATACCGCGCCTTTTTTGTTTGACTGGGACATGCCGCGGGTCAATGTTCAAAGTGTGGCTCGCGATGTCCGGCGAGATCCCACACATATCAGAATGTGTCTAGGCAAATACGTCAAGATTTGCCCGTAGAAATTCAACCAATTCCTCTTGAGTTTGCTGGCTTAGCTGAGATCCAATTTTTATTAGTTTTGAATCATCATTATTGTCAATTGGGACATCAATCGTCAGTTCGGCTGGGGATGCTTGACTTTCTTTAGATTCTCCTTCGTTTTCAGTTTCTCTCAGGTCAAGGTCCTTGAGGAATTGGCTTGGGTGCCCGGGCCTGGGCCCGGGCGTTAATTGTCAATTATCGGCGAAACAGACGCAGAGAGATTCCTCTACACCCTTTCCCTTCTCCTTCCGCTGCGCCTCCCGTAGCTCATCAACATAACAGGCTCTAGCAGTGGCCTGATCTCCATGAATGATTCCTATTCCATGATCAGTGGGAAATTTTAAGGTCAAACACCATGGGGCAATGGCTACTCTGAATTCAGCGAGGGCTGGTCGGTCCAAGAAAGCATTGTAAGGGGAGTCTATGTCCAGAACGATGAATTGCAACATCCGTACTCTCCGACGTTCTCCTACTCCCAACTCCATTAGCAGTTCCACCATCCCAGTGGGAATTGTGGCACTTCCGTTGAAACCATGGACTCGAGATTGACAAGGCTTCAAGTCTGCGGCTTCCATCTTCATTTGATCATAAGCTCGCTTGAACAAAATATTCACAGAGCTTCCACTGTCAACTAAGATCCTTTTTATCCAAGCGGGATCTACTTGTGCAGAGATGACCAGTGGGTCGATAGTGGGAGCTTCGATTTTATCTGCGTCTCTGCTTTTGAACACGATGTCATCCATCATCGTTTTCTATTGCTTGGCCAGAGCCCCCTCGTCAAAACTACTGCAACACTCGAAGTCTGCATGCCTGATAGAACTAGCATACGACTCCATTTCCTTCCAACTTCGATCTGCTTGGTGAGGACCACCGCTTATTGTATTGATGACCAACCTCCCATCCGCACGACCAGGTTCTTCCTGTCTTTCCTGATTCGGCGCATGATTCTGATTTGATGGGCCCGCACCACCGGATTGCGGCGCCTGTACATACTGATCCAGCTTCCGCTCACGTATCATTTTTTCAATGAGGTCTTGTAGGTGACGACACTCATTGGTGTTGTGGCCATAACTCTCATGGAATCTACAGAACTTTCCTGTTTGGATTTGTCTTTCAGTTGGTGGTTTCGGGGCAGGTTTCTTATACTGCATGGTATTGCAGGTCTGCAAATACACATTTTCCAACGACGTGTTCAATGGAGTGTAGTTTTCGTACATGGAAGCTCTACGCCGTGGTCCACGATCCTGATCGCGTTTTTTGTTCTGATTTCTATTGTCCCTCTACTAATTCTGTTTATTTTGGACGTTCAACTGAACTTTTCCAGAACTATCTCCGAACTGTTTAACAGCGACGTTACTCTGGATACCTTCGATGTTGGGTCCTGCGTCATCTTGCTTCCTAGACTGTTTCGCATCCTCCCTTCTCAAGAATTGGGTTGCCTTGGAATAGAAACGGTCCAATGACGCAGGTGGTTTCCCAGCTAACCAACTTCCAAACTCGGAATCAGCATCAATCCCCTTAGTCAGAGCCATCAGGATAGAGTTATTATTGGGATTGCTTATTTCCGCACACGCGGCATGGAATCGCTCCAAGTAACGTCTAAGCGTTTCTTCGGGAGCTTGCGTAACACTAGACAGAGTGTTAACGTCCTTCAGCCTCGCCACATGCATACAGAATTGTTCGACAAACTTAGTGGCCATCTGGTTAAAGTTAGAGATGGATCGCGGTGGCAAACGAGTGAACCACATGGTAGCGATGCTCCCTAGGGAAATGGGGAAACTACGACACTTTACTGCGTCATCAGCTCTAGCAGCATTCATCAGCCATTTGTATTTCAGGACATGTTGATTGGGGTCAGAACTCCCTTCATAAACTGGCAAAGCTGGCATCCTGAAGTGCCGAGGTAGTTCAGCATATAAAACATCATCGGTGAAAGGGGTATGACTTCGGGAGATTCCCCAGTCGTCATTAGATAGACCCTGACTTTCACGGATCATTTGGCGGATCATCGCTGGTATATCTGTCGTTTGGACACTTGGGGCATGTTATGCCAAGGTGTGGTCAGGTTCCATAGCGCGAATCTGGACCGAACGCGGTCGACGGTCCGTGCCTCGCCTCCTTGGTTCAACATCCTCAGGGACATAAGGTTCAGGAGTCTGCTCTCGTCGGCTATGTTGGGGATCAGCTTGGTTCCTAGCATCACCTCCTCGTCCGACAGTGGTGGTAGTAGCAATGTTGCTAGTAACATGATAAGGAGTAGGTCCTCCCCGAGTTGAAGGTTCTATGCAGAGGCTAACGGATGGTCCAACTCTAGGTTTCCCAAGGTTCGAAGCAGGTTGGTGCCCCGTGGCCTGGGTGTAGCTTCCACCCAACCGTGGACGTGTGGATCTAGTTTGGCCATCAGAGGAGGCTGAGCTCTCTGTGGAGGAGTGAGAACCTTGGTCTCTTCTAGATCTTCTTCGCCTTTGGCGATTTAGCTGGTTAGTCAACTCCGTGTTTGCGCGTAGTTGCTCCGCTAGCTGCTGTCGACTTTGGGTCAACTCTTGAAGCAATGTCTGGAATCCTTGTCTAGTGATTGGACCTAATGGATCTGAAGGTCCTGCAACATTTTGGTTGGAGGGAGGTGCTTGCGCGGGATTTTGTCGATCCCGCGCTCCCTGATCAGCAGCTGTAGAGGTGGTACGTGTGCTCACCATAATGAATTGATGAAGTCCTTTCCTAGATCTGATTGCAAATCTGAGTAGAATGGAAGGGCTTCGAAGTTCTAGATCTGGATCTTCTTCTTAGATTTATGCAATCCAATATAGATAGGAGATCCAAAGAGTGGGTGAAAAATTGGGTTTTTTCTCAATGAAAGCACCAAAGTGTTTGTACCAAAATTGGGCACAACACTCTTCGGAAGTCTTTGAAGAGATAAAGTGAAGAAATTAAATGAAAAAAGAGGAATTATCTAGCAAAGACTCCAAATTTCAGAAATGAGAATAATTAAAGTGCAAGGAGACATAAGAATTTAGAGTGGTTCGCCGTATAGCCTACGTCCACTATGAAGTAGTTTGCTTTGTTGATCTTTCTTTTGTGTTTACAAGTGAATTCAATGTTTTACAACAGTTAATTGAGATTTACAGCAGTGAATCTCGTTTATGGCAGCAGTAATTGAGTTCAGATCTGGATCTGGCGGAGTCCGGGCGTTGGAGATCTCAAAGAGGAAGAAGAACCCTTTTTTGTTGGCTTTGGGGGTCTATTTATAGGTGTACGAGGCTGATATTTCGCTCAGATCTCGGGAGACCCTCTCTGGCACGTGACCAGGCCCGCACGCCCAAGCCCGTGAAGTTTCGGTCCGATCCATGATCGACACGAGCAGATTTCGACTCGCTCGATATTTCATCCAATGGAGTCGAAATTTGGCGTGGACATTCTTTAGCATGCATGTGGTCTTCTGTGAAAATTTCATAGCATTTGGACTTGTAGATTGGGAGATATGATCGATACGAAATGGATTTTTCGGCAGGCTGTTTCCTTCGACTCGCTCCTGCTTCGAATCGCTTCCCTTCGACTCGATGACGTGGCGTTTCCTAGATCGTCCGCCTTTGACGCTGCTTTGAGCGAGTCGAAGCGCACACTGATTTGAGCGAGTCGAAGAGTGCAATGGTTGATCGAGTCGAAGCGCATGGTTCGATCGCTTCGAGTAGTGACTCTGCCAACCGGAGCTGAATTCGATGGAGTCGAATAGCTGTTTGAGAGGAGCGAGTCGAAGTTGATGGAGTTGACCAGTGGTTTGAAGTGAGCGAGTCGAAGAAGGTAGCTGAGTGAAGCGAGTCGAAATAGGTACTCCAGATGGCAGTGAAGCGAGTCGATCAGGAACGAGTCGAAGTTGGTATCTGAGGGAACCGGAGCGAGTCGAAGGAGCGAGTCGAACGGTATATGATTTTCATCCAATTTTGCATCCTTCATAACTTGAGCATACGAACTCGGATTGACTTGAGATTCTGAATGTTGGCTCCCATGGCTTAGCTTGTCATGTCCTACCAATTTTGGCTCGATCCGGACTCGAACAAAATTCGCCGATATCTGTAGTGAGCCCGTGTATAACTAATTTCTAGGATGGGCTGTCATTGGTTATTAGCCAATTCCTTGGTGTTACGGCCTTACCAAAAGGCGGGATAGCAGTACAACATACATAAACAAGCACATAAGAATTTTAACAACATTTACAACAATAATTATAAGACTTAGAAAGGTAAGTTTTCCCACTTTTAATCTCGACCAAACTCTTGCAACAAGCCACTGTTTACTCCTAGTGCCACAAAGAAACACAAGCCAATTAAACCACTTGCTTTACTCGACCTAGGCCCGATGAAACCTCACTAACGCTCGGCCACAAACCCCTCCCCCACGCCAAAAATAAAAAAATCCATGCATCACAATAAGAGCAAGCAACATATAAAATAATACAATGATTTACACACATAAATATATATAACTTAAGGTGAGATAATTACCGAAAAAAGCAACCTAAGATTCAGAAAAACTTACTACCACTTGAAACTATATACGAACCTAGCTTCCTCTTTGCAAACTTGACTTAAAGGACCTAGGATGGCATAGGTGGGCTCGGCCTAGATAGAAAAAGGGGGTGGTGCCTCAAATTTTGTATCTTTGCGAAGTAGAGAATGATACCTAAGCGATTGTAAGCTTGTATAATTGTTTAGAGTAGAAAAAAAGTGTTTTCAAAGATGATTTATTTATGAAAATTTTAATGGAAGAATAGGGGAGAAGACATGCATAAAAGAGAGAGAAAAAGTGGAAAATGAAAGTGTGAAAGTGTGAAATGGAAAAAGGAAAACAAAGTGCTACCTTTCATAGAAATTGAAAAAAAAAGGGCTAAAGACTATTAAGCTCCTCCTAGAATTGAAGGACACTACTCTTCCTCACCATCTTCATATGTGCAACCTAGCCCACCTAGGACCATGCTACCATCCACTCTTGTGCTACACATCACATCATCAAAGGAGCGTGGAACAAGCCTCCTTAAAACAAGGCACAATTTTAGGAAATTAAAATACCTTTTAATTATAAGTTAGTGCTTTTTTTGTACTATTTGCAACTTTATTAAATGTGTATAAATGTGTTGAAAATGTATGTATATGTGTACAAAAACGTTGCAACAACTTTCGTTCGGTAAAAATTCGAAAATATGAAAAACTAATTTGGGTCACATTTTCAATTTTCCATCGAATTATTTGTTTTTGTAAACACATTTCAAAAATAAATTTCCTATCATTAGTTATTAATTACAAGAGGGTTATTCAACTATTAAAAACATTAATTGAATATTTAAAATTAATTTAAATATTCACAAATCAAAGCGATAAAATTTCGGAAGTAGTGTTCAAAAAAAATTCATGTGCTCTAGAGACGCTGATATAATGGTGATTCATATGTGCCCGTTGATGTTGTTTATTTGTTTGATTTATTAAAGCAAACGAGCCCAATGGGCCATTTGTCTTTTAACGTTTTGTTGAAATCTGAGATGAAAAGTGGTTAACTGAGGCACAAATTATCTATATCTACTTCTACTATCTCTATTATTCACTACAACAAAAAAACCCTACGATAGCGCCCGAAAAACGCTATTAAAGGATATTATAGCGGTTCGATAAACGCTGTATAACGACATGTGATTAAAAACAACCAACATTAGATAGCACAAAAAAAGCGCTATAAAAATTGTTAATTTCATAGCGCAAATATTGCGCTATGTTATTTATTTTTATAGCGGCAAAATAGGCGTTATTGATTAATATCACAGCGCTATTAGCCCGCTATGAAATTCGTTATTTGCCACAAAATACTTTTTGTTTTTTCTAAGATAGCACTAATATTGCTCTATAGAAAGTGTTAATAGCGGATTATTAGCGCTGTATTTGAACAGGTTATTGTAGACGGTGACTTGTCACAACTCCAATATGCCGCTATAAAAAGTCAGCTACAATAGCACTTGTACTCTGCTATAATATCTTATTTTATAGCGCTTACTGACCTATCATTCATCATTATTTATAGCGCTTTTTGTAATACCATAGCGCTTTTTATGGTCTGCATCTTTAATACTAACAGATTTGATAGCGGCCATTAGGCGCTATTAAATATTATAGCGGTTTTGAAGTGCTATAATTTAATTTCACAATTCAAAATTTTTGTGCATCCTACTAATAAACTGCAGTATTAAATACCAATATCAAAAAGCACAATAATAATCATAAAAGATAATAAATATAGAGATGTAACACATTACATTAAACATACCAAATATTCATACACATCAAAACGTAGTAGCAAATATTTTAAGCACACCCTAAAAAATAGTAGCATAGTTTAACAAAAAAAACAAGTACATATTTGATTGTTTGCATTAAAATGAAGATCACAACTTTAGCATCTTCTTCTTTCACACACCTGCAAATAAGATAAATAATTACATTAAGAACGATACATAATTAATGATAGATGTTTTTACATGTAACAAAAAACTAAATTATTGCATGTCTCATTTTATATTCGTACATGTTACTATCCATTTGAATCTACATCAAAATTTCTGGCATAAGTTGGTAGCCAACTGACTTTTATTAAGTCAGATAGCTAATTTACTTTTGGATAGTATCATGTATATTCGAAAATTATGGCTTCTACTTGTTTTATGTGTCTACCATTCACTGCGCCCTTCAATCAAGGGATGTAATTAATCATTCAAAACTCAAGAACCATTAAAAAAATTCAAAATATTAAGTATGTACTTATAGACAATGTGTATAAATTTTGTTTATTATAGTGTTGTATCCAACCGCCCTACCAACTTCACCCATTCCCCACCCATTCCCCAAAATCAAGAAACATCGCCAACTTCAACCCACTCCAACAGCAAGCCACTACGTGAAGACTACATGGATCAGTTTGTGTAAAGTTGGAGGGTGGTAGTGGTAGGGAGCCCCATGTATGTATTTTTGAAAAAACTAAAGGCAGTCAAGCATAGATTGAAGCTTTAGGCTAAAGGACACAAGAGTACTAAAAAGGAGGTGGAAGACTTACGTAATGAATATGCAGAATTGCTAAAACTTTTGGAGTGAGATAATTCAATTGTTGTGCAGAATAAATTAAAGGAGGAAAGACTAAATTTGGAGAAGGCTATCTATAAGGAATTTGTTGATACTAAACATAAATCTAAAGTGGATGCATTTTCCTATGCGAAGATATCCAGTAAAAAAATGCTAAAAAACTGGAATAACCGTATAACAGTTTATGGTAAAGTTCAATCCAGATGAATTTGGTGAGAAAGCAGTTGTGTATTATGAGAACCTTTTCAATAAGAGCAAATGTAAAGTGATGCCAAAAATTTGTTTGCAGGAATATCATTTCAGAGTATGGGAAATTTTATTTAAATGACAGAATAAATAGTTATGAAATAAAAATGCAATCATGAGCATTATAGATGATTCTTCTCCAGGTCCGGCTGGTCTGAAGGCAAAAAATTTTAAAATTCACTAGGACCATATTTAATAATACACACCTCAACATCTCCCCTATCCGTAGCTGCCTACACTTCATCATACAAACTGCCTCACATCATCATAACAGAAACCTTCCAACCACTCATTAAAACTACCAACTATTCAATCTGTCACTACTTCAAAAATTTCCACTGCTTCACTAACTTCCACTTCACCCTCGTCTAAATCTCTACAACATTCCTCACTCATGGCCTGCCCATTTCAGTCAAATAACCTCCCTTAACCAAAATCACCAATTTCAATCACACCCTATATATCACTGCAACTGAACAAGCCAAACCATTCCAACCATCCCTCTTCAATCACCCCGCAACAAAGACCAAACACGTCAAACAACTCCACTGCCAAAAATAGGCAACATTCATCACTACTTTATTTTCCATGTTTCCAGAAATTCCTCAAACAACTCCCCAACCTAAAATATTTACCTACCATCACCATGCCTCCATCCAATCAAAACAACAACCTTATCTCCCACGCCAGACCCAAAATCAACACCAGCCCTTGTCCATCAACTTACAACCCAGTTTCAACTATACTACTGCTCAACCAACCTATATTCTCACTCAGCCACAATCCATGCTACCACATCCGACTCCTTTAGCTTGGGCCCTGACCATCTCTTTCCATCCACCTACTTTGACCTTGCCACCTTAGCCGAGCTTCACCAAGCAGCCTCCATCCTCCAATCCATTCAATTCCACCCCTTTCCAAATAAGTTCATCTGGCCCCCAAATCCCACAGCTGGCTTCTCCGTCGCCTCCTACTATTCTCACCTAAACAACCCTGGATGCCTCTTCAACTTCCCCAGACTTTGGAAATGTCAGCTCCAACCTCGCATCGCTTTCTTCCAATGGTGCCTTATCCACGGCCGCATCAACACCAGAGACAGACTCATTCGTAATAACATCGCGGTGGACCCAAACTGTGCCTTATGCTCTAACGCAACCGAAAGTATCCAACATCTATTCATAGAATGTGATTTTTCTTTTAGGGTTTGGGTTGCAACGTCCGTTCACATACTCAGCTATATCCCAACAATCACTTCATTTTTCAATTATTGGCAGCATAACCCCCCCCCAACAAGCACTTAGATCCCTTTGTGGCTATATTCAGTTGGTGCATTTGGGCCGAGCGAAATGCACACGTGTTCAGTAGGCCCAAATCTCACTTCGATGGAACATGCAGGCGTATTATTTACTATTTCTCATCTTTATCAGGCCACAGTTTCTCATCTCCATTCAGGCTTAGACTGCCATTCTCCAAATCATCGCCAGCTGAATCGGCAGGCAGCTCTTGCGCAACTCCTACCAGAAGGCAACCTGGACACCACCGTTGAACATTCTGCAGTACTTATCTACTTTATATACTGATATATGTATTAAGCTGTTATGTATCTATGACTCTGCTATGTAGTTGACTGTCTGTGTGACTGTTGTGTAGTCTTCTCCCATTTTGGCCAGCGATCAGGCTTGTTGATCGTACTATTTATATTATTATGCTATATAACCGGCTGTGTAGTGACACGCTACACAACCGTCTTGCTTTAAAAAAAACTATACTGCTGCTCACCTCCTCACCCCCTACAATCCACAACACAATCACGCAATAACTTCAATCACCCACTGCCTATCACCAACTAGACTGCTTAATCACTTCAATCACCAGTATTCCTTTTTATATCCTGCCTAGCTATCATCTATATAACTGCCACTGCCACATGATTTCCATACAATTTGACTTGGCAAATAAAGCTAGCCCTCTAAATTTATGGAGTAAACAAATTCATGGATGTTTACTTGGCAAATAAAGCTAGCCCTATAAATTTACTTGGCAAATAAAGCTAGACCTTAAACATAGATATATATATGTTTATAAACAAAGTAGATTATACTTACTGAAAATTCATGTCATTACAACGTGTGCAACAGGCCAAGCTATTATAGAACCAATGGCGTCTTCCATGTATTGTAATTCAGATGTTTGTCTCCATAGCACAGTAGTTGGCTCTTTGACAACCTCTATCCAAACTTTGACTGCATTTGGTCCCATTGGTTTAAAATGGACCAGTGCTTTTGGATCAGTTGACTCTATACGTCCTACAACAACTATTTTTTCCTTTTTTGATAAATTCATCAGTTTGCATTTATTGTTCGTTCTTGAATTTTCCGTCTGTAAATTAACAAAAAGGATATGTTGTAGTTGGTTTATGTTGATAAAATATATCGATTAATCATTATAAAAACATAATTTAAAAGACATGATAGTGCATAAAAATCAAGTACCATAAATGTTTGCACTATGGTCTGAGGCGTAGGAGATGCTGAAACATTAACCATCTCAACAACTACTTGGGACTCAGGCCATGCTACCTTCCTACCAACAGCTTCTTCAACATGTATCATTACAGGGGCTGGCCTCCATAAAAAAACATCTTTTTTTATTGGATTGTCTATCCAAACAATCATGGCGCATGGTCCAAGAGGAAGATCATTAATAATTTCATTTGAGTCACTCGAGTGTAATCGCCCTTCAGCCACTAATTCTTTGCTCCCTCCCCAATCATAAATTTTGCATTTCCATTCTAAGTTGCCACTTTTACCCTATTAGAGAAAAATGATTTACTCAGTAAAAGTTGTATATTTTAAAATAATATATCAATTCCTAAAGAAATTTTTTTACCACGTCCTCTTCTTCTTCAAGGTGATCACTTGGATGTAAAACAACTTTATTCGCTGGCCATGCCATTAAATCATCCTTTGCTTCCCCAATAAGTGTGAACCTAGATGTAGGTCTCCATAAAAAAACATCTGCCTTTTTTGGTAAGTCTATTAGAATTACCATAGCATCCGGTCCTAAAGGAATGTTATTAACAAGGTTGTTTGGATCCTTCGACACGACTCTTCCTTCGGCAACAATATTTTCATTCCCTCGCCAATCCAATAAATCACATTTCTGGAGTTTTTTTTATCATACTTGCACTGTAATTAATCAAAAAGAATAAGATATTAATTACTGAAAAAAATTAAATAAAAATGATGTGAGATCAATAATACAACGTACAGGAGGTGTGTTTACTTCTATCCAGCTGTCTCTACCCTGCAAAACCGAGATATTGAATCGAAGAATTAATTAATAGAAGTTGACGAAAAATGAAAGTATTTGATCTCACTACTTCATGTACATGATACAAAGTGTATAAAAAAATCAAAGCAGGTAGTTAAATACCTTATTTATAAATAAATGCAGTTCAACATGAGTTCACACTCATGAAAAAATCAAAGCAGGTAGTTAAATACCTTATTTATATCATTGGGGCTATTAAACATTTTCACATGGCTACATGAAAAATGGAAAATGAATTAAGAAATTAACTGAACTTTTAGCATACGATACAAAAAAACGAGAATTCAAGCATATGATTTTGGAAGTTCCCATAGTACATTTAAAAAAAAAAATAGCAAGACTGTTGATGATGATATGTGGTTCCCATAGTACTGTTCCCATAGTCTTGCTATTTTTTTATTTTATGGATTTTAAAAATGATTTGAACATCATCATGCTTATTGGATACTAAATTGAGAAATTGATAATGTTTATCGACAACATGATGTGAGTATTTGATAATTGAGAGATGCAGTAAAATGGAAAAAGTACTATGGGAATAGTCTTGCTATATTTTGGAAATTCGAGCATATGGCTATTTTAAATTTGTTCATGTATTAGACTCAATAAATTCATTCATAGTAGATATGTAATCATTTTGATGTTGTGATCCAAACGATAAGAAATATACAATTTTCTTCTACGACCCAATTATATGTGCATATGAAGCGTTTGTTATTGCTGAGTGTATATAAGTTGCATGAAACGTCATGCGTTTTGTTATACACTGTATTCTTCTTATAAGTTGAATTAAGTAATAGTTCCAGATTGTGCTATTTAGGTTCATATCCTATACATAATAATGCAAAAGTGTAGGTGGATCTATTGCATATTCAAATATTGAGGGTGATCATTGCATTTTATCAATGTACTGCTAATCCCATATTATCAAATTCATATTCACCGCAAAACGTACAATTGTTAATTTTTTATTTTTAAGTTTCTAAAGGCTACTACAAAAAATTACAAATTTCTATTTCCAATACGAAAAAAAATGTGCTTCATTAAAAGGAATCATCACTATTTTTTTCTTTGTTTTTATTCAAATGCTTGGGATTAATAATGTAAATCTTCAATTTTCGCAGAATCACTCATTAATTAAATTTACCATCCTTAGAACATTAAAAAGAAAGAAGCAGGATCGTTCTCCAATTATAATCCAATAACCATGTATGTTTACGTTTTTAGTGAGTCAGGTCTCCTTTGAATAATATAACACTTCAATGAGATAAAAAAATTATTGCTAGGCTAATGAGAAAAAGGTATAATTTAAATACTAACCTCCCAATATGGCAAATCAAAGAAGATTGATCTTTTTTTTCACCTTAATAGCTCATCTTGCTCATCATCTTTTCTATTGTGCTTACTCTTCCTCTTTTTACTTGTTCTCTTCTTATTCAACTTCATATTTAACTTCTTCTTGGTCTCCCGCTTTTTGGTTTCTCTATTCTTATCTTTTCCAAAAACATTTGGAAAGCCTTTCAAAATTACAGAAATATTTCTTCCCGTGAGAATTCTAGGCTTGCTGCCTTTCTCTACGGTGTTATCAAACCAAGTTTTTTGTTTCCTCCATGGATGTGAAGGATCTAGAAATCTTCTATGTCCCATATAAACAATCTTTCGACTATGTTTTAACCATCGATGATGCGTATTGACACCACATAATGGACAGCCTTTTTCACCTTTCACACAACATCCTACAAGATTTCCATAGGGCGGAAAGTCATTTATTGTCCATAGTAAAATTGCTCTTAAATTGAAAACGGTTCTACTAAATGCATCATAAATATCAATTCCATTATTCCATAAATGATTCAAGTCTTCTATCAATGGTGCCAAATATACATCTATATCATTTCCGGGTTACTTTGGACCAGGAATTAGTAATGTTAGCATAATATTTTCCTTCTTCATACACAACATAGGTGAGAGATTATATGTCACAAGAATGACTGGCCAGCAACTATATTTGGAGCTCATCGAACCAAATGGATTAACACCATCTGTGGCAAGACCAAGACTAAGATTGCGTGGGTCGGATGAAAATGATTTAAACCTCTCATCCACTACATTCCATGTTACAGAATCTACAGGGTGACACATTTTTTCATCATTACTTTTATTATTGAAATGCCACCTTAGGTCTTCTGCCTTTTTTGAGATCTATACATTCTCCTAAATCTTGGAATGATTGGAAAGTATCTCAACACTTTAGCTGGAACTCCTAGCATAATCTCCTTTGAGTCATCATTTATCTTCCATCTTGAAGAGTTGCATTTTGGACAACTATCTAAATCTTGGTACTCATTTCTGAAAAGGCAACAATCATTCTTACAAGCATGAATCTTTTCGAATCCCATGTCAAATACTTTGAGGAATTTCTTTACATCATATATAATCTTAGGAAGTACATTATTCTTTGGTAACAACAACTGTAACAAGGCCAAAAGCTTATCAAACCCATTATCAGATAATCCGGTCTCGCATTTAAGATTGTACAAAGCAGTTATGGTAGATAGTTTAGTTTGATCTATGCAATCAGGATATAAAAGGGTTTCTGCATCTTCCAAATTTTTAACTAAATCATCCTCTCGTTTCTTCACATCCTCCTTTTCTTTATCATCGGAAAAAAAAGTAGTATTCAAAAAATCTTCATCTTCATACTGAATGGCTTTAAGTAAGTCATATGTATTATCCAACTTGATTTCGTTGCCTACATTGACTTGTTCGCCATGATTATACCACCTACCGCTCTTGTACTTAAGATCCATCCCTCTTATAATCAAATGTTCAACGATAATGTCATCATGATGTCGACTAAGATTCCGACAATCCACACAAGGGCATAAAAGTTTCTCCACATTTCTTAACTTTCTCTTTGCAGCATCAACAAAACACCTAGCCCCTTGCTCGTATTCCTTAGTTGCTCTTCAATGAAAAATATAAAGACATAAATATTAATATTTAATATCAAATACATTTTTATTTTTGAAATTAAACATCATTTAAAACATTCTATTATCTATTTACCTGTGTAAATGAACCCAATCTTTTTCCATCAGCGTATATAATGTGGAAACAAGCAAGTTTCTAGAATATGAAGCATATACATTAATCTATACTATATTATTATTAGTGAGTTCACTTTCAAGCTCACACAGACCTCCTTGAAATTTGACAACTGAACCGTCCCTGATGTATACGGCAACTGTATATTTTGTCAAATGAAAAGTCGCGTTTTCTATTTCCTGCCCAGCTTCTTTCGTTACTTTTAATTTTAGCCTCCGTTCTTACGAAAGACCGTCTTTTAATCCTCTCCCTTCCTCTTTTCTCATCCTAATACTTCACTCTAACGGGTCTCATGCTTTCATTCCAGAACAACCAGCACCCCTAATCTTCTCATCTACTGAGGTCGAAAACCTTTAAATTTCAGGATATGTTAGATTATTTCATTACGCGACGATGTCAAGTCAATTTTGCTGGCAAGTTAAACATCAACAAAGTGACGAACTGGAGATCGCCTCAAATTGATTATGCCGACGATTCAAATCTCAACCAAACATCGGTGATTTGGGTGACTTTTCCCTTTACCCAATATGAGGCAGAGATGGAGCAATTCCGATACGAGGCGATGTATTATTATGAGGTTTATTTGTTGTTTTATTTTCTATCTTCTTAATTTATATTCGCTGGAAGTTAATAAAGTTAATTTTTATCCATAACAAATCCAGGAAATATGGTTTAATTATGTTGTTTATAGGTTACTTGAAAGCAGTACATGAGTTAAATATATAACTTTGATGTTTTATTTTCTATCTATAAAAGACATTCTTCCCAATATTGTGGCATATATAAGTTTTATTTACTTATGGTTATATCCGTGTTGACTTGGTTATAAGGGACTTATAGTATTAGTACTAATACAATAATAGTTTAGAAAATCCCAGTAAGCACAAAAAAGCTTTGTATAGACTAACATGATATTAAATTCTTTATTCATGGCTTGGAAAAAGAATCAACCAAACAGAATTTACCGATTAAAGTTCAGAAAATGATGGCAGTTGATTTGAACTTTTACGACTTGATTCATATTGTAACAATGTTTTTGTCTCTATGAATCTTAATTAAGCTTCCAAACCAAGATCCACACATAAAATTGTTAATTGTTTGTGGTAGATTAAGAATGTTACTATAAATTTGGCGATGCTTAACTAAAGAATCAACAATGAACGAACGAACCATGCTCTCTTTATATAACACATGGCTATTCTGGGTTGAACTCACTGCATATAAAGTGTGACTCCATTTTGTGAACTTAGTAGATCTGGATTTCCTGAAAACTGTGTTGAATAAGTAATGCTAACCTTTCAAGTTTAATTGTTTTGGTTCAAACACTAGAAACCTGATTTATTTATTAGTATAGACATATCAGACAATTCTAGGTTGATCATTGAAATTTTGTTTTAATTTTTTTTAAGATGGATAATAATTCTTACAGACGATGAACAATTATCACAGGCATGTTTCTCCTGAAAATATTGTTTATTTGCCGATTAGATAACAAAATACTTTTAGTTAACCATTATATTTTGTAAATTTTTAACTAAGCATAAACTGATCATGCAACACACATTTGCAGGCTAATCAAAGATGTGTGCTTAGTTTATAAAAACTGAGCAGCTTAGTTTTATCAACCGAGAAAATGCTCAGTTTAAAAACTTTTCTTGATGTATAGTGTACATCTTTGTTATATGACAGAGTTCTTAGCCAAAATGCCAGTCCATATTTTGTGAATTTTTTTTGCTTCAGGAATACTTTTGTGATATATAGTTCTTCAGTTGGTCTTTTTGTTGAATGGAATTTAAAAGGATGAGGCATAGGCTAATAGGAGCAACTCTATTCGCTTAAAGTGGAAGTTACTTATGATCACTTTACAGAGCAGCCCATTATAATACAATGTAATAGTAGTAGGCCTATAAAATAAACAAAATTACAGTCATTTGGGGTGCATTACGGTAAACAACCAAGTAGACAGGTCCGATAAATGAACATGTGCCACAAATGGATACTGTTATGCAGACCCACCCCATTAACAACAAAATTTGTTTTCACTTTTTAGAGTGGAGTGATGCTTGCGAGTGGCTGTTGCACTACTTCTCAATTCTCACCTATTTGTAAGCATTTCCAATTTCCTCTATGCGCTATATAAATACAAAGCGATTATTTATATAAATGTGGCCCGATGAGCCTGTAAGTTTCTAAATAGAAGTCAATGATTCCATGTTTCATAGTTCACATAAATGGCAACAAAAGCTCCAGTATTTTTAATGTTATCATCTTATTGTTATTCACAAATTTTCATACGATTTTCCCTTTTAGTTGCAACCCAAAAAGAATTGATAGGCAAGAAAATTAATAATAGGCGACTAACATCTAGCATATATCACTGTATGTCCGTGCTCAAGTCATTATAATCTAAATGTTGATGGATCAAAATGATTCGAAGCAGACATTCCTTTGCTTTTTGATTACAGTGAAACTCATTGTCTTTAGTGCCTGTGTCTATAGCAGCCAAAGAGAACTCTTTTCAGGCAGTATTCCTTTTGCTTCCTAATTCAACATGATTTAAATTGATGAGCTATTCAAGCGAGAGTTTGCAAATGCTTTTGAATTAAGCTATCATCGTATTTCATAGTTCTTCATCATAATAATGGATGGGAGTTAATTATAGTTTGGACTGCGTTCTATTCATCTCTTTTGTATGATTCCATAATGCAACATTATTATGTTGATTGTTTCGTATAACTTAGGTAAAAGTGGTAGTGGTTTGTCCTCTTATTACCATTCCATTTTAGGATCAGTTTTCAAATTCTTATTATATATTTATATATACAAGTGTGGATATAATAATTTATAGACATTCTGCCAGTGGATGAACTTTATATTTTGTTGTACTTAAGTGTGTTGGTCAATGTTTGTTTTGAACTGTGCAAAATAACTTTCCACCTTCATGAACATTAAACATTCAGATTACTTCATAACCCTAATAACCTTTACTGTAAAATTCAGAGGCTAACATTAAAATATATATTTTGTTAATTGGATGAGCCTATTCAGCCTTTGAAAATTATGTAATTCTGTGTTTTCGTTTCAGGTTACTTTGAGTACTTCAAAAAATATGTATGTTGCTGAACATTACTAGAGAGGCTATTATTATTTTCGGACAAAGAAAAAGTATTTGTACTATGTTTCTTTCTAAATTGTGATCTACTATTTTCTATGGTAAAGGTGATTTTATGACCTGACTATGCTTATTTATCGCTTATATTGTATTCAGTTCATTGGCAAATAAACTTCTCCGTTCCAGTACATGGTACATGTTTTTGCATTGTGATTATAGAAAACAATTCTTGATATATGCATTGACTGCCTACATATTCTTATAGATGTACCAGTAACCAGTTTGAATAGGTCATTTTATTTTTACTAGACATCTCGGTGGAAAAGGCATGTTCTAATTCAACCTCTAAGCATGATAGTTCAATATTACTTCTATGACATAAGTCAGAAATGAAATTGTCACATGATATTTTATTACTTCTGCATCAACATCCTACACTTTGCAAGCTTTAAGGCATGATATTTTATGACCTGACTCCACAGGTTTCTGCACAACCCAAGTCTCATCGTAATGACAAAGCATGAAATTTTATTTAAAGGTATTATTAAAATATACTAAGGTAAAAGCATGATTGCTATGAAAGTAACAAACTTAACACTACCTAAATTTGTAAAACATGATTGCTATAAAAATTCATAAAGCACCACAAACCTTAAATATTTCTTTAACTATGGATAATCCATTATCCAAACCCATAACGGTTCACTTTTTTTGTTCATTATCTGTTTCAAAAGAAGTATGTTTATCCTATACTGTTATGTCAGCAATGGAAATTAAACAACATTTGGTATAAGTAATATACCTTATTGTGCTTTTGGTTAATTTTTTTTCAATATCGCATTAAGGTGTTTATTTTGACAAACATTGCACCACTGAATGTAACATTCATAGTTATACATGAGTATATTAATTTTACTTGACTCTTTAACTAGCATCATTTCTTCGAATCTTTCAGTATGTTTAGTGATCCAACATATTATGATTTTGATAAAATCAATCTGTTTATTGTTTTTTTTCATTACTATTGGTTCCTTGCTTGCCACCACTTAACTACTAGGAAATTATTCAGGTGGTTTAACATATATAATATGACGAATGAAAGTCAAAACTTAAATAATATTTAAAGTTGACTTGGTTTCTTAAATAATTAATTTGTACTGAATATTTGGTATGGCTAAACATCATGGATGATAAGATTTGTGCACAAAACTACCGCAATGGTGTTGTTTTTGTATATTCTTATTTTATGATTATCTTTAGTAATGTTATCTAATTTTTTTCATTTTAGTGCAATTTATGTATGGGTCAAAATTACCCAATAATGATTATGATGTCAAGTTGTAGCCAATGAATAAGATTTCTAGAAGAAAACAAAAGTTTTCATCTATTGTACATGGATGAGAATGTTGTAGGAAAATGACTGTAGGTAGGTTTTTTCAATGGATGACAATACAACCGTGCCTGTTCCAGGTAGATATAAGATATGTTGTTGGTTTTGCTGAAAATGTTTTATATTTCTCCTACATTTCTTAGATTTATCACAAAGTATTTTTGTTACTTCTCCTGTTGTAAAGATAAAAGGAAAAATATGAAAAGAAATTTGTATTAAATGCGACTCAAATATAAACTCAAATGAACCATTTCAGTTTTGGTACAAAACGAACTTCATTTCTTTATGTGTAGTAGTAATTTCAAATATTGTTAATGAGAGCATAAAAGGGAAAGGTGCGCATCAGTGAATAAATTTGGATTGTCCTATGCTAATGATACATGTACATCGCATGTAACGACTTCTAAAATACAACTTTTTGCTGGATTTAAAAATTATAAGGAGGTTTGAGCTCCATAATATCATTCTATGTATGCCAGCATTGCATATGTTTTCCTTTGCTAGATTTTGATTGATCAAGTTTGGAGAACATATGAAATGTCTGACATGTTTTGAATGTTGTGGGCTCATATAATGTCACAAATCATTTTAGCATTCTTTTACTCTGATCTTCTTGGATTTAGAAGTTCTTGCATGCTCTGAAGCTCTAGCCCCTGTATACTTATCAATTGTCCCAAGCTTAATGAACAAACGACATTAAACATCCTTATCAAATCTTAGGATATTCCTCATATTTTATTTTTGCATTGATGGTAAGTATAAAAGCCACATTAATAGTTATATTGCTCTTAAAGGGCGTCATTTAAGGCTTATTGAGGTTGCCCATAAGTTATTTTTCCAGACCAAAGAAAATACATGTGATCTAAGGCTGTTGAAGAACATACCAAACTTTTCAGAATACAATCCGATCTTTAAATAACAAATCAAGCTACGTCTGTCAATTTGATAATTGGTAATACTGTATGAATATGCATCGTTCTAGGAAACAATAAAATTGCAGAGGAAGTGGAAGTGTGAGTAAAATTAAGGTATTGATACAAGCTAATATTGGCTCAAAGCATTTGTCTTGGCTACAGTGGGTTTGCAATGCTTTAAAAAAATTCACAGGGAACTCTCCTATCCTAGTGGCTGCAAAATGTTGGTGAAGCATGTATTGATGTTGGCAGAAAATTCAAAGCTCCTAAATAGACTCCAAAACTCATTGCCTCTACGGAGAGTCAAGCATTTGCATGCATTGATACGGAGAACGAAGCTAAGATGGATGTCCCAGTTTAACCATGACTTTCAGGCAAAACTTTAACTTGCAAGAAAAAAAGAGATCGCCTTTATTTTTCATGCATTTGGGGAAGGATCATCTTTCAAAGTACTTGATTTATTTTCATTTCATTATTGTATTGCATGTAAAATGTTTAACTTAATATATGGTGCTTTTATGGTGTATACATTTACTGTGTAGTTCCTGTTCTAAACATATTCCCTGTATTTTGAGTTATTTACTGTCATGACATTGATTACTATGGATTAGTAAGTTCGTGGCATTTTTTGGTGGATGCTGATAATTATCTTCCATAAACATATACCATTTACACAACAAATATTTCCAGTTATAAATGTATTTTTACCTGCAAACAGTTATAGTTAATACTATAAGTATTTGCTGTATAACTACAAATTCTTGATAAAAATAATTACAGCCGTTATCCTTGAAACACCCGTTTAGGAAGAGGCCGGGATGATTATGAAATTCTTGAAGGGTGTTCCACAAAATGTCCCAATTTTCACGTTTTTCGTATACAAAATATACCCGAATAGGAGTAACAAAGTAGCAGTGAGCTAAGTGGTTGCAAAAACTTATCTCAATCAATAAAGGAGTAATACATACGCTTTTAAAACTCTGGCAAGTGCGTTGTTTTGGATTTAGTGCCATTCATGATTTTTAGTCATTTATTTTCTTTCTACGCGTAGCTTCACATTTTTTTACCAGCAAATATAAGTACAGAAAAGAGAACATGTCTAAGATCATACTACTTTTACTACCCGGGTAGCATATAGAAGTACGCAACGTCACCCAATTTACATAGATTTTTTTATTTTCCCAAGTTAAAAACTTAATATTATTATGAAATATTAGGAATAATAAGATGGATAATTTGATGATTAAATTAATAAGCATCATGTGAGATATTTGTTGCCTTCCATCGTCTTTTATTAGACATCATATATTATTTTATATCGAAATTCTGAAATGTAGCATAACATTAAATATTGTTATTTAAATGACAGATACCATGACTAAGCACAGCATTCGATTTATAATAAATACTTGGAGCTAATGACTGTTTTAAAGGGACCGCAAAAATGAAGTTATAACCCTCAAAAGGTTTCATGTTCAACTATCAAGAAATCAAATAATGCATTGCTAATCAAATTCTGAGAGGATTCGGTGTACATACTATGTCTTGCTTTTTGCAGACTTACTAATTATCCATATTACTATCTAATAAGTTTTGGTTTTGGTTGCGGTGAATGATTTGGGCGATCTGAAGTTTCTTATCTATTTGTTTTGATATTTTCCAATTTTAAGATTATCAAATTGTGTATGTTTTGGTTTATTTGTTGCTGAATTTGATTAGACATGTATATGCTCATATTATGTTCTTTTTCGTAACGAGTTTTCAAACTGTTTGAATATTGTTGTGTGCACTTGCGATACAACTTTTAAAAAAATATGGTATGAATTAATGCTTTATGTTTTTGGTCTTTAATCTACATTGGAGTTTCATTTAACCATTATTAACTAATATAATGTTTTGTATGCTTAAATGATATACCATTGACTGCTTTGGTTTCTTATATTGATGCTCCACATGCATAGAAATTTTTGTCTATGAAAGACTTTGTATTATTGATATATATAATCACTATAATTTTTTTTGGAATACAGAACCCAATGTATATGAGAATATATTGAAAGTGTAATGATATATGATCTCTGATAAGCCATATAACATTTTCATACCTATACGTTTTCCGACTATTAATCTACTCTGAAATTTGTAGTCTTAGCTGGTGAAGTAAAACGCCATAGTAATAGAACAACATTTGATGGAGATGGAAATGCAAACAGACAACTCTAGAGCATTAAATACATTGATATGCTTCTTACAGTGTAGAGTTTATTTTGACTTCTCTCCTTGCATGTATCGAAATAGGATACTTAAAATTGGGATTGTCAATTGTTATTAAAATTTGTATCTTCCCTTTTATCTCAAAGGTCATGGGTTTACCTTGACATTATATTCAATTTACTTTAAATTATTCTTTTTTTCTTTCTACACCAACTATTTTTCAATCAAACACTGCTATGAAACTATTAGTTTTACTTTTAATTTTTTTATTATAACATACATTTCATTAGAATGTACTTCTTTGTCACTATGCTACCTCATCGTCTAAGTTAATTTATCTTGGTGGTTTTTCTTCCATTTCGTTGTGGTAATACTTGAGCATATATAAACGATATGATAAAGATGAAAAATAATCAATGGTCTAATCATTTACCATTTTATAGATTTAATAGTACTGCATCAAGAATCATTGTACAAATTTTTGAAGAATGCAACGTTTTTTGCAATTAATAAAAAAGTTATTTTACTGGCATTATCATTTGGATCGATATAATTCATCCACACCAAGTTCAAGTACATGAAAATTCAAGGTGATGAATTATTCAATAAAAGCCAACTTTAAATGATAAACAGATTCGAATATAGAGTGAAGTATTAAGTGATGTTGGTTTTTTGAAGGAGAAGATATACGATATTGTTTTCATTTAATTAATTATTTATAAGGTTTTATAGGAAAATAATGAAGATTAGTAGTGAGCAATACTGATATTAAAGTTTTAACTTTCCTGTTTATGGAAAACAATGTAATTTAGTTCTGAGTAACCCATAATTTCACGGATTTTGGTTCAAATAAAATGAAATCAACTTTGGGTATTTATTGCATTTTATAAAGCATCATTTTACTACATATAATTGCTACTTTCATTTCAATACTTTCTGCTTTTGTGTGTATGTAGTTGCTTATTTTTATAAAAATAAATGAAAATTTATTTTCATTACTTTGCTGTATGACTGTGTTTTTTACACCATTTGATTTAAATTTTATCTTTAATGTGATGTCATGTAAAGTATTTTGTTATGCATCTACAAGTATTTTATTTAATAATGAAATTATTTTAAATTTAAGTACGCTTATTATTGTATAATTTTAGTTGCTATGTTTGCATGAATGTTTGACGTAAAAGGGAAAATTAGTTGGCTATTACAAAATTTGACCACACAGTGCATACATTATGTGTAATTCTCATGTCATATTACACTATTTGTATTATAAAATATAATTCTTAAAATCTATTATAATATTTTCTATAATTTAGTTAGTATTACGTAATATTACAAAATTCTATAATGCAGTTGTTGAAATGTGATTTCTTTAAACCAAATTTAGATATTATTTCACTTTGAACACAATTTCTCTATTCCAAGTTTAGAACACTATTATCAAACCAAATTAAGTATATATTAAAATATTTATGTTAAGCATTGAACAAAATCATGTAGATTTATATTGCTTGCATTTGAAAATTAATCAACAGACATTCTTAGTAATGCAATACTTACCAAAGTAGGAACAACTATATTTGATGTTATCATTTGTTATATAAAACCATTGTGCTCAAAAAAATTATTCATATTTTATATGCTTTGAGGTTTGTTAAATTTTTTTATCAAAAAAGTTAGTCGGTAGTACTCAGGAAAAGGTAATCTAAAGAACTACAATCAATAATCATGCGTTTTCAGTGTCACATAACTAAAAATTCCAAAAAAAGCACCATCTGAACTATATGGTGAAACCCATAAAAAAAGTGCACCAAAGCTTAGTTCAAAATATTTATTTTATTTGGTTAATTTCACCCATGGATACATATAACTAAGGTGATGTGGTCACATATATGATCATAGGGTAGGACTAATTAATATTTACTATGCATTTGTATAAAAACATTCTATAAACTATGACTATATATGTGCGTATATGGCTGAAGATTACCACACCTTACTTTAATTTTTTTAAGGGTATAGAGCATTCAGTCCTATTACTACATTGACTCAATAAAGATTGTGTACTAATTTTAACACTTATATTTGATATTGTAATAACGTTTCTGATTCCTTCCCATAAATAGTATATTCAAATTATTTTACAAAATAATTTAATTTTTTACTACAACTAAAATATATTTGCCATGCCCGTGTGCGAAGCACGGGTTCGCACTAGTAATCAAATACAAATTTAAAATAACACATTCTAATCAAATGCAAATTTAAATAAAACCTACCATACAAATTCAAATATAGTTAAGTACCCTAAATCATCATCATCAATGTGTGGCTTACAGTAAAATTCAAATATAGGGAAGCCCCTACATTTCCACTTAAATTGATGATAAAAATGTAAAACGTAAAGGTGTAATCTCTAGTTTAGTATATGGGAACAAAAAAAGTGAGTCGTTGACAACCATTAGTCAACAATAGCTTTCAATGCTCAAACTATCTGAAAATGCCAACAACAACAATTTCCCATGTAGGAAAAATAGCAAACAAAAATTGCCAAATTGTTTTCACGTGCAAAAGAACTATACCTTAACTCAATTCAACCTTCAACAATAACAGAAATAAAATACATAACTACATGTTTAATATACAAATCATACAAGTGTAATTATATAAATATAAATATTTGTAATACAGAAAATAATGTAATTAATATAATATTACTCATTTCCTAATATCATATTAGTCGTTTAAACATTACTATATATATAAAGAGTCTATGAACGCATAAGACGGGCAAAATAATCATCTATCTTCTAATCTCAGCCATTGAAGAATAAACAAATAAGTAGTCTAGATAGTAGTTTTACCATTATGAACTTCGCAATGCAGTTCTCTAATTTTTTATACTCAACTTCTAACACCTATACAATGAGGACCTGAACTTATCTTTCAAGAGCTGCAGCGTTTACGTAAAAGTGATAAAAACTAACCTCTTCTTCATTTTCCATTTGTCAGCATAACTCATTTACCCCCTTGAACGAACCCATTCTATACATGCTCTCCTTTAAAACGTGAACCCGAATATAATTCATAACCAAAATCCGCAATCATAAAATTTAATAAAGAATAACCACAGCACAAGGTTATATACCTATTATTTAATATCTCATCAAAGAACATTCTACAAAATAAAGATGTATGTAAGGCTCAGATTTTTATTGATAACTTCTAAATTTTGACATAAGCAAGGAGCAATGGATATCTTTAACCATAAATACCAAAAAAAGAAATGACGTTTCATTTAATCTTAACCATTGAATCATAAGCAGACAATAAGTCCGGACTCTAGACAACAGTTTTATCATATTGAACTCTATACCTCATTTTTCAAAATTGAATCATGAAAACTTATGCTGCTGATATTAATTAAATTTTAACATAAACCTGTTTTGGATATAAAGTTATCACCAATATATATTACTATAATTTCTAAAACCACCAGCAAAAGAACTTAAAAAGATAAGTTTTACTATCATATTAAAATACAAGAATGACACCAAATTATTACTTTCCACAAAATGTTTGATAAAGTAGACCTAACACACATAACAAAATTATAACTGCTTTTAAGTGCTACATGGAACCATCTTTGCTAAGCTGACGTGATGATGATGAATTAGTTATAAGTCATGCAGAATATCATCTATTTAAAGTATAACATCTTTAAGTAGTTTGTAAGTGAGATAAAGCTACAAGGACACCAATATATATATATATATATAAATTTGAGTAAGATACATTTTATTCATATTTTAAAAACTTTCACTGAAAATTATGGCCAAGAATATAATACTTTCTATTAGGCTATATGTGGTATACTTTGGAATTTTGTTATGTTCCTTTAGAATTAGTATTCACCGGAATTACAAATTTCATAACCATTGTCTAATGTACCAAAAAGAAGAAAGATACTTTATTGAGAACTGCATATGTACAAACTTTAATCACTTTAATCAATAAGGACTTGCTATAATGACAACCATAAGAATTGTGATTACCAAATCCATCAGCAAACCGAGCATATAATAAGAGTAGCTTCCCAAACTTAAAATTTCATAATTTGCTCCTATATTTACAACTCTATTTAGCTGTCACCCATATATCATCAGATTCATTCATATGGATAATAATGTACATACGGCACACATGACTGCATTTAGCAACATGTTCAATGTCTGCTAAAACAATCTACAAAAGAAGTGAAAAGAAAAGGAAAAAAGGCAAGAGCAGTGAAATACAACACAAAACTGTTCGACCAAAGTTAATAAACGGCAAAAACCCTAAAATCATAAAACAGACTAATAACCAATTAGAAAAATCAAAAAATAAAATCGAGCGCTCACCTCCTCGCGACGCTTCTTGAATACAGTAGAACGCGGCTAGTTGAATACAGTGGAACGCGGTCGCCTCTGGCCGTGAGAGGAGAGATCGAACAGCAGAGACGTGGAAATTGATTAAAACAGTGGAGATGAAAGATCGGAAGTTGTCAAATTTAGGGTTGGAAATTTGGAAATTTGGAATGAAATTGATTAAAACAGCGGCTACGTGATGGAGGGAAATGAAGCGTGATGGAGGGAAATGTATATTTGGGGGGCGGGCTCTCTTTTGCAAAGCGTTACATAGGTTTGGGTTAGGAAATTGATTAATTCAGTAGAGAGTTGAATGAGAGTTAACCACATTAATAGCGCTTTACCATATCGAGTTATCTATTGGCGTAATAAGTATACTATATATAATAAACAAAATACGATAAACAAAATTCTTTCCGCAGAAGTATCACTTGCTTTATTATATCAAATAATCCTTTAAATCACTTATATACAAACTCTTTAAACATAGTTTAAACTTCCATTCAAATCATAACTTAAAACCCACTTTTGGAAAAGAATTGGACTTTGGAAATAAAGAGTTTCCCTTTTTATAAAGTACGACTTGTTTAAATATTTCAAATTAAATCTTTTAAATCTCAAATCTCTTTTAAACCTTCTACTTTTCAAAAGTACTATTTTTAAAATACTTAAATTATAATTCAAAACTCTTATACAAAACATTATTTGAGAATCTTTAATTAAAACCCAACTTTAATTTGAAAGGATAAAATTTTCTCTTTATAAAATTTAAACTACATACTTAAATAACTCAAATAAATTCTTAAAGATATATTTAAAACTTCAATGTCCTTTTTAAATACTTATACAACTTTCGTTAAACACATTTGAAAAGAATTTACAAAATATCCAAAGTGTATCCATAGCGACTATCACTATATGGACCGTAACTTTTAACACTTGGTTTTGAAAATCAAATAACTTTTAAACTCCATTCCTTTCTATACTATACTACTATAAGTATAAAAACATTTACTTCAAAATATCCATATGTTATACATTTTCAAATAACGAAAAGAGACTTAGCGACTACTCTAGCAGATTATCAAGTGCAAATTACTTTTTCATCAAAAAAGTCAACTTCAAAGTCATAGAAAAGTTTACAAGCCATATGGTTGCACTACCAAGATTTTGGCATACGAGCATTTCATATACACATATAATCATGAAACGTAAAATCAATGGTTGCGAGGAATCCCGTTGGATCCCTCTACAAAAATCAAATCATTTGAAGTGCTTCCGTAACGACCTATTCGCTACAAGCACTTCGACTTTCATTTCCTTGCTTTTATCCCCTGCAAAAATTGTTATGTATGTCATCCACTTTCAAGCGGGAATAAATTCCAAACCATCACATATACATATATCAACATATGTACAACATACATAAACAAGCACATAAGAATTTTAACAACATTTACAACAATAATTATAAGACATAGAAAGGTAAGTTTTCCCACTTTTAATCTCGACCAAACTCTTGCAACAAGCCACTGTTTACTCCTAGTGCCACAAAGAAACACAAGCCACCTAAACCACTTGCTTTACTCGACCTAGGCCCGATGAAACCTCCCTAACGCTCGGCCACAAACCCCTCCCGCCCACGCCAAAAATAAAAAAAATCCATGCATCACAATAAGAGCAAGCAACATATAAAATAATACAATGATTTACACACATAAATTTATATAACTTAAGGTGAGATAATTACCGAAAAAAGCAACCTAAGCTTCAGAAAAACTTACTACCACTTGCAACTATATACGAACCTAGCTTCCTCTCTGCAAACTTGACTTAAAGGACCTAGGATGGCATAGGTGGGCTCGGCCTAGATAGAAAAAGGGGGTAGTGCCTCAAATTTTGTATCTTTGCGAAGTAGAGAATGATACCTAAGTGATTGTAAGCTTGTATAATTGTTTAGAGTAGAAAAAAAGTGTTTTCAAAGATGATTTATTTATGAAAATTTTAATGGAAGAATAGGGGAGAAGACATGCATAAAAGAGAGAGAAAAAGTGGAAAATGAAAGTGTGAAAGTGTGAAATGGAAAAAGGAAAACAAAGTGCTACCTTTCATAGAAATTGAAAAAAAGGGCTAAAGACTATTATGCCCCTCCTAGAATTGAAGGACACTACTCTTCCTCACCATCTTCATATGTGCAACCTAGCCCACCTAGGACCATGCTACCATCCACTCTTGTGCTACACATCACATCATCAAAGGAGCGTGGAACAAGCCTCCTTAAAACAAGGCACAATTTTAGGAAATTAAAATACCTTTTAATTATAAGTTAGTGCTTTTTTGTACTATTTGCAACTTTATTAAATGTGTATAAATGTGTTAAAAATGTATGTATATGTGTGCAAAAACGTTGCAACAACTTTCGTTCGGTAAAAATTCGAAAATATGAAAAACTAATTTGGGTCATATTTTCAATTTTCCATCGAATTATTTGTTTTTGTAAACACATTTCAAAAATAAATTTCCTATCATTAGTTATTAATTACAAGAGGGTTATTCAATTATTAAAAACATTAATTGAATATTTAAAATTAATTTAAATATTCACAAAGCAAAGCGATAAAATTTCAGAAGTAGTGTTCAAAAAAAATTCATGTGCTCTAGAGACGCTGATATAATGGTGATTCATGTGTGCCCGTTGATGTTGTTTATTTGTTTGATTTATTAAAGCAAACGAGCCCAATGGGTCATTTGTCTTTTAACGTTTGGTTGAAATCTGAGATGAAAAGTGGTTAACTGGGGCTCAAATTATCTATATCTACTTCTACTATCTCTATTATTAATAAAGAGAATTCAATCATGATTTACACGGTGTCTTTTTAAGATTCCAAAATTACCCATATTCGTTAGTGTAATCTTACCACCCTTTCCGCCTACCCACCAATGTAATTTTACTATCAATTTGTTATCGATATCACCAGCAAAACAACTTGAAATGTGTTGCGACTATAAAAACATTTGCACTTAAAACACACATTCATCCAAGGTAAACATCTTTAGATATTAGATGCACGTACGTGCGTTGTATGCTAGTACATAAATAATGGGCTTAAAAAGTAATGTCCGATTGCAAACTAACCATAGGTGAATTATAACGCGAACCTTGAATGCAAAATTGAGCTTTAAACCTTTTAACATGCAAAGATATTTCAAAATGAGAAAAATAATGGAGGACAAGGTTTTTTTTTTGCGATTATATATATATATATATATATATATATATATATATTAATAGTTGGCTTAGAAACACAATCTTTTAGTCCGACCGCGAAGTTTCGAAATTGCCCTTTTATATATGTATTCTTTTAGTAATAGTTGTAATATATTTGATGGCACACTCTTTTGGTGCCAGTATGAAATACCAAAAAAGCCTCAGTACAGATATTATTAAAATCTAACAAATAAATTACTTTACAAATTCATTTTTTATTAATTAATAATATAAATAAAATTTAAACTAATAAAAAAAATAGATGTTGCAACTTAAAAATAAAAATTCAGATTAACAACGTTTGATTCAACACAAAAATATGATTAAATATTTGTGGAAATTATTTTCTTTTGAACGTATTAAACAAATACAATTTGTAGAAAAGCAATTCAAATTCGTTCATCACGTATCGTAACGCTCGTACGAATGAATTTTATAAAAGAAGAATTGACCAAACAAACAGTATGGGCAGGTCATCAAACGAGTGAGCGCAGTGGTGAGCTCAGAAAATAAGTTTGGGCTTTTTAAATTGGGCCCAGATCCAATGAATTCGCAAAGTTTAAAACAGAACAAATACCCATCCATAAAATCAGGCCGTACACGTCATGAATCCATAGCTTCCGTCTCAACCAATCAAACCAACGTCCAAAACCTTATATAAACCATACCCCTTCCCCACTTCTGCGGCACTTCTCCATTCTCGCAACACCAACTTTACAAACCAAACCCGAATTTTTTTTCTTCTAATTTGAAATGAGTTCTGCAGGAAGAGGAAAGGCGAAAAGCAGCTCAAAATCAGTTTCTAGATCTTCTAAAGCAGGGCTTCAGTTTCCAGTCGGAAGGATCGCCAGATTTCTGAAGGCAGGAAAATACGCTGAGAGAGTTGGTGCCGGAGCTCCGGTCTATATGGCTGCGGTTCTCGAGTATTTAGCTGCTGAGGTACTTAATTTTTACAATCATAGATCGGTATTTAAATATTACCGTTCGATTCGAATTTCATTTGTCGATTGGTTTTACTCTGGTAAAGGCAACGCCTTTAGCATTGAATTTGTTATTTGGAAACTCCGCTCATCAAATTAGGGTTTTCGATTTTGATTTTGGGTTCATTAAGCTAACATTATTTCAACAGAAAAAGAAGAGATTTCAAGGTTTTAGTTTTGATAAAGCTGACAATTTACTATTACCTTTGATTGGATTTATGTTTATGGTTTCCAATTCGTATGTTCTGATTAGATTTATTATCATTTCGATTGTGGTTATAAGTTGTTCGATGAAATGATAATTAGGTGCTGGAACTGGCTGGAAATGCAGCAAGAGACAACAAGAAGAATAGAATAGTGCCAAGGCACATTCAGCTCGCTGTGAGAAACGATGAAGAATTAAGCAAGCTTCTTGGAACTGTCACCATTGCTAATGGAGGTGTCTTGCCTAATATTCATTCCACTTTACTGCCTACTAAGCCTGGAAAGGGAAAGGGAGAAATTGGTTCTGCCTCTCAGGAATTTTAATTTGTTTACTTAATTATATATATATATATATAAAATAGGAGGGTGGAAGAAAAGACAGCGTTTAGTAATATAAGACAGCGTTTTAGTAATATGCTGCCGGGAGATTTTTTTTTTTTTTTATAGATTGTTAAACCACATATTAATTAAATGTGATGTAAAAACTTGTAAGTAATATCACAGAGCATAACATGCTATAAATATTACAGTGTAGTTTATTATTTCGAATAATATGTAATATTCTTGTTCTTGTTTCTTTATTTTTTGTAACTACCTTGCTGGCAGCTTGAAAGCATAATACCCAAGGGTGCAGCAAGTAGGAGTATTTGATTTAGGAATTAGGAACCTTTTCATCCTTAGTTCAGAGTCTTCTAATTTTTTGTTCAAATCCTTGTAGTTTCCCTCTTTAATACGAATCATCTTCATACCAATATTCTGTATCTATGTGATTTGTCCATGTTAGGTCTAGGGGTTTATTTAGCCATTCTCTGTTTTCTTTAATCATTTCTTGTCTAATCTGTTCATAATGTTCTTCAACAAAAAGATCCAACATCCTGTTGGTAATCTTCATTTTTGGATTTTTAGTATTAAAGACAAAATAGGTACTTCTAAGACTTTTTACTATTTTCTTTTTGTTTATTTTAGGTTCATCATCGAGGTTGATTAGTTTTTCTGTATAGTTATGTCTAAATATCTTTGCAATATTATATTGTTGGTTTTCGTTTAGTTCTGTTTGTTTTAGAATAATCATGAGTTTAGTCATAAATGTTTGTTCTAAATAATTCTGTAGAGATTCTACATTCTCAATTTTTGAAAATCCGTTCATTTTTTTTTTATATAGTTCTGTATTTTCCCAATTATTTTTTTCTGTTACGTTGTAATCTGCTTTATTTTTGGTTTCTAAGTAATTTTGCCATTCTCTATAGAATTCTTTAACAAATCTAGGTGTTAGAACTATGTTTCCAGGTTTTTTCCAGATGTTAAAGTTATTATATATTTCGGTTAAACTTGTTTCACAGTCATAAATACTGATCAATTCATGTGAATATTTTTGTTTGAAAATACTTATTATTTGGTGTTTTTGGTTTTCTGTAAGGTCTGTATTGTTTTTCATAATGTTTATTATATTTAACATAAATTTATTTTCTAAATATTGCTGTAATTTTTCCATTGTAATTGTTTCTTCTTTTTATGCAAGATTGGTTGTTTATGTTAGAGAAAATAGCCAAAGCTTTTGGAAATACTAAGATACAATTCTGCTTATTATGTACTTCTTATGTTGCCAAACCGATTTATCATTAATATTATTTTCAGTTTTGTTTAAAACAACCATGAACCTTTTTAAAACCTTTACCAGAAACCTATATCTTAAATCATTTTTCCTCACCTTGTCATCCTAAGCGTCTACTCTTTCCCTCACACGGTACTTCTTTCGACTGGCGGATTTACGTCTATTGGAATTACTTATTAAGCTTATAGCAACTGGTGTCAATTGTTTTTTAAAGGATCATTGTCATTCAAACATAGTGAGCATAATATGAACGAATAATCTGTGGTAAAACAAGAAAACTTACATAGCTGAAGCAGTTTTGTATCCTTTCTTTCCTCAGCTCTGACTGAAAGTTTAGTTACCCATAAATTTTGAAGAAGAAGAAGAAAGGTTGGAGCAGGTAGCCATTAACAACAGATAGCTTCTAATTTTTCAATAATATTACAATACTTGGTAATTGATCTCCTTACAGGCACACTAAGAGACTCATTATATAGGCTGAGCTAATCAAGCTAAGGACATACAGCTGTCCATTATAACTTACAGATGAAGGTAAAAAGATACCTTCCACTCAAAAAAGGAAAAAGCAAAAGTATTTACATTTGTCAAAAGTAGGCATAATATATCACATCTGTGGCTTCTTTATGATTTTTTATTTCATAATGGGAATCCCATTATAAAAAGGTAGATGACGTTTTTATCTTTACGTCACATCTTCAGTCTTCAGTGGACATTGTATTGGAGCCTGTGTCTTCTTTGTCTTCTGTGTCTTTATTCAATCTTCTGGATTTTTCTTTTTTGTAGCTTTTAATCATTGAAGGTTTAGGATGATATATATCAAAACCCCTGTAATTTAGTCTGTGGTCTTCAAGAAATCTTGTGATGAATATTTTTTGGACTGGAGTTTCTGCATATAAGAACAAAGTACTATTTTCCCAGTCTTGGTCCTGAGCTATTTTGTATGCTCTATACCTTTCATAGCTTTGTTCATTTAATTTGATATTGCTTATTTTGTCTATATTAAGATTGTCATTCCAATCTTCGTAATTTGGATCTAGGAATTTAGCTTTGATTTGGATTATGTGTTTTGTTGGTTCAAATACATTTTTCCCAAAATGAGGAGGAGTTGATTTGAAATCCATGTATACTTCTGTGGCTAGTATGTTTGTCAATTGTTCTGCGATGCTTCCTATGGGTTCAGGCAAGTCTTCTTGGACCCATTCGTCAAAGTATATTCTTTTGATTAATCCATAATTTATAAGGGTGGTTGGATCATATGTGACATTATCATGGATAAGGTATTTGTATTTTGGTTAGGTTTAGGTTTATTTGGGGAACTGCACATATTATTGTGCATTGGCAGTTTGTGGATTTGTTGAGGCAGTCTTCATTCTGCTTTGTACAAGGAATGTTGGTATTCCTCAAGATCTCCCAGTTAATTTGTATCCCTTCAACTTTTGTTCGAGAAATTTCCGTGAAGAATTTGCAAGCTTTGTTGAAGTTTGCAGGGTTGAGGTCTGAAGAGTGTTGTAGGAAGTAAAGTTCCCTAGTTAATTGTTCTGGAAAGTTTGGTGAACATGTTATTTTAGGATTTGGATTTGGTGGGTTTGAGAAAATTTGTCTAGGGGTTCCAAGGCTGGTATATTTGTTTGGTTCTGTGGTTTTGATAATATGAGCAAAAGAGGGGGTTTGTGGTCTAAAATTTGAGGATGAAGATGCCTCAGGTAGCTCAGTTTTAATCTTTTTTCCTAGGGTTATTTGTTGGATACTTGTTATGTCTTCAGAAATGACATAGTCCTTTCCAAATATTTTTTGTTATTCGTTTGTAGCAGCTTCAAAAGAATTAAAGCCTTTGTATAGAGGTTTCCCATATCTAGGATTTTGTTCTAGAAATTTGATCTTAGAGATCATTTGTTCCCAAGTGGTATAAATACCGGCGTCAGGACCATTAAAAAGGCCATAGTAGAGATAGTTTGTTTTTTTCTCGTTTGTAAATATTGCAACTAAGGTGTATAACACGCTCAGTTTTTGTTTGTTAGACTCTTGGGGAGTCTTCATGTTCCATATGTTGTCTAGAACAAGTTGTTGTTCTTCTGTGACTTTTGCCTTTGTAACGAAATGGTTTGTTTTGTATGTCTTCAAATGTTTAGCTGGATTTAATTCTTCCATATCCATATCTGCAGACTATGTGTTAGTAAAATAAAAATATTCATCTCAATAATCTGGATAATTGGTCTGGTAGGAAATTGTTTTTCCCTTTTATATGTTCCCAACAAATATTGGTTCCACAATTTGAGACAGCATGCTTAAATTTCAGCCATCTATTGTTTATAGTTCCTTTTTCTTTTTTATTATCTGTGTATTTTACTATGGATTCACAGTCTGTTCTTAATGTTATTTCTTTTTGGGATATTATAAATAATTTAAATGATTCTAGGACATAAATTATAGCTAATATTTCATAATCCAAGGATGTCATATATCCCTTTTCTTTGTATACACCTGAAGTGTACCTACATATTTTTTCAGTAGATTTGTTTTCATATTTATTATTTTTACTTAGTAAAATTCCTCCCCATCCTATAGAGGATCCATCTGTTTCAATTATTATATAATCTGTCTGTAATGGTAGACTTAAGGGCTTCAGGTTTTGGGCCAGCTCTTTTATTTTTTGGACTTGTTTTATGTCTTCTGTATTGAAATCCCTATTTCCCTTTGGGCTTGCTTTGTTATATAAAGGGCCAGTGTATTTTGAAAGATCTTTTATATAGGGCCTTGCATAATTTACGAGTCCTAAAAAGGCTTGTAATTGTTTTAGATTATCCAGTTTATCAGGAAATTCTAGGATCTTCCTGGTTATATGGGATTGTAATTCTATGACTCCCTTACCTATTTTAGCCCCCAGAAATTCTATGTTGTTTTTAATTAATTCTATCTTTTTCTTGGATATAATCAATCCGTGTGCTTCTATAAGTTTTAACACAGTATATAGGTGTGATATGTGCTCTTGCTTAGTTCTAGAAAATACGAGAATATCATCTATACACACACAAGTGTACTTGTTGCAGTTTTGGAAAACATTATCCATTTTTCTTTGGAATATTTGTGGTGCATTTTTTAGGCCGAACGACATTACTAACCATTCATAATGTCCTTCACTGCATGTAAATGCAGTCCAAGGTATGGATTCAGGATGCATTTTTACTTGCCAAAATCCTGATTTTAAATCAAATTTGGAGAACCAGTTTGCTCCTTGTATTTTATTTATCAACACATCTTTATTAGGAATACAATATCCATCTTCATGGGTATTGTCATTTAGTCTAGTGTAGTTCATAACCATTCTAGACTGACCCCGTTTTCTTTCAGATTCTTTTTGGACAATAAAGGCTGCTGTTCTATGCCTTGAGTCTGTTTTCCTAATAATATTTAAGTTTGTCAGAATTTTTATATGCATCTTGAATTCTTCCATGATCCAAGTATCATATTTTGGAGATCCTGTTTTTATAGTTAAATCTGGGTTGATTATATCTAATTTGCATTGTATAGAGTCTTTGTTCCAGTATCTTAACGGTTTTTCTCCTATAATTTCTATTTTTTCTAGTTTAGAGATTAATTGATCTATGTCGTCTATGGTTAATAATAGTTTGCTTATGTCTCTTGGATTTATAAGTTGGACATCTTTAGTAAATCCTTTTCTTTTATATTCATACTGGTTAGAAGTTTCATATAAAATTTTTTCATTTTCTTGTTCTGTTAGTATATTTTCGTTGTTCTTGCATTGTCCTGGAGTGGGACAATTACATTTGTCTTTTTCATTTTCTCTTTTATGTTCTGTATTCCCACCACGCTTCTCAAGCGCATACTCTGATAGTATTGGGGTTAGTGTAGTCTTTTTTGAAATTTGTATATAATCTTTATTAAATGCAAAACTCCCGTTGTCATTTAACAAGAAATCTAATCCTAGGATTAGTTTTATTCCTTCAAGGTTTAATTCTAAAACCCATAATTGTTTTATGTTGTAATAAGGAGACCATTCTCCACATGTATTGGTAAAACTTATGTTTATATTTTTTACAATATTTGTAATAATATTAGTAGTTCCATCAAATTGGATACTTTGTTTTGGCCTATCTGCTTTTGTTACATATTTGTAAGGAATAAGGCTAGAACATATAGTCGAACTAGTAGCCCCAATATCGATAAATGCTAATATCTGGATTTCTAATCCTTTGATATTTAGCTTTGTTGGGATACGTAATTCCTTTAGGTTTCCTGAGTTACATATCAGTGGGATTTGTATTGGTTTGTCAATGTTATTTAAATTGTTATTATTTTCATATGATGTTGATACATCATGAGTAACCTCTTTCTTTTTTTCTAAGGTTATAATTTTTTCTCTTATTTCTTCTAGTTCTAGTTCAATATTATTTGTTCTTTCTTCAAGTACCTTAATTCTATCTTCATTTATCTTATTTTTATCTGTGTAAGTAGGTTTATTTTCTCTGGGTAAATCTATATCGAATTTATTTTTTGCACAAATATGGCATATTTCCATTGTGCATTCTATACATTTAAATCTTTTATTAAAAGCAGGGTACCAAGGACAGAACTCACATTTCGTGGTATCTGTTCCCATTTTATGTTTGAAATTATGTTCACATAATTCTTTGTTTACAATATTTAGTAGATATTCATGTGGTATATTTTCTTGAAAATCTGTTAATTCATCTATTAAGGTGTAATTTGATGTTTGTATTTGTTCTTGTTCTTGTAATCCTTCTAAGGATATTATAGAATATATTGTAGAAGTTTCTGAAACATCAGAAGCAATTTCAATCAAATCTTCTTTGACTGAATCTATAAGGTTAGATTCCCTAGTAAATAAGTTATGTCTTTTTGGACATGAGGAAGATAAATGTCCTTTTTCATTACAGGCAAAACATGTGATTGTATTTGCATATGTTTTTCTTGGATTATATTTTCTAACATGTTTTTCTTTGTTAAGATATGGTTTTTTTGCATTTGATTTTCTTAAGTAGTATTTTTTTGTATATCTCTTTTTAAACTTAGGTTTTCTATCTATGTTGTAATTTCTTGATCCATATTGTTGTGGAGTATATATCTGTCCACAAAATCCGTAATTTTTTTGTTTTAATTCTCTTTGGATTTGTATATAGGTGCATTTCTTTTTTAGTTCAGAAATAATATGTGTTATTCTTATTCCAATGTTATCATATCCTTTAGGGATGTTTGCAGTATTATTTTGGTAATGTTCTATCCAAGATTTATGTATCTCTTTTCCTAAGTCTCCTGGTAGTTTAGAAAAGAGTCTATTTCCTATTTCAGCACTGTAATAATTTCCTGAAATAGTTGCATAATGTAAAAATTCTTTTAAGAATTTTATTATGTATTTCCAATCTAGCAATTGGATTTGTTCTAAATCTCTCATGGCTTCTTGTTGTCTTATGGTTACTCCTGTGTTTACATCTCTTTCTGTTATTATTCTGTGCATGGTGTAAGCAAAGTTGTAAATATTACTTCCTTGTACTATTAAGTTGTTTATTTCTTCAGGGAAACTTTGTTTATAGGCTTCCCATATGGCTTTAGCTATATCTCCTAAATAGTTTTCAGCAATTCTGATCATTTCTTCACCAGAATTTATGTTTGTATGCCTTGCTGCATAATCTCTTGCTATGGCAGCAGTCCATTGTTCTAGATATGTATCTAGTAACTGGGGATGGCATTCTGTGACATTTAGTATTACTGAATTGTCCTTAAAAAAAGTTGTTTCATTAGGTAATCTTTTGCCTATTGTTCTTAGGTTTTTATTTTCATTTGTATATGGTTCAACTGGTTGTCTAGGGGGTTGTCCTAATGTGTAAGGCATTGTTTCTTGGGTTTTATTAGGATATGAGATCCCTAAGCTCCCACTTTCCTCATGGTCAGCCAAGTCTACGTGTTCTGTGAATTCTGATATTATATCATTTATCAAACCTTGTTGTTGTATTTCATTATCCGTTTCCTGGGAATCTTCCAAGAAGTCGTCTAGATTATAGACTTCCCTTGTTCTTACATTATTTTCATCATCTATGTAAACAAAAGTATTTTCATTTATTTGGTGTGTTAGCCTTAGGGTTCGTTCTAGTTCATATATTTCTGATGGTTCGAGGACCATTCCAAGTTCCTTTGGATATATAATTTTATCCATTAATTCGTTTATTTAATTCTTCAGCTTCTTCATCTGTTTCTATTTCTTGTTGGTTTGATGGTCCATAATCTCTAAACCTTATGGACATAGATTTGTTTAGGTTGTTGTATGTCACAGCATTGTTTGGTTTTAATGTTGCTGTTGTATTATTTGGGTTTTCTATATTCCATTCATGGCCAGCAAGAATAGAAGAATCTATTTCCATTGGTTTTATGAAACTTATGCCGGTTGAATTTAAGGCTTCTATGACTTTGTCTAATTTTATTTTTATTTTGGGAGTATATTTGGACATACATTTTCCTAGGAATGTAATGTCTAGTAGAATATTTTTTCCTATAAAGTTTTCAAATCCTTTTGTTTGTATTATAATTTTTATGTGTTTGTAAAAATCATTTAATGTCATTGTAAAATTTGGAGCTATATAAACAATACCTATGTTATTGTTCATATCTACTTCCATCATTCCAAATATGGCTTTATCCATATCTTGGTGTCTATCGTCTATAAGTAGTAATAATAATTTAGTTCCAATTTTTTGCCTTACTAATCCTCTTATGCCTATGACGATAAGTCCTAGATGCATCAGTTTGTATTTCTGGATTTTTAATTGTTTTACGGCTTCTTGTGACATTAAACTTATTATTTGTTGGCTTCCATCTGGAATGGAAAGTATTTCTTCCCTATGGTGTCTATACAATCCTGTTACCGTTGTAAATAGCCCCGTTCTATATATTTCTCTAGGGTTTAAAGAATCTAGTTGGTTATTTGAAAATATTTCTATATCCCTTTCCAAATTTATTATTTCTTCTAGCTGGTTTTGTGTATTATTAGATCTTCTTAATAGATTATCAACCCATCCCATGGATGATAAGCTATTTGATTCTGTTGGTCTCTCTGTTAAGGTTCTAGATGGACCTGTAAAAGATAATCTTCTATTGTTCATATTTGATCAAGTTTCTTATACATTAGAAAATTGATTTTAGTCTTTTTACTCGTTATTTGTGTAGTAGGATCATTAGATCCTAAATTCATTTTTTGTAAACTTTCTGTGAGTTTGTTTATTTCGAATTCCTGTTCTTTACCATTTTTGTCTATATCAAACATTTGTTTCTGGATGCTATCTATCTTATTTTGTAGTTGGGTGAGCATTGCTATTATCATATTATTCTGTAATATTTGTATTTTATCACTTTTTCCTGGAAATTCATCTTTGTTATATCCAACATTTATGCTAGGATCACTGAACCTGTAGTTGGATTCTACATATTTAGTTGCTTCTTGGTAGTATTTGTTTTCAAAACTCATTAACTTAGTATTAAATTTTTTATTTCATCTAACATTTTCTCAATTTGTTGTATATGTTTTTCAAATTGTCTTTTATCTTCTTCTGTTTGTTCTTTTAATTCTATTATTAATTTTTTGGAATGTGCTTCCATGTCTTTGGGTTTGTTTTCTTCTATTATATGTTTTAAGTTTATTATATCGTTTTTACTTGGGAATTCTTTCAGTTTTATGGCTTTGAATTTGTCAGTTAGTTTTTTTAAAGTTATTTCTATGTTGTCTATTTTGTATAAATTTAATTTTAAATATTCTTGGTTGTTTGAGATTTGTTTTAGTAACTTGTTTTTCTCAATTATGCCTTCTAATACAAGTTGCATCAAGCTATAATGTTTTTCATTGTAGAGATTTAAGTTTTCACTTAGTTCTATAATTAAGTCTGTAAGTGAATTCATATGTTCCATTTCTGAATGTAATTTATGTTTGTAATTAGTTTCTCTGATATAACAATTGTGTTTTTGTTTGTCTAGTGTAATAATTCTTTTTATTGGATTGTTAATTTCTAAATTTAAATAATTAAATTTTTTATAATGTAAATTCATTGGGCCAAGAAATCTTTTAGGCTCTGATACCAAAATAGGAGGGTGGAAGAAAAGACAGCGTTTAGTAATATAAGACAACGTTTTAGTAATATGCTGCCGGGAGTATATATATATATATATATATATATATATATATATGAGTTGTCACTAACTGATTCACCTTTATATATTCTGTGACCATCGAAGGTCTTTTTGATTATGATTGATAAGTTACTTCTGATCTTAATGCTAAGAGCATCCACTTTTGGGCTGAAGTGTTACATTTATATGTGAAGTTATTATGCATTATATTCAGAAGTGATCTGCATTTTAATAAATTAGTTTGCATTGTATGAAAATTGTGTTTTGCTCTGATAAATTATATAAATATGTTAATATTATCGCAGGAATACATATATCAAAACGCAGGCATTTCATAAATGGAAAATTTAATTTCTAGAATAGCAAAGTAAAACAAATTGCATCCAAGTAATGTATAAATCCTAAAAATACATAAAATTACTTCATCTTTCTCTCTTTATATTACCGTGCTATACAAGCAATGCCTCGTTGCGGTAGGTGCATTGCTGACTTTTATCATCATCGTCATCCTGTGAAAAAACAAGGAAAATTATGGTTAGTTTAATATAATAACACCCTCCCGTTAACGTAAGTTTAACATCATTTACCTAGAATACTTTCATGTTACTTCTATGTGTTTGATATATTTTTTCCCATTGTTTTTATGCTATATACATACATACATTCTACAACTTCATTCTCGATCTCTTGTGAAATTATATGATGTATTTTTAATCAAATTCCAGGTCTCAAGACCTACAAATTAAAATAATAACGAGGTTTGTGGTCAAAAATACCACAAACAAACATCTTTATTAATAGTTGGCTTGAAGCGCAATATTTTGGTTCGACCGTGAACTTTCCAGTAATCTTTACTCATGTATAATTCAAGTATTATTTGTACAACCATCTAGAACAAAAAATATTTTTTGTTATTTCTAATATATTATTTCTCCGCTAGACTGGAACAATTCAAACTAAGTTAAAACTTGAATATTTCAATGAATATATTTCTAAGTTTGCGTGTCTGCTGAAATGAGAATATGTCAAATATGCACATCAGATAATAAAAGATTCTTCTAGATAATTCAACACATCTTCTTTATTAATAATTGTAATACGTTTGGTGTCACACATTTTATGTCAACGTGAACTACCAAAAATGTCACTTTATTTTAACATCGCTTAAAAATCAGATCAACATCTTCTACAAGTTCAAAATTCCTTTCTACAAATATTACAAAATTTTAATATCATTTAAATATAAGATCTAACAAATAAACCTTTGTAAATATTATCAAATTTTAGTACCGCTTGAATATAGAATCTAACAAATAAACTTCGTTTTACAAATTCAAAACTTTTCCTCTACAAATATTATCAAACCTTAATAACACTTAAAAAAATCTAACAAATAATTTTTTTTATACAAATTATTAGAAAAAAAAATCAAATAACAACAAATTTGTGACGTACCGGGATTTTCGATTCTCGAAAATCGACATAAAATACGTTCACTGTATAACATGCTAAGTATTCAAGTGACGGAAATACTGACCGTTAGGGGTGAAGAAGAAAAGGTAGCAGAAGATAACAGAAAACATCAACATAGAATCTCACAATCGCAGCGGAACAAAATATAATATATAATAATAGATTTTATACAAAAGAATCTGTAGCTGTTTATTACTTACAATCATCAGAGTATAACAATCAATACATCGATCTGGACAGTTATAACAATTTGTCCTCACACAGCGGAAATACAAATAAAATACGACAAGTACGTCTCTGTCATCCAGCTCGTCTCCTCAGCTCCATAACATCCTAACCTGAATTTGTAATACTCTGTCTGACCCGAGCATTATAATAAAATAACACCCGAGTCAGTCTGGAAAAACCAGCGTGAGAAAACACACTCAATTCGAATTATTACTATTGTTTTCAAAATCCTTTGAAAACAAAGGTGTCTCATACGACCACGTTACACATAAACACGACGAGTTTTTACCTTACGATAACCAAAACATTTTTATCAAAATCGTCTGATATTATAATAATGTCTAGATCAAGTAAATAGAAAATAGCTGAAATGCTTGCATCTCACGTTTCAGCATAGTTAGGCACAATCAAAACCGTACGGTGCTTATTGGAGAATGGATTCCATACAATGACTAGGCACTGGGGTACCACCTATCACAATACACTTCTAGAAAAATGTACCGAGGACCTCACCGGGATCCCCTACAACACAAGACCAGCCCTATCCCTAACCTGGATAGAACCGAATATGTTATCACCCTGGGTGTTCCCACCCTTGAAATCGAGTTCTTCGGCGCACCGCAACAATAATATTCGAGGGTATCTAAAAAGGTGATAACATACCCTAATTGGGGGCGACCCACTTAGCCTTGCTGCATCTCCCCTGATTTTCAGTCATTCCGGTTGATGAGGCCTGAGGCTACGATTACCTTTCAAGAACAATTTTCACTTAGAATGCTCATCGTCCTCCAATGAAGATGTTCTGGTAGCATTCCTCCATACAAGTTGTCCTGAGTCTGAGACAAACCGAATCACAATCTTCTCTGTCTTCACGGTATCCATTCGTAACGTTCAAACCAGATCGAAGTGGTTTTCGAATAATTAAATCTGATCCCGATTTCTTCGAAACGATTAACGAAATTGGCCAATATTTGATAGTCAGTTATTTAACTATCAAATAACATTCATAAGCAGTCACTATGCCCATATTATAATTTTCTTCCAAAATACCCATTTTAAAATACCTTTACAAAGGTATATTTCAATTTCCTTCTCATATTCCAATATTTGAAAACAATCTCAAATACATAAATCCGTAACAGGATATTCCCAAAACCATTTCACACTTAGAATATTTTTTTTCCAATTCCATTTTATGTTCAACACTTAGGAAGTATTCCATTTATTTTCTATTTCCTATTTTCTCAAAATCATTTACAATTTATTTTTAATTTCCTTACCTCGTTTAAAACGAATTCTATAAATTCCAGGATTATTTAATTAAATTCCCTTCAATATTTCCAAAGTCAAATATACTACTTATAACTCTAATTTCCCTTTCTACTTCTTTTATGAATTCTATTTCATTTTTCAAAGTTCACATTTATTTAACTACTTCGAAAATTTTCTTACTTTTTCCCAATTCCATTTTGAGAATTCTCTTATAAATCCCAAATACTGAATAACACCATTTCCAGATTTCCGAGGAGATTTATAAATAAATTTAAAACATTACAAAACTCCATATATATATATAATAAGTATTTTAAAGAATAATAATAATTTATTTTTAAGACATGTTCAAGAATATATCGAAACGCTTTTTATAACATCCCTTTTCAAGGCTGATTTTAAAGTTTAGGATTTATTAAAATAAATGTTAAATATTTGAAAAATCCACTTACCGAATTATTTCAATCTTAACTAGCTTAAAATCTCATAGCTCAATAAATAAAATTTTCCTTTTCAAAACAAACTTAACTTCTTAAATTTTAAAAATATTTTTTTTAAATCTCACTAACCAATTCAATTTATAAATTCCTCCCGATTTTCATCACATCGCTTCCATTTTGATCTACTTAACCAGTTCCACTTCAAAAATAGTATCCACTATTTTTCCCTCACCCTATTTCCATATTCTAATATAAATTCTTCATGTAAATTTATATTCCCAATTTATCATCTGATATCGATTTCTTTTATTTATAAACAACATTTATAAATTCTATAACTCCTCTGAGTTTAACTTGTTTATAAAAACAATTTCATTTATGAAATTCCATTTTATAATTCCATTCTCTTATAAATTCTATATTTTTATTTTTAATATCGATTTCAACCACTTTCCATGTAACGACCGTGATTTTATTACCGTCGTAATAAATATTTTAAAATCGGTAACGACCGTAATTGTTGAATTACTGTCGAAGTGCATATTAATAAATGTTGTAAAGTCAGTACCTTCTTGCTAACGGTTGCACGTTGATAGGTAAGGCACCTTTGCCTTCCCGTGAAAATTAATGCTAGTAGGAATAAAATTTCGCCCCGCAGCAGCAAAGATTGATAAGGCAAATAATGTGAACACCTCACATTTTATCATACTTCAACATTGCTGTCTGTTGGTGTGAAAGCAAACTCACATTTGACACTACATCTCCTTTTCTAAATGAAAATATGTGAACTTCTGTCACCACATTATTTTATAAAAAGCAAAAATTTAGATTTACAGCCATCAAGTGGTCGTGTACTGTATTTGCGAGTACACGTCTCATTAAATGCAGGAGTAAACCAGCACGTTAGAAAGTTAATGCAAGGTGTACCAAAAATAAAAGAATGGCCTATACTCCTACCTCTGACTGGTACACAAAAGTTGAAATATTTTTATCTGCAACTTTTCTTCACTCTTCTAGCAGAGCTCTGAGAGCATTAATGGTAGCTTCCACATTTTTGCTTGCTTGCATTTCTGGTTCTAACTGAGTTCAAAATAGGTTAAGGTGAGTTTTATACTCACATTTCTAATTTAAAGACTATGCTGCCTAATTTTTATTTTGATGATTTTTGTTTTTATTTTGGTTTGCACAAAGCCCTGTTGCAAACAAATTTGGTCCAGAGTATTTTACGTGCCAATATGTAGTACTTAAATTCATGCTCTGGCAAGTTGTAATATATTGTATAAAAATGTGTCCAAGTTGTTCCATTTTTACTTCATTTTGCGTGAAAACTTAGACCATTATTTATCAGTTACGTGCGAAGTTGTAGTTGCGTATGTTTTCATCACGCACATAAACATTGCACTAGTATATCAAGGTCTTTATACTTTTGGTCTATATTATTTTGTTGTGTTTTCGTCCACAGTCATAGCACAAATCAAAGCAAAAACCACAAAATAATAACGCAACAAGACTGGGCAAACACACCGGGCGATCTCATCCACTCTCTGTATGCAATAGGCATACATGCATAGGTGTACAAAACCAGAGATATATTGTTGATACAATTCCAATCAAGAAATTCACGTACATGTCCATATTAATGTGTACAGTTTACATAAGGATAGGGGCTTGATAATTTAAAGCAACAAAATAAAGTGACAGGGACATGTGTCCTTTAGAATGTATAGAACTGAGTCTACAAGGAAATGGAGTGAACTAATTGAAGGAACAGAGGTAAGGACGCATGAAATCAAACAAGGCTTATGCTTTAAAAAAAAACCAGAGATAAGTTTTGTGAGTGTTGTGTCCACCTTGTTTTGGCGCAGGTATGTTATGAAGTTGTGTTGCGTACCGTGTGTGTGCATGCATATTTCATATAGTACTCAGGCCCTTTACACTTTCGTTATTTAGATGTATACACCGGTTATAGTATATGAAATGTTACCCAGACCATTATTACCTGTCATGCGTGCATGAAGTATCCAGGGCATTTGCAATATTTTGACGATTATATAAATAGTGTAGACCACTATTTATAAATTTACCTTGAACCGGTGTTTGGTTTTAAAATGAATTTTTGTTACCTTGAACCGGATTCTTACGCCGGTATTATATTTTTGAAGTGTGTTGTTTTGATGACATTTTTGACAAATAAAAATTACCGTTGTTTTGACTTCGGTAACCGTAAATTTTAAAGTGAATTTTCAAGCGGTTATCTTGCAACGCTGATTTGGTATCCGTTTTTACGGTGTTTTTGAGATACGCAATTTCCTCGTCGAAATTGCTACAGTTGTTGCTGTTTTAATCACGTGTTTTAAAAATGGTTTTAAATTGAAATTGTTTCCAAAAATTTTACAGTTTGCGCTTTCAAAAGAATGAGAAAGCGATTTAAACGATTCAGCAAAATTGAGGACTATGAACCCTTACTTTTACTGATTCGCTTAATTCCGGACTTGTCCATTTGAGAACGTAAAATGTATTTTTATAAAATACACAATTTTGCACTTTCAAGGAAACGATGAAGAGATTTAAACGATTTAGCAAAAGTGCGGAGTATGGAACCACACTTTTACTATTTCGGTTAAATCCGGACTCGTTAATTGAAATATTTGTTGTTTGATGTTTTTGATGATTTTGTGCGCCTTCGAGCCACTATGTTGGACCTTCGGGTCATATGTTGGACCTTCGGGTCAATTACCAGTACTAGACCTTCGGGTCATTTGTTGGACCTTCGGGTCATTTGTTGGGCGCCAAAAATCATAGTACTTGGTAGGCTTCGGCCATTTGAGATGCACGTGCGGCGTAGCTAAAACTCGCCATTTGTTGGGATCGATCCACTTTTATGTTGATTTTTCTAGTTATCTATTTTTGATTTCTAGATTTTGTAAATTGTTGTTTTGAATTCAATTGTGAATTTGAATGTTGATTTTGATGGTGTTTGATGTGATTTCTTCATTTAACTATGTTGATTTCTTATGTTGAATAGTCTCATTCGAGATTATTATTATTTTGCTTTGATGTTATTTATGATGCACTCACATCTAAGAATAAATTAGACTGATCCGTTTATTATTTCTTTTTGAATAATACTCGGGTCAGACCGAGTTATTTCAGGGTAGTCTCTATCTCTGATTCAGTAGCAGCTTCAGCTTTTGGGATATCGCATCATCTTTTGTCTAGCCTTCGAGGAGTTCTTTTGGTTATTCGACTCCCATCTTATGTATGTTGATGTATATGTTTATGTATATTTGGTTCATGTGAACCATCGACTGTTGTAGCATGTATTCCAGACTTGTCTTCCGCTTTATATCTGATATTTCTGTTTCTGATGTGATTATACTATCAGTGTGTTGTTATTATGAGTTGTTCTGGATTTTTCTTTAGCCACTGTAGTTTCGTTTTAGATTTGGATTGAATTTATCTCTTTGGGAGTAATTTTCACAACTCCTATTGATGTAATCAATACTCGTCTAAGGCATAACTTACGGATGGTCGCTTCTAACAAGCCTTATTCTTCGCAATAGCAGACGTTATTCCTTATAATAACCTTTGTTATTGTGAGCATAGAGGTGGGGCGTCACATTCCATATTTCCAGAAAATATCGTTTAAATATCCATTGTTAAAAAAATCTTTATATAAATTATTTTAAAATCTCTATTTAAAATGTTTTTACGAATAGTTAAATACACACCAAAATCAATTATTGTTTTTATCCAAATCAATTTCTTAAAAATAATCTAAATTTCGATATAAATATTTTTACATTCAAAATCTCCTTTTAAATCCTTTAAAATCCCAAAAATAATACTTATGGTATTGAAAATACCAAAAGTTAGGCCCGTGCTACTATAGCATCCAATAATTCACATCATAACAATAATCTATAACAGATTATTCTAACACATCATATATTATTATAATATAAAAACAATCAATATTTTTTAGGAATCTAGTTGGATCCCACCAATCTCTTTCCATGCATCCATTGATGTTAAAACAACATAAAAATACCAATCCCACTTCGAGGGGGATATCGCGGTATATAGGGTCATCCGCTATTATGCGTGGCGCATAGGGTCTCATCCGCTACAATATGCGGAAATATCAATTCAACTACTAATATATATACTACTATATATAATATAATCATCCAACCGATAATTATAATTTATCAATCCAATCAAGCATCTGATAATTAAATTTAAACATTTAAATTTAAATTTGGCAATCCAAATGAGTGAGAATTTCTCACCTTGATTTTAATTTGCAAACCCGTACCAATTTTTATTTCGTATCCTACGACATCATGAATCCATTGCAAAAATCCACACTCGAATTTGACCTCGCATTCAAAAAGTTATATGATTTTAACATTTGAATTTATAATTTAAATTTAACAACTAATAAAACCCACTAATTACCTTAATTGAATACTAACCACGAGATTCCCATATTAACTTCTGCTGGTTCCTCTTCCAACTTTAACTCATCTCCTCATCCCCTGCCTGAAAATCTCCAGTTCATCGATGCTCCCAAACATGCTTCCAGGCGACTAAAAAAAACAGAGCTCGACTTCCAGAACCGTGCTTGAGCACATCACCATCAACGATCACCTCGACTTCCCCTCCCCTTCCTTGATAAGCTCGTCACCATTCCACGACAACCGAGCCCATAACACAGCGCCTCCGTCCTAAGCAAATGCCCACCATCTGATCGAACGTGGCTGGCGTGTCACTCTAGATCGCCACGCCACCCAAGCTCGCCGCGCCGCCTGCGCTTGGCCACGCGCACACGCGATTCGAAAACGCAACCCAATCCTGACTACTGCATGCCTCGCGCTTCTCCTCTTCGCACACTAGTGGCCACCGCTTCCCTTGCCGTAAGACATCACAACTTCGGCCACTGTTTGTATATATAATTTTTTTCTAATCAATTTCGATCTGATTTCGATCTCAAGAGTGGTAGAAGGGAAGAGCCGCGTTTATACGAGCTTCTAAAGGAATTTTTGATTTGATTCGAACTGATTTCGTTTGGTGTATATAAATATACTTTAATTTTAACCGGCCTTTTTATTTAAAGAAGAAGAAGGGAGATAACGCGATTTTGATTTTGAACTGAAAGAAGAGAAGGTCGCGTGTTTGAATAGGTAAAAGTCACAATCCTAGGAGGCTGATGGAAAGAGAAGACAGATTTGAAGTGTAGAAAGAAATATATATATTAAATTAATTTTTAAAATATCTCGATTTTCGTAGCATAAAATCTCGATCCCTTATCGAGGCGTGCCGCCAGGTGTTTACAATATTATACCCTTGTTCCGAACGCAACGGAAAAGGTTTAGAGTCCTAATTCGATCGTATGGAGAAGATAGCTTTTTGGACCCAATTATTATTTTAAATTTCGATATTAATTTCAACGCGTTTCTATCCCGTACGATCAAACTATAACTCCAAACACTACAAAATTTGGAATCCGATAATAATACACTATTACGGACTCAATGGAACTAGTTTCGTCGAATTCTGAGACTGTGCCCCGGATCGCTATTTTAACGCGTCGATTAAATCGACGATTTCTAAAAATTTTCGAAATCGCTTAAAATTCCAGTTTTAAAATCTTACTGACTAAATTATAATTCTAGTAGAATTTATATCAACATTATAAATCATTTTTGAATCATATTCTACTCCAATTCAATTATTTAACAATTTTCAATTATAAATCCAACAATTAAATTTATTCAGTGAATCGCTATATTTGGAATTTAAATTCATTCCACTTAGTTGATCGTTAAATCCCATATTAAAATTCTATTCAAATTTCAAAACTCAACATTTAAAATAAATTAAATGTTCAAAATCAACGACCAAAAATTCGGGTCGTTACATAATTAGATATTGCAACTAAAAAATAAAAACAAAAACTTACTGCACATAATTTCAACGTAAAAATATGATTTAACTTTTGTGCAGATCATTTCTCTTAAATATATTAAACACATTCAGTTTATAGAAAAATAATTCACGTGTAAAGTATGTACATCATCATTAAGCGCGAAGTGCATGCCGTAATGCTCGTATATATAATTTATCTATGTTTGTCAACAAAATATTCCATTTGTCCCATCCTTAAACAAAAATAAAGCAATGAAACACTATATGGTACCATTCGTAGGTTTTTTTATCTCGTTTGTCCTCTTCACGCGTCGAACGAAAACAGACCAAATGCCGCGTTCAGCTGAACGATGGTTTTGGTGTGTTGGGCTGTTTTAATTATGTTAATTAATAAATTTAAACTATTATAAATTTCTAAAATCAATAACTTTTGCAAATGAGGTCCATTTGTAATGTCCTTTTTTGCGTTGCGATCGTATCAAAGTGTTCTACATTATGGAGTTGGTTTGAATTGAATCGGAGCAATTTATAAATTTTCAATTTATTTATTCATTTATTACTGCAAATTATTGATACATATTATTTATTAAAAAACAAATAAGAAATTAATAAATTATAAATCAGTTAAATTATAAATCACAAATTAAATGCCCTATCAAATGATCCGTTCAAATATCCCGTTCTTAACTGCAAACACATTCCCCGTTCAACAATCTTCCCCGCTCAAATACCCCATTTCCATTCATCGCAAACCCACCCACCTAATATATTTTAATTTTTCGTACCCAAATAAGTTGAATAGAAAGCTTAGCATAAAAAATTCAATCAAAGAAAATTATGGTATGAAAAAAGAAAAAAATGTTATAGTTAATCAAAAAGCTAAAGAAGCAAGAATATAGGTTAACCTTTACCAAACATTGTCAATTTAGCTTGACCATTAGTTGAAAATTATGAAGTATCTAACTAAAATTTGCAGTATCTATTCTGTCTATTATATTATGTATAAAGTTCAATATATGACCATTTATATCCTTTCTCCACATTCGTTCTCATCTCTAATACTCGGTACTAATTGATTTAGGGGTAATTTTTGCATTTAGGTACTCTACTTGTTCAATATTTCCATGATTAAACATTAACTTTTTCTCAAATTAAATGTCCATGTTAGTCATCAATTTTGAAAGAGAAAGATCTTCCTTTTTGTTTCTCTCTTCAACTCTTTCATTCCAACGTCTCATTGTTCTTTATCATTCTATTATCAATTTTTATTATTGTTCTCTGAAAGATGACTTTCATCGAGATCAAATTGATTCTCGTCTAATTATCGTCTAAAACCTTAGCTCCAATCTTCTCAACTTACAAGTAATATACTTTTTCAACACCTTTATTTCATTTTATAAATGGATTAATGCATGATTTGGGTAAGATGGTAAGTTAATAATTTTTATTAATATTGTTTAATCTATCTATTCTATTGCGTAAAAAAGAGAATACGAGACCATTAGTATTCTCTCTTCTTAGTCAATCGCAAATCATATACTCACATCTCATTAGTTTGAACAAATAGTTAACATTAGCTCCTCCAGTTTATTTATTATAACAATCAATATTATCATTATTCAATTATTCTGTAAAATTAAGGGTCTCATTTTTCGTTCAGTCATTTGAGTTAATTTACTACTATTCGTTCTCATTAACTATGTTATTCTAATCAATCAATTTCATTTTCTCATATCCTGACTTTCGTGGCTTTTACTACATCTTCTTATTAATCCAACCGTATTTTATGCTTCATTACCTTTCTAATCCTTTTTCTTTCACCGAAAATCAAAAACCAAGTTCAATGTACCTTCTTCATTGTATTAAGCATTAGAATCTTAAATTTTCTCAAGCAAAATCCATGTGCATTCTTTTCCACTTTCATCACCGAAGGTAAATTTTGCCCTAATTTCTTAATTGAATTTGTTTCCATCAAAATTATATTTAATGTAGATTTTAAGTTATGATTCTCAGTTTCATTTGTTTCCCGGTTTTTCTACTATTATTATATAAATACGTTACCACCCTATATAATTTTCAATTTTCCAGTATATGTAATAAAAAAATTATTTACATTTCTTAACGAGGTTCGATATTAGAATGACATATTAAGTTCGTTAAATTATAGTATGGGTGTATTTTCTTAGTCGATTAGGTTTTATTAAATTTATTTTTCATAGTTCTTGTTAGTGGCAAAAATGGTCACTAACCCCGATATGTGTCAAAGCACTAATATCCAAATAAATCTAATCACAAATCTTATGATCGTAGTATGTAGAGAGTAATAAATTGAAGAAATAGTAGATGAAAAAATGAAAGCAAGTAAAGAACACAAGAGAATTATAGTGATTCGTCTATCTCCGGCCTACGTCCACTTCAAGAGTTTCTTTTAAATTCCTTTATACTGTAGTTACAATTACAAAAGAGTGTTATTCAATAGCTGAAATGGCAGAGTTTAGCCAATCTTGAAGATAAAGAGGAGCCGAGAGAAAAGAAACATTTTTCCTGAGCCATGCCCTCTCTATTTATAGGTGAAGACCCCTAAAATTTAGGCTGAGAAGTCTCTTGATCAATGTAGGCCCGTATGAAGAGTTGCGAGGCCCACTTACATGCTTTTGGGATCGTTCAGTGTGAATAATCCCCACGTCAGAATAAGAAGCGATCAAGTGTGGTGAAAGGTGGTGTTGCAAAGTCCTTGCTCTCCAAATTTCATGAAGTTCCAACGTGTACTTTTTGAGATACGATCGATCCAAGTTCGAATTTGCAAGCGAAGCTGAAGCTTTCGTATCCATCCTTTCGTATCCATCGATGATGTGCTCCTTTTCGTATCGACCCGAGTCTTTTGTTGTGATCCATGTTTTGCGCTCCATTCCTTGACCGCTTCTTTCGTATCAATCGATACGAAATATGCCTCTGAATCCATCCAATGCCGCGATTATTCGTATCGATCTGATATGCTCTGGTAAAGTATGTGTTCTTCGTATCGATCTGATGCCTCCTTCGATTGATGTGAATTACATCGATATGAACCATGATCAATCCGAAATAAGGTGCAAAGCGCGTTATCCATACCCATATCCATCATGAAGTAGTGAGTTGTATTATGCACTGTCGTTTGATCGATACGAATTACATCGATACGAAAGTATCGATACGAAATCCATCGATCCAAGCTGAAAATACAACTTCCAAGTTTCGACCTAAGGTTTTTCCTATGGGCTCCACATTCCAAAGTAATGATATCCTAAAGGTTCTAAGTGAATTGGACTTGTAGATTTTGAGTTATCCATCGATCTTCATCGAATCGAGTACCGATTCTAATCGATCCATATAATTCTTTGTTCATCCATAACTTTAGCATACAAACTCCGATTGACCTGAAGTTCAAAACATAGTCTTAGCGGACCTTATGTATCATTCCCTATCGATCCCACCTTGGTGGGAGCTTGGTCCAATTTTGATAGTATCGATCATAGCCTTGTTTTCAATCGATCTCCAATCCTGATATCCATCCTTTTTAGCCAATTTTTTGATATCCTGGCTTTGACCAAAAAGTGGGATAACATTTGCCCCTCAAAACATGCATTGCGATAGGAAGGCGTGTTTTGAATAGCTTTAAATCCGATATCCAAAATCCATACTCCACTGATAGCCATGTCATCCAATCCATAATCCAATCCATTACCAAGCAATTCATTCCGAACCCAACAACCGAGTTCTAATCCATCCATATCCAGTAACCAATAACAAAATCCTTGACCTCTCCGGGTTAATATCCAAATCCGGGACCGCTCCGGGTCCTTAATCGAATCCAGGACCGCTCCGGGTCCATATCCAATCCTTAGCCACTCAAAGATAAATCAATATCCATTTCACATCTTGGAAGCTAGTAAACGAATCCTACGATCTCTCGGGATCATCGACGGCCTCTTTGGACCCTTGCTAAGCTCGATCCAAACTTAACGATTGAATAGGCAGACCCTGTCGCGCTTCGACGAAGCAACCTATCCCTCGCACTCCGGCCTCAATGAAGGCATATAGAGATGTCCTGGTCCTCCTAGACGATTATAGCCTCTCCGGGCTCTTGTTGGATCCCATCATATCGCTCTCCGGTGAAGGGGAAACAACGTCGAGCGAGCCGATCCTGTCACTCTTCGACGAAGCGACTCACTTCTTGCACTCCGGTCCCCGCCTTTCCGGTCAGGAGCATAAAGCGATCAATTTCCAACTGACTTCCAGCATCCACCCCTTAACTCTTTGGTTAGGGATTTGTTTCACAAAATCCAAATCCATTTATTAAATCCAAATTCCAAATGTTCAATGAAAAAATAGAAAAAGCCAAGTGCTGCCTCTTCGGGCAGTGCGGCCTACTACCATCTCAGAGCATGCTTGGGAATCGCTCTGGTTCCCTTACATGCATAAGTGGCATAGCCGCTTTATTTTAGAAATAAAACCAGAAAGATTATTTGATGATCGAAGTTCAAATCCTGAACTCGGCCCTTGCCATCACGATAAGCTGATGACGAGTCGTGACCCCGATCCAGGGTCATTCCTGTTTGGTGCAGGCGGTAGCTGCTCGTGTTCTACCACTGTTGTCCGGTTCCTTACATACTGCGGCAATCTGCCACTCCTGACATGTTCTTCCACCATGTCCTTCAAGTGGTGGCATTCCTTTGTGGTATGCCCCTCCAGCTCATGGAATAGGCAGTACCTCCCGCTCCTGCGCTCCCGCTCTATGGGATTTCGTCTGGGTGGTTTTCGATAGGGGAGTTGCCCCGTGTTTCCAAGTAAATTCATTCCAGATTCTCGGTCAAGTCTGTGTATGTGGTGAATTTGGGTTCCCGGTCTCTCCTTTGTTTGTTAGAACCATCATATCCATCATGCTGCTTTTGCTTTCCTTTATCCATCCCACGTCCTTCTCCAGACGTCCCTTCGCCTTGCGCGGCATTCACCTCCCGCCTTTCAGCGCACGCATCCTCTAATTGTATAAACCTTTCTGCCTCGTGGTAGAACTCTCCGAGATCCTGTGGTGGATCATGTGCCAATGAATCTTTGAACTCGGTGCCCTCTGCAATTCCTGCTACCACCGCTATCAAAATCATTGATGGATCCGAGCGATCCACCGAAGCCACGACTGCATTGAAACGCATTATAAAATTCCTTACAGACTCTCCTATCCTTTTCTTCATCGATGCCAATGTCATTACGTTCTTGGGTTGCGTAACGTGGACCCCGAACTGTCTCACGTAGCGTTCCACTAGTTCGCCCCATGTCATCGATCCACTCTCCACCTCCCTAAACCAGAGCGCGGCTAAATCTATCAAATACAACGGGAAGCATCTTGCCATAATTTCTTCGGATGCTCCCAGCACTTCCATATGTCTGATTTATCTGTTTACGTGCATAGTTGGGTCTGACTTCCCATTATAGGACTCCAGCGTTGGTAGTTTGAACTCTGGAGGGCTCCTTGCGTTTCTGATATTAGGAACGAACGGACTCTGACTAACTTCCTCCAAGCCTCCGCTTGGTAATCCACCTCTCATAATCCTACGTATTAATCCAGCCATCCGCTTGTCTTCATCCGGGGGTGGCCTCCTATATGCATTTCGATCATCCCCCCATGTTCTAGAGGGTATTCTGCGTAGTACTCTTTATATTGCTCATTCACGTTTGCGTTGGCCCCAACTTGCTGAGCTTTATTCACGGGCCTTCCAATATCCGATCCCGAGGGTGTTTAACGACAAATTTTCTATTAATTAGAAAAATGCCGATAAATTTGAATTAATTTTAACCGCAAGCACATGGCATACAATTTTAGTACGTGGTGAGTAAGGGTCGATCCGTAGGGAATTTTTAAGATTTTAAAATTTTCAATTCAATCTAATTAGACCAAAATGAAAAAAAATTGTTAACTACAAAAAAGAAGCTAAAGCTAGAATTGAAATGTGATTTAAAAACTATTGGACTAGAGAACAATTTAGGGATAAATCCACTCTCATATTTTTTGTAAATCAACAAACAATAATTTATGATCTCTAGTTTTGATATTAAATGAAATAATTGTTGCATTTATCATAAGTATGGTTTATTTATGTTATTAATTAACATAGCTTAAACCATCAAACTATAATGCAACAAATAAACCTCTTATAAAATATCATGAAAATGAAGCCAAAGCAAAAGCTATTTTAAGTATGATCTATTTACTATTGTAATTAGTAAGATAGATCATCAAATTTTGTTTTTACTTTCATTTCAAAGTCAAAAAATTAATTAGCAAATGATGATGTAAATTGTGTTTATGTTGAATAAGAATAGCTCAATTGCATAAGCAATATAAGCTATCAAACCCACTTGTATAAACTTACATCAAAATTCACTTTCATGAAGACAAACAAAGAGATCATAAATCAAAACGATGTTGAAATTACATAGAGTTAGAGAGCTTCATTACTCCTAAATTGAAGGGGTTTAGCTACTCGTTTGTGTTATCAAATCAACACTTGTAAATTTCAACATTAAAAAGCAAAGAATGGAAAACTAAGCAAAGGAAGAAAGAGAGATTATCTACTAACTAATTGCATAAAAATTAAAGTTACACTACTTGCATGAATGTAAATCTAAGTTATAAACATTAAAAGAAAGAGAGCATAGAAATAAACATTAACATAAAAGCAAAGAAAAGCACGTAGAAAATAGAGGAGAAAGAGGCTTGGAAGCCATTTTTATTTCACTTTACATTGACATTACAACTTTCTTTCTTAATTTCCTAACTAATGTGAAAGAGTAGAAGATATTTACATGTACATAAAAGGGCTATTTATACATGCATAAAACCCTAATTCCATTTTTAGGGAGCTTCCCAAAATTCCCTTTGGAAGCATGGCCTCCAAGTAACCATTAGCCATTAATTAATCCCTCATTAAATATGTATGAAGCTTTAACCTCCACTTAGTTTTCCATTAGCTTCTAATTGTAGATTTAGGCAAGTGGGTGGGGTCCTCCATGATCTTGGACTTGAATTATTTCCTTCTTCTTTCCTTTGTATTCATTTGTACATGCATATATCTTCATGAATCCCTCTTCCATATGCATCAAAATTTCCTATAAAAATCATAAAAAATGTCCAAGTAAAAATTCTTAAATTGACACATGCACAAAAATGACCATTTTGCCCCTGAATGAAGATGAATATATGATGATTTGAAAACAATTGAATTTTGGTTTTAAACATGTTAAAATGCCCAAATATGATATTTATTTAAATAAAAAGAGATAAAATATGGATGCATATATATGCACATTTACGTGCACATCAAAGGGTCTGCCCCCAGGCCTTTGCTGAATCCCTTCACGTTCTCCATCTGGATTTGATCTCCAAAGATTTCTACAGCTCCGATGTAATGACCCTAGATTTTAATTTAATTTAAATTGATAATTAAATAAAATTTTAAAATAAAATTTTGTAAATTTAAGTATAAAATCGATAAAATGGGAGCGAGTTTCCCCGAATACAGATAAATTCTGTATAAATCATTTAAATTTAAAAAAATATTGTAAGTATTGTATATTTATGTGTATATATGTATTCGGGCATATACGAGTGAATTTGAAAATAAAGATGCAAATTATATAGGATATAAAGTATAAATAAAAACGTTGGATAAAATTTAATAGCATAAACTAAATCTAGAGATTCACTTATATTACCAAATTTATGTAAAAACAATTTGTATTAAATTTAGAAATAAATTAATAATAGATAATTTAAGCTAGAAATAAAAGATAACCATAAAGTAAACAAGCAAAGAACAAAATAGTAGTTCACTTGTATTTTAAAGTAATAAAAAGCAAAACAAATATAAATAAGAATGTATAGTAATAGGAAAGAAAATAAAATAAAAACAACTTTAATAAACATGAGGTATAAAAACAAATATGGGCTGAACCACAAGGCTGCAAACATACAAAAGATAAAATCAAATGGATTCTAAATAGACAAAAGTACACATGTACATGCTTATACAAAGTAAACAAATGAAATACATAAAGCATGGGTTGTAAATAAATAGGACATTGCATTTATTTCCCAATCCTCTCAGGCACACCCTATGTATCTTCTCAGCCGAAAACAAAGTATGACAATATATACAAGATTGTACATGCAAACTTAAAGGAAACAAAGTTCAAAACACAAAGCAAAAATGTAATATGTGATAACTTGCTAAAAAAGGCTCAGGCAAGTAGAAAAAGCAAGTAAGATAAGTATAAAATGGAAACACAAGTACAATGACATTTAATGCCTCATTTCCTTTCAACAAGCAAGATCTGTTCGAGTATATAAAAGGTGATTTCAGCCTCCATTTTATAAAAAATCTCTGACATGAAGAAAAAATATAAACCCTGTGAATCATTTTAAAACTTAAACCTGAAAGCTATTTCTCTCATCACCTGTCTGTTTTCTTTCATATATCATTCTTTTCAAACCAGTTCGAGCTAAGCAAAATGAAATGAAACTTTCATTTTAAATCTAAAACAAGAAACAACAAACAACAATCAAGATCAACTCAACCTTAGACCAAGAAGATTGAAGAAATGGTTCAGCAAGCAAAATCAAAACCTGTTTCATCTGGAAAGAAGGTTCTGTTCTTTGAAATAGTGAGTAACAAATTTCTTTAAAACTTAAAGTGTTTAAAATTTTGTTTATATGATTATCTGTATATATATGTATATGGAAGCTGGAAGTATGTGATGTTTGCTGTTGATTGAATTATCTCTGTTCTCAGACCATAAACTCAAAACTGTTAATATCAAAAGATCAAAAAAAATCAATTACTCAGTTTCTAGTTAAGAGCTGAACTTGAAATTAGAACAAAGGTTGCTTGTATCATCATAAGCTAAGCTTTAAAAATTGGTTTAAGATTAAAACACTCAAAATTCTTCTCTGGAACCCAAAAGTTAGAACAAACTTAGAATTGGTCAAATCTCGAATGGCACCGATTGTTGATTCAGGTATATAGTTAGAACCTATATCAAAAACGATGATTTTTAAGATGAGATTCGTGATTTTTAGTGTAGTGATTTGGTAGCAGTTCGAGGTTGAACGGAGACGACATTTTGATTGATTCCCGGCGATGTGATGATCTTGGGAGGTCGAGTTGCCTCATGGGGATGGAGGGGCCTAGGGTGGTCACAGGAAAAATAGCTGATGGTCGAACGATGACCATGGTGGTGGCAGAAGACATTAGAAGTATGGTGACCTAGTTCTGGACAGGGCTGAAGTTTCGAATCGTTCTACGTCGATGGTTGATCGAGTTGCTCGGGGTTTTAGGGAAAGGAGGTCGATGGGTTGTCGAAGCCTTCGCCGAAGTTCGAGTGGCAACGGTGGCCGGAGACGTGAGAGATTGGCGTTGACAGGTCGGAGAGTTAAAAGTGTCGAGTGTTCCAGGTGCTATGTGATCTCGAATTCGAGATCAACGATGAACTGGCCGGAGTTGGGTGGTTGGAAGCGGAGCTGGGATGGCCTGCGACTTGCTCGAAGTCCTGGTGACGACCGGAGGTGGTCAGGTCAGACGTGCACGTGCACGAGCACGTTTGTTTGGTCGGAATTTTGTTTGGGTCTGGGAAAGGAAAACTCGGGTTGATGCTCGAGGCAGGTTTGTGATTGCTCGGGAAAAATTAAAGTTTACTCGAAGTTGAAGAGCTGGAGATTTGCTAGGGAAGTTCTCGCGTGGGTTCGAGGAAAAACCTACGTTTGCTCGAAGCAGGTACGCGATTTTATCGGGGGTTACTCGAAGTAATCCGGGAAGGCACGGGTGATGTTGCCCAGGTTAAATCAATGTTCCAGTTTAAATAGTTTTTACAAAATTTAAAATTCTGGTTTAAACTTAAAATCAAAGTTAACCCAAATTTTAAAATAAAAGTTAGTTTATGAGGTGATTTAAAGTTAAATTAATGATCGTTTGAACTTGGAATTTAAAATGAAAGTTCAAAAGAAAATTTGAAATAAATGTTTCCAAACATATTTAAGTGAAACTTAAATAAATAAATGGAAAATGGGTTTTCTTTAAGTAAATGAAGATTAAGATTTAAATTCTTTAACCATTAAGATAATTAGAGTGGTAATTGATAATTTGTAATTATAAGTTTAAATGTATCAACTAAAGTTTAAATTAATAATCACCCGACGATTTGGAAAATAAAAACTACTTAGAGAAGTAATGAATAAATAATTTCTGAACGTAATTAATTAAATGATAATTTAAAATGTGAATTAATTATTTGTTAATAAATTAAAGGATTAATTAATGAATGTGATTAATTAAGATTAATTTAATAATTAAAGATTCATTGATTCATTGATTTAAGAAGTGATTAGTTAATAATTAAGGGTTAACTAATAAATTTGAAAGAAAGATTTTCAAATAATTTGTAATTAAATTATGATAATTAACCGGATTAGTAATTGATACATCCGATTTAAATTTATCAGATAATAAAATTATCTTACTTAGGGATATTTGGATTCTATTGGATGATTTGATTGTTTGATATCCCTGATATATGATGCTTTGTGATACATCCTGATTTATGTTGTGATCTGTAGTTTACTTATCTGCGATATATATATCTGAAATTTCTGTTTCTGTGATATATTACTATGTGAATATGAAACTCTTGACCCGTAAACGACACTTGAATTTCGATGCGACAGGGAGTCGGATTCCAGTTGGTTATCCGAAACCCACATCGAATTGTAATGATGAATCTTGGTGACTGATAAATTTACTTTATCTATGAATCTGTGAATGAAGATAAGCGTTGTGGATTATACCGCTTATCTATATTGATATATCTATGATGATTGTTGATGTTGCACTATTGTGTGAAACCCCTGGACTACACTTTTACACACACAAATATGGATTTCACGTGGAAATCGGTTAAGTCACAGATAATTTAAATTTGATGTTTTTGAAATTGAAATTTTAATTTCAATTGATTTTGAAATTAGAAATTTGGGGTTTAAAGTGAAAAGCTTTTGAAATGGAATTTCAAATATAAAAGTTATTTTGAATAACTTAATCGAGTTTTGAAAATTTAAATAATTAAATTTTAATTTGAATTCAAGTTTGAAATTAAATCTATGATTTGGAAACTAGGGATAAAAGATGATATAAATGTGTTTGTATGAATTAAACCATTTCAAAAGTATAATTTTGGGAATTTGAATTTAAACCAAGGATTTCAACTCGTATGAATGAATCAGATTTCCAAATTGAAAACTGTTGTTTTCAAATGATAAAAGCTTTTAGATAAGAAATGAAATTTCAGTTTAATTAAAGGAATTTCAAGTGAATTGAAAAATGGATTTTCCAAGTTATGAATGAATTCTTTTTGAAAGCTATGAATTAAATCTGTCTATTTTTAACAGATTTAAAGTGATGATTTGTTTAAACCATTCGAAATGAAATTGTTTTGAAAGCTATGAGTTAAATCTTTGATTTAAAGATTTAACGAGTTAATCAAATTGAAATGGAAATTGATTTGGAAAATCTGTAAATGAATCTTTGTGAAACTGGGTGAACTTTATGAATTAAATCTTTTATTTAAAAGATTAAAATGTGGAAATCGTTTTAAACCATTGAGGGTTGTTGAAATGAATCTTTTTGTTTAAAAGATTTGAAATGGTAATTTGTTAAACCATTTGAAAAGAAAGTTTGGGTTTAAGTTGTGACTTAATTGAAATCCCAATATCCATATATTTTTAAATATTGCGCTCACTATTCGGTTTAGCCGGGAGAGGACCTTTGTGTCACATAACCCATTCCGAATAAGTGATTCGACGATATGGATAGCATTTGAAGACCGGTGTTGAAGACCGGATATTTTTCGAAAATGAAAGGACAACCTGTCGAATGTCTCTGCACTGAGTCGCGCCGGTATAGAGATTTATATCACTCTTTTGTGACGGGAAGTCCGGACGTGATTGGAAATTATCCGGAATTGCAAGGGCTTCGTGAGAAGTGCCTTCGGTTCTGTTCGAACCCGGAACAGACTTATATGGATACATGTCTGACATTACACTTTGAGATATAAATCCGATCTCTTTCAAATACATTTCTGTTGGTGGCGGAGAATTTATTCTCTTAGCTTAACACCCTTCTCTGAGACGTACGAGCTCAGAGGTTATGTAGTTGAAATTTATCAGCGATATATCCCAATTTGGTAATGTGACATGCTGAGTGTTGCTGTGTGATGATCAGTGTTTGATCATTTGTGATATGATCATTTGTTTGATCTTATATCTTTGTGATCATAGGTTGATCATTCGTTGACCCGAAGCATGGCTTTGTGACAAAGCGTAGCTTTGTGGACGAGACTTCGTCGAGCCTCACTACCCGGAAATGGTCGAAACAGGATCGTTGCGGCAAGGTTATGAGGGTCGCGCCCTTTAGGGTATGTCATTTCCTTCTGGAAAGGGGTGGTATTATGGTATGGAGCCCTGATACTTACTCATGTGGATACACTTTCTTTATGATGTGTGATGTTGGATACCGAGCTCGGATAAAGGTCCCAAAGGACCGGGTGATGACATATTCGTGAGTTACCTGTTACAGGGGTAACCCGGCCTTGTTTGGCAGAGAGCAGTTTGTCTCTCGGGACGTCCCGCCAGAGGCGATCCCATGCGGCGGAAGGAAGTTCCTTAGCCTGACCATTTGTTGGAAATCCATTTCTCCAATACGTGACTTGTACGGTTTTAATTGTAGAACCTACCATCTAATATGGTAGCTATAGTAGGCATAGTATAATGGTACCTATGCTGGCTAAGATTAATATTATACTTTCGAAATGTTTTCTTCACTATGCACTAATAATAATAATAATCCAATGATTTGCGTAGTAAGCATGTTTGACTATCATAAGAAGAAATCTCCTCCAATTCTGCGTTTGCATTGTGTGTGTGGCGGGAGGTCTTATGGTAGTTTCATTTTCCAAAAGCATTGCGGATTCCAATGTTTAAAATCTTTTGTTGATTGTTTAAAGATAAACTGTTTTTGTTGCTCACACCAGTCCCATGACTGATCCGGAGTTTATTGTTCCCTTCCTAAACTCTGGGTGCTCATAATTTTCCACACGAGCAGTCTAGAGTTGGGTTTTTCAGATATTCAGGTTTAGTAGATTATCTGGGGCTAGTTCAGTTCTTGGAGTTCATGGACTGACGTTGCTTATCTTGGAGCATTCTATTGGAGATATTCTATCCACTGCTGGTGTTATCTATTTTCTTTTCCGCTGCTATTTGTTGTATCATATCTCTGATGTATATAGATATTCATTGTATCATCATTGTATCTGGATATTGTATCAGATGTTGTATATCTATATTCTTTTTATTCCGCTGTGTTATTTACTTAATGTTGTTATAAGCTCCGGAGAACCAGATTTGGCATTTGAATCTACGGCATTTTGAGTACAAGTGGAGTACGGGTGCTGATTTTCGAAGGCCAACTTTTGGGTCTTTACATTTGGTATCAGAGCTAAGGTTGAACTTTAGCTCAGGAGTATAACACGTTAAGTAGCTCATTAGAGATAGAGTGAAGTAAACTCTAGAATGAGTAATTCTCAGATATCCGTCTGAACGTCTCAGTAAATTCTCTTACTATCCACTGATAGTGAGTATGAGTGCAAGAAGAGGACGAGATATGGGACAAGGGAATACGACTATAAATGGTCAATACCCTGCAACAGTGGAAACAATCTTTCTCTATCAATTTTCTTTGATTCGTTCCCAAATTCTTTTGATTTCTTCGTACCAACTACAAGAAGAAGTTGCAGTATGAGGATGGCTCTGCGAATCGTTGTAGGAAAATTTTACTTCGTATCTTCATCGGTTCTTATCAGCTTTTTGATTTAAACCTTAATGAATTTGAAATTGGAAATTTGAAATTGAGTTAAATTGATAAATAAAATATGAGGATAAAATTTGAATTAAATCGATAAAACGATTTCATTTAAAACCAAATTTGAAATCGTATCCATATATCTATCTATTGTTGATATTCTGATTTGGTGAGCCAAATGCAGAATTGATATCCAATTTGACCTGGAAAACTGTTTCTCAGTCTTGTGTATCTATCTTCGTTGTTTTCGTGCCTGCGAATTTCGAGGACGAAATTCTTTTAAGGGGGGAAGTTTGTAACGACCCTAGATTTTAATTTAATTTAAATTGATAATTAAATAAAATTTTAAAATAAAATTTTGTAAATTTAAGTATAAAATCGATAAAATGGGAGCGAGTTTCCCCGAATACAGATAAATTCTGTATAAATCATTTAAATTTAAAAAAATATTGTAAGTATTGTATATTTATGTGTATATATGTATTCGGGCATATACGAGTGAATTTGAAAATAAAGATGCAAATTATATAGGATATAAAGTATAAATAAAAACGTTGGATAAAATTTAATAGCATAAACTAAATCTAGAGATTCACTTATATTACCAAATTTATGTAAAAACAATTTGTATTAAATTTAGAAATAAATTAATAATAGATAATTTAAGCTAGAAATAAAAGATAACCATAAAGTAAACAAGCAAAGAACAAAATAGTAGTTCACTTGTATTTTAAAGTAATAAAAAGCAAAACAAATATAAATAAGAATGTATAGTAATAGGAAAGAAAATAAAATAAAAACAACTTTAATAAACATGAGGTATAAAAACAAATATGGGCTGAACCACAAGGCTGCAAACATACAAAAGATAAAATCAAATGGATTCTAAATAGACAAAAGTACATATGTACATGCTTATACAAAGTAAACAAATGAAATACATAAAGCATGGGTTGTAAATAAATAGGACATTGCATTTATTTCCCAATCCTCTCAGGCACACCCTATGTATCTTCTTAGCCGAAAACAAAGTATGACAATATATACAAGATTGTACATGCAAACTTAAAGGAAACAAAGTTCAAAACACAAAGCAAAAATGTAATATGTGATAACTTGCTAAAAAAGGCTCAGGCAAGTAGAAAAAGCAAGTAAGATAAGTATAAAATGGAAACACAAGTACAATGACATTTAATGCCTCATTTCCTTTCAACAAGCAAGATCTGTTCGAGTATATAAAAGGTGATTTCAGCCTCCATTTTATAAAAAATCTCTGACATGAAGAAAAAATATAAACCCTGTGAATCATTTTAAAACTTAAACCTGAAAGCTATTTCTCTCATCACCTGTCTGTTTTCTTTCATATATCATTCTTTTCAAACCAGTTCGAGCTAAGCAAAATGAAATGAAACTTTCATTTTAAATCTAAAACAAGAAACAACAAACAACAATCAAGATCAACTCAACCTTAGACCAAGAAGATTGAAGAAATGGTTCAGCAAGCAAAATCAAAACCTGTTTCATCTGGAAAGAAGGTTCTGTTCTTTGAAACAGTGAGTAACAAATTTCTTTAAAACTTAAAGTGTTTAAAATTTTGTTTATATGATTATCTGTATATATATGTATATGGAAGCTGGAAGTATGTGATGTTTGCTGTTGATTGAATTATCTCTGTTCTCAGACCATAAACTCAAAACTGTTAATATCAAAAGATCAAAAAAAATCAATTACTCAGTTTCTAGTTAAGAGCTGAACTTGAAATTAGAACAAAGGTTGCTTGTATCATCATAAGCTAAGCTTTAAAAATTGGTTTAAGATTAAAACACTCAAAATTCTTCTCTGGAACCCAAAAGTTAGAACAAACTTAGAATTGGTCAAATCTCGAATGGCACCGATTGTTGATTCAGGTATATAGTTAGAACCTATATCAAAAACGATGATTTTTAAGATGAGATTCGTGATTTTTAGTGTAGTGATTTGGTAGCAGTTCGAGGTTGAACGGAGACGACATTTTGATTGATTCCCGGCGATGTGATGATCTTGGGAGGTCGAGTTGCCTCATGGGGATGGAGGGGCCTAGGGTGGTCACAGGAAAAATAGCTGATGGTCGAACGATGACCATGGTGGTGGCAGAAGACATTAGAAGTATGGTGACCTAGTTCTGGACAGGGCTGAAGTTTCGAATCGTTCTACGTCGATGGTTGATCGAGTTGCTCGGGGTTTTAGGGAAAGGAGGTCGATGGGTTGTCGAAGCCTTCGCCGAAGTTCGAGTGGCAACGGTGGCCGGAGACGTGAGAGATTGGCGTTGACAGGTCGGAGAGTTAAAAGTGTCGAGTGTTCCAGGTGCTATGTGATCTCGAATTCGAGATCAACGATGAACTGGCCGGAGTTGGGTGGTTGGAAGCGGAGCTGGGATGGCCTGCGACTTGCTCGAAGTCCTGGTGACGACCGGAGGTGGTCAGGTCAGACGTGCACATGCACGAGCACGTTTGTCTGGTCGGAATTTTGTTTGGGTCTGGGAAAGGAAAACTCGGGTTGATGCTCGAGGCAGGTTTGTGATTGCTCGGGAAAAATTAAAGTTTACTCGAAGTTGAAGAGCTGGAGATTTGCTAGGGAAGTTCTCGCGTGGGTTCGAGGAAAAACCTACGTTTGCTCGAAGCAGGTACGCGATTTTATCGGGGGTTACTCGAAGTAATCCGGGAAGGCACGGGTGATGTTGCCCAGGTTAAATCAATGTTCCAGTTTAAATAGTTTTTACAAAATTTAAAATTCTGGTTTAAACTTAAAATCAAAGTTAACCCAAATTTTAAAATAAAAGTTAGTTTATGAGGTGATTTAAAGTTAAATTAATGATCGTTTGAACTTGGAATTTAAAATGAAAGTTCAAAAGAAAATTTGAAATAAATGTTTCCAAACATATTTAAGTGAAACTTAAATAAATAAATGGAAAATGGGTTTTCTTTAAGTAAATGAAGATTAAGATTTAAATTCTTTAACCATTAAGATAATTAGAGTGGTAATTGATAATTTGTAATTATAAGTTTAAATGTATCAACTAAAGTTTAAATTAATAATCACCCGACGATTTGGAAAATAAAAACTACTTAGAGAAGTAATGAATAAATAATTTCTGAACGTAATTAATTAAATGATAATTTAAAATGTGAATTAATTATTTGTTAATAAATTAAAGGATTAATTAATGAATGTGATTAATTAAGATTAATTTAATAATTAAAGATTCATTGATTCATTGATTTAAGAAGTGATTAGTTAATAATTAAGGGTTAACTAATAAATTTGAAAGAAAGATTTTCAAATAATTTGTAATTAAATTATGATAATTAACCGGATTAGTAATTGATACATCCGATTTAAATTTATCAGATAATAAAATTATCTTACTTAGGGATATTTGGATTCTATTGGATGATTTGATTGTTTGATATCCCTGATATATGATGCTTTGTGATACATCCTGATTTATGTTGTGATCTGTAGTTTACTTATCTGCGATATATATATCTGAAATTTCTGTTTCTGTGATATATTACTATGTGAATATGAAACTCTTGACCCGTAAACGACACTTGAATTTCGATGCGACAGGGAGTCGGATTCCAGTTGGTTATCCGAAACCCACATCGAATTGTAATGATGAATCTTGGTGACTGATAAATTTACTTTATCTATGAATCTGTGAATGAAGATAAGCGTTGTGGATTATACCGCTTATCGATATTGATATATCTATGATGATTGTTGATGTTGCACTATTGTGTGAAACCCCTGGACTACACTTTTACACACACAAATATGGATTTCACGTGGAAATCGGTTAAGTCACAGATAATTTAAATTTGATGTTTTTGAAATTGAAATTTTAATTTCAATTGATTTTGAAATTAGAAATTTGGGGTTTAAAGTGAAAAGCTTTTGAAATGGAATTTCAAATATAAAAGTTATTTTGAATAACTTAATCGAGTTTTGAAAATTTAAATAATTAAATTTTAATTTGAATTCAAGTTTGAAATTAAATCTATGATTTGGAAACTAGGGATAAAAGATGATATAAATGTGTTTGTATGAATTAAACCATTTCAAAAGTATAATTTTGGGAATTTGAATTTAAACCAAGGATTTCAACTCGTATGAATGAATCAGATTTCCAAATTGAAAACTGTTGTTTTCAAATGATAAAAGCTTTTAGATAAGAAATGAAATTTCAGTTTAATTAAAGGAATTTCAAGTGAATTGAAAAATGGATTTTCCAAGTTATGAATGAATTCTTTTTGAAAGCTATGAATTAAATCTGTCTATTTTTAACAGATTTAAAGTGATGATTTGTTTAAACCATTCGAAATGAAATTGTTTTGAAAGCTATGAGTTAAATCTTTGATTTAAAGATTTAACGAGTTAATCAAATTGAAATGGAAATTGATTTGGAAAATCTGTAAATGAATCTTTGTGAAACTGGGTGAACTTTATGAATTAAATCTTTTATTTAAAAGATTAAAATGTGGAAATCGTTTTAAACCATTGAGGGTTGTTGAAATGAATCTTTTTGTTTAAAAGATTTGAAATGGTAATTTGTTAAACCATTTGAAAAGAAAGTTTGGGTTTAAGTTGTGACTTAATTGAAATCCCAATATCCATATATTTTTAAATATTGCGCTCACTATTCGGTTTAGCCGGGAGAGGACCTTTGTGTCACATAACCCATTCCGAATAAGTGATTCGACGATATGGATAGCATTTGAAGACCGGTGTTGAAGACCGGATATTTTTCGAAAATGAAAGGACAACCTGTCGAATGTCTCTGCACTAAGTCGCGCCGGTATAGAGATTTATATCACTCTTTTGTGACGGGAAGTCCGGACGTGATTGGAAATTATCCGGAATTGCAAGGGCTTCGTGAGAAGTGCCTTCGGTTCTGTTCGAACCCGGAACAGACTTATATGGATACATGTCTGACATTACACTTTGAGATATAAAGCCGATCTCTTTCAAATACATTTCTGTTGGTGGCGGAGAATTTATTCTCTTAGCTTAACACCCTTCTCTGAGACGTACGAGCTCAGAGGTTATGTAGTTGAAATTTATCAGCGATATATCCCAATTTGGTAATGTGACATGCTGAGTGTTGCTGTGTGATGATCAGTGTTTGATCATTTGTGATATGATCATTTGTTTGATCTTATATCTTTGTGATCATAGGTTGATCATTCGTTGACCCGAAGCATGGCTTTGTGACAAAGCGTAGCTTTGTGGACGAGACTTCGTCGAGCCTCACTACCCGGAAATGGTCGAAACAGGATCGTTGCGGCAAGGTTATGAGGGTCGCGCCCTTTAGGGTATGTCATTTCCTTCTGGAAAGGGGTGGTATTATGGTATGGAGCCCTGATACTTACTCATGTGGATACACTTTCTTTATGATGTGTGATGTTGGATACCGAGCTCGGATAAAGGTCCCAAAGGACCGGGTGATGACATATTCGTGAGTTACCTGTTACAGGGGTAACCCGGCCTTGTTTGGCAGAGAGCAGTTTGTCTCTCGGGACGTCCCGCCAGAGGCGATCCCATGCGGCGGAAGGAAGTTCCTTAGCCTGACCATTTGTTGGAAATCCATTTCTCCAATACGTGACTTGTACGGTTTTAATTGTAGAACCTACCATCTAATATGGTAGCTATAGTAGGCATAGTATAATGGTACCTATGCTGGCTAAGATTAATATTATACTTTCGAAATGTTTTCTTCACTATGCACTAATAATAATAATAATCCAATGATTTGCGTAGTAAGCATGTTTGACTATCATAAGAAGAAATCTCCTCCAATTCTGCGTTTGCATTGTGTGTGTGGCGGGAGGTCTTATGGTAGTTTCATTTTCCAAAAGCATTGCGGATTCCAATGTTTAAAATCTTTTGTTGATTGTTTAAAGATAAACTGTTTTTGTTGCTCACACCAGTCCCATGACTGATCCGGAGTTTATTGTTCCCTTCCTAAACTCTGGGTGCTCATAATTTTCCACACGAGCAGTCTAGAGTTGGGTTTTTCAGATATTCAGGTTTAGTAGATTATCTGGGGCTAGTTCAGTTCTTGGAGTTCATGGACTGACGTTGCTTATCTTGGAGCATTCTATTGGAGATATTCTATCCACTGCTAGTGTTATCTATTTTCTTTTCCGCTGCTATTTGTTGTATCATATCTCTGATGTATATAGATATTCATTGTATCATCATTGTATCTGGATATTGTATCAGATGTTGTATATCTATATTCTTTTTATTCCGCTGTGTTATTTACTTAATGTTGTTATAAGCTCCGGAGAACCAGATTTAGCATTTGAATCTACGGCATTTTGAGTACAAGTGGAGTACGGGTGCTGATTTTCGAAGGCCAACTTTTGGGTCTTTACATCCGACTCCTTATTATATATTACCGGTGGCTGCAGTTGCTCCATTTCCTGGGTTTTGGGTTCCAGCTGTGCCCATTTGCCTGAAGAGATTCTGCATCATCTCCTATTAGCTCTTCAATAATCTCTCCTACATGGAATCCATCGCTGTCTGCATCTCATCCCTTATGATGTAGATGGATGCCTGATCTGCTCCAGCTCTAAAGGAAGCCCCTTTACTTTGTTGAATGTGCTAGTATGATTTTTGTTTGATGATAATAAACATATATATATATTCATTTAAATGTATTTGTTATTGTACTATTTTATTTTCACATAATTAAATAAATATTTGCTGAATAAAATAAACAACACAAAATTTAAATTCAAATAGATATTTTATTCAAACAAATATTTTATTACAATTTTGAATGGTACAAATTTGAGCTCTCACTACATTTTTCAATTACAATACAATTTCGATTACATCACAGTTGTCACGTACATTTGCACCTAAGTACATATCACTCGTTCACTCATATTTGTTCTTCAACTCTATTCCAGATTGAATCCAACATCTGAATTATCTGTAAAATAAACACTGACGTAGTAAAATTGAAAAAGAAATATTTTTGCAGTGTAAAATAAATTGTGTTTTTGAAAATATTATTTGCCTCAATTATTAGGGTTGTTCGTCGTCATATTCATTTTGAATTCATCAAACACGAACAACCTGCGACATGCACAGTGTATCACTGTACATGCCACAATGTCGTGCACACCGATATACACTTGATAAAACTGCAGGGACAGGTGAGCACAAGGTCAAACCCGAGCCATAAGCTGGATTCAACTCAGGCGCACGCAATACAACATACAACACCTCAAATATACACATGAGAGCAAACAAGTATGGCTCGAACAATACAAAACTGAAGTGGCTACAGTTCAAGTCCACAACAACAACATGAAACCACTTGAATAACAAACCAATGGGTCAAGACAACTAAAACAACTCGACCAGTCCAAAATCAACAGTGAACCAATACAAAAGGTGGTGAACAACACATAAAGGAGGCAAACAAGTATACATATGTAAACATATCAAGTGAAGGCCACACAAGCTCAACTGTATACAAGTGCAAACTACAACCGTTAATGGTTCAAATGACAAACAACATATACATATATGCAACCAAGTTAGACATAAAAATGCATACTTGAACCAGACACGATGCAACAGAGGTGGCAACATGCAAACAAATGTACACATGACTCAAGACTGCAAATACCAAAGGCAACAACAAAGTGTACAGGTAAACCAGAGAATTCAACCAAGTGAAGTCTCCAAGAGAAAAACAATGAAGCATGGTCAAATTTCAAACTAGACTCAGTTCAACATACAACAGGGATGAACTAGACCATCAACCAAAGTGCAAACAAGTTCCAAAATCAAGATGAAGTTCAAGCGAAACCAAAATGCACATGTCAATAGTTGTAACTTCAAACTACATGGTGCAACAAACATACATACATACATATATATACACATATGCATACACACATATATATATGACCATGAATGCAATGACCAAAAGCCTCAACATCAAATAGAAACAAATAAATATGCAGTACACAACATTACAGTGCAGACTGCAAAGACAACAGTGATGCACATACATATATATAGTGTTATATACACATGTATACATATATACATATATATGTATACATGTATATAGTTCAGAAAGCATCACACCAAATGCAAGTCCAAAAACAACAACTAGCACATGTATATACACAGTGCAGACTCAAGGAAATATGCTACTGAATACAAGTGCAGATTTCAACATTTCAGACTACAAGATCAAATTCAAGTATGTGGAACAAAACCAAGTGCAAACTCAATTGAAACAAGGAACCAGTAATATACATCAATGATCAAAGTCAATCTTGCAGGAATTTCTATCTGACAATATCAGATTTTAAATAACAAAGTCAAAGCCGTGGTGTCCAAGGTGATAACAGGAATCGATCAAGTCAGAGTCAAAACTAGGAAATAACAAAAATTGAAAGAGTCTAGATTATAATTTCAAATGGCCGAAATCAAAGCAGAAAAGAATGGAACTAAAACCAAAGCAAACTCAAGCCGTGGTAATCAAGCAAAGGACATCAGAAAAATATTCAAAATTGAACCAGTCAGGATTAATCATATGCACTCAAGCAAAATCGAACGGTAGAGAAAAATTATCAAACGAATTCAAGCGAATGATAATTTAGGGAATTAAGCCCTATAAATACCATTAACATCATCGGCCTACAGAGCATTCGAGTTCAAGCAAATAACAGAACAATAAATCACGAAACTCGAATCAAAGTCGAGCACAATCAAAAATTAAAAAAGGGGTAAAACTCACATACCAATTTCATACATTCGAGCTCGATATAATTGCAGCCGCAAGCATTTATCACTGATAGAAGAAGCTGCAAGGCAGAAACGAAAGCATCAAAGAACTCGAGCTTTCAATTTACAAGCGGCATCGTCAATTTCCAAAACCCTAATTTATTTTGAAAGAGGAACGAACGTCCTCGAGCAAAGGAAAGAGGCAGCCATTTTTCACCGAGCAAAACGGGCCGAAGACATAAATAAAAAAGAAAAGGGGACACACCTTTTATCACTATTTTATTTTGGGCCGGTTTTGATAAATGGTATTGGGCTTTTAATTTTAAATTAGGGTTTTGTGATTTAATTTATTTTCATTTGTAATTTACTTTCAAACTTTTGTAAAATTCTAGTCGTGTGACTAGGGGGCGAACTTGGATGGTGTAGTTCGAGAATTCGCAACTCAGTGGCTAAGTTGTGGTAGGGTTTTGAGCGTAGAGTTAGGTTAGTCAATAGCGGGTGTCCCAAGGTTATGTGTGTAAGCGTCTGACTACTTGATTTGTAGTAGAAAACTTAGGGGCAGCACGTAGGCAGGGTTTTACCGAAGCTGGGTAAATCTGTGTTGTTCTATTTCTGCTTTTATTATTCTGCTATTATCTGTGCTGCATTTATTTTATATATTTCTGAATTAATTTTTATAATTATTCGTATCACCCTATTCACCCCACCTCTAAGGTGAAATCGATCCTACAGACTTCCCTTTCGATGGCTCCTTTCTGATAAAGTCCTAGCCGATTGCCTAAGCATAGCTTCAGATCCAATCCTTTTCCAAAGTAGCGGGTGCTATAGTTCTCGGTGAAAGCACCAAAGTGTTAGTGGCAAAAATGGTCACTAACCCCGATATGTGTGAAAGCACCAATATCCAGATAAATCCAATCACAGATCTTATGATCGTAGTATGTAGAGAGTAATAAATTGAATAAATAGTAGATGAAAAATGAAAGCAAGTAAAGAACACAAGAGAATTATAATGATTCGTCTATCTCCGACCTACGTCCACTTCAAGAGTTTCTTTTATATTCCTTTATACTGTAGTTACAATTACAAAAGAGTGTTATTCAATAGCTGAAATGGCAGAGTTTAGCCAATCTTGAAGATAAAGAGGAGCCGAGAGAAAAGAAACCTTTTTCCTGAGCCATGCCCTCTCTATTTATAGGTGAAGACCCCTAAAATTTAGGCTGAGAAGTCTCTTGGTCAATGTAGGCCCGTATGAAGAGTTGTGAGGCCCACTTACATGCTTTTGGGATCGTTCAGTGTGAATAATCCCCACGTCAGAATAAGAAGCGATCAAGTGTGGTGAAAGGTGGTGTTGCAAAGTCCTTGCTCTCCAAATTTCATGAAGTTCCAACGTGTACTTTTTGAGATACGATCGATCCAAGTTCGAATTTGCAAGCGAAGCTGAAGCTTTCGTATCCATCCTTTCGTATCCATCGATGATGCGCTCCTTTTCGTATCGACCCGAGTCTTTTGTTGTGATCCATGTTTTGCGCTCCATTCCTTGACCGCTTCTTTCGTATTAATCGATACGAAATATGCCTCCGAATCCATCCAATGCCGCGATTATTCGTATCGATCTGATATGCTCTGGTGAAGTATGTGTTCTTCGTATCGATCTGATGCCTCCTTCGATTGATGTGAATTGCATCGATATGAACCATGATCGATCCGAAATAAGGTGCAAAGCGCGTTATCCATACCCATATCCATCCTGAAGTAGTGAGTTGTATTATGCACTGTCGTTTGATCGATACGAATTACATCGATACGAAAGTATCGATACGAAATCCATCGATCCAAGCTGAAAATACAACTTCCAAGTTTCGACCTAAGGTTTTTCCTATGGGCTCCACATTCCAAAGTAATGATATCCTAAAGGTTCTAAGTGAATTGGACTTGTAGATTTTGAGTTATCCATCGATCTTCATCGATTCGAGTATCGATTCTAATCGATCCATACAATTCTTTGTTCATCCATAACTTTAGCATACAAACTCCGATTGACCTGAAGTTCAAAACATAGTCTCACCGGACCTTATGTATCATTCCCTATCGATCCCACCTTGGTGGGAGCTTGGTCCAATTTTGGCAGTATCGATCATAGCCTTGTTTTCAATCGATCTCCAATCTCGATATCCATCCTTTTTAGCCAATTTGTTGATATCCTGGCTTTGACCAAAAAGCGGGATAACAGTTCTATTAAACATGAATTTATCGTAGTAAGAATTGATTCATTAACCATTATGCAAAATGGTACGTCGGCATTTGTTTATTGACAAAGAACTACAAAATATGATCTTAATGATATAAAGAGGATCTAGAAAGCATAATTGCATGTGTTTGAAATATGACATTACAACAGTGATTACATATATGTCCTTTGAGTAGAACAATGAATAATAATGAGATGATTAACATATATTCAGATTAAGTTATTCCTTGATTTCAAATTTGGTAATCGAATCAAAATATATTTTTTTTAGAAGATTCACGCACACATACGTATGCATGTATGTATATTCCAAATATCAATATAAAAAATTCATCCGATGTTAAATGCAGAGTTAATACTAGCATGATAGAAACAGATGATTTTTTGTAATGAAAAGGATATTTTTCATTTATTACCTTTTGAAAGTGGCATACATGCATAAATTTTCCTAAAAACTATTATTTTTTATCTTTTAACGATCCATGTTTATGCAACGCATTCTCTATTTGGTGTTGTAGATAATATAAAAAGTGGTTGAAAGGGTGTTGAACTTTGTAAGTATTATGAATATAGTGAGTATCAAAAGTTATTTTACATATTTTCAATAATTAGAAATCTAATAATGGCAATTACTGAAGATTTTCAAAGATGGAATCGGGTCCAAACATCATGAAATAGTAAATATCACTTGTAGAAAAAAACGAATCAGATGACAGATATGCTCCGTTATTTGAATGAATACCTATCTGTCGTCTATTTCCGTGCCGTCTCATTACATATCAGACCACAGATATAAACGTTGTCTTATGTTATAGTATCATTTCTAAAATTTTCTATTAGACAACATATAAATATTGACTAATATGCCTATCAATTACACTTATGTTATATTTGCAAAATGAAATAATGAATCACAATTTTATTTAAACAAATATCTTATTTCAAATCAAATTCAAATACAATACAACTTTCACTATACTTACATTTTCAAATACAATATAACTTTCATTATTCTTACATTTTCAAATACAATACAATTTTCACTGTCACTCTCATCTATACAAATTTTCTCTACACTCTCATATATAAGATTTTTTTTACTAGCACTCACTTACACTCACTCGAGTTTATTTTTGATATTGATCTTCATTTGCTTGCTCCAGCTTGTGTCCAGTCATCTCTTATACATGTCAAGTAAACAACGCAGTAAAATGGAAAAGGAAACAAACCTAAATTGCAAAAATAAAATAAAATTTGAATATTAATATTACCTCAGTTTATGGGTTTGTTTTCTTTTTATGTTTTAGATATGGATATATGTGCACGGACAACTTATGATATGCACAATATATGACGATGAATATCACAAGGTCGGACATCGATTAAATCTCACGGACTATTGCAAAGGTCAAGCCTGAAGGCTCAACATAGTGCAAATGTGCACAAGGTCAAGCCCAAGCCTCATCGGGCTCAACTCAGGTGCACAAGGAAATGCAACACAAATCAAAAAACCAAACTAAAGGAGGCAACATGGTTCAAAATTGTAAGTTTCAACAATTCAACAAACTTCAATTCAATAAGCTTCAACAATTCAATAAGCTTCAATCTGACCATAATGCGCAAATAAGTATAGTGTACATATACAAGTATAAAGCAAAAGCAAAACCAAAACCAAAATATACATGTATAAACCAAAACCAAAAACAAAATATACAAGTATATATGAAATCACATTTCATATAAACAAAAGTCAAAACCAAAATATACATGTATAAACCAAAACCAAAACCAAACTATACAAGTGTATACAAGTACATACACTTCAGCTATGTGCACATATATGCACACACACACACAAGTATATATATATACAAGTATATTGGACATGGAAAAGGCATAGAGTACAACAACTGGCCAGAGACAGCAACAACAAAATACAATAGTATGACACACATACCGATACATATATACAAATACATGTGTATATGTATACATATACTTGAGGTAACAGAGGAGTGCTATTTATAAACTCAGATGAACTTAGAGAATAACACAAGGACAATGGCTCACACAAGTCAAGGCAGGATACAAATAGTTCAGAGATGAATAATGCAACTTAAGAGTTTAAATTTATAAAGGGTTAAACAAGAAATGTGGCATGAAAGCATCAGCAATATCAAAGTAGAAGCATGGAAATACATATGTATGTAAAAATTCAAAATGGTTTACAAATAGTAACACATATATACAAACATATGTGTGTAAATACATGCATGGAAGTTTTACAAGGGTGCAACACATATCAGTTTTAAACAAAGCATGAACAAGGCTGAACAAAGCATGCACAAATATGTATGTATATACAAACATTCACACATATACATACATATGTATGTATGTATGTGTATACATGGATGTGTTGCATATATACATGTATACATACAAACATATTCATGGATGGTTCAGAACTGAATTGGTTCAAGCTCAAGTATATACAAGTGTCACTACAACAAAAAGTGTCTTTTATAGCGGCATATAGCCGCTATTAATCACAACCATAGCGGTTTGATAAGCGCTGTATATCGACATGTTATAAAAAACTGTTGAATATTTATAACACAAAATATGCCGCTATGGTTGATCTTAGTTTTATAACGCAAATTCGCCGCTATGGTACGTTAATTCAGTAGCTCATTATAGCCGCTATAATACAGCTAAATCTCAACGGAACTGGAAATCTTTATAACACCATTTTGCCGCTATAAAATATTTATTCCATAGCTCATTATAGCCGCTATAATACAGCTAAATTTCAACGGAATTGGAAATCTTTATAACACCATTTTGCCGCTATAAAATATTTATTCAATAACGGTCATTTCACGCTATTAAATCAACATGTTATAGTATTGATAAATTCTTTTACAGCTCATATATGCCGCTATAAAAATCGTAGATACACTTTTCAAGAGCTATGCCTAAATATTACATTTTAATAATAGCAATCAAACTAAATCTTCATAAACGAATAAAGATTATAATCAACAAATATAACACAAGAGCATGCTCAGAAAGAAATGTGATATATTTTTCATTACAGTGTACAAACATTAAAGCAAGTGCATAACCATTGAATAAAACATAAGCCTGCAGCCAAGTTAACACAGAGAAACAGAAAATAATGTCAATTTAATAAGTGTACAAACATTACAGAGTACAAACATTAAAGCAATCCTTCCAAATATTACAGAGTACAAACATTACAGAGTTCCAACATGCAAGATCTGATCTAGTTGTGTACTAAGGACCTTGCTTCCTTCCAAATAAGCCTGCGAAGTTAACACAAAGAAACATAAAATGTTAAAACAAGTGCATGCTCAGATAGAAATGTGATATATATTTTTCATTACAGTGTACAAACATTAAAGCAAGTGCATGAACTGCATGAACTAGAAACTAGAATTGATTATTTCTACTGATCTATTTTCCCAATATGGAAAATATATTAAAGCAATGTTAACCTCACTTTCTCAGTTGCAGCAACCATCTGTTGAAGCATTTCTAACACTCCAACATTTTGCCACACATTTCTCCAACCATCTGCTGCAGCAACTGCTCCAACAGCCACCAGTGACTACTGCGGATGTTTTTACATAAGATAACAAGAAAGACCTCTTATTATTTATGCACAGATGAAAAGTGGCATATCTAAGATAAGGCTATATATATTTAACAAGAAAGACCACTGTAGGCAGCAACCATTGATTGTGAAGTGAAAACGGAGTGATCACAAAAAAAAGGAAGAATAAAAAGGCGTATGGTTGAAGAAGAAGGTGACGATGGACAAAGAAAGAAAGAGGGAATGGACTGAGACGCACATAGCGGAGTATGATTACAAATCTTTCAAATCGTGCCATGCTGTGTGCGTCTTAACCACTCTCTCCCGCACTCCTCCTCCTTATCTCTTGCTTTCATTTTTCTTCTTTTTCTTCTTTTTCTTCTTACCTTTAACTTCAGGTATATGTTATTATTATGCAAATGGTTTACGCTGCTTTGCTGCTTCTTTTGTTCACTGTTTTTATAAAATATACATGAAAAAGATCAACCTTGAGGAGAATAGGTAGGTGCTCATATTGCTGGGCTTGAGAAAAAAATATCGTATATGAGTAAAATTTCCGTGTATGCTATGAGAAACAAAAATAACTTGAAGAAGGCTTTGATGCATAACTTTGAGAACAAAGACTGCAGTGAGGGTATAGCCACCAGCAACCGCTCCAACAACCGCTCCACCAACAACCTCTCCGTTCACGCTGAACCTCATGCATTTTACATTCTGCTTTCTCTTCCCTTCCCTGATTACCAAAATTATCATTAGCAATCAATTCAAATTTGAAGTTTAAATTTTGAATAAAAATGCTTACGGGGTATGGTTATTGATTCCATTGATGAATCTGGCAATGTTGCTGCGCTTGTCTGGACAAATAACTAGACTCTTTGAAGGGTCTTTTGCTGTTAATAGAGTCATCATACTATCACCATCGTCATTTTCTCTGTTGCTCAAGTAATCAACATCTCCTACATATTCTGTAATTATTGTTAAGTCTTTAATGAACCGATCTGCTTGCACTGTGTACCTGTTTAGATCAACATACATATATTTAAGTACCAGCAAATACAAAAATACACATGTAGAAAAAAATCAATTTAAAATCGTTCGTGAAGTTCAATGTGGAACATGTATTTCTTTTGTAAGAGTAGTAGTTCGGGTATTAAAAATTCAACTATAAGTCTAATAGAACCTTATTCTAACAACATAACACCAGCTTAAACTCCAAACTTTTAAACTTCGAATTTCAAGTAAAACATCAAATTGACATTTGGATCCATGTTTCAAGCAAATATCTTGGCATGCCATGAGATGAGTGTCAAAAAAATTCAAATTAAGTTTGAATTTTATTTCAACTTCAAATGCAAAAAAGAGAGTTCAGGTAAAATATCAAGCAAGATGAAAGAGATATAAAACTTTGGATTTAACCCCTAATATTTTTGTTAAATTCCTTAACAAAATTTATTTCTTTGAACATATACCTTCAGATTTTCCGCTATTTCTTTGAAGAGAATGCAAAAGATGATACGTATAGTGTAAATTCTTCATCAATTTCAGATGCGTTAGATTTCCTTGAAACATCAAATAATAGAATCAGCCTTCCTACTGCAGAGGTAATAATACATGCTTGTTATTTATTAATATTTTTGTTTGGATAAATGAAATTATTAGTCTTCTTCTTTCTCTCGTTAATCTTCTATATTTTATATATTTGCTCCCATGTTCATGCATCATAGTACCATTTTTATAATTATGGGTTGGATTTTAATAATAATAATAATAATATTTGAAAAAAAGCACTTACCTCAAGGAATTCACTTAAAGGTCCTTTACTATGTGATTCTAAATCCTTAAGTTGTGTGTCCATTTCAGCAAGAGCTTGCTCATCAAACGTTCACTGCACGAGTGTTGCACTCTTAAGTGAAATAGTTGAGTTGCGCCTGAAGCTGCAAATATATCAATAGATTAAATAAGACCCTTTTACAAATTCCTCGATATTTCTATTGAATTAGTACAACTCAAAACATATAATACACTGTCAATTGGGAGAGCTCACAACCTAATCTTATATTCTCAATAACATGTAGAATGCAGAACATAATATATAAGACATTTTGATATCTAAAAAAATAAAATTTTCAAATTAACAAATTATAAATAGACATTAAATTTTCAAACATATTAATTAGTTGTACGCAGGAACAGATAAATCATTTGTTTTCTCATGTATCCGTATACAAAGTGTCAATGTAATCAAAGATCACAAATCAAGTTCAGTATTGAAGGTAAACTGAAATTATTTGACTACACTTTAGATCTAATGTCATAGCACCTGCCTTCATGGACTCCGTGAGCTGGAAATTAACAGAAATTCACACATATAACAGCAGAGCAATCCAAATTTAGCAGGATAACCAATAATTTTAAAGTCATACCTCCTTGTTCCATTTTCTTCTTTTTGAACTAAAACCTACGACAAAGTTTCAATGCATGCACTCTTAGTAATGGTTGAATAATAATTCACTGGTGACTTGAGCCTGAAGTAGTAAATTTATCACTAGACAAAACAAGGCTTTTCTAGAGAACCTTTCAATAATTATATTGAACAAGTAATAATGCTCAACTAAAATCATCATATAATAATACACTGTCAACAGGGTAGCTCACCATCTAATGCCAACAACATATAAAATGCAGAACATAAGATAGATATCTTGTTCACAAGATAAAAGAACACATTGGCATCCAAAAAGAAAAGTTCGAAACAAATAACTCGTAAAGCAAATAGAGAAGATTCAAACCGGGTACCAGAATAAAATGGCACTTAAGCCTTGTGATAGTGATGCGGTTTGTAGAGCAAAACCTTCCCATTTGAATGCCCAACTGCCACAAATCCACCTCCAGGACTGAAATCCAAGCACATCGGTTTTGCAAGCTAAACCTAGGAAGAGGCCAATTCGAAAACACAGTAAGAGATGGAACATGAACAAGCTTCAATCCATTCTTGCTTTTACTCAAGCATACAGCCAGCAGCCGTGCATCATGGTTAAACTTCATAAACTTAACCTCAGTAGTAAAATTCTTAACCACCTTCAATGGCTTTCTTTTCCCTCCAGAGTCCAAGAAACTCATCCCTTTTATAAATGCTCACAATTCCACTGTTTGAACCAACTGCAATTAAACAAACTACCATCATAAGAAGCGCATAGACTCGTACCAGTAATGCATCCTTCATCCTTCGCTCTATGAAAGCAAGTTCTTGTTCTTAGATGAATATCCAAATGATATATTTCTCCATCGGTTCCTATACTCAGCAGCTGGTTTCTGTTATCAGCAAAAGCTATGGATCAGACTTCTCCATTCATTTTAACGGTTCCTACAAGCTCTTTGGTTGAAGTAGAAACTAAAAGGATGTAACCATCTAAACTAGCAAATTTTCAGTTTTGAATCAGGAGAAACCTCGAATATTTCTAAACTCTTCTCCTCTCTTCCAGTTATAGGCCAAATTTTGTCAATGTTCGATTTTATCAAATTTTGTCGATTCTCGAACATTCCTTTACCAACTAGAATAACAAATACATATTTTTAGCATAAATAAAAAATAAAATGATCAGTCAAATAAGAAAATTCATGGAACTAGTTTATAGTTAAACGCGTTACATTCATGTATTAAAGGTAGTATCATAATAATCTATTTAGAACACATGACAGGAAAGAAAAAAGCTAAGTTAATTAAATTTTAAAAAAAAATTGTAACTAATATAATGATATTTTCCATGTACAATTGATAGAAAAAGGAGGGAAATTTTTCTGAAAACACAAATATTTGTTTCAATGCATCTTTGAAGAGGTTTCAAATCATTACACAAATTTCTTACTGTACAATCTGAAGTCAAATCACTTCATGTTATTACACAAACAGACAAATAATAACACCCAATAACATCTTGAACTGATCATGCAACAATCATCCACAACCACATAGTTGCAAAATCAGTGGTGTAACGAAAGGAATGAGATGATGAAATGAAAAAAGAAAAGACCAGCTATCGTAGGAAATTAAACAGATATCAAAACAAACTCACCATTAATTTAAAGCAGCGATCATCCATAAGCCAAAGCAAGCAATTAGTTGAACACTTGACAGCGAGCATAATTTTGTGCAATTACTACAATATGATATGGATGGACTTACAGGAAAGCAGTGGTGGAGTATTCGCAGTAAGTCGAAGTCGAAGTTGGAATTTAAGAGCAAGCGCAGTAGGGATTTGATGGTTTGATGGATAGCAGCGATTTAATGGAGTCGGAAATGGAGCTTGGAGATGCAATGGAATTTGAGCGGACGATAGCAGAATTCAGGTGGTAACAAAATCGAAGATTATATCCAAGACGCGAAGCCCTAGCTTCGACAGATCGGAGCTACACGCAAAGCCCTAGCTTCGAAATCGAAGGAGTTTGCTTTCTTCGATAAAACTTGAGAGGGTTTCTGCTTTCTTCGAATCGCTAACATAATTTGGAGGAGGGAGCTGCGCGCATTTTGGAGTCTTCGAATCGCTAACGTATTTGGAGGAGGGAGATGTGTGCGTTTTGGAGGGAGGCGGAATGGTTTTGGAGGGAGAGGGAAAATAATTTGGGAAGTTGGAGGGAGATGTTTTGGGGTAACGTTACACGTGAAAGGGAAGGGAGATGCGCGCGTTACACCTTTAGGGAGAACAAAAATCAACCGGTAACTAGATAATTAAGGGTCAATAATAACGCTTCAGAATAACGCATTATTAAATAGCGTTATTAATATCATATTTTGTTGTAGTGTGTATACAAGTATATACAAACAACTCACAAACCAACACTATAAATACAAGCATACGTTCATACTTATAAGAAAGTTCAAGTGCAAGTTCAACTGCAAGTCCAGCAATGACAAGCCTAAACATAGAAGCAGCTGTTCACACATATATACATACATATTTATGTATGTATATACATGAAACATCTAGTATGGTTCGGCCACAAGTCCAGACTTAAAGTAACAAGGCTATCTGCAAGTCCAAACTCAAAGCCACAAGTCCAGAAGGTAACAAGTATAAGTTCAACAAACCAAGAACATATACAAGTATAAGTACAAACCGATCGCAATGGATATACAAACAAGCAAGAAGACTATAGGTTTGGAAAGCAACTCAAATGCATGAATGAACCAACAACCAACATAAGCATCAAAGGAATCAAAGAAAATAAGGCAAGGATGTATACAATGTATACATAACTTCAACAAGGCAAGGATGTATACATGTATATATGTATACATAACTTCAACAAGGCAAGGATTAACATAAGAATCAACAGCCAAACAGCATGACTAATTGCAGTCCAAAACGATGACTAACCAAACCATTAAAATGTAAACAAGAACTCAGCTTAATACAATCCAAGTTGAATGCTTTCAAGTTAAATAATCATACATCAGTTAATTACTAATGAACTGTTAAATAATCACAATAGGTAAGAACAATCGATACAAGAAAATGTAGGTATGGATTTCTACTAATGAACTATCAAAATAACTAGAACGTTACTAGCAAATCCATCATAATGAACTGTTCAAAATCAAAATCAGAATTTCTACCAAAGTCAAAGTATATTCAAATATATCGAACATATATATCAACTAGAGACCAAGCCAGAAAGCATCCCGTTTAACTAGAAATCAATAGCCAAAGTGTAAAAATTCAAAATCAAGTTTGAACGTTTCAATTCAAAATTATAGGAAATTGATTCCTATATGTACCCATATCATCATCGGCATTACAAGTGATCGAGTTCAAATAAAACTACAAAGAGGAAAAATTGATATGCGTACCAAATTAGTATAGCATCGAACAACTCAACCATTGAACGATTAGGGTTTCATCGTCGCTATTAGGGTTTCGCCGCCGAGATTTGGGTTCTGCCGAGATTACATTCGGGATTAGTAACAGCCGAGATTACATTCGGGATTAGTAACAGCCGAGATTAGATTAGATTCGAGATTACAACTCGACCATTGAACGATTAGATTCTAGATTATAAGGAGGATGAGTGGAAAGAAAGAAAGAGGGGAACGAAAATGGAAGAAAAATAACGGAGGAATGAAAATAGAAAGGGGGGAAACAATTAAAAGAACCGGCGGCCACGAAATAAATGAGAGGAAAAATCAAAATAAATATTGAGCCAAAACTAAATTTATTTTATCACTTCAATTAGACAACAGATAAAATGTTGTCTGAACAATAAGTATGAAAATTGAGATTTCAGGGGCTATGACACACAACATATGGTTTTTTTATGTGTTGTGTGAAACAGTGGTAAATATTGGGATAGCAACAAATCTACTTTATGTTGTATAATGGTTGTTATCTGATTCACTTTGTGGCATAGTGTATCTTAATTTACCTTCACCTTTAGTTGTATATAACAACAAATATATATTCATTCTCAAGTAGAACCTATTTTAACACTTATTAGTATGCAACATTTTAATATCGACAGTCTACAAATGGAAACTAATTTCATATCGTTTATTTATTTCTTTTTATTATCTTGATGCATAATGAATTTGTTATCAGATTTATAAACTTAAACTATACATATTAGCTTCATAAGCAAGATTGACAATTAGTGAAGTTTTAAATTATCTATGCATTAGCTTCATAAACAAGACTAACAATTGGTGAAGTTAAAAATTATCTTTACTTTTGGTTTTAAGAATAATGTGATCTTTGATATTTGTTAATGCATTAAGTTTATAATATTATTTTTTCTTCCGCTTTATCCTATTTTTAAAACTATCAAAAAATACACTTGGTTTTTGAAAATAATTATACATGATTTAGAGAATAGGTGTAGTTTAGTTAATTTTTTGTTCAAGTAAACAAGGTTGAATAGTCCCCTAGAAGATTCTATATATTTAACAATTAATTATAAAAATTATAGCTATAAGGTCTGAATCTATTATAGGTTAGTTTGAAACTTTATATGTTTGTTTCTTAGTAGAATATTGATTTGATAAATGACTTTAGGCTATTGTTCAAAGAAGAATGAATATTCTCTTACTCTTCCATCTTTGATATTTAAATAGTTAGGTATGGTTATTATTTTACAATGAAAATTTTACCTTCATACAGAATATTATTATACCTTTTTATACATCAGGAATTGATAGTACAATGCATTAATAGTTTGCTTGTCATATAAACTTTACATTAATTGTAGTGAATGACAAGAGTATTTGAAAAGACATTAAAATTAGAATATATCGAGGGAGTAAAATGTAGAAGTTTACCAAGAAATTGTAATAATTAAGTATTTGGAATGAGAATGAATGTGGTAAGAGATAAGTTGCTATCTTATATTCACTTTCTTATATATCTGTATTATATATATATATATATATATATATATATAAGCACGCACGCAATTAAAGGAGCGTGGAACAAGCCTCCTTAAAACAAGGCACGATTTTAGGAAATTAAAATACCTTTTAATTATAAGTTAGTGGTTTATTTGTACTATTTGCAACTTTATTAAATGTGTATAAATGTGTTAAAAATGTATGTATATGTGTGCAACAACGTTGCAATAACTTTCGTTCGATAAAATGTCGAAATACGAAAAACTAATTTGGGTCACATTTTCAATTTTCCATCGAATTATTTATTTTTGTAAACACATTTCAAAAATAAATTTCCTATCATTAGTTATTAATTACAAGAGGGTTATTCAATTATTAAAAACAATAATTGAATATTTAAAATTAATTTAAATATTCATAAATCAAAGCGATAAAATTCTGGAAGAAGTGTTCAAAAAAAAATTTCATCCAAAATTACAATGCATAAACATAAGCTTTCACTTTCATATAACTAGTTTTTTTTAAAACACACTGTTAAATGAATTATAAGGTAAACCATGTGTGCATAGCACGGATTCACACTATTATTTCTTAATGAGATAATCTCTCGTACAATTTAAAATTTAATTTAAATATTCACAAATCAAAGCGATAAAATTCCGGAAGCAGTGTTCAAAAAAAATTTCATCCAGAATTACAATGCATAAACATAAGCTTTCACTTTCATATAACTAGTTTTTTTTTTAAAACACACTGTTAAATAAATTATAAGGTGAACCATGTGTGTGCATCATGGATTCACACTAGTATTTCTTAATGAGATAATCTCTCATACAGTTTACCAATGTGCATGTTCACATAAAAAAAATCAAGAATGAAATCAAATAAGCGTACATCAAGTATTGACAACCATGCATCTCTGGTAAGCATGAGTGTTTCTATTTGAGTAGTAATTTTAGAATCTTCTATGGCGGTTTGTGAAATGAGTGACAATGTGTTGATCGATTACTACCTGCTCTCATTCACATCGAAGCTATAATAAATATCAATCCTAAAAATAGCAACAACTATAAGCAACCAAAGTCTTTAGGTAAGAAAATGATCAATCGTGTATTTTATAATATGGTTACTATGGAATCTACATAAGTATATAAAGTTGTTATTAAAAGATATCATACTATCGCATGCTGAAAACATAGACCATCGCATGTTAATTAAACATAGCTATCGCATGTCTAATTTCATGAAGCCGTCGCATGTCAAAACTGTTGGAACTGGACCAGCCCATAGTAGTGTAATTGGGTAGATTTCAATTTTTTTGTTACCTTTTTAGATCTTTATTGGGCCTATGTAGTCTAAATTCATTTATAAGTTTTCTAATTTTTAAAAACAAAATCAATATTTTATTTAAATCTATAAATAAAATTTTATTTTATAAAATTTATATTACATATATATATCTGTGTGTGTGTGTATGTACCATATACACATATGTGTGTACGTGCACGTGTAAGAATATAATATGGGCATGGTTTGATATGTCCATGTATAGGTGCTGGAATTTATCCCACGACGAACATTTTAGACCCTCTTATACACAAATGTATTGTCTAAATGCATATATGTTTGCATCAAAACATTACAAAAATATAAATAAATATATAATATAAAATAAAAATATGTGTGTGTGTGGATAAATGTTAGTTGTAAACAATTTGTATATGATATAAAATAAATGTAGGTGTGTAATAATTAAATCAAAAAATTATTTAAATATTAGTTTATAAAATAATTTTGAATAAATCAATGTACATTATAGTATGAAGGCTAGAAAAACCTTTTTTTAATACACACACACAAATCACACAGAAATATATATATATATATATATATATTTGAATGTATTAACACACCAACCTTTTCTATTCTTGTTGATGGTAAGCATGAAGGTTTCTTTGGATCAAATCAAGGCCTTCGGCAAGGGGATCCGCTATCCCCATATTTGTTTTGTATCACGATGGAATATTTATCACCGGAAGATGGTGTATCACTAGGCAATATTTCCCCTTTAACTAAAATTATTCCTCCGGTGACTCACTTGTTATATGCTGACGGTGTGATGTTCTTTTTAGAGGCATCAATTCAGAATGCTAATGAAATTCAGCATATCCTACATGTTTTGGGTGAGAATATAGGCCTACATATTAACCAAGTTTCAGCAAAAATGTGTATCAATAGAAGGAGATATTAACTACTTTAGGAATGGAAGTGGAAATTTACCAGTTAAATACCTTGAAGTACCTCTGTCAGCAGATTATGTTAATGCTTCACAATGTTCCCCACTTCTTCATAAAATTTTTACACGGCTGGAGAGTTGGGACAGTCATTCCTTGTCCACTGCGGGTGGAGCACAGCTCATCCAATCTGTTATCATCCCTTTGGTTCTTCATTGGTTGCTTATCTAGCACCCGCCATCATAAATCCTCCAGAAAATTGAAACCATGTGTTCAAATTTCTTTTGGGGAGGCAAACTTCCCAAAATTGCATGGGATGCGTTATGCCGACCCAAGCATGAAGGTGGTATTGGTCTGAGATGTCTGACTGACGTCGATCAACTGCAATTTTGAAGCTCTCTTGGAACCTACTAACTACGAATACACTATGGTCTTGCTGAGTGAGGAATAAATACATAAAGCAAAGTAATTTTTGGTGCATGACTATAAATAATAATTACTCATGCATAATGAAGCATATTCTATGAAGTAGAGATACCATGAGTACATTAGTAACTCGAAAGATAACCAATGGTAGATCTACCTCCTTACGGTTTGATCTTTGGATCAACCACAAATCATTGGTGGATCTCCTAGGCTGGCACAGATTGGCATCTTTCACATCTTCCACACATACCGTATCTACTATTGTTTAAGGTGATAGATATATACCGGAATTGCTCCCTGAAACTGGAGAATCTTCACAACAAATTCGATCACTGCCAATACAAGCAAATGCAGTAGCAGATTATTGGGAAATTTGTGGAAAGGAACATTTTAATTTTTCTACTATTTATGATGTTATTCGGGTTAAATACCCTATAGATATATACCGAACTGCTCCCTGAAACTAGAGAATTTTCACAACAAATTTGATCACTGCCAATACAAGCAAATGCAGTAGCAGATTATTGGGAAATTTATGGAAAGAACGTTTTAATTTTTCTACTGTTTATGATTCTATTCGGGTTAAACACCCTATGGTTCAAAGGGAAAAATTACATGGAAATCATACAGTGCAAAGAAGATGTCTTTTAGCTCCTACAAAGCCATTATGAAAAGGCTACCAACATTGGACAAACTAACATCATAGGGAATTCAAGTTGACGGAGTGTGTAAATTATGTAACGCAGATCTAGAGACTCATGAACACTTGGTTTTTACCTGTAATTACAGTAAATTCTTATTGTCCTATATTGCACTGAAGCTCAACATCAACCTGACATGGATATCGCTGCAGTTCTCACATTCTTCACTTTGAAGTTCTCTCTGCCATCTATTCAACGTCGAGTTACTTTCGTGGTGGTCGTGACACTCATCTTTCATATATGGTCGGAACGTAATCGACGAGTTTTTGAATCCAGGAGGATGATAAACTTCAAAGCACGCACATCATGGAGAGAGAAATCATGTGCAAAGTTATTCAATCGAAGGGCAGACGCCATTACTCGGAGGAGGAACTGCGACTTATGAGACAATGGGGGATCAATCTTTCAAATATTGGATGAAATATGACGGCTGCTTTGTTGATTTTCGTTTATATTTAGGGTTAGTTGTATGGGCCGTGGGCCTTGTTTCGCACGGAGGTGTGTTATTATGGAGTGTGTTTTATTTGTATATACCTTTTTATGTTAGAAATAAAAGTACCCCTTCCTTCAATATATATATATATGTAATTAAAATTATAAATTAACATATTTCTGCATTTTGCTCTCGGCCATGTATAATTTTTTTTATTTAATTCTTTTTCGGTTTTATAAATAAATTATTAAAAACATTTACAAATAGTAGATCGTCGCGCCTTTTATAAATTTTTTAATCTTAGATAAAAATCTAATCACCGATAGGATTGAAATAACCTGTTCAACCTCAGGATAAACGAGACCATGCAAGAAACTTTATCTCTACTATTAATAACGAGAATTCAATCCATTAGTTTCAACCGTGTCTTTTTTAAATTCCTAAAATGCACTTTACATCATTAAAAGTGGACGGCTGGGATGAATCTACATTCACACATGGCAGGCTAGCTGATTACATGGGGATTCTTATATTGGCGCAAGATCTCGCTTTATAGTGGTTTGGTGGTCCGCATAGAGGGATGTTTATGCGGGTATAACTTATAGTAGCAATCGTTGGAAAGTTGGTACGAATTTAGATGAATTGAAAACAAAATAGAAGCAGAGTAGGCTTTGCAAAAGAACGACGCGGTGAGGTCAATAATAAAGAATAATGAATACTTTTAATGTTGATGTAAGATATTTGTGACGAGCTGTTAATGTTGGTAGGATGTGTGTCCTAGAATTGATTAGAGGGCATAACGGGCAATTGAGTTGGAGTAGTACAGGTGGAAGGAAGTTTATATTCATCTTGAACTCGGCCCTTGCCATATTTTTACCACCATATTTAATCTATTTAAATTAAATAAATGATCATATCGGGTATTTTAACTTGTTTAAACCAAAATTCAAATTATTTCAAATTGTCATATATTCATCTTCATCCAAGGGCGAAATGGTCATTTTTGTGCATATATTAATTTTCTAAAATTTAATTGAAAATTTCTATATTATTTTGTAGGAATTTAAATTCATATACAAGTGGTTTCACGATGATATATGCATGCACAAGAGTGAAGAGAGCAAATGAAGATGGAAATAATTCAAAGTGAAGATCATGAAGGACCCCACCTACCCACATACCTTCATGTACAAATTAGAGGCTAATGCACATGCTAATAGAGTTTAAAGCTTCATGCACATCAAAATGAGGATTATTTGAAGCTAATGATTACTTGGCCTCCACACTTCCTAAGAGGGTATTTTGGGCATTCCCCAAAAATATGAATTAGGGTTTAACACATGTATAAATACCCCTTATGTTTCATGTAACCCTCCTCCTCTTAGTTAGTTTTTAGCTTAGAAAATAAATCAAAGCTCTCTTTCTTTTCATGACTACTTAGCCATTTCTTCTCTTATGTAATTTCTTTTTTTCTTTATGCAATTTAATACATGTTCGTTTCCTTTTATTGTTTATTTCCTTTCATGTTGTAGTGTAGATTTGTTTATTTATGCAAGCAGTGTAGATTTTCTTTTATGCAATTAGATTAGTTCTCTTTTTCATTAGCTTTCATTTTCCTTTCTTTTTTCTTTCATGTTGCTAGCTACATTTGTTAATCAATTGACAAATATGAGAGGCTAAACCCCTTCAATTTAGGGGTAATGAAACTCTCTAATTATGTAGCTTCAACTATTTGTTAATTCATGCTCTCTTTTTGTGCTTAACGATGATGATAGAAATGGTTTACTAGTTGTTTTTGCTTTGAATTTGATAGCCTATATTGTTGACACCAAATAGACTATGCTTAAACAATCACTAACTCTAATTGCCTCTTCATCAAAATATGATTATGACAAAAGAAAGTGATTTGAAATTAAAATTTGATGGTCTATATTTCTAATCAATAGTTTACAGGTCATACTTAAAATAGATTTCATTTTCATTTTAATTATCAAGTGTCATGAAAGTTAGTAAGTGGTTTAAGGGTCGTGTTAAAGTTTGATTGCTTATGTTGGGTTAATTAATAGCACAAATATGTCATACTTATGATAAGCATATCAATTAAAGTACCAATGACCATAAAAGAGAGATCATGATTTCATATGTGTTGAACTACATGATCTAGAGAGTGGATTTATAAAAGAAGAATTTAACCAAACAAACAGTACGGGCATGTCATCAAACGACTGATCGCAGGGGTGAGCTCAGAAAATAATTTGCTTTTTAAATTGGTCCCAGATTCAATGAATTCACAAATTTTAAAACAGAACAAAATACCAATCCACAAAATCAGGCCGTACACGTCATCAATCCGTAGCATTCCGCCTCAACCAATCAAACGAACGTCCAAACCCTCATATAAACCCTCCCCTTCCACTCTTCTGCAGCACTTCTCCATTCTCTGAAAACCGAATTAACAATTAAAACCCCAAAAAAGATTTGTTCTCTCTCTCTAAATTAATAGAAATGAGTTCCGCGGGAAGAGGAAAGGCAAAATCCAGTTCAAAATCGGTTTCTAGATCGTCAAAAGCAGGGCTTCAGTTTCCAGTCGGAAGGATCGCCAGATTTCTGAAGGCAGGAAAATACGCTGAGAGAATCGGCGCCGGAGCTCCAGTCTATATGGCTGCTGTGCTCGAGTATTTAGCTGCCGAGGTACTTAATTTTTACAATCATAGGTCGCTATTTAAATATTACTGTTCGATTCGAATTTCGTTTGTCGATTGGTTTTGCTCTGGTAAAGGCAACGCCTTTAGCGTTGAATTTGTTCTTTGGATACTTCGCTCATCAAATTAGGGATTATCGCCATTTTGATTTTGGATCGGTTAATCATACATTATTTCTAAATAAAAAGAAGTCATTTAAGGTTTTAGTTTTGATAAAGATGACACCTTTTGATTACTTCTGCGAACTTTTTACGCTTTCCAATTTGTATTATCATTTTGATTATGGTTTATAAGTTGTTCGATGAAATGATAATTAGGTGCTGGAACTGGCAGGAAATGCAGCAAGAGACAACAAGAAGAATAGAATAGTGCCAAGGCACATTCAGCTCGCTGTGAGAAACGATGAAGAATTAAGCAAACTTCTTGGAACAGTCACCATTGCCAATGGAGGTGTTTTGCCCAATATTCATTCCACTCTGCTACCTACTAAGTCTGGCAAGGGAAAAGGAGAAATTGGTTCTGCCTCTCAAGAATTTTAATTTGTTTACTTAATTATATAGAAGTTGCCCAATATTCACCTTTATATGATTCCATATGACTATGAAAGGTCCTTTTGATATGGTTGATAAATCTACTTTTGATTTTAGTGCTGGAATGAATACAGATTTTTTATTAGGGTTTTGTTAACATGTGGCACATGTTAAGGATGATATTTATGTGCTAAACGACAAAAATATTATTTGCAAATATCTATTTTATTCTTATAACATAAAAATGAGTTTTGTTAACATGTGCACATGTGCACATGTTAAGGATGGTATTTATATTCTAAATGACAATTTTTATTTGTTAATTAGCAAAGTATAACAGACCGGGTGTTTTGATTTGTTTGATTGTAGAATGATTCTCCTTTTGATGTGACAATAGACGTTAAATTCATCTAGTTTGTTTTAAAAATGATAATTGTAACCGGTATGTGGAACATGAATTCATATAGGGAAATATTATTATGTGTCCTAAGGGCACATATAGGGCACATGTTAATATTGATTAAATTACCTAACTAACCCAACTTGAATTACATCTATTTTTATGTTATAAGAATAAAATAGGTATTTGCAAATAATATTTTTGTCATTTAGCATATAAATGTCATACTTAACATGTGCTCTAAGGTCACATGTTAACAAAACCCCATAAATATAGATGTAATTCAAGTGGGGTTAGTTAGGTAATTTAATCAATATTAACATGTGCCCTAGGGCACATGATAACATTTCCTTATATGAATTCATGTTCCACATACCGCTTACAATTATTATTTTTAAAACAAACTAGATGAATTTAACGTCTATCGTCACATCAAAAGGAGAATCATTGTACAATCAAACAAATCAAAACACCCAGTCTGTTATACTTTGCTAATTAACAAATAATATTTTTGTCATTTGGAATATAAATAACATCCTTAACATGTGCCCAACAAAACTCTTTAATAAATTAGTTTGCATTGCACACAACTTGTTTATTGATAAAATTGTGTTCTGTTATGAGAAGTGTTGTAAAAAAGTTAATATTATCATTGCAAATTCATTGTTGCACTTACTTCTTCGAGTACAGAAACTGAAGGGTTTACATGGAACGTGAGAAATTTTATAGAAAAAAAGAAGAAGAAGAGATTTTGGATGTTATTATAAGAAATGTGGAAGTTGCACAAATGAGTTACTAACCAAAATTTTATATAAAAAATTGATGATAATTGATAAAGAAATTACGGTGGAAGAGGAGGAAGGGAAAAGTATAATATTGGCTTTTTTTTGGATGGCTGGATTGGACCATCACTAATCATCCGATCTATTCATTTTACTTTGTTCATTTTACTCTCTTTCGTGCTTTTGGATTGAATGAACGAGATGTACATTTAGATATTCTCGAACCAGGCATGGAATACTTAAAAAAAAACATAATAATATATCAGTGATGTTTTCGCTGTTATAATTAAAATTTTAATGTCACTATAATGTTATAATAACAAATTATTTGCCGTTATAAAAATTAGCCATCTGTTCAATTTATTAACCACGGAATCACTTTGAACCAGCCATGGAGAATGAACAATTTAAAACTGCATCAAATGATTTGGTCGACTTTATCTTTTTATGTGTTAATATTGGAATTAGTAGAGGGATAGATTGAAGATCCGTATTCACGAAACTCTCCTTGTGGAAAACATAATTCTCTGTTAACAAAGGTAACAATGTGGTCATTGTGCAGTGCACATTGCCGAAATAAATAAAAATCTGGATTCCCCTTGAGACATTCCCAAACAACAGTTCTAACTTGTGAAATCACTGATGTTCTTCTGAAGACTAACAAAATCAAATGCTAAATTATTATTGGATGCTATGGCAAAATAAAAAGATGCTGTTGGTTCACTTTCCAAAGCATGAATATTTCTTTGGAATTTGACTGTAAAATCACAACTATACCCGAAGAAACGCATCCAACCAGCCGTAAGTTGGACAAGATTTCTTGTACATTGACCTAAGTTATAAAACAGTCAATTCAAACCAGAAATGACAATGGAGCGGGTTGGGGCGGGTTTTTCCCATCCCAGATCCACCTTGAAATTTTTAAACCCCACCGCATATCCGTTTCGTGGACCCGAAGCCTGTACGTGTTAGGGTAAACCGGCCCCTTTTCAAGACCCGATGAAGCTTTATGTATTGATTCAATCTTTTTGTCTTAACCACTCTAAGCAGATCTTCTGACCATTCAACATATCAACCGTAGATTTTTGTTTAACCCCATGACATTTATCTAATAGTTTATAAACAACTACATAACGCACACATGTAGACCCCTCGAGCGGTCTTGTAATAGTTTATTCTTCAGTTGGAACACCTGTTATGTGATCGACTTCAGCGGTAATAGTCATCTTGCCATAAGGAAAATGAAAGGTGTTTGTTGGCGCATACTAATTGTAACAAAAGTAATCTTCAATGTTATGTGTCTAACAACTCATATTCATACACCACTTCTCTAAGTTATTTAACGATGTGAGACTATTCTAATTCCAAACCGTCTTCCTTATCGGCACATGCGAGACAATCTTAACAATCATCCTCTTGACTCGTATCCCCTTGGAGTACTTTGAGAGTATTGTTTTGTCCGCATAACCCAATTCACAACCTTTGACTCTAATACCACTTGTTGTGTAACGATGGTTCGGACCAAGTTCCCCATCTCCAACGTGTAGCTTATGCATATGAGTTAACACACATCACAAATAATACGTACATATATATCCATATTTATACACCATTTCTTAAAGTTATTATAACGATGTTAGACTATTGCAATTTCAAACCGCCATTCTTATTTGCCACATGCGAGGATATCCTAACAACAAGTTCACACCGCTCGATAAATTCCCACCATCTCTTTGTCCCAACAAAATTATGAAGCTTGATAATTATAGCTTCAACCCTTCCCGTCCACATTAAGTTAACAAGAATCTGCACATAAACTAATAACTTTAAAACAAAATTTCACAATCTTATAAGATTATAAACTTACTTTAGATTTCTAAATACTAGAAGTTATATGATTTATAAATGCAACAAACAATGCTAGTTGAACTTCACACTTTGGTGTTTCAACGGATAATTGCTTTGAACACCCTAAAAATAACCAATCTTTTCATACCTTTCTTAAAGAGCCAAGGATTGGGATCGTAGCTTCAACTAAAATTCTTTGGCCTCACCATTTCCTACGACGCGAGCATGAATTTTAAAAATTTATGGTTTTAGCTTCTACCCGATAGATCAAAATTAAAGGGGCGGATGTTTTTGTATATGGTATTGATTATAAGGAAAAGGGGTAAACTATAAATGTTATAATATATGAAAATTATAATATTTTTCCCCATGTAACATTTATAAATACTCGAACTCCCCTAAAGAAAACTCTTTTATTCAAAATTGAAGTTTGTTTAACAATCCCCTTGAAATTTAGTGTACAAAAAAATTAGAATAAGATCTAATACATAACTATTAAGGGGTATTATAATTTACTAATGGGAGAACAACTTATGTTAAAACTCTTACTTTTAAAGGGATTGTTGGTGTAGTTTTTCACAATAGTGCTTAACCTGGTTCGAAACGCAAAAACCGTGCCAGTCAGAAGCGGGTGAAATAAGTTGATTTAAAAAAATTCATATTTTGCATCTACTGGACCTACGAAGTCTAAAGTGAATTTTAGATCCAGTCTAAAATATTTTAAGTAAAATCTTTATTTTATTTAGTTTGTTTAAAAGTTTTTTTAGTTTTGATTTATAAGTGTATCAAATACAATATTTGTGTAAAGTGCATATGCTACATATATGAAGTGTACATGACTAGTGTGACTATATGTAGGAGGTGAGATTTAAACCTCAATGGAACATTTGTTCCTTTACATATTCTTTTACTGTACGCAATTTAAAATTAAAATACATGTATATATAATTAAGGCAGGGTTTAAAATTGAAATTTTATAGTTTTACACAAAAGTCTATTTTATAAAATTTGAGTTAAAATAACATACATGTACACATGTCGATATAAATAATTGTAAATTATGTTTTAGTATTTAGAAACAACACATGTAGTAAAGATTGCACACATTTACGTATATAAATTTAAAGTTAACAAATCCCACTTTCAACTTAAAAAAGAATTAGATGTAAATGTCCACTTATGGGTTTGAATCGAAATAACTTCTACACTTATGTAATCAAACAAAATATGTTCAACCAACAACCTTGTAACATATGTATTCATTTAAAAGGTGAATTTAAATAATTAAAGTTGTTTCAATTTAAAATTGTTATCGATCAAAATTAGTTAAAAATTAATCTAAATTGTTTTCAATCAAAATTGTTTTAACAACCATGTAACAGTATATATTTAACTTAAAAGTATTCAATCAAAAATGATACAAAACAACAAGAAAATGGATCGGATAACTTAGGCACATATAAATTCATTATAAAAGGTTCAGAATCAAACTATACAAACAATATGAATAAACAATCATATGAGATAAAGGATCCAAATTGTACTGACATGCATATCATATAATTAATTGAGGAATAACATAAAGGGGATCCAAATTAAATTGACACAATGAACAATTAATTAATCGAGGTGTGGCAAAAGGGAATATGAAGTATATTACAAGACGAATATATAAACATTTGGTATGAAGCATGTAAATGACTCAAAATATGTGAACATGAGTAATATATTTTGAAAAAATAAAATTAAAAATCACCTTAGAATGTGGTCAAAAAGTTGCACCTTGAATGATGAACAAAGCTCCTATATTCAACTGAATCGACCTATGAATTTTGCAAGAATCAATAGAGATGACAACCACCTTTGATTTAATTTGGATTTTGAATTTGGGACTATTTACTTCTATGGTGTCATGGAATTTCGGCCATGAGATGGTGTAAAGAAGAGAGAAAGAAAAGTAAATTTTCAGGAGGAATTATGAAGTTTCTTAAATGTAGTGTATAGTGATGAAGTATGGTTCGGAAAGAGGAGCAAACCATGGTAGAAGTTGCCGAAAATGGTCTCATGGCCTAGAACGATTCACATTTTAGGTGGTCGACCGTCGGACTGGTATAGTGTGCACCGGTGCATCGATGTGAGTCCTGGACGTGAGTTCCAGGCCTATGCTTATGTTTTTGGGTTTATATATATGTATATGTGTATATATATATGTGTGTGTGTGTGTGGAAAATTAAATGAAAATCTGATTTTTGAAGTAGAAAGTGGAACCATTTCAAATAAGGAATTATTTTTGTGAATTTTTTTTAAATTAATATTAAAAACATTGATTTATTAAGGGAAAATTTTGATATTTGACTTAAAATAATTGTTTAAAAATCCTATAAAATTCTAGAAAAATATGAAATTGTTTATAATTAATATTTTGTGGGTATTAAAGAGTATTTTAAGATTTATGAGTATAAATAAGAGTTTGGAAAAACATATTCTACAAATTTGAAATAAAAAGAAAGTGGTTTAGAGTTTATAATTTCGATTAAAAATCGTATTTAGATAAAAAAAATTATGGAATGATCTTTATAAGAATTATTTACTTATATAAGAGGTTTCTAACGTTTTAAAATATAGAAAAGAGTTTTGAATGTTATTTGTAAGGATTGAAAATCCTTATTTTGGGGCTTTAAATAATAAAGAAAATGGAATTTTAACTTTAAAAAGAAAGTACAAGTTTTTGAAGTTTAATGTATCTCCTTTTACAAATGATTGATGTGCGTTGTTATAACAACCATGTTTTAAAGCTCTAATATTAAATTAATTTAATTAAAACAGAAGTGTTTGAATTCGCTTTTGATAATTTTTTTTGAAATGGTACTTTATATACAACATGTCACTGTGACAACATATTACATGTAAATAAACGTTCGAATCACGCTACGCAAGTTTCGAACTTGTGACCTCTCGCACCAAACGCTTTTGATAATTATTATTTTTGGAATCAAATTATTATTCAATTAAAGTTTATTTAATAAAGGATTTTGTTATAGAAAAATTAAATTAGTCAACAAATTTCATTTTAGATAATATGTTAAAATTCAAATAAAATGTGTTATTAATATGAAATATTTTAAAAGTATAAATAACTTGGTATAATTGAAATAGATGAAAAGAAGTTTTATTTGATATTAAATCAAATCAATAAATCTATGAAGATGAATAAATTTATTTTATATCAATACAATAATTAATTAAATAAAGTGAAATGATATTGTGTAGTTGTTGAGTTATATATTACGTATAATAAGGTGAATTTATGAATAAGCGATGGAATTATTTTCAAGTGAATGATGAAATTTAATTTGCAATTAAAGGATAAGAAAATTTATATTTTTCTAAAGGCTTGAAGGTAAATAAAAGAAGAAAACAAACTTAATAACAAATACAAACCTATTCATTCTTACCAGGCCTATTACCCGCATCACCTATTTTCCAAACCCACACCCTTATGTTACTCCTCCCCAAAAATCCCTAATTCGCAAAAGTTCAGATTTCAGGAAGAAAAAAACACAAAACAAAACATGTCCACACGCGGCTATGGAAATTGCAGAAGGGGATTCACTGCGGCATCATTGACGATCGCGACAGCGACTGGGCTGACATGAACGAAGCTGCTACTATGGCAGTGATTGATGGAGGCATGCACATCTTCATGTGGTGGTTGGCGTTTAGGCGGCGTGTGTTGACAAATGGGAGGAGGCGTGGTCGAATGCTGGTGAACTAGAGGATGCTTTGACGAGCATATTGGCAGGTGATGTCTATGGCGAAGTGGCATTGGATGGGGCAGCAGTAGTTGTTGTGATAAAGGTGTGACTGTCGGAATTTTGGGCAGCTTGAGCATTGATTTTCATACTACGATTGAACTGTCGGATTGGTATGATACTTTTCGTACAATTTTCTCGCTTATCATTATAATTTATTAAATAGAGTTCGAGTGGAAACTACTAACTTTTAGTAATTATTTGAAGTTACTATATGGAATGGGACAGTTAGTTGTATTCTTATGATTACTTGAGTGATAGTAATCGACACTTTATAGTTGTATTATCTTAGGGTATTCGGATTTCAGACCGATAGATCCCGGAGAGACGATGACTCATTTTTCATCGACTTGAGAGTCGATACATTCTTAGATTTGAGTAGCGCTTGACGAAACCGCTTGAGGAGGTGTTAGCGACCTTGTCATTTGAGGCGAAACTGCTTAGAGAGGTGTTAGCGACCTTGTTATTCGGGGCGAAACTGCTTGAGGAGGTGTTAGAGATTGTGTTAGGGCCGACAAAACTACTTGAGGAGGTGTTAGTGGCCTTGTCAAGGCTATCATAATCTTTTTCAAATCTGAGATTTTGTTTATTTATTAGTGATGATTGTGTCTTCCGTGATTTTTGAATGGATATTTTGTATCTTTTGGCTTTGGAGAATTTTGAATTGTTATCACTATATTTTTTTATGATAGTTCATTGAAGACTTGATATGGATTTATGGAATTGTGATTTGGTTTGATATGCCTTATTATGGTTAATTGGATTTGGGCATATTTTGAGATGACTTATTTTATGGTTAAGTCATAAATGAGTTTATGAAATGGTGATTTTAATTGCTATGCCTTACCATGATCATTTGTTCTGGCATATTTTTGTGTGTGGCTTATTTATCGTTAAGTCATATATTTATGATATCAGTATCTCACCTTTCTATTAGACATAGTCTAGCCCGTTTATTTTTATAATACTCGGGTCGGGCCGAGACTTTACAAGTACAGGGACTCGCTGACTTTTGGATTTATGCTAGCACTAGAGTAGACTATTTTGACCGTTTCAGTTTACTCCATTATTGTATACATATTTACATTTAGGATGATGTGTCATGTATGTTATTGAGTAGTTGGCTTGTACCTGATACAATAAATTGGATATGATATATATATTTATGTGGGTCTAGTACTAATATTTTATAGACTCACATTTTATTAAATTATATGATATATATTATTTCACTATGATCTGTGGCTCTGATTCTGATTTATTTATATTATTTACTGTTCTGAATATTTTAAAATCGATGTGTTTATTACTTTGTACTAAAATTGTACACGTCAAATTTTATGTTCAGATCCTCAAAAGTTAATAAAGAATTGTCAGTGTTAGTACAAAGATATATTCACATTTGATCATCCTTAACCAACCATATTCTCCATGTTATTAAACGACATTACTTGTAATGTTCTTTAATAATATGGGTATAGCGGTGTGGTCATTACAGCTTGGTATAAGAGCTGTGTTAAGAACAATATATAATATATTTGACATAGAGTTGAGATCTAAATCTAGATAACCTAGAGTCTCGTCCCTTGGATATGTGATAGTTAGTGATTTAATTAACCATTAGGGATAGAGATATAGATGATTATTGGGAATAATCATCAGGACCTATTTATAATTTTTTTTTGAATTTCTATACCAATTATTGTTATGAAAACGATTCTAAAGTTGGAACTCACTTCTGTAAAGAGTAAGATTAAATAGATTGCATAAATGAGACCTTAGAATTGAATTATTGTGTTCTGATCTGTTAGTGATCAAAGTTGCACAGTGGAAGCTGGAAGATAGCCTTCCCTTGAAGGCGATTGTTTGTTTGTTTGCTTGAAATATATGTTGTTTGCATCAATGTTTATTTTTGCTTATGTTTAGTTTAAAATTATGAAATTGAATAGGACATTATCACTCATAGGATTTATAATCCTATTTGCATCTGGACGAACCCAATTATTAATAAAAGCCAGCGGTTTCTATGAAATAGAATCGCTAGGGAATACTAAAAATGTCTAAGCAATTAATAGTTATAAAATATAGAATGATAAACAATACGTATTTAATTAAATTTGGAAAAAAATTGATTGGTTGATGGATGCTTGTTTGTTTTAAAATTGTAAGTGATTGTGCAAAATTAATATTGAGTAGAATTCACTATTGAGAATTGAAACCTGCTCAATAATAACAATAAGAACTTGCGGTATTTTTAGTAGTGTAGTTACTGCAAGAAATATTGATAATTTAAATTTATATAAAATGAAATGTTAACTCATATACGTGACTAATTAAATGTTAAGATAAATTAAAAATTTGATGTTTGCTTGAGGTATATATTGATGAAGGTGTGTGCTATGGAATTGTTATCAGTAATTTATTATTTATATGATAATATTAAGATTGATTGAAAAGATTTTAATAAAAGCAAGCATTTATTTGAATTAAAATCATTTGATATTAGATACACATATATATGGAACTTGATTATGTTTATTATAGATAAGCAAATAATTTGTAAAAATTAAAGTATGAAAAGATATATGTATAACGTAGAGAAAATAGATTTGTGTTAAATTGTCTGTTGAGTGCTTTATGAATTTTGGTCGATACGAGTAGGTAAGGTATCGACAGAGATTTCTAAACGCTTAAACGAGGCAGAATCGAAACAGTAATTTTGGAGATGTAATAAGAAATGTGTTACTTGGAGTTTATATTGTTCTATAAAATAATGTATTAATTTAGAAAATTGAAAACATTGTTTCCTAAATTTAAATATTTTTGAACGTATGTAGGCATAAGATTAGTGTGAAGTTAAGAAATGGCGAGGCATTGTTCATGTTAAATTCTAGATAATCAACATGTTAGAAATCTGCTATCAGAAACTGCAAACGTTTCATTTACCTTTAACGTTATGCAGTTTCTAATCTTAATGTGACCTTATTAATTAGGTCATAAATAGAACGTTTCATTTTATCTTTAAAGTTATGCAGTTTTTAATCTTAATGTGACCCGATTAATTAAGTCATAAATAGACCGCTCTATAATTAGAACATTAGGTCTGTGATTAATCTTAAGCGTTGAATTGGTATCACTACTAGAAATACAGTATATAGCCACGAAGGATTTCTAACGGCCGCCAACGGCATTTTCCAACGGCTACCAATGGCACGTTTTTTTTAACTTGCCGTTGGTAGCCGTTGATAACCGTTGAAAATAACGCCGTTTGCGGCCGTTGGTAACCGTTGGAAATTTGCATATACCTGCAACCAGCCAGAGACCAAAACATTATTCTCATCTTCCCCAATTCAACCAAAACCCTTCTCCTCCCCTCCTCTTTTCCACCTCCAACCTTCCCCACGCAACCAACAGCTGCTCCAACACCATCACTCAACGCCAACATCCTCTCTCCATTCCTAGAAGTCTCCAAAATCAGGTATTTCTAAAACCCTACAATTTTTATCTTTTCTAATTTTGTGTTAATTTGCTGTTATATTTGTATCCAATGACATATTGCTTGTTTATTACACCAAACTAAATGCTAATTACAATTATTGTCATCCAAATGTCCAAATTGTTTGTGTATGTATATATTATGCACATATGTAAAATATGTTTATAATTTAGTATAAATGTGCATGTGAATTAGCATTAGATTAGTTATGATTGATTTAAATTATTTTGTGTATGTTTTGTAAAATGTTAGAAAAACATGAATTAGTGAAATATTTTACGAACATGAATTATATATTTTGTGAAATATTAAAAATCATATAATTTACTATATATGTATTTATTAAAATAATAGAATATAGTGCATAATATGCCTTATTTTATATATTTAATAAAACGGTAACATAAAAACCAAATTTAAATCCCTTAGTGAATTTTTGGCCCCGTCTGACAGGTATTGTATATGATCGTTGTATGAATATTCGTTTTTATTGCAAAACGGATATTCATATTCATCTGATACAATATCTGTTGGATTTGTCCCTGTATTGGACAAGTTACAAACACTATAAAGTAATTACGTTTCGTAAATCATATCGTTATAAACGGTTCACAAAATTTCGACGGCATTTCCTTTTTGTTCCTTGTGTACATGCATTGTGTACGATACAAGGAACACGGGGGAAGTGCTGCCGAAATTTTGGGAAATCGTTTATAAAGATATGATTTAAGAAATGTAATTACTATTGTGTTTGTAATGGGAAGTAGGATAACCGACCATCACAAAAGGTACAAAAATGTAAACAAAATAGCAAGAAATATAACTTTGTATATAAACGAAAATGGATTATAAAAAACAGTAAAATCTAAAATGTGTTTATCGAATTTGATTAATAGTTTTTTTACTATTGATCATAGGTTTTACAGTAGGAAAAATGGTCAATTATTTTATTGATCGGAGCTGGATGTATCAAAGAAGAGAATTGGGAGGCTCGATAAGTACACATTTTCTCAACGGGGTTAATGTGTTTGTCGAATTTGCTTTAAGTAATATTGGAAACGACGTAGAAATTCGTTGTCCATGTAGTAGGTGCAAATTGTTGAAGCATTTAGTACCGAATATGGTTAGGATTCATTTGCGCCAATATGGTTTCGTAACCAATTATTTGGTGTGGGATCGTCATGGAGAAAGTATAACACGTAACGAAGAACAGTCAATAGAGGTCATTAGTGATGAAGTTAGTACGACGAATCTCATAGAACATATGGTTGAAGATGCAGCACGATCAATGTTCCCTACTGTTGAATTTAATAACGAAGATGTTAACGTCGAAGAGGAACCAAATGTTGGAGCGAAAAAAATATATGATTTATTGGATGCTGCTAAGAAACCTCTTTGGAATGGATGTACTAGCGACACTCAATATTTTATAAGACCCGCAGAGGAAGTTTTTTTGTTTAGATGCAACTGGTTCAGCAATGTTCTAGGTTCTGGTATTAACGTGCATCCAAATTATAATCTTATAGAAATAAAACATACCTCCCGTTATCAGCCATACGATCCGTTTGTACTAGCCAAACAAGCCCTACAAGTTTATTACGCCCCTTATCCGTCTCTAAAAAGAGATAAAGCGGATTGGTCTGCGGTTTTTAAAACCAAGACGAGATTTACATTCGATGGAAAAAATATTCCAGAAGAACAAGCCTATCAAGCAGATATCGAAGAAAATGTTGAAACCACAATTACAGACGATCAAACTGATTTTGGACAATTAAATGATGAGACAAATGTATTAGTCGAAGCATTTGAGAGTGTAGAGGAAAACGATATAGAACACGAGATCGAGTCTGAATCAGAAAACGACGAGGACTGAGTTAAATCCGGTAATTTTTACAATTATATATTCACGCACACGCATCACATATATATCATCTCATCATCATTACATGCACCACATATCATCATCATTTTATCTATGTCTATAATTAAAAATGAAACTTTTCAACAGGTATTATGTCAGGCTCCAGACGTCGTAGCTCTTCTCGCTCGGCCGGCGAGAGTAGTGGTGAGCCTCCAGCTCGACCACTTGTATATTTGCAGCCGAAGGCTGATGGAGCGTAAGTATCAAAATTAAAATGATAACAATATAAATTTGTTCATACATATATATACTTGTCTAAAGCTTTGTTTTATTTAACACAGGGGATTTGATTTGGAGCCCTCAGGAGTTGTGCTTGGCATTTCCAAGCAATCATATATGAGCAGGATGACAGCTTGCTGGCCTAAGTGGAGTAAGATCCCTGACCATGTCAGGGAGGCCATATGGCAGGATTTTCTGGTGAGTTTATATATACTACTTTACTATATGAATAAGTATAAATGAACACTTAGTAATGTTTTCTCTTTGTACAGGGGCAAGTGGACTTGGCGGAGGCCGATGTCGTCATGGTTCAGCGCCATTGGAATTCGAAGGTCGCCAAAAATTACAGGGAGGTAATGTCAGCTCTTAAAAAATCGGGGAAGAAACCGAACTGGATGGGCGATTCCGTATGGGATTCTTGGATGAGGTGGTGGGAGACCGACGAGTTCAAGGTAAATGTTCTACCTAATATATAGTTAATTATTTCGCAATTAGTATAAATATAATATTCAATTTATAAAATTGCAGATGGAGTCGGAGAGGAACTCTGCCAATAGAAGTAGGAATCCTGTAACGCATCGTGGCAGATCCAAGTCTTTTCAGCATCACCGTGAGGACTTGGTAAATTTATCTAAACCGTTATTACATTTTGTATATTAATTAGTTCGGTAATTAGCTATGAAAAAATAAAATATATAAATTATTTATTGCAGGAAAGATCGGTTGGACGTCGCGTGTCTATGATGGAGGTATTTACCCGCACCCACGCATCAAGACAAACAGACAATGCTGACAATATTACATATCAGTGGGATGGTGATGATAAGGCGACGGCTGCATATGTATGCATATTTTAAAACTTATTTTATTAATATCGATATGTTTAAATCATATTCTACTAATTTTAACCTGTAATTGTTTTTTATTTTAGGCAAAGTTTCAGGAGGCACGGGCAGAGCTGCTTTCAGAATCGGATCGCGATGAGTTGACGGTAGAGGAGGAAGATAATATTTTCGACGTTATTATGGATCCGACGCAGCGGAATAGGCGCTATGGCTATGGAAACCAAGCGGTAATCTTATAAACATTGCAATATTATATTTAATAAATTAACATATAGATACACTATACATATGATGATTTCTAGTTGAGTTAACCTATATATTTAATAAGTTAACCTATATATTGTAATAAAAATATGCATTTATTTGTGGTATATGCATTGCTTAAGATCACGTCATTTACGTTTTTATATTTTAAAATATACATTGCTTACGAAAATGATTATAATACAAATGTGAACATCTCATATTCTATTTGCAGGTTCGGGCAGCTCAAAATGCGTGTGACAAAGCTGAAATAAAAGAGCTTAGAACCATGGTTGAGCAGTTGCAAGAGCAGGACCGTCTTCGCGCTATACAAATGGAGCAGCTGAATCAACGTTTAGCGGAGTACGCGCAGAGGCATGGTTCCTTCCCTTCGTCGTCTGGTGCTTCCGGAGGTGATGATGATGCTTGAGAGGTATGATGATTATTGTTTTGTGGTTGGTTATTGTATATATTGACTTTGAGGTGGTGAGGATTGTGTTTGATGGTTATTGTGTATGTATTGACTTTGAGATGGTGAGGTTTAAGTGTTTGCATTGTACATATTGACTTAAATATGGAGTTGGAGTTGGTGAGGGTTTGGTTGTAATGTTTGAATATGGAGTTGGACTTGAATATGTAATGTTTGATGTTGATTTTTGGTTGTTTATATTGTTTGTGGTATAATGTGTTGAATATGTACCCGCCGTTCGTAGCTCGGTTGGTTTGGAAGATGGGAGATGGGAACCAAAGGACTGTGTCCGGGCAGGTTCGAATCCCAGCGCCAAACCATCAGTGGGAGTTTCAACGTTACGCATCCGTGTGCGACGACTAAATAAAAGCGGGGTAGACACATGGCGTGGGGTTTACTTAAGTGAGTATCAATGAATACCATGATCTTAAGGTTCCCCATGATCTCAAAAAAAAAAAAAAATGTGTTGAATATGTGATATATATGTGAAATGGAGTGGAAATGGAATGGAAATTGATATATATTGATTGTGTGTGGTTGGAAGGTGAATCGCGTGCTGCTGTAAAAAAAAATTCACCCAGATTAGCAACGGCTACCAACGGCTAACAACGGCTTATTGGTCAGTTTTTTGCCGTTGGTAGCCGTTGCTAATTCCCCGTTGCTTCCGTTGGAAGCTGTTGGAAGGCGTGGTACTCTATTCCCACGCTATTTCCAACGGCTACCAACGGCCGCCAACGGCTAGGAGCCGTTGGAATAGCCTATTTCCCTTGTAGTGTATATGATGGACATACCAGATTTAAAGTTAAATGTTATATAAAGGATTGGGTCCTCTCTCTCCGAGACAACAAATGTATTCTTCTCCATCAAGAAACACATAAAGAAATAGGATTAGAGAGAGAAACCGAATTCTGAGAAGAAGAGTAATTATTAGAAGTGAGAAGAAGAATGTGACAGCCATTACATCTTCCGTTGTTAATCAAAGTACGTCATCTTAAACAAAAAATTATATTAAGTTTTATTTGTGAAATATTCGGTATTGGTGATCCTTGGACTATTACTTGAATTGTTCATCATTAATCATGAAAGATCGAACAGTAAAGAATTTCTGACACAACATTGCCGCCAGTGGGTAAAGATGAATCACTAAAAAACTTGTGGCACGACAGCGTTGTATAATTGTTTATAAATTAAGTTTGGAAATTTTGTATGTAATAATATATTTGTTAAATTTGCATTCAAAAGCATTTTCTAATGATATATCTGTAGATAAAATAGATTGTTTTGAATGAGTAAAATAAAAAAGTGTTAATTATTGTTTGTGGACTTCATCAAATCAGTAGCAATATTCTTATTAAAACCCACTATATCACAAACATTGAACACATAAAGTACAATGTAAAATTTTGATATTGGTTTTCAGTATATCAAACACATAAATTCGAGAAGGTATATCTTTGAAATAGTAAATGATATTGGTTTTCAGTGAAGGAAAATTTTGGTACATGTCTGTGTGAAATTTATAACTTTGAATTACGTTGTTAGTATCATTTTTCCAGTCCAATCCAACACACAGCTCATCAAGTTAGTATCATTTTCTGAACCTGGTACATTCATTAAAAATTGAATGATGGTGAGCAGGGAACTGCGTGTCTTTTTAATCTAAAGTGAAGTATTATGATCTTTTGTTAGCTCACTGAATATTTGGAATATATCCTATCAAATAGTTAGAGATGAAGTAGACACCTAAGGCAAACATTCATGATTTACAGAACTTCTTAGTTCTATTTCAATTCAATTATTTCTTGATATAACAAGATAATTTAGCTTTGCAAAAACCTTTTAAAAGGATCAGTGGTTCTATGGATTTTAAGCTTGCTAAAAGCGTACATCAAATATTGTAACACCACCTACCACAGCCGTTGGGTTTTCGTTTGTTAGTCACAAAAAGTATGTTTTTAATTTTATATCATGTTGCAGTATTTTGGATTTGGTGTGCTGTTATTTTGTAGTGATATTGTAGTAGCATAATCAAAGTATATTCATGCATTGAAACATTATTATAGTATTTTATATTATGGTTATATATTTTTTGTGAAACTTAGCTGCCTGTAAGGCTGCTGCAATACCTATATATGTATATATATACATATATGTATATATATACATATATGTATATATATATGTATATATATACATATATGTATATATATATATATATATTGAAAACCATGTGATTGATTGTTTTGTATTCAGTGCCTTGTTGCATCAACTACCAGTTTTTTTATATAAAAATGTGTGTAAAGTGGTCATATAAATATATGACGGTGAATTTTTTTTTCTAAAGAAACCACATAACGATTGATATATTTCATTTTAAAATGGTTACTAGTTATGCTGACAAAATCAAAATCCATGTAAATGTATAATTACCCATGTCAATAGGCTAAGAAAAGTATTAAATACTTGACCAGAAGTATAATACGTTGACATGCTAATTAAAGATTCTCATATGTTCAAATTGGTAAATTTAATGCACTTTGTTCATATTTACTAATTTACCAACATTCATTGATATATTTTGCAATTTGCACGATTTATGTAATCCACTTATTTGACCCTTAAAACTTTGTTCGAAAGTTGGTTATATATGTTTAGTTAGTTAAATAAATGCCACGACATAAAACTTTATTTTTATGAGCTTATGTGTTTAATTTGAGTTAAGTACAGATACACAGAGGCTATATGAATTGGAATATGGCGCAAACTCGTTTTTACTTGCATACAAGTTAAATTAGTTGCTTTATATGCTAAAATAAAGGTACACTTTCGGATTAAAATACAGAAGTGTTAGAAATATTAAAACATATTGTGTTTTCGATCGCGTGATCGAGGTATATCATATGTATTATATTTGTGAAATTGCAAATGACCCTCCGTACAAAGGAGGCTCTGTCAATTTTTTTTGAAAATTCTAATAGTTGGAAAAATTTTGTATGCGAAGAAATAAAAGTTAAGAAATTAGTTTATTTTAATTTAGAATGCATGATAAGCTTGATTCTCATATTAACTACTTTGAGAATTAAGCAAGTTTCAAATTGATCGTAAATTTCGAATTCAGTAAATGCTTGTTTGTGAGTGACGACGCCCTATAAGACATTGCGAGGGCGCAATTTTCATAAAGGGGAGGTTTGTAAGAACCATGTTTTAAAGCTGTAATATTAAATTAATTTAGTTAAAATAGAAGTGTTTGAATTCGATTTTTGATAATTATTATTTTTGAATCAAATTATTATTCAATAAAAGTTTATTTAATAAAGGATTTTATTATCAAAAAATTGAATTAGTTAATAAATTTTATTTTAGATGATATATTAAAATTCAAATAAAATGTGTTAATAAATATGAAATATTTTAAAAGTATAAATAGTTTAGTATAATTGAAATAAATGAAAAGAAGTTTTATTTGATATTTAATAAAATCAATAAATCTACAAAGACAAATAAATATATTTTATATCAATACAATAACTAATTACATAAAGCGAAACAATACCATGTTAAATGAAACCGTGCAGTTGTTAAGTTATATCTTTCGTTAAATAAGGTGCATTTATGAATAAGTGATAGAATTAATTTCACGTGAATGTTGAAATTTAATTTGCAATTAAATGATAAGAAAATTTACATTCTTCTAAAGGGCTTGAAGGTAAATAAAAGAAGATAAAAACTTAATAATAAGTACAAACCTATTCATTCTTAACAAACCCATTACCCGCATCACCTATTTTCCAAACCCGCACAATTATGTTACTCCTCCCCTAAAATCCATAATTCGCAAAAATTAAGATTTCAGGAAGGAAAAAAAACACAAAACAAAACATGTTCACACGCAGCTATGGAAATGGCAAAAGGGGTTTCACTGCGGCATCGTCGACGATCGGGACAGTGACTTGACCGACATGAACGAAGCTGCTACTATGGAAGCGACTAATGGAGACACGCACATCTTCATGTGCGGCGCGTTTGATAACTGGGAGGTGGCGTGGTCGAAAGCTGGTGAACTGGAGGATGCTTTGGCTAGCATATTGGCAGGTGATGTCTATATCGAAGTGGCATTAGATGGGGCAGCAGTATTTGGTGTTGTGATGGAGGCGCGACAATCGAAATTTTAGGCAGCTTGAGCATTGATTTTCATACTACGATTCTATGAGTTACTTTTAACTCACACCTCTATATCTATCAATATGAATTCCTTTTACATGCCTTGATATGGTTTATTATGTTATAATACTTAGGTGTTAACGATTGAATTGAATGACATATTATTGCATACTTATGTTTGATTAATTGGTTGGTGATATATGAATTGTTATGTTTGATTAGTTGGTGATATATTGAATTCTATAAACTTATGTAAAAGTACATATATTGTTGTGTGATCGGAGTAGACGAAAAGCAAATTGGATCGCTATATAATTTTGTATTAGGGAACTATATTTTATAGAGCGATGTTGGCTCTAGAAGTTGCATTTTTAATGAATTTATTGTTTGAAATGCTTAAATGTTTTAAAAGATTCTCAACATGAGATTTCATCTATTTGAGCCTTATTGGGATTTAGTTTATAAAATGTAGTTAAATTATATTATGTTCTTAACTTATTTCTAAATTCAAAATTTCTATTCACGGCTTTTTAAGACAAGTAATATTTATTCATAAAACCTTTTAAAATTTATTACTATAAGTATATTAAAATTTTAGAAATGTTTTAGAGGCAAAAGATAAAATAAAGTATTATTTTATAAATGTTGTTGTGAAAGTAATAATTTCGGTTTCAAATAATTTTAGTTGTAAAAGAGGTTAAAATGATTTTGAAAGTGTTTAAAAGCCTTTGTAAATAAACTTTCCTTAAAATGAATTTATGGATATAAAAGTGATTCTAAAAAATTATATCTTTATGTTAATAAAATTAATTTGAAACTCTTCTTTTTATTTATTATGGATTTGAGATTTTAATGAGATTTCGTGCTTTTCTATGACACAAAAATTTTTAATAAACGATTGAACTATCTAATTGGTACGGGACATTTCGTACAATTCTCTCGCTTATTATTATAATTTGTTAAATAGAGTTTGAGTAGAAATTACTATCTTTTAGTAAATACTTTAATTTATTATCTGGTATGGGACAGTTGGTTAAATTCTTGTGATTACTTGAGTGACAGTAATTAACACTTTAGAGCTATATTTTCTTAGGGTGTTCGGATTTTTGGCCTATAGATCCCTGAGAGATGATGACTTATTTTTCATCGACCTGAGAGTCGATACATTCTTAGATTTAAGTAGCGCTTAATGAAACAGCTTGAGAAGGTGTTAGCGATCTTGTCATTCAGGGTGAAACTGCTTAGAGAGGTGTTAGCGACCTTAACATTCAGGGTGAAACTGCTTGAGGAGGTGTTAACAACCTTATTAGGGCCGACAAAACTGCTTGAGGAGGTGTTAGCGACCTTTTCAAGGCTATCATAATATTTTTCGGATCTAAGATTATGATTATTTATTAGTGATGATTGTTCCTTCAGAGATTTTTGGATGGATATTTAGTATCTTTTTGCTTTGGAGAATTTTTAATTATTATCACCATTTTATTTAATGATAGTCCATTGAGAGTTGATATGGATTTATGGAATGGTGATTTGGTTTGATTTGCCTTATTATGATTAATTGGTTTTAGGCATATTTTGAGATGAAATGGGTTTATGAAATGGTGATTTTAATTGATATGCTTTATCATGATCATTTGTTTTGGCATATTTTTATTATGACTTATTTATCGTTAAGTCGTATATTTATGATATCAGTATCTCACCTTTCTATTAGATATAGTCTGACCTGTTTACTTTTATAATACCCAGGTCAGGCCAAGAATTTACAGGTACAAGGACTCGTTGACTTTTGGATTTGTGAAAGCACTAGAGTAGACTATTTTGACTGCTTCAGTTTACTCCATTATTGTATACATATTTACATTTAGGATGATGTTCCATGTATATTATTGAGCAGTTGGCTTGTACCTGATAAAGTAATTTGGATGTGATGTATATATTTATGTGGGTCTAGTACTGATATTTTGTAGATTCACATTTTATTAAATTATATGATTTATATTATTCCGCTGTGGTTTGTGACTCTGATTCTGATTTATTTATATTATATACTATTCTGAATATTTTAAAATCAGTGTGTTTATTACTTCGTATTAATATTGTACAGATTCTCAGAAGGTAATAAAAACGTGTTGGTGTTAGTACAAAGATATATTCACATTCGATCACCCTTAACACGTCGTATTATCCGTGTTATTAGACGACATTACTTGTAATCTTCTTTAATAATATAGGTATAGCGGTGGGGTCGTTATAGTTGTTGACTGTATATTTTCTATGTGATGATAATATGGGATAAACGGAGTTATAATACCGTTTGATATAAGACTTTAGTAATATCTTTTCGGTTATTCTTTGGACTTGCTGCATAGAATATTATCGAATGTAGTTTTCGAGCATTAAGTAAATGCGCGAGTAATGCCAGGTGGTATTGGACGCCTAGATTGATATTTGTTCGATCACTTCTTATAAGTAAATGTCGCTTATGTTGCGTCATGTGTTAGGAATTTATGATATCATCTAGAGGTGACTGTCTTATAAAGATTAGTAGTCGAGAGTTTATTTTTTTACAAGGGTTACGTGTTGGAGTTACGTTGGAATTTATAGACTTATTCTTCAAGGACTAACTAGTCTAGCATTATTATTTACGCTTAGTGCTGGTAGTCAATGATTTATTATGTTGAGATACTCTCATTTGGACGCATGGGGTCGAGAGTACTTATCATTGCTCTTATCGAGACTCATATAGTCGAGAGTATTTGTTCGGAATCTACATCATAGGGTTTATGCCACTATGGAGAGCACATGAATTAAAGCTATAGAATTGAATTAACCCTAGAGAGGGGGAGTGAATATGGATTATTATAAATTCACAGAATAATAAAAATCGCAGCACAGATAATGATAGGGTAAATGTGAAAATAAAAGCAACACATAAATTTATCCAGCTTCGACAAACCTACCTACTGCTGCCTCCAAGATTTCTACTAAGATTAAACAATCGACCACTTACAATTCCCTTGTAAACTTATGACTGTCACTACCCTGATTGTTCTAACCCTATGACTAGAAATTCTGCCTCAACTCTATCCACAAGTTGAGAACTTCCCGAACTACAAACCATAGTTTAACCCTAGTTAAAAACTAAAGTTTAAAATTTTGAAAATAAATTACACAAAAATAAATATAAAACTATAATAAAACATCGGCCCAAAAATAAACACTTCCTCCTTTTTTATTATGTGGCCCGATCCTTTTCTTCGTCTATCCCTTTAAGGGTTTCTTCCTTTTGAATCAGAATGCTACTACCTTCAAAAAGTTTTGTTGTAATGCCTTTAATCCTTTGTTAGTTTCTGTTTTCGATTGCCTGTAGATTGACGAGTGTGGTTGCTTCCTTGGTCGAGAACCTTTGCGGTTGATAATTGGATACGTATTTGATTTTATAATTTATCTTAATGTTTGTTCGAAGTTTACTCAATTGTCGATGATGAATTGGTTTAAATAAAGGTTGATTTGGAGAAAAATCTTTTCATATTTTCATATTTTTAGTGAATTTTGGTTTGAATTTTTCAACCCTAATTTTTTTCCTCTGGATTTTGGTCTGAATATATCTTATTCGATGGTTTGATTCTTTTGACTGTTCTTCGGCCAGAGATTGTTGACTTGCTCATACTTGTGGTTTGTGATGGATTCGACCTAACATTGTAGACTTATTCAATACTTGCTTTGGCCTGGATTTATGGGCTTGTTCGACATTAATCTTTAACACTTGATTAGTTCTAAAACTTCATGATGTCTGTTAACATATATAAATGTGTATACACACACGCATATACATGTATAAATGTATGCATTGCAGTGTTATGTTCTTGTGTGCATTGCTAAATGCCTCCCTTTTGTAAGAGTGCACTTTTCTATTGAGCTTGTGTGTTGTTGCCAGTGTGAGCGTGTTGCTGTCCTTGACGTGGTTGACTTTGAGCTTTCCTATGTATGTATGTGCTTTCTTTTTGTGTGTGTATGCTTGTAAGCATGACTTGGCTGTACTGTTGCATCGCTGAATTATGCACATTTCCTTGCGTGTTTCTCTTATGTGCTTGCTTGTGATCTTGCCTTGTGTTGCTTTGTTTGGTCTAGTGTTTCGCAACCTGACCGTGATGATGTTGCACTTTGTCGTGCACTGTGCACCCATGCTTGTCCTTGCTGATTTGTGATATTGTTGTACCCTGTTGCATCTATGGCCTTGTTTATTTGAATTTGTGCACTTGCACTTAAGCCTGAGCTTGTGTTTTGGCTTGTCGAGTCCTATTTTGTGCTTGTTTTTTGCGGACTGGTGTGTGTGCCTTATGCATGCCCTGCCTAATCTGTTTTGCTGAAATTGATGTTCACTTCTTCTTGCCCTTACTGGTTTATGGTTTGTGGCACCTTTTTTCCTTTATAGCCTTGTTTATTTAAGATTGCTCGGCCTTAAGGCATGTATAGTGATACACTGTGCATGTCTTAAGTTGATAGTGCAAATTTTAGCTTGATTTTGAATTTCTGTCCCACTCGGACATGTTGTGTAGGTCCTTGTATATAGCTGTTGTACTGATCCATGTTCATTAATTTTGGTGCATGTTTAAAATATGAAAAGAAAAAAACCAATAACTTAAGGTAATGTTGAGTTTAAATATGTTTATATTTTTATAGTTTTAATTTTTACATTTGCTTTTTACTGCATTGTTATTTGTCAGGTAAAACAAACTACCTTCTGGATGTACGCTAGAGCAAGAAGATATAAAAGTTGTATTTGAGTGAGTGAGGAAAATAGCGATTAAAAATTATTTTATATGAAAGAGTGTTGTATATGAGAGAGTAAAAATTGTTGTATATGAAGGAGTATGAAATACTGTATATAAAATATTATATGAAAATATTATGGAAGCTCTTGTTGTAATTATGTGTACTATTAAAATTTTATTGAAATAAAATATATATTGAAATAAAATATTTATTTGTTTATTTCTTTCTATGATATTATAATAGTACTACAACGAACACATTTAAAATATATTTATGTATATTTATTAGCATCAAACAAAAATCATATACTATTATATTTTACAATCTCTGTCCGTGGGTGCGGCGCAGTGGAAAGGAGGCTTGGGTTCTGATAAAAAGACATAGGTTCGATTCCTACCATGCGCTTCCCTATCCTATATAAATTTACCAGGGGGTATGGGGGCTTAGATCAGCGGACGGCTTTACTATACCCTCCTCGGGAGTTTATAGGCCCGCGGGGTTCTCTTGGGTTTTCAAAAAATAATAATACAATCTCCCCCTTTTGATGGTAACAAACATATATTAAAATTTTGTTGTGGTAGACTGAAAAATGTGTTTGTTGTGCTGTGATCATAAGCTCCTCTTATTTAGATGCTCCCCATACAACGATACTCTCCCTACACAGATGCATGCATAAAAGATAAAAGATATCTAAACGCCAAAGAGGAAAAAAACTTGAGAAATACTTGCTTTGAAATCAAAAGAGAAATAAAAAAATTTGAAGTTTAGCACGGTTTTTACTTAACCATCAAAATCTTAACCTCTCTCTCCCTTTGTTATCATCAAAAATTAAAATAACAATCGACACAGTGACAAATTTTGGTTGATACTATAAATCATATAGAGATAAGAGTATTAAAAATTGCAATTAGTCAAATAAAAATCATTATATTTTACTAACTAGACACATATCCTATTTTAGAGTGATGATCGGGTTGTGGTTTAGGGACAATTTTACATAGTGACAGCAGTATGGTATTTTTTGATATAGGAAAATTCTTAAAAATTAAATTAAGAAAAAAGAAAAACAAAGAATGTTAAGTACATTCTAACTATGCATAACCGTTAGGACTTTTAAATGATGTTGGTAGTTACTTAAATAAATAATATCAAGCACTTTCTTACCATGCATAACAGTTTGGCTTTTAAATGAGCTTAGAGTTTACTTGAATATTTATCCCTGTCTTATATAAGTGCTTCATCCATGCATAACCGTGATGAATTTTAAATGAGAATGAGATCATATATCTAGTGATTATAAGTTATTTACCCATGCATAACTGTGAGGACTTTTAAATGAGAGTGAATACTTTAAAATAGAATAAAGTATTTAAATCAAGTTAAATAATATAATTCCTTATTTTTCGAAATACCAACTTCTGCACACTATATTAATTTTTGGTATATGGATTATGTGACGACCCGGAATTTTTGAGCATTTGAAATTGGAATATTTAATTAATTTAAAATATTCAGAGGTTAATTATAAACTTAAATTTCAAATATTGCTGTTATTGAGTAATTTAATAATTAAATTAAATTTATTTGAAGTTGGATAAAATAGTAAATCTGGTATTCTAAGCTAATTTAAAATATTTTGGAAGATCGAAAAATTCATATTAATGATGCTAAAGACAATAGAACTTTTAAAATAGAATTTCAAGGAGTTTTGTTCAGTTTTAAAAATATATCGTTTAAATTGAATTTAAAAATAGTCGTCCGAGGCACAGTCTCGGATTTCGACGAGACCAGTTCCATTGGAACCGTAATAGTGTTTTATTATCAGATTGTAATTTTCGTAATGTTTGGAGTGATCGTTTAACCGTACGATAAGCAAACGCGCTGAAATTAAATCGAAAAATTTAATATTATAACTGGTCCAAAAATCTATTTTTTCCATACGATTGAATTTGGACTCGAAAATCTTTCGAATGCGTCCGGAATATGCATATAACATTATAAATGCCTGGCGGCACGCCTCGATAGGAAAGTGAAATTGAAAGTTGCATTTATCGGAACGGTTTGAATTTGAATTTAAATTAGATATTTATACTAATCTAACTTTCAGCCGTATTCTGTCACATCTTAACTTTTTCCTTTCACTTTCAAAACACTGTAGCGAGTATTCTCCCACACGCTAACATCAGATCTTATCTCTCTTCATTTAACAGCCGAGCCCTTCTAATAAAAATCGTGCACCCTCCTCATTAATTTGAACGAATATCAGAGAAAAAAAAATGGCCGCTTGCCATTTATTTCAAATCGAATCAATAAAAAAATAAAGATCGCATCTTTTCGTTCAAAGCATTCGCGAGTTCCTCGTCTTCCTCATATCGAATCGACAGTCGAAGGGAAAAAGAAAAAAAAAAGGGGATCGTGAAGAGGTCGCGTGAGCTGGCGATTGCAATCGACATCGGAGAGGGGCTTCGCGATCGAATATCACGAGCTCGAGTAGGTGAAGGTGGCGACGGCGCTGTCGTGTTCGAGGGGAGGTCGCAAGTTGTTCGAGTCTGCGTGGTCTGGTATCGCGCGCGTATGCAAGAATCGAAGTAGGCTCGAAGTCGGGGTCGTGGGCTGTGTGACATTGGCGGCGAGCTAGGGTTGGCTATGATGCCAGGCGAGTTGGGTCGCGATGGTCAAAGGGGAACGAAGTCCTGGACTCGATCGAACAGTGTCGCATGGAATCTGATCAAGGTATTTGCTATAACAGTGATTAATTTTATAATTTGATAATGAAAATTTTATTTATTAATCAAGCTATATACTATTTATCATGCTTAAACTGAAATATATATATAAGAGTTATGAAGGGCAGCAAACAAAAAAAAAATTATATATAAGTATACGAATACACATTTTCAAGCTACTAGTTTAATTTTTTAATAATAGGGAGATTAATTTGTTAATAAACTTATTAAATTATTGTAGTTATTAAAAATAATTTATTAAAAACTGGATTATTAATTCAAAACCAGATTATTGGTATAAATTGAAGTTATTAAACGGTAATTAGTTGGTCGAGTTATTTCGGATATTGATAAACCATATAATGTATTTCAAGGTCGGGATCTGAAAGGGGAACAAGCTGGTTTGGGATGTATTGCAAAATAAAAAGGGAAAAGGTGAGTTAATCTCACTCAGTTAGATTTAAATTTAAATAGTTAACTTTAAATAATTGATTGAATGATTGTTTGGATTGATTGATATGATACTATATATAGTAGTATATACCAATATATATATATTGGCATATGTATATATTGGAATTGATATTCCCGCATTATATAGCGGATGAGACCCTATGCGCCGCATAATAGCGGATGATATTTATTTAATCCCATATACCGCGATATTCCACCTCGAAGTGGAATTGGTATTGTGCTAACGTCTGTGGATGCAGGGAAACAGGTTGGAGGGATCCAACTGGATTCCTCAAATATTTAATTTGTTTAAATATTCTGTGTTATGATATTTGATATCCTGTGATGATTTTATATTAGATGATATGGTTGCTTTGAATTGCCCAGCATAACAAATTATAAAATATATGGAATTGAAATTTTGAAAAGAAATAGAAGAATAAAAGTTTAAGTTAAATAATTCGAGAGATTGGAATAAAATTAATAACGGATTGAAATAAAGTGATTTGAAGTTTTAACAAATATGTAATAAGGGGATTTGAAATTTTCAGGGAGTAATAAATTTTATACTGAAGTGATATTATTTAAAAGAAATAAAGAAGTTAAATTTGAAATTTAGAATTAAAATTTATTAAAGAATAAATAAGGAATTTTGGGAAATCTGTAATTGATATATTGGGAAAAAGGGGTTTTAACTCGTAATAAGTAATAGAAATCTAAAATTTCTTTATTTTGGAAATAAATGAAGTTAGTAAGTAAGTGGAATTATTTCAAAGCAAAGTAAATTGGAAATCAATTATAAATCGATTTAAAATGTTTGGGAATTTGAAATTCAAAGAGGAATGAGATTTGGAAATTTATAAACTGGGTTTATAAAGTGAAATAAATATCAGTGGATATTTTAAATATAAATTCAGGACAGGAATTTATAAAGGAAGGTGAATTGGTTTAAAAATAAATGGTGATTTATTTTTAAAAAGAAGTGAAAGAGAAGTATTTTCTGGATAGCCAAGTACATTTTGTTTTAAAAAGAAATTTTAAATATTTGTTAAAGATTTATTGTTATTTTAAAAATCATACTTCAGAAAATCTATTATTTCAAATGTAAATTTCAAAAGTAAGTATTTTTCAAAACTATTATTGTAGTAGATATAAAAGTGAATTGATAATATGTTTTAAAGGAAATTTGTTTATATTTTTAAAAGTGGTTTTATTTTAAATGTTTTTAAATATATATTTTAACTTAAGTATTAAAGTAGTTTTAAAAAGGTGTTTTATAAAGTATATTTAAAATAAAGAGTTTTAAAATTTATTTTTAAAAATCTAAAATGGTTTGTACTTGGTATTCCAGTGAAAATAAATATTTGGGAAATTATTCCGTGAGAGGAATATAGTTTGAAATTGTTTCCAATGGGAATTGAAATGGAAATAATATCTTGTGAAGATATTTTGAGGGATATAAATAATTTGGAGAAATTATTGATTGTTGATGGTTGTTATGGATGTTAATTGATAGTTAAACAACCGACTATCAATATTGGCCAAATGCGTGAATCGTTTCGAAGAGACCGGGATCGGGTTTCCGTATACCGGGATTCTAGGTCTGGAGACTCGAAAACCACTTCGATCCGGTTTGTACGTTTCGTGGGGAAACGAGGGTAATATTGATGATGAGTTAGTATTATCAGTTCTGTTCGGACCCGGAACGGACTTGTATGGATGAATGCTTTCGGACATCGTCAGGGGACGATGGGCATTCTAAGTGAAACGTTCTGTGAAGGTAACGTTTAGCCTCAAGCCTCATCAACCGGGAATGACTGAAAATCAGGGGTTATGCAGCAAGGCTTCGTGGGTAGCTCCCACTGGAGAGTATGGTCATCCCTGTCTAGATGTCCCTTTTTATTTCGGCTTAGTGGTGCGGTTGCTGATCCCAACCGTGGGGTGATCATATTCGGAATTGCCCATAGGTGATTCCGGTCTTGTGTTGCAGGGGAGCGGGCGTACTCCTCGGTACTATGATCTAGGCCACGTACTGTGACAGGTGGTACCCCAGTGCCTAGTCATTCGTTGGAAATCCATTCTCCCTACGTGCCTTGTACGGTATTTGTTTGTATACCTATTAGCTGGAATTTAATGAATGTAACAATTTCGGCTATTTGAATAAGTATTTGTAAATAGACACTATCATAATATCAGAGGATTTTATAAAAAGTGTTTTAGCTATCGTAAGGTAAAAACCCGACATGTTTATTTGTGGCGTGGTCTTACGAGACGCTTTGATTTCAAAAGGATCTTGAAACTTTAATAATCAAATTGAGTCTGATTTTCTCACGCTGGTATTCCAGACTGACTCGGGTGTTGTTTTATATAATGCTCGGGTCAGACCGAGATAAACAGGTTCAGATTGTAGCTGTGGAGCTCAGGAGACGAGCTGAATAGCGATACGTACTTCCGTATTTGTTTATTGTTCCGCTGTGTATTTGGATGTATATCATTGATGTGATGAACTCTGATGATGTATTCTGTAAATATATTGTATAAACAGATATATTTTTCTGTTTGAGTAAAGATCTATTTTGTATATATTATATTTTATTCCGCTGCGATGTGAGATTCTGTTGTTGATTTTCTGTTTCTTCTTCTTCTACCTCTTCTTCTTTAACACAAATGGTTCGATTTTTCGTGTATGAAAAACTCGGGCTGTTACAGTGGTATCAGAGCTTAGGCTAGCGATAACCTTGGCTCTGGTGGGAATTTTGAGTGTATTAATAGATATGAGCGCGTATTTGTTAGTGAATATAAAATGGTTTTATATTGTGTTGGTTTATCGGTTGAGTGTTTATAGATTTTGGTCGATGTGTGGGACGCCACAACATCGATAGGGGTTTCTAAACTCTTAAACAAGATAAACCGACACAGTATTGTTTTAAAGAAGGGTAAATGAAATAATTTTACCCAAATTATTTTTGTATAAAAAGGAAAGTTTTGTAAACTATTCTAGTTAATATATATATGGTTGTTTGGATGTTAGATGTGATAATATTGGATTATTATCATTATTATATGGAAACTTAACTAGAAATTGAAATTTATAACCAAAGTAAAGAATAAAATTTTATAATAAAATAAAATTTGAAATATAGATTATAAATGTAATTTATAAATTGGAATAAACTCCATATCAAAATGAGAAAGTAATTTAAAATAGAATTCCAGAGAAAGGTTTAAATTTAATTGGATGGATTGGAAATTTGGAATTTTTGAGAAAGGACTTAAAATTCCTTTGGATTTAAAATGGTTTTCAAAGGTGTTGGAGAAATAATAGTGGAATTATTTGAGAAATATTTTTGAATCGGATTTGAGATCTAGAGAGATTTGGGATTTAAAACATTTGAAGGGTTTTAAAGGAGATAAAAGCAATTAATTCTCTTCCGGTCACTGGAAAATAATTCCGATGATGATCGCGACATCATCGGTGTTCATTTTCGAGTTTCTAGAAGAAGAATTGCTACCAAATTGTTTTAAATTGAAATAGTTTGCAAACTGGATTTGGAGTTGGAATTCAAAAAGATAACTGAATATACCAAAGGGTTTTGAGTATAGTTGATTTCAAAAATGATTTTGAAATTGTTGGGAAATTGTTTAAGCTCTAGAATCTTATTTTGGAATGTTTATAGAATAATAAAATATATATATACATATACTTGACTAAATTTAATGAATAATCCAAATGTGAATGGGACTGCTTTTAAATAGATGAAAGTGAAGAAAATATATTTGAATTGAATTTGAGATAAGTTAAATAAAATTTGAAATTGAACTAAATTGGATAAAATTGTAAGGGTAAAATGATTAAAGTTGTGAAATAAAGCTTTGTACCTTAAGTTAGTAAGTGTTATATATATAATTTGAATGTTGTTCAGTGAAATAAAATGAATTGACACAGGAGTAACGTAAGTTGTAAATGAATGCAAGTATAAATGAATGAAGTATGACCTCGAAAATATTATTCAGATGATTTTGGGATATGGAATTTAAAGTGGTTAAATTAAGATTAAACTGAGAGTTATTAATGAAGTTTGGAAATAAACTTGGGTTTCAAGTGAAATTCAACTCGAAGTATAAATAAATTAAATATGATTGAAGTGTTGCCAAATGGAATAGAGGGATTAGGATAGAAATGATCTGAATTGTAAATTAAATCCAAGGTGAGTAGAAATAAATTAAAATGGACTTGAAATTAATAAAATGAATTCAGAAATAAATCATTTGAATGTGGAAGTAAAATTTATATTGATTTAATGAGCATACTAATTAAATTTAAATGGATGAAGTTGGAAATGAACTCGAGTTAAATAAAATAGAGTTGGAGTGAAATAGAGATGGTTCGAGTTTGCAGATAAAATCCAAGTGAGAAGGAATAAATCACAATGGCATTGTTATAAATAGAATAAATGCAATAATAGATTGTGAATGAATTTAAAATAGAACTTGAATGTAATGGAAGGTGAATATGTAAATTGGAATTAATATAATTTGAATTTGAATCAATTTGAATAGTTAAAGTGGAGTGATTGTTAAATTGAATGGAAATTGGTAAATTTGCATAGGAAATTAGTCGTTTGATGTAAACGAGATTTAATAAAATTCTATGAATGGATAGAAGTGAAATAAAATTGATTTTGGAATCAATTGAAGTAAATGTGCGTTGTTGGGTTAAATAAGAATCGAATGTAAACAGTTGAGTTGCAAACCCCTTTGATTAAATGAAGTATATACGAATTGATTGTAAACAATTAAAATTAATGTTGGAACCTTATAAGTGACTTATAAATATTGTTAACCTGCATTGATTTTACAAACTTGTAAATTTGCTAGTTATATATGTTAAATATTGTTAGCTTTCTATATTTATCACTTATACGTTTGAGTTGAGTAAGTACAGGTTTTGGAGGCCACTTTGCTGGTTTTGATTGCGCAAATTTGCTAAATAAAATAGCCGCTTGCTTTAAAAATGCTAAAAATAAAGGTACGCCTACGCCAAAAATTCAAAATAGGAAATATGAACTGTTTTGTTTCTTTTTCCGGCCTGAGGCCGATGTATATACATTTTTGTGCATCCTGCGATATCGCAGAAGTCCCTCCGTACAAAGGAGACTCTGCCAAAATTTTCCGTAAATTTTGGAAGTTAGAAAATTTTTGAAGATTTTCATTAACGATAAATGATTTAAATTTGTTAAGCAAATGAAATTGAAACTGGATATTGAAATCTAATTCAAATGTGAATGTAAGGTGAAGCGAAATTGAAGGAACTAAAGAAGTGAAGTTTGCGAATAAACTGTTAATCGAAATTTAAATTAGTTAGTAAGTGCAACTAATTAAATATTCGAGTGGAAGCCAAATTGAAATCAAATGGAATTGTAAAGACAAAAGTGATTAAAAATGGATATGAACTTCAATAATGAAGTGAAAATAAGTATGAGCAGTATGTAAAATATTTATATTGAACTTAAGGAATATGGTGAGAATTCTTAAGTAATTTGGTATCGAGGAAAGTTATTCTAGATGAATAATTGGATGACAATTAAAATTTGAAGTTGTGAAATGAGAAAATTGTGGATAAGTGAATGTAATCAAACTAAATGTGAATAAAAAGGGAATTGATATAATTGATAATCAATTGGGCTAATTACGTAAGGTGTACGTATATTATATTCGCATAGCTATTTGGTCCAGATGTCGAACACAGAATTTCGAGATTGTTTTATCGATCCGAATCAGGATTTTTCACTCGATTTTCAACGGCGAACCTGGATATGGATTGTTGATTGATTCTGGATATTCTCTATCATAGTTGGTGGCTATGCAAGGAGAATGATGGTTTCTGATCAAGAAACCAGATCTGAGTCCGCACTAGGAAGTCGGGTGGACAATACTAGTTCGGAAGTGGAATTGTGTGATCGATTGAGCGATCGAATGTGATAGTGCGTACGGATGATATATGTGCATCGTACGGGCCTAAGTAAAACAAATATTGGAAATTTGTAAAGAAAAGTATAAAATGACTTTGGAATTGTGATTGAATATTATTGCTTAGTAGGATATACAGGAGTATAAAAGCAATGGATAAATTGGGATTTTTGATTTTAGAAGATAAGATTTAATGGCCCGACAAAAAGGTATGTATTTGAATTTCAATATGAAATTTGTTTGGGTTTTTGGATCGAGCCACTTGGCCTTTTGTTTTCTTTTTGGATATGGGAGGCCGTAGAGCCATTTTTGTAGTAGTACCGAGCTAGCCGCGCAAAGGAGACGCTGGCGAAATTTTTCGGAATTTAGGGAGTTAGAAAATTTTTGAGAAAATTTTGATAATTTGAAGTTTGATTTCAAATTTAAAATTTGAATTGATATATAAGGAATTGTGTTTGAGGCTTATGGGTAAGTTTGGAAGTTAGATAGAGGAATAGAGTGTCCTTAATTAACTGAAGGTTTTGTGAATTGGTGGAAAATTATTTGGGTTGAGAAAAAATTAATAGGTTACAGATCATTCTTCCTAACTATAATTTCGGGGACGAAATTCTTTTAAGGGGGGAGAAATGTGACGACCCAGAATTTTTGAGCATTTGAAATTGGAATATTTAATTAATTTAAAATATTCAGAGGTTAATTATAAACTTAAATTTCAAATATTGCTGTTATTGAGTAATTTAATAATTAAATTAAATTTATTTGAAGTTGGATAAAATAGTAAATCTGGTATTCTAAGCTAATTTAAAATATTTTGGAAGATCGAAAAATTCATATTAATGATGCTAAAGACAATAGAACTTTTAAAATAGAATTTCAAGGAGTTTTGTTCAGTTTTAAAAATATATCGTTTAAATTGAATTTAAAAATAGTCGTCCGAGGCACAGTCTCGGATTTCGACGAGACCAGTTCCATTGGAACCGTAATAGTGTTTTATTATCAGATTGCAATTTTCGTAATGTTTGGAGTGATCGTTTAACCGTACGATAAGCAAACGCGCTGAAATTAAATCGAAAAATTTAATATTATAACTGGTCCAAAAATCTATTTTTTCCATACGATTGAATTTGGACTCGAAAATCTTTCGAATGCGTCCGGAATATGCATATAACATTATAAATGCCTGGCGGCACGCCTCGATAGGAAAGTGAAATTGAAAGTTGCATTTATCGGAACGGTTTGAATTTGAATTTAAATTAGATATTTATACTAATCTAACTTTCAGCCGTATTCTGTCACATCTTAACTTTTTCCTTTCACTTTCAAAACACTGTAGCGAGTATTCTCCCACACGCTAACATCAGATCTTATCTCTCTTCATTTAACAGCCGAGCCCTTCTAATAAAAATCGTGCACCCTCCTCATTAATTTGAACGAATATCAGAGAAAAAAAAATGGCCGCTTGCCATTTATTTCAAATCGAATCAATAAAAAAATAAAGATCGCATCTTTTCGTTCAAAGCATTCGCGAGTTCCTCGTCTTCCTCATATCGAATCGACAGTCGAAGGGAAAAAGAAAAAAAAAGGGGGATCGTGAAGAGGTCGCGTGAGCTGGCGATTGCAATCGACATCGGAGAGGGGCTTCGCGATCGAATATCACGAGCTCGAGTAGGTGAAGGTGGCGACGGCGCTGTCGTGTTCGAGGGGAGGTCGCAAGTTGTTCGAGTCTGCGTGGTCTGGTATCGCGCGCGTATGCAAGAATCGAAGTAGGCTCGAAGTCGGGGTCGTGGGCTGTGTGACATTGGCGGCGAGCTAGGGTTGGCTATGATGCCAGGCGAGTTGGGTCGCGATGGTCAAAGGGGAACGAAGTCCTGGACTCGATCGAACAGTGTCGCATGGAATCTGATCAAGGTATTTGCTATAACAGTGATTAATTTTATAATTTGATAATGAAAATTTTATTTATTAATCAAGCTATATACTATTTATCATGCTTAAACTGAAATATATATATAAGAGTTATGAAAGGCAGCAAACAAAAAAAAAATTATATATAAGTATACGAATACACATTTTCAAGCTACTAGTTTAATTTTTTAATAATAGGGAGATTAATTTGTTAATAAACTTATTAAATTATTGTAGTTATTAAAAATAATTTATTAAAAACTGGATTATTAATTCAAAACCAGATTATTGGTATAAATTGAAGTTATTAAACGGTAATTAGTTGGTCGAGTTATTTCGGATATTGATAAACCATATAATGTATTTCAAGGTCGGGATCTGAAAGGGGAACAAGCTGGTTTGGGATGTATTGCAAAATAAAAAGGGAAAAGGTGAGTTAATCTCACTCAGTTAGATTTAAATTTAAATAGTTAACTTTAAATAATTGATTGAATGATTGTTTGGATTGATTGATATGATACTATATATAGTAGTATATACCAATATATATATATTGGCATATGTATATATTGGAATTGATATTCCCGCATTATATAGCGGATGAGACCCTATGCGCCGCATAATAGCGGATGATATTTATTTAATCCCATATACCGCGATATTCCACCTCGAAGTGGAATTGGTATTGTGCTAACGTCTATGGATGCAGGGAAACAGGTTGGAGGGATCCAACTGGATTCCTCAAATATTTAATTTGTTTAAATATTCTGTGTTATGATATTTGATATCCTGTGATGATTTTATATTAGATGATATGGTTGCTTTGAATTGCCCAGCATAACAAATTATAAAATATATGGAATTGAAATTTTGAAAAGAAATAGAAGAATAAAAGTTTAAGTTAAATAATTCGAGAGATTGGAATAAAATTAATAACGGATTGAAATAAAGTGATTTGAAGTTTTAACAAATATGTAATAAGGGGATTTGAAATTTTCAGGGAGTAATAAATTTTATACTGAAGTGATATTATTTAAAAGAAATAAAGAAGTTAAATTTGAAATTTAGAATTAAAATTTATTAAAGAATAAATAAGGAATTTTGGGAAATCTGTAATTGATATATTGGGAAAAAGGGGTTTTAACTCGTAATAAGTAATAGAAATCTAAAATTTCTTTATTTTGGAAATAAATGAAGTTAGTAAGTAAGTGGAATTATTTCAAAGCAAAGTAAATTGGAAATCAATTATAAATCGATTTAAAATGTTTGGGAATTTGAAATTCAAAGAGGAATGAGATTTGGAAATTTATAAACTGGGTTTATAAAGTGAAATAAATATCAGTGGATATTTTAAATATAAATTCAGGACAGGAATTTATAAAGGAAGGTGAATTGGTTTAAAAATAAATGGTGATTTATTTTTAAAAAGAAGTGAAAGAGAAGTATTTTCTGGATAGCCAAGTACATTTTGTTTTAAAAAGAAATTTTAAATATTTGTTAAAGATTTATTGTTATTTTAAAAATCGTACTTCAGAAAATCTATTATTTCAAATGTAAATTTCAAAAGTAAGTATTTTTCAAAACTATTATTGTAGTAGATATAAAAGTGAATTGATAATATGTTTTAAAGGAAATTTGTTTATATTTTTAAAAGTGGTTTTATTTTAAATGTTTTTAAATATATATTTTAACTTAAGTATTAAAGTAGTTTTAAAAAGGTGTTTTATAAAGTATATTTAAAATAAAGAGTTTTAAAATTTATTTTTAAAAATCTAAAATGGTTTGTACTTGGTATTCCAGTGAAAATAAATATTTGGGAAATTATTCCGTGAGAGGAATATAGTTTGAAATTGTTTCCAATGGGAATTGAAATGGAAATAATATCTTGTGAAGATATTTTGAGGGATATAAATAATTTGGAGAAATTATTGATTGTTGATGGTTGTTATGGATGTTAATTGATAGTTAAACAACCGACTATCAATATTGGCCAAATGCGTGAATCGTTTCGAAGAGACCGGGATCGGGTTTCCGTATACCGGGATTCTAGGTCTGGAGACTCGAAAACCACTTCGATCCGGTTTGTACGTTTCGTGGGGAAACGAGGGTAATATTGATGATGGGTTAGTATTATCAGTTCTGTTCGGACCCGGAACGGACTTGTATGGATGAATGCTTTCGGACATCGTCAGGGGACGATGGGCATTCTAAGTGAAACGTTCTGTGAAGGTAACGTTTAGCCTCAAGCCTCATCAACCGGGAATGACTGAAAATCAGGGGTTATGCAGCAAGGCTTCGTGGGTAGCTCCCACTGGAGAGTATGGTCATCCCTGTCTAGATGTCCCTTTTTATTTCGGCTTAGTGGTGCGGTTGCTGATCCCAACCGTGGGGTGATCATATTCGGAATTGCCCATAGGTGATTCCGGTCTTGTGTTGCAGGGGAGCGGGCGTACTCCTCGGTACTGTGATCTAGGCCACGTACTGTGACAGGTGGTACCCCAGTGCCTAGTCATTCGTTGGAAATCCATTCTCCCTACGTGCCTTGTACGGTATTTGTTTGTATACCTATTAGCTGGAATTTAATGAATGTAACAATTTCGGCTATTTGAATAAGTATTTGTAAATAGACACTATCATAATATCAGAGGATTTTATAAAAAGTGTTTTAGCTATCGTAAGGTAAAAACCCGACATGTTTATTTGTGGCGTGGTCTTACGAGACGCTTTGATTTCAAAAGGATCTTGAAACTTTAATAATCAAATTGAGTCTGATTTTCTCACGCTGGTATTCCAGACTGACTCGGGTGTTGTTTTATATAATGCTCGGGTCAGACCGAGATAAACAGGTTCAGATTGTAGCTGTGGAGCTCAGGAGACGAGCTGAATGGCGATACGTACTTCCGTATTTGTTTATTGTTCCGCTGTGTATTTGGATGTATATCATTGATGTGATGAACTCTGATGATGTATTCTGTAAATATATTGTATAAACAGATATATTTTTCTGTTTGAGTAAAGATCTGTTTTGTATATATTATATTTTATTCCGCTGCGATGTGAGATTCTGTTGTTGATTTTCTGTTTCTTCTTCTTCTACCTCTTCTTCTTTAACACAAATGGTTCGATTTTTCGTGTATGAAAAACTCGGGCTGTTACAGATTATAAGAAGGACGATAGAAATAGAAATGATCATGGAATATGTACTAATTAAAAAATACTATAAAAATTGTTCAATTTCCAAGAGTTTTTCTTAACATCACTTTTCTCTAGTTATGAAGTATAATTTAATCATTACCTATCACTTCCTCAATCATTATTAATAATTTTGATAGATTTCAAAACATTCAAGTAGTTAAGCAACATCTTTTCGAAAGTAAATTCTTTACTAGAAAATCAAAAATCAAAACATAAAATGGAAAAAGAGATTAAAAAGAATCTAAGTCATTTCTAAAATTCCCAAATCCAATTGAAGTCGCGAAAATCTATTTTCTAGAATAGATTTTGTGAAAACATATGATAGTTGAAGATCAGTTAAAATAAACTTAATGCAACTATATTCTGAGCCAGTGGTAGATAATGCAACGCTAATTCTCAATATCAACAATAAGTGTAAAATATATGCATCATCAAACAAATGTACTATGTACTCCACAATATCAATCGAATTGGTTCAAAATTTGAATTTTTTAGCAAAGTCATCTATGTCAAACAAAGGCAAAGTCAATTACATGGAACAAAGGCACACATGACTAAAAATTCTCCAACCAATGATTTTTTAGTCGTTATTAAAGGCAATGAATGTAGAAAAGTAATTATCGAACATAGACAATCGACCATTATTTTTTGAAAATTCAATCCATTTGAAACCACTATCTGAAAACTTTAGGTCCATAATTTGATTTAGCACTGAACCTAGAAGATTCAAATATTTAATATTGCCAATCGACAAAATTAATTTCAGAACAAAATGATAAATCGATCAAAAGTTATGTCTGAAATACTACAACTTGTTTGCATAAATCAAAAATAATTTTTAAGTAATATGCTAACATGATTACTGTTTTTCAAGTTTTTATAAAACGAATCAGCAAAAGATCAAAACATTGATGCTGTAGTGTTAACAATTAGCTTTTCAGAACTTTAACCAAAATTTGGAGTAACAACGTTCAAGTTATGATCAATTTACTATACCTGTGTTAAAATAATTCTGGAATGATAATCAACAATATTACCGATTTAAAATCTATTTTTTAAGGATTTTTGAAATGAATTGTCGAAAACACAAAGAACGAAAATTGTAGAACTCTCTATAAGGTTTTCAAAACATCTACAATTTTATAAATTGAAATATCAGAGTAGTAATTCTAGTCAAAACATTACAGTTGTGTTGGGAAGTTTTAAAACAATCTTCAAATAATATACTAAATGATTTGCAGTTTTCCATCGGTTTAAGTTCAAATTCTGGGAATATACAAAATATAAGTCTTATAGGATTCTCTGTCTATTTTCCATAACATCTTGAATTTTTCAAATCAAAGTTACGGAGCTCAAGATATGGCAATTATACTACAAAAATGTAAAAAAATATAATTCACAAGAAGAAGAGAAAAATAAGGTTTAGAGATCATACGTTTACTTACCTTTGATGTTGTATTCTTGTTGACCATTTTTATGCAAAGTACGAAGATCTCCACTTCATTTTTCTAGACAAAGGAACATTGGAATTATTTCTCATCAAACATATATAGAACAACTAAAAGTCTTCTACTATTGTAGTTGTTCTTTAGCCCATTTTTGAGCCTAAAAATTAGAAGGAGCGAGTGGCCTCATTAGGTTCATCGTCATTGCCGATTTATTCTAGCATCGAACACAAATTTGTCTCTTTCTTCTCACTGTTGGTGTTATCCTCTTCTTCTTCACTCTCATCCCAGGTCGATGTGAAACTCCTACCCTTCTTCTTCTTTCCTTTGTCAAGTCGATTCAGTGGACAGTTTGGTTTGATATGACCTAGCTTCTTACATCTATGACATATGATTTCTTCCATGGAATCATCCATTACTTTTGCAATGTTGGTTATTATTCATTGGTATATTACTGGATTTCCATGCTTTTCAGTCCATGTTTTGAATCGCTTCATCAATAGTGCTAACTTAACTGTGACAACTCACACCTCCCAACAAAACGATCCAAAGCCTGGGGTGACTTTCGAACTCGCATCAATGCTGAGAAGCATGAGCTGTCTGGGTTTTTTAAAAACATTGTAGAGACTAAAGATAAACAAATATGATATAAGACATTCTACACTTTTGGATCTCACATCGGAAGGCAACAAAGTATAAATATAGTAAATAACAATCTCGGAAAATATCTCAAAACAAGTCTCATAAAACAGTACGTAGTCCAATCCAGAGTACATAGAAATATGATACACGGTCTAATAAAATACCAAGTACCGAACAAGATAGATAGTTACATAGAGAGTAATATAAAATGACAACCAACTCCAATGATGAGCTCGCCTCTCACGCACTGATCATGGGCCTATCACCTACTGCCCTGTCCTCTTATGGTGGGGAAAAAGGAAGGAAAATGGGTGGGTTAGACAAAAGTCTGGTGGATGAGTACATTATTAATATATGGTGATCACATGCAGTTAACTTTAATAATACTCTATGTGACCTAGGGTGTTATACAAGTTTCCATGAACTAACAGGTTTCTTTACTCAAGGGGTTTAACTAAATTCACACCTACACTACCTACTTATATAGGCTCATACTTAGGATCGAACAACTAATCGAACCTCTATACAATAACGATCAACAAATAGCTACTAGAACGATTCTACATAGGATTACCCTACAGTTTCTATCATAGGACTAAATTTCCCACAACTATGGCTACCCGTAACCCCGTTACGCATTGAGGGGGAGCCCGCGATGCCAACTTACCAGTGTGTCTCATCGTATGCATCCATGTCCACCTCTCAATGGTAACGTAATTGCCTCTTATTGCACGCACCGAGATCCAACAACAACATAACATCACGTCGCGTCAGAATCTGTGAATATTAAGGAACTCCTATTGTGTTGGGCCCACACTCTTCATCACGCATCAACCAGTGTAATGCATTCACCATAGAACCTCCTGTGGGTGCTATTTACGATAGAATTGCCCCCAGTCACATATCGGTCCCTACTGGATAAATAGCATTTAACCAGCTTCGCAACGTCCTAGTGTTACCTCATAGGGAACTAACTTCCCTATGCCCAACATCCATATTATATATATGTACATGCACACACTAATGCCTTTATTTAAAATAAATAAACCTGGTGCGTAGGCCAAGGTTCAGGCTACGCTCCTGGAATGCCTACCAGTCGACTACTATATACTAGGGAAATCGACTGCTTGTCGTCAATCGCTCTATATAGTGCGGTCGGCCGATTGCAGTGAAATTTTAGGGTTTTCGTGTTCTTTAGATTTTGATAAATTTTTGTTTAATTTTTGTTGTTCTCTAAAATACTAGTTTACCGTAACTTACAATTTTTAGGTTTGTGTAAATTCAAGGTTTCACTAATTCAAATCCTTAATCAGTTTGCATTTACAATGCTTAGCTTAATTTAGTGTTAACATCAAATTATATTAACTGATTCAGAAAAGGATTAGAGAAGGGGTTTTAATCCATATCAATTTCTATTTGACAAGCATACTCAATTTAATTGTTATTTGTTAACCCGCCTATTGGCAAGGCAGTATATATGCAGATTTAACCCAACAGACTTCACAATTATCGAGTGCAGAGTGATGATTGTGGGGTTCGAAAGTCAGCTATAGATAATAACATGAAGCCAGGATTAAACGTAATTGGTAGAAAAACGATGCAGGGTGCTTGAAATATGAATATTGGCTTGGAGAAGGAAGGATCGGCATAATTTGGATCGGCATGATATGGATCGACATAGCTCGGATCAGCTTGGATGGACAAAGTTTGGTTCGGCATAGTATGGATCGGCATAGTATGGATTGGCGTAGCTTGGTTCGGCAAAGCATGGATCGGCGTTGTTTATAATGGATGGATCGACCCTGATAGTAATCTAAGGGGTCGGCATATTGGAATTTCATGATATGGATCGGTATGGCACACACTGGAAGGAGTTGGATCATCACAATACCCTAAAGCATTAGGGATTGGCGTAGCAACCTAAGTGCCATGGATTGGCATGCCTTAGAGGGATTGGCATACATTCCAGGCTACATCGGGAAGAATCGGCATATATTCATGGATCAGGAAGGTTCGGCGTCCCTTCATGTGGAAGGATTGATCGCCATATCTTCATGGAGGAGATGGATCAGCACGCTTCGTGGAGGATGGATCGATGTAGGATATTGGAAGGAGATGGACTGGCGTAGCGATATGGAAAGGGAAGGATCGACATGAAGGACTCCCCAAAGACGCTCGGCCTTGAATTGGATGAAGGAAAAAGGATTGGTAGTATGTTAGTCGATCGATACTTATGGACGAATCATGCATGCCGATCATTATGGTGGGCCTATGTAGGTGAGAAGGCTTTGTAGCCGAAGTTTTGCCTATAAATACATTAAGCTTAGCTTCAGAAAGGGGACCTTGATTCTGTTTCTCTTCATCTTCTACCTAGGGGATACTTTGCATTTTTATTCTGGAATTTTGGATTGTAACTGTAATCAAACTTTAGTAGGATAAAAATGATTGTTCTGGAGTGGACGTAGACCAGAGTTAGCCGAACCACTATAAATCTTGTCTCTTTTACTTACTTTCATTTTAATTTGATTATTCTTCATATTATATTCTCTATATCATATACTATCTGTGATCTTTGGCTGGATACTGGTGCTTCCACGTATAATTGGGTGTTGGTTGTTAATTTTGACACCAACATTATTCAACATAAGGTTTAGGAAATATAGTATTTTATTTAGTTTCTAACATCCTAAATCATATAGGGTATACCAAAATAAACTACATACAAATCATCATATTAGAAATGTGCCCACCTACCTCAAATCCAAGTCTTCCTTCAAATTTCCATCGAGAATCTCTACCTCATCATTAGTTGTTTGCCTGATTTGATATTCTTTGATTTCTCTTATTTATTCTCATTTATTTTGAAGAATTTTATAAGTGGAGGAGAAAAGGATTTGGTAAAGTTTTGGTATACCGATAAATTTTTAATGAATTGGGGTTTGGTTAGCTTTGTAATTATAGGGGTTTTTGTTGGGACCGGGCCAGCCCGCAATGGAAGAAATGAGTGAATTTTCAAAAAATTTCCATTTGGATCTAACTTGGGCTTATGAAATCTAAATTCATTTAGATCTTATCTAAATTTTCTTTTAAATAAAATCTTCATTTTATTTGGTTGGTTTGAAAAGATTTGAATTTGGTATTTTCATAAATTAAAATATATCAAATATACTCTTATATATGCATTTTTATATGACTGTTACTTGTTCAATTTAATTTAGAGAAGAAAACCTTTCATTTCCTTCTATTGACTTATTCAATTAATGAGGGTATGTGTGGTTTTAATTAGAGGGAGAAAACTTTTCATTTCTTTCCTTTAATTAAATTGAATAATTTATTAAAAGACATTAATGATATTTACATAGATTAGAGTATATTAAATATAATCTTATATATGTATTTGTGTGTGAATGTTATTTGTTAAGTTTAATTTGAGAAGTAAACCTTTCATTTCCTTCTCTTAACTTATTCAATTAATATGAGGATGTATTGTTTAATTAGAGAGAAAAAACTTTTAATTCCTTTTCCTCTATTAAATTGAATAATTATTAAATGACATTAATGACCAAAATATACTTAGCAAATGTTGAGAATATATCTAAATGTACTCTAGAGTAAATAGTGTAAGTGCAACACACCATATTGTGCACATAGATGATGTTTCCTTCGTATTGAAAAACCTTGTGGATCGTATATTATCTAACTTGTGTATGATATGCAAGTGTATAAGTTAATGCAATAGTATACAACAAACAGTAAAGTATAAAAAGCGTGCAAACCAGAGTTTTTATACTAGTTCGAACCTCCCATCCTACGTCCAGTCCCGAAGCTCCCCTTCGAGAATCCTTTGAAAAAATTACCCTTACTTCGCCCGGAGGATAGACTAATACAAAAGTATCTCTGACAATCTTATGTTCCAAATAACACAGTTTTTGACTTATTGTAAAAATCTTCCTATGATCTCCTTTTGAGTATATGAATATGATTGCTTTGAGTTGTAGGAAGTGATTTAACCAAAAATTTATTTTAGATTGAGAGTATGTGAACAATGTATATGTAAGAGAGTGTTTAGAAATCAAGAGAGTAAAGAATATATTAATTCAAGTTAGAGATTTCTACTTCTCAATCAAAGTGATATTTATAGATTCAAAAAGGTGCAGATGAAGAGTTGTTACTATTTGAGAAAGTCTATTTATTTTAATGGCTACAAACTTTCATTGAAATGTGATTTCCTTTTGTTTCAAAACAGAAGTGTCTTTACAGATTTGACAGTTTTTGCCCATGACAGATGTCTGTGGTAAAATCCTCAGAGTTTGTAACTTTTTTAAATTTTTAACCCAAGAATTGTCACAGATGTCTGTAGTTTTATCTCAAACGTATGTGAGGTGTAAAAACAATTCTTCACCTTAATTTTGATGTACATGAAATTGTGTGTGACCGTGTATGCATATACTCAAGGTGACCTTAACAATATTTTATCTAGGACTCTTTTGTAGTAGAATAACCTTAGTATGGTCAATGAATCTTCGTTTCTCTTTGAGTCACAATATCTTCGAGCATGGTGTCCTCTTGTAGCATATACCTACAATTTTGATAAGGTCTATATATGTATATGATTGTATAGTTGTTATAATTGAAACATAAATTGGAGATTCTAACAATCTCTCTCTTTTTGATGATGACAACTATATAATCAAAAATCAAATATATAGTCAAATATTAACTATATAATCAAATATCAACTACAAAATGGAAGTATTATTATGTTTGTTTTCCCCTATGTATATGCGTCTCCCCTATGTATATGCATAGATTTCTCCCTCTTTGTCAATTATCAAAATGGAGGGAAACGATATAAGATACAGAGATATTAAATATTCATAGCATGATATCACTTCAGATCATGGAAAAATCAAATATGAAAGTTCAAAATAAAATTAGAAACAATTGTAACAGAAGTTGTAAATAAGAAAACAAACAAGCATAAGAGTTGCAAAATAAAAGAAAACTCTAATTGTACTGATTTTGAGAATAAGATAAGCCTCCGTAGTTCTCGTAATACTCCCAGTAAGAGGATGGATCCTGCTCATATGTACTTGTCCATTGCATTTGGTCATTGTACTCCTCATCTTCATTAATTGAAAGGCATTGAAATGCCATGTATGATTGTTGTTGAAAATGTGGAGTATCAGACACATACATTTCATCATTGTCTTCTTCTTCTTCCGTAGTTTGTGCGTGAATAGGAGTCTTCCCTCGGTCACCTCTATCATGTGACGTACCTTCGGGCGAGGCTTGAGAGCGATAAACTGGTGTTTTAACCCGAGAAGGAGGTGTTAGGGAAGGCTAAGATGATAAGCGTGATGAAGATCGACCACGTACTTTGCGCATCACTTTGCCTAAAGTGGAGACCACTTTGTCTAAAGTCTTCTCCATCTTTGTCATCCTAGTGGAGAAAGAATGTTCCAATCCAGTCACCTTTCTGGTTAAAGCTCGCTGATTGGCCGTGATCATTTTTTTGTTTTTGATTGCCAAATCACGAAGGGATTCGTTTGGCATTGGTTCAATGTGAACTTCTTTATTTCAGAGTCCGAAAAATATTCAGTACCATGACTAGAGGAAGGTGGTTATTAGGAAGGATGAGAGAAGTAGGTTTGCTGAGGAGCGCTAGTTAGAGGAGGACCATGATGTTCTCGTTGATATTGTTGTTGAGTCTATTGGTTGAAGGGGATGATACGAGGTGGGCTTTTGGGAAGATGCATCAGTGATATATATCGTGGACCACTATCTTTTGTTGGAATTTCTTTGTATCGTGATATGTACGAAGGAACTCCAAGATTTTGTAAGATGCGCATTAATACAGAGCATATATAATGGAACGACGATGCTGAGACCAAAAACCTTTAACTTGGTCATGAATAAATTTTGCCCAATTAACCGGTAGGTGACCAAATATTGCATACAAAGCTCTATGTCATTGGGATAAATTTGCTCGTGACTACCTAAAAGGGGAATTATTGTGTTAATTACCATTCGATTTAGTAGTCTAGCACGCAGGCGAAGGTAAATGAATTTCCATTGTGGCATTCTGTCTTTCCCGTATTTGATGGGTAACTTCATCCCTAGGTAGAAGACTGTGATCCGGTATATCCGTTAAGTTAATCCGCTCATAAGAACATCCTAAAATATGACCAACCGTATATACATGAATTTTAACTTCTTTTCCGTAAACACTTGACCACAACCAACCATCATCGTTCTCCAGATTCCAAATCTTCGTATTACATATATTGGAGTAGAAGAGGCAAATATCTAGAGGATCAATGATTACCTTATTTGCATTATAGCTAATTAAGTTGCCGCAACCGACATCCATAGTAATTCCTAGAATTTCATATTCCATCACATTACCAAGGCGATAAAAAGGACCAGAGTGGATCTTCTTTTTAGAAAGCGCCTCAAATCGTTTGATTGCATACAGAGCCATTGGTTAATGTAAGCTTGCGTGACTGGGGCTTGAGAGGAGGAGGAAGATTGGCCTTGCTTTCGCTTTTTAGAGTTGGTAATCTTCTTGGGAGCCATTGATTGAAGAATTTGAATGTTTTAAAAACTAGGGTTTCAGAAATTAGGAGTTGAAATGGAGGTAAAGTGAAGAGAGGGGTAAAGTTGTTTATATATGGCTGTTGGAAAGTTGTTGCCGGAGCAGTGACAGACATCTGTGAGGGAGTCACAAACGTCTGTGGCTTTAGTAAAAATGAGGCAGAGAGAATCGACAGATGTGTGTGATGGTTCCACAGATGTCTGTGGCTATAGAGGATTCAAACAGAGAGTCTTGACAGATGTTTGTGAGGTTTCCACAGACGTCTATGGCTACAAGGAAAATTTACCCATAACTGGTGACAGACGTCTGTGATATATTCACAGACGTCTGTGATATGTAATTTCTGTCATATAGAGAAATTTTTTAATATCGATGAAAATTTTATTAAAATTTTAATATAATAAACAGTATACATACCAAAAATTAATAAATAAACATAATTTAGTGTAACATAAGTTTTAGTTTTCGTTAGAGAATTCAAAATTACCGATTTGTTGTATATCCCATGAATTTGGTTCAACTTTTGTATCGTCAAGTAATGGCTTTAGTGGAGACTAACTTAGACGAGCTAGAGTGTCAATCCAAGCTTGGTTTGACGGTCCCGGTTTGCACAGATTTCTCGGAGTAATGTTATGTGCTTTCGTAGAAGTTTCTTGTAATCGAGGAGACTTTTGATGTATGCAATTTTTTTGTTGGTGAATGACCACAAATTTCTAGAATAAACTTTTTGAGAAAATTTAGATGAGATCCTTGATGTCGTTGCTCGTAATACATTTCATGTTGAACGCCAATCATTTCTTGTTGATAGTGATATATCTCATCGACTTTGTTGGTGAGAGATGTTGATTTTAGATCAATAGATCGTTTAGCTTTCTTTTCTTTAGGAGAAAAGCCAGTGTGGTATGTTGGTGATGCAACAATGTTTAGAAAGACTGAACGAGTTGATGTTGGTGTGGATTTAGTTGGTGATATGTAAGTGCTATCTGACAAAGGGGATTTATAATCGATAGTTGAATAGGTGGAGTCGTGATCGGAAGACATTGTATATTTGCTTTAATAATTTTGTGTTTATTTATTTTTTAAGTAGAACATTACCTGAAAGATAAGATTTTGCTATATTTAGAAAATAAGTTGAGGAAAATGAGTTAAGTCAAAAGAATTTAACAGATACTAGTTTGTTTTTAAATGGTTGTTATTTTAAAAAAATTATGTGGTTGTTGTTAATTCTAAGTTATAAAATTAATTGTTCAGTTGAAATTGCATATAAGCTATTACAAATTTAAGTGAACAAAATATTATTTCTATAACTTTAGTTAACCAATTCATTATATGAACAAATTCCTAGAGCCCGTCTTAACTTAATAAAAGTTAGTTCACTTAATGGTTTTGTAAAAATATCAGCTATTTGATTTTCGGTATTAACAAATTCAAGAGTTATTATTTCTTTTTCAACATATATCTCAGAAAATGGTGACGAATATCTATATGTTTTATTCGTGAATGATTAATTGGATTTTTAGATAAATTTATAGCACTAGTATTATCGTAATATATTAGAGATTTGTTTATTATTTTTCCACAGTCTTTAAGTGTTTGTTGCATATATATTACTTGAGCGCAAGCTAAGACAGCCGAAATATATTCGGCTTCACTTGTTGAAAGTCACAATTTTGCTTTTTACTAAACCACGAAACTAACAATTGCCCAATAAAGTGACATGTGCCACTTGTACCTTTTCTATCTGTTACATCCATCAAAATCCGCATCACTGTAAGATACAAGTTCAAACATATTGCCTTTTGGATAAAATAGACCATAATCTTTAGTATTGGTTAAATATCGTAAAATCCGTTTAACTTCCCGATGATGTGATTCTTTAGGTTGTGCTTGAAATCTTGCACATAAACAAACACCCATCATAATATCTGGTCTACTAACGGTTAAGCATAGTAAGGGTCCTATCATAGTATGATATAGTTTTTGATCGAACTCCTTTCCATGTTCATCTTTGTCTAGATGAGTAGTAGTACTCATTGGAGTGGGTTTACTTGATTTAGTTCCGTTCCAAAACGTTTTAGTAATTCTTTACAGTATTTTTCTTGATTTATAAAAGTTTCATTATTTAATTTTTTTATTTGTAATCCTTAAAAAAAATTCAATTCACCCATATGAGACATTTCAAATTCGTTTGTCATTATTGTAGAAAATTCATTACATAAATTTTCGTTAGTATATCCAAATATAATATCATTAACATAAATTTGAACAATTAATATATCCTTATGTTCTCTTTTAATAAATAATGTTGTATCTATTTTACCAATTTGAAAACTGGAATTAATTAAATGTGATTTTAATCGATCATACCAAGCTCGAGGTGCTTGTTTTAAACCATATAATGCTTTTTTAAGTTTAAAAACATGATCTGGATATTTTTCATGAACAAATAGTGGTGGTTGTTCTATGTAAACACTTTCTTCTATAAAACCATTTAAGAAAGTACTTTTAATATCCATTTGAAATAGCTTAAAGTTATGATGACACGCAAAAGCAAGTAATATTCTTATTGCTTCAAGACATGCCACAGGTGCAAAAGTCTCTTCATAATCAATTCCTTCTTCTTGATTGTATCCATGTGCCACTAATATTGCTTTATTACATATAATATTTCCATATTCGTCAACTTTGTTTTTAAAAACCCATTTTGTTCCAATTACTGATTGATCATTTGGCCTTCTTACTGGTTCTTAAACATTATTTTGTTCAAATTGATTAAGTTCTTCTTGCATTGCTAAAATCCAGAAATCATCATTTGATGCTTTCTTGTAAGTTTTTGGTTCAAAATTAGATATAAATGCTACATTACTCATTTGATTTATTTGTCTTCTAATTGAAACTTTGTTATCTAGATTTCTAATTATGTTATCAATAGGATGATCTTTTAAAATATGGGTTGGTGATTTCAAATCACTGTTATTTTGATTATCATTATTATTTTCAATCATAATTTCAATGGCTTTATTTTAATTAGCGTCAAAAAATGTCTTCATCGTCTTTATTTATATTTTTAAAGTTTTCATCAAACGAGACATGAAGACTTTCCTCTATAACAATTTTTTGTTTGTTAAAAATTATGTAAGCTTTACTTTGATCGGAATATCCAATAAAAATTCCTTCATCGGCTTTTGAATCGAATTTACCAAGATTATCTTTTGTATTTAGAATAAAGCATTTTGATCCAAATACTTGAAAATATGATACTTTTGGTTTCTTTTTGTAGAACAGTTCATAACATATTTTTAGTCATAGGTCTAAGAATTACATGATTTAATACGTAACATGAAGTAACAACTGCTTCGGCCCAAAAATCCTTTGGTAAGCCACTGCCATTTAAGAGAGTTCGAGCACATTCTTACAAGGTGCGATATTTTCTTTCAACTACTCCGTTTTGTTATGGTGTTTGTGGAAATGAAAAATTATGAGTAATTCCCTTTTTATTACAAAAGTTTGTAAATAATTCATTTTCGAATTCTCCACCGTGATCACTTCTTATACTTTTTATTTTTAAATCCATTAGAGTCTTAATTATTTTAGCAAAAATTTTAAACATTTCGAATGTATCACTTTTATATTTTAAAAATAGCGTCCAAGTATATCTTGAAAAAACATCTACAATTACAAAAACATATTTATTGTGATTTATCGAACGTACTTGAGTTGGACCAAATAAGTCCAAATGAAGTAATCCAAGATGTTGTTTAGTAGAGATTTCCTTTTTAGATTTAAACGATCTTTTCTTTAATTTTCCAAGTTGACATGCATCGCATAGATTTTTAACTTTGAAATTTATTTTAGGTAATCCTCTTACCAAATTGTTTTTAGCTAGTTTGTTTATATATTTGAAATTTATGTGACAAAATCTTTTATGCCATATCCATGGATCATCATGATTCACGGTTAAGCATAAATCATTATTATGATTAATATTCATGTTTAGAATATTAATATTTCAATTTCTTGTTCCTTCAAAAATTAAAGTTTTATTTTGATCAAAGATATTGCATTTATATTTTTCAAAATCGATTTTAAATCCCTTATCGCATAATTGGCTTATACTAAGTAAATTATGTTTTAAGTTTTTAATTAATAAAACATTTGAAATAATAGGAGAAGTAGATATACCGACATTGATGACGTTTCCAATTCCGATAACATATCCTTCGGAATTATCCCCAAAAGTGATCGTGCCACTGTCCATGTAAGTGATTTTTGATAGCATGTGTGCATTTCTTGTCATATGTTTGGAGCATCCAGTATTGAGTATCTATTTTTCCTTAATATTAATTTTGCTTTTAGGTACCTGCAAAATAATAAAAAGTTTTAATTGGTACCCACTTTCTTTGTTAGGGTCTTATGTGTTAGTAGGAGAAGGTAGCCATACCCATGAGGGTTTGGAACCTTCAAAGATGTAATTTTCATTATGAACTATATCTTTTAGATATACATCTATGTGTTTTTGTCTAGTTATTTATTTTAGGAATCCATATTTTAATAATTTTTGTTCCCTTATTTTCATATTTAGATTTTGTTTTTCTAAAATTTGCATATAATGTACTATACTTCTTAAATCTTTAATTATTATTAGAAACCAGATTATTTCTGAAATGTTTATGAATTTTTTCATTAAATCCTAATCCCTTCCTATTTCCTAATAGTTTTGAAATCTTTATCAAATTATCTAGATTTTGCTTTCCTTTATTAAATTTTGAAACATTATTAGTAATTTTATCTAATTTATTTTTGAGATCAGAAATTTCTATATTAGCTAATTCTAAATTTCGTTTTAAGTCGTACTTTTCTTTTTCAAGTTTATAATTCTCTATATTGTTATTCTCTATATCATGTGTTAAAGTAGCATTTTGAGATGATAATTTTTTACATTCTTTTTGTGCTAATTTTAATTCTTCTTCTAAAATAGTTTTCTCGTCTTTTAACAATCCAATTTCTAATTCAGCTCTATTTAATTTTCCCACATTTTCTTTACTTAATTTTTTTAATTCTCTATACTTGTCATCTAATTCTATACTAATTTTAAGAACTTCATCATATGTTAATTCAGGATGTACCTCATTTGTGCTAGCCATGAAGCAAACATTTGCTTGTTCTGAGTCATTGTCGTTATCTGATGTTGAGGAAGAGTTTGCTCTTCTCTTTTTCTTGAAATTTTCGATTTTGTTTTTCTTTCTATCATTGTTGAGTAGTGGACTGTCTTTCTTCATATGGCCAAATTTATCACACCCGAAGCACTTTATGATTTGAGGAATTTGTGTTACTGTTGTTTTGAAATTTTCTCATCTTTTTGAACTTCATGAACTTATTGTAATTTTTGGCTATGAAAACAATCTCATCTTCTTCCAAGTCGGAGTTTTTGCCTGAAAAGCGATGTTTTTCCTTTCTTGATTTTGTACTTTTCTTGCCTGTAAATTAGCTTCATACGACATCAGATTTCCTATTAACTCTTCGACTTTGAGTTGGGAAAGATCGTCAGCTTCTTCGATGGCTAAAACTTTTTTCCCATTCATTTGTCAAAGAGTTCAAAATTCATGTGACTAAATCAAAATCAGTGAATTTGAATCCTAGTGCCATAAGATCATGTTATATAGTTTGAAATCTAGCATACATGTCAATAATTGACTTATTTGATTTTATTTTAAAAGATGAAAATTGATTTTGTAGAATAGAAATTTTTGTTTGCTTAACTTTGTTTTTGCCTTCATGGGTAATTTGTAATGTACGCCTTATATCATAAGCAATAGTGCAAAGCATGACTCGTGAAAATTCATTTTTATCGAATGAGCAAAATAAAACATTTATAGCTTTGACATTGTCAGATGCCTCTGCTTTTTGTGCATCGGTCCATGTGCCAATATCAATGTTAGGTGCTTCATATTTATTTTGAGTTGCTAGCCATATTTTTAATCCATTTGCTTCCATAAAAATTTGCATGCGTGTTGACCATTAAGCATAATTAGAACCAGTAAATAGTGGGAGACAAGCAGTTGATTGACCTTCCTGAAATGTACTTGCCATTTTAGTGATTTCAGTTATGTGTTACTGTAGATTGAAATGACCTTGCTCTGATACCAATTGAAAAACCTTGTGGATCGTATATTATGTAACTTGTGTATAATATGCAAATGTATAAGTTAATGCAATAATAGATAATAAAGAGTAAAGTATAAAAAGTGTGCAAACCATAGTTTTTATACTGGATCGGACCTCCCGTCCTACATCCAGTGCCGAAGCTCCCCTTCGGTACTTCCTTTAAACAAATTACCCTCACTTTGCTCGGAGGAATATGCTAATACAAAAGTATCTCTAACAATCTTATGTTCCAAATAACACAGTTTTTGACTTATTATAAAAATCTTCCTATGATCTCCTTTTGAGTATATGAATATGATTGCTTTGAGTTGCAGGAAGTGATTAACCAAAATTCTATTTTGGTTATAAAAAGTTGAGAGTATGTGAACAATGAATATGCAAGAGAGTGTTTAGAAATCAAGAGAGTAAAGAATAGATTAACTCAAGTTAGAGATTTCTACTTCTCAATCAAAATAGTATTTATAGATTCAAAAAGGTGCAGATGAAGAGTTGTTACTATTTGAGAAAGTCTATTTATTTTAATGGCCGCAAGCTTTCGTTGAAAGGTGATTTCCTTTTATTTCAAAGCAGAAGTGTCTTTACAGATTTGACAGTTTTTGCCCATGACAGATGTCTGTGGTAAAATCCTCAAATGCTATGACTTGTTAAAATTTTTAACCCGAGAATTGTCAAAGACATCCGTGATTTTATCTCAGACGTTTGTGAGGTGTAAAAACAATTTTTCACCTTAATTTTGATATACATGGAATTGTGTGTGATTGTGTATGCATATATACTCAAGGAGACCTTAACAATATTTTATCTAGGACTCTTTTATAATAGAGTAACCTTAGTATGGTCAACGAATCTTCGTTTCTCATTGAGTCTCAATATCTTCGAGCATGGTGTCTTCTTGTAGCATATACATGCAATCTATAAGTAAGATTTTCCAAAAAGGTAAAACGTAGCCTCAAGCCTCATACCCGGTAATGACTAAAATAGGGGATATGCTTAAGGGCTATGTGGTTTGCTACCATTAGGGTATGGTCATCACTTATATCTAGATCGATATTTTTTGATTAAGTATGATGTGGCCACGGAAATGGTTTGTCAAGGACAACCGGGGTGATGACATATTTGGTACAAATCCATTAAGGATTAGGTTGGTCCTAATTTGCAGGGGGTGCATGTGAGACCCTCGGTATATTTCCTCTAGAGATGTTGTGGCAGGTAGTACCCAAATAGCATTGTCATTGATAGAATCCATTTTCCAATGCGTTCCTTACGGACTTAGTTGTATACTAAATATGCCATTGGATATAATTAATGTAACCATTCCAGCTATATTATACATTTATTTTCAACCCTAGACATTATTATAATATCACTGGATTTTCTAATAAAAATGGTTTTGTTATCGTAAGGTAAAAACGCATCTATGTTTATATGTAACCTGGTCTTATGAGATACCTTTATTTTGAAAGGTTTTATAACATGAAAATAATCCATAAGATTTGAGTTTCTCATGCTTGTTTGCCATACTGATCCGGGTGTTATTTTCTTATAATGCTTGGGTCAGCCCAGAGTATATTCTATATTATATACGGACGCTTGGAGCTTCAAGAGACGAGCTAGATGCCGCTAAGAATTATTTGTGTATTTTAATTTCTATTGCATTACTTGTTTGTATCTATCAACATTTGTGATGACATGTTTTATAACTGTCCAGGCTGATGATTGCTTAGTTCACTCTGATTGTTGTATGTATATTAAAAGTTTCTTTTTGTAAAGATCATTTGGATATTATATATTACCAATCACGATGTGAGATTCTATTCTATCTTTTCTTTCTTTTACCTGAAAAATTTGTCTTTCTGGCACTTGGATAATCGGCACATAAATACCTTGGATGTATTAGTGTCGACTTCCGAGGGTCAAAAAGGCGGGTCATTACATAACATCATTAGCTTGAGTTTGCTCAAAAACTACAGAGTATGAAAATAATTTATTAATATATATGGTAGAGGACAATAATATATTGAAGATTTATAAACTTCAATATATTATATTGAGTGATATTGACTTATGGAATAATGTATTTCTAACGAAATACCCTCGTGATACAAATGTCAGATACATCGGAAATCATGGTATACGTACATTTACATATATATTTATCCCTTAAGTCTGTTTGGGTTTCTTTAATATTCCACCTTTAGTTTATACATTCATATCATATAAGTTTAATTATTATATAACTTTTATATTTCATATTACTTATATAATAGTCTTATGTATAATATTATATTAATTAAATCTTATTTAATTAATTTTAAATAATTAGCTCTTTAATTAATTTTATATTAGTATTCCAATAAAACTTTTATATTATACATGTCTACCATAACCTTTATAGTATATACTATATAATTTATAGTAATACCTATGTATCATATACACACACATAAAATAACCTTTACAATATAACACATATATCTTGTACATATATATTTTTATTTTATGAATTAACCTTTAATTAATTTATTTAATTAAACAATTTTAATTATACTATATTAATTTCAAATTTTATCTTATATACATACACATACACTTTAAAATAATACAGCATATATCAACGTATTTAATACATGCATATAAGTATTAATTAATTAACTCATTTAATTAATTTATTTTATTAACCTTAATAATAAATTTTAAATTTTGAAATTAATATTTGTAACGACCCGACTTCCTATGCCCAGAAAGTCGCATCATTATGAAGAAAGAAAGGGGTAGAAAATAGAAAAGAAGAGAAGAAAGAAAGAAACAACAACAACGATCTCACAGCGGAACGAATAAGTTATATTAATAACATAAACTATTACATAGTATACAACACTTATCAGAGTTTACACAACTATACAACACATACTAGACAGTTATAAACATCTGTCTAGATATTACAACTCAAATACAATACAAGACTCTAACACAGATATCAACACAGCGGAATACTATATCTACGAACGCCGAAGCCTCCTGCTCCATTGCTCCTCCACAATTCGTCAAAGCTAAACCTGAATCCCTTGGCTACTCGTAAAAATTTGAGTACCCAAGAGTTTATAAAACAGAAATAAACACTTGGGTCAGACATGGGTCTGGTGTGAGTAAACGGGTTAAAATTATTTAACTTCAAAACCTTTTGAAAACAAAGGTATCACGTAAGACTTCCCACACATAAACATGGAAAAGTTTTTACCTTACGCTAACCAAAACATTTGATAGGAAATCCAGTTATATTATAATAGGGTCTAGGGTTTTCAAGTAAAATACAGAAATAGCTGAAATGCTTACATCTCACATTCCAACATAGTTGGGCACAACTAATACGTACGGCACTTATTGGAGTTTGGATTCCATACAATGGCAGGGCTACTGGGGTACCGCCCGTCACAGTACGTGGCCTAGATCACCGTACCGAGGAGTACGCCCGCTCCCCTGCAACACAAAGCCGGAACCATCCCTTACTGGATAATTCCGAACAAGATAATCCCGTAGTTGGCGCGACCAACCACACACTAAGCCGAATAAAAGAAAAGGGACCTCTAGACAGGGATCTATCTTGCTCTCAGTGGGTGCTACCCACGAAGCCTTGCTGCACCTCCCCTGTTTTAGCCATTCCCGGTTGATGAGGCTTGAGGTTACGATTACCTTTATTCAGAACATATCACTTAGAATGCTCATCGTCCGCCTGACGATGTGCTGAAAGCATTCAATCCATATAAGTTCGTTCCGGGTTCGAACGAAACCGAAGGCATTATCTCGTTACACTCGTTTTGGAATCACCCTCAGAGTTAACGACAATAACCCTTGCACTCTGAATCTTCATCTTCACTTGAGATTCACGACCTATCGTTAATTTGGATCGATGTGGTATTCGGGTCTCCAGACCTGGAAATCCGGTATACGGAAACCCGATCCCGGTCTCATCGAAATCCAAAACGTATCTTTTAAGGCCAAGTTGTTTAAAGGTTTACACATTTAAACTTATTCAGGATGATATAAATATATAGATAAATCACATTATCACAATAGATAATTCATATCAACATTTATCTCACAAAGCAGCATATCACATGTCATAGATATCATATCCAAATCATCCAGTATCAATCAAGCACCCAATATCAATCAATCATCCATAAGCAGAATTGATTAATTCCAAATCAATTTAATTAACCTTTAATTAAATTAATTACTATCCTTTAATTACTTGGATTATCTTAATCCTGCTTATTATCATTAATTAATTACAAATTAATTAATTAAACATCTTAGTGATCTTCCTTAATTAATCTTCCTTGATTAATTATACTTTAATTACATTCAAGTAATTATCCTTAACCATATTCAGTAATTAACATTTAATTACTGTCATTAATTACAATGATTAATGAACCTTCATTAATCAATTAACTATAATTAATTTTATTAATCCTCAATTAATTACAATTAATTAATCATACTTCAATTAATTACTTTTATTAATCACCCTTGATTAATTCATTAAATAATTCTTATTAATTAATTAATCTTTTAATTAATTAAATAATTAATTTTAATCAAACCACTTCATTCATTAATTAGTCTTAATTAATCATAATAAGTAATTAACAATTTGTAATTACTTTTCTTAATTAATTACTTCTTAATTATTTATATTAACCTTGATTAATTGATCTAATTAATTATTCTTTAATTACTTTATTTAGTAATTATTAATCAATTTTATTAACAAATAATCCTTAATTAATTACTTTATTAATTAATTACTTTTAAATTAATTACACTTAGTAATTAATCTTAAATTAAACATATTTAATTAATCACATTAATTAATTAACTAAAATAATTAAGTAATTACTCTTAATTACTTACATTTAATTACTTCCATAAGTAATTTCTCTTATCTTAATTACATTCTGTAATTTTCCATTAATTACTTGACTAAGTAATTACACTTAATTAATCATAAGTGATTATCTTTAATTAATTGGACTAATTAATTAACCTATAATTAATTACATTAATTAATTACTCAATTAATCATCACTTAATCTTTAAATTAATTTATTAATTACACTTATTTCCACTAATTACTTCATTAAGTAATTATCCTTAATTACAAATAGTAATTAAGCTTTAATTTAATTATTAATTATCCTTAATTAAACTCAAATTATTTACTTTATTAAAACTCATTTAAAAATCAATTATATAATTAAAATGTAATTTTACTTTAAAACAATTCAAACCCTTAATTTTTATTATACTTAAAATCTTTAAAAATGCTTTTCAAACATGTTTAATTAAATTAAACAATTATTTATCTTTGAAATAATTATCATATTCTTTAAACTTATCTATTTAAAATAAAACTTGAAATCTATTTTGAACATTACTTTATAATTTCTTCAAATATACCTTAAATTTTTGAAACATTCTTATTAAAAATTGTTTTAAATTCTTAAAACTTTGATCTAATATATTAATTTGAAACACTCTTAAAATCTTAATTTTTCATTAAATTTAAAAACTTGTTTTTAAATTTTAAACTTGATTTTCTTTTACAAAAATTTGTTTTACTTAAACAGATAAACACTACAATGTAAATACTCGAGTTACCCTCACTAAAACCCGAGCCCGCCCCTAGATAAACACCCAACCAACTGCTTCGAGTCATCCCTAGCCCAGACTCGAGTACGACTCGAAACACTCTCTTCCCCAATCATCACACTACTTCCAGACATACACCCACGCACACGTCTTCAGCTTCGAGTCGCACGCGAAGAAAACTCGAACCCAAACCTAAGTGACTTCGTCTTCCCAAATCAAACACTCCTGTACACGAACGTGTTCGTGCACACGTACACGTGCACCAACTCCGCCATCCTCTGATGATCGTCACGACCATACTCACCGACCACTCGAATCACCTCGAACACGAATCCAAACCCAGTTCTTCATTGATTACGCCAGAACCCAAAATCGAGTTAAAATCTCGACTACTGGAACCATACATCAACTGAAAACCGCTCCTCCTCATCGCCTCCGACCTCGAGAACACTCGCCAACTTCGCCGCATCTTCACCACACCTCCAGCAATCTTTTCCCCCTATCGCGAACGATTCCGGATCCCCTTATCTCTCGCCATTGCCTCGACAGTCCAGAAGAAGAATACACGAGTTTAAACCCTAGTTTGATCGATTACGATCAATTTAGACATTGGAAAAATTCGATAGTATTTTTCCTATCTCCCCCTATCTACTAGCAAGCTTCGACCAAAGCTACAGCTCCGATCAACACGTTGATCAATGGAAAATCATCAAAAACCCCAACTCGAATAAACCCCAAATTCCCACGATCCATCAAATTAAAAATCATGAAACATATATTAAAAATCATGATTTCCTATTACAATTCCATTTATGCAATCCAAACATGAAATCGAATTCATTAATTTTCGACTTCTTTTTGATATTTACTGTAATTACCAGTTGCTAAATAAATATGTAATATACACACTTGGGTTCATTTAAAAATTTCTATTACATTCATACCATCATATCTTCTTTTGAAATCATAACCTAAATTTGGATATATAAGAAGAATTTGAATTCTTTTGCTTTGTCTTTAAGTCTGTGATCATAGCAGAGACCAATATTCATAAACTCAGGCATATACTCATATCAACAGAGCAGTTTAAAAATATATATTCCAAATGAAACAATCATGCAAACCATATTTCAATATTTCTATCCATATTCATCACATGCATAAATATGAACATAGATTAAAAACTGTTTTTAAGAAAGGTTTACTCACCTATAAACAGAGCAGAGAACAGGGCAGAGCATGTTCCAGGCTTTGAAATTTGATTTGTGAAAACTTTTAAATTTGCTTTTGAATTTCTCTTTGTTGTAATATTGAGTTGATCCTACTGCATGCTTACAAATTGTTGAACTTGCTGTTGATTTGAATGCCTGCTGTTTGATTCTTGTTCAGGTTGAATTAGTTGAAGAATTTGAAAATAGTTGAATGTTTTGCTTGATCTTCTACTTGTTTGCATGATTTCAGGTTGTAGTTGAAAACTGATGTTGAATTTTCTTTTTAAATTTGATTTCAGTTTTTAGGAAGAAGAAGAAAAAGAGATTTGAGAAAGTTTGAACGAAATTTTTTTTCTTTGAACTGGAAAGAAATAACCAGTTTTCTTCTTTAAAACATTTTATTTGTAATATAAGAGAATTAGGCCACTTGTTATTTTGCCAAACACTTGTCAATTATATCACTTAATTTTCTTACATGTGTTATTAAGATAATTAACATGTTTACACATATTTTCTTAAGTGTTTTTAAATAAATTTTATTTAATTTAAATGTAAACATAAACTTACTTTTTAAGTTACTTAATTCATAAATATTAGTTTACCTTTAAAAGAAAATATGCTAAAACTAATTATAAATATAAATAAATTCCTTATTCATGTATTTTAAAGTCTAGAACATTATATAACCATTTAAAATTTAACACTTTAAAGAAAACTAAAATAAAACTTTGATTAAACCCCTTTTTAAACTATCACATTTAAAATAAACAATTGTCTTATATTTTGAAAACAATTGAATTAAATCTAAATTAACCTTTTGAAAATTGTTAAATTATAAAACAAAGCTTTTAAAATCACAATTTATACATATATATTTATCAATAGATTTAATTAAATTTCAAACAATCCCAATTATAACATATATATACATATATATTACAAATTTGAAAATTCATCTTTAATTTAAAACAAAAGATATCCTATTCACAATATATAACAATATATATATTATAAATAGATTAAAACTTTATTAGCTTTGAAAATAAATCTTATCAATATTGCCAGATTAAATATTGATTAACTTTTAAAAGATTAAATTATCAATACATATTATTAAATTTAAATTGCCCAAAAACCCGGGATATCACATTCCTCCCCCCTTAAAATAATTTCGTCCCCGAAATTAAAAGCAAAGTTAATTTAATAATCCAACAAATATTTTAATTTCAAACACAAACCTATCATCCAATTTCTAACAACCAAAGCAACCAATCAAACAATCTAATCTAACTAAATATTCTGATATAAATCAGAATAGACTTCATAATACTACCTCGAGTTTCCCCGAGTATAAATCACCGGAAGACTCGCTCTATAGAAGCTAAACAAACTACACTACTATGATCCAGAGCTCCTCTCTTCTCTAGATCCACCAATCTGAACAAAATATCAGATCATACTCAAGTCTAGCTCAACTTCCAAATTCAACTGAACTGCAGATTCCACACCAGCAATGATGAATCATATACGTACTCCCTCAGAGATACGTGAAATAGAATGAATTCCAGCTATCCAAACTGGCCATTCAATCCTGTAGATAAAAAGAACTACTGCTCTCGAGAACACAGGAAAATCCAAAATACTTTTGGAGCTAACTTTCCAGACTTACCAAATCTTATAGTTCTTTAATCGGAGAAAAACTTAAACAGTTTCCAATTTCCAACTCCGAATTCCAAACTCCGTCTTATATCTGCCTAACTCATCAGACGATCCCGAGCTACCTCATCTTCTTCCGATCAACTTAACCTTTGCTGATGCTTCTTGAAACAACTGGACCAAGAACAAAATGATTTCCAGATCCTATCAACAAGATGATATTCCAAAATCTACTGAAATCCACAAACTCTACTCCACAAGCAATAGAAGACTGAACTTCCTTCTTCCAGATTCCAGAAAATTCTATACACACTTAGAAATTCACATAAACTTCTTGTAGAAATCTGAGGTTACTTCCTTTCTTGCACAGCTACTACCTTTGCTTTCGCTGCACAACTCTGATTTGAAATAGATGAGAATGTCGATGAACTCGAGCACAAACTAGATCCACAAACAAGCGGAAACATTGGTTATCTTAAAGACATAACCAACTTCTCAAAGAATAGACGAGTCCTCGGTCAAGGGTACTGTCTTCAGCTATCCTTGGCTAGAGGAAACTCGAAACTAGAAGAGAAAACACAGATACTCCATAAAATTCTAAGATACTTCACCAAATCCTTCTCTAGGAACCAAATCGATATAAACTAAATCTTTGACCTCTTCGATAACTTTTACTTCTTCTTGAGATGTCTCAATTTCATACAAAAGATTACTCAAGATGAACTCTCAAAATAATCGCAATTCACTTTTGCGATCCTACCTAGTTCGGATTCCAAAGAAACTGTTCTCTCTTTACTAATTAAAACAGCCTTAAACTTTTCCGAACAAGGTTAACCCTTCAAGAAAAACTTCACCATCTACTCAGACTGCTGATAGAAGAACCACAAAGATTCCGGAACCATCGAAGAAACGAACCACACTGCTGCTTCCAAACTCTATCTTGACAGCACACCGAACACTCCGAGCTGCACTGCTATCACAGCTAATCAAGAACTTCTAATCCAAAGGCTTCTCAAAAATAAAATCATCAACAAACCTCTCAACGAATCTCCGAGATGGCAGACATCCAAAAGAAACTCGGGCTTCAAACCAATCGCCAATAACTTACTCTTCTTAAGGGAACAATGAGACCATGTCCGAAGAACAACTAATCGACCTTAGTCCCATACTTCCAAACAGATAAAACTCTCTTACTCGATATCAAAGAATTCCTATACAGCCGAGTCTTTCCTATGGTAGACATCAACTGTTCCTCCAATACCTTCTTAATCTTGCTCCAAAAAGAACACCTCCTTTGGGAACATCCATAGATACTGTGTCTTATCACACAGCTACTCCTTCCTGAAGTCGCCAAGCTACCATCACTTACTTCTGCACAACCGATAGATTTAACTCTAGAAAATCTGCTCACCCGAGCTCAACCAATCTTATATTCCAATAATGGACTCTGAATCTTGAAAAGGATTTTCTTCAGAGATCCGAGACATCCTTACTCCATACTGCCAACTTACTCGAGACGATATTGGGTCTACAGTCTCGATATATACTTTCAACCTCAAACATTTAAACTCCAACTATTGGTAATTGTGTTACACACACTACCACCTTATCTACCTTTATAACTTATATTGGAAAACCCGAACAGGTAACCCAATAAATAGGTAGAAATATATATATATATTTAAAATGATATATATTTTTTTATATAGAAATTATTTTTGGGTAGAATTATTTCATCTACCTCTTTAAAACAATATTGTGTCCGTTGGCCTGGTTCAAGTGTTTAGAGATCCCTATCAATAACGTTAGCTACTCGTATTGACCAGAATCCATATACCACCCTACCGATCAATTAACACAATATAAAACCATTTTACATAACTATCAAATACGCGCTCTCGTATATATATATACTCAGACTCAACAGGTTGCTACAGATCCTATTTCTAATGAACAATCCTTCCGAACCTGGGTATTCACTCAACCTAGTGTTCTGATATTCACTTAACCATAAGCTTAGGCATTCGCTCAACCTATGCTCTGATACCATATGTAACGACCCGACTTCCTATGCCCAGAAAGTCGCATCATTATGAAGAAAGAAAGGGGTAGAAAATAGAAAAGAAGAGAAGAAAGAAAGAAACAACAACAACGATCTCACAGCGGAACGAATAAGTTATATTAATAACATAAACTATTACATAGTATACAACACTTATCAGAGTTTACACAACTATACAACACATACTAGACAGTTATAAACATCTGTCTAGATATTACAACTCAAATACAATACAAGACTCTAACACAGATATCAACACAGCGGAATACTATATCTACGAACGCCGAAGCCTCCTGCTCCATTGCTCCTCCACAATTCGTCAAAGCTAAACCTGAATCCCTTGGCTACTCGTAAAAATTTGAGTACCCAAGAGTTTATAAAACAGAAATAAACACTTGGGTCAGACATGGGTCTGGTGTGAGTAAACGGGTTAAAATTATTTAACTTCAAAACCTTTTGAAAACAAAGGTATCACGTAAGACTTCCCACACATAAACATGGAAAAGTTTTTACCTTACGCTAACCAAAACATTTGATAGGAAATCCAGTTATATTATAATAGGGTCTAGGGTTTTCAAGTAAAATACAGAAATAGCTGAAATGCTTACATCTCACATTCCAACATAGTTGGGCACAACTAATACGTACGGCACTTATTGGAGTTTGGATTCCATACAATGGCAGGGCTACTGGGGTACCGCCCGTCACAGTACGTGGCCTAGATCACCGTACCGAGGAGTACGCCCGCTCCCCTGCAACACAAAGCCGGAACCATCCCTTACTGGATAATTCCGAACAAGATAATCCCGTAGTTGGCGCGACCAACCACACACTAAGCCGAATAAAAGAAAAGGGACCTCTAGACAGGGATCTATCTTGCTCTCAGTGGGTGCTACCCACGAAGCCTTGCTGCACCTCCCCTGTTTTAGCCATTCCCGGTTGATGAGGCTTGAGGTTACGATTACCTTTATTCAGAACATATCACTTAGAATGCTCATCGTCCGCCTGACGATGTGCTGAAAGCATTCAATCCATATAAGTTCGTTCCGGGTTCGAACGAAACCGAAGGCATTATCTCGTTACACTCGTTTTGGAATCACCCTCAGAGTTAACGACAATAACCCTTGCACTCTGAATCTTCATCTTCACTTGAGATTCACGACCTATCGTTAATTTGGATCGATGTGGTATTCGGGTCTCCAGACCTGGAAATCCGGTATACGGAAACCCGATCCCGGTCTCATCGAAATCCAAAACGTATCTTTTAAGGCCAAGTTGTTTAAAGGTTTACACATTTAAACTTATTCAGGATGATATAAATATATAGATAAATCACATTATCACAATAGATAATTCATATCAACATTTATCTCACAAAGCAGCATATCACATGTCATAGATATCATATCCAAATCATCCAGTATCAATCAAGCACCCAATATCAATCAATCATCCATAAGCAGAATTGATTAATTCCAAATCAATTTAATTAACCTTTAATTAAATTAATTACTATCCTTTAATTACTTGGATTATCTTAATCCTGCTTATTATCATTAATTAATTACAAATTAATTAATTAAACATCTTAGTGATCTTCCTTAATTAATCTTCCTTGATTAATTATACTTTAATTACATTCAAGTAATTATCCTTAACCATATTCAGTAATTAACATTTAATTACTGTCATTAATTACAATGATTAATGAACCTTCATTAATCAATTAACTATAATTAATTTTATTAATCCTCAATTAATTACAATTAATTAATCATACTTCAATTAATTACTTTTATTAATCACCCTTGATTAATTCATTAAATAATTCTTATTAATTAATTAATCTTTTAATTAATTAAATAATTAATTTTAATCAAACCACTTCATTCATTAATTAGTCTTAATTAATCATAATAAGTAATTAACAATTTGTAATTACTTTTCTTAATTAATTACTTCTTAATTATTTATATTAACCTTGATTAATTGATCTAATTAATTATTCTTTAATTACTTTATTTAGTAATTATTAATCAATTTTATTAACAAATAATCCTTAATTAATTACTTTATTAATTAATTACTTTTAAATTAATTACACTTAGTAATTAATCTTAAATTAAACATATTTAATTAATCACATTAATTAATTAACTAAAATAATTAAGTAATTACTCTTAATTACTTACATTTAATTACTTCCATAAGTAATTTCTCTTATCTTAATTACATTCTGTAATTTTCCATTAATTACTTGACTAAGTAATTACACTTAATTAATCATAAGTGATTATCTTTAATTAATTGGACTAATTAATTAACCTATAATTAATTACATTAATTAATTACTCAATTAATCATCACTTAATCTTTAAATTAATTTATTTATTAATTACACTTATTTCCACTAATTACTTCATTAAGTAATTATCCTTAATTACAAATAGTAATTAAGCTTTAATTTAATTATTAATTATCCTTAATTAAACTCAAATTATTTACTTTATTAAAACTCATTTAAAAATCAATTATATAATTAAAATGTAATTTTACTTTAAAACAATTCAAACCCTTAATTTTTATTATACTTAAAATCTTTAAAAATGCTTTTCAAACATGTTTAATTAAATTAAACAATTATTTATCTTTGAAATAATTATCATATTCTTTAAACTTATCTATTTAAAATAAAACTTGAAATCTATTTTGAACATTACTTTATAATTTCTTCAAATATACCTTAAATTTTTGAAACATTCTTATTAAAAATTGTTTTAAATTCTTAAAACTTTGATCTAATATATTAATTTGAAACACTCTTAAAATCTTAATTTTTCATTAAATTTAAAAACTTGTTTTTAAATTTTAAACTTGATTTTCTTTTACAAAAATTTGTTTTACTTAAACAGATAAACACTACAATGTAAATACTCGAGTTACCCTCACTAAAACCCGAGCCCGCCCCTAGATAAACACCCAACCAACTGCTTCGAGTCATCCCTAGCCCAGACTCGAGTACGACTCGAAACACTCTCTTCCCCAATCATCACACTACTTCCAGACATACACCCACGCACACGTCTTCAGCTTCGAGTCGCACGCGAAGAAAACTCGAACCCAAACCTAAGTGACTTCGTCTTCCCAAATCAAACACTCCTGTACACGAACGTGCACACGTACACGTGCACCAACTCCGCCATCCTCTGATGATCGTCACGACCATACTCACCGACCACTCGAATCACCTCGAACACGAATCCAAACCCAGTTCTTCATTGATTACGCCAGAACCCAAAATCGAGTTAAAATCTCGACTACTGGAACCATACATCAACTGAAAACCGCTCCTCCTCATCGCCTCCGACCTCGAGAACACTCGCCAACTTCGCCGCATCTTCACCACACCTCCAGCAATCTTTTCCCCCTATCGCGAACGATTCCGGATCCCCTTATCTCTCGCCATTGCCTCGACAGTCCAGAAGAAGAATACACGAGTTTAAACCCTAGTTTGATCGATTACGATCAATTTAGACATTGGAAAAATTCGATAGTATTTTTCCTATCTCCCCCTATCTACTAGCAAGCTTCGACCAAAGCTACAGCTCCGATCAACACGTTGATCAATGGAAAATCATCAAAAACCCCAACTCGAATAAACCCCAAATTCCCACGATCCATCAAATTAAAAATCATGAAACATATATTAAAAATCATGATTTCCTATTACAATTCCATTTATGCAATCCAAACATGAAATCGAATTCATTAATTTTCGACTTCTTTTTGATATTTACTGTAATTACCAGTTGCTAAATAAATATGTAATATACACACTTGGGTTCATTTAAAAATTTCTATTACATTCATACCATCATATCTTCTTTTGAAATCATAACCTAAATTTGGATATATAAGAAGAATTTGAATTCTTTTGCTTTGTCTTTAAGTCTGTGATCATAGCAGAGACCAATATTCATAAACTCAGGCATATACTCATATCAACAGAGCAGTTTAAAAATATATATTCCAAATGAAACAATCATGCAAACCATATTTCAATATTTCTATCCATATTCATCACATGCATAAATATGAACATAGATTAAAAACTGTTTTTAAGAAAGGTTTACTCACCTATAAACAGAGCAGAGAACAGGGCAGAGCATGTTCCAGGCTTTGAAATTTGATTTGTGAAAACTTTTAAATTTGCTTTTGAATTTCTCTTTGTTGTAATATTGAGTTGATCCTACTGCATGCTTACAAATTGTTGAACTTGCTGTTGATTTGAATGCCTGCTGTTTGATTCTTGTTCAGGTTGAATTAGTTGAAGAATTTGAAAATAGTTGAATGTTTTGCTTGATCTTCTACTTGTTTGCATGATTTCAGGTTGTAGTTGAAAACTGATGTTGAATTTTCTTTTTAAATTTGATTTCAGTTTTTAGGAAGAAGAAGAAAAAGAGATTTGAGAAAGTTTGAACGAAAATTTTTTTCTTTGAACTGGAAAGAAATAACCAGTTTTCTTCTTTAAAACATTTTATTTGTAATATAAGAGAATTAGGCCACTTGTTATTTTGCCAAACACTTGTCAATTATATCACTTAATTTTCTTACATGTGTTATTAAGATAATTAACATGTTTACACATATTTTCTTAAGTGTTTTTAAATAAATTTTATTTAATTTAAATGTAAACATAAACTTACTTTTTAAGTTACTTAATTCATAAATATTAGTTTACCTTTAAAAGAAAATATGCTAAAACTAATTATAAATATAAATAAATTCCTTATTCATGTATTTTAAAGTCTAGAACATTATATAACCATTTAAAATTTAACACTTTAAAGAAAACTAAAATAAAACTTTGATTAAACCCCTTTTTAAACTATCACATTTAAAATAAACAATTGTCTTATATTTTGAAAACAATTGAATTAAATCTAAATTAACCTTTTGAAAATTGTTAAATTATAAAACAAAGCTTTTAAAATCACAATTTATACATATATATTTATCAATAGATTTAATTAAATTTCAAACAATCCCAATTATAACATATATATACATATATATTACAAATTTGAAAATTCATCTTTAATTTAAAACAAAAGATATCCTATTCACAATATATAACAATATATATATTATAAATAGATTAAAACTTTATTAGCTTTGAAAATAAATCTTATCAATATTGCCAGATTAAATATTGATTAACTTTTAAAAGATTAAATTATCAATACATATTATTAAATTTAAATTGCCCAAAAACCCGGGATATCACAATATTTGAATATTTTCAAACATATTGAAATTTTCATTAGCTTTTCAAACGTTTTAAAATTTTATGTTATATTATAACCTTTTTTAATAAATATATTTTTATTTTAAATTCAAAATCTTGTCTTAATTTTCAAAACTATTTTGAAAATTAGTCCAATGCCCAATTCAAATTGGGCATTTTCTATTAGGGCAACCTTTAGGCTTATTTCACCTTTCAGGCCAGGCCGGTAACTAGGTAGGCCAGCCCAGTTCTATTAGGGCAACATTTAGGCTCATTTCACCTTTCAAATACCTCATGAGCGAGTTTTACATGTAGCCTTTTGACCAACACAACCATTACAGGACATGTAGAGGTAAGAGGCAATGCTTCGTCACATATCACAATGTGATAACCCTTTATCATGCTAGTTGCAGGGATTGAACCTAGGACATCCAATGTACTAGGTGAACGTCTCAACAACCTCGCTCTAATACCTTTTTTGGAACTGGGCTAGTCCGCAATGAAAGAAATTAGTGAATTTCGAAAATTTTTAACATTTTGGATTTATATTAGGCCTATGAAATCTAAATTCATTTAGATCTTATCTAAATTTGCTTTTAAATAAAATCTTCATTTTATTTTATTGGTTTGAAAAGGTTTGAATTTGGTATTAGCATAAATTAGAATATATCAAATATACTCTTATATATGCATTTACGTGTGACCGTTATTTGTTAAATTTAATTTAGAGAAGAAAACCTTTCATTTCCTTCTATTAACTTATTCAATTAATGAGGAGATGTATGGTTTTAAGTAGAGAGAGAAAGTTTTTCATTTCTTTCCTTTAATTATATTGAATAATTTATTAAATGACATTTGTGATATTTACATAAATTAGAGTATATCAAATATATTCTTATACATGTATTTATTCATGAATGTTATTTGTTAAATTTAATTTGAGAAGGAAACCTTTCAATTCTTTCTCTTAACTTATTCAATTAATGTGAGGATGCATTGTTTAATTAGAGAGAGAAACTTTTCATTTCTTTGCCTCTAATTAAATTGAATAATTATTCAATGACATTAATAACGAAAATATACTTAGCAAATGTGGAGAATATATCAAAATATACTCTAGAGTAAATGGTGCAAGTGCAACATACCATATTGTGTACATAAATGATGTTTCATTCGTATGTGCCTTTATTGTCCATAGTATTATTTAAAATACATATATACATTTATATACAATAGACTCATACCTATAAATGTGTTAAAACTAAGTTTTGCTATTTTATAAATTTAAAATTAAAGATAACAATTTTGAACCTAGTTTCAAAACTAAAAGGGTTTAAGGTTAAAATTATGATTTTACATAAAAGTTTGTCTTATAAATCCTAAGTTAAATTAACATACACACACATATACATACATGCATACCTACATACATACATATATATATAAACACATATATACACACAAATCATTTTAAGTAATGTTTTAAACTTAATAAACATCTGCATGCTAAAATTTATAATTTAGTATATGCTTTAATATAAAGTAATAATTTAAAGTCTAACCTTAATTTAAAAATGAAATCCAAGGGTTTGTGATATTTTGCACAAAAGTCGAGTTATGTTTATAAAGAATTTTTTTTGAACTTTAAATAGAGGTATGTAAAAACCAAAAGATTGGATTTAAAATAACGAATACAAAACATATATACAAACATTAATAGACTACATATGTTTTCTATTTGAATCAGTAATAGAATTATTTCAGTAACTAAAACTTAGATTTCAATCAGAAAGGTTTCCCTTTAAACAACAAATTTGAAACAACAACAAAATAGATAGGACAAATCAAACAAATATGTATATGTTGCAAAGGTTTCAGACCTAAATTATATAGGCAATATGAACAATTAATTAAATATGGAATCACATTATGTAGATCTGATGATAACAATATGAATATGTAAGCAATCAGAATGTATCTTAATATGGATCCAAATCAAAATACCATGGTGAACATATATAATTAGTTAAGATGGAGCAAAAATGGATCTAAACTACATGATCAAATAAATAAATAATCAGTGAGATGAAATATGTAATGGATCCGAATTATATAAAAAAGGTGAATGATGAATAAATAAAATTAGAATTATTACCTTGAGATGTTTCCAAGAGAATGCACCTTGAATGAAGAAATCTCCTTAGAACTCCAATATCTACACCCAATCCTTGCAAGAGATGGATGAACCACTTTCATTTTATTTTATTTAATGTATTTTATTTGGAGTTGAAAGATTTTGGAAACCCTTTTTTCTACCATGGAAGGTTAGGAGGAGGGAAGAAAAAATGAATGAGAAGGAATCAATCGTTTGTAGAAAAGAATTAGTGGATATGTTTTAATTAAAAGAACAAAACTTTCTCATTCTTTGATTAAAACATCCATAATTGATTCCCTAATTATCTTTCTCTCCCCACTCCAACCTCTTTACATGGTATGGTTGAAATTACATGCCATCGAATGACATAAGTTTTCTATAAATCACTACATGTAATTATCTTTTATTTACACCCGTTTAAAATTATATCGATATCGTATATCAATGCCCGCAGATACAACTTTTATAAATGCATCCAAATAATCACAAACAACTTCCAAACATCAAATAAATTAAATAATAATTAATATTTCTCAGCTGTCAATAAATTTAATTAATTTACAACATCTTATAAATTAAATAAATCAAGTGGTGTTTCGAAGAATTCATCATTACGGTCGTGCGACTGAAATGTGTAAATTCAGTCGGCGATTAATGTTGAACCATCCGAATATTAATGTTCATGCGTCACCTTAGCTAGTGGTGTGACATTTTGGCTGAATTTATTGCTTACACATCTTTTGGTAAAATCCAATTTACTTATTTAAGCGTTACCCATTAGTGACAATTATTTACACCAATTCTCTTCGTCAAAACTATATCTGGACTCAAAATTCCAGTATCGTCCATATTTAACTTTATAGTCCAAACACAAAATCCTTGGTTCAATAATAACAATTATTATAAACCGAAATGCTTTAGCCAGATACTTTGAGTTGAATTTAGTTGACCATGATACTAAGCTCATATAACTAAGGAGACTAACCTCTCTTAAATAGTGTTTCACTTCCAATGCTTCCACTCGGCCCGACTATAGTCATTCGATGGATGTCGTGCCACAATTTAACTATAATCAAAGCGGAGCTTCCACATTGAAGATCAATAGTATTCTCAAGTCGAGAGAACTATGTAAATTAGTCACATCGATATTTTCTATTTGACGTTAGTTATATTAGCCAACAGAAAACTATCGAATGAGTCATTCCATACTTATCCAATAACTATCAGTACGTAACCCCTTGGTGCCCCTCAGCGGTCATGAGTAATACACTGCCCAACATTTGGAGAGTGTTATGTACTCTAGTCTCAACGGATGTATCGATATCCATTCTTAATACATCTTAACTAGGAATATTTAAAATGGTATATTTTTTGTTGTTGTGATAAATTACTCATGGTTACAACACTTTGTAGCTACTATCACAAAACATTCCATTTATGGATTTTCTATTAAATATACCTTTAATTAAATTAATTAATTAATATAACAAATTATATCACGTATATAATAGAAAGAAAACACCTTTTATTTCAAACAAGATTGATTATCGAGTTAGATATATGTAACAAATTACATAATTTCTCCTAGGGATACCCCTAACTCTATTAGTTTTAGATTACTCCCGATCGTTGGTTAACCCTAAGAAAATCTTCAGCTTTATCCTAATCATTAAAAAATTACTTTGCGACCAAGTAAAAATAATTGTTCAATCCGGGTCGTTGGCCGCTTAAATTCATCGATCAGGATCATCAGCCGGTGGACCACTAGATGGGGACTGGTCGATTGCTTCCTATCGATCATCGACCCCTAGGGTGTCGATCGGTGGAGTTATTTATTTAAGGATAGTTTAATTATTTAATTAATTTTGTTTTTAAATTTTAAAACGTTCGTAACTTCTCCGTACTAGCTCCGATTTCAAAGTGTTATATATGAAAATTGTCCAGAAAATCACTATAAACACAACAATGCAAGTTTCGTAGCCAAATTCAAATTTTTGTAAAAGTCGCCTTTTTTCCCTTGTTATATTTAAATTTAATTCTTTTATTAAATTTTTACTTAATTTTTTGGGTTGTTACATTCTTCCCCCTTAAAAGGATTTTGTCCCTGAAATCTCCAAGAACGGAAAAATGTAACTTATACATGCAAAAGTCAATAACTGCTACCTTTTACTCATCCATCATCCACTGGCAATCATTGTCCTTAATTAAATTTCTAATGCAGTATGTACATGCAAACATGGAATGCACATGAACCTATACTAATGCAAAGTGTAGGTAGTCTCCTGATCTAATCAACCTCCTTTAATGCACGTGCTTATGTCATATATACAAAATGTATGCAACATCCTGTGCAAATGTACTTGCAATTCTACATGTATACACAACCATTCAATCCATATGCAGCAACCATATGCACATAACTTAATAAAATTAAACAATTGATGGTAAGTTATGTTGTGAGTGTGTGCGCTGACTAGCGGATATACTTACCTAAGTTTGCAAAAACTAATCAATAAATACATCCACTAGCATCCATCATCCAAAACGTGTCCTAATTGCACGTTAGCAACCATTCCTAACATACAATGGTCTCTACCTATAGAGTATACTAAGTAAATCCTAACACATAGGTAGTCATATACTATTTCGATTAAAAATGGAAATGTACTAGAAAAGAGTTGTGGGTGGGAAGCTCGAATCCTCTCTTCAGGCTCCCATGCACTCTCTACTGGATCATCTCCCCATTGAACTTTAACCAGCTTAATAACCTTGTTGCAGAGTCGCTTTGCACCATGCTCTAGAGTACAAGTGTGTGCATGGGAAACAAGTGACTCCCTCCATACTTCCACCTCCTCTACCCGACTCGGCTCGGCCACAGTAGCTGTGTCATGCAAGCATTTTCGCAGGTGTGACACATGGAAACCATCGTGTGCTCCCTCTAACTTCTCAAGAAGCTCTACCCTATAAGCTAACTTCCCAACTCTACCAATGATCAAAAAAGGCTCTACAAAACCATGGTGCTGGCTTTCCTGAACTATCGAATCACATAACATGTCTAAGTGGTGAGACCTTTCCAAAGACCATGTCGCCCACTACGAATTCCAACTCCATGTGTCTCGCGGTTTTCATCCTTCTATGGATCAAGTCTACCTTCTTTGATGTCTCCCTCAATATGTTTAGCCCAAGAATAATCCTATTTGTAGTGCCCCACCAACACGATGGTGATCTACAGGGTCTACCGTATAATGCCTCAAATGGTGTCATCCCAATACTCGCTTGATAGCTGTTATTATGAGTGAAATCCACTAGTGGCAAGTGGTTCTCATAAGTGCCTCTAAAATCATGCACATCCGAAGAAGGTCCTCCAACAGCTGATTTACTCTCTCCATCTGTCCATCTATCTACAGATGATACACGATACTCAAGCTCAACTAGGTGTCCAAAGCCTCATATAGACTCCTGCAAAACTCGCTGGTGAAAAGCGAATCTCGATCGCTAACGATACTAGAAGGAACTCCGTGTAACCTAACAATCTCTCTCACGTATAATGTCGCCAACAACACCGTAGTCCTCGTACTCTTCTTTGGAATAAAATGGGCGCATTTGGTCAACCGATTGACTATGACCCAAATGCTCTCATTCCCTTTCCTACTCCTAGGTGGTTCGTCAATAAAGTCCATAGAAATACTCTCCCACTTTCATTGCAAAATATCCAATAGCTATAATAATCCTCCCGGTGTCTTCTATTTGGCCTTTACCCTCTGGCAGATCATGCATCGAGCCACTTACTCTGCCACATGTCTCTTCATACCGTGCTAATAAAAGACTCTCTTTATGTCATGGTACATTTTATCCCCGCTGGGATAAATGGTCATCCTTAAACGATGAGACTCGGTTGGTACCATGTCGATCAAATTCATAATAAGAGAAACGCATAATCTACCATCTCTCTATAACCATCCCTTCGAGTCAATGGTATAACGCCTCTGATGCCTCGATTGCTCTCCTCTACCAATCCTCTCAAAGATATCCAATAGCTCCTTGTCTTGCTTCTGACCTAATCCTATGCAGTCCATAAGTGTAGGTTGTACGTCCAATGCTACTAACAATCCCGGAGTAATATCTGACAATGATCGAAAGTTGAACGTAGAATTGAACTCCAAATGCTTCCACTCCAAGAACATAGAACCCAACACTACATGCTTCCTACTCAAGGCGTCGGCTACAACATTACCCTTGCCTGCAGTATAGGAGATATCGAAGTCATACGATGCTAAGAACTCCATCCACCTCTTCTTCCATAGGTTTAAATATTTCTAGAAAAATAAATACTATAGAGACTTATAATCCGTATATAGCTTAAAACGCTCTCCTAAAGAATAGTGTCTCTATGACTTGAGTGCAATGAAAATGGCTGCTTACTCAAGTTCATGGGTGGGGTAGTTTCTCTAGTGGACCTTCAACTGTCGACTAGATAACTCACTATTGTCCCTTCCTACATCAAGACCGCGCTCAACCCTATACCACAAGCATCGGTATATGCTGTAAATGCCTTCGTACATTAGGTAATACTAAAATAGGTGCACTAGTCAAGGCCTCCTTCAGCTTAATAAAATCATCCTCACACTTTGCGTCCTATGAGAAAACCAAATTCTTCTTGGTAAGGCGAGTAAAGGAGTAGGGATTTTAGCGAAGTCCTTTATGAACTTCCTAAAGTAGCCTGCTAAACCAAGGAAACTCCTCACTTCCATGGTATTCTTCAGCACATGCCAATCCTGAACTGCAGCAACTTTACTCGGATCGATCGCCAGCCCACTTTTTAAGACAACATGTCCTAAAAAGCATACCTCCTCGTGCCAAAAGTGACACTTAGAAAACTTCGCCTTTAACTTATGATCACAGAGTGTATTGAGCACTTCTTCCAAATGCAACTTATGCTCCTTCTCACTACTCGAATAGGCCAAAATGCTGTTCACAAATACACAACGAACTTATCAAGAATCCTCTAAAAACTTGGCTCATCGGATCAATAAAGTAGGCGGGTTCATTGGTCAGTCCGAAGGGCATGACTAACCACTCATACAATCCGTTGGATGAATGAAAAGCAGTCTTTTGAATATTGTCATCGGCTACATGTGGTTGATGGAATCCAGTGGCCAAGTCAAGCTGAGAGAATACCTTCACTCCAACCAACTAATCAAAGAGATCGTCTATACGGGTAATGGATAACGATTCTTCTTTTTCAGCTTATTCAGCTCCCCATAATCGGCGCAAAGCCACGGAGAACCATCCACCTTGGTGGCAAAGACGACTGGTGCTCCCTACTCTGAAATACTCTTCCTAATGAAGCCCTTCTCCAATAGCTCGTTCGTTTGCTTGTTTGGCTCGTGTCTATCCTTAGGAGCCATATGCCTTAAGGATAAGGCAACAGGTTTGGCGTTCTCCATATGATTAATTCGAAACTAGATCGCTCTTTGAGACGGGAGACCGGTAACCTCAAAAAAGACATCGGGGTAACCTTTAATAATAGATTTTGAATCTAACTAGTCATGTGATAGGTCTAATGAATACAGGTAACTCAACATAACTGAACCTCTGGGTTCACAATAAACCTCTAGACTGCATCCACTACAAGTACCCAACCTAACAACCTTCCTATCACAATCCAGAATCCCCCCATACATCGCCATTCAAGCCATGCCTAAAATCAACCCAAACTCAGAAATTGCAAGAAAAAAGCATAGCAATCAAATTTGAACCCTAAAATAAACAATTTCAAACCACTATATATCACAGACAAATAAGCCGATCCTCCAACGAGGTTTGATACTACCACAGGGTCTGTAACTAGGCTATTGTCTAAGTGTAACTCATCTACAAGTCTACTAGAAATAAAAGAATGTGATGCCCCAGTATCAAATAAGGTACAAATGGATTATCTTGATATAGTTAAAACACCTTTAGTTTTGACATTCTTCCCTTATCCGCTATTGGAGATGCATTCTAGCTAGGAACCATGTCAAGTGTATAAGATAGAACCACCTGGGTAGGGTCTTTAGAGGTACTGGACACACCCGCTTCATGTGCCTGAATTGATTGCAGTTGTAACATTTAATCCTCAGATTTTCCACCTTGCACCCCTTAGCAAAGTGCCCCTTCTTGCCACATCTCATGCATTGTATATCCTGCTTCTTGATCTTTCCTTTGGGTTCCATTCCACTGATTCTGCTATGGCGCCTTTCCTCAAGACTTCTTGGGTTCTTCCTTTTCTTCCACCTTAGAGACGGTATTTAGCAAGGCCATCTACACTAGACTCCCATAAGTCTCACCCATAGAAATATGACTAAGAGCCAAATATTGAAGAGGTTGGTTCGGCCCCTTCGCAAACTTTAGAGCCTTCTTATAAGGGGTATAGATCAGCTTCGTCCCAAAACTAGCCATCTTATTGAACTGACTGACATACTCTTTCGCTGACATGTCTCCTTGCTTCAGATGAATAAACTTCTCCAACTACACGTCCTTTTCTGCTTTGGAAAGAAACTTCATCTCAAAGCGTCTCCTAAACTCCCCCCAAGCGATACCTTTCTCATCAGTCTCCACCACTACTACCTCCCACCAATTCAGTGCCTCTCCTTGTAAATGCCAAGTAGCAAGCTATCTCCTCATCTCATCAGCAAGACCCATCATTCCAAAAATCCCCTCACAAGTATAAATCCATGTCCTTGAATTTGCATATGACTTGTCCCCGCATATGGCTTCCCTCCTAGGCTCACAAAGTCCTTACATAACTTAGCAAAATTAATGATAGGTGGGTGAGCAGGAACTGCACCTGGCGCTCACTTTGTGGGTCATCTATTAGGGGTAAGCTCGGCTTGTCCCCTAGCATAAATATGGAACCAAATTGGGATGGTCATGCCTGAAATCTCAGCCGCTTCGCTTGAGTCTAAATAGCTCATTTTCTATCTGTGATTTAGGCATTTATTAGCAACTTTTCATATATAGCATTGCAAAAATAAGGGAAAGAGCTATTCCTATTATATTTAAATAAAATCTTTTGAAAAGCTTTTATCTATACAGACATATATAGACATACACACACACCCTCTTTGGAAACTCATTTTAACAACCTTTTTGGAAAACCTATTAAAAAACGTTTGGAAAACCTTTTCGTTTAGAATTTTTTTAAGTACGTTCTCTCAATATGCCCCTAATCCCTAAGGAATTTTAAACCTAGGCTTTGAAACCAACTGTGACAACTCGCACCTCCTGACACATCGATCCAGAGCCTAGGGTGACTTTTGAACTTGCGTCGATCTCGAAAAGCATGAGCTATTAGGTTTTTCTTTAAACTTTGCGGAGACTAAAGATAAACAGATATAATCTAAGACAGCCTACACTTTCAGATCTCACAGAAGAAGGCAATAAATTATAAATAGAGTAAATAACCATATCATAAAATATGTCAAAACACAGTCTTAGAAAATAGTATGTAGTCAACTCTAGAATACACCGAAATACGATACATAGTCTGATAAAATACTAAGTACTGAACGTCGCTTATCTTGGAGTTCAGGTTTAGTAGATTATCTGGAGCTAGTTCAGTTCTTGGAGTTCATGGACTGACGTCGCTTATCTTGGAGCATTCTATTGGAGATATTCTATCTGCTGTTGATGTTATCATTTTCTTTTCCGCTGTTATTTCTTGTATCATATCTCTGATGTATATTGATATTCATTGTACCACTCTGTTGTATCAGATATTATATATCAATGTATTATTCTTTTCTTCCGCTGTGTTATTTACTTAATTGTGTTATAAGCTCCGGAGAACCAGATTTGGCATTTGAATCTACGGCATTCGAGTACGATGTAAAGTACGGGTGTCGATTTTCGAAGGCCAACTTTTGGGTCTTTACAAGTGGTATCAGAGCTAAGGTTGTACTTTAGCTCAGGAGTGTAACACGTTAAGTAACTCATTAGAGATAGAGTGAAGTAAACTCTAGAATGAGTATTCTTCAGATATCCGTCCGAAAGCCTCAGTAAATTCTCTTACTATCCGCTGGTAGTAAGTATGAGTGCAAGAAGAGGATGAGATAGAGGACAGGGAAATACGACTATGAATGGTTAATACCCTGCAACAGTGGAAACAAATTTCTCTATCAATCTCTTCGTTCAGCATTTCTTTTCTCAATTTTTCGATAGTTTCTGGTAGATCCAGAAAGAGAATTCGATATATTAAAAATGGGACATAAACTCCAAATAAGCCAAAGTTTTTGTTTGTTTGAATGAATTGGTTGCTTTGTTTGTTCTGGTTGTTATGGTTGACAAATATACTTTGGTTTTAAAAACTGAAAATTTTGAAATCTAGAATAATTGACCTATAAAAAAATTTCTAAGACCTTAGGATCTTATGTTTTGATTTTGATTTTAATTGTAGAGAACTCGTCGCATAAATAGGGGTGGTGCAATTTTCAAAGACCGAAGAGTCGGTGACTATGGTTCGTCGAGTAGAGTTCAGGATGATCAGGGTGAGTCATCGGTACAGGGGGGGATACCAGAGGAGCCTGTGGTGCAGCCACAACCCCAGGTAGAAGAACCCAAAGAGGAAGTAGTTGTAGAGCCCGAAGAGGAGGAAGAAGAACCAGAGGAGGAAGAAGAACCAGAGGAGGCATTTGACGATACAGAAGAATTCGAGGACATGGAAGGACTCGAAGAAAACGAAGAAGAATTTGAAGATGAAGAAGAGTCTGATAGCGAGGTGCCTTCTGTAGTATCAGACGATGATGAAGCGGTTATTTGGGATTTGGATGATGGAGTCGAAGATCAGGAGGGTATAGGACACATTCCCGTAGAGTCTGATCCCGAGGAGGTCTATGAGACGGACAATGAGGCGGAGGTTAGGGAGCTATCAGGACCTGAGAGAGAGAGCTCTGATAGTGATGATCTGTAGTTGGCTAGATAGACTTCTTTTGGATAAGATGTGTTTACGGATGCGTTTTGGACTTAGCATGTAGTGAATGTTGAACGTTAAAAGGGTAATGTATAATTATAACCTATGTATGAATATTTTAAGTAATGCTTAATGTGGGATATAGTGTGAATTACCTTTAAGAATTCATGTGTTCATTAGTATCGTTTGAGTTGTTCTTAAATTATTCTGTGTGGGTATAATCATGAACGTGTTGGCAATTTCGAGGACGAAATTCTTTTAAGGGGGGAAGTCTGTAACGACCCCAAATTTTCTATCTATTTAAATTAATAATTAATTGTATTTTTGAACAAAAGTAGTGAAATAAATTTATTAAAAGTGATGCGAGTTGCCCCGGATTCAAGTAGATTCTGTAGAAATTATTTTAATTTTTAAATATGTGTATATGTATTTAATTTGGATTTGAGATAAATTGTAAATAAATGGTTTAATAATAATTTATAATAATAATAATAATACATATTATAATTGATGGTGAATAATAATTTGAATTTAACAATGTTAATATAAGGTAATAAATATTAAAGGAAAATAACTAATTGAGTATAAATAGAAATAAATGAGGGATGAACTATAAAAATAAAAGTAACACTTAAATAAAAATCTAACAACAAATATAAAATAAATATTTAAGCTAGACATAAATTAGTTAAAATTCAAACAACATATTTAAAATAATATTGTAAAGTGATAAAAGGAAGCAAGCAAGGAATAAACAAAACAAATCTGTACATACATATTAACAAATAATATGAGCTTGTAAACAAATTAGAAGACATACATTTATTAACATCTTCTCAAATACACCAAACTTGTCTCTCAGCCGAGTTAATATGCAAGTCTCAATATATGAAGGCAAGGACAAGTTCAATTTTCCAGAAGCAATATGTACATGAAGAAAGCATGGGTGGGCTGCAATACAATATCTTTGATATTGTACTAAACAAATCTAATCTCCTCCAGCTCATAATGTATAAACAAGTTTATATATTCAAGTATAGTTTGTACAAAAGTCATTAATGCAAGAACACAAGATATCAGCCGAGCTAACAACAAAATAAAATAACATAACTAAAAATAAGTTTGTAAATAAAATAAGAAACAAAAGTACCTCCCCCTATCTTCTCAGCCGAAATGCAAAGATATCAGCCACCAACACTATATTTTCAGCCAACACAAACATTTTCTCAGCCCCCAAACGAAAAAATCTCTGGTCATATTTGTACTAGAGAAAAAAATAATATATCATTTTGTACCAAAACCATATTATCACCTTGTACAAAATAGCAGACCCTGTATACTTCATCTCTATACTTCAAACAATCTCATATCAGTCTCGTTCATTCATCAAGCCCAGTAAAATATGAATGAACTACAACTAAAAATTTAAGCACCAACTTAATTCAAACCAGAAGTGTTGTTACTTATTTATCAAACAAACATCCACCTGAACGGTGAACAATCAAAGGCAAACAAAAACTGAGATCAAGAGGGCTTCCAGCTAACCAAACTTTCTGGAGATCAAAATGATCAGGGTGAGTAACATTTTGATGAAATTTTATAACTTAAGTTATTATGTTGCATGCTTGTTTCTATGAAATATATATCATGTACATATGTAGTTTTGCAAATCTGTGTATATGTGTACATAGGTTACTCTGTTACCCTGTTCTCTGTGTTATGTTTTGGTAGACAGGTAAATAAACCTTCATTTCTTAATCTAGTGATTTTTTGAATGTAGTGTATAAATAAAAAATGGTTTGTCTGGTTGAAATCTAAGTATTAGAATTTTATTTAAGTTAAAACAAACCATATTACCTCTGGTAACTTAAGGAAACTGATCTCACTTTTAAATATGTTAAAAACAAATCTTCTTATTTTAAGAAATCAGGTATCCAAAGTGAAACATCATACCAAACCATGATTTTTAATACAAGAATTATAATTTTTAAAGCTTGTGCGAAAGAGCAGTTTTAGTTTTACTGTTATGAGCATTTTAGTGTGATGTGGGTTACCTCGTCGACTGGAGGCGTTGTGGGTTGGTTGAGAGATAGAGGAGTGATGGGGGAACCTGGGAAAAATGGGCGAAGGCGTTGTAGTTCATCGTGGGGGAAACGGCGACGAGATTTATTTTATAAACCTAGTTTTAGTGGTGATTACGTTTTGGTCTCGTTCGAATGCCACAGGGCATCGAGTGCAACCGGAGTTTGGGATTTCGTAGAGGGACTGTAGGCGAAGCTGTAGCCGGAGGCGCTAGGGTTCAGGCGATCGGAGTTTCGTGTGCGAGGCGTTTCTAGGTTGTGTTGTGGTTCCAGACTTGTTCCACGTTTTGGCATTGAACTCGATTTCAATTTTCGAGTAAAGGATGGAGATTTGGTTGGGTGGAGTGTACGAATGGATGATCAGGGTCGTGTAGATGATCGTGGTGATGGTCAGAAAGTCGCACGGCGACTGTGCACGTGCACGGTGTCGCGTTCGTATCAGTAAGTTTTGGGAAGTCTGGGGTAATTGGGTTGAAGTAGGGAAAGTGGACTCGAGTTTCACTCGAGTGGTTTCTGTGTCTTGCTCGAAGCTTTGGGGTATGGGACTCGAAGTAGATGATGTCCTGTCTTGGGTTTATTTAGTTATGTACTCAGTTTAAAACAACAACAGGTTTAAACTTAAAACCAAATATTCCAGGTTTTCAAAGCAACCAGAAATTGAAGTTTTAAAACAAATTAATTGTGTTAACTAAGGAAATGTTTAACAAGTTTCACGATTGGAAACTTTAAAGTTAACTGTTTAAGAATTGTTTTGGGTTATATTATTATGTATTAAGTCGATTATGTTATTTAATCTCAAATTATTTTGCAAAAATGATGAGGTCAAAAAGTGATTAAGGTGTGTGGTATTAAACTATTAAGAAGATTTCAAAAGATATTTGTATAAACTAATTTCTAAGCATTTAATTAAATAAGATTTAACTAATGAGATAAAGTCATTAATTAAGATAGTTAATTAAAGGATAATTAATTAATTTATGTGATTAATTAAAGGTTAATTGATTTATTAATTAGGGAAAATAAATTAATTAAGTTTAATTAATGATAAGTAATTAAAAAGTAATTAATTAATTAAAGATAATTACTAAATGAAAGTAATTAAGATGAATTAATTAATAACTCAAGTTTAATTTAATAAGTGTCTAAAGGTTAATTAGTTTGAAGAATAATTAATTTATGTGATTAATTTATAAAGGTAATTGAATTGAAAATAATTTATTAATTGAAAGTTAATTAATGTACAAAAGTGATTAAGGGACGATTATTAAATATGAATTAATTAATTATTTATTGTAATTAATTAAAGATAATTACTTTGTGTAATTGAATAAAAGCTAATTACTTAGTGAAATTAATAAAGAATAATTAATCAAAAAGATTTGTAATTTATCAATGTTGATTAACCAGGATTTATAATTCATAAGAAATAAATCTGATTTGAATTAATCAAATATTAACTGATCTTTCTTATGAATATTTGGATTCTGTTGAATGATATGAATTGTTTGATATCCCTGATATATGATGCTGTGTGATATACCCTGATTTATGTTGTGATATGTAATTTATTATCTGTGATATTTATATATCTGTAGTCTGTGCATGAACGATAAGCGTTATAGTTTATATCGCTTATCAACTATATCCTGTATTTTGATCGGTGATGATTCATCGTGTTGCACTATTGTGTTAAACCCCTGGACTACACTTTTACACACACAAATATGGATTTCACGTGGAAATCGGTTAAGTCACAGATAATTTAAATTTGATGTTTTTGAAATTGAAATTTTAATTTCAATTGATTTTGAAATTGGAAATTCGGGTTTAAAGTGAAAAACCTTTGAAATAGAATTTCAAAAATAAAAGTTATTTTGGATAACTTAACCGAGTTTTGAAAATTTAAATAATTTGATTTAAATTTGAATTCAATATTTGAAATTGAATTCTATGATTTGAGAACTAGGGTTTGAAAGGGGATGTTCAACTTATTAATGTGTTTATATGAATTTAAACCATTTTAAATGTAAAATTTTGGGAATTTGGATTTAACCCAAGGATTTCAACTAGTATGAATGAATCAGATTTCCAAAGTAAAAACTTTTGTTTTCAAATGATAAAAGCTTTCAGATAAGAAATGAAATTCCAGTTTAAATTAAAGGAATTTCAAGATTGAATTGAAAAATGGATTTTCCAAGTTATGAATGAATTCTTTTTGAAAACTATGAATTGAATCTGTTTATTTTTAAACAGATTTAAAATGATGATTTATTTAAACCATTTGAAATGGAATTGTTTTGAAAGCTATCAGTTAAATCTTGATTTAAAGATTTAACGAGTTAATCAAATTGAAATGGAAAATTGATTTGGAAAATCTGTGAATGAATCTTTTGTTTCAAAAGATTAAAGTGTGGAAATTGTTTAAACCGTTGTAGGTTGTTAAATGAATCTTTTTGTTTAAAGATTTGAAAATGGTAATTTGTTAAACCATTTGAAAAGGAAATTTGGGTTTAAGTTGTGACTTAATTGAAATCCCAATATCCATATGTTTTTAAAATATTGCGCACATTATTCGGTTTAGCCGGGAGAGGACCTTAGTGTCATATAACCCATTCCGAATAATGAAACGTCGTATATGGATGGCATTTGAAGGCCGGTGTTGAAGACCGGATATTTTTCGAAAATGAAAGGACAACCTGTCGAATGTCTCTGCACTGAGTCGCGTCGGTATAGAGATTTATATCACTCTTTTGTGACGGGAAGTCCGGACGTGATTGGAAATTATCCAGAATTGCAAGGGCTTCGTGAGAAGTGCCTTCGGTTCTGTTCGATCCCGGAACAGACTTGTATGGATACATGTCTGACATTACACTTTGAGATATAAAGCCGATCTCTTTCAAATACATTTCTGTTGGTGGCGGAGAATTTATTCTCTTAGCTTAACACCCTTCTCTGAGACGTACGAGCTCAGAGGTGATGTAGTTGAAGTTATCAGCGATATATCCCAATTTGGTAATGTGACATGCTGAGTGTTGCTGTGTGATGATCAGTGTTTGATCATTTGTGATATGATCATTTGCTTGATCATTTATCTTTGTGATCATAGGTTGATCATCTGTTGACCCAAAGCATGGCTTTGTGACAAAGCGTAGCTTTGTGGACGAGACTTCGTCGAGCCTCACAAACCGGAAATGGTCGAAACAGGAATGTTGCGGCAAGGTTATGAGGGTCGCGCCCTTTAGGGTATGTCATTTCCTTCTGGAAAAGGGTGGTGTCATGGTATGGAGCCCAGATACTTACTCATGTGGATACACTTTATTATGTGTGATGTTGGTTATCGAGGCCTCGGATAAAGGTCCCAAAGGACCGGGTGATGACATATTCGTGAGTTACCTGTTACAGGGGTAACCCGGCCTTGTTTGGCAGAGAGCAGTTTGTCTCTCGGGACGTCCCGCCAGAGGCGATCCCATGCGGCGGAAGGAAGTTCCTTAGCCTGACCATTTGTTGGAAATCCCTTTCTCCAATACGGAACTTGTACGGTTTTAGTTGTAGAACCTGCCATCTACTTATGGTGGCGCCCCACTGTTTGGATGGTAGCTATAGTAGGCATAGCTCGAAATGTCTATGCTGGCTAAGATTAATATTATACTTTCGAAATGTTTTCTGCACTATGCACTAATAATAATATCAAGATGAATTTACGTAGTAAGCATCTTTGACTATCATAAGAAGAAATCTCCTCCAATTCTGCGTTTGCATTGTGTGTGTGGCGGGAGGTCTTATGGTAGTTTCATTTTCCAAAAGCATTGCGAATTGACTTTAAAAATCTGTTGTTGTTTGTTTTAAAGATAAACTGTTTTGTTGCTCACACCAGTCCCATGACTGATCCGGAGTTTATTGTTCCCTTCCTAAACTCTGGGTGCTCATAATTTTCCACACGAGCAGTCTAGAGTTGGGTTTTTCAGATATTCAGGTTTAGTAGATTATCTGGAGCTAGTTCAGTTCTTGGAGTTCATGGACTGACGTCGCTTATCTTGGAGCATTCTATTGGAGATATTCTATCTGCTGTTGATGTTATCATTTTCTTTTCCGCTGTTATTTCTTGTATCATATCTCTGATGTATATTGATATTCATTGTACCACTCTGTTGTATCAGATATTATATATCAATGTATTATTCTTTTCTTCCGCTGTGTTATTTACTTAATTGTGTTATAAGCTCCGGAGAACCAGATTTGGCATTTGAATCTACGGCATTCGAGTACGATGTAAAGTACGGGTGTCGATTTTCGAAGGCCAACTTTTGGGTCTTTACAAGTGGTATCAGAGCTAAGGTTGTACTTTAGCTCAGGAGTGTAACACGTTAAGTAACTCATTAGAGATAGAGTGAAGTAAACTCTAGAATGAGTATTCTTCAGATATCCGTCCGAAAGCCTCAGTAAATTCTCTTACTATCCGCTGGTAGTAAGTATGAGTGCAAGAAGAGGATGAGATAGAGGACAGGGAAATACGACTATGAATGGTTAATACCCTGCAACAGTGGAAACAAATTTCTCTATCAATCTCTTCGTTCAGCATTTCTTTTCTCAATTTTTCGATAGTTTCTGGTAGATCCAGAAAGAGAATTCGATATATTAAAAATGGGACATAAACTCCAAATAAGCCAAAGTTTTTGTTTGTTTGAATGAATTGATTGCTTTGTTTGTTCTGGTTGACAAATATACCATTTTTAATGTTCCTAATCAAGATGCATCGAGACTGGATATCGATGTATCCGTTGTGACTAGAGTACATAATGATCTCCAAATGTTGGGCAGTATATTACTCATGATTCCTGGGGGCACCGAGGGATTACGTACTGATAGTTATTAGATAACTATGGAATGACTCACTCGATAGTTTTCTGTTGGTTAATATAACTAAGGTCAAGCAAAGGATATCATTGTGATTAATTTACACAGTTCTCTCGACTTGAGAATACTATTGATCTTCAATATGGAAGCTCTACTTTGATTATAGTTAAATCATGGCACGACGTCCATCGAACGACTATAGTTGGGTCGAGTGGAAGCATTGGAAGTGAAACACTATTCAAGAGAGGATTCGTCTCCTCGGTTATATGAGGTTAGTAGCACGGTCAACTAAAGTTAACTCTAAGTCAAAGTCTCCGGTCAGAGCATTTTGGTCAAAAATAATTGTTAATATTGAACAAAGGACTTTGTGTTTGGACTATAAAGTTGAATATGGATGATATTGGAATTTTGGCCATTACCAAATTCCATAAATCCAAAGTGATATAGTTTTGACGAAGAGAATTAGTGTAAATAATTGTCACTATTAGGTTCTGCTTATAATAAGTAAAATTGGATTTTACCAAAAGATGTGTAAGCGATAAATTCGGCCAAAATGTCACACCACATATTAAAGTGACGTGTGAATGTTAATATTCGAATAGTTCGATATTAATCGATGACTAAATTTACACATTTGAGTCGCACAACCGTAATGATGAATTCTCTGAAAAACCACATGATTTAATTAATTTATAAAATGTTGTAAATTGATTTAATTAATTAATATTTGAGAAATATTAATTATTATTTATTTGATGTTTGGAAGTTTTTTTAATTATTTTAGTGCATTTTTAAAAGTTATATTTGCGTGCATTGATATACGATATTGAAATTTAAAGATAATTGCATGAAACGATTTATGGAATTTTATGTCATTTGATGACATGATTTATGAAAATTTTATGTCATTTGATGGCAGAATATGTGTAAAGAAAGGATTGGAGAGAGAGAAACAATCAAGGGAATCAATTATGGAAGTTTTAATTAAAGAACGGAGAAAGTTCATTCTTTCAAATAAAACATATTATCCAATTCATTCTGTACGTACAGTTCATTCTTTCTCATTCATTCTTTTTCTTTCTCTCCACCTAACTTCTCATGGTAGAAAACAGAAAAAAATCAAAATTTCAAAATCTTTCAACTCTAAATAAAAACATCAAATAGAATAAATTAAAAGTGGTTCATCCATCTCTTGCAAGGATAGGATGAAGATCTTGATGGTCTGAGGAGATATCATCATTCAAGGTGTGACTTCTAGGCAACATTCCAAGGAGAATTCATTTTCAAGGTGTGTTTCAAGGCTTTGAGTAATAAGGTATGTTTTTCTCTTATAGATAATGATATTTAACGTAATGTTTGATGAAAGAGAAATTTGACTATCATAATTTGTATGTACATATCATTGCCTCATTTAATTTGAAAGTGTTTATGTAGTTTGAATTGTTTGTTGAATGAATTGATTGGGGTTTTTATTTTAATAAATCAAAACTAAAATTTGTATATGTTTAAGTACAATGTTCTTTTTTTTGAACTATGTTCTAAACATTCAATTTGAAGTCTAAACTTTAGATCTTTTGTATGTTCAATTTGTCATTTGGGTTCTTATTTTGTTAAATTAAAATTAAAATTTGTATATGTTCAAATACAATGTTTTATTGAAGATTCATGTTTTAAATCACACAAAACAAAGTGTAATTTTAGATTTGAAAGTTTACATATATGTATTTTGTGTTTGTATTATATTATAAATTTAAAAAAAGGGAAGATGTTTTGACAATAAATCTAAATTTTAAATTGATTGATATAAATCACTAATTTGTATTAATTAAGGAGATTTGATTGAATCTTATACACACACAATTAATGCTTTGACAATAAATCTACTTTTAAATTGATTGCTATAAATCTCTAATTTGTATTAGTTAGAAAGACTTGATTTAATCTTATATACACATAATTAATTTTATGTGTATGTTATATATAAAATTTATTACATATATTTCATATTGTCGAAGTATGATTAGATTTCTTTCCAAAAGGAGAAAACAGTTTAAATGAGACAATCATATATACATACATTTATTTTTTTACAGTTTATATCCTTATATTATGATGCCTATTAACTGTCATTTATATGCTGCATTAATTAAGTTTACGAAATTGGAAATTGAATCAATCATCCTTGTTAGCCTTTATTTATTTCCCATTTTTCTTTATATGATTAGCTATTCATATATTATTGTTTATATGTCTACACCTTGTCATCAATTGATAGCACCTATCATATGTTGCACCTACAGAATTTACACTATAATATATATATATATATATTTGTTTATACTTACATTCATACCATATACATGTTGCAAAGTAATGACATTCATATAACCAATCAATTGTGCCCCCACCTCATTAGTTGAATAAATTAAGAGAAGGAATGAAAAGTTTTCTTCTCTAATAAATTTATGTCCCATCATTAATTGAATAAGTTAAGAGAAATGAAAAGTTTCCTTCTCTACATAAATTTATGATTCATCATTAATTGAATAAGTTAAGAGAAAGGAAATGAAAAGTTTCCTTCTCTAAATAAATTTAATATGTAACCTTCACATACAAATATTTATACGAGAGTATATGTGATGTACTCTGATTTATATTCTCATTAAATTACAATGAAACTTTATTTATGAAATTAAATTAAATATTGATTTTATATAAAAGAAACTTAGAAAAGTTCTAAGTATATTTAGACTTCATAGGTCCATTAAAGATCCAAAATGGTAAAAAATTTGAAATTCACCCATTTCTACCTCTACGGGCTGGCCCAGTTCCAACAGTGTTGCCTCATAGGGAACTAGCTTCCCTATGCCTAACATCCATATTATATATATATATATATATATTAATGCCTTTATTTAAAATAAATAAACCTACATCGTAGGCCAAGGTTCAGGTTATGCTCCTGGAACATCTACCGATCGACCGCTATATACTGGGGCGGTCGATCACTTGCTTCAACCGCTGTAGATATTGCGGGCGACCGGTCACGGTGAAATTTTAGGGTTTTCGTGTTCTTTTGGTTTCGATGAATTTTTTTATTCCAATGTTCGCTAATTTCAATACTAGTTTACTATAACTTGCAATTTTCAAATTTGTGTGAATTTAAGATGTCATTAATTCAAATTCCTAATCAGTTTGTATTTATAGTGCTTAGATTATTTTAGGGTTAACATCAAATTGTATTAACCGATTCAGAAAAGGATTAAAGAATGGTTTTAATCCATATCAATTTCTATTTAACTAGCTTACTTAATTAAATTGTTATTCAACATTAGATTTAGGCAATATAATTTTTAATTTAATTTCTAACATCATAAATCGGATAGGGTACCAAAATGAACTACATATAAATCATCTTATTAGAAATGTGCTCGCTTACCTCAAATCCAAGTCTTCCTCTGAATTTCCATCTAGAATCCCTCCCTCATTCGTTAATTATTCACCTGATTTACTCCTCTTGGATTTGTCTAATTTATTCTCATTTATTTTGAAGAATTTTATAAGTAGAGGAGAAGAGAATTCGCCAGAGTCTTGGTATACTGATAAATTTATAATGAATTAGGATTTAGGTTAGCTTTGTATTTATAGGGATTTTAGATTACTCATGACCATTGATTAACTCTAAGAGTATCTTCGGCTTCTTGTGGGAACTTTCTCCACTCCTTCTTCATACCTTACTTCCATATGCTTGCAACATATAGGTTCTTACTTCCGATTTGTTTGGATGAAATATGCATCTTCAATCAGCAATCCATCAAAATCCACAATCATAAGGTAGTTTAGGCCCAACAAAGGAGTCAATTCTATCCAACCTCCGGGATCCTTCTATATGTCATGCTCATGCTCTTCTTAGTCCACTTTTTACCATACGACCTCCGCCTGTGTGGTAATTGGGGTAGGAGTATAAATTTAGCTCAATTTATTTTTCCAATTCATAATCGCTTCGTCCATCCTTTCGGACTATGGTCGCGACTAGTTCTATAGTTGGAATTTATAGAGTTAGGCATATAACTTATATATAGTTATAGATAAAATACAAACATGTTTTCTCAACGCATCATAATTCCTATGATCGACTAATCTAAGCTCTAATATCAAATATGACAACTCACACCTTAATGGCCCGAATTTTGACTAAATCGAAACCCAAGTCCGTTAGGGTGCGGATCGTTGGTTTTGGTAACCTGCAATAATACAAGCATAGCAAAGAGCGATTAATATAAACTCCAAATGGAATTGAGAAATATAATATAGCATAGTATTGACTAAGGTTGCTAGCTTGGAATATCATTCATTGGATATTTAATTGCCTTGTCCATGCCAAGCATGAATAAGAAGACTTCACCATTTGTAGTTCCCATATTGCTCCAGTATCCAGTCCCTCGAAATCTTACCTTTGGGATATTATATGGAGGAGGGTCATACTCACTCAGAAGCTTAGTCTGACCATACTCACTACTGTAACAACCTAACTGGTAATTCTGTTCCTAAATCCTAAGGTGCAATGTTGGGTAATACAAATGTGAGCATGATAAATGATTAAATACGAAAATTTAACTGATCAAGCGATAACAATAACATATAACATCATCCATCAAACATGTTCGATCAATAGTCATACACATACCAAAATTACTTATGTTTAAGTAATATTTTCCTTTAGAAAAATTCATATAAAATTGGGCTAAAACACTATTTCATTTCCTTGAAAACATTTATCTTTAGAATCGATGAATCACTTGAAATCATTCTTAAAACAAGGAAAACATAGTCCAAATACTTAGCTAAAATCTTATGCCAAAACATCATCATCTTTACATAGCATTTAAAACACTCGCTATCAAAACAGGGATATAAATTCTATAAAAAGCATAGGCTATCAAGCCTCTAAAACATAGCTATCTGATTTGTAAAACATACGACCTACGAGCCTCTAAAAATATACATCATCTTCATATGGCTTTTAAAACACTTAATAGCAAAACAGGGTTGTCGAGCTTTTAGAAAAATTAGGTTATCGAGCCTCTAAAACATAGCCTTTCAGTTTGTAAAACAAATGACATTCATGCTACAAAAACATAGTTGTTGAATAGCTTCAAGGAAGCTATCGAGACGCTATAAGACAAGGGTATTGAGTTCTTAAAATTATGAAGTGTCGAGCCTCTAAAACACAGTGTGTCGAGCTTTAAAAGACGTTACCGAGTCTCTAAACTACGAGGTTGTCAAGCCTCAACAAAACATCAGGTATCGAATCCCCTACACAATATTGGGTTTCAAACCCTTACAAAACATTGAGTATCAAACTTTTACAAAACAATGGGTATTGAATCTTTACAAAGCATGTGTTATCGAACCCCAAAAATATAAGGTGTCAAACCCTTATGAAAGCTGATGCATTACATAGATAACAAGTATGTATCACATGCATTAGCTCTTCTAGTTATCAAGATTCTATGAAATAGAGATGTCGAGCCTCTAACGATGGCATTTTACTAATTAAGATAAACACTGATTTATTTTCTTTTGAAGTTAAAACTTTCTACTAACTCCATCCCTATGTCAAATTATTATTAAATAACAAAATACTTTTCAGATTCTTTACCGAAATTCTGGTAGATCATGTTCTACCTTTTTAATTGACTTTGCAAAACAATATAATTAATAGCGTTAACTTATATTAATTATAAACATCTCTAGAATAATAAATTCATAGAAAATCAAAACAATTAGGGAAAAATCATCAAAAATTACTAAAAATCCTAATTTCCTTCTTCTTCCTTGTACAAAAATTTTGGGACTAAAATACCATTTTAATTATTTTTAATAATTAAATATCTGAAATATACACATTTTCGTCTTAGGAAATTCATAAAATATTCATATGAACTAGAAAAATTATGAAATTGAAAATGCATCTTCAAAACAATGTTTTACATAGCATATTCAATTCCAAATCAATAGGACATCAAAAACTTAGGTTTTGCCTTTTTACCATTAGAATAATTCCATAAAATTCCAACAAACATTATTTAATCTAATAATGATATCATTAAACCAAGCATGAAATATTATCTCATCCTATTCGAAAATCAATCATAAATCTAAAATAAAACATAAATAAATGAGATGGTAACTACTATTCACCTTAGATTAGATAAGAGAGATTGAGATTTGATGTAGATTAATTCTCCAAAGCTTTTCCTTTTGACTTCCTTAATTTTCTTCCTTTTCTCCTTTAGGTAATGGTCGGCCTCCTCTTTTGTTTTGTTTTTGATTTTAGAAAGAGAAATGAGAATGAATGAGTGATGAAGTGTTTCAGGAATGAAATAAGGAATTATTTTCATTATGGCATTATGCCCTTCTCATTAATCCCTTTCTATTATTTTATTTAAAACAATCTTATTGATTAATTAATTAAGGCCTGACCCCAAATTGGTTAACAATTTTCATTCTTCTTATCACGTTACATTATTCTATTTAATTTATCTAATTAAATTCCCTGGATAATATTAAACAAAAATTAGGGGTGTTACAAGGGTATAATCTAAGTCTTTGCTTCCGCTCGCTCGGGATCACTAGTGGTCCTAGCCTATATGCCCGACCTACTGCTAAATACTGGAACTAAAATATTGACATAGCCCGCTGATCTTCCATGGCTGACATCCTGTTTAGACTAAGCTAAGTAAGTCAAGGAAAAGGCCCCTTTCGGTTACTTACTAGTGCTTATTGGACATAAAACAGACCACATTTCCTTAAAAGTACTAGGCCATTTAATACTTCAAATCTGAGGTGATTCTGCGGTATGCTTTACCCTACATATCTGCAAAGCATATCCCTTCTCTTGGGTTCTATGGTTGGAGATGTCCCACATTAATAGTAAGTGCACATAACTGCTGGTAGTCTCTAGTGATTCTATTGTGTAACTCTACTGACGTCGCATCCCAATTCACTAAACCAAACCTACCACCTAAAGCCTAAGCGTTGGGCTAGGCCCACTAATTCATGCTTGTCCTATATGTATAATTAAAGCTATATAATTTTCTACTATGAAAATTTTGTTGCCTTCTACGTGTATTTAATAGTATTAACATTTGATATTTAATTGTTCGCTACGTAATTATTGCTAATTTATATGGTTAGGCTTTGGTTTCCCTCATTTAATGTCTATTACCCGTAATAATTGGTCATTAATGTCAAAATCGGACAATCTCCAATGAATACTCATTTAATTCCTTTAATCTATTTATCAATTTCAAAAATCCACCTATTATGCCTATTGAATTTCCCCATAAATGTCGTATTAAATTTCCTAACCAGTCCCCATTTAATTCCCTTTTAACTCTCTATTAATTACAAATTTCTTACCCATCTAATCTGTAGTTATTGTTCATAAATCTTAGTTCTACGATTACCACGATATTAATAACTAATATGAATATCATCATGAACTACGCTATTTATATATTTTTATTTTCGAATGCTAAACGTAGTTATATGTGTTTATTTATATATTTATATTTCTAACTATTAATTTCTAAACTAAGACATTCTTTTCTACGTTTAAATTTATCAGAGCCACCCTTCCAAAAAGGATTACCATTATAATATTCCATAAATTAACCAAAAGTACGATCTCTGCGTCGTTTGAAATTACAAGGAATTATTTCTTTTCTTCTATTGAAATAGACAGTGTAAACAACGGAAAATAATATTCATATCTTACCCATCTCTTTCTCTTTTTGGTATATCCCTTGTTAATTCAAACGACGCGCTTTTATACATATTTTGGAATTGGATAATTTATGAAAATTACACGAAACCTGCCCCAAATAAATCAAAACATACAAATTCACATTCCAAGTCAACTAGGGCAACCTAATTTACAACCCAATTACAAATCTAGAATAAACAAACATTCTACAATAATAAATATTCGGGATTGAATTCAAATTTTCAGATTAGGTTGGACATATTATTTCTATTCTAATTACCTATTGAATGTGTAGGCGATAATCCTATACATTTGTTTTAGACATACAATTCATCAGATCTTATTTAAGCATAATAATTAAATAAAATCCAACGACATCAATTTTAATGTTATGAATAAATTATATAATTTCACACATACCCTTTAAGATTTCCAAATCTCCAAATCTGAATCCATTTCTCTACTTGACTCCTTTTCTTTTCTACTCCAAAAGAATATGTATAACAATGCGTAAACATGTTATTAGAATTACATATTTGAGAAAAGATTTGGGGCTAAGGGAAATACAGATTTATAGTAATGAAATTTATTTTTTTCCGCAGTATTGATTCGCTTATTTCCTTCTTATATTATATTTTATGTCTTTCTCCAATTATATATTTATATATAATACTTTATAATTTTTAAAAGTAGTGGAGAAGACAAAATGACATAACTTCGCCGTTTGGATAAGAAAATATGAGAGAAGAAGTGTTCGGTTAGGCCTTTATTTATAGGCGTACGAATCAATCGTAATCATTAGATTAATATAATTAAATCGACCTGTTGGCCAAGGTTCAAACCCTAGCCGTCACATTCGAACTGGTCGACTGCTCCCTTATAGGCGGTTAATCCTTAACGGTCGATCGATCCAAGATGCTATGCTATATTAAGCGCTAAGTGAGGCGAGGCGATAGAAGTACCACTTCGCTTAATGTCGCTTAAGCATTGCCTAAGCGTTGCTTAATTTCTAAGCATAAATTATTCGTATTAATATAAATTTATGTAAAGAGATTATATTAAGTGCATCATTTGTGTATTCACAAATCGATCATAAAGAAGTAAAGTTTAACTTATAAATTCATAGGTTGCAAAATTTAGTTTTAACTTTCGCTATTCATTAAAAGTAAGCATACTCGAGTTGAGCACAAACCCTGCACATTTGATAAATAAATATAATCATATCTTAATGCAGAAAACTACTCATCATCCATCAGTCCATATGATAAAAAATGAGGAAATTTTGTTAGGGAATGTGGCATTTTGCTATAATCCAATTTATTTTATTTTAAAATATATCTTTTTTCTTAACGGTGCTTAATCATTGCTTAAATTTAAGCGCAGCGTAGATAAGCGCCAATTAAGCACGTTTAAGCACTCGTCGCTTACACTACAACTAAGGCAGCGTATAGCGATGGCAAAAATGCGTCGGCGGCCGTCACTAGCCGTCGCTTTTGGCCGTCGCTATTCAATCCGTTGCCACCAGAAAAAGCAACGGCAGAAGCGACGGTTCCGTCGCTAAGATAGCGACGGCAAGCGACGGCATCTTACACGTGTCAACGCCACGTGACAGTTAGTTTGTTTCTTAAAAGTCTGTTACTTGCCGTTACTCGCCGTCGCTAGCCGTCGCTTTTTTTGGTCCAGAAAACCGTTACTAGCCGTCGCTTTTCTGGGCAAAACCTATTGTGCATACAGCAGCTATTCTTCCATCAAACCTCATCCCAAACCTCAAACCTCAATAATATCAACAATAACACATCTCAACAATACCCACAACATCAATATTCAACAATATAACCAAAAAAACACAAAAACCAACCAAACCAACATAGTATACAAAACCAAACCAAGTATCAAGGTACAAGGATCAAATCCAAATATAACCAAACCCAAACATCATCCAAAATACCAAGTATCCAAGCCCAAGTATCAAATCTAGTCTAAATACGTACATAAATACATACCCACAAGAATAGTAAAACTATGCATCATCATCCTCCTCATCATCCTCGGCATCATCAGATCCATCTCCCTGCTCCCCAGGCATAGAGTCGTGCTCCTGATAAAATGCTGCAATGCGCTCATCTATCTGCTGTGCCAGTTGGCCCTTTCGCCAATCGTTGAGCTCATCCAGCTGCCTCTGCATCTGAGCAATACGCTCCTCCTCCATCGATTTGCTATAAGCTCTTTGAAAATTAACAGCCTGTGAAATAACTGAAGTTAATACGATAGCATTTCACATGAATTTTGAATGAATTGGATAGTATATAAATAATTCTTTTGATGTGAGAATAATGTGGAACTTTAATATGAAGTTATATGCTTTGACTGTTGTCAAATTATAACAATAATAATTATTATGTGTATTTGGACTATAAAGTATTTGTCAATAACAATAATAATTATTATGCCAAAGTATGTGTAATTGGACTATAAAGTTGAATGTGAGCAATTGTATCATAATTATTATAAAGTATGTGTCAATAAGCTAGTACTTCACAACATTGGAGGGAAATTTGTATTGATGTGAGAATAATGTGGATCTTTTAATATGAAGTTAGTGAAATGGTTTACCTCCTGATTGCCGAAACCATAACGCCTATTTCGAGTAGGCGGTGCAATAACGGAATCCCAAATCCTGTTGGACTCCTCAACTATAAGCTCTGCTCTTCCACTCGCCTGTGTCAATGCCGATGCCTTTGCCTCATATCGCCCCTGCAATTACAAACATAATTTTGAAATAATTGGTATACAATTTACATATATACAATTTGAATCATGAGTTAGCATATTTATCATCGCTGCTTTAGCTTTGCTGTCGGTCCAATCATAGGCCGCTTTTTTTAGCCGTCGCTAGCCGTTGCCCCTATCCGACGCTATGCGAACCGATTTTTGTAGTGTTAATTCTATTGCATTTTCAAAAAATTAAGCGTTGTACAAGCATTTAGCGTTTAAGCGATGCTTAAGCGACGTTTAAGCGCGCTTTTCATAACATAGCCAAGGAGGTGGTCAACCAGTGAGGTCGCGTATTTAATGTTATTTATTTCCATTTCCGTTTTTAATTATTTTCGCTCTAGAAACTTCAAACAATGATAAATATTTCTTTTGAATTATGATCGCGAAACTCCAAATATGAAAGTTACTCAGAAAATCACTACGAATGCAATGGTGCAAATTTTGTGATCAAATTCCAACGTTTGCTCAAATTCCATTTTTGAAGCCTTATTAATTATTTATTAATCATCGTTAATTTTATGAGGTGTTACGCTAATCAACTTGAATGTGGATGATATTGGAGTTTTGATGAGTACAACACTCCATACGTCTTAAAGTTATTTAGTGTTGGCGAAGATAACGTGTGCAAATTATTACTGCTATTGTTATTGCTTAACGTAATGTAAAATATGATTTTACTAAAAAAAGTTATAAGTGACGAATATAGTCAAACTATCACATCACAAACTAAGATGATATGTGAATGTTAATATTTGAATTGTTCAATATTAACCGCTGACTGAATTCACATCTCCGAGTCTCACAACCGTATTTGTGAATTCTCGGAAAAATTACACAATTTAGCTTGTTTATAAAATGTAATAAATTAACTGATATTTAAGAAATACTAATTATTGATTTATTTGATATTTAGGGTGTTGTTAGTAATTATCTAGATGTACATATAAAAGTTATGTATGCACGTATTGATATAAATGTCGATATATTTTTAAACATGCTTCTACTATAGTTAATTACTTAACTAGCTTTGGGAAAAGTTGATCCATATAGGAACATAATATAGCCAACCATAAAAGGGGAAATTTGGTCTAAATATGATTCACATATAATTGGAAATTAATCAGGGAAGGTTTTAAGGAGTGGAAATGAAAAGATTTTCATTCTCTCTATAAAAAGAAGTCTTCCACATTTATTTCATTTAATTTTTACTCTTCTTTTCTCTTCATCCATGCCGCCATATTCTACCTCTCAAATTCCTCCATGGTCGAACTCTTTTTCCCAAGACAATATCAAACAAAATTAAAACAATATAGTTCATTCGATGCTAGCATGATTGAGCGTTGAATCAAGGAGTCTAAGTGTTGATTCACAAATCGAATTCTCATGAAGGGCTGAATCTATAAAGGTAAATCTGTATATATTTTATATACTTATACAAGCTCCCACTCGACCCAAGTTAGTGTATGTAGCATATTATCAAATTGCCATTGAATTTTATTAAAGTTTAATTTGTTTATATATGTTGTTTATAAATAAAACATAAAAAGGGAAAAACGAACATGATAGAGTCTAATTTATATGTTGTTTATATATCTTATTTAATTAATTAAATATTATTTAATTTACTAATTAATCAAATTTTAATTTATTTAATATTTCAAAAATCTATCTTATTTATGTTAAATAACTTAAGGCAAATGTATCAACTATAACATTTATAATTAATTATATACACATTAATATGTGTATGTAACTTATTAATTAAACTGTAATAAATTTATTTAACAAAATTTCTTTATTTAATTAAACAGTTTTAATTAATTCCAAAAAATTTAATATTTAATATCTTAAATAATTTAAAAATAATTCTCAAGTATAAAAATTACAATTAGATATACATACACACATGTGTGCGCGCGTGCGGGTTTAATTAATTAATCAAAATTAATTAAATACTATTTTGAAATTTTGAAATATAACTCGAAATTTTCAAAAAAAATTGAAAAATTCTTTTTTTAGAAAATTCTTTTATTAATAAATTATGCAATCTTTATAAATTTGTTTTTTATTTTAAGCTTGACTTTTAAATTTAAAATACGCTTTTAATTTAAATTATTTAATAAAATACATATTTTTATATTTTTTAATTATTTAATAAAAACCAAAAGTAATATATATGTGTGTGTGTTTGTGTATGTATGTATGTATATATGTATGCATACCTTAATTTAAATCTAAATATGAATGTGTATATAATATGGTACTATTATTATTATTTATTAAGTAAGTATAGTTTGGCTAAAAAAGTTTTCTTTTGAATTTTACTACCGGAATTTTTTATCTTTAATAATAGTTGTAATAGTTTTGGTGTCACACTTTTTTTGTGTAAACGTGAATTACCCAAAATACCCTTCTAATATTACTAAAAATAGAATCTAACAAATAGTTTTTTTTTGACAAATTCAAACCGTCCCTCTATAGATGTTACCATCTTAATATCACTTAAAAATAGGATCTAACAAATAAACTTTTTGCAAATTCGTTCTTTATTAAGTAATATTACAAATACAAATTAAAACCACTGCAACTTAAAAATAAAAATTCAAACTAACTACACATGATTTCAATATAAAAATATGACAAAATAGTTATGCAACTCATTTTTTCTTCAATGTGTTAAACATGTACCGTTTGTATAAAAACATTCACGCTCGTAATTAAAGTTAACTTGATAACTACTGATAAATAGAAATGAATTTTTATACAAGAACTGAACAAAACAAACGGGGTGCGTGGAGGTTAACCAAGCGATTAGAGTGCTGAACACAGAAAAAAACTTTGGGCTTTACAAATTTGGGCCGAAAAATAGCGAAATCCACAAAATTTTATACAAAATTACATACCTTTCCGCAAAACTCAGCCCTTCCACGTCATCAATCCGTAGCAATCCCTCTCAACCAATAAACCAATGTCGAAAACCTGATATAAACCCTCCTCCTTCGCCACTTCTGTAGCTTTCTTTATTCTCTGAAAACCAAATTGATAAATAAAACCCCAAAAGTAGTTTTTCTACATTATTAGAGATGAGTTCCGCAGGAAGAGGAAAGGAAAAAACAGCTCATAATCGGTTTCTAGATCGTCAAAGGCAGGGCTTCAGTTTCCAGTCGGAAGGATCGCCAGATTTCTGAAGGCAGGAAAATAGGCTGAGAGAGTCGGTGCCGGAGCTCCGGTCTATATGGCTGCTGTGCTCGAGTATTTAGCAGCCGAGGTACATAATTTTTATAATCATAGGTCTATTTAAATATTACTGTTCGATTCGAATTTCGTTTATCGATTGGTTTTACTCTGGTAAAGGCAACGCCTTTAGGGTTGAATTTGTTCTTTGGACACTTCGCTCATCATTAGGGTTTCCGATTTTGATTTTGGACTGGTTAATTTTACATTATTTCTGAATAAACAGAAGTGATTTAAGGTTTTAGTTTTGATAAAGATGACGCCTTTTGATTACTTCTGATCGAGTTTACGTTTATGCTTTCCAATTTGTATTATCATTTTGATTATGGCTTATAAGTTGTTTGATGAAATGATAATTAGGTGCTGGAACTGGCTGGACATGCAGCAAGAGACAACAAGAAGAATAGAATAGTGCCAAGGCAGCACATTCAGCTCGCTGTGAGAAACGATGAAGAATTAAGCAAGCTTCTTGGAACTGTCACCATTGCTAATGGAGGAGTCTTGCCCAATATTCATTCCACTTTGCTGCCTACCAAGCCTGGAAAAGGAAAGGGAGAAATTGGTTCTGCCTCTCAAGAGTTTTAGTTTGTTTTATTTGATTTAATATAAACCGTAATTAAATGATTCTCCTCTATAAATTCTATAACAATGGAAGGTCCTTCTGAATGTGGTTGGTAAATTTACTTGTGATTTTAATGCTGGAATGAATGCATATTTTTTATTAATAGCATTATACATTCTTAAAAGCATCCACTTTTGGGTTAATTTGAGTGTAGATTGGTTATGCATTTTAATAAATTAGTTTGCATTGTACACAACTTGTTTATTGATATAAATTGTGTCCTGTTATGAGAAATGTTTTACAGGTTAGTATTATCATCACAAATACATAATTGCACTTGCTTCTGCAAGTACAGAAATTGAAGAATCGTATACATGGGTTGTCAAATGTATAAGCGAATTACAGAGAAAAAAGAGAAGAAATGAAAAGATTTTGGATGTTATTAGAACAAAGGCTGAAATTGCACTTGTTAAAACAACGAGGATTGTACATATTTTTCGTCCTCGTCTCCGAGGAATGTTCAAATGAATTATAAACCAAAATTTTATTAAAAAAATTTGATGGCGATAAAGAAATATTGGTGGAAGATGAGGAATAGTAAATGTAATATCGGGTATTTTTTAGGATAGTTGGATTAGTGTTGGTAGCTCTTTAGTTGAAGACGAATATCATTGCAATATAATTATTTTTTATTTTTTAATTTTAGTTATAATTAAAATCCGATGGATCGGTAAACTGCCGAGTAGAAATTAAATTGTGTGTCAATTTCAACTCGTGACACCTACGACCTTCGGATGCTGTTTTTTTACGAAAAATGTGGGTAAGGCAGAGCTTGAATATAGATTTGTTATCAAATCTATACATTCCTTTTCCATCATGACGTGGATCCAATATATAATGGACGGTTTTTATAATTTAAAATTGCATCAAAAGATTCGGTTGTTGAGGTCATCTTTTAGTTTTATGAGTATATAAGCACGTCAAGGTGAGCTTGTATCTGGTCACAATGTGCATGCATTAATTCAACAATGCATTTTGTAGTATTTTTCGAAGCATGAACAAAATTTTGTTTACAGATGTAGTAAACAAGTCCTTGATATTTACCCAAATCCATAATAAATTGGATATTTTGTATTCAATAAAAGAAATGTTACTGCCAGTTGGAAACAGGAAATTATTGTCAAGGACAAAAAATTTCAGCGTTTTTGCCTCAAGGACAGGCCTTCAATTTTTTATTCTGAAGGACAACTTTATTTAGGTATCAGTTTTTAGTCATTAATAGTATCAGTTTGTAGTTATCGGTAGCAGTTTTTAGGTATCAGTTTTTAGCTTGGTAGCAGTTTTGTTGTCCTTATGAATAATTTTGAAAAATATTTGTCCTTATGAATAATTTTTAGAAGAATGTTTGTCCTTATGGTAAAAATATTGAGGTTGTGTCCTTGAGGCAAAAAATATACAAATCTTTGTCCTTTAAATTAATTCCCCCAGTTGGAAATAAGAAGAATTACGGATATAACAACTCTATGCAATTAATATCTTGCAGTTAGCAAAGAGTAATGCTGATGCAAGCCGTTTTCATTGTTTTTTCTTTGTGTATGTAATTTATTACATAAGACAATGCATTAAAATATTGTGACTGGGCAAGAAATTTACTTATCCTTACAATGTATGCATTAAAACATGGTTATACATGGTAATACGACCAGAAAATTTACTTGTCCTTGCGATATATGCATTAAAACATAGTGACATGGCCAGAAAATGAATATGAATAGAATGTTTGTAACTTTGTAAATTCAAGCTCTATACCCTATAATACAAAAATAGAAGTCTTATATGCAAATGAATATGCCAACACTACTAGAAAAACAGTATATTCCAACGTCTCTGTTCCAACGGCTTCCAACGGCCCGTTAATTTTTTACGTAGCCGTTGGAAGCCGTTTGAATCCATTGGAAATAAGCCGTTTGCGGCCGTTGGTAGCCGTTGGAAAATTTCCTGCATTTCTTCCCGAGACCAGACCTGCAATTCATTATCTCTTCCCCAAATAACAATTTCACCAAATTCCCCCATTCCACCACCTCCTAACCAGCTGCTGCCGCCCCAAACACCATCCCAACAACCTCCGACGCCATCTAGAAGCTGCTCCGGCCAATCTCCACCCTTCTAGCTCTTCAAATCGGTAATTTTCCTAAAGCTAATATTTAGGTTTTTTTAGATTTAGGGTTTAATTCGAATGTTGATTGATTCCTAATTGTTAGTGTATGCATATTACATTATGTTATCCCCTAATTGCAACTATTATAACATAATGAACAAGTTATTATAATTGATTGAAAATTTTGTAATTTAAGATATTGCATTAGTTTATGTTTATTTGGTTATAAGTATATTAAACGTATGTGTGTGATAGAGTTTATTGCATTTGGAAGCCGTTAGAACGGATATTGCATTTGTGCGAACACGCGAATTGATTTAGTTTATAAATGAATTTTGTGTACAAATTTTGTGTATAAATGAATTTAGTATATTACGTAATAAAACGGTTAAATGTAAACCAATATTAATTAAACGAGTTATATATTCAAATTTAATATAAACAAATATTTAAATCCTTAGATATTATTCGGCCCCGTCTGACAAGTGTTGTATATGATCGTTTTAGGGATATGCGTTTTTTCCACAAAACGGACAACTCTATTCATCTGATACATCATTTGTCGGATTTGTCCCAGTATTGGACAAGTTACAAACACTATAAAGTAATTATATTCCGTCAATCATATCACTTTAAACGGTTCACAAAATTTCGATGGCATTTTCTTTACGTTCCTTGTGTACACGCATTTGTGTACGATACAAGGAACACGGGGGAAATGCTTCCGAAATTTTGTGAATCGTTTAAAATGATATGATTTACGGGATATAATTACTATTGTGTTTGTAATGGGAAGTAGGATGACCGACCATCAAAGAAAGACACATAAGTGGCAATGAAACAATAGTTGTTTATTTAAAATAAAGTTTGTGAAATTAGCAGTTTGCGGCCGTTGGAAGCCGTTGGAAAATTTCCTGAAAAATATAAAATGAATGATTTATAACATTTTTACTCTATCATAGGTTTTCTAGTAGGGAAACATGGTCAATTACTTTAATGATCGGAGCTGGATGTATCAAAGAAGGGAAATTAGTGGCGCAATAAGCGAACATTTTCTAAAAGGGGTACAAGTGTTCATCGAATTTGCTACAAGTAATATTGCAAACGATGAAGAAATTCGTTGTCCGTGTAGTAGATGCAAATTGTTGAACTATTTAGAACCGAATATGGCTAAGGTTCATTTGCGTCAATTCGGTTTCGTACCCAATTATTTGCTGTGGGATCGTCATGGAGAAATTGTAGCCCCTAATAATCAAGAACAGTCGGTGGAGGTCATCAACGAAGAAGGTAGTACGAATCTCATAGAACATATGGTCGAAGATGCAGCACGATCAATGTTCCCTACCGTTGTAATTGATAACGACGATGTTAACATCGAAGAGGAACCAAATGTTGGAGCTAAAAAATATATGATTTATTGGATCATGTTAAAAAACCCCTTTGGAATGGATGTTTAAGCGGCTCTCAATTATCGGTAACTGCATAATACATTGCAATGAAATCAAAATACAACCTTACAGAAGCTGGATTTACGGCTGTTGTTCAAGCTGCTAAACGTCATATGCCATCCGATAATTTAATGTGCGAAAATTATTATGAAGTGAAAAAACTTATGTCATCTTTCGGTTTGCCATATCAAAAAATAGATACATGTTTAAAGGGTTGCATGTTGTATTGGAAAGAAGACATCAATCTTAGAAATTGTAAAATATGTAATCAGGAAAGATACAAATCGAGGAAAAGGAAGGGAAAAGAAGTTCCGTACAAGCGTATGCATTATTTGCCTCTCACCCCTAGACTTCAACGATTATATGCATCATCTGTAACAGCGCATCATATGAGATGACACAGTGTGAGAACACCTCAAGAAGGTACGTTGACACACCCATCCGATGGAGAAGCATGTAAACATTTTGACAAGAAATATCCCGATTTCGCAGCGGAGTGCCGAAATGTTAGACTAGGTTTATGTACAGACGGCTTCTCATCGTTTTCTCAGTTTGGTTTTAAATATTCATCTTGGCCTATAATAATCACACCTTACAATCTACCTCTGTGGATGTGTATGAAAACTCCATATATGTTTCTCACGATTGTCGTCCCTGGTCCTGATGATCCGACACAGGGCATTGATGTTTACTTACAACCGTTAATCGAAGAGTTGAAAATATTATGGTATGAAGGAGTTGAAACATACGACATATCAAAAAAGAAATTTTTTCGGATGTTCGCTTCTTTGTTATGGACTATTAGCGATTTTCCTGCATATGCAATGCTTTCGGGTTGGAGTACGGTCGGTCGTTTTGCTTGTCCTTATTGCATGGAAGAAACACGAGCATTTTCTTTGCCAAATGGAAAGAAAATTTCATGGTTTGATTGTCATCGATGTTTTCTTCATATTAATCACCCTTTTAGAAGAGACAAAAAAAACTTCATAGCTAATAGACATGAGACTCTACGACCACCAACGGTATGGTCAAGCGAGGATATATATGAACTTGTAAAAGATTATCCAAAGATACACGAGACCAGACAACAAGAAGAAATTCAAGGTAAATCGACGTTTCATAATTGGTGCAAACAAAGTATATTCTGGGAATTGCCTTATTGGAAAAATCTATTAATCCGTCATAACATTGACGTGTTGCATAACGAAAAAAACGTATTTGATAATGTGTTTTATACAGTTTTGAATGTGAAGGGCAAGACTAAGGACGATCTGAAATCTAGACGTGATATAAAGCAAATATGCAATCGTCCTGAGCTTCATATATTGAGTATGCAAATGTTGATTTAAGTATAAATATAGTAGTTAATACTTAACCCAAATAATTTTATTAGGTACTTAAATCATTTAAAGAAAAAAGTGAGACAAAAAGCTCGAGTTGAAGGTTCTATTTGCAAATCATATATCGAAGAAGAAGCTTCTTTCTTTTTCTCTCATTATTTTAAAGACCATGTGAACTTATCATTTGTAAGTGTTCCGCGTAATGACGATCAGGCCATTGAACAAGATTCTTCTTCTGAATCAGTATTATCTATTTTTAAACAACATGGCCGACATGCTGGAAAATGTGAGGAAGTATGGCTAGATGATAAAGAATACCATGTAGCACACACATATATTCTTCTTAATTGTCCTGAAGTTGCACCATTTGTTAGGTAATTAGCACATTCCAAGTTTTGTTAAATTTAATACTACACGTGTGAATAAATAATAATGTAATATATCATGTTTGTGTTTGCAGTATTTATGAATCACAAAATCCAGGCGGCGATTTAAGCAAAGATTTCAGTACTTGGTTTCCGAAATACGTTTCTGATCCCACAAATAATGTGCTCGATAAAGGACTGAAACATTTGGCGTTTGGACCGAAAAGAAAAGTTAATACGTATCCAATATTTTTTGTTAATGGATATAAATTCAACACCAAAGAATACGGTGCTGAAAAATTAACAAACAATACTGGTGTATTTGTTAAAGGCAGTGATGACCCTAATAATCATATAAATGATTTTTATGGCGTGTTAACTCAGATATTGCAGTTGACATATTTTACAAGACCCGTGGAGGATGTTTATTTGTTTAGATGCAACTGGTTCAGCAATGTTCGAGGTTCTGGTATTAACGTGCATCCACAATATAATCTTATAGAAATTAAACATACCTCGCGTTATCAAAAGTACGACCCATTTATACTAGCCAAACAAGCCCTACAAGCTTATTATGCTCCATATCCATCTCTAAAAAGGGATAAAGCAGATTGGTCTGCGGTTTTTAAAACCAAAGCAAGATTTACGTTCGATGGAAAAAATATTCCAGACGAACAAGCCTATCAAGCAGATTTGGAGGAAAATGCTGAAATAGCAATTACAGACGATCAAACTGATTTTGGACCTTTAAATGATAAGACAAATGTATTAGTCGAAGCATTTGAGAGTGTAGAGGAAAACGACATAGAGCACGAAACCGAGTCTGAATCAGAAAACGATGAGGACTACTGAGTAATATCCGGTAATTTTTAAAAGTATTCACATTACATTGATCTCTGATTAATAATGCATTTATCCAATTTATACAATTGTAATGACAATAAGTGTATTACATTTTTTAATGGTTCATCATATCATGATTATTATGAATTGTATATGTATGTATATATGGCAGGTATATATATTATGTCTGGTTCTGATTCTGGGTCTCGGCGACGTGGCTCTTCACGTCATATTGGAGAGGGTAGTGGTGAGCAACCAGCTCGGCCACTTGTTTACTTGCAGCCTAAGGCTGATGAGACGTAAGTATCATAATTAGCAAGCTTAGCATTTTAATTTTTTAATTGTACATGATATATCTATAATTGTCTAAAGTTCAATTTTATATTTAACGTAGTGGATTTGAGTTGGAGCCATCCAAAGTGGTTCTGAACATTTCGAAGCAGGCGTACATGGCTAAGATGACCGATTGTTGGCCCAAGTGGGGCAAGATCCCCGACGACGTGAGAGAGACGATTTGGCAAGATTTTCTGGTAAGTTTATACCGCTTTACAAGATGATTAATTAAATACAAATAAATAATTAGTAATATTTTCTCATTGTACAGGGCTCCATAGATTTGCAAGAGCCTGACGTCAATTTAGTTCAGCGACACTGGAACTCCAGGATCGCGAAGAACTATAGGGAGACTATGTCGGAGACTAAAAAAGTAGGAAAGAAGCCCAAGTGGATGAGCGCGACTGTATGGGAGAAGTGGGTTGAGTGGTGGAACTCTGAGGAGTTCAAGGTAAATCTACAATAAATCTCAGCAATTTTTTACCGTTTAATAAATAATTAATCATTGTAAATTTGCAAGAGGAGTCAGCTAGGAACTCGGCAAACAGAAGCAGGAATCCTGTATCACACCGTGGATGCTCCAAATCTTTCCAGCATCACCGCGAAGATTTGGTAAATTTATCTATTATTACATTTGTATATTGATCAGTTCAGTAATTAGTTATGTATAGTTAAATTATCCAAATTATCAATTGCAGGAACGTGCTCGTGGAGGCTCTATTGGCTTAGTGGACGTGTTTGCTCACACCCACGCGTCTAGGCAAGTAGATGAGGCTGGCAATATCATATATCAGTGGGGTGATCAAGATAGGGCGACCGAGGCATATGTATGCATTTTTAAATTTCTAATACTTACACCGATAAGTTTATTAATTTCTAGCTATGCAAAATAATTACATGCTACTATTTTTCAACTGAAATTGTTTTTTTTCATTATATTCGAGGTTGCAGGAGGCACAGGCTAATGCGCTTCAGCAGTCAGGTCGTGATGCGCTGACACAGGAGGAGCAGGATAACATTTTTACCGCTGTTATGGATCCGGCGCAACGGAGTAGACATTTTGGCTTCGGGAACCTAACGGTAATTAATCCTTTTACATATTTACAAAAAATCAGCGTTTAGATATATAATGTTATAATATTTTATATGCTGAGACAACCCTTTTTCTATTATTTCTATTTGCAGGCTCGACAGGCTCGACAAGCTCAAAAAGACCAAGACAAAGAAGAAATCAAGGAGCTTAGAGCTATGGTTGAGCAGCTATGGAAGGAGAATCGTCTACGAGCCATCCAGGTGGAGCAGCTGGATCAAAAGCTTGCGCAATATTTGCAGAATCATGGTACCCTTCCTTCGTCGTCTGGTGCTTCGATAGGCGACGAGGATCCTTGAGGAGGTATGTTTTTGAGTATTTGTGTTTGAACAATGTATATATTGACTTGGAGATGTTTTGATGTTGATGGTGATGTTGTATATATTGGTACGGAGTGGGTGAGAAATATTTTGATGGCATGTACATGGTTTATTGACATTTGTTGATGGTATGTACGTTGATGGTATATTTTGTGATGTTTGATCGGTTTGGTTTGTTTATATTGGTGTTTTATTGACTTATGTGTGTTGTTTGTATTGATATTGATATATATATATATATATATATGTGTGGAATTGATTGGAAATGGAATGGAAATTGAATGGATTGGAAATGGTGTGGGTGGAAGGTTAATAGGCCTGCTGTTATACAGCAAAATAAACCCAGTTTTTCCAATGGCTTATTGGCCATTTTATTGTAACGGTTTCTAACGGATTCCAACGGCTCCAAGCCGTTAGCGGCCATTGGAATAGCCGTTGGAAATGGTCCGTTGATTCCGTTGGAAAGAATTGGAAGGCGTGGGATTTATTCCAACGGCTTCCAACGGCCGCCAACGGCTAGCAGCCGTTGGAATAGTCGTTTTATCTTGTAGTGCAATATTCGGTTTACACAATAAATTAGATATACTACATTCATTCAGCTTTTCTTTTCTATAAACAAAATCCCAATCCTCACCGCTAATTCGAATCTTCCAGTCAATGATGCTTGCACTTGCACCTTTATCTGCGTGGTCTTTCCGGAAACATGTTAGATAACTACCTGGCTCTATTGTTGTGGATGCAAACTGTCGTGATTTAACATTTTCTTTGTGGTGAAGATTACTTCCATATGGCGAGGTCATCTGCACAATCATATAAATTTTACTATTTTATTTACATTTTGCTTTCAAATATCCCACAATCTTTCAACTTACACATAAAATTACTATAAAGTCGAAAGAATGTGAATTTGCATTTAAAATTAGTATTATAATTTTAGATATCACACAATTATAAACCCGTAGGCCATACTTCCTTACCTGTGACCTTCTTGTTATACATAATTATATTATAGCCATGGAGAAACTAAAATGTTGACTAAGTAACTTTGACAAATGTCGTAACACCTCGTAGCTTTTCTGTATTACATAAAGGTCATCAAGGAGGCATTTAAAAAACTAATAATGGCTCACAAAAACTATACATACATACATACATACACACATACACACACACACACATATATATAGACACACACACACATACACACACACACATACATATACATATAGTCAACAAAAAAAACTTACCAACATATGATCCATTCACAAAAGCATGTAGGACATGAGCTGATGTTACAGAAAGTTTCACAATGGATTCGTATGAATCACTGTTGTAACTGAAAATGACGTATTATAAGCATCAGTCTCAAATTGTATACTACATGCTAAAACTTATACATTTTGATGTCGGATTTTGTACCATAGATTAACTGTTTCATCTTTGGTTTCCGATAGTAGTTCAAGCATAACTTTTGTTTTCAAATTAGTTTGATCGAACTTTGGGATCTCATCGCAAAACGCTTTCCTTGTACCATGCTATTCAAATATTACACTGGTTTTTCTACTCTATAACCATATTGATCTGTCATTTGAAAAGGATATAATCAGAAGTTTCAGCTACCGTTTGAGGATATGAGTTTAGAAGCAATACATGATATTGATTTATAACATACATTATAGTGTGATACAATGTTGGCAGATTATTAAGACAGTCGATATTTTCTTTTCTGAAACTCAACAACTACACTACGCCGTGGATCCATTTTGAGAAGAAAAGCTACACAATCGCCTTCTCCATTAAAAACATATGCATGTAGAAAATTTGCGTATATATAACAATAGTAATATATTTTTCTGATAGTTTCAGTTGAAATAATGTAAAAAAGTGATTGGTTTACCATTTGTTGTTCTCCATGCGGGTAACTATTATATTTTCCCACAAATAATGGATCGGATGATGCCTTTATTATAGAAAGCAATTACACAAAATGACCATGCAAATAGAATTGCATGAGAACATGATCATCTTATGTCTAATTGGGAAGAAATGGTTGCATACCATATTCATCAAGAGGGGCTTCATAATAATAGCTTACCGTTACATAAGCAGAACTATAGCTTCCAAAATTTGTTCCTCCATGATACTGTAATATGTCACCATAGTTGAAAGAATTAATGAAATTGACATACCGGGTACCAAATCTTAAGTTCGATTCATATATGAGAACAAAATGCCTTTTTTCAATGTATTATAATTTATGATCTATGAATTATACACTGCTACATGAACATAATCTCAAACTCTCTCTATGAGTTTGTGTTGTATAAAGGGTTGCACTATTCAAATTTTGGTACAATTTTGCGTTCTTTTGGATATTTGGCAAGTAGTACTATGTAGGTGTTTATGTATTTAAGATTTTAGGATTGTAGGGGATTAAAAAAGAACATACCATGTAGTAGTTTATAAATCTAGCATTCATTAAAACGAATCATAACAATAATTCTGTTAGTAGGAACTTACTAAAATGTCCAATTATCTGTCCATAATGCAAGTTTCTTGGGAGAATTTGGCCTTTTAAAGTTTCACCACGCATCAATCCATTGCATGTATTGATCTGGATTAACAAAAACATAATAGCATCAACAATCGTTTATTAAAATAAAGGTATAAGTTATTATCACATTGCAAGTATAACTACAAACCATAGGATCTAGTTCATCTTAACTTTTGCACATGGTCCAAGGTACTCCAATGTTATTACTTACAGCCATCACACCTTCCTAATGAATTATGGAGGTCCACATTCATGAAATGCAGGTCCAACATTATCATATTCATTCTCAATTTATATCAATATATTTTCATGCTTAATTTGGTTACGAATCATAAGTTTGATCTTCGATAAGGAGAACTAATATCACCTGAGAAAGAATAATCGGGCCATCTTGGATAAGTTTGAACATCTTTAATGTCACCTAAGTGTAACATCCCCTATCTTGAGGTCCAAAGCTAAGCGCTACAGATGCTGCACTCATCTATGGTATTAACTCCTGGTGACAAGATACGGTAATGTTAATGGTATCCATAATATCAGAAGCACATGAATATGAAACAAAATCATAGATTCTAAAAACAGCAACTTTACCAATTACATTTCAAAAACATGTTTCATATTCCATTACACGATCCTGAACGTATCCCAGATTTTGATCAAATATAACTATTAGAAAATATGCCAAGAGCGACATATGAAGATGCCCTATCGGATGATCAGAGTACTAAATAGATAAAAACTGTCTTAATACATCGCAGCGGAAATAAAACAAAATAATTCCTAAATACAGCTATCCATGCCTCTTGCATGATTTCGGAAGCTTTATTCGTCCACCAACTAAAACCTATAAATTTTCAACTCTCAACCTACTCAAACCATATTTTGAGCACCCGAGAGTTTAAAGGGAAAAACATAAACTTCGAGTCAGACATAAAGCATGGTGTGAATAATACCATACATCTCGGTTATCTGATATTAAGTGAGACCACGCCGCTTAGCAGAACGAGTTTCCCCTCACTAATATCCTTTTTTAAAACATATATTTTGCAAATCAAAATCCTGCAACTAAACTGGTTAAAGTAATAACAACAATATCATGTATGCATACAAATCAGGTAATCAATGGACTATCTATCCGAACACTATAGTTTTGTTTGGCTAATTACTAACCTTTGGTTAACTCGGGCCTACCAGACAAAATAAAATAAAAAACTTCTGTTAGATACTCTTCTGGATGATCTGTTCCTAACTTACTTCTCCCAGAGTGAACTGATCCTAATGGTTTTGCGGGCTTACCTGTGACAAAGCCCTACACACTGGAATTTTGGACTTACTTTAGCCAGGGGCAACTAGCTAAAGTATAGGGCACGACCCCATACTAGTCACATCTGGTATTCTAATATCTGAGTCATTTACTTAGGATCAACTACCCCATCAAATTTTCCTTGAAATTTTTTCTTTCAAATTGATTTAACCCTTTATATCATACTTAAACAAGGAAAATATACTCTTTGCTTTACTCAAATCTCTTTTGCCATGTTATATATACGTTACACAAAACATTGTTGATGAAAACATTTAAAACCTTTGCTTAAAAACTTTAAACAACCTCTTTCGAAACCTTTGAAAGTACCTCTTTCGAAACCATTGAAAGTACCCCTTTTGAAACTAGTTAACTACTTTACTTTGAAACCTTATGCCGAAAGGCCAAAACATACCTTTCGAAACCGTTTACATTAGACCTTTCGAAAACATTGAAAATATCCTTTCGAAAGCTTTATAAAACCTTAGACGTCCTCTTTTCAAAACACATTAAACATGCCTTTCAAAAAGATTGGAAACTAAAGGTAAACCCTTCGAAAGCAGTGGGAACTACCCCTTCGAAAGCTTTATCATATACCTTTCGAAAGCATTAAGTTCTTTACATAAATCAAACCTTTCGAAAGCATTGGGTTCAAGTAAAAACATGTGGAACAATCTTTCGAAACCATTAAAATCATTCCTTTCGAAACTTTTGGGTTTAACTTTCAAAATATCAAAAGGGTCTTAAAAGAACTAAGTCGAAAGCAACTCTTTTGAAAGCAATTTCGTAAGTAAAAGAAGCATATGGTGTCGAAACCAATCCCTTCGAAAGTATTGGAGAACCGGCTCAAGGTTTAAAGCGAAAGCACCCTTTCGAAGGCATTGCTTTGAAAGGTTGAATGCGACAGTAGGGGTTTCGACCTCTTCGAAAGCATCTTTAAAAACAAAGGCGACAACCTGTTTCGAAACCTTTCTTTAAAACAATTGACAAAGTCAAATGCTACCTTGGTTGAAAGCATTCTTTTCGAAAGCAAAGCAAGCGGCATTTTCTTTTGAAAGCAAAACAAGGTCTCGACCCCTTCGAAAGCCTAGTTTTGACCCCATAACTTTCGCCTATCTTCGATCTAGTACGTACCAAATCTTTAATACCATGTGTGTCGGTTTCGACTAGAGTGGAGGCGACAGTATGAAGTTGAAAGGTGCTGCCAAAAGTGGTGAAACATCAAAAACCTTGTAAAACTGATTTTTAACTTTATAAAGTAATTTCTTTTCAACTAACCTGCTTTGTTTGTCAAAATATTATTGGTTGCCAATTTCTTTTCCAAAATCCTTCCTAAAAGTGCTGCCGAAATTCAGAAGTAAACAATTTAAAACATTTACAAATTGCCTCTTCTCCTTTTACAAACATATAAAACATTTAAGTCGCATACCTTAAATAATTTTATATACTTATTAAACAACTTAGGAAAATTCTCCAAAATTTCCCATAAATTACTTTTAACATGTTTTCTAACATATATAAGTTTCTGACCCAAAGTTAACATAAAATAGCTGTAATTAATTTATACCTAATTTAACCATTTTCTTCACTAGAAATTCATAATAAATCAACATTAATTTAGAAAATTATGAAACTTGAAACCCATCTCTAAAATAATATTTTTGACCTTATATCAGAAACAAAAGGCATTTGGATGTCCTTTAATAGGTTTTTCATGTTAAATCTTATCATAAAACCTATATGACATAGCATAAATCATGAGATGTAACATATTATTCACCTTTAGCTTGTGATTAAGGAGTTTGAGATTTGCTTCTTGAATTAGATTGATTAAGCTTCCTTCCTCTTGATTTTAGCTTATCTTTCTCTTGCTTTCTCCTAATGGTGGCCGGCCTCTTCTTGAATTTAGTTTTGTTTTGTGAACATGTAAAATGAAAGTGCATGAGGGTTTAGGGTATAAGGATATAATTTATTCATATTTTACCATAATCTATTAGCCTTACTTATTTCCTTTTAATCCCCTTTTTGTTCATTAGTTCATTAGGCACAACTACCCTTTACTATTCAAATCTCAATTCCATTAACCATTTATTTCATTTAATTTAGCAATTCAAATGTTCTAAATAATGTTAATCAAAATTAGGGTCGTTACAGACTCCCCTTCTTAAAGAATTTCGTCCTTGAAATTACGATAAAGTACACGTCAAAATTAATAATAAAGGTAAAACATACCATGAAACAAGTCAGGATAAGCATCTCTAATCCTACTCTCAGTTTCCCAAGTACAGTCTCTCTCATCGTCGCTCCACTAGAATTTAACTAATCTGACTATCTTGTTCCTTAGCCTTTTCTCATCTCTCGCGACTATATGAACTGACTTTCTAACTATGGTCAAATTTGGTTCCACTACTAAGTCATCTAACAAAGTCGGTGCTATAGTAGTTTCTGGATTTCGAACACACTTCCTTAGATGAGAAACATGAAAAACATTGTGGAATCCTGCCAAACTGTTCGGTAGCTCTACTCTATATGCGACTTTCCTGATCCTTTCTATAATAGGAAATTGTCCAACAAATCCCGATGCCAATTTCCCTGATTTCTCGAATCGAATTACACCTTTCATCGATGATACCTTAACGAAAACACGATCTCCAACTGAGAACTCTAAGTCTTTTCGTCTTCTATCAGCATAGCTCTTCTGCCTCGACTAAACTCCCTTCATTCTGGCTCGAATTGACTCAATCTTCTCTGCAGCTTCTCTAACCAAATTCGAACCAAGAACTACCTATCCCCAGTCTTTAACCAACAAACGGGAGATTTGCATGGCCTTCCATATAAAGCTTCAAACGGTGCCATCCCTATACTAGCCTGATAACTGTTTTTATATGAAACTCGACTAAGTGTAGATGGTCTTCCCATGATCCCCCAAAATCTAGCACACAAGCTCGTAATAAATCTTCTAAGACCTTGTTAACTCTTTCTATTTGCTCATCTGTCTGCGGATGGTAAGCGGTACTCACCTTGAGCTTGGTACCCAAAATCTCCTGTAGACTCTTCTAGAACTCGCTAATGAATAAGGAATCTCTATTAGTCACTATTCTACTAGGAATCCCTTGTAGTGTAACTACATTCTTCATAAATAACTTAGCTAAAACAGGTGTCGTTACGGTTGACTTAATTGGAATGAAATGGGCACTCTTGGTCAACCTGTCAACTATGACCCATATGCTTTCATTGCCTCTACTTGATCTTAGCAACCCGTCTATAAAATCCATTAAGATAGGATCCCATTTCCATACTAGAACATCTAAAGGATGAAGTAACCCACTTGGTTTTTGATCTTCGGCTTTTACCTATTGACAGTTCAAACATTGCTTCACCCCTAAGCCTACATCCATCTTCATACCTTCCCAGAAGAAACTCCTCTTCATGTCTTGATACATCTTTGTTCCTCCTGGATGAATAATGAACTTCGAACGATGGCATTCCTCGAGAACTTCCTTCCTAATGTTTCCCACATTCGGAACGCAGTCTCCCTTTCTTTCTTAACCACCCAATCTGGTCAAGACTAAAATCTTTCAAGTCATCGTTCTCTGTTCCATCCCTTAACTTTCTGATTCGTTCAACTAATAATGGATCCTTATTCTGCTTGGAAGTAATCTTTTTAATCATCGTCAGTCGAACTTCTAAACATGACAACATAACCATTTCCTTACTAGATCTAGCTTCAGATCTCCACTATATCATGCATGTAGTCAATGCTTCTAAATCTTTCCACTCATCTACCATTGCTAACACTACATTCTGATGCTTTCTACTAAGTGCGTCCGCAACCTTGTTTACTTTTCCTGGTGTGTACTCAATACCAAAGTCATAAGAGGTTAAACTCTGACCACCTTTATTGTCTCATATTCAATTCCTTCCAAGAGAATAAGTACTTCAGCAACTTATGATCCGTATATAGCTCAAATCTCTCTCCCAAAAGGTAATGTCTCTGCACCTTCAATGCAAAAATTACCGCAGCTAATTCCAAACCATGTGTTGGATATCTAACCTCATGCGGTCTAAGCTGTCGAGATGCATAGGCAATCACTTTACCTCTTTGCATTAACACAGCTCCTAACCCTGTTCCACACTTTATACACTACTAAATCCAGATTCCCTTCAGGAACAACTAACACAGGTGCATTAGTCAATAACTATTTCAATCTCTGGAATGCTTCCTCACACTTATCTGTCCAAACGAACTTCACGTCCTTTTGCATTAGCTTGGTCATCGGTGCTGCTATCCGTGAAAAATCTTTTATGAATCTCCGATAATACCCAGCTAATCCAAGAAAGCTCTTTATCTCGGTCACTGTCTTGGGTCTCTTCCAATTATTCACTACCTCGATCTTAGTCGGATCTACAAACAACCCTTTCTCTGAGACTACATGACCAAAAAACTTCACTTCTTTCTTCCAGACTTGACACTTCAAAAATTTCACCTTCAGCTGATGCTGCCTCAACGTCTCAAGCACCACTCTAAGACAAACTTCATGCTCTCTTTCTTCTTTAGAGTATATCAAAATATCATCTATGAAAACCAACATGAACCTATCCAAGTGCTCTTAGAAAACCCGGTTCATCAAATCAACAAAGAATGTTGGCGCATTAGTTAGTTCGAACGGCGTTACAAACCATTTGTATGATCCATATCTGGTTATAAACGCCGTCAAAGGAATAGTATCCACTGTAACTCTAATCTGATGGAACCCTTTTGCTAAATCCCACTGGGAAAATATTTTAGTTCCACTCAACTAGTCGAACAAATCATCAATTCTAGTTAACAGATATCGATTATTTATTGTCTTCTCATTCAACTTATGATAATTGATAAATAACCTTAACGATCCGTCCAGCTTCTTAGCAAACACTACGGCTGCTCCTAAAGACGAACTTCTTGGTCTAGTAAAATTCTTGTCTTCCAAATCCACCAACTGCACCTTTAACTCCCTAGTTCTGCTCCTGGTACCAAATCTATCCGAAACTCAATAGCTCGTTTCGATGGCAGTCGTACTACGGGTTCAAAGACATCAGCGTATTCTCTAACAACGAAAACTCAATTCAACTCGTCTTCTACCTCCACAGCACCCAACAAAGCATTAACCTTAAAACTAGGGTTCTCTATGGAATATATAATCCGATCACTACAGTCGGGTTGTCTAAGTGATATTTTCCTATCATGGCAAAATATCCTAGCATCCTAGTTACTTAACCAATCCATACCTAAAATAATTCCACCCTACAAAATAAAAAATGCTCAAACTACAAACAAAGGTATGACCTAATAACTCAAACTCTAACTGATCACACTTCATCCCAAGTATTGCATACCCTCCTATTGGATTTGCAACCCTTAAGAAAGTAACAAGGTATGAGGGTTCTACGTTAAGCTTATCTACCAAACAAAGAGATATAAAAGAATGCGATGCACCGATATCAAATAAAATGCTAACTGATATACCATGAATCATAAGCATACCTCCCAAAACAGCTTTCCCTTTTTCATCTGTTGTTGGCCTCGAGGTAGCTGTCTCCAATGCAAACACTTTTCCCTCTCCATCCTTGGCTGGCTCCTTGCACTTGTTCTTATAATGTCCAATTTGATCGCAGTTGAAGCATCTAATATTCTTCTTCCCGATCTTTTTCTATCTCCCGAGCGACATTCATTTGCAAAATGCCATTTCTTGTCACATTTATAGCCGACAACCTCTGCCTTTACCTTCTTGGCAGCTCCACCCTTCTGAGCTCCTTTCTTATGGAAAATCTTTCTCTTCTGACTCTGCCCTCCTTGAGCTTTCTTTGCCTTATTTATTTCAAGAAAAACAAGCTCTCTTCCTGCTTCAAAGCCATTTCCACAACAACATCATATGGATCCCTAATATGCGGTAATGTGGCCTTAGCCAGCTCAGGCTTCAACCCCCGAATAAACTTCCCATTCCTCTTAATCACGGTATCAACCATAGCATAGACATATCTCGCGATCTCCTCAAACCTCGTTGCATACTCAAGCACTGTCATATCCCCCCTGCTCTAACTCAGCAAACTTCCTGAGCATAGTTGACTTCGCAATCTGAGACATAAACCTCTCCTCAAATATTCTTTTGAACTTAGCCCAAGTCATAGTCTCCTCATCAACTTCGATCGTAACACTGTTCCACCAGTATAGTGCTGCTCCTTGTAACTGTCTAGAAGCAAGTCTTCTCTTTTTCTCATCATTAAGCCTCAAATCGCCAAAGATCCTCTCACAATGAACTAACCAATTCTATACTCCGATTACATCTTCAGTACCAGTAAACGGCTTTCCTGCCAGCCGAGCATAATCTCTACTCAAAACATCATAATTATTAACCACTAGAGCTTCATGATTTCCTCCAGCTAACCCCGTAGCAACTCCTGCTTGCATCATGTTTACAAAGAACTGATACATTGCTCCCATGTCGACTTGCTGGACTCCAGCACCCACATTTGCACCTTGTGCCTGACCTTGGTTCCTTCTAGTATTTGATCTGGAATTTCCATTAGTTGTGGTGCTTCCCCCACCAATGTTAACTCTTTCACTTCTAGCATCCATATCTACATACGAGCCTTCATAAAATACAGAAGAATAGCCTAGGGAGAAGGGAGAATATAGATAAAGCATATACTTATATATAGCAAATACAAGTACGTTACCATAGCGTTATCCCATACCCCTTTTTTCTCCAATTCCTTAAGATTATGTTTTCAAAATTATTTTAAGTTTAAAGTTTTTATAAACCTATGCTCTGATACCAAGTTGTAACATCCTCTATCTTGAGTCCTAAAGCTAAGTGCTGCAGATGCTGCAGTCATCTATAGTATTAACTTCTAGTAACAAAATAAGGTAATGTTAATGGTGTCCATAATATCAGAAGCACATGAATATAAAACAAAATTACTAATTCCAAAAAAAGCAACTTTACCAATTACATTTCAAAAACATGTTTCATATTCCATTACACGATCCCGAACATATCCCAAGTTTTGATTAAAATAACTATTAGAAAATACGCCAAGAGCGATATATAAAGATTCCCCATTGGATGATCAGAGTACTAAATAGATAAAACTATCTGAATACATCACAACGAAAATAAAACAAAATAACTCCTAAATATAGCTATCCATGCCTCCTGCATGTCTTCGGAAGCTTTATTCGTCCACCTACTAAAACCTATAAATCCCCAACTCTTAACCTACTCAAATCATATTTTGAGCACCCGAGAGTTTAAAGGGAAAAACATAAACTTCGAATCAGACATAAAGCCTGGTGTGAATAATACTATGCATCTCAGTTATTTGATATTAAGTGAGACCACCCCGCTTAGCAAAACGGGTTTTCCCTCACTAATATCCCATTTTAAAACATACCTTTTGCAAATCAAAATCCTACGCCCAAACTGGTTAATGCAATAACATCAATATCATGCATGCATACAAATCAGGTAATCAATGGATTATCTGGTCAAATACCATAGTTTTGTTTAGCTAACTACTAACATTTGGCTAACTCGGGCCTACCAAAAAAATAAACAAATAATTAACTTCCGTTAGATATACTTCTGGACGGTCTGTCCCTAACTTACTTCTTACAGGGTCGACTAACCCTAATGGTTTTGTAGGCTCACCAATAACCTATCTTTACTCTATATATTACTTTCTGTGTGTAACATCATTTTAGTCTTTCCTGTGACAAAGTCCTACACATTGGAATTTTGGACTTATATTAGATAGGGGCTACTAGCTAAAGCATAGGCGCGACCCCATATCAATCCCATCTGGTATTCTAATATCTGAGTCATTTACTTAGGGTCAACTACCCCATCAAATTTTCCTTGAAAACATTTCTTTCAAATTAATTTAACCCTTTAATTCACACTTAAACAAGGAAAATATACTCTTTGCTTTACTCAAATCTCTTTTGCCATGTTATATATACTTTACACAAAACATTGTTGATGAAAGCATTCGAAACCTTTGTTTAAAAACTTTAAATAAGTCCTTCCGAAACTATTGAAAGTATCCATTTCGAAACCATTGAAAGTACCCCTTTCGAAACAAGTTAATTACTTTACATTGAAACCTTAGGTCGAAAGGCCAAAACAAACCTTTCGAAACCGTTTACATCCGACCTTTCGAAAACATTGAAAATATCCTTTCGAAAGCTTTATAAAACCTTAGACGTCCTCTTTTCAAAACACTTTAAACATGCCTTTCGAAAACATTGGTAACCTTCCATTTAAACACTAAAGGTCAACCCTTTGAAAACATTGGGGAACTACCCTTTCGAAAGCATTAAGTCCTTTACATAAATCAAACCTTTTGAAAGCATTGGGTTTATCTAAAAACATGTGGAACAACCTTAAACCATTCCATTCGAAGGGTTTAACTTTAAAAATATCAAAAGGGTCTTAAAAGAACTAATCGAAAGCAACTCTTTCAAAATAAATTTCCTAAGTAAAAGAAGTGGATGGTGTCGAAACCAATCCCTTCGAAAGCATTGGAGAAGCGGCTCAAGGTTAAAGCGAAAGTACCCTTTCGAAGGCATTGCTTCAAAAGGTTGATTCGGCAACAGAGATTTCGACCCTTTCGAAGGCATCTCTATAAAACAAAGGGGGCAACCTATTTCAAAACCTTTCTTTAAAACAATTGACTAAGTCGAAAGCTACCTCAGTCGAAAGCATTCTTTTTGAAAGCAAAGTAAGCGACATTTTCTTTTGAATGCAAAACAAGGTCTCGACCCCTTCAAAAGCCATGTTTCGACCCTATACCTTTCGCTATCTCCAATCCACAATGTACAAATTCTTTGATACCATGTGTTCGATTTCGATTAGGGTGGAGGCGGCAGTATGAAGTCGAAAGTGTAGCTGAAAGTGGCGAAACAGCAAAAACCTTGTAAAACTGATTTTTAACTTTATAAAGTAATTTCCTTTCAACCAACCTACTTTGCTTGTCAACATATGATTGGTAGTCAATTTTTTTTCCAAAATCTTTTCTAAAAGTGCTGTCGAAATTCAGGATTAAACAATTTAAAACGCTTACAAATTGCCCTTCTCCTTTTATAAACATATAAAACATTTAAGTCTCGTACCTTAAATAATTTTATATACTTATTAAAACACTTAGGAAAATTCTCCAAGAATTCTCATAAATCACTTTTAATATGTTTTCTAACATATAAATTTCTGACCCAAAGCTAACATAAAATAGCCGTAATTAATTTAAGCCCAATTTAACCATTTTCTTCTCCAAAAAAATTCATAATAAATTCATATTAATTCAAAAAATTATGAAACTTGAAACCCATCTCTAAAATAATATTTCTGACCTTATATCAAAATTGAAAGGCATTTGGATGTCATTTGACAGGTGTTTCAAGTTAAATCTTATCATAAAACCTATATGAAATAACATAAATCATCAACAAATATATATATATATATATATATCCATTTAAACAATCAAAACGTGGAAAATCATTTGCAAAATAATTTCGGATCTCAACTAAAACCAAAAACAATAAAATGAGATGTAACATATTATTCACCTTTAGCTTGTGATTAAGGAGTTTGAGATTTGCTTCTTGAATTAGATTGATTAAGCTTCCTTCCTTCTTATTTTAGCTTATCTTTCTCTTGCTTTCTCCTAACGGTGGCCAGCCTCTTCTTGAATTTAGTTTTGTTTTGTGAACATGTAAAATGAAAGTGCACGAGGATTTAGGGTATAAGGATATAACTTATTCCTATTTTCCCCTTATCTATTAGCCTTGCTTATTTCATTTTAATCCCCATTTTGTTCATTAGTTCATTAGGTACGGCTACCCTTTACTATTCAAATCTCAATTCCCTTAACCATTTACGTTATTTCATTTAATTTAACTAATTAATTGTTTTAAATAATGTTAATAAAATTCGGATTGTTACATTAAGAGTCATCGATCGATTTAGAGATCGTAGTCGTGCTTCGTTCAATTTGGTGATGACAATGGTGTCGATCGATACAATAATAAGCGGCATCCATCAATTTGGGGATTGCAGCCACGCCTTGATTGATTTGTGTGATAGGCTTACTTTTCAATCTTATGATCGGAGTCACGTGTCGATTGATTTGGTACTAATTAGGTTTTGTGGAGCTGGTGGTGGTGTATTTGAGTATATTAACTTTGATGATGTTGAATCACCAAGGAGATTTGGGATAGCAGAGAAGGTGGAATAAAATGTGATGTAAGCTAAGCAAAAGACAATGAAAAGCAAACAAAATGAAAACGAAAAGGGTATTTTCGGTAGTCCGAAAAGACACGGTTGAATTGATGTTCAAGGAAATTTCATTATTAGTAGCAGAGAAGAGATGTGTCAATACTGAATATATTGAGGAATAGATTGAAGATCCATATTTATGATGATGTTACGTTAATAAGGTAATAACATGATCATTGTACAATGCACATTATTGAAATAAATAAAAATCTAGATTCCCATTAAAACATTTTCAAACAACATTATTAATTTGTGAAACCATCGATGTTCTCCTGAAAACTAACCAAATCAAATGCTAAATTATTCTTGGATGCTACCCCTCAATAAAATGATGCTCTTGGTTCACTTTTCAAAGGGTGAATAAGTCATAAGAAAGTGCCCATAAATCCAGACCTGAGCATTTTATTAGTAGATGAAATAATATGTAATTCAAATGTAAAATTTTAAATACACTCGAAGTAACGTCATACAACCAACTGTATGTTGAAAAACTTTGCTTGTACATTGACCTAAGTTATAAAACAACCAATTCAAACAAGTACCCAAGAATAAGCATGCACATGCAGTAAAACACAAAGACATGGTAAACAGTGCATAGATTTTCTTTTCAGATTTATCAGCACAAACTAAGATACCAATACTATAGAACAAGTATGCAATAACATAATGAATCTTCCGTTCTGCACTATATTGCCTAAGCACTCTAAGCATATGTTCTTCTCACCGCTAAATATATCAATCATAACCTTTTTTAACCCCCAATAGCTACCAACGCTTAACCAATATCGATATTGATTTCTATTACTACAAGTTTAAATTTTCTTTTTTTTTCAACATATAACGATGTCATAACCAATAGTGCTAAAAATCAGCTTTATTATCCAATAATTCATATAAGCGAAATATTATTGAAAAACAATTCAAAATAGGGAAGAATCCCATTGGATCCTTCCAACCCATTCCCTACATCACAGCTTATATATACCAGCACATATACATGTAAATAAAATCAACAGTGGTGAGAAATCCTGTTGGATCCCTTCAACATGTTTCCCTGCATCGCAACTTATATATGTAATTATATAATATGGGTCATCCGCTCCAGGGGCGGGAATAAATCCAAACCAATAGATAAAACAATAAATCATCCAAACATCTAATCAATAATTTTTATCAATTATATAATATTGCTGGTTAGCCAAAAGGTGAGTTTAACTCACCATTGTTCCATTTGTCGCTGAGGCATTCTGATTTCATCGTAAAATCCCACTAGCTCCAATTGTCACCAAATCAATTCCAAAACGTAGTATTCGCCGATACAAGTAAAATGCAACTCGTTGCGCTTGATTTCGACCTCATATGAAAAAGGTATGCAATTTATAAGCTATTCATTTTATATTAAAGTTAATTACATCATTAAAAACTTAATTAACTTAATTAATCTCCCTCCCTAAATCACTCTCGTCCTTGATCAACCCATTCCTACCGCGATATCCATCCATCTACCACGCCATGTGCCTCCAACGCTCGCCGTAACCCTACCATCGAACGCCATGCCTCCGCCAAGTCCAACGCAGCTAGATCGAACCTCCACCTTGTCGTCGTTCGCAGAAAAACAAACCCCAAACCTACGATGTCGGAGATGAATTACTATTGCTGCCGACCATGAATGTCCACTGCTCCACCACCGAAGCATGACCATGACACCACCTTCCCAATGACACCGACGTTGGTCCCCCTCACCGCCTGTAGCGGCCTACTGAGGCCACCCATCCCCTTCGACGTTCGTTTGCTACTAGCGCCACCACCGTCGACGATACCCCATCTAGCTTCATCATCTTAATGCAAATAATATCCTAGTTGATCACCTCGCCTGAAACGGCACGAAATGGTCTCGATGAACTTATATCGTTGAATGAAGAGGGAGTTTGATTTGAAAAAAACAAACAAAGTTTTCTGGTTCGGTGCGTTTAAATATGGCAGCGGGTATGGCTTGAATAGTAGATGGTATGGGCTAGGTATTGGTTTGGTATGGGTTGAAAGGATGGATTGCATAATATTGGATATACATTTTATTTTAAACGATTTGGTAATATACAACCCCAAATTTTGAACCTCAGACGAGACGTGCAGCTTGACGTTCTATACGTAATACCCCTATTTCGAACACACCGGAATTAGTCTCGAGACCTAATTCGATAATATGCAGAAGTTACTTTTCAAACCCAATTATATAATATAAATTCCTGAAATTAATTTATATGCGTTTCAAACTCGTATGACCACGTGATACATCTAATTGCCACGAAATTCGATGGCATACAATAACTTATTATTAGGGATCCAACGACACCAGTTTTGTCGAAATCCGAGACAGTGCCCCAAAAAGGTTGTTTTTATACGTTAATTAAAACGAATTTTTATTAAAACCAAATAAATCACTTTTAAATCTAAATTTTAAGAGTTTATCATTCCATCTTATTTATTCTGAATTTAAATAAGATTTCGAAACCATTTTTATTTGTATAAAGTTCAAGATTTAGTTATTTAACAATTTCAAATATTTAGATTAGCATTTTATTTGAAATTCAAGTTGTTTAACTTATAAAATTAACCTTTCAGTATTTAAAAGCAAAGTAAATATTCCAAATTCAAATGACTGAAATTCTGGATCGTTGCAAAAATAAGAGAAAAGAAGTGGACAGTTAGGCCTTTATTTATAGGCGCACGAACCAATTGTAATCGTTAGATCAAAATAATTAGATTCGGGCCGTTGGTCAAAATTCAAACCCTAGCCGTCGCATTCAGACCGGTCGACCACTCTCTTATAGGCGATCGATCCCTAACGGTCGACCAATCCAAGGAGCTATGTTATATTAAGTGCTAAGCGAGATGGGGCGATAGAAGTACCACTTCGCTTAATGTCGCTTAAGCGCTGCTTAATTTTTTAGCATAAATTATTTGTATGAATATAAATTTATGTAAAAAGATTATATTAAGTGCATCATCTGTTTATTCACAAATTGATCATATAGAAGTAAAGTTTAACTTATAAATTTATAGGTTGCAAAATCTAGATTTGACTTCTGTTATTCATTAAAAGTAAGCATACTCAAGTTGAGCACAATCTGTACACAATTGATAAATAAATATAATCACATTTTAATGCAGAAAATTGCTCACCATCAATCAGTCCATACGATAAAAAATGAGAAAATTTTGTTAGGGGATATGGCCTTTTGCTATAATCTAATTTATTTTTATTTTAAAATAATATCTGTTTGCTTAGTAGTGCTTAATCTTTGCTTAAATTCAAGCAAAGCATGGATAAGCGCCAATTTAGCATGCTTAAGTGCTTATCGCTTAATTTTATTGCTTTTTCAAAAAATTAAGCGTTGTACAAGCATTTAGCGCTTAGGCGATGCTTAAGTGCGCTTTTCATAACATAGCCAAAGAGGTGGTCGATTAGTGGGGTCCCATATTTAATGTTATTTATTTCCTTTTTGTTTTTAAGTATTTTCGCTCTGGAACTTCAAATGCTGGTAAATTTTTGGTTTGAATTTCGATCGCAAAACTTCAAATATGAAAGTTACATGGAAAATCGCCACGAATACAATGGTGCAAGTTTTGTGATCAAATTCCAACGTTTGCTCAAATTCCATTTTTGGAGCCTTATTAATTCTCGTTAATTTTATGAGGTGTTACGTTAATCAACTTGAATGTGGATAATATTGGAGTTTTAACAAGTACTAGACTCCATACATCTTAAGGTTATTTATTGTTGGCGAAGAGAACATGTGCAAATTATTAACGCAATTGTTACCGCTGAAAGTAATATAAAATATGATTTTACTAAAAAAAGTTATAAGTGATGAATTTAGTCAAACTGTGACATCACAAACTAAGGTGACATGTGAATGTTAATTTTCAACTGTGCAATATTAATCGCCGACGGAATTCACACCTCCGAGTCTCACAACCGTATTTGTGAATTCTCGAAAAAACTATACAATTTAGCTTGCTTATATAGTGTAATAAATTAATTAATATTTAAGAAATACTAGTTATTGATTTATTTAATATTTAGGGTGTTGTTAGTAGTTATCTTGATGTACATATAAAAGTTATATATGCACGTATTGATATTGATGTCGGGATATTTTTAAACATGCTTTAAATATAGCTAATTACTTAACTGGCTTAGGGAAAAGTTGATCCGTATAGGAATAGAATATAGTTGGCCATAAAAGGGAAAATTTGGTTTAAATATTGATTCAGATATAATTAGAAATTAATAAGGGGAGGTTTTAAGGAGTGGAAATGAAAAGATTTTCACTCTCTATAAAAATAAGTTTTCCACATTTATTTCATTTAATTTTTACCCTTCTTTATTTTTCATCCATGCCACCATATTCTACCTCTCAAAACTGTAACGACCCACTATTTTGGACCATTCAAATCGACAATAATCCACACATGTCAGACTTGAATAATGCGAAATAATAGATTGTAATAAAATTTGGAGCAAATAAAACCAATCATGGAATCACAGACACAGAAATATCAGAATAACTCGCAGCGAAAAATAAAATAAATAGTGGTTCATGAAGCCACTACAATACAAAGTCTCAAAAACAGATACAAATACATAGTCTTAAAACAAATACAGTTCTGAAACAAGTAGTAGAAATCCCAAATACATATGTCTCTAATACAAAAGCTGAAATAGAACAACTGAAACTGAAATAGATAGCAACTAGATAAAAGATGATCTCCAGCAGTCCTAGCTCCAGAAGGTGAGATCCAAAGCTGATACTCAGGCTGACCCGAGCGTAAATAAAACACAAACACTCGAGTCAGGACATACATACTTATACAATGTAAACTAACTCAATTGAATTGTAATAAAAGGTACAAGTAATTTAAAGAATGCTTGGGATCTCCCATTCTTTAAGGATCCGTTAAACTATCTACTATGTAGTAATATTCGCTATTATAATAATGTCTAATATAAAATAAACATACTTTTAAATAGCATTAAGGAGTGACCCAATATTCCCCTTAACACGTAATAGTCCCAGTAGTCTATCCAGTATTAGCATACTCCCAGAACGGGGGCTACCCTCAATACTCCACAGGCTACGGGAGAAATCCAAACTCGTAGTAAAGCTTGATATGGTAGGTGACACGGCACAACAAGGCAATACCAGGGTAGATATACCAATTACGCATCCGGGCTGGTGGTAATGCATAGCAGCCACTACCACCCACCTCGAGCCACACTCCCAAAATCAAGGGGTACACCCAATCAATCACAAAACTAATAGAATGGTATCGAAGAAGTGTGTCCGATCAGAGGTGCTACCTCATTGGCCCGTCAATCGCTCATGTTTTAGCCACCTTATGCCAACTCACGGGAGTTAGGTCCACGTTCATACCATAATAGGATCGTCGCCATCATCCTACTTCATTCTGGAAACTCCACCGTGTACACAGTTGTTAAAGTGGTTTTCGGTATCGACAGAGAGTATATCCATATCCGATCCCAGTCTCTTTAACAACCAATCGTTATTATAACCCATGATTATAAATTTCAAAAAAGATGTTTACGTTCCCAATCAAAATACTTCATTTAAACCATTTAAAAACAAAGTCATTATACCTTTAAATCAAATATTCAATTCCCAAAATTTTAGCCTTTTCTGAGTTCATTTATTCACTTAAATACTTTAAAATATTAAAATTCAGGTTTCACTGCATTTAGAAGATGCTGTGGTAAGTTAAATTTGAAAAGAATTCATTTTAGCAAAGACATCATTTAAAAACTGCTGTAATAGTTTAGGGTTCAATTTAAAAGGTTTAATTCAATTCAGCAAAGACAGCGTTTACAAACTGCTGCAGTAGTTCAATTATATTAAAAAATCTCATTTCAGCCAACTGCGGCACTTAACAAGTGCCACAATAGCTCTTTCATTAGTTTCAGTTTCAAGTTTAGTTTTTGCAACTACAGCACTTACAAAGTGCTGTCATAGCCTTAGTTAATTTTAGCCTTTTAGTTCACTTCTGCAACTACATCACTTACAAAGTGCTGCAGATTCTATTAGTTCAGTTTTTAGTTCATTTTCAGAAACGATAGCATTTCTGAAGTGCTACTAAAAGAATTTCCAGATTTTAAATAGAATTCCAGCCGCAAATAAACTTCGATTTAATTCATTTTAACTTATAAAAATCACATTTTTCCACTTCAAAAATAGTCATTTAATTACACTTTAACTTATAATTTTTTACAAAAAAATCCAATTTTCCAATAATTTCACTTATTAAATTCAAGTGTACCAATTTCTTATTTTTTTTTCATTTTTAACAATTTACTTTAACACTCAAACTTAAATTTCCATTTCATAAACAAACTTAATTTCCATTTTTATTAAATTAACTTAAACTTCCATTTTAAAAATCAAATCACAAATTACCAAATTAAGTTATGTTTCAAATAAAAAATTTCCATCCATTTAATTAACATTTCTAATACATAGAAAAATCATTATTTCTTTATTTAATCATTTTAAATTCAATTTAAATCAAATTATCATACATTTTTCATTTTAAAAATATTTAAAATATCCAAAAAAAATTATAAAATAACCACGGGTCTGTATAATATTTTCTAGCCTAAGTCAAGTGATACGGATAATATATCATTTCAATCCATAATTTACAAAGAAAAATCCGGGTTTTTATCATTTCAAACCCGCAATCCCAAGTAAATAAAATAAATAAAAATCGCTCAGGCTTATCATTTCAGCCCATAACGATTTTTCCCTATTCTAAAGGCCGTTCGGGTATGTATCATTTCAACCCATAGTGATTCTATTCTACAGGGAACTTGCAATGTGATTAACAGAAATAAATAAACAGTATAACAAAATATAACATAACAGATTATGTGACAAGTTTATAACAGAGTTTAACATCATATAATTACATCACAGGCAAGTATAACATGATATAATAGTTTATACACATTCACTTGTTGTCACTTCACAATTTATATAAGTATAAATGTCATGTGTGAATACTCACCTCTTTACGCTGGAGTTTGCAAATAAAACACACAAATGAAATCTAGAAAGCACGATAGCACGACTTTGATTTGAGTAGAGAGATAGCCAAGATGTTAATCTTGTATACAACAATAAAATAAAGCAATATAAATATAAATTCAAAGTACAAAGATTATATTGAAACAAAGTGGAATCAAAATAAACAAAAGACATCACCAAACTTTTAATCAAATTTTGCTTGACCACTAACAACTTTTTCTCGACCATAAGGCTTTATTGGTTCGGCCACACATGTTTATAGGTTGAGATAGCTCGGGTTTGGATCAATATGGCATGGTTAGGCAAGAGAATGCAAAGGGGTAGGAGTTACAAAAGTGGAAGTTCAAAAGGCAAGGCTAACAAATGGAGTTTTTGTTGCATCTAGGCTCGGCCAAAGGGTCCAGTGGCTCGGCCAGGGCTGCTACAGGTCAGGTCATGATGGTCAGAGATGATGTCATCAGGTGGTGGTGGTTCTAGGGTGGTGGCCATGGCTACAAAGGAGGGTATGTTGAAGGTAGGGCTCGGCTATGTAGTAATTTGGAGTTTTTGCATTGTTTTTTTGGTGATGGGTTCAAGGGATGGTCACGGCCTGAACTGGTCAGAGGAGATGGTGGTTAGGTCGTGGATGATGTGGGGAAGGAGTGGTGGTGGTCGGTGGAGGAGATTGTGGAGGGTTAGGCCGAGCAAAGCTATGAAGAAATCAAGCAAAAACAAGTAAAAATCAATAGAAAAATGAAGAGAAAAGAGGAGAAAAGGGAAGAAGCCATTACCAAAATTTTCAGAAATGTTTTTGGCCGTGAGAATGAAGTGAGATGGGAAGTTTTTCACGTGAAAAACCAAAAAGAATACACGGCTAAACAAAGAAAATGAAAGGCCAAAGAAATTGAAAAGTCTAGACAATGAAAAGTCACAAGTTAAAAGCTTTTGTCTCTTTGAATTTCCACTTCTTTTTAATTCAATATAAACAAAATAAAATCAGTAAATAAAAATAAAAGCCAAACAAAAATAAAGTAAAAATGAAAATAAATAATTATTCATAGGAAAAAAAAGAAAAAAAAAGTAAATAAAGAAAATAGCTTATTATATTGAGACTAGATTAAAAATTGCAAACAAAAATACAATTAATCTTTGGAAAAATTATAACTATACTTCTAAAATGTTTTAAAAATAAAATATTGACATAAAATTTAATTAAAATAATTGCAAAAATATAGGGTTGTTACACTCCCCCCCACTCAAATCTTTTCGTCCTCGAAAAGAACGAACAAGGAAAATAAAGAAAAAGCAAGATAGAAAAGCAAATAGTACTTGAAACAAACAATTCCGGATTTGAAGCACGAATGCTCTCCTCCATCTCCTAGGTACAGTCTCGATCATCAGTACTCCACTATACTTTGACCAGATTAACAGATTTCTTTCTTAGCTGCTTCATACCTCTGTCGGCAATACGAAGTGGCTTCCTCTCGACAGTCAGATTAGGCTCAATATCCAAACTATCAAGAGCAGAAGGCTGAACAATAAGAGATGGATCATGCAGATAGCGACGAAGATGCGAAACGTGGAATACATTATGCACTCCAGAGAACTTCTCGGGCAAATCTAGACGATAAGCCAAAGAACCAATTCTTTCCACAATGCGGAAAGGACCAACAAACCTAGGAGAAAGCTTCCCTCTATGACCAAATCGAATAACATTCCTTAAGGGAGAGACCTTAAGAAAAAACAAATCACCAACAACAAACTCCAAACTCCGCCTACGCCTATCAGCATAATTCTTCTGCCTATCCTGAGCAATCCTCATCTTCCTCCTAATCTCCTCAACTCTCTCAGAAGCTTCTAAAATCTTTTCAGGACCAAGAACCAAACGATTACCGGATTCAATCCAGCAAGATGGAGATCTAAAAGGTCATCCGTAAAGAGCAGCAAACGGAGACGTCTTAATGCTAGCCTGAATTCAAAGATAGAAATGAGATAGATAAAGGATTAAGATAAACTTAAAACGGAAGATTAGATTATACCTGATAACTATTATTATAGGTAAATTCGAAAAGATGGAGATGATCTGCCCAAGATCCTCCATAATCAAGCACACAAGCACGAAGAAGATCTTCTAGAATCTGATTCACCCTTTCCGTTTGACCGTCGGTCTGTGGATGGTAAGCAGTGCTCAGATTCAGATGAGTACCCAAAGATTCCTGAAAAGCTTTCCAAAACTGACTAGTAAAGATAGGATCACGGTCACAAACGATATTGAGAGGAACACTATGGAGACAAACAATCTCCCTCATGTAGATCTCAGACAAGCTAGAAGCAAAACGGGTAGACTTGACCGGAATGAAATGAGCTGATTTGGTCAATCTATCAACAATAACCCAGATACTCTCATTACCCTTCCTAGTCCTCGGTAATCCATCAATGAAATCCATAGAAACCTGTTCCCACTTTCAATTGGGAATCTCAAGAGGCTGCAACAAACCAAGGGTCTTCTGATGATCTGCCTTGACTTGCTGACAAGTCGCACACCTACTAACAAAAATGGAGATATCTTGCCTCATACCTCTCCACCAATACAACTTCTTCATATCCTGATACATCTTGGTCACTCCTAGATGAATAGAAAGTCTGGACTGATGATTTTCCCGAAGTAACTCCTGTCTCAATCCATTAACATTCGGGACACAAATCTGATTATTAATCCTCAAAATACCTTTATCATCGATCTGAGCACCACTGCCTTCAAGACTACTATCTCCAACTCTACTACGAACATTCTCCTTCATCAATCTAAGCATCTCATCCTCATCCTTCTTAGCCATGATACGATCCAAAAGAGAAGAAGAAACAACAAGCTGACACAACATAGCCTTCTTCCGACTCAAAGCATCCACCACAACATTAGCTTTCTCAGGGGTATAGTTGATGTCGAGGTCATAAGAAGCAAGAAACTCTAACCACCTAACTTGTCTCTGATTCAAATCCTTCTGAGTGAAAATATACCTCAAAGACTGATGATCTGTGAAGAGCTCAAACTTAGTTCCCAGAAGATGATGCCTCCAAAGCTTCAAAGCAAAAACCACAGCAAGCAATTCCAAATCATGAGCAGCATAATTAGCTTCATGGGTCTTCAACTGACGACTAGCATAAGCAATGACCTTACTATCCTACATCAGAACAGCTCCCAAACCTTCACGACAAGCATCAGTGTATACCGTTAATCCCTCATTTCCATTTGGAACGGTAAGAACTAGTGCGGAAGTAAGCTTGTGCTTTAACTCCTTGAATGCAGCTTTACACTCATCACTCCAAAAAACTTAGCATTCTTTCGAGTCAAAGCGGTGAGAGGTGCAGCAATCCGAGCAAAGTTCTCAATGAATTTCCGGTAATAACAGGCAAGGCCCAGAAAACTACGAATATCAGTTGGAGTCTTAGGAGTTTCCCAATCTTGCACAGAATAGGGATAAATAAGGACAACAGGAAAGATAGAATAAATTGAATGAAACAAGGAAAGAGAAGGAAAGAAAGACTTACATTGATCGCAGCGATCTTGAATGGATCAACAGAAACTCCATTACGAGAAACAATATGCCCGAGGAATCGGACTTCATCCTTCCAGAAATGGCATTTAGAAAATTTAGCCTTCAACTGATGATTTCTAAGAGTTTCAAGAATAGATTTCAAATGTGACTCATGCTCTTCCTCAGACTTAGAAAAAAAATGAGAATATCATCAACAAAGACTAGAACAAATTTATTAAGCACATCACGAAAAACACGATTCATCAAATCAACAAAGAAAGCAGGAGCATTATCAAACCAAAAGGCATGACTAACCATTCAAAGAACCCATTCTCAGTACGGAAAGCAGTCTTGGGAATACTTTCCTCAGCAACTCTGAGCTGGTGAAAACCTGAGGCAAGATCAAGCTGAGAGAAAACAGTAGCACCATATAGCTGATCAAACATATCATTGAGGCAAGGCATTGGATATCTATTTTTCATAGTGAGCTTGTTCAGCTCCCTATAATCAACACACATCCGAAGAGAACCATCAGACTTAGTGACGAAAACCACCGCTGCTCCCCATTCTGGAAAGCAAGGTCTGATCAGACCCTTGGAGGACAAGTCCTCAATTTGTTTCCTTAACTCAACCTTCTTGCGGGGTGCCATTATTCTAGGAGGAAGAACTACAGGTCGAGCTCCAGGAATAAGATCACTACAGAAGTCAATTTCATGCTTAGGGGGTAAAGTAGCGACTTCACCAAATACATCGGGATAAAGCTTGACCACACGAGTCGACTGAAGATCAACAGGAGAAGAATCCAAAGAATAAATAAAATTGCCAGCAAAATCATGAGGCATACGACACTGAATAACCAAGGGATTACCCCGATCATCCTCAAGAGAAACAATTCGGGATTTACAAAAGATACGAGCATCATGCCTATTAAGCCAATTACCTCCAAGCAACAAATCAAAAGCATCGAAACCAAGAACATAGAAATCACCAGAAAATTTATGGCCAGAATAGAACAGTCTCACTTGCTTACAGATCTTATTACGATTTGTGGGACCACCAATAAGATTTTTAACACACAAAGATTCAATAGCATAAACAGGAGAAAGAAGATGCTCAAACTTATCACACAAATCCATAGAAATAAAGCTATGTGAAGCTCCAGTATCAAATAAAACACGAACACGATGATTAAATAAAGAAAAGGTGCCCTGAAGAGTACCTTGGTCATCACTAGGAGCAGGAGTAGGTGCAGGTGGAGCAGGTGAAGAAGCAGAGGTAACAGCAAAAATAACAGATGGCTTGCCCTTCTGATACAAAGGACAATCATTCTTGAAATGATCAGGCTGAAGACAGACATGACAGAGATTGTTCCTGGTACTCTGACGTGGAGGAAGAGTAGCACCAACTGAAGTATGGCAACTATTATCATAGTGTCCCTTCTGATCACACTTGAAACAGGTAATGGTAGATAGGTCGATATGGTGCCTTTGAGAAGGAGAAGATGAAGATCCCAATCCCGGATGCTTGAGACAATTCTTCTTCTGCATGTGGAAATTGGGCTTTCTCTTCTTAGAGTTAGCAGAGGAAGACTGAGATGCAGGAGCACTAGCAACAGCAGGACCCTTGGAAGTAGGGTTCTCATAACGAATAGCCATATCCATAAGTTCAGTGAAAGTGCCATGAATATGAGAAATGAGACGATCATAGAACTCGGGGCGAGCTCCAGCTATGAACTTCTCATTCTTCTTAAGTTGGGTGTCAATAAGACCAGGACCGAACTTGGAAAGTTTGTTGAACTTCCGCTCATACTCAGAAAAGGACATGGTACCCTGCTTGAGATCCATGAATTCACGATAAAGCTGAGATTTCCCGGCTTCTGGCATCAATTTTGCCACAAAAGCCTCCCTGGAAAGAAGATATCGAAACAACACTTAAGATAGATTCAAAAGAAAGGAAATGGAAACAAAATTCAAGATAACACAAAGGATACCTAAACTGCTCCCATGAAATATCACCCTCGTTATTGTGAGCTGTAATAGACTCCCACCAATCCAAGGCTGACTCTTGCAGCTGCTAACTGATGCTTCTGGGCATCAGTAATCTCGAGACCGGTAAAGATCCTCTCTAAACTCCGTAACCATTGCTGGGCTTCGATAATGCTCTCTGAACCGGAAAACTTGGTACCACCAAGCTGAGAGAATTCCTTACAAAGAACGGTAAACCTAACAGGTGCAGCAGGTTGAGGAGCTGGGGCAATACCACGACCCCTACCTCTAGCATTTCCACGATTCATCCTGAAAAATATCAAGAATGAATTTTAGGACAAAGGTACAGAGAAGACAAAGATAAGATAAGATAAAACAAGTAAAATCACTTGGATGAATATCCTAATAAGAGAAATTTCTAACAAGGTAGATACGAAAAAAAGGAAGTTTAGAAAATTGCTTTTAAGAACAAGAAAAATTTATATCAAAAAAATCTTTGAAAAAAAATCCTTTGAAAAAAATCCTTTGAAAAATCATTTAAAATCATTTTATACTTTGAAAACACGTTCTCTCAAAAAGAAATGATTCTGAACTTGATTTCACTCATTCTAGGGTATTTCTACCCTATCTCTAATGAGTTTTTGCTCCTTAGGCTAAGGTTTGCCTAAAAACCAAAGCTCTGATACCAAATGTAACGATCCACTATTTTGGACCATTCAAATCGACAATAATCCACACATGTCAGACTTGAATAATGCAAAATAACATATTGTAATAAAATTTGGAGCAAATAAAACCAATCACAGAATCATAGACACAGAAATTTCAGAATAACTCGCAGTGGAAAATAAAATAAATAGTGGTTCATGAAGCCACTACAATACAAAGTCTCAAAAACAGATACAAATACATAGTCTTAAAACAAATACAGTTCTGAAACAAGTAGTAGAAATCCCAAATACATATGTCTCTAATACAAAAGCTGAAATAGAACAACTGAAACAGAAATAGATAGCAACTAGATAAAAGATGATCTCCAGCAGTCCTAGCTCCAGAAGGTGAGATCCAAAGCTGATACTCAGGCTGACCCGAGCGTAAATAAAACACAAACACTCGAGTCAGGACATACATACTTATACAATGTAAACCAACTCAAGTGAACTGTAATAAAAGGTACAAGTAACTTAAAGAATGCTTGGGATCGCCCATTATTTAAGGATCCGTTAAACTATCTACTATGTAGTAATATTCGCTATTATAATAATGTCTAATATAAAATAAACATACTTTTAAATAGCATTAAGGAGTGACCCAATATTCCCCTTAACACGTAATAGTCTTAGTAGTCTATCCAGTATTAGCTACTCCCAGAATGGGGGCTACCCTCAATACTCCACAGGCTACGGGAGAAATCCAAACTCGTAGTAAAGCTCGATATGGTAGGTGACACGGCACAACAAGGCAATGCCAGGGTAGATGTACCAATTACGCATCCGGGCTGGTGGTAACGCATAGCAGCCACTACCGCCCACCTCGAGCCACACTCCCAAAATCAAGGGGTGCACCCAATCAATCACAAAAGTAATAGAATGGTATCGAAGAAGTGTGTCCGATCAGAGGTGCTACCTCATTGGCCCGTCAATCGCTCCTGTTTTAGCCACCTTATGCCAACTCATGGGAGTTGGGTCCATGTTCATACCACAATAGGATCGTCGCCACCATCCTACTTCATTCTGGAAACTCCACCGCGTACACAGTTGTTAAAGTGGTTTTCAGTATCGACGGAGAGTATGTCCATATCTGATCCCGGTCTCTTTAACAACCAATCGTTATTATAATCCGTGATTATAAATTTCAAAAAAGATGTTTACGTTCCCAATCAAAATACTTCATTTAAACCATTTAAAAACAAAGTCATTATACCTTTAAATCAAATATTCAATTCCCAAAATTTTAGCCTTTTCTAAGTTCATTTATTCACTTAAATACTTTAAAATATTAAAATTCAGGTTTCATAGCATTAGAAGATGCTGTGGTAAGTTACATTTGAAAACAATTCATTTCAGCAAAGACAGCATTTAAAAACTACTGTAATAGTTCAGGGTTCAATTTAAAAGATTTAATTCATTCAGCAAAGACAGCGTTTACAAACTGCTGCGGTAGTTCAATTATATTCAAAAATCTCATTTCAGCCAACTACAGCACTTAACAAGTGCTACAATAGCTCTTTCATTAGTTTCAGTTCCAAGTTTAGTTTCTGCAACTACAACACTTACAAAGTGTTGTCATAGCCTTAGCTAATTTTAGACTTTTAGTTCACTTCTACAACTACAGCACTTACAAAGTGCTGCAGATTCTATTAGTTCAGTTTTTAGTTCATTTTCAGAAACGATAGCATTTCTGAAGTGCTACCTACTAAAAGAATTTCCAGATTTTAAATAGAATTCCAGCCACAAATAAACTTCAATTTAAATCATTATAACTTATAAAAATCACATTTTTCCACTTCAAAAATAGTCATTTAATTACACTTTAACTTATGATTTTTATAAAGCAAATTTTTACAAAAAAAATCCAATTTTCCAATAATTTCACTTATTAAATTCAAGTGTACCAATTTCTTATTTTTTTTCATGTTTTACAATTTACTTTAACACTCAAATTTAAATTTCCATTTCATAAACAAACTTAATTTCCATTTTTATTAAATTAACTTAAACTTCCATTTTAAAAATCAAATCACAAATTACCAAATTAAGTTATGTTTCAAATAAAAAATTTCCATCCATTTAATTAACATTTTTAATACATAGAAATATCATTATTCCTTTATTTAATCATTTTAAAATCAATTTAAATCAAATTATCTTATTTTTTTCATTTTAAAAATACTTAAAATTTCCAGAAAATTTTATAAAATAACCATGGGTCTGTATAATATTTTCTAGCCTAAGTTAAGTGATACGGATAATATATCATTTCAAACTGTAATTTACAAAGAAAAATCCGGGTTTTATCATTTCAAACCCGCAATCCCAAGTAAATAAAATAAATAAAAATCGCTCAAGCTTATCATTTCAGCCCATAACGATTTTTCCTTATTCTAAAGTCCGTTCGTGTATGTATCATTTCAACCCATAGTGATTCTATTCTACAGGGAACTTGCAGTGTGATTAACAGAAATAAATAAACAATATAATAAAATATAACATAGCAGATGATGTGACAAGTTTATAACAGAGTTTAACATAATATAATTTACATCACAGGCATGTATAACATGATATAATAGTTTATACACATTCACTTGTTGTCACTTCACAATTTATATAAGTATAAATGTCATGTGTGAATACTCACCTCTTTACGCTGGAGTTTGCAAATAAAATACACAAATGAAAATCCAGAAAGCAAGATAGCACGACTTTGATTTGAGTGGAGAGATAGCCAAGATGTTAATCTTGTATACAACAATAAAATAAAGCAATATAAATATAAATTCAAAATACAAAGATTATATTGAAACAAAGTGGAATCAAAATAAACAAAAGACATCACTAAACTTTTAATCAAATTTTGCTTGACCACTAACCACTTTTGCTCGACCATAAGGCTTTATTAATTCGACCACATATGTTTATAGGTTGAGATGGCTTGGGTTTGGATCAATATGGCATGGTTAGGTAAGAGAATGCAAAGGGGTAGGAGTTACAAAAGTGGAAGGTCAAAAGGTAAGGCTAACAAATGGAGTTTTGGTTGCATCTAGGCTCGGCCAAAGGGTCCAGTGGCTTGGCCAGGGCTGCTACAGGTTAGGTCATGATGGTCAGAGATGATGTCGTCAGGTGGTGGTGGTTTTAGGGTGGTTGTTGTGGCTACAAAGGAGGGTATGTTGAAGGTAGGGCTCGGCTATGTAGTAATTTGGAGTTTTTGCATTGTTTTTTTGGTGATGGGTTCAAGGGATGGTCATGGCCTGAACTGGTTAGAGGAGATGGTGGTTAGGTCGTGGATGATGTGGGGAAGGAGTGGTGGTGGTCGGTGGAGGAGATGGTGGAGAGTTAGGCCGAGCAAAGCTATGAAGAAATCAAGCAAAAACAAGTAAAAATCAATAGAAAAATGAAGAGAAAAGAGGAGAAAAAGGAAGAAGCCATTACCAAAATTTTCAGAAATGTTTTTGGCCGTGAGAATGAAGTGAGATGGGAAGTTTTTCATGTGAAAAACCAAAAAGAATACACGGTTAAACAAAGAAAATGAAAGGCCAAAGAAATTGAAAAGTCTAGACAATGAAAAGTCGCAAGTTAAAAGCTTTTGTCTCTTTGAATTTCCACTTCTTTTTAATTCAATATAAACAAAATAAAATCAGTAAATAAAAATAAAAGCCAAACAAAAATAAAGTAAAAATGAAAATAAATAATTATTCATAGGAAAAATAAAAAGAAAATAAAAGTAAATAAAGAAAATAGCTTATTATATTGAGACTAGATTAAAAATTGCAAACAAAAATAAAATTAATCTTTGGAAAAATTATAACTATACTTCTAAAATGTTTTAAAAATAAAATATTGACATAAAATTTAATTTAAAATAATTTAAAAATAATTGCAAAATTATAGGGTTATTACAAAAACCATCCATGGTCGAACCCTTTTTCCCGAGACAATATCAAACAAAATTAAAACAATATAGTTCATTCGATGCTAGCAAGATTGAGTGTTGAATCAAGGAGTCTAGGTGTTAACTCATAAATCGAAGTCTCATGAAGGGCTGGATCTATAAAGGAAAATCTGCATATATTTTCTATACTTATACTAGTTCCCACCCGACCCAAATTAGTGTATGTAGCATATTATCAAATTGCCATTCAATTTTATTAAAGCTTGATTTGTTTATACATGTTGTTTATAAATAAAATATAAAAGAGGAAAAACGAACATAACAAATTCTAATTTATATGGTGTTTATATATCTTATTTAATTATTTAATTAAATAAATATTATTTAATTTATTTAATTAACTAATTAATCAAATTTTAATTTATGTAATATTTCAAAAAAATTATCTTATTTACGTTAAACAATTTAAGGCAAATTTATCAACTATAATTAATTATATACACATCAGTATGTGTATGTAACTTATTAATTAAACTTTAATTAATTTATTTAACAAAATTTATTTATTTAATTAAACAATTTCAATTAAATAAATTTAATTAGTTCCTAAAAATTTAATATTTAATATCTTAAACAATTTTAAGATAATTCTCAAGTATGATAATTACAGTTCTATATATAGACACACACACATGTGTGCACGTGTGCGTGTTTAATTAATTAATATTTAATTAAATACTATGTTAAAATTTTGAAATTTAACTTGAAATTTAAAAAAAAATTGAAAAATTCTTTTTTTGATAAATTATGCAATCTTTAAAATTTGTTTTTATATTTTAAGCTTGACTTTTAAATTTAAAATACATCTTTAATTTAAATTATTTAATAAAATACATATTTTTTTATTTTTTTAATTATTTAATAAGAACCAAAAGTAGTATGTGTGTGTATATTAATTTAAATCTAAATACGAATGTGTATATAATATGGTACTATTATTATTTATTAAATAAGTATAGTTTGGCCGAAAGAATTTTCTTTTGAATTTTATTACCGAAATTATTTATACTCAAACCGACCGTTAGGGAGGTTTGCTTACTATCACTGGCCAAAATCAATTTCTCTGAAGCCCAAAGCACACTGCAAATGTTTTCCACTGTTTTTCGCTATTCCGTTTCTTCTTCCCTGATTTTCTCACATCTCACGCATAATTTTTAAATTACATCTCTTCTTTCTTAAATCTATATATTCTTTTTTTCTTCCAATCTCGCTTCCAGCCCTACATGACCGATATCAAATCAGCACCACCAGAGTAACACCTCCCCTTCCTTGCCCTTAATCAGTTTCAACATCCTGCCTTACGGATCCTAACCCGCAACCAACTCTCAAAGTCCACCATTGGATTCACGCAACAAAACACCCCCCAAAACCTAACCTACAACCGATCTCAAATTAGCGCCGCGTACCATCAGATTCAACAACCCACTCTTCTTCCATAGCCAGACGAATAATCGATCTCCTAAAACCTAACCTGCAACCACTTTTATCAGGTACGTTACATTTGAGTTATCAAAAAAATTGGTTTTTTTTAAAGTGGTGTTCCAGCACTCAACATAGTTGTGGTATGCTTTGCTTTTGGAGATTCTAGGTGGAGTTTTGTTAGAAGGTGCAACTTTGGTTGTCAATTAGGCTAAGTGATGAGATTTCAGGTGAGAATCAGGACAACAGTGCTGAATTTGGTAGTGAAGGGAGTTGGTTTTCGAGTGCTTTTGAGGGTCCTTCTAGAGCAGCGACTAGGGTGCTTATAAAAAGGACTTATAGTCTGGAGACGAATTCATTTTGATAATGTGAGATATCATGAGTTTGCTCGATCATTTGATAGGGTTTACGAACTTGAGGCAAAGTTGTACTTAACATCTCATAATGAAACATCAACTTATGGGATGGTTAAAGCATCATAGGCCTTCAAATTTGGAATTGAGATATGAATCCATGACTGTTACTTCTTTTTTTCATGGCCCACTTTTGTATATTATTTGCATTTGAATCAGCAGTTGCTCTGATTCTAATTTATATCATGGTTTTTAAAAAAAGAAGCTGGGGTCCTTTATTGAAAACATGAATCTATGTAGTAGATCTATCCGTATAATTAAAATGCTTTAATTATGTAGACTAAAAATTGTATCTTTCTTTGTTAAGGTATTTGTGGATAAGTTATCTTATTAGTTGTAGATTAATACTAAAACTGGTCAATTAGTTGTAGCAGGGGAACCTCTTGCTCCATCTAAACTGGATAATCCAGAAGAAACACAAATGCTTGCACCAAACTGGAACATTGATTGGATTTAAGTACATCAATGAAAGCTTAATTCACCTAAAATACATTTGTAACAAACAAGGCACGTAAAGCATTGCTCAACCACTAATTCACCTTTTAAGCATACATTCAATGCGTTAAAGTGTATTTTTCATTCTAGCTTTGCTTAAGTTACATTTAATGCACATTCAAAATTCAAGTTGTGGGAATAGAGCGAGTTATTAGCATGTTGGGATGAATTCAGCGTGCAAGTGTCACGACCCAAAATTCATCATTCGAAAATAGACATCAAATACTTCACTTGTATTTGACTGCCAAAATTCAAACGTCAAATTTCAGTTCGGATGGAGCTTATAACAACAATAAGATGAATATAAAACAGCGGAACAGAATCAATATCATAAATATCATCACAGATACAACATCGACATAAAATCCATACTTCATTAGAGTATTTAATACATATACTACAACTCCAAATACAACATCATGATAATACAACAGTGATCATATATCCAAAAGTCTTCAGATGAAAGAAGTGATAACAGACTTCCAAAAGCTAAACACCTGAGATCTCCAAAAAGCTCCTAAGAATATCTCCAAGATAAGAGCTCCAAAATACAGCTAACTCCAAAATACGGAAACCTGCTACTAGGCTGCCCGTGTAGAAATAATGGGCACCCAGAGTTTAGGAAAGAAAACAATAAACTCCGGATCAGTCATGGGACTGGTATGAGTAAACAAAAACAGTTGCATTTATAGAAACTAGATTTATAAAAGAATTTTTGGTATGCTTTTAAAAATGGAACTACCATAAGACCTCCCGCCACACACACAATGCAAACGCAGAATTGGAGGAGATTTCTTCTTATGAATGTTAAATATGCTTGGTACGGAGAAATTTCTTTGATATTATTGCTAGTGCATAGTGTATAAAACATTTCGAAAGTAGAATATTAAACTTAGCCAGCATAGGTACCATTATACTATGCCTACTATAGCTACCATATTAGATGGCAGGTTCTACAACTAAAACCGTACAGGGTTTCGTATTGGGAATTGGATTTCCAACAAATGGTCAGGCCAAGGAACTTCCCATTGCCACATAGGTACGCCTCTGGAAAGACGACCCTGAGAAATAACCTAACATTACAGTTAGATCTCTGCCAACACAAGGCCGGGTTACCCCTAACTGGGTAACTACTGACACGAGTATGTCATCTCGCAGTTGTAACCAACCTTTAACAGGGGCCCCAGCAACAAATCACAAAGTAAGATATATATATATATATATATATATATATATTTGCGACATCCACATAAGTTAAGTATATGGGCTCCATACCATGATACCACTTCTATCCAGAAGGAAATGAACATACCCTAAGGGGCGCTATCCCCAATAACCTTGCCGCATCTTTCCTGTTTTGACCATTCCAGGGTGTGAGGTTCGACGAAGTCTCATCCACAAAGCTACGCTTTTCACAAAGCCATGCTTTGGGTCAATAAATGATCAAAGTAATGATCATAAAGATAAATGATCAAACAAATGATCATATCACAAATGATCAAACAATGATCATCACACAACAACACTCAACATGTCACATTACCAAATTGGGAGTATATCGCTGATAAATTTCAACTACATAACCTCTGAGCTCGTACGTCTCAGAGAAGGGTGTTAAGCTAAGAGAATAAATTCTCCGCCACCAAACAGAAATGTATTTGAAAGAAATCGGCTTTATATCTCAAAGTGTAATGTCAGACATGTAACCATACAAGTCTGTTCCGGGTTCGAACAGAACCGAAGGCACTTCCAAAGAAGTCCTTGCAAATCCGGATAATTTTCTAATCACGTCCGGACTTCCCATCACAAAAGAGTGATATAAATCTCTATACCGGAGCAACTCGGTGCAGAGACATTCGACAGGTTGTCCTTTCATTTTTGAAAATATCCGGTCTTCAACACCGGTCTTCAAATGCCATCCATATACGACGTATCACTATTCGGAATGGGTTATATGACACAAAGGTCTTTTCCCGGCTAACCCGAATAGTGACCTTTAATTTCAAAAACATGTGTATATGTTGTTCACAAAAATTCATAGATTCGATGTGGGTTTCGGATAACTACTGAAATCCGATCCTCTGTCGCATCGAAGTTTTAAATGTCGTTTTACGGCAAATAGGGTTTTCACACCAATACAGAACAAACCACAATCACAGTACAGTACATGGCAATTTATACCACACAGTATCACTATCAGAACAGAAATATCAATATAGTGCACAACAATAGTTAATTATTTTCCAATGTGGTTTAAATATATTTACCACACAATTATTTGTAGTGATGTTTAAAATCAAGGGTTAAATTTGGATAAATAAATTAAATCTTGATTAACTCGATTTATTGTTTTCATAATTATTATTTAATTATCCGCCAACTTTGATTAGTCGATTTTAAATTATCTGAATAACAATCTCTTAATTTACAAGTAAATTTGAACACTTAATTGTTTATAAATCGATTCAATTAAAAATTGTAAATCATTTATTAATATAATTTTTTTTTACTTTAATTATCATTTGAAGATCTGCTTATACTTTTAAAATCAATTAATTGATATATCGAAAATTTTAATGTAAATTTACTTCAATTCTTATCTTTAAATTCAATTTCTTCATTTATATAATACTTAAGGTTTTATAAGCATTGATATTTATATACTTACTTAGTAAATAACTTAAAACAAACTTTTTCACTTAAAATTATACAACATGGTTAAATTTAATAGTTTAAACTTTATAAAAATTTGAGCTTGACCCATTTATATAACTCACCCGAGCAACTCGATAATAACTCGAGTAGAACTCGAGTTTCCCTCAAAATTTCCCCAACATCATTCCCCTGTACGTTCTTTCCCAAATCAATATTCAAAATAGTTTTATCCCATATATAAACATCTTTAATCCCTAGTTTCAAATTATAGATTTCAATTTCAAATATTGAATTCAATTTTATTTTTTTCTGAACTATCGAATTTTCGCGTGCCCATGATAACACATTCGAGCAAGTCCTGGAACCACCTCGAGCTATCCCCCGAGACTGCTTCGTCTTCCCAAACCTGAAACCAACAGGCATGCATAAGCACGTACACGTGCACAACTGCCGGAACCACCTACCACCTCCGACGAACCCTCAATCACATCCAACCCCATCATGGCAACCATCTCTGACTACTAAAACATCCTCACTTGCCTCGAATCAAAATCGAGCTACTCGGTAAAACTGGAAACCAAATCAGTCACCAACAAAACCCTTCGTCCCCCTCGCTTCGACCACCGTTTTCTTAGCGACTTTGGCCTCACCTCGCCATCATCTCCCTCTACCATCTCCTCAAAATTCGTGCGGCTCGATGCATCTATGGCGACGAAATCATCGAGTTACAAAACACAAAATACAACTCGAGCCAAACCCTACTTTCGATCCAACCAACTAATCCTTGCATTAGAAATTTTCTTTAGCATTTTTCCTATACTCGAGGATCATCAAGCTGCAACATTTAAGATTTGTTGAATCTCCAGAAATTCACAAAAAAACATTTTTTGTTCATTTTTAAACTACACTTGTATCTTAATCTAAAAATCATCGTTTTCGTTTTAAAAATCTTAGCTTTGTATGTTTAATCAAGATACGAAATCAGATTAACAAACTAAAATATTTGAATTTTAACGTATTGATTTCTATTTACTGAACTTGACTATACAGTGTTTAAGCTACACTGTCCACCTTCAACAATTATTCCAGGCCATGATTTCTAGTTTAAAACAAGTTTGTTTAACTTAAATTCTTAAGTATAAAATATTTATATGAAAAAGTACTCAAAATTTTCTCTGTTTTACTTTGTTCAGAACTTGAAATATTGAAAAACAGCTTTTAGCAAGCAACCAAAATCACAGAACAACTTGTTTTCAATATATAGCAAACATACAGACATATTTAACGGCTAACAACATTTCGTAATGTATTCAAGTATCAACCACAATCTCAAGATATAGAAGTAAATCATGGGTGGACAGCTGCTCTCCTGGAAAGTGGAAACAGAGGACAGCAAACCAAAATTTAAAAACTAATTACCAAACTTAAAAGAAAAGAAACTGTAAGTTTACTCACCAAGAAAATATTTGAAAACAGAGAACACTTTTGTTTTGTGAAATCTGCAGTTGATCTTCCTTCAGTAAATTGCCTTCCAACTTAAATAAGAAATGGTGTCTGCTTTCTTTTTAATTTTTTTTTCTTTGTTGAGTTGTTTGAACAAATGAACTAAAGTTTTATGAATGTGTATGTATATATGAAGATTGTGTACAGGGGAAGGAAAGTAGGCAAGTACAAGGGTATAAAAGAAAATCAAACCATGCTTTTATTTCGGGTGATAATGTTAGTGTATGGCTGAGGAGTAAATAGCATTTAATGCTTGCATTAAATGAAAGTATGTAGTGTGTTCGCAGCCTATGCTTACAGCAATGTGCTGTTTTGGTTATTAATGTTCTTATTTTATTTAAAATACTACTTGCATTAGGCCTGATTTATATATTCACTTGCAAACTTGTCTAGTTACCTTGCTACATGTAGGAAATTGTTTTAGTTATTAACATTTTATAACTATGTGACTCTCTTACAATATTTGTTTTAGTTTAATTCAAAGGTTTTAACTAAAACATCAAATTTGTTCATATTTTATTTTTATTGTTTTAAAACAATCTCTTGTTTTTTTATTATGCTCTTTTCTTTATTTTATAACTTTTCAATTATTATTTTTTATTTCAAAAAGTTCAAATGAATTACCAAATTTTTAAATTCAAAATCTTCGGGATGTTACAATATCCCCTCCTTAAGAAAATTTCATCCTCGAAATTAGAAGAGAGAGAAACGCAAACAGAGAATATACGAATTTAGAAACAAGGAAATGACTTACAGTTTAAGTCGAGATGTCAATTATGCAATTGGGATATGATCTCTTCATATTATCTTCAGTCTCCCAAGTACAGTCCTTTGGATCACCGCTCCACTGAACTTTGTTTCTTAATCGCTTCTCATCACGATCAACAATTTTTATCGGTTCCCTCTTTACTACCAAGTTAGGAGTGATTTCTAGATCCTGCTAAGCAGCTTCTTCAATAATATCATCTGGATCATGCACATACTTCCTAAGATTAGAAATGTGAAATACATCATGCACGCCAGACAACCAGTTGGGTAGCTGGACTCGATATGCTAGAGAACCAATCCTTTCCAGAATAGGAAAAGGACCAATATAACGCGGTGCTAGCTTTCCAGTTTTCCCGAATCTCAATACACCCCGCATCGGAGATACTTTCAGAAATACAGAATCTCCAACTTGAAATTTCAAAAATCTTCTTCGGTGGTCATAATAACTCTTCTGACGACTTTGAGCAGTTATTAATTTCTTTCGAATAAAGTCTACCTTCTCAGTGGCTTCTTTGATCATATCCGGTCCTAAGACGAGTCAGTCACCTGATTCAATCCAGCATGCAGGTGATCGACACGGACGACCATATAAAGCTTCGAAATGAGCCATTTCTATACTGGCTTGATAGCTGTTATTATATGAGAATTCAACCATATGTAAATGGTCCTCCCATGAACCACCAAAATCATGAACACAAGAACGTAATAGGTCTTCTAGAATTCGGTTGACCCTTTCAGTCTGTCCATCAGATTGCGGGTGATAAGCAGTACTGAAATTTAATTTCGTTCCCAAAGCATCTTGGAATGCCTCCCAAAATCTACTAGTGAAGATCGGGTCACGATCACTCACTATACTACTGGGAATACCATGGAGGCGAACAATTTCCTTTATGTATATATCTGCTAAGCTTGCTGCAGTCCAAGTGGATTTTACTGGAATAAAGTGAGCAGTTTTGGTTAAACGATCCACTATAACCCAAATCGCTTCATTACCCTTCTTGGTTCGTGGCAATCCATCGATGAAATCCATCGATACCTGATCCAAAGGTTGAAGTAAACCGGCCACTTTCTTTTGATCGCTTTTGATTTGCTGACAAGTAGCACAGCGACTCACATATATCGATATGTCTCTCTTCATCGTCTTCCACCAGAATGTTCTTTTAATATCACGATACATTTTGTTGATTCCTGGATGGATACTGAATTTAGACTTGTGACACTCATCCAAGACTTCTCGTTTTAGCTCTGGGATATCAGGAACACATATTCTTCCTTTCAGCCTAATAACTCCACTATGATTGGTTTCAAAACTAGTATCTTCTCCTCGAAGAATTTTACCATAAATATCTCGAAGAAATTTGTCTTCATTTTGCTTATTGGCGATTTTCTCAATGAGAGTAGGAGCAATGACAAGATGAGCAAGAATAGCGTGCTTTCTACTTAAAGCATCGGCAACTACATTGGCTTTTCCCGGAGTGTATAGAATATCCATGTCATCGGATGCCAGAAATTCCAACCAACGTTGTTGTCACAAATTCAGATCTTTCTGGGTAAAGAGATCTTTCAAAGATTTATGGTCGGTGAATAATTCAAAATTTTCACCTAAAACAAAAAGAGTTTATTAAGTATATTTATTTAATTAATTTCGTAAATTGTTAAGAAAGCTGGAAAGATTCTTACCCAGAAGATAGTGTCGCCAGATTTTTAAAGCAAAAACAACAGCCAAAGGCTCCAAATCATGTGTTGGGTAGTTTTTCTCATGCGAACGTAATTGTCTACTCGCGTAGGAAACTACCTTCCCGTTCTGCATTAATACTGCACCTACCCCATCACCACACGCATCAGTATAGACAGATAAGCCTTGGTTCCCGTTAATGATAACGAGAACAGGAGCAGTAGTCAATCTCTTTTTCAATTCCTGGAAAGCTTCATCACATCTTGGAGTCCAAACGAATTTAGCATTCTTCATTGTTAGCTTAGTCAATGGGCTAGCAAACATAGAAAAATCCTGTACAAATTTTCTATAATATCCCGCTAAACCCAGAAAACTTCGAACTTCTCTAGGAGTAGTGGGTTGCTTCCAGTCCAGGATTGCAGAAATCTTGCTTGGATCAACAGAAATTCCTTGCAATCCGGGTATTCACAATCCCGATCGTGGCAACCATCTCTGACTACTAAAACATCCTCACTTGCCTCGAATCAAAATCGAGCTACTCAGTAAAACTGGAAACCAAATCAGTCACCTAAAAAACCCTTCGTCCCCCTCGCTTCGACCACCGTTTTCTTAGCAACTCCGGCCTCACCTCGCCATCATCTCCCTCTACCATCTCCTCAAAATTCGTGCGGCTCGATGCATCTATGGCGACGAAATCATCGAGTTACAGAACATAAAATACAACTCGAGCCAAACCCTACTTTCGATCCAACCAACTAATCCTTGCATTAGAAATTTTCTTTAGCATTTTCCTATACTCGAGGATCATTAAGCTAGCTTTACATCAAGTTGCAGCATTTAAGATTTGTTGAATCTCCAGAAATTCACAAAAAAAACATTTTTTGTTCATTTTTAAACTACACTTGTATCTTAATCTAAAAATCATCGTTTTCGTTTTAAAAATCTTAGCTTTGTATGTTTAATCAAGATACGAAATTAGATTAACAAACTAAAATATTTGAATTTTAACGTATTGATTTCTATTTACTGAACTTGACTATTAAGTGTTTAAGCTACACTGTCCACCTTCAACAATTCTTCCAGGCCGTGATTTCTAGTTTAAAACAAGTTTGTTTAACTTAAATTCTTAAGTATAAAATATTAATATGAAAAAGTATTCAAAATTTTCTCTGTTTTACTTTGTTCAGAACTTGAAATATTGAAAAACAGCTTTTAGCAAGCAACCAAAATCACAGAACAACTTGTTTTCAATATATAGCAAACATACAGATATATTTAACGGCTAACAACATTTCATAATGTATTCAAGTATCAACCACAATCTCAAGATATAGAAGTAAATCATGGGTGGACAACTGCTCTCCTGGAAAGTGGAAACAGAGGACAGCAAACCAAAATTTATAAAGTAATTACCAAACTTAAAAGAAAAGAAACTGTAAGTTTACTCACCAAGAAAATATTTGAAAACAGAGAACACTTTTGTTTTGTGAAATCTGCAGTTGATCTTCCTTCAGTAAATTGCCTTCCAACTTAAATAAGAAATGGTGTCTGCTTTCTTTTTATTTTATTTTTCTTTGTTGAGTTGTTTGAACAAATGAACTAAAGTTTTATGAATGTGTATGTATATATGAAGATTGTGTACAGGGGAAGGAAAGTAGGCAAGTATAATTTTAGGGTATAAAAGAAAATCAAACCATGTTTTTATTTCGGCTGATAATGTTAGTGTATGGCTGAGGAGTAAATAGCATTTAATGCTTGCATTAAATGAAAGTATGTAGTGTGTTCGCAGCCTATGCTTACAGCAATGTGCTGTTTTGGTTATTAAAGTTCTTATTTTATTTAAAATACTACTTGCATTAGGCCTGATTTATATATTCACTTGCAAACTTGCCTAGTTACCTTGCTACATGTAGGAAATTGTTTTAGTTATTAACATTTTATAACTATGTGTCTCTCTTACAATATTTGTTTTGGTTTAATTCAAAGGTTTTAACTAAAACATTAAATTTGTTCATATTTTATTTTTATTGTTTTAAAACAATCTCTTGTTTTTTTATTATGCTCTTTTCTTTATTTTATAACTTTTCAATTATTATTTTTTATTTCAAAAAGTTCAAATGAATTACCAAATTTTTAAATTCAAAATCTTCGGGATGTTACAATATCCCCTCCTTAAGAAAATTTCGTCCTCGAAATTAGAAGAGAGAGAAACGCAAACAGAGAATATACGAATTTAGAAACAAGGAAATGACTTACAGTTTAAGTCGAGATGTCAATTATGCAATTGGGATATGATCTCTTCATATTATCTTCAGTCTCCCAAGTACAGTCCTTTGGATCACCGCTCCACTGAACTTTGTTTCTTAATCGCTTCTCATCACGATCAACAATTTTTATCGGTTCCCTCTTTACTGCCAAGTTAGGAGTGATTTCTAGATCCTGCTAAGCAGCTTCTTCAATAATATCATCTGGATCGTGCACATACTTCCTAAGATTAGAAATGTGAAATACATCATGCACGCCAGACAACCAGTTGGGTAGCTGGACTCGATATGCTAGAGAACCAATCCTTTCCAGAATAGGAAAAGGACCAATATAACACGGTGCTAGCTTTCCAGTTTTCCCGAATCTCAATACACCCCGCATCGGAGATACTTTCAGAAATACAGAATCTCCAACTTGAAATTCCAAAAATCTTCTTCGGTGGTCATAATAACTCTTCTGACGACTTTGAGCAGTTATTAATTTCTTTCGAATAAAGTCTACCTTCTCAGTGGCTTCTTTGATCATATCCGGTCCTAAGACGAGTCAGTCACCTGATTCAATCCAGCATGCAGGTGATCGACACGGACGACCATATAAAGCTTCGAAATGAGCCATTTCTATACTGGCTTGATAGCTGTTATTATATGAGAATTCAACCATATGTAAATGGTCCTCCCATGAACCACCAAAATCATGAACACAAGAACGTAATAGGTCTTCTAGAATTCGGTTGACCCTTTCAGTCTGTCCATCAGATTGCGGGTGATAAGCAGTACTGAAATTTAATTTCGTTCCCAAAGCATCTTGGAATGCCTCCCAAAATCTACTAGTGAAGATCGGGTCACGATCACTCACTATACTACTGGGAATACCATAGAGGCGAACAATTTCCTTTATGTATATATCTGCTAAGCTTGCTGCAGTCCAAGTGGATTTTACTAGAATAAAGTGAGCAGTTTTGGTTAAACGATCCACTATAACCCAAATCGCTTCATTACCCTTCTTGGTTCGTGGCAATCCATCGATGAAATCCATCGATACCTGATCCAAAGGTTGAAGTAAACCGGCCACTTTCTTTTGATCGCTTTTGATTTGCTGACAAGTAGCACAGCGACTCACATATATCGATATGTCTCTCTTCATCGTCTTCCACCAGAATGTTCTTTTAATATCACGATACATTTTGTTGATTCCTGGATGGATACTGAATTTAGACTTGTGACACTCATCCAAGACTTCTCGTTTTAGCTCTGGGATATCAGGAACACATATTCTTCCTTTCAGCCTAATAACTCCACTATGATTGGTTTCAAAACTAGTATCTTCTCCTCGAAGAATTTTACCATAAATATCTCGAAGAAATTTGTCTTCATTTTGCTTATTGGCGATTTTCTCAATGAGAGTAGGAGCAATGACAAGATGAGCAAGAATAGCGTGCTTTCTACTTAAAGCATCGGCAACTACATTGGCTTTTCCCGGAGTGTATAGAATATCCAAGTCATCGGATGCCAGAAATTCCAACCAACGTTGTTGTCACAAATTCAGATCTTTCTGGGTAAAGAGATCTTTCAAAGATTTATGGTCGGTGAATAATTCAAAATTTTCACCTAAAACAAAAAGAGTTTATTAAGTATATTTATTTAATTAATTTCGTAAATTGTTAAGAAAGCTGGAAAGATTCTTACCCAGAAGATAGTGTCGCCAGATTTTTAAAGCAAAAACAACAGCCAAAGGCTCCAAATCATGTGTTGGGTAGTTTTTCTCATGCGAATGTAATTGTCTACTCGCGTAGGAAACTACCTTCCCGTTCTGCATTAATACTGCACCTACCCCATCACCACACGCATCAGTATAGACAGATAAGCCTTGGTTCCCGTTAATGATAACGAGAACAGGAGCAGTAGTCAATCTCTTTTTCAATTCCTGGAAAGCTTCATCACATCTTGGAGTCCAAACGAATTTAGCATTCTTCATTGTTAGCTTAGTCAATGGGCTAGCAAACATAGAAAAATCCTGTACAAATTTTTTATAATATCCCGCTAAACCCAGAAAACTTCGAACTTTTCTAGGAGTAGTGGGTTGCTTCCAGTCCAGGATTGCAGAAATCTTGCTTGGATCAACAGAAATTCCTTGCAATCCGGGTATTCACAATCCCGATCGTGGCAACCATCTCTGACTACTAAAACATCCTCACTTGCCTCGAATCAAAATCGAGCTACTCAGTAAAACTGGAAACCAAATCAGTCACCTACAAAACCCTTCGTCCCCCTCGCTTCGACCACCGTTTTCTTAGCAACTCCGGCCTCACCTCGCCATCATCTCCCTCTACCATCTCCTCAAAATTCGTGCGGCTCGATGCATCTATGGCGACGAAATCATTGAGTTACAGAACACAAAATACAACTCGAGCCAAACCCTACTTTCGATCCAACCAACTAATCCTTGCATTAGAAATTTTCTTTAGCATTTTCCTATACTCGAGGATCATTAAGCTAGCTTTACATCAAGTTGCAGCATTTAAGATTTGTTGAATCTCCAGAAATTCACCAAAAAAACATTTTTTGTTCATTTTTAAACTACACTTGTATCTTAATCTAAAAATCATCGTTTTCATTTTAAAAATCTTAGCTTTGTATGTTTAATCAAGATACGAAATCAGATTAACAAACTAAAATATTTGAATTTTAACGTATTGATTTCTATTTACTGAACTTGACTATTAAGTGTTTAAGCTACACTGTCCACCTTCAACAATTCTTCCAGGCCGTGATTTCTAGTTTAAAACAAGTTTGTTTAACTTAAATTCTTACGTATAAAATATTTATATGAAAAAGTATTCAAAATTTTCTCTGTTTTACTTTGTTCAGAACTTGAAATATTGAAAAACAGCTTTTAGCAAGCAACCAAAATCACAGAACAACTTGTTTTCAATATATAGCAAACATACAGACATATTTAACGGCTAACAACATTTCATAATGTATTCAAGTATCAACCACAATCTCAAGATATAGAAGTAAATCATGGGTGGACAGCTGCTCTCCTGGAAAGTGGAAACAGAGGACAGCAAACCAAAATTTATAAACTAATTACCAAACTTAAAAGAAAAGAAACTGAAGTTTACTCACCAAGAAAATATTTGAAAACAGAGAACACTTTTGTTTTGTGAAATCTGCAGTTGATCTTCCTTCAGTAAATTGCCTTCCAACTTAAATAAGAAATGGAGTCTGCTTTCTTTTTAATTTTTTTTTCTTTGTTGAGTTGTTTGAACAAATGAACTAAAGTTTTATGAATGTGTATGTATATATGAAGATTGTGTACAGGGGAAGGAAAGTAGGCAAGTACAATTTTAGGGTATAAAAGAAAATCAAACCATGCTTTTATTTCGGTTGATAATGTTAGTGTATGGCTGAGGAATAAATAGCATTTAATGCTTGCATTAAATGAAAGTATGTAGTGTGTTCGCAGCCTATGCTTATAGCAATGTGCTGTTTTGGTTATTAATGTTCTTATTTTATTTAAAATACTACTTGCATTAGGCCTGATTTATATATTCACTTGCAAACTTGCCTAGTTACCTTGCTACATGTAGGAAATTGTTTTAGTTATTAACATTTTATAACTATGTGTCTCTCTTACAATATTTGTTTTGGTTTAATTCAAAGGTTTTAACTAAAACATTAAATTTGTTCATATTTTATTTTTATTGTTTTATTGTTTTAAAACAATCTCTTGTTTTTTTATTATGTTCTTTTCTTTATATTATAACTTTTCAATTTTTTTTTATTTCAAAAAGTTCAAATGAATTACCAAATTTTTAAATTAAAAATCTTCGGGATGTTACAAAGAAAGAGAGCGAACTGCTGGCATACACATAACAACAGTTGAAATGTGAAGTTGTGGGCATGAATGAAAGAAGTACAATATTAGTTTAAGACTATAGTATTCGTTGAGGGCACACTCAAAACTGGATCATCATGATCAATTGATTATATCGATTTTCGATGTCTTATGGAGATGACATGCATTACAGGGTCCTCCTCGAACAGAAAGAGAAAATTACTGGGGAACAGATGCTGGGGGTCCTGGAAATGCAGGTGTCAGGTCACAAATCAGCGTCCCAACCGATCTGGTGCAAAATGTATATGTATGTGATAGCGGGTGCAAATATCAGACTGTTCAAGTTGTTGTAGATGTAGCTCTAGATTGGTCTGACTGGTATGTAATTTACATAAAAGAAGGGGTGTACATGGAAATTGTGAGAGTGCCATTTGAGAAGACAAATTTGGTGTTCTTGGGAGATAGCATGGGCAAAACTGTCATCACTAGTAATTTGAATGCTGATACAGTTGGGTTGTCTACCTATAACACTGCCACTGTTGGTGAGTATACTAAATCATTATTCTGTCTCTTAACATAATCCTTGTGCTTCTTTTTTCCTGGTAATCAGTAATTCATTGTATGGGGATTTGATTCTAGGACTTTTGAATCTAATGTTAAGGCTAGTGGTCATCCGTAATTAGTTGGAATATCAACTGAAGGAAAAATTCATCATTAAGGCTTGTTTGGTGAAGTATAACTGAAACAAACCTATTTTGAAACTTACTACAGAAACATGCTCCTTCTACCACTGTGACAAAGGTTTGAAAAAGTGAACTGAAATGATTTTAAATTGAGCCAATTAACTTTTTAGCAAGTCTTTTTTTGCATGATTTAGGATAACATCGACTGACCTTATCCTAAATCATGCGAGAAATGAACTGATACTATCCTAAATCACATCAAAGATATTTTGTTAAAAAAAATTCACTAATGCAATTTAAGACCGCGATAGTTCATTTTTTAGCTGTATTGCAACCTGGTAGAAGCAGATCTGTTTTTGTAGCAAGTTTCAAGTTTCTGTTATACTTTTAAAAAACAAGACCAATTGACTAAATTTTTGCTTAAATGGATGATACAGGGATTAACTTCCAGGGATTTTAGGCTTTCCCCTAACATACATTGGGTAAATTTTAGTCTGTACCACAATACATATGCTAATAGATCTGAAATAGATTATATTATATGTAGGTGTATGCGGAGATGGTTTTATGGCGAGCAACTTAACTATAAGCAACACAGCAGGACCCGATGCCCTCCAAGTGGTTGCGTTCTTCTCTGACAATGACCGCTCCATTATTGAATCTGTTGAGTTTCTCGATCATTAAGACACGTTCTGTGCACACTTGCTGCGCCAGCCGTACAAATCATGCAGCATATCGGGCATTGTAGATTTCATCTTTGGCAATGCTGCATATACAGTAACACCTAAACCGATGTAAATATTATTAAAGAAAACCTCTTGCATGCATCTTTAACTTTCATACGATGAGCCATTAAAAATTGGTCATTTAATTATTTAGAGTAATTTTGAGACCGGTTTGAGGTATTGTTTGTTCTTTACCACTAGTCAAAGTGATGATTCAATGCCTCAATGGTTATAGCTTTGCTTCATAATTGAAATAACTTCAACCATTTACATTTTTATTAAATATTTTCTCCTTAAATCTACCGTAATATGATTTTGTATTTCTTATTCTTTCCAGTAATTTTAATTATATTACAACATTATATAATTGATTAAGTCAACTATGTTCCCTACACATTATCTATTTATTTTGCATGCAGATGCGGCAAATGCTTTGAGTTAGGCAGCAAACCACTTTTTGGATATTGGTGGATTAAATATGGCTACCAGATATTGATGCAGATAGGACTAAAATGTCAGGTTATACCAAATGTAAGTTACATAAAAAATAGAACAATACTAACTATTGAGTAACGTGATTATATGAAATTGTTCATGATATAGGTTGAAACATTGATCCCATGGAATACAGTACCCACATAAGATAGCAAAGCCATCAAAATATTTAGTTGAGAAGTTAAACATCAATCCCATGGAATACTACACCATGGAATACTACACCATATCAGCGTTTTTGCAACCCCTAAGTGCGGGACATTTGCAACGGCTTAGAGCCGTTGCTATTTAGCAATGGCTTTCGCCCGTTGCAAAATGGAAAAGCACGGTCCTAAACCGTTTTACTTTTGGCTACGGACCTTAACCGCTCTAAAGTATAGCACACCCATCCATATACCTCGTTCCCAACCTACGTACGCTCTCCCATTTCCTTCAAGGTAAAAAAAGAAAAATGAAAAAGAAAATCAAAGTTGCCATTTTCAGATCTCGATCCACTCTTCCAGTCTTCCTCTAGATCTACTCGCCATTTTCCCAATCGAAGTCTTCCATGCTTTCTCCGGATCCATTTTTCCAGATCTCATCGTGAACTCGAAGTCGATCTACTCTAAGGTATGGAAGATCCATTTTATAGTAAAACTTGATAGTTCTATTCTCGTCAGTTTTCTTATTGATTCGTAAATCTCAGCATCGAAATAGGATTTTATGATGGCGACATCGTGTTTGGAACCCTAAAAAGCTGATAGAGTAATTTGTTTTGTATTTTATTAAACATCAATCTCTAGAAATTACCAAGGTCGAGGAAAAGTTTGTTTACAACTGAGCTAGATATGCATGTAAATAAAGTTTATAAGTACATTTTTAACACATAAATGATGAAAACATCGATATATAAACAATTTCGTTGTTCACTAACAAGTGATGGAAACATTAAATGAACGATGAGAGTGAGAGAAGCATGTAGACAGCTGTGATGGGGTTCATATGTTGGTGCTTCATGTGCTTCGATTACCAAACTCTCTGGTACTATGTTTTGTTGCATCTGCGCCAATGTTATTTTCATTCTTTTTTTATGTTTATTTATATGATAATTCACGACCTATTCGATGGTGGAAATAAAAGCGTAGTTTTCTGCATTTCTTTTTAATTTTAAATAAATTCAATTGTTGGTTTTTGAACTGTATTCTGCATAAATATTTGAACTGGATGCCATGTTGATTTATACAATTATTGGGAGACAGTATTTCAAATGTTGCGTTTCATAATATTTTTATTAATCGTTGTAATAAATAAATTTATATGAAATCTTCCAAAAAGCACATGAAAATGTAAGAATATTATTGTTGTGTTTTTGTCTGATAACATAAAAAATCTAAATACGGACAGCTATGCACATCAGAATTATTCTTTGAACCAAAGAGCTGGCATATAAACTGAATATGATATATTAATATTGGAGTTGAAATTCAAATTTATTTATTTGAATAAGGTACGTGTATCTTTTATAAAATTATGCTTATTCACTATATAATGAGAGTAGCATACTGACTGATCAATTAAGAACCACTAGTAATTGTCAATTAAGAACCACTGATTGATTTTTAGATGGAGGCACATCATAATATCTTTTATGCATGCTTTGATGCAATGAAGTCTCTATTTTGCTGTTATACTTTGCTTTTACTCTCTAATCTTCTATTTCTAGTAACTTACTTTCTTACCGTTTTGTAATTTTCATCTTTGCCTTTTACCTCATTATCTGAATGAGTTATCATTCAACTCTAAAGCTCAAAGAGAGGTTTATTCAGCTGACTTTTGGATTATTTTCAAACAAAATAAGTGACTTTCACATCTAATTTAAAGCATGTGCAGATTGATGCTATTTTTGAATTAACAAAAAAAAGAATCTCTATCCTAAATCTATCAACAACACACCTCCAATTAGTTTATACATATATGATAGATATTAACAAGGATGAATCTATTGAGAACCATGCATGACTTTGGCAAGTAATGAGTTTGTTTATGTAACAGTGATCTTGTGTTTTTTTACATTAGTTAATGTTGAGTGCACTGAGTCAAATTGCAGTGCACTGTTGACTCCATGCAATTTGTTTGGTTGTATTCCTTCTAAATGTTTGGTTGCATTCCTTCTACTTGTTTGGTTTGCACTGCACTATTGACTTAGGACCATTACAACTGACACATGGATTTATACTATAAGCTGCATTCCCTTTGTTTGTTTGGTTATTATTGTCAAAATTATAAACAGTTCAATTATATATATTCTCTTTTACATATTTCTTGCATTCTTGCAGACCAAAATAGTTTAAAAAAACTGAGTTACGGTGCGGCACAAAGTGAAATTATTTAATATATACTATTCTTCTCTTCAGGCCTATTACATGTGTGCGGCTCCTGAAGTATATTTTGTACTGTAAGTAGATTCTTTTTGTAAAATAAAAACTGCAGTACTAATAATGTATTCTTCTTGTACACAAACTAATAATTTTTTATCTAAAGTTATAGACTTTGTTGATATTTACAAACCAATAAATGTTGTGCATGTAAAGATGCACTAATGAAGATGGTCAAACAACTGCTTTCATGAGAATGGCTTGCCTGATGCCCGTAAATATTGAATATATGTCACGATCATCAAGAGTTATCGACTCGGTGTGACTGCATTGAGTTTTTTTTTGACAAAGTGCAATTGCACTGAGTTTTATTGACCTAGTGCTTCTGCACTGAGTCAGTCGATGACTTAGTGTAGTTTTGCACTCAATGCAGCTGCACTAAGTCAAAGAATACTTATGCTACATGTTTGATAACATTTAAATTTTACAAACCAATGAATTCGACCAATGTTAGTTAACTTCACCAAATTTTGAAAAACTTATCCATGACCACGGTTTAGACATTGGAGTATCTCCAACTGTTATTCATAGTTAAACTCCATTTTTGAAAATAAAATTTGTTGGTATTGTACGTAACAAGACAAATAACCTATTGTCTATAATACTACCTTTAGTTAATTGAATATAATTGTAATCATTGAATTAAATAAAATTTATTTTGAATTGTAGTTATAGGAAAGGCGTGATGATTTCTAATAATAGATTTCTAATAATTATTTATCTATAGTTAGTAAATTATGCTTGTACTTCACTACTTTGAACCACTATCAAAAATATGTAAGGTTGTTTACATGTGAGCATACAATATGCCACACGGTTGAAATAGATTATACGAGGGATCATACTTGGATGTACAAGTGAAAAGATGGATAAAAATCATAAACATACATGATCGTGTGCATATTATCCCAAGTACAAGTCTGGGCCTTTAGTATATTCCTGTTGATTCTCTTAATGTAATGTCAATATTCTTGTATTGTAATTACAGAATGGATAAAGAATGGATGAAAGAATCCGATCGAAGAACTGCACGATATGTGGAAGGAGTGCAAAAGTTTATTGATTTTGTTGTACAAAATGGTGGTAATAAAGAAATCTATTCTTGTCCTTGTACAAAGTGCAACAATATGAGAACAAAAATTAAATTAGACGAAATTCATTATCATCTGCTTAGATGGGGAATTGTCCAATCATATACCATTTGGCGTTTTCATGGGGAAGAGTCAGCGAGGAAGCAAAAACAACCCGTTAGTGAAGCCATAAGTACCGATGAGTCTGAACTTCCTAGGATGGAAGATCTAGTCAATGATACTGATACCGATGTATTACGGAGTTATCCAAGAGATAATTGAGTTGGATTACATAGATTTTAAACAAACGGTTTTTTATTGTGATTGGGTGAAGGTCGAAGATAAGGTCAATGGTTGCAAGATTGACCCTGTTTCAAACTTGATTACAGTTAACTTAGGAAAATTAAAGACCAAGGATAGGATGAACGATGAGCCATTTATTCTTGCGTCGGAAGCGAGTCAAGTGTTCTACTCTAAAGATCTAAAAAATAGCGGATGGTTTGTGGTTTTACACACACCTAAGCGGTTGACTACAACCGTGGATGACGTTGAGTTTCCTACTGCTTATCAATCAGCCTTTGAAGATAACCAAAAATTAGAAGACCTTATCAAATGCATATGTTAATATAAGATGAATTTTTTAAATAAATTGAGTTGAATTTCAAATGTGGCTAAAATTGTTTGACTATGAATATTATCAGCATTTGTAATGTAAATTGTTGGAAGTATGATATCAAAGTCGCAAGTTAAAGCTTCTACTATTTCACGTAAACAACTCAAAAAGATTAAATCAGGCTCAGATAATTTGACAGCAAGGATTGAGAAGGTGGAGGCGACATTGGAGAATGTGGAGGGGACATTGAAGTCAATTTTCGGCATGTTAAAAGGATATGTGAATCGAGAAAACCAGATACCAGACATTGATTCCAACGAAGGAGGAAGCGTTGGGACACATCAGGAAAATGGAGGAAGAACGTCGAACACCGACGTTGTTGCTAATCCGCAAATTTCACATGTTTCGACAAATAAAAAATGTGAAATGTTGAACTTCGATCTAGAAGTTGTTGCAATAGGTTTAGTCTGCACAGATTCGACGGCATCCATCATACATGGAAAACCTGTACCTCCAATACATGAGAAGGTGATTGTAGACAATATACTGTTACCGGATGAGGCCACAGCCAAGCAAAATCATCCTCTTGCTACGACCTTTGGTGATGTTGGAGTCGGTGGTTATGTGTCTCACCCAAAGAGTTCAATTCGATATCTTTAGATGGAGAAGCAGGTATGAGCTATTACAATTTTTTAGATTTATTTTTATGTTTTCATATTTTTAGATTTATGATGGGTACTGTCGGTGATTATTTTTATAAATTATTCACATGACTCTGAAAATATTGGCTTATCTTACACATATGCAAACGAGTATATAATATTTGATTAATTCACATATGCAAACGAGTATATAATATTTGATTAATTCACATATGCAAACGAGTATACAAATAATTAACATAAATTTTATATTGTTATTTTCATATGTGTATGTGCTAATATAATATTTCTGCGGCTTAAAATAATTTAAGTAGAAGCGCTACGTGATATTAGTTAAAATTAGCAGTCCATTATCTTATCTACAACTGGGGTTAAAATTGCCATTTCAGTTCATCAAACCCTAATCCTTTTCTTTAAATTCTCTGCGTCATCAGTCGCTGGCGTCTGCTTTCATTTCTCCGATACTTCAAAATCTTTTCTCTTAATTTCTTCTAATTTGTTTCTTCTATGATTCAAAATCTCCTTCATTTGTCTTTTCTATTCATTGAATAAACAGTAAGCAAATTCAGCTTCTTGTTTGAATTCAGTATTGAATGATTCAGAAAACTTTATAAATAATTCTTGCGAAATTATGATGAATATTTCCAGTTACACTCGCCTGGATTGATCGATTAATCGGTATGATTTTCTTGGCCCTTTACAACTGGGACATTGTTCCTTCCATTTTATTTTTTACGATTTGATTTTCAAAATAATAGTTGCGGTCAAGAAAGATTTTTTAAACTGTTCTAAAACAGAAACTGTCGTTTTTCTTTCTTATGTTTTAATTTGTACTCAGAGCTGGTATTGGCTTCAAAATTATTTGATGCCGTCATCTCCGCTTAAACTTTTATAGATTGATTGGATTCAGTATTAGCATATATGAGATGGGAGAAAAGCTTCTTATGTGAAATCGGTATTGAACGATTCAAGCAATTTATAAACGAATGTAGCAAACAATAATTAAGTTTCAATCGTCTGGATTTGGCTAAGTAGTACTTCTATGATTTTCTTGGTCTTTTAATAGGAACATTTATTTTTAAAATTTTGATTTGCAAATGTGCTCTGTCTCTAAGCAATTAATGCTTTGAGGTAATTTCCTCCTTTGCTAAACTGAAAAACCCAGTCTAAATAATGGCGAAGTTATCAGCCTGAAGTGGTTTGTTTTTATGTGATCTTTTTAATGCTGTCGTTTGCCTAAGGCAGTGTTTCATTTTTTTTCTGCTTATCGCCAGTGAAATAAATTTCGTCGAATGAAAATGGATTTAAACCCTTTTGAAGATCGTTGACCTTCACGTATATTTTACTTTCTTTAGTTTGCAATACACACACACACATAATATTTTAGCACTGTGAATAATATAGTTAGCATTAAGAACCTACAATTTTAACTCCATGCTTATCGGCACGAGTAATGTACACAAAAAATGTGGAAAGACAACAGAGATCAATGGAGCAATTGCTGGAATCCAGAACAAGTTTTTGTTCTTCTTCCCCTATCACATAATCAGTATAGCTGTAATCTTTGAATTTTGATGTAATAATTGAAGGATTTAAAGAAACTAATGTCCTCTTACTATATACTTGGTAGATAAAAGAAGCACCAGAAAGACTGATCCTATAAGTATAGTCTGCCAATTCCACTGAAAAGAAGTAAAAATAAAAGTTATAATTTTTTATGGAACACACATATAGCATGATTTTTTGAATATAATACTTCTAAACATGTATAGTACCCCATGTCTAGCTGAACTGATTACAGATTTCATAACAGAAACAATATCAGTTTTCCCCGTAAAGTTAGCAATACCAAGAAAACCCTTAAGTTGTTGAAGTGATATTGTTATAGCTGCTCCAGCCATGAATCCAACAACAGAGGCATGTGATAGAAAATCAACCAGAAAACCTAATCTGAAATTGAAAAATAATAATAAAGGACTGTTTTTTGCTGGAAAAAAGAGATAAAATACCTGTATGTGCACATACACGTGCACATTGAGCGGAAATCATGTCACTGAACTAACCTTTTTTTCTTTTTTTCTGCAGAGGCTTTGATTCCAAAAGATCTTGTGCTTCTCAGCTCTTTAGCATTACAAAAGTAGGTAATATTGTTGTAATATTGTTTCTATGAAGTTGAAATGTACTGTAATATTGTAATATCATTATGGTTACCTTGACTTTGTACGGTAATACTATTAGAACTTGTGCTTCTCAGCTCTTCTGCAGTGTTGTAATATTGTTTCTATGAAGTTGAAATGTACTGTAATATTGTAATATAATTATGGTTACCTTGACTTTGTACGGTAATACTATTAGAATTGTAAAGCTTGTTTGTGTTCAATATATTGAAAGTATTTTGTTCGTTGATCTGTGTACTGGTTATCAACTGTTATGGTATTTATATTAAGTTTGCAAAGATTTGTACAGCATGTGAACTGGGGGGAGAGATGCAGAATCAAAGATAACTGTGGGTTTTTTTAATTAGCAACGGACTCAGGCCGTTGCGAAAATATAAAGAATGGCACACGGTATAATTTAGTAACGGCTATAACCCGTTGCAAAATTAAATTAGCAACGGAGTAAATCCGTTGCGAAGTATAAAATAGCAACGGGCTTTAGCCGTTGCTAAATATTAATTTCGCAACGGGCAGGGTCCGTTGCAAAATTTTTGCCACTCTTGATTTTGAAACGGCTTAGGCCCGTTGCAAAATCTATTTGCAACGGCCCAAAGCCGTTGCGAAATGACGTTTATGGTGTAGTGCATTTACATTTTTATTAAATATTTTCTCCTTAAATCTACCGTAATATGATTTTGTATTTCTTATTCTTTCCAGTAATTTTAATTATATTACAACATTATATAATTGATTAAGTCAACTATGTTCCCTACACATTATCTATTTATTTTGCATGCAGATGCGGCAAATGCTTTGAGTTAGGCAGCAAACCACTTTTTGGATATTGGTGGATTAAATATGGCTACCAGATATTGATGCAGATAGGACTAAAATGTCAGGTTATACCAAATGTAAGTTACATAAAAAATAGAACAATACTAACTATTGAGTAACTTGATTATATGAAATTGTTCATGATATAGGTTGAAACATTGATCCCATGGAATACAGTACCCACATAAGATAGCAAAGCCATCAAAATATTTAGTTGAGAAGTTAAAATTACGGAATTCAAAATTTAAAATGAATTAAACTTTAATTTATTTGAAATAATGAGTAACATTCCTACATTATTCAAACACCAATATTTTTTCGTATGTAAATCCTTTAAATTTTTGGGTATATATCCTGGTTTCAACTATAAGAAAGCAAATAATAAGTACACAATATCTATAAGACGCAGTGGATAAAATGCACAGCTACTTATCTTTGGGATCCGGATTGGAAACCCATAATCTTAAAAAATCAGTAGGAGGAGACGACGTCGAATATCGACTGAATAAATTACTACCCTCCTTTACCTTGCCCTAATTTGGCCGTAGACATGGTAGTCTAGAGTGACATATCCTGCCTCACCATTCTTTTTTTCGAATGAAGCATCAGTTTCTTTGAGTTACACAACCATCAGTTTCTTTGGAGGTAGTGTCTAGAAAAGTTCACCATCTTATAAATAAATTGCAAAGTATTACCTTTAATATTTGTTCCTTCAACCTCTTTGAATAATTTTTATGGATGTTTTAGGTGAAAATGATGGTTGTGTTTGGCAAGTTGTGGACGCGATGAATACTCATTGGTGGAAGCTCTAAAGGAAGGAAAAGATCAAAAACCACTCGTTGCTTGGGTTGGTTAGACATGTGCATGACTTTTCAAGTCAGAAGGTCGGTTCGATCATGCCGTAAGTTCTTGAATTTTGTTTTCTTTTCATCTTCTTCTTTCATTTTCATTGATTCAAGTCAGAAACTATGTCATGCAAATTCATGAAATTGTATGTAAATTTGAAAGATACTTTAGGATGGTAGATTGGTTTGTTGGATACATGTACTGACACAGTTACATGAACATACTTTTTTCTTTTTCAATCTACATATTTATATTGATAGTATGTAAATGATATAAATATAAATTAATTTTCTTAAATGCATCAGAATTGATATTTTCAGCTAATGCAGTCAGAAAACTATAATTTTACTTCCCTGATTATTTCCTAAAATTGATATAAAGTTTTATGAATACTGCACTAGTCGTTTATGTTTTACTTTTAACTGCATTACTATTTGTAATAGCATTTGCCTAATTTTTCTTGTCTGCTGCAACTATTGTTTTGTAAATACTATAGCTGTATACTTTTGTGTATCATTGGCAAATGATGCCTCTAAATACTGTATTTGATGTTAATTTATCACTGCTAAACGGTTATTTTCTCCAATTTTACTTTTGAAAATTATACGATTGAACGGTCGGTTTTCCACCGTTGTGCGGCAGTAAAAGTTAATTTGATAACTACATATAAATAGAAATGAATTTTTATACCAGAACTGAACAAAACAAACGGGGTGTGTGGAGGTTAACCAAGCGATTAGAGTGCTGAACACGGCTTTCCAAATTTGGGCCGAAAAATAGCAAAATCCACAAAAATTTATACAAAATTACATACCTTTCCGCAAAATTAGCCCGTACACGTCATCAATCCGTAGCATTCCCTCTCCACCAATAAACCAATGTCCAAAACCTGATATAAAGTATAACTATAAACCCTCCCCCTTCCCTGGTCATGCAGCTTTCTTTATTCTCTGAAAACCAAATTGATAAATAAAACCCCAGAAAGCAGTTTTTCTACATTATTAGAAATGAGTTCTGCAGGAAGAGGAAAGGCAAAAACCAGCTCAAAATCGGTTTCTAGATCATCAAAGGCAGGGCTTCAGTTTCCAGTCGGAAGGATCGCCAGATTTCTGAAGGCAGGAAAATACGCCGAGAGAGTCGGTGCCGGAGCTCCGGTCTATATGGCTGCTGTGCTCGAGTATTTAGCAGCCGAGGTACATAATTTTTATAATGATAGGTCGCTATTTAAATATTACTGTTCGATTCGAATTTCATTTATGTAGATCGGTTTTACTCTGGTAAAGGCAACGCCTTTAGGGTTGAATTTGTTCTTTGGACACTTCGCTCATCAAATTAGGGTTTCTGATTTTGATTTTGGACTGGTTAATTTTACATTATTTCTGAATAAACAGAAGTGATTTAAGGTTTTAGTTTTGATAAAGATGACACCTTTTGATTACTTCTGATCGAGTTTACGTTTCTGCTTTCCAATTTGTATTATCATTTTGATTATGATGATTAGGTTCTGGAGCTGGCTGGAAATGCAGCAAGAGACAACAAGAAGAATAGAATAGTGCCAAGGCACATCCAGCTCGCTGTGAGAAACGATGAAGAATTAAGCAAGCTTCTTGGAACTGTCACCATTGCCAATGGAGGTGTCTTGCCCAATATTCATTCCACTTTGCTTCCTACTAAGCCTGGAAAGGGAAAGGGAGAAATTGGTTCTGCCTCTCAAGAGTTTTAGTTTGTTTTATTTGATTTAATATAACCATCATTAAATGATTCTCCTCTATAGATTCCATGACCATGGAAGGTCTTTTTGAATATGGTTGATAAATTTACTTTTGATTTTAATGCTGGAATGAATGCATATTTTTATTGAGAAGTGCGTGGAAGGCAAAGTTTGAATGTAGGTTTGTTACCACCTAGACATCCTTTTTGTTGCATCACACCCGTGCACACAATATAAAATCTTTTGGTGATCAACGGTTGTATAATTTAAAATTGCATCAAATGATTTGGTTTGTTAGGTCATCTTTTAGTTTTATGTATCAATATTGAATATGTTGAGGAATAGATTGAAGATCCATATTTATGAAAAACTTTGTGGAAAACATAATGTCATGTTAAAAGGTAACAACATGATCGTTGTACAATACAAATTATTGAAATAAATAAAAATCTGGATTCTCCTTAAAACATTTCCAAACAACATTACTAACTTGTGATACCATGCATCTTTCTCTCTGCACTATGTGAATCTTGAGAATCATTTTTTGTCTTAACCACTCCAAGCAGATGTTCTTCTCACCACTCAATATATCAATCATAGATTTTTGTTTAACCCCAAGACATTTATCTAATAGTTTATAAACAACTACATAACACACACATGTAGACCTCTTGCGTGGCCTTGTTATAGTTTTTTCTTCGGTTGGAACACCTGTCATCTTGCCATAAGGAAAATGAAAGGTGTTTCTTTCATGATAAAATGTTTCACTAAATGCATTAATCAGAACCTTGTCAATTTAAGAACGTGCATGTTGTATTAAATGATATAAATTTGATTCTACTAGTACATACTTCACAAATTCACACTGCTCGATAAGGTTCCACCATCTCTTTGTCCCATCATGATTATGAAGCCTGATAATTATAGCTTCAACCCCTTGGTAAGGGTGAGTTTGCGGCGAATGAAAACAGAAAATTTGAACGGGAAAGTTAAATGAACGGAGAATATGTTTGTGACTACGAACGGAACATTTGAGCGGAGAATTTAAGTTGCGATTTATAATTTAATTGATTTATAATTTATTAATTAGTTATTTGTTTATGTGTCAATAATTTGAAAAAATAAATAAATTGAAAAATTATAAATTGCTCTGATTTAGTTCAAACCAACTCTATGATATAAAGCACTTTAATACCATTGCAACGCAAAAAAACCGCGTTTCAAACGTATTTCATTTGCAAAAGTTATTAGTTTTAAAAATTTATAAAAGTTTAAATTTATTAATAAACATAATTAAACCATATGAACGCACCAAAAACATTCAAACGAGTCTTTTCTAGCTTGGGATTTTTGCTAGGTCACAACGTTGTTGGGCCGAAGTTGGTAGATTAAGGTACATGGGACTTGGTCTAGTATGGATATCGGCCCGAGTCTAGCTCGAACCCGTTCTATTAATGTGGATATGAGAGCATCTCCAACAGCCCCAGAATTCTCAAATCTGCACCCAAATTCCTTCCCAACAGAGCGCGAGAAAATGTAATAGTGCGGAAAGGGAGGCCTTCGGGCTGAGAATGTGGGATGGGTTGAGGCGCCTGTTGAACAGGCGCCTGTTCGCCTGTTCAACAGGCGCCTGGCAACAGGCGCCTACTATCCTCAACGGCCATTTCCCAACGGTCGTTTTCCATCTTTAAATAACACTCCCCCCTCTTCTTTCATTTCAAACCAATTTCCATTTTTGCAATTTTTTTCTACCACTGATCTCAACTGAAAATGTACTCCGATTTCGACGATGTAGCTGCAAGGGCCAGTTTTGAAGAATACGACTTGCAAGACGCTACGATTCCTATTGGGGGGGAAGTAACTAATGCAAGTTGGAGCGCTGCGGAAGACTACGATCTTTGCTACATTTACTGTGCACTATCAGTCGATCCTATTCGAGGGACCGATCAAAGTGGTGAATCTTTTTGGGGCAAAATTACTAATTGCTATAATCGGAAGAACATTAATCGAAAAAGAACGCTATTTTCGGTCAAAGGTCATTATGGAAAAATAAATCGTCAAACGCAAACGTTCGATTCTCAAATGTTCAAATTGAAGCAAACGAATCCTAGTGGCTTTGGGAATGAAACGCATTTAGTAAGCTTCAATGTAATTTCATTGTATTTTTTTTATCTTAGTTCCTTAAGTTTACCAGTTATTTTTTGAACAGAGAATGGCCGCAAACAAGTTGTTCAAACAAATCTATAAACCTGATAGTAAACAAGCACCACATTTTTATCAGTTCATGCACGTGTATGACATGTTGGTCGAGCATGTTAAATGGAAATCATCGCTTCAGAAGACCGTTCAACAAGTTCAATCAAACAGCGGTAGGGGTAAAACGCCTAGAGTTGGAGAAACCTCCAGTCCTATGGAATCCCAAGGAAGCTTCGGTTTAGGATCAGAAGAAGGCCCATCCCCAACTGAAGATCATTTTGTTAGGCCACAGGGAGCAAAAGCGGCCAAAAAGAAGCAGACTGCCGCAGCGGATCAAGATGAAATTAAAAAACTCATGCTTGAATCTGAGGAAAGGTTTAACCGGGCAATGGACACTCGAGCACTGCAACACCAAGAAAAGTTATCAAGAATGGATCAACTTATTGTTGGAAACCGCCAAAGAGATGAAGATGCAATCATGTTCATGGATACGTCACATATGTCTGCAGAACAACTGCAGTATACAGAGCAAAGAAGGAGAGAAATTATGAGGCGTAAACTTGAAGAGGATCATTAAATGAATTACCGTTTCTACAACCATTGTATCTATAAGTACCGTTATTTGTATTGTGTTCTTAATGCAAGCAATTAGTAATATAAGTTTTTCATTTAAATTGCATTACACTAAAAAATGATTTTAACAACCTTAGCTTAATTATACAGAAACAGATTACAATAACCTTAATACGAAACAACATAAACAGTAGTAGAAAACGTAAGAATAGAAATAGAGTTTCACTGATTTCCAGAAAACCCCCAAAGATGATCTATGAGATCATTTTGTAGTCTTCGATGAAGTTGAGCACTACGGTATGACATTTGGCTTTGTACATGAAACTCGAGTTCAAGTGCGCTTCCAATCATATCGTAGCGCCAAACATGCGGTGGTGTAGGAGCACCCTCGTACACGTAATCTTCTTCCATGTCTTTTTCATCCTCTATAATCATATTATGTAAAATAATACAAGTGTATATTATTTTTGTCATTTTAACTGGTGACCAAAGTCTGCATGGATTTCTGACTATGGCAAATCTAGACTGAAGAACCCCAAATGCTCTTTCAACATCCTTCCTCTGGCCTTCTTGCATCGCTGCAAACTTTGCTTGTTTATTGTTTTGTGGGTTAGAAATTGTCTTGACAATGGTACTCCATTTCGGATATATACCATCACCTAGATAATATCCATGATCGTACGTGTTACCTCCCAAAGTAAATGTACAAGGAGTAGATCTTCCGTTTGCTAAATCATTGAACAACGTAGATCGTTCGACTACGTTAAGATCATTGTTCGAACCTGGCATTCCAAAAAATGCATGCCATATCCATAAGTCATAAGACGCTACAGCTTCAAGAATAATAGAGGACCTATGAGATTTACCCTGATAAGCTCCAGCATACGCCTTTGGACAATTCTTCCACTCCCAATGCATGCAGTCTATACTGCCTAACATTCCGGGCCAACCTCTACTACCATGCATATTTAATAAGTTAATTATATCGGCCTCGTTCGGTCGGCGTAAGTATTGATCACCGTAAATGTCCACGATAGCTTGACAGAAATGTTCCAAACACTATAATACCGTGCTTTCCGCCACTTTCAAATTTTCGTCAAGTGCGTCCGCCGGTCCTGCATATGCAAGCATTCTGAGTGCAGCTGTCATTTTTTGAATTCCAGTCAAACCCATTGTACGAGATGCATTGGGTTTGAAGATAAAGTATTTTCATGCTGCTTGATACATTGGAGGATTCTAAGAAATAGAGGACGCCGCATGCGAAATCTTCTTCTAAAATCGGCATCTGTGTAAGTAGGATTTGGAACAAAGTAGTCTTCCATCAGTCTGTCGTTGTGCCATGAATGTCTACGATTTTTATACCGACGACCAACAACTGATCCACCGTGTTGCCTGCTCGATTGACCAACCTGTAGCGCAGCCATACTTAGTAGTTCCTTTTCGCGGCGAAAATGATCTTCCATCATTTCATCAAATTCGTTGTCGCTATCATCAAAAAATATATAATCTTCGGCCGCCATTTGTTATATTTGAAATTGTATGAAATAAGACTGAGCAATAATACTTCTCAACATCTAGCAAGCCTTTTATAGCTTAATTCCCGGTACTGTTGCCATCCCATCATACAACTGTAGCCATCCCAGCATACAACTGTAGCCATCCCATCATACAACTGTAGCCATCCCATGTTTAAGCAACTATTGTATGTAGGAGCAGTGTTGAATGGTTCTTATCGTACAACTATAGCAATATTACTTTATGTAGGAGCAGTGATCTTATCATACAACTGTAGCCATCCCATCAAACAACTGTATCATCACATCATTCAACTGTAGCCATTTTCTTAACGCAATAATACAGAAAGAAACAAGCCAATGTTACTGAAACAGGCAACAGTAATACAACCAACAAAAAAACACCACTACAACCAACAAGTAACAAACTCAACGAGAATACACTCAACTTAAGGATATCCAAATCGTTCTAGCCAATTTTGACGTACGATATAAGCCTCATGTCCAGTGAATGTGCTGTGATATTTGAGAAAGTAACGACCTTCAAAGGTGGAACGGGTTGGTTCGAATACATTTTCAAATATAACTTCATTGATAACTGTACTGTACCGCGTACAGGCGTTGCAGAAGTTCCCATACGTAGTCCTCAACTCTACCTTCGTACGTCTAGTTCTACACTCAACATTGTTATTGTATAGTTCAGCAATGGTGTCCCAAAACTGAGTTGCCATTATCTCTTCATCGTCGCACATCTGATCAGTTTGTATAAAAACATTTACTATCTGTTTCAATTCCGTAGCCGAAAATATTATGTTACTCATTGATTGAATTTACCGAACTTTTAAATGCTGTGACATAAGAGTACAAAACTTTCTCTTAAATAAACAAGTCGTGATCCGCGTACAATAAAATGAAGCATGAGATTAAAGACCACGTGTCAAACATCCATAAACTGTTTGACAAACAAACACAAATGTGTTTGTTACATCAAAATCTTCACAATTCTAGTACATATACGCTCAATAATAACCAAGCATAAATTAGCATCATCACCAACATATAGACAGTCACATAATAACACAGTCTAAAACATCTAAATGCAGCACATCAGTCTATGTGATCAGAACCGCTATCAACCTCCTCATCGTCGTCACTATCGTCGTTGACGTCATCAAAGTCGTGCGGCTGAGGTCCCGCATGGAGCTGCTCCTGAAGCTGCTGAATCTGGGTCTGTAATCCCTGTATCTGCGCATCATACTGAGTCTGCTGTTGTTGGACCGCGGTCTGGTAACTCTGATACATCATCCCTGTATAATCGAGCATCATACGCTCAAATGCAGCAATCATCCGTCTATCATAATCCATGTACTGAGAAAATTGATATGCGCACAAGAAAAATTATACACAGGTGGATAATATAATGACAAGTAATATAATGACAAGTAAATTAAGGAAAATTAAAAACTAATACAAACCTGATGAGGCTGGTACAATCCGGCGGATGGTATACCCGTAATAGCGTCGTCTGTAGGATACTGCAAGGGATACTCCACAACCTGACCGTGTACATCATACGCTCTAAACGAATGAGGTGGTGGGTCGAAAGTAGGAGGCTGTGTGTACTGAGATGATGTAGGCTCAAAGGTGGCAGGCGGTAGTGGAACTCTACCAGAAGAGGTACGCGGCCCAATATGATCGGAGTTCAAACCCCGAATATAATCAGGTAAAGCGTAAGCACGTGGGGCTACTCGAGCCCAATATGAATCAAAGTCTCCCAAAACTGTAAATGGCTCACCATCCACCCAACCCGCACCCCTCATCGCATGAATATAAGCTGGTCCAACCCGAATATCACCATACATATCATCCCATGGTAGCGGATCTGATGGAATGCAAACTATACCATACAACTGTAGCCAACACCGATCCCCTAAATACCATATGAATGGACATGTAGCAACCTGAAAGCAAATCCTACGTCGCGACATGGATACATGAAAAGTGAGTGGATGGTCAGGACCGGGCTCTAGGAACTGTAAGTACTGATCCCATGGACGAATGATAATGTTACCACGCCGCCTCATATCCATCTGCTGTCTAGCCTCCATCAACTCATTGTGCACCCCTTGTGCAACACGGGACAAATGCATAGGAGGACCCCAACGACGCAATCTGGGAAAGTAAATATAAGGTGTGGCATTCGCCTCTACAATAAGTCGGGGGTGCATATTGGCAGTATACTCGTAGTACCAAAATGGAAGAATGTACCAAAAGCCATACATCTGTCTAGACTGCTGAAGCGCATATGTATCTAATGCTACGTACAAATAACCAATAATAGCAGTACCGTAATCATATATATGGAGTCCATCCACATCTACTAACCCAGCCAGAAAACCAAGTCTAATAGTACCCTTATTGTTACTAAAAAATGTAGACCCAAAAAGGTATAGTATGAATGCACGGATAACGGGAGTGTGCATATCCTCAACGGCCATGTACTCTACTATATAACGCTGCAAACAAGGGAGAGTAACAGCTCCTCCTCTAACCTCCTCATCGGCCATAGTCGGTAAATAAGCTGAATATGACTCGAACTCCTCAAATGAACTATCAAATGGAACAGGGAGACGGTCAAGTCGACCAACCTCTATGCCAGTGAGCATATAAAAATCTAGGGGAGTCAGTCCTAACTCAAAATCAAGAAAATGAAATGTGTGAGTGGTCGGCCACCATCTCTCGGTAAGGGCCTCTACTAGACAACGATCTACATGTGCAAATCTAGGTAAAGCAAGAAATTCACCAAAAGGTGATGCATGTAGCCTATCCAAAATAGGCTCCGGTAACTGATCAAAATATTCAGACATACACCTATACCAACTACCTCGCATCGCTACGTGACGAACCTAAATATATGATTATTTAATGTTAAAGTAAATAAGGAATTATTATACATTTATATTTACATGGTCGTTTATTAAGCAATAAATAAATAAACGTATACCTGTGGCATCGCTATAGCTGCAGTAAGTCGATGCGAAACAGTAGGAGGCAAGTCGTGCAAAGATCGAAGATCGGCTGGAGTCACGGTAGCATCGGGAGGGATATGAACAGGTCCGATATTGGCATCAGTCGTATCGAACGGTGCGTCTACCAGTTTTGACCGGACGGGGCGGCATTTGGACGTGAAGTTGGTTTGAAAATGGGGGTTGGGAAGAGTGTGGAATGAGAGAGAACGGGGAAAATGCGCCTGATATAGGCGCATTAACCAGGCGCCTGTTGAACAGGCGCCTGGACATCAGGCGCCTGTTCAACAGGCGCCTGCCCTCATTTCTGTTGTAGAAATGAGGGCTCCAACATTTTGGAGTGCGGAAAATCGAATTTCCGCACTCCAAACTATTGGAGATGCTCTGAGTTTGCATTTTACTGCCCAAGCTCAACCCAGACCCGATTCGGTTACTATTAGGATCGGGTATGCTTTTATCAAAACCCGGTCTGATTAGGCTTCGACGCGACTATTAGTTTTCCGTCCACTACAGAAACGACCTCGTTTAGCGATGGCAAGCAGCCGTCGACGGCCGTCGCGGATTGTCGCTAAATGCCGCAACAAAATCACACGACGCTAGCAAAAAAGCGACGGTTTCGTCGCCATATCAGCGACGGCTAGCGACAGAAAACCTGGGAAAACTAGCCGTCGCAAGGCTGGAACCAAACGGTAACCAGTGGGTCGTCGCTGGCCATCACTATCCTGAAACCTTCAAAATGGCCCAGAGCTGCTTTAGTCTTTCCAAACCACACAATAAACGTCATATATCAATCTCACTTCATTCTCAAGACATACAAACTCAATTTCACAACCAGTAACATCACATGCAACGTATAATCTTATACATATCACAAATAATTAAAAACATAACGCAAATATTAATATTTACATAAACTTTCATCAACTAAAACCAATATTCCATCAACCAACACAACAATATCTACACAAATACTTATGTTCATCAAATTCACAATCATCACGGTACACAACCATCAATAAAGTATCAACTCTATCAACACAAGTCAATAATTACACAACAAAACAATCACAGACAGTCAAAAAAATCCGTACCTACTCATCCTCATTGTCATCATATCTTGACCCATCCTCACCAGGCATCCTCCGTGCTCTACTAAAAACGCCGCAATCCACTCATCTAGCAGCTCCGCTAGTTCTCCGCCCTTCCGCCAGCCATTGAATTCTTCCATCTGCTGCTTCAGCTGAGCTATCTCCTCCTCGGCCTACGATCTCCTATAAGCCCTCTGGGTCATCATTGCCTACAAATTATTTGATTGGAATATAATTTGTTTCAGGATTAAATATAATTTATATATTAGTTAATGAAGAAGTTTACCTCCTGATTTCCATAACCATAACGCCTATTTCGAGTAGGCGGGTCAATGAGAGCATTCCAAATACGGTTCTCCTCCTCTAAGGTCAACCCACGGCCAATGGAGTGTGACACTCGAGCTTTCTCCACTTCGTATCTTTCCTGCGATGACGAACAATAGTTTGTAACAGTAAATAATAAACAACTTATCAAATGTGCAGTAAAAAAATTAAACAAATTTACCATCACAGATTTAGATTTATCATCCGTAAATTCATACGAAATATTTTTCTCCTCATTTGTGCGCTCGACGGCATGTGTATGAGTGAAGACCTCAGCCAGTGTAGGATCACGATTATATTTTTGAAACTGAAGTTATATATACAAATGAATAATGTTACCGATATGACTAAATTATCTTACAACTGTTTAGAAACGCATTTTATAACTTTACCAATTCTCTGCGATGCTGTTGGAAAGACTTCGACCCACCGCGGTGCAAAGCAGGATTTTAATGCACATAATATACGATTTTTTTTAAAATGTAATAACAAAATGAAATGATATATGTAACTTACCTTCGACTCCGGAGCATCCCGGAGCTACTAAAATTGGGCCCATACGTCAGCTCCCATCCTTGATGGCCTCTTTCCCGCTTTCTTGGCTTTTGATAAGGTGTCTCTGTAATTTTTGCGCATTCTTTGTTTCCAGTGATCGACAAAAACATCCATATCCTTTGGGTCCACATGAACAGCGGCCTGCATATTGAAATTGATATTGGTTTGAATTATATACATTGTATTAATTTACAAATAAATTATAAATTTAAACTTACCATCAAGTCAGTGAATATGGAATTCTTAATGTGATCGGGAATGTCATCCCAGCATCCCGACATCCGGCTTATGAATGCCTTCCTCGACACTTGCAAAATAAAGTCGCTCGGTTAGACCTCAAACCCCCGTATAAAATAAGATGTACGAATTTAATAAATTTTAAATAGTGAACATGTAATAAATTTGATACTTACTCTGCACTCTTCGGAACTACCTCTGCCACCGGACGTAAATCCGGCGCTGTGCCGCTGACACCCACACCAGCGGAAGGAGAAGGCCGAGATCTGCTAGAGTGTCTCCTGTGCATATCTGTTACAAACATATTGTTTCATATAATGATAAAAATATCAGTTCATTATTACAAAACATGTTTTATTAATCATCATCACATAAAACATGCGCTAAAACGTCATAAATGAGACAAGGTCTCCTGAGTATATATACATAATTTAAGAAAAAACAATAGGACATAACTCACAACATAGTCATCATTATTGATAACAGCTAAAACTCAGAATATACATCATACAACAACTGATACAAAATTCGAAATTTTAGTCTTCGTCGTCTTCTGATTCAGTCTCGGTCTCTTACTCTATATCGTTCTCTTCTGCACTCTCAAATGCTTCTATTAAAACATTCGATTCATCATTTAACAAACCCAAATCAATATCATCAGCTATTATTATTTCATCATTTGGCTCAAGATCCGTTTGATACGCTGCTTCTTATGGAATATTAATTCCATCAAACGTAAATCTTGCCTTTGTTTTAAAAACAGCAGATCAATCTGCTTTATCTCTTTTTAAGGATGGATACAAAGCAAAATAAACTTGTAATGCTTGCTTGGCCAATACGAAAGGATCATATTTATAGTAATATGAAGTGTGCTTTATTTCTATTAGCTTTAAAGTTTTTTTATCTCTTCTAAAAGTATGATTGGGATGGAGAAAACACCGATGGCAATCAAAACAAGAAATTTTCCTTCCATACCGTAAAGAAAACAATCTTGTTTCTTCAATGCAATAAGGACAGACTAGACGATCGGCCGTGCTCCAACCTGAAAGCATCCGACATGTAGGAAAATTACTAATAGTCCATAACAAAGAAGCGAACATACGGAAATTCCTTTTTTTGTGAAATGTCGTATGTTTCAACACCTTCAAGCCACAATGTTTTCTACTCTTCGATTAATGGTTGTAGATAAACATCGATCTCTTGTGTTGGATCATCAGGGCCAGGGACGACAATAGGGAGAAACATGTATGGAGTTTTCATACACATCCACAGAGGTAAATTATAAAGAGTAACGATAATAGGCCAAGATGAATATTTGCTACCAAACTGTGAGAATGGCGAAAACCCATCCGTACATAAACCAAGTCTTACGTTATGGCTCTCTGCAGCAAATATGGGATACGTCTTATCGAAATGTTTTCATGCTTCTCCATCGGATGGATGTGTCAAAGTTCCCTCTGCCTGTCTTCTCACGCTGTGCCATCGCATATGACATGTCGTGGCTGAAGACGCATATAACCTTTGAAGTCTATGGGTAATTGGTAAATAATGCATTCTTTTGTATGGAACTTCCTTTCCTTTCTTTTTTCTTGGTTTATATCTTTCCTCATTATATATTTTGCAGTTCCTAAGATTAATGTCATCTTTCCAATACAACATACAACCTTTTATACATGTATCTATCTTTTGGTAAGGCAGACCGAAAGCCGACATAAGTATTTTCACTTTACAATGACTGTCGCACATCAGATTATTGGGTGGCATATGCCGTTTTGCAGCTTATACAACTACTGTAAATCCAGCTTCTGTAAAGTTGAATTTTGATTTCATAGTGATGTATTCAGCGGTTCTTGATAATTCAATTTCACTTTTACAACCATCCCACAATGGTTTCTTAGCGGCATCCAATAGATCATAATTTTTTTTGCTCCCACATTCGGTTCTTCTTCGACATTGACGTCTTCATCGTCAACTTGAACGGTAAGAAACATTGATCATGCTGCATCTTCCACCATACCTTCTTTGGATTCGTCATAACAACATTGACCTCTAACGCAACAGGATCTGCTATGGGTGCAATAAGTTATCCATGACGATCCCATAAATAATAATTTGGCATAAATCCAGATTTATACAAATGTACTTTAACTATATCTGGTTTCCAATGCTTCAAATGTTGACACATACTATAAGGGCAACGAAGTTCTTCATTATTTCGATTATTAGATATTGCGAATCTAATAAATTCGTGTATGCCATTGTAGAAATGTTCTTTCACCGAACCTTTCATTCCAGTTCTGACTTTATACATCCATGTACGGTCGACAAAATAATCGAACATTGTTCCTAATTTAAAAAAATAGGTTAGTAATTTCGACAACACTTCACTTCACTTCTATTCTATGCACAACTTCTCACCCAAGTGATATATTATTGTTGTTTTATTTTCTAAAATAAAGTAAAACCTTTAAGGACTAAAGGCTTCACACACCACACTTTTGTCTAATTTCGACAGCATTTCACTTCACTTCTCTTCTACGCATAACTTTGCATCCAAGAAGAGTATTTTTGTTGTTGTATTTTCTAAAATAAATTAAAACCTTTTGGGACTAAAGGTTTTAATTTGTGGTTGTTGTATTTGTTATAATAATACTTAACGCTTATTTTCAAATCAATATTATATTCATTTCAATTTTTTTTAGATAATCGATTTAAGTACAATATTTGTTCTTGTATATAAATTTCATAGCTTTTTAGAAAATCGATTTGAATACATTATTTGTTGTTATATTCATTTGTTAACTTACTGGAAAATCAATTTCAGTAGCATATTTCTTCTTGTTATGTTCGTTTCTTAAGTTTAAAGAAAATCAATTTGAGTATAATATTTGTTCTTGTCATATTCATTTCTTAACTTTTTGGAAAATCAATTTGAGTACAATATTTGTTGTTTTCATATTTATTTCTTGATTTTTTTACAAAATTGATTTCAGTAGAATATTTGTTGTTGTAATATTCGTTAGTTAAATTTTTACAAAATCGATTTTAGTGCAATATTCGTTGTTGTTATCTTCATTTCTTAAACTTTTTACAAAATCGATTTAAGTATAATATTTCTTTAACATTTTGTTAACTAAATTATACACTTTATAACATATTTTCAAACTCTTTTAACTAATAAAATTTTAATTTACAGGTTTTGTAAGCTAAAATTAGAAGTTAGCACTAATAATAACAAATTAAAATAAATTAATTTTATACTAAGCACCAACAGTTATAATTAACACACACTAATTAATTAAAGAACATTACTTATGTTTATCCGTACCTATTTAGGAGTATATTAATCAATAATTATACACTAATTTTCACGTAAACTGTAACAAACATCGTTTTCCATTATAAAAAACATTCGCGTAAACTTATCAATAAACATATTAATCAATAATACTAATTTTCGAATTTTAAATCAACCCTAATTTTTAATTACAAATTAAACAATCAAACCACTTACTAACATCCCTAAATCAACTAACACACGATTATCATCAACTAATACATAATAATTATCATTTTCAAATCAATAATCAACTAATTTTCTAAATTAGGGTTTTAATTTTATCTCCAAATCAACTAATAAACTATATCATCATCTAATACAAATTAATCTAACCTATTCAAACCAAAATTACTATTTTTTTTATAAATAGGGTTTAAAAGAATATACGTCAAAAAATCGGGAGAAAGAGGAGGAAGGAGTGCGCAGCGGGAAGGGGTCGTCGGCGTCGGCTAGAGGCGGCTGGAGGCAATTGGAGGTGAAATTGGGAAGAAGGAAAGAAGGGGTAAAGGAAAAAGGAAAGTGGTGCTGTAATGTTTCTAGTTCACGGATTATATTCAAGCAGACGACGGCTAGCGACAGCCGCAATTTTTAGCCGTTGCTAGCCGTCGCCAAGAACTGTCCCAAGCTGAAGCCGTTCTAGTAGTGGTCGTATCAAAACATAAGTGTGTATGTTATTTGTTTATCATCTTGTTTGTTTATATGTAGATGTTTTTGCATACTTTTATTGTGAACTTGATTACTTCACCGTTCAATTTATATGTTAACACTGTTTTATACAAATTTACCAAAGTTTCAATTTTAAAATGTGGTTTTAACATAAATATTCTGGATTAGGTATACGGGTATTACCCAGCGGGCTTAAAAAGCCCGACGATTTAAGCTCGGGTATTAGTTTGAAATACCCTGGGGGTTCGGACCGGGCTCGGGTTTTAATTACTGTAATCGAACCCGGATCCAGATTTAATGATATCTAGACCGAACCCGGCCCATTGACAGAGCTATATATGACATCTATATGAGTCCCAATTTTGATCTCGAGTGGATTAGTGATTATCTCACTAATTCGGTCCATGTGGCCAGCTAATTGAGACATTCGGGCACTGGAGTCTGGTTCTAATTGTAAACACTTGTGCTTATCTAAAGCTACTACTTAGCTCATATCTTTGGGCCTTGACATCTATTTACACAATTTTGGATTTTGACTGGGACGGTCTATTGTTAATATCCCGCTATTTAATCAATAATAATATAATTTTATTTTGAAAATTTAATTTGCAATTGTTTTGAAAAATAAAACAATAGTTGAAATTTAAAACTAATATTTTTCAAAAAGAAAAATTATTATAAGGATAAAATAAAATATAAATTTAAACGCCTCGAGTAGAATTTTAATCAGTGATGGAACAACAATAGGGTAATATAATGGTTATAGAGTGGCAAGGGGTACGAGGTTATTAAAATAATAAATTAAAGCTTATCGGACCTCTAGTTTTATTCTTATCATATTAATCATTATGTTTCAACATATTAGACAGCTTAATCCTTAAGTAACCCAATCCCTAATCTACATACACACGTTCATTCTTCCTACTATGCTCGACCTATTCCCCGAAGCCAGAGATCACACTGTTCTTCTTCATATTCATCGACCTAAGTTTTCATTTCATTAGCAAGAGCAAGTGAGTATACTCCTTCCCTTCTTGGCCTACTTACTTAAGTTATTGTAAAACTTCTTGTTCATCATTTTACTATAAACCTGTACAGTCAAAAACTGTCCACGTCATGGCATATAAACACCAAAAATGAGTACGTACACTTTATTATTTCATTTTCTTGTTTTTTCATCTCCATTATAAAACTGCCATTAAGATCACTTTGGGTTGCACAATTATATATTTTCATTCTCAGTACTTTATTGTGTTGCTTCATCGTTAGCCAGTAAATAAATATACAATGCAGCGTAATGTTTCATATGTACATATGTATGTACATACATATGTACATATGAAACCATATGTTTTATAAACTTTGATTGCTAATATCTTTTAAACCATTGAGAGTTAAGACCTGGCAAACAAATCAACTAGCTTTCACCTTGTCGTCGGACCCCGTGACACCGTCTTGTCCGCATCCGTATCGTGAAGGGACGCGTTAGGATTAGAACATAAAGTACTGGTAGAATCATGTTGCGTAGCTGAGTACAACAATGGTCTCGGTTCGATCGTGGGACCATGTCCGAGCAGGTGACAAAGAAGAAGGAAAATGGTACAGACCGAAAGAAATAGGAGGCGCGGTGCTGACGAGGACGTTACGAGGTGGTGTGGCTGATGATGGGGATGCCGCGGTTTAAGGTGGTTAGAGTCCAAACATAGCAGGAATGCTTGCATGTGGGTTTCCACCTGTTGGCTCCCAGCAAATAAACGAAGCAATAAAAGAAAAAGAAAAAAGGAGGAGAGACGTGGACACGTGTAATAGTCGTCTTTTTGCACCAAATTAATAAATTTTATTAAAATAAAAGGTGTTTGAATTTGAATTGCGATGACTATATTTTAAAAATAATTTTAGTGGGTTAAATTCCATTTAATAAAAGATTTTGTTTTAATAAGTTGAATTAAATTAACAAATCCTTTTTGAATAATTTGTTGAAATCAAATGAGATGTTTTAATCAATATAAACTATTTTGAGGGGTAAATAATTTTTATATAATTGAAATAGTTGAGAAGTAAATTAATTTGCTAATAGAACAATGAATGATTAAATAAAAATAGCGGGCATTGAACTAAATAAAATTGTCAATTATCAAGATGTAACTTGGAGAATGAAATGTAAACCAATTTATACTAGATTGAAATTTATTTTGAAGATTAAAAAATTAAAATTAAAATGAATTGCACATTAACTAAAATTGGGTGGAATTAAATTGAGACCAAACGCTGTATTATGCTCAAAACTGTTTCAACCCGCTCCAAACCAATCTTCATTATCTCCATGCCTCTGGAAGTATCGCCTAGCTTCATGACTAAACCCAAACCCGTTCTCCCTTATTAGACTTTATCCTAACCCCTCTTTCTCAAATTAATTCGTAACGTTAAAAAAAAAGAGAAATCAAGGTGGCGATCAGGCTTGGCCAAATCAGCGACGCCAACGACGCGGGGGGGGGGGGGAGGGGTGATTGGAGTTGACTACGGCATACGACGCAATGAAGGACTCGCGTACAGGATAGGAGTGCGACTTGATATCGCAATTTGGATTGTCATGATGTAGTTGACGAAGCGGGGAGAGGCGGAGGTTGACATCGAGTGACCTGAGCAGGGAGGGAGGTGCGAGTGCTATTGCCAGTGGGTGGCCGCGATGTTGGAGTTAACCGGCGGCATAGTCGAGCAGCAACTAGGTGATGGAGAAATACCTCGACTTGGTGGAGGTGGAGCTGAGGGGTGCAGTTACTGATCTGAGGTAGGTTTGATGGTTAAAGTAAGCTGCGAGGAGTTGGTGGTGCAGAGTTTGGGTGAAGACGAAGGCTAGTCGAGCAAGTTTCACGTGCTGCAACTTGGTGGCTGAAGGCAGTCTGCACGTCGATGATTCATCGTGAAGGCTGAGTGTTTGTTGGTTGGAATTTGATCTTCGTTTTAGTGAGTTAATCTCACCCAAAACTATGTCTATTTCTTTTTATTAATACATAATCCTCCATTTATTTACTTGATTTGCTTAGTTGATTGGATTGTTGACTTATTGGAAGGAATTAATTGTTTGTTGAAGATTGTTGCTGTTCGAATTGGATGGAATTTTGTTGCAAATTATGATTTACTTAAGGTTGTGATAATTGTTGCTAGATTGTTGATTTATGATTATTAGATAATAATTAGACATTCGAAAATGATTGAATGGAATTTAAAATTATTTAAAAAGGAGGTAAATAAATTTAAAAGATGCAAATTTGATATAAATGTATTAATTTGGAGATAAATAGTGAATTCAAAATGATTTCTTATTTGATAAAAGATGAGAAATTATTTGAAAGTAAACAGTGAATTTTGGAATGATGTTTTTTTATATTGAGATTTTGGATTAATGGAGAATTTGAAAGAGGAATAATTTTGAATAAAATACATAGGCGTAATAATTTTGAGGATTTTGAAATGAGAAATTATTTTGGGGAAAAGACGAATTTTGGGATTTTGGATAAATAAGGAAATTTTGACGATTTGTATTTTTGTATACTGAGGATTATAAAAATATTTAGAGGATATTCGTGAAATGAAGTTTGAAATTTATATTTATAAAATGGTGAATAATTTGAATTAAAAGTTTGAAAGTTTATAAAATAATATTTTGAAGTAATGGTTAGATGAATGCAAATTATTTTACTTATTAAATGGAAAGTAACATTTGGTATACAACATGAAGTGAATTTTGGGAGTAATATATTATTATTACTACTATTTTTTTAATTTTTTTATGGATTAATAGTTTAGAAAGAATTGTTTGAAATAAAAAAGGATTTTAAATAATGATTTCGAACTGATATATTTGGATTTGGAAATATTTTGAATCGAGGATATTTTTCGATGAGATTTTGAAAGTGATTAGAAAATATAAATTCCTTTGAAGCATTTCCATATTATTAAAAAGGACATTTGAAGTGAAAGTAATTTTGAGGTTTTAAATTTTTTACATAAAGGTTTCTTTGAAACAAAATAAATTATTTTGAAATATGCAATTTTGAAATTAGACATGAGAACCAATTATTTTAAGAAGATGGAAATAAATAAAAGATAATTTTGATGTTAAATTAAATTAAAGTATTTATATAAAAGGAAGAGAATGAAGTGAAATATATATAAATAAACCCTTCATTCAGTTAGATATTAGTTGAGTAGTATATTGACGTGTGAACGAGTGATTGCTGATTGTTTGTTACGAATGAGATAAAGTTATAATTACCCGTTATGTTGAACTATAAAGTAATAAAAATGAAGAATAATGAATTACAGAATGATTTAAGCGAGAGTGAATTAATAAGCATAGCGGAAATTTATTTAATATTGATTAATTGAGGGCGCTGTGTATATGATTATATTTCACCAGGCGTTATGGTACGTCCATGTGTGGTATATTTAATTACTCAACACCAGTGTAATATCAGGTAATTCATTAAGGACTGAGTATTTGATATTTGAATGTCGGTGAATTATTCTATATTATACACAAATATTAATTGATATTATTTGGATGTCTAACTTGACATGTGAGGCAAATTATATTATTCCGTATTTTAAATTAAAGCGAGAATATGATTATCTCCACTTTTGAGTGGAACGAGGAGTGCGAAGTATCAACGAGGACATGACGGCTAGAAGTAGTTTTTCTAGCCCCATCCTTGCTTGACCGACCATGGGGTTGCTCCCCGATGGTTGCGGCGACATGGCCACCTAGTTGCATGGTCACAGTCTGCTGTGCGGGCCAACGGGAGGAATTCAGAATGAGGTTGATGGGAGTGAGGAGGCAAGGAGGCGAGGAAGCAATGCATGTTTATTGTACAGCTAAAGACTGGTGAGCACGCTCACAAAAATATTACGAGTTGAGTCTCCCTTTACACCTAAGAAGTATCAAGGCTTAGGTATAGAGTTGGCTTCTAGTAGTAGCATTAAAACATCATATATAATAACAATACCAATAATGAAATTAAAAATGAAGAATAAAATGAATAAATCTAATAATGCTTAAAAATATGAATGAATTGATGTTTGATGTGTGATGTGTGTTGTATGCTATATATGATGCATAATGCATGATGCATGATGTGTGTAATGCGTGATGCGTGATGTGTGAGATGGATATTTGATGTTTGATGTGTGATGTGTGATGTATATGATAGTGTATTGATATTTGATAGATGTTTTAATGTTTGATGGGTTATGGATGTTGTTGGATGTGTTGTGGATGTTTGATTTTTCCTTTGATTATTGGATTTCTTATTATGTTAAGTATATTATTCCTTGAGATATGTTATATTCTCACCATTGAATCTAGACATAGTCTGACCCATTTATTATTTATATAATACTCGGGTCAGTCCGAGACATTTCAAGTTCAGGGACGATGTGACCAGATTTGCTTATTGGGCTTAGTTGGAGGCTATATTACTAGATGTATTGTATATTGTGTATTTAGACTCGTGTGTGTATATATATATATATATGATGTTGGATTAGATGTATTGGATTTATCATGTGCATATAATTAGGATTTAGTGAGAATTTGAATTTTTGTATCCCACTCAGACTTATATGACATATTATATTTTCATCACTACGTTGATGACTCTGTGCTCTCTGTGACTTATATTATATTATGTATGGTTCTATCCTTGGGTAACACACATGTTTATTGTTTTGTACCAATTTTTTACGTCGAGATGATCGATATTTATATTCTATGACGCATTCAGTGTTGTACCAATTAAGAGTGTCATAGAATATAAATATCGATCATTCACCCACACTGCCTCATTCTCCATATTACTTGACAGTATTATTCATTAATACTCTTGAGTAATATGGGTATAGAGGTGGGGTGTTACATTTTTAGTATCAGAGCAGGTTTAGAACAATACAGAGTATAAGAGACACGAGTCTTGGCCTTTGATGAGACTTAGAGTCCATGCCCCGGGGATGTGTGGTAATTATCTTTTATACTTAATTGATAGGAGTATACGATGATTTCGGAGGGAATCAACTAAAGACGTATTTGTACTGTTCTTATTATATAGTATTTTTTCTACCGTTTATCGAGTGCGAATATCTATATGAGATGTAGAGGAATTGATGAAAGTTGAAGAGGTAGAGTTAGTTGCTCCGGCTAGTAGTATCGATGTTGACGGTGAACGTTAGAACTCTGTGTGGCTCTGAAGTGTGAATGAAGTTGTTTGGTTAGAGAAGCCGTAAAAGAAATCTTACTCAAATATCATGTCGAATATTTTACGATTTCAAATTATGACGAAGTGAGATGAGTGATCTGAGTGGTGTAGCAGAAGCATATAGACTGCTTTCCGTTAAGTATTTTAATTGTTTGGATGTTTTTGTGTGATTGTATTGATTGATGATGCTTGGTTTGAGGGATTCGTCTTGAGTGTGGTATTCGGTAACAACTATCACTCAAGTTAGAATTCCATATGAAATTGGATGATTTGAACTCTGCGGTGACGTCTGTTGCGAAGTTACCATAAAGGATAATGAAAATCCTTTTCACAAAAAATTAAAAATTATGATTAAAATAAATATGAAGATGAGAGATATTTGTTAGTTATTATAGTTGGATGATTAATGATGTTTGGGGTTTTTGTAACTTGAGTATTTTTTATTGTACTTGATTGATTATTTATAAGTCTTTTAATATAAGCAAGTACATGTTAATTAAAAATGGTTTTGAAAATATAAAACACACACACATATATGAATTGGCGGGATGTTTTATTAGAATTTAGCAAATGTTTATATAAAAGATTAAGTTGTTTTGAATGCAAATATTGAAAGAATTTATGAAGCTGACTTTGTATTAGTTTGTCCGTTAAGTGTTTAAGAAATCCGGTCGATGCGTCTAGCCAACGTTATCAATAGGGATTCATAAACAGTAGAACGAGACTTATGGACACTAGATTTTGAAGAGAGATGTATTACTTTGAAGAGAAGTAATAGCTTTTGAGTTTTATTAAAAACCAATGTTTGAAATGAAATTTTAAAGAGAGTTATATTAATTATTTTAAAGAGATTAGTGGAATTTGGAGAATATTTTAAAGCGAGCAAAATTCTTTAATGAATAAAGAGTAATTATTTTGAAAGAAAAATATATAATTTGAGGAAAAGTGTAATTTATATTTTGAAAAATATGTTTTGGATAGAAAGCGATATTTTAAAGAAGTATTTGAGTTGAGTTTTGAAATATATATATATATATATATATAAATTTTTATAAGAAGAATATTCTTTTGAAATGATGATTTAGAAAAGATGAGACATGAAAATTGTATAATATTTTGATGTATTAGAAATCATTTTGACTTGAGTATGTATAGATGAAGGTTTAACAACTGAATTTTTTTTAAGTGATATTATTTTGAAACGGTAATTTAGTAAAGTTTGAGACAAAAATTTGTAATGTATTGAAGTTTCATAAATTATTTTGACTTAAGTATTTATATATATAAACAAGTATATACGCACGTCCAGTTGGACTTGCGCTTGTTCGATGAGCCATATTTTATATCGTGGCTATTAAAAAAACAATGACAATAAAATTAGTGCAATATTGCTTGCCACATCAGCACATTAAGATATAGCCAACTGCCTTTGAATTGCCTCATGAATTGGTTCAATGTACATAAATAGTAAGATCTGACCTGTAATAAACAAACGGTGTTCCATGTACCCCTTTTAGTTTAAAACAATTATTTTATCAGACCATTTTTACATGAGCTTATATCAAACTAATTTATCAATGCTTTCTCTAGGTATTATGGTTTTATGTTAATTCTCTATGTATATAGTTTTATTTCAATCAGTTAAACTTATAAAGTCAACACACAGTTAACTCAGATGAATACGCTGGCTAACAATTACAAATCGCCTTATAAATAACAATCAAAATTGATATTCATTTACATACGATACAAAGGGAAATAAAATAATAACCGTATTTCTTAGGCACTCTAAAGGAGCCTAGAATTCAAGAGGGAGAACAAAGCTTTTACCAAATTAAAAACCAGTGATAATGGCCATATTTACACAATTCATCTCGGATATCTGTCTAGCAAACCATCCGGAAATCATCATTTCTCAACAAAATGATGATGGGATGTCAACCAAAACTTACAAAAAGAAAAAAAGAAAAATTTGAAAACCTCTAAAACTTAACCCTGGGAAAATCCATCATAATCAACAAACACAATTTATCCATTAGTTTCGAGCCTACCTCAGCTTCATGCATTCACTCACATGATTGCTTTTAATATTATCAATGCTAGTCTTATACTATTCGTTACTTCATGCTTGTCTTCAATTCAATGTACGTTATCTTGGGAGCATTCAGGTTCTTGCATTCCAACAATGTTCAATTCTTCTCATCTACACAAACAACCCATTTACAGTGAAGCATTGATCAATAGACCTATTTTCAGTTAACATTAGCATGTAATATTAATGATGGTAGCTAAAAGTGGATGTAATAGTATTGGGCTGATCATTAGTTTGACAATCTATCAATAGTATTCAACTACCTGAACATCTGCATATCTCTGGCCACTCTGGAAGTTGTTCAAGATCTAAAAAAAAGGTAGTTGCATGAAAATTACTGCTGTTAAGGTCTGCAAATCAATGGTCAAGCATTCAAAGAAAATGATCCTGAAAGGTTTGATAGTTAGTTTGTGTTAACTTACATAATGTATTAAGTAGATCAAACTTGCGGCGAAAAATGGAGACGGTTGTTGAAGTGACTGGTATGGCCTGGACATATTTATCGACCACCGACTCATCAACCATTTTTTTTGCCCAACCACATAGAGACATCAGACGTCATCCCACTGGCATAAAATTGAACATTAAAGAAGTCGAGAGTTGTCTTATAGATAGTAAACATTGATTGTAAAGTATATACCTAACAAATTGAAGGATGTTGGTCAGTGCATGCATTACTCCACCTACATCTGATTGATTAATCGAAATATGCAGTAAATTTTAAAAGTTTTTTAATTTTTTGCATGTAACTATAACCGCATGGAAGCAACTCAGTATAGCTTATTCTGTGTGATGCCAAATTTAATAGAACATGGTACAGTGTTGTATGCATCTTATTAATTTAGTCGGTCATACATGACCAGAACAAAATTAACCCATTTGCGTTACCGTGCTACAATTAAAACATGTTAACAAATCAACCCTAAAATCTATTTTTGAGAGATAATGTCCCTAAAAAATCCTCTGATAATATAGAAATATAAGTGATTAGTTAGTTTAAGTTAGGCCCCTTTACATCAATAATTAAACATTTGAAGCTTGAGTAATAATATTATAATATTTAGTTATGGCTCATTATAGTCAGTATATAACATTTTACGTATGGGAATAGCTGAATAATGCTAATAATATTTCTAAAATTAAGTCAAGTATAACAATCAGGCAAAAAATATAAAATAAAACAAAAACAATGTAACAGTGGATTGATTATTCAGATTTTGTATAAACAGTGGTGTAGAGGTAACAACAAAAGTTTAATTCAAATTAGTCGGCTCTAACAATGTCCTTGGTAAAAATGCATATAGTTGAATTATGTTCATCTGCAAATATATAGGTACATCCAGTATATCATACAGATTAAGTTGATTTACACATTCAGTTAGTCAGATGGGGGTAAAAGTATTCTTTAATGATAACTATATAGCTTTTCACATAATTCAAATTGAAATGTGATATATTGTACAATATAGCAAACTATCAGTGGTAGAGCAAGAAGAAAAAATTCACATGGTCACTTTACAAAATATACATTTAATATTCATGAGCGAAACATTACACTCGGTAAAGAATAAATATTGAACGTAATTAATGATATATGATTTTGTACTTTTGTATGCAGCTTTTTTCAATGTCATATTTAACATTCATTATGTCCACTACTCTTTTCTCATCAGGAAAACACTTTCCAGTAATAGTAGTCACTACAAAAGAATTTTGGATTCCCTACGCCAGTTTGGCGTAGGCGCGGCGTAGGGAAAAGATTTTACCTACGCCATCCCTACGCCAAAGAAGAGGTTGGAAAACAATGCGTCGCAAAAAAATCCCTACGGGTTCCCTACGCCTCCTTCCATACGCCTTCCCTACGCCCCATTCCATACGCCTTCCCTACGCCGCATTACATACACCTTACCTACGCCTATTTCCATACGCATTCCCTACGCCTATTTCCATACGCGTTCCCTACGCCTAATTCCATACGTCTTCCCTACGCCTAGCCTTCTTCCTTTTAAAATGCAGAAATCGGATTTTCCTTACGAGTTCCATACGCCTTCCCTACGCCACCGTACACTAAAATTCAATACGATTTTATTGTATTTATCTTCATCTACCATAGATCATAATAAAATATAATAAACCCGAACATCAACAACAGAAAGCATTAAATATAATATATAACCACATGCAAAATCGTAACAATATATATCATTACAAAACATTAATGTAGAATGCATATCATTGTCAAATTACCATAAAATTGCTACAAATGTATTTAAAAAAATCATGTCCAACAATAAAATAAAGTTGCTACATAACTCAAACATAGTTGTTTCATCTAATTCAAACATCATACAATGTACCTTATTAAAATAGAACATCAAACTCACAGTCAAAACAAGACTAACTCACGAAGTATGTCATATCTCCGATCCTTGCTCCCGCCTCAACCCCCGTATAAACTCTTGCACAGAATTCATCTCTTCCTGCATGGAAGATAAATCCCCTTGTAGTTTGTTAATTGTAACATCCATTTCTTGATTTTTACTTCTTAACTCTTCTACTTCCTCTACAAGTTTCTTTCTGTCATCTGAAACTCCAAACCTAGCAGTGTATGTATTGTCTCTATTTATCTACATATAAATTATTTAATCAAATTAGTACAACGAAAATAAAGTGAGATTTTCTGTTACATGCATGTCTATCAATACAGTGAGATTTTCTGTTACATGCATGTCTATCAATACAGTGAGATTTTCTGTTACATGCATGTCTATCAATACAGTGAGATTTAAATATCATCTCTATCATACAGTGAGATTTAAATATCATCTCTATCAAACTATATGCTTATAGAATCAAAATTAGTACATATAAAGAAGTATTTTATTTTTTCAAATTCATATATAAAACCCATATTTGAGCCATGTAATAATGACATATATTTTTACAACGGGAGAGATAAAATATTCCATCATGCTTCTTGTTTCTTGTATATCCATTATAGTGTTCAATCGATAAAAAAGAACTTTCCTAAAAACAGTTTTTGGGTGAAAGTATGATTTCCTTGAATGTAACTCGGTATCTATTGTTAACACATAGCAGTAGAAGAGTTTACCAAAACAACGCACAATTTAAAGAAGACTAAAAAATGGTAGAATAAAGAAAAATAAAGAAGTGTAAGATGCAAATTCAATGCAATTAAATACCCGAAATAGTAACATGAAGTGAAGAAAAACTGAAGTAGTTAATAAATTACTAACCTTGATAAAGAGATCTTCAATCAAAGAAGCTCAAAATCCTTGAATATCCAACTGCTAATGCACACTTGTATCCTTTCCCAAAAGGGGATTGATGAATGGCCTCCAAAAGTAGATACACGAGAGCTATTGATAGATAGGTTAAGGCTGTATGTAGGTAGAAAGTGACAATGACAGTGTTTTCAACATATTTTGGAATATTCCATTATTAATTGAGAGAATTTTGAACTTCGGTAAAAGACAAAATGGGTTTCTTGAAGATTTAAAGTGGACGGTTAAGCTAAAAAATCTTTGGAAAATTTGAATGCCATGCACTTAAAAGTTCATCATAGTAAGAATAAAAAAGTCTAAATCAACCACCAAGTTGAGAAGTAGAACTTGCAAAATATAAAGCATGGCTATATGAGTTTTCAAAAGAAAATGTTTAATAAAGATAGAACCATTATATCTTTGATCTTCTTGAAATAAATAGTAAAAGTTTCAGATGATTTTGCGAGACACAGAATACAAAAGCATGTAGTCTACTGCATAGTTTCTCTCTTGCTTCCAAATTAGAAGTCCAATTATTAGTTACTGATTAGGTAAAAACAAGTTGCTTTATCTGCAAGTTATTGACTTTATCTGCAAGTCCAATTATAGTGTCTATACTTCGTATCTCGATCGTTATGTCAAGCGATGGCTTTTGATCGTTATGATTTTATTTTCCTTGAAATTGATCCATGCTAGAGTGTTGAGCTTGTAAATGACTACTTCACATCTAATTGTTATTTGTACTAGTTAAAAATATCCTTCATTTATTTGTTTTCCTGAGTGAATCAACTAATATAAAAATAATACACAATCATTCAAAACTCGTTCTTTTATTATTCATAGTTTAAAATATTTCCAGCATCAATATTCTTACTAAGTATAGTATACCTATTCTCAAGAAAAAATAAACTCTGTACAAGTTAATAAAATTGTCATCCATGCTAAATAATAGCGCAATTTTAGGTATATGTTGATGCTTAAACCTAAAAATGAATGTAAATTGGTTGCTACTGGTAGATGAATAGACTAGTATGTGGTGGGTATCATAGATCCTGAAGCGAAGCAGGCTTGAATAAAAACTAGTGAAAACGTATGTATTAAAAAATGGACCTGGAGGAAGAAATATACGATTGGAAGTTCCCATAGCTAAATAAGCAAGATATTATCGCATGTTAAAATCTTTGAATTTTTTTTTCTTCTGGATCTAAAGACTGATTCAAAGCAAATAAGATATTTTCTTCTAATCACTTCAATAAGTTACATTCCGTTCGGTTGCTTATTATTTTACATCTAATTTTGACTGAATCTTCATCCAATTCTTCTCTCTATCTATTTTCCCCTTACCGATGATTACAGTCATAGGATTGATATAATTAAGTGCAAAAAAAGAGCAATTACATTTTCGCATAAACAAAATAACTTAGAAATTATTTAGCTGCTTCTGTTCAGGTTCTTCTGACTAAAAGGAAAAATATTTAACTCCATAGTACAAATTATTTCAATTCACGATAGTTTATTTGGGCAAATCTAGGAAGCATATGAAATTCATGTAAAACCCAAGTTAAATGAACTTACAGTAGCATCATCTTCGAATGATCTGATAAATATTTCGTTAATCTGGAAAAGGATCTATATATCTAAGGGGCACTCAAAGTCAGGCAAGTCAAAGCTAGACTACTGTAAGTGGATTAGGGTTCGGGTTTGGATACAGAACCGAGGGAGAGAAGGGCGGAGCGGAAGGAGGAGAGGACGGAGAAGGAGTTTGTTTACGGGTATGAAACTTGGATTTAGATCTAGGGTTTACTAATTTGGGGATTAAAAAGATGCGGTGTTTGGGTTTCTCTAAATGTTTAATTTAGAGTGGAGGGAACCATGGAGGGAACATGAAAATTTTCAACCATCAGTAAAGCGTAAAAATGAACATTACTAATTATTTAATATAAATAATTAATTATTAAATATTACTTCTTATTTATTAGTTATTAATAATTGTCTGGCGTAGGTAAAGCGTAAAGAAATACCAACCTCTTTCGTCCACAGGCGTAGGGAATGCGTAGGGGGAATAATAAGGTGTATGGAATGGGTAGGCAATTCCCTACACATTCCCTACGCCGTAGTCAATTGTTGGAGAACCTGGTGCGCGTAGGAAATGTGTAGGGAATTCTCTACGCCGTTCCTACCCATTCCCTATGTTTCCACGTTTTCCCTACGCCGCGCCTACGCGGCGTAGGGATGGCGTAGGGAATTCTGGGTTGGAAAACAGCCCTCTTTTTTGTAGTGAGTAACTATACAACAAATTCATAGTTATTGCAACTTGTGAGCGAAGAAAAAATGCATACACAAAATTTGATATCTGTAAAATATTTGTTGTTAGATTTTTTAAATAGAATAACAATCATATATTTAAATGACGTTATACATTTTATCCTACGAATTCCAAAAATTCATGTAATGATCATATAACTTAAGCTTTATTAAATATACAAACTTCAAAGAGTTATCGAGAGAGTTAAGGGTAACAAAAGGTGATTATGTCATATTAATAAATATAAAATTAATTTAAACTCTTAGACCACACCACCACCACCATTGAATCTAACTTAAATTTTGTTTTTGCTATTAATTTTTTTTCCTTTTACTCTGAATGCGTACAACCCAACTTAATTTCCCTACCAACGGCAAAAGCAAGACAACCTTCCAGGCAACATTATCTCTCATCAAAGAAACATTTCGAGGAAGTATATTATAAAATGCAAAAATGATGTTTTGCTGGACTTTCTCAACAATTGTAAGAAGAGCTACAAAAAATGAAGATATTATAAGCTTTATTAATTTTTATATGCCTGGAAAGTACTTTTTCTTGCTACACATGGGTTGTTTTACAGTGTTATAAATAGAATCAGGTTGGTCTAAAAAGTATTTTTCATATATTTTTGTGCATTTTATTGTTCATTTAGGCTTCTCATTAGAGCTGGAACTATGGATGACCTGAGATGTCACACACATACAGCACCATCTATGATATATGACATCTCAGATTTGATTAGTTTTCTTTACTGCACAAAACCTCTATTTTGATATAATACACCGTAAAAACAATCATTTTTATATGTCACTTTAATTGACAAATAGCTCTTTCATCCTTGATGTACCAAGTTAATGAATAGTTACAATTAAAGGAGCACGGTCTACATGTCAATCTCATATAACCTCTTCAAAATTTAATCAAACAACAATAAGAATAATTACATAGAAAAGCCACAAAACTAACCTAGTTTCCTTGATATTTTATTCTGTCAATGACATCGCTGAGGTTTAGGTTAATGCTCATTCAATGATTTACTCTATTAATTGAAAAAAATGAAATAATAGCAATAGTCAAAACATCATAAGCAAGCACCAACCTCCTCAGTATATTCCATCCCTAGAATCAGACTCGTTGGTCTAAATTGTAATTCACTATCGACACCATTTCGCCTGCATCGAGCCTTCCCTGCCTAAATCAATCCTTTCGAGCTTCAGCACTTGGACCGTGCCTTAAGTTCAACAATCGTAGTTTAACAAAGTAACCATTGTCGATAATCGGTAATCGACAATCAAAGTTGGAGAAGACAGTGGATCTGGAAGGGGAGGAAATTGATTTAGGCAATTTTGTACTCGATAAACTAAGAAAAACAAAACAGGAGATGAGTTGAATGATGGTGGCAATAAATTGAATTGAGGATTTGAAGAACTGAATTAGGCATCTGAACAAATTGGGAAAGAAATCAAATCAGGAGCAGTCGACACCATTTCGCCTGCATCGAGCCTTCCCTGCCTAAATTAATCCTTTCGAGCTCGATAGTGAAACGCGGAGGGAATTTTGGGCAATTCAGAAAGACACGAGTGAAATTTTGACTTGAGTATTTATCTCTACTACTAATAATGAAATTCAACCTACTGGTATCAACCGCGTCTTTTTGAAATTCCCGAATTACCCCTAAGTTATGTTCGTCCATACACAATCCTACCATGCTACCTGTAGAAAAAACCTACTTTATTCAAACTATCTTCTTCAACTTCGATTCCAAATAATCCTAATTAAATTGCGATTCCAGATCAACCATCTTCTCCAGCATTGATTATCGACCACCAACTGCCAACCATCGACTATCAAACGATTGCCCACTAATATCTTCTCCAACTTCGGCTGTTAATAGCGCATAGAAGTGGCTTCAGTTTCCTAACTCAATGAAGATAAAAAGTTAAGATCTAGGCTAATTTTGGCTATTATTCATCTATTCTTATGGATTTTGAGAAGTATATAGGCTCTTTACTTATTTATGTGTATTTTTGATTCATAATCTACTAATATGGAATTTAAGTTCTTCCTATTGGATGGCTTCTGTTGCTTTACTTTCTTATGTAACTTAGTTTGTAGACAGAATGAAGTTAAGGAAAAAAATCACTCCAACGTAGCTGAACAAAAATAATAATTAAAGATAATTGATATTGGATCGAGTAAGAAAATTATTGTTAAAGTATGACACGGTAATGATGATTTTATGACGCAATCCAAATAATATCTCTAACAAAAATGGTGTACATCGTTTGTTTGGGATGCGGTCGATTACCGTATCTCATATATATCCCTTTCCCAGTGAGTGGAGAGAGCAGAGTCTTTTCACATACATATAAATTGTTAATTGACTAATTTTTCACCAAACCTTCCAGACCTTGACAAAGCCCCCTCCTCTTGATTGGAATTTTTATACAGAACCTTAAAGGTTAATATTATTTGTTAGAATTATAAACACAAGCGTTTTACATCAATCCTCAAATTGAAAACCATTCTTAAATTCATAACTTTAATTATCTAACCAAAAAAATATGTTAGTGACTCGGCTTTGTCATTATGACTTATGAGATAGTAGTCTAAAATATGTGGTTTGCAGACTCGATTTCTAAACATTTTTTCGTTGTCCAAAAGCAGAACCACCAAGAAAGCAAAATCAATAGGACCAAAAAGCTTATTATTGGAAACATTCAGATGGAAAAGAAATATATAATGTGATAAGGCTGTAGGGATCTACCCTACAAGATTGTCATTGACTCATTGGAGAACAAAAGGAAATTTAGGTTTGAACATGTCGAGTATGAGAAAACGGATTTTGGAATAAACCTGAAAGGGAACTGAATTACGGGTCTAACATATGAAGAGACGGTACACTACCAATAGCTTCAGGTATTTGACCTGAAAATAAGTTTCTAAAAAGATCAAGAACTTGAAACTTAGGCAAACAGGAAAGCCTGAGTTGAATATGACCAGAGAAATTGTTGGATTGGGAAAGTGACTAAGGATTGAAGTTGACCAAGGTCGAGAGAAATAGGAGACCCAGAGAGTGATAAGGAGTATAGGGAAAGGCGAATGATTTTGGAAGCATTGTACATATTTCCATAAGCAAAGGCTTTAATCGGAGTGTGGCCATGACGAAAGTGAAGAGTAAGGGTCTTGAGAATTTGAACACTGTGAGGCCGAGGACTTCTTCGTTTAGGGGGGTAGAATGTTTGAAAATACAGGTGAAAGTGGCAATGGTAGGAACATAATGAAGCTTAAAGAGCTTTACTATTCATTGTTTTTGTGAGAACAGCCATGGATTGAAAGAGAGGTGTAGAGTTAGAAAGAACCAAAAAGGAACAGATGAAGACAATCATGTTTGATAAAGCTAACTGTATTATCACTGTCCACTATAGCCTAGATTTAGAATTGGGTATTAATATAGCGGTACGATATAAATTAAAAAATACAGATTCATAATGTTGAATCCTATACATATTAGACAAAGATATGTCAAATGATTTTGGAAGTGTTATTAAACATCGAAACATATTTACAATTATTGGGTTTTGAAGCTAACTAATGTAGGTCCAGATTTATTTAAAATGAGAGTTGAGTTGTGTCATAAGATGGTGAATGGTGCTAAAGCTGGAATATACTTGAGAAAGAATAGTATTTGCATGAAGGCTTGGACAATAATAGAAAACACTGTACATTTATTTAGTCATCATTTAGACTATTGTTTCACAAACTGTTGTGATAGAGATGCAGTTTCAGCATAGATATGAAATTATTTCATATAATTATTTTGTGTGCACCCAATACATGCATTCGAAAAATATTAAATCAGGATGAATAATTGGTTTTTTGTTTCTTCCCATGCACTGTAAACAACGTAAAATATAAAAAACTTTAAAGTTGACCGTACATCATATCCGAATTCATTGAGTTTCTTATTTACTACATACTATGAATTTGTGGAATGATAAATTTGAATTTAGCCTTCGGCTGTCTTGAACCAACACATATCGAATATTACAAGTTTAATTGTTTGCTTAGTCAATGTATATAATAATCTGTATCCATCACAGATTTCATACCTGGTTATGATTTGTTCGATCAAATGAAAAGTCTACCAATTAAAAAAGTAGATTAGTCATCTCTACTGCTAATAAAGAAAATTTGTTGAACTATATACTCGATGTCCTTTTGAAATTCCTAAAATGCCCTTGTTTTTCATTTACAATAATACAAACAGCCCATGTGCGAAGCACGGGCCCATACTAGTATATATAAAAGGTGTGTATATCAGAGTGAATGTTATTATAACGAGGTAATGAATTATTTTGAAAATAGTAAAATTATTTTTCTATATTTGAATAATTAATGTGATAATTGTAGCCACCGAGTATTAGTGGACAGCAATAGTCGATGACAAGACAATGTTGATCACATGATCAACACTACAGCCAATTGGTAGAGTAAACCATTAGAAATTTGTGATGTGGCATTGTCGCAAGATTAAGTGAATTTGAAATTAGTATGGTTGTGATAATTTTACGATTGACTGGCTGTCATATTGTATGATGTTTGTGATTTGAATAAATGTTGTGAATATGTTTTGGATGTGATGCGTTGTGAAAATTAAAATAAAATAGGTGAGTGGATATATATATATATATATATATATATATATATATATATATATATATATATATATATATAATGCACGAGCTTCTGGTTTGACCCCTGGCTGAATAATGAGAGTATTATAAACAAGCTAGGATGGGATAGTTTCAATGCATATAAAGGGAGAGATTTTATGTTAGAGAAAATTATACAAGGTAAATCATGGTGCCTACCTCGTGACTCTCCAGCTAACCAAATCAAACTGGAAATAATGAGTATTACATTATGTGATAACTCTTCAAACACTTGGATATGGCAACCAAATAATAAAGAGTTTAGCTTGAAAACTGCCTGGGATCATCTGAGGGAAAGAAGCAATGAAATTGAATGGGCGCAAACAGTATGGAATAGAGCAAGCACACCAAAAATGTCGCACACAACCTATAAAGCTCTTCTAAATAGACTACCTACAAAGGACAAGCTCAAAAAGTGGGGGATTTTACAAGAATCGGACTGTGTTTTTTGTAAACAGGAGGAAGAAAATCATAAACATATCTTTTTTCAATGTTCATTCACTAGACAAATCTGGGACAATCAAAAATTAGTTCTAAACTTCAATTGTCAAGATTACTGCCTAAGTGACATTGCGACTTACCTGACACGAAGTTGGAAATCCAAAAGCCTGGTAGGGAAAATGGCTTCCATTTTGTTGACTACTACTGTATGGCATGCATGGAGAGAAAGAAATAGACGCATTTTCTAAAACAATTTTAAAAATAGACAGCAAATTAATGAAATGATAAAAAGAGATGTTCGAATTATCATGAAAAGAGCAGGGAAACTCACAGATCTATCAACTGCTGAACTAAATGCATTGAAGATGCTGGGACTAGAAGCACATAATACTGAGATTCACACGGTGCGGCCATGGAATCCTCCGCGAAGAGTTAGAGGGAAGACGAAGCAGTTTTGTAACAACCCGCATATTTTTCGATTGCAAATTTAAATATTTTATTTAAATATAGAATCGTTAATCGGATTGAGGTCCGAAAAGCTACTTTTTGCAAACAGTCAAATTAGGACTCGAGACCACTTCCATTGAGTTCAAAATGCAGTTTGCGACCTTTTTGAGTATAAACTTCGATATGTTTGGAGTTAGTAGAATTTTGCTACTTTTTCACTTTGGACTTTGGGTTTGGTTCAGCCCATTTGCCCAATTCTGGTTTCATTAACTCAAGCTCCACTCCCTCTCCTCTTTATTACTTCACTTTCATTTCCTAACACTTAAGCTTCATAAAAAATGGAGAGTGGAATGGGAAATTAAAACTCCAAGCCCTAGTTCATTTGCAAATCCTTCTTCTAGCTCCAAATTCAAAGAGAAGCTATTGGTAAGCATCCTCTTCATCTTCTCCAACTCATTCTCCTTTCAATTTCAGAAATTCCCTAAACCTAATTTAGGAAATGTTTCTCTTTTAAGCTTAGATTCAAGCTTGTTGAGTTGGAATTGAAGAGTGATTGTCCTTTCCATTGCTCTATAGCTTCTTCTTCATTGATTTTGTGAAAAGGTGAGATTTTTATCTCACATCTATGTCTATATTTATCTTTGATTGTTGGGTATGAATTCCTAACACTTATATATGTGCATTTGCTTTCGATTTGGATTGAATTGGTGAATTGTTCGATTTTTGGTTTTTGGAATCCAATTTTTATAAAAATCCAATCTTTGATGTTTGAACACGTTAGTGGAGTGTTTCAGAGGGTCATATAAGGCTAGGTTGTCATTAGGCGTAAATCCTCAGTCGTAGATGCTCGTTCATCCACTTCCGTCCGCGATATCGAATTTGCCCCAAAGGGGCCTGGACTGTAAATGCTTCTGGAGCAGGTTCGGTCGACCGAACCAGGGGTTCAGCCGATTGAACCAGAAACAGTGTCTCGGAAGCAGGTTCGATCAACCGAACCAGGGGTTCAGTCGACCGAACCGGACCCAGGAAATTGCCTGGGTCTGTATCGGTCGACCGACCCCCTGGTCCAGTCGACCGACCTGCTCCTATTTTGCCTATTATGTCTATTTTTGCCTATTTTGCTTGATATCCAAATTTTATTGATTCGTGTTGATTCCCATTTGTTGTTATCATCTATTATTGACGTTGACGACTTCTTTTTTGGGATTTTTGAGAATATCTATTTTGATGGATTTGGTATCGATTTCTTTGGATTTGATTCACGTCTTCGTATGTGAATTTTTATCATTGATTGTTTCTACAATCGTTTTTGTGATTTGTCACTTTAAAAATATAAAGGTTTTCTATACTAGTAGTAAATATTCAAACTCTTTCACAAAGACGATTTCAACTCTAATTTCAATACAAAGCTCTTTTATAAAACCGTTTTCTAATCTATTAGTATATACAAACCTTTACCTCATTCGTATGAGAAAATATAATTAAACGGCTTAGCAAAACAAGTGGTATGAAACGCTTGCGTTTACTTCGTCGGTTAATTTTTGGACTTGTTCGATTGAAACTCTTATGACAATTTTCGAGTGGAAATCTACAATTTGTTCGTAAATATTTAAGTTAAGCTAGTGGTTATGGGACATGAAGCTAAACTCATATATTTACTAGCTTAGTGTAATTCACACTTTTTATTGATCGATGATGATCATTTTGTGATTTAGACTAGCAAGGTGCGATGTCTCTTTGTCCATATGGAGGATTGTACCTCATTTTATTGAGCTTCGTCTCATTTCTTTGTGGGCTAGCGACCCATGTACTTTTATGTGTTTCGATTCATTGGATGTACCGTTTGTACTACATCGATGTCTCGGCTTTTTGATTCATTGGACGTACCATTTGTACTGCGTCGATGTTCCGAATTGTTTTGTGTTTCGATTCATTGGATGTACCGTTTGTACTACATCGATGTCTCGACTTTTCGATTCATTGGACGTACCGTTTGTACCGCGTCGATGTTCCGAATTGTTTTGTGTTTCGATTCATTGAATGTACCATTTGCGCTACATCGATGTCTCGGCTTTTCGATTCATTGGACGTACCGTTTGTACTGCGTCGATGTTCCGAATTGTTTTGTGTTTCGATTCATTGGATGTACCGTTTGTACTACATCGATGTCTCGGCTTTTCGATTCATTGGACGTACCGTTTGTACTGCGTTGATGTTCCGAATTGTTTGTGATACACGTGTTGGTGAGTTTCATGCTCCCGCTTGGGATTGGCCATCCTTTTCTTCTGATTTCTGGATTTCTAATTATTGATTTCTGGGATTTATGTTTCACCACCTTTTTCAATTGGCATTGATATGTATGTCATTTATTGTGGCTTGGTGAATTAAATTAAGAATATGATATTTTTTTAATCTTTGAGAAGATTCTTGTGATATTGATTAATCTCTGGATTGATTTTCGATTAGATACTTATCACAGTATGGCTTTATGGTTATCATACGTTTTTTTCATATCTCTTATTCTATATCACTTTATCTGATATTTATAGCTAGACTGATCCGTTTATTATTTTCTGCTTAAATAATACTCGAGTCAGACTGAGATTTTACAGGTGCTTCCTCATGACTTCTTACCTGGGACTATCATCTAACTTTTGGCTAACTACTTTAGCATTGTAGTTTTTGGTTGTATACATTCGATATATTGACTCATTGATGTATACATATTCTGTTGTCTAGCACTTGTAAATTTTCTTTTGTGATATTCTGGATCTTATTTGACCACTACTCTGATGTACACTTTCATGTGTTATATTCATATCTATTTCCGCCTTTGTGATATGAATTGTCCGTGTCTGATTTGTGTTATGTTTATTTCTATATTTGTTTCCGAAGATATATATATATATATATATATATATAGCCACTGTGTGGTAGCTTTGAGTTTGTATCCGTATGTCGGATTTCCTTTTGAGATGAGATGTAAGATATATTTTCTGACATATCGGTGCTCGCACAAAGCAATTACACAGATGGTCGCTCCTCAACAGCCTTATTTTCCGCACTAGTCGACGGCATTACACCGTAGTGTCCTTGGCTAGCGTGGGTATAGAGGTGGGGCGTCACAAGTTTCTTTTATTTTTAATTATCAGGAATGAAAATGTAAACACATTGAACTAATATTATATGTATGGGTCGGGCCGACCTTGTTTTTGGGCTGATTTTACCCATTTTCAATATATATATATATATATATATATATATGTTGAATTGTTGCAAACTGAAACAAAATAATACTATTCAAAGAGATTCGATGGAAGTTATGAAAAATGGTTTTAAAGTATTAGAAGATGTTAAAATGAAGATGATGTATTTAAGTAAAAGTGATATGATTATTATTGTAAGAGATTTGTAAATTAGAAGTATTAATTGTTTTGAAAAAGAAAGGGTAAAAGAGATTATTGTAATTACTAATACAACTATAACTTGAGATAGTTCGATCAGATTTTATCAACTCTTTTTCCATTAGTTAGAGAATTGGATGAGTAATAATTTTGTTATTCATCACTTTCCAAAATATTAAGTTTATGACAGGTAAAAATATAAATTTCAATGTATAAGGATCGATGTCCCAAAAAGCAAATTGTGCAAAACTGAGTTGAATTCAATTAATCATAACTTTTGAACGATTTATATGATTTCGATGATTTTGCTCATTCCCAACCGTTAAGACATAAGCTACAACTTTTATTCAGATGTTTTGTAAAAATTTGACGTTTAAAAGGCTGAAAATGTGCGTTTATAAAGAGGACCCGCACTTGAAATTTTCCAAGCCTAAGCATCTTGAAGTTTTGATCATAACTTTTGATCTTTTCAACCATTTTTGATGATTTTATACTTATTTTAAGACTATGAGGGTAAGGAACATGTTTCATTTTGAAAGTTTTGCAAAAATATGCTGTTTACTAGGCCAAAAACTGTCTTTAGAAAGGTGGACCTACATATGTAATTTGATTCTGGTTTTTCCCACCTTGCAAAAACCACCATAACTTCTAACACACTGCACATTTTTATGATTCGTAAGATGAGTTGTAAAATTAAAACACTATATCACAATTTACTTTTGGAAACCATGACTTGGTTTTGTGTTTTTGACTTTTGAAAGTGTGTTGGAAAAAGGTTAAACATGAAAGTTGTATTTCTGTTACATTACATAAATGCAAACTTCATATATTTTCTTTATGCAAAAAATATTTGCATTTGAGTTAAGAATAGGTGTTCTAGAGACTATTTGGATTTATTTACAATGATAGCGCACTTTTGCTCGCATATGCATGCTCAATAACGAGGTAAATTGCTTAAAAATGCTAAACAAAGGTATGTTTTACGAATATATGATGTGATATTATATTGTTTTCCCGTGTTTCGGGTGTACCGTGTTAGGATGCCTCTTCGGAGATGTATATTTTGTAATTATATTGTGTTTTAATTTTTTGAAACGCTCTCCGTACAAAAGATTCCCTACAGAAATTTTTTGAAAAATCCGACACTTAGAAATTTTCACAAAAATTTGTCGTATGCAAAGAATAGAAAGTCGTTAATTGAATCTATTTAAATTAGTAGATTTGATAAGAGGAGTTGAAGTGTTTGAGCTAGATAAAGAAATTGGTAGTTGTATTGGATAGTAGAGGGTTATTATGAAGAAAATTTGGGTATGAGTTGTGTTTGTCGACTTTCCTATAAGAAATTACGAGGACGCAATTTTCTTAAGGGGGAAGTCTGTAACAGGCCGGCATTCTACGCCGTATAAATTAATAAATTTTATTAAGATGAAAAGTGTTTGAATTTGAATTACGATGATTATATTTTAAAAATAAATTTTAGTGAATTAAATTCCATTTAATAAAAGTGTTTTAATAAGCTGAATTAAATTAAAAAATCCTTTTTGAATAATTTGTTGAAATCAAATGAGATGTTTTAATCAATATAAACTATTTTGAGGGGCAAATAATTTTTATATAATTGAAATAGTTGAGAAGTAAATTAATTTGGTAATAGAACAATGAATGACTAAATAAAAATAGCGGGCATTGAACTAAATAAAATTGTCAATTATCAAGATGTAACTTGTAGAATGAAATGTAAACCAATTTATACTAGATTGAAATTTATTTTGAGGATTAAAAAATTAAAATTTTAAATGCATTGCACATTAACTAAAATTGGGTTGAATTAAATTGAGACCAAATGCTATATTATGCCCAAAATTGTTTCAACCCAACCCAAACCAATTTTCATAATCTCCGTGCTTCTAGAAGTATCGCCTAATTTCATGACTAAACTCAAACCCATTCTCCCTTATTAGACTTTACCCTAACCCCTCTTTCTCAATCAATTCGTAATGTTGAAAAAAAGAAAAATCGACGTGGCGATCAGGCCTGGTCAAATCGGCGATGCCAACGACGAGAGGGGGAGGGGAGACTGGAGTTGACGACGACATACGACACAATGGAGGAACTTGCGTTCAAGATGAGAGCGCGACCTGATATCGGGAATTGGATTGTCACGATGTAGTTGATGACGCGGGGAGAGGCAGAGGTCGACGTCGAGCGACCTAAGCAGGGAGGGAGGTGCGAGTGTATTGCCAGTGGGTGGCCGCGATGTTGGAGTTTTCTAGTGGCATAGTCGACTAGCAACTAGGTGATGGAGAAGGACAACTACTTGGTGGAGGTGGATCTGAGGGGTGCAGTTACTAATTTGAGGAAGGTGTGGTGGTTGAAGTAAGTTGCGAGGAGTTGGTGGTGCAGAGTTTGGGTGAAGACGAAGGCTAGTCGAGCAAGTTTCACGTGTTGCAATTTAGTGGCTAAGGGTAGTATGAATGTTGATGATTCATCGCGAAGGCAGAGTGTTTGTTGGTTGGAATTTGGGCTTCGTTTCTGTGAGTTAATCTCACTCACAATTGTCTGTTTCTTTTTATTGATACATAATCCCCTATTTGTTTACTTGATTTGCTTGGTTGATTGGATTGTTGATTTATTGGATGGAATTAGCTGCTGGTTGATGATTGATGCTATTTGAATTGGATGGAATTGTGTTGCAAATTATGATTTACTTGATGTTGTGATGACTGTTGCTAGATTGTAATTTGTGATTACTGAGTAATAATTAGATGTTCGAAAATAATTGAATGGAATTTAAAATTATTTAGAAAGGAGATAATAAATTTAAAAGGTGTAAATTTGAAATAAATATATTAATTTGGAGATAAATAGTGAATTCTAAACGATTTCTTATTTAATAAAAGATGAGAAATAATTTGAGAGTAAATAGTGTATTTTGGAATGATGTTTTATTTAATATTTAGATTTTGAATTATTAGAGAATTTGAAAGAGGAATAATTTTGAAAAAAAATATAGGTGTAATACTTTTTAGGATTTTTAAATGAGAAACTATTTTGGGAAAACGATGAATTTTGGGATTTTGGATAAAATAAGGAAATATTGAAGATTTATATTTTTATATACCGGTGATTATAAAAAAAAGAAGATATTTGTGAAATGAATTTGAAATTTATATGTATAAAATGATGAATAATCTGAATTAAAAGATGGAAAGTTTATAAAATGATATTTTGAAGTAATGGTTAGATGAATGCAAATTATTTCATTTATTAAATGGAAAGCAACATTTGTTATAAAATGCAAAGTGAATTTTGGAAGTAATATATTATTATTACTATTATTATTTATTTATTTAATTTTATTTTTATTTTTTTGATGGATTAATAGCTTAAAAAGAAGTGTTTGAAATAAAGAAGGATTTTAAATAATGATTTCGAAGCGATATATTTGGATTTGCAAATATTTTGAATCCAGAATATTTTTTTGGTGAGATTTTAAAAGTGATTGGAAAACATAAATTCCTTTGAAGCATTTCTATATTATTAAAATGGATTTGAAGTGAAATTAATTTTGAGGTTTTAAATTTTATTTACGGGTTTAAGGTTTCTTTGAAACTAAATAAATTATTTTGGAATATGGATTTTTAAAATTAGAAGTGAGAACCAATTATTTTAAGAAGATGGAAATAAATAAAAGAGAATTTTGATATTAAATTAAATTGAAGTACCTATATAAAAGAAAGAGAATGAAGTGAAACATATTTAAATAAACTCTTCATCTCGTTAAATATTAATTGAATAGTATATTGATGTGTGAATGGATGATTGTTGATTGTTTATTACGAATGAAATGAAGTTACAGTTACCCGTTGTGTTGAATTATGAAGGAATAAAAATAAAGAATAACGAATTAGGAAACAATTTAAGCGAGAGTAAATTAATAAGCGAAGTAGAAATTTATTTGATATTAATTAATTGAGGGTGTTGTGTATATGATTATATTTCACGTGGCGCTATGGGACGCCCGTGTATGGTATATTTATTTACTTAACACCAGTATAATGTTGGGTAATTCATTGAGGATCGAGTATTTGATATTTGGATGTCGGTGAATTATTCTATATTATACACAAATATTAATTGATATTATTTGGATTTCTGACTTGATGTGTGAGGCAAATTATATTTTTCCATATTTTAATTTAAACCGACAATATGATTATCTCCGCTTTTGAGTGGAACGAGGAGTACAAAGTCCCTATGAGGATGTGACGGCCAGAAATAGTTTTTCTAGCTCCATCCTAGCTTGACCGACCGTAGGGTCACTCCTCGATGGTTGCGACGACATGACCCCCTCGTTGCATGGTCACAGTCTTCTGCATGGCCAACGAGACGAATTCTGAATGAGGTTAGGAGGCGATGGGAGCTAGAAGGAGAGGAAGCGACGTGCGTTTATTGTGCAACTAAAGACTGGTGAGGACGCTCGTTAAAATATTATGAGTTGGGTCTCCCTTTGCACCTGAGAAGCATCGATGCTTAGGTATAGACTCGGCTTCTAGCAGTAGCATTAAAACAACACATATAATAGCAGTAGCAATAATGAAATTAAAAATGAAGAATAAAATGAATAAATCTAATACTGCTAAATAAATATGAATAAACTGAATAAATATAATACTGATAAATAAATATGAATGAATTGATGTTTGATGTGTGTTGTATGCTGTATATGATGCATGATGCGTGGTGTGTGCGATGCGTGATGTGTGAGATGGATGTTTGATATTTAAGTGTGTTGTGTATGATAGTGTATTGATATTTGATGGTTGTTTAAATGTTTGATGAGTTATGGATGTTGTTGGCTGTGTTGTGGATATTTGATTATTCCCTTGATGATTGGACTTCTTATTATGTTAAGTATATTATTCCTTGAGATATCGTTATATTATCACCATTGAATCTGGACATAATCTGATCTGTTTATTATTTATATAATATTCGTGTCAGTCCGAGACATTTCAGGTTCAGGGATGATGTGGCCATATTTGCTTATTAGGCTTAGTTGGAGGCTATGTTACTTTGCATATTGTGCATTTGGACTCATGTATGTATATGATTATGGATTAAATGTATTGGATTTATCATGTGTATATAATTGAGATTAGTGGGAGTTTGACTTTTTGTATCCCACTCAGACTTATATGATTTATTATAGTTTCATCGCTGTAATGATGACTCTATGTTCCCTATGATTTATTTTATACTGTGCATTATCTATCCTTGAGCGACGCATGTGTTTATTACTTTGTATCGAGACTGTTTACGTCGAGGTGTGCGATTTTTATATTCTGTGACATATTCAATGTTGGTCCAAGGGAATATTCACGTGTGCTTCACCCACATCGCCTCATTCTCCATGTTACTTGACAGTGTTATTCATTATACTCTTCAGTAATATGGGTATAGAGGTGGGGTGTTACAACGTGTGTGCATGTTCCATGCATAGGAAGATAAGGAAATGAATGTGCACATCTTTCGTGTATAGTAAGAAAAAATCATATATATATATATATATATATATATAATCCACATTCGAATGTGCACATGTTTATATTTAAATAATCCACATTTCTCTCTCCTATCACTTGGGTGGATTACTTAAATATAAACATGTGGTTGATATCGGAGGCTCATGATGGTGCTAAATAAGGAGGGCTGGGGTTCCTAGCTCTCTCTCTCTCTCTCACACACACACATATATGTATGTATGTATATATGTATATATGTATATGTATATGTATATGTGTGGAATCATAGAAGGTACTCCATTTCATTTCTTTGGAAAAGGAGTGTGCACTTGTGCGATGATGCACCATGCACTATACACGATTAAATTTGAAGCGCTATCTAATTTCTTAAATACATGAGAGTATATGCTATGGATAATATGCGGGTATTAATGGTTGAAAAATTAAATTGATTGTATTGTAAGTATATTTAAGTTATAACTATATTTTTGGATTTAAGTTAAATAAAAAATCCTAGTTAAGTAATTAAAAATCCACTTCGATTTGAATAATATGAACTTGTGTTATTGGATGCTGGTATGAATGATTTTATACGAGTTCAGTTAATTTAAATTCCATCATTTAAAGTTAATTACTTTATTTTAGACCGATTAATAATATTCAATGTCGTGTTTAAAATTATTATTGTTACAAATGATGTTATTTTCTGCAAGTTAAACCATATTGCAGGAACACGACAAATCAAATGGGCTATATGATGAGTTTAAAATGATATTTTGGAAATAAATGTCTATTGGGATGATCAAATGATTTTAAAAGTAATTAATTTAACATTTTTCGAGTTCGACATAGGATTTGACTACTAGACTGCTAGTATCTATCCCAAAGGACTGATTCAAGGGTTACAACCCGAATTGTGACGTTCTTGTCCCTCGTCATTTTGTCCAAACGATCTGTTGCCAAGAAATTCAAAACTATCAAGGATAATGAAGATCGTCAGAGACTTAGTGCAAATGAAGAGAAGTAGAGCCACCTATGGAGATATGATGCTATGGCCTATATCACCAGTAAGATTTATCATGCCTCCAGATACCTGAAGGTTACGACAACTAAGGGATCGTGTGTAGTGCACATCACTACTGAACAGGTAAAATAGACCGGGAGGATTTACCAAGGCAGATTAGTCTATGTAGAGTGTAAATCCACAAATGAGATTTATTAACGTGCAATCCTCCTAGGATTCATAAGACGAGAAGATGATTTAAGCATTCTTATAATTATTATTAGAAATGTCGTTTAACTAAAAAATGACTATTTTCAATATTGATTTGAATTTAAACAACATAAGGCAACTTATAAGAAAAATAATAGGATATGATATCCCAGTTAATTAGAGTTGCAACCGTATATGTTATATTGAATAGTGCCATGACATGGGTGTTATAACTGATTTTTGAAAAATGGGGATTTGGGAATTTGTTTGGTACGTGTGACCATATATGTAACTTATATGCCCCCATAGAACCCGAAATGACACATTCATATATATTTTATTGCACGACTATACTCAGAGCAAGATTTCTAGCCTAACTCGAGGTTTTGTTTTATGACAACTCCTCGGGTCTGACAGAGGTTGTTTTACAGGTCAATAGTAGACTGTATCTATTTTGTGGGTTGCGATATGGAGTTGGAGTAGACAGCGATGATGAGTATTTACTCTGCTTTTATTTTGTATTGGTCGATGTGAGATATTCGTGTGATGAGTTATATATATGAGATGATGTATTAAATTTTGATATGATATAAAATTCAGTATTTTATTCACTCTGATTCTATTGGGAAGTTTTTATCTATGTCTCTAATACTGTATTATTTAAATCTATAATTCGTGTACATTACCTTGCATCGAGACGAGATACGTATTATTTCAGACGTATTCAAGTATTAAAACGTATCCATGTTGAACCAAAGTAGTGTATACAAGAGATCACTCCTTTCATACACATTGATTCGAGCCATCAGATGGTAAATTCCCTTTTATAACTCAGTCATTGGAGCTGGGGCGTTACATCTATAACGAGCTATAAAACCAAAATATATGGTAATCCCACCTATAATATATTGTATTGACTATTGAGCCACTTCTTTATTTAAAAACTTTCGGCCACCTAGGATCGATATTAATTTTTAAGTTAATAATCAAATTATCAATTGAGTAATGACTTTGGTTTTAGCCAAAGTACTATAAACCCTCGGGATTTATGGTCTCAAACTATCTCGGCTGCTACCATACAAAAGTTGAAAACATGTTTTAACTAGATAAAAATTGTTGGAACTTGCTTAGTCTGCAATGGGTGAAATGGGTAGATTTCTAGATCTTTTCCCTAATTGGATCTTGATGGACTTGTGAAGTCTAATATAAACACTAAATCCAATGTATTATTTTAAATAAAATCATATTTTATTTTAATTATTTTTTTATTTAATTAACCTATATTAACTAAACTAATATTTTTATAATTTGAACATATCATTGTATATTATAAGATGTATATGATATAATAGTTTTGTGTGTGATGTGCAATATATCAAAGGTGTACATAGTCAAGTTTATACATAGGCAGATATTAGAATTTAAATCTACTATGTATATACTTAACTCTTACATATATTTCTATTACCTGAATTAAAATATTTCATAATATATTATAATCGAAATTTCTAATTAATAAAATGTATAAATAGTTATTTAAATATTACACAAATTTTGACCAAGTTTTTATTTTCAAATTTGAAATGTAAAATATATCTGATTTGACTCAATGAACATGATTTAAATTCAAACTGGATCTAAGACATAAATTCAAATTTTAAACATATCATAATTTGGCTTAGTTATATTTTAAAATAATATGTTTACGTATATATAATTAAATATAGCAATAGCTGAAATTGAATTTTATTTTAAACATATGTATACATTTATATTTATTAAAAGACTTATATATAATTAGATATTTAAAATATATATTCATAAATATATGTGTGTGTGTGTATAAGTTTCGGCAATATAATTTTTGGCAAGAGCAAAATAAATTTCTTATGCAAATAAAATTCATAACAAAATAAATATGTAGTTTTTGCTCAAAAAATGAGCAAACACCTCTAATCAATTTGTTGTAGAATCATGTATACTAAGTGTATGAGACAACTATTTTATATGTGATTTAGTTATTTTTAAGAGAGAAAATCGTTGATGCAATGAATAGAAAAGAAACGAATAAAGTAAAGTACACAAGCTTTTATAACGATTTGGCTTGAATGTGCATACATCCACTGCCCATTTACGTTATCTCTCTTATAGATCATTATATACAGTAATTTAGATACATAATATAATAATCTAAAGCTCAAAAGAATGTCAGATATAACTTTAGATATTTTGTTCGGCTAGCTTAATTTGGCTATTTTTGTTATCTAGAATTGTTTGCCATTACCGTTCTCGATAGAGTTAGGGGTATACACTAGTGGCAATTCTATTATTTATTGTAAATTACAAACTTTGTGCTAAAATCCTGTTCGAAATAAAAAGTACTGACATTTTTTTTATTATATACTTGTCATATGTGATATGTTAATTAATTTAAGTATATTAAACAGGAAATCCTTAAATGATATGTTATGTGATAGTAATTACAATGTGTTGTAATCATGAGAAATATATCACAGTAAATATAACATACCGTTTTAAATACTCCTAGTTAAGATATTTCAAGATAGGATATCGATACATCCGTTGAGACTAGAGTATGTAACGCTTTCCAAATATTGGATAGTATATTACTCATAGCTTCTCGGGGCACCAAGAGGTTACATACTGATAGATAAGATAACTATGGAATGACTCACATGAGAGTTTTATATTAGTTAATATAACTAAGGTTAAACAAAAAATCTTGAAGAGACGATATTATATAGTTCTCTCGACTTGAGAATACCGTTGAGCTTAAATGTGGACGCTCCACTTTGATTATAGTCAAAATTATGGTAATGACGTCCATCGAATGACTATCGTTGGGTTTGAGTGGAAGCAATAGAGAATTCATCTCCTCGGTTATATTAAGTTAGTATCACGATCAATTGTAGTCGACTCAAAGTTAAAATCTCTGGCTAGAGCAATTCGGTTAATAATAAGTGATATTATTAAACCAATGGCTTTGTGTTTGGATTATAAAAGTTGAATGTGGATGATATTGGAATTTTAACTAAAATAAAATTTCATAAGTCCTAAAGTGATATAGTTTTGATGAAGAGAATTGGTGTGAATAACTATTGTTACCCGGTACTGCTTAAAATAGCGAAATTGGATTTTATCGAAAAATGTGCAGGCAATAAATTCGACCAAATATTCACACCACTAGCTAAGGTGACGTGTGAATGTTAATATTCGAGTTGATTGATATTACCTGCTGACTAAATTTACACCTCTGAGTTGCACACTCGCAATGTTGAATACTCCAATGCCACACAATTTAATTAAATTATAATTATTATAAATTAATTAATATTTATGAAATATTAATTATTAAATTTTATTTGATTTATTGGAATTATTACTTAATAAAGTGTGCATTTAAAAGTTATTTATGTACGTACCGATATACGATATCGATAGACATTTGAATTGGATTTAAAATATATAAATATTGGTTGGATTTGGAAATTCATATGGTTCCTATTAACCCATATATGGCTGGCCATACCAGAAGGTGGGAGAGGAAATTTTTGTTGAATGATTTTGCTTTGAATAGGCAAAGAGAAGAGGTAAACAGGGAAATCTATATCTCCTCTTCCTACTCCTTCCTGTTGCCTATATAAACCATCCATCCTCATTCTTTTACACTTTACCTTTGCTTACTCCCTTATCCATCTTTGGCCGCAAGCATAGGGACCTCCTCTTTCATTTCCAAATTAAATTTTAAATCAAAATAAACTATTTCAAAGTTGTGGTGTTCTCTTCTAGTCATCTGCAATTTTTAAAGTAGTACATATTTGATCTATAGTATTTCAATTCAACGTTTAATATGCACATTCAAGGCTACATCCATTGGTAATTTCTACAAAATTTTGTATTTTAATTATACTCATTTATGTCTAAATGCAAGTATAAATAGATCAATGTTTCATCATGAATTTACACACACACATATATATATATATATATATATTTGTTGTCCGATCTTATAAATTTATACATGTTCATCTAACAAAAAACTTATACACATTTAAATTACATATTTTTATTTTTGGCCAATAAAAAAATTCTCAAATTAAAATGAAATTTTAAACAATTATTAAATTAAAAATGAATATAATAATTATTGTGTGTGTGTGTGTGTATATACTTTAGCTATAAACATATACCCATGCATATTTATTTAAAAAATATATTAAATACATATATTTAATAATTATAAAACATAATTTATAATTTATTAATATTTTGAGTCCTTTAAAATTAATATACATCATTTAAAAATAATAATTTCTTCAAATCCGCATGGATTATTATTTTATAAAATAAAATATTTTCTTATAAAATCTACATTCATTTTATAGTTCGAAGAAGAAAATTTTTATTATAAAATCCCCATGGATCTTATAATTAAAAAAATTATTATAAAATCTTCATGGATTTACTAATTAAAAAAGTTATATTATTTTATCAAAATGTTTTGGCAAAAATAATTTAAAAAATTAATTTTTAAACATATATTATTTTTATTTATTAGTTAATTTCTATAAATAAATTTTAAAATTAAATATAATATTTTTTAAATGTTTATTAAAATTATACATACACGCACACACATATACATATTTAACTAACTAACATTTGAAATCTGAATTTAAACTTGGAATAGAACTTTTTCTTAGATTTGGATCTTGTTCTAAATTTAAAATATCTTTTGATGTTTTAGATGTTAATTTAAATCCTTTTGAATTGGTCAATTTTAAATAAACGTAATTAAATATATACATGTTATATATATATATATATATATGTGTGTGTGTGTGTCTATTTATGTATGTTTTTTATATGTAAATGCATATTTAACGACTAATTAACTATAGAAAACAAATATGTATATAATGGAGCAAAAGTGTCCGTTGCGGTGTAAATCTCACCATTTATGTATGGATACATTAAACTATGTACACATCTAGATATTGATTATGCACTGTACATGTATATGGGTATTTGATGCACGTATACATTAAATGTAATATATAAACAAATCTAATCTTTTATAAATTTTTTACATAAAATAAAGATTTTATTTAAAATTCTTAGATTAGATTTAAATTAATTTAGATTTCATAGGCCCAATAAGATTATAAAATGAAATGAAATTCATCCATTAAACCCACTACGTGCTGGCTCACCTCCATAAATGATATCAGATCCTAATAACCTATTCCGTTTGAACTAGCAGTATTAGAGCAACTTTTTAAAGGCTATCCATTTAGTAGGCTGTTTAGAAAGGTAGTGTCGAATGTTGGGTTGTTAGGTAATTAAGTACCCTGCCCTACCTAGCCACTGGCCTGTCCCAAAAGGTGAAGTAAGACCAAAGGTTATCCCTAATACAAAAGCCTAAATTGAGTTTAGGCATTGAATATTTTTCAAAATATATATTGAAATTATAAATAATATTTCAAATTTAAAAGGTTAAGTTCAACTTACGTTAAAAAATAAAAATTCCATCAAATATTTTCAAAATTGTTTCGAAAAGAATAATAAAAGTTAATTGGATCAGTTAAATAAATAAATAATTAAAAGCTGATTAATTACATTAAAACATATATAATAATATATGTATATTATCTTAAAACATTTAAGGAAATGAATAAATAATTTTCAAAATTAATTAATTAAAGGTTGATTAATAAGTAAAATAATATATGTGTATTATGATATTATGTGAATTATTATAAACGTTATAGTATATATATTTAATTTAAAATGCTTAAAATGAATAAAATTAATTAAAATGTTAATTAAATAATTAAATTAATTAAATAAAATTTAATTAATAAAATTAATATAAGTTTATACATAAGAATATTATATAAGTTAATTAAAATTATAAAATGTTATACATGAATTAAACTTATATAATATGAATGTATAATAAAAGGTGAAACTGTAATAATCCCAAATTTATAAGGAATAAATACATATGTATAATACGTGTATTGTGGCTTCAAATGTATTCTACACTTAAATCATAAGGGTATTTCATAAGAAATACATTATTCCATATGTCAATATCACTCAAATAGATATATTAAAGATTATGAATCATTAATATAAATGTTATCCTCTACCATTTATATATTAATAGATTACTTGCATGCTCTTTGGTTATTGCTATTCCTCAAGATTAAGATGTTATGTGTAGTACTATTAATATATAGAATAGAGGAAGTAAGATATATGCGCGTATTTGTTGATATTCCTCATAGGACATGCATTTTTATTTAGACCATCGTAAACTGGTAGGTACGAGTGACTAGTCTCTTTCGATTTGACGATACTCCTCAAGGTCGAAATGAGATTAGAGTAATGACCACGGGTTAAGAGTTGTAGATGATACAATCGATAAGCTGTTATCCATTGCGTGTGGGTCAATGATTTGTTGATATTCCTCAAGGTCATTATCCCAAGGCATGCAAGTCTTAACGGCCACTGGAGAAGTCGAAAGACTTCTATATTTCTCTTAGGATTTTGAGATCTAATGGGAGCTTATTAATAATAAAAAGTAATGTGTAACCATACTAATATTATAAGAACATCTACTATGTATAAATTAAATAATCTACTTTGATAAATTTGTACAATCAACATAATTATTGCAATGTTTTCAATTAAAATATACAAATGAACCGAATTAAGATTACGTAAAAATGTAAAATATTCTTACCAACAAATCCTTTGGCATGGTATCACTTCAAGATCCATGCAAGTGCCTAAGTACAAAACTACTAGAACATTCGTACTTTGGTTGCTCGGGTGTTTATTTGTCTAAAATTATGTATTGTCACCTATGAGTTTCGAGTTCTAAGAGAAATACAAAATATGGATATTTGATCCATATTCAATCATAAATAAATGTTGTATGGTGAACAATGGCGGTTCATAATATACGAAAAATCAATGAAATTTGTTCAATTGAAATAACCAACTAAAACATGATGTAAGATCATGTATTCAATATTACAGATTGCAATAAGGAGTTGTGTTAAATGTAGCACTAAACCAAGAACTACAAGATGAATCTGGGAATTTGATCACTAAAATGTCAATTTGACCAGTTTACGTAAAATGCAAATTATTTGTTATCCTCAAATGTTAGAAATAACTAAATCCACTTTTGTAAAGAGTTCATTATGGCCTTATGGCACGGGTTTCCTTTTGAATGGTTTGGCCATTTGAAAAGGAAAGCGAATGTATGAGAGTGAATGTAACTTAAGGCATAATTGGGATGAAGGGAGTGAATGGTCACATTTGCTTCATAAAGGGACATTGGAAATGAGAATTGTATAAAATATTACACTTAATATTGAATGAGAAATGTGATTTCTATTCCAATTGTCTTTTCATATAGAACTTTGTTTTCTTTGAAAGATATTTCTTCGAGTATAACAGATTTGTTCTTAAATCTATAAACTAGTTAAAGTATATGAAATAAAATTCTATAACAAGTGGTTGAATGGAACTTCGTATTTCATAAGCTATTACAGTATTGGCGGAAATAGTGGGAGCATACCATATAACACTTCTTAGTGGATGAATCAATTTATGAAAACTTATTTTCATAAACATACCAAATATTATTTATGATAGAATAACTATTTTTAGTATTGACTGAAAATAAACATAGCTTTATTTCAATATGAATATTCATTATAAGATAAAGCTATAATAACAGTGTTTGTTTTCATTAAAATGATGCATTAGGAAACACAAAGTATCTAAAAAATTTACGATTATTTTGGAATTATGGACTAAGCCTTAACTTTAAGGAATAATTCGATAATCATATGATTATGAATCATATAATACCGATGAATTATATCTCGGAAGAGTAAGGGTGAAGCACCCATTCAGTGGGAGTAATAAAAGAGTTAATGAACTCTTCAGATTGATACATATAGATGTATGCAATCATAAGTCTAATGATACTAAGATGATTCTACATACTTCATTAAAATTCACTGATGAATTATCATAGAAATGAAGATATGTTTTTGATACACATGTAGTATGTCTATGATAAGTTCATAAAATATAAAATGGAAATAAGTAACGTAACCTGCAGAAGGAAATAAAATGATTCGATTCGATAGGTGAGTATACTATAAAAGAGTTCCGAATGTACCAAAAAGATGTATATTGATTCAATCTTAAAAGCCACTCCACCTTATGATACATAATGATGTACCGATAAAGAGTAATCAGACTTTATTGAATGAAATACGATTGACATTATGTGAAATTGAGTTGAATTCATTCTGTAAGGTTGTGTACTTAAGAGTAATACATAAGGTTAAAATTAATTTCATCTACAGAATATTTATGATATCGTACAAGATAAGAGTTTATAAGAAACCGCTACATATTCAAGGTTAAGGAGTTGACAGGCTGTGCTAGCTGAAAGACTGCACGTAATAATTGTTCATGAACGATCTTGTATGGACCACCCTAAATAATTTTAGGATCAATCAATATTGATTAATCAATTTATGTTTTGAACATAAGTTTCGTAAATAAAACCAAATCACTTTTACATATACAATGATTCGTAAAATGTTTATGAATACATATTCCATTACACTGAGAAACAACCGTTGTTTCAAGAAACATCAAATTTATAATGAAGGAATGAAGGAATTTCTTTAGAAATTGTTGGTAACATAGTGGATTTGGATATGATCCAAAGATAAAACGGATAAAGAGGGATGAAATGAAATTAACCAAAACTAAATAAACACAACACATTAGAATGTCTAATAAATATTCTCGTACGTTAAAGAAAAACTATGGGTTTTATTAAACCAAAATATGGTCTAACACCCCAAAGTGTAGAGATGAGAAGGCGATCAAGTAGAAGTTTTAATGAAGTTTGGTGAAGCCAATATTTTCTTACATGTGACCCTATCGCAAGTATTGAAGCCATTCAGGTTTGAAGAAGCAATCAATCTTTATTTCTTATGCATATGAATTACACAAATGACAAGTTACTAAGATCCCCCAATTTGATTTAGGGTTTAAGAGAATTTGATTACAAGAAGTGATTTGGGAAAAGAAAACTCGGTCAAAATATGGCCCCTAGGGTCGTATTTATAGATGCGGGTCCAGGCCCTTCCGCCTCCATGGTGTCGTCATGCTTGGTGTCAGCAGTGTCGAAAAGAGCTTGGCATAGGTGTTAAAGCGGCTTTATGCATCTTATATAATGCTTTTGCCTTCCTTGAATTGACCTCTTTGTCACTGCTGACAACAAATTCTTTGTGGATGTTGACTTAATAATCTATGGATACCACTTGTTTGAATGCTTTCGATATTTTCGAAAGGGAGTTGATGTGGTATTATGCTGTTAGAAAGTAGGCGAAAGCATGTTGAATCACTTTTTTTGTTGTTGGGCTTTGATGTTACCATGGAATGATACTCATTTGAATAGATGTGGAAGAGTTTGAAGGAGCGATACTTGTGGAAGGCAGCAGCACCATGCATGCAGAGGGAAGGTGTACAAGAGGAGGAAAGTATGCCAGAGGAGGATGTTACATTGGTGGACGAAGCAATGTTGACGACAGGAGCTATGTTGTTGGAGAGAAGCTCGCATTGAAGCAACGCTTGCGGCTGAACAACACTTGAGACAGTAAGAACTTCGATGGAAGGAGGCAATAGTTGCGGCAGGATGACTCCTGTAGAAGGATAAAGCTGGTAGAAGGACGATACTGGCAGAGCCAACCCCTGCAGAAGGAAAGCATTAGTGGAACCAACCTCTGCAGAAGGACTTTACTTGCAGTGGCATCGCTGTTGCTTCTTTATTGATGGCGTAACACTTTCCTTCGCCACTTTTTGGCTTCGACGGGATTGAGTTGATTTTTGTAGTAACATTCCTCCCTCCCTAAGCGAAGGGAAAAACATGACTTTTCAAGTCAATCATTTCGACATCAATTCATTCCCGCCTATTAGTATCCCCATGTTGATCTGAACCTTCCATTTGAATTTGATCCGACGGTTCTCTTTCTGCCTACTTTTTCTATAAATATCGATTCCTCTTCTTCTTTCTCTTCTATTTGTAATTAAAAACTCGAATGAGAATCAAATTCTTTCTTTCAAATTCAAGTTGTTAGATAGATTTTTTTTGGATTTAATGTAAGATTCCTATCGCCTCGAATCTTAAGTTAATTTTCACAATTAATTTTTTAATTTGTGTTTTAAGGGTTTGGTTTCGACTTCACTATTTGAAATCTAGTTTGGATTTGAATTAGTCGATTACAATGTTTAATCTTGCTTATAAGCCTTCATTCGCCAATTTATATTGATTTCATTTAGTTTGTAACAATAATCTACTTAGGAAAATGGGTTCCTTGGTGGTTTCTTATTGATATTAGATATGGGTTCAAACCCGAATCTACTATATTCAATTGCAGACAAGTTAGAGAAATTATAGTAGTTAATTAATGTATTAAGGTATAATGGGGTTTAGAACTTGCTATAAATCTACTGTGTTATTAATTCAATTTAGGGAAGATGATTTTCTCCAACACTATTGGCATTGTCAATTGTCCCTCCGACTTAGTCAAAACAACTAGAAACTAAAATAAAGAAAAGCCATTCACGTTGTTTGTTTCAATAATAAACATTGTTGGCATATTTCTATGGCCCTTTTCAGTCTCAGATAGTGTCGGAGCTAACTAATTTTCAGTCTTTCGGCTTAGTTGAAATGTAGCATTTCGTCATTGTTTACTTTAAGTATTTATAATGTGAATAGTTTCATTTTTATTGAAAGTGGGACTTGCTGACTTCGACACCTTCAAAGGGGAAACCAAAAGACTGCGATGGGAATCATGAGCAGTTATAAGCAGCTTCGACACTGTCAAAAGGCAGAGCCAATTGACTTCGACACTGTTAAAGGGCAAGTCTAAAGGACTGCGACATGAACCTTAATCAGTTTTAATTGGTTTGACGTCGTCGAAAGGCTATGATACTCAATAATGTTAAATTTTTACATTTATTTTGTCTTAACTTATTTGGTTTATCCTTAAGAATTATTTTTCCCAAGGATTTTCCACTTGTTTTGCTATAGCGTGTTACTTGGACAAATCAAACTTCACTTTGCATGCACATTTTAAATAAAGACTTTGGTTGTTTTCTAAGTATGGAATAATATCATCTGGCAGAGTTATGGGTAACAAACGAATTGGCAAGAAACCTGCTAGGGAGGCCAGCCAAGAGCTCTAGCCATCTCCTTATGACAATGAAAAAGGAGAAGTTGTTTCCAAATACTCATATATCTTTTCTGTAATGACCCTGAAATCGGCCTTCGAAAATCGGCACCCGTACTTCACTTGTACTCGAATGCCGTAGATTCAAACGTCGAATCTGGTTCACCGGAGCTTATAACACAATAAGTATAACAACACAGCGGAATAAAGAAATAGATGATATCATATACAACTCCAATAAATACAATATCCAGAATGATATACAACAATGATATCAATATGATACAACAATATCAGAGATAAATATTGATACAGCGGAAAACAGAACTGATAACTCCAAATGATCTCTAAAAGGGAATGGATCCAACTTCTCCAACATCAAGCTCGAAACACCATCACGTTGCACCAAGATAAGCAACGTCAGTCATCAACTCTGATGAAGTTAACTAGCTCCAGATAATCTACTCAACCTGAATATTTGAGAAACCCAACTCTAGACTGCCCTTGTGGAAAATTATGGGGACCCAGAGTTTAGGAAGGGAACAATAAACTCCAGGTCAGTCATGGGACTGGTGTGAGCAACAAAAATAGTTTATCTTTAAACAACAACAAAAGAATTTTAAACATTGAAACCCGCAATTCTTTTGGAAAATGAAACTACCATAAGACCTCCCACCACACACACAATGCAATCGCAGACTTGGAGGAGATTTCTTCTTATGATAGTCAAATATGCTTACTACGCAAGAAAAACTCTTTTGATATTATTACTAGTGCATAGTGGAAAACATTTCGAAAATACAATATTAATCTTAGCCAACATACAACCATTATTGTATGCCTACTATAGCTACCATCAAAACAGTGGTGACCACCAAAAGTAAATGGCAGGTTCTACAACTAAAAATGTACAGGGCGCGTATTGTTTCTTTGGATTTCCAACAAATAGTCAGGCAAAGGAACTTCCTTACCGAAATGGGAACGCCTCTGGAAAGACGCCCCGAGAGTCAACCTGCTCTCTGCAAACACAAGGCCGACGCTACCTCACGCTGTACAGCTGTAACTAGGTAGCTAACACACGAGCTATGCCATCCCCCGGTCGTTACCGACCTTTATCCGAGGTACCTCGATCACAAAGCAACAACCACAAAGTATAATAAATTTGCAGCGTCAACATAGGTAAAATATCTGGGCTCCATACAATGATATCACATTTTATCCAAAAGGAAATGACATACCCTAGGGGCGCTACCCCTAAAAAACCTTGCCGCAACATTCCTGTTTCGACCATTACCGGGTTGTGAGGCTCGACGAAGTCTCGCCCACAAAGCCACGCTTTTTCACAAAGCCACGCTTTTTCACAAAGCCACGCTTTGATCAACAAATGATCAACAGCACTTCGTATGCCACATTACCAAATTGGGAATGTATCACTAGTAACCATCAACTACATAACCTCTGAGCTCATACGTCTCAGAGAAGGGTGTTAAGCTAAGAATAAATTCTCCGCCACCAACAGAAATGTATTTGATAGAAACCAGCTTTACATCTCAAAGTGTAATGTCAGACACACATCCATACAAGTCCGTTCCGGGATCGAACGGAACCGAAGGCACTTCCAAAGAAGCCCTTGCAAATCCGGATAATTTCTAATCACGTCCGGACTTCCCATCACAAAGGGTGCTAAAATCTCTATACCGGGGATCAACCGATGCAGAGACAATCGATGGTAATCCTTTCGTTTTCGAAAGTATCCGGTCTTCACCACCGGTCTTCAAATGTTATCCATATATGTCGTATCATTATTCGGAATGGGTTATATGACACAAAGGTCCTTTCCCGGCTAAACCGAATAACGAGCGCAATTAAAAATCATATGGATACTGGGGTCTCAGTTAAATCACAGCTTAAAGCCCAAAACTTTTCATTCGAATGGTTAAAACAAATTACCATTTCCAATCCTTTAAACAAAAAGATTCATTTCAACAACCTTCAATGGTTTAAACAAATTTCCATACTTTTAATCTTTTAAACAAAAAGATCCAATTCACAAAGTTCACCCCATTCACAAAGATCCATTCATGGATTTCAAAACAATTTCCATTTTAATTGAATAGGTTTACTCGTTAAATCTTTAAATCAAGATTTAACTTATAGCTTTCAAAACTCGTTTCCAAAGATTCATTCATAGTTTTTCAAAACAATTCCATTTCAAGTTGGATTAACTCGTCCGGTCTTTGAATTAAAGACTCATTTCATAGTTTTCAAAACATTTCAATTCTATTTCAAACTTGAAACCTTTCAACACAATTTAGAAATCCTTTCTTAAAATGAAAGCTATTATTATTTGAAAACAAGTAGTTTTCATTTCGGAAAAATCCAGTTATATTTACACGAGTTAAAACCCTTGAATTAAATTCAAATTCCCAAATCAATACCTTTAAAATGGTTTAACCCATATATAACTTGTACAGCATCTTTAATCCCTAGTTTCAAATCATAGAATTCAATTTCAAACTTGAATTCAAATTTAAATCAAATTATTTAAATTTCAAGATATCCAAAATATCTTTAAAACTCCTTTCAAAAGCTTTTCATATTAAACCCCAATTTTCCAATTTCAAAATCAATTGAAATTAAAATTTCAATTTCAAAAACATTGAATTTAAATGATCTGTGACTTAACCGGTTTCCACGTGAAATCCATATTTGTGTGTGTAAAAGTGTGGTCTAGGGATTTTACACACAATAGTGCAACATCATTCAATCATCACAGATCAAATACAGAAATACAATTGATAAGCGGTATTAACTATAACGCTTATCGTTCATTCCAGATCACAGATATATATATATATCACAAATAATCAATTACATTCATTCCAAATAAATAAATTACAGATCACAACACAAATCAGGATGTATCACAGAGCATCATATATCAGGGATATCAAACAATTCAATTATTCAGTCAAGTCTAAACATTCACAAGTAGGATCAATTAATATGTGATTATAATTAATTTATACCAGATTTATTACTTATGAATAACTACAAATCTTGGTTAATTAATCATTAATTAATGATAAACCATTTTAATTAATTGACCTTTAATCATTTATTAATTAACCTTTAATTAATTAATTATCCTCAAATTAATTACCTTAATTAATAAATCATATTAATTAATTAACCTTTAAACCAATTACATAATTAATTAACCCCTTAATTGCTTTCATTAAGTAATTAACAATTTACAATTGATTATCTTAATTAATTAATCTAATTAATTATCAAAATTAATCACATTAATTTAATTACTTAATAATTTCTAGTTAATTATCTTCATTAACTAATAACATTTCTTTAATTGCTTTCTTGAGAAATTATCTTAGATTAATTCATTATTAATCATTTCTAATTATAAATTAATCTAAATTATTTATTTATAAATTAAATAAATCATTCTTTAATTACCTTATTAATTTAAATCAATTTATTACCTTAATTATCTCTAAGATAATTAATTTCTTTATTAATGATTTCATTAACATTTAAGTGTATTTTAAACATTACACTTTAAATTTAAACTCAAATTCCATTTTGAATTTAAGATTCAAAATGATTATATATTTAAACATTTACCAAATTTAAATATCCACTTATAAACCTATACAAGAAAGTTCTAACTAAATTACTTAAGTTTTTATTTAGAATTTAAGCTTTAAAATACATTACATTTTAAATTCATTTCAAAAATTTAAAACAGAACAAACAGGTTTCTGTTTAAACCTGTTATATCATTTTAACACGAGCCAAACGCCTTTTTACCCGAGCTCAACTTCGGGTTATCTCACACCTTCTTTTTCCCCGAGCTATTTCGCGAATCTCTTCGAGTCGAACCCGAGAGAACTGCTTCTTCCACATCATCACAAACCATTCGAACCTCGTACGTACATGCGTGCACGTGCACAATCGCTCCGCCTCGCTCCGATCAATCCTGCCGTCCTCCACAAGTCGTCGACGATTGACTCGAGCCTTCAGATCACCCAGCACCTCGAAACATCGATGAATTCGAAAACTAACCACTCGACCCAAACTGGAATAAAACTCGATCACTAGAAATCACCTCGTCCCGCCAACTATGACCACCGGACGCCACACGACCACAACTCCAGTTGCTTTGATGACCCACGAACCCTTTCCCCTTGGTCCGATCGCTTCCAGCTCCTTCTCGACGTCGAAATCGACTAATTTACAACTCTGACCAAAATGGGTTGTTAAACCCTACTTTCATCTCGACTCAAAAAATCACGCAATAGAAAAATTTTCTGGCATTTTTCCCGTTATCAACGAGTATCAAACAAGTTCCAACACGAATTACAATATCTAATATTTGTTGGATCATCAGATATTCACAAAAATAAACATTTTCGGTTCCTTTTAAAACTGCCCCTTGATTTCTTACTTAAAAATCATCGTTCTTGTTTTAAAAATCTTAACTTTGTATGATAAATCAAGATATGGGATCCAATTAACAAGTTAAAACATTTGAATTTTTAACATATTTATTTCTTTATACTGTAACTTGAATAAACAGCATCTATGTTATACTGTTATGCTTTGAACAAATTTCCAGGCTTATGATTCAAGTTAAACAAACTTAATTTGCTTAAATCCCTAAGTTTAAATTGGTTTAAATGAAGAAGTATTAGTTTTCTTTACAGTTCTTTGCTCAGAAACTTTAAAAATACCGAAGAACATCACATATTTAAACTTCCAGAGAACATCTCTGAACTACATGCTTACAATATATAGCAAACACAAGATTTACATGAACTAATTACCAAAACTTAAACTTTAAAATTTTTATGTTTACTCACCTCATTTCCAGAAGAAAGAAGAACAGAGCTTATTCTTTGAACCGGGTTTTGAAATTGCAAACTGAAGCTTTTGATCTTTGGTTTGTAGTGATTTGTATTGTAGTTTATGTCGAAGCTTGTTTAAGTTTTAGAGATTGTTTACTTCAGATTTCTTGGTTTTGATGGACGAATTGAGATGAAGTGTGATATATAGAAAAGAAGGTGACAGGGTATACAATATTTTGTACAGGGTGATGTTGTTTATTGTTTTAAGCTGAGATGAAATGTGGAAATGAAGTTACAGGGTATTATATTTTGTTATGTATTGGAAATTCTTTGTTTATACTTTGGCCAGAGATTTTTTATCTCAAATTAGAGGCTGATAGATATTCGTTGGTGGCTGAGATGATAAACTTTGGCTTGCATTAATTGATGTTGTACAACTTTGCTTATTTTATTTTCTAAAGTCTTTGTTAAAACTTGAATATATTTTTGATGTCTTCATTTGTTTATACTTGTTGACTTCGGCTGAAGATATTAACATTGCTTTCTTTTGCAAGCTACATAGATCTTTTATTTTTCATGTTCTTGTCTTGCATTTCTATTTCTAGCTTAATATTTATTTTATATTATATAAAACTATATATATATATATTTTATATTTATTTCTAACCCATTTATTTAAGATTTAAATTCAATTCAAGGTATATATATACAAATAAATTCAAACTTATTTATACATATATATTCACATATATAGATAAGATTTAAATTCAAATGATTTTAACACATTTTTATTTGATTTCGGGGAAACTCGCATCACTTTATTAATTAATTTCACAATATTTATTCAAAAATTAATTTAATTATCAATTTAAATTTAATTAAAATCCGAGATCGTTACATTTTCCCAAGATGAAGTAGATTAAATTCTTAGGGACTTTAGAATTACTGGCATCAAAGCCATTTCTACTAATCCTACAAACACTATCTATAATCCACCAGATGGGTATTTTTCTTATACTACATTTCATATATGGCATACCGACTTCCTACCCTTCCCAGATTTTATATCAAGGTTTCTGAGGTGTCTCAATATTGATCCTATCTAGCTCTCACCAAATGCATATACATACTTGACTTGTTTGGAGCTCATGGCCATAGAATTTGGAATCCCATCTTTAAATGCCGATGTTCTTCATTACCTGGCCTATCTTGCTAAAGTTGACGACTTGTTAGATTGTCAAATATTCCGGCTTAATCCACATCCAAAGCTAGTCTCAGAAAGTGTAAACAAGTTCAAAGTTTAGGAAATGCAATTTTTCTTTGTCAAGTGTTTCGCTGGCATCAAGGAAGACTTTTCTTCTCCTAGTAAGAATTTTATTCCCCTTAATCCTGTTAATTTGCTGCCTTTTACTAATGAGCATTGCTTTCCCAGATCCTGCCCCTAAGAATCTTAATGAAGCAGATCAGAAAACTGTAGCCTTGATGACTGTCGTTGCTAAAGTAATCAAAAATAGGCTCACATTACTGATCCCGATAATCTCTGGAAACATTCCATTATTCCAGCTGGTCAAAAGATCCTTGGAAAACCTCCCTTAATCCAACTCAACTATAAGAGCAAAAGCTCTTTGGTAGCGGGAGATTCCACGACCTTCGCATCTATATCCCCCGTCCAATCGAATATATCTTGTGAGATTTCATCGCATTCTTTTATAACTTACTACAATATCATCTCATAGGTCATTTTCTTGGTTTAGGTTCCACTGTCCCAAAGCTGTTCTCACATGAGAAGAAACTACCGATGTTGTCTCTGTAGGAAAAGAAATTATTACCGCCACTCCCTCTGTCGAGCTAAAAAAGGACGATCAAATCTCTCAATCTAGGACATCCATGATCTCTACTCTTAAAGCTGCAATTGCTAAGTGTAAATCTCAGGCTAAGAGAAAAATTGAAGAAAAGGTCGTTATCGCTGCTGCATCCAATAAGAAGCCCAGAACTGATGAAGTTCAGACCTCCACAATTCTAGAGGAGGAAGAAGTCACCAATCTTGATCAAACACTAGAATATTCCAATGTTAATGTTTCTGCTCATGAGTCACATCCTATCTCTCTATATCTCAAAGCTCAACATGCAACTGTGGTGGCCCCCTAAGAGGTGATCCACTGACTTACGCCTGAAATGCTTAACCAAATCTACAACGATCTTGGCTTCTTTTCTTCTCTGGAAGGTCCGATCACTCCTGGTCTTCGTCATCTGTTCCTCCTAATAAATTTGACAACCTTCTTCAACAGATTATCCAATCCCCATCCTATGTTGCTTTCCAACCACTGTCACCTTCAAATTATATGGAAGGTATAGAATCGCTCTTATCGAGCAACAATTGTTGGTATGCCTTTTCCCTATTTTATTACCTTAGATCCTTGATTTTACACATAGTCTTCTGACTTAAATTCATGCTACTTATCTTAGGCCACCAAAAGTTTATTTTCTTTACAAGAAAGCGCTTCTGACATACCTAATGAAGTGTCAAAGCTTAAAGAGGAGATTTGTTCGTTGAATAATCAGGCCATCAACCTCTTCGCAGCTAAGGATGACGTGGCGCGTGAAAATGAAAGGTTAAGTGCCTCTTTGAAAAAAGCCGAATCCACAATCACCAATGAGATGGGTGACAAGAAAATCTCAGATGATAGAATCATTACGCTTGAGATAACGTTTAAAGAGGCTGAAGAAGAGAAACCAAGCATAATGCTAAATGCACCTCACTTGAGAAGAGTTGCACTTCACTCGAGAAGAGATTGGAGAAGAATAATAATCTCTTTTTCAAGGCGACAAACGTTATAAAAGATGCCAAACAAAAAGTCTCTCACTTTCTTGGAGAACCTCTTGATGAGATTATCATAAATTCTTATGAAGATGCACTTCTCATTGCCTACACTAATAATGCAGACAAACATCCAGATTTTGGTTTCCCTTCTCTAGATCCTGAGTTGAATGATAGATTTATGGCTAAATTCAAGGGGATGGAATATGGGTCTGCAATACCCGAAAAAGAGGGAGTAGATGCAACCAAGTGATTAGCATTTAAGGATTCTCTAGTAGATGAGAAGACTGATTCAGATAAAGAGGAAATGGAGAAAGACAACAATGATTTAAAGGATAATGATGACAACAATGGTGGCCATAATGACGGCCCTAGAGGTGGTGGAGACGGTTCTTCTAGGCTATCAGAAGATAAGGATGGATCAGAAGATACCAATCCTTAATCGAGTGCACAAGATATGGGAGCGACCGAGACGGTTGATCTTCCCAAGGTATCACCTCCTAGGAAAGATGATGTTTCTAAGGGTGAAAGACCTAAAGATAAAGGGTGTAACGACCCTTAATTTCATCACATTGAATTAGAATATTTAATTAATTTTAAATACTCAAATATAGGTTTATTAAATATAAATAATCATGTTTTATATGATCAATAATAATACTGATCTTGTTTCTAAAATTTGTTTTCCAAAAATAAGGATTTTGGATTTTCGTTAGAAAAATATCGATAATATGACCAAAAATCGTACTATCAATAAACATCCTTTTAACTGTCAGAAATTGCACCTGATTTAATTTACATATGTTTATTTCTCCATTTTAGCAAGAATATGTAATAAAATTATTTTTTTATTTTAAGAAATAAAATTATTTATTTTATTTGACATCTGATATCATCATTTTTGAATAATTGATTTTTGAATTTAAATTGAGTTTAAATGATTTCATAATTATTTTAAAATCAAATGAGGCTCTTATAATTATTAAATAATAATAGAAATATTATTATAAAACTTTATTTACAGATATATGTATATTATCTGAGAATTAAAAATGTGATCGAAAATCGAAATCTGAATTCGTAACGGTTTGACATAGAGAATTTATGCAACGTTATATGTTATATGTGACATACATGCACACATATATAAATATATACATCCACGTACACATATATACTCATTAGAATTAACATTTACATTTACTAATTACTAATGGTAAGTAAAATAAATATCATGACAGTTATAAAGGAGGAAATCTAAGCTAATGATAACATATCTCCCTTAAGTCAACTTGATACATGTCTTACAAGCTAAGGGAAGTGATGGAGATGATATGGAGTGGGGTGGGCATGTGCGGCCGAAGTGCATGGAGGGTGTGGTAGTGATGGTGAGGTGGAAAGATGATGTGATGTTTGGTGAAAATATCATGATATTGTGGTTCAAACTTTTGCTATAAATACAAGGCATACCTCTTCACTTTCATTCACACTTCGTTCTCTACTTTCCTAAGCTTTCTTCATCTTCCTATTCCTCTTCATTAATGGCTTCCATGGCCTTTTAGGAAAATTCAAAAACAGAGTTGAATTTCTGCCAAAATAAGTCGTAATATATAAAGAGATATACCACTTCAAGTTCGAAGCTGAGTTAGTAATATCTTCTGCATTTCCCACGTAGGCCGAGCCCATCTAAGCACTCCTCCACCTTACAAGCCTAAGGCCAAACCCCCTAAGAGTCCTAGAGTAGGATTCATAAACTCCGGTACAGGAATAACGGAGCTATAGTCGATTTTGTAGTATTTAAAGTTAGATTGGGAAAGCTATTAAGTGAAAAACTCTTCTAATTTATTTTATAAAATCTATGATGATACGATATGTCTCTATGCTTGTTTATGATGGTTGTATATCATGTTTAAATATGATAATATGTTTGCTTGGGTATGAAAATAATTCATGTTAAATACATGTCAAATTTACATGAAGAAATCACTTTCTTCTTATGAACTATAAAAGTTTTACGGTGTAGTTAAACCTCTTTAACCATGAATAAAATTGTTTTAAAATGGTTTATGAATGTTTTATAAACATTAAAACTCATTTCGACAAAGTTTTGAAAAGCTACGAGATTGGAGTCAAAATAGGCGCGTCGCATAACGGTAGTTCGTGATTTTGCGCCGTAAAAGTTAAATCAATGTGTAGGATGGAATATAGCTTGTAATTATCCGAAATAAGAATTTTCCAAACTCCTATAACTATAGTTTTCAAATGAAAAAGAAAAATAAAGATTTAATTTTATAAATTTTGAGATATGTCCAAATCAAGTTTCCAAAAACATCACATTTTGGTAGTTCATAAAATATGGATTTCAACTCTTTTAAATGGATGTTTTTAAATCTTAAAAAACATGAAATAAATTTCATAAATATATTAAAATGTTTTAAAAAGGAGTTATTAAAATGGACATAGGGTAAAATAAATTAGTGTTTGATCAAAGAAGCTTTAAAAACACTATTCGCAGTGGTTTTTGCAACGATTTTGGTAACTCTCGGAAATCATGGTTTGAACTTAATTTTCCTTCCCAAACCTTTTGTGAATGGTTTTCAAATAAAAACCAAGCATTTTAAAAGCAATTTAAGGGCTTAGAGTTGATCAAATAACTTGATCGCCTTATAGGTGACAGAGAGATAGTCTCTAGGCTGAATTTGGAAAACTAGTTTCCTACTCATCCTATACTCTTCCTAGCAATCCAAACTCGCCCGATGGAGGGGACTGCTAATTTGATATACTCGGACTACATTTTATTAAGATAAAAGAAAAGAGATTTGGAGTTTTCCAAAAGTTAGACAAGGTTTAAAATTGGATTTTGGTTGTTAAAGAAAACATTCTAGTTAAACTCTATATTAAATTCCGAGGAGGAAACTCATACTATCCGTAGAATTTAAAAGGTGATTGCACCGTCATTTGATGAATAGTACACGTTGAATACAAAAATTAGTATTGAGTATGATTAATCTAAAATCTATAAATCCTTTTTACTCAAAACTAAGTGATTTGGGTTTATAGTAAATGATGTCTTAAATAACATTGTTCTTAACCCCTTTAAAAGATATGTTTTTGAAATAAGTAATCCCCATTGAGATTGAAATTATACCAATAACAGAAGATGGAAATGTTTTTCTATGTAATAAAAGAGAAATGATTTGGTATTTTCAAAATTAGAAAGAGGTTTAATAATCCTGTATATGCTGAAAAAGAAAATGGTTTAAAGGCATATATCTCTAAGAAGATATTTTACTTGGATAAAAGATACTAATTAATTGAAGAATAATCACCCGCATACTTGACATCTTTTATCGATACTTAGTTCGGAGAAACCGGGGTCAGATTTGGGTGACTCCTATCCGAAAATCACTCTAAACCCATACCATTCGAAAGTGAAGACTTATTGTGTAACAACCCCAATTTTGAATTTAATTTAAATTGATAGTTAATGTAAATTTTTAACAAATTTTGGAATAAAATTTGAATTTGACTTTGGAGTCTGATTTTTGAATATTTAATTTGTACTTAAAATTTTATATAAATAACTTAGAAAATGTTGATAGTTGAAATTTAATATGTAGTCATACAAAAAAATGTAAATAAAGTAAAATATAAATACAATGTAAAAATGCAAGATAATAAATATACTACAAAAATGAATAAATATACAAGAAAATTTATATGTAAGACAATTTAAATACTTTAGTTAGAAATATAATTATAACAACATATTAACAATTAAAAACTTCATTTATATCCCTAGATAATAATACAGCAAGTGGAGAAAGATAAAATAATTAAAACAACATTAAAGCAAGCTAGGCAAATGAAATACAAAGTGTTAACAAGACAACATAATAAGTGCAACCACCATTTTAAAAGCAAAAGAAATAAATATACTCAAGAATATAAACAAAACCAAAGCAAACATCATCTCAGTCGAAATGAAGGAGGAAAATAAGTATGTGTATTGTACAACATCAATCAATGCACGCACGAAATGTTATCACTTCAGCCTCCAAAGAAAAAGATCTTTGATCTTATATTGTACAAACAAGAAAAATATTACACTGTACAACATATTTTAATCACCTTGTACAAAATAATATAAACCTGTAAACTCTCCTATATTATCACCTTCCTCACTTCAGTTTCGTCCATTCTAAGTAAAAGAAAACTGAGATAATATCATCTTATATTCAAACCAAACATCAACCTAAACATCTCAGATTAAAACATCAAAACCCTTCATCAAAATCTGAAATCAAGTGGAGACTTTCAGTTATCAAGTTCAACCCAGATTTCAACTATACAAATAATTTAAAGGGTTTCAACTTCAACTATAAGGCTTCTGGAATCTGAATGTTGAAGGTGAGTAACTTCATTTTTTTTAAAAAAGAATGTGAATCATATGACATCTGCTGTGTATATATTTTTGTATAGTATGTTTGTTGTTCCTTCAGAGTATCCTCTGCTTATACCTTCCATTACTCAAGTTTTGGTTTAAAAATTTAAATCTTGTTATCTTGTCTCTGTTTAAATTTAAGTTTCATATGAAACTGGCCTACTTATCATAAACTTTAGTTTTAACTTATACTTGAGTTGAAATAATATGTAAATATCTCTGGAATTTTTTTTACAGATGAATCAACTTTGAAATAGTAAAAATTTAAACTTCATAAAATTTTGTTTCAGAGTTAAGATCTGAAACAACATTTAAAAATATGAATTTTAAAATAAAAATTAAGATTTTTAGAAATAGGGGTATAGTGCAGTTTTGAAATGAACAGTAAATGCAAATTTGGGATTTTTTGGGTGATCACTATTATCTGGGTGGTCGGGCTTGCTCGTGGCGATCGACGAGGCTAAGGCGATGATGGGAAAAATACTAGAGGGTGATGTAATTAATCGAAGAGGCAGTGGCAGTTGAATTTATTCTGGAACCCTAGTTTAACTGGGTTTGGTTGTTCGTTCCACCGCGGGTTCTACGATTGATCGAGTGCAGTTGGATTTTTGGAGATGGTAGTGTGGACGTAGACGAAGGTCTGGACGGAGGTGCGGCGCGTTCTGGTGGTCGAAATTTCGAATGCGATGTGTTGACAGGTTTGGAGGCTGGGTTCTGTCTCGTGTTTCCAGGTTCGAGCTTTTAAGCTTGAATTCGTTTTCGACGAGATGATGGGGTTCTGGCGATCGGGGAGTGGTGCGAGGAAGATTGTCGACTAGATCGACGTCGCGATGTCGACTGGAGGCGAACTCTGGTGATGTGCAAGTGCACGGTGCACAACTTGATACTGGTGAATCTGGTTTGAAGCAGGGGAGTTGGACTCGAGAATTTCTCGAGTAGTTTGCGTGTTTGGCTCAGAGCAATGTAATTTTGGCTTGAAGCAAGATTAGAATGGTCTCGGGTTGATTTTGGGTTACAGGTTTTAAAAGAAACCTGTTATGTTCTGTTTTAAAATTTTTATGTAAACTGAAGTATTAGATTTTAAAGCAAAGATTTAAACAAGTTTAAAATATGCATTCCAGTTTTAAAAATGAAAGAAAGTTGTTTTAAATTTAAATTGTTTAAACAACTTGAATGTTAATGTGTATTTTTAAATGGATTTGAATAAAAGAAAAAAATGAAGTTTGAATCAATTTAAGGTATGAATAAGTTTTCAAACAATTTGATAAACCAAGCTTTAAAATGATTTAAAATAAATATAACTTTTATTTCGAAAAGTTTATTTTTAAATAAACTTAATAATATTAAAGGTTAGTTAATTAATATAAATAATGTTTTAATTGCTAATTTACTTTTAAAGTCTAAGTTAAATTTATTGGTTAAAGGAAATTAATTACTTGAAAGTTAATTACTTAATAAAAGCAATCAAGGTAAATTAACTAATGATTTAAGTTTGATTTATCAAGTAATTAAAGAATAATTAATTAAAGGATGATTAATTACTCAAAAATATTTACTTATGAAGGTAATTAAGGACGGATAATTAATAATTAAAGATTTATTAATCAAATGTTTAAAGGTTAATTAATTTAAAGAATAATTAATTAATGTGATTTATTTATTTAAGGTAATTAAGTTGAGAATAATTAATTAAAGGTTAATTAATTAATGAAGGTGATTAAAGAATGATAATTAATTGAGGAATAATTAATTAAAGCAATTAATTAAAAATAATTAATTAAATGGTGAATTAAATAATTAAAGGTTGATGAATTATAATTAAAGGTTAATCAATTTATTATTAATGGTTAATTAATAAATGATTAAAGAATAATTAATCAAAATAATTTGTAATTTATCGATGTTGATTAACCAGGATTAGAAATTCATAAGTAATTAATCTAATTTGAATAAATCAGATAATTAACTGATCTTACTTATGAATGTTTGAATTCTATTGGATGATTTGATTGTTTGATATCCCTGATATATGATGCTTTGTGATATACCCTGATTTATGTTGTGATCTGTAATTTACTCATCTGTGATATATATCTCTGATCTGTGAATGAACGATAAGCGTAATAGTTTATATCGCTTATCAACTATATTTCTGTATTCTGATCCGTGATGATTGAATGATGTTGCACTATTGTGTGAAACCCCTGGACTACACCTTTACACACACAAATATGGATTTCACGTGGAAATCGGTTAAGTCACAGATAATTTAAATTTGATGTTTTTGAAATGGAAATTTTAATTGATTTTGAAATTAGAAATTTGGGTTTAAAGTGAAAAGCTTTTGAAATGGAATTTCAAAGATAAAGGTTATTTTGAATAACTTAATCGAGTTTTGAAAATTTAAATAATTTGATTTAAATTTGAATTCAAGTTTGAAATTGAATCCTATGATTGGAAACTAGGGATTAAAGATGATATAAATGTGTTTGTATGAATTTAAACCATTTTAAAAGTAAAATTTTGAGAATTTGGATTTAACCCAAGAACCTTATAACTCGTATAAATGAATCAGATTTCCAAAATGAAATTGTTTGTTTTAAAAATGATAAAAGCTTTCATATAAGAAATGAAATTCCAGTTTAATTAAAGGAATTTCAAGATTGAATTGAAAAATGGTTTTCCAAGTTATGAATGAATTCTTTTTGAAAGCTATGAATTGAATCTGTTTATTTTTAACAGATTTAAAATGATGATTTGTTTAAACCATTCGAAAATGAAATTGTTTTGAAAGCTATAAGTTGAATCTTTGTTTTAAAGATTTAACTAGTTAATCCAATTGAAACGGAAACTGTTTTGAAATCTGTAAATGGATTTTTGTGAAACTGGGTGAACTTTGTGAAATAAATCTTTTTGTTTAAAAGATTTGAAATGGTAATCGATTGAAACCATTTAAAAAGAAGTTGAATTATTAAGTTGTGACTTAATTGAAATCACATTTCCGTATGTTTTTAAATATTTCGCTCACTATTCGGTTAGCTGGGAAAAGACCTTTGTGTCATATAACCCATTCCGAATAGTGATACGTCGTATATGGATGGCATTTGAAGACCGGTGTTGAAGACCGGATATTTTCGAAAATGAAAGGACAACCTGTCGAATGTCTCTGCACCGAGTTGCTCCGGTATAGAGATTTATATCACTCTTTTTGTGATGGGAAGTCTGGACGTGATTAGAAAATTATCCGGATTTGCAAGGGCTTCTTTGGAAGTGCCTTCGGTTCTGTTCGATCCCGGAACAGACTTGTATGGATTGTATGTCTGACATTACACTTTGAGATATAAAGCTGATTTCTTTCAAATACATTTCTGTTGGTGGTGGAGAATTTATTCTCTTAGCTTAACACCCTTCTCTGAGACGTACGAGCTCAGAGGTTATGTAGTTGAAATTTATCAGCGATATATTCCCAATTTGGTAATGTGACATGCTGAGTGTTGCTGTGTGATGATCAGTGTTTGATCATTTGTGATATGATCATTTGTTTGATCATTTATCTTTGTGATCATTGGTTGATCATCTGTTGACCCAAAGCGTAGCTTTGTGGACGAGACTTCGTCGAACCTCACAAACCGGTAATGGTCGAAACATGAATTGTGCGGCAAGGTTCAGGGGTAGCTTCCCTAGGGTATGACCATTCCTTCTGGAAAAGGGTAGTATCATGGTATGGAGCCCAGATACTTACTCATGTGGACACACTTTATTTATTATGTGTGATGTTGGTTTAGAGGCGCCTCGTTTAAAGGTCCCAAAGGACCGGGGGTGGCATATCTGAGGTTTTGTATATTCCCCGGGAAGGGGGGTAGCCGGCCTTGTTTGGCAGAGAGCAGTTTGTCTCTCGGAGCATCCCGCCAGAGGCGTTTCTTTCGTGGCATAGGAAGTTCCTTAGCCTGACCATTTGTTGGAAATCCAAACAAAACAATACGAGCCCTGTACGGTTTTAGTTGTAGAACCTGCCATTTACTTATGGTGGCGCCCCACTGTTTAGATGGTAGCTATAGTAGGCATAGTGTGAAATGCCTATGCTGGCTAAGATTGATATTATACTTTCGAAATATTTTCTACACTATGCACTAATAATAATATCAAAAATGATTTGATTTTGCGTAGTAAGCATCTTTGACTATCATAAGGAGAAATCTTCTCCAATTCTGCGTTTGCATTGTGTGTGTGGCGGGAGGCCTTATGGTAGATTCATTTTCCAAAAGCATTGCGAATTGACTTTAAAATTCTCTTGTTGTTCATCTTTAAAGATAAACTGTTTTTGTTGCTAACACCAGTCCCATGACTGATCCGGAGTTTATTGTTTCTTTCCTAAACTCTGGGTGCTCAAAATTTTCTACACGGGCAGTCTAGAGTTGGGTTTTTCAGATATTCAGATTTAGTAGATTTTCTGGAGCTAGTTCAGTCTTTGGATATGGACTGCACTTGCTTATCTTTGTGCATCGTTATTGGGAGTTCGAGCTATTTCTGGATTAGCGCTTTGGAGATGGAGATTATCCACTGCCGGTGTTATCTATTTTCTTTCCGCTGCTATTTCTTGTATCATATCTCTGATGTATATTGCTATTCATTGTATCACTCTGTTGTATCAGATATTGTATCAGATATTGTATATCAATGTATTATTCATTTCTTCTGCTGTGTTATTTACTTAATTGTGTTATAAGCTCCGGCGAATCGGATTTGAACGATCGAATCTATGGCATTCGAGTACGATGTAAAGTATGGATGTCGATTTTCGAACGTGAAAAATCCGAATCGTTACATTTGGTATCAGAGCTAAGGTTGAACTTTAGCTCAGGAGTATAACACGTTAAGTATCTCATTAGAGATAGGGTGAAGTATCCCTAGAATGAGTAATCCTTAAGATATCTGTCCGTATGTCTCAGTAAATTCTCTAACTATCCACTGATAGTGAGTATGAGTGCAAGAAGAGGATGAGATATGGGACAAGGGAATACGAGTACAAATGGTCAATACCCTGCAACAGTGGAAACCACTTTCTTATCAATCTCCTTTGATTCGTTTTCAAATTCTTTTGATTGCTTCGTATCAGCTACAAGAAGAAGTTTCGGTGTGATGGTGGCTCTACGAATCGTTGTAGAAAATTCTTACTTCGTAATCTTCATCGGTTTCTTATCAGCTTTTTGATTTAAACATTAATGAATTTGAAATTGGAAATTTTAGATTGAGTTAAATTGATTAATAGAATATGAAGGATAAATTGAATTAGATCAATAAAATGATTTCGTTTGAAACCAAAATTTGAAATTCTATTGTAATTTCTTGTGAATACCAAAGTCCGAAGAGGGACAAATTGGTATGTATTCTGAGATATTCCAACTTGAGTTTGGAATTCATATCTTAAGTTTGAGGAGTTATAGGAGATCAAATCGGTCTATCTCTGTGTTGTTTTCGTGCCTACGAATTTCGAGGACGAAATTCTTTTAAGGGGGGAAGTTTGTAACGACCCCAATTTTGAATTTAATTTAAATTGATAGTTAATGTAAATTTTTAACAAATTTTGGAATAAAATTTGAATTTGACTTTGGAGTTTGATTTTTGAATATTTAATTTGTACTTAAAATTTTATATAAATAACTTAGAAAATGTTGATAGTTGAAATTTAATATGTAGTCATACAAAAAAATGTAAATAAAGTAAAATATAAATACAATGTAAAAATGCAAGATAATAAATATACTACAAAAATGAATAAATATACAAGAAAATTTATATGTAAGACAATTTAAATACTTAAGTTAGAAATATAATTATAACAACATATTAACAATTAAAAACTTCATTTATATCCCTAGATAATAAGACAGCAAGTAGAGAAAGATAAAATAATTAAAACAACATTAAAGCAAGCTAGGCAAATGAAATACAAAGTGTTAACAAGACAACATAATAAGTGCAGCCACCATTTTAAAAGCAAAAGAAATAAATATACTCAAGAATATAAACAAAACCAAAGCAAACATCATCTCATCCGAAATGAAGGAGGAAAATAAGTATGTGTATTGTACAACATCAACCAATGCACGCACGAAATGTTATCACTTCAGCCTCCAAAGAAAAAGATCTTTGATCTTATATTGTACAAACAAGAAAAATATTACACTGTACAACATATTTTAATCACCTTGTACAAAATAATATAAACCTGTAAACTCTCCTATATTATCACCTTCCTCACTTCAGTTTCGTCCATTCTAAGTAAAAGAAAACTGAGATAATATCATCTTATATTCAAACCAAACATCAACCTAAACATCTCAGATTAAAACATCAAAACCCTTCATCAAAATCTGAATCAAGTGGAGACTTTCAGTTATCAAGTTCAACCCAGATTTCAACTATACAAATAATTTAAAGGGTTTCAACTTCAACTATAAGGCTTCTGAAATCTGAATGTTGAAGGTGAGTAACTTCATTTTTTAAAAAAAAGAATGTGAATCATATGACATCTGCTGTGTATATATTTTTGTATAGTATGTCTGTTGTTCCTTCAGAGTATCCTCTGCTTATACCTTCCAGTACTCAAGTTTTGGTTTAAAATTTTAAATCTTGTTATCTTGTCTCTGTTTAAATTTAAGTTTCATATGAAACTGGCCTGCTTATCATAAACTTTAGTTTTAACTTATACTTGAGTTGAAATAATATGTAAATATCTCTGGAATTTTTTTTACAGATGAATCAACTTTGAAATAGTAAAAATTTAAACTTCATAAAATTTTGTTTCAGAGTTAAGATCTGAAACAACATTTAAAAATATGAATTTTAAAATAAAAATTAAGATTTTTAGAAATAGGGGTATAGTGCAGTTTTGAAATGAACGGTAAATGCAAATTTGGGATTTTTGGGTGATCACTGTTATCTGGGTGGTCGGGCTTGCTCGTGGCGATCGACGAGGCTAAGGCGATGATGGGAAAAATACTAGAGGGTGATGCAATTAATCGAAGAGGCAGTGGCAGTTGAATTTATTCTGGAACCCTAGTTTAACTAGGTTTGATTGTTCGATCCACCGCGGGTTCTACGATTGATCGAGTGCAGTGGGATTTTTGGAGATGGTAGTGTGGACGTAGAAGAAGGTCTGGACGGAGGTGCGGCGCGTTCTGGTGGTCGAAATTTCGAATGCGACGTGTTGACAGGTTTGGAGGCTGGGTTCTGTCTCGTGTTTCCAGGTTCGAGCTTTTAAGCTTGAATTCGTTTTCGACGAGATGATGGGGTTCTGGCGATCGGGGAGTGGTGCGAGGAAGATTGTCGACTAGATCGACGTCGCGATGTCGACTGGAGGCGAACTCTGGTGATGTGCAAGTGCACGGTGCACAACTTGATACTGGTGAATCTGGTTTGAAGCAGGGGAGTTGGACTCGAGAATTTCTCGAGTAGTTTGCGTGTTTGGCTCAGAGCAATGTAATTTTGGCTCGAAGCAAGATTAGAATGGTCTCGGGTTGATTTTGGGTTACAGGTTTTAAAAGAAACCTGTTATGTTATGTTTAATTTTTTTTATGTAAACTGAAGTATTAGATTTTAAAGTAAAGATTTAAACAAGTTTAAAATATGCATTCCAGTTTTAAAAATGAAAGAAAGTTGTTTTAAATTTAAATTGTTTAAACAACTTGAATGTTAATGTGTATTTTTAAATGGATTTGAATAAAAGAAAAAAATGAAGTTTGAATCAATTTAAGGTATGAATAAGTTTTCAAACAATTTGATAAACCAAGCTTTAAAATGATTTAAAATAAATATAACTTTTATTTTGAAAAGTTTATTTTTAAATAAACTTAATAATATTAAAGGTTAGTTAATTAATATAAAGAATGTTTTAATTGCTAATTTACTTTTAAAGTCTAAGTTAAATTTATTAGTTAAAGGAAATTAATTACTTGAAAGTTAATTACTTAATAAAAGTAATCAAGGTAAATTAACTAATGATTTAAGTTTGATTTATCAAGTAATTAAAGAATAATTAATTAAAGGATGATTAATTACTTAAAAATATTTACTTAATGAAGGTAATTAAGGACGAATAATTAATAATTAAAGATTTATTAATCAAGTGTTTAAAGGTTAATTAATTTAAAGAATAAATAATTAATGTGATTTATTTATTTAAGGTAATTAAGTTGAGAATAATTAATTAAAGGTTAATTAATTAATGAAGGTGATTAAAGAATGATAATTAATTGAGGAATAATTAATTAAAGCAATTAATTAAAAATAATTAATTAAATGGTGAATTAAATAATTAAAGGTTGATGAATTATAATTAAAGGTTAATCAATTTATTATTAATGGTTAATTAATAAATGATTAAAGAATAATTAATCAAAATAATTTGTAATTTATCGATGTTGATTAACCAGGATTAGAAATTCATAAGTAATTAATCTAATTTGAATAAATCAGATAATTAACTGATCTTACTTATGAATGTTTGAATTCTATTGGATGATTTGATTGTTTGATATCCCTGATATATGATGCTTTGTGATATACCCTGATTTATGTTGTGATCTGTAATTTACTCATCTGTGATATATATCTCTGATCTGTGAATGAACGATAAGCGTAATAGTTTATATCGCTTATCAACTATATTTCTGTATTCTGATCCGTGATGATTGAATGATGTTGCACTATTGTGTGAAACCCCTGGACTACACCTTTACACACACAAATATGGATTTCACGTGGAAATCGGTTAAGTCACAGATAATTTAAATTTGATGTTTTTGAAATGGAAATTTTAATTGATTTTGAAATTAGAAATTTGGGTTTAAAGTGAAAAGCTTTTGAAATGGAATTTCAAAGATAAAGGTTATTTTGAATAACTTAATCGAGTTTTGAAAATTTAAATAATTTGATTTAAATTTGAATTCAAGTTTGAAATTGAATCCTATGATTGGAGACTAGGGATTAAAGATGATATAAATGTGTTTGTATGAATTTAAACCATTTTAAAAGTAAAATTTTGAGAATTTGGATTTAACCCAAGAACCTTATAACTAGTATAAATGAATCAGATTTCCAAAATGAAACTGTTTGTTTTGAAAATGATAAAAGCTTTCATATAAGAAATGAAATTCCAGTTTAATTAAAGGAATTTCAAGATTGAATTGAAAAATGGTTTTCCAAGTTATGAATGAATTCTTTTTGAAAGCTATGAATTGAATTTGTTTATTTTTAACAGATTTAAAATGATGATTTGTTTAAACCATTCGAAAATGAAATTGTTTTGAAAGCTATAAGTTGAATCTTTGTTTTAAAGATTTAACTAGTTAATCCAATTGAAACGGAAACTGTTTTGAAATCTGTAAATGGATTTTTGTGAAACTGGGTGAACTTTGTGAAATAAATCTTTTTGTTTAAAAGATTTGAAATGGTAATCGATTGAAACCATTTAAAAAGAAGTTGAATTATTAAGTTGTGACTTAATTGAAATCACATTTCCGTATGTTTTTAAATATTTCGCTCACTATTCGGTTAGCCGGGAAAAGACCTTTGTGTCATATAACCCATTCCGAATAGTGATACGTCGTATATGGATGGCATTTGAAGACCGGTGTTGAAGACCGGATATTTTCGAAAATGAAAGGACAACCTGTCGAATGTCTCTGCACCGAGTTGCTCCGGTATAGAGATTTATATCACTCTTTTTGTGATGGGAAGTCCGGACGTGATTAGAAAATTATCCGGATTTGCAAGGGCTTCTTTGGAAGTGCCTTCGGTTTTGTTCGATCCCGGAACAGACTTGTATGGATTGTATGTCTGACATTACACTTTGAGATATAAAGCTGATTTCTTTCAAATACATTTCTGTTGGTGGTGGAGAATTTATTCTCTTAGCTTAACACCCTTCTCTGAGACGTACGAGCTCAGAGGTTATGTAGTTGAAATTTATCAGCGATATATTCCCAATTTGGTAATGTGACATGTTGAGTGTTGTTGTGTGATGATCAGTGTTTGATCATTTGTGATATGATCATTTGTTTGATCATTTATCTTTGTGATCATTGGTTGATCATCTGTTGACCCAAAGCGTAGCTTTGTGGACGAGACTTCGTCGAACCTCACAAACCGGTAATGGTCGAAACAGGAATTGTGCGGCAAGGTTTCAGGGGTAGCTTCCCTAGGGTATGACCATTCCTTCTGGAAAAGGGTAGTATCATGGTATGGAGCCCAGATACTTACTCATGTGGACACACTTTATTTATTATGTGTGATGTTGGTTTAGAGGCGCCTTGTTTAAAGGTCCCAAAGGACCGGGGGTGGCATATCTGAGGTTTTGTATATTCCCCGGGAAGGGGGGGTAGCCGGCCTTGTTTGGCAGAGCAGTTTGTCTCTCGGAGCGTCCCGCCAGAGGCGTTTCTTTCGTGGCATAGGAAGTTCCTTAGCCTGACCATTTGTTGGAAATCCAAACAAAACAATACGAGCCCTGTACGGTTTTAGTTGTAGAACCTGCCATTTACTTATGGTGGCGCCCCACTGTTTAGATGGTAGCTATAGTAGGCATAGTGTGAAATGCCTATGCTTGCTAAGATTGATATTATACTTTCGAAATGTTTTCTACACTATGCACTAATAATAATATCAAAAATGATTTGATTTTGCGTAGTAAGCATCTTTGACTATCATAAGGAGAAATCTTCTCCAATTCTGCGTTTGCATTGTGTGTGTGGCGGGAGGCCTTATGGTAGTTTCATTTTCCAAAAGCATTGCAAATTGACTTTAAAATTCTCTTGTTGTTCGTTTTTAAAGATAAACTGTTTTTGTTGCTCACACCAGTCCCATGACTGATCCGTAGTTTATTGTTTCTTTCCTAAACTCGGGATGCTCAAAATTTTCTACACGGGCAGTCTAGAGTTGGGTTTTTCAGATATTCAGATTTAGTAGATTTTCTGGAGCTAGTTCAGTCTTTGGATATGGACTGCACTTGCTTATCTTTATGCATCGTTATTGGGAGTTCGAGCTATTTCTGGATTAGCTCTTTGGAGATGGAGATTATCCGTTGCCGGTGTTATCTATTTTCTTTCCGCTGCTATTTCTTGTATCATATCTCTGATGTATATTGATATTCATTGTACCACTCTGTTGTATCAGATATTGTATCAGATATTGTATATCAATGTATTATTCATTTCTTCCGCTGTGTTATTTACTTAATTGTGTTATAAGCTCCGGCGACTCGGATTTGAACGATCGAATCTACGGCATTCGAGTACGATGTAAAGTATGGATGTCGATTTTCGAACGCGAAAAATCAAATCGTTACATATTGAAGACAATGATTTTGAAGATGGAGATCTTCATAATAAAGGACTGCTTGCCACTAACCTCTGGGTAATTCCCATATCATATATATGGTGACAGTGGTATCTTAATTTTGCAAGGACTGCTCGCTACTCATCCTAGGGATGATTCCAAAACAAGATGTAGTAGGAGTACTTTTGGTTTATCCTATTCCTAGACAATTTGTATCGACAAGTGTTTAACATTGCATTTCTAAGACCACGTAAATTGGTTTTTACAAACGTACATTTGTTTGGTGGTGTAGGAGGTAACCCTTCTTATACTTAACAGCCTTCCCTGAGGCGTATGAACTCGGAGGTTGTACTTTTGTGGAAACCAATTTATGTGTCATTAGGGATGGCAACGTGACATTCAAAGTCGTATTTGTCATGTGAAAGGTAAAATGTTACCTCAAGCCTCACACATCGGTAATGGAAAAAATATGGTTGATGCGGTAGGGCTAAGTGGGTCTCACCCATTAGGATATGATCATCACCTTTCTAGATTACCCTTTATATTTTGAGTTTGTTGTGTATGCTTTGGGGTCATACAGATAGGTCAGGAACAACCAGGGTGATGGGATATTCGGTAGTATCTATGGTAGAGGTAGGTCAGTTATGTGCTGGTAGATAGCAGTAGGGTTGTGCCTCGGTACATTCCACTAGAGATGTACTCTCCGAAGGTAGTCCCTTACCATATCATTGTTGGTAATCCATTCTCCAATACATGCCTTTAAATTTTTGATTGAAGAACCTAGTGTGATGGAATTTAATTAATGTAACAATTTCGGCTATGATTAATATGTTATTTGAAAGGGTTTTCAAAGAATGTCATGAAAAATAATATCCCTGATTTTACATAGAAAATGTTTTGATTATCATAAGGTAACCCATCCGTGTTTATCTGCGACGTGGTTTTATGAGATACTCTTAGGTTTCAAAAGTATATGTTCTTTTGAGTTTTCTCACACCAGTTGCATGACTGACCCGGAGTTTATTTTCTTTTCCCTTAAACTATGGTGCCCTATTTTTCTGGACAGCAAAGTAGTCAGGTTTAGTTCGAGGCATTTTGAAGGAGCTTGGAGCATGGAGCAGAAGATTCCTCTATAGATAGTTATCCATTTCTATTTCCTCTATATTATGTATAAGTATATTCCAGCACATGTATAGGGATAGGCAGTTATAACTGTCCCTGGCTGGGTTAGTACTTGCCATAACTTTTATATATCATTTTGAGAGTGATTTTATGTACTATCTATATGTAAAAAAATTAAGTTGTTCAATGCGATGTGAGAATTTATGTTTCCATCTTCTATATTTATTTTCTTTTTACCTTGATCATCCGTCTCTCCGGCAGTTGAATTTGCGGCATGTGAATATCGTGGATGTACTAATGTTGATTTTCGAGGATCGAAAAGGCCGGTCGTCACAAAGAGAAAGCACAATCATCTTCAGTTCCAGCTTCTCAAGTATTGGTTTCTTTGTTTTGATTTCTTAAGCTATTGAATGATTCTTAGTTAATACATTGACTGTTTTAGACTAAGAGGAGAACAAAATATTATTACAATGTAATACTTGAGAAGAGACAGTCAGAAGTAGATCACTTGAACAGAGAGTTTAACAGACAGATAAAAGAGCATAATAAGTTGTCAGAATAATACCAAAATCTTCTCAGAAAGACTTAAAAGTTGAATGAATTTAAGGACAGAGAGATTGCCCCTCGATTAAAGAAATTGCGTTTTCATCGAGATGAGCTCACAGAAGAAAATAATGAATTGAAAACACTCTTTTGTATGCCGATTGAAGATAAAGACATTTTAGTGGAATTTTCATATAAGGCCTACCGTAGAGGGAAAATTGTTGACTTTTCTTATTTAGGCGACTGTAGTAGAGGCTTGTTCAGATGTTTCCACCAGAGATATTTAGATGACTTGAAATCTGATCCCACCCCCGGGAGTGCTGGAACCTTGCGAGAGTACACTTTATTCTCACTAAAAACTTAAGTACAACAAGAATTTATTTATTTCTGAGTTCTTTAAGAGATCTATTTTGTATGAACCATAATAAGATTGTAATATGGAATTGATTTTGCTCATGAATTATATCATTTTAGTTTTCTTATTCTTAGTTTAATTCATTGTGTGATACAAAACAAATCCCTCTGTGCAGCCCGGTTTCCAGAGATATTCTGAGTAAATATGTCATGGTAAGAAGAGATTTTTCTAAAAAATTCTCACTTCTCAAAACATCAAAGTTGGCAAGCTACTGTTTTCTTGGAGATTTACAAAAGATTTACATGCGGTACCCTCGATTTAACATTGACTTTTTAGGTGAAGAAAAGGAAAAGTCACTTAGGGAAATTCGAACTCATCACCCAAAACTGATATGCGGTTGCGACAGTCCTCCAACTGGAGAATGGGAGTATAGCGGATTTCCCCCTATTTGTACTCCAGAAATAATTAAGGATCCTTTAGATGCATCACTGAAATGACCCTCTCTTTCTATACCTTAATTTGTAAGGAATTTTTTTTAACATAGATATATATACAAATATTTATTATCATATATATATATATATATATTTCTAAAGCCTAGAGTCATTTTTCCTTTCATCAAATAAACAATTTATCCAGGATCAAAATTTCTACCAATATAAATATATCAGTGTATTCATAAAGATATGCACATACATATAAGGATGCATGTGTCCCTCTTGTTTAAATCAGAGTTATGGTAAACAAGAGGATAATCTGATTGATTAAATTTAATCTATCCACCCATAGTTCAATTTAATTCATACAACAAAATTCCATCCATATATGTATTTGTAAGATTTTAACTCTTGATTTCTTGTTGGATTCTCTATGAAGGGTAATTCCTAGAAATAAGGAAATTGTGTTATGATCACTTATAAATGTTTAGTGTAGTGCTTCTGTCCTGAAAATGATATAAGTTTATATCATTTTCTATGTTTGATTTTCTATAAAATCTGCCTTAGATACAAACTCTTTTCTGGAATATTTTCAAGTGAGATATCATGTTCCTAAAGCTTAATTCATTGATGTCATGATGCTATGCTAAATGAAATGCAAATATGAATGAGTTTCCTGAGACCCTGAGGATCCAAAACATGGTTTTAATGGTAAGATGATTTGCTACAAACCAGACTCTTTGTTCTGATATAAGCCATAGGGCTTTGAAATGAATTTGAACAAAACTTTAGTAAAAGGAGTTCAGATTCATGATAAAATGCAAAGGTAACTGATGTGCAAATATTCGAACAAAATATGATTAAACATGCATATATATATATATATATATATATATAAACTATCATGTACATGGCTTTCAACCCCTATAGATACAGATTCTTCCTTTATTCAGGAATGAGGTATAAAACATTTGCATAGCACAAATTGCATTATGAAAACATGTAGACGCATAATACATTTTCCCTATGCCTTTAAACTCTTGTATGCAAATGTCATGATGAAAGAATGAACCATATTGTTTATTGAGACTCAACTATCCAGATTTTTTCAATACTTAATCCTTTTCAAAGACTCAAGATTGACTAATACATTTATAAAATATAACCATCCTATTTATCATAGTATTCTTACTCAGATTTACATACAAAATCATAGGTTAACTTCTTCAACTTTTCAGATAATATCCAGATTTATAAACTCCAGTTACAAGTCAATTCCTTAGCAAAATACTTAGCAAAATATCCATCCATCATTCAGTACTTAATACAGGTGATGATTTAAAAATATCAATACATGCAGATTTCATCTTTTAAGCCCTTATCTAACTAATTTTAGCATGCTATAATCTTCTTCTCAAAGCCTTGCTCCTACTCCTACTTAGTTGCTGCAATCCCTGAAAAAGCATTTGAAGCTGCCCCATATTAAATGAGACACCACATATGCCATTAGCACACTAGGGTCAGACACATGTCTGGTATGAGAAAATCCACTAAAACAATTAGTAAATCAAGTTAAAGTTGAAATATATATAAAAATCAGTATATCCTGCCTTTAGAAAACAAGTAAGTCATAGTGTGCATGTTCTGTGTCAGTGTGCATGTGCACACTTAAATCTTTCTTTCCAGAAACCTTATAAAGATATGGAACATGCATACATTCATACAAATCAGCCATAAATCAAATAAGCATCCATACAAAACAGGGAAATCACCAAAATGAATTAAATCATTTATTCCATACTCAGATTTCATCCAGGAAAACTCTAGTTCCTCCTTATATCAAATTTTCTTACATTGATATATTTATCTATCTTGGTCTCATCTGCAATCATCTGAATCAATGGACACATTGTAATGGACTAATTCACTCCATTACACAAAGATCTCAGGACTTAAACAAGCCATGTGTCAACTTGTATTGCTCAAGAACACAAGTCATTCCTGCAGTGCTCTTGAACCCATTCCTAGTTAGTTTTAAGTTGATAATAACTCTTTTGATTTTTCATGACTGAACCATTCAGTGAATCATTTCACTAAAACAAACATCCATGTCATGGCATTTCATATCATTCATAACCAAACAAAGACAAGTCGGCAATTAAACATAGGTGTCTAATAAATAAGATTCTGCATCTATATATATATGTATACTTGCATTTTAAAAGGGGTATAGGCAACTAACATTGGCTTATGGATTTTGAGAGAGTTTTTCATCTTGCAAACATCTGTGCTTAAGTTAAACTCAGAATGACCAAGTTTCACTGAATCACAAATTTATTTGCTATGTATATGGCTATTTATATTTTTTTTCATTGAATTAGGAGCATCAGCACATAGGCAACCCTATTGCACCCCTAATTCCTTTTTGTCTTAATCCTTAGCACTTATACACAAGTATATTGCAGCTCAACATGTTTATATTCTCTGGGTTATGCCAGAACCAACACTACTTGCCTATATTCATCATTTGATTCTCTGGGTATTCACTTATTTTTTTTCCTAATATTAACATATCAGAGAGATCTAGGTTTATAAAAAGATATTTACTAATAATACTTAGAACTTTCGCATAATATATCAAGCAGAACAACCAAACTAAAGATCAAAGCATTTCCATCTTAGAAATCAAAGAAAGATAACCACATATGAAAATACATTTTAAGAAAGATCAACTTATAAACCGACTGCCTTCATTAGGACTTAGTGCCTTAGATTTTGAGTGAGTTTTCTCACATAGCTCTCTTTCACTTATTAGTTGATTGATAAGCTTCTGCCTTTACCCCCAAACCCTTTTCTTCACTTGTCTTATATATATATGATATATATATTTTTCAAAAGTTATCCGGGAAGAAGAGAAGGCCCATTCTTATCACTGCTTATTTATGCAGGGTCCTTCTAGGGTTTAAGGTGCTAGCTAAAGTCATTTTTGCCCACCCAAAATCATGCCATTTGCATTTAGTTTAAACCCAAAATCCTACCCTCCCCGGCTCAAGTTTGTGGAGAGAAAAGAGGTTTTATCATTTTGGTTATTTTCAGAAATTTGCTTTTCCAGAAAATGCTTTTTCTCTTTTCTAATATCATGCTAAAGGTGTGACTTGATTTCCATTATTTTATCATATTTATATATGCCAAGGATTTTTTCCTAATTCTGCCTATACAAAACATATCACTGGTTTATCTTACTTTTCTATTTTTAGCTTTCACTTAAATAGCATGTGCTTCCCTTATTTATTTATAAAAGGATTGCTCCTTTATACCTTCATTCTTGCTTCTTGCCTATATTTAAAATATATTTGTGTATTTTTATTTTACTGATTTGAACACTTGTGTTTGATTAGCATACATATATGTATATATATATACATATATGTCTTACAGAAATAATTAATACATATATATATGTCTATACATTATTTTTACTGAACACATATGCACATATACACTCAAATACAACCAGTAGCATCCATATATATTTATACATATAGCTTTTAAGGATTTAATCTATTTATCTGTATATATATATATATTTCCATACACATCAACATATGTTCATTCATATCATCCAGGAATTAAGCTCCTATTCATGTGTATTTCCTGTGCATACATGTACACATATAGCTACACCATATCAAGCCATATCAATTCCTTTTCAAAATTAGTTTAAAAATTATTTTAAACTTATTTATATTTTTAAAATAATTTCCTAAAATCTTAGGTCATTACATATACCCCAACTTTTAGAAATTGTGTCCCACAATTTTTCCTAAGCTTAAATCAAATTTAAAGTTAATTCAGAGAACAAATACATTCTCAACCAAATAGATTATTAGTTCTATCACAATAACTAAAAATACATGCATCCAAAAGGAAAAGAAATTAAAAATCAGAATTACCTTTAATCTGAAAATAGATCAGGATAGTTCATCCTAACCTTCTCTTCTAATTCCCATGTGCAATCACTAGGATCAAGACTCCACTGTACCTTCACAAGTTTCAGTGATTTATTTCTCAACTTCTTCACATCCTTTGCCAAAATTCCCACTGGATCCTTTTCATAAATCAAATTAGGATTTATTTGCACTTGGGTTGGGGTCTCAAGAATTTCTGCCTTGTCATGAACCCACCTTCTCAATTGTGATACATGAAAAACATCATGCTTCCCCTGCATGTTTTCTGGTAATTCCAACTTATATGCCAAGGAACCAATTCTTTCCATAATTTTGTATGGCCCAATATATCTTGGGGTTAACTTGCCTTGTTTCCCAAACCTCAGTACATTTTTCATAGGTGAGATTTTGATGAAAACAAAATTTCCTACTTCATATTCCACCTGCTTCCTTTTCATGTCTGCAAATTTCTTTTGCCTGTCTTGAGCTGCTGCAATTCTCCTCCTTACCAGCTCAATTTTCTCTTTAGTTTCTTGTATGTACTCAGGCCCTAAAATAGCTCTTTCTCCTGTTTCTACCCAACATACAGGTGATAAACATGGCTTTCCATATAAGGCTTCAAATGGAGCCATCCCTATGGTGCTTTGATAGCTGTTATTGTATGTAAACTCAGCTAAATGGAGATAATCTTCCCAGTTACCTCCAAAATCCAGTGCACATGCCCTTAACAAGTCCTCTAAAACTTTGTTCACCACCTTAGTCTGCCCATCTGATTGTGGATGGTAGGCAATGCTTAAGCATAATTCACTTCCCATGGCTTCTTGAAATTTTTTCCAGAACCTTGATGTGAAGATGGTATCCCTATCACTCACAATAGTTTTGGGAATGCCATGTAACCTTACCACCTCCTTCATAAATATTTGAGCTAATTTTGGTGCATTCCTTTCTGATTTGACTGGAATGAAATGTGCCACTTTAGTTAGCCTATCTACTATCACCCATATACTTGTGTTTCCTCTTTTAGATCTAGGTAGTCCATCTATGAAATCCATAGATATATCTTCCCATTTCCACTGTGGTATGCTAAGAGGTTGTAACAACCCTGATGGCTTTTGTGTTTCTGCCTTGACTTGTTGGCAAGTCATACATCTTGCAATATATTTGGCTACATCTGACTTCATTCCCTTCCACCAAAAATTTCTTTTTAAATTTTGATACATCTTTGTACTGCCTGGGTGTATGGAGTACTTACTCCTATGATATTCATTCAATATTTCCTCCTTCAACTCCATGTTTTCTGGAACACATATTCTATTCTAGTTTCTTATATAACCATTTTTATCAATATGGTAATTTGTCACTTCTTCCCCTTTTGATATGAGAATTTTCTTCTCCAATAAGTTTGTGTCTTGTTCTTGCATTTTTCCTACCTTCAAAATTAAATCTGATTGCAGAGACATTAAACTCAATTTTCCTTTACTCTTATCACCTTCAACTGGTACCATTTGTACCTTACTACTTGCTTCAATTTCCAAGTCAGTGAGTATAGACAAATCTTTAAATTCTTCCATCATCAACATAGCTATCTTAGCATGTTGTCTACTCAAGGCATCTGCAACTTTGCTTGCTTTACCTGGTGTATAGAGTATGTCTAGATCATAGGCATCTAAGAACTCCACCCATCTATGTTGCCTCATGTTTAAATCTTTTTGTGAAAATAAATACTTTAAAGACTTGTGGTAAGTGTAAAGTTCAAACTTAGTTCCTAACAAATAATGTCTCCAAAGTTTCAAAGCGTAGATCACAGCTGCTAATTCAAGATCATGTGTGACATACCTTACTTCATGGGGTTTGAGTTGTCTGGATGCATATGCAATGACTTGGCCTTGTTGCATCAACACTGCACCCAAGCCAAACCCACTAGCATCAGTGTATACAACAAAATTTTCATTTCCCTGGGGTACTTTCAAGATTGGAGCGTTCACCAATGCCTCCTTCAACTGTTCAAAAGACTTCTCACACTTCTCTGACCAAACAAAAGCTTGATTTTTCCTGGTTAGGTTAGTAAGTGGTGTAGAAATTTTTGAAAAATCTTTCATAAATCTCCTATAATATCCTGCCATCCCCATAAATGATCTTACTTCACTCACTGTGCTAGGCTCTTCCATGCTTGAATAGCTATTACTTTATTGGGGTTCACAGAAATTCCTTTGGCAGAAATGACATGGCCATGGAAATGTACTTCCTCTTTCCAAAATGCACATTTTGAAAATTTTGCCTTTAAATCTTTTTCCCTCAATCTAGACAAAACTAGATGCAAATGACTTTTATGTTCTTCCACTATTTTGGAATAAATTAAAATGTCATCTATAAAAATCAGCACAAATTTGTCTAAATAATCTCTAAAGGTTCTATTCATTAAATCTACAAAGTATGATGGTGCATTAGTCAAGCCAAATGGCATAACCAGAAATTCATACAACCCATACCTAGTGTTAAAGGCAGTGTACTTGATACTTGACTCCTCCACCTTCATTTGATGAAAACCAGATGCTAAATCTAGTCTAGAAAACACTCTTGCCCCAGCTAATTGATCAAAAAGATCATCTATTCTTGGCAATGGATATTTATTTTTGATAGTTACTTTGTTCAATTCTCTATAATCTATACAAAGTCTTAAGGAACCATCTTGTTTCTTAACAAATACCATCGGTGCTCCCCAGCAAGAATTACTTGGTCTGATAAAACCCTTATCTTCTAATTCCTCTAATTGTTTCTTAAATTCCTTTAGTTCATTTGGCCCCATTTTAGTTGGCTTTTTAATCACTAGGCTTGCTCCTGGAACTAAATGAATTTGGAATTCCACTGGTCTATGGTTTGGAACACCCTTAACCTCCCTAAACACATCCAAGTATTCATTGACTATGGGAATTTCATCAATAGTAAGTTCACTGAAATCTTTTTCCAAGTCAATTAAATGATACAATTTCCTTCCCTTAGCTACTTCACACAAAATTGTGATTCTCTGGCCTCTAAAGTTTTGCAATGATATAGTGGATGAATCTAAGTTAATTATGGCTTTAAATTGCCTTAACCAGTCTACCCCCAATATAACACCTATATTTGGGTAGTTTAAAACATATAAATTGGAAATAAAAGTATCTCCTCCTATGTTTAATTCCACATCCACATAAATCATATTTAAAACACTAGAACTCCCCAGTGGACTTTGTATAAGCAATGGAGTTTCAACCAATATGCAATTCAATTTTAGCATTTTAACTAGTTCATAAGAAATCAAAGAGTGAGTTGCCCCAGTATCATATACTACTGCTATGGGTATGGTACAAATAAATAGTGTACCTTCCACTTGACTATGATTTTCAGCATTAATCTCCACTGTGGATTTGCCTTTGCCTTCCAAATTTGCCAATTTTCCTTGCTGTTTATACTCAGGACAGTTTCTCTTCATATGCCCCTCTTTCCCGCATAGATAACACTTGAAAGTTCCTCCTTTTAATTCTGGACATTTTGGTTTGATGTGTCCTTCCTTACCACAGGGTGACACACAATTTTCTTCTTGGTTTCCTTAGCTTTGGTATCTCCAGTGCCTTTGTTACTGGCCTCTTCTTTCTTCTTATCATAAGGGTGATATCTCCCCTTACCCTTCTTAGTGTTATTATTCCAAAAATTCTGAACTTCTCCCTCTCCTTGTCATGCTGCTCCAATTTCAAAGCCAAGTCTATTACTTGATCAAAAGTCCTGTCAGCATAAGGTAACATGGCTCTGCTAAGTCCTGGGTTCAAACCTTTAATGTACCTATCATTTTTGGATGCTTCATCTGCCACTAGCATTGCTCCATATTTGGATAACCCCTCAAACATTTGAGTGTATTCAGTGACATTCAGAGTTCCTTGCCTGAGTCTAATAAATTCTTCGAGTAAAGTGGTCTTAGCTGATGCTGGTACAAATCTTGCCTCCAACATCTCCTTGAATTGATTCCAAGTGATTTCATTCTCATTTCTCCCTGTAATGATTACTTCCCACCAGCTTAAAGCTACTCCTTTCAGCTGTCTTGAAGCCACTTGCCTCTTCCTTTGATCATCAAGCTGCATGTCATTGAAAATCCTATCCAATGTTCTCAACCATGCTTGAATTTCCATAATACTTTCTGTCCCTTCAAAGCTTTTGCCTCCTAAATGAGTATAACTCTTGAGTAATTTTGAGAGCTATTAATGGGGATTTTCTTGCCTTTGTCCTGCCCCATCCCTAAATGCTCTCACCAAATCTTGTAGATTGACCATTGGTGGTGCATTGGAGGATCCTGCTCCCTAATTTGGTGGTCTTCCTACCATAGTTGGCTAATAATAATTTACATAGGTAGTTAGTTTTTTTTATAATGTCTAACTCAGACTTGATCATCCAGTGATCAATCCCTACAAAATATTTTACTTATATTTTGTTTCTTAAGTTTTTAGTTTCATAGAAGGATTTGATTTCAATTTTCAACTATGTTTTAGTAACATAGCTCTGATACCAAATGAAATGACCCTCTCTTTCTATACCTTAATTTGTAAGGAATTTTTTTTAACATAGATATATATACATATATTTATTATCATATATATATTTCTGAAGCCTAGAGTCATTTTTCCTTTCATTAAATAAACAATTTATCGAGGATTAAAATTTCTACCAATATAAATATATCAGTGTATTCATAAAGATATGCACATACATATGAGGATGCATGTGCCCCTCTTGTTTAAATCAGAGTTATGGTAAACAAGAGGATAATCTGATTAATTAAATTTAATCAATCCACCCATAGTTCAATTTAATTCATACAACAAAATTCCATCCATATATGTATTTGTAAGATTTCAAATCTTGATTTCTTGCTGGATTCTCTATGAAGGGTAATTCCTAGAAACAAGGAAATTGTGTTATGATCACATATAAATGTTTAGTGTAGTGCTTCTGTCCTGAAAATGATATAAGTTTATATCATTTTCTATGTTTGATTTTCTATAAAATCTGCCTTAGATACAAACTCTTTTCTGGAATATTTTCAAGTGAGATATCATGTTCCTAAAGCTTAATTCTTTGATGTCATGATGCTATGCTAAATGAAATGCAAACATGAATGAGTTTCCTGAGACCCTAAGGATACAAAACATGGTTTTAATGGTAAGATGATTTGCTACAAACCAGACTCTTTGTTCTGATATAAGCCATAGGTCTTTAAAATGCATTTGAACAAAACTTTAGTAAAAGGAGTTCAGATTCATGTTAAAATGCAAAGGAAACTGATGTGCAAATATTCGAACAAAATATGTTTAAACATGCATATATATATATAAACTATCATGTACATGGCTTTCAACCCCTATAGATACAGATTCTTCCTTTATTCAATAATGAGGTATAAAACATTTGCATAGTACAAATTGCATTATGAAAACATGTAGACGCATAATACATTTTCCCTATGCCTTTAAACTCTTGTATGCAAATGTCATGATGAAAGAATGAACCATATTGTTTATTGAGACTCAACTATCCAGATTTTTTCAATACTTAATCCTTTTCAAAGACTCAAGATTGACTAATACATTTATAAAATATAACCATCCTATTCATCATAGTATTCTTACTCAGATTTACATACAAAATCATAGGTTAACTTCTTCAACTTTTCAGATAATATCCAGATTTATAAACTCCAGTTACAAGTCAATTCCTTAGCAAAATACTTAGCAAAATATCCATCCATCATTCAGTACTTAATACAAGTGATGATTGAAAAATATCAATACATGCAGATTTCATCTTTTAAGCCCTTATCTAACTAATTTTAGCATGCTATAATCTTCTTCTCAAAGCCTTGCTCCTACTCCTACTTAGTTGCTGCAATCCCTGAAAAAGCATTTGAAGCTGCCCCATATTAAATGAGACACCCCACATGCCATTAGCACACTAGGGTCGGACACATGTCTGGTATGAGAAAATCCACTAAAACAATTAGTAAATCAAGTTAAAGTTGAAATATATATATAAATCAGTATATCCTGCCTTTAGAAAACAAGTAAGTCATAGTGTGCATGTTCTGTGTCAGTGTGCATGTGCACACTTAAATCTTTATTTCCAGAAACCTTATAAAGATATGGAACATGCATACATTCATACAAATCAGCCATAAATCAAATAAGCATCCATACAAAACAGGGAAATCACCAAAATGAATTAAATCATTTATTCCCTACTCAGATTTCATCCAGGAAAACTCTAGTTCCTCCTTATATCAAATTTTCTTACATTGATATATTTATCTATCTTGGTCTCATCTGCAATCATATGAATCAATGGACACATTGTAATGGACTAATTCACTCCATTACACAAAGATCTCAGGACTTATACAAGCCATGTGTCAAATTGTATTGCTCAAGAACACAAGTCATTCCTGCAGTGCTCTTGACCCCATTTCCTAATTAGTTTTAAGTTGATAATAACTCTTTTGATTTTTCATGACTGAACCATTCAGTGAATCATTTCACTAAAACAAACATCCATGTCATGGCATTTCATATCATTCATAACCAAACAAAGACAAGTAGGCAATTAAACATAGGTGTCTAATAAATAAGATTCTGCATCTATATATATATATATATATATATATATATATATATATATATATATATACATGCATTTTAAAAGGGATATAGGCAACTAACATTGGCTTATGGCTTTTGAGAGAGTTTTTCATCTTGCAAACATCTGTGCTTAAGTTAAACTCAGAATGACCAAGTTTCACTGAATCACAAATTTATTTGCTATGTATATGGCTATTTATTTTATTTTTCATTGAATTAGGAGCATCAACACATAGGCAACCCTATTGCACCCTTAATTCCTTTTTGCCTTAAGCCTCAGCACCTATACCACTACACCATAACAGCCATTTCGTAACACTTATTTTTTTCATTTGCCAACACTTATTTGTGTTGTATATTAATCACAACAATAAGCGTTGCTAAGCAAGAAATGTGTGACCAAAAATACACGTGTATAATTTTTTTTATTGTTAACACATATTTGCGTTGGAAAACCCGGTGAAATTGAAATTTGCTGAATGTTGTTGGGCTAAAAAAGTAAATGAGCCTCCGTTGTCTTCCTAGTCCTAATCCCCAACTTCTCAACGTTATTCATTCATGCGAATTCGATTTCGCCAATTCGATTTCCGTAGCCCTAATCTCCTTCAGCCAATTCGAATTCGACCTCTCTCCTTCACGCGAATCAGCCTCTCCTTCAGGCGAATCGGTCTCGACTTCAGGCGTATCGGCCTCAACTTCGACCACAACTTCAGTCAAAATTTCTACATGCACTCAACGATTATTTGATGCCACATGCTTTTCATCTTGCAATGTTATGTGTCTTAAAAACTATAAGATGTCGCCTTCAGTTATTGCAATCCTTCTAGGTGGAAGCAGTAGATGGTTTTGTTCTTTTCCTAAGCTTAGGATACAACAGAGGTATATGTCTTTCCTTCTGTTCTTAATATACTCTCTAAGTATATTGAAGCACACTAAATATTGATATCGGCTGATATCTTGGGAACCAATACAGTTCGATTGTCCATGTTAAAATTAATGCTACTACATTCATTCGGTTTTTTGGGGTAAGAGAAGAAGATAAAGATACATAATGAAGTATGAATATGAATGACTGAAATTGTTGATAGGATGAATATTAATGACTGAAGAATAATTAGGCCCTAAATTGGCTCTGATTCATAATGAAGTGGCTCTGAAGTGACTGAAACATTATGTGAATGATACTACTGCATGATATTGTGTAATGGAATGACTGAGCAACATGCTAGTTGGGGAGCTGAGATGTCATAGGGAAAAGCTCATGTGCAATGGAGCTGGTTCCATACCTGTATACGACCATGAGGCGTATTAGGTCTGTGCAATAAGGGGAGTGAAAATATTGAACTAGATTTACGATAAAAGTCAGAACTGAATTGTTGAGGTGAGCTTTCGACTGAGTGAAACTACGAAAGAACATGTGCATGTAGAGAATGCAGGATTGCTGAACTAAGATGAACTCTAGCCAGTCGAAGATGTTGAGAGTGAAATGGAGTTAAAAAAATTATTAGGCTACAATAGCAAAGTGAACTCTGGCCAGTCGAAGCTGATGTGCATGAACAAGCTACAATAGGTGAAGAGCTTCAGTCTGAGCGAAGCATATGTGCATGAAATCAATACATAATTCAGTCTGGATGCATGTGAGGAACTCTGACCAATATGTTTATTGAATGAATTGCACTAAAACAGACTGCCATAATAGAAGTAGTTTCAGCTAGTAAGGAAGTGAAACTGAGAATCTAAGTATCCAGGAAACTGGCGGAGAAATGAGTATTCGAATTGAAGGGATCCAAGAATCTGAGAGTGCAGTGTGCATCCAAAGTAAAGGAAGAGTAGTAGTGTGTTCAAGAGCCGTGATTGACAAGTGTGCTAAAGGTATGAAAATTATTGTAATTTATTCATGTTGACGTCCAATGATTCTCATATTGACATTCTAGAGTAGTTAATCATTGATTTTCGCTATATTCAGTTTCCAGTTCAATATGTAAGTTTTGAACTATTATAATTTATGTGAACGATTCACTTCCTTAACTAAACATGTCTCTTAACCTATTCATAGATGGAAACATGACAAGCATACATGATATTTCGGAACAAGGTCCGAGAGAGATTTACTGAACATGAATAAGTTTGTATTTTTGTTGCAGACAAGACATGAATCAAAGACGACAGAAGCTAGTCGAGTGGATACAAAGAGTACCACCACTATAGTTATAAGACAAGGTTCAAAACAGGGTACAAGAGCAGCGTCTGAAGTAAAAAAAAGGTATACAAAAAGATAAGTTACGTTTTTTAATCTCTTCTTAAGTGACTTTTACATCTTAAGTTAGTTTGTGACTTTTACATCTTAAGTTTACTTAAGAAAACTCATCTTAGTTCAGCAATCCTGCATTCTTTACATGCACCTTATGTCGTTAAATTTTGGTGTTGCAAATTAAAGTACCATCCAATTTTTGGAGTCCGAGTATTGTGTTTTTTCTTCTTTATACGTCGCAAATTACACTTGTATCTATAGAAGTTCTTTAACTTTAATCTCTTGAATTTTGCTATATTTCATAGATGATCATGCTATTCTAGAAACCAAAACTGGAACAGTGAAGCAAAGATTCATGGATGATAAATCATATAATATTATTTTACCAATATTATGTTATCACGCCATACTCATAGACCTATAAAATAAATAAGTACGAAATGTGCACGATATGTCACTATTATTAGTTATAGTAAAAAAAATTAACTAAGTTTGATAAGCATTAACAAAGTTTATAAAAATTAGCTCTGTTTATGATAATAATAATAATAATAAACAACAGTTTGAGTAAATTAACTAATTTTTATAAAAATTAACAAGTTTATAACAATAGTTTGAATAAATTAACTAATATTATATTATGCCAGGTATTTTTGTACATTATTTAAACTGTAGACCCTTGCAGGTATTTTGTACATTATTAGTATGCGTTCATAAACTGCTGTGAACCAATACTTTGTATGTAAAGTTCCTTTAGCACCCATACTGTTTCTTACTTTTCATATGAAACGAAATGAATGTTTATGCTTTCATTGGCAGGTGTAAATTGCTTGAAATTACAGATGGCTCAAGCGACTGGATCGCGAAGCATCATTCTTCAAGTTCAACATCAATAGTAAATTTCTTTTTCTTTCTTCGTGCCATTTTGTTTACTAATTTAATTTTTTTTTGTATTTCGAGAATTTAGTCTCGGTTGATTATAACAAGCAATTAGGTTATTATAGTATGTGTTTCAAAATTAGAATTTATTTTCTATTTTATTTGCCAATCAACAACAATAAACTAGTTTATAAATTAATAATAATACTTTTCTAAATCAATTTTGAATTCATGGAAAAGTTTATTGTGTTTGAGGTTGAACTTTGAGATATAGTTTGATTTTATAATATAGAAAGAAATAACTTTTTTGAAATATGATTTTTGTAAAGAATATAAAGAAACGTTGTTGAAATATTAAAGTTTGAAATATATTTTGAAACATAATTTGAAATATGATTTTTTTACTTCGAAATAACCTTAAGATAGGATTTTTGAAATATGAATATGAAATATAGTTTAAAATATCATTTTTGAACTTTGAAATAACTTTGAGATATGATATCTGAAGTATGCATATGAAAAAAATATGAAGAAATATAATTTGATTTTTATAAGATATAAAGAAAAATATTTTTTGAAATGTAATTTTTATAAAGTTTATGAAGAAATATAGTTTGAGATATCAAAGTTTGACATATAGTTTAAAACATGATTTTGAAACATAATTTTTAAACGTGAAATGACTTTAAAACATGATTTTTTGCCGGACGTAGCAAGTACTAAAACCAAGTAGGATATGATATGAATAATACATTGTCATAGACTCACAACATAGAGCTAAATTCCAAAACATAGAAATATTTATGCTGAATAATACTGCAAGACGAAAAATAAGTCACTAACTGATCTTATGCTTTGCTGATTGCATCTAAACAACATCTTCTAAGAAGTTCCTCGCCATACTTTATAGATTCAGGAAACATGTATGGCTTGGTGAGGAGGATGAGAAGTTTTTTCTTTTTCTTTCTACAACTTAAATTTTGGTCATTTAAGATGCTATGTCATCTTCTAGACTCCTTTTGCATACATCAACCGACAGAACAATACCCTTTTGTATTTAGACTAGTGTACGTTAGTCATAATTTCATAGCTCGAGATCTATCCCAATTTTTTTTCATTTAGGTTTGTATTTAATGGGACTTACTATTAGCATTTAATATTTCCTTAGCAGCTGTCTATTTCAAGATTGGTAAGCAACACAATGGCTTATATGTCATGTAGCATTTTCTTAGATGAACATGCTAAAGGATTGTATCCTTGTTGGCATATGTATGCTCCCAAGACGGGTTCAAAAATGTATCAACATTTGTTGTTACCATTATTAGAAATTAGAATACAAACTGTTAGAAGTGTAGTCTGATAGTACAATGCATCACTGTTATTTTTGTACAATTAAGTGGTTTAAATTTGTTTCTACTAATTTTACATGAATAATTTCTTCCTGAACTAACAACTTACTTTTATTTTTGTTTTTTTACTAAAGACGGAGAACATAAATATTATCAAAAATAAAACAAGAACTCAGACATTGATTTAGAAAACTTACCCTACTATATCTACCAAATTTTGCATCTGTTACTCCACCTTTTCTTTATTCTAAGCGAGGCAATCTACAAAAATGTACTAGGTGAAGTTTTTTCACTGCAGTTTCATTTTTGTAGTGAATAATCACTCATCAGAATAACTGTTAAATGGATAAAGAAAAAAAAGGAAAATATGAAAAGAAAACTAGAGTAAATACATCATTGTTTTGGTTTTTTAAATAAACTAATGTTTCTCCATGATATTTATGTCAATGTCTCATCTAGTTGTCATCAATATTATTGTATGGTTTCCTTTTATCGCAGATTTTTTTTGTCAACTAATTTTATTTTTTTGATGAAAGGCATTAGTCAGATGGTCAGTGATTAAATACTATACACATACATCTCTTGTATCATGCATATCTTTCTTCCTGCAATCTGTAGGTCATACATTCTTATCAAGCTGAATCCAATGTCGAGCTTAACTTGTCTACTGGAGATTATGTTGTTGTAAGAAAGGTAATTCGTCTTGACATTTTCTTAATCCTGCTATTCTTAGTATTATATAAGTTTTTGGTTACTTTTATTATCATTGTCCTTTTAAATATTGTATTATATGTTATTTCTCATCTGTTTTTCTTCACGTTTTGAGTAATTCATCATCATTTAGTGCTCAAGGCTTCCGCTTGAGCGGGGTTTGAGGTGGGCAAGTTGTATGCAGTCTTACCCTATTACTAGAGAGACTGTTTCCAAAACTTGGTCAGTAAACCAAACATTTAGAAAAAAAGAATTTAATGTTACGTGAATAAAAGGCACAATAGACCGACATATTCAAAGCACATTGTACTGCATATAACATGCCCAATTGTACACTGCCTTATTGAGGTGCAAACTTCAAAACAAAAGAGGGGGGGAGGAAAAAAAGGGAAGAATAAGGGAAGTAAAAAGGAACTGGAGCAAATCTCATAATCTGTTCACGTCCAACCAACACCATTTCTTCGTTGCAGATTTTGAAAAGTTAAACTAAAATAGTTCTATTAGCCAGTGACTGATTTCCTTTAGCTATAGGCTTATGTGTTGGTTTTGACAGGCTCTTTACGAGGTTTCTACAAACAAATGACAAGAAAAATTCACAGAGAACACAATTGAGGTGACGGTTTTATTTTATTATTCAATTTGAGAGAGATATTACAATGTACACAATGCCTGGGGATTTAAACAAAAGAAATTGCAGAAAAATAGGATCTACCTACTACTTCCTAAAGACCAGGTATCACAACTATCACATGGCCTTGATTTATTCTTCCTACTTAAAAATAGACGTGAAATCAAAATTAAAATAAAACTTCTGAATTATTTTAACATTCTCCCCTTAATTCAGAATTGGTGATTGGCCTCACTCCAATCAGGTCTCGCATTTCTTCATATTTCACTCTTGCCATTGTTTTCGTGAGGATGTCTGCTTTCTGCTTCGTGCCACATACATGACTTACTATTATCTCCCCATTTTCGACACATTCTCTAATGAAGTGATACCTTATATTTATGTGCTTGCTACGCCCATGGAACACCGGATTTTTCATCAAATCAAGAGCTGAGCGATTATCAACGAACAATGCTACAGGTGGCACCTTTTGCCCAGTTATTTCAGTAAGAAGTCGACGAAGCCAAATACCTTGACAAGCTGCCATGGTTGCAGCCATAAACTCTGCTTCACACGATGATAAGGCTACACTTCGTTGCTTCTGTGAGGCCCATGTTATCAGGTTGCCATTCATGTAGAATGCTGTCCCACCTGTACTCTTCCCATCATTCATGTCTTTTCCAAAATCACTATCAGAGTACCCTGTGAGAATAACTCTGTTTTCTCCTCTGGTATATGTCAAGCCGTAACTAAGTGTACCCTTTATGTATCTAAGTATCCCTTTCACTGCTTGAAGATGTTTCACAGTTGGTTTTTCCATAAAGCGACTGACTACACCAACTATGAATGAGAGATCAGGACGTGTGTGTGTTAGATACCTGAGTGCACCAACAATACTTCTGTACTCAGTGGGGTCTACCAGTTCTCCTTCTTCATCCTTAGACAGCTTTAACTTGTGCTCCATTGGACTTCTTGTGGCATTGCAGTCCATCATCCGAGTCTTGTGTAGGATGTTCTTTGCATAAGCTTCTTGTTTCAGTGTTATTCCTGTCTCATGTTGGCTAACTTCGATCCCCAAGTAGTAAGTCAACAAGCCAAGGTCACTCATTTCGAATTTGGCTTTCATCTCCACCTTGAATTCCTTTATGTCATTAGAACAATTACCAGTGACCAGCAAGTCATCAACATATACCCCTACTATCAAAATACTTCCTTTTTTCTTCCTTGTATACACTGAGTACTCTTGATAGCACCTTGTGAACCCCAAACTCTTCAGGTATTTATCTAGACAAGCATTCCAGGCTCTGGGTGCTTGTTTTAATCCATACAGAGCCTTTGAGAGCTTGTACACTTTGCTTGCTTCGTTTCTTTTCTCGAACCCTTCAGGCTGCATTACATACACTTCCTCTTCCAATCTTCCATTCAAGAAGGCTGATTTCACATCAAGATGGTGCACCCACCATCCACTCGACCCTGCAAGCGCTAAAATCACACGTACCGTCTCAATTCTTGCTACCGGGGCGAAGACTTCATCATAATCGATCCCCTGTTTCTGTACATACCCTTTTGCCACAGTTCTCGCCTTATACTTCAAGATTCTTCCATTTGGGTCTCTTTTCACCTTGTAGACCCACTTTAGGCCAATCGCTTTTCGCCCTTTTGGGAGTTCGACGAGCTTCCAAGTATTATTCCTTTCAATTGAAGACAGTTCTTCCTTCATCGCGTTGACCCAGTCACTTTTGTCTTTTGCTTCTTGGTATGTGTTTGGTTCTTCTGCATCTTGGATCATCTGTAGTTGCTCGGTATTTTCATACAGATTTGACAAGAGTCGATAGCGCTTTGGGGCTCCTCCACCTGTGGAGCTTGAGGCGGAATTTGGAGTGATCGGTGAATTGGGTGTAGCGGGTGAAGTGGGCGAGTTGGGCGTACCCGGCTGGTTTATGGGTGTACTTTGTGGACTCGCTTGGGAGCCCAACAGAGAGTTAATGGGCTGCTCTTCTCCGGTCGAGTTGCTTTCACTATATGATGACTCATGGTTGTTTTGTGGAGTGTAGGGTTCCGGGTCAATCTCTTCTTCCTGAAACTCATCCAAATCAAAGCCTTCGACTGTGAAGCTCATGCCTGGAATCGCTTTGATCTTGGTTGTCTTCTCCCAATTCCAAGTTTGATCTTCCTCAAATACCACATCCCTACTCACATACATCGATCCTGTGTCAGGATCCAACAATCTATGAGCTTTAGACCCCTTTTCGGTTCCAAGATACACGACCCTTTTGCTTCTATCTTCCAATTTCTTTAGGTGATTCTTAGCAATTTTCATGTGAGCAGTACACCCAAACACTCTCAAATGACCAACATGTGGCTTTCTTCCAGTCCACATCTCATATGGAGTAGCATCCTTTAGTGCTTTTGTACTCACCCTGTTTAGTACATAAACAGCATGATTCACAGCCTCTCCCCACAATACATTTGGCACATTCATCATTTTCATGCAGCTTCTAACCATCTCCAGTACTGATCGATTTCGCCTCTCCACTACGCCGTTCTGTTGTGGAGAGTAGGGTGAGGTGTAGTGTCGATCGAGCCCAGTGTTACTGCAATACGTGGTGAATTGATTCGAAAGAAACTCTCCACCACGGTCTGTTCTAAGAACCTTCATCTTCTCCCCTATTTCTATTTCAACCTTTGTTCTGAAATTCTTGAATGTTTGAAAGGCTTCATCTTTTGTCTTCAATAGATACACCCACATAACCCTGCTGTAATCATCAACAAGTAACATGAAGTATTGATTACCAGCAGGTGTTGGTGGTGAGATTGGTCCACACAAGTCACCATGGACAAGCTCCAATCTTTTCTTTGCCCTGAAGCTTGTACTTGATGGGAACGAATAACGGGACTGTTTCCCCATGAGGCAGCCTTTACAAGGTTTTGATGGAACCTCAATTTTGGGAATTCCTTCAATTTGACCCCTGTCAGACATCAATTTTAGTGAGGTAAAGTTCACATGACCTAACCTTGTGTGCCACAACCATGTTGGATCTCTTATTTCAGTAATCAAGCATCTTGAATTGGCTTCTTCAAGTTCTATTTTGTAGAGCCGATTTGGCGATCTTCTGACTTTCATCACCAGTTTCCCTGTTGCATCATGAACCCACAAAAATGGGTCCTTGATCTTGATTTCATCGCTTCCCTCTGCTAACTGTCCCAAACTTATTATGTTGCTACATAAGTCTGGAATGTAGTAGACTTTATCAAGCTTCCGATATTCACCATTCTTACATTGAAACACGATTGAGCCTTTGCCTTCAATCCTCACCTTTGATTCATTCCCAAACTTCACGGAACCCTGAACTGTTTTGTTCAGATCACGAAACTTATCTTTATCACCAGTCATGTGATTACTGGCTCCTGTGTCAAGATACCAAATACTTGATCCCCTCACCTCATCTCCTCGCGTTCTCAGTTCCGGGAATACATTTTCTTCATTTAAGAACACTTCACCAACCTCTCCACCATTGTCAACCGATGCTAACAGGAGTGCTGGCTCATTGTCATCTTGTTCTCGAATCAAGTTGTTCTCATGGCTTCTTTCACGTCTTGGGTTTGTACACTCCGCTGCATAGTGACCATATTCCTGACAGTTGTAGCATTGAACCCTGCTCTTATCTTGATTATTTGATGTGCCACGCCCTCCATCTTTCTGGTAGTGTGATCCTCCTCTTCCACGAGTCCCACGACCACCATTACTTCTACCTCTTCCTCTGCCTCGTCCACGTGAGCCTCCAAACCCTCCTCGATTCGATTTAGATTTGGAGTCTCCCTCTGTCTTCTTCTTGTTTCTCTCTGACCATTCTTGATAAGTCAAGAGGAGCTTTCTTTCCTCGTTATCGCCATGCCCCTTCATTCTTTCTTCGTGAGCCTTCAATCTCCCGATCACTTCTTCCACTGTCATTGTGTCCAAGTTCCCAAATTGCTCAAGAGTTGAGGCAATCTGAAGAAACTTGGATGGTACTGCCCTAAGTAGCTTCTTCACCACGTAGGCTTCATCCACCGTATCCCCCAAGGTACGCATGGTACTGACAATGTTGCTCACTTTCACAGCGAACTCGTCCACTCCTTCAGATTCTTTCATGTTCAGTGATTCAAACTCAGCCTTTAGGGTTTGAATCCTCGCCGTCCTCACTCTATCTGTCCCCATGAACATCGTTTTTAAAGCCTCCCAAGCTTCTTTAGCTGTTTTCTTCTCAGCTAATGATAAAAGCAAATCTTCTGGTATCCCTTGATAGATGGCCGCCAATGCCATCTTATCCTTCTTCACCTCCACAACGGTGTTTGATGTTCTGGGTTCCACTGCATCCCAAACTCCTTGGGCTTGCATGAATACGCGCATCTTGATCGCCCAAGCTGCATAATTGTTTCTTGATAGCATCGGATAGTGGAGTGTAATTTGACCATCTTTCTCGCCATTGCCATTGCTTCCTGCCATCTCTTCACGAGATTGATATTAGGGCATGCACCAACCTCGCTCCGATACCAGAATGTTGGTTTTGACAGGCTCTTTACGAGGTTTCTACAAACAAATGACAAGAAAAATTCACAGAGAACACAATTGAGGTGACGGTTTTATTTTATTATTCAATTTGAGAGAGATATTACAATGTACACAATGCCTGGGGATTTAAACAAAAGAAATTGCAGAAAAATAGGATCTACCTACTACTTCCTAAAGACCAGGTATCACAACTATCACATGGCCTTGATTTATTCTTCCTACTTAAAAATAGACGTGAAATCAAAATTAAAATAAAACTTCTGAATTATTTTAACATTATGTAGCCATAGTTATAGTTCTCAATGATCATTTCTTCACCTTTCCAGGAAAGTACTTCCTTGCACCATTTGAATAATAGTTTCCTGTATAAAATTTTACAACCTGTATAGTTTTTATTTAATCTTCTTAGGACTATATAATTTTATAGGTGTCTGTCTGGCAATGGATGGGCAGAGGGAGAATGTAAGGGAAAAGCTAGATGGTTTCCTGTAAAATACATTGACAGACGTGAACGTGTACTTGCACGTAAAGTAATAGATACACTTCATTGATCGGGTGCTTCAGGTTCCCTTTAAATCTATATAGCATATGTAAAATTGCCATGCCAGTTCCTATAGTTGTCTTGTTATTCTGTTCTAGTATTCTAGAGTTTTGACATCATTTTGTCAGCTCTTACGAATCAAACATTTACTCGTATAAATAATTTTTCGTGGAATATTTTTGTCAGTTTCCCCTGCGTTTTCTTGTTAAGAGTGTTATTTTTTTTCCAAGGAACAGTTTAGTTTAATATCCACGTCATATTCTTTAAGCAGACTTTAAAATACAATAAATATAGCAAAAACTGATATGTTTGTCAAATACAATGAAGTTCGATGCCAATACAAAGTTTTGAAGACTGATTTTACTGAGATGGAGAATACTAAATGGAATTTGAGCAATAATTTGAAAATCATATCTGCATCTCCGCACATTCTTGGATAGGATTGTCAATGGTCGCATACGGATAGTGATATATCCGTATCTGAATCCAAAATCATTTGTTGCTTTGTCCAAAGGCAGGCACTGATAAAGGTATCGGTTAAGAAAAACAATTCAATTTTCGAAAACATCAAAATATTTTCAATAACAGTTGTAATGCCTTTATGCGATACTTTTTCTTGTATATTCTCTATGTTCAAATATGCTATTGAATTATTGATGATTATTGCTGTCCGGTTCAAGAAACTGAAAAAGAAAAATATGCCAATACTGATGATTAGAATCACCTTTTCCAGTACACATTGTAAATTTTGAGATATTGAGAATATATTTTACTACACATTATTTTATATAATTAATTATTAATTTGTTTCCCCAGACATTTTACTATCGACCAATCTTGTGCTTATGAACTATAAACTTTTTTTTGTCCAGTTTATTTACCTATCTATACATAGGTAAGATAACACTGCTTGTCTTTTACCTTCTCATGGCCTGTCGTTTACACGGAAAATTTCATTTTCAGGTGTCGGCTTAAGTACAGACTGCAGAGAACAATGGACCAACTGATCTATGGAATCGATGACTAATTTGCAGAATTAATGGAGACAGCATTGAACTATGATTTTATATAATTAATTATTGACTTAATGCATATTTAGGAGACCACGAATTCTTGATATAAGATGTTTTAACTGTTATTCTGTTTGCATGCATAATCAATCTGTTTTTACGTACCGAAACTGCTTGGTGTGAGGAAGCCTTTGTTTGCCTTTACCGTCTACTTTATCATCATCATACAGCAGAGACAAATCTGATGGCAGTTCATTATCTCTTTCTCCGTGCTGCAGATACCACCGAGGCAATTTGAGTTAACAGACTTCGGGTCAACTTTTTATATCGATATTTCCTTATGCCTGCCAAGAACGCAAGCAGCTCCAAAACAATGGCAAATGCGCATATTCCATAACCCCAAACTCTACCTTTAGTATCTTGTATGTAGACTAGTATAGTTACAGCTAGCAGTGAACCAATAGTGATGACAAATATGAACCAACAAAAGAACTTGTTCCTATGTTTCTTTTCCAGGGGATTGGATTCATCGAATTGGTCTGAACCGAAACCGAAAACACCGGTTTTTATACCACCAGTGCCTAAAGCTGTCACATACATGCTTGTGTATAGAATTCCCGTTTGCATTCCATTTGCAGGAACACAGTTGGAAATGTTTGTGCAACTTGGTGGACGTAGTTCAGTATAATAATGTAGATGGTCAGATTAAGTGTTATAACTTCTCATTGTTTGCAAATCTGTTTTGATGCACAATGTATACTTTAAAATTTACGCTTTCAAGTAAACTGTTAGCGATTTAATTTCATTCATCACCTTGATTACTATTTGTCATTCTTTTTAGTATAAATTTCGATTTAATATGATATTGAATGCATGTAGGTACTTATAGAAGAAGTAGAAGAAAAGAGGAAATTGGATGGTACAAGCTATGTGAATTTTCCGATGGAGACTTCGTTAGATGGCTAGAGTTTCGTATTTGGTATTTGTAGACTTTAACCATGAACTAGTCTTATCTCTTGTTATTACAATTGGTATTAGTATGGAATTGGTAGATTATGTATTGATAACTTAATTATGTGTTGAACTTCTCTTTTGTTAACCGATACTCGATTTTATTATTGATTATGGATATTGTTTATTGATATTGATTGAGTTATAATTTTCTAAATTAAGATAATATATTATATTAGATATAGTCTACATTATATCTTTTAACATTCAAACCATTATATCTTTCAACATTCACGTTACTGATAAGTGTTTATTTGTTTGTATTTATTTGTAACGCTTATAAGCGTTGTAAGATTTTTTTTTCTCCAACGCTTATAAGCGTTGGAAGATACCGTTTTCCAACGTTTATAAGCGTTGGAAGATATTGTTTCCCAACTCTTATAAGCGTTGGCAAAAAAATCTTCCAACGTTTATAAGCGTTGCAAATAAATGCCCACGCCCCTATAGCGACACAAATAAGTGTTACTGAAATTTTTGGCAACGCTTATACTCGTTGGGAATCCTCTGTTTTGGTGTAGTGACACAAGTATATTGTAGATCAACATGTTTATATTCTCTGGGTAATGCCAGAACCAACACTACTTGCCTATATTCATCATTTGATTCTCTGGGTATTCACTTATTTTTTTTCCTAATATTAACATATCAGAGAGATATGGGTTTATAAAAACATATTTACTAATAATACTTAGAACTTTCACATAATAGATCAAGCAGAACAACCAAACTAAAGATCAAAGCATTTCCATCTTAGAAATCAAAGAAAGATAACCACATATGAAAATACATTTTAAGAAAGATCAACTTATAAACTGGCTGCCTTCATTAGGACGACTTAGTGCCTTAGATTTTGAGTGAGTTTTCTCACCTAGCTCTCCTTCACTTCTTAGTTGATTGATAAGCTTCTGCCTTTACCCCCAAACCCTTTTCTTCACTTGTCTTATATATATATGATATATATATTTTTCAAAAGCTATCCGGGAAGAAGAGAAGGCCCCTTCTTATCACTACTTATTTATGCAGGGTCCTTTTAGGGTTTAAGGTGCTAGCTAAAGTCATTTTTGCCCACCCAAAATCATGCCATTTGCATTTAGTTTAAACCCAAAATCCTACCCTCCTCGGCTCAAGTTTGTGGAGAGAAAAGAGGTTTTATCATTTTGGTTATTTTCAGAAATTTGCTTTTCCAGAAAATGCTTTTTCTCTTTTCTAATATCATGCTAAAGGTGTGACTAGATTTCATTTATTTTATCATATTTATATATGCCAAGGATTTTTTCCTAATTCTGCCTATACAAAACATATCACTGGTTTATCTTACTTTTCTATTTTTAGCTTTCACTTAAATAGCATGTGCTTCCCTTATTTATTTATAAAAGGATTGCTCCTTTATACCTTCATTCTTGCTTTCTGCCTATATTTAAAATATATTTGTGTATTTTTATTTTACTGATTTGAACACTTGTGTTTGATTAGCATACATATATGTATATATATGTCTTACAGAAATAATTAATACATATATATATATGTCTATACATTATTTTTACTGAACACATATGCACATATACACTCAAATACAACCAGTAGCATCCATATATATTTATACATATAGCTTTTAAGGATTTAATCTATTTATCTGTATATATATATATATATATATTTCCATACACATCAACATATGTTCATTCATATCATCCAGGAATTAAACTCCTATTCATGTGTATTTCCTAGGCACACATGTACACATATAGCTACACCATATCAAGCCATATCAATTCCTTTTCAAAATTAGTTTAAAAATTATTTTAAACTTATTTATATTTTTAAAATAATTTCCTAAAATCTTGGGTCATTACAATCACTCAATTTGTCGACTAAATCTTTTGAAAAGGTTAAAAATGTTGTTTTAAAACTTTAAATGCTATAAAATAAGATATAGTTGTGATTATGACCTATCTTTGGTAGGAGAGTGATGTAGTTTTAACTTTGTTCATTTTATGTTGTAACCCTTGTTGACATAATGAAAGAAATATTTTTATATCCTAATTCTTGTTTTTGCTTAGTTTTAATAGGAAAAACAGTTAACAGTCGTACATGCCCTTACAGACTCTCACTCTCAGCTGATTGATTTTAAAAATAGGTTGGTTGCTAATTTTGAACAAAGGAGTTCTTCTAAAGATGCCCGTGCTATCAAATTCCTAGATAATATGAAAGTGCAGGAATGGCATAGGATGTTCCTATTTCATAGAGTGGTTGTGTGACGCCCTACCTCTATACTCATGCTAGCCAAGGACACTACAGGGTAATGTCGTCAACTAGCACGGAGAATAAGGCTGCTGAGGAGCGACCATCTGTATAATTGCATTGTGCGAGTACCGATATGCCAGATAGAAATATAACTTTTCATCTCAAGAGGAAAATCCGACATACCAATACAAACTCAAAGCTACTACACAGTGGCTATATTGACTTCAGAAACAAAAATAGAAATAAACATAACACAAATCAGTCACAGACAATTCATATCACAAAGGCGGAAATAGATATGAATATAACACATGAAAGTGTACATAAGAGTGGTGGTAAAATAAGATCCACAATAACACAAAAGAATAGATACAAGTGCAAGACAATAGAATATGTGTACATCAAGGAGTCTAATCTCAAATGTATACAACAAAAACTACTAAACTAGAGTAGTTAGCCAAAAGTCAGATGATGGATCCAGATAGGAAGTCATGAGGAAGCACCTGTAAAATCTCAGTCTGACCCGAGTATTATTTAAGAAGAAAATAATAAACGGATCAGTCTAGCTAAAATGAGATAGAATATGAGATATGATAATAAAACGTATGATAACAAAAGGATGTCATACTATGGTAAGTATACATTAGAAAACCCACAAAAGTCATACAATATCTCAAGAATCTCATAGCATCAAAAAGAATGTCATATTCTTTATTTAATTCACCAAGCCACCAATAATGACATACATATCAATGCCAATTGTAAATGTTGGTGAAACATAAATTCCAGAAATCAAATAATTCGAAGCAACGACGTCGTACAGCGAAACGTCCAGTGCTCCAGAATTACAATAAATCGGAACAACGACGTCGTACAGCGTAACGTCCGATGAACCAAAACACAATAAACCGGATCAACGACGTCGTACAACGTAACGTCTGATGAACCATAACACAATAAAGCGGAACAACGACGTAGTACAACGAAACGTCCGATGAACCAAAGCACAATAATCCGGATCAACGACGTCGTACAACGTAACGTCCGATGAACCAACACAATAAACCGGATCAACGACGTCGTACAACGTAACGTCCGATGAACCATAACACAATAAAGCGGAACAACGACGTAGTACAACGAAACGTCCGATGAACCAACACAATAATCCGGATCAACGACGTCGTACAACGTAACGTCCGATGAACCAGAAGCACAAATAATTCGGAACATCGACGTAGTACAGCGAAACGTCCGATGAACCAAAACAAAGAGACATCGCGCATTGCTAGTCTAAACCATAAAATGATCATCATCGATCATCAAGAAGTGTCGATTACACTAAGCTAGTAAATATAAGAGTTTAGCTTCATGTCTCATAACCACTTGCTTAACTTAAATATTTGCGAACAAACTGTAGATCTCCACTAGAAAATTGTCACAAGAGTTTCAATCGAACAAGTCCAAAAATTAACCGACGAAGTAAACGCAAGCGTTTCATACCACTTGTTTTACTAAGCCGTTTAATTAGATTTTCTCATACGAATGAGGTAAAGGTTTGTATATACTAATAGATTTGAAAATGGATTTTATAAAGAGCTTTGTATTAAAAATAGTGTTGAAATCGTTTTAATGAAAGAGTTTTGATATTTACTACTAGTATTGAAACCTTTGTAATTAGAAGTGACAAATCACAAAATGATTGTAGAAACAATCAATCACAAAAATCCACATTCGAAGACGTGAATTAAATTTAAAGAAATCGATACCGAATCCATCAAAAATGGATATTCCAAAAATCCCAAAGAAAAAGTCATCAAAGTCGATAATATATGATAACAACAGATGGGAATCAACACGAATCGATTAAATTGGAATTCTCAAGCGAAATAGGCAAACTGGAAAAAGACAGTAGATTCAGACGTCTGAAATAAATGGTTCAGACGTCTGAATCTGGAAAATTAAATATTTTCCATAACATAGATTTAGACGTCTGTACCCTATATTTCAGACGTCTGAAAGTAGGCATTTTCAGCCTATTTCCTTTCTGGTCGCAAACGAACCAATTCAGACGTCTGGAGCCTTTGATTCAGACGTCTGAATCTGGGAATATAAATTTTCCCAGAATGATATTCAGACGTCTGAAATACCAATTCAGACGTCTGAAACTGGAATTTCAGACATTTCCTGAACCTAGACCAATAATGGCCAAACGATATCGGTAACGATCGGACGAGCAACAACGACTAAGGAATTACGCCTAGCGACAACCCAGCCTTAATGGCTCTTCGATACGCCTCGAATATCAATGTCTAACTATCCATAATAGGATATTCACAAAAATTAAACCAAAACACCAAAAATTGGAATATACACAAAATCAATCCAAACCAAAATCAAATGCAAATGAATAAGTGTTAGGAATTCATACCTAACAATCAAAGATAACTATAGACTAAGATGTGAGATAAAAATCTCACCTTTTCACAAAATCAATGAAGAAGAAGCTATAGAGCAATGGCAAGGACAATCACTCTTCAATTCCAACTCAACAAGCTTGAATCTAAGCTTAAAAGAGAAACATTTCCTAAATTAGGTTTAGGTAATTTCTGAAATTGAAAGGAGAAGGAGTTGGAGAAGATGAAGAGGATGCTTACCAATAGTTTCTCTTTGAATTTGGAGCTAGAAGAAGGATTTGCAAATGAACTAGGGCTTGGAGTTTTAATTTCCCATTCCACTCTCCATTTTTGATGAAGCTTAAGTGTTAGGAAATGAAAGCGAAGTAATGAAGAGGAGAGGGAGTGGAGCTTGAGTTAATGAAACCAGAATTGGGCAAATGGCTGAACCAAACCCAAAGTCCAAAGTGAAAAGGTAGCAAAATTCTACTAACTCCAAACATATCAATGTTTATACTCAAAAAGGTCGCAAATACCATTTTGGACTCAATGGAAGTGGTCTCGAGTCCCAATTCGACTGTTTGCAAAAAGTAGCTTTTCGTACTTCAATCCGACTAACGACGCTATATTTAAATAAAATATTTAAATATAAAATCGATAAATATGCGGGTTGTTACAGACTTCCCTCCTTAAACAAATTGCGTCCTCCCAATCTTAAGAAATAACTAAAAAGTAACAACCACAAATGCATATCAGCACAAAAGAAAGTTTGAAATAAGAAGTTCACCATAAAGAGCACGAAAGAGTTAGTCCGAACGTGTTCGCTCGATGAATTCTCTGGATTCCCAAGAGAAATCCTTAGGATTTGAGAAGCATTGAACTTTCACAAGAAAAACATCTTTATTTCGAAGGCGCTCAACCTCCGAAGCAATGATGCGAATATAATGTTGCTCATAAGTCAAAAAAGCGAAACTTCAATTTCCACAATAACACCGGGCTCAAGAATAAAAATCGAAATCCCAAAGGCATTTCCGTAGTTGAAAGACGTGGAAAACGTCATAAATAACAGAAAATTGAGCCGGGGCAACGACGTAGTACAAAAACAATACGCCCGAGAAACTAGAAACACGAATAACTCCGAACATCGACGTAGTACAATAACGGTACGTCCAATGAACGGAAACTCAAATAATTTGGAACACCGACGTAGTACAAAAATGGTACGTCCAATGAACCGAACACCATAAGGTCTGGACCTAAAACCAGCTTCTCACCGGCTTCAAGCCAACACAAAGAGAATCGGCATGGCCTTCCGTAGAGTGGCTCGAAAGGTACCATACCAATACAAGATTGGAAGCTATTATAGGAAGAAAACTCAACAAGAGAAATATGATCTTCCCAACTTCCACAAAAATCGAGAACACATGAACGAAAGAGATCTTCAAGAGTTGATTCACATGCTCGGTTTGTCTATCGGACAAAGATGATAATCGATGCTAAAATCTTAAGCTTTGTTCCTAAAGCTTAAGAAGACCTTACCAAAATCCACTAGTAAAATAATGGATCACGATTGCTAACAATAAAAGTAAGAACTCCATGAAATTTAGCTTGACATAGAGTTTAGCAAAAGAAAAGTATATTCCAAAAGAAGGATGAGCCTCCAGGCTACACAAAACAAGGGACGAACATAAATTGGATTCACGATCTCGAATCTCACAAGTGGATAAAGTCTCGAGATCATTCCATCCGGATATCATCATAGAAACAACTACTTGTGGCTTTCGGTTAAGGGCATCGGCAACACGATCACCCTTTCCCGGAGTATAAAGAATATCAAGATCATAAGATGCAAGGAACTCGAGCCAACACTGTTGACGCAAATTATGTTCCTTTTGAGGAAATAAACATTTCAAAGATTTATGATCGGAGTGGAGAACAAATTCTTCCCCAAAATAATGATGCCAAACTCTAAAAGTGAATACAATAGCCACGAGCGCTAGATCATGAGTGGCATACCTAGTCTCGATCGACTTTAATGATTTAGAAGCACAAGTGATAGCACGTTCTCTTTTGCAAGAGAACGGCATCCAAACCAATACGATTAGCATTGGTACAAAAGATAAAGTCTTGGTTCCCCTCGGGAATCACAAGGATAAGAGTATCGAAAAGAAAGAATTTCTTTTAAATAATCTTCTTTCCCGAAAAGCTAAAACTTTCAAAATTACATTTATCTTTATGTAATAATCTTTCTAGAAAAAATTACATTTTTACAAGTCAATATATTGTGTCTGACTGTCTCATCAAAGCATTTAGGAAAATTCCTATCGATAACGTTGATCAAGCGCATCGACCAGAATTCTTAAAGCACTCAATGGGCAATACAATCACTAAATCATCTTCTATATGATAAACATGTTTCTTAAAAAATTTTAAGAATATTCTTTGCTCGTTTAAGAGTAAAAATCAAATTGTACTTATAAATAAATCTTATGAAAAAGATTTGCAAAATTTTAAATTGATGTTTTCATCCAAAATCAATATATACAAGAATGGAGTCATCGAGATTGTAGAATACTCGATTCACAAAATGGACGAAATAAGCTGGACAAACTGAATGCCATAATAAGTCATTCATAAGTTTCATAACGAGTGCGGAATGCGGTAAATGGAATGCTAACTCCCGCAACTCATAGCAAATGAAAATCGGTGGCAAGGTCGAGCTAAAAAGACCTTAACGCCGCTCAAAAGATTGCTTAGGTGATAATCTTAAGACAAACTCAAAAATACCGGAAAAATTCACAACTATTTAGATGAGAGAAATAATACTTTCCTCATCAAGTGGGCTTAAAGAATAAAATGATGCCACAAAAATTTGAAATCGGATTCACAAAGAAAAATAGAAATCTGCTTAACAGATAGGAAATGTCAAAAATGAATAGTCCACATGGGACAAAGGATATGGCTTCATAATAATTAAGCCAATCCTTACAAAAGTCAATTCCGAAGCATAAGTAAAAAAATCGGCTCGGAAAGAAAAATCACATAAAATAATTTCGACATTAATAAAAAGCAAATTGAGTGTTGTGGATCCACCAATCCGGATTCGCAATCCTCAAAGAAGTCATCAAGCCCAGAAATGTTTAAAGAAAAAAAATCACAAGTTCTTTTGATATAAAAATAATGAGATGAAACCCATATCAAAAAGAACTCGAATAAGATAATCTCAAAAGAAATATCGTCAAGGATAGAAGGAGAATTACCTTAACCAAGAGAAGTGTCACTAGGGGCTTGAACAACATTTAGCTCTCCCTCTCTCCTACTTTGGAGTATGGGACATGTAGATATAAGATGGCCCGAACTTTTGCAATAACGACAAAAAATGGTTTCGGGCACTCATTTGCATAGTGGTCCGTAAGACCACAATTGTAGCATCGTCCACGACTAGAGGTAGGAGTCTTTGCTACCGAAGATTCTTGCTTCCCTTTCTTGTTGGGATTGGAATTGGGGCCTTTGAACTTAATAGGCTTCTCATGTTGTTGTTGAAGTTTTGTTTAGCACTCACAACTTCAACATCACACTCTTTATCGGCCTCTTCAAGACGAAGAGCGATATCAATAAGCTGATCGAAAGAAACTTCCAATTTCAGAAGTAATGGCTTCTTGAGATTTTTGTTCAAGCCATAAACAAATCTCTGATTTTTCTTCAATGGGGTATTAATGTATTCAACCCCGTATTTAGAAAGAGGAAAGATTCGACGTAGTCCGTCACGGTCGATAAAACACCGGGCCAAAGTTACTTTTTCAGCCTCCGGCACAAATTTCAATTCGAATCTTTCCCGGAATTGCTCCCAAGTGAGATCCGCTTTAATGATTTCAGAAATAAGAAGCTCATACCAATCCAATGCTCTTTTTTGGAGCATGCTAGAAGCCACTTGAACTCGGTGGAGATCAATAAGATTCATGCGAGAAAAGATGCGGTCGCATGATCTAAGCCAAGCTTGGATTTCAATGACACTCTCGGATCCTCGGAATGGCCTTCCACCCAAATCAGTATAATCTCTACACAAGCGTGCAAAACCGGATCTAGGATGAGTAGGCTCTGAAATGGGTCCGATAGCTTGAGCATTCTTAACAAGATCTAGAAGCTACTGGGCAGACATAAATACTCCCTCCTGAGGAGTAGCACTGGATTGACCGACGTTGGTACGGCTAGATCTAACCATTTCTCTTCTTTAAGAAAGAAAGAAGAAGAAAACGTTATTCTCAAAATGAATATCAAACAATCATGATTGATAAAACAATGTATCATAAAAAGAAATAGGATAGAACGGTACGAAGACTCGAATCAAATCCTATGGCACGATTCCTAAGAAAGACTTAGGACAACGATCCTTGCTAGATTATTCTACATTGTTCCGAAGTTTGGCTCTGATACCAAGCTGTGACACCCCACCTCTATACCCACGCTAGCCAAGGACACTACGGGGTAATGCCGTCAACTAGCACGGAGAATAAGGCTGTTGAGGAGCGACCATCTGTATAATTGCTTTGTGCGAGTACCGATTGCCAGATAGAAATATAACTTTTCATCTTAAGAGGAAAATCCGACATACCAATACAAACTCAAAGCTACTACACAGTGGCTATATTGACTTTAGAAACAAATATAGAAATAAACATAACACAAATCAGTCACAGACAATTCATATCCCAAAGGCGGAAATGGATATGAATATAACACATGAAAGTGTACATCAGAGTGGTGGTTAAATAAGATCCACAATAACACAAAAGAATAGATACAAATGCAAGACAATAGAATATGTGTACATCAAGGAGTCTAATCTCAAATGTATACAACAAAAACTACTAAACTAGAGTAGTTAGCCAAAAGTCAGATGATGGATCCAGATAGGAAGTCATGAGGAAGCACCTGTAAAATCTCAGTCTGACCCGAGTATTATTTAAGAAGAAAATAATAAACGGATCAGTCTAGCTAAAATGAGATAGAATATGAGATATGATAATAAAACGTATGATAACAATAAGATGTCATACTATGATAAGTATACATTAGAAAACCCACAAAAGTCATACAATATCTCAAGAATCTTATAGCATAAAAAAGAATGTCATATTCTTTATTTAATTCACCAAGCCACCAATAATGACATACATATCAATGCCAATTGTAAATGCTGGTGAAACATAAATTCCAGAAATCAAATAATTCGAAGCAACGACGTCGTACAGCGAAACGTCCGGTGTTCCAGAATCACAATAAATCGGAACAACGACGTCGTACAGCGTAACGTCCAATGAACCAAAACACAATAAACCGGATCAACGACGTCGTACAACGTAACGTCCGATGAACCATAACACAATAAAGCGGAACAACGACGTAGTACAACGAAACGTCCGATGAACCAAAGCATAATAATCCGGATCAACGACGTCGTACAACGTAACGTCCGATGAAACAACACAATAAACCGGATCAACGACGTCGTACAACGTAACGTCCGATGAACCATAACACAATAAAGCGGAACAACGATGTTGTACAACGAAACGTCCGATGAACCAACACAATAATCCGGATCAACGACGTCGTACAACGTAACGTCCGATGAACCAGAAGCACAAATAATTCGGAACATCGACGTAGTACAGTGAAACTTCCGATGAACCAAAACAAAGAGACATCGCGCATTGCTAGTCTAAACCATAAAATGATCATCATCGATCATCGAGAAGTGTCGATTACACTAAGCTAGTAAATATAAGAGTTTAGCTTCATGTCCCATAACCACTTGCTTAACTTAAATATTTGCGAACAAACTGTAGATCTCCACTAGAAAATTGTCACAAGAGTTTCAATCGAACAAGTCCAAAAATTAACCGACGAAGTAAACGCAAGCGTTTCATACCACTTGTTTTACTAAGCCGTTTAATTAGATTTTCTCATACGAATGAGGTAAAGGTTTGTATATACTAATAGATTTGAAAATGGATTTTATAAAGAGCTTTGTATTAAAAATAGTGTTGAAATCGTTTTAATGAAAGAGTTTTGATATTTACTACTAGTATTGAAACCTTTGTAATTAGAAGTGACAAATCACAAAATGATTGTAGAAACAATCAATCACAAAAATCCACATTCGAAGACGTGAATTAAATTTAAAGAAATCGATACCGAATCCATCAAAAATGGATATTCCAAAAATCCCAAAGAAAAAGTCATCAAAGTCGATAATATATGATAACAACAGATGGGAATCAACACGAATCGATTAAATTGGAATTCTCAAGCGAAATAGGCAAACTGGAAAAAGACAGTAGATTCAGACGTCTGAAATAAATGGTTCAGACGTCTGAATCTGGAAAATTAAATATTTTCCAGAACATAGATTTAGACGTCTGTACCCTATATTTCAGACGTCTGAAAGTAGGCATTTTCAGCCTATTTCCTTTCTGGTCGCAAACGAACCAATTCAGACGTCTGGAGCTTTTGATTCAGATGTCTGAATCTGGGAATATAAATTTTCCCAGAATGATATTCAGACGTCTGAAATACCAATTCAGACGTCTGAAACTGGAATTTCAGACATTTCCTGAACCTAGACCAATAATGGCCAAACGATATCGGTAACGATCGGACGAGCAACAACGACTAAGGAATTACGCCTAGCGACAACCCAGCCTTAATGGCTCTTCGATACGCCTCGAATATCAATGTCTAACTATCCATAATAGGATATTCACAAAAATTAAACCAAAACACCAAAAATTGGAATATACACAAAATCAATCCAAACCAAAATCAAATGCAAATGAATAAGTGTTAGGAATTCATACCTAACAATCAAAGATAACTATAGACTAAGATGTGAGATAAAAATCTCACCTTTTCACAAAATCAATGAAGAAGAAGCTATAGAGCAATGGCAAGGACAATCACTCTTCAATTCCAACTCAACAAGCTTGAATCTAAGCTTAAAAGAGAAACATTTCCTAAATTAGGTTTAGGTAATTTCTGAAATTGAAAGGAGAAGGAGTTGGAGAAGATGAAGAGGATGCTTACCAATAGTTTCTCTTTGAATTTGGAGCTAGAAGAAGGATTTGCAAATGAACTAGGGCTTGGAGTTTTAATTTCCTATTCCACTCTCCATTTTTGATGAAGCTTAAGTGTTAGGAAATGAAAGCGAAGTAATGAAGAGGAGAGGGAGTGGAGCTTGAGTTAATGAAACCAGAATTGGGCAAATGGCTGAACCAAACCCAAAGTCCAAAGTGAAAAAGTAGCAAAATTCTACTAACTCCAAACATATCAATGTTTATACTCAAAAAGGTCGCAAATACCATTTTGGACTCAATGGAAGTGGTCTCGAGTCCCAATTCGACTGTTTGCAAAAAGTAGCTTTTCGTACTTCAATCCGACTAACGACGCTATATTTAAATAAAATATTTAAATATAAAATCGATAAATATGCGGGTTGTTACAGGTTGTTAGAGGTTTTAACGAACATATCACTAGCTTGGAAACAGAATCCAAGAAAAAGGATGAAATAATTTTAGGCTTAAAGTGCCAGATAAAGTCTAATCCTTCAATTGATTTTGACAATGAGATGGCTAAGCTTTATCAATAAGCATTATGGGAAAAGAGTCACTGATAGTCAAGTTTATTGTAAATCTTTAGAACTCGTTGTTGGGGAAAGCATTCTGAATCTCAACTCCCCGATTGCTCCTGCCACTCCTGATGTTGGAAGGACAGTACGATCTCGCTCCCCAGCAATTCGAGAATTTCCTTATATGATAAACCCTCCTCTAGGTTTGAATGATAAAGTATTCATTAAATGGTGTAGGAAGGTTAAATTCGAAATCATGCAATACATAAATAAGCAATGAGAAGAAAAGGCGTCTCAACACTTCATGGATTATGAAGGCAAAGTTCAAAAGTTTGAGTGCGAGAAATATTTCCTTAAAAAGAAAATTGCTGAGTTAAAAAGTCAAAACAAGAACATTAAGTGATCCAGTAAAGCTTACAACTTTTCCTTGAAGACTCGCATTGAGTCTATTGATGATGCTAATACACTTAGGAAGAAGGAGAAGAAGCTTAAGGGAGTTCTCTGCGAAGCTATTTGCAATACTATTGATCCCTTAATTCTAAGAATTTAGATGAGATCACGCACGATCTTTGAGCCACAAACTTATTTTTATCTTTTATTACTTATTTGTTTAAACGTTGTACAACATATTTTTTAAATGATTTTGTAAATTGAATGGATATTACCTCGTTTGTAGTTCTAAACCAAATTCTGGTTGTTGTTCCTGAACCTGCTCTTTAGCAGTTCTGTTTAATGACTGAATTTTTCATATTTTCTTTTAAGAATAAATTCAGCAACATTTAATTGGCTGGGGACATTCGCCAGAGATCTTATTTAATAGAATCATCATTTGGAAATAATGGGAGAAGACCAAAAATTCACATCTGGTAATAATAAGAGATGTCTAGAAATCATCATCTGGAAATATTAGAGGAAACCAGAAATCCACATCTGGTAATAATAAGAGAAGTCTAGAAATTATCATCTGGAAATAATAGAGGAAGACTAAAAATCCACATCTAATAATAATAAAAGAAGTACAGAAATCATCTTCTGGAAATTATAGGATAATTCTTTTATCTTGTGCCACCCTTCGGGTTTTGAATATTTGATTTCTTTGTTTTGCGCCACTTTCCGGGCTTTGGATGTCTCAATCCTATGATTTGTGCCACCTTCTGGGCATTGGATGTTTTAATCCTTCTTTCCATGCCACTCCTCGAGCTTTGATTTGTGCCACTCTTTAGGCTCACGATGTTGTTAATCCTTTGATTTGACCCCTTACCACCATCTGAGGTGATGCATCAGGTCATCCGGTGCGTTTGGTTAGCTTTTATCAAACATGACCAAAGATTTACCCAACTTCCCTCTAAGAGGCGGTTCAAACAAGCCTTATAGGGAGGATGAAGGCTGGTTCAGTGCTTTGACCTGGTCGTCTTAGGCGGGGACTAAAAGCTTACTCCATTCTACCTCTAGGAGATGCTTCAGACAGGCCCTTATAGGCGGGAATGAAGGCTGGTCGGTGCTTTGGCCCGGTTGTCTTAGGTAGGGACCAAAGACTTACTCCATCCTCCCTATAGGAGGTGCCTTGACCTGACCACGTACGCGCGATCAAGGGCTTGCAAATGCTTTAGCTTGGCCATTTCTAGCGCGGCTAAAGGCATATTCTGACCTCCCTCTATGAGGCTTTTTGATCTAGCCATCTTGGTATGATCAAAGGATTTCTACCATCTTAGGTGGTTTCCAAATTTGAGAAGAATCTTACTCCCAACCATGTAGATTTACTTATTTGAATGACCTTTATTATTGAATTCATTTAAGATCTTCTTACAAAGTTACTGATCTTGCCCTGTCTAAAGAGGCTGATAATCATTCCTTCCAGTTTCCTGCACTGGTTTGTATCGTGTCCGTTGCTTGTATGGTAGTAACAGTATGACCCTCCAAGGTTCCTTTCAAAATTAGGCATTTTCTTTTGCGATGACCAATAATTGAGCCCACTCTTTCTCAGAACATAGATATTTTCCAATGATGTAATGAAGTTGCAATCTTTTGGAAGCTTCGATTTGAAGGCCATCTGCCTCAACCAGTATTTAACTCTTTTGCTGCTTGGCACAGGCACTTCTTTTTCGGTAACCAGCTTTCTTTTTAAAGCTCTTCGAACTTCATTTGGGGTTAATGAGCCACCCGTGATCTTATGCGATTTTTGAGCAAATGTACAGTAATCAGCCATCATCCCTTCTTTAAATATGGTTCCTTTAGCATAAAATTGGACAGCATTCTTTAATTTTACAAACAGATTGTCCTTCTTCAAGCACTCTCCCCCTAATGCAAAAATCGATGTAGAGCCAATGTGAAATGGATTGATACTCTAATTTTCTAGATCATACAAGTCCGCTTTCTCATTTATGATTTGCAGTGCCTTAAATCTGAGTACTTGCTCTTCATAATGTCAAAGTCACTACTGACTTGACAAGTGGAATTGGTTACCTAAGGTTCAGAGGCTTGTTTTGATCTTTTGACACGGTTATTCATCATAATAACTAAAGATAGACTTGGTATGGTAGGATAACTAGGGATAAATAATAGTGGTTTTAGGATTTCAAAGTAGTTGGAGGTTCGAGATCTCCTTCTAGTGCCAAAAATGTTAAACCAAAATATGGTCTAACACCCCAAAGCATGGAGATGAGAAGGTGATCAAGTAGAAGTTTTCATGAAGCTTGGTGAACCCAATATTTTCTTAGACGTGACCCTGTCGCAAGTATTGAAGTCATTCATGTTTGAAGAAGCAATCAATCTTTATTTCTTATGCATATGAATTACACAAATTACAAGTCACTAAGATCCCCCAAATTGATTTAAGGTTTAAGAGAATCTGATTACAAGAAGAGATTTGGGAAAACAAAACTTGATTAAATTATGGTCCGTAGGATCGTACTTATAGATCCAACCCTTCCGTCCCCATGCCATCATGCTTGGTGTCAACAGTTTCAAAAGGAGCTTGGCATAGGTGTTAAAGCGGCTTTATGCGTCTTATATAATGCTTACGCCTTACTTGAATTGACCCCTTCGTCACCATTGACAACAAATTCTTTGTGGATGTATACTTAATACCCTATCAATACCGCTTGTTTGAATGATTTCGATGTTGTTAGAAGGGAGTTGATGTGGTATTATGATGCTGGAAAGTAGGCAAAGGCATGTTGAATCCCTTTGTCATTGGTGGGATTATCTCAAATGATACACACAGTATATTAAAGTGTTTAATACGAAGAATGTAAGATGGATTCCTATACATTGGCAATAGAAATTATCATATATATTGTATTCTTTACAATATTGCATTTTGCTTGTATATTTGATACATAAAGCGAATATCAAATTTCAATTAAGATCATTAAATGGTAGTTTCGAGTATTTACAAAATTCTAGAGTATCGTTTATAGAAATAATGAACTTTTTATGAAGAAGTATTCAGACTCGAACTTCATAAGTGATATCGAGTACAGTATGTCAATTCAAAATTCATAATCAACCTTAGTTAAGGAGCTCTAAGTTAGAAATTTCCAAATAAAAAGGTTGGGCTGGTTAAACCAAAATGCTAAGTACATTGCCTTGAATACCGCCATAATAAAGCAATGTGTGTGTGTGTATAAATGCACAAATTTATAACTGAGTTGGGACGATTCCAAGTAATGAGAATCCTATGTCATTGTTATATGATAACAATGTCGTGATACAGATCACGAAAGAACCTAAGATTTAGATTCCATAATTGGCCCTTAGTGCAATTATATGTCATTGTTATATGATAACTGAGTTGGGGCGATTCCAAGTAATGAGAATCCTATGTCATTGTTATATGATAACAATGTCGTTATATGATAACAATGAAGGGATGGGATTTAGATTCCATAATTGGCCCTTAGTGCAAAGGAGAGATTGATAGAGTTGGGAGTAAGCCATAGGGGCAATTCTATTATTTATTGTGAATTATTAACTTTGTGCTTAAATCTCACTCGAAATAAAAGGTGTTTTTTGTTATATACATGTCATATTATGATATGTTAATTAATTATTTAATTTAAATATATTAAATAGAAAATCCTTAAAATATGTGTTACGTGATAGTAATTGCAATGTGTTGTAATCAAGAGAAATTTATCACATAAAAATAAAATATCGTTTTAAATATTCCTCATCAAGGTCTTTTGAGACGAGACATTGATACATCCGTTGAGACTGGAATATGTAATTGTAACAACCCATATTATACATATCGGAGGATCGTAAAATATATTTTAAATCTGCATTGGGTCATATTTGGATATAGTTTTGGGTGATGTTGAGTATTGACATTTTTTACCCTTAGTAATTTCACTGGACGACTTTGACCGTAGATATATTTCTCAACGTTGATATATTTTCCAACATTTTCCGTAGTTGTACGTATTTTGTGGATATATGTGCACTAATATGCGTTAGAGAATTTGGATGAATGGAAAATATCCTTGGGTCAAAAAAGTTATATGAGCTACGCAGTTGAAGAATATTCAAGATCGGACGTTTCGACAACTCATATGACTTAAAAATCAGCCAAAAATAGCCTCCCGTGGTATAGTCTCGGATTTTGACGAAACTTATGTTGTTGCAACTAGAAAAATATGGCGAGTCATGCCATCAAAGAATCATCATAACTCGACATTCCTAGAAGCCGCATGACCATAAAATGTGCATTAGAATTTTGAAAATAAATGAAAATAAGGTATATTCAAACCCTAACCCTAGTCACAATCTATAAATACATACCATCTACTGTAGCCACATACCCACTCCTTCATTCCTATTATTTTTCTCTCCCTATGAAATCCATCTCCCACTCTTCTCCCTCTGCCACTTTCAAGAGCAAATGGTCACCGTTTTGGCTGAAATAAAACTTAGGTCTCTCTATTTTTTCGAGAACTACGCAATTATGGTCTCGGTTCAACCTAACTCTGAATATTGTAACTCTCCACCTTTAGTCCCATACTAACAAAGGATGTTACTAAGTAATATCATCTGTTGATGCGGAGAATAAGGCTGGTTAGGAGCGACTATCCATGAATATTGCACTAAGTGAGTATTGACACCTTGAATTGGGCAATGATTTTTTTTCGAAGTGGATTCGACATATACAATCCAGGCTTAAAACGATACTGTAGTGGATATGGAAATTGTTCAGAACAACATAAGATACCACAAACTCATAATCACAGTACACAGTAGAATATATATTTGCAATTTCACAACCCAATATCGAATTAAATCCGTTATTCCAGACATTCCATTCAACCAATTCAAGCATTAACCAATTGAAACCATAGCATGCAAGCATTCACTCATTCAACGATTCACAAAAACAGATTACCATAATTTATAATCAAAGCAAGGCATGCATATAAGTTAGACATAAATGTGAGTTAAACAACTCAACGAATTGATTCCTTTTGCTTTAGCCTGCACGAAACTCCAACTGCTACAAGCTTTCTTGCCTCAAACACTATCATTACAACTATTGCTCCTCATGGTTTCATGCCCAACACTCCTACCCGTTAGAACGGAAACTAGCTCAGTACCCTAGTGAAGCAACAATGCCTAAACTTCACGTTGTTGCCTTCATCCACCTTGTGCGCAAGCACTTCCCTATCGTGGCATCCAGGCTTCACGCGAAACCATTATGCTACCGCCAGTCGCCATCGCAGTCGATCCTAGCATCGTACCCCACACGCGATCCCGCTTACGAATACACAGGCTACCAGACTTCGTCTTCGATCATGATTGTTCTCTTTTTTTAATACTCGAATCGATTGCACGAAGGACCTAGGGTAAAACTCCCTATAATGGGTTGATTTGGGAAAAGAACGTGTGGAATTTTTTTTGAGAATCTTAGGATTGAATTGGACAGGGGAAAAGATAATTATTTTAAATGGGCTTGGGAATATTTTTGGGCCTCATTTGTTTTAGGATATTTTGAAGTTTTTACTTTGATAATTAATTCCTTTACATTTAAATTTAAAGATTAACCCTTGTTATTTATTTATTTATTTTTGTAAATATAATTCAGTTTAGTTTAAACCGATTTACACTACATTCTACAAATTATACTTCAATAACTAGACAACTTTTCCAATTTAATACTTGTTTACTCTTATTGTTATTATTATTATTAATCATTTCCTGTATTATTAGAAAATAGCTTTATCATTTTCAACTATTTCGATCATATAGGTACTATTTACATACTTTATCTAGTTAATATAGTTTCTGAAAAGAATTTATTAATTAATTCAACTTGTTAAAATAAAAATCTATTATTAAATAAACTCAAATTAAGTAACAGTGAATTTAAAAATAATAGTTATAAAAAATCAATTACAACCACTTCCATTTCAATTAAATTAGTTTAATATTACAGCTTCAAACAGGGTTATTGCAGACCCCTCTCTTAAGAAAATTGCGTCCTCGTAATTCTATATAGGAAGACATCTTACATAACCCAAACCATTTACTTTATTTGTATTCTAAATTCTACATTCAAGCGAAAACTCGCTCAAACCTCTAAGTAGTTAACTATAGACAATCTTATCGTATGTTATAAATTTAAATAGGCTCATTTATTGATTTTCGTTTTTTGTGTATGAAAATTATTGAAAATTTTATAAGTGTTCAAATTCTCAAAAAATTTCGACAGAGTCTCCTTTGTACGGAGAGCTGTTTCCAATTTCTCAAATATAATATCAATAATATACATCGACCACATGCTCGGAAACATAATTTATATTAATATTTTAACATTTCTATATTTTTAAATGGTAAGCATACCTTATCTTAGCATTTAAAGCAAGTTACCTTATTAATTATGGGCAAAAGCAAGTTAAAGCTACCAATTAGTCCACGATGTCCTCTTGTACTCCTATTCTCAACCCAAAATTTACATGTTAGTCACATATAGAACGAGATATATTAAATATGACTTCATTTGTTTGAAAGTATCATGTGTTTTAGTTAAGCCATTTATCGACAAGGTCTTGAGGACTAAAATCACAACCTAGACATGGGTTTCAAAAGCAAAAGAGTCCCACAATGTGTAAGCTTTCACAATCAACTTTCAGATCATCAATATGAAGAGTATGTCATAAGTTATAATGTTTTTCCTAAAGTTATACAATTCAAGAATTTATAAAAAAATGCAGGCCCACTTTATAAAATGACGTTTTTAGCATTGAAGACATCAAAAATTTTCAAAGCCCTTAACATGAAAGTTGTTGCATATACTCTTATCTTTTTGAAAAGTGTAAGACCATCAAAATTGGACAACTCGTTCAAAAATTATGGGCAAAATGCTTTAGCTCGGCAATTCAACAAATACTTATCCCAGCTAGATTTTTGATTTAAGTTCAAACAACCTCTAACACAACAGATTTCAAAAAATGTGAAAGCGACGAACATAGAAGTTGTTCCATAATAATATATCTATCATCAAAAAAGAATTGTCAAAATTGGATAGCTAAGTAAAAAGTTATGTTCATATTTGTTAACCACTTTCAAAGTATAAATTTTCTTAATTTTTATTTCCTTTTAGCACTTGTCTCTCTAATTACACTTAATCATCTATATGCATTTCATTGATTCTTCCTTGAATCTTTCTTTTTTTTCATTTTTTTTCAAACATATGCTTATTGCTTAAATCAACTTAATTAAACATATAGGTTTACCAGTTTCAGAAACCATGGCCATATCTAAGTTTTGTAAAAGATTTCCAAGCTATAATAATAAGAATACCAATTATAATTGCATGAGATAAAATTTGTAAGAGTTATAGATAAATATAGACCTAAGTACATTGTGCCAACTTACTACCAGTGAGTTGCTACTTTACATACTTTAATAATTCCTCACATTGTGGATTCAGTGATTTAGCAAAATAACCGCACTGAAGATTTCATCCGTTATGGATCATGCTAGTCAGCAAATGGGAATGTATTTTCTTTACAATTCAAATCTTTTTTTTGAAACATATACAGTAGGTAAACTATAGATATTTACATTACATGAATAATTCCATCATTCCATGGATATATAAAATTATCATTATTTTTTCCTCAAACCATCCATTTTTAAATTTCAAGTCCTTTAAACTCACAAATATATTCCTAGACACTACCTCAAAAAATTGCATATGAGTATAATATATCAATTACAATAATAAACGAAATAAAATATTTTTGAAGCCTTATTCCCGTAAACTAAGAGTTGCAAAAATAAAATTTCATTAATAGACTAAACTTAATAGGTCGAGAATAATCGGATTTTCTTTTATATTTATATACTCATCTTTTACTCTATAAATAATAATTATATAATTTTCAATAAATTCTATTTCTTTGAAATAATTTCAAACATTTTTACATAATATAAAAATATATAACATCTATATTCATGAGTTTCAAACCTCATTTTCACAGTTCTCCTTTTCTTTGCTTTATGAAGGATCTTCTATATCTCATTACAGAATTCAAATAACTCGGTAATTTAATTTAATTATTTAAAGTTAGAACTATAGAGTTTGCCCCTTCAGAAAAATAATAATAATTTATAAGGTTAAAGAAATTACTTTATTTCTAATTTATTATAATTTTCCTTCGACCAAAGTTCCAAGAATGTCTCATTTCTTTTTAAGGTTCTTATTCGTCATCAATCTTGCTTTTCAACTAACCTTTTGAAAGTTAAATCCATTCATAATTCTTATTCACCATTATTTTAATTCCAACAACCATTAAAATTTCTCTTTTTAGACTTCACATGTATTGATTTTGATAAATTTTCTTCTTCGATCATTAAGTTTCTGACTCTAGCATTTTTACCATTAATTTTGTCATTTATTATGGTATTCTTTTTAAATAATCTTATTTAAGCTCCATCCCAACTTACCTTATTAATAAGGACCGTTTTTTTAACATACTTAAATTACAAGAGCATTTCTCTATTGTATGCTTTGCAAAATTTTGTTGCAAAATTATCTTCTAGCTTTTATAAAAAATTACTTCTCATTTCAATCTCCCTTAATTTAGGACTTGTATGTAAAGTTTTAATGTTTGTTTAAAACACTACATGGCATGCACAATCATTCAAAGCATCACATTTAATTCATCTTAGCTTATATTTTACAAATGAACATTCTTCCATAAACATATCTCTAATATTATAATAATGTTACTACGCTATCCGTTATTAGTGAATTATCTTGTCAATTGGCTGCAATATTGATAGTGCAATCAACATTTCCTCGCCATTGAACTTGACTATCGCTAATATTCAATAACTGTAATTATTATCTAAACTGCTAGCATATATAACGTATTTTTCATAGTTTACTTTATGATTACTCTTAACCATCAATGTTTTCTAAATGTTTATATATATATGTATGTATGTATATGTATATGTATATGTATATGTATATGTATATGTATATGTATATGTATATGTATATGTATATGTATATGTATATGTTACTATCTTTATAATAGTTATTTTTATATGCCCAACTTATTACCAAAACATCTTTTTAGATGATATTCAGCATTTTCCATTGGTAGTATTTAATCTAAAATCAATATTTTAATATGATCATAATACTACCTTTTAATACCTTCTTTTCCAACCATAGGTATATATGTGTAGCTAAAAATATTTTTTTCCCATAATACTCCTTAAATATTCATAAGTTTTACAAAGCATTATATCTCAAAGTACTATGTCGAATTATCTTGTTTAAGTGTTTAGGAATCTTTATCGAGGACGTTGGCCAAATGTCTCAACCAGAATTCATAAAGCACCAAAAGGGAAATTTAAAACAAATTATATTTTCCAAGAGTTTTGCTTAATATGGTGTGTGTGTGTGTAGGAATTCTTCAAAAATCTTAGTTTCGCAAAATTTTATTTTCTAGTGTTAAACATAATCAAACACTCAATTCATCCATGCATCCATCAAGCAATCCCCTAATTTTAAACTTCATATTAGTTTTTAATTAGTCAAACATATAGATTAATAAGTTATTTTTAATAAGATCAAACTTTCAATTATTCCTTGCAGTAGCTTCACCTTCGAAGTTGTTATTAGTATCAGGTAGGTTTTAAACTCTCAAATGATAGTTCCTACTCAATATCACTCTTTAAAGATCATTACAATTTTCTTTTATTTTTCTTTTTAAACAATCAATTATCCAACAGCCAATCAAATAGTTGTGTGTGTGTGTGGTAATTAATTAATGTGCTCAACTGAAAGCAGTTCATCTGCCTCTGCTGTGAAACTTTGATCACTAAGGACCAAGACATATGATTCAATTTGGATCCATCTAATGTCTAGGTCCCACATTGGGTTCGAATCTAAGGTCACTTGAAGATACCAATTATAGTGTACGAGATTAATCACACAAACGTGTCCCATAATTTCCTTTAGTAACCATTCATATTTTTATCGTAAATAGGAAATGGGCTCTTAATTATAATCTATATACTCAGGGACGGGCTCTAAGACTTGCCTAGCTCAATATTCTTATCTTTAATATTATATATTGTTCTAAACATAGCTCTGATACTAAGTTGTAACGCCCTTCCTTTAGACCCACACTAACAAAGGATATTACTAAGTAATATCGTCTGTTAATGTGGAGAATATGGCTGGTTAGGAGAGACCATCCATGAATATTGCATTAAACGAGTATTGACACATTGAATTAGGCAATGATTTTTTCTCTGACGTGGATTTGACGTATACAATCCAGGATTAAAATAATACTTCGGTAGCTATAGTAATTGTTCAGAATAATATAAGATATCACAAACTCAAAACACAGAGTACACAGCAGAATATATATGTGATACATAGCGGAATAGTACATTTGGACATATACAAAGAGGGTCTACAAAATAGTGAACAATGAGATTCCACTTAATATACAAGTACGACCATCCAAAATGGTAACATACAAAATGAGTCTCAAGCTCGACAATATATAAATAATGTACTAATCTATAGTCTGAGCAAGATGAAACATGGAAATAGATGGGATCCCAAAAGATAACTTCAAGCTAGACATCACCAATGATCAACGAGGTGTATCGTAATAACTTGGTCTGACCCGAGTATTATACAAGATAATAAACGGGTCAGTCTTGTACTAATATAAATCAGTGTGAGTAACATAGCGTAATAAGGGAGATATCTATAAATGCATGTATATAAACAACAAGATCGTATAACATCAAGTGTTATTCACTTATGAAAAATGTAAACCAAGAAATAGTCGCCATTTACCAAAATCCCTAATATTAACAATAAAATCCGAATGAATCATCAAACCAAATTCTCCAAAAAATTCCCTTCCAAAGGCAATATATAAAAAACATGGAGAAACTAGAATCACAAATTTAAACCATAAGATTCAATTCATAAAATATCAAAAATTGATCCACATGATAGACAAGCTGAAACCTACCGATTATGCATGCAATTGAGGTATCGTCCCCTCATGGAAAAAGGTACCACCCCACTGGGCAAAGGTACTGCCCCCTCTCGGACCACTGGACGAATCCGAAGGTTATGCCGAACACTAGACGAGTACGGAGGCTACGTCGAAATGATAGATGAGCATGAGGGCTATGCCAAAACAATAGATATGCATGAAGGCTATACCAAAAACTAAGACGAACATGAAGGTTATGTCGAACATAAAGACGAACCCGAAGGCTACGTCGAATAAGAGAGTGTAATGTCTTTCAAATAGAAACCAAATGGACTTCGCCAAAACATGCCATGCCACTTGGCAACATTCCAAACGTTTACTAAGTGATCGTAAATCCCACTCCAAGAGCAATACAAATAAATAATAATAAAATATTAAATCAGGGGAATCTAGTAATTAACCGATAAAGTAAACGCAAACGTTCCAACTATTCATTTTACATAATTGTTTAATTAAATTTCTCATTCGAATGAACTAATAGTTTTATACTGGGAAAATACTTCCTTTGAAATCATTTGAAATATTGGTCTAGTGACCACAAAATTAATAATTCAAAACAATATTTGTAAATAAATTTTGGAATCATAATTTCTATTAAAACACCTTATTTTCAAAAGTAGGTTTGAAACTATATTGCTTTTAGAATTAATTTAAAACACGGTTTGAAACAATAAATAAACTTCCTTTTGTAAACTTATAAAATTATACATATACATACATAGATATATATATATATATATATATCATTGAAACTTTTATTAAAAATTAGTTTTGAAACTGAATTGATTTAAACACATAGTTTGGAAAAAACAATTTTTAATAAACTTTCTTTTGTAAACTTCTTGAATTCAATCTGTATATAGCTTAGATAGATATTTATATAAATACTAGAAATTCCCGATCGCCAAATCATCCGATTGAAGAATTAGAATTCAGAAAACTAAGAAGCATATAAAGATGACAAATCATCGAAAGCAAAGCACACTAAATAGAGCAAAACAAGGCAAGCAAAATTGGGAAATTAGGCCATGGGGAGATGCATGACATTTTCAATCTAAATAAACTTGCATGCTGTTTGTACAAAAAGTTGGCACAAACACCCAATAAATTATATGTAGAGAAATAAATAATGAAAAATCAAAATTAAAACATAGAAAACAAGCGAAGAACAAGTAAAATACAACGACAAATAGATTTATGATGGTTCGACATTGAGTGCCTACGTCCACTTTGAAGAAATAGCTTTATTAATCACTTCAATTTCTAAGTACAAGAGGGATCGGATCGGAATCCATAATTACAATGGAGTATAAAGAAAACAACAGTGTAAAGATACTTCCAATAAGCTCTGAACCATGTATTTATAGGCATAAACGACCGAATATCTTCCTGAAAATTCATTGGCAGAATACTCAGATGTAGAGGAGGTCACTCAGAAAATTTCGTAACCCAATTCCCAGTAAGGAACGATCGAGGCCGATCAGTCGAGACGTCCACATGGCAGTGCGCGTTCGGTTGTGTGGGTTCCCCTCCGTGCTAGCTTCGTGTTTCCAAAGTTGTTTGCATAGTTGCTTTCATATTTTTAGACATATCGATCGATTCCCATTGAGTTGAACTGCTGATTTAAGCTGTTCGTAGCCATAGTGATCCGATCCGATCTCCTACCAAGGGAAAGCATTAATCCATACTTAGAAGTTTCGTAGAGTCTATCTCTTGGTCTCGCTTGATTGTTACTTCACATCGTCATCTTTACTTGATATCTGGTGTCTATGATCACCACTTTGGGCTGCTTGCTTTATTTATCATCGAGTCTAACTTGACCAATAGTTTGGATATAGTCGGGTTAAAAGGTCGGATAACACTTTCCCTCAAAGTATGTCTTTTTTCGAACATGATTGCTTTGAATCGAAGCAAGTTAGAAACACTGGGAAGAATTCCATTCAGTTTCCTGAACAGTCATTATCCTTCCATTGAATTGTCTTTTTGAAGAGTCATATCTTTCTCCATTTGTCATGGCGCTTGGTCGATATTTGTCACTATAAACCAAAGTATAATCCCCAGTCTTTTTCTATGCTCGGTTCCATTGAGCTTGTTGACTGAGTTAGAAGGCTTTGGTTATCTATAGCGACATCTTTTCTACAAGATCTAGGTAGTTATTCAATCTCTGTCAAATTCAAGAAATTGAATGTTGGGTATATATACGTGCTTGTTCATGGGTCATTGCCAATATCACATAGTTGAAATATATCTACATTGCTATATTCTTCATCATCCATTCACATTTTTTTAACAATGGTAAGGGATCGCTATAAATCCCCTAGGTGGGGTGATCAGATCTGATTCCTCTACCTATGTGGACTTGATTGATTTTAGGCTTCGAGGCATTAGCTCGCTTTTGCATATATAAGTTAATAACTTAGCTTATTCCACTTCACTTCATTTACTTTCTCTCTCAACCGATCTGAACCCTTACTTTCCTTCAGAACCACCATTATTAAACTCGTGCTCAAGGCTATCACTTCACTATCCAAATCCATCGTCGATTCGAATCTCAATTTCCTCCTATAATTCTTGTTTTTGTCTTTTAATGCATCCAATATCTAATTGCAATCAATTCAATTCTCCAATTCAATTTGAATTCGAACCCATATTTGTTTGGGAAAGCTTTCGTCGTTCAACAACTTGATCCACGTCGTCATATAAAGGTGAGTTTAGGACATAAATCGAAGCAAGGTAATATTGATTTGTATTTCACATGAGCTTTTAGGATCAATTTGGAATCATAGGGATTGGTCGTGGCATGGTCGAGTGTTGAATGATGTTGGGATCAACATTGACATGGAGAAGACGAAGTGGAGTGATGGAAAGCAACGAGATCGGCTGTACGGAGGGATTGGTGGCAAGCATGTTGAAGATGGAATTAGGCGTGGGTTCGGATGTTGATTGTGATGGAGGGATCAGTTGTGGAATATGGACGAGGGTTCGGTTCTAAGCTTGTGGGGTTTAAAATTAGATAAGGTGAGACCGCCTAGGTGAGGGTCGGATACTTGCACATTTGGCCATATGAACGTACTTGGCAGTTAGTGACTGACTTTAGGAAAGTGTGGGAGAGGCTTCCCTTTCATTGCTTGGGATTGGTGGCAAGCATGTTGAAGATGGAATTAGGCGTGGGTTCGGATGTTGATTGTGATGGAGGGATCAGTTGTGGAATATGGACGAGGGTTCGGTTCTAAGCTTGTGGGGTTTAAAATTAGATAAGGTGAGACCGCCTAGGTGAGGATCGGATACTTGCACATTTGGCCATATGAACGTACTTGGACATTTCAAACAAATACTTGAACTTGTAAATGAATACAAATGCATGTATAGACTTGAATGCTCATACGTACTTAAATGAAAATATCGAACTCCAACATGCCAATAACCGACCTTGATGATTACATAAGATTGATAACCTTTGACGTAAAAGTCGGTTGGGACAGTCAGCGATGACGGTCACTCTGGTCGAATCCCAGAGTTTCGTCATAACTATCATTTTAATTCTGCACGTACATGATATTCCTCTAATTCTTATATCATGCGCCGACTTCGGAAGACATTAGATTCATCTACAATCTCAAGCAATGAAAGGGAAGCCTCTCCCACACTTTCCTAAAGTCAGTCACTAACTGCCAGGTCGTAACTGGTGAACAAACCGAGTACTTTTAAAAATGAATGGTTCTCTGCTCGTTGCCCACCTTGTTTTGCAGGACTGTGGCTGGAAGGACAATAGTGTCGTTTCAAACATAACTTAAAGTGCTTTTATTTTAGTCATGTCCTAAATTAACCATTTTTATTAAACCTTGTAGGTAGTCATCCACGTCCCACCAGTGACATGTACTCGAAGACCGTTTCAGCACTAAAAAATATACCTTGGCCGATAAGGACATCAAATCTCATTTTACCGACGAGCGGCTTTTTATCTTTGGCTCACTAGAAGAAGGTCGCGGCATGGGAGTGCCAAGAAACACCGAGGAGGAAGTTGTAAAAAGAAGAGGCGCCATTGACTATGGAGGAGACGATGTTGATCCTGTCGTGCCCATAGTCGAAGGGGCTCAGGATGCCGTCGAGGAAGGCGAGGTGAGGGGCGATGCTAATGAGCCCGGTTGTGACGATGTGAGCTTAAGTTATGAGCCTGCGGTCAGATCCATCCAAGGCCCACAAGTCCCTGCCTCAGAGAAGAGAGAAGGAAAAAGGCTCCTTTGTAAGCTTCGTAGAGAGCAAGTCTCCAAGAAATCTAAGTCAACCTCTGCTACTATAGATCAATCTAGCTCTTTGCCTCTAGAAAATCTATTTGACGGGCTGTTGGACACCTTGCTCTCGGATGATGTCGGAAATTATGATTTTTTCAACCTAAGCCTTGGGGTGGGTCTGAATCTTCTATTTGATCTGGTGCTTACATTCCTCCCACTAGCATGGGAGAGATGACTCCAACGAGCAAAGCTCTAGTAACGGGTCCGTTGAGGGGACACTCATGATCACGTGCACTACACCACACGACACTTATCCACCTTTAATTCCAGTAATTCTTATACACTTTCATTTTGTTGGCAGACTCGATGGGACGCCCCCTGCAACTATGATCGCTTGAATAGATTAGCATGCTCCCAGCAGTCTTATTTTGGTTCCCAAGACCCTCGTACTACTTAAGCAGCTGGTACTTCAATTTCTCATGCCCCAAAAAAGGATGCGGGCTACAATCCAGATTGTCCAGGGATGCATAAATCTTTTGGATTGTTCTCAATTTTGGAAGGCGGCACTCCAACTATGACCGAAGGCCAATCTGGTTAAGGTATTTCTCTTTCTTATTCGATGTTTGAGAAGGTTCTTGAAATTGTTCTTCCTGAAATTGATCGATAGTCATGGGCTTACCCATTGATCTTCCTGAAATTGTAGGTTCGTCTGCATCTGTCCATGCTCCCGATGATGATGTTATCCCAGGACAACAGGTGTAGACCACGGGATCCACTATGGTCGTCATTGTTCTGTTGGCTCCTACGGATTTGCGAGCCAAGAAGGAGAGTGTTAAAGTGGATATTACTCTGCTCCAAGTTCTACTGCCGAGCGGTGTCACTCCTAAGGAGGTCCATCTTTCTGTACCCCAAAGTGAGACCGCCTCTGTCTCTAAAAACATCTCTCCTAAGGGTGGCAAGGGCAAAAAAGGGGTGAATAGGAGAGGACGAGGCGGTAGCTTTGAAGAATCCACCCCGAAGAAGCCTAAAATAAGGAAAAATAGTCGTTGAACCATCTTGGGTAGTGCGTAGCTAGGTAGCTACTTTCTTATTATGCTGCAATTGTGTGGGTACAGCCTCCATTTTTGGCTTTAAGTTTTTGAAATAAACTTGTACTTTGTTTCCAAGTTTCAGCATGTGATTAAAAATTCTTTCGTTTCTGTTTAGCTTTTGTACAAAACTTGTCTAAGTGTTCGAGCGATTATGTTTCCCGTTCAATATACTTGTAATTAATTGCTCGTTGTTCAAGTGGAAATGTCTTTCGGTCGCCTGTTGCTTCGGGCATCGATCTAAAAAATTCATCTCAAGGCCTGCTTTTGGTCATTGCCTTAAGTCATATCAAACATTAGGTGTGAGCCATAGTTTTATGCCATCGTGTTCAACAGTTAAGTGATTATACTCCTGCCCCTGGTCTTGGGCTGGCGGAGTTAGTTTGTGGATGGTCGGGTCCTATCCATGATGAGTTTATACTCCTACTGTCGGGTTCAGGCCAGAGTTGGAGAATGAATGGTCGAATCACACTCATTCATTTAGTTTATACTCTTATCTGCACTCTGGGGGTTAGTGTTAGTAGATGGGCGGTCAATCACAACTGTTAGATGTCCATAATCTAGCCCACACTCTGGGGACTGAAGTTGTTCTGGGAAACGGTCGAATCTCATTTCCTTTGATTAATTCCCTTGCCCCAAAGTTTGGGGAAAAAGTCAAAGAGTGGTCGGTCGTATCCCGACCACTCTTACTTTACATTCTTCCCGTTGAATCGGGGGATGGAGTTATTTAACGGATGATTGAGTCACACACGCTCTCTGTTTTATACTCAACCTATCGGATTGCGGGCGAGAGTCATTGGATGAACGATAGGGTCACGTTCATTTTTTTTAATTTGATTATGGACCCGATCACTTCATTGGCACCAAACTCCGGGTACTTGATGGTTTATATTATGCATACGTGGATTGTTTGTTGGTCGTATATCACAACTATTGTATTATGCACAAACAACTCACAAATATAGGGCAAACTTCAGATTTTATTGCGAACCGAAAAAGAAGCGATGGAGTGTCTTATTACATGGCTTTGAATTCAACTACAAAAGCAAATTCTAAATGAAATACAACTGAACGAAACAAAACTAAGTGAAACAGAATCATAAATGCTTGTTATTCCATGCTCTATGAAGTGTGATGCCATCGATAGTTTCTGGCTTGAAAGTTCCATCTTCAAGCTTCTGATTGGTCATATACGGTCCTTCCTGTTTGTGCCAAAAATGGTCACAAACCCCAAGTATTGTGAAAGCACCAGTGTATGAATACAAATCAGCAATATTCCAAACACAAATCACAGATCTAAGCAAGTAGCAAATATCAATCCAGAAATAATGAACAGAAACACACAATTTATAGTGGTTCGGCTATCTCCAGCCTACGTCCACTTCAAAGTTTTATCTTTTATTGATTATCCTTGTTGTTTACAGATGATTACAGTAGTTACAATAAAGAATTTCGAGTACAATGATTTTGTTGAAGCGTAGAATTGAATTCGGCAGAGTCTGGACGTTCGATGGCCAAAAGACCCCCTTTCTGCAGGCTTCAGGGGGCTATTTATAGGCGTAGGACGCTGATATCGCGCTCAAACTTCGGGAGACTCCTTCTGGCACGTGAGGGGGCCCACGCGACCGACCCCACCAAGTTTCGACTCGGTCTGCGATCGATACGAAGCAATTTCGTATCCATCAAGAAATGATCCAATCGAGCTGAAACTTGGCAGGATTGTTCTTTACCTTGTATGCAAGCTGCTGTGAAAATTTCATTGCATTTGGATCTGTGGTTTGGGAGATATGATCGATGCAATCTCATGTTTTCCGAGGGCTGCTGATTTCGACTCCATCAGTTCGTATCCATCCTCTTCGTACCGTTTGAAGGCACGTGGTCGCTCGTTGATGTGGAACGATAAACCTGGGTAAATCCATATTCTTCGCCATGTTGACCGAGGCTCCCCCGCCTTCGCATCCAACGGTAACCTTCTATTCGAACCGATTTGACCCAGCCCACGTTCGCCTTGATGAGATGTTTTTCGTATTGATCGCTCACGATCGATACGAAATGATTTGCTTTTAGGTGGATACGAACAGGGGCAAAAATGCAGATGGACACGAATAGCATCTATTCCTTGATCGTTTCGATTGTGATGGATACGAATACAATCGATTCGAACAGTCAGTGACCGCATGGATATAGAGGAGGGCTATAGAGTGGATGGGTACGAACCAAACTTACCTGTGATCGATACGAGAACACAGATTCGAAGTGTGTCGCGTGCTTCCGACCTGATCGATACGAATGCCATCGAGTCGAACCAATGTTGATCGATACGAAATGCATCGTTACAAAATGCTGCGTGCCGATCGATGCGAAATGCATCGATACGAACCAGTCCTTACGCTCTTTAACCCATCCATATCTTGTGCATACAAACTCCGATTGTCCTGAAAATTGAAACGCTGGCTTTCATGGCTTTGCTTGTCATGTCCTATCAACTGTAGCCTGATCCGAGCTCGGACAAAATTCATCGATATCCATAGCGAAGCAATGTATAACCAATCTCTGAGATGAGCTATCTCTGGTCTTCGATCAATTTTTTGGTATCACGGCCTTGCCAAAAGGCGGGATAACACTTCCCATATCAGACCCATGTTTGCGGGGCAAGAAAAGATCCATTTCAGGACAAGATCGCCAATTTTAAAGGTCCTAGATCGGACTTTAACATTATAGTATCGGGCGACTTGGTGTTGATTTGCAGCTGCCCTCAAATCAACTTTGTCATGCTTCTCATCGACCATATCTAGAGATTCCAAAAGGAGATCTCTTTTAGTTCTGGGGTTATAATAAGTCACTCGATGAGAAGAGACTTCAAGTTTTATAGGAATCACGACTTCGGAGCCGTAAGCAAGGGCGAATGGAGTATGGCCAGTCGTGAACTTGTGCGTGGTCCTGTACCTCATAATGCTGATGGGAGTTCATCAACACACTTGCCTCTAGACTTTTCCAAATGCTTCTTCAGAATGGACTTCATGATTTTGTTGACAGCTTCAACCTGCCCATTAGCTTGTGGGTGAGCAACTGCTGCAAATCTTTTCTCGATATGATATTGGGGATAGAAGTCTTTGAATTCAGCACTATCGAATTGGGTCCTGTTGTCAGTTATGATTATTCGGGGGAGACCAAAACGACAGATGATGTTTTGAACAACAAAATTGATTACTTTCTTTGTAGTGATCATGGATAAAGGTTCGTCTTCAGCCCATTTAGTAAAGTAATCAACTGCTTCGATGGCATACTTCGCACCACCTTTGGAAATCGTCAAGGAGCCGATGATGTCAATACCCCAAGTAGCAAACGGCCAGGGATTAACCATCTGAATGATTTCCATCGGTGGGGCTCTTGGAATCTTTGCAAACATGTGGCACTTGTCACATCCTCTAGAATAATCAGCTGCATCTCGATTGACAGTTGGTCAAAAATAACCATAGCGGAGTATCTTCTTCGCCAGGATTTGCCCCCTGATGTGATTGCCACATTCTCCTTCATGGAATTCTCTTAATACTCCCTTGATTTCATCGTTGGCGATACACCAAAGCAGGGGAATAGAGAAACCCTTCTTGTACATGACTCCTTCTTGAAGGATGTATCGTGAAGCTTTACAAAGGATCTGCCATTTTTCATTCTTTTATTCAGGAAGGATTTCCCTTTGCAAATAATCTTTAATCGGAGTCATATATGGCTCCTTCTCAGGCTCCATCTATAAGACCCAATCGATATCCATTTGGTCAATGCTTGAAGCGTTGAGTACTTCAACTGGGTCCAAGCCTATTTGTCGTGCATCCCTAGAACTGGCCAGCTTGGCCAGCGAGTCAACTTTCTCGTTTTGTTCTCTGGGAAAAAGTGTGTAATGGTGTAATGCTCAAAATCGGTTAGAAACTCTTGGACCCAGTTGAGGTAAGGAGCAAGTTACGCTCCTTTGACTTGATATTCTCCCCTGACTTGGTTTACTACTAACTGGAAATCACAAAAAATGTACCGAGCTTTTACTCCCAGCTCTCTAGCCAGTTTAAGCCCATCGACCAAGGCTTCATATTCAGCCTCGTTATTCATTGCAGAGAAGTCGAGTTTTAGGGAATAGCAGATCAAGCATTCATTAGGAGTTGCTAGTATGACTTCGGTGCCTAAACATCGATCGTTGGATGCTCCATCTGTGTACATCTTCCATTGGATGGTAAGTTCTTCACCGTTCTCTAGAGAGTCATCTTGTGTAGTGAATTCGGCTATGAAATCTGCTAGTGCTTGTCCTTAGATGGCTCTCTGAGGGAGATAAGTGATATTGAACTAGCTCAATTCAATGTTCCATTTAAGTAACCTTCCAAACATCTCAGGTCGCTGTAGGACCCGTCGTAACGGCTTGTCGGTGAAGACATTGATAGGATAAGCCTGGAAATAAGGGCAGAGCTTTCTTGATGTAATCAACAGGTAGTGCGTGAGCTTCTCCAGCTTTGGATAGTTTCTTTCAGCACCTGTCAACCACTTGCTAACATAGTAAAATGGCCTCTAGATTTAATTCTCTTCGTGCAACAGTGTGACACTTATGGCATGTACCGACACTGCCAAGTAAATATACAAGTCTTCATGATCCAGTGGCTAGGACAAGATGGAGGGTCTTTCAAAATGATGCACTAGAGGTTGAAATGCATCAATACAATCCTATGTCCATTCAAAGTTTCTCTTCCCTTTCCTAATTAAATCATAGAAAGGAATGCACTTATCGGTGGCCCTGGAGATGAATCGACTCAGGGCGACGACCATTCCATTTAGGCTCTACACCTACTTAATTGTCTTTGGTATTTGGATATCCCTTATCACCTGAATTTTCTCAGGATTGTCTTTAATTCCATGAGAGTTGGCAGTGAAACCCAATAATTTTCCTAACGCAACACCAAAAGAGCAGTTCAAGGGATTAAGTGTCATTCCATATTTCCGGAGAACACTGAACATCTTCACCAAGTCATTGATGTGGTCATTTGATCATCGTGACTTCACGAGCATATCATCCACATATACTTCCATTGATTGTCCAATCTAGTCTTTGAACATCTAGTTGACCAGTCTCTGGTAAGTAGCCCCAGCGTTCTTTAGTCCAAAAGGCATCACAATTAGCTGTATAATCCCGGGTCAGTAAAGAAGCTGGTATGTTCCTGGTCTGGGACATGTATTAGGATCTGATTGTATCCGGAGTATGCATCTATGAATGAAAGCAGTTCATGTCCAGCGGTTGAGTCTACCAACTGGTTGATCCTTGAAAGTGGAAAGATGCCTTTCGAGCACGCCTTATTCAGGTCTGAGTAGTCGACACACGTCCTCCAGTTTCCATTAGGTTTTCTCACGAGAACTGGATTGGATACCCATTTCGGGTAGAGGGCGCCATAGATAAACCCATTGTTTTTAAGTTTGTCCACCTTCTTTTTGAGTGTATTAGATCTCTCTGGATCCATGCCATGCCATTTTTGTTTCACCAGGACATGCCTCAGGTCGATATTCAATGCATGCCTCAAGCGAACACATCAAGATTTGCTCGGAGAAAGCCAGCTAATTCCTTCATCATCGTTGCACTTAGCTATGATCCGATCTTCAGGACCCGTAATGGGTTGTCATGGCTAACCACGATGTCGATTATTAGCTTAAGAGGTGCAGCCTTGGTTTCTTTGGGCTCATCTTCTTCATCTCTCGGATCGATATCTTTATAGAACCGACTATGGCACCCGAGCCAAGGCTCGGGTGCTAGTTGCTAAGCTTCATTATTTTTATGCGAAAGGGCTTCACCACTTCCTTCCTTTTTCTTTCCGCTGAGCATCTCTCAACTTAGCTACATAACAGGACTCGACAAGTCGCTTGATCTCCATAAATAATTCTCACACCATTCTCTGTTAGGAATTTGAGTGTCAAACACCAGGGGGCGATAGCTTCCCTGAATTCGGCAAGGGTCGGTTGGCCCAGAAAGGCATTATGTGGAGAGTTCACATCCATCACAACAAACGGCAGTAGCCGCACTCTCCTTCAGCTGCCATCTCCTAACTTCACTGGTAGCTCGACATAGCCTACCGCTTCAGTTGCAATACTGTTAAAGCCATGAATACGGGCTTTACACAGTTTTAGATCTTTGGCATCTAGTAACATCTAGTCATATTTCTGCTTGAAAATGATATTCACAAAACTTCCACAATCAATCAGAATCTTTCTCACCAAGGCGGGGATGATCATGGCCGAGATCACCATTGGGTCGATCACAGGGGCCTCCACTATGTTTGCATCTCTGCTTTGAAATATGATATCATCCGTGATCGAGCAACATTCAATGCCAACAAGTCTGATAGCACTCACGTGACGCTCCATTTCATTCCAGCTTTTGTCGACTAGATGTAGTCCTCCAACAATAGATTAATAAATAATCTCCCTGCAATCCACTGAGGTTCCTCGGCTGTAACAACTTGATTAATAATTATCTAATTAATAATTGATTAATAAATTCTAATTGTTAATTTAAAGAGTTAAATTGAGAAATAAAGTTAATTTGGATAATTGGTTTGGTATTTATCCATTTAAAAGAAGATTTCAATTTAAAATAGGAAAAAAGAAAGAATTTTTTTATGATATAATTTGTGTTAATTTGTCTGTTGAGAGTTTTAAGAATTATGGTCGATGTGTTTGGCCAACGTTATTGATAAGGGTTCCTAAAACACTGCAACGAGACATTTCGGCACTGCAATTTGGAAAGAATAATTAAAATTTGATGTTTATTTAATTTTTATTTAAGTTGGTTTAGATTCTGGCAAAATGTAATAATATTATCTAATTTAAAATATTTAAAATAAACTGAAATGAATTCTAAATTATTTTTCTTTTAGTTAGAATTCTTTTGTTTAGAAAGTTTAGTTAAGTGTAAAATTTAACTAAATAATGTAATAACCTTTTCTTAAGAAACTTGGGCTTAGCATATCCAAGCCCATTAGTAAATCTTATAACTTCATTCCTTAATCAATTTTCTAATTCAACTACTGCTTATTCATTTATGTATCTTCTTTAGGAAACTAAGCAGAATGAAAGAGGCAAGTAAACCCAAATTTCAGCCCTAGTTTTGATTTTAGGAATTTAAGAAAAATTCAGTAAATCTAAAATTAAATAAGTATGAATTCCTTGCTTCTTCCTCTACCTATTGATACTATCAATTTTATATCTTGATTCAGTTAGTAATCTCCAAAATTTTGTTGACTAGGGGCTGTTTTGAAGTTTGGTGGAATTTAGAAGTTAGAGAAGAAGGCAGTAGTTTTCAATTTGCAGCTTAATCCCAATTCGGTTCATCTCTTTTCTTTTTGAATTCAAGGTGAGAGAATAATCTCACACTACTATATCTATGATATGAGATAATTTACTATTTTGATTTGATTTGTAAATTGGATAATTTGATCAGTAAAAATATAATAAAATTTTAATTAGTATAATTTAACTTTTGGGAATTGGTACTGTTTAATTGAACTGAGCAAACATGTGTTGATCAGTTTGATTTCAAGTTTCAAAATTTCTCTACGAGTTTCATACCTCCCTGCCTCCATGCTCTGTCACTTGAGCACGTCCAAATCCTCGTCTTGCATTTGTATACACATTACTGTTAGTTTAGATTTTAATTGCAAGCTACATCAAATATTAAATAGAATATAAAAGGATATGTCTTTCATTGTCCTAAAGTCACATTCAAACTTTGCATTTATTAATGTACGTGCTGCCATATATATATATATTTGTGGCTGTTATAAAATTTGTTCACTTTAACTTAGCCCAATGCATGGAAATATGGACACGCATACTTCAAATTGATAAAGCAATTCATGCTTTAAATTCTTTTCGCCCTGGTCATATGGATTTAGCCATGCATTGTTTAATCAAATTGTCCAAAATAGAAATAAGGACACACGTCCTATATATATTTCTTTCCATAAAAAATGATCGCACTCGACACTTTTGTTTAGAGTTATGTACGCATGTCCTAAGTATGCTTTCATCTTATAACTTTGTTAATGAAAGTGCATGTACATGCTTTATATTTGTACATGCATTTATTTATGTAACTTGACTTTGTTATCTTTTAGGAGCCTAGCTTGATCTGACATCACTTTGAATATTTATATATATATATATATATATATATATATATATAAGTTTACGTGCCTATAAATATGTAGTCTAAATTGACTAGTTATATAGGATAGTACTCTTATTTTGAAATTTAATCGATTGCCTGTATATATGAGTCAGCCTAGTTTTACTTTTCAATATACATATACCAAACTCACTAATGCCTGTAGCCTTGAAACATGTAGACTAACTTTTCAAAACATATATAAGTTGTCAAAATTTTGTTGTACATGCTTCTCTATACATGCTATTATTTTGTAGCTTAGCTTTTACATAAAACATATATACAAATTTTGAACTACTGATGCTTTTAGTTTTTTTTCATACTTTGATTATGTAGCCTGACACCTTTTATTCACATAGTATTATATATATACATATAAATAGTTTGACTTGACCTACATTAGTTGTTCATTTATGTAACCTACTTATACATGCTTTGTGTCTCTTTTCATGAAACCTTTTATTATAAAGTGCTACCTAAAATAATAATAATAATAATAATAATAATAATAAAATAATAAATAATTTGGGGTTTTATTGATTTTTTTTTATTTTCTATTAAACAAAGAATTTTAATAAATGATTGAATTGTCGGATTAGTATGGGACACTTCGTATAATTCTTTCACTTATTATTATAATTTGTTAAATAGAGTTTGAGTGGAATTTACTAGCTTTCATTAAATACTAGAATTTCACCTTCTGGTATGGGACAGTTAGTTAGATTCTAGTGATTACTAGAGTGAAAGAGAGCAGTGAGCTACACTTAGAGTTATATTATCTTAGGGTGTTTGGATTTCAGGCCGATAGATTCCTGAGAGACGATAACTCATTTTATCGACCAAAGATCCGATACATTTTCAGATTTGGGGTAGGTAGACCTATTTCTTTTAATTAAATTTGTTATGGTATGACACAACTGCCCTTTTCTATTTTTGGGAGTTGTTATATGCAGGCCTATCAGTTTATTTTACAGCTGGACAATGTTTACCTATTTATATTCGTTAAGTAAATTCACGTAATTTTATCATAAACATGACTGCCTATTTCTTATCGTTAGGAGTCGGGGTTTTACCCGATGGTCTATCTATTTTCGTTAGACTATTGTGCTATATGGTGGGGTTTATTTATTTTAGTTATGCCCCATGTTGCACTGTATCACAATGATAGTTGACTACCATTCTTATTTCATTAGTGGTGATTATTTCTTCAGAGATTTTGGGATAGATATTTAGTATCCTTTTGGCTCTGGAGAATTTTGAATTTGTTGTCGCCATGTTTTTTTATGACATTCCATTTTATGCTTGATATGGATTAAAAGAAATGGTGATTGGTTATTATGCGTTATTTGGTAGTTGTTCTGACATACTTTTATTATGGCTTATTTAATTTAAGTCGTATGTTTACGATATCATTATATCATCTCTTTATTAGATATAGTCTGACCCGTTTATTTTTAAAATACTCGGGTCAGGCCGAGAATCTACAGGTGTTAGGACTCGTTGACCTCTGGACCTTGGGCTAGCAATGAAGTAGACTATTTTGATTGTTTTAGTTTACTTCATGTATATATTGACATTAGGAGTTTGTGTCATGTATATTATCTAGTAATCATTGTGTACCTGATATAGTACTTTTGGATGTGATGTATAAATATTATGTGGGTCTAGTACTGATATTTTTTAGACTCGCATTCTATTATATATTTGATGTATAGTATTCCGCTGTGATCTGTGACTTTGATTCTATTTTATCTATATTATATACTGTTCTAAATCTTTTTAATTAGTGTGTTTATTACTTTTGTAATAATACTGTACAGATCAATTTTTTTTTCAATTCAGATCCTCTTATAACATCCCCCTACTTGGAGGTCCAAAACTAATGGCTATGGATGTTGTAGTCATCCATAGTTATTAATCCTCGACGACCAAATACGGCAGTGTTAGATTCATTGATACACAGAAACACATGAATATGGAAAAAAATTTAAAACTTCAAACAAGATCACATTCCATTTTAAATCATTTCCAATTCATTACATATCCCATAATCGTATACCATGTTCAAAGAAAATATATTTATTACAACATACGCCAAAAGTGATATATGAAGATGCCCCCTTGGATGATCAGAGGATATACATGAAATTTATCAACTATGCCATTACAAACAACATAGCGGAATTAAGTAAGGGAGAACTTTAAATATCTATTATGCCTCCTGCATGTCTCTGGAAGCTTTATTTGTCTAATGAGGTACCTGAAAACCTCAACTCTCAAACTACTCAAAATCAATTGAGTACCCGAGAGTTTAAGGGAAAACATAAACTTCGAGTCAGACATAAAGCTTGGTATGAATAATAATCTAACATCTCAAACCATTTAGATACCTAGTGAGACCACGCCGCTTGGCAGAATGGGTTTTCCCCTCACTATTATCTTAAAACCTTTATAAAACTATATACTGTGCTCTTGCATCCACAATGGTTAAAAACATAGTCATTTAAAAATATTAAGATGATATGCATACAAGTTAAAACATTTTGGACTTCCCCTTCCTTGTTTAATTAACTCCCTTTCATATTAATAGTTTTTAGGATCACTATTAACCTATTAGTTTTTGTGGGCTTACTAATAACCTGTATTTAGTTTCTAGGCTCTCTAAACTGTTTTATAGTTTTCATGGGTATGCTATGAACCAATTGGCCCCTGCCAATTGACTTAACACTACCACTTCTACGGGCTTAATTAATTCGTGGGTTCCCCTGAACCTATTGGTATCTCCAATAACTTCTCTCTTATCCTAGTTTTCATGGGTTAACTAGGAATCTATTGACATCTATCAATAACTTAATTCGGGTATAGTTTTTATGGGTGCACTACAAACCAATTGGCCCCCTCCAACCACTCTTTATAACATAGTTTTCATGGGAACACTATGAACCTATTGGTAACTCCAATAACTTCCTAATCATAGTTTTCATGGGTGCACTATGAACCTGTCTCCCTGACAACTTCTATATTTAGGCATCCTATAGTTTGGTCTCCCTGACCTCCTGGATGCAATTCTACTCATTCAGGAGTCTAATCCGTTTATATTCACTACTAGGTCAACCTAGCTGGTTCTCTTGCTCTATTCCCTAAAATGCAGTTATGGGTCCTTTATACTGTGGAAATATTTATATTTGAAGAAGCAACAATATAGCATAACAATGCCACTCCTGTGGGTTTAATATAAAACATGGTTAATCCCTTTAACCTATTATTTTTTCAAGGAAAGCTTCTTCTCAAAACCATTACAAAAAAAACTACTTTAATTTAGCCATGGGTTTCTCCTTTTAAAAATTGAGTTTGGGTTATTAGTTTCGAAACCAAAACCTTTCGACTCCTTCGAATCCTAACTTTCAGCCTCACTGGGTACCCTCCTTCGAAAGCATAAAAATCTATTTTCAAAACATTAGGCCCCTGCCTTTCGAACACTTTAAAAATTTCTTTTGAAACCTTTCGAATGTACTAAAGCATTAGCATTTAACATTCAGAAACATAACTTCGAAAATAATTGAAAGTTCCCCTTTCGAAACCATTGGAAGTACCCCTTCCGAAAATATTGGGTTTATACTTAAAATATTATTTAGGTCAAGTGAATATAAACGAAAGTAGCTCTTTCAAAACCATTCTTTATCCTTTAAAAGTATTGGAGAAAACTTGGTAGTGTCGGCACCATCCTTTCGAAAGCATAAGACATCTGGGTAAAATATTGGAAGGTTGGCTTCGAAACCCCTCTCGAAACCATTGCCTTCGAATCCCCAACCCCTTTCGAAAGCTATAGGAAGTGGCTTATATTTATAGAACAAAATGTACCTTTCAAAAGCATTGATATCTTCAATACCATCAAAAGGCATCATGTTACAGAAGGGTTTCGACTTGGTCGAAACTACCCCTTTCGGAAGCTTCAATTTGAAAACAAAGTAACTCCTTCGGAAGCTACTATATTAAAAAGGCGGCAGCTCTTCTTCGAATGCTTGTTTTAAAATACCCTTTCGAAAGCATTGGTTTGGACTCCTTTGAAACCTCTTTGTAAACAGGCAAGCGCTTTTCTTTAGAAAACTAAACAAAGGCATCGACCCCTTTGGAAGCTATGTTTCGACACCCTACCTTCTGCCTTTCTCCAATCCACTGCATACCAACTAAGTGATACAATGTGGATTGGTTTTAGCTTCATTGGTTTCGACCAGATAGGTTTTGACCTGATTGGTAGTGGAAGGTCTGAGTCGAAAGGGTCCTTCCGAAAGTGGCAGAACCCACTTTTCTGAGTAAAAATACCGTTTTTACCAATTAAAGTTATCTTATTGTAACTAACTTGCCCACTTGTAAACACTTGATTAGTTACCTTAAACTTTCAATTTATTTTTCAAATAATTGCCGCATTTTCTCAGATCTAAAACCGGATTAACATTAACAAATAAGACCTTCCAATTAACAAAGCAATTGAATCATTTAGGTCCTTCTTTCAAAATAATTTGATTTCCATACTGAGTACTTAGTAAAAATCCCCAAAAATCATAGACATTCAATTTTAATATGTTACATAACATATATAAATTTCAGACCCAAATTCATCATATAATAACCAAGAATAATTTTAAACCCAATAATACAAGTTTTTCCTTTAAAAATTCATAATTAATTCTCCACGGCTTGGAAAATTATAAAAATTGAAACCCAACTCCAAAATCATGTTTCTTGGAACATATAATTTTTCCATAGAATTCTAAAATCAAAACATACGGATTTACCCTTAAAACCGTGTTTATCAAATGCAAACAACCTTGTTTGACTCTATCATTCATTTGAAATCAAGCATATCATCAAAAATCATCATATTAGATTTAATCTTAAATCCAAAAATCAATGATCATATAAAAATCAAAATAGAGATGTAGTGATTATTATTCACCTTAGTTTGGATAAGGAAACTAGAGATTGATTGAGATTGATTACCCCGAGCTTGTTTTTAAGCTTTAAACTTGAATTTCTCCTCTTTTCTTCCTCCTAATGGCCGACTTGGTTTTAGTTTTCTTTCATTTGTTTTTGCTTATGATAAAATGAGCATGAATGGTATAGGGATAATAGTATAAGGCTATGAGATATGGGCGACAATGATTCAAATGCCCTTATGTCCATTTAGTTAACACTTAACCTTTTATAACCCATTCATTTTAATAAGCACGACCACTAAATTTATTAACTAATCTCAATCTCATTATCACTCTACATTATTCTATTTAATTTATCTAATTAAATCTCCTGAATAATGTTATTAAAAATTAGGGGTGTTACACCTCTAAAGGTAATAAAGATGCGTTAGTGTTTCTACAAAGATATATTCACATTCGATCGCCCTTAATCAACCGTATTCTCCATGTTATTAGACGACATTACTTGTAATGTTCTTTAGTAATATGTGTATAATGGTAGGGTTGTTACAGCTTGGTATTAGAGCTGGATTCTAAATATTATACAGTATAATCAATATAGAGTCGAAATCTAAACCTAGATGACCTAGAGTCCCGTCCCTTTGATATGTGGTAGTTAGTAATCCAATTAATTGTTATGGATAGGAATATAAAATGATTACTAGCTAACCATTAGGTCGTATTTGAAAATTTCTTTAAGTATAAATATTATATATATATATATATTATAGGAGTATATTTCTGATCTAGAAATTGAATGTGCAGTTTTGAGTTATGGTGGGTGGTAGACCTTCTAGAGCTACTTTAGGATCGACTAGTGGTCCTGGTATAGAAGGAGTGATTTTGACTCCCGAGTAGATCGCTGTGATGGTTTGGACTGCCTAGCCTCAGGCTCTTGGGCTCAGCCAGCTCGTTCCGATTTCGCTCGTCTATGTAGTGATTTCGAAAGGCTGGGGGTACACCTTTCAAGAGGACTGAATCTATTAGAGAGGTTCAGGCATGGTTGAAGACTTGCGAGCGTATTTTCTCTAGTATGGAGCTTGGGGATGTTTAGAGAGTTCGTGTAGTAGCCACTCTATTACATGAAAGAGCCTTGGACTGGTATGATTTATTGGAGGCGGATACTTCAGATGCACCACTTACATAGGTTCAGTTTAGACATCGATTTGAATTGAAGTTTCTACTAGATGCAGAGAGAGGCGATGGCTAGGAGATTTATTGATCTTAGGCTGGATCAGCTGTCAGTCATAGAGTATATGGCAATGTTTAAGGCTGTGTCCAAGTATGGCTTAGATTTGTCAATACTCCGAGAAAGAAAATCAGAAGTTTATATATAGATTGAGCAAGCCATTGAGGAAGGCTCTATTGCTTCACCTAGATGTATCCTTCTAGACTCTCGTCGATTCCACACTTCGCTTTGAAGCGACGGAAAGGGATAGTGATGGGAATAGAGCTGACTAGATTCAACCCATTTCTTCTCAAAAGAGGAAGTCGCCTTGGAACAAAGGCAAGAAAGGGTTTCAGGGCAAGAAGGGAAAGAGTGGAAATCTGGGTTCCAGTTCGGGAAAAGGGTTCATGCTATAACTGTGGAGAGCAGGGTCATTTTATAAGGATTGCACTAAATCTCGCCAGACATCTTTTTCACCTTCTTCACCGTCAGTCATAGTCTGTAGTTATTGTAGAAATTCAGGGCACTTGATTCCATCTTGTCGTAAGCTAGCTGAGAAGAACCAAGGTCAGGTGAATGCAGTTAGTTCAGCGGGTGGTTCAGTCAGCAGCAGCAGCAGAGAGGTATATCTTCTTCTATTTTAGAAGGCATGATTTTATTTAGAGGTTTGCAGATATAGATTCTTTTCGATAAAAGTGCTTCTCATTCGTTGTACTGAAGGATCTCGTAGAATCTACTTCATTGGATTCTGTTTGTCTTGTTACTTCTCTGAGGATTGCGAATCCTATTGGGGGATCCACAACTCTCAGTTTGCTTTGTGAGCATGTGGAAATTATTTTTAGTAGTGTATCTTTCTTTGTCGGTCTTCATGTTATTCAGTTCTTGGGTTTTGGTATGATATTGGGGATGGATTGGTTATCTTTATATGAGGCTCATATTTTATGTCCTGAGAGAACTATACTTCTTCAACATCCTAAATTTGGAGAGCGAGCTACTGTAGTCTCGACGAAGCTATTTCAACCCCATATGTTTCTTTGTATGCCTTAGAATCTTCAATTGAAGAAGAGATCTCTCAAATTCTAGTTGTTTCTACTTTTCCAGGTGTTTTTGAGCCTACATTAGGATTGCCACCCAAGAGAGCTATTGAGTTCAGGACTGGTCTTGTTCCTAGAGCTTGGCTTTTTAGTCGTCCTCCTACCAGAATGTCAGCTAGGGAAAATGAAGACTTGGTTAAACAGTTGACAAAATAAGAATCCAAGCAGTTGATTCAGTCCAGTAGGTCTCCATGGGGTACAGTCGTAGTATTTGTGAGGAAGGAAGATGGTACTCTTCGGCTTTATATTGATTATCGGAAACTGAACGAGCTTACTATTAATAATCATTATCCACTGCCCATGATTGACGATATATTCGATCAATTATGCCGTGCTAGGGTCTTTTCTCAGCTTCACCTAATTGCCGGATTGCATCAGCTTAGGGTATTAGAGGATAAAATTCCTCTTACAGCTTTCCGAACTAGATATGGATCTTATGAATGGTTAGTGATGCCTTTCTGGTTAGCGAATGCACCTGCATATTTCGCTGACCTGATGAATCGAGTTTTTCGGGAGTATCTTGATAAATTTGTACTGGTATTTATTGATGATATTTTGGTATATTCCAAATCTGAAGAGAGCATGTTGAACACCTCAGAATTGTTTTGGAGACATTACAAAAGAATGAGTTGAAAGAGAAATTCTCAAAATGTCATTTTTGGTAGCAGCAACTAAATTATTTAGGGCACATAGTTTCAGGTGAAGGTATTTCAGTCGATCCCTCTGAAAATTAAAGCAATCCAGGACTGGAAGTGACCAGAAACCGTTACTGAGATTAGGAGTTTTCTCAGATTAGCTTGTTATCACTGGAATTTTATTAGAGATTTCTCGAAAGTGATTCTCCCTCTCACTACCTTGACCAGAAAGACTGTAAAATTCCAATGGTCAAATAAGTGTGAATCGACTTTTAAGAAGATGAAGGATCTTCTCACTCATGCACATGTTCTTATTATACTTGATGTGAATAAGGATTTGGTGGTTTATACTGACGATTGTGGATCGGGGCTAAGAGCAGTTCTTATGCAGAGAGACAGAGTAGTTGCTTATGCTTCTAGACAGCTTAGACCGAATGTGATTCGGTATGCTACTCACGATCTAGAGCTAGAAGCTATTGTTTTTGCACTAAAGATCCGACGTCACTATCTTCTGGGACAGAAGTTCATCTTATATACAGATCATAAATCATTGAACTATTTACTTTCTCAAAAAGATCTGAATATGAGACAACAGAGGTGTTTAGAGTTTTTAGCTGCATATGATGTCGAGATTCAGTATACTCCCGCAAAAAAGGAATCATGTAGCCGATGCTCTTAGCCGCATATGATGTCGAGATTCAGTATACTCCCGCAAAAAGGATTCATGTAGCTGATGCTCTTAGCCGCAAGCATCTAGCAATTATTTCTATGATGATGCTAATGTGGAAGGATTTAGGGACTTTATCTATCTATGATATTCGAGATAGAAGCCCAGATTTGAGATCAGGTTTGGTGCTCACTAATTTAGAAGCACATCCATCTATATTAGACCATATAGCAAATGCTCAACAAGTAGGATTCTTCTTTGATTGATATTTTCTAGTTGTGTTATAGTGGCAATCAGGAAGTGACTAAGTATATAGTTGATAGTAGAGGTTATCTTCGGAGGCGTAGTAAGCTAGTAGTGTCTGATACTGATACACTCCATAAGGATATCATGGAGGATTGTCATCGATCTAGATATACTATCCACCTAGGAAGCAGCAAGATGTATGCCGATATAAAGAGGCTATATTTCTAGGAGGGGATAAAGCTGATGTGGGGAATTTTGTAAAGCGTTGCATGACGTGTTAGCTTGTTAAAGCTGAATATCAGAGACCTAGTGGACTTCTACAGCCATTAGAGGTTCCATTATAGAAGTGGGATCAGGTAAGTGTGAGCTTAGAATTTTAATGAGTTCATATTTATTTCCAATATAAATTGATTTGGTAATTTCAATTACAGGTATCCATGGATTCTGTAGATGGATTACTTCATTCAAAGAGTGGAATGATAGACTTTGGGTTATTATTGATAGGTTAACTAAATCGGTTCATTTTATTCCAGTAAAATCAACCACAATAGTTCCTTATTTGGCGAAGCTGTATATTAAAGAGGTGGTCAGGCTACATGGCATTCCCAGTGCCATTATGAGTGACCGGGATTTGTTACTCGCCAGCAGATTCTAAAACGTCTTCAGACTGCATTGGGTACTAAGTTGAATCAAAGTACTGCCCATCAACCTCAGACGGATGGTCAAATGGAGTGAGTTAATAAAGTTGTTGAGGATTTGTTTCGTGGTTGCATATTAGATTTTGGAGTTAGTTGGATTAATCATATCTATTTAGTAGAATTTGCCTACAATAACAGCTTTCAGTCGAGTATTGGTATGGCTCCTTTCGAAGCATTATATGGAAGACTGTGTCGTTCTCCATCTTGTTGGTTAGAGGCTGGAGATAGATATGTACTTGGGCCAGATTCTATTAGAGATGCTTCAGAGAAAATAGAAATTATCAAGCAGAGAATGAAGGAAGTGCAGAGCAGGCATAAGTCCTATGCAGATCAGAGGAGAAAGGACTTGGAGTTTGCTGTTGGAGTCTTGTTTTTGCACGAGTATCTCCGTTGAAAGGAGTAATGCGATTCAGCGGTACTAGGAAATTAGCTCCAAGGTTCATTGGACCGTATCTTATTACCGAGCGCATTGGTACTGTGGCATGTCGTGTTGTTCTACCTGATCATCTATCCGGAATACACAATGTATTCCATGTATCTCAGCTCCGCAAGTGTCTTAGAGATTCTAAGTCAGTTTTTGGGCCTTTGTAGATAAAGGAACTTGAAATTTCTCCTGATTTGACTTATGCTCAGATGCCGGTGCAGATAGTGGAAACAGAGGTCAAACGGCTCAGAAACAAAGAAGTTTTGCTAGGAAAGGTGCAATGGTCCGGGAATCCCAAGGATTGTACTTGGGAGACTCACGAGTATATGCAGCAAATTCATCCTGAGTTATTTTCTGAGGCACGAGTCTGGTAAATTCTTTTCTCTCTTTGATAATTCATTAAATATTAATTATTAATTATTCATGTTAGAGATTCCTTCTAAATAGGAATTTGCAAGGACACAATTTTTTTAAGGGAAGGAGTCTGTAACAACCCGATATGTTTGGCCAACATTATCGACAAGGGTTCCTAAAACACTGCAACGAGACATTTCGACACTGCGATTTGGAAATACTAACTAAAATTTGATGTTTATTTTATTTTTATTTAAGTTGGTTTGGATTTTGGCAAAATGTAATAATATTATCTAATTTAAGATTTTTAAAATAAAGTGAAATGGATTCTAAATTATTTTTCTTTTAGTTAGAATTCTTTTGTTTAGAAAGTTTAGTTAATGTAATAACCTTTTCTTAAGAAACTTAGGCGTAGCATATCCAAGCCCATTAGTAAAACTTATAACTTCATTCCTTAATCAATTTTCTAATTCAACTACCGGCTATTCATTTACGTATCTTCTCAAGGAAACTAAATAGAATGAAAGAGGCAAGCAAACTCAAATCTCAGCCCTGGTTTTGATTTTAGGAATTCAAGCAAAATTCAGTAAATCTCAAATTAAATAGGTACGAATTCCTTGCTTCTTCCTCTACCTATTGATACTATCAATTTTATATTTTGATTCAGTTAGTAATCTCTAAAATTTTGTTGATTAGGGGATATTTTGAAATTTTATGGAATTTAGGAGTTAGAGAAGAAGGCGGTAGTTTTCAATTTGCAGCTTAATCCCAATTCGATTCATTGCTTTTCTTTTTGAATTCAAGGTTGAGATAATAATCTCACACTACTATATGATCTGAGATAATTTACCGTTTTGAATTGATTTGCAAATTGGATAATTTGATTAGTAAAAATAAAATAAAATTTTAATTATTAATTTAACTTTTGGGAATTGGTACTGTTTAATTGAACTGTGTAGACATGTGTTGATCAGTTTGATTTCAAGTTTCGAAATTTCCCTATAAGTTTCATACCTCCCTACCTCCATGCTCTACCACTTAAGCACGTCCAAGTCCTTGTGTTGCATTTGTATACATTTTACTATTAGTTTAGATTTCAATTGCAAGCCACATCAAATATTAAATTGAATATAAAAGAACATGTCTTTCATTGTCCTTGTTACGAAGAAAAGTTACATTCATACTTTGCATTTATTAGAGTTCGTGTTGCCGTGTATATATATATATATATATATTATTTGTTGCTGTTATAATATTTTTTCACTTTAACTTATCCCAATGCATGGAAATATGGACACGCATAGTTCAAATTGATAAAGCAATTCATGCATTAATTTCTTTTCACCCTTGTTATATGGAGTTGGCCTTGCATTGTTTAATCAAATTGTCCAAAATAGAAATAAGGATGCACATCATATATATATATATATATATTTCTTGCCATAAAGAATAATCACATTCAACAGTTTTGTTTAGAGTTATGTACGCATAGCCTGAGTATGTTTTCATCTTATAACTTTGTTAGTGAAAGTTCTTGTACATGCTTTAGATTTGTACATGCATTTATTTATGTAACTTGACTTTGTTATCTTTTAGGAGCCTAGCTTGATCTGACATCACTTTGAATATTTATATATATGAGTTTACTTGCCTATAAATATGTAGTCTAAATTGACTAGTTATATATGGTAGTACTCTTATTTTGAAATTTAATCAATTGCCTGTATATTTGAGTCAGCCTAGTTTTACTTATCAATATACATATATCTAACTCAATAATGCTTGTAGCCTTGAAACATGTAGACTAACTTTTCAAAACATATATATAAGTTGTCAAATATTTGTAGTACATGCTTCTCTATACATGCTATTATTTTGTAGCTTAGCTTTTACATAAAACATATACACAAATTTTGAACTGCTTATGCTTTTAGTTTTTTTCATACTTTGATTATGTAGCCTGACACCTTTTATTCACATAGTATTATATATATATATATATAAAATAGTTTGACTTGACCAACATGTGTTGTTCATTTATGTAACCTACTTATACATGCTTTGAAATGTCTCTTTTCATGAAATCTTTTATTATAAAGTGCTACCTAAATAAATAAAATAATAATAATAATAATAAAATAATAAAGAATTTAGGGTTTTATTGAATTTTTGTGATTTTCTATTAAACAAAGAATATTATTATAATGGCTTAGTTGTTGTTGTTGTTGATTGAATTGTCGGATTGGTTGTCAAATAGAATTTGAGTGGAATTTACTAGCTTTCAGTAAATACTAGAATTTCACCTTCTTATGGGGCAGCTAGTTAGATTCTAGTAATTACTAGAGTGAAAGTGAGCTACACTTAGAGTTATATTATCTTAGGGTGTTCGGATTTCAGGTCGATAGATCCCTGAGAGACGATAACTCATTTTATTGACCCGAGAGTCAATACGTTCTTAGATTTGGGGTAGGCAGACCTATTTCTTTTAGGTAGGTTTGTTATGGTATGACACGGCTGACCTTTTCTATTTTTGGGCAGGTGTTATATGCAGGCCTATCAACTTATTTTACAGTTGGACAATGTTTACCTATTTACATTCGTTAGGTAAATTCACATAATTTTATCATAAACACGATACCTATTTCTTATCGTTAGGAGTCGGGGTTTTTACCTGATAGTCTATTTCTTTTTGGTAGACTATTGCACTATGTGGCGGGGTTTATTTATTTTAGTTAGGCCCCATGTCGCACTGTATCACACTGATAGTTGACTACCATTATTATTTCATCAGTGATGATTATTTCTTCAGAGATTTTGGAATAAATATTTAGTATCTTTTTGGCTTTGGAAAATTTTGAATTTGTTATCGCCATGTTTTTTTATGACATTCCATTTTATACTTGATATGGATTTAAAGAAATGGTGATTGGTTATTATGCCTTATTTTACTGGCATACTTTTATTATGGCTTATTTAATTTAAGTCATGTGTTTACGATATCATTATCTCATCTCTTTATTAGATATAGTCTGACTCGTTTATTTTAAAAATACTCGGGTCAGGCCGAGACTCTACAAGTACTAGGACTCGTTGACCTCTGGATCTTGGGCTAACAATGAAGTAGACTGTTTTGACTGTTTTAGTTTACTTCATACTTGTATATATTTACATTAGGAGTTTGTGTCATGTATATTATCTAGTAGTCATTGTGTACCTGATACGGTACTTTTGGATGTGATGTATATATATTATGTGGGTCTAGTACTGATAATTTGTAGACTCGCATTCTGTTATGTATATGATGTATAGTATTCCGCTGTGATTTGTGACTCTGATTTTGTTTTATCTATGTTATATATTGTTCTGAATTTTTTTAATTGGTGTGTTTATTACTTTGTAAAAATACTGTACATGTCAAAAAAAATCAGTGCAGATCGGCTAAAGGTAATAAATACGCGTCAGTGTTTGTACAAAGATATATTCATATTCGATCGCACTTAACCAGCCGTATTCTCCGTGTTTTTAGACGACATTACTTGTAATGTTCTTTAATAATATGGGTATAATGGTAGGGTTGTTACATCAGCAATGGGCGGATATTGTCCTCGATTGTGGTCGGATGTCCCCTTCCCGCCATCCTGTGGGGCTTAACAAATTGCTGCAGCTTTCTTTCTCGAATTAACTTTTCAATAACATCACAAAGGTGGTGACACTTGTTCATGGTATGTCCATGATTTTCATGAAATCTACAGTACTTTTTGGACTATCTCTGCTTCTCCGTCAGTTCCTTCGATGGTGGTTTCCTGTACTACATAGTATTACAAGTCGATAGATAAACATTCTCTAGTGATGTATTCAATGGCGTGTATGTATCAATCAATGGGATTCCCAGCTTCCCTATCTTGGAATATCGTCTTCAGTTGTGGTTTTTATCCCCTCCTTTCTTTTGCTCATTCGGTTTATTCTGAACATTAACTTGAACTTTCCCAAAACTATCGCCAGACTGATTCACTGCTACATTACTTTGTACACCATCAGCACTTGTGCCTGCAACATCTCTCTCCCTATTTTCTTTGCTTCCTCCTTTCTTAGAAACCGAGGCACTTTTGCAAAGAAACGATCAAATGTAGAAGGAGGCTTTCCCGCCAACCAATTGCTGAACTCGGAAACAGGGTCGACTCCTCTAGTCAGTGTCATGAGTATTGCATCATCATTCGAATTACAGACTTCTATAATAGCTGCATTAAACCTTTCCAAAAAATCTTTCAATGACTCCCCCGGTGCTTGGACAAACCTGGAGAGTGACATAACATCCTTAGGGCGAGTCGTGTGCATTCAGAACTGCTCCAAGAACTTCTTTGCTAACTCATAAAATGAAGAGATTGACCGCAATGGTAGCTTGGTGAACCATAAGGTCACAACATCTTCCAGAAAAATAGGAAACACCTGCACTTGACAGCATAAGTGGCTCAGGCAGAGTCCATGTGCCATTCATACTTCAAGAGATGCTTCTTGGGGTCAGTTTTTCACGCATTCGCAGGCATTGTAGACATATGGAACCTCCATGGATATTTGGTATGTAGAATGTTGTCGGTGAATGGAGTATAACTTCTAGAGAGTCCCCAATCATCGTTGGTCAGGCCTTGACTTTCTTTCACTAGCTGCCTCACGAAAGCTTTTAAGTCTGGTGTTTGGAAAGTTGGTGTCAGGTGGTAGTCCTGTTCCACCTCATGTGAGTGACCGGATCCACGCCTCTAGGTAGTGCTACGTTACCTTGTCTCCTCTTGCCGTTGATCCATTTCCTAAGTAGCAGTTCTATCATCGTCTCTCCGCTGCAGTTCAACCATATTCACCTAAGATCTAGCACCTTAATCGATTATGGCACCTCTAGAATAAGCTCCTCCACCTACATGCCGATCACCCCCTTGAATAGAGGAATCAGTGCCGATTGGTTGTAGCTGATTGCCTGATTCTGTCTCTATGTTCTAACTATATAGTTCCTCCCTGATACTCCAAAATCATATGCATCCATCTTGCAGCGTCTGTTTCTGTGATAATCGTCGAATGAGGAGGAGTTCCCCGATCCTGAATATGGAGTAGGCTCCCTTCTAGTCTTTCCACATCGATCTTTCAACTGGTTTATCAGGTCGATATTAGCCTAGAATTGCTAGTTAAGCCACAGATGGATATCCATCAGTTTCTTCATTAGGACTTCAAAATCAGCTCGGGTGATGTATTCAGCTGGATTCTGGGCATCGAAGGCCGCCGGTTGTACATTTTGATCAACTTGTTGAACACTAGCATTGTTATTACCTTCAATAACACGAGAAATAATAGACTTTCCTTTGGCCATTGCTACTAGCTTCCTTTTAGATCTTCTTCAAACCTGAGTAGAAATGGAAACATCGGTAGAAATCTAAATCTATCTCGCAGATATGGGAATCCACCAGTAGATGATGAGATCCAATCAGGTTGAGAATTCGTTCTTAGTGAAAGCACCAAAATGTTTGCACCAAAAGTTGGCACAAACACCCAATAGATTATATATAGAGAAATAAATGAAGAAAAATCAAAATGAAAATAGAGGAAATAAGTAGAGAACCAGTCAAAAACAATGACGAACAGATTTACAATGGTTCGAAGTTGAGTGCCTACGTCCACTTTGAAGAAATAACTTTATTAATAACTTCAATTTCTGAGTACAAGAGGGATCAGATCGAAATCCGTAATTATAATGGAGTACAAAGAAAACAACAGCGTAAAGATCCTTCAAATGAGCTATGAACCCTATATTTATAGGCACAGACAACCGAATATCTTCTTGAAAATTCACCAGCAGAATCTCCATATGCAAACGAGGTTACCCAAAAATTTTCGAGGCCCAATTCCTTATAAGGAGTGACCAAGGCTGATCGAGCGAGACGTCAAAGTGGCAGCGTGCGATCGTTTGTGTGGGTCCCTCTCCATACAACTTCATATTTCCAAAGGTGTTTTCATAGTTGCTTTCATGTGTTTAGAGACATCGATCGATTCCTGTTGAGTTGAACTGCTGATTCAAGCTATTCATAGTCATAGTGATCCGATCTGAACTCCTGCCTAGGAAAAGCACTAATCCATACTTAGAATATTCCGTAGAGTCTATCTCTTGGTCTCGATTGTTACTTCACATTTTCATCTGTACTTGATCTTTGGTCTCTGTGATCACCTCTTTGGGCTATTTTCCTTACCTATCATCGAGTCTAACTTGCCCAATAGTCTAGATATAGTTGGGTTAAAAGACCGGATAACACATGTAACTAGAAGCACAACGTATATATATTTGCAATTTCACAACCCATTATCAAATTAAATCTGATATTCCAAACACTTTATTCAAGTATCAACCAATTGAAATGTAGCATGCAAGCATTCACTCATTCAACAATTCACAAATACGAATTACCATAATTTATAATCAAAGCAAGGCATGCATATAAGTTTGACTTAAATGTGAGTTAAACAACTCACCGAATTGATACCTTGGCAACAGTTCACCTCCTTTTGCTTTAACCTACATGAAACTCCAACTACTACTAGCTTTCTTGCCTGAAACACTATCATTGGAACTATTCCTCCTTAACATTGCATACCAAACACTCCTACCAGTTAGAACGAAAACCACCTCAGTAGCCTAGCTTCGCGCCAGCGCCCTAGCTTCACGTCATTGCCTTCATCCACCTTACATGCAAGCGCTTCCTTGTCATGGCACCCAGGCTTCATGTGAAATTATATTGTTGTCGCCAGTCGCCATCGCAGTCGTTCGTAGCATCGCACCCCACACGCGACCTCGCCCACGAAGACGCACTTTACCAGGCTCTGCCTTCGATCGTGATTTTTTCTCTTTTTTTCTTAAGGCTCGAATCGATTGCATGAAAGAGCTTGGGAAAAACGCCCTAGAATGGGTTGATTTGGGAAAAGAACGCATGGAAAATTTCTTTTGAGAATCTTGGAATTGAATTGGACAAGGGAAAACAAAATTATTTTAAACGGGCTTGGGAATATATTTGGGCCGCATTTTTTAGGATTATTTTTAAGTTTCTACTTTGATAATTAATTCCTTTAAATTTAAAATTTAAAGATTAATCCTTGTTATTTATTTGTTTTTGTAAATATAATCCAGTCTAGTTTAAATCGATTAGACTACATTCTGCAAATTATACTTCAACAACTAGACAACTTCTTCAATTCAATACTTGTTTACTACTATTATTAATCATTTCTTAAATTATTATAAAATAGCTTTATCTTTTTTAACTATTTCGATCGTATAGATATTATTTACACTCTAAAATACTTTAACTTCAACAATAATACTTTATCCAGTTAATATATTTTTTGAAAAGAATTTATTAATTAATTCAACTTGTTAAAACAAAAATCTGTTATTAAATAAACTCCAATTAAGTAAAAGTGAATTTCAAAATAATAGTTATTAAAAATCAAGTACAAACGCTTCTATTTTAGTTTGATAAGTTTAATATTACAGCTTTAAAATAGGGTTGTTACAACTATGACGGTCGAAAAATGTGAATTCGATATGTGATTATAGAGGTGAATTGATATGGATTTGGATGACATTGTTGTTTTCAAAGCAGAGAGAGGATCAATATGACACTGGAATGGACATATTTCGTGTCTTAGTGAGGGAGATATCGGAGTTGAGTGGAAAGATTGCCAAACCTTTTGGCAATCTACCTATATGGAAAATCATTTACATAGGTACATTCGTCTTGGCCAGTGGAGTTTGGAAACATAGAACGCCTAAGCCGTAGAGGAACATGGCAGATTTGGAGAGCTTGAAAAGTTGGGGAAAAAAGTTCACTTGCATTTTTCTCGTGATTGTCGATCGCAGGGGTTGTTGTAGTTGGCATGCGGCGGTGTGACATCATAATTGGTGTAGGTGTTGGTTCAATGCAAGGCTACAGTGGCCTATGGTGGAGTACGGTGGTTCGGTGCAGGCACTAACGTGCTTGGACAGTAAGCAAAGAAAATGTAGCCATAGTTGTGGAAATGACCGCAAGTAGTGGCAATGTAATGATGTAGTGTCTAGCGGAGGTGTAGGCGAAGTACAGTGGTCCAGTGGTTCAAAGTGTTGGCACGGTGGTGTGTCGGTAGGTTGGGTGCATGGGTATATATGGCAGCAATAGGAAATAGATGGAGAAGAATGGTAATTATTAAAATAATTAGTTATATAATGGGTTTATTAAGCGATTGAGTAATTAATATATAATCGATTTCTTATATCATCCATATCTTTTGTATACGAGGTCCTATTTAGATGTAGTTTCTTATGTTGTGTTCGTCTTAGACCCCTCTACGACTTGGCATAAGAAATTTAATTGAGGCGAGTGATATCGTCTCTCATCATACAATGGTTGCCATTATAATATAAAAAATGATGTTTTAAAATGATTTCCAACTTTAAAGCATATATTTAGACCCATACCTGGTTCTATAAAAGAATTTAAACTGTTTTAAAAATGATTTTAAATCGAATATCACACATGTTCTTATAGACTTACTATTTGCTAAAAATAGCTAAATTTAGGACATTTTTTGATATGAATCCTAAATTGGTTGATATAGGTGTGTCATACTTGTTATATGTATGGTTTGTTGGTTATATGTATGCTTTGTTGGTTGTATGTATGCTCCTTTTCTTATTATGGCTGAAAATGCCCGTTGATAGGCAATATAGTGTTAGAGAATATCCCATACGATAGAGTTTCGTGCATATCGATGAGTGCACACATGATGGAAACTCAAATGGATGGGATAAGTATGTCGAAGAGTACTAAAATGCATGCCGATTGATCTGAAGACGAAAGGCGACAAACTTGGCAATGTGCTTCGGACTTCAGAAGAGGACGCCGGATCTTGTCAATTAGTTCATACTTTGCCATTTTTGGCTAAGTACACAACCAAAGTTGTAACATCCCCTACTTCAAGACTCTGGAAATGAATGTCGATGATGCTGCAGTCATCACCAGAATTATTTCCAAGCAACAGAGTGAGATCAGTATGAATTTTTTGACAACATTAAGTAAAAATGAACCTAAATAATTTCATTACATCGAAATGTTTCAAAAGTCATTACATCATTATTAACTCATCTTGTTCCCACGTTGGGTAAATATATAATAAGATATAAATAGAGTGTCACGCCCAACATATGAGGATGCCGACATGATGCTTAACAAGTTATAAATTTTTGTTTTACATAAATTTTCAAAATAGATTTTATTTGCAAAATAAGCCTCCTTCTACGTCTTCGGAGTCTTTATTCATCTTTTCCAAAAGTGTAACACCCCTAATTTTGTTTAACATTATTTAGGAAATTTAATTAGATAAATCAAATAGAATAATGTGATGTGTAGGGATAAAGAGAGTGAGATTTGATAATTAATTAGGTTGTGCCTTAATTAACCAATTAATAAGATTGATTTAATCTTAGAATAGAAGAAAATTAAAAAAGAGGGGCAAAGGGGGAATATTTATTTATTTCACTCTTAAAATCCTTTCCTCCCTCGTTCATTCTCATTTTCATTTTATGAACTTCAAAACAAACAAAAGAGGCCAACCATCACCAAGAAGAGGAAATCTAAAGCACTCAAAGGAAAAGGCACAGAGAAATTAATCAACATCAAATCCCAATCTCTTTTATCCAATCTAAGGTGAGTAATAGTATAAATCTCATTTATTTATGCTTGTTTTCGGATCTATGTTTGATTTTTGAATTGTTGTGACAATATGTCATGCTTGGATGTCATGCTTGGATGGTTTATATCATTGTTTGATTAAATGACGATTTATTAGAATTATTATGCAATTATCTTATGAGTTTTAGAGGTAAAAACCTAATTTTTTATCTTCATTTGACTTGAAATATGAATATGTTGTGTAAAACATTTTTTTGGAGAGGGGTTTTAATTTTATAATTTTTCAAGTTTATATGAATATTTTATGAATTTCCTAAGATGGAAAAAGAGTTTATTTAGAGTTTTAATTATTAAAAATAATTAAATAAATATTTTGGCCCTGAAATTTTTATATGTAAAAGAAGATTGGAATTCTAATTTTCAGTGATTTTTTGGGATTTTCCCCAAAAAATTATGATTTTCTATGAATTATTTATGGTAGAATGACTATTAACGAATATTAATTAATGATGTTAATTGCAAGAGTTTGCTAATTATTCTAGGAAGGTAAAACGTAATCTTTCAATAAATTTCTGAAAAGAATATGAAAAGTAATTTGTTAACAACCGTATTTTAACAAGAGGTAAGAGTTAGTAAAAAGGTTTGTCTTTAAAAAGAAATAAATCGGTTTTATATTTATTTATAAAAATGCCACAGTGTTAAAACTAGAGGTTCGATACCCCTACTCCTTACCCCCGACATCTATGAAAGTTGATACCTGGAATTACTATCTGATAGTTATACGAGGTATCGAATTTATAAATTCAACATCTATTTGGGATGATGCATGTGATATCTACTTCGTAGATATGTGATGTATCAACTCTTATAGAGATTCGACACCAAATAATTTAGGGGTTCAGTATCTTTGGTTTGTAAAGACTCAACATCATAAGGTTTCGAGACTCGCTATTCTTTTAAAAAGTTCGGCACCTCTTTTGTTTATAGGTTCGACACCCTCAAGATTTTAAAAAACTGACACCAATGAGTTTTAGAGGCATAGTAACCCAAATTTTTAAGGGTTTGATAACCTTAAGTGTTTCACTTGGAACCTCTTGCCTCATATATCTTCGAAACCTACGTTAACAGCACAGTAGACATATGTTTGTAGACTCAATATCTTTGTTTTTTAGGCTCGAAAGCCTTATGATATGCAAACCAGAAACCTGTGTTTTAAAGGTACGATAGCATACGTATTACAGTAACTCGATAACCATATATGTTCGACATTATGGCCATATGTTTTAGAGACTCGATATAGTGGCTCGACACCATATTTTAGCCGCATGGATGCTGCATGATTATAAATTGAATATATTTATTTAATGGCTCGATGAGTTGTATGTTTTAGAGGCTCGGCAACCTCATTTTGACACTGGATGATTAAAAGAAGCTAATAAAAGATGATCGTATTTTGGCATAAGATTCTGGCTAAGTAAAGGGGTTATGTTTTTCTTGTTTTAAAGAATAATTTTAAGGAATTAAACATTTGTAAAGATAAATGTTTTCAAGGAAATAAAATGGTGGTTTAGCAGAAGTTTTACAGAGATTTTTCCAAGAACAATATTACATGAATAAGTTAATTTTGTGATGCCAATGACTGTTGATCGAACATATTTGAATAAATAATGTTATATGTTCTTGTTACCATATGATTAGTCATATTTATATGACTTGCATTGTCATACTCACATCATCATGACCCATCATTATATCTTCGGGTGTAAGGGCAGAAATTACCAGTTAGATTGACTATGTAGTGAGTATAGTCGGACTAAACTTATGAGTAAGTAGAATTGTACACAGGACATCAGATAGATCAAATTTGTGTTAGGATGCCTCGAACTGATCAAAAGAATACTTGTTTACTCCTTATCGTAGGAGAAGGTAGGTCATCAGTTACCCTGTGAAAACCAATAGGTTCACAGTAATCCTACGAAAACTATGATATGTGCGATGGATAGTCCACATGATATATGAGATGGATAGTCCATATGATTGTTGAAAGGTTCGTAGTAACACTAGGAAAATTGATATGTGTGATGGATAGTCCACATGACCCGAGAGAGATAATCCATATAATATGTTAGATTGGTAATCAACATGAGCTAAGATGGATAGTCCATTTAGATGGTCCACAGATTTGGGATAAACAATCCATTTTATGAGATTGGGTATATTATGGGAATGCATAACCCTATAAAGGCAGATTAGTCAGACTTACCCACGTTGCATGCCTACATATGATTATATTATGATGTTCTAACCAATGTAGTTGTAGGTAATGATTTATGATTAATATATTTGGATAAGAAACTAGTGAAGGAAAAACCTGTTCTGCTAAACGGCGTGGTCTCACTAGATATTTATTTTGATTCGAGATGGCATATTATTATTCACACTAGACTTTTTGTCTGACCCGAAGTTTTTGTTTCCCCCCTAAACTCTCGGGTACTCATTTGAGTAGGTCGAGAGTAGGGATTTTCAAGTTAGACGAATAAGCTTTCGGAGATATGCAAGAGGCAAGCTAGCTAATATTAGGAGTTTATTTTCGTTGTGTTGTTTAAAGCTTATGTTTTGTTTGAATGGATGTAATGACATGATTTATAATTGTTAAGTAGTTAAACTATGATCATCCAATGGGGGATCTTCAGATATTGCTCTTGGAATATAATTGTAATTATTATTATATTTTCTCTGAACGTGGAATCAACAGGATTACGTAACAGGTTGTAATGAATATAAAAGTCATTAATGAAATTAGTTTTGATAATTTTGTTATATGCTCTTGATGTTATAGATACAATTAACTGATCTCATTTTGTCACCGAAAATTAATACTATGCATGACTACAGCATCCATAGCACTTAGTTTCAGGCCTTAAAATGTGGGATGTTATAACTTGATATCAAAGCATAGGTTTATGTAAAACTTACAAGATTTTGATGAAACAAAACTTAAAAGGTTTTGAAAACATAATCCTAATAAATCATAGAATAAGATTAAGGTATGAGATAACACTATAGTAATGTACTTGTTAATTGTTATATTTAAGTATATTTTCTATCTCTATTCTCCCCACTCTTAGACCATTTTCTGTATCTCACAAAGAATCATATGCAAATTACAAAAAAATGGGATATAAAAGAAGGAAATGGAAGAGTGAATCTAGATGGAGGAAGCACCACAACTAATGGAAATATTCGGCCTAATACTAGAAGGAATCCGGGTTGACAAGCAAATGCTAATCCAAATGCAAATGCTAATGTGAGTGCTGAAACCCCACCAGCAAAGATGGGGACTATGTACCAGTTCTTTGTGAATATAATGCAAGCTGGAGCTATAGTTAGGTTGGTTGGAGGAAACATTGGCAATATGGGAGGTGCTAATCCCGAGGTACCAGCCCACAACAATTAAACCAAGTTAAGCTAGGATTATACCTGTCTTGGAGGAAAACCTTTTCTAGGAATGAAGAATGCTATTGAAGTTGAGAATTGGATGTTGCACTGTGAGAGGATCTTTGCTGACTTAGGTTTGAATGATAAGCAGAAGAGTAGATTGGCATCTAGACAGTTTCAAGGAGCTTCTTTGTATTGATGGAATAGTGTGACCGCAGGAATACCAGAGGAGAATTTGACTTGGACTGATTTCAGAAGGTGCTTTGAGGAAAGGTTCTTGTCCAAGATAGCTATGTCAACTTTTCTCTAGAAGTTCATGAAATTGGAGTTGGGAGAGATGTCTGTACTGGAGTATCCAACTAAGTTTGATGAGTTATCTTGATATGGATATGGTACTATTGATACTGTGATCAAAAGGAACAGAAGTTCATTCGTGGATAGAAGCCTGCGATTGCTAGGGCAACAATTCCGCATCTCAAAGACCCATATGATGTGGTGGTGGAGATGGCATTAAAGAATGAGGAAATGCTTTTGACATTTGGAAGCGAGAACCTTGTGGAGACTAAAGGTTTTCAAGGCAAGAAAAGGAAGTTCTTTAATAAGAAGGGAGATCAGAAGGGCGGAGCTGCCAAGAAATAGAAAGCTAATATTGGTTGCTATAAGTATGATAAGAAAAGGCACTTTGCTAATGAGTGTCAATCTGGTGATGGAAAGATGGTTGTGGGAAAGAAGAACGTGAGGTGTTTTAACTATAACCAGGTGGGGCATTACAAGAATAAATGTCTAGAAGCCGTCAAGGCTGAAAAAGGGAAAGTTTTTGCTCTAAAGCCATCAGCTACTAGACCGACCGCAGAGGAGAAAGGAAAGTCTTTGATGGGAGGTATGCTTTTAGTTCATGGCATACCTGTTAAAATATTATTTGATACCGGCGTATCAAATTCTTTTATCTTACATTGTTTGGTAGATAAGTTAAATCTAGAACCATTATATCTCATTACTTCCTCAAGGGTTGCGAATCGAATAAGACGTTATGCAACTCTTGGAATGAGTTGTGACCATTTAGAATTTGAGCTGTTAGTTCATGCATTTACCTGCAATTTGTATCGTTTGATTTTGTAGGGTTTGCAATTATTCTAGGTATGGATTGCTTAAGAGAATATGATGTTAGGATATTTTGCCATGATAAAAGGATATCATTAAGACACCCTAATAGCCATGATCGATTTATATACTTGGTAGAAAATTCGAGTTTTGATGTATGTGCTTTATTGGGTGCAATAGAAGCAGAGGATGAAGTGAATCAAGTTTTTGTGGTAAGAGAGTGTTATCCGGGTTTTTAACCCAGCAGAATACAGAGGAAGTCGAGAGAACTCCATCGAGTCGGAATAGCTCAAAATCCAACCCAAGCGACTAGAATAAGGAGCCAAAGGAAGTTAGGAAAAAAGAAAGGAAAATACTCTAAAGGCATGGACTATGGATCGCTAGCGATCCATGACATTAACTCGAGGGTTCATGAACAACATCAACACAAGATAATAGACGCGATCCAAAAGGCAAAGCTTAGAAAACCACTAAGTACATGGATCGCTACCGATCCATGCACTAGCGATCCATACCTTTTCGCCAGATCGCCATAAAATCCAGAAGAACAAAGTCCAAAAATAGACCAAGTATATGGATCGCTAGCGATCCATACTATTTCATCAATCAGTTGTAATCTTCATGGAGCAAAGCAAGGGGAAAATGCTAAAGCGGTTGCTCGCCTTCGAACCAAATCTATGGATCGCTAGCGATCCATCCTTTTAGCTCGTGTCGCGGTGTAACCTCGAGTGCACCTTCCTGTGTTGATCTGCAAGTATGTAGCAAGAAAACTTGGCCCAGTAGCTCTTCAACCTCTATAAATACTCTTCTATCTGCAACATAATGGGGATGCTCCGGACCGGTTGCTGAAACGCTGCAGAAGACCTTCTTCATCCTACTCCTCCCCCACAATAGTCATTTGAGGAGTTCACTGTGATTCTCCAGTGAACTCTAACACTTGGGACTTGGTCTAATCTAGGATAGTCAATCATTCTGTAATCCAATTCCCTTTGTAATAGCAATCAGTCAACGAAAAATTATAAAGTGGACGTTGGCTTCGTTAACATCTGAACCACTATAAAAATATTCTTATCTTTCTACTGTTCCTATTCTTGATATATCTCTATTCTACTTTATTTTGCTATGATAAACAGGGCCGGTGCTTTCACGCTCAAACCAGGGTGTTGATCCATTTTTTGGGTTAACATTTTAGTGCTTTCACTGAGAACTCAACTCATGCCAATATCTAGCTATCTACTTTGGATCAGATAGGTTCAAAAGTTAGATCCTTAATCTCTATTCAAAAGATCTAGCTATCTACTTTGGATTAGATAGGTTCAGAAGTGAACAACTCGAACAATCAGCTTACCGGAAGTGGCATAACTTATACCATAAACTTCGGGGGCGTTGCCCACAAACCCTCGAACCCCGTCTGGGTCGTTCGAAGGGGATATAATCGATTGAAGGCATATGCAATAGAAAGTTAATGATACTCGAAAAAGCCCCAATTAACCAGCTTCCAATCCCGTCATGGAGCTCCTATTGTCGAATAACGAGTGGTCGTCGTTGAAAATCATAAAAAATCGTCAAAATGGTCATTGAAAAACTCACAGTCGAACTTGGGTAATCGACTATTTGACTCGAAGCAGATTCTGGAAGTCCTGACTCGAAGGCGAACTCGGGTAATCACCCATTTGACCCAAAGTGAACCTAGGCAATTCTGGCCCGAAATCAGACTCGAGTAAAACAAATATTTTCTCCAAGAAAACATGCAAATGGCTCCAAGCAACGTTTGTCACCAACCCAGCACTTCAAATTATATGACTCCGAGCGAACCATGTGCTGACTCCAAGCAAATGGAAAATTTTCTCGAGTCCGACTCCAAGTAAAATACCACTGATCCATTAATGTCGATCCATCTTCTTTTGCCCATAACTTGAACATGCGAATTCCAAATGCCTTGGAATTTTGAATACAACCTTATGGGGCCTTCTTGGTCACCCCAGACTGATCTCACCTAGTTTAAATTTTTTTGGAGATCGTCACTGATCCACGACCCCATTACAAGTTATTTGTCATTCAATCAGCATTTTCAATCATTCAAGCGTAGACAATCACACATATATCATTTTCAAACATTATAAACAGCTATAACTTGGAAATGGACTGGTCTGACACCGATTAGAGCATCTTCCCCAATTGAAACCCATTTACCGAAGTCGTTCAACATGCAGAATATCCAAAGAAGTTTATCATGCCAACTATACCTTTTCTACAACTGTACAACTGATCCGAAATTACTTTTTTACGGGTATGACTAGCATATGGACGAAGCGAGGAAGACAGATGCAGTCTACTGCAAGGCCCTCATGAATCATTAAAGGAAGAAACAACCTACTACCCTGGAAGAATTCTGTGGGAAGGCAAACTGGTTCTAAAGACTAGAAGTAGTGCAATTGGAAGAAGACAAACCGACAATTTGCCAAATAACATACCAAACGATAAAGGAGCTACAGGACCCCAAGGACCTTCTGCCCAAGCAAGGCTACTAAGACCCGGTAGAAAAGTGCCCCAGCTAACTGATGAAATTAGACGAAATAATGATTATCAATAATCACTCTAGCTACCTAGCAACTAAGGAAATGGGGAGCAACCTAAAATGATGCCTTGTCGTCCATCTTTGTCTACTTTCCTTTTCCAAATGAGCTGTATCAGGAACACTGGGGCATTGTAGACAGCACGGCGAAAGAAATGCTTCTATGCCCATGACGAGTCAGGCCGATCCCCCTTCTGAGAACTGGCGTTGCTCAGGTAGCGTCGAGAAGTCTTATCCAATGGATCGTCGAACAAACACATCCAACCCCTTAGTCTCCAAGAACCGATAAAACTATATTCTTGCAAGCTGAATCCTAGAAATTTCTCTTGAAGTCGATGAATCATCGCATTAAAACCGCCGGGCCGTCGGACGACCAACCAAAATTCCTATCGAAATCGATGAATTATCATTCCAAGTCCGTCTAGTCGCCAGACATCTGACCACAAAAACTCTTTCACAAACTAAAGCGCCATGAAGGCAAACCGATAAATCAGCGGTCATATGATCCAAAAAACCCTTCGCGAATGTGAAGGTCTTTCATGAACTAAAGCACCGTGAAGTCAAACCAGTAGACCAACAGTCATCCGATTCAAAAAACCCTTCGCGAACATGAATGTCTTTCACAGACTAAAGCATCATGAAGGCGAACCGGTAGATCAGCGTTCATCTGATCCAAAAAACCTTCGCGAACGTGAAGGTCCTTTACAAACTAAAGTGTCATGAAGGCGAACCGGTAGATTAGCGGTCATCTGATCCAAAAAACCCTTCGCGAACGTGAAGGTCTTTCAAGAACTAAAGCATCGTAAAGGCGAACCGGTAGATCAGTAGCCTTCTGATCCAAAAAATCCTTCATGAACATGAAGGTCTTTCACAAACTAAAGCATCATGAAGGTGAAACGGTAGACTAGCGGTCATTTGAATGAAAAAACCATTTGCGAACATGAAGGTCTTTCATGAATTAAAGCGTCGTAAAGGTGAATCGGTAGATCAGCGGTCATCTGATCCAAAAAACCCTTCACGAACGTGAAGGTCTTTCACAAACTAAAGCATCGTGAAGGCGAACCGGTAGATCAGCGATCATTTAATCCAAAAAACCCTTCGCAAATGTGAAGGTCTTTCACGTTTGCAAAGCATCATGAAGGCAAACCGATAGATCAGCGGTCATCCGATCTAAAAAACTCTTCGCGAATGTGAAGGTCTTTCATGAACTAAAGCGTCATGACGGTAAATCGGTGGATCAGCAGTCATCTGATCCATAGAAACCCTTCATGAACGTGAAGGTCTTTCACTAACTAAGGCGTCGTGAAGGCGAACCGGTAGATCGACGAAATTTATGTACGACTGATATACACGATGGAGAACGGAAGATCAGCAGTCATCTGATCCAAAGCCCCCTGAAGTCAATGAATTCATGCTCTGGGGCCACAAATCAACAATCATATTAGTCACTCTGCATAATTAACGGAATCACTACCGATGACCGATCAAACAAACAGTGTTGAACTCTAGAGCTTTATAGTTGCTCAAAAGATATAAGCCAAAACTGAACTGACCTTGTGGTTAATCAGATGCTAACTCGAATCAAGCCAAGGTTTAGAACTCGGGAGAACCGCACCCACTAGAACAGGGGCAACCGAATGAATTATGGAGAAACCCCGGATACAGTTTAAGCGCACGAATAGCCCTATGGCATGGGGGGCACCACGCGTACTTGAATAGCTACAAGAAAAGCCATGACTAATCATACTACAATTTTGTTACGTCTGACTGAAAATTCTGGCATTTTGACAACTACGGACTTAACGACCTAGCTAGCACAAGTAACGAAATAGAAGCATAATACTTGCTTATTTCTTCCTAACTCCTCCTTTACTACCCTTGGTGACCGGATGCTTTTCCTCTTAGACTGTATGCTAGTTGAAGGCCAATTCTCTAAAGGTAGTTTGGACCAAAAACTGAGAGTCTCGCCCCGAACTCCCATAAGCTCTTTCTTCATAACCATCTCCATGTGGTCAACTATAGATCTCTCCACTTTGGCAACCTTATCTGTTTGGTCGTGCACATCTTCCCAAAATACGGGAGGATCGCCCAAGCTACAGTTATCCAATCCAAAAACCAATTATCTCTTAGAACTGATGAAATCGTGTTCCAGCAAAGTCAAATCACCGGATTGATAGGAAAACTCGATCCTTACCTTCTAAGAACTGGTATCGCTCCTCCAGCACAGGGAAGGCCCAAACCATTACGTTCACCCCCATAAGCCACGCATCACTTTTTGAGCCGTGGAGCTACGCATCACTTCTTGAGCTGTGAACCACGCCCTTGTAGTATGAACTCCTCACGTTACCCGAAGATTGGCAACGTCAAGAAGTTCCAAAACATTCCGGGTCGACTGGTCGTATCGATCCTATAAGCCGCATATTTCATAAGCCGCACACTCTCAAAAGCCATGCATTTCGTAAGCCACGCATTTTATAAGCTGCGCACCCTCAAAAGCCGTGCATTTCATAAGCCATGCATTCTCAAAGCCGCGCATTTCATAAGCCACGCATTCTCAAAATCCATGCATTTCGTAAGCCACGCATTCTCAAAAGCCGTGCATTTCATAAGCCATGTACTCTCAAAAGCCGTGCATTTCATAAGCCATGCATTTTCATAAGCCGCACATCTGATAAGCTACGCAAACACTGCTTGATGTTGCTCTGGCATCATCAACAAACCATTAAAATTTTCTAAGTACTGGTGTTGTCCCGACAACACCGGGAAACCTCTCTATTGCAGGATTAACAGGAATCAACTCCCTCTACCCGAAAGAACCGACATTGCTTCGATAGTACCGCAAAGCTCACAAACCAAGAAGTTGGTAAAGAATTATGATTTTTGGCCAAAGTTAATGTACAAAATGTCAAAATTCAAGACATCCAAGTCACGAGTTCCCAGAGATAGGAGCTACGACGTACCTTTGACTGAGGGTATCCAGGAAGCCGCCTAGAACATCAAGTCTCACATCAATTGTTCAGAATAATCATCCTTGTGGACTGGGGGGCAGAGAACACATTAACACTTGGTCAGGGTAAAAGATCGCTCCAACTGGCAATAAAAGGAGGAACTTACTGTCGTGCAGAGATAGATGACGACGGAAGGCAGTTCCAGAATCTAATCATCAATGCACCAGTTTCCAAAGACAGAAGTGGTGCTCGACTGAGGTCTCAAACCCTAACTTGCAGAAAATCAGCTATTACCAAAGACAGATAACAGAAAGGAGAGAACGCTCAAAATCGAGCATCTAAACCATTGATTCCCGAGGATTGGAACCAATGAATATGTTTGATATCCATAATAATGCTATCAGCCCAGCGTAACGCATATGGCTTGAAACAAGTTAAGGTTAAGTATCACAAATTCAAGACAAACACTATCAAAACTCTACAAGTCTGTGACCAAGATAGGGATGAGCATGGCCGTACCAGGGGCAATGTGATGACTTGCTCCGCAGCTTCTAATTTTCTATAAGAACCTGAAATTTGGCATTTGGAAATGAAGGGTTCCTCAGGTAGTCATCAGAACATAACAAAAACCGGATGGAGGAAATTTGATTTTTCATGAATAAGAATGACTATGGAATTGGTTAAGAAACATGCTTACATTTCCAAGGGTAACACTTGACGGTTATAAACAAAGCTAGGCAATGGAAACGTCTGGGACTCTTATCCTTTGAGAACATGGCATATCCCGATGTTAAGCAACGTTGAGAAAACAACCACGTTGGGTTAAAAGGAATCTACTCAACTCTACAGGATCAGATGAATGATTCAATCCTCACCAACATGACTTTAACACTGCCAGAAGACTAAGAAAATACTTCTACAATCCAGTCATCAAAGTGCTAGTTTCCGAAGACCAAACTGGTACCCAACTAGATTAAAAGCACCGTCTGGTCGATGGGAAAAATAAATCCCAACCTTCTAAGTGTCAGTGTCACCCCTGCAACGCCGAGGCCTTTTCCCACTTCATAAGTACCAGTGTTGCCCCGGCAACATCAGAAAACATTCTACTTCCTAAGTACTAATGTTGCACCGGCAACATCGGGAAACTTTCTATTTCCTAAGTATCGGTGTTCCCCTGGCAACACTGAGAAACTTTCTATTCCTTAAGTACCGACATTGCCTCGACAATGCCGAGAAATTTGTTGTTCACTAAGTACCGGTGTTGCCCCAGTAACGCCGGGAAAACTTTAATCTACAAGGTTAGTGAGAAACACTCACCATAGTGAACCATCAATGCACTAACTTTCGGAGATATAAGCTGGTTCTCAACTGAGTTCTACCATTTTTTAGGAAAATTACTGTTGCCCAAAGATAGGCAACGACAGGAAGACATAACCTTTCATAGGTCAATCAGATGGTTCAGCCAAACATTGCAGGAACCAGCCACTACACAGGAATAAAGCAGCGCTGAAAGGAAATCCCAGGATTAATTTGCTCAAGTGCTAATTTCTAGGGATGAAAGCTAGTGCACAACCGAATTTAATAAATTCAACTTAGAAAGAATTTAGATATAGCCAAAAGATAAGTAGCCTCGAGGAAATGTTGCTTGGAACCAAGTAGCTAGGTTATCAATTCCCAAAGACAGGAATTGGCATATGAATAGAACTTCTGTGACGACAACAATCAAGCAAAGCATGCACAACTAAGGACATGTAGGGACAATCACGGAAGGTCGAAACTAAAACAACCGGACTTCCGCAATCCTAGAATGGGATTGAGAGCCAGACCAAGGACAATCGAATCTTGTGTCCCAAACCTCTACAACTCTCACAGTCACCCAAATATAGGCATTCGAAATAGCTAGTCCCTCTAACTGGGATAGACGCACAAATACTTGATCAAAAAAAATGTTGCAAAATCCAAACACGAATAACCATGAGGTTGGTTAGATAATGGTCCTGTATCACAAAACTGAGCATTCTAGCAACAAAATCACCAACAAAAGAAATGAAGGATTTAACGTTCAGAAATCAACCGTTGTTCATAGTCTAGCAATGACGAGAAAGATCGATGACCTACTCAAGGTCTAACTAGATCATTTGGTTTCAACGTTCAGGAATATGCCATTACCTGAAGTTTGGTGATGCTAAGAAGAAACTCCCAGAGTGAAATTACAGATACACCGACTTTCGGAAATAGAAGCAAAAGCTTGATCGACTCATTAATCCTACCTTCCGGAATCTTACGTTATCCGAAGATCCATAACATCAAGTAAAAATCCATGGGTTTTAGTCATCTGTACATAAGTTTACGAAGATAAAAACTAACACATAATTAGGATCTCAACGTGGACTCAGAAGAATTTACTTTAGCAAAAGATGCTAGAAACGCATCTTTCTAATGCATACTGACATCATTACAAAAACTCAAATCTGGGGATCAAGCAACATAGTCCCTATTTCCCAAAGATAGGAGCTATCGAGTCAATCAAACTGGGGTAATCGAACTTATTGCTTAGGAGACCTAACCTTACAAATGTGTTGGTTCAGTAGTCAAAGTAATCAGCCCTACGGGCTAAGGCATTTACACCAACGTTTTGCCAAACGAGCTCAGCTAAGCATGAACCCGACTGAACATAAACAAGAATAGTCATGAAATTAACTAGACCAAGCTACCTCATAGTTCTATAAAAAGCAATTCTCAAAGCTAAGGAATTAAGCCAACAGTCCTCTGAGACAGAAGCTAGTGTGCGGATCGAATTCCAAAAACCACAAAGGAAGGATATTCATGATCGAATAACTCATGCGCTAGTTTCTGAAGACTGAAGCAGTGCTTGATCAAACTTCAACAACAACTCTACAAGAGTAATTGTGCCTTGTAACTTAACCGAAATCGATCATCCCAATATGACAGGAATAATAAGCGAAACTTAAGTTGCGAAGGACCCAGCTTCTGGAGGAGTGGAAGTCCCTCCCCCAAAATTAAGATTGGATGACCGAAAAGTCATTTTCAACAACAAAACTTGGCATTCAACCCTGTCAGGTATGTTTTACTTTAAATAATATCCTCTTATAACCAACGCCCAAAATCCAAGGGAAGTCGGTGTATGTTGACCGGTCGGGTTCCGAGCGTTGACCGGGGCAGATGTAGTGTGTTATCTACATGAGAAGAGTCCAGTATCCTGAATACCGCAAACAAATAGTCTAGCATAGATGGCTTACTTACATTTAAAAAACAATCCATATCGTCCTTTGAAATTATCTATTCCACACTTACCCGTTATCGATCAATGATTGATAATGGAGCCGCTGTCCGAAGCGAAGTGGAAAGCTTTTCTTTCCAAGATCACTGGAATACAAAAACGGGAAGAGCGATACAATTGAATCATCCACTATATTCGATTTTGGAATAAATTGTCGCATTGGGATTCAAAAACATCAACGGGAACTTAACCAAATTCTCAAGAAGAAAAAGCTAAAGACAAAGAGCAAGACTTCGCACCAGAACGACGTACAAACGTTCGAGTCAAAACTTAGCTTCACCGTCGGTCGAATTAAAACTATATAGGAAAACTCCAAGCCTACATCATGCACCCACTTATCGACCTTAACCCTTGCGTAAACTATGGAACAAAAATTGCATCGTCAATACCAGGAATTGAAATTCAGATCAAAATCAAAAAACGAACGGCTATCAGAAGTCAGTCAACTGAGAACAACATCTTGAGGTGGACTCTGATGATTCACATCGAAAATTCAATAGTCAAAACCTAATTTGCATGGCAACCTCGACAAGATCAACTAGATTTCACAAAATGAAAACTCAAAAGAAGTTACTTCCAGACCATGCCATATTTTTAACGAAGGCATACTTTGGGGAGCAAATGTTATCCGGGTTTTCAACCCAACAGAATCTAGGGGAAGTCGAGAGAACTCCATCGAGTCAGAATAGCTCAAAAGCCAACCAAAGGGACTAGAACAAGGAACCAAAGGAAGTCAAGAAAAAGGAAGGAATACACTCTAAAGGCATGGATCACTAGCGATCCATGGGCTATAGATCGCTAGTGATCCATGGCATTAACTCGAGGGTTCATGAACAACATCAACATGAGAAAATAGACCCGATCCAAAAGCCAAAGCTTAGAAAACCACTAAGTACATGGATCGCTAGCGATCCATACCTTTTCACATGATCGCTATAAACTCCAGAAGAACAAAGTCCAAAGATAGACCAAGTATATGGATCGCTAGCGATCCATGCTATTTCATCAATCAGCTGCGATCTTTATAGAGAAAAGCAAGGGAAAAATGCTAAGGCGGTTGCTCGCCTTCGAACCAAACCTATGGATCGCTAGAGATGCATAGCCAATGGATCTCTAGCGATCCATCCTTTTAGCTCGGGTCGCGGTGTAACCTTCAATGCGCCTTCCTATATTGGTCTTTAAGTATGTGGAAAGCAGACTTGGCCCAATAGCTCTCCGACCTCTATAAATACTCTCCTATCTGCAACATAAAGGGGATGCTTTGGACCGACTGTTGAAACGCTGTTGAAGACCTTCTTCATCCTACTCCTCCCCCACAATAGTCATCGGAGGACTTCACTATGATTCTCCAGTAAACTCTAACACTTTGGACTTAGTCTTATCTAGGATATTCAATCATTATGTAATCCAATTACCTTTGTAACAGCAACCAGTCAATGGAAAAAATTATAAAGTTGACGTAGGCTTCGTTAACAGCCGAACCACTATAAAAATATTCTTGTCTTTCTATTGTTTCTGTTCTTGATATATCTCTATTCTACTTTATTTTGCTCGGATAAACAAGGCTGGTGCTTTCATGCTCAAACCAGGATGTTGATCCATTTTTTGGATTAACTGAGAGTATGCATATGTTTTTGAGCCAGTTATAGGACTGCCATGAAATGAGCTATTGAGTTTTGAATAGATATTGTACTGGACCTGAACCTGTAAGTAGACCACCTAGAAAAATGATAACTGCTGAGATTAAAGAGTTAAAGGTATAGCTGGTGGACTTAGGAGGAAAGAATTTTATTAAACCAAGCAGTTCGCCTTGGGCAGTGGCCGCAGTATTCATAAAGAAACCAGACGGGTCATTAAGGATGTGTATTAACTATCGTAAGTTGAATGAGAAGACGATAAAGAATTTGTACCTTTGCTGAGAATAGATGATTTGTTTAATCAATTGAGTGGAGCCAAAGTATTTTCCCAACTGGATTTAGCAACAGGGTTCCATCAATTGAGAGTGGCAGAGGACAACATTCCACTAACGGCGTTTCGAACAATATATGGTTAGTATGAATGGTTAGTCATGCCCTTTGGACTGACCAATGCGCCTACTTACTTTGCGAATTTGATGAATTGGATCTTCCAAGAGCATTTGGATAAATTTGTGTTAGTGCTAGAAACATTGAGGCAACATCAGCTAAAGGTGAAGTTTGTGAACTATCATTTTTAGAAGAGAGAAGCGAAGTTTCTTGGTCATGTAGTTTCAGAAGAATATTATTTGTGAATCCAACTAAAATTGAAGCTGTTAATAATTGGAAAAACCTGAGACCATGACCGAGATAAGGAGTTTTCTTGGAGTTGGCTATTATTGGAGATTCATTAAGGATTTCTCTCGTATAGCGGCGCCTATGGCTAAACTAACAAGGAAAGGCATAAAGTATGTTTGGACCGATAAATGTAAAGAAGCATTCTTAAAGCTAAAACATTTATTGATCAGTGCGCCCGTGTTACTTATTCCAAATGGAATTCAAGATTTCGAGGTGTATACTAATGCATATGGGATAGGGTTAGAAGTTGTGTTGATGTAAAGAGGTAATGTGATTGCCTACGCTTCTCGACAGCTTCAACCACATGAGGTTAGATATCCAACTCATGATTTAGAGTTGACGGCTGTGATCTTTGCTTTGAAAGTGTGGAGACATTATCTTTTAGGAGAACGATTTGAGTTATTTATGGATCATAAATCTTTGAAGTATTTGTTCTATCAAAAGGATTTGAATATGAGACTGCAAAGGTAGCTAGAGTTTTTGGCGGCGTATGATTTTGGAAGTGAGTATACACCAGGGAAAGGAAACAAAGTCAGAGATCCACTTAGTAGAAAACTTCAGAATATGGTGTTAGCTATGTTAGAAGAATGGAAAGATTTAGAGGCATTGACTACTTGTGGTGTGTAGTTAATGTCAACGGCTAGTTCTAGTTGGAATTCATCAATGTTATCCTATTTTGAAGTTCAACCAGTAATGATAGAAAGAATTGCTACTAAGCAGATAGATGATCCATTACTAGCTGAACGGATAAGAAGACCAGAAGTGGGAATGGAGATTGATGATTTAAAAGATTTTAGACTTGACTAGAGTAGATGGTTGAGGAAGAAGGGACGGTTGTGAGTTCTAGATGTTTGTGACCTAAGGAAGGAAGTTCTTAGGGAGTGTCATCGATCAAAGTTTACTATTCATTCTGAAGGAACTAATATGTATTAGGATATGAAAATAAGTTTCTTCTAGGAAGGGATGAAAAGATACGTAGGTCTATGGGTGAAGCAATGTTTGAATTGCCGGCAAGTAAAAGCCGAGCATCGAAAGCTAAGTGGGTTATTTTGACCGTTAAAAGTACCACTTTGGAAATGAGATTCTATATCTATGGATTTTATCGATGGGTTGCCAAGGCCAAATAGGGGAAATAAAGTATTTGGGTCATAGTAGATAGATTGACCAAGAATGCATGCTTTATTCCCGTTAAATCGACAAAGACGGCACCTACTTTGGCGAAATTGTTTATGAAGAATATTATAAGACTAAATGGGATTCCTATTAGTATAGTTAGTGATAGAGATACTTTATTCACTAGTGAATTCTAGAAAGTTCTATAAGAAGTGTTAGGTATCAAGTTAAAGATGAGTACCGCTTACCATCCATAAACGGATGGGCAAACATAAAGAGTTAACAAAATTCTTTAAGATTCGTTAAGGGCTTATGTACTAGAATTTGGATGGTCACGGAAAGACAATTTGCACTTAGTCAAGCTTTCCTATAATAATTGTTATCAAACTAGTATAGGAATAACACCTTTCGAAGCTCTTTACAGAAAGCCGTGCATATCACCGGCATGTTGCTTGGAGACCGGGGACAGACTGATTCTTGGTCTAGATATGGTGAGAGAAGCTATGGAAAAGATTGAGTTGATCCGAACAAGGATGAAGGAAACTCGGTCTAGGTAGAAAAGCTACACAGATGAAAGGCGTAAATATTTAAAGTTCTCAGTTGGAGACCAGGTTTTTGTTAAAGTGTCACAAATGAAGGGTGCGTTATGATTTGGAAAGTCAGGGAAATTGGTACCGAGATATGTTGTTCAGTTTCCAATTATAAAGAGGATCAGGAAACTCGTTTATCGGATAAATTTACCGAATAGTTTGGTAAGAGTCCATAATATTTTTCTTGTTTCTCATCTTAGGAAGTGGGTGCATGATCCAAAGACTACTATTACACTGACTGTATTGGAAGATTTAGTAGTGGAATTGGATATGATTTTTGTTAGACAACCATTTCGTGTTGTAGCAACTGATGAGAAGAGATCAAGGAACAAGACAGTCAAGTTGGTGAAAGTCTAGTGGAGTGACAATGAGAAAGACTGTACTTGGGAGACAAAGGACATGATAAGAGATGCTTATCCCAAGTTGTTTTGATGGTATGTTCTATATTTGTCCTACAGACTTTTTGCTACTCAGATAGGCTAGCATTGTTGTTATGTGTTGTCACACATGTTTGCATGATTGATAGCTTGTTATTTTCCTTATCATAATTTCGAGGACGAAATTATTTAAGGGGAGTCATGTAAGGTGCTTGTAACAATCCTAATTTTGTTTAACATTATTCAGGAGATTTAATTGGATAAATTAAATAGAATAATGTGATGTGTGAGGATAAAGAAAATGAAATTTGATAATTAATTAGGTTGAACCTTAATTAACCTATTAATAAGATTGATTAAAACATAGAATAGAAGGGAATTAATTAGAGAGGCGAAGTGGGAATAGTTCTTTATTTCATTCCCAAAACCGTTTTCTCCCTCATTCATTCTCATTTTCATTTTATAGACTCCAAAACAAACATAAGAGGCTGGCCATCACCAAGAAGAGGAAATCTAAAGCATTCAAAGGAAAAGGCTTAAGGAAATTAATCAACAACAAATCTCAATCTCTCTTATCCCATCTAAGGTGAACAATAATATCCATCTCATTTGTTTATGCTTGTTTTTGGATCTATGTTTGATTTCCAAATCGTTGTGATAATATGTCATGCTTGGATGGTTTATATCATTGTTTAATTGAATGACAATTTATTGGAATTATTATGGAATTATTCTTATGGGTTTTAAAGGTAAAAATCTTCCATTTGACTCGAAATTTGAATATGTTATGTAAAACATTATTTTGGAGATGATTTTTTAATTTCATAATTTTACAAGTTTATATGAATATTTTATGAATTTCCTAAGATAGAAAAGGAGTTTATTTTGAGTTTTAATTATTAGAAATAATTAAATATATATTTTGGCCAAAAAAAATTTATATGTAAAAGAAGATGGGAATTCTGATTTTCGGTGATTTTTGGGGATTTTCCCCAAACAGTTATGTTTTTCTATGAATTATTTATGGTAGAAAGGCTATTAATTAATGTTGTTAATTACCAGGGTTTGCTAATTATTTTGGGAAGGTAAAACATGATCTTCCAGTAAATTTCTGAAAAGAATATGAAAAGTAATATATTAACCAATCATACTTTGATAAGAGGCAAGAGTTGGTAAAAAGATTTGTCTTTAAAAAGAAATAAATCAGTTTATATTTATTTACAAAATTGCCATTGGGTTAAACCTAGAGATTCGATACCCCTGCTTCTTACCCCTGACATCTATGAAAGTCGATACCTGGAATAATTATTCAATAGTTATATAAGGTATCAAATTTATAAATTCGACATTTATTTGGGATGATGCATGAGATATCTACTTTGTAGATATGTGATGTATCGGCTCTAAAGAGAATCAGCACCAAGTAATTTAAGGGTTCGGTATCTCTGGTTTGTAATGACTTGACATCATATGGTTTCAAGACTCGGCACTATTCTTTGAAAAAGTTCGACACCTCTTTTGTTTATGGGTTCAACTCAAGATTTTAAAGAACCGACACCAACTAGTTTTAAGGACATAGTACCCTATATTTTTAAGGGTTCGATAATCCTAAGTGTTTTACTCGAAACCTCTTGTCTCCTATAGTTTCAAAATCTATGTTTGTGTCATAGTAGCCGTATATTTATAAACTCGGTATCTTTTTTTATAGGCTCGAAAGCCTTATGATATGCCAACCAGAAAGCTATGTTTTAAAGGTACGATGGCATATGTATTATAGAAAATCGATAACCATACATTTTCGGCATTATGGCCATATAGTTTAGAGACTCGATATAGAGGCTTGACACCCTATTTTAGCGGCATAAATGCCACATGTTTTTAAATTTAATAACTTTATTTAATGGCTCGATGAGCCGTATGTTTTAGAGGCTCGGCAACCTCATTTTGGTATCGAATGATTAAAATAAGCTAATTAAAGATGATCGTATTTTGGCATAAGATTTTGGATAAGTAAAGTTGTTATGTTTTCTTGATTTTAAAGAATGATTTTATGGTATTAATCATTTGTAAAGATAAATGTTCGCATGGGAATAAAATGGCGTTTTAGCTAAAGTTTTACAGAGATTTTGCTAAGAACAATATTATTTGAATTGAGTAGGGATGATGAATGTTGATTGAACATATTTGAATAATGATGTTATATGTTCTTGTTGCCATATGATCAATTATATTTATATTATTTGCATTGTCATACTCACATCATCAAGACCCAACATTATATCTTTAGGTACAAAGGTAGAAATTACTAGTTAGGTTGACCTAATAGTGAGTATGTAATACCTCGTAAAATGAACCATAATCAAATAGATAAATTGAATTAAATATTGGAAGATAGAGTATGGAAATTTTATAAAAGTCAGAATTTGACCATGAAATTTATTCCATTGCATTCGTGGCGAAATTCTGATCTCTTTCCTTGTATAATATGTTGAAATGAAGCTGAAGCAAAGAAGTTATGCGCATTTGAAGTTTTTCGGTTTAAATTAATTTACTTTGAATTAAAATTCAAATGAGAAATTAAAATTAGGGTTTAAATTTTAAAAAATAGCTTGGGGGCTACGTAAACATCTAAACAACGTTTAATGTTAAAAAGTTAATTAGGGAATAAAATAAATTGTGCAATGGGACAAAATAAACGTTCCCCGAAATAGAGGAGCGGTTGACCTATACAGGTAAACTGGTTGCACATAAGCAGTCGACTGCTTGGCAACGAAAGTTGCAAGTGGCAGCTAGGGTTTGAAGCTATGTTATATTGAGTTGTACGCTCCAGATTTATCCGTTTCTTACCTACTTCCATCATACGGTTCTGGTGCATTTAAACCCCTATAAATAGAACCATACACTCTCCTCTTTTTATTCATATTATTTTATGGGATTCAACGAAACTCTGTCATTATTATCTCTTCAAATTAGATTCAGAAATTCCGCAGAGAATTCAGGTAGGAATTCAATTCATTCTCTAATTATTTATTTTACCTCCATCCTCTTCTTATTTTGTTCTTTCTCTAACCATTCTGAATCTAATAAAAATTCATACATCTTCCATATTGTGTATATATTAAAAGAGAGAGATTTTAGAGGAGACTAAAAGGCGTGCAACTCCAAGGAAGACGAAGCTAAAGCAGTTCCAATGAGTGGAAACCTTAGTACTTCTTTTTTTGTAATTGTTTAGTATATCTCTTTTTGGATTTGAATATGTAGGGATTTTGGGATTGCGAAACTACAATAGATAAAATCCCCTAAAATTCCTTTATTTCGAAATGTCAATTCTATGTTGAGATTCTCAATTGCTTACTGTTGGGCGAGTTCTCACCCAGAAGGCCTCGAGACCAAGAAGCTTGATTTATTCGGCATTCTCGTTTTCCAGGGGCCATTCGGCAGACCTCATTCAGTATCCATGCCTCGTAGGAACCCATTCGGCAGACCTCATTGGAACCCATTCGGCAGACCTCATTCGAACCCATTCGGCAGACCTCATTCGAACCCATTCGGCAGACCTCATTCGAACCCATTCGGCAGACCAATCTCTCCTAGCTCCTACCGGACCACCCTTCCTCCTTAGAACCACCGAGCCAACTCCATAACCGAACCAACCCATGCCGAACCATCTCCACACCGGACCAACCTCACCATCCTACCACCGGTCCAAGCAACTACCGGTCCATTCTACACTCCAACCACCTCCGAACCAAGCAATGACGAACCAAGACGTACCAGGCCAGATCACATCAGCCCAGGCCCATCAGCAACTATACACATCCTAGACCCCTACCCCCAGCCCCACTCTATAAATAGAGGGGCAGGGGTACAGCAATGGGGACAAGTTGGAGAGCTCAAGCACGGAAGGAACTTCCAAACAACTTTCTTTTACTGGTATCAAAGCTTTGTACTTGTAAATCAGAATAAGAGAAGAGAAATAACATATAAAGTGGACGTAGGCACATTCTGGCTGAACCACTATAAATCTGCGTGTCTTTTTACAGTTTAGCCCCTGTTTTTTTATATATTTGCATAAATCGCTCAAATCACTAAGAATAACATAAGATCTACTAAATCATACAACTTCGAGGTGTTTGTCCATTTTTTGTACAAACATTTTTGGTACTTTCACTGAGAGCTAGAAGCTCGAAGCTTCAGCTTCATCCGCGTAACAAGTTTTCCTAACAGCATCGTCCGCCACTTGGAAAACATGCCTCCCAAACAGAGAAAAGATGTTAACAAAGGAAAAAACATCGCATCCAGTAGTCTTCCAGATCCAGCTGTCACGAATCAAGTAAATCGTCCTCCTCCAGCAACAGTAACAAATGAAGAACAGGCTAACCCAACTACTCCTGCCATAGAACAGCCTGTAGCGATTACTAGAGCAGATCTGGACAGAGTTGTGGTTGAAGTAACTAACCGCTTCACGTCCCAGCAGGAAGCCTTGGTGGACCATCTCATGTCACGCTTAAGGGACGCTGAAGAATCCAACCGCAACACTGAATCATGGGGCGAGTCCCAGTCTGGAGGATCTCAGAGACAACAAAGATCTTCCTTCTTCGAAGGAGCTAACGGCAGAAGTAGCCATGGTAGGAGCCGAGACCGAGCACAGCCCGAAGTTAGGCCTGAGGAAACGCTTGGTACCGAACCCAACGGGGAAGGTACCGGGCGAAGGTCAACTGTAGCTGAGCCTGTCATGCTGCCTAACCACAGAAACGCCAGTGAACGGGGCCGAGCTAGAGTCCAGCCCGAAGTTGGACCCGAGGAAGTGCTTAGATCAGAACCCAACAGGGGGAGATCAAGGCAAGGGCCAACTGTAGCTGACCCAAGCATGCTCCCAGAAGATCAAAGTCAGCCACTGGAAAATATGAGGAATGATAGACGATACCATCCCTACAGGTCATCTGGACGGAATCAATCCCGCAGAACAGAACCAAACTCATTTCTATCTGCTCCAAGTTCTGATGAAAGGATGGCACGCTTATTCAGAGAGTGTGTCCAACGGGAGCAAAGAGATCGAGGGATAAGCGCTAGGGTAACCAGCCCTTTCGCCCGCAATATCGAAATTGCTATCACCCCCCGAGAATGGAAGATGCCAACAATGGAACCCTACAAAGGAACCTCCGATCTCGTTGTACACTTACAGAGGTACACGCAGCATATGCTCATGAGTGGAGCAACAGAGGGAGTACTGTGCAAATGCTTTCCGCTCTTCTTAGCAGATCTTGCTACCTCCTGGTTCTGTCATCTACCCCAAGGATCCATCAGCTCGTGGGAAATGTTGAAAGAAAAATTTATCAGTCAGTTCCGCATTCATGTGGAGCAACCTAAGGACGCTTATTCCTTATCCAGCGTCAAACAGAAACCTGGAGAAAAGCTGCAGCAATACCTAACCAGATTCAACGCCGCAGCAGCCGCAGTCCAAGATGCCGATGAGAAGCTTATCCTAATGGCCCTCTGCAGTGGTGTGCATCCGGACACTAAATTTGCTAGAAGGTTGACAAAAGAAAAGCCAGCTACTTTACCCGATTTCTTCCATGAAGCCGGGAAATACATGAGGCTTGAGGATGCTGCCGTTGAGGGGCAGTCAGGACAGCAAAATAAGACAACCCATGGCAACGCCCCTGCTGTGGCAAGGGACGTTCGAAGAAATGATTCCAGAGACAATGCTGGGGGCAAGAAGGGAGAAAAGCGCCTATATCGGCCAGGACCAAGATTCGACACTTACACTCCTTTGAACGGGACCGTCGAAAATATCTTCCTTGCCACCCAAGGCGAAGTTAGATACAAACGCCCACCATACAAGAAGGAATCAGATAACGCATAGAAGTCTGGAAAATTCTGCCACTTCCACGAATCTCACGGGCATGATACCAACGAATGCCATCATCTCCGAGATCTGATTGAGGAACACATCAGAAGAAAGAAACTGGAACGTTATGTAAAAGGTCAGGACAGGACCCCAGCTCCTGCTAATGACAACCCAAGGCTACCCTCCCCGGGGGCCGACAGAGGAAACCGCAACGCTAGCAGCTCTAGCCAAGAAAAGATAGTGGTCCATACCATCTCGGGAGGGCCACACATCGCAGACAGAAGCTGGAAAGAGATGGAAAGATACGGAAAGTCGCTTAGAGACAATAAAGACTATGTCAATTCGGTTATAGAAGAGCGCCACCCGAAGCGGAAAGAAAGTAATGACATCACGTTCGGTAAGCGTGACCTAGAAGGAAGGCAGTACCCTCACATGGATCCCATGGTCATCTCTGCCCGACTTGGTCCCGCCGAAGTCTACCGAATTCTGGTAGACACTGGAAGCTCGGTAAACATCCTGTTCAAACACGCATTCGACAAAATGAAGCTATCAATGAAGGATGTATCCCCCTGCGATAAACCACTACACGGCTTCACTGGAGATGCGAAGATGCCCCTCGGGCAACTGGACCTTTTTGTTGAGATTGGAAGCCATCCCCGCTCTGCTGTACGGAAACAAACGTTTGTGCTAATAGAAAACCAATCGGCCTACAACGCCTTCTTAGGAAGGCCATCCTTGTCTGACTTCCAAATTGTCTTAGCCCCATGGTGCCTAAAGATGAAATTCCCAACGGACAATGGAGTAGGGGAAGTGGAAGGAGATCAGGACATTGCTCGAGACTGCTATGTGACTGAACTTCGCAACAACCACAGGAAGGATAAAGGGAAGGGCGTAGAGATTGCCCTCTGCACAAAAAGTCTAGAAGCGTAGCAATTAAAGAAAGCCCCTCCTCTTCGATATACCAGCGACCCTTTCAATGAATTAGATCCTAGGGACAAAGAGGAGGAGGCCACCGTCGAGCCTGCAGAGGCTATGGAGTTTATATCTGTAGACAAGCGCGACTCGAGTAGACTATTGAAAATTGGGTCCCAACTAAAAACCGAATTGAAGGAACAACTCATCGATTTTCTCCGCCACAACTTGGATGTATTCGCTTGGTCACACGGTGACATGACTGGAATCTCCCCCAACATAGCCTGCCACGTATTAAACATTGATCCTACCAAGGCGCCTGTAAAACAAAAAAAGAGAAGTATGGGGGCAGAGCGATCAGCAGCACTCGATGAAGAAGTAAAGAATCTACTCGCCAATGACTTCATACGAGAAGCTATCTACCCGGAATGGATCGCCAACCCGGTGCTGGTAAAAAAGGCTAATGGGAAGTGGCGAACCTGCATTGACTTTTCCAACTTAAACGACGCCTGCCCAAAGGATTGCTTCCCACTTCCCAGAATCGACCAACTTGTAGACAGCACAGCCGGGCACGAACTCCTATCTTTTATGGATGCATACTCAGGATATAACCAAATTCCTATGCATGCTCCCGACCAAGACCACACTAGTTTCATCACCGATCGAGGTTTATACTGCTACAAAGTAATGCCTTTCGGACTTAAAAATGCAGGAGCAACCTACCAGCGCCTCGTCAACAAGATGTTTGCAGGGCTAATAGGACAAACTATGGAAGTATATGTGGATGACATGCTGGTAAAGTCAAGGAAGGCCAAAGATCACGTAAGCCACCTAGGCAAGATGTTTCAAGTACTTCGGCAATATGGAATGAAGTTGAATCCGCTAAAATGCTCCTTCGGTGTGTCGTCAGGGAAGTTCTTAGGATTCATCGTTCATGCCAGAGGGATAGAAGCAAACCCTGAACAAGTCCGAGCGCTAAGGGATGTCAAGATACCTTCCACCCGAAAGGAAATGCAAAGCCTAAATGGAAAAGTGGCCGCCCTAAGCCGATTCATCTCCAAGGCAACGGACAAGTGCGTCCCCTTTTTCGAAGCTCTAAAGAAAGATAAAGGAAAGTTCGAATGGACGGACGAATGCTTAACCGCTTTCCATAACCTAATCGAACACCTCCAGAAACCACCGGTACTCTCGACTCCAAGCGAAGGCGAAGAATTATACCTATACCTTGCTATGTCATCTCACGCTCTAAGCGCTGCCTTGGTAAGGGAAGACAACCGCACGAAAACTGCATCATGAAAACTGCATCACTACTTCCAGTCCCATTCCATCAAAGTTCTGACCGATCAACCACTGAGGCAGGTACTCCATCGTCCTGACACTTCTGGGCGACTACTTAAATGGTGCATTGAACTAAGTCAGTATGATATCGCCTATCACCCTCGCACCGCCATCAAGGGACAAGCCATGGCTGATTTCATTGCAGAATTCACTACCAACGAAGGTAAGGAGCAATTGGAAATAGCAGAAGATATCAAGTGGAATCTCTTTGTGGATGGTGCATCGAACGAACAAGGCTCGGGGGCAGGTGTGGTAGTAATCACTCCTAGGGGAAACAAACTGCACTATGCTATAAGGTTGGAGTTCGCTGCCACCAACAACGAGGCAGAATATGAAGCAGTGATAGCTGGACTAGAAATTGCCATAGAAATCGGGGCCAATTCTTTGTGTCTTCACAGCGATTCTCAACTTATTGTTAATCAAATACTAGGAGAATTCCAAGCTCGAGAAGGACGACTCATAGCATATCTAAAGAAGACCAGGTTACTTCTAAGCCGATTGGACCACTACTTAGTCAAACACATCCCTCGGGAGGAGAACCGAGAGGCCGACGAATTAGCAAAGCAAGCAAGTGTGAGAGACATCACCATCTTCGGGGCAGTGACCATCTCAAAGCAACTGGCCTCAAGTTTTGAGCAAGTAAATCTGATAGCTGCAACCGAAGAAGCAACTTGGATGACTCCCATCCGAGACTACCTACAAAGTGGCACTCTACCCAACGGGCGTAACGAAGTCAAGAAAATCCCGAGGAAAGCATCCCGCTACACAATACAAGAAGACATCCTCTACCGGCGCGGATTCTCTAACCCGTTATTAAGGTGTGTCGCTGGGAGAGAAGCCAAGGAAATCTTATCCAACATCCATCAGGGGAGCTGCGGAGATCACACCGGAGGGCAAACATTAGCAAAAAAGATACTCCGATGCGGATATTTCTGGCCCACCTTGAGCAAGGACGCCTTAGATTTCGTCAAGAAGTGTGACAGATGCCAAAAATTTGCTAAGATTCCTCGGCTACCAACAACCGAGATTACTCAGATGACCAGCCCTTCGCAATATGGGGAATTGACTTAATCGGCGAGCTACCAATGGGCCAAGGCGGGGCCAAATATGCTATAGTGGCAGTTGATTATTTCACCAAATGGGTGGAAGCGGAACCTCTAAATAAAGTATCTTCAGCAAAAGTTATTAACTTCTTAATCAAAAATGTTCTATGCAGGTACGGAGTCCCACTCAAAATCAAATCAGACAATGGACTTCAGTTTGACAGCGAGTAATTCGCCAACTGGTGCCAAGAACACAGAATTCATAAAAGCTTCTCATCCGTAGCATATCCCCAGACAAACGGACAAGTCGAAGCAGTCAACAAGATTCTGAAAACTCTGATAAAAAAGAAGCTCGAAAAGTCAAAGGGTGCTTGGGTGGATGAACTCCCTACGGCACTATGGGCCTATCGCACATCTTTCAGAACATCAACAGGGCACACTTCTTTCTCTTTGGCATACGGATCGGAGGCTATGCTCCCAGTTGAAACCATTGTGCCTTCCCACCGTAGGATCCACTATAACCTAGAAGAGAATGAAGAGCTCCTCAACATGTCTTTGGATCTAGTCGAGGAGAGAAGAAATGATGCAGTCCTTAAAGCAGCAGCCCACAAACAAAAAGTGGCGGCACACTACAACTCCAAAGTCAAGCATCGTACCTTACAGGAAGGGGATCTTGTCCTCAAGCGAATCTTCCCTCGTCCCGGAGCACTAGACCCAATCTGGGATGGACCATATGTAATTCATAAAGATCTCCACAACGGAGCCTATATTTTGTCAACAGTGGACGGAGAGGTGTTCCAGAGGGCATGGAACATCCAACACCTCCGTCGATACTTTTCTTAACTTGTATTGCCCATATGAAGTGAATTAACAAAGAGAATCAGTGGACGTAGGCATTTTCGTGCCGAACCACTTTAAAAACCTTGTCTCTTTTTTTAACTTGTTCCTTTGTATCTTGGTTGCTTGTTAACTTTATCCTTTTCTGTTGAACAAAATCCTGAGCATATAGCATTTCTATTCAAAGCACTTCACAACGCAACTTCACCTGGACAAGACCTAGCAGGTACTATGCGAATCTATGCCCTCGCCAATGAGACACTTTTGCTCCGGCATCCCTCTGCTGCGGGTTAACTCATTGCTCACGACGGCCCTCAAAGCCAACTGTAATGAGCCGATTATAAGCCACCGAGAAGGCCGACTATAGCCGAGGCAGCTCATTACGGCGTTAGGCTCGCCGGCAACTGTGAACCGACTATAAGCCCCAACATAAGGTGTGGCCAGCCAGGGGCAGTTCACAGTTGACGATCGGCACCCACGCTAGCCGGCCACAGTAAATCGAATAATACCCACGACTACGGGCCATAATGGCTCGGGTAGTTACTGTGCGCGATCTCGGCTCCGATGTGTCTTAAGTGCGGCTATGGTAAAAAAAAATTAACTCCCCGCGGAGGCGTAAGATGGGTGACAAATGTCTCCAAGACCCACGGCTAGGGAAAGTGACTACAAAGCCCGTTTGCCATGAACTTAAGCACATCGAAGGCCTTCCGTGATTGGAAGTTTGACTATTTCACATATTTCAAGTTTTTCTTCAAGAATTTTTCTCCTGTCCACTATAACAATCCCTAAAGTACAGGATACAAGAGTAGGAGATACTCGCTAATGGATGCAGGGATTCACAATCGAATGATAGGGCATTCAACTGCTTTCCATGCTCGGTTGTACAAGATATTCGAAACTGCCATCTACAAACAAAACATGAAAGGCGGCATTTTTTCCTTTATGTACAAATACATGACTATAATTTGTTCGCGCCACACGCTAACATTGCAAGTCGTGAAATTATGTCTTAAACCAGAACCCGACATCAAACACAATTTATACATAGTTATATTTCTCATACAGCATGTCAAAATAACGGCAAACATTCAAAAGACGACAAAATCAGCTTAAGTTAAAAAACTACATGTCAAAAATAAGACTATTTATTACAAGTGGCAAAATATTACAACCTAAAGGCTACTTTACTATTTTACGACTAACATATACAACTTTGTCAAATCCACAAAAAGAGTTTTTCCAGGTACAATCAAGGGGCCGGCTGCAGTGGAGTTTTATCCTTGCCCTGTTGACCGCCTGTCCAGTCAAAGAAAGGATTCATTAGTAATAAGCAACCAAATTAATAGGGAAACTAAAAAGGAAGGCTTACCAGCATAAGCTTATTGGCCATCCTGGTCGTCATCATCCACTTGCACCCCTGCCTCCTCAGCAGCAAGCAACCGCATACCCTCCTTCACCGCCACCTTCTCCCCCTTGGCAAACTGGGCAGTGACCGCATCCATGCTGAAGGCCACACTACCATCTTTATCCGCATCGGCCTTGGCCTCCTCCAGAGCCCGAAGATAGATCTTAGCCATGACCCTGGGATAATCATCCATCCAGGATAGGTTGCCCTGCTTCCAGGTTCGGAAGTACATGTCCTGAAGCATTTCGTCCATCATCCCCTCATTCTCCTCAAACTCCCTCATCCGGGCCTCGGAAGCCGACAACCTCCCAACGGCAGCATCTCTCTCCGATCGGTATCTCGAGCAGTCAACCAGAAGGGATCCCCGCATTGCCTCCATCTCCTCCCTCAACTTGGCTTGAGCAAGCTCTGCAGCCTCAAGTTTCCCGGACAATTCCTCCACCTGCTCAAGATCCGCTTTCCGAACCTCGTCCACCGTGGCAATAGCCATGTCAATCCGTTCTTTGCAAGTAGCTTCCATTTTCCGCAGTTCGGCCCGACTGGCCTCTTCCATGGTTTTCCTTAGTCGTCCAGAAGCAGCCTCATGCTGAGAAATCTGAATAGCCTGATCCACAAGCTGTTTGGCCTGATCCGAAACCACCAATCGAAGTCGGATGTTGGCGCTCCCAATCTCCTCTCCGGCCTTAACCAGCCGGGCATGATGCCCCATCAGCTTCTTAGTCTCCTCCACCACCCGATCAATATTAGCCTTGGCCTCGTCTCCCATAGTGATTATACGAGTAGTGAGTAAATCGAGATCTAAGGACTTAGCTTCATCAAGTACTCGTACCATGGGGTTGCGGGGAAGAAGGTGTTCACCGGTGACCTCATCAAAGGTAATATCATGGGAGCTTGGATCCAGGTCAGGATGACCCGCAAATGGATTACGAGCCAAGTCAGGACGGTCGATATGAATAACGGTAGGGTTTCCGGGCGGGCACGGAGAGAGTGCAAACTCGCTATCCTCCCCCGTGATATCATGAAGAGGCTGAGCCGGGAACTGTGGACCAAGTGAAGGATCGGATGAAGGATGACTCCTCTTTCTCCGTTGAATACCCTCTTCAATAACCCTGAGAAGAGGGCGGTAGCCGACTACATCCCCGGAGCGGTGGGTCGAAGGCTTCGGCTCGGCGGAGGTTTTTGAAAGCTTGTATTGCTCAAGCCTGTGCCGAAGATCCGAGGCCTTGGATGTCCTACCTGCTCCTGATATGAAGAACAAGTGTCACAAACTTACATCACTATATAATTCGAGAAAACACGGCAAATTAAAAGATAAAAAGAAAAGAAACACATCTATGGTTGTACAAACCCTGGGGAGGAGTAGGATACTGCAATAGGTCCTGGATTTCATTCCAGGACGGGAGCGGGTCATAAAATATTCCTAAGTCCCTATCATTAATGAAGCATGCAGGAGTCAAGAGTTCACCTTGAGTCGTCGGAGCCACCTTGGCTGGAAGGGTTTGAGAAGACTCGCTTGCACCGGTCCCGGCCTTGTTCGCTTTCCCGGTTTTCTCTACCAAAGCCGGATCTTCGTCCAGCCCCTCGAAAGCCTGGTGGAACGCATCATCCGTCCACTCCTGAATCTCGCCCGCTCGCCCAGGAAGCAAGGCCCCGAAGCCATCGCCACCTTTATCACCTTCCCGACCATCTCCACCCTCACCTCTTTCCTCCTCTATGTCTTCCTCCTCCTGGGTAAGTGGACAATTGCTGGGGGAGGGACCGTCCGACTTCTTGAGTTTCTTACCTTCGACAGCTGGAGGTTTTGTGAAAGGTTTCCTCTTGCTACTCTCTACTGTAACACCTTCCTTGGTCTGAGCAGCCGCCCTCTCCTCCGCCGTTTCCCTCAGCTTAACTACCGACTGCTGTGGAAGGATTAAGTTATACTCCAGAAGAATCGCATTTCTGATCAAGAAGGCAGATGATCTATATTTCCCGAGAATAGCTTCTATCTCAGCCGCCGTCTGAACTAGGCGGTCAGTCTCCACAATCGCAAAGCTACCTGTCGCTAGCAAAAATGAGAAAGTATGAGAAGAAGCATCGCAATCGGAATAGAAATTATAAGTAAAAGCATCAACTTACATCCAGAAGTGAAGCGCCGAATTGAAACGGAGTCATCCCTGACAAAGAACCACTCCTTCTTGAACATGCTGAATTTAGAATACAGATCCAAGACCGGCTTGAAGGTCACGGCTGACTCCAAGCTAATGTATGGGGACCCCTTCTTATAGCCCCTCAGATTATATAAGTACCGGATCTCCCGGTTGGAAGGAGCACGACCATACTTCCTCTGGAAAATGACGAAGAGGCTCACCAGTATAGCATAGGAGTTGGGTTGAAGCTGGAATGGGGCCACCTTGAGATATGTGAGGAAGCTGGTTACCCAAGCGTTAAGAGGCGGAATGGCACCACACATGCAGTGGTACCTACTATAAGCAAAGTACCCTTCAGGAGGGTCGTACGGCATAACATCTCTCCCTGGCAACAGCATTCGTGCCCTGTCAATTCCAAAAGAACGAGAGATGACATCAAGCTGCTCTTCCTTAAGGGAGCTAGGAAAGCAATCGGGCGGGGAGTTTAGAAGTTCCTGAGGGCCGTACCCGTCCACTAGTGATCTCGGGGCAGGTCCGTGACATTCTGGATTCGGCTGAGCTGGGGGCACGGCAGAGGAACCTCCTTCGCCCCCGGATTTCTTCTTGTCTGATCGAGTTTCTGCTTTGCGAGACATTATCTACAACGCCAGAAAAACATGTTGTTAGAACAAAGGATGTAAAAAAAAGTAAGTATATAATATGGAATTTCACTCATAAAATCAGAATGCTCAAACTCCCGTTGTCGTTCGATAAAGTAAATGCAAAATTCTCAAGGCCATTCGGTAGTTCTCATGACCATTCGGCATTCCCAACTCCATCCGTTTATACAGATATACGACTACCTTCGATAAACCATTCGTCCAACATAGAAAGGATCTCACCTGATTCAGTGAAAATAGGGAATTTGATTCGGCTACCACTTTGATTCGGCTACCACTTTGATTCGGCTACCACTTTGATTCGGCTACCACGTTGATTCGGCTACCACGTTCGATTCAGCTACGAAGTTTGATCCGGCAAGAGCAAATGTTTAGTTCGGCAGGTAGGAAATAGCAAAGGCGTACGGTCCCTACTTATAGACAAAAGGACACGACCGGACCATCTGGTTCGGCATCCAAGGGCCAAATGAAAATGTCAAACAAAGCACGCCATATTCGAGAATATGCCCCACTTTGGGGGGCAAATGTTGGGCGAGTTCTCACCCAGAAGGCCTCGAGACCAAGAAGCTTGATTCATTCGGCATTCTCGTTTTCCAGGGGCCATTCGGCAGACCTCATTCAGTATCCATGCCTCGTAGGAACCCATTCGGCAGACCTCATTAGAACCCATTCGGCAGACCTCATTCGAACCCATTCGGTAGACCTCATTCGAACCCATTCGGCTGACCTCATTCGAACCCATTCGACAGACCAATCTCTCCTAGCTCCTACCGGACCACCCTTCCTCCTTAGAACCACCGAGCCAACTCCATAACCGAACCAACCCATGCCGAACCATCTCCACACCGGACCAACCTCACCATCTTACCACCGGTCCAAGCAACTACCGGTCCATTCTACACTCCAACCACCTCCGAACCAAGCAATGACGAACCAAGACGTACCAGGCCAGATCACATCAGCCCAGGCCCATCAGCAACTATACACATCCTAGACCCCTACCCCCAGCCCCACTCTATAAATAGAGGGGCAGGGGTACAGCAATGGGACAAGTTGGAGAGCTCAAGCACGGAAGGAACTTCCAAACAACTTTCTTTTACTGGTATCAAAGCTTTGTACTTGTAAATCAGAATAAGAGAAGAGAAATAACATATAAAGTGGACGTAGGCACATTCTAGCTGAACCACTATAAATCTGCGTGTCTTTTTACAGTTTAGCCCCTGTTTTTTATATATTTGCATAAATCGCTCAAATCACTAAGAATAACATAAGATCTACTAAATCATACAACTTCGAGGTGTTTGTCCATTTTTTGTACAAACACTTACATTAATTTGACGGAATTTGTTTTGTTTATGCAATTTTTGATAATTTCATAGCCTATTCCGCTTCTCCTTCTTCTTTGGTTCAGTTTGTGATTCTTTAATGAAATAAGAGGTTTAGATTATGGATTTTATTCGTAGTTTACACCACTTATTCTATACAAATTTCCTTCTTATTTATTTCTTTGTAAAAGAGGAGTTGAATAGAATATGGAGTTTAGATTTCAATTCTGATTGTTTATGATATTTCATTGAATTGGTGTAATAAATTGAATTTCTATTTTATTTACAAGTCTATTATTGCAGTTTTGGTTATGAATATTTATTCCCTATTTTGGATATTAGAATCCCTTACTTTGGTATGTTGAAACCTTGGGAATTTGAAGAAAAAGGATGCGTGATAATATTTGGTTAGGGAATTGACATTTAATGCTAGTTTATGGCGTAAAATTCATGCGTTTAGACTTTATTAGGCGCAAGTATTTATTTATTTCTATTAGCATAATTAAAATATAATTATGGCATATATTGCATAGTTATTTAGGCATTCAATTTCATTTATTTTCCCCATTAGAAAGGTAATTGATTGTTAGGAAAAATAGGAAGAAATTCTTATGTATTCTAATTATTATTTTAAGGCATAATAAGGAAGATTCCTTATAAGCTTTTATTTATGAAATGGTGAGATGAGTATTATATATACATCGAGAGTATTTTAATTTATGGCTAAGTCATAGGGATGAAACGACCAATAGAGTTCGATGACGAAAGTCTTCCCTTCACTTTGAGGCTACCAGCAGTTGTGTACGCTTCCTATTGATGTAAGATATCCTTATGATAAATATTTATAATGATGCGAGGTTAGTCCCAAATTCTGTAGGGTAAATCTACCCAGCTAATCTGGCTACCAGCTCCTCCGAATAGTCGGACTAATGTGAGACATCATTATGAGTATAGGCCATAGTACGAGGGGCCTTTTTCGAGGTCCTGAGGTATTAAGTGGTTGTTTGAGGGTCTGTCTCTTTTTCCCAAATGAAGTATTAAATGGCCTAGGGGACACGTTAGGTGGTATGTCTATAAGGGTCCGCTTCTGGATTAAGTGACTGATTGAGGGCCCGCCTTCCAAAAGTATTAAGTGACTTGGGAGAATCCATATGATGATAGTCATATAGTTGCCATTGAGTAGCACGCTTAGGAAGTAGGTATTAAATGATGGGGTCTACCTTAAATAAGGTATTAAATAATCAGAGTCTGCCTATTTTCCAATAAATGGTATTAAGTGGCTTGGGTACCATCTCTTTGCAGTTCTAGCTATTTATGACATGGGATTTGGGAAACCTACTTCTGGAATGGACGGTAATAAGTTGGTGGTTAAGGGATCGCCTCCTTTCCTTATAAGAAGTATTAAATGGTTTTAATGGTTTTATGTTTGTAGACATATTTTTATTTTGAAATATACTGCCCAAGTACCGAAAAATTAAGACTCGAAGTTTTTATCCACTAGACCCTTGATGTTCTGACTCCCTCCTCATTACATCACAGGTTAAGGATGGAGTAACGGCGACGGCGACGCTTAGAGATAGAGAAGCTTGCCTTATGGTAGTATTTATCATTATTACTTACTTTTATGTGTATCCATGTATTTAGACAATTATTGTTACATATTTATGATATGATTTGATGGTATTTTGAATTATGACATTTTATGGTTTTGAAATAAATGGGTACACTTTGCTATTATATTTTATTCCATCCGTTGTGAGCTCTGAAAGATTAGTTATGGCTCTGTATTATTCCTTTTTTCAACTAACAACCTTTCTTAGAATGGATCTAAATTTCGATGGTCTTTTATGGGTCGAAATCTAGGCTTGTTTCGGGGTGGGTTGTTACAGAGTATAGTTAGACTAAACACTTGAGTGAGTAGAATTCCATCCAGGAGATCAGATTGATCAAAGTTGTGTAAGGATGCCTCGAACTGATCAAATGAATACTTGTTTACTCCTAACCATAGGAGGAGGTAGGTCAGTGGTTAACCTATGAAAACTAATAGGTTCATAGTAATCCTAGGAAAATTATGATATAAAAATGGATAATCCACTTGATATATGAGACGGATAGTCCTTATGGTTCCTGACAGGTTCATAGTAACCTTAGAAAAACTATGATATGTGTAATGGATAGTCCCTATAATATATTGGATGAGTAGTCCACATGAGTTGATATGGATAGTCCATTTAATTTGAGAGGGATGGTATATAGATTTGGGACAGACACTCAATTTTATAAGATTGGGTAGATTGTGGGCGTGCATAACCTATAAAGATAGTTTAGTCAGACTTACCTACATTTCATGCCTGCATATGATTATATTATCATGTTCTAACCAATGTGGTTACAAGTACATGATTTATGATTGACATATTTAGATAAGATACTAGTGAGGGGAAAACCCATTCTGCTTAGTGGCGTGGTCTCACTAGTTATCTATTTTTATTTGAGATGGCATATTATTATTTACACCAGACTTTTTATCTTACTCAGAGTTTTTGTTTTCCTCGCAAAACTCTCGGGTACTCATTTGAGTAGGTCGGGAGTAGGTATTTTCAGGTTAGACGAATAAGCTTTTGGAGACGTGCAGGAGGCAAGCTAGATAATATTAGGAGTTTATTTCTATTGTTTTGTTTAAAGCTTATGTTTTTTTGAATGGATGTGATGATAGGATTTATAACTATCAAGTAGTTAGACTATGATCATCCAAGGGGGTATCTTCATATGTCACCTTGGAATATAATTGTAATTATTATTATATTTTCTCTAAATGTGGAATTGATGAGATTATGTAACGAGTTGTAATGAATATGAAAGTTATTAATGAAATAAGTTTTGAAATTATTTCCTATTCATTTGCTCTTGATGTTATGGATATAATTAACAGATCTCATTTTGTCACCGTAAATTAATACAATGGATGGCTACAACATCCGTAGCGCTTAGTTTCAGGCCTCAAAATGGAGAACGTTACAGAAAGCTACCTGTCTATACCATAAACTCATTATACTCGAATGATTACCCATGAGTTTATATGAAATAATTAAAACATGGGTCATATATAAAGCCTAGTATGAGTAATACTTTACCCAGGCAAACAATCACATAGTGAGACCACATCGCTAAAGCACAAAACGGGTTTTCCACTCACTATTCCAACTACATCAATTACATCACATAATGTGATATTATCGAACCACGATCAAACACTAATCATCAGTTTCAACATAAGGGTGAGATTCCCTTTACAACATTTCCAATTAATTTTTATAATCAGTTCATTATTAGATTTTCCACTCAGGCCTTACCCCTACTAGTTTAACAAGGGTGCTAGACACTTACGATTATCACTTAGGTGTTTTATCTAACTTTCCTTTAAATGTATCACAAATAGTTTATTAGATTTCCGCCAAGGCCTTACACCAATCATCATCGAACATAATATTGCATGCAAACATACAGTTGCCACAAAGGCCTTACACCACCAATCCTCGAATATAAAGTTTGGACAAACGGTTGCCACATAGGTCTTACATCACCAATCATCAAGTAGAATGTTGTGTTAGACAAACAGTTGCCACATAGGCCTTATATCACCAATCATAAAAATTAAGGTCATGTATAGACAAATGATTGCCACACTGGCCTTATGCCAACAATCATCAAATATAATATCGTGAGTAGACATATTAGTGCCACAAAGGCCATATAATTACATTTTCATTCTTTAAGTGGGTTATTTCATTTGAACTTACTATTATTTGTGGCCAATTCATCTTTATGAAATTCTCAACCATCATATAGGAAAGATGGCTTCCCAAGTGTTTCAATGGTTAATTTATTTACTTCGAATTTCTTAGCACCTTTAGCTATTGCAGGTTGTCAGTGCATAGCTATCGCAGGTTAAAGACTAATGTAAGTTCATAAGTTTTATAGCTACCACAAGTTGACATTAAACAATAGCAAGTTTATAGATGTATCAAGTTGACATTAAGCTATAGCAAGTTGATAAGTTTTATAGTTAATCTAAGTTAACATTAAGATATTTCCAATTGATATCTCTAGCTGATATTAAGCTTTGTTGATTTTCATCTATCTCCAGTTGATATCTCTTGTTTATATTAGCTATTTTCGGTTGATATCTCTATCTCTGGTTGATATTAAGCTATAACAAGTTGATATTGAGCTGTAGCAAGTTGAGACTGGGTTAGAAAGTTGAGATTTAGCTATCGTAAGTTGAGGTTGAGCTATAGCAAGTAGAGATTTAGCTGTCCCAAGTTGAGATTTGAGCTATAGCAAGTTGAGATTTAGCTATTGTGAGATGAGACTTGAACTATAGCAAGTTGAGATTTAGCTATTGCGAGTTGAGATTTGAGCTAAAGAAAGTTGAGATTTAGCTATGTTAGTTGAGATTTGAGCTATAACAAGTTGAGATTTACCTATTGCAAGTTAAGATTTAAGCTATAACAAGTTGGGATCTAGCTATCGCAAGTTGAGATTGAGCTATAACAAGTTGAGATGGAAATTTTGCAATTAACTTGAAAACCGATTTATTTCCATTCAAAGGAACTACTTTTTACCTAACCCAATTATATGTTGAATTATCATTGGTTTACCAAGGCTCTATGCTATTTTCTTTTTAGAAATTATTAATTACAATTAATTAATTAACTATCCTTCTATAATTAGCTCTTCCCTTTGCTAAATAACTAATATAAATTCGATAATGCATAGGAAAATTTTCAAAAATTCAAAAAAATCCTAATCATCGTATTTTCCCAATATAAAATTTTCAAGCCAAAATAATTAATTTAATATTATAAATAATTAATTTTCAAAATTAAACATTTTTTCAACTTAGAAAATTCATATAAATTCCAAATAATTTTAGAAAATTATGAATCTAAAAACTCACCTCTATATTATTGTTCAACACATTATATAAAAATTTCAAGTGATTTGAAGAAGGTTTGGTTTATATTTTCCCTTGAACACTTCATAAATCTTCATCTTTAAATTCCCAAAAATAAACAATTATTTTCTAATTTTCCTAAACTTGTTTATTAACATTCAAAACATCACAAATACATACAATCCAAATCCATTCAAGTTTTGAAAGGTTTTTAGAGAAAGATTACTCACCTTTGGTGTGTTTAAACTTGATTAAAGCCTTAGTTTGTGTTATCCAGCCTTTTGACCTAGCTATATTTGGATTGACTGGACAAGTTAGACTCGATGACAGAAAAGGAAAGTAGCTCGAAGAGGTGATCACAGAGACCAGAGATCAAGCATAACAACAGTGTGAAGCAACGATCGAGCGTAGTTAAGAGATAGACTCTTTGGAATACCCTAAGTATGGATTCATGCCTTCCCCTAGGCAAGGGATCAGATCGGATCACTATGGCAATGAACAACATGAATATGCAATTCAACTCAATGATAATCGATCGATATCTCTAAATGCATAAAGGCAACTATGCAAACAACTCTGGAAACATGAAGCTAGCATAAAAGGGGATCCACTATGGCGGTCGCATGGCGCCTTGTGGCAGGGAAGACCGATTGGCCCCGATTGCTCCATATTGGAAATTGGACCTCGAAATTTTTTGACTAACCTCGTCTACATCTAGAGACTCTATCGCTGAATTTTCAAGAAGATATTCGGTCGTCTACCCATATAAATACAGGGAAAACCCCGTCTGGCCCCGTCCCTCATTTGAAGGACCTTTACGCTGTTATTTTGCTTTTACTCCATTGTATTCACGGTTTTCGATCCGATCCCTCTTGTACTTAAAAATTCTAGTGATTAATAAGGTTATTTCATCAAAGTGGACGTAGGCCTTCAACGCCGAACCACTATAAATCTATTTGTCGTTGTTTTTTACCTGTTTTCTGCTCGTTTCCTCTGTTTTAATTTATATTTCTTCATTTATTTCTCTATGAATAATATATTGGGTGTTTGTGCCAACTTTTGGTGCAAAAATTTTGGTGCTTTCACTGAGAAGGAATTCCCAGCCTGATTGGACCTCATCATCTACTAATAGGTTCCCATATCCGTGAGATAGATCCAGATTTCTGCCGACAAGTTTCTGTTTCTACTTTGATTTGAAGAAGATCTAGAAGGAAGCTATTAGCCATGGCTAGTGGAAAGTCTACTGCTTCCCATGTTGTTGAAGGCAATGACGATGCTAGTGTTCAATAGGTTAATCGGAGCATACAACCAACTGCTACCAATCCCCATAATCCAGTTCACTATGTCACCAAAGTAGACTTTGAAGTACTAATGAAGGAACTGATGGATATCCATCAGCAGCTCAACCAGCAAATCCTAGCTAACATCTACCTGATGAACTAGTTGAAAGATCTGTGTAGAAAGACAAGGAGGGAGCCTACTCCATATTCAGGATCAGAAAACTCCTCCTCATCTGACGACTATCACATAAACAAATGCTGCAAAAAAGATGCATATGCAGTTGGAACATAAGGACGAGATCATGCGATCGATTATGGTTGACCGACACTGATTGGCACTGGACCCCTAAAGGGATCGACATTGAACCCTCTAATCAAGGGGCGATCGGCATTCATGTGGAGGAGCTTACTCTGGAGGTGTCGTGATCGATTAAGGTGCTGAAGCTCAGGCAAATATGGTTGAACCGCAGTTGTGAAACGACGATAGAACTGCTACTTTGGAAATGGATCAAGTGCACAAGGAGCCAAGGCAATGTAGCACTACTCGAAGGCGTGGATCAAGATGCTCACATGAGGTGGAATACGACTACCGCCTGGCACTAACTTTCCAAACACCAGATTTAACAGCTATGATGAGGAAGCTTGTGAAAGAAAGTCAAGTCTTGACCAACAATGATTGAGGACTCTCCAGAAGTCATAAGTGAAACGATCGTTAAGCTCCGCCATAACTCTATTTAGGTTGCCTCTTGTAACTGCATCTACTAGTGTTGGAGTACTGGATGACTGGTTATACCGATTAAGTGCACTGGCTTGCATTCTCCCTGGTAGCGCCTGCATTGGTTTTTGATTGTGAAGGCATGTTGAGAATCAAGTGATCCACTCGCTGAAAGCACCCAAAATGTTTGCTTAAAAATGGGCAACACCTCCAATCAATTTTTTTGTAGAACTATGTATACTGAGTGTATGACACGGCTATTTTATATCTAGTTTAATTGTTTTTAAGAGTGCAAATCATAGCCACAGTGACCAAAAAAATGCAATAAAGTAGAGTATAAAAGCATTTATAGTGGTTCAGCCAGAATATGTCTACATCCACTGTCCATTTTTATTATCTCTCTTATAGGCCAGTTATCTAATGTTGAGATAAAAATAACATTGATATAAAGCTCAAAAGGAAGTTAGATATAACTTTTTAAAATTCTGTTTGGCTAGCTCTATTCGGCTATTTTTTCTCTTCGAAATTGTCGGCCATTACTATTCTAAGCTTGGATGTTTACAAGAGTGAAGATAAAAGGAGTCTAGGCCAAAAAATAAGTAATTTCCTGATTTGGCTTTCTCGTTTTAGTTCTTTCCTTGTATAAAAGATTCATTCCCAAATTTCCTTGAATAGAAAATTAAATCCAGAAGTTCAATATTTACACTACTAGGTTCGATTCGGTAAGATGTGTTTAGCCAAAGTCCGGCAGTAGGTGAGGGTGGTTCAATGTCACTAAATTTGGTAGCTATCTGTCGAACAACATTTCTTATTCGACGGCGATACTACCGAATAGGAAATCTTGTCCGATAGTGACATTACAGGACAAGGATTGATGTTCGGGTGGTGGCTCTAACGATCATGAAGTCTAATTCAATTCCTGGCCGAACCAACTCATACACTGCACAATTATATTGTTTTTTCATCATTTCTTCTCATGCTACCATGCGACCTTCTTGCCTTAGGCCATTTGGCTAAGTAGTGATACTTCCATTACAAACATTTTAGACATTTTTGGTCCTCGCAGCATCTTTTCATATTAACCATAACGTAGGTGAAAATGCTCATAACACATACATGTATTATTCTAAGACTATTTTTTCATAATTCGGTAGAGACAAAAGTTATTTTTTTCAAAAAAAATTATAACTGGTAAAATATATATACATAATTTAAATTGAATTTAATTTACATAAAATTATTTAACTAATAAACAATGTATCTAAAATTAAATAAAATATAATTTAACTTTTAAAACTAATTTAAATAAGTTTCTTTTATAGTCAATATATATATATATATATATAATTTTATTAAATCAAATACATATTATAATATTTAGGCGATGCACATAATTTAAAGATTAAATATGATATAAATATATAAAAGGACAGGCATCAACATATATGATGGTGATAATATTGACATGATATATAATGATCATATTGTAATATGTAAAATAAATTTTTTCTTAAGATGATGCCATAGAATCGCACATTGGTATAGACTATCTCTTGGATCTCTCAGATATGCACCACTTCTGCAAACAAATGGCGTGCCAACATTGGATCTACTTGAATGATGCCAAGTTAGGGTTTGGAGTGTATCCATTTTCAACCAAGACTAGAGGGTGGAGCTTCAAAAAGTTTATATCAATAGTGGAGAGTAAGGCTTGAATTTGTAGTAAGGACAAAAAAAATATCAACATGTTTCTCTCCTACCAATTCAAACCCCAAACCCTCCTTTAACTCCTCATTTTGGCCGGCCATAGACGAGGTCTGGGATGGACCAAATAATCCAAAAAAACATTAGTAATTTATTTAATTTAAACTCAATATATACATATACATTATTATCCCGCCTTTTTGGCAAGGTCGTGACACCAAGAACTTAACTAGAAACTAAAGACAATCCACCCCGGAGATCAGTTATCTACGGGTCCATGATGGATATAGACTCCGAGTCCAGATCAAGCTACAATTAGCATGGTATGACAAGCAAAGTTGTGAAAGGCAACGTTCCATATTTCAGGTCAATCGAAGTTTGTATACTCAAGTTATGGATCGATCAATATCCATATGGAACGCATCAATTTCGCATCCATCTAGTTCGTATCCATCCATCAAGACCCATCCACTTCGTATACATCTACTTTGCATCCATCCCCTTCGTATCCATCAAGAAATAGCACCTCCCGAATCGATCAAAGTTCATTTGTTCAACTACCCATTTTGTATCGATCCGCCCTCTGCACAGTTCGTATCGATCAGCCAATTGATCGATGCGAAGCAAGGGGCCAAGCATCGATACAGAACCAATAACCAAGCATTGATACGAAACCACACATAAGGCATCGATACAAAAGCAATGGAAACTCATCGATACAAAGAGCTTGGCACTAGATGGATACGAAGGACATGGTCTAACCAAAGGAAATGGTATATGGACGTGAAATATGGATCTCCACAAAATACTCAAGCCACGTCATCGATACGAATCCATTAGCCTACTTGCAAACTCAATCTTGATCGAGCATAATTCAAAAACAACAAGTCCAAATGCTATGAGATTTTCACAGAAGCTTGCATATCAACTGAAGAACCACCATGATCGATCGCAGTTCAAATGGAACCAACCTTGATCGATACGAAATGCACTTGGATCGATCTGGTGGGTCCACCCACGTATGAGAAGAGGTATTCCGAGGTTTAAGGGAGATATTTTCTGATCTACTCCTATAAATAGCACCCCTACACCTACTAAAAAAGGACTTTGGAAGCTTCTACGATGTTACTTTGCCGCATCTCCATTGTAACTTGAGTGTTAGTAATTTATACTGTTGTAACTCAGTTGAGAATCATCAATAAACAATAAACCCTTCAAAGTGGACATAGGCTACAATGCCGAACCACTATAAATTCTTGTCTCTTTCTATTTTTGCTTGCTTTTATTGGTGTGATTGTTAGATTAGCCTCTTTTTTCATTTAATTTCTTCATTCTAATCTCTTCAATTACATCTGAAGAGTGTAGTGCCCAATTTTGTTATACACATTTTGGTGCTTTCGCTGAGAAAATTCCGTTTTTCTCTGATTCATTGGATCCCCTGCCGTTGTTGGATTGCAAAATTCTAAGAAGGAGATCCAGATCTGTCTTCCATTAGTTCCTTCCATTCTATTCAGATTACTCCAGATCTAGGAAAATGGTGCACACCACCAAACTCCTTCAAATGCTATAGATCCAGAGGGAAGGGATAGGAAAAATCCCATGCAGCTGACCACAGCAGGCCAAACATCAGCTGGAGCTCTAGATCCACAAGGTCCCGTGACTAGAGAAGAGTTCCAGACCCTTATGCAAGAGCTCACTCAGAGCCGTCAAGAGCTCACTCAGCAGATCCGTGTCAACATAGAGCTCGCAAACCAGCTGAACGAAGAAAGGCGAAGGAGATCTAGAAGGGATTATGTCTCTCATTCCATGACGGAAAGTTCGGGTTCATCTGACTTTAATCACAGATCTACACGTCGTCGGCTGGATGGAAACTATGCAGAAGCCTCTAGGCACCAGCATGCTGTGAATCTCAGACATACCAAGATTGGCTCTTCTAGAGGGCATCAAGCTGGACCCTCCTCCCGAGGAGGGGCACTTCCTTATCACACCATTCATGACCACGCAGCTGCTGCCGCTATAGATTTGGAAGCCGAGATCCAGAACCGACCAGATCTAGCTCATCGTCAACAAGTTCATGCTAAGTATCCTCACTTCCCTGAAGATCGGGAGCCAAGGAGGCGAGGAATGGACCGTAGACAATGACCGGACCATCCCCACAACATGGAACCCGACCATGCCTTGGCCCCAAACATCCAAATGCCTGACATTCCAACCATGATACAGATGATTAGAGAAAGTCAAGGCCTTATGAACAACGATTGGGGAATCTCCCGAAGTCACACTCCATTCACCAATGACATTCTTTATGCAAAGCCACCCCGTCGATTTAGGATGCTGACTCTGCCGGTGTACGAAGGAGATTCGAATCCTAACCAGCATATCTTGAAATATGAATGGCTCATGAATGCCGCTCGAGCTTACGATGCAATCAAGTGCAGGAGCTTCCCTATCTCCTTAGGAGGCATTGCAACTATGTGGTTCACTTGTTTACCACCCAGATCCATCTCATGTTTTGATCAGTTGGCTACTAAGTTTATCGAGCAGTTCCGTATGCATGCTACTAGACTAAAGGATGTCAACACCTTGTCCAGTGTTACTCAAGCTCCTGGAGAGACCCTTAGACGTTATTTGGAAAGGTTCCATGCTGCTTGTGCTGAGGTCAGCAACCCCAATGATAATTCTATTCTGATGGCATTGACTAAAGGAATCGATCCCGATTTCGAGTTTGGTGATTGATTGGCTAGGAAACTCCCCGCTTCGTTGGATCGTTTCTATGCTAAGGTGGCCCAGTTTCTGAGGAGAGAAGACGCTAGATGATCTAGGAAGCAGGACGTAGCGAGGCCCAGTGGCGAAGGCATTCAGAGTAATGTTGCTGTGAAACAGACCGGTGAGAATTTCGGTAAAGTACAATTGAACATACAAAACAAGCTAGGTCAACAGAAGGGCAATGGAGGTCAGGGGAAGAAGAGAGACCCACATCGCGGACCAAGACCCAGAGCTCCTATGTTCGACCGATATACTCCCCTAAACACATCATTGGAAAATGTTTACCTTTAGACTTGTAATACCAGACAGTATAAGAAGCCAGCTCCGAAACCATCTTCTGAGAAGCAAATGCAGACCAGGAAGTTCTGTAGATTCCATGATTATTACGGCCATAACACTAATGAGTGCCGTCATTTGCAAGATATCATCGAGAGGTTGATTAGAGAAAAAAAGTTAGAGCAGTTTGTTCGGGCTCCGCAGGATGGAGGCGCGGGCCCATCTAATCCAAATCAAGGTCAAGGCCAAGCTAGACCTGAAGAACCCGCGCATACTGGCGGGAGGTTGGTAATAAATATTGTGAGTGGTGGTCCTCATCCGGCTGATCAGAGATGGAAGCAAATGGAGTCATATTCCAGTTCGATTGGGCATGTGGACTTTGAATGCTATAGTAATGTTGATGATGGGGCCCTGACAAAACAACAGAGGACGATGATAGACGATATCGTTTTCAGGAACCGTGATGCTGATAGAGTCGAGGCCCCCGCTATTGATCCGTTGGTTATCTTAGCCCAAATAGGTCCTGCTTGGATGAAGAGGATCTTAGTTGACAGCGGAAGCTCTATGAACATACTTTTCAAGCGCGCTTATGACCAGATGAGGATGGAAGCAAAAGATTTAAAACGGTGTCAGTCACGTATTCATGGTTTTAACGGAAGCGCAACTATACCGGCTGGGATGGTGGAGTTACCCGTTGAGTTGGGTATTGGAGATTGCCGGAGAGTCCGGATGTTGCAGTTTGTTGTATTGGACATACATTCCCCTTATAATGCTTTTTTGGGTCGACCGGCCCTTGCAGAATTCAGGGCAGCGATCGCCCCATGGTGTTTAACTCTGAAGTTCCCCACTGATAATGGGGTTGGAGAGGTACATGGTGATCAGGAGGCTAGACGCGCTTGTTAAGTTGCAGAGCTGCGGGATGCAGTGGAAGGAGAAAGGAAAGGGTGTAGAGTTATCTCTCTACGTCGTTTTGCAGAAAATTGACAACTAACGCCTGGGCCTAGGCTCGGGTGCCACAACCAGATCCTTAAGGACATCAATCCTAGAGATAATAACGATGAGGAGGAAGCCAAAGATTGTCAGGCTTCCCCGACGGAGTTGACGATTGATGTTCTGATCCACGACGACGACGATTCCAAAATGGTAAAGGTCAGATCTCAACTTAACGCCCAGATGAGACAGGAATTGGTTGATTTTCTATGGGAAAACCTTGATGTGTTTTCCTGTATTCATTCAGACATGTGTGGGATCTCGCCAGACATTGCGAGCCATGCATTAAATATTGACCCGCGACACGTCCCGGTTAAACAAAAAAGGCGCGGTATGGATCCAAAGAGATCTGCCGCTCTGAAGGAAGAAGTAGATAAACTTAAGTCAAATGGATTTATTCGTGATTCTCTATACTCGGAGTGGGTATCGAATCCAGTGCTTGTCAGAAAGCCAAATGGAAAATGACAGACATGTGTGGACTACTCAGATTTGAACAAAGCCTGCCCCCAAAGACAGTTTCCCGCTTTCCAGAATCGACCAACTTGTGGATTCAACAGTCGAACACGAACTCCTGTCTTTCATGGATGCTTACTATGGCTACAATCAAATCCCAATGCACCTTCCCGACCAGGAACACATTAGCTTTGTCACTGATCTGGGTCTTTATTGCTATAAGGTGATGCCGTTCGAACTCAAGAATGCTGGAGCCACTTACCAGAGGCTCGTGAACCGAATGTTCGCCAACTAGATCAGAAAGACCATGGAGGTGTACATGGATGATATGCTCGTGAAGTCACAACTGTCCATCAATCATGTTAGTGATTTGGAAACGATGTTTAACATAATCCGACAGTACAGAATGAAGCTTAATCCGTTGAAGTGTCATTTCAGAGTCGTATCAGGAAAGTTCCTTGGATTCATCGTCAACGCCATAGGAATTGAAGCCAATCCTGAGAAAATCTGGGCGATTCGGAATCTCGAAACTCCCAGAACCATAAAGCAGGTGCAAAGCCTCAATGGGAAGGTAGTAGCCTTAAGCAGATTCATCTCCAGATCCACGGACAACTGCATTTCCTTCTTTGATCTGATCAAAAAAGGAAGACATAATTTTGAATGGACAGAGGAGTGCAAAGGCGCGTTCCATGCACTAGTTCAGCATCTGGCGACACCACCAATTTTGTCGAAGCTAATTGACCACGAGAGATTATATGTCTATCTGGAGGTTTCAGCAAATGCGATCAGTGTTGCGTTAATTCAAGAAGAGGATCGGATCTAACGACCGGTCTATTATATTAGCAAAAGGCTAACGGGGGCAGAAAGAAACTACCCGAAGGTGGAAAAGCTGGCTTATTGTCTCGTCATAGCCTCGAGGAAGCTCCGTCCATATTTCCAAACTCATGCGATCACTGTCTACACCGACCAGCCGCTGCGACAGATCCTAACACGACCTGAGACGTTTGGTAGATTGCTCAACTGGAACATCGAGTTGAGTCAATTTGATATCACTTATACACCGAGGCGAGCTATTCAAGGACTAGTTCTGGTGGACTTCATAGCCGAATTCACCATACCGGAGGACTTGCCCGAAGCCAGTGAATCTCCCAAATGCACATGGAAGCTATACACTAACGGTGCATCAAACGACCGTTGCTCAGGCGCTGGAGTGGTACTCGAAACCCCATAAGGTCGATCCATATCCTATGCTATGAAGTTTGACTTCTGCACAACTAACAACGAAGCCGAGTATGAATCTTTGCTTGCTAGACTAAGGCTTGCTAAAGACTTGGGAGTCACTGCTATTGAAATTTTCTATGATTCGCAATTGGTCGTATGCCAGATTCAAGGAGAGTATCAAGCCAGAGACCGGAGATTAGCCACTTACCTTGCTCGGGTTCAAGAAGTGTTGAATCAGTTCGACTATTATGTTATTCATTGTATACCCCAAGAACACAATCAGAAAGCCGATTCTTTAGCGAAACTGGATAGCACTGGCGAAGCACAACAGATGGGACTCATCCTCGTCGAGACACTTACCGCTCCGAGTATCAATTAAATAGAGACAGACTGGGTGTATGAGGCAACGCCCGAGAAGGAGTCATGGATGACTCCATTCAGAAACTATCTTGAGCACAGAGCATTACCCGAATGTAGAAGTGAGAAAAGACAAGTTCTCAGAAAAGCTTCGCGATTTATTATCTAGAATGGAGTCCTGTACAGGAGGGGATATTCTGTTCTTTACTCTAGTGTACCGCCCACAACAAGATCAAACGAGTGTTGCATGATGTGCATGAAGGAGAGTGTGGCAATCACATCAGGGGCAAGCCCTTGTAAAGAAAATACTCAGATATGGATATTACTGGCCAACCGTGAATCGAGATGCATCATATTACGCTAAGAAGTGCGATAGGTGCCAGAAGCATGCCAGGATTCCAAGAGCCCCGCCTACCGAAATCACTTAGATGGTCGGTCCATGGTTGTTTTCCACATGGGGCATTGATCTAATAGGATCTCTACCTTTAGCCAAGGGTGGTGCGAAGTACGCCATCGTTGCAGTTGACTAATTTACTAAATGGGCGGAAGCTGAGCCCCTTGCCACTATCACGATGAAGAAAGTAATCAACTTTGTTTTTCGCAACATCATCTATTGCTTTGGCCTCCCACACACCATTATAATTGATAACGGGACCCAATTCGATAGTGTCGTGTTCAAAGATTTCTGTCAATGCTGCCACATCCAGAAGAAGTTCTCAACGGTAGCTCACCCTTAAGCAAATGGACAAGTCGAAGCTATCAACAAAGTTATCAAGTCCATTCAGAAGAAACGAATGGAGAAATCTGGAGGTAAGTGGGTCGATGAGCTCCCATGGTCCTATAGGCATATCAAACCACCCATAAGTCCGTGACCGGCCATACTCCGTTTGCACTTTCCTATGGCTCCGAAGCTGTTATTCTAATTTAAAAGCCTCTTACTTTAAAAATTCATAATTAATTATTAAAAATTTATTTAAACTTGAAATGAATTTAGAATACTCTAATATAAGTTAGAAATTAACCTAAAAAAGACTGAAGTATAATATGATTTTTACACAATTTAAAGTTTCAAACAAAGAAGACAGTGTTTCTGGAAATGCTATCTAAAGTATGGGTAAAAAGAGTTTTAGAAGCAAAGATAACAGTTTTTAAATCCTGTCTAAAGTTCTATAATGGTAAAATATGTTTCAGAAGAAAAGCCAACGTTTCTGAATGCTATCTGAAGTTTTGGGTCTGTTTTTAACACGATTTTGCTACAACTTTGAGGCTAGTGTTCGACACTTAAACATTTGATTTTCGATCTGATTTTCTTATTATAGTTAGTATACTTAGGGTACTTACAAATCATAAAGAGAAACCCCTAACGATATCTTTTGATTATTTTAAAAAACTTTCCTAAAATAAGGTATTTTTTCGAAGTGCTCATATAACAACCTTTTCGCTATAACTTTTGCCACTTCATTCAACTAGTTATTAAATCATTTAAATTTCAAATTTTTTATAGTAAGAACAAAATATATTTTACTTGTTAAAATGTAAGGAAATCCTTAAGGAAGTATCTAAAAAATAAACGTTAATTCTTAAAAACAAGGTATTTAAAAGTGTCGGTATAGCAACTATTTCGTTACTAACTTTCATAACTTTGTTTGACTAGTTTTAAACCTTTTTAAAACTTGATATTTTTACATAGTAAGTACTTATGTTTTACTTATTAAAAACACAAAGAAAACCCTAAGGAGTTTTTCCAAAGTTCACTTAAAAATTGCCAAATACGAAGCGATTTCAAAGTGCATCCATAGCGACTTTTTCGCCTCCAACTTTCATAAATTTATTCAATTATTCCCAAAAATTTCCAACCCAATTCCTCACTTTCCAAAACACCAAAATATGTATAGAGAAAAACCAAAACAAGTTATATCAAAATATTTTCAAAAAATTTCAAGTTGCACAAATTAAAGTTAAGGGAGTTCAAAGTGCGTTTATAGCGACCATTTCGCTTTAAACATTCACAACGCACTTCAACTTCACATACAACATTATTAAACAAGTAAACAACAAGTCAAGACTACGTTACATATTTTAGAGGGTTTATAAAAGAGATTATATTACATATATGTTGTCATTTTCTTTTGAAAGTAGGAGGAGTCCAAAAGTTATAACTTGCATTATTTTTCACTTTAATATTTATATTTCAACAAAAACAAATATATATATACACAACATATATACATTCAATGATGAGTAAACTCATCTATTTTCAAACCAAACACAAGCACAAAATCCAACTTCCTACCTCTACCTTGCAAGCACCCCAAAAACATCCTACCATCACCTTAGCTCACGGCTTTGCCTAAAAACCCCTAGGTTGCTCACGGCCTTAAAATGGATGTGGGAATTTTGCTCCATTTCTTTGAGCTTCAACTTGCTATATGTTGTTGCTTTGATGTTATAAAAGATATACTTGAGTTTGTAGGAGAAAGGAGAAGGTTTGAAGATCCTTTGATGATTTAAAGAGGAGAAAGAAGTGTAAAAGGAAGCTATTTTTTTCAAAACTTATGAAATAAACTTTGTGAGATAATGAAGTGTTTCAGATGATAAAAATGAGATAAAGAAACCCCTTCCTCTCTTATTTTGGCTAACCAAACCCATGTGCTCCCCTCTCTATGCCGTGAAACAAGGCTCCTTTATTCTCTCCACCATCCATGCCTTGAATCAAGGGTCATTGTCCTCTTAATTAATCCTACTTTACTTAATTAATTTGTGATAAACTTTGGTGTTTTTAACTTGTTATTTATGTGTTTATATGTTACTATACAAGTGCCAAAGAGTTCGAACAACTTTTATTGAATAAAAAGCCATTTATCGATAAAACAATTTTCGGTCACATTATCGATATTTCTTTGAGTTTATGAAACTTATGTTTAGAACATAAATTAGTCAATCAATGTTGTTGGTCCCAAACTCTTTTAGGGTGGTCCACACAAGATCCCTCATGAGAAAATATTATGTGCAGCCTTTTGATTCACATAACATGTCAACTCCTTGATCTACGATACCCAGGGCTTTCTTATCAACTCTTATCTTATATGATCTTGTAAACTATGCTTTAGAATGAAATTAAATTTGACATATGTACTTACTCTTAAGTGCACATCCTTACAGAAAGAAGTTAACTCCACTTCTCCCATCATTAATTGTACACTGTCCAACAAAGTCTAATTACTCCTTATCGTTGCATCATTATATATCATAGGGAGAAGTGACTTTTGAGATTGAACCTTATCCATTTTCAGGTACTTTTGGAACCCTTTTCCAATACACTCACTTATTCGATCAACTTCTATTTACTTTGTATGTTTTTTACTTAATTCAATGTACTTATCATAAACACATTACTTGTGTATCAAATACACATGTTCATTTTTATGACAATTCATCTGTGAGTTTAACAAACTAAGTAGATACGTTTTCGTATCATTACACTTTGAACTACTACACCTGTATGTATCGATTCAAAGAGTTCACCAATTCAATTTGCTGCTCCCACTGAATGGGTGCTTTGCCCTTAATCGCGTAAGATGAAATTCGTTATTACCATATGAATCATAATCATACGGTTAAAAAAATTTCTCTTGAAGATATGACTTTGTCCAAGATTCCAAAATAATTGTAAAATTTTTAGATACTTCTATATTTTATATAGCTAACGCATCATTGATGTTAAAAAACCAAATATCGTTATTATAATAGATTTATTTAGTAACGAATATTCACAATATTCGTAACAAAATAAAATTATATCTATTTTTAGTCAATACTGAAAACAATTCTTGCTTCATAAATAATATTTAGTATATTTATAAAAATAATTTTTCACATCTTGATGCATTCACTAATAAGTGCTATATGACATAATCCCGCTATTTTCGCCATTACTAGAACAACGCATGAAATACGAAGCTACATTCATCCACTTAATATGGGTTATTTCACTTATTGTAACTGGTTTACAGACGAGAGTTTTGGATAAAATATCTTAAACTCAAAGAAACACCTTTCAAAGAAAATGATTTTCTATATGAAAAATACATTTGAATAGAAATCACATTTCTCATTCCATATCAAGTACCTACTAATATTTTATACAATTCTCGTTCCCAATATCTCTACATGAAGAAGAGATGATCATTCACTCTCTTTATCCCAACTGTCGCTAGGTTACATCCGCTCTTGTATATTTGCTTTCCTTTCAAATGGTTGAACCATTCAAAGGAAATCCCTACTACAGGATTGCATCGAGCTCTTTACAAAAGTGCATTTGGTAATCTTTTACATTTAAGGATATCAAATAAGTTGCACTTTATGCAAAACCGATCAAATCGACATTTCAATGATCAAATTCTTAGGTTCATCTTGTAGCTCGTGTTTTACTACTACGTCTAACACAACAAGATCCTTACTGTAATCAACTGCAATCGATCATGTTGAATAAATTATCTCACATCATGGTTTACCTACTCATTTCGATTGAATCAATTTCATCGAGATTTTGTGAACATGACTGTGCACCATACAACTTTTGTATATACTCAAATATGGATCAAATATCCATATTCTTATATTTCTATTGGAGTTCAAAACTCATAGAATATAATACATGATCTCAGGCAAATAAATACCTAGGCGACTTAGATACAAATATATTTAGTAATTACATAATTAGCTCTTGCGTTAGTCTTTAAGTGACAACATGCCAAAAGATTTACCGATGAGTATATTTTATATTTCTTTTCAATCCTGATTTAGTTTATTTGTATATTTTAATTGGTAAACATTTTATCACTTATATTGGGTTCACAAATTTATCGAAGTGGATTGTTTTAACTATATATAGCCTATGTTCTCATAATATTAAAACGATTAAATGTTTGTTTCTTTTTTCTCATAAGGCTGATATTTATCAATACCCTAAGAGAAATATAAAAATATTTTGATCTCTCTAGTGAGTATTAGGATTCACTTGACTTAGGATTCTGACCTTGAGTTTTCTCAATAAATCATAGGCCTGTAAGCGATGGATAACTCTATATTGATTGTAGCATATACAACTCCTAACTGTGGTCTTTGCCCTAATCTCGGCCTTGACTTTGAGTTTGCTCAACAAATCAAGATATTATTCACTCCTGCTTACAATTTTCGATGGCCTAAGTATAATCCATGTACCTTAATTTTTCCTAACAAATACCTGCATGTATCTTACCTCGTCTAGGCAATATATTAATAGCATTACACATAACGGCCCTAACTAGAGTTTGCTCAACAATTAGTACGTATACAAATAATCTATTAATATATAAATGGTAGAGGACAACCATATATATTAAGGATTCATAATCTTTAATATATATGTATACACACACCTCATACACATTGATTGATATCGATTTAAGGAATAATCTGTTTCTTAAGAATTACCTTTGTGATTCAACTGTTTGACACACCTAAAATCACAGTATACTTACTTTATGTATGCACTTATTCCAAAATTCCATTTTGGGTTTATTCCGGTTCCACTTACATTAGTTTAGACATATATAATTATATAACTCTAAGTTGTTTACAACTGTTATTATTTAATTAACTTATATAATATGTATATGTATCTTATTAATTAAATCTTATTTATTTAATTTTAGTTCTACTTATTAATTAAATCATATCTAACTAATTGTAATCTTACTAACTGAATCATATTTAATTTTTATTTGAAATTTCAAATTTTTTATATTATTCATCTTAAACCATTTAAGATAAATAATTAACTGTAACATTTATCGTTTGTTACATGCACATGCAAGCACATATCGAGCTTGTTATATGTGTATTCAGTTATTTAATTAAAAAATTTAATAAAATATTTAAATTAATTCAAAAAATTTAATATTATTCATCTTAAACAAATTTAAGATAAATATATAACTATAATAATTATAGTTACATACATATTTCAATATATATATATATATATGTCTATTAATTAACCATTTAATTAATTATATAATTTAATTCAATTAATCAAAATAATTATTTATATATATAATCAATTAATTTATTTATTTGCAAAATGTTTTAAAAAATATAAATTAATTTTATAACCTTTATGAAATTTAATTTTATATTTCAAATTTAACATTTAAAATACATTTTTAATATTTTAGTTAGAAATTAGCCTAAGTCCCAAATAACTCTAGGCGTTACATCTGTGCTTACATTTTGGACTTATTCCACCCATTGGGCCAGGCTGACAGCTATGGAGGGAAGAATGATTTTTAATTCAACCCCAAACCTAGACACTACTTTTTTAGATACCCGTAGGGCAAATATGTTTAATTAGTTGGCCCTAAATGTTGACTACTTAGACCACATAAACCATTTGGGCTTTGATACCAGGTTGGAACTTACCCGGTCTAAAGTGGTTGGAATAGGTAAAATTCAGAATCTTTTCCCTAATTTTATATTAGTAGGGCCCATGAAGTTTAATATAAACATTAGATCCAATTTAGTCACTTCAAATAACATCATATTTTATTTAATTATTTTTTATATTTAATTAATGTATATTTATCAAATTAATATTTATATAATTTGAATATAACATTATATATTCTAAGATGTATATGATATAATAAATGCGTGTGTGATGTGCAATGTATCAAAGGTGTACATGGTCAACTTTATACATAGGTGGATATCGGGATTCATATCTACTATGTGTGTATTTATCTCTTACATATGCGTTTATTGTTTGAATTAAAATGTTTCATAATAAGAATAATAATAATACTATATATTATAGTCAAAAATATTAATTAATAAAATGCATAATACTTCACAAATTTTAACCAGTCAAATTAGAAATTTAAAATATATTTGATTTGACTTACTAGACAAGATTCAAATTCTACTAGATTTGAAATCTAAATTCAAAATATCATAATTTGACTTAGTAATATTATAAAATTATATATATATATATATATATATATATATAATTATATATATATATCTGTGTGTGTGTGTGTCCTCATGCTTAGTGTAGTCAGCAAGAGCATTTGACTCCTACAATGATGGGTGAGGGTTCGATTCTTACCTAACGCACTTCCTCCTAAAAATAACCTAGAGTATAAGAGAGCCAGGATAACCAGCTGACAGCTTGTAACACCTCATAATTTTAATGATAATTAATCAAAGAAATTAATTAATAAATAGTAACATCGAAGAATAATTTTTTATATAAACATCAGAGTTTGGCTACGAAACTTGTACCACAAGGTTCGTAGCAAATTTTTGATCGATTTCCATATATAAAGTTTTCCGATCGAAGTTCAAACGAAAAAGTTATTAATGTTTGAAAATTTCAAATCGAAAATAATTATATATGTAATTAAGCTAATAAAAATAATTAACTAACATTAATTACTACCAGTGAGAGTTAACTAATAGTTAATGTTACTTAAGCATTAAGTAAGTTATCAGTGGAAAGAAATTGCATCGATCGACTTTAGAAGGAATTAAATCAGTGAAATTAAACGGCATAGGTAATTAACATAGTTCATATTGACCGATCGGCCTGTAGCTTGGGCCTGTCGACCGCTAGCGGTCGACTGGTAGGGGGCGGTGGTCGACTAGTTGAGCTATCGAATTAAGAATTCTGAAGTGGCTAAATGTCCCGAATTTAAAATAAAAGAATCTAATGGCTGACATTGACTCGAGGTCCTATAAATACGAGCCTAACCCATCACTTTTCTTCTCACACTTTATTAAGCAATGACAAAGCTCTGCCATTTTCTCTTCTCCACAAAATTCTTAATTCTTAAAAATAGCTAAAGTTTACATATGTATACACAAATGCAGACTAATAGAGGATGATTGAGAAGAAGAACAAATCGTCCGAGCCAAGGTAAATTATAAATCCGAATCTAAAATATAAATTAAATCCAAATCTCTTCTCTAATCTAGATTTCTGATAAGTATATGTATGCTTGCGATATATGTATTAAAATTGGAAGAAAAAGGAAGTCAAACTGAATAACAAGGATTAGATCTCGAGATTTGGAAAGATAAAATGATGAGTGGGAAATAATATATTTTTATATAATATTGGATTTATATTATTGTAAATCTATTCCTTTATGCCTAAAATGTAAATTGGAGTTGTAGGCTAAAATTTTACATATGTAAGAATTTATAAACTATGCCTATATATTCTGTGATTGATAACTTGAATTATATAATGCATGTATGTGAAGCTAAATTTAGTATTGGGTAGTAATAGTCCATGAAACTTGTAAATTATGTGATAGTTTCAGATTTGTAGATTTAAATGACTTTCGCAAGTAAAAAGGTAAATTTACTTATCACAACGAATTAGGGGGATTTAAGTAGTATTTTAATTAATTGGAATATAGGGGTTGTATTGTGAGTTTCTATAGATTATCAAGTTCAGATTTATAAATAAAAGTGTGTCATTTGAAATAATAAGGAATACACCTAAAAGAAAGAGATGTATAAAATAGGGATGTTCACCGTATTTTATATTATCTATTTTAATAACTATGAAAAGGATGATTCCTTATAATTCTAAACGCAACACAAATTCTCCTTTTGGATAAGATATAGAAATTTATAGTGTTAACCTTTCCATTTAGGAGAGATGTAATTCCAATGTTTTAAAATGCAAAAATCCCCAAGGATTAGTTAAAGAATTGTAAATGTGATAATAATAACGATCTAAGAGAAAAATTAATATACATGCAATATAAGCAAGAAAAATAAATAAATAATAACAATGAAAAGGGTAGGCAAGTAATAATTTAGAAAAGGGTTTGGGAAGTCCACAAAACAAGGGAGAGAAATAGATGTTGAAAAGTGAATATAGATAAAAACTAAATAGTGAAAAAAGGGAAGTAAACGGGAAAAGATATTTAAATCTTTTAAAAAGAAAGTGATAAATAACCTTAAATTGAATAGAGGTAAACCTTAAATCGAATAGAGGTAAACGCATGAGCAAGTAAAGAAATATTCTGAACAGTAGAACATCGAAGGCGTAATATTTAACAAGTATGAATACACACATAAAGCCTCAAGTATGCGTTTATAACGAGTGTGAATTATTAAAGTTAGTAAATAACACATATGGATAAGAATGACATAGTCATTTGAATGGGTTGGAATGCGAGGTCAGTAGTGTTACATAACAAAAAATTTCCCCTTCAGAAGGGCTACCAACAGTTGTGTATACGTTATACTGATATAGAACATATCTAACCGTAGGACCCGTGGAATTATGTACGCTTATGTATAGGGGAAGTAATACTCCAGTAGTGTCTGCTTTAATCTTTTAGGAGAGGTATTGCCTTGATTGCATTAGGCAAACTAAATGGAATGGTAAGCAAGGATCGGCGCTATGGTAGTGCGTTGGTACTATATTAGGGAGTAGAAGCTATGCATAGGTCGAGAACATCATCGGTCATGAGCAGTCAGCGGAACGACGAGGGTTACACCTAAACGGACTACACCCCTACTAGTGTAGGTCATGTTTAGGTCATGCACCGCCATAGTTATTTGCTAGTTTGTTTGTTAGGGGCAAGGCTAAATAAACCATAAGTGAGGTCTTTCAAAACAAGTGGGGTAGTCTAAGGAGCTGAGTCCATATGATTAAATAAACGTAGTTATGTCGCTTCTAAACGTTTCAATTTGAAGTAGTTAAATGCAATTCAAATAAATGATGACATGATCCATACGTTGGACTTATGGGTACCTTCCACTAAACGTTTTCAAAAACGTTTTATGTTTTCTGCATAGTTATCATAACCAGACCATGAGTCGTACCGTGATGATCCACGATCGAAGGTTTTAGTGATCCGACCAGTTGAACAGTTATAACCGCATTGATTGTAAATAGCAAGTGTACAGGTTAGTTATGACTTAAATATCATATTTACAGAACAAAAGCTATATAAAAATACACGGTGATCAAAAGTTAACCAAAAATGACTGCTTTGGAGCTTAAGTATATGCTAATAGTTTACATAGAGCCAGGACATAAATGAAAACCTAATTTAGTTTAAATATGGTTTCTTTTTGTTAACCCACTTTTGAACCAAAGCAGATTTCAACCGGACTTAGAAGATCAACATAAGAACGGAACGGTCTATGAACTTGGAAATACAACTGGAAAAGCTACATAAGCAACTTGAAGGGATTTCATTTGGATTGGAGCATACACCCTAGCTTGGAACCGAGTTAAGGGCCTTAGGTCGGCACCGACCCATCGCATCTCTCCCATTCTCCTCCAAAACTACATACAACTCCAGGGGCTCGGTATCAAGTGATTTTCTTAGAGTTTGTACAATCAATTCAAAGATTGATGAGATGACGACAAAGAAACCAGGATAACTCTAGTGCTATTTAGAAGATTGTTGGAATCAACTCAAAAACGATGGAAAAGAGGATCAAACAACTCAAGTGGACGAAATAAAAGCGAGGCAAGTGAAATGGTCCAACTTGCACCAAACATCATAGATTGGTACCGACCTATGGACCTTAGGCCGATACCGAGCTATGCTTTTATCTCGTGTGCAATTGACTTTTCCTGTGTTACTTCGGGCTGCCTTCAAAACTTCATTGCAAGTGGTCTTCTGAATTCATAGCTCTGTTTCTTTATAAATACCAACCTACCTACAACCAAAAGTGAACAGGATCTTCTTCTTCTCTTCACTCTGGATCTGATTTCTCTGCCATTGGAGACTCCTTCTTCTTTATCTCCTTCCTCTATCTCTTAAACACTCTAGAAACTCCATTATAAATATGAGATCCACTAGATTATGGTCAGATCCGATATAACTCATTATAATCCGGAGAGAGAACAACTAATAAAAGAGATTAAAGTCGACATAGGCCAGACATTACGCCGACCCATTATAAAAATTCTTGTGTGTTCTTTACCTTTCTACTATTCTTCCTTGCTTGATCTAGAATTTCTAATGCTTTTACAACTAATATAAAAGAACTCGTGCTTTCATCTAATAACTGGGTGTTGGTCCATTTTCTGGGTTAACATTTTGGTGCTTTCATTTAGAATGAAGCTAGATTTCATAACCTAAAAGCTTGGATCTAAAATTTGGAGCAGATGAAGAGCCCAAACACTAGATGTAAGGCTGGAACAAGCCAACCAGAGCACGGGGGCAACTAGGAAATATCCTCAAATTCTCATCAATCCATCTGCGTGACCAAAGAAGAGATTGAGAAAGTAATGAAAGAGATGCAAGATAGATTAATGACTCAACAATAGGAGATGCTTGAAGGATTTTTTCAGATAATGAGACAACAAGAAATAGCTAAAGCTGCAAGAATTCAGAACCAAGTGCTAGGAGCTAATGCAGGAACATCTGGTGTTGGAGTGGAGCAAAGTAGAACGATGCCCCATAAACAGAACAACTCGGCACCGACCCAAAACAACTCGGTGTCGAGAGAATTATACTCAGGGGAAACACTGGTGTGAACTTGGAATGTGCTAAAATGCTAGGAGCAAACGATGCTGGTGTTAGAAACGCAAACCAGAATGTGAATGACCAACGACCGAAAGAGTATGTGCCAGAACCTCTCTGTAGAAATGGATGACATAATGAAACCAGAGGAGCAGGTCAGAACGCTAATGTGCAGCAAGAGGAGTACATGCTACAGTATGTGCCGAACTTCCCACACAGGAGCATGGGGCAGAACATTACTTTTGGTCGAAGTCCTTTATAGAACGGTGAAATCTAAATTGTTGAATTGGTAGGAGAATAGTTAGAGATGGACCCTCAGACCAGAGTTTGGAGGATGTAAACAGTATTCCGTCCACTTCTAATATCCGAAATGTGAGAAACCCTCCCGATTCAAGCTTCCGACACTGGAAATTTACGGTGGAAAGTTGGATCTGAAAGTTCATCTGATGAGATATATCTGACATATGAAAGTGTTAGGTGCTTCTGATGATGTATTGGGATGGTGCTTCCCATTGTACTTAGGCTATGTGGTTTAGACAGTTGGAGAATGGGTTTTAGTAAGTAAGTTCCGAAGACAGTTCAGAGTTCATGTCTCGCGACTGAAGAATGTGCTGATGCTATCAAGCATGAAACAAAGGCCCGGAGAGACCTTGAGAAGATTTTGACAAGGTTCAATACGGCAGCTGCAACCGTTGAAAAACCAGATCCGTTTGTAATCTTAATGGCGGTGGTATCTAGAGTCGCGAGCAAGACCAACTTCAAAGTTGCATTTGAAAGGGATCCCCTGATGGATCTTGCAAAATTCTATCACAAAGCTGAGAGATACTTGCCTTAAGAATACATCGAAGCTGACAATACTGAAGTTAATGTTGTGGATGACAGAGGACTGAATGGAGCAAGGAACAAAAAAGAAAAAGGAAAAAGAAGAGCTTATGGTGACTTCGAGGAACCGAAACAACAAAGGAGGGAGCTAAAATTTTCCTTCTACACTGATCTAACAGAGACCTCGAAGAGGATATATCTGGACACTAGGGAGTAGATCCCCAACCAAAAGCCAGCTAGGAGATAGCCTACTGATCGGAAGAAAAGATATAAAAAGTTTTGCATCTTCCATGAGCTGGAGGGACATGAAACGAACGAGTGCTGACACCTTCGTGATTTGATAGAAGAACTGGTTCAGAGCAACCAGTTGCAGCAGTATGTGAGGAACCAAACTACGATGATGCGGCCGGAGCAAGCACCATCTACAGCAAATGCATTGAGGAATAACCAGAGATCTAGTCCAAGACTAGAAATCCCATGATCGGGATGGTTAGGAGTCAGGTTCGACTCCCTTGCTTCTCTTTTTCTTGCTTTGAATAATTAGGATAATAATAACCTCGGATCGCTTACATGTAAGAGGCCCAGATTGGTTTCTAAGCACGCTCTAAGTTGAATGTCTGGGATGAATATTTAGGACAATAATAACTCCGGACCGCTTATAAGTGTACGAGATATATATTGGTCCCTAGACACGCTTTGAGTCAGACGTCTGGGATGGATAATTAGGACTTCTGCTTATTTTCTTTGATTTGAATATTTGACTTTTGAAAAATCCACATTGAATGTGATGACCGATATTGATTGCTTTAAGTTTCGTTCGGAGAGACGGGACCGGAGTGTAGGGTGCAAGTCCCTTCACCGGAGAGCGAGTAGATGGACTTGTACGATATTGATTGCTTTAAGTCTCATCCGGAGAGACGGCACCGGAGTGCAGGGTGCAAGCTCCCTTGCCGAAGAGCGAGCGGATGGGCTTGTACGAAAAGTAAGTCCCTTCATCGGAGAGTGAGTGGATGGGCTTGCTTGGTCGTTGAGTTCCTTTGCCGAAGAGCAAGCGAATTCAACAAGAATGCAAAGAGATCAAAACCCTATATTAGGGGATAAATTATTTGGAGAGTTCAAACCCTAGATTGGAAGTTAAACGGTCCATAGAAATCGAATCCTAGATTGGATCATGAATGATTCGGAGAGATCGCACATTAAATTGAATGTAAAATGATCCAGAGAGATCAAACCTTAGAATGGAAATAGATTTGATAAAAGGATTTGAATGCCATGTAATTAGAGTAAAAAATAAATTCCAAATGAACACGGGATGGTTTTTGATATATTATGTAATAACTCCGAATGAAATCGGAATGATTATGATGTATAAACATCACTTAAGTAGAAACTAGAGTCTTTAGCTGCAACAGGTTTGGAACGGCCTTTTGATCGGTAAGAGAATCCGAAGGAACCGAACCATTTACCAAAATCAAGATCGATGGAAGGTCAGAGAGCTCAACTGCTAAAGAATGATTACTGATGGAACTTGTTCTTGAGCAAATCAAACCTTACATTCAAAAGACATACGTTATGGGGCAAGTGCTAACCCGCTTTTGAACCAAAGCAGATTTCAACTGAAATGAGAAGATCAACACAAGAATGAAATGATCCACGAACCTGGAAATACACTTAGAAAAGCTAAAGAAGCAACTTGAAGGAATTTCACTTGGATTGGAGCATACACCTTTGCTCAATATCGAGTTAAGGAGCCTTAGGTCGGCACCGATCCATCACATCTCCCCCACTCTCCTCCAAAACTTCATACCATTCCTATACAACTCCAATGGCTTTGTATCAGGTGATTTTCCAATAGCTTGTACGATCAATTCAAAGATTGGTGAGATGACGACAAAGAAATCATGATAACTCCAGTGGTATCAAGAAGATCGTTGGAATCAATTCGAAAACGATGGAAAAGAGGCTCAAACAACTTAAGTAGAAGAAAGAAAAGCAAGACAAGTGAAATGGTGCAACTTGCACCAAACTTCATAGGTCGGTACCGACTTATTTACCTTAGGTCGGTACCGAGCTATGCTTTTAGCTCGTGTGCACTTGACTTTTCCTATGTGACTTCGGGCCACCTTCTAGACTTCATTGCGAGCGCGCATCTGACTCCTAGCTCTGTTTCTTTATAAATACCAATCTACCTGCAGCCAAAAGGGGATCTGGATCTTCTTCTTCTATTGACTATGGATCTGATTTCTCTACCATTGGAGACTCCTTCTTCTTTATCTCCTTCCTCTACCTCTTAAACACTCCATAAACTCCACTGTAAATCTGAGTTCCACTAGAGTATGGTCAGATCTGATATAACTCATTGTAATTCTAGGAGAAAACAACTAATAAAAGATATTAAAGTGGACGTAGGCCGAAGATTACGCCGAACCACTATAAAAATTCGTGTGTGTTCTTTACTTTTCTCCTATTCTTACTTGCTTGATGTGAGATTTCTACTGCTTTTACATATATTATAAAGAACTTGTGTTTTCATTTGATACTTGAGTATTAATTCATTTTCTAGATTAATACTTTTCCCTAAAGAAGTCACACACCGTCCAAAATCCATCGTTTAAAATCGGTTAACCATAACCGCGGTGTAAATTTATAAAAAAAATGGTAGCCCCTAGCGTGAAGCCTGGTGCCTTAGCATCACACTATAAATAAATTACTAGTGTGCTATAGTAGCGACAACCAACATACGTTTTATTGGCTTGGACTACGGTTTTATTAGTTTGGATGGTTTAATTGCACGTGGAGAATTGATTAATCTTCGGACCGGCGGTTCGGTCTTGATAAGTGATAACACTAGTTTTCTATGTCACCCCGAAGTTTATCCCTACATAGCTTCAATTATGCTATAAGGCCTAAAGGAAAGCCTGACATTTTGTGCGGTTGACGTGGAAATGTGCGCATTTGCTATTTTTCACGTGCCTATACCCACTGCAGTATCACTCTTGCTCATTTTCTTCAGTTTCCTCGCTGAAAAACTTCTTTACCATTCCCAAACTCATCCATTTTGAAAGGAATCAATTACTGGAAATCCACCCATATGAAAAGCAAAATTTTCAATCTACCTGACAAAGTTATGAAACATTACTTGTCTTATTAGTTGGTTATTGTACTGTATATTTTTCCTTTTGGATTCACTGACCTATATTTTGCTAAGCTGGTGAGCTTTCAATCTCTCTTGGTTTATTTGTAATTTCATACGTAGTTTATAGTTTATGAAGTCTTTATACTCATTTTTTTTATAGAGCCGCAAAATAGGTAAAAATATTAAATATTGAATGCTAGTTTCATCCATAAACTTTATTCACGTTATAAATCTATTTATATTTTTCAAAGTATATTGTGTTTCATAGCTCTGTTTAATTTATTCGTTTGTACAAAAAGCCAACTATACACACATTCTTCAGGTGAGCAAAATAGACACACATTACATGCAAATGTCAGATAATAAACACCATTCATATATAATCACACACAAGACAAGTTTTATTCAAAGTCAATTCAGTATCACAAAACAAGCAAATGTTAGATAACAAACACCTATAAAATTCTAATCTGTTGGAAAAACCTATGAACTTCTAAATCTTTGCTAACAATTTTAGGACATGAAACAACACATGAAAATAAACACCCAAACATATCTCCAAAGACAGTTGCCTATGAAAATTAGGCCACGTTTGGCTTTTGGTTTTTAGTTTTGTGTTTTCGTTTATACAAAAGCGCGTCCGTTATATGTATCGTTGAAAAATAAACAATTTTGAAAAATAAAATTAACATGTAAAATAGAAAACAAGTTTATTTTGTTTTTCGTGTTTCGAGAGATAACAAAAACATGGAGAACAATACAACTCCTTTGTTGTCCGTTGGTCGTTGCAATGGCTAAGATTTATATATCTTCTTCTCTTATTTCTTAGTGCAAGTTGAAAACACAAAACTCAAAATACAAAATGAAACCAAACGAGCCCTTAGCTTCTACAATTCCATTTCAATTTGAGTTGTTCTTATCTTGAATGACGTCTTCCTAGCGTGAGGAATGACGTCTTCCTAGCGTAATGGATCCTCCGTCCATTATCCGGCATGTGAGGAATGCCGTCTTTCTAGCGTTCCGTGTAGACCATTCAGGGGAACCATAAGCCCCTGTTCTGGGCGATTGGTGGGTCTTCTGTCTATTTCGTATGCTCTGACTTCCGTCAGACAGGGAGTTGGTTGAATCCTTCCATTCGGGCGTTGGCCTTCACCCAACGTTCCCTATCCCCTCCCCCCTTATTTTGGTTTTATGTGGTCGCTAGTTTTCTCGTCCAGGTGTTTTCGGATTCTTCTCTGGCCGGGAGTGCGCTATGGTTGGCAGCGTCTGGTGTCTGCCTTCGTGGCTTCGGAGGAGGTTCTTGTGTCCTCCATCTAGTTGTGTCGTGGCTTGATTTTATCGGATTTCTCTGGAGGGACTACGACTATCTTCTCCCTCGTCTAGCTCTGCACGAGGTTCTATGGACATCTTTATTGGGTGGTGGCTTTGCCGGAGCTCGATGAGAGCGGTGGATTTTCCGGAGCTCTCCCAGATATTCCGTGCTGCTCTTGGTCTTCTATGGGACTCTTCTTGGTTATTAGTTGATGGCTTTTATTTCGAGTCTGCGTGCTTCCCCAGGAGTCTGGTCCCTCTGGTTTAGCTGTCTTTGCTGTAGCTCGGTTTGCTTTCTTTTTGGTTTAGCTTGGTGGTCTGGCCTTTATCTTCGGGTTAAGGCGGGTAGGTGTTTGTTGGTGGCTTTTCTTTTTCTTTGTTTATGGGCTGGCAGTCATGTCTCTGTTTGTTGTGGCTTTGCTTTTCATCTTTTCGCTTTTGTTATGTTCTATTCGAGTCTGGGAGGTATATGTCATTCATATGCTTCGCCGTTTTGTGTGAACCTCCGGAGAAAGGCGTTTTTTCTCCATTTGTTTATATATATTTTCTTTCCAAAAAAAAAAAGTCCAAGATTTATATGGAAAGATGGTATTTGCTCTTACAATTTCTTCTTTGTCAGGTTCTATAGGTCCATAGTATCCCTATATTAGAAACAATTTTCAGCACCAGAGTTGCAAAATGAAGTGGCAAACTGTTTTAAATTTAGGAGTATGCAGTCAAAGTTCTCACATTATTGTATTGTTGCCTTGGAATGTAATTCTGAACCAAGCCAGAAGATGCTTGCTGCGTCTGATAAGAAAAGCATGGTCCGAGGATAGACGAGTTAATTGTGTATGGACTATTGGTTCTAAAATAAAGGTTGCTGACATAAAAAGAACTATATGGGATATGAATTAGGTGCAGTAGTATAACATACAACACATTTGTACCATGCCATTATGTTGATCATATACACAGTGCATGCGGTTTCCATATTCTGAATTTGAATTCACATTTTTCTGCATTATAGTATACATAGAAATATCACTTCATAATTTAATAATTAAGCAAACATAAAAAGTAAACGGTTTCAGAAGTGATTAAGAAATGTACTATTTGATCTACAGGTGAAATAAGGAAGTTTTGTAAAAAAAAATCTTCTCCAACTACACTATCTTGTTTCGAGGATACCCTAGTCGTAGAGAAGAGTTTTTACTGCCATCATCCACATTGTCATACCGTGGTGTATTATTCTCATTCTTTTTGGTCGGTTTTGGTTTCTTCGAATCTGGAAAAGAATCATCAATATCATCCTGGGAAATGGGACAAGAAAATATTATGAGTGTGTTCATTTGAGTTATGAAACTAAATGTCAAAGACAGGTAAGAAGTAGCAATATAAAATGAGAAAAGAAAAAAGCGAAGACACATGCAAACATAATAACATGAAATCTGTACATTATAAAGTTTCAAATCTAATGAAAATTTCAACAACCCTACTTTTGTACCTATCTATTATTACTTGCAGAAGTCTTTCATACTTTTCTTTGAGTTTTTTTCCAACGATGATTTAAATCGGTTTATAAGAGTGCTCCTTTTCCTTCTACTTTGTATGAGATCTTGCACCTTCAAACAGGTCTTCCTTACAATACTGCATTCTTTATTGCTTGCATATTTTGAGGCTTTGAGAGGTGCATTGTATTTCTTTGAATACAGGTCATTCTTGTTATTTTCTATCCACTCCAATAACAACGTTAAACCTCTCCTCGTCATCTGCTGCTAAATATGCTATTTTAGAGAATTCAGGATACATCTTTTTGTACCGTATTTGTTCGAAAGGGGCTTTGCATCTCCATAATTGAGTCGGGTCCTTGAATGAGATCTCAATATGTCTTTTCTTCATCTATCCAAAATATATTTTCTTGGGACCATTTTCACATTATTTTTAATCAACACAAGCAATGCGTGCCTACAAAGTATCCCTACAAAATCAAACTTGCGACAAATAGATCTAACTTCAAAATTCTCTTTTTCGTATAAAACTTTATATCTCATTAACTTTCTGTAATTTTCAAAAGCTACATCTTCATGTACATCAAACTCTATTCCCATGCAAGTGTCTCTACTGTCATATATATCACAATACATCTTGGCCACTAACTCCGTTTGAAATGCTTTAAACTTTTTTAGTGTGTAAACAACTTGAAATTACTTCTCTATATCATATGAACTTGCACAATGGGTACTTTGTGAAAACGATTTGAAATCTGCTTGACTTTCGTTTTCTATTTTTGCTTTCAATGCATAATTGTATTTCTCTACAAATTTCTTTAAAATGGTTTTGGCATTAACAAATCCATCAAAAAAGCATTAATACTTTCACTTCTTTGAGTGGTGGACATCCCCGTCCAAAAGTTAATTTTCACTAAACATGGTACCCAATGATGTCTTTCCTTATATAATTCTATCAACCATGTATTTTTATGCAAACCAAACTTATCTAACATTATTTTCCAACTATCTTCGAACTCCTTCAAGACTTGGGTATCGTACACAATTCTTTGCAAATTATTTTTGATTAACTCGTAATCATCGTGACTTATAAAATTTTCAAGCAACTTCTTCACCACATGCCTCAATCATAATCAATGTTTACTATTAGGAAAAACTATTTTGATTGCATTTTTCATAGCTTGGTCTTGGTCGGTAATTATTCCTTGAGGAGCAATATCAGATATACAAGCAAGCCATGTTCTTAAAAGCCATATAAAAGTGTCTGTGTTGTTTCAATTGAAATCAACCCACACCCTAATATATTTGATTGTCCATGATTGTTAACCCCGATAAATGGAGCAAAAGGCATATTGTATTTGTTTGTCAAGTACGTTGTATCGAAAGTAACTACATCGCCAAACTCTTTATAAGCCTCCCTACTTCTACCACCAGCCCAAAAAATATTGTTAAGATGTCCATCACCATCTAGGTCCATACTAAAAAAGAAATTCGTTGTGCTTGCATTTTTAAAAAATATATTGCAACAACATCCCCTTCCAAGAAGTAATTATCTCGCCTTGTCAAGGTAGTTTCTACAGTGGTAAGTTCTCATGTCCACCGGCTTCTACTACTAATGCTTTAAAACTTTTCTTAGGACCAATTCTTGCAATATTACAAACTTCAAGATGTCTTTTCACATGGTCGTCAATCTGTTTGTAGCATCGAAAGAACTGAGCTTTTGTAGGACTCAAATCATGATTGTGATCAAGCTTAGCTTATTAATGTGCCATTTTCCATCTTGACCTAAACTAGAAGCGAGTTTTACCTTGCAACCTATTTTATTTGTTGGTTGAGGCGTTAGTGGATTTTCGATTGTACAGTCAAGCTGCAAATCAGCCTTCCTACATCGACTATAAGCAAATGTCACATACCTTAAGTTTCCATCTTCATCTCTCTTGCTTGATCTTCTTCTTGCTGCAAATCCCATTTGTTTTGCGTAATGTTTAAAGCACGGAAATACTTGTTCGGTAGTATCAAATTTCATGCCGATTTTGGGTGTAATAACTTTTTTTTCAAGTACAGTCACTTTCTCATTTACCGTCTCGACGCCAACCAAGTTTTGAGATACCACTTTATTTAATGTAGAATCATTACAAATAGCAATTTCATTGTGTAATAACTCCGTATTAGAATTATTACAAGATTCTAGACCTAATTCTATAAATGAAAATACAGTTTAGCACGAGGTTGTTCATTGGAACTACACATATAGTACAGAATCAACCAGGAAAAAAAAGAATAATAAAATATAAAAATTTTAATTTGTAGTGTTCATAATTTGTAATGTTTTGGATATGGAGCAACATCCTCATATAGTTAATGCAGACTTTGTAATGACCATGTGTAATATGACACATTTTTATAATTCAATTTAGTTTTAGAGGGAAAAAAACCACCCACTAAACTAGTTCCATTAATGAATTTGAGGATAAAAACATGTCAAGGATATCTGCTAATGGATATTAGGATGGAAAGCATGGCCTCAGTTTTAGATTTGAACATTGCTAAAATGGTCAAGTTAGGAATATTAGGTTGAATAGCTGCACAGTTAGGAGTGTTTTCATTTTTCATTTTCATGTCTAGAATGTTATATTGCTGTTAGTTGTTAAGTTTGTTTTTTGTTTTATTCTTCTTATTCTATGTAGTATATAAAGTACCTTTGATGCATTGCATAACATATGTTAATGACAAAAAAAATACTTTCGTGAATAATGAAATAGTGAAGATGAAAATTTTGATATTAAATGTAACGACCCGCCTTTTCGAACCTCAGAAGTCGACAATAATACATCCACGATATTCATATGCCGAACAACTAAGTGTCGGAAAGACAGATTGTTAGGGGAAAGAAAGGAGATAAAAGAAACTAAACAGAATCTCACAACGCAACGGAATAACATATATTAATCAACATAATACTTTACAGAGTCATTTCAAAACCGATACATCAAAGTTATACTAATACAAATTCTACCCTTGAACAGTTATAATAGTCTGTCCCTATCTAACTGATACAAGTTACATATAATACAGCGAAAACAAAAAAATATCTAGCTATCGATGAAGTCTCCTGCTCCAAGCTCCTCCAAAATGCATCCATGGGAAAATCTGAACTACTTGGCTATGCATAAAAATTTGAGCACCCAAGAGTTTTAGGAAAAGAAAATAAAACTCCAAGTCAGACATGGGTCTGCTGTGAGTAAACTCAAACAACTGAATTATTAAAATCCTTTTAAAATCAAATGTATTTCGTAAGACCATGCCGCACATAAACACGAATTTAAACTTATCCCTTATAAAACCCATTCACTTATCCCTTATAGAAATTTTTTTATAAGTTTACTTCATATTTCAAACCTCCTTATAAATCTTCAAACTAGATTTAAACTTCTTTTTAAAATCTCTAAAATGATTTATAAAATTCCTTTCCATGTATAAAACTCTTTATAAAATTTCCTTTATAAAATATCTTTGACATTACAAAATATCATTTAGAAAATCTAATTTTTAAATCGCTTTAAATAAGCCCTTTTATTTAGTAAAACCCCTTTTGTTAAAACAAGTTATTATTTATAAATACCTTTATAAAATAATTATATAACGTGAAAATCATTTATAAACTTTAAAAACCCAAACTGATAAAAGAATTGAAGTTAATTCCAAATCATACTTCATAAATTCATAAAGAGGCTTAGCAATCCCAATGATACTAATTTAAGTTACCATTTAATTTCAATTCCATTTTTAAGTCATTCAACACAAAGTCAACATATATATAAATACACATCATATTAAAATCAGAAAATAATATGTCAATATAAACTAACTGGCACCCGCCGTTCGTAGCTCGGTTGGTTTGGGAGCTGGGAGATGGGAACCAAAGGACTGCGTCCGGGCAGGTTCGAATCCCAGCGCCAAACCATCAGTGAGAGTTTCAACGTTATGCATCCGTGTGCGACGACTAAATAAAAGCGGGGTAGACACACGGCGTGGGGTTTACTTAAGTGAGTATCAATGAATACCATGATCTTAAGGTTCCCCATGATCTCAAAAAAAAAAATAAACTAACTGGCATATACATGTCAAAATAACACTATAATAGGATGGTGATTTGTCTTGCTAAATAAATGTCCAACAATCAAACAATTTACCTATAGCATAATGAGAATTTATTCTGCTAATACATATGTCCATTCAATCAAATAACCATTCTATAGCAGAACATGGATTTATTCTGTTAATTTATGTCCACAACAATCAACTCACTTACATTATAGCGGAACGAAGATTTGTTCTGCTAACACATATCCACATAATCACACCATTTACATAAATCTTCCATAATTGTTTGTTTACTTAATGGTATCGACATTTGAATCCATTGTGTTCAAAACCATCTTTGAAAAAGAAGTATCTTTAACAATTTGATTTTTGGAAAACAAGGATTTAAAACTTAAGACACCCTTTAAAATGATTAACTACAAGATAAACTCTTATTAAATAATAATTAATCTTTATTAAATTTGAACTTAATTTAATTATACATTAATAATTAATTAAACCTTTAATACATAATTTATTTATAAATTAAACCCTTAATTTATTAATTATTAAATAATAATTTAAAACCTTTATTAATAATCAACCATTAATTAATCTCAATCAATTAAATATTATTTTAATTAAAAATTAAATAATAAAATAAACCTTAAATAAATAATTTATTTTAAATTAAAAACTTAATTAATTAAAAATAATTTTAAATAATTGGTTTATTTAAATAGTTAACCTTATACTTAATTAATAATTAATTAATAATAAACCATATACTTAAATTATATTAAAAATTAATCTTAATTAATAATTAAATCTTACTTAATTATAATTAATAAACCCTATTTAATCTTAATTAATTATTAATTATTTAAACTTAATTAATAATTTAAACGTTTAAAAACTTAATTAACTTTATAAAACATCATTATTAAGTTTATAAACAATTTCAAAACACTTAAGTTAATAAAACCAAATTTTGCAAAAATCGGATATTTTAAGCAAAATTGCATCCATAGCGACTATCACTCCGAATACCATAACTTTCAAACTAGTTTAACATCTCAAATATCCTTTAAAACTCTTACCTTTACTTTGAATTGCTCTACTAACTTAGCATAAAGTTTTTAGAGCAAAACTAAAGTTAGAAAACATTATAAAACTTCTTGTTAAAACAAGGTGATTAAAACTAGTTTGTACCCAAGGAATCTCCATGTCACTTAACAAGTTCAAGTGTTAATTTTTTAGCATACATCACATACACATGTCTAACCATCCATAAACATATCACCATCACAGCACAATCAAATGTCACATCTTCATAACCAAACACATCACTTAAGCCTTCGATTCACAAGTCAAAATCTAAACCACAACTAGCAACTCATACATATATTCAAACCACACAATAATCCAACCAAATAATCAATTTATTTTACCACCAATTACTCAGTACATATAAAGGTAAAAACTTTCCAAAGTAAGAAGTTTACTCACCGAAATCTTTTGGAAACTTGAAACATTTTGGAATTCGGAAAGCTTGAAAAGTCACAAAATCTACTCAAAAACAAGTCAATTTCCTCTCAAGTTTTGGACATGTAGTTCTTGGATTTTGGAAAAGTGGTTAAAAGGAATGTTTTAGAAAATTCTTTCCTCTACAATTTAAAAAAAAGAAACACTCAATTTCGGTTATTTTTTATGAAGATATGGTCGAAATAAGAAGGACCATTTTCGGACTTGGATCTCTGAGTCCAAAAACACTTTGCGGATAAACTAGATTTTGACATAGCTGGACCCAAACTTTGAAAAAGTGATCTGCATAAAAATTGTAGCCACTGAAATTTGACATGGTTTGAAAAAAAAAGCTTGATTTGGAGCATTTTAGAAGAAGTTCTGGTTGGGTGAATTTGGGTAAAAATGGAGAAAGTTAAGCTATAAACAAGTGATTTAAAACTAAGTTTTAAAAGTTTTTAAAGTAAGAATTTGATTTTTTTTAAAACTTTAAAACCTAAAAAATAAATAGGGAAGCCATGGAAGTTTTGTTTCCAAGCTTAGGAAAGTTTTTTTTCTCAAATGGAAAAGAGAATGATAAAGTGAAATAATAATTTTAAAAACTAGTTTATATATTAGGAAATTATTATCAAGGACAAAATTTCTCAATGTTTTAGCCTCAGGGACAGACCTTCAATATTTTAGCCGGAAGCACAACTTTATTTAAGTATCAGTTTTTAGTTATTGATAGCAGTTTTTAGGTATCAGTTTGTAGTTATCGGTAGCAGTTTTTAGGTATCAGTTTTTAGTTCGGTAGCAGTTTTGGAAGAATGTTCGTCCTTATGAATAATTTTGAAAGAATGTTTGTCCTTATGAATAATTTTTAGAAGAATGTTTGTCCTTGTGGTTAAAAATTGAGGTCGTTTCCTTGAGGCTAAAAATATACAAATTTTTGTCCTTCAAATTAATTCCCCATTTATATATTATGTTAACATGTTTAATTACCAAACTACCCCTCGTCCTTTACCCTCCATTCCTTGAATGCCACATCATCATATCCTCCCCCTCCCATCATATCAAGGCCACCATAGACTCTCCCCTTTCACATTAAGCCACCATGTCACTTAATGCTTGTACTTAAGTGTATAAACATGTTTACCTCCTAATGTCCCATCATGTCCCCTTAAGTATCTTATACAGGAAATTATTGTCAAGGACAAAATTTCTCAGGATTTTAGCCTCAAGGACAGAACTCCAGTAATTTAGCCTGAAGGACAACTTTCTTTAGGTATCAGTTTTTAGGTATCAGTTTGTAGTTATCGGTAGCAGTTTTTAGGTATCAGTTTTTAGTTCGGTAGCAGTTTTGAAAAAATGTTTGTCCTTATGAATAATTTTGAAAGAATGTTTGTCCTTATGAATAATTTTTAGAATAATGTTTGTCCTTGTGGATAAAATATTAAGGTCGTGTCCTTGAGGCTAAAAATATACAAATTTTTGTCCTTTAAATTAATTCCCCCTATCTTATATTATATTTTAACTTTGTATACTTAATTGTATATACATGCATACATTATACAAGCCTAGCTTGTTTAAAAATGTATATGTTTGATTAATACAAAGAGTTCAAAACATTTTCGATAATTTTCATCAGACGAAAGGTCGAAAATTCAAAAAACGAATTCCTGTCACATTTTCAGTTTTTCTTTGAGCTAAATATTTTTGTAAACAAATTTTGAAAACTATTTCACCTCATTATTTATTATTATTAAAGATTTTTGTTTTCATTATAAACCTGTTATTTGAATATTTAAAATTAATTAAATATTCGCAAATCAAAGTAGTGAAATTCCAGGTCGTTACACTCTCCCCCCTTAAAAGAATTTCGTCCCCGAAATTGCACCTCAAACAAACCTAGAAAATACTTAACACTATACATCAGTTAGTATGATGTATGTAGATCATTCATAAACAAAGTCTGATTCGATCACTACTCGAATACATAATTCCCTTCCAAACTAGTATCGCTGACCCGATTTTCTAGTGCGAACTCCGATCAAGCTGCCTGATTTGGAACCTCTGTTCTCCTTACATAGCGGTAACTATGGTATAAAACATTTGTCCCATATCAAAAACCCTCATCAAGTGCTCATCGTCAAAAATCAAGTAATAGATCCTTATTCGGAATGGTGTGGATCGCCTTAAAGCCATGTACTCGAATCTTATATCATAACGAGAAATGATCTACGTCCAACCTACGCACTTCTTTAATTGGTTCCTCCTAATACCAATTTTATTTCCACTAAATTATTTATGGAAACATTTCATAAACTAAACTTAGGTTCAATTTATATAATACTCCACTACATCCTAAGAGTATATAGCCCTATTTGATTCAAATATTCCATTTTACATTTATTTTCCTAAGAAAACTCAAGAGCCAAATACCCGATCTTATTTCAATAAATTTTTGAAATGACTTTTATATATATTAATCATAGAATATATATATATATAGCTCGAGTAACTCCAAAATGATACTAAGGAACTGGGTACTACCAAATAGTACCATACACTCCCTTACTAAGAAGGGTAATACTCAAGAGAAGTGCTTACCGTCCGAATACATCCCTTCTCAAATTTTAAGTTACTTTCGAGCCGCTCGAACTAGTTAACTTAAGAATATTACTTTTATTTCAAAATCCCATTTTTGAAATAATACTTCTCATATTTCCAACAAAACATTTACCACCAACTTTCTTTGGGTTCGTTCAGGTTGAACTTGTTTCGATTATACAATGATAAAGAGAATAATTTACTAAGTACCCTATAGCGTTCGCCTAGGCAAACATCCGATCATCACTTAGAAGATTATTCATATTATCACAAAGCAATCAAGGCTCATTCTCCCAAACTAATCCAAAGAAAACGCTTCATACTTAACCTTTTCATTCCCAAAATCTTATAATTGAACAAAAAATATTTTCAAATAATACTACTATTATTTTTCCAATCCTTGAAATACATTTTTCAAAATTCCCGGGATTTTAGTCCTCAAGTTTCAACTTAAATTATTTTTTTTCAAAAGACATCTTCTTATAGATCCATTTTATAAGATCAACTTTTTAAAAAATAATTTTCCAAATATTTACTTCAAATTTTCTAGCTTATAAATAAACATCTTTCATTAGATCAATTTTTACCCCAAGATTTACATCGAACGCCTTATAGGTTAATTCAATGTTTTCCCTATTTTTGTTTACCCAACCCAATCTTAAAAAGAGAAGCTACCTATACACACTACCAATAGTCAATGCTCAGCTGGACGAGCATGACTAAACAAACCTTATATGATAATAATAAAATATTATTATCTCCTAGCAAACAACATCTCAAAAAACTATACTATACTATTTTTGAAAATCATTCTTTTTATATAAAGTATATCCTAGGTAAAATTATTCGATTTACCCAATTTCAAAACAATACTATGTCGGATGGCCCTGTTCAAGTGTTTAGAGATCACTATAAATAACGTTAGCTACTCCATTGACTAGAATCCATAAGCCACTTAATAGATCAATCAACACAGTATAAAACATTTTTATATCATAAACAAATACGCGCTCTTATATATATGTACACTCAAACTCATAATAAGGCATTCCATTACCTTATCTCTTAATGAGTTACCCCACCAAAACCAAGGTTCTCGCTTAACCTTGCGCTCTGATACCACATGTAACGATCCGCCTTTTCGAACCTCTGATTTTTAGGGGAAAGAAAGGAGATAAAAGATAGAAGAAACTAAACAATTACAAAATCTCACAACGCAACGAAACAACATATATTAATCAACATAATACTTTACAGAGTCATTTCAAAAATGATACATCAGAGTCATACTAATAAAATTCTACCATTGGACAGTTATAACGGCTTTTCCCTATCCAACTGATACAAGATACATATAAAACAGCGGAAACAAGATAATAACTAGCTATCGATGAAGCCTCATGCTCCAAGCTCCTCCAAAATGCATCCGTGGGAAAACCTGAACTACTTGGCTGCCCGTAAAAATTTGAGCGCCCAAGAGTTTTAGGAAAAGAAAAGAAAATGCTGCACATTAACACATACGGATTTTTACCTTACGATAACCAAAACACTTTTTATAAAAAATCCAGTGATTTTATAATAATATCTAAGCTTCAAAATAAATATATGAAAATAGCCGAAATTGTTACCATTATTAAATTCAGCATACTAGGTTCTACAGTCAAAATCATAAAGGCATGTATTGGAGAATGGATTTCATACTATGACAAGGCACCGGGGTACCATCTATCATGGTACACGTCTAGAAAATATACCGAGGACCTAGCTGGGAACCCCGACCAACACAAGACCGACCTACCCCTGACTGGATAGTATCGAATATGTCATCACCATGGTTGCTTTGCAACCATTTTTATTTGAGATCTCATGCACAACCAATTCATAAATATATAGATGTATCTTGAAAGGTGATGACACATCCTAATAGGAGCGATCCACTTAGCCTTGCTGCATCTTCCTTGATTTTAATTATTCTCGATTGATGAGGCTCGAGGCTATGCTTACCTTTTGAATAGAAATCCCACTTGGAACGCCAACACTGTCTTGTAGGCAATAATGCAAAGCTAGCATTCATTCATACAATTTGTTTAGGATAAAGACAAACTGAATGCACTACTTCTACTACATCAATTTTTGAATCACCCTCGGGACTAGTAGCAAGCAGCCCTTGCACTTCAATGCTCCATGTTCGATTCCATATTCTTCAAAATGTCTTCAGCTCAAAACGCTTGAGTTGGATCGAAGTGGTTTTCGGATAACATATCTGATCCCGGTCTCTTCGAAACAACTTTCAATAATTTTTGGTAAACTCAACCCTGGTTCTTTATGAAATAAATAGACAAAGATAAGAACGGAGTTCACCTAGCTCCTAACCGCTAATGGACAGATTTCCTTATCATTTATCCTAGAAGAATGAAATGAGATTCATACGCACAGTACAACATCATTGGGGATGATTGTGTCATATAACTCACGTGTTCTTCCAAGATATTTCCAAAGTTACATTTAGGTTCAAATTTGATAGTCCGTTATTTAACTATCAAATAAACAATCATTTAACATTGATTTGATTCCATATGGGATCCACTAAGCCTTTATTAATTAATCTTTAATTAATTAAAATGCTTTGCAAAACTTGATTGAAAGATCTTTTTAAAACACTATTCCCAAAACCTTTTACATCTCTTTTATACTTGGAAAACATTTTTACTTATCTCAAAAATATAAATATTTACCAAAAACGTTTAGGAAATTCCCTCTTCTCAAATTCCATATTAATGGCTAAGAAATTCCCTTTTCAAAACATTACTTACTATAAAACCCATTCACTTATCCCTTATATAAATTCTTTTTATAAGTTCACTTCATATGTCAAACCTCCTTATAAATCTTCAAACTAGATTTAAACTTCTTTTTAAAATCTCTAAAATGATTTATAAAATTCCTTTCCATGTATAAAACTCTTTATAAAACCTTTATAAAATATCTTTGACATTACAAAATATCATCTAAAAAAATATCATTTTTAAATCACTTTAAATAAACCCTTTTATTTAGTAAAACCCTTTTTGTTAAAACAATTTATTATTTATAAATACCTTTATAAAATAATTATATAACGTGAAAATCATTTATAAACTTTAAAAACCAAACTGATAAAAGAATTGAAGTTAATTCAAAATCATACTTCATAAATTTAAAAAGAGGCTTAGCAATCCCAATGGTACTAATTTAAATTACCATTTAATTTCAATTCCATTTTCAAGTCATGCAACAATTTATTTACATAAGTCAACATATATGTAAATACACATCATATTCAAATCAGGAAATAATATGTTGATATAAACTAAATGGCATATACATGTCCAAATAACACAACAACAGGATGGTGATTTGTCCTGCTAAATAAATGTCCAACAATCAAATAATTTACCTATAACGTAACGAGGATTTATTCTGCTAATACATATGTCCATACAATCAAATAACCAACCTATAACCGAACATGGATTTATTCTGCTAATCTATGTCCACAACAATCAACTCACTTGTATTATAGCGGAATGAAGATTTATTCTGCTAAAACAATCCACATAATCACACCATTTACATAACTCTTTTACAATTGTTTGTCTACTTAATGGTATCGACATTTGAATCCCTTGTGTTCAAAACCATCTTTGAAAAAGAAATACCTTTAACAATTTGATTCTTGGAAAACAAGGATTTAAAACTTAAGACACCTTTTAAAATGATTAACTACAAGATAAACTCTTATTAAATAATAATTAATCTTTATTAAATTTAAACTTAATTTAATTATACATTAATAATTAATTAAACCTTTAATAAATAATTTATTTATAAATTAAACCCTTAATTAATTTTTATTAATTATTAAATAATAATTTAAAACCATTATTAATAATTAACTATTAATTAATCTCAATTAATTAAATAATATTTTAATTATAACTTAAATAATAAATTAAACCTTAAATAAATAATTTATTTTAAATTAAAACCTTAATTAATTAAAAATAATTTTAAATAATTGGTTTATTTAAATAGTTAACCTTATACTTAGTTGATAATTAATTAAAAATAAACCATATACTTAAATTATATTAAAAATTAATCTTACTTAATTAATAGTTAATTAAAATTAATCTTATCCTTAAAAGATAATTAATTAAGTGAAAATTGGGCTCGCATTCCTAAAACCAAACATAATACACAAAAACTCCCTCTGTTTGAAACTTTATAAATCTGGTCCCTAGTTTTGTTTCGGCTTAATTATTTTCCATAAATATCCTCGTTTATTTGTCGTGGTTTTGTGATTACAGCCAAGATTTGAAATCTACGTTTCCATTTATCGATCTACTTTGTGAAATCATATTTTCGCTTTATCATGGCTTCATCATCTTCTATGTAAAGATGAGATCTATTTTTTAATCCACATTTTTTCTTTCTAACTGATTGTGTTTCTTTTTTTTTATCAATTATTTAAATGATTGTAGAATTTAATCAGCATTTGTCGGTCAAAGTTCGATTCTAGTTGTAGAAGTTTTAATTGAATCATACTAGTTATAATTGTAAAGAAAAGCAGATTTATCTGCAAACATTGTAAATAATTGCAGACCTGTCTGCAAGAATTGTGAATAATTGCAGACATGTTTGCAATTCTTTGTATATAACTAAAGGCTTGTGTGTAATTATTGTATAACATGCAAACTTGTCTTTTGTTAGTTGTTTATGATTTTTACGATTGTTTATAGGTTAAAAATTGATCGTAATAATAATATTGTTTTAAAATTGAAATTCTCATTTTTTTTGTAGATTTATCTGCAGTTTTTTAATAATTATTGCATATTTATCAGCAAATAATCTATTTTCTAGTTGTAATGTATGCATTCTTTTCTGGTTTGTTTATTATATAATTTTGTAGTTATAATGATGTTTTGTTATTTTAATTTACAGTGATGCTGGCAATATTGGTGTTTTAGTGCTTTTGATGGTTGGACGTGAAAGCTTTTCTTTATGTATTTATTTTGATAGTACGGTTGATATGTTGAGAAATGCTGTTTGTGGTAAATGGTCTGATTTAAGTCCATTGTCATTTGGTTTATGTTACGTTAGAGATGGTATGAGAAGGAATATTGAAACTAATTTTGATCTTTAATCTATCTTATTGTTGTCTGCTCATAATTATGAGGATTACTTGGTTATTTTTGTTGACATTGTACCTTCTAGTTGTTCAGCAAACAATGTTGATATTATTAGGTCAGATGCAGTTTCTTGTAGTTGTGATTCTTCCTTTGCTAGCACCGGTGATTCTAATATTCATTTGAGACAGTTATTGAGAAATGATTCCAATCGATCTGTATTTACTGGTGTTGGTAATAGTTTTCAAGTAGTGTTACTGAATTTAGGCTTAATTTGATGATATATAGTATTAAGAATGGGTGCAAGCTTCATATGGTTAAGAATAACAAGGAAAGAGTCACCGCTGTTTGTTCTCAATCTAAATGTACCTTCAGGATTCATGCTTCTATTAAGTTTAATCTTCCTGGCTATTTTGTTATAAAGAGATTTCAGCCTGAGCATTCTTGTGGTGCTGGAATTCTTGATATTAATGATCCTCCAGTTTCAAGTAAATTGATTAAATTGTTGGTTTATGATCATATTCAAGCTAATCCATTGATGAAAATCAAGGACCTTATTAATCTTTTTCAAATTGAGTATAGTATTATTTTGAAGTATTATTTTGCTTATAGTGGAAAGAGGTTGGCTTTAGAAGATTTACATGGAAGTGATATGATGTCTTATCATCACTTGAAGTCGTACTATGATTTTGTTCTTGAAACTAATCCTGGTAGTAAAGTTGTTTTGGAGCATAATTCTAGTACTCGTCAATTTGAGAGGGTTTTTATCGGTTTTGAAGCTTGTGCTCATCATGGTTTTCTATTTTGTTGGCCATTAATATTTTTTGCGCTACTTTTATGAACGACGGAGCTCAAGGTTGTTTGATGGCTGCTACTGGTAAAAATGGCAATGAAGGTATGTTGTTTACTTTTTTTTATATATCTGCTTCAATACCTTATGTTATTCTAATTTATTGCTAAAATGTCTGCAATTAGTTTAAAATTTGCTGATTTTTCTGTAAAATTTAATGTTATGTGCAGAAAATCTGAAATTGTTTATATCATAGACTTGTATATTTTCTTCTTCTTACTCTCTTATTTTTTTATATAATTGTTGTTTTTTTAAATTCATATTGTACATGATATTATATTATCATTTTAATTCAATTATGCAGATTGTATGCATATTTGGCTGCAATTATTTTCTAGTCATCGGCATATATTATAAATAATTGCACATTATTCTGCAATGTTTTACAATAGTTGCTTACTTTTATGCAATTATTTAGATTAACTGCTATAGTGTTGTTTTTTTACTTAGTTATTTATATGTTTACTATTCTATCAGGTTTTTTCTCTATAGCAATTGCAATTGTTTTTGGTGAAGATAAAAATAATTGGATTTGGTATTGTGAACAATTGAAAGACTTTCTAAAAGACGATCTTAGAAATTTTCTTTTCATTTTTGATCGGTATCCTTGTCTTCTTGTTGCCGTTCGAAAAGTGTTTCCGAATTCAGCTCATGGTTCGTGTTTTTATCATTTAAATAATAATTTGAAAGTTGCTCTAAAATCTGAATTTTCAAAATCTAAGAAGAAATGGTTGATAGATTTGTTTGCACGTGTTGCATATGCGTCTAACTTGGATGATTTCAATGTAGCATTGAGAAATTTTAAGGATGCCGGTGGATCTACCGTGGCAAACTTTTTGAATGGAATTCCTTTTGAGAAGTTTGCTAATGTTTTTTTCCTACATGTCGTTATGGTGAAATGTCATCTAATTGTTCTGAGAGTTTTAACAAATGAATTTTGGAAGAAAGACATTTATCGATCACTGTTTGCTTGGATAAAATTAGAATTAAGTTGATGAAGCTTATGTCTAATCATCGAGAACTTGCCAGTAGTTGGAATAGCATTTTATGTCCAGTCAATGAAAATCGTTTGAGAAATCTACATTTAGATGGAGCTACATGGTTTGTTATTAGATCAGGTTAACATGTATTTGAAGTTCATTCTCCAGTCCACCAATCTATTGATCTGTATTATCGGGTTTGTTCTTGTAATTTGTGGCAAATATACGGCTTTTCTTGTGTTCATGCTGTTAGATGTATTCTGAGTTGTGAAAAGTTGAATGTGTATGATTACTTTGAAGATTATTTCAAAGTTTTGTATTTTCGCTCAGCTTATTCCCATGCAATAAATCCAGTTGTAAACTTCACACAAGAAGATGTCTTACTTGATGCTGTTGATATAGCACCTCCAATAGGTAGAAGAATGTCTAGCCGTCCATCAGCTTCTAAGAGAATTAAATCTTCTGGTGAGATTGCAAAGACGATTAGATGCAGTTTATGTAAGAAGTTAGGTCATGATAAAAGGACTTGTCCTTTGAAACACATGCGGTAATGTTGCTTTTTTCGTTTGGAAATATTTTAATGTACTGCTAAAACATTATGATTTCTTTATTTTGTGTTTTTTTGGTATTTCTGCACTATTATATTGGATATTTACTGCATTTTAAACAAATTGAAATATTATTTCTAACATTTTATGCAATAGTTGAGTTACATTGTCGTCGTGTCTGTAATTTTCCTTAATATTTGTTTATATTTCTGCACTTTGTAAATTTTGTTGCATACTTTTTTGCAACCATTGTAATACTTAGCTTTATATCTGCGTAAATGTTCATAATAATTGCATAAATGTTCTGAATAATTGAAAATCTTTTATTAATTTGCAACCTTCCAATAATCTTCTGAATAATTGCATGTATGTCTGCAGTTATTCAGGATTTATGCAGACATGTCTGCAATAATTTTGAAGATTTGCATAAATATTGCAGTTATTGTGGATAAATGCAGACATATCCGCAACATTTCTGAAATTTTGCATTACTGTCTGCACTTATTCTGGATAAGTGCAGACATATCTGCAATATTTTCGAAGTTTTGCGTAAATGTCTGCAATAATTCAATATATTTGCTTACTTTTCCTTCAACGATACATATAATTGAATTCAACTTCACAAAATGCTTATTTAGTAATTTTGGTAACTATTATCATATTGAAGCATTAAATTTGGCTTTCAAACACATAAGTTTGCCAGTATATGTACATTTCATAAGTTCTACACTAAAAACCACAGTTACAAAACATCACTAAAGTTTGTTAGCTTCTGATAATCAAAATTGCTGTGTTAGGCTTTCTTCAATGCTTCAACTGTATGGTTTGCACGATAGAATTTGATATGCTAATTCAGCTCTTTATATTTCTACAGCATCATATCCATATTGACTGTCTTCGTTGTTTATGGACTTGTTTTCACATCTTTCTCTCATTATATTCATTACAAAAATCTCACAATCAACCTTGCAAAAATTGCAGATTATTTGCAAGTTAGTCAGAATAATTGTAGCATGATGTGCAAATATTTCAATTTTATTTGTTGTGGGCTTTCTGCAAATGTAATTAAACTTGAAGGCTTGTGATCTTTCTTTTCCATTTTTTTTAACAAGGCTGATACATAAACCCTCTGTAAAAAATAAAAGTTTTTATTAGATAATTTATTTTCAGTTTAAATAATTTATTCTTTTTTTAAAATTACATACCAATTTTCTTGCAGCTTTAGCATGCGGACCTTCATTTCTTGGTTTCATTGAATCATAATGAATCTGCTGTCTATCTTCTTTTATGAATTCCAATAGAGTGAAATGTCCGTTTACATGGATTGGGAAGAACATTTTATGATAGTTTTTCAAACTATTTTTGATCGGCTCATCAAATAGAGCTTGAATGACTTTTTTTTGTATTGCTCAGTAGGAATGTCTATAGTAATATATATTAGTAAACTAAATTTATAAATTTTTAAATAAATATTTCATTAAACAGTTATAAAACTTACAGTTGCATGGACTTTGAAGAACAAAATTATTGGATGCATCTTTTGCAACTCATGTGCATACCAAACAATGATCTACAAGAATAGTTATTTCGTTAAATAATAATATATTTTTGAATTTTAGGGCACTTATGAAGAATTATTTGCAAAAATTATGAATAATTGCTGACATATGAGCAAGTATTATGAAAATTTGCAGATTTGTCTGCAATTATCGGCAATTAATAAGAAAAATTACAGTAAATATTATGAATAATTGTAAATTCTAATTTGTAAATTAATATAAAAAACTATTTTCAAACTTCTGTACTTGGCCATCAATAAATCTTCCAATAATTAATTCACCAAGGGCAGATCCAGATATTATAATATCGTTGTCCCCATTGAGATATGCACTCTTGCTACAAAATTATTGAAGACTATCAGTATTCAGACAATATAGCAATTATTATCAATATTTGCTGATATGTCTGCAATTAATAGCTATATGTCCAAACAGTATACCAATTATTTCCAATTTCTGCTGATATGTCTGCCGCTATTAGGGAAATTTTAACAACACAATAAACATTTCCAATAGTTGCTTATATGTCTGCAATTTTTGGGTATATTTACAAACAACGGAGCAATTATTGGGGTTATTTTTCAGACAACATAGTAATTTAAACAGTTATTTAAGTTTTGTACTTTGTTGATATATCTGCATTCATTTTTATCTGAGGTCATTGTTTTTGAAGAATTGTTCAAGTAATATGACTTTTTCGTTGCCTAGCCTTTGTACATTCAGACAATGTCTGACATTTATTTTTGCATTTGAAGGCAACTCATTCGATCTTGGTTTTGCTTTATAGTCTTCTATTAATATTGGCTGATTTTCTTTTTGCTTCTTTGCTTTTTTATATGCTTTTCATTTTCAAATTCAATTTCTTCAGTTGATTTTGATCTTTTTTTCTTCTCCTTGATTTTCGTCAATTGGTTTTTGTTTTTTTCAGTCTCTTCTTCTGCCTTTTTAAAGATACCGTCAAGCTCTTGACTGCTTTTGATACCTTATGGTTCACTGCCGCTTTCACTTGAAATAATTTTAAAGTTTGGGTTATATTCCAATAGTTCTTTCCATTTTTTAGAACTTTCCTTAGCAGGTTCTTTCCCAACAATAGTTTGTTTCATTTTATCTTGAGTAAGTGTATCTACATTCTCAAGACTGTGTTCAACTTGAATTGTTTCATTATTAGCAGCATGATCAATTTCCTCTTCATTTCTTTTAGTGGTTTGAACTGAAAAATATATTTGAAATTAAATATTTAGTGCTTTTGAAATGATAATGAATATATGCAGTTATTTCCCAAATAATAGGAAAAAATGCAGAATATGCAGCAATAATTTATAATTATTGCAGAGTTCATTTGCATTTATTCTTTTTAAATGCATGTTTTCTCAAATGTTATGAATAAGTGTAGATATATTAGCAAATATTTATGAATAAGTATAGATATATTGAATAAGTCAAAAAATTACCAAATAAAGGTTTTGTTCGTTTTTGATCATTTGCTTTAGCAACATTTGTATCTTCATTTTTCTTTACTTCATCTGACTGGTTTTCTTCTTCATTCAAATTACTTTCATCAACATTCTTGTCTTTTTCAGTTTTCTTTATTTCATCTTCCTTTTTTTCTTCATCATCATGTTTTTCTTCTTCTTCTTCATCTTTCTTCTTTTCTTCTTCATTTATATCCTCTGCATTTTCATTCTTTTCTTCTGGCTCAACACTTTGAACCATTTTTAGTTCTTGTTTTGCAGTATTTGAAACATCTTCTTCCGCATCATCTTCTTTTTCTTCTTCAATGCTTTCATCATCTGCTTCATCATCTTCTACTTCCTGTTCATCGTCTTCTTGCTCTTCTTCATCATCTTCTTCCTTATCAACATTTTTCTTTGTCTGTACTTCAAATTGTTTAGAAGCATTGTCACTTTCACTTTCTTCAACTTGTTCACTTTCAGAGGAATAATTTTCAGTACCACTTACTTCTTGTAAGGGTAAAGTCTGTATATTGGAATCAGTGGAAAAAGTTTCTTTTTCATATTTACTTAGTCTCATTTTCAGACGAGCATTCTGATTTTGAAGGCTTTTGTTGTCCATTTCTAGCCATTGAATTATATCTTTGTATTTTTCCTCTCTTGATTTGTATATTTTTTCATATTCATTCCTTTTTTCTAAAGCATCTTTCAATAAGTCTATTTGTTTCCCTTGAGTATCCTGAAACAAAGAGTTAAAACAAGTAGTTTCAGAATTTATTATTAATAATTGCATATGAAACAACAAGTTTTACAAATTATTGCATATATGTCTGCTGTTATTGTGGAGTATATAACTCAGCAATTAAGAAATTATTTTCAATATCTGTATTCTATTCTACAGGTATGTTTTATAATTGCAGGTTAGTCTACAAGAATTATATATAATCGGAGATATTTTTGCAAGTATTGCTGATAATTGTTGTTATATATGGAAGTATGTTTTTTAATTGTAGATATGTCTGCAAGTATCAAAGATTATTATAGATATGTCTGCAAGTATATCTTATATATGCAGATAAGTCTGCAGGTACAAAGATTATTGCGGATATGTCAGCAAATATTTCTATAAATTGCAGTTATATTTGAAATATATCTTATATATGTAGATATGGCTCCAAGTATCAAAGATTATTGTAGATATGTCTGCAAGTATTTGTATAAATTGCAAATATGTCTGCAATATATCTTATATATGCAGATATGTCTGCAAGTACAAAGATTATTGCGGATATGTCTGCAAATATTTCTATAAATTGGAGTTATATATGAAATATATCTTATATATGCAGATATGTCTACAAGTATACTGAACAACATCATTCTTTAAATATTTTCCAAATTTTGAAAATTCTATTTTTATTATTTGTATACTTACATATTTGTATTTTATCGTTAGCAGCATTATTTGATTAAGCTTTGAAATGTCACATTTTCCAACTAATAGGTATGAGATTTTGTATTCAGATTTAACCGACTTTAGCACTTGAGTCTTTTCGCAAATCCACCATTGAAACAAAAATATTTAATATCAAAACTAAATATACATAAATACTTTGGCATCTTATCTATTTAAGTTGAAATATCATACCGATAATAATGTTACACAAGCTGTGATTTTTCTTGGCTTGTCAACATATTTTTCTACTTGATCCATAAGATGTTTATGAATTGTTTTGGGCCATGAAATCAGGGACCTTTTTGCATTACATACACAGTATAGAACCATGTTCCATGATACATTTGAGTTTGAATTTGATAAAAGAAATGTTGCAACCAAATATAATTGGAGAAGTTTTGCTTTGTCTTCTCTGTCTTGCTCTGTAGTTCCTTTAATTGCAGAAAATAACTGTTGCTCTATCTTTTTCTTGTGTACGTTTGCATCTTTTTCAAAATGTCTGCTGATGAATGAGATATACTCATTGTCACTTTTATCTTCCTTTTTAATATGGCCAGATGTTTTGACCAATTGACCTACTGTAGGAACTCCAAGCATTTATGCAATATCAAGCTCTGAAAATGTCATTTTCTGATCCCCAAACTCGAAATATCTCAAATGTTTTTTGTAGTTTCTGATGATTATATCAATAGATGTCGAGGTTTTGATTGTTTCTTTAATTGAAATTATTCTATTATAAATCATTTTAATAAAATTGTAGAAAGGTAAGCTTTCAAGATATTTTTTGTGAGAATTCCTAAGCAAATTTTCCTTTCTAATCCTCGTAATCAGTTTAAGAAATGGCTTCAGACTGTTTCTATAGTTTTCTTGTTTATTAGGAAATTTTGTTGCTTCGGTTGTTTTCCTCTTTTTTTTCTTTTACTGCTATCTTTTTCAGACTCCGCAATAGTTTGAATAGGAATAACTGATTTTTCTTCTACAACCTTTTCTTCTTCTTCGATTCCTTTTTGAGTAATTTTCTGCAATAATATACAGAAAATTCTTAGATATGTGGAAACAATATTAACAAATGATATTCAAAATTTTTGTACCAAATGTTAAATAGTGATGCATTTTATCAGCAGATATCGTGAATAATTGCATGTATTTCGTTACTTTTTTGAATTATTACATTAGTTTTTTAAACTGTGGCTGATAAATAAACATTAATCGGTATATTTGCAGAGATAGATATAATTATTCCCTATAACTGCTGAGTATATAATTGCAAACAAACATTTCTGCAATTATTATGAATAATTGCAATGACATATGATAATAAGTGATATTTAGTTAATAAGTACTGATAAATATGCAATTATTATAAATAATTGCAGAGTAACATGAAATTAATTTTCACCATTTAATTATTTGCATTCATTCAATATTTTACATAATTGCTGGTATTTCCTCGGTTATTTTGACTAATTGCAGACTACTCTGTAATAATTTGAATTTTTTTTGGAAGTATTTAAAGCGATAGTTGCTATGGATGTAATTTCGCTTAATATTCTGATTTTTGCAAAATTTGGTTTTATTAACTTAAAATATTTTGAAATTGTTTTATAAACTTAATAATGATGTTTTATAAAATTAATTAAGTTTTTAAATAATTAAATTTTTATTAATTAAGTTTAAATAATCGATAATTAATTAAGATTAAACAAGGTTTATTAATTATAATTAAGTAAAGATTAGTTATTAATTAATGGAAAAGTTTGGCTAACATCCTCGTTAAAGTTTAAAATCTACAAAACATCCTTCACAAAAAAACGTTGTAAAAGACATCCCTATTTCTGAATTTACGTATTTTATTTTCAAAAATACCCTTACGCTGGCTGAATACAAAACCCAAAACCCTCGAGATTCCTACATCAAAATCTGTTGAAGCATATGATTAAATTCCTGACATAAAAATTTCTAAGCGAACGAAAATTAAACAAAGAAGATGAAATCAAAACGACTGGAAAAGAAAAGCGAATTAAAGAAGGCAGAATCAACTAAAATGGTGAAATCGAAGGTAATCGCCTACTTTTCTTCTTGAAATGGATTTTTTTTCAGTTATAATCGATCGATTTGTTTTAAGGATTCATTAATAGCTCATTTCACGTTATTCGCACATATACATGATATTATTTACGAAATTAAATATGTAAGCACGAATCTGCAAGATTGCAAAATAATACCCCAAAAAGTAAGGATAATTGCAGAAAATTCTGCAATTAAACAAAATAACTGAAGAAGTTTCAACGATTACTTGAAAATTGATGCATGCAAACAAGAACATGTAAACTACAATGCAATTCCAAAAAACCAAATATGAATAATTGCAGATTAATCTTCAATTAATCGAAATAATTGAAAAAACTAAACCAATTATACACAAAATAGAATGCACATAAGCAATTATCTAGAAAATTACACACATATTTCAAAAAATATAAATAATTGCAGTATAATCTGCAATTAATAAAACTAATTGAAGAAAGAACAGAAACTAGATGGAAATTGAATGCATCCAAGTAATTATATGAAAAATTACAAACATATTTCCAAAAATTAATAATAATTGCAGAATAGTCTGTAATTAATGAAATAAATTAAAGAAATGAAGCCAACTATATTGAAAATTGAATGCATACAAGTATTTATTTGGAAAATTACAACATACATGACTTTCAAACTTGTTTAACATCTCAACTATCCTTTAAAACTCTTACCTTTACTTTGAATTACTTTACTAACTTAGCATAAAGTTTTTGGAGCAAAACTAAAGTTAGAAAATATTATAAAACTTTTTGTTAAAATAAGGTGACTAAAATAAGTTCGAACCCAAGGAATCTCCATGTCACTTAACAAGTTCAAGTGTTAATTTTTTAGCATACTTCACATACACATGTCTAACCATCCATAAACATATCACCATCATAGCACAACCAAATATCATATTTTTATAACCAAACACATCACTTAAGCCTTCGATTCACAAGTCAAAATCTAAACCACAACTAGCAACTCATACATATACTCAAACCACACAATAATCCAACCAAACAATCAACTTATTTTTACCACCAATTAGTCAATATATATAAAGGTAATTTTATTTCGAAAAAGTAAGAAGTTTACTCACCGAAATCTTTTGGAAACTTGAAACATTTTGGAATTCGAAAAACTTGGAAAATCACAAAATCTACTCGAAAATAGGTCAATTTTCTCTCGATTTTTGGACATGTAATTCTCGGATTTTGTAAAAGTGGTTAAAAGGAATGTTTTAGAAAATTCTTTCCTCTATAATTTAAAAAAAAACACTCAATTTTAGTTATTTTTGAGGAAGATATGGTCTAAATAAGAAGGACCATTTTCGGGCTTGGATCTCTGAGTCCAAAAACACTTTGCGAATAAATGAGATTTTGACATAGCTGGACCCAAAATTTGAAAAAGTAATCTACATAAAAGTTGCAGCCACTGAAATTTGACATGATTTGAAAAAAAAAGAAAATCTTGATTTGGAGCATTTTAGAAGAAGTTATGGTCGGGTGAATTTGAGGTAAAAATGGAGAGAGTAGAACTTAAAACAAGTGATTTAAAACTAAGTTTTTAAAGTAAGAATTTGATTTTTTTTTAAAACTTTAAAACCTAAAAAGTAAATAGAGAAGCCATGGAAGTTTTGTTTTCAAGTTTAGGAAAGGTTTTTTTTTCAAATGGAAAAGAGAATGATAAAGTGATATAATAATTTGAAAATTTAGTTTATATATTATGTTAACATGTTCAATTACCGGACTACCCCTCGTCTTTTATCGTCCATTCCTTGAATGCCACATCACCGTGTCCTCCTCCTCCCATCATATCAACGCCACCATATCGTCTCCCCTTTCACATCAAGCCACCGTGTCATTTAATGCTTGTATTTAGTGTATAAACAAGTTTACCTCCTAATGTCACATCATGTCCCCTTAAGTATTTTATATTATATTTTAACTTTGTATACTTTATTGTATATACATGCATGCATACGTTATACAAGCCTGGCTTACTTTAAAATGTATATGTTTGATTAATACAAAGAGTTCAAAACATTTTCGATAACTTTCATCAGACGAAAAGTCGAAAATTCGAAAAACGAATTACGGTCACATTTTCAATTTTTCTTCGAGCTAAATATTTTTGTAAACAAATTTTGAAAACTATTGAAAGACTATAGTATGGTGAATCGATTATATAAATGACAAGTATATAACTAAATTAAACTGTAGTATAACGATAGTAAAGAATGTAAATAAGAATAATCACACCAGGGTTTTTATACTGGTTCGGACCTCCCGTCCTACGTCCAGTCCCGAAGCTCCTCTTCGGAATTTCCTTTCACCAAATAACCCTCACTTCACCCGGAGGAACAGGTTTACAATAGCAGAGTTTCTTTGTCAACCGTGTGTTCTCTATTACACGGATTTTGACTATATAGTACAAATGAACTTCCTATATCTCTTGGATGATTGAATACAATATTGTTCGAGAGAATATAGAAGTGTATGATCTCAGATTTTCAGATTGGATAGCAAGTAGATGATTAGAACAAGAGATGATCAAGATAGAGAGTCGAGTTGTCAGGTGTGTTCTTTCTCTTGATTCTTGATGATATATATAGTTGTAGAGAGGTTTCTTGAGTAGTTGCATCTATTAACAAGTGCTCTACAGTTGCTTCTGTTGATGATGAAGAGTTGCAGCGAAGAGAAGCGAAGATGTCTATTCAAATCTGACAGTTGAAGTTCAAATTTAAATCCCGAGTTTGAATTCAGACGTGTGGTATTTGTATCAGACGTCTGGTAGTATATAATTTTTGTACAGGGTAGATTTTCAAACGTCTGGGTGCATCTACCAGACGTCTGGTCTTGTCTATTTTGTTGTTCCAGAGGATATTTTCAGACGTCTGACTTGTGCACTCAGACGTCTGAAAATTGTGCATGTCTGTTTTGTGCATCTTTCTTGTTGCTTCTTTGATCTTAACGACTTGTAGTCTCTTGTATCGTTCTTTGAGCCTTGTTCTTGTCTTTCTAGTGATGTTGTTCTAGCAAGTTCCTGTATATACACATATATGTACATTTGATTTTCATTGTATAGTTGTTGTCATTAAAACCATAGATTTGATTTCCTAACAACTATTTCACCTCATTATTTATTATTATAAAAGATTTTTATTTTCATTATAAAACATATTATTTGAATATTTAAAATTAATTAAATATTTGCAAATCAAAGAAATGAAATTCCAGATCATTACATTAAAACAAAATAATTTAAGAAATGATAAATTTGTGTTTTAGAAGTTGTGTATTATAAAACATAACTATCGGTGTTATAGTTTGAACAATTAAGGGTAGTTGCACTCTAAAATGCGTTGCACCCTAAGATGCTCTAGACGATCCAAAAAAGCCCGCAAACATGAGAGGAATAATCTAACCATTAGCCAAGTGAGTTGTAGACATGTTTTCAAATGTTGATAAAATAAAATGATGATCATTGGTTAAATTGGTGAAGAAAGGAGAAAGACAAAATTTGGGAAGAGGAGAAGAAGAATTTGGAGAGAGGAAGGTAAAACGTAGTGTGATAAAGTTTTGTGGACTTTGCTACGAGGTCCGAAAATAGAGGTGCGAAAATGTGCTAAATGTGATCCAACAGGTGGAATTCAGGAAGCGACGGCTCAGATTATAGCCGCACTCACTCGTTCGGGCCTGTTTTAGTTCGGGCCTACATATTCGAAGTTTCGAGCGAGATCTTGTGCGCGCGCGACGATTCCACGTCAGCCGCACAAATTGTCAGGCTTTTCTTCGTGCCTTAGTATAGTTGACATCGCTCCAGTTCAACGAATACAGCCATTGTTTCCTACTTCTCCGTCCTATTTCTCCGTCCTATTTCTCTTCGACGCCTCAATCGGAAACCCTGATCACCAACCTCATCTCCACCCAAGATAAAAATGCAATCTGCTGCCATCTCCCGAATCGGTATCGCTGGTTTAGCAGCAATGGGGCAAAACCTAGCTATAAACATCGCCTGCAACAACATTCCGATCTCCGTCTACAGCCGAACCGCCTCCAAAGTCGACGAAACAGAACAGCTGGCTGAATCGGAGGGAGGAGCGACCCCCTTTACCGGATACACCGCCCCCTTATTCGGCTACCATACCCCACGCGATTTCGTGCTGTCTATAAATCGACCTCGGTCCATCCTTATTATGGTGAAGGCTGGCGCTCCGGTTGATCAGACGATTGATACGCTGGGGAAGTTCATGGAGCCGGGGGACTGTATTATTGATGGTGGAGACGAGTGGTATGAGAATACCGAGAGAAGGATAAGAGAGGCTAAAAAGAAGGGGTTGCTCTATTTGGGGATGGGTGTTTCGGGTGGTGTATACGGGGCAAAATTTGGACCCAGTTTGATGCCAGGTGGTAGTTTGGAAGCCTATAACAATGTTAAAGATATTCTTATGGAGATCTCTGCTCAGGTACTGTGTGCTTTGATTTCATTTATCAGTGTTTTTTAACTTGAGTTTATGTTTTCTTTCGTGCTTAAAAGAGAATTTTCCTCTTTGGAAGAAGATTGTGATGGGTTAATTTGAGGATACAAGTGACATATACTGATGCTTTGAGTTGAAAACTTCGACTGGTTTAGAAAATATTTAGATGCAAAACTGAAGGCAGCAAAGTAAAATAGACATCTTTTGAACAAGTCGATATACATACTCTGGGATGTGTAATTTTGTAGCATGTTTAGCTGGTACTAGTCTTACTTAGGAACAGTTTGTAAAGGTGGAATTGTTTGTACAGGAAATCCTAAACTTGGAATTTTTGAATATGCCGTATTGCACAGCAATTCAATTTGGGTAAAAAGCAATTGGTTCAAATGTTTTGAATTAAATTGTTTTACATTGGTAGACGGTGTGGGTGCTGATGAATAAGATTTTTCAGGATATTTGTGGAAAGCTTTTTAATTGGATTTTATCAACTTTTCTGTAAAGAGAAGACGATGGTATATTTGGTTAGGGATCTGGATAAAACTATACTTATTGGTCTTTCCTGATAACTTCTCTTAACGGTGAAGGTTATGCATGGCCCGCTGTCAGCTTGGCCTTGCAGTACGAAAAGCTATCGGTAATATGTTGTTTGCGGGAAGAAAGAGATTTAATACTATGGATGTTGTTTATGCCCTTAAGAAGCTGGACATACTTTTCGTGGTTACATATTATAATTTTGTTGAGTAAACTAAAATAAAATAGTATATTGAAGAATAAAGTGAAATTGCTCTAGTTGAATTTTTTCATATTGTTATTCTTCCATTTTATTTTATGATGACTTTTTTTTTAATTAACATAAGAAGGTCAATCACGCATCTGGTCAGATTGTAGATAGTCAATATACTGAAGTTACATGCTTATATCATATACAATCATGTACACGCATAGATAAATTACTTTTGAATATAAAATAACAATGGAATACAATATGATTCATAGAGATAGAGGCAAACACAGTTTAGGACCAGCACGTTCACTACCTCATTGTTCCATAAAAAAATTTCTTTCAAATTATGGGCCCTATGTTTCTTGGGTTTTATGTTTCAGGATATTTGCTAATCAAGTCTGCTAAACTTTGCGAAACAATGGAAGAAAAATGGTTTTGCCGAGTAAATTTGTTCTCACTGTTTATTCAATGTTAAATATAAAAGATATATAAAAAGCCAACTAATTGTGCTGATTGTATTGATGGTAGAGAGAGTTGCAAATTTTTATTTGCATGGTTGACTGTTTTACAAAAAAGAGAAGAAAAAAAGGTTCAGCTTTTTGATATATTAGAATCAGATGATGTTAAAACCGACCAATTATCCAGTGTTTTAAAGACATGAGATTCCGAAGAGTTTGTTTCTGGACTTTTCAATTATATCATGACATTTATTATTCTTAAAATGAACTATGATTTTTGAGAAATAAAACTGTGTTTAATTTGTTATGAAAATATGAAAAAAAAAAACTAAGTTTGCCGCCATTGATTGAAATTCTTGTTACGCTACTGCATAGAGACAATAAAAGTTGTTTAACGTTACACAAGAACTACCACAAAACACATTAGTGTTGTCTTCAAAAAATGAAAAAAAAAAACAAGCTTTCTTTTTCATCGTAGAACTACAACACTAAATCAAGCATGGTCCAAATCCACATCTCGACCTAAACCTGGAACAAGCATTCATTTCACTTAATCACATTTCCATATCTACCCAATCCAAGGGAACTTTAATCAATCTCATTCAACAATAAAAATTAACATCATGTCAAACAAATCATATCACATAAAATATTAGACAATATATTAAAGTTACATCGTGGATCAAATCCAATAGATTTAGGCGAAAAATCAGCAGATTCAATTTATAATTGGATCTTAAAATATTAACCTGCATCAAATCCTACCAAGCTTAGAACTCGGCGAGTTCCAAATATTATATTGGATTGGGATGGATTGGGTACTGATTTTGACATACTTAGACAAATAATATGGAAATAACTAATTGGATGGTTGGTTGTATATTATCAGTTAGATACTAAAAAAATATGTTTGTTTTTTCCACTGATCGGTCATTATTCATACTATTGTATACAATTGTTTGTCTCAAAAGGTTCAATTTATTTCTTGATTGGAGGATACATTTCTATTTCATCATCAATTAAAGGCAACTAAAATATATAAAATATGTAATTGTAGCTTGCAGTTATCTTATGTTAGCCTCTTAAACAATCAAATTTGATAGAAAACCTGCACTGTTATCATTTTTTCAACATCTAAGTAAATCAAGTCGGTCTAACATCTACTAACATAAAAACATTCCCTTTGTGGTCGGGTTGAAATACATAAATTTAATATTTAATTAAACTATTGAAAAATACATTTTAAAGAAAATAAAACTTGTATAATTTATGTATTTAAATTTCATACATGTTAACTAGTCGATAAAATAAAAAGAGCTGCAAAACTTTGTAATAAGTTTTAAAGTTCAACTTTAAACATTGTGAATCAAAACAAAGTGAGAACCAAGAAATTAAACCCGAAAATAGTCTGCATTTCAATAAATCAACACATTTGATGTTATTATTAACAGTGAATTTAGTTAACAAAACAATTCCAATTTAAATTTTGTTTGTTCGATAATCTAATTGGATTCAACTGTAAGGATTCGGTAAACGGTCATCGATACAACATTTTCATAAGTAGATCAACATTAGTCGATTTGGGCACTGCGACCTTAGTTTGTTGTCTAGTGATGAAATTTCAACCAAGGAAAAGATACTATGTTGCACAGCAGCCTTAGTTCGTTGTATAGTGATGACATTTCAACCAAGGAAAAGATACTATGTGTGCAAGTGATTAGTTGTCTGTGTAAGAATACTGCAACACGTATGTGAAGAAGGCAAGAAAGCGGTGATGAAGGATGCAGGAGACTGATTTACATTTGATGTGAGGTGTTTTGTAGTATTTGTTGTGTAACATCACAACATTTCCTTGTCTCTACCATCGTTCCATCATATTGTTTTCCATGGTTAAACTATTCCACTGTAATTTATATGTGTTTATACATAACTACATAGAATATAAGTTTGCGACTTCATTTACTGATAATCTACTGCGAGCGGATTTGGAGCGCAGCCTCCTTTCTATTTAAAATATTTTTTTGGAAGTAATCATAAAATAAAATAACAGAAAAACGACTCAAATGGAGCAGTTTTATTTTGTTCATCAGTATATATTTGTTTTACAAAACAAATCTATAATCTTTTTTAGTGTACTAAATACGTAATTGCTTTTTAAGAGCTTAAATACGGTCCATAGCATTAACTCTCTTTCGATTTGCAATTCTATGCATGCATCATTTTGGATAATAGTCCAAAGGAAATTCTCCAATATACACTTCACATGCCAAACCCTTCATCTTTCTCAGCCCTGCCACGATGAACTGTCTACAAATGATATATTTGGTAATTTCTTGACTATTTGCAAAATACTTCTCTATGCATTTTGCTTCTCCTTTTTCCATTCTATCTCCAACCATTCCTCTTCTAGACATCTCCTGATTTTTTTTGTTTGAATAAGATGTGATTTATATTTTAAAATTGAGGATCGTGGTGAGATAAGATTATTGGTTTTGGCTTTTATACATACTTTGGGTTGAGGGAGGTTTATGAATTTAATGCATCTTTCCATATTTGTGTTGGAAAATGAATATAGAGGGTGAATCATTCGTTAAAAAGAGATTGATCGATGATGTGGGACACGACTTTTACACTTCAAAGATTTGCATATATGCACAAGGCAATAATTTGCTTAGAGCAACAAATGAAAAGAAGGGTTGGAATCCAGTTTGTGAGAGTTGACTAGGATTTGGAAGGGGCTGGATGTATTATAAGGGCTAGGTTTCTTTGATAGGATCAAGAAGGCATATGATAGAAACCTGGTTTTAAACTTGCTATGGACACAGAATTTGCTAAACAAATGGCACAAAAGCAGGATGCGTAGAGGAGGGTTGTGGGTTTGGCAGTTGAATCTCGTATTAGTACATCTGGAATGTATGCTAGGTTATTGTATTTTGATACGTATCGTAGAGATAGACTCCCAGCTAATTTGGTTCAGGCTCAAAGAGATTTGTTTGGTGCTCTCATATTTATGAGAGGGTCAACCAATCTGGATTGTTTTATACTGAATGGACTAAGCTCGCAAGGCAGATGTAGGTAGAATTTGCTCTTAACTAAGATGCAATGAATTTCACTTATATATTTGTTACTAGAATTTGGTTTTCATTTTTTTTAGTTTCTTTTTGGAATGTGTTTTTGTTTTTATAACATTGGTGCACGCGTGCGCGCACACATATATAGCCCCCTTTATTTAGTCTCATTTCATAGCGCTCCCATTTCGTAGCGCTCTGATATCAGCCACAAGTTTTTATTTAATAAATATTTGTCACATGGGCCAAATATTTAAATATAAACTTGTGGCTGATATCAGAGGCTATGGTGCTAAATAAAGGGGGCTGTTGATCCTATACACACACGCACACACACGAAGTGTTTTGATGTAGTATTTTGGGCTTACTGTTTTTCTTCCTTCTCACCTTCATTGCCTCATATGCTCTCTTTAATAATTGTTTTAGTTGTTTTTTTGTAAATCTTTTGTTTTAGTTGTATTTATGTAAATCTTATATCTGATCGAACCTCTTGGTTAGTTTTTCTGATTTGTGATAATAAAGTCATGGGATAGGCATTTCGTTGGTATTTGTAGATCTTGCTAAAGCCTCTCCCAGTTGTCCTTTTTCTAAAATTGGTTGAAACCATTTTCCAGTATTTTCTTGAACCAAGTTTGCATGATTCAATAGTTCTATAGCCTTCTTCTGTAGATCGCTGCTTCTTATGTTCTCCTTATGAATTGTTTTATTTGTATTTATGCAATTCTTATATCTTATCGACCCTCTAATTGGTTTATTTCTAAAAAATATTTGGATAGTTTTCTGTGTTTTGTGACAAGTAAAGTCATGATTTAGGCATTCTGTTTGTACTTGTAGGTTTTGCTAAAACCTTTTCCAGTTGTCTTTTTTGGCTGAAACCATTTGCCAGTATTTTCTTGAACTAAGTTTGCATGATTCAATAGTTCGATAGCCTTCGTTTGTAGTCCATGTTACCTATATGCCTGCGTTATATTTTAATTGTATTTATGTAAATCTAACATCTCATATCTAACTGAAGCTCTAATTGTTTGTTTCAAGAAAATATTTGGGTGGTTTCTGCCATTTGTATAAATGAAGTAACGACTCAGTCATTTTGTTGATACTTGTAGATCCAGCTGATCTTTTTTGGCTGAAACCATTTGCCAGTATTTTCTTGAACTAAGTTTGCATAATTCAATAGTCCTATCTTGTGCGTGTGTGTGCGTGTGTGCGTGCACGCGCGCGCGTGTGTGTAGGGTTAATTAGGATTTAAGCATAAAAGAAATTAAACAAATTAGAGTTTTAATTCACTGTATAATGTATATTGTGCAGCAATAGACAAATCACGTGGGCATGGAAAAATAGCTTCCCCTAACTATTTGAGTTTTCTTAGCAAGTTCACTAATGAAATGGAACAAGGTTCTTAAGTGAAAGAGGGTGTGTATAGAACATCAAAAATCACAAGTTTTGTTGATAAATAAGATCTTATGACTAATTGGGCTGAATTGTTTGCGTGTGGTTAATATTGATGTTATTAATAATTTGAACTAGCGACCCAGGTTGTTAATACATCAGTCCCTGGTACTGGTAAACACTGGCTAATATTGTATTTTGGCTAATGCAACTTTTAACACTTTCGTGAATCAAAAATTAAATTAGACCAATTTATTTTGATCAAGTTCATATTAAAATTATAGTTTTAAAAATTACTATGCGAGTAAGTAAGATTCTCATCAAGAAAAGAAGTGTTGGTCCTTGTAATTTTTGCTTATGAAGCATAAGAACCCGCTAGAATTGATCATTTAGGATAGATCTCTATGTTGTTTTTCAAATATTTACAAAATTATCACGGTTAGGGCTGTTATGGTAAAGCTAAATTTCCCGTTAACATACCACGACCAACCAATAGCTAACCATTATTGAGCTAAATTGGTATCCCGATTCGATCAGTACAATAATGGTAAATTTACTATTTTCAATGGTAAGATATTCACAATATTTTTTCAAAACCGACAATAGTGGTAATTTAGCGACCTATTATTTTATATTTCACTTTTCTATTAATATTTTTTTCAAAGATTTAAGATCTTTTAAAACGTATCTTGTTAACTGAATGTTGGATTTCTTTTTAAGCAGATCATCATCTTCGTTGTCTTTTTTTCCATATGATTGAGGTTAGTTCTTTCTTACCAGATATTAATCTTTATTTTTTAGAGTTGAACGTCTTTCTTATAGTTGTAACGTTTCATACTTACAACTTCATCTTCATCTCCGTACTCTTCATTGAGCAATCACCAACTTTCTATTGGTGTGCCAACCTTCGGTATACCGACAATATTGGTAACAATATGCAGTTTTTGCTTACTGATAAAAAATAGTACGCCAGTGATATCTTTTAAATGTTAATAGTATTTGCCACACTATTTTTCTTCTACGTTACAGATTGTCACCGTTTTTTTCTTTTCTTTTTTACAACTTCAAGGAGATGCATGTGCTTGTGCCCTTTTGTTAAGTATTATTGTTTGCACTTTTTTATTACTCATATTTAAATTTAGATTCTAGTGAGTAGAAAATGAAATTTGTTGTTACATTTGAACTCTATGCAATTAATTTGTACTTTTATTTCATTGTTCATATGTATTCTTTAAAATGCATATTCTTTGCACTTCATAAAATGTGGATGTTTGTATATTTTGTTGTTAAAATGTTTGATTTTACATTTTAGAGTTAATTCCGTAATGTACATACAAATTGTTTTTTTCCTTCATGTTTTATATGTTTGTTTTTATGTGCGCATTTTTTTGACCGTCATACAATGTGTTTATTTTATGCTTTTTTTCTAAATACTGTTTTACATTTTATTTGGAGTATATTTTGTAATGTGTATATAATTTGCACTTTGATTTTGTAGGCTCCATCTTTAATACATAAGAGCCAGCGAATCGAGTTTTGTTTGTAAACATTGAGAAAGTATGCATTGTATGCACAAACATATTCTAGATAATTCGCATGGATTAAGTTTAGTTGGTGTCGATCGCATCTTTAACCTCGTCAATGAACGCTGTATGTAGGACCAACTACACCATTTATGAGGGGAGTGTATGTATACATATGCATACTTACATATATGCACATATGCACATTTACACAGGTATATATGCATATTTACATATACATATGCACACTTACATAGGTAATATGCACTGCTTAGAGAAAATTGGTTGTCTCAGCCCAAAATTGTCCAAGTTATGGTAGAAAGCTAAATAAAAATGGAAACTGTTGCTCCCTTCCAGAACTTCAACCTTGGTCACCTAGAAAGCAATCCCACAACCAACCACTAAACCAAAGCACATCAAATTTTTTGTACTTACAGTTGCATTCCTTTTCATAAAATGTTATTATATAGTTGATTTTTTTTATAAATGTTACACTGATCCAGGGGTTACCCCTACTCCAAGGTTTGGTGGGCTTCTCCCGAACTGGCTATGCACATGCATACACCTATACATGCACATATATACATCTATGCATGCAAATGCATACATATATGTATTTGTGTGTGTTTACACACACATATATAGCTAGGATTCACAGCCCTCTTATTTAGCACCATCACTAAGCCCCTCGGATTTTAACCACATGTTTATATTTTAATAATATGCTCATGTGAAGGGGAGAGAAAGACATATTATTTGAATATAAATATATGGTTGAAATCAGAGGGCTATGTGATGGTGTTAGATAAGGAGGGCCACGGCTATACACACACAAACATGCGTGTGTGCATGGGCGTACACGAACACACATTGGTTTCTGCCGGAATCCCTATATTCCAGCCTCCCTGTCACGGTTCCAGCCACAACCAGGGCGGAATCCAGTTGGAAACCCGTGCTGGCCATTGACCACAAAAAATTTGTAAATCAAAAGAAAAAACAAGAAAAGTGTAGAAAACAAAAAAAAACATAAAAATCGACAATGATTCAAACAAAAACGAAGAAAACTGTAATTTGACACTTAGTTAACATCACAACAAAGAAGTCGACCTGAAATTCAAACCCTAATTTCAAAAGCAGCATATTTCCTCAATAGTTCGACAGGAACCAATTTCTTCTTTCTTGTGATATAAGTCAACATAGCATTTTTTTTCGATGGTTCATGCCATAATAATCTTGTTTACTATTTTTTTTTGGTTGCTGCTTCAAAGTGTCGAGACGATGATATAGGTTTACAACTTTAATATAATTGGGTCAGGTAGCTAACTATTTGGGTCAGATGAGTTTTAAAATGTTGGGTAGGGTTTGAGCATTATGCTTAGTTTAGCTTAATTTGGTTTTAACTAACATGTTGGGTAGGGCTTGCACTTCCATAATTTGTATTTACATTTACAGTTTTTAAATATTTTGATTTTCCTTTTTAAATGCATAAAATTTGCATTTTAATTTCACAGTATATAAGTGCGTAATCTTTTTACTCTGGGTATAATAAACCTTTTCCAGCAGACAACGTTACCATTCATTCATTTCATTCCTTTTCTATAGCTTAAACACAAGCTTGTCTTAACAAAACAGGAAATCAATGAGCCCAAGTTTCAAAAGAATCTGTATTGATATGAAGATTCACAACTAAGAACAATTACACAAATGATAGAAAACCCTCAAAGCTAGATCAAAAAATTCTTGAAAAAATTGGGAAGAGGTAATCGTTTCCATTTCTTTCTTCTTGTTATTTTGTTCTTTGTATTCTAGTTAGTCTCAAATTTGGTTATCATATTCATTTTTTTACATATTCATCGATGCATACTTTTACTCAATCATCACATAACAAAATTTAATTCGGGTCTAATGAGTGTTTATAGAAGGTCGATCCAAACTTTTATGTGAATGAATCAAAGACTATTAGTTTAGGAGAAGAAAATTACTTTTTAGGGGCAATGCTATATTTAACAACTTCCCTATAACGTTTAATTGTTTATTGAAAAATTTAATCCCATAGTTGTCCCTTTACAGAGCCCTTGGTAAATAAAGATCTAATTTGTTGTCTTCTTTTGTTTTCACTTGCATAATCAGATATCCAATTCTGTTTTATCATTTATATGACTGGCCAGTGTTAGTTCAAAATCGTAGAGTATAAATACATATGTAGTGTCTAACATTTTTGTAAATATTCATTAATATTTCCGTAATGGATTTTCATTACCTTATATTAGTAAGGATAAATAGTATTTAGTTTGAGACCCTTTGGGTGAAAGACAGATATGGACCCAGTAAAAGTAGTAGGGTAGACTTCGAAACTTTTGTGATCGGACCAAACTGTATTTTAGTGAGTATATATTGCTAGCATTTGCTGACTAATTTATATTCAGGCAGACGACGGTCCATGTGTTACCTACGTAGGAAAAGGAGGATCAGGGAACTTCGCCAAAATGGTCCACGACGGCATCGAATACGGCAATATGCAACTGATAGCCGAAGCCTACGACCTCTTAAAAACAATCGGTAAACTATCAAATCAAGAACTTGCAGACGTTTTCGCTGAATGGAACCGTGGAGAACTTGAAAGCTTCCTCATTAAAATCACAACCGACATTTTCGAAGACGAGCACGACGAGGGAGAGTTAATCGATAAAATACTAGACAAAACCGGAATGGAAGGCACAGGAAAATGGACAGTGCAGCAAGCTGCAGAACTTTCAGTTGCTGCCCCAACCATCGCTGCTGCACTCGATTGCCGATATCTAAGTGGCCTAGAAGAAGAGCGTGAAACTGCTGCAAATATTTTGGATCAAGCAGGTGTTGAAACTCCGAAAGTACGATCAGTGGATAAGAAAAGATTGATTAATGATGTGAGACAGGCTCTGTATGCTTCTAAGATTTGTATCTATGCGCAGGGCATGAATTTGCTTAGAGCGAAGAGTGAGGAGAAGGGTTGGGACCTGAACTTGGGAGAGCTGGCTAGGATTTGGAAAGGCGAGTGTCGTATAAGGGCAAGGGCTAGGTTTCTTGATAGGATCAAGAAAGCTTATGAAAGAAACCAGGTCTTACCGAATTTGGTGCTGGACTCGGAATTCGCTAAGGAAATGGCACAAAGGCAAGGTGCGTGGAGGAGGGTTGTGGGTTTGGCAGTTGAGTCGGGTATTAGCACACCTGGAATGTGTGCTAGTTTATCGTATTTCGATACATTTCATTTTACTTGAGTTTTCACGCTTGATTTTTGTGCCATATTCAGCAGGTAAATTTTAGAATTTTTAGTTGGTTTCGTATTGTGGAATTTTTTCAAATTCTGATCAATTGATCGTTCAATACTTTTGTATAATCTAGACCTTCCATTGCACCATAAGGCCAGTTCCTCAAAACCATTTGCATTTACAAGCTTACAGTCTCTAGAGCATGTTTGTTTATAGCTTATAATCCTCAAAACCATTTGCATTTACAAGCTTACAGTCTATAGAGCATGTTTGTTTATAGCTTATAAATTAAATTTAAAAATTTGCTTATATGTTACATCTATAACTTAAAATGTTGGAAACAATTATATATAATCAGCAGGTAAGTCAATAAACTACAAATTAGAGAAATTGGTTATAACTTGTTCGTACTTTATTCCATTTTTTAGGTGGAAGATTCGGACTTAGGGAGGACTCCATTTTTTGATCGGGTACTTTTGGCATAGGTTCTTATTAAGGTTCAAAATACACGAAAAGTCCTTCATTAAATTTCAGTGTAAATTAGGTCTTCGTTTTTTATTCACGATTTATTGCAGAGCATGATGCAACTTTTCATAAAAGTTGCTGACATTTCCCCAACTTTTCTGTACACTGTGAACATAGTGTATGAAAGTTGCTGAAATATCAGCACTTATTTATAAAAGTTGCTGACATTTCAGCAATATTTATGTACACTGTGAACACAGTGTATGAAAGTTGCTGAAATATCAGCATTTATAAAAGTTGCTGACATTTCAGCAGTAATTTTTCTTTGTTTCTAGAAAATAGGGACCAGATTTACAATGAAACTTTGGCAGAGAAAGTTGCTGAAATATCAGCACTTATTTATAAAAGTTGCTGACATTTCAGCAATAATTTTTCTTTGTTTCTAGAAATTAGGGACCAGATTTACAATTAAAATTTGACAGAGACCCGCTTTACAATATGAAAGTATGATAGGGATGCCTTCCTAATTTCCACTTTTTAATCTCTAGGCCGGTGGAAAAATCAGCGAGATAGACCTGTTGAACTAACAATATCGATTTTATAAATCTGGTAGCTTTTCTCACTATTTTTTTTTACTTGCATCTATCTCAAAGTTACATGGTTTTGTTAAGGACCACTAGTTCAAGTGGCTGGTGGTAAAACGACCCAGACTGAGATTTTAGATGTTTCGGGTTTAAATCCATGAAACATCAAAATGAATGTTCTGGTTGAATAATTAATTTTAATAAATAATCACCAACAAGGCTTTAAATACAAAAATACTAAAGTAGGCACGCTAAAACGCTTGAGAGATGTTTTCTCCCTACTAAAAATAATTTTTTGGAAGCAATTAGAAAATGTCTCTTAAAATAAATATGGAAAAATATATATGTTAATTCACTCCTAAAGTTAGGAGGGATGGATTAACAAATGCCTCTATAAGTGGATGCCTTGATAAAATAAATAGTGCATTTAAAACGCCTCTACTATTATACATGCTACACATGATATTTCATTCAATTAATAAAACTAAAGACAGTTAAAATTACTCCTATTATGTATGAACCTAATAATAATATATAAATTTATATTAAGTTAGTATTTGTAAAGCTACAATTAAAAACAATATTTACTAAATAATTTGCAAATAATGACCAATGTCAATAAGAACCATTGTTTGAGGTTCCGGTAGGAACCACGAGACTCCGACGAACTTGTATCGGTTCAAGCCGGTGGCGGGATGAGAATAGGGCAAAATCCCGTCCCGTTCAAAACAGCAAAGGAAAAAAAAGGAGAATTGCATAATCAGAAGAAGAGGAGAGCGACAACAAGCGACACATGGAATCAATTAATCGAAAAAGCAAGCTAAAAAAAACCCTATAGTCTATGAACGTGCTTGAACAGGAAGAAGAGAATCAAAATTTTACCTATAAATACATAATTCGAAAACATAAATTGCCACAATCGACCTTCAACAACATTCTCAAATTCGAGCGGTTGTTCATACCAAGGCAGAGCAAATTCGACACGCTTCATAGAGGAGTTCAACCAAATTCGAAAGCATACCAAAGCAACAACGTCGTCGCCGTCGTCGATCGACTTCAACGCTGGTTTTCCTTTTCGCCTTCATGTATTCTTTTCGCCTTTTTTTACTTCTGAATGTCGTTTTGGTTCGTATACGAGATTGAATTAGGAGAGGTAGTAAGGATTGCGTGTGGGCTGGGCTTTAGGCTGAGGGGGATTTGAATAATGAAAACAGAATGACTTGAACAATGAAAATAGAATGACTTGAATATCTATTTTCTTTTCGCTTTTGAATAAGAACTGACCTGAATATTGAACAGACTTGAATAAATTGAACTAACCTGAATATGCTGAACTGATCTGAATATTGGACTTAAATATGCTGATTCGGATATAGACTTGAATATGTCGGACTTAGAATATGTTGAACTTGAATATGGACATGATTATTGAACTTGAATATGTCGGACTTGAATATGGTCTTGAATATTGAACATGAGCATTGAACTTGACTCAAAATATTGGACTCGAACATTGAACTTTGATGACTTCGATTAATGTTTTTTTATTCATTTTTATTTTATTTTAGATTTGACTTGGACTATTAAATTGTTTAGGATTGACTTTTGTTTAATTATAAATGCTTATATTATATCATTTAATTATAATATCAGGTACGTTATGGCAAATCCAACTGAAATTGGTTGGAAATATGGTACTGCCATCGATGACAATCTTCGAAAAACAAAATGTAACTTTTGCAATAAACTAATTAACGTCGGTGTGACACGTTTGAAAGAACATCTGACAGAAGTGGGCGGTGACGCATCAACGTGTTTAATTGTCCCTAAAGAAGTTAAACAACTTGTACGATTACATATCGTTCAAAAGAGAAATGAACGAAATAAAGAAAAACTAGGTAAGCAACGTTTACACAAGGAATTAATGAGCAGACTGCAACAAGTACCAAACAATGAAAATGAAGATGATGAAGAACTTCAACGTGTCATGCGACAGAGCAGAGATGCATTTAGAGATGAGATATGCACAGATCAGGTGGTGGTTCAAGTCAATCATTGCAAAGATCTCATACTGTTGGACGATCAGATGGTAGTTCAAGCCAAACATTGCACAGATCTCATACTGTTGGAAAATATATCAGAGTAGATGACGATTTTAACACTCATACTATTGGACGAATCGACTTATACATGCAAAAACGAGGAGATAGAACTCAATCTTCTATTAAATCTGCAATGAAAGATATTAAAGATGCCAAAAAACATATAGGTTGAGCAATTTCTAAGTTCTTTTTTTTTCAACCATATTCCACATAACGTTGCTAATAGTCCATATGATACAACAATGGTTGAGGCAATTGCAGAATGCGGACGTGGAATTGATCCACCAAACTGCATATGAAATATCACACTCGTACCTTGAAATAGAAATAGAAGAAGTTAAACAATATATTAAAACATTGCACAATTTTTGGGATGAATATGGTTGCACACTAATGTGTGATGGTTGGAGTATACAGAATCAATGAAAAATAATAAATTTTCTCGTGTACTCTACCCATGTAACGGTATTTATCAAATCTATGGATGCCACAGATGAATTCCAAAGTGGAGAATATATTTGTGGATTAACGGATGATGTCGTCGAAACAATTGGTGAAAATAAGATAATGCAAGTTGTTACAGATAACGGAGAAAACTACAAAGCTACCGGTCAATTATTGATACAGAAAAGAACGCATTTATACTAGACACCATGTGCAACACACTGTATTTATTTGACCTTGGGAGATATTTCCAAAGGCCAGAGGTAACAACTGTTATCACAAATTGTTAATTAATAATGAAATTTATATACAATCATGGTTGGTTACTTTCCATCATGAGAAAAGAGACCAACAATAAAGAATTGATTAGACCAATAGTAACATGGTTTGCAACACATTTCATCGCACTAGACTTTATTCATAAACATAAAGATGGTCTGAGAATGATGATTGCTTCGAGAGAGTGGACATTAAGAGTTCCTAGACTCAATACTAAAGACAAAAGAACAACAAATACTGTCTCCACACTAACTTATAACAACGATTTTGGACTGGTGCTGCTTCCATCATTCATGTTTTTGAGAAACTCGTGAAGGTTTTACGAATGGTAGATAGTGATGATAAAGCAGATATGTGATATCTTTATGAGGTGATGGATCGAACAAAAAAATCGATAAGAAAAAATATTGGTGGAAGGCAATGCCAAAAATGGTGGGATATAATAGACAAAAGATGAAAAAATAATTACATCGACCTCTTCACGCGGTAGGTTATTTGTTTTATCTTATCATCATACAAATAGTAAAATACATAACATATCAATAATATGTTACACCTTTTCCATATAGGCCAGTTATTTTCTTAATTCCATCATTCAATATGAGGATGTAACAAGCGACGGAGAAGTATTAAATGGATTTAATAACGTCGTTGAAAGAATGATGCCGGATATTGTAACACAAACTGAAATTGGAAAAGAGGTAAAACTAACATATATAATAATCATGACAAACATTTAACATTTAAAGCATATTAAATATTTAACTTACACATCAACTAGTAGAAATATATAGAATGAAAATTGGTGTATTTGGTTCTGCAAAAGCATGCGCAATCGTAAAGACATGTTTCCCCGCTCAATGATGGTCAATAATTGGAAGAGAAGATGCTCCAAATTTAACAAGTTTAGCAATGCATATTTTAAGCCAAACAGTTTCATCTTTAAACTACGAAAGAAACTTGACTACATTTTCAACGATCCATACAACATGAGACTATAGAATAAAAATGAATAAACTTGACTACATTTTCAACGATCCATACAACATGAGACTAAGAGCAAAAAATTCAAGACGCCGCGATACTGAAAATCAGTTGATCGATCTGGACTATATATTCCATAAAGAGGATCCATTGGCAGAATGGACTACTGAAGACCCTTGTTGGGCAATGACCCTTGAATGACCAATACACCGAATGATGCAGGCGCTACCGTTGATGGTATACTTGCACGAGCAACAATGAATCAAAGCATTGAAAATAGTAGCTCGTCAAATGATGATCATGGTAAGGCTGGTGGAAGTGTTGTTGGTTTAATAAGTAATTATGGTATTGGTTCTAGTGATGGTGGTAAATTATATAGAACAACTCAAATATATTCAAGAAGAAGGGATGCGAGCGGCAATCCTAACCGAAGAGATGGTAATATAAATGTTGAATACGGACATCAACATGTTTAAGAGCATCACAATCCATATACTTCAACTGATCCACCAACCTATAGGTATTCTACTTCTAGCTATATAGGTGATAACTCATATTATGGAACAAACGAAACATATAGTGATATCTCGAGTGATCAAAATAGTCAAGCTATGTATACAATACAAAATGATGAACCATCGTCTTTTGATAATATGATAGCAATATTTATGGGTTCAGGATAAATGCAATATAGTAATCCATAATATTATACAACACAAGATGATGAAGAAAAATTATAAAAACAATCTATGTAGCTCCGAGAAATAGTTTCTGGATGTAGTAGTGTTGTATGTACCATTATTATTTTGTTGTATACTATATTTCTATATGAATTTGAATCGTTTATCGTTACTTTTTCATTAAAAATACAGAAATCTAATATCAGTACCGAAACCGAAATAAAAACGAAACAAGCGAAATTTTCAAAATTGACCGAAACTAATAAAATTTTAAATGATCGAAACTGAGTTCTCAAACCTTGATAAAAACACATAAACCTTATTTCAGATTTAGTAATGATTTATTAACTTTAAGAATAAATAATAATTCATAAGCAAGTTAATGGTTACATACATGATACATCGAATTAATACATCAAAATATTTTATTACGTGACTTTTTAATTATAGCGGAAATATGACACCGACTACTCTGAGGTGGTGACAAGTATCAACAAACTCTTTTGCAGTCAGCATTTTGGAGAATCCATCATTTATGTCATACTACCTTTGATAGCATAGATAACCTAAAAGATATTGCGTACATGTCATTTGTACATATAATGTTGCATCACCAAAATTTTATGAAAAGGAACATTCGAACAATCAAATTTCTAGTAAAAGGAAGTTATTGTAGAAAGGCATATTACAACATGTGGCCTTATCAACGGTGATTAGATTAACATCATATTTTAGTGGTAAGATTATTGTGCCGTTGTGTGTTTTTGTATGTGTGTGCATATACACATTTGTATGTGTGTTTGTGTGTGCGCGTGTACGTAAAAATTATCTACATCTCCTTTTCTCTAAATTTGATGTATCTAAAAGTGTCGAAATAGGAAAATATTCTGTAGAAGTGATCATGTTATTATCAAGATTATCTATACAATTTTTTGTGTTATTTCAAATTTTTTATCACTCGCAAATACAAATTATTATAAATCATCGAAAGTATTTATTATAACCTTCGATTTCAATTGTTGTTTTGAATGGGTTTAAAAGCAAGGTTTGAGGTTTCGATTGAAAAATCGAGACTTCAATCGTTCTGTTAAGATTTCCGTACGGACTGAAACGAAACCAAATCGAAATTCCAATCCAGCGAAAAAACTATTGGAATTCAAAGTTTATAAAAGAAAATCAAAAAAAGAATTAATTTGAGTTTCAAATATATAAATATTCAAAATTAACTTTGAAAACATGCAAAATCATAACATATATGAATAATGTAACTTAAAAAGTTAAATACGAAGTAATAAATAAATATTTAGTGTTATAAATATTTATAATTAATAAATATTGTTCATTTATATTTTATTTTTCAATTAAATATAAATTACATATCCTGTTTCAATTAATTAAACAAATATATGTGTAATTATATGAAAAACAAATAATAAAATCCGAAACCGAGGCTTGAGCCGAAATTCCTGAAATTTATGAGTTAGAGCAAAATTCCTAAAATTATGAAAGGTCGAAACCAAGATCTCGAATCTCGGTTAAATTTTTTAAAATGACACAAAACATGTCACGTAGAGATGATCTTAATAGCTAATGGATTAAGCCCACAAAATCTATTCCATTTTTGTAATTTTGAGCACAAAAAAATGAAGTTGGAAATCACGGGGATTAGTAAGAAGTGAATGTAAATTCTTCCTATGTATATGTGTGTATATGCATGCATACATGTGTTAGGTTTATCATTGGATAATTTTGAATGCAGATAGTGTCATATCCACATCCGCATCTACGGATACAAATGGATATCAAATATTTATCATCTACGCCGATGATTGATGTATCTAAAAACTAAATAGAAAATTTTGATTCAATAATTTTTTTAGTCCAATTGATTATAAAAGTATGAAAAATAAACAAATATGATGATAAAAAATAGTTTTGAGTAAATAATATACATTAAATACATATAATATAAACTATTAATTTTATAAAACAATACACACTTATCATTAATTTTACTATGACACACATAATATAAACTATATTCTTGATAAAAACCGAAAGAATAATTTTTAGATGCAAGCTATCTTCATATTAACATCCCTATCCGTTTTTTTTTGTTCCAAAAATGGAACATTCATCCGTTTTTCAAATACAGACGCGGATGGACTTTGAATTTTCCGGATATCCCTTGACATGCTTAGTATGATTGTATGTATACAACTATACATACACATAAGTGTATATGAGTATATGAATGTATATGTGTGTATACGTGTATCCATAGACGAACTTACATGGAGACCAGGAAAGGGTTTACCCCTCTTTTGAAATTTTGCATTCAATTTGTTATTACTATGGCTGTTTTAAGTAATCATTGTTGTGCTACTAGGATTTGGTAACCACACCCAATTCTTTTATACCGTGTTCCATGCTCAATTCTTCTTAGCATCTAGATTTTTTTCCTTCTCACTATGAAAATAAACACAATCGAATTTTGTGCTCCATACGTGACATGTTCATCTGCTATGCTCATCATCGAGCCTAATACCCATAATTAATACTTGATGACCAACCCAGTCTTTAAATAAAATAGTTTCTAATCTTTGCTATATACATAAATTCAATGGATTTTTTATCATCTCTTTGTAACTTCGGCATAAGCTAGATCGTTTAGAGGCACGCATTGATACACTTATATAAGTTATAAAAGTTAATATATGGCATAGCATCTTCAGTGTTCATGAAATAACTGAATGTATATAAACTTCAGTATTTGTTTTATTGGTTGCAATACTACAAGGGAGGGAGGGTTCTCTTGACGATGATAGTGAAAAATCATCTTTTTTGATTAATTGATATATAGATTGTTGAATGAAGTTATTGTGATTTTTTTCTAAGATGAAGAATAATATCAGGAAGCTATGACTCATATTTTTAATCAGTGACAATATTAAACGTTTTTCTTCTTGCTTCTAATTTTGTTAGCTCGAATTCTTACTTCTAAATGTGATAATGGACCCCTTTGGATGAAAATCCTAGATTCACCCTTGTATGTATGTGTATGTATGGTATGTATAGTTAAAAAATGCATAAAAAAGAATTGCAGTTTATCTTACTATCAAATTAGCAGTACAATGAACATGTTAAAATAAGAAGATGGTATTTGTACCTTTAACTATGATGGGGTACATGACCAATGTCAACAATTCTTAAAGATTTCACACCAGCGGAATTCAGTTATTTCTAACTTATACACTTTATAATTATAAAATGTCTAAAAATATCATATATCAACTACATTACTGTCTACAAACAAAGTCAATTTTTTGGACATCAATTTGAATTTTCTTTTGGGGTCACAATGGATACTCATTACAAAATAAAAGATGCACTATAATCTAGATACCAAATGTGACGACCGCCCATGACCCCTGCACTAAACCTAGAAATAGTGCGCTGATAAGTGTGCCAGGCAGGCATGGACGATTGTCAAAGTAAAGTTAAAACAGCAGAATCTATCGTATTACTCACAGCGCATGGATAAAATACAATAGAGAATATATATAGTGAAGCATCTCAAAATAGAATCTCATCAATTAAGCTTCATAACAGTTGAATACAAACATCTGAATAGTCAATACATCAAGCCTCACTACATAACACTCAGAGAATTATACAAAGCAGCGGAACATCCAGTACATATAGTAAGAAAATAATATGCAAGCCTCAAGCTCGTCTTCGTCATCAGCATTGTCGAAAACTAAGAACAACACCTGTCACCTGCTACCTAGTCTGCCCATCCCAAAGCGGATGAACAGCCCAAGGCAATAAGAGTTAAACATAAAGCCTTGAGTCAGACAACATTCTTAGTGAGCGGTAAATTAACTAACAACATACCAAAAGAGCATAAAGGAAAAAGGAATAGGAATCCAACCCTCCCACTCCACCTCTTTCTACAGTGATAGCTCCCAGACACACTAAGCAGAAGTAAACATCGCCCTTGACTCGAGTGATAATTGCTTTACTTTGAGCATAAAGGAAAAAGGAATAGGAATCCAACCCTCCCACTCCACCTCTTTCTACAGTGATAGCCCCCAGACACACTAAGCAGAAGTAAACATCGCCCTTGACTCGAGTGATAATTGCTTTACTTTGAGCATAAAGGAAAAAGGAATAGGAATCCAACCCTCCCACTCCACCTCTTTCTACAATGATAGCCCCCAGACACACTAAGCAGAAGTAAACATAGCAAAACAAACATTTAAAGTAAAGCAATTATCACTCGAGTCAAGGCTTTATGTTTAACTCTTATTGCCTTGGGCTATTCATCCGCTTTGGGATGGGCAGACTAGGTAGCAGGTGACAGGTGCTGTTCTTAGTTTCCGACGATGCTGATGACGAAGACGAGCTTGAGGCTTGCATATTATTTTCTTACTATATGTACTGGATGTTCCGCTGCTTTGTATAATTCTCTGAGTGTTATGTAGCGAGGCTTGATGTATTGACTATTCAGATGTTTGTATTCAACTGTTATGAAGCTTAATTGATGAGATTCTATTTTGAGATGCTTCACTATATATATTCTCTATTGTATTTTATCCATGCGTTGTGAGTAATACGATAGATTCTGCTATTTTAACTTTACCTTGACAATCGTCCATGGCTGCCTGACAGACTTTACAGCGCACTATTTCTAGGTTTAGTGCAGGGGTCATGGGCGGTCGTCACATTCACAAGAATATATAAGAATAACTAAATATGATAAATTACCATCATAAAAAATAGATACTGTAAAAGAAGTCTGCCTTACTAATTTTCACTACAAGAACACAGGGCTATTTCGACGGCAAATAACCGTCGATGGCCGTCGGAAACCGGCGATACAGCCGTTGGAATAACATCCACGGTTTCTGTCGTCTTTCGACGGAATCGACAACAATCTTCCGACGCCTTTTCGACGATTTCTAACGGAGAAATAGCGACGGTATTCGACGACCAACGAGGTACACGTGGATCCACTCGTAACCAATAATCCATCGGTAGCCATCAACAACCGTCGGAAAATTGTGACTTCTAAGCCGTCGCTAGTCGTCGGAAATCTGGGTTTATTTTTTTTAATTTCTACACCTATTCTACTTCCACCAAATCTACATATATCTCAATATACTCCTCAACTCCATTCCACACAGATAATATATATATATATATATATATATATATAAAATAACCAACAACAATATTAATCATAAACTCCAATATACAAAATTAACCATCCAACATCCTCAAACATCCAACAAAACACTGGCCAATCAATGTTAAACATCAAACAACTCCACAAAATGTAGCAAATCAATACAACACATTCAATCTCTCATCAAAGTGTATCAAACATACCAAAACAAATCATCCTCACCAACTCCAAGTCAACATATACAACATCCAAGCACAAGCACAAAAAAGTGTACCTATCAAGAGTCGTCCTCGCCTCTGGAAGCACCAAACGATGAAGAAAATGAACCATGTTGTTGCACATACTCTGTCAAGCGCTGATTCAACTGCTCCATTTGTATAGCGCGAAGATGGTCTTGCTCCTGCAGCTGCTCGACCATGGCTCTCAGCTGTTTTATTTCGGCTTTGTCGTGCTCTTTTTGGTACGCTTGTTGAGATGCCCTAGCCTGCGAATAGAAAAAACTGTTATAGAACTTTTCGACGACTTTTATAACAATTGTGTAACTTTTATAAGATAGTTTATTTTTATAAATTACCGCTTGGTTTCCATAAGCAAAACGCCGATTTCGCTGCGTCGGATCCATGATGGAGTCAAAAATAACATCTTCCTCCTCACGGGTCAACTCATCGCCGATCTCTCTAGCATCCGTGCCCGTGCCTCTTGAAACTTTTCTTACAATGCCAAAAAAATTACAGTTAAAATTAACACAATATTATTTTAATTCTTCAAAGCTAATTACTTAAACTAACCAATATTAATAACTTAAAATTCAAAATATGCATACATATGCAGCCGTCGCCTGATCCTCATCTTCCCATGCATATGTAACGTTGCCAGCTTCGTCCGTTTGCTTTATGGCATGGGTATGAGAAAATACTTCCATGTATGAGACATGATGTCGACGCGTTCTTTCCTGCAATAAATAATGTATATATATTACTGTTTATATTAACTGTTTTCAATAACTTATAACTTAAACTATATAAATGTAATAACTGTTTATAATCGCAATTAATAAATTTACCAAATCCTCACGATGATGTTGGAATGACTTGAAACCACCACGATGTGTTACTGGGTTCTTATTTCTATTCGCAGAGTTCCTCTATGACTTCGCCTACAAATTTAAATAATTGAGCAATATGTTTAATAGCTGTAAAACAAAGTAATGATATATATATGATAGATTAATTACCTTGAACTCATCGTTGTTCCACCAGGCAACCCAAGCATCCCATACACCGGCACCCATCCAGTTCGGTTTCTTCCCAGCTCTTCTAAGGCCCGACATCGTGTCCCGATAATTCTTCGCTATCTTAGAATTCCAGTGGCGCTGCACAAGGGAAATGTCCGCTTTCTGCAGATCTATGGAACCCTTCACATTGAGAAAATTAAATATAAGTTGTACATTTTTAAGTAGTTAACAAATTGTTAAACGGTAATTTACAAATATGTAAATTTAAACTCACCAAAAAGTCCTGCCAGATGCTCTCTCTGATCGGGTCAGGGATCTTACTCCATTGGGGCCAACAACCAATCATCCTCCTTATATATGCCTGCTTGGAAATACTAAGAACCACTCCCGATGGCTCTAGCTCAAATCCCCTGTGTTAAATTTGAAATATAGCTTTAGACTATTATATATATCATACACAAAATATTTCTAATGTTATGCTACTAATTTTAATACTTATGATCCATCGGTTTTGGGCAGTAAATACACTACGGGTCGGGCTGCTGGCTCTGAAGGGCCACTATCATCGCCTCTATTCCCTTTTCGAGAAGAAGAGGGGGAACCGGAGTGGGAAGAGCCATGCCTTCGAAAAAAAGACATAATACTTGTCACGTACATATCAATTTATTATGTCAGAACATATAATTCATAATTATTATGAAAAAATATATCATAATTGATGAGAAAAATGTAACATGAATAATCACATAAATCACCTTATATTAAATTGTATATTAGCAATCAGTCCTCGTCGTTTTCTGATTCAGACTCGGTTTCGTGCTCTATATCATTTTGCTTTGTAGTTTCAAATGCTTCTACTAATAAATTTGATTCATCGTTTAGAGGTCCATAATCCTGTGATCATCCGTTATGGTTATTTCAACATTTTCCTCGATATTTGCTTGATAAGCATGTTCGTTTAGAATATTCTTTCCATCAAACATAAATATTGCCTTCGTTTTGAAAACGGCCGACCAGTCTGCTTTATCTCTTTTTAGAGATGGATAAGGGGTATAATAAACTTTCAGGGCTTGTTTGGCTAGTATAAAAGGATCGTACTTTTGATAACGCGAGGTATGTTTTATTTCTATATGATTATAATTTGGATGCACGATAACTCCAGAACCTGGAACATTGCTGAACCAGTTGCATCTAAACAAAAAACTTCCTCCGTAGGTCTTGTGAAATATGTCAATTGCAAAACTTGGGTTAACACGCCATAAAATCATTTATATGATCATTTGGATCATCACTGTCTTTAACAAATACACCAGTATTGTTAGTTAATTTTTCAGTATCATATTCTTTGGTGTTGAATTTATATCCATTAACGAAGAATATTATATATGTCTTAACTTTCTTTTTGGTCCCATCGCTAGATGTTTTAATACTTCATCGACCACACAATTTATCGGATCATAAACGTAGTTCGAAAACCAAGTAGCGAAATCTTTGCTTATACCGCCGCCTGGATGTTGTGATTCATAAACACTGCAAACATATATAATATATTGCATTATAATTAATATACACGTATAGTATTAAATTAAATAAATATATCCAGACTTGTAATTTAATATTACCTAATAAATGGTGCAACTTCAGTACAATGAAGAAGAATATATGTGTGTGTTACATGGTAATCTCCATCGTCTAACCATACTTCCGCACATTTTCCAATAGGTCAACCATGTTGTCTAAAAATAGATAACATTGCCTCAGAAGAACAATTTTGTTCAACGGCTTCATCATTACGCATAGCACTTTCAAATGATAAGTTCACATGGTCACTGAAATAATGGAAAAAAAGAACGAAGCTTCTTCTTCGATATATGATTTGCAAATTGAACCTTCAACTCGAGCTTTTTGTCTCACTTTATTCTTTAAATGAGTTAAGTACCTAATAAAAAATATTTCAATTCAAAAATAACTTATATATATGTAACTAAAATAATATTTACCATACTCGATACTAATACATTACCTCTCGAATGGATACATCCATCCATATTGCACACAGGACCTTGAAGACGTGCTTCATATGGAAGATGAACAGGTAAATGCTCCATTACATTAAAGAAACATGGAGGAAATATTTTCTTCAATTTGTAGAGTAGTACAGGGATTTCTTCCTCAAGTTTACGTAAACGATCAACTTTTAACGTCGTTGAACAAAACTCCTTATAAAACAAACTAAGTTCCATTACAACCTTCCAAACTTTCCCGGGCAACAGTTCTCTGAAAGCGACGAGCAACAAATTTTCCATCATTATATGACAATCATGGCTTTTCGTCCCACTTAGTCTCCCGTTCTTATAGTCGACACATCTATGAAGATTAGAGGAAATCCCATCGGGAAATCGTAATCCTTCCATCTCTTTTAACAGTACTTTAACTTGGTTGTTGTCTAACTCATAGCATGTTTTGGGTTTTTATTGTGTTATTTGGCTTGATATGAAGCTCGGGACGGTTACAAATTTCTTCTATATCACGTCTTGATTTCAAATCGTTCTTAGTCTTGCCCTTAACATTCAAAACTGTATTAAACAGATTATCAAATACGGTTTTCTCATTATGCATCACGCGTTAATGTTATGATGGATTAAGAGATTTTTCCAATAAGGAAACTCTCAAAATATACTTTGCACCAATTATGATTCGTCGATTTACCTTGAATTTCAATTTGTTTTCCGGTTTCATGTATCTTTGGATAATCATTTACAACTTCATATATATCTTCACTTGACCAAATTGTTGGTGGTCACAAAGTCTCATGTCTATTAGCTGTGAAGTTTTTTTATCTTTTCTAAATGAATGATTAATATGGAGAAAACACCGATGACAATCCAACCATGAAATTTTCTTCCCATTTGATAAAGAAGATGCTTGTGTTTCTTCCATACAATAAGGACATGCTAAACGACCGACCGTACTTCAACCCGAAAGCATTGCATATGCAGAAAAATCGCTAATAGTCCACGACAAAGAAGCAAACATTCGAATTTTTTTTGATATGTCATATGTTTCAACTCCTTCGTACCACAATGTTTTCAACTCTTCGATTAACGGTTGTAAGTAAACACCGATTCCCTGTGTCAGATCATCTGGACCAGAGACGACAATTGTGAGAAACATATATGGAGTTTTCATATGGAGTTTCATACACATTCACATCATTTTAAAAAAAAAAATATATGGAGTTTTCATACACATCCACGGAAGTAGATTGTAAGGTGTAACGATTATAGACAAAGATGAATATTTAGAACCAAATTGAAAAAAATGAAAATTCATCCGTACATAAACCAAGTCTAACGTTATGGCTCTCCGCTGCGAAAGCGGAATATTTCTTATTAAAATGCTTTCATGCTTCTCCATTAGCTGAGTGTGTTAACGTATCTCCTTCCTGTATTCTCACATTGTGTCATCTCATATGATGCGCTGTTACAGATGATGCATATAACCTTTGAAGTTTAGGAGTGATAGGTAAGTAATGCATACGTTTGTACTGAATTTTTTTTTTCTCTTTTTTTCTTGGTTTGTATCTTTTTTGGTTACATAATAACATCCCCATGTTTTTTTTGACATAAAACTTCAAAATGCAAAGTAGAATTCCAAATGTTCTTAGACGGAACAATTTGTGTCATACTATATATCAAAGCTTACCGTGGAATTCAAGCAAAATACAGTGAAAAAATAAATTGAAGTAAGGGTTAAGATCAACTCTTGATTTCCATGGATCCAAATCAAAGGTAGCCAAGCTTCCTTCCGCTATGTCTTCTCTCAACAGTCGATAGTGTCAACAAAGGTGTTAGAGGTATTATTTTCACATCACAAATTTCAGGATTCGATCAATTTTAGGGTTATTTTTTTCTTGAGAATTTCCTTGTTTGAATGAGAAAGAAGTAAACGAAAGAAGTAAAAAAGTAAGCAGCGCTTGGTAAAGATGTTTTCAGCCCCTAATGGTGGATTAAAGGCATTTTAATTTGCCTTAATAAGAATTAATATGAACGAAAGTTATGTTTGCCTCTAATTAGCAATAAATAGTGGTAAGTCGAGGCAATCACTTTATTTTGTCTCTAATCAAATTTCTCTAACATTGACAAAATTGATAGCGTCTACATTGAATATTTGTTAAAGTAATTTGATTTGACTAGCTTAAAAACAAACTACTGATTTCAAAGGCAAGAACTTTCGATGTGGAATATTTATGATCTTTGATTTCTTTTGTTCTTTCATCAGATCAGATGTATTTACGTTATATCAATGTAATCGATAATGTCAGTTCAAATAAAATGAAAATTTTATGCTTTATCAAACATCACTAGCTGCCGATCTTTCTTCACAAAACTCTTCCTCCATCTAAGCTTCCTGCACCATATATACTGAACAACGTGTCCAGTAGTGTGATGAAATGGGAACAGCTTCAGTCTTTCTTCACAATGTTTACTTTTCCAATCAAAATCAAGGTTTGATCTTTTAGGTTGATAATACGGTGATATCCATGGATCGGGTTCAATCATCGATATCTATGGATCGGGTTGATAATACGGCGATATCTTTGATGGTCCACTTTTTCTTTATTGTAAGTCGTCACTTCACTATGGTGGTCTCCTATGGCCATTTGACTTTGATGGTCCAGTCTAATATAGCCATGGTGAAATCTCATCCACCTTAGACCCTTGCAAGTTGTCTGTTAATAACTAATTGTGGAATGGAACATCTTAAGGTAATCATCATTAGCCTCCTTTCATTCTCCTTGATAGAAACACTACAGAAAAAGTTGACTGGATGATGTTGCTTTTGCGTTGATAATTTCTCCTTACTAAATGGCTAATTTTTGCAAGAGATTTGCAATGGGAAAAGCAAGTCCTGATCATATTCTCAAAATGAAACTAATCGATTCGTTAGATGTTAGTAAATATAATTTTTTATGTTTGCATTACAAACATGTGAATTTTTTTCACACAGATAAGCCCTCGTCGACCTTTTTATATAGGTATAATTCAACTATTATAAAAAAAATTGAACAAACAAGAAATTGCCCTGTGAAACAAAAACAACATTCCATTTTCAAGAACAACATGCAATTCCACCTTTCGAGAGAATTAAATAGGCCTCAACCTTACAGTCTGATCATACGGTAGACATGGTTGGTACAGCATGATTGAATAATATAGGCTGTGTTGCAAAGCAATCGTTCCAAATACGTGAGAGAGATTAACATTTGCACTAGTCTGTGCATGCTCTTTGTACTGAGGTCGTTTACTCTGTTCGTGTACTATGTACTTTTCATGCAGGGGTACCACTTCTTCAACAACACAATGCTGTATCTTACTGGCCGATTGTTAGGTCTGATCAGGAATTCTCCAAAGGAACTCGCATGCTCAAGAGGTCTGATCCACCTGTCTATTCCTCATTTACTGCCATGTCCCAGCATTAACTGCCATAATTTTATTGGTTCATAAGGGCACGCAATTGAAGAACGAGTGCATTTTTAGAATCTTATCCTTAATGTGGATTATTTATAAATATTTAAATTTTGTTGATATCATTACGTAATAAATTTTTAATTAAATATACATTTATTTACTTAAGGGTTATAGGAGAGTTTATGCTCCAACTAACTGTAACAAAAAGAGAACCGTTTCATCAATCTTTCTTACAACTGTATCATCGGGAAAAGTTACAGAAATATACGAATTATTGAGTTCAAAAGAAAAACATTTCATAAAATTAATTTTTTCTCTCCTTCTTGAATTAGTGGTAGGTTTATAAAAGACTTCATCTTTGTTCATCCCTAACATCATTTTTGTTTACAGCTGCAAGATTTTATTACCATTGAATTAATGGATATTTGTCTAATTTTAATTTTCAAGACTGTGATTTCAGGTAAACAAGAAGCATATCCTCTGCAATTTTGCCACCATCATGTGCTTTGGGGTAGTTGGGACACTTATCTACTTCATAGTTTCTTTTGGTAAGACCTCAATTTTATGTGTTTTTTCTGTGCAAATATTGTTACTGTGTTGTTTATATCAGGGAAATGATTTCTAAGTTAAAACCCGGACTATATTGTTGTTATATAATTAATTTGGTACATCCAATTTACGGTGCTCTCCTTCGCCTATGTGCGTTCGTATGACTGAACTGAAATGTGCAAACAAACTCAAAAAAGGATTGGATATTTAGTGTAGATTACACTAACCATGTAGACTATCTATTAATCTGCTTCTCCATTAAGCAAACCTCGAATACATTATTTAACTCAACAATACAGTACATACAAAATTATAATATCAATACATTTCCACACATTTCAATTTTTTCTCCCAATTTCGATTTTTTTTGACTTATATCAAATATTCTTTTAATAAATTTGAAGTATTTGATTGTGAATTAAACATTTAAATTAGACGGAAGTAAATTTACATTTTTTTTGAACTCTTTACCATTAAACCTTGACTTATATATTAGGCAATAATCTTACATATCATATATTATATTTAGGTACAACAAGCCTTGATTAGGACGGCTTTTCATATATGACATATCAGTTGACGACATCTATAGAGTAATTGGTTTTAAGTGGCTGCATCATCTTTTAAATAGGCTTATAATGTAGGTATCGCATATAGATGGAAATTAACGGTAGATATATTTAATTAAATATTCTATCCAACTTTTTTGTATAATATTTAATTACTGCTCATTTAACTGTTGTTGCTTATTATATTGTAACTATTGATTGTGTGGTTGTAATGAATCAGATATATAAGTATTTCCTCATTTAATTTTGTTAAATTTCTTAGTAACATACAAAGAATTCGCAAATAACAGCAGTGCAAAAGATTGTTACTTGGCTAAGTCAATAGTTAGTTATTATGATGAGTAATATTGAGTTGTTCAAGGATTCTAGGAGAGTTTATGTTCCAACTAACTGTAACAAAAAGGAAAGCGTTTGATCAATCTTTCTTAAAATTGTATCATCAGGAAAAGTTACTGAAATATACGAATAATTGAGTTCAAAAGAAAAACATTTCATAAAATTATTTTTTTCTCTTCTTCTTGAATTAGTGGTAGGTTTATAAAAGACTTCATCTTTGTTCATCCCTAACATCATTTTTGTTTACAGCTGCAAGATTTTATTACCATTGAATTAATGGATATTTGTCTAATTTTAATTTTCAAGACTGTGATTTCAGGTAATCAAGAAGCATATCCTTCGCAATTTTGCCACCATTATGTGCTTTGGGGTAGTTGGGACACTTATCTACTTCATAGTTTCTTTTGGTAAGTCCTCAATTTTATGTGTTTTTTCTGTGCAAATATTGTTACTGTGTTGTTTATATCAGGGAAATGATTTCTACGTGAAAACCCTGACTATATTGTTGTTATATAATTAATTTGGTACATCCAATTTACGGTGCTCTCCTTCGCCTATGTGCGTTCGTATGGCTGAACTGAAATGTGCAAACAAACTCAAAAAAGGATTGGATATTTAGTGTAGATTACACTAACCATGTAGACTATCTATTAATCTGCTTCTCCATTAAGCAAACCTCGAATACATTATTTAACTCAACAATACAGTACATACAAAATTATAATATCAATACATTTCCACACATTTCAATTTTTTCTCCCAATTTCGATTTTTTTTGACTTATATCAAATATTCTTTTAATAAATTTGATTAGATTATGTATTCTTTTTTAACAAATATTAAAATATTTACTGCAAAGGTTAAAATGAATAAAATGTTTTAATACTTTTAAATTTGTAGAGGGAATTAAAGATAAAGATTAATATGAGTGAACAACATTCTCATTTTACATATACTTCAACATTTACACATGCATTTATTTGTTCATTTTTCCACTTTAATTTTTTTTCACGATAACAGTTTTTGAAATTTTTAATTTTGATGAAGGGGTTGTATACCAGAGTAGTTATTTTGTTTGCTACTAAAGGGAAGAGCTCACATGATTTGGTGTACAGTGAAGATTTGTTCTTTTTGTACCTTCTCCACCTTTTTGTATCTTCTCCACCTTTTCCAATCTTTACATATGCACTCATATTGTTTTGATGTGTAACTATTTTAACTGTTGGATTTGTAACTTACTCTATTTATTAATAGATCTCTGAATGTTTTTTCAACATTGTGCTGCAATTATTATGTGTTACGGTTGAAATATGATATTTAAACAAATAATCTTTCAGTTCAAATTATTTAACCTTCGTTGGGACTACCGTGCCTTGCTCTGTCATGTTATAAAGAGGATTTTAGTGTAGTATTTTGTATCAATGTATTGGTTCTGTCAGTTTAAGGGCTGTGTTGTAACAGGGAGAATACATATTCCCATAACTATGTGTATTTGCAGTTGTGTTTGGGTAAGTGCGTGGGTTGCGTCTGTTGCCAGTGCAACGAAGGTTAATGTATATTAGGTGTGTATATTATATGCGTACACGTCTGTCATTTGTCATTGCTAGGGGTTGCGTGGTAACTCATGCTTTGGTACAAGAGTAGGTCTTCCATCTGTTTTTTGTTCGACAGAAAAAAAAAACAACAGAGTTAAAGACGGAACACAGGTAATAACCCGTAGCCATCATTCCGGCTATCAAACAACATAACCAGGTCCTTCTACGTAAAGCAGCCTTTTGTTTTTAAGCAATTCACAAAAATTGAATAACCCACTACAGCTAATACATAGTAGCCATCATGCCGACTGTCAAACAAAGCAGGTCCACAAGCTTCTACCTATTAGCCTACTATATATAGCGTACTATATTTAAATGGGTCCACAAACTTCTATGTGCAGCAACCTATTATACTCAAACAAACCAAAATGTACTTATTCAACCTGTTGTACTATCTAGGCATGTAAGTAGCAAACCAACCGTAAAATGTATCAAATGACCCATTATTTTTGCCGATTTTAATGCCCACGTTTATGTTACAAACTTCCACTTCCTATAATTTAATTACCTACGTCTATATAAACTATCCAGTATCTCTTCTCCATTGTAGACAAAATATAAAGCTATATATTTTTCATTTGTTATCATGCCTAAGGTAATTGATAATTATTTTATTTTTTTCGTTATAATGCTTTTCTGTCTTTTTAACTGTAGTTATTATATGTTGTACTACAGGGTAAATCTACAGGTAACAAAACTAATAATTCAATATGCACCCGAAAGCAACAGCTAAAGCGAGCAGGAAAGCAACACTGTGCTGAGTTGATACAACATTCAAACGCCTTCTCAGTTAAAATAGAACCATTCAATCAGTCATCAAAAACTTCCCTGCCTACTGCAGTTAAAGTTGAAAACGAAGACAAAGCTTTTAGTGAAACTACTGTTGTCCAAGAATCAAAAGGAACCATGAATGTTCAAGAATCCAAAGTACTTATGGACCAACCATCCATGCTCGATGACTGGGATGAACCATTTGCAAATGCTGTGGTAAATAACAAACTCACATTTTAACATACTTATCCATATAACATACATTTATTTCATTATTCTATCTTTTACAGATTGAATGTTGCAAGAAATTTGATAAGTGAAGATCGATGTTTAACGTAGCTTTCAAAGATTTGTGCTGGATGTTTTTGTTTTTCATGCATTTTTATTTATTTCTGTACTGCAATCCCTTAGGCATTATTGCACAATAAAATTAGCTTTGTAAGTTTTTTTCCTTTCATTTCATATGACTTTTTCATGGCTAACCTTGATGCGGTCCATATGACTCTTCCTACAGGAGAGGTTAACATTCTATGTTTATATCATTTATCTGGAGCAAGATTCTTTCAACTTTAACCTGGCTAATTTTTTATACATTAAAAATAGGCGCAAATGATGTTTTAATGATCCAAATGGCAAATGTTTACATATGCAAACATGGTAAGTAACCCACATTGCACACAATATAACAACACATAATTATATATATACGGTATGTATAGGTATCTTTACATCAGGTTTATACATAGCACAGCAAAAAAATAATGAAGTATTTACTATCTACTCAGTAACCAAGAAGATGTACATACGCGAAGCTTCATGCGTACTCATGCACTCGGTCACTCTATGCTAAAATTTACAATATATATCATGGTCCATATTGATAAACGTGTTATAAAGAGGAGACTTCAGTATGAGTAATAACATTGAAATCTTTTAAATCTTTTACAAAAAAATCTTGCTTAAATTAAATCCAAATGTAAACACAGAAATTATGATAACTGTTTGCATTAGCATATAATAATCAAGTTAATAAGGTCAAAAGTAAGAAAAATACACAACAATACTGAACCAAGTTCTCATTATATATCTAACAGCAAGTGATAATATAAAAATAATTTGTAATCTCATAATGGTCAACATAACCACATTAAAAAGTATGGAAACTATAGACAATGAACAAGTCAAGGTCCAAATAAATTTCATAATAGCCCAAGCAAAAAATGTAAAATTTAGTGCTGGCTCAACACATACAGGTGTGCACGTATAAATTAAAACACACACATGCACCCACTACTCACACCTACACCGATCTATGCACACATACGCTAACACTACACAATTCATATGCACACATGGTAAGTAATCCACAGTACACACAATATGACAACACACAAATATATATAGAGTGTTTAGGTATCTTTACATCAGGTTTATACATAGCACAAGAAAATAAAATGAAGTATTTACTATATACTCAGCAACCAAGACAACAACAAAGAAAATGTACATACGCGAAGCTTCACACATACTTATGCACTCGATCACTCAAATGAACATGCGTGAAAACACCCAGAGGAAAGTCCATTGTAGGAAATTACAGCGGCTAAACATTAGAAAATTAACTAAGCTATATATATATATATATATATATATATATATATATATAAACTATAAACATCCCCAGTTTCATTTCGTTTCATTTAAATTTCATATATTTCATTTACAAACACTGCATACGAACACTGGCACAGTGCACACAAACTAATACTACACTACAAACCATCTTCCCTTCATACTGCAAACTACTTGACCACAGAACAGTAACAAACACTGCCTTACCATACATTTTCCCTGTTCACACCACCATCCTCTGCCTGAATTACCCCATCATCGCATTTCTGTCAACTCTATGCCTTCCAAACAGTCACTAAGCTGCTACTGTGAACTATGAACATCACAGCTACAACTTCATCATCTCATACTACTGCACATCCATACATCCATATTACAGCCCTGTGCACTGTTCATCACTACAGCTCAAACATCCTCTGCCTAACAATCATTCACCACACTCCTTCTGCATATAAGTGCAACTCCTCTTCACCAATATCCTCTATACACAAAATCCATACAACTTCTGACCATAAACTTCCTGTACTACTCACAAACAAATCATCACTGTTTCATAATACCGACTGCCAACCCACCCTCCTTACTGTCACTAATACACCTCCTCTATCATCACACTTACACACTTCACAACAGTGTATAACTTGCTGCATGCCGCATTAGCCCCGCTTCATTACAAAACTTCAACATACAAGCTTCCTCAATCAAACATCATCAACCCTAAAGATTCAGTTCATTTCACTATTGCCAAAAACTATCCTCAATGCCAGTACTTTAGATTGACTTAAAGTGAGGCTAAAATGTAATCTATTTTTATAACAAAAAATTGTAGCCTTTTTTAAAACATAAAAACATCTTATTTTTATTCACCAATTCACTACAACCTGCAAAATTGTAACCTTTTTTTAGACATAAAAACATCTTATTTTATTCACGCATTGACTTCAAGCTGTAACGTGTACGTCCTCATTACAACTATGTGCTGCATGACAGAACTATGATTTATTTACAAAGTAACTCAGTCAAATACTTGCATTTTATTACTGTGAACATATCATCTTTGATGGATATTGACATGACTAATATGTCATTGTTCTACACGTTTTACATATAGATGAAAATGGCAACCATCCGTACATTAATACAACTAGGTTGCTGTGTACAACCTTACCCTTGAATTGAAATGGTTGATGTGATCCATTACTAACGGTACAAGGCATATTTTTGACGGAGTCCAATAATACTACTATTGTTTCTCATCTCTTACCCATTCAAACCAAATGTTACTGTTACTCACCCGTTGTCCTTCTATATAAACGTAAATTGTTCAGTTTTATATTTTCACAATACAATTATTTTCTAAGCTAACCAAACAATCTCCTATTGAACTTTACTGAATTGCTTTTATACCGTTCTGTTTATTGTTATGGCTGAAATACAACGAGAAAGACGACGTGAGAGCCAACGGTCTAGACATGAACATGCAAGAGAGCAAACTATTTCAAATAGAAGGTCCCAATCAACTGAAAGCTCTCATTTGAGTCAACCAGGTATTTTTTTATTATTACAATTTTACCTACAGCTAAATCCAAACGTCCTACAGACTACAATTTTATCGTCACTCTACGATCAATCACTACCATTTTCGCAAGTAATCTTTCTGCTGGAGTTAAACATCCAAGCCTTTGTTTCATTACTGCTGTACATTATCCATATATAATATGAATAGTTAGTGTTGAAGCTTTTGAAATTATCGTTGTAACATTCCAATATTTTGAAAGATAACTTATTGACTTTGACATATTTGTGTAATTATATAACAGTAGTAACAGTCAAATATATTAAAGCTGGAAACATATGTTGCAATGCTCATGTTAGTTCATTATTTTATGCATTAAATGCGTTTGTTTCCTCAACATACTCAAGACTGCGGATAAATTTGACAATTCCAATTGTTGACCTTTCCAATTTTGTACACTATGTTACATCCAAAAAATACCCAGCTTGCTATATATACTACCCATTATTCCATTCAACGAATAGTAATCATGCTTTAGTTCTCCTACTATATTTCCTTCTCCCTCATTTTCTCCTAACCTGCTTTGTTCTTACTATTTTCATACCATCATTTCCAAGGCAATTCATTTTTCTCCTCCTTCCCTTGCATATTGTTTATGAAATAATACGTTTTCCATTTTTTAATTTACTCACAGCATATTCTGTCAATTATTAAAACCTTCATTTGAAAATTTTGATTTTAATAACATACCCTTCTTTTGAAATTCATTTGCCGATGCCCACGTTCTAATTACTGAAACAATTTCGCAATTACGAGTCCACCCATATCAGCATACAAAATAAAAAAAATACTTACCACATATGCCTTTATCGTTGCTATAACCCACTTTATCATTTTTGTTCTCCCATGTTTTACAAATCATATTTTATAACTACTCTAATTTTATATTTTCAATCAATCAATCAATGGCTGATACTCTTAAGTCATAATCAGATCAATCTTCATCCACATCACTTCTTTAATCCACTGGATTTTTGCTTTCTCCCGTAGGCCTTCTCCTTTACCAATAGCCTAAACCTTTAACACTCACTATTGTCCTTTTGCTTTTGATTTCTTTACTATAAAATACGAAGGTGGAACCCTCTCTATTAGATCCGTGATGACTCAATGGATAATTCTGCATGGGGTTTTAGTTTGACAGTTAACGGTTTATTATGTTCTGTAGAATGTGCTAGAGGAAATAGTTTTCATGCACTGGATTGAACGAGGAGGAGTAAAAAACTATCAGCCTCCTGTTTGTTTACAACCAAACCGCAACTTAAATTTAGAACATTAACTCAGTCATTTTAAGTTCTTTTGCACACAACAATTTTAAAGATTGCGACTGGCTTAATGAAGTTAAAATTGCACACATCCCATAAAGTCTTAATGAAAATCATACACGTGAAGACTTCACTCACAGTACACTGCCAGGCACACATACATTTAACCTGTCACGGCAAATTAAGTTTACACTGATTGATATGGATAAATTAAAAAGAAAAAGAAAGATACCTTCATTTCATGTATTTAACGAATGTAGGTAGTCCTATATTGCACACGAATTGTCTTATTACAATACACCTTTGTCCTTACTTGCATAAACCAGAGACAGTACGATCATCTCAAATAGTCGGTGACCCAAAATTTTGATTTAATGGCCAAAATTTCAGTAATATGATGTTTGGCATTTTATACATATGCCCTTATGCTATAGTATGATGAAGAATGTGTAAGGCTTGCGTTTTAGCTGGCGCAGTCCACACCCTGCGTTTGCTTTGAAATGCGTGGAAAATATTTAAAAAACTGTGTTATGCTTGCATTACACCATATAGCTTATGAACATATTTGTTGTCAATTTGACAACTCATTAGAGGTACAAAATGGGTTGAAAGGTACATTCTGGATCATGGCTGTAGTTAAGGATACTGCATGACAACGTGGCTACAAATCATTTCTAATGTAACAAAATTAAAAGTGATATTTTACACATATCAAACGCCTCATTTTCCGCTCTCTTTATAATTACTTTCACCTACATATGGTATAATGGAGTGTATATTGGACCCAAGGCAACAAAAATGAAATTGAAATAAATATAAGTAGTATAAATTAATATTTAACAAAGTTGAAGTTTATTTTTCATTTTCTGTTTCAACTACATATTATATAAAAGAAAATGATTCAAACTATATGCAACATTTATTATTTCTTTTAGGACAATCAACCATAGAAGAAAGAGGACAATCAACTCAAACACGTACAAGGCTAAGGATTCTACCATCTAATGTTGCCGGTAATTTTTTTAACTTAACTACTCAATTTCTCATTTACATTGTATTTTTGTCATTCTAATCATTCTAATGATGGTAATCAATTAGGATCATCTGAAAATGAAGAACACATGATTCCTCGATCCGCTTTCATGACAAGCTATAATTGTGTTCGAAATTTTATTGCTACACAGTATTTTCACAACCACACGCTACCTGCTGCTCAATATTTTGTGGCTCCAAGAAATTCTTTCATGAGACATTGGAGATTTGCTGTAAGAATGCTAAAATTACCATTCAAAGACCAACAACACCTCAACAGCTACTAGATTTGTATATTGATCAAACCGAAGTTGGTACGCATTTTAGAAGTAACATAAGGTCTTATAACAATGCTTTTGCTTTTACATCGATGGGTGATAACATTGATCATAGCTTAGCAAATGCAACAAATGGAGTTTATTCATATCGTGCACAAGGCTCCGTATATCATAGCATCGATAGTTATTTACCTATGGATGGAATGAGTCCAAGATATTTGCAATTATATATTTATGATACTGACCACGAGATTGAAAATAGACAACACGATAATGCAGCAATGAGGCCTAACCTACTTTTGATATTAAAACATATTTTAGATATCCACAATCCTTTTGTACAAGTATTTCGACATTTGAGCCAGCGGGATGATATACAAAATTGTAGAATAAGAATAAAAGAGCTTGCAGTAAATAGACACATTCATGAGTTACCAACCGCGTCACAAGTAGCAGGTATCATTGTAGGAGATGAAGAAGATACCAATTTGAATAATAGGGACATTATAGTTCAAACAAGAAGTGGAAATTTACAAAGGGTTCAAGATACTGCAGGGTTTTATGATCCATTACAATATCCACTTTTATTACCATATGGTGAACATGGATGTGATCTACACATACATGACAATGGAGCCACAACAATAAGTTGTAGAGCTTATTATTCTCATCTTTTGCAGGTGAATAACATTCCATTAACCTTAACTTACTTTTATTTTTATAATCATTACTGATTTGTTTATGTGTTTAGATACAACCAATGGAGATGTCACTAATTTTGCATGGCGGTCGACTATTGCAGCAGTATGTGGTTGGCAATTATGTTAAAATAGAAACTATGAGACTAAGGTACCTCCGTAACAATCAAGATACTATTAGAGCTGAATTATATCAAGGTTTACAGGATGCTCTAACTTCTGGAGAGACGACCGCCGGTTAGTAATACTTCATTACCAATTTATTTATTATGTTTCTTTAACTTCATATGCAAAAATTATATACTGTAATTTTTTTTTCATTTTACTATAACCTTTAGGAAATGTTGGTGTTCGAAAAATTCTTCCATCATCTCACACCGGTAGTCCTCGAGATATGCATAATCGATATCAAGATGCAATGGCAATAGTGCGAAGGTACGTAAAACCTGATTTATTTATTACTATCACATGTAATGTTAAGTGGTTAGAGATTACACAAGAACTACTACCCGGTCAACAAGCGCAAGATAGACCCGATTTAACAACAAGGATATTTCGTGCAAAATTAAAACAACTAAAACATGACTTATACAAAAAAGGCGTATTAGGTAAAGTCATTGCGCATGTGCACGTCATTGAGTTTCAAAAGAGAGGTCTACCTCATTCACATATATTAATTATTCTACATGAAAATGATAAGATTAACAACCCTGACGATTATGACGCTTTAGTGAGGGATGAAATCCCAGATAAAGATTTAGAACCCGAATTACATGCTGCAGTTGTAAAACAAATGGTTCATACTCCATGCGGTCGTTTCAACACACGTGCATGAAAAATAATCAATATAAGAAAGGATTTCCAAAGTCTTTTGCACCTATAACTTTACAAGGAAGTGATTCGTATCCGATTTATAGAAGACGTGATAATGGAATAAAAGTACAAAGAGGTGGACAAATAATTGACAATCGCTGGGTCATTCCTTATAATCCTTATTTACTATTAAAATATGATTGTCATATAAATGTTGAAATATGCTCAAGTATTACATCTGTGAAATATTTATATAAATATGTTTATAAAGGGTCGGATCGTGTTTCTGTAAACGTATCTCCTAACACTAACGATGAGGACGAAATTTCTCAGTTTGTTAACGCTAGATGGATTTGTGCACCTGAGTCAATATGGCGAATATTTAAATTTCCACTAACTTCTATTTCTCCTTCTGTTATAGGACTACAAATACATCTTCCAAATGCACAACAACTACAATTTAGTGCAAACGAAAACCTAGAAACTATTTTGACTGATGAACATAGATCTAAAACAATGCTTACTGAATTTTTCACTAAGAATATAAACGATGTAAATGCACGTCAATACTTATACTATGAATTTCCTGAAAAATATTGGTGGGAATATAAACATAAAGAATGGATATGTAGATGAAACAATCGTAAGGTAATCGGTCGAATTTATACAGTATCTCCTACAGAAGGTGATCGATTTTATTTACGATTACTTTTAAACCATGTTAGAGGTCCGACATCTTTTACGCACTTACTTACCGTTAATGGAACTCAGTATAACACCTTTAAAGAAGCCGCAGAACATAGAGGTTTGCTCGAAAATGATAACAGTATAAAGCAATGTTTACAAGATGCTTCAAACACACACATGCCCACCGCTTTAAGAAGATTGTTCGTCACAATTTTAGTGTACCGTGAGCCTTGCATGGTGCGAGAACTATGGGATGAGTTTTTACCTTATTTAATCGAAGATTATCCTTCTACGCATACCATTAACCAAAATAATATATACTTAATAAACCGATGCCTTTTTGACCTTAATAACCTCCTAAAACAATATAACAAAACTATTTTCGACTATGACATCCCTCACAACAATTTAGATTTTTCCCGCCACTACAATATTTCAACCCTTATTTTAGAAGAACAATCTATAGAGATACCACAAACCGATATAGATTCTATAAATAACTTAAACACAGAACAAAATGAAGCATTTCAACTGATCATGCATTCAGTAAAAGAAAAAAATAACTCAATATATTTCATAGATGGTCCAGGAGGTACAGGAAAAGCGTATCTTTATAAAGCGATTTTAGCCCAAATACGAATCCAAGGCCTTATTGCTATTGCGGTTGCTACCTCTGGAATTGCTTCTCTAGCGTTGCCTGGAGGTCGAACTGCGCACTCTAGATTTAAAATTCCTATCAAATTGGATTCTTCATCAACATTTCACATTCCTAGACAATCCGATAATGCAAAACTATTGTGTTTGGCCAATGTTATACTATGGGATGAAGCAACAATGGCTCATCGTTACGCATTTGAAGCCTTCGACAGAACGTTAAGGGACCTAACAGGTATAAATATACCATTTGGTGGGAAGATTATTATATTAGGTGGTGATTTTCGACAAGTTCTACCCATTGTCGTAAAAGGTACTAGGGCTCAAATAGTCGATTCATGTATAGTACGATCATATTTGTGGACAAGTGTACATGTAATTCATTTAACATAAAATATGCGAGCGATCAACGATCAATCATATGCCGAATTACTTTTACGTATCAGAAATGGAACAGAACCTTATGTACAAGATGATCTTATCAAACTCCCAGATGACATTGTTTTACCCAACACCAACGCAAGTTCTCTATGTCGTTTAGTTGAGGAAGTCTTCCCTACACTCCACGAAAATTTAGGTAACACTGATTATATAATGAATAGAGCAATATTAACACCAAGAAATGAAACAACGGATGAGATAAATAATACAATCATACATATGTTTCCAGGGGATGAACATGTTTATTATTCTTTTGATAGAGTTGAAGATGATACTACTAATTTGTATCAGCTGGAATTTCTAAACTCGCTTGCTTTAAGTGGCTTGTCACCGCATAAACTAACACTTAAAGTAGGATCACCAATAATGTTACTTAGAAATATAGACCCAAAAATTGGACTATGTAATGGAACACGATTAATATGTCGTATCTTCCACACAAATCTCATTGATGCAGAAATTACAGTTGGTCATTATCGTGGTACAAGGGTATTTATTCCACGTATCCCCCTAAAGCCTTCTGAAAATATTAACATGCCTTTTAATTTAATTCGCAAACAATTCCCAATTAAATTATCATTTGCTTTAACAATTAATAAATCACAAGGACAAACCATTCCTCATGTTGGAATTTATCTTCCAGACCACGTTTTTAGTCACGGTCAACTATATGTGGCGTTGTCCAGAGGACTATCACACAACTCAACAAAAATTTTAGTACACAAAGGAAAAATTCCACGTAACAAGGGAACTCACACTAGAAATGTTGTCTACAAAGATGCTTTATTGTCATGTAATCAAAACTTAAACTATAATTAAGAGTATCTTTTCTTCCAAACTTTTTTAACATACATTATTCATCTTCATAATATCACTGAGTAATGCCATTCTACAATTACCAAACGGACTTCATTATTTCACTTCTATTTCAGTTACTTTTCTTTACAATGTCTTAATTTATACTCGACTTTGAAACTTTCATTTACATCATAATATATAACAACAATAATTCTAAATTTTTAAGATCATTACACGAACATTTATTAAACAAAATGATCCCTAAAAAAAAGTTTTTAACTCCGCCGTCACCTATTACTTACTGATGCCGGTCTCAAGCCTGGATAAAGGAGGAGAGAGAACATTTTATGAACAAATGGTGACATTTTTCTTCGTTCACGTCATCGAACTGCAACAATAAAGTCCTCTTTTGTAGGTCACATTAAAACGAATTTAACTTACGGTTGTCTTTGCACACGTTCAACGGACGTGCCATACATACTAGTTTACTTAATGGTAATAAAAATCCTCAACTAAGTTTTAATTTATTCATTAAATTAATATTAATTCTTAATTGTCATCATCTTAAATTTGACAAATAGGATTAACCGTTAAAAAATAAAGTCATACTAATTGTCGTCATAATAAGTAAAATAAATATAGACATACAACTTGTCATCATAATAAGTAAATAAGTGAAAATATACTGATTGTCATCATAATTAGTAAATAAATAAAAACACACGTTCGTAGCCCTTCCAGTACGAGGAAGATGAACTACAAAGCTTAAGCCAAAAAGATCTTGCCGTTTATGACCATCATGACCGTTGGTGAAAGACTTTGTTCGAGAGGTCAAATCTTCTTGAATGCTCCTTTTATATGTTGCAAATCTCCTCGAAACTTTTTTGTAGCTCTCTAACAAAATCAATCAACGCACAATGCTCTCTCCATCTTCACTACAAAACATGCTTCATTTAGGGACGGCAAAAAGGCGTCGACGGCCTTCGCTAGCCGTCGCTATTTACCTCGTCGCCAACAATCAAAGCGACAGCTCCGTCGCCATATTAGCGATGGTTGGTGACGACTAGATGGACACGTGGCAACATCTTGGAAGTTGAAGGGCTACCGCAAACCGACACCTGCCATAGCTAATCTGAAACCAAATGGCCATCGCTAACCTGGGAACAGTGGGCCGTCGCTAGCTTAGGAACTTTTTTCTGCAATTACCTTCATAGTCTTATCCTTCGGCCATCCAAACCCACAAATCTCCATCCACCTCATTTACAACATATATATACTCAGTTTCACAACTACTACCAATGCAAGAATCATATAATCTTATACATATTACACATAGTCAAATATATTAAGCAAATATCAATATTTACACAACCATTTCATCAATCAACACCAATAACTCATCATACTACAAAACCATACCTACAAACAAGTTCATCAAATCCCAACCAACTCATGTTCATCAAACAAAATATCCACCAATCCATCAAACAACCCAACCAACAAACAAGTATTATGTAACGATCACGATTTTTTCGACGCTCGAAAGTCGACATTAATACGTCCACTATATCAAATGCCGCGCAATCGAATGCCGGAAAATCGAACCATTAGGGTTAAAAAGAAGAGGTAGAAGAAGACAGAAGAAAAAGAAAGAACAGAAAAATAGAAACAGAAACAATATCAGAATCTCACATTCGTAGCGGAACAATATATAATAGATGAATCAATAATCTTTTAAACAAAGAACTATATCAGTTATACATACATCATCAGAGTCAATATACAACTCAATACAACATTGGACAGTTATATAAACTTGTCCTCACACAGAATACACAACGGCATAAATAAACAAGTACGGTAGTACGCCTTGCCATCCAGCTCATCTCCAAAGCTCTAGAATATCCAGAATATCCTGATAACATAACTCTAGGCTGCCCGTGTGGAAAATTATGGGCACCCAGAGTTTAGAAAGGGAACAATAAACTCCGAGTCAGTCATGGTGACTGGTGTGAGATCGTAAAACAGTTATTTTCACAAAGAAAATAAAACAATTTCGCAATGCTTTTGGAAAATGAAACTACCATAAGGCCTCCCGCCACACACACAATGCAAACGCATAATTAGAGGAGATTTCTCCTTATGATAGTTAAACATGCTTACTACGCAAAATCAGTTGATATTATTATTAATGTCTAGTGTGGAAAACATTTCGAAAGTATAATATCAATCTTAGCCAACATACAACCATTATTGTATGCCTACTATAGCTACCATCTAAACAGTTGTGACCACCATAAGTAAATGGCTGGTTCTACAACTAAAACCATACAGGGCGCGTATTTTTTTCTTTGGATTTTCCAACAAATGGTCAGGCAAAGGAACTTCCTTACACCGAAATGGAACGCCTCTGAAAGGACGTCCCCGAGAACCTAACCGGATCTCTGCAAACACAAGGCCGACGCTACCTCACGCTGTACAACTGTAACTAGGTAACCAACACACTGACACTACCTCACGCTGTACAGCTGTAACTAGGTAACTAACACACAAGTATGCCATCCCCCAGTCGTTACCGACCTTTATCCGAGGATCCTCAACCACAAAGCACAACCACAAGGTATAATAAATGTGCAGCATCAACATAGGTAAAATATCTGGGCTCCATACCATGATATCACCTTTTATCCAGAAGGAAATGACATACCCTAGGGGCGCTACCCCTAAAAACCTTTGCTGCAACATTCCTGTTTCGACCATTACCGAGTTGTGAGGCTCGACGAAGTCTCATCCACAAAGCCACGCTTTTTCATAAAGCCACGCTTTTTCACAAAGCCACGCCTTTTCACAAAGCCACGCTTTTTCATAAAGCCACGCTTTTTCACAAAGCCACGCTTTGATCAACAAATGATCAACAAAACTTCGTATGCCACATTACCAAATTGGGAATGTATCACTAGTAACCATCAACTACATAACCTCTGAGCTCCTACGTCTCAAAGAAGGGTGTTAAGTTAAGAGAATAAATTCTCCGCCACCAACAGAAATGTATTTGATAGAAACCAGCTGTACATCTCAAAGTGTAACGTCAGACACACATCCATACAAGTCCGTTCCGGGATCGAACGGAACCGAAGGCACTTCCAAAGAAGCCCTTGCAATCCGGGTATTCACTAATCACGTCCGGACTTCCCATCACAAGAAGAGTGATATAAATCTCTATACCGGAGCAACTCGGTGCAGAGACATTCGACAGGTTGTCCTTTCATTTTCGAAAATACCCGGTCTTCACCACCGGTCTTCAATACGATCCATATCGTCGTATCACTAATTCGGAATAGGTTATATGACACAAAGGTCTTTTCCCGGCTAACCCGAATAGTGAGTGCTTGTTTTAAAAACAAATCAAGTGCCATTTCAAAGGCAAACATTGATAGTCGATTATTTAACTATCACACAATATTCACAAAGATCATCCAATTTAAATAATTTTTCCCAAATTATTAAATTTCAAAATATCTTCACAAGATATATATTTTCCACACTTCCACATTTGAAAACCAATTTCAAATCACATTTTCACACTTCATCACAAAATGGTCCATTTAAACCAATTAAATAAATCCTTATAGATTTATTTCAAATTTACATTCCAAATTTGTAAATTTATTTCCACACTTTAAAAATAAATCAGTGTTTATTTTTAAAACAAATTTCCCTTTCCTTTATAAATTTCATTGTGAATTTAAATCCCAAATATTCACTTATACACGATTTTCAAATCAATTTCTCAAATATTCACTTTCAATTCCAAATCAATTTTTAAATTGATTTCCAAATTTATTTCAAAACCCAAATTATTTTACAAATCGATTTCCAATTTATTTCAACACAAATCAATTTTCATTCAACATCAAATAAATTTCCATATCGATTTCCCAAAGATTTATTTTCCAATACCAAATCAATTATCAATTGGATTTCAAACAAATTTATCACTTTAAAAAAAATTCTTTTATTCTTCCAAACCATCTAAAATTCCATTTTAAATAAATTTCGCAACTTTCGAATAATACTATTCAAAATCCATTTATAAAAATCTTTTCCCATATTTTGGAATTTTATTCAATATAATTCAAAAACAAAACTTTATCTTTTTCAAACTTCTTTTAAATTAATCCAATTCTTTCAAAAGGAATTTACTAAAAATTCCAACTTTAATTTCAAAAATCCAATTTATTTATCTCTGGTATCCAACGATACCAAAAATACATTCGGCTAAATTATAGCCTTCACACATTCAATCGCAAATATAATCATTCACAGATTATAAGTAAATTATCACACAGCATATGAAACGAATTCACACAGTATATATGAAACAAATTCATACAATTTGAGGAATCCAGTTGGATCCCTCCAACCTGTTTCCCTGCATCCACAGATGTTAGCACAATACCAATTCCACTTCGAGGTGGAATATCGCGGTATATGGGATTTATAAAATATCATCTGTTATTATGCGGCGCATAGGGTCTCATCCGCTATATAATGCGGGAAATCAACAACTCCAATATATACATATTCCAATATATATATATATATATTGCTATATACTACTATATATATACTATCATTCAAGCACACAATCAACACAATCAATAATTTTAAATATAACTATTTAAAATTAAACAAACCCTTTGTTTGAGTGAGAAGATCTCACCTTAGCTTTTATGTATGCAATCATTTCCAATCCAGCTTGTTTTCACGATTTGTAAACCTTGTATAAACATTACATCTTCTATAAATATTTGAAATAATCCAATAATTTATTTTTACCATCTAATAAATTCTAATTAACTAGTTTTAAAATAAACACTTGCCTAATATTTTCAGTTTGCAACTAAAATAGTTTAATTCACCATTAAATTTATAAAAAGAGATTACCAGTACATATTTTAAAATAATCAGTAAGTTACAGTGGGTGAATTTTTCTTAGTGCTTATGTATAAATATATGTATTAGATTAAATTAAATTAAGAGCAGAACTGTTTACGTCTTACTGCAAATATTTTTTTTTCTTTTTCAAATTCATTTCCTTTCGAATTAAAATACAAATTCAAAATTTAAAAACAGACAAAGAAGCCATACCCAAAGTTTGGCCCCAGACCAGCACTGCCTCACCTTTAAGTACCCATAACCAATCGCGACTCGACAATGAGGATCGCAAACCCCCATGACATGGTCGGAGCTGCCTCTCCCACCGCGACGTCGATAACCATCTCCAATTCCCCTAAATTCCACGCGAAACCCAGATCGAAACCCTCCCATCGAGTCGCCGCCTCGCCTGACGTCGCGACGAAGTCGCCACGCGCGCCACCTGCGACCCCAATCGCCACCTATCGAACTCGCGAATCGCCGCTCCCCTCATGTTGTAACGCACACGAGCGCGAGCGACCTTGCTTTCAAACGAAGACGTGGCCCCACCGGTTTGCGACCACGTGAGCAACTCGCGATCGAAGCTCAGACTTGATTTGATTAGTAGATGATTTTATTTGAAATTGGAGGCGGCCATTTTTTTCTTTGAATTTTTTTTTCTTTCTGAACGAACTGATCTCGTATGAGATTTGTAAAGAAATGGGGAGACAAGAGGAAATGTTAACGTGTAGAGAAAGGCTGCCGTGCTTCAGAGGTGCAGAGAAAAGTTTTGATGTGAGGGAATTTCAACCGAAGTCAACTAGGATAAATTATTCAATTTAAATTCAAATTCGAATCGACTCGAAAACGAAGTCAAAAATTTCGACTTCCTATCAAGGCATGCCGCTAGGCGTTCGTAATGTTATAAGCCTATTCCGAACACAATGGAAAAGGTTCCGAGTCCAAATTCGATCGTATGGAGAAGATAGCTTTTTGGACCAGTTAAAATATTAAATTTCCGATTTAATTTCAGCGCGTTTGCTTATCGCACGCTCACACAACAACTCCAAACATTACAAAAATTGAAATCCGATAATAATACAATATTACGGATCCAATGAAACTAGTTTCGTCGAATTCCGAGACTGTGCCACGGAACGCTATTTCAAATATCAATTTAAACAACAAAATTTCAAAACTGAACAAAACAGTTTCAAATTCAATTCTGAAGCTTTTATTATCTTCAATGTCATAAATATAAATTTTCAAAGCCTTCAGATTATTTTTAATCAGCTTAAAACTGAAGATACAAATTTTTACCCAGATTCAATAGTTAAATTCAATAATTTAAATCGCCAAATTCACTTTGATATTCGAATTTCAAATTAAATTATCATTCGAATATTTAAAATCAATTAAATATTCACATTTTAAATGTCAAAAATTCAGGGTCGTAACATATTAAATCCATAAATGTACAAACTTATGTCATATATGTACAAAACAAAATGATCAAAATCCATCAAAAACAGAGCCATACCTACTCATCATCCTCGTCGTCGTCCCCCGACATTGTCCCATGCTTAGCTAAGTATGCCGCAATATGCTCATCTAGCTGTTGTGCCAACGCCCCACTCTTTCGTCAGTCATTGATCTCCGCTAGCTGTTGTTTCAATTGAGCCATCTCTTCTTCAGGCTGAGATCTCCTGTAGGATGATTGGATCGTCATGGCCTGTAAATTATTGATAGCGGGTTATAATTTATGCTCAATATTAAATATTGCTTATATATTAGTCACTAAAGCATTTTACCTCATGATATTCAAAACCGTAGCGCCTATTTCGCGAAGGAGGGTCAATCAAAGCATCCCATATACTGTTTGACTTCTCCAAGGTCAACTGACGGCCAGTGGATTGCGCCACTCGAGCATGCCCTATGTCATATCTTGCCTGCGATCATGAACAAATTTTGCCATAATAAATATATAATTTAGAAGTTTTGAAGTTTGAAGTAAAAAAAATTAAGCATGTTTACCATTATTGATTCAGATTTATCATCTGTCCAGGTATATGACACATTGTCTTCCTCATCTCTCTGCTCGACAGCATGCGTCATTGTGAAGACCTTAGCCATTGTAGGCTCACGATTTAGCTTCCTTCGCTGTTACAAATATGATTAATGAACAATGTTAACGAACAATGTTACAAATATGATTAAATAATGTTACATCTGTTTACAAATGTAATTGTTAAACTTACCAACTCCGCGCGATGTTGGTGAAAGGATTTAGTCCACCATGGTGCAAAGTAGGATTTTTATTCCTGTTTGCACGGTTTCATGCTGATAGTTCCTATGGATTTATAGACATGTTTAATTAATTTAATGCAACTAATATACAAAATTTAAACAAATTTTAATATCAATATGAAATTAAATAACTTACTTTCATTTTGGGGGTTTCCCACAGCTGGAGAAATTCGACCCAAGCATCAACGCTCATCCACGACGGTTTCTTTCTCGCGTTCTTTTCTTTGGAGAGCGTACCCCTATAATTTTTCTGCATCCTTTAGTTTCAGTGATTTGCAAATACATCCATATCCTACGGATCGACACGGATGGCGGCCTGTATATGGAAATTAATTAGAATTATGTACATTATATTATTTTACAACCGAATTATAAATTTATACTTACCATCAAGTCGGCCCATATAGCGTTCTTAACATGGTTTGGGATGTCATCCCTATGAGGCCAGCATCCGGACATCCTACCCATATAGGCCTTCCTGGATACCTGTAGGATGTAGTCCGAAGGCTCCACTTCAAAACCCTGCATAAATTTTAATGTAGGAATTTAATTAGTATAATTTTAAATATTAAAACAAGCAATAAATTTGATACTTACCCTGCGCTCTTAGGAACAACCTTTGCCAATGGACGTACATCTGACGCTATGCCGCTGGCACCGGCGCTAGGAGAAGGAGAAGGCTGTGAAGGCTGAGATCTGCTGCCATGTCTCCTAAAAGGCATATCTACTACAAACAAATCATTTCATATAGTGATAAAAATATATCATGTCATAGAATTTAAAAAACAGAACAATACATAGCTCACAACATAGTCATCAATATTAACATATAACATTGACAACTCAGAATATTCAATATACAACAATCGATACATAGCTCACAACATAGTCATCATTGTTAACATATAACATCGAAAACTCATAATACACAATGCACAACAACCGATACATAGCTCACAACATAGTCATCATTTAGAATTATCACACTTCGTCATTTTCTGATTCAGACTCGGTCTCGTACTCTATGTCATTTTCTTCTGTGCTCTCAAAGGCTTCTATTAATTCATTTGATTCATCATTCAACAACCCTACATCAATATCACCAGTTATTACTATTTCATCATTTGGCTTAAGATCCGCTTGATACGCTGCTTCGTCTGGAATATTAATTCCATCTAATGTAAATCTTGCCTTTGTTTTAAAAACAGTCGACCAATCTGCTTTATCTCTTTTTAAGGATGGATACAGAGCAAAATAAACTTGTAATGCTTACTTGGCTAGTACGAAAGGATCATACTTATAATAATGTGAGGTATGCTTTATTTCAATAAGCTTATATCTTTGTGCACGTTGATTCTAGAATCAGGAACATTGCTAAACCAATTACATTTGAATAAAAAAACTTTTTCTGCGGGTTGCATATAATATGTCAATTCTAAAACCTGTGTTAAGACACCATAAAAATATTTTATATGCTCATCCGGATCATTACTACCTTTGACAAATACACCGCTGTTATATGTTAATTTGTCAGCACCATAATATATGGTGTTGAATTTAAATCCATTAACGAAGAATATTGGATTAGTCTTGACATTTCTTTTTGGTCCGAGTGCAAGATGTTGCAATCCTTCATCAACGATAGAGTTTCTTGGATTATAAACGTAGTTCGAAAACCATTTAGCAAAGTCTTTACTGAGATCTCCAGATGGTTGCCGTGATTCGTATATACTGCGAACATATATGCAATATGTTCAATTATAAGTAACATGTAAGTGTAACTGAAATAAGTATGAATTTATTATTACCCAACAAATGGTGCAACTTCAGCACAATTAAGAAGAACATATGTGTGCGCTATATGGTAATCTCTATCGTCTAACCATATCTCCATACATTTTCCTGTAGGTCTGCCATGTTGTCTAAAAATAGATAACATTGCTTGAGAGGAATATTGTTCAATGGCTTCATCATTACGAGGAACACTTACAAATGATAAATTCACATGGTCACTGAAGTAATGAGAGAAAAAGAATGAAGCTTCTTCTTCAAGATATGATTTGCAAATCGACCCTTCAACTCGTGTTTTTTGTCTAACTTTTTTCTTCAAATGATTCAAGTACCTATTATAAAATTATTTCAATTCAATTTTTCTTATGTAAACCTATTAGAAAATTAATTCAATTCAATTTAGAATAACATAAATATTACGGATAGTCAGTATTACCTCTCAAATGGATACATCCATCCATATTGCACAGGACCTCGAAGAAGTGCTTCGGATGGAAGATGAATAGCTAAATGCTCCATTACATTAAAGAAACCTGGCGGAAATATTTTCTCCAATTTGCAGAGTAGTAAAGGGATTTATACTTCAAGTTTTTGTACACGGTCGACTTTTAACGTCGTCGAACAAAGCTGTTTATAAACATATTTAATTCTGTTATAACACTCCATACTTTTACGAGCAACAGTTCTTTAAAAACCACAGGTAATAAATATTCCATCATGATATGACAATCGTGACTTTTCATACCACTAAGTTTACTGTTTTTAAAGTCAACACATTTACGGAGATTAAAAGAAATCCCATCAGGACATCTTAGTCCTTCCACCCACTTTAGCATGAGTTTTACTTGCTTGCTGTCTAGTTCATAGCATGCTTTGGGTTTTTTTATTGTCATCGGGCTTCATATGAAGTTCGGGACGGTTACAAAAGTGTGCTATATCAAGTCTCGAATTCAAATCATCCTTAGTTTTGCCCTTTATTTTCATAAAAATATTAAACACGTTGTCAAATATACATTTTTTTCATTGTGCATCACGTCAATATTATGTCAGAGTAAGAGATCTTTCCAATATGGTAACTTCCAAAATATACTTTGTTTACACCAATTATGAATGTCCGATTTACTTGGAATTTCAGTCTGCACTCCTGTTTCATGTATTTTCGGATAGTCCATCACAATCTCATATATTTCTTCGCTTGACCAAACCTTTGGTGGTTGCATATTCTCTTCTCTATTAGCTTTAAAGTTTTTTTATCTCTTCTAAAAGTATGATTGGGATGGAGAAAACACCAATGATAATCAAATCATGAAATTTTCGTTCCATACCGTAAAGAAAATGCTCGTGTTTTTTCCATGCAATAAGGACAAGCTAGACGACCGACTGTACTCCAACCTGAAAGCATCCCATATGCAAGGAAATCGCTAATAGTCCATAACAAAGAAGCGAACATACGAAAATTCTTTTTCCTCGAAATATCGTATGTTTCAACTCCTTCATGCCATAGTGTTTTCAACTCCTCTATCAATGGTTGTAAATAAACATCGATTCCTTGTGCTGGATCATCAGGGCCAGGGACGACAACAGTCAGAAACATATATGGAGTTTTCATACATATCCATGGAGGTAAATTATATGGAGTAATGATAATAGGCCAAGATGAATATTTACTACCAAACTGAGAGAATGGTGAAAATCTATTCGTACATAAACCAAGTCTCACGTTACGACTCTCTGCAGCAAATGCAAGGTATATTTTATCGAAATGTTTCCATGCTTCTCCATTAGATGGATGTGTCAAAGTTCCCTCTTCCTGTGTTCTCACACTATGCCATCGCATATGACATACCGTAGCTGAAGACGCATATAACCTTTGAAGTCTAGGAGTGATGGGTAAATAATGCATTCTCTTGTATGGAACTTCCTTTCTTTTCTTTTTTCTTGGTTTGTATCTTTCCTCATTGCATATTTTGCGGTTTCTAAGGTTAATGCCATCTTTCCAATACAACATACACCTTTTATACATGTATCTATCATTTGGTATGGCAGACTGAAAGCCGACATAAGTGTTTTCACTTTATAATGACTATCACACATCAGATTATTAGGTGGCATATGTCATTTTGCAGCTTGTAAAGTGCTGTAAATCCAGCTTCTATAAAGTTGAATTTTGATTTTATAGTGATGTATTCGACGGTTACTGATAATTCGGTTCTACTTTTACAACCATCCCACAACGACCTCTTAGCAGCATCTAGTAAATCGTAAAAAAAATTCGCTCCCACATTCGGTTCTTCTTCGATGTTTACGTCTTAATTGTCAACTTGGACGGTATGGAACATTGATCGTGCTGCATCTTCCACCATATCTTCTATTGGGTTCGTCATAACATGACCGTCCTTTGACGCTACAGAATTAGGTGTAGGTGCAGCATGTTCTTCATGACGATCCCATAAATAATAATTTGGCACAAAACCAGATTTATACAAATGTACTTTAACTGTGTCTGGTTTCCAATGCTTCAAATTTTGGCACTTACTACAAGGGCATCGAAGTTCTTCGTTATTTCGATTATTAGATGTAGTGAATCTAATAAATTCGTGTACACCATTGTAGAAATGTTGCTTCACCGAACCTTTCATTCCAGTTCCGACTTTATACATCCAAGTACGGTCGAGAAAATAATCGAACATTGTACCTAATTTAAAAATATATGTTAATAATTTCCACAGCACTTCAACTCAATTCTCTTCTACGCATAACTTGCACACAAATGGTATATTGTTGTTGTATTTTCTAAAATAAAGTAAAGTCAATTAGAACTAAAGGCTTCACACATCACACTTCTATCTAATTTCGACAGCACTTTACTTCTCTTCTACGCATAACTTAGCATCCAAGGGGTATATTTTTGTTGTTGTATTTTCTAAACCAAATTAAAACCTTTTGGAACTAAAGTCTTTAATTTTTTAGCGTCAATTATTTGTTGAAATAATATTTAATGCTTACTTTCAAATCAACATTATATTCATTTCTTAATTTTTTTACAAAATCAATTTTAGTAGAACATTTGTTGTTATATTTGTTTCTTCATTTTTTTACAAATTTTATTTTAGTACAATAGTAGTTGTTGTAATATTCATTTCTTAATTTTTATTACAAAATCGATTTTAGCAAGATATTTAATGTTATTATATTCATTTCTTCATTTTTAACAAAATCGATTTTAGTAGAATATTTATTGTTGTTATATTCGTTTCTTAGTTTTTTCAAAAATTGATTTTAGCTTGATATTTCTTAATGCTGCTCATTTCAAAATTATATAATTCAATCAACTATTTAAATCGCCTACTTTATACTTTTGGAATTTTAAAACGTATTTTAAACTTCAGTTAACAATTTAGATTTTTTTATCGATTTTGTAAACGACAATTAGATGTTAGCACTTGTAATAAATTAAATTAATTTTATTTATATACTAATTTAACCGTACCAATCTAGCAATATATTAATCATTAATTATACACTAATTTTTGCGTAAACTATAACAAACATTATTCTAAACTATAACAAACATTCATGTAAAATCAACAATAAGCATATTAATCAATAATTATGGACTAATTTTCGGATTTTAAATTAACCCTAATTTTTAACTACAAAGTAAACAATCAAACCACTAATTAATATCTCCAAAATCAACTAATACACTATATATTAACATAACTAATATGCAATAATCATCAATTACAAATCCATATTCAACTAATTTTTTAATTAGAAATCACATCCCAAAATCAACTTAGGACACACTATTATCAACTCATACCAAATAATCATCAATTTCAGATCCATAATCCACAAATTTTCAAAATTAGGGTTTTATAATCATACCTAAATTATAAGCTGGAATTGGCGGAGGAGAGACCGGAAGGAGCAACGGTAGGCGGTGGCAGTAGAGGGTGGCGCGACGGCAGGTGGGAAGGAGAATGGAGCGGCAGATTTTGAGAATTTGGAGGGAATTTGTGAAATGTTTTGTTCGCGGGCTGCTGTCTGTATATACCAGTGTTTTGAAAACCCGACCCAGCCTCGGTTCGACCTCGAATAACCCTGAACCTTGGATGATCACGGTTCGGAACTCAATCAGACCTTAGTCATGCGTGAACCCCGGTCGAACCTTCAAACCGGCGGTCCAACCATTAATTTTATCCGGTTGAACCGCGGTTCTTTTAATTTTTTCTATTTTCTCATCCTATAATTCTCTCTCATTTTCATCTTTTGTATTTCTTTGAAAAAAACAAGTAAATCTATATTTCAAAAATCATAATCGTACTAAAATCTAAACTACAAATTCCATCATTTGGCTCTTTGCTGCTGCAAACTCCTCTAATAGCACTATGAATAAAACCATGTTGCAGGTTCATGTTATTTTATTATTAATATGTAGGTGTCAACTATTATATACATGTTAACTTTAATGTGTGATTGAGGTTAAAACCATGATGAAATGTTCAAGTTTATGTTATTGTGGTATTTATACGATGTTTTCAACTATTATATATGAATTATTATCGGTCTGTATGTTTAAGATCATATTATATGAGATATGTTGTGCTTGTGTTTGAGTAATAATATGTGTTTGGTATTTTTTATGACATGAGTCAATATCATGTATTAAACAACATGAGTTTATAATTTTCAATTTGGAATGTACAAATCGTTAAAAAAATAAAAATGCAAGGTTTCAGCGGTTCGACCGGTCCGACCATCAAAACCTTGAACCTTGAGATACAACGGTCCGACTTACGGTTCGGTTTTCAAAACATTGGTATATACAGACTAGGCAACGACTAGCGTCGGCCGTTTTTTTTAGTCGACACTAGTTGTCGCTAACTTCCGCCACTAAGTGAAGCCTGTTTTGTATTGCTTCCATCTAACAATTCAACGATATAGAAGGTTGTCTAAATTGTGTTTTGAATGAAGCCATACTGATGCTTGTAGACAAACTCAATCAAATGGATATAGTTCTAAAAACCATCAAAATCGAAAACCACATAACCAAACAATTCTTCAACAACCTTTTTCACTATTTTCATCCGTCCATGATGTAATAATCCTCGTTCCTACTCTATTCTGTAATACGGAATGAGCCTCACTACTGAAATTTCGCTTCACTAACCTAACCCTAAACCTATAAATCATAACTCATCCGCATGGAACAACATATAGTAAATACATACATGTAAAATATGAACAAATAAACATGTATAAGCAGCCAACTACCAAAGTCATACATGATGTATATCAAGGTACATTAGTATAAACAAAAACTATCTTAGTAGTCACAAGCCGATCATATAGCTTTATCAAACACAACAGGGAACATAAAAGCATATACCATAATATATAGGCAGGGCTAGTCCAAAGACTTGGGTTGCCTTAGGAGAGATTTTATGTGTGCCTTGTTTTATTTTTTACATCAGATTTAGTGTCTCGCTGAATAAGATATTCATCAAAAGTAAAATTAAAAATGAAAATAACAAATTTAGTGTTGGCTTCTCGACAAACTTATAAATAGTGCTTGAGATGTCAGTCAGTTGGTATGTTATCAAATCAAGAACCGCTTCATTCGGTTGCCGATATCTAAATGGGTTAAAAGAGGAGCGTGAAAATGCTTGATATATTTTTGACCAAGCTGGTATAGTCAGTCGATAAGAAAAAAATTGATCAATGACATGAGAAAAGCTTTACATCACTACAAGATAATGTTTTATTAATAGCAAGCGAGGATTGCACGAAAACTTGACTTGCTATAGTTATGTATGTTAGCGATCATTCAGGATAAAACATAGTTTGTGTTCACGCAACCTTTAACCTAAACGAAAATTTGGCGGTGATATTTTATGTTTCCCTCTTTATTCCTAAGCCGTCAAATATTCCTTTTCCCTTCGCTTCCAAATTTCAAAAAATAGCCTCTACGAATCTCCTCTCCACTCACACGAATCGCCTTCAATCGCGAATCATTCCTCAGTTTGAAAGCTCGATTCCGCCACCCGCTCTATTCTTCAAAGCTCGCCGAGACATTCGTTTACGAAGCCAATTCCTCCACGAAGCTAAAACGCGAATCTCGATGAAGCTAAAGCGCGTTTCCTCAAGGCATCTTAAGCATGATTCTGCAGCTCGACCGAAGCATGATTTCAACTCGCGAACTTGACTTTAGGTATATTTTTCAATTTCTATTTTTTTAACTGTACATTTAATGCTTGAATTAAAGTTTTCTGAATGGTTTGAAAAATCTTTGGTGAAGAGAGTATTATATAAAAGTGATGTACATGAAAATGAGTTAGAAAGTTTGCTGTTTATTATTTATAGGTTTTGATTTTGGCTTGGCTGGTGATTATTTTCCTTGTTTGCAAATTAAATAATGTTATTTAGTTGATTACAAACTAGTCTTCCGTTGAAGCAAATTAGTTTTTCACTGGCAGGTGCCTACAAATTGGTTTTCTATTGAAGCTAAAAGAAAACAAGATGTAAAGTAATTTGATTTGCAATATTTGTGCAAGTAATGCAGCTATACGATTAATGATGCTACCTTTTTGACAATGGATTTAAAGTTTATGTTTAGTCATTTTAATAAGTTCACCGCGGTAATAAACCAAGGTTAATGTTTGTGAGATGATAATCTTCAACAATGCATTTGATTCTAGTCATTTGAAACCCAAAATTAGGCACTTAACAACTTATATTTTATTTCTCCTTTTAAACAATTTTCTTTAATATATATAGGGCATTGTTATTGGCACTCCAAAATTTGTTAAGGAGTTCGACGGGGGTCTGCCGAGTTTAGACCTTAAATTCGGCAGACCCCTCCGAATTTAAGCTTGAAATTCGACCATCCTCCACCGAACGTAGTGTAAAATGTTGGTTTGGCTTGGTTCGGCAGGGGAATGTTGAATTTCATGTTTTTTGTTGTCCTCCTCTTAACAAATTCTGTAGTGTCAATAACATCACCCTATATATGTGTGTGTATATATATATATATATATATATATATAAGGTCCAAGACTTTCCTTAGTGGGTTGCTTAGTTACTAGTCCAGCCATATTTGGTAATTCGAACAAAGAAAGTTAGAAGATGGTTTAAGCCATTTTAGAAATTTGCTTGTTTGAGTCTAATGGATGTTCTCCTTTTAATTTTATTGGTTTTTTTAGTCGGTAGTTTCATTGAGTTGGTAATGTATTTGTTTATTTATATATATTATTATTGCAAATGAATTCTTTGATGATACTGGATATCAGATATACTAGCACGGATGAGAACGCATGTATTATTAGCTATCAGTTTGTATCGCTTTTCTTAGTAAAAAGAGAAAATGAAATGAATATACTATAAGCTGTAATGAACTAAATGTTGGAGATTTCTTAGGCTTAATTACTCAAGAACAAGTACAGTTTCTCCTTAAAAAAACAAACACATACACAAACTACGCTACAAGAATGACATCCAGAACCACAAGAAAGACACATATAGCTCTGGCAAATATAAATACAGTCTTTACAAAGGAGACTCTACCGAAAATTTCTGAGAAATCCGACATTTAGAAATTACAAAATATATATCATATGAGAAATTAGAAAGTCGTTAGTTGAATTTATTTGAAATAGTAGCATACGATAAGTTGTGTTGGAATGTGAGAGTCACATAAAGGAGTGGTGTAAGTTTGGTTTGATAGAAGTTTGTAAAATACAAAGAAAATAGTATGAGATGTATATATATGGCATCTCACTATAAGAAATTGCGAGGACGCAATTTTTGTAAGGAAGGGAGTCTGTAACAACCCAGATTTTTTTGCCGTGTAAATAAGTAAATTAATTAGAATAAAAATTGTTTGGATTCGATGATTAATAATTAATATTTTGGAAATAAGTTTTAGTTAGCTAAATTCTATTTAATATGGAATTTTTATTGGATAAATCGAATTACATTCTTTTCAAATAATAATAAATTGAATTGAATAAATTGTTTTAATTGAATACAATTATTTTTATTAGTATAAATAATTGTTTTGTAATCAAAATAGTGGAAATTAAATAAAAGAGTATTGAAATAAACTGAAATTGTGTAGTTAGTGAAATATAATTACACAACGAAGTATAAATTGATTAAGATCAAATAATCATACGAGTAATGTTAGAGTTGTCGAGAAGGTAGGTATCAAACTTATTTATATTTGATTCAATTATTTTTTCGTCATACAAATTATTGAAGCACATAATAAAAAAACCTCTTTGTTTAATTGATAGAGTACAAATTCTATGGAAAATAGTAAATGCAAGCTGATCGATTGGTCAAGAAAGAGAGAAATAGTTGCATTAGGTTGTGTTCTTCAACCGATCCAACTTCAATGGTTCATTGTGTTCCTTTGGGGAAAAATGCAACTAAAGTTTGGGTAGATATTGTAAAAATTCCAAAAGCACGTCTATGGAGAACAACGTCTGATTTAGAAGTCATTAAAGATGCTCTTGGTACTACGATAGCTTGGCCTGCTGTGAATTATAATGGAATCAATTTCTAGTAAGTATAATTCAAACTTTGTTTAGATATGAGACTTTTTGATTTGGTTGAATACTATCTATTTCTTATTCGCTTTTCGAACATGCTTGTGTGATACGATCACCATGATTGGGCCTAATACCCCAAAGCTAGCGTTAGGTTGGTTATATGCTTATAGCTCCTCACGACGAATAAAGACACAACATTGCAATAATATACCTTCAATTCGTACATCTTCTTCACATTATAAATCTACCCACCTCATAACCTGATATCCCTTTGACCTCAATAAAACTTCCGCTTGTTAGCACAGTTTTTGATGGTTGGTAGAAGGTGATTACAGATGAGGTGTGGTTAAAGGAATTGAATGGAGATTGGGAATAGTGCAAGCTTACTGGAGAGCAAGCTTGCAACACCAGAAAGCTTGCATATGGTGCAAGCTTGCTGGTGCAAGCTTGCACCAAGCAAGCTTGCTCCAGCAAGCCTGCACAAGGCAAGCTTGCACCAGGCAAGCTTGCTGGTGCAAGCCTGCACCAGGTAAGTTTGCTCCAACAAGCCTGCACAAGGAAAGCTTGCTAGTGCAAGCTTTTTTTTTGAACTTTATAATATGAAAAGCTTTTTATTTTTAATAGGTATGAACACGTTAGTAAATTTGAGGTTTGAATAGCCTCAGCCATATTTGTATCATTAGTAAATGTTATATATTTTTATTAAAGTGAACATGGTAAATGTTCACACTTGATAGTTTCTTTTCTATTGAGATTCCCCACTTTAACCGCTACATTATATTATATATATGTCTACGTATAACTTAACAAGCAATTTGGAAACAATAGCTTACTTAATTGTGCGGTCCTCTTTGGTTGTGACACTATGGTATAAGGCACCTGGAATCGTCTTAGGTACTCGCCAGCATTCTACTCCTGTAATGGTGAAACGAAACATTCTTGAACTTAATGAGGAATACGAGTATCATTTCCCATATTACAATTTGTTACATTTGAACAATACAAGATTATGAATCAATTTAGCAATAATCATAATGTTAAGTGAATTGAATAACATTTGTTCACAAGAAACTACCATTTTTAATCATTTAATATAATTGCATCAAAACAAGGAATATTTATTAATACGTTACTTATGCAACAGCTTTACAACCATGATATATTTAAATGTAGTTTTTGTTGAATCTGTAGGGAAGTTAAGCCATAAAAATAGTTTTAAAAACTTTATTAAAAAACATTGGAATTGCGATCGTTCTTTGATGACGAAGTAACCGGGAGTTATTTTGAGTCAATAACTAATCATTTTTCTCTCAAATAAGCTTTCTCCATTTTAAAGTTTAAGTTAAATACTAAAAGTATCTTTGAATTGCAGCCTGTGATAATACTAACGCTTCTGCCATTTTAGTGGCTGTTATAATCCTATGCTTTACGGGCTGCTATATCATATTATAAAATGCTGCTATTCCTACTAAGTACTTTTTGGGAGATTCGTTTATTTCTTTAAATCCTATATTGGTATTTGAGTTTTTGGAAGTGATTGTTTTCTAATTTTTATTTGAGTATGTGGTATATCTATGGGATGTTGTTGAAATGGTGAACCAACAACCTTTTTTCCCCGTGGTCCCTGAGATCAATGAGCTGTTCAAAATATTGTCATGGACAATAATATGTATGTATGCCCAATCAAAGAGGGACTTTAGTAATATATAATGTATCAAAGGTCCCATGTACTCAAATCCTACATTGAAATTTAATGTACAAACCACGAAATGATGATACTCAGTTATAACAATAAGTCCATTAACCTGCTAAGCAAGAATCTAGACGTCCATCGTCTGTTTACATAAAGGAAAATCAATGTCATCATCGTAACATATTTAGAACACCAGATGAACTACAAATATTATATATTTCTGATATTTTGTCCAAATCAGGCTAAAGTATATAAACATATGAACATCAATTACAAAAGATTCAATTACAAATACCCTGTTAGACATTCAATACAAATAGTCAATTACTGAAACTATAAAACATTTACCATCTTTACTGAGTCTATTTTCTATAACAAAGAAGACAAGCTTGCCCTCCTACTTCCCTTGGAGATGTAGCCATCACATTGTTCTGCTCTTCACAAGTTTGTAGCCGTCGCATCTTTATTGAGATGCAGCTGTCACAAGTTTGCATGAAATAACAAGTCTATTTGAAATAACTAGTCTTGTCTGAGTTGCTTGTCTACTTTGAGTTAACCTTTGTGGATGTTTCTTAGTTATTTTGAGTGATTAATTCATAAATTTTCTGTTTGAAACCATGATGTTTAGTACTTATACATTTCTACATTTATGACTAACATACGCATATATGTGCTTCTTTTTGACAGGTTTTGTATGATGCTTTTGAGATTGCTACATGATGTCGCACTCTTTCTCCTTCAAATGGGTCATGCTTGCATCAATGTATTGTCTATCGACGTTCATACATCTTTGTTTTTAGTATGTACCATTTTGCTTAGCTACAGTTGTATGTATTGTTACTTTTGGTCACAAATATTTATATGCTTAATACTCCATGTATGAAATATTATGAATATATATATTTTGTGGTTTTGCTTAGCTCCATGTTGGTGCGTTTGAGTTGAATGGGGTTGATTAATTATAATTAATAATATTTAGTAATTTAAATTTAAATTTTTATAAATTTCTAAAATTAATAACGTGTGCAAATGAGGTCCGTTTGAGATGCAGTTTTTTGTGCTAAGATAGTATCAAAGTGCTTTACATTATGGAGTTCGTTTGAACTGAATTCAAAGAATTTATACAATCTAATCAATCAATTAATTTACTTTTTAAAATTATTGATACATATTATTTATTAAAAATAAATGATTAATTAATTAAATATAACTCAATTTTATTTTAAAATATACATTTCATATACTCCGCTCAGATTCTCCATTCGCAGCACACAAATGCATTCTTTGTTTATCCGACATTCTCCATTAAAATGCCCGCCCAAATTCTCTGCTTAGATTCTCCGCTCGCTTCACAAAGAACAGACCCTTATTTCCTGTTTAGTGGTTTTGAATGGTTTGTTAATTACATGGCTGAGGAAGTAGAGGTGGCTGTTTGTATTTATTTTATTGAGTTTCAACACTCCAGCGCGTTCCATGTATGCGCGCTTTATTGTGTATGATGTCATAACCTTATAAAGCTTCCAATGTGCCAGCGTCCCGATTGAACATCCCTTCATTGACTCCCAACGAGCACATACTTGATCTAAGCAACACATATTTGTGACAATAGAAATTCTTGATGTTACGTGCCACCAATCTCATATATACACCACGTTATGCGCCATATTTCTTACGATGTGGGACTTATCTGTCCAACTCATGCACCCACAATGCCAGCCCCATTTAACAATCTCCACCTTGGCGAGCATTTCCTCAAACCTTCTTTAGAGCATACTGAAGAAGTTCTGTAGTTAGGCTAGGGTGCTTCCACTCCTTTCCCCAATTATCTTCTTTTATCAAATCTTAACCTTAAGACGAGTACTTCCACTCAAGTCATCTTGGAGATATTGAGTCCTCAACACAGTAGAGGAGGGTTGTGTATCCATGAGTCCTCTTCTAGTAGTGGGATCGGGCTACTTCACCATGTCTCCACCTTAATGAGTCATTCTTCTTTGCTCAAGCCTTAAGGAGTCATGCTTCGATCACTCTTGCATCATCTAATGGTCCATCAAACCATTGGCTCTGATATTATGTTGAGTTTCGGCATTCCAGTGCATCCCAATGTATGTGCGCTTCGTTATGTGTGATGGCACCACCTAACGAAGCTTCCAATATGTCAACATCCCGATTGAACATCCCTTCATCGTCTCCTAACAAGCACATACTTGGTCTTGCCAACACTTACCTGTAACAAAAGGAATTTCTAAAGTTACGTGGAACCAATCCCATATATATACCACATTCTACGTCATATTTCTTATGATGTGGGCATTATCCGTCCAACCCACGCATCCACAATGCGAGCCACACTAGCATATTTTTCTTGATGGAAATTTTGTGAAAATATTGTTTTGTTTGGTCCGAACAAGATACCATAATTTATACCATATTTATTAAAGTTGGATTTCACTCAAGATTTTTTTTCCTTCCATAATTCTAAAATTTAAATACTCAACTCTTCTTGATTAAATATTTTCAAGAAGTCACAAGTTAAAATCGGACAAATCACACTTGCATATATCTAATATGTTTTAGAATAACTATGCTTTTCTTGGTTCACATTATTCTCAAATATCCAAGTTTAAATCCAAACTTAAATTTTCTAATTTGTTTTAGAGTCACATAACTCGTTTAAAAATCATTGTTTTTTCCATGTTAAGTTTTTTCTTATGAAATTTTATCAAAATCCAAACTCAAATATTATGACCTTATATTTTGTATCTATTTTGAATGAATAAGCATGAACTTTACCCCATGATCTTTGCTCGATTGGTTCTATTCTTTGAAATATTAAGTTTATCTAAATTCAACAACCGATAGGATCATATTTTCTATAGTTCTTTTTAAGGAAATTTTTTAAATTTAGGCAAGTGTTTAAAACTAATAATAAATTTAGCCACTTTTAAAACTTATTACAAATATATGTTGTTTCTGCCACGTTGCTATCGAGTTAGCATTCTTACTTGGAGCAATTCGAAAATGCGACTTAAGATTTTTTTCCTTCAAGTTTTAGATTAGCGCGATTTTAAATGGAGCCAACATGAATTGTTGGAAAAAAAATTTCCTCCTCTTGGCTCCATTTGAAATGGAGCCAATAGGAATAATAATTTTCGTTGGCTCCATTTGAAATCGTGCCAATATAAAACTTAAAAAAAACCTTTAGATGCATTTTCAAATCGTGCCAATAAAGAATGCTGACTCAGCGCCAATGTGGCAGAAACATGCCTATATTTGTAATAAACTTTCAAAGTGGCCTAACTTTGTTATTATTTTTGAAAATTGTGCTAAATTTAAAATTTTCCATTTATTTTAAATAATTAAGCTTGACCAATGTTTGAATTCCATTGACCTAAAGTAAACTATAATATTTAAATAACAAATATTAATACAAAAACATAATGATTGTTTACTGCAAATTTTCCATCATCTTAGAATAGACCCAAACTAATGAAGTGGACTACAGAATGATGAAGGAATGAGTCAAAGAGCTTGAAAGATGTCAAGATTGAAGAAATCAAAGATTTCGTTAAGTTACAAAACACGTTGGTATCCACATGATCATGTTGATACCGACATCATTATATCAACATGATTTGAGACCATCAAGAATGATAAAAGGAAGGATGATGCCGAATTCGACTAAGCTTTAGATTAAAAAAAATATCGGTATCGACATGATTTAGTTGACATCGATACGATTTTAGATCTTGATTTGGCTACCTTGGAGGCTTAGTACTCGAGCTATGAAGAAAAAATAAAGTTTTAACACATAAAATCCCATTGGTACTTAGGTGATCATGTTGGCACCAACATGATTGGCTTCTTTAGGAAACGTGCACAACGACCTATTCTTTATGCTGGAACTTCAAATCTTGGAATGTTAACTCGTTCAAACCTGGAATGGAAAAATTCGTACCGGGTCTCGTCTATAAATAACAACCTACCTTCAGTTGGAAAGGAAATTGGATCTTGTTCTTCTGCCTCATAAGACTTTGAGTAAACCGAGATCTGCTAGTTTGTAGTCAAAAAATTAACTGTAGTTTGTGTGTTCTGGAGAGAACTCATTAATAAAATACATCTAAGTGGACGTAGGTCAAAGATTTTGCTGAAGCAAAAATTAAAATTTTCCTTCTTTTTTATTGGATTTCTTCATTTCTACATTTTTCCAATTCATTTTTGGCTAATGTGGAGTGTCATGCTAATTTTTTATGCAACAATGATCATGAAATCTACATATCTATTTGACTTGGAGTAATGATTTTCATTTTAAGCTCTTTTCTTGATGCACTTTACATTAAAGGTAAAACCATATAAATTCAGCTACTAATGCCATTTTTCTAATACATAATATGTAAAGTGCACCCATTTTATATCAAATATGGAAACATAAAGTTTAATGAACTTACATAATACTATACATTATAAAAATTAGATCTAGCCTGATTTATTCATTTTCTTGTAATTTTAGAAAAATAACCGAGCTTCCCAATGTTCCAAGAAAATTCATTCTCTCTATTAAAAAACATAAATAAATGATTAATACGCAAGATTCATTAATTCATTTTTTTAATCCTTGGATGAATTTCTTCCCAATCATTCTTTTCTTATTTCTACTAACAATTATTTTATAATTTCTACGCTACTTATTTCACTTTTTCGTTCATTCCTTTGTTTCACAAAATATACAAGATAACTTGGATATAAACATCCAAATTGAAATCAATTCTTCATTTTTTATCAACGAAATTAAGTATCGATTGATCGTCGTTCCTTCAGCAAGAACTTGCGAATCTTCTTCTTGTATCATCTTTACCTTTGGAATTCCAAATTTCCCTTAACATTTTTAACTAGCAATTATTATTTTTCTTACTTAAATTTTCATTTAAGTTGGGAACAAGCAGTTCTCTTTCATCTTCTTAATCAAGCATCTATTAATCTCTTTTGGATTCATTATTTCTGTTTTTTATCTATTCGCTTTAAGATGATTGCATCAAACATGACACATTTAACTTTTTTGGTTGCACCTTCGAGGAAAATTGTCTTTAACTAAAGAAAAAATAATTTTCAATCTGATAGAGTTAAGGGTGTACCCTAGGGTTAATTATGTAATTAGATTATATATCACAAGTCTTATAGTGAACCTTGTTTGAAATAAAGTAAGCTTTTGGCTTTATTATATATTAAATATATAGTTATATTAGGATATAAGTAATGTTTTAAACACAATAAATATATACATATAGAAAATCCTTACGAGAAGTATTTAATCCATCGCTATTACAAATGTGTTCATAACCGTGAATATTTAATTGTGTCAAATAAATACTTATCATTAAGCGCACCTAGTCATGATGTGCCGAGAATAAAATATCGGTACATCAATTGAGACTAGTATATGTAGCACTCTCCATACAATGTACCATGAATTACTCATGGTTATTTGTAGCATCAATGTGATAACCTGGATTTTTGAACATCCGGTAATTGGATAATTAACTGATTTTATTTGGTTAAACAAATAAAATTCCGATAATTTAAAGTATATCTGGATTGTATATATATATAAAACATAATACTTAAGTTAATATAAAAATAAACATACTAATATAAAGATATAAGTAATTTATAAATAAGGGGTTAAACATAAAATCCTTGTATTTAACATTTATAAGACCCTTATAACATGCAAAATACACTTGTAATAATAATATGATGTTTTGTACATTTGTAAGCCAAGGAAAATTTAATTTTGCAAGTGGCATACAACTTTCTTTTTAAAAATAAATCATATATATTAAAATGTTTAGAGAAATCTAATATTTTCAGATCAAATGTCTTCCCATTCTTCTTCTTTCATTTTCTAAAAAAAAAACTGAAAACCAAAATTAGAGGATGATCAAGCTAGCAACAACTTCATCAGTTTCAAGCTTCAGCAATGCTAGGATTTAATTCAAGGATCAATCAAAATCAACATCAAAACAAAAGAAGATCAAATTTAATACAGCAGTTCAATGATCAACATTCAAATTTCAGTTCAAAAGCAAGGCTCTGTTTTCTGTTCTAACCGTATAAAGGTGAGTAACATACATCTTAAAAATAGTTTTAAAATCTGGATTCCACTTTGATGCATGTATGAAAATCATGTTGTTAGCCTGAATACTTGGATTGAAATGAATGCATGTATGTATATAAGTGTTTAATGCCTGTGTATTGCCTGTGTATAAACAATATAGTCTCTGTTGTGTGATTACAGGCTTTTATTTCTAAATAAATTCAATATCTCATTATTGAATCATAGTTAGCTTTTGATTTGCAAATGAAAAGTGATTAAAATCATGCAATATCACTACTAAAAATAATTCTAGGAATTTATATTTAATGTTGTCTCGAAATTTTAGAAAGAACAGTGAAAATCTATATTTGGTCAAAAATTTATAAATTCAATTTTAAGGTTGGACTACATGATTGTATTCGTGATAAAAAATCATGATTTTTGATATGTATATCACGATTTTTAGTTTGATAATCAGTGGGTTTTCTCGAGTTGAACGGCTGGGTCAATTTGGGCGATTTTCGTTGATCAACGACGAATTGGGCGGCGTGTTTGGGCCTGAAGGTTAAGTAAGGGACGAGGATCATCAGGAAAATGGTGCTTGAATTTTTAGGCGATCAGAGTGGCTATGCGACGACAAAGAAGGGTTTAACATCCAGGTTGTGTCGTCGATCTTTCTGAAGAAATTACGACATGGGGACTTGATCGATGGCGATCGCGAGGTGCGATGTAGGAGATGGAGGTCGAGGCGGAGTTGCGGTGAGGACGGCGAGGTTTCTCGAGGCAGGGATCGTCGGAGATGGGTGGATTTCCGATGAAGTGGGTTTTCCAGGCTGTGGGTTTTAGTCGATTTCGATTCACGATCGAATCATGGTTTTGGGGTGATCGTGTTTGGTTGCGAGGGTCACCAGCGAAGTGTTGAGGTCGGCGTCGATGGTCGAAGCGCCGTTGGTCGCTGGAATAGGTGCACACGTGCACAGGCGTATCAATGGTGAAGGATGAATGTCGGGATCGGGTTTGCTATATTACAGCATGATAGGGGGTTCTCGCTTCGTGTTTGGTGGCGAACGGGAGACTCTTACCCCTACATGTCCCTTTGAGTTAGTATAAGGCCTCGGGTTGGTTGGGAGTCGAGAGGCTGGCCGTAAAAGCAAATTCGAGGTACCAGTGAAAGTCACGGTGGGTCTGGGATGGTTGCAAAGCCTACCGGTCGAATAAGCCGAAATGGAATAAATGATGTAACTTGGTCATTTAATCTAAGTAATAATACTTAGTTATGATTGTAAAATGTGTATTTGACTATCGCAAATTAAGAAATGGTAATAAGGTACGAGTTACCCCGGGTTTTAAAATAAGTATTGCATTAGTATTTCATGATAGATGGGTTTACTCACGCTAGTTTCCAGCCTGACCCGGGTGTTACTTTGATGTAATGCTCGGGTCAGACCGAGTATTACAGATTTTCAGGTAAGGACGTTCTGGAGCTCAAGAGGCGAGCTGGGTGGCAGGAATGTATGGAGCGTATTCCGCTGAGAGATATTATAGTTTATCTTGGACATGTTTTTTTTTATTGTCCAGTGTTGTGTAATGGTTGTTACTTTGATGTATTAAAGTGTAAATTTGCTGATACGGTTCTTCTTTGTATAACTGCTATTATTTGATATTATATTTTGATCCGCTGCGAATGTGAGAATCTAAGTTTTGTTTCTGTTTCTTCTTCTACCTCTTTTCTTCTTTTCCTAACTATTTGGAATTTTCGGGATCGAAAATTTCGGGTCGTTACAGTTGGTATCAGAGCCGAAGGTTAAGCGAGAACCTTGACTCTAGTGGGTTTACTCATTAAGGATAGGGTCAATAGTACCCTAAAATGAGTTGAGAGTATTATATATGAGAGCGTACTTGTTATTTTCTTATATAATGATTTTAAAATGGTTTTAAAATTGAATGATTTTTATATAAGTTTATCTTTTGATATATAAAGAAATAAATTTTCCTAATTATTAAATATATTAAAGAAATTGGTTGTTGAATCATTGGAATTAAATAAAATAATGAGAATTAAGTGGTAATAGTAATACAACCAAATTGAAATTGAATGAAGATAAGTTTGAAATGGATCCAAATCGAAATTAAAATCTTGAATTTGTAGAAGTGTTTTCAGAATAAAGATAATAATGAATTGGTTTCCAGATATGATAATCTTGATTATTATCATAAATGGTTGTTGTATTTAATAAAGAAATGTTGTAAATGATTAAGAAAAATGAAATGTTTTAGGGAAGTAAACTTTTAGGTGAGTATGACTTATAAATTGGAATTGAAGATAATTTAAAATTGTGAAGTTTTAAATCTAAGTTCAGAAAACTTGAAATTGTTTTAAAGGAATTTGTTTTGAAATTAAAAACCAAGAATGGTTTAAAATTTAAAGTATGACTTGAAGTGCAAATGAAATAAATATGTATATATGTGGGATATACATAAGGTCAAAGTTGATTGGAAGTAAACACTAAGTGTTGAGTTTTGAATTTTTCCAGAAATGTGATAAGTTTTTAAACTTAAGTGGGAAGTTTATTAATAAGAAGTTTAAAATTTGAAATGGAGAATTCAAATTTGAGTAAGGTTGATTGGATTCTGAAGATTTAATCATTTAAAAAGTTTTGAACTCTAATTTGAACTTTGAATAAGTTAAGTAAAGATACTTTAAAATGGAGTTTTGAAATTTGGACTCAGAATTAAAAGGTTTAAAAATTTTAAGTTGTTAATTTAAAAGTGAAGGTTGATTTGATTTAAAGGATTAAATCAACATTTAAAATTTTAACTCGAATTTATGAAATTCGAGATGGTTTTAAGTTGAGATTTGAATAAAATTTGTTCAAATTGAATTCGATTTGAATTAATTGAAATTGTGATTGAAGATGGATAAGCATAGAATTCAAATGGAAAATTTGAATTGAATTAATTTGAAGTGAAATTGAAGTTGTATAAATTTGAAATTCAAACTGGGTAAGATTGACTGGATTAAGTGAATTAAATTTAACTTAGGGGAAGTTAAATAAGAACAACCTGAATTGGAAATTGGTTGGAATGGAGTTTGGGAAATTTAACAGTTTGGCTCTGGACTATTTTCAAAATAAATTGTTTTAATGTAAACCTATTTTTCCAAGCTATTTACTATATATAACCTTTCTTTTCAAAACCAAACTATCTTATACTTAGTTTACAACTATTTTGAAACTAATTACTATTTTACAACTACTTACAAACTAATTACTATTTTATAACTATTTTGCAACTATCCAACTATTTTACAATTATTTAACCACTTTACAATTATTTTAAAATTACTTAACTATTTTACTACTATTTGCAACTAATAAATATTTTACAACTTCTTATCTATTTTAAAAAATTTCAAGCTATTTTCTTAATACAAGTTGGTCAGAGTGCAAACTATCTATAATTTAATACCAATTAAGATAAGAATTGAAGTGTTACCCAAATGGAAATTGGGAGCAATTATGAATGAGTGAATAGAAATCTAAATGAATGTGAAGTAAAAGAGAATTGCTTTAGCTAATAATCAATGATGATAAATACGTAGGATGTATGTATATTATTCTATTCGCATAGTGATTTGATCCAGATTCGAGCACAAAATTTCGAGACAGTATATCGATTCGAGTTGGGATTTTTCACTCGATTTTCAATGGCGAACCTGGATATGGATTTTTATTGGTTCTGGAAATTCTCTATCATAGTTATGGCTATGCAAGGAGAATGACGGTTTCTGATCAGGAAACCAGATCTGAGTCCGCACTAGAAAGTCGGGTGGACGATACTAGTTCGGAAAAGAAATTGTGTGATCGAGTGAGCGATCAGATTGATATTGCGTACGAATGATATGTGTACATTGTACGGGTTTGAATGAAATTAATATTGAAAATTTGTGGATAAAAACTGTAAATGATTTTGAAATGGAAGGGTATATTTTGAAAAATAAATGATGAAATAAAATGGGAGTTGAATATTTCTGTGATTAGAACTCATTTTATAGAAAAGTGATATGGTTAATTACTTTATAAAAGAGGAATCAAATTTGAATATTTTATTTGGAATAAACAAAGTTATATATCTTTGTTATATATGATAAACTCCCCTTGTTGAATCTATAGCCAGAAGAAAAGGGTTTTTGAAAGTATTTGAAGTATAAAAAGGGAATTTATACAAGTATGAAGTGATCCAAAGATTTTCAAAGTTATATATCTATATATATAAGGGATTTTATGAGAATGATTTTGGAGAAGGTTTTGGAACCTATGGATTTTGGAAAGGCTTTTGATTTTTGAGAAAAATCAGTTTTGGGAATTTGGAAAGCCAAGTTTGGAACTATCGATTTGGGATATCGATTTTATGTAAAGGAGATTTTGATATAAATCATAAAGGGTATGATTTGAAGATACTATAAGTATATAGTATAAAGTGTTTTGAGAATGGATTTGGGGAAAAAGGCGCTCCCTTGAAATGAACTTCTCAGGAGTGCCACAGGGTGGTACTGCCTTGAACCCTAAGGGGGGTTCTAAAGTTGATCCTGTGAGGAGTCCGAACAAACTAGTTCCTGAGGATTATGTGTAGTGGGTAGCAAAAGTCGAGGGCGCTGATGCCTACAGAGACATTGGATTATGCTATGACGACAGTGTAGCTCGATGTCACTGCGATCTACTATGGACCATAGCGGAAGTCGTGTGTGCTGCTGAGAGCCAACGGTCTACGTTTGATTTTGCCGGGATGGCAACGTAACATCGGTAGACACGATCTATGAAGACATAGCGAAAGTTGAGAGGCCGTGAGAGCCTAAGGCTACATTGGGACTTGACTGATGTAGTCTGCGACCTATGTGGGAGTGGAGAAGTTTCATTCTTTTGGCAGCGAAATTCGAGGGCGCTGATGCCTACAGTTACATGGACTTTTGCTGTGATGGCAACGTAACCCAGGATGTAACTGCGATCTGTAGCGGGTTCTATGGTGTAATCGAGGGGCGTAGAGTGCCTACAGTTATCTATGGATTTTGCCGGGATGGCAACGTAACCATCGGGTTAACTGCGACCATGGAGGGGGTGATGATTTCCAGAGTATTCTCACCAAAGATGTTTCCTCTATTTTCAAAAATGTTTTCTATATTTTCAATAAATTATTTTCCAAGTATTTTCACTGGGTGCTGAAAACAGGTCTGCTAAGTACTTATAGATTTTCAGTCCTACGCTTGATCAACGTATGACCGAATTTCTGTGAGAACGAGGATGGACTTGTTGAAACATCGAGTTATAAAATGATACTTTTATAAACTATTTTGGCAATATTATATAGATTTTTGAAGTATTATAAAAAGTGATCAAAGAATAATTTTTCTGATAATAAGCATCATAATAATTCTGGCTTTTTAATAATTCTGGCTTCGTTCCTTTTTGAGGACGAAAAGATTCAAAGGGGGGAGGAATGTGATAACCTGGATTTTTGGACATCCGGTAATTGGATAATTAACTGATTTTATTTGGTTAAACAAATAAAATTCTGATAATTTAAAGTATATCTGGATTGTATATATATAAAACATAATACTTAAGTTAATATAAAAATAAACATACTAATATAAAGATATAATAATTTATAAATAAGGGGTTAAACATAAAATCCTTGTATTTAACATTTGTAAGACCCTTATAACATGCAAAATACACTTGTAATAATAATATGATGTTTTGTACATTTGTAAGCCAAGGAAAAATTAATTTTGCAAGTGGCATACAACTTTCTTTTTAAAACTAAATCATATATATTAAAATGTTTAGAGAAATCTGATATTTTCAGATCAAATGTCTTCCCATTCTTCTTCTTTCATTTTCTAAAAAAAAAAACTGAAAACCAAAATTAGAGGATGATCAAGCAAGCAACAACTTCATCAGTTTCAAGCTTCAGCAATGCTAGGATTTAATTCAAGGATCAATCAAAATCAACATCAAAACAAAAGAAGATCAAATTTAATACAGCAGTTCAATGATCAACATTCAAATTTCAGTTCAAAAGCAAGGCTCTGTTTTCTGTTCTAACTGTATAAAGGTGAGTAACATACATCTTAAAAACAGTTTTAAAATATGGATTCCACTTTGATGCATGTATGAAAATCATGTTGTTAGCCTGAATACTTGGATTGAAATGAATGCATGTATGTATATAAGTGTTTAATGCCTGTGTATTGCCTGTGTATAAACAATATAGTCTCTGTTGTGTGATTACAGGCTTTTATTTCTAAATAAATTCAATATCTCATTATTGAATCATAGTTAGCTTTTGATTTGCCACTGAAAAGTGATTGAAATCATGCAATATCACTACTAAAAATAATTCCAGGAATTTATATTTAATGTTGTCTCGAAATTTTAGAAAGAACAGTGAAAATCTATATTTGGTCAAAAATTTATAAATTCAATTTTAAGGTTGGACTGCATGATTGTATTCGTGATAGAAAATCATGATTTTTGATATGTATATCACAATTTTTAGTTTGATAATCAGTGGGTTTTGTCGAGTTGAACGGTTGGGTCAATTTGGGCGATTTTCGTTAATCAACGGCGAATTGGGCGGCGTGTTTTGGCCTGAAGGTTAAGTAAGGGACGAGGATCATCAGGAAATTGGTGCTCAAATTTTTAGGCGATCGGAGTGGCTATGCGACGACAAAGTAGGGTTTAACATCCAGGTTGTGTCGTCAATCTTTCTGAAGAAATTACGACATGGGGACTTGATCGTTGGCGATCGCGAGGTAGGAGCTGGAGGTCGAGGCGGAGTTGCGGTGAGGACGGCAAGGTTTCTCGAGGCAGGGAGCGTCGGAGATGGGTGGATTTCCGATGAAGTGGGTTTTCCAGGCTGTGGGTTTTAGTCGATTTCGATTCACGATCGAATCAAGGTTTTGGGGTGATCGTGTTTGGTTGCGAGGGTCACCAGCGAAGTTTTGAGGTCGGCGTCGATGGTCGGAGCGCCGTTGGTCGTTGGAATAGGTGCACACGTGCACATGTGTATCAATGGTGAAGGATGAAGGTCGGGCTCGGGTTTAAGCTCGGGAATGCTTGAGTTTTTCTCGAAGCAGTAGTGTAGTGGAATGTCTCGTGTTTTGGATCGGGTGGTTGAGAGTTTTGCTCGTGTTTTTGGTTATGAGCAGGTTTAAGTTTTGTACAGGAAATATTCAAGTTTTTAAACAAAGAAATTTTGATTTTGTAAATATTTCTAAGTTTTAAAAACAAAGTAAAACAAGTTTTTACTTATGAAAATAATTGTTTTCTAGGATAAATGTTTAACAAGTTTTATATATATAGATAAGTTTAAAGGATGGAATAAGTGGGTTTTCAAAATGATTTTTCATTAAAATTTATTTAATAACTTTTAAAAGTTTTAAAGATTTTAAAAGTTAAATTAGATGTTTATATTGTTTTAATTATAATTGATTCCTAAAAGGTTTTATTTTCAATAAGGTTTAATGATAAGAATTAAGTAATCAATTATCATAAAGAGTTTATCTTTAATAAACTAAGATTTTGATTAATTAAAGATGATTAATATGTGAAGATAATAAGGGTTAATCAATTATTGTTAATGATTAAAGAATAGTTAGTTAATGAAAATAACTTAATTAAGATAAATGATTTTTCTTAATTAAGATCTTTTAAATATAAGGATTTAAGAAAAAAAATTAATTAATTAGAAATGGTGTGGCTAATTAACCTTGCTTATAAATGATTGAATAATATTATATGCCTTAGAGTAGTTGATAGCTGATATGTGAGTTGTAATGCTATGTGATATGATATGTTGGGTTGAACTGTGATAATACAGTTTGATTACCTGTGATAAATGGCCATCTAAATATATATATCTGGATATAGATGGAATTGTTTAAACTTAAACAGTTCGTTTTTAAGATGATATTGGATTCGAAGAGACTGGGGTCGGGTATCAGTAAATACCCGAAACCACTTCGATTTGTAATCAACAATAATTCTTATGAATTTGATTTTGGAACAAATAAGCCGGAATGGAATAAATGATGTAACTTGGTCATTTAATCTAAGTAATAATACTTAGTTATGATTGTAAAATGTGTATTTGACTATGGCAAATTAAGAAATTGTAACAAGGTACGAGTTACCCCGGGTTTTAAAATAAGTATTGCATTAGTATTTCGTGATAGATGGGTTTACTCACGCTGGTTTCCAGCCTGACCCGGGTGTTACTTTGATGTAATGCTCGGGTCAGACCGAGCATTACAGATTTTCAGGTAAGGACGTTCTGGAGCTCAAGAGGCAAGCTGGGTGGGAGGAACGTATGGAGTGTATTCCGCTGAGAGATATTATAGTTTATTCGGGACATGTTGTTTTTTTACTGTTCAGTGTTGTGTAATGGTTGTTACTTTGATGTATTAAAGTGTAAATTTGCTGATACATTTCTACTTTGTATAACTGCTATTATTTGATATTATATTTTGATCCGCTGTGAATGTGAGAATTTGTGTTTTGTTTCTGTTTCTTCTTCTACCTCTTTTCTTCTTTTCCTAACTATATGGAATTTTCGGGATCGAAAATTTTGGGTCGTTACAGTCAAGGGGCGACATACGTGTAATTATGTGTAACAATTACATAATAGACTCATTGAGAGTCTTATATTGGTCAATGTATCTAAGTCAATTAGAGGATACCACATGACGATGTGTGGTTGTCTTTTCACTTAAGGGTACAGTGGATCTTTTACTTGAATGCTTTACTTCAATTATGAGAATATCACTTGTTAATAGTTTGAGTTATAACCATGCTTAGGTATGTGTTGAGGCATAAGAAGTGAAACACTACCCAAAGAGGATTCGCCTCTTTCACTACAAATGGTTAGTACTACCATAATTGGAAGTAGTTCAAAATCAAAGTATCTGACCAGAGTGAATTCAATTAACTCATAAATTTATTGTAGCGACCCTGAATTTTTGACATTGGAAATCAGAATATTAAATTGATTTTAAATATCTGAAAGTTGGTTTAATTTGAAATTCGAATATTAGAATGAATTTGGTGATTTAATTATCGAATTTAATTATTGAAGTTGGTTAAAAATAAGCCGATTAATTATATTTTCAAGGCTTAAAAAATTATATTTATGATACTGAAGATAATAAAAGTTTCAGAATTGGATTTGGAACTGTTTTGTTCAGTTTTGAAATTTTATCGTTTAAATTGAATTTAAAAATAGCGTTCCGAGGCACAGTCTCGGAATTTGACGAAACCAGTTCCATTGAACCGTAATATTGTATTATTATCGGATTTCAATTTTCGTAATGTTTGAAGTGATCGTTTGGCCATACGATAAGCAAACGCGCTGAAATTTAATCGAAAATTTAATATTATAACTGGTTCAAAAAGCTATCTTCTTCATACGATCGAATTTGGACTCGAAACCTTTTCCATTGCATTCGGAATAGGCGTATAACATTACAAACGCCTAGCGGCATGCCTCGATAGGAGGTCGAGATTTTGTGTTGCATTTTCGAAACGATTTAAATTTGAATTTGAAATTATATATTTATATCCTGGTCAAACATCAGTTGAAATTCCTTCACATCAGCTGTTTTTATTTTCACATCGGGCTACTGTAGCAAGTTGAGGGAATCACGTAAACATCTTTTCTTGTTCCCCCTTTTCAGCTGATAGTACGCAATTCCCTCCTCTCTGCATTCGAATGAGAGTAAGTGGGGATTCAGTGACCAAACGAGATGGGTTGTCGCGATCAACTCGCGACTGTGGAAGCGTGTGGTTGGTGCTCGAGCGAAATCAATATGAGCGCAAGGTCGAGGCTAGGGCATTGAAGGAAATCGGCGTCGATGGAAGTCGCCGAAGAAGAAATCGCAAGGTCAGTGTTGGGCAACGCAGTCGAGTTCAAGTGCTAGGGTTTGTGGTCGCATTCGTTCAGCCTGCCGTGACGCCGCGAGATTTGTAATGGTATGGCGTTGGCGGCGAAGCGAAGTCGGCAAGCACGGGTTGGGTTCGCAAGTCGAGGAGGCGTTCGTTGTTTTGCAGTAAGGTATAAAATTTTGTTGTTAATTTAAATATACTGGATATGTTCATAAATAGAAAAAAAATTACAGAAAGTATTTTTGCAGTAAGTTATGCATGTTCTCATTTTAAAAAGAATTGGTTTAAAATTTAAGTATTTGTTAAAAATCAATCATTCGATAAAATAAAATCACAGGTTAATTAAATCATCAAATGGAATTTAATTTTTCGATTATTTCGAATATTAATAAAATGTATAAATATTTATACAAGGTTTAAAATGGAGAAACAAGCCGGAGTGGAAATGAGTTGGAATGGATTACAAATAAAAGGTGAGATTTTCTCACTCAAATTGGAAAATTGAATTGCAGTTATTGATTGATTGCCTGATTGTGATATATATATAGTAGTATATAGCAATATATATATATATTGGAATATATATATATTGGAGTTGTTGATTTCCCGCATTATATAGCGGATGAGACCCTATGCGCCGCATAATAGCAGATGATATTTTATAAATCCCATATACCGCGATATTCCACCTCGAAGTGGAATTGGTATGCTAACATCTGTGGATGCAGGGAAACAGGTTGGAGGGATCCAACTGGATTCCTCAAATTATATGAATTTGTTTCATATATATTGTATGAATTTGTTTCATATGTTGTGTGATTAATCTGTGAATGATTATATTGACGATTGAATTTGTTAAAGGCTATAATTTAGCCGAATGTATTTTTGGTATCGTTGGATACCAGAAATAAATAAAATTGGATTTTTGAAATTCAAGTGGAAATTTGAAGTAAATCCTTTTGAAAGAATTTGGTGGATTTAAAAAAAGGAATTTAACAGTAAAGAGTTGATTTTGGAATCTTGTCGAATTATTTCCAAAAAATGGAAAAAGACTTTTAAAAAATGGATTTTTGAATCGTATTATTCGAAAGTTGGAAAATTTATTTAAAATGGAATTTTAGATGGTTTGGAAGAGATAAAGGAATTTATTTTAAAAGGTGATAAGTTTCTAGAAATCAAATTGATAATTGATTTGGCATTTGAAAATAAATCTGGAAATATGAAAATTTATTTGATGCGGAATGAAAAAATTGATTTGTGTTGAAATAAATTGGAAATCGATTTGCAAATAATTTGGAATTTGGAAATAAACCTAGAAATCAATTTGTAATTGATTTGGTGTTGAAATAAATTTAGAAATCAAATTTGGAATTTAATTTGGGATTTGAAATAAATCATTTGGAAATCAATTTGAAATTGATTTGGTGTTTGAAAAATAAATCTGGAAATCCATTTGAAAGTTGAATTGGTGTTTGAAAAGTGAATATTTGGAAATATATTCCGCGTAAGGAAAGTGATTTGAAATTGATTTTCAAAAGTTGAAAGGTGAAAAGTGATTTGAAATTTGTTTTCAAAGTGATGAAGTGTGGAAAATATATATCTTGTGAAGATATTTTGAAAATAAATAATTTGGGAAAATTATTTAAATTGGTTGATTGTTGTGAATGTTGTTGATAGTTAAATAACCGACTATCGATATTTGCCTTTGAAGTGGCACTTGAATTTGTTTTTAAAACAAGCGCTCATTATTCGGTTAAGCCGGGAGAGGACTTTGTGTCATATAACCCATTCCGAATAGTGATACGTCGTGAATGGACGTTATTTGAAGACCAGTGTTGAAGACCGGGTATTTTTGAAAATGAAAGGACAACCTGTCGAATGTCTCTGCACCGAGTTTCTCCGGTATAGAGATTTATATCACTCTTCTTGTGATGGGAAGTCCGATCGGGATTGTGAATACCCAGATTGCAAGGGCTTCTTTGGAAGTGCCTTCGGTTCTGTTCGAACCCGGAACAGACTTGTATGGTTGTATGTCTGACATTACACTTTGAGATATAAAGTTGATTTCTTTCAAATACATTTCTGTTGGTGGCGGAGAATTTATTCTCTTAGCTTAACACCCTTCTTTGAGACGTACGAGCTCAAAGGTTATGTAGTTGAAAGTTATCAGTCATATACTCCCAATTTGGTAGTGTGGCATGCTGAGTGTTGCTGTGTGTTGATGATCATTCATTGATCATTTGTGATCAAAGCATGGCTTTGTGAAAAAGCGTAGCTTTGTGGACGAGACTTCGTCGAGCCTCACAACCCGGTAATGGTCGAAACATGAATGTTGCGGCAAGGTTTTTAGGGGTCGCACCCCTAGGGTATGTCATTTCCTTCTGGATAAAAGGTGATATCATGGTATGGACCCCAGATATTTTACCTATGTTGATGCTACAAATTTATTATACTTTATGGTTGTTGCTTTGTGGTTGAGGATCCTCGGATAAAGGTCGGTAACGACTGGGGGATGGCATAGCTTGTGTGTTAGCTACCTAGTTACAGCTGTACAGCGTGAGGTAGTGTCAGTGTGTTGGTTACCTAGTTACAGCTGTACAGCGTGAGGTAGCGTCAGCCTTGTGTTTGCAGAGATCCAGTTAGGTTCTCGGGGCATCTTTCCAGAGGCGTTTCCATTTCGGTGTAAGGAAGTTCCTTTGCCTGACCATTTTGTTGGAAATCCAAAGAAACAATACGCGCCCTGTACGGTTTTAGTTGTATAACCTGCTATGGAACGTGGCGGTAACCTGCTATTGAACATAGCAGCTATAGTAGGCATAAGTGCGTAATGTCTATGCTGGCTAAGATTAATATTATACTTTCGAAATGTTTTCCACACTAGACATTAATAATAATATCAACTGATCTTTCATAGTAAGCATCTTTGACTATCATAAGGAGAAATCTCCTCCAATTCTGCGTTTGCATTGTGTGTGTGGCGGGAGGCCTTATGGTAGTTTCATTTTCCAAAAGCATTGCGAATTAATTTTATTTCCTTTGTGAAAATAACTGTTTTACGATCTTACACCAGTCACCATGACTGACTCGGAGTTTATTGTTCCCTTTCTAAACTCTGGGTGCCCATCATTTTCCACACAGGCAGCCTAGAGTTATGTTATCAGGATATTCTGGAGCTTTGGAGATGAGCTGGATGGCGAGGCGTACTACCGTACTTGTTTATTTATTCCGCTGTGTATTCTATATGCGGACAAGTTTATATAACTGTCCACTATTGTATTGAGTTGTATATTGACTCTGATGATGTATGTATAAACTGATATAGTTCTTTGTTTGAAAGACTAGTGATTATCTATTATATATTGTTCCGCTGCGAATGTGAGATTTTGGTATTGTTTTCTGTTTCTGTTTTTCTGTTCTTTCTTTTCTTCTGTCTTCTTCTACCTCTTCTTTTTAACCCTAATGATTCGGTTTTTCGGCATTCGATTGCACGACATTTGATACAATGGACGTATTAATGTCGACTTTCGAGCGTCGAAAAGTCGAAACGTTACATGTATCGAATTAAGCCAAGTGAATTTTAAAGTTTGATCTTCACAATTAACTACATGCATTACTGGAGTATTGACACGACCTAAGTTCTCGTTGTCTTTAGTGGCATAATGATGATGAAAAGAAATTTTTTTGGTACCAATAAAAACCTAGATCCCTTTACAATCAAAAATCCAAGTCCAGTCATTTTCTTTACAAACCAACCAATGGTATCTTTTCCAATAAACATTTTCACCAATTTACTTTTTAAATACTACAGACGAGACAACTAAATAGGGATAATGTCTTGCCATATCAATCCAATACACATCATATTCAACAATATGAAAAGCATTACACCCCAAAACTACATTTTGGAACATCGAAATGGATGATTTCCTAACATAGTAAAAATAGCATCAAACTCATGTCGCATTTAATCCAAACAATATACTTGCAATTGTAACTACTACCTAAGTATTGACAACTTATAACATTAATACATAATATGTATAGACAACCACTTACTTGGCAATCTATATCAACCCAAGCTATTACAAACATTTGTAGCAAGCCATAACAAACATATGTGGTGCAACGTCACCCGAAATGTTAGATCAATGACACCCATCCACAAACCTACCAAACCTTCTACATTTATTGGCGATGTCAAACAACAAATCATCCAAAGATTATTTGCCTCCACTACAGGCCATTATCATAATGATAGAGTATGAAAAATGTAAATCCCAACCATTCCAATTTTAAACTATGGACCAAACACCGAATCGGTTTTCATAGTAATACTATTTGGTTATCGGGACCTTACCTCATAACAATCTCTATGTCCTTTAAATTAAATTTCCACTCATCACCTAATTGATTTTCAATTGATTATCCAATAAACCGAAATCCTATATTACTAGTCTTCATTTTACTATGCAGCTTTTCGAGTGAAACTCTACTTTAAAAGCGTCTTCAAAACTTCCAATATCATGCAAATATGACTTTAGCCAAATCTCCTCCATTTGATCTTAACTCGGATATTTGTTATTAGGCTAATGTCTCTTATATATGCCATTTTAACAAAATAATTTAGATTTACTTCTCCTTAATCGAAATAATGTCTCTCTTTTACGAACTCGTAATCTTTCATATCCAACTCCCGATTCTCGTCTAGAGCCATATGCTTAAGCGGCATGTCAACGACCCGAATAAGTTTTATTTGTTTGGGGAGGGAGATCATAATCCCTAATGAAGGCATATGGGATTCTTATACTATAGGATGGACAATAACTCGTCATTTGTGACCATCGGGATCACACTATATAACAAGATTATGCCCATTCCCTTACTCCTCACTCAAGTCATACTACTCTTACCATCCAATATCATCCTATAATGAGTCATCCAATCTATTTCAAAATCAATCCATACCCCAATAGACACAATGCATACGTGTTACTAAAAGATTCTATAGTGTATATAGCCCATTTCAAATCATGGAATATCGTAAATAAATTATTCGTGCACAATGCGAGATTCAAGATCTAAATTACTTATCATAGCATTCCATAACCAAAAGTAATGACTCACCTTCCACCACAGTCTGCTTCCCTTTCTCCTAGGAAGATGGTGGCATACTTGCACTTAGGACCTCTTCTAGTGCATATGTAACTATTTGAGTTTCGTTGGTAAAGTCGAGCATTCTCTCTTTATATGGCTGAATTGGTTATAGTTAAAACACATAATATGTGAGAAATCGACCTAACACTCCTTTGCTACCTGTCATTTCTTCCAGCATCGATTATACCTTCTCCTTTCTTTCTTTTCATCAGTCTCCTCGATTTTATGTTTCCCTTGTTGTTGGTTTACTTCTTTCTTAGGTTTCTCCCTAGTTATCTCTCCATTGATCGAATTTAGCAATGTTGGCTCGACTATTCCCTTAAAGGTAACCCCATATGGAATCTAATTTAGCGCTAACTCCCTAAGTGGTATCCTTTCGGACATTTTGTGGTCTTCTTCTCCGAGGTGTTAACCAAATAAAACCTGAACCTTACTAACTCGTTAAACTGGTTAACTTACTCCACTAACGTCATGTCACCATGTTTCAAGTGAATGAATTTCTCAAAAAATAACCCTTTCTCTGCTTATAAGAATTTTTTATTTTGAACTTTCTCTTAAAACGGCCCATGTGATATTTTCTTCATCATTCTCAATAGCAACAACTTCCTACAAATTTGTTGCTTCTCCCTAGAGGTGCCATAAAGTCATTTGTCTCCTTATAACATCACTTAGACCCAAAAGATTAAAAATTTACTCACATATGCTTAGCATTGCGTACATTATTGCATTTAGTTCCATTCCAATATAGTGCTTACCACCCAAATTAGAGAAGTTTGTACACAACTTTAGAAAATTCATAATGGTGGTGTTTAAGCTGGAACCACTCCTTGGTAGCAACTATAGGTCATGTGGGGTTTACACTGGTCTTATCGGTCGCTTGCATATGTTAATGGAGCTAAGCATGAATGTTTACATTCAGAATATCCATAGCATCAACTCTAGTATCGTTTCAACTTCTGGTTTCAACCCTACCAACTCTATTCCAATTTCCGTTGAGGTGCCCATTCTCAACTATCTATAATATGAGATTCATTAGCAACTGCCCAATAGATAGTATATAAAACTAGAATAATAAATTGTGTATACACATATACTAGACTGAAAAAAACTACATATGCTTTATACGTTCAAAAAAATATAATTACTCTCCCTCGATAGATTCCTAGTCCAAAATTTTAGGATTATTTTACTCTAATACCAAATGTAAAAACCCGCACATTTCTGACCCTTAGGTTTAGCACCTGAACTGGCGTTAACACTTCAAAATTGAAAAGGACAGGTCGTTAGAATATAATAACAAGAAAAAAATAGAATCTAACTATATCTTTTTGAACTCACAGCAGAAGGAAGCAATATATAATATAAAATACCTTTATAATCATAACCCAGTATATCAGTACAAAAAATCCTAATCCACATATCACATCATAGTGTCAAATGATATATACAATAGGAAATGTCTCCATCATCCGCACCTTCGACATCACCTATATTCTGTCAACCTATCAATATCATATAAAAACAATGTTGAGAGGGTATCAGATATATGTATTATTGAATGAAACAAGTCTATCTCATATATACTACAAAAGGACCGGTAAAAATCATTTTGGTCTACTAAGCCAAGTACACATACCTAAACCTTCCCAACTTGCACTTAAGATTTAATATCAACACTAAGACTAGATTGACTACTTAATTAAGGTCTTGTTACACTTCAACATATATTGTTTACAATTGTATACTCAAAACAATAATAACAACAACTTCGACATTACCGAGGGAACACCGACTTTCCCAGAATAACCATTTCATAAATCACTAAGGGAACAACCATTTTCTTAGAAAAACTATTTCCTTTAGATACCAAGGGAACAACTGCTTCGTTAGGACAACTATTCCCTGCATCACATATGCCTCATAAATACTACTTAACACATCAATAGCACATTTAGTGCACTCAATATCAAATATCCATAAGTGTGAACTCGTTATGACTTCCAAACATCATTAAACCAACTACATATCCAATTTCACATATATTGGGCATATGTATGCTCAACGATATCTATGAACCTTACCTCGCCATGATCGTACTGCATTTTCTCCTTTGAAGTAGCCTGAAGTGTCACACAAACTCCTAGTTCTGCAAATGCTTCCTAATCGCATCAACCTAGTTAGGTCCATGTTCAACCAGGTTCAACCCTAACTTAATTTGGTATACTGGTTACATATAACCGATAAACCAGTTATGTCAACTAGTTTACTAGTTATAATGTAACTGGTTGACCGGTTCACGTAGAAAGCGTGTGTGTTTGCCTTTGTCGTTCTGGTTTTGGTTCCGTGTTCATTTATTTGCTATGATTCTTCTATAATCTGATTATATTTCAATTTATTTCAATTTTATTATTATTATACTTCATTACATGGTTTTCTAATCATCAATTTCGTATGTAATTTCATCTGGAATCAATCAAATTAGTATAACTTCCTTTAGTTTCAATTAATATACTATTAATGGCTAAGTATTATTTCTACCATCAAACCAAGCATTTAATCTTGATACAAACTCATATTTAATCTTAATTAGACTCCTAACAACGATTATTTAGTATGATCGCATTATGTATCCGTAGAGATGGTCCACTTACAAAAAGTCCCAAATGAAGTATAACCCAACATTGTCTCCCTATCTTGTTCCTTTAGAGCCATGAAACCTCTACAATCCGCTTCGATTCCTACTCTAGATCTTAATACTCATCCATGATAGTTTTATGGATAAAACCATCAAAATCCATTTAAGTTTGAGACAGTTATGTCATTTTGATGTTTGAGTAAGAAAGAGGAAAATAGTTGTACATGATTCCACGCTTTTTTTTTCTGCTTTCCTGATCTATAGTGCCCCAAGTACTTTATGTTCCATCTCCAAATAAGTATAGTCTCTTAGTATATTGTGCCTCTTTGTTTTGACAGCAATTTCATTGAATTTCATCGAGAAACGACTAAGTTATATCCTTTTGAAATTGAGTGTAGAAGAGGGAAGAGGGAAAAGAGATAATAAAAGAAATGAAATTTAAATTCAGAAACTATAACTCTCTTCTCTTTTATAGTTGGGGGCAAAACAGAAATGATTACTTTAATTTAAATTTCAAACTCTAAAAGCTTAAACCCACTTAGTTCCAAATCCTATTTCATCCGTATTCGGACAAGTGAATAGTCCAATCTGACTAGAATAGCGCGCTTAATGCAATGACACAACTTTCGTCGCCAAATTGTGAACTTGAAAAATAAACCATTTTTCCACTCTATTACTTAATTTACCAAAATTTCCTTTTTAACTTATTATTAAAATCTAGGGTATTCCATTATGTGATCATCAATCTCATTGTTCACAAACATTTACATACCGTTCTTTTAATATATCATATAGTTTATTTAATTACACGTTGAGATTTATATTATAAAAACGAGTCTCTAAAATTAAATGTAAAATTAATTGAACCTAGCTAAATAATAATCAAACTTATATATATATATATAATAATAATATTGAATCAAATTATAACACGACTAAATACATATAACAAACTTCTTAGAGTAATGATCACTAAATATGATTTAGTTAAATAAATTATTTGTGTAAACCAAAATTAAGTTCTAGTGCAAAATTAATAAAAGGATCTTCTTTTGAAATTTCCCCTTTTTTCTTACTACCAACGCACCTAATCCAATAATATCGGATCCCTAATTGTGTTCACAAGAATAATTCACTAACATGTCGGACAGTGACTTGAAAAATATAGAAGGGTATCTAAGGCCAGGGTTTTAAACTGTGGTAAAGGTTACTCTAATTTTGGAAATTTCCTATGAATGGAAAACCTTACATCTCCTTGTCCTTACCTAGCTCATCGAAGTGGTCCATTTTAAAGATATGCTCTAATGAAGGCCTGAAAAAGTATTGCGCCTTAGGTTGATTCAAATATGTGTATTTGAATGTTACAAAAGTATACTTAAATTTGTTTTGAATTTAAATAAAATATTACGCATTTTAAAGGGTTATAAGATGAAAACATAAAACCATTTCTAATTTTACACAAATATATACTTTAATTAATTTCAAGGTTTAATTAATTACAAAATACATATGATTACATATATATTCATATAACTTAATGAATTATAGATGTTAACATACACACACATGCATCTATATCATGTTTATAAGAAAGTAAGGTTTAAACGAACTAAAATCTACATAGACTTAAGGAAGTATACATAAGATATATTGACATACGTTGTTAAGAGATTGTACTCATTTACCTTAAAATAATGATAACACTTGATAAATACTATTTTAAATTATGAATTTAAAATAAAGTTGATCTCCATCATTTATAATATATAAATAAAGTACTGTACGTACTACAGTTATTGATGTGATAATATAGACACACTTATTCAACTTTATGAGATAGTTGAGTATACGGTTGAGAGCCAACATGGCTATTCCTGTGACTAAGAGTCCATGAGATAGTCAACCTGCTCATGTCTATCTTTGGATTATATGAGGGATAATCCACGAACTTTACTAAGAGAATACCATGCTGAGTATTTTTGACCTCGTAATAATGTATTATATAGTTATTTGAGAGATAATCATGGCTGCTGAGAGCATGCCTTGTTTGTGTTTGATGTATGTTTCGCTTGGATGTTCGCATGTGTATTTTCTTATACGTTGAGCATGACAGACCTTGGGCATGTCTACTACATGATTATACAAGAGATAATCTAGGATATGATGAGAGATAGCCATATCTGTGTTGGAATGCATTATTGTGTATGGATGTGTTGTTGTTTCACCTTGTTTCATGATGAGTTATTTGTTGAGTTGATGGGCTTGATTATTATTCAGGTGAGGTTCCATGTGCATGGTATTGATATGTGATGTTACATCTAGATGTTCATATGCTTCCTTGTGTTATATTCTTTTATACTATGTCGGTTATGTTATACGATAACACGTACACCTTAGACTTAGTCTGACCTTTTTATTATTTATATGATACTCGGGACAGTCTGAGACATTTCAAGTACAAAGATAAAGTGAACAGCTTATCGTTGGGGATAGAGTTGGAGGTTAGTTTATTAGTTGGGTGGTGTACCATATGTGTATTTTTGTAGTCTCACGTATGAATATGTTAAAGTATATTGAGCTATATTTATTTGACCGACCATGTATATTTTATGTGATACTGGTTATTTGATTTTCTTTTATGTTGACCCACTTGGACTTGTATATGCTGTATATTATATATTATCGTTGCATTTCTATTGACTCTATATTCTCTTATATTTATATATTATTTATAGTTCTATCCTAGAAATGCATATGATTATTGCTTTGTATTGATATCGAGTACATATTAATGAGTTGTATATGATTTAAGATACGTATCGGTGTTAACCAAGGGAATATTCATGCGTGACAACCAAATATTGTCTTATTTTCCATATTATCAAAAAGTATTACTTAGTAATTCTCTTTGGTAGTATGAGTATAGAGTTGGGGTGTTGCAGTTGGTATTAGAGTAGGTTCAGAACCATACAGAGTATAAGAGACTCTTCGCCTTAGATGAGACCTAGGTTCCCTATCTCTTTGAGTGTTGGATTGATCCTCTATATATGTAAGAGGGATAATAAGAGCATATGATGATTACTAGGGTTATTATCTAGGGGCATATTTATATTTTTCTTACTATACGGTATATATTTCTTCTACCTCTTTCTAAGAGTCGGTCTCTATGTCAGATGGAAGAAGTGGATAAGGGAGATTGTGAAGGTATAATTAGTTAGTTTGATTAGTGCAGTCGTCACTGGAGATGGGTATTAGACCGTTGGCACCGAAAATGGCACCAACGCCCAAATATACGATAAAAGCACTAGTTCTTTTAAAAAAGCAAATGTAGTAGAAATCCAAGACTTTACAAGTAAAGAAAGCAGAAAAGTAAAGAACACATAAGAATGTTTATAGTGTTTTGGCAATCTCTGGCCTGCATCCACTTTATTATTAGCAGCATTCTCTTCGAATTACAATGAATTATATCATATCTAAAAAAAATTAGTAGATCTCAGATTTACAATGGACTTTGTAGAGAGTTTGAGAGTCACTAGTACCAGGTATTTGCTGATGTATGTCTTAGAACAACAAATAGTTGCTTCCTAGGCGACTCTAATGGTGGAGAGGTAAGATGTAAAGAAGTAGAAGAAGTCTATAATGACAGAGAGATCATATTCAGAGTGAAGAGAAGCCGATCCTCTTTTGGTTGCAGCTAGGCTTGTATTTATAAGGAAATGGAGGTATGGAGTCAAGAGCCCACTTGCACTAAGGTCGAGGAGATAGCCCGAACCTACATAATAGAGCTCGGGGTCCCACGAGTCATAAAAATGACTTAGGGGCCGAGTTATTTTGACTTAGGGGCCAAGTTATTTTGACTTAGGGGCCAAGTTATTTTTACTTGTCCAAGTTGAACTTTGTTCATTTGCTAGATTTTCTATCTCCTTATTAAGCCGTTCCAAGCTCATTTCTTTGACTTTGAGTTGATTTTAGCGATCTTTCGGTTAGCTGCTTTTTTTGCTTTCTTCTCATTAATCCCTGGAACTGCTCTTCCAAACTCTGGGAAAACACTTGGTTACGAGTAAAAAGAGTAGAAAATGAGTCACATAAAGTTGGAAAAGTGAAATGGGGAAGCAAAATGACATGGGGGCCGAGCCAAATGACTTAGGGGCCGAATCATTTCCTACGACTTGAGGGCTGAGCCAAATTATTTGGGGACCAAGTCAATTCTTTAGCCAAATTTTAGGTGAAACTTTCCCGAGTTATTTCTTTATCACTTTTGTGTTTCCAAGTCCATGAATTATTTCGTCCTTGTTTTGATATTCTAAGTCCAATTGAAATCCATTTGGCTAAAAAGCAGGTTAATACTTGCTTCCTAAAGTATACCTTTCATATGTAAGGTGTGCTTTGCTCAACAACAAGTTCTAGTAGCAATCATTCTTTGTTAATTGAGCTCTTCAGCTTTCCATCGGTCTCGATCTCAATGAGTCGTCCGGTTTCTTCGGATTCACTTGCAAATAAAAGGTTGTTCCAAACCTATTACGATCAAGGACTCCAGCACTTGCTTAAGCGTTGTTCATATGTCATAAATATTATGATTTCATTCAGAGTTATTACATCACATATCAAAATCGTCCTGTATTCATCTGGGGCTTATTTGTTTTACTCTAGTTATAAGGCGTTCAAATCCTTTTATCGAATCTGTATACATTCTAAGGTTCGATCTCTCCAGACCATTTTACATTTAATTTAATGTGCGATCTCTTCGAGTCATTTTACATTCAATCTAAGGTTTTTATCTCTTCGGATCATTCATAATCCAATCTAGGATTCGATCTCTCCCGACCATTTAACTTCTAATCTAGGATTCGATCTCTCTGGATCGTTTAATCTTCCAATCTAGTGTTAGATTTCTTCGGATCATTTATCTTCCAATCAAGGGATTAACCTCTTCGAGTCCTTGCTGAGTTCGCTTGCTCTTCGGCAAATGAACTCAACAACTAAGCAAGTCCATCCGCTCACTCTCTGGTGAGGGGACTTACTTTTCGTACAAGTCCATCCACTCGCTCTCCAACTAGGGAGCTTGCACCTTGCACTCCGGTCCCGCCTCATCAATCGGGACTTAACGCGATCAGTATCATATAAGTCCATCCACTTGCTATCTGACTAGGGATCTTGCACCTTGCACTCCAGTCCTGACTCTCCGACCGGGACTTAAAGCGATTAATATCATGCAAGTCCATCCACTGGCTCTTTGGCAAGGGAACTTGCACCTTGCACTCCGGTACCGACTCTTTGGTTAGGATTTAAAGTCGTCAATTTCAGTCGTCACATTCAAGTGGAAAAATCAAAATTCAAATCAAAGCAAACAAGCAAAAATCTTAATTGTTCATCCCAGACATCCAACTCAAAGTGTACCTAAAGACCAATCCAGGTCTCATAAACGTGTAACCAGTCCGAGGTTATTATTGTCCTAAATATTCATCTTAGGCATCCAACTCAGGGTGTTCCTAGAGATCAATCGAAGTCTCATCCATGTGTAAGCGAGCTGCATTATTTATTTAAAAGCAAGGTAAGGGAATCGAACCGGACCCCAATCCATCTCGATCATGGGGTTGTCATCCAATGGAAGTTTTTGATCCGTTACTTCATTCTATCCCCTTTCTGTGGTGAGCTTCTAGTTCTAGCTCCTACTATCGTGCATTCGCATTCTGATCTACCTCTTCAGCGCCAGCATCATTCGTACTTGGCATCGCAGCTTGTCCCAAGCCTAAACCAGCATTGCCCCCAAGTGTATTCCTCTTGGTACTGATAGGATTTGGGTCGATACCGAGTTGCTCTAGTCATGGGGCAACATTCTAATTTGCTACACTCCAGCTTCAAGGGCTCCTACGTTAGTTCCTGGTCCTTGATTTTGAATTCCAACAGTTCCAGCTATTCCTTATTGTCCTATCCTTTGGAAAAATCCATCAAGCATTTCCTATTATCTAGCTATCACTCCATCCTGCAGCTTCTTCATGATTCTTTCCTTCTCTTCTTCAATCACGCAGATGGATTGATAAGAATTTGAGAACACCTCCTAATTGCCTCCAGGCTCTGGTTGGCTTCCCCTAGCCTTAGATCTGGTGTTAAGGTCTCTTCATCTTCTCAAAATATTAGCCTATGTCCACTTTTTAGTTTTTTATTAGTTGTCTTCTCTTCAAATTATAATGAATTATATCAGATCTGACCATAATCTAGTGGATCTCAAATTTACATTGGAATTTTTAGAGAGTTTGAGAGTCACTAGTACCAGGTATTTGCTGATCTAAGTCCTAGAACAACAAATATTTGCTTCTTAGGTGACTCTAATGGTGGAGAGGTAAGAGATGAAGAAGTAGAAGAAGTCTCTAATGGCAGAGAGATCAGATCTAGATTGAAGAGAAGCCGATCCTTTTTTGGTTACAGCTAGACTTTTATTTATAAGGAAACAGAGGTATGGAGTCAGAAGACTACTTGCACTGAGGTCCAAGAGATAGCCCGATGCTACACAAGAGAGTTCGGGCTCCCACGAGTCATAAAAATGACTTGGGGGCTGAGTTATTTTGACTTGGAGGCCGAGTCAAAATAGCTTGGAGGCTAAGTTATTTTTACTTGTCTAAGTTGAACTTCTTTCATTTGCTAGCTTTTCTATCTCCTTAAGTTGTTCCAAGCTCTTTTCCTTCAACTTTGAGTTGATTCTAGCTATCTTTCCGTTAGCTACTTTCTTCTTGTTAATCCCGGGATTTGCTCATCCAAACTCTAGGAAAACCACTTTGTTATGAGTAGAAGGGGTAGAAAATGAGACACATGAAGTTGGAGAACTGAAATGGGGAAGCAAAATGACTTGGGGCCGAGCCAAATGACTTGGGAGGCTAGTCATTTCCTTAGCCAAATTTTGGATGAAACTTTCCTGAGTTATTTCTTTAGATCTTCCAAGTGAGTTTCCAAGTCCGTAAATCATTTCATCCTTGTTTTTATCTTCTAAGTCCAACTGAAATCTTCTTGGCTAAGAAGCAGGTTAAGAAGACCGTAGTTCGACTTTGAAGTGTGAAGGCAATAGTCTAGTTAGGGAAGCTTTAGAAGACCCTAATTTTAATCTCACACCTAGAATATATCACGATGATAAGTTGTGATGGTGCGGGTTTAAGTAACATGATCAAGTAATGAATAGAGTGGCACAATAGAAGCCGATAGATTGCTTTCCACTAAGCGCGTTGGTTGATTTGGTCGTTGTGTGTTTGTTTTGATTGATTTTTGTTTGTTGTAATAATATTTGAAAAGTATTGTTTGAAATTAGTCTTGAGTGTGGTATTGGGTAGGAGCTATCACTCAAAGATAGAAACCCACTCAAACTTTGATATTAAAAACCTGTGCTACCTTTTAGAACTAAAGACACCGCAAGGGATAAGGAATATGTTTTTCTTATAAAATGGAAATTACACATTTATATAAATAATTTTACGTGATGCGATTAAGAATTTAATTAGAAGCTTTCTTATTGTGTGTAGAGATGACGATGAGTGATGTTTTGATTTTTGTTAGTGGTTGATTATTTAATTGTATTCATAAAGGTCATTTGTAAATGTTTTTATACAAGCAAGCATAGTTTTAATTGAAATTTATTTTGTTAGTGTGTGTATATATGTTTGAAGAAATTTTAGAAGTTGATTTCGTGTTAATATGTTCGTTGATTGTTTTAAGAATTCTGGTCGAAGCGCATGACAAACATAACCGTAGGGATTCCTAAACATTAGGATGAGGCATTTTGATACAATATTTTGAAAGGTGGACAATATTTTGAGAAATATTATAACAAATGTTGTTACAAGAATACAATATTTTGAAAAATGGACAATCTTTTGAGAAATATTATAAACAGTATTTCGAAAAAAATGTTTTGAGATAAGTTAAACAATATTTTGAAAGAGCATGATATTTTGAAGAGTATGATATTTTGAAAGTATAATATTTTGAAAACTTTTTTTAAAAGGAATATAATGTTTATAGAAAAGTTAGAAATAAAATTTTAGGAAATATTTTGTATGAAAGTGTATACTATTTTTGGGCATTAAGGCATTATTTTGAAAAATAATGATGTTATTTTATAAGTTTGTGTGCTTTAAAATGAAAGTTTCAGTTATCGAGTATTAATGGGTAGTTGAAATCGATAATGAAGCAATTTTGATATCTTCATATATGATCAAAACTACAGCTAATCAGTGAAGTGAGTTTCAGTGATTAGCTAAAATTTCTCGTACAACTTGTTTTTAGAATGTAAAATAAGAAATGTTTGGAGTGGAATGTTATGTTCCTAATATTGTGTTTCACCTGTGTTTAGGATGAAAAGCCACCGAGAAAGTATAATAAACTGTAAGGAGAAGAATTGATGAGGAATTATGTAAGTAACGTTAGATGTTATGAAAAGGTCATTGAGGTTTTGAAGCTTACCTTCCTTAGTAAATGGTCGTTTGTTCGATACAATGGTAGTATATGCCCAAGTAGAAGCTAGAACTCAATTATCGAATATTCTGTAGTGTTATATTTCACCCTATTTAATACATGATGAGTTGATACAAAACCCTTTTACGTGCTAACCTCGAAAAATGATTAACAAAGAGTTGTGTATTATGTTTGTGAAGGCAGTGGAGAATTTTTCTCCCGACATGACTTTTATATTTGAGTTTCTACCTTTATAACTTAGAAATAAGGTAATTAAAGTAAATTGTAATGTGTGCATATTACAATGGTTGAGAAAAATCTCAGAGATGCGTATACGGGTGACCGTAGAGCATGTGCCATAGATGAATTTCGAGTTGTAATACTCACATGAGTCAGGTGTTGCATGCCTCTACATTAGTGAATTAATTGCTTTGTTATGTTTGGTTTTGACTAGTTGTGATTTGTTTGTTGACTGTTAGTTATGTGTTTGTGTTTAAATTGTAGACATGTGTAGAAAGTAGAAAGTATTGAAAATTAAAATGATTTGGAAGTATGGAAATTTTTTAGGATTTAATGATAAAGTAACTTTGTGAATTTTGGAGGGATTTAAATAATAAAAATATTTATTCTTGAGATTTAAGTAAAGATAAAATTGCTATGGGGAATTTAGTTGTGGAAATTTATTTTATAAAATGGTTACTAAATGATTTATTTTGGTATTAAATATTAAGCTATGAATTATTAAAAAAATGTAATTTTGGTGTAATATTGATATTTCTAAGCTTGAAATGATTTTTTTTGAATGAATTAAAAGTAGTTAATAATTTCTTAAAAGTTAAAAGTGAATATAAAAGTATTTTGGAATTTGTTTTAATGAAGAATGAATTTTTATTTAACAAACGAGGTGATATTTACCAAAATGGGCCTAACAATGCAAGTAAGGGATATTTATTTTTGTAATGGAAAAATTACGGAATATAATTTTTATAAAGATATATACAATGTTGAGTACACATCAGTAGAAAGTATATATGAATTTTTTATTAATTATTTGGAACTATTTTGAATAAGTAAAAAAAGATTTACAAGTGAAAAGAAGAAAGTAAAAGGAGATAATATTTTAATTTGAGGCCCATGAACCATAAACCCTAACTAGAGAAAGCCAAAATACTTTCTCTCTTGGAAATTCTAAACCCTTTAAATATCACTTCAAATATCACCTCCCATAACACAATTTCACTATCTTATAGCTCATTTTCATCTTCAAAGTAAAAATAAAACCCTAAAGCCCTCTTTCAAAAATTAAAATAAAACCCCTATTAATTTTTTAACCTAAACCTTCTCGACAAGGCAATACACCCCTAGGAGTAAAATGAAGATTTTGATCTAGTTGGAGTGTCGTTGGCAATTTACAATGAGCCGTGAAAAGAGATCTGGGAAGGGTTGTGAACTTTTTGAAGAAGAATAGAGTTGTTATAACTAAGGTGAATTATTCGTTACTCACAAATCTATGTTATTAATATATTTGAACATAACATCTCCGCCGGTTGGCTGGTGGAGACCAGCAGTCGACGGGTCTCCTAGCCTAGAGCGTTAAAGCCCCAACACTTGCATGCCTTTTGTAAGGAAAAATCAAATATACTTTTTGTAACGACTCTAATTTTGACTAACATTATTTAGGATATTTAATTAGATAAATTAAATGAAATAATGTAAATGGTTAAAGGATTGAGATTTTTATAGTTACAGGGTAGCCGTGCCTTAAGTAACGTATGAACAAATGAAAATTTAAAATGAAGCAAGTAAGGTAATAAGATAACGGAAAAATAGGAATAAGTTATATTCTTATACCCTAAACCCTTATCCCATTCACATTTCCAATATTCATAAACTAAAACTAAATCAAGAGCTTGGTCGGCCACCATTAGAAGAAAATCCCAATGTTGTCGAAAGGTTTACTTAGGTCTTTAAATGGAAGATTTTCAATGCTATCGAAAGGCAAGTTTAAAGTGCTTTGAAAATAAGATGACTAAGGTTTGTAAAGCTTTCGAAGGGATACCTTCGATGATCTCAAAAGGTCTATTTTAAAAAGGTTTCGAAAGGTATGTTTTGGCCTTTCGGCCTACTGTTTCAACGTATAGTAGTTAACTTATTTTGAAAGGGGTGCTTTCACTTGGTTCGAAAGGTATTGTTTAAAGTTTTTAAGCAATGGTTTCGAATGGTTTACCTTGGCTTCATGGCCTAAGAGATTTTAAGTTAAAAGGATTCTAACTTACTTTGGAGGGATAGATAATCCTATTATATTTCATCAACATTGTTTTGTGTAAAGTATATATATAATGGCAAAAATGTTTGAGTAAAGCATAGAGTATAATTTCCTTGTTTAAGTATGATTTAAAGGGTTAAATCAATTTGAAAGAAATGTTTTCAAGGAATATTTGATGGGGTAGTTAACCCTAAGTAAATGACTCAAAAATTAGAGTACCGGATGGGACTGGTATAGGGTCGCGCTCTATAATTTAGTTAATAAGCCCCTAGCTAATATAAGTTCAAAATTCCAGTGTGTAGGGCTTTGTCACAAGTAAGACAAAAATGAGGTTACACACAGAAAGGATATACAAAATGATAGATAGGTTATTGGTGAGCCTGCAAAACCATTAGGTTCAGTTGACCCTAGAAGAAGATAGTTAAGTGCAGATAGCCCAGAAGTATATCTAACAGATGTTAGATAATTGGGTATGTCTGGTAGGCCCGAGTCAGCCAATGGTTAGTAGTTAGCCAAACAAAACTATATTGTTTGGACAAACAGTCTATTTATTACCTGATTTATGTGCGTATATGATATTGCTATTATTGCTTTGATCAGTTTTATTGCAGGATTATGATTTGCTAAAGATACATTTTAAAAGGGATATTTGTAAGGAGAAACCTATTCTGCTAAGTGGGGTGGTCTCCCTTAATATCAATAAACCGAGATGTAATAGTATTATTCACACCAGGCTTTATGTCTGACTCGAAGTTTATGTTTTCCCCTTAAACTCTTGGGTGCTCAAAAATTAATTTGAGTAGAATGAGAGTTAAGGTTTTTGGGGTTTAGTAGGTTGGACAAATAAGCTTTCGAAGATGTGCAGGAGCTATTTAGTTTTATTTTCGTTGTGTTGTATTATGACTAATTTGTCTATTTAGTACTCTAACCATCCATGGGGGCATCTTCATATGTCGCTCTTGGCGTAATTTGTAATAATTATATTCGATCAAAACCTGGGAATCGTTTGGGATTATGTATCTGAATATGAAATATTGATTTTAAATTTAACCAAAACAGTTGTTTTTAAATCTATGTTGATTTTATTTCATATTCATGTGCTTCTAATATTATGGATGTCATTAATATTACTGTATTTTGTCACTGGAAGTTAATACTATAGATGATTGTAGCATCTGTAGCGCTTAGATTTGGATCTCAAGATAGGGGACGTTACAACTTGATATCAGGGCATAGGTTTAAGAAAAACTTAAAAAAAATTCAAACAAAATGATTTTGATAACATGATCCTGAAGAATTAGAGAAAAGATTGGGGTATGGGATAATGCTATAGTCACGTACTTGTATTTGCTATATAAGTATATGCTTAATCTCTATTCTCCCATCTCTCTTAGGCTACTCTTCCGTATCTTATAAAGACTTGAATATAGAATTTTATGGACGTAAGATATGGATGCTAGAAGTGGAAGAGTTAACCTTGGTGGGGAAGCATCACAACTAATGGGAATGCCAGACCAAACACTAGAAGGAATCCAGGTCAGGCACAAGCTGTCAATGTGGGTGCTGGAACACCGCAAGTTGATATGGGAGCTATGTATCGGTTCTTTGTCAACATGATGCAAGCTAGATCTGCTGCTGAATTAGTTGGAGGAAATGTTGAAGGAGGAAATCAGGGAGCTCTAGTGGCCGTTAATAGTTATGCTGTATTGAGTAGAGATTATGCCAGGCTGGGAGGAAAACAATTTATTAGGATGGAGGATGCAATTGAAGAGGAGAACTGGTTACTTCATTACGAAAGGACTTTTGCTGATTTGGGACTTAATAATGAGAAGAAAAGGAGGTTTTCTTCTAGGTAGTTACAGGGAGCAACACTGTACTGGTGGAATGGTGTTACGGTTGGAGTCAATGAGGAGACTATGACTTGGGCTGAGTTCAGGAAACGTTTTGAGGAGAGATTTATGTTGGAGATTGCTAAGTCAACTCTGCTCAGGAAGTTTGCTAAGTTGGAGCATTGAGACATGACAGTGCTTGAATATGCAACCAAATTTGAGGAGCTATCAAGATACGGATATGCTATGGTTCACACTGTTATCAAGAGGAATGAGAAGTTCATTCGTGGGTTGAAGCCTGAGCTTGCAAAGGCCACATTATCACATATTAGAGATTCGTGCCATGTATTTGTTGAAATGGCTTTAGGGCAAGAAGAAATGCTTGCTTATCTTGAGGGTAACAAGGCAGAGGGAGCTCATGGAGGGCAGAACCAAAAAAAGAAATTTTTCCATAAGAAGGGCACTCGGAAGAATGGAGCTGCCAAGAAGGGAAAGACAGAAGTTATCTGTTATAAGTGTGATAAGAAGGGATACTATGCTCACGAGTGCCGGACATGCAATGGGAAGAAAGCTTCTGACAAGAAAGAAGTGAGATGTCTCAACTGCGATCAAATTAGACATTATAAGAACTAGTGCAAGGAGACAGCCAAGGATGGAAAAGGCAAAGTGTTTGCATTGGAACCAGCTACCTTTAGACAAACAGCAGAGGAAAAGGAAAAAGTTGTGTTGGGAGGTACGCTTTTGATTCATGGTGTATCAGTTAGAGTTCTTTTTGATACTAGTGCATTACATTCTTTTATATCTCATTGTTTGGTAGATAAGCTTAACCTAGAACCCTAATACCTAGTTACTTCCTTAAGGGTTGCAAAACCGATAGAAGGATATGTGACGCTTGGGATGAGATGTGACCACCTAGAGTTTGAATTGTTAGGTCATACATTTGTTTGCAGTTTGCATTTGTTTGATTTCGTACGGTTCGGAATTATTTTGGGTATGGATTGGTTAAGTAAATACGAGGCTAGGATATTTTTCCATGATAGGAAAATATCACTTAGACACCCTGACTATAATGATCAGATTATATACTCCATAGAAAACCCTAGTTTTGAGGATAATGCTTTATTGGGTGTTGTGGAGGCAAAAGACGAGTTGAATCAAGTTTTTGTTGTTTGAGAAATAACATATGTCTTCGAGCCCGTAGTAGGACTGCCGTCGAAAAGAGCTATTGAGTTTCAGATAGATTAGTACCAGGAGCAGAACCGATGAGTAGACCGCCAAGTAGAATGATGCCTACCGAGATAAGGGAGCTAAAGGTGCAGTTGGTGGATTCGGAAAGTAAGAACTTTATCAGACCAAGCAGTTCGCCTTAGGGAACAACTGCAGTGTTTGCAAGGAAATCAGACGGATCGTTAAGGTTATGTATCGATTATCGTAAGTCGAATGAAAAGATGATAAAGAATCGATATCCATTACCTAGAATTGATGATTTGTTCGGCCAGTTGAGTAGAGCCAAAGTATTTTCCCAGTTGAATTTGGCAAACGGATTCCATCAGCTTAGAGTGGCTAAGGATAGTATTCCTTTGATGGCGTTTAGGACCCGATATGGATCATATGAATGGTTAGTAATGCCATTCGGACTAACTAATGTGCCAGCATTCTTTGTAGATTTGGTGAACTGAGTTTTTCGAGAGCACTTGGATAGGTTCATATTAGTATTCATAGATGATATTTTGATATACTCTAAAGATGAAAGAGAGCGTGGAGTTCATCTTAGAGTGGCGCTTGAGACGTCGAGGCAGCATCAACTGAAGGTGAAATTTGTTAAGTGTCATTTCTGGAAGAAAGAAGTGAAGTTCCTTGGTCATGTAGTCTCGGTTATCAGTAGACCCGGCTAAGATCAAGGCAGTGAATAGTTGGAATAGACCTAAAACAGTGACTGAGATAAAGAATTTTCATGGATTAGCGGGTTATTATTGGATATTCATTAAGGATTTTTCGCGAATAGTGGCACCGATGACTAAGCTAACTCGGAAAGATGTGAAGTTTGTCTGGAGTGATAAGTGTGAGGAGGCATTTCAGAAGCTGAAACACTTATTGACAAATGCACCTGTGTTAGTTGTTCCGGAGGGGAATCAGGACTGAGTGGTGTACAAAGATGCATGTGGAACAAGGTTAGGAGCTGTGTTAATGCAAAGAGGTAAAGTGATTTCCTACGCCTTTCAGCAGCTCAGACCGCATAAGGTTATATATCCAACTCGTGATTTGGAATTAGTTGAGGTAATTTTTGCATTGAAGGTGTGGAGACATTACCTTTTGAGAGAAAGATTCAAGTTATATATGGATCATAAGTCGCTGAGGTATTTATTCTCTCAAAATGAGTTGAATATGAAGCAACAGAGGTGGTTAGAGTTTTTAGCCGCTTATGAATTTGGTATTGAGTACACACCAGGGAAAGGAAATATGGTTGCTAATGCACTTAGCAGAAAACATCATAATATAGTATTAGCAATGATAGCTGAGTGGAAAGGTTTAGAAGCATTGACCACATGCAGAGTACAATGGAGATCTAAGGTTAGAACTAGTAAGGGAACAACTATGTTGTCATGTTTAGAAGTTCGACCAATGATGATCGAAGGGATTGCTTCCAATCTAGGGAAGGATCCATTATTAGCCAAACGGATCAGAAAGTTAAGGAATGGAACATAGAGCGATAACTTAAAAGATTTTAGTCTTGAACAGAATGGGTGGTTGAGGAAGAAAGGACGACTATGTGTTCCGAATGTGGGAAACATTAGGAAGGAAATTCTTGGAGAATGCGATCGTCAATGTTCAGTATTCATCATGGAGTAACTAAGATGTAGCAGGATATGAAAAGGAGTTTATTCTGGGAAGGTATGAAGAGAGATGTAGTCTTATGGGTGAAGCAATGTTTGAACTGTCAACAGGTAAAAGCCGAGCATTAAAAACCAAGTGGGTTACTTCATCCTCTAGAGGCCCCAGTTTGGAAATGGGATTCTATCTTAATGGATTTTATTGACAGGTTGCCGAGGTAAAATAAAGGAAATGAAAGTATATGGGTTATAGTGGACAGGTTGACTAAGAGTGCTCATTTCATTCTAGTTAAGTCAACCAGGACGGCACCTATTTTGGCTAAGTTATTCATGAAGAATATAGCCAGACTGCATGGAATTCCTAGTGGTATAGTAAGTGATAGAGATTCCTTATTCATTAGCGAGTTCTGGAAGAGTCTACATGAGACTTTGGGTACCAAGCTTAAGATGAGTACCGCTTACCATTCGTAGACAAATAGGCAAACAGAAAGAGTTAACAAAGTTTTAGAGGATTTGTTAAGAGCATGTGTGCTAGACTTTGGAGGATCATGGGAAGACCACCTACACTTAGTTGAGTTTTCGTATAATAAAATTTATCAAACTAGTATAGGGATGACACCGTTTGAAGCTTTGTATGGAATGCCATGAAAATCTCTCGTTTGTTGGTTAGAGACCAGAGATAAATTAGTTCTTTGTCTAGATTTGGTTAGAGAAGTTGCACAAAAGATTGAGTTAATTCGAGCTAAAATGAAGGAAGCACGGTCTAGGCAGAAGAGTTATGCTGATAAGAGACGGCAAGACTTAGAGTTCTCAATTGGAGATCATGTTTTCATCAAAATATCACCGATGAAATGTGTAATCAGATTCAGAAGATCAGGAAAATTGGCACCAAGATTCGTTGGACCATTTCCTATTATAGAAAGGATCGTGAAACTTGCGTATAGAGTAGGGTTACCAAATAGTTTGGTAGGAGTCCATAAATGTTTTTCATATTTCTCATCTAAGAAAGTGTATTCGAGATCCAGAACTACTATAGCACTGATTGTAAACTTAGTAGTGTAACCGAATCTGACAACAGTTAGAAAACCAGTCTGTATAGTTCCGAGACACGAGAAGAGACTAAGGAACAAGACAGTCAAATTAGTCAAAGTCTAGTAGAGTGACGACGAGAGAGACTGTACTTAGGAAACTAAGAGCAGGATTAGAGATATTTATCCTGACTTGTTTCATGGTATGTTTTACCTTTATGTTTGATTATTGTGAGTCCTTATCGTAATTTCAATGACGAAATTCTTTAAGGAGGGGAGTCTGTAACGACCCTAATTTTGATTAACAATATTTAGGACATTTAATTAGATAAATTAAATGAAATAATGTAAAAGATTGAGATTTTTATAGTTACAAGGTAGTTGTGCCTTAAGTAATGAATGAACAAATGAAAATTTAAAATGAAGTAAAGGTAAGAAGATAAGGGCAAAATAGAAATAAGTTATATTCTTCTACCGTAAACCCTTATCCCATTCTCATATCCAATATTTACAAACTAAAACTAAACCAAGAGCTTGGCCGGCTACCATTAGAAGAAAACAAGAGGACGTTAAGCAAGAACTCAAGAAGGAAGCTTAATCAAATCAATTCAATGGCAAATCTCAAACTCCTTAACAACAAGCTAAGGTGAATAGTAGATTACGTCTAATTTATAATGTTTTCAGTTTCTAGATAAGATCCGAAATTATTTTGCAAGTAAAATGCCATGTTTTGATTATTTAAATAGACATATATGCTTTTTGATTATTTATGTTGTTTCATATAGATTTTATGATAAGATTTGATTTGAAAAACCTATTAAATGACATCCAAATGGCTTACATTTTTGATATAAGGTCAGAAATATTATTTTAGAGATGGGTTTCAAGTTTCATAATTTTCCAAGTTAATATGGATTTATTTTGAATTTTCTAATAAAGAAAATGGTTAAATTGGGTTTAAATTATTTTCGGCTATTATATGTTAGCTTTGGGCCAGAAATTAAAATATGTTAGAAAACATATTAAAAGCGATTTAGGGAAATTTTTTGAGAATATTCCTACGTATTTTATTAAGCATATAAAATTATTTAAGGTCCGGGACTTAAATGTTTTATATGTTTATAAAAGGAGAAGTGGCAATTTGTTAAATGTTTTAAAATTGTTAATTACTGAATTCAGCAGCAGTTTTAGAAAAAAGTTTTGAAAAAAATTGGCAACCAATTATATGTTGACAAATAAGGCAAGTTAGTTGGAAAGAAATTACTTTAAAAAGTTAAAAATCAGTTTTGTAATGGATCGTCGTTGCTTCACTACTTTCGGCAGCCACCTTTCGACCACATGCTACTGCCTCCAACCTAGTCGAAACCAATACACATGGTATCAATGCCTTGGTATGTAGTGGATTGGAGATATGCGGAAGGTATAGAGTCAAAACATGCTTTTGAAGGGATATAAGTAGTCTATGTTTCGAAAGGAATGATTTTAAATGGTTTCGAAGCTATGTTCTACAAACTTTTACTTGGACCCAATGCTTTCGAAAGGTTCGTTTTAAGCAAGGAGTTTTAATACTTTTGTAAGGTATATAATGTAGGTTTCGAAGGAGAGATACCCCAATGTTGTCAAAAGGTTTACTTAGGTCTTTAAATGGAAGATTTCCAATTCTATCGAAAGGCAAGTTTAAAGTGCTTTGAAAAGAAGATGACTAAGGTTTGTAAAGCTTCCGAAGGGATACCTTCAATGATCTCAAAAGGTCTATTTTTAAAAGGTTTTGAAAGGTATGTTTTGGCCTTTCGGCCTAATGTTTCTACCTATAGTAGTTAACTTATTTTGAAAGGGGTACTTACAATGGGTTCGATAGGTATTGTTTAAAGTTTTTAAGCAATGGTTTCGAATGGTTTACCTTAGCTTCATGGCCTAAGAGATTTTAAGTTAAAAGGATTTTTAACTTACTTTGGAGGGATAGATAATCCCACTATATTTCATCAACATTGTTTTGTGTAAAGTATATATATCATGGCAAAAATGTTTGAGTAAAGCAAAGAGTATATTTTCCTTGTTTAAGTATGATTTAAAGGGTTAAATAAATTTCAAATAAATGTTTTCAAGGAAAATTTGATGGGGTAGTTAACCCTTAGTAAATGACTCAGATATTAGAGTACCGTATGTGACTGGTATAGGGTCGCGCCCTATACTTTAGCTAATAAGCCTTTAGCTAATATACGTCCAAAATTCCAGTGTGTAGGGCTTTTTCATAGGTAAGACTAAAATGAGGTTAAACATAGAAAGGAATATACAAAGACAAAGATAGGTTATTGGTGAGCCCGCAAAACCATTAGGTTCAGTTGACCCTAAAAGAAGATAGTTAATGGCAGGTAGCCCTGATGTATGTTTAAAAGATGTTAGATAATTGAGTATGTCCGGTAGGCCCGAGTCAGCCAATGGTTAGTAGTTAGCCAAACAAAACTATATTATTTGGACAAATAGTCCATTGATTACCTGATTTATGTTCATATATAATATTTCTATTATCGCTTTAATCAGTTTGATTGCAGGATTCTGATTTGCTAAAGATATGTTTTAAAAGAGATACTTATGAGGGGAAACCCATTCTGCTAAGCGGTGTGGTCTTGCTTAATATCAGTAAACCGAGATGTAATAGTATTATTCACACCAGGCTTTATGTCTGACTCGAAGTTTATGTTTTCCCCTTAAAATCTCGGGTGCTCAAAAATTAATTTGAGTAGATTGAGAGTTAAGGTTTTTCAGGTTTAGTAGGTTAGACGAATAAGCTTCAGAAGACGTGCAGGAGGCAAAGCTAACTATATAGGAGCTATTTATTTTTATTTCTGATGTGTTGTATTCAGACTGATTTACCTATTTAGTACTCTGATTATCCAAGTGGGCATCTTCATATGTCACCCTTGGCGTAATTTGTAATAATTATATTTGATCAAAACCTGGGAATCGTTTGGGATTATGTATCTGAATATGAAATATTGATCTGAAATGTAATCAGAAAATTTGTTTTTAAATCTCTATTGATTTTTATTTATATTCATGTGCTTCTGATATTATGGATACCATTAACATTACCGTATTTTGTCACCGGAAGTTAATATTATGATGACTGCAGCATCTATAGCGCTTAGCTCGGCCTCAAGATAGGGGATGTTACACTTTTCCTTAAAAATAAAAATTTGGACGTTTTGTAAAATGGGTTAGACATTTTTCCAAAATGTGAATATTTTGTATGAAAAAAATATTTATTGGAATATTATTTATTAAAAGAACGAGGATTTAGAAATAAATAACAATTGAATTTAAGGCTTGAATAATTCATTGAAAAAATTCGTGTTTAAGTTAAGAAAATTATGGATAATTTTATTTAGTAATAAATGATTACAAAAAAAGTTTTCTATGATTTTTAAATATGGGAAAAGGGAATTGGAAATTAATTATAAGGTTTAAAAATTTGCATTTTGGATTGAAATAAAAGGGAAATGGTGTTTTAGACTTTTAAATAATATGAATGCTTTTGTAATATATAAATATGTTTTTTATCTAAATAAAATCCCTTTTATAATTAGTTTAGGTGCATTGTTTATCCATATTTTCTATGTAATGAGAAATTTTAATAGACATAGTCATAATATCGTCTCGTATGGAACGTTTGGTAAAATTTCTCCGTTTATTCTATGGACTTGTTATATAGAATAATATTGTGTGATACGAGTGTAGTTTATGAGTATTGAGTAAATGAATAACCTGGTGGTATGCGACATCTAAGCTGATATTTGTTTTGTTACTTTTTGTAAGTAAATGTCACTTACATGGAGATGAGTAATATGGGGTATACATGGAATATTCACAGAATGGTGTTGCAATACGAAAGCAAGCATGTTGAGTGTCATAAGCTTGTCTAACTATTGTGAGAGTATTTCTATTATCGCATGAGGAGTAAAATCAGATTAGATTAGTATCCCTCCTAGTGTCCTGATTGCTGGGTCATGCCCCGAATCCATGACATACTTTATGATGTATATGGCTAAGAGCCATAGTTGTGAGCCACTGCTCCTATGCCACATGGGCCAAAACTCTATTACCATTAAGGCACTTGTAGGGTCGTTACCACTACATTGCGTACTCATGCAGCACATTGGTGCAAGAAGGATACCATTTCATGATGGCTGTCGAAGTAATTAAAAACTGTAAGAGTAGCGCTAAGAGCTTATGAGGAAGGCTCATGGAGTAGGGCTGAGAGCCTTTCAATATCCCGTTTTGTAATTGATGTGATGATATAGAAATACATTTATTCACCTTTATGAGATAATTGAGTATACGGCTAAGAACCAATCCACTATTTCTGAGACTGAGAGTCTATGAGACAATCAACCCCGTTCATCTCTATCATATGATTACCTAAGAGATAATCTTGGGCATTTGCTGAGAGCATACCATGTTAAGTAGTTTAATGCCATACTTATCCATTATATGGTTATCTAAGAGATAACCATGGTCGCTAAGAGCATGCCTTGTTTGCGTTTGATGCATATTTGGCTTGGATGTTCGCTTGTTTATTTTCTATATGACAAACTCCAAGCATGTCTACTGCATGATTATCTTAGAGATAATCTTGGATATGCTGAGAGCTAGCCATGTCTGTGTTGGATGTGTGTTAGTGTGTATGCATATGTGGTTTTTCACCCAGTTTGATGATGAGTTATTTAATGAGTTGATGGACTTGATTGTTATTTGGGTGAGGTTCCATATGCGTGGTATTGATATATGATGTTATATTGAGATGTTCATATGCTACCATGTGTTATATTCATTTATACCATGCTGGTTATGCTATATGCTAACTTCTACACCCTAGATGTAGTGTAATAACCCATATCCTAATGAGCCCAGATTTCGACTAAATCGAAGCTCAAGTCCATTAGGGCACGGATCGTTGGTTTTGGTAATCTGTATAATCACAAGTATATCAAAGTGCAATCAATATAAACTCACAGTGGAATAGAAAATATAAAAGAACATAAATACTGAATGAAGCTACTACCTTGGAATCAATAGTATTCCTTAGATATCTAACTGCCTTGTCGGTGCCGAGCATTAATAAGAAGACTTCTCCATCCACTATTCCCGTCCTACTCCAATAACCCGTCCCTTTAGTCTATCCAATAGGTTATAATGAGGAGGGGGGCAGCTTAATGTTCTGGTGATTGGAAAATTACACGGTTGACTCATAACACTAACTTATGGCGATTGATTTCCGTTTAAGTGTTATGTCTATTATTTATGGCTAATCCATTAAATCCTATATGCATGTACGATATGCCTAACCTCCGACGAGGTATAACTATATATATATATATACATATACATACATACATACATACATACATACATACATACATACATATGTATGTATGTACCTATACACATATATATCTAAACGTTTTACTATGCAAAAATCCGGCCACTTAATACTTCTTGAATAGGGACGAGGCATACCTCATGATCATTTAATACCTCAACCCTGAGGTGGGCCCTCCGCAATGTAAATGCTAGTTAAATGGTCCTAGCTATAGAGACAGATGATCCCTAGATATGGCTTATAATATAATTTACCGTATTACTAACGAATCACAAAGATTCATTTAAGGGTTAACTAGTCCATCTCCGATAAACAAATAACTAACTAATTAATCTTTGTGGTTTGTGCGTATCCCAGACCGATTTTACACTAGTAGGAAGCGAAATCCATCAGGGCATAACCCGAGTCTTTGCTCCCCACCGCTTGGGACCGCTAGTGGTCATAACCTATATGATAGCCCTACTATTAAATATCGGTCCAATAATAATACCGACATAGCGCACCGACCTTCCATAGCCGAAATCCCATTTAGATTAACGTAATGTAAGTCAAGGAAAATGCACCTTTTAGTTACTTTATACCTCCTATTATAGACAAAGCAGACCCCATTTCCCCAAAAGTACTGGGTCATTTAATAATTCAAATCCGAGGCGAACCCTAGCTATATTTTCCTCTATTTACCCGCAACCGCATTTCTCTTCTCCGTGGGTCCTAGTTGGAGATGTCCCACATAGAAAGTACATAAAATTACAAGTAGCCTCTAGGTGAAAGGCAGACTTCTGTTGTGTAACTCTACTGACCTTGCATCCCAACTCACTTAACCAAACTAACCATCCTGAGCTTAAATTTTGGGCTAGGCCCACTAATTTATGCTCGTTTTAAACGTATAATTAAGGTTTTCATACAATGAAAATTATACTGCCTTCCAGCATTTGATTCCTATCTTATACGCTTATTTACTATATTTCATAAATGTCAATTGTTCATAATAAATGGTCATGATTATTCTAATTGAACAATCTCTTATAATATTTATTTATTCGTCCTAATACAACCTATCATGCCTATTTAGTTACCTAATAAATTCCAAATTAAATCCTTTAACCAGTCTCATTAAACACATTTACGTCTCCATTTGATTCATGTAACCCCCTATTAATTGCACATTTATTGCCTTATTAATTTTGGAGTTACTATCTCTCTTCCATCTATACCTCCTAATCCGATAATTTACGACGTTATTTATGACTAGATGTTCTAATTATAACTAATGCAAATATTGACTTATATATGCTATTAATATATTTTTATTTTTCATCGATAAGCGCGGTTATACGCGCCCGTGCTTGTGTGTATATTTATACTTATCTGTTCCTATTCCTAACACATTAATTCCTATGCTTAGGAATTCCAAAACAATAATTTTTCCACATTTTAATTTATTAGAGCTATCCTTTCCAAAAAGGATTACTGTTATAACTTTCCATAAATCACCCATAAATGAGACTTTACTTCATTTGAAATTACAGGGAATTATCCCTTTTCTTTTATTGAAATAGACAGTGTAACTATGGAGAAGAGTATCCATACTTTACACATCTCTTTTCCTTTTTGTATATTCTTTGTCCATTCAAACAACGCACTTTTTATACATATTTTTATTGAATTGGATAATTTATGGAAATTACATGGAAACAGATAACTAATTATACCCCTCTCCTAATATATTAAAACGTAGAAATTCACATTCCAAGTCAAATTAAGATAATATAAACTAATGCTAACATTTTACAACCCAACTATAAATTTGGATTAAACTTTATCAACATTTAGCTTTAACAAGTTGTTCGAGACCGAGGTTTCGGGATGCGGAAATTCAAATTCACGGACCGATTTTCAAATTTCCAGATTATGGTGTAAATATCAGTCTTATTCCAGTTACCTAACTACGCATAGACATAATATTTAAATAAACTCAACAATATAAATTTCAATATTATAAATAAATTATATAGCTTTCCACTCACCTTTCTAGCTTTCCAAATCTCCCAAACCTGAATTCATCGCTTTACTTAACTCATCTGAGAAGAGATTTGGGTTTAAGCGTAATATAGATCTATAATTATAAAGATTACCTTTTTTCGCAGCGTTGACTCGCTTCTACTCTTCTTCTCTTTTATTTTCTGCCCTTCTCCGGTTTTTTTGTGTTTGTATATACATACATATATATATATATATATTTCATAATTCTAGAAATACCAAAGAAGGGAAAATGGCAGAGCTTCGCTGCTTTGATTAGAAAATATGAGAAGAAAAGTGAAGGGCTAAGCCTGTATTTATAGACGTTCAAATCAATCATTTTTGTTAGATTAAAATAATAAAATTCGGGCCAATCGACCAGAGTTCAACCCTAGCCACCACCATCACCTTCGGTTGATCGCCCCCTATAAGTGGTCGACCGCTAGCAATCAACCAGACCAAGTAAAAGGGTCGATCTGGGGTCCATGCTATTAATAATATTTATTTCCTTTTCTCATTTTTAATTATTTTTATTCTGAAAACTTCAAACGCTAATAACTCCTTCGTCTGAGCTCCAATCACGAAACTCAACTATGAAAGTTGCTCACAAAATCAACACGAACGCAAAGATGCAAGTTTCATGGCCAAATTCCGACGTTTGCCCAAATTTCTTTTTTAAGCCTTATTAGTTATTTATTAATTATCATTAATTTTACGGGGTGTTACATTCTCCCCCTTAAAAGAATTTCATCCCAAAATCCCCCAAGGGTTGAATAATGTAACATAGTACACAACCAATATAAGTTATCCAACCAATTAGTGTACAACTAATTTTGCAGCAAAACATGTACAAGTGCATGGTATATCATAACATATATGACATGCATGCAGAACAATTCTAAATCGGGGCCTCTAATATGAATGCATTCTTTTTAAAAAAATTGAAATTTTGATGCAAACAATCTGTATATACTAGCAGTTCTATATGATGCAAGTTTGCAAAAATAAAAAATCTTTGTTTTCACACAACAATTTAAGCACTCCTACGAGTATTAGTATGGTTCAACCAATTTTTGCATCCAGTCCCTACCATTCAAAACCTAACACATAATTTCTAACATCTAAAATTTTGAAAAACTAATTTTCCTAAATCTATACTCCTATGCTAGAAAATGAATTTAGATGGAAAGTTTAACGTTTCCACCCTTCTTTTGGATACCTATTTCATTGTATTTTGGAACTCGATCTTTTGCCCCCAATTCTTATCCAATTTTTCCAAGTACAATACGCATATTTTTGGATGTTAAAGTGGAATTATTTTAAAAGCAAGATTTCTCTACTATCAATATGGTATGGAAATAGAAATTCCAAAGCTAAAATAGTTTTCCCTTGTTATTCCCTATGTTTTGTATACTATCACTCTTGTTGGATAGTAAAACTCATATTGACTAATACATCAATCCTCCCTACACTTAGCATGTTGCGTTTGAAAACCAGAAAATCAAATTTGCAAAATAATTTGAAAATTAAATCTTGGAAAAGCATTAAAACACGATTTTTCAAAAGCATTTAAACACAACTTTTCAAAAGCACTTGAATACAATTTTTCAAAACACTTGCCTTTCCATCCCTAAATAAATCAAGCTATATCATAACGTACTTGGGACTCAATAAATGAGTTAATGCATATGATTGACCCTAACATTATGCAGTTAGTTCAAGATTTGGGGAACCTTTCCTCTAATTCGAAACAATGAGAGACAAGCCTATTTATAAATTTTATCTTTTAAGCTGCAGGGATAGTAACCTGTGATTTTGCAACAACCTTTCCCTATCTTTCACTTGCTAAGATTTATTTTTTCCAAAATTCTAAAGTATTTGGAACTAAAGCATTTTAGTTGCTAATTTAACCAACTGCGTAAATTTCCAGCTTTAACTACATTCTATCATTAGTTAAGTGTCCTTATGTGATCTTCTTATTTACACTGTTTCCCTATGTATACACATATATATATATACATATTAGCAACCAAAGCTCATCCAAAAAATCAACACGGTGATAAAATAGGAACATATTTCATATCATATCGTACTCTTTTCCAATATCCGAAAGGAGTCAACTCACAATGACAACCCAAAAACCTAAAATAAAATGTTGCTAAAAGCCGCCCTTTATCATCAACTGATGCTAATGATGTTGTGACCCTATTACTTCTTACTTAATTAAGATGGACATTTCTAGTATACCATTCAACTATAACCCACATACCTTAACTTACCTTCTTGGCTCCCAATAAATAAGATATATCCATTACTTCAATCATTACACCCGATTATGGGATAAATTGTGCATTTCCACTCTGCAGTGGGTAGGAAATAAAAACTATGCACATTTAGAATAACTCTTTGGAAAATTGGCTTTGTGAAATAACTTTCCTACCACCTATCTTTCCTTCTTTAAACTTGAGTCAAACAACATCCTTTATATGTTTTTGCCATCTCATTTCCTTCTTCACTCATCATACTACTGTCTTCTTTTAGTCAAAATCTATTGATAGTATTCTTAAACTTTGGTATTACTTTCTATATCCTTGATCTTTCATGCGAGTATACCATAGGACTCACAAAATTGTACTTTTATACTACTCCCCATTCCCTTGAGGGTTCTTCTTATGGATTTAACGTATGTCTAATCAAACATTCCTAGGTTTATTCCACTATTTCTTTATTCACGGGGATTCCTTATTACTACCCTAGAGCATTCATAGCTATTTCATTCCTAGCCTTGACATTTACCCCGTCCAACCTAGGTAGTGATTCCTATCTACTATATATAAAAATTGGTTTGGTTTAGCACACTCTTTAGGAGAATAAAATTTCACAGTCATGAAGTACTTAATCCAAAAAATTTATCTTTGAGTATATAAACTTCGAAACATTTTCCAAAAATTCAAAAACTACTTAGTTTCCAAAAGGAGCTATGAAATTTTTTCCTTTTCAAGGACTGACTCTCTATGACAGAGATTTACTTTTTCAAAAGTAGGATTTTTAACTTAAAACATTTGTCATATTTGTATCCAAAAACTCAATTTTCATACCAAACTATTTTTCAAAAACATCTTCTATAACTTTAAACAATGAAAACTAGAGTGGACAAGGATAACTTCTTTCTATTACTTTCCTATCACTTACGCTATTTTCGCTTCCATCTTTAGCAAAGATTATAATAGCACATGAGGGGAACTTCTAAAAGCTGTGCGCAATTATTGCACATATCTATGGGAACTACTTATTTTTCCTATCCTATCTCTATATTTCTTCTCCTTCACTATTTTTGAAAAGATTACTAATCCTATTTTTATAAAATTTCTTAATACTGCTACTATTGAAATTTCTCCTACCTAATTTATCTTCAAGTGGCTTCTCCTTACATAGCTCTTTACCTCTTATATTGTTTTCCTCATTGACTTACTGCAGTGCATCCCCTTCTGCTTTAGCTATGGAGCTTTCCTTCATTAATATGAAAGAAATATGTATAAATCTATTACAATCATTTTTCTCTGTATTTCCCTTATATGAGAACATTCCTCCTATCTTCACTATGGGCATTCTTACCCTTCTACTCTCTTTACCTCATTTCAATAAAGTACCATTTCCATTTATCCACTCCTTAGAGAAAGAATCTTAAAAAGGAACTTCCAAATTTACAAAATAGAAAAAATCATCTAGCCAACCCCATGCTCTATTTTTCATTCATTTAAAAAATGAAAAACCCTTTACCACAAACTTTAAATCGAAACTTTTTGACTCAACAAATTTGAAACTTTATTGGAAATCTCTAAATAGCCCTTTAAAACTTTCAAACTCTCTTGCTTTTTCAAAACAACAATTTCTCAAATCCTTTTTAAAAACATTCAAAACATTGATATAATTTCAAAAATCTTTTTATCAGATTCTTTCACATGGGATTGGACTTAAAAATGGACTTTAATTGTCCTTTCTTTTAGACTGTTCTACTTTTCTACTCATTCTTAACTCATCTTCATCAAAAATACAGTTATCATCTTATGGTGATTAATATACACCTTCTTGAGGGAACTTGCTCAATCCTTTATCACATCTTGTTTTTGGGTGCTTGCAACATATAGGTTCTTACTTCCCATCCGTCTAAATGAAATGTACTTCTTCAATCGGTAATCCAGCAAAATCCATAGTCATAAGGTAGCCTAGGCCTAGCAAAGGAGTCAAGTACCATCCAGCTTCTAGGGTCCTATATGTCACACTCATGCTCTTCTTAGTCAACACCTTGTGGTACGGCCTACACTCCTTGGAATAATCAGGGTAGGTGTAAAATTCTAACTCCATTTGTTCTCCAACTCATAGTGGTCTCGTCTATCTTTTCAAAATAAGGTTGCAAGAACTTCTATAGTCGGAATTTATAAAGTTCGGCATATTATATATAAATATATATAATTATAGGTAAAATACAAATACGTTCTCTCGACGTATCCTAATTCCTATGTTCAACTAACCTAAGCTCGGATGCTAAATGTAACAACCCGCACCTTAATGGGCTTGAATTTCGACTAAATAGAAAATAAAGTCGATTAGGGAATGGATCATTGGTTTTGGTAACCAACAATGAACACAAGTATATTAGAGTGTGACCAATATTAACTCACAATGGAATAGAAAAATATAATAGAAAAAAATACCGACTGATGCTTCCACCTTGGAATCAATAATATTCCTTGGATATACAATTGCCTTGTCGGTGCCGAGCATGAATAAAAGGACTTCTCCATCCTCAGTTCCCGTCTTGCTCCGGTAATCTATCCCTCTAGTCTATCCTATGGGTTGTAATGAGGAGGGGGTCAGAACAACGTTCTAGTTACAAGAAAATTACACACTTTACCTATTACGCTAGCTTGTGTCGATTGATTTCCATTCAAGTGTAATATCTATTATTTATGGCTAATCCGTTAAATCCTATATGCACGTACAATATGCCTAACCTCCTCCAAAGTATAACTATATATATGCCTATACACATATATATCTAAACATTGTACTACCCAAAAATCTCAACTACTTAATACTTCTTGAGCAGGTAGGAGGCAGACCCAATATCCATTTAATACCTCAAACCCGAAGCGGGCCCTCTGCAACATAAATGATAGTCAATCGGTCCGAGCTACAGACCGATGAATCTTAAATATGGCTTTATAATATATTTGCTATATTACTAATACATCTTAAAGGCTCATCTAAGGGTAACTAGCCCGCTTTCGACAAACAAACAACTAATTAATTAAACTTTGAGGTCTGTGCGTGTCCCATACGAATTCTACATTAGTAGGAAGTAAAATCCATTAGGGCATAACACGAGTCTTTGCTATCGTCCGCTCGGGACTTCTGGTGGTCATAGCCTATTTTCTAGCCCTACTACTAAATACTAGTCTAACAACAATAGTGACATAGACCGCTGACCTTCCACATCCGAAATCTCGTTTAGACTAACCTAATGCAAGTCAAGGAAAATGCCCCATTTAGTTACTTAATACCTCTTATTAGAGATGAAGCCGACCACATTTCCCCAAAAGTACTGTGATATTTAATATTTCAAATCCAAGGCGAATCCTTGGTGTATTATGCAACCTATATCCCTTCCCCACGGGTCCTATGGTAGGAGGTGTACCATATCAGTAGTAAGCTTACACAACTGCTGTTAGCCTCTAGGTGAAGGGTAGACTTCTATTGTATAACTCTACTGACCTCGCATCTCAACTCATTAAACCAAACCAACTATCCTAAGCTTAAATTGTTAACAAGAAAACTTGTGAACATCCCTAAAGCTATATGGAAGGTAACCGAGTTCAAATGAAACCAAATTGTTGAGAAGACCTCTTCCTTTGTAACCTACCTTTTTACCAGGTTGACTTAGTCGAAAGGGTTTAAGGAGTTAGCTCGAAAGTACAAGCTAAGGAAGCAGCGTCTCGCTCGAAACCTTTCTTTTGAATGGGTCGAAAGCATCTATTCATTTTAGCTTTCCATTCCTTCTGATCATGTCGAAAGGTTTGTTCCGGCCCTTTCAATAATGTCAAAAGGGATGCACGTTTTACTATATGAGATAACTGCTCTCGACCATAATGGTTTTGCTGCCTTTGTTAAGGAACCCCTTCGAAAGGGTTGCAGTTGTAGCTGGGGATGAATTCCTTTCAAATGAATTCCTCTCTAATCAAGCGTTAGCCAATTATAAACCGGAACCCCTTCGGAACCCCCCTTTCGATTAGGTCGAGAGGGGTTCTACTCTTTCGAAACAGGTCCACCTGATAATTGCCTAAGCTTTGCTTTGTTTTTCCTGTATAAGATCAACCTAAATATCCCTCAGCTTCATAAATTCACCAATGTCGAAACCCTATCACCATTCTCATTTTCATTGTTTAATATTGGTTTTAATGGTGATGCGTTCCGACTGTATATACCCAAGTCAATCCTATGCATTGCGTAGACAAAAATAAGTTAAGAGAATAGGTTAGAATCATGTACGATGGGTCATTGTCTAGCTAATGATCCAAATAATATTCCTCGTAATCAAGATCCTAACTGAATCAACCATCTCTTCTTTATTAATAAGCCAAAATGAGTTACAGTTATAAGAGCTTTATCCTAATTTGATTTAGGGGTTTCAAAGGATTTTATTGCAGCTAAGAAGTTGGAGAAAAGAAATGAATTTTGGATTCCAAAATTCAATCCCAAAACTGGACCACTTGGGTCTTATTTATAGATGCAGGTTGGCCCATTCCGCGCCTATGCCTTCGACTCGGTCGAAAGGACCCCTTTTATATATCACCTCATGCCTTTCGACTTGGTCGAAAGGCCTCGTCTGCCCTCGACGCTGTCGAACGACATCTCATTTGAGTCTTTTGATTTACCCTTGCATTCCCATTATCTTTCTCCAGACCTTTCGACTAAGTCGAAAGGGTCTTTTATCATCCTTTTGCCTTTGTTAAACCTTGAGTATGTCTTCTTGCTGCTTTCTCCAGAACACCTTTCGACGTTGTCGAAAGGTCTTCAAGTGTGCCTTTCTCTTCATATTGCCTTGTTGTCATCAGAAGCGAGATAGGAGCCTCCGACTCTATCGATAGGTTGTCCATAAGGACTTGGAAGATGTTGAAGTATCAACAGTTTCGATGACGTTGAGTAGCTTTCAAACCCTAATGGCATTGACTTCGACTGGTTCAAAAGGCTAATATATGCTTTCGAAAGGGTTGTTATAAGGGCGAAACCATTAGTTCTGAAAGGTTTGGCACGCATATGGGAGATTAACATTCATTGCCTTCGAAATTGGGATTCCGAAGCTGTCCATCTATGTTGGAAGGTCTTAAAGAGGCGGATAGATGGCTTTGCTGCCCCTTTTTCATCTTTTCGGAGGCTTGTACGTGATTTATCACCTGTGAGGGTGCCTGCTGCTAACGACACCTTTAAAAGCCTTCCCAATGCCTTCGAAACCTTCATTTATGATCCTTATCGAAACCCACTTTAGTAGAAGCTGGTACTTTTGTATCTTTTTTATGCCTTTGTTCTTTGAGCGGATTTTATGGCTAGCATAAATGTTGTGCTAGGCCCACTAATTCACGCTCGTCCTAAACATATTATTAAGGCTGTATAATTTCCCACTATGAAAATTATACTGCTTTCCAAAATTTAATTCCTATCCTATACGCTTATATACTAAATTCCATAAATGTCAACAGTCCATAATAAATGGTCATTATTATTCTAATTGGACAATCTCTAATGACATTTATTTATTCGCTCTAATTTAGCCTATTACATCTATTTCATCTCCCCATAAATGCCAAATTAAATCCTTTAACCAATCCTATTAAACATATTTATGTTCCCATTTAATTCCTGTAACTCCCTATTAACTACATATTTATTGCCCAGTTAATTTTGGAGTTATCGTCTCTCTTCCATCAACACCTCCTAATCCTATAATTTACTATGCTGTTTATAACTAGATATCTTGATTATAATTATTACGAATATTGACGTATGTTATCCTATATATGTATATATATATATATATATTTTAATCGGTAAGCGCGATTATACATGTATATATATATATATTCCTATTTCTAACACATTAATTCCTATGCTTAGGAATCCCAGAATATTAATTTCCATATTTTAATTATTAGAGATATCCTTTCTAAAATGGATTACCATTATAACTTTCCGTAGATTACACAAAAATGAGACTTCTGCTCCGTTTGAAATCACAAGGAATTATTTTTTTTCTTTTATTAAAATAGAAGTGCAAAGTATGAGTAGAATATTCATACTTTACACATCTCTTTCTTTTTTGGTATATTCTTTATTAATTTAAATGGTGCACTTTTTATACATATTTTTGGAATTAAATAATTTATGGAAATTACACGAAAATATATACAATTTGTATTATAATTCACTTTCAATAAATTTAAACATAGAAATTGATATTCTAAGTCAAATTAGGGCAACATAAACTAATACTAACATTTCACAACCCAATTATAAAACTAGAATAAACTTTACAACTTTATCAACATTTAACTTTAAAAAATATAGGGACTGATTTCCAAATTTCCAGATTAGGGTATAAATATCATTCCTATTTCAATTACCTAACTTACAAAATATGCAAGAGAGATTTCATCTACCTGGGCCTACAACTCCATAATCTACCTGGGCCACGAACGGCACCCGACCTCGAGCGGTCACCATTAGCCTCGAACGGCACCCGACCTCGAGCGGTCACCATTAGCCTCGAACGGCACCCGACCTCGAACGGTCACCATTTGCCTCGTACGGCACCCGACCACGAACGGTCACAATTCACCTAATATGACATTCGATCGCGAACGATCACATTTTTGCCTCGTACGGCACACGATCACGAACGATCACGTTCCTCTTTCCACGACACCCGACCGCGAACGGTCATGATTCGTCTAGAATGACACCCGATCACGAACGGTCGCAACTCGTCTAAAAAACGACATCCGACTTCGAACAGTCACAATTCGTCTAGAACGACATCTGACCGCGAACGGTCCCATTTCTTTATTGGCCGCAAACGGCATCCGACCTCGAACGGTCCCATGTTACCTCAAATGACATACGGTCGCGAACGATCGTCATTCATGGTCAGATAAAACTATCAATTTCTTTGTAGGTCATCAACAGGATATGAACATCCAGCTTATGGTATTACAAAACACAACTTCCTATCGCAAGGCATGTTTTGGGGGGAAAATGTTATCCCGCCTTTTGGCAAGGCCGTGACACCAAAAAACTGACTAGAACTCAATGACAGTTCATCCTGTAGGACAGTTACATCACAAGTTCACCGTGGATATCGATGAATTTTGTCCGAGTCCGGATCGGGCTACAATTGATAAGACATGTCAAGCAAGGCCAGATAGAACAACATTCCAAATCTCGAGTCAATCCGAGTTCGTACGCCCAAGATATCATCGACGCAAGTGAAGGACATAGCCTTGAGTTCGTCTCCCAATGGTTCGAATCCCCTAGGGTCGGATCCATCAAACTAAATTCCAACGAAGTTCCCCTGATGACTTCGAATCCATGAAAGTGCGTTAACCTCCAACGTTCGAATCGATCAGCCACATAGTGATTCGAATCCATCCACGAAGCATAACCCTTCTTCGAATCCATCAGACGTGTACTACTTCGAATCCAGGAAACCCAACCTCGGTTCGAATCCATCAAGTCAAAGACCACTCGAATCCGGCACAAGACCTCTCTTCGAATCCCTCAAGGTAAGGCACTTCGAATCCATCCAGCTGGGAAGTCTTCGTATCGATCGACTGTGGACTGTCCTGATCGATACGAAGGAACATCCCTCCTATCGATTCGAAGGACCGCATCTTCGAATCCATTATCACGAGGATACCCAGTCAAAGCTGCAGAGGACATGGAGTCGACCCAGTCAATTCGGAGCGAAAAGTGGATCGATACGAGGGATGCGCGCCACATCACCGCCTTCACATGCAGGAGCATGGATTCGACCCTATGGATTCAAACGATATCGATTCGAACGAATCCATAGGACGAAGAACACGAAAATCTTCAACTTGAATCGATCATAACTTGAGATCTACACATCCAAATGCCATGAAATTTTCACAGAAGCTTAAGCACATAATGAAGAATGTCCACCCCAAATTTCAGCTCGATTGGACTCTTTTTTGATCGATTCGAACCAAGGGTCGAATCGATCCCAAAGTGGGCCCGGATCTCCAGATTTCGGCCGTGTGGGCCCCCTGACGTACCAGAACTGGTCTCCCCTCATTTTAGGCGAAATATCAGCCTCCTACACCTATAAATAGAACCCCTGGTCATTCAGAAAGGGGGTCGGAGAATTCTAAGTACTAGAGAGCGCCCAGATTCTGTCAGATTTACTCCAGAACACCACCGCTACCTTAGATTGAGACTTAGCATATAATTTCAGTTGTACTACATTAGAAGAGATTGTAATCATCGAGTGAACATCAATAAAATCATCAACTTCAGAGTGGACGTAGGCAAGATCGCCGAACCACTATAAATCTCGTGTTTCTGTTCATTATTTCTGAATTGTGATACTCTGTTTGTTTAGATTTGAGATTTGTGTGTGAATATTGTTGATTTATATTCATATACCGGTGCTTTCGCAACATTCGGGGTTTGTGACCAATTTTGGCGCAAACACTTTGGTGCTTTCACTGAGAATTAAACTCAGGATTAGCACCCGCTACACAAGATTTGAAAATTTGAAAGACAATGACTCGACAAACAAGTAGAAGGCAAAGAGCTGAGAGAAGTCAGCACGAAGGAAGTCAAGAGGCTTCCTCAGGAGCAAACCAAGCGTCAGTCTTCATCACCAGGGATGAGATAGAGACAATGATGAAGAGACAGGAGGAAATGATCCAGAATTTGCTTCAACAGATTGGGCAACTTGGAGCGCGAAATCAAGGAACAACCAGGGTCCAGAACGAAGTAGGACCATCCAACGCAGCGCCGGAGCTGGGGGGCACACACTTAGGACATGTTGATCCGAACACGGGAAGAGAGACAAGGACATCCGAGCAACCTAACAGCAATAGAGGGATGAACGCTCAGTCAGGGGGGCAAACACCCGAAAGCTCACACGGACTCGGGGGGCAGATCGAAGGTAGTGAACGAGGACTACAGCTTGGAGACAATGATAGATTGGCAGAGATGGTCAGGCGAGCCATGAGAGGAGGATTAGTAAACAGAGATCTTGAAGATGTGAACAAGAGTCCCTTTTCTCCTGCGATTAGGTTGGCTAGGAACCCACCAGAATTCAAACTACCAACAGTAGAAGGGTATGATGGGAGGACGGACCCTGCGGTCCATCTAACGAGGTATATAAGGCACATGGAAGTGCTGGGGGCATCACAGGAAGTCATGGCCCGGTGCTTCCCGTTGTATTTGACAGACATAGCACCTTTATGGTTCAGACAGCTAGAGAGCGGTTCCATTGGGACATGGACCGATTTGATTGAGAAATTTATGAGGCAATTCAGGGTTCATATTTCGAGACCCAAGAATGTGATGAGTTTGGCAACGCTAAAGCAGAAAGCTGGGGAGTCTTTGAGGAATTTCTTGACGCGATTCAATGCGGCAGCAGCATCGGTGTATCGGCCAGATCCATCCATGGTTATGATGGCAGCTGTGTCCGGAGTAGCTGACGGTACGGAATTCAAGAATTCATTAACTAAGGATCCGCCTATGGATCTAGGGGAATTCTATCACGAGGCAGAAAAGTTTTTGCGATTGGAAGACGCTAATGCTGAAAGAGAAGAAGGAGAGGGAATAGAAGTTTATGCACTTAAAGACAAAAAGCCTCTCGAAAATGATTCAGGCAAGGATAAAGGAAAACGAAAGGCTGAGGACAATGGTGACAGGTCAAAGCGACTGCGGAGAGAGCCACGATTCACCACTTATTCAGAGCTGAATGAGAGTTTGGAGCGAATCTACCAAGATACACGAGAGCAAGTTCCCTACCGTAGGCCAATACGAAGGGATCCCACTGTTGACGAGAGGAAATCAGACAGATACTGCTTATTCCACAAACTGAATGGTCATAACACTAACGACTGTAGACATCTGAAGGATGAGGTGGAAGGGCACATCAGGAACGGTATGCTACTTCAGTATGTGAGGAGGCGAGCTCCAGCGGTGGAGCCAGAGCGACCACCGTCTACATCAGCCAGGGGTGCCCCCGAGCCAGGACATGGTATGATTATCAATTAGTTGAAATAACGATGGACAAGTTGTAAACTTCTCACCAACACGGGTAAGTCATTTACACATGTGCGAGATCACGAACGGTCCATAGGCATGTTGTGAATGACTACTAACCCTATCGTTGTAGGAGTTTACACTTTGACATCCTTGCTTTGCTTTTGTTTCATCTTGATTTGAATATTTGAACTTGACTTTGTTTAACATTTCTGCTAAAGACTTATTTTCAATGAAAAATGCTACTTATGATTTCATAACGGCTAAGCCACTTACACATGTACGGGATCCCGAACGGTCCCTAGGCATGCTCTGAGATGGCGATAAACCGTTGCAAGAAACAATCCGGGAATTCACCCGAACGTGAAACCTGGTATTGATGATACTAAGTCCCTCCCCGGGCACACTCAATTCGCCTCGAACGGCACCCGACCACGAACGGTCACAATTCGCCTCGAACGGCATCCGACCGCGAACGGTCACAATTCGATCGCGAACGATCACACTTCGCCACGAACGGCACCCGACCTCGAGCGGTCACCATTAGCCTCGAACGGCACCCGACCTCGAGCGGTCACCATTAGCCTCGAACGGCACCCGACCTCGAACGGTCACCATTTGCCTCGTACGGCACCCGACCACGAACGGTCACAATTCACCTAATATGACATTCGATCGCGAACGATCACATTTTTGCCTCGTACGGCACACGATCACGAACGATCACGTTCCTCTTTCCACGACACCCGACCGCGAACGGTCATGATTCGTCTAGAATGACACCCGATCACGAACGGTCGCAACTCGTCTAAAAAACGACATCCGACTTCGAACAGTCACAATTCGTCTAGAACGACATCTGACCGCGAACGGTCCCATTTCTTTATTGGCCGCAAACGGCATCCGACCTCGAACGGTCCCATGTTACCTCAAATGACATACGGTCGCGAACGATCGTCATTCATGGTCAGATAAAACTATCAATTTCTTTGTAGGTCATCAACAGGATATGAACATCCAGCTTATGGTATTACAAAACACAACTTCCTATCGCAAGGCATGTTTTGGGGGGAAAATGTTATCCCGCCTTTTGGCAAGGCCGTGACACCAAAAAACTGACTAGAACTCAATGACAGTTCATCCTGTAGGACAGTTACATCACAAGTTCACCGTGGATATCGATGAATTTTGTCCGAGTCCGGATCGGGCTACAATTGATAAGACATGTCAAGCAAGGCCAGATAGAACAACATTCCAAATCTCGAGTCAATCCGAGTTCGTACGCCCAAGATATCATCGACGCAAGTGAAGGACATAGCCTTGAGTTCGTCTCCCAATGGTTCGAATCCCCTAGGGTCGGATCCATCAAACTAAATTCCAACGAAGTTCCCCTGATGACTTCGAATCCATGAAAGTGCGTTAACCTCCAACGTTCGAATCGATCAGCCACATAGTGATTCGAATCCATCCACGAAGCATAACCCTTCTTCGAATCCATCAGACGTGTACTACTTCGAATCCAGGAAACCCAACCTCGGTTCGAATCCATCAAGTCAAAGACCACTCGAATCCGGCACAAGACCTCTCTTCGAATCCCTCAAGGTAAGGCACTTCGAATCCATCCAGCTGGGAAGTCTTCGTATCGATCGACTGTGGACTGTCCTGATCGATACGAAGGAACATCCCTCCTATCGATTCGAAGGACCGCATCTTCGAATCCATTATCACGAGGATACCCAGTCAAAGCTGCAGAGGACATGGAGTCGACCCAGTCAATTCGGAGCGAAAAGTGGATCGATACGAGGGATGCGCGCCACATCACCGCCTTCACATGCAGGAGCATGGATTCGACCCTATGGATTCAAACGATATCGATTCGAACGAATCCATAGGACGAAGAACACGAAAATCTTCAACTTGAATCGATCATAACTTGAGACCTACACATCCAAATGCCATGAAATTTTCACAGAAGCTTAAGCACATAATGAAGAATGTCCACCCCAAATTTCAGCTCGATTGGACTCATTTTTGATCGATTCGAACCAAGGGTCGAATCGATCCCAAAGTGGGCCCGGATCTCCAGATTTCGGCCGTGTGGGCCCCCTGACGTACCAGAACTGGTCTCCCCTCATTTTAGGCGAAATATCAGCCTCCTACACCTATAAATAGAGCCCCTGGTCATTCAGAAAGGGGGTCGGAGAATTCTAAGTACTAGAGAGCGCCCAGATTCTGTCAGATTTACTCCAGAACACCACCGCTACCTTAGATTGAGACTTAGCATATAATTTCAGTTGTACTACATTAGAAGAGATTGTAATCATCGAGTGAACATCAATAAAATCATCAACTTCAGAGTGGACGTAGGCAAGATCGCCGAACCACTATAAATCTCGTGTTTCTGTTCATTATTTCTGAATTGTGATACTCTGTTTGTTTAGATTTGAGATTTGTGTGTGAATATTGTTGATTTATATTCATATACTGGTGCTTTCGCAACATTCGGGGTTTGTGACCAATTTTGGCGCAAACAGACTTAATCTTATCCAATCAAGTGATGATGTGGATTATTTTACTTGGGAGGTAGATGATAAGATTAGGAATATCTATCCCGAGTGATTTTAAGCACATGTTTGGGCATTTATGCTTTGTTATATGAACTAATAGTGACACCAGTAGGTTTTTATGTTATATATGATTATGTACTAGTAGTAGAACTAATACATTATAATTCTTGATTGACGATTTTCATTAGTGAGGAGCTAGTGTAGTTGTTGTACTTGTGTGTATACTTGTATTGATGACGGTGATCATTACCCTACCTTGTTTGAATTTTGAGGACAAAATTCTTATAAAGAGAGGAGACTTTAATACCTCATATTTTGAAGTGTAATAATATGGAGAATTAATTAATAAAAAGAACATATTAAATAATAATTAAGTAAAATTAATTAAAGAAATAGGAAGTGAATGTTATATGAAGAGATTTTGGGAGTAGTAAGACTAAGCTAGGAAGGGGTTTTAGCCCAAGCTCAAATTATTAGCCCTTAACTATTACATCCCCTCATTCATTCTCCTCATTTCATCAAAAAACAAAATAACATAGAAACTAATGTCGACCACCATTATCAAGGAAGAGGAAGGAAAAAAATCCAAGAGAAAAACACCAGCTTCAATCCAAAACGAAGAAGTGATTTAATCAAATTTTCAGGTTTAAGTAAGTAGCACTTTCCCTATTCTCTTCCAAACCCATTTGGGATAAGATTGCACTTGATTTTGGTTCTTAGAATGTTAATGAACATGTCTTAAGGATAATAGAATGACTTTATTCATGTTTAAGAATCAAACGATAACGATTTTGACATGTTTTAGAGTAAAATTTGTATTAAACCTTATTTAAATGCTTGAAATTTTGATATGTTGTTTAAAACATTAATTTGGAGATTAGTTTTTAATCTCAAAATTTTCTGAAATTGTTCAAATTTTATATGAAAATTTTAAATTGCGAAAATGCTTAATTCGAGTTTTATTTATATATAATATGAAAGTAATTGTTTTTCCATGAAATTTTATACATTTAAAAGATAGAAAATCTAATTTTTGGGATTTCTCCCATGCATTTAAATTGACATGATTTATTTTATGAAAGGAAAATTTAATCATAAATGGTAATCAATTAATTAATTAAGATATTAATTAATATTTTTAGTGCAAGTGAAATTATCTTTGATTTTTCTTAAAAAATTTATGTAAATTATTTAATTAACCGATATAAATTTGATATATAGTATGATTTGATGAAAAGTAATTGCTTTTGAAAAAAACAAATCGGATTTATTAATAATTACAAAAAATGCAATTTTATACTTATGATAGCCATGATTCACATAACAACGATTTACGATAGCCATGGTTCATGATAGCTATGATTTACCATAACCATGATTCATTATAGCTTTAACCTACTAATTATAAAGCCATAAATCACGATAGCTATGATTTACATTAGCCATGATTCATGATATTTATGATTTAGGATAACCATGATTCAGGATAACTATGACTTACGATAGTTATGATCACAATATCTATGACTTACGATATCCATGGTTCACAATAGTTATGATTTACGATAAGTAGGATTCACGATAGCTATGATTTATGATAGTCATGATTCATGATAGCTATGATTTGTGATAGCGATGGTTTATGATATTTATGGTTTATGATTGCTATACTTTATAATAGATTCTAACTGAAATTTGCGATAGCTCCTATTTCACACTTGTGATAGCCTCATATTTCTTATGATAGTTATACTAATGATAGCGTTAGAAGTGAGATAGCTATTGAGCTAGATATGTGGTAGCTAATGGTAATGAATTTCTTAATTAAATAAGCCAATTTTGGATAACATTTTGGAAACCAGTTTCCACGATGTTAATTTGAATTTCATATGGATGAAATTTTTAAGAAAAATAATAAGTTATAAAGGTAATAACTTACTAAAGAATGAGAAAAAGGAATTAAGCTTAGGAAGTTAAGAACCGATTAGTTATATCATTTAAGGGAAAAGAGTAGAGAAGAAAAATGTATTATTTAGAGAATGGAACCTTTTAGATCTAAGCTTAATAGGAAATGTGGTCTAAGACCTAAGTGGAAACCCAATGTCTAAATATGACTTTGTTAGGAAATGCAGTGTAACTCCTATATGACAACCCAATGTCTAAATACGACATCGTATCCAAAAATGCCTTGTAAGACTTATGTGGCAACCCAATGTCTAAATGACATTGTATTCCAAAACATCGTGTAAGGCTTAAGTGGCAACCTAATGTCCAAATACGACATTGTATTCATAAACATGGTATAAGGCCTAAGTTGTAACACCCCTAATTTTTAGTAATATTATTTAGGATATTTAATTAGTTAAATTTAATAAAATAATGTGATGATCAGGGGATTGAGATTTGTGTTAATAGAAAGGTAGTCGTGCCATGTTAACAAATGAACTAAAATGAATTAAATTGTAATAGAAAAGGGTAATAGGTGAGGGAAAAATAGGAATAAGTATATTCTTATACCTTAAACCCTTAAACCAAAGTCATTTTACACATTCAAAACAAAAACTAAATAGAAGAGAGGTCGGCCACCATTAAGGAGAATCAAGTAGAAGAAAAAGTAAGAATCAAGAGGAAGATTAATCAAATCCAAGTTCAAATCTCAACTTCTTAATCACAAAGCTAAGGTGAATAATAAATTACATCTGATATTTTGTTGTTTTTTTATTTCTAGATCAGATCCGAATATTTTGCAAAGTATTTTGCCATTTTTTTATTGTTAAAGTGGATATATATGCTTGTTGATGATTTATGAAAATTCTTATGAATTTTATGATATGTTTTAATGTGAAAACCCTATTAAATGACATCCAAATGCCTTGTGATTTTAATATAGGATCAAAAATGATATTTTTGAGGTGGGTTTCAATTTTCATAATTTTTTGAATTAATGTGGATTTAATATTAATTTTGTAGTGAAGAAAATGGTTATTTGGGTTTAAAATTAATTACGGATAAAATATGTTGTTTTGGGTCTGAAATTACTATATGTTAGAAAACATATTAAATATGATTTATGAGAATTTTTATAGATTTTTCCTAATTGTTTTAATAAGTATATAAAATTATTTAAGGTATGGGACTTAAACGTTTTATATATTTATAAAAGGAGAATGGGCATTTTGTAAATAATTTTAATTATTTATTTCAAAATATTCGAAATGACTTTTAGAAAAGAAATTAGCAACCAATCATGTTTTGACAAACAAGCCAGGTTAGTTGAAAAAATTGCTTTAAAAGGTTAAAAATCAGTTTAAACATGCTTTTTACATGTTTCGCCACTTTCGGCACCCAGCTTTCGACTAAGTTCCTCCGCCTCCATCACCATCGAAACCAGTGCACCCAGTATCAAAGACTTGGTACATAGTGAATTAGACTAAGGCGAAAGGTATGCAGTCGAAACACGGGGTTCCAAAGGGGTCGAAGCTTTACTTTGTTTTTAAATGAAAAATGCGCCTGTTTGCTTTTGCTTCCGACTTGGTTAGCTTTCGACTTGGTCAAATTGTTTTAAAGGAATGGTTTCAAAAGAGGATGTGCGTTTTGTTTTAAGTAAATGTATTTGAAGGGGCCGAAACCCCTTGCTGCCGCTTCCTTTCGAAGCAATGGTTTCTAAAGGACCCTTTTTTTTAATTTTCATATGTCGCGCTTGGCGTATTTTGTAATAATTATATTTGATCTGAACTTGGGAAACATTTGGGATTATCTAACTTGGATATGAAATGTTGTTTTGAAATGTAACCAAAAAAAAGTTTTGATCTATGATGATTTTATTTCATATTCAAGTGCTTCCGATATTATGGTTATCATTAACATTACCGTATTTGGTCACCGGAAGTTAATACTATGGATGACTGTAGCATCTGTAGCGTTTAGCTTCGGGCCTCTAGATAGGGGATGTTACAACTTGGTATCAGAGCATATGTTTATGAAAAACTTTAAACTAAAATGATTTTTGAAAACATAATCCTAAGGAATTAGAGATAAGATCGGGCTATGGGATAATGCTACAGCAACGTACTTTTATTTGCTATATATAAGTGTACGCTACATCTCTAATTCCCTATCTCTCTTAGGCTATTTTTCTGTATCTTACGAGGCTTGAATACAGATATGGATGCTAGAAGTGTGAGAGTTAACATTGGAGGGGAAGCACCACAACAAATGGAAATGCCAGACCAAATACCAAGAGAAACCCAGGTCCGGCACAAGTTGGAAATATGGGTGCTGGTGTCCCGCAAGTTGACATAGGAGCAATATATCGGTTCTTTGTCAACATGATGCATGCGGGTGTTGCTATTGGAGTAGTTGGAGGAGGAGTTCAGGAAGCTCCGGTGGTGAATAACTATGCTATTCTGAGTAGGGATTATGCTCGGTTGGGAGGAAAGCTATTTATAGGAACTGAGGATGCAACAGAAGTAGAGAATTGGATGCTTCATTGTGAGAGGATTTTCGTTGACTTAGGGCTCAATGATGAGCAGAAGAGAAGACTCGCTTCGAGACAGTTACAAGGAGCAGCGTTGTACTGGTGGAATAGCGTTACAGCTAGAGTTAATGAAGATACAATGACATGGGCTGAGTTCAAAAGGAGATTGGAGGAGAGGTTTATGTCCGAGATTGCAAAGTCCACTATGCTCAGGAAGTTTGCTGAGTTGGAGCAGGGGGATATGACTGTACTTGAGTATGCGAGGAGGTTTGAGGAGCTAGTAAGATATGGCTATGCTATGGTTGATACTAATATTAAGAGAAATGAGAATTTAATCAGAGGGTTGAAGCCTGAGCTTGCTAGGGCTATGTTGTTGCACATTAGGGATCCATGTGATGTTGTTGTTAAGATGGCAATGAGACACGAAAATATGCTTGCTTTTCTGGAAAGGAATAAGGAAAAGGAAGTCCAGGTGGGGCAGAGTCAGAAAGAAAGTTCTTCCATAAGAAAGGAGCTCAAAAGGGTGGAGCTGCAAAGAAGGGGAAGTCGAAGGTTGTCTGCTTTAAGTGTGATAAGAAAGGGCATTTTGAAAATGAATGTCTCCTGGGTGATGGAAAGAAGGTGATCGAGAAGAAGAACATCGGATGCTTCAACTATGATCAAATTGGACATTATAAGAACCAGTGCAAAGAGCCAGCTAAGGATGGCAAAGGAAAGGTGTTTGCATTGGAACCAGCTACCTCGAAGCCAACAACAGAGGAAAAATGAAAGGCTGTGTTAGGAGGTACGCTTACGATTTATGGTATGTCAGTTAGCATTCTATTTGATACTGGTGCATCGCATTCTTTTATATCTCATTGTTGGTAGATAAGCTTAACCTAGAACTCTCATACTAAGTTACTTTTAAGGGTTGCAAATCCGATAGGAGGATATGCGACACTTGGGATGATGTGTGACCACCTAGAGTTTGATTTGTTAGGTCATACCTTTGTTTGCAGTTTGCATGTGTTTGACTTCATAAGGTTCGGAATTATTTTGGGTATGGATTGTTTAAGCAAGTACGATGCTATGATATTTTGCCATGATAGGAAAATATCACTTAGACACCCTGACTATAGTGATCAGATGGTATATACTGTAGAAAACCCTAGCTGTGAGGTGAATGCTTTATTGGATATTGTGGAGGTAGAAGACGAGTTAAATCGAGTTTTCATAGTTAGAGAATTTGCGGATGTTTTTAAAACTGTTGTAGGATTGCCACTGAAACGAGCCATTGAGTATCAGATAGATTTAGTATCTGGAGCGGAACTAGTGAGCAGACCACCAAACAGGATGACACCTACCGAGATGAGGGAGCTGAAGGTGCAGTTGTTGGATTTGGAGGGCAAATTTTGTTTTAAACCAAGTAGTTTGCCTTGGGGAGCAGCCGCAATGTTTACTAAGAAGCCGGACAGATCGTTGAGGCTATGTATTGATTATCGTAAGTTGAATGAGAAAACGATAAAGAATCGATATCTGTTACCCAGAATAAATGATTTTTTCGACCAGTTAAGTGGAGCCAAGGTATTTTCTCAGTTGGATTTAGCAACATGTTTCCATCGGCTTAGAATAGTAGAGGATAGTATTCCTTTGACGGCGTTTAGAACTAGATATGGATCATACGAATGCTTAGTGATGTCGTTCGGACTAACTAATGCGCTAGCATTCTTTGTAGATTTAATGAACCGAGTTTTCCAAGAGCACTTGGATAGGTTCGTGTTGGTATTTATAGATGGTATTTTGATATACTCTAAGGATGAAAGCAAGCATGAAGTTCATCTTAGAGTGGTGCTGGAAACGTTAAGGCAGCGTCAGCTGAAGGCGAAGTTTACGAAGTGTCATTTCTGGAAGAAGGAAGTGAAGTTTCTTGGTCATGTAATCTCAGAGAAAGGGTTGTTTGTAGATCTGACTAAGATTGAAGCGGTCAATAATTAGAAGAGACCCGAGATAGGGACTGAGATAAAGAGTTTTCTTGAATTAGCTGGGTATTATCGGAGGTTCATTAAGGATTTTTCGCAGATAGCAGCACCGATGACCAAGCTAACGCGAAAGGATGTGGAGTTTGTTTGGACCGATAAGTGCGAGGAGGCATTCCAAAAGATGAAACACTTATTGACTAATGCACCTGTGTTAGTTGTTCCGTAAGGGAATCAGGACTTAGTAGTATATACAGTTGCTTGTGGAATAGGATTAGGAGCTGTGTTAATGCAAAGAGGTAAAGTGATTACCTATGCTTCTCGACAACTTAGACCGCATGAGATTAGTTACCCAACTCACGGTTTAGACTTAGCCGCGGCGATTTTTATGCTGAAGGTGTGGAGGCATTACCTTTTGGGAGAAAGATTTGAGTTATATACGGATCATAAGTCGTTGAAGTATTTATTCTCTCATAAGGAGCTGAATATGAGAAAGCGGAGATGGTTGGAATTTATAGCAGCTTATGACTTTAGATTTGAGTACACATCAGGAAAAGGTAATAAGGTTGCAGATGCACTTAGCAGAGAAAAACCAGAATGCAGTGTTGGCAATGATAACCGAGTAGAAAGATTTAGAATAGTTGACGACATGCAAAGTGAAGTGGAGATTTGAAGCTAGATCTAGTGGAGAAGCTGTAGTGTTATCATGTTTAGAGGTTCGACTAGTTACGATTGAAAGGATTGCTTCTAAACAAGGAGAGAATTCAGTATTAGCTGAGCAGACCAAGAAGTTAAGGGATGGAACAGAGAGCAATGACTTGAAGGATTTTAGTCTTGACCAGAGCGGGTGGTTGAGAAAGAAGGGAAGATTGTGTGTTCCGAATGTGGGAGACATTAGGAAAGATGTGCTTGAAGAATGCCATCGTTCGAAGTTCACCATTCATCCATGAGGAACTAAGATATATCGGGACATGAAAAGGAATTTCTTCTGGGAAGGAATGAATAGGGATGTAGGCTTATGGGTAAAGCAGTGTCTGAACTATCAACAGGTAACGGCCGAACATCAAAAGCCAAGTGGGTTACTTCAGCCATTACATTTTCCAGTATGGAAGTAGGATTCTATTTCTATGGATTTTATAGACTGGTTGCCAAGATCAGATCAAGGAAATGAAAGTACAAGGGTTATAGTGGATAGATTGACCAAGAGTGCCCATTTCATACCAGTTTAGTCAACCAGGACGACGCCTGTATTGGCTAAGTTATTCATGATAAATATAGTTTGACTTCATGGAATTTCTAGTAGTATAGTAAGTGATAGAGATTCCTTATTCAGTAGTGAGTTCTGGAAGAGTCTACAGGATACCTTAGGTACCAACCTCAAGATGAGTACCGATTACCATCCACAGACTGATGGGAAAACAGAAAGAGTTAACAAAGTCTTAGAAGATTCGTTGCGAGCTTGTGTGTTAGATTTTGGAGGATCGTGGGAAGACCATCTACACTTAATCGAGTTTTCGTAGAACAATGGTTATCAAGCTAGTATAGAGATGGCACCATTTGAAGCTATGTATGGAAGGCCATGCAAATCTTCAGTTTGTTGGGTAGAGACCAAGGATAGGTTTGTTCTTGGTCCGAATTTAGTTAGAGAAGCTGCATAGAAAATTGAGTTGATTCGGTCTAGGATGAAGGAAGCTCGGTCTAAGCAGAAGAGTTATGCTGATAGAAGATGGAAAGACTTAGAGTTCACTGTTGGAGATCATGTTTTCATTAAGGTATCACCAATGAAAGGTGTAATCAGCTTTGGAAGGTCAGGGAAACTGGTACCGAGATTTGTTGGACCTTTTCCTAATATAGAAAGGATCTGGAAACTCACATATAGAGTAGAGTTACCAAACAGTTTGGCAAAAGTCCACGATGTATTTCATATTTCTCATTTGAGAAAGTGCGTTCGAGACCTGGAGACTACTGCTATCATCGACTATGTTAGAGGACTTAGTAGTGAAGCCGAATTTGACTTTCATTAGAAAGCCAGTTCGTGTAGTCACGAGAGATGAGAAAAGGATAAGGAACAAGACGGTCAGATTAGTTAAAGTCCAGAGGAGCGACGATGAGGGAGACTATACTTGGGAGACTAAGAGCAGGATTAGAGATGCTTATCCTGATTTGTTTGATGGTATGTTTACTTTTTGATTGATTTGTCAAGTACCTTATTGTAATTTCGAGGACGAAATTCTTTAAGGAGAGAAGTCTGTAACACCCCTAATTTTTAGTAACATTATTTAGGATATTTAATTAGTTAAATTAAATAAAATAATGTGATGATTAGGGGATTGAGATTTGTGTTAATAGAAAGGTAGTCGTGCCATGTCAATAAATGAACTAAAATGAATTAAAGTATAAAAGAACAGGGTAATAGGTGACGACAAAATAGGAATAAGTATATTATTATACCCTAAACCCTAAAACCACATTCAATTTACATGTTCAAAACAAAAACTAAAAAGAAGAGAGGTTGGCAACCATTAAGGAGAATCAAATAAAAGACAAAGTAAGAATCAAGAGGAAGATTAATCAAATCTCAACTCCTTAATCACAAAGCTAAGGTGAATAATATGTTACATCTCATATTTTGATGTTTTTGGTTTCTAGATCAGATCCGAATATTTTGCAAAGTATTTTGCCATGTTTTTTATTGTTAAAATGGATATATATGCTTGTTGATGATTTATGTGCAATCTTATGAATTTTATGATATGTTTTAATGTGAAAACCCTATTAAATGACATCCAAATACCATGCGATTTTAGTGTATGATCAAAAATGATATTTTTGAGATGAGTTTCAATTTTCATAATTTTCTTAATTAATGTGGATTTAATATTAATTTTCTAGTGAAAAAATGGTTATTTGGGTTTAAAATTAATTACGGATAAAATATGTATGTTTTGGGTCTGAAATTAATATATGTTAGAAATCATATAATTTAGGGGAATATTTATAGATTTTTCCTAAGTGTTTTAATAAGTTATAAAATTATTTAAGGTATGGGACTTAAATGTTTTATATATTTATAAAAGGAGAATGGGCATTTTGTAAATAATTTAAATTATTTATTTCAGAAATTACGCAGTACTTTTAGAAAAGAAATTAGCAACCAATCATGTTTTGACAAACAAGGAAGGTTAGTTGAAAAGAATTGCTTTAAAAGGTTAAAAATCAGTTTAAACATGCTTTTTACATGTTTCGCCACTTTTGGCACCCAGCTTTCGACTAAGTTCCTCCACCTCCATCACCATTAAAACTAATGCATCTGGATCAAAGACTTGGTACGTAGCGAATTCAACCAAGGTGAAAGGTATGAAGTCGAAATAAGGGGTTCCTAAGGGGTCGAAGCTTTACTTTGTTTTTAAATGAAAATTGCGTCTGCTTTGCTTTTGCTTTCGACTTGGTTAGCTTCCGACTGGGTCAAATTGTTTTAAAGTAATGTTTTCAAAAGAGGTTGCACCTTTTGCTTTAAGTAAATGCCTTCGAAGGGGCCGAAACCCCTTGCTGCCGCTTCCTTTCGAAGCAATGGTTTCGAAAGGGCCTCTTGTTTTTAAAATTAAGCCGCTTTTCTAATGCTTTTGAAGGGATCGGTTTCAATACCATCACTTCTTTACTTAGAAAATAGTTTTCGGAAGAGTGCTTTCAACTTAGTTATTTTACGGCCCTTTGTTCCGTTGAAGATAAAACCCAAAGGTTTCAAAAGGAAAGGTTTTAACTGGTTTCGAAAGGTTATTCCACATGTTTTACTTAAACTCAATGCTTTCGAAAGGTTTGATTTTATAAAAAGGATTTAGTGCTTTCAATAGGTTTATGATAAATGTTTCGAAGGGGTGGTTCCCCAATGGTTTCGAAAGGTTTTAAATGGAAGGTTCCAATGTTTTCGAAAGGCAATGTTTATAGTGTTTTGATAAGAGGATGTCTAAGGTTTTAAGGCTTTCGAAAGAAAGGTTTTGCAATGTTTTCGAAATCTTTATTAAGAATGGTTTCGAAAGGTATGTTTTGGCCTTTCAGCCTAAGGTTTTACTTGTATCGAAAGGGGTAATTTCAATGGTTTCGAATGGGGTACTTTCAAAGGTTTAAATATTTTCATCAACAAAGTTTTGTGTAAAGTATATATAACATAGCAATGTGATTTGATTAAAGCATAGAGTATATTTTCCTTGTTTAAAGTACGATTTGAAGGTTTAAATCAATTTGGGAGAAAATGTTTTCAAGGAAAATTTTATGGGTAGATGACCCTAAGTAAATTGACTCGGATATTAGAATACCAAATGGGACTAGTATAGGGACGCGCTCTATACATTAGCTATTAGGCCCTAGCTAATTTAGTCCAAAGTTCCAGCATGTAGGGCTTTGTCGCAGGTAAGGCTAAAATGATGTTACACAAAGAAAGGAATATACAGAGTCAGTACAGGTTATTGGTGAGCCTGCAAAACCATTAGGATCAGTTGACCCTGGGAGAATTAAGTTAGGGACAGACCGTCCAGAAGAGGAGTATCTAACAGAAGTTGGATTATTTGATTATTTTGTCTGGTAGACCCTAGTCAGCCAAAAGTTAGTAGTTAGCCAAACAAAACTATAGTGTTCGGACAGATAGTCCATTTGTTACCTGATTATATGCTTACATGATATTACTTCATTGTTTTAACCAGTTTTGGTTGCAAGTTTAAGATTTGCAAAAGATATGTTTTAAAAGGATATTAGTAAGGGTAAACTTGTTTCGCTAAGCGGTGTGGTCTCGCTTAACATCAAATAAACGAGATGTATAGTATTATTCACACCAGGCTTTATGTCTGACTCAAAGTTTATGTTTTCCCCCTTAAACTCTCATGTGCTCAAAATTGATTTGAGTAGGCGGAGGGTTGAGGATTTACAGGTTTTAGTAGGTGGACGAATAAAGCTACCGAAGACGAGCAGGAGGCTGAAGTTACCTATATAGGAATTGTTTTGTCTTATTTCCGTTGTGTTGTATTAAGTCAGTTATAACTATTTAGTACTCTGATCATCCAAGGGGGCATCTTCATATGTTGCTCTTGGCGTATTTTATATTAATTATATTTGGTATGAACCTGGGAAACGTTTGGGACTATGTAACTTGGATATGAAATGTTGTTTTGAAATGTAATCAGAAAAATGTGTTAATCTGTGATGATTTTATTTCATATTCAAGTGCTTCTGATATTATGAATACCATAACATTACCGTATTTGGTCACCGAAAGTTAATCCTATGGATGAGCGCTTAGCTTCGGGCCTCCCGATAGGGGATGTTACATAAGTGGCGACCAAATGTATATATATGATATTGTATTCGAAAACAATGGTGTAAGGCCTTAGTAGCAACCTAAAAGTCTATTCATGATATTATATGAAAAGCAATGTTATAAGGCCTATGTGGCAACTGAAAATGTTGAAGACTCGACATTGAATAAAAGTATCGAGCTAAGATCCGAGAGGTAACAAATGAAATGACTATAAAATCTAGACTCGATGTAGTAGTAAGTTTAGGGGAACTTATAGGTGAAGGAATGACTTGTAATTATGTTTCACGTATGATGATCAATCTTTTTATTATGATGAATTTGATATTGATTGGAATAGTGGGGGCAGAACTATTTTTGTTAGGTGACGTGGTCTTACTTTGTTTTGTGTTAGAGGAAATTGTTGCTCATACCAAGCTTTTTATTTGATTCATGTTTATTTCCATAAAACCATGGGTGTTCATTCGAGTAGGCTAAGTTTATGATATAGATAGGTTGTTAGAAGACAAATAAAGACTTCAAAGATAAAGTAGGAGGCTAGTAGCTAATAAAAGTTGCTTTTAAATTCCATTATTGTAAAATAAAATTCTATAATTGGTAAAGTTTTCATGTCATCATCCTCGTATATTAGGCACACCAATTATTTATATTTTATTATATTCAACCCCTAAATGGGCGCTTTTTTGGAAATTTATATGTAAGATAAATTTATTTGATGGAAGATTATTTTTGTCGATCTGTTTACTTAATTTTATTGAGAAAGAAATCGATCCCATTTTATTGCTTAGAAATAATCCTAGTGATGATTACATCTTCATCGGTTGTCATTTTCATGCCTTGAAATAGGGATGTTATAGCAGAATCCTCCAATGAAGTCCTTCTCCCTTTGGGTCCGCTGGACAACCCAACCAACACACAAATGTTCCCCCTACTCCACATCCATTTGAATGCGCACGCGGTAGTGATAGTGACACTAAATCCTCCTACACGTCTCTAATTTGGAGGAGGTGGCAAGTCCAACCTAAGGATAAATAAACATCCCTTGCTTGTTTTCTGTAGTCGCCTAATATCTACTTTTTATTGTTCTCTTGTAATAACACAGCATTGAGAAACAACTAATATGAATTTTTAAATGCAAATTAAATATTTAATGAAATTAAATGGTGAAACTAATTAGAAACTTGAAATGGTTTTTTGAAAATATGAAATCAAATGTTTTGTGAAGTTAGGAATTTTAGAAGTGAAAAAATGGGACTGAAATATTTAAATTAGAGTAAATAAAATGTTATTTTATTAAATAAAAAATAATAGTGGAAGGAGAAATTAGTTTCCCTTGATAAGAAATGAGTTGAACAAAATTATAAATTTTTATAAATATGGCTGGAAGTTACTAACTCCGCATGTGTAGTTTTCTATGCACCCTGTCCCAAGCCAGGATAAAGGAGGAGGGTTGTGATAGGCTTGGCGAGCCAATATAAAAACCATAGCCTCTCTTATGGAAATGGAACTTTATTATATTTCATTGTGGCGTAACTCTCTTAGCGACGCGCCATATCGAGGGTCGGGTATGATGATAAGTGAGCTAGTGCTGGGTTTCCACTCCCTTAGTGGCGCACCATTTCGAGGCTCGAGTATGGTGATAAATATGCTAGGGTCGGGTTGTCACTCCCTTAGTGGCGCGCTATATCGACGCCACGATGTAGTGATAATTGATCAAGGGTCGTCGCACTTTACTCGGCAGCTGCAAGGGGCAAGGAAGCTAGTCGATGAAAGTAGGATTCGGTTAGGTAGTTGGAATGTAGGATCCTTAACAGGAAAGTTAAGAGAGATAGTTGATACTATGACTAGAAGACGTGTAAATATCTTTGTGTCAAGTTATGGTTTACAGAAAAAGAATGTAACAAGAACAAGGTAAGCATCTTAATTGACAAGAACCTTAAAACAAAGGGGTTAATGTTAGAAGACAAGGAGATAGGATCATCCTAGTCAAGTTGGTAGTGGGTGATATGGTTCTTAATGTCATTTGTGCCTATGCCCCATAAGTAGGCCTAAGTGAAGCTGTCAAGAGGAATTTCTGGAAAGAGTTAGATATTATGGTTAGAGATGTGCCTAGTAGCGAAAAAAATTCATAGTAGGAGATTTCAATGGCCATGTTGGTAAAACTAGTTGGGGGATTGAGAGAGTGCATGGTAGTTTTGGATAGGGCGATAGGAACCAAGAAAGAGAAGAAATATTGAATTTTGCTATTGCTTATGACCTCATGATAGTCAATATGTTCTTTAGAAAGAGACAATCGCACTTAGTTACTTTTAGTAGCGGCCAACACTCTAGCCAGATTGACTTTGTCTTTACTAGAAGAGATAACAAATGAGCTTGTGTAAATTGCAAAGTCATACCTGGAGAATGTGTCATCTCACAACAACAGCTTTTGATATCTAAGTTTCATCTTCGAATACGTGTTCGATAGGTAAAGGAGCCAAGATTAGTCGGACGAAATGGTGGAAGCTCAAAGGAGATGCCTCATGGGTGTTTAAGGATAGAGTAATGGGAGAAGGGGCATGGAATATGGAAGGAGAAGCAAATGACATGTGGGATGAGATGATAACGTGCATTCAGAAAGTGGCTACTGAGGTGTTTGGGATTATGAAAGGAAATAAACGCGAACCTAAAGATTTGTGGTGGTGGAACAGTGATGTGCAAAAGACTATCAAAGAGAAAAAGGAATGCTATAAGTGCTTACATCATGTAGGAGTGAGGAAAACATGCAAAAGTACAAAGTGGCAAAGAAGAACGCAAAGGGAGTGGTGAGTGAAGCAAGGGGTCAGGTGTATGAAGATCTAAATCAAAAGCTAAGTACAAAGGAGGGTGAAAAAAGTATATATAGGATAGCTAAGCTCCGCGAGAGGAAGACGAGAGACTTCAACCAAGTTAAATGCATCAAGGATGACAATAATAGACTTTTGGTGAAGGACGATGAGATAAATAATAGATGGAGAGATTACTTCGACAAGTTATTCAATGAAGAAGGTGACAGCAGTACGATCGAGCTGGACGACTCTTTTGATGACACCAGTAGACATTTTGTTCGGAGAACTCAAGAGTCCGAGGTAAAGGAGGTGCTAAAATGGATGAAAGCAGGCAGGGCATTAGGGCCTGATGACATCCCCATTGAGCTATGAAGATGCCTTGGAGATGCAGGGACAGCCTAGCTAACTAAGTTGTTTAATAATGTTTTTAAATCAAACAAGATGCCAAATGAGTGGAGGAGAAGCATATCAGTTGTTAAGAATAAAAGAGATATTCAGTGTTGCACAAATTACAGAGTAATTAAGCTTATGAGTCATACAATGAAGCTTTGGGAGAGAGTCATTGAACATCAATTAAGAACGACGACAAGTGTTTTATAAAACTAATTTGGTTTCATGCCTGGTAGGTCGACCACAGAGGCGGTTTTCTTGATAAGATAACTTATAGAGAGGTTTAAGGAGCAAAAGAAGAATCTACATATGGTATTTATCGATTTAGAGAAAGCTTATGACAAAGTACAAAGAAAGGTTATGTGGTGAACTTTGGAAAAGAAGAGTCAGAACAAAGTACATTACCCTTATCAAGGATATGTACGATGATATTGTTACTAGTGTTAGAGCATTCGAGGGTGAAACCAGTGACTTTTCCATTAACATAGGATTAGATCAAGGGTCATATTTGAGCCCTTACATTTTTGCGCTAGTGATGGATGAGGTTATGAAGGGTATACAAGGTGAGATTCCTTGGTGTATGCTATTTGTTGATGATGTGGTGTTAATTGACAAAAATAGGATTGGGGTTGATAGACAACTGGAGCTATGGAGATAAACTTTAGAATCAAAGAGTTTTAGGCTTACAAGAACTAAATAGAGTATATAAAGTATGAGTTGAGCGGTATTAGTTAGAGGATGGAGATGTCACTCTGGCCAGACTAGTAGGGCCCAAGAAGGAATCCTTTCGATATTTAGGATCAATGTTACGGTGTGAGTTGATGAAGATGTTATTTTTAGAATTCGAGCAGGATGGGTGAAATGGCGACAAGCATCTGGTATTCTCTATGACAGGAAAGTCCCACAGAAGCTTAAAGGAATGTTCTACAGAACAGGAATCAGGCATGCAATGCTTTATGGGTAGAATGTTAGCCTACTAAAAGCGAACACGTCTAGAAGATAAGTGTTGTAGAGATGCGTATGCTACGATGGAGCTGCGATCATACAAGAAGAGTCTGAATTAGATATGATGATATACGTGATAAACTTGGAGTAGCACCAATTGAGAAGAAGCTAGTCCAACACTGCTTAAGATGGTTTGGACATCTCCAACGGAGGCTTCCCGAGGTACCTGTACGTGTTGGAATTATAGGCCGCGTCGAATGCTCAAAGTAAGGTAGAGGTCGACCGAGGTTGATATGGAAGGAAGTAGTAAAAATGGACTTGAAGGATTGGAATATATCCGAAGAGCTGGTGTTGTATAGGAGTGCGTGGTAGCGATCCACATACCAGAAACATGAACTAGGAGTTTTTTTTGCTTAGGGTTGGTTTATGGGTAGTGTTATACATTTTAGATTATAGGACTAGTGAATAGAAGCCTAAGACGTAGTGTTTGGTCTTCGGTCAATATTACTATCGGTACCATTAAAACTGTTAGTATTATTATCATCATCATCATGGTTTATATATATATATATATTAATTTATTTTTATTTTATTTTTTTCTTTATTTTTATTTTACTTAGTTGTTATTATTATCATTACTTATTTACTTATTTGACTTTATTTTATTAATATTATCATAGTTTTTATTACTAGTATTATTATAATTGTTATCGTGACTTTTAAATTGACTTTGCTATTTTCTTTAGGTTTCATCTCTAGCCGACCCTAATTTGTTTGGTAATAATGGCTTAGTTGTTGCTGTTGTATGGCTGGAAGTTACTAAAGTAAGTGTTTGGATGTTAAAAGCATTTTTGAAGTAATGAGTTACTAATAATGGAGATTTTTTTTCTTTGAATTAATATTGCTATATTAATTTTGAAATGGATTTTAAGATGAATTAAAAATAAGTAATAATCTTATAATAGTAAATAAGGAAGATAAATATGCTGGGAAAATATATATTTGGAAAAATGAGAAGTTACGATGAATAGAAAACATGATTTTATAACTAAAAATTTAATCTAGAGTATTTTTGGATGTACTTGTTATGCATTATTTTTAGTGGAAATTAAGATAAAATATATTTTAAAATATGTTAAATTTTAACAAAATGAAGGTAGTTGTATAAAAGGATTTAAAATTTTAAGGTTGAAATATTTTATTTACAAGCATCTTGAAGTATTTTAATAAAAGTGGAAAAGAAAAGGAAAAAGGAAATTAAAAAAGAAATAGGTTTGGGCAATATTATTTTCTAATTCAATTAGGCCCAAATTGTTAGAAAGGAATAAGCTTCTCTTTCCAAAAATGAACACTACATCCGTTTTTAGTTCGTAAGTCTATAAACTAATTTTCTCCTTTTCTCTTCAAACCACCGAAATCCTGGCAGTTGAAAAATTAAAATTGAGTTGAAATAAAATAGCAAAAATTTCCAAACTCAAAATTTAGCGTCTAACCATCATGTACACCCCCATGATTTGGAAAGTGGAGGTTTCAATCAGATGTAGGTGAGTTAAGTGTATGGACTGCAAGGTGGAAAGGAAGAAGTGGGTTGGAACGGGAAGTAAAGGCAAATACATGAAGGAATCAAAGCATTAGCTGGCTTTAATTCTAGGAGAGTATGAACTACACATGAATCCATGTTTAGATTGTCATGCATGATGTTAATTTGGTGTGGATCGTTGAAATACAAGTTGAAATTGAATTTATTGTAAAAAATTCTTGTCTATGTTTTGAAATGGATTGAATTACAAACAAAATATTGTCTTCTTGTTATTTGGATGCAATGCTATAAGATTATGTGCATGTTGTTGTGTGGCCAGAACTCGGCCAGAGATAGAGCCGAAAAACTAAGATAGTGTTTGGTTTAAAAATAAATTTTGTATTTTCGGTTTTCAATATGTATGTCAAATATGAGAAGAATGGAGGGACGACGGAGGGGTGAAAGAAAGACGGATGGGAGGACGAAGGGGATAGTGGGACGATGGAAGAATTGATTGTTTTACATGCTTGTGTTATTTCCCAAAACACGAAAAACAAAAAAAAGTTGTTTTCTATTTTGTATGTCAACTTCATTTTTTAAATTGGTCGTTTTCGGTAAGATACATGTGTCATGTGCATTTCTGTATGGACGAAAACCCAAAACTAAAAACAACAAACCAAACACTACCTAAAGTTTGGGTTCAGGGAACAAGAATGATAATTACCTGGTGCTAAACAACTCTTGGTATCACTTATTGGTCGACCAATCATGACTTAACTAGTTGATTAGCCATCAAATCCTGGCGCTGATTTGCTACAGGCCGAACAGAAATACGTTGCTTTTTTAGATAATGAATAAAATCAAATAAATTTTTTATAAAATGATTTACATAATGAAGGTCCTTATAGAAAAATTTATTTTTAAATAATATTTGTTAGGTTTAATTATTTTAACATCTTCTGTTTTAATTTAAGTAAATTTTAAAGAAATTCATACCTAAGTAAAAATGAGTTATTTTATTACTAAAAGCTTGTTTAAGAATTTGAAAGTGGTTTATAAGAAAATTGAGATTAATTCTCACTTTTGAGAAAATATTTTGATATATAAAAAGTTATTTTAATTATTAAAAATCCAATAGATCTATTAATTTGGAAAATAGAATTCGAGATTTAAAAGTTACTAAAAATAAGAAGCTCCTTGAAAATAAATAAACGAAGACTTCCAAAAGAATACCTCGATTAGCTTTGTTTGTACTGAATGAAATGTATATAACTCTATGGAGTGAGAATTTTAAATAAACGAATTAGTAATATCAAGCGGTATGATATGTTTGGTAATATTTTTCCATTTATTCTATTGACTCATATTATAGAATCATGCTTGTTTTCGAGTGTATTTACAAACATTTAATAAACAAGTTAATAACACTATGTTGGTATAGGACACCTTAGCGACTATTTATTTAGTTACTTCTGAATGCGAATAACACTTTTTATGAGGGTTTATGAATAGCCGTCTAAAAGTATGAATTGTTGTGTGATCGCCATGACTTGTTATTTTCTTGTTGGCTGTGTGCCTTGTACTTAACGTGTGTGTTCATAGGTTGTGTGCCATCTTGGCTATTTGTTATGTCTAGATTAGGCTAAAGTCTATTCTAGCGGCTAATTTCATAGTCGTGCCCTGGATCATGACATTGTTTATTCTTGTTGTGTGCTCATATTGCTGCGTACTAATATACCCTAACATCATAAAGCCAAACGGTCCATTACCATTGGCAGTAGGATTGTAACCAAGAATAGTGTTGCCTTGCAGCTGATGGACATAGAGTTGCAATGATTGAGAGCAACTAAAGACCGTAGGAGAGTTTTGTATGCTAATAGACTCTTAGAGCATTACCATGTGTATGTTAGTCTCCTATTTGGATTTTTAAGTGGGTGCATAACATTGTATTTCCACTACCTCATTAGACGAATGTTTTGTGGCCTAAGACATTTAAACAGAAAGACTAGATGTGTGCCTTCTATTACTTTGACTTGATTTGTGCTTGTTTTTTACTTTGACTTGCTCTGTGCTATTCTATTACTCTAACTTGCTATGTGTTCATCTATTACTCTGACTTGTTGAGTTCCAGTCTATTATTAAAACTTGTTGAGCGCTCATCCACTGTTTGTTTAATTTGTGTGATTATTTGTTTCATCTGACTAGTCATGAGCTCACTACTATCTAGACTTGCCGTGTGCTCGTCTATATCACACTTTTTCATGTGCATTCTTGTTGTTACTTCACCTTATCATGTTTTCTTAGTTGATGCTCAGTTTATATGTATGCATTTTATGGATGATTATCATTATACAAGTGCTTTTACAAGGTTTTAATATCTAAAAAACAAAACATGCTCGAATTCGACATCACTTAAGGACAATGGTTGAAGTAGGTGAGAAATTAAGAGTATGGGCCAAAAAAGATCAAGTCTCGCGTTGCTTTAACTACCATATTTATAGTCCAAATCCTCTGTTATAGTTGGTAGATCATAGAAAAATAGGTAAGAGTCAGATCCGGAGAGATAGGGAAGAAGAACGAGTCATTCTGGGGCATAAAATAATAATGGTACCAACCACAATATGGTTGGTACTGACCATATTTGTCATTATAGTACAATGTGTTCTATTCCGTACTTGACCACTGTAACGACACGATTTTTTTCGTTGCTCGAAAGACGACATTAATACGTCCACTGTATCAAATGCCACGCAATCGAATGCCGGAAAATCGAACCATTAGGGTTAAAAAGAAGAGGTAGAAGAAGACAGAAGAAAAACAGAAACAGAAACAACATCAGAATCTCACATTCGCAGCGAAACAATATATAATAGATAATCACTAGTCTTTTAAAACAAAGAACTATATCAGTTTATACATACATCAATCAGAGTCAATATACAACTCAATACAACAACGGACAGTTATATAAACTTGTCCTCATACAGAATACACAGCGGAATAAAATAAACAAGTACGGTAGTACGCTTCGCCATCCAGCTTATCCCCAAAGCTCCAGAATATCCAGAATATCCTGATAAAAATAACTCTAGGCTGCCCGTGTGGAAAATTATGGGCACCCAGAGTTTAGAAGGGAACAATAAACTCCGAGTCAGTCATGGTGACTGGTGTGAGATCGTAAAACAGTTATTTTCACAAAGAAAGATAAAATTATTTCGCAATGCTTTTGGAAAATGAAACTACCATAAGACCTCCCGCCACACACACAATGCAAACGCAGAATTGGAGGAGATTTCTTCTTATGATAATCAAAGGTGCTTACTACGCAAATCATTGGATTATTATTATTAATGTCCAGTGTGGAAAACATTTCGAAAGTATAATATTAATCTTAGCCAGCATAGACATTTCGAACTATGCCTACTATAGCTACCATCTAAACAGTGGTGACCACCATAAGTAAATGGCAGGTTCTACAACTAAAACCGTACAATTTCGTATTGGGAAATGAATTTTCAACAAATGGTCAGGCTAAGGAACTTCCTTTCCTACTGCTACATGGGATCGCCTCTGGCTGGACGTCCCGAGAGACAAACTGCTCTCTGCCAACACAAGGCCGGGTTACCCCTGTAACTAGGTAACTCACGAATATGCCATCCCCCGGTCCTTTGGGACCTTTATCCGAGTGCTCGGTAACAACATCACACATAATAAATAAAGTGTGTCCACATGAGTAAGTATATGGGCTCCATACCATGATACCAGCCCTTTCCAGAAGGAAATGACATACCCTAAAGGGCGCGACCCTCATAACATTGCCGCAACATTCCTGTTTCGACCATTTCCGAGTTGTGAGGCCCCGACGAATTCTCATCCACAAAGCTACGCTTTTTCACAAAGCCACGCTTTGATCACAAATGATCAATAAATGATCATCATCACAGCAACACTCAGCATGCCACATTACCAAATTGGGAATATATCGCTGATAACCTTCAACTAAATAACCTCTGAGCTCGTACGTCTCAAAGAAGGGTGTTAAGCTAAGAGAATAAATTCTCAGCCACCAACAGAAATGTATTTGAAAGAAATCAGCTCTATATCTCAAAATGTAATGTCACACACGTAACCATACAAGTCTGTTCCGGGTTCGAACAAAACCGAAGGCACTTCCAAAGAAGCCCTTGCAATTCGGATATTCACAATCCCGATAAAACTTCCCATCACAAAGGAAATCTCTATACCGTAGCTAACGGTGCAGAGACAATCGATAGGTCATTCTATCATTTTCACAAATACCCGGTCTTCATCACCGGTCTTCAATACGATCCATATCGTCGTATCATTATTCGGAATGGGTTATCTGACACAAAGGTCCTTTCCCGGCTAAACCGAATAATGAGCGTTTGTTTTTAAAAACAAATTCAAGTGCCATCTCAAAGGCAAATATTGATAGTCGGTGATTTAACTACCAACAATATTCACAACAATCATCAGATTCAAATAATTTTTCCAAATTATTTAATTTCAAAATATCTTCACGAGATATTTTTTTTTCCACACTTCACATTTGAAAACCAATTTCAAATCACTTTTCACCTTTCAACTTTTGAAAATCAATTTCAAATCAATTTCCTTACACGGAATATATTTCCAAATATATCTTTTAAAAACCCACTTAGAACTTTTAATTTATATTTTTAAAGCTACTTTGGAATTTACTCGGTTTTTTCAAGGAAAATACACTTCCATTTCAAAATGGTCCATTTAAACCAATTAAATAAATCCTTATCGATTTATTTTAAATTTACGTTCCAAATCCGTAAATTTACTTTCACACTTTAAAAATAAATCAGCGTTTATTTTTAAACAAATTTCCCTTTCATTTCATAAACCCCATTTTGAATTTACATTCCCAAATATTCACTTTTAACCCCAAAAATCAAATTCCAAATTGATTTCTAATTTTATTTCAATATCGAATCAATTACAAATTGATTTCTAAGTTTTATTACAATAGAACAAAACATTGCAATTTATTTCTAAGTTTATCTCCAAATAACAAACCATTTGCAAATCGACTTCCAAATTCATTTTTCAAACACTAAATCAATTTCAAATAAATTTTCCAATGATTTATTTTCCATTACCAAATTAATTACAAATTTGATTTCTAAATTTATTTTCAACTCCAAATAAATTTCCAAATCGGTTTCTCAAAGGTTCATTTTCCAATACCAAATCAATTTCAAATTGATTTCTAAAAGTTTATCACTTTTAAATAAATTCCTTTGTTCTTTCCAAATTATTCAAAATTCCAATTTTTAAATGAATTCTTCAACTTTTGAAACAATATTATTCAAAACTCATTTTTTTTCTTCATATTTTGTAATTTATTCGGTAAGATTTCGAAAATCAAATTTTAATACTTTAAAATTCCTTCTTTCAATAAATTCAATTCTTAAAAATAAATTCACTTAAAATTTTCCACTTTAATTTCAAAATCCAATTTATATTCATTTCTGGTGTCCAACGATACCAAAAACACATTCGGCTAAATTTTAGCCTTCAACAGTTTCAATTATCAATAAATCATCCATAGATTATCAATAAATCACATCATTCACATATGAAATAATATTCAAACAATTTTGAGGAATCCAGTTGGATCCCTCCAACCTGTTTCCCTGCATTCACAGATGTTAGCACAATACCAATTCCACTTCGAGGTGGAATATCGCGGTATATGGGATTTTATAAATATATCATTCGCTATTATGCGGCGCAATAGGGTCTCATCCGCTATATAATGCGGGAAATCACAACTGCAATATATACATATGCCAATATATATATATATATTGCTATATATATAGATATATCCTACTATATCTAATATCACATCCAAACAGCAATCAATCAATAACTGCAAAAAAATCCACTTTTCATTTTGAGTGAGAAGATCTCACCTTTGCTTTTATTTTGCAATCCATTTTCATTTCAGCTTGTTTCTCCATTTTAGACCTTGTATAAACATTTATACAATTTATTAATATTCGAGATAAATCGAATAATAAATTTCCATTTAATAATTTAATTAGCCAATGATTTAATTTTTAACTAGAAATTTTCCTTTTGAAATTATATAAGTATTTATAAAGATAACCCATATAGATTTAAAAATCAAATCTTTCTGTAAATTTCTATATATTTATCTTTCCCTCAAAACTTCATATATATATATAATATCTCTGTTCAGTAAGCAATAATAAATCTTCCTATACTTAAAATTTAAACCACAAGCTGATATATTATATGTATCAACACAGAATTAAACTAGACAGGTTTAAACTTTACTGTAACTGTTGGGTGTGTTTTCACCCCTACCGAGCCAGAAGAAACCAAGCTCCTACCACCGGTCCAAACAACAGCCGAACCAAGCATACAAGCTCCTACCACCGGTCCAAACAACAGCCGAACCAAGCATACAAGCTCCTACCACCGGTCCAAACAACAGCCGAACCAAGTATATCCCAACTACCGCCGAACCAGGGAGCTACCGAATCAGCTTCCTCCACCCATGCCGGATGAAGCCTCGCCGAACCAAATCGAAGCACTGCATACCGAACCACCACTGCTCCAACCCATGCCGAATGAAGCCTCGCCGAACCAAATCAAAGCACTACATACCGAACCACCACTGCTCCAACCACTACCGAATGAAGCCTCGCCGAACCAGAACGTTGCCAGGCCAGATTGCTCCAGCCCAGGCCCACAGGCAGCTATATACATCCAAGACCCCTGCCCCCAGCCTCACTCTATAAATAGAGGGGCAGGGGTACAACAATGGGGACAGGTTTTGAGAGCTCAAGCACGGAGAGAACTTTCAAACAACTTTCTTTTACTTATATCAAAGCTTTGTACTTGTAATAAAAAACGAGAGAAGAGAAATAACATATAAAGTGGACGTAGGCATATTCTGGCTGAACCACTATAAATCTGCGTGTCTTTTTACAGTTTAGCCCTTGCTTTTCATATATTTGCATAAATCACCCAAATCACTAAGAACTACATAAGATCTGCTAAATCATACAATTTTGAGGTGTTTGTCCATTTTTTGTGCAAACATTTTTGGTGCTTTCACTGAGATCTAGAAGCTCGAAGCTTCAGCTTCATCTACTTAACAAGTTTTCCTAACAGCATCGTCCGCCACTTGGAAAACATGCCTCCCAAACAGAGAAAAGATGTTAACAAAGGAAAAAACATCGCATCCAGTAGTCTTCCAGATCCAGCCATCACGAATCAAGTGAATCGTCCTCCTCCAACAACGGTAACAAATGAAGGACAGGCTAACCCAACCACTCCTGCCACAGAACAGCCTGCAGCAATCACTAGGGCAGATTTGGACAGAGTTGTTGTTGAAGTAACTAACCGCTTCACGTCCCAGCAGGAAGCCTTGGTGGACCATCTCATGTCACGCTTGAGGGACGCTGAAGAATCCAACCGCAACACTGAATCATGGGGCGAGTCCCAGTCTGGAGGATCTCAGAGACAGCAAAGATCATCCTTCTTCGAAGGAGCTAACAGCAGAAGTAGCCGTGGTAGGAGCCGAGACCGAGCACAGCCCGAAGTTAGGCCTGAGGAAACGTTTGGTACCGAACCCAACAGGGAAGGTACCGGGCGAAGGTCAACTGTAGCTGAGCCTGTCATGCTGCCTAACCACAGAAACACCAGTGAACGGGGCCGAGCTAGAGTTCAGCCCGAAGTTGAACCCGAGGAAGTGCTTAGATCAGAACCCAACAGGGGAAGATCAAGGCAAGGGCCAACTATAGCTGACCCAAGCATGCTCCCAGAAGATCAAAGGCAGCCACTGGAAAATATGAGGAATGATAGACGGTACCATCCCTACAGGTCGTCTGGACGGAATCAATCCCACAGAACAGAACCAAACTCATTTTTATCCGCTCCAAGTTCTGATGAAAGGATGGCACGCTTATTCAGAGAGTGCGTCCAGCGGGAGCAAAGAGATCGAGGGATAGGCGCTAGGGTAACCAGCCCTTTCGCCCGCAATATCGAAGTGCTATCACCCCCCGAGAATGGAAGATGCCAACAATGGAACCCTACAAAGGAACCTCCGATCCCGTTGTATACTTACAGAGGTACACGCAACATATGCTCATGAGTGGAGCAACAGAGGGAGTACTAGGCAAATGCTTTCCGCTCTTCTTAGCAGATCTTGCTACCTCCTGGTTCTGTCATCTACCCCAAGGATCCATCAGCTCATGGGAGATGTTGAAAGAAAAATTTATCAGTCAGTTCCGCATCCATGTGGAGCAACCTAAGGACGCTTATTCCTTATCCAGCGTCAAACAGAAACCTGGAGAAAAGCTGCAGCAATACCTAACCAGATTCAACGCCGCAGCAGCCGCAGTTTAAGATGCCGATGAGAAGCTTATCCTAATGGCCCTCTGCAGTGGGGTACATCCAGACACTAAATTTGTTAGAAGATTGACAAAAGAAAAACCAGCCACTTTACCCGATTTCTTCCATGAAGCCGGGAAATACATGAGGCTTGAGGATGCTGCCATTGAGGAGCAGTCAGGACAGCAAAGTAAGACGACCCATGGCAACGCCCCTGCTGTGGCGAGGGACGTTCGAAGAAATGATTCCAGAGACAATGCTGGGGGCAAGAAGGTAGAAAAGCGCCTATATCGGCCAGGACCAAGATTCGACACTTACACCCCTTTGAACGAGACCGTCGAAAATATCTTCCTTGCCACCCAAGGCGAAGTTAGATACAAACGCCCACCATACAAGAAGGAATCAGATAACGCACAGAAGTCTGGAAAATTCTGCCGCTTCCACGAATCTCACGGACATGATACCAATGAATGCCATCATCTCCGAGATCTGATTGAGGAACACATCAGAAGGAAGAAACTGGAACGTTATGTAAAAAGTCAAGACAGGACTTCAGCCCCGGCCAATGAAAACCCGAGGCTACCCTCACCAGGGACCGACAGAGGAAACCACAATGCTAGCAGCTCTAGTCAGGAGAAGATAGTGGTCCATACCATCTCAGGAGGTCCGCACATCACAGACAGAAGTTGGAGAGAGATGGAAAGATATGGGAAGTCGCTTAGAGACAATAAAGACTGTGTCAATACGGTTATAGAAGAGCGCCACCCAAAGCGGAAAGAAAGCGATAACATCATATTCAGTAAACGCGACCTAGAAGGAAGACAGTACCCTCACATGGATCCCATGGTTATCTCTGCCCGACTCGGTCCCGCCGAAGTTTACCGAATCCTGGTAGACACTGGAAGCTCTGTAAATATCCTGTTCAAACACGCATTCGACAAAATGAAGCTATCAATGAAGGATATATCTCCCTACGATAAACCACTACACGGTTTCACTGGAGATGCGAAGATGCCCCTCGGGCAGCTGAACCTCTTTGTTGAGATTGGAAGCCATCCCCGCTCCGTTGTAAGGAAACAGACGTTTGTGCTGATAGAAAACCATTCGGCCTACAACGCCTTCTTAGGAAGACCAGCCTTGTCTGACTTCCAGATTGTCCTAGCCCCATGGTGCCTGAAAATGAAGTTTCCAACAGACAATGGGGTAGGGGAAGTGGAAGGAGACCAGGATATTGCACGAGACTGCTATGTAACCGAACTTCGCAACAACCACAGGAAAGATAAAGGGAAAGGTGTAGAGATTGCCCTCTGCACAAAAAGCCTTGAAGCATAGCAACTAAAGAAAGCCCCTCCTCTTCGATACACCAGCGACCCTTTCAATGAATTAGACCCTAGGGACAAAGAGGAGGAGGCCACCGCCGAGCCTGCAGAGGCTATGGAATTTATATCTGTAGACAAGCACGACTCAAGTAGGCTACTAAAAATTGGGTCGCAGCTGAAAGCTGAATTGAAGGAACAACTCATTGATTTTCTCCGCCACAACTTGGATGTGTTCGCTTGGTCACACGCTGACATGACCGGAATCTCCCCCGACATAGCATGCCACGTATTAAACATTGATCCTACCAAGGCGCCTGTAAAACAAAAAAAGAGAAGTATGGGGGCAGAGCGATCAGCAGCCCTCGATGAAGAAGTAAAGAATCTACTCGCCAATGACTTCATACGAGAAGCTGTGTACCCAGAATGGGTCGCCAACCCGGTACTAGTAAAGAAGGCTAATGGGAAGTGGCGGACCTGCATTGACTTCTCCAACCTAAACGACGCCTGCCCAAAGGATTGCTTCCCGCTTCCCAGAATCGACCAACTTGTAGACAGCACGGCCGGGCACGAACTCCTATCTTTTATGGATGCATATTCAGGATATAACCAAATTCCTATGCATGCTCCCGACCAAGACCACACTAGTTTCATCACTGACCGGGGCTTATACTGCTACAAAGTGATGCCCTTCGGACTTAAAAATGCAGGAGCCACCTACCAGCGCCTCGTCAACAAGATGTTTGCAGGGCTAATAGGACAAACTATGGAAGTATATGTGGATGACATGCTGGTGAAATCACGGAAAGCCAAAGATCACGTAAGCCACCTAGGCGAAATGTTCCAGGTACTCCGACAGTATGGAATGAAGTTGAATCCACTAAAGTGCTCTTTCGGAGTGTCATCGGGAAAATTCTTAGGGTTCATCGTCCATGCCCGAGGGATTGAAGCAAACCCTGAACAAGTCCGAGCATTAAGGGACATCAAGATACCTTCCACCCGAAAGGAAATGCAAAGCCTAAATGGAAAAGTGGCCGCCCTAAGCCGATTCATCTCCAAAGCAACGGACAAGTGCGTCCCCTTTTTCGAAGCTCTAAAGAAAGATAAAGGAAAGTTCGAATGGACGAACGAATGCTTAACCGCTTTCCTTAACCTAATCGAACACCTCCAGAAACCACCGGCTATCTCGACCCCAAGCGAAGGCGAAGAATTATACCTATACCTTGCTGTGTCATCTCACGCTCTAAGCGCTGCCTTGGTAAGGGAAGACAACCGCACGCAACGACCAGTTTACTTCGTCAGTAAAAGGTTTACTGGGGCAGAAGTCAGATATCCCAAACTTGAAAAGTTAGCATACTGTTTACTAATCACTTCACGAAAACTACGTCACTACTTCCAATCCCATTCCATCAAAGTTCTGACCGATCAACCACTGAGGCAGGTACTCCATCGTCCCGACACTTCTGGGCGACTACTTAAATGGTGTATTGAGCTGAGTCAATATGATATCACCTATCACCCTCGCACCGCCATCAAGGGACAAGCCATGGCTGATTTCATTGCAGAATTCACTACCAACGAGGATAAGGAGCAACTGGAAATAACGGAAGATATCAAGTGGAATCTCTTTGTGGACGGTGCATCTAACGAAGAAGGCTCGGGGGCAGGTGTGGTAATAATCACTCCCAAGGGAAATAAACTGCACTATGCTATAAGGTTGGAGTTCGCTGCCACCAACAACGATGCAGAATATGAAGCAGTGATAGCTGGACTAGAAATTGCCATAGAAATCGGAGCCAATTCTTTGTGTCTTCGCAGCGATTCTCAACTTATTGTTAATCAAATACTAGGAGAATTCCAAGCTCGAGAGGAACGACTCATAGCATATCTAAAGAAGACCAAGTTGCTTCTCAGCCGATTGGATCAGTACTTAGTCAAACACATCCCTCGGGAAGAGAACCAAGAGGCTGACGAATTGGCAAAGCAAGCGAGTATGAGAGACATCGCCATCTTCGGGGCAGTAACCATCTCCAAGCAAACGGTCCCGAGTTTTGAGCAAGTGAATCTGATAGCCGCAGCCGAAGAAGCAACTTGGATGACTCCCATCCGAGACTACCTACAAGGTGGCACACTACCCAACGGGCGTAATGAAGTTAAGAAAATCTTGAGGAAAGCGTCCCGCTATACAATACAAGAAGACATCCTCTATCGGCGCGGTTTCTCTAACCCATTATTAAGGTGTGTCGCCGGAAGGGAAGCCAAGGAAATCTTATCCAACATCCATCAGGGGAGCTGTGGAGATCACACCGGGGGGCAAACATTAGCAAAAAAGATACTCCGATACGGATATTTCTGGCCCACCTTAAGCAAGGACGCCTTAGATTTCGTCAAGAAGTGTGACAGATGCCAAAAATTTGCTAAGATCCCTCGGCTACCAACAACCGAGATTACCCAGATGACCAGCCCTTGGCCCTTCGCGATATGGGGAATTGACTTAATCGGCGAGCTACCAATGGGCCGAGGCGGGGCCAAATATGCTATAGTGGCAGTTGATTATTTCACCAAATGGGTGGAAGCGGAACCTCTAAATAAAGTATCTTCAGCAAAAGTTATTAACTTCTTGATCAAAAATGTTCTATGCAGGTACGGAGTCCCACTCAAAATCATATCAGACAATGGACTTCAATTTGACAGCGAGGAATTCGCCAACTGGTGCCAAGAACACAGAATTCATAAAAGCTTCTCATCCGTAGCATATCCCCAGGCAAACGGACAAGTCGAAGCGGTCAACAAAATTCTGAAAACTCTAATAAAAAAGAAGCTCGAAAAGTCAAAGGGCGCTTGGGTGGATGAACTTCCTACGGCACTATGGGCCTATCGCACATCTTTCAGAACATCGACAGGGCACACTCCTTTCTCTTTGGCATACGGATCGGAGGCTATGCTCCCAGTTGAAACTATTGTGCCTTCCCATCGTCGGATCCACTATAACCCAGAAGAGAACGAAGAACTCCTTCACATGTCTTTGGATCTAATCGAGGAGAGAAGAAACGATGCAATCCTCAAAACAACAGCCCACAAGCAAAAAGTGGCAGCACAATACAACTCCAAAGTCAAGCATCGTACCTTGAAGGAAGGGGATCTTGTCCTCAAGCGAATCTTCCCTCGCACCGGAGCACTAGACCCAATCTGGGATGGACCATATGTAATTCATAAAGATATCCACAACGGAGCCTATATTTTGTCAACAGTGGACGGAGAGGTGTTCCAAAGGGCATGGAACATCCAACACCTCCGTTGATACTTTTCTTAACTTGTATTGCCCATATGAAGTGAATTAACAAAGAGAATCAGTGGACGTAGACCTTTTCGTGCCGAACCACTTTAAAAAACCTTGTCTCTTTTTTTTGTTCCTTTGTATCTTGGCTGCTTGTTAGCTTTATCCTTTTCTGTTGAACAAAATCCTGAGTATACAGCATTTCTATTCAAAGCACTCCACGATGCAACTTCACCTGGACAAGACCTAACAGGTACTATGCGAATCTATGCCCTCGCCAATGAGACACTTTTGCTCCAGCATCCCTCTGCTGCGGGTTAACTCATTGCTCGCGACGGCCCTTAGAGCCAACTGTAATGAGCCGATTATAAGCCACCGAGAAGGCCGACTATAGCCGAGGCAGCTCATTACGGCGTTAGGCTCGCCGGCAACTGTGAACCGACTATAAGCCCCAACATAAGGTGTGGCCAGCCAGGGGCAGTTCACAGTTGACGATCGGCACCCACGCTAGCCGGCCACAGTAAATCGAATAATACCCACGATTACGGGCCATAATGGCCCGGGTAGTTACTGTGCGCGATCTCGGCTCCGATGTGTCTTAAGTGCGGCTGTGGTAAAAAAGAATTAACTCCCCGCGGAGGCGTAAGATGGGTGACGAATGTCTCCAAGACCCACAGCTAGGGAAAGTGACTACAAAACCCGTTTGCCACGAACTTAAGCACATCGAAGGCCTTCCGTGATAGGAAGTTTTACTATTTCACGTATTTCAATTTTACTTAAAAAAAAAAATTTTTCTCTCTATCCCCCATAACAATCCCTAAAGTACATGATACAGAGTAGGGGATACTCGCCAATGGGTGTAGGGACTCACAGTGGCAGGACATTCGACTCCATTCCATGCTTGGTCCTACAGGATATTCAAGACTGCCATCTACGATTAAAACGTGAAAGGCGGTATTTTCTTCTTTTATGTACAAATACATGACCATAATTTGTTCACACCACACGCTAATATTGCAAGTCATAAAATTATGGTGTAGAACCAGAGTCTAACATCAAACACAATTTAATTACAAGAATATATATAGCTACATTTCTCATACGATATGTCGAAATAGCAACAAATATTCAAGAAACGACAAAATCAGCTTAAGTTAAAAAATTACACGTCAAGAATAATGTTGATTATTACAAGTAGCAAGAATTACAACTTAGAAGTTACTCTACTGTCTTAAGACTAACAGATACAGCAATGCCAAGCCTACAAAAAGAATTTTCCAGGTCTAATCAGGGAGCCGGTTGCGTCGAAGTCTTGTCCTTGCTCTGTTGCCCGCCTGTCCGGTCATAAAAAGGATTCATTAGTGATAAGTAACCAAGTTAACGGAAAGGCTAGAAAGGAAGACTTACCAGCACCTGCTTCTTGACCATCCTGGTCGTCATCCTCCACCTGCACACCTGCCTCCTCAGCAGCTAGCAGCCGCATACCCTCCTTTACCGCCACTTTCTCCTCCTTGGTGAACTGGGCAGTGACCACATCCATACTGAAGACCGTTCCACCTTCTTTATCTGCATCAGCCTTAGCCTCCTCTAAAGCCCGAAGATAGATCTTGGCCATGACCCTGGGATAATCATCCATCCAAGAGAGATTGCCCTGCTTCCAAGTCCAGAAATACATGTCCTGGAGCATGTCATCCATCATTCCCTCATTCTCCTCAAACTCCCTCATCCGGGCATCGGAAGCCGACAACCTTTCGACGGCAGCATCCCTCTCCAATCTGTATCTCGAGCAATCAGCCTGAAGGGACCTCCGCATCACCTCCATCTCTTCCCTCAACTTAGCTTGAGCAAGCTCTGCAGCCTCAAGTTTCTCGGACAATTCCTCCACCTGCTCGAGATCCGCTCTCCGAACCTCATCCACCGTGGCAATAGCCATGTCAATCCGCTCTTTGCAAGCAGCTTCCATTTTCCGCAATTCGGCCCGACTGGCCTCTTCCATGGTTTTCCTTAGTCGCCCAGTGGCAGCCTCATGCTGAGAAATCTGAATAGCCTGATCCGCAAGCTGTTTGGCCTGATCCGAAACCACTAATCGAAGTCAGATATTGGCGCTCCCAATCTCCTCTCCGGCCTTAACCAGCCGAGCATGATGCCCCATCAGCTTCTTGGTCTCCTCTGCCACCCGATCAATATTAGCCTTGGCCTCGTCTCCCATAGTGACTATACGAGTGGTGAGTAGATCAAGATCTAAGGACTTGGCTTCATCTAGTACTCGTACCATGGGGTTACGGGGGAGAAGGTGTTCACCAGTGACTTCGTCAAAAGTAATATCATGAGAACTTGGATCCAGATCAGGATGACCCGCAAATGGATTACGGGCCAAGTCGGGACGGTCGATATGAATAACATAAGGGTTTACGGACGGGTGCGGAGAAGGTGCAAACTCGCTACCCTCCTCAGTAATATCATGAATAGGCTGAGCCGGAGGCTGAGGACCGGGCGAAGTCTCGGATAAAGGATGACTCCTCTTCCTCTGCTGAATACCCTCTTCGATGACCCCAAGAAGAGGACGGTAGCCGACTACGTCCCCAGAGCGTTGGGTTGGGGGCTTCGGCTTAGCAGAAATTTTGGAAAATTTATATTGCTCAAGCCTGTGTCAAAGGTCTGAAGCTTTGGATGTCTTGCCTGCTCCTGATATAAAGAACAAATGTCACAATCTTACATTACTATACGATTCGAGAAACGCGTTAAATTACAAGTTAAAAAAAGGAAAAGAAACACAGCTGTGGTTGTACAAACCCTGGGGAGGAGTGGGATACTGCAATAAGTCCTGGATTTCATTTCAGGACGGGAGCGGGTCATAAAATGTTCCTAAGTCCCTATCATTAATGAAGCATGCAGGAGTCAAGAGTTCACCTTGAGTCGTCGGAGCCACCTTGGCTGGAATGGTCGGAGAAGACTCACTTGCACCAGTCCCGGCTTTTTCCGCCTTCCCGGTCTTCTCTACCAAAGCCGGAGCCTCATCCAACCCCTCAAAAGCCTGGTGGAACGCATCGTTCGTCCACTCCTGAATCTCGCCCGCTTGCCCAGGGAGTAGGGCCCCGATGCCATCGCCACCTTTGTCACCATCCCGACCATCTCCACCCTCGCCTCTTTCCTCCTCTATGTCTTCCTCCTCCCGGGTAAGTGGACAATTGCTGGGGGAGGGACCATCCGATTTCTTGAGTTTCTTGCCTCCGACAGCTGGAGGTTTTGTGAAAGGTTTCCTCTTGCCACTCTCTGCCGTAACACCTTCCTTGGTCTGAGCAGCCGCCCTCTCCTCCGCCGTTTCCCTCAGCTTAACTACAGACTACTGCGGAAGGATTAAGTTATATTCCAAAAGGATCGCATTTCTAATCAAGAAGGCAGATGATCTATATTTCCCAAGAATGGCTTCTATCTCAGCCGCCGTCTGAACCAGGCGGTCAGTCTCCACCACCGGAAAGCCACCTGTCGCTAGCAAAAATGAGAAAGTATGAGAAGAAGCATCGCAATCGGAATAGAAATTATAAGTAAAAGCATCAACTTACATCCAGAGGTAAATCGCCGGATTGAAACGGAGTCGTCCCTAACAAAGAACCATTCTTTCTTGAACATGCTGAATTTAGAGTACAAGTCCAAGACCGGCTTGAAGGTCACAGCTGACTCCAAACTAATGTATGGGGATCCTTTCTTGTAGCCTCTCAAATTATATAAGTACCGGATCTCCCGGTTGGAAGGAGGGCGCCCGTACTTCCTCTGAAAGATGACGAAAAGGCTCGCCAGTATGGCATAAGAGTTGGGCTGAAGCTGGAATGGGGCCACCTTTAGATACGTGAGGAAGCTGACCACCCAAGCATTGAGAGGCGGGATAGCACCACACATACAATGGTACCTACTATAAGCAAAGTACCCTTCGGGAGGATTGTATGGCATGACTCCTGGGCCCGGCAACAGCATGAGGGCTCTATCGATCCCAAAGGAACGAGATATAACATCGAGCTGCTCCTCTTTGAGAGAGCTAGGAAAGCAGTCAGGCGGGGAATCCAGCAGCTCCTGGGGACCATGTCCATCCACTAATGACCTTGGGGCGGGCCCATGACGCTCCGATCCTGATTGAGCTGGGGGCACGGCCGAGGACTCTCCTTCGCCCCCGGACTTCCTTTTATCCGAGCGAGTTTCCACTTTGCGAGACATTTATCTGCAAAGCAAAAGATACGAAAGTATAAAACAAGCAAGTATATGATTTCTGGAATTTAATTTGTCATTCGAAGCATAAAAAATCATTTGGTACAGAAAAATTCTCAAGCCCATTCGACACGGGAAGTTTTTAAGTCCATTCGACACGGGAAGTTTTTTAAGTTCGTTCGGTGTTAAGTTCGTTCGGTGTTAGGTTCGTTCGGAATTCGAACTCCTAATGTTCATTCGGCGATCACACTCTTCCATTTTCATTCGGTAGGACTAAGACCCATTCGGTAACAAAGGTCCATTTGGCGGTTAAGAGAAATCACCTGGTTCGGCTAAGCCCAGCTGATTCGGCAGAAGGCAGAAATTTTGATTCGGTAAAGTCAATCGTTTTGGCTATCTCAAACGGTGAGGAGACGACGGTAGCATAGCGCCCATATTTATAGGCAAGGGAAAGGCCACCGAACCAAAGCATTCGGCGCACAAGACCGAACGGGAACAACCAGGATCAAACAAAGCAAGCTATATACCAGCATATACCTCGCTTTGGGGGGCAAATGTTGGGTGTGTTTTCACCCCTACCGAGCCAGAAGAAACCAAGCTCCTACCACCGGTCCAAACAACAGCCGAACCAAGCATACAAGCTCCTACCACCGGTCCAAACAACAACCGAACCAAGCATACAAGCTCCTACCACCGGTCCAAACAACAGCCGAACCAAGTATATCCCAACTACCGCCGAACCAGGGAGCTACCGAATCAGCTTCCTCCACCCATGCCGGATGAAGCCTCGCCGAACCAAATCGAAGCACTGCATACCAAACCACCACTGCTCCAACCCATGCCGAATGAAGCCTCGCCGAACCAAATCAAAGCACTACATACCGAACCACCACTGCTCCAACCACTACCGAATGAAGCCTCGCCGAACCAGAACGTTGCCAGGCCAGATTGCCCCAGCCCAGGCCCACAGGCAGCTATATACATCCAAGACCCCTGCCCCCAGCCTCACTCTATAAATAGAGGGGCAGGGGTACAAAAATGGGGACAGGTTTTGAGAGCTCAAGCACGGAGAGAACTTTCAAACAACTTTCTTTTACTTATATCAAAGCTTTGTACTTGTAATAAAAAATGAGAGAAGAGAAATAACATATAAAGTGGACGTAGGCATATTCTGGCTGAACCACTATAAATCTGCGTGTCTTTTTACAGTTTAGCCCTTGCTTTTCATATATTCGCATAAATCACCCAAATCACTAAGAACTACATAAGATCTGCTAAATCATACAATTTTGAGGTGTTTGTCCATTTTTTGTGCAAACAGTAACAATCTCTTTTTTTCGTATATATATATATATAAATAAATTTTTAAAGAAAATACCTCACTGTAAAAGAAATCGCGATCATCGCTACGCTGCCATCTCCATCGGCGACTTCGACTTCTCCCTAGCTTCACGCCTTCCACGTGATTCCACTTCGAATTCGAACAGCAACCCAAATTTCAGTTGCCTCCTCTTGACCGCGTATGCCCACGCGACTCGAGACCTCTCAACGCAAGCCCTAGCCTCGCGAGCCCCAACCCAAATCAAATCGAACGAGCCCATCTCCAACTTGCTGCCGCCGAAGCCCTAGCTCGAATGCCTGCGCCACTATGCCTTAAACATCGCGATTCGATCGCGAATTGATTTGCGATGTCTGGTCTTGGAAGTAAATCACGTGGTCACGAATGGAACGAGAAAGCATGTGATTAATAATTTAAGTGGGAAACAAGATTTCATTCTGATGTTTCAAACAGGTGAGGGAAGGGAAAAAAATCGCTCCTTTAATTATTATTTTGAACAAGAATTTGGGAAGAAGGCCGGCCATTACTTTATCTTTTGAACGAAATTTGTTTTCGTTTGTTTATTTGAACGGGCTGATTTTTCTCTGGCCATTTGAACGAAATAGAGAGGAGACAAGAGAACGTGATTTGGCAGAAAGTAAGTCGGCATTGAAAAGTTATAGGGTGGCTGTTGATTAAAATTTTATATTTTTATATTCAAAAATATCTCGTTATATTATATCAGCGCGTTTGCTTATCGTACGATCACACAATAACTCTGGTCACTTCGAAAATTGAAATCCGGTAATAATACAATATTACGGATCCAATGGAACTGGTTTCGTCGAATTCCGAGACTGTACCCCGGAACGCTATTTTTAAATATCGATTCGAACAATAAAATTTCAAAACTGAACAAATCACTTTCAAATCAAATTCTGAAGCTTCCATTGTCTTCAGTATTATCAATATGAATATTACAAGTCTTTGAAATATTTAAATCAGTTTAAAACCGAAGATTCAAATTTTTATTCAACTTTCAATAGATTAAATTCTATAATTTAATCGCCAAATTCATTCTGATAATTTGAAATTCTAGTCAAACCATCATTCAAATATTTAAAATTAATTAAATATTTTCAATTTAAATTGTCCAAAATTCTGGGTCGTTACAACCTTCCCCCCTTAAAAGAATTTCGTCCCGAAATTACAAGTTAGGAAAAATGTTCCAATCCCCGTTAACTATTTTACCAAAACCAAACAGTTCTATCAATATTTCAAAACAATTTTTTATTATTAAAGATTCGTTATTACATTAACTCATTTTACCAAAATCAACCATAAGTTCCAAATAATATGGTTGTCTTAACAATTTAAATTTTAAATTCAAATTCAAATTTTGAATTCAACATTTTCTCAAATTTTCTAACTCCTGAATTTTCGAAAAATTTCACCAGCTTCTCCTTTGCGCGGCTAGCTTGGTACCACTACAAAATGTCCTTTCGGACCCTCAGATTTCAAAAAGAGAAAGGAAAGCCAAACGGCTAGACAAGAAAAGATCAAATTTCATATTGAAATTTAAATACATACCTCTTATTGAGAAATTCAAATTCATCTTCGAAATCAAAATCCAATTCCACTTTCCTTTATACCCCTGAATATTTTACTGAACAATAATGTCCAATTACAACATTCAAGTTAAAATTTCATTCACTTATTGGATTTCCAAATACCCATTTTACTTGAAAATTTCAACTTTCATTCCTTAAGTTCAATATAAGTATTTACGTACTTCTTATATTTATTTTCACTTCACAAACAAAGTTATATATTCATTTCCATTTAACTTTGCATTTTTGATTCCATTTGAATTCAGTTTATAATTTCAATTCTATTTGAATTCATCTTACTTTCAAATTTTCATTCAGATTTTCATTTCGAATTTTACTTGAATTCAATTCATCTTCTAATTCTGAATATTGAGTTTTATTTACCTTTATTCCAAATTCCAATTTTAAATCTTTTGTCATTAGTGAAAAATTTCCAAAAATTTCAAAAAATTTCTAACTCTCAAAATTTTCAGAAAATTTTGGCAGAGTCTCCTTTGTACGGAGGAGCTTTGCAATATAACAAAAGATATAAATATATACACATCGACCCACTCGATCGGAAAAGCAGAAAAACAGTTCATATTTCCTATTTTGTATTGCGTAGGCGTACCTTTATTAGCATTTTAAGCAAAGCAGTTATTTATTAGCTTATTAACGCAACCAAAATGCAGCTAAACGCTTCCAAAACCCCGCACTTAGTCAGTTTAAACACGTCAGTGGAAAATATAGGAAATCTATTAACATTTCATTCATCTTCAATAACAAATATATAGATTTCATTAGCAATTCATTCAAAACAATTTCCATAAGCAATCTATATGGTTTCAATACAAATTGAATCACTTTCATCTAATTTACATTCAATTCAATGGTTTACAATGCAATTCCTTAATTTCAATTCATTTTTAAGCAAAACGAATTCATATCCATACTAATTTATAACCAATTTTAAATTGATACCAATTCAATTTATTTTAATTCCACTTCATTTCAATTTGCATTTCATATTTACATTCAGTTTATTTCATTTGAAACCATTTCACAATTTCTTTTCTTAAGTCGAGCATTTATTCAATATTTACTTAAGCTATTTCACTTCAAAACTCAATTTCATTTCCTTGTAAACAATTTCCAATTTCAATTCTTGATTTGATTTTCATTTATCAAATCTATCCCATTTACTAATTTAATTCAATTAGTTCATTCACTTATTCATTTTAAATTTCAATTTCCATATTCAATTCATCTCGAATTTATTTTATCTTTATCAAGGAAATTCAATTTATTTCTACTACTTGAATTTATATACAAATTCAAATTTTATCTTCAAATTTAGCTTACAACAAAGCTTTAATTTAACCAATTCAACTTCCAATTCATTATTGCGTGAATTAATAAATTATCAAGTTTATTTACTTGAATTCAATCCATTTCATTATTCAATTCCGATTCATTCATTTACAAATGTAGCTTCATTTGTTCACTCACAAATTCATTTATTTTCAATTTGAATTCCATTACAATCAAACTTTAAATATTTTATAAGTTATCAACTTATTTTACATTCCATTTGTGAATTTTATTTTCAAATATTTTCTTGGAATTCTATTTCAATTATAAATCTCATTTACAATTACATTTACAAATTCATCCGTATATGAATTCATTTCCTCATCTTTCAATTCATATTTATAAATTTCATTTGTTAAACGAATTTATCTTCAAATCTTTGGTTATATCATTTTATTTCTTATTTGTTTTTCATATAACAGCGATAATAATTTAATACTATCACTTCTTAACAACCAAACATCCATATATTATAATAATTCATAGAAAATCATTTCTTTTCTATACAAAAATAGTTTTGGGCAAAATTATTTCATTTACCCTATTTAAAAACAATACTGTATCAGTTTATCTTGTTTAAGAGTTTATAAACCCCTATCGATTACAGTTGGCCAGACTGCACCGACCAGAATCTATAAACAATCTACCGATAAGTCAACACAATACAAAACAAATTTTATATTTACTAACAAATACGCGCTCATATCTATTATTACGCTCAACTCATTCTAGAGTACTACTGACTCTATCTCTAATGAGTAACACCCAACAGAGCCAAGGGTTGTCGCTAAATCGGATGCTCTGATACCACTTGTAACGACACGATTTTTTTCGACGCTCGAAAGTCGACATTAATACGTCCACTGTATCAAATGCCGCGCAATCGAATGTCGGAAAATCGAACCATTAGGGTTAAAAAGAAGAGGTAGAAGAAGACAGAAGAAAAAGAGAACAGAAAAACAGAAACAGAAACAACATCAAAATCTCACATTCGCAGCGAAACAATATATAATAGATAATCACTAGTCTTTTAAAACAAAGAACTATATCAGTTTGTACATACATAAATCATAGTCAATATACAACTCAATACAACAACGGACAGTTATAAAAACTTGTCCTCATACAGAATACACAGCGGAATAAAATAAACAAGTACGGTAGTACGCTTCGCCATCCAGCTTATCCCCAAAGCTCCAGAATATCCTGATAAAAATAACTCTAGGCTGCCCGTGTGAAAAATTATGGGCACCCAGAGTTTAGAAGGGATCAATAAACTCCGAGTCAGTCATGGTGACTGGTGTGAGATCGTAAAACAGTTATTTTCACAAAGAAAGATAAAATTATTTTGCAATGCTTTTGGAAAATAAAACTACCGTAAGACCTCCCGCCACACACACAATGCAAACGCAGAATTGGAGGAGATTTCTTCTTATGATAATCAAAGATGCTTACTATGCAAATCATTGGATTATTATTATTAATGTCTAGTGTGGAAAACATTTCGAAAGTATAATATTAATCTTAGCCAGCATAGACATTTCGAACTATGCCTACTATAGCTACCATCTAAACAGTGGTGACCACCATAAGTAAATGGCAGGTTCTACAACTAAAACCGTACAATTTCGTATTGGGAAATGAATTTCCAACAAATGGTCAGGCTAAGGACCTTTCTTTCCTACTGCTACATGGGATCGCCTCTGGCTGGACGTCCCGAGAGACAAACTGCTCTCTGCCAACACAAGGCCGGGTTACCCCTGTAACTAGGTAACTCACGAATATGCCATCCCCCGGTCCTTTAGGACCTTTATCCGAGCGCTCGGTAACAACATCACACATAATAAATAAAGTGTGTCCACATGAATAAGTATCTGGGCTCCATACCATGATACCACCCCTTTCCAAAAGGAAATGACATACCCTAAAGGGCGCGACCCTCATAACCTTGCCGCAACATTCCTGTTTCGACCATTTCTGGGTTGTGAGGCCCTGACGAATTCTCGTCCACAAAGCTACGCTTTTTCACAAAGCCACGCTTTGATCACAAATGATCAATAAATGATCATCATCACAGCAACACTCAACATGCCACATTACCAAATTAGGAATATATCGCTGATAACCTTCAACTACATAACCTCTGAGCTCGTACGTCTCAGAGAATGGTGTTAAGCTAAAAGAATAAATTCTCCGCCACCAACAGAAATGTATTTGAAAGAAATCAGCTCTATATCTCAAAATGTAATGTCAGACAGGTAACCATACAAGTCTGTTCCGGCTTCGAACAGAACCGAAGGCACTTCCAAAGAAGCCCTTGCAATCCGGATATTCACAATCCCGATAAAACTTCCCATCACAAAGGAAATCTCTATACCATAGCTAACGGTGCAGAGACAATCGATAGGTCATTCTATCGTTTTCACAAATACCCGGTCTTCATCACCGGTCTTCAATACGATCCATATCGTCGTATCATTATTCGGAATGGGTTATTTGACACAAAGGTCCTTTCCCGGCTAAACCGAATAATAAGCGTTTGTTTTTAAAAACAAATTCAAGTTCCATCTCAAAGGAAAATATTGATAGTCGGTGATTTAACTATCAATAATATTCACAACAATCATCAGATTCAAATAATTTTCCCAAATTATTTAATTTCAAAATACCTTCACGAGATATATATATTTTTTCCACACTTCACATTTGAAAACCAATTTCAAATCACTTTTCACCTTTCAACTTTTGAAAATAAATTTCAAATCAATTTCCTTACACGGAATATATTTCCAAATATATCTTTTAAAAACCCACTTAGAACTTTTAATTTATATTTTAAAAGCTACTTTGGAATATACTCGGTTTTTTCAAGGAAAATACACTTCCATTTCAAAATGGTCCATTTAAACCAATTAAATAAATCCTTATCAATTTATTTTAAATTTACATTCCAAATCCGTAAATTTACTTTCACACTTTAAAAATAAATCAGCATTTATTTTTAAACAAATTTCCCTTTCATTTCATAAACCCCATTTTGAATTTACATTCCCAAATATTCACTTTTAACCCCAAAAATCAAATTCCAAATTGATTTCTAATTTTATTTCAATATCGAATCAATTACAAATTGATTTCTAAGTTTTATTTCAATAGAACAAAACATTGCAATTTATTTCTAAGTTTATCTCCAAATAACAAACCATTTGCAAATCGACTTCCAAATTCATTATTCAAACACTAAATCAATTTCAAATAAATTTTCCAATGATTTATTTTCCATTACCAAATTAATTACAAATTTGATTTCTAAATTTATTTTCAACTCCAAATAAATTTCCAAATCGATTTCTCAAAGGTTCATTTTCCAATACCAAATCAATTTCAAATTGATTTCTAAAAGTTTATCACTTTTAAATAAATTCCTTTATTCTTTCCAAATTATTCAAAATTCCATTTTTTAAATGAATTCTTCAACTTTTGAAACAATATTATTCAAAACTCATTTTTTTTCTTCATATTTTGGAATTTATTCGGTAAGATTTCGAAAATCAAATTTTAATACTTTAAAATTCCTTCTTTCAATAAATTCAATTCTTAAAAATAAATTCACTTAAAATTTTCCACTTTAATTTCAAAATCCAATTTATATTCATTTCTGGTATCCAACGATACCAAAAATACATTCGGCTAAATTTTAGCCTTCAACAGTTTCAAATATCAATAAATCATCCACAGATTATCAATAAATCACATCATTCACATATGAAATAATATTCAAACAATTTTGAGGAATCCAGTTGGATCCCTCCAACCTGTTTCCCTGCATCCACAGATGTTAGCACAATACCAATTCCACTTCGAGGTGGAATATCGCGGTATATGGGATTTTATAAATATATCATTCGCTATTATGTGGCGCAATAGGGTCTCATCCACTATATAATGCGGGAAATCACAACTGCAATATATACATATACCAATATATATATATTGCTATATATATAGATATATCCTACTATATCTAATATCACATCCAAACAACAATCAATCAATAACTGCAAAAAAAATCCACTTTTCATTTTGAGTGAGAAGATCTCACCTTTGCTTTTATATTGCAATCCATTTTCATTTCAGCTTGTTTATCCATTTTAGACCTTGTATAAACATTTATACAATTTATTAATATTCGAGATAAATCGAATAATAAATTTCCATTTAATAATTTAATTAGCCAATGATTTAATTTTTAACTAGAAATTTTCCTTTTGAAATTATATAAGTATTTATAAAGATAACCCATATAGATTTAAAAATCAAATCTTTCTGTAAATTTCTATATATTTATCTTTCCCTCAAAACTTCATATATATATATAATATCTCTGTTCAGTAAGCAATAATAAATCTGCCTATACTTAAAATTTAAACCACAAGCTGATATATTATATGTATCAACACAGAATTAAACTAGACAGGTTTAAACCTTACTGTAACTATCTCTTTTTTTCGTCTATATATATATTTATACATACATATATATATATATAAAAAAAAAATTTTTAAAGAAAATACCTCACTGTAAAAGAAATCGCGATCAGCGCTACGCTGCCATCTCCATCGGCGACTTCGACTTCACCCTACCTTCACGCCTTCCACGTGATTCCACTTCGAAGTCGAACAGCAACCCAAATTTCAGTTGCCTCCTCTTGACCGCGTATGCCCACACGACTCGAGACCTCTCAACGCAAGCCCTAGCCTCGCGAGCCCCAACCCAAATCGAATCGAACGAGCGCATCTCCAACTTGTTGTCGCCAAAGCCCTAGCTCGAACGCCTGCGCCACCATGCCTTCAACATCGCGATTTGATCGTGAATTGATTCGCGATGTTTGGTCTTGGAAGTGAATCGCGTGGTCACGAATGGAACGAGAAAGCATGTGATTAATAATTTAAGTGGGAAACAAGATTTTGTTCTGATGTTTCGAACAGGTGAGGGAAGGAAAAAAATCGCTCCTTTAATTATTATTTTGAACGAGAATTTGGGAAGAAGGGCGGCCATTACTTTATCTTTTAAACGAAATTTGTTTTCGTTTGTTTATTTGAACGAGCTGATTTTTCTCTGGCCATTTGAATGAAATAGAGAGGAGACAAGAGAACGTGATTTGGCAGAAAGTAGGTTGGCATTGAAAAGTTATAGGGTGGCTGTTGATTAAAATTTTATATTTTTATATTCAAAAATATCTCGTTATATTATATCAGCACGTTTGCTTATCGTACGATCACACAATAACTCTGATCACTTCGAAAATTGAAATCCGATAATAATACAATATTACGGATCCAATGGAACTGGTTTCGTCGAATTCTGAGACTGTACCCCGGAACGCTATTTTTAAATATCGATTCGAACAATAAAATTTCAAAACTGAACAAATCACTTTCAAATCAAATTCTGAAGCTTCCATTGTCTTCAGTATTATCAATATGAATTTTACAAGTCTTTGAAATATTTTAAATCAGCTTAAAACTGAAGATTCAAATTTTTATTCAACTTTCAGTAGATTAAATTCTATAATTTAATCGCCAAATTCATTCTGATAATTTGAAATTCCAGTCAAACCATCATTCAAATATTTAAAATTAATTAAATATTTTCAATTTAAATTGTCCAAAATTCTGGGTCGTTACAACCACATTCCACGTCCCCAACTAGGTTGGTGGCCCCCATAGAAAGTCAACTCGATACGACCACTATTAGGGTCAGTATCGACCATGTTGTCTTGCCTCATTTGATCCAAACTTCCAGGGTTGCCTCATTTAGCTATTCCAAGTGTGCTCCCAAGTTCCTGATTCATTCTACCTTTGTCTTGATGTCCATATTTACTTAGAAGTTACTCGTTCAACGGTGGATAACACTTGCCCCCTAAAGTATGCTTTCGTGAAACAAAGCATGCTTTGATTTTATTTTAGTTCCACAAGGGTCTCCAACTAAACCACCATCACCTTTGTAGCGTAATAACTATTCCAAAGATATCCGTTCATTACTTCAAATAATTAGAACAACCACATCATATCTCAAATAGGTATGCTTTCTCTCTTCCTGGTCTTTTCTCTTTGTGTGTTTTTTATAGTGACTTCTAAAACATGCCGGTACCGACCATAATCATATCGTTACCAATATTATTTTTGAGGTGATGCATACACACATGTGTACTTGTACCAAGACGATTTTCATCTACCAAAGCATTTCCAAGCAATTACTGTGGGAAATAGTGTAGTACTAATGTGATAGATCTTAAGGCTGCTTTAACACTAAAGGAGGGTGAATAGTGTTTTATAACTTATATGGAACTTTTCTAAATTATTACAAGGTTTAAATTCAAAGACAGATAATCAATATATATATATATATATATATTAACAGGTAGTCACAAATATATATAAATGTAGTAAAAGTAAAATAAAAGTAAGAGAGATGACACCATGAGTTTTATGCTGGTTCGGATAAACCAATCTATGTCCAGTCCTGCATAGTGTATGTACAAATTTCCTTTCCAACGCCACCTTTAAACAGGTAGCAATGAAACCAATATACAGTCGATTTTAAGGAAAAAAGATACAGCTGTGACACCCCACCACTATACCCATACTATCCAAGAGTACTACAGTGTAATACTGTCGGATAATATGGAGCATGTGGCTAAGTAGGGTACACACGTGAATATTCCCATGGATTTACACTATTACGTATTAATACATCAAATTCATAACTCACTTATACGTATACAGTATCGGTACAAAGAAATAGGCATGTATTCCTCTAAGATGGAACAATACATAATATACAGTGAATAACAGAGAACACAGAGTCGATCGCAGCAATAATATATAGTATGGTATATAATATGTGATACAGTTTACATACAGATATCTCTAATGTCAATTATCTTAATGTAATGTGATATACAATCAATATACAACTCAATGACATATACATACATATATACATACATACATATATACACACACATAACGAATTAAGGTCATATTGATGCAGTGCAGCCCATATTTGTCAAAGGTATAAGTCGTGACCGACTTAACATGATAGAAGATTTAAGTCGTGACCGACTTAACAGGAGTAAAAGCATCAAAGGCATAAGTCGTGACCAACTCAAGGAAGGCAAAGACATAAGTCGAGTAAGTAGTGAGGAAGGTGAAGGCATAAGTCATAACCGACTTAAGGAAGGAGGTATAAGTCACGACCGACTTAAGGAAGGAGCTATGAGTCGTCAACGACTTAAGGGATGCACTGGGTTACGACCTAAGACTACAGGAAGAGCAACACAAGTTGGAAAATGCGAAGGTTTAAGCCGGCAGCGACTTAAGGGAAGTGTTTTGGTGAGTGTACGACTTAACGAAGCAGGGAATAAGTCGTTGCCGAGTTACGACCTAGGATGTAAAGCGGGTTACGACCTAACGAATCGAGAGTTAAGTCGCTGAAGACTGGAGCCGTGGATTCCAAAGCCGCTTTAATCAGAGCCGTAGATTTCTTAAGCCGCTGATGGGTAAAGAGTATAAGTCGTAGGTCGCAACTTTTATAAGTCGTGAGTCGTTTGTAATATACATGAATGTTGAGTCGCTGCTATCTTAAGCCGTTGAGTCTTAAGTCGCAGAAAGATGTTGTTGTGTTGCTTTGTTAAGTCGTCATCTGTTAACTCGTGGCATTGTTAAGTCGCTATGTACTAATGTGTTGTATTTCTTAAGTCGTATGTCGACTGTTTCGTATGTTGTCTATTTTGTAAGTCGTATATCGTCTGTATGTCGTTACTTTTAAGTCGTAAGTCATGTTGAGTCGTAAGTCGGAGGTTGTTAGGTCGGTGCCGACTTAGGAGTTGACGTAATTTATGTTGTAAATTTGAACGCCTATAAATAGGCCGAGTGTCACACTTGTAATAGTTTAGTTGATTTGAAATAAAACTCTTGTTTTGTTAGCTTTGTGCTTTCACCAAATTGGTAGTTGAGTGTAATCTCCTATCTCCTCTTTCGGTTAATCGAGTGCGCTCGATTCAACGATTGCAGAAGTCGATTCGCGGAATCAAGTGCGCTTGATCAACGCTTGAAGAATTGAAGATCTTTGAACCCGGTATCGTGCGCGATCAACGAGTTCGGGATAGCTAGAATTCGGTATCTTCGGATCAACGAATTTGGGCATTTCAGTATCTTCCAATCCATCGATCGCTACTTTCATCGAACTACATTGTTTTGTATAATCTGCTGCGTCAGTTTTGGTATCAGAGCCTGTTTAGCCAATCATAGCTAAATCAAGTCTTGGAACCAAGTCATTTGAAGAATTTGAAGAAATCAAGTCAAGGCCGAAGTAGTTGAAGTTGTTCGCATTTGTATTGAAGTTTGAAGATCGGATTTGTGATTTGGAAAAGTTGTGTTCATCGTGTTCATCGCAAAGTTGCAACAAAGTGGGAGTTTTCGATCCATTTCATTTTGGATCTAAGTTCGAATTGTGTTTGAATTTTGAAGTGTTGAAGAGTTTTGTGAATTTTTCAAGTATGCCACCAAGGAGAGCTAATCGTCACCAAAACGTAGAAGCTTTATATCGAAGAGAAGAGGCTGATGAGATGGAGCAAAGAATCAATGAAAACTTTAGTGAAAAGCTTAACGAAGGAATTGGACGATTAGGGAAGATGATGTTAGAGATGAATCCGAATCGGAGAAGGGTTTCACCTGAATCTAACCATGGGGGAAGTAGAGTCTCACCACAATCCAATCGAGAAAGAAGTGTTGACAATGATCAAAGGCGTGTGAGGAACGTGGATGATCGAGAATGGAGGAATGTAGATAGAAGGGATGTTGATGGAAGACGTGATGGTAGTAGAGATGTGGGTGGACGAGACAGACAATGATATACATCTGATTTTGAAGAGGAGTATGATGGTGGTAATGTTCGAGGACAAGGAAGAAATCACTCTAAGTATGATCACAAGTGGGAATCAGGGATGAAGACTGAAATTCCTGAATTCAAAGGTGGTATGCAAGCAGAGGAGTTTCTAGATTGGGTAGCTAATGCTGAAGAGATTTTTGACTTCAAAGAAGTTCCGGAACATCGTAGAGTGAAGTTGGTTGCTACGAGGTTGAGGGGTAGAGCTTTGGCGTGGTGGCAGCAGACCAAACTTACACGTGAACGGATGGGAAAGTCAAAAGTTGAATCTTGGGAGAAGATGAAGAAATTGATGAAAGCAACGTTCTTACCTTACAATTATCAATCTTTGATGTATCAACGTTTGCAGAATTTGAGGCAGGGCACAAAGAATGTTATTGATTACGCGGATGAATTTTATCAGCTTATTGCGAGGAATGATATTATGGAAACGAAAGAGCAGCTGACATCTAGATTCATTGGGGGATTGCGAATGCAGATTCAGTATATGGTTAACATGTTTGATCCCAGATCTGTAGCGGAAGCACACCAGAAAGCGTTGGCTTGGGAGAAACATGGAAGACGAGGAGGTGGTATGTTTACAAATTCCAACAATCCAGTGAAAGGCGTTAGTGGGAGTTCTAATGTTTCAAAAGCTGTTGCAAAACCAGTTGTGAATGAGGTTGGGAAGGTGAAAGTCAATAATGGTTTCAAATGTTATAATTGCCAAGAAATGGGCCATAAAAGTAGCGAATGTCCAAAGCCGAAGAAGAGAACTATGATAGCGGAGGTTGAGGATGAGGATGAAGAAGCTGAATGTTCCAATTCACCACCTGATGAGGAGGAAGAAGAAGTGTCGGGAGACGAAGGTTATAATCTAATGATGAAGAGATCCTGTTTAACACCAAAGCAAGAGGAGGATTATAGTTGGTTAAGGAGCAATATTTTTCAGTCAACATGTACCATTCTAGGGAAGGTTTGCAAATTTGTTATTGATGCTGGAAGCTGTGATAATATAATTTCTTCAGAAGCTGTGAGGAAATTGGCATTGAAGACTGAGAAACATCCGAAACCGTACAAGCTAGCTTGGTTGAGGAAAGGCGGGGAGGTGAAGGTTGGACGAAGGGCTTGTGTGAAGTTTTCAATTGGAAGGAAATACAAGGATGAAATCTGGTGCGATGTGGTAGATATGGATGTCTGTCATTTGTTGCTGGGTAGGCCGTGGCAGTATGATAGGGCGGTGCAACATGATGGGCGTACCAACAGTTACAGTTTCATGTTTGAAGGCACAAAGATTACTCTAGTTCCAAAGAAGCGACAACAGGAGGAAAACAAGTTGGAGGAGATTGAAGAGCTTAAAACTTTGTTATCTTTGAAGGAGTTTGTGAAGGAAGTAGAGGAGGAACCTGAAGTGTTTTTGTTGATTGGGCGAGAGAGCAGTGAAGAGGTTGAAATTCCGGAAGAAGCGAAGCCAGTTTTGAAAGAATTTGACGATGTATTTCCAGATGAGTTACCAACGGAGTTGCCACCGTTGAGGGATATACAACATCAGATAGATCTTGTTCCAGGGGCTGTGTTTCCACACAGACCACATTATCGAATGAGTCCAAAGGAACATGAAGAACTGAGGAGGCAAGTGGAAGAATTGCTTGAACAGGGGCATGTGCTAAGTCCTTGTGCTGTACCGGCTTTATTGGTACCCAAAAAGGATGGAACGTGGAGGATGTGCACAGATAGTAGAGCATTGAATAAGATCATAGTCAGATACAGATTTCCGATGCCGAGGCTTGATGATTTATTAGATCAAATCAGTGGGTCCGTAATCTTTTCTAAGATTGACTTGAAGAGCGGTTATCATCAGATTCGCATTAGACCACGGGATGAATGGAAGACAGCATTCAAGACAAGGGAAGGATTGTATGAATGGATGGTAATGCCGTTTGGTCTATCGAATGCACCAAGTACATTCATGAGGGTGATGAACCAAATTTTCAGACCGTACATTGGAAAATTTATGGTGGTTTACTTTCATGATATTCTGATCTGCAGTGCTAGTAAAGAAGAGCATGTTCAGCATTTGAAGAAAGTGTTAATTATTCTTCGTGAAGAACAATTCTATGCTGCTACAAAGAAATGTGTTTTCATGGCGAGGAGCGTTCTATTTCTGGGGTATGTTGTGTCGGAAGAAGGAATACAGGTTGACCAAAGTAAAATCGAAGCAATTAGAGATTGGCCGCAGCCCAAGATGATAACGGAAGTTCGTAGTTTTCACGGGTTGGCTTCATTTTATCGAAGGTTTATTCCACACTTTAGTAGTGTGATGGCTCCTATGACTGATTGTATGAAGGGTAAACAGTTTGCTTGGACGAAGGAAGCCGGAGTTGCTTTTGATCGAATCAAAGAACTCTTGACGTCTACACCAATTCTAATATTACCAGATTTTCAGCTAGTATTTGAACTACATACTGATGCATCCAAGGTTGGGATTGGAGGAGTGTTGAGTCAGAGGGGACGTCCGATTGCATACTTTAGCGAGAAGTTATCAGGAGCAAAGATGAGATACAATACATATGATGTGGAATTCTATGCTGTTGTGAAATCTATTAAACACTGGAGACACTATCTATTTCAGAAGGAATTTGTTCTTTACACTGATCATGAGGCGTTAAAACATTTACAAGGGCAAGACAAGATTTCGGCGAGACATGCATCGTGGATTGCATATCTGCAACAGTTTACTTTTGTTGTTAAATACAAGTCAGGGGTGACGAATCGAGTGGCTGATGCTTTGAGTAGAAGGAGTCATTTGTTGACTACACTGAAAGTTGAGGTGACAGGGTTTGATGTGTTGCCAGAATTATTTGTCGATGACCCTTACTTTGCGAAGTGTATTGATAAAGTCAAGGAGGGAAAGACGGATGAGTTTATGATGGTAGACGGTTTTCTATTCAAAGGAAATCGATTGTGCATACCTGATTGTAGTTTGAGAATGAAGATTGTAAAGGAGTTACACGAGGAAGGCCACGTGGGTAGAGACCGTACTTTGCAATTGATTTTGCAGTCTTACTTTTGGCCATCGATGAGGAAAAAAGTGGAGAGGTTTGTGGAACGATGTCATATCTGTCAGGTTTCGAAAGGAACTGCGACTAATGCTGGTTTATATATGCCGCTACCGGTACCAACTAAACCATGGGTTGATGTGAGTATGGACTTTGTGTTGGGGTTGCCGAGAATGCAGTGTGGTAATGATTCCATTTATGTGGTAGTTGACCGATTTTCGAAAATGGCACATTTTATTGCTTGTAAGAAGACGGCGGATGCTGTTCATGTTGCTCAACTATTTTTCAAAGAGATATATCGACTTCATGGATTGCCAGAATCTATTGTGTCAGACATGGTTTTAAATCTCCTATATATCGTCCGAGATCTCCTCCGAGATCTCCTTTTCACACTTAAACGAGACGAGACATCAAATCTCCTCCATATCTCTCTCAACACTCATCTCGTCCGAGATATTCAAATCTCATCCGAAATATGGATCAAAATCTCAATCCGAGATCTCAACCGAAATTATACATTTTTCTTATTTTGCATAATATTTTTTTATTTTCATATTGATTCAAAAGAAACTACTCAATCCAATTATAATTTACCAACTTCTTGAACATATTCTTTACTTTTTATCTTAATGAGTCATAGCGAAAGGTTTCGCTTCTTTATTATGTTCAAATAAAAGAATATTATTCAATCATTACCAAATCAATTAAGCTAATCAATCTACCACCCTTCTAAAAATATTTCCTTTTCCATGTAAATCAAGTATGTTACCATTTTTATTTTTACTAAGAAAGTTATAACCGTTAAATAAATTTTTGACCTGTGTAGTTAAAGCGCTCGGTAGATTCAAAGCGGTGGAGGTGCAAAAAGTCATAGCGGGGATACATCGAGGATATAGCGGGATATAGCGGATGACTTTAAAATAACATATAAAACTCGTACTTAATGTTTTTACAAATATATAAATGGTAATTAAACGAAAAATTATCATTCAATTGAATTGTAACTAATATATAAATAATTTTTAAATAAAAACATGTGCGAATATACTTTAAATAAACGTAAAACTGTTATATAACATAATTGAATTTAGTAGAATATTAGAGTATTTTCATTTCTGAAAATATATTAAAAATTAAATCAAATAAATTAGTTTCATAATTTTTATAATGTATAAATTGAATTTTTCAATTCATTTTATTAAAGAAGATATAGCGGGAATAGCGGAATATAGCAGAAATAACGGGATATAGCGGAAATAGCGGGGATTAAAGCGGAAAGGCTATATTGTGGGGCTATATGGAAAAATCATAGCGGCAGAAACCCGCTATGAGATATAGCGGGGTTATAGCGGGGTAATAGCGAGGCATTAACTGCACAGTTTTTGACACATCAATTTTAGACATACAAGTACATCCGAGATATTCTCGAGATGCATTATAAGACCCGAGATGTCAATTCGAGATGTACACCCGATATGTACTCATCTCGTCCGAGATCTCCTCCGATACGAGATAACTTGTGTAAAAATTCTGAGACGAAACGTGACCGAAATCCGATATTTAAAACCTTGGTGTCAGATAGAGATACCCGTTTTCTAAGTCATTTTTGGCTAAGTTTGTGGAAGATGGTGGGAACAAAGTTGAATTTTAGCAGCGCTTATCACCCACAGACGGATGGACAAACCGAGGTTGTGAACAGATCATTGGGAAATTTGTTGAGGTGTCTTGTGCAAGACAATCTGAAAAGTTGGGACATGAAGTTATGTCAGGCAGAGTTTGCTCATAATCAAGCAGTGAACCGTAGTACCGGTTTCAGTCCATTTCAGATAGTATATTCAAGCTTACCGAAGGGACCGTTGGATTTAACGGTAGTGCCACAATCAAAGAAGACAGTTAAGAAAGCTGCTGATTTTGTTGATGGGTTGACGGAATGTCATAAAATCGTTTAGGAATGATTGGAGAAAGCGAATGAGAAGTACAAACGAGCTGCAGATTTGAAACGAAGGAATGTTGAATTTCATGAAGGTGATTTGGTTTATGCAGTGTTAACGAAAGATCGTTTTTCAGTGGGTGCGTATAACAAGTTGAAAGCCAGAAAAATTGGTCCTGTAGAAGTCGTGAAACGAATTAATGAAAATGTTTATAAGTTGAAGCTGCCAGAAGATGTGTACACTTCTGATGTGTTCAATGTTAAACATCTCGTACCATATCATGGGAATGAACGAGCTGATGTGGAAGAATTTACAAATTCGAGGTCGAATTTACAAATTCTTCTCCTCGAGTATAAATATGTATATTTGAAGTTTATGAAGATTAGAAAGGAATAGTATTGCTTAAGAATGCTGAATATTTGAGAGTATAGTCGCAAGAATATTCAAGAGAGTTAGATAAGAGAGATAAGCAGATTAAGTAGTTTGGAATGAAGTTAGGATATGTATTTATAGTTGTTAAATAGCAGCGACCATTGGCAAAGAGTTCTGGTTGAAGCGTCGCGTCCAAATCGCTTCGTATAGATTTGTAACTCTTCACGAATGATCGTGTCTTTTCATAAAATATAGCTGTTATAGAAATTCAGTCAACTGAGCCTCTGGGTCAGTCGACTAAATATTCAAACAATTTTTATTATATATTATATACACACTTTTGCACTTGTGCATATTGCATAGATATTAGCAGGTCAGTCGACTGACCTACCAGGTCAGTCGACTGACCTAGTATTATCTTGAACAGTTTACACAGGTATATAATATATATATATGATTCTAACTTTAAAAACTATGATAATATATATATACATATATTTTATATGCCTATATATGTATAAATCATTTAAAAATAAGAAGATTATATATAAAAGCTAATATATACGTAAATGAGGAGAGATCTTAACAATATTGACCTAAGACTCAAAACAAAATAATATAAAAGTTGATGCACCGATTTTGATGTCTTGTCTCCATGTAGTATATATTCTCTTTTTGTCGTAACAGTCATCGAATCTGTATGTTGTAGTGATAGATTCGTGTCATGAATCAAAACCAAGTCTCAACGGTTAAAACTAGTCACAAAGATCTTGCTTTTCAATGAGTAAATCGCTTATGGTTTTAAGTGTTTAAAAATGATATTTAAATTTGGTATTTTTCTCTAATCTTTTTAGAGATGTTTTCAAACACATTTTGAAGTATCTTAAAGTTTGTTTGAAGTTTAAATATATTGTTAATAATTATGTATGTATTTTCAAAGTAAAGAGGTTTTATAATATAAAACATTTTTTTGATCAAATTATAAATTAGTTATTTTCAAGTAATATTGTACATAGATATTTAAAACCTACTTACAAGTACTTTTAAAGTTTATATAAGTTTTAAAAAAGGGATTTGACTAGCATTAACACTAAAAGCCAAAGAAGTAGGCTTCTCTATTTCTGAGAGTTAAGATTAATATCGATTAGGGATATGAGCAATTAGATCTCTAACCTATCGGGCTTCCCTCTTGAAGGAGAAATAGTTAAGTCGGAAATGTCGGAAATGGGTTAATCATGTTGTTTGTTACTTGTTTATAGAAATCATTAATACTATACTTAACACTAAAAGCGAACGAGTAAACTTGTCTATTAGTGACATTCATGAATGAAATGTTTAGACAAGCTTTGATGTAACCAATGCTCTAACTTACTTGGTATCACTCTTGGATGAAGAATAGTTAAGTTAAAATGTTAAAAATGAGTTAAGTATATGAACATTGATTTTTATAGGCAACTATTTTGACTAGATAATCGATTAGTCGACTATCGAACTTAACCAGATATTATCTTAGATCTTTTAATATGAATGTTTTAAAGATAATACAAGTACGAAATGTTTTTGGGTTTGTTGTGACAATGTGTTAATAACATTCGTCTTTAATTCTTTTCGATTATACTTATGAACGTAAATAGATCTTTAAAAAGAATGTTTTAAAAATATGTATAAGTGAAATGGTTTTGGGTTTGTAGTGACGATGTTTAAGTAACATTAGTCTTAAACCTTTTTGAGAGGATTTGTGAAAGTACTTAGATCCTTTAAATGCATATTTTGAAGGAAATTATAAGTAAGGAATATTTTGGAAAAAGATAGAAAAAGAAAAGGTTTAAAGTAAGAAATCTTGTTAATGATTTGTGAATATACCGATATCATTTGAGATAAGTGTATGAGTATTTTTGAAGAATAGTAATGATTGATAAATAAAGGTTTATAAATAAAAGAAGTTTTACAAATAAAAGAGTTTTAAATTAATAAAAGATTAATTAAATAAAAAGGGTATTAGAGGTCGCTTATGTGACTTAATCGTGCTTTGTATGATTTGATCGTGCTTTGTATGTTTCCTCCTTTATGGAAAACATTTAGTAGTACTAAAAGCCGATGAAGTAGGCTTGTCTGTCTGTAGGAATTAAGACTGATGTTCATGCAGGGATATGAGCAATTGAGTCCTAACCTACCTGTAACGACTCAAAATTTTATCGATTTAATTCAGAAATATTTAATTTATTTTAAATATTCAAATAATGGGTTTAATAATTTATTAGCCTTTTAAATTTATAATTAATGGTAGAAAATTTTGGAATCTTTTTTACAAAAAAATACGTAGTTCGACAAAAGATTGAAAATGTGAGTGGAGTCCATTTTTCGGGTTTCGACCTTTTATCGAACTAAAAATTTGTTAAAGGTTGTGATATCTTTGGTTAAGTTTTAAACAAATTTTATAATGTTAAAAACACTTTTTATAGAAATGTGTAAATTAGTATAATAATAATAGTAATTAATATTAATAAAAAATGATGAAAAGATGGATTTGGAATCTAAAGTAAAAGGTACAAAATCAACCTATTATCCTCCATATTATCAAATGAAGTACCAACCCTCTTAACCAACTTGTATGACAAAGATTGAAAATTGATGTGAAAAACTTGAAACTTGATTTAGTAGGTTTCTTTTCAAGTTTGATTAACTTGTAAATGTTGTCTTGCTTGATCTTGAAGTAAGCTATGTGTTCGACGATGGAATTTCTATCGGTTTAGAAAACCGTCGAACGAATTTAGAAATAAAATAACCGCAAGCGCACGATGTACATTTGTAGTACGTGGCGAATACGGGTCGATCCGCAGGAAATTGATGATTTTAAAATTCTATTCAATCAAATTAAACCAAAGTCGAGTGAAAGTTAAGCTAGAGAATTAGAGAATGAACTAACTAACTAAAAGAAAAGAGATGCAAATATAAGAGTTAAATGACAATTTAGAGAATAAATCCACTCTCTAGATCATGTAGTTCAACACATATGAAATCATAATCTCTTTTTTGGTCATAAGTGAGTTTAAATTATGTGCCTATCATAAGTATGGCATATTTGTGCTATTAGTTAGCCAACATAAGCCATCAAACTTTGACACACCCCTTAAACCACTTACTAACTTTCATGCAATTTGACAATGAAAATGAAATCTATTTTAAGTATGGCCTATTAACTATTGATTAGAAATATAGACCATCAAATTTTAATTTCAAATCACTTTCTTATGCCCTAATTATATTTTGATGAAGAGGCATTTGTGTTAGTGATTGTTTAAGCATAGCCTATTTGGTGTCAACAATATAGGCTATCAAATTCAAAGCAAGAACAACAAATAAAACACTTCATTGATCATCATTAAGCACAAAAAGAGAGCATGAATTAATAAATAGTTGAAGCTACATAATTAGAGATCTTCATTACCCCTAAATTGAAGGGGTTTAGCCTCTCATATTTGTCATTTGATTAACAAATGTAGCTAGCAACATGAAAGCAAAAAGAAAGGAAAATGAAAGCTAATGGAAAAGAGAAGCTAATTAACAAGAATTAAAACTAATCTACTTTGCATGAATGTAAACTACACTACTAACATAATAAGAGAAAAAGCATGTAAATAAAAGAGAATTAACATTGCATAAAAGGAAGAAAAATTACATGAAATAAAATGGCTAAGTAGCCATGGAAAAAGAAGAGAGAAAAGCTTTGATTTATTTCCTAAGCTAAAAACTAAGTAAGAGAGACTAAGGGAAAAGGAGAGGGTTACATGAAGATATGGGGTATTTATACAAGTGTTAAACCCTAATTCATATTTTTTTTGGGGAATGCCCAAAATGCCCTTATAGGAAGTGTGGTGGCCAAGTAATCATTAGCTTCAATAATCCCTCACTTAAATCATGAAGCCATTAATTCCATAAGCATGTGCATTAGCCTCTAATTTGTACATTAAGGTAGGTGGGTAGGTGGGGTCCTCCATTATCTTCACTTTGAATTATTTCCATCTTCATTTGTTCTCTTCACTCTTGTGCATGCATATATCATCATGTAACCACTTGTATATGAAGTCAAATTCCTATAAAAAATATAGAAATTTCTAATTAAATTTTCTCAAATTAAAATATGCACAAAAATGACCATTTTGCCCTTAGATGAAGATGAATATGTGACGATTTGAAAATAATATGAATTTTGGTTTAAACAAGTTAAAATACCCGATATGATCATTTATTTAATTTAAATAGATTAAATATGGTGGTAAAAATATACACATTTACGTGCACATCACTAAGTATTTTAGTTATAAAAGGAAAGTTCAATCACAAACAATCATCCTATTCTCTCTTCCTCTATTTTATTTTTAATGTTTCATCAAAGAGAAAAATGGAAGAAGCTTTAAAATTCAATTTCAATTTTCAATACGTAACTAAAAATCATTAAAAAATAATCTTTGAACTCCATATGAGTAGATCTTCATTTCTATACCCTTTATTCTTGTGTTCGTTCAGGTTTTTGGAGGTTGAATGTTTACTATAAGTGGGTGGATATCTAGGGTTGGATATTATGGAAAATGGGGTCATCGGTTGGCGAATCGGAGGTTGGATTCGAGTTCGGGGAGGGAAGACACAGTAGGGGTGGTAATTTGGGGAGGCTCAATGGTCAGATGAGAGGTGCAACATTTAAGAATCAGGCACGGTGGCGTTAGGTCGGGTTTTGTAGGGAAGGGTCGAGTTGCAAGAAAGGAGTACATGCATGATGAGTTGAAGGTGGTGGACATGTTGGCGATGCAGGTGGTTCAATTCGGCGGCTAATTTGGTGGTGCACGTGCACCACCGTGCACAATTCTTGGTTCCAAGAAGTTTAAAAAGAGGAGAATGGAGGAAGAAGATGAGAAGGAGGCCGGGTCGGGTCGCATTGGTTGGTGATTGGCTGAGCCTAGTAGCAGGTGGGGGTGAGAAATATTTTATAAATTGTTAATTTAATTTATAAATTAGTGTGTTAGGTTTAAAATTGCATAACTTGCTCGTATTATATCCATTGTACACACGAATTTTTTCATTGTACTCGTATTGAAAAATGCAACGTCCTAGTGTAATTTGTTGGTGGGTATGGAATGTTTAAAAATTATGACATATTGAAAGGGACGAAAATTTAATTACACTATTTTAAATAATAGCGTCGTTGAATTATCATACCTTAATTAGTGATATTTATTTGGCCAAATAAAACAATATTAAGTTAAATTGGATTGAACAGATTATTATGGACATCTGTCCAACAGAATAAATCCCAGTTATAAGCTTGCCAAGTAAAATGTCAATTTGTGCAATTAAGCAATATATGGATTGATTAATATGGCTTAAATGTGAATTAACTCTTGTTTGTTTATTGTTGAGTGTTGGAAGCTTCGTAGCCTGGCCGTATTGATGATATCAGCATATGAACCGCTTTGTGATATGAAAACAAATGGTAGCTTGTTTGAGTACCATTGCAGTCGCTAAGCCTCTGATTTGATCAATGTTCGAAGTTTACTAATTTCTTACTTGAAATTGTTTTAAAGTTAATTATATTTTATTTACAATGATTCGAACTTAATTATATTTTATTTGAAAATGTTTACGATTAATTATGATTTTAATAATGATATTTTAGTGTTAATTATATTTAATTAAGGTTGCTTTGAAGTTGGTTAGATCATTTTAAATAATAAGGTTTAAGTTAGTTAAATATATTTTTAATGATTTTTTAAAGTTAGTAATCATTTATTTAAGATGTTTTTAAGTTAATTAATTAATTATTTTAGTTGATTAATAATTTTAATAAAAGTGGTTAAGGTTAATTTATTACGTTAATCAAAGTGGCTTAAGTTAGTTAATTAATTAATGAGGTTTAAGTTGATTATTTTGATTTATGAGGTTAAAGTACATAAATTAATTATTTACTAATGGTGTAACGACCCAGACTTTTAATTATTTGAGTTTGAAATATTTAATAAATTTTAAATATTGAAAATTTAATTTTATAGATTAAATAACTTAAATTTCAAATGTAGCGATTTATTAGATATTTTAATTGTTGAATTTAATAATTGAAAATTGTTTAAATAATTGAATTTTGGATTTTAGGTTGGATAAAAATGATTTAAAATCTTATTTAAATTCTATTTAATAAGAATGAAGATAATAGAATTTTAAATTGGATTTAAAAATGATTTAACTATTTTTTAATAATAACTTGTTTTAATTAACATATAAAAATAGCCTTCCGGGGCACAGTCTCGGATTTCGACGAAACCAGTTTTATTAAATATGTAATAATGAATTATAATACGCCATCAAATTTCATGTAAATCAGATGTATGTTTGGCCGTGGGAGATCGAAACACATTGAAATTAATATTGAAATTTAATATGATAATTAGGTTTAGAAGTTATCTTCTGTATACGATCGAATTAGGCCTCAGAACAAGTTCCATCGTGTTCGAAATAGGGGTATAACATATAAAACGCCAGGCGGCACGTCTCCGTTAGGGTCTGAAATTATATAGCTAGATATTTTGAACTAATTTTTTTATATTTTCTTGGATTTAATCATACACTGCCTTGACCATTCACATCGGCCCATACTCTTCTGCTCATCCCCATACACAAGCCTACGCCTTGTTCTTTCCAATCCTCCAACCCTGATTTAAACACTGCTAAACAGAGAAAGAAAAAAAATCAAGAAACAAATTAAATTAAGATCCAAAAATTTCAAAGCAAGCTCCTTTGATATTGGGAAGCCTGGATCTTCTTGATGCTATGTTTCGAGGGGCTGCGACCATGGTGATTAGCTCAACAGTGGACAGTCGAATGGGTTTAGGAGCTAGGGTTGGTAGTGGGGGTTGTTTGGTGGCGAGTTTGTCGAAAGTGAGTAGAGCGTTGGGCTTATGGTGGCTATGAGTGACAACGGCAAAGTTTTGACGAGGTCCGGTCATGGTTTGTGAAACGCGTTCACCTAGGGTTCGCTGTTGATACCTCTAGGTCGCGATTAGCCATGGTGTGCCATGCTCGAAATTTTTTGGTCGAGGTGATGGATATTTGGTCGCGGAGTTCATCGGATCGAGTGGCAAGCGTTTTTGTTGACAAATGAGTGAGATAGGGGAGGAGCAGAGGCATGCATTTAGGTGTTGGTATCAGTTATGCACGATTATATTTTGGGGAAGATGGAGTAGTAAGGCAGAGGGGCAAACTTGTAATTTTTATAAACTTATGTAATTTTTAATTTAATTTTTCTCAATAACTTATAAAATTCATATCTCCTTCATACGAGGTTCGATCGAGACGAAACCTTTTACATTACGCTCATCTCGACGAGAGCTTCGCAATGGAACTGGTTTGGGAGAATTTGAAGACTGTTGAAATTTGAGCTAAAATCAGACGTCGTTCGATTTTAGTTCCAAACCGAAACACCTTGGCGACAACAGAAAATTTTAGTGAGTTCAACTCACCTTTTTGGTTAATTAGTATAATATATATAGTTGATAAATATTATTGGATGTTTGTTTGGATGAATTATTATATTTATTGGTTGGTTTGGATATATTCCCGCCTATTGGAGCGAATGAGATCCTATTACGTTCCCGTGTAAGAGAAGATGACCCTTTGTATACGAATCCTGCCTCAAAGCGGTTGGTTATATTTTATGATTGTATAAGTTATGATGCAAGGAAAACATGTCGGAGGGATCCAACAGGATTCCTCACAATTGTTGATTTTTTTTACATATATATGTGTTAATATATATAAGTTGTTGTTTAAGGACAAATTTTCTATTGAGTTAGAAAAATGCCAATAAATTTTGAATTAATTTTAACTACAAGCGCACGGCGTACAATTTTAGTACGTGGCGAGTACGGGTCGATCCACAGGGAATTGTTTTAGATTTTAAAATTCAATTCAATCAAATTAGACCAAAGTGAGAGGAAATTGTTAACTATAAGCAAAATGAAGCTAAAACTATAAATAAAATGAGATTTAAACTATTGGATTAGAGAACAATTTAGAGGCAAATCCACTCCCATATTTTTGTAAATCGACAAACAAATAATTTATGATCTCTAGTTATGATATTAAGTGAAATAATTATTGCATTGATCATAAGTACGGTTTATTTATGTTATTAATGAACATAACTTAAACCATCAAACTATAATACAACAATTATACCACTTATAACTTCTCATGAAAATGAAGCCAAAGCAAACGCTATTTTAAGTATAATCTATTTACAATCGTAATTAGTAAGATAGATCATCAAATTTTGTTTTTACTTTCTTTTCAAAATCAAAAATCGATTAGCAAATAATGATGCAAATTGTGTTTATGTTGAATAAGAATAGCTCATTTGCAAAAGCAACATAAGCTATCAAACCCACTTGTATAAACTTACATCAAAATTCACTTTCATAAAATCATGAATCACTTTTCATACTTAGTCAATTTTCTTTTAATGGGGACCATTCCTCCTTCAATTTTCTTTCCTGCTGACCCATCTTTTCCCTCAACTTCTAATCAGCCTTGTCCTTCTTCCCCTCTCCTTGTACCTCCTTCTTCTGTACCAGCGTTGCCTACCATACCTTCTACTGTCCCTTCGTCCATTGTTTGTCCCTTAGTTTCTTCCTCAGTTTGCTCGTCTCCTTCTCAACCGCCTCCTCTCTGTCCTCCTGTAGCTTGGTCCTCCTTGTTTAAGGCCAAGCCTATCAATGCAGGTAAATATGTTCCTCGTGATATCCAGTTAGTGTTTGATGGTGATGCAATAGTGCCTCCCTTCTGAAGTAGTTCAGGCCGGTAATTCGATATGGAAAGATTATTTAGTTGGGTTCTTTCTTGATAATCCTCTACCGTACTCCTCTGTGCTCTATTTTCTCAAAAGAGCATGGAAATTACAGGGATCTATTAGTGTTAAATCTGATGGATTCCTTTTTTTATTCAAGTTTTCTAATGAGGATGATAAGAATAGAATTGCTGTGTCTGATCCTATTGTTATGAAGAATAAATTATTTATTGTAAAACCTTGGGATGAAAAAGTAGGAAACTCCTGTGGCAGCATCAAAGCAGTACCTGTGTGGATTAAACTTTCCAACATTCCCTTGTATATTTGGTCTCCTGTGGGTATTAATTGGTTAGCTTCCAGGGTGGGAAAACTCTTATGTATGGATGCTTCTACGGAAAATTTTGAAAGGATTTCATTTGCAAAATGTATGGTTGAAGTATCCCCTCAATATGAACTTCCCGATTACTTTACAGTTAAGCTACTTGATGGCTCTGACCAAATAGTGAAGGTAGATTACTTGGAGACCTGAAATTTGTACAACATGTAAGGAGTTTGGTCATATGGTATCTAGTTGCAGTAAAGTGGAAAGATCTGGTGAAGGTAATAACAAAAATGGTGACAAAGATGATCTTCACATTCAGTGTGAGGTTGTTCAAAGTAAGGTGGTAAAAAGTAAAAGGCTGGAAAAAGATAGTAAAGTGAAGCAAATATGGAAAAAAGTTAACAGTAACAGGGGAAAAAAAAGAAATCTAAGTGAAGAAGATAAAACTGCTACCATGAATAAGTCTTGTGGTAAAGGTAATTCATTACAAAATGTGGATAAGGAAGTTAACTTTAGTTCTGAAGTTGGAGTCATACCATGTAGTGATGGAGCTGGTGTATTAAATCAGGTTACAAGGAATAACAAGTTTAGTCTGCTTCAAGATGTTGACAATGATCAAGGAATTTTAGAACAATTGGAGGTGGAGGAAGGAGAAGTTCTACATGATGGGACCAGATATGTATCTGCTGAAACTCTCTCTATGTGTAGTGGTAAATCTACAGAAGGCAATTCTGATATAATTAATGAAACAAGTCAATTTTCAGTTGGGTTGGAGCAACAAAAACCTTTTGGTGCTAATTCTACTGCCAGTAATCAAATGGTGGAACCTGTGTCACCTGTACACAATGTGCATGTGTACACTGAAGAATTCGACTTTGAAGCAAAATGGTGCCGGTCCTTTGAACTCCAAATAAAGCAAGTAATTTACAACATGCATCAAGCAGTTGTGGGAAATCACTCTGACGTTCCCCCAGCATATAATTTTTCCATTGATATTCCAGGTTGGCCAGCCATCATTCCAGGTTCTGTTCCTCATCCTCCACCTAATCCCCCCACCACTTCCTCTGATTTTACCTCCCCCACTTCTCTACACCCTGGTCGTATTGAAACAAGAGCTCTTTCAGCAAAGAGAGGAAACAAAATTCATCTTTCACTCTAATTAATCCATGAATAAAAAAGTAGCTTCCTGGAATGTAAGGGGTGCCCATTCTAACTTGAAACTTGATCAAGTCAAAAGCCTTATTAATTTGTATGATATTTGTCTCTTTGGCATTCTCGAAACTAAGCTCAATCTTCCTCTTACCATTAAAGCTACTTCTTATATTAATCCCCTTTGGGCTTACTATCACAATCTTGATTCTGCGTCCTATGGTAGAATCCTAGTTATTTATGATCCAGCTGTCATGACCTTATCCCCCATCTTATCTGCAAGACAATTTATTCATTTCCATGTCCATCTCTCTCAATCTCAATCTTCCTTCTATTTAACCTTTGTTTATGCTGATAATTCTTCTCTTTCAAGAAACTCTCTATTTAAATCCCTCCCTCCTCTTCGACAGAACACTCATCCGTGGGTTGTTCTTGGAGACTTTAATTCTTGCTTTTGCCTTGATGATAAAAAGGGTGGATCTCCCCTCCTTCCTCGTGACATTGCTCCTATCAATCTTGCTATTTCTGACTCTGAGCTAATCTTTGTTAACAAGTCTGGTGCTAAATATTCTTGGAACAATCGAAGCCATAGTGGTGTTCGAACTTTTACAACAATTGATCATGCCTTTTGTAACATCTCTTCCCTTAATTATTGGCTTTCTATGTCTGTTTTCCTTCCTCTTCTTTCAGATCATTCTCCCTTAATTCTAGCCCTTGATCCCCATTTAAGAAGAGATAAAAGAAGTTTTAAATTTTTTAATGCTTGGGCTAAACATGATGATTTCCTTGGTTTAGTGTCTCGTGTTCACAATACCTATATTTGTTTTGGTAATCCAATGTATAAGTTTTGCAGAAAATTGAAAAGCATAAAGCAAACTCTCAAACTGTGGGCTTCCACTACCTTTGGCCATGGTAGTTTGCTATCTTCTAGCCTGATTGAGCAACTCAGGGCCAAACAGGTATACATGATGGAAAATCCAGAGGATGTTAATGCTGCTAATGATGAAGGTCGTTTGTTCTTGGATGTGAATAAAGCTCTTCAGCTGGAAGCTAGTATGAAAAAGCAGCAACTCCATACCAAATGGTTTAAAGAAGGTGATAAGAATACTAAATTTTTCCATGACACGTTAAAGGTCAAGCATGCCAGAGAAAATATTTACAACATAATGGATGAACATGGTAATGTTTTCTCAACTCCTGGATCTGTGGACAAAGCATTCGTTGATTATTTCTCTAATATTCTTAGTAACTCTTCTGAGTTCTCTCCTGACCTTAACCAAATTTCTTCTCTTCCTCTGCCTTGCATTTCCCTCCTTGAATCTGATGCTTTAATCAAGCCTGTTTCGGATGAAGAAATTAAGTCTGCCCTTTTCTCCATGAACCAACATTCTTCTAGTGGTCCTGATGGATTTAATGTTGCTTTTTACATCGCTTCGTGGCCTGTGCTTGGACATGAGTTCTGTCAAGCTATCCATAATTTCTTTAACAAGTGTAAAATTCCGAGAGAGGTTAATTCCACTAACATTGTATTAATTCCTAAGGTTACTCCTCCTTCCAAAGTTTCTTCTTTCAGGCCTATCTCGTGTTGTAACGTTCTGTACAAATGCATTTAAAAAATTCTAGCATCTAGATTAGTATGTGTTATGCCTACTATATTGTCTCTCAACCAAGCAGCATTTATCCCATCTAGGAATATTCTTGATAATGTTCTTCTTGCCCAAGAACTGTTGAAAGGATATGGCAAATGCAATGTCTCTCTAACTGCTGCTCTTAAAATTGATATATCTAAAGCTTATGACTCTATTCATTGGGTTTCTATTGTAAGGATTATGGCTATGATGGGATTCCCTAAAACCTTTGTTTCTTGGGTATATACTTGCATATCTACCCCGTCCTTCTCTGTGATTGTTAATGGTAGACCTGTTGGCTATTTTGGTAGTCAAAAAGGAATAAGGCAGCGAGACCCAATATCTTCTTATTTATTTCTTTTGGTTATGGAAGTCCTCAATGTTGCTCTCAAGAACAAATTCTCGCAAAAGCTCATTAAGTTCCACCCTAAGTGCTATCTCCATCAAATTTCATCTATTATGTTTGCTGATGATGTGATGATATTTTCTAAACCTGAAGCTTCCTCTTTAAGTGAAATATTGAATGCTCTGCAGTCCTTTTACCTTATGACAGGTCTATCCATTAACCAGTCCAAATCTTCCTTGCTAATTGCTGGTGTCTCTGATGATCATGCAGCTAGTTTGTATCAACTCAGTGGGTTCTCTAGTATGCTCTCTGATATGAGGTATCTAGGTCTTCTCATTATTACTAAAAGAATTTCAATTGCTGATTGTCTTCCCCTATATAATAAGATTACTTTTGTCATGAATGCATGGGAAAATAGGAGTATGTCTCAAAGTGGTAGGCTTGTTCTCATAAAATCTGTTGTGTTCCCTTCCTTGGTCTATTGGGCTCGTTCAGTTATCCTACCTGGTAGGCTCCTACACCTTGTTCGGTCTGCCATGTATAGATTCTTCTGGACTGGCGGTATTCACAATAAGAAACTTTTGCCTTGTTCGTTTACTAAGTTTGATACGACTTTAAAGTTGGGTGGTCTGGGTATTTTAAATGCAAAAATGTGGAACATAGCTGCTATCAGTAAACATTTTCATGATGTCATAAATAAGAAAGACAGTCTTTGGGTCAATTGGACATGGAAGTATAACATCAAGCAAGGGAAGTTTTGGATGATGGACATAGCGCAAGACAGTAGTTGGTCCTGGAGGAATATTCTTAAACTCCGAGATGTCTTTCTTCCCATGATTCAGTATCATGTCCACCATAACTCTGATATTAGTTTTTGGGATGAACCTTGGGTTAGTTCTGGTATGATTCTATCTAGATTGTTTGATCATGATATGATTGTACAGTCTGGTGTTAATCGAGAAGCTAAAGTTAGTGATTACTTCAATGACGGCAGAATTCAACTACCTTACAATAGTAGTCATGTAGTTAGGCAACTTTGGTGTTTAATTCAGAGCAGCAGTTACTGTTATGAGCCCTCTTTATTTGTGTCTTGGAACAAGAAGCCACGTTGTATTAAGTTGGTTTATAATCACCTTGTTGGTAACATTGTCTTGCCAGCTGCAAAGTGGTACTCTGTATTATGGACTTCTGACTCTACCCCGAGAGAAAACCTTATGTTTTGGAAGGTTTTTAGCAGTGCTCTGCTCACTAGAACTGTGTTAAATAATTATGGGTTTAGTTGTTGCCCAGAATGTGTTTTTTGTGAGCAGTTTGTGGAAATAGTTGAGCATCTTTTCTTTGACTGCCCTAAACTGTATGAACTAGTTGATAGAATTGCTTGTAAAATACAAAGATCTGTTGCCTCTGATTTTTCGGTTATCAACTGGAACATTATATTAAAGGCAACTAGGTGGAAGACCAACAAATTCAGAGTTTTGGTGATTTGCATTAAAATTTAAATGGATGTGATATGGAAGGAGAGAAATTCTATCGTGTTTGATAATAAGAGAAAGAGCATTGGAACACTTTGGTCTGAAGTGAGGGAAAGAATATACTTGCAACTGAGAAGGAGAGAGTGCCTTTTCCCTGAAATTATGATCAGCAGTTCGTGTCATTGATTATTTGTTCCTTTCTTCTTTGTTTTCCCTGTTTCTTTTTGGTTCAAAGTTTGTTTTGAATCATTTTTATTGTGCTTGCAATAAACTGGTAGGGGCCCAGTTAACCCCGCTGGCTTTGCCAAAAAAATAAAGAGATCATAAATCATAGAGATGTTGAAATTACATAAAGTTAGAGAGCTTCATCATCCCTAAATTGAAGGGATTTAGCTATTCATTTGTGTTATCAAATCAACACTTGTAAATTTCAACATTAAAAAGCAAGGAAATGGAAACTAAGAAAAGAAAGAAAGAGAGATTAACTACTAACTACTTGCATAAAAAGGAAAAGCTATACTACTTTCATGAATGTAAATTTAATCTACTAACAAAGAAAAGAACATAGAAAACATCAACAAAAAAGTAAATATAAGCAAGTAGAAAAGAGAAGAGAAAGAGGCTTGGAAGCCATTTTTATTTCACTTTGATTTGTGTTTACAACTGGCTAATTTCCTAAGTACAAATAAGAGAGAGTAGAAGATATTTACATGTACATAAGAGGGCTATTTGTACATGCATAAAACCCTAATTCAATTTTTAGGGTGCTTCCCAAAATGCCCTTTAGGAAGTGTGGTCACCAAGTAACCATTAGCCACTAATTAATCCATCATTAAATGTGCATGAAGCTTTAACCTCCACTTAGTTGTCCATTAGCTTCTAATTGTAGATTTAGGTAAGTGGGTGGGGTCCTCCATGATCATGGGCTTGAATTATTTCACTCTTCTTTCCTTTGTATTCATTTGTGCATGCATGTATCTTCATAAAAGTCTCTTCCATATGCATCCAAATTCCTATAAAAATCATCAAAAAATGTCCAAGTAAAAATTCTCAAATTGACACATGCACAAAATGACCATTTTGCCCATGAATGAAGATGAATATACGATGATTTGAAAATAATTGAATTTTGGTTTTAAACATGTTAAAATGCCCAAATATGATATTTATTTAAATATAAATAGATAAAATATGGATGTGAATATATGCACATTTACGTGCATATCAAATACCCCCACACTTATCTTTTTGTTTGTCCTCGAATAAAAGAAAACTAAGATAAATCTATTTTCGTAGGGAGCACGATTGCATTGAGCATATGCAACAAGCCGTTAAACCTCTGGGTATCCCAAGTAGGACGAGTGTTGTCTCATGAGGGTTTTCAGCGGATACTACCCACAAAATCCAAATGCAAAGTGAAAATATTTACAAAGTGCAAGATTTATTTACAATAGGATGAATGCAAGTTTTTGAAAATATTTACAAATGAAAGGTTTACTTTTAAATAGACACAAATAAGTTAAATATAAGTGTTGGTCATTATCAAGAAATTTAAGTACTTTTACTTGTCAAATTTTCAATAAAAACGATGTTGTCATAACAGATAGACTATAGTTTGGCTAGTTGTTTCGGTTGATAACACAATGTAATTATGAAATGGATCCTTAGTTGATTATCAAAGTTTCTCAAAGTGATATTCTCATTTCTTTTCAATAACAAGTTAAATCAAACAAGTAAAAATAGTGCTTAGATTTCAATTGCTTACTCTCTCTTATTTGAAAAATTTATTGATATTAACAATATTTACATATGCCTAACTTAGGTAAACTGAGGCCAGATATATTACCCGTGCACTACCTTACGAACTGATGTGAGGGGAATACAGAGTGTGGCGAGTGAACATACAAGTGTGAACACTTATCAACTGTAGGCGTTATTAAAAAGAGTTTTTATATACATACACCTAACTCAGATAAATTGAGGCTAGATATACCGATCGTGCACTGCCTTTCAGGCTTACGTGAGAAGGGTACAGAGCATGGCGAGTGAACACATATCGACTGTAGGTGTTAAAAATATATATAAAAATGTTATTTTTTCTGTTTTTTTAGAAAGAGAGAGTTTTGCAAAATCATCTTAGCACCATTTAACTTAAAAGACAAAAATGTTATATCCTTTACTTTAAATTTACCACTTTTTTAAACAAAGATTTTCAATAAGAACATACTTCTTAATTAACACATATGAACCTTCCTATATACTAGTTAAACCATTGTTATTTGTAATCAAACTTCATTTTTATTTTTGTTAAGACAAATAAATTTTCAAAAATTTCAATTTATTGACCAAAACTTATACATATCCCATAGTGTTTCTTCAAAAATAAATTAAAATGCTAAAAAGAAAATGTTTTGGAGATTTAGAAATTTTGAGATTTTTTTTAAGTTAAAAGAAAATGAAAAGTCAAAAATGCCATGAAACTTTAAAAAATGAAAATGAGACTCCCTTCCACACTTAATTTTGACTGTGTTCCCACAGTCAATGCATGATATAATGAGTGTAACGGGGAAAACTATGTACATATTTACAGAAGAGGGTTAACATTCTTACTAGACATAGCTTGGCTCATGAAGGATCATGAGCTCCTCCTCTTGGTTACTTGGCAATTCCAAGAAAGGTTTCAAACGATGACCGTTGACTTTGAAAATCAATCCATCCCTAGGGTTTTCTATTTCTATGGCACCATGTGGAAAAACAGTTCGTACCACAAATGGTCCGGTCCATCTCGATTTAAGTTTCCCAGGGAATAAATGAAGTCTTGAGTCATATAAAAGAACTTTATGGTTAGGCGAAAACGTTTTCCTCAGGATTGACTTGTCATGAAAAACTTTTGTTCTTTCTTTATAAATTTTCTAGTTTTCATACGCGTCGTTCCTAAGTTCTTCTAGTTCGTTGAGTTGTAGTTTTCGATTTTCGCCAGCTTTCTCAAGATCAAAGTTTAAGTTCTTAATTTCCCACAACGCTTTGTGTTCGATTTCAATGGGTAAATGGCAAGCTTTACCATAAACTAAACGAAATGGGGACATCCCAAGGTTAGTTTTAAAAGCAGTACGGTAAGCCCAAAGCGCATCGGTCAATTTCTGAGACCAATCTTTTCGATTTTTGTTAACAGTTTTTTCAAAGATTTGTTTTACTTGTCGATTTGAAACTTCAACTTGGCCACAAGTCTGAGGATGATACGGAGTGGATAACTTGTGGATTATCGAGTATTTCTTCATAAATGTTTCAAAAGATCGATTGCAAAAATGGGTCCCGTTATCACTGATTATTGTGCGAGGTGCGCCGAACCTCGAAAAGATGTTTTCTTTGAGAAATTTTACAACAATTCTATGGTCGTTGGTTTTGCAAGGAACGACTTCGGCCCATGTTGAGACGTAATCGACAGTGAGAAGGATATACAAGTTTCCAAAATAATTGGGAAAAGGGCCCATAAAGTCGATATCCCAAACATCAGAGATTTCGATTATAAGAATGGGGTTTAGAAGCATCATATCTCGTCGAGAAATTCATCCAAGCATTTGACATCGATCGTAGGTTTTGCGAAATTTGAATGAGTCTTTGAAAAGAGAAGGCCAATAGAAACCACACTGAAGCACTTTTTCCGCGGTTTTTCTAGGACCGAAATGTCCACTGCACACTTGATCGTGGCAAAATGAATGAACACTCCTGATCTCATTATCCGGAATGCAACGTCGGATGATTTGGTCGGGGCAATATTTAAACAAGTATGGATCGTCCCAATAGAAATATTTCACTTGGGACATGAATTTTCATCTGTCCTGTTTGGACCAAGATGAGGGAGTTTCTTTAGTGACTAAGTAGTTCACTATATCGGCGTACCATGGATCGATAGAAATTGAAAGAAGTTGTTCATCGGGGGAGTTTTCATTGATTGGCAAAGAAGATGGTGCGTTCGGAAGACGAGACAAGTGATCGGCTATGACATCATCGGATTCTTTTTGTCTTTGATTGTAAGGTCAAATTCTTGAAGTAAAAGGATCCAACGTATCAAACAGAATTTAGCATCCTTTTTAGCGAAGAGATATCGAAGCGCAGAGTGGTCCGTGTACATAGTAATGTGTGAACCTATCAAGTAAGGTCGAAACTTTTCGAGCGCAAAAACGATAGCTATAAGCTCTTTTTTGGTTGTTGTGTAGTTGAGTTGAGCGTCGTTCAAAGTCATACTTGCGTAGTAAATGACATGAAGAATTTTTTTGATGCATTGTCCTAAGACAGCACCAACTGCAAAGTTTGAGGCGTCACACATTATTTCAAATTGGAGATCCCAATTGGGTGCGCAAATGATTGGAGCTAAAATGAGTTCTTTTTTAAGACGTTCAAAAGAAGAAATACACTCAGAGTTGAAATCGAATGGAACGTCTTTTCCGAGGGGAGTCGTCAAAGGATGAGCGATTTTTCTAAAGTCTTTCACAAAGCGTCGGTAAAAGCCAGTGTGTCCTAGAAATGATCGAATGTCCTTAACAGATTTGGGAATGGGTAGGTTTGCAATTACGTCGACTTTCACTTTATCTACCTCAATGCCTTTATTTGAGATGATATGTCCAAGGACTATGCCTTGTTTGACCATAAAGTGGAATTTTTCCCAATTCAAAGTCAAATGTTTTTCTTTACATCGATTTAAAACCAACTCGAGATGATGTAAACAATCGGAAAAAGAATCGCCAAAGATAGAGAAATCATCCATAAAAACTTCTAGAAAGCGTTCAATCATGTCGGGAAAAATGCCAACCATGCATCGTTGGAAAGTCGCAGGAGCGTTACAAAGTCCGAATGGCATACGTCGATAAGCAAATGTACCGAATGGACACGTAAAAGTTGTTTTTTCTTAATCTTCGAGAGAGATTAGAATTTGGTTATAGCCGGAATAACCATCAAGGAAGCAGTAGAATTCATGGTCGGCTAAACGGTCAAGCATTTGGTCAATGAAAGAAAGAAGGAAGTGATCCTTACGTGTTGTGGCATTTAGTTTTCGATAGTTAATGCAAATACGCCAAACCAATTGAGTACGAGTTGGAATAAGTTCGTTTGAATCGTTCTTGACAACAGTTAGCCCAGACTTTTTCGGCACAACGTGAATTGGGCTAACCCATGAACTATCAGAGATTACGTAAATGATTCTGTTGTCGAGAAGTTTAAGAATTTCATCACGCACCGCATCTTTCATTTTTGGATTAAGCCTTCGTTGTGCGTCACGAACAGGCTTGGCATCGTCGATTAAATGGATGCGATGTTGAATAAGAGCAGGACTAACTCCCTTTGTATCGGTGATCGACCATCCAATCGCTTCCTTGTTTTTCGAAAGAATAGAGAGAAGAGAAGCTTCTTAGTCAAGAGAAAGATCGTTAGAAATTATGACAGGACAAGTTTCGTTTTCACCTAAGTATGCGTACTTAAGGTGATTGGGAAGTGGTTTGAGGTCCAACTTAGGGAGTTGCTCAATCAAAGAATTGGGTTGAGATTCGGACTCAACTTGAAGCGATTCAAAGGAAAGAGTATATTCAATCTCGTTGGGGATTTCGTGATACAATTTTTCATATTCAGCTTCACATTCATCGTTAAGGTCAAGTGTCTCGTTTTCGGAGTTTTCATGAATGGCACTAACTTCCAACGTTTGGTCACGAGGTTCATTCGATTGGCTTTCAAGATTGAAAATATTAAGATCCAAAGTCATGTTTCCAAAAGAGATTTTCATCGAACCGTTACGACAATTGATTAAGGCATTTGAGGTGGCTAAGAATGGCCGGCTTAAAATCAACGGAATTTGATTCGCGGGATTTTTCACGGGTTGTGTTTCGAGAATGATAAAGTCAACTTGCAATATGAATTGCCCTACTCAAATAAGCACGTCCTCGATTTCTCCCATGGGCTTCTTAATGGAGCGATCGACAAATTGAAGCGTGACTTTTGTGGGTTTGAGCTCACCTAAGCCTAATTGTTCGTACATAGAGTATGGAATCAAGTTGACACTCGCACCTAAGTCTATCAAACATTTGTTAATCGTCTTGTCTCCAATTGTACACGAAATCATAGGGCAGGCAGGATCTTTGTATTTGACGGGAATGGATTGGGACAAGACTTCACTCAAACTGGCGGCTAAGAAGACTTTTTTGGGCACTTGAGTGTGTCGCTTTTGGGTGCACAAGTCCATAAGAATTTCGTGTAAGTGGGAACTTGCTGAACGATGTCAAAAAGCGGAATGTTAACTTTGACTTGTTTGAAAATTTCCAACATCTTTTCCATTTGATCAGAGTGCTTCTTTGGTCGAAGACGATGTGGAAATGGAACAAGATGCTTGGTAGGCGGGTTTACTCAAGTAGAACAAGAATTTTGATTGGCATTCGATTCAACGTTTGGCTCCATGTTCTGTTTCAATTCGGTTGTTGTTTTAGAAGTGTCGAGAGAGGTTTCCGATAAATCGTTTGGGTTAACGACTTGATTATCGATTTTTTTATCGGAACGTAGAGTTGTGGTAGCATTCAATTGGGTGACATTGCTATCTTGAACAACATGGGCCTGATTTGAATTTGCGTTCTGATTTCTGGGATTTAAAAGGGGCTGGCTTGGGAATGTTCCTCATTCTCGTTCAATTACAGACGTGGCTAATTGACTCATTTGCATTTTAAGTTTTGCAATCGATTGGTTTGTGTTTTGCATATATGAGGTCAATAAATTTTGCGAATTGTTGTTTTATTGAAGGCTTTGAGTAGTTGCTTTAGCCAGTGTTTCAAGAGTTTTCTCAAGTGAACTTAAACGTTTATCGTCTTGTGGAGGATGAGCAGCATTTGGTTGAAAATTTGATTGTTGTGGTTGATTATGAGACGGACCCGCAAAATTTGGTTGAAAATAGTTATGTTGAAAGGGAGGATTCGAAGAATTATTTGGGAATGCTTGAAAATTGGGACGAACCGTATTCGTTTGGGATTGTTTTGGTTCCAAGCAAAATTTAAATGATTTCTCCAACCAGGGTTGTACGTTGGAGAAAACGGGTTGTTTTTGGTTTTATTGAAAGCGTTGATTTGTTCGACAGAATTGGGACACCGATCGGCTATATGATTAGGATCGTTGGATTTATAACACATCGGTTGGGAAGCTTGGTTCATTTGATTCGGTGAGAAAAAGTTATCGAATTTTTTAATCATTGCGTCGATCTTAGTTTCCAAAAGAAGATCCTATCAAGTGTGCACTCGATCGTGAGTAAATTGATTTTTCGTTTGAACGTTCCCATTGGGACGACTTTTCAGCGAGGTTTTCAAGAAATTGCCAAGCATCGTCATAATGTTGGGCAAGAAAGTTGCCTTGGCACATTGATTCAAGCATGGTTCGTGAGCTATTTTTGAGTCCATCGTATAAGGTTTGGCAAATCATCCATTTTTCAAAGTTATGGTGTGGACATTTTATCAAAAGCTCTTTGAATCTTTCAAAATATTTTCCGAATGGTTCTCCCTTGAATTGATGAAAATTTACAATTTCGTTTCGGATTTTACTCGTTTTTTCCAAGGGGTAGAACTTTTTTAAGAAAGGTTTTACGAATTCTTCCCACGTTTTAATTGAGTTCGACGGTAAGCTGTACAACCATTTTCCAGCGTAATCCGTAAAAGCGAATGGGATTAATCGAAGTTTGATTCCGTCGTCGAAAAGTTGTTGGAGTTTTATGGTTGCACAAACTTGTTCGAATTTAGTCAAGAAAATGTGTGGGTCATCTTGCTCGAAATTGCCAAATTTCGGAAGCATGGCAATATGGTTCGAGTGAATTTCAAAATGGTTACCCGTAGGAGCGGGTAACTTGATGCAAGATGGAATAGAAACTCTATCGGGAAAGATTATATCCCTAAGAGTTCGAGGGGCATTCTCGTTCACCATTTTGGGAGGATCGTCTGCGCGAATCCAACGATTTGTAGAAGGGTCGCGAATCCAACGATTTGTTGTTGTGTCACGAGTCCAAGTACTCATGCATAAGTGAAAGTCGAGAAGAGAAGGAAGTTAGAAACGAGTTTAGAGAATGAAAGAAGATTTGAAAAACGAAGTGAAAAATATGTTTTTTGTTTTTGTAATTTTTTTTTGTTTTGAATTTTCAAATATTTACCAAAAGGATTTTTTGTTTTTAGAAAATGGAAATATTTTTTTTTATATTTTTAATTTTTTTCTTTTTGAAAAGATTATATTTTTTATTTTATTTTTTGATTGAAAATTTTCAAAGGAAAGGAAAAAAGGATTTTTTTTTTGGACTAAAAACTAAGTTAAGTAAAATTTACAATTTTTTTTTTGGATTTTGGATTTTTTGATTTTTTTTTTGTTTCTGAAATATGCATGAACTAATGCAACTAAATGAATGCAAAGAACTTAATAACAATTTTCCGTCCTTAGTAGCTCCTAACCCAAAATAGTATAATCACACTTTGTCTTAGATCAACAAAAATATTTCTCAACCAGGTAATGGGCAGGAGTTATGGGTGCACCACGAATTACTGTAGCAATGCAGCCGAAGGTTTAAGTACCTTTAGAGGAACAACCAGTATAATATTTACAAATCATCGTAATTTTTATAACTGGTTATTATTCTGTCGTAGCCAAGACACCAAGAAATAAAATTGTTCAAAGAAAACAATTGTGAAGATACAATTAAGCCCTAGATGAGCTCGCGACACCCTTAAGTCGAAAGTCTAATCTTTATTATTAGTCAAATTCTACGATGAAATGCAATTTGTGGGCTAAGGAAAGGGTGACGAAATCCCTCACCTTATGTGTATTTGGGTATTGCCCTTAGAAAATAAAAATAAGATGATATGAATGCAAAACAGAAATTAAACGTGAATTTACAATGCAACTAAAATGAATTTTGTTTTTGTTTTTGGATTTTGAATTATTTTTGGATTTTATTATATAAATGCAAATGCAAGCAACCAACAATGCAGAAAAATAAAACTAGAGATGAAAGCATGATACCAGAGCGTGCAGATTATTAGCAATTTTTTTATAAGCGAGCAAGGCAGAGCAGTTATTTTTAGCAAGCAGATCCTTCTTTTCCTTGCAATTTTCTGCTTTGGCAACCTGAAAATAAAAAAATAAAATATATACAGTTTTTTTTATATATTTATCAAAGAAGAAAACAAAGCAATTAAAGAAAAACCAAACAAATGAAAACTGAAACTAGTGAAAAACTAAACAAACTTTTTTGTTGTTGAATAAAACAGAACTAAACTAAAAGAAAGCAAAAAAAATTTACATTTTTTTAGTAGGGATGGAAAACAAAAGGAAACAAAAAAAATCAAAACAAATGAGACAAACTAAAGGAAACACTCTTTTTTTAACAAGCCCGGCCCACTTCAAAACCACGTTAATAACTAAAGGCTCGAGAAATCATGTTATCAACTTCACCGATTTTCACAAATGTCATAGACCAAATTTCCACAATCACGATCAAAATCAAAATGAAAGAAAGCACTTCGTCGCTATTGCAGAGAGAGGGAGGGTGTGATTCGAGGCTAGCAGTGGGATTTTGGGTTACGGAATTGATTTGGGAATTGTTGATTTAGGGAGATGCGAATTGGAGTTGTGATGGCTTACGATGTTGTCGCATGGTGGTGATTGAAGATGATTTGGGGACTGCGATTCTCGAGTTTGGTGAGGTTGATTTGACTTTTTTGTGTTGCTGTTAGGGATGGTTCGCGGTGGGATTGCTGTTGAAGTGTCCAGGTTGTTTGCTAGAGAGGAAGTTTGAATATATGAGAGGAAGTGGTTGATTTTCTTGAGGAAGATGATGAATGAAGTGGTGAGTATTGAAGTGTTGAAATTAAGTGAATGAAGTGAATTTGTGAACTATTGTTGTATCAAGCAGTTGGATGAAGCGACTTCGTGTAGTTGTGACAGTGTTGAACAGAAGTTGGCTGTGGAGAGTAGTGATATGTAGACAGTGGATTTGCACAGGCAGGTTATAGCAGTTGTTGGTGGTATGGGTCAGTGAATTGTATGCAGATAGAAGGCAAATTGTTGTGCACAGAAATGTTCCAGGTGGTGGAGGAGGTGATATCTGGTAGAAGATGTGTAAATGGTGAGGAAAGTTAGCAGTAATGGTTTTGTATGGTATGGCAGTGAAAGTGGTAGTGCAGGTGTATGGTTGAAATGTAAGGGATGGTGACTTGTATTTGGTCGGGTGGTTTGATTAATTGTAAGGAGGAGGTAGGGGTAAAACTGGATGGTGGCAGAGCAAATGTGGAAGAAATGTGCACTGGGAAGAAGATGAGGCAGAGGTGGTGTTTGGCAAGTTTGAAGTATGGCAGCAGTTCACGTCGAGTTGCTGATTTGCAGTTAGGCTTATGTGACAGTGATTTATATCCAATGGTGCAGGCAGCAGTCTGGAGTAGAGATGATGATACTTATGGAGTAGGTGTTGTAGTGAATTGTATATAGGGGATATGCAGCTATGTGTCGAAGTTATGGAGGAAGGGCTGTTGTTGTTACTTGGATGTTAGTTGAAGTAGATGATGGACGAGGTTTGTCACCAGTTTGAAGTGAGATGACAGTTTTGATTTTAGTTAAGATGGTAGATGATGGAAGATGAGTAGTAATGTGGGTTGTTGTGAGTTTGTAGGGTTGTAGAGTGAAGTTGAACTGTGGTTGGATGAACTGATGTCAATTGATAGTAGTGTAATGGTTTGTTGTAGCAGTTGAACTATTTTGAGGTGATGCAATGTTTCAGGTTGAAGTTTTGCAAAGAGTTGTTGATGGCTATAGTGTTTGACTGGTGATGGGCAGTGATTTTGGAGAAGGGAGGGTGTGTGTAGAGTACGAAGCACCAGCACAGTTTTGAGGATGGGCAGTTTTCTCTTCTTCTTTTCTTTTTTTTGGGTATTGGAAGTTTTGGTAGAGGAGATGCAAGTGCAGTGTGAATGAAGTTCAGGAATGCTTGTGGCAGTGATTGGTTGGTGGAGCAGGGTTGGTTGTTTTGGTTGTATGTGCAAGAGGACAGGCGGACGAGGATGTTTTGTGTATTGGATGGTGTAAGTAGTTTCTAGTTGTCGTGAAGATGTGTGGCAGAGAGGTATTGGGACAGTATATTTGATGGTGTAGGGTAACTGAAAGTATGAAGTGGGGAGCGAGATGTTGGTGGGTTGTATGTTTGACAGTGGTCGAAGGGTGTAGTTTGGTGGCTGTAGCGATATGAGCAGTCTATTTGAATGGTGGCTGTAGAATGTGATATGTAGGCTTGTTGAGTTGTTACAGAGGGGGGAATAGATGTTTGTACAGGGGAGAAGGATGTTAGTGGGAGGAAAGCTGTAATGACCCTAAAATAAAATAAAATAAAATAAAATAAAATAATATATATATATATATATATATATATATATATATATATTAGGAAATTCTGAGATATATATAAAAATATATATATTGCATTAAAACAGAAAAGAATTTGTCAATAAATAAAATTGCATGGGAGCTTCTGTTTGATAAAATGCAAGGAATTAAGGTAGTTAGAAGAAAAATTGGAACTCAAAATAAATATAGCTTTATGTTCAAAGAATTATGTAAATATATATATATATATATACATACATTTAATAGATATAGGGTGTTTGCTGTTTTATATGAAGATAAAATAAAATGAAGTTTAATGCAAAAGTTTATATGTCTTATAATTGTGCCAGAAATAATTAGCATAATATATGTGATTTTTAATTTAAATATAAAAGGAGTTGCTGATTTGACAAAAAGGCAGAAATATATATATACACATATATAGAATCAAATAAAAATTTCCATCCCATATTTATTCCAAGCAAATAATTTGGGTAAATGATTTTACATTACATAATAAGGTATGATAGTATGCATGATTAAGGGGAAATAACAAATAGGTAGAAAAAAAATATACAAAGGAGATTTTCAGATTTCTTAAACTTGTAAAAAAAAAGAAACTGAGGGTCACATGCTTATTGCATGGGTAGAAAAGAGTCATGAAAATAGTATTGAGTGTTTAAAAATGCATGATCCCCGAAATAGCTAATTAAAGTACCCAAAATGTGTGCATTTTCAATTTATGCTCGCACAGGAATATGATGTGTAAATAAACATCTAAGGGTATCAGGGGAATTACCCATTTTCTTAAACCCTAGAATGGAATTATAAATAACTGCACATAGCCAAAACCATCACTCTCTCGGGATCAAAACAAAAATAAAATAAGCAAGGAGAAACACTAGCTTGAGGCTTTGGGGGATTTACTGTTCTAAGAAATTAAGGCAGTGAAAGGAAAAACATTATGTGAGTATTTATCCTTTGTATGCAATGGCATTAAGTCCTATTGCAGGCAGCCTAAAAATATTATGAGTTATTTGAATCTCTGAAATGATTTGTTATGGGTGATATGGATGTTTATTGGTGCATTTTTGTTTGGAGCATTAATCTGTAAGTAGGCTTTCAGAGTTAACATGATTTGAGCATTTTTTTTTGTTGTTCCATCTCATCATCATTAAACATGGATATAGATTAAATGGGGGGAACATGGGGTTGAACCAGAAGATATACAAGCATTTATATCTTTCTAAAATATGAATGTAAGAAAAACTAAATTGGTCACTTTGGGGTTAGTCAATGATCTGCTTACTTCAGGTGGAAGCAAGTATATGCATGGTGCAACTGCACCCTGAGGCCTTTGTGTGTTAGAATAATTTAGACAACCTGGGAGTTTCCTTCACAATGCATACATAGTGTTCATTTGACAAGGAGATGTAGACCATAAATTAAATAAGGAATGGGATTGGGATTTATAGAAATCTGGGTTATGAATATCTAGACAGGGAGTTAAACTAACCAGGATTTATGTGATGATCTGGTTAGCTGCTGGGTGAAAATTGGAGTATAAAACTTGAGTTTACTTATCTAAGATTGGGTAAGAATGAATTAAGAATTGTACATATGTTTATTTTAACCGTTTGCTGTGTAAATAGATGATTGTATGTTTGCATCACTTTGTATGAACCAAAACATGCTAGTATAAAACCTGTTAAACTAGGAAGGCACTACGAGATTACTAAAATTATGTATATGTATACAAAATTGATAAATGCTCATACCAGTGTAAACTGACCCTTTTGGTTGCCCTTGCAATCATCTGGGTGTCTCAAAATTCTTTGGGGCAGCTAAATGAATCGCTTGCAGGAAATTGAAGTTGGCATGATGAGTAAAGAAGGCATTGGCTGCTAGTATAAATAAGAGAGACTTGTTTTAAAATTTGCAGTTGCATTGTAATGAAATCACTAGACAAATTTTATTTCTGTAATTGAAGTACTTGTAGGAAACATTCTAAGTATTTGGGTTGAAAATATGTACTTAAGCAAAAACCTGTTGTGTGTGATCAATGATGATGTTTGGTTAACTACTACTTTATTTGATGAATGTCTGATAGACATATCATATACATATGATATGTGTATATATATTTGATCTCTGATTTTTATTGCCTATATTTTGCCTTATGGAAATTAAACAGCTAAGGAGATTGATTTTTGAAATGAACTCTCAAGATTTTTTTATATAGAATATTCTAATGATATGAATTTGTGCATCACTGGTAAATGATACTGGCAAGTGCATGAGTTCTGGAAGTTTGTATGCATTTGAATATTTAAATTTCAAATAGCACTATGAGAGCAGTAGACTTGGAAGATACTGAACTTTAAAAAAAAAGATTAGGAAAGAAACAAACCTGGAAGCACTTTGTGATTTTGGTTGCTAACAAAAATGGATGATCCCCCAAGAACATACATAAGGAAGAATTATGCTGGTAATAGGAAAAGCTTTTGAAAAGGTCTATTTGGTAAACATGGGTTTGAAAGTGGTAAATAAGGGACTATGACCAGCCAAGGTGGCCATGGGTCTAACCCTTGGAGCCTGGAACCTCTTCATTTCAATTGATGAAGTGTGAGTGCATCCGGGACAAAACCAAGAAAAGCACCAAGCAGCCCTTAGATAACTCCAAGCAATTTTAGTGATATACCAAGCAACAAAAATCTGTACAATGTTAAACTAAAAAAAAATGCAATCTAACTTCAATTGTTTAATTTGAAACAGTGATTAGGAAATCAACTTTTAATGTTCCTAACTGCAAGTAGGATCTTGAAATAATTTTATGCATGAGCCTAATAACTGTCACAAGAACAAATAAATGCTAATAGCCTTATTTAGGCAGATTAATATATATAGTCAGATAAAAAGTTTAGGTGTTAAAATTTGCTAAAAATATATCTCTAGCAGTAGAATAAGATTTAAAAAGGAAATAAGTGGTTTGTCAATAGCTTGTATGATATTTTGTTTTCAATTTGATTTAAATTGACTCTGATATAAAAAAAATATTAATAATAATAAAGGAACAATTGTATATCATCAAATATATAATTGTTTTAATCCTTGTATACTGATATGATTATATTAGTAAATCCAGGGTCTTGGGAAAAATATTTGGAAACTAAAAAAGAGAGAAAAAAATTCAAATATAAATGAATTGGGGTTTAGTGGTGAATTCCTCTTGAATAAAATAAAATAAAATCTATGTGTTTTAGAGTGAGGGTCACCACAGTTGGTATCAGAGCTATGTTTTAAATAACTTAGTAAATGTTGTATGCATATGGATGTTTGAATGCATTGTTTGAATTGTTGGTGTTGAATGTTTTTGTTTTATGTCAAGAAATATATGTGTGTACATGTGACACATGCACGGTGTGCACAGAAATAAAAAATGAACCAAGTAAAGACAAACTGATAGTGGTAAATAAACTAACATAACAATCATATTTATAGCATTATGGTAGGACCAAGGCATCACACAGGTGCAGGATCATCACGTGAGCCACCTGTGATGAGCATGGAGGATTTTGTGAGAGCCTTAAGGGATGGAATGGCACCAAGGCAAGACAATCCTCATGAGGAACTCTCCAAACTGCTTAAGACATGTACCACCTTGGGAGGAAAGGATTTTGAAGGTACTGAAGGAGCTATAGGTGTTCAAACTTGGATAAAAACTATGGAGAGGGTCTTCACAGATATGCAAATCAATGACCAAAGGAAGAGACAGATAGATTCAAGAAAATTGAAGGGGGTGGCACTGGATTGGTGGGAAGTTGTGACAGCAGGAAGACAAGAGAATACCATCACTTGGAATAATTTCAAGGACATGCTTGAGGCCAGATTTGTCCCAGCATCTGCCAAGGCCACACTGCTTGAAGACTTTATTAGATTAAGGCAAGGAAGCATGAGTGTGAATGAATACACTCAGAAGTTTGAAGCATTATCCAAGTATGGACTGGTGTTAATAGGGAATGCAGAAGCAAAGAATGCAAGGTACATTCAAGGCTTGAACCCTAGTTTGTCAAGGGCAATGTTGCCATACAAGGACAAAACCTTTGATCAAGTAATTGATCTAACTCTCTCATTTGAGCAACATGACACCGCAAGAGAGAAATTCAGGAATATGAAGCTCAATAAGAAGAAGGGTGGTCAGAACAAAGTGCAACCTTATGACAAGAGAAATGCAAGTAAAGGAGCTAAGAAAGGGGAAGGAGCAACAGCACTTGAAAGCAAGAAATTCACTCATTGTTTTAATTGTGGAAAAGCTGGACATTATAGTAACCAATGCCCTGACCCCAAGATACCCAGAGGAGGCTGCTATAATTGTGGAAAGATGGGTCATCTCAAGAAGGATTGCCCAGAAACCAATAGGGGAACAGCAAGGGTAGGAGCTTTGGCAGCAAGTAACACTGGAAATGTTGGGTAACTTGAAGGTATAATTTTTATTCATACCCAACCAATATCAGTAATATATGACACTGGTGCCTCACATTCACTAATATCTTTGGAAATTGTAAAGAAGTTAACACTTGCATGTGTTTCCATTGATCAGCCCTTGGTTGTACACAGTCCCATAGGGAGTCATTGTATGTTGGGGATGAAGTGTATGGGTCTGAAATTAATTATAGGGGGTTATGTATTTAATTCAGACTTATATACCTTAAATTATCCTGGTATTGGGATTATTTTGGGGGTAGATTGGTCAATGAGAAATAAAGCAATTTTAAACTTAGAAAACCTTACCATTTCTTTGGAAACAAATGAAGGCAAAAGAATTACCATCTTAAGTGAAATAGCAAAGAATACATGTTTTAATAAAATCTGGAGTATTAATGAAGTTCAAAAGGAATTAAAAATAGAGGAAATCCCAGTAGTCAATGAATATATAGATGTGTTTGGAGAAGTGAAGGGAATTCCTCAAAACAGACCAGTTGAATTTAAAATAAAATTAATTCCGGGAACAAATCCAATCATTAAGAAGCCTTATAGAATGGCTCCAAAAGAGTTGGTAGAATTAAAACATCAACTAGAAGAATTAGAAGAGAAAGGATTCATAAGATCAAGTAGTTCCAGTTGGGGTTCCCCAGTGCTATTTGTCAAGAAACATGATGGCACAATGAGGTTGTGTGTAGACTACAGGGATTTAAACAAGGTAACTATCAAGAATAAGTACCCACTGCCTAGAATAGATGATCTATTTGATCAATTGCATGGAGCTAAAATATTTTCAAGGTTAGACTTAGTCTCTGGATTTCATCAAATGAAAGTTGCAGAGGAAAGCATTGAGTACACAGCCTTCAATACAAGGTATGGCCTTTATGAATTTCTAGTAATGTCATTTGGCTTGACCAATGCTCCCTCCTATTTTGTAGACTTGATGAATAGAATTTTTAGAGACTTTTTGGATAAGTTTGTCTTGGTATTTATAGATGACATATTAATTTATTCAAAGACAGAAAATGATCATGCCATGCACCTACATTTAGTATTATCCAGACTTAGAGAACATGAATTAAAAGCCAAGTATTCAAAGTGTACATTTTGGCAACATGAAGTAAAATTCTTAGGACACATAGTGTCACAACAGGGAGTAAGTGTAGATCCAAGCAAGGTCATTGCAGTTCAATCATGGAGTAGACCCAAAACAGTGACTGAGGTGAGGTCATTCTTAGGTTTGGCAGGGTATTATAGGAGGTTCATCAAGGATTTTTCAAGAATAGCCGCACCAATGACCAAACTAACCAAGAAGAACCAACCATATGTGTGGACTGAGTAGTGTGAACAAGCTTTTGAGAAATTGAAGCAAGCATTGGTGGAAGCTCCTGTCCTACAAATCCCAAAAGCAAATGAAGGAATGGTTGTATACACTGATGCTAGTGGGTCTGGGTTAGGTGCAGTGCTCATGCAACATGGCAAGGTAGTGGCATATGCATCAAGACAGCTTAAACCCAATGAAACCAAATATGCAACCCATGATCTAGAATTAGCTGCAATAGTGTTTGCACTAAAATTATGGAGGCATTATTTGCTTGGGGCAAAATTTGAATTATTCACAGATCATCAAGCATTGAAATATTTATTTTCTCAAAAAGATTTAAATATGAGGCAAGCAAGGTGGTTGGAGTTTCTAGCTGCATATGATTTAGATATATTGTACACTCCTGGAAAAGCTAATAGAGTGGCACATGCTTTGAGCAGAAATCATGTTAGATTAGCCAGTTTGATGATTGATGAGTTTAAAAACCTTGCAGTGCTTGGGGAGGCAGATATATACAGCAAGGATGCAGTGAATTTTAAAGAACATGGTGATATGGTGGAGTATGGTACACTGGGAATAATCACAGTGAAGTCTAATCTGGTGGAGAAAGTTGGTAGCATGCAAGATCAAGATCAAAGTCTAAAGGAAAAGAAAGAAATGTTATTAAATAACATTGAGTCAGAGAATTTTAAAATAGATTCCCAAGGTTATTTGAGGAAAAATGATAAGCTTTGTGTACCAAACATTGCAGAGTTGAAGGAAGAAATCATGAATGAGCATCACAAGACCAGGTACACCATACACCCTGGTGGTACTAAAATGTATCATGATTTAAAAAGAAGCTACTGGTGGCCGGGAATGAAGCAAGCAGTGGCAAGATATGTGGCAGTGTTCCACATGTCAACAAATTAAAGCAGACCACCAAAAGCCTTCTGGCATGTTGCAACCTTTGGAGGTACCTCAGTGGAAATGGGAAAGTATTTCCATGGATTTTGTAGATGGTTTGCCTAGAACTAAGAAAGGCAATGATAGTATATGGGTAATTATTGATAGACTATCCAAATCAGCTCACTTTGTTCCTGTCAGGTCAGGTAGAAATGCATCTAAGCTTGCACAATTATTTATTAAGGAAGTGGTGAGGCTACATGGTATACCCAAGACCATTTTGAGTGATAGAGACACTTTGTTCACCTCAAGATTTTGGGAAAGCTTCCAAGAAGCAATGGGAACACAACTTTGTTTAAGCACTGCCTACCATCCTCAAAGTGATGGGCAAATGGAGATAGTGAATAAAATATTAGAAGATTTACTTAGAGCATGTGTGCTTGATTTTGGGGGTAATTGGGAGGATCATATTCATTTGGCAGAATTCACTTACAACAATAGCTATCAATCAACCATAGGAATGGCTCCCTTTGAAGCCTTGTATGGGAGACCCTGCATGTCTCCTGCCTGTTGGTTGGAAGCAGGAGAGGGTGTAATGTTGGGGCCAGATCATGTTAAAGAAACTTCCAACATGATTGAATTGGTTAGGCATAGAATGAAGGCAGCACAATCAAGACAAAAGTCTTATGCAGATAGGAAGAGAAAGCCAATGGAGTATGAAGTAGGACAGCATGTTTTTCTGAAAGTATCACAAATGAAGAAAGTGTTCAGGTTTGGAAAATCTGGTAAGCTATCACCAAGATTTGTAGGACCATATGTAATTATGCAGAGAATTGGTGCTATGGCCTACAGACTTAAGTTACCTAAGGAGTTGAGTGGTGTGCATCCTGTATTTCATGTTTCTCAACTGAGAAAATGGGTGCATGATGAAGGAGCAATTCTGGAGTCACCTACTCAAGTTCAAGTCCAGAAGAATTTGGTATATACAAATGAACCAGTAGGGATAGTTGCCAAGGAAGAGAAAAAGTTGAGGAACAAGGTTATCAAACTGGTGAAAATCCAATGGAGCTTGGACACTAATGATTGTACATGGGAGGTTGAAGATAAAATGAGGGCTAAATACCCCAATTTGTTTACTGATGGAGAGGTATGTTTAAGCAGCCTAAGATGATTTTTCTAAATATATTTATATATTGTTAGTTTTCATAAAATATGGGTATGGGGTTATGGAGTTAAAACAGGCTATGGATTAGTGCTTTTAATTGGAGAAATTAGGTGAAATTATGGGGACATAATTCCTATAAGGGGGAGGGTATGTAATGACCCTAAAATAAAATAAAATAAAATAAAATAATATATATATTTATATTAGGAAATTCTGAGATATATATAAATATATATATATATATATATTGCATTAAAACAGAAAAGAATTTGGCAATAAATAAAATTGCATGGGAGCTTCTGTTTGATAAAATGCAAGGAATTAAGGTAGTTAGAAGAAAAATTGGAACTCAAAATAAATATAGCTTTATGTTCAAAGAATTATGTAAATATATATATATATATATATATATATATACATTTAATAGATATGGGGTGTTTGCCGTTTTATATGAAGATAAAATAAAATGAAGTTTAATGCAAAAGTTTATATGTCTTATAATTGTGCCAGAAATAATTAGCATAATATATGTGATTTTTAATTTAAATATAAAAGGAGTTGCTGATTTGACAAAAAGGCAGAAATATATATATACACATATATAGAATCAAATAAAAATTTCCATCCCATATTTATTCCAAGCAAATATTTTGGGTAAATGATTTTACATTACATAATAAGGTATGATAGTATGCATGATTAAGGGGAAATAACAAATAGGTAGAAAAAAAATATACAAAGGAGATTTTCAGATTTCTTAAACTTGTAAAAAAAAAAGAAACTGAGGGTCACATGCTTATTGCATGGGTAGAAAAGAGTCATGAAAATAGTATTGAGTGTTTAAAAATGCATGATCCCCGAAATAGCTAATTAAAGTACCCAAAATGTGTGCATTTTCAATTTATGCTCACACAGGAATATGATGTGTAAATAAACATCTAAGGGTATCAGGGGAATTACCCATTTTCTTAAACCCTAGAATGGAATTATAAATAACTGCACATAGCCAAAACCATCACTCTCTCGGGATCAAAACAAAAATAAAATAAGCAAGGAGAAACACTAGCTTGAGGCTTTGGGGGATTTACTGTTCTAAGAAATTAAGGCAGTGAAAGGAAAAACATTATGTGAGTATTTATCCTTTGTATGCAATGGCATTAAGTCCTATTGCAGGCAGCCTAAAAATATTATGAGTTATTTGAATCTCTGAAATGATTTGTTATGGGTGATATGGATGTTTATTGGTGCATTTTTGTTTGGAGCATTAATCTGTAAGTAGGCTTTTAGAGTTAACATGATTTGAGCTTTTTTGTTGTTGTTCCATCTCATCATCATTAAACATAGATATAGATTAAATGGGGGGGGACATGGGGTTGAACCAGAAGATATACAAGCATTTATATCTTTCTGAAATATGAATGTAAGAAAAACTAAATTGGTCACTTTGGGGTTAGTTAATGATCTGCTTACTTCAGGTGGAAGCAAGTATATGCATGGTGCAACTGCACCCTGAGGCCTTTGTGTGTTGGAATAATTTAAACAACCTGGGAGTTTCCTTCAAAATGCATACATAGTGTTCATTTGACAAGGAGATGTAGACCATAAATTAAATAAGGAATGGGATTGGGATTTATAGAAATCTGGGTTATGAATATCTAGACAGGGAGTTAAACTAACCAGGATTTATGTGATGATCTGGTTAGCTGCTGGGTGAAATTTGGAGTATAAAACTTGAGTTTACTTATCTAAGATTGGGTAAGAATGAATTAAGAATTGTACATATGTTTATTTTAACTGTTTGCTGTGTAAATAGATGAATGTATGTTTGCATCACTTTGTATGAACCAAAACATGCTAGTATAAAACCTGTTAAACTAGGAAGGCACTGCGAGATTACTAAAATTATGTATATGTATACAAAATTGATAAATGCTCATACCAGTGTAAACTGACCCTTTTGGTTGCCCTTGCAATCATCTGGGTGTCTCAAAATTCTTTGGGGCAGCTAAATGAATTGCTTGCAGGAAATTGAAGTTGGCATGATGAGTAAAGAAGGCATTGGCTGCTAGTATAAATAAGAGAGACTTGTTTTAAAATTTGCAGTTGCATTGTAATGAAATCACTAGACAAATTTTATTTCTGTAATTGAAGTACTTGTAGGAAACATTCTAAGTATTTGGGTTGAAAATATGTACTTAAGCAAAAACCTGTTGTGTGTGATCAATGATGATGTTTGGTTAACTACTACTTTATTTGATGAATGTCTGATAGACATATCATATACATATGATATGTGTATATATATTTGATCTCTGATTTTTATTGCCTATATTTTGCCTTATGGAAATTAAACAGCTAAGGGGATTGATTTTTGAAATGAACTCTCAAGATTTTTTTTATATAGAATATTCTAATGATATGAATTTGTGCATCACTGGTAAATGATACTGGCAAGTGCATGAGTTCTGGAAGTTTGTATGCATTTGAATATTTAAATTTCAAATAGCACTATGAGAGCAGTAGACTTGGAAGATACTGAACTTTAAAAAAAAAGATTAGGAAAGAAACAAACCTGGAAGCACTTTGTGATTTTGGTTGCTAACAAAAATGGATGATCCCCCAAGAACATACATAAGGAAGAATTATGCTGGTAATAGGAAAAGCTTTTGAAAAAGTCTATTTGGTAAACATGGGTTTGAAAGTGGTAAATAAGGGACTATGACCAGCCAAGGTGGCCATGGGTCTAACCCTTGGAGCCTGGAACCTCTTCATTTCAATTGATGAAGTGTGAGTGCATCCGGGACAAAACCAAGAAAAGCACCAAGCAGCCCTTAGATAACTCCAAGCAATTTTAGTGATATACCAAGCAACAAAAATCTGTACAATGTTAAACTAAAAAAAATGCAATCTAACTTCAATTGTTTAATTTGAAACAGTGATTAGGAAATCAACTTTTAATGTTCCTAACTGCAAGTAGGATCTTGAAATAATTTTATGCATGAGCCTAATAACTGTCACAAGAACAAATAAATGCTAATAGCCTTATTTAGGCAGATTAATATATATAGTCAGATAAAAAGTTTAGGTGTTAAAATTTGCTAAAAATATATCTCTGGCAGTAGAATAAGATTTAAAAAGGAAATAAGTGGTTTGTCAATAGCTTGTATGATATTTTGTTTTCAATTTGATTTAAATTGACTCTGATATAAAAAAAATATTAATAATAATAAAGGAACAATTGTATATCATCAAATATATAATTGTTTTAATCCTTGTATACTTATATGATTATATTAGTAAATCCAGGGTCTTGGGAAAAATATTTGGAAACTAAAAAAGAGAAAAAAAAATTCAAATATAAAAGAATTGGGTTTAGTGGTGAATTCCTCTTGAATAAAATAAAAAAATATCTATGTGTTTTAGAGTGAGGGTCACCACAGTTGGTATCAGAGCTATGTTTTAAATAACTTAGTAAATGTTGTTGTATGCATATGGATGTTTGAATGCATTGTTTGAATTGTTGGTGTTGAATGTTTTTGTTTTATGTCAAGAAATATATGTGTGTACATGTGACACATGCACGGTGTGCACAGAAATAAAAAATGAACCAAGTAAAGACAAACTGATAGGGGTAAATAAACTAACATAACAATCATATTTATAGCATTATGGTAGGACCAAGGCATCACACAGGTGCAGGATCATCACGTGAGCCACCTGTGATGAGCATGGAGGATTTTGTGAGAGCCTTAAGGGATGGAATGGCACCAAGGCAAGACAATCCTCATGAGGAACTCTCCAAACTGCTTAAGACATGTACCACCTTGGGAGGAAAGGATTTTGAAGGTACTGAAGGAGCTATATGTGTTCAAACTTGGATAAAAACTATGGAGAGGTTCTTCACAGATATGCAAATCAATGACCAAAGGAAGAGACAGATAGCTTCAAGAAAATTGAAGGGGGTGGCACTGGATTGGTGGGAAGTTGTGACAGCAGGAAGACAAGAGAATACCATCACTTGGAATAATTTCAAGGACATGCTTGAGGCCAGATTTGTCCCAGCATCTGCCAAGGCCACACTACTTGAAGACTTTATTAGATTAAGGCAAGGAAGCATGAGTGTGAATGAATACACTCAGAAGTTTGAAGCATTATCCAAGTATGGACTGGTGTTAATAGGGAATGCAGAAGCAAAGAATGCAAGGTACATTCAAGGCTTGAACCCTAGTTTGTCAAGGGCAATGTTGCCATACAAGGACAAAACCTTTGATCAAGTAATTGATCTAACTCTTTCATTTGAGCAACATGACACCGCAAGAGAGAAATTCAGGAATATGAAGCTCAATAAGAAGAAGGGTGGTCAGAACAAAGTGCAACCTTATGACAAGAGAAATGCAAGTAAAGGAGCTAAGAAAGGGGAAGGAGCAATAGCACTTGAAAGCAAGAAATTCACTCATTGTTTTAATTGTGGAAAAGCTGGACATTATAGTCACCAATGCCCTGACCCCAAGATACCCAGAGGAGGCTGCTATAATTGTGGAAAGATGGGTCATCTCAAGAAGGATTGCCCAGAAACCAATAGGGGAACAGCAAGGGTAGGAGCTTTGGCAGCAAGTAATACTGGGAATGTTGGGCAACTTGAAGGTATAATTTTTATTCATACCCAACCAATATCAGTAATATATGACACTGGTGCCTCAAATTCACTAATATCTTTGGAAATTGTAAAGAAGTTAACACTTGCATGTGTTTCCATTGATCAGCCCTTGGTTGTACACAGTCCCATAGGGAGTCATTGTATGTTGGGGATGAAGTGTATGGGTCTGAAATTAATTATATGGGGTTATGAATTTAATTCAGACTTATATACCTTAAATTATCCTAGTATTGGGATTATTTTGGGGGTAGATTGGTTAATGAGAAATAAAGTAATTTTAAACTTAGAAAACCTTACCATTTCTTTGGAAACAAATGAAGGCAAAAGAATTACCATCTTAAGTGAAATAGCAAAGAATACATGTTTTAATAAAATCTGGAGTATTAATGAAGTTCAAAAGGAATTAAAAATAGAGGAAATCCCAGTAGTCAATGAATATATAGATGTGTTTGGAGAAGTGAAGGGAATTCCTCAAAACAGACCAGTTGAATTTAAATTAAAATTAATTCCGGGAACAAATCCAATCATTAAGAAGCCTTATAGAATGGCTCCAAAAGAGTTGGTAGAATTAAAACATCAACTAGAAGAATTAGAAGAGAAAGGATTCATAAGATCAAGTAGTTCCAGTTGGGGTTCCCCAGTGCTATTTGTCAAGAAACATGATGGCACAATGAGGTTGTGTGTAGACTACAGGGATTTAAACAAGGTAACTATCAAGAATAAGTACCCACTGCCTAGAATAGATGATCTATTTGATCAATTGCATGGAGCTAAAATATTTTCAAGGTTAGACTTAGCCTCTGGATTTCATCAAATGAAAGTTGCAGAGGAAAGCATTGAGTACACAGCCTTCAATACAAGGTATGGCCTTTATGAATTTCTAGTAATGCCATTTGGCTTGACCAATGCTCCCTCCTATTTTGTAGACTTGATGAATAGAATTTTTAGAGACTTTTTGGATAAGTTTGTCTTGGTATTTATAGATGACATATTAATTTATTCAAAGACAGAAAATGATCATGCCATGCACCTACATTTAGTATTATCCAGACTTAGAGAACGTGAATTAAAAGCCAAGTATTCAAAGTGTACATTTTGGCAACATGAAGTAAAATTCTTAGGACACATAGTGTCACAGCAGGGAGTAAGTGTAGATCCAAGCAAGGTCATTGCAGTTCAATCATGGAGTAGACCCAAAACAGTGACTGAGGTGAGGTCATTCTTAGGTTTGGCAGGGTATTATAGGAGGTTCATCAAGGATTTTTCAAGAATAGCCGCACCAATGACCAAACTAACCAAGAAGAACCAACCATATGTGTGGACAGAGCAGTGTGAACAAGCTTTTGAGAAATTGAAGCAAGCATTGGTGGAAGCTCCTGTCCTACAAATCCCAAAAGCAAATGAAGGAATGGTTGTATACACTGATGCTAGTGGGTCTGGGTTAGGTGCAGTGCTCATGCAACATGGCAAGGTAGTGGCATATGCATCAAGACAGCTTAAACCCAATGAAACCAAATATGCAACCCATGATCTAGAATTAGCTGCAATAGTGTTTGCACTAAAATTATGGAGGCATTATTTGCTTGGGGCAAAATTTGAATTATTCACAGATCATCAAGCATTGAAATATTTATTTTCTCAAAAAGATTTAAATATGAGGCAAGCAAGGTGGTTGGAGTTTCTAGCTGCATATGATTTAGATATATTGTACACTCCTGGAAAAGCTAATAGAGTGGCAGATGCTTTGAGCAGAAATCATGTTAGATTAGCCAGTTTGATGATTGATGAGTTTAAAAACCTTGCAGTGCTTGGGGAGGCAGATATATACAGCAAGGATGCAGTGAATTTTAAAGAACATGGTGATATGGTGGAGTATGGTACACTGGGAATAATCACAGTGAAGTCTAATCTGGTGGAGAAAGTTGGTAGCATGCAAGATCAAGATCAAAGTCTAAAGGAAAAGAAAGAAATGTTATTAAATAACATTGAGTCAGAGAATTTTAAAATAGATTCCCAAGGTTATTTGAGGAAAAATGATAAGCTTTGTGTACCAAACATTGCAGAGTTGAAGGAAGAAATCATGAATGAGCATCACAAGACCAGGTACACCATACACCCTGGTGGTACTAAAATGTATCATGATTTAAAAAGAAGCTACTGGTGGCCGGGAATGAAGCAAGCAGTGGCAAGATATGTGGCAGTGTTCCACATGTCAACAAATTAAAGCAGACCACCAAAAGCCTTCTGGCATGTTGCAACCTTTGGAGGTACCTCAGTGGAAATGGGAAAGTATTTCCATGGATTTTGTAGATGGTTTGCCTAGAACTAAGAAAGGCAATGATAGTATATGGGTAATTGTTGATAGACTATCCAAATCAGCTCACTTTGTTCCTGTCAGGTCAGGTAGAAATGCATCTAAGCTTGCACAATTATTTATTAAGGAAGTGGTGAGGCTACATGGTATACCCAAGACCATTGTGAGTGATAGAGACACTTTGTTCACCTCAAGATTTTGGGAAAGATTCCAAGAAGCAATGGGAACACAACTTTGTTTAAGCACTTCCTACCACTCTCAAAGTGATGGGCAAACAGAGATAGTGAATAAAATATTAGAAGATTTACTTAGAGCATGTGTGCTTGATTTTGGGGGTAATTGGGAGGATCATATTCATTTGGCAGAATTCACTTACAACAATAGCTATCAATCAACCATAGGAATGGCTCCCTTTGAAGCCTTGTATGGGAGACCCTGCATGTCTCCTGCCTGTTGGTTGGAAGCTGGAGAGGGTGTAATGTTGGGGCCAGATCATGTTAAAGAAACTTCCAACATGATTGAATTGGTTAGTCATAGAATGAAGGCAGCACAATCAAGACAAAAGTCTTATGCAGATAGGAAGAGAAAGCCAATGGAGTATAAAGTAGGACAGCATGTTTTTCTGAAAGTATCACCAATGAAGAAAGTGTTCAGGTTTGGAAAATCTGGTAAGCTATCACCAAGATTTGTAGGACCATATGAAATTATGCAGAGAATTGGTGCTATGGCCTACAGACTTAAGTTACCTGAGGAGTTGAGTGGTGTGCATCCTGTATTTCATGTTTCTCAATTGAGAAAATGGGTGCATGATGAAGGAGCAATTCTGGAGTCACCTACTCAAGTTCAAGTCCAGAAGAATTTGGTATATACAAATGAACCAGTAGGGATAGTTGCCAAGGAAGAGAAAAAGTTGAGGAACAAGGTGATCAAACTGGTGAAAATCCAATGGAGCTTGGACACTAATGATTGTACATGGGAGGTTGAAGATAAAATGAGGGTTAAATACCCCAATTTGTTTACTGATGGAGAGGTATGTTTAAGCAGCCTAAGATGATTTTTCTAAATATATTTATATATTGTTAGTTTTCATAAAATATGGGTATGGGGTTATGGAGTTAAAACAGGCTATGGATTAGTGCTTTTAATTGGAGAAATTAGGTGAAATTATGGGGACATAATTCCTATAAGGGGGAGGGTATGTAATGACCCTAAAATAAAATAAAATAAAATAAAATAAAATAATATATATATTTATATTAGGAAATTCTGAGATATATATAAAAATATATATATTGCATTAAAACAGAAAAGAATTTAGCAATAAATAAAATTGCATGGGAGCTTCTGTTTGATAAAATGCAAGGAATTAAGGTAGTTAGAAGAAAAATTGGAACTCAAAATAAATATAGCTTTATGTTCAAAGAATCATGTAAATATATATATATATATACATTTAATAGATATGGGGTGTTTGCCGTTTTATATGAAGATAAAATAAAATGAAGTTTAATGCAAAAGTTTATATGTCTTATAATTGTGCCAGAAATAATTAGCATAATATATGTGATTTTTAATTTAAATATAAAAGGAGTTGCTGATTTGACAAAAAGGCAGAAATATATATATACACATATATAGAATCAAATAAAAATTTCCATCCCATATTTATTCCAAGCAAATATTTTGGGTAAATGATTTTACATTACATAATAAGGTATGATAGTATGCATGATTAAGGGGAAATAACAAATAGGTAGAAAAAAAATATACAAAGGAGATTTTCAGATTTCTTAAACTTGTAAAAAAAAAGAAACTGAGGGTCACATGCTTATTGCATGGGTAGAAAAGAGTCATGAAAATAGTATTGAGTGTTTAAAAATGCATAATCCCCGAAATAGCTAATTAAAGTACCCAAAATGTGTGCATTTTCAATTTATGCTCACACAGGAATATGATGTGTAAATAAACATCTAAGGGTATCAGGGGAATTACCCATTTTCTTAAACCCTAGAATGGAATTATAAATAACTGCACATAGCCAAAACCATCACTCTCTCGGGATCAAAACAAAAATAAAATAAGCAAGGAGAAACACTAGCTTGAGGCTTTGGGGGATTTACTGTTCTAAGAAATTAAGGCAGTGAAAGGAAAAACATTATGTGAGTATTTATCCTTTGTATGCAATGGCATTAAGTCCTATTGCAGGCAGCCTAAAAATATTATGAGTTATTTGAATCTCTGAAATGATTTGTTATGGGTGATATGGATGTTTATTGGTGCATTTTTGTTTGGAGCATTAATCTGTAAGTAGGCTTTTAGAGTTAACATGATTTGAGATTTTTTTGTTGTTGTTCCATCTCATCATCATTAAACATGGATATAGATTAAATGGGGGGAACATGGGGTTGAACCAGAAGATATACAAGCATTTATATCTTTCTGAAATATGAATGTAAGAAAAACTAAATTGGTCACTTGGGGGTTAGTCAATGATCTGCTTACTTCAGGTGGAAGCAAGTATATGCATGGTGCAACTGCACCCTGAGGCCTTTGTGTGTTGGAATAATTTAAACAACCTGAGAGTTTCCTTCACAATGCATACATAGTGTTCATTTGACAAGGAGATGTAGACCATAAATTAAATAAGGAATGGGATTGGGATTTATAGAAATCTGGGTTATGAATATCTAGATAGGGAGTTAAACTAACCAGGATTTATGTGATGATCTGGTTAGCTGCTGGGTGAAATTTGGAGTATAAAACTTGAGTTTACTTATCTAAGATTGGGTAAGAATGAATTAAGAATTGTACATATGTTTATTTTAACTGTTTGCCGTGTAAATAGATGAATGTATGTTTGCATCACTTTGTATGAACCAAAACATGCTAGTATAAAACCTGTTAAACTAGGAAGGCACTGCGAGATTACTAAAATTATGTATATGTATACAAAATTGATAAATGCTAATACCAGTGTAAACTGACCCTTTTGGTTGCCCTTGCAATCATCTGGGTGTCTCAAAATTCTTTGGGGCAGCTAAATGAATTGCTTGCAGGAAATTGAAGTTGGCATGATGAGTAAAGAAGGCATTGGCTGCTAGTATAAATAAGAGAGACTTGTTTTAAAATTTGCAGTTGCATTGTAATGAAATCACTAGACAAATTTTATTTCTGTAATTGAAGTACTTGTAGGAAACATTCTAAGTATTTGGGTTGAAAATATGTACTTAAGCAAAAACCTGTTGTGTGTGATCAATGATGATGTTTGGTTAACTACTACTTTATTTGATGAATGTCTAATAGACATATCATATACATATGATATGTGTATATATATTTGATCTCTGATTTTTATTGCCTATATTTTGCCTTATGGAAATTAAACAGCTAAGGGGATTGATTTTTGAAATGAACTCTCAAGATTTTTTTTATATAGAATATTCTAATGATATGAATTTGTGCATGACTGGTAAATGATACTGGCAAGTGCATGAGTTCTGGAAGTTTGTATGCATTTGAATATTTAAATTTCAAATAGCACTATGAGAGCAGTAGACTTGGAAGATACTGAACTTTAAAAAAAAGATTAGGAAAGAAACAAACCTGGAAGCACTTAGTGATTTTGGTTGCTAACAAAAATGGATGATCCCCCAAGAACATACATAAGGAAGAATTATGCTGGTAATAGGAAAAGCTTTTGAAAAAGTCTATTTGGTAAACATGGGTTTGAAAGTGGTAAATAAGGGACTATGACCAGCCAAGGTGGCCATGGGTCTAACCCTTGGAGCCTGGAACCTCTTCATTTCAATTGATGAAGTGTGAGTGCATCCGGGACAAAACCAAGAAAAGCACCAAGCAGCCCTTAGATAACTCCAAGCAATTTTAGTGATGTACCAAGCAACAAAAATCTGTACAATGTTAAACTAAAAAAAATGCAATCTAACTTCAATTGTTTAATTTGAAACAGTGATTAGGAAATCTACTTTTAATGTTCCTAACTGCAAGTAGGATCTTGAAATAATTTTATGCATGAGCCTAATAATTGTCACAAGAACAAATAAATGCTAATAGCCTTATTTAGGCAGATTAATATATATAGTCAGATAAAAAGTTTAGGTGTTAAAATTTGCTAAAAATATATCTCTGGCAGTAGAATAAGATTTAAAAAGGAAATAAGTGGTTTGTCAATAGCTTGTATGATATTTTGTTTTCAATTTGATTTAAATTGACTCTGATATAAAAAAAATATTAATAATAATAAAGGAACAATTGTATATCATCAAATATATAATTGTTTTAATCCTTGTATACTGATATGATTATATTAGTAAATCCAGGGTCTTGGGAAAAATATTTGGAAACTAAAAAAGAGAAAAAAAATTCAAATATTAAAGAATTGGGGTTTAGTGGTGAATTCCTCTTGAATAAAAAAAAATCTATGTGTTTTAGAGTGAGGGTCACCATAAAAGCAGCTGTTTTTGTTTGTATGGAATGATGTAGAGATGTGGTCTGTTTGTCACCATGCACTGATTTTTGTAAATTATGAAGAGGGGATGTAGGAGGAAGTGATATTTGTTTCGAGGCAGTGTAGAGTTTCAGGGTAGTGCGGAGTTGTTAAGTGGGTGGGGTCCTCCATGATCATGGGCTTGAATTATTTCCCTCTTCTTTCCTTTGTATTCATTTGCGCATGCATGTATCTTCATAAAAGCCTCTTCCGTATGCATCCAAATTCCTATAAAAATCATCAAAAAAATGTCCAAGTAAAAATTCTCAAATTGACACATGCACAAAATGACCATTTTGCCCCTGAATGAAGATAAATATATGATGATTTGAAAATAATTGAATTTTGGTTTTAAACATGTTCAAATGCCCAAATATGATATTTATTTAAATATAAATAGATAAAATATGGATGTAAATATATGCACATTTACGTGCATATCAACTGTGATGCAGGGAGAAACAGGTTGGAGGAATACAACGGGATTCCTCACTATTGTTGAATTGTTTTCAATAATATATTTTCATATGGATAATAAAAAAATAAAACCTATTTGTAGACATTATGATTATAACATTGTTATATATTGAAAACTAAAACCAAGTAGTGATAAAAAAAAATATTGATTTTGGTTAAATATAGGGTGACTACTGGCCTCGAATTAGTGTTTTAAAAATACTATAAAAATTGTTGTTTGAGTCGGAATTGGCTTTGAGATGAGAAACGATTCTTAAATCTGAAATTGGGTTTCGAAAATATTTTGTTTTAAGTATTATTTAATTAATTATATATATAATATTTTTAAGTTAATTATTATATTAATATTGTTTTAAATTTATTTAATTATAATAATATTAATTTGAAGTTATTTAGTTATAATAACATTGTGTTAAAGTTATAAAATTATATTAATATTATTTTAAGGCTATTTAATTATAGTAGTATTTTTTAAAGTTATTTGTTTATAGTTGATATTTTTTAAAGAATTTATCAAATTGTTAATATTTGGGAAGATTGATTATTTCAAGAATAATTATGGTTTGGAATTAATAATAAGGATTATTAATAAGGTTTGAAAATAAATTATTATTATTTATAAAAATGGTAAAGATAAATTATTATGGTTTATTTAACAATATTTTGGAATTATTAATTATTATTAAGATGTTTAAATTTAATAATTTTCATTTATTTAAATGCTTAGTGTTAATAATTATTATTATAAAATGGTGCTTTGGAGTAAAATATTTTTAATTATTTATAAATGTTTTAGAGACCATGAATAGAGTTGTAAGACTTGGATTTTATAAAGAAGCTTATAAAATGATTTGGAGACGTAAGGAAAATTATTTAAAAGGTGAAGAGTTTTATAAATGGTCGGATATTTGTCAACGGACTTAAGAAACAAGTTTATAGATTTATAAAAGAAATTTTATAAACGGTTTAGAGATTTATAAAGGACTTATAAATGAGTTTTAGAAATGATTAAATGTATAAAAGAAGTTTTATAAATGGTTTGAGAAGTCCTATAAAATGGTTTATAAATGGATTTAGAGAATTATAAGGAGTTTATGAATGATTTTCGAATCAAATAAAAATGGAATCTTTCTTAGTTTGTAAGTATACTTATACCATTGTGATAAGTATATGGATATTTTCTATGTATTGAAAACATAGGAATTGGTGGATATATCTTTGTAAAAGTATTTTTATATAAGTAAATTACAAAGTGATTTAATGAATGAAAGATTTATTAAAAGTGGCTAGTGATTGCTTATTGCTTAACCAATGCTGGTTTTTCCTATAGAATAAATCCTTGATTGAATGCTTGTTATTCGATAGTTAAATAACCGACTATCGAGTTTGGACCCAAAAACGTAACTTTGGAAATATCTAGGAGAAACACGTGAGTTATATGGCACAGTCATCTCTGATGATGCTATACTATGCATATAAATCTCGTTTCGTTCTCCTAGGACAATGATAAGGAAATCCGTCCACTAACGGTTAGGAGGTGATCTCCGATCTTATCTTTGACTATTTATTTCCTAAAGAACCGGGGTTGAGTTTACCGAAAATTATCGAACGTTGTTTTGAAGAGACCGGGATTGGATATGTTATTCGAAAACCACTTCGATCCAACGAATGCGTTTCGAAGTGAAGACATCGGAAAGAGCATGGAATTGAAGATAGAGATGCTAAATGCAAGGGCTAATCGCTACTAATCCTGAGGGTGATTCCAAAATGGATGTAGTAGGAATAGTGCCTTCAGTTTTGTTCATACCCAGAATGGACTTGTATGGATGAATGCTATCAGCACATTGTCATTGGAGGTCAATGAGCATTCTAAGTGTAAATGTTCTTGAAAGGTAATCATAGCATCAAGCCTCATCAACCGGGAAATGACAAAAAAAGGGCATGCACCAGGGCCAAGTGGGTAGTTCCCAAGTAGGCTATGGTCATTCCAAATCCAGATCGGTTATTATCTATTCTTGTATGCTTCGGGGCCCAAGTGGGGTGACAATATTCGGTACTACTAGTCAACTAAAAGTCTAGTCCTGTGTGGCATAGGCACAAGATGTTCTTATCAGACCCTGGTGCATTTATCTAGTGATGTACGTTCGGAAGGTAGTCCCTTACCTTGTCTTAGTATGTAATCCATTCTCCAATACGAGCCTTCAAGTTTTAGTTGTATACCAAATATGTTGGAATGTGAGATGCAAGCATTTCAGCTATATTCATATTTTACCTTGACCCTTAGATATTATTATAATATAAATGGATTTTCTATAGAAAATGTTTTGGTTATCATAAGGTAAAAACTCATCCGTGTGTATGTGCAGCGTGGTCTTACGAGATACCTTTGATTTCAAAGATTTTTGTATAACTTAAAATTCAGTTGGTGTGTATTTTCTCACGCTGGTTTTCCAGACTGAGTCGGGTGTTATTTTATTATAATGCTCGGGTCAGACCGAGCATATTACAGATTAGTTTGGATGCTTGGAACTTCAAGAGATGAGTTGGAGGCCCAGAGACGTATTCATGTAGATGGTTATTTTCTGCTGTATTCATTGTTGTGTTTATCAGCAATTGTGAGGGTAGGTTGTTATAACTGTCCTGGCTAAGATACGTTAGTATACTCTGATTGAGGTTTTGTATATACACATATTACGGTTTTTTGTCTAAAGAGTTGTGGTATGTTATAGGTTATTCGTTCTGCTGTGAGATTCTATGTTGTTTAGTTTTCTCCTTATCTTCTTCCTTCTTTCTTTTTCCCTAATAATTAGATTTTCCGGCATTCGATTGCTTGGCATGTAATACAGTGGACGTATTAATGTCGACTTCCGAGGGTCGAAAATGCAGTTCGGTACAAATAGTGTTTAGATAATTAATTGTTAATTAATGGTATTTAAATGATAATTAATCATTGAAATTAATGATGTTAAGTTAATTAAATGGTTCGATTAATTGGGTTTATGTTAATAAAGTGATTCATTTAAAAATATTTATAAATAATATTTTATAAATAAAGGAGATGATTAATAAAGAATATTTTATTAATATAATAGAAAGGATATATAAATGATATTTAATAAATATAGGAAATGGATTTTAAAGTCTATTAAATTATAAAATAAGTTTAAAGGTTATGGTCCATACAACGATAATCGCTATGGATGCAGTTTTGGAACTAAACAATTTATTTACATTGCAAAAGTTACCTACCTTAGACGTTTGGGAACTCCTTTCAAGTATGATTAGGAAGGATATAAATCAATCTAAGAAGGGTATGGAATTATTAATATATTTTAATAATTATTTAGCAATTGATTTAAGAAAATGGTTTGAATAAGAGAAGAATAAGTGTTTTTGGTTTATAATAAAGAATGTTTTAAATGATAGTTGTTTTTGACCTGATTTAATATGTTTTGAGAAATGTAAGAAATCTTCCTTAGTTTTGTGAATATACTTACCCCATTAATATAAATATATATTTATATTTTCTAAGTATAAAAATATAGGGTTTTGTGAATATACTTATACCGTTGAGATAAGTATATGATTATATTTTCTAAGTATTGAAAATATAGTGTTTGGTGAATATACTTATTCCATTGAGATAAGTATATGGAAATGTTTTCCAAGTATTACATGTGTTTTAATTAATAAAAATATTAATTAAAGAGGCTTAGTGGTTGTTTATGGGCTTAAGCGAGGTTAGTTTCCTATGAAATTAAATTTGTGACGGTGTTGTGTTTTATTTGACAGTTAAATAACCGACTATAAAATCTTAACCTAGTTAATTCTTCTTAATTTTGGTGGTAGGGAAGCAATTCCATATTTAACACTGAAGGATATAACTTTGGAAATATCTAAGAGAAATAGTTGAGTTACATGGCATAGTCACCTTCAATGATGCTGTACAATGCATATAAATCTTGTTATGTTCTCCTAGGGCAAATGATATGGAGATCCATCCACTTGAACGGTTAGGAGGTGATCCTTGCTCCTATATATTGTCTAATTATTTCCAAAGAACCGGAGTTGAGTTTACATGAAAATCATCGATTGGTTCTTGGAGCGATAGATAAGCGGGAGAGTATACTTATATGAGATGACTCGAAAACGTAAAAAACCGTATACATATTTGATGCTTTGGAAGAGGTTCAAGTCTGGTTCGAGATGATGGAATCGAAGATGGAGGTCTTTGAAGTGCAAGGGCTACTTGCTACTAATACTAAAGGTGATTCCAATATGGGTGTAGTAGAAGTAGTGCCTTCAGTTTATTCTTATCCTAAACAACTTGTATAGATGAATTTTGGCACTGCATGGCTGACTGGTGGGCAGTGTTAGCATTCCAAGTGGGAATTACTAAGAGAGGAAAAGGTAAAACGTGACCTCACAAGCCTCACAACCCGATAACAGCTAAAATAAAGGATGTAGCAGAGATAAGTGATTCGCTTCCATTAGGAGCATTATTCTTCAGATCTAGAGTGGATTTTCAGATTTGGTATGCACACAAGGAGTGGGGCCAAGGAGGTGCACGTTGTTTTGGGCCTTGGTCTGGGGGGAATGATGTAATTCGATATGCCTTGTTAAAGGGGTAGTCAGCTCTATGTAGCAGGGATGCAAGATGTTCTTGTTGACCTTGGGTACATTTAATCTAGAGGTGTATTGTGCGTAAGGTAGTCCCTTACCTTGCCATGTTAGAATCCAATCTCTAATATTAGCCCTTATTGTTTTAGTCGTGCCCAACTATGTTGAAATATGAGATGCAAGCATTTCAGCTATTTTATATATTTATTTTCTCCTTAGACATTATTATAATATCATTGGATTTTCTAATAAAATGTTTTGGTTATCGTAAGGTAAAAACCCATTTGTGTTTATGTGTGGCATAGTCTTACGAGATAGCTTTATTTCAAAAAGTTTTATAACATTAAGTAATACATTTGATTGTGTTTCTCATGCTGGCTTTACCAGATTGACCCGGGTATTGTTTTCCTATAATGCTCGGGTCAACCCGAGCATATTTTCCAGATTTAGCTGGACACTTTGGAGCTTCAGCCCAAGCATATTTTCCATATTTAGCTGGACACTTTAGAGCTTTAGGAGACTAGCTGGATCCTCCAAGACATATTTCCGTATTTCTTTATTTCCACTGCATTATTATTGTTCTGTAATTATCAGCAAGTTGCAAGGACATGTTGTTATAACTGTCCAAGCTGATGATTTGATAGTGTTGTACCCTTATTGATGTATGTATATTAAAGTGCAATTTTCTTCTGGTAAAGATCTTTTGTATACTATATGTTACTTGTCACGTTTTATGAGATTCTGTTGTACCCTTTCTTTCTTTCACCCCAATAATCTGTCTTTCTGGCACTTGGATGTTCGACATGTGAATACCATAGATGTATTTGTGTCGATTTCCGAGGATAAAAAAGGCGGGTTGTTACGTGTGGTATCAGAGCTGAAGGTTAAGAGAGAACCTTGGCTTTGGTGGGGTAAACTCATTAGAGATATGGTTAGTAATACCCTAGAATGAGTTTGAGTGTATATATAACAGTGCGTATTTGTTAGTGCTATAAAAATTGTTTTATATTGTGTTGATTGGCCTGTTGAATGGCTTATGAATTCTATACGATACGTCTAATCAATGTTACTGATAGGGGCTTCTAAACACTTGAACAAGACAAACCGGCATGATATTGTTTTAAAATTTGGTAAATGAAATAATTTTACCAAGAATTATATTTCATATATAAAGAAATAATTTCTAAAATTAGTATATAGATTTATGAAGTGTTAGGGAATGATAATATTCAATTATTATCATTATTTGTTTGATTTGGTTGTGCTCAATCAGTTATGAGCAGTTTTGTTTTTCTACATGGGTTAGGAAAGTAGTAATTTTATGGAACACTAAAAACGAACACTTTGTGAATTCAGTTTCACAATTGGACTATAAGGCGTTTGTGACTGATGTTGAGTTAAAATTTAATTTTAATAAGGAATGTTTATTATAATGGTAATAAAAAAGGATATAAGATTTTGAAATAATTTTGAGTAAGAAAGTGAAAATTATATAAGCATGATTTATAAATATGGTTTATAAATAAAAATGGACTTAAACTAAGAATTTGAGAACCAAAATCCCAGTGCTTTTGGAAATAAGTTATTTTTCAAACTTTTGAGAATATGATAATGGTATTATTTGACAGTATTTATGAATATAAATATTTTAAAGAAATTTTAAAAGAATAGGAAGCACCAAACTCACTTTGGCTGCTGGAAAATAATTTCGATGATGACTACAACATCATCAGTGTTCATTTTCAAATTCTATGTAACGGATTGCTACCATAGTTGTTTTTTTTTCAAGTTCTTTGAAAAACAAATCCTGATTTGATATACTAAAGTTATAAGTGTATATTATCATTATTTCAAATTGATTTGAAATGAAAACCCAAGTGTTTAATTCTTACGTTCTTAGTTAAGTGTTATATGGACTCATGTATCCTATGCATTAGGATATGTTAGGTGTACATCTTATTATGATAGGTTGTTGGGTAGTTTCATTTGTTAAAATGAAACGAAATTTTCGGCAATTTTGAATAGTTGTAAACTTCCAGGTTAATATAGAAACTGAAACTAACTGTTATGAAAATGTAAGAAAATAAGTTTTAATAACTTGCAAAATTTGAACGGATAGTAAGTTGAAACCAGTTTTAATTTTTTAAATATTCTGGTTAAGTAAAATAAATTTGATATTGTATATATACTTCTAGAATTTAAAGGGATATTATGTGAATATGAACTTGAGTAAGAAAATGTTAATAAACTTAAGTTTTTATGGAATAATTTTCATAAATTAAAAAGAAATTGGTATATTAATAACCAATAAGAGTAAGTACGTAAGTTTTACGTAGATTGTTTTGTTCGCATAACTGTTCTCGATCCGAGTATACAACTTTGAGTTGACTCACACTGACTTGAATAAGGATTTATCACTCGATTCTTGATAGCGAACACTTGGTGACGGTACTTGGTACCAAAGTTTTCTATCATGGTATACGACTATGCAAGGAGAATAGAGGTTCTTTATCAAGGAGACTGATCAAAGTCCGCACAAGAGACGTCAAGTGAGCGATACTGGTTTAAAAGAGAATTTATGTTTTCGAGTAGGTGATTGAATCAGATATTGCATACGGATGATTTATATACATCATACGGACTTATGAAATGTTAAAGTAATTATGGAGTTTCTTTTCTGGGTTGGATGGGGATGAAATTTCGGAGCCGAAATTATTTTAGGGGGAAAGAATGTAATGACTTGGAATTTTATCGATTTAATTTGGGAATATTTAATTCATTTAAATATTCAAATAATGGATTTAATAATTAAATAGCCTTTTAAATTTATAATTAATGATATAAAATTCATTTTTGGAATCTTTTTTTACAAAAAAAAATATGTAGTTTGATGAAAGACTGAAAATGTGACCGGATACCATTTTCCGGGTTTCGACTTTTTATCGAACTAAAAATTTGTAAAAGTTTGTGATATCTTTTGTTAAGTTTTAAACAACTTTTATAATGTTAAAAGCACTTTTAATAGAAATGTGTAAATTAGTATAATAATAATAATAATTATTATTATTATTATTAGTACTAATGCTGGAAAGATGGATTTGGAATTTTAAGTAAAAGGTACAAAATCAACCTATTATCCTCCATATTATCAAATGAAGTACCAACTCACCCTAATAGCCAACATGTATTACAAACATTAAAAATTGATGTGAAAAACTTGAAATTTGATTTAGTGGTCTTGTGAAGTTTAATTAACTTGTAAATGTTGTCTTACTTGATCTTGAAGTAAGCTAAGTATTTTAGTTATATAAGGAAAGTTCAATCACAAAGACTTATCCCATTCTTTCTTCCTCTATTTTATTTTTATTGCTTCATCAAAGAGAAAAATGGAAGAAACTTTAAATTTCGATTTCAATTTTCAATACTTAACTAGAATTCATTAAAAAGAATGATCTTTGAACTCCATATGAGTAGATCTTCGTTTCTATGCCATTTATCCTAGTGTTCGTTCATGTTTTGGGATGATGGAATGTTTACTGTAAGTTGGGTTGAGATCTAGGGTTGGATATTATAGCAAATAGGGTCATCTGTTGGCAAATTGGAGGTCGAATTGGATTTTAGGATAGGGAGACGCAGTTGGGATGGTAATTTGGGGAGGCTCGGTGGTCAAATAGGAGGTGTGACATTTAGGGGTCGGGCACGGTGGCCTCAGGTCGGGTTTTGATGGGAAGGGTCGAACTGCAGGAAAGGGGTACAGGAGTGATGAGGTGGAGGTGGTGGACGTATCGGCGATGCGGGTGGGTTGATTCGGCGACTAATTTGGTGGTGCACATGCACCACTGTGCACAATTCTTGGTTCCAGGAAGGTTGAAAAGAGGAGAATGGAGAGAGAAGAAGAAGACGAGAAGGAGGCCAAGTTGGGTTGTATTGATTGGTGATGGGCCAAGCCCAGTAGCAAGGGAGGGGTGAGAAATCTTTTATAAATTGTTAATTTAATTTTAAATTAGCGTGTTAGGTTTAAAATTGCATAACTTGCTCGTATGATATCCGTTTTACACATGGATTTTTGCATTGTACTCGTATTGACAAATGTAACATCGTAGTGTAATTTATTGGTAGATATGGAATGTTTAAAAATTATGACATATTGAAAGGAACAAAAATTTAATTACGCTATTTTAAATAATAGCGTCATTAATTATCATACCTAAATTAGTGATATTTATTTGGCCTAATAAAACACTATTAAGTTATATTGGATTGAATAGATTATTATGGATATCTGTAGAGCAGAATAAATCCCCTTCTGAGCTTGCCAAGTAAAATGTTAATTTGTGTAATTAATTAACATATGGATTGATTAATATGGCTTAAATGTGAATTAACTCTTGTTTGTTAATTGTTGAGTACTAGAAGCTTAATAGTCTTGTCGTATTGAATATGATATCAAAATATGAAGCCCTTTGTGATATGAAAGTAAATGGTAGCTTGTTGAAGTATTATTGCAGTCGCTAAGCCTTTGATTTGACCAATGTTTGAAGCTTACTAATTCTTAATTGAAATTGTTTTAAAGTCAACTTTATTTTATTTAATAAGGTTTTAAAGTTAATTATAATTTATTTACAATGATTTTAAGTTAATTTTATTTTATTTAAAAATGTTTCAAATTAATTACTATTTATTAATGATATATTAGTGTTAATTATATTTAATTAAGGTTGCTTTGAATTTGGTTAGATTATTTTAAATAATAAGGTTTAAGCTAGTTCATTATATTTTTTAATGATCGTTTAAACTTAGTAATTATTTATTTAAGATGTTTTTAAGTTAATTTTTTATTTATTTAAATATATTAGTTGATTAGTTATTTTAATAAAAGGGGTTTAATGTTGATTAATTACATTAATCAAAGTGGTTTAATTAGTTAATCAATTAATGAGGTTTAAGTTGATTATTTTGATTTATGAGGCTCTAGTAAATAAATGGTATTTAAAAGGGAATTAATTATTGAAATTAACAATGTTAAGTTAATTAAATGGTTTAATTAATTGGGTTTAAGTTAATAAAGTGATTCATTTAAAAATATTTATAAATAATATTTTATAAATAAAAGAGATGATTTATAAAGGATATTTTATAAAAATAATAGAAAGGATTTATAAATGATATTCTATAAATAAAGAAATGGAGTTTAAAGTCTATTTAAATATAAAACAAGTTTAAAGGTTATGGTCCATACAGCGATAGTTATTATGGATGCAGTTTTGGAACACTATGATTTCTTTACATTTGAATAGTTATCTACCTTAGACATTTGGGAAATCCTTTCAAGTACCATTAGGAAGGATATAAAATCAATTTAAGAAGGGTTTGGAATTATTAACATATTTTAATAATTATTTAGTAATTGATTTATGAAAATGGTTTGAATAAGAGGAGAATAAGTGTTAATGTTTTAAATGATAATTGTTTTTGACCCGATTTAATATGTTTTGAGAAAAGTAAGAAATCTTCCTTTGTGAATATACTTACCCCATTAAGATAAGTATATAGTTATATTTTCTAAATATCGAAAATATAGTGTTTTGTGAATATACTTATACCATTGAGATAATTATATGATTATATTTTCTAAGTATTGAAAATATAGTGTTTGGTGAATATACCTATTCCGTTTAGATAAATATATAGAAATGTTTTTCAAGTATTTACAAGTGTTTTAATTAATAAAAATATTAATTAAAGAGGCTTAGTGGTTGTTTATAGGCTTAAGCGAGTTTAGTTTCCTATGTAATTAAATCTGTAATGGTGTTGTTGTTTTATTTGATAGTTAAACAACCGACTATATAACCTTAGCCTAATTAGTCCTTCTTAATTTTGGTGATAGGGAAGTAATTCCCTACTTAACACCAAAGGGTATAACGCTGGAAATATCTAGGATAAATCCTTGAGTTATATGGCACGGTCATCTTTAATGATCCTATACTATGCAAATCTTGTTATGTTCTCCTAGGGCAAATGATAGGGAGATCCGTCCACTTAAACAGTTAAGGGGTGATCCTCGCTCTTATGTATTATCTGATTATTTCCAAAAGAACCGGAGTTGAGTTTACCGGAAAATCGTCGATTGGTTCTTGGAGCGATCGGTAAGTGGGAGAGTGTACTTATATGAGATGACTCAAAACCATAACCACTCCAAAACCATATATGTATTCAATGCTTTTGAAAAGGTTCAAGTTTAGTTCGAGATATTGGAATCGAAGATGGAGCTCTTTGAAGTGCAAGGGCTACTTGCTACTAATCTTGATGGTGTTTCTAATATGGATGTAGTAGAAGTAGTGCCTTCGATTTGTTCATATTCTGAACAACTTATATGAGTGAATGTTGCCATTGCATAGCTGCCTGGAGGGCAGTGTTAACATTCCACGTGGGAATTACTAAGAGAGAAAAACGTAAAATGTGGCTCACAAGCCTTATAACTCGGTAATGACTAAAACAAAGGATGCGGTGGAGCTATGTGGTTCGCTACCATTAGGAGCATTATTCCTGAGATTTAGAGTGGATTTTCAGATTTGTTACACGCGCGAGGAGTGGGGCTAAAAAAGGTGCACATTGTTTTGGGCCTTGATCCCGAGGGAATGATGTAATCTAATATTCCATGTTAATGGGGCAGCCGACTCTATGTAGTAGGAGTGCAAGATGTTCTTGTTGACCTCGGGTACATTTTATCTAGAGGTGTACTGTACAGAATTCAATCTCCAACACGAGCCCTTACGGTTTTAGTTATGCCCAACTATGTTCAAATGTGAGATGCAAGCATTTCTGCTATTTTATATTATTTTCTCCTTAGATATTGTTATAATATCATTAAATTTTCTAATAAAATGTTTTGGTTATCGTATGGTAAAAACCCATCCGTGTTTATGTGCGGCATGGTCTTACGAGATACCTTTGTTTCAAAAGGTTTTATATCATAACTAATCCATTTGATTGTGTTACTGACGTTGGAGTACCAGACTGACACGGACGTTGTTTTTCTATAATGCCCAGGTCAACACGAGCTTATTTTCCAGATTTAGCTGGATGCTTTGGAGCTTTGGAGCTTTAGGAGACGAGTTAGATCCTCCAAGATGCATTTCGGTATTTTTTCATTTCCGCTACATTGTTATTATTCTGTAATTATCATCAAGTTGTAAGGACGGATTGTTATAATTATCCACGCTGATGATTTGATAGTGTTATACATTGATTGATGTATTTGTATTAAAGTTCATTTTTATTTTGGTAAAGATCATTTGTATATTATATGTTACTCGTCACATTTAGTTAGATTTTATTCAATCCTTTCTTTCTTTCGTCCCAATAATCTGTCTTTCCAGCACTTGGATATTCAGCATGTGAATACCGTGGATGTATTAGTGTCGGCTTCTAAGGTTCGAAAATGTGGGTTGTTACACTACCGGCTTCACTCTTGATCGAGGGATGGTGTGAGATGAAAATATAAAAGTTGTGATATGGGACTTGGTTTCCATATGTGATCGTCCTCATTATTATTGAATGACCAAATTTGTCGATTCATTCTTGAAGAGACTGGGATCTGTAATTTTTTACTTATCAAAAAACACTTCAAGACCGAGATATGTGTTCATTCTCATGGTGGTGGATATATTCGAGATGATGGAATTCATGTGTAGTTTCGACATCTTTTCGAGATGTGGAAATCCAATTTTAGATTCGTGTTCTGTTCGAGTGATTAAGACTCGTGTGAAAGATGTCGAACGTAACGTCGACATTGAAAATGGCTAAAGATGGAGTAGGATGCGTGACCAAGGGTTTAGCTGACCCATGTTAGGCTGTTATCAACTCCATATCTAGAGATACTTATCAATTGTTTGCCGGCAGGATTTGATGATATGTGGTTCACGTTGTTCATGTTTATGTTCAGACGATGGGCCTTTTGTGTTTACCTTATGGTATATTTTATCTAGAGATATACGGCGTTCGGAATGTGATTTTTGATCCTTGTGCATGGAGTCCGGATTTGGCTTCTCCGAAGAGATCTCCGCAGAAAATCCTTTATGTGAACGTTCCTTATCGGTTTTGATTCTACCCTAAATATACTGCTGAATGTAACTAATGTAACCATTCTAGCTATGTTATAATATTTATATTCCTTACCCTATACATTATTTAATATATTACCTTACGTATTTATTAGATGGTGGTTCTTTTAAGGGAATAACCATTATGGCGTTCCATGCGGTCTCAAAAGCACTGTTATATGTTGGCTACATATTTCTTAATTTTCTCATACCAGACTTATGTTTGAAGCTTGGTTTTGTTTTCCCTAAATTCATTGTATGCTCTTTCGAGTAGTCTAGGAAAGGTAAGTTTTTCGTTGATGTTCTTTGGAGCCCGAGAAGAAGAGCTGGATGTTTCACCTACCGTAGTATTCATATTTCTGCTACATTACTATTTAATCTATCAACATTTGTGTGGACATGTTGTTATAACTGTCCAGGCAGATAATAGTATTTACAACTTCGAAATTTCTGTATCGGAGTAACCCTTTATACTGTTCCTTTGATCTTATGTATTATCATTCCGCTAGTGAGATTCTGATATTGTATTCTCTTCTCTCTTGTTTAATTTCATTCTTGTTTTATTTTACTCTAACAATTCCTCTTTCCAGCACTTGGGTGCTCGGTACATGAATATCGTGGATTTATTAATGTCGATATTCGGGGGTCGAAAAGGTAGGTCACTGCATGCTCCATACCGATTTAAAAAGTCTGAACTAAATATAAAATAGCAGCAACTTTTTGCAATAAAATGATTAAACAATAATATTGAGATATGGAAATACACAAAGCAATGCAAAGTTTGTCACTTAAACCATGGGTATCAACATAGCATGATAAGAGAATATGCAACACCATTCACAAACTAATACACATACACACAATGCACATATATATAAATTAATGTTCATGCAATCACAGAACATTGCAATAAACAGAGAGCCAACAGAACACACGCGGACACCCACTGACACACACACACACACATGCTGAAAACACACACATGCACAGTGCCATGAACCTGTACACACTAAAGTACACTCGCAAAAAAAATGAGGCACAACAACTCTACACTAGTCGGCCGGTCCATCATCACCGATCGACCAGCGACAAGTCGAAATCATGACCTACTGCTGTGCTTAGATGAGCTTGATGAACAAATTTAGATCATCAATAGCTCAATTCTTGGTTGCTCCATTTACAAATACACATCATTAACAACTATTTGCAATTCTAATTCAATGGAATACATGTAAATATTAATTGATTAAACATAGGTTTTTTGAGAATAAACTCACCTATATATACTTGGCCTTGGGCCTTGTTATTAAAGTGAGTAAACATACTTGCTTTATTTTCTTTTATTTATAATCAAAATTCTATTTAATTTAAATAAATACCAAACTAATACATTTACTTCAGTTATCTCACTTTTATAAAATTTATTTTCCATATTACAGCTTATTTTAAAACTTAAATATTATGATTTCATGATTTAAATTCTTCTATTAAATAAAGTTAGATTCTAATTAATTTAAATAAATACAAATTCCATTTCAAGTTCCAAACCAACATTATATTTCAATTATGTTTCTTTTATAAAATTTTATTTCCATATTTTTAACTTATTTAATTTCAAATACACAATATTCTTACTTTAAGCCCAAAATTAAATAATTTCCAAACTAATTTGTTAATTTTGATTCCTAATTCCAATTTAATTAATTAAATTACTATTATTAACTTAAATTAATTATTACATAAAAACCAGCTGTTACATACTCCCCCCTTAATAATATTGCGTCCTCGTAATTTCTCATAAGGAGAATCCATGACGAAATAATTATACCAATTCAATTATATTATTTTCACTTTATTTTGAATATCAAAACATTAATTCAAAATGAAAGTGCTTTATAAAGTCTCAAAATTCTTTATTTGAATGAATTTCTTTTCAAACAGCATATATATTACATATTTTCTTCCAAAATTCTATTTTATTGTAATACAAGCACAATCTAAATCAAATTCTCCATTAAATAATTTTTAAAATGTTTTAACAAAATCAAAAATTTCCTCAATTAATTTCTACTAAAATTTCCTTTAAATCAAATCTAGAAAGAAATTCTGAATTTGTTTTCAAAATTTAACATTTCAAAAGTAATTCTATATCACTTTACAAAAATAATTTACTTAATTTCTGATTTAGAACATTCAACTCTATTCCAAAATATTTTTATCTTACACAAATTATTTATATCTTTCTAAATCATCATGTCCAAATATCTCGGCCAAGCGTTTAAGAATTTCTATAGAATACATGTGCACCCATATCGACCAAAACTCTTAACACACTCAACGGACAAGTTAACACACTTTTCATTTCTAAAAATATTTATATGTATACTACTCAGCTAACCATTTCTAAAGCAACTTATAATATTAAACAAACTCTGTTTATATTTATTTATAATAAGTATCAACCGAATAATTAAATTCATTTCATAACTTTGATAATTATACCCAAATCCCAATATTAGATTCAATTCCTATAATTTCAAATTATCAGCTAAACATAAGAGTCTAAATAAAGGTACTAAGTGGAAACTTATAATTTTGGTGTGCACTCTGATAAAAACAAATCAGAACTCAAATACAATATCCCACCCAGACATTACAATGCAATATTAAACCATCCAAAATTATAAATACAAATACTAATGGTTTGACTAACTCCTTTTGTAATGGCCCGCCTTTTCGACCCTTAGAAATCGAAAGTAATACATCCATGGTATTCACGTGCCAAATATACAAGTGTCGAAAAGATAAATTATTAGGGTGCAAGAAATAGAAGACAGAATAGAATCTCACAGCATGACAAGAAGATATATAATATACACAAGATCTTTACAAAAAGAAATCATCTTTATTATCCATACACAACACAAATCAAAATGCACTAACCTATTGTCAGCCCTGGACAGTTATAACAATCTACCCTTAAAATTTCGGATAAATACAGATAAAAATCAAGAACAACAAAACAACGAAAGAATATAATATGTGAATACGTCTTGGATAATCCAGCTCATCTCCTGACTGAAATCTCTAAAGAATCCAGATAAATCTGAAAAAATATACTTGGCCTAACCTGAGCATTATAAGAAAAATAACGCCCGGATCAATCTAGTAAACCAGCATGAGAAACAAACCTCGGTTGAATTTTGATGTTATAAAAATCTTTTGAAAATAAAGGTACGTCATAAGACTGCGCCGCACATAAACACATAAAGGTTTTCACCTTACGGTAACTAAGACATTTCATAGGAAATCTTCTGATATTATAATAGTGTCTAAGGTTTAAAATAAATATCGAATATAGTTGAAATTATTACATTAATTAAATTCCATCATAATAGGTATACAATCAAGTCCAAAGGCTCGTATTGGAAAATGGATTCCAACTATGAAAGGGTAAGGGTCTACCCACCGAATCAGTACACCTTTAGATAAAATGTATTGGAGGCTACACCACGATGCACCTCTACTACTCAGGACCGATCCTACCCCTTACTGGATAGCGCCAAATATGATCACCTCTAGATTGATAAACAACCCTAACGAGCCCCAAAGCATACATAGATATCGGCTATAAATAAGGGATGATCATATCCTAATGAGCGACCCACTTAGCACTGCCGTGCGTCCCTGCTTTAGTCATTTATTGGGTGTGTGGTTGGAGGTTATGCTTTACCTTTTGAAAAGCAAGCCCACTTGGAATGCTAACACTGCCCTCTATGCAGAAATGCAATGCCATCATTCATCATACAAGTTCGTTCTAGATCTAAACGAAACTGAAGGCACTAATTCTATTACATCCACTTTGGAATCACCCTCAGGATTTATAGCAAGTAGGCCTTGTACATTAAAAGACTCCATCTTAAAAACCATCATCAAGATGTATTTCATTCGAATGCTTATGCCAGTTCGAAGTGGTTTTCAGATAAAATATCCAACCCCAGTCTCCCAGAACTGACAACGATGGTTTAAAAACTAACCAAGTTTGATAGATGGTTATATAACGATCAAATAAAACAACAATCACATCAGGGATTTAATTCCATAGGGAAAACCAACATTGGTTAAGTACATAAGCAACCACTAACCTCTTTAATTAATCCTTTCATTAATTAAAGTCATTTTGTATATACTTGTAACAAAATACTTTTAGAAAGGTATATTCACAAACCCTTTTTACTACTTACAATACTTGAAAGTATATCCATATACTTATCTCAAAAGTATAAGTATATTCACAAAAACACTAAACCTACACTACTTAGCAAATGTATTTATATACTTATCTCGACGGTATAAGTATATTTACAAAAACTGAGAAAGATTTCCTATTTGGTATTGAGTATGGAAAGATGTTCCATACCACGATAATTATTTAAAAATCATTTTTGGAAATCTATCCACTTTCATTTATAAAGTCTTTGTTAAATGTTTATAAATCACTTTATTATTTATAAATACAATTAGTCAGATAAAGATTAAATTTAAACATCATAAATGAATAATAAATTACTTTTCAAAAACACTAGTAACAAAATCAATTTTCCTTTAGAACATCATTAATAAAGTAAATATTTTACTCCAAATAATTTATTAATATAATGATTAATAACTTCAAAACATTCTTCAATAAATAATAACAATTATTTACTTTAAAACATTATAAATAAATAATAATTATTTACTTCAAAAAATTATTACATAATAATTATTATTAACTACTAAACATTATTAATAAATAATTATTATTAACTTCAAAACATTATAAAGATATTAATTAATAATTTCAAACATTACTAATAATATAATAATAATTAATCTTTAAACATTATTATATAAATAACAATTAACTTCCAAAAATTATTAATAAATAATTATTATTATTTCCAAATCATTTTTAATTATTTAAATAAATGACTTTTCACAATATTAAAATATTAATGAATAACTTGAAAACAATATTGAATATAAATAAACAACTTTTAAAACATTTTTAAACAATAGTTAAACAACTTTAGATCATTATTAATTAATGGTTAAACAACTTTAAAACATTTCTAAATGATTTAGAAAAGCTAAACAAAACAGGGTTGGGGTAAAATAGAAGATAAAATTCCATTTAAATAAAATATTCCAAGAAATCCGAAAATCAGATTTAAAATCATTCTCTAACCAAAACCATTTTTTATCCCAATGGAAATTAATAGTATTTCAAAATATTAAATTTGAGGCCAATAGCCACCAAAACACTTAACCAATGTTGTTATTTATTTTTATCCCTACAGGGTTAAGTTTGAACATATAACAATGCCATTTCTAATAGGCCCAAACAATTAGGTTTGATATTTAATAATTTATAAAATAGGAATATTATTGAAAATAAATCAATAGTGAGGAATGCTGTTGGATCCTCTACAAATTATTTGTACGTCAGATAAATTCCCTACAAATGATTTCATATATTGACCATTTTTAAAATAACAATTCATCAAAGCCAAACAATCAACCAATTAAAACATCCAAGCATAGAACCAATATTTTAAACCAACACAACAGGTATAACTTATCTACTATATATCATACTGATAAACCAAAAAGGTGAGTTAAACTCACCAAAATTCCTGTTATTTCCGAAGTATTCTAGTTCCGTCTAGCATTCGATTTTAACTTGAAATTCTACAAGCTCAAATCTCTACCAATCTAATTCCAGAATGTAGCTAAGGTAATTATGAATCCAACGCGATTGACCACGTTCGATTTGGACCTTGTATGACAAAGATGCAGATTATAAGTTGTCGAGTTTAAAATTATAAATTAAATCACTAATTATAATTTTAACCCCTGATTAACCTTAATCACCTTGCTTAAACAACTCTAATCCACTATTGATCAATTCTAGGCCGCTAATACCCAAACTCGGTGCCTTCGCGTTTCCACCAACCGCCGTTGTCACGCGCCTCCATCTGCCTCCGCGACCTCACTAGAGCCAGCCCCAGCTACAACGAACCCATAGCCACTGACCTTGACCCTTACGAAGCCGCCACCGCCAAGAAACTTAATAAATATGATCACAGTCGAACTCAGATTCCGGCCACCCTATTTTGATCTAGGATGATTCAATCGTCCACTTTACTCTCCATACCATGCCGAACATTTTTCTGGTTGGAACCTTTGCCTAAATCGGCCCCTAGTGGCGCCTAGGGGCAAAGCCCGTTGGATAAAGGTAAGAAAAATGGCGGCTAAGGTTAAAAATCTCGTTTGGGAAAAAGAATGAGGTTACGGGTCTTATATATAGAATTCTATCAGACACTATTCATGCCCAAAAATACACAAATTCCAATCGAGGCGTGCTCCCTGGTAGTCCTAGCCAATGTAACGACCCCACCGTTATGCCCAGCTTAGCAAAGAACATTACAAATAATGTCGTCTGCTAATCCGAAGAATACGGCTGGTTAAGGATGATCGAATGTGAATATATCTTTATACTAACACTAACACGTCTTATTTACCTTTTTGAGGATCTAAACTAAAATTTAGACGTGTACAGTATTAATACAAAGTAATAAACACACCGATTAAAGATATTTATAACAGTATATAATATAGATTAATCAGAATCAGAGTCATAGATCACAGTGGAATAATATACATCATCGTATACATAATAAAATATGAGTCTACAAAATATGAGTACTAGATCCATATAAATATATACATCATATCCAAAATCTTATATCAGGTACAAAGTCACTACTATATAATATAGATGACATATACCCCTAACTGTCAATATATAAAAGTATGAAATAAACTAAAACTATCAAAATAGTCTACTTCAATGCTAACCCAAAATCCAAAGGTCAATGGGTCCCTTTATCTATAAAGTCTTTGCCTGACCCGAGTATTAAAATAATAAACGGGTCAGACTATATCAAAATAATAGGTGAGATACTATTATCATAACTTTATGACTTAAAATAATAAGCCATATAAAATATGCCGAACAAGCAATTATACTAAGCCATATTAATTAAATTCACTATATAAATCCATAAATGATTTAAGTCTAGAATAAGTCATTTCAAAATATGCCTAATACCTAAAAATTCAAAAAGGCATATCAAACCAATAAATATAGATCTTAAAATTCTAACTCAATAATAACCAAATAAGTCATAAATAAAATATGTCCAAAAAATATTCAAATAAGGCATATTTAACAAATCACCATTTCACAAATACATATCGAGTCTCAATAGACTATCATCTCAAAATATGGTGATAACCAATTTAAAATTCCTCGGAGCCATAAAGGATACATAATATCCATACTAAAAATCTCTGAAGAAATAATCATCAATAATGAAATAATAATGGTAGTTATCTATCAGTTTAATACAGTAACACGAAATCTACCGAAAGAGACCCGCTATATTGAAAGGAAGCCTTCCAAAAGAGACTGCAGATTAGTACGCCGCTCAAAGAAAAGAGCAGCCGTGTACCTAATCTGTCCTATGCAAATTTACCTTCGGAAAGAGGTAAACATTGTCTAACTGTATATAAAACAAAATAAACTGATACGTTGTAGTATCTATAGACTACAATGCATGTAAAAATCTGCCTTCCAAAAGAGACAGCCATATTTACACCATAACAGATCTTCCGAAAGAGATCTGCCTACCCAAATTTAAAAATGTATCGATTCTCAGATCGATAAAAAAATGAGTTATCATTTCTTAGGGATTTATTGGTCTGAAATCCGAACACCCTAAGATAATAGAACTCTAAGTGTTAATTACTGTCACTTCAGTAATTACAAGAATTTAGCTAAATGTCCCATACCAAAAAGTAAATTCAAGTATTTACTAAAAGCCAGTAATTTCCACTCAAACACTATTTAACAAATTATAATAATAATCGAAAGAATTGTATAAAGTGTCCCATACCACCCAACAATTCTATCGTTTATTAAAATTTTGTTTCATAGAAAAGCACGAAATTCAATAGAAACACAAGTAAAGCATTTATTGTTCGAAATCAATGTTTCCAAAACGTCATCAAAGAAATACCAAAATGGTATATAATTAGCCAAAGGCTAAACACAATTAAAGCCAACAATAGTTTATAGGTAGAAGGTAATTAATACAATTTTATCATATAGCAAAAGATTTCCATAATAATTTATCTACAATTCACATTTAAACTTCTCGCCTTTGTTGATCCATAATAAATAAAATAAAAGACTTTTAAATTAGTTTTTATATATATCAAGATATAATTTTTTCAAAATCACTTTTAAATCCTTAAATTCATTTTAAAGAAGAGTTGCTTATTTACAAAGGCTTTTGAACTCTTTTAAAATCTTGTAAAACTCTTTTATAACAAATTGCTCGGAATTAAAATTATTACTTTCATCATTACTTATATAAATATTACTATATTTTATCTTCTGTCTCTAAAAAATTTCCAAAATTTTAATATACTTATGATAGTAAATTTTTCTAAAACATTTTATAAATAAATATTATTCATTTTAAAAAGTTTTGAATAGAAATTTTGGAATAAGAAATAAGTTAAAAATAAAATATACTTTAATCATATTTTCTATAAACAAAATTCCAATAAGGATCAAATTGGATAAAATCTTATTTTTGAAATTCATTTAGAAACATTTAAATAATTTAAACCATAAATCCATCAAAATGCAACTTTTAGAGCCAACGACGCTCTATAAAATATCATTTCATAATATGAATTTATTTATCAATCCGAGTTGCTTTCCAGCAAACTCCGATCATATAACAATGTATGCAATTTCAACCATCGACACAAACTTGCGGTAATAATATAGTTTTAACATGCAACTTCATTTCAATCATATAATTCATTTTTCAATTATCGCTTCAATCCAATATTTTAAACTCATATTTCAACCAATTCATCCATCGAATAAATTGAACTCGTAGTATGCAATTTATTTTATAATTTCATCTAGTCGCTATTAAAATTTAATGCAATTTATAAGCAATTCAATCATTCACTATCAATGTTGGGAGAGCCATCGCCAACGATCCAAGGGCACCACCGAACCAATTCGTCACTGGACCGAGACCACCGGATCCATACCAAACCCCAACTCACCTACCACCAAACCATCTCCTTTCCATGCCCCTGCCGAACCAACGAACTACCGAACCAGAGCCTCTCCAATGACTACCGAACCAACCAACTACCGGACCAGAGCCTCTCCAATGACTACCGAACCAACCAACTACCGGACCAGAGCCTCTCCAATGACTACCGGACCAACCAATTACCGGACCAGAGCCTCTCCAATGACTACCGGACCAACCAACTACCGGACCAGAGCCTCTCTAATGACTACCGGACCAACCAACTACCGGACCAGAGCCTCTCCAATGACTACCGAACCAACCAACTACCGGACCAAAGCCTCTCCAACAACTACCGGACCGAACATTACCGAACTAACCCTGCCAGGCCAAATTGCATCAGCCCAGGCCCACCAGCAGCTATATACATCCAAGACCCCTACCCCCAACCTCACTCTATAAATAGAGGGGCAAGGGTACAACAATGAGGGACAAGTTTGAGAGCTTAAGCACGGATAGAACTTTCAAACAACTTTCATATACTTATATCAAAGCTTTGTACTTGTAATTTGAATAAAAAAGGAGAATAACATATAAAGTGGACGTAGGCACATTCTGGCCGAACCACTATAAATCTGCGTGTCTTTTACAGTTTAGTCCCTGCTTTTTATATATTTGCATAAATCACCCAAATCACTAAGAACAACATAAAATCAATTAAATCATACGACTTGGAGGTGTTTGTCCATTTTTTGTGCAAACATTTTTGGTGCTTTAACTGAGAACGAGAAGCTCGAAGCTTCAGCTTCTCCCACTTAACCTTCTTCCTAACAGCGTCGTTCATTGCTTCGAAAACATGCCTCCAAGGCAGAAGAAAGACGTTAACAAAGGAAAGAACATCGCAACCAGTAGTCTTCCAGATCCAGTGGTCATAGATCAAGTAAATCGTCCCCTTCCAGCAGCCGTACCAAATCAAGGTCAGGCAAATCCGACAACCCCTGCCACAGAGCAGCCGGCAGAAATTACTAGGGCAGATCTAGACAGGGTTATGGCTGAAGTGACTAACCGCTTCACATCCCAGCAGGAAACCTTGGTGGACCAACTCATGTCACGCTTAAGGGATGCTGAAGAGTCCAACCGCAACACTGAATCATGGGGTGAATCCCAGTCTAGAGGATCTCAGAGACAACAAAGATCTTCCTTCTTCGAAGGAGCTAACGACAGAAGCGGCCATGGTAGGAGTCGAGACCGAGCTCAGCCCGAAGTTAGACCTGAGGAAACGCTTGGAACCGAATCCAACGGGGGAGGTACCGGGCGGAGGTCAACTGTAGCTGAGCCTGTCGTACTGCCTAACCACGGCAACACCAGTGAACGGGGCCGAGCTAGAGTCCAGCCCGAAGTTGGACCCGAGGAAGTGCTTAGATCAGAACCCAGCAGGGGAAGATCAAGACAATAGCTAACTGTAGCTGAACCTAGCATGCTCCCAGAAGATCAAAGACAGCCACTGGAAAATATCAGGAATGATAGACGATACCATCCCTACAGGTCATCTGGACGGAATCAGTCCCACAGAGCAGAACCAAACTCATTTCTATCTGCTCCAAATTCTGATGAAAGGATGGCACGCTTGTTCAGAGAGTGCGTCCAACGGGATCAAAGAGATCGAGGGATAGGCGCTAGGGTAACCAGCCCCTTCGCCCGCAATATCGAAATCGCCATCACCCCCCGGGAATGGAAGATGCCAACAATGGAACCTTACAAAGGAACCTCTGACCCCGTTGTACACTTATCGAGATACACACAGCATATGCTCATGAGTGGAGCAACAGAGGGAGTACTGTGCAAATGCTTCCCACTATTCTTAGCAGATCTAGCTACCTCCTGGTTCTGTCATCTACCCCAAGGATCCATCAGCTCGTGGGAGATGCTGAAAGAAAAGTTTATCAGCCAGTTTCGCATTCATGTGGAACAACCCAAGGACGCTTATTCCTTATCCAGTATCAAACAGAAACCTGGAGAGAAGCTGCAGCAATACCTAACCCAATTCAATGCCGCAGCGGCCGCAGTCCAAGATGCCGATGAGAAGCTTATCTTAATGGCCCTCTGTAGTGGTGTGCATCCGGATACTAAATTTTCTAGAAGATTGACAAAAGAAAAACTAGCTACTTTACCCGATTTCTTCCATGAAGCTGGAAAATATATGAGACTTGAAGACGCTGCCACTGAGGGACAATCAGGGCAACAAAATAAGGCAGCTCACGGCAACACGCCCGCTGTAGCAAAGGACGTTCGAAGATATGACTCTAGGGATAATGCTGGGGGCAAGAAGGGAGAAAAGCGTCTATATCGGCCAGGACCGAGATTTGACGCTTACACCCCTCTGAATGAAACGATCGAAAACATCTTCCTGGCCACTCAAGATGAAGTTAAATACAAACGCCCCCCGCACAAGAAGGAATCAGATAACGCGATTAAGTCTGGAAAATTCTGCCGCTTCCACGAATCCCATGGGCATGATACCAATGAATGCCATCATCTTCGGGACTTGATTAAAGAACACATTAGAAGAAGGAGATTGGAACGCTATGTAAAAGGTCAGAACAGGACCCCAGTTCCTGCCAATGAGAACCCGAGGCTACCCTCCCCAGGAATAGGCAGAGGAAATCACAACACCAGCGGCTCCAGTCAAGAGAAGATAGTGGTCCATACCATCTCGGGAGGACCACACATCGCCGACAGAAGCTGGGCAGAGATGGAAAGATATGGAAAGTCACTTAGAAACAATGAAGGCTGTGTTAACTCTGTTATAGAAGAACACCACCTGAAGCGGAAAGAGAGTGATGACATCACATTCAATAGGCGTGACCTAGAGGGAAGGCAGTACCCTCACATGGATCCCATGGTTATCTCTGCCCGGCTCGGTCCAGCCGAAGTTTTCCGAATTCTAGTAGACACTGGAAGCTCAGTAAATATTCTATTCAAGCATGCATTCGACAAAATGAAACTATCAATAAAGGATGTTTCTCCCTGCCATAAACCACTACACGGTTTCACTGGAGATGCGAAGATGCCCCTCGGACAACTGGACCTCTTTGTTGAAATTGGAAGTCATCCCCGCTCCGTTGTGCGGAAACAGACATTTGTTTTTGAGAAAGACGGGTGTGTAGCGTGTCACTACACAGCCGATTAGAAGCATATATATATATAATAATATTTCGATCAACAGGCCTGATCGATGGCGCGTAGCATTAGCACAGTAATCATACTAACCACAAATAAAGGCAAGATAGAGCAAGAGTAAAAGTAAGGACAGCAATACAACAAACCAAAAAACCAACAAGAACAAAAAGGTCTCGAGTGCTTCAGAATCTACCAGCTACGGCCACGGTTGCTGACCCGCGGGAAACGCCGAGCTGCTCCCTTGAGATTCGGTCGGAGAAGAGCTCCTCTGAGGAAGGCGGAGCCTAAAGGGGGCGGAGAAGCTCTGACCTGTAATGGAGCTGAACATGGAAGTTATGCGTCTACATATACCTTCAAAGCGGATTCTAGATTTATTAAACACGATTGAATTACGTTCTTTCCATATACCCCAACAGAAGAGGGCGATAAAAACATCGAGGTGGAGATTGGGAGGGTTGTATTGCCAATGATCGAAGATGGTAGGTGGAACAGGGATATAGCCCAGGAGATGGGCGCTGGAAGCAACCCAGATAGCATAAGCAAAGTCGCATTCTTGGAACAAGTGAGGAATATCTTCAATGTGATTAGAGCAAAAGACACAGAGCGGGTCAACCGGAATATGCAAGCGAAGGAGTCTCTCTTTGGTGTTGATTCGATCGTGCGCCAAACACCACTGGAAGAAGGCAATACGAGGAGGGAGCGGACATTTCCAAAGCCTAGGGAAGGCAAAGAAGCGACCCGGGTTGTTGAGGAGGGAATAACAGGAGGCGACCGAGAAGCCTTTGGCAGGAGCGGGGGCCCAGACAACACGATCCGGTAGGGTGGAGAGCTGAATAGATTGAAGAAGATTTGAGGCATAGATAAGGTCGGAAAAAGTGTCAGAGTCGAATAGAGATGGGGGCAAAGGAAGTCAGGACCGGAATTGACACAGTCCCTGACCGAGATGGAAGGGGAGCACGAGTAAGAGAATAGATGGGGTAGGGATTTGGCAAGGGGTGGATGATTATGCCAAATATCATGCCAAAAAACGCTATTGACGCCATTTTCGATGGACACATGAAAAAGGAGTCTGACACGGGGTAGGGTTTGGAGCACACCGACCCAGAACGGGGAAGGCTTACTACGCGGAGGGAAGTGAAGGACGAGATGGCGGTTGGAATGATAATGAAGCGAGAGGATCCAATCTTTCCAGAGAGAGTTACCGAGGGTAAGAAATCTCCAGAGCCATTTCGTGAGGAGCGCGAAGTTAAAGGCAGCGAGGTTCGTGATACCAAGACCACCATGATTTTGATGTAAACAGGCAGTTCTCCAGTTGACAAGTCTTTTGACGCCACCACCATTCCAGAGAAAGGTACTGCGGATAGAGTCGATTTTGATGATCACCCAGGAAGGAAGTTTGTGGAAAGACATCCAGTAGGATGGGATGGCAGAAAGGACAGATTTGACGAGGACAAGGCGACCGTCTGCTGAGAGGGAATGGGCCTTCCAACTTAGGAGTCTCGATTCAATTCTGGAGATAAGGGGGGACCAGTCAGATCGAAACAGACATTTGTGCTGATAGAAAACAACTCGGCCTGCAACGCCTTCTTAGGAAGGCCAGCCTTGTCTGACTTCCAAATTGTCCTGGCCCCATGGTGCCTAAAGATGAAATTTCCAATGGATAATGGAGTAGGGGAAGTAGAGGGAGACCAGGACGTTGCTCGAGACTGCTATGTAACTGAACTTCGCAACAACCACAGGAAGGATAAAGGGAAGAGTGTAGAGGTTGCCCTCTGCACAAAAAGTTTGGAAGCATAGCAACTAAAGAAAGCCCCTCCTCTTCAATATACCAGCGACCCTTTCAATGAATTAGACCCCAGGGACAAAGAGGAGGAGGCCACCGCCGAGCCTGCAGAGGCTATGGAATTTGTATCTATAGACAAACTCGACTCGAGTAGACTATTGAAAATCGGTTCCCAACTAAAAGCAGAGTTGAAGGAACAACTCATTGACTTTCTCCGCCACAACTTGGATGTATTTGCATGGTCACATGCTGACATGACCGGAATCTCCCCTGACATAGCATGCCACGTACTAAACATTGATCCTACCAAGGCGCCCGTAAAACAAAGAAAGAGAAGTATGGGGGCAGAACGATCAGCAGCCCTCGATGAAGAAGTAAAGAATCTAATTGCCAATGACTTCATACGAGAAGCCATCTACCCAGAGTGGATCGCCAACCCGGTGCTGGTAAAGAAGGCTAATGGGAAGTGGCGAACATGCATTGACTTCTCCAACTTAAATGACGTCTTCCCGAAGGACTGCTTCCCACTTCCCCGAATCGATCAACTTGTAGACAGCACAGCCGGGCACGAACTCTTATCTTTTATGGACGCATACTTAGGATACAACCAAATTCCCATGCATGTTCCCGATCAGGACCACACTAGTTTCATCACTGACCGGGGATTGTACTACTACAAGGTAATTCCTTTTGGACTCAAAAACGCAGGAGCCACCTACCAGTGCCTCGTCAACAAGATGTTTGCAGGGCTAATAGGACAAACTATGGAAGTGTATGTGGATGACATGCTGGTAAAGTCAAGGAAAGCCGACGATCATGTAAGCCACCTGGGCGAGATGTTTCGAGTACTTCGCCAATATGGAATGAAACTTAATCCTCTAAAATGCTCCTTCGGAGTATCATCAGGAAAGTTCTTGGGATTCATCGTCCATGCCAGAGGGATTGAAGCAAACCCTGAACAAGTCCAAGCTCTAAAAGATATCAAAATACCTTCCACTCGAAAGGAAATGCAAAGCCTGAATGGGAAAGTGGCCATCCTCAGCCGATTCATCTCCAAAGCAACGGACAAGTGCGTCCCCTTCTTCGAAGCTCTAAAGAAATACAAAGGAAAGTTCGAATGGACTGACAAATGCTTAACAGCTTTCCTTAACTTAATCGAACACCTCCAGAAACCGCCGGTACTCTCGACTCCAAGCGAAGGCGAAGAGTTATACCTATACCTTGTTGTATCATCTCATGCTCTAAGCGCTGCTTTGGTAAGAGAAGACAACCGCACGCAGCGGCCAGTATACTTTGTAAGTAAGAGGTTTACGGGGGCAGAAGTCAGATATCCTAAACTTGAGAAGCTAGCATACTGTCTACTAATCGCATCACGAAAACTGCGACACTATTTTCAATCCTATTCCATCAGAGTTCTGACCGATCAACCGCTGAGGCAGGTACTCCATTGTCCCGACACTTCTGGGCGACTACTTAAATGGTGCATTGAACTAAGTCAATATGATATTACCTACCATCCTCGCACCGCCATCAAGGGGCAGGCCATGGCCGATTTCATTGCCGAATTCACTACCAACGAAGGTAAGGAGCAATCAGAAATAGCAGAAGACATCAAGTGGAACCTCTTTGTGGATGGTGCATCAAACGAACAAGGCTCGGGGGCAGGTGTGGTAATAATCACTCCCAGGGGAAATAAGCTACACTATGCTATAAGGTTGGAATTCGCTGCTAGCAACAACGATGCAGAGTATGAAGCAGTGATAGCTGGATTAGAACTTGCCTTAGAAATCAGAGCCAATTCTTTGTTTCTTTATAGCGATTCCCAACTTATTGTTAATCAAATACTAGGAGAATTCCAGGCTCGAGAAGAACGACTCATAGCATAGTTAAAGAAGACCAAGTTACTTCTCAGTCGATTGGACCACTACTTAGTCAAACACATCCCTCGGGAAGAGAACCAAGAGGCCGACGAATTGGCGAAGCAAGCTAGCATGAGAGACGGCGCTATTTCCGGAGCAGTAGCCATCTCAAAGCAACTGACCCCAAGTTTTGAGCAAGTGAATCTGATATCTGCAACCGAAGAAGCAACTTGGATGACTCCCATCTGAGACTACTTATAAAGTGGCACACTGCCCAACGGGCATAACGAAGTCAAGAAAATCTTGAGGAAAGCTTCCCGCTACACAATACAAGAGGACACCCTCTATCGGCGCAGCTTCTCTAACCCCTTATTAAGGTGTGTCGCTGGGAAGGAAGCCAAGGAAATCTTATCCAACATTCATCAAGGAAGCTGCGGAGATCACACTGGAGGGCAGACTTTGGCAAAAAAGATACTCCGATATGGATATTTCTGGCCCACCCTAAGCAAGGACGCCTTAGATTTCGTCAGAAAATGTGACAGATGTCAGAAGTTTGCTAAGATTCCGCGACTACCAACAACTGAGATTGCTCAGATGACCAGCCCTTGGCCCTTTGCAGTATGGGGAATTGACTTGATTGGTGAACTGCCAATGGGCCGAGGCGGGGCCAAATATGCTATAGTGGCAGTCGACTACTTCACCAAATGGGTGGAAGCAGAACCCCTAAATAAAGTATCGTCAGCGAAAGTTATTAACTTCTTGATCAAAAATGTTCTATGCAGGTAGGAAGTCCCATTCAAAATTATATCGGACAATGGACTTCAGTTTGACAGCGAGGAGTTCGCCAACTAGCCAAGAGCACGGAATTCACAAGAGCTTCTCATCCGTAGCTTATCCCCAGGCAAACAGACAAGTCGAAGCCGTCAACAAAATTCTGAAAACTCTAATAAAAAAGAAGCTCAAAAAGTCAAAGGGCGCTTGGGTGGATGAACTCCCTACGGCACTGTGGGCCTATCGCACATCTTTCAGAACATCAACAGGGCATACTCCTTTCTCTTTGGCATACGGATCGGAGGCTATGCTCCTAGTTGAAACCATCGTGCCTTCCCACTGTAGGATCCACTATAACCCAGAAGAGAACGAAGAACTCCTTCACATGTCTTTGGATCTAATTGAGGAGAGAAGAAATGATGCAGCCCTCAAAGCAGCAGCCCACAAGAAAAAAGTGGCAGCACACTACAACTCCAAAGTCAAGCATCATACCTTACAAGAAGGAGATCTTGTCCTCAAGCGAATCTTCCCTCGCCCCGGAGCACTAGATCCAATCTGGGATGGACCATATGTAATTCATAAAGATCTCCATAATGGAGCTTATATTTTGTCAACAGTGGACGGAGAGGTGTTCCAGAGGGCATGGAACATCCAACACCTCCGTCGATACTTTTCTTAACTTGTACTGCCCATATGAAGTGAATTAACAAAGAGAATCAGTGGACGTAGGCATTTTCGTGCCGAACCACTTTAAAAACTTTGTCTCTTTTTTAACTTGTTCCTTTATATCTTGGCTGCTTGTTAACTTTATCCTTTTCTGTTGAACAAAATCCTGTGCATATAGCATTTCCATTCAAGGCACTCCACATCGCGACTTCACCTGGACAAGACCTAACAGGTACTATGCGAATCTATGCCCTCGCCAATGAGACACTTTTGCTCCGGCATCCCTCTGCTGCGGGTTAACTCATTGCTCGCGACGGCCCTAAAAGCCAACTGTAATGAGCCGATTATAAGCCACCGAGAAGGCCGACTATAGCCAAGGCAGCTCATTACGGCGTTCGGCTCGCCGGCAACTGTGAACCTACTTTAAGCCCCAACATAAGGTGTGGCCAGCCAGGGGTAGTTCACGGTTGACGATCGGCACCCACGCTAGCCGACCACAGTAAATCGAATAATACCCACGATTACGGGCCATAATGGCCCGGGTAGTTACACTGCGCGATCTCGGCTCCGATGTGTCTTAAGTACGGCTGTGGTAAAAAAGATAACTCCCTGCGGAGGCGTAAGATGGGTGACAAATGTCTCCAAGACCCACAGCTAGGGAAAGTGACTACAAAGCCCGTTTGCCACGAACTTAAGCACATCGAAGGCCTTCCGTGATTGGAAGTTTTACTATTTCGCATATTTCAATTTTATTTAAAAAACTTTCCTCCTATCCTCTATAACAATCCCTAAAGTACAGGATACAGAGTAGGAGATACTCGCCGATGGGAGTAGGAACTCACGATTGGATGGCAGCGCATTCAACTGCATTCCATACTTGGTCATACAAGATATTCAAAACTGCCATCTACAATTAGAACATGAAAGGCGGTATTTTCTTCTTTTGTGTATAAACACGTGGCTATAATTTATTCACACGTCACACTAACATTGCAAGACATGAAATTATGTTTTAAGCAAGAACTTGACATCAAACACAATTGAATTACAAGCATACGCATAGCTATATTTCTCATACAACATGTCAAAATAGCAAAAACATTCAAAAACGACAGAATCAGCTTAAGTTAAAAAATTACATGTCAAGAATAATGTTGTTTATTACAAGTAGCATAATTACAACCTAAAAGTTACGTTACTATTTTGAGACTAACATATTCAAAATGTCAAGTCCACTAAAAGGTATCCAGGTCAAATCAAGGAGCCGGCTGCGTCGGAGTTTTATCCTTTTCATGTTGCCCACCTGTCCGGTCAAAGAAAGAATTCATTAGTAATAAGCAACCAAGTTAACGGAAAGACTAGAAAGGAAGACTTACCAGCGCCCGCTTCCTGACCATCTTGATCATCATCCTCTACTTGCACACCTGCCTCTTCAGCAGCAAGCAGCCGCATACCCTCCTTCACCGCCACCTTCTCCTCCTTGGTAAACTGGGCAGTGACCACATCCATTCTGAAGACCGCACCACCCTCTTTATCCGCATCAGCCCTAGCCTCCTTTTGAGCCCGGAGATAAATCCTGGCCATAACTCGGGGGTAATCGTCCATCCAGGATAAGTTACCCTGTTTCCAAGTAAGGAAATACATATCCTGGAGCATCTCATCCATCATCCCCTCGTTTTCCTCAAGCTCCCTCATTCGGGCCTTAGAAGCACGCAGCTTAGCAACGGCAGCATCCCTCTCCGATCGGTATCGTGAGCGGTCCGCCTAAAGGGATATCCTCATCGCCTCCATCTCCTCCTTCAACCTAGACTGAGCAAGCTCCGCGGCCTCGAGTCTACCCGACAATTCCTGTGCCCGCTCGAGGTCCGCTTGTCAAACCTTATCCACCGTCGTAATGGCCATATCGATCCGCTCCTTGCAGGCGGCCTCCATATTTCGAAACTCTGCCCTGCTGGCCTCTTCCATAGTCTTCTTCAGTTGCCTGGATGCGGCCTCGTGCTGAGAAATTTGAATGGATTGATCGGCAAGCTGCTTAGCCTGGTCGGAGACCATTAACCATAGCCGAATGTTGGCACTCCCAATTTCCTCCCCGGCCTTGACTAGTCGGGCATGATGCCCCATCAATTTCCTGGTCTCCTCAGCAACCCGGTCAATATTCGCCTTAGCTTCATCCCCCAGAGTTACAACCCGGGTAGTAAGCAAATCAAGGTCCAGGGACTTAGCTTCGTCAAGCACCCGTACCATAGGATTGCGAGGGAGAAGATGCTCACCAGTAACCTCATCGAAGGAGATGTCATGAGTGGCCGAGTCCAGGTCTGGATGGCCCGCAAACGGGTTACGACCCAAGCCAGGGTGATCTATCGGGGTGAAGGTTGGATTCTCAAACGGATGTGGGGAAGGCATAAACTCGGTATCACCCTCCGTAATATCGTGAATAGGCTGGAGTGGGGCCGGAGGACCAGGAAGAGATTCAAACGTAGATCGACTCCTCTTCCTCTTTTGTATATCTTCTTCGATAACTCCAAGAAGAGGACGATAGCCGACAACGTCTCCAGGACGGTTAGTAGGAGGCTTCGGCTTGGCGGAAGCTTTGAGGAGTTTGTATTGTTCAAGCCTGTGCCGAAGATCTAAGGTCTTGGCCGTTTTGCCCGCTCCTGGAATGAAAACCAAGTGTCACCAGCACGTATTGAGCCATAAGTCAAGAATTAAAAATAATAAAGAGAAATTCACCTTGAATCGCAGAGGTTGCCTCAGTAGAAGCGCTCCCGGAAGATAAATCGGCGTCGGTCCCAACCTTACCAGCTTTCTTGGACTTCTCCGTTGCCTCCAACTCTTCGAAGGCTTGGCAGAGAGCGTCATCTGTCCACTCTTGAATCACGCCCGCCTGCCTGGGAGGCAAAGCCCTGGTGCCGTCACCGCCCTGTCCTTCGCCACCATCATCACCGTCACCTTCTCTACCACTTCCGCTCTCCGCCTCACCTCCTTCGTCCTCGCCTTTTTCCTCCTCCTGAACATCTGGATGTGTGCTGGGAGAGGGTCCATCGGACTTCTTGAGTTTCTTCCCCCCGGCGACTGGATGCAGCGAGAAGGGTCTCCTTTTGTTGCTTTTCGTCGTGGCCCCTCCTGTAACTTTGGCAGCTCTCTCCTCCGTCGTGTCTCTCTGCTTAACCACAGACTGATGTGGAAGGATCAGGTTGTGCCCCAGAAGTGTAGCATTCCTGATCAAGTAAGAAGCCGACCTGTCCCTTTCCGTAATGGCTTCTATTTCCACAGCCATCTGAACCAGGCGATCATTCTCCACGACCGCAAAGCCACCTCTCGCTAGCAAGAAATAAAAACACATAAGAAGAAGCATTGCAGTTATAACGGAAATTATAAATAAAGCTTCACACTTACAGCCGGAGGTGAAGCGACGGATGGAAACAGAGTCATCCTTGATAAAAAACCATTCTTTCTTAAACATACTGAACTTCGAACATAAGTCCAGGACAGGCTTGAAAGATACGGCTGATTCCAAGCTGATGTATGGAGACCCCTTCTTATAGCCTCTCAAATTGTACAAGTACCGGATCTCCCGGTTGGAGGGAGGACGCCCGTATCTCCTTTGGAAAATGATAAACAGGCTCACCAGGATGGTGTAGGAGTTAGGCTGAAGCTGAAACGGAGCTACCTTCAAGTAGGTGATAAAGATGATTATCTAAGCATTGATCGGGGGAATGGCCCCACACATGCAATGGTACCGACTATAGGCGAAATACCCTTCGGGGGGATTATATGGCATCACTCCCTCCCCCGGCAACAACATGCGCGCTCTGTCAATCCCAAAGGAGCGGGAGATAACATCAAGCTGCTTGCCTTTGAGAGAGCTTGGGAAACAGTCAGGAGGTGAGTTCAGAAGCTCCTAAGGGCCGTACCCATCTACTAGTGACCTCGGGATTGGCCCATGACGTCCCGGCTCTAACTGAGCTGGGGGCACTACGGAAAGATCTTCTCTGTCTTGGGATTTCTTCTTTTCTGATCGGGTTTCCACTTTATGAGACATTTATCTGCAAACATAAAAAAGCACATCGTTAGAACGAGGGAAATAAACGAGCAAGTACGTACAGCCTAGGATTTCATTCATAATTCAAGACACCAAGTTTCATTCGGTAGTACGAATCCGAGAATCCGTTCGGAACTCACACTCCCAAAATTCCATTCGGTAGTGTGCGTCTAAGGGTCCATTCGGCCCTCGCACTCCCGAAACCTCATCCGATAATTCAAATGTTTAAGACCATTCGGTATTTGAACTCCCCTATCCCATTCGGTAGTCCAGCCATAAAAGTTCATTCGGCAGAAGCAAACTCACCTGGTTCGGCAGTTACGTGCGATTCGGTACTCGGTTGATTCGGCTGTTTCGGACAGTCAAGTTTGATTCGGCGCTCAGTTGATTTGGCTCTCTCAAACGGTAAAGGAATAACAATGGCATGATTCCCCTACTTATAAGCGAGTGCGGGATAACCGGACCAAACGGTTCGGCACTTAGAACTGAATGAAGCTATCCCAACTGCAAGAAAACAAAGCGCAACAGATGCAGGCACGTGCCCCACTTTGGGGGGCAAATGTTGGGCGAGCCATCGCCAACGATCCAAGGGCACCACCGAACCAATTCGTCACCGGACCGAGACCACCGGCACACCAAACCCCAACTCACCTACCACCAAACCATCTCCTTTCCATGCCCCTGCCGAACTAACAAACTACCGAACCAGAGCCTCTCCAATGACTACCGAACCAACCAACTACCAGACCAGAGCCTCTCCAATGACTACCGGACCAACCAACTACCGGACCAGAGCCTCTCCAATGACTACCGAACCAACCAACTACCGGACCAGAGCCTCTCCAATGACTACCGGACCAACCAAATACCGGACCAGAGCCTCTCCAATGACTACCGAACCAACCAACTACCGGACCAAAGCCTCTCCAACAACTACCGGACCGAACATTACCGAACCAACCCTGCCAGGCCAGATTGCATCAGCCCAGGCCCACCAGCAGCTATATACATCCAAGACCCCTACCCCCAACCTCACTCTATAAATAGAGGGGCAGGGGTACAACAATTAGGGACAAGTTTGAGAGCTTAAGCACGGATAGAACTTTCAAACAACTTTCATATACTTGTATCAAAGCTTTGTACTTGTAATTTGAATAAAAAAGGAGAATAACATATAAAGTGGACGTAGGCACATTCTGGCCGAACCACTATAAATCTGCGTGTCTTTTACAGTTTAGTCCCTGCTTTTCATATATTTGCATAAATCACCCAAATCACTAAGAACAACATAAAATCAATTAAATCATACGACTTGGAGGTGTTTGTCCATTTTTTGTGCAAACAATCAATTTATTAACGAAATTCCAAATGTATATATATATAGAGAATAAACTTGCATAGATATAGGTGTGTGAGTTATAAAATAACTCACTTTAAACTTGATAGCCTACTAGCGTTACCCATTTGCAAACAACACGTCTTCAAATTCATGTCCACAGGCAGACCTGCTTCATTGTCATCGTCCCCTTAGTGTCGCCTGACCACCTCGCACTATCTAGACTCACGGTCAAACCTTTTCAATCGAAGCACCACGTTCGAACCTGAAAATCACGCTCTCCTCCAAGCCCTAGGTCGCCGAACTGCTCCACTCACGGCTGCCAACTTCACACCACCATCAACCTCCATGCGAATACGCGCCTTCCATCGAAATTCGTGTGTGCCTCCGACTATCACCAGCTCGCATCTCAAGGCATGCAGTCCTCCTCCATCGCTGCATGAACGCTCGACCCTAGTCGCGCCATGATTTCATTCGCCGCATTTTTTTTCGGTCGATCGCGAGAATTAGCTAAGGCAAGAAAACGCACTGGAAACGGGTTGAATTTGGGAAGAGCATATGGAATTTGGGGATTCTGGGATTAAATTGGATAGGGGAAAAGAATTGTTATTAATGGGCTTGAGTTCACTCAATTGGGCTAGAGTTTAAATTCAATTTAGCTTTAAATTCTTTTCCTTTGCATTTATTAGCTATTTCCATTTGCATTTAAATTTAACTATTAATCATTGCCATACATTTACAATTATATCCCAACCTAATTTGAATTTGTTCACACTTCATTCTACGAAATATAATTTGATGGCAACCCAACAATTCAACTCAATATTGTTTCGTTGTATTTAATTATCCATTGAACTGATATAAATAAATTTATTCATCTTTATTAATTTATCGATTTTAGTGAATATTGAAAAGAACTTCTTTTCATCTATTACAATATATATATATATATATGTCTATTTATACCTTAAAATATTTTATATTCAATAATAACACTTTAATGTAATTTAATATATCTTCTTAAAATTATTTTATTAATTAATTCAATTTGTTAAAAATAAAAATCCATTATTAACTAGATTCCATTTAAATAAAACCTTATTTCCAAAATACAAATGATCAAAATTCAATTCGAATACTTTTATTTTGATTAAATTTATATAATATTACGGCTTCGAAAATAGGGTTATTACAGACCTTCCCCCTTATGAAAATTGCATCCTCGTAATTTCTTATAGGAAGACGTCAAAAAAAACAAATGCAAATATTAACTCTCTTCGAATTTCACTATTAAGTTGAAACTTGATCAAAACCTTAAGTAGTTAACATTAGAATCAAAATTATCGTATGTTATAAATTTAAATAGATTCATTTATTAATTTCTGTTTCTTCGCATACGAAATATTTATTAAAATATTTCTAAGTGTTAAAAATTTTGGAAAATTTCGGCAGAGTCTCCTTTGTACGGAAAGCCGTTTGTAATTTTCACAATATATATGATATACATCGACCACACGGTTGGAAACACAATATATAACAGTATTTCTATTATTGTTGTATTTAATCCAAAAGCGTACCTTTATTTTAGCAAATTAAAGCAAGTTAACTTATTTTTATGCATGCAGAAGCGAGCCAAAGTCGCCATTAAGTCCCATTATGCTCCAATGTACTTGAATTTGATACATATGCTTGAAAACTGGCTATGAACTTTATCCTTTATAGCTCTCCCCGATCCAAAGTCATGCACGTTTGAGATTCATCATATAAAATTGAATACACTTATTAGTTTGAAAAATTCAACATTGCATAAACAAAAATCTTTATATATATATATACTATATTTGACAATGTACATTTGTATGAAGCCTGCATGTCTAAATCCCATACATAAGAAATCTTTCATTCAAAACTTAATATATAACTGAAGACTCAGCGATATATTACTGGCAACTGCAAATGCTTCCGAAATTGAACATTTGCCCAAAACTGATATAGACTCACACGCGAATGCACACTATGCATTGACATATAAGGAAAAAGGCTTTGTACTTAAGGCTAATATACATTCGTACATATAAAATTTTGCGCATTCAATGTTCAAATATGCAATAATTTTTTTTTTTTTGAAACTCTGAAGAACCCGACGGGCCGGTAAACTCCTGAGGAGGGTATAGTAAAGCCGTCCGCTGATCCAAGCCCACATATCCCCGGATAAATTTATATAGGATAAAGAAGTGCATGGTAGGAATCGAAACTGAATATTTTTACCAGAACCCAAGCTCCTTTCCACTGCGCCGCACCCGCGGACAATATGCAATAAACTTTATTTATATGGAAACTAACATGTATTGACAGTCAGATACATTTTGTATCTTCATAAATTTAAATATGTATATCATACGTTTCCAAAAAAATTGCATATTTAAAAAAAATATACATTTTTTTTCAAAAAAAAATTCACATTTCAATTCAAGATAACGTATGTAGGAAGCCACAAATGCTCGGTGCGCATAAAACTGCGCCTTCTTGAAACTGATGTATCTTTAAAAGCAACCATTAGCTTAGAACTTCTATTTACAAAATTGAGGGGCAAGAAACTGTTACGGACTCAAAAATATACGCACTTAAAACATGTCCGTTTAAATAAAACTACATGCATGACTTTATACACACATTTGAAACCAGTGCGTATACATAAAGCTTTCATGTTTGGGACTTATATTTGCTCAAGACTTGCATGCATTTAAGATCAATATACTATGCAGACTTTTATATTCAAAACTGACGCTTATGCTCGAAAGTTAGTCAGGTAAACCATGAACTTTGATAACATGCCTGTTCGAAATTCATCCATGCCAGACTTTTTATTTACAAAATCCCAGGCTTTCTTGCAACCGGATATATCCTTAACATTGTTACATGAGAATTTAGAGAAATTGTTATGCCAAAATAATCATTGGTACACATCATATTTTAAAGATCATGGATAAATAATGAAATTTTCATCTCGAGTTAGCTAAAATAACAAAAAGAAAATCAAGAAAGCTCTAATCAGATAATGGCCTCTCAATCCATCATGCCCGAGCCTCCTCCTCCTCTTTCTCATTCTTCTTTTTCTAACCCCAAGGTGGTGCAACCTCAATTCGACAGTGAGGGGTTCCACCTGGTGAGGAACCGCCGCATAAGGGAGAAACCCCCTCTTCAATCAAACTCTAATATGTTTCGCACCAAGAATTTATACAATAATGGATACAGAGAGCCAAGAAACAATTACAACAATCAAAAATCAAGGTAAAACTCTCAGAATGCATCAAATTCTGCTATCGGATTATAGAACAATCAAATATACAATGGTGTAACATATAATCAGAGACAATTAATAAGCAAGCAAGAGATTTTCTCTCACAAGGTATTGTTATACGTCTAGTATACCAAAACAGAGAATAAATAATTATAAACTCGTCGCACAAGTTTATAGCTCAGATTTCCACTACACTGGAATTCTGTATTAATTATTATAACAATATGAATGTTGTAAATAAATTACAACAACAGCGTTATACTATTTTGAATAAATAGTATAACAAAATTAATGGATAGAATGAAGAATAATAATTCTAACCCGATTATGTCTGAGGCTCGTCGTAACGATTTCCTTAAGAATTTTATTTTAAAATTCCCCCAAGATAGAACAGACGTATTCTGCTCGAGATTGTAGTGAGTATATCACTCTGTGATTTAGAGTATAGCAGCAGAAGAGAAGAAGAAGATTTTAATTTCTAAATATGGTTGGGAAAATGATCAGTTTTCCTTCCTATTTATAGTTGGTCTGTATCTCTTCCGAACGGTCGTGTCTGCACCTCTTCGTACAGTCACATCCGTTTTTATGCCATCGCTGCCCTTTAACGGGTCGCACCCGTTCATGCCGCATCCATTCGCCCGCGTCTGCTTCAGTTGGGTCGCGCCTCCTCAATCCAAAACCCGCGTCCGTCTTCACCCGCCCGCTTCTCTTCAAATTCCAGGCCCAGCCCAGTTTTCAGCCGAAGCCCAAAACTGTTAAACAATAGCCTAGCAAAAAGAATGGTCATTTAAGACCCGTACCCGTACCCGAGCCCGGCCTGGTTCGGTCGGACGGACGGCGGTGGCGGCGCGCGCGTGTGGTGGAGATGCATGATCTCACTCCTCACAACGAAGCATACATTTGGGTGCCCCTAGGACCCAACATCTTCATTGCAAAGCCATATATAAACTAGTATGGCTTAGCAATTTTGGCGATGTGGGACTTTATGCATGTTTCATTCATTTTGTTCTTTAGAAATTCCAACAATCCCCCACATGAATGATAATATACATATCCCCCACACAAAGCGAAATATCACAGAGTACATATGGAATAATGCATTATCGTGGATAAGTAGATATTTCACTTTGAACTTTCCCTAGTTAAAACTTATCGGATCTACTTGGCTAATCGGTGAATTATTTCATCTTGAATCGTCGGCCTTTATTGTATACCTAGACAATAAGCTTTACGAAGCATTGATTCCCTTCTCATCCAATCTCTTGGTTGTGTTCATTTTGGTCCTGAACATATTTTGGTTCTGCGAGTGTTATAGAGAATTTAAGCCTTTAATATTCTCATAGAGCCGACCCAGCTCACACTAACATAGGTGATCGCAACCATTAAGAGTATCCTACATATACCCCACTTGTTATTTCCAAGATATGGTCATCATTAAAAAACATAGTTTTAACCTTTAAATACTTCTGTAGACATGCATTTATATTGTGCACCATATGAATGGAGTTGGACTATGTCCACGTAAATGCATTACGTCTTGAGTTATTCAGAACTGGTTTGCCTATTGATCCTAGTCCGTGGGATCTCCAATCGCTAGGATAGGTTTCCGTATAAGATAACTCTTGGTGGTTTAGGCTTTTAAACCCATTCCCCTCGATGCGCAGTCAATTTTCTCTCTTGATAAACCTTTAGTAAATGGATCCGCTAGGTTATCATTTATTCTCACATAATCTATGGAAATAGTTCCATTTGAGAGTAACTGCCTAACTGTGTTATGGCGTCGACGAATATGTCGTGACTTTCCATTATACACAAAGTTGTGCGCTCTGCTTAGCGCAGCTTGGTTATCACAGTGTGTGCATATGGCCGGTACAAGTTTAGGCCAAAATGGAATATCTTCTAAAAAGTGACGAAGCCATTCTGCTTCTTCGCCTGCTTTATCTAAAGCGATGAACTCTGATTCCATAATGGATCAAGCTATGCATGTTTGTTTAGTAGATTTCCATGACACTACTGCCCCTGCTAAGGTAAATACATAACCACTCGTTGATTTTGATTCCTCTGAATCAGCAATCCAATTTGCATTACTATATCCTTCTAAGACGGCAGGATATTTTCCATAATGTAAGGAATAATTTGTGGTATTTTTTAAATATCCAAGCACTCTCATTAGTGCTTTCCAGTGTTCCTTTCCTGGATTGCTTGTATACCTGCTCAGTCGACTTTGTGCAATTCATGAGATACATGAGACATCCTATTACACGAGAGTATTCCAGTTGCATCACACTCTCATTAGTGTTTTTATGCAGTACTTCTGATGGATTAAAAGGTGTTCTCACTCCTTTAATTCCATAGTCTTGGAATTTTTCAGTAACTATCTACTGTTTTTGGTCCAAGTTTGACTTTCTTGGGAGACGGAACTGGAACTTTTGCCAAGCACCCCCACACTTTGAGGTATTTAAAACTTGGTTTGTGTCCTTTCCATAACTCATATGGAAATGTTCCTGTTTTATTGTGAGGGACTTTGTTTAATATGTGATTAGACATATTTAAGGCTTCCCCCCACAAGTTCGTCGGTAGACCAGAGGTTAAAACATGGCATTAATCATGTCTTTTAACGTTCTGTTCTTCCTCTCGGCTACACCATTTTGTTGTGGTGAATATGGAGCTGTTGTTTGATGAATTATACCATTTTCGGCACAGAACTGTTCAAATGGTGATTCATATTCTCTACCTCGATCAGATCCCAATATCTTGATCTTTTTATTTAACTGATTTTCTACCTCAGCTTTTGTTGATAGTTCAACTATTGCCATCTCTGTTTTAGTGAAAACAGTAAAATTCTTAAGATGTTATACGTCTAGTATACCAAAACAGAGAATAAATAATTATAAACTCGTCGCACAAGTTTATAGCTCAGATTTCCACTACACTGGAATTCTGTATTAATTATTATAACAATATGAATGTTGTAAATAAATTACAACAACAGCGTTATACTATTTATTACTATTTTGAATAAATAGTATAACAAAATTAAAGGATAGAATGAAGAATAATAATTCTAATCCGATTATGTCTGAGGCTCGTCGTAACGATTTCCTTAAGAATTTTATTTCAAAATTCCCCCAAGATAGAACAGACGTATTCTGCTCGAGATTGTAGTGAGTATATCACTCTGTGATTTAGAGTATAGCAGTAGAAGAGAAGAAGAAGATTTTAATTTCTAAATATGGTTGGGAAAGTGATCAGTTTTCCTTCCTATTTATAGTTGGTCCGTATCTCTTCCGAACGGTCGTGTCTGCACCCGTTCGCTCAAACAGTCGTGTCTGCACCTCTTCGTACAGTCACATCCGTTTTTATGCCATCGCTGCCCTTTAACGGGTCGCACCCGTTCATGCCGCATCCATTCGCCCGCGTCTGCTTCAGTTGGGTCGCGCCTCCTCAGTCCAAAACCCGCGTCCGTCTTCACCCGCCCGCTTCTCTTCAAATTCCAGGCCCAGCCCAGTTTTCAGCCGAAGCCCAAAACTGTTAAACAATAGCCTTGCAAAAAGAATGGTCATTTAAGACCCGTACCCGTACCCGAGCCCGGCCCGGTTCGATCGGACGGACGGCGGTGGCGGCGCGCGCGTGTGGTGGAGATGCATGATCTCCCTCCTCACAACAAAGCATACATTTTGGTGCCCCTAGGCCCCAACATATTCATTGCAAAGCCATATATAAACTAGTATGGCTTAGCAATTTTGGCGATGTGGGACTTTATGTATGTTTCATTCATTTTGTTCTTTAGGAATTCCAACAGGTATCATCTTGGGCAGACTTGATTAAAGAAAACGAGGCTTCAGACATGAATATACCTTGAAGTTTCAAGCACCTATAACCATTAACAATAAGAAAATGGTTATAATTAATGAAGGGGTTAGTAAAAGAACAGAGTCCAAATGGGGTTGCTTGGTGATAGCATACGTATATGGTAATAGGCCTTTTTATCATCACTTTAAAGCTTTCGTTCAAAGAACTTGGACTCCCACAGGTAATTTTGAAATTTTCACAAGAAACAATGGTTTCTTTATTATCAAATTTGCTGTTGAAAGTGATTGTGAAAAAACAATCAATGGAGGTCCTTACTTTATTAATGGAAAATTGATTATTCTGAAAAGATGGAGCAATAAGATTGCTTTTGATAAAGATTTATTAAACACAATTCCAATCTGGATTCGTCTCCCAGAAACCAGTTTAAAACTGTGGGATAGTGAAGCTTTCAGAGCAATTGCTAGTACAGTTGGTACTCCTCTGAAATTGGATGAACAAACAGCAAAAGAAACCAGATTAAGCTATGCTAGAATCCTGGTTGAAATCAATGCAAAACTAGATCTTCCTCAGGAAGCATATATTACAATGCATGATGGAGAAACCATAGTGCAGAAAATTGAATATGAATGGATTCCTCCAAAATGTGCAATTTGTGAATGTTTTGGGCATAACACATAGGATTGTTCATCAAAGAAAGTTTGGAAAGAGAAAGTGAAAGACTCAAACAGCAATCAAGAAAAGGAGAATTCAATGGAACAATTACAAAATACGTTGGAACAAAATCAAGAATCAATCAACAATGTTGAAAGCATTTCTATACTGGGATCTGAGCAGCAGGAAATTCACACTTTTGGAAACTAGAAAGCTCTCTTCTAGGCAAAATTAAATTTTTTGAAAATATGAAAAACAAAAAATGTGACTCCCAATCCTCTGATTCTTCACAAGGGAAAGATATACCAGATCAAGATATGATAGAAATTGCAGAAGAAAACCCAAATTCAAATCCTTTTCAACAACAAACAGGCTTAACTGGAGAGGATATGGAAATCAGCATAAATACAGGGGAAAAATATAAATTCAGTTGGGAATATTGAACTCTCAAATCAAAACAGTAATTCAAGTAATGCACAACAAAATGTAGCAGAAGACCTGATTCAAAAAGCCATAAAGCTTATCCCAAAACCTCTCAATACAGCAAAAAAGATGGTTAAAGAAAGGAAGAAAAGCAAAACGAAAATCTTACAAGACATTTCTGCTCAAAACAGTGTAAGTAGCAGGGAAAAGGATGATTTTCAGGAAAAATATATAATGAAAAATCCAAGATAGGAAGACCATCTAAAAATTCAAGGCAGAAAATCACTTAAAAGAAAGGGGACTAAAGGCATTGAATTCATGGAGGAGAAAAAAGACAGGGAGAGTTCGAAGGAGTTCAATCCTAGTCTCTCTGTTTAGCAGCAGAGATATCCTTTTGTGTATCCTAAATTTCTTTTATTCTATTAATTATGTCGATTGTTACTTGGAACATTAGGGGGTTGAACTCTCCTGAAAGAAAATTAGATTTAAACAATCTAATTTATACAATTAAACCTAGTAATATTGGTATTCTAGAGCATAAGCTGGAGGATACTAATATGCTAAATTTTCATGTTAGAAATTTTAAAGATTGGGGTTTAGTAAATAACAATATTATGGGGGGTTATGGTCATATTATGGTGCTATGGGACCCAAATATATGGAGTTTAAATCAACACTTTTTAAATTTTCAATACATTCATTGTAAATTCTCTAATAAGGGAGGTTTTCAAATTGAAGTAACTTTTGTATATGCTTCAAATAGTGAAAAAATTAGAAATTCCCTTTGGAATGATCTGGAATCTTTAAATAAAAACATGAACAAGCCGTGGATTGTATTGAGAGACTTTAATATAGTTTTACATTCTTTTGAAAAAAAAGGTGGTCTTCCAATCCCCTTTAGAAAACGGGAATTTCTTAACAATTTATTACTTAAAATTGGTCTAATAGAACCCAATATATCTGGAAATAAATTTACATGGAAATCTGGTGAATTTAGAAATATTCATTGCAAGCTTGATAGGATCTTAATTAACCTTAATTTTGCAAAAGTATTTTCTAATTATCAATGTTGTACTCTTCCTCAGGCCACTAGTGATCACACACCAATTCATATTCTTTTCTCTGCTAATTAATCATATAGGAATAATTTCCCATTTAGATTTGTCAATGGGTGGATTTCAGAACAGGATTATATGGGTCTAGATATGGTAAAAAACAGTACTATCTTCTCCAACCAAGGCTCAGCCCAATACAAATTCAAAAATTTCTTAAAAATTACAAAAGAAATTTTGAAGCATTGGAACAAAAACATGAAAAGAAATGACATTAATACAATTAGAAAAGAGTGTGAGTCTCTCTAAAACATTATTGATAAGGATAGCTCAGACATTTCTATTGTCAATCAATTTTTCCAATGTCAGAATAAACTCAGTAATAGATTGCAGGTGCAAGCTATCAATATGAGGCAAAAAGCCAAGGTGGATTGGCTTACTAATGGAGATGAGGCTAGCAAGTTTTTCTATGCCAAGATGTCTAGTAGAAAGAAAATCAATGACATAGGAAAACTGCTAGACAAAAATGGGAATATCTTACATGATGTTTCACAACTTGAGCAGTTAGCTGTCAAATACTTTTCTGATTTATACAATACTGCTGAGTATAAAAAGGAGTTCCCAAATGTTGAAACAAAGTTTATTCTTAATGATAGTAGTAAAGATATTCTTATTGCTCCAATTGTTTTGGAAGATATTAAAAATATTGTATTTAACTCCAAAGATGATAAAAGCCCTGGTCCTGATAGGTTTGGGGCTAAATTTTACAAAGTTCATTGGGAGGATATTAAATATAAAAAATTTGATGCTGTAAAGGAATTTTTTACTACTGGTAAACTTTTGAAAAGCATAAATCATACTTTTATCACTCTAATTCCTAAAGTTAAAATCCCTTTAGGGCTAGGGGATTACAGACCAATTTCTTGCTGTAATTTTATTTACAAAATAATTGCTAATATTTTAGGTAACAGAATTAAAAAATTTCTAAAATACTTGATCTCTGAAAATCAGTGTGCATTCATCCCTGGTAGATTTATTATTGAAAATAATCATTTAGCTCATGAAATTATTAGAAGCTTTAACAAAGGTTGCAAAAATAAAGTATGTATTAAAATTGATATTCACAAAGCTTTTGACAAGATAAATAGATCTTTTATTATTCACATGATGAGACAATTGGGTTTTCATGGAAAATTCTGCAATCTAGTTAAAGAATGTATTGAAACTGCTTCATTTTCAATCTTAATTAATGGTTCACCTTGTGGGTTTATTAAAAGTAATAGAGGTATTAGGCAAGGGGACCCTCTTTCCCCCTACTTATTTGCAATTGCTATGGAATTTTTAACTCTTCAAATGGAGTCTGAACAAATTAAAGGAAATCTCAAACCTATTAATAGAATTCTGCCTAATATCTCTCATTTATTATATGTTGATGACTTGCTTTTGTTCATAAATGCAGATTCGAAAAGTGCCCATACCATTGGAAAGGTTTTTGAATGTTTAAAATAATATGCAGGTCTTCAAATCAATGAGAGTAAAAGCAAAGCTTATTTTAGCAAAAAATGCGAGAACAAAGAGGAATTTCTTAACACTCTTAAAATTCAAGAAGGTCAAATGCCTGTCAAATATTTGGGACTTCCTCTTAGTATAAATCAACTAACTGACAAAGACTGCTCAAGTCTTTATAACATCATTCAAGAGAAATTAGAAAGCTGGTCCAGCAGACTATTATCTATTGCTGGAAGATTGGAACTCACACACACTATCATCACGGCTATCATAATGTATTGGATTCAGACTCACAATATTCCAGAAACAGCTATTCATAAAATTGAAAAAATGTGTGCAAATTTCATATGGAAAGGAAAATATCATAAAGTCTCATGGGATACAATCTGCAAACCAAAAAAGTTTGGAGGGCTGGGGTTAAGAAATATTAAGGATCTTCAAGAAGCCTGTAATATGAAACTCTTTTGGAGATTTGTAGAAGGAAAATCTTTATGGTCAAAGTGGATGAAAAATAAATATGTTAAAAACAAAAATTTCTGGACCATGCCAGTAGAGACTCACAACTCAAGCTCATGGAAAAACATTTTATAAAGCAGAAATATTGGCACCAAATTATTGGAAAGAAGCTTTAAAGATGGCAAGAACACTAGCCTTTGGTTTGATCCTTAGGTCAATGGAAAGTCATTAATTAGCTTATTAGGCTGGAACAATCTACTAAATTTTGGAGGTGCAAATTTAAAAGTTGATCATACAAAAAAGGAATGCCAGACTTCATACAAAAAAGGAAACATATGCCATCAAAAATTGGAAATGCATTGAATCAACTTTCAAATTTTAATTCATAAAGATTACAGAAATGGAAATCGACCTCACCAAAGATTCTCAGATAATAATGATCAAGAAGATCTTGAAACATGTGTGGAGTCATACTTACAGAATGGGAAACTCAATAATGTTATCTTCCATGGCAATTATCTCCAGACTATCAACCATAGGACTTTAAATTTGGGGAAGGATACTATCAACGTTAACACTTCTTTTACTGTAGGCGGCCATTCCAGATCCAATACCAAAGGATGCCTCTGCAAGGGAAGAAAATAGGACTTAAGTAAAAATATTACTAATAATAATTATAAACAGAATAGCTTTTCTAATTTTTGCTCACCTAATATTGGAAGGAACTACCGCTCAACAAGCAAAGAGGCATCAAAGCTGAAGTTTCCTTTGATTCAAAACAAGTCAAAGCAGTTAGATCCTAATTTGCAAAGGATCGATAATTTTCACTACATCAGTAAACTGAATGGCTATATTTATCACTTATCTGTATGGGAAAAGGGTGAAAGCAGCAAAATTTCCAACAAAGTGGAATGTGAGACAGCTAATGTTGCTGAAAGTAGCAAGCTTTACTGCAAATCTGACCTTCAGATTGAACCTGAAGCTCAAAGCAACTTTATAAGCAGCAAGCTTCACTACAATTTCGACCTCCAGAATGAATTGGAAGTCAATAACAACAATTGGAGACATAAAAATCGGAACTTTGTAAAGTATAATGAAGATCCAGAGATTAATAGCATATTTAATGGAAAATCGAGAAAGCTTCATGAAACTGAAAGCAATCTCAACAACTTGAAAGAGATCCTTGCCAAGCAAACTATTGAAAGTAACCACAAGGAGGATACGAAGATATGGAAGCCGCCGTAGCAAGAATCTCTCTCGGATGTTCGCCATTTTTGTGTTTTTATGTATTGTAATTGATGGAGGCGCGTTTTGCCTCGGGTTATTAGGGTTAGATGTTTTGTATTGTCTTCGGGTATGGTCCTTCTTACCCAATTCACTTTGTAAACTTTGGACTGGGCCCTTTTAACAATTTTCAAAAAAAAGATCATGGATAAATTTACTTATAGTTTTGAAATCACTTATCTTCAAAAGTAGACGTATATTGACTCAAATGTATATATGATGTTGGCATATCTGAAATCTTTTGACCTAAATCTGATAGGAAATTGCATGAATTTAAAACTAATTTCATGTATAGGACTGATATTCAATTCACAACTTGCTTAATGGAAACTGTTGCATTCGAGGCTACAAATCTACTTAAATCATTGAAGTTCTACAAAATAAAAAATACTTGAGGTTTTAAAAACACGTTAAATTTTTAGAAAATTGACCTTGATTCATACTTGAAATTCAATGTATTTGGTAAATTAGCATGCATTGAATGTCAGATATCTTATGAAACTTCATAAATTTGAATTAAATATATAGAATTTGCGTCTTATTTAAAACCGGGTTCATCAAAAATACTTATATCTTAAAATCTCATGCAAACTAGATATTAAAGTTGAAACTATACTTATATAAAAACTTTAAAAGTCTAAATGTTCAAAACCTTCTCATTTGATTTTGCTCATATGCCTGAAACTCGAAATTATGCACTTTAGAGACCTTAGGTCCATATATATATATAGCAGAAATTTAAAACTTTGAAAATATATGCTTTTGAATCTGCTCACATGGATATATATACTTGAAATCATATGTACACGTTTACGTACTTGAAAAAACCAATTATTCAACTTTGAACTTTAATGCATACATCTTTGAAAGCATGGAATTCAAAACTTGTGAGCTTTGAAGGTCTGTATACGAGTTATATATACTCAAAAGTTTGTATATGATACATCTTTATAACCATCGATATTTGCATCATATTAGTTTAATCTGGAAAATAAATCAAACTTAAACTCTATAAATTTCAAAACATTTTTCAATTTATAATTAATTAAATACTTTCTCCTTAAATTAAAATTACATCATTTTCAAAATGCAATATATTTTTTAAACTTTCTTCATTATTCTTCCCTATACCAAATTCAATGTATCATATCCTCCTTTTGAATCAAAATTCAAATGAATAAATAAAATACTTCGAAGATTTTCAATCTTGATATTTTTAAAATATCATACATAAGAAATTCAAAAATCTAAAATTTTAAATGAATTTTCCAAACCATGGCTTGTTTACTGTAAACTAAAATATTATATTTATTATTATCATTACTTCCATGCCTTGTATTATTTTCAAAATACCATATTCATTTCCCGGAACATTGTGTTCTCAAACTATTATGTCGAAATGCCCCGTTCTAGTGTTTAGGAAATTCCTATCGATAAAGTTGATCAAGCGCATCGACCGGAATTCGCAAAGCACTAAACAGACAATTCAACATAAAAATTATTTTCTATAAGATATACATATTTCTTTTAATACTTTAGCCTTTTCCAAATATTTGCTTGTTTATAATAAATATAACCATATTCCAAATATATGTATATCCAATATCAAAAAGATTTTAATTTAAATAGATGCTTGCTTTTATTAAAATTATTTTAATCAATCTTAATGTTATCATAGTATTAATAATTTACCGATAACAATTCCATAACACTCATTCATCCATAAATACTTCAAAAAACATCAAAATTTAAATTCATTTTAATATTTAATTAATCACACATATGAATTAAAATTTCGTTTTATATAAATTTAAATTTTCAATATTTCTTGCGGTAACTACGCTACCGAAGACACCACAAGTTCTTATTGTTATTATTATTATTGAGCAGGTTTCAACTCTAAATAGTGATTTCTACTCAATATTAATTTTTTCACAATCACTTACAATTTATAACATCTAAGTATCCATTAACCAATCAATTTTTTTTCTCATTACTTATTTTATTTATTACGTATATTTTCAAATTCTAAATTTTTTATATTTACTTTTATAAAAGTTCTTTCTATCCATTTCAAAATTTAAATAAAATAATCCATAATAAATTTTAATTCCACCGTGCACCTTGGTAATTATTTGGTTGTACCAATAATTACCATTTCACTTTATATAAAACAAAGTTTTCAATTTCCTTTGTGGTAACCACACAAATGAAGATACCGTAATGTCAAATAAATAATATCGAGCAGATTATAAATTTTCATATGAAAATTCCTACTCAATACTAATTCAACAATTGTTTAGAATTTTCAAAACAATCAAACATCCATTGATGCAAACAACATGCATTTCAATTAAACAAACAAACAATCGCCTTCAGGGGAAAGCTATTTTCCAGCTTCCGCTGCGCACTCTGATCACTAACAAATCAAGACACAATAATTTATTCTAAGTCATCTACTTATTTGTAATATACATTAAATTTCACTCTTTACAGAAGTGAGTTCCAATATTTTCATAATAATAAGTTATACAGTAATATCAAAAGATTTTTCAAATACGTCCCAATAATCATTTATATTCCAATTCCTAATTAGTTAATTAAATTACTAACAACTACACACCCAAGGGACAGGGCTCTAGGTCATCTAGGTTTAGATCTCAACTTTGTACTATTTATATTCAGTAATGTTCTGAACACAGCTCTGATACCAAGCTGTAACGACCCCACCGCTATGCCCAAATTAACAAAGAACATTACAAATAATGTCGTTTGCTAATCCGGAGAATATGGCTGGTTAAGGGCGATCGAATGTGAATATATCTTTATACTAACACTGACACGTCTTATTTAACTTTTTGAGGATCTGAACTGAAATTTAGACAATACAGTATTAATACAAAGTAATAAGCACATCGATTAAAAATATTCAGAATAGTATATAATATAGATTAATCAGAATCAGAGTCATGGATCACAACGAAATAATATACATCATCATATACATAATAAAATGCGAGTCTAAAAAATATGAGTACTAGACCCACATAAATATATACATCATATCCAAAATCTTGTATCGGTAACAAGTCACTACTATATAATATAGATGACATAAACTCTTAACTGTCAATATATAGAAGTATGAAATAAACTAAAACTATCAAAAAAGTCTGCTTCAATGCTAGCTCAAAATCCAAAGGTCGATGGGTTCTTTTACACGTAAAGTCTAGGCCTGACTCGAGTATCAAAATAATAAACGGGTCAGACTATATCTAAATAATAGGTGAGATACTATTACGATAACTTTATGACTTAAAATAATAAGTCATATAAAATATGTCGAACAAGCAATTATACTAAGGCATATTAATTAAATTCACTATATATATCCATAAATGACTTAAGTCTAGAATAAGTCATTTCAAAATATGCCTAATACCCAAAAATTCAAAAAGACATATCAAACTAATAAATATAAATCTTAAAATTCTGACATAACAATAACCAAATAAGTCATAAATAAAATATGCCCAAAACAAATATTCAAATAAGGCATATTTAACAAATCACCATTTCATAAATACATATCAAGTCTTAATAAACTATCATCTCAAAATATGGTGATAACCAATTCAAAATTCCTTAGACCAACAAAGGATACAGAATATACATACTAAAAATCTCTGAAGAAATAATCATCAGTAAAGAAATAATAATGGTAGTCATTTATCAGTTTAATACAGTGACATGAAATCTATCAAAAGAGACCCGCTACATAGAAAGGAAGCCTTCCGAAAGAGACTGCAGATTAGTACGCCGCTCAAAGAAAAGAGCATCCGTGTACCTAATCTGTCCTATGAAAATTTACCTTCGGAAAGGGGTAAACATTGTCTAACTGTATATAAAACAAAATAAACTGATACGTTGTAGTATCTATAGACTACAACGCATGTAAAAATCTGCCTTCCAAAAGAGACAGCCATATTTACACCATAACAGATCTTCCGAAAGAGATCTGCCTACCCAAATTTAAAAATGTATCGATTCTCAGATCGATAAAAAAATGAGTTATCATTTCTCAAGGATTTATCGATCTGAAATCCGAACACCCTAAGATAATCCAACTCTAAATGTTAATTACTGTCACTTCAGTAATTACAAGAATTTAGCTAATTGTCCCATACCAGAAAGTAAATTCAAGTATTTACTAAAAGCTAGTAATTTGCACTCAAACTATATTTAACAAATTATAATAATAATCGAAATAATTGTACAAAGTGTCCCATACCACCCGACAATTCATCGTTTATTAAAATTCTTTATTTCATAGAAAAGCATGAAATTCAATAGAAACACAAGTAAAGCATTTATTGTTCAAAATCAATGTTTCCAAAATTCATTAAAGAAATACCAAAATGGTATATAATTAGCCAAAGTCTAAACACAATTAAAACCAACAATAGTTTATAGGTTGAAAGTAATTAATACAATTTTATCATATAGAAAATGATTTCTAAAATACTTTATCTACAATTCACTTTTAAACTTCTCGCCTTTGTTAATCCATAATAAATAAAATAAAAGAGTTTTAAATTAATATTTACATATATCAAGATATTATTTTTTCAAAATCACTTTTAAATCCATAAATTCATTTTAAAGAAGATTTGCTTATTTACAAAGGCTTTTGAACTATTTTAAAATCTTTTAAAACTCTTTTATAACAAATCGCTTAAATTAAAATTATTAGTTTCATCACTACTTATATAAATATTACTATATTTTATCTTTTGTCTCTAAAACATTTCCAAAATTTTAATATACTAATGATAGTAAAAAAAATTAAAAGGTTTTATAAATAAATATTACTCATTTTAAAAAGTTTTGAATAGAAATTTTAGAATAAGAAATAAGTTTAAAATAAAATATACTTTAACCATATATTCTGTAAACAAAATTCCAATAAGGATCAAATTAGATAAATTCTTATTTTTGAAATTCATTTAGAAACATTTAAATAATTTAAACCATAAATCCATCGGAATGCAACTTTTAGAGCCAACGACGCTCTATAAAATATCATTTCATATGAATTTATTTATCAATCCGAGTTGCTTTCCGACAAACTCCGATCATACAACAATGTATGCAATTTAAACCATCGACCCAAACTTGCAGTAACAATATAGTTTTAACATGCAACTTCATTTCAGCCATTTAATTGATTTTTCAATTATCGCTTCAATCCAATATTTTAAACTTGTATTTTAACCAATTTATCCATCGAACAAATTGAACTCATAGTATGCAATTTATTTTAATAATTCATCCAATCGCTATTAAAATTTAATGCAATTCATAAGCAATTCAATCATTCACTATCAATTTATTAACGAAATTCCAAACGAAGCATATTATATGTACAAAGAATAAACTTGCATAGATATAGGTGTGTGAGTTATAAAATAACTCACCTTAAACTTGATAGCTTGCTAGCGTTACCCATTTGCAAACAACAACACGTCTTCACATTCATGTCAACAGGCAGACCTGCTTCATTGTCATCGTCCCTTTAGTGTCGCCTGACAACCTCACACTGTCTAGACTCGCGGTCAAACCTTGTCAATCGAAGCACCACGTTCGAACATGAAAATCACGCTCACCTACAAGCCCTAGGTCGCCGACTTGCTCCACTCACGGCCGCCAACTTCACACAGCCATCAACCTCCACGCGTATACGCGCCTTCCCTCATTGCCCTTGTCGTTGCTGCCATTGTAGTCTCCCCAAAATTCGTGTGCGCCTCTGACTATCACCAGCTCGTGTCTCAAGGCATGCGGTCCTCCCCTATCGCCGTATGAACGCTCGACCCTAGTCACGCCACAATTTTATTCGTCGCATATTATTTTTTTCGATCGATCGTGAGAATGAGCTAGGGCAAGAAAATGCATTGGAACGGGTTGAATTTGGGAAGAGCATATGGAATTTAGGGATTTTGGGATTAAACTAGGTGGGGGAAAAGAATTGTTATTAATGGGCTTGAGTTCACTCAATTGGGCTTGAGTTTAAATCCAATTTTGCTTTAAATTCTTTTCCTTTGCATTTATTAGCTATTTCCTTTTGCATTTAAATTTAACTATTAATCATTGACATACATTTACAATTATATCCCGACCTAATTTGAATTTGTTCACACTTCATTCTGCGAAATATAATATGATGGCAACACAACAATTCAACTCAATATTGTTTTGTTGTATTTAATTATCCAATGAACTTATATAAATAAATTTATTCATCTTTATCAATTTATCGATTTTAGTGAATATCGAATATAACTTCTTTTCATCTATTACAATATATATATGGCTATTTATACCTTAAAATATTTTATATTCAATAATAACACTTTAATGTAATTTAATATATCTTCTAAAATTTATTTTATTAATTAATTCAATTTGTTAAAAATAAAAATCCATTATTAACTAGATTTTATTTAAATAAAACCTTATTTCCAAAATACTAATGATCAAAATTTAATTCGAATACTTTTATTTTGATTAAGTTTATATAATATTATGGTTTTGAAAACATGGTTGTTACAGCCAAATATCCCTATTCTGAACTCAATGGAACTATTTGTGACGACCCGCCCTCCACGACCCTCGAAAATCGACACAAAATACTCAACAGTATAATATGCCGACGATCGAATGCCGGAAAGACAGATTGTAGAAGAATAAGAAAGTAGATAGAAGAAGAAAGAACTAAACAAAATCAGAACCTCACAGTCGCAGCGGATAAAATATAATATATAGAACAGATCTTTACACAAAATGAAAACTATATCTGTTTATATACAATACATCATCATCAGAGTATGTCAATACAATCGTCAATATCCAGTCAATCAGTCAATACAACAATCACAGCAGTGGAATAATACAAGTACGAGAAATACGTCTCGAACTCCAGCTCCTCTCCTGAGCTCCATAGCAACCTATCCTGTAAAATACTCGGTCTAACCCGAGCATTATAATAAAATAACACCCGAGTCAGTCTGGAATACCAGCGCATCATAAATACACCCAATTGATTATTAAAGTTTCAAAATCCTTTGGAAACAAAGGCATCTCGTAAGACCACGCCACAAATAAACATGTCGGGTTTTTACCTTACGATAGCCAAAACACTTTTTATAGCAATCCTCTGATATTATAATAGTGTCTAGATACAAATACTTATTAAAATAGCTGAAATTGTTACATGATTAAATTCCAGCATACTAGGTATACAAACAAATACCGTACAAGGCACGTAGGGAAAATGGATTTCCAACGAATGACTAGGCACTGGGGTACCACCTGTCACAGTACGTGGCCTAGATCACAGTACCGAGGAGTACGCCCGCTCCCCTGCAACACAAAGCCGGAATCATCCCTTACTGGATAATTCCAAGTAAAATCACCCCACGGTTGGGATCAGCAACCGCACCACTAAGCCGAAATAAAAGGGACATCTAGACAGGGATGACCTTACTCTCAAGTGGGGGCTACCCACGAAGCCTTGCTGCATAACCCCTGATTTTCAGTCATTCCCGGTTGATGAGGCTTGAGGCTAAACGATACCTTTACAGAACATTTCACTTTGAATGCCCATCGTCCACCTGACGATGTTTCGCAAGCATTCGTCCATACAAGTCCGTCCCGGGTCCGAACGGAACCGAAGGCACTACTCCTACTACATCCATTTTGGAAATATCCTCAGGATTAGTAGCGACTAGCCCTTGCACTTCACTGCTCCATCTTCGACTCCGAACACGTTACACGAAACGTACAAACCGGATCGAAGTGGTATTCGAGTCTCCAGACCTAGAATCCCGGTATACGGAAACTCGATCCCGGTCTCTTCGAAACGATCGCGCATTTGGCCAATATTGATAGTCGGTGATTTAACTATCAATTAATGTTCACAAACATCCATACATATCCATCACACAATAAATAATCTCCATATTATTTATTTTCTTCTAATATCTTTCAAAGATATATTTTCACATTTTCAAAACTCATTTGAAAACAATTTTCCACTCTTCCTTTACAAGGTAAATCTTTTACCCTTTATTCCCATCGGGAATAACCAAGTATAAAACAATTTGCATTTAAAACAGTTAAAAATACTTATACTGAAATATACTTTAAAATATGAAAATTACTTCTATTTATTTACTCAAAATATAAATTTAACATATGTGAAGAAAACTAGTTATTAACACATAAACTTTGATTTAAAAATAAGGGTTTTAGTTTCACTAAATTCAAAATAACATTATAAGAAGAAAAGTGCTAATTTTAACAACTTAAGCTAAAACCAACCTTTAAATAAATCCATTTGTAAAAATAATTGCTAATATACTCCCAAATTATTACGGTATTAAAAATTATTAATTTATTTCTTTAAAAATAACGATTTCTTAAAAATACTTTTAAAACGATTTAAAACTTAACCTTAGTTAAATAAAATCTTTTATAAAACATTTACTTGGTTTTCCCAGGGAAACACTTTCCCGTTTCTAAACATTCCAAAGTACTCTTTAATATAAATCCACTGATTTATTTCAAGTCAATTATGTTTTACAACATAAATACCAAATCCCATATTTAACTATGACTTCATCCGAGGTTCATACCCAATTTCCCATATCCGGAATTTCACTTTTAAATATACATTTAAATCATTTTTCTTAAATAAACAATATCGGAGAATTTCTTACTGAAAACCATATCTACCATTTACTTAAATAAATTCCCAATGAAATACGGCATTTCAAATTATTCTATTTTCTTTTGAAACTTGTTAATTTATAGTTGACGCTCCATTTAAACATATTTTTAATTTCCGGATAACATCAGTCATTATTAAAATAAACACCGTTATTTTAAACAATTTATAATTTCATAAATTTAATCTCCAGAAAATTTATATTTCATATTTATCGATTGATAAATTTTCCCACAATATTAAATTCGAATTTTACAAATTTTCATTTTCCATTCCAAACCAGATTTCAATTTCTATCCTTCAAAAATTCTTAATTTAACAATTTACTTATTTCGTAAAAACCCAATTTTGTCCATTTATAAATTAAATTCTGTAACTATGATTTATACCACAATTTCACAACACAATTAAATTTCCAGATTTATCAATCACAACATATAAACAGGTATTCACTAACAATTATAAAATAATTTCTACAATTGTGAGGAATCCAGTTGGATCCCTCCAACCTGTTTTTCCCTGCATCACAAATGTTAGCACATCACAATATAAATATCAATCCAGTCTGATAATCACAGATATAATCAACCATTCACACAGATATTTAAATATCAATTATTTATAATGCCTAGCATCCAGATGTGAGTGAGAAAAACTCACTTTGAGTTCGGCGAGCGTTCGAAATTCAAATTAAACCGGACGGTGTCCGATTTAACCCAAATTCCTACTTGCCCGGAATGATTCCGGAACTGCATCATTGCGAAGTACGTCCCTCTGCGATTCCAACGCTTCCAGATTCGTCTGAATCTGAGTACGTATGAACTCGTTATGATTTTATAAAGTTTTGAAATTAATTTAAAAACAAATTTCTCTATATACTTTTTTTTTTTTATTTTACCAGAACGAAATCTGGCCACTCATCACGTTCAGCAAAACAAGCCCGCTCCCCTATCTTCCTTCACGCGAAAGCCAGGGTTCGAATGAACCCAATTTGCCGCCGCTTAGGGCTTGCGATCGCCCCCACAACGTCGACTTCGAGGACGATCCACGACTGCCACCACGTACGCCATCACGCCACGCACCTCCACCCCAAAATCTACAAAGCTCGGTCCTCCCCATTGCTCAAGAATCGAGCACGAACTGCCCACGTACGGAGGCAAAAATCGCCACCAAATGACCACTTCGCGCGAAACCACCCGTTGGATCTATAGATCCCTCAACCCTCTACAACTTCCATTTAGAAAGTTTCTCCAATTGAAGCACGGATTGAGATATATTTGAGAGGGAAGGAAAGAAGATATCGGCCATTAAATCCTAAAGTGGCGGCTGGTGAATGCTGCTAGGGTTTAGAGAATAATATTGATATTTATAAAATGGTATTATATTATTTAATTAAAATAATTTCTCAATCTAACAGTTTCGCTAACGAACTCCAAACTACGCGTTCCGACAGACGATTCTAGGGTTTTTCAGCGTTCCGGACACAATGGAAGAGGTTTCGTAAGCTAATTCGATCGTATGCGCGAGATACAGAATTAAACGGTCAATTTAAAATTAAATCGGTTAAATCGATTTCGATGCGTTTCGAGCTGCCACCGTCAAACGACAACTCCGATTGCTACGAAAATTGAAATCCGATAATAACTAACTATTACGGATCCAATGGAACTGGTTTCGTCGAATTCCGAGACTGTGCCCCGGAAGGCTATTTTAACTCGTCAATTAAATCGGGCAATTCCCAAAATTGACGAAAACGCTTAAAATTTCACTTTTAAAATTTTATTAACTTAACAATAAATCATATAAAATTTATAAACACATTAAAAATCATTCCGGCTCATTCCAGACCAAAATCTGATTAATTTGCATTTTAATAATATTAAATTCATTTTTAAATTAATATAAAATTCCAAATATTAATTTATTCACTTTTAAATTCATCTAAAAATCCAACATTATTGTTTATAACCAATCGAACCTAAAAATACATTTAAACCCCATTTTTATCACTATTTACATTCAGATTTACCCTTATCTCAATTCCGAATATTTAATTTATTATTTCCCCATTATTCAAATTCAACCAGGATTGCTATAATTAAAAATTATAGCTTATTTTATTGAATGAACCCGAATCCATTCATTTCGAAATCAATTAAGAATCTACAGTAACATTTAAAACGAATTAAATGTTCAAATTCAATAGCTTAAAAATACGGGATGTTACATTCCTTCCCCCTTATAAAAATTTCGTCCCCGAAATTTGCTAAGGTAGAAAATACTCTCCAACCTATTTACTTTCCAATTTGCTTAGTTAAAAGCTTATCTTCACTTTCCCAAAAAGTTTCAGCTCCATTTCAAAACCCTTTGCTTTCTTTACTTTAAAGCCTTCATTTAACATTCGCTTTCAAAATAACTTTACTAGTTATTAAAAATTTCCCCAAAACCCCAAAAATTTTCTAACTCCCAAAATTTCTGGAAAATTTTGGCGGAGTCTCCTTTGCACGGAGGAGCTTCTGCGATATCGCAGGATACACAAATATATATACATCGGCTCACATGGCCGGAAACCAAAATATATCACAATATATATATATCATTTCCCAATTATATTTGCGTAGGCGTACCTTTTAACAAATTTTTAAAAGCAAGCGGCTAATATCTCGCATATACGCGCTCCAACTCTCTCGAACGCCTCCCGCACCTGTACTAAACTCATCAAACTCATCAGTTTCAATGATATGAGAATTTTAATAACATTTCCAATGTAAATGTTAGCTAAACATACCCATTTCATCTCCAACCCAAGCAATTTCATCATTAACAATGTTAACCATATTTATTTCAACAAACCAAAGATTTCAATCACTTTTCAAATTACTCATTCAAGTCCAACTTCATTTTATTTCACTTGAATGACTTGTATTCAAGTTCACTATATACAATCTATATTAATTATAAACAATCCATTTCTATTTCAATATGATTAACATATGCCTCTCTTACATTTTTAAATTTAACTTACATTCCAAATTTGATTTACAATCAAACTTCATTTTAAACTTGAAACATTTGCATTTCAATTATGATCCATTTCCATTCATATGCAAACATTACTCATTAAGAGGTCAATTCATTCCTATTGATTCAAAATCAATTTCATTCTCCCTTTAAATCAATTCACTTGCATTCATATACAAAACTCTTTGAATTAGATTCCCTTCCATTTCTACTTATTCAAAATCAGTTTCAATAGCTTGTTAAACAACTCCATTCCGAATACAAGCCAATTTTTATGTCATCCAAATAAAACAATTTCCACTTAAGCTTATAACCATTTAAAATTATTTCCAACTTGGATTCATATAAATTTTATTCCATTACAAGGTTCACAATCCAAGTATTTTCTCTGTCCAATGTAATTGTTAAATTACATTTTCCTTACATCTTTATTTCCATTAACCAAATTCAAGTTTATATTAATATCATTCGATCCTGGGTTATATTCAACTCATACATTCTTAATTTACCACAATAATTAATGAATATCATTTCACTTTCAATTCAATTTTATTATCCAACAAATTCCATTCAAATTTCTTAATAAAGCTCATCCACAAACATTTGTTTCTTTCAATTTGCTTAAGTAGTTTCACAATATTACTATTATCTATTTAATTTTATTTCCATCTGATTCTCATTCAACCAATTTCAATTCATTTACAAAGTTTAATGCTCTTCGTTTATTTATCCAATCCATTTTAGATTTATTTTATCAACAAAGAGACTATTGAAATTATTTCTCTCATTTGAATTTTACTTCAATTCAAATCATCATTATTATAATCTAATCCCATTATACATTCTCACTTCCAACATTTATTTCCAAACTTAAATTTCATTCAACAACTGGATTTTTCCTTACTTTCTAAATTCTAACAACTATCAAAATTCTATTTATTGCAATACAAATTCCATTAAATTTAGCTTACACAAGATTTATTTCCAAACAATCATTTTGGATTTAATTGAGTAAGCATTTACTTCATTCAACATCACTTCAACTAAATTAAATTTCCATTTAATTAAATTCTTATCCAAATTTAATTCAAGGTTAACTAAATTATATATGCATTTTCAATTTAATTCCTTTCCAGAATTAATTCAAATTCATCTAAATTTTATTTAGCCCACCTGAATTTAAACCATTTCCTTTACTACTTTAAATAAGAATTTAATTACATTCATTCTTATCCATAACACAACTGAATTTTTAATATTCAGCTTAATTCCATCTTAGTCGAAGTCAGACCAAATTCAATTTAATCTTAATTCTCCATATCCAAGTTCAACTTATTTACTAACTTCAGTTCACTTACCTCTTTTATATTTTATAATTGTTTCACCTTACTTTGCATTCTATTTAAAATTAAGTTCGAATTCACCATTCCCCTTAACCATTTTTTTTTATTTGTGATTATAATTCCATTTTACTTGAGTTAAAATCAAATCTTCCATTCTCAAGTTCTCCAACTTATTTACTTGTAAGTTTATATTGCTCATTTCAACTCATTTACATTTTTATAACCACAGTGTCAAATTATAACACTTAATAGCTTAAGAATATGAATTCATTTGCACAATCATAAGCATTTACATTTCACCGTTATCTCAACTTCCATTTAATTCCAATTCATTTAGATTTAATTCAATTTCAAATTCTTAATTTTATTTAACTTATCATAAGTTAAATCCAGATATATTCCATTCACCTTCATTTATTCAAAGTAAATTTACATTCCATATATACTCAATTCTTCTTTAAATCAACTTTCCTTTATAAGTTATATAGTTGAATCATTTCAACTTTCACATTTTTATTTTAAAATAGAATTCCCAGAATTCAATTTACCCGGATTTATTTCAAAACCAATTTGAAATAAAAATCAACACATTTCTCTTTTAATATTCAAATCAAATACCAAATTCCAAAACAAACTGCTTTTACCAAACAATTTTCCTTTTGAAAATTCCAAAATCACTTGTTTCCCAAACAAGTCCAAACAATGTCATAATCAACTATTTCGGTAGCAATCCATCACTTTAGAAACTCGAAAATGAATTCTAATGATTTGGCCAGCATCATCAGGATTATTTCCCAGCGACTGAAGTGAGTTCAGTGCTTTTCACTTCCAAAATCCACCTCAAAACCATTTCTATTCAAAAATATTTTCCAAAATATACTCCATCGTTGACTTCAAAACTTTTGGAAAACATTTCAACATTCCCAAAATTTCAATCAAATTCAATTAAAAACCCTTCCCAAAATTTCAATCAATTCCATTTGGTTATAAACCATTTTAATATTTTAACTTCTTATTTTCTTATACATATCATTTCAAATTTTAGATCATGTTTTAATTTCTTATTTGATTATAGAAGAAACAACCAACAAGCATCTAATACATATAATAATTTAGAAAATTATTTCTTTATATCAAAATATAATTTTGGGTAAAATTATTTCATTTACCCGCTTAAAACAATACTATGTCGGTTTATCTTGTTTAAGAGTTTAGAAACCCCTATCGATACGGTTGTACTTCCCGCACCGACCAGAATTCATAAACACTCAACCGATAAGTCAACACAGTACAAAAACAATTTTATATCCACTAACAAGTACGCTCTCATAGCTATTAGTACACTCAACTCATTATAGAGTACTTCTGACTCTATTATAAATGAGTAAATTTCCCACCAAAGCCTAGGTTGTCGCCAAACTAAGCTCTGATACCAACTGTGACGACCCGCCCTCCACGACCCTTGAAAATCGACACAAAATACTCAACAGTATAATATGCCGACGATCGAATGCCGGAAAGACAGATTGTAGAAGAATAAGAAAGTAGATAGAAGAAGAAAGAACTAAACAAAATCAGAACCTCACAGTCGCAGCGGATAAAATATAATATATAGAACAGATCTTTACACAAAATGAAAACTATATCTGTTTATATACAATACATCATCATCAGAGTATGTCAATACAATCGTCAATATCCAGTCAATCAGTCAATACAACAATCACAGCAGCGGAATAATACAAGTACGAGAAATACGTCTCGAACTCCAGCTCCTCTCCTGAGCTCCATAGCAACCTATCCTGTAAAATACTCGGTCTGACCCGAGCATTATAATAAAATAACACCCGAGTCAGTCTGGAATACCAGCGCATCATAAATACACCCAATTGATTATTAAAGTTTCAAAATCCTTTGGAAACAAAGGCATCTCGTAAGACCACGCCACAAATAAACATGTCGGGTTTTTACCTTACGATAGCCAAAACACTTTTTATAGCAATCCTCTGATATTATAATAGTGTCTAGATACAAATACTTATTAAAATAGCTGAAATTGTTACATGATTAAATTCCAGCATACTAGGTATACAAACAAATACCGTACAAGGCACGTAGGGAAAATGGATTTCCAACGAATGACTAGGCACTGGGGTACCACCTGTCACAGTACGTGGCCTAGATCACAGTACCGAGGAGTACGCCCGCTCCCCTGCAACACAAAGCCGGAATCATCCCTTACTGGATAATTCCAAGTAAAATCACCCCACGGTTGGGATCAGCAACCGCACCACTAAGCCGAAATAAAAGGGACATCTAGACAGGGATGACCTTACTCTCAAGTGGGGGCTACCCACGAAGCCTTGCTGCATAACCCCTGATTTTCAGTCATTCCCGGTTGATGAGGCTTGAGGCTAAACGATACCTTTACAGAACATTTCACTTTGAATGCCCATCGTCCACCTGACGATGTTTCGCAAGCATTCGTCCATACAAGTCCGTCCCGGGTCCGAACGGAACCGAAGGCACTACTCCTACTACATCCATTTTGGAAATATCCTCAGGATTAGTAGCGACTAGCCCTTGCACTTCACTGCTCCATCTTCGACTCCGAACACGTTACACGAAACGTACAAACCGGATCGAAGTGGTATTCGAGTCTCCAGACCTAGAATCCCGGTATACGGAAACTCGATCCCGGTCTCTTCGAAACGATCGCGCATTTGGCCAATATTGATAGTCGGTGATTTAACTATCAATTAATGTTCACAAACATCCATACATATCCATCACACAATAAATAATCTCCATATTATTTATTTTCTTCTAATATCTTTCAAAGATATATTTTCACATTTTCAAAACTCATTTGAAAACAATTTTCCACTCTTCCTTTACAAGGTAAATCTTTTACCCTTTATTCCCATCGGGAATAACCAAGTATAAAACAATTTGCATTTAAAACAGTTAAAAATACTTATACTGAAATATACTTTAAAATATGAAAATTACTTCTATTTATTTACTCAAAATATAAATTTAACATATGTGAAGAAAACTAGTTATTAACACATAAACTTTGATTTAAAAATAAGGGTTTTAGTTTCACTAAATTCAAAATAACATTATAAGAAGAAAAGTGCTAATTTTAACAACTTAAGCTAAAACCAACCTTTAAATAAATCCATTTGTAAAAATAATTGCTAATATACTCCCAAATTATTACGGTATTAAAAATTATTAATTTATTTCTTTAAAAATAACGATTTCTTAAAAATACTTTTAAAACGATTTAAAACTTAACCTTAGTTAAATAAAATCTTTTATAAAACATTTACTTGGTTTTCCCAGGGAAACACTTTCCCGTTTCTAAACATTCCAAAGTACTCTTTAATATAAATCCACTGATTTATTTCAAGTCAATTATGTTTTACAACATAAATACCAAATCCCATATTTAACTATGACTTCATCCGAGGTTCATACCCAATTTCCCATATCCGGAATTTCACTTTTAAATATACATTTAAATCATTTTTCTTAAATAAACAATATCGGAGAATTTCTTACTGAAAACCATATCTACCATTTACTTAAATAAATTCCCAATGAAATACGGCATTTCAAATTATTCTATTTTCTTTTGAAACTTGTTAATTTATAGTTGACGCTCCATTTAAACATATTTTTAATTTCCGGATAACATCAGTCATTATTAAAATAAACACCGTTATTTTAAACAATTTATAATTTCATAAATTTAATCTCCAGAAAATTTATATTTCATATTTATCGATTGATAAATTTTCCCACAATATTAAATTCGAATTTTACAAATTTTCATTTTCCATTCCAAACCAGATTTCAATTTCTATCCTTCAAAAATTCTTAATTTAACAATTTACTTATTTCGTAAAAACCCAATTTTGTCCATTTATAAATTAAATTCTGTAACTATGATTTATACCACAATTTCACAACACAATTAAATTTCCAGATTTATCAATCACAACATATAAACAGGTATTCACTAACAATTATAAAATAATTTCTACAATTGTGAGGAATCCAGTTGGATCCCTCCAACCTGTTTTTCCCTGCATCACAAATGTTAGCACATCACAATATAAATATCAATCCAGTCTGATAATCACAGATATAATCAACCATTCACACAGATATTTAAATATCAATTATTTATAATGCCTAGCATCCAGATGTGAGTGAGAAAAACTCACTTTGAGTTCGGCGAGCGTTCGAAATTCAAATTAAACCGGACGGTGTCCGATTTAACCCAAATTCCTACTTGCCCGGAATGATTCCGGAACTGCATCATTGCGAAGTACGTCCCTCTGCGATTCCAACGCTTCCAGATTCGTCTGAATCTGAGTACGTATGAACTCGTTATGATTTTATAAAGTTTTGAAATTAATTTAAAAACAAATTTCTCTATATACTTTTTTTTTTTTATTTTACCAGAACGAAATCTGGCCACTCATCACGTTCAGCAAAACAAGCCCGCTCCCCTATCTTCCTTCACGCGAAAGCCAGGGTTCGAATGAACCCAATTTGCCGCCGCTTAGGGCTTGCGATCGCCCCCACAACGTCGACTTCGAGGACGATCCACGACTGCCACCACGTACGCCATCACGCCACGCACCTCCACCCCAAAATCTACAAAGCTCGGTCCTCCCCATTGCTCAAGAATCGAGCACGAACTGCCCACGTACGGAGGCAAAAATCGCCACCAAATGACCACTTCGCGCGAAACCACCCGTTGGATCTATAGATCCCTCAACCCTCTACAACTTCCATTTAGAAAGTTTCTCCAATTGAAGCACGGATTGAGATATATTTGAGAGGGAAGGAAAGAAGATATCGGCCATTAAATCCTAAAGTGGCGGCTGGTGAATGCTGCTAGGGTTTAGAGAATAATATTGATATTTATAAAATGGTATTATATTATTTAATTAAAATAATTTCTCAATCTAACAGTTTCGCTAACGAACTCCAAACTACGCGTTCCGACAGACGATTCTAGGGTTTTTCAGCGTTCCGGACACAATGGAAGAGGTTTCGTAAGCTAATTCGATCGTATGCGCGAGATACAGAATTAAACGGTCAATTTAAAATTAAATCGGTTAAATCGATTTCGATGCGTTTCGAGCTGCCACCGTCAAACGACAACTCCGATTGCTACGAAAATTGAAATCCGATAATAACTAACTATTACGGATCCAATGGAACTGGTTTCGTCGAATTCCGAGACTGTGCCCCGGAAGGCTATTTTAACTCGTCAATTAAATCGGGCAATTCCCAAAATTGACGAAAACGCTTAAAATTTCACTTTTAAAATTTTATTAACTTAACAATAAATCATATAAAATTTATAAACACATTAAAAATCATTCCGGCTCATTCCAGACCAAAATCTGATTAATTTGCATTTTAATAATATTAAATTCATTTTTAAATTAATATAAAATTCCAAATATTAATTTATTCACTTTTAAATTCATCTAAAAATCCAACATTATTGTTTATAACCAATCGAACCTAAAAATACATTTAAACCCCATTTTTATCACTATTTACATTCAGATTTACCCTTATCTCAATTCCGAATATTTAATTTATTATTTCCCCATTATTCAAATTCAACCAGGATTGCTATAATTAAAAATTATAGCTTATTTTATTGAATGAACCCGAATCCATTCATTTCGAAATCAATTAAGAATCTACAGTAACATTTAAAACGAATTAAATGTTCAAATTCAATAGCTTAAAAATACGGGATGTTACACTATTATTGGAACCTAATTTCTATCATGTACGAAAGTTTACTTTTAATTTCAAATTATGTTATAATTAATTACTAAAATTAATCACTATGTTTTTCGAGCTCACAGACTGCACAGTATATCTGATCGCCACGAAACTCGTCGTCGTACAATAATTTATTATTCCAAATCTAATGGCATTAGTTTTGTTAAAATCCAAGACAGTGCCCCGAAATGATAATTTCACACGTTAATTAAAACGAGTTATTACTAAAACCAGTTTAATAACTTTTAATTCTAAATTAAAAGTTTACTATTATCATTCTTATTTAAACAGAATTTAAATAAGCTTTCGAAATCAATTCATTCAAATTGCATTCAAGATTCAATAATTTAAATAATACTGATATTTAAATCACTATGACAATATTAAGATCACAATTCATATATTCAAATAAATTCCTTTATTTTAATTTTAAGTTATTTGAATTATAAAACTATTGTTTCAATATTTAAAATTAATTAAATATTTCATAATCGAATGACTAAATTTTGGGGTCGTTGCATTCTCCCTCTTTAAAAGAATTTCATCCTCGAAATTCCAAAAGTAGTAAAAATGCCTCCTAACCCTTAAACTTTTCAAAATCAATTAGTTCAAACTTGTTATCAAATTTTCTAAGTCGTTTAAAATTAAGGAAATTTTTTCAGCGTCTCCTATGTGCGGCTCAATCGGAAAAACTACAAAAATCTACTATGGATCTAAACCGGCAAAAGAAAACAAAAGCCAAGTGGCCTCCCATATCTGGGTCATGAGATCATCAAATAAAACAAAAAAACATGTACCTATTAGTAGGTCAACTAAACTTTACTTATAAAACCAAAAGCAACAGGCTAGTTTTTGCTTCCATGTACCTGAATCTCACTTACATAACCCAAGAGAGAGTTAAACATGAAAATGAAACAATACTACAACTCAATCATCATATACATGAATTTAAGCATGCCAAAACATACATAACAAACATCTCAAAAAATCATGTCATAACAAATCATGAAGCTTGCATTTTTAGTGATAAAAGGATACAATTACATTTAAGCATGTACGATGTACATATGTTATCCATATTCAATATCAAATCAGATCACTTGCTCGATCACACAATTTCAATTTAGAACTAGTATCGTTCACTCGACTTCTCTACTGCGGACTCCAATCCGGTTCCTTGATTAGAAACCTCCATTCCCCTTGCATAGCCATATACCAATCAAAAATCTGTATCAAGTGTTCACCGTCAAGAATCAAGTGAAAGATCCTAACTCAGACCGTTGTAAATTACCTCAAATCGTGTGCCTGAATCTAGATCAAAATCAGTTATGCGTATAAAATGATCTATGTACAACTTAAGTATTTATTTCAATCGGTTTCTTAATTACACCAAATCCTTTTTGTTCACATTCAATTTTAAATTACAATTAATTTACACCAATTGTATTTCTTTTAATACTCTAATCATTTATGAATCATTTCATAAATCCACTACTTAAGTTTATAAACATTTTATAAAACACAACTTAGGTTTATCAACGCTTTAAAACTTAAGTTCATATTCTCAATTAATGCTAGAATTCATTTTCTGAGTCATTTGATGTTATCCCACCTTTGGTGAATAGCGACTCAACTGCTAAAAGAAGAAGCCACGACTCAGCACTCAACAAAACAACAAGTTAATTACCCTGAATAATCCGAGCGACTTAGCCATCTGCAGCCCCCAGCGACCTACGACCTATGGCATTCAATGAGCTAACATTGCTATGGGTTAGCGACTTAACTTTCCGACAACTTTCAACGAGCTAAGCGACTTAACGGCCTAAAGCATAGAGCGGCTCAACATGGCACGACCTAACTCTAAACGACCTAACTTCCTAACGACCTAACTTCCTAACTTCCCAATGACCTAACTTCCTAGCGACCTAACTTCCTAACGACCTAACGACCTAACTTCCTAACGACTTAACCTTCTATGCAATGACATACTAAGTCGCTCACAGCCTATATCTCATCCAGGACAGCTCCACTAAGCCACTAACGACTTATGCTACCTTAGAATTACCCTAGGTCGCAACACCTTAGGTCGCTGACGACCTACGACTTACCTCCAGATTTCCCTATAAATAACCATCTGCTCCACATTGAAAGGGGGACTTTCCAGGACTTTTTCCAGGCTTCGAAGCGCCGAAACTCTGTTGCATTCACGACCTCTACAGCACCTCTACTACCAAAAACACTTCAAACTACCTAAAAGAGAAGATCAGCTACATTCAAGATGGACTCCAGAATCTCTTTTGCATTGTAGTGCTAATTACTTGTATCGATTGTTGAACAATCAGAGGAATTCTTGTAAAATTTGTAATCGAACTTGTGATAACGAAGATAAAGTGGACGTAGGCTTGACTTTGAGCCGAACCACTATAAAAATTATTGTCTCTTTACTTTTACTACAATTATCTGCTTGTTTTAGTTCCCGTACTAACGGGTGGTGCTTTCACTTTATTGCTACTTACACCGGGGTGTTAGAGTTCACATTTTTCGCGTTAACATTTGATAACATGTTACTTTAAGCCTACAAACACTTTATAAACTTATCTCATTAATAAAACATTTCCCGACATTATAATTATCTTTTATGGAATCATTATTTTACTTAAGAAACATTACTTAAGTCTTCTAACATTCTATAATTCGAGTTCATATTTGCAAAATACACTTCTACTTGTTAAGAGTGTATACAATACAAGATTTGTTTTACTTAACCAAAATGTTCAACAAATTTAAAACTTGTTTTAACTTACTATCTTCTCAAATTTATATATAACAAAAAGTAAGTTACAAAAACTCATCTTCTTATAAGTTCAACAAAAAAACTTAGCTTAAATTTCAATATCCATTCAGAAGTTTTCGACTATCCAAAATCGTCAAAAATCCTATTTTATTTTCATAAATGAAAATTACCAAACAACGTATCAAAATGAGATGCAAAACCAAACAACCCTAATGTATAGGATACATGCATCCATATAAATGCTTGAATGAAAACTTCAGATTTAAACACACGGTCTTATTTCAACTCAATTTGGAAATTATATATATATATATATATATATCTTCGTTAGCATATCAAATCATACTTTTGGAATTCAAAACAAATTTTTTTTCTCCAAACAACTCTATGGCAAAATACTATGGTAGCAATCCCTCACTTTGAAACTCGAAAATGAACATCGATGATGGTGCAGTCATCATTCGAATTATTTTCTGACGATAGAAGTGACTTCAGTGTATTCTATCTTCTTCAAACTCTTATAAAAATATTTCTATTCCAAAATACTTCCAAATAATACTATTATTTTTCCTTCTTACAAAACTTTGAAAATCCATTTCCAAAAACATCGGGATTTAAATTTTCAAATTCTCAACATAAACCTTTATATTAATAAATCACATCTGTAAACCATAATTAAATAATTTCACTTTAAATAAAATCATTTCACAAACGTTATTTTATTTAAATTTTAATCTAACATTATCATCGAACGCCTTATAGTCAAATTATGAAACTATATTCACAAGGTGTTCGTTTCAATGTTTCCACAATTACTAATCTACCCAACCCAAGCAGTGAAAAGGATAAAACTACTACTAATCAACCATAATATTCAATGCCCATAAACAGGTCAGTACAACTAATCAATCAACAAATAATAGTCAATGCTCTTAACTGGGTGAGCATGACTAATCAAACAATAAATGATAATAATTAAATATTATCATTCCCTAACAAACAAACATACCATTAATAACTATACTTATTTTATGAAAATTTTTCCTTTATATGCAAAATATAAAATCTTGGTAAAAGTCTTTCATTTCCCAAATTTTAGAACAATACTATGTCCGTTTGGCTTGTTCAAACGTTTAGAAAACCCTATCGATACCATGGTGTCCCACATTTCGACCAGAATTTATAAGCCACCCAACGATAAGTCAACACAACATAATACATTTTATAGCACTAACAATTATGCACAATACATATATAATACGCTCAAACTCATCCTACGGTCTAACTTAACCTATCTTAAATGAGTAATCCCCACGAAAGCCTAGGTGTTCGCTCAACGTAAGCTTTGGTACGAAGTGTAACGACCCGCCTTTTGGACGCTTAGAAATCGACACTAATACATCCATGGTTTTCACATGCCGAATATCCAAGTGCTGAAAAGACGGATTGTTGGGGTGAAAAAAAATAGAAGATAGAATAGAATCTCACTTCGTGACGAGAAGATATATAATATACACAAGGTCTTTACAAAAAGAAATCTTCTTTATTATACATACACTACACAAATCAGAATACACTAACCTATCATCAGCCTTGGACAGTTATAACAACCTGTCCTCACAATTTTTGATAAATACAAACAAAAATCAAGGACAACAAAACATTATTAATAAATAATAATTATTAACTTCAGAACATTATAAAGATAATGATTAATAATTTCAAACATTATTAATAAAACAATAATAATTAATCTTCAAACATTATTATATTAAGTAATGATTAACTTCCAAAACATTAATAATAAATAAATATTATTAATTCCAAAACATTACTAATAAATAATTATTTTTAATTCCAAATCATTTTTAATTAAATAGATAACTTTTTACGATATTACAATATTAACGGATAACTTTAAAACATATTGAAAATAAATAAACTACTTTTAAAACATTTTTAAACAATAGATAAATGACTTTAAATTATTATAAAATAATAGTTAAACGACTTTAAAACATTTCTAATGATTTAGAAAAGACAAACAAAAAGGGGCTACGGTGAAATAGAAGTTAAAAATCCATTTAGATAAAATGTTCCAAGAAACCCAAAAGCTAGATTTAAAATCATTCCCTAAATCAAAACCATTTTTAAACCTAACAACGGTTAATAATATTTCAAAATACTAAATATGAGGCCAATAGCCACCAAAGCACTTAACCGATATTGTTATTGAATTTTATCCCTACAAGGTTAAGTTTGAACATATAATAATGCCATATCTAATAGGGCCAAATAATCAGTTTGATATTCAATAATTCATATGACAAGAATATTATTGAAAGTAAATCAACAATGGCGAGGAATCTCATTGTATCCTTCTATAAATTCTCAGTACATCAGATAAATACCCTATAAACGATTTCATATATTGACCGTTTTCAAAAATGACAATTCATCAAAACCAAACAATTAACTAATTAAAACATCCAAGCATACAACCAATATTTTAAACCAACACAACCAGTAAAATTTATCTATTATATATCTTACTAATAAGCCAAAAAGGTGTGTTGAACTCATCAAAATTCGAGTTATTGCTAAAGCGTTCCGGTTCCATCTAAAATCAAATAGCGTTCGATTTTAGTTTGAAATTCTACAAGCTCAAATCTCCACTAATCCAATTCCAAAATGTAACTAACGTCATTATGAAACCAACGCGACTGACCACGTCCGATTTATGCCTTCTATGGGAAAGATATAATATTATAAGTTATTGATTTTAAAATTATAAATTAAATCACTAATTACAATTTTAACCCCTAATCTGTTAGTCCTTGAGATGATGGTTTTGATGACAACAACCTTAGAATAGATTATAAAATATAAATACTAACATTACAAGTTTAGATATATATGTATTTGCAGGATCTAACCATGCAGGTATCAAGAATGAAGACTGTACAGTATAGAGATTCAAGATACAGAGATAGAAGACTCATGAGTATCAAGATTATCAAGAGTTCAAGGTTAAGTTTGTTTTATTAGGAATATTTGTTAAAACTCGTAGAAAAGCACTGGCATCTTAATATCCAATTTATTCGTGGAATGGAATCCACTTCGAGCCCGATAAAGGGATGGAACCCTAAGTAGGATGGAACCTACGAAAATCTAGTGGGACATTGTTTTGTATCCACTTATTTTAATTCATATGATTTTACAAAATTATCTTGTTTTCAAAATGATTTCAAAACTTTCCTTTTAAAAAGATTCAAAACTCTCTATCCTGATTTTAAATAATTTTAGCCTCAAAACATCTTTAATTTCAAAGTCAAAATACTCCTGTTTTTAAAATGTCTTTTCAAATAATATATTTAACTTTTAATATTTATACTTAGATTTAAATATAAAATTATAGTTAAATTATGTATTTATTTGTTCTTTATATTTACTTATGAATTTCAACTATATTCAAGTATATTTATAAAGTTTTAAATAGTTTTTATATAAGATAAATATTGTTTTTATAAAATTCAAATTATCATTTTTGGCTGAGGGATGTCGACATGCCCCTAGGTAGTATGTCGACATAGTGACAGTTGAAGTTCAAATTCAAATTTCAAAAGAAGTGTCTATTCGCCATAACTCTTCATGAATGGTCATGACTGTTGGTTTTCTATAAATAGGGGTCAGTTTCAACGAATTTTCAATCATATTTGTCTGATTTTCACTCCTCTTCATCTTCCTCATTTCTTATTACAAATTCATACCATTACTCTGCCGAAATCAACATCGAATCATACTCGATTACTTCTAGTTTGATTCTACATCACTATCTCTACAAGGTTCTCAGTGCTATTCAGAGTTATAGGCTTCTTTGTAATCTATCTAGCGAGAAAAGGTGTGATTGTAGCCTTTGAAATCAATCAAGCGAGAAAAGGTGTGATTGTAGCCCTGGAAATCAATTGGGTGAACTTGTTGCCCGGTAAATCAAGTATCCCTACCAAGAGGATTGGTATTCTGGAGGGTGTACCTCATAGCCTTGAAATCGAGGGTTGTAATTGTTGAATTGCTTTTGAAAGGAAATCTGTACTTAGTTGTGCGGGACTAGATGTAGGGTAACTCCGAACCAGTATAAAATCCGGTGTGTTCTTTTCTTTACTGCTTTTACTTTATATTTGCATCTGTGTTTGATTCTGTGTTCATATCTGTGTCTGATTAGTGTATTCATTGTTAATAAAGTTAGATAAACTCAAAAAGATTAACAAATTTCTTAAAACACTATTCACCCCCCTCTAGTGTCAATTCTAGCCTTAAGATCCTTAATCCGCATTTCTCACATAATCAACCTTAATCACTTTGTTTAAACAACCATAATCCACTATCGATCAATTCCAGACAGCTAATACTCAAATTCAATGCCTTTGCGATTCCACCAACCGTCCCCACCATGTGCCTCCATCTGCCGCCGTGACCTCACTATTGCCAGCCACCACAAACCTATAGCTGTCACGACCCGCAAATCCGTACCCTTGATTAAACACTAATCTCCATTGATTAACTCAAGATGCACGGAAATACGAAGCATGAGGGTTTTTAAAAAGAAGAGGTAGGTAGAAGAAGAAGAAAACAGAAGAAGAAGAAAGATAGAAGAAAAAGAAGAAGATAGAAGAAAGAAGAGAAGAAGAGAAGAACAACAGAACAACATCAGAACAGAAAACAATATCAGAATCTTACACATCGCAGCGGAACAATATACAATAGATAATTACTAGTCTTTTAAAACAAAGAACTATATCAGTTTCAAACAAATTTTCCAATAGCTAAAATAATTAAATAGTTTAACTCATTTTCTTCCAGTAAACAACATAATTAGAAATTTGCTTTACTGTAAAAACCTTTTCTACATATATACTTTTAATAAACCTGTTTTAACTATATATTAACTTACTGTAAAAATCAAATACTGGGATATCTATATTTTTTTTTACTTATCAACAGATAAATTTCCAATTCCAAATTAAATTGAAACAATTTAAAAATACCTTACTACAAACTCGATCGCGATCAGATTGTCTCCTCTAACCTTGAATCGTGAATCCCGATAATTGTGATGACCCTTTAGCTTCGTCGAGAACTGGCCGCTTTCGCCCATAGTCGCCGCATGCGACTACCACCATCGCGACTTCGAACGACCCCAAGGTCGCGACCACCGGCATTAAATTTTGCGACCTGACTTCGAGATCCAGATCGAAACCCTAGTTCGTTTGCCCACCTCGTCGCCGTCGTCGCCTACTCCGATTCAAACGCGACTTTGCTTCGTACGAGCTACCATCGCGAGCGTCAATGTTGCCTCTCCCCCAAGTATTCGATCGAGACTAGGTCTCGAGCTCGCCAATTTGAATTCGAGAAGGGGAGATCGATTTTTTTCCACGCGAATGAAATTGAAAAGAGGGGGGAAGAGATTTCGGTTTGAACGAGAATTAGGAAGGGGATCGAGTTTTTCAGCTGCCATGATATTTTTTTTTTCTTTCCCTTGCTTTCGATTTTAATTTGGAAGAGAAGGGAACGATAAAAATTTCGTTCTGCTAAATTTTGAACGAGATACTTGATTTTTAGAGGAAGAAAGGGGAACAGACGTACACGTTGTTAGCTGGAAAAGGGGACAAGGCGTACGTGATTTACAGAGGAAAGGTCGTTAATATTAACGTGCTTACCCTACCTCTACAGTGTTTTGAGTTAAGGCCAAAAGTGCTGATGTGACCAAATTTAAATTTAAAAATTAAATTGAATTCGATTTAATTTCAAGGCGTTTGCTTACCGTGCGCTCACTTATCCACTTCGATAAATATGAAATTTGAAATCCGATAATAATTCAATATTACGGACCCAATGGAACTGGTTTCGTCGAATTCTGAGACTGTGCATCGGACGGTTATTTTTAAATATCGATTCGAACAATAAATTTCAAACTGAACAATTCACTCGCAAATTCGATTCTGAAACTTCTATTATTTTCAGAATTATCAATACGAATTTTTTAAAAGCTTTTGAAATATTTTTCTTCAGCTTAAAACTGAAGATACAAATTTTTGTTTAACATTCAATAGATTAAATTCTGTAATTTAACCGCCAATTTCAAAGTTATATCGGGGATTCAAATTAAATCATCGTTCAAATATTTAAAATTAATTAAATATTTTCAATTTAATTTTTTCAAAATTCAGGGTCGTTACAAACTTCCCCCCTTAAAAGAATTTCGTTCTCGAAATTACAAGTTAGGAAAAAAGGTCCTTAACTCGTCTACTATTTTTCACAATCCAATAGTTTTATCAATTTCTCAAAACAACTCTTCCTACTAAAGATTCATTATTTATTCAACTAAATTTCTAACTTCAATTATAAGTTTCAAACAACTTTGTTTACTTAACAATTCAAATTTAAATTTAAATTCAAATTTTAAACTTCCAAATTTTCTCAAAATTTTTCTAACACCCGAAATTTTCGAAAAATTTCGCCAGCGTCTCCTTTGCGCGGTTAATACGGTACGACTACAAAACGTCCCTACGGACTCTCAGATTTCAAAAAGAAAAGAAAAAGCCAAGCGGCTAGACAAGAAAATCATCAAATCTCATATTGAAATTGAAACACTTACCTTTTGTCGAGCAATTCAAATTATCTTTGAAATCAAATCCAATTCCTTTATACACCTGTATATCCTATTAGTCATATCATCTAGCTACAATATTCAAACCATTTTGCAAATTCTATTACAAAATTTTCAATATAAGCTGCTTATACATTTTTACTTCACTGTTGAAGTTACATATTCATTATCATTCAATTTTACATTTCAAATTTCATTTAAATTCAATTCACCATTTCAATTAACTTCTGAATATTGAATTTATCAATTATCTTTAGTTCATAACTACACTATTTTAAATTAGTTTCATTTACTAATTCATCATAGATTCCAATTCATTTTATTCAAATTTGTTTTCAACATTCAGTTTCAATTTTATTCACTTACAATTGTAAATTCCATTCATTTGAAATTTATTTCTACTTACTTGAATTTATCTTCAATTTCGAACCATTCTTTTATTTAGTTCACAATTCAAGTTTCAATTTAACTAATTCAACTTCCATTTCTGTATTTCGTGAATTAATAAATTATTAAAGTAGCTTATTCGGATTCAATCCATTTTATTTTTCTCAGGTTTGGATTTTATTCCACTTGATTCAAGTCTCATTTCATTTTTCAATTTCAATTCATTGCTTACAACTTCAAAATGAATCTCAACTTCCAATTTCAGTTTCATTTAATTGATTCACCTGTACTTACATTTATTTAACTCCATCTTTTAAGTTAGATTTATTCTATCAAAATTCAATTTGTATAGGTTATCAACTTACAATATTTCATAAATATTTTTATATATAGTATTCCAGAGTCTTTTTCAACCTTTCAAAACCATTTTAGAAAACAATTCAAATTATCCTTTGAATTTCCAAAACAAAACCCAATTTTCCAAACAACTTCCATTTAAAACAATTTAGCAGCAATTCCTCTTTTGGAAACCCGAAAATGAACACCAATGATGCCGCGGTCATCATCGAAGTTATTTTCCAGCGACCAAAAAGAGTTTAGAGCTTTTCATTCCTCCAAAATACTTTTCAAAACCTTTGAAATTCATTTTCAAATCAAAAAGATTTAAACTTTCCAAATCTCCAAAATTTTCAAATTCTTTTCAAAACATTTCCAAATACTTCTCTGGAATTCTACTTCCAATTATAAGTCACATTTATAATTTACATTCTTAAATTTCATTTGTATATGAATTCATTTCTTATTCAATTTCATATAATAATGATAACATTTCAATATTATCACTTTCTAACAACCAAACATCCATATACTATAATAATTCATAGAAAATCATTTCTTTTCTATACAAAAATAGTTTTGGGCAAAATTATTTCATTCACCCTATTTAAAACAATACTGTGTCGGTTTATCTTGTTTAAGAGTTTAGAAACCCCTATCGATTACAGTTAGCTAGACTGCACCGACCAGAATCCATAAACAATCAACCGATAAGTCAACACAATACAAAACAATTTCATATTCACTAACAAATACGCACTCGTATCTATTATTACACTCAAACTCATTCTGGAGTACTGCTGACTCTATCTCTAATGAGTAACACCCAACAGAGCAGGGTTGTCGCTTAACCATATGCTCTGATACCAGCTGTCACGACCCGCAAATCCGTACCCTTGATTAAACACTAATCTCCATTGATTAACTCAAGATGCACGGAAATACGAAGCATGAGGGTTTTTAAAAAGAAGAGGTAGGCAGAAGAAGAAGAAAACAGAAGAAGAAGAAAGATAGAAGAAAAAGAAGAAGATAGAAGAAAGAAGAGAAGAAGAGAAGAACAACAGAACAACATCAGAACAGAAAACAATATCAGAATCTTACACATCGCAGCGGAACAATATACAATAAATAATTACTAGTCTTTTAAAACAAAGAACTATATCAGTTTCAAACAAATTTTCCAATAGCTAAAATAATTAAATAGTTTAACTCATTTTCTTCCAGTAAACAACATAATTAGAAATTTTCTTTACTGTAAAAACCTTTTCTACATATATACTTTTAATAAATCTGTTTTAACTATATATTAACTTACTGTAAAAATCAAATACTGGGATATCTATATTTTTTTTTTACTTATCAACAGATAAATTTCCAATTCCAAATTAAATTGAAACAATTTAAAAATACCTTACTACAAACTCGATCGCGATCAGATTGTCGCCTCTAACCTTGAATCGTGAATCCCGATAATTGTGATGACCCTTTAGCTTCGTCGAGAACTGGCCGCTTTCGCCCATAGTCGCCGCATGCGACTACCACCATCGCGACTTCGAACGAACCCAAGGTCGCGACCACCGGCATTAAATTTTGCGACCTGACTTCGAGATCCAGATCGAAACCCTAGTTCGTTTGCCCACCTCGTCGCCGTCGTCGCCTACTCCGATTCAAACGCGACTTTGCTTCGTACGAGCTACCATCGCGAGCGTCAATGTTGCCTCTCCCCCAAGTATTCGATCGAGACTAGGTCTCGAGCTCACCAATTTGAATTCGAGAAGGGGAGATCAATTTTTTTCCACGCGAATGAAATTGAAAAGAGGAGGGAAGAGATTTCGGTTTGAACGAGAATTAGGAAGGGGATCGAGTTTTTCAGCTGCCATGATATTTTTTTTTCTTTCCCTTGCTTTCGATTTTAATTTGGAAGAGGAGGGAACGATAAAAATTTCGTTCTGCTAAATTTTGAACGAGATACTTGATTTTTAGAGGAAGAAAGGGGAACAGACGTACGCGTTGTTAGCTGGAAAAGGGGACAAGGCGTACGTGATTTACAGAGGAAAGGTCGTTGATATTAACGTGCTTACCCTACCTCTACAGTGTTTTGAGTTAAGGCCAAAAGTGCTGATGTGACCAAATTTAAATTTAAAAATTAAATTGAATTCGATTTAATTTCAAGGCGTTTGCTTACCGTGCGCTCACTTATCCACTCCGATAAATATGAAATTTGAAATCCGATAATAATTCAATATTACGGACCCAATGGAACTGGTTTCGTCGAATTCTGAGACTGTGCCTCGGACGGTTATTTTTAAATATCGATTCGAACAATAAATTTCAAACTGAACAATTCACTCGCAAATTCGATTCTGAAACTTCTATTATTTTCAGAATTATCAATACGAATTTTTTAAAAGCTTTTGAAATATTTTTCTTCAGCTTAAAACTGAAGATACAAATTTTTATTTAACATTCAATAGATTAAATTCTGTAATTTAACCGCCAATTTCAAAGTTATATCGGGGATTCAAATTAAATCATCGTTCAAATATTTAAAATTAATTAAATATTTTCAATTTAATTTGTTCAAAATTTAGGGTCGTTACAATAGCCATCGGTCTTGACCCTATGACGTCGCCAACGTCGAGAAACCTAATGAATATGATTACCATTGAACTCAGATTCTCGAAACCCCACTCTGGTCTCGGATGATCCAACCATCCACTTCACTCCCTATTCCATGCCGAACATTTTCCTAGTTAGAACCCTTGCCTAAATCGGCCCCTAGTAGCACCTAGGGACGGAGGCCGTTGGTTGAAGGCAAGAAAAACAGTGGCTAGGGTTAAAAATCTCGTTTGGGAAAAAGAGTAAGGTTAAAGGTCCTATATAGAATTCTATCAGACATTATTCACGCCCAAAAACACATGAACTCCAATCGAGGCGTGCTCTCTGGCTGTCCCAGCCAAATATCCTTTTTCGAACTCAATGGAACTATTATCGGGTCTAATTCTATCATATATAGAAGTTAGCTTTTAAAATCAAATTATATTATAATTAATTCCTAAAATTAATCGCTACGCTTTTCGTGCTCGCATGACCACACAGTATCTCCGATCGCCATGAAACTCGTCGGCATACAACAATTTATTATTCCAAATCAATGGCATAAGTTTTGTCAAAATCCAAAACAATGCCCCGGAATGATAATTTCAAGTGTTAATTAAAACGAGTTATTATTAAATCCAGTTTAATCGCTTTTAATTCTAAACTAAAAGTTTACTATTATCATTCTTATTTAAAAATAATTTAAATAAGTTTTCAAAATCAATTTATTCAAATTAAATTCAAGATTCAACTATTTAAATAATTCTGATATTTAAATCACTATTCCAATATTCAGATCACAATTCACATATTCAAATAAATCCTTATATTTGAATTTTAAGTTATTTGACTTATAAAACTAGTATTTCAATATTTAAAATTAATTAAATATTTCAAAATAAAATGACTAAAATTCGAGGTCACTACACCTTTCGTCCTTTCAATCACTATATATTTCATGCTTAAAAGAAAAGAAATTAATTATATTTTAAGTGCTTATATTTATAAAACAACAAATAAGTCCCCTTGATGATTACCCCAGTAACCATCCTATATATATATACACACACCAGCTCTTATTATAGAAGATTACCTAACACTCCCAAAGGTCAGGGACTCTAAGTCTTATCTAAGATCTTGACTTGTATCTTTAATATAAAATGTACTATTCTAAACCTTGCTCTGATACCATTTTGTGACACCCTATCTCTATACCCATACTGTCAAAGAGTATTACAGTGTAGTACTATCAGATGATACAAAGAATAAGGCTATATGAGGTACACACGTGAATATTTTATTGGACTAACAATGGTACATATTAAAATAGCAAATTTATAACTCACTTATCCATACATAGTATCGGTATAAAGCAATAGACACGTGTGCCTTCAGGATAGAATAATACATAATATATAGTGAATAATAGAGACATAGAGTCAATCGTAGCAAAAATATATAATATGTGACACAGTTTATATACAAATATCTCTGATGTCAACTATCTTAATGTAATGTGATATACAATCAATATACAACTCAATGATACACATACACAAACACACACAATGAATTAAGGTCATATAACATCATTCAATATCCTAATGTATGTCTCCTCTAAGCCTACAAAAATAAATGTTGGTCATGTCATCCCTATTCTTGAAATGTCTCGGACTGACCCGAGTATTGTAAAATAACACGCGGGTCAGATTATGTCTAATCAAGGATCATAAATGAGGTAATACAGTACAAACAAGGAAGAATAATATGAATTACTATCAAAGATACTCAAACGTAAGACGACATGTCAAAGAGAGTGCGTGCGTGTGTGTCTAAAACCTTCAAGGCATCATATTACTCAAATATCTCAAACCCATATAAATCAAATAGAGTTGATATCTAAAGATGTCATTATCCATATAAAACAAATCAGTAGAAATCAAGAAGACTATCTCTAATGGGTAAATCATCCATACAATACAACCTCATCATATAAAATGAAATCATCAGGTAAAAAGGGCAACACAAATCAGCGCCCTAATATAACATCATAAAGTCATAAATCCATAGATAATGTGAGACAGCCTGTCAAATTATCCAAATGATATCCAATAGTATACAAACCACCAAGATAATCCAACACAATCCAAATCATAATCAATAATAAAGGCTATCTCAAAATATCAAACCACCAAAGAGTATGGGTGTACGGGGACTGACTACACTTTAGACTCAACTAGTCTCTAATCTAGTCAACTCATTATAGAAATGAGACATATATGCCAATCCACCACATACTCATAACCCCGAAATAGATGGAGACTGATGGCTGCCTACCGCAAGCCTACTCTAGGAACCCAAGTCTACTCGCCTACTGCAGAACCGTCTATTCCTACAGTCTTGAATTACCTCAATGGACATCGTGACTCCATTCACCAATGACTCATCTATGTGTAGCCTCTGTCACGATCCTACTTTGCTTCTAATGGTAATAGACTGCTGGCCTATGTAACACAAAGAGGCTATAGGGCTTCTACCCTACCAACTACTAATCCTACAAAATATTTCCATATGACAAGTCCCATGGATGACCAAAAAAGTGTTACCGAAAGTCCTATACCAGATGGTATCACTAAACCGTTTATTCAAATTTCTCTTCACACAGAAATGAGATCTCACTAAAATTAATAGAAAGAACCCAACATCGTACCTTATCAAAATCATCATCCAAATCAATATCAATGGTAAATTATTCATTTTATCTAAATCGGAATAAAAGTGTTGAGAAATAATCAAAAATCAGAATTTAGAAACTAAAATAAAATGGATATCAAATAAACTTAAATTAATGAATCAATACTTAATAATCAATTATCCACAACATATAATTTTTACATAACAAAATAAATACTAAGAGATGTATAATAAATACTAAATATATATTCTAGAATTAATTAAATAATTAATTAAGCTCAAACATAAAATATTCTATATAATAAATAAGAAATGTAATATCAGAGCAATAATAAAAATATATTATTCAGATAAATTTATGTATATATACATATGTGATAAATCATTCAAAACATATAACCTTAATATAACATATTTAGTACTTAGTAATGCATAACTGATCAAAACAAAATATAACAACATTTTTACAAGTAATAATTTTTCTATCTATTATAAATTAAATAATGATTTAATTTTTTTTCAACAACATTGGATAGCTTCTTTCTTTCTTTTAGTAATAAGAAGTAAAGAAATAAAGCACACAATTCAAATGTGCAAGATTAGATGACGCACAGTACATAAGTTCAACTATCTTAAATATTTATTTATAAATAACTATTGTGATGTCAAATCTTAGAACAAAATATAAATAAGTAATCGGCGTTCAATGCATAGAATAACCTACTCGTATATATATACATAAACGCACTAAAACAGAAACAATAGAAATATTATCTATTAAAATTTCACACTTTTATGAAAAACAATTGAAAACAATTAAACTCACTTTATTATCTCATTAGGTTCATACTTACATTCATATATAGATATATGTATAATACAGTCTGAAGAAAATATTTAATTTAGTCTAGAGATAAATATATATACACATATATTCTAATTGTGAATTGTTGAAGCTTACAAATATGTAGGATTGTACATCCAACTAATTACACAAATTCATATTTAATAATTTGATCTTATTAATGTGCTCCATATTGATTTAACAAGTTTAAACTAAATATAAAGCATCAACAACTTTTTGCAATTAAATGATTAAATAATAATATTGAGATATGGAAATACACACAGCAATGCAAAGTTTGTCACTTAAACTATGGGCATCAATAGAGCATGATAAGAGAATATGCAGGACTATTCACAAACTAATATACATACACATAATGCACATATACATACATTAATATGCACGTAACTTTAGAACATTGCACCACATAAACAACCAGCAGAACACACGCGGACACCCGCTGATACACGCATACACACTGAAAACACACACATACACATTGCCATAAACCCATACACACTAAAGCACACTCGTAGAAAAAAAACGAGCCACATCAGCTCTGCATTGGTCGACCGGTCAATCATCACCAGTTGATCGATGACAGGTCGAAATCACGACCAGTTGTTATGCTTTGATGAACTTGATGAACTAATTTAGGCCATCAATAACTTAATTCTAATCTTGGTTGCTCCGTTTACAAACACACATCATTAACAACCATTTGCTATTTTAATTAAAGAGCATACATTAAATATTAATTGATTAAACATATTTTTTGTGTAATGAAACTCACTTATATATTTGCGTCTTCTTCTTCCTATTCCTCTCTTATAAATGCACACTCTAGCACTCCAAAAGTCGATCAAACCATTCATTTCTATGTCGTGTTATGCATAGAATGTCATTGAGAAACATATATTTAAGTTTGGAAATTTATGGTAATTAATTTGTAACGACCCGTATTTTTAGCTATTTTAAATTATTAAATTTAATGTGGTTATTGGATAAAATGGCTAATAATAAAAATTTAATGATTTATTATTGTAGTTTATGGAATATAATAAAAATTTAAAATAACTAATTTCGAAGATTTTGGCGATAACAAGTATTAAAATGAAATTCTATGTGGTTAATGTGTTGTAATCAATAACTTGAATTGAATAATAATGTTGGATTACTATGAATTGGAAATAGTTGTTTTATTATTTAATTTTGTTTTAAAAGCAAATTTTATAAGTTAAATGACTTGTATTTCAATTATAGTGATTTATTGGATAATTAAATTGTTTAAATTTTAATATTGGAAATTATTTGAATAATTGAATTCTGAATTTAATATGAATGTAAATGGTATCGAAAATTGATTTAAATTTTATTTAAAAATGAATGGAGATCGTTAACATTTAAAATTGAATTTAGAAGTGAATAATTAAAAAGTAGGAATTTTATATTTTAATTAACGAGTAAAAATAGCCATTTTGGCCACTGTCTCGTATTTCGATGAAACTAGTTTCATCGGATCCGTAACAATGAGTTATTGTAGGATTTTAAGTTTCATAGCGATCAGACTTGTCTTTTGGCCGTGCGAGCTTGAAACGCGTAGAATTTATTTCCAGAATTTAAGTAAAATAATTCAATTTGGAAAGCTGTCTTCTGAATGCGATCGAATTAGATCTCGAGACTAGTTCCATTATGTTTGGAATGGGGGTAAAACATTATGAACGCCAAACGACATGATTCGTTTGGAGTTTAGAATTTTGCGGACCAATCGGGCAAGATGTTATCTTAATTTAATAATAAAATATACTCATCCTTATCCACTCGTACACAACCCACGCCTTTATCTGGTTCCCTGTAACCCCTATTTCACCTTTTCAAATTCAATGTTTGGATCGAAAGAGAAAAAAAAGCAAAAAGAATCACGAGGGCGAATCGTCTATGAGGGGAAGAAGTGGTCGCGGCCGTTGGCAACGATGGCCGTGGAGAGCCGCAAGCATCTAGGTCGGAGTCGCATTTCTACGGTGCGACTGGAGTGCTGTTGGGACTAGTGCGCGCGCGTGTAGGGGATGGTGGTGGCATTGGAAGGGTGAGGCTTGGCGAGGTGGGAGTGCGGCTGTGGCGTGGCGCGCGGAGGCGGAGGTCGGAGAATCGTGGTGTTGGGTGCGAGCGGTTCGATCATGAAAAAAAATTAATTAACGGAGAATGTAACAACCGGGATTTTTGTAATTTCAATTATCGTCAAAATGAGGATTTAATTCAGTTGATAATTGTTATTGGAATTCAAATCGAATTTGAAATGTGAAAATTGTTTGATTGCAATTGAGATTTATTCGGGTTAAAATTCTTTAATAAAATTGTTAATCGTTGATTGGGATTCTAATCAGTTGGTTAATTGCTAGTGCAGTTTTGAATCGATTCGGAATCTTTTTTTTTGTAAAAGTTTGTTATCGTCACTAGACGATTGAAATTGATAACAAATTTCTATCAGGAATTTTGATCGAATTGTAATTCCTTTTAAGTTGTAAAATTCTCTATTATATAAATTGATTGAGTAAAATGGGTAAAATGTTATTGGGCTTTAAAAATATAATTATCCACTTGTTTGTTGCCATGATAACCTTACACACCCATTCCTCTTCGTATTGATGGAAAAAAAAAAAAACCGACCTATTCATTTTTCGACTTCAACCCCTAAACAAAACGAACGAGAAAAAATGGTGGCGATTATTTGTCTTCGATCGGGAAAATTAGGGCTTTCGTTTTCTTCCAAAAATTTAGGGCTTCGATGAAGCTGCCGACTATTATCACAATCGAATGATTTTGTGCTTTCGCTCTGTCGATCGATGCTTCGTGTAACTTTGCTTTGGCTTGGCTTCGACTTTGGCTCGTTCTATTCGTCGATGACGACTCGGCTGCTCGAATTCGTGGCCTTCGAAAATGGTGAGTGACACTCACATCACTCACATCTAATTCTTCCTTATTAGTGGGTTTATGTTGTTCGACTTTGTTTTGAGGTTGGTGATTTTGATCTGTCTTGGTTCGATTTTTGTTTACCACGACACAGATTTTGTTTGAGTTCTGCAAACTTGATTTTTGTTGGCAACCTACTGTTTCTTCACTTGAAATATTTTTCAACTTGATGTTTGATATTGACCATTTTCTTTGTAACTTTGGCATTGTCATTGCCCTTGGGCATACATGAGATGAACGGGTTCGATTTTTACTTGCCCCGGTCACCACGAATTTGCATTGCTTTGACTTGATTTGACTTCCTTGTGGATTGGTTTCACTGTTTAGTTTTCGTTGCACTACCTGTTAGCATTGACTTTACTTGACTGTTTGACCTTATGCATGTAGTCATATAGTAGCTGGAATTGGTCATGTTGCTTGATTCACTACAACCATATTATTACAGTATATTTGCTTGAGTCTGGGTCCATTTCGAGCTTGAGTTGCTTTGTTGAGCTTTTGTCCACTGTTCATTGCATACATAAGGTTACTTGGTTTTGTTTACATGAGCACTACTTGGATCACCGTTCATCATGTCACTTGCACTCTACAATTTTGAACCGCAGCATGTTTGTTAGGTTGAATTGAGTTGCATACTGTGTCTGGTACACATTCTTGGTTTGTTGGCACTGTTAAACTTCATGTTGAGGCTGCACTTCCCTGTCTGCTACTTGACCCGAAGTTTGGCCCTCATGTAGCTTGTCTGCACTTATATAATTCTTGGTGGTTGTGACCACTGCCTGTTTCAATCTACGAATGGTTTTGGATTATAGTCTCGACACTGTCCACTGTTGCATTATGTTGTACCGGTGTTGCACTTCTGTACACTTTGCAGTCTCGTCTTGATGTAATATTTGGAGTGGTAGTTGCCCTGTGCATGCCTGTATATAAACATGAGTCTGATATTTTTGAAGCTTGCATAATCTAGTTTCAATGTCGCATTCACGTAGTTGTCTAACCTGTCCACTGTTTGACTTAGTGGCCTTCCACTTCGGCTGGCACTTTAATGTGCAGTCTGGTTGCATGCTGTTGATCTTCACGTGACTGCAATCTTGTTGCAGTCTTGCCCTTGTATTCATGCGGTGCTATCTCGAAGCCTGTACATTGTTAGGTTGTGTTTATATCCATGTTTGAACTTGACTGGGTATTGAATTATATAGATTAGTCAGAGAGGTTGCAGTTTCTGTTTTCTGTTATTTGGTTTGAACTATGGTCGAGGCTTAAATTTTATGTTTTGACCATCTCATTTGAATTTATGCTTGAGTTGAATCCGGCTTAAACACTCGGATTTGACCTTTGCAGTTTCGACATACGGTAGTGGCGAGGCAGTGCACGCGTGCGTGTACTGCAGCCACACCGAGATTTAATTTAATTTGATGCCATCTGTTTCTGTTTTATTAAGCATATTTTGAAATAGTTCATTTTGATTTGAGTTGGATTTGTTGGCTTTTGGATTCATTGATCTTCTGAGTATTTGTTAGACTGTATTGGCGAGGCAGTACACGTTAGCGTGTACTGCAGCCAATCAGCACTGTAGTTTTTAAATTGACATTTTAATTGTTTAAATTGAACTGGATTGCTGATTTATTGTTTAACACTGTTTAGTGTTATATCTGCCGTTATCCGATTCTTGTATTAAGGAGTCGGATATACGAGGTTTCTGTGACTGTCGTCTATTTGACTATTTGATTATTATCGCTTCTGTGCATTGATAACTGAGTTCGAATTAGACTGACCCGTGTATTATTTTCTTTTGAATTTAATACTCGGGTCAGACCCGAGTTATTTCAGGTTGTAGATTTTCTTCTTTGAGTTGCTGTTCAGGATATGAAGACTTTTCACGTCGTCTGAAGTTGTCAGTGTCATTTTGTAGTAGTCGTGTCATTGTATAGAACGATATGTATTCATGTATATTAGTCGATAATGTACTTGTATATATAACTTCTAGAGTCGACAGTTGTAGTTGTATCATATGTATTGTGTCAACTATGTATTAACTGACATCAGTTATATATATATGAGACTTTTGTTTTTATCTGTGTTCCGCATTTATATTATCTGTGTTATCGTTATATCTAATGTCCTAAACTATTATGAACCATCGTAGTTTGTTTTATACTGATAATTGGGTGTGTCGATGGGAGTAAATAAATAAGGAAGAAAAATAAAAAGTATATACCACTCCTATCGAGATAACCAATATTAGTGTAAGACCAATTACGGATGGTCGCTCCTATCCAGCCTTATTCTTCGTAATAATAGACAGTATTTCTTTTAATACTCTTTGTTATTATGAGCATAGAGGTGGGGCGTCACAGAGAAGCTCGACCTGGAAGTAATAAAGAGAGGGAAATGGTAGGGTTTTAGTTTAATTATTTTTATTATGTTAATTTTATTTTAATCATTTCAAATGCTAATTACCGTATAACTTTTTCGTACGAGATCTGATTCGAGTGAAACGAATCGCGTTGGGACCGAATCGACGTCGTCTACAACTTGGTAGTGAAGTGGTATTTATTTGAAGCTGAAACTATTTTTAGTTTCAAATAAAGATGAGAGTTTTAACGCTCACAAGTACTAAAATATTTTTATGATTAGTAAAATTAAAAATCATGAAGTGATTTAATTTTATTGATTGTTGTTTAATAAAGTAACTCACATAGAAACCTATATAGAAATTCATATATTAAGAATTTTGAATTAACAGTTAAATTGAAATTAACTGCTAGTTAATTTCCCGATTGCTAATAAATAGATATATGTTTAGATTTGTTGGCTGTTTGGACAATTGTTTGTGATGGATGATATTGGTTGATATTTGGATGATTGGATGTTTATTTATTTTTATATATCTTGTTATCACCCTGTAAATTATTTACAGTATAGAAAACTATAAATCGAATTATTTCGAATAAATTAAGGAATAGCTTGAAATGATATATACTTATGACATTTATTTTGGATTGAAATGATATATATCCATCCCTGAATCAAATTGAAATAACTGATCACTTGGCCATAGGATAGAAAATTATATACGGACACCGGATTGGTTAAATTAAATAATTTTAAAAGTCCTGGTTTTGAAATTATTTAAATGATTCTGATTTAAATGAAAAATCGAATTTATGAAGTTGAATTAATCACGAATTCGAGTTTGAAATGTTGAAATTAATTTTGGTTAAAAGAAATCGTTTTAAAGAATTTAATTGGAATTTGAAGTCATGATTGAAATATAATTTGAATTATCGAAATTGAATTGTTTAAAAAGAATTGAACTTTTACTAAACTTTGGAGTTTTTTAAGTAAAGATAAATTTAAATGGATATTCTAAGATTGAGCTCGAAATTCAATTATTTCAAAGATCTGAAACTAAATTATTGAAGTTAAATTTGAATTAAATGATTTAAGTCGATATTTTGAAATTGAACCCGAAATCGATGAACTTAAATAGTTTTAAATTTGAGAATTGAATTGGAACTAAATCCAAATTAGAAATGAGATGAAATTAATTAATTTGAAATTGAAGTTAATTAATTTAAAAATTGAAATTGAATTAATGTGGAAAATCGAAGTTGAAATTGGTTTGAATTGAAAGTGGAATTGAAGTTAGTTCGGATTGAAATCGGAATTTAATCGATTTAAACAGAATTGGATTAAGATTGAAAATGATTTGAATTGGAAGATTTGGAGTAGGATCAGTTTGACATTGAAACTATTTTCAAATAAATTATTTTAATATGAACTATTTAATACCTATCTTTAAATATTCAAATTATCTTGATTTCCAAGCTATTTTATTTTATAAACCATTTTTAACACTCAAACTATTTTATATTAAACTATTTTAACTTTTTAAATTATTTTAAACTATTTAAACTATTTTCTAAAAATTCAAACTAGTTAAGGTTGGAATATTTATATTTAAATCATGGATTTAAATACGAATTGGGTTAAATTGAAGTTATAACCCAAATGGAAATTCGAAGCAATTTTGAATTGGAACTGAAATCGAGATATTAAGGCGAAAATGATTTTGAAGTGAAATAGTATATTTTGAATAAATATGATGGTTTCAAAATGAATTTGATTTTGAAGCGAATATGATATTTTGATATCAAGTACGAATTGTTTTCGAAATATAAAAGTACCAACCAGTGTGTAAAACGACATTTGGTTGTTAAAAAGACTGGGGCCTCTTATTGGCATACTCTCTGTCAATATTGGAACCACTTTAACAGCTGTGTACGCGCAGGAGACTCCAGAACGAAGTGGTTGGATTTGGTGTCGTTGCTGGATTTGAAGAAAGGGAACAATGATGGATTGGCCTGACACTTGTGACAATTTGAAATGACTAACACAGAAGCTGTACCGGCCAATGAGGTTAGCTACCTCTAGTGGACACACTTCTTCGTATTACTATCATGACATTGTTATTGATTGGTGCACACCCTTGGATTTTGGGAGTGTTGGACGCGGTGGGCCGTTAGGGGTTACCACCAGCCGGGAAGGGAAAACTGGTAGTATCCTACATTGGGCATTGCCTCACGTGCCTTATCATGCTTTTATCCCTATATGGGACCACTACGATTTTGATTTAGTGTTGTCATATCACGGCGCATCCCTATCCACCGACGGTTTACTGGTGTTTTATATGCAAATTGTACGACAATGCTTAAAAACACGTTAAGGGGGGTCAATGTAAAGCCTTAACACTAAGAAAAATATTTATTTTACTGATTAGACATTATATATGTAGTGTATTCTACTACATAAATATTTTGACGGATCCTTAAGAGATGAAAATCCCATAACATCTCTTGAGTTATTGCACGCACGTTATACACCGGATAGGAGATGTAAAACCCCATAAACATCTTTGACTCTATGGCACTCATGTTATATGCGATATTGATTTGACTCACATGAGAATATTTTAGTCCTGACTCGAGTGTTTTGTCTTTTCATTATGCTCGGGTCAGCCCTGAGTTTTCAACTTATTGAAGATTTATTCTGAAGGACGAAGACGAAGATTTGGTATATTATTACTATTAGTATTCCTACATCATGTTGTCTGCTGCATTGTTTTATTTATCTATGTTGTATATATAACTCTGATAAATGTTGTATAAATTATAATCAAATGTATAATATAAACAGCTTCATAAACTGTTTATTTGATTATTATATTTTTATCGTTCCGCTGCGAGATTCTGTGTTTGATTTCTTCTTCTTTTCTTATTTTTCTTAATTAACCCTATTTATTATCTATATTCCGGATTGTTTGAGTTGGACATGTGTGGATTATTGTCAATTTAAACCTTTTGAAATATGGGTCATCACATAATTAGATTTATTTGATACGTTAGAAGGGGAGGAAAAGGAAGTAACATAAGTTTGATAGTGTGTAAATATGGTTGCTTTTATAAACGAGGGTGAAGAATCGGGACTTGGAACAATCCATATATGAAATAATCAGGATAAGGATAATAGATTTGGGTTATTTGGGTTTGAGTACTTGATCTTGGGCCTTGTACTTAAAGTGAGTAAACATATTTATTTTATTTATAGTCTAAATTCTATTTAATTTAAATAAATACCATTTTTTATAAAAATCACTTCTTTTCAAACTTATATTTTTTTCTTCAATTATCTCGCTTTTATAAAATTCGTTTTCCATATTACAACTTATTTTAAAATTTAAATATTATAATTTCACGATTTAAATTCTTTTATTAAAGAAAACTGGAATCTAATTGATTTAAATAAATACAAATTCCATTTCAAATTCCAAATCGACAATATGTTTCAATTATATTTCTTTTATAAAAATTTATTTCCACATTTTTAATTTGTTTAATTTGAAATACACAATATTCTCCATTCAAGCCCAAAATTAAATAACCCAATTTATTAATTTAGATTCCCAATTCCAATTTAATTAATTAAATTAATATTATTAACTTAAATTAATTATTACTAAAAACTAGATTATTACAACATCCTCCCGACTTTTCAAGCTCAAGGTGGACTCTCTTAATTTAATCGGCCAACAAGATCACCCACCTGATTTAAATGGGCAACAAGCATACCCACTTGATTTGAATAGGCAAGAAGCACATCCACCTAATTTCAACGGACAACAAGCACACCCAGAAAAATTATAGTAGAGAGTTGTTGATTCCAAATACAAACAATTTTACTTTTGATAAAGAATATCCTATAGCCCTTTGATAGCACTTTGATCTTTGAATTGATGATAATACTTTCAAATCAGTGAGTAGATTGTAGAGAATGAATGTAGTAAAGTAGAGATTGAATTTGAGTTAATTTGAAGAGTATAGAAAGTGGATTTCATGAAATATATAATGATAATTTGAAGTAAGATGAAAATAAAGAAAGTAGTTAATAAAATCCATTTTCTAGTCTTCTTTATATAGTGTTTGAAGGAATGTGTCTATTCACGAAGAGAAGTAACCAAAAATCACAACTATTCAAAATTTAAAAGATGCCTCTTTAACAATACATATGTTAACATACTTATATAGCCTATGTAGACATACTCTTGTTAATTTTGAGAAACAATATTCTATTTAAAGTGTTTACAAAATTCTAATAATTTGTAAAACTTTTAAACATAGTTTTTAAATACTTCTAATATATAAAAATCTTATAAAATATTTGTAGAGATATACTTTGAAAATAAATAAATATTTGGCTAATAAAATAAATAATTTGATAAGAGAGTATTCAAAGAAGAGAAAGTTGCTATTCAAGGACTTTAACAAGTTAATAAATTATCTATTAACTATAAACTATAGTCATGAACTCTTATGTGTTTTTGTCTATAAACTCATGAGTCTTCAAATATCTTGATCAATCTTGATCTCTAGCCTTTTACTGATCAATCTTCAAACTCGGTTATCCTGTACTTGTGTAAACCTGTATAATATCCTTCAAAATAATATATACAACTTGGAAAACCATTAGTACCTATATTTATATGGCTATTGTCATCAAAATCAATATCTGTTGTATTAACAATCTCCCTCTTTTGGATGATGACAACCATGTAAATATATTTATTATAAAATACAATATAACTCCCCCTAAATTCGTTAACTTCCTCTATTTTGGGTAATTCCCCATATTTTAGATAACTCGTCCTTCCTAGATGCATACATTATATTATATATTTTTCACCCCTTTGTTATCAACAAAAATGGATACCTTAATATGACATATTTATGCGATAATGTTGTATATGGAATCAAAATCAGTACCAAATGCAATACAATATTTTTGAGAAATATAGTTATAATTAAATATATATACACAATTATAACTACATATGTTTTAACCATGCATCGCAAAATTTACATTTATGCATATTTATATACTTAAATACACAGAAAGTAAATATAACCATAGTCACTGTACAAACAAAAGTATATAATACATATTACAAATTATAAATTATAACCAAGATTTTCTTGGAAATTTTCGACCCATCCTTCGGATCCAAAGATAGGATTGGTGTCGATAACTCCCAATCTTCGTTATCCACTTCGCTTTAGAGTTCGAGCATTCAGAAGCAATGCTTTGAACTTATTTGGCGAAATTAGAAATAAAATGTCAAAGAGAATCGAATTTTTTTCCTGTTCTTTGATCATTTGAATTTGAATCAATTCCAAGTGTCTTTGATTGCCAAGAATGAAGCAAAGAGCATTTTTGAAAGATTGAAGGGTTTGTTCTAGTTTTTCACTTAGATTTAGTTTTGAAAAATTATTATTTGGATTCATTTTTATGGAAAGAAATGTGTAGAAAGTAATAAGTTAAGAAGATGGATTGTTTTATGAGTTTTTCTGGAAGAAAAATAATTTTATAGAAGTGTAAAGTCGGATTAGTAACTAATACCTTCAAAAAATAACCAACCTTTTAAAATTCAAAATTCTGAAAAACTCTTAGTGTATATCGACCTATACATAAGTGACCTATGCCGACCTATATGCAGTAATTTGGATGTTTCTTATTATTTTTTATTTCTATTTATATTTTATATTATTTTAGTTTGTAATTCCAAAGTGCTAAAGAACATTTTTTGACAACAGAATTAAAGTTTTTAAGCAAATTTAATTAATAAACTAGAGAGATGCATAAACACAATGAAAAATACATAAAAATAACATAAGTAAAAGCTAGAAATCATTGAGCATCGAGCGTCCACAACCAGATCTGGTTGCATCTTTGCAGTTCCTTCTCTGACACCTGATGGCTCCTCCTTCGAAGCAGCGATGAAACTCTCTACTCCATGTGTTACCGATGGTCCAACCGACTATACTACCCCATGCTCGTTTTGTGAATGTATTATCTATATAATTAGGTAATGTTTCAACACCTGCCACTCAGTTGATAATTGTTGTTCCGATGGTTATTTAGGGTACTGATACCATAAATACCATACCTGTCAATTTTGTATTTGCAGGGGACATTTCTGCAAATCATGTAAAGGTAACTACCCTTGATGTAATTGGATCACCTATCTATAACTTTTCTACTTGTACTACTGCCCAATATATTTTTCTTAACAGTTTGTCGTCGAACCCAATACCACTAATCAATTCCAATGGGAATTTTAGAGTCGTTAAAACAAAATACTACAGTGCCTTCAACTACTACTCCATGTGCCGCTATCCCGACATCTTGGTCCTCCTTGTTCACTAATAAACCACGTAATGCTGGAGTTTATACTTTGATATTTTTTGATCTCAAGACAGTTAATGGAATCAATATCCTTCCTCCCGAGGTTGTTGATGTAGGAAAGTTTTTTTGGTGCAAACAACTTGTTGGTTTCTTCCTAGATGATAACCCCTCATTTGTTTTTTGAAATCCCATCTAAGGAAGTTTTGGAGATTAAAGTGGAAAATTACCATGTTGTTTGATAATTCTATATTCTATTTCGCTTTCTCATGCCCTGAGGATAGACTCCACATTCTTGAAGCTAAGCCCATTATTATTCTAGGTAAGCCATTTATTGTTACCAAATAGAGCCCATTGGTTGACACTGCACATGAACAGGCACTCTCTATCTTTGTTACCAAATTGGTGAGCTGGTATGTTTTGATAAGGCGACGGTGAGAAGGGACAGATTAGGTTATGTAAGGGTTTTTATTAAGATAAAGCCTGATTGATTTTTACCATCTATATTACTGGTTGAACTAGCTCCCTTGTTGCTTTGGTAGATGTTGGGTATAAGGGGAAACTGGAAATATGCATAAATTGTAGATCTTTTGTTCATCTTGTCGCAACTTGCAAGCATTCCTCTGATCCTACTTTAATGCTTCAATTCTTAATGTCCAGGAAGTTGTTGTGATGCTTCCTATCCCCTAGAAGATCCCTCTTCCAAAAGTCGTGAAGCGTTTTTGGGTTCCCAAACACTCGTCCCCTCCTACCTATGTAAGTGATGCCACTGCTTCTATTCCTCCTAGCTCTAGCACATTCTCTAATTGCAGATCACTTTGCTCGGTACTCTAAAGAGAAGACCCGGGTTCACAAAGTGATGCAATTTCGCTATTCCTTATTGACTGATACATATTTTAAGCTTGTCTCTAATCTGGAGGGCAAGCACAGATCCCTGTTTTATCACATATTTGGTGATTCCCTTCTCCTGTCTATAGATGGAAAATATGGTGAACATAATAGTGCGATTTTGAAGGATGAAACTTTGGACAGGAGACACATATTTAATTAGGATTTAGAGGTGTTTGATCCCAAAATTGTATTACTATTTAGTGAGTATGTTAAAGTTATCGATACCAACTCATCTGAGAATGAGTATGAATCCTCCTTTGTGTAGGAGGAATAGTATGTGTTATTTTGTAGTTGCTTAGTAGTTTAGGCATATTACCGAACTCCTATGTTGTAGATAGTTTAGTCACTCTATTAGTTGATGAGACATCTTTGCCTCAAACTTGTATTACATTTGTAAAGTGGTATGACAACTGTAAAACCAGCTTACCTGTGTAAAATAATAATACTTTGTTTTGCCGGCAAAAGCTAGAAAACAAGATAGCTAAATAGATCTAGAATGATGTTGACGAAGATGATGAATTTCCACCAAGCTTTCTAATAATATTCCCAAAGTATTTGTCCACTTTGTTCGAGAGGCTAGTGAACTTCTTATGAAGCAAGATGTTTTCACCTCTTAGATTAATACTAAAATAATTGAAAATTCTAAAGAGGTACACACCACGGTAAAGTGTGTTCTTATGCCTAGAAAATTTCTTTTGAGCAAAGTCATCCAAAATCTTTTGATCCCAATTTATATTATATTTTCCAAAAATAGAAAAAGGAGCTTTAAAAACTTTTTGAGTAGGGTCGTCGTAATTCCCCATCTTTGGTGTAATATTTTTTGGTAAAATAAGACTCATTATTCTTGCATTAGGCTTAAGATTCTTCCCTTTAAAACCATACTCTTCAACATTTGAAAATAAATCGTGCATAAATTTTCTATTACCACAATCAGTTTCAAAATTGGAGAGGTCATTTCCACTACTTTTACTGCCAAAAATTTGACCAAGAATTTTACAATTTAAACAATAGTATTGTCTTTGACACTAATCCAAATTTGACCTTCTTCTCCCTGAAAAAAACTTTCCATTCAAATTAGCATAAAACATTTTAACCAAATTGGAATAACAATCAAAAGTCATTTTGAGATAAATCGGTTAAACCCAAGATACCATTTTCTAAAGCAAGATCTGGTAAACCATAAGAGTAAAATTCATTAAAATTTGCAAACCTTCCAAAAAATATTTTTTTCATAAGTAGCATATTCAACATAGGTTTCAATGGACTCTTGATCATTGAAAAGTTGGTTTTCGATTCTTTTGGCAAACCTAATGACTTTGGTTGAAGAGGGTTGATTTGGGGAAGACATCGAATTATTTTAAGAAAAGAGAATAAAGAATAAGTTTGAATTTTTGAACTAAAGTGTGTGTAGAATGTGAGATAAGAAGGAGCGAACAAATAGAAGTTGAATTGTCATGTGACATGCGAAAATGTGGCTTTCCAAATTTTGAAATTAATGCAAAAGAGAGGCAATTTTAAAGTTTTAAATTTTGAAAAGATTCTCCAAATTCTGTTTGATATGTCCACATACCCATGTGACATATGTCGATATATAGGTCGAATTTTTTAAAATTAAAGAAATATGATATATATATATATATATATACTTATCATATTATATGTATTTATATTCATATATCTTCATTGTTATTATTATTATATATCTATTCCTATATTAAACAAAAAAATGAAATATAAAAATTACCGATTTGTCGTTTGGTTTGTTTGATCTGATAAATCCTCTATCACTGTCAAACATAAGTTGATATTTTCAGTGTTTGGATCGTTGTCACCAGATGTTGTATCAGAATCATCCAAAGTTGTGTTGTAAGCCCTTTTTCTCTTGAATGAATCGATGTGTGGTGAGTTCTTCATTTTCTTTTGCTGTAGGCAGTCTCTTCGTAGATGGCTAGATTCACCACAATTATAACACGTAAAAACATTTCCATTTATGGAATTTTTGTTTTAGTTTTACGAAAGTTCATCTTTCTGTATTTCAAAAATTTTATGAAATTTTGAGTTATGATAGCAATCTCCTCATTATTATCATTGTTATCTTAATCTGGATTATTAGTTGTTGCATTGAATGCAACTGATTTCTTTTTAATTGCCTTGTTTTCCCTTCTACCTTATAGCTATGCTTCATAGGACATTAGATTACCAATTAACACTTCAATTTTCAATATACTAATATCGTTAGCTTCCTCTATTGCTATTGTCTTTTGATCTCCTTTACAAGAGAGGGAATTAAGAATTTTTCTAACTTAATCCTCCTTTGAGAAATTTTCACCTAATGATACTAATGAATGAACTATATCTAGAAATCTGGAATACATGTTAGAAATGGACTCATTTGGTTTCATTTCAAAATTTTGAAATTGGTTGGTTAGCATTGAAATCTTAGTTTGTTTTACTTTACCAGTACCCTCATATGTAACTTGCGCTGTTCTCTAAATTTCATGAGTAGTCTTACAAATAGAACCCAATTAAATTCATTTTTATCTAAGTAGAAAAATAAAATATTCTTGGCCTTAGAGTTATTGACTGCTTGCATCTTTTAGTATGTTGTCAATGTTGAGTATTCAGTTTGGGGTTCATTGTACTCATTCTGTAACGACCCGGGATTTTCGATCCCGAAAATTCCAGATAGTTATGAAAAAGAAGAAAGAGATAGGAGAAAGAAACAGAAAACACAACCCAGATTCTCACATTCACAGCGGATTAAAATATAATATTAAATAATAACAGTTTACAAAGAATACTATATCTATCAATTTTATTTTAATACATCAGAGTTATACATATACACAATCACTGGACATATACAAGTCAACATATCCCAGATAAACAGAAATATATCGCAGCGGAAACACTCCATACGTTCCTACCATCCAGCTCGCCATCTGAGCTCCAGAACGCCCTCACCTGAAAATCTATAATACTCGATCTGACCCGAGCATTACATCAAAGTAACACCCGGGTCAGGCTGGAAACCAGCGTGAGTAAATCCATCTAACATGAAATACCAATGCATACAACTATTTAAAAGCCCGGGTAACTTATATCAATTTACAACTTCACAAGTCGTTAAAGACATCACTTACATCTCACATCAATTTCTAAGTACCAGAACTTAGTTTAAATGGTCCCATTCACTTAAATCATTTTGTTTCAGCCCATTGATTCCACATATCAATATATAAAGATTCGAAGTGGTTTCGGGTATTTACTAATACCCGACTCCGGACTCTTCGAATATAATATCATCTTAAATTATAAAGCTGTTTAAGTTAAATAATTCCATTTATATCCATAATCACATATTTACATTACTGTTTATCATAGATAGACAGTACCATATCATCACAGTTCAATCCAAACATATCTTATCAAGTAGCATCACATATCAGAGATATCAAATAATCCAAGGCATTTAATATCAGTCAATAATACATAAGCAAGTTCAATCAATCATACCACTTCTAATTAATTCAAATATATTAAATTATTACTTCATTCACCTTTAATCCTACTTACTTAACATTAATTAATTACTACCCTTTAATTAATTAATCAAACTTTAATTATTCATCCTAACTAATTATCCATAATCTCTTCCATCAAGTAATTATCCCATTGGTTAATTATCCTCAATTAGTTAACCTTTAACTATTAATTAATTTAACTTTTAAATTTCTAATTTATTTAATTAACCCTTAACCAATTATCCTTAATTACATACATTAAGTAATTATCATTAAAGAAATTTAATTATCTCTAAATTATTTCCATCCAGCAATCATCTTTAAGTAATTAATTAACTTTAATTTCTTACATTAATTAATTTAGTAATTTCATCATCTTTTAAATTTCAATAAGAAATTGCTCAAGACCTTAATTATTTTAAAGGATAAACTATTTATCCATTAACTCATTCAAATGTATTTGATAACCCCTTTGAAATAAATTTCATACACACAAATGAACTTAAAACCCTTTAAGTTACTTAAAACTATTACCTAGTTTATTTAAATAAACTTTTAAAAATAAGTTTTAAAATAATAGGTACAAAATAAAATACCTTAAATTAAATAAATTTAAAATAATTTATTTTAAACCTTAAACCAATTTCAAAATCAAAATAAGACATTTATTATTATAAAAGAATTAAACAAGAAAATGCTTGAACTCACTTAATGAAACTTATTTAAATTTAAATTCAAAAATTAAAATACATTTGAGCCCGAGACTCCACCCGAGTCATTCGCAAGTTTACCCAAGACCTCCTTCGAGTCAAATCTCCAAATTCCCGAGTACAAACTATTATAAGCGAAATTCTTTTTAAACTTCGTTTATTTTAAATTTTGAAAACTAGGTAATACACTCGTGAGAGACTCAGCGACAAACCCGAGCCAATCGCACTTTCCTTCGAAGTCCACTTCGAGTCACTCACGCGAATACTCGAGCAACAGCTCGAGCTCCTTTCTTCTTCTCCCCAGACACTCTCTCAAAAAAAAACTCGCATACATCCCAATACCTTCCCGAGTCCAACCCAATATTTCCCGAACCCCAAACACAACCTGTCGCCAATGCACACGCATGCACGTGCACGACCAATCGTGGCACTCCGACCATTGTCGTCACCTTCGACATGTCGTTGATCATCCCCTTGCGCCTCCTGACCACCCAGACTAGTGAAACACTAACGAACTTGAATTCGCACTGTTCGATCCAAAATCTGAAACAACTGCGATCACCAAGGATCGCCTCAAACCCTATCTCCGACCATCAGGCATCACGCCATTGCACTCAAAGCTACCTCTGCATCCAACCTCTTGATTTCCCCCAGGTCCGATGAGCTGAAACGCTACGACGATGACACTATAGCCTCGCGAATACAATTTGCAAAATACAGAGTTAAAACCCTAAATCAATTTCAATCTTCACCCATGATGAATTATAAAATCATCTAGCATTTTTCTCGAATTCAACCATCGTTCCAGCACCTCTAGAAGCAAAACCCGACCCCAACCATGTGTCGATCACCAGACTTTCACAAAAACTCATATCTCGCTCATCTAATGAATACGACCTGAATTCGAAATTGAAAATCCTGATTTTTGTTTTAAAAATCATTATTTTCGAAATGGGTTTGGATGATGTTAATGAAACTTGGATTCAAGCAGGTTGAAAATTTGATAAATTTTGAATTTGCACTGTTCTTTTTTTCTTTTCTTTTTTTCAGACAACAATCCTTCATATTTTCCTGGAAATATATTTTTAAAATTTGCATTTCATAGTTACGACTACTTTTCATTTAGAATCAAAATCTAAAATTACTTAGATAGGAATATTTCCAATTTTCTAATGGGTTTCAATGCCTGTAACAAGAACAGTGGCTAATTCCTCTAGTTTCAGACAAATTTCTATTTATTAAACTTAAAAATATTTTAACTCTTGGTTTAATCTTAAAAAACATCTCTTGTTTTAAATACCCTAGCCTAACAAGGATTAAGATGAGAGGAAATTGAAATTTTATTCAAGTTTATACTCTGAATTTTTTTTCTTTTTTAACATAGATGAATACTTATGTATCAACGCAAGCATCCAGATTTACATTCCAATATACTCAGTTCAACAACATGCAACAAACTTTCATCAAGCTTCTAAATTCTATGCATCCAGATTCAATTAGAACAAGGTAAAGTTTACTCACCTTGTAATGTTTGAACAGAGGCACTGGAATTGATTTTTTTGAAAACTCTGATCTTTGAACTGGAAAATGTTTTGATTTGAGCTTGAAAACAGTAAGCTCTGATCTGATCTTTGCTCTGGAAATTTGTTTTGAGATGAAGCTTAAATCTTGCTCTTTGTTTTTTTTTCTTTTTTTTTTATGCTCAGATTTATGATGAACGAATGGGTTAAGAGATGTACCTATATAGAGGCAATGTGTACCAACTGATGTATAACAGGTACAAGATTTTTATGTACTAAAAATACTTGTTTATACTTAGCCAGAGATTTTTATTTGCAATTTGGAGGCTGAAAGGATTGAAGGCGTATCCTTATATATATATATATATATATATATATATATATATATATATATATATATATATATTTTTATGTACACACTTGTATATACATTAATATAAGTATTATACTAAGTGTTTATTTCTATATAACTAAAATTTATTTTGAGACATTTATTTTACATTAATACTTATGTTATTTCTTCTTACAATCTAGCTATCAAAATTTTAATATACTTATTTATCATTTATTTTATACTTATATAATTTTATAGTTTCTAGAGTATATATATGTATATTTATTTTATAACCACATTTTGTTTTAAATATTCATAAGATATATTGTCTTTCTTTAAAACATTATTGCCAACATTACAACAAAAATATACATAATATTTATTTAAGGTGAATAAGCTAAGTTTCATTTTGAATACTTTAATATCAAGGTATATATTCAAACCATAGTTATTTTCCCAAACATACACACACATATATATATATATATATATATATATATATATATATATTAACATATTAAGTTATATTTTAATTAATTAAATTGAATTCTTATCAAAATAATATTACTAAATTTCCGGGTCGTCACATTCCTCCCCCCTTTAAAACTTTTTGTCCTTGAAAAGGAACGAAGCCAGGATTATTAAAATGCTTAAAATCAGATAAATTTTCTTTGATCATTTTTAAGCTACTTTAAAAATCTATATAATATTTCTAAAATAGTTTTTATAAAAATACCTTATAACTCGATGTTTCGACAAGTCCATCCGCGTTCTCACAGAATTTCGGTCATACGTTGATCAGGCGTAGGACTGAAAATCTATAAGTGCTTGGCAAACCCGTTTACAACATCCAGTGAAAATATTTGGGAAAATAATTTTATTGAAAATATAGAAAACAGTTTTGAAAATAGAGGAAATATCTTTGGTGAAATTGCTCTGGAAATCATCACACCCATCCATGGTCGCAGTTACATCCTGGGTAACGTTGCTGTCGCAGCAAAAGTCCATGTAACTGATTACACCATAGAACCCACAACAGATCGCAGTTACATCCAGGGTTACGTTGCCGTCACAGCAAAAGTCCATGTAACTGCAGGCTCTTTGCGGCCTCACGATTTTCGCTGTCAAAATGAAACTTCTCCACTCCTACATAGGTCGCAGTCTACCGATATAAAATCAAACATAGACTGTTGGCTCTTAGCGGCACACACGACTTTCGCTATGTTACCATAGTGTCGCAGTCTACCGATATAAAATCAAACGCAGACTGTTGGCTCTCAGCGGCACACACGACTTACGCTATGGTCTGCAGTAGATTGCAGTGACATCGAGTTACACTGTCGTCACAGCATAACCCAAATGCCTCTGTGGGCTCCAGCCCCTCGACTTTCGCTACACAAATAATCCTCAGGAACTAGTTTTGTCCGGACTCCTCACAGGATCAACTTTAGAACCTCCCCCTTAGAGGCTCAAGGCAGTGCCACCCTGTGGCACTCCTGAGAAGTTCATTTCAAGGGAGCGCCTTTTTCCCCAGAGCCAATCTCAAAACACTTTATACTATACACATATAGTATTTTCCAAATCATACACCTGGTATGAATCACATATAAAGCTCCTTTCTCAAAATCAATTCCCAAAATCGATAATTCACCAACTAGGCTTTCCAAACTTCCAAATTTGATTTTTCTTAAAAATCAAAAGCCTTTTCAAATCAAAAGGTTCCCAAAACCTTTCCTCAAAACCATTTTCATAAAATCCTTTATAAAATAATCTTGGGAAATCTTTGGATCAATTTATACTTGTATAAATTCACTTTCATACTTCAAACACTTTCAAAAATCTTTTTCTTCTAGAATAGATTCAACAGGGGAGATTTTCTTATATAACAAAGATATATAATTTGTTTAGTCCAAATCAATCTTCAAATTTTGATTACTCTTTTGTAAAGTCATTCATCATATTGCTTACTTCCATAAAATAAATTTCAACCATAGAAATATTCAATTCCCACTTTACTTCATTATATATTTCACAAAATACACTTTCAATTTCAAAAATCATTTACAGTTCTTATCCACAAGTTTTCAATATCCATTTATTCAAATCTGTACGATGTACACATATCATCCGTACGCTATATATATCTGATCGCTCACTCGATCACACAATTTCACTTCCGAACTAGTATCGTCCACCCGACTTCCTAGTGCGGACTCAGATTTGGTTTCTTGATCAGAAACCGTTATACTCCTTGCATAGTCACAACTATGATAGAGAATATCCAGAATCAATCAAAAATCCATATCCAGGTTCGTCGTCGAAAATCGAGCGAAAAATCCCAACTCGGATCGATAATATTATCTAGAAATTCCGTGCTCGAATCTGGATCAAATTACCATGCGAATAGAATAATATACGTACATCCTACGTATTTATCTTCATTGATTAACAGTTAAATTAATTCTCTTTCTATTCACATTCACTTTAATTTTATTCACTTATCCACATTTGCCTTAATCCCCATTTGGATTATCACTTCAATTCTTAACTCAGTTGGGTATTTAATCAATAACAGTTTGAACTCCGACCAGTTTATATTTAGGAAACAGCTTGAAAATAGTTAAGTAGTTGAAAAATAATTATTAGTTAGTAAAATAGCTGTAAACAGTTAAGTAATCGTAAAATATCTGAAAAATAGTAAAATAATTGCAAAATAGTAATTAGCTATCAAACAATTGAAAATAGTTAAATAGTTCCAAAAGTAATTGTAAAACAAGCTTAAGATAGTTTTAGTTTTTAAAAAGAAAAGTTGTATAGTAAATAGTTTGGAAAATAGATTAAACAAATTATTTTGAAAATAGTCCAGAGTCAAACTGTTCAATTCCCAATCTCCATTTCCATCAATTCAATTTAAATTTCAAATTAATCCAATTCCAATTTTCCATTTGAATTTTATACTAATCCAACTCAAATCACAATTCCCATTAATTCAAATCAAATTCAGTTTGAACTAATTCGATTCAAAATCTCAATTTTAAACCATCTCGAATCATATAAATTCGAGTTAAATTTTAAATGTTGATTTAATCCTTTAAATCAAATTAATCTTTATCTTTAATTTAACAACCTAAATCTTTAACAATTTTTCAATTCTGAATCCAAATTTCAAATGTTCATTTTAAATTGCCTTTACTTAACTTATTTCAAGGTTCAAATAAGAGTTCAAAACCTTTAAACAATTAAATCTTCAGAATTTCATTTATCTCCAAATTTTTAACTTCTACCTTTGAAACTAATTCTTAAACAATTTAAGTTTGCAAATTTAATTCTTAAGTTCAAAGTAATTCCATTTAATTTCTGCAATGGATTTATATTACCTCAGTCCATTTCCTAATTCAATTAGAATAACCCAATTCACAGTTTCACGGATTATTAATAACAAAAGGATGATATCAGGATAAGCCAAAGTAAATAAACATCCAGATTATTTAAAACAGCTTCCATCAATAGCACACATTTCCCATTTCCAGGCCTCAAATCCGTTTGAGATCACACATAACTCCCATTTCAAAACAACCCATTTAACTTCACTAAGCAAAATTTTAATTTCATCGTGAAATTTCCAATTTAGGTTGTTCTTATTTAACTTCCCCTAAGTTAAATTCAATTCACTTGATCCAGTCAATCTCACAAAATTTGAATTTCTCCATTTCAAATTCTTAAACTTCCTATCAATATCCTTTCTCACTTATAAGCTCAAACTTATCACATTTTAGGGAAAATTCAAAACTGGACACCTAGTGTTTACTTCCAATCAACGTTGACCTTATGTATATCCCACATATATACATATTTATTTCATTCGCACTTCAAGTCATACCTTGGATTTTAAACCATTATTGGTTTTTAATTTCAAAACAAATTCCCTTTAAAATTTTAACACAACTCTTGTTTTAAAATAAGATTCCTACACTTAGAAAATATTATCCATTATATCTATTAATACTTTGAAACAATTTCAAATCATCTGGACTTAGATTCAAAACCTCACAACTTATATCATCTTCAGTTTCAATTTATAAGTCATACTTGCCTAAATGTTACTTCCCTAAAACATTTCATTTTGCTTACACAACAATCATTTATGATAATATCCAAGGTTATTGCAACTGGAAACCATTCATTATCATCTTATTCTGAAACTTTTTCCCAAATTCAAGATTTTAATTCTAATTCGAATCTATTTCAACTTATCTTTATTCAATTTCAGTTTGATTATATTTTATTTAATTCCAATAGTTTTTAACAACCAATCACTTAACATTTATTAGTAAGAAATATTGCTTTATATCTATCAAAATATATTCTTATATAAAACCATTTAAAATCTTTTATATAAGAAAATAACAAGTACGCTCTCTCGTGTGTATATATATATATATATACGCTCAACTCATTTTAGGGTACTTTTGACCCTATCCTTATGAGTATCCCACCAAAGCCAAGGTTCTCGCTTAACCTTCGCTCTGATACCGACTGTAACGACCCGGGATTTTCGATCCCGAAAATTCCAGATAGTTATGAAAAATAAGAAAGAGATAGGAGAAAGAAACAGAAAACACAACCCAGATTCTCACATTCGCAGCGGATTAAAATATAATATTAAATAATAACAGTTTACAAAGAATACTATATCTGTCAATTTTATTTTAATACATCAGAGTTATACATATACACAATCACTGGACATATACAAGTTAACATATCCCAGATAAACAGAAATATATCGCAGCGGAAACACTCCATACGTTCCTACCATCCAGCTCGCCATCTGAGCTCCAGAACGCCCTCACCTGAAAATCTATAATACTCGATCTGACCCGAGCATTACATCAAAGTAACACCCGGGTCAGGCTGGAAACCAGCGTGAGTAAATCCATCTAACATGAAATACCAACGCATACAACTATTTAAAAGCCCGGGTAACTTATATCAATATACAACTTCACAAGTCGTTAAAGACATCACTTACATCTCACATCAATTTCTAAGTACCAGAACTTAGTTTAAATGGTCCCATTCACTTAAATCATTTTGTTTCAGCCCATTGATTCCACATATCAATTTATAAAGATTCAAAGTGGTTTCGGGTATTTACTAATACCCGACTCCGGACTCTTCGAATATAATATCATCTTAAATTATAAAGCTGTTTAAGTTAAATAATTCCATTTATATCCATAATCACATATTTACATTGCTGTTTATCATAGATAGACAGTACCATATCATCACAGTTCAATCCAAACATATCTTATCAAGTAGCATCACATATCAGAGATATCAAATAATCCAAGGCATTTAATATCAGTCAATAATACATAAGCAAGTTCAATTAATCATACCACTTCTAATTAATTCAAATATATTAAATTATTACTTCATTCACCTTTAATCCTACTTACTTAACATTAATTAATTACAACCCTTTAATTAATTAATTAATCAAACTTTAATTATTCATCCTAACTAATTATCCATAATCTCTTCCATCAAGTAATTATCCCATTGGTTAATTATCCTCAATTAATTAACCTTTAACTATTAATTAATTTAACTTTTAAATTTCTAATTTATTTAATTAACCCTTAACCAATTATCCTTAATTACATACATTAAGTAATTATCATTAAAGAAATTTAATTATCTCTAAATTATTTCCATCCAGCAATCATCTTTAAGTAATTAATTAACTTTAATTTCTTACATTAATTAATTTAGTAATTTCATCATCTTTTAAATTTCAATAAGAAATTGCTCAAGACCTTAATTATTTTAAAGGATAAACTATTTATCCATTAACTCATTCAAATGTATTTGATAACCCCTTTGAAATAAATTTCATACACACAAATGAACTTAAAACCCTTTAAGTTACTTAAAACTATTACCTAGTTTATTTAAATAAACTTTTAAAAATAAGTTTTAAAATAATAGGTACAAAATAAAATACCTTAAATTAAATAAATTTAAAATAATTTATTTTAAACCTTAAACCAATTTCAAAATCAAAATAAGACATTTATTATTATAAAAGAATTAAACAAGAAAATGCTTGAACTAACTTAATGAAACTTATTTAAATTTAAATTCAAAAATTAAAATACATTTGAGCCCGAGACTCCACCCGAGTCATTCGCAAGTTTACCCAAGACCTCCTTCGAGTCAAATCTCCAAATTCCCGAGTACAAACTATTATAAGCGAAATTCTTTTTAAACTTCGTTTATTTTAAATTTTGAAAACTAGGTAATACACTCGCGAGCGACTCAGCGACAAACCCGAGCCAACCGCACTTTCCTTCGAAGTCCACTTCGAGTCACTCACGCGAATACTCGAGCAACAGCTCGAGCTCCTTTCTTCTTCTCCCCAGACACTCTCTCAAAAAAAAACTCGCATACATCCCGATACCTTCCCGAGTCCAACCCAATATTTCCCGAACCCCAAACACAACCTGTCGCCAATGCACACGCGTGCACGTGCACGACCAATCATGGAAACTCCGACCATTGCCGTCGCCTTCGACATGTCGTCGACCATCCTCTTGCGCCTCCTGACCACCCAGACTAGTGAAACACTAACGAACTTGAATTCGCACTGTTCAATCCAAAATCTGAAACAACTGCGATCACCAAGGATCGCCTCAAACCCTATCTCCGACCATCAGGTATCACGCCATTGCACTCGAAGCTACCTCTGCATCCAACCTCTTGATTTCCCCTAGGTCCGATGAGCTGAAACGCTACGACGATGACACTATAGCCTCGTGAATACAATTTGCAAAATACAGAGTTAAAACCCTAAATCAATTTCAATCTTCACCCATGATGAATTATAAAATCATCTAGCATTTTTCTCGAATTCAACCATCGTTCCAGCACCTCTTGAAGCAAAACCCGACCCCCAACCATGTGTCGATCACCAAACTTTCACAAAAACCCATATCTCGCTCATCTAATGAATACGACCTGAACTCGAAATTGAAAATCCTGATTTTGTTTTAAAAATCATTATTTTTGAAATGGGTTTGGATGATGTTAATGAAACTTGGATTCAAGCAGGTTGAAAATTTGATAAATTTTGAATTTGCACTGTTCTTTTTTTCTTTTCTTTTTTTCAGACAACAATCCTTCATATTTTCCTGGAAATATATTTTTAAAATTTGCATTTCATAGTTACGACTACTTTTCATTTAGAATCAAAAACTAAAATTACTTAGATATGAAGATTTCAAATTTTCTAATGGGTTTCAATGCCTGTAACAAGAACAGTGGCTAATTCATCTAGTTTCAGACAAATTTCTATTTATTAAACTTAAAAATATTTTAACTCTTAGTTTAATCTTAAACAAACGTCTCTTGTTTTAAATACCCTAGCCTAACAAGGATTAAGATGAGAGGAAATTGAAATTTTATTCAAGTTTATACTCTGAATTTTTTTTCTTTTTTAACAGAGATGAATACTTATGTATCAACGCAAGCATCCAGATTTACATTCCAATATACTCAGTTCAACAACATGCAACAAACTTTCATCAAGCTTCTAAATTCTATGCATCCAGATTCAATTAGAACAAGGTAAAGTTTACTCACCTTGTAATGTTTGAACAGAGGCACTGGAATTGATTTTTTTGAAAACTCTGATCTTTGAACTGGAAAATGTTTTGATTTGAGCTTGAAAACAGTAAGCTCTGATCTGATCTTTGCTCTGGAAATTTGTTTTGAGATGAAGCTTAAATCTTGCTCTTTGTTTTTTTTCTTTTTTTATGCTCAGATTTATGATGAACGAATGGGTTAAGAGATGTACCTATATAGAGGCAATGTGTACCAACTGATGTATAACAGGTACAAGATTTTTATGTACTAAAAATACTTGTTTATACTTAGCCAGAGATTTTTATTTGCAATTTGGAGGCTAAAAGGATTGAAGGCGTGCCATCATTAATTACCCCTGTCTCATTTTACCAGCTTATGCTTATCCTTATATATATATATATATATTTATGTACACACTTGTATATACATTAATATAAGTATTATACTACGTGTTTATTTCTATATAACTAAAATTTATTTTGAGACATTTATTTTACATTAATACTTATGTTATTTCTTCTTACAATCTAGCTATCAAATTTTTAATATACTTATTTATCATTTATTTTATACTTATATAATTTTATAGTTTCTAGAGTATATATATGTATATTTATTTTATAACCACATTTTGTTTTAAATATTCATAAGATATATTGTCTTCCTTTAAAACATTATTGCCAACATTACAACAAAAATATACATAATATTTATTTAAGGTGAATAAGCTAAATTTCATTTTGAATACTTTAATATCAAGGTATATATTCAAACCATAGTTATTTTCCCAAACATTCACACACACACACACACACATATATATATATATATTAACATATTAAGTTATATTTAATTAATTAAATTGAATTCTTATCAAAATAATATTACTAAATTTCCGGGTCATCACACATTCAGTGTAATGTTCCAAATAACTAAACCATTGGATTGTAAATAAATTTCATCCTACATGACAAGTATTATGACGCCCCACCTCTATACCCACGCTAGCCAAGAGCACTCTGGTGTAATGCTGTCAACTAGCACGGAAAATAAGGCTGTTGAGGAGCGACCATCCGTGTAATTTCTTTGTGCGAGCACCGATATATCAGATAGTATAGCATGCATTTCATTTAAGGAGGAAATCCGACATACCGATACAAACTCAAAGCTATCCCACAGTGGCTATATATAATCTTCAGAAACAAACATAGGAATATAAACATAACACAATCAATCACAGACATCCATATCATAATGGCGGAAAAAGATATGAATATATATATCGCATGAAAGTGTACATCAGAGTAGTGGTCTGAAAGATCCACGATAATACAAAAGAATAGCTACAAGCTACACAAAAGAATAAGTATACATCTCGAAGTCTATATCGCAAATGTATACAACAAAAACTACTAATCTAAGTAGTTAGCCAAAAGTCAGGGTAATCCTAGAAGAGAAGTCAAGCAGAAGCACCTGTAACATCTCGGTCTGACCCGAGTATTATTTCATAAGAAAATAATAAACGGATCAGTCTAGCTATAAATATCAGATGACATGATATAGAATAAAAGATATGGCATAAACATGTAATAACCATAATGGTACTATAAGTATGTAATTGAAAATCAACATGAGATTAATCAATATCACAAGAATCTTCTCAAAGATAAAATAGGGTATCATACCCTAACTTGTATTCATAACAAGTCAATGACACACAAATTCACCAATGCACAAAAATTGATAAAACTTATCAATGGAAATCACGAAAATTGGTGAAGCACAAAATTCCAGAAACCATCACAAGAAATCCAGAAATCACAAGAAGGGGGAGGCCTATCACAAAACGGGAGTATGAAAACTCACCAACACGTGTAACACAAAACGAGACGCTATCTCATGGTAGCTAACCATTAATTTTGAGCCGAAGCTCCACAAGAATGGCCCGAAGACCGTGGGGCGCTACCCCACATATGTGATGTTGAAACATCACACAAACGGGGTTTAGTCTCTCTCGTAGACAAAGAGACATCGCACAATTGCTAGTCTAAATCACAAAAATGATCATCATGATCATCAAGAAGTGTCAATCACACCAAGCTAGTAAATATATGAGTTTAGCTTCATGTCCCATAACCACTTGCTTAACTTAAATATTTACAAACAAACTGTAGATCTTCACTAGAAAATTGTCACAAGAGGTTCAATCGAACAAGTCCAAGAATTAACCGATGAAGTAAACGCAAGCGTTTCATACCACTTGTTTTACTAAGCCGTTTAATTAGATTTCTCATCCGAGTGAGGTAAAGGCTTGTATATACTAATAGATTGGAAAACGGTTTAGGAAAAGAGCTTTGTAATAAAATAGTGTTGAAATCGCTTTGATGAAACAGTTTTGATATTTACTACTAGTATTGAAACCTTCATATTTTTAAAGTGAAAAGTCACAAAAATGATTGTAGAACAATCAGTCACAAAAATGCACATTCGAAGATGTGAATAAAATCCAAGGAAATCAGCTCAAAATGCATCAAAGTGGAAATACTCCTGCGACATAGCAGAATTTAACACAAGAAATTGGCGCGACCTAACACGGCGCGACCTAAGGGGGTGAACGACCTAACACGGTCGAGTAAAGCATTGGAACGACCTACAGGTCAAGCAACCTAAGGTAAGACAGGTCAAGCGACCTAGTGGAAGTGAGGCCAAGTGACATGAGCGAACGACCTAAGGAATTGAGCGAGCTAACGCCAGGAACAAGGCCGAGCGACCTAACGACCTAAGTACTAGCGACCTAGAGGCCAGCGACCTAAAGTGGAAATGGGGTCAAGCGACCTAAAAAATCGCGACCTAAGGTGAACAAGGGTCGAGCGACCTAAGGTCTTCAACATGGCCGAGCGGCCTAACGATATAAAGGCCAAGCGACCTATCAAGGTGAGCGACCTAACATGGTCGAACTAGCACGTGGAGCGACCTATCGGTGCCGAACGACCTAAGGTACTAACGAGCTAAGGGGCGAACGACCTAATCCCAAAACGAGCTATTGATGGCGAATGACCTAAGCCCAGAACGAGCTGTATGCAGGCAGAGACTTTTCCACGTGAGCGAGCTAGCAAGGCAGAACGACTTAAGCCCAGATTTCTTGCCAAAGACACTAAAAATTGGAGTTTTTCGCCAATTCGATCCAAACCAAATGCTAATGAGCATGCTAAAGTGATAGGAATTCATTCCCGGCAGTCCAAGATAGTTATAGACAAGAATGTGAGATAAAAATCTCACCTTTTCACGGAAATTGATGAAGATGAAGTTTGAAAGCAAAGCAAGAACAATCACAAGCTTGAATCAATGCCTTCTCTTTGAATTTGGAGTTGAATGATGGATTTGCAAGAGAACTTGAGTTTGGAGTTTTAATTTCCCATTCCCTCCTCCATTTTTGATGAAGCTTGAAGTGTTAGGAATGAAGAATGAAATGATGAAGAGGAGATGGGTTGGGACTGAGTTAGTAAGTGGTTCAACCCAAACCAAAGCCCAAAGCGAAAAAGTGACAAAATTCCACTAACTCCAAACATATCAAAGTTTATACTCAAAAAGATCGAAAACATCATTTTGAACTCAATGGAGGTGATTTCGAGTCCTAATTTGACCGTATGCAAAAAGTAGCTTTTTGGACTAAAATCCGATTAACGATTAAAATATTTAAATAAGATATTCAAATACATAATCGTCAAATATGCGGGTTGTTACAAGTATCTATAATTACTACCATTAAATAATGTAGGTCTAACAGTTGATTATCCTTCTTCAAAAGTGTTAAAACGTGTACTAGCATCATTGCTAGCATTTATACTTTTTAAGAACCAAATAACAATTGTTTGAAAACCTATGGCACTATACCAAATGTAGGAAACGGCATAGTACTAATGGGAATGGACCTTAAGGCTACTTTAACACTAAAAGGAGCGTGAATAGTTTTTTTATAGCTTATATGGAACTTTTCTATATTATTTCAAGATTTAAATTCAAACATAGATAATCAACGTCGATATATATTAATGGCTAATTATATATATATATATATATATATATATATAAATGTACTTAAAGTAAAATAAAAGTAAGAGAAATGACACTAGGAGTTTTATACTGGTTTGGATAAACCAATCCTACGTCCAGGCCTGTATAGTGTATGTACAAATTTCCTTTCTAATGCCTACTTTAAATAGGTAGCATGCAAAGCAGAATATAGTCTTGATTTCAAGGCAATGAGATACACATTGCGACGCTCACTCCACATAGCAAATTCAAGGCTTAGGCAAACTTAGCAAAAGTTTTTATAGCTGCACAGGATGCAGTAGTAGGGAAGGAAGCTATTGGGGCTCCTGTTAGCTCTAGAATATTAGATCAAGAAGAATCATACATGAGAAATCGAAAAGCTTAAAAACATCTAAGCATTCCTCTTCTTCTTCCTTTCCTTCTTTCTCTCAAGGGAGGATGAAGTTGGTCTTTTTCCAGATCTAATCTCTTCTTCCCAGCCAGAAGGATAATCTTTGGGATCCTTTTTCCAATTATAATCATCTCCTAAGGACTCAGGAGTCTCAACTTGAATCCTCACCATTGCAGAAGTAGAAACCGAATAAAAAGTGAAGGAATGGGCAAAGCTATTGAATTAGGAAGGGAAACATCATCAATCTTTTTCTTTTGAATTTCCCGGACCTTCTTGACTTGTAAGGTCTTCTCTTCTAGCATTGATGGCCTAGATTTATGCTCTGTGGCCTCTATAATAGCCATAACTTCCCCATCCTGCATCACATTAGGATCATCCATAGCTTCTTCTTCCAGCATACTAAGACTGATATCATCAAGACTATAAGAAGGGATTTTATCCAGTATGCTCTCGAATGAACCAAATATGTGATCAGTTGGAGGAGTACTTGTTTCCTTCTCGATCGGAGCCTGATGTGGCTGTGGAACCAAACAGGGTGAAATGATCTTTAGCTTTAGGGGATGGGGAATAAGTGGTACATGATCATCACCACCTATCTCTCCAATAGAATCATGACCGAGGTTCGTATTTTCACCCTCACCTCCGTCCCCATCATCACCATTATCATAGTCATTATAATCTCCTCCTTCAAAGATGTCATCATTATCATCACCTGCTTCATCCTCCCATTGATTGACTGGAGGGTCCTGAAAGCCAAGAGGAAATTCTTGGGTCCTCTTCAGCTCAAGGTTCAACTTTAGCCTCTTGAACAGGCTGGGCACCTCTGTGGGCAGCAGGGATGCGACCAAGGCTATGATCATTATCCAAGAGATGGAATTTCCGCATCATTTCATCTATTAGAAGAAATTTCATCTTGAGCTCTTCGGTAGGAATAACTAGGAATGGCAATGGGGCGGGTTGGGGCGGGTTTTTAGTGCCCCATACCCGCCCCGGATTTTTTAGACCTCGCCCCAGACCCGCCCCGTAGACCCGGTGCGGGTCTGGAATTTTGCCCCGTACCCGGGACCCGTGCTGGTCAGGGTAGACCCGACCCGCCCCAAGACCCGATGAGTCTCTATGTATTGATTGAAAATTATGTAGCAACGTACATATATTTATTTGTTTATACTCGTTATCACCAAATAATATATGAAATACAAATAACAATGTGTCTATGGGAAGTTAATAAAAATGATGTCTACAATAATAATTCAGAAAATATATACATATGTTATTGTATAATTATCAATGACGCAACTTAATACTCTAATTTTTTCTATAGATATTGATTGGAACATTTTAATATCCAAGCTAGAATCACTTATAACTAAAAAGATTAATAAATCATTATAATAATAAAGTGGTTTCATGAGATGTTAGTAGTGCGGGTCGGGTTGGGGCGGGTCGGCCAAGCCCCAACCCGACCCTAGACCCGGAGTACTCAAGAATGGGTCACGGGTCTACCCACCCCAATGACCCAATGGGGCGGGTCTTGACGGGCCAAAACAGGGGCGGGTCGACCGGGTTTGGACCCTAGACTCGCCCCGTTGCCATCCCTAGGAATAACTTGCAGACCTTAAAGAGTACGTACCAGAGTTGCACTACCAAGCCTTCTTAGAATATCTATAAAATCATGAAATAACAGAGTTAGCGATTCAAATAGAATTAACTCCATTAAGGTAAAGGGTGATAGTAGAACTTACGTCCAAATAGCCGCTTTGAAGCAAAATTAGGTGGGCAGCGCAAGAAAAAGTATTCATCTTTGAAATCGCCGAGCTTGTTCCAAAAACTGGTGATTATGCAACATCCCTTAGATGATTCCAAATAAGTCAAAGAGGGGCTTTCTTTTCGCTTCATAAAGCTATAGAAATATCGAATTTCCTCTAATACGGGCACCCTTCCCAAATGCAGAAGGCAGACCATATACATGCTATTCAGAGAAGCATAGCTATTCAGATGAAGTTGAACAAGGGCAAGCTTCATACAATGAAGGACTATTCAGACAAAGTAATTAAAAGGAGGAATGCCCCCAAATAGGCACATATAATGGTTGTAGTTTGTATAACCTTTGAGCGGATAATGGGCCCGCTGAATGGGCTCTGGGACTAGAATGTCTTTGAAGGAATGTCATGCCTCTCGAAAATTCTTCTAACCTCAGCTTCATATAAATTGGACGTTGAAGAGTCTGGAGGGTAATCTAGAATTATAGCACCTCCAAGATCAATATTAGGGGGAACCCCATGAAGCTTCATCTGTTATTAAAAAAGGAACCACCGCTAAAGACTATCTAGTCGAATGATGAGGCGGTTGAAGCCAAAAGGATGATGAAGTAGATGGCATAGCAGATCTTGATGTAGAAATGGAATAAGTTGCGTTTCGGACAAATTTTAATATAAATGTACCTGCCTCCTTTGCAAAGAGGGCGAGAAGTGCCTATGATCCATAACTATTGAAAGACTTCATAGATGAGCCAGATCGTGTAGAATTTAACTCTAATCTTTGTACCAAAATAAAACCCTATGTAATCGATGTATAAAACCCAATGGATGTTAATGTGTGTTGATCGACTGGATCTTATACATTAATGGGGGCAATCATGTGCAATTTATTCTATGCAGTGTGTCCTATGTCTAGAGCATGGTGCACGTGAACACTCCATGTAAATAGCTCGCTCGTGCTGGCAAACGAGCACCATCACATAATGGAATCATGTGTCAGATTTTTTCCCATTATCGTAGGATTTGCAATAAATAGAAACGGTGCTTGGAGCAACATGGAATTTCTCTTTATAGGGATGACTTAAGAGGTAAGAAAAGGTCTATTGAATGTTGAGGTGTGATCGATGTGATCGTCACTTAAAATCCTCCCATTGAAGCTCAACCACCGATCATACTTGACCATGAGTCATCTAAAGATAACTATCTTCCTCCCTATACTTAAGAGACTTAGCAAAAAAAAATTAAAGTCCAAGGCCATGCATAGAACTCAAGCCAAAGCCTAGTAAAACTCGAAGCTGGCCCAAAGCAAGTAAGAAAAGGCAAGAACCCGAGTCCTACTTAGAAAATTTAAGGGAAAATTCAGACCTCCTTCAAATCTGTAAGGCCATACCCAAATTCAAGTCCTTTGCATGACATAACCAAGTTTAAGAAGGAATAAAGATATCAAATCAAGGTCGCTTGGTTGATGGCCATCACCAAACACCAGTGAGGTACGGCCAGTAGCCACTCACCTAAGTTCGACAAGAGTTGAGGCAAAGAAATCAAGTAAAAACTCAATTATATTGGAAAAATTAATAAGATTCAAAGGCTAAGTTAATCAGCCTAACGTTGGTGGCGACCGTGGATGAGTGGCGACAGAGTTTCTAAGTCGACTAATTTGATGCTGGAGTTAAAATTGGCAAGAGCTTGGAAGTTTAAAATGTAAGTGCTAGTAATAGACATATGTGAAAGTGAAAGAGTGAAGGGAAAAATGCTTAAGTAAAGTTGGGTGCTATGACTCGGTACCGATTGGAAAAAAGGGAAAAGAGAAACGAAAAGAAAAGCAAAGGAAAAAATAGCAATCGATAAGAAAGCACGCTCTGAAAAACAAAATCCTACTTGACCAAACAAAAGAAAGAACTTCCAAACTTTCCAAAATCCAAATGAAAAACTCAAACAACACACTTCAACTCTTATACCATCCATGTGATATGAATCTATAACTATTCAGAGTGACATGATAATCTAGAGAAGGTGCACATCTTTATGAAAACAGTTCAAGGGATGAAAACATCTATTCAGATCAGAATTTGAAGTTAATAGCTTCTCTTGATCCAAAGCATATCTTGTTAACCTAAGGTATACTTTGAGGGGCAAGTTGTATCATGCTTTTAAATCAATCCATATACGAATGAGTCAGAACCATTGAATGGTCGTAAGATAAAATAAAATTTCGAAAATACAAGTTTGGGAACTAGAATTCAAGTAAAATCCAAAGAATCGTTGCAGAAGCTTGCCTGCCACTTGAAGAGGCTTAGCCATTTTCCAAATGAGTCAAATGATAAAGAGCAAAGTTAGAAATTACAACTTCAAGTCTCAAGTCGGTATCAAGTTTAGCTCCTCAATTCAGTACCAAGTCATTATGCTGGGTCATCTCAACTTGTTCAAGGGGTCAAAGTCCAAAAGTGAAGCAAAACACAAAGTTAAAGTGGATCACAAGTTTGTACAGACTTGTGGAGATCAAATCAGCATCGAATCGACTTCCAAGGGTTGAGTTGGCCATGATTTCTTTCTGGAACCTCCTGTCGGATGTGGAGAACATGGAGAAAAGGTTTTAGAGCTTATTTCGCTGATCTCCATTTATAAATAGTGAAAGAGGTGCACAAAAAAGGGGATTTTTTTCTTTCTTTATGAATTAATTGACTTTACCCCCAACAATTTTTTAGATCCTTACTTGAGTTGTAAGCAACCGAGTTGTAAAATCATAGTTGTAATAAAAGTCGGTAATCATCAACAAAGTTGAAGTGGACGTAAGTCAGAGTATTTGTCGAACTACTATAAATTCTCTTGTGCTATTTACCCGTTTTACATATATTTCTACATTAATCTCTACTTATAATCTGATTGGATGTTTCTCCAATTTTTGGTGCAAGTAATATATATATATACACACACACAATTTGACTTTTTATAGAGTAAGGGTTGAAAAAATTTATAAAATTACACACACAGACACATGAAATTTAAATCTAGATTTAAACGTTTACCTTTATATTTGGTTGATTGCGGACACGTTGTATTGCTAGTTTTTCCTCTCTAGAGTTGGCTCCTACTTCCTACTAGCTTGGTTTGCAAATCTAGCTATAGGCTTTAACTTGTAGGTAATGGAAGTTTAGGTTTTAAGCTGGAATTGGATGTCTAAAATGAGATGAGAGGTGGTATTTATTGCCGTAAAAAATATCTCCTTAATTTTCTCCTATCATTATTCTAGATCTCATCTAGCCCAAAGATATATTCAAACTCCCTTATCCCTCCAATATACCCTCCTCCCTCGGGCTGTGATAACATTTATAAATTAATTTTATCAAGTTGAACATGGAAAAATGTTAATAAATATGTTATGTTGACTTCCTGGTGTGAAATAGGTCCATAATAGTATTAGTATTGAAGCATGTGTGGACTTTGCTGAAGTACAATATCAGGTGCAATTTCAGTCACTTACAAATAATTTAGGCAAACTCCAATTTCTAATCTTTACTAAGATATACCCTAAGCAACAATATTTTGTGCATGTTTTCTTTTCATCATTACTATCTCACTAAGATATCTTGTGTTTGGTTAATGGTCAAAAACTCCAACAATATTTGTGGTTAATTGCATACTGTCACTTTAAAACCCATAGTTTGATCAGATAACATTTATCGATTAACCGATTTACTATAGCCAAATATTATCTTTAAGTTGACTAACAATTATGGTGATACTAACCTTTTACAACAAAGGAGATGAACCTTTTACAACAATAAGGGTGTTTCACTTCAAATGGTTCGACATATACTAACTTTGGTTGTAACATATTTGTCATGTCACGTGATTGATGATATCAAAGTATAGTCTAGGTACTTAAGAATAATAGCACTATCAAATCTAATGACCAATGCACATCATCGCATGAGATCTTCAATTTTTACTTAGTTGTATTAACTTGTAAAAGACACTCGTCGAGTCATTTTATGATTGTTCCAAACAATAACAAGTATGCAACCCTTGGTGTCATGAACAGTTATTTAAGTGGGACAGAGTGCAAGAGAATCAGTCCATGAGAATGGAGGTGCATAGCGAGAATCCGCCCTTTCTATTGATTTAGGAAACGAAGGTTATTCGTGCATATGAGACGAAATAAATGACAAGCTATTGTTTCTATGAGTTCTAAGTTAGGTGAGACTAGTATAATAGGGGATAGAGGAGAGGGGGCCCGTGTTGGGTAAAGAAAAGATCTTCCTCTTTGAGCCTCCCGAATTAATATACTGGCCATGATAATAGTTCGAACTATCCTACCCAAGGTAAGAAGAACTTAGCACCATATCCGGTAAGGAAGTCATTCATATAATTCTCATCATATTCTATCTCTAATTTACCGTCCATAATATGGAGAGCATTACGTATGCTAGTCTAAATGGTTTTGTTGATATCCTTTTCTCGATACATCTTTAGTAGGATTATTTTAAGCATAAGTAATTTGAATATCTGATTCAATACTCACGATCATGAAAATATTCACAACTGTAATCAATTAGATAGTTTCCTAAGGATTTTCTACTTGTATATATCTATATATTCGGATCATTACTTATATCACAATATAATAACGTATAGTAGATACTAAACCAAAAGTGCACTTTATTTTGAACAAGATTCACATACGGGAGTTAAGTAGTATAACAAATTACATAATTAGCCACACCTATAATTTTATCAATCTCCCACTTGCATTTGGGGCTAACTATGGTGCCTCATGCCCATAGCTTCGATCAATCTTCCTAAATTAGACTGAGAAAGGCCTTAAGTGAATGGATCTATGGTGTTTTCATTAGTATTTTCTTTATTGCTCACTACTTCTCTGTCGTTGATAAACTATTTTATCATGTGGAGCTTACGGAGAATGTGTCTCGGCCTATCATGAGCTTGCCATTTCTTGGCAATCTATATTGTTCATTATTGTCAAAATACAATAGCATCAGAACATCAATGTTGGGAATCACTCATAGCATTCAATATCTTTCACAATTGTAATATTACTACATAGTTACCAGTTAGACTAAATTGTCAAAGTATAAAAATAAAAATGTTGTAGCACCATTTTGATCTTCCCAATATACATAGGCTTCTCTATGTTTTGACTTAAACCAAACTATTTGGTTGCTTTTTCAAAACATAAATTCTCGATGTTTTCTTAAGACCATAAATTGATCTTAAGAGTCTACTTACCTTGCCCTCGCTCCCACTAAATTTGAAACCCCTTAGTTATGAGATATAAATAGTCTGTTTTAACTCATCGTATATAAATGTTGTCTTAACATCCTTCTTCCATATTTCATAGTAACAACAGGTAGTGGCTGCAAGTAGTATCTGAACTGATTTAGGCACGGTGAGTAAAAAAAGTTTCATCGTAATCAATTCCTAAAATTTAACGAACACATTTTGCTACCAACTTAGCTTTTAAGCCTCAACAATTCTATCTGCACCAATTTTTTTTCTTAAAGATCCATTCTCACTAGAATGGTTTTACCACTTTCCCCCAGGTATATTTTCCAAAGTCCAAACTTTGTTATGTACATGGAAACCATTATGGATCTCATCGCACTAAGCCATAAGCTAGAGTCTTTACTCTCCATGGCTTGTCAGTATGTGAGGGATCATCATCACGAATGACACAGTCTTCTTACCATTGATGAGAAAACTATAGTATCTTTCTGACACATGAGGCCCCCTATTAGACCTTCCAATAGGTCATGTGTCTTCTATGGGCGTTGAATTACTATCTAAATATTCAGTTTCTATTAGAGTTTCTTAAATCTCATCCAAGTCTATTTTATTTCCAGTAATTACTCGAGATAGGAATTCCTTCTCCAAAAATTGGCATGTCTTGAAGCAAACATTTTTTGTTCCTTGTTATAATAGAATATATATCTATGATATTTTCTACGACAGCCTATAAACTTATATAAAATCGATCTTTCAAAAAGTTTACATGGGATTGCGATCTTAACGTAAGTTGGACAATCCCATACCTTAAGATAACTAAAGTTTCTTACCAATCCATAACTCAGATGGTGTATTAGGAACACATAAAAATAGTACAAAATTCAACATATATGCCGCAGTTTCAAGTGCATATCCCCAAAAGTAAAGTGGAAACTCAATATCACTCATCATTGATCGAACCATGTCTAACCATGTTCAATTTCTTCTTTCTGAAACACCATTGTGTTAAAGAGTATAAGAAGGAGTGATTTAATAGAGAACCCTATTCTCTTTTAGGTGCCATTGCCCCTGGATCTCCTATCCAATGTACTTACCTCCTCAATTGGATCAAAGTATTTTAGTTTTCTTGTATGTTTAATTTTGAACATCGTTCTTATATTATATGAATTTATCATAAACCTCTGATTTGTATTTCATAATATATACATATCCATATCTGGATAAATCATTGGTGAATGTAATGAACTATAAGGATCCATCTTTGGGTTGTATGGACATAGGATCGTATATATCTGTATATACTAGTCCTAAGAGTTTAGTAACTCTTTTGATTCTCCCACTAAATGGGTGCTTAGTCATTTTTCCTTTGAGACATGATTTAAAATTACCAAATAAACTTGAATCAGAAAATAGGAGAAAACCTTGGTTCATTAATTGTTTCTTACTTATATGGCCTGCTATATAGTGCTATAAGCAGTTGTAATTTATTTTAGATGCACTATTACTTTCAATAGCAAATACATAATTACAGTTAAGTATAAAAATGTCATCTTTAGAGTACTAAGACACACGGTTTTATTTTTATAACAAAGATTCAATATTGTCAGTACATATAAAACTACAGTCGTTTTCCATTTGCATTATAAATAAAATTATTGTGATTTTTTATCAAACAGGAAATGGAAATTATTCCAATAATAAAGTTTGGTAAGAAATATCAATTATATAAAACTAAATCACGTCCACTAGTAAGCGTCACATAATAGTCTCCCATTTCTACGGTAGTTACGATACCTTTATTTATTACTTGGAATTCCATGGTCTCTCTTATTACGGGCCTCTTGCTCCTAAGTCCATGTAACGAATTAGAAATATGAGTTTCAGATCAGTATCTAAAACCTAAGGAGAAGCACTTATAGGTAAACAATTTTACTACAAGGAAAATACCTTAGGAGAAGAATCTGATTCCTTCTTTCCTTGATGCATTTTCAAATAATCTATATATTTCCTTTACCAATGTCTCCTTCTGGAGTGATGATGACATTCTCCCCTCTCTTCCTTAGTCTTGGCTTTACCATTTTGACCCCTCGACCTTCATTTTCTCTTCATCAAACCAATCAAGGAAGAAGTACCTTTAACCACAAGCATGGTACTTAATTGTTTCGTGAACATAGTCTTAGTCGTTTTTAACATATTAAGGAGGTGCACAATAGTACACTTCATTGAATTCATATTGAAGTTCAATATGGATGAATCAAACTGTGGAGTTAGTAATCATAGTAATAAGTTGATCGACGACTCTTGATCAACAATCATTCCCAATTCAGTCAATATCATATTGAGTACGCAACCTTAGACGGAGTTCCCTTTCCCATATTTGCATGAAACAATTTCCATGAGGTCTCATTCATTATCAAAAAAATATTTTTTAATATATATATATATATATGCACATTTAGATATAAGTTTGTATGTGTGTAAATTGATTCGATATATATATATATATATATATATATGAAATTTAGATTTAAATTTGAATGTTTACCTTTACATCTGCCCGGTTGTTGACACGTCGTTTTGCTAGTTTTTCCTCTTTGGAGCGAGTCTCCTTCTTCCTCCTAGCTTGGTTTGCAAATCCTAGCGATAGATTTCAATTTTTAGGAAATAGAGGTTTAGATTATTAAATTGGAATTGTGTATCTGAAATGAGAAAGAGTATGGTATTTATAGCCACAGATATTCAAGATATCTCCTCATTTTTTTCCTATCTTTATTATAAGTCTCATCTAGTCCAAAGATATATCCAAACTTCAATATCCCTCCAATATATGACCACTGGTTTAATTTTTCAAATCATGGGGATAATTAATATCAAATATTAATTATTTCAATATTTATTTTTTGCTCAACTACTTAATTAAATTAATATATAACATTTATACATCATTTTAATTAATTTAAGTGCCTTAAATAAATAAATAGGTACCATTAAAAAATAATAAAAAATTTATATAATTACCGTCTATTAATTTATATCATTTATTAATCAGTTTAATTAAGTTTACTTGGAAAGATGCTAACTAAAACTCGTTCTTTAGTGGTATTTAAACAATTCAAATATTAAAGCGTGCACGGACTTTGTAGAAGTACATTATAGGACACACATTCAGCCGCTTACAAATCATTAAGGTAAAATCCAGTCTCTAATCTTTACTAAGCTACACTGTAAGTAACGATCTTTTGTACATGTTTTCTTTTCATCATCATTATATCACTAAGATATCTAAAGTTTGGTCAATAGCAAAATACTCCAATAATATCCGTAGTTGCATAGTGCCGCTTTAACACTCTTTTTTCAATTCAATAACATTTACCGATAATTGATTTACTCTAACCATAGAATTTGACTTTAAGTTGACTACCAATTACAATGGTATTAACCTTCTACAACAAAGGATAAGAATCCTCTCTTAAGTAGTATTTCGCTTCAAGTGGTTCGAAGTATACTCAACTATGATTGTAACATGATCGTTATGTCATATGATTAACCACTATCACAGTATTGTCTAGATACTTAAGATCAACATCACTCTCAAATCTAAAGATTATTACACATGTTACATGGGACTTCTGTTTTGACTTAGTTGTATCGACATATAAAAGACTCTCGTTGAGTCGTTCTGTAATTGTTCTAAACAACCATAGATATGTAACCCCTTGGTGTCCTCAACGGTCATGAGTAATTTACTTTCTATCGTATGAAGAGCGTTATCTACACTAGCATCAATGGATATATCGATATCTTTTTCTCGATATATCTTGAATTGAAACATTTTAAGGATAAGTATCTCAAACATTCGATTAAATACTCATGGTTACAAACACATTCATAACTACAATCGAGTAAATAATTTTTCTAAGGATTTTCTACTTGTATATATCCAATGTATTTAGATCATTATTTATACCACAATATAACCATATGATAAAAAATAAAACCAAAAGCATATTTTATTTCGAACAAGATTATCATACAAGAGTTAAACAAATTACATAATTGTCCCTAAAGTACACTCTTAACTATATCAAGGTCGATAGTGGAATCAATATAAAATCCTATATCTATTTACTTTTTGTATCTCAATTTTTATTGTGCGGTTGTGAATTGTGGGATTGAGTTCGATTATTCAAGTTGTGTATTTTATCTCACATATACTCGATCCTACATAGATTTCCGTTGAGATTTAGGATAAATTGATTTTATAAGCAATTTTTCCTTAACAAATGCCATGTTGAATCTTGGTACTCATTGATAACAAATGTAAATTTAATGCTTTTCATTTAATATACATAGAAACATTAGGATCTCAATGCCGTTAAATATGACCATTAGAAATATGGTTCTATGGAAGTAATATCATTTGAAATAAAATTGAATTTGAAAAATAAAACTGTTCAATGTATGTAACATGACATAATTGGCAATTAAAGTGTATATTCGGTTTTACCAATATAAGTGAAAATGTTAAACAACTGAATGTTTCTAAAAATTTTGGTGTAGACGGATATCAGTTGTGCTTTGGAAAATAATTCTAATATAAAAAAGACTTCGAGTAAACGACCATAAAAACATCGAAATCATAGCAAACCAATTTTGATATATGGTTGTTGTAACCGCCAAGTGCCTTTTCTTTTGAAAATAATAAAAGTAGTAAAATCTTGAATTTTGATATGAAATTTCTTAGAAGTATGTTGGAGTATATGTCACACCACATATATCAAAAGTTTCAAGTAAAAATATACATTTTATAATTTGTAAGGTTTTTCGGAAAAGCATTGAGTTCAAACTGTTTGTTCGATATTTAAAGAGTGCACTTAATTTTGTACAAAAATTTAAAATATTAAATAATATTTTGCTTCAAAATTTTTATTGGCTTTTCATTACAAAATACATATAATACTAGTTGAATATTATTTTGGGCTTTTCTACTTCAACGGCTAAACACAACGGAAATTCACACGCGTAGGGGAAACGACATTAGTTTAAAATTTTGAATTCGGAGGGTCTTGATTAAGTCGAAATATTAATCCGTTGATTCATCTCGGTTGTTTTAGCGTTAGCTTATTCCTTTTAACAAATAGTTGATTTAAAATTTTCATTTGATAAAATCACATGCTTTTTTATGTAGAAAACCATAGTGTCTTATCGTTTGTAAGACAACTAAAATATTTATAAAATTTGTAGATAATATTTAAAACTAGGAAAATGTTGTATGAAATTACATATGATCTTGTTGATGGTACTTAAGTAATTTAGCAATGACATGAACTCAAACACAATAAATATTCATTATTAATTTTCATTTCCATCAATTAGCCATGCTTAAAAAAGGAAAAAGGAAAAAAAGAAATGTTGTCTTTGGTATGTATGCAGGACTTTATATATTATATATATAGGCAAAGTTACTAATAAAGTTAGTCTAAGGTTCTTTTCATATTGAACTTGAAGAAGTTAAGACTTTTCTTTTGCTTGCTGTCTTGGCGTAGCCAAAAGGAGTTATTGAAAGGCAGACTCATGTGAAGCCATATCTCTTTATAGGAAAAATTGAATGGTAAGATAACTACTACACGTAATTATATTTCTATACTTGAACCATTTTCATACATACATTTCCTTCTTTTTCAATTAAAACCGCATTCAGTTTTGATTCCAAATACGTGATGAACTTATGATTTCATATATTTATTAAGATTTGCTATGCATGCATAGCACTTGCTTTTAAATTGATTCAAATTAGGTCAATTTAATTATTTAGCAATTTTTAAATGTGGAAATTAGGTTGAAGGGCTTCTAATTCCAAAGTAATAAGTTTTAAGTACAACAATTCTGAATAATTAGTTTTAAAGACAATTTACAAAAAAATGATAAATTCATTTATCTTCTTAAGTTATACAGGAAAAATAAATTAATTTATCATTATTTTTATATAACTGAAAATGATAACTTCATTTATCTTTTTTCTATAATTTGTCCTTAAAACAAATTTTTCAAAATTACTGTCCGTAAAACTTATTACCCTGCACAAAGAAGTCATTCAAGTAAAAATCCCCTTTTATTTACTTTAAGCATTTTAAATGCCGAATGTATTTAGCAAAAAGCATGAACTTTCTAATCAAATCAATTAATAATTAAAAATAATAAAACATGTCAAATCGGTAGAATAAGATGTTTTAGCAAATTTTAAGTGGAAAATCCATTAAGAATCGCTAGAGAAATTGTAACGGCTAAATATTCTAATGGGACGCATAAGAAAGCAAAGAATTAATTCATCTTTTTATTTCTGCCAGTACTTGTAACAGTCACATTCCCAAATGGGTCCGGGTTTTAGTATCAAATTAGTGCACTAAATTAGATACAATTCTTTGGCATATTACTCTCCACAAACTACGATGTTTCTTTATAATTTTTCCATATATATTTTTGTCTACCATAGATTCCAACAAACATTAAATTCCTAGGAATATTCTCCATTAATTGACCTTTCTTTGAACTATTACATTTTAAGCAAACAATGAATGGGATGTCACAAAGGACCATTTGCACTAGAAAAAGGCTGATTGTATATGGACACCAAAGTATCTTACTTATACACGGATATTAGAAAATAGTACCGTACAGTACATTTTAGAGGTGAACATTTATTGGTTAAACCCCAATAAACCAACCAAACCAATAAAATTTGATCGGTTTGGCTCGGTTTTATTAGTTAATCGGTTGGTTTTGGTTTTTTTTTTATATGTCTTGGGTTAATTGGTCGGTTTCGATTTTCAATATTTAAAAACCGAATTAATCAATTAAACCAAATTTAAAAATTAAGTTATTTTAAAAATAACAAAATTACCACTAGCATCGCTATTATTTACAATATTTTCAAAATAATATTGTTTTTCTTTTAATTTATATAAATACTTTTAGAAGAGGAGTTCGTTTTTTAAAATGTGTACATCATATTGACTCGATTAATTGTTTTAGTCTTATATTATATAACAACCTCAAGATCTAAATCATTTTAAGATAAACCAACCGAACCAAACTTTAAAGATATCGGTTTGGTTGATTTGGTTTTAAAAAATATTGGTTTGGTTTGGTTTGGTTCGGTTTATGTTTCTTGAATGGTTATTTTGGTTTCAACATTTTTGATCGGTTTCAAATCGAACCAACCATTTGCTTACCCCTGGTATATTCTCCATATTTGTACTATCATCTCGTAGTTGATTCACTAGATGTACGTTACTACCTCGTAGTTACATCCTATGTGTATATTATCATCTCGTAGTTACTTCCTAGGCATATATTATCATTTCTTAGTTACTCCCTAGGAATTTGGATCATGATAACAGAATAAAATTAACAAAATAGGTAGATTTGTAATTTACATGATGCATGTTATGAAAAAAATGATATACATTGTTTTATGAAATTGTTTGGTGTATGTTGTATGCATAGTAAAATATGATGCATCCGCCTTAAAACAAATTTTGGAAAGGTACACAACTTATAACTTTTGAAATATCAAATATAATAATTTCTTTATTAGTCATTAGGCTTTAAATGCGGAATACATATGGGACTTGCAGTATGAAATTTTCTTCAACATAGAAAATTATATCTATATTATTTTTAAAAATAGATTTTTTTATATAATTATGTAATGAATAAAAAGCTTAATACACTGAAAATATAGATGTTTAAAAACTGTGATGATCATGTATAACTTTTGGTACTACAATGATAATGTTTCTTTTAATATAGATAATAATAAAAATAAGAATAGTGACTTTTCTTATATTTAATATCACTTTGAATATAATCATTTTTGCACTATAAATAATATTTATACTAGGTTTTCTACTGTTTCATGTATTCAATGAAATCAACATTTTCATTCTTTATTTTTTTTGAAAATTTTAAAATAGATAATTGATCAATGACTAAAGAATGATGAAATTTTGTTTGATTCTTGTGCTTGAAGACTGAAAAATAATATCAAATAATTTTGCTTTTTAGCACAAAAAAGGCAAAAGTTTTGTCCAAATAATGTTCTAATTAGTAACTTATCCATTGTTTCTATTAGTTGATCCATACTTGATTTTATCCATTTATCCACATGTGGGTGAATTAACAAATTTATTGGTTTATCCACATGTGTAGAAATTTACTAACTGCTTTATTATAATTTTGAGTGTTAGAATGTATACTTTGTGAAATGAATTCATTGAGATAAAATCAATTGAATTAGTTTCAAACATATTTTTGTTGAACATAGATCAAAAGACTTTAAAAAATAAACATAAACGATTAGATTTTTTTCTTTTCTTTTTCAACTAAATTTTCAGCAATATACATTGTAATTTCACAAGTTTATTACACATTGGTGTGAATTCTCAATAAATCAGCAATTGCTTTTGGATGATGATATTGTTTTGAAAAAATAACTAAATTTACAAGCAAACTCTGCATATAGATTCATCTTAGAATAAATAACTTTTTTTTTGAAAATATGCATCTTACCTTAATCTTATACTCTTCTACTTTAAATATACATTAGGTCATCTTCATGCTGCAAGATAATGAGAAGAAGAAGAGATCAGATTTGACAATCTTTGTTTTTATTTTCGATTATTTTTTATTTAACCCTAAGGTGATGTATTTGTGACTTGATCAGGCAACAAAATAAGAGAACTGTGAGAAGAAGATGCAGCTATACGTTGGGTGGATTAACTAACTAATTTTTAAATATTAAAGAGACCATAAAAGTGGAAAGTAATCCAAAAAATTAGGATGGACAAACAAATAGAAACGGTGGATAGAAACAAAAATTTTCTTTTAAAAATACTCATGCTTCAAAATTTTACTGAAAGAGCAGAATCCATAAATCAGTCCTGTTACATATACCATAAAGAGTCATGGTAAAGAAATTATAAGAGCAAAACACCCAAGTCCCCAAATGTTTTAAATGTCATATACCCACATCTCAGTTTTTCATTCCATCAAATTAATTATTAATTTGATTAACCAGTTAGCCAAATAATGAATTTTGGATCGGAACATTGGCCCCATGGCTTTTGGAATAGAAGAAATCGAGCTGAAAAGTAATATTTCAAAATATAAAAATTTATTCATTTTTTAATTCCTTCAATTACTTAAAAGAAATTTTTTTGGTAAATACTTATTTAAGTTCAAAAAAAATACCCGTTCCTTCTAAAAAACATATTATTAAAACCATTTACATTTTAATTTCAGTCAAAATTCGAATATTTAAATTTTTTAAAAGTGCAAATATTTAAAACATGCTTTTGTAGTATCATTCATACAAATATTCTCACTTCAAAAAAAAGCTAGTTTTGATCGGAGCAACTAGTGATTAAGTGAAAATTTGATTTTTAGAAAAACAAAATAAAAACAAAAAATATTGATAATAATTGTAGAGACGTAACGTTAACCGCTTACTTTCTTTGTCCTCATACTCAATGTTTCATGTAACCAGATCAATTCTCATATGATCTAATTGTTGGTTGGATCTCTCCGTAATATTAAATAATGAATTGATATAAAAATAAATGGTTTGCATAAACTCTAAATAGAAAACACATGAAATGGGAATAGAGCAAATGAATCTAATAAAGATTCCTTTGGATCTGAAAATAACGGAATATTGTACCTTTTCCTCTAAAATCAGAAAAAAAAAAAAAAAGGTCCAGTGTGAACATTCACAGTTTCAAATACAACCTGCCATTAATGCAAAATAATGACACAATTAATTATCATATTACTCTCCCAAAACCACAATATTCGCTCATAAATATTCCATTTACATTATATCTGCCTCACACAGATTCAATTCCCAGGAATATTCTCCATTAACCCTTCCACCCACCCATGACGATAGAATCAAACAGCAACGATGATCCAAACACCACCACCAAAAAGGGAATGCTGTACGCAAACATAATATGCTGGATCCTCGGCAACGGCTCCCTCTTCGCCTGGAACAGCATGCTCACCATCGAGGACTACTACGCCCACATCTTCCCCAATTACCACCCGACCCGAATCCTCACCCTCTGCTACCAGCCCTGCGCCTTCCTCACCGTCGCCGTCTTCCTCTACCACGAGGAAAAGGTCAACACCCGCCTCCGCAACCTCGCCGGCTACTCCCTCTTCTTCCTCAGCTCCGCCCTCCTCATCGTCCTCGACGTAGCCACCAAGGGCGGCGGCGGCCTCGGCCCCTTCGTCGGCGTCTGCGTCCTCAGCGGCGCGTTTGGGTTCGCAGACGCCTTTTGCCAGGGCGGGATGGTCGGCGACCTCTCCCTCATGTGCCCGCAGTTCATGCAGTCGTTCTTCGCTGGACTGGCTGCTTCCGGCGTTATGACTTCTATACTAAGGTTCATTACGAAGGCTGCTTTTGAGAAGTCCGACGATGGTCTGAGAAAAGGAGCTACGTTGTTTTTTGCGATATCGGCGGCTTTTGAGTTGGTCTGCGTTGTTGTGTACGCGTTTGTGTTTCCGAAGATTCCGGTGGTTAGGTATTATAGGGTGAAGGCGGCGTCGGAAGGTTCTAAGACTGTGGCTGCTGACCTTACTGCTGCTGGGGTTCACCAGAAGATCAATGGCGGTTTTGATGGGGAAGATGGTTCGAAGAAGGTGGAGAGGTTGAGTGTGAGGGAGCTGCTAAGCCGGAACGTTGATTATGGGCTTGATCTGTATTTTATTTATGCTTTGACGCTGTCTATTTTTCCTGGGTTTTTGTCCGAGGATACTGGGTCTCACAGCTTGGGTGATTGGTATGTGTTTTTTATCCCTTTCTTTTTTAATACTATATAGAGCCAATTTTAATATATTTGTGTTTCTATCTTTCCTTTTTCATTGAGAAAATCTTCCTGAATACTAAAAAAGCAAATTTTATTCGGACACTAATATATAATTAGCATATAGTAGTACAAACGCATAACGGTTAACCGAAATCAAATAATAATATGTTGAAAACAAAATTAAATTAAGGAGACTTAAGAAGACATGTTAAAAACATGTTTTTTTTCACACAATTTGGTTTTGCAAAAATATAGTAAACAAATCTACCCAACAGTTGGTTTGATCAAAACATATGTTGCCTTTGTCTTAATTTCCCATTATCTTCTCTTTTTTTCTTCTTCAAATTTTTGATCCATTCATACAAAATATATAGAATATTTTTGATATCTTGAATATTTTTGTAAATTATTTTGTAGAACATGGATCAAATTAGTTTAAAATCAAAAGGACATGAAAACTGTATTAGTTGATACTTTTGATATCTTGAATATTTTGTTAGCTTGTTGGATTTTGAAAAAGGATACGTTAGCACTGAATTAAGGAGAACAGAAACAAATATACTCTACCAAAAATTACCTAACATATATGATTCTTTTTTGTTAAACAATATTATACTAGGTTGATATATTTTGATTATATATGGTTCTAACATCCCACAAATTTCATCAACTACATCTTGACGAAGTTAAGACACCTTTCATATCTTGTTGTTTGGAAACTAACTTAACTCTTTTTTCTGAAATTAGAGGAAATCGAAGAGAAAGAAAATGTAAAATATACTGAATTTAAATTTGATTTTGTGTTGGGAATATCTGGGTGTTTATCTCAATGCGATTTAAATATGAAACATGAATAATGGTGGATGATGAATCCTTGGTTGAAATTTGTAGAAGTTTTGTGTTACCCTTACCTTCAATTCCCATTACCTTCCTTTTTTCCAAACTTTCAATCCATTCATATGAAAAATCTGAATTATTTTCGAAACTAAAACAAACTGAAAATCGATACCAAAAAAGTTGTATTTGTTTCAACAAAAATGATTCTAGTTTGTCAGACAGGGATCAGTTTAGTATAAAATCAAAAGGAACTGAAAACTGTATTAGTTGATACTTTAGATATCTTGAATTTTTTTTAGTTTGATGGGTTATGAAATAGGTACATCAGCACTGAATTAAGAAGAACAACAACAAATTTGTGGTATATATTAGATAGTTTTTTGAGGTATAAAATTATAAATAGAACTATGTAGTTTTTTATTTTTATTTTTTATTTTAGTTTTAGTTATTTATTTATTTTGCAAAACAACATGAGACTATGTTGATGTTTTCATAATTACATTTCTAACATCCTACAAATTTAATTTAATAATTATATCTTGATGAAGTTAACGCACCATTCATATCTTGTTGTTTTTTGAAACTAATTCAACCCTTTTTTTTTCTCAAAACATATTAGTCACTATTTCTGAAACTAAAGGAAACTGAAGAGAAAGAAAAGGTCGCATTTTCTCTGAATTTAAATTTGTTTTTGTGCTGGGAATACTTGGGTTTTTATCTCAATGCAGTTTAATATGAAACATGCATGCATGATGATGGAGGATGAACCCATGGTTGAATTTTGTAAAAGTTGTGTATATGTTAAATTTTGGTCTATAAATAGAAGAAGCTATTGAATCATTATGTATATTCTCAGGTATGTGCTTGTACTGATTGCAATGTACAATGCATGGGACCTGATAGGAAGGTACACGCCATACATAAAATTCCTTCACATAAAGAACAGGAAATGGCTAATGGGTGCAATCCTTTCACGATTTCTCTTCATCCCAGCATTCTACTTCACAGCTAAATATGGAGATCAAGGGTACATGATCATGCTGACTTCATTACTAGGGTTCACCAACGGCCATCTCACCGTCTGTGTTATGACCGAGGCACCTAGAGGGTACAAGGGACCCGAGCAAAATGCACTGGGAAATCTGCTTTGTTTGTTCCTTTTAGGAGGGCTGTTTTCAGGAGTGACCCTCGACTGGCTGTGGCTTATAGGCAAAGGATGGTGATGCTGCACTGCAAGTTTATATTCAATATCACTTCATTTTATTACTACTGCAGTTCATTTCTTTATTTTTCTTTATACATGCAAGTACTGTTTTCAGTTTGTTGGGTTGCCTGAACTTTTTGGCATTATGGTGAAATCAGTTATTTGTTTATATTTGCAAATTATAGTGATATTTCATATTGCAGTATTCTTGAAAATGTTTGTTCATAGCTTCCTATAAATGACTTGGACACAGATGCAGTTGAACATATTCATATCACCATACTTAACACTCTTCGTCCACAGCAACTCTTCGTCCACAGCAACTCTTTTACGTACCATGGATTTTCAGTTTCAGCGTTCTTGATCAAACCTTGCATGTGTACTTGTATAAGCATTTGTATTAGTACAAAATAATATTACTCCTGAAGTATAAGAATAGTCGGGTGCGATTGGCACACGGAATTATGCTTCTGGTTACAAAGAAATTGGCACACGGAATTATGCTTCTGGTTACAAGGAAATTTTTGAATGGATATCAATATTCTTAATATTATTTAACACAAAATTCAACATTTCCATTTAGTCCTAAACGGTCATATGTCTTTGATGTCCAACTGTCATTCATCGTCGTACGACAATAAACAGCCATGCAACTGTGATTTCCAACGATCGATGATAAACAACCAAACATAACTTGGATGTCTATTTGACAAACAAAATAATATATAGTATTAGTAAGCATAGAAACAAAATTTGTATAGTGGCTATTAGTTATGGTAGTCAAAAGAGTTTTCCTAAATGTCTATAGTAATACATAAGAATATAGAGAGATTAGAGATTACGCCTAAAATCTTTGTTAGAGGGTATTGAAATCTTACACATTTCAAAAAGATATATCTATCATGAAGAGTCATCTTCGTTGGACTAAATGTAATTTATATCATATAGAATACTCAGTTGAGAGCTATATATTAATTTAATTGTTAAATTAAAGAGTTTTATCTCTTACAAAGAGTTGCAATTTCATGTATAATTATGTTGTGCTTGTTGAGTTATATAATTAACTCAAAGAAAAAAACCTACTATCAAATAAAAATATATTCTACCGTTTTCTTCTAAATGAAATTTAAACTATGTTTCTATCACTGCTATTAGAACATTTGTGATACATCACTATTCTTAACATCTAAAATTAATATTAAACGCCGTCAATTAATGCTTGTTCGCAAATTGTAGATGTTAGAAGCAGTGGTTTGTTGGTGAATACTTTAAAACTAAAAATTTATTTTTGATTGAGAAAAGATTGCAAACGAAATTTTATTGATATCTTTCAATAATACTCTAATACAGAAAACAAAGGCTTTATATACAATACAACATATGGGCTGAAAGCCCATCTAGTTAATCTAGCAATCCGAACCAGTAGAAACAAAGACTTGTGACCGTTGATCTGTGTGAACGGTTGAGATGGCTCAAGAGGCATACTATCGGATTACAAAACTAACACACGGTATTCATTTCCGCTAATATTCCCCCTCAAACCAAACTAGGGTTTCCCTTCTCCTTCGTCTTTCATGGCGGCTGCGAAAATACCCAAATTTTCGCGAAATCTGGCGAAGTTTTTAGATGAAATAGCTTTCGTTAAGACATCCGCTCTTTGATAGAACGAGGGAATGTGTTGAATCAGAAGCTTCCCCTTTCCAGTTTGCTCACGAACGAAGTGTAGGTTGACTTCGAAATGCTTCGATCGTGAGTGCTGAGTAGGATTCATAGACAACGATATGGTGCTGAGGTTATCAACCCAGATGGTCGGCTTTCTCTTTGGCTCGAGCCCTAGCTCTTTTAGCAAACCTTCAATCCAAATGATTTCAGCGGTAGCACTGGCTACAGCTCTGTACTCGGCCTCTGTGCTAGATCTGGAGAGGGTGGCCTGCTTTTTGCTGCACCATGAAACGAGATTGCTGCCCAGATACACGCAATAACCAGTGATAGATCTTCTATCATCTAGGTCGTTGGCCCAGTCAGAATCACTGTAAGCACGTAAGTATAAGTCGTTTGAAGGTATGAGTCTTAACCCATAGTTGATCGTCCCTTTAATGTACCTTAAAATTCTTTTAACGGCACACCAATGTTCACTTGTCGGGGCTTGCATGTACTGACATACTCTGTTAACACTAAAACTTATGTCCGGTCTGGTGATAGTGGCATACTGAAGGGCACCCACTATGCTCCTGTAGTGTTTGATATTCTCTATAGGTTCACCTTTACTTTTGCTGAGTTGATGATTACTGGTCATAGGAGTAGAAATAGATTTTGCATTATTCATATTGGCCCTGACTAGTATATCTGACATGTATTGTCTTTGAGATAAAATAATGCTAGAGTCTTCCTGTCGTTGAATTTGTATGCCTAGGAAGTAGTTAGCTTCACCCATATCTTTTATAGCAAAATGATTGTCTAAGTGTTTTATGACAAGCTCAATCTCCTGTTGATCATCTCCTGTGATGAGTATGTCATCAACGTAGACTAGTATATAGATGATGTTTCCATTCTTTCTTCTGGTATATAATGAGTTGTCAGACATAGTAACATTGAAACCAAGTTTTACCAATATGCTTTTCAGTTTGTCATACCAAGCTCTTGAGGCTTGCTTTAAACCATATATGGCTTTGTGTAGTTTGCATACTTGATTGCTATTTTCATTGTTGTAACCCTTTGGCTGTTGCATATATACCACTTCGACTAAGTCTCCATTTAAAAAAGCATTCTGTACATCCAGTTGTCTAATTTTCCATTGTTTGTGCAAAACTATAGTCAATATGATTCTTATGGTGGCTGGTTTAATGACTGGAGAGAAAGTCTCTTTGAAGTCAAATCCAAACTGTTGAGTATAACCTTTTGCCACCAGTCTAGCTTTATGTTTGATGATATTTCCATTAGCATCTCTTTTGATCTTGTAAGTCCATTTGCTTCCCACTACATTTTTGTGCTTGGGTGGATTAACAAGGCTCCATGTTTTATTTTTAATTAAAGCCCCATACTCCTCATCCATAGCTTTTCTCCACTTAGAGTTTTTAACAGCAGAGTCATATGATGTTGGTTCAATTTCATCAATCTGTGTATTATAAATCTTGGGTTTGAAAATCCCGCTTTTCGATCTAGTGACCATGGGATGTTGAATGATGTCTGGCTGTTGTTCATGAGTTTCAGTATTGGCTTCAGTGGTTGTGTCTATACTGTCATGACTTTGTGGTGCATCTCTATCTTGCTGCTTATTGTTTTGCTGTGTGTCTGTTTGTTGTTCATCATGTGCTGGACTATAAGTGGTTTCTTGTATGTAGTGATTATTTTGACTTTCTGTAGGTCTTATTTCTGTGTGAGTTTCAGCATTGAACCACTCTGATAAATCTGGAATGCTACCATTGTTGGGTTTATCAACATCAGTGCTTTGCATGTGTTTCTCCTTTTCTGCAAAAGGAAAAACATGTTCATTAAAAACAACATGTCTTGAAATGTATATTCTGCCTTGATCATCTAGACATATATATCCTTTTTGGTTATGAGCATACCCTAAAAAGATACATCTGCTAGATCTTAGGCTTAATTTGTGCTTATTGTAGGGTCTAAGATAGGGAAAACATAGGCATCCAAAAGTTTTTAAATAATGATAATTTGGTTTTGAAGAAAATAATTTTTCAAAAGGAGAAATTTGGTTCAACACTCTCGTAGGCATTCTATTAATAAGATATACAGCTATAGTGAATGCCTCTTTCCAATATTTCATTGGCAAACTTGCCTGCGATAAGAGTGTTAATCCAGTTTCTACTATGTGTCTATGTTTTCTCTCAACTAACCCATTTTGTTCTGATGTGTGTGGACAAGTTATCCTATGAATGATCCCCTTTTTATTAAAAAAATCTTTCAAAGGTTTGAACTCACCCCCACCATCAGTTTGGAAAATTTTCACACTGTTATTAAATTGGTTTTCAACACAAGTGATAAAATGTTTTATAGCACTGCTAGCATCAGATTTAGCTTTTAAGAAGTATATCCAAGTATACCTGGTATGAGCATCAATGAGGGATAAATAATACCTGTCTCCTTTTGTTGACATGTGTGGTGATGGTCCCCACAAGTCTGCTGCAATAAGCTCCAATGGCTTTTCATAGATAGTTTCAGAAATTTGAAAAGGTAATTTATGACTTTTACCAATTTGACAATGTGAGCAAATAAATGATTTATTCAAAGAAGAGACAAGAATTTTATTTTCATTCATAACTTGTTTGACTACATCATAACTAGGATGCCCTAGTTTGCAATGCCATGAATGGAATACATCACTGATTTCTTTATGATCTACACTAGTGTTATGGCACCATACTGCATTATTACAATTGTTCTTGGGTCTCATATTGCAGAATTTGTACAGACCTTGGTCCAGCCTACCCTGTAATAATATATTCTTGTTTAGCAAATCTCTAACTAGACAAACTTTGGGGTGAAACTCAAAATATACATTGTTTTCCCTAGCAAACTGAGAGACACTGATTAAGTTCTTTTTGATACTTGGCACTCTCAATAAATTATTAAGATAGAGTAGCCTTGTACCTTTTATAGTGCCTGCCCCTACATGTGATATATTTGCAGTTTCACCATTACCCATTAAACAGAGTTGTTACCTGTGTAGCTTTTGCTGCCTAAATTGAGATTTTGTAAGTTGTTGGTAAGATGGTTAGTTGCCCCTGAGTCTGGAAACCATTCAGCTGTGTTAATATCATCAGCTTTATCTGTATCATCTCCTGTATTGTCATTATTCCTTGATTGATTGCTGTTTTGAACCATGTTAGCTGTTGGTTGCCTGCTGGTCTGACCTTGCTGTGCTGGGTTGTAGTCTTCTTTGAACCTGAAGTAGCATTTACTTGCCATGTGACCAAACTTTTCACAAATTTGGCATTTTACTCTGTTGTTATTAGAAAATCTGCCCCTAACCCTTCCTCTTTGAGTGCTACCCCCTCTTGTGCTGGGAGTGGACTGATTGATTCTTTGGTTTTTATTTTTTGTTGTGGCAAAATTTGCAGAATAATCTTCATGCATGAGTTTCCTTTGTTCAACTCTCCCTTCATGAGCAAGGAGAGCTGAGTAAACATAATCTGGATCGGGTAGTGTTGGCTGTGTGGCAATGAAGGTCACTAAAGATTCATAGTCTTGATCAAGACCGTTGGTAATGATGAGAATCTGTTCACTGTTCGAAATTTCGTGCCCAACAGCTTTTAGCTTGTCACACAGATTCTTGATCTTGGCAAGGTATTCTCTCATGCTTGTATCTTCTTTTCTACAACTTTGTAATTCTCGTCTATAGTGCATAATCCTTGCTGCAGACTGAGAACTGAAGGTTTTCTCTATAGACGACCATATTTCATATGAAGTGTAACATCCAACAAGTTGAGATAAAAGGGTTTGACTGACAGAAGATAATAGCCAAGATGCAAGCATGTTATCTTGTTTTTGATACGTAATATACTCTGAGTTTCTTACTGTATTCCCTTTATCATCAGTAGTGTTAATTGGAGGAATAACCTTAGTACCCTTGATGTAGTCCATCAGATCATAGCCTCTTAAGGCTATTTCAACTTGATATTTCCATGTGATGTAGTTGTCCTCATCTAACGGTGTACTAATGGTTTGATTCTTAGGTCTGATCAAGATGGAATCTGACCTTCGTTCATCTTTGGATGGGTTACCAGTATTGGCTGACGTGACCTCTTCTTCTTCGAGAGCCATGGGAAAACAAGGAATCTTGATGCAATATGATCAAGAAGGGGGTATTTTGTGATTCAAGAAATGTGTGTATTACTGTTTCAAAAAGAAGCAGTAATATATGCCAAGAATCACAAAATGAAGGTAAAAGAATGGATCTGGGTTGTGCAACCAGAGAGAAAATGACGAAAAATTGAATCGGATTCTCTTCTAGGATGGCACGATCAGATGGTAAAAACTGATGAACATGAATTTTGCATTTGATTTCGAGAAAGGTAAGTCTCCCCTATGATGAAATTATTCTGAGGGGAGCTCTATAACAAAAAATACCTATGTATTTATTTGAGGATGAATGAAATCTGAAATCAGTTGCAATGTAATAGCCGTTAGGCAGCATGCTCTGATACCAAATTGAATTTTGATTGAGAAAAGATTGCAAACGAAATTTTATTGATATCTTTCAATAATACTCTAATACAGAAAACAAAGGCTTTATATACAATACAACATATGGGCTGAAAGCCCATCTAGTTAATCTAGCAATCCGAACCAGTAGAAACAAAGACTTGTGACCATTGATCTGTGTGAACGGTTGAGATGGCTCAAGAGGCATACTATCGGATTACAAAACTAACACACGGTATTCATTTCCGCTAATAAGAAGCAGTGGTTTGTTGGTGAATACTTTAAAACTAAAAATTTAATCACACGGGAAAAACCTTAAAGTAGAACAACATCAATATGACATTTAAGTAAACAATACGTCATCCAAAGGCCAATGTTACAAAGTAATATTTTTTACTACAGGAAAATAGGCACAGGAAAGAAGTCGCAAAAAAATTTAGTCTCAAGGACAACATGTTTGCTTTTTAGTTTGAAGGACACTTTCTAGTGTAAACAGAAAATGATAGTCACAACTATCATTCTGTGATTTTTCTTCAACTTTTTCCTTGAGCCTAAAAACCTCTACTTACTATTAATCTATCTCTATATCACATCAAAAGTTATTTAATATGTAAATGATGACAATAATAAGTCAACCAAAGTATACAAAAATGTGCAACATGTGGACACGGGTCGTAAACTAACTCCCTTCACATTTCCATGGCCATTTCCCGTAGACTTGAGAAACACACACACACAGTACAAAAGGAAAAGAAAAAGGGTGAATAACTAATATGTTTCCCTCGCGTCTACGCGCCCCAACCCAAAGGTCGGTGGTCCCGTGTAGAGATGGTTTGCCTACTTAACCTTTTGGGATCAAGTCCATGTAATTTTATTTTATACCTAGACCCTCTCTTCTCCTATAGTCACAAATATTAGCACAAAATGATATTTATCGTTAGCAACTACGATGTCAATATAATAATGTAGCATATCTATCATATCAACCACAATTTGGCAATACAATACAAAAATTGGGAATAATACATCAACAAGAATACATCAAGAGTCGTTCAATCCCTATTCCTGCCCAATGTCAATTCAAAGTAGTGAGTGAATGCTAATGCTCAACATAAAAATAACTACACAAATCCACATAATTACATTAGCCATACATCAAATAACAATATATCAACTTTTGGCAACAAGAACGCATGCTAACAAACGCTAAATATCAACAACTATATATAACAAAACCTATTAAATACCAATAAATAGCAATTATCCACCACAAACATTAATCTCCTCCTACATGGTAAATACAAAAGGATATACAACCACAAATATTAAATACCCCTGAAACTATAGGCTAACAAACGATAAAAATCATTTTTCTCAGCAAGTAGACATAATGGATGATAATACTTCATTTTCAATATAGTAAAAATCTTCCTATTATTTTATTCAGACATTATCGATTTACTTGGCCAATATAAATTACTTTATTATATTTACCAACTCTAAAAATAAAGACACATTGCTTCAAATATCTGAAGTTCACTTTATGATTATTTATTCCAAATAATATCAACATATCATAAACATCTTCAAACTCATATTACTATTCTTCCAAAATAACGGTAACTAATTCTCTTTCAAAACATGACATTATTATATTTCATAAAAATAGCAATACATCACTAAATGCTTTTTGATAATTTCATTCTCTTCGAATTAAAGTAGTAATTCAACTCAACTATCTCAAATATAATATTTTATTTTTTTAAATACTCGAACTATATTATTATTTACCCAAAATGATAATAATTTAGCCCAAAATATTTTTGAAATATCTCTTTATTGTTTAACTTAATAATAATCCTTTTCATTATTATTACTCATAATAGTAGTGCATAAAACAGTTAATTTATAATTGAAGATCGCAACCACCATGCTCCTGAAGATCCAATTTGTTAAGAGATCATTATTATATGGTAAGGATAAATCAAAGATATTTCAATATCTACATTTTCCAATATTACGCTTGATTTTTTTTTGTATAATTACTTAGCCCCTAAGTAGTATCGCTATAAATATAAGCCATTTATCGTTAAATTATAAATTAAGTCTTTAATAAAATGTAGCCTTTAATAGTTATACATTTCTTCCCTTCTCATCTTCTTCTTTTCTATTTTATTGGTTTTATTCGATAATTTCAATGTGGTATCAGGGTAGGTTCTTATCATAACAGTGACTTATCTCATCTCTACTTTACTCCATCCCCAAATATTCCGTACCATACACAACCTTCACCGCATTCTCATTCATCATACCTTCGTCGATCTGAAAACGATGACCCTCCACGTCACCACACTTTATGCAACCAACATATGCCATGCATCCACTTCTACTTCATATTTGCAACCGATGAAACCCAACACTCTAACATGGAACCAAATTAATCCTCAACCCCACAAATCCCACAAAACCTCCTACTTTAGAAATCTACTTCCATCGTGAATTAATAGATCTACAACACTACATCCCAACGTACGGCTTGATTTCCTATGATGCGGATGGAGAAGCTTGGTTCAATGTGGGAGGATATTGTTGTTGTGATTTCATTGATGAAGTGAAGATGTTTGATTAAATATTTATGAAACGGGAGTTTGAAATTTGAAGTTTCCTAGATGTGTTACTTAAATTGTGCTTATGTTTCTAACGAAACAATCTAAGGTTATTATACAAGTTTTCAGATTTTCAATTTCCCTTTTTGATTGGCGTTTTCCAATAACGACAATAATGAATCTCGATGGGAATTCCACTTTCAATCCCGTGAGAATCTCCTTATTTTTATTTTCTCTTTTTCCGGATTCCGACCCCAGATTTTCGATTGTAGTTACTCTTCCAAACCTGATTGGAATTTCACTTCTAACCCCTTAGGAATTTCCTTATTTTTGTTTTCTCTTTCTAAATTTCAACTCTAGATTTTTGATTCATTGTTGTCGTCTTTTGGACATTTGCCTACCAATCAGATATAAGTTTGCATTCGAAGTTACTCTCTCTCTCTCTCTGGTAGCACTTGACCATTGTTTTCACATTCTTTGGATGGTGTGGATAACATTATTGCCTGGTGGTACTTCTCTGATTGATTTCGGCTTTGGCAAACATGTAGGACATGATAATATTACATCAAAAATTATTTAATATGCAAATCATGACAATAGTAACCTAGCCAAAGTATATGAAAATTTGCAACAGGTAGGTATGAGACATAAATTAACTCCCTTCCATTTCCCTTGCTTTTTCTCGTAAACTTGAGAAAAACATACACACACAAATCAATACATACGTGCATACATATATTACACATACATACACATGTGTGTGTCTGTGTAATATATGTATGTATGTATGCATGTATACACACACATCCTGATTTCAACCACATGTTCCGATTTAAATAATAAAATGAAGTGACAAGAGAGAGAAAGTATAATTATTTAAATTGGAACATGTAGTTGAAATCAGCGGGATTCGAGCTATAGCGAAAATGAGGTGTAGTCGATCGTGTGTGTAATGACCCGGAATTTCACTACTTTGATTTGCGAATATTTAATTAATTTTACATATTCAAATAAATGATTTTATAATGAAAATAAAACTTTTTTGAATAATAAATAATAATGGTGAAATATAGTTTACAAAATTTGTTTACAAAACTATTTAGTTCGATGAAAAACAGAAAATGTGACCGGAAACTGTTTTTCGAATTTTCGACGTTTCATCATATAAAAGTTATTTGAAACATTATGTACACATTTATATATATATATATATATTCAAATATATGCAATGTTATAAACATAGATTAGTTATTAATTAGGTTTAAGTGTAATTAATTAAGTTAGGAAAATGATGATGTAATACTTTGGCAACTATAATAAAGAAATAAAAGAAAATGTCACATCAGGAGGACATGAATTAACATATTGGCAACTTGAGTACTTTGAGTATTAAATGAATGTTGAAGCATGTCATGGAAGGGGGGACAAGAAAGGTGATGTGGCAAGCATGGAGAGGGGGGAAAGGACAAGGGTAGTTAGGTACTTCGACTTGTTCACATAATATATATACTCATTTTCTCATTTTATTTTCATTTCTATTTTTTTTTCAAACTCTCTTTTTCTTCATTTTAGACTCTAATGGACTTTAATGGCTTCCTTAGCATTTTCAAGTTTTATATTTTCAAGTTTCAAACTTTTTAAAACCTTTTAAACTTAGCCTCAAACTCCTTCTTTTCCATTCAAATTCCTATATTTTTACCCCAAATTGCATTCGGCTATGAATTCTTATATACTCCACCAAATTAAGATTTTATTTTTTTCAAACCCTGTATATTTCCAATGGCAACAACTTTTTAGTTTATCACTTTTTCAGATTTCGAGGTTAGATGCTCCAAAAATTCATTTTTTGCAAGACTGTTTTTGAACCTAGATTTTGATGTCCGAACATATCCCTTACTGTTTTGACCATAACTTCCTCAAAATTTAACCTTTTTGAGTAATTCTTTTTTTAGATGATAGAGGAAAGAATAATCTAAAACTTTCCTTTTGACAACTTTTCCAAAATACGAGAGGAAAGGGTCCAAATGTCAGGTGCAAAATGATCCATTTTCAAGAAAAATTTGTGGTTTCTCAAGCTTTCCGAGCGCTAAAGTATTTCAAGTTTTCAAAACCTTTTGTGAGTAAATTTGTTAACTTTTTGGAAAGAATTTATATATATATATATATATATGTGTGTGTGTGTGTGTGTGTGTGTGTGTGTGTGTGTGTGTTGTTTATGTGGTTATATATGTAGGAAATGCATATTTTGGATCTTAAGGGTGGGTTAACACTAGTAGGGGAGGGGGTGAATAGTGTTTAATGGATGTTATGGAATTTTTGAAATCTTTTCAAATTAAATCCAAACATATACAATTCACAAACACAGAAACAATCATAGAATCAGACAGAGATGCGAATAGTAAATAAAAGCAGTAAAGTAAAGAACACACCAGAATTTTATACTGGTTCGGAGTTACCCTACATCCAGTCCAACACAATTTCTTATGCAGATTTCTTTTCAAATATAATGTCGATATTACAACATCGATTTCAAGGCCACGAGGTAAACCCTCCTGTCTCCGAGTCCAGGGCAAACTCTTTTGATTTAACCAGGCTACAAGATCATCTAACTGATTTACGGGCTACAATCACACCCAATTGATTTACGGGCCATAATCACACCGTTTTCAATATCACTTTGATAGATAGAGAGACTCGATACACTTCTTTGATTATAAATGATCCTATAACTTTGAATAACACTGAGATCTTTTGAGAGAGAGTGACAACGAATCAAACTAGAGATGATCGAGTTTGATTCACTTAGGATTTCGGCAGAGTTTTGTTAAAATATAAAAGAATATTTGAGTGGAGAAGAAGGAGCGAAGAAATGAAGAAAACTAACTTAAAATTGATTGAAAACAACGGGTATTTATAGGAGAATAATGGTCATGTCCATTCGTGAAAGGTTATGATGAATAGACACTTCTTTTGAAAATTTGAAATTTAAATTCTACGGCTAACATTGTCGATATAGGGGATGGGGGATGTCGACATGCCTATGTATTTTTTGAAAATTGATTTTGCTTTAAAATGATTTCTATTCTAAAACTTGTTAAAACAATTTCTAAACTTTGTAAACCATTTTGAATATAGTTTAAAATTATAAAAAAGTTTTAGAAAATAATCTAAATATATATATAATCTATAAAATATTAAAAACTAAGTATGGATATATTTTTTAGATTTCAAGCTAAAATATAAAATTCAGGAGATAGTTTAAAAACAAGAGATGATTTTGAAATTTAAAAACAGTTTTTGAATTAAGGCTAAAATATTTAAATTGATAGAGATGACTTTAAAAGGATAATTTTGAAAAAATAAATCATTTTGAAAATTCCATGGATTCCATTCCACTAGAAAAGGTCGTGGGTTCCGTCCCACTAAAGAGGTTGTGGGTTCCATCCCACTATTAAAGCGAGAAGGTGGATTCCATTCCACAATAAAAAATCCAAATAAAGATTTTAGTGCTATTATGAAGTTTTAACATAAATCTAGACTCTATTACTTATCTTGATATCTTGATATCTTGAACTCTAGAACTCTTGAAATCTTGAACTCTTGATACTCATGAGTCTTCAGCCATGAATCTCTATACTCGGTCTTGAATCTTTATACCGTACAGTCTTCATTCTCAGTACCTACATATACATATATATCTAGATAAGAATATTAGTATTTATATTTTATAACAAGTCCTAAGGTTGTTGTCATCAAAACCATCATCTCAGGAACTAACAATCTCCCCCTTTTTGATGATGACAACCTTTGTTTATAAAATCTACTCCACAAAACTCTGATTCTACTCCGACTCCCTCTTATTCTAACAACTCCCACTTAAACTACTAACTCCCTCTTAATCTAAGCCTATCTTACCTATTTTATAATTCTCCCCTTTGTCATCAACAAAAACTATGCCTAAACTACATAACTCCCCCTTAAACTAATACCGTGGAACTAAATGTTAATAACGAAGTATAATAAGTGAAAACATAAATCTAATTTTATTATATACGTTGTTATATTACATAAACATGGACACAAATATATACAAATATACAATATATATAAACATTATCATAAAAACAATCTAATGAGAGTCCTTGACAATTGGTGACTTGTGAATCGAACAATTAGGGTAATGGAGACAAAAGTTTTCACGTTGTTCGACCAAATTATCATCTTTGTCAAAACAGACTTCTCCAACGCAAATAACTTTATCGTCCTCGTCCATTTGCACTTCATCCTCTTCTTCTTCTTCGTCATCTTCTAATGGATTATGAATACATATGTTAGAGGAATCATCTTCAATCACAATAGGATCTGCATGATTATCCATTAGAAATTTTTGCAAAATTTATAAGGATCTAGCTTTGTTTCTCCTGTTCCTTTGCCATCTTTATTTGCATGACTTGTAATTCAGTCAGCATTTGTAGGGAATCCTTCAAAGTTTCCTCGATCTTCATCACTCGAGCCAATGTAGTTCGTTGAAATGGACCAGAATTAGGAGAAGGGAAGGAAAAGGTAGCATTTTGGTTTGATTTAGAAGAGGAGGCCATTATTTTATATTTTCAGAAATTTGTTACAGAGAAAATGAAGAGAGAAGACAGAAGAATTCGAAATATTGTGGTTTATATAACCACCAAACTGATTTTAAGGAGAAAATCAAAGTTCAAATTTTACCGTTGTATGTCGACATGGGGTGTAGGGGCATGTCGACATCCTTAAGAAAATTTTGACAATTTTGTTTTTCTATATTTATTTAAATATATATGTTACTATATCTATATTCTATATCTCAGTTATAGAGAAAATACCTAGTTCTCTTCTAAATTTAGTAAATGTTGATTGATTTAAGGGTTTTGTCAGAATATTAGCTATTTGATTCTCAGCGTTGATAAATTCAGGAGAAATAATCTCTTTACTTATATTATCTCTGAGAATGATGTCTAATATCGATATGTTTGGTTCTAGCATGATGAGTAGGATTTTTGGATAAATTTATTGCACTTGTATTGTCACAATAAATTGGTGATTTTGAAATATTTAATCCAAAATCCTTTAGGGTCTGCTGCATATAGATAACTTGAGAACAAGCCAAAACAGCAGAGGTACATTCTGCTTTAGTTATTGATAGTGAGACAGTATTTTTCTTTTTACTAAACAAGGAAACCAGAGAATGTCCTAAAAAGTGAAAGGTTCCACTTGTACTTTTTTGGTCTGATTTACAACCAACATAGTCAGCATCACAATATGAGATTAAATCAAATGAATCATTTAGGGTAAAATAGGCCATAGTCTGAAGTGTGTTTAACATATCTTAGGATACGTTTAACAGCTTTTAAATGGGTCTCTTTGGGTTGAGAGTGGTACCTTGCATAGAGACAGACACTATGCATGATATCAGGCCTACTCGTAGTTATATAGAGTAGCGATCTAATCATTACCCTGTATAGTTTTTGGTCGATATCTTTTGACATGTCTTCTTTATTTAAGGCTTCATTGGTTGCCATAAGAGTGGGTTTCCCACTTGCAGTGGTCATACCAAACTTATTAATTAGATCCCTAGCATACTTTTCTTGACTAATGAAAATACCATTATCTAATTGTTTTATTTGCAATCCTAAAAAGAAAGTAAGTTCACCCATATGACTCATCTCAACCTCTTTTTTCATTATTTCAGAAAACTCTTTGTTCATTTCATTATTTGTTGATGCAAAAATTATATCATCTACATAAATCTGTACTAATTGAATATCATTTTTGTTCCTTTTAATAAAAAGAGTATTATCTACTTTACCAATTTCAAAATTTGATTGTAATAGGTAAGATCTTAGTCTGTCATACCAGGCTCTAGGGGCTTGTTTCAGACCATATAAAGCTTTCTTTAATTTGTAAACATGATTTGGAAACTTTTCATCTTCAAAAAGTGGGGGTTGTTCAACATAAACATCTTCTTTAACAAAACCATATAAAAATGCACTTTTGACAACCATTTGAAATAAATTGAAATTGTTATGGTTTGCGAAAGCAAATAGAATTCTAATGGCTTCTAATCTTGCTACTGGTGCAAAGGTTTCATCATAGTCTATTCCTTCTTCTTGACAATAGCCTTGCGCAACTAACCGAGCTTTATTTCCAACGACCTCACCTTGTTCATTCATTTTATTTTTATAAACTCATTTAGTTCCTATTATAGTTTTGTCCTCGGGTCTAGAAACAAGTTCCCATACATCATTTCTGGTGAATTGATTCAGTTCTTCTTGCATAGCAAGAATCCATGAATCATCAGATGATGCTTTTTTTGGATTTTTGGGTTCAATAGTTGATATAAGAGCTACATTACTCATCTTGTTTAGTTTATTTCTAATTCTAACAACAGATTCTATATTTCCTAGTATATTTTCTACATGGTGATCTTTTAAAAACCTGATCTTTTTATTAGGATGAATAGTTTCACAATATGTTTCATTTGATTCATTATTTAGAGTAACAAAATCATCTTTATTATTTATTTGAACAAAATCTTTGAAATTTTCATCAAAAGACACATGCATTGTTTCTTCAATGGTGTTAGTTTTTAAATTGAAAACTCTACATGCTTTACTTCTATTAGAATATCCGATAAAGATTCCTTTGTCAGATTTAGGTTCAAATTTATCCAAATTGTCCTTTATATTTAAAATAAAGGATTTACTTCCAAATACTTTAAAATAAGATACTTTTGGTTTTTTGTTGAAAAGAAGTTCATATGGTGTTTTATTGGTTATAGGTCTAATTAAAATCCTATTCAAAATGTAACAAGCTGTAGCGACTGCTTCAGACCAAAAATTTCTTGGTAATTTACTATCTGAAAGCATAGTTCTTGCACCCTCTTCAATCGTCCTATTTTTACGCTCTACCACTCTGTTTTGTTGTGGTGTTCTTAGAAAGGAAAAATATGAGTTATTCCTTTATGATTACAGAAGTTCTCAAAATTTTCATTTTCAAATTCTCCACCATGACCACTACGAATAGTTTTGATTTTTAAAGAAAGTTGATTTTGAATTCTTTTTGCAAAAGTTTTAAATAAATCAAAAGCATCACTTTAAGTTTTAGAAAAATTGTCCATGTAAATCTAGAATAATCATTTACAATTACAAAAACATATTGTGATTTACTGACTGAATTTGAGATGGGCCAAATAGATCTAAATGAAGTAACTCAAGGGTGTTTTGAAGTTGAAATCATATGTTTTAATTTGAATGAACTCTTCCTAAGTTTTCCTAATTGACAAGCATCACATATACTATCTACTTTAAAATCCATTTTGGGGAGACCTCTGTCTAGATCAAGTTTTGAAAGTCTAGATAAGAGTTTGAAATTAAAATGCCCAAATCTTTTATGCCAAATCCAAAGGTCACTTGTATTAGCCAAAAGACATAGGTTATTATTTGAGATTTTCATACTAAGAATATAAATATTTTTATTCCTAATTCCTTCAAAGATAATATTTGATTTATTATCTTCCATGTGACACTTATCCTTTTCAAATTTAATTTTGTAGCCCATATCACAAAGTTGACTTATGCTAAGTAAGTTGTGTTTTAGATTCCTAACTAACAAAACATCAGAAATAGTAGGAGTTTTAGAGTTACCGACATTGTCGATGCCAATCACGTATACTTTTGAGTTATCTCTAAAGTTGACTAGTCCTCCATCTTCATAAATTATGTCATTCAGTATCTTCGAATTGCCAATCATGTGTCTTGAACATCCACTATCAAGTATCCATTTGTTTTTCTTGATTTGCACGATTTTTCCATTGAGTGTTGATTCTTCAAAAGCCATGTAATACATCTGTTCCTGCACAACACACCAATTCGGTAGATAACTTGATTTTCTATAATAACAATATGCAGACTTATGAGACAATGATGATTTGGACAGTTTTGAACTAGTGTTAACAGAATCTCCAAAAGTTTCCATTTTAAACTTTTTCAAAATTCAGATTATGATAACTTTGAAAACCAATGCTCTGATACCAAATGTAGGAAATGCAGATTACGGATCTTAAGGCTGGATTAACACTAGAGGGGGAGTGAATAGTGTTTAATGGATGTTATGGAATTTTCAAAATCTTTTCAAATTAAATCCAAACAGATGCAATTCACAAACCCAGAAACAATCACAGAATCAAACATAGATGCAAATAGTAAATAAAAGCAGTAAAGGAAAGAACACATCGGAATTTTATACTGGTTCGGGGTCACCCTATATCCAGTCCCACATAATTTCTTGTGCATATTTCTTTTCAAATATAATGTCGATATTACCACCTCGATTTCAAGGCCACGAGATACATCCTCCTATCTCCGAGTCCAGGGCAAACTCTCTTGATTTAACCAGGCTACAAGATCACCTAATTGATTTATGGGCTACAATCACACCCAATTGATTTATGGGTCACAATCACACCGTTTCCAATATCACTTTGATATAGAGAGACTCGATACACTTCTTTGAGTACAAATGATCCTATAACTCTGAATAGCACCGAGATCTTTTGAGAGAGAGTGACAGAGAATCAAACTAGAGATGATCGAGTTTGATTCACTTAGGATTTCGGCAGAGTTTTGTTAAAATATAAGAGAATATTCGAGTGGAGAAGAAGGAGCGAAGAAATGAAGAAAACTAACTTAAAATTTGTTGAAAACAACGGGTATTTATAGGATAATAATGGTCATGTCCATTCGTGAAAGGTTATGATGAATATACACTTCTTTTGAAAATTTGAAATTTAAATTCTACGGCTAACATTGTCGATATGGGGGGATGGGGGATGTCGACATGCCTATGTATTTTTTGAAAATTGGTTTTGCTTTAAAATGATTTATGTTCTAAATATTGTCAAAACAATCTCTAAACTTTGTAAACCATTTTGAATATAGTTTAGACTAATAAAAGAGTTTTAGAAAATAATCTAAAAATGTATATATATATATAATCTATAAAATATTAAAAACTAAGTATAGATATATTTTTGAGATTTAAAGCTAAAATATAAAATCCAGGAGATAGTTTGAAAACAAGAGATGAATTTGAAATTTAAAAATAGTTTTTGAATTAAGGCTAAAATATTTAAATTGATAGAGACGACTTTAAAAAGATAGTTTTGAAAAAATAAATCATTTTGAAAATTTCATGGATTCCATTCCACTAGAAAAGGTCGTGGGTTCCATCCCACTAAAGAGGTTGTGAGTTTCATCCCACTATTAAAGCGAGAAGGTGGATTCCATTCCACAATAAAAAATCCGAATAAAGATTTTAGTGCTATTATGAAGTTTTAACATAAATCTAGACTCTATTACTTATCTTGATATCTTGAACTCTTGAACTCTTGAAATCTTGAACTCTTGATACTCATTAGTCTTCGGTCTTGATTTCTTCAACCTTGAATTCGTCAGTCTTGAATCTCTATACTCAGTCTTGAATCTTTATACTGTACAGTCTTCATTCTCAGTACCTGCATATATATATTTCCTGCATATACATATATATCTAGACAAGAATATTAGTATTTATATTTTATAACAAGTCCTAAGGTTGTTGTCATCAAAACCATCATCTCATGAACTAACAATATATATATATATATTTGTGTGTGTATAATTGTTTGATTTGAATTGTGGTAATGTTTATATATGTTGGTTATAAAAAGGTTGTGATTGTTGGTTATGTTTGGTGATGATATGATTTGGTATAGTTGAACTTGGATATGTTGTATGTGTTAATCTTGTCTTGAAGCTAAAGCAAGTTAGCATGTAAACTAGTTAGTAAAGTGAAATTTCAAGTATTCATAGCGATAGTCGCTATGGATGTAGTTCGCTTAAAATTTCGATTTTTGCAAAGTTTGGTTTTTATACTTTAAATTGTTTTGTGAATATTTTATAAACTAAATAATAATGTTTTCAAAAGTTAATTAAGGATTTAATAATTAATTGTTAATTAATTAGGTTTTAGTAATTGATAATTAATTAAATGTTAACAAGTTTTATTAACTTTAATTAAATAAAGATCGATATTTTCACGGTGATTTTTTCCAGATCTCCTTTCCCCTCCATCTTCGTCTTCCCCATAGCTTTGTCTGCTCCTATCTCCGTTCTTCACTTCATCTTATGGCAAAGAAACGAAAGTTAAAGGCTTGCTTCACTAATTCCTTGGCTACATCATCGCAAACAAGATCTGGCAAGCAATTCTCTCTTAATGCAGCGTCGTCTTCTCCATCCTTTATTCCGTCTGTTACTACCAATTGCTTCCCTGTGTCGCCTCCAATTGTTCTGCCGGTTGTTGACTGTGACGCAATTAACCCTATGTCGCTCCTTGAAGCCGAAATCGTTTCGACTAACACTGGTGCGGTACCTTTATCAGGTATCTCTACTGTAACCCCTACTTACCCTTATTCGAACATGATATGCTATGAGGGAAACTAGGTTTGTGCCAATTCCACTTTAGTTACCGGGATTGCTGTAAATGTTGTTCTGGATGGTGTCTCTAAGCTTGATATGTATGCTTCGCCTGTGCAAGGCTCTTCTGATCGAATTAATGTGGAGTCATGTGCTTTGAATGATGCACCAGTATTTGAAAACATTTCCCCTGTACCCAAAATGCCAGTTCCTGAATCCTCTGTTCCTATAACATGTGCTTTGAATTCAAGAGACAGATCTGATGTTTATTGTGTCGATGCTGATTGCATCCCTGTTGTTGTCAAGCCTGTTTGGTCCTCTTTGTTTAAATCATTGCCTCAAAATGCTGGTGAATTCTCCCTGTAGAAATTTACAACTCAAGTCATTGACGGTTCTAATGTGCTCCCTCCTTTTGTGCTTCGGGAGGCTGTTAACCATTGGTCAGATCACCTTATTGGATTTTTCTAGATGCTTCTTCTTCTTATTTGGTTGTTCGTGAATATTGTCGACGAGCATGAAAAGTGAAAGGTTCACTACATGTCCAATATTTGAATTCCTTTTTCTCCTTCCATTTCGGCAATAAGGAAGACAGACTTATAGCGCTAGATTCTAGCCCTCTCATTATTGAGGGGAAACCTTTTATTGTGACTTCTTGGAGTGTTGGTATAGACAGAGCTAGAGAATAGATTCTGTCGATTCCGGTATGGGCCACTTTCTCCAATATTCCTTCTGTCCACCAACCTCTACTTGGTCTGAAATGGCTTGCGAGCCTTATTAGGGAATTCAAGTGCTTTGATGCTAATACGGTTTCACGCAAGAATTCACTATGTGTTAGGGCCTTAATTGAAATAACCCAAATGAAGTCGCTTCCGTCGTTTTTTAAAGTTAGAATTATGAAAGGTCTCGAGGTGGAGATAAAAGTTAATTATAGCTGGAAGCCTAAAATATGTACTAATTGTTAGTCGTTTGGTCATTTGGTGGAGAAGTGTTCTTCGATTGCTCCAATTCAGCCTACCGACAAAGTGCCCCTCCCAAGGCCGGAAATGAGATGGGTCCCCAAGGTTAGCTCTCTGCCTATCTCTAATCTTGCTATTGCCATTTCTTTTGCTGTAGAATCAGTCATGGAGTCTCCTACGCTCAGTGAATCTGATGATGAGGCTATTTACTGGGAACCTGTTGAGCATTCATGGGTACATGTAGAAACGGAAATGAGGTATGATCGGCAGAGGCATAGTTATCATATGTTCTTAGGTGACGAAGATGAGTCTAGGAGGCTGGTGTATCATGTTGAGGGTGAGGGACTTTCTCTGTCGACCACAGGTTATGATGGTGCATGTAATTGGTGGCAATTCTTAGATCCTACTTGGGACCGGATTTATCTCCACTCTTCTCTTTCGAGGTCTTATGATCCGTATCTGGCGACATTCTTTTCTGTTATTCAGCATGTTATTAGTCCTGGTACAGATGTTGATATCAGTAATGACAAAGGGGACTTTTCTCCTTCTGGGCTATCTTGACTCCTTTTATTTCAATTATCTACTAGTGGTTTGGCCACTATAAAACCAGAATATAGCTATAGAAGCACTTTTGATTCTCACCTGTGATGTACTATAAGTGGAATGACCACTATAAAACCATATAGCTGTTTTTGTGCATGTGCAGAACACCTTTTCTTCATTTATATACAGTGGTACGACCTACTATAAAGTCGGCTGGCTTTGCCAAAAAATAATAATAAATAAATAAAGATCAGTTCTTAATTAATTATCTTTTAAAGTTAAGCTTATTTTAATTAATTATTAATTAAGTTAATAAAGTATGGGTTAAGTAAATTATTTATATTTAATTTATCATTAATTAAATATAGAATTAATTATTAATTAATTATTAATCAAGGGTTTGGTTATTTGATTAAAGATTTAATTTATAATAAATTATTTAGTAAAGGTTTAATTTATTGTTTAAGTTTAATTAAATATTATTTAATTAATTAATTGAGATTAATTAACATATAATTATTAATGAAGGTTTAATTAATTATTTAATAATTAATAAAGGATTAATTTGGGTTTAATAAATAGTTAATTTTTGTTCAACTATTTAATTAAATTAAGTTAAGATTCAATTAAAATTAATTATGATTTAAATAAGGATTTAACTTTTAATTAATTATTTTTAAAAAAGGTTTAAAAGTTTTAAATCCTTTGGTTTTCAAAAGTAAAATGGTTCAAAGGTACTTCTTTTTCAAAGATGGTTTTGAATATAAGTGATTCAAGTGTTGATACCATTAAGAAACCATATGACTATGAATGAGTTATAATGAAGATTGTTAGGTTGTTTAGACATGTGTTAGTAAAATAAATCCCTGTTCTGCTATAATTGATTGCTTATTTGTTTGGTTGTTTAGACATGTGTTAGCAGAATAAATCCTCATTCTGCTATAATCGATTGTTTATTTGTTTAGTTATTTGGACATGTGTAGCAGAATAAATCCTCATTCTGCTATAATTGACTATTTATTTGTTGGGTTGTTTGGACATGTGTTAGCAGAATAAATCCTCATTCTGCTATAAATTGTTTGCTTGTTTGTTTGTGTGGACATGTATTAGCAGAATAAATCATCGTTCTGCTACGAATTGGTTGAATTGTTTGGACATCTATTTAGCAGGACAAATCACCACCCCGCTATTATGTTATTTGGATATGTATATGCTAGTTAGTTCATATTGACATGTTATCCCTTGATTTGGATATGAGTGCATCATTGGGATTGCTAAGCCTCTTTTCGAATTACTAAAGTATGTTATTGAATTAGCTTTAATTCTTTAATCAATTTGGGTTTAAAGGTTATAAATGATTTTTAAATTTTATTATTATTTTATAAAGTTATTTTTAAATAATATTTTGTTTCTAAAAGGGGGTTTATTAAATAAAAGATTTTACGTAAAGTGATTTACAAATGATATCTTGAAAATGATATTTTATAAAGGAGATTCTATAAAGGAATTATGAAGGAAGATATTTAAATAGTTGTAAAAATAGAAAGAGATTTTATAAATCATTTTAGATATTTTGGAAAAACGTTTTAAATCAAGTTTGAAAAATTGTAAAGAGGTTTAAAATGTGAAGTGAACTTATAAAAGAATTTTTATAAGGAATAAGTAAATGGGTTTTATAAAGTGAACGAGTTTTATAGTAAGTGATGTTTTGAAAGGGAATGGTTTGGCCATTTAATATGGAATGTGAGAAGAGAGAATCTTCCAAATGTTTTTGGTAAATGTTTATATTATTTTCCAAGTAAAAGGGATGTAAGGGGTTTGGGAAAAGTGTTTAGAAAAGATCCTTTGATAAAGTTTTATAAAGTGATTTTATTAATTAAAGATTAATTAATACAGGCTTAGAGGATCCCATATGGAATTGAATTAATGTTTGATTGTTTGTTTATTTGATAGTTAAATAACCAACTATCAAATCTAGACCAAAACGTAACTTCGGAAAAATCTAGGAGAAACACGGAAATTATATGTTATAGTTACCGTCGGTGGTGTTATACTGTACATATAAATTCATTTCCTTCTTCTAGGATAAATGATAAGGAAATCCATCCACTAACGTTTAGGAGGTGAACTCCGCTCTTATCTTTTATTTGCTTATTTCCTAAAGAACCGGGGTTGAGTTTACCGAAAATTATCAAAAGTTATTTCGAAGAGACCTGGATCGGATCTGTTATCCGAAAACCAATTTAATCCAACTCAAGCGTTTCGAATTGAAGACATCTTGAAGAGTATAGATTCGAAGATGAAGCATTGAAGTGCAAAGGCTTCTTGCTACTAATCTTAAGGGTGATTCCAAAATGGATGTAGTAGAAGTGTCCCTTCAGTTTGTCCTTATCCTGGACAACTTGTATGGATGAATGCTAGCATTGCATTGTTGCCTGGAGGGCAGTGTTAGTATTCCAAGTGGGATTGCTATTCAAAAAAGGTAAAACGTAGCCTTAATCCTCATCAACCGGGAATGACTAAAAATCAGGGGATATGTAATAAAGCTAAGTGGGTGACACCCATTAGTGTATGTTGTCACCCTTCTAGATACATCTACATATTTATGGATTGGTTGTGCATGAGATCTCGGTAAAAAAGGTTGCAAAGAAACCGGGGTGATGACATATTCGGTGCTATCCAGTAAGGGGTAGGCCGGTCTTGTGTTGGCGGGGGATCCAAGCGAGGTCCTCGGTACATTTTCTAGATGTGTACTGTGATAGGTGGTACCCTAGTGCCCAGTCATTGTATGGAATCCATTCTCCAATAAGCACTGTATGGTTTTAGTTGTATACCAAATATGTTGGAATGTGAGATGCAAGCATTCCAGCTATTTTAATATTTTACTTGGAACCCTTAGACATTATTATAATATCACTGGATTTTCTGTAAAAAAGTATTTTGGTTATCGTAAGGTAAAAACCCATCTGTGTTTATGTGCAGTGTGGTCTTACGAAACACCTTTGATTTTAAAAGTGTTTTAAAACATAATAATTCAGTCATTTGAGTTTACTCACACTAGACCCATGTCTGACCCGGAGTTTTATTTTCTTTCCCTAAAACTCTTGGGTGCTCAAATTTTTATGGGCAGCCAAGTAGTTCAGGTTTTTCCCATGGATTCATTTTGTAGGAGCTTAGAGCAGGAGGCTTCATCGATAGCTACTTATTGTCTTGTTTTCCGCTGTATTATATGTATCTTGTATCAGTTAGGTAGGGACAGACTGTTATAACTATCATAGGGTAGAATTTGTATTTGTATGACTCTGATGTATCATTTTTGAAATGACTTCGTAAAGTATTATGTTGATTAATATATGTTATTCCGTTGCGTTGTGAGATTCTGTGATTGTTTAGTTTCTTCTATCTTCTATCTCCTTTCTTTCCCTTAACAATCTGTCTTTTCGGCACTTAGTTGTTCGGCACGTGAATACCATGGATGTATTTGTGGCGTCTTCTGGGGTTCGAAAAGGCGGGTCATTACAGTTTGTGTGTGTGTGTATAAACAATTTGGATTGTGCCTTCATGTCTACACACCCCAACCCAAAGGTCGGTGGTCTAGCGTAGAGATAGTTGCCTACTTACCCTTTCAGGATCAACTCCACATAGTTCTACTTTATACGTGGAGCTGCTCTTCTCCTACAATCACAAATGTTAGCATAAAATAACATTTATAGTTAGCAATACAACAATAATATAACATATCTATCATATCAACCACAATCCGACAATACGATAAAAATTTGGAATAATACATCAACACACATACATAAATAAGAGTCAGCCAATCCCTATTCCTACATAATGTCAATCCAAAGTAGTGAATGAACACTAATGCTCAACATAAACATGAGTGCGCAAATCCACATAATTACTCTAGTCATTCATCAAACACTAATTTATCAACTTTCGGTGAAAACCAATAAGAATGCATGCTAACAAACGCTAAATACCAACAACTATATATAACAACACCTACTAAATTCTAATAAACAACAATCATCCACCACAAACTATAATCGCCTCTATCATGGTAAATACAAAAGGGTATACAACCATAAATATCTCCCAAATAGCAGACCAACATATAAACATGGATTTTCACAGTAAGTAGACAATAATAGATGATAATACTCATTGTCAATATAGTAAAAATCTTCTTATTATTTTATTTAAACATTATTAATTTACTTTGGAAAATATAAGTTACTTTATATATTTACCAACTCTAAAAATATGATACATTGCTTCAAATATCTGATGGTCGCTTTATGACTATTTATTCCAAATAACATCAACTTACTTTAAACATCTTAAAACTCAATAATACTATTTTCCCAAAATAATGTCAACTAATTCTCTTTAAAAACATGACATTATTATGTTTTCCAAAAATAACAGTTTAACATTAAACTCTTTTTAATAATTTTATTCTTTTCAAACCAAAGTAATAATCTAGCTCAACAATTTCAGATGTATAATATAATATTTTTAATATACTCAAACTATGTTATTATTTACCTAAAATATTTTTGAAATATCTCTTTATTATTTAACTTAATAATAATAGTAATTCAACCTTTTCGTCATTACTACTACTAATAGTATTGCATAAAACAATAAATAGATAAATGAAGATTGTGGTCTCCATGCTTCCAAAGATCCAGGTATCCTACAAAAATGTCTCCAAATACCTAATACTAGGCCCACTCTTGAGAGTAACAAAAAGTTATCCAAAAGGGAAAAATAGAAAGAAAAAAAGAGGGTCATACAAAAGTCAAAAGTCTAGTGAGGGGAATAACTCTACATGTATACATGTAACATGTATACATATAATAAACGTAAGTAAAGGTCTACGGGAAGTTACTAGCCATACCACATCATGTCCTATTCGTATACCAACAAGCCATGATAATACATAATAGTGATTTTAATATTAAAATAGTACATACTATAACAAGCTATACTATTGATAACATGATAAACAAGGGTAGGATAATATTATACCTCCATGATCAATGGTATCATAGATCCTCAATCTTGGTCAACCTGGATTGTAAGTAAATACAACGATACCACAGTGCTATAATAAGCATTCACATACCCAACTCTATGAATAAATATTTTATAATTAATATCATAAGGTAATGCTATTTAAAAATTTGAAATCGATATTTGTGTGATAATTGCCATTAGCTATCACAAGAGAGACATACCTTGGAACCAACTAATATCTGTTGACTATAAGTAAACACTTAGAGGGTTGACATATGTAGTTCCCGAGGCAACATCTAATTATGCTATAGAGTATATGACCAACTCTAGAATGCATCCTACTCCCTTCGCCCCTAGTTTGGGATAACGTTTGTAAGTTGAGCCATCTTTCGTGGTATAATGGTTTCATGTAATAGTATTGTACCTCTCCAGTTGCAACTAACCTAGCGAATTAGGACCATATGTAACTGCCAAATAATGTGTACACACCTCCCTACATATACACACAACATCGAAATCTCATCGCTCCCATATGAATCATCGAACGTTCCTTAAAATGCCTCGCACTAACCGATAGCTCTAGGTTAGGCATATCGAGACTATATATATGTATGTATGTATGTATGTATATGTGTGTATGTATGTCCCATGCACTATAATTGTTAGCCCTAAGTCAAGCATACTAAACTATATATAAATTGCTTAAACCACATATCTATAAATATATAATATATTTCGTGCAGCAAATCAGTAACACCAAGGCATGCATACAAAACTATATATAAATCACTTAAATCGCATATTAATATATGTATATGCATAATACACACATACATACCTACATACAAATACATACATACATACATATATATATATATATATATATATATATATTCTTGCACCTATTGGTAAGCCCAAGTCAGGTATACCAAAACTATGTATAAATCACTTAAACCGCATATTGGTAAATATATAATATATTATGTGCATTTATCGGTAGCTCCAAGTCAGGCATACCGAATCTATATATAATCCACCTAAACTATGTATTAACAAATATACATATGTATATATATGTATATATATAATAATAAGTCCAACTATATGGAATATATATACACATGTATCGTGCATAGGTACATACACGTATGAAACCAACAACCAAGGTAATAAATTTATCATCTCATTAACAACAAAAATTCATACATACAGCCTTAGAAACAATTCTGATAGATTTAAGGTTATGCAATAGGGGAAATTATGTAATTATAATTATATAATTGTACACTTAACTCTTATAAATGTCTTGGCCAAAATTAAAGCAACTACTTTGGTTTATGTTACTACTGATGTACATATATTAATAAATTTTAATGTTGATGATTACACTAAATACATATAATATGAAATTCCTAAGGTAAAGTATTTAAATTGATTATAATTATAAAGCATTCATGATGATGAGTATTGAATCGACTAAATAAATAAATACTTATACTAAAATGCTACCTTTTAAGGTGTTTTAAGAAAGGGATATCGATACACTATGAGACTAATTTAAGTAATGCTCTTCGAATTTTGGACGATGATTTACTCATGGTCACTAGACAAGCCAAGAAGTTACGTACTTATAATTGTTGCGGATAAACTACAGAATGACTAATTGAGAAGTCTTTTATAAGTTAACTATATTAATGTCCAAATAAAAGGGGTCTCATTTATTTATTAGATTCCAAAATGCAAAATAGTATTCCCTCCTCCTTTTGCCTTGACATCTACAGTTGCAAACTAAAGTTCAAGTTGAAAAAAAGCTTGAACGTCGAACTACATTTTCGATGTGTCAAAAATCGGCAACATCATTTAGGTAATTCTATACCTTATTTTTTATAAATGTCACCTCACTTTAATAATATATTTATATTATTATTTCAGTTGTAAAAAAAATTTGAATTAAAATATTTGAAGACATATGGGAATTGATTAAATACTTATATATATATATTTATGTATGTATGTATGCATTGTATATACGTATATTTCGCATAGTAAAAAATTAATTTTTTAAAACTCGAGAAAGGGAATACATTTAATACACACACACACACATATACATAATTTTGTTACTTCTTCAAAAAAAATTGTTACATATACATATATCTAAAATAAAAAATGAATGTATATTATCAAATGTGTTGTTCTAAATTTAACAAGCAAAACCCCTAACTTGTAGAATCTATTTGACATTTAATTCCTAGTTGGTCAATTTTTTTTAAGAAATAAATGATTTGAAATACTTGTTAGATTATATATTATCATTTGTTTTTCAAATTTGTAAATAAATATTCATATATTATTTGCATAAATTTAAAAGCAAGCAGGGTTAAAATGGTCCCCTACCACTTTAACAAAAACAAAAGAAACAAGATAGACAACAATAACTGCGTAAACATAGCTACCATCGTAGCAAAAGCAGAACAAAAGAGTAAAAAAACAACAAAAAGACAAGAACATAAAACAAAATAAAACCAAGGTAGAAGCAAAATATTGTCTTAAATTCCCCATCCAGATAAAAATTTATACACATTATTAGTTCTAAGCATTGTGAACAAATTCCTTATGTTTTGCAAAGTCTTCATGAAAAATTGTTCTTTAGTGAGAGATTTAAAGGATAAGAGCCTATCATTTCTTTCTTGCCAAATGATTGTGATAAAGATCTTTAGAACTATGAGCAGTATTATAGATTCATAATGTTTCACCTTAGTTTGGTCGACTATCCACATCCATAACTAAGCAGTAGTCTCATGTATGTAATATTGTAGCCACCTAGCCGAAGATTCTTTTCCTATAGTAGATAATCACGTCACACTTAAAGAACATATGATTTCTCATTTCTAGATGATTGCTACACATACAACAATTAACATCATTTATTAAATCTCTGGCCAAGAGCTTAACTTGAGTAAGACATGTATTGCAAAATCTTCCATAGCATAAAGTTGCTTTTTTCTTGGTTATACTTATTCCATACTCTGTCTATCCATAGATCATTAATCTAGAACCTAGAGTTAATTAATGAATTATAAACTAATCCAATTTTGTATGAGGGGTGTTTAGATCCCCAAACCAGATTGCTACCTAGATCAAGGCATGGTTTAGCTGTGATAATATTCCATAATTCTCTATCAGTAACATTACTAGAGTATGGCAAAGTAATCTTACTATGAAGTATGTAGTTTCTAGCTAGAGCATTTTCAGATACCTCTATCATCGTCTTTTGAGTATATGTGAGGATATCATTGAGGATAAGACCATTCATTGCCCAAGGGGTTTGTCGGGAAGAGTGCAAACAATAATTTGTGACATTATATCTAACTAGAGGAAGGAGTGTAGGTCTTAGGTTAGGAAGCACCGAAAGAACCAACTTACAACACTAAGGGTTGGCATTGTCTAGAAGTTCTTGTTTTTTTAAGTGGAGAGTTCACATCCATTTTCCTCATAGGGTATGCTAGCCTGAAAGTATAGCGTTTAGGTGCTTAGAAGCAGCTGTAATGTTCCATAGTCTAATTTAAAATACCAAGTACCCCTTTTTCTTTAGGAACATTGATTTTCTTGAAAACAATTGGGATAGGTTTCCTTGAATAGCAGTTGGTAGACCATAAAAAATGATTAAGTGGATTATCCAATATTGTAAGAGTTTCTTTGGTAATATAAATGTTCCAAAGTAGTATGAAGTCATGGAAGTTGTAATGGAGTTGATAATTTTGTAATTGGTTGTTAATGATAGATTCAAATATAGGGAGACTTTAGTTGGTTGTTATCCTGGATGAGGTTAATGGTACACCCAAATTAACATAATTTGATGTCACAAAGGCTAGGGTTGAAAGGGTAGTAATGCTTATGGTCTCAGCATTATCTAGGATGGCTATTAAAATGTGAGACTTTCCATGATTTATTAACGAGCCTGTAGCAACTTCAAGGGTGGATAAACACTTCATAATGGTAGATATGGAGTTCTTATCTCGCTTAGAAAAAATAACCAAATCATCTCCAAATAGAAGGCTAATAATTTGCAAGCTTTTGCACTTTGGATGAAGTTTTATTACTTTGATGCTAGCCAGTTGAGATAGAATATTGTTGGATATTCCATTACAATAACAAATAGGCATGTGGAAATAGGATCACCTTGTCACAAGCCATGTGTTGAACTGAATTATCATAAAAATTATTTATTAAGCATTATAGAGTAGTGAGGAGTGGATATACAAGTATGAATCCAAGCAATGAGGGGTTTAGGGAATTTCATTTACATTAGAATGTCAATGATCAAATTCAAATGCATAGATATTAATGCCCAAGCCCCGGCTCGAGAACCATATCAGATTCTTTAAGTCTATGGATCCCCAGAAGCAATCAGAGGAAGTGCGGGCAGCACCAGCCGAGCTCACGACCAATGTTCCAGTTGATATGGACGACCCAACTTGGGTCCTTAAGATCAGATCTTAGCACAACACTGAATTGAGGAAGGAATTGGTCAGTTTTCTTTAAGCAAACCTGGAAGTGAACGCATTGGGATAAGTGCGGGATATCGTTGAAGATAATGTGTCACGTACTAAATGTGGATCCACAATATCCCCTGGTAAAATAGAAGAGATATAATCTGGGTCAAGAGCGATCCACTGCATTGAATAAGGAAGTGAATAAGTTGAAGGCAAACAGCTTCATATGCGATGCTTTATACCTTGAATGGGCATCGAACTCTGTGTTGGTTAAGAAAGCAAACGGGAAGTGGAAGACATGTATTGATTACTCGGACCTGAATAAAGCATGCCTGAAGGACAACTCTATGTTGCCCAGAATCGACCAGTTGGTAGACGGGACTGCTAGACATGAGTTAATTTATTTCAGGGATGCTTACTTCAACTATAAAAAAAATACTAATCCACGTTCCAGATCAGAAGCACACAAGCTTTATAATGAATTAGGGATTGTATTGCTACCAAGTGATGCCATTCAAGAATGATAGAGCTACTTGCTAGAGATTGGTGAATTCCATGTTCAAGGATCAGATCAGAAAAACGATGGAAGTATATGTGGATGATTTGCTCATGAAGTCACGATTATCGATGAACCACATAGATGCCTTTTGGAGATGTTTGAATTGCCGCGAAGGTACATGATGAAGTTAAATATGTTGAAGTGTTCATTTGGAGTTGCATTGGGCATGTTTTTGGGATTTAGCGTTAATTTAAGGGCATTGAAGTTAATCCAGAGCAGATTGATGCCTTAAAACATGTAACTCCCCTAACCACATGGGAGATGTAGAGCTTAAATAGGAAGGTTCCCACATTAAGGCGATTCATCTCAAAGGCAATTGGTAAGTGTACACCGTTCTTCGATGCCCTTAAAAAAGAGAAAGGAAAATTTGTCAAGATGAAGGAACGCCAGGACGCTTTTGAAGAATTAGTAAGGCACATGGAAAGACCAACAATCCTATCTAAGCCTTTGGACGAAGAAGACCTAGGTGTCCGCTCATGCACTAAGTGCAACATTGGTACGTGAGGAGGCAAGGATTTAGAGGCTAGTACTAAATCAGCAAGCGGTTTATCGGAGCTGAAAAGAACTATCCAAAGCTGGAAAAGCTTGCTTATTGCTTGTTGATTTCATCAAGAAAGTTGCGACCATACTTCTAGGCTCACCTAATAAAGGTGCTGATGAATTAACCCTTAATGCAAGTACTGTATCGACTCGAGATTTTGGGAAGGTTATTGAAATAGAACATCAAACCGAGCTAGTATGACATCACTTACCATCCAAGATGGGTGATAAGAGGAAAGCGTTGGCGGATTTCATTACTAAATTTACCATTTGAGATGGAGAAGAGTAAGATGATATGGTCACACTTTCTTAATGGAAATTATTCGTAGACGATGCTTCCAACGAATGTAATACTCAAGTAGGAGTGGTACTCATGACTCTAGAAGGACGACTGATTTGCTATGCATTGAAGCTGGAGCTCCCCACTACAAACAATGAGGTTGAGTATGAAGCATTGATAGCGGGGTTCAAGATAGCGAAAGAGCTAGGAGTAAGGATGCTGCATATATTCAGTGATTACCAATTGGTGGTCTACTAGGTAAAGAAGGAATTCCAAGCTAAGGGCACAAGACTTGCCCCTTGCCTGATGAAGATGTTGGAACTATTGAATGATATAGAGCATTACATGATTAATCACATCCCTAGAGAGGATAATATGAAGGCTGATATACTGCCTAAGCTGGCTAGCTCTGAAGATGTGTAGTTGATGAGATTGGTTCCAATGGAGGTTTTATCGGCTCTAAGCATTGAGTAGATGCATGTCCAATGGATCTTGGTGGCTAAGGAGGAAAAGGAGTTATGGATGACTATAATCAAGTATTATTTGCTAAAGGAAACTCTCTCGAAAGAAAAGAACGAACGATGAAACCTCCTTCGTAAAGTGTTGTGATTCATAATAAAAAAATGAGTGATGTACAGGAGAGGTTTCTTAACCCCCTGCTTCGGTGTGTGACCAAGGATGAGGCTAGGAAAATCCTCATAAAAATCTATTTGGGTAGCATTGGTGATCACATAGAGGGGAAGAAATTAGCGAAGAAGATACTTCGCTATGGATACTTCTAGCCAACAATAAACCATAACGTTTTTGATTTGACCAAACGGTGTGACCGATGCCAAAGGTTTGCAAAAATTCTAAGAGCTTCAACCATGGAGAATATGCAAATGGTTAGCCCATGATTGTTTGTGGTTTGGGGAATTTATATAATTTTGTGCTACCAGTGTTGAAAGGAAGAGCTAAGTGCACTATCGCTGCGATGGATTGCTTCACAAAGTGGGCAGAATCAAAACTGCTTGCTGCAATCACAATTAGGAAAGTGATCAACTTTTTGATGAAGAATATTATCTATAGGTTCCGAGTTCCCCAGAAAATTATAATTGACAATGGAACTCAATTCGAGAGTACCGAGTTCAAGGATTTCTATAACCGGTACAATATCAAGAAAAGCTTTTTGATAGTAGTACACCCCTAGACAAATGACCAAGTAGAGAATAAAACCATCAAGTCTATCTTGAAGAAATGGTTAATCAAGGCTATAGGCAACTGGATCGATGAGCTTCCACTTCCATTGTGGGCTTATAGGATGACACATAAGTCCACAACTAGACATAATCCATCCGTTCTATCATTCGAAGCTGAGGCCATGATTGTGATAGAACCGAAAGTCTCTTCTCAACAAGAAAGCATTATGTCCCTAAGGTGAATGAGGAACTCTTGTTGGAGTCCATCGACTTGATTGATGAAAAGCGAGAAGAGGTTGAATTAAAAGTGTCTGCTCATCAGAAAAGAGTAGCATGACATTTCAACGCCATGGTCTAAAGTCATACCTTCGAAGTGTAGGACCTCATTTTGAAATGAGTTCTCCTAGATGTAAGGGCACTCGGTCTGAATTGAGAAGGTCCCTACGTGATTGAACAAATCTTAGAGATGGAACTTTCAAACTGGCCACTGTTGATGGAATCCTGATTCCGTGGGCGTGGGATAGCGACCTGTTGAGATGCTATTTCACTTAGACTTATTTAATTTATTTTTTGCAAATAAACCACCCTAGTGAATTGAGGATAATGTAATAAGGCAGAATTGCCACTTCTTTTGTTTATGAATAGAGCTTCTTGAATTAATGGAACCCTGATCTTGCAAGCAAAATCTTATGCTGCATGATTAATAGTGCAATTAGGTACCCGGAGATAGGTACCGCCTAACTTCTTTTTTCTAAGATTAGGACAAAGGAGTATAATCATAAGGGTCGATCTAATAATTCGCATTTATCCCTTCGGTATTAAATAATGCCCGGATATAGACTAGGTCAATGAGGGATGCCCAGAATCGGGCAATAAAATGCTAGTTTTTGGAGATAGAAACTGGTGTGCAAATCGATGTTTCAATGACTACACTTGCGACCTGACATGACATGCTTGGCTGAGGATAAGCAAGAATGGTCAAATGATACTCTCGGTTAGCACCAGGGGATAGGTGAGACCTATGTAGTTAATATCGGATAATATTGTCGATATATCTCATATCGCTTCTAAGCCGATATGTTTTCAAAATATTGCTTAAAATATCGTTAGCGATATATCACCGGATATTTACCAATATGTCACTCTAATATTTAGTGCAAAATACGCAATATATTTTAAAAATATCGTTCATTACTGTATATATTTGTAAAATATATTTACAAATTAATATCTTCGCAATCACAATATTTTTTTTATACGGTGAATGATAATATGCAGACCGTATTAGAAATCCCAATGTACTAATTTTTCAGTTTTAATCACACACTTTCAGTCTTTTTCATTATTCTTTTAGTGAAGAAAGCTTTACATTTTCCATTATTTTATATGTTTTATTTTCCATGAAGATTTTATGATTAAAACAAAATCAAGAAAGAGTTACTTCTCAATTTAGCTATTTTGTGTGCATCATTTCTAATTGGTAAGTTAGATTTTGAAAATTCATTTTATTAGTTATTATTATGAACTAAGAACTAAAAGCTGAAGAGCATTAAAGCTATATATTTGACATATCCAAGAGGAACAAGCTAAAGTAGTAACTGGGATCAAATCAACATCGTTCGTTTGATAAATTAAGTGAAAATGAAAATGAAAAGACTACAAATATGGAAGAATTGGGAAAGTAATATAGATGATTAGATGACCGAAGAAATAATGAATACAATTAAAAAATGTAGAAAATGATTAAAATGCACATTATATGAATTTCACCGTTTTAGAGCTTATATTATGATTTGTATTTAATATGATATCCTAGAAAATCGACTGTAATCTGTAAAGATTTTTACGAGCCTATATTATGATCTATATTTAATAGAATATCCTAGAAAATAGATCATAATTTGTAAATCATATGCAGTTAGTCTTTGATAGTAATTTGGCATTATAAATATAAATATTTGGAAACTTAACATCAATATAACATTAGAACATTGTACAATATCGTTTATAACATATTCTACACATGTCCGATATTTTACTGATAGTATCATGATATTTTAAATATCTCATATCAGTACTTCACCAATACGTACCCAATATCGATATTAACTACTTAATGTGAGACTTGAAAGAGGATGCCAATAGATAGACGTCCGAAGCATCGATTCTTGGAGATAGGAACTGGTGAACAACTAGGATTTTTACAACCGTGTTTGCGACCCAATAGGACATGCATAGCTGAGGATAAGCGAGGATGGTCGATGAATGTTCTCAATATATGCTCAAAGATAGGTGAGATCAAGGGCAGGGGCCCAAAGATAGGCACCCAAATCGAGGATGGTCAATGAACGTTTATGGCTCGGCGGGATTTGCCTCGACTATAGTAAAATGATGATGGTCGAGGAACTATTTTGATCGACGCCGGGAGAATGTCATGGTCAAACGTTAATGCTCATAGATAAGCATTTGAACCATTAATCCCTAGAGATAGGGATCTGTCAGTAATAGGACTATCTATCACTTACGGCCCGACGAGACATGCCTAGCCAGTGGCAATTGATAATGATTAATAAACGAATTAGAACAATGCCCAACGATAGGCGAGATTAGAATATGGTATCTAGAGACAAGTACTCGGAACGTCGTTTCCCGAAGATGGGAAGTGGCAAGAAGTCGAGCACTCCTTTGATTATGACCTTGTTTGCGACCGAATGAAACTATGCCGAAGATGAACAAAGTTAGCCACAGAGATGGCTAAGAGAATAACAAGTTTTGTTAATCCAAAATGGCAATGGTAAACCATACTATGCAATGTGATACAACTAACCAATCACAGAAATTTACTTATATGTACATAGCTATAGTAAGTATGGAATTGCACAGACACCGACATGTATAATATAAATAAACCACATTACAGGCAATTATATTATATATGCAAGCAGTTGTATATAGGCAAGTAAAGTAAAAGTGCAAGAATGTAAATACTAATAAAGGTTGTACATAGAACAACAATCTTTGTTTAATACCACTTTTCATACAAAAGTTACAGGGGCTGGTCTAGCACAAACTCGGCCTATGTACAAAAGATAAAAAAATACACCAAAATGAAGAAAAAAAAGAAGCTGTCTTCGAAAGACAACATGAGGCACTGAAGCTGTGTTCATAGAAAATCAAGTTGGAAGCCTACTTCTTCTTTACTCTTTTTCAATCGCCCTTAGGATCATCCTTCACCATGTGCTTCATCAGATCCTTGGGTTTCCCTTAACCAGGTTTTCCCATCCTAGGGGTGCTGCACTTAGAGTGTGTGTTCTCTCCTTCAGTAGTAACGACGATGGGATCTTTAGGCTTGTCAACATGGTCAAAGATTTCAAAGAGCCGCTAGTACCGCTTTGGAGGCTTAATTTTTAGCGAAGGAATCTTTGGGGTAGGATCCGATTGTCCTGGGCTAGTGGATTCTTCGGTCCAAGGTTCTTTCTTGATTTTTATCTTTGATAGGTCGAGCTTTAACCTCTCCGCCATGGAAATAGGATCAGTTGGGCCTGTAGCAATAGTAATGGCGACGTCTTCCCCTAAGGACCGTGAGATTTCGTCCAATCGTTCTAGACCTGTGATCTTCTCTGTATTAGGATCCGGGACAGAGCTGGAGGAAGGACTGAGTAACTAGTCCCATGGTGATGGAGGTTGACTCGGTGCGATAGTAGTGGGACCTAAACCTTGAGTATTTGGTGGTGGAGGAGGAGGAAGCGACGGATGACCTATAAGTTTACAAAGTGATGTAAAGGTTAGTGACAGTCTCAAACGAGAACAGAAGATTCTCGAACACCAGATATGTTGGAACCAGGTTAGTCATAAGCGGGTTAAATGGGTGAATTTAAAAAAAAAATCCATTTTGATCTTATTTAAGCCTATGAAGCTTAAATTGATTATTGATCTAATCTAAAATTATTTTAATAAAATCTTTATTTTATTACATTTGTTTAAAATTAGTTTAAATTAATTTTAAAATGCTTGTATGTTATAATGAGCGTATCAAATGCACCTATGTATAAAACGTGCAAGTATAACATATGAGAAGTGTACATAGTTAATGTGAACATTGTTTAGGTGTTAGGATTTACACTGCAACGGACATATTTCCCCTTTATATATGCCTTTGTCATCAAAACAAGAAAGTTTTTTTGTTAATAAGATTAATTTAGTATGATTGAATATATATATATGTATGTATGTATATATATATATCTATGTGTGTATGTGTGTAGACATACACACATAGAGACACGGTTTTTTGTATTAGAATAGAATTTATAACATGTAATAAATCAATGTATACAATATGAAATTAATTTGAATTAAAAGATAGTTCAAAACATTACAGTTACATTTCATATAAAAACCTTTTGAAAACCTTGAGTTAAATGCACACACATATAAATACACACACATATATTTGTGTGTGTGTATTAGATATATACACACATACATACACACACGCGCATATAAATCTCTATCTAATATTATGAAATCTGACTTATTAATAAGTCTATTTCGATTTTTATTCAAATAATAATAATAATAAAATTAGACGACATTGATATATACAAATTTATGATAATAAGATCTAGATATAAATTAAACATACAAAATCGATAAACATATAAAACGGTGATGAATCAAAAATTAATATTATAGACAACAAATAGATAATAGAGAGCATATCATGGAGATTTTCGAATATATCAACGAGATAGGAATATAGTTGATTCAAAAGGAAGAAATAAGATATTCAAATCATAATCCAGATTCACATAAATGAATAGAGGGAGTGGTATAGAATTAAAGGCATGTAAATATAATGAAATAATATATAAGTAAAATAAAGGATTTCCTTTAAGAGGTAGTTAGGAGAAACATCTTGAATGATAGAATAGTTCCTAGATATAGTAAATTAATCTTTAAAGATAACCACCTATTTTTTTAATTTTGTTTGAATAAGTTTTGGAATTTTTTTGAAGCATCTCCGACCATGAAAATTCAACTACGATGTCTTCTATAGAGAAAAGAAAAAAGGATAGTGCAATATCTAATTAAAGGAGGAAATAACTGTGTAATTAAGATATGGTGATTCCTCTCCATTTAATTAATATTGCCCTTTCATTTCAACATCAAAAACCCTTCCTCTTCTCCACACCATGGCCAACCAACATATATGGGCTTGGGTCCAGAATTTTTCCAAAATCCAATTGGTATTAACTCTATTTAAATCCAATTTAAATTTTCTATCGATATCGTATACCAATACACACATTATAACTTTTATGTGCACACATTATTAAATACTAATGATAATCAAACAAATCAAATAAGAAATTTTTTAACAACTAATATTTCGAAAATATTAACTACATTAAATTTATTTAAAGACCTTTCTAATATAATATCTATATAAATTTAATTTAAACATTCTACCGACATCATATATCGATACACACATTTATAACTTTTATAATGCACTTTATTAAATACTAATGGCAATTCAAATAAATTAAATTAAATTTAATAATTGATATTTTATAGATATTAATTAATTTAATTAATTTTGAACTATTAAAAATTAATTAAATTGTGTGGTTTATTCGGAATATTCATTATTTTGGTTGTGACTCGAAGGTGTAAATTCAGTCAGTGATTAACATCGAACAATTCAAATATTAATGTTTACACGTTAACTTAGCTAGTGGTGTGACATTTTTGCTAAATTTATTGTTTACACATCTTTTGGTAAAATCCAATTCTACTTATTGTAATCGGTCCGTGGTAGTAACGATTATTTACACTAATTCTCTTCACTAAAACTATATCACATTAGGACTTACAAAATTTGGTTTTGGTCAAAATTCTAATATTGTTCACATTTAACTTCATAAATATAAACAAGAAATCCATGATTCAATAATAACAATTATTATTAACTGTATTGCTTTAGCCAGAGATTTTGACTTTGAGTTGACTACAGTTGACCGTGATACTAACCTATATAACTGAGGAGACAAATTATCTATTGAATAGTGTTTCACTTCCAATGCTTTAACTCAGACCTAACTATAGTCGTTCGATGGATGTCATTCCATGATTTAACTATAATCCAAGTGGAGTGTCCACATTGAAATTTCATGGTATTCTCAAGTCGATGGAACTTTGTAACATCATCACTTCAAGATTCTTTTTTTAACCTTGGTTATATTAACCAACAGAAAAACTCTCGAGCGAGTCATTCTGTAATTATACAATAACTATCAGTACGTAACCTTAGTGTCCCCAGCAACCATGAGTAATACATTGTCCAACATTTGGAAAGCGTTACTTACTCTAGTTTTAAAGGATGTATCAATATCCATTTTCGACATCTTGACTAGGAATATTTAAAACAATAGGTTTATTTTATTGTGATAAATTGCTCATGATTACAACACATTGTAACTACTATCACAAAACATTCCATTTATGGTTTTCTATTTAATATATTTATATTAATATAACACATTATATCAAGTATATAATAGAAAGAAAAATACCTTTTGTTTCGAACAAGATTGGTTATCGAGTTAGATATATGTAACAAATTACATAATTTCCCTAGGGCATAACCCTAACTCTATCAATCTCCCACGTGCACTTGGAGTCAATTATGGAATCGTATTCCAACTTCTTCAATCAGTTTTCTCAAAGCTAATCAGGTCGGTCCTTTAGTGAATGGATATGCTATTTTGTTTTAATTATCTATTCTATCAATTAACTCTCTCCACCATCAATAAACTACCTTTATCATGTGGACCTATTCGAAGTGTGTCTCCTGACCTCTATATGCTCTAGGTTTCTATAGAACTGTATCACAACATTGTTATCGTGTAACAATGTGATGATATTCTCAACATTTGGAATCACCACTAGCTCGGCTATAAATTTGTGCAATTATTTATACTTCTTTTATTACAGCGCTTCGTCAAGGCAATGTACTTAGCCTTTGGTTGAATCAGCCATTACTTATTATTTGGAACAATTCTAACTTAAAGCTCTTAACTTAAGTTTGAACATGAATTTAGGATTGACACACCTTATGCGACATCGATAATGAAGTTCGAGTATGTGCACTTCTTCATAAGGAGTTCGTTGTTCCTACAAATAATTCTTTAGTATTTTATAAATACTCGAGCACTCTCTAAACTACCAATTAGTGATTTTAATTTGGATTTGATATTTGCTTCATGCAACAAATACATAAGCAAGCTACGATATTGTAGACATGACAACATGTATGATAATTCTTCTTGTTAATACATAAGGAATCCATCTCACATATTCCATTTTAAACATTTTAATATGGTGTCCTCGCATATCATATAGAACATTCCCAACACTCTTTATACTTTTATAAAAGATATAATTTACAAATCGAATATCGAGTATTAAACAACCAAACTATTACTATTTTTAACATAAGTACATCATTAGCAATCAGTAGTATGTTGCTTAAAATTTAGGAATACCTATGTACCCTTTAATGTTCTTTCTTATGGACACATGCTTCCTTTGTATTTTGACTAAAAATCAAACTATTCGATATTTCTATCAAACTACTTAATTCGGTTTTGATGCTTATAGAATGATGCTTTCGTACCATTTCTTAGATCATATCCAAAAAACCCATAGACTTAATATCGCTCCCACTGACCTCGAGACATTTTGATTGTTATGTGCAAACATTCTATTATAAATCATTGTTTTTAATTTTTTATTTCAACACATACGTACCAAAACAAAAAAGCATACCAAGCGATAATTTTATGAGTAAAATTCGAATCATCTTGAGCATATTAAATGACGAATCTGTTATGTTAATTTCAATAATTGAAAATTACGATTTTATCTTATCAATGTTGCTCACTATATCCCAACCACATTAGTCTTTCTCTTGAGGACACATTTGCGGTCGATGAATCATATTTCTTTGGGTACACTATCAATTCACATTTTGATAATGTACTTGGAATTCTTTTGGATTTATGCATCATACCATATGACATAATCAATACTCTTAATGTCTTGCATACGATTGAGAAAGTTCTTTTCTCGGCACTAATAAAATTCATAATTTCTCTTTAATGTGTGAAATTTATCATTAGACATTCTAATGTGTCATGTCTATTTAATTTGGTTTATTTTATTCCATCCTTCTTGAAATTTATGAACTAATGTTCATAACATAAATTGGTCAATCGGTATTGATCGATCCCAAACAGCTTTGATGTGGTTCACACATGATCTCTCATGGGTAAATATTATGTGCAGCCTCCTTGATTAACACAATTTGTCAACTCATTGACCTAGGATACGTAGGGATTGTTTCATCAACTCTTATCTTGTATGGTTTTTTAAACTTTGTTTGGATGAAATTGAACTTAACCTTATGTACCTGCTTTTAAGCACTCGACCTTACAGAAAGAATCACTCATCATCAATCGTACTTTGCCCAACGAAGTTCGATTACTCCTTATCGATACATCATTATGTATCACAGGGAGGAGTGACTTTTGAGATTGAACCTTATTCGTTTTAGGTACTTTTGGAACCGTTTTCCTATATACTTGCCTATTCGATCAAATCGAATTTTTTTGTTTCTTTTGCACATTGCGTTTTCTACTTTCCTTTTATATTCAAAGAACTTAATATTGACAAACTACATATGCATTAAATACACATATTTATTTTTAAGATAATCATCTGTGAATTAAACGATGTATGTGGAATCATTTTTGGTATCACTAGACTTTCGACTACATACATCTTCATGTAGTAATCTGAAGATTTCACCAACTCTTATGTCTCTCCCACTAAATGGGTGCTTTCTCCTTAATTCCAAAATAATTGTAAAAAATTTATAAATACTTTTGTGTTATGTAGCTAATGTAACAAATACCATTATTCTAATAGATTTATATCATAACGAATATTCAAAATATTCATAATAAAATAAAACTATATTCACTTTTAGTAAACCGAAATTAACTATTATTTCATTAATAATATTTGGTATATTTATAAAAATAATTTTTCATCTCTTAATGCATCCATTGATAAATATTATATGATATGCTCCCACTATTTTCACCATTACTGTAATAGCATAAGAAATATGAAGCTCTATTCAACTACTTATTATGGGCTATTTATTTCTTTTACTGTAACTAGTTTACAGTTGAGAGTTTTCGATCAAATATCTTAAACTCATTAAACTAAATTTTGTATAAAATAATTTTCAATATTATAACACAATTTGGAATAGAAATCACATTTCTCATTCCATATTTAGTATCTTTTAGTATTTTATACAATTCTCGTTTTCGATTTCCCTTATGAAGTAGAGGTAACCATTCACTCTTTTCATCCCAACTGTGCCAAAGTTGCGTTAGACTCTTGAGCATTCACTTTCCTTTCCATAATAGCCAAACCGTTCAAAAGGAAATCCTTAGTGTAATCAATCATATTGAATACATGATTTCACTTTATGTTTTATTTGCTTATCTCCAATGAACCAATTTCACCGAAATTTCCTAAATTACGAACTATGACCTTCAACCATATAACATTTGTATGTGATTGAATATGGTTCCTGTATTTCTTAAGAGTTCAAAACTCATAACAGACAATAAACAGTCCCAAACAAATAAATTCTTAAGCAATTGACGCATGAATGTTTTAGTGGTTTTGTAAATTGACACTTGCATGAGTTTTGATGTGAAAACATACCAAAGGATTTAAGGTAAGTATATTTTATATTTCTTTATTAATCCTTAATTTAGTTTATATTTTTATTTAACTAATAAACATTTTGTCAATTTTACTAGTTGTAGAAATTTATTGATGTAGATTATTTTAACCTTTTATAACAAATGTTTTTACCATATTAGAAAAATGCTACCATTTCATTTTTCTAATAAGGCTCCCACTACATTTTTATGTTTCTCAAAACCCTAAGAAAAAACACAGAAATCTTTTGATTTCTCTAGTGGGTGTTAGGACTCGCACGACTTGGGATTCCGACCTTAAGAAATATCAACAAATTATAGGCCTGCATGCAATAGATAACTCCGTATCGGTTGTACCATACACAAATGCTTATTGGTTGTATCGTATACATTGCTCATTTAAAAATATTTAAGATGGTTAATCTACTATAACATCTATAGTTTGTTTATGTGTACATATCAATATATGCAAACAATTAATCAATTAACTTTTAATTAATTTTATTTAATACATTTTAGTTAATTAAACAATTTAATTAAATATTTTAATTAATTTGAAATTAAATATCATAAACAATTTAAGATAAATAAACAATTATAACAATTATAGTTATATGCATGTATTAACATATATGTTTTAATTAATTAACTATCAATTAATTATTTTATTTTATTTTATTTAATTGATCATATTAATTAAATTTTAAATTTTCAAAATTACTTATTTACCATCTCAAAACAATTTTAATGCATTTTATAACATTTACAAAATACTCTTTTATATTTTGAAGTTAACTTTTAGATTAAATTATCTTTTAAAATTTCAATCAACTTATGAAAATTATCCCAAGACCAAAATTCAAATTGGGCCTTTTCAGTTAGGGATATCTTCTAGGATCACTTCACCTTTAAGGTTAGGTCGGTAGCTAAGTAGGATATGGTACTTGATTATCCAAACCAAGCCTAGACACTATTTTTCTACACACCAAACTAAATGGGTAAGTTATATTAATTGGCCCTAACATGACTAATTTAGACCGCATAGACTATTAGGCTCTGATACCACTATTGCTCTGATCCAAACTCCTTTGGGGTGACACAATAAGGTACCTCATGAGCGAGTTATACATGCAGCCTTTCGACTAATACAATCATCATAGGACATGTAAGGGTAAGAAGCAATGCTTTGTCAGAGATCACAAAGTGAGAACCCCCTATCATGCTAGTTACAGGGATTGAACCCGGGACAACCATTATGCCAGATGATGCCTCGACTAACCTCGCTCTGATACCATGGTTGGAACCAAGCCAGTCAAAACCGGGTTAAATGGGTGAATTTCAATAAAATTTCCAATTTGATCTTAGTTAAGCCTATAAAGCCTAAATTGATTTTAAATCTAATGTAAAATTATTTTAATAAGATCTTCATTTTTATTACAATTGTTTAAAATTAGTTTACGTTAATTTAATTTATTTGTAAGTTATAATGAGTGCATCAAATGCACCCATGTGTAAAACGTGCAAGTGCAACATTTAAGGAGTGTACACAGTTAATGTGAATAATGTTTAAATGTTGGGATTTACACCGCAATGGACACGTTTCCCCTTTATATATGTCTTTGTCGTCCAAAACAAGAAAGTTTTTTATTAATAAGATCAATTTAGTATGACTGAATATGTATATGTGTCTGTTTATATACACACACACAACATACATACAAAAAAGTTTTTTTTATTAATAGGATTAATTTAGACATAGTTTTTTGTATTAGAATATAATTTATAACATGTAATAAACTAATGTATACAATATGAAATTGGTTTTAATTAAAAGATAGTTCAAAATATTACAGTTATATTTTATATAAAAACCTATTTGAAAACCTTGAGCTAAATATACACTCACATACACACATAAATATATGCGCACACGCACGCGCACACACACAAATACACACAAAGATATCTATGTGTGCGCATGCGCACGTGCGGGCGTGCACGTGTGGGTGTATTACATATATCAATACACACACACACGCACACACACATATATATAAACTAAATTAATGTTTCGAAATAATAAAAATTTGAACTATTCACAAATAACTTGTAAATTAGAATATATAACTTTTAAACAAAGATCTTATTCTAGTCTAGATCTAATTATTAAAATAAGAAACAAACCACCACTTTAAAGTTTTTCTTTTTTTTCAAACAACTAAAATTTCTTTCAAAATTATTTAAAAGTAAGACATTTGGATATCAACCTTATGTTATAAACCTTGATTAATTAATGAATTTTTTTAAAATTTTCATTCACATAATAGTTTATATAAAAACATACAAATCTCAATCTTGTATTATGGAATCTAACCTATTAATTAGATTGTTTCGATTTTTATTCAAATAATAATTAAAAAATTAGATGACATAGGCATATACAAAATCATGATAATAAGATCTAGATCTAAGTTGAACATACAAAATAAATAAACATACAAAATAGTAATGAATTAAAAATTAATATTATAGACAACAAATAGATAACAGAGAGCATAAATGGAGATTTTCAAGTAGATCAACATGATAAGAATATAGATGATTCAAAGGGAAGAAATAAAATATTCAAATCATATTCCAAATTCACATAGATGAATAGAAGGGACAGGGAGAGAATCAAAGGCATGTAAATATAATGAAATAATACATGAGTAAAATAAATGATTGCCTTTAAAATGTAGCTAGGAGCAACACCTTGAATGATGGAATAGTTTCTAGATCCAGTAAATCAATCTCTAGATCTGTCGCAATCAAGAGATAACCACATATTTCTATTTAATTTTGTTTGAATAAGTTTTGGGATATTTTTGAGGCTTCTCCCACCATGAAAATTTGGCTATGATGTCTTCTGTGGAGAAGATAAAAAATGACAGAGAAATATTTAATTAAAGGAGGAAATAAATATGTAATTATGATATGGTGATTCCTCCCCTTTAAATTAAGATTTCCCTTTTTTCAAAATCAAAAATCCCTCCTCTACTCCACACAATGGTCGACCAATGCATGTGAGCTTGGGCCCAAATAAAATTTCAAATTTTAATTTGTATCAACTCTATTTAAATCCAATTTCAATTTTCTATCGATATTGTATACCGATATGCGGGTTTATAACTTTTATATACACACATTATTAATACTTAATGATAATCAAACAAACCAAATAAGAATTTGTTAACAATTAGTATATCACAAATATAAATTAAATTTATTTAAATCCCATTTTAGTATTTATTATATTTAAATCGAATTTAAACATTCTACCGACATCGTATATCGATACGTGCGTTTATAACTTTTATATACGCACTTTATTATATACTAACGGTATTCAAAAAAATTAAATAAAATTAAATAATTAATATTTCATAAATATTATTTAATTTAATTAGTTTTCAACTATCAATAATTAATTAAATCGTGTGGTTTATTCAGAATATTCATCATTTTGGTTGTGTGACTCAAAGGTGCAAATTCAGTTAGCGATTAACATTGAACAATTCAAATATTAACATTCACACATCACCTTAGCTAGTGGTGTAACATTTTGACAGAATTTATGGCTTACACATCTTTTGGTAAAATTCAATTTTATTCATTGTAAGCGATCCCAGAAGTAATGATTATTTACACCAATTCTCTTCATCAAAATTATATCACATAAGGATTTATAGAATTGGTTTTGGCTAGTTTTATCTCGCCTTTGACCAGGCAGCATACGGACAAACCCAATGAGTCAGGCTTCGAAGTTATCAAGGTAGACGCTCGAAGAGATGGCCGCAAAGCCCAAAATACAAGTGCAACCAAGGTCATAAGGCAAGTACAAATCCACAACAAAATTCAAGGAACCCAAACTCCACAAGTATGAGGTTGGTACCCACCCGTCCCTATGGGTCGGTATCGACCCATATACAGTCCACCATTGGAGTTCATCTTCTACCTACTAGCCCTACTTGATGTTAGAACCCCATTTCAAGTGTTGTTCTGTTGTTCCAATACAATTCTCTATCAATCTCCACGAACTCTTGAATTTGCAACTTTATTCTTCTGCAACTTCGTCATTTGGACTTAGAAACAAGCTAACATTAGTGCAAAAAACTATGGAATCATGAAGCTAATACACGATGATTTGAAAAGTTGAAGGCAATCAATTTGGCAATATTATGGGTCGGTACCGAGATCTATCCTTGGAGTTGTACCGACCCATCCCAATTGATGATGTGGCATCCTACTTTTGCATAGAACTGGTCAATGGTAGGAAACAGTTTGGAGATATTTTATGCGAGTTTTAGACTCTCTACCTTCATAAATAGAGGGGTAAGGCTCATTTTTCAGGATCTTTTGGCTCTGACACTCCTTTCTCTAATTTATTGGAATCTCTGCCGAGTTGTACCCACCCATAAGAACTTCTATCTCTAAGTTAGAACATAAGAAATAAAATTGTTAAGTGGACGTAGGCCAAGATTAGTCGAACCACTATAAACTATTATGTGATCTTTTCTTCTTCTTTTTCATTTATTTTCTTCACTTTTAATTCCCTACTAAATCTGTTGGGTGTTTGCGCCATTTTTGATTCAAACATTTTGGTGCTTTCATTGAGAACTCGCTAGAATTCATTGATTTGGGATTTGAAAAAGATTCGGAATGACCAGACAATCAGCTAAAAATACTATTGTTGGAGGAAATCAATAAGGAGGTAGCCAAGAGGCGTCCTCAGGGGCTAACCCCCCATCAATTTACATAACTAGGGAGGAGATGGAAACCATGATGAATGGATTGCAGGAAAGGATGATTGCTCATCAGGAACAAATGATGGAGAATTTCTTTGGGAGAATGTGTAACAACCCTAATTTTAATTAACATTATTTAGGATATTTAACTGGATAAATTAAATAAAATAATTTAAAAGGTTAAGGAGATTGAGATTTAATAATTAATAGGGGTCATGCCTTAATGAATGAGTTAATAAGAATGGTTTAAAACTTAATAAGAAGGAGAATTATATGCTAAGGGCAAAATGGGAATAGATCAAAATTCCTAAACATAAACCCTTATTCTCTTATTTCTCCCTCGCTTAATTCATTACAAATGAAACTAAAATAGTTTAGGCCGATTATAGCTAGGACACTCAAGAGAAGATAAGCTAGGAAGAAAGATCAAAGCTTAGGGGAATCAAATCAACATATAAATTTCAACTTTCCTAAACCATTAAAGGTGAATAATAGTTATGCTTAATTGCTATTTTCAATTTTAAGTATAAATCTGAATCTTTCGCTAGTATTATGCCATGTTTTACTTGTTTAGATGATTATATGCTTGTTGATGAATTATTGGATTTATTATGTGATTATTTAATTAGTTTTAAGTGTGAAAACCTAGATTTTGATTCAATTGACTTGAAATTTTGGTATGTTGTTAGAAATGTTATTTTAGAATTGGGTTTTTAATTTCATAATTTTCTAAGCAATTATGAATTTTCTAAAAGAAGAAAATGGTTTATTTTGGGTTTTAATTATTAAAAATAATTAATTAAAGTTTTTGGCCTTGAAATTTTTATATGTTAAAGTATATAATAAATCAGATTTTTTATGATTTTTTGGGATTTTCCCAAGAGTTTATGATTTATATATGAATTATTTAAGCTAGAAAGGCTTAATTATTATTTTAAAATATTGATATAAAAGTTTAGTTTGCAAATTGTTTTGGAAATGATAATTTTGAACAACGGCAGTTTTTTGAAAAAGATTTTGGTAATGAAAGATGTTATCCAATAGTATTTTGACAAATACAAGAAGTCGATAGAAAAGTTTTATTTTAAAGGCAAAATATCAGTTTTCATGTTAATTGCGATAGTGCCATGTCGAAGTCATTGTCGCCGCCTTCCACCTCTTCGTGTCTATGGTCTTCGACGTCAATCTAGTGCGACACGTATGACAGCAACTGCAGTTGGTGTGGAATGGATCAGTCTAGGTCGAAGTGCGAAGTCAAGTATTAAGGTCGACATCCTAAACTTTGGAGTGAACATTGCCGCTTGTCTTCCTTGAATATTTTGTCACCACTTATTTCTATAACGTCGTCGACTCTATACTTTTGAAGTAACTTGTAACGACAATAAAGATGCCCATTGTTTTCAAGAACGTCGCCAACCATATATTTCAAAGTGATCTTTGGTGGCAATAATAGCGTCGTGTTTTATCAATGTTTTATCACTTCGCCTTTAATGATTGCCGCCTTTGTTCCTTGTAACCTGTTTTCAAAGAAGGCTATGTTGCCGCCTATTATCACTTTCCCTAATGATGCCGTTATTTTCTTTAAGGCATTGATGTCGAGACTCATCAATGTCACCGAGTATCTTCTGAGATTTTATAATGTGCTATATGAAGTGGTTAACTTTGACTCTATACCCTTATGTTTTGCCAATAAAAGATTTTAATATGTTTTGAGAGGCTAAGACCCTCATCGACTATATCCAAACCGTGTTATATCAATATAAAGGTTTTATATTATTTTGGGCTCTATAGCCTATGGTTTCAAAGTGAGATAACTTCCAAGTGATTTCAAGATTTATCATTACAATTTTATAAAAGCATATATATATATATATATATATCTTGGCATAATATTTTGGATAAAGTAAAGGGCTATACTTTTCCTTGTTTTAAATATAATTTCAAGGGTTAAATTATTTATAAAGAAAGTGTTTTCAAGGAAATAGAAAAAAGTATTTTGCCTAGAATATTACTAAAGAATTATTATTCTTATCGCTTTTGGATAGATTGTGATAGGATGAATTGACTCAGAAATTAGAAAACCAGATTGGCCTGATGTAGAGTAGTTCCATATACCTCAGCTATTAGCCCCTAGCTGATACTAGTCCACAATTCTAGTGTGTAGGGCTTTGTCACATGTAAGACTAAAAATAGGTTTACACACAGAAGGAATACACAAAGTTCAGATAGGCTATTGGTGAGCCCGCAAAAGCATTAGGATCAGTGTGACCCTAGAAATAGTAAGTTTTGGACAAATCGTCTAGTTGTCTTCTAACAGTATGTTAGATAGTTTGATATATCTAGTAGGCCCGAGTCAGCCATAGGTTTGTAGTTACCTTGAGAAAACTATGATGTTGGGACATATAGCCCATTTATTTAGACAGATTGGTCATGATCACCCAGGTTGCATGCATGCATATTATTGTATAATTTGTCTATTTTAACCAGTTTGATTGTAGGAATTTAATTTGGAAAAGACATATTTTAAAGGATATTAGTGGAGGGAAAAACCGTTTCGCTCAATGGCATGGTCTCACTGGACATCTATAAACTGAGATGGCATATTATTATTTACACCAGGCTTTTTGTCTGACTCGAAGTTTATGTTTTCCCCTTAAACTCTCGGCTGCTCAAAATTTGGTTTAAATGGGTCGAGTGTATGGATTTAAAGGTTTAGTAGGTTTTGGAAAATAAAGTTTCTGGAGATGTGCAAGAGGCAAAGACTGGCCATGTAGGATACTACTTATTATTATCCGCTATGTTAGGTCTATTGTTGTATGTTTTGACAGTAGATGTATCTATCTAGTTAGTAACTCTGATCAACCAAGGAGGCATCTGTCGCTAGTATGCACCAAAAATTGGCAAAAACACCTAATAGAAGTTTTGAAGAGAAATAAATAAAGAATATAAAATGAAAACAGAGGAAAAAAGCGATGAAATAGCTGCAAATCAAAGCAATAACACGAGCATAGTGATTTACAGTGGTTCAGCATTGTTTGCCTATGCCCACTTTGAATAAAACCCTTCATTAATCATTTTGTAATCTGAATACAATAGAGATTGGATGAAAATACTTAGTTACAATAGAGTACAAAGCAACTAGCAGCCTAAAGGTCCTGAAAATGAACAACCAAGCCTGTATTTATAAATGAAGATGATGAAATATCTCCCTGAAAATTCGGCAGAAGGATCTCCAAAACTGTATGGACCCGTAAGAGGGATCGCATGGCTCAAATCCCAAAGAATAGGGTTCGGTTCTAATCCATCTTTTGGTAAAATTTGGGTGTTCGATCTCTAAGGTAGCTTCCCCATGTCGAAACATGCTTAGGCTCCAATTATCATGCCAATTGGATTAATATAACCTGAGTTATTGCTCGATCTTTACTTCAATATGGATTGCCTTCTAATTTTAGCCGACCCCTATTGAGAGAAGAGGGATGATCCCTCTTGCTCCATCCTTTTAAGGTGCAATCCCTAGGGTAGGTTCCCCACATCTTGCTTCCAAAATTTCATATGCATAGGACTTGTGGATATTGAGATATTAAATGTTTTCTATTGAACTGCACTTGCTTCCTGAAACATACCAATCCTTATGATGGAGGTTAATTATAGTCGATCCCTCCTACATGTTTAGCCATATTCCACACTTCGAACATTCTGCATTGCATATCTCTCAATTCCATTCCATCATGGCTCATATTACCACTTGTACTTTACTAATGGAACACACAATCATTGTCCTGCACTTACTGGCCTTCATGACAGTCGAATCTAACTTGTCCAATTAGTTCGCTAGCTCAAAACACCGAATAACACTTGCTCCCCAAAGTACTCCTTGTGCTGAACATGACGTGCTTTGAATCGAAGCAGATTACAATCGTTAGAAAGAAATCCATCCAGCTTTCTGAATAGTCGCTATCCTTCCGTCGAATCATTTTCCCAAAGCACTGTATCTCTCTTTGATCGTCATAACGTTTGGTTGATTCCCAATATTATAAATCTAGGATTATATTCCGTCGGCTGATAGTTTGGTCAGGTTCTACGAGGCTAGTAAGGTTAGGCTATCTGATCCAGTCTCGAACTTGAAAACTTAAGTTTGAATTCAGTTTCCGTTGATTTTAAAAATTGAACTTTAGAATATACACATGCACATTCAAGTACACATTCTGGTTGTTGGCTCTCGGACACGTTTGCATGCTCATGGGTCGTCGCCAATTTCCATTGAGTTAAATGTGATTTCATTGCATTTTGTGTATATGTTCTTTGCATAAATTTCATGCCCATGTTTACATGTACAAAAGCCCATAGTCGATCCCTTCTTTTCTTCTGTTTTTTAAGACTTATAGGGAACGACATTCTCCTAGCTGATCCCTCCCTCCTTTTTCTATTACACTTATAGGGATCGGCATTCTCCTAGCCGATCCATCCCTCCTTTGTTTTGACCTTGTAGAGAATGAAGACGTGGGCCGAACCCTTGTCCTCGTATATAAGCTGGCACTTTTTCCTTTCAACTTTCACTTGTTCATCTCCTCCTTATTAATTTTTACTTTCCTACTTCCTTAAAGCTCAGTCCCGAACCCTCCCTAGTCAATTTGAAAAACTCAACCCCTTCCTTTCGAATCAAACACCATCTTCATCCATAAACTTGCCTTCCTATTTCGATTTAAATCATCATTTCATCTTTAATTTGAATTGTAATCCAATACTTCTCCTCAAATAGCTCATTCTTCATATACTTAGGTAGGTTTGCTCGCCTTTAATCTTTGATCTTATAATGAGAGATGGGTTTTATTATGTTGGTGGATGGTTGGAGTTCACCATGGTGGAGAGGTGATGGCCGAAGTTGTTTAGGGGAGGCAAGACGTATGATGGAGTAGGGTTCGGCAAAGTAGGAAAGAGGAGTAAGAAAGGAGCGTAGGACAAGGGAGACGTTGGGATTGGTCAGAATATTTGAGGGAATGCATGAGAATGCTGAAGGAAAGGGATCAGTTATTCGTAGCTTGCATGGAGGGGTCGGTAGTATGGCAAAGGAAAGGGATCGGGGTTCTGTTGGTGTGTTATAGATGGAGGGATCGGTCATTATCAGGGAAAGGGATTGGCATGAATAATTTGGAGAGAGGGATCGTGTTTGTGCCAAAAATGGGCACAACACTCTTCGGAAGTTTTTGAAGAGATAAAAATGAAGAAATCAAATGGAAAAAGAGGATTATCTAACAAAAAATCCAAAAACAGATATGAAAATAATAAAAATGCACAGAAACACAAGAATTTAGAGTGGTTCGGCGTATTGCCTACGTCCACTATGAAATTGATCACTTTATTGATGTTTCTTTGATGGTTACAATTGATTGCAGCGGATTACAGCAAATGAAAGCTATGAAATTCGAGTACAACAACAGTAATGGAGTATGGAATTAAATCCGGTAGAGTCTGGGCGTTGGAGCATCAGAAGATCCCTTCTCTGTAGGCCCTGGGGCTCTATTTATAGGCGTAGGAGGATGATATTTCGCCCAGATCTCGGGAGACTTCTTCTAGCATGTGAGCGGGCCCATGCGACCGAGCCCATGAAATTTCGGCTCAATCCGTGATCGATACGAACGAATTTCGTATCGATCAAGTTCTCGTCCAATGGAGTCTAAACTTGGTGTGAACATTCTTTAGCATGTACGTAAGCTCCTGTGAAAATTTGGTTGTATTTGGAGTTGTAGATCGCGAGATATGATCGATACGAATTGGTGTTACTCGGCAGGCTGTTTCGTTCGAATCGATTGTTTCGACTCGATCATCTCGAATCGATGGTACCATTTGATCAGGTGGTGACGTGGCGAGCACTCTTCGGATCGATCCAGCTTCAACGCCGAGTTGACCGAGTCGACCCTTTAAACTTCACCTCGTTCATATCGATGAAAGTGGTGTAATTCAAATCGATGGGATGGTCCAGCTCGCATCGATGAAAGTGGTGTAGTTCGCATCGATGGAGGTTGGCTTGTTCGTATTGATGGAGGTTGGCTTGTTCGTATTGATGGAGGTTGGCTTGTTCGTATCGATAAAAGCGCTCCAACTTGATGGATACGAACAGTGATCCTTTGATGGATACGAACAGTGTGAGTCGATGGATTCGAACAAAGGTTCGTTGATGGATGCAAAGTAGATATTGGTCGATCGATACGAAGTGCACTACCTGTTGATGGATATGAAACCGATTGATACGAACTTGGGCTTGACGGTGGATACGAAGTCGATCGATTCGAACTGTGGCTTGATGATGGATATGAAGTCGATCGATTCGAATAGTGGCTTGCCGATGGATACGAAGTCGATCGATTCGAACTGTAGCTTAGTGATGGATACGAAGTTGAGGCTGTTTTCATCCAACTTGCATCGATCATAACTGGAGCATATGAACTCGGATTGACTTGAAATTTGGAATGATGACTTCCATGGCTTCGCTCGTCGTGTCTTGTCAATTGTAGCTTGATCCGAACTCGAACAAAATTCGTCGATATCCATAGTGAGCCTGCGCATAACCGATCTCCAAGACGAACCGTCATTGGTTTCTAGTCAAGTTCTTGGTGTCACGGCCTTGCCAAAAGGAGGGATAACATTTGCCCCCCCAAAGTACGTCTTGTGGAAACATGATGTGCTTTGAAATGCTGCAATATTCATTCTGAACAGTTATCGCCTTTTTGTTGAAAGTTGTAATCTTTGACCGATTTCCCCTGTAATGTGAACCGTTGATTGTCAATTGTTGTACCCTGTATTGTTGTAACTGATTATTGTTTGATTGTGATTAGCTGTTTGTTGTTGTAATCATTATCAGATAAGTATCCAATTCCTGTGGATGTTAAAAATTGAATATTAGTCCGACATATATGCATATATGTTAATCTGACTCTCGTTGACGTTGCACGTTCACGAGTCGTTGTCAGTTCTTTGTATCGAATCCCTTATCGATCCTCTCCTGAACCGATGTGAAATTCGAGTTACAACAACGATGGATGGTTTTTTTTGAATGTTCCTTCGTGTCGATCCTCTCCTGAATCGATGTAAAAGGTTGAAACATTGTCTTCACTTCGATACACATCGCATTGATGGTTACGAAATGAACAGTTCGCATCGATGGATATGAGCTTCGATGGATACGAAACGATCGTTCGTATTGATGATTACGAACTTCGATGGACTCCATTACAGTGGTCTTCATTTTCAAATCGATGTGGGTCACAAAGATGGATACGAAATATGCATTCGTATCGATAAATACTGGCCTCCGGAAGCTGTGATTTGATGGATTCGAACTGCACAGTTCATATCATTGCACTGGGGATGGAGTTGAAAATGATCGATACGAACAATGGCTTCGTATCGATGGATTTGGGTGACTCAGAAAAGCCTCTTTTGGCAATTTCGTTTCGATAAAGGCTTGAGTTGATGGATTCAAATAGCTCGTTCGAATCGATTCTATGGTGACACATTGTAACCGGTCGAGTTTACCGGGAGGCGAATCGTTTCCCCCTTTCACACTCGAGTCCATATAAATACTTTTTGGACTTAGAAGCTTTTTCATCATTCACCACTTTTGCTTTCTGCCTTCGTATCGCTCCAGAGACTTGGAAAAGAAAAACCACTTGCCTTCGAATCGAACCAAACTTTCAATTATTCGAATCAACTGTCAGATTTAGGTAATCCACTAAACGAATCCAACGTGTAAACGATGAGACTCGATCTTTAACGTCAAATCATCCAGAGTCATGGTCGATCCCCGCGTAGTTGATGTTGGATTTGGGTTTGAGTGAGGTTGAGGAAAGCCATGGCGTTTATGCCATTTGGGGAAGAAGAAGTAAGGATGGATACGAAATAGTTAGTGGGCAGTTTTTTGGCCTTAATCTCGTATCGATTGAGGAAGAAAATTTCTTGCTTTGTATCGATCCCGATGGAAAATCTTGTACCGTTATCTTGGCTTGGGTTTCGTATCGATCATGGAACAGTTATTTATCATTAGATGCTTTGAAACGATACTGATCGATATGAAATGGGAGTTGAATGATCGATACGAAGTAGATGTTTTCTGATCGATACGAAACTACTGAGCTCCAATCGATTCGAAGCATTGGTCCTACCGAGCGATACGAGAACACAGGCCGCGATCGATACGAAATGAGGGAGTCGAATTGATATGATCTGACTTTAAGGCGATCGATTCGAACTTGTTTCCTCAGGTCATCGATACGAAATTACTAAACATATGACTTCGATGAGCTTCATTCTTGCATATTTGAACTTAACTGTTAAACTGTATATTTGACTGCCCTCCGAAGCTCGCCGATGGAACTGTAACTTAACAAAATTATAACGAACTTTAACTTGGATCGGTTGCCAGTATCTGGATGGCACGGTTGTGACAGTCAGCGATGACGGTCATTCCGACTGAATTTCGAAGTCTTATCGTTTACATGTTTTCTTTAACTCTACCCAAATTTTCAAGTGATATATAACACTGCACTGCACAACACATTCACACATTTCACACTAGGGAATGCATGGGCTTATTATCATCTAATGATGGTTTCTCATGAGCTAGTTAGTAATGGAATCTTCAAGCTCACAGCAACCGAAAGATCAGTGTTTAATTCCTCCGATAATCGAGATACCGGCCATCGAGGTCGAAGTCATAGATCCAGCTCCGGATGAGTTTCCAGGCGCCCGGTTCATTTGCAGTCCACAAGACTTTATGCCGTCCGGTATCTCCGAAGATATGCTGGGACGGATTTGCTTAAGACATGGCTTGTCGCTTGACGACGTACTACTGCTAGGGCCAAATGATAGACCGCATGCTCCCCTGGAGGGTTTTACTGCTTTCAATCATCATGCTTGCTCAGCGGGGACACTTCCCCCATTTAATCAGTATATAAGGGAAATGCTGTCATTCCTTGGAATCGCTCCATCCCAGCTACACCCCAATGGATACGCCTTGTTGAATATCACTTTCATTGTTTTTATGCAAATTCTCTTTCGACCACCAAAGCCGATCGAGATTAGATATCTCTTCAACATTAAGAGCCGCGGAGATAGCCCTTCTTTCACATTCTTGGAAGCGGTTAGGAACTGCCAAACAGTAACGGGGTCCTGGGGAAGGCTAAGTTACTTTAAAACAGAATGGTTCTACATTCGATGCCCCTCTGGATTCGCTAGGCGATGGTTGGATAGACGTAAGCATTACAGTCTTTCTCATGAATTATCGAGATAATAATAATAGTTCTCAAAACTAACATACTTCTCTTCTTTTATAGCCGCAATCTCACGACCTAATGGTGGGTATTTCAGAGAGTTAGTTCGGATCCTCCAAGTAGTTCCGGGTGAAGGAGGAACATTGACTTGGTTCTAACCGATAGAAACTTGAGAATTGTCGGGCTGATTGAACGGAAGCAAAGCATAAGGCTGGAAGGGACACTTAGAGCGGTCTCGAAGAAGCGGGTGAAACGCAAAGCGTCCGACGTCGTAATAGCTGAAGGGGTTGATCCGGAGAGAACACCCACTGACGATGAACTCATAGCTGGGCCTTCTGGCAGTTTTCAGGACTCATGAGGAAGGAGAAAAGGCAAGACAGTTGCTCATAAGCGTTCTAAATCCATGAGATTGAAATACGTGGTTGTGTCTTTGCCTGTTCCTGGAATTAGAATTTCGGAGGCTCCTCCCCCGCAAGTAGAGAATCCTTTCGAAGGGCTTACTGATATTCCGATCCCGGATTATGTGTCGCTTCAACATGACACCGGGTTGGAGGAGCTTGACAACGCTCTTCATCTGAGCGAGTCGCTTGCTATAAGTGCGGCCGACATTACCGGTTGGTCGGGGGGTTGCACATACATACACTTCATGGCACTGCACGATTTCCTAATCGTAAATTGTCCAACTCAAGTGATCGCTAACTTTCCTTTCGTTTCTCGCTTTCAGGTACGATGTCCGGGAGAGGATCAATGCTTGGGAGCCTTCGCTCGGCCCGAAAGTCTTCTTCTTATTATGAGCCCCGCGGGAGGGATTCAGACAGAGACCGCGATCGCGGGTACTCCAATCAGGACAGATACGAACGGGATAGGGATAGAGACTATAGACACCAATCTAGGTCCCGTTCTCCACCTCTTAGAATTCCATCTCCACCTCCTGTTCAGACTTCATATCCACCAGAGCCTCTGCGTCACAGACCGTCTTCTCACACTTCTAGGCCCGAAACCCATCTCCAGAGAGTCAAAACCGTGGCCCCCATAATTGCAGAGCAGGTCACAACTGAGCCCACAGGGGAAGGGGCTATCAAAATCGCTCAGCTAAGGAAAGAATTCTCGAAGATTTGCTTCGACGGCTACATCTTCCCCCCTCACTTGAAGAGAATTCCTTCAGAGGCTGAAAATACAATGCATGACTACATTCATGACATTTATGCCCAATATAGGGAGTGGATGAAGGCTGCAGAAAAAGCTTCCAAGGTGGCCTTTGAGCGAGCCAAAGCGATTGAGAAGATGGAGTCCGAACTTGCTCAAAAGGATCGAATCATCCAGGTGCTCAATACCAAGGCCGAGTCTTCTCGAAAATCTAAAGTTGAGGCTACCAAAAAAGCTGATGAAGCGAATGTGGCGATAGAGAGATTGAGGCAGACTCACGTTGCGTTAGTGGAGGAGATGGACCACTGAAATACTACGGTCACCGCCGAATGGGATGCAGTGGTTAAGGAACTCAACGAGCTTAAAGCCAAATTTGCTGAAATTACCAAGGAAAGGGATGATGCGAACAGCGCAGCCCAGGAGGCGTGCGAACAGGCTATCTTGCTCCGGGGTGAACGGGATGCGGCCGTGGCCAAGGTTCGCGAGGTGGAGAACAAGGTTGAGGAGGAGGTGAAATCGGCCGAGTCCAGGCTAGAAGCCGACATTGAAGACCTTCTCGTTGTTTATAACGCTAACGTGCTGAGGCACAGGGGTCTAGCCTGGCTCGATGATTACCCGGCACATTTATACAACGCATGGGGCCGATTGGTTGAGGAGGAGAAGGCGGTGCATCTGGGTGAGTCTATTGATGAGTTTGAGCTCGAGAATCGTCTGCTGAATGAAGATGAAAAGAAGATTCTCCACGAGTCAATGATTTCTTATGAGAAGGAGAGACTCGCCACCCAGCACTTGGAAGTAGGAGAAGGTTCAGGGGTTGAACACCACGATGCAAGTCTTGAAATTCCAGCATCAACCCAGCCCGAATCCATGCCCGTGGTTGATCTCCAAGCTGTTCCTGCCTACAATCCGGATCAACCGCAGATGTCTCCGGCTACAGAGCAAGTTGCCGAAGCCGTTCAGCCGTCTATAAGCCAAACTGAGGAAGGTATTCTGAACATTCCACATATTTGTCCTAAGTCGGAATCGTCACTCGAATTAAGTTCTAACGGTTCTCTTATTTTTTTGTCCAGTGATCGATGTTGCACCGGTCGCGCCTCCTGTCACTCAAGAATCACATCATATGCAGGAGGCTATCGCTACCGAAGCAACCACTGTAACTACAACTGCCCTACTTGACGAAATGCAGGGAAGCACGCTTGTTTTTGATGAGTAGATGATGGAGGAACTCTTTCGTCGTCGTAGCGATCCTTTTGCCGACCTGCCATTTTTTATGGGTGGAAGCGCTCCCGCTACAAGCTCTTCAATGCCAACCACCGATGCTCCTAGCGAGGCCCAAGCGATTCACGAGGAAGAAATAATGGCCGAGATCGACGCTGAGATGGAAGCAGTGACTCATGGTGGCAGTTTTGGAGGTGGAATGGCGGCACCTGGTCTAGCTCCGCTTAGAATGGTATCACCTGGTGGTACAGTCACTGACACCAATGTGTTCATTCCGCCTCCTATAGTTGATCATGTTCCTCCTACTCCGCTTGCAGGTAGTATCCCTATTCATTCGTGCTTGGAGGAGGACGTCGAGATCGTGCCCCCGCCTGGAGACCGACCACTGAAAAGTAAAGGCACGAAGAGGAAAGGTAGTGGCAGCTCCAGTGGGTTTACACCGAGGAAGAAGCCGGGAGAGAAGAAGAAATAGATAAGCTTCTTTGGTTCACTATGAGCAGATAGGGATTTGTTTTTTGGTTTTCCTTTTGTAGGTCGTGTATAGATGTGGGTTCGGCCCTTGCTAGTAGGAATTTTTTGGAACAAACTTGTACATGAATTTCTTTCACAAATAGTAGAAATGAAACTCTTCTTTTTTGGCTTCTTCTCAGTCATTGTGTGCTTGCTTAAGTGTTTCAAAGTGCACTTGTGAAGTTTCAGCTTCCGAGTCAAGTTTGTTTTTGTTCGCCACGTTCGGAAACTGCGGACACGGTTCATGACCGCGAAGCGAATTGAATCCTGACGTCGCACTGCCTCAGTCAATGGTTGATACTTAAGTTCTGCCCCCCAGTCTTGGGGATGAGTCGTAGAGCATCAGTTAGCGGTTGCATCTCATTTATAACACGTTGAGTCTAGTGCCACTGAAAAGATGTTTGAGACAGGTGGAGATTGGGTGGTTCAACCACACTTGCTTGATTTTCGATGATCATATCTGCACTCCGGGTATTTTCATTTGTTTACTGGCGGTTGGTTACGCCAATTTAGATTTTAACTATATGTCCGCGCTCTAGGGACTCGGAGTCGAGATTCATACTCCAACTCGCACTCTGGGAGTTCGGAGTTGGTATTTATACTCCAATTTGCGCTCTAGGAATTTGGAGTTGATGTTTATACTCCGTTTCGCACTCTGGGAATCTGGAGTTGGCGTTTATACTCCAATTCGCACTCTGGGAATTTGGAGTTAATGTTTATACTCCGACTCACACTCTGGGAGTTCGGAGTTGGTGAACAGATGGTCAGTCACATCTGCTGTATGTTTTTGGATTTCGCTCGCACTCTGGGAACGAAAGGTGTATCAGGATCGTGGATGGTCGGATCACATCCACCCTGAGTTAACAAGTGAGGTCGTTAGATGGACGGGTCCACCCTCCTCAAACTTGGTTCAGATACGGACATAGTCGTTAGGTGGACGGAAACACCCTCTTCGTAGACGTATCTTTATACTCCAGTTCACACTCTGGGAATCTGGAGTTAAGTGAAGGATTGTCGTGTATCAATCCTTTTTTGACTTTGGTGTGATGGCTTGTCCCCGAGCTCGGGTTTCACTTAGCGAATGACCGGTTGCATCACAGTCACTCCCTATTTGAATAAATCCCACCGTATGGTGAAACTTAGCTCTCCATGCATGGTGATGATCATATGAAGTATTTCAAGTAAATCACAGCTCTGGCTCGTAGAGATTGCATTTTATTGTTGAAACAAGAAAATATGGCAAAGTCAGCTGCCTTATTACAAATTCTAATTTCGAAATGCAGAAACAAATTGCAAATGGAAAATAAACTAAGTGAATAAACATAGCATGCTATGTGTAGTAACGACGAAGACTCTCGTTGTTCCAGGCTCTTGGCAGAGTAAGACCGTCGATGGTCGATAATTTGAATATGCCATCTCCGAGCCTTTGTTCATTAACATACGGTCCTTCCCATGTTGGCTTCATATGCGAAGGAACCGGATAAATTCTTTTCAGGACGACATCGCCGAGTTCAAAGGTTCGCGGGCGGACCTTGGCGTTGTACAATCGGGCGACTCGACATTGATACGCGGCTGCCCTCAAATCAGCTTCCTCACGCTTCTAATCTAGTAAACCGAGAGATTCAGCAAGTAATATAGCATTTGTCTTCGGATCATAGTATGTCACACGATGAGAAGGTACTTCTAGCTCGAATGGAATAACAGCTCTGAACCATAAGAGAGAGAGAATGGAGTGTGACCGGCCACGGACTTGTGGGTTGTTCGGTAAGTCCATAAAGCCATAGGAAGTTCATCGACCCACTTGCCCCCGACCTTTTCCAGTCGTTTTTTCAGAATGGACTTTATAACTTTATTGACCGCTTCGACCTGTCCGTTCGCCTAAGGGTGTGAAACTGCAGAGAATTTCTTTCGAATGTGAAACCGTTTGCAGAAATATTTAAATTCAACGCTGTCGAATTGGGTTCCGTTGTTAGTAATAATGGTGTGTGGGAGACCGAATCGACATATAATGTTGCAGACTACAAAGTTGATCACTTTTTTCGTTGTTATGGTAGCAAGAGGTTCAGCTTCAGCCCACTTTGTAAAGTAATCAACTGCTACGATGGCGTACTTCGCACCACCTTTTGCTAGAGGTGGAGTACCAATGATGTCGATGCCCCATATTGCAAACGGGCATGGGCTGACCATTTGCGTTATCTCGATAGGTGGGGCTCTAGGAATTCGAGCATGCTTTTGACATTTATCATACTTCTTTGCATAATCTGACAAGTCGTGATTCACAGTCGGCCAATAATACCCATATCGAAGTATTTTCTTGGCTAGTGCTTGCCCCCGGGTGTGATCGCCACATTCTCCCTCGTCTCCATCGTGTAATACTCGTTTAATTTTATCGTGAGCGATACACCGGAGTAAAGGAACAGAGTACCCTCTTCTGTACATGACTCCATTCTGGATGGTGAATCGTGAGGCCTTCCGAAGGACTTGTCTCTTTTCACTCCTGCGCTCCGGCAGGGTTCTGTGCTCAAGGTAGTTTCTGAATGGAGTCATCCATGACTCCTTATCGGGAACGGTTTCACATACCCAATCTATTTCTTCCCGGTCAATGCTTGGGGAAGTTAACGTCTCTACGGGAACGAGTCCCATTTTCTGAGCTTCACCTGTGCTGGCTAACTTCGCTAATGAATCGGCTTTCTGATTGCGTTCTCGAGGTATACAATAAATGACATAATAATCAAACTGATCCAGTATTTCCTGAACTCGAGCTAAGTAGGCAGCCAGCCTTCGATCTCTCGCTTGATATTCTCCTCGAACTTGACACACAACTAATTGTGAATCACAATAAATTTCCACAGCGATAATTCTCAAATCTCTGGCAAGTTTTAGTCCAGCTAAGAGGACTTCATATTCAGCTTCATTATTGGTTGCATGAAAATCGAACTTCAAAGCATAACATATAGATCGGCTTTCGGGGGTTTCAAGTACAACACCAGCGCCCGAACACCGGTCGTTTGATGCACCATCAGTGTACAGCTTCCAGACGTATTCGGGAGATTCACTGGTTTCGGGCAAGTCCTCTGGAATGGTAAATTTAGCTAGGAAATCGGCTAGAACTTGTCCTTTAATGGCTCGCCTTGGAGTATAAGTAATATCAAACTGGCTCAGTTCGATGTTCCACTTGAGTAACCTACCAGACGTCTCAGGCCACGTAAGGACCTGTCGTAACGGCTGGTCAGTGTAAACAATAATAGGACGTGCCTGGAAATATGGATGGAGCTTCCTTGATGTAATAACAAGGCAATAAGCCAACTTCTCTAGTTTCGGATAATTCCTCTCAGCTCCAGTCAATCGTTTGCTGATGTAGTATACTGGCTTCTGTATCCTGTCTTCTTCTCGAATTAAGGCAGCGCTGATAGCGTTTTCTGATATCGCCAAGTAAACGTACAACTTCTCGTGATCAATAGGCTTTGACAGGATATGTGGTGTGGATAGATGCTGAATTAGTGCTTGGAAAGCGCCCTCACACTCCGTGGTCCATTCAAAGTTCTGTTTTCCTTTTCGGATCAGATCGAAGAAGGGAATGCATTTGTCAGTGGACTTTGAAATGAACCTGCGCAGTGCTGCTACTTTCCCATTAAGACTCTGGACTTGCTTTATAGTTTTTGGAGTTTCAAGATTTCGGATTGCCCAGATCTTTTCAGAATTAGCTTCAATCCCTCGAGCATTGACGATAAACCCAAGGAATTTTCCGGATGCGACTCCAAAATGACATTTCAGTGGGTTGAGCTTCATTCTGTATTCTCGAAGTATGTTGAACATAGTTTCCAGGTCTTTAATATGGTCAGTGGAAAATCGTGACTTCACAAGCATGTCGTCTACATATACTTTCATGGTTTTCTCGATTTGATTGGCAAACATCTGATTGACCAATCGTTGATAGGTAGCCCCGGCATTCTTGAGTCCGAATGGCATAACTTTGTAGCAATAAAGTCCTAGATTAGTTACGAAGCTGGTATGTTCTTGATCAGGTAAATACATTGGTATCTGATTATAGCCAGAGTATGCATCCATGAAGGATAAGAGTTCGTGTCCAGCTATCGAGTCTACGAGCTGATCAATTCTGGGAAGCGGGAAACTATCTTTAGGACATGCTTTATTTAGATCGGAGTAATCGACACATGTTCTCCATTTTTCGTTTGATTTTCGAACAAGCACGGGATTCGACACCCATTCGGGATATAGTGCATCTCGAATGAACCTGTTTGTTTTAAGCTTTTCTACCTCTTCTTTAAGGGCAGCAGATCTCTCTGGATCCATACCACGCCTTTTCTATTTGACCGGGACATGCCGTGGGTCAATATTCAAGGTGTGGCTTGCGATGTCTGGCGAGATCCCACTCATGGCAGAATGCGTCCAGGCGAATACGTCAAGATTCGCCCGTAGAAATTCAACCAATTCCTCTTGAATTTGCTGGCTTAGCTGAGAGCCAATCTTTATCATCTTTGAATCATCATCATTGTCAATTGGGACATCGATTGTCAGTTCGGCCGGGGATGCTTGACTTTCTTTAGATTCTCCTTCATCTTCAGCTTCTCTTGGGTCAAGATCCCTTTGGAATTAGCTGGGGTACTCGGGCCTAGGCCCAGACATTAATTGTCAATTATCAGCAAAACGGACGCAGAGAGATTCCTCTACACCCTTTCCTTTCTCCTTTCGTTGCGCCTCCTACAGCTCGGCAATGTAACAGGCTCTCCCAGCAGCCTGATCTCCTTGAATGATTCCCACTCCATGATCAGTGGGGAACTTCAAAGTCAAACACCACGGGGCAATGGCTGCCCTGAATTCAGCGAGTGCCAGTCGGCCTAAGAAAGCATTATAAGGGGAGTCTATGTCCAACACAACGAACTGTAATATCCGGACTCTCCGGCGTTCTCCAACTCCCAACTCCACTGGTAGTTCTACTACTCCGGTAGGTATTGTAGCCCTCCCATTGAAACCATGGATTCGAGATTGGAAAGGTTTTAAATCTTTGGCTTCCATTTTCATTTGGTTGTAAGCTCGTTTAAACAAAATATTCACAGAACATCCACTGTCAACTAAGATCCTCTTCATCCAAGCAGGACCTACTTGAGCTGAGATGACCAGTGGATCGATAGTGGGGACTTCAACTTTATCAGCATCTCTGCTTCTGAATACGATGTCATCTGTCATTGTCTTCTGTTGTTCGGCCGGAGCCCCCTCATCAAAACTACTATACCACTTGAAGTCCGCATGTCTTATAGAGCTGGCATACGACTCCATTTCCTTCTAGCTTCGGTCTGTTGGATGATGACCACCACTTATTGTATTAATAACCAATCTCCCGCCAGTACGAGCGGGTTCCTCCTGCCTTTTCTGGTTTGGTGCACGATTCTGATTTGATGGGCCTGCACCTCCTGACTGCGGCGCCCGCACATACTGATCTAACTTCCGTTCACGTATCAACTTTTCAATGAGATCTTGTAAATGACGACACTCATTTGTATTATGGCCATAACTTTCGTGGAATCTACAAAACTTCCCTATTTGGACCTATCTTTCTGTTGACGGCTTCGGGGAAGGTTTCTTGTATTGCATGGTATTACAGGTCTGCAAATACACATTCTCCAGCGATGTATTCAATGGAGTATAATTGTCGAACATGGGAGCTCTATGCCTTGGACCACGATTCTGATCTCGTTTTTTGCCTTGATTTCCACTGTCTCTCTGCCGGTTCTGTTTGTTTTGAATATTCAACTGAACTTTTTCGAAACTCTCCCTGGATTGTTTAACTGCAATGTTACTCTGAATTCCTTCCATGCTGGGCCCATTGTCATCCTGCTTCTTAGACTGTTTCGCATCCTCCCTTCTCAAGAATTGGGCTGCCTTGGAATAGAAATGGTCCAATGACGGAGGAGGCTTCCCAGCTAACCAATTTTCGAACTTGGAATCAGGGTCAATCCCCTTAGTCAATGCCATCAGGATAGAGATGTCATTGGGATTGCTTATCTCTGCGCACGCAGCATGAAATTGCTCCAAGTATTGTCTAAGTGTCTCTCCGGGAGCTTGAGTGACACTAGATAGAGTATTAACATCTTTAGGTCTTGCTACATGCATACGGAACTGTTCAACAAACTTGGTGGCCATTTGGTCGAAATTAGAGATGGATCGTGGTGGCAAACGAGTAAACCACATAGTTGCAATGCCCCCCAAGGAAATGGGGAAACTACGGCATTTAACTGCATCATCATCTCTTGCTGCATTCATCAGCCATTCATACTTCAGGATGTGTTGATTTGGATCAGAATTCCCTTCATAGACTGGCAAAGTTGGCATCCTGAAGCGTCGAGGTGGTTTAGCATATAATATGTCATCAGTGAAAGGGGTATGACTCCGGGAAATCCCCCAGTCATCATTAGTGAGACCCTGACTTTCACGGATCATCTGACGAATCATCGTCGGTATATCCGGCATCTAGATATTTGGAGCATGCTGTGCCAAGGTGTGGTCGGGTTCCACAGCGCGAGTCTGGACGGGACGCGGTCGACGGTCCATGCCTCGCCTCCTTGGTTCAAAGTTTTCAGGGACATAAGGTTCTGGAGTATGTTCTCGTTGGTTACGATGCGGATCAGCTTGATTCCTAGCATCAACTCCTTGTTCGGTAGTGGTGGTAGTAGCAAGGTTGCATGTGATATGGTAAGGAGAAGCACCCCCTCGGGATGAGGGTCCGGTCTGATGACTGGTGGATGGTCCAGTCCTTGGTTGTCCAAGATTCAAAGCAGGTTGGTGTCCTGTGGCCTGGGTATAGCTTACATCCAGCCGTGGGCGTGTGGATCGGTGATGATCATCAGATGAGGCTGAACTCTCCTTGGAAGAGTAAGAAGCCTGATCCCTTCTGGATCTTCTGCGCCTTTGGCGATTCAGCTGGTCGGTCAACTCTGTGTTGGCGCGCAGTTGTTCAGTAAGCTGTTGCCGACTCTGGGTCAACTCTTGAAGCAACATCTGAAACTCTTGTCTGGTGACCGGGCCCGATGGATCTGAAGGTCCGGCAGCATCTTGGTTGGAAGGAGGCAACTATATGGGATTCTGTCTATCCCGTCCTTCCTGATCAGTAGCTGTAGAAGCAGTCCGTGTGCTTACCATGATGAATTGACGAAGTCCTTTCCTAGATCTGATGAAAATCTGAATAGGATGGAAGGGCTTCATGGCTTGAGATCTGGATCTTCTTCATGGATTTATGCAATCCAGTATCGATAGCAGATCCAAAGAGTAGGAGAAAAATTGGGTTTTTTCTCAATGAAAGCACCAAAGTGTTTGTACCAAAAATGGGCACAACACTCTTCGGAAGTTTTTGAAGAGATAAAAATGAAGAAATCAAATGGAAAAAGAGGATTATCTAACAAAAACTCCAAAAATAGATATGAAAATAATAAAAACGCACAGAATAACAAGAATTTAGAGTGGTTCGGCGTATTGCCTACGTCCACTATGAAATTGATTACTTTATTGATGTTTCTTTGATGATTACAATTGATTGCAGCGGATTACAGCGAATGAAAGCTATGAAATTCGAGTACAACAGAGGTAATGGAGTATGGAATTAAATCCGGCAGAGTCTGGGCATTGGAGCGTCAAAAGATCCCTTCTCTATAGGCCCCGTGGCTCTATTTATAGGCGTAGGAGGTTGATATTTCGCCCAGATCTCGGGAGACTTCTTCTGGCACGTGAGCGGGCCCACGCGATCGAGCCCATGAAATTTCGGCTCGATCCGTGATCGATACGAACGAATTTCGTATCGATCAAGATCTCGTCCAATGGAGTCGAAACTTGGTGTGAACATTCTTTAGCATGTACGTAAGCTCCTGTGAAAATTTGATTGTATTTGGACTTGTAGATTGCGAGATATGATCGATACGAATTGGTGTTACTCGCCAGGCTGTTTCGTTCGAATCGATTGTTTCGATTCGATCATTTCGAATCGATGGTACCATGTGATCAGGTGGTGACGTGACGAGCACTCTTCGGATCGATCCACCTTCTATGCCGAGTTGACCGAGTCGACCTTTTAAACTTCGCCTCGTTCGTATCGATGAAAGTGGTGTAATTTGAATCCATGGGGATGGTCCAGCTCGCATCGATGAAAGTGGTGTAGTTCGCATCGATGAAAGTGGTGTAGTTCGCATCGATGGAGGTTGGCTTGTTCGTATCGATAAAAGCGCTCCAACTTGATGGATACGAACAGTGATCCTCTGATGGATACGAACAGTGTGAGTCGATGGATTCGAACAAAGATTCGTTGATGGATGCGAAGTAGATATTGGTCGATCAATACGAAGTGCACTACCTGTTGATGGATACGAAACCGATCGATACGAACTAGGGCTTGACGATGGATACGAAGTCGATCGATTCGAACTGTGGCTTGACGATGGATACGAAGTCGATCGATTCGAACAGTGGCTTGTCGATGGATACGAAGTCGACCGATTCGAACTGTGGCTTAGTGATTGATACGAAGTTGAGGCTGTTTTCATCCAACTTGCATCGATCATAACTTGAGCATATGAACTCGGATTGACTTGAAATTTGGAATGCTGACTTCCATGGCTTCGCTCGTCGTGTCTTGTCAATTGTAGCTTGATCCAGACTCGAACAAAATTTGTCGATATCCATAGTGAGCCTGCGCATAACCGATCTCCAAGACGAACCGTCATTGGTTTCTAGTCAAGTTCTTGGTGTCACGGCCTTGCCAAAAGGCGGGATAACAGATTGATTATCTCACTTTGGCATAGGGAACGACATATATAAGGGTCAGCTATTTGTGCATGGCCGATTCTTAGCTTTGAATTGAACTAGAAAACTAATCCATATGCACTTGTTTGAACAAAAAGAAACAATCTCATCCTAATTAAACTTGAACATATGACGATAATGAACAACATGATCTGTATATCCAATATTGAACTTGAAATTGAACGACCAAACTCCTTGGACTTAGAACTTGAATTAAAACTTAGCATATGAACTTTGATATGAATTACATACTTTGATATGTCGATGATCGATTCCAAAGCTTACACAACCGATCAATCTAGTCGCCAGTTGAAACGATCAGCGATGATGGTCACTTTGGTTGGAATCCAAAGTTTCGTCATTTACTTTTGCCTTTTGTTTTGAATTGCTTACTTTTTCACTGCATGACACTGCACCATACTAGCTTCACGAGAGACAGGTAAATTTTTCTAATCTCAATTATCTACTGAGTTTAGTTCATATGGACTCCAGACGTTCAAAGAGTCTAGCTGCAATGTCCTCAGGACCAACTTCAGAACATGGAAACCCTAGAGTCGAATCTAGTTCTGCAACTATATTTGGAAGACTTTCCCTTGATCATCGAACTGAACAACCGGAGTTTTTCGACCCATCAACCGACCTTTTCTATGATGTTCCCGTTCTTGTGGTGAAAGTTGTACGCTAAACCCTCGATGTCATAGAAGGCGCTATATTTTTAGATAATCATACGGATTCTCATGCCTCCAGGATTGGTGAGGCCGCTCTTCGCAGACTATGCTCTAGACACGGGATTCTGTTTGGATATGTTCTGGTTCCTTCGGTGAAAGATAGGGCTCATTTGCCCCGGAGGGGCATACAGCATGCAATAAGTTCATGTGTTGGGCTGGTTGCGTGCCCTTCAATTGTTTTATCCGGAAGATGCTAAAATAGCTCCATCTCAACTACACCCAAATAGCTATGCCTTTCTTCATGGAACTTTCTTGTTATTCATGAACGTTCTGTTCCACCTGCCATCTCCTGAGAATATCAGGTTCATTTATAACTTTAAACGATGGATAGGATGCCTTTCCTACACTTTCCTCTAGCCTTCGCCTAACTGTCAAGTCTTAACTGGCACTTGGAACAAACTCAGCCTCTTTAAACATGAATGATTCTATGTTCGATGTCCGCCTAGCTTTGCGAGGCGATGGTTGGAAGGACGTAAGTGTCGTCTTCACTTTACTCTCAAATTCTTTAGTCCAAGTCATATCCTGAACCAACTAATATTTTGAAAATCTACAGGCGTCCATCCACGTCCAAAGGGCGATGGTTTCTCAAGGGTAATTTTTGCAATTCGTGCCACCCCGGTTGAAGACAGGGACATTAGATCCCTTGTAACCGATGAATGGCCATCTCTGTTTGGGCTGCTGGAAGAAGGTCGCAACATTGGGCTTTCAAGAAGCACTGCATCACCAAGAAATGTTGCAGAACAAGAAGGCGATGCTAATAACCCGGTCATGCCCCTAGTCGAGGGGACTTCGGATGACATCGAAGAGGGTGAAATTAAGGGTGCCAACGTCAACAAGCCTGGTGATGCCAATGCAGGTCTGGGCAATGCGCCCTTGGTCGAACCGTCAAAAGGCGCATAACTTCACATGCCAGAAAGGAGAAGAAAAAAGCTTGCATATAAACTCTGTAGGAGAAAAACTGCTAAAGAGCCTGAGTTTATTATCACTTCTGTCGACGAAGAGTCTTCCTCTCAACATTTAGAAAGCTAGATGGAAGGGTTCTTAAACCTTCCAATCCCTGATGGAATCATGACTTATGACTTCCCTAACATTAGTATTGGAGGACTCAATTCTCCTACCAGAAGTGGTGACGGCATTCTTCCCACCAGTAAAGGGGAGAAAACTCCTATGAGCAAGGCTGCAGCAACTGGTCTGTCGGAGGGACACTAGGACACTCACAATCACATGCAATTCGCCGCATGATTTTCATCTATCTTTTGTTCAATGGTCACTTATATACTTTTGTTTGGTTTGCAAGTGCGATGTCTCGATCTCATGCTTTCGATCGTTTGAGGGGCTCCTCGACGCAGTATGGATCCAACCGCGGTTCAGAATCAGGTAGGCGGAGAGAAAGAGAGATGATGGCCGAGAAAGAAGCCATCGTTTGAGGGAATTTTTATCTTCTAAACATAAGTCCCAGTCTCAATCATCTCATCAGGAAGTTCAGCCTAATCTTCTTATACCTAGTGGCAATCGGACTTCTTTTCATTGTCCTCAAGTTACCGTACCGCCTGAGCAGTATTCTGGTTCATATAGCTCCAGACATCCCATGATCGTAGGTCGAGCAAACGCTCGATCTTCACTTCTGATCAATCTTTGCTGACTGCAGCTCCTGAGGCTTCCACGGTGGAAAAATTGGCCGAACTTAAGGTCAATTTCCCAAAGATTTGCTTTTATGGGCTCAAGTTCCTTCCCTCCATTCATACAGCCCTAGGGAATACTAAAGCGAGTTCCCTTTCATGCGTCAATGACGTTTTTGTGCAACAAGAATCATTCCAACACCTAGCCGAAAAGATCTCCGAGGTGTTTATTGAGAGACAGCGTGAAATCGATCGTCTCAAGTTAGAGACAATCCATGATAAAGATATAATTAAACAACAAGACAATGAGATCTCGGAGTAGACAGTGAAGCTAACCGAAGTAGAAAAAAGTGCAAAAGAAACATCTGAGGCGGTTAGTCGTCTAGAAGCTACCCACAAAATGGAATCAGATGTTGCCTTCAGCTGCAGCGGTGTGCTTGCCTTAGAAAAAGATACCTTGCAAAAGGAAAAAATTATTTTAGCCCGCCGCATTGAGGAGCTTGAAGAACTCCTTAAAAAGGGAGGGAAGAGAAAGTCGAAGCTCGGGAGGAGTCGCAAAAATATTGCGAAGAGGCAGTTGAATCCTAGGGACTGAAATTTAAGCTTGACGAGCAACTCGCTCAAATCGAAGTCCTCAAGAGAGAGGCAAGAGAAGCGGGCCACAATGAGATTAGACAATAGATTGAGGGTCGGTTAGAAGATGCCATGGAAGACGGTTGAAATGAAATTAAGGACATGTTCGATCCCTTGATCATTAAATATAATGCTAAAGTCCTTATCCATCACGATTTGAGTTTTCTTGGAGAGGACTACCTCAAGTCACCTGCCGAATCCTGGGAATACATCATCGAAATGAAAAAAAACTCTCGGTGAAGCTGATTTAGGTGAATAGAAGCTGGTACGAGAGATTCTTTGTGGGGATGAACCTTTTAACCTTGATGCTGCAAGACTCTGATACTTTGACATCCTAGTTCCCTCTGGCAAAGGGAAAAACATTGCTGAGTCTTTGGAGTCCGATCCCAAGGGCACTTCCTCTTCTCAAGTAGTCAGAGAGTCAGTTTCTTTCGGTCTGGGATAGGATCTAAGCTACGATTCGAACAGACCCAGTTATCAATCTAAGGTGCTGACTCCTATTCTAGTGGGGAGCACTCCAGCGACAACTGAGAGTCAGCCGAACGTAGGTATCCCACTTTATTCTCCACTTTTCGAGAGATTTCGTTCTTCATGCCTAATAGTCATGGGCTTATTTTCTTGTTTCCGCAAATCTGCAAGTCTTCCAGGTCCCAGCCAAACTCCAAGAATCGATGTTGCCGTGGAGCAAGCATCGACTCTACTGAGATTCCACTGGCCTCCGACACTCCAGGGCCCAACGCTCAAGTTATCGAAGCACTTGATGATGATGATAAAGCTGAAGACCCACCGTTGCCAGATGAATCAGATGACATTGTGATTACTAACACCATCGAACATACCGATGAGCTGAGCTTAAAAGAGTGCATCGAGAGAGAGGACTTAAAGAAAAAAGCTAAGGCTTAACCCGCTGATGTGGACATCGATGATCCAAATTTCATCCCTTTACAAATCATTCCAACTGGCGGGTTTGTTTCCGAAGAACTCCCTCCTACCTCTGAAAGCTGTCCTACCAAGGGCGGCAAAGGATCAAGGAAAAGGACAGGCTTAGTTTGTATATAGCTTGTATAGCTGTTTTTCTCTTTTGTTGGTCGTGATTGTGCGGGAGCGGCCCCCGTTTTTGAATAAACTTGTATCATAATATTAAAGTTTATTATGTAAATAAAATTTCTTTGTTTTATGTTGAACCTTTATGTAACATCCCTCACCTAGAGGCCCAAAATTAATGGCTACAGATGCTACGGTCATCCATAGTTATTAATCCACGGTGACCAAATACGGTAATGTTAGATACATTGATATAACAGAAACACATTGATATATAAGAAAAATTAAAATCACTAAACAATTTTCACATTCCATTTCAAAACATTCCAAATTCATTACATAATCCCAATACGAGAACCACGATTAGAGAAAATATAATTATTACAACATATGCCAAGAGCAACATATGAAGATGCCCCCTTGGATGATCAGAGTATATGTAACTAGGAAATTAAACAGCTTTGCCTTTACAACAAAACCTAGCAGAATAAAAATAGAAAAGAAATAATAGTAGCTATCCTGCCTTCTACACATCTCCGGAAGCTTATTCATCTAAGTAGAACCTGAAAACCTCAGCTATCAAACTACTCAAAATTAATTGAGTACCCGATAGTTTAAGGGGAAAACAAAAACTTCGTGTCAGACATAAAGCCTGGTATGAATAATAACCTACCATTTCAAACCATTTAGATATCTAGTGAGACCACGCCGCTTAGCGGAATGGGTTTTCGCCTCACTAGTACCTTATCCAAAACTATATAAAAATCATATATTGTGCTCTTGCATCCACAATGGTTAAAACATAACAATTCAAAATATTATGATGAATTGCAAAAAGTAAATCTATTCTGAATTAGCCGTCCCCATTCATTTTGACTATATGTTTCAGTTATAGTTTCTAGGGTAACTATTAACCTATTAGTTTTCATGGGCTTACTAATAACCTGTTTAAAACTTATGGTCTCCCTATCCGGTTTTATAGTTTTCATAGGATCACTAAAAACCTATTGGCCCCTACCAATAACTTCCTTATTCATGGGTTCTCCTTGAACCTATTGGTATCTCCAATAACTTCCCTCTTATCCTAGTCTTCATCAGTTGACTAGGAACCTATTGACTTCTATTAATAACATAATCCGGATATAGTTTTCATGGGTTCACTACAAACCTATTGGCCCCTGCCAATAACTCTTTCTAAACAAAGTTTTCATAGGTTTACTTTGAACCTGTCTATCTAACAACTTCTTTATTCAATATTTAGGCATCTATCTGACCTCCTGGATGCAATTTTACTCATTCATGAGTTAACTCAATTTATATTCACTATTGGGCCAACCTAACTGGTTATTCTGCCCTTTCTCCCCAAAATACAGTTATGGGTCCATTTTAAAGTGAATATGTATATTAGAAGAAGCAAACATAATAATATAATAACACCAACATCTATGGTTTAATATCCTTGAAATCATTTTCATATGAAACATGGTTAATCCCTTTAACCTATTAATTTATTAAGGGAAGCTTCTTCAAAAATTCCATACTTAAAAGTCAATTAAAAACCCCTTTATTTATGCCATGGTTTTTCATTTAATAACAAGATTGGGTTCTTTGTTTTGAAAACTAAGGCTTTCAAAACATTAAACTTTTACTTTCGAAACCATTGAATAACCTCCGTTGAAAGCATTTAAATCTTCTTTTCAAAACACTAAGCATATGCCTTTCGAAACACTTAAATCATTTCTTTCGAAACCATCTAACCATACCAATAACCTTCATATAAAAGAGTTCGGGGAAAACCAATGGCTTTGGAACCATCCTTTCGAAAGCTTAAATCATTTAAGTAAAATATTTGAAGGATAGCTTCGAAACCCCTTTCGAAGCCATTGCCTTCGAAACCATTAACCAATTCGAAAGCTATAGGAAGTGGCTTACTTTATTTATAAAACAAAAGCTACCTTTTGATCTAGTTGATGACTTCAATCCATTCGAAAGGCATAAGGTTGGTAGTAGGGTTTCGATTGGGTTGAAACTACCCTTTCGAAAGCTTTGATTTAAACACAAGGTAGCTCATTCAAAAGTTATCTCTTCGAAATAAAAAGGCGGCAACATTTTCAAAAGCTATTTAAATAGGTTTCGGCCCCTTCGAAAGCATTCTTTTGTAAATAAGGCAAGCACATATCTTTGGAGAGTAAAACAAAGGCTTCGACCCCTTCAAAAGCATTGGTTTCGACACTATGCCTTCCACCTTTCTCCAATCCACTACATACCAACATGTTGATACCTTGTGTATTGGTTTCGGCTTGGTTGGTTTCGACTTAGTTGAGGTGGAAGAGTAGGGTCGAAGGGTGGCTTCCAAAAGTGGGGAAACAACATTTCTGGATAAAGACTGTTTTGATACCCTTTAAAGTAATTGCTTTTTAACTAACTTGCCTATTTGTAAAGAATTAATTGGTTGCCACAAACTTTTCTAATTTTTTCCAAAATAAAACTGCCATAATTACTTCAGATCTAATTAAAATAATTTAGCAAATAAGCCCTTCCTTAAGCAAAACAAATAAAACATTTAAGTCCTCTATTTAAAATAATTTAATTTCCATAGTGAATTACTTAGGAAAATTCCCTAAAAATCCTAGAAATTCATTTTTAATATGTTATCTAACATATATAAATTTCAGGCCCAAATTCTTCATAATATAGCCAAAATTAATTTCTAAACCCAATTATTCATATTTTCCTTTCAAAATTCATAATTACCTTTCCAGAGCTTGGAAAATTACAAAAATTAAATCTCATCTCCAAAATAATGTTTTACATAACATATAAATTCCTCTTGGCATTCGAAACCCAAAATAGACGATTTTAGCCTTAAACCGTATAAAACAATTATCAAACAAATTTGTTTGAATATGTCATTTCTTGAAATCCAAGCATATCATCACCAAAATTCATCATAATGGATTTAAACTTAAACCCGAAAATCATATGATCATAAAAATAAAAATAGTGATGGTTTTGATTATTATTCACCTTGATTAGGATAAGGAATTTGAGATTTGATCCTTGATTAATTCCCCTAGCTTGATTCCTTAGCTTTTGATTTGATTTTCCCCTTTCTCTTCCTTAAATAATGGTCGGCTTTGAGTTTTAAATTTGTGTTTTTTAGTTTTATAAAAATGAACATGTAAAGGAATGGAGATAAGGTTTTAAGAATAATGGGATTATGGGTGCAACTATTACCCATAAGGCCCGTGTTTTATTCTCTTACTAATTAACCTATAAAACCGTCGATAACTAATTCTTCATTTTTAATTAATTAAGCATGCCCTCTAATTGAATTTTTCAAATCTCAATCCCCTTATCACTCTAATATTTACATTATTTTGTTTAATTTATCTAATTAAATCTCCTGAATAATGTTATTAAAAATTAGGGGTATTATAGGCTCCCCTCCTTAAAAAATTTCGTCCTCGAAATTCAGTAAGGACTAAATACTAAACATAGCAATCTTCTATAACAGCTTCTAACAACTATACTAGCCTACCTGACTAGCAACTATCTATATAAAGCTAATATAGAATATACCCTCACAGCAGATCAGGATAAGTTTATCTAATCACTCCTTCTGTCTCCCAAGTACAGTCCTTCTCGTTGTCGCTCCACTGAACTTTCACCAACTTGACTTTCTTGATCCTCAATCTTTTCTCATCTCTAGCCATAACCTGAACTGGTTGTCTAACAAAAGTTAAATTCAGTTCTACTATCAAATCTTCCAACCCTGTCGGAGGAATAGTAGTCTCTGGATCATGCACATACTTGCGAAGATGAGACACATGAAACACATTATGGACACCTGCCATAGTGGTTGGTAACTCTACTATGTATGCAAGCTTCCCGATCCTCTATATAATTTGGAATGGACCAACATATCTCAGTGCCAGTTTCCCCGACTTTCCAAATCGTATCACACCCTTTATCGGTGATACTTATGAAAACCTTATCTCCGACTGAGAATTCTAGGTCTTTACACCTCTTATCTACATAACTCTTCTGTCTGGACTGAGCTTCCTTCATCCTTTCCCGGATTAACTCAATCTTCTCTGTCGCCTCTCTAACCAGATCTGGACCTAAGACTAATCTGTCTCCAGTCTCCAAGCAACACGCTGGTGATTTGCATGGCCTTCCATACAAAGCTTCAAAAGGCGTCATTTCTATACTAGTCTGATAACTATTATTATAGGAAAACTCCACTAAGTGTAGGTGATCTTCCCAAGATCCACCAAAGTCCAATACACAAGCTCCCAATAAATCCTCGAGTATCATATTGACTCTCTCTGTCTGCCCATTCGTCTGAGGGTGATATGCAGTACTCATTTTAAGCTTGGTACCTAACACCTCCTGTAGACTCTTCCAGAATTCACTAGTGAACAAAGCATCTCTGTTGCTAACTATACTATTAGTAATTCCACGTAGTCTAACTATGTTCTTCATAAACAACTTAGCTAAAACAGGTGTTGTCCTGGTTGATTTAACTGGAATGAAATGGGCATCTTGGTCAACCTATCCACTATGACCCATATACTTTCATTTCCTCTATTTGACCTTGGAAACCTGTCTATAAAATCCATGGATATTGAATCCCATTTCTAAACTGGTACCTCCAAAGGTTGAGTAACCCACTCGGCTTCTGATGTTCGGCCTTTACTTGTTGACAGTTTGCAAACTGCCCAACCCACAAGCTAACATTCCTCTTCATACCTTCCCAATAGAAGCTCCTCTTCATATCTTGATACATCTTGGTCCCTCCAGGATGAATCGTAAACTTGGATCGATGACATTCTCCAAGAACTTCTTTCCTTAAGTCCTCAACATTCGGAACACATAATCATCCCTTCTTTCTCTACCATCCTCTCCGGTTAAGACTAAATTCTCTTAGATCATCAATCTCGGTTCCAACTTCAAGCCTTCTTATCCTCTTGGCTAATAATGGATCCTCTTTCTTCTTAGAAGCAATCTTTTTGATCAATACTGGTCGAACTTCCAAACAAAACAACATGGTAGTGCTCTGACTAGAACTAGCAATCGATCTTAACTACACACTACAAGTAGTCAAAGCTTCTAAATCCTTCCATTTTGTCAACATAACTAACACCACATTCTGATGTCTTTTGCTAAGAGCATTCGCTACCTTATTTCCTTTCCCAGGAGTATACTCTATACCAAAATCATAAGCAGCTAAAAACTCCAGCCACCTTTGCTGTCTCATATTCAACTCCTTCTAAGAGAATAAGTACCTTAAAGACTTATGATCTGTGTATAGCTCAAATCTATCCCCTAATAGATAATGTCTCCAAATCTTCAATGCAAAAATCACCGCAGCCAACTCCAAATCATGCGTAGGATATCTTACTTCATGTGGTCTAAGCTATCATGAAGCATAGGCAATAACTTTACCCTTCCGCATCAACACAACTCCTAGTTCAGTCCCACATGCATTGGTATACACCACTAACCCTTGGTTTCCGTCTGGAACTACTAACACTGGTGTGTTGGTCAACAAATGCTTTAACTTAAGGAATGCTTCCTCACATTTGTCGGACCAGACAAACTTCACATCCTTCCTAGTTAACTTAGTCAAAGGCGCTGTTATCCGTGAGAAATCCTTGATGAATCTCCGGTAATAGCCAGCAAGTCCAAGAAAACTTCTAATCTCAGTCACTGTCTCTGATCTCTTCCAATTATTAACAGTTTCGATCTTATTTGGATCGATTGACAAGCCCTTCTCTAAAACCACATGACCAAGAAACTTAACCTCTTTCTTCCAAAAATGGCACTTGGAAAACTTTGCTTTTAGCTGATGTTGCATCAGCGTCTTAAGCACTACTCTAAGATGACCTTCATGCTCTTTTTCATCCTTAGAGTACACTAAAATGTCATCTATAAACACTAACACGAATCCAAGTACTCTCAAAAAACTCGGTTCATCAAATCCACGAAAAAAGTAGGTGCATTCGTTAAGCCAAATGGCATTACTAACCACTCATATGAACCATACCTAGTTCGAAATGCTGTCAAGGCAATGCTGTCCTCTGCCACTCTTAACTGATGGAAACCTGTCGCTAAATCCAACTGGGAGAACACTCTAGCTCCATACAACTGATCAAATAGATCATCAATTCTTGGCAAAGGATACTTATTCTTAACCGTCCTCTCGTTCAACTTACAATAGTCAATACACATCCTCAATGATCCATTCGGTTTCTTCACGAACACCGCGGTTGCTCCCAAGGCGAACTGCTTAGTCTAATAAAATTCCTCCCTTCTAGATCCACTAGTTACACCTTTAGTTCCTTCATCTTGGTAGATGTCATCCTGCTAGGTGGTCTACTTACAGGTTCAGCTCCTGGCACAAGATCTATCCGAAACTCAACGGCTCGTTTTGGTGGTAGTCCTGTAACCGGCTCAAAAACATCTGCAAATTCTCTTGCTACTCGAACATGGCTTAACTCTTCTCCTACTTCCATAGCACTTAACAAAGCACAAACACTCCGGTTAGAATTCTTCACTAAAAATATGATTTGGTTATGACTATCAAGGTGTCTCAATGATATTTTCCTATCCTGGCAAAATATCCTAGCCTCATATTTACCTAACCAATCCATACCTAAAATGATCCCGAAATCTACGAAATAAAAAACATACAAACTGCATGGAAACTTATGACCTAAGAAATCAAGTTCTAACTGGTCACATCTCATCCTTAGAGTTGCATACCCTCCTATCGGGTTCGCAACCCTTAAGGAAGTAACAAGGTGTGTGGGTTCTAAGCATAACCTATTAACCAAACACTTAGATATAAATAAATGTGATGCACCGGTATCAATAATACCCTAACTGGTATACTCTGAATTAAAAACATACCTTCCATCACAGTCTTCCCTTTTTCAGCTGCAGTTGGCCTAGCTGATGATGGTCTAACAGCAAAAACTTTTCCTTTGTCCGCCCTGACTGGTTCTGGACACTGATTCTTATAATGCCAACCTAGTCGCAGTTGAAGCATTTTACACCCTTTTTTTCTTCTACCTTCTTCCCCTTGAATGTCCGACACTCATGAGCATAATGACCTTTCTTATCACATTTGAAGCAAACTAAATCATCCTTTTTCTTCTTGGCAGCCTCTCCCTTCTAGGCTCCCTTCTTCTTAAAGAACTTTCGCTTCTTTCCTTGAGAACCCTGGGTTTCAACCGGCTTTTCTTTTGCACAAATAGCAAGCGTCTCCTCATGATTTTCCATCTCCACTACTACATTACAAGGATCACGGAGATCTGTCAGGGTCGCCCTAGCAATCTGGGCCTCAATCCCCGAATAAACTTCTCATTCTTCCTAATGACGGTGTCTATGGTAGCATACCCATATCGGGAGAACTCATCAAACTTAGTAGCATACTCAGTTACCGACATCTCTCCCTGCACCAAATCCATAAACTTTCTCAACAACGCTGACTTAGCAACTTCAGACAAAAACCTCTGTTCAAATCTCCTTTGAAACTATGCCTAAGTCAACTCTTCCTCCAAAACTCCGGCAGTAACACTATTCCACCAATAAAGCGCTGCCCCTTATAACTGCCTAGAGGCCAGCCTCCTATTCTACTCATCATCCAAACCCAAATCAGCGAAGATTCTCTCACAATGCAATAACCAATTCTCCACTTCTATAGCATCTTCCGTTTCCATAAACGGCTTCCCACCAAGACTGGTGTAGTCTTTGCTTAACTTAGCATAGTTATTCCCAATTAGAGCTACGAGATTAGTTCCTACAACATTCTCAGTAACCCAGCAGCTGCTCCCGCTTGCATCAGATTGACGAAGAGTTGATACATCATCCCTATATCCACTGGTGGATTTCCAGCTCCCACAATGGCTTCTGCATTTTGGTTAGCGTCAGCCTGTCGACCCAGGTTCCTCCTGGTACTGGGTTGAACATTTCCATTTGTGTTGTGGTGCTTCCTCCCCCGAGATTTCCTCTTCCGTTTTCGGCCTCCATATCTTCCTTCTCGTAAATCTACATATGAGCCTTAGTAAGATACAGAAGAACGGTCTAAGAGAGAGGGGAATACATACATATATATACACATATATCAAATACAAGTACGTTACTATAACGTTAACCCAAACCCCAATCTTATTTTCTGATTCATTGGATTATATTTTGAAAAATCTTTTAGGTTTAAAATTATTTTAAGTTTCATAAACCTATGCTCTGATACCAACTTGTAACATCCCCCACTTGGAAGCCCAAAACCAGCGGCTATGGATGCTGCAGTCATCCATAATTATTAATCCTTGGTGATCAAATATGGTAATGTTAGATACATTAATATAACAGAAACATATGGATATAGAAAATTTTAAAATCACTAAAGAGCTTTCACATTCTATTTCAAAACATTCCAAATTCATTACATAATCCCAATATGAGAACCACGTTCAGAGAAAATATAGCTATTACAACATACGCCAAGAGTGACATATGAAGATGTCCCTTGGATGATCATAGTATATATAACTAGGCAATTAAACAGCTTTGCCTTTACAACAAAACCTAGCAGAATTAAAACAGAAAAGAACTCCTAGTAGCTATCCTGCCTCGTGCACGTCTTCGGAAGCTTATTCATCTAAGGAGAACCTAAAAACCTCAACTCTCAAACTACTCAAAATTAATTGAGTACCCGAGAGTTTAAAAGGAAAACATAAACTTCGAGTCAGACATAAAGCCTGGTATGAATAATAACCTACTATCTCGAACTATTTAGATATCTAGTGAGACCACGCCGCTTAGCGGAACGTGTTTTCCCCTCACTAGTATCTTACCCAAAACTATACAAAATTCATATACTGTGCTCCTGCATCCACAATGGTTAAAACATAATGATTCAAAATATTATGATGATTTGCAAACAAGTAATTCTATTCTGGATTACCCATCCCCATTCATTTTGACTACCTGTCTCAGTTATAGTTTCTAGGGTAACTATTAACCTATTAGTTTTCATGGGCTTACTAATAACCTATTTAAAACTTATAGAATCCCTGTCTGATTTATAGTTTTCATGGGATCAATAAGAACCTATTGGCCCCTGTCAATGACTTCCTTATTCATGGGTTTTCCCTGAACTTATTAGTATCTCCAATAACTTCTCTTTATTTTAGTCTTCCTGGATTGACTAGGAACCTATTATCTTCTATCAATAACTTAATCCAGATATAGTTTTCATGGGTTCACTACAAACCTATTGGCCCCTGCCAATAACTCTTTCTAAACATATTTTTCATAGGTTTACTATGAACCTGTCTATCTGACAACTTTTTTATTCAATATTTAGGCATTTTATATTCTGGTCTATCTGACCTCCTAGATGCAATTTTACTCATTCAGATGTTATTTCAATTTATTTTCACTACTGGGTCAACTTAACTGGTTATTCTGCCCTTTCTCCCCAAAATACAATTATAGGTCTATTTTAAAGTGAATACGTATATTAGAAGAAGTAAACATAATCTTTACTATTAATAATAAGAATTCAGTAAACTATAATCAACCGTGTCTTTTGGAATTTCCTAAAATACCCTTTTCACTTAATCTTATGTCTTACGTGTCTCGTTTCCTTCCATAACAACCTAAGAAATACCCTAATCGCCCCCAAATCAAACATCGTCGTTGATGATCCATGCCAACCATCCACCTTCGCGATCGATAACCAAAGTGATATCGCTCACTCCATCAGGCTTCAATTTGCAATCGAACGATTTTGTTTACTAGGGTTTGGTTACTGTGTTGGGAGATTCCCCCAAATCGAACATTGTTATCGTTATCGTTGACGATCCATGCCAATCATCCACCTTCGCGACCGATAATCAAAGTGATATTGGACATCACACTCACTCCATCGAGCTTCAATTTGCAATCGAACTATTTTGTTCACTGGGGTTTGCTTACTGTGTTAGGAGATTCCTCACCTTCGCCCATCACCACGATTGGTGCTTCAGTATCATACGTTATGCTCAATTAAGGTAATGTTAGCATAGCGGAAACGGCCTGTGGTGAACTGTCCTAACATGAATGTGTTCCTATGGTGACATGTCATATGAGGAGCTGCTTGAAAGAGAGAGGTGAGGAGCTGTTTGATAATAATCCACGTATAGGGAGTGAGCAAGCCAGAATCTGCAATGAGTGATGTCAGAGCCTGTAAATAGAGATGTGAGCCTGCTAGAGCAGGGCTAATGGTAAGGGGTATCCTTAGGCGAATGGAAGATCGGCAATCAGAAGTTGAGGTTAGCTTTCTTTCTAATCTTATATACTGAATGTGTAGTTACTCAAAAATATGTTAATGTTTAATAGATGTGGATTAGTATTATATCACACTTTCAAAGGGAACTTAATGGATATGAAAACTTAAGTTATTTACCTGTTTATTAAAATGAATATTGTTGGAATCTATGATTATATTAGTTTCTCTTGGTTTGGGGTCTATGAATAATCACTTTTATGTGTCAGTATATTTTCTATTGGAGATTATAATTGATCTTTTCATGTTGATGCATGTGGATGAGTCCTGCATTTGGATTTATTAGTTGACCGTGCTGCAAGTGTTTTAACTTTTTTATGGCATTTTGAATCTTGATGACCATACAATAACTTTTTCCTAATGCATTATACTATATATTTGTTTATTCTTATTAGCTTTAAGCAAGCCTCTAATGGATTTATTTGTTCTTTGATTAATGTATCCTCCTATTAATTTCTGCTAAATACATACATGGAAACCTAAAACTGAAAAAATACACAAAGAAGCTGAAACAAAATACTCAAGCCAAAGTTCTATAACTGGAAAGACTTTTTTGTATCGAAGTCGGCTATTGATTTTATTGTAGGACTTCTAAAGAGTACAAGTTCATTTGGAATTTTCATACGCACATCAATAAAATGAACAAAAAAGATGCTAGGTCAAACTTATAACTATGTTCACTTTAGATGTCAACAGTTTGAGGTTTCAATTGTCTTTTTTAAAATTGTTCTTCTTAGAATGTTATTGTCATAAAATAAATATTTTTCTACAAGGGTTAAAATATTCAAAATCCACGTACACATATTCTGTGTCACTGATTTTGTTCATGGAGATTCCCAATCAGAAGCAATGATTCCAAAAGATCATTAGCATCATGTGGTTTTGGTCGTAACTACCTTTTTGTTAATTTCAATTAATTATGCAGTTCTAAGTATATTTACTATATAAGTGCACAGTAACATGGTACTTAGATTATTGTTATTTTATTCTTTTGCATGGTATAGAAGAATAATGGTAGTACTTTATGATGCTTTATTTCTTTACCATTTTTAAAGTTGCAATAGATTGCGCATCGGTTTGTCTTTTACAAGAATATGCTTCAATTTTAGTTTAGGGTCTATTATCTGAATTGTTCATGTGCTTGAATACTAAACTTATATTTGCATGTGATACTAAGGGATTTAGATTAAATCAAATCATTTTATATCTCTTCCTACTAATTGTAAAGGTTTATTTGCGTCTGTTCTTTGGCTACACGTCTTTCTAAAGAGAAGTAGATCAAAGGAGATCAAATATGATTAATATATTTATTTGCTTCTTTTTCTTCAGTTTCTCTAATTTTTATTTTGTAATACTGGCAAGTTCAGAAGGCATAAACATTATTTTAATTTGGATCATTTGACAAATTGAGGTTTTTTGATTATTTTAGTCCAAGATAACATCAAAAGCTCTTATATGGAATCAGATGATTTTTTTAAATTAATAACCATACAATTAACAACGAATCTTCTATTTTCATATGTAAAGACAATTAAATGCTGGATATGCTCAGTATTTATGCGTTGAACACTCTTCCATATTAGTTATTTGGAACTAATGGTTTTTCTTTGAAATTTAGTACGATTCACAACACCAAGATGAATAATTATGTAATTTTGCTGCAGCTTTTCATTCAGTTATGAATATCCGCATTTATCACAAAATGCAGATATTTTTTATTTTGATGCTTTTGATCTTTATCTTCTAATTCGATTTTGTTATGTTTTTTTAATGATTGTTTTTCTTTTAATATTAGGTGGTTCTACTTTTTACTTTTTATTATGAAACTTCCGTAAGATAATTTTGTTTTCGATTCTTTAGCATCTGATTTCAGTTTCTAATATAAATTTTATAAGATTGTTTTGGTTATTATCTTAAATGGGTCTGATTTTGTTTCTTTACTATGAAAGTTCCTAAAATTGTTGATATTTCAGTTCTGAGTTACAACCCTTTAATATGATTGGAATATAATCGTGATTATTTTTAGTTTGGTTAAGTTATATCTCTGCTATTAATAATAAGAATTCCCCGAACTATTTTCAATCGTGTCTTTTGGAGATTCCTAAAATACCCTCATATTCTTTCACATTTCTCATTTCATGCCGGTAAATAGCCCTAATCACCCCAACTTAAACGTCACTATCATCATCATCGATAATCCACTATCGATGCTGATCATTCACAAACGCTTCACTAACCGGTAATTGATTAGGTAGCCGTTGCTTCAGGATCGAAGTTCAACCATGATTTAGGTATTTTCTAATACTAAGGACTGATTTCTAAAACAAGTAGGCATCACCACAACTTAAAAATTCCCTAACGACGTCGAGCAAATCAGATCCAGATTTGGAGAATCGTGGCTTCGATTTTGAGGAAGACGACATTTTTTGTGACAGTTAGCAGTTTTCTCAGCACAGGAATTTCGACTTGAGGAGATTTCAGGTAGTATTCTATTTTTCTTTTAGTATCCGTGCTTTCAATTTAACTATTGATTCTTAAATTTAATTTAATTGTTGCATTCAATGGATTTCCAGTACTAAGAAGGATACAACCCATGTAATAGTTATATTTGAATCTAATATAAATCGCATATCATATTTTCTCAAAATTTAATTATAGTCCATATTTGACTTATTTGGTTATGTAAAAGGAAATGAACGCCATGGGATCCTATATTTACTGCTACATTAGTTTAAAATATTACTTTATGTTACGAAAATTCAATATTTTAGGTTGAATTGGCAATATTGATCTATCGCTTTAGCTACTGACATTATTTCAATCATCGTTTTCATTTCATAAATGGTATATTAAGTGTGCTTTTTATACAATAATCATTTAAATCTAATAAGCACATTTTTGAATATTTTTAAGTGGTACATAATTTCAAACGTAGTTTATAGTAAGTTGATAAAAAAGGAATTTTGAAATATACCCTCTCCAACTAATTATAGGTTAAAATTGAAATCACAAATTAGCATTCATTGCAATGGAAAATTAATAGGGCGCGAGTGTTGAATTCACCATTTTTACACTCATATTTTGGTAGCTCAAATATATGTGAGGTATGCCAGTATTTATGCTTAAAATAATTTTTTTATGCAAAGTCTGTAGGAATAAGTTGTTCTTGATTAATATTTACTCCCACTAAGTGGATATTTATTGCTCTGTTAGGTTAATATTCAGATTCACTATTTGCTTTTATAATTTATTAATATTGAAATAAATAATTGTGGAAACATTGCCATAAAACCATGTCTGTATGCCAATTCTTTCTGTCATTCCAAAATATTTAGAAAAGTTGAGGGTTATATTATTTAGGATGCTAATTATTATTTTAAAGTCGTAGTATGTACATTCCCTATCATAATAGTGAACAACTAAGGTTTTTGTATGATACAAAAACATTATTTTCAAATTAGTAGTATATATTATTCCCTGTCATAAATAGTGAACAACTATTAATGGATTCATTTGATTTTCTATATTGAGAAATAAGCATGTAGAAAGGGATAACAAGATGCTTATTTATAATGTAAGGTTAATTACACATTTATGGTATGTGACATTAGATGTTTAATTAGACATATTTACACATGTATTGAATGGTCAAAAAAGCATCATACTAAATTAATGCAAGCATAATATTCTATCATATTAAGAAGAATTAAGGCATGCAATAATTATATTTGAACAACAATGTATATTTTGTTCCATGTATATGGAGCTGCACATGCTTAGAGAATAATATATTATTTAAGATGATTGATTTATAGTGGAGTATAAATTATAATTGAAGATAGAATATAACAAGATAAATTATTATACACACGCTTCAGGGCTCCACCTTTTGTGGGCAAACTGATAAATAGGATTGCTCCTGTTGTGTTCTTTAGGATACACTGCATGTTGATTATGTTGTTCCTCGGGTAATTTTTAAATATTAGTTTATTTGGTTTCTCATCGTATTTGCAAGCAGGATGCGTCTGAAGTATGTAGTAAAAAATATTTTATATTATGTACATTATTATACATGAAGCTCTTATATTGTTTGATGTGAATTATGCCCAGTATCGGCATTGGTGTATATACTTTATATGTGAAGGCTTATATGCAAACTGTGTAGTGTCGTGTAAAATTAGAATATTGTACAAGTACTTATTAGAAAATGTGTAGATGCATCTATTTTGTAATCTTCCCAACAAATCTACAAGTTAATTTAGGAACAAATAAGCACATTACATAGCCTGGGAGTTTATAGGCCTTGCCAATTTCATTAGATTTTCAAAAAATTGTCAAACGCCTGTTTAAATCTGATTCCATTGTATTGATTGTTTCTCTTACAGTTGATGGCAAGTAATTCTATACATGTTGACTATTTTTATAATTTTCAACAAAACTTAATTCAGATGCCCTCGACTTCTTCAAATGCTTGAATCCTATCCGTATATGTAAATGAAGCTGGAATTAGATTAGAAGTCCATGCAAACCACACATATTGACTTATACAGGCTCTTATTCAATACTGTAAACTCAATTTATGTATGTTTCTTTATTAATTCAAACATATCACTTTGAATTTTCAATTTCAGGATATCAAATATTCAGTAGGCCTTGGCATTCTAACTATTACATCTACATTTGCATGCAAAATTGTGTGAAATATCGAATGAGTTCAGTAATAGAAATATTGATAGTAACATATAATGAAAAAGTTCAACTAGAAAAGTAGTACAATTTAACTATTTTTTAACCACTCAAAATATTAGTTTTCATAGTCAAAATTAGAAACAATAACTAATATTTTAACCACATTCTAATGTATTGCTTGTGTGAAATATCAAATGAAGAAAATACACTCATAAAACATAAGATGTCTCCATCTACTATCAAACAATACGAAATAGTAGCCTCTAAATCATTGTCAAAATGTTGCCTCTGCTTTAGGGTTTAGATAAAAGTTTTCACCTTTTATTTTTCCAGTCTTTTCTGCTTTGTTTTCAGGATCAAAAACCTTACACTTTCTCTAAGAAATTTCATCCAGAAATATTCTAAAAAGCAAGTGCCGACATAACACAACAGGGTCAGTCCAACTAAAGGCAGCATGCATTTGTCTATGTTTATTTGTACATGGCTCCCCTCAACACTATAGCATTTTTAAATATCCATCATTTTTAAATGTCCACACGATTATTTGACTTAATACATACACATTGTGATTAGATGCAGGTCCACCTGGACGTGCATATACACTCGTAATATAATAACATCAACATCTGTGGTTTAATATCCTTGAAATCACTTTCATATGAAACATGGTTAAACCCTTTAACCTATTAATTTATTTAGGAAAGCTTCTTCAAAAATTCCATACTTAAAAGTCAATTTAAAACTCCTTTATTTATGACATGGTTTTTCCTTTAAAACGAGATTAGGTTCTTTGTTTTGAAAATTAAGGCTATCAAAACTTTAAATTTCTACTTTCAAAACCATTAAATAACCTCCTTCGAAAGCATTTAAATCTTCTTTTCAAAACACTAAGCATATGCATTTTGAAACACTTAAATCGTTTCTTTCGAAAACATATAACTATACCCCTTGAAAGTATTAAAGCATTACTTATTAACTCTTAGAAACATAGCTTCGTAATCATTGAAAGTACCCCTTTCAAATCCATTGGGTTTATCTTTAAAAATATCTTTTGGGTCAAAATGAATATAACCAAAAGTACCTCTTTTGAAACCATTAGCCTTCATATAAAAGAGTTTGAGGAAAACTAATGGCTTCGGAACCATCCTTTCGAAAGCTTAAATTATTTAAGTAAAATATTTGAAGGATAGCTTCGAAACCTATTTCGAAGCCATTTCCTTCGAAACAATTAACCCATTCGAAAGCTATAGGAAGTGGCTTACTTTATTTGTAAAACAAAAACTATCTTTTGATCTAGTTGATGACTTCAATCCATTCGAAAGGCATAAGGTTGGCAGTAGGTTTTCGATTGGGTTGAAACTACCATTTCGAAAGCTTTGATTTAAAAACAAGGCAACTCATTCAGAAGCTATCTCTTCGAAACAAAAGGGCGGCAACATTTTCAAAAGCTATTTAAATAGGTTTCGACCCCTTCGAAAGCATCCTTTTAAAAACAAGGCAAGCACATACCTTTGGAGAGTAAAACAAAGGCTACGACCCCTTCGGAAGCATTGGTTTCGACACCATGCCTTCTGCCTTTCTCCAATCCACTACGTACCAACATGTTGATACCTTGTGTATTGGTTTCGGCTTGGTTGGTTTCGACTTAGTTGAGGCAGAAGCATAGGGTCGAAGGGTAGCTTTCGAAAGTGGGGAAACAACATTTCTAGATAAAGACTGTTTTGATGCCTTTTAAAGTAATTGCTTTTTAACTAACCTGCCTATTTGTAAACAATTAATTAGTTGCCATAAACTTTTCAAATTCTTTCCAAAATAAAACAGCCGTAAGTACTTCAATCTAATTAAAATAATTTAGCAAATAATCCCTTCCATGAGTAAAACAAATAAAACATTTAAGTCCTCCATCTAAAATAATTTAATTTCCATAGTAAATTACTTAGGAAAAATCCACAAAACTCCTAGAAATTCACTTTTTATATGTTATCTAACATTGTTGGCTCAGTTTTCTGGGGAACGAAGAAAGAATGAAGCAAAGACAAGCAGGGATATAGGGAATATAGTTACCGAACCAAACATATCGCCGGCATGCCGGATCAAGATGTTTGGTCCGGCATCCTATGGTATACCGGACCAAGTATCTGGTCCGGCATCCTCAGATATGCCGGACCAATTATTTGTTTCGGCATCCCCTGATATGCCGGACCAAATATTTGGTCTGGCATCCTCAGATATGCCAGACCAAATATTTGGTCCGACATCTTCTAATATGCCGTACCAAATATTTGGTCCGGCATTCTCTAATATGCCGAACTACATATCTGGTCCGGCACGACACATCCATCACCGGACCAAACATTTGGTCCTGTACACAAACATGTCGGATTAAATGTTTGGTCCGACAAATAAGGTAGTCCAGTGCAGAATCACTGAACCAGGCTAAAGAAGGACAACCGGTCCTAGCAAGCTTCTTGAAACAAATGTTGATCCAACTGTTCCTGACTCAAATGCCAAACCAAACTCAGGAAGCTATAACTTCTTCTCTATACTTTACTACTCCACTTTATAAATATTGGAGCTTCTCAACAATAATGGGGATGACTTTTGGGGGAAAAGAGAGAAAATTCTACTGAGAATCCATCACTTCAGCTACTCTAAGTTTTTTTTACTCTTTCCGAACAATCTTGTACCTATAATCAACTCAAAGAGAGAATAATAAGATAGAAAGTGGATGTAGCCACATTCTGGCTGAACCATTATAAAATTTTATGTTGTTTACTTTCCTTTTCTGCTTTCCAAACTTCGAGCTTATGAATCATGTTCTGCAATTGCTGAAATCATTCTTTTACATATTGAACCAATAAAAATTTCAAATCAATCAACTTGAACGAGACTTAACTACAAATCAAACTTTTGAGGTGTTTGTCCAATTTTTGAGCAAACATTTTTGGTGCTTTCATTTAGAATGGGCTGCATGGAGAGCCGAACTCTTCTGTCCACCATCCTTCCAAACCTTAACTCAACATTAGAACATGGCTTCCTCTAGGCGCAACACCGATAAAGGTAAGAGCATGGTCATTGCCAGTACACTCAACCCCATCCAAGAAGATCAAGAAAACCCAGTTACCCACTCTCAACCTCCATATTCTGCTGTCACCCGTGAAGACTTAGATAGGGTTGTGAAGGAGATGACTGACCGCTTCGCTGCCCAGTAAAAAGCTTTAGTGGACCAACTCATGACACGCTTGAGAGGCATAGAGGAATCCACTCACAACACTGAATCTCGAGGTGAGTCTCAATTTGGAGAGTCACATAGACGGAACAGATCACCTGCAAATAAAGAACTCAATCAAGAAGATACAAGAACTCGAAGCCAAGCCAGGACTCAGCCCGTAGCCGGTCCTGATAGGGCATCAAGAGCTGGGCACAGTCAATGGGGCACCAGGCAAGGACCGACTCTGGCTGACCCTGTAATGCTTCGAGCCAATCATTGCCAATTCAGCCTCAACCAAGGTTCCAAACGCCATCAAAGGGAAGCCCCCACTTTTCCTGAGGCTGCACCAAAATCCAAGGAGAGGATGACACGCCTCTTCAAGGAATATCTCAGACGCGAGCAACTCGAAAGAGGGATAAGGGCAAGGGTGTCCAGCCCCTTCACCACAGACATAGAAGCGACAGCAACTCCTCGAGAATGGAAGATGCCCACTATGGATCCCTACAAAGGCACATTCGAACCAATCATCCACTTGCAGCGTTACACCCAGCACGTGCTCATGAATGGAGAAATAGAAGGTGTGCTGTGTAAATGTTTTCTGCTATTCCTGTCAGACTTAGCAACCATATGGTTTTTTCGCCTGCCACATGGCTCCATTAGCTCTTGGGAAAGGTTGAAGGAAAAATTCATAAGTCAATTCCGAATTCATGTGGAACAGCCCAGAGATGCTTATTCCTTGTCAGACGTAATACAGAAAGCTGGAGAACCGCTATAACAATATCTTACCCGTTTCAACGCTGCCGCAGCAGCAGTACAAAACGCGGATGAAAGGCTTACACTGATGGCACTATGCGGAGGCGTCCACCCTGATTCAAAGCTTGCAAGAAGGTTGATGAAGGAAAAGCCTTTAACTCTTCAATAATTCTTTCCTGAAGCCGGAAAATACATAAGATTGGAAGACGCGGCAGCTCGCCGACAAAGCGAGCAACCCACAAGGGGTTCTAGCGTCCAAGGAAACATGAGTGCCCCACCCCGAGGAGAGGGGAGTAAGCCAAACAACGAAGGAAAAAGTAACCATCAAGGCAACTCGGGAACTGAAAAGGGCAATAAACGACGATACAGACCTGGACCGAGATTCGATTCATACACTCCTTTGAATAACACTGTAGAGAACATTTACCTAGCTACTCAACACGAATTAAAATACAAATGCCCTCCATATAAAAAAGTGTCAGAAGCTTCAATTAGAACAAGAAAATATTGTTGCTTCCATGAGTCTCATGGGCATAAAACCGACGAATGTCAGCATTTGCGGGATCTCATTGAGGAGTACATCCAAAAAAAGAAACTGGAACGGTACGTGCAACAAAGACACAACTCACCCGCTCCAGTCCACAAGGGACCTAGGCCACACCCACAAGGAAACAACAAAGAAGGAGCAGGAACAAGCCACTCCAACTAGGAGAAGATAGTTGTCCATACCATACCTGGAGGCCCGCATGCGACCAATGAAAGTTGGGCCGAGATGGAGAGGTACGGAAAGTCTTTGAAAGACAGGGAAGGATATGTTCATTTCATTACTGAAGGACGCATCGCAAAACGGAGAGAAATGGCCAACATAACCTTTAGCAATGAAGATTTGGTTGGAAAACAGTATCCGCATACTGATCCCATGGTTATCTCCGCCTGGATCGGCCCGGCAGAGGTGTTATGCATCTTAGTTGATACAGGAAGCTCGATGAATATTTTGTTCAAACATGCCTTCAACAAAATGAAGTTATTAATGAAAGATGTATCCCCATGCAATAAGCCCTTACACAGGTTCACGGAGGAGGCCACGATGCCACTTGGACAGTTAGACTTGTTTGTTGAGCTAGGAAGTCACCCCCGATCCATAATCCAAAAGCAAACATTCATGTTGGTAGATGGACACTTTGCCTACAATGCATTTTTAGGGAGGCCGGCATTTTCAGATTTCCAGATAGTCTTGGCCCCATGGTGCTTGAAGATGAAATTCCCAATTGATGACGGAATAGGAGAGGTAGAAGGCGACCAAGACGCAGCTCGCGATTGCTACGTGACAGAACTCCGCCAAAACAAAAAGAAGGAAAAAGGTAAGAGCGTAGAGGTCGCCCTTTGTGCCAAAACTGCAGAAGCATAGCAATCAAAGAAGGCTCCTCCTCTCGAATATACTAGTGACCCTTTTAATGAGTTGGACCCCAGAGATAGAGAGGAGGAGGTCAACGCCGAGCTCGTGGAGGCTATGGAACATGTGATGGTAGACGAACATGATAAAACAAGGCTTTTAAAGATAGGTTCTCAGTTGAACCAAGACCTAAAAATCCAGCTGATAGGATTTTTATGCAAGAACTTGGATGTATTCGCATGGACCCACGAAGACATGGTGGGAATATCCCCAGAAGTAGCTTGTCATTCCCTCAATATTGATCCAGCTAAGATCCTGATCAAACAAAAGAAAAGAAGCATGGGGATTGAACGGTCAACTGCTCCTAACGAAGAGGTGAAGAACATGCTCACCAATGGTTTTATCCGCGAAGCCATTTACCAAAAATGGATCTCCAACCCGGTTTTAGTGAAAAAGCCTAATGGGAAATGGTGGACCTGCATTGACTTCTCCAACCTCAATGATGCTTACCCTAAAGACTGTTTTCCATTGCCTCGAATCGACCGACTGGTAGACGAAACCTCGGGACATGAATTATTGTCATTCATGGATGCATATTCAGGATACAACCAGATCCCCATGCATGTGCCAGATCAAGAACATACTAGCTTCATTACGGATCTAGGCCTATATTGCTACAAGGTCATGCCCTTCGGGTTTAAGAACACCGGCACTACCTATCAACATCTAGTTAATAAGATGTTTAAGCAGCAAATTGGTCACTCCATGAAGTCTATGTTAACGACATGCTTGTCAAATCAAGAAGAGCAACGGATCATTTGAGCCACATAGACGAGATGTTCCAAATATTACACAAATACCAAGTTGAATCCTCATAAATTCTCTTTTAGGGTGTCTTCGGGTAAATTATCAGGTTTCATTTTGCACGCTAGAGGAATAGAAGCGAATCCTGAAAAGGTACAAGCTTTGAAAGACATCAAAATCCCAGCCACGTGGAGGGAAATATAGAGCCTAAACTGGAAGGTAGCTGCTCTGAGCAGGTTTATATCCAAGGCCACGGACAAGTGCATCCCGTTCTTCGAAGCCCTAAAAAGGACAAAGGAAACTTTGAATGGATCGATGAATGCTACTCAGCCTTTCGAAGTCTACTAGAACACCTATAGAAGCCTCCAGTACTCTCCACTCCGATAAATGGAGAAAGCCTCTACCTATACCTAGCTGTATCCTCCCACGCACTTAGTGCTGCATTAGTACGAGAAGATGATCGTATCCAAAGACCGGTATACTTCATTAGCAAAAGATTCACGGGGGTAGAAGCTAGATACCCAAAGATCGAAAAATTGGCTTACTGTATGCTGATAGCATCCAGGAAATTATGGCACTACTTTCAATCGCACTCCATTAGAGTTCTAACGGATCAACCTTTGAGGCAACTCCTACATAAACTAGACACGTCAGGGCGACTGTTAAAATGGTGCATTGAGTTGAGCCAGTATGACATTACCTACCATCCACGCACCGCAATTAAGGGACAAGCCTTGGTTGATTTCATAGCTGAGTTCACAATGTGAGACGAGGAGGCTGCGACAAGGGTTGAGGAAGTTGTCAAATGGAATATGTTCATTGATGGAGCATCGAACGAGCTCGGCTCGGGGGCATGTGTCATAATAGTCACACCTCGAGGAAGGAAATTAAGCTATGCACTGAGACTAGAGTTTGCTGCAACCAATAACGAAGCTGAATATGAGGCAATAATAGCTGACTTAGAAATCATTAAAGAATAGGAGTTAAGTCAAAATGTGTGCACAATGATTCATAATTAATTGTTAACTAGATCCTTGAAGAATTCCAGACTTGCGGACAAAAGCTTGCGCCCTACCTCAAAAGGGCCAAAACCCTCCTTGATGAACTAGACTACTATGTAATAAAACACATCCCGCAAGGGGGAAATCAAGAGGCGGATGCCCTTACCAAAGGGGCTAGCATAAGAACCGAACCAATGCCGGGGGCAACCCCCATCATAAGACAATCCACACTGAGTTTCGAGTGTCTGCAAATCACAGTGATCACAAATAAGGAGGAGACATGGATGGCCCACATTGTCAGATACTTACAAGAAGGAACCTTACCAGTAGATTGAAACGAAGTCAGGAGAATCTTGGGGAGGGCATTTCGCTATACTATCCAGAACAGCATGTTGTACCGTCATTGCTTTTCCAATCCGTTACTAAGGTGTGTCGCCGGGAACGAAGCAAAAGATATCCTTAACAACATACATCAAGGAAGTTGCGGCGACCACACCGGAGGGTAAACTCTAGCCAGAAAGATCATGCGTTATGGATACTTTTGGCCCATACTGAACAAGGACGCGGCCGAGTTTGCTAGGAAATGTGACAAATGCCAAAGATTTGCCAAAATCCCGAGATTGCCACCTACCGGTTTAATCCAGATGGTCAGCCCCTGGCCCTTTGCCGTTTGGGGAATTGGTCTAATCGGGGAACTCCCCATGGGTCAAGGAGGAGCAGAATACACTATAGTGGCAGTGGATTATTTCACCCAATGGGTGGAAGCGTAGCCTTTAAATAAAATTTCATCTACCAAAGTGATAAACTTCCTAATATGTAACATCCTGTGCAGGTATGGTGTGCCATAGAAAATCATATCGGATAACGGACTTCAATTCAACAGTTAAGAATTCTCCAATTGATGCCATGAATATAGGATTGCCCAAAGCTTTTCAGCTGTAGCATATCCCTAGGCAAAAGGAAAAGTCAAAGCAGTGAATAAGGTGTTGAAGACACTAATCAAGAAGAAGCTAGAAAAGTCCAAGGGCCATAGGTCGACGAACTGCCTACTGCTTTTCGAACTTCTTATAAGACCGCGACAAGGCACACTTCATTCGCATTAGCATACGGAACCAAGGCCATGCACCCCATCGAAACAGTCGTACCCTCGCACTGCAGGATACATTACAATCTAGAAGAAAATGAGGAGCTCTTGAACATGTCACTTGACATGATTGAGGAAAAAAGAAATGATGCCGCCCTCAAAGCCGCCGCCCATAGGCAGAAGGTGGCAAGGCAGTACAACTCTAAGGTGAAGCCTCGAACACTGCAAGAAGGAGACTTGGTACTCAAACGAGTCTTCCCACGGCTCGGAGCACTACATCCAATTTGGGAAGGGCCGTTTGTTATTCATAAGGATCTTCACAATGGAGCTTACATCTTGTCAACGGTATATGGAGAGGTGTTTGGGAAAGCATGGAATCTCCAACATCTCCGCCGCTACTTCTCTTGAGTTGTAAAGAAACATGTACTAAAGCAATAAAAGAAAGACAGTGGACATAGGCATATTTCGGCCGAACCACTATAAAAATCTTGTGTCTTACATACTTATCTTATTTAACTATTCCTACTACGAGCAATTGCAGACACTCGCCGGCAGCAGTGGAAGTAAGATGGCCACGATAAAGGGCATGATACAAGCCTTGGCAATTCACTGTTGACGATCGTTACCCCCAAACCGGCAATTATGAACTGACCATAAGCCACGAATTAGGCACAATTTATAGCCTAGGTAGTTCATCATTAGCGTTCGGCTTGCCGGCAACTGCCAACCGATTATAAGCCCCATGATTAAGGCGTGACTGTAGCCAGGGATATTTCGCACTTGACGATCGGCATTACACACGCCGGCAACGATAAATCGAATAATACTCATGACACGGGTACCAACCCGAGTAGTTATCTGTAGCGATTGGCCTTGAATAACAACACGATTACGGTTTTCAGCATTTTCTGAACACAATAACGATTAACCAAGTTGTAAACAGTTCACAAACAGGCTATGAAACTCGTACAAAAGTCATTCCAGATAAGCAAACGAAAGACATAAATTAAACGTTACACATCAGAAATATTTACATACACGGCTTTATATCCATATATACAAATACTAAATAGCCATACATCCTTCTCAACCACATATAGAAAATAAAATGGAAATCTCTTCAAGACAGGGGGGACATATTTGCCGCCCGGCCCATTCCCTCCAGCTATATCTTTCGAAGGCTCATTTTCCCTTTGCGAAGGCCCATCTTGTCCCGAAGACGTCCCTGCATGATGCAAGCATGAAGGAGCATAAGTTTGGCAATCCAGAATAGGTAACGGCAGAACTGAAACAAAAAAAACATGATACCTGCAGTGGCGTGGTGTGGATCACCAAGTCCCTCAAGATCTGAGCCATCCTCATCATCTTTGTCTTCCGCCATTAGCTCGTACCCCTTGGCAATGTCTTTGGTCTCCTCTACTGTGAACTGGCTGTTCACCATCCCAACGTCGTACACAGCCCCTTCCTCATGTGCGACTACGGCCTTGGTCTCCTCGATGAACCGAGCATGGATTCCTGCCATCACCCGAGGGTAGTCATCCATCCATTGAAGGGTCCTTTGTTTCCAAAAAATATAATAAGTATCCTTCAGCATCTGGTTGACTGTGTCACAAAAATCGCTGGATTTATCGACTTCGGTCTGGAGAGCCACCACCTTATTCATGTACTGCTCCTTATCTCTCCTCAACTGAGCATGCTCTACCTTCAACCTGTCGATCTCATCCTGATATGAGTCCTTCTCCTTTTTCCACTTGCCCCGAGACTCCTTCAGCTTAGCTAAGGCCTATTTTGATTTCTTCACTTCGCCCCGAGAATCCTTCAGCTCATCCACTGAACCATTAGCCATGTCAATCAATGTCTTGCATTGGTCGACAGCCTCTTTCCTTGCCTCTTCCTTGGCCTTCGTTACCTCGGAGGCGCGACATGCTTTGACTTCCTCTAACTTAGCCTCTTTCTCCCTGAGCGCCTTGCAAAGATCCTCCATCTCTAAACGCAACCACACATTGGCGCTCCCAACTTCTTCACTAGCTTTGGTCAAACAGGACTGATAATCAACAATATTTCTGGTCTTATTTGTAATTTGGACCATCCTCGTTGTCAAGTTAGCAAAATCAAGAGTTTTCACCTAATCTAGGATCCGGACCAAGGGATTTCAAGGTAAAAGAAACTCGGTGTCAGGATCCGCCGCACGATGACCCGCATAGTCGGGATTTATATCAGGATGACTCTCAAAGGGATTCCACATCGGCTGTTGATAACCCAAGAAAAAAGGATCAACATTGCCCTCTCCCAACTCATCTTGCACTTCGTGCACTTCAGAACCCATCGGATAGTGACAGCGATGGCGGGAAGAAGTTTGGGAGCTAGGGGAGGTGGCTTCCTTATCCGTGGACCTCGCATGTTTCTAGGACGACTCAGGGCTCTCTCTCTTATCCGAGCCTGACGGGGTCTCCCTAATATTCTCTTGCATAGTTTTTTCCTCTAGAAAAGTCGTCTTGGAAGAAACAGAAGCCATTTTCATCCGTTTGAACTGCTCAAGCCGCCTGGACATTTCATTCCTCCTTCGATTTCTCCTTTTCCTTGCAATACAGGCAACAGCATTAGATACAAGAAAGGGAAAAAGCATAAGAAAAGCGAAACGCTCAAGACACTAGGACACTGCAAGCTACTACAAACCCTTAGGGTAGACTAGATCATATGGCCGGGGCGGGGTCTCACTCAAGTAGGGAATACACTGGGACGGGACTCCACTCAAAGGAAGGAGAACACATGGCGACTGGACTTTATTCGATTGAGGAGCATGAGGAGGCTGGAACCTATCGAAAAACAAAAAAAATTCAAGGAGTATCTCAAAATCAATACAGTAATCGAAAGTACCTGGGGAAAGCCCGAACTCCTTGCCAATTCCCACTCCACCTTGTACTGGAAGAGGCGGTATTCCATTCAAATCACCCGAAGCCACGTTCTCCTAGGAAGGATCAGCAGTAGGAGTCGGCCTTGGGACCGGCTCGGATTGTTCCAAGTGCTCGGGCCACTCTTGCATAGCCTCGGCATTCTTTAAAGGATCCATGCCCAAGCCCTCGCTACTTATAATATCCACGTCTGGAGATACATGAACCTCCACTTCCTTTGCTTCAGAATCTCTCTCTGATCCTTCCTTCTCTTCACTCTCTCCTTCTAAATGTGAACCTCCCTCGTCGCCAGGGGAAGGAGCATCCTGACTACGCAAAGATTTCCCCAAGCGGGGAGGACGAACTGCGCTCTTCTTATGCCTCGGCCTCTTTGGGGCTTCGGCCACACCACCCTCCTCATCTGGGCCCTTGCCTTTGTCTCCGTCACCCTCGTCTCCTCCGGCACCCGCCGCTCTCTCAGCAGAACTTAGCCTAATCTTGTACACGGACTGTCTAGGGCCGATCAAGTTGTAGAATTAGAGAGCTACATCATGGAGTAGGAATGAGGCTTCCCGCTCGGCCTCCGAGATAGCCAATATTTCCTTGGCCATCTTTTTTAAGCCGTCATCCTCCGTCGCCTTCACACAACCTTGTTTAGCCACGGTATCGTCACGTATAAAGAAATATTCCCTCTTGAACATACTAAACTTGGAATATAGATCTAGGACAGGCTTGAACTTGTGGGCAGACTTTAGGCTGATAAAAGGACTCCCCTTCCGATAACTCCTCACGTTATACAGATATCTGATCTCTTTATTGGTAGGGGGTCTCCGATACCGCTTAATGAATATCAGATATAAACATGTTAGGATAACATAAGAATTCGGTTGAAGTTGCATGGGAGCGACCTTCAAGTATATCATGAAGCTAGCACTCCAATTGGTAAGTGGAGGAATCACGCCGCACATACAATGATACTTGCTATATGCCATATACCCATCTGGGGGAAAGCATACTTTATCATCCGAACCAGGTAATATCATGTCCCGACGGTCTATCCCAAACGTAGTAGCTATGGAGTTTGGCTTCTCTATCATCAACACGCTGGGATATCACCCCGAAGGCCTAACCAGCATTTGATTAGGAGCATAACCTTCCACCAAAGAGTAAGCGGAACTGGGTTGCCTAGGAGGATTGTCTGGAGCATCAGAAGAAGAAGGACCAGCCCCGGCAGGCTGTGAAGCGGCAAACATGGAACGAAGCTCACGACCAGAAGACATATTCCCTGTGCAAGAAAATGAAGGTCAAGCAAAGGTCCAAATCATAAATAGAAGTTAAAACATGCATGGGAATCTCCTATCATCTTGCCCAATTGAATCCATACCCCCAGCCTAGCCATCTAGTGGAAGACCTGCTTTTGGCTCGGCATACCCCTTAAAATGCGCTCGGCAAATCTGGCCCGGCATTATCCTATGATGAATGCCGAACCAAAATTGCCACACACCAACTGTCGTCCCAAAGCATACCCTCCTACAACCCTACCGAGACAAATATCTATTCTCAGTTTCGACATTATGCCAGAAAACTAAAATACTGCCACTAGTTCCTCTGCCAATAACAACTCAGTTAACCGGTCAAGCAGTGGATCAAATACTTGATGGGTGGGTGGTTATTTACACACCCATTCCCAGCACATATCTCTAAATACCTCAACTACCACTAGGAGGATAAAGACCATCCAAACATCATGATCCTTCGGCGCTCGAGATGCCTCCTCACTGATTCGAGACCGAAGTTGCCCATCCTCACACTAAACTCTCCTACACATCAAAACCCTAGAACTTTATAACCAACAATCGAGTTAAGAGAAACTTACCTCAAGCTATGACGGCGCGAGAATAGAAAAATTCGAACAAGAAAAAACAAGCTCAAATTAGTTGCAGTCGACCTAGTTGAATTGAAGAAATTTGATTGAGAAAATAGAAGTAACAGAGTGAAGGGAAGAAGGTGTATTTAAAGGAAAAGGAGGGGAAGACGAACGGTCACTAATTTCATTCAGTGGTGGAAGCTCAACGCCGAACCCAAAAAAAATGCTATGCAGTCACACAACATACTTTAGGGGGCAAGTGTTGGCTCGGTTTTCTGGGACACAAAGAAAGAATGAAGTAAAGACAAGCAGGGATATAGGGAATATAGTTACTGAACCAAACATATGGCCGGCATGCCGGACCAGATGTTTGGTCCGACATCCTATGGTATACCGGACCAAGTATCTGGTCCGGCATCCTCAGATATACCGCACCAAATATTTGGTCCGGCATTCTCTAATATGCCGGACCAAATATCTGGTCCAGCATGACACATCCATCAACGGACCAAACATTTGGTCTGGTACACAAACATGTCGGATCAAATGTTTGGTCCGACAAATAAGGTACTCCAGGGCAGAATCGTCGAACCAAGCCAAAGAAGGACAACCGGTCCTAGCAAGCTTCCTGACCCAAATGCCAATCCAACTGTTCCTGACTCAAATGCCGAACCAAACTCAAGAAGCTATAACTTCTTCTCCACACTTCACAACTCCACTCTATAAATACCGGAGCTTCTCAACAACAATGGGGATGACTTTTGGGGCAAAAGAGAGAAACTCTGCTGAGAATCCATCACTTCAGCTACTCTAAGTTTTTTACTCTTTCTGAACAATCTTGTACCTGTAATCAACTCAAAGAGAGAATAATAAAATGGAAAGTGGATGTAGGCACATTCTGGCTGAACCATTATAAAATTTTATGTTGTTTACTTTCCTTTTCTGCTTTCCAAACTTCGAGCTTATGAATCATGTTCTGCAATTGCTGAAATCATTCTTTTACGTATTGAACCAATAAAAATTCCAAATCAATCAACTTGAACGAGACTTAACTACAAATCAAACTTTTGAGGTATTTGTCCAATTTTTGAGCAAACAAACATATATAAACTTTAGGCCCAAATTCTTCATAATATAGCCGAAATTAATTTCTAAACCCAATTATTCATATTTTCCTTTGAAAATTCATAATTAACTTTCCATAGCTTGGAAAATTACAAAAATTAAAACCCATACTCATAATAATGTTTTACATAACATATAAATTCCTCATGGCATTCAAAACCCAAAATAGACGATTTTAGCCTTAAAACCGTATAAAACAATTATCAAACAAACTTGTTTGAATATATCATATCATGGAATCTAAGCATATCATCATCAAAAATCATCATAATGGATTTAAACTTAAACCCAAAAATCAAATGATCATAAAAATAAAAATAGAGATGGTATTGATGATTATTCACCTTGATTAGGATAAGGAATTCGAGATTTGATCCTTGATTAATTCCCCTAGCTTGATTCCTTAGCTTTTGATTTGATTTCCCCCTTTTTATGAGTAATGGTCGGCTTTGAGTTTTTAATTTACATTTTTTAGTTTTATCAAAATGAACGTGTAAAGGAATGGAGATAAGATTTCAAGGAAAATGGGATTATGGGTGTGACTATTACCCATAAGGCCCGTGTTTTATTCTCTTACTAATTATCCTATAAAACCATCCATAACTCATTCTTCATTTTTAACTAATTAAGCACAGCCTCTAATTGAATATTTCAAATCTCAATCCCCTTATCACTCTAATATTTATATTATTCTATTTAATTTATCTAATTAAATCTCCTGAATAATGTTATTAAAAATTAGGGGTGTTACACTTTATGCGAATTTTTATTTAAGTAGTCGAGCTATAACTTTTCCATTCAATGTACTTGTAACTCATTGCTTGTTGATTTGGATGATAATCCATTAATTTTATCCCAAGGACTCCATATCGTCATGGCCCTAAGTCATACCAAACACGGGGCTCGAGCCCTAACGCTACATTGTCAGATTCAGCGGTTTAAGTGATTATACTCCTGCCCCCATTCTCGGGTTAACGGAGTCTGATAGTGGATGGTCAAACTCCGTCCTTAGCGAGTTTATACTCTTCCTATCAGTTTCAGGCCGGATTTTATGGAATAATGAGTGGTCGAACTACATTCATCTATTTGTTTATTCTCATGTCTATGCTCTGGGGATAAGAGTTAGTTAGCGGGCGGTCAGATCACACCCATTCATGTTTATACTCCAATCCATGCTCTAGAGACTGAGTTATTTTGGAAAATAGTCGGACCGTACTTTTCTTAATTGATTGATTTGCTCCTAAGTCCGGGGTTTAACTTAGCGAGCGATCGGTCGTGTCACGATCGCTTTTGATTCATATTTGTCCCATCATTTGATAGGATTAATTTGGTCATTGGATGGTCGAGTCACATCCATTCCTTATTAGGTATTCCATCCAGTGGGTTATGAGTGAGAATAATCGAATGAACAGCCAGACCATCCTCATTTCGTTTAGTTCAATCGTGAACTTATGTAATCGGCTAGCTCTAAACTCTGGGAACTAGAACGGACATATCAATATTAATTAGTCAGGTATCGTAACTAATATGTAATGTTACAGCAATCACAGATGTGAAGGAAGTTTCAAAGCCAAACGGAAAGAAATTACATAATCTGTCTCATTACATATCTGGAAAATCAAATGCTAAATAAAATTTGAAAATTGAATACAACTGAATGAAAAATAATAAACTAAGTGAAATAGCGTCGTAAATGCTCACTATTCTACGCCCTTAGGAGTGTGACGCCATCAACAGTTGCTAGCTTGAAAGTTCCCTCTCCTAGCCTATTTTCAATGACATATGGTCCTTCCCAAGTAGGATTCACATGCGATGGGGCAAGAAAAACCCGTTTCAAGACTAGATCGCCGATTTGAAAGGTTCTAGGTCAGACTTTAGTGTTATAGTATTGGGCGACTCATGCTGGTGTGCAGCTGCTCTCAAATCAGCTTCTTCGTGCTTCTCATCTACAAAGTCTATAGATTTCAAGTGGAGATCTCTATTCATTTTGGGACCGTAATAGGTCACTCGATGAGCAGGAACTTCAAGTTTCACAAGAATTACGACTTCGGAGCCGTAAGCAAAGCAAATGGAGTATGGCTAGTCATGGACTTGTGGGTGGTCCTATAAGCTCATAGTGTTGTTGGGAGTTCGTCCACCCACTTGGCTAGCCTTTTCCAAACACTTCTTTAGAATGGATTTTATGATTTGGTTCATAGTTTCAACTTGTCCATTTGCTTGAGGGTGAGCAACTACCGCAAATCTCTTTTCAATATGATGCTGATGGCACAAGTCTTTGAATTCAGCATTGTCAAATTGAGTCACATTATTAGTTACAATAGTTCGTGGAAGACCAAAACGACATATGATGTTCCAGACGATGAAGTTGATTACATTCTTTGTCGTGATCATGGCTAAAGGTTTTGCTTCGACCCATTTAGTGAAGTAATCAACTACGACGATGGCGTACTTAGTACCACCTTTAGAGATCGGTAGAAAACTGATAATATCTATGCCCCATATGGAAAACGGCCATGGACTGACCATTATGTGATTTCCATCGGTGGAGCTATCGGAACTTTTGCATACATCTGGCACTTGTCGCATCGCCTTGCATAATCAACAACACCTCAATTGATAGTCATCCAAAAATACCCGTAACAGAGTATTTTCTTTGCTAGGGTTTGCCCCCCAATGTGATCGCCACATTCCCCTTCATGACCTTCCTTTAGGACTCATTTTATTTCATCATGAGCGATACACTGGAGCAGAGGGACAAAAAAACCCTTTCTATACATAACTCCTTCCCGAATGATATATCGTGAAGCTTTACGAAGGACTTGTCGTTTTTCATTCCTCCATTCGGGAAGAACTCCCTGTAGTAAATAGTCTTTAATCGGAGTCATCCACGACTCCTTTTCAGGCTCCGTCTCTAGCATCTAGCCAATTTCCATCAGGTTTATGCTCGGAGCATTTAATACTTCGACTGGGACCAAGCCCATTTGTTGTGCATCCCTGGTGCTAGCAAACTTTGCCAATAAGTCGGCCTCTTTGTTTTGATCTCGAGGAATATGTGTAATATCATGGTACTCGAAGTCAATCAATAGCTCTTGGACTGGGGTAAGGTATGGTGCGAGTCATTGTCCTTTAGCCTGGTAATCTCCCTTAACTTGGTATACCTACAAATTATGAGTCATAAAAGATTTCAAGAGATTTTATCCCCAGTTCTCTAGCGAGGTTAAGTTCAGCAATCAAAGCTTCTTCGTACTCAGCTTCATTGTTTGTTGTAGGGAAATAAGCTTTAAAGCACGGCAAATTGACCGATCTTCTGGAGTTACTGGCACAATTCCAGCTCCAGAACAACGATCAGTGGATGCTTCATCCATATACAACTTCCACCATATGGTAGGGGTTCCACCGCTCTTTGGGAAATCATCCTTTGTGGTAAATTTTGTTATAAAGTTTTCCAGTGCCTGCCCCTGAATAGCCCTCCGAGGAAAATAAGTGATGTCGAATTGGCCGAGTTCAATATTCCACTTGAGCAACCTTCCAGACGTCTCAGGCCACTATAGGAGCTGTCGTAACGGCTGGTCGGTGTAAACATTGATAGGATGAGCCTGAAAATAGGGGTGGAGCTTTCTTTAGGCAATTAACAAGTAGTATGCCAATATTTCTATTTTCAGATAGTTCCTTTAAGCTCCTGTCAATCGCTTGCTAACATAATAAACCGGTCTTTGGATTCGATTCTCTTCGTGAAGCAATGCAACACTTATAGCATGTACCGACATAGCCAAGTAAATATACAAGTCTTCATGATCTACCGGTTTTAACAAGATGGGAGGTCTCTCTAAGTGGTTCACCAAAGCCTAGAATGCATCTTTACAATCCTGCATCCATTCAAAATTCATTTTCCCTCTTCTAATCAAGTCAAAGAAAGGAATGCAATTATCGGTAGCTCTGGAAATAAATCGACTTATTGGGGCAACCTTCCCATTCAGGCTCTGTACTTGTTTGATGGTCTTTGGCACTTGGATGTTGCGAATAGCTTGGATCTTCTCGGGATTAGCATCGATTCTGCTGGCATTAAAGATGAAACCCAAAAACTTTCCTGATGCAACGCCAAAAGAACACTTTAGAGGATTGATCTTCATTTTGTAATATCGGAGGATATCAAACATTTCTGCCATGTCTCTAATGTGGTCGCTAGATTGTCGTGACTTTATGAGCATGTCTTCCATGTACACCTACATCATTTTCCGATCTGATCTTTAAACATTATATTGACTAGACGTTGATAGGTCGCTCCAGCATTCTTTAATCCAAATGGCATCACCGCATAACAATATAATCCAACGTCGGTAATGAAGTTGGTGTGCTCTTGATCGGGAATGTGCATAAGGATTTGGTTATATTCTGAATATGAATCCATGAAAGATAGCAATTTGTGTCCTGCGACCGAGTCTACCAACTGGTCGATCCTTGGAAAACTATCTTTCGGGCATGCCTTGTTCAGGTCCAACCAATCAACGCATGTCCACAATTTCCCATTCGCCTTTCTCACAAGTACAAGATGAGATATCCATTTAGGTTAGAGGGAATCGTTAAACCCATTGTCTTTGAGCCTATCCACCTCCTCTATTAGAGCGGCAAATCTCATCGGATCTATGCCATGCCTTTTTTGTTTCACCGGGATGTGCCTCGGGTCAATATTGAATGCATGGCTCGCAATGGCAAGCGAGATCCCACACATGTCAGAGTGAGTCCAAGCGAACACGTCGAAATTTGCTCGGAGATAACCGGAAAGTTCTTTCATCATCGAGGGGCTGAGCTACAATCCGATCTTTAGGACCCATGATGGGTCATCGTGGCTGACCGTGATGTCAATCGTCAGCTCAGCCGGTGCAGCATTGGTCTCTTTGGTCTCCTCCTTATCATCCCTCTGATCTGTGTCTTTATAGAATTGAATGTGGCACCCGAGCCAGGGCTAGGGCGCTGGTTGTTAATCTTCAATGGCTTGGATGCGGAGAAACTTATCCAGACCCTTACCTTTCTCCTTCTGTTGAGCATCCCCAATTCAGCTATATAGTAAGCACGTCTGATCGCTTGATCACCATGAACAACTCCAACACCATTATCTGTTAGGAACTTCAAAGTCAAACACCATGGGGCAAAAGATGCCCTGAACTCTGCTAGGGCCGGTCGGCCCAAAAAAGCATTGTATAGAGAGTCAACATCCAAAATGACAAATGACAAAATCCACACTCTCCTACGATCACCTTCTCCCAACTCTATGGGCAATTCAACATAACCAACAGCTTCGGTCGCAACACCGTTAAAGCCATGAATATAGGATTTAGATGGTTTCAAGTCCTTAGCTTCCATCCTTATCTGATCATAAGCTTTTTTGAGAATTATATTTATGGAGCTTCCATAATTAACCAAAATCCTCCTCACTAAAGCGGGGCCAATCATGGCCAAAATGATCATTGGGTTGATCGTCCGTGCCTTGACCTTGTCCGCATCTTTGTTTCTGAACACAATGTCATATGACATTGTATGTTGTTGTTTTGCCATAGCTCCATCTTCTGGACTCGAACAACATTCAAAATTCACATGCTTGATCGCGCTAGCATAGTGCCTCATCACATGCCAACTCTTATCAGCTAGATGTGGTCCTCCGACTATTGTATTGATCACTAACCTTCCACCAATCCATGCAGGCTCCTCAGCCATATGCGGTGCTTGCCCTCGGTTGGGATCGGATGTCCCTTGCCCGCCATCTTGCTGGGCTTTAACAAACTGCTGTAACTTTCTTTCTCGAATCAGTTTCTCAATAAAATCCTAGAGATGCCTACAGTCATTTGTATTATGCCCATAACATTCGTGAAACCGACAATACTTTCCGGTTTGTTTCTACTTCTTCATTGATTCTTTCGAAGGCAGCTTCCTATATTGTATGGTATTGCATGTAGACAAGTAGACATTCTCTAGATATGTATCATTGGCATGTAAGTATCATACACTGGAATCCTAGGCTTTCCCCTTCCAGAATCCCTCTTTCGTTCACAGATCCTATCACCGCCTTTCTTTTGTTGATTTAGTTTATTTTGGACATTGACTTGAACTTTTCCAAAACTATCACCAGAAAGCTTCACAGCAATGTTACTCTGTACTTCCTCTCCACTTGGTCCTGCAACATTCTTTTTTCTAAAGCATCTGCCTTCCTCTTTCCTAAAATACTGAGCCACCTTTGAATAGAAGCGTTCCAATGTTGCGGGTGGCTTGCCAGCTAACTGATCGCCAAAATTTGATTCTGGATCAGTCCCTCTTATACCGCCATCAATATTGCATGATTATTTGGATTACTGGTTTCTATGATAGCTGTATGGAATCTCTCCAAATAATCTTTCAAAGATTCTCCCGGAGCCTAGATCACGTTGGATAAGGACATTACATCTTTGGGGCGAGTTGCTTGCATATGGAACTAGTCCACAAATTTTGTTGCTCTATCATCAAATCTAGAGATCAACCATGGTGATAATCTCATAATCCACATCGTTGCTATTCCAGAGAGAGTAATAGGAAAACATCTACATTTGGTTGCATTATCTGCTCGCGCGGAATCCATCAGCTACTCATATATCATGATATGTTGTCTAAGGCCGGTCTTTCCCTCATAGGCAGGCATCGATGGCATATTGAACCTCCTTGGATACTCGGCATGTAAGATATTATCAATGAACGGGGGATGGCTTCTCGAAATCCTTCAATCATCATTAGTTAAGCCTTGGCTTTCCCTTACCAACTATTCATAGCTGACAAGTTCGGCATTTGTATAGTTGGAGCCAAGTGGTAATCGTGCTCCACCTCACAGGAATGGTCCGGTTGATGTCTACGGGCCATTCCACGCCTTCTTGGCTCAACATCTTCTCGGTTTGTATCACGTACATTTACTTCAACGTCATTCTGGGGAAGCAACGGGTCGACATCCACCTAAACTCCAACATCCAAGTCAGTCGCAACAGCTCCAGCTTAGATTCCAGCATGGATAGGCAAGTTCCCTCCTCTAGAGGAAGGATCGAGACCGATCCCTATGGAGGGATCGACACCGATCGGTCTTGGCAGACCAGGTAGGTTTTCCTATTGATGCCTCGAAGCTTCAATGTGATATCTGTCAATTCTGTGATGTCTGCATCTGTAATACTCGTCCAATGAACTAGAACTCTCCTATGCAAAGTAAGGGGTAGGGTCCCTCTTAGCTTTCTCACACTGTTGTTGACTGAGTTGGTTCATTAGATCAATATTGGCTTGAATATGCTAATTTAATTGTCAATGGCTATCCACTAGCTCTCTCATCAGATTATGGAACTCAGCTCTTGTAATGGAATCAACTGGATTTTGAAAATCGACCGAATTGGTAGCATTCACATCCACTGGTTGATTGCTCGAGCCACCTTGCTGGATGCTAGCGTTCTCGTTTCCTTCTACGTTTTAAGAAGTATATCTAGTGTTCCTAACCATTGTTGATAGCTTTACTTAGACTTTTGCAAATCCAAATAGAACAAGCAAGTTTCTTGAAGATAATTATGGATCTCCTTCGGGGATTTATGCAATCTAGTAGCAACAAAGGGATCTGAATAGGCCGAGAATCAAGATTCTCAATGAAAGCACCAAAATGTTTGCACCAAAAATTAACACAAATACCTAATAGAAGTTTTGAAGAGAAATAAATGAAGAATATAAAATGAAAATAGAGGAAAAAGGCGATGACATAGCTGCAAATCAAAGCAATAACACGAACACGGCGATTTATAGTGGTTCAGTGTTGTATACCTACGTCCACTTTGAATAAAAAGCTTTATTAATCATTTTGTAATCTGAATACAGTAGGGATCGGACAAAAATCCTTATTACAATAGAGTACAAAGCGACTAGCAACCTAAAGGTTCCAAAAATGAACAACCAAGCCTGTATTTATAGAAGAAGATGACGAAATATCTCCTTGAAAATTCGGCGAAAGGATCTCCAAAACCATATGAATCCGTAAGAGGGATTGCATGGCCCAAATCCCAAAGAATAGGGATCGGTACCGATCCCTCTTTTGCTGGAATTTGGGAGTTCGATCCTTAAGGTAGTTTCCCCATGTCGAAACATGCTTAGCCTCTAATTTTCATGCCAATTGGATTAGTAGAACTCGGGGTATTGTTCGATTTTTACTTCAATATGGATTGCCTTCTGATTTCAGTCGATCCCTATTGAAGGAATAGGGGCGATCCCTCTTACTCCACCTTTTATGGTGCGATCCCTTGGGTAGGCTCCCTAGTGTCCCTACTTCTTCCTTACAAAATTTCATATGCATTGGACTTGTGGATATTGAGATAATAATTGTTTTCTATTGAACTACACTTGCTTCTTGAAACATACTGATCCCTATGTTGGAGGTTGATTATAGCCGATCTCTCCTACATGTTTAACCATATTCCACACTTCAAACGTTCTGCATTGCATATCTCTCAATTCCATTCCATCATGGCTTCATATTACCATCCGTACTTGACTTCTAGACCCTATAATCATTGCCTTGGACTTATTGGCCTTGATGACAGTTGAATCTAACTTGTCCAATCAGTTCGAATATAGCTGGATCAAAAAGTCGGATAACATCATTCTTGGAGCATTTTGTAATAATTATATTTAATCTGAACTTGAGCAACATTTGGGATTATGTACTAAATATGAAATTATGTCTTTGACATGAAATGTGAAAGTTTGTTTTGAAATTATGTTTGAAATATTTTATATTTTTGTGCTTTGATGTTATTGATACGATTAACATATCCGCATTTTGTCACTGGAAATTAATACTACGGATGACTGCAGCATCTGTAGTGCTTAGTTTAGAGCCTCAAAATAGGGGATGTTACAAAATTGGATAGATGGGAACAACAAGAGTTGCTGCAAATTAGAATCAAGGACCAGAAGCTAGAGTGCATGTAGTTGAAAGCGGAGTAGAACGACCCAGAATAAACCCCGAGCCATATATATGTGTCAGTACCGACCCATAAGCACGTGTCGGTACCGACTCCCAAAGGCACGGGGGGAATGGGTCGACTTGGTTTGGAAAGGAATGACGTACGTGTTGGAGATGAAGCGGAGCATTTCAATGCCGATCAAAATGCAGAAGCACGGCCAGAGGAGTATATACAAGAATTCCCTCGTAGAGTTGGGGGGCAGGTTTAGAATGTTAACCATAGAATTATTTTGAATGACGATGGTAGACTTTCTAAATTGGTGAGATGAGCTATGAGGGGTAGATTGCCTAACCAAAACATGGAAGATGTGAATAGGAGTCCATTCACTTCGAATATTCGGTATGTTTGGAATCTACCAGATTTCAAGTCACCAATGTTGGAAACGTATGACGGGAAAACAGATCCAACGGTTCATTTAATGAGGTACATCCGGCACATAGAGGTGTTAATGAACAGATTTGTGAAGCAGTTTCGGGTCCATATTTAACAACCCAAAAATGTAATGACATTAGCAAGTACGAAGCAGATGGCCGGAGAGACCTTCAGAAGTTTTTTAACAAGATTCAATGCGGTGATTGCTGCTGTTGATAAGCCAGACACATCAATGGTTCTGATGGCAGTAGTTTTAGGGATAACTACTAAGACAGATTTCAAGATCGCACTGGAATGGGATCCCATGAGCGATCTTATAGAGTTTTATCATGAGGCTAAGAGATATCTGCATCAAGAGGACCTTGAGGCTGATCAAGAAGAGATCGATGTTGTGGATGTTGGAGGACTGTTCGGAGAAGGATTTAGCAGTGGAAAAAGAAAAAGGAAGATGGATGACAGCTTCGATTGATTAAAGCGGCAAAGGAGGGAACCAAAATTCTCTTCTTACATGGATTTAAATGAAACCCCGGGGCGGATTTATTTGGATATCGGGGGCAGATCCCCTATCGAAAGCCGACGAGGAGAGAACCGATAGATCATGAAAGGATGTCCAAAAAATATTGCCAATTCCATGAGCTGGATGGGCATAACACGAATGAATGTAGACACCTACGGGATTTGACCAAGGAACATGTCAGAGATAACCGATTACAGCAATATGTGAGAAACCAAGCTACGGTGATGGAACTTGAGTAGCCATCAACCGCGGCGAATGGAAATGGCCCTGGATCAAGGTCATGGATAGTCATCTCTTGATCGAGATGGCCGGGAACCGGGTTTAATTCTTCCATTCAATTTCCCCTTTTCAATAAACCATGCAATAATGTGATCTAGCCACTTACTCATGTATGGGATCTCGAACAGTCCCTAGGCACGTTTTGAGCTGGATGCTGGTCTGTAATGCCTAGCGAGGTAGTTATCTTAATGTTAGATTTTATGCTTTTTTGATATTTGAATTTGATTATGGAAATCCACAATGAATGTGATGACTGATATTAATCACTTTAATGTCCTGTCCGGAGAGACGGGACCAGTATGCAAGGTGCGAGTCCCCTCGTTGGAGCGTGAATGGATGGACTTGTACAATATGGATCGCTTTAAGTCTTGTCCAGAAAGATGGGATTATAGTGCAAGGTGCAAGTCCCTTCGTCGGGGAGCAAGTGGATGGACCTGTACGATATTGATTGCTCTACGTCCCGAAAGATAGGACCGGTGCAAGAAATAAGTCCCCTCACCGGAGAGTAAGCGAATGGGCTTACTGGTCGTTGAATGTCCTCGCGGGAGAGCAAGCGAATTGGGCTCAACAAGAGCCACAGACGACCATGAATTTGATTATTAGCCCCCAAACGGCTATAGATTTAATTAGCGGCCCCGAACGGCCATGGATTTGATTATCGGCCCTGAACGGCTATCGATTTGATTAATGGTCTAGACAGACCATGGATTTGATTACCGATCCCAAATGACCATGACCTTAATTAACGATCTGAAAAGATCGCGGATGTAACTATCGGTCCTGAACGGCCATAGATTTCATTAATGATCCGGAGAGATCGAAACTTAAAATATATATAATTTTGATAAAGGATTTGAATGCCCTGTAATTAAAATAGAATTGACAAATCTTGGATGAACACGTGACGATTTTGATATGTAACAACTCTAAATGAAATCAGAATGATAACGATGTAAATCCCGGATGAACACAGGATGATTCTGATATGTGATGTAATAACTCTGAATGAAATCGGAATGAGGATAATGTATAGTTTAAACTTAAGCATGGTCTAGAGTCTTAGATTGTAACAGGTTTAGATTGACCCATAATTGACAAAAGAGTCCAAAGGAACAAGATGATTTGCAATAGCTCGATCGGAAGATAACCGAAAAGTTCAACAACTAGAGTTCCATTGACTTCGACATTTGTTCTTGAGCAAAGCACACCTTCCACTTGCAAGGTGTGCTTTGGAGGCAAGTTTTATCTCGCCTTTGATTAGGCAGTATATGGACGAATCCGATGAGTCAAACTTCGAAGTTATCAAGGCAAGACATCCAGAGAGATAGCCGTGAAGCCAAAAACACAAGTGAAACCAAAATCAATAGGCAAGTACAAACCCACCACAAAATTCCAGAAACCCAAACTCCACAAGTATGGGGTTGGTAACGACCCATCCCTATGGATCGGTACTGACCCATATACACTCCACCATTGGAGTTCATCTTCTGTCTACTAGCCCTACTTGATGTTAGAACACCATTTCAAGTGTTTTTTTCCAATGCAATTCTCTATCGATCTCCACAAACTCTTGAATTTTCAACTTTTTTCTTCTGTGACTCCGTCATTTAGACTTAGAAACAAGCTAATATTAGTGCAAACAACTATGGAATCATGAAGCTAACCACAAGACGAGCCAAAGCAAAGAGTTAATGGTAGCCAATTTGACAATATTATGGGTTGGTACCGACCCCTACCCTTAGAGTTTACTGACCCATCCAAGTTGATGATGTGGCATCCTACTTTTGTGGAGAACTGGTATATAGCAAGGAGAATGGTTTGAAGATATTTTATGCGAGATTTTAGGCTCTCTACCTCTATAAATAGAGGGGTTGGGCTCATTTTTCAGGGTCTTTTAGCTTTGGCTCTCTTTTCTCTAATTCCTTGTAATCTCTGTCGGAGTTGTATCGACCTGTAAGAACTTCTGCCTCCAAGTCAGAATATAAGAAATAAAATCATTAGGTGAACGTAGGCTAAAATTAACCAAGCCACTGTAAACTGTTGTGTGCTCTTTTCTTCTCATTTTTCATTTATTTTCTTCACTTTTTATACCCTACTAAATTTATTGGACGTTTGTGCCATTTTTGGTTCAAACAACTAAAATTCGAATATCGTCCACATTCAACTTTGTAAGTTTGAATACCAAATCCTTGGTTTAATAATAACAATTATTATCAACCGTACTACTGTAGCCAAAGACTTTGCCTCTGAGTTGACTACAGTTGACCGTGATACTAATCACATTTAACTAAGGAGGCGAATTCTCTATTGGATAGCGTTTCACTTCCATTGCTTCAATTCATTCCTAACTATAGTCCTTTGGTGGACGTCATGCCACGATTTAACTATAATCAAAGTGGAGTGTCCACATTGAGTTCAACAGTATTATCATGTCGAGGGAACATATGTAACATCGTCACTTCGAGATTCTCTGTTTGACCTTATTTATATTAACCAAGAGAAAACTCTAGAAGGATTCATTCCATAGTTATGCAATAACTAACAGTACATCACTCTTTGGTGCCGCCAACAGCCATGAGTAATGTATTGTCCAACATTTAGAGAGCGTGACATACTACAGTCTCAACGAATTTATCAATATCCAGTCTCGATAAATCTTGACTAGAAATATTTAAAACGATGTGTTTATTTTTTATGATAGATTGCTCATTATTACAACACATTGTGACTACTATCACAAAACATACCCTTTATGAATTTTCTATTAAATATACTTATATTGAATAAATAAATAATATAACACATTACATCAAGTATATAATAGAAAGAAAAACACCTTTTATTTCGAACAAGATTGGTTACCGAATTGGATATACGTAACAAACTACATAATTGCCCCTAGGGAATACCCCTAACTCTAACAATCTCCTACTTGCACTTGGGTCAATTATGGATTCTTATTCCTACTTCTTCTATTAGTTTTCTTAAAGCTAATCTGGTAAGTCCCTTAGTGAATGAGTATGCTATTTTGTTTTAACTATCTACTCTATCGATCAATTCTCTCCATCATTGATACACTGCCCTTATCATGTGGATCTATTTGAAGTGTGTCTCTCAACTTCTAGTGTGCTCTAGGTTATTATATGAACTATATCACAGCATTGTTATATATAACAATGTGATGAGACTATCAACATTTGGAATCATTCCTAGCTCAGCTACAAATTCGTGCAATTATTTATACTTCTTCTATTACAATGCTTATTCAACACGATGTACATAGCTTATGGTTGAATCAGCCACTACTTATTGCTTGGAACAATTCCAACTTAAAGTTTTTAATTTAAGTTTAAACATGAATTTTTGATTGACGCACCATACTTGACATCATTAATGATGTTCGAGTCCGCGCACTCCTTCGTTAGAAATTCATTGTTTCTACATACAATTCTTTAGTATTTTGTAAATACTCGAGAACACTTTAAACTATCATTTAGTTGTCCTAATTTGGATATGATATTTTCCTCATGCATCAAATACAAATGCAAGATATGATATTGTAGAAAAGAGAACATGTATGATAATTCCTATTGTCAATACATAAGAAATCCATCTCACATGTTCCATTTTAAACATTTTAATATGGTGTATTTGCATATTGTTTAGAACATTCCTAACATCTTTATATTTATTATAAAAGATATAATTTACAAATCGAATATCGAGTATTAAACAACCAAACTATTACTGATTTTAACATGAGTACATAGTTAACAATCAGCAATATGCTGTTTACTTATAATTTTAGAAATATCTATGTGCCCTTTGATGTTCTTTCTTATGGTCACATGCTTCCTCTGCATTTTGATTGAAAAAACAAACTATTTGATATTTCTATCAAAATACTTTCTCAATTTTGATGCTTATATAATAATACTTTTGCATCATTTCTTGGATCATATCCGAAAAACCCACAGACTCAATACCGATCCCAATGATTTTATGACACTTTGTTTGTTATGTGCAAACGATCTATTCTAAATCATTTAGAAATTTCCATTTCAACGCATACGTACCAAAACATAGTCATACCAAATGATAATTTTATCAGTAAAATCCGAATCATCTTGAGCACATATAATGACGAATCTGTTACGTTAACTTCAATAATTGAAAATTATAATTTTATTCTTATCAATGTTACTCACTATATCTCAACTGCATTATATTGAAGACAATTTTGCAGCCGACGAATCATATTCCTTTGGGTACACTATCAAATCATATTTTGATAGTGTACTTGGAATCCTTTCGGCATTGTGCATCATACCATATGGCAGAGTCAATACTCTTAATGGCTTACTTAAGATTGAGGAAGTTCCTTTCTCAACATTAATAAAATTCATAATTTCTCCTTAATGTGCGAGATTTATCATTAGACATTCTAATGTGTCATGTCTATTTAGTTTGATTTATTTTATTCCATCCTTCTTCCTGAAATTTATGAACTTATGTTCATAACATAAATTGGTCAATCAACATTGATCGGTCCCAAACTGCATTGGGGTGGTTCACAGAAGATCTCTCATAGGTAAACATTACGTGCAGCCTCTCGATTCACACAACTTGTCGATTCTTTGACCAAGGATATTTAGGGGTTGTTTCACCAACTCTTATCTTGTATGGTTTTGTAAACTTTGTTTTAAATGAAATTGAACTTAACCTTATGTACTTACTTTTAAGCACTTGACCTTACAGAAAGAAGTTAACTCAACTTCACTCATTATCAATCGTACTATGTCCACCAAAGTCCAATTACTCCTTACCGATACATCATTATGTGTCATAAGGAAGAGTGACTTTGAATTGAATCTTATTCGTTTTTAGGTACTTTTGGAACTGTTTTCCTATATACTCTCCCATTTGATAAAATCGAATTTTCTTGTTTCTTTTGTGCATTACATTTTCTACTCCCATTTTATATACAATGAACTTATCATAGACATACTACGCATGCATCAAATACACATGTTTTTTTATGATAATCGTATGCGAATTAAACGACATATGTGGAACCATTCTTGGTATCTTTGGACTTTCGATAGAATACATCTTTATGTACCAATCTAAAGAGTTCACCAATCTCTTATGTTGCTCCCACTAAACGGGTGCTTTGTCCTTAATTCCAAAATAATTATAGAAAATTTATAGATATTTCTGTGTTATGTAGCTAATGCACTAAATATGATTATTCTAATAGATTTATTTCATAATAAATATTCATTCATAACAAAAAAAATCATATTCACTTTCAATCAAACCGATTTCATAAATAATATTTGGTATATTTACGAAAACAATTTTTCATATCTTGATGCATCCATTGGTAAGTATTATATGGCATGCTCCTATTATTTCTGCCATTACTATAATATCATATGAAATAAGAAACCCCATCTAACTATTTATTATGGGCTATTCATTTCTTTTACTACAACTAGTTTACAGTCAAGATTTTTCGACCAAATATATTTAACTCACAGAAATGACTTTTGTAGAAAACAATTTTCTATATTTTACATGATTTGGAATAGAAACCACGTTTCTCATTCAATATTAATTATCTTTTAGTATTGTATACCGTTCTCATTTCTGACGTCCCTTATAAAGCAGAGGTAATCATTCAATCTTTTCATCCCAATGGTGCCTAAGTTGCATCCACTCTTGAACATTCACTTTCCTTTCCATAATCGTAAAACCATTCAAATGGAAATCCTTATTGTAATCAATCATATTGAATACATGATTTCACTTTATGTTTTATTTGCTTATATCCAATGAACTAGTTTTTTCGAAATTTCATTCATTACGAACTACGACCTTTCACTATAATATGTGATTGAGTACGGATCAAATATCCATATTATGGTATTTCTTAAGAGTTCAAACCTCATAATAGACTATACACGGTCTCAGATAAATATATTCTTAGGAGATCGACGAATGAATGTTTTTAGTGGTTTTGTAAATTGGAACCTACATGGGTTTTGAAGCGAAAATATGCCAAAGGATTTAAGGTGGGTATATTTTATATTTCTTTATCAGTCCATAATTTAGTTTATATGTATATTTCAACTAATAAACATTTTATTAATTTTATTAATTGCACAAATTTAACAATGTAGATTATTTTAACCTTTTATAGCAAATGTTCTTACCATATTAGAGAGGTTAAATGTTAGCATTTAATATTTCTATATGGCTCCCACTAGATTTTTATGTTTCTCAAAACCCTAAGAAAAAATAGAAATCTTTTGATTTCTCTAGTGGGTGTTAGGACTCGCACGCATTGGGATTCTAACCTTGAGGGATATCAACAAATCATAGGCCTGCATGCGATGGATAACCCCTTATCGTTTGTATCACATACAACTCTGAACCCGTGGTTGTTATCCTAATCTCATTTCGTCCTTGAGGAATATCAAATAAAACGAAGGAGATTATTCACTCGTACATACCATTTCGCGATGGCCTAAGTATAATGAACGTACCTTAAGGAAAATCAACAAATACGTGCATGTATCTTATCTTGTCTAATCGATATATTAATAGTACTACACATAACATCTTTAGCTTGAGGAATACCAACAACCAAAGAGTATGCAAGTAATCTATTAATATATAAATAGTAGAGGACAACAAATATATTAAGGATTCAAAATCTTCAATATACATATATTGAGTGATATTGATTTAGGAAATAATATATTTCTTGTGAAATACCCTAGTGATTCAAGCGTGGGACACGGCTAAAACCACGATATACATATTGTATGCATGTATTTATTCCTTAAATATAATTTGAGTTTTTTTCCAGTTCCACATATACTATACGTTCATAGTATACAAGTTTAATTTATTTATAACCTTTTATAACGTAATTAACTTATATAATATTCTTACATATATTATTAACTGAATCGTGTTTAATTAATTTTAATTATTATTAATTTATAATATTTAATTAATTTATTTTGTATAAAATTTCAAAATTTTTACACTGCTCATTTAAACAATTTAAGGTAGTTAATCAACTATAACATTTATAGTTTGTTTATATGTACATATCTAAATATGTAAACATTTTAATCATTGAACTTTAATAAATTTTATTTAGTTAAACAATGTAATTAAATATTTTAATTAATTTAAAATTTTAATTTATCATAAACAATTTTAATTTAAATAAATTACAATTACAGTAACACACACATATATCAACATATATGTTTTAATAAATTAAACTTTAATTGATTATTTTATTTTATTTAATCGACCATATTATTTAAATTTTCAAATTTAAATTTTTTAAAATTAATTATCTAACATCTCAAAACAATTTTGAAAATTTTGAATGCATTTCATGACATTTGCAAAATTCTCTTTTATATTTTAAACTTAACTTTTAAATTTAAAATATCTTTTAAATTTTCAAACAACTTATGAAAATTAGCCCAAGGCCTAAATTCAAATTGGGTTTTTTCTATTAGGGATAACATTTGGGCTCACTTTACCTTTTAGGCCAGGTCGGTAGCCAAGTAAGGCAGGTTACTTGATTATCCAAACCCAACATAGACACTATTTTTCTAGACACCCCGCTAAATGAGTAAGCTTAATTAGTCGGCCCTAACATGATTGATTTAGACCGCATAAATTATTAAGCTCTGACATCATTGTTGCTCCAGCCCAACCCCTTTGGAATGACACAACTAGATACCATACAAGCGAGTTTTACATACATCCTTTCGACTAACATAAACGTCATAGGACATGTAAGGGTAAGAGGCAATACTTCGTCATAGATCGTAATGTGAGAACCTCTTATCATGCTAGTTGAAGAGATCGAACATGGGACATCTAATGTACCAGATGACACCTTAACTAACCTCGCTCTGAAACCATCGTTGGAACCAAGCCAACCGAAAGTGGGTTAAATGGATGAATTTTAACAAATTTCCATGTTGATCTTGGTTAAGCCTATGAAGCCGAAGTACGTTTTATATCTAATATAAAATTATTTTAATAAAATATTCATTTTATTACATTTGTTTAAAAATTAGTTTAAATTAATTTTAAATTGTTTGTATGGTATAATGAGCACATTGAATGCGTCTATGTGTAAAACGTGCAAGTGCAAAATGCGAGAAGTGGACATAGTCAATGTGAATGTCGTTTAGATGATGGGATTTACACCACAACGGATATATTTCCCCTTTATATATGCCTTTGTCATCCAAAACAATAAAGTTTTTTTTATTAATAAGATTAATTTAGTATGACTGAATATGTGTGTTTGTATATATACACATAGTTGTTTGTATTAGAATAAACTTTAAAACGCATAATAAATCAATGTATACAATATGAAATTTATTTTAATTAAAAGATAGTTTAAAACATTATAGTTATATTTTATATAAAATACCCTTTTGAAAACCTTGAGTTATATACAAACATAAGCACACACAGATACGCACGTGCACGCACGCACATACATATGCGTGTGTGTATTACAGACATACACCCAAAAAAAAACCAAATGAAGGTTTTGAAATAAAACAAAATTAAAACTATATACAAATAACTTGTAAATTAGAATACTTACTACATACCTTTTAAATAAAGATCGTTTTCTAGTCTAGGTCCAAATGTTAAAATAAGAAACAAATCACTAATTTAAAGTTTCCTTTTTTTTCAAAAATCCAAAATTTGTTTCAAAATAATTTAAAAGTAACACATTTGAATCTCAATCTTATGTTTTAAATCTTGATTAATTAATGAAATTGTTTCAAAGTTTCATTCACATAATAGTTTATATAGAAACATACAAATCTCAATCTTGTATTATGAATTTGACTTATTAATAAGATTGTTTTGATTTTTATTCAGACAATAAAAAAATTAAAAGACATAGGCATATGAAAATTCATGATAATAAGATCTAGATTTAAGTTGAACATACAAAATCACTAAACATACAAAACAGTGATGAATCAAAAATTAACGTTATAGATAACAAATAGATAATAGAGAGCATAGCTTGGTGATTTTCAAATATATTAACATGATAAGAATATAGCTGATTCAAAGGGAAGACATAGATACTAAAATCATATTCCAAATTTGCAGATGAACATAAGGAAGAGGTAGAAAATCAAAGGCATGCAAATATAATGAAATAATACATAAGTGAAATAAAGGATTACCTTTAAGATGTAGCCAGGAAAGACACCTTGAATGGTAGAATGTTCCTAGATTTAGTAAATTAATCTCTAGATTTGCAGCACTCAAGAGATAACCACCTATTTCTATTTAATTTTGTTTGAAGCTCCTGCTACCATGAAATTTCGAATATGATGTCTTCTGTAGGGAGAGAAAAACGACATAGTAATATCTTATTAAAAAGAAGAAATAAATGCACAATTAAGATATGGTGTTTCTCTCCTTTTAATTAAGATTGCCCTTTCATTTCAATATCAAAAACCCCTCCTCTTCTCCGCACAATGGCCGACCAATGAATGCGGGCTTGGGCACAATTTTTTTCTAAAATCCTACCTGTATTAACTCTATTTAGATCCTAATTAAATTTTCTATCAATATCGTATAACGGTATGCACGTTTATAACTTTTGTATATGCACATTATTAAATATTAATGTCAATTTCACAAATATTAATTAAGTTTTATTTATTTAATTCTCTTTTTAGTATTTATTCTATTTAAATCGAGTTTAAACATTCTACTAGCATCGTATATTGATACGTGTATTTATATCATTTATATATGCATTTTATTACATATTAATAAAATTCAAACAAATTTAATAGTTGATACTTCATAAATATTAATTAATTTTCAACTACTAAAAGTCAATTATGTTGTGTGGTTTATTAGGAATATTCATCATTTCAGTTATATGGCTCAAAGGTGTAAATTCGGTCAGCAATTAACATTGAAGAATTCAAATATTAACGTTCACACATCATCTTTGCTAGTGGTGTGAAATTTTGTTTGAATTTATCACTTACACATCTTTTAGTAAAATCCCATTCTACTTATTATAAGTGGTCACTTGTAGTAATGATTATTTACACCAATTCTCTTCCTCAAAACTATATCACATTAGAAACCTATAGAAATTTGTTTTTGTCAAATTTCCAATATCGTCCACATTCAACTTCGTAAGTCCAAACACAAAATCCTTGGTTTAATAATAACAATTATCATTAAACATACTTCTCTAGCCATAGACTTTGACTTTGAGTTAACTCCGGATTACCATGATACTGAACCCATATAACTTAGGAGATGAATTCTCTATTGAATAGTGTTTCACTTTCAACAATTTAATTCAGACCCAATTATAGTCGTTCGATGGATACTATTCCATGATTTAACTATAATCAAAGTGGAGTGTTCACATTGAAGTTCCATGGCATTCTCAAGTCGAGAGAACTGTGTAACATTGTCAATTCGAGATTCTCTATTTGACCTTAGTTATATTAATCAATAGAAAACTATCGAGTGAGTCATTATATGGTTATCCAATAACTATCAGTACCTAACCCCTTGGTGCCTCCAGCAACCATGAGTGATACACTATCCAACATTTGGGGAGAATTACATATCTTATCTCAATGGATGTATCAATATCCAGTCTCGATACATCTTGACTAGGAATATTTAAAACGATATGTTTATTTTATTATAACAAATTGCTCATGATTACAACACATTGTAACTACTATCACAAAACATACCATTTATGGATTTCTATTAAATATACTTAAATTAAAAAAATAATTAATATAACACATTATATCAAGTATACAGTAGAAAGAAAAACACCTTTTATTTCGAACAAGATTGGTTATCAAGTTAAATATATGTAACAAATTACATAATTGTCCTTAGGGCATACCCCTAACTTTATCAGGAGGGACGAGAGAAATACCTTCATTGGCAGGAGTTTCTTTAGCTAGGGATGCAATGACTTTACCCTCTTCCACTGCTAATTACATTGGTTGGGTGACAGGAATAGGAATATAGGGCTCGTCGGTGATCACGGCAGTAGAAGCTAGAATCGTAGAAAATGCAGCCTTAGAGTTAGCCCCCTGGAAGATGAGATTTTCAGTCATAAGCTCTTTTGATTTTGGAAATGATGATTCTGCTTAGCAAAATGCACTAGGACCAGTAGGATCCTCGATGAGAGCTTTGCATGCAGCTGGGTCTCTTTTGCAAAGCTAGCCTTGCCTTTCTCCAAGGTTGCAATGTCTTTGGCATCCAAGTATTTGGCCTTCAGTTGATCTTTGGCGAAGCCTTCACCTGACTAAGCAGCATGACTTAGGAACTTTTCCCATGCATCAACCAGGGTTATAGGATATCTGCTTCCTAACCACACCAAGTTTTTGTCTTCGACGAAGTTTACAAAAATCTGCTGCAGCCTGTGCAGTTAATGCCCCGCTATTACCCCGCTATAACCTTGCTATATCTCATAGCGGATTTCTAGCACTATGATTTTTCCATATAGCTCCAAATATAGCCTTTCCGCTTTAAGTCCCGCTACTTCTGCTACATCCCGTCATTCCCGCTATATTCCTCTATTTTCGCTATATCTTCTTTAAAAGAAATGAATTGAAAAATGACATTTATACATTATAAAAATTAGGAAATTAATTTATTTAATTGAATTTTTAATATATTTCCAGAAATGAAAATACTCTAATATTCTACTAAATTCAATTATGTTATATAATAGTTTTACATTTATTTATAGTATATATTTAAAATTATTTATGTATTAATTATAATTCAAATGAATGTTAAATTTACATTTAATTACAATTTATATATTTGTAAAAACATTAAGTACGAGTTTTATATGCTATTTTATAATCATCCGCTATATCCCGCTAGCTATATCCCGCTATATCCTCGCTGTATCCCCACCATGACTTTTTGCACCTCTGCCGCATTAAATCTGTCGAGCACTTTAACTGCACAAGCTGCATCGTGGTGTTCATTTCTTCTTTCTCTTTGGAAGCTTGTTCCTTGAGCTGGCTTATCTCAACTACTGCACCACCAAGCTCAATCGAAGCCTCTACCTTTGCCTCCATTTCGATACTTAGGCTAGCTTTTAGTCTTTCGAATTGGCCTTGACTGTTTGAATTACCATATCATTTGCCTAAAGTGTTATGTTTTTTTTTTCTACAATTGCCTTGTCCTTGGCATTGATTTGGGTGGCAAGTTCACCACTCTCTAGATGGGCTTTATTAAGCTAGTCGTTCATCACGTTGAGGGCCTGCGTATGCACATGAGACAACTCCTCAATTAAAGCTTTGGAACCATCGGCTGATTTTTTAGCCTTATCTCTCTATTTTGTATTCCCGACCATCTCTCTTTTGTAATCTATTATGGTATTGTCATAATCCTACCTATTCAACTCAAACGACTAGATGTCCATCAGATTGATTCTGTTGACATTAGAGAGGGCGAAGATAAGTTTTCTCCATTCGTAAAGTTGGTCAACAAGCTCTACAACCCCTCCAACTCTGCAATTGGCTTCTTCATGAGGGATATCCTTAATGTCATAACTTTACCTTTATCAGGCAGAGGTTAGGAAAAGCGGCTTGTATCTTAGTCATCATGGAAGTTGGGATGGAACTTGATGAGTAGAAGCCTCCCTAGACCTTTAGGAGGTGGATATAGTGGTAATTAGGGGTTGGAATATCAGAACTTGTTAAGAAGAAAGAATGTGCTGAGAGCGTGGCAAGGAAGTACCAAAGACAGGACTATGATAGTCATAGGAATCGCAAGACTTCTTTTCTAGGTCTGGTTGTTCCCTTTCCTCAGCTTGTCGCTTCCTCCTTTCCTTATCCTTATAGTATTCCTTCTTCTTCCTCTTATGGCTTTCTTCTTCGATCTCTTGATGTAAGGAGGAATAGTAAGGATAAGGATCATGAGTAGGCTCACCAATGCCTGAACGTATATAGTGGAATTGATCTCTTCCCGTTATACCTGAAATGAAAGAAATAATCGTATCAGGCTCGGAACACTGAAGTAAGGGCGAGTGTGGGATATCACTGTTCATAATCCAAGAAGGATGTGAAGTGCTGGTGTTGCCGTAAGTACTCTACGTACCATGTTTAGAAAGTTGTAAAGATGGAGTTTTGCCTATCTTAGCTAGAAGGTCCCCGGATGGGAAGCTAAAGCCTAAAGGATACTCCTTAAGAAGATCACGAATCAAGATGTTAAGATCGCTTAGAAAGACGAATATATTTTCTGAAGAACCCATTGGAGGAGTTACCTCGTCTGTTGGTGTCATGCTCGGTTCAATGAACTATAGGGAGGTCCAGATGATTATTCATTTAAAACGTTATAAGGCGGAGATTTCGGTACCCTCGGGAGACATCTCTCCATGCGACTCACCTTCTATATGATCGAGGTCCTCATCATCGATCACCTTCTTCATTGTCCTCGTCTTCTTCACCATCTTCTTCTTCTTTCTCTTCCTTCTCCTCCTTCGTGTGTTGTTTCCATATCCACTCTCCATTATTCCTCTACTTGGGCTCCACTGGCTATATTTACTTCCACCGCTCTATAAGCAGTTTCATTGATGTTCGCCACGCCTGATGGTCCTTCAGCGCCTCCTTGAATACCTTCACTAGATCTGCACATGGGGGTAGAAAAACTAGTGGATACTCTTGACCTTCTTGGTGGAATTTCAGTTGGAACGACGAATCGTTCCGGAAACAAAAGGCCACATTACTGAAGGTTCTCATTCGTTAGGAGAGAATAGTGGAGCAGTATCAGATGCTGACTCTTTTAAGGAGCTTTAGAGTCTCAAAGCACTCGATGGTCCTATCTCGAGTGGGAATATCTGTGAAGAGAGTGGATAAGAAGTTAAATACTTAGACGATAAGGACCCAAGTGCATAAAGAATGGAAAGGAAAAGGTATTACTTCAATAACCAGAGGCGGTTGAATCCGAAGGGGTGGCAGAAGAAGAAATACTCATTTTTGAAATATGAGCATTTATTTTGGGGTGCTTCGATAACTTTGCATTGACACTAGGCTTCCGTGATCATGAAAGATGGTGACTCACTCTGTTGTCTGATGCTTAGAAGGTATGTTAACTCTTCATAAGTTGAAGGCCGACGAAGTTGATTTATAAATAAGACGTACAAGGAGTTCAATAAGGCATATCCATTGAGATGAACTTGAGTTGGAGCAAGCTTAACCCCTTGAAGGAACACTCAGAGGAATGGATTGAAGGATGGTACAACTCCACCCAAGCATACATATTTGTTGCAAGCTGTATAATCTTATGGAGAATTGTGTCTATTGGTTAGCTGTTGGAAGAAGAACATCGTCCTTTTGGATTCCATGTTGAATGCATATAGCGCAGAGTGATTTGGCTATTAATACAGATTGCATTTGCCTTGAGGGATCGTCTAGAACCCTTAAACCGATATGTTCGTTGAGAGAAGGAGGTGGGTCCTAGAATGGAGCTACTGGTATAATCATCCCATGCAACTCAGCTATGATTAAGCATCTGATTCCAAAGGGCATGGATGTTGAGGCCTGAGTCTTGGTAGACTCAGCTTCATGAAGAGTTGACAGTCCAATGCCAACATTGAAGTGAGGAGAATGACGAGTCATTCTAGACTGAAAAACTTAATATTAAACATGGTTATGTATGTTTTATTTTGAAATTATATTTTAATACGAACCCATGTAACGAACGCTTAAAATCCAATGGATATCATCGTGTATTGACTAGTCAGATTCTTAATGTCGACCGGGCAACTTGAATTGTTAATCTATCAATGTGTGCCCTGTGCCACATACACAGTGAATAGAATATTCTATGTATAAAGCCCTTTCATGTTGGTAAACGAGCTCTATCGCATGATGGAACTGTGTGTTAGATCTTACCTATTATCGTTGGATAATCGATAACGGAACTGTTACACGAAGCGACGTAGAGCGTTCTTTGTAGGGACACAAGATCGTGTAGTAACTGGAAGTGATGGGCGATGGAATTATTTGAATGCCAAAGCACGTTCGATATGATCATTCTTTGGAACGAACCATCTCATAGGAGTTCAAAATGATGATTGTGGTCGATCGAACTTATAAATGAGATTCTTATGCATCTTAGAGTACATGAAATTTCAAGGCCATTGCAAAATGGAAGATGCGGAGCAAGGTTGGTGGTGAACCAAAGCAAGGTCAATGAAAACTCCAAATTAACTCCAGGGAAGCAAGAATCGTCATGAATCAGGCGGTTGTAGTGTTAGCTTTGGTTTAAGCTTGGGGTCACTGAACCCACCTCGAAATAGACCTAAATCCCGACCCAGAAAAGCCCCAACGGAACTTAGAGCCATTCCAACACTGGATGTTGGTTGGTGAAAAATTTAAAACATTACATAGTACACCAAGCAATCTATCTAACTTTCAGAATCTCAGAGCGGAATGGATAAAATATAATAGTAAAACATGTACCTTAATAAAGTCATTTCGTAAACATAGAAACATTATCATAGAGTCTCAAAATATCCCAACATAATCATCTCAGTACATAAGTCTCAAACTGACAATAGAAATGACAATAACATAGTTTCAAAGTCTGGGTACATAAAAGAAAATAGTATAAGAAAATAATAGCGGATGATCATTACCACAACAGTCAGCCTTCCCACCTTCGCTTCTTCAGCAATACCCTTCACCCCTAACCTGTTTGTTGAAATGAGGAGGGAGTCGGAACAACAAGGTCTGGTGGAAGAAATTTCAAGTTCTACCATAATAGTACTCTGGGCAGTATTATCCAGAAATGTAATATGTCTTACGTATTCAAATCATCGCATACGTATAAAGTCAACTATAAGCCCGAAGGCCCTTCCAGCCTGATTATACAAAAAGTCAACTTTAAGCCCGAAGACCCTTCCAATCCGACTTTTCAACTCTACATAACTAGCGTTTTTGACGTAAAAGGAAACATCTGAACCACTTAATACCTCTTTAATGGGCTTTAGGCAAACTTTGATCATTTATGACCTATAAAATAGGCAGAAGCCCATCGTTTAAGACCTAATCCCAAGGTGGGTTCCTATATGGTTTTTCCTCAACTACATCGTAATAATCCAATTAGGTTACTTAGTACTTCACCTAAGAAAGAGGCGGACCCTACAATGGCCACTTAATACCTCAAACCCAAAGCAGACTCCTACTAAGGATTTCACCTACCATATCTAAAACGCAATTTATGACCCATAATCCACTCATGACGTCTCACATTAGTCCGACCATTCATAGGTACTGTAGCTAGATTAACTGGGTAGATTTACCCTACAGAATTGGGACTAACCTCGCATCCACCATGGATATTTATTATAGGCGATGCCCCACATTAGTCCATAAAGCCACACCACTGATAGCCAGATTTAACTGGGCAGACTTAAATGTAGGTTTGGACTAACCTCGCATTCCTATAACTTAGTCATAACTTATATGTAAATGCACTATATACATATATCATCTTACACGAATAATAATTGAGGCCATATAAGGTATCCCCTTATTACGCCCCTAATTAGGGATTGATTCCCAAATTTACTCTAACTTCCTTCCTACTAATTGATATTACTTAATTATTCTAATAATACTAATTATCATGTTCAGTACGCTATAATCAACCTTGTATTTATGCATGGAGTTTAAGGGTCTAATCCTTACGTTACAACAATTCGACAATAATTCGCTTATAAGGTATTGAAATATCAATCTCATACAAATCTACAATTTCAACAAGAACTGTTACTACCATACCCAAATAAAATAGATTTGTTCAAACATGGAATATCTACAACTTGTTCTATATTAATACATTAGAATCCCTTTTATTTTTTAAAGGACAAATCTTCACAAATTAGATTGCCTATGTTCAATTCAACTTTTGTATACATCCTTTTTAAAGTGAGAAAGGAATTCCTTATTTATTTAAGTGACAGAAATAGGCGGTGAAAACTACAAACAATTCAATTCATACTTTACACACCATTTCTAATTTATTTATTTTTGAACCTTTTAACACTCCAATTAAAAAGAGGGAAAATATTTTGAATGGACCATAGATTATCTAATTCTAAAAAATTAATTATATTCTACTATATCGATACCAAAAACAATTATAATTCCAACATATGCAAAGATTAATATTTAGTTAGGGAAATTCTAGGGTTTTATTTTTTTTATGGTTTTGCATTTCTAGAATTTCCAAAGGCATATATCAGAACCAAATAGGTACTACATAGATACTAGAATAGGAAAAGGTAGAATTCCATTCATAGAAGATTCCTTTGTTTTAGGATTAGATCTGAATTAAACTGCTTCTAAAATACTGATATATCTCTCCTTTTTAATATACACAAATAGATTGTATGTATGTGTGTGTGTATTAGATTTCAGAAATCAGAAGATAGAAAGAAGAAGGATTGAGAATTTAATTTGAAATAGAGATTAGAAATTAGAATTACTTACCTGAAGTTTATTATTTTCCGATACCCTAGGAGGAATGTTTTTGACGAAGTCTCGGCATTGCTACAAAATTTTGTGTGGAAAAGTGGGGAGGTCTAGGGGTCTACTTATAGAGGTAGGAAGAAATGAGAACCATTGGATTGATTTAAAATGAATCCGTGCTATTTCGGCTAGGGCATTTCTACCCTGAAAAAGCTTGATCCGTCATCTGCTACACTAGGGGCGGTCGACCGCTCGCGGTCGACACCTATAAATGCGATCGACCGGCCTTGTTTAGCCTGTGTCGTTTTGTTTCTTTCCACTTTTCTTTGATTTATTACTCGTTTTAACCCTAATCAAATCACCGTTAGCTTTAGTTCCCACTTAATGTTACTTCTAGCTTAAGTAAATATTCATATTCAAATTTCAAACTTTTGAAATTCTCCCAAAATTTACATTTTAAATTTAAATTCGTTTAAAATTATTTTAAACTCAAAAACTTCAAACGTTCGTAAATTCTTCATTTGAACTCCGTTCTCAACATATTATATATGAAAATCCATCAATAAATAGCCACAGTCACAATGGTATAACTTCCGTGACTAAATTCCAAAATTTACAGAAATTCCATTTTATGCAACCAAGCGTAAATAATGCAACGCCCACTCAACAACCATGTTATGCAACCAAGTTATTTACAATAATCTATACAACCATCTACTCAACCAAAATGCAATGTGACTATGTATGCAATATACTATAGGTGAGCTCAATCCTAGCATGAATGCAAAGTCGTGACATATAGGCATGTATGCAAACATCCTAAATATACGTAAAGTTCTTTATGAGTGCAAAAATAAATAAAATAAATAAAATAAATACTGTCATAACTATCACCTACCATCCAATCTAGCAACCACGATGCAACCAATTATTAAATTTGGAGAGAGGAATTTATTAGAGAAAAGCTCGGGTGAGAAGCCTTCATCTTTTCTTCGGTTTCCCATGTGCTTTCTGCTGGGTTATCTCCCCATTGAACTCGAACCAACCTAATTTACTTGTTACGAAGCTTCTTAATACCGTGTTCCACTATGCGTGCAGTGACAAGGGGGCGATCAGCTATGTCTCAACATCTGTTAACTAATCAAGCTCTACTACAGCGGTAGTGTCATGTAGATATTTCCTCAATTGGAAAACATAAAAGACATCATGAACTCCCGCTACTTGGTAGAAGCTCCACTCTATAAGCAAATTTCCCCACCCTCTCTAAAATCGGGAAGGGCCCAATGGACCTAGGCACCAATTTCCTAGAGGTACCAAACCTCATAATCTTCCTAAGATGGGAAACTTTGACGAATACTATGTCTGCAACAGCAAATTATAATTCTTTCCTTCGCCTATCAACGTAGGACTTATGACGGTCCTGTGCAGCCTTCATTTGCTGCCTAGTCAATTCTACCTTCTCCAATGTCTCATGGATCAAATTTGGTCCAAGTATGAGTTTGTCGGTAGTTTCCCACCAACAATTAGGTGACTTGCACGGCCTCCCATACAAGGCTTCAAAGGGTGCCATGCCAATCGTTGCTTGATAACTACTATTGTATGCGAACTCCACCAATGGTGAGTATTATTCCTAAGATCCACCTAAATCCATAATGTAAGCTCTCAACAAGTCTTATAAGATTCCGTTAACCCTTTCCATTTGTCCATCGGTTTGTTGGTGATAAGCGGTGCTAAGATTCAAAGTCGTTCCCAAAGTAGATTGCAAACTTCCCCAAAATTCACTAGTGAACATGGGGTCCTTATCACTAACTATACTGACTGGAATTCTATGAAGTCGCACCACATCCTTAACATAAATTGGTGCAAGAGATGTTGCAGTCCTATTACTTCTAACAGGAATAAAACGAGTACTCTTTGTGAGTCTGTCCACTATAACCCAAATAACTTTATTACCTCTTTGACTTCTAGGCAATCCAGCTATGAAGTCCATAGATATATGCTCCTACTTCCCAGTCGGCACTTCTAACGACAATAACAACCCATTAGGCTTCCCTTGCTCCGCCTTAATCTTTTGACATGTTAAACACTTAGAGACATACTTCATTGCTTATCTCTTCATTCTGCGCCAACAGAAAATCCTTTTTATATCTCTATACATTTTATCTCCTCTGAGGTGAATAGTCATATTAGAATGGTGACATTCTGCTAGAATTTCTTCCAACACATCTTCCTTTATTGGGACATATGGATGCCCATCTCTTCTCACCCATCCCCTTTGGTCTAAAGCATACCTACCATCATGGGGAAAATGCTCACCTCTACTAAGTTTGTTGAAAATCTCTATTAATATCGTATCCTCCTTCTTCCCTAGCCCTATGCGATCCATTGATGCCAGCCTACCCTCATAACTGTAGGATATCCTTAAGCAGGTACTGTTGGCGGTTGGAAATTAAAATTTGAAAGAAACTCCAATTGCCTCCACTCATGTATAGAATTAAGAGTAGCATGCATCCAACGAAGGGCATCGGCAACATCATTCCCTTTGTCGGGGGTATACTGAATTTCAAAGTCATATGATGCTATAAACTCCATCCATATCTGCTGCCTAAGTTTCAAGTCTTTTTTGGAAAATGGGTACTTAAGAGATTTGTGGTCAGTGAATAACTCAAACTTCTATTCTAAAAGATAGTGCATCCATATCTTCAAGGCAAAAATAATAGCTGCTAATTCCAAATCATGAGTAGGATAACTTTTCTCATGATCCTTTAGTTGCCTACTAGCATAAGCTACTACCTTCCCTTCTTGCATAAGGACAGCTTCCAATCCCATACCACATGCGTTAGTGTATGCGGTGAAAGGTTTCGATCCGTTAGGAATCGTTAGCACTGGTGTACTGGTTAACAACTTCTTCAAAGTCTCAAAAGAATTTGCACACTTTTCGTCCCATGTAAAAAAAGGTTCTTTTAGTTGGGCGAGTTAAGGGTACTGCTACCTTTGCGAAGACCTCGATGAACTTTCGTTAATAACCAGCCAAACTAAGGAAACTCCTAACTTCTGCAACATTTTTTGGCACCTTCCAGTCTTGAATGGCTTCTACTTTAGCTGGATCAACAGACAATCCCTTTTCGGAAACAATATGTCCTAGAAACTTTACCACCTTTTGCTAGAAATGACACTTTGAGAATTTAGCTTTTAGTTGGTGACTTCTCAAGGTCTCTAATACTTCTCTTAGGTACTTCTCATGCTCACTTTCCATCTTGTAGAATATGAGGATATCATCCACAAATACCACAACCAACTTGTTCAGTTGTCCCTTAAAAACTCTGCTCATTAGATCCATAAAGTAGCAGGGGCATTAGTCAAGCCAAAAGGAATCACTTCCCATTCAAACAATCCATTTAGTGTGCGGAAAGCAGTGTTTGGTTTGCTATCTTCGGCTATCCTTAACTGATGGAATATGATAGCCAAGTCCAATTGGAAAAGAATTTGGCTCCGACGAGTTGATCGGATAAGTCATCTATCCTAGGTAGAGGATAACTATTCTTTTTAGTCAACTTGTTCAGTGCTCAATAATCAATGCATAACCTAAATGAGCCATTTTCCTTGGTGGAAAAAATAACCGGTGCTCGTCTTTAAGAAATGCTGCGGTGTATGAATCCTTTCTGCAATAATTCTTAAATCTACTTGTCCAATTCCTCCCTCTCTTTGGGAGCCATATGCCGTAGTGGCAGTGCAACAGGTTTAACGTCCTTCTCCAAATCAATCCTGAACTCGATCTCCCTATGGGATGGGAAATTGGAGACTTCTTCAAAAACATCAGCATAGTTTTAGACACGGGTACAGATTAGAGTTCATTTTGTGACAAACTAAAAGAAAATAGATAGCTTAACTTAACTGAGTTTTGGTGAACAATGAACATCGATGTCATGCCCCCAAACGTCTCCTTAGCCACACGATCCTCCTCTCACAATCTAAAATGGTCCTGTAGTAAGATAACCTATCCATCTCTAAGCTGAGTCCATACCCCTTAAAGCTAAGAACGTACGCATTGCATGTAAACTCAATGTTACATATGTCCATAACTAGGTCTTTACAATATAAGGAAAGATATGTCGACCCCCTAATAGGATTTGATACCGTTATTGGGTTGGTAACAACTTGGGTTTTCAAGTTCAAGGGCCTAAACGTTCTTTCAGCTATAAATGAATGAGATGCTCCAAAATAAAACAAGGTACGAATAACATTCTCGATAATAATAAGTGTGCCTTCCAAAGCAGCCTGTCCTTTGTCCTTTGGAGGTGGCCTACTCGAAATAGGAACCACCTCTATAGCATATGCCTATCCTCTTTGACCTCCTTTAGCAAATTTTGGGCACTTATTCTGATAGTGCCCCTCCTCAAAGCAATTAAAGCACTTTCCCTTGAATTCCTCCTTCATTTAGCTAACTTTACAATCCTTAGAAATGTGCCACTTTTTCTGGCACCTTTGAAAAATAATTCCATCCTTCTTCATCTTTGCTTTAGCCTTTTTATTTGCCTAAAATCCTTTTTTAGCTCTCCTTGCTTTGGTGCTGGCTCAACCTTCTCCTTTTCTTTCCCCTTACCACTAGTAATTTGTAGTAAGGACGTCTCGATAATCACTTCATAAGTAGCGCACATTGGAATCTGGACTAAAAGCCACTCTCTCAATGACAAATTCAGACCCTTGACAAATTTCATTGCTTTCTTCATTGGCGTGTCAATCAAGTTCATCCCAAACTTTGCCAATTCTATGAAATTGTTGATGTACTCCTTAAGAGTAGAACTCCCTTGTTTCAACTGAATGAAATTCTCCAACTGCATATTGACCTCCGCACTAGACATAAACCTTGACTCAAAGCGAGTCCTAAAGCCATCCCAAGTAATCTCAACATTTTCTTCCACAACAATAGTCCACCAATCAAGTGCTTCCTTTTTCTGATGCCAAGCAGCCTCCCTTCTTTTGATCTGATCTTACAACCCAAGCTCCCAAAATATGCGGTCACAGTCACTTATCCATGCCTTAATTTCCAGAAAATCATAAGTTCCAGTATACGCACGCCCGCCCATATTTTGGAAGTCGTTGCATAATTTGGGGAAGTCTAAAGGTCGAGGTGCTGCCTCTATGGGTGGTGTTGCGAGGGCAGCTTGCCGTGGAATTAGAACCTCTCCCATATGCCTCAAATACTGTTTAAATCACTTAGGCATGCCTAAGATGTTGGGCATTCCTTGAGGAGACGAGTTCCCAGCTTTAGAATATTCAGCCATATAAACCATTTGTAGGTTATTAAACTTGTTTAGTGACAATTTCCTAAGTTAGTATTGATTGCTTAAAGGGAAATCTTCATAGTGTGGTTACATAGGTTTTTTAAAGGACACATATATATGGGTTTTCGAAGAACACTTGAAAAACATTTTCAAATATAACAAGTACGCTCTCATATGTATACTTATTTCCCTTTTGATCGGGCAACCTTGCTTTGATATCAACTGTAACAACCCGTCCCAAAACAGACCTAAATCTTGATCTAGAAAAGCCCCATTGAAACTTAGAGCCATTCCAAGACTAGTTGTTGGTTGGTGAAAAATTTAAAAACATTACACAGTTCACAGAGCTATCTATCTAACTTTCAGAATCTCACAGTGGAATGGATAAAATTTAATAGTCAAACATGTACCCAATAATAAAGCCATTTCAGAAACATAGAAACATTATCATAAAGTCTTAAAATATACCGACATAATCATCTCAGTACATAAGTCCCAAACTGACAATAGAAATAGCAACAACATGGTTTCAAATTCTAGGTACATGAAAGAAAATAATGTAAGCAAATAATAGTGGATAATCAATGCCACAACAGTTAGCCTTCCCACCTTTGCTTCTTTAGCAATACCCTACGCCCCTAACCTATTTGTTGAAATGAGGAGGGTTTCAAAAAAACAAGGTCTAATGAAAGAAATTTCAAGTTTTACCATAATAGTAATTTGGGTAGTATTATCCAAAAATGTAATATGTCTTACGTAATATGTCATCACATACGTATAAAGTCAACTGTAAGCCTGAAGACACCTCCAGCCCAACTATACAAAAAGTCAACTATAAGCCCGAAGGCCCTTCCAGTCTGACTTTTCAACTCTAACGTAACTAGCATTTTTGATGTAAAAGGAAACACCTGAACCACTTAATACCTCTTTAATGGCTTTAGGTAGACTTTAATCATTCAAGACCTCTAAAATAGGCAGATTCCCATCATTTAAGACCTAACCCCAAGGCGGGTTCCTACATGGTTCTTCCTTAATAACATCATAAGAAATCCAATTAGGTCACTTAAACTTCACCTAAGAAAGAGGCGGACCCTACCATGGCCACTTAATAACTCTAACGCAAAGCGGACCCCTACTAAGGATCTCGCCTACTATATCCAAAATACAATTTAGGACCCATCATAACCCACTCATGATGTCTCATATTAGTTTGACCATTCGTAGGTACTGGTAGCTAGATTAACTTAGCATGTTTACCCTACATAATTGGGATTAACCTCGCATCCATTGTGGTTATTTATTATAAACGATGTCTCACAATAGTCTGTAAAGCCACACCACTGGTAGCAAAATTTAACCGGTCGGACTTCCATGTAGCTTTAGACTAACCTCACATCCCTATAACTTAGTCATAACTTATATGTATATCCACTATATACACATATCATCTTACACGAATAATAATTGAGGCCATATAAGGTATCCCCTTGTTACGCCTCTAATTAAGGGTTAATTCCCTAATTTACTCTAACTTCCTTCCTACTAATTAATATTACTTAACTATTCTAATAATACTAATTATCGCGTTTAATATGCTATAATCAATACGTTATATTTACGCATGGAATTTAGGGTATGATATTTATGATACAATAATTCGATAATAATTCGCTTATAAAGTATTTTGAAATATCAATCTCATAAAAATCTATAATTTCAACAAGAACTGATACAACCAAAGCCAAATAAAATAGATTTGTACAAACATGGAATATCTGTTTGATGTGTGTTTATTGTTTGATGATAACAAAATATATATATCAATTTATAGATGTGTTTGCAGATCTTACTATACAAGAATAAATATTCATAATTGAATAATAATACTATTGCACAGAATTTAACAAATTCAATCAGTATTTTTTATTCAATATAAATATTTATACAATACAAAGTTTTCAGCTCATACACTGATTTCATACATTTCATGATTTCATACATTACACTGATTTCATACATTTCACATTTACATTTGTTTCCTCACTACAACACTCAACACTCAGTTTTATCAATCTGCATCTATCTGCATTGTCCAGCTCCAGTTCTTGTCCTGTCTCCTGTGTACCTGCATAATTAACAACTAAAGCAGTAATCTGAAAATAAACAAATTTGAATTTGCAAAAATATAAAATTTGTTTTTATCGTTGTCTCAGATATATGGGTTATTGTCATCATCTTTGATGGTGTAATATCTGTGCATATCAGTATTCATATCAGAGACAAGTAATCGTGAGTGGCTGCAGTACACACGTGTGCACTGCCTCGCCAACTCGTGTGCACAGTCAATAAAAGACATGCACAAAGTCAAATCCAGATCAGAACAACTCAAAGCATCACTGAAGTCAATACAGATTAGAGTACACAATGAACTCAAATTCAAGTGAACACAAGCACAGTTCAATATTACAAGGCTCAAGTCACCAGATTCAAACAAGTCCACACTGCAAAGTGACAAATGCATAGATGACAACAATATCACAGACCAAAGTTCAAGTGACAAATGCACTAAAGACATAGCAATGAACTTAAGTCACAGGTGATACCAGACTGCACAAAGACTACAAACAGGAAAACAAGATCATCAATGCACATCAAACCAGACTCAAGTGAAACATACATGAATGGTATCAAGTGCAAATGCAACAGAGATCAAAGATCAAAGAAATGCAGTAACTACCGTAGATATGCCATAATGACACTGCAAACATGCATTTGGAAATCAGAAGTGCACAACAAGCAACTGTATACATGACAAACAGTATGAATCAGAAGACACAATGAAGACTAATGCACAAATGACATAAATGCACAGCTACAAGTCAATGCACCTGAAACTCAAATGAACAACATGCTACAAATGACCAGACCAGTGATATGCAACAGAAAGGAAAATATGCACAAGTGAATTCTAACAATGTCAAGTGAAGATCAAAGTCAGGTGATGTCATAAAATATGTATAGGCAGTATGCATGTGGAACCAGACTACATGAATATGCAACAGACAGGAAAACAATGAACAACAACATCAGAGCACAAGTGAAACAGTGGAAGCATGAACAAGTTAGTGAAGCCAAAGCCAGGTATCAACATAGATGGTCAGAGAAGATGGTCAGAGGAAATGGTGATGGCCGATGTTTACAAAGATACTGATAAAGTTAAGTTGAAGCCAGAAAATCATAAAATCAAAGTCGTATATTTTTAATCATATTAATAGTTGAAAAAGTCAGAAGTATAAATTAGGAAAGAATCTGAGATATAAATCAAAGAACGAATCGAACGTCACAAAATAAAAGTCGTGAGTTCAACGTAAATACCAAAAATATCAAAGCTAATTAAAGGAAAGTTTTAACGGCGTGGAGATCACGAAAATCAAATCAGGCAAGTTTAAGGGTTTCAAAAACCTTATATAAACAACCCAAATCATCATTGACTGGGTGTGTAGAGTAGAGCAAAAGAGAATAATAAAGTTAAAAAGGACGGAGCAGAAATTACATACCAAAGCCAACGAACGATCGAAGAAATCAACCGTATTGAGGCAAACATCCATCAATCGACAGAGCACAATCAAAAGCCCTAATTCAGTTGAACAGAGGAACGAGATCGAGCCGAAGCTCCAGTTCCAAAATTCACCAGCAAAAAGAAAAGGAGCAAAAGCCCTATTTCATAGAGGAACAAGATCAAGCCGAAGCCAAATCATAGAGGAATAACAAGAACGAGCCGAAGCCCTAATTCCAGAATCATGCAATAGATCGAGCCAAAGCCCTAAGTTCAGTCGCAAAGAGGATCGAAAGAGAAGTCATCATTTTCACAAAGCATTACAAAAGGGGGCCGGCATTTTAATTTTGGGCTTAATAAATTAAGGGCTTTAGTTTTTTTTATTTTATTTTGGACCGGGTCATTTTAAAGAGCAAAATAGTTTTTAAGTTTAGATTTAATTTTGCTCTTATTTTTCTGTTTTAAAGTCTGTACGTTTTGAATCAAAACAGGGTAAATCACCACCTAGGGTTTAGGTAGTGTCAGATTATCTAGTTAGGATTAGTTCAGTAAGAAGGGTGTGCGAGTTTGCAAAACTCTATAGGCGGTAGCAGGGTGTGCGAGTCTGTTAGAGTGTTTGTAAGCGGGATACTGTTTAATTCTAATAGAAATCTGGGAATGCAGCAGTAGGCAGGGGTTGCCGAAGCTGGGTAAATTTTGTGTGTGATTTACTTTTCAGCTTATTTATTTATCTGCAGTTTGATTTCGTGTTTAATTCAAGAAAATTTTCTATAACCCTATTCACCCCCCCTCTAGGGTTAATCTAGATCCAATAAGTGGTATCAGAGCCCGGTATTTTTCTTTAACTCTAGAGTCATGAATTCATCAAATAATGCTTTTTCTGAGGGGCAATCTATTGCTAGGCCACCTATGTTTAATGGGAATGATTATGCTTACTGGAAAGTTAGGATGGGTATTTATCTTAGTTCTGTTGATTATATGTTTGGGATATTATTGAATCTGGCTATAAATCTCCCACTATAACTGTTGGTGATACTGAAATTCCTAAACCAAAGGATAGGTGGGATGCTAACGATAAGAAATTAAAAACTACAAATGCTAAAGCTATGAATGCTTTGATCTGTGCTCTTGATAAGACTGAATTGAATAGAATTTCTCATTGTAAAACAGCACAGGAAATTTGGCATACCTTGGAGGTGACACACGACGGAACTTCTCAAGTCAAGGAGTCTCGTCTAGCCTTGTTCAGCAATGAATACGAGAACTTCGTGATGGACAAAGGCGAGAGCATAAAGGATATGTTTGGACGCTTCTCAACCTTGGTGTACAATGCTAAAGCACTTGGGAAGTTATTCACTGAGGTAGAGCTAGTAAGGAAGATACTACGAGTCTTACCAATGAACTTTGAGGCAAAAGTCACAGCAATACAAGAATCGAAAGATCTAAGTAAACTGAGCATAGAAGATTTGATCGGTAATCTGATGACATATGAGCTTGAGCTAAAAGCAAAGGAGGAACGCAACAACTTCGAATCAAAGAAGAAGACGATTGCTTTAAAGAGCAAAGAAGAAAGCGATGATGAAGCAGAAGATCCAATTGAAGAACTTGCAATGGCTGTCAATAATCTTAGAAAATTGTCGAGATTCAGGCCACGCAAGAAGAAAACGAGTGATAATAGGTCAAAAGATTCTGACAATTCCGAAAATGAATTAACCTGCTATAACTGCAACAAGCCCGGTCACTTCAAACAAAATTGCCCACTTCTCAAAAACAACAAGGGAAAGAAAAAGAAGAAAAAGGCCTTCGCAGCGACTTGGGATGATGAGGAAGGAGAGGAAGTTTCAACTGATAGCTCAGAGGAGGCAAACTTGTGTCTTACGGCAAGATCAGATTCAGAAGCAAGCTCAGAGGAATCTAGTGAGGTAAAGAACTATTCTTATAAAGAACTTGTCTTTATGTGCCTTGATCTTACTAAAACAGTTGATGCTCTAGATTCTAAAATTGAAAAACTGAAATCTGATAGGAGAGAACTTGCCCGTGAAAATTTTAGGTTAGAAACTGAACTTGAAAATATTCAAAACCTAGACTGTAAAAACTGTAAAACTTTAATTCAGAATTATCAAAACTGAAGAATAGCTTTGAGAATCTTGAAAAAGAAAACTTGAATCTAAAGTAAACCATTGAAACTAGGAAAAAGGATTTTATAAACAGATGCACCACACTTGTGACTGAAAACACAACACTAAAAACTAAAGTCCAAGATCTTGAGAAATCACTGAGTAACTTTTCAAGAGGAGAAAAACCATTCAATATGTTATTGGGAAATCAATTGTTTGCTAACAATAGAAAAGGACTGGGTTTTGGAAAAACACAAGTTGATGATAGTGCTAAAGGAAAGAGTGTCTTTACTGGATGTGAAATAAATGGACATCATAGTCATAGGAACAAGAACACAAAATTTATACAAGTTTGGGTTCCTAAAAATTCTACAAATAAATTTCATGTCTATTGGAACAAGAATGAAAGGACAAAACAAATTTGGGTTCCAAAGGGATTGTTTATTCACAATTATTCTGCCACTAACAACCAAGGACCTATAAAAACAAATAGGTCACATAAATCTTTAACCGTGTAGGTGTGGTGGCAGGCTAAGGAACAACATTAGTGTTATTTGGATTCTGGCTGTTCCAGATACACAACAGGCGACAAATCAACGTTCCTTAGCCTAGTATAAAGGTGACAGATTCACAATGGGCAAACAATGAAAGATTATCGTACAGGTAAAATAGGTAATTGTATTTATTTTCAAGTGATATATAACATGTGAAAATCTGCACCATAATCTGAATTAAATCAGCCAGTTATGTGAAATGATTGATTATGTTAATTCTGATTTTCTATTTGCTCAAAGTAATTAAAATGGTTAAACAGATTCTAACTTACTTGATATGATCTTACATGACTTATCTTTATCTATGACTTTGATTTGTACTTAAAAGTTTGACCAACCATTTTTCATCATTGAACTTAATTTATTTGGTCAAATTATGATGCTGATTGATTACTGATTACTCATGCTATAAAAAGTATTTTTAGAAATTGTTGAAACTGTTGGAACTTTATTGGTGAAACTTCAAGAAATTGTTTTGAAATAATGATGATGTTTTAATGACTGTTGATCCTACTGTTTCTAAATCTGACACTATGATATTTGTTGACACAACTTCAATTTAAAATCATTTTGTTTAAAAGTTGTTGAAATTATTTCTGAGACTGAACCTGATTCTGTTGAAATGGCTCTTAATGATGAAAGTTGGGTTTTAGCGATGCAAGATGAACTTAATCAATTCGAGAGAAATAAAGTTTGGAAGTTAGTTCCTAGGCCTAAAGATTATCCAATTGTTGGAACTAAATGGGTATTCAAAATAAACTTGATGAATCGGGAAAGGTAATTAGAAACAAAGCTAGGTTGGTCGCAAAAGGTTATAACCAGATAGAAGGCATAGATTTTGACGAAACATTTGCTCCAGTTGCTAGGTTAGAAGCCATTAGGTTTTTTCTAGGTTTTGCATGTTATAAAGGTTTCAAACTTAAACAAATGGATGTGAAGAGTGCCTTTCTAAATGGTGATTTAAAAGAAGAAGTTTTTGTTGAACAACCCCCTGGTTTTGAAAATCACGATTTTCCAAATCATGTGTATAAGCTAGAAAAAGCATTATATGGTCTTAAGCAAGCTCCTAGAGCTTTGGTATGACTGTCTTTATACATATCTTTTGGAAAATGGCTTTAAAAGGGGAAGTGCTGACACGACACTGTTTCTATTACATAAAGAAAGTAATTTTTTGATTGTTCAGATTTATGTGGATGATATCATTTATGGTGCTACTAATGAACTTTTGTGTGAGAAATTTGAACAAGTCATGCAGGCTAAATTCGAGATGAGCTTGGTTGGAGAATTGAAATATTTTCTTGGATTTCAAATCAAGCAAAGTAGTGACGGTATTTTTATTTCACAATCCAAGTATGTATTGGAACTATTGAAGAAATTTGGAGTTGAGAACTCCAAACCAATGAAAACTCCTATGAGCCCATCAACAAAGTTGGATAAAGACGAGAAAGGAGTTACTGTTGATCAGAAGAAATATCGAGGGATAATCGGTTCACTTCTCTATCTTACTGCTTCTAGACCTGATATTATGTTTTCTGTGTGTTTGTGTGCACGTTTTCAATCTAACCCTAAAGAATCTCATTTGAAAGCCACTAAACGAATTTTAAGATATCTTTCACACACACACAAATTTGGACTATGGTATCCTTCTTGTGAAAATTTTGATTTAGTTAGTTATTCTGATGCTGATTATGCGGGTTCATTGGTAGACAGGAAAAGCACGAGTGGGACATGTTTCATGCTAGGACATTCTTTAGTGTCATGGTCAAGTCGAAAACAAAATTGTGTTGCATTATCCACCACTGAAGCAGAATATATTGCATTAGGAAGTTGTTGTGCTCAAATTTTATGGATGATGCAAACTCTTTCTGATTTTGGCTTAATTTATAAACTAGTTCCATTAAAATGTGATAGTAAAAGTGCAATAGACTTGTCTAATAATCATGTTCATCATTCACGCACAAAACACATTGATGTGAGACACCACTTTCTTAGAGATCACATTGCTAGGGAAGACATTTGCATTGAATTCATTTCAACTGAGGATTAACTTGCTGATATTTTCACAAAACCCCTCCCCGAAGACAGATTTTCCAGATTACGTTTGGATTTGGGGATTATGGAAATTAACTAATCATTTTTCAATTTTTGGTTGAAATATTCTTGGATATTTAATTTCAACTTCAATTTCTAGGATTCAAACCTGTTTTGGATATCATTCAAAGATTGATTCGAATATGGTATTCAACAGTGGAAATATGTTTATTCTATCTTAAGAAATTTCATAATATGATTAATTTGGTAACTTATTCCACGACCATTTCTATTTCTACCATCTTTCTATCATTCATAATGGTTTTGAAAAATGAGAAGAGTGAATTACTTTTTAAATTAAAAAGAAAAATAAAGAAAAAAAATTTAAAAAATATTTCTCATGCATCCATTCTCATTTAAAAGTCCTTATGGTTATGCATGGATGGATCATGTGAATTTTAGTTTATCATCACTCCATTCTCATTTAAAAGTCCTTATGGTTATGCATGGATGGAGCTTGATAGCTAATGAGTAACTGCTAATCCCATTTAAAAGTCCTTATGGTTATGCGTGGTTAGTAAGTGCTTATTTTTTTGTGCTTAAATGTTCAAATTATTTTTAAAGAAAAAAAACATCCCTCTTCTCATTATATAAAAACCAAAACATCGATCCATTCTCTAAAATGTGGAAATTGTTATCTTGTTATGATATATTATGGTTTTTCTTGGGTTTACACTTGTTTTCCCCCTACTGTTCCATTATTTTTTTATCAGTCTTTTGATGATAACAAAAGGGGGAGAAGAAAGAGATTTTGATAAGGAAATAAGTATTTTTGGAATACTTGACCAAATTTGTTAAATGTTGTTAGTTATTTTTCTATAGTTCTTTTATTCTTCTGTAATTTCCTAAATCTTCTAAATAGGGAGTGGTCTCAGTTGTAGGGGGAGTATTCATGTAGGGGGAGCATTCATATAGGGGGAGCTAAAAATTTCATGCTCAAACACATTTACTTGAATTTCAAAATCTTTAATATATATGTTTGTCATCATCAAAAGGGGGAGATTGTTTGATGTGTGTTTATTGTTTGATGATAACAAAATATATATCGATTTATAGATGTGTTTGCAGATCTTACTATACAAGAATAAATATTCATAATTGAATAATAATACTATTGCACAGAATTTAACAAATTCAATTAGTATTTTTTATTCAATATAAATATTTATACAATACAAAGTTTTCAGCTCATACATTGATTTCATACATTTCATGATTTCATACATTACACTGATTTCATACATTTCACATTTACATTTGTTTCCTCACTACAACACTCAACACTCAGTTTTATCAATCTGCATCTATCTGCATTGTCCAGCTCCAGTTCTTGTCCTGTCTCCTGTGTACCTGCATAATTAACAACTAAAGCAGTAATCTGAAAATAAACAAATTTGAATTTACAAAAATATAAAATTTGTTTTTATCGTTGTCTCAGATATATGGGTTATTGTCATCATCTTTGATGGTGTAATATCTGTGCATATCAGTATTCATATCAGAGACAAGTAATCGTGAGTGGCTGCAGTACACATGTATACACGTGTGCACTGCCTCGCCAACTCGTGTGCACAGTCAATAAAAGACATGCACAAGGTCAAATCCAGATCAGAACAACTCAAAGCATCACTGAAGTCAATACAGATTAGAGTACACAATGAACTCAAGTTCAAGTGAACATAAGCACAGTTCAATATCACAAGGCTCAAGTCACCAGATTCAAACAAGTCCACACTGCAAAGTGACAAATGCATAGATGACAACAATATCACTGACCAGAGTTCAAGTGATAAATGCACTAAAGACATAGCAATGAACTCAAGTCACAGGTGATACCAGACTGCACAAAGACTACAAACAGGAAAACAAGATCATCAATGCACATCAAACCAGACTCAAGTGAAACATACATGAATGGTATCAAGTGCAAATGCAACAGGGATCAAAGATCAAAGAAATGCAGTAACAACCGTAGATATGCCACAATGACACTGCAAACATGCATCTGGAAATCAAAAGTGCACAACAAGCAACTGTATACATGACAAACAGTATGCATCAGAAGACACAATGAAGACTAATGCACAAATGACATAAATGCACAGCTACAAGTCAATGCACCTGAAACTCAAATGAACAACATGCTACAAATGACCAGACCAGTGATATGCAATAGAAAGGAAAATATGCACAAGTGAATTCTAACAATGTCAAGTGAAGATCAAAGTCAGGTGATGTTAGAAAATATGTATAGGCAGTATGCATGTGGAACCAGACTACATGAATATGCAACAGACAGGAAAACAATGAACAACAACATCAGAGTACAAGTGAAACAGTGGAAGCATGAACAAGTCAGTGAAGCCAAAGCCAGGTATCAACATAGATGGTCAGAGAAGATGGTCAGAGGAAATGGTGATGGCCGATGTTTACAAAGATACTGATAAAGTTAAGTTGAAGCCAGAAAATCATAAAATCAGTCGTATATTTTTTATCACATTAACAAGTTGAAAAAGTCAGAAGTATAAATTAGGAAAGAATCTGAGATATAAATCAAAGAACGAATCGAACGTCACAAAATAAAAGTCGTGAGTTCAACGTAAATACCAAAAATATCAAAGCTAATTAAAGGGAAGTTTTAACGGCGTGGAGATCACGAAAATCAAATCAGGCAAGATTAAGGGTTTCAAAAACCCTATATAAACAACCCAAATCATCATCGACTGGGTGTGCAGAGCAGAGCAAAAGAGAATAATCAAGTTAAAAAGGACAGAGCAGAAATTACATACCAAAGCCAACGAACGATCGAAGAAATCAACTGTATTGAGGCAAACATCCATCAATCGACAGAGCACAATCAAAAGCCCTAATTCAGTTGAACAGAGGAACGAGATCGAGCCGAAGCTCCAATTCCAAAATTCGCCAGCAAAAAGAAAAAGAGCAAAAGCCCTATTTCATAGAGGAACAAGATCAAGCCGAAGCCAAATCACAGAGGAATAACAAGAACGAGCCAAAGCCCTAATTCCAGAATCATGCAATAGATCGAGCCGAAGCCCTAAGTTCAGTCGCAAAGAGGATCGACAGAGAAGTCATCATTTTCACAAAGCATTACAAAAGGGGGCCGACATTTTAATTTTGGGCTTAATAAATTAAGGGCTTTAGTTTTTTTTTTGGGCCGGGTCATTTTAAAGAGCAAAATAGTTTTTAAGTTTAGATTTAATTTTGCTCTTATTTTTCTGTTTTAAAGTCTGTACGTTTTGAATCAAAACAGGGTAAACCACCACCTAGGGTTTAGGTAGTGTCATATTGTCTAGTTAGGATTAGTTCAGTGAGCAGGGTGTGCGAGTTTGCAAAACTCTATAGGCGGTAGTAGGGTGTGCGAGTCTGTTAGAGTGTTTGTAAGCGGGATACTGTTTAATTCTAATAGAAATCTGGGAATGCAACAGTAGGCACGGGTTGCCGAAGCTGGGTAAATTTTGTGTGTGATTTACTTTTCAGCTTATTTATTTATCTGCAGTTTGATTTCGTGTTTAATTCAAGAAAATTTGCTATAACCCTATTCACCCCCCTCTAGGGTTAATCTAGATCCAACAATATCTACAACTTGTTCCATATTAATACATTAGAATCCATTTTCTAATTTAGGGAACAGGTCTTCACAAACAAGATTGCCTATATTCACTTCAACTTTTGTATACATCCTTTTTGAAGTGAGAAAGGAGTTCCTTATTTATTTAAGTAATAGAAATAGGCGGTGCAAACTACAAACAATTCAATTCATACTTTACACACCATTTCTAATTTATTTTCTCTCTTTCTTGAACCCTTTAACACTCCAATTCAAAAGAGGGAAAATAGGTTGAATAGACCATAGATTATCTAATTCTAAACAATTAATTGGATCCTACTATATCAATACCAAAAATAATTATAATTCCAACATATATAAAGATTGATATTTACCAAGGGAAATTCTAGGGTTTTATTGTTTAGGGTTTTGCGTTTCTAGAATTTCCTAAGGCATATACAGATCCAAGTAGGTACAACGCAAATACTAGAATAGGAAATGTGAAATCCATTCACAGAAGATTCCTTTGTTTTAGGATTAAATCTAAATTAAACCGCTCTTAAATCGCTAGTAGATCTCCCCTTTTCTAATATACACAAATAGATTGTATGTATATATATTAGATTTTAGAAATCAGAAGATATAGGGAAGAAGTATTGAGAATTTGATTTTAAATAGGGATTAGAAATTAGAATTACTTACCTAAAGTTTACTGTTTTCTGAAACCCTAGGAGGAATGATTTTAACAGAATCTCGTCATTGCTGTAGAATTTTGTATGGAAAAGTGAGGGGGTCTAGGTGTCTATTTATAGAGGTAGGGAAAAACTAGATCCGTTGGATCAAATTAAAACGAATCTAGGCCATTTGGCTAGGACATTTCTACCCTTAAAAGGCTCAACCGGTTGACCGCTGCACTAGAGGTGGTTGACCGCTGGCGATCGATCGGCCATGTTTTGCCTGCGTCGTTTTGTTTCTTTTCTCTTTTCTTTGATTTATTATTCACTTTAACCCTAATCAAATCACCATTAGCTTTGATTCCCAATTAACGTTACTTCCAGCTTAAGTAAACGCCCCAATATTCAAATTTTAAATTTTAAATTCGTTTAAAATTATTTTAAACTCAAAAAATTCAAACATCCGTAACTTCTTCGTTTGAACTCTGTTTTCAACGGATTATATATGAAAATTCATCGGAAAATTGCCACGATAGCAGTGACGCAACTTTCGTGACCAAGTTCCGACATTCATAGAAATTTCATTTTTAGCCTTAATTTAATTGTTAAATTTCTTATTTAAATTTTATGGGTTGTTATAGCCATCCTAGGGAAGTTGGTGTATTTGCAATAGCTAAGGTTAAAGTAAGGGCAACCATAAATCAAAGCCTTGGCTATTCGATTAGTTGTAGGCAATCCTAGGCTATGGCCAATGGTGACTTCACCATTATAGATAGAATAAAGAACCTATATTTAATTCGAAGTTATATGTAGGACTTGAAAGGATCTCAGATCCAAATTCTTGGAGGATGAAACGATGGACAAGGTGGAGATATGCTGATGGCAAAGGCTTAGGGGAGACAATGACGACTTCAAATGGTCGATTCAAGATGATGGCGGCTAAAGGGTTAAGTTCACAAGGAATCGGCACCGAAATGTGAAGGAAATGCACAAGGTAAGAGTGAAAGCATATGCTAAAATTTTGCTAAGTGTTGAGTTATATCGAAGCATGAATTGTCATATCATATCTGTACCGACACAAAGAGGTCAGTACCGATATGAATTACTAGCCATAAATAAGAAAAGGAAAAGCGAAGAATCTATCACTTGGCTAAGGTATGGAATGATCTTTGGATAAGTGTAGATTTTGACCTTGGTACAGAAAGTGGTATGACTGCTATTTACAACGGTTGAACGGATGCCCTTAGAATAGAGACGATACTTTGAAATAACTCTTGGATGACCAATGGACCTGTATAGATAATTGTACACGATAATCTTGATCTGAAGCATGCTTTGTTTCCAACAGAAGCGTACTTTAGAGGGAAAGTGTTATTTGGCTTTTAGACCAAGCGGCTTTCAAATGAATCTAGACATCAGGATAAAAATGAAATCGTTCAAGGACTTCGAGGCAAGCTCGGGATGGCATTGAATAGAGCTTCAAGAAATTATAGTGTGAAATATGTCTAAGCGAGTGACTGTTACCGACCTTTTTTAGGTCAGTACCGACATGATTCCATACACTTTGGAGGACTTTGGAGCTATGGCCAAGGTACTGATGGCTAAAGTGATCGTCCTAGGGCCCATTTTTGAAGAAGTAGTTGAGCAAACCTAAAAAGCTATGTAGAGAAGGGCAAGTGCCAGACATGTTAGAATCTCTCTATAACAACTTGAGTTCTAAGTCAAAAGTGTTCAGAACTTGACAAATCGAGGCTAGAAGGTAAGATTTAGGAGAGACGAAGGATCTACAATTAGCAAATCAGATCGATACCGACCAAATTCTGGTTGGTATCTATATGGTTTTATGGCATAGGGACCTCGTCTCCCCTCCTACTTTTTCAGTTTTGGAGTTTGAACCGGTATTTCATGATCCAATGTCTTCATTAGGTGATTCCTCAATAAATAGTAAGCCTATAGCAACATGGAAAGTACTTCTAGTCGTTCTATTCTTCATCTTCTATCTCTACTCAGATTTTGTCACTAAGAAGGCTGCTTTTTACTGTTCTCAGCTGATCGGAACTGCAAAGTACTTGTATACATGGAAAAATCATTTCACGATAAGATTAAAGTAGACTAGGCCCTAGATTAGCTAAAGAGTTATAAATTAGGTGTAGTAACTTGCTTTCTACGCCGTAATAAAATGTAAATTTTATTATAAATAATAAATATTTGAATTCTATTTTGGTAATTATTATTTTAAAAATAATTTTTAGTTAATTAAACTCTATTTAATATAAGATTTTGATTTAATAAATTGAATTGAATTAATAAATTCTTTTCCAATAAGATATTGAAATTGATACATTGTTTTAACTAAATAGAAATATTTTTATAAGTGTAAATTAATTTATGATCAAATTGAAATTTATTTATACGTGAATTAAAAGGAGTTGCGAAAGGAAAAAGGAACGAAATCAACTTTTTTATTAAAACTTGAATGAATTTGAATTAAAAGGCCCAAACCAAAACCAAGCCCATTCTCTTTTCTTTCTCTCCTTGGTTGTACTAGAAGACTCCGTTATTCAGTTTCAAACCTAACCTTACCAAATCCATTTCTATCTAAAAAGCCCTAACTTACTACTTCCCTAAAAAATGAATTCGTTCGAAATGAGAAAAAAAGAAAAAGAAAAAACAGCTCATGCAGGCTCAAAAAAAGACACAACAACGCGAGGCACTTGTATCTGATGGTCATGACGTATCGGCGATTGCTTGGGAAAGTGCAACTTGGGAGATGACGCACGCAGAAGGTAGAGCGACTTTAGAGGAACGACGTTGACGACATGTGCTGGTGTGACTTTCGTTGTGGCTTTAGGAGGTGCGTGCAACGATGGGTTGATTTAGGGCTCCGCATGACCAAAAGATAGATGGCAAAGGAGTAATTTCAATTGTGTGCTAGCTAAAGCTTGAGGTTGTAAAGCTATGATCGGGCTTTTCTTGGAAAACAAGGTGAGTTATTTATTAACTCACATATATGTTCTTGTTTTAACTTCCGTTTACATCCTCTTATTTGATTGTTGGTAATGAATTTTTGGTTGTTGAGTTATGGTTGACATTGGTTGAAGTGATTGAAAGTTAAGTTTCATACCTTTGTTTACTTAATGTAGTGATGAATTATTGGTTGATTGTTGGTTATGTGGACATTAGACGTCCTTTGATTAATGAATAAATGCTTGTAAATAGTTGGATATAACACTTGAGATTGATCAGAATTGAGGAAATAAACTAAAATGGAACGATTTGAAAGCAATAAATTATTTCAAATATAAATAATAAATTTTGGGAATGATTTTATTAATATTGAATAAATTAGTAGTGAAAAAATAATATAGAAGTGCAATATTTTTTATGATTGTGTGAATATAAATCCTCTGGGAAAGTGGCAATTCCTAAATTTTGTTTTAAATGAGTGGACTTTGAATAAATATTTTTATTTATCTCTAACTATAAAAATATTTAAGGTTTTCTAAAAGAATATTTATAATTTATATTTTTTAAAGTGATAATTTTGTTTTTATGGGAATTAATAAATTATAAGTTTTGTAAATAGCGTTTTGGAATAACAATAGGTTTGAATGTGATTTATTCTTTAAATGGAAATTACTATCAACAAAAATTTACTTTAAATTTGGTTAAGTATAATTTTGGAAGTAATATCTATGCCAGTATATGTATTAGCTATGCTAGTATTATGGTGGTCCTTAGCGGGACATTATGTTGCTATTGTACTGTATTCTGAGTGTTAGTATACTTGAGAACTACTATTTTGGCCACCAACTAGGCTTATTAGCTGGAATATGTTACTATGTAAATATATCTAGTACGAATGTGCAAACTAGTGCTGCATAACTTTTTAATCAAATTTTTTTGTGGAAGTAATATCTTTAGTACTTAATTATTTTAATTAAAAGGGAAATTCTGGAATTTGTATAGAGGTAAGTAATGTAAATTGATTTGAATGTCAAATATTGGAAGATTTTATATAAAGGAGAATTTCAGTTTGGTTAATTATTTTACTTTGCTTAAAAAGGTCTTGGATGTAAATAAGGGTTTTGAAATAATAATTTATGGAATTTTATATTATGCTTTTGAGAAATATTTTGAAATCGAAGATCCTTATTGGGAAAGATGAATTATGTAAATTTGTTGTTTAAAGGAAATTATAAATTATAAAATTTCTTTGGTATTATTATTTTGAATTATTAAAGAAGAAATTTCAAAGTTATGAATGGTTTTTGAAAAGGAGATTTAGGGATTTGGAATTGAATGGAGTTTATTTTAAAGATTTCCCTACAATTAAATAAGATAATTAGGAAATATTTATTTACGAAGCCATAAAAGGATTATGGGTAAAAGAATGAGAATATTATAATTTGGTTTTTTTTCAATTGAATATTGATATTTGAAATTGTTTTGGAGATTTTGAAAAAAATGTATTTTAAAACCCCCCCTTTCGAATTAATTAAATAAAGGATGATTTATATTTCTATGTAATGAGGAATTCAAATAAATGGAGTTATAGTACCATCCGGTATGAGACTTCGGTAATATTTCTTCGATTATTCTTTGGACTTGTTATATAGAATAATATCATGTAAAATTCTAGATTATGGGAAATTTGAGTAAACAGATTGATAACACCGTCTAGTATAGGACATTCGATGACACCGTCTAGTATGTGACATTCGGTGATACTATTCTGTTTACTCTTTTGACTTATGGTATATGATATTATCATGGGCATGGAGTGTAGTTTACGAGCATTGAGTAAACAAGCAAGTAACACCATATGGTATGTGACATCTGCATGATATTTGTTTGATTACTTTCTGTAAGAGAGGGACACTCTTATTTTATGGGTTAATGTCTATGGGTTAATGTCTAGAGGAAGGGTCCGTTGTGTGCTAACTTGTGTTGTGTGCTACTTATCCAGATAAACTAGAGTCCATCCTAGTTGGATGATCGTGGTGTCGCACCCTAGATCCATGGCATCACCATATTATATATATATATACATGTTGTGTGCTGATGTTTAGATTGTGTGATGATATACCTCGATACCACACTAGCCAAACAGTTTGTTACCATTAGCCAGTAGGCTCATGACCGTAGAATATAGATGGATGTAGTGTCACGATGACCAGGAATAACTAAGACTGTGGGTGTGTTGTGTGTTGTAAGTGCGATGTGTTGTCTCCTGGAGCGTGCTGTTTGTTGTGCAGCTCCCATCTGGGATATGGGTGACTATATGATTATATTATAGCATTTAGATCCCTTTTAGATATTTGTTCAGAGGCGAGGACCTCTTAACCCACTGGAGCATGCTGTGTGCTGTGAGGCTCTCAACTGGGATATGTGATTTGAGATATATAGACATACGCTGCCATATTTATAGCACCTCACTAGATTGTGTGTTTGTTATGGTTGATTCCCTTTTGTGTCATGGGTGTGTTGATTGCTTATTGGATATTTGGTTGTTCCACCCATTTGATTATATGCCATTGATATGTTGAATGACCTTATTTAGGAATGAATTATCTTTTATGTGCATGGTTTTGAGATTTATTAACACTTGAGTTATGCATGTGCCATTTTGCATTGGACTTGTTTATACCATGTCAGTTGTTATTTTATATTGACCTCTACATTCTGGATATAGTCTAACCTATATGTTATTTATATAATACTCAGGTCGGTCCGAAACATTTCAGATTCAGGGATGAGTTGACCAGTTTGTGGATGTTGGGCATAGATGGAGGATAAAGTATTATATAGAGTTTGTATATTTGTATTCCCATATGTGCATTTGTTAATGAGATGTATAGTTTGAACATGTTATGTATATATTTTTATGATAGTGGGTGTTTGACTATTTTGTAGACCTACCTGGACTCGTGTATATTTTATATTATATGTTATTGCTGCGTTGATGATTCCGTAATCTCTAAGATTTATTTTATACCGTGTATTTTTCTATCCTAGAGATGCATATGTTTAATGCTTTGTGTCGATACTGTGTACGTATAAGTGAGTTCATTATGATTGTTGAAATACATAGCAATGTAAGCCCGAGGGAATATTCATGTGTGTAAGCCCAATATCGCCTCATTCTTCGTATTATTAGACAGTATTACACTGTAATACACTTTTGGTAGTATGGGTATAGAGTTGGGGTGTTACATTTGGTATCAGGGCAAGGTTTAAAACAGTATAGAGTATAAGAGACACGAGTCCCGACTTTAGTTGAGACTTAGAACCCTTTTCCTCATGGGTGTGTGGTAGATTATTGTTTATACTTAAGTGGTAGTAGGAGTATACGGTGATTACTAGGGTAATCATCTGGGGACGTATTTGTATTTTTCTTATTATATAATAATATATTTCTTCTATCTATTCTAATTGTAAGTCTCTATATGGGATACAGAGTAGCTGATGAATGTTATGAAGGTAGAAGTAGTTAATCAGGCCAGTAGTGTCGATATTGATGATGAATGTTAAACCTCTATGTGGCATGAGTAAGAAGATCCAGTAGTGATCAGAGTTATGTAGCAGAAACTGATTGATAGTTTTCAGCTAGAGGCGTTTGTTTGTTTGCTGAAAATATGTGTATTGATGTAAACGCTTATTTGATATTATGGATGGATGATGTGTGATGATTTATATTATTGTTAATGGTTGCTGAATTGGATGTATATATGTGTTTTGAAAATAAATATTCTTAATCAAACAAGCATATAATTTAATAAAATAAAGTGACTAAAAATCATATTTCCGAGTGATGTTTGAGGTTATGGAAAAATTATAGGTTGTGATGAGTTAAATATTAATTTGAAGGAAATTGAAATTTTAGACGACAAATATTAGTAATGATTTTGGAAAAAATTGTTTGAAGATGGAAGAATATTTTAAAGTAAGCATATTTTGTGAATGGAACATATTTGATTAAAGGTGCCTTTTTTGTAAGATAGTGGAACTGTTTTGATTTTGCATGCAATTGTTTCCCATATGAATATAGTTATTTAGAGAAAATTTTGAAGTTAATTTCGTGTTAATTTGTCCGTCGAGTGCTTTAAGAATCCAGTCGATGCGCTTGATCAATGTTATTGATAGGGATTCATAGATACTAGAATGTGACATATAGACACATAGTTTTGGAAAAAGGTAAAATATTCGAGCTATTTTTGAAAGTTATTATTTTCGAGGAGTTATATCTTAAGTTTTGAAAAGATAGCAATATTTTGAAAAACAGAGATTTATTGTTTTGAAAATATTATAATATATATATATATATATGATTGAAATTTATAATTTTGTGAATGAAAGAAGTTGAATATATATTGCAAGTTTTTATTTGATGAATTTTTTTATATTGTTGTACACATACAAGGACATTGTTAAATTTCCTTATATTGTATAATAATTAAGTGAAAGAAGAAGTATTAAAATTATTACAACAGAAGCTCAAACTTTCGACCATTTGCTCATAAAACTTATGGGAAAGTAAAATGGAACTTCAGAAAGAATAATGTGATATGGAGAATTATAGGTTGCCACATTATCAAGTTATTATTATGTTGTAAAACTTCGACAAAAAAAGTTTGAAAACAAAAGCTTGTATATACAATGATGAGATGAAACTAAGGACAAAAGGAAATCGGTAGATTTACTAGGGAATAGGAGATGAAATGAATTTATCCCTACACATTAGTAAATGTACAAGTAGCATGTATCTGTGCATGCTTTGGTTCAACGAACAAGGGATGTATATTGTCTACTGATATATGCAAAAGATAATCATATATTTATTGGCAAAGTTGTCTTCTTTCTTATCTTTGAGTCACTGTTCTCATCTTCAAGGTGTATCTTAAAAACTTTAATGACTTGTTTCTTGCATTGGTTTATTTCACTTTGACTTGGCCGAATTCACACAAGAAGATGCTCTTCCTGCCTCTCAAAAGATGATATTTTATGATATTAAATTTTTCTTTTAGTCCCAAAACAATAATGATCGTGAAGTGTGGTTTGTACTATATGTTGATAATATGATAAAACATGAAATGCATGGCTGTTACTAAAAAAACAGTGAGATATAAGAATGAAGTTCAGAAAATTTCATTTTAAAGTGTTGTACGAAAATGATCACAACTTTTGAATTTTTTGGTCGATTTTGATGAATATTTTTCATTTGAAAGACATTTTAGTATGTAACATTTTTCATGTTTGTCACTTTACGAAGTTTTGACATTTGATAGTGTTTAAATAGGTTTGAAAATGGATTGAAAATAAGGCCTGAACATGTATTTGCTAAAATTTGACACCGTGTTCATTCGACAATAATTGCCAAATGGCTTATCTGATTTCAATGATTTTGCTCATTCCGAAAAGCTAAGAGTATAATCAACAACTTTTGTTTAAAGTGTTTTACGAAATTCTGAAGTTTTCACGGTTGAAAACTTAGTTTTCATTAGTGGACCTGTGTACATTTTTGCAAATATGGTCTACATGTGCTTGTTAAATCTTCCATAACTTGAGTTGCACTTCATATTTTCGCAATCCATAAGTTGTTTTGGAAAGTTAACACTATATAATAATTTACTTTTAGAAAGCATGACTCGATTTTGTGTCTCTGACTCTTGAAATGTAGTCGGAAATGGCCTAAATATGAATATCATTTTTTATTTACATTGTGTAAATGCATACTTATCATACTTTATTATATATGCGACTAATATTTAATTTGAGTTGAGATAGGTACATTTGGAGCATAGTTGGATAAATTGGCAACGTTAGCTCGCTTTTGCTCGCTTAATAATAAGCAAGCTTGCTCAAAATGCTGATTAAAAGGTACGCTTTTGTGGTATATCGATGTATTATGTGATATTATATTCTTATTTTTTATTCAAACATTATCAATCTAGTTCAGATAGTATAAGTTACTTTATATATTTACCAACTCTAAAAATAATGATACATTTCTTCAAAATATCTATTGGTCACTTTATGACTATTTATTCCAATTCCAAAAAACATCAACTTACTTTAAACATCTTAAAGCTCAATATTACTATTTCCTATAATAATGGTAACTCATTCTCTTTCAAAACATGACTTTATTATATTTTCCCAAAATAACAATTTATCATTATACTCTTTTTAATAATTTTATTCTCTTCAAACCAAAGTAATAATCCAACTCAACAATTTCAGTTATATACTATTTTATTTTTAAAATACTCAAACTATATTATTAGTTACCCAAAATAATAATAATTTAACCTAAAATATTTTTAAAATATCGCTTTATTATTCAACTTGATAATAATAGTAATTCAACCTTTTCATTATTATTACTGATAATAGTATTGCATGAAACAATAAACATATAACTGAAGATCGCGGTCTCCATGCTCCTAAACATCCAGTTATCCTGCTGAAATGTCTCCAAATACCTTATTTTAGGCCTACTCTTGGGAGTAACTAAAAGTTATCCAAAAAGGAAAAATAGAAAAAAAGAGGGTCAGACAGAAGTCTGGTGAGGGAACTAACTTTAAGTGCTATATATACATGTAACATGTATACATCTAATAAACATGAGTAATGTTCTATGGAAAATACTAATCATACCATATCCTATCCTATCCCTACACCAACAAGCCATGATAATACAAAATAGTGGTTTTAATATTAAAATTATACACACTATAACAAGCTGTACAATTGATAACATGATAAACGAGGGTATGGGCAATGTTACATCTCCATGATCAACAGTGTTATAGATCCTCAATCTTGGTTAACCCACAATGTAAAGTAAATACAACGATCCCATAGTGCTATAACAAACATTCACACACCCAACTCCACGAATAAAACTTTTACTATTAATATCATAAGTTAATGCTATTTCAATATTTGAAATCGATATTTGCATGATGAATTGTCATTAGCTACCAACAGAGACATTCCTTGGAGCCAACTAATATCCATTAACTCTAAGTCGACACCTAAGGGGATGACATATGTAGTTCCTGAGGCAACACCTAATTGTGTTATGGAGTATATGACCTACCCTTGAATTGCATCCCACTCTCTTCGCCCTTCCTCTGGGATTATGTATGTAGGTTGAGCCATATCTCGTGGTACAATGGTTTCATTTAATAAGGCCATTGTAACGACCCGAAATTTTTAACGTTTCGAATAGGAATATTTAATTTATTTAAATATTCAAATTTAATTCGAGTATAATAAATAATAAGAAAATCATAATTTGATAAAACGACTTGATTTTTAATAACATAATTTTTAATAGATTTATAGGGTTTTTCCATAATTTTTAATTTGGAAAATAATTATATTTTCATTTGACCTATTTTACGGCAAATGTTGATATTTTGAAACTTTACAGAATTTGGCAATCAGGGTATTTTATTGTTGTTTTGGAATCGTGTCGCATGGTTGTGCATGATCTTATTTTTATTTCTATCGTTGGCGGTTCATATGTGAACGGGGTATTGTGTAGCGGAGTACTACAAATCTTTCTTTTCAAACCATTTCAATCAAGAACAAGCATTTAATGTTGATTTGTTGATTTTGATGGGTGGCTTAAATTGTTGGTTTTGGTTAACTTCTCTTTGAAGTAACGAGATTTTTGTTTGGTTATTAGTACCCACAACACATTACCACAACCTCATTTTTCACTTCACCTATTTGCTTCTGGCTCTTTTATTCTTCTTCTTCTTCCAAGTTCCAGTGAAGGGAAACAAAGCTTCTCTCCACCTTTAAAATCAATATCCCACAAACCAATCAAAATAGCCATAGTGATTGACAAAAAAGTTGTGTGTTTAGGCCTCTAGTATTTTATAAAAATGTTCGCCTGAGTTTTCGTCGAGTGTGGTAGCAGATATTGGCCGAAACAGTAGTGGTGGAATATTAGTCATTTTTTGAAGAACATGAATTAGAGAATGGAGGGTATGGAAGGGTTCGTATGGCCGAGCCGAGATTTTTGGAGCTGATTTTGTGATTTTAGGGGGCCGGAGTTGGCCGTAGTTGACAATTGAACTTTTCCCGATCAACTTGAGTTTTCCGACGTCATGGTAGTCTAAGGGAGGAGCGGAGCTGCTGGGAGGAAGGTCGAGGAAATGCGAGTCGTTTGAGATGGTCGGAGGTGGTCTGATAGACCATAACCACATGACAAGCTGATTCTAGGGTTTCAGTTGAGTTTTATTTTGGGTTCGACTTGTTGATTGGATGGCAGTGTTTGGAGGAGCCGAGTAGGCTGGCGTTGGACTCGAAGGCAGGGCAGCGAGTTGTGGTCCTGATGATGATGGCGGCATGGGTTAGGAGGGGTTGTAGCGACGTTGGTTGGGGGTTGAACGACACGACTATGCTCGAGTTTGGGTATAGGAAGGCGCAATTTTTGAATTAGGGAGGAAGGTAACTGTAGCTTTCGGGTTGGGCTAGGAGATGTGGGCTTGGCCTTGGTATGGGGTGAGATAAAAAAAATTTATATAAAAATTAAGTTAGTTAAGTTTAAAAAGCCATAACTTGCTCATTTTAAATCCGTTAACCCATGGATTTTTGCGTTAGACTCGTAGTGATGAGTACAACATTATGATATAAATAGTTAATAATTTTGATGATGTATAAATGATAAAATAATAGTGATCGAATATAATTACGTTATTTTAAATAATAACGTGGTTAAATTAATTATACTTCATTGTGAAATCTATTTGGCCAAATAAAACACAGTTCTGTTAAATTAAATTGAATAGATTATTTTGGATATCTATTGAGCAGAATAAATCACCATTCTATGCTTGCAAAGTAAAATGATAATTGTGAAGTTAATTAATATATGGATTAATTAATGTTGGATAAATAATGCTTTAACTTTTGATTGTTGATTGTTGATTGTTGAGTGCCGGAAGCTTGGTAGCCCGACCATATTGGATATGACATTAATATATGTTAAGAGTTGAACCGTTTGAGATATGAAAATACATGGTACCTTGTTTAAGTACCATAGTGGTCACTACGCCTCTTTCCGAATTTAAAAAGTTAAGCATTTAAATTAACTTGAAATTTATCACAATTTGAGGTTAAGTGTTATATAATTATAAATGATTCAAATATAGAGAGAAATGATGTGTTAAAGTTAATTAATTATTTTATCAATGATGTTTTGAAGTTAATTAATTATATTATTAATGATGTTTTAAAGTTAATTAATTATTTTATTAATGATGTTTTGAAGTTAATTAATTATATTATTAATGATGATTTAAAATTAATTAATAATTTTATTACCGACGCTTTTAAAGTTAAGTAATTATCCTATTAACACCGTAAGAAAAGTTGATTTTTTATAGCGTTAATTGCTTGTTTTAATTTGTTTTTCCAAGACAAGGAATCGCTGTCAAGTCCCTGGAATTGAAAGATGATGTAAGAAAAGTCCCTCCCGAATAAGTTATGAAAATTAGGTCTCTATTTTTAGATTTTGGCTAATTTATACCGTTTTTACCCCTGAAAAGAATGCTAAGTTGATTTTCCAAAAGAGGACAGTTTGGTAAAAAATAACAAAATAGGAACCTAATTTACATGTGTTTATGAACAGAGACTTGTTGTGCATGGCTTTGAAAATAGAGAGACTATTTGCTCTAGATACTCGATCACAAAATCTCCTCCTTTATACGGCCTCCGCCCCTAACTGCTCCTATCCGCCTCGTGCTACCGACCGTAGCTTGAGTCAAGCACTTTGCTTAGACAAAAGCGACAATCTTCACCTTTCAATGAAAAAACAACGATTTCTCTTTTTAAAGTTCCATTTCAGAATCCTATATAGAATTAATTCTAACGGCTGTATAATTTGACTCACTACCGATTTGAAGATGCCATCAATTGCTGAGAAGTCTGGAGTAAACTCATTAACTAGGGTTTTGCAATTGCACGATGTCGAATTGTCTGTGAGTTGCGATCCACTCATATTCGAAGTCTGGACATCGTCGCATGGCATATCAGATGTTGCTCCATGGCCAGATGATGGCACAAAAATATGTTAAGTTTATTTACATCAGATTTTTATTATTCATCTCATGTTATTTTATCACCCTGTTATATATCTATGAAATGGTACACCAAGGACTGCTAGAATTTTATTACTCTGTTATATATTAGAGGTTTTATTTGAGACATTATTATTCCTCTTGCTTGGTTACTTTGCCTACGGAGCTTGATTGTTTATGAAGTTCTGGCTCTCTCTGAGAATAATGTTTGTTGGTTGATTTGATTGTCTATAGTATAGTTAGGTGACAATTTCCTATTTGTTATTACAACCTGAGATAGTAATTATTATTTGTATCTGCTTCTTTCTAAGGGATGTGGAGCATACACATTTGGTCAAAGGTTTAGATTATGCATTGCTTAACAAGGTAAGGAGTGAAATAGACAGAAAACCCGATGCTGAAGAAGAAAGTGATGGGATGTCCAGGTAGGAAGTCTTTGCTCTATTTTTCTAAGAGAACATGCATTTTAGTTTAAAATAAGTGAGCTATGATACTCATTTTCATTGGTGTTCACAAAATACAGCACATTATTATATAAATAACTGTGATGGAAGTGCATATCATTCCCCCCTTTCCGTGCCTTATTGCATACTGAAAATTTTCTTTAACTGGTGATTGTACTGTCACGTTCATTTTCATTTAGTAGGAAACAAGTAGTCGATCATTCATTTTTATGATATTATAAATATGATTCGATTTTCCTTTTTTATTTACGCCTGAATAGAGGCAAATAGAATTTCAGTATTGTACTTGTATAAATTACTAACCTTTAAAAAAATACTTGCTTGCCTGAAACAATCAAGTGGTAATGTTTGATAACTTGTAACTTAGCAATAACAACCACTTAGTAGTAGCAAGTGTTGTATGCAACAGAAAGATAAAGCAACAACAAATAGTAGACGGGAAGTGTATAAGAACAACAAATAAAATAATAGCGAATAAAGAAAATAATATCAAATGTACCTTGATTTCACACTTCTTAAGTGTAATATGTCAAACTTTGTAGCAATCTCTTGTTGATGTCCACTATCAATTTTGTTATAATCCGCAAGGAAGGGTTTGTAGAATATTCATCTCACAACCTGGGAGGTCTTCTTATCTAAACCAAGATAATAAGAAAAGCAATAAATTTCTCATCATAATTTCTCATTATAATTATTTGCAACATTATCAGGAGAGCTGATAAATTTAAGAACAAATAGGTATGGAAGCTGTGAAAGTGAGTCAATACAAGGGAATGTCAGATTAAATAAATTGGCCAAATAAGATATTATTTGATTATTCAAAACACTGAATAGTACACAATATTAGTTTAGTTTATAGGTGATATTATATGTATTGGAATATTGTTTTCAAGTTCTGACAAAATTTCACTTCAAAATTTTCTATTCCTATCACCGTGTTGTTGCTACCTGTGTTATAGCAAAACTCTGCGCTCATGGAATTGATGGTGATGGTTTCATACTCTATAGTATTGTTTTGGTTAGAAAGATGATTTTAAAACATAGTTAATTTTTAAACATAGTTAATTTCATACTCATGCATACCACATTTCCACAAATGGACAGAACGTGTGTAAATTTGGTCCTAAATATTTTCGATGATCTATGAATCCTTGTACTAGTTGTATCTTCATCCTCATTGTAATGGTGCATTTTAGCTTAGTTATAGTTGCACTTCATAGCATAGTGTCTCAACCAAGGTTCAAAATTCCATTTTCCGTTTCCATTCCGGCCATGGGAAATTTTAAAATTTCCGGTTCCATTCCGAAAATTCTGGAAGTTCCGCTTTAATTTCGGAACTTTTTTGCTTTAATTTGGTATATACTCTAATAAATATCAAATACTGTCATAACTTTATAGTACATGTTTTACATTACATATAAATACACGCTTTAATTAAAAATTCATTGTGTAAAATTCTGTATTATTCTTTTGAGATTTTAAAACTTAGATCAATTTTGAAAATTTTGAATTTTTTTTATGATTCAATGTAAATTAACAAAAGTATAACAATTTTTTTTATGAAACTACATGATTTCTTCTCCATTTATTTATTGTCCCAATTAATTCGTTTTCTTTTTTTAATTACTATATGTTTGTTGTTTTTTTATAAATTTTTTTCATTATTTGAAAAGCAAATTCGGAATTTAGACCGGAACCGGAATTTTGCCGGATTCCTTTCTGGTTATGAGCAGGACTGGAACGGAATCACCGGAATAACCGGGATTCTGCCGGAATTTTGAACCATGGTCTCAACATGTTCCTTTTTTCCGCCAATGAAGGATATGTAAACACTGCTTTTCTGATATATTTCTCTCATGCGTTATACTGTACAATAAGTGTAATTATATACTTTATAATCACAATATTTGCAGCCTATATGCCCATGTACTCATTATGCTACTCCATATGCATGGCTCACATAATTTTATCTCTCTCTAAATTACTTATGCATGAAAATCATTTAATTCTCGCAAGATCTTTAATTTATATCCGGACAATGTTGTACCAATAACTGTTCAGACATACAACTGTTCTCGATTTCTATTGCTCGTTTGCTTTCACAACTTTACAGTTTAGCATGTTTGCCTTTTCCTTTTTATTTTATTTTTTATTTTATTTTAAATCATCAATCTAATAGCATAAGGTAGTACTGAGTTAGGGTCCGTTCAGTTTTTTTTTTCAAATTGCACATTGTGGCATGGAGGAATAACGTGCCGACGAATGAAATGGTGTTTGATGACGAACTATATTAATTAGTTGGACATCTTACTTTAGCGGTATATAGTTAAATACACGTTATATGCGGTATAGTTTGCTTTGAACATATGTAATCCAACTTTATTAGTATTAGATATATCCACTCTAGATTTTGGTTAAGCGGGAGTCTTATGCACATTGAGTAGATGATGGTGATTTTTTGTATATCTTAACTTGTCCCATCCAAATGGATTGATTATGCTTGTATGTAAACAATTGTTCGTTTTAGTTGTTTACCATTATTGACATGACATCTAAAATATAGTTGGATGCCTTGCTTTTGATCATTATAGCATATATTTTGTTCTTAGGTTTGAAGATAGTGCAACTTTAAATAATAATTATGTACAACAACAAATATTCATAGTTTTGTTAGGAACGACTTGTATGAATGATGTAATAATTGCTTGATCGTGCGCTGTTATAAAATATAATAGATTTGTACATCCAGATTTCATACCCAAGTTCTTAGTTAAATTAAATCATCCGATCAAAAATTTGCACGCAAGTGTATGTAACCGAGTAACATATAGATAAGGGAAGCTTTTGCCTAACCTTTGTTTCTTAAGATATCCAACTTGTTGCCTCGACCTGTACATTAATGTTTGTAATCACAAATTTTGATCATCTAAGTATACAAATCATATAAGAAAACCATGCTGATATAGTGTTATGACATTATCGAAACTGTGTTGATGGATATAATGTTTGGGGCAGGTGTATCTTATCTGAAGGAGCCTACAACCCCAATATAGAAAAATCAAAAGAGCAAGAGAACCTATAGAATAAATTAGAAAACTAAATCTCAGTACAAATTTTTTTTCTTAATGATTCCCGTTTGAAACATATTTCAAAAATAGACTTTGTTTCCAATTTAATAAATGTGCATTATAAAATGCACATGCACCAATTTTGGTACCCATCTAGTAACAAAACTAGTTTTAATGTACTTTATCTTCTAGATCTGCAAATATCTTTCTCGGATACAAGATCTATATGACTAGAAGCCGTGGTATATTTTCTCAATCAATATATGATCATCTTTAACTATATTCCTTTTCTATCCTTCGAACTCTAAATCTAAAAAAAAAAGAATACAATAATTTGCTCATGGACATTGATCATCTTATTTGGTTAAATTACGTTAGGGGATGTGTTTTTTTCTTTTTCTTTTCCTTATATAGGTTCTAGGATTTTGTAAAAGATTATGCTGTGTTGTGTATCATTTGTAAAAGATTATGCTGAACTTAAACGGGAAAGCTTCCACAACTAAGCCAAGCCTGTATATATGCCTTCACCTATGATTGATAAAAAAAAGCTATCAGGAACTAGAATATTAGATTCCAATTTTGTATCCTTTTACAAGTAGTAATTGAATAATTAGTTTGTGTTCAAGTTGTAAACGACACTGGAAAAATAAAAGAACAATTAGGTAAAAGTCAATCTTCTCCACTTGGTGGCCAAATGAGCATAAACAGTGACTATTCACTTTAAACATAAACTAATTTTTGGTTTGAAATAGTGTTGTGTTCAATTAAGCACAACTTTCAAACGATTTATTTGATTTCGATGATCTTACCCATTCCAGAAAGCTTGGAACATATGCAACAACTTTTATTTAGGGTGTTTAGTTGAAATTTGACATTTACTAGGCTAAAACCACACATTTATAAATCAGGTCTGCACACATTGTTATCAAAATTAGAAGACTGTCTTGTTTTGATCATAACTCTTGAACCGCTTATCCGTTATCGATGATCTTATACGTCGGAAAGTTAAGAACCTAAGCGACAATTTTGTTTAAAGTGTTCCACAAAATTTTGAAGTTTGCTGACCTAAAAACATTGTTTTGCTGAGTGGACCTACTTGTAATTATAAATTTTTGAGTTAGTTACATCTAATAAAATGGCTATAACTTTTGTTATAAATTATATTTTTTTCAATCTGAAAGATGTTTTGGAAAGCTAACACATTATATAGCAATTTACTTTAATAAATCATAACATGATTTGGTGGTTTCGGCATTTGAAAATTAATCGGAAAGGATTAAATATGAACATCATATTACTTCTATAATAAATGATTGCATACTTACCTTACTTCTTGTTACATGAGACTAATGGTCAAAGTTGAGTTAAGTTCATGTACTTTTGGAGCTTACTTGGATTAGTTTGCAGCGATAGTTCACTTTTTCTCGCATAAAAGCAAAATTGCGCGCTTAAACGCTAACAAAAAAAAGGTACGTTTTTACACAATATTGGTACATAATGTAATATTATATCGTTTTTCCGTGTTTCAGAATGCCCTGTGTTGGGATGTCTTTTCGGAGATGTATATCATGTAATTATATTGTATTTTGATTTTTTGAAATTCTTTCCATACAAAGAGACTTTGTCAAGATTTTTCGGAAAATTAGACTCTTAGAAAATTTTCAACTTTTTATTGTATGTATATAGTTGGATGTGTATCATAATATCAAAGTTAAGATATGCTTTATACTTAATTTTTCATGTTCGGTAAAAACTTTGACTCCTTCCTGATTGGGAATTTTATTAGCTGCATATTTTTAGCATGATTAGCGTTTTATTTTAATGCTAATCAAGATATTTCTTACTAATAATATTATACATTATAATTTTTGCAGTCTCTGACATTACTACATGCATTAGCCTTAGACCAGACAAGGGATGAATTTTTGAGAAGAAATGCATAAAAGATTTCATACTTGCTCCTTTCTTTCCTTTGGATTGCAATTGTTCACAAAGTTTTAGTTTAGGCTGGCAATATTGATGTTGCAGGTTTGTCTCTTTTAGATGCTAAAAGAATTTATGGGTCAAGTGGCTAATTCAAGTTTGTTGCCACTAATCATGTTTTATAAGCAATTTTTATAAATGAAAGAGGCTCCATATGCGTGTGCACTAAACTGGCAATGTGAAATCTTTTTGGGATGTACTTAAAACGTTTGCTACTGCTTTTTGGTATGTGCTGAAAATATATGTAATAGATATTATGTGTATATTTGAGCTTATTTAATACATCGTTTGTGGACATTTTGTATGTTTGATATAATATGTTACATTTTTTTATTATCATATTTTTTGATTTTTACATTGTTCATCTTGTTATGTGTTTAAAGAAGAATCATTTTTGATATGCTATTATTAAACTGTAATATATAGCAGGATGCATTAAATACAAAGAAAAATAAACCGTAGCGCTTAAAAAGCGTTATAGTTATATAATATAAGTGCTATAAAAAGGTATCTTCCCATTTTATAGCCGCATACACACGCTGTAATAATATGTAAATAGCGGGCATATCGTGCTATAGAAAAAGAATATTATAGCGGTCTATATACACTATGAAAGTTTATTATTTTATAGCGACATTTTGTATGTTATAAATGCGCCATTGTTTTTTTATGACATGTCGATATATAGCGTTTATCGAACCGCCGTGGTTTTCTTTTATAGCGATTATATACCGCTACGGATGACTCTTTTTTTTGTAGTGTAATGATGCTTTAAAGTTAATCGATTATTTTATTAATGACACTTTAAAGTTAATCAATTATTTTATTAATGATGTTTTAAGTTAATTAATTATTTATTTATGATGTTTAAAGATAATTAATTAATTTAATAAAGGTGTTTATAAATAATAAATTGTTTTATAAAAGGGATTTTGCTTAATAAAATGGATTTATTTAAAAGAGATTTACAAACGATATTTTGTAAAGGAGTTCTATAAATAATATTTTGTAAGAGAGATTTGAAAATGGTAACTTATAAATGAAAGAATCGATTGTAAGTGATATTTTAAAAATAACGAAGATTTATGTTAAATATATAAGATTTATAAAAAATGAGTTTTTGGATTTATAAAAGGATTATTATAAAGGAGATTATAAAGGTAGATTTATAAAAGAGTTTATAAATAGAAAATAGTTTTATTAATAGAAAAAAGTTTTATAAATAGAAAGAAATTTCACAAATAATTTTAGAGATTTATAAAAAAGTTTTATAAATTAATTTGAAGATTTATAAAAGGATCTGTAAATATGGAATGGGTTTATAAAAAGGGAATTTTATAAAAGGAATGAGATTTGATTTTGGTAAATGATCCTTCTTAATTATGGTGGTATCGTGCGACAACCGAGATTTTCGACGCTCGAAAATCGACATCAATACGTCTACTGTATTACATGCCGAACAATCGAATTCCGGAAATACCAGATCGTTAGGGTAAAGAAGAAAAATGTAGAAGAAGAAAATAGAAATAACAACACAGAATCTCACAATCGCAGCGACACAATATATAATAGATAATGACACATCTTTATACAAAAAGAACTATAATTGTTATTTACATATCACATCATCAGAGTACAATACAACAATAACTCAATACTGGACAGTTATAATAACTTGTCCTCACAAATGCTGAATATACAGCCCACAATACACAGCGGAATAAAAATCAAGTACGTGTGATACGTCTTCGTCATCCAGTTCGTCTCCTGAGCTCCATAGCATCCTATCATGTATCTGTAATACTCGGTCTGACTCGAGCATTATAATAAAATAACACCCGAGTCAGTCTGAAAAACCAGCGTGCGAAAACACACTCAATTTGAATTATTAAAGTTTTCAAATCCTTTGAAAATCAAAGGTATCTCGTAATACCACGTCATACATTAACACGGCGGGTTTTTACCTTACGATAACCAAAACATTTCATATCAAATTCTCTGATATTATAATAGCGTCTAAGTATAAATACTTATTCAAATAGCTGAAATTGTTACATTAATTAAATTTCAGCATACTAGGCTCTACAATCAAAACCGTAAAGGCACGTATTGGAGAATGGACTCCATACGAATGACTAGGCACTGGGGTATCATCTGTCACGGTACAGGTCTAGAAACAGCGTACCGAGAACCACGTCGGGATCCCTGCAACACAAGACCGGACTATCCCTAACTTGGATAGACCGAACATGCTATCACCCCGGGTGTTCCTTCCCTCTTTCGAGCTCCTTCCATGTATCGTAGTAATAAAATAATATCCGAGGGTATCTAGGAAGGTGATAAACATACCCTAATTGGGTGCGACCCAATTAGCCTTGCTGCATCCCCCCTGATTTTCAGTCATTCCCGATTGATAGAGCTAGAGGCTACGATTACCTTTTTAAGGAATTTCCACTTAGAATGCTCATTGTCCTCCAATGACAATGTACTGATAGCATTCATCCATACAAGTCCGTTCGGGGTCCGAACAGAACCGAATGCACTATTCATACTGCATCCATTTTGGAATCATCCTCATAATTAGTAGCGATTAGCTCTTGCACATCAATACTTCATCTTCGACTCCATGCTCATGTTTTCCCTTCGAAAACGTACTCGTTGGATCGAAGTGGTTTTCGGATAACTTATCTGATTCCGGTCTCTTCGAAACAACGTTCGATATTTTCGGTAAACTCAACCCCGGTTCTCTAGGAAATAAACAGACGAAAATAAGATCGGAGATCACCTCCTAACCGTTAGTGGACGGATTTCCTTACCAACGTTCTAGAAGAACGAAACGAGTTTATACGTACAGTATAGCACCTCGAACGGTAACTGTACCATATAACCCCGTATTTCTTCTAGATATTCCTAAAGTTATATTTTTGGTCCAGATTTAATAGTCGGTTATTTAACTATCAAATAAACAATCATACAATCACAGATTCCATTTTCCACTGATAAACACCAAGTCTTATTCAATTTAATTTTCAATCACTTAAATCTCCTTGTCCCAATTTATACTTTCTTACCGAATTTAGTATATTCACAAATTATTCTTTACAAGGATATTTGGAAACCTTTAAAATAATATGGAAAGTACCACTGCGGTATCAAACCATGGGTTCACAGCTCAATGGTTACGTCTCTATCCCAGAGAAATCCAGAACTTAACTACAGGCACTCACTGCCTCCGATTTCGCCATGCGAACATACCATTACTTCCCGAAACTTTATTTAAAAATTTTCAAAATAATACTTATGAAATTTCTATAATAATTTTCCAAGTTAAACTTTAGGCAAATACTCTTTAATAAAAGTTATTATATAAAAATAACATAATTATTGAATAATTTATCCTTTTAAAATAATAATATTGATTAATCTTTAAATAATAATTAACTTACTATAAACTAACTTAGTTAATACTTAAATATTCTTTAAACAATTTTGAAACAACTAAATAATTAATTTTCTAAAATATTCTTTAAGCACCTTTTTTTTAAATTACCGAGTTGGTAATTAAAAATCTTTCTTTTAAAACAAACTCAATTTCTCGATAAAATTATATTTTCCAATTCCAATATAACCAGTCTAACATTTATAAGTCTCTCTCGATTTATCCCCAATTCGATTTACATCCCAATTCCGTAAATCCCCTTTTCACATTTTCTAAAAAAATAAATCTACCATTTATTTTTAAGCCGATTTACCCATCTTCTTATAAATCCTCACTATGAATTTATAACTTCAATTTATCCACCGATAATCACTTCACTTTATTTATAAACTTTGTTTATAAATTCCATAGTCTCATTACCCGTTTTATAATGGTTTTGCAATACTTAATCGATTTTTAAATTAAAATCTCATTTTAAAATCAATTTCCCCAAAATAACCCAACTGTATTCCAAAACCCAACTAAAATCAGATTCCTCTTCCTTTTCATAATTTAAATCTAGTATAACAATTTCATATCTTCTTTCCAAATTTACTTTTTATCTTCCCAAACTATTTTAAATCTCAATTTTAAAAATAAATTCCTTTTACACTTATACAATATCGCTTAAGTTCTATTATTTAAAATCCTTTTATTTACATTATTCAAAATCTCTATTCTTCCATATTCCGAGATTATTAAATAAAATTTTAAAATCAAACTATTTATTTTTCCCAAATTCATTTCTTTAAATTAATCCAAATTTCACTATAAATATTTTTACTTCAAATTTTCTTTTAATTTCTTTTTAAATTCAATTTACCTACTTATGGTATTTTAAAATACCAAAATCTACACCAGTAATACCATAGCACCAAATAAATTCAAATCACGCTATAATCTATGACATATTATTCAACATATCATATCACTGAATATGAAAATAATTTCAACATTTTTGAGGAATCCAGTTGGATCTCTCCAACCTATTTCCCTACATCCACAGATGTTAATACAATATAAAATTATCAATCCCACTTCGAGGGGGTTATCGCGGTATATAGGGTCATCCGCTATTATGCGAGGCGTATAGGGTCTCATCCGCTATATATATGCGGGAATATAAATCACTCCAATATATATACTACTATATATAATATCACATTCAACTGATAATAATTTATCAATTCTATCAATCAATCAATAATTAATTTTAACTATTTAAAATTAATTACGATAATCCAAAATTGAGTGAGATTAACTCACTTTGATTTTCTGTCGCTTTCGCGTTCCGTTTCCGATTGAATCCAAACGCGTTTGGAATTATCTAAAAATTTCAGAAGCTCCAAATTCGTCCAAACCATTTCCTATGCGTAGGCGATGTCAATACGATCCCAACGCATCTTGAATCGTCCGAATCGGACCTCATATGCATGAGTTTTACATTTTCTAAGTTGACGGTATTTTAAATTAAATTAAACAAAAATACAATATCCTTTTTAAACCCATACCCATCAAATATGGACCCGGCCCACTGTCAACAGTGTTTCTTCCCCACGAAAAACTTTTCCGCTTCCAGATTTTGAAACTCCATTACCGAACCCTTGACCATCGATAGCTTCCCCTTCTCTTGACGCACCCTACCACGACACCACCAACCAACTCCTCGTCTCGGCCTCTACACTTCTGTCCCCACCACGACACGTCCGCCCTTACCTGCAAATCCCGACTCCGGTTCTTCCCACACGTACAGTACTCCATCGTGATTGTCGCGACCACCAACACGAAGCCGCATGCGACCACGACACACGCCTAGTTGCTAATTGCCGAGGCGAACACGATTCCGGCCTTCATTCGATCCCACCCTTCCTCGATTTTCCAAAATCCTAAGCCCTAGCTACTAGGTCCATCACTGTCGAAACAAAACTCGCGCCGCACCCTCCTCAATTCGTACCAGTGCAAGCTTGATGAAAACTAGGTTTTTAAGACAAGGTTGAGAGATTTTTTGTTAAGTAGTTTTAGAGATAGAATTTCTTTTTCAAGCTTTCAATTTTTTTTTCTTACTATGCTCGGCTGGGTGAGTTCATAAAAAGAGGGAAGATGCTTTGCTTGTTCAAATAGGTCATCTACAGTGACTGAAGTGAAGGAAAGAAAAAGTTGATGGAAATATGGTCAATCAATTTAAATAATTATATTATTTAATTTTTTTTACACATCTCGATTTCCACAACTCAAAATTTCAAACTCCTATCGAGGCATGCTACTAGGCGTTTATAATGTTATACCCCTATTCCGAACGCAATGGAAAAAGTTTCGAGTCCTAATTCGATCGTATGGTAAAGATAGCTTTTTGAATCCAATTTTTATATTGAATGTTCGATATAAATTTCAGCGCGTTTATATCCCGTACGACCACACGGTAACTCCAAACGCCATGAAATTTGAAATCCGATAATAATACACTATTGCGGATTCAATGGAACTGGTTTCGTCGAAATCAGAGACTGTGCCCCGGAAGGCTATTTTTAAATGTTAATTTAAACGATATATTTTTAAAACCAAACAAATAACTTTTAAATTCCATTTAAAAAGTTTTATTATCTTTAGTTTATAAGCCTTTAAATTAGTTTTAACAAGCTTAAAACTCAAGATTCAATATTTTACCTAATTTCCAATTATTAAATTCAATAATTAAATTATCAAATAAATGGTTATATTTGAAATTCAAGTTAAAATTAACTTTTAAATATTTAAAATCAATTAAATATTCCAATTTCAAATATCCAAAATCCCGTGTCGTTACATTCCTCCCCCTTATAAGAAGTTTGTCCTCGAAATTACCAAGCAAGAAGAATGGTCCAAAACCCGTTTACTTTTCCAAAACCAATCAGTTTAAACAACTTTCCAAATCAATTTATTGTAAACACAATATCACCTTTACTAATTTCCAAGACTTGAAAAAAACATTTCAAAACCAACGGGAATTAAATTCCCAAATTTCCATCTTTTAATTCCTTTATAAATCGTTTTTATAAACTATATCATCTTCAAAATATTTCTCTGGAATTTCATTTCATTATAAATCACATTTACAAATTTACAAATTCCATTTTGTTATACGAATTACTTTCTTAACTTTTGGTTATAATATCAACTTTTATTCAATTTCCACAACAACAATGATAATAATTTAATATTATCATTTCCTAACAACCAAACACATCATATATAAGTATAATAATTTTCTGAAAAATTGTTTCTTTATATATAAAAATAATTTGGGTAAAATTATTTCATTTACCCCATTTCAAAACAATACCGTGTCGAATTGTTCTGTTATAGTGTTTAGAGATCCCTATCAATAACGTTAGTTACTCGTATTGACCAGAATCCATAAGCCACTAAATAGATCAATCAACACAATATATAACAATTTTATATTCACTAACAAATACGCATTCGTATCTATTAATACTCTCAAACTCATTCTAGGGTGTTATTGATCCTATCTCTAATGAGTAATCCCCACCAAAGTCAAGGTTCTCACTTAACCTTCAGCTCTAATACCAAGTGTGACGATCGAGATTTTCAACGCTCGAAAATCGTCATCAATACGTCTACTATATTACATGTCGAACAATCGAATGCCGGAAATACCAGATCGTTAGGGAAAAGAAGAAAGAGGTAGAATAAGAAGATAGAAATAACAACACAGAATCTCACCATCGCAGCGGAACAATATATAATAGATAATGACACATATTTATACAAAAAGAACTATAACTATTATTTACATATCACATCATCAGAGTACAATACATCAATAACTCAATACTGGACAATTATAATAACTTGCCCTCACAAATGCTGAATATACAGCCCACAATACACAGCGGAATAAAAATCAAGTACGTGTGATACATCTTCGTCATCCAGCTCGTCTCCTGAGCTCCATAGCATCCTATTGTGTATCTGTAATACTCGGTCTGACCCGAACATTAAAATAAAATAACACCCAAGTCAGTCTGGAAAACTAGCGTGAGAAAACACACTCAATTTGAATTATTAAAGTTTTCAAATCCTTTGAAAATCAAAGGTATCTCGTAAGACCACGCTACACATAAACACGGCGGGTTTTTACTTTACAATAACCAAAACATTTCATATCAAATCTTCTGGTATTATAATAGTGTCTAAGTACAAACACTTATTCAAATAGCTGAAATTGTTACATTAATTAAATTTCAGCATACTAGGCTCTACAATCAAAACCGTAAAGGCACGTATTGGAGAATGGATTCCATACGAATGACTAGGCACTGGGGTATCACCTGTCACAGTACAGGTCTAGAAACAGCGTACCGAGGACCACGTCGGGATCCCCTGCAATACAAGACCGGACTATCCCTAACCTGGATAGACCGAACATGCTATCACCTTGGGTGTTCCTACCCTCTTTCGAGCTCCTTCCATGTATCGTAGTAATAAAATAATATCCGAGGGTATCTAGGAAGGTGATAAACATACCCTAATTGGGTGCGACCCACTTAGCCTTGCTGCATCCCCCTTGATTTTCAGTCATTCCCGGTTGATGGGGCTAGAGGCTACGATTACCTTTTTAAGGAATTTTCACTTAGAATGCTCATTGTCCTCCAATGACAATATACTGATAGCATTCATCCATACAAGTCCGTTCTGGATCCGAACGGAACCGAAGGCTCTATTCCTACTACATCCATTTTGGATTCATCCTCAGGATTAGTAGCGATTAGCCCTTGCACTTCAATATTCCTTCTTCGACTCCATGCTCTTGTTTTCCCTTCGAAAACGTACTCGTTGGATCGAAGTAGTTTTCAGATAACTTATCTGATCCCGGTCTCTTCGAAACAACGTTCGATATTTCCAGTAAACTTAACCCCGGTTCTCTAGAAAATAAACATACGAAAATAAGATCGGAGATCACCTCCTAACCGTTAGTGGACGGATTTCCTTATCAACATCCTAGAAGAACGAAACGAATTTATACGTACAGTATAGCACCTCGAACGGTAACTGTACCATATAACACCGTATTTCTCCTAGATATTCCTAAAGTTATATTTTTGATCCAGATTTGATAGTCGGTTATTTAACTATCAAATAAACAATCATACAATCACAGATTCCATTTTCCACTGAAAAACACTAAGTCTTATTCAATTTAAATTTCAATCACTTAAATCTCCTTATCCCAATTTATACTTTCTTACCGAATTTAATATATGCACAAACTATTCTTTTCAAGGATATTTGAAAACTTTTAAAATAATTTGGAAAGTACCACTGCGGTATCAAACCATGGATTCACAACTCAATGGTTACGTCTCTATCCCAGAGAAATCCAAAACTTAACTGCAAGCACTCACTGCCTCCGATTTCGCCATGTGAGTATACCATTACTTCCCGAAACTTTATTTAAAAATTTTCAAAATAATACTTATGAAATTTCTATAATAATTTTCAAAGTTAAACTTTAGGAAAATACTCTTTAATAAAAGTTATTATATAAAAATAAAATAATTATTGAATAATTTATCCTTTTGAAATAATAATACTGATTAATCTTTAAATAATAATTAAGTTACTATAAACTAACTTAGTTAATATTTAAATATACTTTAAACAATTTTAAAACAACTAAATTAATTTTCTGAAATATTCTTTAAACATCTTTTTTTTAAAATTACCGAGTTGATAACTAAAAATCCTTCTTTTAAAACAAATTCAATTTCTCGATAAAAATATATTTTCCAATTCCAATATAACCAATCTAACATTTATAAGTCTCTCTCGGTTTATCCCCAATTCGATTTACATCCCAATTCCGTAAATCTCATTTTCACATTTTCTAAAAAAATAAATCTACAATTTATTTTTAAACCGATTTACCCATCTTCTTCTAAATAGTGCAAACCTAACGATTACCCATTACACGTCCAACGAGGCTCTGAAGGCACCCATAAAACCATCATGACTTACCCCATAAAACCTAAAAACCATCATGACTTGTCCAAAAATCTGAATTCGGATAAGTATTAACTGCATCGGTATCTAAATGCTGGATATCCAAAGCCCAGTTGCCCTACGCGGTGGGGGTGCTATAACGTTTCAGCACGTTCTCCTAACTAAAAGATCGTACTTGATCCTTCCACGTGTCAGTTTACCCAATGCATGGAAACAAAAAGTAATACTGCGGTACGCTTTTATGGTCGGTAATATTATTATTTTTAGCAAAGCTAATTTCTAGGTAACACATCATCAATGCTAATTAATCACATGCTATATACGAATCTCTGTTAATTAATTAACAAGTAATGGTTGGTATTATATGATTATGAAAGTCGCTCAATCGTGTCCTTTTTAAAATCCTGAACAATTGATATTTGTATATGTTTTTGTTTGTTTAGGAATACCTAACTTATAATGTACATTAAATGATACCAAACCAAAATCATTTCCATGTTCTCCTTAATTACAGTTTCTCTTTCGTTTTCTCGTGATATTGTATTTTAAAATATTTTTATAAAATTTATGACATTTAAAAATATTCATATTGTTTTATTAATTTTCACCAACCATTTTCTCAAATACCCAACTTTTATTGTTTATACAATTAGAAAGTTTTACTCGGTTCTCCCTTGTTATTTTAAATTTAAGCCTTTATGTGTAAGTAGATTAAATATCATAATTCAAACAAGGGGGAATTAATTTAAAAGACAAAAATTTGTATATTTTAGCCTCAAGGACACGACCTCAATATTTTCATGCAAGGACAAACATTCTCCTAAAAATTATTCATAAGGACAATCATTCTTTCAAAATTATTCATAAGGACAAACATTTTTTCAAAACTGCTACCGAACTAAAAACTGCTACCGATAATTACAAACCGATACCTATAAACTTAAAAACTGATACCTAAATAAAATTGTCTTTCAGGCTAAAATACTGAAGGTCTGTCCTTGAGGCTAAAATGGTAAAAAAAATGATAATTTCAATATAACATAATATATATACACAGAGAATCAAATTTTGAGTCAAATATAAAAATGTATAAATCATAGGAAAATATTAATCATGAACAATAAAACAACTTCAACTTATATTTTATTTAACTTAACAAATTATCTACCTGTCTAATTAATTATAAAAGCCCCTGATCCATGTTTAATTCTTTTCTTTTTTGTATAAGTTATCGCTATCATAATCATTTGCAGTGTTCTATTAACTCTTTCCATGGTTCTACCATTAAATTCCTAAATTATAATAATATCTATGATTATTTATGCAGTTCTCATTCTTTTTTCTCATTTAAATCCATAATTAAATTAATTGAATAATTGAATTTAACTTCTTTTTTACAATAAGAGCAATACATTATTTAAACAAAGCACTTATTTATATGTCTTGGAGGTTCGAAACCAAAAACCTTCGTAACTTCACACTTGAACGTGTAACCACTTGCTATTTGAGCTAATGGTTGTTAACAAAATAGACTTAGTGGTTCTTTCCAATTAAATAAGTAAATTTAAATTATTTAAGTAACTCCAATTGACTGATATTCATAAATTGTTAGTAAATCCGATTATGCATAACATTTTATATCGATAAGGTGTTAAAATCAAATTTTCGTTCAAATATAAGAAATACGGTCACCCAACTACAATTATATACCCAAAAACAATAAAATGTTTAATTACAATTGCTCTATTAGTATCAGGGCCGGTCCTAAGGCAAGGCGAGCAAGACAGTCGTCTAGGGCAGCCGGTCCGGCAGGGGCAATGGTTGGTGGTGGTGGTGGGGGGTTTAGCAATTTATTGATAAAAATATCATGTATCATATTAATATTAATTGGCTTTATGGTTCAGTGGTAGAGTATCCTTGTTTCTCTTGGTGACCCGGGTTCAAATCCTAGCTTGGTGTTGCCATTTTTTGCCTGTGGCAACTACCAAGCTTGGGCCGGCTCTGATTGGTATATATATTTATCATACAATAAAATGTTTAATTTATAATCTGCTATTAACAATATTTATTAAAGTATGAATATATTATATATTTTTTCTACTAAATTTTTAAATGCTAAAGCACGGTAGACTACAAATGAGTGTTTATAAGTTTATTGTTAGTCCTAACACATGTCCTATTCACTTTTGGATTGCCGGGTTGAATTACACACAAGTTTCAATGTTTAAATTAGTATTTTTTCCAAGCCACGTTTTCAAATTTGTTGTATTGCGAGGAAAAAGCATGATGTTTGCAAGATGACGACAAAACTAGAGGAAATTCCTTATTCCAAGTTCTATTTAAATATTAATAAAAAAAAGGATGACTAATGTTCGAAATGAGACTTAATAGAGTTTGTACGTGTATAGCATAAGGGATGTCGGAAAAGGAATATATGCTGCGGTTTATAAAGTGACAATTAGCGACCCTTTTTTTTAAAAAAAACTTGATTCATTTCGGCTCTTTCCTAGAAGCACACTCTAAACAGCCATTATTTCTGACAAAAACTCAAATAAGTATCTATTGTTAATATTTGCACATTTCTCCTTCAAATATTTGGATAAAAAATTTGAAATTAAAAAAAATCGTTAAACTTTTTTTGATGATATTTACTGTTTATATTGTAGACTTAATTTATGGAAACAAAAGTTGAAATAAGAAATTACCGACGATATTTATAGTTGTGAAACTTGTTCCTAAAGAGAAATTGAAATATTTTGAAAGTTTGAAGGTTGTTTACAATAATTCTATTTCATAGTTGTGTCGGTTAAAGAATCCAAAATTATTTTTCGGATTACACAATGTCGTATCCACTGTCATAAATATTCGGTTTCGTAGCCAAGCTATGAAAATAAAATTTGGATTTTCCATAATGACCGATTACTTAAAAATATTTTAGTTTTTTACTCAGTAAATAATTTTAGGAGGACAGATTTTGCAAATAAGCTTCTCATTTTTCTATTTTATCGAACTATCACTCTACTAGAACAACAGTCAGTTCCGACGGCTGCTAGCCGTTGGAAAAGCAGTCGCTATGGCGTACGCGCTTTCTTTCGGTTGGCGACGATGTCGACGACTATTTGGCGACGGCTACTCACGGTACTTTCCAACGGTTTTGTGACGATTTTCGATGCCCACGTGGCATCAAACATTCCATAGAGCCATCGAAAACCGTCGCGAACCGTTGGAATTACGCCGTCGATTGCCGTTGGAAATTGACGACCAAATGACCGTCGATAGTCGTCGGAAATCGTCGGAAATCTGAGCAATTTTTTATATTCTTGCAGCCATTCGATTCTTGTACTACTCAGACATATCAAAACTCAATTTCACATATCCAATATCCTATCCAAACTCAAGCAACACAGGATCAACTTATATCCAACTCAATCCCACCAATTCCATACTTAAAACAAAACAAACAATACACTAAATAATCAACATCCAACATTGAATATATACAATCAACATCCAACATGTCAAAATAAACTAACATATCATCCAACATAGTGTCAAAATGTATCAACCATATCCAAATACATCAATTTCAAAATGTCCAAACATAAACGCAAAGTAACATACCCATCAAGACTCATCGTCAGCTCCGGAACACCCGATGAAGGAAATGACCCATGTTGTTGCACCTTAGTCAAGCGCTGGTTCAGCTGCGTCATCTCCGCAGCACGATAGTGGTCTTACTCCTGTAGCTTCGCGAACATAGATTTAAGCTCCGCGATCTCTTTTTGTCCTGAGCTTTTTGATATGCTTTCTGCGAGGACCTAGCATGCAGATAATCAACAGATATGTCAAAAAATCAAAAATGTATTTTAATGCTAGTGTAAATTTAGAAGGAACAAATAAGTAAAGCATAACCATTTGTTAAAACATTAATGATATATTTTTTCTGTGACAACTTTTTCTGATTATTGGTTTAAACTTATAAGTTAGTAAATTTTAGAAATTACCGCTTGATTCTCAAAGCCATAACATCTATTTCGCGATGTGGGTTCCATGATGGATTCAAAAATTGCGTCCTCCTCATCAATGGTCAACGAATCCCATTCCGATCCCTCTAACATCTGTGCTCCTGCTTCTGCAAATTTTCCCTACAATGGAAAATAAAATATAATTGAAATTCACACAACATTATTTTTATTATTTTTTATAACTAATTAATTAAATTGATCAATAATAACTTCTAATTTAAAATATGCTTACATAGGATTCGCTTGCTTTATCGTTACTCCGTCTGTACGATATTGAGCCATCTTCTTTTGTTTGTTTGTTGGCATGAGTATGAGCAAATACGTCCATATAGGAGATGGGACCGCCGCGCTCTCTTTCCTGAAATAATTAGTACATATTATTGTTGTTTATACAAAATTACAAAAGTTAATAACTGTTTATAATTGCAACTAATAAATTTACCAGATCTTCACGATGATGTTGGAATGATTTGGAGCCACCGCGATGTATAACTGTGTTCTTGTTCCTATTTGCGGAGTTCCTCTCTGACTTCGCCTGCAAATTTAAATTGAACACTATATATTTCAGCTTTAAATTATGTATTATATACGGAAACAAATTAAAATGATATATGATAAACTTATCTTGAATTCATCACTATTCCACCAAGCAACCCAAGCATCCCACACGCTAGCGCCCATCCAGTCAGGCTTCTTCCCCGATTTTCTTATGCCAGACATTGTGTCCCGGTAATTCTTAGACATCTTGGAAGTCCAGTGGTGCTGGTAAAGGTCAAGGTCTTCTTACTGTAAGTCTACCGCCCTATGTACATTGAAATAATACAAGTTATATATTTATACTTAATCAGCAAATTGTAAAGTGGTAATATATAATGATATATAAATTTACACTTACAAGAAAGTCCTACCAAATACTCACCCAGACGGGGTCTGGGATCTTACCCCACCTATGTGACGCCCCATCTCTATACTCACGCTAGCCAAGGACACTACGGGGTAATGCCGTCAACTAGCACGAAGAATAAGGCTGTTGAAGAGCGACCTTCTATGTAATTGCTTTGGACGAGTACCGATATGTTAGATAATATAACTTACATTTCTTTTTAAGAGAAAATCCGACATACCGATTCAAACTCAAAGCTACCACACAGTGGCTATACGGACTTCGAAAACGAATATAGAAATAAACATAACACAAATCAGGCACATACATTCATATCACAAAGGCGGAATCAGATATGAATATATCACATAAAAGTGTACGTCAAAATAGTGGTCATAGAAGATCCACTACATCGCAAAAGAATAGATACAAGTGCTAGACAAAAGAATAATTATACATCAAGGAGTCTATATCTCTAATGTATAATAACAAAAACTAATAATCTAAAGTAGTTAGCCCAAAAATCAGGTGATAATCCCAGATAGGAAGTCAAGCAGGAGCACCTGAAATATCTCGGTCTGACCCGAGTATTATTTAAGAAGAAAATAATAAACGGATCAGTCTAGCTATAAATATCAGATAAAATGATATAGGATAAGTGATATGACCAAAAACATATGATAACATAAATGTCATACTATGTCAAGTATACATCAAATAACAAAAAAAAAAATCATACAATATCTCAAATCAACTCGAAGCACAAAAAAGAATCACATTCTTTAAATAATTCACCAAAACACAAATATTGACAAAAACATATCAATGCCAATCCACGAAAGTTGGTGAAACACAAATTCTAGAAATCACAATGAGAAATCCAGAAATCACTAACGGGGAAGGCCTATCACAAACGGGAGCATGAAAACTCACCAACACGTGTATCACAAACGAAACGCTATTCCATGGGTCGCTAACCCAATAAATGAACCGAACATCGACACACCCTAAAAGATACGACTCATGCACAGATTCGGTCGTGGTACATTCCCCACGCGGGTAAATGAACCGAACATCGACGCACCCTAAAAGATACGACTCATGCACATATTCGGTCGTGGTACATTCCCCATGCGGATAAATGAGCCGAACATCGACGCACCCTAAAAGATACGACTCATGCACAGACTCATTGAGCCGATTGCTCCACGAACGGTCCGAAGACCACAGGTCGCTACCCCGCCAAATTTGAGCCGAAGCTCCCCAAATGGGTTTTAATCCCCATACCAATAAAGAGACATCACTCAATCGCTAGTCTAAATCACAAAACGATCATCAATGATCGACAAGTGTAAATTACACTAAGCTAGTAAATATAAGAGTTTAGCTTCATGTCCCATAACCACTAGCTTAACTCAAATATTTACGAACAGATTGTAGACTTTCACTCAAAAATAAGTGTAAATTACACTAAGCTAGTAAATATAAGAGTTTAGCTTCATGTCCTATAACCACTAGCTTAACTCAAATATTTATGAACAGATTGTAGACTTCCACTCGAAAATAAGTGTAAATTACACTAAGCTAGTAAATATAAGAGTTTAGCTTCATGTACCATAACCACTAGCTTAACTCAAATATTTACGAACAGATTGTAGACTTCCACTCGAAAATTGTCACAAGAGTTCAATCGAACAAGTCCAAGAATTAACCGGCGAAGTAAACGGAAGCGTTTCATACCACTTGTTTTGTTAAGCCGTTTAATTAGATTTTCTCATACGAATGAGGTAAAGGTTTGTATATACTAATAGATTAGAAAACGGTTTTATAAACGAGCTTTGAATTAAAAATAGAGTTGAAATCATCTTTGTAAAAGAGTTGAATATTTACTACTAGTATAAAAACCTTTGTATTTTAAAGTGACAAAGCACAAGAATGATTGTAGAAACAATCAACCATCAAAAATTCACATTCGAAGTCGTGAATCAAATCCAGAGAAATCGATACCGAATCCATCAAAAAAATGGATAACCACAAAAATCCCGAAATAGAAGTCATCAAAATCGATAATAAATGATAACAACAAATCGAATAATCACGAATCGATTAACATTGGAATCTCAAGCAAAATAGGTAAATGGGGCTGAAGCAAGCAGGTCAGTCAACTGAACCAGGTGGTCAGTCGACTGACACAGGGATACGAATTATGTATCCCCAGGGTCAGTCGACTGACCCAGATGGTCAGTCGACTGATACAGACGCAGGCAATTTCCTGGGTCTGGTTCAGTCGACTGAACCACTGGTTCAGTCGACTGAACCTGCTTCTAAGGCATTTCTTGCCTTCTGGTTCAGTCGACTGAACCTGCTTCTGAAGCATATTCAGTCTAGCCCCCTTGTGGGGCAAAAATCCAACAAAAGGCGATCGGATGAGCAACAGACGCTAAGTGTTTACGCCAATCAGCAACCCAGCCCTATAGGCTCTTCGATGCTTCACTGAAAACATGTTCAAACATCCGTAAAAGGATTTTCACAAAATTGGACTAAAAACCAAAAATTGGAATATTCACCAAATCAATCAAAATCAAAATCAAATGAACGTGTAAAGATGTTAGGAATTCATATCTAACCATCAAAGATAGTTATAGACATAGATGTGAGATAAAAATCTCATTTTTAAACCCAAAAACGATGAAGGAGAAGCTTGAAAGCAAAGGAAAGATCAACACTCTTCACTTCAACCCAAGTATCTTGAATCTAAGCTCAAAAGAAGAACATTCCCTAAGTTAGGTTTAGGAAATTCTGAAATTGAAGAGAGAATGAGTTGGAGAAGATGAAGAGGGAGCCTACCTTAGTTTCTCTTTGAATTTGGAGCAAGAACTTGAGTTTGCAAATGAATCTAGGGTTTGGAATTTCTAATCTCGCTTCTCTTCCCCCATTTTTCTAAAGCTTGAAGTGTAAGGAAATATTAGAATGAATGAAGAGGAGAGGGGGTGGAGTAAGGATATGAGGTGAGTTGGGTTAGTGGGCTGAACCCAAACCCAAGCACAAAGCCCTAAGTGAAAAAATAGAAAAATTCAACTTACTACAAACATATTGAAGCTTATACTTAAAAAAGTCGCAAATGACATTTTGGACTCAATGGAAGTGGTCTCGAGTCCTAATTCGACTGTTTGCAAAAAGTATCTTTTCGGACTTCAATCCGATCAACGATTCTATATTTAAATAAAATATTTAAATATAACATCGTAAAATATGCGGGTTGTTACAGACTCCCCTTCTTAAAGAAATTACGTCCTCGCAATACTTAAGAAGAAAATAAAGAGTAACAACCATAAAAGCATATCAACACAAAAGAAAATATGAAATAAGAAGTTCACCATAAAGAGCACGAAATAGTAAGTCCGAATGTGTTTGCTCAATGGATTCTCAAGATTCCCAGGAGCAATCCTTAGGATTTGAGGACCATTGAACTTTCACAAGAAGAACATATTTATTTCGAAGGCGTTCAACCTCCGAAGTAATGATACGAATAGAAAGTTGCTCATAAGTCAAATTTGGTGAAACTTCAATTTCTTCAATTACACCGGGCTCAAGAACAGAATCGGAATCCCTAAGGTATTTCCGTAGTTGAGAGACGTGGAAAACGTCATAAATAGCAAAAGATTGAGCTGGTAATAAAAGGCAATAAGCCACGGAACAAATACGTTCGGCGATGGGAAATGGACCAACATATCGAGGTGCTAACTTTTCCCGACCGACTGAAATGCACAACACCCATCAAAGGTGAAACATGAATGAACACCAATAAAATCTGGACCTAAAACCAGCTTCTCACCGGCTTCAAGCCAACACAAAGAAATCGGCATGGCCTTTCGTAGAGTGCCTCGAAAGGTGCCATACCAATACAAGATTGGAAGCTATTATAGGAAGAAAACTCAACAAGAGAAATATGATCTTCCCAACTTCCACCAAAAACAAGAACACATGCACGAAAGAGATCTTCAAGAGTTGATTTCACACGCTCTATTTGTCCATCGGATCGAGGACAATAAGCGGTGCTAAAATTAAGCTTTGTTCTCAAAGCTTTTGAAGACCCTACCAAAATCCACTAGTAAAATAATGGATCACGATTGCTAACAATAGAAGTAGGAACTCCATGCTATATAATAGGACATAGAGTTCAGCCAAAAGAGGTACGGTCCGGTTGGACTGAATGGGAAGAAAATGGGTGGATTTTGTAAATCTATCTACAATTACCCATAAACTGTCATGACCCGAACAAGAACGGAGAAGGCCATCATTGAAGTCCATGGAAATTTGATCCTACTTCCAAATTGGAATGTTCAAAGGTTGCAATATCAGATTTCATTCCATCCCAATAATAATGTCGCTACTACTACCGGGATGAATGGAAAATTTAGAACGACGAGAATCTTCTAAAATGTCTTTGCGAAGATCACAAATGTTTGGCACAATAAGTCTACCAAACGCTTGAATGCCACTACGAGCATCGATTTCAAAATCTTTCAAACCAACAACCTTATTTTGATCCCTACAACTTTGGCTAAGAAAAGCCAATTCGGGATTTTACTTTAGAGCTTCAAGGATGCGGTCTAAAAGAGAAGGATGAGCCTCAAGGCTACATAAAACAAGATATGAACATGAATTGGATTCACGATCTCAAACCTCATAAGTGGATAAGGTCTCGAGATTATTCCATTCGGATATCATCGAAGAAACAACCGATTGTTGCTTTCGGCTAAGGGCATCGACAACACGATTTCCCTATCCGGGAGTATAAAGAATATCAAGATCATAAGACGCAAGGAACTCGAGCCAATGTCGTTGACGCAAATTAAGTTCCTTTTGAGAAAATAAATATTTCAAAGATTTATGATCGGGGTAGAGAACAAATTTCTCTCCCAAAAGATAATGAGCCAAATTCCAAGAGCGATAACAATGGCCGCGAGCACTAGATTAGTAATGGCATATCTAGTCTCGACAAGCTTTAATTGTCAAGAGGCAAATGCGATAACACATTCCCTTTGCAGGAGAATGATACCAAAACCAATACAACTAGTATCGGTAAAAACAATAAAGTCTTGATTTCCTTCGGGAATCGCAAGAATAAAAACATCGGAAAAGAGTTCTTTTAAATGATCCTCTTTCCCGAAAAGCTAAGACTTTCAAAATTATAATTAACTTTATGTAATCATCTTTATAGAAAAATTTATTTATTACAAGTTACTTTATTGTGTCTAACTGTCTCATCGTAGCGTTTAGGAAATTCCTATCGATAACGTTGATCAAGCACATCGACCAAAATTCTTAAAGCACTCCATGGGAAAAACAACACAAAATCATTTTCTATATGATAAACAAGTCTCTGAAAAAAAGATTTACAAATATTCTTTGCTCATTTAGGAACAAAATCCAATCATACTTATAAATATCTTATTAAAAAGATTTGCAAATTTTAAATTGTTGTTTTCATTCATAATCAATAAATACAAGGATAAACTCATCAAGATATTCGTAGAATACTCGATTCATAAGATGGATGAAATAAGGTAGAAGGTTCGTCAAACCGAATGACATAACGAACCACTCATAAGAATCATAACGAGTGCGGAATGTGGTAAGTGGAATGCTATCCTTCACAACTCGTAGCTGATGAAAACCGGTGGCAAGGTCGAGCTGAAAAGACCTTAACGCCACACAAAAGATTGCTTAGGTGATAATCCTAAGACGAGCTCAAATATATTCCGGAAAATCCACAAATTACTTGAATGAGAAAAATAACATCTTCTTCATCAAGTAGGTTTAAAGAATAAAATGTTTCCACCAAGTTTGGAAATCAAAATCTTTAAAAAACAATAGAAATCTGCTTAACAGATTGAGAATGTCGAAGATAAATAGTCTGCATTGGTCATAGGATATGGGCTTCATAATGATTATGCCAATCCTTTCCCAAAAATCAATCTCGAAGCCTAAGTAACGCATAATCATGCAAATCGGCTCGAAAAGAATAATCACATAAAATAATCTCGACATTTTCACAAAGTAAATTGAGTGTTGCGGATCCACCAACCGGATTTGCAATTCTCAATGAAGTCATCAAGCCTATAATATTTAAAGAAAAAGAATCAATAAGTTCTTTTGATATAAAATAATGAATCTGTATCATAAAGAACTCGAATAGGATAATCACAAAACAAATTAATGTCATCAAGGATAGAAGGAGAATTACCTTGACCAAGAGAAGTGCTAGTAGAGGCTTGCACAACATTCAACTCTCCCTTTCTCCTACTTTGAAGTTTGGGACGTGAAGATAAAAGATGACACAAACCTTTGCAATAGCGACAAGAAAAGGGTTTTGGACACTTATTTGCATAGTGGTCCTTAGAATAACAATTGTAGCATCCTCCATGATTAGGAATTGGAGTCTTTGCTATAGAAGTTGCCAGCTTCCCCTTCTTGTTGGGGTTTGGGATTTTGAATTTAATATGCCTCTTCTTGTTGATGTTGAAGTTTTGTCTGGCATCCACAACTTCAACATTACTTTCTTTATTGGCCTCTCCAAGTTGAAGAGTGATATCTACAAACTGATCGAAAGGCACTTCAAGTTTCAGAGGTAAAACCTTTTCAGGGTTCTCACTCAAAGCACAGATGAACCTTTAATTCTTTACAAGATCCAAAAGTTGTTAGGCAGTCATGAATATGCCATCCGGAGAAGGACTACTGGATTGACCAGCGCTGGGACTGCTAGATCTAACCATCTCTTCTTCTTTAAGAAAGAAAGAAGAAGAAAGAAGAGGAAAAAGGTTATTCTCAAAATGAATATCAAACAAACTTGATTGATAAAGCAAGGCATCACAAAAGAAAATAGGATAGAATGGTACAAAGACTCGAATTAAATCCTATGGCACGATTCCTAAGAAAGACTTAGGACAACGATCCTTGTTAGATTATTCTACATTGTTTCGAAGTTTGGCTCTGATACCATGCTGTGACGCCCCACCTGTATACTCACGCTAGCCAAGGACACTACGGGGTAATGCCGTCGACTAGTATGAAGAATAAGGCTGTCGAGGAGCGACCATCTGTGTAATTGCTTTAGGCGAGTACCGATATGTCAGATAATATAACTTACATTTCTTTTCAAGAGGAAATCCGACATACCGATTCAAACTCAAAGCTACCACACAGTGGCTATACGGACTTAAGAAACGAATATAGAAATAAACATAACATAAATCAGGCACAGACATTCATATTACAAAGGCGGAATCAGATATGAATATATCACATAAAAGTGTACGTCAAAATAGTGGTCATAGAAGATCCACTACATCGCAAAAGAATAGATACAAGTGCAAGAAAAAGGAATAATTATACATCAAGGTGTCTATATCTCTAATGTATAATAACAAAAACTACTAATCTAAAGTAGTTAGCCCAAAAATCAGGTGATAATCCCTGATAGGAAGTCAAGCAGGAGCACCTGAAATATATCGGTCTGACCCGAGTATTATTTAAGAAGAAAATAATAAACGAATCAGTCTAGCTATAAATATTAGATAAAATGATATAGGATAAGAGATATGACCAAAAACATATGATAACATAAATGTCATACTATGTCAAGTATACATCAAATAACAACAAAAAAATCATACAATATCTCAAATCAACTCGAAGCACAAAAAAGAATCACATTCTTTAAATAATTCACCAAAACACAAATATTGACAAAAACATATCAATGCCAATCCACGAAAGTTGGTGAAACACAAATTCTAGAAATCACAACGAGAAATCCAAAAATCACTAAAGGGGAAGGCCTATCACAAACGGGAGCATGAAAACTCACCAACACGTGTATCACAAACGGAACGGTATTCCATGGGTCGCTAACCCAATAAATGAACCGAACATCGACGCACCCTAAAAGATACGACTCATGCACAGATTCGGTCGTGGTACATTCCCCACATGGATAAATGAGCCGAACATCGACGTACCCTAAAAGATACGACTCATGCACAGATTCGGTCGTGGTACATTCCCCACGTGGATAAATGAGCCGAACATCGACGCACCCTAAAAGATACGACTCATGCACAGACTCATTGAGCCGATTGCTCCACGAACGGTCCGAAGACCACGGGTCGCTACCCCGCCAAATTTGAGCCGAAGCTCCCCAAATGGGTTTTAATCCACATACCAATAAAGAGACATCGCTCAATTGCTAGTCTAAATCACAAAACGATCATCAATGATCGACAAGTGTAAATTACACTAAGCTAGTAAATATAAGGGTTTAGCTTCATGTCCCATAACCACTAGCTTAACTCAAATATTTACGAATAGATTGTAGACTTCCACTCGAAAATAAGTGTAAATTACACTAAGCTAGTAAATATAAGAGTTTAGCTTCATGTCCCATAACCACTAGCTTAACTCAAATATTTACGAACAGATTGTAGACATCCACTCGAAAATAAGTGTAAATTACACTAAGCTAGTAAATATAAGAGTTTAGCTTCATGTCCCATAACCACTAGCTTAACTCAAATATTTACGAACAGATTGTAGACTTCCACTCAAAAATTGTCACAAGAGTTCAATCGAATAAGTCCAAGAATTAACCGGCTAAGTAAACGCAAGCGTTTCATACCACTTGTTTTGCTAAGCCGTTTAATTAGATTTTCTCATACGAATGAGGTAAAGGTTTGTATATACTAATAGATTAGAAAACGGTTTTATAAACGAGCTTTGTATTAAAAATAGAGTTGAAATCATCTTTGTAAAAGAGTTGAATATTTACTACTAGTATAAAAACCTTTGTATTTTAAAGTGACAAAGCACAGGAATGATTGTAGAAACAATCAACCATCAAAAATTCACATTCGAAGACGTGAATCAAATCCAGAGAAATCGATACCGAATCCATCAAAAAAATGGATAACCACAAAAATCCCGAAATAGAAGTCATCAAAATCGATAATAAATGATAACAACAAATCGAATAATCACGAATCGATTAACATTGGAATCTCAAGCAAAATAGGTAAATGGGGCTGAAGCAAGCAGGTCAGTCAACTGAACCAGGTGGTCAGTCGACTGACACAGGGATACGAATTATGTATCCCTAGGGACAGTCGACTGACCTAGATGGTCAGTCGACTGATACAGACCCAGGCAATTTCCTGGGTCTGGTTCAGTCGACTGAACCTGCTTCTAAGGCATTTCCTGCCTTCTGGTTCAGTCGACTGAACCACTGGTTCAGTCGTTTGAACCTGCTTCTGAAGCATATTCAGTCTAGCCCCCTTGTGGGGCAAAAATCCAACAAAAGGCGATCGGACGAGCAACGGGCGCTAAGGGTTTACGCCAATCGGCAACCCAGCCCTATAGGCTCTTCGATGCTTCACCGAAAACATGTTCAAACATCCGTAAAAGGATTTTCACAAAATTGGACTAAAAACCAAAAATTGGAATATTCACCAAATCAATCAAAATCAAAATCAAATGAACATGTAAAGATGTTAGGAATTCATACCTAACCATCAAAGATAGTTATAGACATAGATGTGAGATAAAAATCTCACCTTTAAACCCAAAAACGATGAAGGAGAAGCTTGAAAGCAAAGGAAAGATCAACACTCTTCACTTCAACCCAAGTAGCTTGAATCTAAGCTCAAAAGAAGAACATTCCCTAAGTTAGGTTTAGGAAATTCTGAAATTGAAGAGAGAATGAGTTGGAGAAGATGAAGAGGGAGCCTAACTAAGGCTTCTCTTTGAATTTGGAGCAAGAACTTAAGTTTGCAAATGAATCTTGGGTTTGGAATTTCTAATCTCCCTTCTCTTCCCCCATTTTTCTAAAGCTTGAAGTGTTAGGAAATATTAGAATAAATGAAGAGGAGAGGGGGTGGAGTAAGGATATGAGGTGAGTTGGGTTAGTGGGCTGAACCCAAACCCAAGCACAAAGCCCTAAGTGAAAAAATAGCAAAATTCAACTTACTCCAAAAATATCGAAGCTTATACTTAAAAAAGTCGCAAACGACATTTTGGACTCAATGAAAGTGGTCTCGAGTCCTAATTCGACTGTTTGCAAAAAGTATCTTTTCGGACTTCAATCCGATCAACGATTCTATATTTAAATATACCATCGTAAAATATGCGGGTTGTTACAACCTAGGCCAACAATTAGTCATCCTGCTCATGTATGCCTTTTTGGAAATACTAACAACAATCTGTGACGGCTCCAGCTCAAATCCCCTGTGTTAATTATGATACAAACCTTTAATAAATAATGACTAATATATCAAATAGAAAATATTTATAATGCTGAAGTAAATTTAATACTTACGACCCATCCGCTTTTGGTTGTAGCTTTACTACGGTAAGTGGTCCCTGCTTTGATAGGCCACTGCCATCCTCTCCCGCATCCCTCTCAATCTGAGTAAAAGAGGGGGAACCTGAATAGGAAGAACCACGACGTCGAAAAAAAGATATAATACCTGTCACGGATATATCATTTTATTATGGCAGAACATATCATTTAATTATGAGAAAACATATCATTTGTTATAATAAAAAACGTAACGTCAATAATCACATGAATTACCTTCTATCAAAATGTACATTATTAATCAGTCATCGCGTTTTCTAATTCAGATTCGGTCTCGTACTCTATATATTTTTCCTCTGTAGTCTCAAATGCTTCTACTAATACATTTGATTCATCGTTTAAAGGTCCAAAATCGATTTGATCGTCGGTTATTATTATTTTGCTATTTTTCTCGATATTTGCTTGATAAGCTTGTTTGTTTGGAATATTATTTCCATCAAACGTAAATCTTGCCTTCGTTTTAAAAACCACCGACTAATCTGCTTTATTTCTTTTTAGAGATGGATAAGGAGCATAATAAACTTGTAGGGCTTGTTTGGCTAGTATAAAATGATCGTACTTATGATAACGCGATGTATGCTTTATTTCAATAAGATTATATTTTGGGTGCACGGTAATTCCAGAACCTGGAACATTGCTGAACTAGTTGCATCTAAACAGAAAAACTTCCTCCGTAGGTCTTGTGAAATATGTCAATTGCAAAACCTGGATTAACAGGCCATAAAAATCATTTATATGATCATTTGGATCATCACTACCTTTCACAAACACACCGGCATTGTTAGTTAATTTTTCAGCACCATGTTCTTTAGTGTTGAATTTATATCCATTTGCGAAGAATATTGGATATGCCTTGATTTTTCTTTTTGGTCCCATCGCAAGATGTTACAGTCCTTCTTCGACCATACAATTTCTCGGATCAAAATCGTAGTTTGAAAACCAATTAGCGAATTCTTTACTAATATCGCCGCTTGGATGTTATGATTCGTAAACATTGCAGATATAGATAATATATTGCATTATAATAAATGTACACTTTTACGGACAATAGTTCTTTGAAAGCGACTAGTAACAAATTTTCCATCATTATGTGACAATCATGGCTTTTCATCCCACTCAGTTTACCATTTTTATAGTCAACACATCTACGAAGATTAAAAGAAATCCCATAAGGAAATCTTAATCCTTCTATCCATTTTAACAGAACTTTAACTTGGTTACTATCTAGCTCATAGCATGCTTTGGGTTTTTTAGTGTCATTTGGCTTGATATGAAGCTCGGGGCGATTACATACGCTTGGATATCACGTCTTGATTTCAAATCATCCTTAGCCTTTCCCTTAACATTCAAAATTGTATTAAAAACATTATCAAACATGTTTTTCTCGTTGTGCATCACGTCAATATTATGACGAATTATGAGATTTTTCTAATAAGGCAATTCTCAAATATTCTTTGTTTGCACCAATTATGAACCGTCGGTTTACCTTGAATTTCAATTTGCTCTCCGGTTTCATGTATCTTTGGATAATCCTTTACAAGTTCATATATATCTTCACTTGACCAAATAGTTGGTGGGCCCAAAGTCTCTTGTTTATTAGCTGTAAAGTGTTTTTTATCTTTTCTAAAATGATGGTTAATATGAAGAAAACACCGATGACAATCAAACCATGATATTTTCTTCCCATGCGTTAAAGTAAATGACCATGTTTCTTCCATGCAATAAGGACAAGCTAGACGACCGGTCGTACTCCAACCGAAAAGCATTGCATACACATGAAAATCGCTAATAGCCCATAACAAAGAAGCGAACATACGGAATTTTTTTTTGAAATGTGTTATGTTTCAAATCCTTCATACCACAATATTTTCAACTCTTCAATCAACGGTTGTAAATAAACATCGATTCCTTGTGTCAGATCATCAAGGTCAGGAACGACAATAGTGAGAAACATATATGGAGTTTTTGCTAACATCCATGGAGGTAAATTGTAAGGTGATGAATATTTAAAACCAAATTGAGCGAATGGTGAAAATCCATTCGTACATAAACCTAGTCTAACATTACGGCTCTTCGCTGCTAAACCAGGATATGTCTTATCAAAATGCTTCCATGCTTCTCCATCAGCTGGGTGTGTTAACGTATCTTCTTTCCGTGTTCTTACACTGTGCCATCTCATATGATGCACGGTTACAGAGGATGCGTATAACCGTTGAAGCCTAGGAGTTATATTTAAGCAATGCATATGTTTGTATAGAACTTCCTTTCACTTCTTTTTTCTTGTTTCGTGTTTGTAACCAAATTGGTCGCAAACACCCAAGAATAGATTTATGTAGAGAAATAAACGAAGAAAGTAAAATTAAAATAGAGGAATAAAATAAACTAACAAGCAAATCAAAACAATAACCAAGAACACAAGAATTTATAGTGGTTCGGCGTTGTATGCTTACGTCCACTTTAAAGATTCTCTTTACTGATTCACGAATAGTTTGACTATAGTAGCAAACAGCAAGAAATTAGGAGAAAACTTGATTACAATTAAGACTAATGTAACCAGCAGCGTAAAGATCCTCAAAATGACCCCCTAAGCCAGTATTTATAGGTGAAGGCGACCACCAATCTCTATGTAACTTCGTCTATAGGAACTTCTTATTCATATGGGCCCACCATAGGGGTCGCTCGGCCCAAATCCCAATGAAGAGGGATCAGTACCGATCCCTTCATTGGTTGATTCTTGGGCATCGATCCTTATGGTGGCTTCTTCATGTTTGGATATGTTGGCTTTTCAAATATCGTGTTGATTGGACTAGTGGAGCTCATGCTTTTGATTGATCTTTGGTTCGACTCCACTTGCAAATTACCTTCTGCCAAACCGTCCAAATGGATTATGCCGATCCATTACTAACTATCAATCTTTGCCGTCCCCTCCTGTGCTTTGCCAATCCATGGAGTTACACCATGTCATGCCGATCCATAGAGTTCCACCATGTCATGCCGATCCCTCTGATTCCACTAAGCTATGCCGATCCCTTGCTTGTCCAAGCTAATTTCCATATTTCTAGCATCCTGCATCGTCTATCTACCAACTCCGTTCAATCCAGGATTCATTTAACCATCTGAAATCTACTTTCGGGTCCTACGGCCATTGCTCCGTGGTCACCCTTCTTGATAACAGTCGAATCTATCTTGCACAATCAGTTCAATATTGCCGGGTCAGGATACCGGGTAACACTTGCCCCCCAAAGTATGTCTTTTGAGTAACATGACGTGCTTTGAATCGAAACAAGTATGAATTGTCGGAAGGAAGTCCATCTAGCTTCCTGATTGATTGCTATTCCTTTGTCGAATCGTCTTCGAAGGCATTGAATCCTCCATTGATTGCTATGACGCTTGGTCAATTTCCAATAATATAAGTCTAGTGCCATATTCCGTCAGCATATACAAATCCGGTCATGCGAGACTTATAAACTTTTTATTATCTAGCCTCGCCTCGAACTTGAAGGCTTCAGGTTTGATTTCGATTTCTGTTGATTTCAAAAGGTTGAACTTTTAAATCACTCACGTATATATTCATATACATGTTTGTCGTTGGCTCCCGGACGTGTTCGAACGCTCATGGGTCGTTGCCAATTTTAATAATATATGGTATGTTCTCGTTTACAGTTAAACCTCCATGATCACGTTCATCATTCATTTTTCACTCATTTTTTATATATATCATCTATAGGGATCGACATTCAACATGTCGATCCATTGTTGAAGCTACGCAAATAGGGATCGGCAAGTTCCTTTACCGACCCTTATTCCCTTATTACTCATTCAATATTCTCGTGGCCAAACCCTCTCCCATTCATAAAAATACGAGCCTCTCTCCTTTTGCTTCTTCACTTTTTATTCTATTTGCCTTAGCACAAAAACTCACGAACCCAAGTTCTTCCACTAGAGCTCTAACCTTCGGTCCTTTACAGATCCACCCACCTTCATAAATTCAGATCCTCTTGTTTCCATTCTCCCCATCATCTCATTTCGCTCGTCTTTTAACTTTAGGCACAGCTAGATACTCGCTTCCATTCTAGCTCGAGCATTCATATCCCTACATAGGTAAGGTTCGGCAACACTTTCTTTTAATCGTGCGATAGGATTCTTAGCCCTAAATTGTTAGCGAGTGTTTGAGGTAGTAATGGCGAATGATTTTGGCGAGGTGAACGATTGCTGGAGTAGAGGTTTGGTGGGTTGAATTGGGTGTAGAAATAGGAGAGGAAGAAGAAAGATTAGGGTTTGGTGAAGGCCTTTGGTGGAGAAGGAGTAGAGAAATGCAGGGTTCAGTTTACGATGAGATGGCAGTGGCAGGGATCGTCAAGTGAGGGTTCGATTGTTTAGTTACTTTGTTGAGGAGACGATGAAATGAAGGAAGGTTGAGGAAAGAGATCGAAAAGGAAAGGTTTGGAGGGGGATCAGTAGAGGGTGGCGTTATAGGATAAGGATCGGTACAGAGAGCTTTTAATAGAGGGATCAGTGGCTGTGGTCAAGTAGAGGGATCAATAGGGAGCTCTTGGGAAAGGGATCGGTAGTGAATACTAGGGATCAACATATGCCTTATAAACTAATCCAACTCAACTCATTCGAACAATCAATGCTAGTTTGCCTTGCTGACCTTGAACATAAGATAATAATGAATAATATAACATGCATATTTGAACTATTGAACTTGAGATTGATCAACCAAACTTCCGGAATTTTCAATATAGACTAAGCGATAAACTTGCTAATGAACTTAAGTAGCAGACTTCATAATTCGATGTGCCGATAGTCGATCCCAAAGCCCTCATTGCCGACCAATTTTCTTGCCAGTTGAGACGATCAGCGATGACGGTCTCTCTGGACAAAACTCCCAAGTCTCGTCGTTTTATTTCGATTTTCTGATTTCAAACTGTTTATGTCTATTACATACTGCATTGCACTACACGAATTCACAGTTCGCATGGAGGGAACATGTTATTTTTATAATCTCGATTATCTATTGAGTAAAGCCGATATAGATCTCCGACGCTCGAAGCATTCAGTTGACATGTCTTCTGATTCGGCGACACGACACATTGGTTCTGAAGCAAAGTCAAGTTCCGCAACTGTATCTGGCAGACCTTCTCCAAGCCATCATGCGGAGCAAACATAAGTTTCTAATCCACAGGTCAATCTTTTTTCTGATATCCCAATCCTTCCAACGAAGGACATAAGCCTTGCCCTTGATTCTATAGAGGGGCTATTCTTCTCGATAATCCAGTGGATTCACAGGCCTCTCGGATTGACGAAGCTGCTCTTCATCGGTTATGCTCTATCCATGGAATTCCATTTGGGGACGTCTTGGTTCCCTCAAGACAAGATAGACCTCACTTGGCCCCAGCAGGGTATATAGCTTGCAATAAGTTTATGTGTTGGGCTTGATGCATACCACCCTTCAATTTGTTTATCCGAGAAATGTTGAGATACCTTGGGATCGCCCCTACACAACTTCATCCCAACAGTTACGCTTTTATTCATGGAATCTTCTTGCTATTCATGAATGTTCTATTTCGTCCGCCTACTCTCGAGGACATAAGATTCATCTATAACTTCAAACGGCGATTGGGAAGCCCCTCTTATGTCTTTCTTGAGCCTTCGCCAAATTGCCAAGTTCTAATGGGCGCTTGGAACAAACACTCGCTATTTAAGCATGAATGGTTCTATATGCGTTGCCCTCCTGGGTTCGCAAGACGATGGTTAGAAGGACGTAAGTATTACTTTCACTTTTCTCTCAAGTTCACTGATCCAAGTCATAACTTTTCCTTTGAATCCACTAACTTTCGGAGTTCTTTCAAGTGTTCGCCCATGTCCTAAAGGCGCTGATTTTTCTAGAGCTATTGCTGTTATCCGCACTATTGTCGTTGAGGATAGGGACATCAAACTTCTCATAACCAATGAACTGCTATCCTTGTTTGGGCTATTGGAAGATAGTTGTAGTATTGGACATCCTGGGCGTGCGGAATTATTAATGAATGTTGCAGAACAAAAGAAGGAAACTGTCAACCACATCGTGCCCACTACCGAGGGGAATCGAGATGGTACTAAGGAGGGAGAGATTAAGGATTCTTAAGCCGAGAAGCCTGGAGATGTCGATGCAGGCCTCGAAAAAATGCTAATTGTTGAACCGTCGCAAGCCGGACAATCCCAAACACCTACAAAGAGAAAGAAGAGGTTGGCGTACAGGCTTCGCAGGAGAAAAACTGCCTCAAACCCAGAGTTTGTTATTACTCCAATTGAAGAGGAATTGTCCTCTCCGCACTTGGAAAGCTCGTTAAAGGGATTTTCTAATCTTCAAATTCCGGATGACATCTTGTCCTATGACTTCCCAAACATTAACATAAAAGGACTCAACTCTCCCATCAGAAGTGGCGAAGGCATCCAACCTTTGGACAAAAGAGAGAAAACACCGATGAGCAAAGCTACCGTTACCGGTCTATTGGGGGGAGCACTAGGACACTCAAAACCACATGCACTTCACTATACACTTCTATTGATCTTTCGTGCGACAATTACTAATACACTCCCATTTTGTCTTTATAGGTGCAATGTCTCAATCAAGAGCCTTCGATCGCCTCAGAAGTTCTTTTGTATACCACCGATCAAGCCGGGATTCAGAGTCTACTGGACATAGGGAAAGAGATGAGGGGCGAGATAAGAATTATCATTCAAGGGAATCTTCTTTCTCTTCCAAACGGAAATCCCAATCCCAAACATCTCGACAAGGCGAACAGTCTGACTTTCCTGCCCAAAGTAAAGCGCAACCTTCCTATCGTGGCCCTCATATCGCCACGTCACACGAACCACATTTCGGCTCTTCAAGCTCTAGACAATATTGTGAGCACCGGTCGGGCAAACATCCTCTTGCTACCTCCGAACCACCTTTGTCGTCCACTGCTCCTGACGTTTCCACGGCGGAGAAGTTGGCCAAGCTCCAGACCACTTTTCCAAAGATTTGCTTTGATGGCCTCAAATTCCTTTCTTCTATACATATAATCCGAGGGCATGCCAAGGAAAGTTCTCTCGCGTACCTAAACGACATATTTGTGCAGCACAAATCATTTATACACTTGGAAAAGAAAGTCTCTAAAGTTTCTATTGAGCGATAACACGAGATATACCACCTTAAGTTGGAAGCTATACATAACAAAGATATAATCAAGCATCAGGACGGTGAATTGCTAGAATTTAAAACCCAACTTCCTAAAATGGAGAAGAACGCCAAGGAAACGACAGAGGCAGTAAGCCATCTAGAAGCTACTCACAAAAGGGAACTCGACATGGCACTTCATCATAGCGGGGCACTCGCTTTCGAAAAGGATTCCTTGCATAAAGAGAAGGACGCTCTTGCTCGCCACGTCGAGGAACTTGAAGAACTTTTAAAGAAAGAAAGGGAGGAATACATTGAAGCTCAGGAGGAATTGCAGAATACTACGAGGAAGTTGTTGAGGCTAGAAGTTTAAAGGCTAAACTCGACGAACAAATCACCAGAATCGAAGTTCTTAAAGAAGAAGCTTGAGAGAAGGGCCGAAGAGAGATGACTGAATGAGTTAACTCCCTAGTGGAAGCTGCTATGGAGTCCGGCAGGAATGAGATTAAGGACTTATTCGATCCGTTGATTATTGAATACAATGCCAAAGTCCTAATCCATCTCAACTTAAGCTTTCTTGGTGAGTGTTACCTCAAATCGCTCCCTGAAACTTGGGAGCACATCATCGAAATGAAGAAGAATGAGCTGGTTGAAGCCGATCTCAACGAGGAAGAATTAGTGAGGGAAATTCTTTATGGGAACGAGCCTTCAGATCTAGCTGCAGCAAAACTTTGATTTTTTAAGGCTTTTGCACCTACTGAAGGAGGAGAGAATATTGCTGGGTCTTTAGGGACTGATCCTAAAGTTCCTTCCTTATTCCAAGTAGCAGGAACATCAACTTCTCTTGATACGGAGCAGGATCTCGGTTATGATCCGGACAGGCTCGGATTCAAGCCCAAGGTGTTATCCCCCATTTTAGAAGAAGGCACCTCTGTGACAATAGAGAGTCAGCCAGATGCTGGTGTTTCGCTTTACTCCTTAGTATATCAAATGTTTTCGTTCTTCACGCGCAATGGGTTTGAGCTAATCTCCTTGTTTTATCAAATTTTTTAGGTCTTTCGGGTCCCAGTCAAACTCCCATAAGTAGCGCTGTTGAAGGACAACACGAGAAAATAGCTGAAGACCCGCTGCTGCTAATGTTCCGGGACCCGATGCTCAAGTCATCGGTGCCCTTAACGACGACAAGATCGAGGATCCACTCTCGGTCGACGAATCTGATGACATGATAATTCTCGATGCCTAGGAACACACTGATAAGACCAACATTAGGGAGCAGATCGAAAAGGAGGAACCATTGAAAAGAAAGGTTAAAATTGAACCCACCTAGGTGGACGTCGATGATCCTCATCTCATGCCATTGCAAATTATTCCACCGGGTGGGTCGATCCCTGATGAACTTCCTCCTACCCCCTCAAGCTCTCCGGCCAAAGGCGACAAAGTGTCTCGAAAGAGAAGCATAAGCGGCTCTACCCCTGAGAAATCCAAAAGAGAAAGAAAGTCAAAGAAGTAGTTACTGCTCCAGCTCAATGTACCTAGTTTGCATAATCGTCTCTTTCACTAGTTGTCGTTGTACGGGTATGAATCTCGATCTTTTTAAATAACTTCAACTGAAGTTTCGGCACCTGTTTTGTAAATAAAAGCTTTTGTTTTCTGCTATGCTTCATGTGAATTATTATTAAGTACTTGAACAATTACTTACCATTCAATGTACATGTAATTCGTTGTTTGTGAATTATATTAATAATCCACCGTCTCCATCCCAAGGCCTCCATGTTTCGGGGCCTCGAGTCGTATCAAGCACCAGGCTCGAGACTTAGTGTTATGCTATCAGATCCAGTGGTTTTTCAAATAACTGTGATCCTTCCACCGGCATTGATTTGGCGAGGCCATAAGTCGGTCGGTCGAATTACATCCTTAGCGAGTTTATACTCCTCCCGTTGATTTCAGGCCAGAGTTTGTGGAATAGAGAACGGTCGAAATCCACTCATCTATTCATTCATGTTTATACTCCAATCCGCTCTCTGGGGACTTAGAGTTATTTTATGGAATAGATAACTGCCGAAATCCACTCATCTATTCATTCATGTTTATACTCCAACCCACACTTTGGGGACTTAGAGTTATTTTGCGGAATAGAGGACGATCCAAATCCACTCATCTATTCATTCATGTTTATACTCCAGTCTGCACTCTGGGGACTTAAAGTTATTTTGCGGAATAGAGAACGGTCGAAATCCACTCATCTATTTATTCATTTTATACTCCAGTCCGCACTCTGGGGACATAGAGTTGTTTTGCGGGCAGTCGGTATCCGTTCGATTTATGTTTATGCTCCAGTCCGCACTCTGGAGACTTAGAGTCATTTCGGAGAGCGGCCAGGTCGCACTTTTTTTGGTTTATTAATTTCCCCCCCAAAATTTAGGGTTTTGATTTGGCGAGCAATTGGTCAAATTTCGGTCGCTTTGATTTCTGTTTCAGTCCCAAAGTCCGGGTAGGAATTATTAAACGAACAAGTTGACTAAGCTCATCTTGTTTGATCCCAGCAGGAGTTAGCACGATTGATCGATTCCAAACTTTGGGAGCCTATTTATACTCATCGATATTAATCAGTTTCGCTATGTAATTATCATGCAATGCAATAGAAAACATAAATATAGAGGAAGCCTTAAACTTTATTCACTAAATGGAAGGGAACAACGTAAACTGTCTTCTTACATATTCAGAAAATCAAATGCTAAAGCAAATTTTGAAAATAAATACAACTGAAATATAAAGGAAATAAGCTAAGTGAAATAGCGTCGTAGATGTTCGCTATTCCATGCTCTTGGAAGTGTAATGCCATCAACCATCGCTAGCTTGAAATTTCCTTCTCCAAGCCTCTGTTCAATGACATATGGTCCTTCCTAAATTGGATTCATGTGTGATTGGGTAGGAAAAACCCGTTTCCAGATGAGATCGCCAATTTCGAAGGTTCTCGGGCAAACTTTTGTGTTGTAATACCGGGTAACTCGATGTCGGTGTGCGACTGCCCTCAGACCAGCTTCCTCGCGCTTCTCGTATATAAAGTCCAAAGATTCCAAGAGGAGATCTTGATTTGTTTTAGGATCGCAGTAAGTCACTCGATGAGAAGGGACTTCGAGCTCGACTGGAATAACGGCTTCTGAACCATAAGTGAGGGAGAATGGAGTATGGCCAGTCGCGGACTTGTGAGTGGTTCTGTAAGCCCAAAGTGCTATTGGGAATTCATCCACCCACTTGCCTCCAGCCTTCTCCAAACGCTTCTTCAGAATTGATTTGATGATTTTAGTTATAGCTTCAACCGATCCATTTTCCTAAAGGTGACAACAGCTACACATCTCTTTTCAATGTGGTATCTTTGACAGAAGTCTTTAAACTCGGTACTATCGAGTTGAGTCCCATTATCCGTTACAATAGTCTGTAGAAGACCAAAGTGGCATATGATGTTTCGAACGATCAAGTTGATTACTTTCTTGGTCGTGATTGTAGCTAAAGGTTCCGCCTCGACCCATTTGGTGAAGTAATCAACTGCCACTATAGCGTACTTCGCGCCACCTTTAGAGATTGGTAATGAACCGATAATATCTATACCCCACATGGCGAACGGCCATGGACTGATCATGTGTGTGATTTTTGTTTGCGGAGCTCTTGGGAATTTTGCGTATATCTGGCATTTATCACACCGTCTTACATAATCAGCTGCGTCTCGATTTACGGTTGACCAATAATACCCATATCGAAATATCTTCTTTGCCAGAGTTTGCTCCCCAATGTGATCGCCACATTCTCCTTTATGAACTTCTTTCAAAACATGTTTTATCTCATCATGAGCGATACACCGGAGTAAAGGGATTGAGAAACCTCTCCTATACATGACTCCTTCTTGCATAATATATCATGAAACTTTGCGAAGGACCTGTCGCTTTTCATTTCTTTTATCAAGCAGGACCCCGTGTAGTAAATAGTCTTTAATTGGAGTCATCCAAGATTCCCTTTCAGATTCCACCTCCAGTACTTGATCGATTTCCATCATGTTTATACTTGGGATATCTAATACTTCGACCAGTACCAAACCCGTCTGCTGTGCATCGCTGGTACTAGCGAACTTTACCAACGAATCAGCCTCTCTTTTTTTATCATGTGGAATATGTGAAATGTCATAGTATTCAAATTCTGTCAACAACTCCTGAACTCGGGTAAGATAAGGGGCAAGGCGTTGCCCCTTAGCCTGGTAGTCTCCTCTAACTTGATACACAACAAATTATGAATCATAAAATATTCCGAAAGATTTAACTCCAAGTTCTTTAGTGAGTTTAAATCTAGCAATCAGAGGTTCATACTCAGCCTCGTTGTTTGTAGCTGGGAAGTCAAGCTTCAAAGCATAACAAGTTGATCGATTTTCAGGAGTTACAAGCACAATCCCAGCTCTAGAGCAATGATCATTAGATGCTCCATCGGTGTATAACTTCCATCATACAATAGGGATTTCACTTCCTTTTGGAAGATCATCCTGCATAGTAAACTCTGCTATAAAGTCTGCCAAAGCCTGTTCCTGGATAGCTCTTTGAGGGAGATAAGTAATGTCAAATTGGCTGAGCTCAATGTTCCATTTGAGTAACCTCTCAGACGTCTCAGGTCGCTGTAGGACTTGTCGTAACGGCTGGTCGGTGTAAATATTGATCGGATATGCCTGAAAGTACGGACGAAGCTTCTGTGATGCAATTAGAAAGTAGTACGCCAGTTTCTCTATTTTCGAATAATTCCTTTATGCTCCTATCAATCATTCGTTGACGTAATACACCGGCCTTTGGATCCAATTTTCCTCATAAACCAAGGCGGCACTGTAGCGTGTGCTGATACAGCCAAATAAATGAACAACTCCTCATGATCTACCAGCTTTGACAAGATAGAGGGTCTCTCCAAATGATTCACCAGAGCTTGGAACGCGTCTTCACAATCCTGCGTCCATTTGAAGTTTCTTTCTCCCTTTTTAATTAGATCGAAGAAAGGAATGCATTTGTCAGTAGCTCTGGAGATAAATCGACTTAAAGCAGCAACCTTCCCATTCAGACTTTGCACTTGTTTAATGGTTCTTGGTGGCTGGATATCACAGATAGCCTCTGAATATTCTCTAGATTAGCTTCTATTCCATGAGCATTGACAATAAAGCCCAGAAACTTTCCTGATGCAACATCGAACGAACATTTCAAAGGATTGATTTTTATCTTGTAATATCGGAGGATATCAAACATTTTTTCCAAGTCTATGATGTGTTCGCTTGATCGTAGTGACTCCACGAGCATATCATCCACGTATACTTCCGTTGTCTTTCCAATCTGATCCCTGAACATCCCGTTAACCAAGCGCTGATAGGTTGCTCCGGCATTCTTCAATCCAAACAGCATTACTACGTAACAATACAACCCAACATCTGTAATAAAACTGGTGTGCTCCTGGTCGGGGATATGCATCGGGATTTGGTTATATCCTGAATACGCATCCATAAATGATAACAATTCGTATCCTGTGGTTGAATCAACTAGCTGATCAATCCTGGAAAATGGAAAACAGTCATTTGGACATGCTTTGTTCAGATCTGAATAATCAATGCACGTTTTCCATTTGCCTTCTTCACAAGTACGGGATTAGATACCCATTCAGGATAGAGGGCGTCGCGGGTAAACCCGTTAACTTTTAGTTTATTCACCTCCTCTTTAAGAGCGGCAGATCTCTTCGGATCCATGCCTTGTTTTTTGCTTCATCGGAACATACTTCAGATCAATATTCAATGCATAGCTCGCAATGGTAGGCGAGATTCCACACATGTCAGAGTGAGTCCAAGCGAATACATCTTGATTCGCTCGAAGAAAAGCAGCAAGTTCTTTCATCATAGGGGGGCTGAGCTGTGACCCAATCTTCAAGACTCATGATGGGTCATCGTGGCTGACCGGGATATCAACCGTCAGCTCAGCCGGTGCAGCCTTATTCTCGTTGGGCTCCTCTTCTCATCTCTTAGATCTATATATATCTATAGAACCAACTGTGGCGCCCGAGCCAAAGCCCAGGCGCTGGTTGTCAATCTTCAGTGGTTTGGATGAGGACAACTTTGTCCACACTCTTTCCCTTCTCCTTACGCTGAGCTTCCCTCAACTCAGCTACATAATAGGCACGTCTAGTCGCCTGATCGCCATGAACAACTCCTACACCATTATCCGTTGAAAACTTCAGAGTTAAACACCATAGGCTAAGAGCTGCTCGAAATTCAGCCAGGGCTGGTCGGCTTAGAAAAACATTATATGGAGAGTCAACATCCAAAACAATAAATGGCAAGATTCGCACTCTCCTTTGTTTACCTTCTCCCAATTCGACAGGTAATTCCACGTATCCTACAATCTCAGTTGCAACTCCATTAAAACCATGAATACGAGCTTTAGATGGTTTCAAGTCTTTGGCCTCCATTCTCATTTGATCATATGCCTTTTTTAAGATTATATTCACTAAACTTCCACAATCAATCAAAATCCTTCTTACCAATGCAGGACCAATCATAGCTGAAATGACCATCGGGTCAATTGTTGGATCTTCTACTTTGTCTACATCCCTGTTTCTAAACACAATATCATCCGCCATGGTGCACTACTGTTTTGCCGGAGTTCCATCTTCCGTATTCGAACAACATTCAAAATCTACATGCCTTAACGTGCTAGCATTATGCTCCATCTCTTACCAACTCCTTCTACAGGGTGTGGTCCCTCAACTATCGTAGTAATCACCAGTCTTCCACCGGTCCATGGAGGCTCCTCAGCCCTACACGAAGCTTGTCCTCAATTGGGGTCGGATGTCCCCTGTCCGCCATCCTTCAGATTTTTCACAAACTATTGCAACTTCTTTTCCCGAATCAATTTTCCTATGCTATCCTGGATGTATCTACATTCATTCGTATTGTGCCCATTACATTCGTGAAACCGACAATATTTCCCAGTTTGCTTCTGTCTCTCTAACGACTCTTTTGGTTGCGGCAACCTGTACTGCATGGTATTGCAAGTGGATAGGTAAATGTTCTCCAAGGACGTGTTTAGTGGCATGTAATTTTCATACATTGGAATCCTATTCCCTAGTATCCCAAAATCCCTCTTCCGCTCTCGATTCATGTCTCCATCTTTCTTTTGTTGATTCGGTTTATTCTGAACATTCACCTGAACTTTCCTGGAACTGTCATCAAACTGTTTTATTGCAATATTACTCTGTACTTCTTCTCTACTGGTCCTACAATGTTCCTTTTCCTATAGGACATGGCCTCTTCCTTCCTTTAAAATTGAGCTGCCCTTGAATAGAAGCGCTCCAACGTGGCAGGTGGTTTTCCAGCCAGCCAGTCGCCAAACTCAGATCCCAAATCAATCCCTCTCGTCATAGCCATGAGTATGGCGTGATCATTCGGGTTACTGACCTCCATGGTGGCGGTATGAAATCTCTCCAAATAATCTTTCAACGATTAACCTAGGGCCTGGATCATACTAGAAAGGGACATCACGTCTTTAGGACGAACCGTGTGCATTCAGAATTGCTCTACAAACTTGGTTGCCAACTTATTGAATCTCAAAATTGACTGTAACATTCCCCTACTAGGAGGCCCGAAACTAATGGCTACGGATGATGCAGTCATCCATAGTTATTAATCCTCGACGACCAAATACGGCGGTTTTAGATTCATTGATACACAGAAACACATGAATATGGAAAAAATTTAACAAATCAAAAATACATTTCCACATTCCATTCAAAACATTACTAGTTCATTACATCATCCCACAAAGGATAACCACGTTCAGAAAAATATAATTATTACACATACACCAAAAGCGACATATGTAGATGCTCCCTTGGTAGATCAGAGTATATAATAAGGCTAAGTCTGCCTTTACAGCCAAAATACACAGTGGAAAAGATAACTCTAAATAACTAACTCCCTCCTGCACACCTCCAGAAGCTTTATTCATCTAAGAAGAGAACCTGAAATCATTAAATCTCAAACTACTCAAAATCAATTGAGTACCCGAGAGTTTAAAGAAAAAACAAAAACTTCAAGTCAAACATAAAGCCTGGTATGAATAATAATCTACCATCTCAAATCATTTAGAGATCAAGTGAGACCACACCGCTTAGCGGAACGGGTTTCCCCTCACTAGTATCTCAAAACCTTTATAAAACCATATACTGTGCTCCCGCATCCACAATGTTTAAAAACATAGTCATTTCAAAATATTATGATGATATGCCACCATTTTAAAACATACTGGATTCCCTATCCTCTGTTTAAATTGACTAGCTGTCATATTTTATAGTTTCTAGGGTCACTATTAACCTATTAGTTTTCATGAACTTACTAATAACCTTTATATAATGTATGGGCTCCCTATCCTATTCCATAGTTTTCATGGGTGCACTATGAACCTATTGACCCTTTGCCAATTAACTTAATTAATTCATGGGTTCCCTTGAACCTATTGGTAACTCCAATAACTTCTCTTTTAACCTAGTTTTCATGGGTTGACTAGGAACCTAGTGACAACTGTCAATAACTTAATCCGGATATAGTTTTCATGGGTGCACTACAAACCAATTGGCCCGTGCCAACCACTCTTTATAACATAGTTTTCATGGGATCACTATGAACCTATTGGTAACCCCAATAACTTCCTAGTCATAGTTGTCATGGGATTGCTATGAACCTGTCTCCCTGACAACTTCTAAATTTAGGCATCCTATATTCTGGTCTCCCCGACCTCTTGGATGCAAATCTATTCATCCATGAGTTCACTTAATTTATATTCACTACTGGGTCAACCTAACTGGTTATTACGCCCTTCCCCAAAATACAGTTATGGGATTCAAAACAATGTGAATATATTTATATTTGAAGAAGCAATCATAATAACATAACAATACCACTCCTATGGGTTTAATATAGAAAATGGTTAATCCCTTTAACCTATAATTTTATCAAGGAAAGCTTCTTCTCAAAACCATTACAAAAACTCCTTTAATTTAGCATGGGTTTTTTCCTTTTAAAAATGAGTTTGGGTTATAAAATCTTTCGAAACCTGGCTTTCGACTTCATAGGATGACCTCCTTCGAAAGCCTTAAAATCTATTTTCAAAACATTAGGCTTCTACCTTTTTAATACTTTAAAACCTTCCTTTTGAAACCTTTCGACACCATTGGAAGTAACCCATCCGAAATCTTTGAAAGTCCCCCTTTTGAAAGCATTGGGTTTATACTTAAAACATTATTTGGGTCAAAGTGAATATAGGCGAAAGCAACTCTTTCGAAACCATCCTTTTTCAGACATAAAAATATTGGGGAAACATGATGGCGTTGGCACCATCCTTTCGAAAGCATAAAACATCCGGGTAGAATAGTGGAAGGTTGGTATCGAAACCCTTTTCGAAACCATTGCCTTCGAAACCCCTAACACCTTTCGAAAGCTACAGGAAGTGGCGTGAACTTATAAAACAAAGTACCTTTAGACATCATTGATATCTTCGATACAATCGAAGCTAAAGAACGGTAGCAAGGTTTCGACTAGGTTGGAACCCCTTCTTTCAAAACATTCTTTCATAAGTAAAGAAACCCCATCAAAAGCAAAATTTAAGTTAATGGCAACCCTTTCGAAACCTTTTAAAAAATCTTTTGAAACCATATGCTTCGACTCCTTCGAAGGCTAAAACAAAACAAAGGCAGGTGCTTCTCTTTTAAAAATAAACCAAGGTAGCGACTCCTTCGAAAGTCATGCTTTCGACACCTTACCTTTCACCTTCCTCCAATCCACTACGTAACATCTTTGTGTACCTTGTGTATTGGTTTCGACTAGGTTGAAGGCGGAAGCTCTGTGTCGATAGGTACCTTCCAAAGTCGGTGAAACTCCCTTTTCTGAATAAACCTAGATTAATACTACTTAAAGCAAATCTTTTTCTAACTAACCTGCCACGTGTCAACACCAGATTGGTTGCCTTAACTTTTTTCAAATTCTTTATCAAAATAACTGTCGCTAATTTCAGATCTAAACCATTGTTAAGTTAATCAAATAAGCCCTTCAAATAAGTAAAACAAACTTTGAAAAGAAGTCTCTCTTCTAAAAAAATTTAATTTGCAAAGCAAATTGCTTTGGAAAAATCTCCAAAAATTCCAGAAATTCACTTTAATCATGTTATCTAACATATTAAAATTATAGACCCATAATCTTAATATATTTCCCAAAATAAATTTATAAACCCAAATAACCATATTTTCCTTTGAAAATTCATAATAATCTTTCCATAGCTTGGAAAGTTATCAAAATTGAAACCCAACTCCAAAGTCATGTTTCTCATAGCATAAAATTTTCCTATGGCATTTAAACATCATTAAATCTTGGTTTTTCCCTAAAACCATGCATAACCTCTTTTAAACGATCTTGTTTAAACCATATAAATTATAAATCAAGCATATCATCATCCAATATATCATAAAAACAAATTTACCCTTAAATATGAAATCATATGATTCAAAACAAAAATAGAGATGGAATTATTATTCACCTTAGATTGGATAAGGAAATTGAAGATTGATTGAGATTGATTCCTTCTAGCTTGACCCGAAGCTTTTACTTTGATTTATCTTCTTGTCTTCCTCCTAATGGCTGGCCTTGATATTTGCATTCTTACAATTGTTTCACTTATGAAAAATAAACGTAAATGGTCTTATGGAAAATAGTATAAGGGTGGGAACATGGGTGGCAATTTACTATAATACCCTTATGTTTATTTAGTTAACACTTAACCATTTATAAGCTTCTTCATTTTAAATAAGCTTGACCACTAAATTTATTAATCAACCTCAATCTTCTTATCACTCTAAATTATTCTATTTAATTTATTCTAATTAAATCTCCTGAATAATGTTATAAAAAATTAGGGGTGTTACAGGCTCCACTCCTTAAAGAATTTCGTCCTCGAAATTCAGTAAGGATTAAATAGCAAGCATAACAATCATCTGTAACCACTCCTAACATCCATACTGGCGTACCTGACTAGCAACTAATCTATATAAATCTAATATAGACACACAATCAAAGCAAATCAGGATAAGTATCTCGAATCATGTCCTCTGTCACCCAATTACAGTCCTTCTCGTTGTCGCTCCACTGAACTTTCACCAACTTAACTATCTTGTTCCTCAACCTTTTCTCATCTCTCACAACAACTCGATCTGGTTATCTAACAAAAGTCAAGTCAGGCTCTACTACCAATTCCTCCAACTCTGCCTGAGGAATAGTAGCCTTTGGATCATGCACATACTTGCGAAGATAAGACACATGGAATACACCTGCCATAATGCTCGGGAACTCTACTCTGTACGTGAGCTTTCTAATCCTTTATATAATCTGGAATGGACCTACATATCTTGGTGCCAACTTTCCCGATTTTCCAAACCATACTACACCCTTCATCGGTGATACTTTAATGAAAACTCTATTTCCCACTAAGAACTCTAGGTATTTATGCCTCTTATCTACGTAACTCTTCTGTCTGGATTGAGCTTCCTTCATCCACTCTCGGATCAACTCAATCTTTTCTGACGCCTCTCTAACCAAATCCGGACCTAAGACTAATCTGTCTCCAGTCTCCAACCAACATGCAGGCGATTTGCATGGCATTCCATACAAAGCTTCAAAAGGCGCCATTCCTATACTAGTCTGGTAACTATTATTATAGGAAAACTCAACCAAATGTAGGTGATCCTCCCAAGATCCACCAAAATCCAACACACAAGATTTCAACAAATCCTCGAATACCTTGTTAACTCTCTCTGTCTGCCCATCCGTCTGTGGGTAATATGTGGTACTCATCTCGATCTTAGTGCCTAACACATCCTGTAGATTCTTTCATAATTCACTAGTGAATAAAGCATCTCTGTCGCTGACTATGCTACTAGGAATTCCATGAAGTCTAACTATGATCTTTGTGAACAACTTCGCCAAAACAGGTGCCGTCCTGGTCGATTTTACCGGAATGAAATGGGCACTCTTGGTCAACCTGTCCACAATAACCCTTATACTCTCATTTCCTCTCCTTGACCTTGGAAACCCATCTATAAAATCCATGGATATAGAATCCCATTTCCAAACTAGAATATTTAGAGGCTGAAGTAACCCACCAGGCTTCTGATGTTCGGCTTTCACTTGTTGACAGTTTACACACTGCCTAACCCACAAGCCAACATCCCTCTTCATGCCTTCCCAATAGAAGCTCCTCTTCATATCTTGATACATCATGGTTCCTCGAGGATGAATAGTAAACTTGGATCGATGTCATTCCTCATGAATTTCTTTCCTCAAGTTCTCAACATATGGAACACATAATCGCCCCTTCTTTCTCAACCATCCTCTCTGGTTAAGATGAAAATATTTCAGATCATCGATCTCAATTCCAACCTCAAGGCTTCTGATCCTCTCAGCTAACAATGGATCTTCCTTCTGCTTAGAAGCAATCCTCTCGATCAACACCGGTCAAACTTCTAAACAGGACATCATGACAGTACTCTGACTAGAACTAGCAGTCGATCTTAACTGCACACCACAACTGGCCAAAGCTTCTAGATCCTTCCATTCTGCCAACATAGCCAACACCACATTCTGATGCCTTCTACTAAGAGCATCAGCCACCTTATTACCTTTCCCTGGTGTATATTCTATACCAAAATCATACGCAGCCAAAAACTCCAGCCATCTCCGCTGTCTCATATTCAACTCTTCTGAGAGAACAAATATCTTAAAGACTTATGATCGTTATACAGCTCACATCTCTCCCCCAAGATATAATGCCTCCAAATCTTCAAGGCAAAAATCACCGCAGCCAACTCTAAGTCATAAGTAGGATATCTCACTTCATGCGGCTTAAGATGTCGAGATGCATAGGCAATGACTTTGCCCCTCTGCATCAATACTGCTCCTAATCCAGTCTCACATGCATTAGTGTATACTACCAACCCATGGTTTCCATCCAGAACTACCAACACTAGAGCATTGGTCAACAAATGCTTTAACTTAAGGAATGCTTCCTCACATTTGTTGGACCAAACAAACTTCACTTCTTCTTGGTAAGCTTAGTCAAAGGCACTGCTATCCGTGAGAAATCCTTGATGAATCTCCGGTAATAGTTAGCAAGTCCAAGAAAACTTCTGATCTCGATCACCGCCTATGGTCTCTTCCAATTGCTCACAACTTCGATCTTATCTGGATCGACTGATAACTCTTTCTCTGAAACCACATGACCAAGAAACTTAACCTCTTTCTTCCAAAAATGACACTTGGAAAACATTGCCTTTAGCTGATTCTGCCTCAGCGTCTCTAGCACAACTGTAAGATAATCTTCATGCTCTCTCTCATCCTTAGAGTATACCAAAATATCATCTAGAAACACCAACACGAATCTATCCAAATACTCTCGGAAGACTTGGTTCATCAAATCAATAAAGAAAGCAGGTGCATTAGTCAACCCGAATGGCATTACTAACCACTCATACGAACCGTATCTAGTTCGAAATGCCGTTAAAGAAATGCTGTCCTCCGCCACTCTCAACTGATGGAACCCCGTCGCCAAATCCAACTAGGAAAACACTTTGGCTCCACTCAACTGATCAAACAGATCATCTATCCTCGGTAGAGGGTACTTATTCTTTATCGTCCTTTCGTTCAATTTACGATAGTCGATACACATCCTTAACAATCCATCTGGTTTCTTCATGAATACCGTTGCCGCTCCCCAAGGCGAACTGCTTGGTCTTGTAAAATTCCTTCCTTCAAGATCCACTAGCTGCACCTTCAATTCCTTCATCTCTGTCAGTGTCATCCAGCTAGGTAGTCTACTTACAAGTTCAGCTCCTCGCACAAGATCTATTTGAAACTCAACAGCTCTTTTCGGTGGTAGTCCTATGACTGGCTCAAATACATCAGCAAACTCTCTTGCTATTCGAACCTAACTTAGATCTTCTCCCACTTCCATTGCACTTAACAAAGCACAACTATTCCGGTCAGAATTCTCTACTGAGAATATAATTCGGTTATGACTATTATGGTGTCTCAAAGATATCTCCCCATCCTGGGAAAATATCCTAGCCTCATACCTCCTCAACCAATCCATACCCAAAATGATTCCAAAATCTATGAAATCGTAAACATACAAACTGCATGCAAACTTATGACCTAACAAATCTAGTTCTAACTGGTCACATCTCATCCCCAGAGTTGCATACCCTCCTATTGGATTCGCAACCCTTAAGGAAGTAATAAGGTATCTGGGTTCTAAGCATAACCTATCAACCAAATACTGTGATATAAATGAATGTGATGCACCGATATCAAATAGTATCCTAACTGGTATACTCTGAATCAAAAACGTAACTTCCATCACAGTTTTCCCTTTCTCTACTGCAGTAGGCCTAGAAGAAGATGGTGGTCCAATAGCGAAAACCTTCCCTTTGTCCACCCTAACTGGCTCTGGACACTGGTTCTTGTAATGCCCAAATTGGTCGCAGTTGAAGCATTTCACATTCTTCTTCTCTGCTGGCTTCTTCCCTTTGCTTGTTCTGCACTCGTGAGCATAATGACCCTTCTTATTACACTTGAAGCACACTAATTCAGCCTTCGCCTTCTTGGCATCATCCCCTTTCTGGGCTCCTTTCTTCTTAAAGAACTTCCTCTTCTTTCCCTGAGGACTCTGGGATTCGACTGACTTCTCACTAGCACAACCAGCCAACATCTCTTCATGGCGAATGGCCATCTCTACCACTACATTACAAGGATCACCGATATGGGTCATAGTCATTCTAGCAAGCTCCGGTCTCAGTCCTTGAATGAACCTCTCATTTCTTCTGATGTCAGTGTCTATAATGGCATATCCATATCGACACAGCTCATCAACTTGGCAGCGTACTCGATTACTGACATATTACCTTGGACTAGTTTTGTAAACTTCCTCATCAACGCTGACTTAGCAGCCTCAGATAAAAACTTTTGCTCGAACCTCATTCTGAAATCAGCCCATGTCAGCTCTTCCTCCGGTACTCCGACGGTCACACTATACCACCAATGAACCATTGCCCCTTGCAACTGCCTAGAGGCCAGCCTTCTCTTTTGCCCATCATCCAAGCCTGGATCAGTAAAGATCCTTTTACAGTGCAATAACCAATTCTCAACTTCAACAGCATCCTCCATTTCAGAAAACGGCGTTCCACCCAAACTGGTGTAATCCCTGCTCAACTTGCATATTTATTCCCAACTGGTGCCATATGATTAGCTCCTCCAACATTACCAGCAACTCCAGCTTGCAAAAGATTGGTCAACAACTGAAACACCATCCCCGCATCTACCAGCGGATTTCCAACACCTACATTGGTTTCAGCATTTGTATTAGCATTAGCCTATCGACCTTGATTCCTCCTGGTATTAGGTCGAGCATTTCCGTTTGTTGTGGTGCTTTTTCCACCTAGATTTCCTCTTCCGTTTCCTGCTTCCATATCTTCTTTCTCGTAAATCTGCATACGAGCCTTGGTAAGATACAAAACAACGGTCTAAGAGAGAGGGGAACACGTACTTATATATATATATATATATATCAAATACAAGTACGTTACTATGGCATTAGCCCAAACCTCGTTCATATTTCCGATTCATTGGATTGTGTTTGAAAAAGCTTTTAAGTTTAACTTTCTTTTAAAGTTTCATAAACCTATGCTCTGATACCAACTTGTAACATCCCCCTACTTGGAGGCCCAAAACTAACGGCTACGGATGCTGTAGTCATCCATAGTTATTAATCATCGGCGACCGAATATGTTGGTGTTAAATTCACTGATACACAAAAACACATGAATATGGAAAAAATTTAATAAATCAAAAATAGATTTCCACATTCCATTCAAAACATTACTGGTTCATTACATCATCCCACAAACGATAACCACATTTAGAAAAATATAATTATTACACATACGCCAAGAGCGACATATGAAGATGCCCCCTTGGTAGATCAGAGTATATAATAAGGCTAAGTCTGCCTTTACAATCAAAATACACAGCGGAAAAGATAACTCTAAATAACTAACTCCCTTCTGCATGCCTTCGAAAGCTTTATTCATCTAAGAAGAGAACCTGAAATCCTTAAATCTCAAACTACACAAAAACAATTGAGTACCCGAGAGTTTAAGGAAAAAACAAAAACTTCGAGTCAGACATAAAGCCTGGTATGAATAATAATCTACCATCTCAAATCATTTAGAGATCAAGTGAGACCACGCCGCTTAGCGGAACGGATTTCCCCTCACTAGCATCTCAAAACCTTTATAAAACCATATACTGTGCTCCTGCATCCACAATGGTTAAAAACATAGTCATTTCAAAATATTATGATGATATGCCACCATTTTAAAACATACTGGATTCCCTATCCTCTGTTTAAATTGACTAGCTGTCATATTTTATAGTTTCTAGGGTCACTATTAACCTATTAGTTTTCATGAACTTACTAATAACCTTTATATAATGTATGGGCTCCCTATCCTATTCCATAGTTTTCATGGGTGCACTATGAACCTATTGACCCTTTGCCAATTAACTTAATTAATTCATGGGTTCCCTTGAACCTATTGGTAACGCCAATAACTTCTCTTTTATCCTAGTTTTCATGGGTTGACTAGGAACCTAGTGACAACTGTCAATAACTTAATCCGGATATAGTTTTCATGGGTGCACTACAAACCAATTGGCCCCTGACAACCACTCTTTATAACATAGTTTTCATGGGATCACTATGAACATATTGGTAATCCTAATAACTTCCTAGTCATAGTTTTCATGGGATCATTATGAACCTATCTCCCTTACAACTTCCAAATTTAGGCATCCTATATTCTGGTCTCCCTGACCTCTTGGATGCAAATCTATTCATCTTGGAGTTCACTTAATTTATATTCACTACTGGATCAACCTAGCTGGTTATTCTGCCTTTCTCCAAAATAGTTATGGGATTCAAAACAATGTGAATATATTCATATTTGAAGAAGCAATCATAATAACATAACAATACCACTCCTGTGAGTTTAATATAGAAAATGGTTAATCCCTTTAACCTATAATTTTATCAAGGAAAGCTTCTTCTTAAAACCATTACAAAAACTCCTTTAATTTAGCCATGGGGTTTTTTTCCTTTTAAAAATGAGTTTAGGTTATAAAACCTTTCGAAACCTGTCTTTCGACTTCATAGGATGACCTCCTTCGTAAGCCTTAAAATCTATCTTCAAAACATTAGGCTTCTGCCTTTTTAATACTTTAAAACCTTCCTTTTGAAACCTTTCGACACCATTGGAAGTAACCCATCTGAAATCTTTGAAAGTCCCCCTTTTGAAAGCATTGGGTTTATACTTAAAACATTATTTGGGTCAAAGTGAATATAGGCGAAAGCAACTCTTTCGAAACCATCCTTTTTCAGACATAAAAATATTGGGGAAACATGATGGCGTTGGCACCATCCTTTCGAAAGCATAAAACATCTGGGTAGAATAGTGGAAGGTTGGTGCCGAAACCCCTTTCGAAACCATTGCCTTCGAAACCCCTAACAACTTTCAAAAGCTATAGGAAGTGGCTTAAACTTATAAAACAAAGTACCTTTCGACAACATTGATATCTTCAATACCATCGAAAGGCTAAAGAACGGCAGCATGGTTTCGACTAGGTCGGAACCCCTTCTTTCAAAACATTCTTTCATAAGTAAAGAAACCCTATCGAAAGCAAAATTTAAGTTAATGGCAACCCTTTTGAAACCTTTTAAAAACTCTTTCGAAACCATATGCTTCGACTCCTTCGAAGGCTAAAACAAAACAAAGGAAGGCGCTTCTCTTTTTAAAATAAACAAAGGTAGTGACTCCTTCGGAAGCCATGCTTTCGACACCTTACCTTTCGCCTTCCTCCAATCCACTACGTACCAACTTTGTGATACCTTGTGTAATGGTTTTGGCTTAGTAGATTTCGACTAGGTTGAAGGCGGAAGCTCTATGTCAACAGGTACCTTTCAAAGTAGATGAAACCCCTTTTTTGAGTAAACCTAGATTAATACTACTTAAAGCAAATCTTTTTCTATCTAACCTACCACGTGTCAACACCAGATTGGTTGCCTTAACTTTTTCAAATTATTTACCAAAGTAACTATCGCTAATTTCAGATCTAAACCATGGTTAAGTTAATCAAATAAGCCCTTCCATTAAGTAAAACAAACTTTGCAAAGAAGTCCCTCTTCTAAAATAATTTAATTTGCATAGCAAATCACTTTGGAAAAATCCCCAAAAATTCCAAAAATTCACTTTAATCATGTTATCTAACATATCAAAATTCCAGATCCAAAACCTTAATATATTTCCCAAAATAAATTTATAAACCCAAATAACCATATTTTTCTTTGAAAATTCATAATAATCTTTCCATAGCTTGGAAAGTTATCAAAATTGAAACCTAACTCCAAAGCCATATTTCTCATAGCATGAAATTTTCCCATGGCATTTAAACATCATTAAATCTTAGTTTTGCCCTAAAACCGTGCTTAACCTCTTTTAAAAAATCTTGTATAAACCATATAAATTATAAATCAAGCATATCATCATCCAATATATCATAAAAACGAATTACCCTTATATCCGAAATCATATGATTCAAAAAAAATAGAGATGGAATTATTATTCACCTTAGATTGGATAAGAAAATTGGAGATTGATTGATTTGATTCCTTCTAGCTTGACCCTAAGCTTTTACTTTGATTTCTCTTCTTATCTTCCTCCTAATGGCCGGCCTTGATATTTGCTTTCTTACGTTTGTTTCACTTATGAAAAATGAATGTGAATGGTCTTAGGGAAAATAGTATAAGGGTGAGAACATGGGCGGCAATTTACTCTAATACCCTTATGTTTATTTAGTTAACACTTAACCATTTATAAGCTCCTTCATTTTAAATAAGTACGGTCACTAAATTTATTAATCAACCTCAATCTCCTTACCACTCTACATTATTCTATTTAATTTATTCTAATTAAATCTGTTGAATAATGTTATAAAAAATTAGGGGTGTTACATTGACCGTGGAGGTAGTCTCGTGAACCACATCATTGCTATCCCGGAAAGGGTTATCGGAAAGCGTTTCACTTGGTTGCATCGTTAGCTCTCGTAGAATTCGTCAACCATTCATAGCTCATTTTATGCTGCATGTGGTTGGTTTTTCCCTTGTAGGCCGGCATTGATGGCATGTTGTACCTTCTCGAGTATTCCGCATGTAGAACGTTGTTAGTAAACGGGGTATGGCTTCTCGAGATTCCCCAGTCCGATGTCTAGATGAGTGGTGCCATTGCACTCCACCTCACGTGAATGCTCCGATCGGTATCTACAGGTCGTTTCACGCCTTCTTGGTTCACCATCCTCTTGGTGCGCACTTTGAACATTTGTCTCGTTGCCATTCCGATGGGGGACCTGGTCAGCATTTGATCGAGCTCTAGGATCCAAGCTTCCGAAAAGAACTCCAGCGCGATTCCCTAAGTGTAGTGGGGGAATCCCTTCTTTGGAGGAGGGATTGGTACTGATCCCTAGGGTGGGACCGGCACCGACCGGTCTTGGCAGACCATATTGGGTTGCCAAGCGACGCTCCGACGTTTCTGTGTGATCTCCTTCAAGCCTACGATGCCTAAGCCTCTGGTATTCATCCGATGAGCTTGAACTTTTTGATGCTGAGTAGGGATGGAAAGCGACCAAGAATAGATTTATGTAGAGAAATAAATGAAGAAAGTAAAATTAAAACAGAGGAATAGAATAAACTAACAAGCAAATCAAAACAATAACCTAGAACACAAGAATTTATAGTGGTTCGACGTTGTATGCCTACGTCCACTTTGAAGATTCTCTTTATTGATTCACGAATAGTTTGATTACAGTAGCAAACAGCAAGAATATAGGAGAAAACTTGATTACAATTAAGACTAATGTAACCAGTAGCGTAAAGATCCTCAGAATGAACCCCTAGGCCAGTATTTATAGGCGAAGGCGACCACTAATCTCTCTGTAACTTCGGCTATAGAACCTTCTTATCCATATGGGCCCACCATAAGGGTCGCTCGACCCAAATCCCAATGAAGAGGGATCAGTACCGATCCCTTCATTGGTTGATTCATGGGCAGCGATCCTTATGGTGGTTTCTTCATGTTTGGATATGTTGGCTTTTCAAATATTGTGTTAATTGGACTAGTGGAGCTCATGCTTTTGATTGATCTATAGTTCGACTCCACTTGAAAATTATCTTCTGCCTAACCCTCCAAATTGATTATGCCGATCAATTACTAACTATCAATCTTTGCCAACCCCTTCTATGATTTTCCAATCCATGGAGTTCCACCATGTCATGTCGATCCATGGAGTTCCACCATGTCATGCCGATCCCTCTGTTTCCATTAAGCTATGCTGATCCCTTGCTTGTCCAAGCTAATTTCCATATTTCTAGCATCTTGCATCATCTATCTACCAACTCCGTTCAATCCTGGCTTCATATAACCATCTGAACTCTACTTCTGGGTCCTACAGCCATTGCTCCGTGGTCACCCTTCTAGATAATAGTCAAATCTATCTTGTGCAATCAGTTCAATATAGCCGGGTTAGGATATCGGGTAACAGTTTGTATCTTTCCTTGTTACATATTCTACAATTCCTCAAATTGATGTCTTCTTTTCATAACAACATGCAACCATTTAAACATGTATTTATTTTTTGATACGGCAAACCAAAAGAAGACATAAATTTTTTCACTTCGTAATGATTTTCGAACATCAAATTATCGGGTGGCATATGCTGTTTTGCAGTTTGTACAACACCTGCAAATCTAGCTTCTGTGAAGTTGTATTTTGATTTCATCGCAATGTATTCTACAATTACTGATAATTGGGTACCGCTTGTGCAGCCATCCCAAAGAGGTTTCTTAGTAGCATCAAATAAATCATAGATTTTTTTGCTCCAATATTTGGTTCTTCTTCGACATTAACATCGTCATCATCAACCTCAAAAGTAGGGAACATCGATCGTACTGCATCTTCAACCATATCTTCTACGGGATTCATTGTAACAATTTCATTACCCACCTTCTCCTCTAAATGTACAGTATTAGATGCTACAAGTTCTCCATGACGATCCCACACAAGATAATTCGACATGAAACCGTATTGGCACAAATGGACTTTAACCATATCCGGTATCAAATGCTTCAACAATTTGCACCTACTACATGGACAATGAATTTCTCTGTCATTTCATTATTACTTAAAGCGAATTCAATAAATACGTTTAAACTATTATAAAAATGTTCCCTTATCGAGCCTCTCATTTCCCTTCGAGGATGATACATCCAGGTCCGATCAACAAAATAATAGACCATTTTTCCTATTTACAAAATATGATAGAGATTAAAAAAAGTATTAATCATTTTATGAATTGACATTTGATTTTTCAATCATTTATAAGTTAATATTCATTTATGCATTTTAGGGATTGACACAAATTATGAATAGAATATTAAATTTTTAGTCTATTGTTTTATACTTTGATGGCCGGTCATCCTACTTCCCATTACAAATACGGTAGCAATTACATTTCGTAAATCATTTCATTTTAAACGATTCAACAAAATTTCGACAGCACTTCCTTTTTGTTTCCTGTATCGTACACAAATGCATGTACACAAGGAACAAAAAGGAAGTGCTGTCGAAATTTTGTAAGCCGTTTAAAATGAAATGGTTTACAAGATGTAACTACTTTATATTGTTTGTAACTTATCGAATATAGGGAAAAATATGACAAATATTGTATCAAATGAATATAGATGTTTGTTCTATGACAAAAACGAATATCCATATAACGATCATATGCAATACTTGTCAGAAGGGGCAAAAACTCTCCAAGGGATTTTAATTATATACATAACATATATTAGCATATATAATTCATTTATGCATTGTAATGTTTTAATAATTATATAATATATTTTTTTTCCATTTTTTATAAAATCTTATATGTTTTCAATTATAACAAATTATGGATATAATATTATATATCAATAAATAAAATTCATTATACACTCATTTATTTATTAATTTTATCAGATTCGACATCCAAGTAAACTAGATTTGTTATATAAACTATCAACCGATAATTAATCTTCAATAGTAATATTTGAATTGACATCGACATTTTAGCACACTAATTAACACTGAATCATATCACTAATTCGACACATAAACTAATTAACCTAAGTTTAGCCATAATTGGATTTACATACTTATAACTGTAATTACCATATCATAATCAATCAACATACAATTGCAAACACTCAAGGGGGGTAATATCATCAAATACAACGACAAATTAACACTAATTTAACATATTATGGTAAATTGGAGTTAGAAAAAAGTATCTCTTTTTTCTGAAATCGAAGTGCTGAAGGTTGGAGAGGAGAAGTTGGAGATGTTTTTGGTTGCGTCGGACGATGTACAGCAGTGGCGGCCGGAGGTGGGCGAATTTGAGGGAAGAGGGAGGGTTTGGATTGGGATTTGGGGAAGGAGATGGAATGAAAATATCTCTCTGCCGATTCAGGTAATTCATGACCTGCATTGGTTTGCGATGGCCGCCGATGACCCATTTTCGACGGCAAAAGTTCGGTTATTACAGAATTGCTACGGCAAAACCACGTCGTTGGAAGCCGTCGAAAATGTGCCGTCGGCAGCCGTCGCTACCATCCATCACGATAAACAGTAATTCTAGCAGTGTATGTAGTCCAATCCAATTACTATTGGCTACTATAAACCATATATCTTACCGTAATTTTACATGCCTTTAATGAAATTTTGTATAAAAATGTACTCATTATCCTTCTTGTCTGCTTCCCAAATTATTATTATCGACTACATTAATTCCCGTAATTTTCTATTTTTAGTCAAAATTAATTTCTCAAGACACTTTAAATTACCTTTACTGATGTTATTTTTTACATTCCCCTTCATTTTTTCCTACCATATAAATATTATCACTTCTCCTAACAAATGCATGATTGATCCCATTTATGTATATGCCACATTTAATTACTATTTCACTTTCTCATTTCTAAATCTATCTTTACTCGCAATTCCAAGTATTCTCCTTAACATTCTTAATTCTCCAACATTATCATATTTATTTATCTTTTTAAAGACCAACATTATGTTTCATATAATACGTAACGACTGTTAACCCAAAAAATGGATCGACACCTTGGATTAAGTTTGAAAGCACCAACCATGTTCTTACAGAGCAATAATATAGAAAAAAAATGTAAAAAGAGAAAATATAGTTAAAAGAAAAGAAGATTTTTATAGTGGTTCGGCTGTTAATAAAGCATATGTCCACTTTATAAATTTCTATTCACCGGCTGCTGTTACAAGTTGAATCGGATTACAATATGATTGAATCTTCTAAGTTAGATTAAGTCGCAAGCATAAGAGTTCACTGGAGAATCACAAAGAACCCCTAGATGACTATTGTGCAGAAGGAGAAGAGTGAAGAATAATCTCTGCAGAGTTCCAGCAACCAGTCCAGAAGATCCTGTTTATGTTACAAGTAGGACTGTATTTATAAGGGTGGGAGAGCTATTAGGCTCGGCCACTTTGCCAGAAGTCTACATTTCATGGTACAAGAGCACACTGGAAATTTCGCACGATCCAACATAATTTGATGGATCGCTAGGGATCCATGTACTTAAGGAAACATTGAACCGTTAACTTTGGGATGTACTCCATGTCTTATGTAGGTGCTATCCATGTAATTTCGTAGCTAGTTGCCTTGTTTTGGTGATGATTCATGTACAGGTTTGATTAAACTGTGATTGAAATCAGATGAATGCTCACTTCTCAGATTAGGTTGATTGGAATGTCATGAAACTTGGCAAACATCTTTAGAATAGATATTGGTTCGCGATGCAAGAGGTTTGAAAGATCCATGAGCGGTCCTTACGGATCGCTAGCGATCCATAGGTGATGGATCAATAGGATCCATCCCCTTAGCCTATTTTTTGTATTTCCTCTTGAGTCTTTCTTGGCCCATCCTTCTGGTCTTTTTGGTTGATTCTTGAGTTATTTTGGCTTGGCCTAGATGTTCTAACTCCTATTGAATTCTGCTAGTTTAAAAACACAATTAACATTTGCCCTCCAAAGTATGCCTTCATTGGAAACAAGGTGTGCTCTTAAAGTAACTGCATTTGAATTTCCATTTTGTGAAATTTAATTGATTATTTTGAGTTATCATGCGAATTTGGCTTTGGCTATTCAGCCATCTGTTGAGTTTTTCGATGTAAATCGTTGTTGCTTGTAATCAGTTAAATCAATTTCAATCCCATAACTTTCAAGATGCTTGCAAACAACATATAGATCATGCTGGGCAAGTTTGGGGAAGAATGGTTAGCAAATTTTCTTCAATCAATATCCTATTTAACTTCGTTTGAGCTGACCCTTCTCATCATCACATGCTTTTCTTATGACCTGAGTCATTCTTCTTGCGACCCAAGCTAACCGTGCCAAACCCTAAGTTTGCCTTCGCTGCCACCGTCTTTGATGTCCATCGTCGGAGCTTTTTGCCGCCTACCTCAATTAACTCCGTCATCACCCCGAGCCAAGCCCTAGTGCCCGAAACATCACCTGCTTGAATCGCTACCGACCTTGTGCAACTTGGATCGCCATCAACTTAAGTCGAGCGCATTTGCTTTTTGATTTAAGGTTGGTGATGACGTAGTTACCGTGTTGGTGATGATTGCCAATAGGTTTGGGGCAATCGATGAGAATGGTAAACGAAGCGGGTTGATTGCAATTTGTTGGGGGTAAGTAGTGGAGTCATGCCTTGCACTTGACGTATTCTACCCTCTTCGTTCAATGAATCAAAATCGATCAGCACATGGCCTCGATGGCTCCATTGAGGCGGTCTACTATGGACTTGATCATCCCGAATTAATTTTACTATCGCATGCTTGGATTACTTGAAAATAGAACGTTCTTTCAACGTCGCTTTGGAAAACAGATCCATTATCTATCGTTGACGGATAACGAGTAAGTGTAGGAGGAATAACTTCAATGAATGATATGAAAAGCTTTTTCCTTTCTCCGCTGTGAGTGAACTATCTACACAGGATAGAGCATTCGTAGTGTTCAGGACACAAAGGCTATCCCACATAGATAACATACTGCACTTGCCCCAGTCAACGCTTGAGATCCAACGAGTTGGCACAAGTCAACGACTTTTCGAAATTCAGCCATTTCAACATATGGGGATTTCAAGTTAAAAATAGAGTTACTTGACCACGTTGGATTCAAGTTATATTATATAGAATGAAGCATTCATAATCTCGACGTAAATCCAGTGGAGGAAGCCCGACGCTCTTGGAAATAGAATCGACATCAGTTATGCCTTCGTAAACGGATTCAGCAACGCCTACTTCTTCGGCACCACGGGCTCAATACGGTCAATTGGTGTCGATCGGTCCAGTTGTTGATCGAACTCCTCCAAAATTTAGAGTTTTACTTAACCCTTCGGAGAGAGCTTCTACTTTCATTTCTGCTAAATTTTGGCAAAATATTTGTTTACAGCATGGTATTTTGAACGATGATGCGCACCTTCCACTGAAAAATGAGTTTGCACACATGCCACCTTCGGGGTACAACTCCTGCCATTAGTACATGTGCTTCAATAGTGCAGTGCTCCCATTCAATCATTTCTTGAGAGAGACTCTTCTGAATTTGGGAATAGCTCCATTTCAGATCCATCCCAATGGATACGCAATTTTGACTTGTCTTCACATTTTGTTTATGTGGACATTCAACTGTGCCCCAAGCTTCGACGAGTTGAGATATTTCCTCTTATTCAAGACGAGAGATGAATGTCCGTCCTTTGTGATTATTGAGGCTCAAAGAAATCGCAAAATCATGCTGCAAATCTAAAGTAACTTATCCTAGTTCAAGATCCAATATTTCTTCGTTAGATGTCCTGAACATTTTAATCGTCTTTGGACGACAGGGGGTAAGTTTTCTCTTCACTCTTTGAGATTTATTACGATGGTGTAGAGTTTTGATAAACTAAATGCTTCTTGCAGTTATTCTGAGGCCAAATAAAGATCCATCACTTGATCCCATCTTCCATATTCTGAAGGCCATATATGCTAGAGAGAGATTAGATAAATCTTTGCTAATGGATGAGAATTTGCATCAGCATAGATTGTTGTATCCTATGAGATTTTTCATCGCCATTGAAGTTCCATCCCCTACCCATTCTAGGATTCAAGCACACTCTGCTTATTCATCGCACGATTCCTAAGAGGGCAGTCTATTAGAAGGAGAAGGTCCATTTGGTGGATCAAATGAGGAAATCTGTGAAGGAAAAGGAATTATGACCAGAACTAGTAGCCTGATTAAGATGCCTCCGATCCCATAGGAGGAGTAAGAGGAGTTCAAACAGCGAGAAGGCAAGGCTGCGGTGATCGCGGGAAAGGAGGAAGGTGAAATTGAGAGCTAGAGTAGCTTTTATTCTTCCTTTAGTACGGAGGAATTTGATGCAAGTTCCAGTGAAGGTAATTTTGAATCATGTGATGAAACTCCAGGAATGAGTTCTATTCTCTCAAATTCGCCTCACCAAGAGATTATTGCTAAAAATGCCCCCCAGTAGCTGAAGGACTTCATAGTTTCCGCCTAAGGGAACCGATATCAACTTTTGGGACTTGAGTAATGTTTATGCGGACATCGTAGAACTCATGGGAGATGATTTTGAGTTCGAAGGATTGTCTTCTCACACCGGTCATGTTGTTTCTAGAGTTAGCTGACTCCTACTGTAGTCGCTTCCTGACTCGGTTTGTGAAGTCCGTTTTAGGACGCCTATGACATGTCACACACTCCACTAGGGTCATGTACACTCATATATGCATTATTTGAGCTCATATTCTGTTGCTAAAGTTACTTCATCATTTTTTTATTAGGTATTATGGAAGGTCATGGACTTTATGAAGACCTTGAACAATTTACAAATGCATAACGTGGGTCGAGACAGACTTCAAGCCGCCACCAGCCTCGAGAAACCGAGGAAGAATGGAGAAGGGGAAAAGATCGGGAAGCTAAAGCTCATCACTGGGATGACATGGACTAAGGTAGAGTTTATAAGGGTGGATATGAGAAGAGGAAGATCCCCGATGATCGGGAAGAGCCATCCAAAAAGTCGAAAGTAGATCATGATCCTCATCCTTTCGAGCACCATACGTTTGCCCCAGCTCCAGTTTCTATCGAAATTGTGGTCCCAACTTCTACTGTTCAAGTTTCTCCATCAACCCAGATTTCGCCAACTCATGTTGTGCCTGCTTCTGGTACGTCATGCCCTCATAGGAGGCCTGCTTATATTCTTCCGTCTGGTCCTCCTAAGCTTGAAGCCGCGCTCTCCGGATGGTTCCTGAAGGGAGTTAAATTCGATCGTGACTTGCATTCGATTTGTAAGGATTCTTATATGCCCCAGGCTTTCTATTCTATTATTCTTTACTTGGCTTCGGCCCCTTAATTTACTGAAAGCTCTTAAGGTTATTGAGTCTACAGAATTAGACAGGAATAAAGAATGCGAATGAATATGACTGGGTCTGTATGCTCATGCTTTCCGGGAAGGCAGGTGAGCAACTTGGACCAAGCTGAAGGATGGGAGAAATTATGTTAGTAGCTGTTGGACACAAACCGTAACAACTATCAAGAGATCCTTTCTTTCGAGTCAGAAAAGGATGATTATGAAAGGATGCTAACGAAACGTAATGCCAGAATTGATCAATTGACAAAAGAGAGAGATGCTGCCATTCGAGGGAGCAAGAGCAATGCTAGATTGCTAAAGGAATTGAAAGAGGCTCATACGAAAATTGAGATCGTGTTTAGAGACGAAATTAAGAAAGCCTATGTTGATGAAGTCAAGCTGAAAAAGGAGCTTGAAACTCGAGATGAGATTATCGAAGCTCAGAAGAGAACTATTACTGGTCACGGTGAAATTGTCGAAGCTCATAAGAAGATAATTGCTGACTATGCGGGAATGGTGGAATCCCGAGATAAGACCATCTCCAACCAAGCTCAAGTGATTGCTTCTCTAGAAGAAAATTTTGTGCAACTCAACTTTGAAAAGACCAAAGTCGAAGTCGAGAAGGCCGCTGTGACGATAGACTACTTGGAGCTACAAGATGCCTTCGAAAGGAAGATGGCGAAGATGGATGAAACCATCTTGAACTTCTACATCAACTCCCTTTTGCATCAGAGCAGCCTCTATTATTTGGGCCCCAAATTCCCACGTACTCTTGCTATGGTCTGGGAAGAAGTCCTGGCCCGTTTCTAAGAATATGGGGATGCGTACACTGAACAAGAGTTAGAGGATGCCTATCTTAATGAAGAATCAAAAAAGGATTTGGTAGAGGGCCGAGAGATTATTCAAGTTGAAAGGGAGTAGGAAACTGCCGATGCTACTGTAATTACAACTACCAAAGCACTATTAAAGCCTTTCAATTCTGGGCCTGGTGAATCGTCCAAGCAGCCTCATGATCAGACATGAATCATTTCGGTTTCAACCGGTGCTGCTTTGTTGTCAGCCCCTTTAGCAGCTATCTCCGAAGCCTTGGGTGGTCCTGAAACTTCACCCAAGATTATGCAACCATCTGAAGAATGAAACGGTGGGGAGTATGAGGTTAAAATTCATAGTCACACTTCTGATGCAGGTAACTTTCTTGTTTCTCCGAGTTTGAGAATTTCTAGCTTACGCCGCAAGAACAAGACGATTTGAATGCTTTCCTTTTTAATCTTATAGGTCCGTCTTCTCTACTTGTCGAACTGCCAATTTCTTTAGTCCCAAGGCCTACTACTATTTCAACTACTTCAACGCTTGTTTCTGCAGCTGCTTTGATTACCATGCCCGTGTCTAGCTCTTAACTAGGGTCAAAATCTGAGAAGATCGCTGCGTTGCATGGCCTGGACGACCCCTTAGTATCCCTAGAGGGTGATTTAGTAGCAGTTAACACTCAAGAGCAGACAGACCAAGCTAGCCAGGGAAGTAAAACTGAACAGTAGATGGTGGCAGTTAAGAATGAAAAGATTGAGAAGATAAAATCTTCGAGGAGCTCCCGTAAGTCCCGCAAGTGCAAGACCAATGGGAAGTCTTCCAAGGGGTCGAAGAACAAGAAGGAGACATAGGCACGGAGCCTGTAATTGATATCTCTTGCAGTGATACAACTCTCGGTGGGCATGTTGAGGGGAAGAAGAAACTTTTGACCAAAGGCGGGAAAGGAAGTGGTAGCAAGAAACATTGACAGGCTCGAGTGACAGTGGACCAGATGGTAACATTCTGATTTGTTCAACATGTATTTTGTACAAGTGCAGAGTCTACACTTATTGCTTTTGTTGTCGTAGCATCTTTACTTTTCTTTTTATTTGCCGATATTATGTGGGTACGACCCCCACATTTTGACTTTGTATAGAAAATGTTATTAGGAATAAAAAGATTAATGTTTCTATTGTTATCTCTTTTGTATTCTTCCTTATTTATCATGTACTTAGCTTGTTTTTATACCACTTATGTGTGTACATGACACGATTGCTTGTTCTGTAATTTCTATACTTTACATCGCCGTGCTATGTTTTATTGTATACGGTGCCTTTATTCCGTTATTTCACACATTATGTATGCATTTTTTCAATTTTATAACTAGATCCATTGTGATTACCAAAATTCTTTGTTCGACAGAACGGGACTGTGGAGTAGTTTTTCTTTTAACTAAGTGTAGGTGCTTGTGTGCCCCCTACTCCATAGGGTTGTTTTCTCATAACACTTGACAAATAACTAGTTGATCCTACCGATTGCTCAGATGTTTGTAGCCAAATCTACTTTGCGGTTCCTATCTTTAGGAACTTGTAACTCGAATGTCTTGACTCCAAAGATTTTATCGGTCAACGATCGGAGTTCTTTGCCGTTCTCTAGTTTTGCGACATTGTTGGACTCACGTCAACTATTTTTGATAGTGGGAGTCGATCCTTGTTAGTCCTGCAATACACGAGTTTCCCGATGTTGTGAGGATAATACCAGTACTTAGAAAACCTTAACGACATGCTGATGGTGTCGGAGCAATATTAAGTAGTGCTTGTGCAGCTAACGGAATGCGCGGATTTTAAGAGTGCATGACTTACAAAATGCACGACTTTTAAGAGTGTGTGCGGCTTACGAAATACAAGGCTTTAAGAGTGCACGGCTTTTGAAATGCATGGCTTTTAATAGTGTGTGGCTTAAGAAAAGCGTGGCTTACGAAAAGCGCGCCTTTTAAGAGTGCTCAATTTACGAAATGTGCGGCTTTTAAGAGTACATGGATTACGAAAAGCATGGCTTTTCAGAGTGTGCGGCTTACGAGATGCACGACTTTTAAGAGTGTGCATGGCTTACAAGATGTGTGGCTTACGAAATTCACGGCTTTTAAGTCTGCGTGGTTTATGGGATGCACGGCTTTTAAGAGTGTGCGGCTTACAAAATGCGTGGCTTTTTGGAGTGTGTGCGGTTTTTAAGAGCGCGCGGCTTACGACATGCACAGCTTTTTGGAGTGCGCGACTTACAAAGGGGCTTTTTGGAGTGCGCGTGGCTTACGAAATGCATGGCTTATGAAATATGTGCTTATGAGATCGATACAACCCATCGATCCAGAATGGTTTGGAACTTCTTGACGTCGCCAATCTTTGGGTAACGTGGGGAGTTCGTGCTTTGAGAGCGTGGTTCCATGGCTCAAGAAGTGATGCGCGGCTAATGGGAGTGCACGGCTTATGAGATCGATACAACCCGTCGATCCAGAATGGTTTGGAACTTCTCGACATTGCCAATCTTCGGGTAACCTAAGGAGTTCATGCTTCCAGATTGTGGTTCTATGGCTAAAAAAGTGATGCACGGCTTATGGGATCGATATGACCCGCCGATCCGGGATGGTTTGGAACTTCTCGATGTTGCCAATCTTTGGGTAACGTGAGGAGTTCGTGCCTCGAGAGCGTGGTTCCATGGCTCAAGAAATGATGCGCACTTATGACAGTGCGTGACTTACAGGATCAATATGACCCATTGATTCGAAACGGTTTGAAACTTCTTGACATTACAAATCTTCGTGTAACATAAGGTATTTGTGCTTGGAGAGCATGGTTCCATGGCTCAAGAAGTGATGTGCGACTTATGGGATGTGCACAATAGTTTGGGCCTTCCCGGTGCTGGAGGAGCGATACCAGTTCTTAGAAGGTAAGGATCAAGTTTTCCCATCAAAGCGGTGATTTGAATTCGTTGGAACGCGATTTCATCAGTTTTAAGAGATAAGTTGTTTTTGGATTGGGTAACTGTGGCTTGGACGATCCTCCCGTATTTCAAGAAGAGGTGCACGACCAAACAGATAAGGTTGCCGTAGTGGAGAGATCTACAGCCGACCGCATGGAGATGGTTATGAAGAAAGAGCTTGTAGGAGTTTAGGGCAAGACTCTCAGTTGAAGAAGTAAGCAAGTATTATGCTTCTATTTCGTTTGTTGCGCTAGCTAGGTTGTTAAGTCTGTAGTTTTCAAAATTCCAGAATTTTCGATCTGGCATTATAGAACTGTGGTACAATTAGTCTTGGCTTTCCTAGTAGTTATTCAAGTATGTGTGGTGTCCCCTTACCATGGGGCTGTTCGCGCACTTAAACTGTATCCGGGGTTTCTACATAACCCGTTTGGTTGCACGCGTTCCATTGGATGCAATTGCGTCTTCTAGATAATTAAAGCATGGGAAAGCCTCTATCATAAGAGACTTATATATTAGGGATTTGAGATACTTGGTTCTCCCAGATGCCGAATCTTGGCTTGATTCAAGTCAGCCTCTGATTGATCACAAGGTCGGTTCAGTTTTGGCTTAGTTTCTTTGAGCGACTTTGAAGCTCTAGAATTCAACACTGTTTGTCTCATTGGTCATTGGAAGTGATTCTTTCAATTTTGCGGAGTGACTGATGTGATTGTCGATTCGTGGCCCCAGAGCATGACTTCACTGACTTTGGGTAGTTCTGGATGAGATGACCGTTGATCTTCCAGTTGGCCTTTGCAACGCTTTAGTTCGTGAAGGATCTTTGGATCAGATGACTGCTAATCTACCGGTTTGCCTTCGCGACACTTTAGTTCGTGAAGGACCTTCACAACACTTTAGTTCGTGAAGGAGTTTTTGTAGTCGGATGTTCAGCGACCAAATAGCCTTGGAACGATAATTTATCGATTATGAGAGGAATTTTGGTCGGATGTCTAGCAACCAGACGACCTTAGAGCAATTATTAATCGACTCCATGAACAGTTTTGGGTCGTGTGTTCGACGGTCCAACGGTCTTGAAGCGGTGATTCGTCGATTTCAAGAGGAATTTTGGTCGAATGTCCGGCGATCAGACGACCTTGGAGCGATAATTCATCGACTCCAAGAAGAGTTTTAGACAAAGTGTCCGATGGTATTAATGCAATGATTCATCGACCTCAAGAGGAATATTTGGGATTCGACTCGCGGGAAAACAGTTTTATCGGTTCCTAGAGACTAGGGGGTTGGATTTGTTTGTTTGACGATCCTTTAGACAAGCCTTCTCAACGCTACCAAAGCAACGCCAGTTCTCGAAAGGGGATCGATATGACTCGTCAAGGGTGTGGAAGCATTTCTTTCGCCGTGCTGTCTACAATGCCCCCAGTGTCTTGGTATGGATCATTTGAAAAAGGAAAGTAGACAGGGATGGATGAGAAGGCATCGCTTTAAGTTGCTTCCCTATTCTTTAGTAGTTAGCGAGCTAGAGTGTTATTTGATAATCATCCCTTCATCTAATTTCGTCAGTTAGCTGCACCATTTTTCTACTGGGTCTTAGTGGCCTTACTTGGGCAAAAGGTCCCTGAGGTCCTGTAGCTCCTTCACCATTTGGTATGTTCTTTGGCAAATTGCCGGGTTTTCCTTCTGCCAATTGCACTACCTCTAGTCTCTAGAACCGGTTTTCCTTCCTATAGAATTCTTCCAAGGTAGTAGATTGTTTCATACTTTAATGATTCCCGAGGGGCTTGCAGTAGACTGCATCCATCGCCCTCGGTTCGTCCATATTCTAGGCATACTGAACGGCTTCGGTGAATGGGTTTCAATTAGGGAAGATGCTCTAATCGTTGTCAGTCCGGTCCATTTTCAAGTTACGGTTGTTTATAATGCTTGAGAATGATATATGCATGATTACCCTATGCTTGAATGATTGGAAATGCCAATTGAATGGCAAATCACTTAGGATGGGGTCATAGATCAGTGACGATCCCTAAAAAAATTCAAATTATGTGAGATCGGTCTGGGGCGACAAGGAATGCCCTATAAGTTTGCATTCCAAATTTCAAGGCATTTGGAGTTGGCATGTTCGAGTTATGGGCAAAAGAAGATAGATTGGTGGTATTTTACTTGAGGTCTGACCCGAGAAAATTTGCCATTGGCTTGGAGTCTGCACATGGTTCACTTGGAGTCACAGAATGTGAAGTACTAGATTGGTGACAAACGGTGATTTGAGTCATTTGCATATTTGCTTGGAGAAAATCTTGGTTTTACCCAAGTCTGATTTCGGGCCAGAATTTCCTAGTTTTGCTTCGATTCAAATAGGTGATTACTCGAGTTGGACTTCGTGTCAGGACTTTTAGAATCTGATTCGAATCAAATAGGCGATTACCCGTCGACTTCGAGTCAACCCTGAATTGAGTTTTTCAATGATCATTTTGACGATTTTTGTTGATTTTACGACGACCATTTGTGATTCGACGATGGGAGCTCCATGATGGGATTGGAAGGTGGTCAGTTAGGAGTGGTCACAATATACCATGGGTGCTTGGTCTTGTAATCGATCTCGATTTGTGTGATATCTTCTTGGTTCTCCTGCCTTTGGGAGTACCGTTTAAGTAGCAGTTCCTCGTCCATTGCTTGGCACCGTGCTGCGACATGGGTTTTAGAGCTTCTTCTAGCATTTTTCATGTTAGCATTTTCATCCGGTTTGTCTTCCTCAAATTGTTTGTCATCTTCGAAGTCGGAGAGAGCCATCGTTATACCTCCCCATGGGATTTTCACCCTAAGTTCGAATTTGCAGCAGGTGCTTTTGCAGTGGGTGGAGTGTTAACGTTTTCTTCCATCGCGATTCTTAGAACTCCGCCCATTACTTCCTTTTTCTTTTGTCTTCTGTTTCTTCCATTCAAGCCAGAAACAAAAGAATACTCTTGCTCCGTAGCAGCCATAACGTTAGGCACCATTCTAGGAGTAGTTAGTGATTAGAGCGCTAAGAGAGCATCTATCTTTTCCATAAGAGCCTTTTGACTCTTTGCCATTTTCTGGTTAATTTCACCAACCATCTTATTCAATTCTTCCTTAGTCACAACTTCATGCTGCGTGGAGGATCCTGGAACCTGATCTCCTGAGTTAACTCCTAAAAGTAGCCTGTTAGGGTTGTTGACTTCAATTCACCGAGGGTTTGTTTCTTCTCCAGCAATGGTAGTTCCTATGGATCTTCCGAAGGTAGTTCTCTTTCTTTCTGGTGCCATTGATTCTCAACAGCAAATCTTCTAAGAAGAGATTGAGGATCTCACTTCTGAACCTATCTAATCCAAAGTAGATAGCAAGATCTAAGCCTGATTTGCGTTCTCAGTGAAAGCACCAAAATGTTAACCCAAAAAATGGATAAGCACCCTAGATTTAGTGTGAAAGCACCAGCCCTATTCTTACGAAGTAATAATATAGAAAAAAAATGTAAAAAGATAAGAAATAGTAAAAAGACAAGAAGACTTTTATAATGATTCAGCTGTTAATGAAGTCTACATCCACGTTATAACTTTATATTCACTGACTGCTATTACAAGTTGAATCGGATTATAATATGATTGAATCTTTTAAGTTAGATTAAGTCATAAGCACAAGAGTTCACTGGAGAATCAAGAGAATCCCTGTTGGGCGCATTCTCACCCAGAAGACCTTGAGACCAAGGAGAGTGACTCATCCATCCAGGCTCGCCTAAGCCCATCCGGTGTTCTCGTCCTCCAAGGCCCATTCGGCAGGAACCCATTCGGCAGGAACCCATTCGGCAGGAACCCGTTCGGCAGTCTTAGGCAAACACCGAACCAATATTCTTCCATCCCACCAACTGCCACCGGTCCAATCTCCTTCCATCCCACCGGACCAACTGCCACCGGTCCAATCTCCTTCCATCCCACCACCGGTCCAACCTACTTCCATCGAACCAATATTCTTCCATCCCACCGGACCAACTGCCACCGGTCCAATATTCTTCCATCCCACCGGACCAACTGCCACCGGTCCAATATTCTTCCATCCCACCGGACCAACTGCCACCGGTCCAACCTACTTCCAAACAACTACCGGTCCACTCTACGCTCCAACCAAGCAATGCCGAACCAAGATATACCAGGCCAGATCACATCAGCCCAGGCCCATCAGCGACTATACATATCCTGGACCCCTACCCCTAGCCTCACTCTATAAATAGAGGGGTAGGGGTACAGCAATGGGGACAGGTTTGAGAGCTCAAGCACGGAAGGAACTTTCAAACAACTTTCTTTTACTTGTATCAAAGCTTTGTACTTGTAATCAAAAGAAGTGAAGAGAAATAACATATAAAGTGGACGTAGGCACATTCTGGCTGAACCACTATAAATTTGTGTGTCTTTTTACAGTTTAGCCCCTGCTTTTCATATATTTGCATAAATCGCTCAAATAACTAAGAACAACATAAGATCTACTAAATCATACAACTTTGAGGTGTTTGTCCATTTTTTGTGCAAACATTTTTGGTGCTTTTACTGAGAACTAGAAGCTCGAAGCTTCAGCTTCATCCGCTTAACAGTTTTCCTAACAGCATCGTCCGCCACTTGGAAAACATGCCTCCCAAACAGAGAAAAGATGTTAGCAAAGGAAAAAACATCGCATCCAGCAGTCTTCCAGATCCAGCTGTCACGAATCAAGTAAATCGTCCTCCTCCAGCAACAGTAACAAATGAAGAACAGGCTAACCCAACTACTCCTGCCACAGAACAGGCTGCAGCAATTACTAGAGCAGATCTGGACAGAGTTGTGGTTGAAGTAACTAACCGCTTCACGTCCCAGCAGGAAGCCTTGGTGGACCATCTCATGTCACGCTTAAGGGATGCTGAAGAATCCAACCGCAACACTGAATCATGGGGCGAGTCCCAGTCTGGAGGATCTCAGAGACAACAAAGATCTTCCTTCTTCGAAGGAGCTAACGGCAGAAGTAGCCGTGGTAGGAGCCGAGACCGAGCACAGCCCGAAGTTAGGCCTGAGGAAGCGTTTGGTACCGAACCCAACGGGGAAGGTACCGGGCGAAGGTCAACTGTAGCTGAGCCTGTCATGCCGCCTAACCACAGAAACGCCAGTGAACGGAGCCGAGCTAGAGTCCAGCCCGAAGTTGGACCCAAGGAAGTGCTTAGATCAGAACCCAACAGGGGGAGATCAAGGCAAGGGCCAACTGTAGCTGACCCAAGCATGCTCCCAGAAGATCAAAGGCAGCCACTGGAAAATATGAGGGATGATAGACGATACCATCCCTACAGGTCATCTGGACGGAATCAATCCCACAGAACAGAACCAAACTCATTTCTATCTGCTCCAAGTTCTGATGAAAGGATGGCACGCTTATTCAGAGAGTGTGTCCAACGGGAGCAAAGAGATCGAGGGATAGGCGCTAGGGTAACCAGCCCTTTCGCCCGCAATATCGAAATTGCTATCACCCCCCGGGAATGGAAGATGCCAACAATGGAACCCTACAAAGGAACCTCCGATCCCGTTGTACACTTACAGAGGTACACGCAGCATATGCTCATGAGTGGAGCAACAGAGGGGGTACTATGCAAATGCTTTCCGCTCTTCTTGGCTGATCTTGCTACCTCCTGGTTCTGTCATCTACCCCAAGGATCCATCAGCTCGTGGGAAATGTTGAAAGAAAAATTTATCAGTCAGTTCCGCATTCATGTGGAGCAACCTAAGGACGCTTATTCCTTATCCAGCGTCAAACAGAAACCTGGAGAAAAGCTGCAGCAATACCTAACCAGATTCAACGCCGCAGCAGCCGCAGTTCAAGATGCCGATGAGAAGCTTATCCTAATGGCCCTCTGCAGTGGTGTGCATCCGGACACTAAATTTGCTAGAAGATTGACAAAAGAAAAACCAGCTATTTTACCCGATTTCTTCCATTAAGCCGGAAAATACATGAGGCTTGAGGATGCTGCCGTTGAGGGGCAATCCAGACAGCAAAATAAGACGACCCATGGCAATGCCCCTGCTGTGGCAAGGGACGTTCGAAGAAATGATTCCAGAGACAATGCTGGGGGCAAGAAGGTAGAAAAGCGCCTATATCGGCCAGGACCAAGATTCGACACTTACACCCCTTTGAACGAGACCGTCGAAAATATCTTCCTTGCCACCCAAGGCGAAGTTAGGTACAAACGCCCACCATACAAGAAAGAATCAGATAACGCACAGAAGTCTGGAAAATTCTGCCGCTTCCACGAATCTCACGGACATGATACCAACGAATGCCATCATCTCCGAGATCTGATTGAGGAACACATCAGAAGGAAGAAACTGGAACGTTATGTAAAAAGTCAAGACAGGACTCCAGCTCCTGCCAATGAAAACTCAAGGCTACCCTCACCAGGGACCGACAGAGGAAACCGCAACGATAGCAGCTCTAGTCAAGAGAAGATAGTGGTCCATACCATCTCAGGAGGTCCGCACATCGTAGACAGAAGTTGGAGAGAGATGGAAAGATATGGGAAGTCGCTTAGAGACAGTAAAGACTGTGTCAATACGGTTATAGAAGAGCGCCACCCAAAGCGGAAAGAAAGTGATGACATCACATTCAGTAAGCGTGACCTAGAAGGAAGACAGTACCCTCACATGGATCCCATGGTTATCTCTGCCCGACTCGGTCCCGCCGAAGTTTACCGAATCCTGGTAGACACTGGAAGCTCTGTAAATATCTTGTTCAAACACGCATTCGACAAGATGAAGCTATCAATGAAGGATGTATCTCCCTACGATAAACCACTACACGGTTTCACTAGAGATGCGAAGATGCCCCTCGGGCAGCTGGACCTCTTTGTTGAGATTGGAAGCCATCCCCGCTCCGTTGTAAGGAAACAGACGTTTGTGCTGATAGAAAACCATTCGGCCTACAACACCTTCTTAGGAAGACCAGCCTTGTCTGACTTCCAAATGGTCCTAGCCCCATGGTGCCTAAAAATGAAATTTCCAACAGACAATGGGGTAGGGGAAGTGGAAGGAGACCAGGATATTGCACGAGACTGCTATGTAATCGAACTTCGCAACAACCACAGGAAGGATAAAGGGAAAGGTGTAGAGATTGCCCTCTGCACAAAAAGCCTTGAAGCATAGCAACTAAAGAAAGCCCCTCCTCTTCGATACACCAGCGACCCTTTCAATGAATTAGACCTTAGGGACAAAGAGGAGGAGGCCACCGCCGAGCCTGCAGAGGCTATGGAGTTTATATCTGTAGACAAGCACGACTCAAGTAGGCTACTGAAAATTGGGTCCCAGCTGAAAGCTGAATTAAAGGAACAACTCATTGATTTTCTCCGCCACAACTTGGATGTATTCGCTTGGTCACACGCTGACATGACCGGAATCTCCCCCGACATAGCATGCCACGTATTAAACATTGATCCTACCAAGGCGCCTATAAAACAAAAAAAGAGAAGTATGGGGGCAGAGCGATCAGCAGCCCTCGATGAAGAAGTAAAGAATCTACTCGCCAATGACTTCATACGAGAAGCTGTTTACCCGGAATGGATCGCCAACCCGGTACTAGTAAAGAAGGCTAATGGGAAGTGGCGGACCTGCATCGACTTCTCCAACCTAAACGACGCCTGCCCAAAGGATTGCTTCCCGCTTCCCAGAATCGACCAACTTGTAGACAGCACAGCCGGGCACGAGCTCCTATCTTTTATGGACGCATACTCAGGATATAACCAAATTCCTATGCATGCTCCCGACCAAGACCACACTAGTTTCATCACCGACCGGGGTTTATACTGCTATAAGGTAATGCCTTTCGGACTTAAAAATGCAGGAGCCACCTACCAACGCCTCGTCAACAAGATGTTTGCAGGGCTAATAGGACAAACTATGGAAGTATATGTGGACGACATGTTGGTGAAATCACGAAAAGCCAAAAATCACGTAAGTCACCTAGACGAAATGTTCCAGGTACTTCGACAGTATGGAATGAAGTTGAATCCACTAAAGTGCTCCTTTGGAGTATCATCGGGAAAGTTCTTAGGATTCATCGTTCATGCCAGAGGGATAGAAGCAAACCCTGAACAAGACCGAGCGCTAAGGGATATCAAGACACCGTCCACCCGAAAGGAAATGCAAAGCCTAAATGGAAAAGTGGCCGCCCTAAGCCGATTCATCTCCAAGGCAACGGACAAGTGCGTCCCCTTTTTCGAAGCTCTAAAGAAAGACAAAGGAAAGTTCGAATGGACTGACGAATGCTTAACCGCGTTCCTTAACCTGATCGAACACCTCCAGAAACCACCGGTACTCTCGACTCCAAGTGAAGGCGAAGAATTATACCTATACCTTGCTGTGTCATCTCACGCCCTAAGCGCTGCCTTGGTAAGGGAAGACAACCGCACGCAGCGACCAGTTTACTTCGTCAGCAAAAGGTTTACTGGGGCAGAAGTCAGATATCCTAAACTTGAGAAGCTAGCATACTGTTTACTTATCACATCACGGAAACTGCGTCACTACTTCCAGTCCCATTCCATCAAGGTTCTGACCGATCAACCACTGAGGCAGGTACTCCATCGTCCTGACACTTCTGGGCGACTACTTAAATGGTGCATTGAACTAAGTCAGTATGATATCACCTATCACCCCCGCACCGCCATCAAGGGACAAGCCATGGCTGATTTCATTGCAGAATTCACTACCAACGAAGATAAGGAGCAATTGGACATAGCAGAAGATATCAAGTGGAATCTCTTTGTGGATGGTGCATCAAACGAACAGGGCTCGGGGGCAGGTGTTGTAATAATCACTCCCAGGGGAAATAAACTGCACTATGCTATAAGGTTGGATTTCGCTGCCACCAACAACGATGCAGAATATGAAGCAGTAATAGCCGGATTAGAAATTGCCATCGAGATCGGAGCCAATTCTTTGTGTCTTCACAGCGATTCTCAGCTTATTGTTAATCAAATACTAGGGGAATTCCAAGCTCGAGAAGAACGACTCATAGCATATCTAAAGAAGACCAAGTTACTTCTCAGCCGATTGGACCACTACTTAGTCAAACACATCCCTCGGGAAGAGAACCAAGAGGCCGACGAATTGGCAACGCAAGCAAGTATGAGAGACATCGCCATCTTCGGGGCAGTAACTGTCTCAAAGCAAGCGGTCCCAAGTTTTGAGCAAGTGAATCTGATAGCTGCAACCGAAGAAGCGACTTGGATGACTCCCATCCGAGACTACCTACAAAATGGCACACTACCCGACGGGCGTAACGAAGTCAAGAAAATCTTGAGGAAAGCGTCCCGCTACACAATACAAGGAGACATCCTCTATCGGCGCGGGTTCTCTAACCCATTGTTAAGGTGTGTCGCCGGAAGGGAAGCCAAGGAAATCTTATCCAACATCCATCGAGGAAGCTGCGGAGATCACACCGGAGGGCAAACGTTAGCAAAAAAGATACTCCGATACGGATATTTCTGGCCCACCTTAAGCAAGGACGCCTTAGATTTCGTCAAGAAGTGTGACAGATGCCAAAAATTTGCCAAGATCCCTCGGCTACCAACAACCGAGATTACTCAGATGACCAACCCTTGGCCCTTTGCAGTATAGGGAATTGACTTAATCGGTGAACTGCCAATGGGTCGAGGCGGCGCCAAATATGCTATAGTAGCAGTCGACTATTTCACCAAATGGGTGGAAGCAGAACCTCTAAATAAAGTATCTTCAGCGAAAGTTATCAACTTCTTAATCAAAAATGTTCTATGCAAGTACGGAGTCCCACTAAAAATCATATCAGACAATGGACTTCAGTTTGACAGCGAGGAATTCGCCAACTGGTGCCAAGAACACGGAATTCACAAAAGCTTCTCATCCGTAGCATATCCCCAAGCAAACGGACAAGTCGAAGCAGTCAACAAATTCTGAAAACTCTGGTCAAAAAGAGGCTCGAAAAGTCAAAGGGCGCTTGGGTGGATGAACTCCCTACGGCACTATGGGCCTACCGCACATCTTTCAGAACATCAACAGGGCACACTCCTTTCTCTTTGGCATACGGATCGGAGGCTATGCTCCCAGTTGAAACCATTGTACCTTCCCACCGTAGGATCCACTATAACCCAGAAGAGAATGAAGAGCTCCTCAACATGTCTTTGGATCTAGTCGAGGAGAGAAGGAATGATGCAGTCCTTAAAACAGCAGCCCACAAGCAAAAGGTGGCAGCACAATACAACTCCAAAGTCAAGCATCGTACCTTGCGAGAAGGGGATCTTGTCCTCAAGCGAATCTTCCCTCGCCCCGGAGCACTAGACCCAATCTGGGATGGACCATATGTAATTCATAAAGATCTCCACAGCGGAGCCTATATTTTGTCAACAGTGGACGGAGAGATGTTCCAGAGGGCATGGAACATCCAACACCTCCGTCGATACTTTTCTTAACTTGTATTGCCCATATGAAGTGAATTAACAAAGAGAGTCAGTGGACGTAGGCATTTTTCGTGCCGAACCACTTTAAAAAACCTTGTCTCTTTTTTAACTTGTTCCTTTGTATCTTGGCTGCTTGTTAACTTTATCCTTTTCTATTGAACAAAATCCTGAGCATATAGCATTTCTATTCAAAGCACTCCACAATGCAGCTTCACGTGGACAAGACCCAACAGGTACTATGCGAATCTATGCCCTCGCCAATGAGACACTTTTGCTCCAGCATCCCCCTGCTGCGGGTTAACTCATTGCTCGCGACGGCCCTTAAAGCCAACTATAATGAGCCGATTATAAGCCACCGAGAAGGCCGACTATAGCCGAGGCAGCTCATTACGGCGTTAGGCTCGCCGGCAACTGTGAACCGACTATAAGCCCCAACATAAGGTGTGGCCAGCCAGGGGCAGTTCACAGTTGACGATCGGCACCCACGCTAGCCGGCCACAGTAAGTCGAATAATACCCATGAGTACGGGCCATAATGGCCCGGGTAGTTACTGTGCGCGATCTCGGCTCCGATGTGTCTTAAGTGCGGCTGTGGTGAAAAAGAATTAACTCCCCGCGGAGGCGTAAGATGGGTGACAAATGTCTCCAAGACCCACAGCTAGGGAAAGTGACTACAAAACCCGTTTGCCACGAACTTAAGCACATCGAAGGCCTTCCGTGATTGGAAGTTTTACTATTTCACATATTTCAATTTTACTTAAAAAACTTTCCTCCTATCCTCTATAACAAACCGTAAAGTACAGGGTACAAGGTAAGAGATACCCGCCAATGGATGCAGAGATTCACAATCAGATGGCAGGGCATTCAACTGCTTTCCATGCTTGGTCATACAAGATATTCGAAACTGCCATTTACAAACAGAACATGAAAGGCGGTATTTTCTTCCTTTATGTGCAGATGCATGACTATAATTTAATTTTTTCACACCACACGCTAACATTGCAAGTCATGAGATTATGATTTAAAACCAGAATCCGACATCAAACACAATTCAATTACGAGAATATACACAGCTATATTTCTCATACGACATGTCGAAATAGCAACAAATATTCAAGAAACGACAAAATCAGCTTAAGTTAAAAAATTACACGTCAAGAATAATGTTGATTATTACAAGTAGCAAGAATTACAACTTAGAAGTTACTCTACTATTTTAAGACTAACGTATACAACCATGTCAAGTCTACAAAAAGAATTTTCCAGGTCTAATCAGGGAGCCGGTTGCGTCGGAGTCTTGTCCTTGCTCTGTTGCCCACCTGTCCGGTCATAAAAAGAATTCATTAGTGATAAGCAACCAAGTTAACGGAAAGACTAGAAAGGAAGACTTACCAGCACTTGCTTCTTGACCATCCTGGTCGTCATCCTCTACTTGCACACCTGCCTCCTCAGCAGCAAGCAACCGCATACCCTCCTTTGCCGCCACTTTCTCCTCCTTGGTAAACTGGGCAGTGACCACATCCATACTGAAGACCGTTCCACCCTCTTTATCTGCATCAGCCTTAGCCTCCTCCAGAGCCCGGAGATAAATCTTAGCCATGACCCTGGGATAATCATCCATCCAGGACAGGTTGCCCTGCTTCCAGGTACGGAAGTACATATCCTGGAGCATCTCGTCCATCATCCCCTCATTCTCCTCAAACTCCCTCATCCGGGCCGCGGAAGCCGACAACCTCCCAACGGCGGCATCTCTCTCCGATCGGTATCTCGAGCAGTCAACCAGAAGGGATCCCTGCATTGCCTCCATCTCCTCCCTCAACTTGGCTTGAGCAAGCTCTGCAGCCTCAAGTTTCCCGGACAATTCCTCCACCTGCTCGAGATCCGCTTTCCGAACCTCGTCCACCGTGGCAATAGCCATGTCAATCCGTTCTTTGCAAGTAGCTTCCATTTTCCGCAATTCGGCCCGACTAGCCTCTTCCATGGTTTTCCTTAGTCGCCCAGTAGCAGCCTCATGCTGAGAAATCTGAATAGCCTGATCCGCAAGCTGTTTGGCCTGATCCGAAACCACCAATCGAAGTCGGATATTGGCGCTCCCAATCTCCTCTCCAGCCTTAACCAGCCGGGCATGATGCCCCATCAGCTTTTTAGTCTCCTCCGCCACCCGATCAATATTAGCCTTGGCCTCATCTCCCATGGTAACTATCCGAGTGGTAAGTAGATCAAGATCTAAGGACTTAGCTTCATCAAGCACCCGTACCATGGGATTGCGGGGAAGAAGGTGCTCACCAGTAACCTCATCAAAGGTAATGTCGTGGGAACTTGGATCCAGATCAGGATGACCCGCAAATGGATTACGAGCCAAGTCAGGACGGTCGATATGAGTAACGGAAGGGTTTTTGGACGGGTGCGGAGAGGGTGCAAACTCGCTACCCTCTTCAGTGATATCATGAAGAGGCTAAGCCGGAAGCTGAGGACCGGGCGAAGTTTCGGATAAAGGATGACTCCTCTTCCTCTGCTGAATACCCTCTTCGATGACCCCAAGAAGAGGACGGTAGCCGACTACATCCCCGGAGCGTTGGGTCGAGGGCTTCGGCTTAGCAGAAGTTTTGGAAAGCTTATATTGCTCAAGCCTGTGTCGAAGGTCTGAGGCTTTGGACGTCTTGCCTACTCCTGATATAAAGAACAAGTGTCACAAACTTACATCACTATATGATTCGAGAAACGCGGTAGATTACAAGTTAAAAAAAGGAAAAGAAACACAGCTGTGGTTGTACAAACCCTGGGGAGGAGTGGGATACTGCAATAAGTCCTGGATTTCATTCCAGGATGGGAGCGGGTCATAAAATATTCCTAAGTCCCTATCATTAATGAAGCATGCAGGAGTCAAGAGTTCACCTTGAGTCGTCGGAGCCACCTTGGCTGGAATGGTCGGAGAAGACTCACTTGCACCAGTCCCGGCTTTGTCCGCCTTCCCGGTTTTCTCTACCAAAGCCGGATCTTCATCCAGCCCCTCAAAAGCCTGGTGGAACGCATCATCCGTCCACTCCTGAATCTCGCCCGCTTGCCCAGGAAGTAGGGCCCCGATGCCATCGCCACCTTTGTCACCATCCCGACCATCTCCACCCTCGCCTCTTTCCTCCTCTATGTCTTCCTCCTCCCGGGTAAGTGGACAATTGCTGGGGGAGGGACCGTCCGACTTCTTGAGTTTCTTACCTCCGACAGCTGGAGGTTTTGTGAAAGGTTTCCTCTTGCTACTCTCCACCGAAACACCTTCTTTGGTCTGAGCAGCCGCCCTCTCCTCCGCCGTCTCCCTCAGCTTAACTACTGACTGCTGTGGGAGGATTAAGTTGTACTCCAGAAGGATCGCATTTCTGATCAGGAAGGCAGATGATCTATATTTCCCAAGAATAGCTTCTATCTCGGCCGCCGTCTGAACCAGGCGGTCAGTCTCCACAATCGCAAAGCCACCTGTCGCTAGCAAAAATGAGAGAGTATGAGAAGAAGCATCGCAATCAGAATGGAAATTATAAGTAAAAGCATCAACTTACATCCAGAAGTAAAGCGCCGAATTGAAACGGAGTCGTCCCTGACAAAGAACCACTCTTTCTTGAACATACTGAATTTAGAATACAAATCCAAAACCGGTTTGAAGGTCACGGCTGACTCCAAGCTAATGTATGGAGACCCCTTCTTATAGCCCCTCAGATTATACAAGTACCGGATCTCCCGGTTGGAAGGGGCACGACCATACTTCCTCTGGAAAATAACGAAGAGGCTCACTAGTATAACATAGGAGTTGGGTTGAAGCTGGAATGGGGCCACCTTGAGATATGTGAGGAAGCTGGTTACCCAAGCGTTAAGAGGCGGAATGGCACCACACATGCAGTGGTATCTGCTGTAAGCAAAGAACCCTTCAGGAGGGTCGTATGGCATAACATCTTTCCCTGGCAACAGCATTCGCGCCCTGTCAATTCCGAAAGAGCGAGAGATGGCATCAAGCTGCTCTTCCTTAAGGGAGCTGGGATAGCAGTCCGGGGGAGAATTCAGAAGCTCCTGCGGACCGTACCCGTCCACTAACGATCTCGGGGTTGGTCCGTGGCGTTCTGGATTCGGCTGAGCTGGGGGCACGACAGAGGAACCTCCTTCACCCCCGGATTTCCTTTTGTCTGATCGAGTTTCCGCTTTACGGGACATTATCTACAACACCGGAAAAGCATAGTGTTAGAACAAAGGATGTAAACAAGTAAGTATATAATATGGAATTTCACTCAGAAAGTCAAAATGCTTAAAAATCCCATTATCATTCGGTAAAACTGAATATAAGATTCCATTCGGCATTCTCATTCGGCATTCTCATCTGGAAAATTTCATTCGGCACAAATGGCATATGCACTTCATTCGGTGGACACAGACAAAAAACCATTCGGCTAAGGGAAATTGAGTACCTGGTTCGGCAAGCGAAATGGTTCGGCAAGCTGGGATGATTCGGCAGAGGATCAGAATTTGATTCGGCTATGTGACTAACTTGGCTTGGCTGTTCGTTCAGTAGAAGGTAATAGAGACCCTGGGCCCTTACTTATAGGCAACTGTAGACGACCGGACCATCTGATTCGGCGAAAGCATCCAAGACTGACGTCATCATCTTCTAAACAAAGCGCGGCACATTCCGGCATATGCCCCACTTTGGGGGGCAAATGTTGGGCGCATTCTCACCCAGAAGACCTTGAGACCAAGGAGAGTGACTCATCCATCCAGGCTCGCCTAAGCCCATCCGGTGTTCTCGTCCTCCAAGGCCCATTCGGCAGGAACCCATTCGGCAGGAACCCATTCGGCAGGAACCCGTTCGGCAGTCTTAGGCAAACACCAAACCAATATTCTTCCATCCCACCAACTGCCACCGGTCCAATCTCCTTCCATCCCACCGGACCAACTGCCACCGGTCCAATCTCCTTCCATCCCACCACCGGTCCAACCTACTGCCATCGAACCAATATTCTTCCATCCCACCGGACCAACTGCCACCGGTCCAATATTCTTCCATCCCACCGGACCAACTGCCACCGGTCCAATATTCTTCCATCCCACCGGACCAACTGCCACCGGTCCAACCTACTTCCAAACAACTACCGGTCCACTCTACGCTCCAACCAAGCAATGCCGAACCAAGATATACCAGGCCAGATCACATCAGCCCAGGCCCATCAGTGACTATACATATCCTGGACCCCTACCCCTAGCCTCACTCTATAAATAGAGGGGTAGGGGTACAGCAATGGGGACAGGTTTGAGAGCTCAAGCACGGAAGGAACTTTCAAACAACTTTCTTTTACTTGTATCAAAGCTTTGTACTTGTAATCAAAAGAAGAGAAGAGAAATAACATATAAAGTGGACGTAGGCACATTCTGGCTGAACCACTATAAATTTGTGTGTCTTTTTACAGTTTAGCCCCTGCTTTTCATATATTTGCATAAATCGCTCAAATAACTAAGAACAACATAAGATCTACTAAATCATACAACTTTGAGGTGTTTGTCCATTTTTTGTGCAAACAATCCCTAAATGACTATTGTATGGGGGGAGAAGAGTGAAGAATAATCTCTGCAGAGTTCCAGCAGCCAGTCTAGAAGATCCTGTTTATGTTGCAAGTAGGACTATATTTATAGGGGTTGGAGAGCTATTAGGCAAGGTCACTTTGCCAGAAGCATACATTCGATGATACGAGAGTAGACTGAAAATTTCGCACCTATCCAACGTAATTTGATGGATCACTAGTGATCCATAGGTCATAGATCGCTAGCGATCCATTTACTTAAGGAAATTTTAAACCATTTCCTTTAGGTTGTACTCCATGTCTTATGTAGGTGCCATTCATGTAATTTCATTGCTAGTTGCCTTGTTTTGGTGATGATTTATGTACATGTTGGATTAAACTATGACTGGAATCAGATGAATGCTCACTTCCCAAACTAGGTTGCTTGGAATGCCATGAAATTTGGCAGATATCTCTAGAAAAGATACTGGTTCATGATGCAAGAGGTTTGAAAGATCCATGAGCGGTCCTTATAGATCACTAGCGATCCACCCCTTAACCAATTTCTGTGTATTCCCTCTGGAGTCCTTCTTGGCCTATCCTTCTGGTCCTTTTTGTTGATTCTTGAGTTGTTTTGGTTTAGTCTGGATGTTCTAACTCCTATTCAATTCTGCCGGGTTAATAACCTAGTTAACAACGACCTGCATAGTACAGTACAATGGTACTCAGCCAGCATAGAGTGATTGTCAAGTGGTAAGGCAATCAAACTTTAATACATAATCTATCTTATATCTCACAGCGCATCAATTAAATTATAATAATCAATAGATATAAAACAAAAGAGACGAAAATAAAATAATGCAAACCATTAAATATCAGAGTATAAGTTCAATACATTTATATAAAAATAAAAATAGAGTTTATACTATCTATAGATAAACTTAAATATCTATCTCTAAGATAAAATGTAGCACCAATAAAGCTCCACTTTATCGCACAACGGAATGAGCAAATAGACTTAGATAATATAATATATAATAACACCATACTCCTGCTCATCACCTGAATAACTACATGCACTAATACCAGACATGTTATCTTGTCTACTCATTTAAGAATACTCGAGATAATAAGAAGCAAATCATAAAACCTCAAGTCAGATAATAGTATGTGTAAGTGATAAATAATCTCAAGATACTATAAAAGTCGATATAGTATAAACACTAGGTACGTAGAGTCATACTGTCATGTCGCTTCATTCAACAAATTAGCACACAAATTCAAATATATGCTAAGCTAACATCATACGGTGTACTAATACTCAAAGCATGTAATAGGGCATCGGGTGTCTATCATAATAATATCGCAAGATATCCATTACAATTGCACATCAATTAATGCGAACATAGTAATCATGGCATCCAATGCAATCAAAGTAATGAAAGAAACCATCACACTCTCGGATGCTCCTAGATAACTCATATGACTCACTCAGATAGCCAATGACCACTCAGAATTGCAAATACTCAAGCTCATGACCATACATATGGCTGGGGATAACGATAACTTAGATGTCCACACATGGATCTAACTCATGGGTGCACTCAGACAACCCTAGGGTACACTCATACTACCCTACCCCATATAAGCACCTAACACTAACATACATACTAATAGTAGATATGTCTCTTATCTACTTCGCAAGTGATCACTCAATACTTTTCTGCTTGGTAACTCTTCCTATGCTACAGTCACTTCCCTTATGAAATATTCAACCGAACATCTCATTTTGTCGATCCGTTGGAGTTCGAAACTCCACCCCTAAAGTCAATCATCACAAAGCTCGAAGTCGACCACTATTAAACCCGAAGTAGGTTTAGGATTCCACCCCATTTCCACATCGAACTTCCCAATGTTGTAACTTGGTGTCCTTATGCCAAATCCCTTGTGACCTATAGTGGAAGCTCCTTATGCTTCTACGACCATGCCAGACCGGTTGCACCTATATTGGCTATCACTAACCATGTGTCGATTATTACCAATTTCATTCATCCACCTCAAAGTTCCATTACTCCAAACTCCTTTTTTGGTCAGTACTGAACCATCATGACTTGGCAAATTTGGCTAACCATCAACATAAATAGATCGGTACTAACCCATTTTTGGTCAGTACTGAACCATCATGACTTGGCAAATTTGGCTAAGCCTATTTACCCACCAAAACACTGTGCCTTTCCAAGCAAGCCCCAAAGTTCTCCCCTTGAAAGCTCGTAGCAATTCATCGAAAACCTTGAAGCATCTCCATGCAACTCCATCTCCTTCTAAGTTGGTCTATGCCATAACTGACATATACCTTCTCCAACTTGCATGGGACCGATTGAATAGGGCTTCTACATTAACCTCTATCTTCCCTATCGCAAGTGATTTGGAGTATTTTGGATCGGTCGTTTCTTATAGGTTGGGGGTGATCGATAAGGTATGACCGATCATCCAAAAATACTTAACCTCTTTTTGGAATTTTCTAAGTAGGTTTCCCCTTTATTCTAGATGCCTTAACATCTCATGTAATCGTTTGTGTCAATTCAACTACAAATGATCCAAAATCGATAGAGTCTACAAAGTTCATATCAATACTTTATATTCTATCCTAGACAACAAAATACAACAAAACTACCAAGAAAAAATCATATCAACATCATAAACATAATACAAACAACATATACACAATCCAATCATCACACAATCAAAATCATGCCAAAAGTATGAGAAGTCCTACCCATAAGAACACAAAAGCAAGTTTCTAGATCTACATTAGATTCAAATTTTTAATTTGTTTTCAAAACATATGTGAGTTTAGATTAGGCCAAAATTTCATTTTAACTTTCAAAAATTATTTTAAAACATATTTTAATACCATATTAACATCTATAGTAAAGTAAGAGACAAATATCACTCATCAATGGGTCCAAATGTACACAAATCGAGATGAATTCGAGATGAATAGTAAAAGTCATGGATCTCAATGCATCTAACAACAAGTAATGATCCCTTAACTAATTCCTTTGCTAAGTGATCTATATATAATTACTTGATTAGGCTAGTTAAAATAAGAAAAAATGTAACATTTTGGCTTGGAGGAGATTATAGGAGTTTGTTAACTATTTTTGAGAAGAGTGAAATGACCACGGAGATGTCCCTTCAGCCCTAGTAAGCTCTAATATCGAAAAGACCTTTGGGCATAACCCAAATCCCACTAATCACCTACTAAACATTCTATTCAAACTTCAAACGATTATATCTCATAAACAATAAGTCCAAAAAGCTATTATGACCACGAAAAGAGAAACTATTATATCCTTCCAATGGAAGTGGTCTAGGATCAAAATTCGGTTGCTATTAAAATTAATAGGCCTTACAAGTTTATAGGTGTAAAATTGTTCAGTAAAATACCTAAGGGTCGAAATTGTCAAAACCCAATGCTTTCCAAAGTTATAGCTAATTTGGAAGTCATTTGTGTGTAAAAAAATAATATTTCTATGACCAATTGATACGTAGAAATTATGGCGACCACCCTACACATTTGATATCCAAATACTATAAATAGTGCACTGCAACAGTGTCCGGCTAATGTAGAGCAGTAGTTAAAATAAAACAAAACAAATCAAAATAGAACCAATGTATATCTCATAACGCATAGAATAAAATATAGTAGTCAACGCAGATATAAAAAAGGAAGACAATAGTATAGCAAATTGAACCAAGATAAATCATAGTACACAGGCCCATCCCAGTTATACAAAACAAAGTGGAAATAATGTTTACACATCGAATCAAATAAACTCCAAATAGAAAGCCATCTCTAATAAATAAGTACTGATAATAGTTCCACAGTATCGCACAATGGAATAACAATAATAGCTCCAAAATATGGTATACGAAAGCAGTAGCCACATGCTCATCCTTTGTACAGCTCCAAGCGCTATCTCAGACATGTTATCTCTATTCTACTCATTTAAGAGTACTTGAGATAATAAGAAGTAAAATATAAAGCCTCTAGTCAGACAACAGTCTGATATGAGCGATCTATAATCTCAAAATAATAAAAAATTGATATAGTAAATAGGAACATGAGGTATGGAAAATCATACCCGACATGTCCTTGCATCCAAAAAGCTACCACATAACATCGGTATATGCTAATCTAACACCATTATCATATGGGTGTACTACCGTTCAAAGTTCGGTATAGACTGCATATGTATACTACATAATAGTACCTACATCATGTGACATCGATACCAAACATAACAAATATACAACCATCAAATAATCTCACATCTCTCAACTCGGTGCCTTTAGATACAAGATAACACATATGATCCTCCTGTATTGATCAACGACTATACATCATCATAGTTTCATCGATGCTCGAATCCATGCCAATCTGTAAGGTGGGAAACTAGACCATCCCATACAAGACCAGGGATAAGCAGATCTCCCTGTATTGATCTATACCCCACTGTCCCCTTCTTCTTGAGTATACATTAAGGCTTCTGAGTTATCTACTATCCCTTAGGCATATGTCCTAATAGTAGAAACCCCATATGTTCTACTTTACAAGTTCACTCCGTATTGAACTTATCGCCATATACGATCCTAGTAGAAACCTCTATATGTTCTACTTCATAAGTTCACTCGATATCAAACTTGCCTCCTTGACCAACCCTAGTAGAACCCTCATGTATTCTACTCTACAAGTTTACTCCATATATAACTTGTCTCCTTAAATAATTCCCAGATGTTACAAACACGTTATGCTTGAAGCATTCGATCTACTACACTTACATCATTGAGTCGTTGAAGAGTCGAACTTCCTTTGATCATCACTCAAAATCCTTAAAGTATACTATGGAAATCCCAAAGTTACCAAGCGTCTAGCCCGTAGTCATCTCCGTGCTCCTCTTTAGCCCGAAACCACCTTGTCCAGTCTTGAAGCAATCCATAACTGAACATGAAGTCAACTGCACACCATCACCGAAGCCACCCAAGTGCCACCCCACATGCCTTCACTAGATCAGTCAAGTACGAGATAATAAATAATTTATGTTACACATGATTGAATATGTTTTTGGTTTAGTACTTCACTTAATGGATACATACCTCCTCGAGAAAACACCCTACCGAAACAACCTAGCATCGAGCCAACCAACCACGGACCGAAGCTTCCCTTACATTTTACCCTCATGTAGCCTAGATCCTTCAGCCGAACCACCATATGCCAACAATGCCTTATGCCAAACATCACCTCCAAAACCATTTCCAATAGCATTCCAACACTTCGCCTTTCACACTATTCGACCACTGCACTTACCACTTCAATCCGTGTGCTACACTAGTGCGTCAATATGGCCCTAAACATTCATTTGACAAGCGTCATTGTGAAGTAGATATTTTGACAAAGAAATCAAATAGTTTGATTTATAGTCAAAATGCAGAGGAAACATATGTCTATATGAAAGAATATTAAGGTTACTAAATTATTTCTAAACTATAAGTATGACAAAATACTACTGATTGTTAACGATGCACTCATGTTAAAATCAATTTTAGTTTTGATGTTGATGTAGGGTTTGAAAATGACATCTTTTGTGACTAGTATAAAAGGATCTTAGGATTTCCCAAAAGATATACATAGACACCATACTAAAATGTTTAATATGGAGCATATGAGATGGATTCCTTATGCATTGGCAACAAGAATTATCAAATATGCTATAATTCTACCGTATCATATTTTGCTTATGTATTTTATGCATTGAGCGAGTATAAAATCTGACTTAATATCATTAAATTATAGTTAAGATTATTCTTAAGTATTTATGAAATGCTAGAGAATTGTTTATAGAAATAACAAACTCAATATAAAAGGGAGTTTGGATTCGAACTTCATAAGTGATATCAATATAGTATGTCAATCCTAAATTCATGTTTAACCGCAGTTAAGGAGCTTTAATTTGGAAATGTTCGAAAAAAGATCTGGTTGTCGATTAAACTAAAAATTAAGTTCACCACCTATAATAGCGCTACAATAAAAGTGGTATAAAGTATAAATGCATAAATTTATAACTGAGCTAGAAGTGATTCCAAATATTGATAATCCCATGGCATTGTTTTGTGAAAGCAATGTTGCGATATAGATCATAAATGAAATTATAGCATACAAGATGTCTAGAAACATGTTATGAAAGTTTCACATGACAAAGCAGTTTATCAATGCTAGAGAGATGTTAGCGGACAAAGTAGATGGTAATACAATATAGCAGATATGTTCACTAAGGGACTAGCTCGATTAGTTCTAAACTAATCGAAGGAATGAGATTAAGGTTTCATAATTAACCCAAAGTGCAAGTAGGAAATTGAAAGAGTTAGTGGTATTCTCTAGGGGTAATTATGCAATTTGTTATATATATATATATATATATATATATCTAACTCTGCAATCAATCTTGTTCGTAATGAAGGTGCTTGATTTTCGTTATACACTGTTATATTGTGATATTATTACTAAATAATTAATTCAAAATATATTTATAAGAAAATCCTTAAATAAAATTTTATGTGATTGTAGTTGCAAATAGTTGCAATCATGAGTGATTAATCACAAAATGAAATAACATTTTGTTTTAAACATTTTCAATCAAGATGTTTCAACAAAAGATATCGATACATCCATTGAGACCATAGTGCATTACACTCTCCAAATGTTAGGCAATGTATTACTCATGGTTGTCTGGGGCACCATGGGGTTACATAATAGTAGTTATTAGATAACTATGGAATGACACATCGAAAAGTTTCCTATTGGTTAATAACAACAAAGTCAAACAAGAAATTCAACTTGAGAATATTGTGGAGCTCCTGTATGGACACTCCACTTTGATTATAGTTAAATCATGGCATAGCACTCCATTGATCGACTTTAGTTGGTCTGAGTTGAAGCATTGGAAGTGAAACACTATTCAATAGAGAATTCGTCTCCTCAATGTATGAGGTTAGTATCACAGTCAACTATAGTCAACTAAAAGTCAAAATCTTTGGCTAAAGTAGTACGATTAATATAAACGTTATTATTGAATTAAGGACTTTGTTTTTGAACAAATTTAGTTTAATGTTGGTAATATTGGAATTTTGAAAATGACCAAATTTCACTTAAAGTGGAATAGTTTTGATGAAGAGAATTGTGCAAATTATCGTTACCAAAAGGTATTGCTTAAGACATTTGAAATTAGATTTTACTGAAAAGATATGTAAACGATGAATTTGGCCAAAATGCCACACCAATAGCTAAGTTGACATGTGAACGTTATCATTTGAATTGTTCACCATTAACGGCTGAATGAATTCAAACTTCTACATCTCACACTGCATTTATGAATTCTTTGAAAATCCGCACAATTTAATTAGTTTATAAAATATTATAAATTAATTAATATTTAGGAAATATTAATTATTTGATATTTATAATGATTATTTGGATGTGCATATAAATGTTATATATGCATGTACCGATATACGATATCAGTATGTATTTAAAGGCGCTTTAAATGCAATTAATTACTTAATGGGCTTTTTTAAAAATTAATCCATGCAAGGGCGAATACTTGGCCGACCTTGCAAAGGAGGGGGGACGGATTGTTTGATTAAAATTTAATAAGAAATTAAAATGGGAAGGTTTTAAAGAAAGATTATGAAAGGTTTCTATTATTTCCTTAAAACAAGTTTCTCTCATTCATTTCTTCGTTCAATTTTCTTTTCCTTCTTCCCTCATCCATGGTCACCTTCTCCATCTCTTATGGATGAAATTTTAACCTATAATCACTTCAAATAAAATATAATAAAGTGCTTCATCGTGTTTTAGCAAAGTATAGATGTTGATTCTAGGAATTTGAGGAGGTTTAGCAGATCAAAGGGTCACTAACTACTAGATCTATATGGTGCAATTCCTATTTACATTCATTTATTTTAGTTGTATCATTATTATCACAATTTATATATTTATTGATATTGATTTGGATTTATTGTTATATTCTAAACAAAAGATTGATTGATTTGGTTTGATTTAATTTGATAGATTAAAATCAAAATACATATATATTCAAAATTATGTTTTAACCATGAATATGGCTTTAATAAATATGTAAAACAGTATACATTCTTTGCAACTCAATTGTATTGTTTTAAATTTTGACCATTTAGAAACATAAAATTCATTAGTTTCTTGTTTAAGTTAGCATATGTATTTTGATTTCAAACTTTTGGTTGTATTAAAATTAAAAAAAAATCTTTAATATAATTTATACATATACATATATAGATATATACATGTGTGTGTGTCTATGTATATATGTTTCTAAGTATATGCTTGTAATTGGATTAGAACAATTTAGCATAACTTGTATGTGTATTTTAAATTAACTGAAAATTATTTTAATCTTATTATATTAATACAAAGAGAAATCTAATATTAGTTAACTTAATCTAGATCTGAATTTAAATATATTTTACAAATCAATCTCAGATTTTTATCTACGATTTTGTTTTTGTAACTTTAGTTCAATCAATCAATGTTAGATATTGTCAATTCAACCTTTATGCTAGTAAGATATGTTTTTTAATAAACAATTTATATCTATATATATGTATATTCACTAAACAATTAAATTAAGGAAATTAATACATACATACATGTATATACGTATGTATGTATGTGTATTATGGCGAATATATACATGGTAGATATAAATCCCAATATCCGCATATGTATATATTGATTTCATCACTGTTTGTCATATCATTATGTTATGGCATATATGTTTTATTAATTATTATGTATATGCATATTAGATGTAATCCATATATAAATCATTAATTATTCGACCATATATGAAAGGATATTATCTAATTATTAGATCTAAAATTAAAGGAAAGTTTTAAAAGAGAGAAATGAAAAGGTTTCCTTTTCTAAATGAAATAAAACCTTCCTTTCATTTTATTGAATTTGATTAAGTTTATTCTTTCATCTATGGTTGACCACTACCTCTTATTATTGTATATTCACATTAAATATATTTAATTAGTTGGATTAATTAAATGAAGCAAAACATTCAGATTTAATTAAAACAATTAGATTGGATATATTAAATATTAGATTTCATAGCCTACTAAGATCCAATTAGGGAATAGTTTTGAAATTTACCCATTTCATTCGTTGCTACACGAGATGGGTTCCATCCAATTAAGCCTACATCCACTTCTTAATTTATTGCTTTCTTGATTATAGTTCATCCTAATTGTCATTTACAATTAATCTCCATAGAGTTTTTATTATATTTGAAGAGATAGAGAAACATTGGAGTTCTCTGGATATTGGTAACTTCTTAGGGTAGATATTGAAGTTGAATTTTGTTGTGTGGAAGAGTCTCTTTCTTCCTCAAATACTTGATTATTTAGAGGTTTATCTAGTTTTGACAGTCGTAATTGTATCTTCTGTTTTGGATTTGAATTAGAGCCAAAATATGCAAATATTGACTGGGCTAATTTTTGAAATAGGGTCGAATATCACTGAGTTAAGGGGTCAAAATTCGACTAGGTTTGGTATGGAGGAGCTCGAGTTCGAGTGGTCGAAATTGCATTCAAGCTTTGGGTGAGACTTCGGAGTTATCTTTGAATTGAACATATTGGTGTTCTAGGTCATGCTTCTGGTCAATTTTTGGACTACTCTGGTCAAATTCGAGCATTGAGGGCATGATCGAGTTTTAAATAATTTGCACATGAGAGTGGTCAAAAGTTGTCTTAAGCTCTTTGGGCTCCAAATGTGCTATATGATTGTAAATATATAATAGAGGGAGATGAATAAGGCACATAAATATTTTATGGATAAACAAGTTCATGAATAGGGCTTGAAGTATGTTATATGATCGTAAATATCCCCAAGAAGGAGTAAGTATTTAAATATCGATTCATTATTCATGGTTATGAACACTTTCACAACTATAGTTGATAAAATACTTCTCCTAATGATTTTCTATTAATATATATTTAATGATATAAACATTACTTATATCTAATATTAAAAGTATAATAGAAAAATAAAACCCAGAAGCCTACATCATTACATACAAGATTCTATATAAGAGTTATGTTATATAATCAAATTACACAATTGTCCATATGGAATTAATCTCCTACATGCACTTGGGGCCAATTATTGTGCCTCATACACATACCATCAATTAATCTATCTAAATTAGACTAAGAAAGGGCCTTAGTGAATGGACCTGAGATATTATTATTTTTATCTGCTTTCTGATTATACTTCCATTGTACTGATAAACTCTTTTATTACGTGTTAATTATGGAGAACATCTCGACCTCTTATCAAGCTGTCAATTCCTACTACAATCTATGTTGCACCATTCTTATCACAATATGTTATTGGATTCTCAATGGAGAAAACCAACACTAGCTCTCTTATAAATTTGTGCACATCTACTACTTTCATCGTGGCACGATTCAAGGCAATGTACTTAGCCTTTGTATTTGAATCTTCCACAATCTTTCATTTGGAACATTTCCAAATTAAAGCTCCTTAATAAAGGGTGAACATGAATATAAGATTGACTTACTATACTCGTTGTCACTTATGAAGTTCGAGTCTGAACCTTTCTTCATAAGAAGTTCGTTGTTTCTATCAGCAATTCTCTATTATATCATAAATTCTCGAGAATACTCTTCACTACCATTCAACAACTTTACCTTGGATATGATATTTGCGTAATACACTAAGTATATTAATTAGGAAAATCCTAACATCTTCTTATACAAAGCATAAAGGACCTCCGTTTCAAATCCTTCATTAAGAAATAAACAACCAATCTTTAATTGATTTTAACACGGGTACACTGTTAACAATCAGCAGCTTGTTGTTGACATATAGTGTTAGAAAGGATTTTGTACCTTTAATTTTCTTTCTTGTAGACACACGCTTCCTTTGCATTTTAATTGAAAACAAACTATTTAGTTTCTCTATAAAAATAATTGCTCAACCTCTAGATGGTTGTTGGACACCATTATTGTATCATCTCTTAGATCATATCCAAAATTTTGCAAGTTATGTTATCACTCTTATTGACTTTGAAACATTTTGGCTACTGTGTGTAATTAGTCTCCTCTAAATCATCATTTAGAAGTTTTGCTTCAACATCAATATGCTAAAACTAAATGTTAAATTGTTCAATAAATTTTGAGTAGAATCTGAATGAACTTAAGAAAGTTGATTAGAGAAACCAATCTGCTAATTTCCATATTTGAAATCGACGTTGTCATTTCCATCTACCTTGCCTTTTACATTCCAACTGCATTGATCTTCATTCTGAAGATTCACTTGCAACCGACAGATCAAATCCTTTCAGGTAAGATTATGAAAATCAAATTTTGTTATTGTACTTGGAATCCATTTCAGATTTAGAGCATCATGTCATGTAGCAAAGTTTATACTCTCCATGGCCATTCGACAACTGAGGGGAGTTTCATTACTAACATTTGATTTTCTCGACATTAATAATAAACTCATAGTTTCTCTTAAATTTCTGATAATTCTAATTAGACATTCTCGTGAGCTATGTTTGATTTAGAATCGGTTAAATTTACTTTGTCTTTGTAATAAGTTTTATGTTAGAATTTGAATCGTATTCAAATCTGCCGCACTACCATTAATTTCTATAGAAATAAATTCCTTCGTGGTGGAGGTTGTGTTTCTTGAAACAACTATATGTTTCTTGATTTGTTGGACCAAGAATTCAAAACATTTTATGAACTTCCTATAGACTTATATGAAATAGATCTAGTTTTAAGTTTATGAAACTTACGTTCATAACATAAATTAGACAACCACATGTTTTAAACTATTTAAGATTGGAGTTCCTTCCCAATTTATATCTTATATGAATTCGTAAACTCTGCTTTAGAAAAAAAATCAAATTTAACATATATGCTTACTCTTAAGTACATATTCTTATAGAAAGAAGTAAGTCAACTTTACTAATTATTAATCGCACTTTGTCCAACGCAGTCAAATTACCCCTTTCAGTACATCAATATGTAGCATAAGGAGAAGTGACTTTGAGAATGAATTTTATTCGCTTTTAAGTACTATTGAAACTGTTATCCAAGATAACTCACATATCCGATCAAATCAAATTGTTTTATTTTCTTTGCATGTTATATTTTATACTTCTATTTTATATTTTATAAACTTATCATAGATACCTGACTTGTGTGTCAAAAACGTATGTTTATATATGAGATTGGTAAATTTAAAGAAGTAAGTGGATCCGCTTTTGGCATCATTAGACCTTGGATTGCATACTTCTGTATGTATTAATCCAAAAGGTCATTAACTACTTTTTTGTTCCCACTTATTAAGTGCTTTGACCATAATCATTTGACATACAATTCAAAAGTACCATATGGTTCACAATCATATGGTTATAGAATTATTTTCTAAAGATACGAATTAGCCCATAATTCCAAAATTAATTGTTAAATATTTTATATTTTTTTCTGTATTTTCTATAGCTAATAAACCACTATTGTTATGAGAACAAATTCCACCGCCGTAATGCCAAAAACAAATTTATTTTATATCGAATACTCACAATACTAATATTTAAATAATATTGCATCTATGTTCAATCAAAACTGAAAATAGCTATTATTTCATAAATGATATTTGACATACACAAAAGAATCTTTCAAAACTCGATGCGTCCACTAAAAAGTTTCATATGGTATGCTCTCATTATTTCTGTTTTTATGTAACAGCATTTGAAATACAAAGCTTCATTCAGTCACTCACCATGGGCTATTTATTTCTTCTATAGTAACTAATTTACAGTTGAGAGTTTCAAACTAAATATCTCGAACTCGGAGAAATTAGATCTTATAAAAAACAATTTTCTATAAGAAAATTCCATCTGGAATAGAAATCATATTTCTTATTGCCAATTAACCATCTATAAATATTATAAACAATTTTGTTTACGCCGTCTCTTCATGAAGCAAAGGTAACCATTCACTCTCTTCACCTCAACCGTGCAACCTGTATAAACATTCTTAAACTTTCTCTCTTTCTTTTAGAAGTCGAGCCTTTCAAATTAGAAACACTTCACTACATGACGTCCCTGGATTTATTTATGAAAATGCATTCAGTCATCCATACATTTTAAGGATATCAAACAAGTTTCCCTTAAATAAAAAGATCAAACTGACATTTCAATGATCAAATTCTTAGGACTGTCTACAGTCCTTGATCCAGTGTTGATTCTAACACAACAAAATTCTTATTGTATTCAATCGTATTGAACACATCATCTTGCACTATGGTTTGCTTGATCATTTCAAATGAAACATTTCCATTAAGATTCATATATTATGATCTTGACTATTCACCAAACAACTTTTACATGTGATAAAATATGGATCTACTATCCATACTCTTGTATTGCTTTAGAGTTCATAGCTCATGCAAAAAAATACACAATCACAGGAGAGTTTGTACATAAGTGACCAAGAAACGAATGTTGATGTTTATATTATTCGACCCTATCATGGGTGTTGAAGCGAAAGCATTTCGAAATATTTATTGCTAAGTAAATTCTTTATTTTCCTTGTCAATTTTTTATTCATTTCACTCGATTTTAATTAACAAACAAACTTATCAATTGCATTAGTTGTTAAAATCTATCAAAGTAGACTTTAAAATATCACATATGTTTTTATACTTATTAGAATGGTTTATTATATTTTATAATAAGGCTCCCATTAAATTCTGCATTTCTCAATGACCTTAAAAGAAGCACAGGAATTTCATAAACCCCTTCAATGAGTGTTCAGACTCATTTATCTTGTTACTACAACCTTGAGGGCACTCAACAAATTATAGTCACATAAATGGTAAGAAACTCTTAGCTAATTATATTTCATATATAACTCCTAACCATACATTTACTTGCTCCTAATGATCTTTATGGCCTTGAGATTTCTCAATAAATCAAAAAGCACATTAGATACCGAAGACCCGTACATTAGATACTAAAGACCCATCATTTAGCCATAGGATTTAGGTAATTATGAGACCCTTGAGGATGTTCAGCAAAGCCACTTGATACTCTTGCCTATATACGGAAAGTATAAACATCACCATATGTACCCCATGGCTTGAGGCATTCAATAACCATAAGTATGTACAACACTCTATGTAAAGCGTTTAAGTATACGCATGTATATTTATGATTTAAAATCAAACATTGTTATATATGGGTGTATGTATTCATATATGTATGTACAGATTCAGGGCCAAGCCATAAGTATAATTGTAATAACCCATCCTTTGTAATACCTAAAAATCACTGTCTCTCATTAACGGCCGACTTTCAAATACCACAAAAGATAGATTTTTGGGGTAAATTTTGAACTTAACACTAAACCAAGACATTGCTAGGATCTCATAAAAGAATGATAGTGTATAATATACCGAATATATATGAACATAATATGATGACAATATATAAGAGACCGCATTAGCGGAAGCAACTGATAAATAAATATCAATATAAAAAGTCAGAATACATCAGCTCCCAATAACGTGGAATTGTGAGTAAATATGTGATACAATAGGTCTCATAAAAATAACAGGTCTGTCATGAACTACTAAAATATTAAGTATACTTATCTAAAATACCGATGCCACACCTCTAAAATGCTCCAGCTGAGCATCCTACTAGCGTATTCCCAAAAGTACCTAACTCCTAAACTACTAGATCGAGTACCCGAGAGTTGTCATAACATAAACAGACAAAGAAAAAACACGACTCAGACTTAAAGCCCGGTGTGAGGGAAAACTATCTCAAAATAATAGGAAATCATACCATAACACACTCTTCTCCCGCCATCGACGAGTCAACACAACTAATATAATGTAACTGCTATGTAACAATATAAAAGTGTATGGGTAATAAAAGTGTCATAATATAAGTCCACACCATGCTACATGCAATGATAATATGAATTAACTAGTATAGCACAAACATAACATAACGATGTGCCAAAATGAGAATATCCACCGCCGTCCTATACTGAACGAAATATAAATGGAGCAACTATACCTTATGAAGCCTTTGGATTTACATACATTCTTACCCTCGAGAGTCCGCAAATGGAACTAAGCATTCCAATACGATCTGTTTGTTGTACAGGTTCCCCCATACAGACCTAGGTCGCTCTCCTGGCAACTATGAATGCCACTGCAGCATCTATATCTACGCTACCGCTACTAGGTACAAGTACCCCTTAAGTGCCACTTTGAACCCTCCCAAAGGCTTGGTCCGAAATCGTACAACAAAGTCTTAACGATGCATAGCACCGGAACCACACCATGACCTGAATCTAGTCGCTTGCTCCATGATTCCTTCGTTGTGAACTTGCTTTCACCCCTATGTATCATTCTTGCACAATAGCATTTTGAACCATGGAATCTATGCTAATGTCAATGTTATACCCCATAAATTTTAGAAACTAATATAAAGAGTACTTTAGTAATTTTAACTAATATGGGAAAAATCGTAATTTTACAAATATTGGAATTGGGCGACCAGACTAGTACTAGTGTAAAGCTCATTTTTCTGGTCAGAATAACCTATTTTTTTTTGCTCAGATCAGAGTTCGTATGAAGGAGTTATGCGGGTTTTAAGTTGTGAGTTTTCGAATTGTTTAAACGAGCCTAATCCTGTTAGCCTGAAGCGACAATTCAGACTATTATATATTGAGCTGAGAAGGATTTGAATTCCCATTTCTCAATCATTCCGATTCTCCATTCCTCTCTCAATCTAAATGAAAACTTACAAAATTATATGTCAGATCGAAAAGCACAGCGAGGGTTACACGAAGATATCAATCCTTTGCAGATTCGAAAATCTTAGAAGGACTACAATTCTGGATAGCGAAGGTTTTGGGGGAAATAGACAGATTAAAGGGCTTTGCAATGCAATTCGATAAGTGGAAATCATTAACGAAGATATATTGTTGCACGAAAGTAGTATAAATTGTACGATTACTATTTAGGTTAATTAAATAGTTAATTCAGGAAATATAGATTAGGAATTTGCCACTGAAATGATTAAGGAGATTAATGATGTTAATAATAATCAAATTTGGGTTAGGTTTGATTTAGTCGTTATTTAAATGGATATTATATATAATGATTTGAATATAGGAATTAAGAAATGATTATGAATACGATGATGAAATGTGATATATAAAGGGTTAAGATAGTGGAATATGATGTCTAAGAGAGGTACGAAAGCGCTAAATAGTAGTCGATGAAGTTGAGATGAATTGGGAAAAAAATAATCAAAATTTGGAATTGTGAAAACTGAAATCGATGTCCATCGGTCCACCCATGGCCTCAACGGGTCCACTTGTGGTCATTTAGTTTGTCAGCTTAAACCTAGATTAGGGCCGGAGCAATTTTACTCTAGCCAGACCTATACGAAATAGATGTTAAGTAACAATTGGTTCTTTTGTGATGTTTGAGAGTGTTTAACATGTAGATACATACTCCATTGACTGTACATTTTGACAAGTGGTTAAATCATGTGTAAAGGAGTTGGGCTTTGTTTACCTATCCTATACATATATATGTGTTAGACTATGTTTATCTGATAGTATTATATCTTTAACTATATCCTAGGGCCGATCTTCGTTTAACTAACTCTTATGTGTATTGCTGCGTTACTCCCTGTTTAACTAACTCTCTCATTTATCGTTGGGTTAGTCTGTGTTTAATCAACTCTATTCTGTTCCTTTATTGTGTGTAGACAAACTAGTCTATGTTCAACTAACTCTATTCTGTTTTGTCCATTGCATGTTGACAAGTTAGTCCATATTTAACAAACTCTAGTATACGTTAAATTTTAATAAATGTAAAATAACGGTCATCATATTATGTTTATTATGATGGACTAACTTTGTGAATGCATGTCGAGGTAAGAAAGTATTGGTTTTCATATGATGTTTATGAAATTGTGTACCGGTATATACTTGATAATATTTCTACTCACCAGACATGTGTGTCTGACCCCTTCCTCATACACTATAGGTAAGTGAAGTAATCGTGATGGTGTGGTGTTTGAAGATGGAGACTATGGAGATGATTACATATGTTGTTCGGTGTTTATATATACTGTATATATTTTGTGTGATACTTTATGTATATATAAAGACTACATGTATCTTACAATATATGTAAATAAGATTTGTTTATTTTATCTATATTATATTTTGATCGATTCCACTGTGAGATTCTGAAAGATATAGTTAGTTAGTTCAACTCTCTATTTACCATTAGTTTTTTTAAAAGTTTGACTTTTCCATTCTATGATGATTTTATGGCTGTGAAAAGTCGGGTTGTTACAATTAATCTACATGTTTACCAGATCTCGTACCGATCGCTACCGTCACGTGCTTGCACATCTGCCTGAGTTTGGAACTGACTCCTTGTCATCATGTGCTCCTTCCAATCATACATGCTCTTCGCACATGATCGTCAAACTAATCATGTCCCGATCTCGTATTCGATTGGCTCTCGATCGCTATCTCGATCTCCTACTAATTCCGTGTAGGAATAGTTTGTGCCTTGCACTCTTTGCCTCGATCGCTTCCTCAACCGTTTGCCTAAATGACTTGTTGATCGTCACTGGCCACTTTTTCACTCTTTATATTTACATATGAATCCCGAGCCTCGACTTGCATTTCACCTTCCCGAGTAGCCCGAAGTTTACCTGAAGTCATGTCGAAGTCTCATGTCGCATTTCATCTAGATCCAAGAGGAAAAACCCCGTTTAATTGGCAACTAACCTAGGCTTTACTTCCCATGATCATGCACCACCGATGCAATGGTGGTCTACCATCAGTCCACTGGTGGTAGCCTATCCCAAGTAATAAAGCCTGGGCAGGTGCCACCTGATCTCTACAGCCTCGCGTGTCGATTCCTTTGTTGCTTTGCTCGATGAGCCGCCTTGCTTCCTAAGCGTACCTTCACTCCATCGGACCTCCTCCGGAGTTCATTAGTTGTTTTATTAAGGTGATTTCTTATGTGTTTGAAATAAAATTTTGACACGAAATCTTCTCTTTGCATGCATAGAGTTCAACGGGCGACTTAAGCGACCTAGCGCCTACTAATCACACCAAAACACACTCAACTGGCCATCTAGCATCACATGATGCCTACACGTGCAAGCACAGTCATTCGTGCATATTTACAAATGCATACACAAGCACACTTCACAACACAAATCATGTTTCAGACTTCACGAGAGCGATTGCTCGACCCGGTGCACTCTTACACAACTTAGCGCATACAACAGCCTTTATGGCTACGTGAAATGCCTACAATGCACTTGTACACAACAATATATAAATATATTCAAACAATTATAGACATATAAAAACGAACAAACATGCACAACAATTCTAACTATAATACACAAATTTCGTTTTGGTTGTTATATATCTTCATACACGTATACATATACTTACCCATGTATATATACATATACATATACATATACATATACGTATACGTATACGTATACGTATATTTAAACAAGTAACTCATTTATTACTTAATCAAATCTTACTTTTATTTACAAAATATTTTTAATAAAAGTCTAATATGATTTCAAACTATTTTGTAAAATCTTACAACTATTTTATAAATTATATTATTAGTTTGTTAATCATTTTTATGCCTCTAAATACTTAATTACCTCATTAAAATTTAGTATGCATCATTTTTTTATTTTATAAAATATCACATCATTTTATAAAATAACCCTTTTACTTATAAAATCATTTCTTTACTTAAATAATACTCATAGGTAGCCATTCATTAATAAACATTATTTGTTTACTTTTAAATTATTCATAAGTACTAATTAAGCTTCCTTAACCCTTAACCATTCAATAATAAGTATAGAGTTCAAAACTCACTTAATTAGCTTACAACTTTACTAAAATCATTCAAATTAGTTCTATTATTACCAACTAAAGACATGCACTTAATTATGTCATCTAATTAGTCTCTAATCCATTGCAATATCATATATAACCATTCAGTTAGCCCGAAACCCATTTCTTAACTTACTAACTATTTCAAAAATAGTAATTAAGGTCTTAAAATAATGAGTTAATATAAGCATATTTATAACATGAATACAAGCCTAAATCATCACATAACATCCTCTAAATCATTACACATAACTCCATAATCACATAAACTCAAATATATGAAGTATAACATGTAAAAATAGTTAGAAAATAATCCCATTCACCTTCTTTTTCACCAAATCATGCTCTAATCCCCAAAACCAAAATTTTTCTCCCTTGAAATCTTGAAAGAAGATCCAAACTTCGATTCAAGCTAATTGCTTGATGGGTTATGTATGGAATTGGATGAGAGGAATTATAGTGATTGTGTTTAAATTTGGGAATTTTCTATGAAGGGATCAGAGTAGATTTAGGGTTTAGCTTAATGTAAAATTAGGAAAGCGATTAGCAAAATGAAATGAAAAGTAACGTGGAATGGAAATGAGTTGAAAAGTAAGCTAACTTATAAGCTAGCTTATGGGGCCTTATCCCAAATTCAATTTACATTCATTTCTAGAAATCACTATTCACTCTAAAAACTTATCGACTCCAACCATAGCCAAGTTTATACTCTTTTTTCTCGTGATGGAAAAGCAGTCTCAAATACAAGTGTCTCAAATAAAAATTCATCCGTTTTTTGAAAAACCAAGTATAATGGGCTAACAATTAAATATTTAAATTAATCATTTAAATATTCGATCATTATAATTGCAGGGTATTACGTTCTCCTCTCCTTAAAAGAATTTCATCACCCAAATTCCTATGAGTACGAGAAAGTAACATCGCTGACCAAAATTGTTGAATCTTAACTTTAGAAAATTTCACCAATACTTTCCTTTTTGCAATTTGCATTTGGAAACTCCCAAAATAGAATGCATCACATAACTAGGAAATATGCGACAATCTACATTATCCCACATTTCCAAAAATTCATATCTCTTTTTAAGAAAGCTTCTCACCATTTAAATGCAAATCAAAGCAAATAAGCATTTAAATAGCTATACTTCAACCCTTAAGTACTTAATTGTGCTATACAAAGAGGATTATGCACCCATACAACAACAACATAGAATTCAAACATGTATAACCTTAATGTAGTAATTGATACTACCTTAATTATACATGATAATCAATTGGAGAGTAAACTCAAATAAGTCAATATCAAAATATACCACAAACTCTAAGTCCCATCAAGAGGCAATAGACTCGTACAGATCCCATCTCTACCCCTACAGTGGGCATGGATTATATGCGGTCTATTTAGATAGCTACTGCTATCTCTCTTCGAACTAGCTTTGATAGTAAACTAAAATTAGCGCACAAGAAACCATCAAACAATAGTAAACAAAAACAAATAACAAGCAATCAACAAATAATAATAAGCATCAAGCAACGATCAATCAATAGAAAACAAAAAGTAACAATAATTAGCATACAAACTATCAAACATGCAAAAAAGTAGCAAAAATCAACAACAACCAAAATCCGCCAATAATAAAATCAAACAACATCAATCAGTAGCAAGCAAACGTGAGCAATATCAAACAACAACAACCATCAATACACAATCAATGTACAATCAATTCACAAACAACCAATCAATAGGAAAAAGCAAGCATATATGTTATCCCGCCTTTTGGCAAGGCCGAGATATCAAGGAATTGACTGAAAACCGAGGATCGCTCATCCCGAATATCGAGTACACATAGGTTCACTATGGATGTCGAGAAATTTTGTCTGAGTCCGGATCAGGCTACAATCAACAAGACATGACAAGCGAAGCCAAGAAAGCCAACGTTCAGAATTTCAAGTCAATCCGAGTTCGTATGCTCAAGTTACGATCGATGCAAATTGAAGGAAATAACCAAAATTCGTATCCATCAGAGGAGTATGCCTTGTTCGTATCGATCAGCCAATCTTCTATTCGTATTGATCAGCTAATCTCCTGTTCGTATCGATCAACTACTCTCTCATTCGAAACGATCAGCCACTCCTTTGTTCGTGTCCATTAGGCAACTGTTGTTCGTATCCATCGAACAATTAGGAAGGGACCCTCTTTGTATCGATCTGGTTCATTTCCGTCAGACACACATGATTACCTATCGATCATGAGAGTGCCATTTCATATCCATCGAAGGCAACGTTCTTCGTATCCATCTGCTTCGAATCCATGAAAACTCACCATTTCATATTGGTCCACTTACCCGCCTATCTTCGTATCGATCGGCCAATGATCGATGCAAACTGTACGTGAAGGATCGATGCGAAGTGCTCATGGGGCATCGATGCAAATGACGTCATTTTGATCGATACGAGACAGACCCAAACTATCGATACGAAAGCGTTGTCAATACCGGTACGAAGAATGGTTCCAGGTCGATACGAACGTTGCCTAAATTCAAGGGAAACTCGATCAACTCGGCATAAAAAGTGGATCGATCCAAAGAGTGCGCGCCATGTCATCACCTAGGCACGTGCAACCATCGATTCGAATAGATCGATTCGAAACCATCGATTCGAACCAAACAGCCTACCGAAGAACACCAACTCGTATCGATCATATCTCGCAATCCATAAGTCCAAATGCTATGAAATTTTCTCAGGAGCTTACGTACAAGCTAAAGAATGTTCACACCAAGTTTCAACTCCATTGGAAATTTTTTTGATCAATACGAATTACGTTCGTATCGATCACGGATCGGGCCGAAACTTCAAGGGATCGATCGTGTGGGCCCACCCACATGCCAGAAGAAGTCTCTCGAGATCTAAGCGAGATATTTGCATCCTACGCCTATAAATAGAGCCCCAGGGCCTACAGAAAAAGGATCTTTTGACACTCCAACGCCCAGACTCTGCCGGATTCGATTTCATACTCCATTACTGCTGTTGTATTCGAATTTAACAACTTTAATTCGCTGTAACCTACTGCAATCAATTGTAATCATTCAGAGGATATCAATAAAGTCTTCAAACTTCATAGTGGACGTAGGCAATACGCCGAACCACTCTTAATTGTTGTGTGTCTGTGCATTTACATATCATTTTTTGGGGGTTTCTGTTAGATAATCCACATTTTACATTTCTATTCTTTATTTTTATCTCTTCAAAAACTTCCGAAGAGTGTCGTGCCCATTTTTGGTACAAACACTTTGGTGCTTTCACTGAGAAAAAACCAGTTTTTCTCCTGCTCTATGGATCTGCTATCGATACCGGATTGCATAAATCCAAGAAGAAGATCCAAATCTCAAGCCTAAAAGCCCTTCCATCCTATTCAGATTTGCATCAGATCTAGGAAAGGACTTCGTCAATTCGTCATGGTGAGTACATGAACTGCTTCTACAGCTACTGATTAGGAAGGACTGGATAGACAGAATCCCGTACAACTGCCACCATCCAACCAGAATGTTGCCGGACCATCGGATCCGACCGGACCTGTTACCAAGGAAGAACTCCAAATACTTATGCAAGAGCTAACCCAGAGTCATCAACAACTTACTCAGCAACTCCGTGCTAACACGGAACTGACCAACCAGCTACAGCGTCAACAGCGAAGGAGATCTAGAAGTGATCAAGCTTCCTACTCTTCCACCGAGAGTTCAGCCTCATCCGATGATCATCACCGATCTACACGCCCACGGCTGGACGTAAGCTACACTCAGGCCACATGACACCAACTTGCCCTAAATCTTGGACAACCCAAGACTGGACCATCCACCAGTCATCAGACCGGACCCTCCTCCCGACGGGGTACCGTTCCTTACCATGTCACAAGCAAACCGCTACCACCACCACTACCGAACAAGGGGTTGATGCTAGAAATCAAGCAGATCCGCATCGTCACCGACGAGAACACACTCCCAAACCTTATGTCCCTGAAAATCTTGAACTAAGGAGGCGAGACACGGACTGTCGACCGCGTCCGGTCCAGTCTCGCATTGTGAAACCCAACCACACCTTGGCACAACATGCTCCAAATATCCAAATGCTAGATATACCGATGATGATTCGTCAGATGATCCGTGAAAGTTAGGGTCTCACTAATGATGATTGGGGGATTTCCCGGAGTCATACCCCTTTCACTGATGACATATTATATGCTGAACCACCTCGGCGATTCAGGATGCCAACTTTGCTAGTCTATGAAGGAAGTTCTGATCCCAATCAACATATCCTAAAATAAAAATGGCTGATGAATGCTGCGAGGGCTGATGATGCAGTGAAATGCCGTAGTTTTCCCACTTCCTTGGGGGGCATTGCTACTATGTGGTTTACTCGTTTGCCGCCATGATCCATTTCTAATTTCGACCAAATGGCCACCAAGTTTGTTGAACAATTCCGTATGCACGTAGCGAGACCTAAAGATGTTAATACTTTGTCTAGTGTCACTCAAGCTCCCGGAGAGACACTCAGACGTTATTTGGAGCGATTTCATGATGCGTGTGCAGAAATAAGCAATCCCAATGACAACTCTATCCTGATGGCATTAACTAAGGGGATTGATCCTGATTTCGAGTTCGGAAATTGGTTAGTTAGGAAGCCACCTGCGTCACTGGACCGTTTCTATTTCAAGGCAGCCCAATTCTTGAGAAGGGAGGATGCGAAATAGTGTAGGAAGCAGGATGACACAGGGCCCAGCATAGAAGGAATTCAAAGTAACATTGCGGTTAAACAATCCGGGGAGAGTTCCGGGAAAGTTCAGTTGAATATAAAAAACAAACAGAACCAGCAGAGAGACAGTGGAAATCAAGGTAAAAAACGAGATCAAAATCGTGGTCCACGACGTAGAGCTCCCATGTTCGACAATTATACTCCATTGAATACGTCGCTGGAAAATGTGTATTTGCAGACCTACAATACCGTTCAGTACAAGAAGCCTGCTCCGAAGCCATCATCAGAGAGACAAATCCAAACAGGGAAATTTTGTAGATTTTATGAAAGTTATGGCCATAACACAAATGAGTGTCATCATTTACAAGACCTCATTGAAAAGTTGATCCGCGAGAGGAAGTTAGATCAGTTTGTGTGGGCGCCGCAGTCAGGAGGTGCGGGCCCATCGACTCAGAATCGTGCACCAAATCAGGAAAGGCAGGAGGAACCCGCTCGTGCCGGTGGGAGATTGGTTATTAATACAATAAGTTGTGGTCCCCATCCAGCAGACCGAAGCTGGAAGGAAATGGAGTCGTATGCCAGCTCTATTAGGCATGCGAACTTCGAGTGTTGTACTAGTTTTGATGAAGGGGCTCCGACCAAACAACAGAAGACGATGACTGATGACATCGTATTCAGAAACAGAGATGCTGATAAAGTCGAAGCCCCCACTATCGATCCACTGGTCATCTCAGCTCAAGTAGGTCCAGCTTGGATGAAAAGGATTTTGGTTGACAGTGGAAGCTCAGTGAATATTCTTTTTAAACGAGCTTACGATCAGATGAGGATGGAGGCTAAAGATTTAAAGCCTTGCCAATCTCGAATCCATGGTTTCAATGGGAGCGCTACTATACCCACTGGAGTAGTGGAACTACCAGTGGAGTTGGGGATTGGAGAATGCCGGAGAGTCCGGATATTGCAGTTTGTTGTGTTGGACATAGACTCCCCTTATAATGCTTTCCTGGGTCGACCGACCCTCGCTGAATTCAGGGCAGCTATTGCCCCGTGGTGTTTGACTATGAAGTTTCCCACTGATCATGGAGTGGGAGTCATTCAAGGAGATTAGGCTTTTGGGAGAGCCTGTTACGTTGCCGAGCTGCGCGAGGCGCGGCGAAAGGAGAAAGGAAAGGGCGTAGAGGAATCTCTCTGCGTCTGTTTTGTTGATAATTGACAATTAATGCCTGGGCCTAGGTCCAGGCACCCCAGCCAATTCCATAGGGATCTTGACCCAAGGGAAACTGAAGATGGAGGAGAATCTAAAGAAAGTCAAGCTTCCCCGGCCGAACTGACGATCGATGTCCCAATTGACGATGATGATGATTCAAAGATGATAATGATTGGATCTCAGCTAAGCCAGCAGACTCAAGAGGAATTGGTTGCGAACCTTGACGTATTCGTCTGGACGCATTCTGATATGTGTGGGATCTCGCCGGACATCGCGAGCCACACTTTGAATATTGACCCGCGGCATGTCCCGGTCAAACAGAAAAGGCATGGTATGGATCCAAAGAGATCTACCGCCCTTAAAGAAGAGGTAGAAAAGCTTAAAACGAATGGGTTCATTCGGAATGCATTATATCCCGAGTTGGTGTCGAATCACGTGCTTGTCCGAAAATAAAACGGAAAATGGAGAACATGTGCCAATTACTCCGATCTGAATAAAGCATGTCCTAAAGACAGTTTCCCGCTTCCCAGAATTGATCAGCTCGTAGACTCAACAGCTGGACATGAACTCTTATCCTTCATGGATGCGTATACTGGCTACAATCAAATACCGATGCATTTACCTGATCAGGAGCATACCAGCTTCGTAACCAATCTGGGACTTTATTGTTACAAGGTTATGCCATTCGGACTCAAGAATGTCGAGGCTACTTATCAACAATTGGTCAATCAGATGTTCACCAATCAAATCGGGAAAACCATGGAAGTATATGTAGACGACATGCTTGTAAAGTCATGATTTCCACTGACCATATTAAGGACCTGGAATCAATGTTCAACATACTTCGAGAATACAGAATAAAGCTCAACCCACTGAAATGTCACTTTGGAGTTACATCCAGAAAATTCCTTGGGTTTATCATCAATGCCCGAGGAATCAAAGCTAATCCTGAAAAGATCTGGGCAATCAGAAACCTTGAAACTTCGAAAACTATAAAGCAAGTCCAAAGTCTCAATGGGAAAGTAGCGGCACTGAGTAGGTTTATTTCAAAGTCCACTGACAAATGCATTCCCTTCTTCAATCTGATCCGAAAAGGAAAATGAAACTTTGAATGGACCACGGAGTGTGAGGGCGCTTTCCAAGCATTAATTCAGCATCTATCCACACCACCTATCCTGTCAAAACCTATTGATCACGAGAAGTTGTACGTTTACTTAGCGGTCGCAGAAAATGCAATCAGTGCTGCCCTAATTCGGGAGGAAGACCGAATACAAAAGCCGGTCTATTACATAAGCAAACGATTAACTGGAGCTGAGAGAAATTATCCAAAGCTAGAAAAGTTGGCTTACTGCCTTGTTATTGCCTCAAGGAAGCTCCGTCCATATTTCCAGGCCCATCCAATTATTGTTTACACCGACCAGCCGTTATGACAGGTCCTTACGCGGCCTGAGACGTCTGGTAGGTTACTCAAGTGGAATATCGAACCGAGCCATTTTGATGTAACTTATACTCCGAGGCGAGCTATTCAAGGACAAGTCCTAGCGGATTTCATAGTCGAATTTACTATCCCAGAGGACTTGCCCAAAACCAGTGAATCTCCCAAATACGTTTGGAAGCTGTACACCAATGGTGCATCAAATGACCGGTGCTCGGGCGCTGGGGTTGTACGTGAAACCCCCGAAGGCCGATCTATATGCTACGCTTTAAAGTTCGATTTTCATGCAACCAATAATGAAGCTGAATATGAAGCCTTCTTAGCTAGATTGAAACTTGCTAGAGATTTGAGAATTATCGCTGTGGAAATTTATTGCGATTCATAATTAGTTGTGTGTCAAGTTCGGGGAGAATATCAAGCGAGAGATTGAAGGCTGGCTGCTTACTTAACTTGGGTTCAGGAAATACTGAATCAATTTGATTATTATGCCATTTATTGTATACCTCGAGAATGCAATCAGAAAGCCGATTCATTGGCAAAGTTAGCCAGCACGGGTGAAGTGCAGCAAATGGGACTCGTTCCCGTAGAGACGTTATCTTCTCCAAGTATTGACCGGGCAGAAGCAGATTGGATATGTGAAGTCGTTCCCGATAAGGAGTCGTGGATGACTCCATTCAGAAATTACCTTGAGCATGGAATCCTGTCGGAGTGTAGGAGTGAAAAAAGACAAGTCCTTCGGAAGGCTTCACGATTCACCATCCAGAATGGAGTTATTTACAGAGGAGGGTACTATGTTCCTTTACTCCGGTGTATCGCTCACGATGAAATTAAACGAGTATTACACGATGTACACGAGGGAGAATGTGGCGATCACACCGGGGGGCAAGCACTTGCCAAGAAAGTACTTCGATACAGATATTTTTGACCGACTGTAAATCGCGATGCGTTGGATTATGCCAAGAAATATGATAAATGTCAAAAGCATGCTCGAATTCCTTGAGCCCCACCTACCGAGATAACTTAAATGGTCAGCCCATGGCCATTTGCAATATGGGGCATCGACATCATGGTTCTCTACCTCTGGCAAAAGGTGGTGCGAAGTATGCCATCGTCGCAGTTGATTACTTTACAAAGTGGGCTGAAGCTGAACCTCTTGCTACCATAACGACGAAAAAAGTGATCAACTTTGTAGTCCGCAACATTATCTGTCGATTCGGTCTTCCATACACCATTATCACTGATAACGGAACCCAATTTGATAGTGTTGAATTTAAAGATTTCTGCAAACGGTTTCGCATTCAAAAGAAATTCTCTGCAGTTGCACACCCTCAAGCAAACGGACAGGTTGAATCAGTCAATAAGGTTATAAAGTCCATTCTAAAGAAACGACTGGAAAAGGTCGGGGGCAAATGGGTCGATGAAATTCCTATGGCTTTATGGGCTTACCGAACAACCCACAAGTCCGCGACCGGTCACACTCCATTCTCTCTCTCTTATGGTTCAGAAGTTGTTATTCCAGTCGAGCTAGAAGTACCTTCTTATCGTGTGACATACTATGATCCGAAGACAAATGCTATATTACTTGCTGAATCTCTCGATTTACTAGATGAGAAACGTGAAGAGGCTGATTTGAGGGCAGCCGCGTATCGAAGTCGAGTCGCCCGATTGTACAACGCCAAGGTCCGCCTGCGAACCTTTGAACTCGGCGATCTCTTCCTAAAAAGAATCTATTCAGTTCCTTCGCATATGAAGCCAACATGGGAAGGGCCATATGTTATTGAACGAAAGCTCGGAGATGGTGCATTCAAATTATCGACCGTTGACGGTCTTACTCTACCAAGGGCCTGAACAGCGAGAGTCTTCGTCGCTACTACACATAACAGGCTATGTTTATTCATTTAGTTTATTTTTCATTTACAATTTGTTTCTGCATTTCGAAATTAGAAGTTGTAATAAGGCAACTGACTTTGCCATATTTTCTTATTTCAGCAATAAAATGCAATCTCTTCGAGCCAGAGCTGTGATTTACTTGAAATACTTCATATGATCATCACCATGCATGGAGAGCTAAGTTCCACCATACGATGGGATTTATTCAAATAGGGAGTGACTGTGATGCAACCGGTCACTCGCTAAGTGAAACCCGAGCTCGGGGACAAGCCATCACACCAAAGTCAAAAAAGGATTGATACACGACAACCCTTCACTTAACTCCAGATTTCCAAAGTGCGAACTGGAGTATAAACTTACAAATACGAAGAGGGTGGATCCGTCCATCTAATGACTTTGTCTGTATCTGAACCAAGTTTGAGGAGGGTGGACCCGTCTATCTAATGACCTCGCTTGTTAACTCGGGGTGGATGTGATCCGACCATCCACGATCCTGATACACCTTTCGTTCCCAGAGTGCAAGCGAAATCCAAAAACATGCAACAGATGTGACTGACCGTCTGTTTATCGACTTCGGATTCCCAGAGTGCGAAACGGAGTATAACTTCAACTCCAGATTCCTAGAGTGCGAAATGGAGTATAAACTTCAACTCTGGATTCCCAGAGTGCGAAACAGAGTATAAACATAAACCAACTTCAAAATTCCTAGAGTGCGAAATGGAGTATAAACCTCAACTCCAAATTCTCAAAGTGCGAATTAGAGTACAAACATCGACTCCGGATTCCCAGAATGCGAACTGGAGTATAAACACCAACTCCAAACTCCTAAAGTGCGAGTCGGAGTATAAATGTCAACTCCAAGTCCCTAGAGCGCGGACAGATAATTAAAACTTAAAACGGCGTAACCAACCGCCATCAAACAAATGAAAATCCCTGGAGTGCGGATATGATCATCGATAATCAAACAAGTGTGGTTGAACCACTCAATCTCCATTTGTCTCAAACATTCATTTAGTGGCACTAAACTCAGCATGTTATAAGTGAGATGCAATCGCTGGCTGATGTTCTACAACTCATCCCCAAGACTGGGGGCAGAACATAAGTGTCGACCATTGACTGAAGCAGTGCGACGTCAAAATTCAACTCACTTCCCGGTCATGAATCGTGTCCACAATTTTCGGACCTGGCGAATAAAAACAAACTTGACTCGGAAGCTGAAACTTCACAAGTGCACTTCAAATATTGAAACACTTAAGCAAATACATAATAACTGAGAAGAAGCCAAAAAAGAAAAGTTTCATTTCTACTATTTGTGAAAGAAATTCATGTACAAGTTCATTCCAAAAAATTCCTACTAGCAAGGGCCGAACCCGCATCTATACACGGCCCATGAAAGGAAAACCAAAAATAAATCCCTATCTACTCAGAGCAAAGTAAAGAGGCCTATCTATTTCTTCTTCTCTCTCGGCTTCTTCCTCGGTGTAGCCCCGCTGGAGCCGCCACTAACTTTCCTCTTTGAGCCTTTACTTTTCAGTGGTCGGTTTCCAAGCGGGGGCATGATCTCGATGTCCTCCTCCGAGCTCGAATGTATAGGGATGCTTCCTACGAGCGGAGTCAGAGGAACAAGGTCAATTATGGAAGGAGGAATAGGCTCACTAGCATCAGTAACTATACCACCAGGTGATATCATTCTAAGCGAAGCTGGACCAGGTGCCGCCATTCCACCACCAAAACTACCACCAAAAGCCGCTGCTTCCATTTCGGCGTCAATTTCGGCCAATATTTCCTCTTCATTAATCGCTTGGGCCTCGCTAGGAGCATTAGTGGTTGGCATTGGAGAGCCAGTGGCGGGGGCGCCTCCGCCCATGACAAATGGTAGGTCCGCAAAAGGATCGCTATGATGACAAAGGAGTTCCTCCATCATCTGCTCATCAAAAACGAGCGTGTTCCCCTGCATTTCATCAAGTGGCGCAGTTGTAGTTACGGTGGTCACTTCGGTGACAATAGCCTCCTGCGTTTGATGTGATTCTTGAGTAACAGGAAGCATGACCGGTGCAGCGTCAATCACTGGAAAAAGACAAGAGAACTGTTAGTACTTAATTCAAATGATGACTCCGACTTAAGATAGACATATAGGATGTTCAAAGTACCTTCCTCGGTTTGGCTTGTAGATAGCTGAACGGCTTCAGCAACTTGCTCTATAGCCGGAGATATTTGCGACTGATCCGGATTGTAGGCAAGGACAGCTTGGGGATCAACCGTAGGTGAGGGTTCAGGCTGGGTTGACGTAGGGATTTCTAGACTTGCATCGTGGTGTTCAACCCCTGAGCCTTCTCCTACTTCTAAATACTGGGTGCCAAGCCTTTCCTTTTCGTGCAGAATCATCTACTCATGGAGAATCTTTCGTTCATCTTCACTTAGCAAACGATTCTCAAGCTCAAACTCATCGATTGACTCACCCAGATGCATCGCCTTCTCCTCCTCCTCAACCAACTGGCCCCAGGCATGGTATAAATGTGTCGGGTAGTCGTCGAGCCAGGCTAGGCCTCTATGCCTCAGCACGTTAGCATTGTAAACGACAAGAAGATCTTCAATATCGGCATCTAATCTGGACTCGGCCGTTCGGACTTTCTCCTCGACCTTAGTCTCCACCACTCGGACCTTAGCCATGGTCGCATCCCGTTCACCCTGAAGCAAAACAGCCTGTTCGCATGCCTCCTGGGCTGCGTTATTCGCGTCGTCCCTTCCTTGGCAATGTCAGAGAATTTGGCTTTAAGCTCGTTGAGTTCCTTAATCGCCGCATCCCGTTCGGCCGTAACAGTAGTATTTCGATGGCCTATCTCTTCCACCAAGGCAACATGTGTGTGCCTCAATCTCTCCATCGCCACATTCGCCTCATCAGCTTTTTTGGTGGCCTCAATTTCAGATTTCTGGGAAGACTCGGCCTCGGTATTGAGCACTTGGATGGTTCGATCCATTTGGGAAAGTTCAGACTCCATCTTTTCAATCGCTTTGGCTCGATCAAAGTCCACCTTGGAAGCTTTTTCTGCAGCCTTCATCCACTCTCTATACTGGGCGTATATGTCATGAATGTAATCATGCATTGTATTTTCGGCTTTTGAAGGTATTCTCTTTAGGTGAGGGGGGAAGATGTAGCCGTCAAAGCAATTGTTTGGGAAATCGTTCTTAAGTTGGGCAATCTTTATTGCACCTTCCCCCGTGGGCTCGGTTATGACCTGCTCTGCAATTATGGGGGCCATAGTTTCAGCTCTCTGGCGATGAGTTTTGGGCCTAGAAATTTGAGAAAACGATCTATGTCGCGGAGGCTCTGATGGATGTGAAGCGTGAACAAGAGGAGGGGATGGGATTCTAGGAGGTGGAGAACGGGACCTAGATCGGTATCTATAGTCTTTATCCCTATCCGGCTCGTATCTTTCTTGATTGGAGTACCCACGATCGCGGTCTCTATCCGAATCTCTCCTGCGGGGCTCGTAGTAAGTAGAAGACTTTCGAGCCGAGCGAAGGCTCCCTAACATTGATCCTCTCCCGGACATCGTACCTGTAAGTGAGAAACGAGAGAAAAGTTAGTGATCTCTTGAATTGGACAATTTACGATTGTAAATTGTGTAGTGTCGTGAAGTGTATGTATGTGCAGCCCCCCGACTAACCGGAAATGTTGGCCACACTTATAGCAAGCGACTCACTCAGATCAAGAGCACTGTCAAGCTCCTCTAACCCGGTGTCATGTTGAAATGACACATAATCCAGAATCGGAATATCAGCAAGCCCTTCGAAAGGATTCTCTACTTGCGGGGGAGGAGCCTCCAAAATTCTAATTCCAGGAATAGGAAAAGACACAACCACAGATTTCACTCTCATAGATCTAGAACGCTTATGAGAAACTGCCTTGCCTTTTCTCCTTCCTTCCGAGCCCTGAAAACTGCCAGAAGGCCCAGCTATAAGTTCGTCATCAGTGGGTGTTCTCTCCAGATCAACCCCTTCGGTTATTGCAACACCGGGCGTCTTGCATTTCACCTGCTTCTTCGAGGCCACTCTTAGTGTTCCCACAGGTCTTATACTTTGGCTACGCTCGATTAACCCGACGATTCTCAAATTCCTGCTTGTCAGAACCGAGTCAATGTTCCTCTCTTCACCCGGGACTTCTTGAAAGACCCGAACTATCTCTTTGAAATACCCACCTTCAGGTCGTGAGATTGTGGCTATAAAATAAAAGAAGGATATTAGTTTTGAGAACGATTATTATTATCTTGGTAACTCTTAGGAAAGACTGCAACGCTTACGTCTATCCAACCATCGCCTAGCAAATCCAAGGGGGCATCGAACATAGAACCACTTTATTTTGAAATAACTTAGCTTGGTCCAAGACCCCGTTACTATTTGACAATTCCTAACCGCTTCCAAGAATGTGAAAGAAGGACTATCTCCCCTACTCTTGAAGTTAAAAAGATATCTAATCTCGGTTGGCATTGGTGGTCGGAAGAGATGCTCCATAAAAACAATGAAAGTGCTATTCAGCAAAGCATACCCGTTGGGATGTAACTGGGATGGGGTAATTCCAAGGAAGGACATCATTTCCCTTATATATTGATTGAATGGCGGAAGTGTTCCCGTTGTGCACGCATGTCTATTGAAAGCGGTATACCCTTCTGGCGGATAGTGCGGTCTATCGCTTGGTCTTGGTAATAGCACGTCGTCCAGTGACAAACCGTGCCTTAAACATATCTGTCCCAACATGTCTTCAGAGACATTGGACGGTACAGAATCTGGTGGATCGCAAATGAAGATAGCACCCGGTATCTCATCCGGAGCTGGATCAATAACTTCGGTCGCGATGGCCGGTATCTCGATTGTTGGAGGAGTTGAACTCTGACCTTCTTGGTGCTGTGAGCTTGAGGGTTCCATAACTAACTAACTTGTGAGAAATCATCATTAGACAATAATAACACTCGTGCTTCCCTCGGTGTGAAGTGTGTGATTGTGTGGTGCAAGTGCAGTGCTTTATGCTACTTGAAAGGATTCAATAGAGTATGAATAAACATGTAAACGACAAGACTTCGAAATTCGACTGGAGTGACCGTCATCAATGACCATCACAACCGTGCCATCCGAAAGTTAGCGATCGATCCGAGTTAAAATTCGTTATCAGAGTTAAAATTCGTTATCATTTTGTTAAGTTATAGTTCCATCGACAAGCTTCAAAAGGCAGTCAAGTATGCTATTCTACAGTTAAGTCTAGATATGCAGGAATGAAGCTTGCCGGAGTCTAGTGTCCCAAATATGCAAAAGTTTTTCAAATTCATCGAATTTCGGTTCGGAATCGATCGCCAAAGTTCGAGTTCGTATCAGTTGAGGGTGCCTCAGTTTCGTATCGATCAAGATTCGAAGCGATACATTTCGTATCGATGACGGGAGTGTATATCGTATCGATCCTGTTCGAATTGATATGTTTCGTATCGATCATAAGGGCATGTTTCGAATCGATCACCAGAAGAGTTCGCTTGCATCGATCCGAAAAGTTCGACTTCGTATCGATCGGGGGCTTGTGAAGTTCGTATCGATGCGAATGTACTCCCCAAGTCGCTACGAAGACACATTTTCTCCTTCCTTTCATCGATTCGAAACTGAGACTTGGCTACCATCCATTCTTCATCTTCTCCAAAATAACTCAGACACCATCTTCTTCCTCCTCGACCTTATGTCGACCACCTCTTTCTGACCATTCGCGGCCACCACTTCACCAGGGTCGGCCGCGAAGACGAACGGGATGGCAAGGAATCGAGTCTCGTCGTTCTTGCGATCAAACTGTTCAATCAATTACCTCTATCAAGGTGTAGGTTCGAGAGTTTAAAGTGCTGTATTGATTTGGAGACGAAGGAGATTTCTAATTCTCGGTCTTCCTATCGATGCGAAAGCAGAAGGTGATAAAAAAGGCAGAAAATAAAAAATGACTAAGTCCACAGTATTTATATGGACCCGAGTGCAGAGGGAAAAAACATTTTGCCTCCCAGTCATCTTGACCGATTCTAACCGGTTCCACCCTAGAGCGATACGAATTGGCTATTTGAACCCAACGGCTCAGATTTCATCGATACGAAGTATGCAATGAAGGATCCCCTGAGTCAACAGATTTCATCGATACGAAGCGCCTATCCATATCCATTGTTTTTAGCTCCATATAGGTGCATCGATACAAACTATGCTGTTCGTATCCATCACGATGCAACCCATGATTGCACATAACGATCGATACGAATAGACCCTAAGAGATCAGCTACCCTATTTGTATCCATCATGGGTCAATCGATACAAAATCATAATTTAAAACCCACTGAAATGGAGCCCACCGAAGCTCATATCTATCGATGCGAATGTCTATTTCGTATCCAACATTATGAATCACATCGATACGACAACTGCCTTTCAACCTTCTACATCGATCCAGGAGAGGATCGATACAAAGGGACATTCAAAAACAACCATCAAGCGTTGTTATAATTCAAATTTCACATCGGTTCAGGAGAGGATCGATACGGGATTCGATACGAGAGAACTGACAACGACTCGTGAACGTGCAACGTCAACGAGAGTCAGATTAACATATATGCATATATGTCGGACTAATATTCAATTTTCAACATCCATAGGAATTGGATACTCATCTGATAATGATTACGATGATAAACAGCTAATCACTATCATATAGCAACCGGTTACAACAATATAGGGTACAATAGTTGATAGTCAACAGTTCACATTACTGAGGGAACCAGTCAAAGATTACAACTTTCAACGAAAAGACGGTAACTGTTCAAAGTGAAGGTTACGGCTTTTCAAAGCACGTCATGTTTCCACAAGACATACTTTGGGGGGCAAATGTTATCCCGCCTTTTGGCAAGGCCGAGATATCAAGGAATTGACTAAAAACTGAGGATCGCTCATCCCGAATATCGAGTACACGTAGGTTCACCATGGATGTCAAGAAATTTTGTCTGAGTCCGGATCAGGCTACAATCAACAAGACACGACAAGCGAAGCCAAGAAAGCCAACGTTTCGAATTTCAAGTCAATCCGAGTTCGTATGCTCAAGTTACGATTGATGCAAATTGAAGGAAATAACCACAATTCGTATCCATCAAAGGAGTATGCTTTATTCGTATCGATCAACCAATCTCCTGTTCGTATCGATCAGCTAATCTCCTCTTTGTATCGATCAACTACTCTCTCATTCGAAATGATCAGCCACTCCTTTGTTCGTGTCCATCAGGCAACTGTTGTTCGTATCCATCGAACAATTAGGAAGGTACCCTCTTCGTATCGATTTGGTTCGTTTACATCAGACATGCATGATTTCGTATCGATCATGAGAGTGCCATTTCATATCCATCGAAGGCAACGTTCTTCGTATAACTACATGTGCTTCTTCCCCTTATCCTAAGCAATAGGCTTGGTAGTACATAGTAGTGCCTGCAAGGCATACGTCATCTTCGCTTTTCTGAAGCTTAGGGCAATCCCTCTTCAAGTGACAAAGATGATCGCAGTTGAAGCACTTACACTTCGCTTTAGCTGCATGGCATTCCATAGTTAAATGCTCTATTATGTCACAAAAGTTGCACACAATATCAGCTTTCTTCTTTGTATAAGCCTGGTTTTCCCAGTATCTTGGTTTTTGCACTTCAGTTGGAACTTTGGTTTGCTCTCCACCTTCGCTGCCTCTGACGGTACCTCACATATGCCCTCATGGAGAAGAGTCATCTCTACAAGACTCTTGAAAGTGGCCCCTTTAGGGATATGGATGAGTAAAGAATCTCTAGCAGATGCATTAAGACCCCTGGAAAACTTCTTTTCCTTCTTCATCGGAGTATTGATCATCTCAATACCGAATTTAGCCAGAAGATTAAACAAACTAACATACTCTCTAACTTACAAGCTGCCCTGCTAAAGATGGTTGAAACACTCAAGTAGATTGCTCTTCTTCATGTCAGAACTAAACCGAGAGTCGAAGCAACATATAAGATCGATCCAAGTCATGACTTGCTCATCAACCACCTCTACTACAATATCACACCAAGCCAAAGCCTCCCTCAAAAGTTGCTAGGACGCAATCCTCCTTACGAGAAAATCCTCCATATCCATATTGGTGAAAACCCTCTTACATGCATGCATCATAGCTTGCGTCTCTACAATAGTCTCAGAACCTTGATATGGCTTCCAGCCAAGGCTAAGTAAATCCCAGCATAGCTTCGAAAAGTCTAAAGCTGGTGGAGCAAGAAATACCGCTGCCCCTTGGATATCACCGACGCAGATGCTGGAATTTCCACATGAGGCGGAACATCCCATATGGTAGCTAGATAATGTTCGAACCATGCAGGCATTTCTAGCTATCCACTCCTAGTTGCTCGTGCACTACGTCTTCTCATATCGATAGCCTGAAATGAGGATAGTTTAGCAATTAGTGATAGAAATAAATTAAAGTTCAGAAGACAAGTTGTATATGTAGTATAATATTATAGAAAAATACAAGTATCCTCTCTCAACATATCTCCTTCAACCAGATTGTTTAACTCAAATTGGTGTCCTTGGTCTGAGTGTTGAGCCTAAGCTCTGATACCAAATGCAACAACCCGCCCTTCATACCATTTCACATCAACGATTGACTTCCGAATACCACAAGAGACAAATTTTCAGAGTAAAATTAGAATGAAACACTAAACCAAGACATCAATAGGATCTTACAATGAAATGATAATTTATAATATACCGAATATACATGAATAAAATAGGATGACAATATATAAGAGACCGCACTAGCGGAAGAAACTGATAAATAAATAAATATCAATACAGAAAGTTAGAATACATCAACTCCCAACAACATGGAATTGTGAATAAATATCTGATACAATATGTTTCATATACAAATATATGTACTACTAAAATATCAAGTATACATATCCAAAATATCGATCTATGCATCCAAATTACTCCAGTTGCACATCCTGATAGTGTATCACCAAAAGCACTTGACTACCAAATTACTCAACCGAGTACCGAAGAGTTGTCATGACATAAACAGACTAAGACAAAATGAAGGTCGGACTTAAAGTCTAGTATGAGGTATCTCAAAATAATAGGAAATCATACCATCCTGCTCTTGTCCTATCGTCAATGAGTTAGCATAACTAATATAATATGACTGCTATGTAACAATATATAAGTGTAAGAATAATAAAAGTGTCATAATATAAGTCTACACTATGCTACACACAATGATAATATCAATCAACTAGTATAGCACAAGCACAATATAACAATGTCCAAATAGAGAATATCCACCGTCATCCCGTACTAAACGAAATATAAATGGAGCAACTACACCTTATGCGACCTTTGGATTTATATACGTTCTAACCATTGAGAGTATGCGAATGGAATCAAGAATCCACATACGACCTCTTTGCTTACAGTTGCTCCCATACAGACCCAGGCTGCTCTCTTAGCAACAATGAAAATGCCTTCCACTATAGTGCTTCCTAGCGTCTATATCTACGCTACCACTACTGGGTACAAATACCCCTTAAGCACCGCTTCGAACCCTCCTGAAGGCTTGGTCCGAAAACATAAAACAAATTCTAAATGGATGTGTAGCACTGGTACCGCATTTTGATCTGAATCTAGTCACCTACTCCATAATTCCCTCGTTGTGTACTTGCTTTGACCCCTATGGACCACTCAAGCACAACAGCGCTATGAACCATGGAATCTATGCTAACTGCCAATATTCATGTCTACCCGTTCTTGTACTGATCGTTACCGTCACATGCTCGCACATTTGCCTGAGCCTGGAAATGACTACTTGCCATCACGTGCTTCCTCCACTCATATATGCTCATCACACACGATAGTGAAACCGATCGCATCCTAATCTCGTATTCGATTGACTCTTGATTGCTATCTTGATCTCCTATTACTCATATGTAGGAATAGTCCATGCCTTGCGCTCCTTGCCTCGATAGCTTCCTCGACCGCTTGCCTAAATACCTTATTGATCATTACTAACCACTTGTGCACTCCTTATATTTGCATCCGAATCCCGAACCTAGCCTTGCATTCCACCTTCCTGAGTAGCCTGAAGCTTTCTAGAAGTCATTCCGAAGTCTCATGTCACATTGCATCCGTATCCAAGGGGAAAAACCTCGATTAAATAGCATTTGACCTGGGATTTACTGCCTAGATCCGTGCACCACCATTTCACCGATGGTGTACCACCGGTCCACCAGCCTGTTCCAAACAATAAAGCCTAGGGTAGGTGCCACTTGATCTCTTCGTTAGTTGCTACAATTCCTCCTTTGCTTCACCCGATGAGTCGCCTTTCTTCCCAAGCCTACCTTCACCCCCATCAGACCTCCTCAGAGTTCATTAGTTGATGTTTTGGAAGTGGTTTTTTATGTGTTCGAAAATTGATTTTGACACGAAATCCACTCTTTGCATGGGTAAAGTTCAATGGGTGACTCAAGCGACTCGGCTCCCTCTAATCATGCCAAAACATACTTAACCAGCCATCAAGCCTCATGTGATGCCTACATGTGCTAGCGTGCTAATTCATGCATATTTACACAGGCGTACACAAGCACACTTCAAAACTCAGATCATGTTTTGAACCTCACCGAAGCGATTACTCGACCCAATGTGCTCTCACGTAACTTAGCTCACACTATAGTGGCTATGGCTATATGAAATTCCCGCAACACACTTGTGCACATCAATATACAAATATATTCAAATAATTGCATACATATATAAACGAGAAAACATACACAACAATTCTAACTATAATGCACAAGTTGTTTTGATTGTTATATGTCTTCAATACTTTCTTATATACATATACTTACACATATATTTAAACACGCAATTCATTTATTACTTAATCAAATCTTACTTTTATTTACTAAATCTTTTTAATAAAAGGCTAATATGGTTTCATACTATTTTATAAAATCTCACAACTATTTTATAAAATATATTATTAGCTTATTAATCATTTTTTAGCAAAGCTAAACGGGGTTTTACTGGACCCCTACCAGTTTATTGCAACAACAATAAAAGAGAAAATGCTTCATAACATGCTACAAATCACTGAGTGGAGGAAAGAGAGAATAAAGGAAGAAAACACACACCAAACAAGGAAAAACAAAACAAAGAATTATCTTCAGGCCGCAACAGTGCTAGCCGAATAACTGAAGGAGTTGTTTCTTATACCATTTTTAATAACAAGAAATATGTCATTCCATAAGAGAACATCGTTTTTAGCAAAACTCCTAAAAACTCTTTCATTCCTTTGATTCCATATAACAACCACGAATTTCTTTAAGATCAACAGTAACAACATCCCTTCATCATTCTTCCATCTAGTAGCCTTGTAGATATTACACCATTTAGTGTTGCTAGTTCTAGACATATTGGTCCTTCCCATCATGAGCATAAGCCTCTCCCAAAAAGGAAAAATGTTAATACAATTGAAGAACAAATGAATGTTTGATTCAGTCTCATTATTACAATACTCACATTTACCATCTATCTGGAAGCCAAGATTGAAAAGTTTCTCCTTGGTGTTCAATGCATTTCTCAAAACTTTCCACAGGAGCAGGTTATCACCTTCTCTGTAGCCCATGCTCTAGACTCTTTTATTCCATGAAAATGGGTGAGTTTCCCCATGCTTGATTAGGTTTTTGTAAACCAAAGAAACAGAATGCTTTTGGAGATCAGGCGACCACACCACCTTGTCCTCAATAACAGAAGGATTGTGTTGCGGTGTGATTTCCAACCAGAGCTATCTTATGGTAAAGTTACTTGAATATGGAAGGTTGACAACACCATTATAGATGAACTCACTTACTTTCGCTGACAGTGGAATCCCAAACTGGATTTTTTGATTGTATGATAAGATGTTATCAAGGATAAGGCCTCTCTAGCCCATGGATCATGCCAAAAACTGGCATGGCAATTTGGAGAGGGGAGAATTCTAATGAATGGCAAGAAGCACTCTCTTAACTTAAGAATAGATCTCCATACCCAACTACAAGCCCGAGGAACAGCCATCATCCAAATTTTTTTATTTTCAAGGTTGTGTTTACTAGTCCATTGAACCCAAAGGTTGTTGTTATTGCATATAAGGCTATTAAAATGTGTCCCAAAGGCAGCTTTATTCCAAGCAAGCAAGTCCAAGATGCCTAATCCTCCATATTTCTTTCTCATTTCAAGCTTGTAAAAATCGATAGGTTTCAGTGTGGAAGAATGGGGACAACCAGTCCATAGGAAGTTATACATAGCTCTCCTGATCATCAAGATCAATTTCTTAGGAAATAAAAATGTCATGCACCAATAGGAAGAAAGAGATTGGAGAACAGATTTGATAAGAGTTAACCTTCCCGTTTGACATAAATTTCTATTTGTATAGCAAGACATAGCCTTAGTAGTCTTTTCATACAGGCCCAAGCAATGATTGGTCGTTATTCTAGAAGACACAAGAGGGATACGAAGGTAAGATGAGGAATCAGTAGCAGCAGTAAGACCAGAAGTTCATTTAATGGATTCAGCTTGAAGATAAGGTAATCCAGCAATGAGAATGCTAGATTTTGCATAATTAATGGACATCCCCGAGAATTTATGAAAAGTGTCCAAGACAGAGGTAATTCCAGATATGGATTGAGGAGAGGCCTTGGTGAAGATGATCAAGTCATCAGCAAACATGAGAGAGGAAATCATAGGGTAAGACATAGCCTTAGTAGTCTTATTAATCATTTTTAATCCTCTAAATACTTAATTACCTCATTAAAATTAAGTATACAACATTTTATTATTTTACAAAATATCATATCATTTTATAAAATACCCAATTTACTTATAATATCATTTCTTTACTTAAATAATATTTATAGGCAAACCATTCATGAATAATTCTTTACCTTTAAATAATATTCACTAATTAAGCTTCCTTAGCCCTCTAACCACTTTAATAATAAGGGTAGGGTTCAAAACTCACTTAATTAGCATATTAAATTTTCTAAAGCCATTCAAATTAGTTTCATTATTACTAACTGTTAACGGTAAAAAGTGAACGCTAACACCCGGTGTGTGTAATAGAATTGTGAAAGCACCACCCGTTGGTACGGGAACAGAATATGAGCTGAAAATAGCAGAAAAGCAGTAAATGAACAACAGATTTATAGTGGTTCGGCCCGTAATTGAGCCTACGTCCACTTTATAGTCTTTTATTGCTGATTCGGTTACAATTTGATACAATATCTTTCTAAAAACGATACAACTTGATCATGAAAGCACTCTTGACTACTAGCTCGATCTTTGATGATGAAACTCGACGAATCCGTGTTGGATGTTAGGAGCTCTTCTCGAAGATTGTTGTAGTGTCTCGAATGCTTGAAGATCTTTGATTGCTGAATGAGAGGAGGCTTCGACAGCGCAATGGCGCTTGGAGAAATCAATGGCAAAAAGTCCCCTCCAAGTTGGAAGTGATGGGGTATTTATAGGAGCTGATTTGGACTTAGGAAATTTCTCTAAGTCTTTAAGTCGTAGCCGACTTAGGGTAGGTCAGTGACGAGTTAAGGGATAGGGTTAGGTCGGTGACGAGTTAAGGGATAGGGTTAGGTCGGTGACGAGTTAAGGGATTGGGTTGTTCTGGGCCCATCCTGTGGCTGTCTTTGATAAGTATTAAGTCGTAGCCGACTTATCAGACCTTAACTCGTAAGACCTTAACTCGCAGCCTTTAAGTCGTAAACCCACTAAGTCGTAACCCGTTAGGTCGGAACCTTCTTAAGTCGGAGCATTTCATAACTCGGAATCTTCCTTAGGTCGTAGCCTTTAGGTCGCAACACTACTAGGTCGCGGAGTCTTTAGGTCGCAAGCTTCCTTAGGTTGCGACTTCCCTTAGGTCGTGACATTCCTGTAGCCTTAGGTCGCAAGGTCTTCTGTAGCCTTAGGTCGCTGGGCAAGTTAAGTCGCTGAGTCTTAGGTCGTAGACATTTTAGGTCGCAGACTCCTTAACTCGCAGGCACTTTAACTCGTACATTGTTAGGTTGTGATGTCCTTAGGTCGTGAGGTCCTCTTGAGTCGTCAGTTCTCATGAGTCGCAGATCCTCATGAGTCATAAGAGTGATGAGTCGTAGGACCTCATGAGTCGCCAGTTCTCATGAGTCGTACATCTCCATGACTCGTTGAACCTGATGAGTCGTAAGGCCTATGAGTCGTAAGACCTTATGAGTCGTACGTTTCCATGAATCATAAACCTGATGAGTCGTACAGACCTTGACTCGCTGAACCATCTGGACCATGAGTCGTAGACTCCTTATCTCGTAAGTTCATGAGTCGTAGACTCCTTATCTCGTAAGTCCATGAGTCGTAGACTCCTTATCTCGTAAGTCCATGAGTCGTAGACTCCTTATCTCGTAAGTCCATGAGTCGTACAACTCATAAGTCGTAAGGCCATGAGTCGTAAGGCCATAAGTCGTAGAAATTTAGGGGTTAACAACTACTTAGGTCGTAAGTCGTCGAGTCCCCTTAGGTTTTAGGCCTTTTAACTCGTAAGTCGCTGCTAAAAGGGAGTTAACATTTGCCCCTCGAAGCATACGTCTTAAGTCGTAAGTCGTGTGCTTCGATTTTCCTTAGCTCGCTTCTTGATGAGTGCGCTAGATCGTGACCGACTTAAGATGAGTCGTAGGTCGCGAACGACTTAGTATAAGTCGTAAGTCAGATATGTCGATTCACCTTTCACTGTCCCAGGGCATAAATAGCTTAGGTCGTTCTCTCTTCTCCTTCACCTGTTTCATTTGTGCTTTAAGTCGTATCTGCCATTAACAAGATCTCAAGCTTCCAAAGGCGATTTCGACTCGATTTACCTCCAACCACTTCCAGTTACATTGCGTAAGCGTCTTCTCCCTTTTCCCAATCGCTGACCATTGCTATCGACCTTTCTCCATGAATTCTTCCCTCGGTCCTTGCGAATACTGCTGTGTAGGATATTCATGGAATTAAGGTGGCTTGATATGGATTGTAATGATTTGTGATCTGTGGTGGTTTTAGAAATAGGGTTGACGAAGAAGCTAACCGGTGAATGGGTTAACGGGTTGGATAGTTAAGGGTTAGGAGTTGGACGGATATATGGTTAACGAGTTAGGGATCAAACGAGTCAGGAGTCAGATGGACTAAATTCTGGATCGACTTATCACTTACAGCAACCAAGCTCTGAGTCGTAGCCGAGTTATGACTTACGACTTAGAGAATTGAAGTCCCCTTTTAATCCCCACGACTTATGACTTAAAGAATAGTTAATCCTGGCTCGTAGGAACCATTTGAGTCGTTCGCGACTTAGCACTTGTTCACTTTGCTTGAATGTGTGGTACGATTGGAGAGTTACGACTCAACTTGATTCATGGCATATCTTTTAGACCGTGAACGAGTTAGGACTTAGGAAAATCTGCCCCACGCTAAGTTGTGATCGAGTTAGAACTTGAGCAAATTTCCCACTGCCTTGAATGCTAAGACTTGAGTTGTTTGAACTTTGGACTCTTGAATTTTGTTGCACTCTTTTATAGATTGTCAATAATTCTAACTGCCTGTTATAACATTTACAAAAAACTGGGACGAATATACTGCCACCGACTGCCCATATCGGGTGACAGATTAGTTGATAAAGATTAAAATTAAATGAACTGTGTGAGTGAAATGCTACACAATAACCAACTCAAATGAAGTATTAAAGCAGAATCGTAATGGTTAACTAAAACTGATTTGTCTGCATTGACACTGCACTTAAGCATTAACAAGTTTTGAAATCTCGTAATCGACTGATTGTCAGTTAGTTTAATTCCAGTTATACTTACTTTTTCTTATTTTCATTAGTTTTGCACAGCACTTTACACTTTTTAGGAAACGTGCACCTTCACTTTTGAACATTCGGCTGATTGTGTAGAATGGCATCCCATCAAGAAGATTTGGAATCAGCTGGAGAAGCTTTTCCAATTGCTACCCCGCTGAACGATCCCCCGGAAAGGATTTCTACCACTCCGAGTCATAAAGTCTTCCGTCAACTATGCACCCAGTTTGGCATCGCTGAATCTGACGCTTTGCTCCCTGGAATAAATGACACTGCTGATAGGCCGCCCCACGGCTTCATCGCAGTGAACCGCCAAATGTGCTTGAGTGGAGCGATTCCCCCGTTTAATGACTGTCTCCGAGAATTTCTCCTTCGATTATCTATCTCCCCTTTTCAACTTCATCCTAATGGCTACGCCATCCTGCTGGGACTGTGTGTGCTTTTTAGGAGAATGCTTGACCGTTTCCCCAGTTTTGGAGAAATTTGCTTTCTATGCTCATTTACAAAGACCAAAGACCATCCCTCTATCACAGTTGTAAGGAGTGCCAGGAATCGTAAACTGATTATTGGTCTTCCCGAAAGCGTTCCTAGGTTTCTGAGCCAGTTTTTCTTTGTTCGTTGTCCCCCGGGATTTTACGCCATTTGGAGAGTGGGAAGTACGATTATCTATCTTTTCCCTGTGTTTTCTAAATTCTTTGAAGTCCAAATTGTCAAGTGTTAACTTCTTTTTCTACCGTTTCAGCGCTTCCTTCCACCTCTAGGGAACCTCGTCACAAGATTACCTTTGAGAGGCTTATGACCGTGCCGGTTGAGGAGAGGAGTGTTCAATTTCTATTGAGAGATGAGTTCCTCCACGAATTTGGACTCTTACATCCTTCCCGTTCCACTCAGCTACATGAAGTCCCTGATTCTCCTGCTGAGGAGTCAGATGCCCCTGTTCCTGCTAGAGAACTTTTACAGCAAAATCTTACCGCTGAGACTTCATTGGTAAAGTGTTCTACTTCTACCGCCATTGCTAGACCGTCCAGTAAGTTAGCACTTGCCCCGGTTGTTGAAGAGGAGGAAAATCTTCACACTCTTGAAAAGATGGCTGAGGTGGAAGTTGAAAAAGAGAATTCTCCCCTGCACCATGGCGATGATACTTTTGATAGTCTAAGCGACATCATGATAACCTCTCAGGAGCTTTTTAAAGATGATGTTTCTAAAGTGGTCCCTCCTGTTGTCGAAGCAACTTCTTCTTTGCAACAAACCACAACGCCTTCCACACAACTTATTGCCATTTCTACACCCAAAAGTGGTTTGTAGTCTGATGCGCGTAGTTTGCACATCACACACACTTAGAATTTTGGCACTTATATGCACTTAGCTTCTTCAACTTGAGGATTTCTAAAACTGGTCTTTTTCTTCAATTTCAGGTTCTCTGATGGGGCGAAGCGGCTCTTACTACAACAAATTCCAGCGTTACGGAAGCCGTGAGGCTTATGACTTTAGGAGTTATATCGGTGCTGTGAAGGAAACTGATGAGGAGAGGGCTGCCAGAAAGGCTCACGAGAGGCGAGCTCATGAAGAGCGTCGCCGGAGAGAAGATGAGGAATACTATGGGAGTAGGGACGAGCGACGTGACTCTTCCCGCAGAAGCGACGACCCTTATAAGAGGAAATCTTACGATGACAGGGGGAAGAGTCATACTTCCGATGAGTCCAGCAAACGGGTCAGACTTGACGAGAAAGATACATCTAATATCTTGGAAAAGACTACCGCTTCTATTCCTCCTAATACATCTTCCGGTTCCCCTGCCCTTAAGGAATCTGACATCCAGACAATCATTAATAGGCCACAGTACCAAGCTGGAGATGGTCCTCCCACACTCCAGAGCCGATTTCCGAATTGGTGTCTGAAAGGAGTGCGTTTTGATTTGGATTTGGTCCCCATTGATAAGCAGGCGATGCTGAAAAATGTCGATGCTGTGAAACTTGACATCGAAAGAATGTCTGGATGGCAGAAGCTGGTTGATGAACTTCAAAGGGTCAACCATATGAACCTTGAGGCGATGATGACCATGGAAAATGATAAATCTGAGTGGGACAAATGGCGTAAGCAGCATGACGCGGAGATGAAAAGCATTAGCGATGGTTATGTGAAACTTGAAGCTGAAGTTGAAAGACTTAAAAAAGAGCTCGCTACTTCTTCCACTTCTTATTCTCAGAAAGAAGAAATGCTTCAAAAACAAGTTCGAGACGCCCATGCTGCTCAGAGAGATATTGAGGTGAAACTCGAAGCAGAACAGCAGGTTACAAGAAAATACCGCGATGATGCCGTCCAACTTCGAGAGAAAGTCAGCTCTCAAGACTTAGAAATTATAAGACTGCAATCTCAGCTACTGAAGGCTGAAAGAGAACGCGATGAAGTTCTTTCTGGTAAAGCTGCAGCCGAAGAATCCCATAAGGCGACCATAGCCACTGTTGACGCGACTCTGTTCGACTTTTATATGCATTGTGTCCTGGGGCCTGGGAGCCTTTCATTTTTGGGACCAGAGTATGAAGTCACCTTAGCGGAAGTATGGGAGGCAATCATTGACTTATTTGGTGGTGCCGGATATTCTGAAACAGATCTTCAAGCTACCTACTTAAGTGAGAGCGATCGCGCTGCCCTTGCCAAAGGAAAAGAGCAGCTTATCCGAGTGCGGGCCGAGGCGACGGGAGAGAAGCTTCCTGAGAAAGAAACACCTCCTATTGCTCCTGCTTATACTTCGGCTCTAGCTCATGCGGATATTACTGGCTCTAGTTCTCATTCCACGCCTCCCGCTAAGGTTGACAAAGAAACTGTAACCACCCCTACAGAGGAAGAGGCAATGAAGGACTTCCAAGCTCGGGAATTTGAGATTGACCTCGCTAAACCGGCTTCTCCAGGTAACTTTGACGATTCACGGTCTTCTTTTTTCTCGGAGAATACTGATTTTGATTTCTTTTATTATGCAGCAGTCGCGCCGGAAACTGCACCAATTCTTCCTTCTTCAGCTGTCGTTCCTCCTCCTTCTCAAGTTATATCTCTTCCAGCTTCTCAGTCAGGCTCACAGGAAGAACCAATAGCAGCCCTTCAAGGTTTAGACGAACCACTTGCTTCCGAAGAACAGAAGGCAGAAGGTCTAGAAGATAGCGAGAAGACCCCGGAGCAGTCTTTTGATTATGACACAAAGCTTTCTACATTTCTTTCTCCGGGGAGTGAGTCTTCTTCCAAGAAGAAGGGGAAACGTGTGGTTTCGAAGAAAGGAAAGAAGAGTTCTTCTGCTGCTGGGGATGAGGCAGAGATTGATCCGGCTGAGTCTCTTTCTCCTTCTTCTCCGATATGGCCTACGAAGCTAATTACCAGGCCGGGTAAAAGCTCCAAGGGTGGGAAGAAGGGGAAATGAGTTTGATTTTGCATTTTCTGCTTTTTGTATTGATCGGGGATTGTGCGGATACCGGTCTCCGCTTCTTTTTGTAACCTGTACAATGTAAAAAATTTCTCATAGTGTTGAAATAAATAGATATTTTTCTTGTACAAATCCTTGTGTATGTAGGAATACATCTGTTTTTCATTTGAAGTGTAGAGTAAACGATTCTTTCTATTTGTACAAACTTTTTTGTCTGTGTTTCAAGAACGCATTTACTCCACATCTTTATTACGTGATATTGCAATGAACTTGTGGTATGTTGCTTGTATATTACTTTTATTACTGTAACTGAATTGTATAATGCTGCCCCCATACCACAAGTATATTGTAATATTTCTTGCTTTCACAAGACCGATACTCTTATTTTAGAGAATAACTTTCCACTTTTTCAGGGAAGAATTACTCTGCTTTTAATAGAGTATATCTTGTCTTTGGAGAAATTTTTATTTTCTTTTTCTTCCTGAAGAACACTTCGACTTCTGGGAATGATCACTTTTATTTGTTTGAAAGTGAATTTTCCTGCACAGTGAAATGAGCTTCTGAAGAAGGTTTTGATTTTTGTGTCCCAGTAAAGGGTTTATTTTTGGTACTTCAAGCAAGGTGAAGTACGCCTCTGAAGAGGTCTTTTGGTCTCCGAAGAGAAACGATTTTGGTCTCCGAAGAGAAGCAATTTTGGTCTCCGAAGAGAAGCAGTTTTGGTCTCCGAAGAGAAGCAGTTTTGGTCTCCGAAGAGAAGCAGTTTTGGTCTCCGAAGAGAAGCAGTTTTGGCATTTCATCTCTGGTGAAGTGGGTCTCCGAAGAGAAGCATTTTGCACTTCTACACGGGTGAAATGTGCCTCCGAAAAGGGCTTTTTAGTATTTCATCACTGGTGAAGTGGGTCTCCGAAGAGAAGCATTTTGCACTTCTACACGGGTGAAATGTGCCTCCGAAAAGGGCTTTTGCCTCCGAAGAGGGCTTGTGCCTCCGAATAGGGCTTGTGCCTCCGAAGAGGGCTTGTGCCTTCGAAGAGGGCTTGTGATTGCCTGGAAGTTACTTTCTCATGGTCGGAGGGGTCCATGGGACAGGCGTAAGTTGTTTGATTGGATGTTTGTTTGTACAAACGATCGCAATCAATTAACAAGGTGCCCCTGTGGTAGTCCCACCGATCTTTTTGATTGAGGAAAGCTCTCCATTTATTGGCGTGCCTCGTTAGAGGGCTTTGTTGACCCTTGGGAAGGAGCATCAGTTGGTCGGTGTGCCAGGAAGGTTGCGTCTTAGGGGCAAGTAGATCCATGGGATGGACACAAGCTGCCTGATCGGATGCATCACAATCAGTTAGCGAGGGTCTTATTCCTTCTGCTTGGGAAGGTATCCCTTTAGTGGATCTACCTGCTTTCCTGTTGAGAGGCATACCTCCCTTTGGCTGCTTCCATGTTTGCCCGCTCATGTTGTATCATCATTCGCCAATCTGCGATCCTTTATCATCGTTTCCAAGCATGTGTTCCTTTCCTTTGCAAGTAAATCGCTTTATCCGAAGAAGTAGACTTCACTGTTGAATGACTCCACAGAGTAAACGCAAGTTATTTGGTTGGATGTCTTTTTATATCAACGATCGCAACCAGTTAACGAGGGCTTGACATAGTGGAGCCGTCAACTTTTTATGTGAAGTTCCTCTTGTATGGGATTTGAGTTTGAAATTTTTGTTGCTTGAAATTTGCTTTAATAAATGATTTGTAAGGCTCGCTTAGCTTTGTGATGGGTGAGCTTTGCTTTAATGACCTGCAGTATTAGATCGATATTTTAGCAATACATTTAGAGTATTTACACATCGAAATATAACAGGCATTTTATAATAGAAAACACAATGCATAGTTTTTCATTATTGAGTCACGCTGATTTCTCAGTGGTTTACAATGCAGAAGTTACACATCCATCATTATCTTTACAAATTTAAGCAATGCTGTTAAGTAAAAATGAATGCTAGTTATTGTTGTTTCAGAATCTCCAAGCTGGATTTCCATTTGTGCTTGATTCATAGCTTTTGGATTTTTATGCCAGAGAAAGTGGGAGATGCCCCAGCCGCAGTTTTGTGGGTAATTAGTAGTCATCCCGACTTCTGCTTGCTGGGTATGGTCCCCCTGTGATAGCATTAATGACAAGCTTTTATGAATCTTGCACTGCAGTGTTGTTGTGAGAGTCGGATTGATGGGTAGGGTGTTGTTGATCCCGAGTGGATGAGGTTGGATCGACTCCACTTCTTTTAACGTATTGTTGGAGTTTACCCTGCTCTAGCAATTCTTCAATCACCTTCTTTAATTGGCGACATTGGTCAGTGTCATGGCCAGGTTGATTGTGAAATTGGCAGAATTTTCCATTACGCTTTGCCCCTCTCATCATCTCAGGTGGCTTAGGATACCTGACAACGTCCTTTGTTGCAAAAAAGATATTTCTTGGTGTATCAGTTAAAGGAGTAAAGTCCGAAGGATTAAAGCGGCGAGGTTTCTTTTCATTTCCCTGGCTTTTTCCTCCTTCATTCTCCCTTTTCTAACTTTCAGATTCTCTTTTCTTAGGTGGGACATTGTCATTATCAGTCTGGGCAATAACCACTTTCGATGTTGCAGAAAGGCTTTCAAGGCGAATGAACTCGTCGGCCTTTTTATAAAATTTATCAAGTGAATTTGGTTCCTTCATCTTTAGCCATATCCCAAATTTACTCGATTTATCAATGGCTCGCATCAAATAAGTCAGGATCATGCGTGGTTCCGCATTTTCTACCTCAGCTAAAGCTATATTGAAACGGCTCAAGAAAGATTTGATCGATTCTCCGGGCGCTTGTTCCAGGTTAGACAGTGACATTATATCCTTAGCTTTTGAAGCATACAATCTGAACTGTTCTTTAAACTTTTGCGTTAAGTCGGAGAATTTATCTACAGACCGAACTGGAAGCTTTGTGAACCAAAGTAAAGCCACACCTTCTAGGTATACCGGAAAGTATCGACACTTGATCTCATCTGACGCTCTTGCACCGGTCATATGCCAGTCGTACTTGTAGAGGAAATGGTTAGGGTCACTGGTTCCCCTATAAGCTTGGATAGTAGGAGGTGCAAATTTCCTTGGAAACTCCGCTCTTAGGATCCTTTCAGTAAACGGAGTTCTGCTTGGCGCAAATCCCCAGTCAGCCTCGTCCTCTTCCCTTTGCATGCTCTCTTTCATGATGCGGCCAACCATTTCAGATAGGTACTCTTTATTGTTCAAAGACACCTCCGGGCAAGTACCAGTTCTTCCCTCGGAAGTCTGCCCGGGCATATGTTCATGATAAGTTGGTTGCGGCATAGAACCATCAGCTTGGAAAGGTGGCATTTCAAGAAGGGTGGTTTGATGGTTTTCTGGTTGACGATTTGCCCCGAGCAGGGCAGTTATTCTATCCATCATCAAAGCATTTTGAGTTTCAATTTGTTGGTATAATCCAGAAACTGCGTCATCCAATTCAGCCCTGGTGACTCCAACGGTTGGAGTTGCTTGGTCTGTTATTGGGGAAGCGGAAGTTCCTTCGTGAGCATTTCCGGATCTGATAGGCCTACCTCTTCTTCCAGGAGCCATTATTTCGGATCTGGTTTTTTAAGAGAGGTTCTTTTTATGAATCTTTGCAAAGCAACGGTGGATGATCGCCTGAGTTGGGTTCTCAGTGAAAGCACCAAAATGTTAACGGTAAAAAGTGAACGCTAACACCCGGTGTGTGTAATAGAATTGTGAAAGCACCACCCGTTGGTACGGGAACAGAATATGAGCTGAAAATAGCAGAAAAGCAGTAAATGAACAACAGATTTATAGTGGTTCGGCCCGTAATTGAGCCTACGTCCACTTTATAGTCTTTTATTGCTGATTCGGTTACAATTTGATACAATATCTTTCTAAAAACGATACAACTTGATCATGAAAGCACTCTTTACTACTAGCTCGATCTTTGATGATGAAACTCGACGAATCCGTGTTGGATGTTAGGAGCTCTTCTCGAAGATTGTTGTAGTGTCTCGAATGCTTGAAGATCTTTGATTGCTGAATGAGAGGAGGCTTCGACAGCGCAACGGCGCTTGGAGAAATCAATGGCAAAAAGTCCCCTCCAAGTTGGAAGTGATGGGGTATTTATAGGAGCTGATTTGGACTTAGGAAATTTCTCTAAGTCTTTAAGTCGTAGCCGACTTAGGGTAGGTCGGTGACGAGTTAAGGGATAGGGTTAGGTCGGTGACGAGTTAAGGGATAGGGTTAGGTCGGTGACGAGTTAAGGGATTGGGTTGTTCTGGGCCCATCCTGTGGCTGTCTTTGATAAGTATTAAGTCGTAGCCGACTTATCAGACCTTAACTCGTAAGACCTTAACTCGCAGCCTTTAAGTCGTAAACCCACTAAGTCGTAACCCGTTAGGTCGGAACCTTCTTAAGTCGGAGCATTTCATAACTCGGAATCTTCCTTAGGTCGTAGCCTTTAGGTCGCAACACTACTAGGTCGCGGAGTCTTTAGGTCGCAAGCTTCCTTAGGTCGCGACTTCCCTTAGGTCGTGACATTCCTGTAGCCTTAGGTCGCAAGGTCTTCTATAGCCTTAGGTCGCTGGGCAAGTTAAGTCGCTGAGTCTTAGGTCGTAGACATTTTAGGTCGCAGACTCCTTAACTCGCAGGCACTTTAACTCGTACATTGTTAGGTTGTGATGTCCTTAGGTCGTGAGGTCCTCTTGAGTCGTCAGTTCTCATGAGTCGCAGATCCTCATGAGTCATAAGAGTGATGAGTCGTAGGACCTCATGAGTCGCCAGTTCTCATGAGTCGTACATCTCCATGACTCGTTGAACCTGATGAGTCGTAAGGCCTATGAGTCGTAAGACCTTATGAGTCGTACGTTTCCATGAATCATAAACCTGATGAGTCGTACAGACCTTGACTCGCTGAACCATCTGGACCATGAGTCGTAGACTCCTTATCTCGTAAGTTCATGAGTCGTAGACTCCTTATCTCGTAAGTCCATGAGTCGTAGACTCCTTATCTCGTAAGTCCATGAGTCGTAGACTCCTTATCTCGTAAGTCCATGAGTCGTACAGCTCATAAGTCGTAAGGCCATGAGTCGTAAGGCCATAAGTCGTAGAAATTTAGGGGTTAACAACTACTTAGGTCGTAAGTCGTCGAGTCCCCTTAGGTTTTAGGCTTTTTAACTCGTAAGTCGCTGCTAAAAGGGAGTTAACACTAACTAATGACATGCACTTAACCATGTCATTTAATAAGTATCTAATCCATTACAACATCACTATAATCATTCAATTAGCTCAAAACCCATTTCTTAGCATACTAACTATTTCAAAAATAGTAATTAAAGTCTTAAACAAATAATAAGTTAATATAAGCATGTTTATAACATGAATACAAGTCCAAATCATCACATAATATCCTCTAAATATTTAAACATGACTCCATAATCACATGAATACAAATATATGAAGTATAACATGTAAAAATAGTGAGACAATCATCCCACTCGCCTTCTTCATCACCAAATCAAGCTCTAATCACAAAAAACCCAAACTTTTCTCTCTTGAAATCTTGCATGAAGATCCAAATTTCTATTCAAGCTAATTCCTTAATGGGTTATGTCAGGAACTATTGTTAGTTTGGATTTAGGAATTTTCCATGAATGGATTATAGAGGATTTAGGGTTTAAGCTTAATGGAAAATTAGAAAAGTGATTAGGAGAATGAAATGAAAAGTAACGTGGAATGGAAATGAGATGAAGAGTAAGCTAACTTATAAGTAGCTTATAGGCCTTAGCATAAATTATATTTTCATTCCTTTCTAGAAATCAAATTCACTGTAAAAACTTATTGACTCCAAACATAACCAAGTTTATACTCATTTTTTTCGCGATGGAAAAGTAGTCTCAACTATAGGTGTCTCAAATCCCAATTTATCTATCTTTGAAAATTCGAGTGTAATGGGCATTTCTTCAATTAACGATTAAATATTTAAATTAATTATTTAAATATTCAATCATTACAATTGCGGGGTGTTACAATAATATTAATTTTTTAATATATATATGTATGTATATGTACATGTATATGTATGTATGTATATATGTATTCGTAAATACAAGTGCTTATTAATTTAAACAACCGTGTGTGCATATAATTTTGAAACTAAAATTTAAAGTATTTAATTATTATTATAATGGTCGAAAATGAAAACATAAGGAAGAAGATAGGGATATTAACTAATACATATGTATGTTTAAATAAATGTGCACCTATTAATCGTGCCAGTTGTAACCCTTGTCCTTGGATAGAGGTTAAAACTCTCCCTTCTAGGCTTTTCCAATTTTTTATTTTGAGCTATAGAGGCTAAGTTTTGTATTTGTTGTTGTACGTTAAGGCAAGAGGGAAAGATACTTATTTATAGTCACTTTTAAGCCATCAGATAAAAGTCACTTTCCATCTTTTTCTCCAATCAACAAATAATTTACCATAAATCAAAATCCTAACCCTCCACTGCACATAGGTCTACACTGCCATAGGTTTCATGGGCTCCAAACCAAATTAATTTAATAATTAAATTTATTATTTAATTAGTTCATTTAAACTCAATTTTTAATTAAGTTAACAATAACACATACAACATTTTAATTACTTTTTAGGCTTTAAATAATTAATTATAATGCAATGAAAAAGAAATACAACATTTGTTTTAAATTTCTTATTAACTTATAATAATTATAAATTAATTCAAAATTGGCTGAACTTGGAAATTAGTTATTAACGCGGTCATGTTGACTCCCTGGTGTGAATTTTTTCCTATGTTAATATTTAAAAAATTTAAATACTAAAGCCACTATGAACTTTACTGAAGTACAATATCGGGAACATGTTCAACCGCTTATAGATCATTTGGGGAAAATCCAATTTCTACTCTATATATTAAGCTACACCTTGCAATTATATTTTGTGCACGTATTCTTTATGTCATCATGATATGACTCAGATATCTATAGTTTGATTAATGGTTAAAAACTCTAATCATATTCGTAGTTAATTGCATAAACAACTTTAAAGTAAGTTCAATCCGATAATAATTAATTAATCTACTCCAACCAGTGATTTTGACTTAAGTCGCTACCAGTTACAGTTGTACTAACCTTCTACAACAAAGGAGATGAATCCTCCCTTAGGCAGTATTTCACTTCAAGTAGTCCAACGTATATCCAACTATGGTCGTAATATGGTCACCATGTCATGGGATTAACCATAATCAAAGTACAGTCTAATTACTTAAGATCCATAGTATAGTCAAGTCTGAAGATTACTACACATATTTACTTGAGATCTTCTATTTTGACTGAGTTTCATTAACCCATATAAGACTCTCATTGAGTCGCACGATAATTTTTCTAAACAAACATAAGTATGTAACCTCTTGGTATCCCCAATGGTCTTGAGAAATTCACAATCCATCTTATGGAGAGCATTAGGCATACAAGTCTCAACAGATGTATCGATATTATTTTCTCAATACATCTTGACATAGAATATTTAAATATCGATTCATTACTTATGGTTACGAACACTTTCGCAGTTGCAATTGATAAAATACTTATCCTAAGGTCTTTAACTTTATATATCTAATGTGCATCAAACATTAGTTGTATCCAATTTAACAATATATATATATATATATGTAATAGAAAAATAAAACCTAAAGCATACTTTATTTAGAACAAGATTCTATATAAGATTTAAATTATACAATTAAACTACATAATTGCCCCAGTGACACACCCTTAACTCTATCAAGCTTTTGGTTTTATTTTATATTGCGTATATTGTTATATAGGATATAAATAATGTTATAAACACATTAAATATATAGAAGTAGAAAATCCTTTGAAAAATATTTTATCGGTTGTGGCTACAAATGTTTTCATAACCATTTGTTAGTGAGATTTATTTTCTCGCAACACTAAATTTCAAGTGAGGCAACAATATTTCAGATTACCTCATTGGTGTCGAATTAACAAATTTAAATAATATTAGATTTTCCTTTAACGTAGTAATTATGCTACGGAGTGCTTGCACAATTATGAAGATGCACTTTTACTGTTTGATAAAATGCCTTGGCAGGTTTCAGTACCAAATCTAGTGAAATAAGAGCCACATAGAATCTACTAAAAGCAAAAAGTAATAAATGCAATAAAGTAAAGGACATGGAAATTTACGTGGTTTGGATTTTAGAAAATCCTACGTACACGGGTAAAATCTTTTCATTATCTTTCATCTTCCTCTTATAATGCTTTTAGTGGAAGAAAGAGTACAAATGTACAAGGTAAATTTTCAGAGAATTAATCAAAAGTCCATTTCTCTACTACAGTAATTTTCTATTTATAGAAGAAATTCTTACACGGATTGCCGACTCACCTCTCTACACCTCTCCTCCACCGTCTGATGTTGCCATGTGCCGTCCATCTATTGATTGCTATAAGGTACATAGATTGTTGATGTGGCCATAAGTGGGAAAGTTAGATATTGGCGAGTAGATTTGGATTTAGGCGGGATGATTTGAGTTTGAATCTTTTAGCGGGAAGTTTAGGTGTTCTAAGATGGTCTTCGTGGGATGTGCTCCTTCTTTTGTTTTGACCTATGCACTTTAGTTAGTGCTATTATGAATATTTTAGGTTAAGGTCGAGCTTGTTTGTTCCCTGAAGAGTAAAGCATGAGCAGCTTTCTTCAAGGTGGAATGGTTTCTAAATGAAGAATGGTGGAATGTTGTTCTGAGATGGCAGTGTAGTTTCTTTGTGTATATCTGATTTCCATACTTTGTGTTTGAGCAGTTTAAATGGATTATGAAATGCAACTTTGTTAAAGGAAAGTGGTCAAATTAGATAAAACTAATCTGTTTCACTATCGTGTAAGAGTGTTTCGGCGGTGTATTATTGTGGTGCCTTTAGTGCAATTTTAGTTTGTTAATTCACAATTTTGGTTCAATTTACTTCAATTAACCTTTTCACTATGTGGATCAATTTTGTCAGGCTTTTTATTTACACAGTCATTGTGGTACATAAGCGCAACTATGTGTTTGTGGAAATGTAGCTTGCCTGCACATTTCATTATGGGTTATTCATGTTGTGCAGTTGGTTTTACATTGTAGAATGATATTATAATATAGTTTTATTATACGAAAAATGGTTTTATAATCGGTGGTGCAGGTTCTAGCGACTGTTTATGGCCTAGGAGATGTTAGGAACTGGAGATAGTGGTTTTGATGACAACAACCTTGTAACTTATTTTATTATAACTTATATACTAACACTATTGTCTAGATATATATGAATGTTATTATGTAGGATATATATAAGGCATGTACTGATTATTGAAGACTGTACGGTATAAAGATCAAGAATGAAGAAATCAAGTTTGAAGACTCATGAGTATCAAGATCAAGATTTCAAGATAAGTGTCTAACTTTGTTAAAACTTCATAAGAGCATGGAAATCTTCATTCCAAATTTCATTTGGGATGGAACCCATTTCTACCTTCTTAGTGGCTTACAAACCCACGACAAGTAGCTTACAAACCTACGACAAGTGGCTTATAAACCCACGAACATCCTAGTTTTGTACAAGTTCTCGAGTCCTGATGTGATGAGATATTCTGCAGGAAGAAGCTTGCAAAACTACTACAAAATGGTTTTTCAAAATGATTTTCAAAATTGCTTTTCAAAATGTTTTAGCCTTAAAAATTATCTTTTCAAATGATTTCAAAAAGATGTTTTAGCCTTAAAATATTCTTTGTTTTTGTTTTTAAATAAACTCTCGTTTTAAACTTTGTTTGTTTTTAAAACTATCTTCTGACTTAGTTAGAGGTCTTCCCAAGTTAAACTTTAAAGTAGATAGTATATGTGATGCTTGCCAATTAGGAAAACTTAAGAAAAGTTCATTTAAATTAAAAGATACGATTTCTACTTCTAAACCTCTAGAATTACTTCATTTAGATTTATTTGGTCCATCTCAAGTTCAATCAATTAATCACAATAAATATGTTTTTGTAATTGTAGATGATTACTCTAGATATACTTGGACAATTTTTCTTAAACTTAAAAGTGATGCTTTTGAATTATTTAAGAATTTTGCTAAAAGAATTCAAAATCCACTTTCTTTAAAAATAAAAACTATTCGTAGTGATCACGGTGGAGAATTTGAAAATGAAAATTTTGAGAATTTCTGTAATCAAAAAGGAATTACTCATAATTTCTCTTTTTCAAGAACTCCACAACAAAAAGGAGTGGTAGAACGTAAGAATAGAACGATTCAAGAGTGCTAGAACAATGCTTTCTGATAGTAACTTACCTAAAAACTTTTGGGCCGAAGCAGTCGCTACAGCTTGTTATATATTAAATAGGATTTTAATTAGACCATTAACTAATAAAACACCATATGAATTACTTTACAATAAGAAACCCATAGTAGCTTATTTTAAAGTTTTTGGTAGTAAGTGTTTTATTCTTAATACAAAAGATAATTTAGATAAATTTGAACCTAAATCTGACAAAGGTATCTTTATCAGATATTCTAATAGAAGTAAAGCGTTTAAAGTTTATAATTTAAGAACTAACACTATTGAAAAAACAATGCATGTATCTTTTGATGAAAATTTTAAAGATATTGTACAAATAGAAGATGAAGAAGATTTTGTAACTTTAAATAATGAACCTAATGAAACTAATTATGAAATCATTCAACCTAATAAAAGAATTAGGCTATTAAAAGATCATCCTGTAGAAAATATACTAGGAAATATTGAATCTATAGTTAAAACAGGAAATCAACTAAATAGTATGAGTAATGTAGCTTTTATATCAACTATTGAACCTAAAAATCCAAAGGAAGCATCATCTGATGATTCATGGATTCTTGCTATGCAAGAAGAATTGAATCAGTTCACCAGAAATGATGTTTGGGAACTTGTTCCTAGACTTGAGGATAAAAGTATAATTGGAGCAAAATGGGTTTATAAAAATAAAATGAATGAACTTGGTGAGGTCGTGAGAAATAAAGCTCGTTTAGTCATGCAAGGTTATTGTCAAGAAGAACGAATTGATTACGACGAAATCTTTGCACCCGTAGCAAGACTAGAAGCTATCGGGATTCTACTTGCTTTCGCAAACTACAATAATTTCAAGTTATATCAAATGGATGTTAAAAGTGCTTTTCTAAATGGTTTTGTAAAAGAAGATGTTTATGTTGAACAAACTCCACTTTTTGAAGATAATAAATTTCCAAATCATGTATATAAATTAAAGAAAGCTTTATATGGTCTGAAATAAGCTCCTAGAGCCTGGAATGAAAGACTAAGTTCTTATTTTCTACAATCTGGTTTTGAAATTGGTAAAATAGATACAAATCTTTTTATTAAAAGAAACAAAAATGATATTCAATTAGTACAAATATATGTAGATGATATAATATTTGGGTCAACTAATAACATAATGAATAAAGAATTCTCAGATATAATGACTAAATAATTTGAAATGAGTCATATGGGGGAACTAAGTTTCTTCTTAGGACTTCAAATCAAACAATTAGATAAAGGAATTTTCATTAGTCAAGAAAAATATGCTAAGGATTTAATTAATAAATTTGGATTGACCACTTCTAGTGGGAAACAAACTCCAATGACAACTAATGTAGCTTTAAGTAAAGAAGATAAATCAAAAGATGTTGATCAAAAATTATATAGGGGAATGATTGGTTTGCTGCTTTATATAACAGCAAGTCGTCCTGACATCATGCATAGTGTCTGTCTCTGTGCAAGATACCAATCTCAACCTAAAGAAACTCACTTAAAAGCTATTAAAAGAATTTTAAGATATGTAAAACATACTTTAGATTATGGTTTATTTTACCCTAAAAATGATGTATTTGATTTAATTTCATATTGTGATGCTGATTACGCTGTTGTAGATCAGACCGAAAAAGTACAAGTGCAACTTGTCACTTTCTAGGACATTCTCTGATTTCCTGGTTTAGTAAGAAGCAAAACATTGTATCCTTGTCAACAACTAAAGCAGAATATATATCTACTGCTTTGGCTTGTTCTCCATTATATATATGCAACAAACTTTAAAAGATTTTGGATTAACTATAACTAAATCACCAATTTATTTTGATAATACTAGTGCAATAAACCTATCTAAAAATCCAACTCATCATGCTAGAACAAAACTTATTGATATTAGACATCATTTTCTTAGAGATAATATAAGTAAAGAAGTCATAACTCTTGAATATATTAATACTGAAAAACAAATTGCTGATATATTAACCAAACCATTAAATGAACAAAACTTTACTAAATTTAGAAGAGAATTAGGTATATGTTCATTAACTAAAATATAAATTATAAATAATACAAGTATAGTTAATAATTAATATAAATAAAAATTTCTCAAAAATTGAGCTCGACATGTCGACTTGACCCATCCCCCTATGTCGACATACAGGCCGAGATTTTCAAATTTAAATTTCTCTCTAAAACTAGTTATTTGGTTATATATTTATATATTTCGACTTTTACTCCTTTTCTCTGTTCTATTCTCTGTAATAAACTTCTAAAATAATAAATTAATGGCTTCCTCTTTTAATAGTGAACCTTCTTCACCCACTTCTCCTCATTCTGGCCCTTTTCAACGTTCCACACACGTACGAGTTATCAAATTACAAGAGAAGATGAAAGATTTGCTTCAAATGTTGATGGAAATTCAAGTAAGTCGACTGCGAATGGCTAGAGAACAAGATATGCAAGGCAGAATCCTTAGGAATTTACAAAACTTCCTTATGGATAACCATGCCAATCCCATTGTCATCGAAGAATCATCACAAGCCATGGATTCTGAAGAAGAAGATCCTCTAGAAGAACCACAAGAGGATCAAGAAGAAGAACAACCTCTGCCGAATTCGGATGTTCATATGGACGAAGACGATGGCGTAATTTGCATTGGAGAGGTCCTTTTTGATGCTAATGGGAACTTGATCGAACTACGTGGAAACTTTTGTCTCCACTATCCAAACTGTTCGGTCCATAAATCACCAATAGTTAAGGGTCCTCATTAGCGTTTTTCGTTTTTGTTTTTCTCTTTCTTGATTATATATTAGTTTGTTAATTTGTATGTAAATGTTATCCTAATAAAACTAATGTTCTTCTAAAAAAATCTTTAGTGTATAAGTAATCTTGAATTCCATTTAATTTAGGATGCTATATTTTATATCACTCATACATAGTTATTATCCTTTTGTCATATGTTTGTTTATCTCATTTTATATTAAGTTCAAGATTTATAGGTCTTTTTTTTGTTGATGACAAAGGGGGAGAAGTTATATAAAATAGTAGGCTTGGAGTAAGGGGGAGTTGTTGGTGTAAGGGGGAATTATGGTATGATTGAAGTGGTAAGTATATTTTATAAGGTTGTCATCATCAAAAAGGGGGAGATTGTTAGGAACTGGAGATAGTGGTTTTGATGACAACAACCTTTGTAACTTATTTTATTATAACTTATATACTAACACTATTGTCAAGATATATATGAATGTTATTATGCAGGATATATATAAGGCATGTACTGATTATTGAAGACTGTACAGTATAAAGATCAAGAATGAAGAAATCAAGTTTGAAGACTCATGAGTATCAAGATCAAAATTTCAATATAAGTGTCTAGTTTTGTTAAAACTTCATAATAGCATGGAAATCTTCATTTCAAATTTCATTTGGGATGGAACCCATTTCTACCTTCTTAGTGGCTTACAAACCGAGGACAAGAAACTTACAAACCTACGAAAAGTGGTTTACAAACCCACGATCATCCTGGTTTTGTACAAGTTCTCGAGTCCTGATGTGATGAGATATTCTGCAGGAAGAAGCTTGCAAAACTACTTCAAAATGGTTTTTCAAAATGATTTTCAAAACTGCTTTTCAAAATGTTTTAGCCTTCAAAATTATCTTTTCAAATGATTTTCAAAAAGATGTTTTAGCCTTAAAATATTCCTTGTTTTTGTTTTTAAATAAACTCTTGTTTTAAACTTCGTTTGTTTTAAAACTATCTTCTGATTTTTAAATATTCTTTTATAATATATATATACTTGAGATTTAAAATCAAATTTATATATACATTCTAAAAATATATTTTTCTACTCTTCTTTATTTTAAAACATAGGAAAATTAGTTTATTTTACTGTAGAATCATTTCATATTGTTTTCCTTTCAATACCATTTTCAAAACAAATTTTACATTGTTTTTAACTAAGGGATGTCGACATCATAGGATACCCCATGTCGACATGGTGGCCGTTAAATTCAAAAGTTTCAATTTTCAAAAGAAGTGTCTATTCATTTAAATCTCTTCACGAATGGTTATGACCGTTACTGGTCTATAAATAGCCTTCACAAATGAATTTTTTAACTAACTATTTTCTTATTTTCTTCACTCCTTCTCCACAAATCCATATTCTAAAATTTTCATATTTTTAAGATCGTGCCGAAATTCTGCCGAATTCTCAAGTGAATCAAATTAGAATCTCATTCTTGTTTGATTCTCTGCCCTCTCTCGAAGATCAAAGTGCTATTCAGAGTTATAGGATCAATTTGTAATCAAAAGTTTATCGAGTCTCTCTATAAGGTGTGGTTGTGCCTGGAAATCAATTGGGTGATCTTGTGTCCCGTAAATCAAGAGAGTTTGCCCCGGACTCGAAGACAGGAGGGTACCTCAAGGCCTTTAGAAATTAAGGATTGTAATCTTGACATTAGTATAATAAAAATCTGTACGAGGTGTTTGCCTTGGTGCAAGACTGGACGTAGGGTAACTCTGAACCAGTATAAAATCCGGTGTGTTCTTTCCTTTTACTGCTTTTTATTTACTTTCTGCATCTGTGTTTGATTCTGTGATTGTTCTGTGATTAAGTTCTGCATTTGTTTATATCATAAATTTTAAATTAGTCCATATAAGTCTTAGAATCTATTAAACACTATTCACCCCCCATTTAGTGTTAAATTAGCCTTAAGATCCTTAATTCGCACTCTCTTTAAGGAGATAGCATCATCGTTTGAGTGTAATGGTTAAGATGGTAGCGCTGTTTAGATCGCGTGTATTTTGGGGAGCTAGTGTTTTCTTTGCTTTGTAGCATCATAGTTTTTATTTGCATTTTTGTCTATTTTGTTTACCAAGCCATGTCTCATCCCCAAACCAGTGCAGTTTGTTCTGTGATCCATATTTATGTTTGGCATAATTTTTAGTGCGAACATGTGGTAGGAGTTTGCTTTAGGGCTATATTGTATGTTGGTTATAGTATTGTAATCTTTCTGAATGCTTTAGGTATACATGGTACATTTTATGGTATGGCTTACTTGCCTATTTATGGGGAGACTACTGCGTTTTTAATCATGTTAACTTTACTTTACTGGCCTCATGCACAGTGTCACTATACTACACAGTTCCCTTGTTAACTGGACTGCGCACAATGTACTGTGATCGGAAATAGGTGTAACATTTGCTTCCGCAAGCCTGCGTCAAAGTGTGTTAGTGCGGACTTGTACTTTACTGCGCCTATTTTTCATGTCATCTAATCAATCAGTCACCTCACATTTAATGCTTCTTACATGCGTAATTATGAGAGTGGTCGTGCTTTTCGTACGTAATCAGACACATCATTTTTGTTTTCAATAGATTTGCCTAGTTTTTTATGAAGATCTCTTTTCATCATTATCATCTAACGGTCCTAATTAATAATGTCGTTTGAATTCAAGGGTTGATATTTTCTCAATTAACTTCTCTTATTTTTTTCTTTCTTCTTCCATTTCACTTTTACTTGATCATCAAACGAAAAGAAATCATAAATGCTTTATGGTTTTTACTTCAATTCTCTTTTCAAGCCTTCATCATCGTTAATCTATAAGCTATTTATTTTACTTCTTCTTTCTTCTTACTTTTCACGTTTGATATTTTTGATTAGTTTGTTTAGTGAAATTATCAGTATAAATTGGTATGTTTTCCCGTTATTTTAAGAATGTCATTTTCATGGTTTTATTTTTTCATCATTCAATCTTTAAATTATTCATGCAACCATATATGTTTTCAAATCATTAAATGAAATCTTGATTATCTTTGTTTAATTAGTTGGCTTTGTTCTTTAATTAGAAGCGTTTTTTAAACACAAATTCATTACTATTGCTTTTCTTTTGTTTAAATTGACGTAGACTTTGTGAATTGATTTTAATTCAATCTTTTTCTTTTAGCTATTAATGGCCTTCGACGATATCCCTGGTTCATCAAGCCTAATTCATCCTTTTTAGATTTAGTCTCGGCCGGTCATAAGGAAAGTCAGGTTAATGGTAACTTGGCTAGGATTGAAACTACGAGTTATGGATTTATGGTTCTTACACCCCCTGGGCGCATACATTTGCCCTCAGAGGGATACATTTCTCTCACCTTGGAACATATCTGATGTGGCCTTTACCTTTTACATCCCATCATCAAAGAATGATTGGCTACCATTGGTCTATCCCCTATTCAGTTAGCCCCTATATCTTATCACCTCCTAGCATGTACGTACATTCTATACACCAAAAACTTAACTCTTCCCATTTGTCAAGAAATGTCCTTTTAATATTCGATGTGTAAGATCCTAACTTTCGGGTTGTTGGATTTTATTATATTTAAGCTACAAAATCTCTTTTCTTGATAACGCCCTGCTAGACTTATAGGTGAGTGGATCAATTCTTTTTAATTTCGAACCAGGATGACCTCATTTCCTCGGTTGGTGAACCTGGTACTGCCTTGCCCTTTTTTCTTACAGCTCTTGAGATTTCTTTCTTTGCACTGACTTTTATTTTCTTTTCCTTTCAGTTAATTTTCATGATTTTTCTAAGGGCGAGCGATTGCTCTTCTCATCTTGTAGGATGACAACGCTTAGTTATGATGTAGAGGTTTGTAAGTGTTGGAATCTCTTTGCGAAAGATGTACTACACCGACATAATTTCCTACATCCATGTCAATGTTTTTGTCATTCTATTTCCATCTATGTTTTGACATGACTGCGCCATGTGATTTATTCTAGTTACATGCACTTTGGTGTTTGCGCCCCTCATTTTTTTAGATTTATTCACATGTTTATTTTACATATTAAATGCTCTGATACCTTAACTGTGCAGGTACTATGCCGAGGTTGGTGGATGCTTTTGCGAAGAAGAGATCTAAGAAGAGGAGAGTCAGGGAGGACTTACCAATGTTAGAAAGTGTTCGAAAGAAGCCAAAGAAGATTCCTTGCCCTCCTCTTCTGCTATGTCCCCTTCGATTCTGATTCTTGCCCCTCTGATAAACACGGTTGCATCTTCATCTCGCTTCTTAGTAATTCCTAGAGAAGGTGTTATGTCTGATCTCTTGGGGGCATATAGGGCATTTGCTTATCGATGATGTTATGGCTGTGGCCCCTGATTTGTTGCCTCTCCCCCCATCGCTTACTACAGATGTCTATTCTAACTTTCGTTGAAGCCTTTTTCAAGTAAATTTATCATAACTTTTGATTTGCTTTCTTGGCTAGTCTTCTTCACCGATTCTTACTTTTCGTGCTGTAATATTTATGTACTCAACGTGCGGCTCTCAAAATGGAACTGCAGAGACGGCTTGAATTCTCCAAATCAAAGTTAGTTAGGGTTCAAACAAAGTGAACACAATTAATGCAGGACAATGCATGACTTAAGGATGACATTACGGTTAGGGACAAGAAGGAAGCATAAGTTCAATCAAAGTTGGAGGAAGTTCATAAGAAGTTCGATGATGTAGATTTGCATGCTTTTAAGGATGAGAAAAAAGCTTGGAGTTTGAGAAAGGTGGTAAAAAGGCTAGAGAGGGAGCTTGCTAAGATGGTGAAATGACTTAACTCTACAGCTTTAAATGTCCTTTATCGGATCTATGCTCAAGTAAAAGGCAATTCTTCCCAAATAAACTTGATGATGTCAACGCTGAGATTAATTTGGAATTCTTAGAGGACCTCAAGTTGGTTAAGGTGGCATTCGAATAATGCAGATCTAAGTGGATGAAAGAGTTAAAGGCAGTTCATGATTCCCCTTTGAAAAAAACACATGTGGAGTATGTGCCTGATGATAGTGATTTAGGGGAAGATATGTGTTATGCTGGTGCGCGGCCCAAGAATGCTCCTTTAGATTTTCTTGCCAATGTAGAAGTAAATGTTTGACTATTCTAGTTTTAGGTCCTTTTGATTTTTAGATTTTTTCCATGCTTGTTTTGGCACAGTTGTAAATGCGGACTTCCCATCTCCACTATATTTTTGAACACTTATTCGTAAACACAATGACTTATGAATAAAGTTGTCTCCTACTTTCCTTTATTCCATCTCTTTTTATATAGCGTAGTAGCACATTTTGAATTAGTGTTCTTCTTTCCTTCCTTTCTAGGTAAGGAAAGTGGGTGCTGAGAAACCCCCGTTGTTAAAGTTTTATGGGAAAATGATTTAGTTCAACATTTAACAGAACATGTAAAGCGTTTTGACGAGCAGGAAATAGAGAGGTTGGCAGTAAGAGTTGCTTTTGTAAGTAGGAGGGAAACCAAACTTGAAAAGTCTATTGCACATCTAAAGAAATATTCTCAAGAGATTTTGTTTAGAATCAGTTAAGTTATTCACGAAAGAGATGCGCTTTATGATTTAGTATTGCGTAAATGTGGTCCCTTATTATAAAACGAACTGCTCCCTCTAGGGAACTTCTATTTGTTATGGTTTAAAAATTGGCTTAGTCGTGAGTGGGAGTAGTATTTCTCCTTGTATATATATTTCTTCTTCTTTTTTTAAATTGGACATGACACTCTTCACTTATTGTATGTATATATTTTATATTTAATTATTTAATGGACTTCTTATTTAAATATTTCACTTTCATAGGTTGTCCCTATTTCTCCAAAGGGGACTGCATCAGTTGATCTTCCTGAAGGCAGTATTCCCACCCATGTTCTTTGTGAGGGATAGGTTTCTTCAAATGTTTTAAAAAGTTATGAGACTCGAATTGGATTACTTGGAACTTCCAATGCACATCTCCTAAATGCGAGAGAATAGGCTACTGATGAAGCTTGTGAAGAGCGGCATAGAGAATATAGGGAGCAAACATGGCAGCTTAAGGAATAGAAACAAGTTAATGTTCGGTTATATAATTACATCACCATGCAGCATTTAAAAATAGAAGAGTTAGAAGAGAAACTTGAGTCTGCTCAGGTTCGCATCGCTGTCCAAGAAAAGTTGCTAAGAGATGCAGAGGGTTGTTACAGGGTCATCTTTGAAGATAAGATCAAAAAGCTTAAGAAAGAAAATGATGAGTTGTCTCAATAAGTCGCTACCAACTATCTAAGGAAAACGACTATAACTCTCTTCATCCTCAAGCGGCTCCTACCCCTCCTTTGAGTATGGATGTGGATGAGGCTTCTCAGTAGAAGAAGTGATTTACAGGATACTACCAAAATAAAGTTGATGAGTTGAAAGCTGTTTATAAAGAATGACTAAAAGATTCAACTGGCGGTGTGAAGGTAGAGAGGCGTTCCCATGCCTATGATTTGTTTTGCCCATTTTCAAAGAAGATAAAAAAAGAGAAAGGTGGAGGTCTTGGACGATTTTAAGCATGCACGTCGTACTGCTATTGAGCGGATTAATTGTCTTGACGAGCAAATACTACACTCAGATTCTACCAAACTAACCTTGGCTACATCTTCCTCCCGTTCAGCTTCACTTACGTATGCACAGTCTGATTTGGTTAAGAATCTTAAAGGGGAAAGGGTTAAGCGTGTCGTGGCAAATGTTTCCCTGAAACATGCAGTTGACATCTTTACACACTTTACACTGACCTTAAACTTAAGTTTTTTTATAACCTGCCAAATTATATGTTTAATGAGTGTGACCTCGGTAACCACTAGGCAGGGGCCAACTATTACCCCGGTGCTACTTTTGATAATGCACAATGCCACACGTCAGTGGTAATTTCTGATCTGACAGATCTCCCCCAGCTATTTAGCTCTAGAAGAGATTTCATCTTATCCTTTGCGTTGGCCTCTCGATGACAGGCTAACGGTCAGAGGCATCTCTGGGATCGAAGAGTCATTGCCATTGATCCCTCTGACTCAGATTCAGACTCATAGTGTAATTTGTATTGTAATGGTTATTGATTAGATGAATGTAATTTTTTTAGGAGTAAGTCTGAGCATTATTGTCCTATACTCTTAATGTGTTATTTATATGTATGGTGCATAAAAGAGTAGATGTAAATCAAGATAGGTTTTAACTTCCGTGTTTATCTAGCAGGCTCTATATTACTGTTGTCTTTTTTTTGTGATGGACTGCCCTATTCTTTCCTTCTATGCTAGTTACCTTTTCTTTCTCCATCTTTTATACGTGTCATGCGCTCTGCATGGTTCGCTCTGTCATCGACGCAAACTAGTTGTATTTCGATTGTGAAGTCAGGTCGTGCATTTACAACCTTTATTGATCATGCAAATTTCTTTTATTAGCTGGCATATGCCATCTAGTATCCCTATGCCCAGTAACATATGTGGCTGAATAGCTGAGCTTTGGGGATGAAGCTCAAATAGTGCAAGTACACAAAAAAGAAAATTTTACAAACAGATTTTTATATTGGTTCGGGCTGTCTATTATCCCTACGTCCGGTTAATACTTTTATTGCTCAAGCTGACCATTAATGATTGTTTTCAGGTTAAAAAGTTTACAAAAAGGGAAAACTATCTCAAACATAATATAGTACAAGGTGCTCAGAGTTCCAGGTTCTTGAAACCAAATTTTTGTTGGGTCTGTAGAGACAATATGGTCTAGTTGACATGGCTTCTACGATAACCATTGTCCTTCCCAACTTGGGCATAACGCCCACTCTACAGGGTCCTTAATGTTAGCCATCACTTTCCTTTATACTATGTCTCATTTACATAATTTTCTTTCTTTAATATGTGAGTTATATGTTTTTGTCATTCGCTGCCTATAGCGGACCTAACTGCAACTTCGTCCCTCCTTTCTTAAATATGGGCTTAAGCAGTTTCCATCAAGCCGTCTTCTTTTCTTCAGCATACAATAGCCGCCGACGCGAAGGTATGTATTTCGACTGGTAGCATGGCCTAATATCCATATATGAGAGAAAATGGGGTGTGTCATTTAGGGGATTTTGTTGATGTCTTTTATGACCGAAAGCCAAAGGCACAAAGGCAGTTCTTTTACCCATCTACCTTTAGCTTTCGTCAGCCTTTTCTTTAATAGTTTCTTTATGGTTTTATCTACTGCTTCAACTTGCCCATTAGCCCGAGGATGAGCAATAAAGGAAACTTTTATGATCCCATACCTTTCATATAGGTATGTGAACTCCTTACTCTCGAACTGCATCCTATTATCCGACACTATCTTATAAGGAATTCCAAATCTAGTAATGATATTTCTAACCAAAAATGTGACCACTTTCTTTGTTGTAATTGTTTCCAGGGGCTTAGCTTCTACCCACTTAGTGAAATAATCCACTGCCACAACAACATACTTCACTCTTCCTTCAGACATGGGGATATGCCCTATTAGATTGGTTCCTTATACGTCAAATGGTCAAAGACTTCCCGGTAGGGCAGTTCATGAGAAGGAAGTGTCGGAATGCTTGCAAATTTTTGGCATCTATCGCATCTTTGTACAAATTATCATGAATTAACCAATGTCGTCGACCAAAAATATCCCTAACTCAAGGTCTTCTTTGCCAATTTTGTCCCTCTTGAATGGTCTCTACAGTATCCTTCATGAACCTCTCTCATAATTCTGACTCCCTCTTCCTCAGTTACACATCTTAAATAAGGGGAGGAGTATTCTCTTTTGTGAAGTATTCCATCGAAGAAGGTATAGTATAGGGCTTGGTATCTTATCTTTCTAGCTTCATTTTTGTTTGTCAGAAAAATCCCATCTAATAAGAAATGCTTGATAGGGATGATCCATGACTCTACTTCTTCCTGACCTGTAGTTGATAGGGTACATATCCATTGGGTTTCATTTTGTCTTTCTTGCCCTTCTTCCATATAGCCCCTGGCTCATTATGACTTGGTCAACACTAGAACCCATCGGACTTGGGAAATGCTTGGTTCCAGTATCTGCCCTACTGGAATTGCTTTTATTTTCATGTGCAACCTTAGTACTTGCTGTCTTGGCCAAGGTGTCTACAGGTGAATTTTCTTCCCTTGGGATTTGTAGAATGTCAAACTGCTCAAATAGAGAAAGTAATTTTTTACTAATTCCATATATTTGGTCAAAATTAGATCTTTCACCTGATAGCTGCCCTGCACTTGATTAACTACAAGTTGAGAATCATTATGAATTTCAAGACTAGTTACCTTCATTACCTGTGCCATTTTCTGGCTTGCAACCAGTGCTTCGTATTCTGCCATGTTATTAGTTGCTTTAAATTCTAGCTTGACTGCTCCATAGAGTTTTTTATTATTCATGATAATAAGTATATAGCCTATTCCTATCCCCTACTCATTGGATGCTCCATCGACATATAGTTTCCAACCTATTGGGGCATTTTCTTGTTCAGCGCTGGATTGTTCTTCCTACAGGGTGCATTCTACGTTGAAGTCCGCTAATTCTTGACCCTTAGTTGCCTTATGGAGAAGTGTGTGATATCACATTGGCTCAGCTCAATGGCCCACTTTAGAAGGTAGCTCAATGTCTCTGGTCCTTGCAGTATCTACATCAAAGGCTTAATTGTTAATACCTTTATAGGGTGCACTTGAAAGTATGGCCGGAGCTTTCTTGCTGTTAGGAGCAGATTGTACGCTTTCTTTCCGATAACTATGTATATCAATTCCGCTCCACGACACTTTCTTACAAAATATATTGGACATTAAATGCCCTCCTCCTCTCTTATAACTACTATGCTCATTTCTTGATCCGTTACTGTTAGGTATATGTGTAGGTCCTCGCCTGTCATTGGTTTAGAGAGTATTAGGGGATTGGCAAGTTGGGATTTCAATACTTTTAAGGATTCTTTACATTTCTTGGTCCACTTGAAGTTCCCGCCTTTCTTGAGTCAAAAAAAGTGATGCATTTGTTTGTGGACTTGGAAATGAACTTGCTCAGGTCAACTACCTTTCCATTCAAACTAATCATATCCTTAGGCTTGTCTGGTACCTTCACCTTTTCTATTACATCAATCTTCTCCGGATTGGCCTCTATCACCCCGGTGCTTACTACGTACCCTAGGAACGTTCCTAACTGTATTGTGAACACACACTTTTGCTGGTTAAGCTTCATTCCATATAACCTTAAGGTGGAAAAGGTTTCTTCCAAGTCCTTCACATGATCTGACGCAGCTTTAGACTTCACTAACGTGTTGTCCACATAGACTTCAACCCTTTCTTATTGATCCTCAGGCATCCTATTTACATGCCTTTGGTATGTTGCTCTAGCATTCTTAAGCCCCAACAACATTACCTTATATAATAAAGCCCTTTGTTGGTTAAGAAGCTTATGTGTTCCTGGTCGGTTCGAACATTGCTATTTTATTATAACCTGAGTACATGTCCATGAATGTCAACAACTCATGCTCGCTTGTTGCATCCACTAACTAATCTATTTTAGGTAGTGGGAAGCTATCCTTTAGGTAGGCTTTGCTAAGGTTTATGAAATATATACAGGTCCTCGGCTTTCTGTTTGGCTTCTTTACTAACACAGGATTTGCTAACTACTTTGGGGTAGTATACTTCATAGATGAGCCCATTTTCTTTTAGCTTCTTGATTTCCTCATGGAGCGTATTGTACCTTTCTTGGTCCAGCGTGCGGCGCTTCTATCTCATAGGATGTGCATTAGGGTTTACATTCAGAGCATGACATATGGTTGCAGGGTCAATTCCTGTCATGTCTGAATGGGTCCAAGCAAATGCATTCTTTGACTTCTTCAATAAACTGATCAATTCTTCTCACAACTCATTTTCAGATTCTTTTCAATTTTACTGTCTTTTTGGGATCAGATGGATCTAGCTTTATTTCTTCCAAATCATCCAATTGTTCTAGGTCCTTACTTTTCATTCTCAACCTGGGGTCTACTTCATTCTCTGCTTTGTCTTCTTTGGGTGAGTTCGCAGTACTTTCTATGGATAGATTATTTGATAGATACTGCGCATGCCTAGTTATACTCATTGTTTTAGTCATGTATAGATAGGTCCGTTTATAATTTTTCGTAGGTACCAAGGTCTTAGAATGACCTATTTCGGTACCTGTCTTGGAACTTAATTTTGGTGTAATTATTTTAACTGGATTTTTATTTTTTCTTTCACTGCTATTTAATTCATGAGAAACAACAGTATAGTTTTGAATAATTTTATTGCTAGAATTCATAGTTACATTGTAAAGTTCCCTAGCTAATAACTGTTCTCCCCTCACGCTTCCTATCCCTGTTGAGGTGGCGAATTTCACGAGCAAATCCTTTTGTGAGATGACTAGGCCCAACTCTATTAGCCCAGGTCTCCCTAAGAGGGAATTGTATGGAGACTTTTGGCGATGATCGAAAAGTTTGCATAAGAGGACTTGTGGAGTGGGAAAGTTCCAACAGTCATGAGCATTCTTATTATACCCATTGGGATTGTCATCGTGTTATTAAAACCATAGATCGATTCAAAGCTCAGTTTCAAAATTTCTTCTGGCAAATATATTTTATCAAAAGCTGTTATGAAGATTACATCATAGAACTGCCTGAATCAACAAAGAATTTTTCATGGTGCAGTGCAAAATCTTAAAGGTTACAAAAAGAGGATCCTAGTGTGGGAATATCACTCCAACTGAATCTGAAGAGGTAAAGTGATGCTTGAACTGCCTTCTGTTTTATGTGATATATATAGTTCGATGTTCTATGCAGGTCTCTCACATATATCTCTCTCGTGCCTTCTTACTTATCCTGCTATATGAGGTCCTCCGTGGATGGATGCGATAAAGTTGGTCGGGTTTCCTGCAAAACTTTCATTAAGGTCGGGGGTTTACTTCTGCATCTCTATTATTGAATCATCTTTCACGTAGATCCCTAAATACTCCTTTTGGATTAGCCTTTCTATTTTGTTTTTTAGGTGGCAGCAAATGTCAATAAGATGCTAATTGACTCATTCAAAAGCCAGCTTGATACAATGAACAATATACAGAGCTACCTATGTACGCTATTAGAATCATAGAGTGAAAATGATAAAATATAATATTAGGAATAAATACCCATTTTATAGAAAACCCAAATCTTAGAAATACAACATATCATCCCAAATATCTAGGGTACAATATCCTAAAAACAGTAATAACATGTTTGAACTGGGTACAACAATATATAAAAAAAACCATAAATAGATAGGTAAGCTGCTACAAGTTTTCACCTTCACCTTTATATTCTCAATGCACATCGTTTCCCATAACCTGTATGTTGTAATGAGGAGGGGATCAGAACAACAATGTCTTGTGGATGAAAACTCCAAGTCTTACCATAATAGTATTTGGAATCATTTAGATATGTAATATGTCTTACGCATTCTACACCATATCCTACCTAATATACCTCCAACTATAAGCCCGAAGGATTTTTCAGTCTGACTCCATAATGTACCTTCAATTATAAGTCAAAAGCCCTTTAAAGTTTCATCCAACTACAGCCAATCATGTCCTAACAATGTGACAGAAAATACCTGGGCCACTTAATACCTCTTTATTGGGAATTAGATAGACTCTGACCATTTAATACCTATAACTTAGGCAGATCCCCATCATTTCATACCTAACCTAAGGCGAACCCCTCTTTGGTACCCCCTAACTGACGTCGCATGAGATCTCATCATGCCATTTAATACTTCTTTATCGGAAGAGGCGTCCCCTACAATAGCCACTTAATACCTCGGCCCGAAGCGGAACCCTCCCGAGATTCTTTAGTACCACACCCAAATGATAATCTTGACCGTTTAACACTTCTTAAGTTGGAAGGAGGTGGACCCTACAACAACCACTTGATACCCCCGACCCAAAAGCAAGTCCTATATATTAGACCTGTAACCCAAACTATGACGTCTCACATCAGTCCGACCATTCGTAGGCGCTGTTAGTCATATTAACTAGGAAAACTTATTCTACATAATTGGGAATGACCTCAATCCACCTTAGGTACTTATTATAGGCAATGTATCACAACAGTCTTAAAGTCATACTGCTGGTAGTCAGATTAGCTGGGCAGACTTCTATGTGCTTTTAACTAACCTCGCATCCCTATAACCTAGTCATAATTTCACTCTCCTAACGTACTATCATATATATAACTCACCACATTTTGCCTTAAGGCCATATAAGGAAAACTCCTTATTTTTCCTCCAATTATGAATTAATTTCCATAATAATCCTTACTTTATTCCTATAGGGTTTAATGCTAATTACTAAACTGTTTGTTATATACGATACAATTAATATGTAATAATTATACGTTAACAATATATTTAGACACTAATATAATTACACGTATGTAATTTAGGCTAACTAAATATTCCTAATCATGCGAAGATTTCTGCATCCTATCCTAATTATTTTAAATGCCAAAACTTCCATTTCATACAAGTCTAGCTCCAAACAATAACTTACAAATCAACTAATATTCTTAGCTAAATAATGACTTGCATTAATAAAATAGAATCATATGCCAAGGTTATTCTATATTAATATAGTAGAATCAATATCTCTATTTTAAGGAATAAAACTTACAATTTAAACCATTTATATTCTATTCAACTTTTACATTTACAATGAAAAAGGGATTCATATTAAATCATGGAAAGCAGTGCAAACTACGTATAGGATAGTTCATCCTTTACACACCATTTCCAAAATCATTGTCTTTTTAAAACCCTTTATCATAACAATGGAGAAAAGTTGGAAGTGGGATAGAATATAAAATAACCAAATTGCAACAATAAAACAAATCCTACTATTTTAATATAAAATAATTGAGATTCCAATAAACATAAAAATTGACATTTCGTTTTGGGGGAATTTTGAAGTTTTAGTTTTAGTTTTTCATGAACAAAATTCCCCAAGACATAAAACAAATCCAAACTTCTACTATACAAATACTAAAAAATGACAAACTAAGATATTCACTCATATATAATTTACCTGCCTTCCTATGGATATAATTCATGTCTGCTCCTAGTTTCTCCTTTAAATTTCTTCTTTTCGAAATATAAACCTATTGGATTTTTGATAAATTAGATTCAAAATTTAGGATTAGAGAAGAATAAAAGTAGAAGAACGTATGTGTGTGTATATATAATAACCTATTACCTTTTTCCCTTGAATTTGAATTCTTGAATCTAGTCGAGGAAGAAGACTAACAGAGCTTCGCTAGCATTCCAAATATTTTTTGAATAAAAGTGAAGGGGCTAGCCTCCTATTTATAGAGGTTAGGAGGCATCTGAACTGTTGGAGTTAAGTCGGTTTAATATAGTAAAATCCAGTTGTTCATGCTTAACAAAACCCTAACCGCCTTCATAACATCGATCGACCACCCACTATCAAGCGATCAACTGCTAGTGATCGACAGGTCATGGTGAAGCAGTCGTCCGGTATCTCGATTCGGAACATGAATTAATGTTGTTGTTTTTAATTAATTTCTTTCCTATTTTTATATTAACGTTAACTTTTGTTTTAACGTTTCCTTAAAACCTAACATTCTCATCAATGTTAGAATATTTTTAGTGTTTTAAATTTCAAATGTTAACATTAACTAAATTTGTGAATTTAAACTCTTTTCAAATTATATTAAATTTGAAAACTTCAAACATCAATACCTTTTTCGTTTGAGCTCTAATTACAAAACTTATATATGAAAGTTGATTACAAAATTGGTATGAATGCACTGGTGTAAATTTCATGGCCAAATTCCAACATTTACAAAATTTCCATTATTAATTAATTAATTTTCTATTAAAATTTTCGAGGTGTTACATTCTCCCCCCTTTAAAAGGATTTCGTCCTCGAAATCCTTAAGTGACAGATAGTGTAACGCGCACTCTACAACAATGTTATACAATCATGTTATCTACCAACCATCTGCTCAACCAAAAATGTAATGTGATTATGTATGCACACCATATTATAGGTAAGCTCAATCCTAGCATGAGTGCAACATCGTGACATATGGGCATGTATGCAAGCTTCCTACATATGCATATAATTCACATGAGTGCAAAATAATAGTAAAAATATGGCAACCATCCCCTACCATCCAATCTAGAAACCATAATGCAACCAAAAACCTAAATTTGGGGAGGAAAGTTTATCAAAGAATAGCTCAAGATGAGAAGCCTTCATCTTCTCTTCAGTTTCTCATGTGCTTTCCACTGGATTATCCCCCCATTGTACTTAGACTAACCTAATTTCTTTGTTGCGAAGCTCCTAGTTCCGTGCTTCACTATGCATGCAGTGGAAAGGGATGTTATCAGCTTTGACTCACTATTTATTAACTTATCAGGCTCTACAATGGTGGCGGTGTCATACAGACATTTCCTCAAGTGCGAAACATGAAAAATGTTATGGACTCTTGCTAACTTATCAGCAGCTCCACTCGATATGCATATTTCCCTATTCTTTCCTAGATCGGGAAGGCCCAACAAACCTTGGCGCGAACTTCCCTCACATACCAAACCCGATAACCTTCTTAAGAGGGGAAACCTTAACGAACACCATGTCTTCAATCGAAAATACCAATTCCTTTCTTCGCCTATCAGCATATAACTTTCGATGGTCCTATACAGCCTTCATTCACTGTCTAATCATCTCTATGCTTTTCAAGGTCTTACAAATCAAATCTGCTCCAAGTAGAATTTTATCGGCGGCTTCCCACCAACAATTAGGCTATTTGGATGGCCTCCTGTATAATGCTTCAAAGGGTTCCATGCTAATTGTCGCTTGGTAACTATTGTTGTACGTGAACTCTACTAAGGGTAAATGCTGCTCTCAGTGGCCTTTAAAATCCATGATGCAAGCTCTCAACAAATCCTCCAAAATTCTCATTTGACCATCGGTTTGCAAGTGGTAAGCGGTGCTAAGATTCAACATTGTTCCTAAAGCTGACCGTAAACTCCTTTAAAGTTCGATAGTAAATAAGGAGTCCCTATTACTAACAATGCTAACTGGAACTCCATGCAGTGTACCACTTCCTTGATATAAATTTGCTAAGATTCAATATTGTTCCTAAAGCTGACCATAAACTCCTTTAAAGTTCGATAGTAAATAAGGAGTCCCTATTACTAACAATGCTAACTGGAACTCCATGCACTGTACCACTTCCTTGATATAAATTTGCATTAGAGATGCTACAGTCCTATTACTCCTAATAGGATAAAGTGGGCACTTTTAGTAAGTCTATCTAGTACAACCCAAACAACTTCTTTACCCCTTTGACTCCTAGGAAACCCATCTAAATCCAATGATATATGCTCTTACTTCCAAGTCGGCACCTCTAACGGCAATAACAACCCACCGGGCTTCCCTTATTCCATCTTTATCTTTTGGCATGTTAAACATTTAAAGATAAATTCTGCTTCATATCCTTATACACTTTATCTCCACTGGATGAATGGTCATTCGAGAACGATGATACTCAACCAAATACTTCCTCTAAAACGTCCTCCACTATAGAAACATAAAGGCGTCCATCTCTTATCTGATATCCTCTTTTTTCAATTGCATACCTACCACAATGGAAAAAAGTCCTCCTCAACTTAGCTTGTCCAAAATACCTACTATCCTCGCATCTTTCTTCTGCACTTGCCCAATGCGGTCCATCAATGCTAGTCTAATCTTCATTGCTGCTAAATAGCCTAGAGTAGGATCCATTGTCAGTTGGAAATTGAAATTCAAGAGGAAATCCAACTGCCTCTACTCATATATAGCACCGAGAGTAGCATACCTTCAGCTAAGGGCATCTGCGACAACATTCCCTTTTCAGAGGGAGTACTATATCTAAAACTCATATGATGCTATAAACTTCATCCACCCTATTGTCTAAGATTCAAATCTTTTTTATAAAATATGTAGTTAAGGGATTTGTGGTCGGTGAATAACTAAAACCTTTCTCCCAAAAGATAACGCTTCCGTATCTTCAAAGCAAAAAAATAGCCACTAACCCCAAGTCATGAGTTGGGCACCCCTTCTCAAGATCCTTTAAATACCTACTTGCATAGGATATCACTCTACCCTCTTGCATAAGAACAACTACTAATCCCATAATACAAGCATTAATATAAACAGTGAAAAGCTTCATCCCATCCAGAATTATTACACCTCATATTTTTGGTAACATTATTTAGGATATTTAATTAGTTAAATAAAATAAAATAATATGTTAATTAGGGGATTGACATTCGATTTTAATCAAAGGGTAGCCGTGCCATTTAACCTATGAATTAAAATAAGAGTTAAACTGAAATAGAGGAGGGGTAAAATAGGAAAGAGGTCATTCCTATATCCCTAAAGCTTGGCCATGTATTCCTACACATGTTCATTTCATTTTATCAATTTTTTAAAACAAGAGGCCGACCACCATTAACAAGAGAAAGGGGAAAAAGATAGAGAAAAGCTAGGAAGAAGCTTAAGCAAATCAAATCCATTCACATCTCAATCTCTTTAATCTCTAAAGTTAAGATGAATAATGTTTACATCTCAAATTTTATTGTTTTGGTTTTAAGATGAATTCCAATATTTTGCATCGATTTGCCATGTTATTGAATGATGGAATGGTTATATATACTTGTTGATGAATTATGGTTATTCATATTGAAATTATGATATGTTTTAAGGTGAAAACGCTATAAAATGACATCCAAATGCCTTGTGAATTTTTATGAACATCATAAATGATATTTTAGAGATGGGTTTCAATTTTTAGAATTTTCTGAATTTTTATGGAATTTATATGGATTTTCTAGTAAATAAAATGTTAATTTGGGTTATAATTTATTTATAGTTAAATAATAAAAAGTTTAGGTCTGAAATTTTTATATGTTGGAACACATATTAAAAGAGATTTTTTGAAATTTTTGTAGAATTTTGCTAAGTGTTTTAATGAGTATATAAAATTATTTATGGTATGCGACTTAAATGTTTTATATATTTACAAGAGAAGAGGCTTTTTACAAATAATCCAAATAGTTATTTCTGAAAATAACAGCACTTTTTAATATGTAAAGCAAGTTAGGTGAAAAGAACTATTTGCTACACGTTTTTACTGTTTTGTGCTTTCGGCACCTGTTTCCGCCTTGGTTGGCTTTGGACTAAGTCCCTCCGCCTTCAACACCATCGAAACCAATGCGTATGGTATCAATATATTGGACGTAGCGAATTGGATAGAAGGCGAAAGGTTCAAATTTCATACAATTTGAGTTAGTAAATTCGTCGAAACCAGGGGTTTTGAAGGGGTTGAGGTATCACTTTGCTTTTAAATTAAAAATGCGCCCGCTTGCTTTCGACTAAATGGCTTTCGAATGAGTAGCTTTCGACTCAGTTAGCTTTCGACTGGGTTTAATGGATTTAAAGAAATGATTTCGAGTGGGTTGCGCTTTTGTTTTAATTGATTGCTTTCAACTATGTAAAAACCTTATGCTGCCGCCATTTACCTTTCGACCCAGATGGTTTCGAGGGGATACTTTGTTTTCTAAAATTTGGTCACTTCTCCGATGCTTTCGAAGGGTTGGTTGTGAAACCATCATTTCTTTACTTAGGAAATGGTTTCGAAATAGATGCTTTCGACTTAAATGTTTTAAATACCCTTTTTCTATGATTGAAGTAAAACCCAAATGGTTTTGAAAGAGACAGTTTTAAATGGTTTCGAAATAGATGCTTTCTGAAAGTGTACGTGTAGTACTAAGGATCGTGTAATATGGTATATAAGTGCGGAAACTGCTAATAGCAGTAAAATAAAAATTAAAGTAAGCACACCAGGAATTTTTATACTGGTTCGAACTTCCCGTTCTACGTCCAGTCCCAGAATACCCTCTGGATTTAAACTAAACCCCTCACTTAACTCGGAGGAATAGGTATACGACACCTGAGCAGCCGAACAGGAATTTTCCGCCTCAACATCCGAAGAGGACTTCAACTTTAATACAAATAATTTGTTGACGAATGTGTTCTGAATAACACTGATTGTCTTTTGATAGTACAACTTTCCTATAATCAAATCCTCAAGAGTATATATGTGTGTGAAGATTTAGAAGGAAGATAATCACGTAGAATCAAAGTATATGAATTAATTCAAGGATTCTAGTGATATTGAATAAGAATGAATGCTTTTATTTGCAGAAATAAATAGAGAATAGAATTCAGAATTATAAACAAGAATCGGTGATTGTAGAAGTGAATTGAACATGTTTATATAGTTATAGAATAGTTGCAATCTTTCATGAAGAGTTTCAATCAAAAGTTGTGCCCGTATCTCTTGGATTAAAGGACATTCCTCTTCATGAACAATTGCACCTCTTCAGAAAACTAGCCGTTATGTTCTGGTCAGTTGACCGAGAAACCTGGGCCGGTCAGCTGAGTTTATAAATATGAATAAAATGGTGCATATCTGTGCACTGGACACAGATTCGGTCGGCCGAATTTTCTGGTCGGTCGGTCGACCTGCTGTTATTTGCACAGTGATACTTATTTTTGTATAAATCAATTTTGTGTGAATGTGTGACTACTTGAGGAATGATTTTAACAATATTCTAAGACTCAATAAAATAAAATAATCATACTAAAATCTAGATTGTAGTCTTGTCTCCTTTGTAGTGTGCAATATATGGTTATTCTCTTTTTGTCGCTTTCGTATAGTATTCTCGTCGTATGATCTCTGAAGCTTGTGTCATGAATCAAAACTCATGAATCAACATTCTCCCCCTTTTTGATTGATGACAATACTTATATGACGAAGTAATATTTACATATATATTATAATTCTCCCCCTGAATATATGGCGAATTTTCTGCAAAAATTTGTTAGCTTTCATACATTTCTCCCCCTTTGTCATCGACAAAAAGGAATACTTATTAGATGTAATATGTTAAAGTAATGCGAATCATTGAATTTTAAATATTACATATTCAAACCAAAATAGGAATAATTAAGGATGTTTGCTTAGTACACAACAACAATTAAGAAAAATATATTGTTCTCATAAAGAAATTCTTGAAATTAAATTGTAAAACACTACAATTACTCCTCATCATCATTGGAATCCCAAAATTCTGGACGCTTATTTTCATCCAAAGGAGCCGGTTCCTTACCCCGTCTTTGAGTGGGAGGTGCGTGAGTTGCCGATGTGCTGGAACTTGTGTTATCTGAAGTAGACCAAGAAAAATTTGGCGCTAGTCTTTTTTCGGGAGCAACAAAAGAGGCACCGGCTTTGGAAGTACATGATAAGGCATCCCATAAATTTACGAAGAAGCCTTTGATTTTCTTGAAACGCCCATCAATTTTTCGAAGTCGGGCATCCAAAGCTAGTTGATTTCGAGCCAAAATATCAATGGCAGCCTCCGTACTAGTACCTGGAGTTGGTCTTTGAATTGAATGCTGGCGAGATAGACGTTCCGTAGAATGAGTTGATGGTTGAGGTGTGGAAAAGCTACGACGTAGTTGTTCTCGAGGAGTAGTACGCCATTGGTGAAAAGTTGTAATTTTGGAAGGTGCATCGGGTAACTTCATTAGTTTTATGGTTCGTGAGTCAAAAGAACGAACTTTGGATGTTTCAGATTCTGGAGCATGGGTAACGAAGCTATTAATCAACCTCATTATGTATTCTCCATAATAAATATGAAGCATCTTTCCTTGGTTGAAAGAGAGAAATTCATCCATAAGAAGTTGTGCCCAATTTACTCGTATATTTCCGCACATTGCATACAATGCTTTGAAGTTTTCGGGATATACTAAGTGGTATGAACCCCCTCTTGGAACTATAGACTTCATCATGAATCGATGAAAAAGTCGGGCTTTTGGTCGAAGGGATGAAGTTTGCCTTAAATCAGTAGCGTCATCTTCAAAAAATAGATGGCTTAGATGATCACGAGTTGATATATTACAATCTACATCGTGTAACAAAATTCCACCCAGTCGAGCATGTAAAATGTGGTTAATTCGATCTATTGAGAGAAAAATGAAGTACCACAAACCGATGTCCAAACACAATTATCAGTGTTTCTTGGTGGATCAACAAGATTAAGGTTTGCTAGAAATAACTTGACCATAATATGATTGATTTTCAAGTTATTTTTCCTATGGTCAAAGAATGTATTAAGACCACTCTCAATAGCGGCATTTTCAACACCGTAGGAAGCAAAGTCAGGATAACTTACGAATGACTCTTCAAAGATTTTGGCATCTTGAAGTTGTATCCATCTTTGAAGAGCTATATCATTAACTAGCCATGAAGCAATTTGTGTATCCACTGGAGTAGATGAAGTTGAGCCACCGGTTGTTTTTGATTTCTTCTTGGGAGCCATTTGTTTTTGGAAGAAAAGATTAAAAATTTGAGAGATTTTTAATGGGGGCTAGGTTAAAATCTGAATTTGAGGAAGTAAAAAGTGAAGAGATAAGGTAAAAAGGTGAAAGGATGGGGTATAAATCTGAAGTAGAAGACAGAAAAATATACGTTCGGTCGACCGAAGGCACTGGATCGGTTGATCGAACTGGCATTCTGAAAGTTGCTGAAACTCTCGGGAAGGGTTCGGCTGATCGACTCAGGGTATTCGGTCGACCGACCTGGTAGAAAAGTGTTTTTGAAATTCTCGGGAAAGGTTCGGCTGACCGACGCAGGCTTTTCGGTCGACCGAGCCAGATAGAAATGCATTTTTTTTATGTTTTTCAGCAAAAAAATTATAGAAATATAAATTATATTATTACATCATTTATATTTATACAACTTATTGAAAACGACAATATATATATATATATATAATTATAGCCATTGTTCATCAAAATCTACGTTCCCATGAGTTTGAGGATGGAACATTTTCTATTGGTGACCATCTTGGAGCTATTGGAGTTTGAATAGGGTTTGAAGGTGATGGAGATCTGTAAGAAGGTTCAGCAACATCATCCTTCTTAGATGAACAAATTTTTATGGCAATCTTTTCAAGAAAACTTAAACGTCTTGCCGTGACTTTTTGTTCGTAGTAGAGTTCCCGTTGCATATTCATTTGTTGTTGTTGGTAGTGATGTATTTCATCAATTTTTTGTTTGGTTGATGGAGATACTACCATTGTATTCTTCCCTTTGTTCTTATCCGGTGTATAGCCTGTATGGGAGTATTCCCATGGTTTCCATCCGTGTCGAGGATCTTTATCCGGAGAAGAGAAGTTAAGGATACGTTTAGGCATGCGAAAAGTAGGATAGGGGCCATTTTCAGGAATTTGGTCGGAAACATCATCGTCTGGAGAAGTGTATGATAGATGAGAGTTTTCGGAATTGTAGTAGTCGTTGTTTGAAGACATTTTTAAAATTTTGATTTTAAAACTTTCTTTGTATATATATTTTGAAGAATAAGTAAAGTATTTATAAGTATCAGTTTGCCTAAAAATTTGTGGATAGGAAATATTATTAACTATAATCATAGAATTTTTACAATAAAACTGTTTGTAATTGTATGATATATAAGCTTTAGAGCTAAAAATAGTTTTTTTTTCTGAAATCAAAGTAAATGGTACAAAATATAAATAAAACTGAAACAAGAAACACCCATAGCTCAAGTAGCTATAATACAACATATAACAAGCAAGTCAGAGGTCATGAGTTCGAGTTCAGCTTTGGTCAGAATTAAAACAATTTTTGTTTTTCAATTAATTTTTTTTTATTTCATATTTTTATTTATAAATCTTTAAAAGACATTATTCCTAAGTCACGTCTAAGTTTTACAAAATTATTTTCATTTAGTGGTTTAGTAAAAATGTCAGCAATTTGATTTTCAGTATTAATAAATTCTGAATTTATTAATCCTTTCTCCAAACAATCACGAAGAAAGTGATGACGTATATCAATGTGTTTTGTTCGTGAGTGATTAACTGGATTTTTAGAAAGATTTATTGCACTAGTATTATCACAATAAATTATAGATTTTTCAAGATGACAATTAAAATCATGTAGTGTTTGTTGCATGTATATGACTTGTGCACATGCCAAAGCAGCAGATATATATTCTGCTTCACATGTCGATAAAGAAACGCAGTTTTGTTTCTTACTAAACCAAGAGACTAAGGAGCGTCCAATGAAATGACACGTTCCGCTAGTACTTTTTCGATCCGTCCGACTTCCTCCAAAATCAGCATCGCTATAGGAGACTAATTCGAAAGGACATTCTTTCGGATAAAATAGCCCGAAATCTTTGGTTTTAGTTAGATAACGAATAATACGTTTAACTGCTCCCATATGTGATTCTTTGGGATTTGCTTGAAATCGAGCACATAAACAAACACTCATCATTATATCGGGTCGACTCGCTGTTAAATATAATAAAGAACCAATTATACTTCGATATAATTTCTGATCAACACTTTTGCCATCCTCATCTCTATCGAGATGAATCGTTGTACTCATAGGAGTTGGTTTGGCAGCCGTGTTTTCCAGACCGAAACGTTTAATTAAATTAAAACAATATTTTTCTTGATTAATAAAAATTCCATTTTCAATTTGTTTAATTTGTAATCCTAGAAAATATGACAATTCTCCCATATGAGACATTTCAAATTCATTTGTCATTATCGTTGAAAATTCCTGACAAAGTTTTTCATTTGTCGAGCCAAAAATAATATCGTCAACATATATTTGAATTATTAAAATATCTTCCTTAGTTTTCTTAATAAAAAGCGTTTGATCTACCTTACCAATTTCAAAACCGGATTCTAATAAATAGCTTTTAAGATGATCATACCAAGCACGTGGTGCTTGTTTTAAACCGTATAATGCCTTTTTGAGTTTATAAACATGATCTGGATATTTTTCATGATTGAAAAGTGGTGGTTGTTCAACGAAAACATTTTCTTTTATATAACCATTTAAAAAAGCACTTTTAACATCCATTTGATAAAGTTTAAAATTATGAAAACACGCGAAAGCCAATAAGATTCGTATTGCTTCAAGTCGGGCGACTGGAGCAAACGTTTCTTCGTAGTCTATTCCCTTTTCTTAATTATATCCTTGTGCAACTAATCAAGCTTTATTTTTAGTTATATTTCCTAGTTCATCTGCTTTGTTTTTGAAAATCCATTTAGTACCGATGATTGTATAAATCAATTTTGTGTGAATGTGTGACTACTTGAGGAATGATTTTAACAATATTCTAAGACTCAATAAAATAAAATAATCATACTAAAATCTGGATTGTAGTCTTGTCTCCTTTGTAGTGTGCAATATATGGTAATTCTCTTTTTGTCACTTTCGTATAGTATTCTCGTCGTATGATCTCTGAAGCTTGTGTCATGAATCAAAACTCATGAATCAACACTTTCGACTTTAATGGGTTTCTGATCCTTTTTCTCTACTTGAAGGTATAATCCAAATGGTTTTAACTGAGATGGTTTTCAAAGGTTTCGAAGGGGTAAATTTTTGAATGGTTTCGAAAGGTTTCTATATGTTTTAAATTGAACCCAAAGGCTTTCGAAATTTTTAGTATTTTAATGCTTTCGAAAGGGTTTTAGTGAATGGTTTCGAAAGGGTGGTTCCCCAGGGTTTCGAAAGGGTTGGAAGGAAAGTTTTTTTCTATGTTTTCGAAAGGCAATATTTAATGGTTCTAAAGAGGGATGTCTAATGTTTTGAAGCTTTCAAAGGAAAGCTTTTAATGGTTTCAAAGGGTCACTTTCAATGGTTTCGAAGGGGTTACCTTCAAGGGTTTCGAAAGGGTTGTTTGAAAGTTTTAAACAAAGGTTTCGAATGTATTAAATAGGCAATACAGACTAAGTATTTTCAAGTTAAAAAGTGTGTTAACTTGTTTTGAAAGGATAGACAATCCTTATTAAAATTTATCATTATTTTTAGTAAAGTATATATATCATGGAAAAATAGTTAGAGTAAAGCTATGAATATATTTTCCTTGTATAAGTATGATTTAAAAGGTTAAATCATTTTGAAAAGGTTTTCAAGGAAAAATATGAAGGGTAGTTAACCCTAAGAAAATGATTCGGATGGATAGTCCATTTTGATTCGGACAATTTGTCCAGTTTGCGGACAGTTAGTCCAGTTTGCAAGTAGTCAGCCTAGCTTTCAGATAGATAGTCCATTTAACACTTATGGACAGATAGTTCATTAGTTACATGATTGTAGCTTAACAGACTTAGCTATTATTATCATTATTATATCAGTTTGATTAACCAGTTTGATTGTAGAAAACGATTTGCAAAATACAAGTTTTAAAGAGGATATTAGTGAGGGGAAACCCGTTCCGCTAAGCGGCATGGTCTCGCTTAATATCAGTAAACCGAGATGTAACAGTATTATTCACACCAGGCTTTATGTTTGACTCAAAGTTTTTGTTTCCCCTTAAACTCTCGGGTGCTCAAAATTGATTTGAGTAGGCTGAGGGTTAAGGTTTTCAGGTTTTAGAAATTTTGGCAAATAAAGCTTCCAGCGACGGGCAGGTGGCCGACGAATAGCTAATTAGGAGTTATTTATTTATTTTGTTTATTTCCGCTATGTATTAAGTCAGATATGATTATTTTGACCCTGATCAACCAAGGGGGCATCATCGTATGTCTCCCTTGGCGTATTTTTGTAATGATTATATCTAATCTTTACTTGGGAAACGATATGGGATAATGTAACTTGGATATGAATTTGTTTTGAAATGTAATCGGTAAAATGTTGTTTTTGGAAATCTGTGATTTTGTTCATATTCAAGTGCTTCTGATATTATGGATACCAATAGCATTACCGTATTATGTTACAAAAGTTAATACTATGGATGACTGTTGTTAACCCACCTTTTGGCAAGGCCGTGGACATGCGGATTTAACTAAATCGACTACTCGTTTGTCGAGACTGGAATATGATGGGTTTGAGCCAACTGGATTTAAAGACGATCGGTCATGGATAGTTCAGTGTTGGTCATTTGGCTTGGGAGGCATGGATCGGTCGAGGAGTAGAGATTATGCATGGATCGGTCTCGAGGGTGCGGATCAGTCTAGATGGTGCCGCTCGGTCATGGTGTGAAAGTTGAGGTGGGTTGGCCAGATATGGTTCGGCCTCGATGGGATCGGCCTTAATGGTGGTTCGGCGCTTGGAGGTGGCTCGGCATTGTGTTCCGGTCAGGGTCGCTCGGCAAGGTGGTTCGGTCAGGGTCGCTCGGCAGGGTGGTTCGGTCAGGGTGGCTCGGCGTTGTGGTTTGTTCAGGGTGGCTCGAGGTTGTGGTTCGATCAGGGTCGCTCGGCAAGGTGGCTTGGCCGAACATGGCTCGGCATTTAGAAGGATAGGCCCATTCATCTGGTTCGGTCGGCATTGGAGTGGATCGGTCATATAGGGTCGGTCACGGTAGATATTCCAGGCGACTTGGTCGAGGAGTGGAGGTCAAACATGGCTCGGCATATGCAAGTCGGCGTGTGTGGTTCGGTGAATGTGGTTCGGCTTGCTTGGGACGGTTATAGTGTTGAGTCTGGTTCGGCTATAGTCTTCGTGGGCCCGGATCACTCAGGAAGCCCAGCAACTCAGGTCTTGCCTATAAATACAGCATGTAGGACTTCAAAAAAAGGATCGGCTTCTTCCTTTCGGCTCTCTTACTTTCTCTTTTCGAAGGCCAAGGCTACTCTGCCATTTTGTAACTGTAATCGATTATTACAGCAATGAAAAGGAAACTTCTGGAGTGGACGTAGGCCAAAGTTAGCCGAACCACTATAAAATCTATTGTTCTTTATTGCTTTCATTTTATTCCTTTTGTTTTCCATATTAATATCCACCTTATATATTCTATCTGTGAGCTGTGACCGGTATTTGGTGCTTTCGCTTGGATTTGGGTGTTAGTGACCAATTTTGGCGCTAACATTTTGGTGCTTTCACTGAGAACGCTAGCACTCAGGAATTGGAAAGCTTGGATTTTGGATTTAAAGACTTAGGAACTTGGATTCTGGAGACTATGGCAAAGCAATCAACCAGGAGGCAAAGGACGGAGAGGAGTCAGCAAGGGGGAAGTCAGGAGGCTTCCTTTGGAGCTAATCAAGCATCCATCTACATCACTAGGGACGAGATGGTAATGATGATGGGAGCTATGCAGGAAGAATTGTTGAAAAGGCAGGAGGAGGCAATGTAGAACCTACTTCGACAAGTGGGACAAGCTGGAGCACAAAGTCAAGGGAATGGACCGACTGCGGGTGCTGGTAATGCAGAACAAGGAATCAGAGCTGTAGAAGTTTCTGGCAGTCAAAACCAGAACCAGATTAGAGGGAGCGAAGGAAATCAGCAAAGGCCTAGGGGCAGACCCCCGGGATTGGATACTGAGAGGACTATGAATGAAGCTCGGCGAGCAGGGACCAACGTGAACGTATATGGCCAACACGAAAAGTACTACCCAGAGTACCCTCCATGTAACAACCCGCATATTTGTCGATTTTATATTTAAATATTTTATTTAAATATTTCGTCGTTCGTCGGACTTTGGTCCGAAAAGCTACTTTTTGCAAACAGTCGAATTGGGACTCGAGACCACCTCCATTGAGTTCAAAATGTCGTTTGCGATCTTTTTGAGTGTAAGCTTCGATATGTTTGGAGTTAGGAGAATTTTGCCACTTTTCACTTAGGGCTTTGGGTTGGGTTTCAGCCCAATAACCCCACTTAACCTCCTACCTCTCTAACTCTTCATCCATTCACTCCCATTTCATTTCATTTCCTCAAGCAAACTGAAAATGGAGGAGAGGAAGAGGAATTAAAACTCCAAGCCCTAGTTCTCTCTTGCAAATCAAATTCTAGCTCCAAATCCAAGTTGAAGCCATTGGTAAGCATCCTCTTCTCCTTCTCCAACCCTTTCTCCTTTCAATCTCAGAAATTTCCTAAACCTAAATTCGGGAAATGTTTCTCTTTTAGCTTAGATTCAAGCTTGTTAAGTTGGAATTGAAGAGTGATTGCTCTTGCCATTGCTTCAAAGCTTCTTCTTCATTTGTTTGGGTTCAAAGGTGAGACTTTTATCTCACATCTAAGTCAATAATTATCTTCGATTGTTAGGTATGAATTCCTAACACTTATCCTTGTGCAATTCCTTAGTCGTTGTTGCTCGACCGATCGTTATCGATGTCGTTTGGCCATTTTTTGGCCTAGGTTCAGGGAATGCCCTGAATAACAGTTTCAGCCGTCTGAACGTATGGTTCAGACGTCTGAATGGAATACTGGGAATTTTCTTCTCCCAGCATTCAGACGTCTGAATCAAAATTTCAGACGTCTGAATTGGTTCGTTTTGAACCAGAAAAGGAATAGGCTAAAAAGTGCCTATTTCAGACGTCTGAAATCTAGGATTCAGACGTCTGAATTCTGTTCTGGAAAATAGTTTATTTTCCAGATTCAGACGTCTGAATTCTTGATCTCAGACGTCTGAATCTGCTATGTTTTGCCTAGTTGTTTTTTTTAGCTTGAATATCCAACTCTAATCAAATCGGGTTGATTCCCTTTTTGTTGTTATCATTTATTATCGGCCACTTTGTTAGGTCGAACCCCGTATTACTCTGCGTAGGCAATCTCATCTGAAAAACATTTGTCAGAATTTCTACTTTGATGGTTTTGGGACTGACTTCTTTGGTCTTTACTCACGTGTTCGAACGTGAATTGATTTGTTTCTACCATCGTTTTATGACTTGTCACTTTAAAGATATATGAAGGTTTCAATACTAATAGTAAATATCAAAACTCTTTCATCAAAGCGATTTCAACACTATTTTAAATATCAAAAGTTCGTTTTCTCAAACCGATTTTCAATCTACTAGTATATACAAGCCTTTACTTCACTCGAATGAGAAATCGACTTAAACGACTTAGTAAAACGGGTGGTATGAAACGCTTGCGTTCACTTCGTCGGTTAGCTCTTGGACTTGTTCGATTGAACCCTTTTTGTGACAATTTCCTAGTGAAGATTTACAGCTTGTTCGTAAATATTTAAGTTAAGCAAGTGGTTATGGGACATGAAGCTAAACTCATATATTTACTAGCTTGGTGTGATTGACACTTCCTTATGATCATGACGATCATTTTTGTGATTTAGACTAGCGATTGAGCGATGTCTCTTTGTCTACGTGGGAGACTATACCCCGATCATGTGATGTTTCGCCATCACATTTCTAGGGTAGCACCCTACGGTCTTCGGGCCATTCCTGTGTGAAAATTTAATGGATAGCTTCCATGAGATAGCTTCTCGTCATGTGTTTACGCGTAGGTGAGTTTTCATGCTCCCATTCATGTGTTAGGCCTCCCCCCCTTTTATGTGTTTTCTGGATTTCTGATGATGATTTCTGGAATTTTGTGCTTCACCAATTTTCATGATTTTCATTGATATGATATCAGTTTTTGTGCATTGGTGAATTCATGTGTTATTGACTTGTTATGAATACAAGTTTAGGGTATGATACCCTACCTTATCTTTGAGAAGATTCTTGTGATATTGATTAATCTTTTGTTGATTATCATTTACATACTTATAGTAGTATGTCGTTATGGTTATTTCATGTTCATGTCATGCCTTTTACTTTATACCATATCATCTGATATTTATAGCTAGACTGATCCGTTTATTATCTTCTTATAAATAATACTCGGGTCAGACCGAGATGTTACAGGTGCTTCTGCTTGACTTCTCTTCAGGATATTTCTGACTTTTGGCTAACTACATAGATTAGTAGTTTTTGGATGTACACCTTTGAGATATAGACTCTATGTTGTGTACTTATTCTTTTGTATAGCACGTGATGCTATTCTTTTGTATTATCGTGGATCTTTCTGACCACTACTCTGATGTACACTTTCATGTGTTATATATTTATTCATATCTTCTTCCGCCTTTGTGATATGGATGTCTGTGACTGATTTATGTTATGATTATTTCTATGTTTGTTTTCCGAAGATTATATATAGCCACCGTGTGATAGCTTTGTGTTTGTATCGGTATGTTGGATTTCCTCCTTAAAAGATATGCATTCTATTCTATCTGACGTATCGGTGCTCGCACAAAGAAGTTACATGGATGGTCGCTCCTCCACAGCCTTATTCTCCGTGCTAGTTGACAGCATTACTCCGTAGTGTTCTTGGCTAGCGTGGGTATAGAGGTGGGGCGTCACACTCCAGGACATGGAGGGCAAGGTGGAGATGGGAACAGGGGACTACCCCCAGATGGAGATGAGCGGATGGGTGGATTAATATGAAGGATTATGAGAGGAGGACTACCGAGCAGAGGCTTGGAGGAAGTCAGTCGAAGTCCGGTCACTTCAGAAATTAGGAATGCAAGGAACCCTCTATAATTCAAACTGCCAACACTGGAGGCCTATGATGGGAAATCAGATCCAACTATGCATGTAACCAGATGCATCAGACATATGGAAGTGCTAGGGGCATCCGAGGAGGTGATGGGAAGATGTTTTCCTCTATATTTGACGGATTTGGCTGCACACTGGTTCAGGCAGCTAGAGACCGGATTGATCAAGACATGGGGCAAGCTAGTGGAACGCTTCATGAGATAGTTCAGGGTCTACGTGACGCGACCCAAGAATGTGATGACATTGGCATCAATGAAGCAGAGGACCAAAGAGTCCGTGAGGGGTTTTCTAATGCGGTTCAATGCAGCCGTAGCTTTAGTAGATCGCCTAGATCCATCAATGATTTTGATGGCGGCGGTAGCAGGGATTGCTGAGGGCACTGAATTCAAGGATTCATTAGCATGGGATCCACCACAAGATCTTGGAGAGTTCTATCATAAGGCGGAAAGATTCATTCGGTTAGAGGATTCACGTGCCGAAAGGCAGGAGATAAACGTCGTGCAAGGCAAAGGAACGTCCGATGAAGGACGAGGAATGGATAAAGGAAAGCGCAAGCTGGATGATGGACCTGGCGGTTCAGACAAACGGAGGAGTGGTCGAGAACCCAAATTCGCGATGCACACGGACTTGACAGATAATTTGGAATGGATCTACTTGGACACTCGGGGGCAGCTCCCCTATCGGAAACCACCCAAGAGGGATCCCACTGAACGGGAACGCGGGAGTGAGAAGTACTGCCTATTCCATGAGTTGGAAGGGCACTCCACGGATTAATGCTGCCACCTGAAGGATGTGGTAGAGGAACATGTTAGAAGTGGCAGGTTGCCACAGTATGTGAGAAATCGGACTGGAGCAGTAGAACACGAGCAGCTACCGCTTGGGTCAAACATGAACGACTCTGGAATGGGGTCATGACTCGTGATCCGCTGATCGTGATGGAAACGACCGAGTTTAGGATTTGGACTTTGGTCATCGAATAATCTTTTCTGATTTTGTTTTAAAAAATAAACAGCAACTATGCCACTCACACATGTAAGGGAACCAGAGTGATCCCCAGGCATGCTCTGAGATGATAATAGGCTGCTTTGCCCGGAGAGGCAACCCTTAGCTTTTTCTGTTTTTCTTATTGGACATTTAGACTTTGGGTTTGATAAATGGGTTTGGTTTTATGAAACAAACACCTAACCGGAGAGTTACGAGATGGATATTGGAAGTCGATTGGAAATTAATCGCTTAATGTTCAGGGACACTGAACCGGAGTGCATGGAGCGACGCCGCTTCGCCGAAGAGCGACAGGATCGGCTCACTCGTCATTGTTTCCCCTTCACCGGAGAGTGACAGGATGGGATCCAACAAGAGCTTGGAGAGGCTACAATCGGTCTAGGACTTAGGCCATGACATCGCTTAATGTTTGGGGATACTGAACCGGAGTGCAGGGAGTGATGCTGCTTCACCGGAGAGCGACATGATCGGCTCACTCAACGTTGTTTCCCCTTCACCAGAGAGTGATAGGATGGGATCTAGTAAGAGCCCGGAGAGGCTGACATCGGTCCAGGAGGATCAGGGCATCGCTTAATGTTCAGGGATGCTGAACTGGAGTGCAGGGGATAGGTTGATTTGCCGGAGCGCAACAGGATCTGCCTATTCAATCGTTAAGTTTGGATCGAGCTTAGTAAGGGTCCGGAGAGGCCGTCAATGATCTAGAAAGATCGTAGGATTTGATTACTGACTTCCAAGGTGTGAAATGGATTTGGATAGTGGCTTCGAACAGCTACAGATTTGGATAAGGACCCGGAGAGGTCCCCGATTAGGATTTGGAACCGACAAGGTCCTCGATTTGGACTACAGGACCCGGAGAGTTCCCGAACTCGAATAAAATGATCTGGAGAGATCGTGGATTCAGTTAGTTGATTTCGAACGGATGTGGAATTGGATGAGGATTTGGTTACTGGATAGGAATTGTATATCGACTGGGAGCAGTCATAGATTCGAATAAGGATTCAGCACTGGCACTTGGACAAAATGGATTGGATTACGAATAGGAAAGTATGGCTATGGATAACATATGGACTTTGGATATCGGATTTGAGGCTATTCAAAACACACCTTCCAATAGCAAGGCATGTTTTGGGGGGAAAATGTTAACCCGCCTTTTGGCAAGGCCGTGGACATGCGGATTTAACTAAATTGACTACTCGTTTGTCGAGACTGGAATATGATGGGTTTGAGCCAACTGGATGGAAATACGATTGGTCATGGATGGTTCGGTGTTGGTCATTTGGCTTGGGAGGCATGGATCGGTCGAGGAGTAGAGATTATGCATGGATTGGTCTCGAGGGTGCGGATCAGTCTAGATGGTGCCGCTCGGTCATAGTGTGAAAGTTGTGGTGGTTCGGCCAGATATGGTTCGTCCTCGATGAGATTGGCCTTAATGGTGGTTTGGCGCTTGGAGGTGGCTCGGCGTTGTGGTCCGGTCAGGGTCGCTCGGCAAGGTGGTTCGGTCAGGGTCGCTCGGCAAGGTGGTTCGGTCAGGGTCGCTCAGCAATGTGGTTCATTCAGGGTGGCTCGACGTTGTGGTTCAGTCAGGATCGCTCGGCAAGGTGGCTCGGCCGAATATGGATTGGCATTTAGAAGGATGGGCCTATTCATCTGGTTCGGTCGGCATTGGAGTGGATCGGTCATATAGGGTCGGTCAGGGTAGATATTCCAGGTGGCTTGGTCGAGGAGTGGAGGTCAAACATGGCTCGGCATAGGCGGGTCGGCGTGTGTGGTTCGGCTTGCCTGGGACGGTTATAGTGTTGAGTCTGGTTCGACTATAGTCTTGGTGGGCCCGGATCACTCAGGAAGCCCAGCAACTCAGGTCTTGTTTGCACCAAAATTGGTCACAAACACCCAATAGCCGTTGAAAGTACCAGTTCGCAATCACAGGTCACAAATATCAAATATGTAGAGGAATAAGCATGCAAATCACTCAGGAAACTCAATAAAAACAGTAAATGACACAGGATTTATAGTGGTTCGACGATCTTGCCTACGTCCACTCTGAAGTTGATGACTTTATTGCTTGATACTTGAAGATCACAATTTCTTATAATGTAGTACAACTGATTATATGATTATAATCTGAATCTAAGGAAGCAGTGGTGATTTTGAGTAAATCTGGCAGAGTGTAGGCGCTCTTTATTTCCTAAAATTGTCCGACCCCTTTTCTGAATAACCAGGGGCTCTATTTATAGGTGTAGGAGACTGATATTTCACCTAAATTAAGGGGAGACCAGTTCTGGAACGTGAGGTGGCCCACATGCCCGCTCTTAGGAAATCCGGGCCCACTTTGGGATCGATTCGACCCTTGGTTCGAATCGATTAAGAAATTGTCCAATCGAGATGAAATTTGGCATGAACATTCTTCTATGCATATGCAAGCTCTTGTGAAAATTTCATAGCATTTGGACTTGTAGATCTCGAGTTATGATCAATTCAAGATCGTGTTCTTCGTCCTATGGATTCGTTCGAATCGATATGGTTCGAATCCATAGGTTCAAATCCATGCTTCTGCACGTGAAGATGGTGACGTGGTGCGTGTGCTTCGGGTCAATCCCCCTTTTTCTCCGAGTTTACTGGGTCTAATCCTTGGTTTTAGCTGTGTGGACTTTGTGGATTCGAGGTGATCGATTCGAAGACGCGCTTCCTTCGAATCGATTGGACCAGCGTTCGTTCGAATCGATCAGGGTATGCCACCATTGATCGATTCGAATTTGCTTCAACAGGGTGGATTCGAAGACATTTATCAGATGGAGTCGAAGTCCCTACAACTTCATGGATTCGAAGGGTTTCTCCTTGATGGACTCGAAGGTGGGAATACTCTGATGGATTCGAATTAAGGGAGGCTTTGGATGGATTCGAACGTTGAGGCTGCTTTGATGGAGTCGAAGCAATGGTACTTCTCGTGGATTCGAAGTAATGTAGGGACGATCGATTCGAACCTAGGGCTTGGCTCTGATCGATTCGAACCATAACATATCTCTTCCATTATATACCGGCGATAACTTGAGCATACGATCTCGGACTGTCTCGAAATTTGGAACGTTGGTTCCCACGGCTTTGCTCGACCTGTCTTATCAATTATAGCCCGATCCGGACTCGGGCAAATTTCAGAGATATCCATGGTGAACTTGTGATGTGACAGATCTCCAAGGTGGTCTTTCATTGATTTCTAGTCAATTTTTTGGTGTCACGGCCTTGCCAAAAGGCGGGATAACATTTGCCCCCCAAAACATGCCTTGCGGTAGGGAGGTGTGTTTTGTAATGCCATAAGCTGGATGTTCATATCCTGTTGATGACCTGCAAAGAAATTTATAGTTTTTCCTGACCATGAATGACGATCGTTCGCGACCGTATGTCATTCTAGGTAATATGGGATCGTTCGAGGCCGGATGCCGTTCGCGGCAAAATGTGATCGTTCACGATCGAATGTCATACTTGGTGAATTGTGACCGTTCGTGGTCGGGTGCCGTTCTAGGCGAATTGTGACCGTTCATGGTCGGGTGCCGTTCGAGGCGAATTGTGACCGTTCGTGGTCGGGTGCCGTTCATGGCGAATTGTGACCGTTCGTGGTCGGGTGCCGTTCGTGGCGAATTGTGACCGTTCGTGGTCGGGTGCCGTTCGTGGCGAATTGTGACCGTTCGTGGTCGGATGTCGTTCGAGGCGAAGTATGTGTGCCCGGGGAGGGACTTAGTATTATCAATACCGGGTTTCACGTTCGGGTGAATTCCCGGATTGTTTGTTGCAATGGTTTATTGCCATCTCAGAGCATGCCTAGGGACCGTTCGTGATCCCGTACATGTGTAAGTAGTTTAGCCGTTATGGAATTACTGCTAGCATTCTTTTATTAAAAATAAGTCTTTAGCAGAAATGTTAAACACAATCAAGTTCAAATATTCAAATCAAGAAGAAACAGAAGCAAAGCAAGGATGTCAAAGTGCAAACTCCCACAACGATAGGGTTAATAGTCAATCAGAGCATGCCTATGGACCGCTCGTGATCTCGCACATGTGTAAATGACTTACCCGTGTTGGTGAGAGGTTTACGACTTGTTCATCGTTATTTCAATTAATTGATAACCATACGGTGTCCCGGCTTAGGGTCACCCCTAGCTGATGTAGACGGTGGTCGCCCTGGCTCCACTGCTGGAGCTCGCCTTCTCACATACTGAAGCAGCATACCGTTCCTGATGTGCCCTTCCACCACATCCTTCAGATGTCTACAGTCGTTAGTGTTATGACCATTTAGTTCGTGGAATAAGCAATATCTGTCTGATTTCCTTTCGTCAACAGTGGGGTCCCTTCGTATTGGCATATGGTAGGGGACTTGCTCTCGTGTATCTCGGTAGATTCGCTCCAAACTCTCATTCAGCTCTGAGTAGGTGGTGAATCGTGGCTCTCTCCGCAGTCACTTTGGCCCGTCACCACTATCCTCAGCCTTTCGTTTTCCTTTATCCTTGCCTGAATCCTTTTCGAGAGGCTTTTTGTCTTTAATTGCATAAACTTCTATTCCCTCTCCTTCTTCTCTCTCAGCGTTAGCGTCTTCCAATCGCAAGAACTTTTCTGCCTCGTGATAGAATTCTCCTAGGTCCATAGGCGGATCCTTAGTTAATGAATTTTTGAATTCTGTGCCGTCAGCTATTCCGGATACAGCTTCCATCATAACCATGGATGGATCTGGCCAATCCACCGATGCTGCTGCCGCATTAAACCGCGTCAGGAAATTCCTCAAAGACTCTCCATCTTTCTGCTTTAGCGTTGCCAAACTCATCACATTCTTGGGTCTCGAAATGTGAACCCTGAATTGCCTCATAAATTTCTCAATCAAATCGATCCACGTCCCAATGGAGCCGCTCTCTAGCTGTCTGAACCATAAAGCTGCTATGTCTGTCAAATACAATGTGAAGCACCGGGCCATGACTTCCTGTGATGCCCCCAACACTTCCATGTGCCTTATATACCTCGTTAGATGGACCGTAGGGTCCGTCCTCCCATCATTCCTTTCTACTGTTGGTAGTTTGAATTCTGGTGGGTTCCTAGCCAACCTAATCGCAGGAGAAAAGGGACTCCTGTTCACGTCTTCAAGATCTCTATTTATTAATCCGCCTCTCATGGCTCGCCTGACCATCTCTGCCAATCTATCATTGTCTCCAAGTCATAGTCCTCGTTCACTACCTTCGATCTGCCCCCTGAGTCCGTGCGAGCTTTCGGGTGTCTGCCCCCCTGGCTGAGCGTTCATTCCTCTATCGCTGCCAGGTTGGTCGGATGTCCTTGTCTCTCTTCCCAGGTTTGGATCAACATGTCCTAAGTGTGTGCCCCCCAGCTCCGGCGCTGCGCTAGAGGGTCCTGCTCCGTTCTGGATTCTGGTTGCTCCTTGGTTTTGCGCTCCAAGTTGTCCAATCTGTTGAAGCAAATTCTGGATCATTTCCTCATGTCTCTTCATCATTGCCTCCATCTCATCCCTGGTGATGAAGACTGAAGCTCGGTTTGCTCCTGAGGAAGCCTCTTGACTCCCTTCATGCTGACTTTGTTCTGGCCTCTGCCTTCTACTTGTTTGTCTCGTCATAGCTTTCCAAATCTAAACTTTTTAATCTTCGAATTCGACTTCCAATTGGTAGGATCCTTGAGTTCAGTTCTCAGTGAAAGCACTAAAATGTTTGCACCAAAATTGGTCACAAACACCCAATAGCCGTTGAAAGCACCAGTTCGCAATCACAGGTCACAAATATCAAATATGTAGAGGAATAAGCATGCAAATCACTCAGGAAACTCAATAAAAACAGTAAATGACACAGGATTTATAGTGGTTCGGCGATCTTGCCTACGTCCACTCTGAAGTTGATGACTTTATTGCTTGATACTTGAAGATCACAATTTCTTATAATGTAGTACAACTGATTATATGATTATAATCTGAATCCAAGGAAGCAGTGGTGATTCTGAGTAAATCTGGCAGAGTGTGGGCGCTCTTTAGCTCCTAAAATTGTCCGACCCCTTTTCTGAATGACCAGGGGCTCTATTTATAGGTGTAGGAGGCTGATATTTTGCCTAAATTGAGGGGAGACCAGTTCTGGAATGTGAGGGGGCCCACATGCCCGCTCTCAGGAAATCCGGGCCCACTTTGGGATCGATTCGACCCTTGGTTTGAATCGATTAAGAAATCGTTCAATCGAGATGAAATTTGGCATGAACATTCTTCTATGCATATGCAAGCTCTTGTGAAAATTTCATAGCATTTGGACTTGTAGATCTCGAGTTATGATCGATTCAAGATCGTGTTCTTCGTCCTATGGATTCGTTTGAATCGATATGGTTCGAATCCATAGGTTCGAATCCATGCTTCTGCACGTGAAGATGGTGACGTGGTGCGTGTGCTTCGGGTCAATCCCCATTTTTCTCCGAGTTTACTGGGTCTAATCCTTGGTTTTAGCTGTGTGGACTTTGTGGATTCGAGGTGATCGATTCGAAGACGCGCTTCCTTCGAATCGATTGGACCAGCGTTCGTTCGAATCGATCAGGGTATGCCACCATTGATCGATTCGAATTTGCTTCAACAGGGTGGATTCGAAGACAGTTATCAGATGGAGTCGAAGTCCCTACAACTGCATGGATTCGAAGGGTTTCTCCTTGATGGACTTGAAGGTGGGAATACTCTGATGGATTCGAATTAAGGGAGGCTTTGGATGGATTCGAACGTTGAGGCTGCTTTGATGGAGTCGAAGCAATGGTACTTCTCGTGGATTCGAAGTAATGTAGGGACGATCGATTTGAACCTAGGGCTTGGCTCTGATCGATTCGAACCATAGCATATCTCTTCCATTATATACCGGCGATAACTTGAGCAAACGAACTCGGACTGTCTCGAAATTTGGAACGTTGGTTCCTACGGCTTTGCTCGACCTGTCTTATCAATTGTAGCCCGATCCGAACTCGGGCAAATTTCAGCGATATCAATGGTGAACTTGTGATGTGACAGATCTCCAAGGTGGTCTTTCATTGATTTCTAGTCAATTTTTTGGTGTCACGGCCTTGCCAAAAGGCGGGATAACAGGTCTTTCCTATAAATACACCATGTAGGACTTTAGAAAAAGGATCGGCTTCTTCCTTTCGGCTCTCTTACTTTCTCTTTTCGAAGGCCAAGGCTACTCTGCCATTTTGTAACTGTAATCGATTATTACAGCAATGAAAAGGAAACTTCTGGAGTGGACGTAGGCCGAAGTTAGCCGAACCATTATAAAATCAGTTGTTCTTTATTGCTTTCATTTTAATTTTTGTTGTTCTCCATATTAATATCCACCATATATATTTTATCTGTGAGTTGTGACTAGTATTTGGTGCTTTCGCTTTGATTTGGGTGTTAGTGACCAATTTTGACGCTTACAACTGCAGCATCTGTAGCGCTTAGCCTTTGGCCTCTAGATACGGATGTTACAACTTGGTATCAGAGCATGGTTTATGAAAAAAATTCAAACTAAAAATGTTTTATAAAACATAATCCTAAAGAATTAGAGTAAGATTGAGGTATGGGATAACGCTATAGTAACGTACTTGTATTTGCTATATATAAGTATACGCTTTATCTTCAGTCTTCCATCTTTGTTAGGTTATTTTCCATATCTCACGAGGTTTGAATACAGATATGGAATGTTGAAGAGGAAGAGTTAACCCAGGACGGGAGGGCACTGATGGGAATGCCAGACCTAATGCGAGGAGAACCCAAGGTCAGACACAAGTAGAGAATGTATGTGCTAGATTCCCACAAGTGGACATGGGAGCTATGTATTAGTTTTTTGTGAATATGATGCAAGCTGGGATTGCAGTTGGAGTGGTAGGAGGAGATACTGTAGGGGCAGAAGTTCCGAAAGTTCTAGAAGTTCCGGTAGTTAACCATTATGCTAAGCTGAGCGGAGATTACGCTATGCTTGGATGGAAGCCATTTCTGGGAACAGTGGATGCTATAGAGGTGGAGAATTGGTTCCTACACTATGGGAGAATCTTTGCTGACTTAGGGCTCAATGATGAGTAGAAGAGGATGCTTGCTTCGAGGCAGCTCCAGGGAGCGGCTTTGTTTTGGTGGAACGACGTAATGGCTGGTATGGATGAGGAAACCTTAACATGGGCAGATTTCAAGGGGAGGTTTCGGGAGAGGTTCATGTCTGCAATGGCACAATCAGCTTTGATCAGAAAGTTTGCTGAATTAGAGCAGGGAGAGATGTTTGTTTTGGAGTATGCCAGAAGGTTTGAGGAGTTGGCCAGATATGGATATGCTTCTGTGGATACAACAATGAACAGGAATGAGAAGTTTATCAGTGGGTTGAAGCTTGAGTTAGCAAGAGCAACATTACCTCATATTAGATATCCTTCTAACTTTGTAGTGGAGATGGCCTTAAGGCATAAGGAGATTCTTGATTCTCTAGAGAAAAGTAAGGTTAAGGAGATCCAGGTTAGGCAGAATCAGAAGAGGAAGTTCTTTAAGATGGGTGCTCAGAAGGATGGAGTAGCTAAGAAAGGGAAGTTTGAGATTGTTTGCTTCAAGTGCGACAATAAGGAGCATTTTACTAATGAGTGTCGTGCTGGAAAGGCAAAGGAGGTGGCCGGGAAGAAGAAGTTAGGTGCTTCAATTGTAACTAGATTGGCCATTATAGGAACCAGTGCAAGGAGCCCACTAAGGATGGAAAGGGAAAGGTGTATGCATTAGAGCCTGCTACTTCAAAGCCAATAGCTCAAGAGAAAGGAAAGGCAGTTTTGGGAGGTACGCTACAGATTCATGGTATGTTCGTTAGGGTTTTATTTGATACCGGTGCATCGCATTATTTTATATCTAGATGTTTGGTAGATAAGCTTAACCTAAACCCACATATTTAGTTACTTCCTTATGGGTTGGGAATCCAGTAGGAGGTATGCAACTCTAGGGTTGAGATGTGACCAGTTAGAATTTGACCTGTTAGATCATACTTTTGTTTGCAGTTTGCATGTGTTTGATTTTGTGGAGTTTGGGATTATTCTTAGGATGGATTGGTTAAGTGAGTACGATGCTAGGATAATTTTGCCAAGATAGGAAAATATCACTTAGATACCCTGATTGTAGTGATCAGATAGTTTATACCATAGAAGGTTCTAGCTGTAAAGAGAATGCTTTGTTGGGTGTTATGGAGTTGGAAGATGAGCTGAATCGAGTTTTTGTGGTTAGGGAATTCATGGATATTTTTGACCCTGTAGTTGGATTATCACCGAAACGAGCCATTGAGTTTCAGATAGATTTGGTTCTGGGAGTAGAACCAGTGAGTAGGCCGCCAACAGGATGACCCCTACAAAGATGATGGAGTTGAAGGTGCAGTTGGCGGAATTGGAAGGCAAGAGCTTTATCTGGCCGAGTAGTTCGCCTTGGGGAGCAGCCGCAGTGTTTGCTAAGAAGCCGGATGGATCGTTGAGGCTATGTATCGATTATCGTAAGTTTAATGAGAGGACGATAAAGAATCGATATCCATTGTCGAGGATCGATGATTTGTTTGACCAGTTGAGTGGAACCAAGGTATTCTCGCAGTTGGATTTGGCGACAGGTTTCCATCAGCTCAGAGTAGCAGAGGATAGTATACCTTTAACTGAGTTTAGGACCAGGTATGTGTCATACGAATGGTTAGTTATGCCGTTCAGACTGACTAATGCGCCATCTTTCTTTATGGATTTGATGAACCGGGTTTTCCAAGAGCACTTAGATAGGTTAATATTGGTTTTCATAGATGATATCTTGATATACTCTAAGGATAAAAGAGAGCATGAGGTTCAACTCAGAGTGGTGCTTGAGACGCTGAGGCAGCATCAGCTGAAAGCGAAGTTTTTGAAGTGTCATTTCTGGTAGAAGGAAGTGAAGTTTCTAGGTTATGTAGTCTTAGAGGAAGGGTTGTCCGTGGATCCGACTAAGATTGAAGCGGTGAATTGTTGGAAGAGACCCGAGACAGTGATAGAGATAAAGAGTTTCCTTGGGTTGGTTGGTTATTATCAGAAGTTCATTAAAGATTTCTCGCAGATAGAGGCATCGACGACCAAGCTGACAAGAAAGGATGTAAAGTTTGTGTGGACCGATAAGTGTGAGGAAGAATTCCAGAGTTTGAAGCACTTATTGATCCATGCACCTGTGTTGGTTGTTCCGAAAGGGAATCGGGATTTGGTAGTTTATACAGATGCATGTGGAATGGGTTAGGAGCTATGCTGATGCAGAGGGGTAAAGTGATTGCCTATGCTTCTAGATAGCTTAGATTGCATGAGGTCAGATATCCGACACATGATTGGGAATTGGTTGCAGTAATTTCTGCATTGAAGGTGTGGAGACATTACCTTTTGTAAGAGAGGTTTGAGTTATATACAGATCATAAGTCTCTGAAGTATTTGTTCTCTCAAAAGGAGTTGAACATGAGACAGCAGAGGTTGGTTAGAGTTTATCGCTGCTTATGATTTTGGGATTAAGTACACACTAGGGAAAGGCAACAAGGTTGCAGATGCGCTTAATAGGAAACATCAAAATGCAGTGTTGGCGATGATCTCTAAGTGGAAAGATTTGGAAGCATTAGCAGATTGCAGGGTGAAGTGGAGATCTGAGGCTGGGTCTAGCGGAGAAACTGTAGTGTTATCTTGTTTGGAAGTTCGACTGGTGATGATCGAAAAGATTGCTTCCAAACAGGATGAAGATCTGGTATTAGCTGAATGGATCAGGAAGTTAAGAGATGGAACCGAGAGCGATGACTTGAAATATTTCAGTCTTGACCAGAATGAGAGGTTGAGAAAGAAAGGAAGATTATGTGTTCTGAGTGTAGGAAACATAAGGGAAGAAGTCTTGGAGAAATGCCATCGTTCGAAATTCTCTATTCATCCAGGAGGTACTAAGATGTAGCATAATATGAGGTGGAGTTTCTTCTGGGAAGGTATGAAGAGGGATATTGGTTTATGGGTAAAGAATTGCTTACATTGTCAACAGGCAAACGCCGAACACCAGAAGACAAGTGGGTTGCTTTAGCCATTAAATATTCCAGTATGGAAATGTGATTCTATATCTATGGATTTTGTTGACGGCTTGTCGAGGTCGAATAAGGGAAATTATAGTATATGGGTCATAGTGGACAGATTGACCAAAAGTTCCCATTTCATTCCAATTAAGTCAACTAGAACGACACTTGTTTTGGCAAAGTTGTTTGTGAGGATGTGATTAGACTGCATGAAATTCCAAGTATTATAGTAATAGAGATCCCTTATTCACTAGCGAGTTCTGGAAGAGTCTATAGGAAGTTTTGGGAACCAAGCTCAAGATGAGTACCGGTTACCATCCACGGACAGACGAGCAAACATAAAGAGTTAAAAATCTTAGAGGGTCTATTAAGAGCTTGTGTTCTAGGTTTCGGGGGATCATGGGAAGACCATCTATATTTAATCGAGTTTTCGTATGACAACAGTTATCAAACTAGTATTAGGATTGAACCATATGAAGCTTTGTATGGAAGGCCATGCAAATCTCCCATATTTTGGTTTGGTTCTTGGTCCAGATTTAGTCAGAGAAGCTGTAGAAAAGATTGAGGTAATTCGGGCTAGAATGAAGGAGGCTCAGTCTAGGCAGAAGAGTTATGTAGATAGAAGATGGAAAGATTTAGAATTCTCAGTTGAAGATTAGGTTTTCATCAAAGTTTCACCGATGAAGGGTGTGATTAGATTTGGGAAATCAGGAAAGTTAGCACTGAGATTCGTTGGACCTTTTCATATTGTTAAGAGGATCAAGAAACTCGCATATAGAGTTGAGTTACCGAGAAGTTTGGCAGAAGTCCATGATGTTTTCCATGTTTCTCATCTCAGAAAGTGTGTTAGAGACCCGAGGACTACTATTGAAACGACTGTGCTAGATGACTTAGTGGTAGAACCGGACTTGACTATAGTGAGAAAGCCGATTCGTACTGTTGTGAGAGATAAGAAGAGGCTTAGAACCAAGACGATCAGATTAGTCAAAGTCCAGTGGAGCGGCGATGACAGGGATTGTACTTGGGAGATTGAGAGCAGGATTAGAGATACTTATCATGACTTATTTGATGGTATGTTTTACTTCTTTGATTGATGTGTTGGGAACCTTATCGTAATTTCGAGGACGAAATTCTTTAAGGAGGGGAGTCTGTAACACCCCGTATTTTTGGTAACATTATTTAGGATATTTAATTAGTTAAATAAAATAAAATAATGTGTTGATTAGGGGAATCAGATTTGATTTTAATTAAAGGGTAGCCGTGCCATTTAACCTATGAATTAAAATAAGAGTTAAATTGAAATAGAGGAGGGGTAAAATAGGAAAGAGGCCATTCTTATATCCCTAAAGCTTGGCCGTGTGTTCCTATACACATTCATTTCATTTCAACAAATTTTTTAAACAAGAGGCCGACCACCATTAACAAGAGAAAGGGGAAAAAGATAGAGAAAATCTTGGAAGAAGCTTAAGTAAATCAAATCCATTCACATCTCAATCTCTTTAATCTCTAAAGCTAAGGTGAATAATGTTTACATCTCAAATTTTTATTGTTTAGTTTTAAGATGAATTTCGAATATTTTGCACTGATTTGCCATGTTTTTGAATGATGGAATAGTTATATATACTTGTTGATGAATTATGGTTGCTCATATTGAAATTATGATATGTTTTAAGGTGAAAACCCTATAAAATGACATCCAAATGCCTTGTGAATTTTTATGAACATCATAAATGATATTTTAAAGATGGGTTTCAATTTTCAGAATTTTGTGGAATTTATATGAATTTTCTAGTAAAGTAAATGTTAATTTGGGTTATAAATTATTTGCAGTTAAATAGTAAAAGGTTTGGGTAAATTTTTATATGTTGGAACATATATTAAAAGACATTTTCTGGAATTTTTGTAGAATTTTCCTAAATGTTTTAATGGGTATATAAAATTATTTAAGGTATGAGACTTAAATGTTTTATATATTTATAAAAGGAGAAGGGGCTTTTTATAAATAATCCAAATAATTATTTTTGAAAACTGCAGCATATTTTAGTGGTAAAGTAAAGAGGCAACCAAGCAAAATTTGACACATAAAGCAGGTTTGGTGAAAAGAATAATTTGCTACATGTTTTTACTGTTTTGTGCTTTCGGCACATGCTTCCGCCTTAGTTGGCTTTCGACTAAGTCCCTCCGCCTTCAACACCATCGAAACCAATGCGCATGGTATCAATTTATTGGTACGCAGCGAATTAGATAGAAGGCGAAATGTACATAGTCGAAACCTAGGTTTCTAAGGGGTGAGGTATCACTTTGCTTTTAAATTAAAAATGTGCCTACTTGCTTTCGACTAAATGGCTTTCGACCGAGTAGCTTTCGACTCGGTTAGCTTTCGATTGGGTTTAATGGATTTAAAGAAATGGTTTTGAGTGGGTTGCGCTTTTGTTTTGAATGTTTCGACTAAGTCAAAACCCTATGTTGCCGCCTTTTTACCTTTCAACCCAAATGATTTCGAAGGGGTACTTTGTTTTCTAGGTTTCGACACAGTCGCTTCTTTACTTAGGAAATGGTTTCAAAACATATGCTTTCAACTTAAATGTTTTAAAGACCCTTTTTCTATGGTTGAAGTGAAACCCAAATGGTTTCGAAAGAGACAGTTTTAAATGGTTTCGAAATAGATGCTTTCGACTTTAATGGGTTTATGATCCTTTTGCTCTACTTGAAGGCATAATCCAAATGGTTTTGACCGAGACAATTTGGAAAGGTTTCGAAGGGGTAAATTTTTGAATGATTTTGAAAGGTTTCCACATATTTTAAATTGAACCCAAAGGATTTCGAAAGGTTTAGTATTTTAATGCTTTCGAAAGGGTTTTAGTGAATGGTTTCGAAAGGGTTTTTCCCCAGGGTTTCGAAAGGGTTGGAAGGAACGGTTTTTCCTATGTATTCGACAGGCAATATTTAAAGGTTTCAATGAGGGATGTCTAATGTTTTGAAGCTTTCGAAGGAAAGGCTTTTAATGGTTTCGAAAGTGTCACTTTCAATGCTTTTGAAGGGGTTACCTTCAAGGGTTTCGAAAGGGTTGTTTAAAGGTTTAAACAAAGGTTTCGAATATATTAAATAGGCAATATAGCCTAAGTAATTTCAAGTTAAAAAGGTTTTAACATGTTTTGAAAGGATAGCCAATCCTTATTAAAATTTATCAACATTATTTTGAGTAAAGTATATATATCATGGCAAAATTGCTTAAAGTAAAGCTAAGAATATATTTTCCTTGTATAATATGATTTAAAAGGTTAAATCATTTTGAAAAGGTTTTCAAGGAAAAAGATGAAGGGTGGTTAACCCTAAGAAAATGATTCAGACAAATAGTCCATTTCGATTCAGATAGTTAGTCCAATTTGCGGACAGTTAATCTAGTTTGCAGGCAGTCAGCCTAGTTTTCAGACAGATAGGCCATTTACCACTTATGGACAGATAGTTCATTAGTTACATGATTATAGCTTAACAGTCTTAGCTATTATTATCATTATTATATCAGTTTGATTAACTAGTTTGGTTGCAGGAAAGGATTTGCAAAATATATGTTTTAAAGAGGATATTAGAGAGGGGAAACCAGTTCCACTAAGCGGCGTGGTCTCACTTAATATCAGTAAACTGAGATGTAACAGTATTATTCACACCAGGTATTATGTCTGACTCGAAGTTTTTGTTTCCCCTTAAACTCTCGGGTGCTCAAAATTGATTTGAGTAGGCTAAGAGTTAAGGTTTTCAGGTTTTAGAAATTTTAGTGAATAAAGCTTCCGGAGACAGGCAAGTGACTGACGGATAGCTAATTAGGAGTTATAGTTTTATTTTGTTTATTTCCGCTATGTATTAAGTCCGATATGACTATATGGACTCTGATCAACCAAGGAAGCATCGCCATATGTTGCTCTTGGCGTATTTTTGTAATGATTATAACTAATCTTTACCTGGGAAATGATATGGGATTATGTAACTTGGATATGAATTTGTTTTGAAATGTAATCAGTAAAATGTTGTTTTTGGAAATCTATGATTTTGTTCATATTCAAGTGCTTCTTATATTATGGATACCATTAGCATTACCGTATTTTGTCACCAGAAGTTAATACTATGGATGACTGTAACATCTGTAGCGCTTAGCTTTTGGTCTCTAGATACGAGATGTTACAGGAATAGTAAGCATCGTTGCACCAGTCAACAACTCCTTTAACTTCTTGAATTCTTCCATGCATTTGTCATCCCATGCAAAAAACTAGATTTTTCTTGCTTAAGCGAGTTGGTGGGACTGTTAGCTTGGCAAAGTCCTTGATGAACTTCTTATAGTAACCCGCCGACCTGAGGAACATTTGCACATCCTTAGTTTGGAACCAACGTTTATTAGAAGGAAGCCTTTTATTGTTACTTCTTAGAGTCCTTCGGTTGACTGTGCTCGAGAGCATGTACTTTCTATTCCAGTTTGGGCATACTTTTCCCGTATTCCATCTATATTGCAACCATTGCTTGGTTTGAATTTGTTAGCTAATTCTATTGGAAAATTGAGATGCTTCGATGCTAATACTATTGCAAGAGAAAAACATGCCTATGCTAAAGCGCTGATTGAAATTACCCTAAATAAGCTGATTTCAAAGAAGATTAAAGTTAGATTAGCTGATGGTTTAGGTGCTGAAATTGTTGTTCGTTATGGATGGAAACCTGATATTTGCATGGCCTATCAGTCCTTTAGGCACGTCTGGGAAGCTTGTTCTCGTCGGTCATCCGATCCTCCACCTTTTCCACTGTCTGTTTGAATCCTACTTCCAAGACCCCCTGTCTTGAAGTGGGTTCCGAAGGCCTGCACTCCTTCTATGCCTCTGCCTCCTGCTATTGCGGAAGAGGTTGTTTCAGATGGTTCTTCTGGCAAGGTTTCAGATGTTGATGCAGTTATTATCCAACCTCCCATAATGTTGTCTCCACATGAAACCTCTACTTTTGTTGATTGTGTCTCCCTTGTGATTGATCCTACAGTTGTTGTCGTTACTGTTTCATCTTTTTGCCAGTTTATTGGGATGCGCGGGAAATGGCTTGGATTCGTGTGAAGACCACTATGAGATATAACTGTTTGGATGATTATTTTTTAAGATTTGTGTTAGATGATACTTGGACCTTAGATGTCTTTATTATTTGTGTATCAAGTGATTCGTTGGTTCTTGCTACGGAAGGTCAACTATTGAAACAGAATGATGACATTTTAGCTGATGCCACATGTGATAGGTCGTTCATTTTCTCTCCTGACTCAGTGAACTATGACCCAGTTCTTGCTGTGCAGTTTTGAGCTTTCGCTCGAATTATTAGGAATGATCCCTACAATGACGGCCCTGGAATCATCGGACTATGGCGGTTGTTCCTCCTATTCTGAGGAGGACTAGTTTCATAGGTTATTTATAGTAGTTGTGGAAACTCCGCCACACTCCTGTGCTGTATGTTCCTGTTCTTGTTTTATAGCAGTTAAGGTTCATCCACCTTACTCCTGTACTTAAGCTGTATTTTATTACTTTGGTAAAAAAAAGTGGACAACACACTATAAAACCGGCTGGTTTTGCCAAAAATAAATAAATAGGTGCATATACTTAAATTAATTGTAAATATATTAAATAAAATAATTTTTTAAACCAAAAAATAATATATACATATAGACTAAGCGTGATTCCACCAGCTGTACTTGGGGAGCGGAGAGCCATTGGTATGACCACCTTGTAGGTTTTTTCCTTGATGCTGCATCTTCTTACTCGGTTGTACGCGAGCACTGTAGGCGAGCGTGGAAACTGAAAGGTTCGCTTCATGTCCAATTCATAAATTCCTTTTTCTTTTTTAAATTTGGCTCTAAGGAAGATCGACTTATAGCGCTTGACACTAGTCCTCTCATTATCGAGGGGAAATCCTTTATTATGACTCCATGGAGTGTTGGTATAGACAGTGTTAGAGAGCAGATTCTTTCTATTCCGGTTTGGGCCATGTTTGTCGATATACCTTCTGTTCTTCAACCGCTTATTTGTCTGAATTGGCTAGCGAGCCTTATTGGGGATTTCAAATGCTTTGATGCAAATACTGTAGCGCGCAAGAATCTATTATATGCTAGGGCATTGATTGAAATAACCCCAGAGAATCCGTTACCATCGATATTGAAAGTAAGAATCAAGGAAGATCATGAGGTGGAAATAAAAGTTAACTACAGCTGCAAGCTTGACATATGTACTATATGTCATTCACTTGGTCATACTATGGTGAAATGTTATAGGAATGCCCCTCTATCTCCTACTGTTAAGATCTCCCACCCTAGGACGAAAATGAAATGGGTTCCAAAGGTTAGAACTCCGACTCCCTTTGATCCTATTGTTTTTGCTTCTCCTGATGTGGAGTCAGAAATTGATGCAGCTAGCGATTCCAATGATGATGTTGTTGTATAGAACCAGTTCTTGGATTCATGAGGCGACAAAATGAGGTATGATCCGTAGATGCATAGTTATCACATGTTCTTAGGTGGTCCTGATGAGACAAAGAGGTTAGTATATCATGCTGAGGGTAATGGTTTTTCTCTGACGACTGCTGAGATTGTTGGTGCTAGGAATTGGTGGTAATTCTTAAATCCGACTTGAGACCGGATTTATCTCTACTCACCTCTCTCGAGGTCTTTTGATCTGTATCTGGCTATGACTTTTTGGTTGTTCAGCATGTTATAGTCCTGCGTACCGATATGGATATCAGTCACGACAGGGGGAAGTTATGTGCCCTTCCGAGTAGTCTAGTCATCATGTCTAGCTCTTGTTTTTTCTTATTTTTGTACTAAGTGGTCTGGCCACTATAAAACCAGATTATAGCTGTTCTGTGCATGTATAGAACACCTATTCTTTATTTATATACATAGTGGCACGGCCCACTCTAAAGCCGGTTGGCTTTGCCAAAAAAAGAATTTTTTAATATATATTATTAATTATTTATTTATAAATGTATAATGATATATTATAAATATAAATTAATACATACAAAATATACTAAAAATATTTCTAATAAATATATTCACCAAGTCTTGCGCATGGCCGAGAAATTTTTTTTTTTAAATTTCAAATATTATTTTATAATTTCGGTACAGATTTATATTAAAATATCAATATAAAATAATTTCAAAAGATAATTTTGAAATTTAAATTCCAGTAAAATTATAAATAAAGTTTTGTACTTTGAATATTTATTTCATAATTTTACGGTTTAATAATAATTTTAAAAATATAATTATTTAATTTTCGACTTTTACTTAAAATATTTTTAAATAATAAAAAAATAGTCTTTTCTATCGAACATGTATTTGTGATAATATAATTTTACAAAATGCGAAAAATAATTATATATATATATATATATTAATATATTTAATTTATGTAATTAAATGGTTTAAATAATATATATATATATATATATATTATATTTTGTCACCGTCGAGTATAATATTTCTTTAGTAAACTATATATAAATTTATATAACCATATTTATATAAAGTATGATGAAGTAATTTAATTATAAACTATATATATGCATATTATAATATATATATTATTAAATTAAGTAAATAAATAAAAAAAATGGTTCTTTTATTTCCAAGTCATACCATTATAGGTATATACATAACAAAAAGAAATTTATACAAATATATACACACATACCACCAAACTAATTTGTGACAATATAATTATATATTGGAATTGTCACCTAACTAGCAATATTATATATATGCATATATATATATATAACATTATATCTAAGATTTAATGATCATATTTAAGTTAGAAATATACCTTACTACCAATGCCTTGAAGTACACTTTAAAATGATGAAGTATGTTAATGATTTCTGATCCAAAAGAGTCTTAGTCCTTGAACCGTTGACCACCAACTATCGGTTAGCAGTTGATTTGATTTGAGCTTAAAAAATTTTAGAGATAGGAGGGGGAGTTTGGCTAGCAATGTATGGGGATGGAGGCTCCAAAAAGATTGATGTAAAATGAAGGTAGAGATACTTAAGTAGAGGAAGAAAATGAGAGAGTAAAAGATCTCATCTTTTACTCAACCTCCTTCCATCTCAGCTATCCAAAATCAACCCACTCTAGGCTATGTCATAGCCTCCTGTAACACTTATTTTAGCTGCACAAACCAGCCCCTTTTATGGGCTTTAAACCCATTTAGGCTTCGAATAAATATTTTGCATTTTAAACATGTATCCATACCATATATCGATTAATATATGGGGCATTTCACCATAAGGACAAATTTTGCAGTCCAATTAGTTTTTAGGACACACATTCAAAGAAATTACTTTCAAGGCCAAAGTCAGTAGAATAATTACTTTCAATGACAAAGTCAGCAGTCTTATTACTTTCAAGGACATAATCTCATAGCTTTTTAGGCCATAGAAACTAATTATTTTACGTTTTGTCCTTGAAAATAATTATTTCAGTTGTGTGTCCTAGAAACTAATTCCACTTGCTAAAGAGGCCATTGTGGCTAATTTCCACTTAATATATTTTGTTACTATTATAAATACATTTAATAATACTTATTCTTCAAATCAAAATCAAATTTTAAACCAAATATTTCATAGATATAAATTAATTTAATTAATTTATAACAAATACAAATTAATTAAATCGTTTAATCAAAGGAGAAATCATCATATTGATTGTGTTACTCGTTAGGTGTAAATTAGGTCAGCGATTAATATCGAACAATTGGAATATTAACGTTCATACATCGCTTGCAGGTGATATGACATTTTGGTCAAATTTATCGCTTACTTGGTTTCGGTAAAATCCAATTTTACTTTGTTAAGCGTTACCCGGTTGTGACTTTTATTTACACCAATTCTCTTCGTCAAAATTATATCACTTTGGACTTATGGAATTTGGTCATAGTAAAAATTCCAGTACCATCCATATTCAACCCAATGTCCAAACACAAAGTCCTTGGTCCAATAATAACAATTATCATTAACTGAACTACTCTGGCTAGAGATTTCAACCTTGAGTTGACCTAATACTAACCTCATATAACCAAGCAGACAAATACTCTTTTAAATAGTGTTTCACTTCTAATACTTCAACTCGACCTAACTATAGCCATTCAATGGAAGTCGTGCCATGATTTGACTATAATCAAAACTGAACTTTCATATTGAAGATCGACAGTATTCTCAAGTCGAGAGAACTGTGTAAATCAGTCACATCGATATTTTCTTTTTGACCTTTGTTTTATTAATCAACATAAAACTATCTAGTGCGTCGTTCCATAGTTATCCAATAACTATTAGTACATAACTTCTAGGTGCCTCTAGTAGTCATGAGTAATACACTGCCCAATATTTGGAGAGCGTTACGTACTCTAGTCTCAACAGATACATCGATATCCAATCTCGATGCGTCTTAACTAGGAACATTTAAAATGATGTGTTTTATACTATTGTGATACAATACTCATGATTACAACTATTTGTAATTATTATCACAAGCACACTATTTATGGATTTTTTGTTAAATATTTCAATTAAATATTTAATTATTTATAACACATTATAACAAATATTTAACGAAAAGAAAAACATCTTTATTACAAATGAGAATAAATTATGGAGTTAATTAATTTATAATAAATTATAGAATTACCCAAAGTGCATATCCCTAACTCTATCACATAATATAAAATAGAAGTAAATAACATAACGTGCTAAAGAAAAAATAATTCAATTGGCTCAAATATGTAAGTATATTCGAAAAGAGTTCCAAAAGAACCCAAAAACTAATAAGATTATATCACAAAAGTCACTCCTCCCGATGATACATAATGATGTACCGATAAAGAGTAATCAAACTTTATTGCACAAAGAATGATTGATGATGAGTGTAGCAGAGTTAACTTCTTTTTGTCAGTTCATGTACTTAAGAAAAAGTACACAAGCTTAAAATTAATTTCATTTAAAGCATACTTTATGAGATCATACATGATAAGAGAAAATAAGAAACCCTTGCATATCCTAGGTCAAGAAGTGGATAGGTTGCGTGGGTCGAGAGACCGCACCTAATATTTGTTAGCAAGGGATCTTGTATGGGCCACCCTAAATGAGTTTTGGACTATTTAATATTGATTGACCAATTTATGTGATGAACATAAGCTTCATAAGCAAAAATTTAAATCATTTTTATACTTACATAAAGGTAGCTGAATAAAATGTTTATGAGTACCTCCATTGCACTCAACAATAGTTGTTGTTTCAAGAAACATCAACTTCATAACAAATGAATTTCTTTTAGAAATTATTGGTAGTAAAATGGATTTAAATATGATCCGAAGATAAAATTGATTACAAAGAATGAAAGGAAATCGACCAAACCTAGGTGGACACAACTAATTAGAATGTCTAATAACAAGTCTCGCACATTAAAGAGAAACTATGATTTTCTTATCAATGTCAAGAAAAGAATTTTCTCAGTAGTCAATAACCCATTAAGAGTTTTGACTATACCATATGGCATAATGCACAAATATGGAATGAATTCCCATAACATTATAAAAATATGATTTTGACGACTGTATCCACATGGATATGGTCTATTAGCCGCATAAGTGTCTCCAAGGAGAAGACTAATACAGTTAGAATATGGTAAACTACATTGATAGAATAACATTGCAAATTTCAATTATTGAAATTAACGTAACACATTCATCATACAACATACTAATTTAATTATTATTTTACTCCCAAAATTATCGCTCGATATGATTTTGAGTTTCGGTCTATGTATGTTGAAATGGAAATTCTAAATTATGACTAAGGATATGTTGTTTGCGATTAATATCCAAAATATCCTGAAATCACTGGGAGCGATTCTGGGTTTGTGGGTCATTGGTATGATCCAAGAAATGGTACAAAAGTATTATTCAATAAGCATCAGAATTAAGCAAGTATTTTGATAGAGAAATCAAATCGTTCGTTTTTTGGTCCAAATGCAAAAGAAGCATGTGTTTGTAAGAAAGAATATTCATAGACCCTAAAATATTTCTAAAACTATAAGTAAACAACAAACTTATTTTTGTTAACAATGTACTCGTGTTAAAATCATTTTAGTTTGGTTGTTTAGTTCTCGATATTGGATTTGGAATTGACACCTTTTATGATTAGTATAATGATGTTGGGGTAGCTCCAAAATGATATACATGGGCATCATATTAAAATATTTAATATAGAGCATTTAAGAAAGATTCCATATGCGTAGGCAATAGAAATTATCATACATATCGCATTTCCTATAGTATCGCATCTTACTTATGTATTAGATACACGAAGAAAGTATCAAATCTAATTTAAGATTACTATATGAAAATTGATAGTGTTCTTGAGTATTTACAACATACTAGATAATTGTTTATAGAAACAACAAACTCCTTAGGAAAGAGTGCTTGGACTCGAACTTCATAAGTGATATCAAGTATAGTGTGTCAATCCTAAATTCATGTTCAAACCTAAGTTAAGAACTTTAAACTGCAAATGTTCCAAACAATAAGTAATGGCTAATTGATTCAATCGCTAAAGACGTCATCTTGAATAGCACTGCAATATAAGAAGTTTAAATAAATGCATAAATTTATTATTGAGCTAGGGGTGATTTCAAATATTGAGAATCTCGCGACATTGTTATATGATAACAATGTTGTGATAAAGTTCATAAAGTAATATAAAGCTTACTAGAAGTCGAGAAATATACTCCAAAAAGTTCCATATGATAAAAGCAGTTTAGCAATGTCGGTGAGAGTTGATTGATACAATATATAGTTAAAACTATATAGAATAACTTTTGACTAAGGGACTAGCCTATTTTTTTTTTGAGAAAACTAGTCGAAGGAGGTTGAATAAGATTTCATAATTGACCCTAAGTGCAAGTTGGGAGATTGGTAGCCTTAGGGGTATGTTCTAGGGGAATTATGAAATTTATTACATATATCTAGTTCAATAACTAATATTGTTTAAAACACAAGGTATTTTTCCATTGTATATTTGTTATATTGTGATATAATTAATTAAGTAATTACTTTAAAGTATATTAAATAGAAAATCCTTAATGGATATGTTATGTGATAGGTGTAATCAAAAACTTATCACATTAAAATAACATATTATTTTAAATATTCTCATTCAAGATGTTTTAAAACAAGATATCGATACATCTTTTGATACTTGAGTACGTAAGGTTCTCAAAATGTTGGGCAGTGTATTACTCATGACTGCTGGGGCACCAAGGGGTTACGTGTTGATAGTTATTGGATAACTATGGAATGACTCACTCGAGAATTTTCCATTGGTTGATATCACAAAAGTCGTATAGAAAATCTCGAAGCGACGAAGTTACACAGTTCTGTCAACTTGACAATACAATTGAACTTCAATATGGACACTCCACTTTGACTTTAGTTAAATATGGCATGACATCCATCGAACGACTATAGTTGGGTCTCAATTGAAACACTATTCAATAGATAATTCGTCTCCTTAGTTATATGCAGTTAGAATCACGGTTAATTGTAATCAACTAAAAATAAACTCTCTAGCCAGAACAATATGATTAATAATAATTGTTATCAAGGATTTTGTGTTTGGACTAGTCATGTTAAATGTGGGCAATGTCGGAATTTTGACCAAAACCAAATTCCATTAGTCTTAATGTGATGTAGTGTTGATAAAGAGAATTGATGTAAATAATTTTTATTATCGGATACTTCTTATAATTAGTAAAATTGGATTTTGCCAAAAAAATTGTATGTGATAAATTCAACCAAAATGTCATATCACTAGCTACGGTGATGTGTAAACATTATTATTCAAATTGTTCAATTTTTTTTAAATGGTACTTAGATACAACATGTTACTGGGACAACAAAGCACAAATCATGTGTCAACAAATGTTCGAATCACGCTATGCAAGTTTCGAACTTGTGACCTCTCGCACCAAAGTCGAATCACTGGGACAATGGTGCTTGTCAAATTGTTCAATATTAACCACTGGCTGAATTTACACATTTGAGTCATGCATCCGAAAAGATGAATACTCCGAATGAACCACATAATTTAATTAATTCATAATCATTGTAAATTAATTAATATTAACTATTAATTTTTTTGATGTTTGAATACCATTAGTATTTAATGAAATACGTATACATAAAAAGTTAGGAATATACGATATCGGTAGAACATTTAAATTAGATTTAAATGGAATAAATACAAAATGGTTTTGGAAACTTTTGAGGTCCATTTTCCTCATACAATGGTTGGCCAAGAAAAGGGGAAAAGGAAGAGTTTTCAAATTGAAATAAAAAGGCTAAAACATAATTAATGGAAGGTGAATAACCCCTATCTTTGGTTATCTTTTATTACATCCTTTAAGAGATTTATTTTATTCACTCATTTGTGATTCCCTCCTCTTCGATCCAAGCGGAATTCGATGGCTTCCAAAGCCTACAAATTTTCAAAAACAAAATCAAAACAAAATGTGGTTCTTATCTCTTAATTCTACAAGTTCCAAAGGTCGATTTAACTGAATCTAGGATCAACGATTTATCGTTCAAGTTGTGACTTTTGGAAACTTCCTAAGATATTTTTCCGATTTAACCTTTTATATGCTTCTCTCGTTTATATGCTTGGACTCTATATGATTCATCTTGTGTTTGACTTGTTCGTCTTGCAACATGTAATTCAAATCTCTTTTGTCCATCTCGATAAAAATGTACGTTTTTTGTATTGATTTGATTCAGATCCATTTTTCTTATCTATCTTCATTTACCATATGTTCATCATGATTGACATAATTTAGATCCTTGTTTCCTATGATAATTTTTTGTTATTCTTTATATTATTTAAATGAATGTTCTAAACATAAATTTACATGTGCCTAGGTTGTTCAATTCTTTTTTTTTTGGGAAATTTTGTTCTACTAATTTTTATTGGAAAACCGTCTCTTATAATTAATAATATTTGCGTACACAAATGTAAATAAATTGTATATGTTAATTATTTAAATTTTCTTTAAATATTAGTTTCTTATGTTATATGGTTGATGTTTTGAATAAATTCATTTTGATTATTGTTTTCCTAAGAATGCAAAAGCTTTTTATTTCCTTTCTAAATTCAAAGTTTTGTCTTAAATCATGTATCTTTTGTATCCTTTTTAAATGGAAAGTTTGACTTATATTGTTAACTTTAAAATCAAACATATCTGCACATATATTATAAATTATAATCTTTACATATATAAGTTATTTTAAATCTGAAACATTCCTTGTAATATTCATATATATACGAACATATATGTGTATGTTGCATTAACTCTAATTCATGAGATGTTTTGTGTAAACTATAGTGTTTGATTCAAATTCTTCCTTAATTGAGGACTAATCCATTATTGTCAATTTTAGATTTCATATCATATAAAATTATCATATATATATATATACATACATACATACATATATATATATATATATATCATTATGCATCTTTTATTAGTATATAATTTTTAACTCAAAAGCTTGGACAACAAATGCACATTTAAAGAGGAAATGAGTTTGTTGCGGTGTAAATTACAACACCTATCTACGATCATATTAACTATGTACACTTCTTATTTGTAGCACGTGCACTTTATACAAAACAATATATTTGATATACTTGTAAACTAAAAAATAAATAAAAAATCCTTTTAAACATATTAAATAAAATGAAGAATTTATTTAAAATATTTTAGATTGAATTTAAAATCCACTTTAAACTTCATAGGTCCAATAGATCAAAAATATATTTATTTTGAAATTCACCACTTAACTGCTTTCAACTGGTATGGTTCCATTACTTTAACCCAATACTCGCGATAGTTTCGATAATTTAATACTCGTGGTAGTTTTAATAACCGTGATAGCCTCTATGTTTTATAATACCGGTGGCTTCCAAATTTGTCACAACTCCTCATATAATTGCGATGATAACCTTCATTTTCGCTATAGTTTATTCATAAACTTGCGGTAGCTCAATAACTTGCGATAACTATTTAAACCATAACTTGTGATGACACTTATCTAATTTCAGCATCCAAATATGGTATTATATACTCCCTTATATAAAATAATTTAGAGTCAATTTGGTTTCATATTGTATTTTGTGTTTTCAACATTTACTACAAAATACGAAAAGATCTGGATAAAAAATTGAAAATGCTAAGTCATTAAGACGATGAAAGAACGATGGAGAAAATAGATTGTTTTCCATACTTTTATTATCTTTTAAAACACGAAAAACAAACCACAGATGTTGTGTATTTTGTACGTTGAGTTCACTTTTCAAACTAGATGCGTTGTTCGTGCGTTTTTATTTGGAAGAAAACCTATAACTAAAAAGAAGAAACCCAATGGGGCCTTCAACTTTGGATCCAAGTGCAGTTGCATATTTTGGACATCTATTTACGCCCACAATAATCCAAATCAAACACATGCTACTCACGTACACCCAAACACTCAAACAAAAATAATAAATCTTACTTAAGTTGAATATATAAACGTGCCGTTTACGACTGTTAGCAACCTATCATTTTCAAACAATATAGATAGAAGACTAGCCGCCATCTCTTTTCCTTTATATCCCAATATTCCACTACTCCTATCACCTTCTTCCTCTTCATCCATTTCTTTCACATCATTTTTCTTCTATTTCTCCAAGTAATGGAGAATCACAACTACCCTTTGTTTTTCAATCCACAACAATTCATAAACTCCGTCAATAACAACAACAATAACAATACAATCTTTGAAAACATGTATGGAAATGGAACTACTTCTACCCCGAATCATCAGGAGTATATGAAAAATGAAGAAGATGTTACTAGTTACAAGGAGTCGATAGTCATGGAACCGGAAAATAGCAATAACAGCAATGAGAAGGATGAAAACAAGAAGGTTAAAGGAGATAAGAAAGTGAGAAGGCAAAGATTTGCATTTCAGACAAGGAGTCAAGTTGATATTCTTGATGATGGTTATAGATGGAGGAAGTATGGCCAAAAAGCTGTCAAGAACAACAATTTTCCCAGGTTTCTTTTCTCTCTCTTCAGATCATTCAATAATTCTTAATTTTTTATTTATAATTGCTTACCTTTAAATATGTTGTTGCTTAGATAGATAACTAAAGGATTAGATGTCCATCTACTGATATATATAACACTGAAGCATGATATTTATCAGTTCTTGTGAACACAGATAAGAGTTTCAATCGTTTTGATATTCACAAGTTTTCAGGTTTTTTTGGACAGTACAGAAAAAAAGCCCATTCCATGAACTACTTATTCCACTAGATCAATATGGATTGACTAATATAATATTAATCTTGACTATATATACATACATACATATATGTATGTATGTATTGTTGAAGAAAGTGAAGAAAATAATGATAGTAGAATATGTAGCATATTGTCCATAATTAACATGCCAATGTTGGAACCAATTACTTCTTCATTTTGAAGGGGACCAAGGAAAGTAAGTTTACATGCTTTGTAGTCGTCACATGAACAGTATCACTGTGATGTAATAACTAATAAGACCGTGCTCTAAAACTGACTTTGAAAAGTCTTCTTTAGCAAGAAAATCATATAATGAAGTAACCTTTTTTTTTCACTTCTAGAAGTTGGCATTACACACAGACACAAACACAAAAGCTATATTAATTGGTTTATCTAAAATAAAGCTACAATTAATATTAGGAGCTACTACAGATGCACGCATCAAGGCTGCAATGTGAAGAAGCAAGTTCAAAGACTATCAAAGGATGAAGGAGTTGTAGTAACTACTTATGAAGGAGTGCACACTCATCCTATTCAGAAGTCCAATGACAATTTTGAGCATATTTTGAACCAAATGCAGATTTATTCAGCATTTTAAGAAATTTATTTTACAGTGTTATGAAAATTTCCAAACAAGCATGAATCATCTTGTAAAGAGTATTGACAATGTATATTAAATTTGTTTTGCATAATTATGAGAAGCTAGTAATAACCAATACTAAATGCTATATTATGTATGAATATTTATACTGGAAGGGTATATGTATGTATAAACTTAAATTGAATGTGTTGATTCTCTCATGCATATGATGTTCTATAATACATTAAACAATATGGTGTATCCTTTAAACAAATGTTTAAGATTATTATTTTGCAAGGTAGATTATGTTCTTCTGTGTTCATATTGGAATTGGTTTAAATTGTTTGTGTGCTTACATCTAAAATATTTACTAATTTAGTGAAAACTTATTCAATGCAGCTGAGATAGTAAAATATTATCTTTAGTTATTCAATCATGTTAGTTTTTGGAGAATCTATTTGCTCACTTTGGGTAAACAGCTCGAAGATACTTATGAAGCTAACAGTCTCAAACGAAGTTGCTACTACGAATATTTCTTTGATTTGATCAACTTTTGAACACAAACAACCAATATGACAACAACAATTAGAACCAACCAATCATTTATGTTTACCCGCTTTTTGATCAAAGCAGCTAACTTAAAACGGACCTAGAGAACTCATACAGAGTCGGATTGACTTGAAATTTTGAGAGAACACTTAGAAAACAAAAAAGAAGGCTCGCATAAAAATGAGATTGATTGGAGTTAGTATGATGGATTGTTGGCGATCCATCTTGATGGGTCGCTAGCGACCCATGTAGGTTGGGCCGCACCACCTCAAATTTATAGGGTAGGCCCTTGACCCCCTCTAGAGTGTACTGCAAAGTTTCGTCTGATTTTGTTAAGTTTTGAGCGGGTTATGGATGATTCTTCTGAACCAGATGACGCATAAAGACGGATGATCAAACTAATTCCAAACGACTTGATACTTGGACAACACACTTAAAAGAACAAGTAAATAGCACTCAAAGTAAATTAGCTAGAAATAATCTGAGGAGATGGATCGCTAGCGATCCATCACTTATGGATTGCTAGCGATCCATAGGGACTTGCGAATTCGCAAGTCATCGTGACCTCTTGCATACTGATTCATTGTCTCTTCTAAATATAGGTGCCAAGTTTCATAGCCTTCCAAGCAACCTAGTTCAAGAAGCAAATACCCATTTGATTCTAGTCATAGATCAATCTAACTCTTGTATGAATCGTCGTCAAAATAAGACAACTAGCTACGAAATCACACAGAGAGCATCTACATACACTACAAGGAAAACAGTATTTTCCGACGGCTGAAAACCGTCGGCGGCCGTCAAAAGCAGTCGGAAGCCTTCGGAAAAAGCCGTCGAAAAATAAAGCGTCGGGGCGCAGTGTTTCCGACGGCTTTCGACACAGGGCGCCGAATATTTTTCCAACAACATGGATCGCTAGCGATCCATGTCCTATGGATCGCTAGCAATCCATCAATTCAGGTCAGGTCGCTGTGCAATTTTTGGAGCTCCTTCGTATCCTTAAGGTCAGGTCTCTCGCAAAGCTGCTTAGCCCAATAGCTCTCCAATCCTTATAAATACTCACCTATCTACAACATAAAGTGGATCTTCTGGACTGGCTGCCGAAACTCTACAGAAACTATTCTTCACTCTTCTCCTCTCACACAACAGTCATCTAAAGGGTTCACTGTGATTCTCCAGTGAACTCTAACACTGGTGACTCGATCTAACTCATAAAATCCAATCAAATTGCAATCAGATTCAACTTGTAATTATAGTCAGTCAATAACAAAAGTTATAAAGTGGACGTAGGCTTCGTTAACAGCCGAACCACTATAAAAATCTCGTGTCTCTTTACTTTATCTGCAAGTTACTATTCCTTATTTCTGTTTTTTTCCTTGATAAACAGGGTTGGTGCTTTCACACTCAATCCAGAGTGTTGATCTATTTTTTGGGTTAACATTTTGGTGCTTTCACTGAGAGCAAAGGTCGATCCGAAAACTTGAAGCTTGAATATGCGATTAGGGAAAAATGAAGAGGTCAAACACTGGATCTAAAACTGGAGCAAGTCAACCAGAGTCTGGGGGCAATTAGGAAGTATCCTTAAATTCTCACCAATCTAACTATATAGCTAGCGAAGAAATGGAAAGGCTGATGAAGAAGATGCAGGATGGAATCTTGGCTAGGCAACAAGAGATGATGGAGGGATTCTTCCAAAGGATGGGAAAACAAGGAATTGTAGGAGCTGCAGAAATTCAAACTCTAGGAAACAATACAGGAGCTGTTAGAGTTGGATTAGAATGGGATGGAACGTTGCCACCATGCCCAGAGTAACCGATACTTGGGGGCAATATGGGAGTCAATCTGGGAATCAACGCCGATGATGGGATCAATATTGGAGCAGGCACCGAAAGGGCCAACAATGGAGTGACTATTGAAACTTCAGGAACTGGTGGCGTGGGAGCTAATATGAATACTAGAGTGCAAACGGCAGAGGAATATGTGCTAGGGCTACCCCGGAGGAGCGGTGGATAGAATGAGACCTGAAGAGTAGGGAAGAACACTAGTACGTAACCACTGGAGTATTCACCGGATTTTCTTTGCCAAGGCGGGGGGCAGAACATCGCTTTTGGACAAAGACCTTCGTTGGATGGTGAAAATTGAATTGCTAAATTGGTAGGAAGGTTGGTTAGAGGAGGACCCACAGATTAGGGTTTTGGAAATGTGAACAGAAACCCGTTCACTGCTAATATCCGGAACACTAGAAATCCTCCTTATTCAAGCTTCTCGCGCTGGAAATGTACAACAGAAAGATCGATCCAATGATTCATCTAATGAGATATATCCGACATATGGAGGTGCTGGGTGGTTCTAAGGAAGTAATAGGGCGGTGCTTCCCATTGTACTTGACGGATTTGGTAGCAGTGTGGTTTAGACAACTGAAGAATGGGTCCTTTGGTGTGTGGACCGAGTTAGTGGGCAGATTTTTAAGACAATTCCAAGATCACGTCTCACAACCAAAGAAGGTGATGACATTGGAAAATGTGAAACAAAGGCCAAGGGAGACCTTGATGTTATTTAATAAGATTCAATGCTACAACGGCTGCGGTCAATAGGCCGGACCGATCAGTGATTTTGATGGCGGCAGTGTTTGGAGTCGCAAGCAAGACCGACTTTAAGACTGCACTTAAGAGAGATCCACTAATGGATTTCGCTGAGTATTACTATGAAGCTGAGAGATATTTACGTCAGGAGGATGCTGACGCAGATTATGAAGCTGAATGTGCCAAAATTTATGTTGTGGATGGCAAGGGATCCTTTGGAGCAGGATTTGGAAAAGACAAAGATAAAAGAGAAGCTAATGATGACTCTAAAGAACCGAAATGACAAAGGAGGGAGCCCAAATTCTCTTCTTACTCATAGCTGACTGAAACGCTGGAAAGGATATACCTAGACACTAAAGGGCAAATTCCCTACCGGAAGCCTTTGAGAAGAGAGCCCACTGATCGAGAGAAAGGGTCTAGAAAGTTCTGCATCTTCCATGAGCTGGGCAGACATGAAAAAAATGAATGCCGACACCTTAGTGATCTGATAGAAGAACTGGTTCAGAACAACCAACTGCCATAGTACGTGAGGAACAGAGTTACGATAGCACAATCGGAGCAGTCACCACCCACAGCAGATGCTTCAAGGAATGCCCAGGGATTTGGGCCAAGGAAGATAATCCCATAACGGGATTTATGGGAAGTTAGATCTGGCTGCTACTCTTTGCTTTAGTTTCTTTTTTACACTTTTCGTATATTAGCAGTAAAAACAATAATGACCCCAGACTGCTTAGACATGTACTAAACCTAGATTGGTTCCTAGTCACGCTCCGAGTCAGATATCTGGGATGACTACTTAGGATAATAATCTCAGACCGCTTGAACGTGCACAAAACCTAGATTGGTCCTTTGTCATGCTCTGAGTCGGGTATCTGGGATAAACATTCAGGATTTCTCCTTATTTAGTTTCTGTTTGTTTGCTTTGATTTGAAATTTGAATTTTGTAAAATCCATATTTAATGTGGTGACTAATTTTGAACACCATAGTGTCCCGATCGGAGAGACAGGACCGGAGTGCAAGGTGCAAATCCCCTTGTCGGAGAGTGAGTGGATGGACTTTTATGATATCAAACGCCATAGAGTCCCGACCGGAGAGACGGGACCTGAGTGAAAGAAGTCCCCTTACCGGATAGTTACCGTATGGGCTTACGTAATCCCCCTTTACTTAATAAGCAAATGATCCGGAGAGATCATCTCCCTGAATTGAAACAACAAACGATCCGGAGAGATCGTCCCCTAACTAAACATTAAACGATCCGTACAAATCGTGCATTAAACTTAAATGGTCCGGAGAGGTCAAACTTTAAAATAGATTTGATTTTGCGAAAAGGATTTGAATGCCTTATAAATAGAATAAAATTGACAAATCCTGGATGAACACAGGATGATTTTGATATATGACGTGATTCTGATATACATGATGTGATTTTGATATATAATGTGATTTTGATATATGATGTGATAACTCTGGATGAGAAGCAAAATGATAATGATGTAAATCCCGAATGAACACGGGACAATTAGGGATATGTAATGTAATTAGAGATGTGTGATGTAAAAGATCCGAATGAAATCGGATTTATTGTGATGTATAGATTACACTTAGGCAAAGTCTAGAGCCTTAGGCTGTAACAGGTTTGGAACAACTTATAATTGGTAAGAGAGAACTGGATGATTCATCAAGGCTGAAGTGGCTGGAAAGCTAGACTATTAAAGACCGGAGGTAGGAACTTTTTCTTAAGCAAAGCACATCTTTCATTCAAAAGGCGTACTTTGGGGGGCAAATATTTACCCGCTTTTTGATCAAAGTAGCTAACTTAAAACAGACCTAGAGAACTCCTACAGAATCGGATTGACTTGAAATTTTGGGAGAACACTTAGAAGAAATAAAAGAAGGCTTGCTTAAAAAATGGAATTGATTGGAGTTAGTATGATGGATCATTGGCGATCCATCTTGATAGGTCGATAGAAACCCATGCAGTTTGGCCCCACCACCGCAAATATATAGGGTAGGCCCAAGACACCCTCTAGAGTGTTTAAATTTGGTTCAAAGAAACAACACTCCGACATTTGGATTATGATGTTTTATGGCATTACACTATACTAAATTAATCAAAGAAAAATATTATAGTTGATTTAAAATATCATATTTTCTAATGCATATAGCCTAATATGACATGGGAATTATAAGTTATATATAGAGCATGTAGTTAATTTGTTAGGAAACCAAATAATTTTTCCACTTTATTTTAAATTATCAATGCAAACATAATAACTAAATAATAAGATAATAAGCATAATTCAAAGTAAATTAATATCACTATTAAACAAAATACATATGGATACATAAAATTTCTTTACATGGCATTTAATTGAAATATTGATTAATTGGTATAAAGAAACATAGTTATAGTGACAGATAATGGGAACAATTTATTTTGGCGTAGTGATATAGCCAAACAAATTTGGTTTTATTTTGAGGGTTTAATAGTAATTATATGGTTTGGTGGTTCATTACAATCACAATTACTCTTCTGGTTGTCACACACAAGCTGGAAAAACTGTTTCATGTTCTTTTTTAAAATTATCATATGTTTCATTTGTTGGCGTATTTGGTGTGCTAGAAATAGGATGATGTATGACAAAAAATTTCATGTCTTCTTAAAAAATTATAACATGAATTCACAAGGATACCATTCTCCTCTTTAAGGCATATCCCTATAATGGTCCCCATCATATTAACCCATTTGGTCAGGACATTTATATTGATTTATTAGAAATTTTCCCCACACACATTGTTATTCTTTTTAACGATTTCAGGTCATTTCCTAGAGGTACATTGACAAAACATAAAGTGTGGAGTTTTCTGCAAACCAATTGCAAGGATTTCTCGATGGAAGATGCAGTGAACATATAAGTTAGAATTTTTATTACACGATCCATTTTGGAGATAGAGCGATGATCAAGAGACATAAGTAGGAGATTCTTAGTCATTCACAAATTCTAAGTTCTTACAACTTACATCTGGAAATTTTTAGTTAGGCTCATTTCTATAGGAGCTCTGTTTTCGTTTGAATTTCGTATTTGAACCTTTTGTAACAGAACTTTTTATTATTAATAATCATACGGATACTTCCTAGGGTTTTTCAACATATGATTGTAAAGCGATGCTTTTTCTCGAGGTCGGTATATCATTTATATCTATAAAAAACACAGTCATTGAAGCAAACTAATAAAAATAGATTATTATATTTAGTGTGTTGCTAAAAGCACCCAGAAAAATGCTGACTAATAGCATAACTTTTTTAATTGACCTCGATTAATTAAGATGCTTCTGAATACCACTTTTATTTCTACACTTGGTTATTAATCACCGAGCTTAATACCTTCTTTCTCTTAGCATCCACATTTTCTTCTTCATTGTGTCTTACACCTAAAACACTAATACCTAACTTCATCATGTCATTTATCCTATGATGCTTATTTTCTTCCTTCGTCACCCTCCATCATTTTCATTGCTCTCTAACCCAAACTAGCTAAAATCTCCAAATCTCAAAATCACATTATCAAAATCAATTAAATTTTTAACTATATATTGCTAACTATTGAAGTGAGAAAATATTTCTAAGAAAGAAGGCAACTTAGTGAATAGTCAATGTTCTAAGGACAAAAATGTGGTGATTTTGATTTAAATTAATTTTGTAGTTTTTTAATGTTATTTTACAATTTTATTTCTTCTTTTGGATTTGTTCAATCTTTTTTGTAGTATCTAAAAATGACCATTAGTATTTTGTTGAGATGCTTTATTTTTCTTGCAATTTGACTTTCTTATCATTCCAAAGTAAGAAAGACTACTTTACTAAAGATGAGGAAGAAGAAGGAGGTCGGAAATTAGGGTTATATGAAATGGTAGCATATTTCATTTATTTGATGGTATGAAATAACATGTATAGTGATTTGGTATGATGTTCTTTAGAAATGGTATTAGACATCACTTTCACGGGTGCTTTTAGCAACACACTAAATTTATTGTAGAAGGCTATATTGTAGCGAACAACAATGTATTATATAAAATAAACACTTACCTACATATGCATAGAAGTGAAGTAGCTAGAGTTAATTCTCTTTATTGGAAAATAAAATGTGTGGAAACTATGGGTTACTCACATAGCCTTTCCATAAAGCAAAGCTAAACTTCAATATCAAATGTATCCATTACTTCTCTTCATTATTTTCCTGCAAATTCTTCAAAATCGTTAACTGAATGAAAATATTTTTCACGCCTCTGCTCCTTTAACATACTAACATTGTCTAATGCCAAACTCTACCTCCAAATGTTTTTCATTTACATTCGACTCTTTCTTAATATTCATCACCTTCACTTTGTCCTTTTCATGTAATTAGCATTCATTAATTTTTATTCTTTACATGATATTGTGTTTCTAACACTGTCCTTGAGTTTACTTTGTAGATCCATTCGGACATTGGATGTGGATTTGGTTTGGTGTTTCAGTTTAACATCGACGCAAATGGTTGTAATATTTTTTTATACATCCAAAGTAAGCACAATATAGTGTTTACAACCCAATCCATTTGATATGCATGTAAGATAAAGATTATAATCATGTTTTATTATTTATAAGATATATAATATTTCATTTCAAGTATTTGCAAATATGTGTAGCATACTGTAACCTTTAAAACTATAAAAAATTATTATCTACCAATATTTTGTTTTTCTGTTCAAAAACTTTTATCTATAAATTTATTTTTCCTCATTAATTTTAGTTTTATTCTTTTGCCACATTTGTGTAAGGAAAGAAAAGTACTTTTTAAGAAGGCAATATCTGTATATATATACACTTAAATTAAATGTGTTGATTCTCCAGTATATGATTTTCTATAATACATTAAACAATAAGGTGTTTCCTTTTAATGACCTGTTAAGATTATTATTTTGCACTGTGGATTATGTTCTTCTATATTTATATGGGAATTGGTTTAAATGTTTGTGTGCTTACATCTAGCATATCTATTATTACAATGAGAATTTATTAAATACAAAGATAGAAAAATATTTTTTTAGTACTTTAATCATCCGTTAATTTTTGCAGAATCCATTTGCCTAATTTTTAGGCAAACACCTCATAGATACTTATGAAGAGCTAATGATCACAAATGTATTTGCTAACTAATTCTAAGGATTATATCTCTAGTTTGATCGTTTTAAAATAAAAAACAACATATAATATGACGACAGCAATTGCAGAGAAAGCATAAAAAGTAAAAGAACTAACATACGATTTATATAGATTTGGAAAATTAATGGTCTACACCAACTTTTCACTTTTATTGCTATTTGGATTACGGTCAGAGAATTACAATAAATGATTTTGAAATTTGTATGATAGCACTTGAAATTGATAGAGTTAGGGGTACGCGCTAAGGGAAATTATGTAATTTGTTACATATATCTGACTCGATAGGCGGTTTTGTTTAAAATAAAATGTGTTTTCTTTCTATTATATACTTATTATGTTGTGATATAATCAATTAAGTAATTAATTTAAAATATATTAAATAGAAAATCCTTAATTAATATGTTAGGTGATATTAATTACAATGTGTTGTAATCATGTGAAATTTATCACATTAAAAAGAACATGTGATTTTAAATATTTCTAGTCAAATTGTTTTTAGATCAGATATGAATGCTTAGCATAAAAGTTTTACTCATACCAGACTTTTTGGCTGACCTGTGTTTTTATTATTTCTTATAAACTTTCGGCTACGCATTCGAGTAGGCTAAATTTATAGTTTATACATGTATCTCTTTTGGAAGCAGAAGGCTTGCTATTTAAATAAAGATATTTTGGATTTTCGCTGTTTAAACCCAGGATTTATAACTGGTTCTGTGTGGTTGTTGGCATCTTTATATGTTAGACCCACATTGCTCTATTTTCTTATTATATTTACCTATGTGTCGAAACTATTAGGGTTAAAATGATGTAATGGATTTTGTAATTCAAACTGATGTTATGAAAAAGATATTTAGCTGCTATGTTTACTTATGTTGTGAAAAAAATATTGAACTCATTTTGTTACTGGAAAATAATTCTAGTGATGACTATAGTATTATCGGGGTTCATTTTTAGGTCTCGAAATGAGAGATGTTACATGTGTAGTCTCTTGTAACCATAACCGATTTAGTGCTATAGCTAGTCTTCCGGTAATAGTTTGTATGCAATATGTATGAGTGTTATTGATCTTTAAGCATATGTGTTGAAGTTGCTGAGGATCTTAGTGTAACACCCCTAACTTTGTTTAACATTATTTGGGGAATTTAATTAGATAAATTAAATAGAATAATGTGAGGTGATAAGGAGAATGTGATTTGTTAACTAATTTGGATCTGGCCTTAATTGATCAATTAGTAAGATTGTTTTAAACATAGAATAGAAAGGGATTAATGAAAAGGGCATAATGAGAATAGTTCCTTAATTCATTTCCCAAAGCCTTCCTCTCTCATTCTTTCCCATTTCATTTTCTAAACCAAAACAAAACCAAATAGAGGTCGGCCGTTAGTTAGAGGAAAAGAAGAGGAAATCTAAGGAATTCAAAAGGAAAAGTTTAGAGGAATTAAGCTACATCAAATCTCAATTCTCTTATCCAATCTAAGGTGAGTAATAGTTACTATCTCGTTTGTTTATGTTTTATTTTGGATTTATGATGATTTTCGAATTGGATGTGATAATATTTCATGCTTGGATTGATAATATCATTATTAGATTAAATAATGGTTTGTTGAAATTTTAATGCATTATTCTAATGGGTTTTAGAGGTAAAACCTAATTTTTTTTATCTCCTATTGATCTGAAATTTGAATATGTTGTGTAAACATCGTTTTGGAGATGGGTTTTCAATTCCATAATTTTTCAAGTTCATATGAATATTTTATGAATTTTCTAAGAGGAAAATGTGTATATTTCGGGTTTTAATTATTAAATATAATTAAATTAATATTTTAGGTTTGAAATTTTTGTATATAGAAGAAGAAGGAAATTTGGATTTTCAGCGAATTTTAGGGATTTCTCCCTAATTGCTATGAGTTAATTATTCTGTAAATGCTTATAATTAATATAAATTAATGATATTAATTATAAGGGTTTTGCAAAGTCATTTGAGAAGGTAGAACATAACCTACCGGAATTTTCATAAAATGTATGAAAAGTGTTTTATTATCCAATGAAAATTTGGCATGAGGCAAGAGTTAGTGAAAAGTTTTAACTTCAAAAGAAAACAAATCAGTTTTTAAGTTATTTACAGAAATGCCGTCGGCATTATAACTTAGAGTCTCGATACTTTCATATTCATAGAAGCTCATTAATTTTAAGAGTTGATGCATGTGATAGATACTCGATATCTATGTGATGTATCTACTTTCATAAGGACTCGACACCCAATGTTGTGTAAAGGTTCCATATCCAAAGTTTTGTAAAGGGTCGATACTCTATGTGATGTACCTCATGTTTTTAAGACCTTGACAACCCGACAACCCTATGTGGTTAAGAGGCTCGGCATATCATGCTTTTAAGGGCTTGATACCTCTTGTCTAATGGTGACTCGATAGCTTCCTTGTAGCTATTCAAAAACTACATTTTTTCAACACAACTGCCGTATGTTTTACAAACTTGAAAGCTATATTTTAGAGGCTCGATAGCCCATGTTTTCTAAAGGCTCGACAACCTCGTTTTGCTATCAAGTGTTTTAAAAGCCATATAAAGATGGTGTATATTTTTAGTGGCTCGATAGCCAATGTTTTAGAGATACTCGACATCTATATTTTAGCAGTTATACAACCATATGTTATACAAACTTGCAAGCTATGTTTTAGAGGCTCAATAGTCCATGTTTTCTAGATGCTCGACATCCCAGTTTTGATAGCAAGTGTTTTAAAAGCTATAAAAATATAATAGTGTTTTGGCACAAGATTTTGGCCAAGTATTGGGGCTATATTTTTCTTGTTTTGAGAACGATTTCAAGTGGTTCATCAATTCCAAAGACAAAATGTTTTCAAGGAAATGAAATAGTGTTTAACCTAATTTTATATGAATTTTGCCAAAAGAAAATATTACTTAAACTTAAGTAATTTTGTTATGTGTATGACTATTGATTGAACATAGTTTGATGCATGATGTTATATGCTCTTATTATCATTTATAAGTTAAATTTACATATTTTATTATTTTTCATACTCACATTTGCATTAACCAACATTACATCTTGGAATTTAGGAACAGAATTACCAGTTAGGTTGTTGCAGTAGTGAGTATGGTCAAACTAAACTCCTAAGTGAGTAGAATTGCATTCGGGAGATTAGATAGATCAATTGTGTTAGGATGACTTGAACTGATCAAAAAGATATGACTCATAGATTTAAAACCAGATAAGAATTTAGGTGGGACTGGTGTAGGGTTGCACACTATGCTTCAGCCGTCAGCTCCCGGTTGGTAAAGGTCAGTGATTCCAATGTGTAGGGCTTTATTAGTAATGAGACTGAAAGATGTGTACGCACAGAAAGTAACTCATAGCTCTATATGCTTACTATATTGTTTGATTGGATTTACTCCTAACTATATTTGGAGATTTTAGGACATCTGGTTATGTTTTGGCCCGAGTCAGCCTGATAGCTTATAAGTTGGCTTGTGAAAACTAACAGATTCATAGTGACCCTAGGAAAACTATGATTTGAGACAGACAATTAATTTTATGGGATAGGTAAACCTTGTAAATGCATAGCCCTTTAATGATTGACTAGTCATATTTACCCATATTGCATGCATATTATCATATCATGTGTTTGGTTTAGCCATTGTGGTTGCAGGTACATGGTTTATGTTCAGATTGACATGTTTTGATAAGATACTAGTGAGGGAAAAACCCATTCCATTCTATGGTGTGGTCTCACTAGATTTCTATTTTTGGTTCGAGATTGTATACTATTATTCACACTAGACTTTTTGTCTGAGCCGAAGTTTTTGTTTTTCCCTTTAAATTCTCTGGTACTCATTTGAATAGATTAGGAGTAGGATTTTCAGGTTAGATGAATAAGCTTCCGGAGAAGTGTACGAGGCAAGCAAATACTAGGAGTTATTTTCCCTGTGTTGTTTGAAGTTTATGCCTTGTTAGAATAGATGTGATAATAGAAGTTATAACTGTTAAGGAATTAGGCACTGATCATCCAAGGGGGCATCTTCATATGTCGCTCTTGGAATATAAGTGTAATTATTATATTTTCTCTGAATGCGGAATCGATGGGATTATGTAATGAATGTTAAAGTTATTAATGAAATGTGATTTTGAAAATTTTCGCATTCATGTGCTCTTGATGTTACCATTACAATTAAATGATCTCATTTTATTACTAGGAAATATCACAATGGATGACTGCAGCATCAATAGCGCTTATTTTCGGGCCTCAAATTGAGGGATGTTACATTTAGCCTCACAACTATTTTAGTTTAATATATAAAAGTGGATGAGCCGCTTAAAATACTGCTTGACATCTTAAAGAAGATTATTTTATGCCATATCAAATACTCATAATGTAAATAATGTTTTGTTGAAGCAACAACCTTTATTAGGGCAACAATTTCCTTTCCCGTTATTTGCTAAAACAAACTTGGTGTTATATAGAAAAATACCTACCCAGCTTTTTCTTAAGTTAATGTAAATTTTAAATCTAATGGTATATGTAAATTTCTTATTTTTCTCAAAAGAAATAAAAGTCTAACCATTTTCATAATAATTTTATAGGGAAAAGAGAAGATACGATAGTGAAGAAATGATTGATCACTTCAAAAAAATTCCAATCGTTGCCCCTTGATGAAGAAATCATCACACTATGTCTTTTTCCCTACATATTAAAATGAAAAAAAAAATTAGTTACGTACCAGATAATTGGACTTGGATGAGCATTGTTGAGAACAACGTTTACCACTTTGGTCTCTTTAACCAATTATAAACTCTTTAACCAATTATAAATCCATCATAGTTTGAATGGATAACCACAATTGGGCTAATATGACTTGAATTTTCCATAAATAATTTCATTTATTTTATTAACAACATTTTGATTGTAGCCTTCTTGATATATTACGTGCAACTATCATGCTATGTTATGTAGAAATTTCTGATATCAATTAAAGTTTTGTAAAACAAAGAAGTTGTCATGTGTCTCCTTAGGATTGAAATCTTTATTTGGAATGTGTGACAACTGCCCTACACCTTCGTTACCCAATGTAACATGTTTAATGCGTTGTAGGGGTACCCAGCCAATTTACAACAATAATCAAGTAGTAAAGTACTCAAGCTCTAATGGGCAACCATTCGTATATCTCACAACACAAGGATAAAATATAACAATAAACATAGATATAAAATAAGCAAGGTAGTATATAACTGAAATAAACCATAGAATCAGAATAAAGTAGGATCATCGCATTTATACAACACATAATTGAATTTATACATCACCAGGAAACTCAAAGTGAAGGGAAGTCTTCCGTCGAGTGACTCTACTGACTGCTGGTAGCCTCAAAGGGAAGGGAAGGGAAGGGAATTTATACATAATAGTCATATCTCACATTAGTAGTAAGTACACCCGACTGCTGGTAGCCTCAAAGTGAAGGGAAGTCTTCTGTCTAGTGACTCTACTAACCTCGCATCACTAACCTACTAAGTCCAATTAACCATCCTAAGTCTTTACTTATACTATCTTAAGTTGACATTGGATTTAGCTTACTAATTCCCTTTTTATTTGAAGTAATAAGATTTACCTTAAATATTTGTCTACCCATAAATCCCCTTTTAACGCTCATAAATGTCAATTTTTCCATAAAATCCTAACGGACATTTCCCAATACATTTACGTATGATTATTAATTTCGAATTAGTAACCTTTTTATATCTATTCCATTTTTATCCGTTTGTCCCCATTAATTGTAACCCTTAATTCAATACTATCCATTATTTCTTATTAATTGTCTATTACCTTAGGTTACAGTCTTCCGTTTCCTATTAGTTAATCAATAGGAATTCCTAATTTATTTCCCGTTAATAGGAATCACTACATTTCCTAATTCTACTTATTCGCTTCCCTAAATATAATAATAACTAATGAACGTTACATGTAAATAATGCACGAATAAATGTTGTTGTTCTTTATTAACATCACAAATACGTATAAACTGCCTAATAAAACTACCTATTCATTTCTATTCATAAATATGTAACTAGAATATGCTTTCCATATTTAATTACTGGAATTAAATTACTTAGGAAGATTTTCCACTATGATTTCCGTAAATTGGTTTAACACAAAAGGGAAAGATTGACTTCGTTTGAAATTACAAGGAATGGATAATTTCTTCTTAACTAAAATAGATAGTGTAAACTATGGAAAATAAATGTGTACTTTACACATCTCTTCCCTTTTTGGGTTTGTGAGTACTCCTTATTAAATCAAATGTCGCCCTTTTTTGAATGAAAAGGAAAAATGTAAACACATTTATAAAAATCAAACGGATGTTCTTCTCATAAATTAAACTATAGAAAATCTATAACATAGCATAAATTGGGCACTAATCCAAAGTCATATTTTGCACCCAATAAAGATCTGGAATAAAATATACAAAATTCAAATTCTAAAATCTTTGGGACTGATTTCCAAATCTAGGTGTAAACATATTTCAAATTAGATATAAAACAAGAATATGTAGGCAATAGTTTTTTGTACTAGTTTAATCCTACAATTCACAAATAAAATTGATTTGGATATAAAAAACAAATGTATGGCAACATAATAGATTTAAAACCATAAACAACATATAAAATTCACCACTCATCTTTTAGAAGTGATCTAAATCTCTAGATCTGAAGTAGAACCTTTGATTCATCTCCAAATCCTTTTTAATCCAAGAAATATATATAAAAAGTATATACATACATTAGAATTACATATCTGATAAGAGATTTGGGATTGGGAGAGAAAGTTGATATATATATATATATAAACTCGTTATTGCGTAGTATTGATTCGCTCTTCTTCTTTCTATTTTTCTCCAATTTGTATATGTACAAATATAAATTTTTTATTTTATAATTTTGAAAATAGTGAAGAAGAGAAAATGCAAAGCTCCACTGCTGCTTTCAAAAAAATACGAGAAGAGAAGAGAGGGTTAAGCCTGAATTTGTAGGCGCTAAATTAACCATAGCCATTCGATTTAAATATTAAATCCGAGCCGTTGCACCCTAGGTTTATTGTAGGTGCCAGGTAGCCACCGATCGACCGCTGGGGGTTGACCGACCCTAATAGAGGGTCAGCCAGTGGGCATGGGCAATTAATGTAAAAAGGTTAATTTTCCTATTCGAATTATTTCCATTCTGAATTCATTTTTCGTCCGTAACTTCTTCGTTTGGACTCCGATCACAAAACTTCAAATAAGAAAGTTGCTCATAATTTTGCCATGAACGCAAAGGTGCAAGTTTCGTGGTCAAATTCCATCATTTGCACAAATTCTAATTTTCAAGCCTAATTAATTAAATAAGTAACGCCAAATTACGGGTGTTACATTCTTCCCCCTTAAAAAGAATTTCGTCCCCAAAATTTCACCATGACTAAGTCATGGTTTTGGCTCCTAATTATCTATACTACACAACCAATGAGTGTACAACCAATTTTTCAACCAAACTTATACATGTGCATAGTGTATTACTGTATCACTACACAGAAAATATGTATGCAGAATTATTCTAAATCGGATCCTCCTATATGAATGCATTTCTTTGTAAACATATTGAAAAAATATGAAGCAAATAACCTATATATATACTAGTCGTTCTATATGTATGTAGCTTTTAAAAATCTTTTCAACCAAAACCTCTGTACTTCTACGAATAGAAGTATGAAGCAACCAATTTGCATCCACTTTCTATCATCCAATAATCTAAAGAATTAAAATATCACTTCCTAAACTTTACTCCTATACTGGAAAAAGGAATTTAGGTGGAGAATTTAACATTCTTACCACTCTATAATCTTCCTATTCCTATAGTACAGTGGAAATTTCCTTGTTGTCCCGGATTTAATCTAAATTTTCCACACACAAAACGCATAAGAAGGCTTATTTCAATCTCTAAAACGAAATTAAGCCTAAAGATAGACTCCAGCGCGTCGTCGACAAGGTATAGAAATAGAAATTCCAAGACTAAATCAACGTTTCTCTTGTTATCGCTTGCATTTATCGCATCGTCGATCCTAATGCACCGCTAAATATGCAAATCGTAACTCTTTTTGTCTTCCCTAGAATATGGCATTCAAAATCAAATATTTCACAAAAATCTTTCTCACTTTTCAAATTTGTACGTCATTTGATAAATAAAATCCCAAAATATTTAGACGAACATTTTCCCTTAACATCAAACTTTTGGACAAAACTTCTAAAAATAATTTAAGAACCAAAAATAACTAAAACCTAAAAAATTTCTATTTTTTCCAAAAGAGACGCTTTTCTAAATATTTCCTGCTTAAAAATTTTGATAAATAAATCCATAATTCAACGTAGTCGGAAGTCGGTTGTGCGCTAAACGCATAAACCAAATTCGAAAATTCTACAACTAACCTTAACCCACGATACCTGACATTTTATGTAAAAAAATGTCAACACATCTATTATTTAAAAGTTTTAACTTTTAAGAACATGAGCAATAATACGTGATACAAAACAACTTTACCTTGTCCTGCGCTAAAATTTTCCAACTACTCTAAACTTCTAGTCTTATATTTCATTTACTGGTAGTTAAGTGTCTTTTATGAGATTTCAATATTTATACTGCTTCTTCACTATGCATATATAAGAGCGGTTTGCATGTCCAAAAACAATAACGCAGTAAATAAATAGAAACTCATAATATCGTGCGTACCTTTTATAAGAGACAACTAACAGGTACAACTCAAATAACCTAAAAGAAAAGAACAAATGTTGGAAGGAAAAAAACAACAACACCATAAATCCTAAAATAATGCCTATAGGCTACGAGATGCCTTGCTCTGCAGCTGGAGCTCAATCCATTACTGCGATCCTTGAATGGTCGTAGCATAGCGACTATACACCCAATCTCGTGCTGCTAGCGCTATTGGTGTTGCTGATGGCTTCAGAATTGCCATCTTCCTAAGGCAGGATCTAATGATGGCAGAATGGACCTTCTACTAAACCGCCTCTCCATAGAGGTTCTCCCGTATTACCTAAAAACGGGAGTAGATAAACAAAAATATAAAAAATGACTATGTGGAGTGCTAATCTTTAATCAAGAAATTCCATCACAAGGGTGTGGGTCCAATTGACGGCGATGCCACCAATACTAGCATAGATGGTCTTCCACACCATGGGATAAATCTGGTTGAAACTTCCCATCTTAGGAATGGCGTTGTGCTAAATAATGTGCACATTCTAATGGGTAGTCAAACACAAATTATCCGGATTCCAAACACCGACATCCTGGGAAAAGATATGTTGCAAAATCTTTGAGTCGGCCACTTCAAAATCATCCAAGTCCACGTCCTTGGCGAAGGCCTCCAAAATCTCAGCGAGATCATCATTAGTCAACTCAATCAAGACACCCTTCACCTCTGAACAAATCAAACTATTGCCTCTATCGAAATTCTATGCAAACAGAGCAACAAAATGGTGGATGAAGTGCGGGTAACATTCCCGCTCAAAAGTCTCGATGCAAAGGATCAGTAAAATCCTTCTGCAACGAATAACTCTTCTAGCCAAAAGCGGCAAAACTTCTGCTCATTCTAGCCCAGCCAAGTGACCTCTAGAGGGGTGTGACCAAAATTGTGTGAGGAAAAACCAGTAGTGCAGGAAGGTGTCTTGGGCTAAGAAGTGGTTGGAGGGAGGAAATAGGTTTTAGATCTGGAGTGGTAGTGGGGCGAGATCTAACGTGCAAAACTGGCATGAGGGGGAGGCAAGGCTGCTGCTTCTAGGGAAAAATGGCTTCGCCTAGTGGTGGAATAGATAAGAGAGGCTGGTACTTGGAGGAGGAAGAGGATGGAGATTGGGGTCGGCTTGTTGAGGAAGAAGGAATGAAAGAAGGAAACTGGGAGAATTCAGACGCGACATTTATAGTCCCGTTTTAGGTTCCAGTTGTGCCAAAACTCATTAACTGGTAGACCACTCTAGGACTACTGCTAGGTGGTCAACTACTAGATGGGCTTTGGACGTTAATTAAATGTAGACCCAATTAGGGTCGGTTTAAATAATAATAATTGTTTCTTATCGTCCCTTCGATTCGACACGATCCGAAAAATTCCTATCCTCATCACGACGGTATCAAAGCCTACTGCCTAGCATCGAACCATCCTCTAGCAATTCACAGCAGTCCCAACAAAACAACTGTGACCAACAAAAATTCCAAAAATCCAAAAATATTCCAACTGCTATTTCCTACTTACTTTGCACAGAAATATTTCTTCCAATAGCTAGTGGTACAACAACACTTCAAATTGCATACCCCAATAAAATTGAATGTCATTCCTATTTCGTCTGTACCTTAAAGAGAGAAGATTTTAAAAACCTTGATTTTATAAATCGAAAAATCACTAAGCTAAATATATGCTCCTTTATACTCGTTTCTAAACAATAGAAACTATTTCATACCAAAACTTCCCTTAAAAATCAAACTTATACACACACACACACACACACACATATATATATATATATATTTCAGGCTTTTCAAAAATCTCTTCTTTTTTTTGAAAAACACAAATTTCCCAAATCGGAAAACTACTTCTTTGCCAAAAATCAAAATCAAGCCTTTACTGATATATACATATAATTATTTAAGGATTTCAAGAATTTCCTTTGTAAACTAAAATTTCTTAACACACTAACGTAGTAGTATATGTGTTTTTTTGAAAATTAAAATTTCAAAACTTTTCCAAAATAAAATTTCTAAAATAAATCCTTGGGAAAAGAAATTCTTTGAAAAACCTTTTTTCAAAATTTAAGGCATTTCCAAAATATACTTTATAAAAATTCTCTCGCAGGCTTTAGACTAAGGAATTGAAATTAATTATTCAAATAAAAATCCGGTTTGCTATCAAAGAGGTGATCAATAAATGCACCCTAGCAAAAACTTGCCTTCGGATAATTGCGACATACAAACTCTAATTTACCGCCCTTCTAGAATAAATGTGTGTCTCCGACTGGAACTCCTTATTAAAATCAAAAATCACAAGGTAGCTACAATCAAGTCGAATGCCTCCAGTTGCCGAGAATCAGCCGTATGTCGTACTCATGCTCTTTATCAACAGCGCCCTAAAGCATCGCCAGCACTCCGTAAGGTACTTCGTAATCGGCGTGAAAATCTTAACTCTAAGATATTTCGAACCCATAGTTGCTTTGCCAATTCCTTTAGAGTGGAACTACAACTACTTCTATAGTCGGAATTCTTAGAACCTAATGAAAAAAATATAATAATACTAGATAGGAATGTACGAATGCGTTCTCTCAATTTATCCTAATTCCACTTATCTACTAACCTAGGCTCTAACATGAAATGTAACAACCCATACCTTAATGGGCCTAAATTTCGATAAAAATCGAAACCTAAGTCCATCAAAGCACAGATCGTTGGATTTGGTACCTACAAATAAGCATGAGTATTATCAGAGATTGATAGAAATCTAAACTCACAGTGGAAATAATAATAGGATAACAATACTGATTATGACTACTACCTTGGAATTAATGGTATTCCTTAGATAGAAGATTGTAACATCAACATCGAGCATGAGAGAAAATAAGACTTCTCCAACAACTAAACATATCCAGCTCCAATGACATGTTCCTCTAAATCTATCATATGGGTTGTAATGAGGAGAGGGTCAAAACAACATTCGGGTGACTAGAAAACCTATGAACTATCCATAACATAAATTTGTACCGATTGGTTTCCATTTAATTGTTATGTCTATTAAGGTTGGCAATTCAAATCAAACCTTGCATTACGCATACGATTATATACCTACCCAATCCCAAGGTACGAAATACTGACGAAGCCTTATCAACCACCAAATACTTCCTAGTCCATTAGCCACTTGATACTTCTAAATATGAAGCAGGCTTCTACTATCACGACATAATAATTTTAAAAGAGAAATAGGAAGACTTTGCCATTTAAGACCTTAATCGAGGTAGACTCCGTCATTTAAGACCTATTCCCAAGGTGGACTTCTACTATCGTCGTTATTGGTCATTGGTCCTAACTACAATGACCTTTAACCACTATATATGGCCTTATAATATATAGTAACCAAATCACTGTGCATCTATCGTTATTAAAGTCTTAGTAATATGACAGACTATACCCAAGCCACTTAATACCTCATTAACAAGGACTAGGCAGGCCTCTGACCATTTAACACCTATTTATAGGTAGGCCTTTGCCATTTAATAGCTAATCCCAAGACGGACTTCTCACCGGTACTATCTAGCCGACGTTACTTGGAAATATCATTGGGCTAATTAATACTTTTTGCATAGGAAAGAAGTGGAATACAACCACTTAAAACCTCAAACCTGAGGCGAAGCCTTTCTCGAGATATCCATCGTCATTTTTAATTATAGATAAGGAATCTCATTAGGTTACTCCTTTTGGTAGGGTGGTGGGCCATACAATAGCCACTTAATACCTTAACACTGAAGTAAACCTTTTTCGAGATATCTTTATTTATTTGGAATCTCACTAATTTAGTTAATACTTCCTTTTAGGAGAGAGGCGGACCCTACAACTACTTAATACCTCAAACCTGAAGCGAACCCCTATGGAGATATCACTCACCGCTCTTAATTCCAAATTTGGTCTATTTAATGCTTTTCAATTAATAAAGCAAGTCCATTCTCTCACGTTGTCATGGGTCCTAGGACTAGTGATATCTCACATCAGTTGTAAGTACACCCTACTGCTGGTAGCCTCAAAGTGAAGGACAGTCTTCCGTCGAGTGACTCTGCTGACCTTGCGCCACTGACTTAGTAAGTCCAATTAACCATCCTGTCTTTACTTATACTATCTTAGGTTGACATTGGACTTAGCTTACTAATTCCCTTTTTATTTAAAGCAATAAGATTTACCTTGAATACTTGTCTATCCATAAATCCCCTTTTAATACTCATAAATGTCAATTTATCCATAAAATCCTAGCGGACATTTCCCAAGACACATATGTATGATTATTTATTTCAAATTATTAACTTTTTTATATCTATTCCATTTTTATCAGTCCCTTTTATCCATTTGTCCCTATTAACTGTAACCCTTAATTTAATATTATCCATTACTTCTCATTAATTGCCCATTAATTTAGGTTACAATCTTTCATTTCCAATTAATTAATTAATAGGAACTCCTAATTTATTTTTCATTAATAGAAATTATTACATTTCTTAATTCTACCCATTCGCTTCCCTAAATATAGTAATAACTAACGAACGTTACGCATAAATAACGCACGAATAAACGCTGCTCTTCTTTATTAACGTGACAAATACATACAAACTGCCTAATAAAACTACCTATTTGTAACCAAATATATTCTAGTCATAAATATGTAACTAGAATATGCTTTCCACATTTAATTCACTGGAATTAAATTCCTTAGGAAGATGTTTCGCTATGATTTCCATAAATTGGTTTAACACAGAATGAAAAGATTGACTTCGTTTGAAATTACAAGAAATGGAAAATTTCATTTTAATTGGAATGGACAGTCTAAACTATGGAGAATAATTCCGTACTTTACACATGTTATCCCTTTTTGTTTGTTGGTATTCCTTATTGAATTAAACATCACCCTTTTTTGAATGAAAAGTGGAAAAGGTAAACACATTTATAAAAATCAAACGGATGTTCTTCCCACAAATTAAACTATGGTAAATCTACAGCATAGCACAAATTGGGCAATAATCCAAAAATCATATTTTACAACAAGTACAGATCTGGAATAAAAATATACAGCATTCAAATTCTAAAATCTTTAGGACTGATTTCCAGATCTAGGTGTAAATCTATTTCAAATTAGATCTAAAGCAAGAATATTTAGGCAATAGTTTTCTACACTAGTTTAAGCCTACAATTCACAAATAAAATTGATTTGGATATAAATATCAAACGTATGCCAACGGAATAGATTTAAAATCATAAATAATACATAAAATTTCTCACTCACCTTTTAAAAGTGATCCAAACCACCAGATCTGAAGTAGAACCTTTGATTCATCTCCAAATCTTTTTTAATCGAAGAAATATATATAAAAAGGGTATATACATACATTAAAATTACAGATTTGAGAAGAGATATAGGATTGGAAGAGAAAATAGATACAAATACAAATATATATATATATATATATATATATATTACCTCGTTATTGCGTAGTGTTGATTCGCTCTTCTTCTTCTCTTATTTGATTTCTATTCTTCTCCAATTTGTATATATACAATTATAAATATTTTATTTTACAATTTAGAAAAAAGCGGGGAAGAGAAAATGCAAAGCCCCGCCGCTGCTTTTAAAAAAAATATAAGAAAAGAAGAGAGAGTTATGCCTGAATTTATAGGCGCTAAATTAACCGTAGCCGTCCAATTTAAAATATTAAATCTGGGCCGTTGCGGCCTAGGTTTATTGCAGCTGCCAGGTCAGCACTGGCTTATGGGTCACCGGTCAACCGCCGAGGGTCGATCGGACCATTAAATAACCAACTAATTAAATAACTAATGTCAAATTACGGGAACACTAATAGACTTACACAATAAAATATATAATAGCGCTAGCCTCCTGCTCGCCCCTTGAATAGCTCTATACACTAATACTCGACCTACTATCTAGTCTAAAGTTGGAACCGAGCCAGTCATAAGTAGGGGAAATAAGTAGATTTCAAAAAAAAATCTACTTTAGATCTATTGGGCCTATGAAGTATAAAAGATTATTAGATCCAATCTAATGAAGTTTTAAATAAAAATCATATTTTACTTAATTTGATTAAATGAAATTTTAAATTTTAATTTGAACTTTAGTTTTAATTTTAATTTGTATGTATTACAATGAATGTATTAAATACATTCATATGTGTGATGCGTAAGTGGAACATATAGGCAATGTACATTTCTGTTACTAAACATGTAAAAAAAAATTAGAGAAAGAAACCTTTTGTTTCTTTCTCTTAACATATATAATTAGTTACGAGGAGACGAGACTATAAATATAAAGAGAGAAACCTTTCGTTTCTCTCTCTTTAGTTAGATTAAATGATATATTAAATGGCATTTATAACGGAATTTACACATACTTTTGTTGTCCAAGTTTTTAACAAATAAAAAATACATGTATAATAAAGTATTAGTTTACATATATACATGTTAAAATAAGTTCCCCTATATTATAAGTTTTTCAAAACAAGAATAAACAATTATAATAATGGTTTCAGTTAAGAAGGAGTTTGAAAATAAATTTTACAGTTTAACACAAAAGACCATTTTGATTTTAGTTAAAATAGCATAAACATGTATATCTATGTGTACACTTAACTGCAAGTTATGTATTAAGTTTAAACTAACATATCTATATATAAAGATTGCAAATTAAGTAACATATTATTTAATTTTTTTTTTTTTTGAGAAAACACATATTGTTTAAATTAATGCTAACAAATTTAATTCGATCTTTTAACTTTGCTAAGAAATAAAATTCTCTAACTTTACATAAAAGATCATTTGTGAATTTTAGAACAAAATAAAAATTTTACTTTTATGAATATAATAACCAAGAAATCATTTTCTAGAAAGTTGCTATGTGACGTTGGAAATCAATTTTCAATGTAATTTTAAACAACCAATAAATATAGTTTATTTATGTTTATGTATACAAATGTTACAAAATTGTATATACAACATAATGAAATAGTTTTACATATTTTAGTTCCAAAACAATGACAAAAGTAGTCGGACAACTTGGACTTGTACAAATTTATTGTACGAGAATTCAGATCTAACTATACAAAAATATGAAAAACCAATACAATGAGTTAAATGATTTGAAATATGTCCATCATAATAAACATATAGTTAATGGAGATGTAGAACAAGTGTATATCCAAATTAAATCTACATGATGATCATATAATTAATCGAGATGGACAAGAAGAAGGGGATCTGAGTTATATTACAAGATGAACATACAAAATAGAAGGGACATAACATAAATAGAATCTAAGCCATCTGAACATGATTGGGTACAATTAAATAAAATTAAAATTGCCTAAAAACAAAGCCAATGATCCGCTCCTTGAATAATGAATACAAACCCGGTTCCCTTGAATCGACCTCTAGATTTTGAAAGGGTCTAAAGACAAAAACCACCTTGAATTTATTTTTTTATATTTGAATTTTTCTTTTGAGATTTTGTGGCTTAGAAGCCATGGAAATTTCGACCAAAATAGAGAGGAAGAGGGTAAGGGGAAAAATGAAATGTGAGGGAGTGTCCAATGAAATGAATAAGAGAGAATTTGTTTTAAAGAAAACATTGAAATCTTTCAACTTCTTCCTTTAAAACATTCTCAATTTAATTTTTAATTAAATCTCATTAAATCCTCTCTCTATACATTTATGGTTGGCCATAGATGATCCATATAGCCCCTCAAAATTTCCAAAATCACATTCACCTTAGTTCCATTTAAATCCAATTTAAATATTCTACCAATATCATACATCGCTGTGTGAGTTTAGAATATTTATATGCGCATTTTATTTAATACAAATGGCATTCAAATATAAAAAAATTAATATTTCACAAATATAAATTAATTTAATCAGTTTAAAAACGCGTTTAATGTTTATTCTATTTAAATCCAATTTATATGCTCTACCAACATCATATATCGATACATACGTTTATAACTTTCATATACGCACAGTATTAAACATTAATGGTATTTAAATAGATTAAATGAAATTTAAAAATTAATATTTCATAAATATTAATTAATTTCATTTATTGGCAATGATTATAAATCAATTAAATTGTTTGGTTCATTCGTAGTTTTCATCATTTCAACTGTATGACTCAAAGGTGTAAATTCAGTCAGCGATTATATTGAACAATTAAAATATTAAGGTTCACACATCACCTTAAATAGTGGTGTGAAATTTTGGCTGACTTTATCGTTTACATACCTTTTGGTAAAATCCAACTTTGCTTATATAAGCGGTACCCAGTGTTGGTGATTATTTACACTAATTATTTTCGTTAAAACTATATCACGTTAGGACATAGGAAATTTGGTTTTGGTCAAAACTCTAACATTGTCTACATTCAACTCTATAAGTGCAAATGGAAAATCCTTGGTTTAATAATAACAATTATTATTAACTATATTGCTCTGGACGGAGACTTTTGGCTTTAAGTTGAGTTGAGTTAACCCCGTGATACTAACATTTTATAACCGAGGAAACGAATTCTCTCTTGAGCAGTGTTTCATTTCTAATGCTTCCACACAACCCAACTATGGTCGTTTGATGGAGGTCATTCCATGATTTAACTATAACCAAAATGAAATTTCCATATTGAAGATTGACTGTATTCTCAAGTCGAGGGAATCATGTAAAATTATTACAAGATATTCTCTATTTGACCTTAATTATATTAACCAATAAAAAACTATCGAGAGTGTCATTCCATAGTTATCTAATAATTATCGGTACGTAACCCCTTTGTGCCACCAATAGCCATGAGTAATAATCTACCCAATGTTTGGATAAAGTTACATACTCTAGTCTCAATGGATGTATCGATATCCAGTCTCGGTACATCTTGACTAGGAATTTTAAAATGTTATGTCTATTTTATTGTGATAAATCACTCATTAGTACAATACATTGTAACTATTATCACAAAACAAACCATTTATGGATTTTCTATGTTAAATGTACTTAATGGAATAAATAATTAATATAACACATTATATCATATATATATAATAGAAAGAAAGCACCTTTTTTGAACAAGATTGGTTATCGAGTTAGATATATGTAGTAAATTACATATTTGCCCCTATGACATACCCCTCACTCTATCAGTCTTCCATATGCACTTGGGGTCAATTATGGATTCTTATTCCGATTTCATCAATCGGTTTTCTCATAATCAATCAGGTTGGTCCCTTGGTGAATGTTGTGTAGTTAAAGCGCTTGTTTAGTTATATAGCGGTAGAGGTGCAAAAAGTTATAGCGATGATACAATAGAAAATAGTAGAGGTGCAAAAAGATTCAATTGTTATAAAACCAAATATTTATAGTTAATTTATTCTCATTCTCACATCATTTGTTTTGGAAAAAGAAATATTGTTTAATCTTATATAACAAAACCGAAGAATGTCACGATTTATGCAGACTAGATTTGGTGACTACAGTAGATTTCTAACTTATATTGAGCACTTAATTGTAACTATCCCACCGCGATGCTCAGTTTAGCAAAGAACATTACAAGTAATGTCGTTTGCTAATTTGGAGAATACGGTTTGTTAAGGGTGATCAAATATGAATATATCTTTATACTAACACTGACACATCATTTATACCTTTTCACTTAATATCTGAAATGAAATTTGATGTGTATAGTATAAATACAAAGTAATAGACACATTGAATTCTCAGAATCAGAACAATATATCATATGAACATCAGCCATAGATCACAGCGGAATAAAAATCTGTTATACATATACAACTGGTAGTCTGTCAAATACAATACTAGACTCGAATAATATATAAGTTTCATAATACTCAAATATACATCTCAAGTCACATAGCAAATACCCTAAGTGAGATAAACTAAAGAGTTAAATTGTCTATCTAGCTTCTAGTCTAACCATCCAAAGGTCAACCTATCGTGTAACATGAAAAGTCTTGGCCTGACCCGAGCTAAATAACACATGGGTCAGAATATCTCTAAATTATTTAATAGGGTGAGAACAAGATATAACACAAGAGTAAATAATACATAAGTAAATACAGATACGATGCCGAGGATCATACTCGGGACGGGAATTAAAGATCACAAGACCCTCTCAATGAAATCCAGGATGATCAAGATGATCATAGAAACCATGACTCGAAAATTCCAAATTTAATTTTTTATATTATAACACTTGAAAACAAATCTAGAAGTAAACTTCTTAAGGATTTAGCAGCCAGTTGCCGCATACCAAAAGAGAGTAAACTCTAAAGTGCCAAATACTATCACCTTCGGTAATCACTAGAACTTAACCAATATGTCTCATACCGTATAGTGAAATCCAAGTATTTACTAAAAGCTAGTAAATATCACTTATTGCATATACCACTGGAAAACCCAAACTACGTTCTCTTAAGGATTTAGCAACTACTTGTCACACACTAGAAGAAATTACAACTCCAAAGTATAAAATACTTCCTAATAGCAATCGCACGAATTTAACCAAGGCATCCCATTCTACCTGGTGAAATTCAAGTATTCGCTAATAAGCTAGTAAGTTCCACTCAAACATTCTATTCAATGAGTTATACCATATTCGATGAAGTGTTATTCGAAAGCATTTAAACCAATTTACAAAACTAAGTCGATTTTTAGTACTCCTCAAATTATAGAATTAAGGTTCTCAAAACATTTTTTTCTTTTTTGAGTTTATTGTTTAGAACGCTTATTATAATTTTCCATAAATCCGTTTATCATTTAACTTTATAAAAATATTCATAGATTTGATAAAATATTCCATAACTCTGAATTGTTTCAAGGTTTTACTTATATACACAAAGTTGTCTCAAACTTCCATATGTTGTATTATTCACAAAACCATATTTTAAAACCATATTTAATTTGCTCTTCTAAATCCATATTAAAATATAACCATTTTATTTAGAAATAAACTAAGTTTAGACTTTTCAAAACTACATTTCCTAATTCCATGAATCCTAAATCATTTATTTAATAAAATCGTAATACTTATATTCCAATTCCATAATCACTTTTATGTAAAAATAGATTAGGTTTGTATTTCCAAAGTCATATTTTCAAATCCATAAATATTTTAGTAACCATGCTTAATGTATAAAATAACTTGTTAAAAATAATTTATAGTATCTATTAACATAATTAGAAAAAATTCCAAGATTTACAAATCTAAAGAATTTTCTTTTGTAAAATTACTTGTATACAAGGCTTATCTATTTATTTCATTTAACTCAAATTTAGTGTTTGAAGATCTGTAGTTTCAACCACTTAAATCTCATAATTATACAAAACTTAAAACATGAAAATTGTAGATAAAAGTCTAAGCTTTCCAACAATGAAATATCACCATTATTAGAGTTATGGTTCAAAAGTTATGACCGAAAAATTCTCATATTTTAACTTCATTATCACTGTTGTTTATCCTCAGGACAGCGACACTAAAACATATTTTTGACCTTGTAAACCACAAAATATTACAAAACTCAAAACATAAAAGTTGTAGCACCTAGTCTAAGATTTCCAGAACATTAGGAATTATTGAATTATGATAAATAATGAAAAAGTTACGGCCAATTTAACTTTAGATTTAAATTCAGCCAATTACATAGGGCAGTGCGACACCATCAGTTTCAAACTCCCATAAACTACAGAATTTCGACAAACAATCAAAAGAGAACTTGTAGCTAAGTGAAAGAAATTTCTACCACAAAAAGATAGAGTCATTTTGGATTATATTACACCATGATATCACAGTTTTACTGCAGCGATTTTTACATTAAATTTCTAGCAAACAACAATCAAGCAATACCTCAAGTTCACAACCATATTGCAAGCAATTTAATCAACAAATTATTCAAACAATTATGTACAGCAAACAAAGATTTAGAAATAGATATGTGAGTGATTAATTCACCTCTAAGCTAGTAAGTTCCACTCAAACATTCTATTCAATAAGTTATACCATATTCGACGAAGCGTTATTCAAAAGCATTTAAACCAGTCGATGACACTAAGTCGATTATTAGTAATCCTCAAATTGTAGAATTAAGGTTCTCAAAACATTTTTCTCTTTTGAGTTTATTATTTAAAACATGTATTATAATTTTCCATAAATCCGTTTATTATTTAACTTTATAAAAATATTCATAGATTTGATAAAATATTCTATAACTCTTAATTGTTCCAATATATTACTTATATACACAAAGTTGTCTCAAATTTCCATATGTTATATTATTCACAAAATCATATTTTAAAACCATATTTAATTACTCTTCTAAATTCATATTAAAATATAACCATTTTATTTAGAAATCAACTAAATTTAGACTTTTCAAAACTACATTTCTTTGTTCCATGAATCCTAAATTATTTATTTAATAAAATCGTAATACTTATATTCCAATTCCATAATCACTTTTATGTGAAAGTAGATTAGGTTTGTATTTCCAAAGCCATATTTTCAAATCCAAAAATATTTTACCAACCATGCTTAATATATAAAATAACTTGCTAAAAATCATTTATAGTATATATTAACTTAATTAGAAACAATTCTAAGATTTATAAATACAAAGAATTCTCTTTCGTAAAATTAATTGTATACAAGGCTTATCTATTTCATTTAGCTCAAATTTAGGGTATTGAAGTTCTGTAGTTTTGACCACTTAAATTTCATAATTTTACAAAACTTAAAACATGAAAGTTGTAAATAAAAGTCCAAGCTTTCAACCAAAAAAGGTCAACAATTAGGGTTACGGTTCAAAAGTTATGACCAAAAAAATTCTCAAATTTTAACATCATTGTCGCTGTTATTTATCCTCAGGACAGTGACACTAAAACGTATTTTCAACCATGTAAACCACAAAATATTATAAAATTCCAAAAGTTAAAGTTATATCACTTTGTCTAAGTTTTCCAGAACTTCAAGAATTATTGAATTCTGATAAGTAACGAAAATGTTACAGCAAATTTAATTTCAGGTTTAAACTAAGCCAATTACACAGGGTAGTGCGACTCCATCAGTTTCAGGCTCGATTTCGACCCCATAAACTATAGAATTTTGACAATTGATTAAAAAAGAACTTGTAACTAACTGAAAGAAATTTCTACCATAAAAATATTGAGTCATTTTGGATTATTTTACACCTTGATATTGCTGTTTTACTACAGTGATTTTTACATTAAATTTCTAGCAAACAACAATCAAACAATCACTCAAGTTCACAACCATATCGTAAGCAATTCAATCAACTAGTTATTCAAACAATTATGTGCAACAAAAGAAGATTTAGAAAAAGATACGTGAGTGATTAACTCATCCTTTAATGCTCCCTATAATTTTCTAATCTCATCCAAAGCTTTACTGCTACCATAAAATCTCCTTGTTAATCTCAATTTCTTCTAATAACTCAAAACATAGAATCCAACCAGCAGCACTTCAATCAAAAACAGGACAAAAATCATTCTTGTATCTAAAAGGTAGAGATATGTTTTAGGATACAAGCATATAGAACAAAAGCCCTTTAATTTGCACTTGAATTTGTTGATTTAGGTTCTAGAGTTAAGAGAAAGAAGAGTTTTTGGTTTTGACTGAAGAAAAAAAAGAATAGTATGTGCTTTATTTCCTACTCTTATTTCATTTTTCTTGGGCCAAGAGTTTATTGGGTAGGAACCCAATAAGAAAGTGTTGCAAATTCTTTAAAAGAAGTTAAGTCTTACTAATTCTTATTTCACTTATTTTACACTAATCAACCTTTTACAAAATCACAAAAATTAATTCCACCTTTTGTCAAAACCAATTAACAAATTAAAGATTACATTTCAATAACAATTTTCAATATTAACACTTTATTCTAAAAACTAAATTTAAATAATTTATTTAATCATATTTCAAATTTAAATTGAAATCTTTTTTTGGAAATGAAACTCATTTCTTAACTAAATCAAATCAATTATTCTTAAGACTAAATTTAATTTCACAAATCACAATATAGCATTAATTTTCCCTAATTAAATTTAATTAATTAGGTAGTTAACAATATGGTTATTACAAACTCCTCCCCTTAAAGGAAATACGTCATCACAATTTCCATAACAAAAGAAATCTGTAAATTTAAATTCCAAATAACTCTTTCCAAAATTTACATTTTTCCAAATTATTTTTCCTTAATTTTTAATTTTCACAAATAATAATATCGAGTCTTCAAATTATTTACTTAATATAATTATCAACTCCAGTTAGTATTTTCTTTCCAAATCACTATATAACTCAAAAATAACTCCTCAAATATTATTTAATAAGATATGTATATACACACACAAAATTATATATATATATATATATATAACAATTTATAATTAACTTCTTATTCCAAAATCAAAGAATTTAAAAGTTAAATTCATAAATAAAAGTTGATTTGCACTTATTCTCTTTCCAAAAAAAATTCCAATTAACTTCCATTCCATCTTATTATAATCAAATCCCAAAATTTTTACATTCTTCTTAACTTATCACATTATATAAAATAATATCAAGCTATAAAATTTTAGTGATTCTTTTTGTCACTTGGCTGCAGAATTGATTATCTAGAATGTCAACGCTGCCTCGCCAAGCTCTTTACATCTTTCAATTTATTTGATGACTAAAATATTCTTTTAAATTAATTTTTAAACTCAATTACTTTCCAAATTCACAAATTAATTATTTCTCATGTCAAACTGTCTCGTTCGATGTTTAGGAACTTTTATCGATAACATGATGTCCCACATATCAATCAGAATCCTTAAACAATGTCCGGATAGTCAACATAATAGATATTTACATGTTTTCCTTGGTTATATTTATTTTACTATCAAAGCATCCATGTGTCCAAATTAAATAAATACAACAAAGCAATCAATTCCTAACAATCAATAAACCAAACTAAAACAGTCGATATCAATGGAACAGTTCAATTACTAAAATTCCACCACGCAACTCTGATTAATCCTAGATCATTTAAAATTTTAAACTCATATACTCAATTTTTCCGAAGTCTCAAAATAATTTTCAAACTCCAAAGGATTTTAACGTATTATTTCCCAAAAGTTTAATATCACAAATTCCAATTTATCAATTTTTAAATTTTTAATCAAAATATGCCACAAATGATTATCCTGATAATCATTTTATATTCATGTCCTTGTATAGATAATTAGCACAACTACCTATTACACACCTAGGGGACAGGACTCTAAGTCTCACTAGGTCTAGATCTGTGATATTATACGTTATAATGTTCTGACACAGCTTTGATACCAAATTGTAATGACTCCACCACGATGTCCAGTTTAACAAAGAACATTACAAGTAGTGTCTTTGAAGTTAATAGATACTTTAGACTTCTAGCATACACAATCAAACAATCACTCAAGTTCACAACCATATAGCAAGCAATTCAATCAACAAATTATTCAAACAATTATGTGCAGCAAACAAAGATTTAGAAATAGATATGTGAGTGATTAACTCACCTTTAATGCTTCTTATAACTTGCTAATCTCATCCAAAGCCTTGCTACTTGTAACGACCCACTTTTCCGTACCATTTAAACTGACCATAAGCCACAGATGTCCAGCCCAAATTGAACGGAAAGGCGGATAGTTAGGAAAAAGAAATAAGAAAGAAGATAGAAGAACTAAACAACACAAAATCTCACGGTGGAACAAATAATTTATAATATATAACAATCCTTTACACAAAAAGAAATCTGTAATATAAGCATATACAGACATTAATCAGAGTACTCTAACCTATCTCAGCACGGACAGTTATAATAACATGTCCTCACAAATCGCTGAACAATATACAACAATGAAAGCAACGGAAATATAATTATCTACGTGAATACGTCTTTGGGCCTACAGCTCCACTCCTGAAGCTCCAAATATCCATCTAAACTTGGAAATATGCTCGGTCCGACCCAAGCATATAGGAAAAACCATGCCTGGGTCAGTCTGGTAAAACTAGCGTGAGAAACACAATCAACTTGATTCTTAAAGTTTAATAACCTTTCAAAACAAAGGTATCTCATAAGACCTTACCGCAAATAAACACGGACGGATTTTTACCTTACGATAAACAAATCTCTTTTATAGAAAATCGCTTGATATTATAATAGTGTCTAATCGCCAAAGTAAAAATAACAAATAGATGTGATGCATGTGTTGTGTACATCACAACAATACTAGTTATAAAATAAAAATCCGATAAAGCTCGTTCGCTAATTGTGTAGGATTTCCACGGAGGTGCCCTCGGTACTTCGAGAACGGTCCTCTTGCACAAGGATCGAAGTTATCCTTCCGAAGCATCATACCCGTTTAACCAGAGTACCATAGGAAATACATAACTGGCCACCAAGACCGAGTGCATCGCTCCCAGCATGCATAAAATAATCGATAGGGACTTGCTTGAAAGAGAGATGACTACACCCTCATGGGTTAGCTAGGCCCCCGGCTATGCATCCTATTTTTGATTTTAGTCATCTCCGCCGATGAGGCTACGTACGGCGTTCCAACTTAGGCACCGTCTCCCAAAATATATTATGGAATCCCACATGGACTCCCACACTTTAACAGGTCAAGGTATCACACTTGAATTGCATATTTCAATAAATCTTGGAATCTCACACAGATTCCCACACTCCAACGAGTCATAGAACCACATATGGATTTCAACATCCCAAAATATAACGCATCTCCTTCGTTAACCGTATATGGTTTAGGAGTAGGTCATGGGTTCTGAGTCATCTCTTACGAGTACACTCTCCATTTCCTGGGTGCTCTAAAACCATTCGTCGATTTCTGAAATGCTCAAGACCGGTTCTTTAGAAAATAATCTGACAATACATAAGATCGGGGATAATCCCCTAACCGTTTAAGTGGACGGATCTCCTTATCATTTGTCCTGGAAGATCCATAAGTTTATACTTACAGTATAGCAACTCGGTGGTAACCGTACCATATAATTCTCGCATTTCTCCTACGTATTTCCAAAGTCAAAATCCTTCAGTGTTAAGTAAGGAATAATTCTGTACCACCAAAATTAAGAAGGATTACATATTTAGGTCAAGATTTGATAGTCGGTTATTTAACTATCAAATAAACAAACATTCAAACAAAGATTTCATTTTCCACAGAAATCACTAAGCCTCATTTAATTTTATTTCAATAAATTAAATCTCTTAATCAAAAATAGTCATATACTTATCTCACTGGAATAAGTATATTCACAAGCCATTCCTTTCAAAAATATTTGAATTTTTTTTTAAATAAATATGGAAAGCACCATTCAGTATCGACCATGTATCGCAGCTCGATGATTACGTCTCTATCCCAGAGAAATCCAAACTTAACTTAGGCAATCTCTGCCTCTCGATTTCCGCCATGCAATCAATAATAGATCGCAGTTTGCTCAATGGTTATGTCGCTATCCCAGCGAAAACATAACAAACTGTAGGCAATCTCTACCCTCGAATTACACTATGGAAATATACCATTACCTTCCAAAAGTCTTTTTATTTTAATAAATATCTCAAAATAATGCTTATAAATTCTCTATTTAAATTCCCAAGTTTAATTTAGGTAAATACTCTTTTATAAATCTCAAACCATTTGTAAAAACTCCTTTCTTAAATCCTTTCGTTTAAATCCATTTCTTTAGGACAAAACATTATTTAATTATAGTAAAATGAGCTTTTAATATTTTAAAAATAACTTTTAATAATTTAAATGAATCAACTTCAAACAATGTTAATATAATATATTATTTTTAAACAATATTAATACTTTACCAAATACCTTTGAATAATAATATTATAATACTAATTAACTCTTGAAATAATAATAACATTAAAATCAATTTATTATAAAATAACCTTAATTAATAATTAAATTATAATTTAAAACATTTTTAAATAGTTTAATAACTTTGAACAATAATTAAATATTCTTAAAACCTTTTAGAATCATTTTAATAAAATAATTAACTTAAAATCATTACTAAACAATTATTAATTATCTTTAAAACAAATATTAATTATCTTTAATAACCTTGTTAATAAATAATAATAATCCTTCAAATAACTTTGATTCACAAATCAATTTTTGGAAAGAGGCGTAGCAACTTCAATGGAACTTAATCTAAGTCATCGTTAATTCCATTAACTATCCAAGTTATAATCCAGTTTTTACATAACATCACATATGTAAATTAAATCCATAATTAACAAGCAATCGTTAATACAACACTTATCCAATACTAGTCCGTTGGAATGTAATTAAGTGTCCACACTAATGTAATAGCAGAAAGTGATTTATTTCTGCTAAATAAATATCCAAATTTAACCTATCCAATTAATAATAGCAGAACGGAGATTAATTCTGCTAAACAGAGTCCAACTAATTTAATTAGCGGAACAGTGATTTATTTCCGCTAAACAAATGTCCAAATCCATAGGATAGCAGAACGGGGTTTTATTGCTAATTTACTTACCAAATTAATTTAGTTAGGGAGAACGGTGTTTTATTCCGCTAAACCAATGTCCAATTATCATATCCAATCTAGTTTACTTAACAGCAATTTATTTGATCAAATAAACATCAACACGAGCCCAACGCAAAAATCCTCGTGTCCATTGGATTTTAAACGAGCACGATATCGCCATTTAAACTTTAACTAACCAAATTATAAAACTTAAACAAATCAATTAGAATTTGTTTCTCACCCAAAGCCCAACTTCACGGCCCATGCAATTGCACCCAGATCTGAAGCTCCAAACGCTGCTTCCCTTTCCCATGTTCTCGTTCGCAACTAACCATATTTCGGTGGACTAAAATGCAAAAATATATGAAATGAACAGTAATCTCTTTGCTTTAACATTTCCTTGCACCTGTCCTTACTTTGCCTGCACTTGCAAGCCACAATTTTTCTTAGCAAAGGACAGGCAATAAGATTTGGCAAAGATTATGTGTGAACTAACCACATATAATAAAAGATTTTACCTCATATCAAAGTAACCTATGGTACAGACAAAGTCAATTGCAAAAGAGCATGGTTGCGTGCTTGGTAAAGTTAATTGATGTGTACGTGACTTTCATGTAATTTTGTTTTACAAAAAAAAAATGTGTCCACTTTTATAAAGAAAGTCAAGTATTAGCATAACTAAAAAGGTACGTACAAAAGATATTGTGCTGACATTATAAATTTTAGTTTTAAAAACTTGGAATTGGCGGTACCCCGCCACACAGCACCACGTTCGCGTACGGACCGCGAACGACAAAAATAAAATTATGATCATGCTCAATAACGTAAGACGATCATAAAACAGTAATAAAAAAAAAACAAGTTAACTTATTCTGTTAAATTTCAAAAGTACCGACGTTTAATGCAAAACACGTAAAACGAAAATATTTTTATTTTTCAAATTAAAATTTATGAAAAATTCTATAATTTAAATGAAAATGACGTCATAAAAAATCAGATCTAAATTTGAAACGTAGATTTTATTATAATTAAAATACAAATCCAAATATTTAAATAAATTAAATATTCAAATTTGGTGACCCAAAAATACGGGTCGTTACACTGCTACCTTGAAATCTCTTTACTAATCTCTATTTCTCCTAATAACTCAAAACGTAAAATTCAACCAGCAGCACTTCAATCAAAAAAGGGATAAAAATCATTCTTCTATGTTTCAAAAAGGTAGAGATAGGGTTTAGGATACTTACTTATCATTATAGAATAAAAGGCCTTTGATTTGCACTTGAATTTGTTGATTTAAGTTCTAGGGTTTTGATAGAGAAGAGAAGGAAGAGTTTTTGGTTTTGACTGAATGTGCTATATTTCCTACTCTTATTTCATTTTTCTTGACTCAAGAGATTATTAGTAGGAACCTAATAAGAAAGTGTTGCAAAATCTTTAAAAGAAGTAAAATGCTACTAATTCTTATTTCACTTATTTTACACTAATCAACCTTTTACAAAATCACAAAAATTAATTTCTCCATTTATCAAAACCAATTAACAAATTAAAAATTACATTTTAATAACAATTCTCAATATTAACAGTTTACTCCAAACACCTAATTTAAATAATTTATTTAATCATATTTCAAATTTAAATTGAAATCATTTTTAGGAAATGAAACTCATTTCTTAACTAAACCAAATCAATTATTCTCAAAACTAAATTTAATTTCATAACTAAATTTCACAAATCATAATATAGCATTAATTTTCCCCAATTAAATTTAATTAATTAGGTAGTTAACAATGGGATAGTTATATTATGCCTTAAAATTAGATCTTTAGCCTAACTTTGTTGATTTGGTTTAATAGAGAATTCATCAAATCAACCTTTGTATATTAATATTGCTAAAGCGGGTACTAAAAAGCCTTGATTTAGGGGTGTAGTTGATAATAGCGGGGCTTAAAGCGAATCTACTGTTTAATAGCGCTAAACTGAAATATCGTAGCGGTCAGAGAGCGCTACGTGCTATAACGGGGATACTGCTGGGCTTTAGCAGGGCTTTAAATGCACAGGGTGAATGCATACGCTATATTGTTTTAATTATCTACTCTATCAATCAACTCTCTCTGATGTTGATAAACTGCCTTTATCATGTGGAACTATTCAAAGTATGTCGATTGACTTCTAGTGAGCTCTAGGTTCTTTTATGGACATATTTATCATATAAAAATGTTACAGGATTCATAACATTTGGAATCACCCTTAGCCTGGTTACAAATTTGTGCGTTTATTTATTCTTCTTATATTGTAGTAGCCTTTGGTTGAATCAGTTAGTACTTATTATTTGGAACAATTCTAACTTAAAGTTTTCAACTTAAGTTTGAACATGAATTTAGGATTGACATCCTATACTCGATCTCACTTATGAAGTTCGAATCTGTGTACTCCTTCATAAGGAGTTCGTTGTTTCTATAAAAGAGTATTTCATAAAAACTTAGGAGCACTCAAAATATACAGTAATCTTAATTTAGATTCGGTGTTGTTCTATGTATCAAACACATAAACAAAATGTGATATTGTAAATAATATTGCATGTACGATAATTCCCATTGCCAATGCATAAGTAATTCATCTCACATGCTCGATATTAAACAATTTACTATGGTTCATGTGTATATCATTTTGGGATAATCCTAACATCCTTTTATGCTGATTATAAAAGATGTCATTTTCAAATCTAATGCTGAGTATTAAACAACTAAACTAACATGATTGTAACTCAAGTACATCATCAAAAATCATAATTTTGTTGTTTACTTATAGTTTTAGAAATATTTTGTACCTATTAATAAGCTTCCTCTGCATTTTGACTGAAATTCAAATTATTTGGCTTCTCAATCAAAATACTTACTTAACTTTGATGCTTGTCGAATAACACTTTCGTATCATTTCTTAGATCATATGAACGCTTACAAACTCAGCCATTGCTCCCACAGACTTCAAGACATTTTGGTTGTTATGTGCAACAGTCTATTCTAAATCATAATTTAGAATTTTTGTTTCGACATATATGTACCAAAACTTAAAGTCATACCGAGCAATAACTTTTGTGAGTAAAATCTGAACTAACTATTGCACGTTAAATGACGAAACTGTTAAGTTAGTTTCAACATTTAAAATTTACGATATTATTCTTATTAGCGTGGCTTATATTCCAACTGCATTGATCTTCTTTCTGAAGAAACTTTTGCAGCCGATGGATCATATTCTTTTGGGTACCGATATCAAAATCATATATTAGTAACGTATTTGGAATCTATTCCAGATTTGAGCATCATGCCACATGGTAGAGTCAATACTCTTAATGGCTTACTTAAGACCGAGAAAGCTCTTTTCTCAACATTGATAAAATTCATGATTTTTCTTTAATGTGCGAGATATATCATTAGATATTTTAATGTGTCGTATCTATTTAGGTTTGGATAATTTCATTTTATCCCTCGTAATCAATTTCATCTTTGGAGCGTATCTAAATCCATTTTAATACCAATAATTTCTAGAAGAAATTTATTTGCTACGAAGTTGGTATTTCTTGAAACAACAATTGCTTCTCAGTGTAATCAAATAGGTATTCATAAATTTTTATGAATTGCATTACATAAAACTGACTTGGTTTTAGTTTATGATAATTATGTTCAAAACATAAATTGGTCAAAAAATTACGATCGTTCCTAAACTTATTTGGGGCGATTCTTACAAGAACCCACACATACAATTATTACAAGTAGTCTTTCAACTCGAGCAACCTGCCAACTCCTTGGCGTAGATATGTTGGGGTTTCACATAAACCCTTATCTTTTATGATTTTGTAAACTATTCTTTAGATGAAATTAATTTTAGCCTTGTTACTACTCTTAAGTACACAACCTTATAGAAAGAAATTAGCTCACTTCACTCATTATTAATCATATTTTGTCTAACAAAGTTTGATTACTCCTTATTGAAACATTATTATGTATCCTTGATTTTTTCAATCTCCTTTTCAAATTCGTGATTTAATCGAATAATTTTATATTTGCTCAAAATCACGTTTTCTTTTTCAAGGGTTTTGAAATTTTCGTTGACCTCGTTTAATTTCTTTTCAAAAATCGCACGTTTAGAACTTTCTGACCTCTTAAAACTATCCAACTCTTTTTGCAAAATGTTATTTTTACAAATCAACTCAGTTTCGTTCTTCTCCCGAATTAAAATTTCATTTTCTAACTTTGAAAGTTTTCATGAAAACAGGCAAATTCTTTTTCATAGTTCAAACACCTTTTGCAATTAGAATTTTTATTTTTCTTAATATTCTTAAGCTCATTTTCCAAATCATTATTTTTCTGACGTAGTTTAGATTGTTCCCTTTTCAACTTATTATTTTTCATATTAAGAGATTCATTATTTTCAATTAATTTTCGGCACAAGAGAACTAAATCATGAAATGAAAGATCACTTATCTCATCGGCTATTGAATCTTCATCACTGCTGTCTTTTGTAAATCATGTCAAGCACGTTTCTTCAACTGAGTCGATTGTGGGGAATTTCTCACCGTTGTTGACTTTTGCACCATATATTGTATCAAAAGTATTTTAGATTTTTTGTGCACTTTCACAACGAGAGATATAGTTAAAATTATCTCGATTAATATGAGAATATAGTATATGCATAGAAAGAGCATTAATTGAAGTATTTTTCTTGTCTACTATATCATACCCATTTTTAATAATATCCCAACATTCAGAATTAACAGACTTTAAATAAAATTCCAATTTAAAAAATTTGTTCCATTAAAAATTGGGGGAATAATACTGGACTGATTCTCGCTAGAGTTGCAACTAGGGTTAGACATCCTTACTATTAACCTTGCTCTGATACCAATCGTAGGATCGTTTTCACCCTAGAGGGGGGGGTGAATAGGATGATACTAATAATAATAAAAGTTAATGCGGAAATAAAAAATAATAATTGCAGCACAGATAATAGCAGAATAATAAAAGCAGAAATAGAATAATACAGATTTACCCAGCTTCGGCAAAACCCTACCTACATGTTGCCCCCAAGGTTTCTACTACAAATTAAGTAGTCAGACGCTTACACACGTAAACTTACGACACCCTCTAATGACTAACCTAACTCTACGCTCAAAACTCTGCCACAACTCAGCCACCAAGTTGCGAATTCTCGAACTACACCACCGTAGTTCGTAACCTAGTCACACGGCTAGAGAGTTACACAATTTTAAAAGAAAATTACAAACTAAAATAAACAAAATAAAACAAAAACAAAACCCTATTTAATATTATAAGCCCAATATAAAATATATAAAGGCCGGCCCAATTTGTAAATAAAAGAAGAAGCGTTCCCCTTTATTAAATTTTTTCTCTGCGCAAAACTTTGGCCGATCGTTTCTTTCTTTGTTCCTCTTTCACAAGCTAGGGTTTTGCTTGATTGAAGTCACCGCTTCGACTATGATCAATTGAGATTATAATTTCACTCAATTGGCTTCGTTAATTGATCACTGGCTTTGGTTGGCTTTCGGCAGTTCCAATTTGTCGAGCTCGAATACTTGGATGAAATTGCTATGTGACTTTCTTTTTTTGATTTTGATTATTGCTCAACTTGATTCAAGTTTTCATGATTTATAGCTCTTGTATTTTCTTGAACTCGAATGCCATTTTGCCGATGATGATGTTGGGATTTTATAGGGAACGAAACCTTAATTTTCGTTCGTATAATTTCTATTTGAATTCTTCAAAAATATTTGTTCGGTCATTCGATTTTGCTTGAATGCTTGTGATGTATCTTACTATTTCAATTCGTACGTTGCTTGAATTTCTTTGAGTCGGTTCCATTATTTGCTCCTTTGATTTTGGCATTTGAATTTGCTGACTTTGAGATAAAAATTGACTTCGACTTGTTCAACTCCTTTCTGTTATGACTTGTTCATCGCGTTGGTGTACATACGAATTTGAAAAAACTTCGAATATGTTTGACCCTTGTTGATTATTATCTCGACCTTGACTTGTTCAATTATAGACTGATTTTGCTCGATACTTGAATTGGAGATATTTCATTTAAGTCTGATTTGGTTCACTCGAGTGTACATGTGGTTTGTTGTTGCCTTTGGTCATTGCATTATTTTGGTGCCATATGTATTGTCACTGGTTTGTACATTTTGTTGAGTCTGGATTACTATGGCTGCTCTATCCACTTCAGTGTTTGCATTCAGGCATATGTATATATATTTTGTTATGTTATACATATACATATACATATACATATACATATACATATACATATACATATACATATACATATACATATACATATACATATACATATACATATACATATACATATACATATACATATACATATATATATATATATATATCGCTGGGTTGATTAGTTGGCCTTCTTTGCACTTTGGTTGTTCATGCCTTTGAACTGATATATGTGTTCATGCATTTGAGTTAATTCATTCATGTTATACTGCTTTGGTTGATGGTCTCCATACATATATACATACATATATGTATGTATATATATGTGTGTGATTGACTTGATTGCACTTGTATCAATTTGTGGTCATGTTGTATGCATATGAACTTGCTGTTTTGATGTCGAGGCTTTGTTGTTGAATTTTTGAACTGATTACACTTGTCTGGTGAACTGCTCTTGTATTGTGCATGTCTGGTTCGATGTTGAAGTCACCATGCACTTGAACGATCTTGATGTCTTTACCGTGATCATTGCTGTTGCATTTCATGTGAGGTCTGTATACATTTGCTTCAAGTGCTCCTTTGTGTAGTCTTGCATCTATGTCTGGTGTGTACATGTTCATGTGACTTGGTTGCATATGCATTAGCTGTTGCATTTCACCGTTCACTGTCTTGTGCTATTGTGTGCCTCTAGTCTAGCCTTGGTTGAAATCCTCTAGTTGTGTTGTTGACCTGGTTGTTCTTCATGTTGCATTTAATTCACAAATGCTTGCATACTCCAGTGTGCATTGTGTAGTGCTTTGTTCTGGTCAGTTGAGGTCTGGTACTTCATGTTATATGTTGTGTTCAATTGAGTCTATCTGGTGTGGTTCCTTTGTGTAGCCTTCATCTCATGCTTGTGCACTTGTTTGTACAGTCCTTGTGCTTCACTTTGCTTCATCCATTCAGTTCACCACTTTGTTTTAACTGCACTGGCCTGGTCTTGATTTGAGAAGTCTGATCTGAATTGCATCCTTTTTTGTTCATTTTGGAGGCTGGTCTGAGTTGTGAATTTGAGGCTGACATGTGTTTGGATTTGTAAGACTCGGCTTTAAATTTAATTTGTTATTTGGCTTGTCCCATATACTCCTCGAGTAAGTGCAATTGAAAAATAGATGCTTACTCGTCTCTTCTTCCTCATTTCATAGAGTGCATGTTGTGTTTTCCAGATTTACCCGCGGTTGCAGTCGATTATTGATAGGTAATTTGTTCATTAAGGAGAAGTATGTTACTATCGACGATTTTGGAGAGCAGCTTTTATTCCACATTTATTACACCAGGGAATTTGCTCTCCCTTTATTTTGATTAAGTCCTAGGCAGATGCTAAGGTGAATTTGTTTTTTACTATCCATTCCCACTCCATTGTTATTTTCTCCACGTATTTTTATATACTGAATTGTGTTGGACACATGTCTTGGTAAGTTTAGATTAGTAAAGTCCTAGACTCCTTGATTAATAATGCTGCTCACAGAGTGATTTTGAGTATTAAACAACACCATATAGACCAACCTAGTGTTTTTGCTGATGAAGTCCCCTTGACCCATAGGTCAAACTACAAACTTGTGTTTCTTCCATTTTTAATTTTTTAATGTATAAGATTACTACATTGTTCTTTATATCTTAGGTTTAATTTCCATGTGAATGAGGCATTGTTATCCAATTTGGTTGTCCGAAAACTTCTTCTCATGTAGTATTTATTATGTATCCACTTTTCCCACAATGAGTTTTGGTTCAAATAGTCCAAACCGGTTTTATTGCATACGTTTTTATAGATCCTCCAGGTTTCTTAGGCTCGGGCCTCCCTTTGATGTTGGTTTACAGAATATTACCTAATTTATTTTATGATGTTTCCCATGCTATAGAAAATTTAAGAATTGCTGCTCTATTTTATGTAAAATGATTTTTGGAACTTGGCAAATTTGCATTCAGAATTGGATGACCGGGTAGATTGTAGTCTTTAAAAGCTCCAATCTACCACTGGTATTTAGAAATCTACTACTCCACGAATCAAGTCTACCGTTAATCTTACCTAGTAATGCCCAAAATCAGTTGTCTTTAGCTTATTGGTTGATAAGGGTATTCCTAAATATTTGATGGGTAGACTTCTAGTTTGTACTCTAAGTAGTTGTGATATTTGGTCTTTAACTGCTACTCCTTTCCCCAAAAGAATTTGTACTTTTAATTTTTGTTTTTGAGAACATTAGTAAATCATCAGCATAGATCAAGTGCGTTAACACTGGGTCTATGTTGTATGATGGGCTTTAGTTACCTTATATATACTTACTTTCCAAGTTTAAGGACTAGTATTCCATTGCCATTGCGAATAAAAGCGGGGAAAGAGGGTTACCTTGTCTGATTCCTCGATTAGTCTTAATCAAATCCTAAGGAGTTCCATTAGTGGTGATAGAAAAAATAGGTGTAAGAGATATACCAGTGAATGAGGAATGTTGCGACGACCCGTCTCCTCGACCCTCAGAAATCGACACTAATACATCCACGGTATTCACATGCCGTAAACCCAAGTGCCAGGGAAGCAGATTATCAAGATGAAATAAAGATAAAAGATAGAAACACAAATTCCCACATCGCATTCAACACTTTAATTATACATATGATAAGTGATCACTCCAAGTGATCCATCAGAGTTCAATACTAATCCAGCTGGGATAGATATAACTACCAATCCTTACATATGCTGGGACATACTAAATACATACACAGCGAAATATGGGTAAATATCTACATAAGGTTCTTCAGCTTCATAGCTCCAAAAGACTTCTCTAAAATGCAACACGACATGCTCCAAAATGCTCCTAGGATATCCTGACTACATGGCTGCTCCGAAAAATAGGGCACCTAGAGTTTAAAGGGAAAACAAAATAAATTTCGAGTAAGTCATGGGACTGGTGTGAGAACTCAAAATACGTTGTTTGAAAATAAAAGGGTATCTCATAAGACTACGCCGCACATAAACAAGGAACGAGTTTTACCTTATGATAACCAAATCATTCTACATCAAAATACTTGATATTATTTTTAATGACATATCTTTGAAAACATTTGCAAGTAAACTTATTAATCTTAGCCGAAATTGTAACATTATTAAATTCCAGCATACTAACCACAAATGCAGGTTCCACAAACAAAATGGCATGCACTTATTGGAGAATGGGTTTCCATACAAATGACCAGGTGAAGGGACTACCTTCCGGCAGTACATCTCTAGAGGAATGTACCGAGGCGCAATTGATGGTCCTCTACCAACACAAAACCGGCCTACCTCTTCCTAGATAGTACCGAATATATCATCACCCCGGTCATTACCGACGTATCCGAGACATCTCTTAGCATACACCACAATAATTTAAACCTAAAAATCATAGCAGGTAGAAATATATCTAGAAGGGGATGATCATACCCTAATGGTTGCAAACCACGTAGCCTTGCCGCATCTACCCTGTTTCGGTCATTTTCGGGTATGAGGCCTGAGGTAACGATTAGCTTACACATAGCACGTCATCTTTCCTCTTTGAATGACACATTGCCATTCCATAATCATACAACTGATTTCTATAAATGTATAACTCCTGAGCTTGGACGTCTCAGGAAAGGGTGTTAAGCTAAGCGAAGTTGCCTTCTCCGCCACCAAACAGACGATACGTTCATAGAGATCACTTATGTAATTAGGAATGCAATGTCAGACATTCGTCCATACAAGTTGTCCAGGAAAATGACAAACCGAAGGCACTCTCCTACCACATCCTGTCGGGAATTCACCCTAGGATTAGTAGCGATTAGTCCTTGCATTGGATATTTCATAACAAAGAAACTACTACTACTATATGTATATTGGGATTTTATCCCTAAATGATCAACAAGTAGTTCTTCATTATGAAAATCCCAAATGTCATATCCATGTCTTTACTTCGATGCGTAAACAGGCTCGAAGTGGTCTTCGGATAGGAGTTACCCAAATCCGACTCCGGTTCCTTCGAAACAATCATCGATAAAACGATGTTCTGTGAATAGGGAATAATTCTTTAATTGCTTTAGTTCTTTTTATCAAAATCTATTTTGGAGATCTACATTTCTTAAACATTCTTTCCGGTACATACAGAATCATTAAACCTCTCTTATCAAATCCTTTGATTACTTTAAAACCATTTTACATCCCAAATCATTTCATCTTTTCTTAGGAAAATATTTTCAAATTATTTATTTAAATCTTAATAAAGATTTCTTAATCCAAAACTGATACCTTTGATTTAGTTGAAACCATGTCATCTAGGATGTTAATCTAAAACCAGTGATTGTTAAGTGAGCAAAATCTATAGAAATCATCTAATTCTACTTAATATCAATTCCCGTATTCAACAAATACTATAGGCGGAATAACGGTGAAATCACCTAAATTCCATGAATAGTACGAGTTCCCTCTTTGGGATCTAAGATCGAGTATAAGAAGATCATCTCTATAAAATCCAAATTGTTTAAATCTTGGAAAATGACTTTCTTTATATTTAACTCGTTTCCGACATTTCGACCGTATCTATCCCTCGCTCAGGGAAGAGGCCAAGTGAGCCAGGGCATTGGTTGCTCCTGAACATCTCCTTAGTTTAAGCACCTCTCATTCGGATCTCACGAATAAAAAAATCCAATCTACTCGTCGACTTTTAGAGGCAAGGTTAAATCAATTAATTTGTACTAGCTTTCCTTTAAATATTTTATTTAAATTCTTTTTTTAAATAACTAAAAAACTTCCAAATCGTTATTAAAACACTTAGTTATTATTTTGAAAATTCATTTTTATTACTCAAATAACTTTTAAAATATTTTAAAATATTTATAAGATTTATTCTATATTTTTAAAACATTATTTTCAAAGAAATCCAATTTAGAATTCCAAACTGCAAAACCGCGATTTTTCCAAAAACTTGTTTCGCTCATATTTCAAAATCTACTTATTGAAATCTCGATGTTCTTTCTTTGTTGGAAAGCTATGGATATAATAGTTCAGAAAATTCTTATCTCGAAGAATTCTGAGCTATTCTCCAACTTTTATACTAGTTTGACTTTTATAGCGCGAAATCGCGAACTACCGTTCCGCGACGCGCTTATTTTTGACTAAATTTTCTATTTTTTTTCAAAATTCACCAAAACACTTTTGAATGTTTATAAAACATTTCAAATACATTTCAAATACATTTTAAACCATTTATAAGAGTTTAATACTCCCATATACACCATTTCATTAATTTAAGGAAAGTGATTTCCTTTTGTGTTTATCGACGTGTATATTCGTGACTTGCATATAATTTCAACATTCATATGAAAACAACCGAACTTGATGATCAAAGCATATTAAACATCCATTTGCCACATCATATCATCATCCAACATATAGTGGCTCGACTTGGACTGTGGGAGAGGATGTTGCTCATGGCTTTGAGTGGAGGGGGAGGACGGCTTGGCCGTGGGTGGTGGTGGTTGAAGTCGTGGGTAGAGGAAGAGAAATGGAGGAGTTTTGAGGTGGTTTGGGCGGATTTTTGTTGATATTTTTCTTTGTTTTATTTTAGGAATATTTTGTCATTATTTAATTATGGAAAGAAGCCATTAAAGGAAGTAAGAAATAGCTTAGAAAATGAAGAAGAAGATGTGAAAAAAGTGAGAAAGTGTGTGTGTGTGTATTTATATAAAACTTTTGGAATTAAAATAATATTATGTGAAAGGACTATAAAATACCCTTTGCTTAAATTTTAAGCAAATTTCTTTTTCAATACTTAACATCATGTTTTAAATCACCACTTTATGTCACTTTCACTTAAGAGATAAGTAAAGAATACAATGATTTGTTTACTTTTTTGAAATGATATGTTTTGTCTTTTTAGTTTACTTTTGCTAATTACTTTCTACAATTTCTAAGTGTGTTTTGAAAAAGTAATCATGTTTAGTTAATTGCAAATCATTCTTTATATGTTAAAGTGTTTATAAGAATGTGTACGTAAATGTGTGATGGTGTTGCGACAACTTTTTAATCGACAAAACGTTGATTTTTGACAAGATGTTTTACGGTCATATTTTGACATTTTAGTTAAACTATTTATTTATGTAAACCAAATTTAAAAATAAATTTGTATAATGCTATTTAAAAATATAAATACTTATAAATAAATTAGAATAATTTATTTAACCATTGAAACTTACTTTTCTGAAATCAGGATTTTGTCACTTTTGTTAATATAAACAAATGTTACTATCTCTATGTATATTTCTATTTCCAAATCATATCTAATATTGTTTAAATCCTAAAACCTTATATATTTTATATTTCAAATTAATTTAAATGTTATATTTTGAGGTGGTCAAATTCTGGGTCGTTACATTCTTCCCTACTTAAAAGAAATTTCGTCCTCGAAATTAGATAAGAATAAAATAGCTCAAAAGGAAATATATATTCGATAAGGTGGAATATATAAAATAAGTGACTACACCATAGGCAGTGAGTACACTCAATCGATGAATAAAGTATATACATCGATCCTAAACTTGAGATATGCCTTCTTCATTTTTCCTTTATTTCCCATGTGCAATCCTCTGCATCTCCACTCCATTGGACTTTGACTAACCGTACAACCTTCCTCTTTAATCGTATCTCACCTTGATCAACTATTCGAACAGGTCGTCTAATAACTGCTGTATTGGGTTCTATCTCCAAGTCTTCTTGAGCTGCTGTTTCTATGATTGGTTTGGGTCATGCACATGTTTCCTTAAATGTAATAGATGAAAAACATTGTGCACACCATACAATCTTTCAAGCAATTGTACTCGATAAGCTAGTGGGCCGATTCATTCGAGAATGGGGAAAGGTCCAATATATCGAGGTGCTAACTTCTCTGTTCTTCCAAACCTTAATACTTCTCTCATTGGAGAGACTTTCAACAAGACTAAATCTCCAACTGAGAATTCCAGATTTCTACGTCGTTGATCTGCATAACTCTTTTGTCTGCTTTGGGCTTCTTTTAGCTTCTTCCCAATCATATCAACCTTCTCCGAAGCTTCTCATATCATATTAATAGCAAGTACTAACCGATCTCCGGTTTCGATCCAACATACCGATGACCTGCACGGATGCCATATAGAGCTTCATACGGTGCCATGCCGATAATAGCTTGATAACTGTTGTTATAAGTGAACTCTACTAAATGCAGATGATTTTCCCAAGAGCCTCCAAAGTCTAGAATACATGCTCTGGGAAGGTCTTCCAAAACACGGTTGACTCTCTCCGTCTGTCCATTAGTTTGGAGGGGATATGCAGTGCTTATATTCAGCCTTGTTCCTAAAGCGGTCTGTAATGCTTTCCAAAACTGACTAGTAAAGATTGGATCCCGATCGCTCACTACACTGCTCAAAACTCCATGCAATCGTACAATCTCCTTCATATATATATATATATATATATATCAGCAAGGCTTGCAGCGGTCCTTGTTGGCTTGACTTGAATGAAGTGTGCACTTTTAGTTAATCTATCTATGATAACCTAAATGCCTTCGTTCCCTTTCCTCGTTCGAGGAAAGCCATTAATGAAATCCATTGATATTTGATCCCACTTTCAAGTTGGAATCTCCAGAGGTTGAAGTAATCCTGCAATTTTCTACTAGTCACTTTTGACTTGTTGACAATTGGCGCATCTGCTAACATAAATAGATATGTCCCCCTTCATGCTTTTCCACCAAAATGTGTATTTCATATCTTTGTACATTTTGTTAACTCCCGGATGAATGCTAAATTTGGATTTGTGACATTCAGCTAACTCTTGTCTAAGATTTTTCACATCCGGAACACAAATTCTCCCATTTAAGTGTAAAACTCCATGGCTGTCAAATTCAAATCTTGAATCCTACCCTTTGTACTTAGCTTTAAAAATCTTCTTTAAGAATTGGTCTTTTTTTGCTTGCTGGAAATTCTTCCTAGAAGAGATGGAGTTACTACCAAATAAGAAATGACAACATATTTCCCACTCAATGCATCTGCTACTATGTTGGCTTTCTCGGGTGCGTATAAAATATCTAGATCATAAGATGCGAGAAATTCTAGCCAATGCTGCTGCCTCATGTTTAAATCTTTCTGAGTGAAAAGATACTTTAAAGATTTATGATCCGTAAAGAGCTCAAACTTTTCACCTAATTAAAAGAGGAAATTTTATTTACTAAGGTCAATTCAAAGTTTTATTGAAATAAACTATGAAAAATTCTTACCCAGCAAATAATGCCTCCATATTTTTAATGCGAACACCACGGCTAATCATTCTAAGTCATGCGTTGCATAATTTTTCTCATGAGTCTTTAGTTGTCTTCCTGCATAAGCAATCACCTTCCCTTCTTACATCAGAACTGCACCAACTCCTTCTCCGCAAGCATCAGTATAAACAGTTAATCCATTATTTCCATTTATAATTGCTAGGATTAGAGCGGTTGTTAATCTCCTTTTGAGTTCCTGGAATGCTGCTTCACATTTAGGAATCCAGATAAATTTGGCATCTTTCATAGTCAAATTCGTTAGGTGGTAGGCAATCTTCGAGAAGTCTTGAATGAATCTTCTATAATACCCTGCCAAGCTTAAGAAGCTACGAACTTCTTTAGGAGTTTATGGCTTCTTCCAATTTGGAACAGCTACAGCCTTTATAGGATCTACTTAATCCCCGTCCTTTGAGACTATGTGCCTAAGGAATCTTACCTCCTTCTCCCAAAAATAACATTTTGAGAATTTGGCTTTAAGCACATTATTTCTCAATATATCCAGCACAATTTCTGGATGCCTTTCGTGTTCTTATTCTGTCTTAGAATAGATAAGGATATCATCGATAAAGACTAACACAAATTTATTGAGTACATCTCTAAATACTTTATTCATAAGGTCTATGAAATAAGCGGGTGCATTGGTTAGCTCGAAAGGCATAACCAACCACTCGAAGAAAGTGTTTGGACCTTTAAATGCAGTTAGATGGATGCATTCTTCTGCGATTCTCAACAGATGGAATCCTATAGCTAGGTCTATTTCAGAGAATACTCGAGCATCATATAATTGATAAAACAAGTCATCTATTCGAGGTAGAGGATACTTATTCTTAATCGTTTGTTTATTTAAATCTCGGTAATCTACGCCAACCTTAGAGATCCATCCGACTTGGCAACAAAAACTACTGTCGATCCCCAACTTGAACGACTTGATCTTATCATCCCTTTCTTTAATAACTCTTGAGTTTGGTAATTTAACTCTTCCCACTCCTTCAAAGCCATCCTTTGGTATCATTTTTTAATTGGCATTGCATCAGAAATCAAATCAATACGAAATTTGATTTCTCGATATAGGGTAACTTTTTACTTCTTCAAAAACGTCTGGGAATTCTTTAACAATAGGTATGGTTCCTAATCCTTCCTGGGATGAGTCTAATGCATATAAAAACTTCCCCTCCTTGGACTAGGATCTTCACAAGGTATTTCTATAAACCTCCCGAAACTGGTCCATAAGGTTATTGTCCTACGAGAACAGCCTTATACTTAGTTATCCAATCCATACCAAGCAAAATTTTGAATCCAATAAAATCTAAGACAAATAGGTCGAAAGGAAATTGATGGGAAGAGTGGGAAATTGGGACTTTTTCACAACTCATACAAAGATTAGCGGTACCACCCATAGGATTTGTCACGCAAATAGGGGTATCAACTAACATAGGTTCAAGTTTTAATTCTTCTACAGTTTCCTTAGCAATAAAACTATGAGAAGCTCCTGTATCAAATAATACTCTAACTAAAATATATTTGATAAAAATATTACCTTCCAAAACTCCCTTTCCCTTTACATCCTGAGAGGTTGAAGGCTCATCCTTTATCGCATAGACTCGGGCTTGCTCTCCCTTCCTCATGATCGGACAATCCTTGATCATGTGTCCCAACTGATGAAAATTATAGCAGTTTGGTGGTGGCCTATGAACCTTGGGATTCTTGCAACGAGTCGATAGATGGCCCTTTTTTTGGCAATTGTAACACGTAGCCTCCTTCAAATAGTTACCTTGGGCTCCTCCTCCAGATTTTCCTTGAATGGGCTTTTTCTCATTTTTTTTAAACTTCCTCTTCTTCCAATTGTTGGTGTTATTGTTGTTGCTGTTTTGAGCTATTACTGGCCTTGTCTTGTCCAATATTTCATAACGGAATCTCATATCCAGAAAATCTATAAATGGCCCCTTAACATGAGCAGTCATCCTACTTTGGTACTTCTCATTCATTCCCGAAATAAACTTCTCATTCTTCTTTAAAGGTGTGTCGATTAGACCTGGCCCAAAACAAGATAATTCGTTGAACTTATTAGCATACTCTTCAATATTCATTCCCTCCAGATTTAGATCCATAAAGCTTATATAAAGACGATATTTTCCCGACGCTGGCATGTACTTCTCCTCCAAAACCTCCTTAAATCTTTCCTAAGAGAAAGTGTCCTCCGATTCATTTAGGGTGATATACTCCAACCAAGACAAAGCCCTTTCCTGTAACTACCACGAGGCCAAGAACCTCTTTTGCCCATTACTGATAATCCAACGCCTTAAAGATCCTTTCGCATGATTTAATCCATGCTTGAACTTCAATGATAGCTTCTGTACCTTTGAATGGTTTTCCCCCTAAACCGGTATAATTCTTGCATATGGCAGTAAAATTAACCTGGGGTTGTATGGGAGCTACTTATTCTACAATGGCGGTTGGAGCTCGACCGTTAGTTGTTGTTGTGCTGCTATTTCCCCATCCTCATCCTTTATGAGTACCATGTCTTACTACCTGAATTTAGTAAGATAACTTTAGAATACCAAGACGAAATTATCCTTGGGAATGGGCATATAGCACAACTTGATTTTTTTTTCAGATAAGGGTTTTAAATGCGCACTCTCAAAGATTAAACTCAATCTAGGGCACTGCTAACCCTATCTCTAATGAGTCATACCCCACCAAAGCCAAGGTTCTCTCTTAACCTTCAGCTCTGATACCAAATGTGACGATCCGTCTACTTGACCCTCAGAAATCGACACTAGTACATCCATGGTATTTACGTGTCGTAAATCCAAGTGCCAGGGAGGCAGATTATCAGGGGTGAAATAAAGATAAAAGATAGAAATACAAATTCCCACATCACATTCAACACTTTAATTATAGTGGAAAATAGGCATAAGGACAGACTTTGGAAAAAAAATTAGGCTGAAGGACAACAAGTTTCGTTTTTAGTCTGAAGGACAAACTTTGAAAAAAATTAGGTTGAAGGACAATGCTAAATATAGTTAGCATTTTGTACAGTGTAAAACTGAATATAATGCTAGTTATAATAGCATTTTCTATACCATAAAAACTGAATATAATGCTAGTTATAACTAGCATTGTCCTTCAGACTAATTTTCTTTCAAAGTTTGTCCTTCAGCTCAAAATAGAAACTTGGCGTCCTTCAACCTAAATTTTTTCCAAATTTTGTCCTTATGCCTAATTCCCTCTTAATTATACATATGATAAGTGATCCCACTAAGTGATCCATCAGAGTTTAATACTAATCCAGTTGAGATAGTTATAACTGCCTATCCTTACATATGCTAGGACATACTAAATACATAAACAACGGAATATGGGTAAATATCTACACAAGGTTCTTCGGCTACATAGCTCCAAAAGACTTCTTCAAAATGCTCCACAACATGCTCCAAAATGCTCCTAGGATATCCTGACTACATGGCTGTCCAGAAAAATAGGGCACCCGGAGTTTAAACGAAAAACAAAATAAACTCCAGGTCAGTCATGGGACTGGTGTGAGCACTCAAAATACGTTGTTTGAAAACAAAAGGGTATCTCATAAGACCATGCTGCACATAAACACGAAACAATTTTTTACCTTATGATAACCAAATCATTCTACGTCAAAATACTTGATATTATTTTTAATGACATATCTTTGAAAACATTTGCAAGTAAACTTATTAATCTTAGCCGAAATTGTAACATTATTAAATTCCAGCGTACTAACCACAAATGCAGGTTCCACAAACAAAATGGCATGCACTTATTGGAGAATGGGTTTCCATATAAATGACTAGGTGAAGGGACTACCTTCCGGCACTACATCTCTAGAGGAATGTACCGAGGCCTAGCAGATGGTCCTCTACCAACACAAGACCGACCTACATCTTCCTAGATAGTACCGAATATGTCATCACCCCGGTCGTTACCAACTTATCTTAGACATCCCTTAGAATACACCACAATAATTTAAACCCGAACATCATACCGGGTAGAAATATATCTAGAAGGGGATGATCATACCCTAATGGTTGCGAACCACATAGCCTTGCCGCATCTACCCTGTTTCGGTCATTTTCGGGTATGAGGCCTGAGATAACGATTACCTTTCACATAGCACGTCAGCTTTCCTCTTTGAATGCCACATTGTCATTCCATAATCACACAACTGATTTCTATAAACGTATAACTCCCGAGCTTGGACGTCTCAGGAAAGGGTATTAAGCTAAGCGAAGTTGCCTTCTCCGCCACCAAACAGACGATACGTTCATTGAGATCACTTGTGTAACTAGAAATGAAATTTCAAACATTCGTCCATACAAGTTGTCCAGGAACAGGACAAACCAAAGGCACTCTCCTACCACATCCTGTCAGGAATTCACCCTAGGATTAGTAGCGATTAGTTCTTGCATTGGATATTTCATAACAAAGAAACTACCGCTACTATATGTATATTGGGATTTTATCCCTAAATGATCAACAAGTAGTTCTTCATTGTGAAAATCCCAAATGTCATATCCATGTCTTTACTTCGAATGCGTAAATAGACTCGAAGTGGTCTTCAGATAGGAATTACCCAAATCCGACCCCGGTTAAAATGATGTTTTGTGAATAGGGAATAATTCTTTAATTGCTTTAGTTCTTTTTATCAAAATCTATTTTGGAGATATACATTTCTTAAACATTCTTTCCGGTACATACAGAATCATTAAACCTCTCTTATCAAACCTTTGATTACTTTAAAACCATTTAACATCCCAAATCATTTCATCTTTTCTTAGGAAAATATTTCCAAATTATTTATTTAAATCTTAATAAAGATTTCTTAATCAAAAACTGATACCTTTGATTTAGTTGAAACCATGTCATCTAGAATGTTAATCTAAAACCAATGATTATTAAGTGAGCAGAATCTATAGAAATCATCTAATTCTACTCAATATCAATTCCCGTATTCAACAAATACTATGGGTGGAATAACGGTGAAATCACCTTTTAAATTCGATGAATAGTACGAGTTCCCTCTTTGGGCTCTAACATCGAGTATAAGAAGATCATTTCTATAAAATCCAAATTGTTTAAATCTTGGAAAATGACTTTCTTTATACTTTACTCGTTTCCGACATTTCGACCGTATCTATCCCTCGCCCAGGGAAGAGGCCAAGTGAGACAGGGCACTGGTTGCTCCTGAACATCTCCTTAGTTTAAGCACCTCTCATCCGGATCTCACGAATAGAAAATCCAGTCTACTCGTCGGCATTTAGAGCCAAGATTAAATCACTTAATATGTAATAGCTTATCTTTAAATATTTTGTTTAAATTCTTTTTTAAATAACTAAAAACTTCCCAATCATTATTAAAACACTTTGTTATTCTTTTGAAAATTCAATTCTATTACTCAAATCACTTTTAAAACATTTTAAAAGATTTATTCCATATTTTTAAAACATTATTTTCAAAGAAATCCAATTTTGGTTTCCAACTGCAAAACCGTGATTTTTCTGAAAACTTGTTTTGCTCATATTTCAAAATCTACTTATCGAAATCTCGATTTTCTTTCTTTGTTGGAAAACTATGGATATAATAGTTCGAAAAATTCTTATCTCGAAGAATTCCGAGCTATATTCCAACTTTTACACTAGTTTGACTTTTATAGCGCGAAATTGCGAACTACCGTTACGCGACACGCTTATTTTTGACTAAATTTTATGTTTCTTTTCAAACTTCACTAAAACACTTTTGATTGTTTATAAAACATTTCAAATACATTTTAAACCATTTATAATAGGTTTAATACTCCCATGTACACCATTTCATTAATTTAAGGAAAGTGATTTCCTTTTGTGTTTATCGACGTGTATATTCGTGACTTTCATATAATTTCAGCTTTCATATGAAAACAACCAAACTTGATGATCAAAACATATTAAACATCCATTTGCAACATCATATTATCATCCAACATATAGTATAATAATTTAGGAGTCCTCACTTTGTTTGGTTATTCGAACGGAAAATCGGCTATAGCTCCGCTACTCGATGTTTTTCACACACGAATCTTTGAACGCTTGGACTTGATATGGCTCGACTGGGACTGGGGGAGGGGATGTTGCTCATGGCCTTGAGTGGAGGGGGAGGAGGGCTTGGCCATGGGTGGTGGCGGTTGAAGCCATGGGTAAAGGAAGAGAAATGGAGGAGTTTTAAGGTGGTTCGGGCGGAGTTTTGTTGATATTTTTCTTTGTTTTATTTTTAGAAATATTTTGGCATTATTTAATTATGGAAAGAAGCCATTAAAGGAAGTAAGAAATAGCTTAGAAAATGAAGATAGAAATCTGAAAAAAAGTGAGAGAGAGTGTGTGCATTTATAGAAATTTTTTGGAATTAAAATAATATTTTGTGAAAAGGCTAAATTACCCTTTGCTAAAATTTTAACCAAATAACTTTTTCATTACTTAACATCATGTTTCAGATCATTACTTTATGTCACTTTCACTTAGATAAGTAAATAATATAATGATTTATTTACTTTTTTGAAATGATATGTTTTGTCTTTTTAGTTTTCTTTTGCTAATTACTTTCTACAATTTCTAAGTGTGCTTTCGAAAAGTAATCATGTTTAGTTAATTTCAAATCACTCTTTATATATTAAAATGTTAATAAGAATGTGTACATAAAGGTGCGATGACGTTGCGACGACTTTTTAATCGACAAAACGTTGATTTTCGATAAGATATTTTACGGTCATATTTTGACATTTTAGTTCAACTATTTATTTATGTAAACCAAATTTAAAAATAAATTTGTATAATGCTATTTAAAAATATAAACACTCATAAATAAATTAAATTAAATTATTTAACCATTGAAACTTACTTTTCCGAAAATCAGGATTTTGTCACTTTTGTTAATATAAGCATATGTTACTTTCTCTATTTATATTTTTATTTCCAAATCCTATCTAATATTGTTTAAATCCTAAAACCTTATATATTTTATATTTAAAATCACTTTAAATGTTTTATTTTGAGGTGGTCAGATTCTGGGTCGTTATAGATGTGAATTAAGGGGGGAAACCATTTTTGTCATGATTTGTACAATGAATTTCCTGTTAATTTTGTCGTATGCCTTTTGGAGGTCGACCTTCCCACACATACATTTGTTTGTTTTCCTATTAAAACTCCTTACCATTTTCATATGCAAGTAATCTACTCTCTAAGATGTTTCTACCTAGAACAAAAGCATTTTGGTCAAGAGAGATAAGATGTTCATCAAGCCTTTCATCCTGTTGTAAATTAAATTTGTTAGAATTTTGTACAATACATTGCAATAGGATATAGGCCAATAATCACTAATACTTTAAGCATTTTATGATTTTGGTACTAATGTAATGAATGTATGGTTTAGTTCTTTTGTAAACTTCCCTTTTCAAAAATATAATTCATGACTCCTATCAATTCCTCCTTAATTTACACCCAATGATATCCGTAAAATTTTGCATTAAATCCATCGGGTCCTAAGCTACTATTGTCAACTATCTGAAATGTTGAGATCCTCAGATCCTCCATATTAAATGGTTATATAAGTTTATTTTGAATGTTTGCAGAGAGTATCTTATTACAAATGATGTTTTGGTCTGTAATTTGGCACTCTTCTTGATTTTTGTTGTATAATTCTGAAAAATAATTGATGGCCTCTTCTTTAATATTTTGGAAATTTGCGATTGGCTGCCCTTTTTCTCCAATAAGACCGTGAATATTGATTTTGTTTTGCCTAACTATCATTTTAGAGTGGAAAAGTTTAGTGGACTAATCTTCTTGCGTCAGCAAATTAATTTTTGACTTTTGGTGAAATTACTGTGCTTCCACAAACATCATATGGTGTAGTGTTTGTATGTTTGATTTATATGCCTGAATTAGCTCCTTATCATGTGAATTTTCGATCATTTGAAGGTAGATAAAGTTGTTTAACTCTTTGATTTCTTCACATTGGTTTTTCAAACATTGCCTATTACAATTCCAATCTATTAGGAAATTTTTAATCAGTTTTAGCTTTTGAATAAATCTATAAACCGGACTACCTTGAATATTGGTTATGAAGCATCTACCAATGCTAAATTTATAATCACTTTGATATGACCAAGCATTTCTATATTTGAAAGGTTTGTTTTCACTTTGTTTTGGAGGATGAGTAAAGTTGATGAATAATGGAGAGTGGTCACTAGAAGAGTGGTTTAATACTGAAACTTTTGATTGCAGAACAAATGTAAACGATTTAAGATTTCCCAGAACTCTATCTAGTTTACTATGAAGGGAGAAGTTCAACCCTCCTCTCCATGTATAAAAATTACCTGTAGTATTCATTTCCTTTAAGCCTAGATTATGAACGAAAGCTTGGAAGTCACTGTCTACGGTTAGAGTATTATTTGCTGTCATGCTCACAGTTACTAAGAACAAATTAAAGTCTCCGGCAAGGATCCACAAAAATGATAGGTTGGCAGCATCTTCAGATAACTTTTTCCATATATTCAGATAACAATCCTAAAATAAAGCTCATCTAAACCCAGTAAAACTAATGCCAGTCACGTTGCCTTTGTACCTGAAATGTCTTTGATTGACCGAGTAGCATGAATAACACTCAGGTCAGACTATGTCTATATCGAGGGTTAACATATATTTAATTCATTATGTGCAAGTAATATATAATAATATAAAACATTCATCCTGTTATTAAACACATAATAAATTATATAAAGTATTTGATCACAAAATCATAGACGTTCTCAAATTTATTTATAAATTCTGAGTTTCACTAATCATGTATATATACACATCATCACCCATATCAAAGTAAATCAATAATTTACAGAATCAATTATAAACAGGTGAATCATTCAAGTCCAGAAATTCACATCAAAACCACGAAATCACTAATACTATCATTAGATTATCTTACAATCATACCCAATATATAACATCATTCAACAATAATAAAAATATCATCATTAATATACCAAAATAAGATAGGCTTCCTATCAATACGTAATAAAAGGTACGAGGATCTATCATACTCCAAACACATGCCTAGATATAATCTCATCTCCTCATAAATGAATAAATCACAATGGTATAGATATATGGGGATTGACTATACTTTAGACACACAGTCTCTAGTATAGCCACCTCATGAGATAGTGAATAATATATACCAATCCACAAAACACACAACCCTGAACTATAAAGAAAGATTGATAGCACACAGCATGCTCCAGGAACCCACGGTTTACTAGCCTCCTGCTAGCAGCCATATTTGTTCCTACAGTCTTCAGTTACCTCGAAGGACATCGTGACCCTATCCACCAATGGCTCGTCCATGCATAGCCTTAATCATGACCCTGCTTTGCCTCTATAGATAAATGACTGCTGGCCTATGCGACACAAGGGGCTGTAAGGCACCTACCCTGTGGTCACCTAACACAAACTTCGTGATGCGTATCAAAATATAATATCCAGCAACGGTGTCGTGGATCTAGTGCACGACCCCACGATCAGACCGCCAGGGTGGATACTGGCCAATCTAGTTCACTTTCGAACCATAAAGAGAGCTAGACACACGTGGATGATATATAGTACTCATATCCTAAATCAACATGTAGCTTTAGACGTAAGCCGACACACGGCTCTAGATAAGTCAACACACATGACTGTAATATACTAAATCTCTAATCCCTTACCGTCATATTGCTCTAAACATAAGCCAACACATGGCTATAATATACTCACCACAGCGAGTATCATATAATATATGAGTAATTCCCGTTTGGGTGACATTTACTTACAAAGAATAACCAAATAAATAAAATAACGGCATCTCATATCATCGCATGTTATTCAAATAATTATTCAATGCTCATAAACTACACTCGATCCACGCTAGGTATTTCTATATGACAATTCCGATGAATAACCAAAAAAGTGCCACCGAAAGTCCCACAACAAACGGTTTCACTAATTCATTTATTCAAATTCCCCACCATATGGAAATAAGAAAATATCACACACACGTAATTATTATAATAATAACCATACCACGGAATCATATAGAAGGTTTGCATCACAGTATCATATCAAAACATTAATCAAATCACTATCAATGGTGAATCAATCAAATGATCTAATTCATTATAAAAGTAAAGAGAAATCAAAAAAATAAATAAAATAAATTATTCAACAAAAAAATCAATATTTAACAATTAATTATTCACAACATATAATCTTATATAATCCCATGTAACAACAAATCCTTAGAAATGGATACTAAATATATATTCTGGAATTAACCAATAGTTATTCAATCACTAATATATTATAACCTATATTCAAAAATGTAATAAATTTTTTTATGACAAAATATAATATAATATTAGTCGGTATTAAAATTACATTCAAAAACATGTATATAAACTTTCTGTATGTAACGACCCGTAAATTTTAACCGTTTTAATAACGTTATTAATTGAAATTTTGAGAAATTTTTAAAACGATAAAATTTTGAAATATAAATTTGATATTTGGAATGCGTCTAGTTAAACATAGCAACTGGTAAATTTTCGTCCGAAAATACGGAAGTTTATTTCGCGCATAAATTTACTTCAATTTAATCAGTTAAAAAGCGATGAAAATAAAACGTTTTCGAAACCTAAATATTTTTACATAGAAAAATTCTAAAACATCTTCTGAGCAAGACGTCATTTTTCGTTTTTCGAAATTCGGACTTCTTTAGCTCCGTCGATCTTATTTTTTTGCGTTTTTCTTGCATTTCCGGTGGTTGAAATTTCGAATTTTTATAATTCAATCGTACCACCGATATCTATATATCATTTTGATCGTCCCGTCGTGTTGATCTCTACGGTATATTAGTTTGTGTATTTCGAAGCCCGGTTCATAGCGAAATTTACGGACACGATCTCCGTATCGGTACTTGTTCTGAACATTTTTGTTTTTCCTTACTTTTATATTCCACCATTCCAAATTTGAACGGTCATCAGCTTTAATTGTTGCCTTGAATTCAAGCAAACTTTTATATTTCTAGAAATTAACAGGCAACCTTTTCTTTTCCCTATAGTCATTATTACTAGTTGAATTTATTTTCGTCAGTTCATTCTAATCTTCATTTTGGTTCTGTCAAGAGAAATTGTGTTCACGTTACTTTATCCTTGCCAGTTAAACTTGCTCTTCTTCTTCTTTTGAAAACCCGCCTCCACCCCAATACCGAACAGCTTCACACCACCTATAGCCGCCATCGACAGACAACCATCGGCCCTTCGCCCAAAGCCGAAGCTTGCCTTCCACCACGTCTTCAAGCACAGTAGCTCCACCATAGATGGCCGAACAACCATGCAACCGAGCCTGCTTGTGTTCTCCAGCCACCCTCTGCGTTTGCTGCCACCCATCTCCGTCCGTGCCACCGCATCCGCCGCCTATCTCCGTGCCGTCCCCTTTATTTCTCCGACAGCCACTCAAGATCACGGCCTTCAACCCATCAACTCAACACCACAACCCGGCACCCTCCCTCTCGCTTCACCTACCGCACCTCACGTGCCGAACCCCACTGCAACAAACATCCTCTGCCGAGATCAACTTCCACTGTCCACTTCAATCTCGGCCACCTTCGCCTCTATAAAAAAAAATTTACATATTTACTTCGCCTGTAGCCATTCCTTCCTCTGACTTACCTTTCCCCTTTCCTTTTCGTTTTCTTTGGCTGAGAGAAACATATTATGATTTATATATTTACTTCACCTAGCACTCTTCTCCCCACCTCGGCTATGCATCACCGATCAACTTGGCTATGTCCCATGTGTCACCTACAGCCTCTTCTTCTTACATAATGTAAGTTATATAAAATATTAACTTATGTATATTAGTTTGTGCAAGTTATTTGAAAATGTTTGTCTATATATATATTGTTTTCTTGTGACTCTGTTTAACTATAAATCTTCATATATATCAGTATGGATATTCTACTCTGTAATTATATAAGCTGCTACTCTATGTTATTATATTTTAAGTATTTTATATTGTTAGTTTACGTGTTATGTTTAAGCTATATATCTAGTAGATATAGTAGGTTTAATATGTACTATTTTAGAACATGTTTAGTTTTGGTTTTGAAAAAGTAAATTTAGGATATACATGTTGCGCATATAAATATGTTAAGTGCATCTCATATTTTGAACAAACAGAGGTTTTCCTTTTGTGAGTATGTACACTTTTCAAAAATGCTTACCAAGTGCGTTTCAGAAAGAGAAAGAAAAACTTTATCTATACCCCTGTTTTGAAATGTATATCCTTGTGTGGGTGGTTTCAGGTGTGAGCCTTAATTTTTCAGAGATATATTTATATTGATTATACATATATATATATAGTATGTAATATAGGTTTGCATAAATTATATGAGATATTCGAAAGCTAGTGGCAGATATTTGGTTTTAAATTATATATATAATACATATAGTTATTTATCACGTACAAGTTTATAATAGTTTATATATGTACGATTTATCTGAGTTTACATAGATGCTAGAGCTTGCGTGAGTATACAATATTATACATCTATATCTTATGTGTGATTTCAAATCTGTTGTGAAGGACAGTTTTGTTCCTTTGGTTCGTATATTATAAAATACATACATTTTGTACATGATTTGGTTTCAAGTATATAGGAAAGTTTTATTTTATATGCGTATCTAAATGTAAATAATGATTTTTTTTTATTTTTTTATTTTTTTTTCTAAACAGCAGTTAGACTTCATGTTCACGATATCATATCTCACTCATGTTTTATCAGAATGAGTTGATTCTATTTTTAAAAAAGAGTAGAAGTTACCTAGTTTATGCCTGTCAAATTTCAGCAAAATCCGACATCGTTTGATTAGTGGTCGAGGATCTGGAAGTTAGACCCATGCAGCTGTTCTTTTGTACTTGAAATTATTTTACACTGCTGCAAACACGACCTGAGTTCATGTTTGACGCATCTTATCTCTTCCGTCTTACGTCGGAATACAGTGACTCTTTTTGTTTAAAAGATAAAGTTTTCTACTTTCTGTATATAAAATTTTAGCTTCATACGAGGTGGTTCAGTCATCTGTTTCTTACCTGAAAGTCATACCCATAGGGGTTTTCAGACCTGAACATTTGACAGTCGCAACATGGCCTGAGTCTATGTTCGTGACATTGTAACTTTTCTCGTCTCTTGTCCAAATCAAGTGATTCTTTTGCAGTTTGAAATACAAGTTTTGATCTTTATTCATACCAAATTTCAGACCATTTCGATCTCAGTAGCACATAGAATTATATTGTTAAACTTTGACGCAGGACATGTTTTATTTGTTGCTATGTTGAATGTTTTGATTTGATTTCATTGATTTCTGTTAATCAGCTTTGATCGTTGAATTCGTGCCGATTTGTTTTGCTTGGATTCGTAACTCTATCTCTATGTCTGTATCAGTGTGCGTATCCGTGTCATCTTCTCGTGCATCTCTAGCCTCGAAAGGTGAGCAATCACTCACGATTAATGTTCTTTTATTTATTAAATTTGATTTCAATTGAAACGACAATTGAAATATGTTGTTGCTAGTTATTTACACTGTTAAATATATGCTATTACCTATATCAGTTCACCTGTGACATCTGACACTGTTATCTGTAAATTATATATTGATAATCCCGTTTGATTGATAATTGATTGATTGTTTGTGGTTTATATTGGATGTTAAATTGTAATGTATGAAGTGATAAATATTATGCAATTTAATTTGACGTGGGATAATTAAAATTTGAATCCACATATATGTTGAATTTGATTAGTTTAATATGACCCCTTTTAATTGTTAAATTAATTGACAGGTAGAATAGTGATAATTACACTTTGAACCATTTAACGTAAATTGGATTAATTGTTGTAGTGTAAATTGAAATCGAATGACATGTGAAGAACCGTATGAATAATTAGTGTAATAATCTTTAATCTACATGAAATGATAGTGTAGATTCTAGAAATAATTATATTAATTTGCACAAACAACAATGTGAATTAATACGATTATTTCGGGATTATTTGAATTGATTATTAGATTGTTATTGATTGTTGTTATTGTTTGTTTATTTACTTTGACACCATCCCAGTTATAGCACTGCAAGTTCCCTTTGTTATACTTTGATTTTTGAATTGAATTGGAATTGGGTTGAAATGATAAATACCCAAAATGAACTTGACTTAGGATAGAGAACTAAATAAACCCGATTGGTCAATAATTTGGTTTGAAATAAAATAAAAGATTTTATTTGAATAATAAGGTTTTGAAATAAAATTGGAACGTAAATTTTTATAAAAGGAAAATGTAATATTGAAATCTGAAACAAAATGTTAATATAATAACTAATGAAAGAACGTTGTTTTGAAATGAATTATTTAACAATTAAATTTTGGAATTATTCATTTAATTAAGTTGGAAATGATTTAATAATTAAGGTTGAATTTATAATCAAGTTTTGAAATTATTAAGTTTTTGAAATTATTAATAATCAAGATTGAAATTATTTAATAATTGAATAAGACTGAATTATTTGATAATTGAATAAAAATTGAATTCTTTATTAAGTGAAATTGAACTTCTTGAATAAGTGAAATTAAGTTTCTTTATTAATTGAGTTTTGAAATTTTAACTAAGTAAATAAATAAATGAAATTGAATTTCTTTAACAAGAAATAAAAATGTGATTTATTGAAATTAATGTAAGACTTGAAATTTAAAGAAATTGTTTTGATGAATTTAATTTAATTCAATTTGAAGTTTTGATATAATGAAGTTGAACTTAAGTAATTGATTTAATGAATTGGAAATTAAATAGAAATTGTTGTGAATGATAAATTAACTTAACGAATATTGAATGAAATCGATCAATAAATTTAAATTGATCTGAATGATTAAATTAAATTAATTTAAATGTGTTCGAATGAAACTTATATACGAACTTGAATCAATATTTGAATTGTTTAAATAAAAATGGAAATTGAAATATAAAATTTTGAAATGGTAATTTGAAAGTTTTGAAACGAAAATTATGGAAATTGATTTAGAAAGAGAAATGAAATGTTGGTTTACAAATTCTATTTGAAATTGAATTTGATTTGGTTTTGAAATTTACTAAACGACCAATCGGTGTAATAATTACGAAAGTTATTAAAGAGACCGGAATCGGTTAGGGACATACTCACTGTCTAAACCGAAAACCACTTTAATAACTGTACGTGGAGTGTGATTCAGAATGAAGTGGTTGGAATGATGCACGTGATGACTGAAGAAAGAGAACGATAATGGATAGCCTTGACACTTGTGTCAAATTGGAAATGACTAAAACAGGAGCCGTGCTGGGCCAAATGGGGGCTAGCTACCTCGAGCGAACACACTTCTTCGAACTACTCATTACTTGTTGTCGATTGGTGCACCCTTGATTTGGGAGTGTTGTTTCGCGGTGTTGCGATCGCTGCGGCGATGCGTTCTCACCAGTCCGGATCAGGAAAACGGTAGTTTCACTACCTTGGGTATTGCCTCATGTGCCTTGTCATACTTGTATCCCTATATACGCGACCACTACGAATTTGTTTTGTGTTATACCTATGGAGTACTCCCTGATATCCCACTAGTTTATGGTGGAGTTTACAGTGCTGTATAGACTATAACGCTTATATAAAATGTGTTAAGGGGGATAATGGTAACGCCTTAACACTATTTTGATACCTTATATTACTGATAGACATTATCTACTTAGCGTACATTACTACCTAGTAGATAGTTTAACGGATCCTTAAAGGATGGTTATTCCAAACATCCTTTGAGTTACTTGTATTTCAGTTGTTATTTCACTTGAGTTGGATTTATGGATATAAGAATGTTAATCCTGACTCGAGTGTCTTGTGTTTTGCTTAACGCTCGGGTCAAACTGAGTGTACCAGTATTCGAGACTCACCTTTGGAGTTGGAGCTTTGCTTGAAGATCCAGCCATCTATTCTACTTTCAGTATTCGATGATTCCAGTGATGTATTCTGATTTGTATTTGATGTATCGTGTTACTCTTCTGTTGTATCTGGTTTAACTCTGATGTAACTTATATATTTATATAGTAGCTTCATGAACTACTATCTCTTTTATTTCCGCTGCAATTATTACTCTGTGTCTGTGATCTGTGATTATTTATTTACTATATATGTTCAGTTTTGCCAAATTTAAATTAACAATTCGGTATTTTGAATTATTCAAGTCCGACATGTGCGGATGCGAATGGTCCAAAATAGCGGGTCGTTACAGTTGGTATCAGAGCTTTGGTAGCTCTAGGCAAAACTTAGCATATAGGGTAAATGTATTTACAGAATCACTCTCATTCGAGTTGAATCTCTCCCTTTTGACTCGATTCCTTTGAATTTTGGAACATTCCCTACGGTTTCGAAATTCATTCTTGTCCCTCACTATTCGTATTCTTCTGAATTCTGGAGTATCACATAACTCCACATTGAATGATCTTTATAATGGATCGGCGGTCTCGCCAATCTTCAGAATTATGTGTAAATGGGTGAAACTCCTTTACAATTGGCATCGATTCACCGGAGATTTCTGTATCCTCGGTTTACGATGCTATCTATCTCCTGCTATGCCTGAATTCTATCCCTTGAGATCTGACGTGGATTTGCCTTAGAATTCCACATCGATCTAATTCTGGAAGTCACGGTTGACCCGGAAGGTTGCCCGCGATTTATATAAACTTATCCATCTCCATATTTTGTTATTTAATCATCATATCTTTGTTTCGAACATATCTTCGAATCAAAATTCTCTTTGATTTGAGTCTATCAAATTTGAATCTTTTTCTTGTTTTGAAATCTATTCTTGTATCGTTGAGCAAGGAAGTGTATTTGTAAATTAAGGTTAAAAATGTTTTAATATATGCTGTGTTGTTTGAGTTGTTGATGTTGATTTGGGTTTTCGATCGATTTGTCTGATCAACGCTATCGATAGGATTTTCAAAACACTTGAACAGAACAAACTGACACAATATTGATTTCAAATTTGGTAAATGAAATAATTTTGTATGATTATATTATAAATATATAAGTAAAATTTTCTGGAATAAAAAAAAGAGGTTAATTAATTGGTTGTTTGAAATGATAATATTTGATTATCATTTATTGTTCTATAAATGAATTTATAAACTTGGTTATAATTTGATTTGGAATTTTGAATGAATTTTAAATTAGAATTTGAGAATTTAATTTCCAGTGATTTCAAGCTTTGGTTTTTAATTTTTTAAAATGTATATTATTTGAAATATTTCCAAAAAGAAATCGTTTCCAAAGAAATTTTAAAATATTGAAATCAGTGCTCTTCTCTTTGTCGCTGGAAAATAATTTCGGTGATGGCGGCTGCATCATCGACATTCATTTTCGAGTTTCGAAGTGGAGAAACCATTCTGTAGCTTAGCTACGGTTTTGTTTGGAAAAATATTTTATTTTGAATTTCTTAAGTATGACTTGATTTATATATATACACAGGTATATTATTTTAAACTTAATTTGATTTAATATATATAGTATATACATAATTATTTCTAAAGGGTTTGAAATTAAACGGAAATTTAATTCTTAAAAATCATGTTAAAAGATGTTTTCAATTATATATAAAGCTAAATTTTGAATAAGTATTTAAACTTGAAATAATTGAATTTAAAAATTATATTTGTATAGTACTAAATTGCATTTCAAAATAACTTACCTAAATTATTCAGAAGTTAAAAGGTAATTGGATAATATACAATATAAAATAATTTTATAAATAAAATTTGAGTGTTTATAATAAATGTTATGCACTTAGATTTTAATTATAAAAAGATGATAGAATAATAGGTTAATTGAATGAGATAAATAAAGTAAATTTTGTTCTAAAAGAATTAACAAATTGAATTGAATCAGCTTAATGAAATACCTTGAATTAAGACCAATTATTGAATATTAATTGATTTAAAATGAAATTTATATGATTAGAATTAAAAGTTGAACTAACAAATTTAAATCGAATGATTATTTATTGATCTAATATAAATGGATTCAACCAAATTGGAAAAAAATAAATAAATTAATTTAAATCGAAATTTATATGGTTTAAATTAATTTATATGGTTTAAATATATGTAATAAGATATATTAAGTGGAATAAACTTAATAATAATTTGGAATAAAAGAATTAAATTTGCTGAATAAATATGAGTACAATAATTGGTTATACAAATTGATGATTTAGAAATTGTTAATTGAGGATGACTAGATAATAAGATAATGAATTTAGAAATCGATAGATTGATTTAACTTAAGTGAAACCAATGGATTTGACCAAATTGTTAAATATTGATTTATATAAATTGAAATTTATATGGTTTAAATTGATTGTTTTACTTGTATTCCAATCTATTTTCTTTCTGGTTGTTTCTATTCTTCTACCTCCTTCCTTTTCGGGGACGAAAAGTTTTGAGTGGGGGAGAGTGTAACGACCCGTAAATTTTAACCGTTTTAATAACGTTATTAATTGAAATTTTGCAAAAATTTTAAAACGATAAAATTTTGAAATATAAATTTGATATTTGGAATGCATCTAGTTAAACATAGCAACTGGTAAATTTTCGTTCGAAAATACGGAAGTTTATTTCACGCATAAATTTACTTCAATTTAATCAGTTAAAAAGCGATGAAAATAAAACGTTTTCGAAACCTAAATATTTTTACATAGAAAAATTCTAAAACATCTTCTGAGCAAGACGTCATTTTTCGTTTTTCAAAATTCGGATTTCTTTAGCTCCGTCGATCTTATTTTTCTGCGTTTTTCTTGCATTTCCGCTGGTTGAAATTTCGAATTTTTATAATTCAATCGTACCACTGATATCTATATATCGTTTTGATCGTCCCGTCGTGTTGATCTCTACGGTATATTAGTTTGTGTATTTCGAAGCCCGGTTCATAGCGAAATTTACGGACACGATCTCCGTATCGGTACTTGTTCTGAACCCTTTTGTTTTTCCTTACTTTTATATTCCACCATTCCAAATTTGAACGGTCATCAGCTTTAATTGTTGCCTTGAATTCAAGCAAACTTTTATATTTCTAGAAATTAACAGGCAACCTTTTCTTTTCCCTATAGTCATTATTACTAGTTAAATTTATTTTCGTCAGTTCATTATAATCTTCATTTTGGTTCTGTCAAGAGAAATTGTGTTCACGTTACTTTATCCTTGCCAGTTAAACTTGCTCTTCTTCTTCTTTTGAAAACCCGCCTCCACCCCAATACCGAACAGCTTCACACCACCAATAGCCGCCATCAACTGACAACCATCGGCCCTTCGCCCAAAGCCGAAGCTTGCCTTCCACCACGTCTTCAAGCACAGTAGCTCCACCATAGATGGCCGAACAACCATGCAACCGAGCCTGCTTGTGTTCTCCAGCCACCCTCTACGTTTGTTGCCGCCCATCTCCGTCCGTGCCACCGCATCCGCCGCCTATCTCCGTGTCGTCCCCTTTATTTCCCCGACAGCCACTCAAGATCGCGGCCTTCAACGCATCAACTCAACACCACAACCCGGCACCCTCCCTCTCGCTTCACCTACCGCACCTCACGTGCCGAACCCCACTGCAACAAACATCCTCTGCCGAGATCATCTTCCACTTTCCACTTCAATCTCGGCCACCTTCGCCTCTATAAAAAAAAATTACATATATACTTCGCCTGTAGCCATTCCTTCCTCTGACTTACCTTTCCCCTTTCCTTTTCGTTTTCTTTGGCTGAGAGAAACATATTATGATTTATATATTTACTTCACCTAGCACTCTTCTCCCCACCTCGGCTATGCATCACCGATCAACTTGACTCAGTCCCACGTGTCGCCTACAGCCTCTTCTTCTTGCATAATGTAAGTTATATAAAATATTAACTTATGTATATTAGTTTGTGCAAGTTATTTGAAAATGTTTGTCTATATATATATATTGTTTTCTTGTGACTCTGTTTAACTATAAATCTTCATATATATCAGTATGGATATTCTACTCTGTAATTATATAAGCTGCTACTCTATGTTAGTATATTTTAAGTATTTTATATTGTTAGTTTACGTGTTATGTTTAAGCTATATATCTAGTAGATATAGTAGGTTTAATATGTACTATTTTAGAACATGTTTAGTTTTGGTTTTGAAAAAGTAAATTTAGGATATACATGTTGCGCATATAAATATGTTAAGTGCATCTCATATTTTGAACAAACAGAGGTTTTCCTTTTGTGAGTATGTACACTTTTCAAAACTGCTTACCAAGTGCGTTTCAGAAAGAGAAAGAAAAACTTTATCTATACCCCTGTTTTGAAATGTATATCCGTGTGTGGGTGGTTTCAAGTGTGAGCCTTAATTTTTCAGAGATATATTTATATTGATTATACATATATATATATATAGTATGTAATATAGGTTTGCATAAATTATAAGAGATTTTCGAAAGCTAGTGGCAGATATTTGGTTTTAAATTATATATATAATACATATAGTTATTTATCACGTACAAGTTTATAATAGTTTATATATGTACGATTTATCTGAGTTTACATAGATGCTAGAGCTTGCGTGAGTATACAATATTATACATCTATATCTTATGTGTGATTTCAAATCTGTTGTGAAGGACAGTTTTGTTCCTTTGGTTCGTATATTATAAAATACATACATTTTGTACATGAGTTGGTTTCAAGTATATAGGAAAGTTTTATTTTGTATGCGTATCTAAATGTAAATAATGATTTTTTTTTTCTTTTTCTGAACAGCAGTTAGACTTCATGTTCACGATATCATATCTCACTCATGTTTTATCGGAATGAGTTGATTCTATTTTAAAAAAAAGAGTCGAAGTTACCTAGTTTATGCTTGTCAAATTTCAGCAAAATCCGACATCGTTTGATTAGTGGTCGAGGATCTGGAAGTTTGACCCAGGCAGCTGTTCTTTTGTACTTGAAATTATTTTACACTGCTGCAAACACAACCTGAGTTCATGTTTGACGCATCTTATCTCTTCCGTCTTACGTCGGAATACAGTGATTCCCTTTTTGTTTAAAAGATAAAGTTTTCTACTTTTTGTATATAAAATTTTAGCTTCATACGAGGTGGTTCAGTCATCTGTTTCTTACCTGAAAGTCAGACCCATAGGGGTTTTCAGACCTGAACATTTGACAGTCGCAACATGGCCTGAGTCTATGTTCGTGACATCGTAACTTTTCTCGTCTCTTGTCCAAATCAAGTGATTCTTTTGCAGTTTGAAATACAAGTTTTGATCTTTATTCATACCAAATTTCAGACCATTTCGATCTCAGTAGCACATAGAATTATATTGTTAAACTTTGACGCAGGACATGTTTTATTTGTTGCTATGTTGAATGTTTTGATTTGATTTCACCGATTTCTGTTAATCAGCTTTGATCGTTGAATTCGTGCCGATTTGTTTTGCTTGGATTCGTAACTCAATCTCTATGTCTGTATCAGTGTGCGTATCTGTGTCATCTTCTCGTGCATCTCTAGCCTCGAAAGGTGAGCAATCACTCACGATTAATGTTCTTTTATTTATTAAATTTGATTTCAATTGAAACGACAATTGAAATATGTTGCTGCTAGTTATTTACACTGTTAAATATATGCTATTACCTGTCTCAGTTCACCTGTGACATCTGACACTGTTATCTGTAAATTATATATTGATAATCCCGTTTGATTGATAATTGATTGATTGTTTGTGGTTTATATTGGATGCTAAATTGTAATGTATAAAGTGATAAATATTATGCAATTGAATTTGACGTGGGATAATTAAAATTTGAATCGACATATATGTTGAATTTGATTAGTTAAATATGACCCCTTTTAATTGTTAAATTAATTGACAGGTAGAATAGTGATAATTACACTTTGAACCATTTAACGTAAATTGGATTAATTGTTGTAGTGTAAATAGAAATCGAATTACATGTGAAGAACCGTATGAATAATTAGTGTAATAATCTTTAATCTACATGAAATGATAGTGTAGATTCTAGAAACAATTATATTAATTTGCACAAACAACAATGTGAATTAATACGATTATTTCGGGATTATTTGAATTGATTATTAGATTGTTATTGATTGTTGTTATTGTTTGTTTATTTACTTTGACACTATCCCAGTTATCACACTGCAAGTTCCCTTTGTTATACTTTGATTTTTGAATTGAATTGGAATCGGGTTGAAATGATAAATACCCAAAATGAACTTGACTTAGGATAGAGAACTAAATAAACCCGATTGGTCAATAATTTGGTTTGAAATAAAATAAAAGATTTTATTTGAATAATAAGGTTTTGAAATAAAATTGGAACGTAAATTTTTATAAAAGGAAAATGTAATATTGAAATCTAAAACAAAATGTTAATATAATAACTGATGAAAGAACGTTGTTTTGAAAGGAATTATTTAACAATTAAATTTTGGAATTATTCATTTAATTAAGTTGGAAATGATTTAATAATTAAGGTTGAATTTATAATCAAGTTTTGAAATTATTAAAATTTTGAAATTATTAATAATCAAGATTGAAATTATTTAATAATTGAATAAGACTGAATTATTTGATAATTGAATAAAAATTGAATTCTTTATTAAGTGAAATTGAACTTCTTGAATAAGTGAAATTAAGTTTCTTTATTAATTGAGTTTTGAAATTTTAACTAAGTAAATAAATAAATGAAATTGAATTTCTTTAACAAGAAATAAAAATGTGATTTATTGAAATTAATGTAAGACTTGAAATTTAAAGAAATTGTTTTGACGAATTTAATTAATTCAATTTGAAGTTTTGATACAATGAAGTTGAACTTAAGTAATTGATTTAATGAATTGGAAATTAAATAGAAATTATTGTGAATGATAAATTAACTTAACGAATATTGAATGAAATCGATCAATAAATTTAAATTGATCTGAATGATTAAATTAAATTAATTTAAATGTTTTCGAATGAAACTTATATACGAACTTGAATCAATATTTGAATTGTTTAAATAAAAATGGAAATTGAAGTATAAAATTTTGAAATGGTAATTTGAAAGTTTTGAAACGAAAATTATGGAAATTGATTTAGAAAGAGAAATGAAATGTTGGTTTACAAATTCTATTTGAAATTGAATTTGATTTGGTTTTGAAATTTACTAAATGACCAATCGGTGTAATAATTACGAAAGTTATTAAAGAGACCGGAATCGGTTAGGGACATACTCACTGTCTAAACCGAAAACCACTTTAATAAATGTACGTGGAGTGTGATCCAGAATGAAGTGGTTGGAATGATGTACGTGATGACTGAAGAAAGAGAACGATAATGGATAGCCTTGACACTTGTGTCAAATTGGAAATAACTAAAACAGGAGCCGTGCCGGGCCAAATGGGGGCTAGCTACCTCGAGCGAACACACTTCTTCGAACTACTCATTACTTGTTGTCGATTGGTGCACCCTTGATTTGGGAGTGTTCTTTCGCGGTGTTGCGATCGCTGCGGCGATGCGTTCTCACCAGTCCGGATCAGGCAAACGGTAGTTTCACTACCTTGGGTATTGCCTCATGTGCCTTGTCATACTTGTATCCCTATATACGCGACCACTACGAATTTGTTTTGTGTTATACCTATGGAGTATTCCCTGATATCCCACTAGTTTACAGTGGAGTTTATAGTGCTGTATAGACTATAACGCTTATATAAAATGTGTTAAGGGGGATGATGGTAACGCCTTAACACTATTTTGATACCTTATATTACTGATAGACATTATCTACTTAGCGTACATTACTACCTAGTAGATAGTTTAACGGATCCTTAAAGGATGGTTATTCCAAACATCCTTTGAGTTACTTGTATTTCAGTTGTTATTTCACTTGAGTTGGATTTATGGATATAAGAATGTTAATCCTGACTCGAGTGTCTTGTGTTTTGCTTTACGCTCGGGTCAGACTGAGTGTACCAGTATTCGAGACTCACCTTTGGAGTTGGAGCTTTGCTTGAAGATCCAGCCATCTATTCTACTTTCAGTATTCGATGATTCCAGTGATGTATTCTGATTTGTATCTGATGTATCGTGCTACTCTTCTGTTGTATCTGGTTTAACTCTGATGTAACTTATATATTTATATAATAGCTTCATGAACTACTATCTCTTTTATTTCCGCTGCAATTATTACTCTGTGTCTGTGATTTGTGATTATTTATTTACTGTACATGTTCAGTTTTGCCAAATTTAAATTAAAAATTCCGTATTTTGAATTATTCAAGTCCGACATGTGCGGATGCGAATGGTCCAAAATAGCGGGTCGTTACACTGTACATTTTTATTTTTTTCTTCTTAGCGGCCTGCTTGGCCCATTTTGTATTGCAAGTGGGCCAACAACCCACTTGCCTTCATATATCTACCTGCGCTGTTGGTGGACATATGAATTATATTTCATATGTCCCTGGACATATGAATGACTTTAAGTAGCAGCTTGGAGCCTGGAGCTGCTACTTAAGTAGCTCACGCATGCCGCAATGGTAGTATCGAGTTGTTACTAAGTGGCAATTAACAAACAAGCAAATACACACAGGAAGCACACACAACCATGTATTCACGCGCGCACACATATACACACAAGCACCCATACTCAAACCCAGTGCTTCGTTATTACGCTCGCACATATATACTTCTATTTACACTTTATGCCTACTAGAAAACACACACACATAGTAGAATATATATATATATGTATACTTATAAGTTTATAATAACATGTATATATATATTTATTTAGTTTATTGTATTTTATATTTAGAAATATGGATTCTAGTTAACTTATACTTAACTATCATTTGTATTTACTCACTTATTTTGTGTCACCTTTTCTTATTATTCCTAGACTTAGAAAATACACACACAACTCACTAACTCAAACTCATATAAACACAATAACCCATACATTTATATACTTTCTCCTTTGCTTTTTAATTTAACCTACCCCAATCCGATAAATGCATACGCATATATGCTTAATCTCATACACATACCTACACATTACTATATACATATATACACATAATGCATGCTATATTGTACCACTCATGCACATAGAGGAGAGGCAAGAACGGAACCCAGGCATGTATGCAAGCTCACATGACTATATATACAACCTTGCCCAAACGTACACTCATGGTTACACACTCCATCAATTTGAAATGCTAACTTAAACTAGTTAATAAAACATCAGGTAAATATACTAGTCCTTTTCTTTTTGTTAATATACAATCTATAGCCATCTCACTCAACATTTTGTACATAAAGCATGTTATAGAAATCAAAGCAGCAGCCTAAAATTTTCAATCAAGACAATTCAAGAAAGTCACTAAATACCGAAACCTCAATCAATGTTCATTAAACTTCCATATAACTAAAAAAAGTAAGTACACATGAATTGATATAAACAAGATTAGTATATTGACAGCAAAGTTGGTGTTATAGATTTATTAGACTAATACACCATGCACAAACTTATCACACATGTACACGAAGCATCCAAGCACCGGTCGACCGGTCTCCTCGATAGGTCGACCGGTCGATGGTGATGTTTGCACAGGCTAGTCGCCTGTTAATTGCGGTTACTCCTTAGATCTCAATTGTTTGGTTCCTAGCTTTTTGGTTAAAAATAATTCACTCATATACAGATCAAATCATAAAGATATATAATTATTTATGAGATTAGGACATAGATGTGTGAGTGAACATTCACCTATAGATTGTGATTCCTCCTTCCTCCTTGTGATTGCACATATCCTTAAAACCCGTTGTTCCTTCCATACACAAGCATGAATCGACTCGAGAAACACGAAGTTGAATTTGATAAGTTATAAATTTATTTTGGAATTTAATTTGATTTATTAGAGTGTAAGATTTAAGAATGAAATCAATTTTCCATAGTCAGAAAAAGAAAATGTATGGGCTAGATTTATAAACGAAGTAGAAACATCAAGAATTCGAAATTTCCGGAGGTGGAATAATCTGGATATCAAAGTTTAGGGTTCGGGTAGAGAAAGTTGGGCTTGGGTTTGAGATATTGGGTTTTCGGCTGTAAATAAATAAAAGAATATATATATATATTTCTTTCTTTCTTTGATTATAAACAATTTTATACAACCCCAATTCTAAAATCATTTCTTTCACGCAATTACTTTCAAATGTTACAACTTGTTTATTCTACAACATTATAAAATTTCTAGAATTTATTAAGTTTAAATACTCAAATGTTAATATTTTAAACCCAATATTAAATACCTTACAAATTACTTAATTTCATAATTCTTAAGACAATTAATTATTCTTAAACCATTTAATTCCATTACTTATTACTTCGTAATAGTTTTCAATATTCTAAAATAAATTCAAACTATTTATTCTAAATTTCCAAAACCCACTAGAAAATTAATTAAATATTAGTTATTAATTTCCTAAAAAAATCGGGTGTTATAGACTCCCTTTTAAGAAAATTGCATCATTGCAATTTTCTATAGGGAAAATTCCATAACAATCTAAAATAATTAGTTTACTACACCTTCTTAGTGTAAATCTTTATACACAGTTGTCAAACAATACACACATTTTTGGAAAAAACATCAATCGTTAAATTCCTCGGTGGCCTCAAAATACAATGGCTTATCATTCTGTAACGATCAAAATTTTTAGTCATTTGAATTTGGAATATTTAATTGATTTAAAAATGGAAGAGTTATTTTTATAATTTAAATAACTTGAATATCAAAATATAGCGATTTATTTGATAATTAAATTATTGAATTTAATATTTGGAATTGTTTAAATAATTGAATCTTGAATTTAATATGAATAAAAAATGATTTCTAAAGTTGATTTAAAATCTATTTGAATAATAAGGAAGATAGTAAACTTTTAATGTGGATTTAAAAAGTGATTGAATTAATTTTTGGAAATTATTCGTTTTAATTAATGTGTAAAAATAGCCCTCCGGGGCACTACCTTGAATTCCGACGAAACCAATGTCATTGGATCCGTAATAGTATATATTGTATGATAACAAATTTCATGACGACCGGACGTGTCATTTGGAACTGCGAGACCGAAATGCATAGAAATTAATATCGACAATTTAATACAATAACTAGGTTTAAAAAGCTATTTTATGTATACGATCGAATTAGGGCTCGGGAATAGTTCCATTGCGTTCGGAATAGGGGTATAACATATAGAACGACATTCAGCACGGCTTGTTTGGGGATCGAGATTTTCGGACGTTTTATAGCTTGAGAATTTAAATTTGAATAATATATATTATTTTATAAGCACCATACCATAACCATACTTGTTCACTGTTTAGCCCATACCCTTTTCTGCACGTTTGACCATCCTTCTCCTCCTTATAAATGTCAAGTTAGACCAGAGAACATAGTCCTCAGTTTTTAAACTTTTCAAATTTAAATCATGGCCAAATCCAATGGTCCTCGTTCGTTGGCGCCACCAGAGGCCGTTTCAGGTGAAAGTCATAAGTAGGAAGATGTTTGTCTCAGCATGGTGAAGAAAATGGAAGGTTGGATCGAACCAACTCGACGCGTGGTATCGGCAGTTCTCAGATGAACGTCGTAGGGTATTTAGGTGATTTTCGGCGATTTCGTTGATTGATTGATGATGGAGTCAAAAGGGAAAATGTAGAAGGTGGCAAGGGCTAGGTACGGCCTAAGTTTGGAGGCGCAAAATCAAGCGTGGCAACAGCAGTTTGGGAAGACACGGTCGCGTTTCATGGGTTCGCCGGCGAGTTTGGGGTTATCATGTGCGGGGGGGGGGGGGGTTCGTGTGGGGTTGGTAGGTGTCGACGTGGATGGGCTTCCCTCTGGTGAAGTTTGGTCGGCGGCGGTGGAGCGAGGTAGCGGCGATGCGTTGAAGACCTGGAAGCGGGAATGTAAATTTGAGAGGGAAGATGAAATTGTATGCTAATGATGGTAATTAGGGAAATGTTTAGTAATTAGATATTGTTTATAATCATTGAACTTTATAAATTAAATATATTTCTCATATTAAGTCCAAATTGAACGCGGTCAGTCGTGTTAGGATTGTATTGATGTGGACGACGTTGTGGAATTAAATTGGTGACAAATTGGAGCTTGTAGAAATTTCGTGCTAAATCGAACGTCGTTCGATTTAGACAGAATCCATAGCCGCCGTTCCAGAACGTCCCAGCGTCAATCGGAGTTTGTATGCAAAAGTTATTAACTCTAGAAGTTTGAAATTTAAAATTAAAGTAAAATAAACTCAGGGGCAATATGGTAATTACATTTACCTCCCCAACCCTAATCATATACGTATCAACCAAAACCCATAGTCGTCGTTCCTTGAGCCACCAACGCTGCGCCTAGAGGCCATCGGCCCACGATCGGAGACCACCGTCGTATGCGCCCGCCCTTGAGCCACCGCCGCCAGAAGCCTCGCCCCTTCCGCCGCCGCCGTTCGTCCACATGAACACAAAAACCGCCGCGACTTCCAAATCTGATTCTGGCAATCTCATCCACATCCAAGTTGATCCAACCGTTGGATGTGAAGAGCTCGTCGAGATCTACAACTTTCCTGGGGTCGTCGAGATTCGTTGAGAGATGAGAGAGATCACGGATGACGAAGATGGAGGATTCTAAGCCATTGAACTGAATAGCGGCGGCCACAAGAAAATTAGGTTTTATATTTTTTAATAATATTTTCGTCTCGATTTGCGTGCCTATTTATAGCGTAAGAACCAAAACAGCCCGAACTCCAATCAAGGCGTGCTGAAAGGCAATCTATATGTAAAACGGCCTTCTGAACACAATAAAACTAGTTTCTAGGCCTAATTTCATCGTATACAAAAGTTAACATTTTATCGTTCAATAAAATTGAAATTAAATTATATTTAAATTATTTACCAATTCACAGTTAGGGCAAATATAATATTTCTACTTTACAAATACATTATTACAAACCACAACATTCATTAATAATTCGATTTTATTATTAATACACATTTGAATCAAATTTGAATAATTACATTTCAAAAATAATATTTTACATTTGAATATAAATCGATTGGGCCAAAGCGAAAACAAAAGCCTGAAAAGCCCGTTTTGTTTGCGAAAAGAAAATAGGTCATCCTATATGTCGAAATATCGGTTTTTAATATTTTTAAACTCAATGACACTAATTTCAAACCCAAATTCTATTGTATATAGAAATTAGCTTTTAAAATCAAATTTTATTTATTTTTACGCGTTAATTAACCGAATTATTGTTAAACTAATTCAATCACTTTTTTATTTTTAAATTAAAAGTTTTCTATCATCATTCTTGATTAAACAAAAATCAATAATCTTTTAAAATTAAAATTTTCATGTTAAATTCAAGATTTGAATATTAACTTAATTTCGACATTTAATTACGACTGTAATAAAATCATAGTTCATTATATTTTAAATTTCAAACAAATTCTTTTATTTTGACTTAATGTTCTTATTATTAAATCGACAAATACCTTATGAATTTATTAAACATAAGTTTCCATTCATTACACTAATCGCTCAACAGTTAACGTCTTTGCTCATATTAATTGAAATATTTAATTACATTAAATTTCAATTGATTTCCAAATTAATTTCAAACGGATTTAATAATAAGATGATAAATAAAATAATTGTTATACATTAATAATTCATATCTAATGACATATTGTTTACAAATAAGGATTATAAATTACCTACCACATAACTGATTTCATTCTATATTAAAACCAATTTCAATTAAATAACATATAATTTCACCATTTAATACATCATATATTTTATCCTTATTAACCTTTACAATTATAATTGATTGAATTTACATTAAAACAGTTGTCAATTACATTCAATCAATTTGTCGGGCAAACAAAGCTTTATTTATGAAACCAAAAGCAACAGCTATTGCTTCCATAAACCTGTATCTTACTTGCATGATCCAAAAGAGTTAAAACTAGGTAAAAAGCACAATATATTAGTTGTTCCAATCAATAGCACAAGAAACAAAACATATATAATAACCATATGCAAACAAAAGCAGTATGACCATATGCAACCAAAGAATCCATCACCCATCTATAGCAACCAAAAACTAATGGTTTGTCCAGGTTCAAAAACTTTTCATCGCACCAGGGTGATAAATAAACTACCAAGTGTACCTTACGCTCAACAGGCTTAGGTAATTACTTAATGGATTATTTATACAACCTCGAACGATTTGAAGTGTCATTTCCCAAACTTTCCATAAGCCAAACAACATAGAATTTAAGTATTATTTTAGTTTGTACGATGTGCATATATCATTTGTACACAATATCAATTCTGATCGCTTATTTGAGTACACAAATTTCATTTTCGAGCTAGTATTGTTAACCCGACTACTCTAGTGCGGACTTTAATCTGATTTCTTGATTTGAAATTTCCATTCTCCTTGCATAGCCATAAACTATGATATAAAACTTCAAATTCATATCAAAAATCTGTATCAAATGTTCACCGTCAAGAATCGAGTGAAAAATCCTAATTCGGACCTATGTGAATTTCCACAAATCATATATTCGAATCTGGATCAAAACTGTTATGCGAATCAAATGAACTACTCACAACTTACATATTTATTCCATTAGTTTCTTTAACACATCATGTACTTTCCATTTATTTTCAATTCTCATTCATTCATACAAGTTCATCTTTTATTTATTTACGTTCATTTACTTACATAGATTATTTCCCATTCAATATTTAAAATCGTCAATGAATCAATCCTTAAGGTATTACATATGTTTCTTTGTAGGTTAATTCACATTTATTTACTTATATAACTTGATTTCCATTTAATATTAATATTCATTAATGAATCATCTCATACTTAAGTTTCTCTACTTTTTAATTCACATTTATTTCTTCATATATAGTATCATTTAATAATAAATCTATTTATAAATCATTTAAGCGTTTTCTTAAGTTTATTATCATTTACTTAAATAGTATTCACTTTTTACTATTCAATTTAATTTTAAGCATTTCAAAACATTAACTTAAGTTTATAACATTTCGTGTACATCTTAATTCTTTATTTATAAATGTTTCTTTAACACAATTTCATTTTGACTCTTTATATTTTCATTAAACACTTAGCTTTAAATTTCATATTTCAATTTGGAAGCTTCCGACCATTAAAACAGTCGAAGATTCCATTCTATTACAATAATTGATTAATATAAACTCAAGAATTAAATACCGGGTTTCATTTCAAATCATCTTGAAATAATATATACTTATATTTTTTGTATATCAAATCATACTTAGGAAATTAAAATTAAAATTTGTTTCAACAAAACAGCTGTGTAGCAAAGCTACTATAGCGGTCTTCCCACTTTGAAACTCGAAAATGAACGTCGATGATATCGCGATCAACACCGAAATTATTTTCCAGTGACAGAAGTGGGGAGTACATAACTTATTTTATTTAAAATTATTTTAAAACATTTCTTTTAAATCTAATTGAAAATATTTCTATCCGAAAATGCTTCAAAATAATATTAATATTATTTTTCCAAAATCTTTGAAAACCAATTTCAAAACACTGGAACTTAAGTTCTCAAATTTTCAATTTAAATTCATTTTAGTTGTAAATCCTATTTTATCAACCATATTTATAAAATTACATTTTCTTATAACATACAATAGTCAATGGTTTTTAAGAACCTTGACTAACCAACAATAAATGATAATAAATAAATATTATCATTTGCTAACAAACAAAACACCAAAAATAACAATGTCAATTTATGAAAAATTATTCCTTTAAATACAAAATATAATACTAGGTAAATTATTTCATTTATCTATTTTCAAAAATAATATTGTGTCGGTCTACCCTGTTCGAGTGTTTAGAAATCCCTATCGATGCCATAGCGTCATATGTACCGACCGAAATTCATAAATACTCAATAAGACAAATTAACACAATATAAAATATTTTTATAGCACTAACAAATACGCTCTCTCATATATATACACTCAAACTCATTCTAGGGTATTACTAACCCTATCTCTAATGAGTTACCCCCAACAGGCTAAGGTATCTCTAAACCAAAGCTCTGATACCAACTGTGGCGACCCACCTTTTTGTACGGTTTAAGTCGACAATAAACCACACACGTCTAACTCAAAACATTCAAAAGGGAGGATTGTCAATGAGATTTAATAAGAAAATAAGAGGAAAGAAGGAAAGAAAACATAGAATCTCATAACGGAATGACATACTATAATAATCAAATAAACAGTTCATGAAGCTGTTTTACAATATACATTTGATTACACATTTTTTACAACAAAATCAGAGTACAATCAACAAACATACCAAAATAATGCCGCGGAATAATAATAGTAAATACGGTCTAGGAAACTCTATCTTCATCTTCAAGGAATAATGTCTTCAACACTGAAATACTCAGGCTGACCCGAGCATCATGAAAAGACAAAACACTCGAGTCAGAACTAAAAGTTCTTCTGTAAGTTAAATCAATAATAAGTAAATATGAGCGTAATAGCTTTAGAGATGTTTACGGGATTTTCCATCTCCTATCAAGTGTACAACGTGGGTGCAATAACTTAAGAGATTTTACGGGATTTTCCATCTCCTAAGGATCCGTCAAATTATCTATATGTAGTAAGATACGTTATATATGTAATGTCTACAGGTAAAGTAAAGTATTAAATTAGCGTCAAGGCTTTACATTGATCCCCCTTAACACATTTTAAGCATATAGTCTATGCAGGTCCTGTAACACAACCAATAACATCGGTAGCCAGTGAGTCCCCTATAGGTACCATACTATGACAAAATCGTAGTGGACGCGAATAAGGATAAAGAGTATGACAAGGCACGTGAGGCGATGCCCAAGGTAGGATACTACCGTTTTGCGTTTCATGACTGGTGGTAACCCCTAACGGCCCATCGCGTCCAACACTCCCAAAATCCGAAGATGCGCACCAATCAAGTTTCAAAGTCAAGATGGTAATACGAAGAAGTGTGTTCGCTAGAGGTAGCTAGCCTCATTGGTCAGGTATGGCTCCTGTTTTAGTCATTTCAAATTAACACAAGTTTCGGGGCTGTAACGACCCAGAATTTTTAACAAATTAAATTAAGAATATTTAATTAATTTTAAATATTTAAACGATGATTTAATTTGAATCCCGGATATAACTTTGAAGTTGACGATTAAATTATAAAATTTAATCTATTGTAAGTTGAATTAAATTTGAATCTTCAATTTTAAGCTGAAGAAAAATATTTCGAAAGCTTTTAAAATTCGTATTGATAATACTGAAGATAATAGAAGCTTCAGAATCGAATTTGAAATTGAATTGTTCAGTTTGAAATTATATCGTTCGAATTGACATTTAAAAATAGCGTTCCGAGGCAGAGTCTCGGAATTCGACGAAAACAGTTCCATTGGGTCCGTAATATTGAATTATTATCGGATTTCAAATTTTGTATTATTCGGAGTTGTTATGTGAGCATACGATAAGCAAACGCGTTGGAATTTAAATCAAATTCAATTTGAATTTAAATATATATAATTAGTCAACATCAGCCACCCTAGTTTCTTAGCAGACCTACTCTCTGCAAGGTCACGTACTTCTTGTTCCCCCTCCCCATCTGATATCACGCTTCCCTCTATTTTGAATATCAAAACTTTTACTCTCGTTCTCCCTCAGCTAAAATAAATGGCCGAAGTAAACAAAAGAAAAAAAGAATCGTTCTTTCCCTTTCAAAGCTTTCTCGTTCAATTCAAAAGTTCAAATTCAAACGAAAACAAATTAATGGCCATAGCCTGGAAATCCAATCCAAACGAACGAAATCAAATAAAATCAAGTTCAAGCTCGAGCAAAACGAAGGCGGCGTGGGGTGGTCTCGGGGTCGAGCGGTAGGTCTGGAAGCTCGTTCGCGAGTACTGTCAAGTGAAGGAGTTCGATCGATTGTCAGGTGGAGGTAGGGTTTCGCGATGATTTTCACTGGGAGTGCGTTCGAGCGGCGCTGCAGGTGGCGCGTGTGGCGATGATGGTCGCGAGGTTCTGTTCGCGATTGGGAGGCTATGGTTGTTGTCGCGACGTCGATGGCAGAGAATTAGTGACTGAGGGGTTTCTCGATATCGAGCTTGGCAGCGGCGTACGCTCGCGCTCGCAAGGAAGGTCGCGAGTTAATCGCGTGGCAACTTGGGACGTGGAAGCTTCGGGCATGGGGGTAGTTTTGCTCGAACAGGATATTGAAAATTTAGCAGCAGGTATAATTTTTATTTGTGATTTAAATTTAATAAAATGTTCTTGTTTTTTTTAACAGATTTGAAGATTAATATGTAGTTTTGATAAAACAGATACATATACAAATTTTTACTTTACTGATTGTTTTAAAAATAATGAGTTACAGTAATTAACAGTTATAAATTTGTATGTGTGTAAATATACAGAAAAAAAATGTGTTACTGTGATAATTTTTGGTTATTAGCCAGAAGCATTTAAAGTAAAAATATATATATATAAATTTTGAAAATGGAGATTTTAAAAATATTGAAGGCATTTTATAAAAACCTGGTTTGGAGTCTCAAGGGATATTTAAATGAGAAATTAGTTTAAAATAAAACTATCAGTAAATTTAACTATTAAAATGAAATCACCAATGAATTAAAGTTTTAAAATGAAAATTTAATTACTCGATTTAATTCGAATGTTAATGAATTTATATGATTGTTATACAAGGTATAAATCAAGAAAAATCGAGTCAAGTGAAAAATGGGATTGAAAATAAAGAGCGAAGGTGAGATCTTTCTCACTCAAAGTTAAATTTGAATTTACAGTTATTGATTGATGATTGCTATTGGATGTGATATTAGATATAGTAGGATATATCTATATATATAGCAATATATACATATTGGCATATGTATATATTGGATTGATTGATTTCCCGCCTCGTATAGCGGATGAGACCCTATTGCGCCGTTAGTAAGCGGATATTTTTATAAAACCCATATACCGCGATATTCCACCTCGAAGTGGAATTGGTATTGTGCTAACATCTTTGGATGCAGGGAAACAGGTTGGAGGGATCCAACTGGATTCCTCAACTGTATTTAATTATTTACAGATGTTGATATATTTTCTGTTATCATATGATGATATATGATGTTTGATGTTGTGATGGACTAATTGATGCGTTGCATAATTGGATTCTATTTTTGTAGTTTTAAAATAACGATTTTTACTTTAAAAGAGATTTTTAAAGTAATTTTGAAAATATACGTTTATTTAATTTTTGAAGTGATTCCTCTTAAAATAAATAAACGTTCAAATTTTAAAGTTATATAAATTTAGATCTTTGTGAAATATAACCGAAAGGTAATTTCTCTTGAAATAATAGTTAAGAAATTTATAAAACGGTTTAAATTGAGATTTCTAAATTATTAAAAACGATATATGTAAAAGATGTACAAGATTGATATTTATAACTTTAAAATGTTGGTATTATAAAACGAGTTTTTATAAGCGTTAAAATGAATTTTTAAGAATTTATAAATAAATGGAATTTATAAATTATGAACTTATAAATGGAAATGATTTTGTAAAATAAAGGAATTATAAGTATTTAACTTATAATATGGATTGTTGGTATAAGATTTGAGTTATGAATCGAATTGTTAATAAAAGGGGATTTATTAAATTGAAGTTGTTACAAAATAGAAATGGAATTTATGAACGTTGTTTCATAAATTCGAAAATCAATCAAATTTGATGAATTGAATATAGAAGGTTATTAAGGGAATTTTATCCACGATTTTGGATAGTGGATAAATTCTTGAAATAAATGTGTAGAAAAGATTGAAATGTGGTTAGTGAAGTATATTCACGATTTTGGATAGTGAATATATTTTTAAGTAAAATGGATATGGTTTTGGGAAAGTGATATTTGAAATAAAGTTAATTGTTTTAAAGATGTTTTCAAATATAATGAATATCGAAATCATAGATTTCAAAATTCATTGTTGAAATAGACGTTTTTGAAAAATTAACACTGTTGTTATAGTAAATGATTTCCAAAAGGAAATGTTTTTATGTAGTATTGGGATTTATATATCTATCTAAATCCGAATCCCTATACTAGTGATTTTGAGTCGTCGTAACGATGTTTTACGTAACATTCGTTTTGACTTGAATAAATGTGCTTAAGAAAATGATTTCCTTAAAGAATGAAATGTATACTTAATATTGATTTAAGTATATTGAATATTTTCAAATGTTGAAAATAAATAGATTTGTGAATTACTTATTTTTGAATAAGAATGGAAATGCTTTTCCAATATGAAATGAACGTTTTGAGAATTTATCTTCTTAAAGATAAATTGAAATTGAATATTTGAAATCGATTGAAAATCGTATATCAGTAGATATTTGAAATATAAATTCACTATGGAATTTATAAAGGAAATGGAAATTCGTTTTAAAAATAAATATCAATTTATTTTTGAAGTGTGGAAACTTTATATCTAGTAAAGATATTTTTGAAGATAAAATAATTTGGAAAATTATTTGGAATCTGATGATGTTGCGCATCTTTATTGATAGTTAAATAACCGACTATCAATAATTACCTTGAATGGATATTTGTTGTGAATTGGATGAATTTGAATGCCACACTTATTTTTGAATAAGCGCTCACTATTCGGGTTAGCCGGGAAAGGACCATGGGGTCGTATAACCCATTCCGAATATGTGATACGTCGTTATGAATTGCATTCGAAGACCGGTGTTGAAGACCGGATATTTTTGAAAACGGAAGGATTACCGTCGAGTTACTCTACATCGGCTGATCTCCGATTTAGAGGTTTTATCACCCTTAGTGACGGGAAGTTCGGACGTGATTAGAAAATTATCCGGATATGCAAGGGCTTCGTGAGAAGTGCCTTCGGTTCTGTTCGATCCCGGAACAGACTTGTATGGATTGTATGTCTGACGTTACAAATTGAGATATAAAGCTGATTCCTTTCAAATACATTTCTGTTGGTGGCGGAGAATTTATTCTCTTAGCTTAACACCCTTCTCTGAGACGTACGAGCTCAGAGGTTATGTAGTTGAAATTTATCAGCGATATACTCCCAATTTGGTAACATGGCATGCTGAGTGTTGCTATGAAATGATCAGTGTTTGATCATTTGCGATATGATCATTTGTTTGATCTTATATCTTTGTGATCATAGGTTGATCATTTGTTTGACCTGAAGCATGGCTTTTTGAGAAGCGTAGCTTTGTGGACGAGACTTCGTCGAGCCTCACACCCCGGAAATGGTCAAAACAGGAAGGATGCAGCAAGGTTCTAGGGAGTAGCGCCCCTTAGTGTATGTCATTCCTTCTGGATAGAGGTGGTATCATGGTATGGAGCCCAGATACTTAACCTATGTGGTTACTGCATTATTATTCTTATGTGGTTGTTGCGAATCGGGGATCCTCGGGAAGATCGGTTACGATCGGGGAATGGCATACGCGTGTCAGTAGTTACCTATTTTTGCAGAGGTAACCCGGCCTTGTGTTGGCAGAGATCCGGTTAGGTTCTCGGGACGTCATTCCAGAGGCGTTCCTTCGTGGCAATGGGAAGTTCCTTAGCCTGACCATTTGTTGGAAATCCAAAGAAACAATACGAGCCATGTACGGTTTTAGTTGTAGAACCTATCATTCACTTATGGTGGCGCCCCACTGTTTGGATGGTAGCTATAGTAGGCATAGTTCGAAATGTCTATGCTGGCTAAGATTAATATTATACTTTCGAAATGTTTTCTACACTATGCACTAATAATAATATCAAAAATGATTTGATTTTGCGTAGTAAGCATCTTTGACTATCATAAGAAGAAATCTCCTCCAATTCTGCGTTTGCATTGTGTGTGTGGTGAGAGGTCTTATGGTAGTTTCATTTTCCAAAAGCATTGCGAATTTGTTTTATTTTCTTTGTGAAAAATAACTGTTTTACGATCTCACACCAGTCACCATGACTGACTCGGAGTTTATTGTTTCCCTTCTAAACTCTGGGTGCCCACCAATTTCCACACGGGCAGCCTAGAGTTATGTTATCAGGATATTCTGGAGCTTTGGAGATAAGCTGGAGGACGAGACGTAGTATTTGTATCTGATAGTATTTATTCCGCTGTGTATTCTGTATGAGGACAAGTTTATAAAACTGTCCATTGTTGTATATTGACTCTGATGATTGATGTATGTATAAACTGATATGGTTCTTTGTTTTAAAAGACTAGTGTTTATTTATTATATATTGTTCCGCTGCGATATGTGAGATTCTGATATTGTTTCTGTTCTGATGTTGTTCTATTATTCTTCTTTCTTTCTCTTCTGTCTTTTCTTCTACTTTTTCTTTTAAAACCCTAAGTATTCGGTTTTCCGGTATTCGTTTGCTCGACAGTTGATACAGTGGACGTATCGATGTCGATTTTCGAAAGTCGAAGAATCGGGTCCTTACAGGGGCTATCCATCATCGTTCTCTTTCTTCGGATCTAGCAAACGTCTCCAATTCAACCTCTACATTCTGGATAACATCCACCACGTACACAGTTGTTAAAGTGGTTTCGGTATTGACAGAGAGTATGCCAATATTCGGCCCTGGTTTCTTTAACAACCAAACGTCATTTTTCACACCGGTTGATTCTTTTAAATTTCAAGAACAAGTCATACTTCATATCAAAATATCAAATTCACTTCAAAATCATTTTGAATTCAAATAAGTTATACCTTCATATCAAAATATTCGTATTTAAATCAATGATTTAAATCTAAATAGTTCCCCCTTCAAAACAGTTTGAATATTAAAATGGTTTAAAAATAATTAAAATAGTTTAATATGAAAATAGTTTGGAATAATAAAAAAAAATTAAAGATTGGAAATAATTTTGATATTGAAAATAGTTGTATAATTAAAATAGTTTATTTATAAAAATAATTTGATTATTAAAATAATTATATATTAAAATAGTTTATATTAAAACTGTTCCATTCTTTCACAACAAGATTCAAAATCCAAATCATAACGAATTCCATTTTCGACTTCCATTTTCAAGTCTACTTCATATTCAAATTTCGATTTAAATCTGCCTCAATTCAAAATGATTTCAACTTTACTTCAAATTCAATTTAAACTGTTCTATTCAAATGGCTGAAAGTTTCGATTCAATTTCTCATTTATAAACAATTTAGTTTAAAACCATTTCACATTCCAAAATTGGAAATACCAATTAAACCCCTTTAATTACAGTAAATTGAAAGTTCAAATTAAAATTTAACCTTTGAAATAATTCACTTCCAATAAATTTAAGTCATTTCTCAAATTCAACTTAAAGATTTCAAATTTAATCTTTAAACAATTTCATTTAACAGTTTCAATTCCAGCATTTCAAAGCTCGAATTTAGAAATAATTTAATTCATATAAATCCAACTTTAAAAAAAACAATATAATTTAAACCAATTTAAATTCAAGATTTTGAAGCCATTTCATTTAACCAATCCGGTGTCCGTATATAATTTTCTACCCTATGGTCATTTGATCAGTTATTTCAATTTTAATTACATGAATGGATATATATATATATATATATATATATCATTCTTCCCAAAATTAAAGGACATAGGTATATATCATTTCAACCTATTTCTTAGTTTATTTGAAATATTACAAACGACAATTTATAGGATGTTAAATAATAAACGGGGTAATAACAGGGATATATCAAAATAGATAACAACCATATATACAACATCTCAATCAATAGACATTCAATTATAATTAACATCCAAATCAACCAATATATCATAACAATTACAAATTATCAATTGTCGGTGTTTAACTAGCAATTAAATTCAATATTAATTTAAATATCAATTTAATTCAATATAAAATTCATTCTAATTTAAATGTCAAATTTGACTACCAAACAACAATCAGTAAAATTTTATCACTTTATAATTTCAATTTAACTAACATAATAAATTTTAGTATTGCGCGAGCGGGTTAAATCACTCACATTTGGTTTATAGCCCATTAAAAGATCCAATAAAAGCCCAAAATTTCAACTGTCTCCAAATTCAACCAAACTAGTTTTATCTCGTTCGGAATTTCGATACGAGTCCAACGGAAGAAACCGCGCATCAATTGGAGTTCGTATGCAAAAGTTATTAACGTTAGAAGTTTGAAATTTAAAATTAAATTAAAATAAACTCAGGGGCAGTTTGGTAAATTACGTTTACCTCCTCAACCCTAATCATATACGTATCAACCAAAACCCATAGCCGCCGTTCCTTGAGCTACCAACGCCGTGCATAGGGGCCATCGGCCCATGATCGGAGACCACCGTTGTATGCGCCCGCCCTTGAGCCACCACCGCCAGAAGCCTCGCCCCTTCCACCGCCGCCGTTCGTTTGCACGAACCCAAAAACCACCGCGACTTCCAACTCCGATTCTGGCGATCTTGTCCACATCCAAGTCGATCCAATCGTTGGATGTGAAGAGCTCGTCGAGATTTACAACTTTCCTTTTGTGGGTCGTCGAGATTCATTGAGAGATGAGTGAGATCAAGGAGGAAGAAGATGGAGGATTCTCAGCCATTGAACTGAATAGCGGCGGCCATGAGAAAACTAGGGTTTTATATTTTTTAAATAATATTTTTCGTCTCAATTTGTGTGCCTATTTATAGAATAAGGTCCAAAACAGCCTGAACTCCAATCGAGGCATGCTGACAGGCAATCGATATGTAAAACGGCCTTTTGAACACAATGGAACTAGTTTCGAGGTCTAATATCATCGTCTACAAAATTAATTTTATCGTTCAATAAAATTTAAATTAAATTATATTCAAATTATTTACCAATCCACAGTTATGGCAAATACAATATTTCTACTTTACAAATACGTTATTACAAACCACAACGTTCATTAATAATTCGATTTTATTATTATTACACATTTAAATCAAATCTGAATTATTACATTCCAAAAATAACATTTTACATTTGAATATAAAAATCGATTGGGCCAAAGCGATAACAAAGATCAGAAAAGCCCGTTTCGTTCCCGAAACAAAAATATGTCATCCTATATGTCAAAACATAGGTTTTTAATATTTTTAAACTCAATGAAACTAATTTCAAACCCTAATTCTATTGTATATAGAAGTTAGCTTTCAAAATCAAATTATATTTATTTTTACGCATTAATTAACCGAATTATTATTAAACCGATTCAATCACTTTTTTATTTCTAAATTAAATGTTTTCTATCATCATTCTTGATTAAACAGAAATTAATAATCTTTTAAAATTAAATTTTCCATGTTAAATTCAAGATTTGAATATTAACTTAATTTCGACGTTTAATTACGACTGTAATAAAATCCTAGTTCATTATATTTTAAATTTCAAACAAATTCTTTTATTTTGATTCAAATGTTCTTATTATTAAATCAACAAATACCTTATGAATTTATTAAACATAAGTTTCCATTCATTACACTCAATGCTCAACGGTTAACGTCTTTGCTCATATTAATTGAAATATTTAATTACATTAAATTTCAACTGATTTCCAAATTAATTTCAAATGGATTTAATAATAAGATGATAAATAAAACAATTGTTATATATTAATAATTCATATCTAATAACATATTGTTTACAAACAAGGAATATTAATTACTTACCACATAACTGATTTCATTCTATATTAAAACCAATTTCAATTAAATAACATAAAATTTCACCATTTAATACATCATTTTATTTTATTCCTTATTAACCTATACAATTATAATTGATTGAATTTACATTAAAACAGTTGTTAATTACATTCAAACAATATTATTAAAATATATGTTAATACGCGTTACCATCTTTTATCTCATTAAAATTAGTTGTTTTAAGATTTTATCTTAAGGTCAAAATTTATAAACTAATAAAATTCACATTAATAAATCATAAATTTCAATTTCTGACAATATTAAATCCCAAAGTCTTATTTAAATTAATATTTTTAATTGTCAAAAATACAGGTCGTTACAATCTCTCCCACTCAAAACTTTTCGTCCCCATAAAGGAACAAGAAAGAAATAAGAGGCTTGATATATTTTATTCAAAATAATCAACTTAAACAATTTAACTTACATATTTAAGTTTAATATAAGTTTGAAATAACTCCCCTTCCACAAAAATTTCTAAGTCCTAAATTTATGAAATATTTCAGCAGCATCTCCTTTGCGCGGCTAGGTCCAGAAAAATAACAATATCAATAATTACATGTTATGCATCTTATTTTAATAATAAAGCGTCCCAAACCATGGAAAAACAATAAAACTTCGCTACCAAAAACCGTAATCTGAAAACGTACCTATTTGTCGGGCAAACAAAGCTCTATTTATGAAACCAAAAGCAACAGCTATTGCTTCCATACACCTGTATCTTACTTGCATGATCCAAAAGAGTTAAAACTATGTAAAAAGAGCAATATATTAGTTGTTCCAATCAATAACACAAGCAACAAAACATAAATCGACAATAATCCATACATGTCCAACTTAAACAATCCGGAACGTAGATAATCAATTTGGTTAATTAAGAAAAATAAGAAAAGGAGGAGAAAAAACATAGAATCTCATAGTGGAACGATAAAATATAATAATCAAATAACAGTTCATGAAGCTGTTTACTATACATTTGATTATAACCTATACAACATTTATCAGAGTTATATATATACATCAAGGATAAATAATCAATATAGCAGAATTGCATGATGCAGGGAATAATAATAATAGTAATATACCAAATCTTCGTCCAAAGAATCCATCACCCATCTATAGTAACCAAAAACTAATGGTTTGTTCAGGTTCAGAAACTTTTCATTGCACCACGGTGATAAATAAACTACTAAGTGTACCTTACGCTCAACAGCCTTAGGTAATTACTCAATGGATTATTCATACAACCTCGAACGATGTGTTATAACCTAAAATTTTAAGGCGTTAGAAGTTTTATGACGCTGGCGAAATTTTTCGTAAATTTAAGGCGTTAGAATTTTTTGAGAAATTTTGAAGAAATTTTTGATAACTAAAATTTGATTTTTGAGTTATAACCTAAAATGGTTGAATGGGATGATATTAGTTGGAATCTATGAATGAATTTGGAAACCTAGTAAAAGTAATAACAAGGTTTCAACAAACTGATTTTGAGAAGTTAAGGACTTAAAAGGATTTGGTAAGTTATTTCAACTAATTGGTTTTAAAAAGTAATGGGTTTGGGCATTTTTCTTACCTTGACAATTTCGGGGACGAAATTCTTTTTAAGGGGGAAAGAATGTAACAACCCAGAATTTTAGTCATTTGAATTTGGAATATTTAATTGATTTAAAAATGGAAGAGTTATTTTTATAAGTTAAATAACTTGAGTATCAAAATATAGCGATTTATTTGATAATTAAATTGTTGAATTTAATATTTGGAATTGTTTAAATAATTGAATCTTGAATTTAATATGAATAAAAAAATGATTTTTAAATTTGATTTAAAATCTATTTGAGTAAGAAGGAAGATAGTAAACTTTTAATGTGGATTTAAAAAGTGATTGAATTAATTTTGGGAAATTATTCGTTTTAATTATCGTGTAAAAATAGCCTTCCGGGGCACTATGTCAGATTTCGACGAAATTGTGTCATTGGATCCAAATAGTATATTATTGTATGATAATGAATTTCATGAGATTGGACATGTCATTTGGAAGTGCGAGATCGAAACGCGTAGAAATTAATATCGACAATTTAATACAATAACTGGGTTTAAAAAGCTATCTTCTGGATACGATCGAATTAGGGCTCGGGAATAGTTCCATTACGTTCGAAATAAGGGTATAACATATAGAATGCTATGCGGTACGTCTTATTTGGGGTTCGAGATTTTAAGACGTTTTATAGCTTGAGAATTTAAATTTAAATAATATATATTATTTTATAAGCACCATACCATATCCATACTTGTTCACTATATAGCCCATACCCCATTCTGCATGTTCGGCCATCCTTTTCCCCTTATAAACGTCAAGTTAGATTAGAGAACATGGTCCTCTCTTTTTAAACTTTTCAAATTAAATCATGGACAAATCCAATAGTCCTCGATCGTCGGTGCCACCAAAGGCCGTTTCAGGCGAAAGTCATAACTAGGAAGATGTTCGCCTCCACATGACGAAGCAAATGGACGGTTGGATCAAACCAACTCGACGCATGGCAGCAGAAGTTCTCATATGAACGTCGTAGGGTATTTAGGCGATTTTCGACGAATTCGTTCATTGATTGATGATGGAATCAAAAGAGGAAATGTATAGAGTGGCAAGGGCTAGGTACGGCCTGAGTTTGGAGGCACGAAATCAAGCATGGCGACGGCAGTTTGGGAAAACGCGGCCGCGTTACATGGGTTCGTCGGCGAGTTTGGGGTTATCGTGGGGGGATCGCGTGGGGTTGGTGGGTGTCGGCGTGGATGGGCTTCCCTCTGGTGAAGTTTGGTCGATGGAGGTGGAGTAAGGTGGCGGCGGCGCGTTGAAGTCATGAACGGGTTAGGACCTGGAAGCGAGAATGTAAATTTGAGAGGGAAGATGAAATTTATGCTAATGATGGTAATTAGGGAAATGTTTAGTAATTAGATATTGTTTATAATCCTTGAACTTTGTAAATTAAATATATTTCTCATATTATGTCCAAATTGAACGCGGTCAGTCGCGTCAGGATCGTATTGACGTGGACGACGTTGTGGATTTAAATTGGTGACAATTTGGAGCTTGTAGAAATTTTGCGTCAAATCGAACATCGTTCGATTTAGACGGAATCCTGAACGTCCTAGCGACGACTGGAATAATAATGAGTTAAACTCACCTTTTTGGCTAACCAATAATATTTATAGTTGATAAAAATTATTGAATTATTGTTTGGATGAATTACTATATTTATTTGTTGGTTTGGATATATTCTCGCCCCTAGAGCGGATGAGACCCTATTACGTTCCCATGAAAGAGCGGATGACCCTTTGTATGCGATTCCCGCCACGAAGCGGTTGATTTATATTTTATGATTATATAACGGTGTGATGCAGGGAAAAGCAGATCAGAGGGATCTAACATGATTCCTCACAAATGTTGATTTATTTAATATATATATATATATATATATGTTGATATATATGAGTTGTGATGCAGTGGGATAGGTTGGAGGGATCCAACGGGATTCCTCGCTATTGTTGAAATTGTTTCAATAATATTCAAGTTTACATGAATTATAGGATAATAAACCTGATTTGTTGGAAATATGGGTTATGACATTGTTATATGTTAAAAACAAAAACCCGTAGTAATAGAAAATCAATATCAATATTGGTTATGCGTTTGGTGGCTATTGGCCTCAAATTTGTATTTTTAAAATGCTATAATTACCATTGAGTTGGATTTGGTTTTGAGATAAGAAATGATTTTTAAATCCGAAGCTGGATTTCGAAAATATATTGTTTTTAAAAGATTATTTATTTATATTTAATATTGTTTAAAGATTATTTCTTTATGTTTAATATTGTTTTAAAATTATTTATTTATATTTAATATTGTTTTAAAATTACTTATTTATATTTAATATTGTTTTAAAGTTATTTAATTATATTAATATTGTTTTAAAGTTATTTAATTATATTATTATTGTTTTAAAAGTTATTTGCTTATAGTTAATATTGTTTTAAAGTATTTATCAAAATGTTTATATCTTGAAAAAGTAATTATTTAAGGATAATTACGGTTTGAAATTAATAATAAGGACTTATTAATATAGTTTTGAAAATAAATTATTACTATCTATAATAAGAGTAAGGATTAATTATTATTGTTTTTGAAATGATTAAATTTTATTTTAAGATGTTTTAAGATTTATAATAATTATTTATTTATTCATAATGTTCAATTTTAATAATTACCTTTATATATAATACTGTTTAGAAGTAAATGATCTTTATTTGTTTATAAATATGTTCGAGACTCATAAATAGAGTTTGTAACGACCCAGAATTTTGAACCAATTAAATTGAAAATATTTAATTAATTTTAAATATTTGAACGATGATTTAATTTGAATTCCCGATATAACTTTGAAATTTGCGATTATATCGTTTGAATCAATATTTAAAAATAGCCGTCTGAGGCACAGTCTCGGAATTCGACGAAAACAGTTTCATTGGGTCCGTAATAGTTTGTTATTAACGAATTTCAATTTTCGTATTTTTCGGAGTTAATACGTGACCGTACGACACATAAACGCGTTGAATCTTTATCGAATTCAATTTGAATTTAAATTTAAATTGGTCACATCATTTACTTTTCATTCCTAAAATCATGCCAAAAATCATGCCTAGTATCACGCCAGAGAACGTGAAAGCATGCTTCGTTCGAATTAAAATCATGGCCGCGTACATCTTTCTCTCGTTCAAATTTTATTCAGAGAAAAATAATAATGGCCAAAGCCTTTCGTCTTAACCCATTCGAAATCAAAACTTTCCCTTACTCGAAATAAAAGGGCCCAGTTCGACATTCCTCTCGTTCAAATCGGCAATGGCCGAAGCCCTTCCCCTCTTCAAATGAATAAAAAAAAATCAAATTCGAATACAAATCGAAATCGCGAGAGAGGGACGAACGCGCATCGCGTGCGGCAGTTGTCATGACTTTGGTAGGGTGTTCGTCAAAGCGTGAAGTCGCGATCGAACTGGGAAGGTGTCGCGGCTGTGAGGCACTTCGAAGCGACCATCGCGATTAGGAAGGGCGCGAGGCTGATCGATCGGCAAGGCTTGTTGGCGTGTCGAGGCGTTTCGCGATGGTAGACCGATGATGGGTTGAGCTCGTGGTGTGTCGATCGGAGGTTGGTTCTGGATTCGAGCTCGATGATTTCCCTGTGGGGTAATTCTTTCTATTTCTTTCCTTTTCTGTTTTTAGTTATTTTGAAATTTAAACATATATAAAAACAGTAAAGAGCATTTTACAATAAAATAATTTATGTGCAGAGAGGTATTGAGTTTTAATAATTTCAATATATGGGTATATTCATATACATTTGAAATAAAATAAAAAAAAATGTATGCAGTAATATATGACATTAATTTTGATTTTATAGTATGTTAATATACAAGTAAAACAGTGAAAATTATTTATACAGTAGAGTTTGTTTTGCATATTTATTTAATAGTATTTGTTTTTAAACTAGAGAAGGTTTATAAAAAAAAAGGAGAAGAAAAAAATAAATAAATATGATTTTTGCAGTAAGGAGAAAAAAAAAATAATTCAGTTAAGTTTATAGATAGTTGTTTGAAAATAATTGACTAAGGTAATTCCTTTTGTTAAGTAACTTATTTAAAATTCATATTAGCTACTAAAAATAATTTCCAAAATGATTAGATAAATTTATTAAAGGAGAAGTTGTTAATTAAAACTATCATAACGGAAAATTGATAGTTCGATTTAATTCGAATATTAATAGATTTTATAAATTATTTATACAAGGTTAAAGTCGAGAAAACAAAAGAAGGATTGGATTGGATTGCAAAATAAAAGCAAAGGTGAGATTTTTCTCACTCAAAATATATTTGGTATTGCAGTTATTTATTGATTGATATGATTGCTATTTGGATGTGATATTAGATATAGTAGGATATATCTATATATATAGCAATATATACATATTGGCATATGTATATATTGGATTGATGATTTCCCGCCTCGTATAGCGGATGAGACCCTATTGCGCCGTTAGTAAGCGGATATTTTTATAAAACCCATATACCGCGATATTCCACATCGAAGTGGAATGGGTATTGTGCTAACATCTGTGGATGCAGGGAAACAGGTTGGAGGGATCCAACTGGATTCCTCACCAGTAGTATTTATTTACAGATATTGATGTATATTCTGTTATCATATTGATATATGATGTTTGTTGTTGTGATTGACTAATTGGTGCTGTTGCATCATCGGATTCAGTTTTGAAGTTTAAAAATAACGACTTTTACTTTAAAAGGATTTTAAAGTGATTTTTGGAAGTAGACGTTTTATTTAATTTTTGAATTAATAAATAAACGTTCAAACTTTAAAGTTATAAAAGTTAAGATTTGTGAATTATAACCAAAAGGTAATTTTTTTTGGAAATAAAAGTTAAGAAATTTATGAAATGGTTTAAATTGGGATTTCTAAAGTATTATAAACGGTTTATTTAAAAGATATACAAAATTGATATTTATAACTTTAAAATGTTGGTATTTTAAAACGAGTTTATAAGTGTTAAAAATGAAATTTTTAGAATTATAAATCGTGAAGATATGGAATTTAAAGATTTATAAATCGAAGTTGTTATAAAATGGAAATAGAATTTATAAACGTTGTTTTTATAAATTCGAAAATAAATCAAATTTGATGAATTTAATATAGAAGGTTATTAAGGGAATTTTATCCACGATTTTGGATAGTGGATAATTCTTGAAAATATAAAGGTGTAGAAAAGATTGAAATGTGGTTAGTGAAGTATATTCACGATTTTGGGACAGTGAATATATTATTAAGTAAAATGAATATGTTTTGGGAAAGTGATATTGGAATAGAATGAAAACGATTTAACGATGTTTTCAAAAGTGTTTAATATCGAGATCATAGATTTCAACATTTATTGTTGAAATAGACGTTTTCGAGAAATAAGGAAATGGTGGACTATAACACTGTTGTTATAGTAAATGATTTCCGAAAGGAAATGTTTTATATAGTATTGGGATTTATATATCTATCTAAATTTTGAATCCCTATACTAGTGATTTTGAGTCGTCGTAACGATGTTTTACGTAACATTCGTTTTGACTCAAATAAATGTTGTTATAGTAAATGATTTCCCGAAAGAATGAATTTATACTTAAATTTGATTTAAGTATATTGAATATTTTCAAATGTTGAAAATAAATGATTTGTGAATTACTTATTTTTAAATAAGTATGGAAATGCTTTTCCAATATGAAATGAACTGTTTTGAGATTTTATCTTCAAAGATAAAATGAAATGTGGAAATTGATTTGAAAATTGTTTTCAAATGGTGAAGTGTGGAAATTATATATCTAGTAAAGATATTTTGGAAGATAAATAATTTGGAAAATTATTTGGAATCTGATGATGTTGCGCATCTTTATTGATAGTTAAATAACCGACTATCAATAATTACCTTGAATTGGTATTTGTTGTGAATTGGATGAATTTGAATGCCACACTTATTTTTGAATAAGCGCTCACTATTCGGGTTAGCCGGGAAAGGACCATGGGGTCGTATAACCCATTCCGAATATGTGATACGTCGTTATGAATTGCATTCGAAGACCGGTGTTGAAGACCGGATATTTTTGAAAACGGAAGGATTACCGTCGAGTTACTCTACATCGGCTGATCTCCGGTTTAGAGGTTTTATCACCCTTAGTGACGGGAAGTCCGGACGTGATTAGAAATTTATCCGGATATGCAAGGGCTTCGTGAGAAGTGCCTTCGGTTCTGTTCGATCCCGGAACAGACTTGTATGGATTGTGTGTCTGACGCTACAAATTGAGATATAAAGCTGATTTCTTTCAAATACATTTCTGTTGGTGGCGGAGAATTTATTCTCTTAGCTTAACACCCTTCTCTGAGACGTACGAGCTCAGAGGTTATGTAGTTGAAATTTATCAGCGATATACTCCCAATTTGGTAACGTGGCATACTGAGTGTTGCTGTGAAATGATCAGTGTTTGATCATTTGCGATATGATCATTTGTTTGATCTTATATCTTTGTGATCATAGGTTGATCATTTGTTTGACCCGAAGCATGGCTTTTTGAGAAGCGTAGCTTTGTGGACGAGACTTCGTCGAGCCTCACACCCCGGAAATGGTCAAAACAGGAAGGATGCGGCAAGGTTCTAGGGAGTAGCGCCCCTTAGTGTATGTCATTCCTTCTGGATAGAGGTGGTATCATGGTATGGAGCCCAGATACTTAACCTATGTTGATACTGCTTATTATGTGGTTTGTTGCGAATCGGGGATCCTCGGGAAGATCGGTTACGATCGGGGAATGACATACGCGTGTCAGTAGTTACCTATTTTTGCAGAGGTAACCCGGCCTTGTGTTGGCAGAGATCCGGTTAGGTTCTCGGGTCGTCTATTCCAGGGACGTACCCATCGTGGAAAAGGAAGTTCCTTAGCTTGACCATTTGTTGGAAATCCAAAGAAACAATACGAGCCTTTACGATTTCAATTGTATAACCTGTCTCCTCAGGAGGCAGCTATAGCAGGCATAATATAATGGTACCTATGCTGGCTAAGATTTATATTCTACTTTCGAAATGTTTTCCACTATGCACTAATAATAATATCCAAAATGATTTGATTTTGCGTAGTAAGCATCTTTGACTATCATAAGAAGAAATCTCCTCCAGGTCTGCGTTTGCATTGTGTGTGTGGTGGGAGGTCTTATGGTAGTTTCATTTTCCAAAAGCATTGCGAATTGACATTAAAGTTTTTCTGTTGTTTATTTTAAAGATAAAACTGTTTTACGATCTCACACCAGTCACCATGACTGACTCGGAGTTTATTGTTTCCCTTCTAAACTCTGGGTGCCCACCAATTTCCACACGGGCAGCCTAGAGTTATGTTATCAGGATATTCTGGATATTCTGGAGCTTTGGAAGCAAGCTGGATGGCGAGACGTAGTATTTGTATATGATATTATTTATTCCGCTGTGTATTCTGTATGAGGACAAGTTTATATAACTGTCCATTGTTGTATATTGACTCTGATGATTGATGTATGTATAAAATGATATAGTTCTTTGTTTTAAAGATTATTCATTTCTCTATTATATATTGTTCCGCTGCGATGTGTAAGATTCTGATATTGTTTTCTGTTCTGATGTTGTTGTTGTTGTTCTTCTCTATTTTCTTCTTCTCTTCTTCTGTCTTCTTCCTTCTTCTTCTGTCTTCTTCTCCTGCCTTTTTCTTCTTTTTAAAAACCCTCACTATTGGAGTTTCCGGCACTCGATTTCTCGGCAGTCGATAAAGTGAGTATCGATGTCGAATTTTCGAAAGTCGAAAATTCCGGGATGTGACAGTGTGGTATCAGAGCATATGGTTAAGCGACAACCCTGCTCTGTTGGGTGTTACTCATTAGAGATTGAGTCAGTAGTACTCTAGAATGAGTTGAGTGTAATAATAGATACGAGTGCGTATTTGTTAGTGAATATAAAATTGTTTTATATTGTGATGATTGGTTTGTTGAGTGGTATATGGATTCTGGTCGGTATTGTCCGTAAAACTCTATCGATAGGGATCTCTAAACACTTATATAGAACAATTCGGCACAGTATTGTTTTAAATTGGGTAAATGGAATAATTTTACCTTGATTATATTTTGTATAGAAAAGAAATGTTTTTCTATGAAGTACTATAGTATATGGTTGCATGGTTGTTAGAGGTGATAATATTAATCTATTATCATTGAAATTAAATGAGAAATTGGAATTATGACTCCAAAGTTAAGAAATAAATTCATATACAAATGAAATTTAAGAATATAAATTATAAAAGTGATTTGTAATTTGAAACGGAATTCCAGAGAAGTTTTTGGAAATGTTTTGAAAAGAATTTGAAAATTTTGGGGATTTGGAAAGTTTAAATTACTTCTTGATTTGAAAATGAATTTCAAAGGTTTTGAAAAGTATTTTGGAGGGATAAAAGCTCTAAACTCTTTTCGGTCGCTGGAAAATAACTTCGATGATGACCGCGGCATCGTTGGTGTTCATTTTCGGGTTTCCAAAAGAGGAATTGCTGCCAAATTGTTTTAAATGGAAGTGTTTTGAAAATTTGGGTTTTGTTTTAGAAAATTCAAAGGATAATTTGAACTGTTTTCAAAAATGGTTTTTGAAATGTTGGTAAAACTCTGGAATACTATATAAAAATATTCGTGAAATATTATTAAGTTGATAACTTATACGAATTGAATTTTGGTAGAATAAATTTAACTTAAAGAATGAAGTTAAATCAAAGTAAGTATAAGAGAATAAATTAAATAGAGTGAAAAGATTACTTAAAGAAAATTTATTAAGTTGAAAATAAATTTGGAGTAGTAACAAATAAATTGGAATGTAAATAAGTCGAAGACTTATAAATATTTGAAAATTTGATGTATGAGATGCAAATTGAAAATGAATGAATTTGTGAATGAATAAATCAATTTGCAAGTGCAAGAAAATGAAATTGAAATGTTAAAATTCATTTTGAATTTGTAAGTAAGTAAGACTGAATTGAATTCAGATTTGTTGAAAACAAAGTGAACTATTAAACTAAAATTAGTAAGTGAAGCTAATAGAATCCAAATTTAATTAAAATTGTGAATTGAATTCAAATGAATGTGAACTGTAAAATTGAATGAAAATGGTTATGTAACTCCAATAGTGAATTAGAGATAGTATAAGAAGCAGTTTATATTGAAATTTTTGTAATAGAATTTACAAAATGGTTTGAATGTTATAACTAGATATTATGGCTAGTAGGACATATAGGTGTATAAAGGAATTGGATTTGATTTCAAAGATAAGTTTGAATTGCTCGACAAAAGGTAAGTATTTGAATTTCAAATATGAGATTTGATGATTTTCTTGTCTAGCCGCTTGGCATTTTTCTTTTCTTTTTGAAATCTGAGAGTCCGTAGGGACGTTTTGTAGTCGTACCGTATTAGCCGCGCAAAGGAGACGCTGGCGAAATTTTTCGAAAATTTCGAGTGTTAGAAAATTTTTGAGAAAATTTTGGAAGTTTAAATTTGAATTTGAATTTAAATTTGAATTGTTAAGGAAAACAATGATGTTAGAAAATTATGAAAATATTTAGAAAGTTAGTTGAATTGATAACGAATCTTTAGTAGAAAGATTTGTTTTGATAAATTGATAAAACTACTGAATTGTGAAAAATGGTAGACGAGTTATGGACTTTTTTTTCCTAACTTGTAATTTCGGGACGAAATTCTTTTAAGGGGGGAAGTTTGTAACGACCCAGAATTTTGAACCAATTAAATTGAAAATATTTAATTAATTTTAAATATTTGAACGATGATTTAATTTGAATTCCCGATATAACTTTGAAATTTGCGATTATATCGTTTGAATCAATATTTAAAAATAGCCGTCCGAGGCACAGTCTCGGAATTCGACGAAAACAGTTTCATTGGGTCCGTAATAGTTTGTTATTACCGGATTTCAATTTTCGTATTTTTCGGAGTTAATACGTGACCGTACGACACATAAACGTGTTGAATCTTTATCGAATTCAATTTGAATTTAAATTTAAATTGGTCACATCATTTACTTTTCATTCCTAAAATCATGCCAAAAATCATGCCTAGTATCGCGCCAGAGAACGTGAAAGCATGCTTCGTTCGAATTAAAATCATGGTCGCGTACATCTTTCTCTCGTTCAAATTTTATTCAGAGAAAAATAATAATGGCCAAAGCCTTTCGTTTCTTAACCCATTCGAAATCAAAACTTTCCCCTACTCGAAATAAAAGGGCCCAGTTCGACATTCCTCTCATTCAAATCGGCAATGGCCGAAGCCCTTCCCCTCTTCAAATGAATAAAAAAAAATCAAATTCGAATACAAATCGAAATTGCGAGAGAGGGACGAACGCGCATCGCGTGCGGCAGTTGTCGTGACTTTGGTAGGGTGTTCGTCAAAGCGTGAAGTCGCGATCGAACTGGGAAGGTGTCGCGGCTGTGAGGCACTTCGAAGCGACCATCGCGATTAGGAAGGGCGCGAGGCTGATCGATCGGCAAGGCTTGTTGGCGTGTCGAGGCGTTTCGCGATGGTAGACCGATGATGGGTTGAGCTCGTGGTGTGTCGATCGGAGGTTGGTTCTGGATTCGAGCTCGATGATTTCCCTGTGGGGTAATTCTTTCTATTTCTTTCCTTTTCTGTTTTTAGTTATTTTGAAATTTAAACATATATAAAAACAGTAAAGAGCATTTTACAATAAAATAATTTATGTGCAGAGAGGTATTGAGTTTTAATAATTTCAATATATGGGTATATTCATATACATTTGAAATAAAATCAAAAAAAAAATGTATGCAGTAATATATGACATTAATTTTGATTTTATAGTATGTTAATATACAAGTAAAACAGTGAAAATTATTTATACAGTAGAGTTTGTTTTGCATATTTATTTAATAGTATTTGTTTTTAAACTAGAGAAGGTTTATAAAAAAAAAGGAGAAGAAAAAAATAAATAAATATGATTTTTGCAGTAAGGAGAAAAAAAAATATAATTCAGTTAAGTTTACAGATAGTTGTTTGAAAATAATTGACTAAGGTAATTCCTTTTGTTAAGTAACTTATTTAAAATTCATATTAGCTACTAAAAATAATTTCCAAAATGATTAGATAAATTTATTAAAGGAGAAGTTGTTAATTAAAACTATCATAACGGAAAATTGATAGTTCGATTTAATTCGAATATTAATAGATTTTATAAATTATTTATACAAGGTTAAAGTCGAGAAAACAAAAGAAGGATTGGATTGGATTGCAAAATAAAAGCAAAGGTGAGATTTTTCTCACTCAAAATATATTTGGTATTGCAGTTATTTATTGATTGATATGATTGCTATTTGGATGTGATATTAGATATAGTAGGATATATCTATATATATAGCAATATATACATATTGGCATATGTATATATTGGATTGATGATTTCCCGCCTCGTATAGCGGATGAGACCCTATTGCGCCGTTAGTAAGCGGATATTTTTATAAAACCCATATACCGCGATATTCCACATCGAAGTGGAATGGGTATTGTGCTAACATCTGTGGATGCAGGGAAACAGGTTGGAGGGATCCAACTGGATTCCTCACCAGTAGTATTTATTTACAGATATTGATGTATATTCTGTTATCATATTGATATATGATGTTTGTTGTTGTGATTGACTAATTGGTGCTGTTGCATCATCGGATTCAGTTTTGAAGTTTAAAAATAACGACTTTTACTTTAAAAGGATTTTAAAGTGATTTTTGGAAGTAGACGTTTTATTTAATTTTTGAATTAATAAATAGAAGTTCAAACTTTAAAGTTATAAAAGTTAAGATTTGTGAATTATAACCAAAAGGTAATTTTTTTTGGAAATAAAAGTTAAGAAATTTATGAAATGGTTTAAATTGGGATTTCTAAAGTATTATAAACGGTTTATTTAAAAGATGTACAAAATTGATATTTATAACTTTAAAATGTTGGTATTTTAAAACGAGTTTATAAGTGTTAAAAATGAAATTTTTAGAATTATAAATCGTGAAGATATGGAATTTAAAGATTTATAAATCGAAGTTGTTATAAAATGGAAATAGAATTTATAAACGTTGTTTTTATAAATTCGAAAATAAATCAAATTTGATGAATTTAATATAGAAGGTTATTAAGGGAATTTTATCCACGATTTTGGATAGTGGATAATTCTTGAAAATATAAAGGTGTAGAAAAGATTGAAATGTGGTTAGTGAAGTATATTCGCGATTTTGGGACAATGAATATATTATTAAGTAAAATGAATATGTTTTGGGAAAGTGATATTGGAATAGAATGAAAACGATTTAACGATGTTTTCAAAAGTGTTTAATATCGAGATCATAGATTTCAACATTTATTGTTGAAATAGACGTTTTCGAGAAATAAGGAAATGGTGGACTATAACACTGTTGTTATAGTAAATGATTTCCGAAAGGAAATGTTTTATATAGTATTGGGATTTATATATCTATCTAAATTTCGAATCCCTATACTAGTGATTTTGAGTCGTCGTAACGATGTTTTACGTAACATTCGTTTTGACTCAAATAAATGTTGTTATAGTAAATGATTTCCTGAAAGATTGAATTTATACTTAAATTTGATTTAAGTATATTGAATATTTTCAAATGTTGAAAATAAATGATTTGTGAATTACTTATTTTTAAATAAGTATGGAAATGCTTTTCCAATATGAAATGAACTGTTTTGAGATTTTATCTTCAAAGATAAAATGAAATGTGGAAATTGATTTGAAAATTGTTTTCAAATGGTGAAGTGTGGAAATTATATATCTAGTAAAGATATTTTGGAAGATAAATAATTTGGAAAATTATTTGGAATCTGATGATGTTGCGCATCTTTATTGATAGTTAAATAACCGACTATCAATAATTACCTTGAATTGGTATTTGTTGTGAATTGGATGAATTTGAATGCCACACTTATTTTTGAATAAGCGCTCACTATTCGGGTTAGCCGGGAAAGGACCATGGGGTCGTATAACCCATTCCGAATATGTGATACGTCGTTATGAATTGCATTCGAAGACCGGTGTTGAAGACCGGATATTTTTGAAAACGGAAGGATTACCGTCGAGTTACTCTACATCGGCTGATCTCCGGTTTAGAGGTTTTATCACCCTTAGTGACGGGAAGTCCGGACGTGATTAGAAATTTATCCGGATATGCAAGGGATTCGTGAGAAGTGCCTTCGGTTCTGTTCGATCCCGGAACAGACTTGTATGGATTGTGTGTCTTACGTTACAAATTGAGATATAAAGCTGATTTCTTTCAAATACATTTCTGTTGGTGGCGGAGAATTTATTCTCTTAGCTTAACACCCTTCTCTGAGACGTACGAGCTCAGAGGTTATGTAGTTGAAATTTATCAGCGATATACTCCCAATTTGGTAACGTGGCATACTGAGTGTTGCTGTGAAATGATCAGTGTTTGATCATTTGCGATATGATCATTTGTTTGATCTTATATCTTTGTGATCATAGGTTGATCATTTGTTTGACCCGAAGCATGGCTTTTTGAGAAGCGTAGCTTTGTGGACGAGACTTCGTCGAGCCTCACACCCCGGAAATGGTCAAAACAGGAAGAATGCGGCAAGGTTCTAGGGAGTAGCGCCCCTTAGTGTATGTCATTCCTTCTGGATAGAGGTGGTATCATGGTATGGATCCCAGATACTTAACCTATGTTGATACTGCTTATTATGTGGTTTGTTGCGAATCGGGGATCCTCGGGAAGATCGGTTACGATCGGGGAATGACATACGCGTGTCAGTAGTTACCTATTTTTGCAGAGGTAACCCGGCCTTGTGTTGGCAGAGATCCGGTTAGGTTCTCGGGTCGTCTATTCCAGGGACGTACCCATCGTGGAAAAGGAAGTTCCTTAGCCTGACCATTTGTTGGAAATCCAAAGAAACAATACGAGCCTTTACGATTTCAATTGTATAACCTGTCTCCTCAGGAGGCAGCTATAGCAGGCATAATATAATGGTACCTATGCTGGCTAAGATTTATATTCTACTTTCGAAATGTTTTCCACTATGCACTAATAATAATATCCAAAATGATTTGATTTTGCGTAGTAAGCATCTTTGACTATCATAAGAAGAAATCTCCTCCAAGTCTGCGTTTGCATTGTGTGTGTGGTGGGAGGTCTTATGGTAGTTTCATTTTCCAAAAGCATTGCGAATTGACATTAAAGTTTTTCTGTTGTTTATTTTAAAGATAAAACTATTTTACGATCTCACACCAGTCACCATGACTGACTCGGAGTTTATTGTTTCCCTTCTAAACTCTGGGTGCCCACCAATTTCCACACGGGCAGCCTAGAGTTATGTTATCAGGATATTCTGGATATTCTGGAGCTTTGGAAGCAAGCTGGATGGCGAGACGTAGTATTTGTATATGATATTATTTATTCCGCTATGTATTCTGTATGAGGACAAGTTTATATAACTGTCCATTGTTGTATATTGACTCTGATGATTGATGTATGTATAAAATGATATAGTTCTTTGTTTTAAAGATTATTCATTTATCTATTATATATTGTTCCGCTGCGATGTGTAAGATTCTGATATTGTTTTCTGTTCTGATGTTGTTGTTGTTGTTCTTCTCTATTTTCTTCTTCTCTTCTTCTGTCTTCTTCCTTCTTCTTCTGTCTTCTTCTCCTGCCTTTTTCTTCTTTTTAAAAACCCTCACTATTGGAGTTTCCGGCACTCGATTTCTCGGCAGTCGATAAAGTGAGTATCGATGTCGAATTTTCGAAAGTCGAAAATTCCGGTATGTGACAGAGTTATAGAGAGAAATTTATAAAATGGTTTGGAGATGTAGGGAAAGATTATTTACAAGGTGAAAAAGTTTTATAAATGGTTAGATATTCATAAACGGACTTAAAAAACGGCTTAATAGATTTATAAAGGAAGTTCTATAAATTGTTTTAGAGATTTATAAGGATTATAAATGAGTTTTAGAAATGTACAAAGAGGAATTATAAGTGATTGAAATTTATAAATGGGATTATAAATGATTCTCAGAGATTATAAAATGGTATATAAATGGTTTTAGAGAATTATAAAGAGTTTTATAAATGATTTTTGAATTGAAAAAAAAGAAAGTCTTTCTCACTTTTGTGGATATACTTGTACCATTGAGATAAGTATATGTATATTTTCTAAGTATTGAAAATATCGACTTAGAAAATATAGGGATTTGCGGATATACTTTTGTAAAAGTATTTTTATACAAGTAATTTACAAAGGGATTTTAATGCATGAAAGATTTATTAAAAGAGGTTAGTGGTTGCTTATGTGCTTAATCAATGTTGGTTTTCCCTAAGAAATAAATCCTCGATTGAATGTTTGTTATTCGATAGTTAAATAATCGACTATCAAAATTAGACCCAAACGTAACTTTGGAAATATCTAGGAGAAACACGTGAGTTATATGGCACAGTCATCTTCGATGATGTTGTACTGTGCGTATAAATCTCGTTTCGTTCTCCTAGGACAATGATAAGGAAACCGTCCACTAATGGTTTGGAGGGGATCTCCGCTCTTATCTTTGATTTATTATTTCCTAAAGAACCGAGGTTGAGTTTACTGGAAATTATCGAATGTTGTTTCAAACGGTCTGGGATCGTGTATGTTACCCGAAGACCACTTCGATCCAACAAATGCGTTTTGAAGTGAAGACAACTTGAAGATGATGGAATTGAAGACGGAGCTCTCAAGTGTTTCGTTCGGTCCTAAAACAAACTTGTATGGATGAATGATGGTATTGCATTATTGCTTGGAGGGCAGTGTTAGTATTCCAAGATGGTCTGCTAGGAGGAAGACGGTAAAGACGTGACCTCGTGAGCCTCACAAACTGGGAAATGGAAAAAACAGGGTATGCAACAGAGCTATGTGATCAGCTACCGTTAGAAGCCGCCATCCCATTCTAGATTGTCCATACTCGAATTGTTTTGTGCGCAAACACCATGGTAGTATAAGGCCTCGGTGTCAAAAAGGGATGCGGTAATCCGGCTCGTCATATTAAAGGGGCAGCCGACTCTGTGTAACAGGTGTACAAGAAGTTCTTGTCAGACTTCGGTGCATTTTCTATGGGTGTACCATCAGAAGGTAGTCCCTTACCTTGCCATAGTATGGAATCCAATCTCCAATACGAGCCTTTATGGTTTTAGTTGTATACCTATATGCTAGAATTTAATTAATGTAACAATTTCGGCTAAGATTAATAAGTATTTGTATCTTAGACACTATTGTAATATCATAGAATTTCATATGAATTTTTTTGGTTATCATATGGTAAAACCCGTCCGTGTTTATGTGCGGCGTGGTCTTATGAGATACTTTTGATTTTCAAAGGTTTTCTATAACTTTAAAATCCAGTTGGGTGTGTTTTCTCATGCTGGCTTTCCAGACTAACTCGGGTGTTATTTTATTATAATGCTCGGGTCAGACCGAGCATATTACAGATTAGTTTGGATGCTTTGGAGCTTCAAGAGACGAGTTGGAGGCCTAGAGACGTATTCACGTAGATGGTTATTTTTCCGTTGTATTCATTGTTGTATCTATCAGCAATTGTATGGACATGCTGTTATAACTGTCCAGGTTGAAATAGATTAGTATACTCTGATTGATTTATGTATATATACATATTGCAGTTTTGCTTTTGGTGTAATGATTTATTGTATATTATAGATTATTAGTTCCGCTGTGAGATTCTGTGTTGTTTAGTTTTCTTCCTATCTTCTTTCTTTTTTCTTTTCCCTAACTTTCGGGTTTTCCGGCATTCGATTGAATACAGTGGACGTATTAGTGTCGATTTTCGATGGTGGAAAATTCCGGTCGTTACACATTCCGTGTTCGATATCATGGTCATCGGCTTTAAATTGAACTACTCATTTGGAATAATGTCCAAGAATTACAACCCAAAAATAATTCAAATAATTGCTAAAACCCTTTTCAATAATAATAAATCATTTCCAATAATTTGAAGAATATCAATCAAGCATTAAAATTTTAAAACTACTTTATTAAATATAATGTAAATACCTCAATAACACGATATAAAACAAAATCTTCAAAATTCCCAATGGTAACTTCAATACTAAAATACCGCAAGGACTTAATGTCAATAATAAAAATTTCATACAAGTAATTATTGACCAATACAAATATAAATAATCAAACATATAGGATGCTCAGTGGAAAACAATCTATACATTTTCGCTGCGCTACTCTGATCACTAACAGACCAGAATATAAATATTTACATCAAGCCACCAGAGGTAAAACATTTTATCTTTCACACCTAATAAATATTTAAAAAATATTTATATATGCAAAATACAATTACGCTTCTAGATGATTGCCCCAAGTAATCATCATATACTAATTAATGTATATATACTTCTATTATATCTTACTATAAACTAAATTCCCAGCACACCCAAGGGACAGGGACCATAAGTCTCTTCTAGGCTAATGACTCGTGCCTCGTATATAAATACAATGTATTGTTCAAACTAGCTCTGATACCATTTTATAAATCCTCCACTCCTATACCCATACAACCTAAGAGTGTTACTAAGTAATATTGTCGAGTAATATGGAGAATGAAGCAATATGAGGCACACATGTGAATATTCCCTTGGATCAACACCGGTACGTATATCAAATACCAATATTACTTACCATGTTCGTACTCGGGTCTCAGTACAAAGCAATAAACACATGTGCCTCCAGGATATGAACAATACAAAAAACGAATAACACAGAGTCAGTCTCAACAATAACATATAATAAATAATAAAATAGAGCTATAAGAGTACAACATAACTCAAAATGTCGAATATCTCAATATAATATGATAAACAATCAATACTGCTCAATGTCAAACATATACAGTGAATCAATATCATATAAATGTCATATAACAATCCTAAAATAAAACTCATCTAAACCCAGTAAACCTAATGCTGGTCACGTCATCCTTGTACCTGAAATGTCTTTGATTGACCTGAGTAGTTTAAATAACACTCAATTCGGACTATGTTTATATCGAGGGTAAACATATTTTTAATTCATTATGTGTAAGTATAATATAATAATATAAAGCATCCATCCCATTATTAAACACATAATAAAATATATAAAGTATTTAATCATAATATCATAGACGATCTCAAATATATTTATAAATTCTGAATATCACAAATCGTGTATATATACACATGTCATCACCCATATCAAAGTAAATCAATAATTGTAGAATCAACTATAAACAGGTGAATCATTCAAGTCCAGATAATCACATCAAAACCAAGAAATCACTAATACTATCATCGAATTATCTTACAATTGTACTTGAAATATAACATCATTCAATAATAATAAAAATATAATCATTAATATACCAAAATAAGATAGGTTTCCTATCGATACGTAATAAAAGATACGAGGAACTATCATACTCTGGACACATGTCCAGATATAATCTCATCTCCTCATAAATGAATAAATCAGAATAGTATGGATATATAGGGACCGATTACACTTTAGACATATAGTCTCTGTATAGCCACCTCATGGGACAGTGAATAATATATGCCAATCCACAATAAACACATAACCTTGAACTAGAAAGGGAGATTATTAGCACAAAACATGCTCTAGGAACCCAGGGTCTATTAGCCTCCCGCTAGTAGTCGCATCTATTCCTACAGTCTTCAGTTACCTCGACTTACATTGCGACCTCATCCATCAATGGCTCGTCGATGCATAGCCTCGGTCATGACTCTTCTTTGCCTATATACGTAACAGATTGATGGCTTATGTGACACAAGGGGCTGTAGGGTACCTACCCTACGGGTCACCTAACCCAAGTCTCGTGATGCTTATCAAATATAATACCCAGCAATGGTGTCACGGATTTAGGGAGCGACCCTTTGATCAGGCCATCAAGGTGGATACTGGCCAATTTGGTTCACTCCCGAACCATAAAGGGAGCTGGATATAATTGGATGACATATAGTACTCATGTCCTAAATGAACATATAACGTTAGACGTAAGCCGACACATGGCTCTAGATAAGTCAACACATGACTGTAATATACTGGAGCTCCAATCCTTCGCAGTCACACAACTCTAATCATAAGCCAACACATGGCTATAATTTACTCGCCATAGCGATTATCATCACGTACATGAGTAATCCCCGTTTGAGTGACATTTAATTACAAAGAATAATCAAACAAATAGCACAACGGCGTCCCATACCACCGCGTGTTATTCGAATAATCATTCAATGCTCATAAACTACACTTGATCCACACTAGGTATTTTTATATAACAAGTCCGATGAATAAGTAGAAAAGCATTACCAAAAGTCCCATACCAAACGGTATCACTAATCCGTTTATTCAAGTTCCTCATTACACAGAAATAATAAAATATCTCACACATGTAAATGTTACAATAATAACCATACCACGGAATCATACAGAAGGTTGTTATTATTGTATCATATCAAAACAATAATCAAATCACTATCAATGGTGAATCATTCAAATGATTCAATTCATTATATAAAAAAAGAATTCAGAAAAATAAATAAAAAGAATTATTCAACAAACAAATCAATATTTAATAATAAATTATTCACAACATATAATCTTATATAATCCCATATAACAACAAATACTTAGAAATGGATACTAAATATATTCTAGAACTAATCAATAGTTATTCGATCATAGATATATTACAACCTATATTCAAAAGTGTAATAAAAGTTTTCTGTAAAAAAATATAATATAATATTAGTTGGTATTAAAATTACATTCAAAAATATGTATTTATATATATTCTAGAATTAATCAATAGTTATTCAATCACAGATATATTACAATCTATATTCAAAAGTGTAATAAAAGTTTTCTGTAACAAAATGTAATATAATATTAGTTGGTATCAAAATAACATTCGAAAATATATACTTAAACTTTCCTTGCTTATTTTTTTTATTTTACTTTTTATATATTTTCTTTTGGCTTTTTCTTCTTAGTGGGCTACTTGGCCCACTTAGTGTTGCGAGTGGAACAACAGTCCACTTGCCTAACACGTGTCCACCTGCACACTTGCCTAACACGTGTCCACCTACGTTTGTAGGTGGACACATATGAATACATTCATATGTCTTGCTACTTTAAGTAGCAGCTTAGAGCCGCTACTTAAGTAGCTCACACATGTTGCAATGGTAGCATTGAGATGTTACTAAGTGGTAGTTAACAAACAAGAGAATACACTTAAGAAACACACACATAACCATGTATTCATGCTCACACATATACACACTATGTCCATAGTTTTTGCTTACATGGGATATCACACACGCATGCATCCATATTCAAACAAAGACCTGCTATACTTCTATTTACACTTTATGCCTATTAGAAAACACATGCACTGTAGAAAATATATATGTATACTTATAAGTTTACAATAGTGTGTGTATATATTTATTTAGTTTATTGTATTTTATATTTATAAATATGGATTCCAGTTAACTTATACGCAACTATCATTTGTATTTACTCACTTATTTTGGGTCTCCTTTTCTTATTATTCCAAGACTTAGAAAACACACAAAACTCACTAACTCAAACTTATATAAACACAACAACCTATATATTTGTATACTTTATCCTCTAGTGTTCACCTTAACCTATCCCAATCTGACAAACACACACACATATATGCTCAATCTCATACACACACCAACACACTACTATACATATACACATCAATGCAGAATATGTTGTACCACTCACGCATATAGAGGAGAAGCATGAATGAAATCCAGGCATTTACGCAAGCTCACATGACTACATATACAATCTTGCCCAAATGTGCACTCATTGCTACCCACTCCATCAATTTGAAATGCTAACTTAAACTAGTTAATAAAACATTAGTTAAATATACTTGTTCCTTGTCTTCTTGTTATTATACAATCTATAGCCATCTTACTTAGCACTTTATACATAAAGCATGTTATAAAAATCAAAGAAGATGCCTAAAACTTGAATCAAGACAATTCAAGAAAGTCGCTAAATACTAAAACCACAATTAATGTTCATTAAAGTTCCATATTAACTAAAAAATTATATACACATGAATTGATATAAACAAGATTAGTATATTGACGGCACAATTGATGTTACTGATTTATTAGACTAGTACAACATGCACAAACTCGTCACACATATATGATACAAACGTACATGAAGCATCCAAGCACTTGCCAACCGATCTCCTCTATAGGTCGACCGGTCGATGGTGATGTTTGCATAAGGCAATCACCTATTAATGGCGATTATTACTTATATCTTAATCGTTTGGTTCCTAGCTTTTTGGGTAAAACTAATTCACTCATATACAGATCAAATCACAAAGATATATCATTATTTATGAGATTGGGACGTAGATGTATGAGTGATCACTCACCTGTAGATTACATTTCCTCCTTCCTCCTTGTGATTGCATGCGCTCCTAAAAACCATTGTTCCTTCCATACACAAGCATGAATTGACGTCGAGAAGCACAAAGTTGAATTTGAGAATTTATAAATTTATTTTGGAATTTAATTTAATTTATTATATTGTAGGATTTAAGAATGAAATCGATTTTCCAAAGTCAAAAATAGAAAACGTATGGGTGAGATTTATAAATGAAGTAAAAACATCAGGAATTGGAAAAGTCTAGAGATGGAATAATCTAGATATCAAAGTTTAGGTTTGGGTGGAGAAAGTTGGGCTTGGGTTTGAGATATTGGGTTTTTGGGCTGTAAATAAGTAAATGAATATATATGTATCTCTTTCTTTCTTTAATTTATAAAAAAATTTATACATGTATAATTCTAAAATCATTTCTTTCATGTGATTGCTTCTAAATATTACAACTTTGTTTATTTTACAACATTATAAAATTTTCTAGAATTCATTAAGTTCAAATTCTCAAATGTCCATATTTTAAACCCAATAATAAATACTTTTCAAATTACTTAATTTCATAATTCTTAAGACAATTATTATACTTAAACCATTTAATTGCGTTACTAATTACTTTGTAATAGTTTTCGATATTCTAAAATAAATTCAAACTTTTTACTCTAAATTTCCAGAAACCCACTAGAAAATTAATTAAATATTCATTATTAATCCCTCGAAAAACCGGGTAATTACATAAGATGTTGTTTAACATCTTATTTCCTGGTGGAATTGTAGCCCCTCATGTTCCACACTAATAGCGACATTATTTGGTTGGATTGCTCCTAGCATCCGAACTGCATGGAAAAGTTGAGCTCTTCTATACATAATAGTCTTATATATATTACATTACTTATATCTTATTTAATTAATAAACATTTTAATTAATATTATGTTATTCAATTAAACATTTTGATTGAATATCTATACCATAATATTTATGGTTATACCGATACACACACACATACATGCATAGATAGAGAGATATATATATATATATACATATATATATATATATATTTGTGTATGTGTGTATGTATGTATTTTATTATTTGTTAATTAACTTTTAATTAACTTATTTAATTAGACAAGTTAATTAAATATTAATTTCAAAAACTTCTTATGTATATACATGTATACTTACATCATCTTAAATAATTCAAGATAATGTGACATACATACATACATACATACATACATACATATATATTATATGTATATACTTTAATAAATTAACTATTTAATTTATTAATCTTATTAATAAATAATAAAATTTTTGAAATATATTTATTATATTTTCAAAGCTCTTTTGAGAACTATATTATAACGTTTATAATATACATTGTTTTCAAAGCCAACTTCGAAAATCATATTATAACATTTATAATGTAATTCTTATTTTAAATTTAAAATCTTATTTTAATTTCAAAAAAAATTGAAATCACATTATAACATTCATAATGTATTTCTTATTTTAAATTTATCTTTTAAATTTAAAATTTCATTTTTAATTTTCAAAAATATTAGAAAATTAGCCCAAGACCCAATTCAAATTAGGTCTTTTCTATCAGGGGCAACCTTTGGGTTCATTTCACTTTTCAGGCCAAGCTAGTAGCCAAGTGGGGCAGGGTACTTGATTACCCAAACCCAAACCCAAGCCTAGACAATACTTTTCTTAACACCCTACTAAATTGGTTAGCCCTAACATGACTAATTTAGACTACAGACTATTTGGCTCTAATACCATTACAGGAGCCGAACTAGTTGGAAGTGGGGAAAATAAATACATTTCAAAAAAAATATCCAATTTTTGATCTATTGGACCTATGAAGTCTAAATAAGTATAAATATAACATAATGAAGTTTAACTATTTATATAATTTGGTTAAAATGAAGTTTGAATTTAAATTTAAATTTAAATTTGTATGTATTATAATAAATATATCAAATACATTCATATGTGTGAAGTAGAAGTGAAGCATATAAGCGGTGTATATTTGTGTAGCTAGCCATGTAAAAATTTCTGAGAAAGAAACCTTTTGTTTCTTTCTCTTAACATGTATAATTAATTAAGGGAAGATGAAAGTAAAAATGTGGAGAGAGAAACCTTTCATTTCTTTCTTCCCTTAATTAGATTAAATGACATATTAAATGGCATTTACAACTGAATTTACACATACCTTTGTTGTCCAAGTTTTTGACTACAAGTTTCCCTATATGATAAGTTTCGAAAACAAGAATTAACAGTTATAACAATGGTTTCAATTAAGGAGTTAGAAAATAAATTTTACAGTTTAACACAAAAGTCTATTCTGATTTAAGTTAAAATAACATAACTCATGTATATCTATATGTATAAATAATTCCAGTTAGGTATTAAATTTAAAATAACACACACACACACACACACACACATATATATATATATATGTATGTATATATATGCACACACAAAGTTTGCAATTTATGTAACATATATGTTGAAATTTAATGCTAACAAATTTAATTCAATCTTTTAACTTAGGTAGGAAATAAAAGTCTATAACTTTACATAAAAGACCATTTATGAATTCTAGAACAAAAGGAAACTTTTAGTTTTATGAATATGACAACCAAAGGAAATCATTTTCTAGAAAGTAACCATTTAACATTGGAAATCAATTTTCAATATATTTTTAAACAACCAACAAATATAGTTTATTTATGTTTATGTATACAAATGTTACAAAATTATATATACAATATAATAAAATAGTTTTACAATTATTTTTAGTTCCAAAAAAAATGACAAAAGTAATTGGAAAACTTAGGTATATATAAATTCATTATAAGAGAATTTAGATTTAACTATACAAAAATATGGACAAACAATAAAATGAGATGAAGGATTTGAAACATGTCAATCATAATAAACATATAATCATATGTAAAACAAGGGGAGATCTAAATTAAATCTACATGATGACCATATTATTACTTGAGATAGACAAAAATGGGGATCTGAGTTATATTACACGATGAACACACAAAATAGAGGAGATGTAACATGAGTAGAATCTAAGCCATCTAAACATGATGAGTATACAATTAAATAAAATTAGAATTAGCTTAAAATAAATCCAATGATTTTCACCTTGAACGATGAATAAAACCCTGATTCGCTTAAATCAGCCCCTGGATTTTACAAGGGTCTAGAGATAAGAACCACCTTGAATTTATTTGTTTTAGGGAATTTTTTGTGGCTTGGAAGCCATGAAATTTCAAACAAAATAGAGAGGAAGATGGAAAGTGTAACGACCTATAAATTTTAACGATTTTAATAATGTAATTAACTAAATTTTTCATGAAATTAAACAATTAAATTTAGAAATGAAAATTTGATATTTGGTATGCGCCTATGGAAGCATAGCAAATGATAGATTTTCATTTGAAAATATGGAAGTTTATTCAGTTGTGAAATTTCAATTTTAAATTTAAAATCAGTTGAAATTTTGTGGAAATAAAATATTTGAAATCTAAATATATTTACATAATAAAAATGTAAATCATTTTCTAAGAGTGACGTCATATTTTGTTTCGCAAAATTTGGACCACTCTAGCCCCGTTTATCTTAATTTCAGCGTTTTAGCAGCATTTTCGGCAGCGAAATATCGAGTTTTGATAGACGGGTCGTGCCAATCATATCCGTGTACCATTCTGTTCGTCTCGTCGTGCTGATCCCTACAGTATATTCATTTGCGTGTTTCGGTGTCCGGTATGTGGCTAAATCGGCGAAACGATTAGCCGTATCGATTCCGCATTTTAGCCTTTTGAGTTCTGTGTCTTTTCATTGTCCTCCATAAAAGTTAATAGCTACTAGATATTAATAATTCCCTGAATGTGACTATTGGCTTTTACTATTCCTAACTTTTCAATTTATTCGTTGATTGGTTTCCCAAGGGTTCATTTCTCCTCCTCTCATTCTTTTGCATTCCTCCCTTTCTTCTGTTCTGTAATTTCTGTAAAAAAAAGAAATTTTATTTATAAAAGTTTATAAATATAACAGAGAATCTCATTCGTCTTCTCCCTGTTGCCAACTTCTTATTTGCCGAACCACCCGTCTCCTATAACCCAATCGGCCAAGCCTCTTCACCAATGAAAACTCACCACTATCTGATTCCCTTCCGCCCACACACGCAGCAACGATGAACCATCCTCCCATGATCTCCATTGCTGTAGCCCACCCTTACACCTTGCCGACTCCAGCACGCCGAAGCCATCTCCGCCTCACTGTTGACGGTAGACCGCCGTCTCCAGCAAAACCCTCCACCACAACTTTCCCTTCCAACCTTCAGCCCCGAACGACTGCTTCCACCACCACACAGCAAACTCGATCACCACACATCCACCTTCCATCACGTGACAACTACCTTTTTCCGTCTCCGCCTTCTTCTAACACTGTAACAACCCGCAAATTCGTAGCAATTAATTATCGCCATTAGGTGATTAAATCGTTCGTAAAGTTTTATTGAAATCAATTTGAAATTCTTTTATAAACATGGTTAAAAGTATTTGGGCTTTAAATAAATATACTTTTTTTTATTTTATAATGGCCCATTTGTTTTGATGAAGAGATGATACCAGTACCATTCTTTATCTGGCATTCACTCGAACCCGTTCCCCCTTTATCATTTTTTCAGAACCCTAAAATCAAATGGAGAGAGGGAAATAAAAATGGCGTCCATGATTTCTTTTCTTCGTTCGCTCGTCTCTGTGATGCTTGGCCGCCTCCATTGAGTCGTGCTCGTCGCCGCTTCGAAGCAAGGTGAGCTGCTCACATCTAATTCACTCGAACTTTGTGATTTTCGTTCGTTTTCTGTTAGTGGTTAGCTTGGCTTCGCCTTCACTGTTTGATTATTTTTGACTCGTTCCATTTTTGGATACCATTATGTCGATTTCTTTTTGCTGTTTGATTTTGTGACTTGCTCACTTCAGCCTGGTCACTGATTCGACCTGTGAATTGTTGCCTTGATTTTCTTTTTACTGGTTATCCAGTATTACATTCTCAGTAATCTTGTTTTTGCGACTTATGCCATCTGACCTTGATTTGAACCCGGCTTCGATTTTGATTGTGAACTGCATATTACTTTACTTGAGTTCGTCTCTGGCCGGTTGTGTTCGTCCTTGACTTCTGTTTCAACTAGAAATTGCTACTGTGTTTTAGAACAGCAACTCGACATCGAGTCTGTTCAAATACTTACGGCTTGATTGGCATTTTGGGATAATGTAGACTTGATTTGGTTCGAACTTGCTGAATGCCATTAGTTGTAACTGTTATATGACTTTTTCCAGTTGATAATTTGTGATAATATTTTTACTTGCTTTAAACTGCTTGACTATCTAGATGCGACTTCATATGTGTGCATATATACAATCGTATGTGTGTATGCATGCATCGTCGAGTCAACACTTACAGCTTTTCCTGTATTTTGATATTGAGTCTCTGTCTTGACTGTCTTGTTCAAAACTGATACATTCATCTTTTGTATTGTATTCATTGTATAGCTGATGGACCCTTTGTTATGTAGGCGACATTTGTTTGTGGTCCCTGATCACTGTCTATTGTTGCCCGTAGCATTCATGCTTCATTGTGTAGTTCTTTTGCCATTCACGTGTACATGTTTGATCAGTTGCTAGTGTACTTGATAGTGATTTTTGTGAGTCACTTGAACCTGTAGCCTTCACTGTTGTGCTTCACTGCTTCCCTCTGTTCGTCACTTGAACTTGTTCAGTTGTGTCTGCACTTGTATCTCTTGTGCACTTCGACTCTCTTGTGCCTTTTTGAACTAGTGCACTTGACCATGTGCCTGTAGTCTTGGTTTTACAGCTTGACCATTTTGTACTTCTCTAATTTTCGTTGCCTGCACTTATATGCTTCATCATTATTTGCCATATTGGCTTCACTGCATCTCCATGTGCCTGTGGTACTCGCAGCGTAGTTGTTGCAGTGTTATCATATTCACTGATGGCATTTGGATTGTATTTGAGTTGTCACTGTTGCCTTGAATTGTTGCCATGAGGTTCACGTGCATTTTCTATTTAAGTTGCAAGCTCCTGTTCCTTGTAGTTGTTATTGAGGCATGTGCAGTTTCATTTTGGTCTCTTTGTCTCTGACGTTGAGGCCATTCATACATGTTGAGTCATGTTTGCCCTTTCTTGTTACTGTCTTTAGTTGTTCATGTTCCTATGCTTGTTGAAGCTTATGTTGTAGCTTCACTCGTATCTCTTGTGATATCTTTTGAATCTGTTTACTTTCTGACCAATCTGGGTTAGATATTTTGATTTTTTCGACGTATTAATTACTGTTAATACTCGGAGTTGTGGTGACTTTATATTCTGTTGTGGCGAGGCAGTGCACGCGTGCGTGCACTGCAGCCACACCGAATTGACAGATTTTAATCGATATCTCTTTTGTTCTTGATTCATCGACCTGTTGCGTAATTCGTAGGCTGTATTGGCGAGGCAGTACACGTTAGCGTGTACTGCAGCCAATTAGCATTGATGTTTTTAAATTGACATTTCAATTGCTTAAACTGCTTTGGATTTCTGTTTTGTGGATTAACACTGTTTAGTGTTATATCTGCCGTTATCCAATTCTCGTATCGAGAGTTGGATATACGAGATTTCTGTGACTGTCATCTATATTGAGATGGATTATTATTGCTTCTATGCGCTAATAACTGAGTTTGAATTAGACTGATCCGGGTATTATTTTCTTTTGAATGTAATACTCGGGTCAGACCGAGTATTTACAGGCTGTAGATTTTTAGCTTTGGGTTGCTGCTAGAGCTATGAAGACTTTTTATATCATTTGAAGTGGTCTTCGTCTTGTTGTAGTAGTCAGTGTGTCTGTTTTAAGATGATAATGTATTCATGTATATTAGTCGATAATGTACTTGTATATATAACTTCTTGAGTCGACAGTTGTAGTTGTATCATTTGTATTGTGTCAAATGTATTGTAACTGATATCAGTTATTATATATATGAGACTTTTCGTTCCATCTTTATTCCGCATTTATGTTATCTGTGTTATTTTTATATCTATTGTCCTAAACTATTATAGCCACTGTGTAGTAGCTTTGAGTTTGTATCAGTATGTCGGGTTTCCTCTAAAAATGAAATGCAATGTTTTATTATCTGACATATCGGTGCTCGCACAAGGCAATTACATAGATGGTCGCTCCTCAACAGCCTTATTCTCCGTGCTAGTTGACAGCACTACACCGTAGTGTTCTTGGCTAGCGTGGGTATAGAGGTGGGGCGTCACAGCTTGGTATCAGAGCCTGGGGTTTAGGACAATTATAAAACATAACTTAGATGGAGCATGTGTTACAACTATTTGTCGATGTTTTATCTCTCATCTTTACATATGATTATTTTTGACTGTTAGGTATGAATTCCTAACGCTTATTCTTGTGTTTTCGACTTTGAATTGATTTAGCCGATGTTGATTTTGTTTTAATTTGGCAAATTAAAGCCATTTTGACTTTTGGACTTTGTTCCACTTTTGTTCTATGCTATGAGTGTCATTGTGTACCTGTTACACTGTGATGAAAAATAGCTGGACCAGTTGCAAATTGAGTGATTTTGATTTCTCATTCACATCTAGTTTGAATCTCAGCGATTTTGAACTTGATATTTTGTGTTTTCCTCATCTTGAATTCCATTCGACTTCGGTCACTTTGTTTTTGAGAAATTGCTAATTTCTTGATTTTCAAGACTCTGATTTTGTTTGCCGTTGGTTTCCTAATTTGATCGATTCTTGATCATTTCTCGGATTTGTTGCTATCATTTATTAGCAACTTTGATGACATTTTCTTCGGGATTTTTGTGAACATACTTTCTGATGGATTCAGTATCGATTTCTTTGGATTCCATTCACATCTTTGTATGTGAATTCTTGTGATTGATTGTTTCTACAATCATTTTTGTGATTTGTCACTTTAAAAATATAAAGGTTTTCTATACTAATAGTAAATATTAAAATCCTTTTCTCCAAACAATTTCAAAACTATTTTACTACAAATCTCTTTTCCTAAATCATTTTCCAATCTATTAGTATATACAAGCCTTTATTTCACTCGTATGCGAAATTGAATTAAACGGCCCAGTAAAACAAGTGGTATGAAACGCTTGCGTTTACTTCGTCGGTTAACTCCTGGACTTGTTCGATTGAACCCTTTGTGACAATTTTCTAGTGAAGATTTACAGTTTGTTCGTAAATATTTGAGTTAAGCTAGTGGTTATGGGACATGAAGCTAAACTCTTATATTCACTAACTTAATGTAATTGACACTTCTTAATGTTCATGACGATCATTTTTATGATTTAGACTAGGCCTCATCGGTGTGATTTCGTCTCACACATATCTCTTGGGCTTTGAGGATTGTCTGGATACTCTTTGTGTGATTTCGTCTCACACATATTTCTTTGTCTGCGTGGGAGACTATACCCCGTTTATATGATGTTTCGCCATCACATATGTAGGGTAGCACCCTACGGTCTTCGGGCCATTCCTGTGTGATACGCGTAGGTGAGTTTTCATGCTCCCATTCATGTGTTAGGCCATTTCCCCTTTTTTATAATTTAGACTAGCGATTGTGCGAAGTCTCTTTGTCTGCGTGGGAGACTATACCCCGTTTATGTGATGTTTCGCCATCACATATCTTGGGTAGCACCCTACGGTCTTCGGGCCATTCCTGTGTGAAAATTTAATGGATAGCTTCAATGAGATAGCTTCTCATTCATGTGTTTACGCGTAGGTGAGTTTTCATGCTCCCATTCATGTGTTAGGCCTCCCCCCTTTTTTATGTGTTTTCTGGATTTCTGATGATGATTTCTGGAATTTTGTGCTTCACCAATTTTCATGATTTTCATTGATATGATATCAGTTTTTGTGCATTGGTGAATTCATGTGTTATTGACTTGTTATGAATACAAGTTTAGGGTATGATATCCCTTTCTATCTTTGAGAAGATTCTTGTGACATTTTTGATGAATGAAAATTCATTTGGTATTATATTTTGATGCCAGTTATTTTGATGAGATTTTGACGTGTTAACTTCGGTAACCGTCAATTTTGAAATGGATTTACAAGCGGTTCTCCCGCAACACTGATATTGCTAATTTAATCACGTGTTTTCAAAATTCTTTATTTAAAAAAAAAGTTGTTTCAAAAATATAAATTAAAATTGTTTTCAAAATTTTTACATTTTACAATTTTCAAAAGAACGAGGAAGCGATTTAAACGTTTCAGCAAAATCGAGGACTATGACCCCTTTCTTTTACTGATTCGCTTAATTCCGGACTTGTCCGTTTGAGAATGTGAAATGTTATTTTTAAAACACACAATCTTGCACTTTCAAGGAAACGATAAAGAGATTTAAATGATTTAGCAAAAGTAAGGAGTATGGAACCATACTTTTACTGCTTCGGTTAATTCCGGACTCGTTAATTGAATATTTATGACTTCTGATTATCGTTTTTGATAATCAGATGTTTGTGTTTCTGATTTTCGTTTTTGATAATCAGATATTTGTGAAATTTGATTATCGTTTGAGATAATTAAATATTTTTCGATTTGATTAATCGAATGTTTGTGTTTCTGATTATCGTTTTTGATAATCAGATATTTGTGAAATTTGATTATCGTTTGAGATAATTAAATATTTTTTCGATTTGATTAATCGAATATTTGTGTTTCTGATTATCGTTTTTGATAATCAGATATTTGTGAAATTTGATTATCGTTTGAGATAATTAAATATTTTTTTGATTTGATTAATCGACTATTTGGGTTTCTGATTATCGTTTTTGATAATCAGATATTTGTGAAATTTGATTATCGTTTGCGATAATTAAATATTTTTCGATTTGATTAATCGAATGTTTGTGTTTCTGATTATCATTTTTGATAATCAGATATTTGTGAAATTTGATTATCGTTTGGGATAATTAAATATTTTTCGATTTGATTAATCGAATGTTTGTGTTTCTGATTATTGTTTTTGATAATCAGATATTTGTGAAATTTGATTATCGTTTGAGATAATTAAATATTTTTCGATTTGATTAATCGAATGGTTGTGTTTCTAATTATCGTTTTTGATAATCAGATATTTGTGAAGTTTGATTATCGTTTGAGATAATTAAATATTTTTCGATTTGATTAATCGAATGGTTGTGTTTCTGATTATCGTTTTTGATAATTAGATATTTGTGAAATTTGATTATCGTTTGAGATAATTAAATATTTTTCGATTTGATTAATCGAATGTTTGTGTTTCTGATTATCGTTTTTGATAATCAGATATTTGTGAAATTTGATTATCGTTTGAGATAATTAAATATTTTTCGATTTGATTAACCGAATGTTTGTGTTTCTGATTATCGTTTTTGATAATCAGATATTTGTGAAATTTGATTATCGTTTGAGATAATTAAATATTTTTCGATTTGATTAATCAAACGTTTGTGTTTCTGATTATCGTTTTTGATAATCAGATATTTGTGAAATTTGATTATCATTTTTGATAGTTAAACCTATTTGCGATTTGAAAATTCGATTATCGTTTGTGATGATTGAATATTTGCGATTTTGAGATTTGAGATTCGTTTTTTTTCTCTGGCGATTCAGGTGAGTATTTGATTTACTCACATTCAATTCGTGCAGTGCGCGATTTCTGCTCTGATTTTCCTTTTCTTTTAAATGCTGGAACTCGATTGATTCTTGCTTTTGATAGTCGTTTGATTTTGATTCCTTGATCCCCTCGATGTTGATTCTTTTGATTTGAAGCAATCGAACCTTTTGATTTTTATCTGATACTTCCATAATTCTTATGCTTCCCTGTTGGCATTTGCTTTGCTTATGCATTCGACATTTCCATGCTCTTTTGGTTGTTACCTTTTGTCCATTTATTTCTTATGATTGCGAGGACGCAATTTCTTTAAGGAGGGGAGTCTGTAACAACCCGCAAATTCGTAGCAATTAATTATCGCCATTAGGTGATTAAATCGTTCGTAAATTTTTATTGAAATCAATTTGAAATTCTTTTATAAACATGGTTAAAAGTATTTGGGCTTTAAATAAATATACTTTTTTTTATTTTATAATGGCCCATTTGTTTTGATGAAGAGATGATACCAGTACCATTCTTTATCTGGCATTCACTCGAACCCGTTCCCCCTTTATCATTTTTCAGAACCCTAAAATCAAATGGAGAGAGGGAAATAAAAATGGCGTCCACGATTTCTTTTCTTCGTTCGCTCGTCTCTGTGATGCTTGGCCGCCTCCATTGAGTCGTGCTCGTCGCCGCTTCAAAGCAAGGTGAGCTGCTCACATCTAATTCACTCGAACTTTGTGATTTTCGTTCGTTTTCTGTTAGTGGTTAGCTTGGCTTCGCCTTCACTGTTTGATTATTTTTGACTCGTTCCATTTTTGGATACCATTACGTCGATTTCTTTTTGCTGTTTGATTTTGTGACTTGCTCACTTCAGCCTGGTCACTGATTCGACCTGTGAATTGTTGCCTTGATTTTCTTTTTACTAGTTATCTAGTATTACACTCTCAGTAATCTTGTTTTTGTGACTTATGCCATCTGACCTTGATTTGAACCCGGCTTCGATTTTGATTGTGAACTGCATATTACTTTACTTGAGTTCGTCTCTGGCCGGTTGTGTTTGTCCTTGACTTCTGTTTCAACTAGAAATTGCTACTGTGTTTTAGAACAGCAACTCGACATCGAGTCTGTTCAAATACTTACGGCTTGATTGGCATTTTGGGATAATGTAGACTTGATTTGGTTCGAACTTGCTGAATGCCATTAGTTGTAACTGTTATATGACTTTTTCCAGTTGATAATTTGTGATAATATTTTTACTTGCTTTAAACTGCTTGACTATCTAGATGCGACTTCATATGTGTGCATATATACAATCGTATGTGTGTATGCATGCATCGTCGAGTCAACACTTACAGTTTTTCCTGTATTTTGATATTGAGTCTCTGTCTTGACTGTCTTGTTCAAAACTGATACATTCATCTTTTGTATTGTATTCATTGTATAGCTGATGGACCCTTTGTTATGTAGGCGACATTTGTTTGTGGTCCCTGATCACTGTCTATTGTTGCCAGTAGCATTCATGCTTCATTGTGTAGTTCTTTTGCCATTCACGTGTACATGTTTGATCAGCTGCTAGTGTACTTGATAGTGATTTTTGTGAGTCACTTGAACCTGTAGCCTTCACTGTTGTGCTTCACTGCTTCCCTCTGTTCGTCACTTGAACTTGTTCAGTTGTGTCTGCACTTGTATCTCTTGTGCACTTCGACTCTCTTGTGCCTTTTTGAACTAGTGCACTTGACCATGTGCCTGTAGTCTTGGTTTTACAGCTTGACCATTTTGTACTTCTCTAATTTTCTTTGCCTGCACTTATATGCTTCATCATTATTTGCCATATTGGCTTCACTGCATCTCCATGTGCCTATGGTACTCGCAGCGTAGTTGTTGCAGTGTTATCATATTCACTGATGGCATTTGGATTGTATTTGAGTTGTCACTGTTGCCTTGAATTGTTGCCATGAGGTTCACGTGCATTTTCTATTTAAGTTGCAAGCTCCTGTTCCTTGTAGTTGTTATTGAGGCATGTGCAGTTTCATTTTGGTCTCTCTGTCTCTGACGTTGAGGCCATTCATACATGTTGAGTCATGTCTGCCCTTTCTTGTTACTATCTTTAGCTGTTCATGTTCCTATGCTTGTTGAAGCTTATGTTGTAGCTTCACTCGTATCTCTTGTGATATCTTTTGAGTCTGTTTACTTTCTGACCAATCTGGGTTAGATATTTTGATTTTTTTCGACGTATTAATTACTGTTAATACTCGGAGTTGTGGTGACTTTATATTCTGTTGTGGCGAGGCAGTGCACGCGTGCGTGCACTGCAGCCACACCGAATTGACAGATTTTAATCGATATCTCTTTTGTTCTTGATTCATCGACCTGTTGCGTAATTCGTAGGCTGTATTGGCGAGGCAGTACACGTTAGCGTGTACTGCAGCCAATTAGCATTGATGTTTTTAAATTGACATTTCAATTGCTTAAACTGCTTTGGATTTCTGTTTTGTGGATTAACACTGTTTAGTGTTATATCTGCCGTTATCCAATTCTCGTATCGAGAGTTGGATATACGAGATTTCTGTGACTGTCATCTATATTGAGATGGATTATTATTGCTTCTATGCGCTAATAACTGAGTTTGAATTAGACTGATCCGGGTATTATTTTCTTTTGAATGTAATACTCGGGTCAGACCGAGTATTTACAGGCTGTAGATTTTTAGCTTTGGGTTGCTGCTAGAGCTATGAAGACTTTTTATATCATTTGAAGTGGTCTTCGTCTTGTTGTAGTAGTCAGTGTGTCTGTTTTAAGATGATAATGTATTCATGTATATTAGTCGATAATGTACTTGTATATATAACTTCTTGAGTCGACAGTTGTAGTTGTATCATTTGTATTGTGTCAAATGTATTGTAACTGATATCAGTTATTATATATATGAGACTTTTCGTTCCATCTTTATTCCGCATTTATGTTATCTGTGTTATTTTTATATCTATTGTCCTAAACTATTATAGCCACTGTGTAGTAGCTTTGAGTTTGTATCAGTATGTCGGGTTTCCTCTAAAAATGAAATGCAATGTTTTATTATCTGACATATCGGTGCTCGCACAAGGCAATTACATAGATGGTCGCTCCTCAACAGCCTTATTCTCCGTGCTAGTTGACAGCACTACACCGTAGTGTTCTTGGCTAGCGTGGGTATAGAGGTGGGGCGTCACAAACACCATCCGCTCACCTCCGGCGGTCCACTTCTCTCCACGCATAGCCACCTTTTCCTGCCTTGCTTCTTTTCCCCTCCCACAGCCAGCATACGCCATGGCAGCCTCCACCACCCACTCACCACGCACAGTTCGCCCATGCAACATCTTGCCACATGCCTGCACCTTCCCTACAACATCCGACAGCCTGCAGATCCGCGGCAGCCACCTCATCATCCCTTCGACCACGACTTTCCATTGTAGACTACTTCCTCCAACATCAAACACCACACCATAGGCCATTCCCCGCCTTGCAACAAACACTCTATAACCTACCTGATAGCTACCAAACACTAAGCATCCCATCCATCTCAAACCCGAACCCATCACCCGGTTTCTCTTATGCAGCCATCATCCTTGCTTGATGAAAAAAAAAGTGCTACGTACTTCATTTTGCATGCTCAGACCTTGTCTCCTGGGAAGGATATATATATATATATATATAGAAGAATATCGATTTTTAAGAAATATTGATATTTAAAATATAAAATATAGATATTTGATTTTATTAGATGTTTTAAGAAAAATGATTTTTGAAATATAATATATAAATATTTTATTTTGATATGTGTTTTAAATTGAATATTGATTTAAAAAAATATATAATATAAAGATTTTATTTTAAATATATGAGTAATTTTTAGGTTTTTTAAAATTATATATAGCTTTCATCGAACTCAAGTCCAATCACCTTGATTTGCTTTGGAATCTTCGTTTGGATCGATAGCGCTTGTAGAAGCTTGAGATTTCAATTCATAGCTTATTGTGTTATCTATCTTCTCTAGCCTTGAAAGGTAAGTGATCACTCACGATTAACATTCTTATGTTTAGTAAATTGTTTTCACATGATATGATGTTTTAAATATTTGAATTAATTAGTAATTTGATTCGTTGAATATGATATGTTATTATTTTAAATTGTTAATTGCCATATGACACCAATAACATGCTGTATACATATATATTATTTAATTGTTAATTATGATATATGCTCATCAATGATATGTTATGCTATTTTATATTGTTATCATATTATTCTCACACTACAAGTTCCATGTTAGTTAGAAATCCCTATGGGTTGAAATGAAACATACCCGAACGATATTGTAGATTAGGGAAAATCGTTATGGGTTGAAATGATAAACCCAAGCGATTTTATTGATTTTTGAAATTTTGGGATTGCGGGTTGAAATGATAAATACCCATAAATATTAAATTATTGCGGATTGAAATGATAAATATCCGTATCACTTGACCATTGGATAGAAAATTATATACGGACACCGTTCATCTAGTTTTGGAAAATGATTTCCAAAGTTTTGAAAGGAAATGTATAGGTTTTTAATAAATATTGATTTTTTTAAAATATAATATAAATATTTTATTTTAGTACGTGTAAAATTTAGATTTTTAAATTATATGTTTGGAAAATTTGAAATTATAAGTTAAGTTATGAAAATTTAAATTTTAAGATTTTACTTATAAGTTTATTATTTTTAAATATATATAAGAAGATTTAAAATAGATTTAATAATAAGATTTAATTTAATAATAATTATTATAATAATATTTAATAAGAATTTAATTTAACTAATATATGTATGTAAAATATGTTTAAAGTATTTATTTAAATTTATATTAATATTTTGTAATAACTTTAATAAATTAAGGTTGGAAAGATAAATTAAAATTGATTTGCAATTTAATTTGTTAAGAATTGAATTTAAATAAGAATTGATTTGGACTTATTGATTTTGAGATTTAAAAGATATGATTTTTATAATACGATAACTGGATTTTTGATTAAAGATGATTAAATGAATATTTTCGAATTTAATTAAATTGAAATTGAATATTTAGTTTTGATTTAAATGTGTAATTTGAGATTTTATTTAAATGTTTAAAAAAGTGATTAGGTGAATATTTTAGAATTAAATATAAGTAAGGGTAGATATTAATTATTGATTTTTATTTATATTTGTAATTTGAGATTTTTATTTAAATGATATTAAAAATGATAAGTGAATATTCTCAAATTTAAATAAAATTAAGTTGAATTTTGAAATATAAATGAAATTTATCAAATTGAGTTATTGTAAATTGTTTGAATATTTAAACTTTGAAACCTATTGAATTTGAAGTGGTTTAAATTTGTTGTTCATACCTGGATTTGAAATCATTATAAATTAAAAATGGTTTTAATGAGAATTTGAATTGAACCTTTAACCCTTTTAATTGAAATTATTGAACGGAGATTGATTTAAATTGAATTTTGGAACTAAAGTTGATTTTAATTGATTTGTGAAATTGGAAGAAACAATTCTACTGTAAAACTATTTTAATATATAAACTATTTTAATATATAAACTATTTTTAATATATAAACTATTTTAATCTATAAACTATTTTAAATATAAGCTACTTTTAATGTATAGTTATTCCATTATATATAAATAATTTCAATATTTAAACTGTTTAAGTTGGAACTGTTATGATTTAGATTTAATGGATTTAAATGTGAATACTTTGATATGATGGTTTAATATATTTTATGGTTATGATTTTTGAGATGAATATGATTTCGAAAGTGAATATTATTTTGAAAGTGATATGATTTTGAAATGAGTATGATATTTTGATATGAAATATGAACTATTTGAAATGAAAATGACCACGGTTTGTAATAAGCGTTAGGTTGTTAAAGAGACCGGGATCGGATATTGTCATACTCCCTACCAATACCGAAAACCACTTTAACAACTGTGTACGTGGTGGAGAATCCAAAACGAAGTAGGATGGTTTGGCGACATCTATATGAGGTATGAACGCAGCCCTGACTCCAGCGAGTCAGCTTGATTTGGCTAAAACATGAGCTATACCGAGCCAAGTAGGGTCGCTCCCCCTATCGGGCACATTTCTTCGATACCATTCTATTACTTCATGATTTGATTGGGTGCAGCTTTGATATGGGAGTGTATCTCGAGGTGGGCGGTTGTAGCTGCTATGCGCGTGCCTTGTCACATGCCAGTTCGGGAGTGCAAACGGTAGAATTCTACCCTGGCATTGCCTCGCGTGCCTTGTCACATGCCTTATCGAGCCCATTACGAGTTTGGTTTGTACTGTACCTATGGAGTGCCCTCTGATAGCCCTCCAGTTTACGAAGGAATTACAGTACTGTATAGACTACGGGAATATATAAAAATGTGTTAATGGGGATATGGGTAACGCCTTAACGCTATTTTAATATTTTACTTCACTGTAGACATTATCTATGTAGCATATTGTACTATGTATGTAGATAGTTTAACAGATCCTTAAAGGATGGGAATCCCAAACACCCTTTAAGTTATATTTCATTTCATTTGGACATTTCACTTGAGTTGATTTACTTGCATAAGAATGTTAATCCTGACTCGAGTGTTTTCTGTTTTTCTTTATGCTCGGGTCAAACTGAGTGTCACAGCATTTGAGACTCACCTTTGGAGCTTGGAGCTTTGCTTGAAGATCTGTCTTTTATCTATTTAGCTTCAGTTATTTTAGTTGTTTCCAGTTGTTTATGTTCGGACTTGTTAGTTGTTTTTGTATTTGAGACTTCTTTGTACTTGGGATTTTCTATTGTATGTGTTTCAGAATCTAATGTTTTATAGTAGCTTCATGAACTACTATTTATCTATTCCGCTGCTTATTGTTATATTACTCTGTGTCTTTGATTCTGTGAATGATTTTTTACTCCATATGCTAAGTTTTACCTAAACCAGAGCTCTGATACCAACTATAACGGTCAACCGACGGTGGGGTAATGCCCACCGTATCATACATCGACATGTGTGTCTACTTTGGCACTCGGAGGTGCAGCATGATTAGGGGTTCTCACTTCTGGGTCTGGTAGCGAACGGATGACTCTTACTCCTACATGTCCCACGGGGTTGGTGCAGTCGAGAGGTCGGTCGTAAAAGCAGAACACAGGTACCGACGTATGCTATGGTGGGCGTTACCCCATTGTCGATTGACCGTTACAGTTGGTATCAGAGCTCTGGTTTAGACAAAACTTAGCATATCCAGTAAAAACTCATTAGAGATAGGGTAGTAATACCCTAGAATGAGTAAAATTAATTACGGAATCATCTTCGTTCGAGCTTGAAATTTTCGTTTGGATCCTCCTGGATTAGGATTTCTTTTGAATTTTGGAACTCTACCTTTATTCTAAAATCCATTCTTGTCTTGTCCTGTTCGTGTTCTTCCTGATACTGGAGCACCCCATAGCTTCATTTCTGTTGATCTTTGTTATAAATTTGAGCATATCTTACAACCTTAATTGACAACTTCATCCTATGTGTGACTTATCCCATCGGCAGTCCTGCCAACCTTGGTATGATTTGTAAAGGGGTGAAACTCCTTACAATAGGCGCCAATTCACCGGAGATTTCTTTCTCCTCGGTTTTGATGCTATTATCTCTTGTAAAGCCCGAACCGTTTCTTTTGTAGACGACCAGGGTAATTCTCTTGTGATCGAATGTCGAGTGCCCTAGGATTTTGCAGGCAGTTTTAACTTTTCGCTTGATTCTCAGCCTAGTGATCTTGACTCCACCCTGATAGTCAGGGATTATCCTGATGTTTTGGTGAAGTCACTTCTCTCCCTCCCAAGCGGGAAATTGAATTCCCATCGATCTTATTCCTGGAGCTCGACCTATTGTCCTTCCTTCCGGAGAATGGTTTCTATGAATGGTTAGTCATGCCCTTTGGGTTAACCAATGCTCATGCCTTCTTCGTCGATCTCATGAGTCGCGTTTTCCGCGATGTTCTCAACAAGTTTGTTCCCAATTTCATTGATGATATTCTCGTCTTTTCTAAGTCTCGGTTGACCCGGCTAAGGTCGCTGTGATTAATATAAGTCTATCCATCTTTCCTCTTTTGGAATTTAATTATCTTATCTTCCTATCGAGCTTATCTTCCTAGTTAGAATTCTCTTTGACTAGGGTCCCTCTAAATTTGAATCTCTATCCTTGTTCTAAAATCCATTCTTGAATCATCCTATGAGAGAGTGTATTTGTAATTGATATAAAAAAATGTTTTATATTGTGTTATTTGAGTTGTTAAGTCTGAATTTTCGGTTTCGATCGATTCATCTGGCCAATGCTATCGATAGAAATTCCAAAACACTTGAACAGAGCAAACTGACACAATATTGTTTTCGAAATTGGTAAATGAAATAATTTATGTATGATTATATTTTATATATAAAAGTATAATTTTCTGAAATTAGATAGTTAAATGAATTGATTGTTAGAAAGGATAATACTAGATTATCATTTATTATTTTGTCAACATTCCTAAACCATTAACTATTGTTGTATATTATAAGGAGATGGAATTTTAAAAAAACATGGTTTATAAATCTGATTTGCAAATGAAATGAATTTAAATTAAGGATTTGAGAATTAAATTTTCGGTGCTTTTCTAGAATTTAGTTTTCAGAGTTTTGGAAAAATATATTATTTGAAAGTATTTTCAAATAGAAACCGTTTACGAAGAATTTCAAAAGAAGTAAGTCAGTACTCTCCTTTTTTGTTACTGGAAAATAATTTCGGTAATGACTGCATCATCATCGTCATTCATTTCGAGTCTCAAAGTGGGGAGACCACTTAGTAGCTTTGCTACATTTTTGTTTTGGGAAAATGGATTTGGTTTGAATTTCTTTAGTATGATTTGTTGTACAATATATATATATATATATATATATATATATATATATGTATGTATGTATGTATGTATGTATATGTATATGTATATATTTATTTCAAAATGGTTTGAAGTGAAACCGGAAATTTAATTCCTAAGTTTTATGTTAAGTAATGGTTTTCAATTATTGAAATGAAGAATTTTTTTTGAATAATTGGAGTGTCTAAAATGAGAAATGGAATTGAAACACCTAGAAACAGTTGAACTAGGATATAATTAATTTGTATAATACTCAATTGCATTCTAAAACATATATAACTTACCTGAATATAAAAAAAGAAGTTAAACTGTTAATGTGAATATGTAATTGAAGGTTATACGAGAGAAAACTTAAGTAATAAAAATGTTCAAACTAATTTTTGCTTAATAGAAATGTTGTAAATAAAAGGTAAATTTGTATAGTGCTCAATTACACTCAGAAACATTAATAAAACTTACATGGGAAAAAGTTTGAATGTAATGAGAACATGTAATTGAATAGTATACAATATAAAATGTAAGTTATAAGATATCCAAAAATGAAATTTTGTTAAGGGAATTTTTAAATAAAAAATTTAGTGGTTATAATAAATGTTTATACACTTAATATATGTTGTAAGATATGTTAAGTGAAATAAATTGAATAATAAAAAGAGAATGCTATTTAAATAGATTTGATATGAATATAAATTAATTGAGGTGAGTTAATTGGAATGATAATAATAAATGGATGATAATAATTAGAATGAAATTTATATGGTTTTTAATTAATTGTTGTATTTGGTACTATGTTTTTTCGAATCCATCTTTCTTTCTGTTTATTTCTATTCTCCTATATCGTTCCTTTTTGGGGACGAAAAGTTTTGAGTGGGGGAGAGTGTAACGACCCGTAAATTTTAACGATTTTAATCATGTAATTAACTAAATTTTTCATGAAATTAAACAATTAAATTTAGAAATGAAAATTTGATATTTGGCATGCGTCTATGAAACATAGCAAATGGCAGATTTTCATTTGAAAATATGGAAGTTTATTCAGTTGTGAAATTTCAATTTTAAATTTAAAAATCAGTTGAAATTTTATGGAAATAAAATATTTTGAAATTTGAATATTTTTACATAATAAAAATGTAAATCATTCTCTGAGTATGACGACATATTTCGTTTCGCCAAATTTGGACAGCTCTAGCCCCGTTTATCTTAATTTCGGCATTTTAGCAGCATTTTCGGCAGTGAAATATCGAGTTTTGGTAGAAGGGGCATGTCACTCATATCTTTGTACCATTCTATTTGTCTCGTCATGCTGATCTCCACAGTATATTCATTTGAAATCGGCAAAACGATTAGCCATATCGGTTCCGCATTTGAGCCTTTTGAGTTCTGTGTCTTTTCATTGTCCTTCGTGAAAGTTAATAGCCACTAGATATTAATAATTCCCTGAATGTGACTATTGGCTTTTACTATTCCTAACTTTTCAATTTATTCGTTGATTGGTTTCCCAGGGGTTCATTTCTCCTCCTCTCATTCTTTTGCATTCCTCCCTTTCTTCTGTTCTGTCATTTCTATAAAAAAGAAAAAAAATTATAAAAGTTTATACATATAATAGAGAATCTCGTTTGTCTTCTCCCTATTGCCAACTTCTTATTTGCCGAACCACCCATCTCCTATAACCCAATCGGCCAAGCCTCATCACCAATGAAAACTCACCACTATCTGATTCCCTTCCGTCCACACACGCAGCAGCGATGAACCATCCTCCCCTGATCTCCATTGCTGCAGCCAACCCTTACACCTTGCCGACTCCAGCACGCCGAAGCCATCTCCACCTCACTGTCAACGGTAGACCTCCATCTCCAGCAAAACCCGCCACCACAACTTTCCTTTCCAACCTTCAGCCCTAACGACCGCTTCCACCACCACACAGCAAACTTGATCACCACACATCCACCTTCCATCACGTGACAACTACCTTTTCCCATCTCTGCCTTCTTCTAACACCATCTGCTAACCTCCGGCCTTCCACTTCTCTCCACGCACAACCACCTTTTCCTGCCTTGCTTCTTTTCCCCTCCCACAGCTAGAATACGCCACGATAGCCTCCACCACCAACTCACCCCGCACAGTTCGCCCTCGCAACAGCTTGCCACACGCCTGCACACCTTCCCCACAACAACCGACGGCCCACAGATCCGCGGCAGCCACCTCACCATTGCAGACTGCTTCCTCCAGCAACGAACACCACACCATCGGCCATTCCCCGCCTTGCAACACATGCTCCATAACCTACCTGACAGCTACCAACCCCCAAGCATCCTATCCATCTCAAACCCAAACCCATCACCCGGTTTCCCTTACGCAGCCATCATTCTTGCTCGATGAAAAAAAAACATGTGCTACTTCATTTTGCATGCTCATACCTTGTCTCCTAGGAAGGATATATATATATATATAAGAATACTGATTTTTAAGAAATATTAATATTTAAAATATAAAATATAGATATTTGATTTTATTAGATGTTTTAAGAAAACTGATTTTTGAAATATAATATATAAAGATTTTATTTTAATATGCATCTTAAATTAAATATTGGTTTTAAAATATGTATATAAACATTTTATTTTGATATGTGTTTTAAATTGAATATTAATTTAAAAAATATAATATAAAGATTTTATTTTAAATATATGAGTAAATTTTAGATTTTAAAAAATTATATATAGCTTTCACCGAACTCGAGTCCACCGTTGCTCTCATCGAACTCGAGTCCAATCACCCTGATTTTCTTTGGAATCTTCTTTTGGATCGGTAGCGCTTGTAGAAGCTCGAGATTCCGATTCATAACTTGTTGTGTTGTCTATCTGCTCTAGCCTCGAAATTTGAGCGATCACTCACGATTAACATTCGTATATTTAGTAAATTGATTTCACATGAAATGATGATTTAGATATTTGAATTGATTAGTAATTTGATTCGTTGAATAAGTTATGTTATTATTTTAAATTGTTAATTGCCATATGACACCAGTAGCATGTTGTATATATATTGTTATTTAATTGTTAATTATGATATATGCTCATCATTGATATGTTATGCTATTTTATATTGTTATCATATTATTCTCACATTGCAAGTTCCCTGTTAGTTAAAAATCCCTATGGGTTAAAATGATACATACCCATACGATATTGTAGATTAGGGAAAATCGTTATGGGTTGAAATGATACATACCCGTACGATATTATAGATTAGGGAAAATCGTTATGGGTTGAAATGATAAACCCAAGTGATTTTATTGATTTTTGAAATTTTGGGATTGTGGGTTGAAATGATATATATCCGTAAATATTAAATTATTGCGGATTGAAATGATAAATATCCGTATCACTTGACCATTGGATAGAAAATTATATACGGACACCGTTGGTCTATTTTTGGAAAATGATTTCCAAAGTTTTGAAAGGAAATATTTGGTTTTTAATAAATATTGATTTTTCAAAATATAATATAAATATTTTATTTTAATTTGTGTAAAATTTAGATTTTTAAATTATATGTTTGGAAATTTTGAAATTATAAGTTAAGTTATGAAAATATAAATTTTAAGATTTTACTTATAACTTTATTATTTATAATATATATAATAAGATTAAAATTTATTTAATAATAAGATTTAATTTAATAATAATTAATATAATAATATTTAATAAGAATTTAATTTATCTAATATACGTATGTAAAATATGTTTTAAGTATTTATTTAAATTTATATTAATATTTTGAAAATAGATTTTTTAATAACTTTGATAAATTAAGGTTGGAAAGATAAATTAAAATTGATTTGCAATTTAATTTGTTAAGAATTGAATTTAAATAAGAATTGATTTGGACTTATTGATTTTGAGATTTTAAAGATATGATTTTTATTATTTGATAATCGGATTTTTGATTAAAGACGATTAAATGAATATTTCGAATTTAATTAAATTGAAATTGAATATTTAGTTTTGATTTAATTATGTAATTTGAGATTTTATTTAAATGTTTATAAAAGTAATTAGGTGAATATTTTAGAATTAAATATAAGTAAAGTTAGATATTTAATTATTGATGTTTATTTAAATTTGTAATTTGAGATTTTTATTTAAATGATATTAAAAATGATAAGTGAGTATTCTCAAATTTAAATAAAATTAAGTTGAATTTTGAAATATAAATGAAATTTATCAAATTGAGTGTAAATTGTTTGAATATTTAAACTTTGAAACCTATTGAATTTGAAGTAGTTTAAATTTGTTGTTCAAACCTGGATTTGAAATTGTTATAACTAAAAAATGGTTTTAATGAGAATTTGAATTGAACCTTCAACCTTTTTAATTGAAACTGTCGAACGGAGATTGATTTAAATTGAATTTTGGAACTAAAGTTGATTTGAATTGTTTTGTGAAATGTGAAGAAACAATTCTAATGTGAAACTATTTTAATAAATAAACTATTTTAATTTATAAACTTTTTTTAATATATAAACTATTTTAAGCTATAGGCTATTTTAAATTTAAACTACTTTTAATGTATAATTATTCCAATATATATAAGTACTTCCAATATTTAATCTGTTTAAGTTGGAACTGTTATGATTTAGATTTAATGGATTTAAATGTGAATACTTTGATATGATGGTTTAATCTATTTTATGGTTATGATTTTTGAGATGAATATGATTTCGAAAGTGAATATGATTTTGAAATAAGTATGATATTTTGATATGAAATATGAACTATTTGAAATGAAAATGACCACGGTGTGTAATAAGCGTTTGGTTGTTAAAGACATCGGGATCGGATATTATCGTACATTATGCCAATACCGAAAACTACTTTAACAACCGTGTACGTCGTGGAGAATCCAGAAGGAAGTAGGATGGTTTGGCGATGTCTATACGAGGCATGAACGCAGCCCTGACTCCCGCGAGTCAGCTTGATGTGGCTAAAACAGGAGCTATACCGGGCCAAGTGGGTTTGCTCCCCCTATCGCCCACATTTTTTCGATACCATTCTATTACTTTGTGATTTGATTGAGTGCACCCTTGATTTGGGAGTGTGTCTCGAGGTGGGCGGTAGTAGCTGCTATGCATTACCACCAGTCCGGGAGTGCAAACGGTAGAATTCTACCCTGGCATTGCCTCGCGTGCCTTGTCACATGCCTTATCGAGCCCATTACGAGTTTGGTTTGTACCGTACCAATGGAGTGCCCTCTGATAGCCCTCCAGTTTACGGAGGAATTACGGTACTGTATAGACTACGGGAATATATAAAAATGCGTTAAAGGGGATATGGGTAACGCCTTAACGCTATTTTAATATTTTACTTTACTGTAGACATTATCCATGTAGCATATTGTACTATGTATGTAGATAGTTTAACGGATCCTTAAAGGATGGGAATCCCAAACACCCTTTAAGTTATATTTCATTTCATTTGGACATTTCACTTGAGTTGATTTACTTGCATAAGAATGTTAATCCTGACTCGAGTGTTTTCTATTTTTCTTTATGCTCGGGTCAAACTGAGTGTCACAGCATTTGAGACTCACCTTTGGAGCTTGGAGCTTTGCTTGAAGATCTGTCTTTTATTTATTCAGCTTCAGTTATTTCAGTTGTTTCCAGTTGTTTATGTTCGGACTTGTTAGTTGTTTTTGTATTTGAGACTTCTTTGTACTTGGGATTTTCTTTATGCTCAATAATAACAACTATTATTCAACTTTGTACTGCACTGGCTAGAGACTTTTGACTTGGAGTTGATGATACGAGCCCCATATAACTGAGTATATGAATTCTCTCTTGAATAGTGTTTCACTTCCATGCTTCCACTCGATCCAACTATAGTCGTTCGATGGACGTTGTACCATAGTTTAACTATAATTAAAGCGGTGTTTCCACATTAAAGTTTGAGAGTATTCTCAAGTCGAGTGAATTGTGTAAAATTATAACATCGATATTCTCAGTTTAACCTTAGTTATATTAGCCAATATAAAACTATCGAGCGAGTCATTCCATAGTTACCCAATAACTATCAGTACATAACCCCCTAGTTGCCTCTAGCAGTCATGAGTAACACACTTTCCAACATTTGGAAATTGTTACATACTCTAGTGTCAACGGATGTATTTATATCCGATCATGGTACATCTTGAATAGGAATATTTAAAATGGTATGTTTATTTTATTGTGATAAATCACTCATGATTATAACAAAATGTAACTACTATCACAAAACAAACCATTTATGGATTTTCTGTATTAATGTAATTTTAATTAAATAAATAATTAATATAATACATTATATCAAGTATATAATAGAAAGAAAACAACTTTTATGTTGAACATGATTGGTTATCGAGTTAGATTTATGTAGCAAATTACATAATTGTCCCTAGGCATACCCTTAACTCTATTAGTTTACTCATTTAAGAGTACCCGAGATGATAAGAAGCAAAGCATAAAATCTCGAGTCAGACAATAGCCTAGTGTGGACGATAAAAAATCTAAAGATACTATAAAAGACGTTATAGCATAAAAACGCTAGGTATGAAGAGTCTTACCCTCTCCCTGCACCCAACAAATTAGCACATGATGCAGTATATGTTATATTATCATCATATATGTGTACATCATTAAGTATGATATGATGTTGTTGTATATACATAGTGATACCTACTTCATGAGACATATATCTCAATCTCACGTCAATCAAAGAAAGCATAGCAATTATAGCACCCGTAACAGTCAAACAATCATGACGACCATCACTAAGGTCTCACATCACTACTAAGATGCCTATCGACATAGGATAAATCATACGACCATCACTAAGCCACGCATGATCTAGTGCTCGCGGCTATTGTTTTTGCCCTTAGAATTTGGCGTTATTATCTTTTGGGAGAGAAGTTTGTTCTCTACACCGATCATAAATCTTTGAAGTATTTATTTTCTCAAAAGGAACTTAATTTGCGTCAACAACGTTGGCTCGAGTTCCTTGCATCTTATGATCTTGATATTCTTTATACTCCCGAAAAGGGCAATCGAGTTGTCGATGCCCTTAGTCGTAAGCAACAAGCAGTTGTTTCCATGATGATATCCGAATGGAGTGATCTCGAGACTTTGTCCACTTGTGAGATTCGAGATCGTGAATCCAATTTATGTTCATCTCTTGTTTTGTGTAGCCTTGAGGCTCATCCTTCTCTTTTGGACCGTACCTCTTTTGGCCAAACTCTATGTTAAAGAATTTGTTAAATTACATAGAGTTCCTACTTCTATTGTTAGCGATCGTGATCCATTATTTACTAGTGGATTTTGGAAAGGTCTTCAAAAAGCCTTGAGAACAAAGCTTAATTTTAGCACCGCTTATCATCCTCAGTCCGATGGACAAACCAAGCGTGTGAATCAAACTCTTGAAGATCTCCTTCGTGCATGTGTTCTTTACTTTGGTGGAAGTTAGGAGGATCATATCTCTCTTGTTGAGTTTTCTTATAATAATAGCTTCCAATTTAGTATTGGTATGGCACCTTTCGAGGCACTCTACGGAAGGCCATGTCGATCTCCTTCGTGTTGGCTTGAAGCCAGTGAGAAGCTGGTTTTAGGTCCAGATTTTATTCGTGATGCCACAGAAAAGATTGAACTTATTCGTCATAGGATGAAAGAAGCTCAAAGTAAACAAAAATCCTATGCTGATAATCGAAGAAGGAAATTAGAATTTTCTGTGGGAGATTTTGTGTTTATTTGTGTTTCGCCTATGAAGGGTGTTGTGCGTTTCAGTCGATCGAGAAAATTAGCACCTCGATATATTGGCCCATTTCCCGTCACCGAACGCATTGGTTCCGTGGCTTATCGCCTTTTATTACCGGCTTGATTTTCTGCTATTCATGACGTATTCCACGTCTCTCAATTACAGAAATGCCTTCGAGATTCTGACTATTCTTGAACCCGGTGTTATTGAAGAAATTGAAGTTTCACCTAATTTGACTTATGAGCAACATCCTATTCGTATCATTGCTACGGAGGTTAAACGCCTTCGAAATAAAGATGTTCCTCTTGTGAAAGTTCAATAGTCCACAAATCCTAAGGATTACTCTTGGGAATCTAGAGAATCCATCGAGCGAACACATCCGGACTTACTCTCTCATGCTCCTTAGGTGAAATCATTTCAAAATTTCTTCCTTTTGTGTTGTTATGCCTTTGTACGATTGTTACTTTTTATTTCTTTTTCTTAAGTATTGCGAGGACGCAATTTCTTTAAGGAGGAGAGTCTGTAACAACCCGCATATTTTACAATTGTATATTTAAATGTTTTATTTAAATATGCATCGTTAGTCGGATTTAAGTCCGAAATGTCACTTTTTGCAAACTGTCGAATTAGGATCCGAGGCCAATTCCATTGAGTCCAAAATGGCGTTTGCGACCTTTTTGAGTGTAAACATCGATATGTTTCGAGTTGAGTAAAATTTTGATATTTTCATTTAGGGATTTGGGTTTGGGTTTCAGCCCACCAACCTAACAAATAACCCAACTCCACTCCTCTTCATTCATTCCACTCCTCATTTCCTAACACTCTCAAGCTAAAGTAAAAATGGAGGAAAGAAGTGGAAATTAAAATTCCTAAACCCTAGCTTTGATTAGGAAACTCAAATTCAAGTCCAAAATCAAGGAGAAGCTTAGGTAAGCATCCTCTTCATCTTCTCCATCTCTATCTCTCTTCAATTCTCAGAAATTCATAACCCTAACTTAGGGAAAACTTTACCTTTGATAATAGATTGAAGATTCTAGAGATGTATTGAAGAGGAATTGGCCTTTCCTTTATTTTAGAGCTTCTCATTCATTGTTTTTGGGTTTAAAGGTGAGTTTTTGAACTCACATCTATGTCTATATCTTTGGTAGTTGTTAGGTAGTAATTCCTAACATCTATTCCTTGTCCATTTTCCTTTTAATTGAATTAGTTTGATGAATATTCCAATTTTTGGTGTTTTGAAGTCTAATCTTAAAAAAATCCTATCTTTGATGTTTGAACATGTTGTTGGGGTGTATCGAAGAGCCTATAAGGCTGGGTTGCCGCTTGGCATAAATTCCTAGTCTCTGTTCCTCGTCCGATCACTTTCGGTTTGGATTTTTGCCCTTCTTGGGCTAGACTGAAAATACTGCAAATGATAGTTCAGTCGACTGAACCGTAAGATCAGTCGATTGAATCTGGGAGCAGAAAATTTTCTAGTCTTTTATCAATCGACTGAACCTGGAAACAGAAAGCTTCTGTCCATCTATCAGTCGACTGATGTATATGGCCAGTCGACTGAACTTGGAAACCAAGAGCTTCTAGGCATGTATCAGTCGACTGACCATACAGTCCAGTCGACTGAATCTGGGAAATGTGCATTTTGCCTATTTTAGGCAGTTTTGTGTGGGTTTCCGATTTTTAATCGATTCTTGATGATCCGATTTCTTGTTATCATTTATCAACTTTGATGACTTCTTTCTCAGGATTTTTTTTGGGAATATCCATTTTGATGGATTTGGTATCGATTTCTATGGATTTAATTCACATTGTCATATGTGAATTTTTAGTGATTGATTGCTTTTACAATCAATTTTGTGATTTGTCACTTTAAAATTCAAATGTTTCTATACTAGTAGTAACTATTCAAACTCTTTCACAAAGATGATTTAAACTCTATTTTTAATACAAAGCTCATTTATAAAACCGTTTTCCAACCTATTAGTATATACAAACCTTTACCTCATTCGCATGAGAAATCTAATTAAACGGCTTAGCAAAACAAGTGGTATGAAACACTTGTGTTTACTTCGTCGGTTAATTTTTGGACTTGTTCGATTGAAAATCTTGTGACAATTTTCGAGTGGAAATCTACAATTTGTTCGTAAATATTTAAGTTAAGCCAGTGGTTATGGGACATGAAGCTAAACTCATTTATTTACTAACTTAGTGTAATCGACACTTCTTGATGATCGATGATGATCATTTTGTGGTTTAGACTAGCGATATGCGATGTCTCTTTGTCCGCATGGGGGACTGTACCCCGTTCTGTTGAGCTTCGTCTCATTTTTTATAGGCTAGCGACCTATGGGTTTTATGGAGTTCGTTTCATCGAGCGTACCGTTATTGCACTACGTCGTTGTTCCGGCTTATTTGAGTTTCCGGTTCCTCGGGCTTACTGTTGTACTACGTCGTTGTTCCGGCTTATATGAGTTTCAGGTTCCTCGGGCGTACCGTTTTACTATGTCGTTGCACCGGCTCTATGGTTAGCGACCATGGGTTAGCAACCCGTTTGTGATGCATGTGTTGGTGATTTTTCATGCTCCCGTTTGTGATAGGCCTCCCCGCTTTGTGATTTCTGGATTTCTAGTTGATGATTTCTAGAATTTGTGTTTCACCAATTTTGATGATAGGCATTGATGAGCTCTATCAATTTTTGTGTTTTTGGTGAATAATTTAAAGAATGCGATTCTTTTTGGATGTTTGAGATGATTTGGTATATTGTATGATTTTTGTTGTTATTTGATGTATACGTGTCGCAGTCTGGCTTTAATGTTATCATACGTTTTTGTCATATCTCTTATCCTATCTCACTTTATATGATATTTATAGCTAGACTGATCCGTTTATTATTTCTCTTCTCAAATAATACTCGGGTCAGACCGAGGTGTTACAGGTGCTTCCACTTGACTATTTAGCGGGGACTAGCTTCTTACTTTTGGCTAACTACTTTAGATTATTAGTTTTGCTTTTATACATTCGAGATAGAGACTCCTTGATGTATACTTATTCTTTTGTCTAGCACTTGTACCTATTCTTTTGTGATGTAGTGGATCTTTTATGACCACACTCTGATGTACACTTTTATGTGATATATTCATATTTGTTTCCGCCTTTGTGATATGAATATCCGTGACTGATTTGTGTTATGCTTATTTCTATATTTGTTTCCGAAGTCCACATAGCCACTGTGTAGTAGCTTTGAGTTTGTATATGATATGTCAGATTTTCTTAAAATGAAATGCATGACCTTCTATCTGGCATATCAGTACTCGCACAAAGCATTTATACAGAGGGTCGCTCCTCAACAGCCTTATTCTTCGTGCTAGATGACGGCATTACCCCGTAGTGTCCTTGGCTAGTGAGAGTATAGAGGTGGGGCGTCACACTAGGCCACTACTAAGTCCATATACACACTTAACACTTGAATTACTCAATCAAGCATCCTGCATCATTGATTCGTCAGAGCTTGAAATGTTACACTTAGTTCTCAAGGTCTCCCCCCCCCCCCGTGTTCTCCTTGAAGTCAACCTCTATAAACCCCAAAGTCATCATGAAGGATCCACTTCATCTTTACAAACATCTGCATCAAACTTCTAGTCGTCATAACTTAACCTCCACTGACCCAACCACTAGGCGATCGATTGTGGAGGGTCACATGGTGCCACGACCACCCCAGATTGGTCGCACGACAATCTGACCAGGATTAAGCCTACTTTGATGATCGATTGTTCACTATTAACTTAACGACCAGCCTTTTTGAACCTAAAAACTTAACAATAATACATCCATGGTATTCACGTGTCGAGCATCTAAGTGCCGGAAAGACAGATTGTTTGGGTGAAAGAAAGAAAAAACAGAACAAAATCTCACATCGTGACGAGTAATATATAATATACAATAGATCTTTACAAAAGAAAACTATAATATATATAAATCAACCAGAGTAAACTAACCTATCATCGGCTTGGACAGTTATAACAACCTGTTCTCAAAAATGCTGATAAATAAAAACAACAAATGATGCAGAAATAAAATATACATGAATAAGTCTTAGAGGCATCCAGCTCGCCTCCTAAATCTCCAAAGCATCAATAACTAAATATGGAAATATGCTCGGTTTGACTCGAGCATTATAAGAATATAACGCTCGGATCAGTTTGGTAAACCAATGTGAGAAACACAAATCAAATCGATTTTAATGTTGTAAAACCTTTCCAAAAAAGGTATTTTGTAAGACCATGCCGCAAATAAACACGAATGAGTTTTTACCTTATGATAACCAAACCATTTCAAATAGAAAAGAAAATCCGGTGATATTATAATAATGTCTAGGGTTTAAAATAAATATATAATATAGCTGGAATGCTTGCATCTCGCCTTCCAACATATTTGGGCAAAACTAAGTCCGTAAGGCACTTATTGGGGAATGGATTCCATACAATGACAAGGCTACTGGGACACCACCTACCATAATACACTCTAGAAAAATGTACCGAGGGCCTCACATGGACCCTTGCCAAAATAGTACCGGCTTACTCCTTACTGGATAGTACCAAATATATCACCGGCCCGGTTGTCTCCCAAACCGTACCGAGTCTCAAGCATACATAAATGGATCAATATCGAACCTAGATCGGGTACTGACCATACCTAATGGCAAAGAACCGCATAGCCCTGCTGTATAGTCCCTATTTAGTCATTACCGAGTGTGAGGCTTGAGGCTACGTTTTAGCTTTTATATAGCAATCCCTCTTGGAATGCTAACACTGCCCTCTAGGCAATAATGCAATGCTAGCATTCATCCATACAAGTTGTTCAGGATATGAACAAACCGAATGCACTACTTCTACTACATCCTCAAGATTAGTAGAAAGTAGCCCTTGCACTTCAAAGAACTCTGTCTTCGATTCCATCATCATGATGTCTTCAAATCGAATGCTTATGCCGGTTCAAAGTGGTTTTTGAATAATATATATCACCTTGGTCTTCCCGAACCAACAATGATGGTTTTAAAAATTGGCCAACATTTGATAGTCGTTTATTTTACTATCAAATAAACAAACAATTCAACCAGAGATTTATTTCCATACGGAAACCAACACTGGCTAAGCACATAAACAACTACTAAGCCTTTTTAATTAATCCTTTCATTAACAAAAATAACTTTGTAAATACCTATATCAAAATATTTTACCAAAGATATATTCACAAACCCTTTACACTCTTTTCAATACTCGAAAAATATTGATATACTTATCTCAGTAGTATAAGTATATTCACAAAACATTTCACTTTTAGTACTTCGAAAACATCTCTATATACTTATATCATCGGTATAAGTATATTCACTAAACACCACATTTCTAATACTTAAAAAATGTACCCATATACTTGTCTTAATGGTATAAGTATATTCACAAATCTTAAGAAAGATTTCACTTCCAAAACCATACTTAATTGGGTTAAACCCAAATATCATTTAAAATATGAGTAACAATAAAACCCAAACCGCTTTTCTCTTTTGGTGTTAAGTATGAAAAGAATACTTCCCATACCACCATAATTTAAATGATCATTTATGGAAATCTAGTGTCATTCTTTTATAAATATTCTTTTTATAAATCCCTTTTATAAAATTTCTTTATAAAACTTCTTTATATTTATAAAACTCTTCTATATTTACAAACCCCTTTTATAAAATAGTATTTATATAAACTCTTTTTATAAATCTCCATATTTATTTATAATTTTTTTTATAAAACTCCAAATTCATCTATAAAACTCCTTTTATACAACTCATTTCTATTTATAAAACTTATTTTATAAATCTCCAAATATAATTATAAAACTCCTTTTATAAATATCAATATAATAATAAAACCCCTTCATAAACCTCAAGATTTAAATCTTATATACTTAACACAAAACTTCAATTTCAAGATAAGTCTAAATCTTTCCATATAACGATCATTTCATATATCACTATAAATTCAGAAATGTGGTATATTTTCCAATTTATCAAAATGATACCATTTCCATTTTTATAAAATATCCTTTACAAATCTATTCTTTTATTTATAAAATACCATAAGAAATCTATCCATTTATTTATAAAATAATATTTATAAATCTATCCATTTATTTATAAAATAATATTTATAAATCTATCATTTTATTCAACATTTTATATAAAATGTTTCACAAATATTTATTCCAAAATATTTCTATTTTCTTTTAAAATAGAATCACTTTATTATAAAACAAATAAATTCCTCTTTATTTCCTTTGAAATAAACATTCATTATTATAATAACTTTTCAGTTAAAAAAATACTTTTAAACATTTCCATACGAATTAGAAAAGAGTAATAAAAAGGTTGAAATAAAATAAAGAGTTCAAAAATAATTTCTAAATAAAATTCCACAAAAGATTCCCAAAATCACTTTTAAAATCATCATCCGAATCAAAACCATTTTTAAATCAAAACATCAAACCATAGTATTTCAAAATACTAAAATGAGGCCTAAAGCTACCATAACACTTAACCAATGCTATTATTACCTTTGTCACTAAAAAGGTTCAACCTTTAACACATATCAATGACATATCCAATATGGCAAACTACCAAACTTTTGACATTCAACAATTTATATAATAGGTATATAACTAAAATAAAATCAATAATAACGAGGAATATGGATTCCTCTATGAAATTCTCTGTATTTCACATTATATGTCACTCGCTTTTCAAAGCGGAAATTCAACCAAATTAAACCAATAAATCAATCAAACACACAATAATAATTTATATATACTATATATCATTATAGTATTCATTCAAAAGTGAGATAACTCACCAAAATTCTAGTTGACGCTTAAGCATTTCGGTTTGATCATACTCGACGAAACTAATTCCAATGTGTATACATCACTATTACGAGCACAATGCAAAAGACCGCGTCTCAGTTGGACTTTGCATGAGAAAGTTATTCATTTATAAGTTTCTGATATAAATAAATAATTAAATTACACTAATCACTTCATTATGAATTAAATACCCTCAAAACCATCTTCCCCCATCACTAATGCTCATTCCTGTGCACGTGTGCACCTGCATATCCACAAACCCACCAACATCCACTACCTTTATCCTCAGTTCTTCCTCTACGCACTACGAAATCAACTCCCATCGGTTCCTACATGCTCCACATCACGAGAGCTCCGTCACCAACCAATTTGCTTTAAGCTTGGTCCCCCTAGTCTAATCGCAACCTGCTTATGCCTAATCGGCCACCTACATGTCATGACTCGTCCATGAGCCGCTCCTTCCCATTTCGCTCCCACAAGTGCTCCTTCATACCACAAACTCAAATATACACTCCGTTTCACTAAACTCCACTTAAATCAACGACCACAACAAACCTTAGTCATGCCATGAACTGTCGCCCCTCCGCATATCCGATCATAAGCAACCAAACAAACATAGATTTGAAGATCTAGGCCTCACGAGTTCAAAGAATCCAACTTTGTATTCTTTAGTTGAGTAAAACATTATATTTTGATTTTTGAAGGAGGAGGTTTACTTTCTTATGTTTACAGGGAATGTGAAAAAAGGAAAGAGAGGGAGATAGAAAAGTCAGTAGTGTTGAAATGTCTAAGTGTAGAGGATAGTTTATTTTGCAGTTTCTAACATCCCGTTACATAGAATTTCATTCACGTACAACCCGCGAACGACCAAAACAAAAATACGATCGCAAAAAAAAGTGACATGATCCCAAAATAACAATAATATACACCGGTTATCTTATTTTGTAGAATTTCAAAATACCATCTTCTGTCAAAAAATACGTCAAATTATAATTTAAATATTTTCCAAATTAAAAATTATGGAAAAATCTTTAAATTAAATTAAAAATATGTCAATAAAAATCAAATCATTTAATTAACAATTGATTTTCTTATTATTTATAAAACTCAAAACAAAATCTTTATATATTTAAATAAATTAAATATTTCCATTCGAAATATTAAAAAATGCAGGTGGTTACATTCTTCCCCACTTAAAATAATTTCGTCTTTAAAATTCCCAAATTAAGAAAAATGTCCAAAAAGCCTTAGACTTATAATATCTCTTAATTAAAATGAGTTATTAGATTTTTAAAATCGCATATATTATGGAAAATTTCGGTAGCACCTCCTTTGCGCGGCTAGGTCCAAAAAAAATCACAATATCAATATAAGCCCGTATCTAGAACCTCCCATATCTAGGGAATACACAACAACAATATATACTTATGATATACTTTATAGAGTGTGTATGACACATAACAAACACACCCGTTAAGCAATAAACACATACCAATTTGTCGAGCAATCAAACACTACTCATGAAACCAAAAGCGACTAGTAAGCTTTTGCTTCCATAAACTTGTATCTCACTTACAAATTCCATCAAATCATATAACTTTCATTTTTAATATCTAAAGCACACAATTTATTAAAGCTCATACGATGTACATATGTCATCCAAACACAATATCAAATCCGACCACTTGCTCAATCACACAAATTTCACTTTCGAACTAGTATCGCCCACTCGACTTCTCTAGTGTGGACTTCGATAAGATTCCTTGATTAGAAACCTCTATTCTCCTTGCATGGCTATATACTATGATAGAAAACTTTAGAATCATATCTAAAATCTGTATAAAGTGTTCGCCGTCAAGTGTTAAGTGAAGAATCCTTGTTTAGATTGGTGTAAATCACCTCAAAATCGTGTACTCGAATCTGGATAAAAAACAGCTATGCTAATAAAATGACATACGTACAACTTACGTATTTATTCCATCGGTTTCTTAACTACACCAATTATTTTTATTTCACATTTATATACACCAATAGTATTTCATTTAATACTAAAACCATTTATGAACCATTTCGTTGAACTTTACTTAACTTAAATTTCATTTCATAACTCAAGTTCATATTCGTATAATACTCTTCTACATCCTAAGAGTATTTATACAATATCAGATTTGTTTTACTTAACCAGGATGTTCAACAAATTTAAAACTTGTTCAACTTACTATCTCCTTAAATTTATATGTTACAAAACTTATTTTCTTATATTTTTGCAAAATCCCTTAGCTTTAATTTCTCAATTAATTTAGAAGTTTTCAACAGTCCAAAATCATCGAAAATTCAATTTCATTTTAAAAAATGAAAATTACCAAACAACAAGTCATAATAAGATGAACAAAACAAACTATCCTAATGCATAGGATACATTAGTCCATATAATAACTTAACCGAAACCTTCAGAACTAAACACCCGGGTTTTATTTCAACTCTATTTGAAATAATAATACATACTTATAAATTTAGTATATCAAATCATACCTTTGAGATTAAATCAAAATTTGTCTTACTAAAACACCTTATAGCTAATTACTATGGTAGCATTCCCCCACTTAGAAACTCAAAAATGAAGCCGATGATGCTGAAGTCATCATCAGAATTATTTTCCAGCGATAGAAGTGAGTTCAGTGCTTTCTATTTCCTCTTATAATATTTCCACTCATAAATACTTTTAAATAATACTATCATTATTTGCTCCACAACTTTGAAAAACAACTTCCAAAAACAGCGAGATTAAAGTTCTCAAATTCTCAGTTTAAATCATTTCTATTTAAAAACCATATTTATATGATTTCACTTTCTTATATTAAATCATTTCACAAATGTATATTTTTGTTTGAATTATAATAAACAACTTTTATTAAAATTAAATTTTAACCCAAAACCATCACTGAACGCCTTATAGTCAACCATGAACTTAATTCATAAGGTGTCCGTATTTAATTTAATCAAACAATAAATGCTCATAAACTGGTCGAGTACACAAATCAAACATAAAATGATAATAATAATAATAGAATATTATCATTTCCTAAAAAACAAATACATCACAAATAACTATATCAATTTCTGAAAATTATTCTTTTATACATAAAGTATAAAACTTAGGTAAAATTATTTCATTTACCAAATTTCGAAATAATACTATGTCGATTTGCCCTGTCTAAGTGTTTAGAAACCCCTATTGATACCGTGGCGTCTCATGTATCAACCAGAATTCATAATGCACTCAATAGATCAATCAACACAATATAAAACATTTTATAGCACTAACAAATATGCTTTCGTATATATACACACTCAAACTAATTCTAGGGTGTCACTGCCCTATCTCTAATGAGTTTACCCCGCCAAGGCCTAGGTGTTCAGTAAACCTAAGCTTTGGTACCATGCTGTAATGACCCGCCTTTTTGATCCTTAAAAGTCAACACTAATACATCTACGATATTCACATGCTAAGCACCCAAGTGCCGGAAAGACAGATTGTTGAAGTGAAAGAAAGTAAAGACAGCACATAATCTCACACCGTGACGAGTAATATATAATATACAATAGATCTTTACAAAAAACTATAATATACATACATCAATCAGAATAAACTAACCTATCGCCAGCTTGGACGGTTACAATAACCTGTCCTTACAAATGTCGGTAAGTACAAACAACAAATGCAGCGGAAATAAAATACATGTGAACATGTCTTGGAGGCATCTAGCTCATCTCTTGACGTTTCAAAGCATCCATAACTAAATTTGGAAATATGTTTGGTCTAATCTGAGCATTATAAGAAAATAACGCCCAGATCAGTCTGGTAAACCAGCGTGAGAAATGCAAATCAAATGGATTTTAATGTTATACAACCTTACGAAAATAAAGGTATCTCGTAAGAGCCCGCCACACATAAATACCGTTGGGTTTTTATCTTACGATAACCAAACCATTTCAAATAGAAAATCTAGTGACATTATAATAATAACTAGGGTTTAAAATAAATATATAACATAGCTGGAGTGCTTGCATCTCATGTTTCAACATATTTGGGCACAACTAAGTCCATAAGGCACTTATTGGAGAATGGAATCAACATAATGACAAGGCTGCTGGGGTATTGCCTGCCACAGTACACTCTAGAAAAATGTATCGACACTATACCATAAAGTGAATCAGACAACAATGATCACAAAACATATGGTAAATTTTATATTATCCCACTTTTTCACACAACATATGAAAAAACCATCAGTTGTAATACACAACATATAGTTTTATTAAACTGCTACCTAAAACATTTTCCCACTTACAAATTCATTTCACTCCTTCCACTCATCTGTTACTTCAACATCCTTTCTAAACCTAATCTCCTATTCCATGAAAAATCACTACTGTCCCAACACTTCGATTTCGCTGCCGCCCCATCCTCTAACACCAATTCCATCAAATCGTCGCCGCCCCACAAAACCTTTGCAACATCCTGCTCCAACTCCACTGCTGTGTTCTCATCCAACCTCGACCCCTCTGCTTGAAGATGGTTGAAGCCAGACAGCTAAATCTAACCTGTTCCAGTTGATCAATTGAAGAGATGTTTTCACCTGGTTGCTTCATCAATCAATTCTTTACTTTGATTCCCATCGATCACTTCGTCGTCGAGTCGGATGCTTAAAATTGTTTTGCTGTTTTATTTTTGCTAAGTTGATTTTCTTAAACTTGACTTGTTTATGCCGATGATGATATGGGTTAATTTATAGGGTTTGATTCCTTATATTTTCGGTTTGAATATTTGGTTGAAATTTTCAATTTCCTTTCTCGATTGTCAATTTTTGATTGAATGATTATCTTGTTCTTGACATGTTCGTCGTTGATATATATGCTCAAATTTCTGATTTTGGTTATCACTAGTTAACTTTCACTGTTTCTGTTGTAATTTCACTTGAACCCAAGAAGTGAAGTGTGACGACCTGGATTTTCGACCTCCGAAAATCGACATCAATACGTCCACTGTATTACATGCAAAGCAATCGAATGCCAGAAATACCAGATCGTTGGGGAAAAGAAGAAAGAGGTAGAAGAAGAAAATAGAAAAACAACATAGAATCTCACAATCGTAGCAGAACAATATATAATAGATAACAACTGGTCTTTATAAAAAAAGAACTATAACTGTTATTTATACATTACATCATCAGAGTACAATAAATCAACAACTCAATACTGGACAGTTATATAACTTGTCCTCACAAGTGCTGAATATACAGCCTACAATACACAGTGGGATAAAATCAGATACGTGAAATATGTCTTCGTTATCCAGCTCATCTTCTGAGCTCCATAACATCCTATCTTGTATCTGTAATACTCAGTCTGACCCGAGCATTATAATAAAACAACATCCGAGTCAGTTTGGAAAACCAGCGTGAGAAAACACACTCAATTTGAATTATTAAAGTTATCAAATCCTTTGAATAACAAAGGTATCTCGTAAGACCATGCCACAAATAAACACGACGGGTTTTTACCTTACAATGACCAAAACATTTTATATCAAATCCTCTGATATTATAGTAGTGTCTAAGGACAAATACTTATTCAAATAGCTGAAATTTTTACAATAATTAAATTCCAGCATACTAGGCTCTACAATCAAAACCGTAAAGGCACGTATTGGAGAATGGATTCCATACGAATGACTAGGCACTGGGGTACCACCTGTCACAGTACACGTCTAGAAACAGCGTACCGAGGACAACGCCCGGATCCCCTACAACATAAGACCGGTCCACCCCTAACCTGGATTGACCGAATATGCTATCACCCTGGGTGTTCCCACCCTTTCCGATCTCCTTCCATGTATCATAGTAATAATATCCGAGGGTATCTAGAAAGGTGATAAACAAACCCTAATTTGGTGCGACCCGCTTAGCCTTGCTGCATCTCCCCTACTTTTCAGTCATTCTCGGTTGTTGAGGCTAGAGGCTACGATTACCTTTTTAAGGACTTTTTACTTAGAATGCTCATTGTCCTCCAATGACAATATACTGATAGCATTCATCTATACAAGTTCGTTCTGGGTCCAAACGAAACCGAAGGCACTATTCCTACTACATCCATTTGGAATCATCCTCAGGATTAGTAGCGATTAGCCCTTGCACTTCAATGCTCCATCTCTAACTCCATGCTTTTGTTTTCCCCTCGAAAATGTACTCATTGGATCGAAGTGGTGTTCGGATAACTTATCCGATCCCGGTCTCTTCGAAACAAAGTTCGATATTCCCGGTAAACTCAACCCCGGTTCTTTAGGAAATAAACAGACGAAAATAAGATCGGAGATCACATCCTCACCGTTAGTGGATGAATTTCCTTGACGTCCTAGAAGAACGAAACGAGTTTATATGTACAGTATAGCACCTCGAACAGTAACTGTACTACATAATTCCCTTATTTCTCCTAGATATTCCCAAAGTTATATTTTAGGTCCAAATTTGATAGTCGGTTATTTAACTAACAAATAAAACAATCATTCAACCAAATAATTCATTTTCCACTGAAAATACTAAATCTCTTTTTAATTTAATTTTAATAAATTAAATCCCTTTATCCAAAATATATACTTATCTTGCCGAATTTAGTATATTCACAAACTATCCTTTTCAAAAATATTTGAAAACCTTTAAAATAATCTGGAAAGTACCACCGCGGTATCAAACCATGGATTCACAGCTCAATGGTTACGTCTCTATTCCAAAGAATCCAAAACTTAACTGCAGGCACTCACGGCCTCTGATTTCGCCATGCGAGATACCACTACTTCCTAAAAACTTTATTTAAAATTTTCAAAATAATACTTATGAAATTTCTATAATAATTTTCCAAGTTAAACTTTAGGCAAATACTCTTTAATAAAGTTATTATATCATAACATTAATATTGAATAATTTATCCTTTTAAAATGATAATACTAATTATTTCTAAATAATAATAAACTTAATACAAACTGACTTAATTCATAATTAAATATACTTAAAACAAATTTAGAATAACTAAATAAGTAATTTTCTGAAATATCCCTAAACACCTTTTTAAATTACAAAATCAAAAATCCTCTTTTATTTAAACCAACTCAATTCCTCGATGAAAATATATTTTCCCATTCCAAAATAACCAATCCAACATTTATAAATCTCTCTCGATTTATTCCCAATTTGATTTACATCCCAATTCCGTAAATCCCTTTTTCGCATTTCTAAAAAAAATCTACCATTTATTTTAAAGCTGATCTCCCTAACTCCTTATAAATCCTCAAGTGAATTTATAACTTCAATTTATCCACTGATAATCACTTTACTTTATTTATATACCTTGTTTATAAATTCCATAGTCTCATTTCTCATTTATAACGGTTTCACAACACTTAATCGATTTCTAAATTAAATTCCATTTCCAAATCAATTTCTTAAATGATCCAACTATATCCCACTTTCCTTTTCATCATTTAAAAACTTATCTAAAATCTGGTATAACAATTTCATATTTTATTTTCAAATTTCCCTTTTATTTTTCCCAAACTATTTTAAATCTCGATTTTAAAATATATTTTTTACACTTAAACAAATATCGCTTAAGATTTTATTATTTAAAATCAAACTATTTATTTTACCCAAAATCATTCCTTCCAATTAATTCAAATTTCAACATAATTACTTCACTTACAAAATCCCTTTAGATTTCTTTTCAAACTCAATATATATATATATATGATATTTTAAAATATCAAAATCTAGGCCAGCAATACCATAGCATCCAATAACTTCAAATTACCCTATAATCTATCACAGATTATTCAAACACATCATATATCACTATATATGAAATTAGAATCAACATTTTTGAGGAATCCAGTTGGATCCCTCCAACCTGTTTCCCTGCATCCACGGATGTTAATACAACATAAAAATACCAATCCCACTTTGTAGGGGATATCGCGGTATATAGGGTCATCCGCTATTATGCGGGGCGCATAGGGTCCTCATTCGCTATATATATGCGGGAATATTAATCACTCCAATATATATACTACCATATATAATATCACATTCAATTCATAATAATTAACTAATTCTATCAATCAATCAGTAATTGATTTTGACTATTTAAAATTAATTACGGTAATCCAAAATTGATTGAGATTAACTCACATTGATTTTAGTAGTCGCCGAAACGTCTCGGTTCCATCCTAATTCGAATAGCGTTCGAATTTTAGCTAAAAATTTTAGAAGCCCAATTTCATCTAAAGCAATTTCAATGCGAAGCTCTCATCACCAAGATCGCAACGCAAAACATTTCATCCATTTTGGGCCTTGTATGAAGGAGTTATGAATTTTTCTTTAACAATCGAATAATTAAAACTAAAATCAACAAACCAAATTAATTATCAACTATTTAAAACTTTACCCTCTTCCCCAAATTTGAAATGTTGATCTCCAGTTTCCCTCCAACACCATTAGCCGATCGTTCCTTCACCTCGCTCTCTCTCCACACTCCACCGTTCGACCAACGGCCACCACCATTCCTCCTTTCTTCGTACAAGCTTCCACCTCCACCCATCGAAGTAGGCTCTACCTCTCCCTACCAAAACCTGATCCATCCTCCTCCCCAGGCCGTACAGCAGGTCGCGCGACACTTCCCATCGTCGAACATCGCCAATCTTCGGCCGTAGCTTCGATTTCCCATAACAAATCCAAATACGGCCTTTAATTTTTCCATCGATGCCCCATACTCCGGCTACCTCGAACCCTAGGTCGACTATTGAATTGCCGAGCCCCGCAAATGATGACCGCACACCTCGAAAACCATACCAGATTGAAGAGAATCGCGAAACATGAATTTTAAAACTGGTTTCATGAATTTACGTTGAGTATATTGTGGGAATTATTTTTTTAAAGTTCTGCCACTTTTTTTTTCTTCTTGATTGAGAACGCGGCTATGTTGATTTAAAATGATGAAGGATATGATTTAAAGGAGGAAACGTGCTTGAAGAAGTAATAGGTACTAGGTTGGCGATGGTGAAAGAGAGTAGGCTGATGGGAGGGAGTGATAGCCTAGTCAAAGTCAATAATATATATATATATATATATAATTTAAATCAAATAGTCTCGATTTCATAGCTTAAAATCTCGACCTCCTATTGAGGCGTGCCGTTAGGCGTATATAATATTGTACCCCTATTCCGAACGCAATGGAAAATGTTTCGAGTCCTAATTCGATCGTATGGAGAAGATAGCTTTTTGGACCCAATTTTATATTGAATTTTCGATATAAATTCAGCGTGTTTATATCCCGTACGACCAAACGATAACTCTAAACACTACAAAATTTGAAATTCGATAATAATACACTATTACGGATCCAATGGAACTTGTTTTGTCGAATTCTGAGACTGTGCCCTGGATGGCTAATTTTAAATTCTAATTCAACGATATATTTTTAAAACCGTACAAATCACTTTTAAATTCAATTTTAAAAGTTTTATTATCTTCAGTATTATTAATATAAATTTTATAAGCCTTTAAATTATTTTTAACAAGCTTAAAACTCAAGATTCAAAAATTTACCAGATTTTCAATTATTAAATTGTCCCATAAATAGTTTTTATTTGAAATTCAAGTTAGAAATTAACTTTTAATATTTAAAATCAATTAAATATTCCAATTTCAAATAACCAAAATTTTGGGTCGTTACATTCCTCCCCCCTTAAAAGAATTTCGTCCTCGAAATTGCTTGGTAAGAAGAATGGTCCAAACCCGTTAACTATTTTTCCCAAAACCAATCAGTTTAAACAACTTTCCAAATCAATTTATTGTAAACACAATATCACCTTTACTAATTTCCAAATAATATAATTTTCTCAACCACTTCAAATTAAAATCCCAAATCAAATTTTAATTATCAAAAATTTCTTCAAAATTTTCTAACTCCTTAAATTTCCGAAAAATTTCGCCAGCTTCTTTTTTGCGCGGCTAGATCAGAACAACTACCAAACTGCCACTACGGGCCCAAATCATCAAAAGAAAACAAAAGCCAAGTGGCCCAATCAGAAAATCATCAATTTCAAACACAATTTAAATGTGTACCTTTTGTTGAGCAATCAAATTTTACTCTTGAAATCGAAGACGTCAATTTAGCTTTTGCTTTTAAATACCTGGACCTTATTTACCAATAATATCCGATCATACAATTAAAATCCTTTTTATTCAGCATTTTCAACTTCCAATATTTATGTCACCAAAACCCGCACAATGTACACATACCATTCGTACGCAATGCCAAATTCGATCACTCGCTCGATCACACAATTTCACTTCCGGACTAGTATCGTTCACACGACCCTATAGTGCGGACTTAGATCTAGTTTCTTGATTAGAAATCGTCATTCTCCTTGCATAGCTATATACTATGATAGAGAATTCTAGAATCAATCAAAATCCATATCCAGGGTTCACCGTCGAAAATCGAGCGAAAAATCCTAATTCGGATCGATATAGACTATCTCGAAATTCTATGCTCGAATCTGGATAAAATCGTTATACGAATAAAATAATATACGTACAACTTACGTACTTATCCCCAATTGATTATTAGCTATATCAATTTCTTTTTATTCACATTTACTTCACAATCGTTATCCACTTTTATTTTATCCACTTCAAGTTTTCCACCTTTATTTATTTACCTTTATTTGATCTGCATTCAAACATTTTTCTTAGTATATTTTTCCAATACCAATTTCACTTAAGAATTGCACCCTCAATTTTCTTAAGTCAATTTATAACATTTTATACAATGTTCTTAGATTTATTTCCACTTTATCACTTTGGTTTATATCCATTACTATTCAAATTCAATTTTCAATTCCAAATTTAACTCAATTTATCTCCAAACTTTAAATATTGAATTTTATCAACCATATCTCAACCCATATTTAATTTACTAATTATTGTAATTAGTTCCATTCACTAATTCATTCCAAATCTCAATGAATTTTATTTCCAAACTTTATTTTATTTAGTCCAACTTAGGGTGAATTTTCAATATTCAATTGCAATTCCATTTACTTACTAATTAAATTAATTAGTTCACCATGCATTTTATTTCAATCTTAATAAATTATATTTTCAATATCTATTCCAGTTAGCCTACTTAGGCTTAATTTCTCAAAATTAACATTATTTAACTTAATTCAAGTTAAATTTCATTCCAATACTCAAATTCCAAAATTTCTTAAGTTATCAAACTTACTAATATGCCATGAACATTTTAAATAAGATTCCAAAGTTTTAAATAATTACTTAATATTTCAAAATCATTTTTGAAATCATATATACCCAAAATCCTTAGTATATCAAATCATCCCTTTGAATTTCAAAACCAAACCAGTTCTGCAAACAAACTCCAATTCGAATAATTAAGGTAACAATTCTCCCTTGGAAACTTGAAAATGAAAGTCGATGATGCTGCAGTCAGCACTGAAATTATTTTCCAGTGACCGAAGTGAGTTTAATGCTTTTTCCCTCTTTTGAAAACCATTTTAAGTATTTCAATTCTCAAATGTTTCCCAAATAACATCACCATTATTTGTCCAAGACTTCGAAAATCATTCTCAAATCCAACGGAAAATTAAATTCCCAAATGTCCATCTTTTAAATCCTTTTAAATCTATATTTAAATATACTCCAGAATTTCATTTCATCTCAAATTATAAATCACATCTATAAACTCATATTTACAAATTCCATTTTGTTATTTGAATTATTTCTTAATTGTTGACAAAAATATCAACTTTTATTTCAATTGCCACAACACACCAATGATAATAGTTTAATATTATCATGTCCTAACAACCAAGCAAACCATATATAACTATAATAATTTATGTAAAATTATTTCTTTCTTATATAAAAATAATTTTGGGTAAAATTATTTCATTTACTCCATTTAAAACAATACTATGTCGAATTGCTCTGTTCAAGTGTTTAGAGATCCCTATCAATAACATTAATTACTCATATTGACCAGAACCCATAAGCCACTCAATAGATCAACCAACACAATATAAAACAATTTTATATTCACTAACAAATACGCGCTCATATCTATTAATACACTCAAACTCATTCTCGGGTGCTACTGACCCTATCTCTAATGAGTAATCCCCACCAGAGCCATGGTTCTCGCTTAACCTTCTGCTCTGATACCAAGTGTGACGACCCGGATTTTCGACCTTCGAAAATCGACAGTAATACGTCCACTGTACTACATGCCGAGTAATCGAATGATGAAAATACTAGATCGTTAGGGAAAAGAAGAAAGAGGTAGAAGAAGAAAATAGAACAACAACACAGTTACTCACAATCGCAGCGGAATAATATATAATAGATAACAAATGGTCTTTATACAAAAAAGAACTATAACTGTTATTTATACATTACATCATCAGAGTGCAATAAATCAACAACTCAACACTGGATAGTTATATAACTTGTCCTCACAAGTGCTGAATATACAGCCTACAATACACAGCGGGATATAATCAGATACGTGAAATACGTCTCCGTCATCCAGCTCGTCTCCTGAGCTCCATAGCATCCTATCCTATATCTGTAATACTCGGTCTGACCCGAGCATTATAATAAAATAACATGTGAGTCAGTCTGGAAAACTATTGTGAGAAAACACACTCAATTTGAATTATTAAAGTTATCAAATGCTTTGAAAAACAAAGGTATCTCGTAAGAGCACGCCACAAATAAACACGACGGGTTTTTACCTTACGATGACCAAAACATTTTATATCAAATCCTCTGATATTATAATAGTGTCTAAGTACAAATACTTATTCAAATAGTTGAAATTGTTACATTAATTAAATTCTAGCATACCAGGCTCTACAATCAAAATCGTAAAGGCGCATATTGGAGAATGGATTCCATACGAATGACTAGGCACTGGGGTACCATCTGTCACAGTACACGTCTAGAAACAGCGTACCGAGGACCACGCCGGGATCCTCTACAACACAAGATTGGTCTACCCCTAACCTGGATAGACCGAATATGCTATCACCCCGGGTGTTTCCACCCTTTCTGAGCTCCTTCCATGTATCATAGTAATAATATCCAAGGGTATCTAGAAAGGTGATAAACATACCCTAATTGGGTGCGAACCACTTAGCCTTGATGCATCTCCCCTGCTTTTTAGTCATTCTGGGTTGATGACTCTAGAGGCTACGATTACCTTTTTAAGGAATTTTCACTTAGAATGCTCATTGTCCTCCAATGACAATGTACTGATAGCAGTCATCCATACAAGTTCGTTCTGGGTCCGAACGAAACCGAAGGCACTATTCCTACTACATCCATTTGGAATCATCCTCAGGATTAGTAGCGATTAGCCCTTGCACTTCACTACTCCATCTTTGACTCCGTACTTTTGTTTTCCCCTTGAAAACGTACTCGTTGGATTGAAGTGGTGTTCAGATAACTTATCCGATCCTGGTCTCTTCGAAACAACGTTCGATATTCCCGGTAAACTCAACCCTTGTTCTTTAGGATATAAACAGACGAAAATAAGGTCGGAGATCACATCCTAACCGTTAATGGACGGATTTCCTTATAAACGTCCTTGAAGAACGAAACGAGTTTATACATACATTATAGCACCTCGAACGGTAACTGTACCACATAATTCCCATATTTCTCCTATATATTCCCATAGTTATTGTAACAGCCCGCACCTCACTTAACGCAGATATTATCCCCAACTTAGTCACCTCCGCCTCATGGGCTAAGCCAAGGTGTGGGTTTTTTTTCCTCAAAAGGCCTCGACGTTGTTATGAGGTGAAGGCTTTGTTATATAAGCACCCACTTCATAGTGTTTTTCCACGATGTGGGACTATTAAGCCCATTTTGAAGGGGTGTTACAATCTCCTCCCCTTTAAAGCTCAACGTCCATGTTGGCTCATGAACACAACACCGCCCAGGCGTCGTGGCTGTAACACGTACAGGCCACAATTCCGGCTGGGTATGGCTTTGATACCAATGTAACAGCCCGCGCCTCACTTAACGCAGATATTGTCCCCAACTTAGTCACCTGCGCCTCATGGGCCAAGCCAAGGTGTGGGTTTTGTTCCTCAAAAGGTCTCGACGTTGTTATGATGTGAAGGCTTTGGTAAATAAGCACCCACTTCATAGTGTTTTTCCACGATGTGGGACTATTATTCCCATTTTGAAGGGGTGTTGCAATTATATTTTTGGTCCAGATTTGATAGTCGGTTATTTAACTATCAAATAAAATAATCATTCAACCAAATAATTCATTTTCCACTAAAAACACTAAATCTCTTTTTAATTTAATTTTAATAAATTAAATCTCTTTATCCCAAATATATACTTATCTTGCCGAATTTAGTATATTCACAAACTATCCTTTTCAAAAATATTTGAAACCCTTTAAAATAATCTGGAAAGTACCACCGCGTTATAAAACCATGGATTCACAGCTTAATGGTTACGTCTCTATCCTAAAGAATCGAAAACTTAACTGCAGGCACTCACTGCCTCCGATTTCGCCATGCGAGTATACCATTACTTCCCAAAAACTTTATTTAAAATTTTTCAAAATAATACTTATGAAATTTCTATAATAATTTTCCAAGTTAAACTTTAGGCAAATACTCTTTAATAAAGTTATTATATCATAACATTAATATTGAATAATTATCCTTTGAAAATGATAATACTAATTAATTCTAAATAATAATTAACTTAATACAAACTGACTTAATTCATAATTAAATATACTTAAAACAAATTTAGAATAACTAAATAATTAATTTTCTGAAATATCCCTAAACACCTTTTTAAATTACCAAATCAAAAATCCTCTTTTTTTTAAACCAACTTAATTCCTTGATGAAAATATATTTTCCAATTCCAAAAGAACCAGTCCAACATTTATAAATCTCTCTCGATTTATTCCCAATTTGATTTACATCCCAATTCCGTAAATCCCCTTTTCGCATTTCTAAAAAAATAAATCTACCATTTATTTTAAAGCCGATCTCCCCAACTCCTTATAAATCCTCACGTGAATTTATAACTTCAATTTATCCACTGATAACCACTTTACTTTATTTATATACCTTGTTTATAAATTCCATAGTCTCATTTCTTGTTTATAATGGTTTCACAACACTTAATCGATTTTAAATCGATTTCTAAATTAAATTCCTTTTCAAAATCAATTTCTTAAATGACCCAACCATATCCTACTTTCCTTTTCATCATTTAAAATCTTATCTAAAATCTTGTATAACAATTTCATATTTTATTTTCAAATTTCCCTTTTATTTTTCCCAAACTATTTTAAATCTCGATTTTAAAATATATTTTTTACACTTAAACAAATATCGCTTAAGATTTTATTATTTAAAATCAAACTATTTATTTTACCCAAATCATTCCTTCCAATTAATCCTAATTTCAATATAAGTACTTCACTTCCAAAATCCCTTTAAATTTCTTTTCAAACTCAATATATATATATATAATATTTTAAAATATCAAAATCTAGGTCAGCAATACCATAGCATCCAATAACTTCAAATTACCCTATAATCTATCATAGATTATTCAAACACATCATATATCACTATATATGAAATTAGAATCAACATTTTTGAGGAATCCAATTGGATCCCTCCAACCTATTTCCCCGCATCCACAGATGTTAATACAATATAAAAATACCAATCCCACTTCGAGGGGGATATCACGTTATATAGGGTCATCCGCTATTATGCGGGGCGCATAGGGTCTCATCCGCTATATATATGCGGGAATATCAATCACTCCAATATATATACTACCATATATAATATCACATTCAACCAATAATAATTTATTAATTCTATCAATCAATCACTAATTAATTTTAACTATTTAAAATTAATTACGGTAATCCAAAATTGAGTGAGATTAACTCACATTGATTTTAGTAGTCGCCGAAACATCTCGGTTGCGTCCTAATTCAAACAGCGTTCGAATTTTAGCTAAAAATTTTAGAAGCCCAATTTCGCCCAAACCAGCTTCATTGCGAAGCTCTCGCCACCACGATCGCAACACAAAAAGTTTCGTCTATTTCGGGCCTTGTATGAAGGAGTTATGAATTTTTCTTTAACAATCGAATAATTAAAACTAAAATTAACAAACCAAATTAATTATCAACTATTTAAAACTTTACCGTCTTCCCCAAATTTGAAATGTCGATCTCCAGTTTCCCTCCAACACCATTAGCTGATCGTTCCTTCACCTCGCTCTCCCTCCACACTCCACCGTTCGACCAACGGCCACCACCATTCCTCCTCTCTTCGCACAAGCTTCCACCTCCACCAATCGAAGTAGGCTCCACCTCTCCCTACCAAAACCCGATCCATCCTTCTCCCCAAGTCGTACAGTAGGTTGCGCGAGACTTCCCATCGTCGGGCGTCGCCAAACTTCGGTCGTAGCTTCGATTTCCCACAACAAATCCAAATATGGCCTTCAATTTTCCCATCGATGCCCCATACTCCGGCTACCTCGAACCCTAGGTCGATTGTTGAATTACCGAGCCCCGCAAATTATGACCGCACACATCGAAAACCATACCAGATTGAAGAGAATCGCGAAACGTGAATTTTAAAACTGGTTTCAGGAATTTACGTTGAGTATATTGTGGGAATTAATTTGTTTAAAGTTCTGCCCATTTTTTCCTTCTTGATTGTGAACCCAGTTGTGTTGATTTAAAATGATGAAGGACGTGATTTAAAGGAGGAAACGTGCTTAAAGAAGTAATAGGTACTAGGTTGGCTGATGGTGAAAGAAAGTAGGCTGATGGGAGGGAGTGACAGCCAAGTCAAAGTCAATAATATATATATATATATAATATATATATTATTTAAATCAAATCGTCTCGATTTTGTAGCTTAAAATCTCGCCCTCCTATTGAGGCATGCCGCTAGGCATTCATAATGTTATACCCTTATTCCGAACGTAATGGAAAAGGTTTCGAGTCCTAAATCGATCGTATGGAGAAGATAGCTTTTTGGACCCAATTTTATATTGAATTTTCGATATAAATTTCAGCGCATTTATATCCCGTACGACCAAACGATAACTCCAAACATTACAAAATTTGAAATTCAATAATAATACACTATTACGGATCCATGGAACTGGTTCGTCAAATTCTGAGACTGTGCCCTGGATGGCTATTTTTAAATGCTAATTCAACGATATATTTTTAAAACCGAACAAATCACTTTTAAATTCAATTTTAAAAGTTTTATTATCTTCAGTATTATTAATATAAATTTTATAAGCCTTTAAATTATTTTTAACAAGCTTAAAACTCAAGATTCAAAAATTTACCAGATTTCGATTATTAAATTCAATAATTAAATTGTCCCATAAATAGTTTTTATGTTAAATTCAAGTTAAAAATTAACTTTTAATATTTAAAACCAATTCAATATTCCAATTTCAAATAACCAAAATTCTGGGTCGTTACATGAAGGATCAATCTGTCTGAACTTGTTCTTGCCTTGCCTTGAATGGACTTATTTGTGCACTATGTACTTATTGTTTTAGGCATTTGAAATTTTGCTTGATAAATGTTCTTGATCCTAAGTGAACTGTGTGGTTTCTCTGAGTTGTACATGTGATATACATTCTGGTTTCACTTGTATGCATGTATTGGCTAGTGCACTTGTATTCCTTGTGCATATGTATTTTGCTATCTTCTTTGGCCATTGAGAGTTGGTCCGAAACATCGCTGCGCCTATGTACACTACATGTTGCACTTGAGTTGGGTCTGTGCTTACTTAGGCTTGACCTTGTGCACACTTACACTATGTTGATCCTTTCGGCTTGACCTTTGCATTTGTCCGTGAAATTTATAGACGCTCGGCATTGTGATATTCATAGTGATACATTGTGCATATCATAAGTTGCTCCTACACATTTATTTTTGGTCTCTTTCTAAAATATGAAAACAAACAAACCCATAAACTGAGGCAATATCAATATTCAATTCTATCTTTATTTCTTCAATTTTGGTTTGTTTCTTTTTCCATTTTATTGCATTGTTTATTTGACAAATATAGCAGATGATTGGAAAGAAGATAGCCGAAGCAAGAAGATATCAAAAGCAAATCCGAGCGCGAGTGAATGAAATGTATATAAGAGTTTGTTGTATATGGGAGTGAAAAAGTGTGTTGTATTTGAACGTGTAAATATAGTGGAAGCTCAATGTTTACTATTTGAAATTGTAATGAAATAAAATATTTGTTTAATAAAGTTTGAAATTATGATTTATTCATCTCATTCTGTGATACTGTAATAGTACAAACAAAAATCATAAACTGTTATACCCTACAGTATTCATATTAGTCAATATTTATATATTGTCTAATAGGAAATTGTGGGAATGATATTATAACATCAAACAACAGACAATTTTTTTTCTCTGTTGTGTTAGTGCATATCAGAGGATGGGGATTGTTTGTGGTCTGATGTGCAATGAGACGACACCGAATCATACGATAGATAGTTATTCTTTCACACAACAGGGTATATCTGTTGTCTGATGCGTTTTTTGGCACAGTGCGAGGGCCATGAAACCCCAGCCAACATAGATCCGGTCTACCCCTTACTAGATGGTATTGAATATGTCACTACGCCAGTTGCCGGCGAAGGACCGTACCAAGTGTCAAGCATACATAAATGGGTCAATATGGAATCTACAACGGGTGGTGACCATACCCTAATGGTAGCGAACTACATAACCCCGCTGCATATCCCCTATTTTATTCATTACCGGGTGTGAGGCTTGAGGCTACATTTTACCTTTTATATAGCAATCCCATTTGGAATGCTTACACTTCCTCCAGGCAACAATGTAATGCCAACATTCATCTATACATGTTATTCAGGATATGAACAAACCGAAGGCACCACTTATACTACATCCTTAGGAATAATAGCAAGTATTCCTTGCACTTTAAAGAACTCCATCTTCGATTCCATCATTTTTAAGATTCTTTAATTCGAACGCTTATGCCGGTTCGAAGTGGTTTTCAGATAATATATCTGATCCCGGTCTCTCCGAACTAACAACGATGATTTTCAAAACTGGCCAACATTTGATAGTCGGTTTTTTAACTATCAAATAAATAAGTAATTCAACCAAAGATTTATTTCCATATGGAAAACCAACACTGGGTAAGCACATAAGCAACCACTAAGCCTTTTTAATTAATCCTTTTATTAACAAAATCACTTTGTAAATACCTATATAAAAAATACTTTTATAAAAGATATATATTCATAAATCTTCTATACTCTTTTCTATGTTTGAAAAATATTGATATACTTATCTCATAGGTATAATAATATTCATATTTCAATACTTCGAAAACATCACCATATGCTTATATCATCGGTATAAGTATATTCACAAAACACCATATTTCCAATACTTAGAAAATGTACCCATATACTTATCCCGACGATATAAGTACATTCACAAATCTTAAAAAAGATTTTTCATCCAAAATCATACTTAATTGGATTAAAAACAAATATCATTTAAAATATAAGTAACAATAAAAATCTAACCATTTTTTTCTTTTGGTGTTAAGTATGAAAAGAATACTTCCCATACCACCATAATTTAAAATGATCATTTATGGAAATCGGGTATCATTTTTTTATAAATCCCTTTTATAAAATTCCTTTATAAAACTTCTTTCTATTTATAAAACTCACCCCTTTTATAAAATATCATTTATAAAAACTACTTTTATAAATCTCCAAATTTATCTATAACTCTTTTTATAAAACTCCAAATTCATTTATAAAACTTCTTTTATAAAACTCATTTCTATTTTAAAACTTCTTTTATAAAAATCAATTCTAGTTATAAAACTTCTTCTATGTATCTCCAAATATAATTATAAAACTCATTTTATAAATCTCCAAATATAATTATAAAACTCCTTTTATAAATCTTAAGATTTAAATCTTGTACTTAACACTAAATTTCGATTTCAAGATAAGTCTAAATACTTCCCATAAAACGATCATTTCATATATCACTATAAATTCACAAATGTGATATATTTTCCTATTTATCAAAATGATTTCATTTCCATTTTTATAAAATATCCTTTATAAATCTATTCTTTTATTTATAAAATACTATTTATAAATCAATCCTTTTATTTATAAAATAATATTTATAAATATATCCTTCTATTCAACAGTTTATATAAACTTTTCACAAATATTTATCCCAAAATATTTCTATTTTCTTTTAAAATAGAATCACTTTATTATAAAACAGATAAATTCCCCTTTACTTCCTTTAAAATAAACATTCATTATTATAATAACATTTTTGTTAAATAAATACTTCCCAAAATATTTTTAGACATTTCGATATAAATTATAAAAGATTAACAAATAGGTTGAAGTGAAATAAAGGAGTTCAAAAACCATTTCTCAATAAAGTTCCATAGAAAACTCCCAAAATCACTTTTAAACTCATCGTCCGAAACAAAACCATTTTCAAACCAAAACAACAAACCATAGTATTTCAAAATACTAAAATGAGTCCCAGAGCTACCATAGCACTTAACCAATGCTATTATTACCTTACCGCAAAAAAGGTTCAAATATCAATGCAAAATCCAATATTACCAACTACTAAACTTTTGACATTCAACAATTTATATAATAGGACTATAACTGAAATTAAAATCAATAATAACGTGGAATCCAGATTCCTCTACAAAATCCGTTGTATTTCAATTTATGTCATTCGTTTTCAAAGTGGAAATTCAACCAAATTAAACCAATAAATCAATCAAAAACACAACAATAATTTATATCTACTATATATCATTATAGTATTCATTCAAAGGTGAGATAACTCAAAAAATTCCATTTGATGCTTAAGCATTCCGGTTTGATCACATTCGATTTTAGCTCAAAATTTCACTTGCTCCAAACTCGACGACACCAATTCCAATGCGTAGATATCACTCCTACGAGTGTAACGCAAAAGACAGCGTCTCAATTTGACCTCGTATGAGAAAGTTATTCATTTTAAAAGTTTTTGATTTAATTAAATAATTAAATTACACTAATCACTTCAATATAAATTAATTACCCTTAAAATTGACATCACTAATCCTAATTCCTTTGCCCGCATGCACCTGCGCATCCACAAACCCACCAATGTCCATCACCTCTCCCCTCGTTCTTCCTTCATGCACCACGAAATTAACTCCCGTCAGTTCCTACGCGCTCCACGTCACGAGAGCTCTGTCACCAACCTAATTGCTTCAAGCTCAGTCCCTCCAGTTTAAATCGTGACCCACTTGTGCCCTAGTCGGCCACCCACATGTCGCGACCTCCATCCATGAGTCGTTCCTCCCCATTCGCTCTCATAAGTAATCCTTCATGCCACGAACTAAAATACACACTCCATTTCACCGAACTTTGCTTCAATCGACGACCTTGACAAACTCTAGCCACGCCATGAACTATCATTCGTCCCCAAACTCGATCGCAAGGAACCAGACAAACATAGACATAGATTTGTAGATCTAGGCCTCACGAGTTCAAAGAATCCAACTTTGTAATTTTTATTTGAGCAAATAATTATATTTTGATTTTTAAAGGAGTAGGTTTACTTTCTTATGTTTATAGGGAATGAGAATAAAGAAAAGAGTGGGAGAAAGAAAAGTCAGTACTGTTGAATTGTCCAAGTGTAGAGGATAGTTTATTTTGCAATTTCCGGCATCTCACTACATAGAATTTTGTTCCTATACTACCCGCGAATGATAAAAACAAAAATACTATCGTGCATAAAAATGTGACACAATTCTAAAACAACAACAATATATGCCAGTTATCTTATTATGTAAAATTTCAAAAATACCATCATTTGTCGAAAAATACATCAAACGGGAATTTAAATATTTTCCAAATCAAAATTATGGAAAAATCCTATAAATTAAATTTAAAATACATCAATAAATCAAGTCGTTTTATTAACAATTGATTTTCTTATTATTTATTAAATTCGAATCAAATCTGAATATATTTAAATAAATTAATATTCTCATTTGAAATGTTAAAAATTTTGGGTCGTTACAATTAAACTGTCCTCTTCCCTAAAGTCAAGGCTCCATTGTCCCGAAGTTCTCTCCTTCCCTTCGTGCATCAAAACCCCAAGTCATGCTTCGAAAATATGGACGACCGTCTGGGTTAGTAGTCCATGGGTTGGATCCAACCCATGTTTGGCTTAGCTACATAGCCAACTCTTGGAAATATTGTCCCACTCTCCATCCTTCAGCCTTTTTCTAGCCTAGCCCATAGCCACTACTTCATAACCCTAGAGCAACATCACTTGAGGCTCAGAGTTCCACACATCAAGCCCGTACTGAAAATGGATCAGCTTACCTCCTTATACACACCTAATCCATGGCATATCTCTATCCCTTCAACTCCAATTTAACCCACAATTGATTCCATAACTTGTCCACATCATCATCCACCCGTAGAACCGATCTCAAGCTCTTTGAACCAATTTTGGATTGATTGTCATTATGAATCGGTAGTGATGAATTAGCGATAATCGGTCATCCAAAACTTAACCTAATGTTTTAGCATTTTCTAAGTTGGTTTCCCATCTACTCCAAATGCCTTAACCATCCGTACAATCATTTACATCAATTCAGCCCCAAACATTCTAGTTCTAATTGAGTCTCTAAAGTTCATATTGATATTCTATGCCTTATCCTAAGCAACAAATAAAACAGACTACAAATAAGCATTACATCAATCATTTTAAACACAATACATTCATCATACTAGAAATTCAATCATTACATAGCCAAGATCAAGCCAACTATGAAATGGGGTATTTATAAGAACACAAATGAATCAACTTAGATCTACATATAAGTTAAATCATTTTAATCCATTTTCGAAACATATATGAGTTTATATTGAGTCAAAATCATGTTTTTATCTCTAAAAATCATTTAAAATACCATTTAACACTATTTAAGCATTTATAGTAAAGTCAGAGACAATTATCACTCGTCGAATATTCGAAATGCACAAAAATCAAGGCAAGCAAGATCCAATCATTCAAGACCAAAAATCTCAAGCCGTTAATCCCGAAATTCAAGATATTATTTGCTAATCTTTAAGTTAACCACCATCCAATGACTTGATTTAGCCAACTAAAGTAAGGTTTGGAGTCTCTTTTTGGTTAAGGAGATAATTAGGTTAGAATGTTTTTGGAAAAGTGATTAGGGGTTGACCCATCATGTCATATTAGTCCAAATCCTAAAATGGGTATCTACTAATCAGTCCAAAAACTGTCTGACTACAAACGGTCATATCTTCTAAATGGTAAGTCCAAAAAGTTATTAGGACCACTCACAAAAGGAGAAACCATCATATCTTTCCAATGTTAGGGATTTCGGACCCAAGTTCGACTATTATCAAAAGTTATAGGCCTTACAAGTTTTCAAGGATAAAATAGTCCAGTAAATTTCCTAAGGGCCAGAAGGGTCAAACTTCAATGCTTTCCAAAGTTGTAACCTATTTGGAAGTCATTTGAATATAGAAATATTTGTACGACTAACCAGCATATAGAAATGTACAGAAAATGCAGGTCATTCCATTCTCCCCCTTGGGAATTTCGCCTCCAAAATTCCGATAACAAAGTAAGGTCAAACAACATAGTTACCCTACATTCTAATCAACCATAAGTAAACACAACATCAATCAAACATGTATACACAAGCAAGTAGACACAGACTACGCCTACCCCATCATAGAAGGTACTAAACTACTCTATATGACATCGAAAGTGAAAGTAAATGCGATAAACAAAAAGTCTTACCAAGTAAGTAGCCAAGTTTAAGCAGTTCTTACGCTCTCCTCAGTCTCCCAAGTGCAATTTCTCTCGCTTTCACTCCATTGAACCTTTATTAACTTCATCGCCTTTTTTCTAAGCTGCTTCATATCATGAGAGACTATATGAATAAGACTATGAGGTCTTGAAGCTTCTGGTTTAACCTCGATGTCCAGTTGAACTGGTTTGACAATCACGCTTGAGCCATGCACAAGCTTCTGCAAATGGGAAACGTGGAACACATTGTGCACACCTTCCATCTTATGAGGTAAGTTGATATATAAGTTAGATTCCCAATCCTCTCAAGTATCAGAAAAGGACCTATGAATCTTGGTCCAACTTCCCCTTAGTACAAAATCGAACTAGATTTCACAACGGAGAGATACAAACAAATACAATATCACTGATAAATAACACAATATCATGTCTTCTATTATCAACATAGCACTTCTATCTACCTTGGGCAGTTTTCATTCATTGCCACATAATCTCAATCTTCACCGAAGTTTCTCGAATCGATCTGGCCCAAGTATTGATTTCTCTCCCACTTCTCACCACATAAAGGAGCGCTGTACGGTCGGCCATATAATGTCTTGAATGGTTCCACATAATTGCTCGACTGAAAATTTTGTTGTATGCAAACTTAACAAGATTCAAGTGATCATCCCATAAGCCCCCAAAGTCGAATATGCAAGCTTGCAAGAGATCCTTTAAGATATGATTCACTCTCTTGGTCTGCCATCAGTTTGTGGGATATAAGTTGCATTCAATTGCATCTTTATTCTAACGCCTCATGTAAGCTCTTCCAAAACCAACTCATGAATAATGGGTCTCGGTCCCTATAATGATTTTCGCCACATGTAGAATCATACAATTCACTTCACATATAACATGACCAATTTTGATGTTGTTCTATTTGACTTTATGGGTTTAAATTAGGAACTCTTTGTCAATCTATCAATAATGACCCACATGCTGTCATACTCTCCTCTGGTACTTGGAAACCCATCAATGAAATCCATCAATATCTGTTCCCATTTCCATATGGGAATTTGGTTGCATCAAACTACACAGCTTCTTCTGTTCAGCCTTTATCAGCTGATAGTTCATGCATTTGGAGAAGAATGCACCGATGCCCCTCTTTATCCCTTCCCAATAAAATGTTTGCCTCATATCACGGTACATTTTATTGCCTCTGGGATGTATAACAAATCTTGAATGACGGCACTCACGTAGCATCTCATCCCTTAACCCACCGACATCAGGTACAAAAGTCTCCTATCCTTATGGAGCCAACCATCAGGGTCGAGCCCATATTGCTTCATCTCTTTAGACTCTGCTCCATCTTCTATCTTAGCCATGATATTTACTAATCCAGTATCTTGTCTTTAACTAGTGCTAGTCTGCTCAATTAAAGTAGGTCTGGAGTCAAACTTGCCAACACATCTGGCTCTAGATCACGTCAAGGCTTGAAGAGATAACCAGTACTATACTCAAGGTGCTTCCATTCTAGGAACATCGCTCCTAGGTTGGCATGTCTTCTACTTGAAGCATCAATGACTGCATTTCCTTTTACCTGGTTATAAGACATATCAAATTCATAGCTCTAACCATCATTGTTGGTGAAGGTTAAGATCCTTCTTAGAGAAGAGTTACTTTAACAATTTATAGCGGTGAACAACATGAACCTATCTCCTAATAGGTAGTGCCTTCAAATATTCAACATAATAACTATCGCCACTAACTTCAAATTCATGATTTAGATACTTCCTCTCGCACGGTTTCAACTATCGACTAACATATAGGACAATTTTTCCTCTCTGCATCAATAATGCACCTAGTCCGGTAGCACATGTATCTGAGTATACCATCTGTGAGTCCACGAGTTGATGTTTTTGATGACAACAACCTTAGAATAAGATTATAAAATATAAATACTAACAATATAGTTTAGATATATATGTATATGCAGGATTTAACCATGCAGGTACCAAGAATGAAGACTGTACAGTATAGAGATTCAAGATATCAAGATTGAAGACTCATGAGTATCAAGATTATCAAGAGTTCAAGATTTCAAGATAAGTATCGAGTCTAGAATTTTGTTAAAACTTCATAATAGCATTGAAATCTTCACTCCATTTTTCTTTTGGGATGGAACCCATTTCTACCTTTTTAGTGGCTTACAAACCCACGACAAGTAGCTTACAAACCTACGACAAGTGGCTTACAAACCCACGAACATCCTGGTTTTGTACAAGTTCTCAAGTCCTGACATGATGAGATATTCTGCAGGAAGAAGCTTGCAAAACTACTTCAAAATGATTTTCAAAACTACTTCGTAATGATTTTCAAAACTGATTTTCAAAATGTTTTAGCCTTAAAAATTATCTTTTCAAATGATTTTCAAAAAGATGTTTTAGCCTTAAATATTCTTGTTTTTAAACTTTGTTTATTTTAAACTATCTTTTAAATATAATATATTTATATTCAGATTTAAATATAAAATTATAGTAAAATTGTATATATATATTATTCTCTATATTTATCTATGTATTTTATCTATAATCAAGTATATTTATAAAGTTTAAAATAGTTTTAATATAAGATAAAGGTTATTTTCAAAGAAAATCAAAACATCAAAAATTGCTTTGGGATGTCGACATGCCTATGGTGACCATGTCGACATGGTGACAGTTGAGTTCAAAATTCAAATTTCAAAAGAAATGTCTATTCGCCATAACTCTTCGCGAATGGACATGACTGTTGTTCTTCTATAAATAGGGGTTAGTTTCAACGAATTTTTAATCAGTTTTTCTGGTTTTTCACTTCTCTTCTTCTTCCACATTTTCTTATTCAAAATCCTATCATTACTCTGCTGAAATCAACATTGAATCTAACTAGATCATCTCTGGTTTGATTCTCTATCACTATCTCAACAAGATCTAAGTGCTATTCAGATTTATAGGCTTTTTTGTAATCTATCTAGCGAGAAAAGGTTTGATTGTAGCCTTGGAAATCAATCAAGCGAGAAAAGGTGTGATTGTAGCCTTGGAAATCAATTGGGTGAACTTGTCGCCCGTAAATCAAGTATCTCTACCCAAAGGATTGTGATTCTGGAGGGTGTACCTCGTAGCCTTGAAACCGAGGGTTGTAATTGTTGAATTGCTTTTGAAAGGAAATCCGTACTTAGTTGTGCGGGACTGGATATAGGGTAATCCCGAACCAGTATAAAATCTGGTGTGTTCTTTCCTTTACTACATTTACTTTATTTCTGCATCTGTGTTTGTTTCTATGATTATATCTATGTCTGAATTTTGTATACATTTGTATTCAAATTAACATAAACTTAAAAAGACTTAGTAATTTCTTAAAAACACTATTCACCCCCTCTAGTGTTATTCCTAGCCTTAAGATCCATATTCCACATTCCTCTCATTTGGTATCAGAGCCCGGTTTTCAGAAGTTTCATAATCTGATTTTTTGAAAAGTTTTCAAAATGGCTACCAACACTGGTACTATTATTAACACTAGTATCCCTGTCACTAGTTCATTTGTAGAAGGTCAGTCTACTGCCACATCACCACTTTTTAATGGCAGTAACTATGCATATTGGGCATGTAGGATGAAAATATATTTACAATCTATAGGATTAGATACTTGGAATATCACACAAACTGAATATTCTGAACCCACAACTAATTTTGCACAGTGGACTACTGAGCAAAAGACTGTTGCACAAAATAATTCTAAAGCAATGAATATTGTATTTTGTTCACTTGATACGAATGAATTTAATAGAGTGTCAGTTTGTAAGTCTGCATATGAAATCTAGAAAACTTTGCAAGTGACTCATGAAGGAACAAGCAAAGTTAAACAGACCAAAATTTCCATGCTCACAAATCAGTTTCAATTATTTAAAATGAATACTAATGAGTCTATTTCAGATATGTATAGTCGATTTCAAGATATTGTGCATTCTTTAATATCCTTGGGAAAGGAATTTTCGGAAGAAGATCAAGTCCGAAATTTTTTAAATTCTCTCACTCCAGAATGGGATCAAAAGACACTTGTAATTGAAGAGGCAAATGACATCAGTACTTCAAAGATAGAAGAATTGATTGGAAATCTAATGTCGTTTGAAGTTCAAATGACCGGGAGAAGAGAAAGCAAAGCATTTGAAAAGAAATCAATGGCATTCAATGCATTTACCGACGGATCAGACTCAAATAGTGATCATGATGAAGAGATAGCATTTATGACCAGGAATTTTCGGAAATTCCTGAAATATAGAAAGATGAATAATCTCAAGAGAAACAACTATAAGAATTCTGGAAATCAGAGTATAGTGCCAAACAATGTCAAATGTTTCAACTGTGATGAACCAGGCCATATCAAAAGAGACTGTCTGTATCCAGAAAGACAGAATCCTCCTATAAACAATGAATCAGTAAAGAAACGGAAGCGTGCATTTACTGCTACTCTAGATGACTCAGACTCGTCCTCAAGCGATGATGATCAGAAGACAGATAATTCAAATTTGTGTTTCACGGCAGTTCACGACTTCAACGAATTCAAGGAAACGGACTCTGAAAAAAGTACACATTTACAATACAAGTGATTGAAATTGCATGCTTAGAATTAGATGATTGATTGCTTGATTGATTGATTTTGAATTGGTGTGTTGATTGAATTTTAAATTTATTTTTTATTATTTTATTATTATTTTATTATTATTTTATTATTTTATTTTTAATAATATAATAATAATAATATTTTCTAGAATATACTATAATTCTAATAATATTCCAGATATATACACATATATAGACATTAATATAATAAGTATATATATATATATATATTAGAATTCTTAGGAAAAATAAATCATAGAAATTCACAGGCACATGTCGACATGGCCCCTACCATGATGTCGACATGGGTACAAATTTTGAAATTCAAAATTTGAATTCAAATGCTTGAATTTCCCTCCACCTTTTCACTTCATTCAATACTCTGAAAAGACATCTTTTGACCAGAGAACATGTCAGTCAAAAATCTATTTATTCACTATCTTTTATCACAACTTTTCACTTTCATTTTCAAATTCAAACTTTCTCTTTAAAACTTCAAGCTCTCTACTCTCTACTTTAATGGCTTCTTCAAGCAACCCCTCCACCATGAGACTTTCTAGAAACTTGAAAGTGCAACTCCTCAATAATTCGGAGGCCATAAAAGCATACATCAATTATGCTAATTATGGAAAAGTCCATCCCGGAAAGTTTGCTATTTTTCAAGATTTTGCTTCTTGTGAAATTTATACTCTTTTTGCAAACAATCAAATTCTTAGTCTTGTTGATTCTTCTCAAAATGATTTTATTTGTTACCCAAATCTTGTTAAAATTTTCTATGCAAATCTCAATCGAGAATTTCATCAAGGAAATGATAATGAAATTTGGAGTAGTGTCAAAGGCACTAAAATTATTTTGAATTGTGATCTTTTGGGTACCATTCTCAATTGCAAAAGCACGGGAATAGATCTATCTTGTTTTAAAATCGTGAACATGATCGTGAGACATTTCATCATATTTTTAAAGGAGATGAAAACTTTGAATTTAAAAACCGAAACTTTCGTCCTAAAGCAAGGATTGTCAATCTTCTTTTACAACATACTTTGACCCCAAGATCGGGTAATTTTAACAATCCTACTTCAAAAGTGCGCAAAGCACTTTTTGCTATTTTCGGAAATTATGATATCAATTGGGCGCAAGTTATTTTGGATGAACTTCGTCCTAAAAATTTTGAAATGGGAGAAAACACTTTATACCATGGAATTTACATTACTCGGATTTTCAATTATTTTGGAGTAAATTTCAAAGGAGAAGAATTTATTTCAAGAAAAGTTTTTAATATCTCAAACATTTCTCTCATGAAAATCCCATATGTTTTTCAACCTTATGAGACTCTTGCCGAAAAGGAAGAACGTTTGGCTCATGAAGAAATGGAAGAGGAGGAAGAGGAAGAAGAAGAAGAAAGGGATGAAATGGAAATAGAAGAAGAAGTTGAAACAACCCTAGAAAGTATTGAATATCCATCCAATCCTACCAACAAAACCCTTCTCAAAAATCAAAAGATTATTGTTGAGAATCAATGGGTTCTTAAAAGATCCGTTAGTAAGAAGTTGGACAAAATATCATCCAAGATGAACAAGTTTTTCTCTAAAGTCAGCAAGAAACTTGGATTATCTTCATCTTCATCATCCTCTAACTAGTTCTATATTTTCATATCATGTCGAATTATTTTATGTTTGTTTTAATTTGAGTGTTTATGTAGTTGTTTATGATTAATCATTGTATCACTCTTCCTTGCAATGAAATTGAATTTCCTTTCTGTTATCTAGCTTATCTTATCTCTTGAATAAATGTTAGTATATTATAGAAATATATATACACAATTATTCATAAAATCAAAAAGGTCATCAAAATTCACTGAACCATGTCGACATCCCCCCCTTGACCATGTCGACATGTACTGGTCAGAAATGACACTTCATTTTGAATTTGAAATTTGAATAACTACCTTGTGTCTATTCATTTCAAACGAATTTCTACACCTATAAATACTCATTTCTTCCAGAATTGATTACTGAATATTATTCCTCATCTATTCTATCTCTCATTCCTCTCACAATTTCAAAAATGGCTAATCCAATTCATAACTTATCCGAGAATCTTGAAGAAACTCTTAATTCATTCAAAAATATTCTCTCGTTCATTCTTCGTAATCAGCGACACTTAGAACTGAGTCAAATGCAGATGATCAAGGAGCAAGAAAGACATTTCAAGGCAATTCGATGGATGATTTCTTCTCTGCACAAGGATGATAACGAAGCACATCCTCCTGTCTCTCTCACAAATGACAATGAAAATTGGGATTCCATTAAAGCAGACCCTATTTTCGGAGAAGAAGGATGGGTGGAAGTTCCCCGTAACGTTTAATTTGTTTGCTTTATTAATTTATTTGAATTGATTGTTTTGATTGAAATTGGTTGTTTTGATTGATTTGATTTATACTTGGTGTGGTTTGATGATTGTATAAATATACACTGATATATTTATAATCATTGATTAAATATCATGTCTATAAGTATAGTTATTTCTTAATATACTTCATTATATAGTTTATTAATGAAGGTACTTGAGTACAAGAATGAGGGGGAGTTGTATAGTTTAGTGTTTGTTTGCTTTTGTTGATGACAAAGGGGGAGAAATATAAAATAGGGTAGTTAGGCATAGATTAAGGGGGAGTTATCAGTTTTAGGGGGAGTCAATAGGATAGGAGTAATATTTTATAAACAAAGGTTCACTACAAGAAAAAATACCATCAACAACACCTAATGTCAGCGTTTGTGACTTAAGTGCGGTCATTAAAAATTTTGGGGGGAAAATTTTCCGTGTGAATGCTGACAAAAGCTAAATTATACAATTTTTGCGCCATTTTTTTCACTTCGCCTAATTCCTCTTTTCATCCTTCCCTACCTTGAAACATTTTCACCACGTAAAAAGAAGAAAACCTCTCTTCAATCATCAAAATTCGCCTACATCACCGTCGCTTCATTAAACTTCTCCATTCATCATTCAGAGATCTCGTTCATCGTTCAGATATCGTCTACAGGTACAACGCCATCAATTTTTTAGGTTTAAATGGGTTGTTTGATTCTATATAGGTTTAAAATGGGTTCTTTCAATTTTGAACGTATTTTCAACACGTTCAAACATCATTCATCAATCGCGATTTAGAATTGAAGTATTTCCGTATTTCCTTTTCTTTGTGTCCAATTTTAGTTCTTCGATTTTCTAATATTAGTATTTTCAACATCGTTCAGACCGTTTATATGTAGATTGCATTATTTTAAACATTCTAGCATGATTATTTAGAGCGGGCCGCTAAATTATGTGTTTTGTTTAGATCTTTGGTATAAGTGTAAACTGTAATTGAATATATTAACTTCAATTTTTAAATAGTTATTTTTATGTTAGAGAAAAATAATGTTTGTTCCTATTCCTGGACATTTACATTTACAATTATGTTTAACTTTGTGTCAGTTGTTTGTATAATCTTATGGATTTCTTATGGCAATTAAATCATTAACACCAATGCCTGTACATGGCTACAAAAAGTCCCTTGCTGTTTGTATCCAAATTCCTGAGCAGCCATATCTACCAGTAGCAAAATATTTGTATGATGCAAGAGTTTTGCGTACAAATATACTCTCCTCTACTCTTTTCCTTTCCCTACCATGATGGGCACATAACCTTTTGGTGCTTCTTTTTCTTTCCTGCCCATTGCCTTTTATTTTTATGTTCCGTTTTGTATGCTTTCTCATGATTCTGCAATCTTTTTTTTGGAAACTTTTGTTGATTATTTTGGCTTTTTGAATAACCAGAATGTCTATGGTGATTGATTGTCTTTATTTGTTTAGTAACAGCAACTTGAATTTTATTTGCATTAGCCTTTAACACGTTTTTTGCTTGTTAAACTACAATGTTTTGGATTTTGGCTGACTTAGCTCGGTTTTAGTGTGAGCTCTTGAGAAAAATGTCCTATTTCTAATGATTCATCAGTAGAATTATTTGAAAATTTAGAATTATTTGAAAATTGTAGTCAGTGTTATTCTTTTGCCAATAAGAGACTTCATTACAATGAGTTTGGTATATATTTTGATATTAAATCTTGTATGTTCGAATATCTGTTTGATTGAGTTAGTTTGTGAGAGAATTGACTTGCATATCTTGTTTTAAAAAGTTGGTCTTTAATGGTCTTTCCAAAAAGAAGTTTTTGATTAGTTTAGATATCAAGTTGGTTTTATAATCAACAAAAACATGTGTTATGAACAAAGCTAAACGGTCAAGAATGAAATTTGAGTAGTGGTTGTGTTACATCAAACCAGTATTCTAATTTTAATGATTTACCATACCTATCTGAACAATAAGTTGTTTTGCCATTGTAAAAAGAGTTCAAGGTGGAATTGAACACAAACACATCCATTGTTTAGGGTGGTGTAGGAATAGAGATATATAAAGTTATGTATTTCCTTGAAAATAAATATTGTTTAAGAGGATAAATTTTATAGTGTTTAATTTCAGTTTAACCATAGTGTTAAAATTTGGGTTCCTTGAGTTATTTTGAATTATTCTCTAAAACTACTACTGAAAAAATATATAGTATTTTAAAGCTTAAACAACCAAATCTAAAGCAAATAGGTGAGTAAACACGTGCAGTTCTAGTTTTGATTCTCTTGCATGTTGTTGTTTAATGGATGGTGAGTGGTTGAATAATTTCTGGTTGTTGATCTTTGTTGTTGTGCACTATAACATGCATTTGCTTTATTTTGTTTACTATAGCTCATTACCATCATCTCAACAGGGATTGTTGATATATATCATTGTTTGATATGCATGTAATTTAGTCAGTTCCCAAGCTATGCTTGTTTGCCTTATTTTGTTTTTTTACAAGCAGTTAATATTTGCTTTATCATGAAAATATTCCCAATGCTGCAATGGTTTCAATTTTGCCCAGTCGTTCCCAAGCTATGCCTGTTTGCTTTATTTTGTTTATTAAGTCTGAGTGATTAAACACATTTTTTTTATGAAGTGAAATCCTTTAAATTATCTTTATTCTGGATTAAAAATCCTAAGCATCATGAACATATGGATGCCCTGAGTTTGATCTTTGCATTGTGCATTGGGTAAAGGGGGTCAGATTGTTTTAGCCCTTAAGAGTTTCAAATAAAGTTTGTTTTTCCTAAATAAAGTGGCATACTGTATATTAACATGGTTGCATGGTTTCAAACTTTTTGGGTATTCATGGCTTTCTTTCGCAATTGGTTTTGAAACACATGGATTTGGGCATAGTTAAGACTTTAAAAGGGATCATAGGGACTTTTGAATATCTACTTTTTTCTAGCAAAAGCTATGGTTTTATGAATTTGAAGTCTACATAATATTAAGATAATTACTTTCATTATTTCTAATTGGGCATTAGCAGTTTAAAAGACACATGGTTGTCATAATGGTTAAAACTTTGCAGGAAAAGAAAAACTTTTCGTTTATTTATTTTATTTCGTTTTATTTTATTCTATCTTATTTGGTGCTAATGTTGTATATGATTCTGACATTGTTGTATAAGTGGATAAAATTGTTGTTAATGGCGCAAGCCAAGTATCAGGAGAGGGGTAATGCATAGACATTACTCTGGTGCTACAAAATGGCGCCGTTGTAATGGCAAAATTTTTGAAAACAGTTTGGTGCTAATAACAAAATGACTAATTTGTAGAGTTCTGTCATTTTCAGTCTAATGTGGCCATGAAGTAGCTAATAACAAATTTATTTTATGCGTGCAGGCTTTGAACAGTTGATATTTGTAGAGTTCTGTCATTTTCAGTCTAGTGTGCTTAAACAACAAGGTATGAAACAGATGCTAAATGATTATATGTTTTTCTTCTTTTACTTTAAACTTGGAAAGCATATTTTTAATTCTCTAACCTGTCAATTTTAAAAGCATATCCTAGTTTTTCATATCTTTTTGGTTTGTGCGCACATGCCCTCTTGTAGCTAAAATAGCACATATAACAGACTATATGTTCTTCGCATATACACATAAACACTTACGTTAAATAATTGAGAACTCTTAATATTTATTTACTTCCTACTATAATCACAACTTGAACTTGTGTTGGTTACGGAGAAACTGCAGGAGCTTCATTCAATTAGAATTCAAAAGCTGAAGAAACAAGGCATGTACCTTTTCCTTCCTCTTTTTTTTTGTTTTTTTTTGCAATCATTGAATAGCTAGCATCATGTGCATCTTAGTGAAACTTTAGCATCTGTTTAAATAACATCAGTTTAAATAACATGTTTGCCAAATATGGGATGTAGTTTAATTAGATATGATTGTTTTTTCTTTTATTTTTTAAAATTCTTTCAGTTTCTATTTGTACAACTTTAGCATCTGTATCACTTTTAGTTCTGATGCAATAACAAGCAACAATCATCAATGTTTAAATTGAAATACTCTCCCAACTAAAGGCCTGGATTCAGTTTTGAAACACAAACAAAGCATGATATTTGCTGCCAAAAGAGTTAATCAATTAAAAGTTTGCTTGTACTATCAACTCCTGGGCTATAAAAATGAATGTTTGGTTATTACAACTGGAAGCAGAAAGTCTGTGATATTTTACTATGTTGTGTTCTTGCATTTTGACAATATATTTTTCTCTTTGGATTTGTTTGTTTTGAGCATTTGTTTTGTTGTCTTTTATACATAAAAAAATTATTTGTCCATTTCTACTAAGAACTGTTTGGTCGTTATTATCATATATATATATATATTGTTCATAATCAATAATTAATTTCTATTTAAATTTTAGATTCTTTGTTGCATACATATATTGTATATGGTGATGGAGAGAGATTGGTTGCGTCTACATAGGTAATCATGTAGCAGCTAATTTAGACTTAAATTTAGAATTGATATTTTGATAATAAAAGCTAATATTTTTGTTGTTTTCAAATTTTAATCATAGGACTAGTAGAGAGTATGGCCAAGGAGCTCAGAATTTTGTGTGTGTTGTGAAGAAAAATTTAGGAGATGTGGAAAAAATATTCTTTCCTTGTTTAGATTGTCGAAATCTTAGTCGTCATTATGGTGAAACCGTTGTTGAGCACCTGATTATAAAGGGAATGGATCCTAAGTATAAAGATGATATATGGTATAATCATGGCGAGAAAGTGAATGATGAAAAAAAAATTAAAATGGGTGAGATGTACGACTTGCTCAAAGCGATTCACTATGAAGATGAAGATTATTTCAATCATACTTTTTTTGATGACGACAAAGATAAGGACGATGCACAAAGACGCCATAATGATTTACTTAAAAATTTGGAAGATGCAGAAACCCCACTGTATCCTGGTTGCATAGATCATACAAAGTTATCTGCCATTACTATTTTGTATAATCTTAAATGTGAAACTGGATTATCTGATACTGGTTTTGATAAACTTCTTACCGTCCAACATTTGTTTTTACCAAAGAATAACGTACTTCCCAAGACTTTATATGAAGTAAAGAAATTCCTCAAACAATTTGATATGGGTTTTGAAAAAATTCATGCTTGTGAGAATGATTGTTGTCTTTTCCGTAAAGAGTACAAAAATTTAAATAATTGTCCGAAATGTGGTTCATCACGATGGAAGATAAATCAAGATACAAAAGAGATTATGCAAGGTATCTCAATTAAGGTGTTGCGATATTTTCCAATAATTCCAAGATTTAGAAGAATGTTTAGATCCGAAAAAATGGCAGAAGAGTTAAGATGGCATTTTAAAAATAAAAGTAATGATGGAAAGATGCGGCACACCGTAGATTCCATGACATGGAGCATGGTTGATGAAAATTGGAAAACATTTTCAGCCGATCCATGTAATCTTAGACTTGGTCTAGCTACAGATGGGTTCAATCCCATTAGATTAGTACATTCGTTTACATATTAAAACTAAAGTATGTGAAAATCCAACTACCGGAAGCATCAGTTCCATAGAGTCGAATACTAATTTATTACACATTTCTAGCTATGTTAGTATTATTATTTTTAATAACATTTGGTGGGTGAAATCAAGTTTAATGTTTGACAAATGATTATTGAAAATTTAACAACGTTGATTTGCTTTGTATTGAATTGGTTGACACATGATAAAATGTTGAATGCAGTAAGACTATAGAAACAAGACTTTTATTAGATGACTATAAATTTTTCTTTGATAGAGCAAAACCAATAGCACAGAAAACAAATGCAAGTTGTTCGATTGGGGTGGAACTGAAGTATTGGTTGCCGAAGGACGTGTGCACTCGAGTGATTCAAATCAGATTATTAATGGTGTTCCTCTTGGACCAGAAGCCGCAATAGTTTGGGTGGACAATCCGATAAAAGAAGATGCCTTTTTGTGGAGGCCCATAGCAGGTGTGACATGTATCGGAGAAGCCGTCGGTAAGACAATAGCATGGCCATCATCAAAATTGGTTTTTGAAAACACAATACCATCCACTCCTATGAGCAACGTTCCAACATCTCGTACGGTAATATATTATATTGCTAATATTTATATATACGATTTGTTGATAATGTATCAATACTTTTTTTAATATCATAGAGTGCAAATTACGCGATGAATAACAAGTGCAAGTTATTTGCTGTGGAGGGCACAGGAAAAATTGTAGCTGAAGGCACCATATCTTCAACTAATCCAAATGATTTGGTTCATTCTATTCCACTAGGACCAAATGCAATAAGAGTTTGGGTGGATATTGTCAAAGACCCGAATGCGTCTTTATGGAGACCTACGTCATTCATGGAATGCTTATCAGATGCTATTGGTTCGACGGTAGCATGGCCTACTGCGAATGTTAGTGTGGACTCAACTTCAGCAGTTTGAAATATTTGTATAGTTTGGCAGTTTTCAGGTAACTACCCTTGAACTTCAAGTTATTTAATATGCTCGGGAGGGTACATCAAGTCTTAAAAACTTTTATTAGATAAAAAAAAATGCATCACAGCCCGTCAAAGAGATCTGAATATTAAAATGCAGATGAGGAATTTTATAAAATTAAGAAGATTTGTGACAAACAACTCTGTGGGTAATATATATAAATGTAATCAAGAGAAGTAGAATTTTTATCAAATTTTATCTAATTTAATGTTTTTCTGAATAAAATAATTTATCAAGACAGTACTTACGATATATATATATATAGGATATAGGGTATTAGCTTTTTGTAATTCAGAAAATGCTCTATACTCAGTATATATATATAGAGCTTTGGCCGCTGACTAGGGTTACGCAATGAATCGATAGCAGGCGTGGGCCACATGACTCGCTTTATGTTAAGGCTAGGGCCAAAGGGTTTGAGTTGGGGGAGGTTCTTTCCCCTGAGTTGAAGTAGTTTCCAAGTTTGTTAGGTGATTCAAAAATTAGGTTTTGTTCTACTGCAGTTGTTTGGAGCTGCGTCCACTAGTGAATGAAACTTTTTTTTTGTTCTCCACAAAGGTCCGAGAGGACCTGATTGACCTTGTCAGCTCATTGGCTCGTTAGGGACCAAGGGGATATAAGAAACTAGGGTCCTCAATCATGTTGCAAGTTAGTCATATAGTAGTTCATGCTAAATTGTATTGCTCGCAGTTTGAATTATATACAGTTCATGCTCACAGTTTAAGAACTTGCCTTCTTACTTATGTCTCAGAGCTACTGCAAGCCTGCAAATTGCTTGGTTGGATCATGAATAACTGCTGCAACTTGCGGACGCGTTGTGATTCTATGACAGTTGACTTAGAGTTTTCATGCAACTTAGGGTCTATGACCATATTATATTTCATTTTCTTGCCGATATTTTAGGTTATGAACTATGTACAATATTGTATTGTTGCTGCCTGCCTTGTTGAACTTTGTACTATATGTATTATTATTGAACTGGGGAGTGAGTACTATCTGAATTGGATTCCATATGGTATTATGTATTATTGTTGAACTGGGGAGTGAGTACTATCTGAATTGAATTGTACTATATGTATTATTGTTGAACTGGGGAGTGAGTACTATCTGAACTGAATTGCACGAAGTATTGTAATTGTAATGTACTGAGTATAGAGCATTTTCTGAATTCTTAGGAAAAAAATGCATATCCCTACGACAGCGTTTATACATTGCTGTCAATTCATTGGGAAAAAAATGCATATCCCTACGACAGCGTTTATACATTGCTGTCAATTCATTGGGGGAAAAAATGCATATCCCTACGACAGCGTTTATACCTTGCAGTAGAAAACTATTAACAGCGTTTATACCTTGCAATAGAAAAGTTATTAACATCGTTTAAAAAACGCTGTAGAAAGTGGGTTTTTGACCGCGTTTATATTTTGCAGTTAAAACTTTAGGGTCAACGACCGCATGTCGTTATACAGCATTTTTAAAACTGCTGTGAAAACTTTTAACAGCGTTTTTCAAACGCTGTGAAAAGTCTTTTTTGTTGTAGTGGTTGTCATCATCAAAAAGGGTGAGATTGTTAGTCCATGAGTTGATGGTTTTGATGACAACAACCTTAGAATAAGATTATAAAATATAAATACTAACAATATAGTTTAGATATATATGTATATGCAGGATTTAACCATGCAGGTACCAAGAATGAAGACTGTACAGTATAGAGATTCAAGATATCAATATTGAAGACTCATGAGTATCAAGATTATCAAGAGTTCAAGATTTCAAGATAAGTATCGAGTCTAGAATTTTGTTAAAACTTCATAATAGCACCGAAATCTTCACTCCATTTTTCTTTTGGGATGGAACCCATTTCTACCTTTTTAGTGGCTTACAAACCCACGACAAGTAGCTTACAAACCTACGACAAGTGGCTTACAAACCCACGAACATCCTGGTTTTGTACAAGTTCTCGAGTCCTGACATGATGAGATATTTTGTAGGAAGAAGCTTGCAAAACTACTTCAAAATGATTTTCAAAACTACTTCGGAATGATTTTCAAAACTGATTTTCAAAATGTTTTAGCCTTAAAAATTATCTTTTCAAATGATTTTCAAAAAGATGTTTTAGCCTTAAATATTCTTGTTTTTAAACTTTGTTTATTTTAAACTATCTTTTAAATATAATATATTTATATTCAGATTTAAATATAAAATTATAGTAAAATTTTATATATATTATTCTCTATATTTATCTATGTATTTTATCTATAATCAAGTATATTTATAAAGTTTTAAATAGTTTTAATATAAGATAAAGGCTATTTTCAAAGAAAATCAAAACATCAAAAATTGCTTTGGGATGTTGACATGCCTATGGTGACCATGTTGACATGGTGACAGTTGAGTTCAAAATTCAAATTTCAAAAGAAGTGTCTATTCGCCATAACTCTTCACGAATGGACATGACTGTTGTTCTTCTATAAATAGGGGTTAGTTTCAATGAATTTTTAATCAGTTTTTCTGGTTTTCCACTTCTCTTCTTCTTCCACATTTTCTTATTCAAAATCCTATCATTACTCTATCGAAATCAACATTGAATCTAACTAGATCATCTCTGGTTTGATTCTCTATCACTATCTCAACAAGATCTAGGTGCTATTCAGAGTTATAGGCTTCTTTGTAATCTATCTAGCGAGAAAAGGGGTGGTTGTAGCCTTGGAAATCAATCAAGAGAGAAAAGGTATGATTGTAGCCTTGGAAATTAATTGGGTGAACTTGTCGCCCGTAAATCAAGTATCTCTACCCAGAGGATTGTGATTCTGGAGGGTGTACCTCGTAGCCTTGAAACCGAGGGTTGTAATTGTTGAATTGCTTTTGAAAGGAAATCTGTACTTAGTTGTGCGGGACTGGATGTAGGGTAACCCCGAACCAGTATAAAATCCGATGTGTTCTTTCCTTTACTGCATTTACTTTATTTCTGCATCTGTGTTTGTTTCTGTGATTATATCTGTGTTTGAATTTTGTATACATTTGTATTCAAATTAACATAAACTTAAAAAGACTTAGTAATTTCTTAAAAACACTATTCACCCCCTAGTGTTATTCCTAGCCTTAAGATCCATATTCCGCATTCCTCTCACCATCAACTCATTATTCCCACTCAGAATGTTCGTCATCATCCCCTTTAAACTTACGAACGCATGCTCGTACATCTGTCATCATCCCCTTTAAACTTACGAACTTACGAACGCATGCTACCTTAAATAAATCCTTGATAAAATGTCTATTGGAACCTGCTAGCCTAAGGAAATTTCTTATGTTTGTAGCATTCTTCGGTTGGTTCCAATCCTGAATTTTTGTTACCTTCATAGGATCCACAACAATGCCTTGCTCGTAAACAACATGACCCAAGAATCGCACTTCCCTTCTTCAGAAGTGACATTTATAATTTTTTCCTTTAACTAGTGCTTCCTTAATAACTCTAGCACATTCCTGAAATATGTCTTGTGTTCATATTCCGTCCGGTAGAAGACAATAACGTCATTAATGGATATAAGCACGAACTTATTAACTGATCTCTAAAAACTCAATTCATGAGATCGACGAAGTATGTCAGTGCATTGGTTAGTCCAAACAACATAATCAACCACTCATGGTATCCCAATAGCATTAAAATGCAGTAATCGTTATACTCTCTCTCTCACCACTCTTAGTTGGTGGAACTCCTTCATTAAGTACAACTAAGAAAACAATCTAGCACTATGAAGCTGATCGAACAAGTCATCAATACGTGGGAGTGGATACTTGTTCTTCTTTATCACTTTATTTAGCTCATGAAAGTCAACACATAATCTCAGGGAGTCGTTTGCCTTTGTAGGAAAAACTAAAGGTGCTCCCCACTCAGATATACTACATCAAATGAACCCTTTGATCAATAGGCCATTCACTTACACTTCAAACTCTCTTTGCTCTCTAGGAGCCATATGCCCCTAATAGCATAACCATTAGTCCTATATTGTTCACCAAGTCGATGTGGAACTCAATCTCACGCAACGGACGTAATCCGGTCACCTCCTCAAATACATCTGTATATTCACCCACTACGGGTACTAAAGTTAATTCCTCATAAGGGATCTTGAGCGAATATAAAAAGCTAACCATCACTGCATCATCAGGCATGCATCTCTACTCTAGCATATGCTCTTAACTATCCTGATCGTCACCATGAATCTTTCACAATCTACTGTAACTCCGTATTTCTTGAACCATTCCATCCTCAAAATGATAAAAAAAACCTAAAAATCCAAGAACAAAGCAATCATAATAGAACACACAATTTTGACTTGACAACACAATATCATGGAAAACCATACTCAAGTTGATCAAATCACCTACAGGGTTCGATATAACCAAAGATCCATCTACTAGGTTAGGACTCAACCCTGACCTATCTACTAGGTCACTGGATATAAAGAATGTGATGCACCTGTATCAAATAAAACTCAACTAGGCTAACTATAAACAGAAAGTAAATCTCAAGTAGTAATGCCTATCCCCTTCTCCCTCGTCGATGAAGAACTCAATGAAATCAAAATGGCACTAAGTGCGTAAACAGACACCATCTCCATGTTCTTCAGCGGCTCGTGACAGTCCTTCACCAGATGCCTAGCTTCATCATAATTAAAGCATTTCATTTCGCCACTCCTCTATTTCCTGCAATACTTGCTAAAGTAGCCCTTCTCTTGGTAGTTGCAGCAAGTAGATTCGCACTTGCCTTTCTTCTAACTATCCTTGTTCTAGAATTACTTCTTCTTATTATTGTTCCATTTTCTTTTTCCAATCTTGCTCAATTACAGCAAAGGATTCTCTTTGGAAACAATGGCAGTGACATATTTAGATTTTAGATATAGACTTTCATCTCGGAGAGCCTTTTCCATCGGCTTCTCGAAAGATTCATCGATGTGACCAACAAGCTTCTCCTCGAGATAATCATCTAAGCCCATGATGAACATCTCATTCCTTTTCAACGGAGTATCGATAAATGACACCTAACATCAACAACATATTGAACTCAGCCACATACTTTGAGACAATCATATCTCCCTACATCAAATTGACAAACTTACAGAACAATACCAACTTCTGAGCAGCCGGTATGAACTTCTATTCAAATTGAGCACTAAACTACTCCCAGGTAAAATTATCCTCGGGAGTAGTGATTTTGATGGCATTCCACCAATTCATAACTCATCGCTGAAGTTACCTTGATGTTAACTTCCTTTTCAAGGCGCTTTCAAGCTTTATGTTCTTAAAGATACGTTCTTATATGTCCGACCACTCACGCACTTCCAAATTTGATATGATTCTAAGGAACGGTTTACCTACCAAAACTGGAATTGTCCTTGTTCCATTTTACGATGTCAGCGCTGAGTGTCTGCACCAGAGAATTGCCAGCAGCAACACTAAGAGCAGCCCTTTGGGCATTCAAAAGCATGTTCATCATCATCTATGTGAATGTAGCTTGCAAGTTGGGGTCGGCCGCCACCAAGTCTGCTCCTTCTTCTAGTCTGGACACTAGTCATAGTAGTGTTCCTTGTCATCTGACTCATTCTTACAACCTATAATAAGAATGATCGGTCTCTCTTGGGGAAAGCTATACAAGTGATACTCATGTATGCAAGAGAATTATACTATATATACTACTATACAGTTTTGAAAACTAAAATATATAACAAGTAGGCTCTCTCACATTGGTCGATCCATCTTAGAGTGATAATTCATACTCTATACCGTATGGATCCATGTATCACCTTAGGTCAACTTCGTAGCCTAAGCTTGGATACCAAATGTAATGATTGACCTACACCTTCGATACCCAATATAGCATGTATTATTAATGCTAAAAATGGATCAACACACAGGAATAGGTTGTAGGAAACCCATGAGACCTAGATCTAGCAGTTAATAGTAACAGTAAAGGAAAATAAAGAGCAATAAGAAAGAGAGATAGAAGATTTTATAGAGGTTTGACAATCGCCTACATCCACTTTATAGCTCTGTTGCTTATAGATTTGATCGAGTTGGCTTAAGATTACAAAAGATTTAAGAGAAAACAAGTCACAAGTACAGGGGTAAGATCGATTCTAAGCCATAGAATTGCCTAAAGCAGCTGCCATGGTGACTATTATGTGGAGAAGGGAGATGAAGAAGAGATGGTGCTTCTACGTAGCGATGGCAGAAACCAGATTCTGTTTTGGTTGCTCTATGGTTTGTATTTATAGTGGTAGCAATCATATTGGACCAGAAGCTCGCTTTCAGGGAGGTCCAGATGTTGACCTAACATAATGTGAAAAGGTTGGGAAGGCCACGATTTAAAATGATAAATTGATACCGAGTTATGCCTATAACTCGGTATTGAGCTGTTCCCTTAAATGGAAACTCAGTGTTCCCTCTTGAATCATGCTTTTTTTACTTCATTTTGTAGTACCCCTTTTGCTTTTTTAGGTTGCTGACTTGTTTTAATGATCGTTCCTCCCTGACTTGGCTTGTTTTGCAGTTTACTGGAGCTAACTCTTCAATTCTTGAGATAAGTTTTCTGGCATTCTATGAAATTGATTGGGCTCGCATATAATAGTTAGAGTATGGCGTGTGCAAAATTGGAACTTCCAACTATGAAGCACCATAACTCTGTACCGAGTTATGGCCATTACTCGGTGTCGAGTTATGGACTTAGCTCTATAGTGCTCCAACTTTTCATGACTTATTTCTTTAGTCCATTTGGGTCTACTCTCCAGGTTTCAAGTCGATCAGTCTTCGTCTCGACGTTCTATCTTCCGTTAAATTCTGCCCAGTTAAAAAATCCAGTTAACATTTGCCCTCCAGAGTACGCTTTCATTGGAAACAAAGTGTGCTCTGGAACAAGATAGATCTTGAATTTTTAGCTTGTGAGTTCCAGTTGATCGTTTGAATGTCGTCTTGAGACGTTGCTTCTTATTGGGTAATTTTCGATTAGCCATTTGTTCTGATTTCAATTTGAATTCCAATATCCTGCACTGATGATGTAATCTTCGTTCCAAAACTTGCATATTGTATTAAGTCAGCATGTAGAATTTCCGTGTCAATTTAGAGTTGACCCAGGAAAAAATTGATAACTTAGTACCGAGTTATCCCCATATCTAGCCACCGAGTTATGGACATGGTGAAAATTTTGAGAGAAAATTTTCTCTACTTAAACTATCTTTCCAAACCCTCCTTTTCACTTGCTCTTGTATTCTGCCATCCAACCCGAGTCTCCATTGCTTCCAACCGACTTATCCTAGGGTTTTCCTACTACCGACCTAACTCTTGCCGTGCCTTGACCTCGCACCATTGCTGCCTCCTTGCTCTGCTACCTAGACCACTCACCCCCATCCCTTGAAGTCGCCGCCTTCACTTTTAGACCCGACTCATTTCAAAGCCCTAGGCCGAATTATCCCTTGGCTTGAATTGAAGATTGTCGTTGGCGAACTCATGCCTAAGCATGGATGGTGATGGCGAAGGGGAGCTTGGTCAATTTCACCTTGAATGGAGATGAGGATGGTCGAGTTTAGGCATATTCGATTGACATTGGATTTAGGGTTTGCTCTGATCGAATACGTGCGACTCTGGAGACAAATCGTTCTCTCCAGTCTGAACCATCTTCCTTCATGAAATTGGCTAAGTTTTGATTGTTGAATACCTTCTAATACGTCGAATGTATTGAATTCGAGCATATTGGATGATCATATTGCATTGCCTTTCTATTTCTGCACTTCTAGTTATTCTAAAAAGAAAAGCTTTCCGTGTCGCTTCGGACAACGGATCCGTTATCGATTGTCAATCGGTAATGGGTGAGTATAGAAAGATAATTTCAAAGGATAATGTAGATCGTTTTGTCAATGTGAGCGGGCTATCTACATGAGATGGTCCAGTCATAGTGTTTGGGACACTGGACTCACTTCACATAGATAACACACTTCATTTGCCCTGGTCGACACTTGGAATCCAATTTATCAGCACACACCCATTTCATTTGGATTTTGAGTGTTAATCGTATGGGAATTCCTACTAGAAATAAAGCATACCTAATTGTGATCAACGATTTTTATTATCTAAAATGACACCTCGGTCATCCCGTCGCAAATTTGGTGAAAAGCATCCAAACCTTTAGAAGTCGAGTCATAAACTTCCCCAATTTCTCCATCCATTCCTACGGGGTCAAATCAACTTGCTTCCTCTGAATTCTATGGCCTACTGGTTCCTGCGGGCCTATGCTCAATAAAATGCCTCCTGGGATGAGAATCTTGAGTGATCCTCCAGAACAAGTGCCTTCAATTATGTCGGCAAGATCGCTTAGAAATATATGCATGCAACACGACATTCTAGAGAGCAATGTTTGATTGCCCATTCGAGTTGAGCTGGCACACAGTCCTCCAAAAGACTTCACTACATGCAACTGATAGATGTGCCTGAGTGGTACCATGCCACGATTCAACCGATTCTTGATGGTGGTGCTTCAAGAACTAGGACTTGCGCCGTTCCAAGTTCATCCCAATGGTTATGCGCTTCTGAGTTTACTGTATATCCTGTTCATGATCAGGCTCGGGCGATCTCCAAGGATTAATAAGCTAACATTCCTTCTACAATCCAAGAGGTGGCAAGATTGCCCTTCCTTCATAATTATAGAAGCTTGGAGGGGATGCAAGCTGATAGGAGATCTTGACAACAAACGGTCAGCTTTCAAAAATGAATATTTCTTTGTTCGATGTTTGCAGGGTTTCAATCGTCTCTGGATATCAGGAGGTAAGCCTCCATTTCTTAGCTCCTTCCCTACCAGGATGTTTCACATCTCTAACCTTCTACACATTTTATTGCGGCATCCTAAGGTGGGAAAGTAATCACGAACTCAAGGAAATGCTTGAACTCTTGAATTTTGTGAGAGCTTCTGAGTGCTCAATTGAGTTCTTTCTAACAAATGATAACCTTCGAAGCTTTGGCTTGTTACACCCTGAAAAATTTGCTTTGGCTAAAGAACCTTCAACATCGAGTGGCTCTAGGGTGCAAACTCGTTCCTCTACCCTTGCTCATAGCTCCAATGAGGATGCTCAGGGGAATAGAGCCGGTCCATCGAGTAATGTTCGATCTGATCACGTTCCTGAAGTCAATGCAGATTTACCTTATGGAGAAGATATTTTGAGGGCTAGGGATGAGACCTATAGGATGTACCCGATCCCAAAGGAAGAAGATGAACCATTTTAGAGGAGAGAAGGGAAACAAAAGATATTCATGGAGGAGGAGGAAGACGCCACACGTGACAACGACAACAGTGACTTTCATGCGATTGAGGAAGGAGACGAGTTCTGTGGTGAATAGCCGAAGAAGAGGCCACAGATGAGTCATAAAGGAGTAGGAGGAAGAGTTGAGTCATGAGCTTTCCATTTCTCTTCAAGAATAACTAACTATCGAAATTCCATAATAAATTGAAGGCCAAGCTGCTGAAACCCCGATTGGAGATATGTGACATTTAGATTTTCTAAGAGACGTCTTCATCAACTTGAATGAATTAGGGGATTTCTCAATTAGTGAAATGATAGGCAATATTGGCTTGAATATCAATATATCCTCAAGTGCTTTCATAAGCAAGGATGAAGAGACTCTAACTTTGAAACTATGCCGATACGGTCGATAGAGTATATATAGGGTCATTGGCGATACACACTCCACTTTAGGATCTCGGACACACGTTTCTGCATTGAGTTAAACTCCAAATTTCAAGTGTTAACCCTGTTCTTCTTTTCGTTTCAGGTTCCATAGGTCATGGATTATACCAGCGAATGCATCAACATTCTAGCTCCTATATGGATCAAACTTCGGATCCATCCCATCACTCTCATCGTGAAACTGACGGGGAGAGGAGGAAGAGAAAAGATAATGGGGCCTGCCACTTGGAGAGAGAGCATGAGAAGGGAGAGAAGAGAAAATGGACAATGAAGGTGATGGCCCCGGCGATACGCACCAGCGCCACAGGGATTCACGTGATCGCCACGGGAACTCGCTATCCATTAACCTCCCTAAACCGAGGCTCAGACTACTATAATGCAGGAAATTTCATCCTCTCGGACAATAACTACTGCGGTTGCTTCTGCTTCTTCTAGTTGGGGCAAAAAGTTCACACTCCCACCGGGTCTGCCCCAACTTCAAGTTGCTTACCTGCATTTGTTCTTGTGCGGAGTTAAATTTGATAAGAACATAAAGCCCGCCAATAAAGCTACTTCCCTTTGGAATTTCAAGGCGGTCCGTGAGGACTTGGAAGCTAGGTTCGAGTGGTATAGTCTCGTACAAGCCCTTTTTGACATGAACCATATTAGTTATTAGGATATTCTTTTATTCGAGGCAGAAAGGGAAGACCATGATAAAATGATTAAGGATCGTGACAATAAGATAGCTCGGCTCAAGATCGAAAGAGACACGATCTTGATGGGATAAGCTGCCAGTGACAAGCTGCTAACGGAGGCAAATTGGGCCTACGATAGAGCACTCCTCGTGATTAACGATCAACTTAAAGTGGCTCACAGGGAGTCTAGCAAACTTAAAAAGGAAGTCATTGAAGGAGAGAAGGCTGTTACAGCCCAAGACCAAACTATTACTGAACAAGCCGCCACCATTGCTGAGCAGGGCACTGAACTCACTCGACTCCATGAGGAGAATGCAAGGCTAGCCAAGGAGAAAGAATAAGTTGCAGTCGATAAACTAGCAGTCAAGATCGACCATTTGGTTACACGATTGGAGCTTATGGACCTTGAGAGAGAGCATAATGTAGCGATGAGCCAGATGGATGTCGGCATGCTACATCTTTATACTTGTACGTCATGAACAAGGGCAGTTTGAGGTGGCTTGCAGATGTTTATCCCCCGGACTATTGCTATGGTTTAGGAAGAAGTGCTAATCACGTCGGAGCAAGCCGGGGATATGCGCTCTGAAGAGGAACTAATAACCACCTATCTCAACCCCGAGGATATAGACTTCCTAGCGGTTGGTACAGAAATTATGAAAAAAGAGAGGGAGAAGACCGCTGAGGCCGCCGCTAAGGCACTTACTAACTCAAGTTCTTCAGTTTAGGGCGAGACATCTGCTTCTAAATCCCAAGAGCTAATAGCGAGCATTACTGCATCCATAGGGGTTGGCTCTACAACCGTCTACACTCTCCCGGCATATAAAGCTCTAAACGAGTCATATATTCCTCCGATCATCGAGCAGCCCGTTGAAATGGAAACTGGTGAAGGGGGTTTAGAAGTCGAAGTTCACGGTCAAACTCCTCGTTTAGGTATTTCTTTTGTTTTTCCAGTTCTCAAATAGCTCCAGTTCACTCTGAAGTCCTTTACTAAACTATATAACTGTGTTTCCCAACTTGTAGGTCAACCATCTCTCATGCCTCCTCCTCCAGCTACATAGGGCCGGGGAGTCACTGCCATCTTTACCGCTTCCACCACTGTCTCCACAGTGGCTTCGAGTACAATTCATGTCTTACTCTATGGGGTTGGGCTTAACACTGAGCAGATAGCAGCATTGTAGAACCTAGAAGACGTCTCCATGTCTCAAGAGGAAGAAGTGATAGTAATGGGTGAGTCAAACCCGACTGACAAGGAGACAATGGTAGGGAGATTTGAGAAGGAAAAGAAGGGGCTGCGGGTGAAGAAGGAAGGAGGAAGCAAGGTGCAAGACTTTGACTACAATCAAGCTCCGAAGGTCAAAGGATGGAGACGCTGCTATAGGAGGTTCTGAGGTGTCTGGCCCTGCCATGAGAGGAGAGTCTGCATCCTCGGAGGGTGTCATTTCCCTTGGCAAGGAAATCAAGAGGAAAACGATTCCGATTCGTCCGAGAAAAGACAGTAAAGGTGGCTACGGGGGAAGGAAATGATGAGGTGACCGGGTTCCAATGGAGTGGAGCATTCATAGTTTTTTTATTTTTTTCAGTCGATCGAGTCTGTGCAAGTACAGAGTATGTACTTTCAGTTTTGTTTGGTTTTTTATTGTGTGATGTCTAAAACTAATCGGTGTTGTGTGGGAATGGCCTCTGCTATTTGTTGAGTCTGTACATAAAATGACATTAGTGATGAAAGATTATCATTTCTATTGTAATCTCTCCTGTGTACTTTTCCTGCATTCTATGTACTCTGCTTATTTATAAATAACTGCATGTGTATATAATACGATTGCCTGTATTGCAATTTCCTATATCATATACTTCTTTGTTTATGCAATATCTTTATTTACCACAACTCTATGCATATAAATGGTATTCCTGCAGTTATTTCTATGCATATAAATGGTATTCCTGCAGTTATTTAACATATATATTACTCAGATTTATTATAATTTGCCAAAATACTCCATTTGGCGTGACAGAACTATGGTGTATTCCGGTTTAGCCTATCCCGATCATGTGTTGGTGTATGTATGCCCCTACTCCACAGGGCTGGTTACTCCGAACTCAAGGATCAACAAATTGGTTAAAGACTGGTTGTTCTAGCCAACTCGTTTGGTTAACATTAGTCTGGGTCACGCAGTAGGTTTCTGTCTCCAGGAACCTTCGTTTTGATGCTTGATTATGAGCATTTCGTTCCTTGAATGTGAATGGATTCTTTCAAGTTTAGTGTTGAGATTCTATTCATATATCAGTTTCTGTTTCCGGAAACTTTCGAAAAACTCAAGTTTTTGGACTTTCCTCAGATGTTATCGTCGATCCGGCGATTTCGACTTTCATGATATTGCTGAAGCGATGTCGATCTCCACCAATCCTATGATGAGAAACTTTCTCGATGCTACCGAGGCAATTCAGTACTTAGAAAGTTTGGATGAGCTCTCGATGTTACCAGAGTAACATCGATTACTAGAGAATAAAAGCATTTCCTAGTGTTGTTGGGGCAGCACCGGTACGTAGGAAATTTTGAATCGATTTTTTCATCGACCCGGCTGTTTGAGGGTCTATATTCCCCTCTGGAGATTGGGAAGTATTTTCTCGGTCTCAGATGTGTATTGCTTGCATGAACGTGGTTCCATTTGTTCCAGAAGTGACATGCGGCTTATTGATGGCGCACAAGGAGTATTACCTACTTGAACACGGTTCCATCAGTTTAAGCAGCGATGTGCGGCTTATTAGTGGCGCACAAGTAGTTTTGCAAACTTGGATGTGATTCCATTGGTCCAAGCAGCGGCGTGCAGCTTATTGGTGGTGCACAAGGAGTATTGCGTACTTGAACATGGTTCCATCGGTTCAAGCAACAATGTGCGACTTATTGGTGGCGCACAAGGAGTTTTGCGTACTTAGACATGGTTCCATCGGTTCAAGCAGCGATGTGCGGCTTATTGGTGGCGCATAAGGAGATAGGCCTTCTCGGCGTTGTCGGAGCAATGCCAGTTCTTAGAAGGCGTGAATTGATTTTCTCCTTCGATCCGGCGGTTTGTGACGATTTCCCCCATCGACTCGGCGGTTTGCTTACAAGAACGCAGTTCCATTGGTTTAAGAAGCGAGATATATTATTAATACAAGGAGAGTCAAGTCCTGCCTATTTAGAATGGCACCTAGTGTCCCTGGATCCTATTGTGCCTGGATGGCTTATTTGCGAAAATAAAAAATACATAGATAAGTATTAAATATAGTAGTTCTATAGCGAGTTGCTATTCCAAGCACGAGGAATCAAAATTGCATCGACCGTCATCGGCTTGAATGTTCCCTATCCAAGTTTCTAGCCAATCGTGGAAGGTCCTTCTCAATTTGGGCCAAGTGCTCCCATACTCGGGAAGATCCGTTTCAGGACGAGATCTCCCACTTCGAAGGTACGTGTAGCGACCCGCAGTTCCATACCCCTTGAGTTGATAAAAATTCACTCATGTTCAACCCAAATTGTACGAAAGAGCGAATAACTAGGGTAAAGAAGAAAAAGGTAGAAGAAAATAAAACAACAAACACAGAATCTCACAAATGCAGCAGAACAAAATATAATATATAATAACAGATTTTTATACAAAAATAATCTATAACTGTTTTATACTTACAATCATCAGAGTACAATAATTAATACATCAATCTGGATAGTTATAATCACTTGTCCTCGCATAGCGGAAATATAAACCAAGTACGGATATACGTTCGAACTCCTCCAGCTCATCTCCTAAGCTCCATAGCATTCTAACCTGAAACTGCAATACTCGGTCTGACCCGAACATTATAATAAAATAACGCCCGAGTCAGTCTGGAAAACCAGCGTGAGAAAACACACTCAATTTGAATTATTAGAGTTATCAAAACCCTTTGAAAAATAAAGGTATCTCGAAAGACCGCATCACACATAAACATGATGGGTTTTTACTTTACGATAACCAAAACGTTTTATATCAAAATAATCTGTTATTATAATAGTGTCCAGGTACAAATACTTATTCAAATAGCCGAAATTGTTACATTAAGTAAGTTCCAGCATACTAGGCTCTACAAAAAAAACCGCAAGGCTCGTATTGGAGAATGGATTCCATACAAATGACTATGCCACTGGGGTACCGCCCACCATAGTACACCTCTAGAACAATGTACCGAGGACCTCGCCGGGATCCCTTGCTACACAAGACCGGCCTACCCCTAACCTAGATAGATCGAATATGTTATCACCTCGGGTGTTCCCACCCTTACAATCGAGCGCTCCTTCTTTCATGCACAACCATATCCATAATATATAGGTTTTCGAGGATATCTAGAAAAGTGATAACATACCCTAATTGGGTGCGACCCACTTAGCCTTGCTGCATCTCCCCTGTTTTACTCATTCCCGGTTGATGAGGCTTGAGGCTAAGCGTTACCTTTCAAGAAACAATTCTTCTTAGAATGCTCATCGTCCTCCAATGACGATGTTCTGATAGCATTCGTCCATACAAGTTGTCCTAGGTCTGGACAAACCGAATCACCATCTTCATCCTCTTTATGGTATTCATTTGTCACGTTCAAACCGGATCGAAGTGGTTTTCAATCCCGGTCTCTTCGAAACGATTAACTAAATTGGCCAATATTGATAGTCGGTTATTTAACTATCAATAAAACATCCATAAGCAGACTGGGCCTTATTATACTTTTTCCAAAAATATTCTTTTCCAAATACCTTTACAAGGTATATATTTCAAATTCCTTTCCACATTTAAATATTTGAAAAAAAAATTCAATATTTAAATCCATAACAGGATATTCCAAAACTTTTCAACACTTAGGAAAATTTTCTAAGTCCATTTTCCAAAATCATCTCAAGTATCAAAACTTAGGAATTTTCTTAGCTTATCTCCTACATTCTGAAGCTATTAATAAATTTCTTCTTACAATTTCCTAAACCGATTATATTTATTTATAATCCCATCAAATCATTTATAACTTCTTTATTTAACTCGAATTCAATTTTTCAAGTTTCGGTATTCCAACATTTAGGAAATGTCTTAAGTTCCCAGCATCCCATTACAAAACTTCTCTTATAAAACCTCCCCGTTAAATAAACCCGCCTACAAGTCTCGAGAGAATAAAGTAAAAATCATTTTAAACTCCTATATATAAATAAAATAAGTATTTTTAAAGAATAATAATTTATTTATAAAACATGTCCAAGTAAAATTTTAAAATATCGAAAAACACTTTTATGAACATCAGTAACTTATTTTTAGATAAGCAAATAAATTTCAAGGCTGAATTTAAAAGTTAGAATTTTCTAAAATAAATACTTAATTTTTGGAAATTTATTTACCAAAGTATTTCAATCCCATCTAGTTGAAAATTCCATAGTTTTAAAAATAAAATTTTCCATTTAAAAACAAACTCAACGTCTTAGAATTAAAAATATATTTTTAAAACCTCAATAACCAATTCAATTTATACTTTCCTCTCGAGTCACATTACATCACTTCCATTCCGATCTCCTTAGCCATTTCCACTTTTCAAAAATAGTATCCACTATTTTTCTCACCCTATTTACATATTCTAATATAAATTCACCTATGAATTTTATATTCCCAATTTAGCAACTGATATCGCTTACCTTATTTATAAACATTGTTTATAAATTCTTATACTCCCTTGAGTTTTACTTGTTTATAAAACAATCTTATTTATAAAATTTCATTTTATAAATCCATTTCTTTATAAATCTATTTATAACTTCCAATCTATTTTTAAATTGACTTCAACTCCTTTTAATATTCCCAGAATACCATTTATAAATTCTTTTATAAAATTCATTTTAAAATCTCCATTTAATAATTCACAATAGTTAAGTATAACCAAAATCAAATATATTTCTCTAACACAATTTCTTTAAAATAACCTCAATTCCAATATAAATATTTTTATATCCAAAATCCCCATTTATTCCTTTAGATTCAAATTTTTTTTATGGTATTTAAAATACCAAAATTTAAGGCCAGTGCTACTATAGCATCCAATAATTCAAATTACAAAAATAATCTATAACAGATTATCTACACACATCATATATCACTATATATGAAAAATAAACAATATATTTGAGGAATCTAGTTGGATCCCTCCAACTTGTTTCCCTGCATCCACAAATGTTAATACAACATAAAAATACCAATCCCATTTCGAGGGGGATATCGCGGTATATAGGGTCATCCGCTATTATGTGGGGCGCATAGGGTCTCATCCGCTATAATGTGCAGGAATATCACTCCAAATACTAGTATATATATACTACTATATATATAATATAATATCATTCAATAGATAATCAATTCAACCAAACATCCAGAATTAATTTTAACTATTTAAAATTAAAATCTAGCAAAAAAAGAGAGTGAGATTTACTCACTTTTATTTCTGAATTTGTTGATCGTTCCAATTTATATCCTTTTGCACAGATTCCGCAGCTACAAATTCAACGACTGATTTCGTGATTACGGACCTCGTATGAACACGTTATAGCTTTTAGAAAATCATACGAATTTAAATATAATTTAATTACAAAAATTAATTACACTTTAGTTACCTAACAAATCAGAACCGAAGGATATCTCTACTTCCTATCCAGGCCGTACACTTCTTCCTCTCCATCCTCGTTTCAGATTTACAGCCGATCCTAGGTTTTCAACTACCACCAACGCAAGCCTCGACTGCCGCTTATCCCCTTCAGCTGCAGCTGCCAGTTGTCCTCCTCCCTATGTGCGAACCAAATTCGCGACCTTGGCTGATGGTCGATCGAAGAGCCACCAACCCCTAAAAATCGAACAAAACCACCTTCCTCGCCGCACTCGAGTTAATGCCAGAACAATTCGCGACTTCCTGAAGTTCGCGCACCCCCTCCCCTTCACACACAAAACCCCTTCCCTAGCTTCAATCAAACGCAACTTCATCCCACGTGCCATTTCAAATGTCGCGGCCATCACCTCAGCCTTCCAGTGCCTTGCCACCGCACGTACGCATGCGCCTCTCTTGCAGTCTCCATTGCTTCATGCGTGCGATCGATCTCCATTGAAACCCCCCTACGATCGTTCATGATCTCCATACTGCGTTTCTTTTTTCTTTCTTTTTTTTGTTCGAACGAAGTTCGATTTCCCTTTTTTGAGTGAATTCAATTTTGTAAGGAATGTCGAGGGTGATTTGTTTTCGTTTCTTTCTAAATTGAAGAAGACAGAGGTGGATCGATTTTTATAAAACAAAAAGGGAGGAAAATGGAATTCATGATTTAATTAAACAGATTTGGGTAGGGTGACGTGTTTGAAAAGATATAGTAACTGAGCGAAAGAAAAGACAGCCCAGTCCAATCAAAGAAAATAGATTATTATTATTTTCAAAATCTCTCGATTTAAGTAACTTAAAATTTCAAACCCCTATCAGGCATGCCGCTAGGCGTTCATAATGTTATACCCCTATTTCAAACGCAATGGAAAAGGTTTCGAGTCCTAATTCGATCGTATGGAGAAGATAGCTTTTTGATCCCAATTATTATATTGAATTTTCGATATTAATTTCAACGCGTTTATACACCGTACGGTCAAACGATAACTCCAAACACTACGAAATTTGAAATCCCATAATAATACACTATTATGGATCTAATTGAACTAGTTTCGTCGAATTCCGAGACTGTGCCCCGGATCGCTATTTTAACTCGTCGATTAAATTGACGATTTCAAAAATTATCGAAATCACTCAAAATTTCCAATTTTAAAAACTCATTAACTAAATTAAAATTCCAAATCTAATATTTAAACCATTTAAATATTCAAAATTAACCGTCGAAAAATTCGGATCGTTACAGTACGGTTTCAAACCTTGGTGTTGAAGTGTCATGCCACTCTTTTCTGGTGAGCAGCAGTCCTAACCTCAGCTTCCTCCCCCTTCTCATCGATCTAGTCAAGTGATTCGACCAGTAGCTGCTCATTTTCTCTTTGATTGAAATGTCTTTTACGATGAGAGGGGATTTCCAATTCCATTGGTATCATAGCTTCTGAACCATAAACTAAAGCAAAGAGAGAGTGTCTGGTCGCAGATTTGTATGTTGTTTTGTAAGCCCATAATGCAAGCAGAAGCTCATCAACCAATTTCCTTTAGCTTTCATCAACCTCTTCTTTATGGTGGATTTGACGATTTTGTTCACTGCCTTCACTTGCCTGTCTGCCTACGGATACACTATCGCGGAAAAGATTTTCTCGATCCGATGATGCTTGCAGAAGACCTTGAACTCGACACTCACGAAATGAGTTCCATTATCCATGATAATTTACTATGGCACCCTAAACTTGCAAATAATGATTTTAGTTACAAGGTTAATCATATATTTAGTAGTAATCGTGGCAAGTGGTTCTGCTTGGGCCCATTTTGTAAAGTAATCAACTATAACGATGGTTTATTTAGCTCTTCCATTTGCTATTAGTAACACACTGATTAGATCAATCCCTTCAATTGCAAATGGCCATGGTCTGGCCATTTGCATAAGTTCTGTAGATGGAGTTCACGGAATCTTCACAAATATGTAGCATTGATCGCATCGTCTGGAATAGTTCGCTGCATCTTGGTTTATTGTTGTCCAGAAGTATCCATAGCAGATAGTCTTTTTCACCAATGTTTGCCCCCGGTGTGGTCACTGCAATTGCCTTCATGAACCTCCATAAGGATTTTCTTTTCCTTTTTTTTGGTCACACACCTGAGTAGGGGAGCAGAGAACCATCTCCGGTATAGTACCCCATCCTATATTACAAATCGTGCTGCCTTCCGAAGGATCTTCTTTCATTCACTCCAGTCCTTTGGGAGTATTCCTCTATGTAAGTAGTCCTTGATCGATGTCATCCATGATCCCTCCTCGTCTGCGGTTTCCAGAATCCAGTCGACATCCATTTGATCTATGCCGGGAGCCGACAATACTTTTACTGGATCCAATACTAGCGACTGCGCGTCTCCAAAACTGGCCAGTTTAGCCAAGTGATCAGCCTTCACATTTTGTTCCCTGGGAATATGAGTTATCATGTGGTGTTCGATATTGTTGAGCAATTCCCATGCTTTCGATAGGTAAGGGGCGAGGTTTCCACCCTTAGTCTGATACTTTTGTTTCACTTAACATACGACTAATTGAGAGTCCTTGTATATATGGAGAGCTTTAATTCCCAGTTCCTTTGCAATCTTCAACTCCGCTATTAAGGCCTCGCACTCTGCCTCATTGTTAGTAGTAGGGAATTCTAACCTTAGGCATAATAGATCGACCGTCCTTTGGGAGTTTCAAGCACAACTCCCACTCCTGAGCAGAATTCGTTTGATGCACCATCGATAAACAATTTCCATTGTGATGCTACAACCACAATGTCCCCCTCGTCATCATCCTGAATTATGAACTCGGTGATGAAGTCAGCCCACTCCTATCCGTTGATCGCTCTCTAGGTTTGATAAGTCACATCATACTGGCTTAAATCAATATTCCACTTCAAAAATTGTCCTAAAGTCTCGGGTCGGTAAAGTAGCCGCTTTAAGGGTTTATTCGTCAACACCTTGATGGGGTAGCTTGGAAATATGGCCATAGCCTTCTTGATGCTATCAACAAGAAATACGCTAACTTTTCTAACTTCAGGTAGTTTTGTTCAGCTCTGGTGAACCGTTTGCGGATGTAGTAGACGGGTCGTTGAATCCTGCCTCCTCACACACAAGTGTTGCACATAGCGCATGGGCAGACACTGCCAAGTAGATGAATAGATCTTCTCCATTTGTTGGTTTAGATAGAACCAACGGTGTTTCCATGTGTCGAAGTAATTCCTCAAATGCTCCCTGGCAGTCTTGATTCCATTCGAAGTTCTTCTTACCCTTCTTCAGTGTGTCGAAGAATGGTATAAACATATCCATCGCTTTGGATATGAAGCGGCTCAATGCTGTAATTTTCCCATTCAGACTCTGCAACTCCTTTTTTATCAATGTGGCTCTGGCATTCCAAAATGCAGCGATCTGTTCTGGATTGGCTTCAATGCCCCTCGCGTTTATTATGAGTCTGAGAAACTTTCCTGACGAAACAATGAATGAGCATTTCAAGGGGTTTAATTTCATTCCATACTTCGAAATGATTTCAAACATCTCTGAGGGATTATCCAAAAAGTTTCCAGATAATTGTGATTTCACAAGCATGTCATCCATATATACCTCCATTGTCCGTTCGATTTGATTCTTGAACATTGCGTTCACTAATCTTTAGTAAGTAGCACCAGCATTTTTTAAGCCGAATAGCATTATGTGATAACAGTACAATCCCAAGTCAGTAATGAAGCTAGTGTTCTCCTAATTGGGCTCATGCATCATAATTTGATTGTATTCTGAGTAGGCGTCCATGAATGAGAGCGTCTCATGCCCTACGGTTCCATCAATGAGCTGGTCGATTCAAGATGGTGGAAAGTTATCATTCGAGCAAGCTTTCTTCAAGTTTGAGTAGTCGACACGTCTACCATTTCCCATTCGATTTCTTGACCATACAGGGTTTGATACCCATTCGGGATATGTTGCGTTACGGATAAAAATAGTTGGCCAACAGCTTATCCACTTCCTCCTTCAATGCAACAGATTGCTCCGGACGCAGACTATATCTGCCTTACTGGTGTGAAGATAGGGTTGATATTAAGTGTTTAACACACTTTGTCCGATGATATCCCACACATATCAGAATGCGTCCAAGCGAATACATCTAGAATGGCATGAAGAATTTTATCAGTTCGTTTTGCATCTTGACTCCAAGCTGTGAACCTATCTTCAAGACCGAGTTGGGTCATCCATGTCGATTGGGACAACAATCGTAAATTCTACTAGTGCTACCTGTTCCTCCCCTGCACTCTTCTTACTAGGGTCAATAGTCTTGTTGAAGCGACTATGGTCCACGAGCCAAGGGTCGTTTTGTAATTGCTATACTTGTGGGTCATGAATGTGAAGAGTCTTCCCTACATTCTTCCCCTTCTCACGCCATTTAGCTTCGCGCAATTCGGCGATGTAACATTTTCTTGCCGCGCTTTGGTCTCCTCTTACAACTCCGGCTCCATTTTTCATTTGGAATATTATTGTAAGGCACCTATGACGACCCACTTTTTAGGCCCTCGAAGATCGACACTAATACATCCTCGGTATTCATGTGCTTTAAATTCAAGTGCCGCAGAGGCAGATAATCAGGGGTCTTTAAAAGAAATAAAGATAGAAGATAAAATAACAATAGAATCTCACATCCACGTTAATTATACATATGAAAAGTATATACAATCATTCCAAGTGATTCGTCAGAGTTACGATAAGTACTAACCCAACCAGGGATAGTTATAACTGTCTATTTTTACAGAGGTTGGTGGATACTAAATACATACTACATGATACAGCGGAAATTTGAAATAGATAACTATTAACAAAAGGACCCTCCAGTCTTCTTGCTCTATGTTCCTTCCAAAATGCTCCAAGTTACCCGACTACTTGGCTGCCCGAGAAAATAGGGTACCCAGAGTTTAAGGGGAAAGGAAAATAAACTCCGGGTCAGTCATGGGACTGGTGTGAGAAACTCATAATTCGAGTATTTGGAAAACAAAATGGTATCTCATAAGACCACGCTGCACATAAATATGGAATGGGTTTTTACCATATGAAACCAAACCATTTCTAAGTAAAATTCAGTGATAATATTTTTAATGACATTCTTTGAAAACACTTTTCAAGTAAATATACATAATCTTAGCCGAAATTGTTACATTATTAAATCCTAGCATAATAGGTTTATAACAAATACCGAGGGCACTTATTGGAGATTTGGATATCCAATGAATAGCGAGGTAAGGGACTACCTCCCGTATAGTACATTTCTATTGGAATGTACCAAGTATCGACATCTTCAAAACCTCTGCAAATTAAGGTCGGCCTACCCGTAGACCCATCTAGTTGCAAATAGAACCGATTATGATATCACCCCGGCCGTTATCGGCCTATCCGGGATCTCATAGCATACACCACACAATTTAAACCCGATGCCATAGCAGGTAGAAATAAATAAATCGAGAAAGGTGATGTCATACCCTAATGCTAGCGAACTACTTAGCCCTAAAGCAACCCTTGTTTCACAATTCCCTGGGTGTGAGGCTCGAGTTAACATTTACATTTCTTAGAAAATTTTCACTTAAAATTCCACATTGTCATTTCCAACAATACACAATTGATTTCCACAAAAGTACAACCTCTGAGCTCCTACACTTAGGTAAGGGTGTTAAGTGTAAAAGGGGTTACCTCCTATACCACCAAATAGGCAAACGTTTGTGGAGATCAATGCACTGTGATCTCAGAAATGCAATGTCAAACATTCATCCATACAAGTTGTCCAGAAACAAGACAAACTGAAGGCACTCTTCTACCACATTCCTTAGGATTAGTACCGAGTAGTACTTGCATAAGAAGATCCCAGAACGAAAGGACCAATGTTATTTATTTATTTATCTCGGGAGCTACTCCGAAATTATCAACAAGAAGTCCTTCCGTTATGAAGATCCCCGCCTTCAACTTCATTGTTTTCAACATGTCTTCGCTTTCGAACTCGTAAATTGGTTTGAAGTCATTTTTGGATAAGAATCACTCAAATCCGACCCTTTTTCCTTCGTATAAGATGTTTAAGTAAATAGATGCTTATCAATTGATTAATTACTTTCTCATTATCAAAAAATATCTTCTAGAGATATATATCTTTAAAAACATTTCTTTCCGATATATACGGAATTATTAAGCCTCTTTTTAACTTTGGAAATACCAAATCATTTTCATAATTCATATTTGAAAACAATATTGAGTTAAAAAGGTCGATGGGAATTATACCAATTCTACTCAACATCAATTTCTGTATTCAACCTTTACTATCCATCGAATAACAGTGAAAACACCTTTTAAATTCACATGGATAGTATGGGTTTCCTCCTTGGAATTTAATACTAAGTATAAGAAGATTATTTTTATACAATCCAAGTTGTATTAAATTTAGAAAAAAAATAAATCTTTTATACTTGCTTCGTTTCCTACATTTCGACCTTATCTATTCCGCGCCCAAGGAAAAGGCCATGTGAGCCAGGGCGTTGGTTGCTCCTAAACATCACCTTAGTTTAAGCACCTCACAGCCGGATCTCACAAATAGAAAAATCCAGTCTACTCATTGGCTTTAAGAGCCAAGATTAAATCACTTAATTATAGCAGTTTTTCTTTAAATTATCTATTTAAACTTTTTAACATAAATTATAAAACCTTCAAATCACCTTTAATATACTTAATTATTTATTTGAAAACATTTATAAAAGATTTGGGAAGGAATACTTAAGTTTAAAATCATATTTCAAAAGTTATTGAAAGTGCTGCAAAAAGTGCTGCGAATAGTGCTTTTAAGCTTATTTGATCAAAACAACTTTTCTATCATTCAGAAAATTATTTTTATAACTTAAATCTCTTTCAAAAAAATTAAAATATTTACAGAAATTATTCCATTTTTTTAAAGAATTAAAATATCATTTATATAGAATTTATCGCTTTGATTTTCGAACTGCCAAACCACGACCATTTTGAAAACTTGTTTTGCTCATATTTCAAAATCAACTAAACGAAATCTCAATCGTTTTCTTTTGTTTGAAAACTATAATTATAAGAGTTCAGAGAATTCTTATTACAAAGAATTCCAACTTCGATTCCATCACATAAATGGATTTAAACTTTTACGGTGCAAAATCGGGAACTGTTGTTACGCGACACGCCTATTTTTGACTCAATTTTCAAAACTTGTCAAAACTTCACCAAATTGGACTTTAGTATTTATAAAACATTTATAAACCGTTTTAAATCATTTGAAAGGGATTTAATGATTCAATTCATTTTTATAACTTAATTCGGAAAGTGATTTCCATATGTAATATCGACTTGTATTTAACGTGAATTGTTTACACAATTAAATACTATATTAAAACAACCAATAGTTGATGATCAAAGCAGTAAACATCCATAGCAATCATATCTCATCATCATCATATATATAAATAGAGTTTCTCACTTGATTTTCGATCGGACCGACTTTAAAATGGCTTTAGCTCCGCTATCTCGAAATCAGAGCTCACGACTACTAGCTCAATTGCTCCTAGGGGGTTTGGCCTTGGTATTGGAGGCTTGGAAGGCTCGGCCTTGCTTGGAAAATGATAGTGGAGGGCTTAGTTGCACACGGCCTTGGTAGAGAAGAAAGAAGAGATTATTAGAATGAACTTTGGTTTGAAGTGGTATAGATTTCGATTGATTTTGGCATAACTTTGTTTTGATTTTGTAATTTTTTTCCTTTCTTAGGCTATGGAAGACATTAATATAGAGAAGAAGAAGATAAAATAGCTCAGAAATTTATGAAGAAAAGTGTGAATGAAATGAAGAGAGGTGGGTGCTATTTGTAGGAAAAAATGAGAATGGAAATATCATGATATTTATACACAAATGCATCACCATTTCATCACCACTACTTCTACCTCTCCTGTCATCATGTTCGGCCGAACTTGCCCGCTCCCCATGTGCATGGCCATGTGTTTGTATTTGGTGTGTAAGGTGTTGACTTTGGTTTTTCTTAAGGGTGAAGTATATGGAAAATATCTTGATATTTTCTAATATATGTATATATATATATATATATATAAATGTATAAGTATATTTGTATGTTTATATGTGTTCAGTGCATGTGAATATGTTCATGTGCATGTGAATGTGCATATCTCAAACATTGCATAACTTTTCTATGTTAAATCGTTACGAATTCCTATTTCGATTTTCAGTCATATTTTCACTTCTAATTTAATATATATATATATATATATATTTGTAAAAAAAAGTTTGATAATAATATTTCTATCATTATATAATAATAAAAAGGCTTAATTAATAATTAAAATATTTATTAAATCATTTAAACTAAAATTAAATTCAAAAATCATTTATTCCAAAATAGCGATATCATTGATGATGTTATAAAGAGATTTTATTTTCAAAAATGAAATAAATAATTTTATTACATATTCTCACTCATATACATAAATGAGTGTATGTATCCAGCTCTGTGCATGATGTCTGATGGTCTAGGAGCTGTTTATTGATAAAATGGTTTTCTGTCATTTTATCGATATATCTTCCAAAGTATATATTTTTGTAAATATTTATTCAAAAGAAGATTACCAGTTTTATTTATTATCCAAAACATTATCATTTATATTAAAAGATCTTATATTTGAATATTTTAAATTTTTTTTGAAGTGATGAATTTGCGGGTTGTTACAGCATCACAAAGCCAAATCTGTTTCAAAATCAGCAACAGCCGGTCGGCCCAAAAAAGCGTTGTAAGCTGAGAATTCATCTATTATCATGGAGGTCTGAAGAAAAACTACCCTCCTTTCTCCTTCTCCAAGTTCTACAGGTAAGTCAATAGGCCCGAACGGTTGTTTTGGTTCGCCTGTAAATCCTTGATTCTTCGTCCTGCAAGCAATCACATCCTTCATGCTGATCTTCATCTGATCGAATGCTTGTTGAAAAAGGATGTTAACTAAACTTCCACTATCAACCAACGCTCTGCGCATAACCGCTGGCTCGATTCCAGCTGTTAACACCATAGGGTCGAGAGTTGGCGCCTCTTTACCTTCAGTGTCCCAATTTCAGAATATGATATCATCAGTTATCACCTTATGTTGTTTGGCCGAGGCTTCATCTTCAATGGCGTAACAAGCTTCCTTAGGATCGTGGTTCAAGGAACTAGCATACCCTCCATCTCACCCAAACTCTTCTACATTGGGTAATGTCCTCTAGTGATGGCACTTATGTTGAGTCTCTGATCAGTCCGACGAGGCCCTTCTCCGCTAGGTCCAGACTGATTCCCTTGATTGCTTAGAAATTGGGGTCCAGTAGGTTGGTCAGAATTCTATGATTTTTTCATGTACTGTTGGAGCCGGTTGTTTGTTATTGGTTCCTCAAATAAGTCCTTTAGATGTAAGCACTCATTTATGTTATGCCCGTGAGTCCCATGAAAACAAAAAAACTTCCCTGATTTCTTTTGTTCTTCAGACGCTTCTCGCTTGGGTGGTTTGTTGTATCGCTCAGTTCCCTGAGTGGCAAGGTAGATGTTTTCCAAGCTATCATTCAATGATGTATAATCGTCAGGTCTAAGATTCCTTAGACGTTTCCCATTTTCGTCGCACTAACTAGAGTTCTAATTCCTCTTCTTCCGATTCAAATTATTTCCTGTATTTCATACTGTAGCTCCAGATCTGTTCCATCCTGCTTAACTGCGACATTGCTTTAAACCATTTCCTTTGGCTACTTACCAACAGTTTTGCCTTCGACTATACTTGCCTCTTCCAGTCTTAGAAACTAGTTTGCCTTTAGGTGGAATTCATCCATGTTAGTGGGTTGTTTCATTTTATTCCATCTATTGAAATCTGTATCTAGGTGAATGGCTCGGACCAAAGCCACAAAAATCATATCCTCCTTTGGATTGATTACCTCAGTAACTGCGATGTTAAACCGGTTCATGAAAGATATCAGTGACTCATTAGGACCTCGGAAGAAGCCAAATAAGAAATTCATGTCTTTTGATCGTGCATTATGGAGTCTGAACTGCTCTAAAAAAAATTGTTAATTCGTCGAAAGTGGAAATAGACCTTGGTGCAAGTCTAGTAAACCACATGGAAACAACTCCTTCTAAGAAGATAGGGAAACATCTGTAGCAGACATCATCCATAGCCCTAGCTCCATCCATATGCCACTCATATTTGTACAAGTGTTGTTTAGGGTCCGTCATTCTGTTATATGATGGCATAGTCTGCATAGCGAACTTCTTAGGATATTCCTCTCTTAGAACATTTCCAGTGAATGGAGTTCAGCTTAGCGCGAAACTCCTATCTTCATTATTTCTACCCCTACTCTCCTACAGTAATCATTTGACCATGTTAGAGATGTACTCCTTGCTAATACAGTGGTCTACAGGTCGACTATTAGGAGCTACGCCGAGTGTTTGACTCCACAAACGGTCTTGGTTTGCCAGCTGAAGCCTAGGTTCTCCATTTTCCAGGAGAACCACTCATGCAGGGTCCCGTTGGCGCACGGTTGGTCTTACCGGGGCAATTTGAACTTCATTTCTGTCATTTTTCCTATTTACATCAGCGTTTAGCTCTAATCTATCACTATCAAGTTGCATTTCATCTTCAAAGTCAGAAACAAGCATTGCATTGTTCACTTGAGGAGTGTTGTTCACTCCAAGTTTGGGTTTGCAGCAGGCTATTTTCTAGTGGGAGGAGTACTTTTGTCGCTTCTATTACGATTCCTGCAGCTCAACCAACAAACTCCTTCTGCTTTTGTTTATAATTCCTCCTGTTCAGGCCCGAAATAGAGGAATTCTCTTATTCCATAGTAGCTGCAGTTTCTTCTCTAGCTCTTGGGAAACCTAGTGGCTGAAACGCTAGCAAAGCATTGATCTTATCCATGAGAGCCTTGTTTCTATCGGCCATTTTCTTGTTAATTTCATTAATCGTCTGGCTAAGCTCCTTTTTGGTCACAACTTCCTATTGAGTGGCAGAACACAATGCTAGATTTCCAGTATTAACCTCCGCTCGGTGATTGTTAGTGCTGTTAATTTCAGTTTTTTGAGGGTTTGCTTCATTACCACTAACCGTTGCTCTTTTGGATCTTCCAGAAGCAGATCTCTATTTTCTAAGTGCCCATTGATCTCCAACAGCAAGCCTACAAATCTTTAATGCAAATTCCCTAGATCCAACCACCGGAACTCTCCTAATCCAAAATAGCGCTAGATTTAAGCTTGGATTCAGATTTTCTCAATGAAAGAACAACAATGTTAACACCAAAAATGGATCAACACCCAAGAATAGGTTGTAGCAAACCTATGAGACCTAGATCTAACAGATGATAGTAACAGTAAAGGAAAATAAAAAGCAATAAGAAAGAGAGACACAATATTTTATAGTGGTTTGGCAATCTTTGGCCTATGTCCACTTTATAGCTTTGTTGCTTATAGATTTGATCGAGTTTGCTTGAGATTACAAAAGATTTGAGAGAAAATGATTCACAAGTACAAGGGTTAGGCTGATTCTAAGTCCTAGAATTGCCTAAAGTAGCTTGCTTGGTGACTATTGTGTGGAGAAGGGAGATGAAGAAGAGGCAGAGCTTCCGCGTAGTGATGGCAGAAACCAGATCCTGTTCTGGTTGTCTATGGTTTATATTTATAGGGGTAACAATCATATTGGGCCAGAAGCCCGCTATCAGGGAGGTCCAGTCATCGGCTTAACATAGTGTGAAAAAGTTAGGAAGGCCACGAGTTAAAGTGATAACTCTATACCAAGTTATGCCTATAACTCAGTACCAAGTTATCCCTTTAAGGGGAAACTCAGTGTTCCCTCTTGAATCATGATTTTTACTTTATTTTGTAGTACCCCTTGTGTTTTTGTAGGTTGATGACTTGTTTTGAAGATCTTTCCTCCATGACTTGGCTTGTTCTGCAGTTTACTAGAGCTAACTCTTCGATTCTTGAGATAAGTTATCTGGAATTCTATGAAATTGATTGGACTCACATATAATAGTTAGAGGATGGCTTATGCAAAGTTGGAGTTTCCAACTATGAAGCACCATAACTCGGTACCGAGTTATAGACTTAGCTCCATAGTGCTCCAACTTTTCATGATTTATTTCTTTAGTCCATTTGGGTCTACCCTCCTGTCTTCGTCTCAATGATTAATCTTCTGCCAGGTTAAAAAACCTAGTTAACATGTATAGTGTGCTATAAGGGTGCTTGACTGACGTAGAGCGATAATCAAGTGGTAAAGTACTCAAGCTCCAATGGGCAACCTGTTGTATATCACACAATGCAAGGATAAAATATAATAATCAACATAGATATAAATAGGAAAGACAAAATATAACTAAAATAAACCAAAGAATTAGAATAAAGTAGGCTCATCATAGTTATACAGTGCAAAATATAGTTTATACATTAGTAAGAAACTCAGATAAACTGTCTCTAGGTAAATGCATAGTACTAATAAAAGCTCTATAGTGCTACTTAGCAGAATAAGCTAACAGACTCGGATAATAGAACATATAATAGTGCCACCCTCTTGCTCGCCCCCTGAACAACTCTATGCATTAATACATGACCAGTTATTTAGTCTATTTATTTAAGAGTACCCAAGATGATAAGAAGCAAGGCATAAAACCTTAAGTCAGATAGTCTAGTGTAAGCAATAAATAATCTCAAGATGCTTTAAAAGTCGATATAGTATGAGGACCACTAGGTATGAGGAGCTATACCTACCCTGTCCCTGCACCCAATAAGTTATAACATAACACAATATATGTTATACTATCATCATATAGGTGTACATAACTAAGTAAATTATGAGTGTCGTGGTATCTACACAGTGGTATCTATTTCACGAGACATCTATTTCAATCGCACATCAATCAAAGCAAGCATAGCAATTATAGCACAAATAGCAATCGAACAATCATGCTGACAATCATTAGGTCTCACATCACTAATAAGATACCTATCGACATATGATAACTTATGTGACCCTCATTAAGGTCAGTGAGACACTATCTCACCATCGGATCCCATGCACAACCACATACCACCACTAAGGTGCTACTCTCACTAAGGTAGGCTAGAGCATCCCTAATGTCTAAAAGATGTAGTGAGTGTCCTCACATAACCTTTCCCTATGAAACACACATCCGAACCAAAGTTATCAAAGGTCCCTTTAAGACATGACTCGATAGTAGAACACCCGTTACCACATTACTTCACATAGTTGAATATGCCCCTTCCAAAGCATCACTAAGTCCATATAAACACTTTCCACTTAAAGTACTCAATCGAACATCCCTCATGTATGCCTCGAGTCAGGCATCAAAAAGCTTGGAGTCAACCTGCATAAACCCCAAAGTCATCTTAGAGGATCCACTTCATCTTCACAAACCACTACATCAAACTTCTCGTCATCATAATTCAAATACCTCCCACCCAATCACTAGGTGATCAATGGTGGAGGGTCAACATGGTGCCATGACCACCATAGATTGTTTGCATGGTAATCTAATTGGCTCACTTTGGTGATCGATCAATCACCATTCTTTGGCCCCAAGCGGATAGAGTTAGAGGAGCCCTAGGGGAATTATGTAATTTGTTACATATATCTTACTCGATAATTAATCTTGTTCAAAAAAAGATGTTTTATTTCTAATATATATTTGTTATATTGTGATGTAGTTAATTAAGTAAATAATTTTAAGTATGTAAAATAAAAAATATTTGAATGATATGTTATGTGATAGTAATTACAATGTGTTGTAATCATGAGAAATTTATCACATTAAAAATAACATTATTATTTTAAATATTCATAGTCAAGATGTTTCGAAATGGGATATTGATACATCCACTGAGACTGAAGTGCGTAATGCTATCCAGATATTAGGCAGTCTATTACTCTTGGTTTTTGGAGGCGTCGAGGGTTAGATATTGATCGTTATTGGATAATTGTAGAATAACTCACTTAAGAGTTTTCCATTAGTTAATATAACTAAGGTCAAATAGAGAATCTCGAAGTGACGATGTTACATAGTTTCCTTGACTTGAGAATACTTTGAAATTTCAATGTGGACACTTCACTTTGATTATATTTAAATCATAGTATGATGATCCATTGAGTGAATATAGTTAGGTCTGAGTTAAAACATTGGAAGTGAAACACCATTCAATAGAGAGTTCATTTCCTTAGTTTTAAGGGGTTGGTATCATAATCAACTATAGTCAACTCAATGTTAAAGTCTTTGGCTAGAGCAGTACGATTAATAATAATTGGTATTATTAAACCAAGGACTTTGTGTTTAAACTAATCAAGTTGAATTAGGACAATATTGGATTTTCAATCATAACCAAATTCCATAAGTCATAAAGTGATATAGTTTTGACGAAGAAAGTTGATGTAAATTATCGCTGTTAATAGGTACCGTTTGTAGTAGTAAAATTGGATTTTTACTAAAAAGATGTATTATCAAAAAATTGAGCCAGAATATCACACTACCAGCTGAGGTGGTATGTGAACGTTAATATTCTAATTGTTCGACGCTAAACGTAGGCTAAATTTACACATTTGAGTTATACAACCACAATGATGAATACCCTGAAAATCCACACTAGTTAATTTATTTATAAATTATTGTAAATTAATTAATAATTATGAAGTAATAATTATTAAATTTTTGATTTGTTTGAATTTCATTAGCATTTAATAAAGTGTGTATATAAAATTTATATATGCACGTATATATACGATGTCGATAAATATTTAAATTTGATTTTAATCAATTAATTACTAAGTGTATTTGGAAATTTAAAGGCCTATCAAGGTGCATACTTAGCCCGTCTTGCGTGATAGGGGTGGGGATTTGATTGAGACTTAATAAGGAATTAAATAGGGAAAGTTTTAATGTAGGAATTGTAAAGGTTTAATGATTCCTATAAAAAAATTCTTTCATTCATTCATTCCCCTTGACAATTCATTTTTCTACTATCCTCTCTCTCTCTCATCCTCCTCCTATCTCTACCAAAAATCCATGGCCACCATTGCATATAATTCCTAAAATGGAATTCATATAAAAACAAAATATTCAAGGTGGCATTTGTCTCTAGATCCTTGCAGAATCCAAATATTAATATAATAAAAAGTAGGAGTTTTATTTTTCGTTCAAGGTGTGATTTCTTTCTTCATCTTAATAATTTTCCAATCTTATTTTATTATGTAATACATGATGTTAATATAGTTTAGATCCTCGGATGCTTCATCTCTTTTGTTCTGTTCATCTTGTATATATTGTTTAGATCCCAAATATTATACAACGAATTGGTATATCATGTGTTGTTCGGTCTAATTTGTTATTGATTTGGATATTAATGTAAAAAAACCAATAAGATTTGGAAACTAATTCTTAATCGATTGGTATAATTTTGTAACTTATCCTGTACACTAACATAACTAAGCTACATATGTTGATTAGTCGAAATCATTTTGAAAATTAAATTCATGTTTGTAACATTTGTTGGCCTTTAAATTCGTTAGGTTGTTGCTTTTATATGTTTAAAACTTTTTTTAGTTAAAAAAAATTCATAAGTGGACTTTTGTGAAAAAATTTATACCTGCTTAAATTCTTCCTAAGTTAAAGTTTGATTTTCTATTTGTTAACTTGAAATTTTAAAACATATAAATTACAAATTATATATATATATATAATTTTAAATTTAAAACATTGTTCATAATTGTTTATCTATGTATATTTATGTATGTGTGTTATTTCAAATTAATGTTCATAAAAGGGAATTTTTTGTTAAATCATTAATTTAATTTTAAGTCCTTCATAAATTAAAACTAGATTTATTATTGTTAGCTCTAGAGTACATAATATATATATTAGTGAAAATTTTAATTTTAGTATATATGTATATATGTATATATGTGTGTTTGTGTATATGTGTATGTGCGTGTAATTGTTATTATACATATATATTTACAATTATTACTTAATGTAATAAAAAATCTTTGGACAACAAAGGCATATACAAAGGGATAAATATGTTTGTTACTTTGTAAATCCCAACACCTATAAACGTACACATTAAACATGTACAATGTTTATATATTGCACTTGCACTATACACATATGAGTGTACTTGATACGCTCATTATAATATACTTAATTTATTAAAATGGATCTCCTTTTAAACAAATTGAATAAAATAAGATTTTATTTAAAACAATATTATATTGGATCTAATAAACCATTTAAACTTCATAGGCCTAATAGATCCAAAATAGGAAAAAAATTGAAATCTAAATATATCACCTGCTTCTTACTGGCCATGTTCCTTCAATGGCATTATAATAACATTGGTTGAGGCATTTACCTAGTACATTAGATGCCCCGGGTTTGATCCATGCGACTAGCATGATGGTGGGTTCTCTCATTGTGATATGTGATGAAGCATTGGCACTTACCCCCAACATGTCCTATGATGGTTGTGCTAGTCAAAAGGCATCAAATAAAACTCTCTTGTGAGGTACCTTATTGGGTCACCCTAAATGAGTTTGAACCAGATCTTCAATGGTATCAGATCCCTAATGGTCTATATGGTCTAAATTAGCAATATTAGGGCTAACTTATTAAAGCCTACATGTTTAGGAAGGTGTCTAGAAAGGTAGCATCTAAGGTTGGATTCAGGTAATCAAGTACCCTGTCCTACCCAACTACTGGCATGGCTCGCAGTATGAAGTAAGCCCAAAGGTTATCCCATATATAAAGGCCCGAATTAATTTTAGGCCATGGACTAATTTTGAAAATCTAGTTTGAAAATTTAAATTATATTTCGAATTTAAAAGTTAAATTTAAAATATAAATAAAATATACAAAAGTTATAAAATATTTTTCAAAATTGTTTTGAAAATAAATTAATATTTTTCAAAAATTATTTAACAATTTAATTAATTGGATTAATTAATTAATTAATTAAATAATAGTTAATTAATTAAAGTCAACATATACATATTGATATATGTGCATTTATATCTTAAAATGATTAAGGTAAATAATATATTAATTTTTGGAAATTATTAAGAAAATTATTTAGTTGATTAATTTTTTGATTAAATGGATAATCATTCGATAAATATATACTAATTAAATGTTAACTAATAATTCAATATATATATATATGCATATATTGAACTATAAGATAGAGGGATTAGACAGGGAGATCCTCTATCCCCTTATTTGTTTGTTGTAGCTATGGAGTGGTTTACTCATCAAATGGAAATAGCTTGCCTACATAACAAGATCAGCTTAGTTTACAAGATAGATCCTATAGTATCTCATCTCATTTATGTTGATGATCTTATTATTGTCGCTAAAGCTACTTTAACTGCTGTAGATACTATCAAAGAAATATTCAAAGAACTGGAAAATATAGCTGGTTTGAAACTAAATGAATCAAAGACTAAAGGCTACTTCAACAAGTTCTATAGAGACAAACAAACTCTTCTGACTAAACTTGGAGTTACAGATGGTTCTCTTCCTGTCAAATACTTTGGAGTTCCTCTATCAAACAATACTATAACAGATAAGGAATGTGGAAAATTAATTGACAACATTAGAGAAAACTTGCAAGGATGGAGATCAAAGTTCCTACAATTTGCTGAAAGGATAGAACTTGTTCACACAGTTATCACTTCAAAGGTAAGATTTTGGATGCAGACTTTTCAAATACCAGACTGTTCCATTGCTAAAATAAATGTTGTTTGTGCAAACTTCATTTGGAGGGGAAAGCTACATAAAGGTCAGTTACCAAGATCTGTGTAAACCCAAAAAAGAAGGAGGAGTAGGTCTCAAAAATCTCTTTGGAAATTGGGCTGAAAAATTTTGGTTTCAAATAATTTATAGGCTAGGTGGATGAGAGCCAGATACTTAAAAGACAATTTTTGGACAATCAAAATAGACAACAATGCTTCAGTAATCTGGAAAAATATTTTGAAACTTAGAAATGATTTGAAACCTTTAATTGAAAGAAAAATTGCTAATGGGGTAAACACGGATCTTTGGAAGGATCCATGGCTCAAGAATAAAAGCTTAATAGATAGAATGGGATGGGAAGGGTATTCATCTTATGGTTCTCCTTCATGCAAAGTAGCCGACATAATCACCGACTCTAATTGGGGCTGTGACAAACAGATCATCACTAGAAATTTTAAGCAAGATATCCATGAAATTCCTATTCACAGGTATAAAGCAAAGGATTCATGGATCTGGAAAAATTCATCTAATGGCCAGTTTAAAATGCACGATGTTTGGGAAGAAATCAGGGGTAAATATCCTACTGTCATTTGGCACAAACTTGTCTAGAGTAGATCTAACAACTCGAAAATGGCACATACCTTATATAAAGCCTTGCTGAACAAATTACCAACAAAAGATAGATTACATAGATAAGGGATACTGGATGATACGACTTGTAACTTATGCAATGCAGAAATAGAAAGTAATGAACATTTTTTTTAACTGTCCGTATAGTATGAGAATTTGGAGTATTCAAAAACTAAACTGCATTCAAACAGACGAAGTCAAATCTCTAAAAGAGGAAGTGGAATACCTGAACGAGAGGAGTCACATGTCGAATCTGATGAAGGAGTTGTTCAAGATTAGTCTCACAACTACCATTTGGCACCTCTAGAGAGAGTGCAACGACCGGGCTTTCAATAACAGGAAAAAGGAAATCTTGTCATTATCAACGCAAATCAATCGGGACGTAAGTATAATTATTGGGAGAATTGCAATAATATATCTTACCAGCTTAACGGTACCAGAAAAACAAGCATTGGAGAGGATGAGCTGGAAGGTTGTGAGCGAAAAAGATCGACCAGGGTTTTGGGAGCCGCCATAAGTGATCTCTGCCCTAAAAGAGGAATGTTTCAGTAGAAGTATACTTTATGTAGAAAGTGCATGTTGTATGTTTGCAAATTGTATTTTCGGATGCTTGTATTTGGGCTGCTAAGCCCGTTTGAGTATTGAATAAAATTAACCAATTTTCAAAAAAAATAAAAAAATATTGAACTATAAGTGTTATATCTAATATTCATCTTAAATTATTTAGGTTGAATAGTATAAAATTTTGAGTTTTAAATAATTTAATTAATTAGTTGATTAAACAATAAATTAAAATTAATTAAGTTTGATTTAATTAATAATGTACATAAGAATATTAATATAAGTTAATTAAATTATAAAGAGTTATAAATAAGTTAATCTTATATAACATGAATGTATAAAACTTAAGTGAAACGGTAAGGAACCCAACTTAGATTTAAGGAACAAGTACATGCATATTGTACATATACTATGATATCAGATGTGTTTGACACTTGGATCACGAGGGTATTTCATAAGAGATACATTATTCTCTAAATTGATATCACTCAAAGTATATATATACATACGAGATTATGAATCAGTAATATATTAGTTGTCCTCTACCATTTACGAACTAATAGATTACTTGCACACTCTTTAGTTGTTGATTTCGCTTAAGCTATATATGTTATGTGTAGTGCTATTAATATATTGACTAGACGAGGTAAGTAACATGCATGTATTTGTTGAGTTTCCTCAAGGTACAAGCATTATACCTAGGCTATCGCGAAATGGTAGGCACGAGTGAATAATCTCTTTCGATTTGTTGAGTTTCATCAAGGTAGAGATGAGATTAGGACAAAGACCACTGGTTATTAGTTGTATATGATACAACCGATAAGGGGTTATCCATCGCATGCGTGCTTATGATTTGTTGAGTTTTCTCAAGGTTAGAATCCCAAGGCAAGCAAGTCCTAATACCACATAGAGAAATCAAAAGATTTCTATACACTTTCTTAGGGTTTTGAGAAACATAAACATTTAGTGGGAGCCTTATTAGAAAAATGAAATGATGACATCTAACCTTTCTACTATTGTAAGAACCTTTGCTATATACAATTTAAAATGATCAACTTCGATAAATTTATGCAACTAGTATAATTGATAAAATATTTTTCTATGAAAATATACAAATGAAATGAGTCAAGGTTGATAAAATAAAAATATATATACACTTACCAACAAATCTTTTGGCATGTTGTCATTTTAAGACTAATGCATAACCAATTTATACTACTACGAAATACGCTCGTACCTTGGTCACCTAGATGTTTATTTGCTCAAGACTATGCGTTGTCTTATATGAGTTTTAAACTCTAAAACAATACGAGATTATGATCTTTTGATCCATGTTCAATTACATATCAATGTTATATGGTGAATAGTCGCGATCGTAATGTATGAAACTTCGATGAAATTAGTTCGTTCAGAATAGGGCAACTAAACCATAATGCGAGATCGTGTATTCAATTTGATTGATTAAAATGAGGACCTTGTTATGTTAGATGTAGCACTACACCACGAGCTATAAGATGGATCTAAGGAATTCGATCACTGAAATATCAGTTTGATCGATTTATGTAAAGCGTAACTTATTAACATCCTTAAATGTTGAGGATAACTAAATGCACTTTTGTAAAGAGTTCATTGTGGTTCTGTAGTAAGGATTTCATTTTAATGGTTTCAACATTTTGAAAGGAAAGTGAATGTACAAGAGTGGATGTAACTTAAGGCACAGTTGGGATGAAGAGAGCGAACGATCAATTCTGCTTCATAACGAGAAGTTAGAAATGAGAATTGTTTAAAATATTAAAAGATACTTAATATGGAATAAGAAAAATGATTTCTATTCCAAATGTAGTTTCGTATATAAAATTATTTTCTAAAAGTTATTTTTTTGAGTTTAAGATATGATCTAAAACCCTCGACTGTAAACTAATTATAGTATATAAAATAAAATGTCGTTATAAGTGGTTGAATGAAGCTTCATACTTGTAAGTTATTATAGTAATAGTGAAAATAGTGGATGCATACCATATAACACTTCCAAGTGGACGCATCAAATTTCAAAAAATTATTTTCATAAACATGCAAAATATTATTTATTAATTAATAAGTGTTTTCAGTATTAAATGGTGTATTAGAAAATACAGAAGCATTTGAAATTTTATAATTATTTAGAATTATAGGCTAAGCCATGGTTTTGAGAAGTAATTCTTTAGTCATATGATTATGAATCATAAGGCACTAGTGAAGTGTATCTCAAACAACTATGGGAAAAACACCCATTCGGTGGAAGTGACATAAGAGTTACTGAACTCTTAGGATTGATACATATAGATGTATGCAATCGTAGGTGTAATGATACCAAAATGATTCCACATACTTTGTTAAATTCACCAATGAATTATTGTAGACAAGAACATGTGTATTTGATAAACATGTAATATGTCTATGATAAGATGAATAAAAAACTTGAAATAACTAAATGAACATGCAACAGAAAATTATTTGATTTAATCAAATAGGTGGATTTACTAAAATGAGGTCTAAGTGTACCTAAAAACAAGTGATATTTAATCTCAAAAGTCACTCCTTCCTCCGATACATAATGATGTATCGATAAGAAGAAATCTGACTTTGTTAAAAAAAGTACGATTATTGATGAGTGAAGTTGAATTAACTTCTTTTTATAAGGACGTGTACCTAAGAGTAAGTAAAATAAGTGGAAAATTAATTTCATCTAAAGTATAGTTTATGATATCATATAAGATAAATGTTGAAAAACCCTACATATCCTAAGTTAAGGAATTAATTAGTTGAGCGAGTCGAAAGGCTACATGTAATACTTACTAGTGAGGGATCTTGTGTGGACCACCTTAAAGTATTTTGGTACTGATCAATATTGATAGACCTATTTATGTAATAAATATAAGTTTCGTAGATTTAAAACTAAATTAGTTTTATACATATATAAAAGTAGTTCATAAAATGATTATGAATACTTATTCCACTGCACTAATGAAAAAATGTAGTTTCAAGAAATGCATGAAGGAATTTCTTTAAAAATTATTGGTAGTAAAATGGATTTGGATATGATCCAAAGATAAAACGGATTACAAAGGATGAAATGAAGTTAACCAAACCTAAACGAACAAAATTAGTTAGAATGTCTAATAAAAACTCTTGCACATTAAGAAAAACGATGATTATCTTATCGATGTCGAGAAAATATTTCTCGGTTGTCAATAAGCCATTAAGAGTGTTGACTGAACCGTGTGGAAGAATGCGCATATCCAGAATGGATTGCAAGTACATTATGAAAAAATGATTAAGATAGTTGTACCCGAAGGAATAGGATCCATCAGCTGTAGTTGGAATATGGTAAGCTACGTTGACAGAATACATTGTAAATATCAAGCACATTATGAGAGAAGAAGACCAATGCAGTTGGAATATGGTAGGCTACATTGATAAAATATATCATAAATTTCAATTGTTGAAATTAACGTAACAGATTCATCATTCAATGTACTTAAGTTAATTCGGATTTTACTCACAAAATTATCGCTTGATTTGATTTTGAGTTTTGGTATACGTACGTTGAGATAGAAATCCTAAATAATGATTTATATGTTGTTTGCAATTAATAATCGAAGTGTCTCAAAGTCAGTAGGAGGGCTTCTGAGTTTGTAGGTTGTGGATATGATCCAAGAACTGATACAAAAGTATCATTCAATAAGGATCAAAGTTGAGCAAGTATTTTGATAGAGAAATGAAATAGTTTGAATTTCACTCAAAATGCAGAGGAAGCATGTGTTTCTAAGAAAATACTATAGAGGTACTAAATTATTTTAATACTAAAAGTAAACAACAAACTTATGATTGTTAATGATGCACTTTTGTTAAAATCATTAGTCTAGTGGTTTAATTCTCGATTTTGGATTTGAACTTTTTTTATAATCAGTATAAAAAAATGTTGGGAGTATCCCCAAAATAATATACTTAAATGCGTAATATGGAGCATGTAAGATGGATTTCTTATGCATTGGCAATAGGAATTATCGTATATGTTATATTGTCTACAATATCACATTTTCTTAGGTACTTGATACATAGGGCAAGTCAAGTCCGAATTAAGATCACTAAATGACAGTTTAGAGTGTTCTCAAGTATTTATAAAATACTAGAGAAGTGTTTGTAGAAACAATGAACTCCCTGTGAAGGCGTGCATGGACTCGAACTTCGCAAGTGATATCGAGTATAGTGTGTCAACGCTAAGTTCATGTTCAATTTTAAGTTAAGAATGTTAAGTTGGAAATATTTCAAAGAACAAGTAGTGATCTCTTTGAATAGCATTGCAATAAAAGTAGTATGAATAAATATACAAATTTATAGCTGAGATATGGGTGGTTCCAAATGTTGAAAATCTCATGACATTTTATATGATAGTAATGATGCGGTAAAGTTCATAAAAGAACCTAAACTCACTGAAAGTTGAAAAACATACTCCAATGGGTTCCACATGATAAATACAGTTTATCAGCATCGAAGAGAGTTAATTAACAAAGTAGATAGTTAAAACAATATAGCATACATGTTCGCTAATGGGCTAGCATGATTATTTTTTGAGAAAATCGATCGAAGGGGCTGAAATAAGGTTCATAATTAACCCCAAATGAAAATGGGAGATTTATAAAGTTAGAGGTATGCCTAAAGGAAATTATGTAATTTGTTACATATATCTTACTCAATAATCAATCTTGTTCATATAAAAAGTGTTTGATTTCTATAATATACTTTGTTATATTGTGATATAATTAATTAAGTAACTAATTTGAAGTATATTAAATATAAAATTCTTAAATGATATGTTATGTGATAGTAATTGCAATGATTATAACCATGGAAAATTTATAACATTAAAATAGCATATTATTTAAAATATTTCTAGTCAAGATGTTTTGAAAAAGGATATAGATTCATCCATTGGGATTAGAGTACATAACGCTCTCCAAATGTTGGGCAACGTATCACTAACAATCGTTAGAGCAACAAGGAGTTATGTACTGATAGTTATTAGATAACTATAGACTAACTCACTTGAGAGAGTTTTGTTGGTTAATTTAACTAAATTCAAACAGAGAACCTCTAAGTGGCAATGTCATATAGTTCCCTTGACTAGATAATACTGTGGAGTATTAATGTGGACACTTCAATTTGATTATAGTTAAATCATGGTATGTCGATCCATTGAGTGAGTACAGTTTGGTTTGGGTTGAAACATTGGAAGTGAAATACTATTCAATAGAGAATTCATCCACTTGGTTATAAGGGGTTAGTATCACGGTCAATTGTAGCCAACTCAATGTCAAAGCCTCTGGCTAGAGCAGTACGATTGATAATAATTGTTATTATTGAACTAAGGATTTTATGTTTGGACTAATTAATTTTAATGAGGATGATATTAAAATTTTGATCAAACTAAATTCCATAAGTGCTAAAGTGATATAGTTTTAACGAAGAGATTTAGTGTAAATAATTGCTACTAACATATATCGCTTATAGTAGTAAAATTAGATTTTAACTAAAAAGATATGTAAGCAATAAATTTAACCAAAATGTCATACCACCAGCTAAGGTGACATATGAAAGTTAATATTTGAATTGTTTGACATTAATTCCTAATTAAATTTACACCTTTTAGTCGTACAACCGTAATGATAAATAGTCTAAAAACACACGATTTAATTAATCTATAAATTATTGTAAATTAATTAAATTATTTAATAGTTATGAAATATTAATTATTAAATTTTATTTGATTTATTTGAATGCCATTAGTATTTAATTAAGTGCGCATATAAAAGATATATGTACATATCGATACACGATATCGATAAATATTTAAATTTGATTTAAATCAATTATTTACTAAGTTGATTTAGAAATTTTAAAGGCTTATCTTGGCCCACATGACCAATTGTGCATGATAGGGGTGGGGATTTGGTTGGGTTTTAATGAGAAATTAAAGAGGGAAGCTTTTATGGAAGAAATTGGAAAGGTTTCAACGATTCCTTTAAAACATATTCTTTCATACATTCACTCCTTCTAATAATTCATTTTCTTCTGCTGTCTCTCTTCCTCTTATCTCTACCAAAAATCTATAGCATACAATTATAAAAACAAAATTCAAATAAAATAAAAATATTCAAAGGGATGTTTGTCTCTAGATCCTTGCAAAATCCAAAGGCTGACTTAATCAAATCTTGAAGTAATATTCTTCATTCAAGGTGTGATTGGTTTCATATTAAGGTAGTTTTATAATCTTGTTTTATTATGTAATACATGATGTTAATACAGTTTAGATCCCTGTATGCTTCATCTCTTTTGTTTATTTTTTCTTCTTTTACATATAGTCTAGATCCCAAATATTATACAACGAATTTATATATGCCTGGATTGTCCAATCTAATTCTATTATTAATTTGGATATTAGTGTAAAAAAACCATTTTAATTTGGAAACTAATTTAAAGTTGATTGGTATAGTTTTGTAACTTATTACATATAGAAATATAAGTAAGCTACATATATTGATTGCTTGAAATCATTTGGAAAATTAAATTCATGTTTTGTAATGTTTGTTGGTTTTTTAATTCATTAGGTTATTGATTTCATATGTTAAAATTTTCTAATTAAAATTTTCATAAGTGGACTTTTGTGCAAAATCATAAGCCTACTTTTAATTCTTCCCAAGTTAAAGCTAGATTTCTACCTGTTGACTTTAAATTTAAAAACACATAAAATACAAATTATATATATACATATTATAAATTTAAAACATCGTTTACAATTATTTATCCATGTGTGTGTGTGTATTTGTTATTTCAACTTAATGTTTATAAAATGGACTTTTTGAAAATCATAAATTTAACTTTAAATCCTTCCTAAGTTAAATTAGATTTAAAATTGTTAGTTCTAGAATCAATAACATATGGAATAGTCAAAAAAATTAATTTTAACATATATGCATATGTATGACGACCCGGATATTCGGACCAATTAAAATTGCCAAAAAATCCGTCCATTCTAAAACTACTAATGAAAACTACCAACTTATTACACTATATTTGATAAATATTCAACATTACTAAATGTATAGGATACAATTTCAATTATATAACATATCAGAGTAATTTATTTATTTATTAATTCTACAAAATGTGCTTTAATACATACCAAATACAATGACTATAAATATACCACTGCACAACTCTGGTGAGAGAAACAGCATTTTATCCTTACCTGCGAACTCAATAAACAATGTAAATGCGAAATAAAATAGTAAGCAGGAAAGATACAATAACACAAGATAAACAACAACCAATAACAGGTAAACATGAAAGGGTTATATTATTTTAGGGGCTGCATCACCACCACTTGTGACTGCATATGTACCCCTATCTAATTGGGTACCCAATTAGATACGGGATCAAGCCAACGTAGTTCTCCTACCGCAAATAGGACTCATGAAGCCTACGATGCAACTAACAATATGCAATTCCCAAAACTACCCACTTATGCTTAATCTTCAATTTTAGATTTTTAAATCTAATTACCTTTACGGAAATTATCTCTTTGGACTTTATTCTCGATTTCTTATTTCAAAACTTTTGAAATATATATATCTTTTATATTCAAATTATACTTTACTTCGGGATCTTAAATCAAATCACTTTTGAAAAGTTTATTTGGAAATCCCAAATACTGTAATAAAAACATATCAAACCATATACAACCAGATCATGAGGTTTCTCCCAATAACAAGGCAACTGGGTCCCAGCCGTCATACAATCGATAAATAAGTACATCCCTCTATTCCAAGAGCAGACTATACCAAAAACATATGCCCACTTTTTAGTTACGGGTTACCGAATCATTAGTAACATAACAAATCATTTTATATCCCGAAGCGATAAATCATTTCACACTAATATTCACAAGTACTTTCAAATCTATAATAATTTTCATTTCCCAAATCTGTTTAAAAATCATCTTAAAACCATCGGGTTTATTCCTCGAAATTCTTTCCATTTTATAAAACATTTTTATAAAACCATTCTTATATAAATCCCTTTTATATAACATAACTTCAAAATATTCATTACCAAACATTTCTATTTCTTTTAAAGGGAAAACATTTCATAACATTTCCATTTGAAAACCAATTTTCAAAACGATTCATTAAATTGAAGTGAACCAAATATTACCGCTAAACACCTTATAGTCAAATCGTGAAATAAATCACAAGGTGTTATCCTACAATTATTTTCTACCCAGCCCATGCATCTGATAATTAATTTCTCATAAACTGGTTGAGAAAAGTCAACAATCAATAAATAATAATCAGTGCTCATAAACTGGTCGAGCGCAATCCAAACAACCAAACAATCAATTAACAAAATAAACACAACAATAAATGATAAATCGACGCTTCAATCTATCAAATATTTATAACACTTTTTATTTTATCTTGGGTTAAAACGATTTGATATTTATTTTGGAGCATCCGGGCTTTCCCTTCGACATGTTCCGTCCCTCGTCCAAGTCTCCTTGGATCTCACAGACGAAACACGTGTACTAGTCGTTTCCGCATACGCCATTAAGATTTAACTTCTAAATTTTAAAATAATTAATTAACCATCCAAATAGTCAAATAAGGAAATAAAACCATTTTTTAGCAAACAAAGTAAAAAGCATTAAACAAGGGTTTTCAAACAACACTTAACACTTAAAGTTCCTTTAGCAATGATTTTAACGAACTTAAAGGAAGAAATAACTCACTTTGGATTCCACTCCGTCAAACTTTAAGGCAAGGAAATTAAGATCTGACCCATAATTCCTACCATGCTTGGAAACAAAATCAAAATAAGCCCGATTTCCTCCTTCCTAGTGCTTGGTCAAGACTTGAGATGGAGGTTGGCCGAAAGTATAGAGAAGAAGCGGTAGAGCTTTGAACTTGAATTCCCAAGATTTTGATCCAAAAAATAGGTTATCTTGTGTCTGATTTTAGGCCCTCTAAATCTCAAAATTTAGAAAAGTTGTTGCAAATTATTTTCTCTTGAGTTTGGTAAAAAGAATCATTTGAATCCAAGCTGTTTTGAGGGAGATATGATACAATTAAGAAGAGGTATTGTCGGATTGACAAAAATGAAGCCCGAAAATGCACTTCAAAGAATTGAGTTTTAAGTATAGCAAACCTCAAAACTAGAAAAAGTTCTCAACATGAAAGTTATAGTCATTGGAAAAATACATGATTTGAAAAAAAGAATTTTGTATTTTGGTTCGGTTTTAATGAAGTTATGATCGAGAGAAAAAGAGATAAAATATAGAAAAAAGATGAGTTTGATTTAAAGAGAATGAACATTGATTTCTTTTGAATATTTTATAAATATTTTGACATTATTTTTTCTAATTTTTTTCTATGGCTTAGAAGCCATTAAAGAGGAGAGGAAGAAGATGAAGAAGCTTGAGAAAAGAAGAAGAAATGTGAATGAAAGTGAAGAAGGAGGTGGGTATTTATAGAAAAAGTAAGGAATGGAATTTTACAAATTTAACCTCTTATCAAATTACCAAAACACTCTTACTTCAAACAAAAGTAAGCTATGTTTTTTTCAACCCTTAACATCATCCTTTCACTTCTTACTTTATGTCTTAGTCACTTAAAGATTAAGTAAAGAAAAGTAATTATTTTGTTGGATTTTTGTTGTGATTTGGATTTGATGTTTACTTTTGACTTTTCTTAAACTTACTTACTTTTCTTAATGATGTTCTAGAAGTTTGCTAATCATAATTAGTAAAAGTAAACATATTTAGTTATTAAAATGTGTAATATACATGTTAAAATAAGTTAACAAAGGTGCAACAACGTTGCGACAACTTATTTTGAACAAAACGTTTTACGGTCACATTTTGACATTTTAGTTAAACTATTAATTTATGTAAACCAAATTTAAAAATAAATTTGTATAATGTTATTTTAAAATATAAACACTCATAAATCAATTAAAATAATTTATTAAACCATTTAAACTTACTTTTCTAAAAATCAGGATTTTGTCACTTTTGTCGATATAAGCAAATGTTACTATTTTTATGTATATTTTTATTTCCAAATCCTATCTAATATTGTTTAAATCATATAACCCTACCAAATTTATATTTAAAATTATCTTAAATAGTATATTTTAAAGCGGTCAAATTCTGGATCGTTACAATATGTGTGTGTAGTTGTTTTAAACATACATACATACATATATATATATATATATATATACTTTTTTTATTTTATATAATAAAAACAACTTTGGACAATAAAAGCATGTACAAAGGGACAATGTGTTCATTGTGGTGTAAATTCCAACACCTATAAACGTACACATTAACCATGTACATTGTTTAAATATTAATGTGCTTGCATTATGCACATATGAATGTGTTTGATATGCTCATTATAATATAGTTAATTGATTAATTAAAATGAAAATCCTTTTTAAAAAATAAAATAAAACATTATTTTATATAAAATAATGTTAGATTGGATCTAATCATTAGTTTAGACTTCATAGACCTAATAGATCCAAATAAGAAATAAAAGAGAAAATTAAATATTTCAACTACTTCTAACTGGTCCAGTTCCAACACAAGCAAACCATCCTTTTCCCTGAAGTCAGGGCACCAATGTCTCGAAGTTCTCTCCTTTCCTTCGCACATCAAAATCCCAAGCTGTGATTCGAAAATATGGGTAACCCATATAGGTCAGTACTTGTAACGACCCAGTATTTCCAACCATTCGCATCCATTATAAGTGTATAGGTAGACACTCATGCCGGGGTTGAATTGCTCAAAATACTGCGTTGTAAATAAAATTTGGCAAAACTCAGCATAAACAGTAAATAAAATAATCACAGATCACAGACACAGAGTAATATAACAATAATGCAGCGGAAACAAAAGGATAGTAGTTCATGAAGCTACTATATATATAACAGAGTTAAACAAGATACAACAGAAGTCTCGAATACCAGAGATGTCTCAATACAATAATCAAATACAAGATCTGAATACATCACTGGAATCAACAGAATAACTGAAAGCAGGATCGATAGATAGCTGGATCTCCAAGCGAAGCTCCAACTCCAAAGGTGAGTCTCCAATGCTGTATCACTCAGTCTGACCCGAGCGTAAAGCAAAACACAAAACACTCGAGTCAGGATTAACATTCTTATATTAATAAATCCAACTCAAGTGAAATATCAACTGAAATACAAGTAACTTAAAGGATGTTTGGGATAACCATCCCCTAAGGATCCGTTAAACTATTTACTATGTAGTAATATTCGCTATTATAATAGTGTCTAAATAGGTAAAGTATAATCATATCGGAAAATAGCGTTAAGGGGATGGAGAACCTTAACGCGGTCGGATCTTAAAATCATAATCGTAGTAAAGCTCGGTATGGTAGGTGACACGGCACAACTAGGCAATGCCAGGGTAGATATACCAATTACGCACACGGACTGATGGATACGCATAGCAGCCACTACCGTTCCACCTCGAACAACATTCCCAAATCGGAGGATGGCCATCTAGTCAAATCACAAGTAAGAGTATAATATCGAAGAAATGCGTCCGAGAAGAGGTGCTACCTCACTGGTCCGAGATCGCTCCTGTTTTAGCCACCTTATTGCCAACTCACGGGAGTTGGGTCCACGTAACATACCTTAAGAACGTCGCCACCATCCTACTTCATTCTGGAATCTCCACCGCGTACACGGTTGTCAAAGTGGTTTTCGGTATCGACAGAGAGTATGTCCATATCCGATCCCGGTCTCTTTGCCAACCAATCGTTATTATAACACCGTGGTCATTTCACAATAGTTTATACTTCAAAAGCAAAATATATCATTTTCATTTCAAAACCCAATTTAATACGATATCATTTCATTTCAAATATATCCATTTTCAAAATCATATTACTTTCCATAGTTATAATGCTTTCGAAATCATAGTCTGGAAATCACAGTATTTTGGAAATCATAGCACTTTCCTTTTTAAACAGTTTAGATATTAAAATTTCGTTATAAAATAAATTTGTTTCCTCAAATTTCACAAATCGATTCAAATTAACTCGAATTCCAAAAATTTAATTTAATCAAATCTCAAATCATTAGTTTCAACTCGATTCAGCTTCTAAATAAACCATTTCAAATTATCAATTTCAAATACGTATCTAAACCATAAAATAAGCCATTTCAAATTTGAATATATTTCAAAGCTTTTAAAAATTCAACATTTCAAAACTAAATTCGATAAATTTATATACATATCAAATTCACTTTACAATTATTTAGTTTGAAATAATAACTTAACATTTCCATAACATTTGAATACAATTTCAATTTACAATTTAAATAAACAAAATATCTCATTTAAATATATATGAGTTTGAAATATCCATTTAAGTCACCTTTTCACATTTCAAGTTGTTAAACACTTCTTTAAATTTCAAATTCGATATTTCAAATCAAACTTATTTAAGTAAAATTCTTAAATAAATATAATTTCAATCAATTTCAAATCATTATAAATTCTATATTTGAAGATATAGATATTAAATAAATACTTAAACATATTATTTATCAACTTATTAAATCAACTTTAATAAATCTTTAAAATCAATATTAATCAAAACCATATATTTCTTTTCAAAACCATAGATATCATTTTCAAAACGTTTATATATAGACCAACGGTGCCTGTATATAATTTTCTATCCTATGGTCAAGTGATACAGATATTTATCATTTCAATCCGCAATTTAAAACATATTCGGGTATATATATTTTCAACCCGAAATCCCAAATTCAATTCAATGAAAATCGTTTGGGTTTATCATTTCAACCCATAACGATTTTCTCCTATTCTACAAGATCGTTCGGGTATGTATCATTTCAACCCATAGTGATTCTATACTAACAGGGAACTTGCAGAGTGATAACAGATATGATAATAATATAACAACAGTAACAGACATATAACATCAGTATAAATAACAGATAATGGTGTCAGATGTCACAGGTGAACAGATACAGATAATGACATATATATAACAATGTAAATAACTAACAGCAGCATATTTCAATTGACATTTCAATTGAAATCAAATTTAATAAATATAAGAATATTAATCGTGAGTGATTGCTCACCTTTCGATGCTAGAGGAATTTGATAACGAAGTAGATTACGAATCCAAGTGCGAATTCCAAAGCAAAGTGAAATGGACACGAATTGACGAACAAAACTGATCAATAAGAGTAGACGAAATCAAATCAGAATTGGATCGATGAAGATACTTGATATAAGTGAATATATATATATATATACACGAAACTCATACTCGTTTAAAATTTCAACCACATATTAAATTTTCTTTATATATATATATATATATATCAAAATCATTGTTTAAACAAATACACATGAACTAAAATCAAACATGTATACCATATTTAATTTGAATAAACACACAAATATTAAATACTTTGTATATATTATAAATTATATATATTGTATAAACTTTCATACCTATATATGGTACTGACTATAATATACAAATATTTACACCCATATTATATAACAGATTATAATATACCAGTATTTAAACTTTATATATAAAGACATATGTGCATATACTTGTACTATTATATACTTATTTTATAGACTTCAATTATAAACTATTATCAACTGATATCTTTAGAAACCCAACATCCTTTATATAACTTTGAATATATATAAACTTCTATTTTTTTTAAGCAATTATAAACTTACACTGTAAAACTTGTAAGCAAATATAAATATATATATAAACACATAGCCGAGCTTGCATATACTCACACAAAACTTGTAACCTCCATAATATATGTGTATATATAACCGCAACTTATAAAACAATATATATAATATATATGTATAAACGACTCAGCTAACATTTTTTTTTAAATAACAGATCTATACCGAAAACAGAACTATATACAACTATATATATAACTAATATATGTGCAGACATTATATATATAGTATATACGAAACTATATAGGACCTATAATGTACTAACAGCAAACAAAGTTATAATGTCATACCTATACACATATAAAACTAACTGTAATATAATATTAGCTAACATATATACAGCAAAAAGAAAAAATACAGGTGCATGGAACTCAAATGTATGCAGACTCCTTATATAACATTCATTATAATATGTACCCACCATATATACAAAGATACAACATACCCATTCTTAAACTAGTACATATATAAACATATATATATTGACAGCATAAACCAATATAACTATTATATATACTAACATATATCAAAAATGCAGCAACGTATAATAATACCGTAATATACATTTAGACTTTGCTGTAAATAAATAGATCTTGTACCTTTCATATATATATATAAAGAAGGGACATGAGTTGCAAACACACGGCTAAAGGAGGAGTGGATGAAGGCTTGGTGGTCGCGGCTGGGTGGCGGAAGAGATGAGGCGAACAGTGTTTTGGGTTCAAGGCCACGGTCTGGTGGTGTTAGATGGGTGGGTCACGTGAGGTGTTGGCTATGACAGCCTGGGAGAAGGGTGGAGGGCTGTCACGGAGGCGGTCTGGGGACCGAGACAGGGCGGCGGTAGGCTGCAAGGCGAAGGGTGGCGGTTCTCAGGCGTGGGGTTGGAGGCAGGCAGGTTTGAGGCGGAGCACGAGGTGGCTGATGGGTTGCTGCCTCGGTCGAAATGGCGGAGGTGATAGGCTCGCGGCGGTTTCCGTGGGACCACCGTGGCTGTGCATGGGTATCTGGCAGTGGAGGCTTGGCTTTGGCGAGAACAAAGGAAATTGGAGAGGGGAGGGAGCTGCTTCGAGCATTTTGGAAGAAGGCACGGATGCTTTTCAAAAAAAGAAGAAAGCATAGGGGTACAAAAATTACCAGTTCAGCTAGATGCGAAAAAAACGTATGCAGTTTGAATGCTATAATAAATGCTAGGAGCAGAAAAAGTACCCGTTCAACTTATACGTTTGTACCTTTGAAAAGTGTAGGCAAAGCAAACATACTAGTGTAACTATAAATTGAAATGATGGGAATGTGCCAACTAGACATTGATTTAGAAGCTATAAACAATTTATAATATTACTGAGATTCACGTTCAAACTTGAAAAAAAAAAGCAAACGAAAGCTAACGGTCACAATTCAGGGTACCAGTACGGCGCACTGTTTTATTATTTCTGTCGCGTACCGGACCTCAAAATAAAGAAATAAATATACCGCTGAGATCAGCACGACGAGACGATCAAAACGGTATACAAATATTGGTGGTACGATCATCCGATCAAAAGTCGATAATCGGTACCGAAAATGCTGCTATTTTAACCGAATTAAGATAAACGGAGCAACAGAAGTCCAAATTTGACGAAACGAAAGATGACGTCTCACTCAGAAGATGATTTACAAATTTTCCATGTAAAAATATTCAGGTTTGGAAAACATTTTATTATCATCAATTTTAACTGATTAAATTGAAGTAAATTTACGTGCGAAATAAATTTTCATATTTTCGGACGAAAATTTACCAGTTGCTATCTTTAATTAGACGCATTCCAAATATCAAATTTAAATTTCAAAATTTTATTATTTAAAATTTCACAAAATTTAACTAATTACGTTATTTAACAGTTAAAATTTACGGGTCGTTACACTCTCCCCCACTCAAAACTTTTCGTCCCCGAAAAGGAAGGAGGTAGGAGAGTAGAAACAACCAGAAAGAAAAACAGATTAAAAGACAAGATAAGACAATTAATTTAAACCATATAATTTCAAATTAAGCTAATTAATATTTAACAATTTGATTTAATCCACTGAGTTCACTTAAGTTAAATCAATTCATCTATTTCTGAATTCATTATCTTATGTCTAGTCATCCTGAATTAACAATTTCTAAATCAATCAATTTGTATAATCATTTATTTTCCTCATATATTTTATTTCAACAAATTTAATTCTTTTATTCTAAATTATTATTAACCTTATTCCACTTAATATATCTTATCACATATATTTAAACCATACAAATTAATTTAAACCATATAAATTACAATTTAAATTAATTTATATTTAATAATTGATTTTAAATTCAAGGTATTCCCATAAGTTGATCTAATTTCAATTTATTAGTTCTTGCAAACAACTTTTATTTGTCTCATCTATTATGCAATTAAATTAATATTCTATTTCTCTCTACTAACTTCTTTATAATAAAATTTAAGTATATAACATTTATTATAACCACTCAAATTTTACTTATAAATTTCTTTATATTGTATATTATCCAATTACATTTTCCACTTCTGAAATTTTTAGGTAAGTTATGTTAAGATGTAATTGAGTATTATACAAATAAGATTTTACAATTCAGTTATTCCCAGTTAACTATTTATCCAAGAATTTTGACTTTAGTTTATAATTGAAATCATCTCTAATCTAAAATTTAAGAATTTAAATCTCCGATTTACTTCAACAATTTTAGAGATATATATAATATATCTATATCAATCAAATTAAATTTTAAAATAAGATACATATATATATAAATCAAATTATATTGAAGAAATTCAAATCGAATATGTTATTTTCTTTTCAAAACAAAACCGTAGCAAAGCTACAGAATGGTCTTTCCACTTCGAAACTCGAAAATGAAGGTCGATGATGCGGCCGTCATCACCGAAATTATTTTCCAGCGACAAAGAGAAGAGCACTGGTTTAAACATTTAAAATTCTTTAAAAACCATTTTATTCGAAAATACTTTAAATAATATACATTTTAAGGCTTTAAAACAAAGTTTGAAATCACCAGAAATTTAATTCTTAAATTCTCAATTTAAATCCATTTCAATTCCAAATAAATTTATAAACAATAGTCATTTTGCAATAGTCAATGACTTACAAAAAAAAATGATAATCAAATATTATCATTTTCAACAACCAAATTATTTAACTTTTAATTCCAGAAAATTTCCTTATATATTTATAATATAATCATACAAATTTATTTCATTTATCAAATTTAAAATTTATATTGTGTTAGTTTGCTCTATTCAAGTGTTTTGGAAACCCTATCGATAACGTTGATCAGACGAATCGATCGAAAATCCAAACCAACATCAACAACTCAAACAACACACTATAAACATAAACTATTTTATCTTAATTACATATACACTCCCTCACACGATGATTCCAAAATTGGATTCCAACACAAGGATAGAGATCCACATATAGAGGGACTCTAATCAAAGAGAATTCTAATCTAAAATAGATAGGCTCGAAACGAAGGTTAGATGATTGCATTTCAAATAGGAAGATGGATAAAGTTGTATAAATCGCGGGCAACCTTAACCGGGTCAACCGTGACTTCATAGATAAGATCGATGTAGAATGCTGAAGCAAATCGACATTCGATTACCAGAGGTAGAATTCGGGTATAGCATAAGATAGCAGCATCGTAAACCGAGGATACAGAAATCTCCGGTGAATCAACACCGATTGTAAAGGAGTTTCACCCTAGTACAAATTATTCGAAGATTGGCGAGACCGCCGATTTATTATAGAGATCATTCGAAGTGGAGTTATGGGATACTCCAGAATTAAAAAGACACAAATAGGGGAGACACGAATGGACTTTGGAACCGAAGTGAACGTTCCAAATTCAAAGGAACCGAGTCAAAGAAGAAGGAATTCAAGCTCGAACGAAAGTGATTCTGTAATTGAATTTACTACATATGCTGAGTTTTACCTAAAACCTGGCTCTGATACCACATGTAACGACCCAGTATTTCCAACCATTCGCATCCATTATAAGTGTATAGGTAGACACTCATGCCGGGGTTGAATTGCTCAAAATACTGCGTTGTAAATAAAATTTGGCAAAACTCAGCATAAACAGTAAATAAAATAATCACAGATCACAGACACAGAGTAATATAACAATAATGCAGCGGAAACAAAAGGATAGTAGTTCATGAAGCTACTATATATATAACAGAGTTAAACAAGATACAACAGAAGTCTCGAATACCAGAGATGTCTCAATACAATAATCAAATACAAGATCTGAATACATCACTGGAATCAACAGAATAACTGAAAGCAGGATCGATAGATAGCTGGATCTCCAAGCGAAGCTCCAACTCCAAAGGTGAGTCTCCAATGCTGTATCACTCAGTCTGACCCGAGCGTAAAGCAAAACACAAAACACTCGAGTCAGGATTAACATTCTTATATTAATAAATCCAACTCAAGTGAAATATCAACTGAAATACAAGTAACTTAAAGGATGTTTGGGATAACCATCCCCTAAGGATCCGTTAAACTATTTACTATGTAGTAATATTCGCTATTATAATAGTGTCTAAATAGGTAAAGTATAATCATATCGGAAAATAGCGTTAAGGGGATGGAGAACCTTAACGCGGTCGGATCTTAAAATCATAATCGTAGTAAAGCTCGGTATGGTAGGTGACACGGCACAACTAGGCAATGCCAGGGTAGATATACCAATTACGCACACGGACTGATGGATACGCATAGCAGCCACTACCGTTCCACCTCGAACAACATTCCCAAATCGGAGGATGGCCATCTAGTCAAATCACAAGTAAGAGTATAATATCGAAGAAATGCGTCCGAGAAGAGGTGCTACCTCACTGGTCCGAGATCGCTCCTGTTTTAGCCACCTTATTGCCAACTCACGGGAGTTGGGTCCACGTAACATACCTTAAGAACGTCGCCACCATCCTACTTCATTCTGGAATCTCCACCGCGTACACGGTTGTCAAAGTGGTTTTCGGTATCGACAGAGAGTATGTCCATATCCGATCCCGGTCTCTTTGCCAACCAATCGTTATTATAACACCGTGGTCATTTCACAATAGTTTATACTTCAAAAGCAAAATATATCATTTTCATTTCAAAACCCAATTTAATACGATATCATTTCATTTCAAATATATCCATTTTCAAAATCATATTACTTTCCATAGTTATAATGCTTTCGAAATCATAGTCTGGAAATCACAGTATTTTGGAAATCATAGCACTTTCCTTTTTAAACAGTTTAGATATTAAAATTTCGTTATAAAATAAATTTGTTTCCTCAAATTTCACAAATCGATTCAAATTAACTCGAATTCCAAAAATTTAATTTAATCAAATCTCAAATCATTAGTTTCAACTCGATTCAGCTTCTAAATAAACCATTTCAAATTATCAATTTCAAATACGTATCTAAACCATAAAATAAGCCATTTCAAATTTGAATATATTTCAAAGCTTTTAAAAATTCAACATTTCAAAACTAAATTCGATAAATTTATATACATATCAAATTCACTTTACAATTATTTAGTTTGAAATAATAACTTAACATTTCCATAACATTTGAATACAATTTCAATTTACAATTTAAATAAACAAAATATCTCATTTAAATATATATGAGTTTGAAATATCCATTTAAGTCACCTTTTCACATTTCAAGTTGTTAAACACTTCTTTAAATTTCAAATTCGATATTTCAAATCAAACTTATTTAAGTAAAATTCTTAAATAAATATAATTTCAATCAATTTCAAATCATTATAAATTCTATATTTGAAGATATAGATATTAAATAAATACTTAAACATATTATTTATCAACTTATTAAATCAACTTTAATAAATCTTTAAAATCAATATTAATCAAAACCATATATTTCTTTTCAAAACCATAGATATCATTTTCAAAACGTTTATATATAGACCAACGGTGCCTGTATATAATTTTCTATCCTATGGTCAAGTGATACAGATATTTATCATTTCAATCCGCAATTTAAAACATATTCGGGTATATATATTTTCAACCCGAAATCCCAAATTCAATTCAATGAAAATCGTTTGGGTTTATCATTTCAACCCATAACGATTTTCTCCTATTCTACAAGATCGTTCGGGTATGTATCATTTCAACCCATAGTGATTCTATACTAACAGGGAACTTGCAGAGTGATAACAGATATGATAATAATATAACAACAGTAACAGACATATAACATCAGTATAAATAACAGATAATGGTGTCAGATGTCACAGGTGAACAGATACAGATAATGACATATATATAACAATGTAAATAACTAACAGCAGCATATTTCAATTGACATTTCAATTGAAATCAAATTTAATAAATATAAGAATATTAATCGTGAGTGATTGCTCACCTTTCGATGCTAGAGGAATTTGATAACGAAGTAGATTACGAATCCAAGTGCGAATTCCAAAGCAAAGTGAAATGGACACGAATTGACGAACAAAACTGATCAATAAGAGTAGACGAAATCAAATCAGAATTGGATCGATGAAGATACTTGATATAAGTGAATATATATATATATATACACGAAACTCATACTCGTTTAAAATTTCAACCACATATTAAATTTTCTTTATATATATATATATATATATCAAAATCATTGTTTAAACAAATACACATGAACTAAAATCAAACATGTATACCATATTTAATTTGAATAAACACACAAATATTAAATACTTTGTATATATTATAAATTATATATATTGTATAAACTTTCATACCTATATATGGTACTGACTATAATATACAAATATTTACACCCATATTATATAACAGATTATAATATACCAGTATTTAAACTTTATATATAAAGACATATGTGCATATACTTGTACTATTATATACTTATTTTATAGACTTCAATTATAAACTATTATCAACTGATATCTTTAGAAACCCAACATCCTTTATATAACTTTGAATATATATAAACTTCTATTTTTTTTAAGCAATTATAAACTTACACTGTAAAACTTGTAAGCAAATATAAATATATATATAAACACATAGCCGAGCTTGCATATACTCACACAAAACTTGTAACCTCCATAATATATGTGTATATATAACCGCAACTTATAAAACAATATATATAATATATATGTATAAACGACTCAGCTAACATTTTTTTTTAAATAACAGATCTATACCGAAAACAGAACTATATACAACTATATATATAACTAATATATGTGCAGACATTATATATATAGTATATACGAAACTATATAGGACCTATAATGTACTAACAGCAAACAAAGTTATAATGTCATACCTATACACATATAAAACTAACTGTAATATAATATTAGCTAACATATATACAGCAAAAAGAAAAAATACAGGTGCATGGAACTCAAATGTATGCAGACTCCTTATATAACATTCATTATAATATGTACCCACCATATATACAAAGATACAACATACCCATTCTTAAACTAGTACATATATAAACATATATATATTGACAGCATAAACCAATATAACTATTATATATACTAACATATATCAAAAATGCAGCAACGTATAATAATACCGTAATATACATTTAGACTTTGCTGTAAATAAATAGATCTTGTACCTTTCATATATATATATAAAGAAGGGACATGAGTTGCAAACACACGGCTAAAGGAGGAGTGGATGAAGGCTTGGTGGTCGCGGCTGGGTGGCGGAAGAGATGAGGCGAACAGTGTTTTGGGTTCAAGGCCACGGTCTGGTGGTGTTAGATGGGTGGGTCACGTGAGGTGTTGGCTATGACAGCCTGGGAGAAGGGTGGAGGGCTGTCACGGAGGCGGTCTGGGGACCGAGACAGGGCGGCGGTAGGCTGCAAGGCGAAGGGTGGCGGTTCTCAGGCGTGGGGTTGGAGGCAGGCAGGTTTGAGGCGGAGCACGAGGTGGCTGATGGGTTGCTGCCTCGGTCGAAATGGCGGAGGTGATAGGCTCGCGGCGGTTTCCGTGGGACCACCGTGGCTGTGCATGGGTATCTGGCAGTGGAGGCTTGGCTTTGGCGAGAACAAAGGAAATTGGAGAGGGGAGGGAGCTGCTTCGAGCATTTTGGAAGAAGGCACGGATGCTTTTCAAAAAAAGAAGAAAGCATAGGGGTACAAAAATTACCAGTTCAGCTAGATGCGAAAAAAACGTATGCAGTTTGAATGCTATAATAAATGCTAGGAGCAGAAAAAGTACCCGTTCAACTTATACGTTTGTACCTTTGAAAAGTGTAGGCAAAGCAAACATACTAGTGTAACTATAAATTGAAATGATGGGAATGTGCCAACTAGACATTGATTTAGAAGCTATAAACAATTTATAATATTACTGAGATTCACGTTCAAACTTGAAAAAAAAAGCAAACGAAAGCTAACGGTCACAATTCAGGGTACCAGTACGGCGCACTGTTTTATTATTTCTGTCGCGTACCGGACCTCAAAATAAAGAAATAAATATACCGCTGAGATCAGCACGACGAGACGATCAAAACGGTATACAAATATTGGTGGTACGATCATCCGATCAAAAGTCGATAATCGGTACCGAAAATGCTGCTATTTTAACCGAATTAAGATAAACGGAGCAACAGAAGTCCAAATTTGACGAAACGAAAGATGACGTCTCACTCAGAAGATGATTTACAAATTTTCCATGTAAAAATATTCAGGTTTGGAAAACATTTTATTATCATCAATTTTAACTGATTAAATTGAAGTAAATTTACGTGCGAAATAAATTTTCATATTTTCGGACGAAAATTTACCAGTTGCTATCTTTAATTAGACGCATTCCAAATATCAAATTTAAATTTCAAAATTTTATTATTTAAAATTTCACAAAATTTAACTAATTACGTTATTTAACAGTTAAAATTTACGGGTCGTTACAGTACTCATGGGTCAGATCTGACCCATGTTGGGCTTAGGGACTTGAAAATTCCTTGGCTATGTTGTCCCACTCCCTCTCTCCTTCTGTGTCTATCTAGCCGAGCTCGAAGCCACTATTGTAAAATCCCGGAGCAGCATCACTCAAAGCCCGGAGTACCTCAGATCAAAACCTGGAGTCAAAAAGGACTGGGTATACTTCCTTCTTAACACCCAATCCATGGCAGATCTCCATCCTCTCAACTTTAATTCACCCACGATCAACTCCATAGCTTGTCTGCATCATCATCTACCCCTAGAACCAATCGCAAGCACTTTGAAACAATTTTGGAATTATCGTCGTTATGGATCAGTAGTGATGGATCAGTGATGATTGGCCATCCAAAACTTAACTTTGTTTCAGCATTTTGTGAGTTGGTTTCCCCTCTACTCCAAATGCCTTAACCATATATACAATTCGTTTGCATCGATTCGACTTCAAACACTCTAGATCTAATCGAGTTTCAAGAGTTCATATCGACATTCTATTGCTCATCCGAAGTAACAAAGATAACAAAACTACCTATAGCATCATATCAATCATTTTAAACACAATAAAATCATTATACATGAAATCCAGCTATTACACAGCCATGGTTACACCAAAACATGAAATGTGGTATCCATAAACTCAAATGAACCAATTTTGATCGACATATAATTCAAATCAATTCATTTTCAAAATATAAATGAGTTAGATTGGGTCAAAATCATGTTTTTAGCTTTAAAAAAATCATTAAAACACCATTTAGTACTATATTAGCATCTATAGTAAACTGAGAGATAATTATCATTCACCTAATATCCAAAATGCACAAAAATTAAGGCAAGCAAGGTCCAATCAGCCATGACCCGAAATTCCAAGGTGTTAGTCCTAAAACCCAGATGTTTTTTGATAATCTATAAACTAACCATCCTCTTATGACTTGATTTAGCTAATTAAAGTAAGGTGTTGTGTCTCTTTTTGGATAAGGAGATAATTAATGGAGGTTGGAATGTTTTGGGAAATATGGAAAAGTGATTAGGGGTGTCCCATCATGTCATATCAGTCCAAATATTGAAATGGGTTAAGTATGGGTTTGTCTAATGACCCACTAATCTGTCCTAAAATTATCTAAATTCAAATGGACACATCACTTAAATGGTAAGTCCAAAAGGATGTTATGATCACTCTACGAAAAGAGAAACTATCATATCTTTTCAACGCAAGTATTCTCGGACCGTAATTCGACTAATATCAAAAGTTATAGTACTTATAAGTTTTGAGGGTAATCATATAATAAAATTCCAAAGGGTCAAGAATGTTAAAACTCGATGCTTCCCAAAGTAATAACCTATTTGGAAATCATATGTATATAAAAATAATATTTCTATGACCGTTCAATACGTAGAAACCTATAGAGAATGCGGATCGTTACCAAAATAGCTTTATATGTTACTTTTTTTAGGTTGTAAGTATTTGATGAATGTATTATTATTTTTTTGAATTTGCAATATGATTGTTGTTATTTCATTTATCTTTTTATATCAAAGACAAATATTGAAAATCCTTTTTACAATTATATCTAAATTCACGTTGTTTACATCAGAATCACCATGCATATCATATGAAAAAATAATTATAATAACGAAGTGATATAATACACTTATCATTAGTTTTTCCTCCTTTTATGCCAATAAACAAGTAAGTGTAAAAGAAATGTATAAATGAAAGAAAAAGGTGAAAGAGAAGTACATCATGTTTGTTTTATTTCTTGAGGACAAATTAAACATAAATAATATTCTACAAATGAACTCCCAGAAAAAAATGAAGTTTAAAAAATAAAGATGAGTGTCTTACTTTGCACTTAATAGATCTTTTTAGTTAGTATGTTTGCTTTGTTAGTATAATTGCAAGTTAAATGCAGGCTCTGTTTTGACATGTTTATAGTTAAAACAAATCAGAAATAGTAACGAACTGTTGCTATGATATATATGAGAAAATAGTACCTTCACAACTTCACTATACTACTTATATGCATGAGAAATACAATGTTATTGATTGTAATCTTCTTGACATAGTTGGTTAGTCATAAGTTAAAACTAAGACGACGCATTTTAACACCACTTACACTAAATGCAACCAATGACATTATCCAAATAGCATGTTAGCAACTGAGAGGTGTAGGGTACTACAAACATGGAGATCAAATCCCATACCAGTAGATTGAATGCACATCTTTGAAGACAGCACCAATTACGATATGAAAAAATAATAATAATGAATGAATGAATCATCAAAAAGTTCACGGTGTCAAACGTACAGGCACTGCTAAATAAAGATTCATGAAACATATTATTGAACCTTATTCATGAAAATTATGACCATATACAAAGGTAGTTAATTTAGCAGTAATGTATATAAGTATATTGTTATTTTCTTCTTTTACCTAACATAAACAATATTATGATTTGATGACAAAACAAGCTTACAAAGTGAGGTCTAACTTATGGCGAGAAAGGGTAGGGATGATTATGCCTGAACAAAGACTTGTTTGTTGGATTCCCAATCTTTTTTATATCTGAATGCAAGGCTCAAAATTATCTATTATATATTGATTTTCATTTTTTCTAGCATATATTGAATTTGGCAATCCAATGTATTATCCTTCAAGTTTAGTAAGAAACACCAAATATATCAACCATACTGAATTTATCTTGATGTTATTTCTATTATAAACTGTTATATCTTCTCCTTCAAATATCAACCAAATGGATTAGTTTAAGTGAAAACATCCAAAATAGCACATTTCCCTAATAGTATGTTAGAGCAGTATTTTTGCATATCCACTCATTAGAACATCCAAAGTGCATATATCAAGCTTTTAGTGTTCTCCTTTGATAAAAGTGGGATGATTATGAATTTAAAACAAATTTTCTTTTAATTAATATAACAAAGAAAACATTTACAAATAGAGATGTGAAGTTGTCAGGATTAGGTAAAATTATGTCTATAGTATATTTACTGAATGATGCAGAACCGCCATTGATTCCTATCTCTGCGCCCAAATTTATTTCCTTCAAAAGTACAACAAACTAACGATGAACCTATAACATAAACAACAAATTCTTATTAACAACATGAATTTAGTTTCATTATGGTTCTTTCCATTTTGATTTACATGCTTTTTGTGCTTAATAACAATTAAGTCACACTTTGTACCATCGTTTTTAGTTGTATTATGTAATTATTGTACATGAGTCACGACCATAGAGGAAGCAGGTAGTAGAAAACATCTCTTCAGGTTGAAGATTTGTGAACTTACATCTAAAGCCTACTAAAGTACAATCATATAAGCCTAATTATGTGTTGTCTTATCATTGACTATCCTCATACCCTAAATTATTATGTGATGAACCAAACAATGTGTTGTTTTTTCTTTCGTTATCCCCGTACCCTAAATTATTTCATACTTGAATTATGGATGCATTCGTTATCTTATGTTACTTACATTCACCTTTTGTGGTGGTTAACTTAGATAATACGATAGTAGGTAATGTTGCATTGGATTATAAAAGTTAATATAAATGCAGCATCATTTTTTCGAAAGTTGACAAAAAAACCAAGAGCATGGCAGGTTTGAAATGGCTAAAAGCTAGTGCATTGTTGTAAAAATTGAACTAGAAAATGCAGGAAAAACTTCATAAATGGAGATTCATTGGAGAGAAATTATGCAGCATTGTATAATTGGTCTAGCAAACGTATAGTTTTATTAGAACACACGCACTTAGTTTGTTTTGCCATAGTTTTGCAGAGGACAAAATGAATCCTAAAAGTTCCATGTGCATATTTTGGACTTTTTAATGAAAATATACCCCCACTTACCATACTTTTATGGTTGTATTTTTCACAAGCAGAAGCGATATATGCATCAATATTAGTTTGGAAATAATTTTGTGAAGTCTGATGATGTAGTACAATTATGAAAATAAGCTCCACAAAATGGAAATAGGGAAGTAAACACAATTTTGCATAAATTTTGTTTACATTTACTACTTATAACTATATTTCTTGCTAACTTATTTCTCTCACATATGTAATATTAAAATGTTAATACAATGAGTATTGATTTTGATGACAATTGCTGAGTAAATTCTAATAATCCAAATCAACCCCAAAGTAGTAAAAATAACAATAGAAATGTGTTGATGGTGAAGTAGAACAAATAAAAGGCTAATATCTCAAGCACAACAAAAATAGATCACAGATGTAAAATAAAATTCACATATGAAATTTATAATGGTTCCAGTATCATGAGATAGTGTACGTCCATTTTGGTAAGAGTAGACCTTTATTACTTCACAAGAGAAAAGAGTTGCAAGATTGATTTCAATTAACAAATTCTTATTTTTCAATTGTATGCAAACAATAAACCCTAGGTCTATTTATAATGCTCTCCAGATGGTCTCTTTCATTGGATCAAAATATATGTTGAATCTATGGTGGAAATTCAAAAATGGTTGCAAAGAGATGAAAATGCCCATCAGAATTCGTCATCAGTTTCCCCATAAAATATTGCACTAGTCGACTGGAAATATCTACCAATTGACTGGATCTAGTCGGCTAGTAGATATTCTAATCGACTGTAAACATAGGAGTGTATTTCAGCTAAAAAGCCACATCACTAATTGACTGGTGACTTTACTAATTGACTGATGGTTACCACTAGCCGATTGGTTGCCTGTAGCTGAAGTTGGAGGCCTTCGGTCCACTTTGCCTTCACCCTCGTCCCTTCGCCTCTTTGCCAAAACTCCTCCATTCGACTTGTTCTTTCTATAAATATAGTATCACATTCGAATAATCTTCATGTTGATACTATATTTCCCTATAAACCATCCAAACTCCACCTACACCTTCATACTTCATGCAATCTCAAACATGACGCCATGGATAGTTTCCTAATAAGCTTCGTAGTTGCCATCACCCATTGCACTTTGTCGACGAACTCTAGCGATGCCACCATCCGCCAACAAAATGTTGAAAGTACCCTCTTCATGTAGGACCTATTAGTCTCCATACTTAAAACTAATATATCCACCTACCAACTCACTCTCCTCCAGTGCCACCATATGGTCCCTAGCACTTCAACAAGCGGATCAAGTTTGAGCAATACTCGAACGTTGCAACAGGTAGAGACTTGTGAACATATCTACTACATTTTGCTTTGTATGGAATTTTTGAGAACGAACTAGCTTCTCTTCATTCATCAAGACAAAAAAATGCTCTCTTACCTCTATATGCTTCGTCCTCAAGCTGAAAACTAGATTTTAGGCTAAGGGAATTACACTTTGACAGTTATAATTCACTGCCAACCCATCATATACAAAGCCCAAATCACACATCAACTGCCTCCTTAGCTGCTTCAACACCGGCTATAAATTATGCTTTTGTAATAAACAAAGCAACTATCGTCTATGACCTCACTCTCCAACTAATAGTTGTCCCTTCAAAAGTCAACACATAACCTGAGGTTGACTTCCTTCTATCTCTATCCCCAACATAGTCAGAATCACAGCCATGCTAAAATCTCTATCCCTACCGCCAAAAACAAGCCCATTGTCTAAAATTCCTCCAAGATATCGAAAAATATACTTCACTACCTCCTAATACGTCTTCCCTATATTTTCCATATATCCACTAAACAATCCAACAAACTAGTCCAATAGCCTTTGTAATGTTAGGTCTAGTATAAACCATAGCAAGCTACCAACTACACTCGAATGGAGCACCTTCTCCATGTAGGTCTTGTCCTTCTCTGAGATTAGAGAGTCTTTACTAGAAAGTTGTATGTGCAAAGGCACGACTTCACTGATTTCTTTGCTTCCTTCATGCTTCACTAAGCAAGCACCTTTTGAATTTACTCCTTTTGAGTGAGCATCAGAAGTTCTAGCTTTCTATCTCTGTAGATTCCCATACTCAAAATCTTCTTTGCTTCCCCAAGATTTTTTATCTCGAATTCTGCCTTTAATTTCAACTTCATTCTATTGATTTCAGCTTTATCCTTGGAAGAAATTAACATATCATCCATATATAAGAGCAAATACACCTGACTAATACTCTTCAAATGCTTGAATATACACAAGCATCTTTGATACTACGATCAAAACCAAGTGAAAGCATAAATGAGTCAAGTCTATTATACCGCTATCTAGGCAACTGGTTAAGTCCATAAAGTGACTTCCCTAGTTTACAAAGTCAATCTTCTTTCCTACTTACGAAATCCTTTTAGCTACTTTATGTAAATGGTCTCCTCCAAGTCACCATGCAAGAAAGTGGTTTCGCATCAAGTTGCTTCAACTCCAAGTCATGAGTAGCAACTATGGCAAGCAAAATCCGGATGGAGGTTTCTTATATTACAGAGCAAATATCTCATCATACTACATTTCCTTCCTCTATGAAAACCCTTATGCAACTAGCCTAGCTTTGTATCTCCCATAGTCCTTCATCTTAAACACCAATTTTCAACCTATGGCTCGGCTTTCTTGAGGATGTGGAAGTCTTCTTCTTCCTCAATGACTCTTAACTCCTCTGCTATGGTGCAAATCCACTTCGAGCTATCACTTGACTTCATGGCCTCTTCAAGGTCAAATGGCTTATCATGAACCACATATAGGGCATAATCAAACTGATCACCTTAAATAGAACCTCATGGTGTCTTCAAGATTAAATGCCTAATAGGCCTACAACTTGCTCGAATAAGTACAATATCGCCTAAACTCTTTTCAAGTCCACCTTGAACAGAACTTCCTTTAGCTTCCTGCAGATTACTAGAATTACTATAAGGAACCTTTAGACTACACTGTGATATCTCATCAACCACATCTTCACCTCTATCAACAAAACATACAACTCTACTACTAGGCTAAAATGCGGGAATTGTTTCCATCTCTTTAGGCCTATAAGAATCAACTGATGTGGTGGATAGCTCTTCCTTAGACTTGAACATTACAGACTCATCAAATTTAAGATGCCTATAATGCACAATCTTACTATCAACAATGTTCTAAATTAGATGCCCTTTGACTTCATCCATGTATCACATAAATATGCCCTTATATGCTCTAGCTCCAAGCAGCGGGTGAAATAGGTAAATTTTAGAAGAAAAAAAACTATGACAATCCGCACCCCTCGACTTATCGATTCACAGTCTAGGTGACTTTCAGACTCGCGTCAATATTACGAAGTACGAACCATCGGGTTTTTATAACATTATAGAGACTATAAATAAATAGATATGATCTAAGATATACTAATAAGATAGACGGTTACAGGGAGAGTAAATAAAGGATAAGCAACTCCTGTAATGAGCTTGCCTCTCCACGTACTCAGATCGGGCCAAATCACCTGCTGCCCTGTCCTCTTGTGGTGGGGAAAGAAAGAAAAAAGGGTGGGCCAGACAAAATTTTGGTGATTAAGTACATGTTTAATATATAGTGATCATGTGCAGTTAATTTTAATTCTACCTATGTGACCTAGGATTTCCTACAAGTGTTCGTGTATTCCTAGGGTCCTTTGCCTAAGGGTTTTATTTAATACACACCTACACAAACAACTTGTGCATGCTCCTACAAAGATCAAACTATGGATCGAACCTCAATAACTAACGATCAGCCACCGCTTCTAAAGCTACACAACATAAGATCATCCGACAATTTCCTCGTATAGAACTACATCTCACATTATGCTTATGCGTAACTATCTCACATAGGTTTTCCTACAATTATCATATGGGAATAAGTTTTCCATAACTACGACTACACGTAATCCAACTACACATCGATGGAGAGCCCACAAAGCCGACTCATCGGTGTGTCTCATCGTCTGCATCTGTGTCCACCACTCAAATTATAGTATACTCCTCTTATTGCATGGGTGGGGATTCATCAACATCACAGTATCACACCGCGTCTGAATCGTGAATACCAAGGAGTCCTATTGTGTCGGGCCTACACACTTCATCAAGCATCAATCAGTGCTGCACGTCCACCATAGAACTTCCAATGAGTGCCATTTGTGATAGAATCGCCCTTAGTTAAATAATTGACCCTCATTGGGTAAAGTACATTTACCCAACCTCGCAACGTCCTAGCGGCATACCATAAGGAACTAGCTTCCCTACTACCTCTAGCATCCACTATATGTATACAATATAGTTATACATATTATTATTATTATTATTTCTAACCTGGGCCTTAGTCCAAGGTTTAGATTATGCATTCCAATCATCAACCGGTCGGCCACTACAGCCTATCAGTCGACCGCTTTCGGTCGATTGCTCCGAGTGAACGGTCGACCGATCACAGTGCAAATTTTAAGGTTTTTTGATTTCATTTATTTGATTTTAATAATTTATTAATTTCATTAATTCTGACTTACACAGTGAACCCTAAGCATTAATTTACAATGATCGGTCTTTGTAATTTACCCTAATTTTTAATAACGTCAAATTCATATATTTATACCAGTTTAAATATAATATTTTAATTTTGGGTTAACCAATTTTTTTAGGGATTTCTATTCAATTAAAAGAGATGTTTAACTTGGGTTAAAATTATATTAGCTAATTTATACATATTTTAAGGGGGATGCATGATGAACAGGTGACTCCCTCTCTGCCTCCACCTCCTCTAGCTAACTCAGCTCGACTACGGTAGCTGAATCATGCAAACACTTTCGCAAGTGCAACATATGGAAAACATCATGTACTCCTACCAACTTCTTAGGAAGCTCTACTCCATATGCCAACTTGCTTATCCCACCAGTAATCGGGAAAGGTCCTACAAACCTTGGTGCTAGCTTCCTCGAACTACCTGAAACTCTCGTGGATCGTATATTATCTAACTTGTGTATAATATGCAAGTGTATAAGTTAATGCAGTAGTAGACAATAAATAGTAAAGTATAAAAAGTGTGCAAACCAGAGTTTTTATACTGATTCGGACCTCCCATCCTACGTCCAGTCCCGAAGCTCCCCTTCGGTATTTCCTTTAACCAAATTACCCTCACTTCGCTTGGAGGAATAGGCTAATACAAAAGTTTATCTGACAATCTTGTATTCCAAATAACACATTTTTTGACTTATAGTACAAATCTTCCTATGATCTCCTTTGAGTATATGAGTATGAATGCTTTGAGTTGTAGAAAGTGATTTAACTAAAATTATATTTTAGTTATAATAGATTGAGAATTTGAACAATGTATATACAATAAAGTGTTTAGAAATCAAGAGAGGAAAGAATAGATTAATTTTAGTTCGCTGATTTCTATTTATCAATCAAAGTAGTATTTATAGATTCAAAAAGGTGCATATGAAAAGTTGTTACTGTTTGAGAAAGTCTATTCAATTTAATGGCTACAAACTTTAGTTGAAAGGTGATTTCTTTTTGAATGAAACACAAGTGTCTTTTCAAAATTGACATTTTTTGCACATGATAGACGTCTGTGGTAAAACCTTAGACGTCTGTGATTTCGGAATTGTCATAGACATCTGTGGTTTTATCTCAGACGTCTGTGAGGTGTAAAATCAATTTTTCAACTTCATTTTGATGCATATGAAATTGTGTGTGATCGTATATGCATATATACTCAAGGAGACCTTAACAATATTTTATCTAGGACTCTTTTATAGTATAATAACTTTACTAATAGCAGTATGATCAATGAATCTTCGTTTCTCTTTGAGTCTCAATATCTTTGAGCATGGTGTCTTCTTATAGCATATACCTGCAATCTTGATAAGGTCTATATATATATATAATTGTAGTTGTTATCATTGAAACATAAACTGGAAGTTCTAAAAATCTCCCCCTTTTTGATGATGACAACTATACAATCAAAAATCAACTATACAATCAAAAATCAACTATACAATCAAAAATTCAACTATACGGTAAAATACCAACTATACAATGGAAGTATTGTTATGTTTGTCTCCCCTTATGTATATGCGTAGATTTCTCCCCCTTTGTCATTATCAAAATGGAGGGAAACGATATAAAATACGGAGATATTAAATAGACATAGCATGTTATCAATTAAGATCATGGAAAATCAAATATGGAAGTTCAAAAATAGAATTAGAAACAATTGTAGCAAAAAGTTATAAATAGGGAAACAAACAAGCATAAGAATTGCAAAAGAAAACTCTAATTGTACTGATTTTGTGAATAAGATAAGCCTCCAAAGTTTTCTTAATACTCCCAGTAAGAAGATGGATCTTGCTCATATGTACCCGGCCATTGCATTTGGTCATTGTACTCCTCATCTTCGTGAATTGAAAGACCTTGAAATGCCATGTATGATTGTTGTTGAAAATGTGGAGTATCATACACTACATGTCATCACTGTCTTATTCTTCTTCAGGTTGTGCATGAATAAGAGTCTTCCCTCGGTCACCTCTATCGTATGACGTACCTTCGGACGAGGCTTGAGAGTGATAAACCGGTGTTTCAACCCGAGGTGGAGGTGTTGGGGAAGGCGAAGATGATGAGCGTGAAGAAGATTGACCATGTACTTTGCACATCGCTTTGCCTAAAGTGGAAACGACTTTGTCCAAAGTCTTCTCCATTTTTGTCATCCTTGTGGAGAAAGAATGTTCCAATCCAGTCATCTTTCTGTTTAAAGCTCGCTGATTAGCTATGATTATCTTTTTGTTTTTGACTGCCAAATCGCGAAGAGATTCGTTTGGCGTTGGTTCAACGCGAGCTTCTTGTATTTCATAGTCTGAATAATATTCAATAGCATGACTAGAGGAAGGTGGTTATTGTAAAGGATGAGGGGAGTAGGTCTGCTGAGGAGCGCTAGTTGGAGGAGGACCATGATGTTCTTATTGATGTTGTTGTATAGTCCATTGGTCGAAGGGGATGATACGAGGTGGGCATTTCGGAAGATGCATCGGTGATAGATATCGTGGACCACTATCTTTTGTTGGAATTTCTTCGTATTGTAATAAGTACGAAGGAACTCCAAGATCTTGCAAGATGCACATTATGTACACAGCATATACAATTGAGCGACGATGCTAAGTCCAAAAACCTTTAATTTGATCATGAATAAATTTTTCCCAATTTACCAGTAGGCGACCAAACATTGCATACAAAACTCGATGGTCATTGGGATAAATTTGCTCATGAGTACCTAGACGGGGAATGATTTTGTTAATTATCATTCGATTTAGAAGTCTACCACGTGGCCAAAGGTAAATGGATTTCCATTGGGGCATCCTATCTTCCCATATTTGATGGGTAACTTCATCTCTGGGTAAAAGACTGTGATTCGGTATATCCGTTAAGTCAATTCCATTATAAGGATAAGAATATCCTAATATACGACCAACCGTATATACATCAGTTTTAACTTCTTTTCCGTAAACACTTGACCACAACCAACCATAATTATTCTCCGGATTCAAAATCTTTGTACTATATAGACTGGAGTAGAAGAGGTAAATAGCTAGAGGATCGATGATTACTTTATTTGCATCATAGCTAATTAGGTTGCAGCACCCGACATCCGTAGTTATTCCTAGAATTTCATATTTCATCACATTGCCAAGGCGATAAAAAGGACCTGAGTGGATCTTCTTTTGGGAAAGCGCCTCAAATCGTTTGATAACATTGGGATTGTTGTGGAGCCATTGGTTTATGTGAGCTTGCGTAACCGGGGCTTGAGAGGAGGAGGAAGATTGGTCTTGTTTTTGCTTTTTAGAGACGGTAACCATCTTGGGAGCCATTGATTGATGAATTTAAATGTTTTGAAAGCTAGGGTTTTGAAATTAGGAATTGAAATGGAGGTAAAAGGGAAGAGAGGAGTAAAGTTGTTTATATATGGCTGCTGAAAATTTGTTGCCAGAGTTGCGACAGACGTCTGTGAAGGAGTCATAGATGTTTGTGGCTTCAGTAAAAATGAAGTAGAGAGATTCAATAGACGTCTGTGATGGTTCCATAGATGTTTTTGGCTATAGAAAATTTAAGCAGAGAGTTTTGACAGACGTCTGTGAGGTTTCAACAGACGTCGGTTGCTATAGAAAAAATTTCCTATAACTTGTGACAGACGTCTGTGGTATATCCACAGACGTCTGTGATATGTATTTTCTGACATATAGAGAAATTTTTTAATATCAATGAAAATTTTATTAAAATTTTAAATACAATAAACAGTATACATACCCAAAATTAATATATAAACATAATTTATATTATGTGTAACATAAATTTAGTTTTTGTTGGAGACTTCAGAATTGTTGATTTGTTGTATATCCCATGAATTTGGTTCAACTTTTGTATCGTCAATTAATGGCTTTAGTTGAGACCAACTGGACGAGTTGGAGTGTCAATCCAAGTTTGGTTTGATGGTTCAGGTTTGCACAGGTTTCTCGGAGTAATGTTATGTGCTTTTGTAGGAGTTTTTTGTAATCGAGGAGACTTTTGATGTATGCAATTTTTTGTTAGTGAATGACCACAAATTGGTAGAATACACTTTTCTAGAAAATTTAGATGAGATCCTTGACGTCGTTGCTCGTAATACATTTCACATTGAACGCCGATCATTTCTTGTTGATAGTGATATATCTCATCAACTTTGTTGGTGAGAGATGTTGATTTTAGATCAATCGAACGTTTAGCTTTTTTCTTTGGAAGAAAAGCCAGTGTGGTATGTTGGTGATGCAACAATGTTTAGAGAAACTGAACGAGTTGATGTAGATGTGGATTTAGTTGGTGATACGTAAGTGCTATCTGACGAAGGGGATTTATAGTCGATAGTTGAATAAGTGGAGTCATGATCGAAAGACATTGTATTATTTGTTTTAATAATTTATTTGTCTTTATTTATTTTTAAGTAAATTATAAGCTGAATTCATAAGATAAGGTTTTGCTATATTTAGAAAATAAGTTGATGAAAAAGAGTTAAGCCATAAGAATTTAACAGATACTAGTTAGTTTTTAAATGGTGGTTATTTAATTAAATTTTTATGTGGTTGTTATTAATTCTAAGTGTATAAAATCAATTGTACAGTTGAAAGTCCATATAAGCTATTACAAATTTAAGTGAACAAAATATTATTTCTACAAATTTAGTTAACCAATTCATTGTAAGAACAAATTCCTAGATCCCGTCTTAACTAAATAAAAGTCAGTTCACTTAATGGTTTTGTAAAAATAACAGCTATTTAATTTTCGGTATTAACAAATTCAAGAGTTACTATATATTTTTCAACATTATCTCTCAGAAAATGGTGACGAATATCGATTTGTTTTGTTCGTGAATGATTAATTAGATTTTTAGATAAATTTATAACACTAGTATTATCACAATATATTGGAGATTTGTTTATTATTTTTCCATAGTCTTTAAGTGTTTGTTGCATATACATTACTTGAGCACTAGTTAAGGCAAAAGAAATATATTCAGCTTCACATGTTGAAAGAGAAACACAATTTTGCTTTTTACTAAATCACAAAACTAACGATTGACCAATAAAGTGACATGTGCCACGTGTACTTTTTCTATTCGATTTACATCCACCAAAATCCGCATCACTGTAAGATACAAGTTCAAACGTACTGCTTTTTGGATAAAATAGACCATAATTGTGACGCCCCACCTCTATACCCACGCTAGACAAGGACACCACGGGGTAATGCCGTCAACTAGCGCGGAGAATAAGGCTGTTGAGGAGCGACCATCCATGTAATTGCTTTGTGCGAGCACCGATATGTCAGATAAAATAATAGCTTTTCATTTCACCTCAAGAGGAAATCCGACATACCGATACAAACTCAAAACAACTACACAGTGGCTATATGGACCTCGGAAACAATTATAGAAATAAACATAACACAAATCAGTCACAGACAATTCATATTACAAAGGCGGAAATAGATATGAATATAATACATGAAAGTGTACATCAGAGTAGTGGTCAAATAAGATCCACCATAACACAAAAGAATAGATACAAGTGCAAGACAATAGAATATGTATACATCAAGGAGTCTAATCTCAAATGTATACAACAAAAACTACTAAACTAGAGTAGTTAGCCAAAAGTCAGATGATGGCTCCAGATAGGTAGTCATGAGGAAGCACCTGTAAAATCTCAGTCTGACCCGAGTATTATTTAAGAAGAAAATAATAAACGGATCAGTCTAGCTATAAATATCGGATAAAGTGATATAGAATAAGAGATATGACAAAAACGTATGATAACCATAAAGCCATACTGTGATAAGTATCTAATTGAAAATCAATCCAGAGATTAATCAATATCACAAGAATCTTCTCAAAGATTAAAAGAATGTCATAATCTTAATTTAATTCACCAAGCCATAATAAATGACAAACATATCAATGCCAACTGAAAAAGGTGGTGAAACATAAATCCCAAAAATCAATAATTAGAAATCCAGAAATCACAAGAAAAGGATGGCCAATCTCAAGCAGGAGCATGAAAACTCACCAACACGTGTATCACAAACAAATTGAAACATCGACGCAGTACAAACGGTACGTCCAATGAATCGAAAAGCCGAGACATCGATGTAGTACAAACGGTACATCCAATGAATCGAAACACAAAACAATTCGGAACATCGACGCAGTACAAACGGTACGTCCAATGAATCGAAAAGCCGAGACATCGATGTAGTACAAATGGTACATCCAATGAATCGAAACACAAAACAATTCGGAACATCGACGCAGTACAAACGGTACGTCCAATGAATCGAAAAGCCGAGACATCGATGTAGTACAAACGGTACATCCAATGAATCGAAACACAAAACAATTCGGAACATCGACGCAGTACAAACGGTACGTCCAATGAATCGAAAAGCCGAGACATCGATGTAGTACAAACGGTACATCCAATGAATCGAAACACAAAACAATTCGGAACATCGACGCAGTACAAACGGTACGTCCAATGAATCGAAAAGCCGAGACATCGATGTAGTACAAACGGTACATCTAATGAATCGAAACACAAAACAATTTGAAACATCGACGCAGTACAAACGGTACGTCCAATGAATCGAAAAGCTGAGACATCGATGTAGTACAAACGGTACATCCAATGAATCGAAACACATTAAAAGTACATGGGTCGCTAACCCACAAAGAAATGAGACGAAACTCAATAAAATGAAGTACAGTCCTCCATGTGGACAAAGAGACATCGCACATTGCTAGTCTAAACCATAAAATGATCATCATCGATCAACAAGAAGTGTCAATTCCAATAAGCTAGTAAATATATGAGTTTAGCCTCATGTCCCATAACCACTAGCTTAACTTAAATATTTGCGAACAAATTGTAGATCTCCACTAGAAAATTGACACAAGAGTTTCAATCGAACAAGTCCATAAATTAACCGACGAAGTAAACGCAAGCGTTTCATACCACTTGTTTTGCTAAGCCGTTTAATTAGATTTTCTCATACGAATGAGGTAAAGGTTTGTATATACTAATAGATTGGAAAACAGTTTAAGAAACGAGCTTTGTAATAAAATAGTGTTAAAATCATTTTGAAGAAAGGGTTTTGATATTTACTACTAGTATAGAAAACCTTTATATTTTTAAAGTGACAAATCACAAAAACGATTGTAGAAACAATCACTCATCAAAATTCACATTCGAAGAAGTGAATAAAATCCAAAGAAATCGATACCGAATCCATCAAAGTGGATATTCCCAAAAATCCCGAAGAAGAAGTCATCAAAGTCAATAAAAGTGATAACAACTAATCGGATCAACTAAAATCGATAAACAACGAAAATTCAATCAAGAAAAGCCTAAACAGGCAAAAAGTACGCTTCCAGACGTCTGATTTGGAATCCAGACGTTTGGATTTGTTTTCTGGAAATAGTTCAGAAAGTCACCCAGACGTCTGGAATAGCCAAAACAGACGTCTGAGCCATGGCCAGACGTCTGGTTTCATTCTCTGGAAATTCTCCAGAGAAACCCCAGACGTCTGATCTTGTATTCCAGACGTATGAAATTAGTCTTTGGCATTTTTTTAATAAAATGCGTGCATACATTTTTCTCCCCAGGTCCAAACCAGACGTCTGGACTTGGTCACCAGACGTCTGGTCACCTGGTCTAGGCAACATTTTGCCTAGGCCAAAGTGGCCAAACAATTCGGAAGCGATCGGGTGAGCAATGGCGACTAAGGATTTACGCCAAGCGACAACCCAGCCTTAAAGGCTCTTCGATACACCCCGAATATCAATGTCCAAATATCCATAATAGGATTTTCACAAAAATTAAACCAAAACACCAAAAATTGGAATATACACAAAATCAATCCAAACCAAAATCAAATGCACATGAATAAGTGTTAGGAATTCATACCTAACAATCGAAGATAATTATAGACTAAGATGTGAGATAAAAATCTCACCTTTGAACCCAAAAACGATAAAGAAGAAGCTTGAAAGCAAAGGAGGATCAACCACTCTTCAATCCCAACTCAAGAAGCTTGAATCTAAGCTTTAAAAGAAGAACATTCCCAAAGTTAGGTTTAGGAATTTCTGAAATTGAAGAAGGAAAGAGTTGGAGAAGATGAAGAGAAGGCTTACCAATAGCTTCTTCTTGAATTTGGAGATAAGACTTGGATTTGCAAAGATGATTAGGGCTTTGAATTTCCTAATCCTTTTTCTCTTCCCCCATTTTTGATAAAGCTTGAGTTGTATTAGGAAATGGAAGTGAATGAAGAGAAGTGGGGGTGGAGCTAGGGGCTTGTGTTAGGATATAGGGCTGAAACCCAAACTAAAGCCATAAGTGAAAAAGTAGCAAAATTCTACTATCTCCAAACATATCGAAGTTTATACTCAAAAAGGTCGCAAACGGCATTTTGAACTCAATGGAAGTGGTCTCGAGTCCTAATTCGACTATTTGCAAAATGTAGCTTTTCGGACTATAATCCGACTAACGATGAGATATTTAAATAAAATATTTAAATATACAATCGATAAATATGCGGGTTGTTACAGACTCCCCTCCTTAAAGAAATTGCGTCCTCGCAATACTTAAGAAGAAAATAAAGAGTAACGACCATAGAAGCATATCAACACAAAAGAAAATTTGAAATAAGAAGTTCACCATAAAGAGCACGAAAGAGTTAGCCCGAACATGTTTGCTCGATGAATCCTCTGGATTCCTAAGAGCAATCATTGGGATTTGAGAACCATCAGACTTTCACAAAAAGAACATCTTTATTTCGAAGGCACTCAACCCCCGAAGAAATGATACGAATAGAATGTTGCTCAAAAGTCAAATCTGGTGAAACTTCAATCCCTACAATAACACCGGGCTCAAGAATAAAAATCGAAATCCCAAAGGCATTTCCGTAGTTGAAAGACGTGGAAAACGTCATGAATAACAGAAAATTGAGCCGGGGCAACAACGTAGTACAATAACAATATGCCCGAGAAACTGGAAACACGAATAACTCCGAACATCGACGTAGTACAATAACGGTACGTCCAATGAACGGAAATTCAAATAAATCGAAACACCGACGTAGTACAACGGTACGTTCAATGAACCGAACACCATAAGATCTGGACCTGAAACCAGCTTCTCACCTGCTTCAAGCCAACACAAAGAAAATCAGCATGGCCTTCCGTAGAGTGGCTCGAAAGGTACCATACCAATACAAGATTGGAAGCTATTATAGGAAGAAAACTCAACAAGAGAAATATGATTTTCCCAACTTCCACAAAAGTCGAGAACACATGAACGAAAGAGATCTTCAAGAGTTGATTCACACGCTCGGTTTGTCCATCGGACAAACATGATAAGCGATGCTAAAATTTTAAGCTTTATTCCTAAAGCTTTTGAAGACCTTACCAAAATCCACTAGTAAAATAATGGACCACGATTGCTAACAATAAAAGTAAGAACTCCATGAAATTTAGCTTGACATAGAGTTTAGCTAAAAAAGTATATTCCAAAAGAAGGATGAGCCTCTAGGCTACACAAAACAAGAGACGAACATAAATTGGATTCACGATCTCGAATCTCACAAGTGGATAAAGTCTCGAGATCATTCCATCTGGATATCATCAAAGAAACAACTACTTGTTGCTTTCGGCTAAGGGCATCGGCAACACGATTTCCCCTTTCGGGAGTATAAAGAATATTAAGATCATAAGATGCAAGGAACTCAAGCCAATATTAAGTTCCTTATGAGAAAATAAATATTCCAAAGATTTATGATCGAGGTGGAGAACAAATTTCTCCCCCAAAAATGATGATGCCAAACTCTAAAAGCGAAAACAATAGCCGCAAGCACTAGATCATGAGTGGCATATCTAGTCTCGATCGGCTTAAATTATTTAGAAGCACAAGTGATAGCACGTTCTCTTTTGCAAGAGAACGGCATCCAAACCAATACGATTAGCATTGGTACAAAAGAGAAAATCTTAGTTCCCTTCGGGAATCACAAGAATAAGAGTATCGAAAAGAAAGAATTTCTTTTAAATAATCTTCTTTCCCGAAAAGCTAAAATTTTCAAAATTACATTTATCTTTATGTAATAATCTTTCTAGAAAAATTTACATTTTTACAAGTCATTATATTGTGTCTAACTGTCTCATCAAAGCGTTTAGGAAACTCCTATCGATAACGTTGATCAAGCGCATCGACCAGAATTCTTAAAGCACTCAATGGGCAATACAATCACAAAATCATTTTCTATATGATAAACATGTTTCTTAAAAATCTTTAAGAATATTCTTTGCTCGTTTAAGAGCGAAAATCAAATTGTACTTATAAATAAATCTTATGAAAAAGATTTGCAAAATTTTAGATTGCTATTTTCATCCAAAATCAATATATACAAGAATGGAGTCATCGAGATCGTAGAATACTCGATTCATAAAATGGATGAAATAAGTTGGACAAACAGAATGACATAATAAGTCATTCATAAGTTTCATAACGAGTGCGGAATGCGGTAAATGGAATGCTAACTGTCGCAACTCATAGAAAATGAAAATCGGTGGCAAGGTCGAGCTAAAAAGACCTTAACACCACTTCAAAAAAATTGCTTAGGTGATAATCCTAAGACAAACTCAAAAATACCAGAAAATTCTCAAACTTCATGAATGAGAGAAATAACACTTTCCTCATCATGTGAGCTTAAAGAATAAAATGATGCCATCAAATTGGAATCAAAATCACAAAGGAAAAACAGAAATCTGCTTAAAAGATTGAAAATGTCGAAGATGAATAGTCCATACGGGACAAAGGATATGGCTTCATAATGATTAAGCCAATCCTTTCATAAAAATTAAATCCGAAGCCTAAGTAGAAATCGGCTCGGAAAGAAAAATCACATAAAATAATTTCGACATCAATAAAAAGCAAATTGAGTGTTGCAGATCCACCAACCGGATTCGCAATCCTCAAAGAAGTCAGTAAGCCCAAAAATGTCTAAAGAAAAGGAATCAACAAGTTCTTTTGTTATAAAATAATGAGACGAAACCCATATCAAAAAGAACTCGAATAAAATGATCACAAAATAAATGTCATCAAGGATAGAATGGATACCTTGACCAAGAGAAGTATCACAAGGGGCTTGAACAACATTTAGCCTTCCCTCTCTCTTGTTTGGAAGTTTGGGGCATGAAGATAAAAGATGTCCCGAACCTCTGCAATAACGACAAAAGAGGGGTTTCGACACTCATTTGCATAGTGGTCTGTAAGACCATAATTGTAGCATCGTCCTCGACTAGAGGTAGGAGTCTTTGCTACCGAAGATTCTTGCTTCCCTTTCTTGTTGGGATTGGGATTGGGACCTTTGAACTTAATAGGCCTTTTCATGTTGTTGTTGAAGTTTTGTTTAGCACCCACAACTTCAACATCACACTCTTTATCGACCTCTTCAAGACGAAGAGCGATATCAATAAACTGATCGAAAGAAACTTCCAATTTCAGAAGTAATGGCTTTTTGAGATTCTTGTTCAAGCGATAAACAAATCTCTGATTTTATTCAATGGGGTATTAATGTATTCAACCACGTATTTAGAAAGAGATTCGAAAGATGCGACGTAGTCCGTCACAGAAGATTCACCTTGAACAAGGTCGATAAAACGCCGGGCCAAAGTTACTTTTTCAGCCTCCGGCACAAATTTCAATTCGAATCTTTCCTGGAATTGCTCCCAAGTGAGATCCGCTTCAATGATTTCAGAAATAAGGAGCTCATACCAATCCAATGCTCTTTCTTGGAGCATGCTAGAAGCCACTTGGACTCGAAGAGAATCAATAAGATCCATGCGGGAAAAGATGCGATCGCATGATCTAAGACAAGCTTGAATTTCTATAACGGTTTCGGAACCCTTGAATGGCCTTCCACCCAAAGCGGTGTAATCTCTACACAAGCGTGCAAATCCGGACTTAGGGTGAGTAGGCGCTGGAGCGGGTCCGGCAGCTTGGGTATTATTCACAAGATCTAAAAGTTGTTGAGCTGACATAAATACTCCATCCTGGGGAGTATCACTAGATTGACCAGCGCTGGGACGGCCAGTTCTAACCATTTCTCTTCTCTAAGAAAGAAAGAAAGAAAGAAGAGGAAAAGGTTATTCTTAAAATGAATATCAAACAACCTTGATTGATAAAACAAGGCATCACAAAAGAAAATAAGATAGAATAGTACGAAGACTCGAATCAAATCCTATGGCACGATTCCTAAGAAAGACTTAGGACAATGATCCTTGCTAGATTATTCCACATTGTTCCAAGTTTGGCTCTGATACCAAGCTGTGACGCCCCACCTCTATACCCACGCTAGGCAAGGACACACAGGGTAATGCCGTCAACTAGCGCGGAGAATAAGGCTGTTGAGGAGCGACCATCCGTGTAATTGCTTTGTGCGAGCACCGATATGTCAGATAAAATAATAGCTTTTCATTTCATCTCAAGAGGAAATCCGACATACCGATACAAACTCAAAACAACTACACAGTGGCTATATGGACCTCGAAAACAATTATAGAAATAAACATAACACAAATCAGTCACAGACAATTCATATCACAAAGGCGGATATAGATATGAATATAACACATGAAAGTGTACATTAGAGTAGTGGTCAAATAAGATCCACCATAACACAAAAGAATAGATACAAGTGCAAGACAATAGAATATGTATACATCAAGGAGTCTAATCTCAAATGTATACAACAAAAACTACTAAACTAGAGTAGTTAGCCAAAAGTCAGATGATGGCTCCAGATAGGTAGTCATGAGGAAGCACCTGTAAAATCTCAGTCTGACCCGAGTATTATTTAAGAAGAAAATAATAAATGGATCAGTCTAGCTATAAATATCAGATAAAGTGATATAGAATAAGAGATATGACAAAAACGTATGATAACCATAAAGCCATACTGTGATAAGTATCTAATCGAAAATCAATCCAGAGATTAATCAATATCACAAGAATCTTATCAAAGATTAAAAGAATGTCATATTCTTAATTTAATTCACCAAGCCACAATAAATGACATACATATCAATGCCAACTGAAAAAGGTGGTGAAACATAAATCCCATAAATCAATAATTAGAAATCCAGAAATCACAAGAAAAGGATGGCCAATCCCAAGCGGGAGCATGAAAACTCACCAATACGTGTATCACAAACAAATCGGAACATCAACGCAGTACAAACGGTACGTCCAATGAATCGAAAAGCTGAGACATCGATGTAGTACAAATGGTACATCCAATGAATCGAAACACAAAATAATTCGGAACATCGACGCAGTACAAACGGTACGTCCAATGAATCGAAAAGCCGAGATATCGATGTAGTACAAATGGTACATCCAATGAATCGAAACACAAAACAATTCGGAACATCGACGCAGTACAAACGGTACGTCCAATGAATTGAAAAGCCGAGACATCGATGTAGTACAAACGGTACATCTAATGAATCGAAACACAAAACAATTCGGAACATCGACGCAGTACAAACGGTACGTCCAATGAATCGAAAAGCCGAGACATCGATGTAGTACAAACGGTACATCCAATGAATCGAAACACAAAACAATTCGGAACATCGACGCAGTACAAATGGTACGTCCAATGAATCGAAAAGCCGAGACATCGATGTAGTACAAACAGTACATCCAATGAATCGAAACACATTAAAAGTACATAGGTCGCTAACCCACAAAGAAATGAGATGAAACTCAATAAAATGAAGTACAGTCCTCCATGTGGACAAAGAGACATCGCACATTGCTAGTCTAAACCATAAAATGATCATCATCGATCATCAAGAAGTGTCAATTACAGTAAGCTAGTAAATATATGAGTTTAGCCTCATGTCCCATAACCACTAGCTTAACTTAAATATTCGCGAACAAATTGTAGATCTCCACTAGAAAATTGTCACAAGAGTTTAAATCGAACAAGTCCATAAATTAACCAACGAAGTAAACGCAAGCGTTTCATACCACTTGTTTTGCTAAGCCGTTTAATTAGATTTTCTCATACGAATGAGGTAAAGGTTTGTATATACTAATAGACTGGAAAACAGTTTAAGAAACGAGCTTTGTAATAAAATAGTGTTAAAATCATTTTGATGAAAGGGTTTTGATATTTACTACTAGTATAGAAAACCTTTATATTTTTAAAGTGACAAATCACAAAAACGATTGTAGAAACAATCACTCATCAAAATTCACATTCGAAAAAGTGAATAAAATCCAAAGAAATCGATACCGAATCCATCAAAGTGGATATTTCCAAAAATCCCGAAGAAGAAGTCATCAAAGTCAATAAAAGTGATAACAACTAATCGGATCAACTAAAATCGATAAACAACGGAAATTCAATCAAGAAAAGCCTAAACAGGCAAAAATGCGCGCTTCCAAACGTCTGATTTGGAATCCAGACGTCTGGATTTGTTTTCTGAAAATAGTTCAGAAAGTCACCCAGATGTCTGGAATAGCCAAAACAGACGTCTGAGCCATGGCCAGACGTCTGGTTTTGAATCCAGACGTCTGGTTTCATTCTCTGGAAATTCTCCAGAGAAACCCCAGACGTCAGAAACTTCAAGTCAGACGTATGAGACTCATCCAAACGTTTGCTCTTGAATTCCAGACGTCTGAAATTAGTCTCTGGCATTTTTTTTAATAAAATGCGTGCATACATTTTTCTCCCCAGGTCCAAACCAGACATCTGGACTTGGTCACCAGACGTTTGGTCACCTGGTCTGGGCAACATTTTGCCTAGGCCAAAGTGGCCAAAATAATTCGGAAGCGATCGGGTGAGCAATGGAGACTAAGGATTTACGCCAAGCGACAACCCGGCCTTAAAGGCTCTTCGATACACCCCAATATCAATGTCCAAATATCCATAATAGGATTTTCACAAAAATTAAACCAAAACACCAAAAATTGGAATATACACAAAATCAATCCAAACCAAAATCAAATGCACATGAATAAGTGTTAGGAATTCATACCTAACAATCGAAGATAATTATAGACTAAGATGTGAGATAAAAATCTCACCTTTGAACCCAAAAACGATAAAGAAGAAGCTTGAAAGCAAAGGAGGATCAACCACTCTTCAATCCCAACTCAAGAAGCTTGAATCTAAGCTTTAAAAGAAGAACATTCCCAAAGTTAGGTTTAGGAATTTCTAAAATTGAAGAAGGAAAGAGTTGCAGAAGATGAAGAGAAGGCTTACCAATAGCTTCTTCTTGAATTTGGAGATAGGACTTGGATTTGCAAAGATGATTAAGGCTTTGAATTTCCTAATCCTTTTTCTCTTCCCCCATTTTTGATAAAGCTTGAGTTGTATTAGGAAATGGAAGTGAATGAAGAGAAGTGGGGGTGGAGCTAGGGGCTTGTGTTAGGATATAGGGCTGAAACCCAAACTAAAGCCCTAAGTGAAAAAGTAGCAAAATTCTACTATCTCCAAACATATCGAAGTTTATACTCAAAAAGGTCGCAAACGGCATTTTGAACTCAATGGAAGTGGTCTCGAGTCCTAATTCGACTGTTTGCAAAAAGTAGCTTTTCGGACTATAATCCGACTAACGATGAGATATTTAAATAAAATATTTAAATATACAATCGATAAATATGTGGGTTGTTACAATAATCTTTAGTGTTGGTTAAATATCGTAAAATTCGTTTAACTGCCCGATGAAGTGATTCCTTAGGTTGTGCTTAAAGTCTTGCACATAAACAAACACTCATCATAATATCTGGTCTACTAGTTGTTAAGTATACTAAAGATCCTATCATGCTTCGATATAGTTTTTGATCGAACTCTTTTCCATGTTCATCTTTGTTTAGATGATTAGTAGTACTCATTGGAGTGGGTTTACTTGATGTATTATCCATTCCAAACCGTTTTTGTAATGCTTTACACTATTTTTCTTGATTTATAAAAATTCCGTTATTTAATTGTTTTATTTGTAATTCTAGAAAGAAAGAAATTCACCCATGTGGGACATTTCAAATTCGTTTGTCATTATTGTAGAAAATTCATTACATAAATTTTCTTTAGTAGATCCAAATATAATATCATCAACATAAATTTGAACAATTAATATATCTTTATGTTCTCTTTTAATAAATAATGTTGTATCTATTTTACCAATTTGAAAACCAGAATTTATTAAATGTGATTTTAATCGATCATACCAAGCTCGAGGTACTTGTTTTAAACCATATAATACCTTTTTAATTTTAAAAACATGATCTGGGTATTTTTCATGAACAAATAGTGGTGGTTGTTCAACGTAAACATTTTCTTTTATAAAACCGTTCAAGAAAGCACTTTTAACATCCATTTGAAATAGCCTAAAGTTATGATGACAAGCAAAAGCAACTAATATTCTTATGGCTTCAAGACGTGCCACAGGTGCAAAAGTCTCTTCATAATCAATTCCTTCTTCTTGATTGTATCCCTGTGCCACTAATCTTGCTTTATTATGTATAATATTTCCATTTTCATCTGCTTTGTTTTTAAAAGACCCATTTTGTTCCCATTACTGATTGATCGTTTGGCCTTGATACTAGTTCCCAAACATTATTTCGTTCAAATTGATTAAGTTCTTCTTGCATTGCTAAAATCCAGAAATCATCATTTGATGCTTCCTTGTAATTTTTTGGTTCAGAATTATATATAAATGCTACATTACTCATTTGATTTATTTGTCTTCTAGTTGAAACTTTGTTATCTTGATTTCCAATTATGTTATAAATAAGATGATCTTTTAAAAAACGGGGTGGTGATTTCAAATTACTGTTATTTTGATTATCATTATTATTTTCAATCATAATTTCAATGGCTTTATTTTGATTAATGTCAAAAATTTATTTGCCGGTTTTATTTATATTTTTAAAGTTTTTATCAAACGAGACATGAAGACTTTCCTCTATAACATTTGTTCATTTGTTAAAAATTTTGTATGCTTTACTTCGATCGGAATATCCAACAAAAATTCCTTCATCGGCTTTTGAATCGAATTTACCAAGATTATCTTTTGTATTTAGAATAAAACATTTTGATCCAAATATCCAAAAATATGATACTTTTGGTTTCTTTTTGTAGAATATTTTATAACATGCATTTTTAGTCATAGGTCTAAGAGTTACACGCTTTAATACGTAACATGCAGTGGCAACTTCTTCGGCCCAAAAACTCTTTGATAAGCCACTGCCATTTAGGAGAGTTCGAGCACATTCTTGCAAGGTGCGATTTTTTCTTTCAACTACTCTGTTTTGTTGTGGTGTTCGTGGAAATGAAATATTATGGCCTTCTCTTTTTATTACAAAAGTTTGTAAATAATTCATTTTCAAATTCTCCACCGTGATCACTTCTTATACTTTTTATTTTTAAATCCATTAGTCTTAATTCGTTAGCAAAAAATTTAAACATTTCGAATGTATCACTTTTATGTTTTAAAAATAACGTCCAAGTATATCTTGAAAAATCGTCTACAATTACAAAGACATCTTTATTGTGATTTATCGAACGTACTTGAGTTGGACCAAATAAGTCCAAATGAAGTAATTCAGGAGGTTGTTTAGTAGAGATTTCCTTTTGAGACTTAAACGATCTTTTCTTTAATTTTCCAAGTTGACATGCATCGCATAGATTTTTACTTTGAAATTTATTTTAGTTAATCCTCTTATCAAATTGTTTTTAGCTAATTTGTTTATATATTTGAAATTTATGTGACAATATATTTTATGTCGTATCATGGATCATCATGATTTGCGGTTAAGCATAAATCAATATTATGATTAATATTCATGCTTAGAATATAAATATTTTGATTTCTTGTTTGTTTAAAAGTTAAATATTGCATTTATCTTTTTCAAAATCGATTCTAAATCCCTTCTCGCATAATTGGCTTATACTAAGTAAATTATGTTTTAAGTTTTTAACTAATAAAACATTTGAAATAATAGGAGAAGCAAATATACTGACTTTGATGACGTTTCCAATTCCGATAACATATTCTTTGCAATTATCCCCAAAATTGACCGTGCCACCGTCCATGTAAGTGATGTTTGAGAGTATGTGTGCATTTCTCATAATATGCTCGGAGCATCCACTATCAAGTATCCATTTCTCCTTATTATTAATATTGTTTTTTGGGTACCTACAAAATAATAAAAAGTTTTAATTGGTACCGACTTCCTTTGTTAGGGTCCTACGTGTTAGTAGAAGAAGGTATCCATATCCATAAGGGTTTGGAACCTTTAGAGATGTAATTTTCGTTATGAACTATATCTTTCAGATATACATCTATGTGTTTTTGTCTTATCAATTTGTTATTTGATTTAGGAATCCATATTTTAATTATTTTTGTTCCCTTATTTTCATATTTAGATTTTGTTTTTCTAAAATTCATATATAATGTTCTATACTCCTTAAATCTTTGATTATTATTAGAAACCAGGTTATTTCTAGAACATTTATGATTTTTTTCGTTAAATCCTAATCCCTTCCTATTTACTGATGGTTTTGAAACCTTTATCAAATTATCTAGATTTTGCTTTCCTTTATTAAATTTTGAAACATTGCTAGTAATTTTATATAATTTATTTCTGAGATTAGAAATTTCTATATTAGCTAATTCTAAATTTTGGTTCAATTCATAATTTTCTTTTTCAAGTTTATAATTCTCTATTTTGTTATTCTCTATATCATGTGTTAGAGTAGCATTTTGAGATGATAATTTTTTACATTCTTTTTGTGCTAATTCTAATTCTTCTTCTAAAATAGTTTTCTCATCTTTTAACATTCCAATTTCTAATTCAACTCTATTTAATTTTCCCACATTTTCTTTATTTAATTTTTTTAATTCTCTATACTTGTCATCTAATTCTATACTAATTTCAAGAATTTCATCATATGTTAATTTAGGACGTACCTCATCTGTGCTAGCCATGAAGAAAACATTTGCTTGTTCTGAGTCACTGTCACTATCGGATGAAGAGGAAGAGTTGAGGTGTGGTGACCCTCATTCTAAAACACATAGATTATTTTTTTTAGCATACAAAAGGAATTCACCACTAACCCCATTTCTTCTGTATTTGAACATTTAAGTAATTTCCAAATATTTTTCCCAAGACCCTGGATTTACCAATATAATCATATCAGTTCATAAAACATATTAAGACAATTACATATTTAATGATATATAATTGTTTTCCTTTGCCTTTCAGAGTTAACAAATTTGCAAAGTGAATTTTAATCAAACAGGCAACAACATACTATATTTATTTTTGATAACATCACCATTTATTTCTTCCCTAAATTTTTGTTCTACTGCCAGAGATACATTTTGGTAATTATAATACTTATATATTCAATATTGCAATGCACAGTGCATTTTTCTTATGCTTTCTAGACTTTCTGCCTAAATAATTTTATTAACATTAAAATGGTATTTAATTGACCTTATGATAGTTATCAAATACTTGTATGAAATCACTTCAAAAATTATACTTGCAAGCATGAACTTTGGAACTAATTCCTATTTATCATTTCAGGTTGAACAATTGAAGTCATTTTGCATTTTTAAGTTTAACATGGTGTAGACTTAAATACTTGGTGTTTTACTGGAAATGCTTGGTGTTATTTGAGGGTTGCTTGGAGTTTTCTTTTGTATTGTCCTGGAAACACTTACACTCCATGAATTGAAATGAAATGGTTCCAGGCTACAAGAGTTTGACCCATGGCCATCTAGGCCGGCCATAGTCCCTCTTTTACCACTTGCAAGCCCATATCCCTCATATTAACAAACTTCTACAAAGATCTACTCCTAACACAAGCATGTTTTTGCCTAGTTTAAGTTTTCTGGAAATGCATCTTTATATGTATTCAATCCATTATTCAAAATACAATAACTTCCAGGTTTATTTCTCTCATAATTTTATTTCAAATTCAAATACACAAATACATGTTAATCTCTAGAATTCATGCACATGCCTGTATCACTTACCTGCCATGCACAAATTCATTTCTTTTGAATATCCCTACTCAAATCTTGAGAGTTCATTTTTAAAATCAACCACCTTGGCTTCTTAATTTCCATAAAGTCAAAATATAAATTCAAGCAACAAAAATCAGAGATCATCATATACACATATCATATTTATATGATATGTCTATCCCCTTATTTCTCCAAATCAGACATTCATAAAATCATTAGTTAACCAAACATCATCAATAGTCACTCACAACAGGTTTACTTAAGTACATATTTTTAATCCAAATACTTAGAAAGTTTCCTACAAGTAACAATTACTACAACATGAAGTTTAACTGTTAAATTCTTTACAAAGCAATTGCAAATTTAAAACTGATATCTCTTATTTATACTAGCAGCTAATTGCCTTCTTCATCCATCAAGCCAACTTCAATTCCCTACAAGCAATTCACTGAGCTGCCCCAATTATAATGAGACACCCAAATGATTGCAAGGGCAACCAAAAGGGTCAGTTTTCACTGGTATGAGCATTTATCAAATTTGTATACATATTCATAAATTTTGGTGATCTTGCAATGTCTTCCTAGTTTAGCAGATTTATTCTTAGCATGTTTTGATTAATACCAAGTGGCACAAAGACACATTCATTTATTCAAACAATACCCAGTAAACAATCAAAATAAATATGTATATAATTCTTGATTCATTTTCCTCCATTTCTGAATAGATAAACTCAGATTTTTATGCTCCCAGTTTCACCCAGTAATTAATCAAAGCACAAAATTTAACTTGATTAATTTATCTCCACGACTGAATATTTATGATCCAGATTTTTAAACCCCATTCCCCCATTTGTTTTATGGTCTTTAACTCCTTGTCAAATGAACACCATGTATGCATTGTGAAGGAAACTCCCAGGTTATTTAATTTTATTCCAACACACAAAGGCCTCAGGGTGCAGTTGCACCATGCATATACTTGCTCCCACCTGAAGCAAGCAGATCATTGACTAACTCCCAATTGACCAGTTTAATTTTTCTTTGATAAATCCCCCTCCAGTTTCAGCTTATTTTATCAAGCTTCTACCTATGAATTCAATCATAAACTAACAATTCATTCATGTTTCAGAAAGGCTTATCTTCTTTAATACTTTCTGGTTCAACTCCATGTTCCCCATTTATTTTCCTTATTACAGAAAATACCCCAGTTTGCCTATAATTTTCCTAAGAATAATTTAAGCATCATAGTCCTACTAACCCAGAAATTCTCCTCTATCTTATGATATGAACATTTAGTTTCATGCTTCATTATCCAAGAAATAAACATGAGCTAGATCATTGTCTTGCTGCCTATTCCCTAAATAATTTATATCCATATTTAATAATGATAAAATAGAACAAAAATGCTCAAATCATTTTAACTTTAAAAACCCACATACAGATTAAAACTCCAAACAAGAATGCACAAACAACATTCATCCCACCTATAACAAATCATTTCTGAGATTTAAAGGACTTGTAACATTTTAGGCTGCCTACAAGAGGACTTAATGCCATTACATACAAAGGGATAAATACTCACTTAGTGTTCTCCTTTTACTGTCTTAATCCTCTGAACAGCAAATCCCCAAAGTCACAAGCTAGTGCTTCTCCTAGTTTTTATTTTTGTTTTGATCTCGAGAGAATGATGGATATGGTTATGTGCAGATATTTATAAAATCATTCTAGGGTTTAAGAAAAATGGGTAATTTCCTTGATGCCCTTGGATATTTATGCACAAATCATTTCCCTGTGTGGTCCTTAATTGGAAATGCACATTGTTGGTTACCTCAATTAGTTATTTCGGGAATCAAGCATTTTAAACACTTCATACTATTTTCATGACTCTATTTTACTCATGCCATATGCATGTGACCCATTGTTTATATTTATTTTTATAAGTTTAAAGAAACTGAAAATCCCCTTTGTGTTTTCTACCTACCACCATCTCCATTCAATCATGCATACTATCATACATGATCATGTAATGTAAAATCATTCACACTATGCTATTGGCTTGAAATAAATATAAGATGTGGAAATTCTTATTTGATCCTGTATATACATTTTTTTCTGCCTTTAGACAAAACAGTAGCTCTTCACACATCTTTATGGGTTTTAAAGGAAATCACATATGTCATGCTAATTATTTCCATCATAAACATAAGACATTTAATTTTTTTTATTAATCTTCATTTTATTCTATCTTTAAATAAAACAGAAAACACCCTATATATTGAATATATGTATTTTATATAATTCTTTGGACATGGAACTACATTTGATTTGAATTCCAATTTTTTAATTACCTTAACTCCTTGCATTTTATCAAACAGAAGCTCCAATGCAATTTTATTTATTAACAAATTTTCTTTTCTGTTTTAATGCAATATATATATATATATTATAATTCCAGAATTTCTTAAATAAATGTAACTTTCATTTTTCTTTATTTTATTTTATTTTCTTCTTAGGGTCATTACATACCCTCCCCCTTAAAGAGTTATGTCCCCATAATTTCTTTCTAATTCTTCAAATACAAGCACTAATTCATAGCCTGTTTTAACTCCATACTCACATTTCATGAAAGTAAGTAATATATATATATAAAGTTATTCAGGAAGCTATCATAATGCTACTTAAACATGCATCTTCATTAGAAAACAAATTGGGGTATTTAGCCCTCATTTTGTCTTCAACCTCCCATGTACAATCATTGGGATCCAAGCTCCATTGAATTTTTACCAGTTTAATCACCTTGTTTCTCAGCCTCTTTTCTTCCTTAGCAACAATCCCCACTGGCTCATTTGCATAGACTAAGTTCTTATCAATTTGAATTTGAGTAGGTGACTCTAAAATTGCTCCTTCATCATGTATCCACTTTCTCAATTGAGAAACATGAAACACTGGATGTACACCACTCAATTCTTTTGGTAGCTTAAGCTTATAGGCCATGGTACCAATTCTCTGTGTGACTTCATATGGTCCTATAAATCTTGGTGAGAGCTTACCAGATTTCCCAAACCTGAACACCTTCTTCATTGGTGATACCTTCAGAAAAACATACTCTCCTACTTCATACTCCATTGGCTTCCTCTTTCTATCTGCATAAGACTTTTGTCTTGATTGTGTTGCCTTCATCCTATGCCTAACTATCTCAATCATGTTGGAAGTTTCTTTAACATGATCTGGCCCCAATATTACACCCTCTCCCACATCCAACCAACAGGCAGGAGACATGCAGGGTCTCCCATACAAGGCTTCAAAGGGAGCCATTCCTATTGTTGACTGATAGCTATTGTTGTAAGTGAATTCTGCCAAGTGGATATGATCCTCCCAATTACCCCCAAAATCAAGCACACATGCTCTAAGTAAATCTTCCAATATTTTATTCACTATCTCTGTTTGCCCATCACTTTGAGGATGGTAGGCAGTGCTTAAACAAAGTTGAGTTCCCATTGCTTTCTGGAAACTCTCCCAAAATCTTGAGGTGAACAAAGTGTCTCTATCACTTACAATGGTCTTTGGTATGCCATGCAATCTCACCACCTCCTTAATAAATAATTGTGTAAGCCTATGTGCATTTCTGTCTGACCTGACAGGAACAAAGTGAGCAGACTTGGTGAGTCTATCAACAATTACCCATATGTTGTCATTACCTTTCTTAGTTCTAGGCAAACCATCCACAAAATCCATGGAAATACTTTCCCATTTCCACTGAGGTACCTCCAAAGGTTGCAACATGCCAGAGGGCTTTTGATAGTCTGCCTTGACTTGCTGACAGGTTAATCACTTTGCCACGTATTTTGCCACTGCTTGTTTCATTCCTGGCCACCAGTAGCTCCTTTTCAAATCATGATACATTTTAGTACCACCAGGGTGTATGGTGTGCTTGGTTTTGTGATGCTCATTCATGATTTCTTCCTTTAATTCTACAAAGTCTGGTACACAAAGCTTATAACCCTTGGAATCTATTTTAAAATTCTCTGACTCAATGTTATTTAATAACATTTCTTTCTTTTCCTTTAGATTTTGATCTTGATCTTGCATGCCACCAATTTTCTCCACCAGGATAGATTTCACTGTGATTAATCCCAGTGTACCATACTCCACCATATCACCATGCTTTTTAAAATTCACTCCATCTTTGCTATATATGTCTGCCTTCCCAAGCACTGCAAGGTTTTTAAATTCATCAATCATCAAACTTGCTAATCTAATATGATTTCTACTCAAAGCATCTGCCACTCTATTAGCTTTTCTAGGAGTGTACAAAATATATAAATCATATGCAGCTAGAAACTCCAACCACCTTGCTTGCCTCATATTCAAATCTTTTTGAGAAAATAAATATTTCAATGCTTGATGATCTGTGAACAATTCAAATTTTTCCCCAAGCAAATAATGCCTCCAAAGTTTTAATGCAAACACTATTGCAGCTAATTATAAATCATGAGTTGCATATTTGGTCTCATTGGGTTTAAGTTGTCTTGATGCATACGCCACCACCTTGCCATGTTGCATGAGCACTGCACCTAACCCAGACCCACTAGCATCAGTGTATACAACCATTCCTTCATTTACCTCTGGGATTTGCAAGACAGGAGCCTCCACCAATGCTTGCTTCAATTTTTCAAAGGCTTGATCACACTGCTCAGTCCACACATATGGTTGGTTCTTCTTTGTTAGCTTGGTCATTGGCGCGGCTATTCTTGAAAATCCTTGATGAACCTCCTATAGTACCCTGCCAAACCTAAGAATGATCTCACCTCAGTCACTGTCTTGGGTCTACTCCATGATTGGACTGCAATGACCTTGCTTGGATCCACACTCACCCCTTGCTGTGACACTATGTGTCCTAAGAATTTGACTTCATGTTGCCAAAATATACACTTTGAATACTTGGCTTTTAATTCATGTTCTCTAAGCCTGGATAATACTAAATGTAGATGCATAGCATGATCATTTTCTGATTTTGAATAAATTAATATGTCATCTATAAATACCAAAACAAATTTATCCAAAAAGTCTCTGAAAATTCTATTCATCAAGTCTACAAAATAGGAGGGAGCATTGGTTAAACCAAATGGCATTACTAGAAATTCATAAAGGCTATATCTTGTGTTAAAGGCTGTGTACTCAATGCTTTCTTCTGCAACCTTCATTTGGTGAAATCCAGAGGCTAAGTCTAACCTTGAAAATATTTTAGCTTCATGCAATTGATCAAATAGATCATCTATTCTAGGCAGTGGGTACTTATTCTTGATGGTCACCTTATTTAAATCCCTATAATCCACACACATCCTCATTGTTCCATCATGCTTCTTGACAAAGAGCACTGGGGAACCCCAACTAGAACTGCTTGATCTTATGAACCCCTTCTCTTCTAACTCTTCTAGTTGGTGTTTTAATTCCACTAACTCTTTTGGATCCATTCTATAAGGCTTCTTAATGATTGGGCTAGTCCCTGGCATTAATTTTATTTTGAATTCAACTGGTCTGTTTTGAGGAATTCCCCTCACTTCTCCAAACACATCTATATATTCATTGGCTATTGGGATTTCCTCCATTTTTAATCCCTTTTGAACTTCATTAATACTCCAGATTTTATTAAAACATGTATTCTTTGCTATTTCACTTAAGATGGTAATTCTTTTGCCTTCATTTGTCTCCAAAGAAATAGTAAGATTTTCTAAATTTAAAATTGCTTTGTTTTTCATTAACCAATCCACCCCCAAAATTACCCCAATACCAGGATAATTTAAAGTATATAGATCTGAATTAAATTCATAACCCCCTATAATTAATTTCAGACCCATACACTTCATCCCTAATATACAATGACTCCTTATGGGGCTGTGTACAGTTAAGGGTTGATCAATAGAAACACAAGCAAGTGCTAACTTCTTAGTAATTTCCAGAGATATTAGTGAATGTGAGGCACTAGTGTCATATATTACTGATATTGGTTGGGTATGAATAAAAATTATACCTTCAAGTTGCCCAACATTTCCAGTGTTGTTGGCTGCCAAAGCTCCTATCCTTGCTGTTCTTTTATTAGTCTCTGGGCAATCCTTCTTTAGATGACCCATCTTTCCACAATTATAGCAGCCTCCTCTAGGTATTTTAGGGTCAGGGCATTGGTTACTATAATGTCCAGCTTTTCCACAATTAAAACAATGAGTGAGTTTCTTGCTTTCAGGTGCTACTGCTCCTTCCCCCTTCTTAACTCCTTTGTTTGCCCTGTTCTTGTCATAAGGTTGTACTTTGTTCTGCCCTCCCTTCTTCTTATTGAACTTCATGTTCCTGAGTTTCTCTCTGGTGGCATCATGTTGCTCAAATGAGAGAGTTAGATCAATTACTTGATCAAAGGTTTTATCCTTATATGGCAACATTGCCCTTGACAAATTGGGGTTCAAGCCTTGAATGTACCTTGCATTCTTTGCTTCTTCATTCCCTATCAACACCATTCCATACTTAGACAATCCTTCAAATTTTTGAGTGTACTCATTCACACTCATGCCTCCTTGCCTTAATCTAATGAAGTCTTCTAGCAGTGTGGCCTTAGCAGATGCTGGGACAAACCTAGCCTCATGCATGGCCTTAAATTCATCCCAAGTGATGTCATTCTCTGGCCTTCCTGCTATCACAACTTCCCACCAATCTAGTGCAACCACCTTCAACCTTCTTGAAGCTATCTGTCTCTTCCTTTGGTCATTGACTTGCATATCTGCAAAGACTCTCTCCATAGTTCTTATCCAAGTTTGAACACCCATAGCTCCTTCAGTGCCTTCAAAATCCTTTCCTCCTAAGTTGGTGCATGTCTTAAGTAGTTTGGAGAGCTCCTCATGAGGGTTATCATGCCTTGGTGCTATTCCATCTCTCAAAGCTCTCACAAAATCCTCCATGTTTACCACAGGTGGCTCACGTGATGGTCCTGCACCTGTGTGATGTCTTGGTCCTACCATATTGCCATCATTCTTGGTGTCTTTACTTTGTTTATTTTATTTCAGTGCACTCTGTGCATGTATCACTTGCACACAAAATTTCTTTTATTCAGACATTAAACAAAAGCATTCAACACTAATAATTCAAACAATGCATTCAAACTTCCATATGCATACAATAATATTTACTATGTTATTTAAAACATAGCTCTGATACCAACTGTGGTGACCCTCATTCTAAAACACATAGATTTTTTTTTAGCATACAAAAGGAATTCACCACTAACCCCATTTCTTCTGTATTTGAACATTTAAGTAATTTCCAAATATTTTTCCCAGGACCCTGGATTTACCAATATAATCATATCAGTTCATAAAACATATTAAGACAATTACATATTTGATGATATATAATTGTTTTCCTTTGCCTTTCAGAGTTAACAATTTGCAAAGTGAATTTTAATCAAACAGGCAACAACATACTATATATTTTTTTTTGATAACATCACCATTTATTTCTTCCCTAAATTTTTGTTCTACTGCCAGAGATACATTTTGGCAATTATAATACTTATATACTCAATATTGCAATGCACAGTGCATTTTTCTTATGCTTTCTAGACTTTCTGCCTAAATAATTTTATTAACATTAAAATGGTATTTAATTGACCTTATGATAGTTATCAAATACTTGTATGAAATCACTTCAAAAATTATACTTGCATGAACTTTGGAACTAATTCCTATTTATCATTTCAGGTTGAACAATTGAAGTCATTTTGCATTTTTAAGTTTAACATGGTGTAGACTTAAATACTTGGTGTTTTACTGGAAATGCTTGGTGTTATTTGAGGGTTGCTTGGAGTTTTCTTTTGTATTGTCCTGGAAACACTTACACTCCATGAATTGAAATGAAATGGTTCCAGGCTACAAGAGTTTGACCCATGGCCATCTAGGTCGGCCATAGTCCCTCTTTTACCACTTGCAAGCCCATATCCCTCATATTAACAAACTTCTACAAAGATCTACTCCTAACACAAGCATGTTTTTGCCTAGTTTAAGTTTTCTGGAAATGCATCTTTATATGTATGCAATCCATTATTCAAAATACAATAACTTCCAGGTTTATTTCTCTCATAATTTTATTTCAAATTTAAATACACAAATACATGTTAATCTCCAGAATTCATGCACATGCCTGTATCACTTACCTGCCATGCACAAATTCATTTCTTTTGAATATCCCTACTCAAATCTTGAGAGTTCATTTTTAAAATCAACCACCTTGGCTTCTTAATTTCCATAAAGTCAAAATATAAATTCAAGCAATAAAAATCAGAGATCATCATATACACATATCATATTTATATGATATGTCTATCCCCTTATTTCTCCAAATCAGACATTCATAAAATCATTAGTTAACCAAACATCATCAATAGTCACTCACAACAGGTTTACTTAAGTACATATTTTTAATCCAAATACTTAGAAAGTTTCCTACAAGTAACAATTACTACAACATGAAGTTTAACTGTTAAATTCTTTACAAAGCAACTGCAAATTTAAAACTGATATCTCTTATTTATACTAGCATCTAATTGCCTTCTTCATCCATCAAGCCAACTTCAATTCCCTACAAGCAATTCACTGAGCTGCCCCAATTATAATGAGACACCCAGATGATTGCAAGGGCAACCAAAAGGGTCAGTTTTCACTGGTATGAGCATTTATCAAATTTGTATACATATTCATAAATTTTGGTGATCTTGCAATGTCTTCCTAGTTTAGCAGATTTTATTCTTAGCATGTTTTGATTAATACCAAGTGGCACAAATACACATTCATTTATTCAAACAATACCCAGTAAACAATCAAAATAAATATGTATATAATTCTTGATTCATTTTCTTCCATTTCTGAATAGATAAACTCAGATTTTTATGCTCCCAGTTTCACCCAGTAATTAATCAAAGCACAAAATTTAACTTGATTAATTTATCTCCATGTCTGAATATTTATGATCCAGATTTTTAAACCCCATTCCCACATTTGTTTTATGGTCTTTAACTCCTTGTCAAATGAACACCATGTATGCATTGTGAAGGAAACTCCCAGGTTATTTAATTTTATTCCAACACACAAAGGCCTCAGGGTGCAGTTGCACCATGCATATACTTGCTCCCACCTGAAGCAAGCAGATCATTGACTAACTCCCAATTGACCGGTTTAATTTTTCTTTAATAAATCCCCCTCCAGTTTCAGCTTATTTTATCAAGCTTCTACCTATGAATTCAATCATAAACTCACAATTCATTCATGTTTCAGAAAGGCTTATCTTCTTTAATACTTTCTGGTTCAATCCCATGTTCCCCATTTATTTTCCTTATTATAGAAAATACCCTAGTTTGCCTATAATTTTCCTAAGAATAATTTAAGCATCATAGTCCTACTAACCCAGAAATTCTCCTCTATCTTATGATATGAACATTTAGTTTCATGCTTCATTATCCAAGAAATAAACATGAGCTAGATCACTGACTTGCTGCCTATTCCCTAAATAATTTATATCCATATTTAATAATGATAAAATAGAACAAAAATGCTCAAATCATTTTAACTTTAAAAACCCACATACAGATTAAAACTCCAAACAAGAATGCACAAACAACATTCATCCCACCCATAACAAATCATTTCTGAGATTTAAAGGACTTATAACATTTTAGGCTGCCTACAAGAGGACTTAATGCCATTACATACAAAGGGATAAATACTCACTTAGTGTTCTCCTTTTACTGTCTTAATCCTCTGAACAGCAAATCCCCAAAGTCACAAGCTAGTGCTTCTCCTAGTTTTTATTTTTGTTTTGATCCCGAGAGAATGATGGATATGGTTATGTGCAGATATTTATAAAATCATTCTAGGGTTTAAGAAAAATGGGTAATTTCCTTGATGCCCTTGGATATTTATGCACAAATCATTTCCCTGTGTGGTCCTTAATTGGAAATGCACATTGTTGGTTACCTCAATTAGTTATTTCGGGAATCAAGCATTTTAAACACTTCACACTATTTTCATGACTCTATTTTACTCATGCCATATGCATGTGACCCATTGTTTATATTTATTTTTATAAGTTTAAAGAAACTGAAAATCCCCTTTGTGTTTTCTACCTACCACCATCTCCATTCAATCATGCATACTATCATACATGATCATGTAATATAAAATCATTCACACTATGCTATTGGCTTGAAATAAATATAAGATGTGGAAATTCTTATTTGATCCTGTATATACATTTTTTCTGCCTTTAGACAAAACAGTAGTTCTTCACACATCTTTATGGGTTTTAAAGGAAATCACATATGTCATGCTAATTATTTCCATCATAAACATAAGACATTTAATTCTTTTTATTAATCTTCATTTTATTCTATCTTTAAATAAAACAGAAAACACCCTATATATTGAATATATGTATTTTATATAATTCTTTGGACATGGAACTACATTTGATTTGAATTCCAATTTTTTAATTACCTTAACTCCTTGCATTTTATCAAACAGAAGCTCCAATGCAATTTTATTTATTAACAAATTTTCTTTTCTGTTTTAATGCAATATATATATTTTATAATTCCAGAATTTCTTAAAATAAATGTAACTTTCATTTTTCTTTATTTTCTTCTTAGGGTCATTACACGAGGTCATCCCAAGTTACTTGAAATGCTCTTCTCTTTTTCTTGAAATTTTTGTATTTGTTTTTTTATCATTGTTGAGTAGTAAGCAGTCTTTCGTCATATGGCCAAATTTATCACACCCGAAGCATTTCATTGATGTTTAATTTGAGGAATTTGTGTTGCTATTGTTTTGAAATTTCATCATCTTATTGAACTTCTTGAACTTGTTGTAATTTTTGGCGATAAAAACAATCTCATCTTCTTCTAAGTCGGAGTTGTCATTATTTACCTGAAATGCAATATTTTTCCTTTCTTGATTTGTTCTTTTCTTGCCTATATTAGCTTCATATGACATCAAATTTCCTATTAACTCTTCGACTTTGAGTTGGGAAAGATCATTAGCTTCTTTGATGGCTAAAACTTTTCTTTCCCATTCGTTTGTCAGAGAGTTCAAAATTCGTGTGACTAAATCAAAATCGGTGAATTTAACTCGTAGTGCCATAAGATCGTGTTTTATAGTTTGAAATCTAGCATACATGTCAATAATTGATTCATTTGATTTCATTTTGAAAGATGAAAATTGATTTTGTAGAATAGAAATTTTTGTTTGCTTAACTTTGTTCGTGCCTTCAGTGTAATTTGTAATGTACGCCATATATCATAAGCAGTAGTGTAAAACATGACTCATGAAAATTCATTTTTATCGAGCGAGCAAAATAAAACATTCATAGCTTTGGCATTGTTAGATGCCTCTTCTTTTTGTACATCAGTCAATGTGCCAATATCAATGTTAGGTGCTTCATATTTATTTTGAGTTGCTAGCTATATTTCTAATCCATTTGCTTCCATAAAAATTCGCATGCGTGTTGACCAATAAGCATAATTAGAACCAGTAAATAGTGGGGGACGAGCAGTTGATTGACCTTCTTGAAATGTACTTTCCACTTTAATGATTTCAATTATGTGTTACTGTAGGTTGAAATAACCTTGCTCTGATACTAATTGAAACTCTCGTGGATCGTATATTATCTAACTTGAGTATAATATGCAAGTGTATAAGTTAATGCAATAGTAGACAATAAATAGTAGAGTATAAAAAGCATGCAAGCCAGAGTTTTTGTACTGGTTCGGATCTCCCGTCCTACGTCCAGTCCTGAAGCTCCCCTTCGGTATTTCCTTTAACCAAATTACCCTCACTTCGCCTGAAGGAATAGGCTAATACAAAAGTATTTCTGAAAATCTTGTGTTCCAAATAACACAGTTTTTAACTTGTAGTACAAATTTTCCTATGATCTCCTTTAAGTATATGAATATGAATGCTTTGAGTTGTAGGAAGTGATTTAACCAAAATTATATTTTGGTTATAATAGATTGAGAGTTGGTGAACAATGTATATGCAAGAAAGTGTTTAGAAATCAAGAGAGGAAAGAATAGATTAATTTTAGTTAGTTGATTTCACTACGCCATAGATGACTTTCTGCAACATTTTTGCAAGGTGTTGCCAGCTAAAATGTTGCGACAGCTATAAAATTTTGGTCCTACTGCAACATTGTATTTTTTGTGTTACCTTAGCCATAAAAATGTGTTGCTCTAGCTAAACAAGTGTAACACGATGCAACATTTTTATATAATGTTACTATAGATATATTCTAATTAAAAAAAAATTACACCTCAGCGATCCACACCATTAGTTAAAACAAAATCTCAACCATTCATCCACTATCTACTACGCTTCCTCTATTTCCCGCTAACATTTTCATTCACGCGCTTCCTTTTCATTTCGTTCTCCCCAAATCGCACAAACAAAAAATTAGGGCTTCTCCCCCAAATTCGTTTTTGCTCTAGCCTGACCTATTTTGTGCCCTAGCTTTGTGTTGATTAAAGGTTCCTCCGATAGATTCGATCTATGATACGAGAGATGATGTTTACATTCAATACATGGGTTCTGCTACATGAGATAGATTATCGTGCTCAACTCGGTTCCACTGTGAGGAATTAACGCGACGATGACAACTTAATCATCAGTGCATTGGCAGACTTAAGTGGCGAAACTAGGGTTCTACAGGAAATCAAACGCACCGTATATTTCTGCAACTGATTTTGATTGGATCTCTAAGCGATCTGGTAATCAAGGCATGTATGAGTGGTGGTATGCTAATTTGAAGACTGTTTCGGTCTAATACATGAATTGAGTAAGATTCCTCAACAATTCAAAGGATCAGCAAATAAAATAAAGGTCTTTCGTTTCCTTACATTTACAAGTTTAAGGCGATTCCATGATTTCACTTCAAATCTTATGTTGTTTATTTTCAAAACAAGTGTAAGCTATTCCTGAAAAGATTGACTTTTGAATTTGGTGATTATTTATGCCTATAAAGATTCAGATCTAAATTTGGGCGGATGTGATTTTGGTTGGCACAACAGCGTTTTTATTTTTTAGTGCCTAGTGATTTCTGATTTCCAAGTCTATTTTGGAATATGGCATGTTTTTGGTTCGTAATATATGCGATGAAGCCAGAAATTTGTATCCATGATTGTTTGGTAAAGGGTGGAACATTCTTCATGACTATGTTGTTTAATTGCAAGCAGAACTGAAAATTAAAGGCGGTTTCCAATCAGATAAGGCATCATCAACTATTGTCCTCAAGTGCCAAGATGGAAATTCCTGTGGTGAGAAGGATACGTGATGGCATATTAAATTTGGAGCCAATCATCTAGAAGCAACGATACAGTGGTGGAGAACTTCCAAGGACGATGGAATACTCCTTGAGATGCGATGCAATTACGTGCAATCATGGACACATGAGAAGTTGGTTAGAGAAGAAGGAAAGCACGTGAGGCATTTCTCAGTGCAAAATTATGGTCAAGCGTTGGAGTCACATGACAATGGCTGAGTTTTGACTGCTAATTCAAACCAGTATGTCTGTGACATACTATTTTATTTTAGGTTTATATGTTTGATGTTTAGCAATTGGGCTGGTTTGGGTAGGTTGGTGAATAAAAGAGATTGTGATTGTAAGAGTAGTGCATTGGGGGGTGCAGTATCAGTGTATTATTCCGTCCGCTCAGTCTTCCTTGGTGGCGAGGTTTGATCTTTTATCTGTTTTACTTACTTTTTTATTTTATTTACACAAATTGAGTACAGATTTTTACAAGTAAAGAGGACAATAGACGGGCTTGGAAGTAGTTTTGCTTGGTTCTTTAAATCCCTGTAAGAAAGTTATGCTGTTACTAGTCATCATCATATAATTTCTAAAGTATTTATAGGAGATAAACTAACTTAGCTTTTATAGTGATGTTCATAAGATGCATTGTTTTGCTCTATCCTGATCTGCCTTGCCTTGGTTCAGGTCTGCCTTCATCTGGATGTGGGTTTAATCGTTAGCGTTTTGTCTTGTTTCTTTGTATTGCCAAATTCAACATTTGTTTCTTTGTATTTATGCTAAGCTATTTTATATTTTTATTTATTATAGGTCTAATTCAGCTGCATATTCTTTAAAAAATGATGAATTTTGTTTAGATGAAAGAGTCCATTACATGATGTAGTGGGAAAATGTTCGCCTGGCAGGTAATGTAAATATCATTTGCTCTCCCTAAGTATGCTTCTCTTCCACGAATCATATGATGTAGTGTTTCTCGTGTCATATACTTGAATATTTGCCTTGCATTAGTTTAAATTTGTTGAAAACAGTCATATATCTAAAGAAGTTTGTAGCTTCCAATTAACTTGTCAAACTTATCAACATCCTCAGTTGACAGAGTTAATGTAAATATCTAATATTTGCTTGAATTTAAATCTATTTTTGTTCCAGTTTACTGTGTGTGTGTGTTTCTATATTTGACAGGTGTACAGATGGCTGGACAGATATGGAAGTAGTTGAAGATTCAGTGTATGAGTCAGTATGTGTCTGTAAATGAAACTGTATATGTAATGAGTGAACTGAGTGATGTAGTGAGGAATATCTGTATATGTGAATATCAGTGTTATAAATCATTGAATTGTAAAATAGTGGAGTCAGGAATTTGTACTATTTCAAATGTTGAAATAAAATATTTATTTAAATAAAATACTGTTTGAATATCAAATTCTGTGCAATAGCATTTTATTAAATAAATATTTCTATTAAAAAATCAAATATGCTCTACATTGTGGGCCCCACAAATTCAGAAAATTAATATCTATAGCAACATTTTTGAATGTTGCTATAGGCACCTATGGGTGTTGCTATAGACCCAAATAGAGTTCTATTGCAACAATATTACTTATGTTGCCTTAGATAGTCAAAATGTTACCTTTGAGGTCTAAGGCAACGGCAAAAATTGCATCACCCGAAAAGTGTTGCCATAGACCTGTGGCAACATTTTTTGGGCCTGACCCAACATTTTTTTTGTGTTGTAGAAGGCCATTTATGGCGTAGTATTTCTATTTTTCAATCAAAGTAATATTTATAGATTCAAAAAGGTGCAGATGAAAAGTTTTTACTATTTGAGAAAGTCTATTCAATTTAATGGCCGCAACCTTTCATTGAAAGGTGATTTCTTTTTGAATGAAATAGAAGTGTCTTTTCAAAATTGATAGTTTTTGCATATGACAGACGTCTGTGACTTCAGAATTTTTTAACTTAGGAATTGTCACATACGTCTGTGGTTTTATCTCAGACATCTGTGAGGTGTAAAATCTATTTTTCAACTTCATTTTGATGCATATGAAATTGTGTGTGATCGTATATGCATATATACTCAAGGGGACCTTAACAATATTTTATCTAGGACTCTTTTATAGTAGAATAATCTTACTAACAGCAGTATGGCCAATGAATCTTCGTTTCTCTTTGAGTCTCAATATCTTTGAGCATGGTGTCTTCTTGTAGCATATACTTGCAATTGTGATAAGGTGTGTGTGTGTATGATTGTATAGTTGTTATCATTGAAACATAAACTGGAGGTTCTAACACTACCAAACCTTATGACATGTCTAAGCAGTGAGAGCTTCATAGACACCATGTTGCCCACTAAGAACTGTAACTTCGTACATCTCCTGTTAACATAAGATTTCTGCCTTTCTTGCGCGGTTTTCATTCTCCTACGAATTAAGTTTATTTTCTCTGATGTCTCCCTCGCTATATCCAGTCCAAGAATAATCCTATCCGTAGTGTCCCACCTACACGACAGTGATCTACAAGATCTATGTATAGTGTCTCAAATGGTGTCATCCTAATGCTCGCCTGATAGTTGTAATTATAGGTTAACTCCACCAAAGGCAAATGATCCTCCCAAGATCCTCCAAAATCCAAGATGCACATTCGAAGCAAGTCCACCAAAAATCAATTCACTATCTCCGTCCGTCCGTTTATGGATGATAAGCAATCCTCAAGTTCAACTTGGTGCCTAAAGCCTCATCTAGACTCCTTCAAAACTCGCTGGTGAAAAGTGGATCTCGATCGCTAACTATGATAGTAGAAACTCCGTGTAACCTAATGACCTCCCTCACGTATAGAGTCTCCAAAGATGTCACTGTCCTTGTACTCCTAACTGGTATAAAATGAGCCTATTTGGTCAGCCGATAGACTATAACCCAAATTCTCTCATTCCCTCTCCTACTCATCAGTAAATCGTCGACGAAATCCATAGAAATACTCTCTCACTTCCACCAAGGATTGTCTAACGGATGTAACAACCTTCCGACTTCTATTGTTCTCCCTTTACCCTCTGTCATGTCATACATCGAGGTACATACTCCGCTACATGCTTCTTTATACTCGATCAATAAAAGACACTCTTCGTGTCATGGTACATTTTGTCTCCTCTAGAGTGAATGGTCATCCTTGAATGACGAGACTTAGTTACTACCATATCAGTTAACTCCATAATGGGAGGAACATATAGTCTATCATCTCTCTGCAACCATCCCTTCAAGTCAATGGCATAACACCTCAAATAACTCGTCTGCTCTCCTCCATCAAGTTGCTTAAAAATAACTACTAACTCCCTATCTTGCTTTTGACTGGATCCAATATGTTCCATAAGTGTAGACTACACATCCATGGCTGCTAAAATGTTTGGGGTAATATTTGACGATGGTCAGAAATCAAATGAAATGAACTCTAAATGCTTTCACTCCAAGAACAAAGGACTTAATACCGCATGCTATCTACTTAAGGCATTGACCACCACATTGCCCTTACCTGGAGTACATGAGATAATCAAAATCATATGATGCTAAAAACTCCATCCACCTATGCTGCCTTAAATTCAAGTCCTTTTGGGAGAACAAATACTTCATAGACTTATGATCTGTATACAGCTCAAACCGCTCTCATATTAGATAATGTCTTCATGACTTGAGGGTAAAAAAAATGGTTACTAACTTAAGATCATGGGTATGGTAGTTTCTCTTATGGACCTTCAACTATCGATTAGCGTATATCACCACTCTTTCTTGCATCAAGACCACACCCAACCCCATACCACATGCGTCGGTATATACTGTGAATGTCTTCGCACCATCAGGCAATACCAAAAAAGGTGTCCTAGTCAATGCTTCCTTTAGCTTAATAAAAGCATCCTCACATTTCGCATCCCATGAGAAAACTAAATTCTTCTTGGTGAGGCAGGTCAAAGTGGCAGAGATCTTCGTGAAGTCCTTAATGAACTTCTAATAATAGCCCGCCAAACCAAGGAAACTCCTCACTTCCGTGGCATTCTTCCGCACATGCCAATCCTGAATTGCAGCAACTTTACAAGGATGAGCCGCCAGCCCACTTTCTGAAACAATGTGTCCCAAAAAGCATACCTCCTCTCGCCAAAAGTGGCACTCCAAAAACTTTGCTTTAGCTTATGCTCATGGAGTGTATTGAGCACTTCTTCTAATGCAACGCGTGCTCCTCCTCGCTCTTCAAATAGACTAAAATTTCATCCATAAATACCATGATGAACTTGTTAAGTAGTCCTTTAAAAACATGGCTCATCAAATCAACAAAGTAGGAGGGTGCATTGGTCAATCCGAAGGGCATAACCAAGCACTCATAAAGCCCATCGGGTGTATGAAAAGCAGTCTTCTAGATACTATCCTCAACTACACGCAACTGGTGGAATCCAATAGCTAAATCAAGTTGTGAGAACATCTTTGCTCTAACCAACTGATCAAAGAGATTGTCTATACGGGGTAATGGATACTGATTCTTCTTTGTTAGTTTATTCAGCTCCGTATAGTCAATGCAAAGTCTCAGAGAACAATCTGCCTTGCTGGAAAAGATGACTGGTGTTCCCCACTCTGAAATGCTCCTCCTAATGAAGCCTTTCTCCAATAGCTCATTTACTTGCTTATTCAACTTGCATCTCTCCTTTGGATCCATATGCCTCAATGGTAAGGCAACAGGTCTACCATTCTCCACAAGATAAATTTGGAACTCGATCTCTCGATGTGGTGGGAAACCGATAACCTCTGAAAAGAAATCAGGGTAATCTCTAACTACAAGCACTGAATCTAGCTCGTCATGTGATAGGTTTAATAAATATAAGTCGCTTAACATAACTGATCCATGGGGATCACAATAAACCTCTGAGCTACGTCCATTACACGAGCTTAACCTAACAACCTCCTATCACAATCTAATATAACCTCATACATCATCATCCAATCCATGCCCAATATCCCAAACCTAGAAAATCCTAAGACAAAAGCATTGCAATCGAACTCGACCCCCAAAATGAATAATTCCAAACACCCACATACCATAGAAAAATAGGCCGATCCTCCTACATGTTTAATACAACTATAGGGTCTGTAACTATACTAGTGTCTGAGTGTAACTCATCCATGAGTCTATAAGAAATAAGAGAGTGTGATGCCCCCGTCAAATAAAGCGCGAATGGATAATCTGGATAAAGTCAACACACCTTCAATCATGACCTTCTTCCCCTTATCAGCAACCAATGGTGTACTTGAGCGAGGTACTGCATTCAGGGAATTAGCTGAGAACACCTGGGTAGAGGACTTCTGAGGTGCTGGATTCTCCCGCTTCATGTGCCCAAACCGACTGCAGTTGTAATACTTCACCTTTGAACACCTTATGCTCTACTTCTTCATGAAATGACCCTTTTTGGCACACTTTCTACAATGCATATCTTTTTTATTGATCTTTCCCTTGATTCCAAATCCTCCCTTGCGTTGATTTTGCTGTTGTACTTTCCCTCCAATCTTCTTAGGTTCCTCCTTTGCTTTTTCCTTGGAGACAGTATTCAGTATGACCATCTCCACTAAACCCTCATATGTAGCATTCATAGGAATATGACTTAGACCTAAACCTTAAAGGGGTTGATTCAGCCCTTTAGCAAACTTCAAAGCCTTATTATATGGGGTATAGTCAGTCCCATCCCAAATCTAGCCTGTTCAGTGAATTGATCGACATACTCCTTTACTGACATGTTCCTTGCTTCAAGTGGATAAACTTCTCTAACTGTACTCCTTCCTCGGCTCTAGAAAGAAACTTCATCTCAAAACATCTTTGTAACTCTCCCCAAGTGATCTCTCCTTCCACAGTCTCTGCCTCAACTACCTCCCACCAACTAAAAGCCTCACCCTATAACTGCCAAGTAGCTAGCTATCTCCTCATCTCATCAGCAAGACTAATCAACCCAAAGATCCTCTCACATGTATAAACCCATGTCCTTGAATCTATATATGACTTGGTCCCCACATATGGCTTTCCTCTAAGGCTAGTGAAATCCTTACATAACTTAGAAAAATCTATGATAGGTGGGTGGGAAGGAACTACACCTATTTCTCTCTCCGTAGGTCCTCTAATGGGATTTAGCTTGGCTTGTCCCCTTCCTGTAGAGACTAGCGGAAACAAATCGGGACATTCACATTCAGAATCTTGACTGCATCGCCTGAACCTGCAAGATCGCTCATCTTCTGTCTATGATATTTAAGAATTTTATTTGCAACTTTTCACAGATAGTAAAGGCATGAATAAGAGAGAGATTATCGTATGTTTAAAAATTTTGGAAAACATTTTTTTTGAAAACTTTTGTCTTTACATACATATATACACACTTTGGAAACCCGTTTCGAAAACATTTTAGAAAACATTTTGAAAACCCTTTCGAAAATCCCTTTTCTTGTCAAAAACTTTTCAAGTACGTTCCCTCAATATGCTCCTAATCCCTAAAGAACTCTGAACCTAAGCTCGAATTCGAAATGCGATAATTCGCATTCCTCGACACACCAATCCAAAGTCTAAAGTGACAATCGAACTAGCATCTATGCCAAGAAGTATGAGCCATTGGTTTTTCTATAACATTACAGAGACTAAAAATAAACAGATATGATCTAAGATATACTATAATTTTAGAACTCACAGTGGAATGGAATAAAATATAAATATAGAAAATATCCATCTCAGAAAATATCTCAAAAACACAGTCTCAGAAAGACATTACGTAGTCAAATACAAAGTACACAAAAATACCACTCCCAATTTTATAAAAGAAATACTAAGTACTGATAAGATAAACAATTACATAGAGAGTAAATAAAGGATAAGCAACTCATGTGATGAGCTCGCCTCTCCACGTACTAAGATCGAACTAAATCACTTACTGCCCTGTCCTCCTTTGGTGTTAAAAGAAAGGAAAATGGGTAGGTCAAACAAAAGTCCAGTGAATGCATGAGTACATGTTTAATATATGGTGATCATGTGTATTTAACTTTAATTCTATCCTATGTGACCTAGGATGTCCTATAAGGTTTTTGTACTCCTAGGATCCTTTACTCAAGGGATTTTATTCAATACACACCTACACTAACAAATTGTGCAGGCTCCTACAAGGGTCGAACTATGGATCAAATCTCAATAATTAACGATCGGCTACCGCTACTAGAGCTACACAACATAGGATCATCCTACAATTTCCCCGTATGGGACTACATCTCACATTACGCCTACACGTAACCATCTTACATAGTTTTCCCGACAATTACCACATGGGAATAAAATTCACACAATTACGACTATATGTAACCCAACTACGCATCGAGGAGGAGCCCGCAATTCCAACTCGCTGGTGTGTCTCATCATCTGTATCCATGTCCACCTCTCGAATGGTAGTATACAACTCTTATTGGATGTGCCGGGATCTACCAATAACACGGTATCATGCCGCATCAGAATTGTGAATACCAAGGAGCCCCATTGTACCAAGCCCACACACTTCATCAAGCATCGGTTAATGTTGTGTGTCCACCGTAGAACCTCCTATTAGTGCCATTTGTGATTGAATCGCCCATAATCGAATAACCGACCCTCATTAGGTAAAGTACATTTATCCAACCTTACAATGTCCTAGCATCATCTCATAGGGAACTAGCTTCCCTTCTACCTCTAACATCCACTCATATGTATACGATATAGTTATATATACTATTATTATTTTTATTTCTAACCTAGGCCATAGGCCGAGGTTTAGATTACGCATTTCGGTCATTAACCGATCGACCGCTACACCCTATCGGTCAACTACATGCAGTCGACTGCTCAGGGTGAATGGTCGATCGATCGCAGTGTAAATTTTAGGATTTTCTGATTTCATTTATTCGATTTTAATAACTTATTAATTTATTCAATTCTGACTTACACAGTGAACCCTAAGCATCAATTTACAATGACCATTCTTTGCAATTTACCTTACCTTTTGATAACGTCAAATTCATAGATTTATACAAGTTTAAATATAATAGTTTAATTAGCGTTGACCAAATTTTTTGGGATTTCTATTCAATTACATGAGGGGTTTAACTTGGGTTAAAATTATATTAGCCAATTTATACCAATTTCAATTACTAATGCAAATCTCAGATTTAAACAATTAGGGTTTATAGTTTAATTACTAACATCCTAGATCAAATAGGATGGATTAAAATTAACTATAAATAATCAACCTATTAAACTTGCTCCCACTCACCTCAAATCCAAGCTCTAACTCTATTCCTCTTTTGAGAATCAACACCCATTAGCTTGCCCCCTCCTTGACCCGATTTATAGTGTTCTCTTTACATTGTTTTTAATTTGTTTTAAAGAAAATTTTGTAGATAGAGAGAAGAAATTTTGGTATTTCCGTATGTTGTTAATTTTCAAATGAAATTAGGGTTAGGTTTGGTGTTTATTTATAGAGGTTTGGAGTTAACAAGAAACATTAAATTTACCCTAGTAAATCTTTAGTTCTATCCTAGATGCACATCAGTTACTTAGCAGCAAAGAAATATATTTGGTTCAATCGTCTCCGTCCGATCGTCGCTTCAGATCATCAAAAATATACGTCAACGGTCGACCGCTAGGGTAGACTGGTTGACCACTTCATGTTAACCGGCACGCCCTAGGGTGTCGACCGGCACACCCTATGGTATCGACCGGCATACCCTAGGTGTCAATAGGTGACATTGTTTTATTAAGAAAGTTCATGTTAATTTATTTGTTTTCAAATTTTCAAACGTCCGTAACTTCTCCGTACTAACTTTGATTTAAAAGTGTTATATATTAAAACTGTCAAAATATCGCTACAAACGCAATAGTGCAAGTTTTGTAGCCAAATTCGAACGTTTATGAAAATTTCATTTTAGCCCCTATTATATTTAAATTTAATTTTCTTACTAAATTTTCCACTTAATTTCCGGGGTGTTAACAAATCCCCTATTTGGATCATAGTGGCCATGTTACGTCTAATAAGTTTCACTGGATCTAGTATAGATGTTATTAATAAATCATATTTTGCTAATATTGTCTTATTCTTAATTGATTAAATCTATGTTAATTAAGTGTGTAATATAAAAAGGCATGAATATATTAAATATATTCATATTTTAAAAGGTATGATAAACATGTGAAATGTATAATGAATGTAATCGTTTTATATTTAAGAATGGGAACAGTCATGAAATTAGATCTAGATATAATCACATTAAGATCTAAAAGGAAAGGGATAAAGGAGTCATCCTTGATTGATTCCACATTTCCTCTTTTGCAGACATTAATTTGATACTTCACCTAATTAATATACAAGGGATGATACATCAAAACAATATGTTTAAAATGATAAAAGAAAAAAACAATAACATGATCAATGTATACATGTGTAGATATTAGGATTTATATCAACCATGTATATATTTGCTATTTGTATATATACATGATTATTTCCTCAAATCTTAAATTGTCTAATGAAAAAAAATTAAAAAAAATTGTTTCTAAAATACACGCCTTTACAATATAAAATATAAATATAAATATTTAAATATAGACACACACACATATATATATATATATATCTTTACTACTAATAAAGAGAATTCATTGAATAGATTTACTCGGTGTCTTTTTGAAATTCCAAATATACCATTTTACATCTCATAGAGAAATAGTATTCAAATATGAGAATATAGCCTGTTAATTTCTAAGTACAACTGTTAGTCACCATAGAGAACTACAGTGTGCGTTCACAAGATGAAGTATCCGAGTGTACCATATTGTTCGTAATTTAGGTGGGAGTTCATCGGTCGAAGTATCACCTAATTCCGAGTTAGTATGAAGAAGTTATTACAGTCCGAACAAAAAAAATAGTGGCTTCTGCACTAGGCGGTGTTCAAATATTTGGATGTGATAGCCTATTATTTTCCAAGTACAACTGTCAGTCCCCATGGAGAACTACAATGTACGTTCACAAAATGAAGTATCCGAGTGTTTCATATTGTCTGTAATTTAGGTGGGAGTTAATTGGTCGAAGTCTCGCCGGATTCCAAGTTAGTATGAAGAAAATATTGCAGTCTGAACAAAAAAATAGCGTCTTCTGTACTAGGCGGAGTTCAAATGTGGGGATGTGGTATCCTGTTATTTTCTAAGTACAACTGTCAGTGCCCATGGAGAACTACAATGTGTGTTCACAAGATGAAGTATCCGAGTGTTCCATGGGGATGTGGTAGCCTATTATTTTCTAAGTACAACTCTCAGTCCCCATGGAGAAATATAGTGTGCGTTCAGAAGATGAAGTATCTGAGTGTTCCATATTGTCCGTAATTTAGGTGGGAGTTAATCTGTCGAAGTCTCGTCGGATTTCGAGTTAGTATGAAGAAAATATAGCAGTCTGAACAAAAAAATAGCGGCTTCTGCACTAGGCGAGTTCAAATACGGGGATGTGGTAGCCTGTTATTTTATAAGTACAATTGTCAATCCCCATGGAGAACTACAGTGTGCGTTCACAGGATGATGTATCCGAGTGTTCCATATTGTCCGTAATTTAGGTGGGAGTTAACCGGTCGAAGTCTCGCCGGATTCCAAATTAGTATGAAGAAGTTATTGCAGACTGAACAAAAAAAATAGCGGCTTCTGCACTAGGCGTAGTTCAAATATGGGGATGTGGTAGCATGTTATTTTCTAAGTAAACTATCAGTTCCCATGAAGAACTACAGTGTGCGTTCATAAGATGAAGTATCCGAGTGTACCATATTGTTCGTAATTTAGGTGGGAGTTCATCGGTCGAAGTTTTACCTGATTTCGAGTTAGTATGAAGAAGTTATTGCAGTCTGAATAAAAAAAATAGCGGCTTTTTCCTAGGCAGAGTTTAAATATGAGGATGTAGCCTATTATTTTCTAAGTACAACTATTAGTCACCATGGAGAACTACAGTGAGCGTTGAAGTGGGGATATAGCCTGTTATTTTCTAAGTACAACTATCAGTCACCATGGAGAACTATTGTGTACGTTCACAAGATGAAGTATCCAACTATACCGTATTGTCCGTAATTTTGGTGGGAGTTCATCGGTCGAAGTATCTCCTAATTCCGAGTTAGTATGAAGAAGTTATTGCAGCCTGAACAAATAAAATAGCGGCTTCTGCACTAGGCGGAGTTCAAATATGGGGATGTGGTAGCCTGTTATTTTCTAAGTACAACTGTCAGTCCCCATGGAGAACTACAGTGTGTGTTCATAAGATGAAGTATCCGAGTGTTCCATGTTGTCCGTAATTTAGGTGGGAGTTAATCTGTCGAAGTCTCGTCGGATTCCGAGTTAGTATGAAGAAAATATAGCAGTCTGAATAAAAAAAATAGCGGCTTCTGCACTATGCGGAGTTCAAATAAGAGGATGTTGTGCCATGTTATTTTCTATGTAAACTGTCAGTCCTCTTGGAGAACTACAGTGTGCGTTCACAAGATGAAGTATCCGAGTGTACCATATTGTCTGTAATTTAGGTAGGAGTTCATCGGTCGAAGTTTTGCCTGATTTCGAGTTAGTATGAAGAAGTTATTGCAATCTGAACAAAAAAAATAGCAGTTTCTGCCTAGGCGGCGTTCAAATGTGGGGATGCTACTATCAAATCTATTTCCACGGATACAAATAAAAATGCATGCACATTGTGGTTTAATGCAGGCCCACCTGGGCGTGCATATGTACTCGTATATGATTAAGAAAAAATAATGTTCAATTGATTCAAAAAGAAGCATCTATTTACATTAAAACTTTCTGATGTATTCGCAAATACACACACATACACACAAATGTACATATGGAGATATGTATGTGTGTGTGCGCATGTGTGTGTGTGCGCGCGCGTGTGCATGCGTTGTTGAGCCAAAAAATGACACAACACCCCAATTCGAGTTGAATAGAGTAGATCTAACTATAGTCAGCAAGTAAACAATAGAAAACACATGAATTTTACAGTGTTTCGGCTAATCTCTGGCGTACATCCATTTTAATCTTGTTATGGAATGTTTTTGTCATGAATATAAGGATTTTCTAATTCAAAACAACCAAGAATAGTAGAAAGTATCCTCATAGTGACAAACTCGAGTAGAGAAAGAAGACGAGGAATAGAATGGCCAAAAATTCCACTCCAAGTTGCCATATGCCTTCTAATTATAGAGGAATCGCCTAACGAAGTTGCTAGATCACAAAATACTAGTTCAAACTCCAAATTCAAGAAAGTAGGACGGGAGACGAGGTAACATTTGGCTCAAAATCATATCGGTATCGACGTGAACCATGTCAGTACCGACCTAATTTGCCAAGTGCAAACCATGCCATTTTCCTTTATTTTATCTTCTAGCTTTGATTCGTCTAGTTCCTAGCACTTTCATCTTAGAAATAAGGTTGTTAATGAGATGTTCTGACACATCTAGTACTTGTCCTTTTCTACCAAGCTTTTTCGAGTTGCTCACCTACCTCTTCAGAAATTGGCCTAGGACGATCACTTTAGCTAGTCACCCTTGACCAGAGCTTCAAAGTTTCAAAAGTGCACGAAATCATATCGGTATCGACCTAAAAAGAGGTCGTTGCCGATCTCTCCCTTGGACATTCCTTGTACTCTTTCCTCTTGAAGCTCCTTCCAATGCCATTCCAAGCTTGCCTCCAAGTCTTTGAATCGTTTCATCTTCTTCTTTACATCCAGATCTGTTTGAAAGCCGCTTGATCTAAATTCCGAATAACACTTGCCTCATAACATACTCTTCTGTTGAAAACAAAGTATGCTTTGAATCAAGACAAGCACATACAATCATCCATAAAAATCCATTGGTCATCCAAGATTCACTTTAAAGCGTCATCTCCATTCCAAGGGAACCCATTTACTCACTTTAAATATTAGCAATATAACTTTTCGTGTCATGATCAAGATCTATATTACTCCGAAGATCGTTCCATGCCTTTTCCAAGTGAGAAATCCTTTTTTCTCCTTTTTTTGAAATAGCCAATAATTCATGTCGGTACCAAAATGAAATGTCGAGTCATCCTTAGCATATATGTTCCATACTTCGCTAATTTTTTACTTCATGTTTTCACTTTTGTTCTTCCCTTGCATTCAACTTTTTGGTGTCGATAACCCATGACTCCAGTCCCGAAACTGCCAACACCTAACATTGTTCGTCCAAAGCTGCCATCACCGTCCTCTAGCTGCCGCCGCTGTCAGCGTCTCCTAGAGATTTTGATCTCGAATTTATCCAAACCTGGATATAGTTCAGATTCTCTTGAAGGTAAGTTCTCGACGGCGGCGCTTCTATGATAGCTCGACGATGATTGTCGGTCAGAGTTTGCATGTTACTATGGGCTGCAATGGCCTTAAAGTGTGATCGTCCATACTTTAATTCCATGGTTGTAGGATGTTCTAGGTTCAACCTAGGGAAGGACTTGGATTTAACCATAAGTGGTAGCCTCAATCAACCAAGTGCTCAATTTCCTTGTGTTGACTCCATGTCAACACTAATCCAAGTCCGGGTCATACATGAGGATCTTCCATGTTGCTCCAACCAAGCACTTATGTATCCTGAAATGCCTGAATAGCCTACTGCCAAAGTTCGGTCAATCACTAGTCGCATTTCAAGCTCTGATGAGACGTTTCTCTTTCAAAGAATGGTCGCCTCGAACACACTCTAGCATTCAATCTATTCCATCTTATAACACTTCCAATTGCATAACCCTATGTTCCTGCAAAAAAAACACTCTGCGTCACTCTGGACAGTGGCTTCGTTATTGATATTCTGACGATAACGGGTAAGATCTGACACACAGTTCCATCGTGCGATGGGATCCGTCTTTTAGCACAAGTGGGCTATCAACATAGAATGATCCATTCGTTATGTATGAGACAAAGGACAAACACTACATAGATTGACACTTCCAATTGCCCCGATCGACGTTCAAAACCCGATTGGTCGACACATGTCAACTTCCATTGGATCCTAAGTGTCGGTCACACGGGTTCATATTAAAATAGGATTTTGAAATAATACATATCTGACTGTGTTCAACAGCAAGTTTTTCAATCCAGACACCCGAATACTCACCAATCACCTCATTTCAATGTTAGCACTGGGCCGTCAACAGCTCCTGAAGCCGAATCTACCATGGCTCAAGTCTCGACATCCATGCCCTTCGGAATGAGATGCTCAATTACAGCTAAGTTATAGGGAATGATAGTTCCAGTAGCTCCAATCTAGGATCCACCTCCTCCCCTTGATGAACAAGTTGGTTTTAGGGTTCTAGATGATCCCTCAGAACAAATGCTATCGGTGTTAACAGCCAAGTCACTCTGAGCTATATGCGTTCAACATGGAATCCCAAAAAGTGAAGTCTTGATACATGCAATAAGGCAAGATCCATTTTAATTTTTAATTAGCACAATAATATCTTATATCGATCTTGTTATAAAATCTCATCTAATTTGGAAAAAAAATCTGTGATGGTTATAACATGTATACAAGATATATATGCATAGATTAATTACATTGATATACATGAGAACACATGCAAATACAATCCTTAATGCAATTTATAGAAACTATAGATAATTATTGTACAAAATAATAAGAAATTAACTTTTGAAAATATATAAATAAGAAAAAAGGCAATTTTGTATCAGCAACTTATAAATATTGTATTCTAAACATTGAAACTCCTATGACCATCAAACTTTTCTATCATAGCCTTTATTATATATATATATATATTAAGAGTCAGTCAATATGTCAAAGAATTATTAAATCGAGTAGGCAGGGGATCGCAAACTCAAACTAAACATAAAGTTTTCCAACAAATTTATGCATTTTAGATACTGAGTAATAGTTATTATATATCAAGATGTGATGTGCTTTAGGAAAGTCAGCAAAAACAATATGAAAAATCATGCAATAACTTAATATTAATTAGCAGATTCAACATCATTTAGGTGTCTGAGAAAATAATGTAAAATACACAATATTGTACATAATATAAAGATAAGAAATAAGATACTTGCCAGCACCGGAAACTGTACCCCCTGATCCAGAACCCACTACCAACATATCTACCTTGCCTCCTGTATCTTTCCATATTTCAGGTCCAACGATTTGATTTTCACATGTTATGTTTAAATGCATGCCTCATATAAATATAAAATCTTAGAATTCTCAAAAACAGTGAATGAGATATATCCCACATTGTCAAAAATAAGTCCATTTTCTTGTTTATATAGTGTACTCTCAATCCCTATATTGGCCCTTAGGGTCAGGTAATTTTGTGCGAGGGGGAGGACCTATATGGCCATGGACTAACACGCGCGCGCGCCGTCGCCCGCCTGTCCGACCGATCGAACCGGGCCGGGTCGGGTGCGGGTGCGGATCCAATAAGATTGGGCTGTGTCATATATTTTTGCTACCTAAAAAAATGGACTGATTTTAAAACAGAAGTGTGTTTAAATGGATACGGATTTTCCAACAGTTGTGACCGTTGCAAACTGATGAAGAGACGCGATTTTTTTTCAGATGACCGTTACAACGAACAGCAACAGTTTTGAACCGTTGCAAACGAACGGACGCGGCTGTTGCAAACAGCAATAGTATTTGGCGTTGCAAATGAAAGGAAGTGCCTGTTGCAAATAGTAACACTTTTGGCGTTGCAAATGAAGGGATGCTACTTTTCTCAACGATCCATTTACTAAAGGTTTATCAAAAGAGAAAATTAACTGCGCATCAAGGGGAATGGGTTTAAAAGCCTAAACCAACAAGAGTTATCTTATGCGAAAACCTATCCTAGCGACTGGAGATCCCACGGACTAGGAACAATAGGCAACCCAGTTCTGAATAACTCAAGACGTAATGCATTTGTTTGGACTTAGTCCTACTCCATTCATATGGTGCACAATATAAATGCATGCCTACAGAAGTATTAAAAGGATAAAACTATGTTTTTTAATGATGACCATATCATGAAAATAACAAGTGGGGTATATGTAGGATACTCTTAATGGTTGTGATCACCTATGTTAGTGTGAGCTGGGTCGGCTCTATGAGAATATTAAAGGCTTTTATTCTCTATAAACACTCGCAGAACCAAAAATTGTTCAGGACCAAAATGAACACCACCAAGAGATTGGATGTGAAGGGAAATAATGCTTTGTAAAACTTATTGTCTGGTTATGCAATAACGGCTGACGGTTCAAGATGAAATAATTCACCAATTAGCCAAGTATATCCGATAAGTTGGGAAAGTTCAAAGTGAAATATCTACTATCCTCGATATAGCATTATTTTCATATGAACTGTGTGATATGACACTTTGTGTGGGGGAGACATATATCGTCATTCATGTGGGGGATTGTTAGAATTCTCAAAAACAATGAATGAGATATATCCCACATCGCCAAAAATAAGTCCATTTTCTTGTTTATATAGTGTACTCTCAATCCCTATATTGGCCCTTAGGGTCAGGTAATTTTGTACGAGGGGGAGGACCTATATGGCCATGGACTAACACGCGCGCGCCGCCGCCCGCCCGTCCAACCGACCAAGCAGGGCCAGGTCGGGTGCGGCTCGGATCCAATAAGCTTGGGCTGTGTCATATATTTTTGCTACCTAAAAAATGGACTGATTTTAAAACAGAAGTGCGTTTCAATAGATATGGATTTTCCAACGGTTGTGACCGTTGCAAATTGATGAAGAGACGCGATTTTTTTTCAGATGACCACAGCAATAATTTTTGGCATTGCAAATGAAAGGAAATGCATGTTGCGAACAATAACACTTTTAGCGTTGCAAATGAAGGGATGCTACTTTTCTCAACGGGTGTAGCCATTGGGAATTCGGCTATAAATAAGGAGGAAACCTGATCACTTTCTTCACTTAATTTTAAAACCAAGTTATCTCTTCTTTATCTTCATTTATTAAAATCATAATCAGTCCTACCACGCAGAAGATCATACACATCACGATCTCGAGCAACTTACGTCTGTTGTATCTTGGGAGACTTTGAATAAAGTCTTAAGATGTTATACGTCTAGTATAACAAAACAGAGACTAATCAATAATAAACTCGTCTCATAAGTTTACAAATTAGATTTCCACTACTTTGGAATTCTGTATTAACTATTTTTAACAATAAGTACGTTGTAATTAATTACAACAACAAACTAATAACTATAGTAATAATAACTATAGCAATTGTTGTGAGTATTGCGTAGATAGTTTATATTTCAGTTCATGTATTTGTATGTACATATTATTTCTGTTGGACTTGTTGCTTTCTTTTGTTTTCTTTATTTTGTTTGGGCCTTATTCTCTCGGCCTGGTTGCCTTGTATAAAAGGAGATAGTGGGCTGAATAATATGAAGTGCTTTTCCCTCTTTCATATTTTTGTGTATTCATTTGTATTAACATGGGATCAGAGCCACGAAAATTCAAGATTCAAATCTAACGAAGGTTTTAGCTCGAATCAGTAAGGATGGGAGAAAGCAATGTAGAAAGTAATGCCAGAATTGGGGAGAACAAGATCGCGATGGATGCGATGCAATTGATGCCCAAAATTACAGATCATAAGTTGAATAATTTGAATTTCTTAAATTGGAGTAAGATGATCCGATTATATCTTTGTAGTATAGATAAAGATAGCCATTTAACTGAAGATCCACCTATGGTAGATTCAAAGGATGAGAAATACTTGATGTGGTTCAGATCTAATGCTCGATTATTTCTACAAATCAGAAATTCAATTGATAGTGAGGTAATTGGTCTGGTCAATCATTGCGAGTTTGTTAAGGAGCTGATGGAATATTTAGAATTCTTATATTCTGGAAAGGGAAATCTAACAAGGATGTATGATGTGTGCAAATCATTCTATCGAGCAGAGAAACAAGAAAAAACTCTTATGAGTTATTGTAAGGTTTCAAATTTTGTGTCAATCGGATGTACGGTTTGTCCGGGGCAAGCCAAAACGCATCGAAATTTGTTTAATCGGTTTAATTTAAATTTGATCGTTTATTTCCATAACTCTCACATATGACCGAATTAGCTTCCAAAACACGTTCCATTGCGTTCGAAATGCGGGGTAAACCTTAGAAACGCCAGCCGGCACGCTCGATTTGGAGTTCGGAAAAATTTCGATGAATAGTGATTTTTGGTAAATTTTCTATAAAAGGACCTAGCTCTTTTCTTTTTGCTCCAAAACCCTAACTCTAAAGCAGCAGCCGCCACCCTCTAGATTAATGGCCGAAAAATCACCAACCTTCTCCTCCAATTATCTCTCGATCCGTAAGCCATTAGCAAAAACTTCAAACTACAAAAATGTCAAGCACACCGAGATCTTTAAATCCAACGGTGGTGATCGTTTTTAAAGCCATGGATCCACGGCAATTTCCATTTAAAGTCATCACGTTCGAGTTCAAAAGTGAAGGCCATCATGGGGCCGAGCTGCACTAGGTTTGGGTCGAGCATAGAGCTCGAGTAGGCGCTTCAAACGGCGGAGGCCGATCATCTTCTCGACGTTTGTGGTGGTGGCAGCATAGAAGATTTGAATGTGGCCTATGGGTTATGTTCGTTCGTGAGATACTGGGAGCAAGAACGTGGGAGAAGAGATGGGGGGAGTGTCACGAACCGAAATTTTCGACTTTCGAAAATTCGACATCGATACTCACTTTATCGACTGCCGAGCAATCGAGTGCCGGAAACTCCAATAGTGAGGGTTTTAAATAGAAGAAAAAGGTAGAAGAAGAAGAAAAGAAGAAGAAAGAAAGTAGAAAAAGAAAAGAAGAACAACACATCAGAACAGAAACAGAAAACAATATCAGAATCTCACATATCGCAGCGGAACAATATATAATAGATAACACTAGTCTTTTAAAACAAAGAACTATATCAGTTTATACATACATCAATCAGAATCAATAAACAACAATGAACAATTATATAACTTGTCCTTATACAGAATACACAGCGGAATAAATAATATCAGATACAAATACTACGTCTCGTCATCCAGCTTATCTCCAAAGCTCCAGAATATCCAGAATATCCTGATAACCTAACTATAGACTGCCCGTGTGGAAAATTTGTGGGCACCCAAAGTTTAGAAGGGAAACAATAAACTCCGAGTCAGTCATGGTGACTGGTGTGAGATCGTAAAATAGTTATTTTTCACAAAGAAAATAAAACAAATTCGCAATGCTTTTGGAAAATGAAACTACCATAAGACCTCCCGCCACACACACAATGCAAACGCAGACTTGGAGGAGATTTCTTCTTATGATAGTCAAAGATGCTTACTACGCAAAATCAAATTCTTTTTGATATTATTATTAGTGCATAGTGTAGAAATCATTTCGAAAGTAGAATATTAATCTTAGCCGACATAGGTACCATTATAGTATGCCTACTATAGCTACCATATTAAATGGCAGGTTCTACAACTAAAACCGTACAAGGCTCGTATTGTTTCTTTGGATTTCCAACAAATGGTCAGGCTAAAGAACTTCCTTTTCCACGATGGGTACGTCCCTGGAATAGACGACCCGAGAAATAACCTAACATTATGGTTAGATCTCTGCCAACACAAGGCCGGGTTACCTCTGCAAAAGTAGGTAACTACTGACACGCGTATGCCATCCCCCGATCGTAACCGATCTTCCCGAGGATCCCCGATTTCCAACAAACCACATAGTAAAAATGCAGCAACCACATAGGTTAAGTATCTGGGCTCCATACCATGATACCACCTCTATCCAGAAGGAATGACATACACTAAGGGGCGCTACTCCCTAGAACCTTGCCGCATCTTTCCTGTTTTGACCATTTCCGGGGTGTGAGGCTCGATGAAGTCTCGTCCACAAAGCTACGCTTTCTACAAAGCCCTGCTTCGGGTCAAACAAAATGATCAACCTATGATCACAAAGATATAAGATCAAACAAATGATCATATCGCAAATGATCAAACACTGATCATTTCACAGCAACACTCAGTATGCCACGTTACCAAATTGGGATATATCGCTGATAAATTTCAACTACATAACCTCTGAGCTCGTACGTCTCAGAGAAGGGTGTTAAGCTAAGAGAATAAATTCTCCGCCACCAACAGAAATGTATTTGAAAGAAATCAGCTTTATATCTCAAATTGTAACGTCAGACACACAATCCATACAAGTCTGTTCCGGGATCGAACAGAACCGAAGGCACTTCTCACGAAGCCCTTGCATATCCGGATAAATTTCTAATCACGTCCGGACTTCCCGTCACTAAGGGTGATAAAACCTCTAAATCGGAGATCAGCCGATGTAGAGTAACTCGACGGTAATCCTTCCGTTTTCAAAAATATCCGGTCTTCAACACCGGTCTTCGAATGCAATTCATAACGACGTATCACATATTCGGAATGGGTTATACGACCCCATGGTCCTTTCCCGGCTAACCCGAATAGTGAGCGATTATTCAAAAATGAGTGTGGCATTCAAATTCATCCAATTCACAACAAATACCATTCAAGGTAATTATTGATAGTCGGGTTATTTAACTATCAATAAAGATGCGCAACATCATCAGATTCCAAATAATTTTCCAAATTATTTCATCTTCAAAAATATCTTTACTAGATATAAATAAACTTTTCCACACTTCAAAAATAAATCAACGTTTATTTTTTAAAACGAATTCCCATTTCTTTTTATAAATTCCATATTGAATTTATACTTTCGAATATCTACTGATATTCGATTTTCAAATCGTTTTCAATATTCAATTTCAATTTATCTTTAAGAAGATAAATTCTCAAAAACATTTCATTTCATTTTGGAAAACATTTCCATACTTATTTAATAATAAGTAATTCACAAATCTATTTATTTTCAACATTTGAAAATATTCGATATATTTAAATCAATATTAAGTATATATATTTCATTCGTTAAGGAAATCATTTACTTTGACAACATTTATTTGAGTCAAAACGAAAGTTACGTAAAACATCGTTACGATGACTCAAAATCACTAGTATTGGGATTCGAATTTTTTAGATAGATATGTAAATCCCAATACTATATAAAAACATTTCCTTTCGGAAATCATTTACTATAACAACAGTGTTATAGTCTACCATTTCCTTATTTCTCGAAAACGCCTATTTCAACAAGAACTGTTGAAATCTATGATTTCGATATTTAACACATTTTAAAACATCTTTTAAAATGTTTAACTTCATTTTTTTTAATATCACTTCTTCAAAAATGAATCCATTTTACTCAATAATATATTCACTGTCCAAAATCGTGAATATAATTCACTTAACCCAATTTCAATCATTTCTACACATTTTTATCTCAATAAAAATTCGCTATCCAAAATCGCGAATATATCTTCTTTAAAAATCTTCTATATTTAATTTCTCAAATTCAACTGATTTTGAATTTATAAACACGTTTATAAATTCTATTTCTATTTTAATAACAACTTCGACTTATAAATCTTCTTTTTATCAACTTCTATATTTTTACTTATCAAAATAAGTGATTTCGGATTTATAAACAACTTTTATAAATTCCAATTCTATTTATAAAAACTTCAATCCCAAATCAATTTCGATATTGATTTAAAAATTTATTTATCACTACTAAGTAAATTCCTCATTTTTTCTCAAATGATTCAATATTCTGTTTTAAAATGGATTCTTCAAATTGAAATCATTTTACATTGATTTCCCAATTTATTTCAATTTACCAATTAAATTTCTAGTTGGATTTCCAACTTATCTTCTTTTAATAAATTCCTTTTTAAGAAAATAAATTTCAATCGTTTCTTTCAATCTATTTAAAAATCCAAATTTTTAAATTAAATTCTTCAATTTATAATCACTATTTTACGAAATCCATTTATTTAACATCTTCACTTGATTCTGGAACTAATTCAATAAGATTTTAAAAATCAGCCTTTATTCTTTTAAATTCTTTTCTTCAAATTTATTAAATTTCTAAAGTTAATTGACTTAAAAATTTCTACTTGAATTTCAAAAATTCAATTTCGTTTATTTTTGGAATCCAATGATATCAAACATCCATTCAGCTAAATTTTAGCTTTCAAACAATTTCCAGGCATCAATATGATCAATATAATCATTCACAGATTCATATCACAATATAAATAAATTCAATCAATATGAGGGGTCCAGTTGGATCCCTCCAACCTGTTTTCCTGCATCCAAAGACGTTAGCGCAATACCAATTCCACTTCGAGGTGGAATATCGCGGTATATAGGTTTTATAAAAATCCGCTTACTAACGGCGCAATAGGGTCTCATCCGCTATACGAGGCGGGAAATCATCAATCCAATATATACATATGCCAATATGTATATATTGCTATATATAGATATATCCTAAAATATCTAATATCACATCCAATAGCAATCAATCAGTCAATAAATAACTGCAATACCAAATATATTTTGAGTGAGAAAAATCTCACCTTAGCTTTTAATTTGCCATCCATTTCCATTCCAGTTTGTTTTCTCGACTTTATTTGACCTTGTATAAACATTTAATACAATTTATCAATATTCGAAATAATCGAATAACAATTTCTTTTCAATGGATTAAATTGATTAACACCTTTAATTTGAACTAATCTAATAATTAATTTCCTATTAGTTAAATTAATTTAGCCAAATTATTCTATTAACAAATTTTCTATTTTCTTATAATCGTTCAAAAATCTGCTTTACACTTAAAAAAATCAATTTATTATTACATTAAAAGTTTTAATGTAAATTAATTTCAATTCTTATTTTAAATTTAATTATTTAATTAAATGGTTAATTAAATTTTATTTTAAACTTTCTTTACTTAGTTCTTTAATTAACAAATTCTAAAACATTTGTTAAACAATTTAACTTAACAAAACCTACATTCAATCACAAAATTTTCCTAACATGTTAACTTGAAGATTTTAAATGGGCTTAGCCCATTATAAAACAACTCGAGTAGGTCTTCTAGTCATTCCCGATCCAAACACCTCCCTGCTTCGAGTTTAAACTAAATCTGACCCGTGTGATAAAGTTTTACAAAAATTTGTTTAAGTTTTTTTTTCTTTTCTTTAAATTATCACGATACAACACCAAACCACCCGAGTTCTCCCTCGAGTTTTTCACGCGATCCCCCTTGCTGTGCTTCGAGCTACCCCTCGTCTTCCCCAACTCATCTCACTAACACACGAACCATTATCGTGCACGTGCACGATCAACTTCGCCGACGTTGGTCGGTGCTGCGACCATCCCCGAGTCGCTTCCCTCCTCTCAAAACGATACGAACACCGCAAGCCTTGAATTAAACTCGAGAGCAAAATCGAGTCATCCTGTCCAAATGAACCCATCGCTACATCATCGGAAATCGATCTCGTGCCACCTCCTTTGGCCATCAGAGGCCATAAAATTTTGACTGGAGCTTCGTCTCGACCTAACGCCGCTATCCCCACCGGAATCTCAAAGTCCGATGGCCCATAGACGGAGCAGCGACCACGTTTTCCAAACTGTGCATTTTTCGAGTTTAAACCCTACTTCGATCTCGAACTCCCAATCCACGCAATGGATAATTTTTTTGATAATTTTCGTGGCAACCCTGATGTTTACACTAGCTTCAATACGAACTTCAACAATTTAAATTAAATCGATAACCAGAAATTTGCAAAAATGCAATCTTTGTTTATTTACAAACTGCTCTTTAAATATTAATCTAAAAATCTTGATTTTTGTTTTAAAAATCGTGAATTGTAGTATAGATTCAATGTATCATCTCGAATTAATATTTTTCAACAGTTTATTTTTGTCAAATATTGGTTGGATACCTGTAAACAATGTTTACAGTGATGATAATTATAGCCATGGTTTAAATCAACTTTTTAAAAAATCGTATTTTTTTTGTTTAACAACTTGTTTGTGGAGAATACAAGCTTACAAAATGATTTAAACAAAATAGTTTGAATGTTTGAACAAACAAAAAGAAAAAATGAAATCTGTAACAACTTTAGAAGGACACAGAGCATATTAGAATCTTATGCTAACTGAAGCATATACAAAACAGTTTATAGATGAAGTTTGGACTGTTTTTAAATGACTTAAACTCTTTTAAAAATTATGTTTACTCACCATTATCAAAATGAAGACAGAGCACTTTAGAGCTTGAATCTGGAATTTGTAAAACAGAGGTCTGGAATGTTGAAAACTGGAAATAGATAGATTTAGTTGCTTTGATTTTTTTCTCTTTTTTTTTGATCTCTTTTCAGTTTCGAATGAATTGAGAGGAGAAGGCTGGTATAAAGGAGATGTGTACTGGGGTTACAATGTTGTGTACAGGTGATGTATGGTTTGTTTATTCAAGAAGCATGGCTGAGATGTTTTGTATTAAATGCTGGAAGTATGTTGCATTGATTCCCTTAGTCCTTTACTTTCGGCTGGGATGATGTATTTTATACTTGGGAAGATGTGTATTTAAAGCAAGAGTCCTTTCTTGTTACAATTATACTTTGTTGCTTGTTGACAGTGCATATTTATTTTGCTTTGTTTTTAGCACTTTCATTTTTATTTCTAAATTTAATACAAATGGTTTTCACATTAATTTGGTAATATAAATGAATCTCTAGATTTAGTTTATGCTATTAAATTTTATCCAACGTTTTTATTTTATACTTTATATCTCATAAAATTTGTATCTTTATTTTCAAACCATTTATTTACGATATTATTTCAAATCCAATATATACATATACATATATATACAATATTTAAATTTAAATGATTTAATATAAAATTTATTTGAACTTAGGGAAACTCGCATCATTGTAAAATTAATTTTACAAATTTTTTTCTCAAAAATTCATTTAATTATTAATTTAAATAAATTAAAATCTAGGGTCGTTACAGGGAGGGACGGCCTGATCTGGTTGTCTTGGTTTGCACGGCCAAGATGAAATGGAGGTTAAAAAAATATAAAAATAAAAAATAAAATAGAAATTGATTTATATAAATTCGTGTAATCTTTAAACCATGATAACTTTTTCATACGAGGTCAAAAATGCACGAAACAAATTGCATTGGCTTCATTTTGACGAGCACTAGGCAATGGAGCTAGTTTGGAGTCGTTTGGAGCTAGTGAAATTTTTGGGTAAAATTAAACGTCTGTTTAATTTTATCCGAAATAAAATGCTGCAACCGTTTTAAAATCAAAGGTGAGAACTTCTCACTCAATCGAATGTTTTGTTTCGATTTAAATTTTAAATAGTTAGATTTAAAATTGTTGATAGTGTTGATTGTGATGATTGGATGATAAATTGTTATCTATTGTGTTAAATAGACCCTATACGCCGTATATTAAGCGGAGGTTATTTATTAAAAACATATACCGCGATAATTTCACATTGAAGTGGAATTGGTATTATATATGTATATAGCAATATATATATATATATATATATATATTGGAATATGTATATATTGGAGTTGATTTCCCGCATTATATAGCAGATGAGACCCTATTGCGCTGCATAATAGCGGATAATATTTATAAATCCCATATACCACGATAATTTCACATTGACGTGAAATTGGTATTGTGCTAACATCTGTGGATGTAGGGAAACAGGTTGGAGGGATCCAACTGGATTCCTCAAACATTTGAATTTATTTCATATGTTGTGTGTTGTTTATATATAATCGCCGTATGACTATAATTGTGAAATTGAAATTGTAAAAGGCTGTAATTTAGTCGAATATATTTTTGGTATCAATGGGTACCAGAAATATTTAAAAATTGAATTTTTGAAAATATAAGTTGAAAATTTATCGAAAAATTTATTTTTGATAATTGGATAAATTTAAAAGGAGTTTTAAAAGATAAAAATATTATTTCTGAGCCGTATTGAATTTAATTTCAAATTTGGGAAAAAGAGCTTAATAAATGGATTTTGTATTTTTAAATAGATTTGAATAGCTAAAGGAATTTATTTTAAAAGGAAATAATTTTGGAAATGTTTAGAAATTTATTTGATTTTAATTAATCAGATAATCGAATTAATCCTATCTATGGTTGTTTGGATTATATTGGATGTTGAATTGTTTAACATTTTTGATGTGTGATGCTTTGTGATATATTTGATTTGTGTGTGATTTGTGATCTATTTATCTGTGATAGATATATCTGTGATCTGTGAATGAAGATAAGCGTTATAGTTTATACCGCTTATCAATTATATTGTTATATTTGATCTGTGATGATTGAATGTTGTTGCACTATTGTGTTAAACCCTTGGACTACACAATACACACACAAAAGTAGATTTCACGTGGAAATCGGTTAAGTCGCAGATTTTTATCAATTTTGGAAAATTGTGTTTTTGAATCCAAAATTGTTTTGAAATTGGAATTGAAAGTTTTGAAAGCGAGTTTCAAAATAAAAGTTATTTTAAATAACTTAATAGAATTGGAATTTAAATCATTTGATTTAAGTTTGAATTCAATATTTTGAAATTGAATTCAATGAATTGGGAATTTTGGTTTAAAAGATTTTATAAGTGTAAAAGGTGTTTTTATAGTTTTTAACCAATTAAAATACAGTCTTGGGGAAATTTGAATTTATATTCAAGTTTATACTTGAATGGCTTTAACCTGTGTAAATGTAATTAGTTTTTCTCAAAAATGAAAACTATCTGTTTCCAAATAATAATAGCTTTTATAAAGTGAAAAGATTTCCAATTTTGTATTGAAAACAATTCAAGTTGAAATGAAATTGTAAATAGTTTGGAAAACTATGAATTAACCTTTGTAACGATAATTAAACTTTATTTTGAAATAAAGGAGTATTTCAAAAGGTGTATCTTTTATATTATAAAAGACTTGAATTGTGAATAGTTTTGAAAGCTATAAATTAAATCTTAACTTTAAGATTTAATGGGTTAATTCAATGAAAATGGAAATTGATTTGGAAATCTGTAAATGAAACTTTGTGAAGTAAATCTTTTTGTTTAAAGATTTAAAATGGTAATTTGTTTAAACTATTTGAAACAAAGGATTTGGGTAATAAGTTGTGACTTAATTGAAATCCTATATCCATATGCTTTGAATATTTGTGCTCACTATTCGGGTTAGCCGGGAAAAGACCTTTGTGTCATATAACCCATTCCGAATTTGTGATACGACGATATGGATCGTATTAAAGACCGGTGGTGAAGACCGGGTATTTGTGAAAATGATAGGATGACCTATCGATTGTCTCTGCACCGTTAGCTACGGTATAGAGATTTCCTTTGTGATGGGAAGTTTTATCGGGATTGTGAATACCCGGATTGCAAGGGCTTCTTTTGGAAGTGCCTTCGGTTCTGTTCGAACCCAGAACAGACTTGTATGGTTACATGTATGACATTACATTTTGAGATGTAAAGCTGATTTCTTTCAAATACATTTCTGTTGGTGGCGGAGAATATATTCTCTTAGCTTAACACCCTTCTCTAAGACGTACGAACTCAGAGGTTATCTAGTTGAAATTTACCAGCGATATATTCCCAATTTGGTAATGTGGCATGCTGAGTGTTGCTGTGTGATGATCATTTATTGATCATTTGTGATCAAAGCGTGGCTTTGTGAAAAAGCGTAGCTTTGTGGACGAGACTTCGTCAGAGCCTCACAACCCGGAAATGGTCGAAACAGGAATGTTGCGGCAAGGTTATGAGGGTCGCGCCCTTTAGGGTATGTCATTTCCTTTTGGAAAGGGGTGGTATCATGGTATGGAGCCCAGATACATACTCATGTGGACACACCTTATTTATTATGTGTGATGTTGGTTACCGAGCGCTCGGATAAAGGTCCCAAAGGATGGGGGAATGGCATATTCGTGAGTTACCTAGTTACAGGGGTAACCCGGCCTTGTTGGCAGAGAGCAGTTTGTCTCTCAGAGCGTCCAGCCAGAGGCGTTTCCTACGTGGCATAGGAAGTTCCTTAGCCTGACCATTTGTTGGAAAATCCAAAGAAACAATAGGAACCTTGTACGGTTTTAGTTGTATTACCTGCTATGGAATGTGGCGGTAACCTGCTATTGAACATAGTAGCTATAGTAGGCATAAAATAATGGTTGTATGTTGGCTAAGATTAATATTATACTTTCGAAATGATTTCCTACACCATGCAATAATAATAATAATCCAATGATTTGCGTAGTAAGCATGTTTGGCTATCATAAGAAGAAATCTCCTCCAATTTTGCGTTTGCATTGTGTGTGTGGCAGGAGGTCTTATGGTAGTTTCATTTTCCAAAAGCATTGCAGATATTTTCTACTTGCTTTATTGTTGTTGTTGTTTTAAAAATAAACTGTTTTAAGTTCTCATACCAGTCACCATGACTGACCTGGAGTTTATTGTTTCCTTCCTAAACTCTGGGTGCCCACCAATTTCCACACGGGCAGTCTAGAGTCAGGTTATCAGGTCATTCTGGATTCAGGAGATCATGTGGAGTTCATTGGCGAGCTGGATAACGAGACGTACCACTTGTATATGATATTATTTATTCCGCTGTATATTCTGTATGAGGACAAGTTTATATAACTGTCCAGTGTTGTATTGTTGTTGTTAACTCTGATGATGATGTAATGTATAAAATGATATAGTTCTTTGATTTAAAGATTATTCATTTATCTATTATATGTTGTTCCGCTGCGAATGTGAGATTCTGATATTGTTCTGTTTCTGTGTTTTCTGTTATTTCTTCTTTCTTTTTCTTCTGTTTTCTTCTACCTCTTCTTTTTCTCCATAACAATTCGATTTTCCGGCATTCGATTGCTCGGTAGTTGATACGGTGGACGTATTAATGTCGATTTTCGAGCGACGAAAAATCGCGTCGTTACATTTGGTATCAGAGCATATGGTTAAGCGATAACCTTGGCTCTGTTGGGAATTACTCATTAGAGATAGAGTTAGTAGTACTCTAGAATGAGTGTGAGTGTAATAATAGATCAGAGCGCGTATTTGTTAGTGAATATGAAATTATTTTATATTGTGTTTACTTATCCGTTGAGCTGTTTATGAATTTTGGTCGGTATGTGGGACGCCATATTATCGGTAGGGATTTCTGAACACTTAAACGAGGCAAGACGACATAGTATCATTTTAAATTGGGTAAATGGAATAATTTTACCTCGATTATATTTTATATATAAAGAAAAAAAATTCAGAATTATGAAAATATATATAATTGAGTGTTGGATGTTGAAAATATAAATATATATAAGTTAATAAAAGTTGTTTGAAAAAGTTAAATAAAAACAACAATTGTAAAAGAATAAAGTGTATAAGCAAATGAATTATATGTATGGAATTATAATTAAAATGATGGCAAAATAATCTTATATATAAGAAGTGAAATTTTATAAGTAAAAGATTTGTAAATGTGATTTATAATCTAAAATAAAATTCCAGAGAAGTGTTTTTGAAAGGATTTGATATTTTGGAAAAATTGTTTTGGAGAGATGAAAGCTCTAAACTCTTTTCGGTCGCTGGAAAATAATTCCGATGATGATCACGACATCATTGGTGTTCATTTTCGGGTTTCCAAAAGAGAAATTGCTGCTAGATTATTTTAAATGAAAGTTGTTTGGAAAATTTGGATTTTGTTTTGGAAATTCAAAAGATAATTTGAATTGATTTCAAAAATGGTTTTTGAAAGGTTGAAAAGACTCTGGAAACCTATTTAAAATATTTATGGGAATGATAATGAGTTGATAACTTATACCATTTGAATTTTTGATAGAATAAATTTAACTTAAAGGATGGAGTTAAATTAAAGTAGGTATAAGTGAATCAATAAAATCCAAGTGGTAATTGTTAAATATAAGTATTTTGAACTTATAATATGAGATAATAAATTTGACTTTGGTAAAAGTTAAATAAAATTTGAATCTGAATTTGATTTATAAGTGGAAACTTAAGTTAATATGAACAAATGATGTTTGAAGTGGAAAATAACTTAAGTAATGTTGAATGAAGTTGATTTTGATATCAAAGTAAATTAATAAAGTGAATTTATTAAATGAATGTGAACTTGAGTTATATAAATAAAATTCAATTTTATTTGTTAAATGGATTGGCAATTGAATTAATAAATGGATTGAATGTTAATCAATCTGATGTAAGTAAATTGATATGGAATAATGAATGTAAGTGTTAATTCACTAAAGCTAATAAATTGGAATTTGAATAAATTGAATGGAAGTCAATTTAATATTACACCAATTGGAAAATTAAAAAGTGTTAAACCAAATTGAATGGAAGTAAAGTAAATTAAATTAATTGGGTTGTGTTGAATGACATTGGTTGTTATATGATTGTTGGTTGATTGTATGTAGTAAATTCATTAAGTGTTAATGAAATTGAATTGATAAAATTGAAAGCTATAGTAATTGAATTTAAATTGAAAATGAAGTAAATTTAAATAAAAGTTGATTTGAAATGAAAGTGAACCAACTTGAATGAAAATTAGTGAATGTAAATTAATTGAAAATGAATAATTGAATGTCATTGTATATAAATTGGTTGTAAACAATTACAAATAGTGTCGAAATTTTATAAGTTGCTTATAAACCTTGTTAGTATGCATTTCCCTTAATATGCATGTGTTGTAGTTGTTTAAAAGAGTAAAATTGTTAATAACTTTATATATATGTCACTTACATATTTAAACTGAGTAAGTACAGGTGTCGTGGCTGCCGTTCGGTTGATTTGGTTGCGCTAAAATGCTAAATAAATAACTGCTTTGCTTAAAAATGCTAAAAAGGTACGCCTACGCAATAAAATAGGAAATATGAACTGTTTTTCTGCTTTTCCGACCGTGTGGGTCGATGTATACATATTTATGTCTATTGTGATCCTACTACGATCGAACCGCGCAAAGGAGACGCTGGTGAATTTTTCTGAAAATTTAAGGTGTTAGAAAAATTTTGGAACATTTTTGTTAATGAAAAGTCAATTTCCGGATTGAAATGAAAACGTAGGAATTGAACTAGAAAATGGAAACTATTGTTTTGGTTGAAGTTAAAGGTTTTGGAAAAGGAGAATATAAGATTTTCACTAAGTGGATTTTTGAAAAGTTAATGGATTTAGGCATTTTTCTTACTTTGCAATTTCGAGGACGAAATTCTTTTAAGGGGGGAAGTTTGTAACGATCCAGAATTTCCGTCATTTGAAATTAGAATATTTAATTAATTTTAAATATTAATAAGTAAGATTTGGAAGTCGAATTTATTTAATTTCGATATAGTGATTTAATTGGACGATTAAATTATTAATTTAATACTTGAAATTGGGTAAATAATTGAAATCTGAATTAAATGAGATTAAAAATGATTTATAAATTTATATTAAATTATATTGGAGTTATAATGATGTTATAGAACTTTTAAAATCGAATTAAAGGTTAATTTGTGACAATTGAATATTTTAATATTTAATTGACGAGTAAAAATGACCATTTTTCAAACGGTCTCGGATTTTGATGAAACCAGTGTCATCAGATCCATAATGTGATATTATTGTAAGGTTTCAAATTTCGTGTCAATCGGATGTACGGTTTGTCCGGGGCAAGCCAAAACGCATCGAAATTTGTTTAATCGGTTTAATTTAAATTTGATCGTTTATTTCCGTAACTCTCACATACGACCGAATTAGCTCCCAAAACATGTTCCATTGCGTTCGGAACGTGGGGTAAACCTTAGAAACGCCAGCCGGCACGCTCGATTTGAAGTTCGGAAAAATTTCGATGAATAGTGATTTTCAGTAAATTTTCTATAAAAGGACCTAGCTCTTTTCTTTTTGCTCCAAAACCCTAACTCTAAAGCAGCAGCCGCCACCCTCTAGATTAATGGCCAAAAAATCACCAACCTTCTCCTCCAATTATCTCTCGATCCGTAAGCCATTAGCAAAAACTTCAAACTACAAAAATGTCAAGCACACCGAGATCTTTAAATCCAACGGTGGTGATCGTTTTTAAAGCCATGGATCCACGGCAATTTCCATTTAAAGTCGTCACGTTCGAGCTCAAAAGTGAAGGCCATCATGGGGCCGAGCTGCACTAGATTTGGTTCGAGCATAGAGCTCGAGTAGGCGCTTCAAACGGCGGAGGCCGATCATCTTCTCGACGTTTGTGGTGGTGGCAGCATAGAAGATTTGAACGTGGCCTATGGGTTATGTTCGTTCGTGAGATACTGGGAGCAAGAACGTGGGAGAAGAGATGGGGGGACGGACGGCCTGATCTGGTTGTCTTGGTTTGCACGGTCAAGATGAAATGGAGGTTAAAAAAAATATAAAAATAAAAAATAAAATAGAAATTGATTTATATAAATTCGTGTAATCTTTAAACCATGATAACTTTTTCATACGAGGTCAAAAATGCACGAAACAAATTGCGTTGGCTTCGTTTTGACGAGCACTACGCAATGGAGCTAGTTTGGAGTCGTTTGGAGCTAGTGAAATTTTTGGGTAAAATTAAACGTCTGTTTAATTTTATCCGAAATAAAACGCTGCAACCGTTTTAAAAGAGAAGGTGAGAACTTCTCACTCAATCGAATGTTTTGTTTCGATTTAAATTTTAAATAGTTAGATTTAAAATTGTTGATAGTGTTGATTGTGATGATTGGATGATAAATTGTTATCTATTGTGTTAAATAGACCCTATACGCCGTATATTAAGCGGAGGTTATTTATTAAAAACATATACCGCGATAATTTCACATTGAAGTGGAATTGGTATTATATATGTATATAGCAATCTATATATATATTGGAATATGTATATATTGGAGTTGATTTCCCGCATTATATAGCGGATGAGAACCTATTGCGCCGCATAATAGCGGATAATATTTATAAATCCCATATACCGTGATAATTTCACATTAACGTGAAATTGGTATTGTGCTAACATCTGTGGATGCAGGGAAACAGGTTGGAGGGATCCAACTGGATTCCTCAAACATTTGAATTTATTTCATATGTTGTGTCACTTGTGTGTTGTTTATTTATAATCGCCGTATGACTATAATTGTGAAATTGGAATAGTAAAAGGCTGTAATTTAGCCGAATATATTTTTGGTATCGATGGGTACCAGAAATATTTAAAAATTGAATTTTTGAAAATATAAGTTGAAAATTTATCAAAAAATTTATTTTTGATAATTGGATAAATTTAAAAGTTAAAAGTATTATTTTTGAGCCGTATTGAATTTAATTTCAAATTTGGGAAAAAGAGCTTAATAAATGGATTTTGTATTTTTAAATAGATTTGAATAGCTAAAGGAATTTATTTTAAAAGGAAATAATTTTGGAAATGTTTAGAAATTTATTTGATTTTAATTAATCAGATAATCGAATTAATCATATCTATGGATGTTTGGATTATATTGGATGTTGAATTGTTTGACATTTTTGATGTGTGATGCTTTGTGATATATTTGATTTGTGTGTGATTTGTGATCTATTTATCTGTGATAGATATATCTGTGATCTGTGAATGAAGATAAGCGTTATAGTTTATACCGCTTATCAATTATACTGTTATATTTGATCTGTGATGATTGAATGTTGTTGCACTATTGTGTTAAACCCTTGGACTACACAATACACACACAAAAGTGGATTTCACGTGGAAATCGGTTAAGTCACGGATTTTTATCAATTTTGGAAAATTTTGTTTTTGAATCCAAAATTGTTTTGAAATTGGAATTGAAAGTTTTGAAAGCGAGTTTCAAAATAAAAGTTATTTTAAATAACTTAATAGAATTGGAATTTAAATCATTTGATTTAAGTTTGAATTCAATATTTTGAAATTGAATTCAGTGAATTGGGAATTTTGGTTTAAAAGATTTTATAAGTATAAAAGGTGTTTTTATAGTTTTTAACCAATTAAAATACGGTCTTTGGGAAATTTGAATTTATATTCAAGTTTATACTTGAATGGCTTTAACCTGTGTAAATGTAACTAGTTTTTCTCAAAAATGAAAACTATCTGTTTCCAAATAATAATAGCTTTTATAAAATGAAAAGATTTCCAATTTTGCATTGAAAACAATTCAAGTTGAAATGAAATTGTAAATAGTTTGGAAAACTATGAATTAACCTTTGTAACGATAATTAAACTTTATTTTGAAATAAAGGAGTATTTCAAAAGGTGTATCTTTTATATTATAAAAGCTTGAATTGTGAATAGTTTTGAAAGCTATAAATTAAATCTTAACTTTAAGATTTAATGGGTTAATTCAATGAAAATGGAAATTGATTTGGAAATCTGTAAATGAAACTTTGTGAAGTAAATCTTTTTGTTTAAAGATTTAAAATGGTAATTTGTTTAAACTATTTGAAAGAAAGGATTTGGGTAATAAGTTGTGACTTAATTGAAATCCTATATCCATATGTTTTGAATATTTGTGCTCACTATTCGGGTTAGCCGGGAAAAGACCTTTGTGTCATATAACCCATTCCGAATTTGTGATACGACGATATGGATCGTATTGAAGACCGGTGGTGAAGACCGGGTATTTGTGAAAACGATAGGATGACCTATCAATTGTCTCTGCACCGTTAGCTACGGTATAGAGATTTCCTTTGTGATGGGAAGTTTTATCAGGATTGTGAATACCCGGATTGCAAGGGCTTCTTTTGGAAGTGCCTTCGGTTCTGTTCGAACACGGAACAAACTTGTATGGTTACATGTCTGACATTACATTTTGAGATGTAAAGCTGATTTCTTTTAAATACATTTCTGTTGGTGGCGGATAATTTATTCTCTTAGCTTAACACCCTTCTCTGAAACGTACGAGCTCAGAGGTTATGTAGTTGAAATTTACCAGCGATATATTCCCAATTTGGTAATGTGGCATGCTGAGTGTTGCTGTGTGATGATCATTTATTGATCATTTGTGATCAAAGCGTGGCCTTGTGAAAATGCGTAGCTTTGTGGACGAGACTTCGTCAGAGCCTCACAACCCGGAAATGGTCAAAACAGGAATGTTACGGCAAGGTTATGAGGGTCGCGCCCTTTAGGGTATGTCATTTCCTTTTGGAAAAGGGTGGTATCATGGTATGGAGCCCAGATACTTACTCATGTGGACACACCTTATTTATTATGTGTGATGTTGGTTACCGAGCGCTCGGATAAAGGTCCCAAAGAACCGGGGAATGGCATATTCGTGAGTTACCTAGTTACAGGGGTAACCCGGCCTTGTTGGCAGAGAGCAGTTTGTCTCTCAAAGCGTCCAACCAAAGGCGTTTCCTACGTGGCATAGAAAGTTCCTTAGCCTGACCATTTGTTGGAAAATCCAAAGAAACAATAGGAACCTTGTACGGTTTTAGTTGTATTACCTACTATGGAATGTGGCGGTAACCTGCTATTGAACATAGTAGCTATAGTAGGCATACAATAATGGTTGTATGTTGGCTAAGATTAATATTATACTTTCGAAATGATTTCCTACACTATGCAATAATAATAATAATCCAATGATTTGCGTAGTAAGCATGTTTGGCTATCATAAGAAGAAATCTCCTCCAATTCTGCGTTTGCATTGTGTGTGTGGCGGGAGGTCTTATGGTAGTTTCATTTTCCAAAAGCATTGCGGATATTTTCTACTTGCTTTATTGTTGTTGTTGTTTTAAAAATAAACTGTTTTAAGTTCTCATACCAGTCACCATGACTGACCTAGAGTTTATTGTTTCCTTCCTAAACTCTGGGTGCCCACCAATTTCCACACGGGCAGTCTAGAGTTAGGTTATCAGGTCATTCTGGATTCAGGAGATGATGTGGAGTTCATTGGCAAGCTGGATGACGAGACGTACCACTTGTATATGATATTATTTATTCCGCTGTGTATTCTGTATGAGGATAAGTTTATATAACTGTCCAGTGTTGTATTGTTGTTGTAAACTCTGATGATGATGTAATGTATAAAATGATATAGTTCTTTGATTTAAAGATTATTCATTTATCTATTATATGTTGTTCCGCTGCGAATGTGAGATTCTGATATTGTTCTGTTTCTGTGTTTTCTGTTATTTCTTCTTTCTTTTTCTTCTGTTTTCTTCTACCTCTTCTTTTTCTTTATAACAATTCGGTTTTCCAGCATTCGATTGCTCGGCAGTTGATACGGTGGACGTATTAATGTCGATTTTTGAGCGACGAAAAATCGCGTCGTTACAGTTAGTCTTGTCAATATGCAAAGCATCATCGTGCTAGTTTATATCCTAGAGTTAATAAAAGATCTAGTTCAATTTTTGAAGTTGTACATTCTGATATTTGTGGTCCGTCAGCAGTTATGTCTAAGCAAGGGTATAGATATTTTGTTACATTTGTTGATGATTACTCACGTGTAACTTGGTTGTTTTTAATGAAGAATAGATCAGAGTTGTTTTCTATATTTTGTACTTTCTATGCTGAAATACAGAATCAATTTAATACATCAATCAAAATCTTGAGGAGTGACAATGAAAAGGAATATACAAGCAATCAGTTTAATTCATACATGGCACAGCATGGCATCATTCACAAAACCTCATGTGTAGACACAGCAGCACAAAATGGGGTAGCTGAGAGAAAAAATAGACACTTGTTGGAAACTGCTAAAGCTCTTCTTTTTCAAATGAATGTTCCAAAAAGCTTCTGGGCAGAGGCAGTAAGTACTTCATGTTTTTTGATTAATAGAATGCCCTCAACTGTCTTGGATTATGAAATACCTTATCAAGTTCTATGTCCAAATAAGCTAATTTATCCAGTGAAACCGAGGATCTTTGGATGTACTTGTTTTGTTAGAGATGTCAATCCACAATTAACAAAATTAGATCCAAAGTCATTGAAATGTATATTTGTTGGTTGTTCAAGACTTCAAAAGGATATAAGTGTTTTTGTCCCAGTCTTCACAAGTATATTGTATCAATTGATGTAACTTTAATGAAAATGAACCTTTCTATTCATCATCAGTAATTTCCCCAATTCAAGAGACCCATGATGAACAGTTAATAGAAGAAGATGATGAATTTCTGGTATATCCTAATTTATTCACATAGTATAGTAATCACGATGGAAATGAGGAGTTGAATACTAACACTCCATCTTTACCTGTTTCTGATCCAGAAGATACACATGTACCAGTATCAAGTCTTGATTTACCTATTGCATTGCGTAAAGGAAAAAGGAAATGTACTTACCCTATTTCATCTGTTGTAACATACAATAACATATCCCCAAAATCTTATGCCTACATCTCTACACTGGATTCCATTTCCATTCCAAAGACAGTTGAAGAAGCCTTATCAAAGAAAGGATGGTGTGATGCTATGCTAAAGGAAATAAGTGCATTGGATCAGAATGATACATGGAATTTAGTTCAGTTACCAGAGAATAAAAAGGCAATAGGCTGCAAATGGGTATTTTCAGTAAAAATGAACTCAGATGAGTCTCTTGAAAGACTGAAAGCACGTTTGGTTGCAAAAGGGTATGCTCAAACATATGGAATTGACTATTCTGAAACATTCTCACCAGTAGCTAAGATGACTTCAATAAGAGTGTTCATATCCTTGGCAACACAACATAACTGGAGATTACATCAACTGGATATCAAAAATGCATTTCTTCATGGGGATCTAGCTGAGGAGGTGTATATGGAGCAACCACCTGGGTTTGTTGCTCAGGGGGAGCATGGAAAGGTATGCAAATTGAAGAAGAGTTTATATGGTCTGAAGCAAAGCCCGAGAGCATGGTTTGGTAAATTCAGTCAGGCAATTGACAAATTTGGTTTGTCACAGAGCAATGCTGATCATTCAGTCTTTTACAGGAATGTGAAAGGTACACTAATTTTGTTAATAGTATATGTAGATGATATTATTATCACTGGTAATGATGAAAAAGGAATTTCTGCTCTCAAAGCATTTATTCATTCATAGTTTCATACAAAAGAATTGGGGGAGTTGAAATATTTTTTAGGCATTGAGGTTCTTAGGAGTAATGATAGAATATGCTTGTCACAAAGGAAATATGTTCTTGATCTGTTGAAAGAAACAGGAAAATTGGGTGCTAAGCCTTGTAATACACCCATGTTAGTTAATACATCTTTTACAAAAGAAGGAGAATTATTTGAAGATCCTGAGAAATACAGAAGACTAGTGGGTAAGATAAATTATTTGGTTGCAACAAGACCTGATATTGCTTATTCAGTCAGTATGGTTAGTCAATTTATGGGTTCACCTACTGTTGATCACTGGAATGCATTAAATCAAATATTATGCTACTTGAAGGGTACTATTGGACAATGTATAGTATACACAAACCAGGGACATAGCAGAATTGAGGCATTTGCAAATGCTGATTGGGCTGGTTCAAAATTAGATAGAAGATCTATTTCAGGTTTTTGTGTGTTGATTGGTGGCAATCTGGTCTCATGGAAAAGCAAGAAACAAAGTGTGGTATCTCGATCAAGTGCTGAGTTAGAGTATAGGGCAATGGCCAACACAGTTTGTGAATTAATGTGGATTAAGCATTTTATAAATGAAATAGGATTGCAGTGTGATATGCCAATGAGATTATGGTGTGATAATCAGGCAGCTCTTCATATAGCACCTAATCCGGTCTTCCATGAAAGAACAAAACACATTGAAGTGGATTGCCATTTCATTAGAGAGAAAATACAACAGGGACTTGTTTGTACCAGTTATGTGAAGTCAGAGGAGCAGGTGGATGATCTTTTCACCAAACCTTTGCATGGAAATAGGATCAATTTCTTATGCAGCAAGTTGGGCATGAGTAATTTGTATGCTCCAACTTGAGGGGGAGTGTTGTGAGTATTGTGTAGATAGTTTATATTTCAGTTCATGTATTTGTATGTACATATTATTTCGATTGGACTTGTTGCTTTCTTTTGTTTTCTATATTTTGTTTGGGCCTTTTTCTCTTGGCCTGGTTGCCTTGTATAAAAGGAGATAGTGGGTTGAATAATATGAAGTGCTTTTCCCTCTTTTATATTTTCGTGTATTCATTTGTATTAACAAAATCAAACGTTATACTATTTAAAGAAATAGTACAATGTAGAAACGAAAATGATATATATATAAATATATAAATCAACTAGAAATCTAACCGGTTGAAGAAGGAAATTTCGTCTGAGGCTTGTCGTAACAATTTCCTTAAGACTTTATTCAAAGTCTCCCAAGACACAATAGACGTAAGCTGCTCAAGACCGCGATGTGTATGATCTTCTGCGTGATAGGACTGATTATGATTTTAATAAATGAAGATAAAGAAGAGATAACTTGGTTTTATAAATAAGGAGGAAACTTGATCACTTTCTTCACTTAATTTTAAAACCAAGTTATCTCTTCTTTATCTTCATTTATTAAAATCATAATCAGTCCTATCATGTAGAAGATCATACACATCACGATCTCGAGCAGCTTACGTTTGTTGTATCTTGGGAGACTTTGAATAAAGTCTTAAGGAAATTGTTACGACAAGCCTCAAATGAAATTTCCTTCTTCAACCGATTAGATTTCTAGTTGATTTATATATATATATATATATATATCATTTTCGTTTCTACGTTGTACTATTTCTTTAAATAGTATAACGTTTGATTTATCGCTATAGTTATTATTACTATAGTTATTAGTTTGTTGTTGTAATTAATTACAACATACTTATTGTTAAAAATAGCTAATACAGAATTCCAAAGTAGTGGAAATCTGATTTGTAAACTTGTGAGATGAGTTTATTATTGATTAGTCTCTGTTTTGGTATACTAGACGTATAACATAAAATATATCATATCAATGGAAAAGAAATCCTGTTTAGAAAACTGGTAGTGTAGCACTCCCTTGAACCCAAGTTTAGTATCTGAATCAACAAACAGCGTAAAATTCATAAATTTTGTTTTATATATGAAATTTCATAAAAAGGGGGCTTTATAAAAGATTCCTTCTTGAAACAAGTTGGCTATATACTAGTTATTGCAGTATCAGCGTCCAAATATTTGAGCATCATTCTTCTTTCGATCGAATAATGAGAGGGCATGACTCCAATGAACTTGTAACCTTTTTTTCCAAACCAATGTAAGCCAAAGCAATTCCAAGATTTCCACTAGTTGGTTCTAATAGAGTGGTAACACTCGGTTTTATTAAACCCTTCCCTTCAGCCTCTTCTGTCATTCTACAAAAGCAAATGTGTACTTTCTCTTCTTTTTTTTTAAAGTATAATAACAAATGGAGAAAAAATGCCTTTCTCCGGTGGCACATACAAAAACGGCGAAGCATATGAGGGACATATGCCTCCCAGACGCAAAGATAAAAGACTAATAGTGGAGCAGAAAAAATAAAAGCGGCCACAACAGCCAGAAACAGAAATACAGAGATACAGAAATAGTAACAAAAACCACCAACAGTCACCACCCCGCCTTTACCCGAAGCTAAAGGCCAGACCACCTAGCCAAACCACAAAGAAAGCAAATCGAGCTGCGGCATAAGCAGCCAGACCATAGAAAGCCAGAAGCAGCCAAACGACTGATATGAAGAGTCAACCTAAACAACACAGTCCCAACCAAAGAGACAGGAGAACAGAAACAACAGCCATCCATAACAGCATAGCAGCCACACAAACACCACCACAAAAACCAGGACACTGAAATACCAGGTTTTGCCAACCGTAGCCCTCACCGGACCCATAGCGAAACCAAAGATACCTGGAAAAGGAAAACTAGCAACCACATTAAACAAAAGGGGGGGAGGGGAAAGTGAGCGCAGGATGATGGCCTGCGAAAGCACGACAAGATTCAACCAATTCCCAGTCTACCGGAAGACAGAGCACATGAAATAGAGAGGAGACCAACAAGCTGCTCAGCACGGAGACTCAACGGACCCCTGAAAGGTCTACCACGGAACGCAAGGAAAACATCATTCCTCACATGCCGAATAATGGATGTAGGATCCATAGGCGAGCTCTCGAAGGTTGCCTTGTTCCGTGCGCACCATATGTGCCAGCAGATGAGGCACGGAATCAAACGGAACACGATAGAGCAAAGAGATTTCCCAGAGTTCCCAGCCCACCAGTTACTCTGGAGATCAAAAGGAGATCTGGCAATACGACGAACACCAACAAGGTTGCCGATGTAATTCCAGCAGGATCTGGCCGAAAAACCATCAAAAAACAAATGGTTCAAGGATTCCGATTCCCCGTTGCCACAGCATCTACAACGGGACACGAAAGGGATGCCGATCTTTTGGAAATTCTCGTCAAGTGGCAGTCCATCATGCAGAATACGCCACATCAGAATAGAGACCTTGGGTGGGATATGCGAATCCCAAATGTACGAAAACACAGGGCGAATGGGGTTAGAGATCCTACGCGATGACCAAGCTTTCGTAATGGAGAATGAAGCGCCATCCCGTAGAACCACCATGAGAGTCAGAAAATGGCTTAACCGATTGCATGTGCTTTCAGGTCTCACTAGCATAGGATGGAGAACCTGAGAAATTAGAACCTGCAAGCCTACGGTACTTAGCATGAAGGAAAGAGGCCCATAAAGAGTTGTTAGCTCCAAACCAATACCATAATTTACAGGCAAAAGCAGCATAGAGGTCCTTAGGATTACGCAGACCCAAACCACCTTCGATTTTTGGATGACATACCGCGTCCCACGACACCCAGTGGTGCCGACGAGCGTAATTCTTGTTGCCCCAGAAGAAAGACGAAGCCAACGACCGATACGACCGGAAGAAGGAAGAGGTCGGTGTCATAGCCGCGAATATATGCAAACCCATCGAATCTAAAACAGATTTGATAAGGACAAGTCTACCAGCCTGAGAAAGAAGAGACGCATTCCAGCGTAAGATCTTACCCCTCACCTTATCAGCCAAGGGGTCGAAGAAAGCATTGAGTTTTCTACCTCGGTACAGGACAATACCCAAATAAGGTAGAAGGAGGGTTGTTTCCGAGAAACCCGAAAAAGTCACGATCCAGGTAGCACGAGATGGAGACAAGTCCTTCGCATGGACGAAGCAACTTTTAGAAGGGTTAACGAGTTGGCCCGAGGACCTTAAAGCAACAAACTTATGTTGCTTAAGACTAGGAATTTTCTGAGTTAAACAACTTAACCATCGGACCATGTTAACTAAACTATGAGTCATAGGTAGGTGCATATGTAAAACCTGTATTTTTATAAGAATTCATGTAGCTCAACATAAATATATTACATAGTTAGCTTTTAATAACTTTACGACCATTCGTAGGAGTACAATGATAGAAAAATCATAATGAATTGTGTTCACCTGATAGCGCTACGATCTTTAACAGAATTAGAAGGCTGGTATGACTCCAGCTTTTCAACGACTTTTAAACAAGATTTCCAGATTCACGTATTAAAATTTACTTTGTACAAACAAATTTGAGTTCTGATTCGATCTCAATAGAGGCTTCAGATAGTCACCCTCTGAACCACTACTCAGCCAGTACTCAATTTAGTAATAGTTATTGACTTTAATGAACACTAATTTAGTGCCAGTATAAAGATACTTGAGTGAAAAAATATCATATAAGGATACCTGAATGAAAAAGTATTATATTAAACTTAATTTGGTATTCACAAATATATAATGTCAGGCTAAGTACTAAGCAGAGTACATAGAAAATATATAACTGATTTGGCAGTAGACGGGATACTAAACAAATACAATATTGTATCCCAAATTTGCAAGGGAGTAATGTAAATAAGCAGCACCACTTGGTATATGTAACTGCTTATACTATGAACTGTAAAAAATTCTTAAAACTTTTAACAAAAAAATTGAAATATACTTATGGACAAATTGGCAAATGAGTATATTGAGCAAGAACGAAGAAAGAAAAACCATGTTTTAGAAAAAGATATTGGTTTTTTATCCCAGGCAAAAAACAAATCAAAATTAAACCTTAACATACCGCTTACTTCATTACTCATTCTTTCACTTTAGAAGACAGAGATTTGTAGTAACTGATACGATAAATATTATGAAAAAAATTAGCACTGCGACCAAACCTGAAACAAGAAGGAAATGATATATTGAATGAAAACATACAGGTGTACAGATAAAATATATTTGTTTACATGTTGACAATGAATTAAAGGACAGACAACTAATTTCCCCAGTAACCAACTAAAACTGCATTCAGCAAACAATTAGATACGAGTTGCTTACAAACTATATACCAAGCGTCGTGACAATAAACAGTAACTGAAATCCTTATGACTGCCATTTAACATAAATTTCAACAGAATTACATTACTTTACAAGTACCAAATTTAATTGTGAAACAACACAATGTGAATTCAGTTCTTTTCTTTTCTTTCTTCTTCTAAGCTTGACATGTATTTAGACAGACTCCAGCAATGTTCATCATCTGTCAATATTGCATGTACAATCTTTGCTCTTGTGGATAATATTTCCTTCTTTTCAAGTTTTATTGGTTTTCTGGTTTTGTTCAATGAAATGATGAATATCAATACAAATATTCCACAGTCAAGCCTGTTGAAACCAAAATGTAATGTTAGTATCAGTTTACATAAGTTGTATTATCAAATTTATAATTAATACAAAACATTGAATTTCAGAGATAATGGTACAAGCATATAGTATGCTTTGAATTAAAATATTTAACAGTTTTACTAGCACACTTAGTATCAATTTCTGTATGAATTTTTGTGTTTGTAGTTATTACTTTAAGATATATTTGCTAAATTTTTTGTTTTATTTTTTATTATGTAGGTATCAGTTTTGTTTCTGTAGGTATCAGTTTCTTTTATGTAGGTATCAGTTTTGTTTCTGTAGGTATCGGTTTCTTTTATGTAGGTATCAATTTTCTTTCTATAGTAACTCTTTATTCTGAACTAAATGTTTATGAGTGAGAGATAATATTTTTCAATAATTTTGTTATGATTCAAATTGTGTTGGTATAAAGCATCCAAATTATGTTGATGCTTTTTACATTCTTTCATCAGAATTTTCTCTTCATGAAAAACTCTAAAGAAATTGTAGAAAGGAGTGTTCTTCAATATGTCCATCTGCGTTTTGGATAGAGCATTTTTTTGTTTTATCATTTTCACCATTTTGAATACTGCTTGCAATCCACATCTATAAGTAGTTTCATGCTTTTTGTCTTCAGATTTTGATACTTTCTGCAGATCTGTTTGTGATCTGGTTTTAATGCATTTTGGATGTGGATTAACAAAATCATCATCATCCTATTATTTCAAAATAAAGACTATAAGTAATTTGTGAAACAAATTATGTTGAAACATAACAATAGGTTGGGTATTAGCTGCAGTGAAATATTTTCAGTGAAATATATAACGATTTAAGTTTGCAGTAACTAGGTATCAGTTTGCAGTAACTAGGTATCAGTTTGTACTAAGTAGATATCATTTTTCTGTAAGTAGGTATCATTTTTTTCAAGTAGGTATCTTTTTTTGTAAGTAGGTATCAATTTTTTGTAAGTATCAGATTGCAACTAAATGATATTGACTACTATTTTACCAAACGATTTACACTAAATGATACTGACTATTATTTGTTGTAAGTAGGTATCAGTTTGTTGTAATTATCGGTCTTTTCTTTTACCAAATGATTTACAGGTATTATTTTTGCAATATCTATTATATTATAAAGTACTAGTGCTTTTAATTTTATCGAATTTAGTTGTTCTTCTTCTGACTCTTCATCTGCAACTTTTTTGCCTTCTTCTTTCTGAGATTTTTCCTGTTTAACATTTTTTATAATATTAGAATACATTTAACAATATGAAATTGTTAGTATTAGTTTCATAATTTTGTAATTTCAGTTAGCTCAGTTTCTGTTTAAATTTTCTTTTGAATCTTTTTTTCATTTCTTCGTTTTGTTCTTTGTTCTCTTTTTTGCATATTTTCTTCAACTATTTTCTATGTAACTATTTGTTGTTGCATGTTCTCTTCTTTATTCTGTGCAAAAAAATTCAATGTTACTATAATAAAATTATACAAACTTTGTTATACTTGATTTTATAGTATCAATAACATTCTCTGGTATACTTTCTCTTATTTCTGGTCTGCTTTCAATTGCCGTATTTTTTAATGTTTTCTTTTTGTTCTATTTTCTCTATTTTGCTTTTCCACTTCTACTAATGTAGGTTTTTTAAGTTTTAACTTGTTGCTTTTTTCCTTTATTGTCTTTCCTGTCATTTCCACTAGAGGTAGGTTTTCCTCTTCTATCATTGCGTTTTCTTCTTGAATATCTGCTGTTGAAAGTGATTCGACATTTCGATTTTCACTTTGTTTCTTCACTTCCGACGTGGTTAGGATTTCATCGACTGTCGATTGTTGTGCTCGTTGTTCATCGACTGTCGATTTTTGAGGTTCTGTTGGAGATGTAGATTTGTTTCTGGTTTGCCGTGCCATTTTTTCTTTCGAGCAAAACTTTCGTTAAATTCTGAGTGAAAGGAAGGAGGAGGAAGATGAACGAAATACTTTATTTTGTTTGAAATTGTATCTGGACTTTGTTCTTACGATAAAAAATTTATGCGTGTGTCCTTGTGAGTAATTATTTACTTTAATTTGTCCTTTAAAATTTTTTTCTCTATATTTTTTTACCAAAAGAACCTCTCATTTTGCAAAACTAAAACAATAAAACAAACACACTTAAAAGTTCAAATTGTAAATCATGTTAGAAGCCAAAAATACCTAGAGCAGTCCAAAATATAGAAAAGCAAGCCTATACCTAACAATCCATGGAAGATCAATTTTAAGAGTGTAGTGCTGTTGAGATGTAGCGAGCGTTGCTGCAAAAAAAACACAAGTTTGTAACAAACATACATAATTCACTAATAGACAGTCAATACTCTGATTGCAAAAATGATCCTTGTAGACAGAGGACCACAAGTTCATAGAACCAGACCAATAGTCTATTAGTCCAAAATGTAATTTAGGGTTGTAAGAATGCTAATGCAATAATTGAGAAAATATCTAGCATAAGATGAAAGTGTTACTGTATTTGTACTTTAATAAGTTAAAAAAAAAAGAAATTGAAATGAAGTTAGCTTATTTTATAGATGTAAACATAAAGACCAAAGTATATCATTATACATGCTCATTATATGAGATAAGACACATTTAATTATTTTAGTAGCATAGGAGTTTATTTTGTCACAGAAACTAAATAAATCCAAATCATTTCATTGTGTTTACTTCATAGAAATCAAGCCACCAAACTTCCATACTTTTTCAACTGAATATGCATGATTAAATTCAATAATCATTGTTTGAAACTGACTTTGCATTGAAACAGGGTTTGCATTGCACACTGAGGTTGCACTCAGTTTGCATTGCAAACACCGCGCAAACCACAAACTAAGTGACTCAATTTTCAGTTTGCAAACTCAGTACTACAAACTCACTTTGCAATTCAAACTGAGTGCAAACTCACTCAGTTTGCATCGCATACACTCTGGGTGAGTTTGCATTATTCAAACTCAGTTTGCATTGCAAACTGAGTGAGTTTATACTCCATTTGCATTGCAAACTGAGTGCAACCAAGTGCAAAAATAGTATTTGAACCATGCAATCATAATATAGTAAAAGACAACTACAAAATGCAACCATGCAATCTGAAAGAAAACTATATTTGAACCAGTACTTTAAAGGCTATCAAATTAATATAGCAAGCAACCATCAAATAATGTGCAACATTGTTGTATGTTTATAATCTTATGTCGGTACAAATTTAAGTATTTTAAAGTTCACATAAGAATAATATTGAATACACTGATACACACATGGTTTGTCAATATTTACCAATGAATTCCTTTAGTTTCTAAAGAGGAATACATTGTTATAAATTTTATAAGTCCACTAATTTTAACCATGAGGTATGAAATCCATTTACATATGAAAAGAGACTGAGTTTAAACAAAAATAAAATCAAATGTTGGAAATTTTCAAAATTAGTTTTGGGTTTGGGTTTGTTTTTGAAGAGGGAAGAAGTGGGAAGTAGATGGCAGAAGAGTGGTGGAATGTATAGTCCCACATCTAGAAAAATAAGGAATAGTTAAATATAGGATTCTCTAAGGAATGTTGGGCCCTTTGGACATCCAAAGCTTTGCTTTGATGTGAGGAGGAAAGTTATGCATCACCACCACACGCGCGCCGTCCTACCGATTGGGTCTAAAATGACGAATTAATTTATGTTAACAGACCGGATCCAGAATTTGAACGGATAAGTTTGGCGGGTCATTTGAATGAAGGGACGTAACCGTTTAGTAACTGTTACGAATAGGCGCGACTGTTTGTAACGGTTTCGAACTGTTGGAAAGGATGCGATGCTTGACGAATAGACACTTCTTCACTACTATAAATAGTGGCGCCCAGGAACCATCAAGAATAACAGTGTCTTTTCTTTGTAGTTTCTTCTTCTTCCTCCAGATCTGCGACGCCCAGAAAATGTTGCAGAACACTGCTTTTTCACCACAGTTTGCGATGCCTGTAAGGTGTTGCAAACACAGAAACGTTGTAGATCAGTTCTCTTCTTCTTCTTCATTCTATTCTCTACTAAATTGCATCATCATATATCAAATTTAAGTGTTCTTGGTCGAATCAAAATCGTACAAGTTTTGAATCCGATTACGCTGTTTCAAGACTTCATTGAATCCTGAAGTCGATAATTCGATAACCCGTTTGTACCTGTTGGGTTGAACTATTGTCTAAAATAATCTACACAGTAGATCCTTGAAGTCAGAAGTACAGCAGTTATCATCTTCATCATTTTCGAATCATCGACACAATTAACCAACATCAAATGCATTTAGAATGCAGTGTTTATAGTGTAAAGTGATACAAAACTTATTTATATGAATTTCCAATTTAAGTGAAGTTTAAAATGAAACTATAATTCATTTATGAATTTTGTGTTAAAATAAATTAAGCTAGTGTGAAGTATTTTGATTCTTGGAAAAGAAATTTTGACAAATATACAAGAGAGAGAGCTAAGTTAATGCATATTTATTTGCATAGGATTTTATAAGTGGCACAATAATATATAAACCAAATAATTTATTTTCATGTTATATACATTCTCAAACTACAACCAAATAGTTTCCCTGTATCAGGTCATACGTTTGTAGTTATTTAAAATGATAAAACCTATATAATTGGTTAAGCAAAATTTTATGTAGCAACCATGAAACGTATATAATTTATTGAATGTGTTACTTCAACATCCAATTCACATGTCACTTTGATTTCAAGTATATTTTAGTTTCCGGCCATGTGTTTTCATTATTCAGTATTATATATGAAGTATAAACACAATGACAGAATATTCTCTGTATTATTCCTGGCATTGATTTTATATACCTTAACATTGAATATAAAGTATTATAATCTAGGTTTGGCATATTTTTATACTAGTGCGAACCCGTGCTTCGCACACGGGTCGGTGAAAGTAGTTTTATAAAACCATTAAGTCAAAGTAGTTGGAAAGCCCTTTTTGTAATTGATTTTTTATTTTTATGTGCGGTAATGTAACATGTAGGCATTCACGGTTTAAAAGTTATAAAATAAGGGTATGTTATTATTCATACTTTGTTGGCAACCAATGGCCTATTTCTGTTTTTCTAAAATGTCGCATATCACAATAGGTAAGAGAGTAGAAGTTCGGACTAAACGGGTAGTTACATAGAAATAATAAAAATGGAATATAATAGCCATGACTTGGTATAATTTTAAATAAAGTTATCTCTTGAGGGAATAAGGTCGCCTGTGTACACACACAACAGTTGTTGAAATTTGTAACATCTCCTGCCCATTTTGCAGGCATAAAACAAACATCATATTTAAAATAAGCACGTAGGAAGCGAAACATTTTCCATATATGTAGGAACCATGTTGATTATCAGAAGCTGTAAATATATTCAAATCTGATTAATTCAATAAAGTGGACTTACATCATGGAACATGCTACAAATAACTGTAAATATATTAAAATCCGATTAATAGAAACTGCAATCCTTAAAAGATGTTGAAGAAACAATTGAGGAAAGACATATCTGTAAGTAAAAAATATATTATTTGTCCAGAAAGTGTTTCTTACTTTTTTATTGATGGATGAAACATGAGAATTACGTAAAATACAATTTAAATTATTGTGAGGTAGCTTATCAAATGCGCCTGGGTCCCATTCGTTAGTCTTATTCCATCCATCCAAGTAATATTTTTTCACAAAGCATCAAGAGCAACCTGGAATAATAACAGAGTGTCCATGTATAAGAGTAAGTAATTTCATTATTGTGCTTATACTCTAGTTCATATTGTTGGGAGGAACATAAATCTATAGCAACAGGGTGATGGTGGTGATGGTGAACACAGCCCTAATAGTTGCAGTGGATTAAGGTAGCATATTTCATCGTACCAGTAATGTGCAGTTTGAAGTCTTGAAGAGTTAACAAAGTTAAATACCTTTTTTTCACTTGGTTCTTCTTGCACCGGTTTGCATCTACAGTAACAAATCCTTTTATTAGTTACCTGTACATGTGACTCAGAAGTAAGAAAACAGTGCAACAGTACCCTTTTTGCAGAGAAATCTGTATATTTTTTTTAAACATGATACTTATATTCACATTAAAACCTGTTAAATGTCATTCACTTTAGAAGTAACGGTTGAAAATTGTGAAATAAATTTGCTCACAGTGTACTATGTGATTGGTTTTTTGTTGAAGGCTGCACCATTTATTTATGAAAGTTAGTTTATAGATGTAAAAATTTATATATAATTCTAGGTAAGTAAATGATATCTTCGAAGCATTAATCGGGAACACACACATATAACTTTCAAGTGAAAATTATCTACCAATTAAAGACATAAGCGGCCCATTGTAGGCATAAAGATAATACTTACTATCTGAGACTAACTCCAGAATGATGAATTTTGTTGTCTGCCATGAAAGGAAAAGATGCTAAAAAATAACAAATGAATTAGTACCAATGTTTACTGAATTTTATAATACATGCTTTTTTATTTCAAGAATGATACAAATTATTGAGAAACTGTACCAAACGATGTTATTAATCCAGACCATAAAATAGTTGGTAAGAACTCTATTTTCAATTTTAGAAAATCATTCACTACAATGAATTTGTAAAGCAAAACTTTGGAAAAGGATAAGAATTCACCTTTAATCAATTACCAATCAAGGAATATGATGATGAGAATAAATCTTTAGGTGGAGATCATTTGAAGTAGAAAGTTAAATCATACTTGCAAAAATATAAAAGATTGTTTATAATTGAGATGCAAAACCAACAATATTGGTCTGAAAATCAAGTTTCGTTTTTCTATAGATGATATATGTGTATATGAATCTGTGTTAGTGTGTACGTGTGTGTAGGTTAGAGAAATAAATTTCATACTTGTCATTATCAAGTTTGTATTAACTTAATATCTTTCTATCGTAAAAAGGTAATGAAACTAATAAATGAATAAGTGAGTAATAAGCTAACTATAAGCAAATTACATGAACACCAATCTGATTTTTCTTGTTTAAATTTAACAAAAATATCACAAAAAAATAAATGAAAACAGTTGTAAGCTATAATAAATCGAGTGGCATGATAAATGAACTGAAATTTCCATTAGAAAACACCTTTCAATATAGCCACTAACATAACGATGATATTTTGTTCAAGAAATACATGTGAAATAGCTGGTTGTATTCTCAAATGTGGTGAATTGTTTCAGCCCAAACACAGATGTAAAGACAATAAAAAACTGTCAGTGGACAATATCTTAAATATAGACACTTAAGTACAAAATGTAATAAAGTTACCTGTCCAGCTGAAGCTGAGGTAAAGAGCTCTTTCTATTGTTCCTGAAACAATCAAAAATGAATCAAAGAAGAGATTTTAACATTAAAATTAAAGTAATCAAATGACAGAATAATAGACTACAAAAAAGAAGGCAAGAAGGAAACTTTTATAAGCATACAAAAAGTTGTGAAATCAGTATGATCAAGAACTGACAAAGAATCGTACTAATTTCCACAATAAGAATATATTTGTTGAAAATTAAGTTCACTGCCAGTCAACATTTTGAATCATTGCTGCTAGATTAGTAAGAGATAATCCAGCACAAATATATACATCAATATAAAAGAAAGAACAGTACATACCATGAGTATAAAGGTAGTTAAATAAAAACATGTATTTCAATATAAATGAACATTATGCATGAATAAGCTGACAGTTGGAATCATTTACGCCTCTTTTAATACCTTAACTTGGTGGATACTATTCAGCAAAAATATCAAAATAATGTTTTATTAGAGAACTACAGATGGTTAAGTATACTATAGAAAAAGACATAAGGCCTTCCACTTAAAAGTTAATGCATAGTTAAAAAAGAAAGGACTGCATCATCGAAAGAGCTGCTTCTTTGCATGGAAGCTGAAAATTATGAAATTTCACCTATTCACAATTATTTACATGATGTGATTAATCTATCTCGCCTTATTTTCTGGCACCTATAAAATGCTGCTAGGTACTCCATTGACGATACTATGAGCATGGGTGAAAGTCCGCCTCTACTGACACATGAAGGTCCAGTGGCATTATACATCTGCTAGAGACAAAGTGTAACATCATACATGAAGGACACATCATATCAAAGGATTTCTACATAATATCCTTTGTGAGAACTCCACATTTTCCATATCACATGCTGTTAACTTTGTCAAAACTTTAAATTAAACAAAATTGTTTGATGAAAATATATAACTGTTCCCAGTTAGAACTATAACCAAAGGATTGGCATGATAATGAATTTTTTTTTGTACATTATGGTCAGTAATCATGCTTGTACATATTAATATACTAAATTTTCTTGTTTGTCAATCTTCATACAATAGCTTACCCTGATTCGGTGAAAGCATACATTACAAATAAATGGATTAATAATGTTGTTCACCAAATTTCCAGTTTAACACCAAAAAGATAGAATGAATAAGAAGGCTTATCTACCATGCATATCACTAATACATAAAGATATTTGCTTGATCTTTCTAGTTGCAGCAAAGTATTGGTAGAGGTTAGGTGTGTTATTAATGTACGAATTGGTAAAATTTTACTTTGGTTATTTGTATTCATTCCGTCTTCATAGCTTTTATCAACAATAAATGCTGAAGAATGACGATGATGTCGTCTGGTGCATTATTTATACTTGCCCCTATAGAACCATTTTTCTTGTTGGTTTGGAAAAGAGAATGAATGTTATATACATGCAAGATTTTTTGTACCTTCCATTTCATTATTTTTTTGGATAACATCCTACTTATGATAGCTTAGTTTGTAATTATTATCTTTATAGATGACTTTACTTAAAAAAGGGTTACCCGTAAGGTTAACATTCCAATTTCCATGTATCATTCGGTGAAGCTAGTAATGTGAATCTTCATTAAAACATCAAAAACTCCAAATTGTGAATCGTATTTTATACTGTTGATGCAACACTTCAAAATTAGTCTTCTGGTATATTGATGAAGCAACGATAATGAATGAATGAAACATATAATCTATTGGGCATATAATATTAGTAAATTTAAAATTAATTATTGTAACCTATATATTCAAGAAATAAATAAAGCGCTTTGGCATGAAGGTCCCAATGGTTAGACACTCCATGGACATCAACATAATTAAGTATCAATTTCAAAAAGAGAGAAATAAGTAGAGCGAGAAAGAAAGTAAATAGCCTCTTTGAGCGGTTGTAGTTAATGCTTCCATAGATATTAACCTATTTTCTTGAACAAACCTCTCTCCTTGGTCATTGCTAATAACTCTTGTATCATCTAAGTGTCCCTTGTTTCCAATCATCATGATTTTCATATTAGCATTATCTTGTTGCTTCTCATATTCTACCCATTCAGTGAAATGATTATATGTTTCTCTTTTGGTAGTAATTAGAAAATTGCATAAGTACTCTATTCCATATGACTAATGCTTTATGACTTAAGGATAACATATTGTGGGTGGTCTACACCATTATTTGTAAATGCAGACGATCTCTAGTTTACCTTATGGAGAAAATGCACCTTTTTATTTATATCTTATTTATGGAAGCAATAGATTGCTTGCTCTTTTCATAAGCAGTTAGATTGTTTATTTTATTTTATATCTATGTTTTTATTTGGTTGCTTTTCTTCACACAACTTTTGACCAACTACTTTCTCAAAGATTTCACTTTTTTTCCATTATTGTTACCTGGAAAAATATCTATTCCAAGCATTATCAAATAAAAACTAAAAAATGGTAGATAGAGTTTTTTTTTCTTTTGTTTTAGGAAATTGTAATAGATGATAACATGTATCCTACCTATGGTCGGTATGGAAAAAAACATTAAACACTGAAATAAATGGATGATAATATATAAGGGAAACATTAATTAGTAAAAAGATGAAAAACTGTGGTGGAGTAGAAAAAAAAACTCAAATATAGGTACTTGTACCAAGAAGTGGGCCTTACCTTGTTTTAGGCAAGCAAATGTTAGTAGAACGTCCATAAATGTCTGAGTAAATACCTGTGATGTAGTGTGGGAACATGTTAGTTTCTTGATACGAACTACGAACACTTATTTGCAAAAATAACAATATGCATAAAATTATAAGTTTGATGATTTTGTTATTATATGATATCAACGTATATGCATAAAATTTGTTAGACCAAAATCTTTTAATAGTTCGGCAAAGATTAAAAATACCGTGAATGTAAAACTTCTTGAATGGAAAACTACATAAATTATATAAAAATGTTTTAATCTATAAAAATTCATCACTGTTAAAAAAACTTAAATTTGAAGTCCAACATTTAAACAGTCAAAAGGCTCTATATCTTTGGAAATTATTAAAATTTATACAACAATTAAATTTCATTTTTTTAAATACCTGAAGCATGAAAATTTTGGAAGTTATAAGATTTTATATCTTGAAGTTAGGATAGATCTAATAATCATATATTCAATATATAATACAAATCAAATTCATATAAGTCTGAGAATTATTTTCCCAAAAACATCAATCTATGAAATATGGGATACACAGCACGAAACTTTACCTTTCATATACAAACATGGCAGATTGAAGAGTAAATCAAAGGAAATACCACAAAAGAAATTATGATTATGGAGTTGCAACACGGGAAAAATTACAGATAAGACTATGGTACTGTAAGTATAATATTTGGAATAGGAATTACCTGTACCAAAATAAAAATGGAAACCTAGCGATTGCTTAATTTCTTGACTGAAACAGCTGCACAAAATAAAGGAAACAATTTATTCAAATTGAGTCGAGAATTAAATTTTACAGTAGTCAGTGTCCGAATACCTAAACAAAATGGAATAGAAAGTAATTAAAAAAATGTGACTTCGTCGATTCCCGAGGGAAATGAAGAAAAAGGAGGGAAGAGAGGGAAGAGAGGGAAGCGGAAGGTGATTCGATCGCTAGTGGGTGGCATAAATTGTGGGAAGGAGAGAAGTGGCCGACAGAAGCAAGGGCTTGCGAAGTAAAAGGGGAAATTGTAAGGAGGAAAGAAGAGACCGATAGAAGGAAGGACCTGCGAAGGAAAAGCGGAAGGAAAAAATGACGTATAAACTCAGTGATGTTTCATTTGCCAAAATTCAAGGGGGCTGTGTGAGCTTGAAATTTAACTCACTAATAATAATATAGTTTACGCTGGTGACTCAAATAGAGATTTCTCTTAATATTGAAGCCTAAGCTAGTTTGATCACTAAATATACTAGAAAAAGTTATACTGGGTAATCCAGTATATTAATTGGGAACGAAACTAATGGATTCCAACAGTGCATAGTCATAGAGGGAATGGTATGCCGCAAGCAACCCAATAGTTGTGAACAACCATAGCAACGGCTTCGCTACCTTTATTCAACCAAGGCGCCAGTATAAACATTCGGAAGTCTGGTATTTCTTGTTAACCCCAGATGAGATCCCAGGGAAAGTGAGAACTAAACTAATTAATAATGACTCTACCGGGGTCGCCAGGAGCAATTGTGCAGGACACGAAGAGGGGAAGCGAGGGGTGATGCGATTGTTGTGCTCGTTGTTCATCGACTGTCGATTTTTGAGGTTCTGTTGGAGATGTAGATTTGTTTCTGGTTTGTCGTGCCATTTTTTCTTTCGAGCAAAACTTTCGTTAAATTTTGAGTGAAAGGAAGGAGGAGGAAGATGAACGAAATACTTTATTTTGTTTGAAATTGTATCTGGACTTTGTTCTTACGGTAAAAAATTTATGCGTGTGTCCTTGTGAGTAATTATTTACTTTAATTTGTCCTTTAAAATTTTTTTCTCTATATTTTTTTACCAAAAGAACCTCTCATTTTGCAAAACTAAAACAATAAAACAAACACACTTAAAAGTTCAAATTGTAAATCATGTTAGAAGCCAAAAATACCTAGAGCAGTCCAAAATATAGAAAAGCAAGCCTATACCTAACAATCCATGGAAGATCAATTTTAAGAGTGTAGTGCTGTTGAGATGTAGCGAGCGTTGCTGCAAAAAAAACACAAGTTTGTAACAAACATACATAATTCACTAATAGACAGTCAATACTCTGATTGCAAAAATGATCCTTGTAGACAGAGGACCACAAGTTCATAGAACCAGACCAATAGTCTATTAGTCCAAAATGTAATTTAGGGTTGTAAGAATGCTGATGCAATAATTGAGAAAATATCTAGCATAAGATGAAAGTGTTACTGTATTTGTACTTTAATAAGTTAAAAAAAAAAGAAATTGAAATGAAGTTAGCTTATTTTATAGATGTAAACATAAAGACCAAAGTATATCATTATACATGCTCATTATATGAGATAAGACACATTTAATTATTTTAGTAGCATAGGAGTTTATTTTGTCACAGAAACTAAATAAATCCAAATCATTTCATTGTGTTTACTTCATAGAAATCAAGCCACCAAACTTCCATACTTTTTCAACTGAATATGCATGATTAAATTCAATAATCATTGTTTGAAACTGACTTTGCATTGAAACAGGGTTTGCATTGCACACTGAGGTTGCACTCAGTTTGCATTGCAAACACCGCGCAAACCACAAACTAAGTGACTCAATTTTCAGTTTGCAAACTCAGTACTACAAACTCACTTTGCAATTCAAACTGAGTGCAAACTCACTCAGTTTGCATCGCATACACTCTGGGTGAGTTTGCATTATTCAAACTCAGTTTGCATTGCAAACTGAGTGAGTTTATACTCCATTTGCATTGCAAACTGAGTGCAACCAAGTGCAAAAATAGTATTTGAACCATGCAATCATAATATAGTAAAAGACAACTACAAAATGCAACCATGCAATCTGAAAGAAAACTATATTTGAACCAGTACTTTAAAGGCTATCAAATTAATATAGCAAGCAACCATCAAATAATGTGCAACATTGTTGTATGTTTATAATCTTATGTCGGTACAAATTTAAGTATTTTAAAGTTCACATAAGAATAATATTGAATACACTGATACACACATGGTTTGTCAATATTTACCAATGAATTCCTTTAGTTTCTAAAGAGGAATACATTGTTATAAATTTTATAAGTCCACTAATTTTAACCATGAGGTATGAAATCCATTTACATATGAAAAGAGACTGAGTTTAAACAAAAATAAAATCAAATGTTGGAAATTTTCAAAATTAGTTTTGGGTTTGGGTTTGTTTTTGAAGAGGGAAGAAGTGGGAAGTAGATGGCAGAAGAGTGGTGGAATGTATAGTCCCACATCTAGAAAAATAAGGAATAGTTAAATATAGGATTCTCTAAGGAATGTTGGGCCCTTTGGACATCCAAAGCTTTGCTTTGATGTGAGGAGGAAAGTTATGCATCACCACCACACGCGCGCCGTCCTACCGATTGGGTCTAAAATGACGAATTAATTTATGTTAACAGACCGGATCCAGAATTTGAACGGATAAGTTTGGCGGGTCATTTGAATGAAGGGACGTAACCGTTTAGTAACTGTTACGAATAGGCGCGACTGTTTGTAACGGTTTCGAACTGTTGGAAAGGATGCGATGCTTGACGAATAGACACTTCTTCACTACTATAAATAGTGGCGCCCAGGAACCATCAAGAATAACAGTGTCTTTTCTTTGTAGTTTCTTCTTCTTCCTCCAGATCTGCGACGCCCAGAAAATGTTGCAGAACACTGCTTTTTCACCACAGTTTGCGATGCCTGTAAGGTGTTGCAAACACAGAAACGTTGTAGATCAGTTCTCTTCTTCTTCTTCATTCTATTCTCTACTAAATTGCATCATCATATATCAAATTTAAGTGTTCTTGGTCGAATCAAAATCGTACAAGTTTTGAATCCGATTACGCTGTTTCAAGACTTCATTGAATCCTGAAGTCGATAATTCGATAACCCGTTTGTACCTGTTGGGTTGAACTATTGTCTAAAATAATCTACACAGTAGATCCTTGAAGTCAGAAGTACAGCAGTTATCATCTTCATCATTTTCGAATCATCGACACAATTAACCAACATCAAATGCATTTAGAATGCAGTGTTTATAGTGTAAAGTGATACAAAACTTATTTATATGAATTTCCAATTTAAGTGAAGTTTAAAATGAAACTATAATTCATTTATGAATTTTGTGTTAAAATAAATTAAGCTAGTGTGAAGTATTTTGATTCTTGGAAAAGAAATTTTGACAAATATACAAGAGAGAGAGCTAAGTTAATGCATATTTATTTGCATAGGATTTTATAAGTGGCACAATAATATATAAACCAAATAATTTATTTTCATGTTATATACATTCTCAAACTACAACCAAATAGTTTCCCTGTATCAGGTCATACGTTTGTAGTTATTTAAAATGATAAAACCTATATAATTGGTTAAGCAAAATTTTATGTAGCAACCATGAAACGTATATAATTTATTGAATGTGTTACTTCAACATCCAATTCACATGTCACTTTGATTTCAAGTATATTTTAGTTTCCGGCCATGTGTTTTCATTATTCAGTATTATATATGAAGTATAAACACAATGACAGAATATTCTCTGTATTATTCCTGGCATTGATTTTATATACCTTAACATTGAATATAAAGTATTATAATCTAGGTTTGGCATATTTTTATACTAGTGCGAACCCGTGCTTCGCACACGGGTCGGTGAAAGTAGTTTTATAAAACCATTAAGTCAAAGTAGTTGGAAAGCCCTTTTTGTAATTGATTTTTTATTTTTTATGTGCGGTAATGTAACATGTAGGCATTCACGGTTTAAAAGTTATAAAATAAGGGTATGTTATTATTCATACTTTGTTGGCAACCAATGGCCTATTTCTGTTTTTCTAAAATGTCGCATATCACAATAGGTAAGAGAGTAGAAGTTCGGACTAAACGGGTAGTTACATAGAAATAATAAAAATGGAATATAATAGCCATGACTTGGTATAATTTTAAATAAAGTTATCTCTTGAGGGAATAAGGTCGCCTGTGTACACACACAACAGTTGTTGAAATTTGTAACATCTCCTGCCCATTTTGCAGGCATAAAACAAACATCATATTTAAAATAAGCACGTAGGAAGCGAAACATTTTCCATATATGTAGGAACCATGTTGATTATCAGAAGCTGTAAATATATTCAAATCTGATTAATTCAATAAAGTGGACTTACATCATGGAACATGCTACAAATAACTGTAAATATATTAAAATCCGATTAATAGAAACTACAATCCTTAAAAGATGTTGAAGAAACAATTGAGGAAAGACATATTTGTAAGTAAAAAATATATTATTTGTCCAGAAAGTGTTTCTTACTTTTTTATTGATGGATGAAACATGAGAATTACGTAAAATACAATTTAAATTATTGTGAGGTAGCTTATCAAATGCGCCTGGGTCCCATTCGTTAGTCTTATTCCATCCATCCAAGTAATATTTTTTCACAAAGCATCAAGAGCAACCTGGAATAATAACAGAGTGTCCATGTATAAGAGTAAGTAATTTCATTATTGTGCTTATACTCTAGTTCATATTGTTGGGAGGAACATAAATCTATAGCAACAGGGTGATGGTGGTGATGGTGAACACAGCCCTAATAGTTGCAGTGGATTAAGGTAGCATATTTCATCGTACCAGTAATGTGCAGTTTGAAGTCTTGAAGAGTTAACAAAGTTAAATACCTTTTTTTCACTTGGTTCTTCTTGCACCGGTTTGCATCTACAGTAACAAATCCTTTTATTAGTTACCTGTACATGTGACTCAGAAGTAAGAAAACAGTGCAACAGTACCCTTTTTGCAGAGAAATCTGTATATTTTTTTTTAAACATGATACTTATATTCACATTAAAACCTGTTAAATGTCATTCACTTTAGAAGTAACGGTTGAAAATTGTGAAATAAATTTGCTCACAGTGTACTATGTGATTGGTTTTTTGTTGAAGGCTGCACCATTTATTTATGAAAGTTAGTTTATAGATGTAAAAATTTATATATAATTCTAGGTAAGTAAATGATATCTTCGAAGCATTAATCGGGAACACACACATATAACTTTCAAGTGAAAATTATCTACCAATTAAAGACATAAGCGGCCCATTGTAGGCATAAAGATAATACTTACTATCTGAGACTAACTCCAGAATGATGAATTTTGTTGTCTGCCATGAAAGGAAAAGATGCTAAAAAATAACAAATGAATTAGTACCAATGTTTACTGAATTTTATAATACATGCTTTTTTATTTCAAGAATGATACAAATTATTGAGAAACTGTACCAAACGATGTTATTAATCCAGACCATAAAATAGTTGGTAAGAACTCTATTTTCAATTTTAGAAAATCATTCACTACAATGAATTTGTAAAGCAAAACTTTGGAAAAGGATAAGAATTCACCTTTAATCAATTACCAATCAAGGAATATGATGATTAGAATAAATCTTTAGGTGGAGATCATTTGAAGTAGAAAGTTAAATCATACTTGCAAAAATATAAAAGATTGTTTATAATTGAGATGCAAAACCAACAATATTGGTCTGAAAATCAAGTTTCGTTTTTCTATAGATGATATATGTGTATATGAATCTGTGTTAGTGTGTACGTGTGTGTAGGTTAGAGAAATAAATTTCATACTTGTCATTATCAAGTTTGTATTAACTTAATATCTTTCTATCGTAAAAAGGTAATGAAACTAATAAATGAATAAGTGAGTAATAAGCTAACTATAAGCAAATTACATGAACACCAATCTGATTTTTTCTTGTTTAAATTTAACAAAAATATCACAAAAAAATAAATGAAAACAGTTGTAAGCTATAATAAATCGAGTGGCATGATAAATGAACTGAAATTTCCATTAGAAAACACCTTTCAATATAGCCACTAACATAACGATGATATTTTGTTCAAGAAATACATGTGAAATAGCTGGTTGTATTCTCAAATGTGGTGAATTGTTTCAGCCCAAACACAGATGTAAAGACAATAAAAAACTGTCAGTGGACAATATCTTACATGTAGACACTTAAGTACAAAATGTAATAAAGTTACCTGTCCAGCTGAAGCTGAGGTAAAGAGCTCTTTCTATTGTTCCTGAAACAATCAAAAATGAATCAAAGAAGAGATTTTAACATTAAAATTAAAGTAATCAAATGACAGAATAATAGACTACAAAAAAGAAGGCAAGAAGGAAACTTTTATAAGCATACAAAAAGTTGTGAAATCAGTATGATCAAGAACTGACAAAGAATCGTACTAATTTCCACAATAAGAATATATTTGTTGAAAATTAAGTTCACTGCCAGTCAACATTTTGAATCATTGCTGCTAGATTAGTAAGAGATAATCCAGCACAAATATATACATCAATATAAAAGAAAGAACAGTACATACCATGAGTATAAAGGTAGTTAAATAAAAACATGTATTTCAATATAAATGAACATTATGCATGAATAAGCTGACAGTTGGAATCATTTACGCCTCTTTTAATACCTTAACTTGGTGGATACTATTCAGCAAAAATATCAAAATAATGTTTTATTAGAGAACTACAGATGGTTAAGTATACTATAGAAAAAGACATAAGGCCTTCCACTTAAAAGTTAATGCATAGTTAAAAAAGAAAGGACTGCATCATCGAAAGAGCTGCTTCTTTGCATGGAAGCTGAAAATTATGAAATTTCACCTATTCACAATTATTTACATGATGTGATTAATCTATCTCGCCTTATTTTCTGGCACCTATAAAATGCTGCTAGGTACTCCATTGACGATACTATGAGCATGGGTGAAAGTCCGCCTCTACTGACACATGAAGGTCCAGTGGCATTATACATCTGCTAGAGACAAAGTGTAACATCATACATGAAGGACACATCATATCAAAGGATTTCTACATAATATCCTTTGTGAGAACTCCACATTTTCCATATCACATGCTGTTAACTTTGTCAAAACTTTAAATTAAACAAAATTGTTTGATGAAAATATATAACTGTTCCCAGTTAGAACTATAACCAAAGGATTGGCATGATAATGAATTTTTTTTGTACATTATGGTCAGTAATCATGCTTGTACATATTAATATACTAAATTTTCTTGTTTATCAATCTTCATACAATAGCTTACCCTGATTCGGTGAAAGCATACATTACAAATAAATGGATTAATAATGTTGTTCACCAAATTTCCAGTTTAACACCAAAAAGATAGAATGAATAAGAAGGCTTATCTACCATGCATATCACTAATACATAAAGATATTTGCTTGATCTTTCTAGTTGCAGCAAAGTATTGGTAGAGGTTAGGTGTGTTATTAATGTACGAATTGGTAAAATTTTACTTTGGTTATTTGTATTCATTCCGTCTTCATAGCTTTTATCAACAATAAATGCTGAAGAATGACGATGATGTCGTCTGGTGCATTATTTATACTTGCCCCTATAGAACCATTTTTCTTGTTGGTTTGGAAAAGAGAATGAATGTTATATACATGCAAGATTTTTTGTACCTTCCATTTCATTATTTTTTTGGATAACATCCTACTTATGATAGCTTAGTTTGTAATTATTATCTTTATAGATGACTTTACTTAAAAAAGGGTTACCCGTAAGGTTAACATTCCAATTTCCATGTATCATTCGGTGAAGCTAGTAATGTGAATCTTCATTAAAACATCAAAAACTCCAAATTGTGAATCGTATTTTATACTGTTGATGCAACACTTCAAAATTAGTCTTCTGGTATATTGATGAAGCAACGATAATGAATGAATGAAACATATAATCTATTGGGCATATAATATTAGTAAATTTAAAATTAATTATTGTAACCTATATATTCAAGAAATAAATAAAGCGCTTTGGCATGAAGGTCCCAATGGTTAGACACTCCATGGACATCAACATAATTAAGTATCAATTTCAAAAAGAGAGAAATAAGTAGAGCGAGAAAGAAAGTAAATAGCCTCTTTGAGCGGTTGTAGTTAATGCTTCCATAGATATTAACCTATTTTCTTGAACAAACCTCTCTCCTTGGTCATTGCTAATAACTCTTGTATCATCTAAGTGTCCCTTGTTTCCAATCATCATGATTTTCATATTAGCATTATCTTGTTGCTTCTCATATTCTACCCATTCAGTGAAATGATTATATGTTTCTCTTTTGGTAGTAATTAGAAAATTGCATAAGTACTCTATTCCATATGACTAATGCTTTATGACTTAAGGATAACATATTGTGGGTGGTCTACACCATTATTTGTAAATGCAGACGATCTCTAGTTTACCTTATGGAGAAAATGCACCTTTTTATTTATATCTTATTTATGGAAGCAATAGATTGCTTGCTCTTTTCATAAGCAGTTAGATTGTTTATTTTATTTTATATCTATGTTTTTATTTGGTTGCTTTTCTTCACACAACTTTTGACCAACTACTTTCTCAAAGATTTCACTTTTTTTCCATTATTGTTACCTGGAAAAATATCTATTCCAAGCATTATCAAATAAAAACTAAAAAATGGTAGATAGAGTTTTTTTTTCTTTTGTTTTAGGAAATTGTAATAGATGATAACATGTATCCTACCTATGGTCGGTATGGAAAAAAAACATTAAACACTGAAATAAATGGATGATAATATATAAGGGAAACATTAATTAGTAAAAAGATGAAAAACTGTGGTGGAGTAGAAAAAAAAACTCAAATATAGGTACTTGTACCAATAAGTGGGCCTTACCTTGTTTTAGGCAAGCAAATGTTAGTAGAACGTCCATAAATGTCTGAGTAAATACCTGTGATGTAGTGTGGGAACATGTTAGTTTCTTGATACGAACTACGAACACTTATTTGCAAAAATAACAATATGCATAAAATTATAAGTTTGATGATTTTGTTATTATATGATATCAACGTATATGCATAAAATTTGTTAGACCAAAATCTTTTAATAGTTCGGCAAAGATTAAAAATACCGCGAATGTAAAACTTCTTGAATGGAAAACTACATAAATTATATAAAAATGTTTTAATCTATAAAAATTCATCACTGTTAAAAAAACTTAAATTTGAAGTCCAACATTTAAACAGTCAAAAGGCTCTATATCTTTGGAAATTATTAAAATTTATACAACAATTAAATTTCATTTTTTTAAATACCTGAAGCATGAAAATTTTGGAAGTTATAAGATTTTATATCTTGAAGTTAGGATAGATCTAATAATCATATATTCAATATATAATACAAATCAAATTCATATAAGTCTGAGAATTATTTTCCCAAAAACATCAATCTATGAAATATGGGATACACAGCACGGAACTTTACCTTTCATATACAAACATGGCAGATTGAAGAGTAAATCAAAGGAAATACCACAAAAGAAATTATGATTATGGAGTTGCAACACGGGAAAAATTACAGATAAGACTATGGTACTGTAAGTATAATATTTGGAATAGGAATTACCTGTACCAAAATAAAAATGGAAACCTAGCGATTGCTTAATTTCTTGACTGAAACAGCTGCACAAAATAAAGGAAACAATTTATTCAAATTGAGTCGAGAATTAAATTTTACAGTAGTCAGTGTCCGAATACCTAAACAAAATGGAATAGAAAGTAATTAAAAAAATGTGACTTCGTCGATTCCCGAGGGAAATGAAGAAAAAGGAGGGAAGAGAGGGAAGAGAGGGAAGCGGAAGGTGATTCGATCGCTGGTGGGTGGCATAAATTGTGGGAAGGAGAGAAGTGGCCGACAGAAGCAAGGGCTTGCGAAGTAAAAGGGGAAATTGTAAGGAGGAAAGAAGAGACCGATAGAAGGAAGGACCTGCGAAGGAAAAGCGGAAGGAAAAAATGACGTATAAACTCAGTGACGTTTCATTTGCCAAAATTCAAGGGGGCTGTGTGAGCTTGAAATTTAACTCACTAATAATAATATAGTATAGATATCTTGACGGAAATAAGAGTGAATCGCTAAATCTTATTGTAAAGAAGAATTGTCTAATGTAATTTTGGTTTCCACTTCTTTGGTATGGCTTTTAGGATTGACAGAGTTATTTATTTGGTGGTGGAGGTATAGGGTTAAAAAAAGTAGAGAAGGCCATTATACAAACTGACTAGAAAAGAAAAGGTATTGCATGAAACTCATTTAATATGCAAATGCAACATATTTGAATAAGTGACATTACGCAAAGACATTTAATCATTTTCATTACATATATAATTCTTTCCTAAGAATTTGATATACAAAACTTTGGTATGTATATGCAAACATGATGCCATTTAAGCAAATAAATAAATATAAAGGTCTTACCACCAACAAATAACTTGCTACAAGAAGTGCGTATGAATAAATTCATAATTGGGCATAGCAAAGCTTGAGAGAAGTATCTTGCCCTCAACCTTTGCATCTTTTCTTTGTTACTACAGCCACCGTTATTTCCTTGTACTCGTAAAAAATTGTACCGTTAACGAAAATAAAACATCAATGCTTGCAATCAGTCGGTAAATGCATAATCTGCAGTGAAAACCTGATGTAACAAATGGTGGATCTGCGAAAAAGAATTGTGTTCACTTTCAGCTTATATTTGTTTATTCATATACAAGAATGCATGTTCAAGTTTAAGCGTTAATTGTTAGAGTAGATTTGCCAAGTTGCAGAACCTAGAATACATTTGTAGTTTTTACAATGTTAAAATTTGCGATATGTTTTATGTCACCGGGACTATCTTAAGACCATTTTTCTTTTCCAGTTTGTTAGTACTAAACACAGTGTTTTGAAAACCCGACCCAGCCTCGGTTCGACCTCGAATAACCCTGAACCTTGGATCATCACGGTTCAGAACTCAATCAGACCTTAGTCATGCGTGAACCCCGGTCGAACCTTCAAACCGGCGGTCCAACCATTAATTTTATCCGGTTGAACCATGGTTCTTTTAATTTTTCCTATTTTCTCATCCTATAATTCTCTCTCATTTTCATCTTTTGTATTGCTCTGAAAAAACAAATAACTCTATATTTCAAAAATCATAATGGTACTAAAATCTAAACTACAAATTCCATCATTTGGCTCTTTGCTGCTGCAAACTCCTCTAATAGCACTATGCATAAAACCATGTTGCAGGTTCATGTTATTTTATTATTAATATGTAGGTGTCAACTATTATATACATGTTAACTTTAATGTGTGATTGAGGTTGAAACCATGATGAAATGTTCAAGTTTATGTTATTGTGGTATTTATACGATGTTTTCAACTATTATATGTGAATTATTATCGGTCTGTATGTTTAAGATCATGTTATATGAGATATGTTGTGCTTGTGTTTGAGTAATAATATGTGTTTGGTATTTTTATGACATGAGTCAATATCATGTATTAAACAACATGAGTTTATATTTTTCAATTTGGAATGTACAAATCGTTAAAAAAATAAAAATGCAAGGTTTCAGCGGTTCGACCGGTCCGACCATCAAAACCTTGAACCTTGAGATACAACGGTCCGACTTACGGTTCGGTTTTCAAAACATTGACTAAACATCTGATTGCTTCAAGAACCTGTTTGGAAGCCACTGTTTTATAATTAAAATAGTTTTAAAGTACAGCATTAAAATGTAAGCACTACAAGAGCGACTTCATTTAACGACGGCAAAAAGGCGTCGGCGGCCGTCGTTAGGTCGCTAAATGCTGTCGCTATTTATCCCGTCAGCAACAGAGAGAACGACGGCTTTATCGACGGCTCCATCGATATATTAACGACGGTTAGTGATGGATAAGTGGACACGTAGCAACATCCTAGAAGTTGAAGTGCTACCGCAAACCGACACCAGCCGTCGTTTACCTGGAACCAGACCACTGTCGCTAGCGGTAGCTAAACTGAGAACAGAAGGCCGTCGCTGGTCGTCGCTAACCTTAAACCATTTTCCTGCACCAAACTCCTCCTTAGATCATCCAAAAGCACAAATCTTCATCCACCTCATTTACAACACATATATACTCAATTTCACAACTACTATCAATGCAAGAATCGTATAATCTCATACATATCACATATAATCAAATATATAACGCAAATATCAATATTTACACAACCATTTCATCAACCAACACCAATATCTCATCAAACTACAAAATCATACCTACAAACAAAACATCCCAACCAACTCATGTACATCAAACAAAACATCCACTAATCCATCAAACAACCCAACCAACAAACAAGTATCAAATCCATAAATGTAACACATGTCACATAACAAAATGATCAAAATTCTTCAGAAACATAGTCATACCTACTCATCATCCTTATCGTCGTCATCCTCTCCCATCATTCTCCCATGCTCAGCTAAGTATGCCGCAATATGCTCATCTAGCTGCTGCGCCAACGTCCCACTCTTTCGTCAATCATTGATCTCCGCTAGCTGTTATTTCGATTGAGCTATCTCCTCTTCAGCCTGAGATCTCCTGTAGGACGACTAGATCATTATGACCTATAAATTATTGATAGCGGATTATAATTTATACTCGATATTAAATATTGCTTACATATTAGTTAATAAAGCATTTTACCTCCTGATTTCCGAAACCGTAACGCCTATTTCACGAAGGAGGGTCAATCAAAGCATCACATATATTGTTTGACTCCTCTGAGTTCAACTGACGGCCAGTGGATTGCACCACTCGAGCATGCTCTATGTCATATCTTTTCTGCGACCATGAACAAAAGTGCCACAGTAAATATTTAATTTAGAAGTTTTGAAGTTTGAAGTAAAAAAAATTAAGCATGTTTATCATTATTGATTGAGATTTATCATCTATCCAATTATATGAAACATTGTCTTCTTCATCTTTCTGCTCGATGGCGTGCGTCACTGTGAAGACCTCAGCAATTGTAGGTTCACGATTTAACTTCCTACGCTGTTACAAATATGATTAAATAATGTTACAAATATGATTAATGAACAATATTAATGAACAATGTTAACGAACAATGTTACAAATATGATTAAATAATGTTACATCTGTTTATAAACGCAATTGCTAAACTTACCAACTCTGCGTGATGTTGCTGAAAGGATTTAGATCCACCACGGTGCAAAGCGGGATTTTTATTCATGTTTGCACGGTTTCGTGCTGATAGTTCTTATAAATTTATAGACATGTTTAACTAATTTAATGCAACTAATATACGAAATTTAAAAAAATTATAATAACAATATGAAATTAAATAACCTACTTTCATTTCAGGGGTTTCCCACAGCTGGAGAAATTCGGCTCAAACACCGGCACTCATCCACGACGGTTTATTTCTCGCGTTCTTTGCTTTGGAGAGGGTGTCCCTATAATTTTTATGCATCCTATGGTTCCAGTGATTTGCAAATACATCCATATCCTGCAGTTCGACACAGACGGCGACCTGTATGAAATTAATTAGAATTATGTATATTATATTATTTTCCAAATGAATTATAAATTTATACTTACCATCAAGTCGGCCCATATAACATTCTTAACATGGTTTGGGATGTCACCCTAATAAGGCCAGCATTCGAACATCCGACTCATATAGGCCTTCCTGGATACTTGTAGGATGTAGTCCGAAGGCTCAACTTCAAAACCTTTGTATAAATTTTAATGTAGGAATTTAATTAGTATAATTTTAGATATTAAAACAAACAATAAATTTGATACTTACCCCGCGCTCTTAGGGGCAACCTCTACCCCTGGACGTACATCTGGCGCTGTGCCGTTAGCACCCGCGCCCGGAGAAGGAGAAGGCTGCGAAGGCTGAGATATGCTGGAATGTCTCCTGAAAGACATATCTACTACAAACAAATTATTTTATATAGTGATAAAATATTTCATTTCATAGAATTCAAAAAACAGAACAATACATAGCTTACAACATAGTCATCATTATTAACATATAACATCGACAACTCAGAATACACAATATACAACAACCGATGCATAGCTCACAACATAATCATCATTATTAACATATAACATCGAAAACTCAGAATATGGAATATACAACAACCAATACATAGCTCACAACATAGTCATCATTCAGAATGATCAGTCTTCATCGTTTTCTGATTCAGACTTGGTCTCGTACTCTACGTCGTTTTTTTCTGTGCTCTCAAAGACTTCTATTAATAGATTCGGTTCCACATTCGGTTCTTCTTCGATGTTTACGTCTTGATTGTCAATTTGGATGGTAGGGAATATTAATCATGCTGCATCTTCCACCATATCTTCTATTGGGTTCGTCATAACATGATCATCCTCTAACGCTACAGAATTAGGTGTAGGTGCAGAATGTTCTTCATGACGATCCCACAATTAATAATTTGGCACAAAACAAGACTTATACAAATGTACTTTAATTGTGTCTGGTTTCCAATGCTTCAAATGTTGGCACTTACTATAAGGGCATCGAAGTTCTTCGTTATTTCGATTATTAGATGTAGCGAATCTAATAAATTTGTATACACCGTTGTAGAAATGTTCCTTCACCGAACCTTTCATACCAGTTCTGACTGCTTACATCTAAGTACAGTCGAGAAAATAATCGAACATTGTTTCTAATTTAAAAATATATGTTAGTAATTTCGACGGCACTTCGGTTCACTTCTCTTCTATGCATAACTTGCACTCAAATGGTATATTATTGTAATATTTTCTAAAATAAAGTAAAGACACTTAGGACTAAAGGCTTCACACACCACACTTCTGTCTAATTTCGACAGCACTTCACTTCTCTTCTACGTATAACTTTGCATCCAAGGGGTGTATTTTTGTTGTTATATTTTCTAAACTAAATTAAAACCTTTTGGGACTAAAGACTTTAATTTTTTAGCGTCAATTATTTGTTGAAATAATATTTAATGCTTATTTTCAAATCAACATTATATTCATTTAAAAAAAATTAGAAAATCGATTTGGGTCTAATATTTATTCTTGTTATATTTATTTCTCAATTTTTTGAAAAATAGGTTTTAGTACAATATTTGTTCTTCTATTCATTTCTTAATTTTTTTACAAAATTGATTTTAACATAATACATGTTAGTAATTTCGACAAATTAAACATTGTTCCTAATTTAAAAATATATGTTAGTAATTGCGACAGCACTTCAGTTCACTTTTCTTCTACGCATAACTTGCACTCAAATGGTATATTGTTGTTGTATTTTCTAAAATAAAGCAAAGCCATTTAGGACTAAAGGCTTCATATACTACACTTCTGTCTAATTTCGACAGCACACTTCACTTTACTTCTCTTCTACGCATAACTTTGCATCCAAGGGGGTGTATTTTTGTTGTATTTCCTAAACTAAATTAAAATCTTTTGAGACTAAAAGCTTTAATTTTTTAGCGTCAATTATTTGTTGAAATAATACTTAATGCTTATTTTCAAATCAACATTATATTCATTTCAAAAAATTTAGAAAATAGATTTGGGTATAATATTTATTCTCGTTATATTTATTTCTCAATTTTCTGGAAAATCGGTTTTAGTACAATATTTGTTCTTATATTCATTTCTTAATTTTTTTACAAAATCGATTTTAGCATAATATTTGTTATTTTTATATTCATTTCTAAATTTCTTTACAAATCGATTTTAGTACAATATTTGTTGTTGTTATATTCATTTCCTAATTTTTTTTCAAAAAATCGATTTTAGTAGAATATATAATGTTCTTAAATTCATTTCTTAATTTTTTTACAAAATTGATTTTAGTAGAATATTTGTTGTTGTTATATTTGTTTCTTAATTTTTTTACAAAATTGATTTTAGTACAATATTAGTTGTTGTTATATTCATTTCCTAATTTTTATTAGAAAATCGATTTTAGCAAAATATTTAATGTTATTATATTCATTTCTTCATTTTTTACAAAATCGATTTTAGTAGAATATTTATTGTTGTTATATTCATTTCTCAATTTTTAACAAAAATTGATTTCGGTATAATATTTATTGTTGTTATGTTCATTTCAAAATTATATAATTCATTCAACCATTTAAATATTTTTTTAATACATTGAAATTTTAAAACGTATTTTAAAATTCAGTTAACAATTTAATTTTTTTTATCGATTTTGTAAACGAAAGAGTTAGATGTTATCACTTGTAATAAACTAAATTAATTTTATTTTATACTAATAGTTAATACTTATAATGTACACACGCTAATTAAATAAAAAATATTACTTTTGTTTAACCGGACCAATCTAGCAGCATATTAATCAATAATTGTACAATAATTTTTACGCAGACTATAACAAACATTGTTCTAATTAACTATAACAAATATTCGCGTAAACTTATATATCCATTAGCATATCAATCAGTAATTATACACTAATTTTCGGATTATAAATAACCCTAATTTTTAATTACAAATTAAACAACCAAAGCACTAATTAATATCACCAACTCAACAAATACAATTTTATCATTAACTAATACACAGTAACAAACCCATAATTAACTAATTTGCCAAGTTAGGATTCTTAACATATCCCCAAATCAATCAATACGCTACTATCAACAACTAGTACCGCATAATCATCAATTTCTATCATATAATCAACCAATTTTCAAAATTAGGGTTTTGATAAAACCTAGATTAAGTAGAAATTGGAGAGCAATAACATACCTTCGAGCTTTGGAGAGTTGTACCTTTCGCGATGGAGAGATTGGCGGCTCGCGTCGGGGGGCTGCGGCTTGAGCGCCGGTGGAGGAAGAGAGAAAGGGGCTGAATTGATTTTGGGCGGAAGAAAAAGTAATGTTTTCTGTTCGTCGGTTGCTCTGCATATACGCGTTAAGCGACAGCTAGCGACGGCCGCCTTTTTTAGCCGTCGCTAGCTACAGTCGCTAAACGAAGCTTGTTTTGTAGTGAAGAGATTAGATATATGATTTAAAATTTTAATAAAGCTCTCTTGTAAAAGATGCATTAAGTGTAAATAAGTTATGAAGATCATGGAATGATGTGCATTGCTTTATTTCTTATATATGTTTCTGTTAAATTTAGTCATATTAACTTAAATGAATACAAATATAACCATAACTTATGAGGGAATGATCGGATTTTGATAATTCTTCTTTCATCGATTAGATAATTGCATGGGTAACAATTTTCTTATTCCTCACTTTCCAAAGTTTTGAGTTTAAATGAGGATAAAATGTAAATTTTAATAAATATATATCGTTGTCCCAAATTGCAAGTTATCTAAAACTAAGTTGAACGAATTTGCTTATAAATTTTGAACGGTTTATCTGATTCCAAAGATCTTGCCCATTCCGGAAAGCTAAGAATATAAGCAACAACTTTTGCTTTAAGTGTTTCACAAATTTTTGATATTTTCAAGGTCAAAAACATAAATTCCTTAAATGGGCCTGCGTATTTTCTCGTAAAACCCGAGCCGCATATTTATGGGTAAATCCCCCGTAACTCGAGTTGTAATCCATATTTTTACAATCTAAAAATTGTTTTGGTAAGTTAATACATTATGTAACAATTCACTCTTTGATATCGTTGTCTAATTTTGTGCTTTTAACTATGGAAAGTTTGTCGAATAGTGGCCTAATTAAAAATGCTTGTTGCATACGTATTAGAATTATAAATTATTATCATATTTCTTTTCTATATGGGACTAATGCTTATATTGAGATAAGAATAGATGTTCAAGATGCAAATTTTGATTAGTGGTGATGTTAGCATGCTTTTGCTTGCTTATGCTCGCTTAGTAGCTAAGTAAGTTGCTTTAAATGCTAAAATAAATGTACGTTTTCGGATTAAAATGCAGAAATGATAGAAATATTGTTATATATTGTGTTTCGGACTATGTGGTCGATGTATATCATATATGTTATATTTTTATAATTGCAAACGACTCTCTGTACAGAAGAGACTCTGTCGAAATTTTTCGAAAATTCTAACACTTAGAAAATTTTCAATAATATTTTCCTATGCGAAGATTAAAAGTTAAGCAATTAATCCATTTAAATTTATGACATACGATAAATTTGATTCTAACATTAACTACTTAGAGAATTAAGCAAGCTTCAATTTGTTTGTAGATGTCGAAGTAGGGTTAATGTTGAGTAGTATGTAACGTCTCCCTATAAGAAATAACGATGACGCAATTTTCGTAAGGAGGGAGGTCTGTAACAGCCCTGTTTTGAAGCTGTAACATTTAAACTAATTTAATTAATATAAAAGTATACAAATTTGATTTTTGATAATTATTATTTTTGGAATTTAATTATTGTGAAATTAAAGTCTATTTAGTAAAGGATTTTGTTATAATTTAATTGAAATAGTTGGAGAAAAATAAATTTATCTTACATCAGTTCAATGAATGGTTGGAAATAAAAATTTTCATTTGTGTTAATATATTGAATAATTAAATAGAGCGAAACGATATTAAATTAAATAGGGTCATGCTGTTATCGGATTATATTTCGTAGAATGAAAGTGTAAATTAATTTAAATTAAATAGAAATATAATGATACACAAATTAAAAGAGTTAGTTGGAAAATAGAATAAAAGGAAACAAAAGAGGTATTAAAATTTATTAACAAAATGAAAGTTTACTTTCCCTTACAAAGCCCAAAACCCACTTCTTGTCATCCTCAAAATTCCAACCTGTAACCTCCCTTTTGCCCTAGTTACCCAAATTAATTTCATACTAAAAAAGGAACGCTCGAACTCTAGCGATAAGGTGGGCGATAATGATAACCGACGACAAGAGAGGACGCGTACATGGGTTGGGAAACTCAGCCGGCGCCGCGAATTGGAGGTGACGTTGAGGCCGAGTTCAATGTAAGCTGCGACTTGGAGGCGATGTTGAGGCCGAGGTCGATGTGAGCTTCAAGGCAGCAGGCGATGAATGACAACCTCGGGTGCAGAGGCGCGTGACCATGTAAAGAAGAGCTCGAGGGAACTTTCCAAGCGATGGCACATATTGTGGTGATGACAGCGGTCAAAGGAGAAGGAAGATGCACTATTCCCTAGGGTGACAACTAGCTGCGACAACATCGTGCCAAATTTCAAGTGGAGGACAGTGATGGAAGAAGGCAGCTGTATTGTAGCATGTTGAAGCTATTGGTTATGTTTTGATTAGCAATAGTTAAGGTGTGTTATTTTATTAACTCGCATATCTATATCTGAATAAATATATCCCTTTTTCCATGTCTTGGTATGGTTATTTGCATGAATATATTTGGGTGTTTATGAGTGAATTGAATGAAATATTGCCGCATACTAGTATTTGGTTGATTGTTTGTGATAAACGAATTGTTGTGTGGATTGATGGTGTGAATTTACAAATGGAACTCCATTTGTTTATGGATTAAATTATATGGTATGTTCGATACTTGTATATCATCGTGTGATCGGAGTTGTCGGAAAGCAACTCGGATCTTTAAGAAATTTTATATTATGAAATGATATTTATAGAGCAATATTGGCTCTAAAGATGCATTTTTGATGGATTTATTGTTTGAATTATTTAAATGTTTTTCTAAATGATTCTCAAAGAGATTTTATCTATTTTGATCCTTATTGGAATTTAGTTTATAAAATATAGTTAAAATTTTATTACATTCTTTAACTTACTCTTATTTTAAAATTTCTATTCAAAGCTTTTAAAAATGAGTAATATTCAATCATAAAACCTTTTAAAATTTACTGTTAAAAGTATATTAAAATTTTGGAAATTTTTTAAAGGCAAAAGATAAAATATAGTGTTATTTTATAAAAGTTGTTATGAAAGTATTAATTTCAGTTTCAAGTGATTTTAATTATAAAAGAGGTTTAAATAATTTTGAAACTGTTTAAAAGCCTTTGTAAATAAACAACTCTTCTGTGAAATGAATTTAAGGATTTAAAGGTGATTTTGGGAAGTTATATCTTTGTATATATAAAATTTATTTAAAACTCTTTTATTTATTTATTATGGATTTGAGATTTTAATGAGACATCGTGCTTTTCCATGAAACAAAGAATGTAATAAACGATTGAATTATCGGATTAGTATGAGACATTTCGTACAATTGTTTTACTTATTATTATAATTTATTATATAGAGTTTGAGTGGGTTTTACTGGCTTATAGTAAATACTTGAATTTACTATCTGGTATGGGACAGTTAGTTAAATTCTAGTGATTACTAAGGTGAAAGTGATTTTCACTTTAGAGTTGTATTGTCTTAGGGTGTTCGGATTTCATTTTTTGGCTGATAAATCCCTGAGAGACGATAACTCATTTTTTATTGACCTTGAGTTGATACATTCTTAGATTTGGGTTGGCAGACCTATTTGGTTGAGTTTGGTTTGTTATGGTGTAATACAGTTGTCCTTTTGTTGTTTGGACAGGTGTTTCATGTAGACATATCGGTTTATTTGGTTTACAGTTAAACAATGTTTGTCTATTTGGTTGTGGTAGGTAAATTCGTATAGTTAGTCTATTTTATTGGGTTAGATTATTACACTATGTGGAGGGGTATATTTTGTTTGTTAGACTTATATCAGTCTATTTGGTTTTTTGACTCCGTGTCGATGTATTAAACTGATAGTTGACCACCATTATTACTTCATTAGTGATGATTGTTTCTTTAGAGATTTTGGACGGATATTTAGTATCTTTTGGCTCTGGAAAATTTTGAATTGTTATCACCATATTTTTTATGATAGTCCATTTGAGACTTGATATGGATTTTGGAAATGGTGATTTGGTTTGATATACCTTATTATGGTTAATTTGTTTTAGGCATATTTTGAGATGACTTATTTTGTGGTTAAGTCATAAATGGATTATGTAATGGTGATTTTATTTGATATGCCTTATTATGATCATCTGTTCAGGTATATTTTTACTATGGCTTATTTATTGTTAAGTCATATATTTGTAACATCAGTATCACATCTCTTTATTAGATATTGTCTGATCCGTTTATTTTATAATACTCGGGTCAGGCTGAGATCTATAGTTACAGGGACTTATTGACCTTTGGATTTTGTGCTAGCACTGTAGTAGACTCTTTTGACTGTTTTAGTTTACTTCATCATTCTATATATTAACACTTAGAAGGTTGTGTCATATATATTAGTAGTAGTCATTATGTATCTGATACTGTATTTGATGCGATGTATATATTTATGTGGGTCTACTACTGATATTTTATAGTTTCATATTTTATTATGTTATATGATGTATATTATTTTGCTGTGATTTGTGACTTTGATTCTGATTTATTATATTATATATTGTTCTGAATATTTTAAATCGGTGTATTTATTACTTTGTATTAATACTATACACGTCAAATTTTCAGTTTAAATCCTCATAATGGTAATAAAGACGTGTTTGTGTTAGTCCAAAGATATATTCACATTCGATCGCCCTTAATCTGCCGTATCCTCTATATTATTAGACGACATTACTTATAATATTCTTTAATAATATGGGTATAACGGTGGGGTTGTTACATATAATTAGTAAAATAATTAATCTAAAATGTATTAATAAGAAAATCCTTAAATTAATTGTTATGTGATCGTGGTTGCAAATGGTTGTAATCATGAGTAATTAATCACAAAATAAAATAACATATTATTATAAATTTTCCTGGTTAAGATGTTTCGGGAAAGGATACATCTATTGAGACCGGAGTACATGCTCTCCAAACGTTGGACTGTGTATTATTCATGGATGCTAGGGGAATCAAAGGGTTACGTACTCGTAGTTATGTTAGAACCTATATTCTATGGTTTCGATGACAACAACTATACAATCATACACATAAAAAATATTCCATCTATTTGCAGGTAAATGCTTCGGGAATTCACAATAGCACGACTTGAAGATGAATAGTAGAAGAAAAGAATCACTGGTATTAGAGAAGCTATTATAGTATTTTATAGCCATAGATAGATGGTTTGTAAAATCTCCTTTAGTAGTTTTTACACAAAATTGCACATCAAATTTTTTACAAGGTTTTCACAATTTCAAAACAAATTAATTTTAGAAGTGCACAGGCATCAGACGTCTGTCCATATAAGTTAGACGTCTAACTATGTTCTCTGACTAAAAATTTTATAAACAGACAGACGTCTGAATTTTTATTCCAGACGTCTGACTGAGTTCACTGGTTAAAAAATATATAACTGGAAAGACGTCTGAATTTTAACCCAGACGTCTGAACTGGGTAACGGGCTAAAACTATGAAAATCCACTTACTTCATTCTAATGGTTGCATCAATATCTTTTCACTGCATCTCTTCTTCCTTATAGATAGCAACCCTTAGACTGAAATAGAACGTACTAAAGGATGTTGCTCCTCAACAAAACTCTTTAACACCTATAAATATGTAAAGTTTTTTAAAAACAAAATCACTTGAATTTTCTGAATCTTTTTCTTTGTACACTTTGCATACTTTGATCTCTAAAAGCAATCAATACATCATTCTTATTTCTTTCAAAAAACAAAGCCTCACATACACATACTACTCAAAGGAGATTATAGGAAGATTTGTACTATGCAGTCAAAATCAGTGTTACTAAGAACACATACTTGTCAAGAAAAGACTTTCTGTATCAAGCCTATTCCTTTGGATGAAGCGATGGTTGTTTACTAGTTTAAAGCCAAAGGGGAGCTTCGGGACTGGATGTAGGACGGGAGGTCCGAACCAATATAAAAACTCCGGTGTGATTGTTTCTTTACTTTTATTTACTTTACTTTGGTAATTATAAGTTAGCTTTTTATTACACTTGCGTATTAAGATATAAATACACGATCTATACACACTTTCAAGTTATTCGATAACTGTGGAATGACTCATCCAAGAGTTTCCTATTAGTTGATAACAACTAAATCAAACATGGAGTCTCATCTGATGATATTACACAGTTCTCCCGAGTCCCGACTTGAGAATACTATGGAACTTTAATGTGGATGCTCCACTTTGATTATTGTTAAATTATGGCATGACATTCATCTAAGATTATAGTTGGGTCTGTGTTGAAGCATAAGAAGTGAAGCACTATCTAATAGAGAATTCATCTCCTTAATTGTATGAGGTTAGTATCATGATTAACTATAGTCAACTCAAAATCAAAATCTCTGCCAAAGTAGAACAATGATTAATAAGTGTTTTTATTGAACTAAGGACTTTATATTTGGACCGACCCAGTTGAATGTGGATAATATTGGAGTTTTGACCGATATCAAACACCGTACATCCTAAAGTGATATAGTGTTGACAAAGAGAATGTGTGTAAATTATTATAACTATTGGCACCACTTAAAGTAATGTAAAATATGATTTTACCAATAGATTTGTAAGCGATGAACTCGACCAAACTATCGCACCACTAGTAAAGGTGGCATGTAGATGTTAATATTTAAATTATTCAATATTAATCGCTAACTGAATTCACACCTATAAGTCTCACACCTGTATTTGTGAATTCTCCAAGAAACCATATGATTTAATTGGTTTATAAAGTGTTATAAATTAATTAAATCAATTAACATCTAAGAAATATTAATTAATTATTTTTTGATGTTTGGAGTGTTATTAGTAAGTGATGTTGCTCTTAGAAATGTTCGGAGAGCTATTAGTAATTATTTGGATGTGTATATAAAAGTTATACATATGCGTATTGATATACGATATCAATATATATTTGAATAAGCATTAAATATATTCAATAGCTAAAATAGTGGGATTTTTTCGGTCCACATAGGACAAAATCATGGCTGATCATAAGAAAGAAAGAAATTGTATAAATATTGATTTATATTTAATTTCAAAATTAAAGATGAAGGTTTAAAAAGAGAGAATGGGAGAGGTTTTCGTTCTCTCCGTAAAACGGATCTTCCTCACTAATCCATTCATTCAATCTTTTCTCTTTCTTTTCTCTATTTCATGGATGCCACTTTTCTTCCTTTTTTCCTATGGTCGAAATTTTTTCATCCTAAATAACATCAATCCAATAACTTATAAAACCGTAACTTGTTCATACGAGGTCAGATTTGGACGCGGTTAGTCGCATTATACTTGTGGAAACATTTGCTTTGTGATGGAATTGGATTGGTTAAATTTGGAGCTTGCAGAATTTTGTGTTAAAATCGAACGCCCATTCGATTTTAGTTCAAACCAGAACGCTTCGGCGATAACTGGAATTTCAGTGAGTTTACTCACCTTTAAATAAATTCTAAAATATCTACGATGCTATAAATTATTGTTGAATGCTTGGATGTTAGTTTAAACTATTGTTTGATTAATTGTTTGGTTGGATTTCTATTTTGGAAAATGGATGATATATTAAGTTAATTGTTGTAAACCCATATGATTATATATACTGTCCATAACCATTGTTTTGCAGGGAACATTTGTAGAGAGACCCTAAGGTTTCGCTCCAATAATAATTATTTATTTCCTTATGCTGCATATATTGATGTTTAGTTGAAATTAATCGTGATATACTATTTAAGTTGTTTAAGTGTTGTCATAGCAATTTTCGCTATACCGACATTTATTGAATATCATCTCCTTAAAACCTTTGTGTGTGTTGTCTAAAGCTTGTATTTTCACAAAATAGATATTTAAATTCATTAATCATTTTGATTAATGATATTTAAATTAATTAATCATTTTAATTAATGATGTTTAAAATTTATCAAATCATTTTAATTAATGATATTTGAATTTAATTAATCATTTTAAGTAATGATGATTTAAGTTAATAAATCATTTTACCTAAAGATGTTTAAATTTAATTAATCATTTTAATTAATGATATTTTAATTTAATTAATCCTTTTAATTAACGATTATTTGAAATTGAATTTAATAAATTATTTTAATTAATGAAGTTATAAAGTTAATTAATTATTTTAATTAATAAGATTTGAATTTAATTAATCATTTTGATTAATGATATTTTAATTTAGTTAATCATTTTAATTAATGATATTTGGATTTAATTAATTTTTTTAATTAATGATGTTTGAATTTAATTAAATGTTTTTAATTAAAGGTAATTGAATTTAATTAATCATTTTAAATTAATGGTATTTGAAATTTAAGTAGTCATTCTAATTAATGATATTTAAATGTAATTAATCATTTTAACTAATGATATTTAAAGTTAATTAATTAATCTAACAAAGATATTTTAGTTAATTTATTTGATTTAATAAAAGCGATTAAAAGCAAAATTAACTAATTTAATGAAAGTGTTTTAAAGTGAATTAACTGATTTAACATTTCAAAGTTAATTAGCTAATGTCATGAAGGTTTTAAAGTTAATTTGTTGATTAAATAAAAGTGTTTTAGAAATAATTAACTTTTTAAATAAAGATAATTGATTGATTTGTGAAAAGAGATTATAAATGTGATTAATTATCTTTCGGGATACTTAATGCTGGTTTAAATTTATAAAAGGATTTTAAATTTAATTTATTTTCTTTGGGGAAAATTAGTGTGGTTTTAAAAGTTATAGAAAAGTAATCCCTCGGGATACATTAACATTATTTTAAATTTATAAAAGTATTTAAATTTATTTTTTATCTTTTGGGATAATAAATATTGTTTTAAATTTATAAATGATGGTGTATAAATGAGAAAAGCCTTCAAAAGGAATTGTTTCAAAATAAAGCAAATTCAAATTGTTTTGGGCAATGTTTTGACATTTGTTTTAGCGTTGGTTTTTATGCACTTAGAAAATATAATTTGCTCTTTTAAAAGAATATTTTAAAGAGTTTTTTTAAAGTGTCTTTAAAAGTATTGTGATGTGAAAATCAAGCGCAAGTGTGAACAACCATTTTATTATTCCCGATAGTTGATTTATCGACTATCCACTTTGATTCAGCTTTTCTTTTTGGTGTATCGTCGCCTTAAAAATTATTTGTTATGCTTTTGAGCTTTTTTATCCTTTGCTGGAAATGACTAAACTCAAAGAGCGAGTGGACGCCTAGCTATGTGAGGTTACTCCCATTAAGGATATTCACATCCACTCTAAATTGGATTTGGTTTTGCCCATTGAGGTATGAAATACTCGAATACTCGGTAAGATTGGCGGGGTCTGACTAGTACATTTCCAAGGGGTCTCACAGAGTATATGACCTTCTTAAGTATATTTCTAGAGGTATAATTTCGGTGAAATGGGGCGCACCCTCCTAGTCATTTGTTGGAAAATTTCCTTTCATACCTTTAATTCAAATCTTTGAATTGTTTTCCTTAATTGCATCGAGAAGTTTTTTATGCCATTCTCTATGTTTAATTATTTATGTCCATTCTTTCAAATCTGGATTTTGATATTAAATTTTCCCATTTATTAAGTATGGAATTTGTTCTTACTTGTACCCATCCTTTATATTTGGATTTGTATATGTTGTTTATTTCTATTCTTTCTTGATTGGATTGTTGTTCTGATTTGTTTCCCATTTCTTCCTCTATGGATGTTGTTCTTGTGAGGTAAAAACCCGTTCTTCATTAGCGGCATGGCCTCACATAATTTTTATATGTTCATCATATTACTTGAGTTTCTCATGCTGATATTTCCGGATTGATCCGAGTATTATTTTATTATAATGCTTGGGCCAGACTGGGTATTTTCCAAGGTTGGCTTTATTGATATGGAATTCTTGGAGAAGAGATGGATGTGCACCTATCATAGTGCGTTTCATTTTCCACTGTATTATATTGTATACCTATCAGAAATTGTAAGGTCAGGATTTTATAACAGTCCAACTGATAAGGTTTGTTTTTAACTCTGATGTACTCAATATTTTGGGGTGACAGTTTATATTGTCTTTGTTATATTATATATTGTCGATTCCGTTGTGAGATTATGTTTCTCCTGTTCTTTGTTCTTTCCTTTTTATTTTACCCTAAAAATCTCCCTTTCCGGCGATTGGATGTTTGGCATTTGAATACCATGGACGTATTCGGTGTCGACTTTCGATGGTCAAAAAGGCAGGTCGTTACCTTTGGTATCGGAGCTAAAGGTTAAGTGAGAACCTTGGCTTTGGTAGGGTATGGCTCATTATAGATAGGGTTAGTAATGCCCTAAATGAGTAAATCATTATAGATAGGGTAGGTGACACCCTAGAATGAGTTTGAGAGTATTATATATATGAGGGTGTATTTGTTAATGTTGTAAAATCGTATTGTGTTAATTGGTCTGTTGAGTGGTTTATTAATTCTAGTCGAGAATGTAGGACGCCACGTTGTGGAAGAGATTTCTAAACACTTGAACAAAACAAACAGACACAATATTGATTTTTAAAATTTTGGCAAATGAAATATTTTCCCTCTATTATATATATATATAAAGGAATAATTTTCAAAAATTTAAATAGTTATAAAGTGTGTTTGTTTGTTTGAAAGTGATAATATTTATTTATTATCACTATTTTTTGATCATTCATGCTTGATTAATTTAGGAGCATTGATTGCCATTTGTTGATTGCTGATTATCTGTGCTCAGCTTATTTTTGAGCATTTGCTGTTTTGACTATAAATGAACCCCTGGTGAATTAATTTTCACAATTTGACTATAAAGTGTTCGGTTATAATTATAAGTTAAAAGTAAACTTTTAATAAAAGTTGTTTAAAATAATCTAAATGGTAAGAAAGACATTTAGAGAATAAATATTTGAGAAAATTTTATTACAACATAGGAGAATCGTTATATTATGGAATGATTTTATATAATGGAAATTTTATTTAAAATTTGCTTTATAAAATGTGTTTTAGAAGGATTTTTGAATTTAAATCTCGAAGTTTTTTAAATAAATTCAAAAGGATTTTGATAAAAATAATAGTAATATTATTTAGGAGTATTTATAAATAAAAATATTTTGGAAGTGAAATTTTAAATAGAATGCATTCACTTTAGGGTAATTCGGAGTAAATCATCTCGATTAGTTTTGTGGTAATATGAATAATCTTCTAAGTAACGATCGGTTGTTTGCTTAGGCGAACATTGTGGGGGCACTTAGTAAGTTATTCTCTTTACCATTGTTTGACGAAATGAGTTCAGATCCGAAAGAACCTAAAGTGAGTTTTAATAAATAAAATTTTGAAGTTATTTCATATAGAAATATTTGTGAAATGTTTTCAAAAAAGAGATTTTTGAAATAAAAACTGGGTATTTAGTTTTTAAGTTCCCTTAAAGGGAACTGATTTCAAAATAAAAGATGTTTTGATAAAAGGATGATTTGATAAATGAATTTTTACCCTTGAATAGAAAAAGGGATAATTTAACACAAATTTTAAAATTGGGTTAAACTAGATAGGGAGGTTTTAATAGACATTGTTTTATTAAAACCATAGCTTTTGGTTAAAACATTTAAGTAGTGTAAACTATTTGTTATTTTTGGATCAGCCATAAACATCTGTCATTATAACACTCTAAGTTAAAGAGGTCGAAAGTGTTGACTCAGTTTTAAAAGACCCATATTTTGATTAGGTCTCCATCAAAATTTTTGAAAGGTAAAATGAAATTAATATTTGTTGTATACTTTTAGGATCTAGAAGGTGTATTATACAAGTAAATAGAATGGAATGGATTTTTATTTGATATTTTATAAAGAAATGTCTTTGTAAAATAAATATAAACTTAGGTGAAAATTTATGAAACAATTCATAAGTAATTTTAGTGTCGAATGAAATACAAAATAGAAAATTCTAAGTGATTTAGAAAGATTGGTGTAGTTAAGAAACCAATAAATTTAGAGAGTGACTTTCAATTTTGTCCGAGGGAGCTTGGATAATTTTCTAGCAATAACCGAAGGTTGACGAGAAAAATGGTATGCTTAGATAATTATCTATATTCTTGGACAATAAAGAAGGTTTTGAACCTAAGCTAAGACTTGTTTGTTAGTCATTTAACATTTTAAATAATGTTAAGTGTTAGTTTATTCCTTTATGAAATTCGATTTGATTTAATCTGATTGATTGTGTGATTTTATGTACTATGTCTATTTTATAAGCCAAAGGATTTTTGAATTGTTGTTTATTAGGACTTAAATCCCGGTGCTTTTGAAAAAAAATTGATTTCGAAAGAAATTGTGAGAGCAATAATAAAAATATTGTTTTGAAAAAATATTGATGAAGTGTATTGTTTCAAACATTTGAAAAGAATATTTTTGAAGTGATTTTTCAAATGCTTTTGCTATGACTAAATTTGGGCAATTGAGGGTTTTTCAATTCAAAAGACTCGCCGGGTATATTTCTTTAATCTAGTTGTTGTTTTAGGAGGAACTGAAATACCATTGGATGCTCCATGTTGTTTGATTCTAAGGTTATACCATGCTTCGGTAGGGAGGGCCCACCCCTTGTCATTTTGACTTTGGTTTTGATACATTTCTTTTCGAAGAAATTTGAAAATATTTTAAATATAAAACCGAGGCATTTAGTTCTAAATTTATCTTTTGAAACTATTGGATGCATAGTATTTATTACAGAGTATTCTCTGAATTTTTGTTGCATATATATGTTATATCGCTTTGGTTTCATAATTATTACCAGTTTCATCATATTGCCTTGTTGCATATGAATGTTATATTGTTTATGCTGTTTAAGCTTATGGTAGAAATAACTAGAGTATTGCACTTTTGTCAGCCTGGCTCTCTTTTGGATTGTGTAAGTATAGGTAAGAAAGAGATTTCTACTTGATTGCTTGTGCACTACATACGCATCGAGTTAGTGGATGCTTGCAAAAAGTATATAAACCAAATGCAAAAAGATACGTAGTAGGTTTAAAAATTGAAATTGGTTGGTGATTTTATACTCCAGATATGGGAGGCCACTTTTGGGCTTTCGTTTTCTTTTTGGATTTTGGGCACGTTGTGGCAAGTTGTAGTTTTTCCGAATCAACTGCGCAAAAGAGGTGCTGTCAAAATTTCCTAAAATTCTAGCTTAAGTTGTAAGAAAAGTTAGCACAAGGTTTTGACATCACCGATAATCGTAAGAACCGATGGTGCGATATACCTAGTTAACTTGCCTTTCGACTAGCAAGTGTGCATTGTATTTCTTGTATTCCCTTTCATAAGAAATCAATGCTTAACTTAGGCGTTAGGATTAGCGTAGAGTGTTAGGAGTTTAAGAGTTGATAAGGATTTTTCAAAAGGAAAATATAATTAATCAGGTTACTCGAAGCCAAGTAAGTAACTTGATTCTTAAGTTGAATATTACATTTTCCGCTCTGTGATAATTTTGGGGACGAAATTCATTTAAGGAGGGAGGATGTAACATTCCGGAATTTTATCATTTTAATTTTTAAATATTTAATTAATTTTAAATATTTATTAATTGTTTTTTAAAATTTAGTAACTTGAATTCAAATATAGGGATTATTTAAATATTTGAACTGTGAATTAAATGGATTTAATAGCCTTAATTAACTCCTTTTAATTAATAAATGATAATCGAGAATTCATTATGTAAATTTATTTACAATAGTAAATGGTTCGAATAAATAACAAGAAAATCAAATTGTAATAAAACGGTTTGATTTCTGATGATTTAATTTGTAGGAATTTTTTCATAATTTTTAATTTGAAAAATAATTAAATTGTCGTTTGATGATTTTTCGACAAATGATGGTACTTTTGTGATTTTACAAAATATGGAAACTAGTGTATTTTATTATTGTTTAAGAATCATGTTGCCTTTTTAAGTGCGATCGTATTTTTGTTTTGTGGTTCCCAATCCATATGTGAATGAAACTAGTGTAGCGAAGTGCCGGTAATATTGGTTTAAACCAAAGTCAACGACCATCCAACACTTCACTTTTCTTTCTGTCTACCTCCACTTTTATATGTTCGTCCTTGTTCCAGCATTCCAAAAGCAAGAAAAAAAATGGCCGACATTTTAAGTTTTAAAATCAAATCCATTTCTTAATTAAAAAACTTGAAACTTGGTTCATTGAATTGGCAGTGGAGAGATCTTTGATTCTAGGTGGGTCATTGGGGTTGCATTCAACTTTGGTCATGATCGATTTTGCCTAGCTGAAACTAAGGTTTGCTCTAGACTTCGATCTAAAGGGAGTTGGACATTGACGAAGGGTGCGTTGGCTTTCGTGTGAGGAGGAGCTCCTGATGGCCGATTCTGGGGAGGTGCGGCTTTGTAAGAAGGAAAGCGACCATCGTTTGTCGCTTACTCCTGCTCCAGGTCGCACGGAGCAAGACGAAGTTGGGCTCACTGATGTGGTGTCAGGGGCGTAGGGTTTGCGGAGGAGAGTTCATCGGGAGTGTTTGTGATCATTTTTGTCGAGAAACGAGGTCGCAAGCATGGATGCAAGGCTTGGCAGTGGTTTCAGCGTTCATGTCAAAGGAAGGAAATTGATTTTGAAAGTTTGGGGAAGATGTATTTGGATTTGGTAACTAATTTAATGATTGAGAATGGTGTTAATTACTTTATTTATAATCCAATAACTTATAAAATCTGTAACTTGTTCATACGAGGTCGGATTTGGACACAGTAAGTCGCTTGTACTTGTGGAAACATTAGCTTTGCGATGGAATTGGATTAGTTGGATTTGGAGCTTGTAGAATTTTCTGTTAAAATCGATCATCCATTCGATTTTAGTTCAAACTGGAATGCTTCGACGATAATTGGAATTTCGGTGAGTTTACTTCCTATAAATAAATTCTAAAATATCTGTGATGTTATAAATTATTGTTGAATGATCGGATGTTAGATTGGATTATTGTTTGATTGATTGTTTGGTTGGATTTCTGTTTTGGAAAACGGATGACATGTTAACTTAATTGTTGTGAACCCATATGGTTATATATATTGTCTGTAACCATTGTTTTCTAGGGAACATTTGTAGAGAGGCCCTAAGGAGTTTCTCATCAATAATAATTATTGATTTCCTTATGCTGCTTATATTGATGTTTAGTTGAAATTAATCGTGCTATTCTATTTAAGCTATTTAAGTGTTGTTTTAGCAATTTTCGCTATACCGACATTTATTGAATATCATCTCTTTAAAACCTTTGTGTGTGTTGTCTTGAGCTTGTATTTTCACAAAATAGATATTTAAATTCATTAATCATTTTGATTAATGATATTTAAATTAATTAATCATTTTAATTAGTGATGTTTAAAATTTATCAAATCATTTTAATCAATGATATTTGAATTTAATTAATCATTTATTAATGATAATTTAAGTTAATAAATCAGTTTAACTAAAGATGTTTAAATTTAATTAATCATTTTAATTAATGATATTTTAATTTAATTAATCATTTTAGTTAATGATTATTTGAATTTAATAAATTATTCTAATTAAAGATGTTTTAAAGTTGATTAATCATTTTAATTAATAGGATTTGAATTTAATTAATCATTTTGATTAATGATATTTTAATTTAGTTAATCATTTTAATTAATGATATCTGGATTTGATTAAAAAATTTAATTAATGATGTTTGAATATAATTAAATATTTTTAACTAAAGATAATTGAATTTAATTAATTATTTTAAATTAATGGTATTTGAAATTTAAGTAGTCATTCTAATTAATGATATTCAAATGTAATTAATCATTTTAACTAATGATATTTAAAGTTAATTAATTAATTTAACAAAGGTATTTATGTTAATTTATTTGATTTAATAAAAGTGATTAAAAGTAAATTAACTAATTTAATGAAAGTGTTTTAAAGTGAATAACCGATTTAACGTTTTAAAGTTAATTAGCTGATGTTTTGAAGGTTTTTAAGTTAATTTGCCGATTAAATAAAAGTGTTTCAGAAATAATTAACTGTTTAAATAAAGATAATTGATTGTTTTATGAAAAGAGATTATAAATGTGGTTAATTATCTTTCGCAATAATTAATGCTGGTTTAAATTTATAAAAGTATTTTAAATTTAATTTATTTTCTTTGGGGAAAAATTAGTGTGGTTTTAAAAGTTATAGAAAAGTAGTATAAATTATCTATCGGGATACATTAACATTGTTTTAAATTTCTAAAAGTATTTAAATTTATTTATTATCTTTTGGGATAATAAGTATTGTTTTAAATTTATAAATGATGGTTTATAAATGAGAAAAGCCTTTAAAAGGAATTGTTTCAAAATAAAGCTAAGTGTAAATTGTTTTGGGTTTATAATAAACAATGTTTTAACATTTGTTTTGACCTTGGTTTTAATATACTTAGAAAATATAATTTGCACTTTTAAAAGAATATTTTAAAGAGTGTTTTTAAAGTTTCTTTAAAAGTATTGTGATGTGAAAATCAAGCGCAAGTGTGAACGGCCATTTTATCATTCCCGATAGTTGGTTTATCGACTATCCACTTTGATTCAGCTTTTCTTTTTAGTGTATCGTCACCTTAAAAATGATTTATTATGCTTTTGAGATTTGTTATCCTTTGTTGGAAATGACTAAACCCAAAGCGCAAGTGGACATCTAGCTATGTGGGGTTGCTCCCATTAAGGTATATTCATAACCACTCTAGAGTGGACTCGGTTTTGCGCATTAAGATGTGAAACACTCGGATATTCGATCAGGTTGGCAAGGTCTAGCTAGTACATTTCCGAGGGGTGTCATAGAGTATATGACCCTCTCAAGTATATTTCTAGAGGTACACTTTCGGTGAAGGGGGTGCACCTTCTTAGTCATTTGTTGGAAAATTTCCTTTACTTCCTTTGATTCAAATCTTTGAAATGTTTTCTTTAATTGCATCGAGAAGTGTTTTGTGCCATTCTCTATATTTAATTATTTATGTCTATTTTTTCAAGTCTGGATTTTGATATTAAATTTGCCCATTCATTAAGTATGGGATTTTTTCTTACTTTTACCCATCCTTTATATTTGGATTTGTATCTATTGTTTATTTCTATTCTTTCTTGATTGGACTGTTGTTTTGATTTGTTTCCCATTCCTTCATCTATGGATGTTGTTCTTATGAGGTAAAAACTCGTTCCGCGTCAGCGGCGTGGTCTCACAGAATTTTTATATGTTCATCATATTACTTGAGTTTCTCACGTTGGTTTTTCTAGACTGATCCGGGTATTATTTTATTATAATGCTCGGGTTAGACCGAGTATTTACCTGGTTGGCTTTGTTGATATGGAGTTCTTGGAGAAGAGCTGGATGTGCACCTATCATAGTGTTTTAGTTTCCACTGTATTATGTTGGATACCTATCAGCAATTTTAAGGTCGGGATTTTATAACTGTCCAGCTGATAAGGTTTGTTTTTAACTTTGATGTACTTTGTATTTTGGAGTGACTATACTGTCTTTGTTATATTATATGTTGTTGATTCCGCTGTGAGATTGTAATTCCCCTATCCTTTGTTCTTTCCTTTTTATTTTACCATAATAATCTGTCTTTTCGACGATTGGATGTCCGACATTTGAATACCGTGGATGATTCGGTCTCGACTTTCGATGGTCGAAAAGACGGGTCGTTATAGTATGTACGTATATGCGTGTGTGTGTGTGTGTGTATGTATGTGTATATATATGTGTGTGTGTGTGTGATATATTCAAATAAACATTAAATTAATTAATTAATATGATTAATTAATTGAAAATAAAATATTTTAAGCAAAATATGATTTCATTTTAAACAGATAGATTGGATCTAAAGCTAATTAATATATTACATAGGCTCGTTAAGATCCAAATAGGGAATTTTTTTGAAATTTACCAATGTCAACCACTGCCAACACAGGCCGAACCAACACAGTGAACATTTAGATCTATCTAACCTATCAAACCGGTAATAATTATATATTTATTTATAGTCTAATTTGCAAGATGAAATATTCTAATATAAAAGTTGTTATACCTTTGTAACGTGTTATGCCTGGATTTATATATTTAAAATTATAGATAATCAATTGTCTAGAATAAAGCAAATCGAATAACCATGAGAATAATTCTCATTAGTTCATAAGTAGCTGGTTGGTTAATTAAATATCATATTTTGATTGCAACAACAAACTGTAGTTAATTTTGTTTGATATGAAGAGTGATACTTAAATTAAGCAGAGTACTCATTTTAGTCTCGAGTGACCGAACACAAAACCTCTAAAACCAGAGTCCAGATAGCTTACCAATTGAGCAAGTGGTCCTTGACAACTATAATTAAATTTTGAAAATTATTTAGATGTATGCTGAGAATTAGAGGAGTTGGTAAAAACCAACGATTATAGGAAGAAACACTTTCTAGTTTTTAACTTGTTGAGATAATAGGCCAATCATTTTCTCATAATCAACCATAGGTGTGAAGGATTGTTATTTTTCCTAAAGGGGGTCAAAATAAATACCTGCTTTGGTAATTCTAGCCAGTGAAACATTAATCAAAAATTATGTTTCGAATAGAGACTATTCTACCAAATATGAGTCCAAATAAAAAAAAATTAATAAAAGGTCAAGATGACTGTTCAAATAAAATTTCTACCAGGAATCAAGTAAACATTTAGTTTGAAGTTAAAAAAGTTATAGCAAGATGGCAAATAGTAATAAAATTGTGAATAAATGTAATAATATAATGTATAAACTTAGTAAAATACCGTTTGTGGTTATAAATGTATATATTGACTGAACAGACAAACACACAACAATTTTGAATTTCATAAAACATGCAAGCATGGAAAAACTAGTAGTAAAAACCATGCAAGAGCAATAAAAAACATTTACGAACAAATAGCACATATATATTATGTTCTTTAATTTTCAAAACACCTTATTTAATACTTAACCACGAACCATACATTATGTTCAAATGATTGATTCTATATACTAAGAAACAAGGATATGAGATTTCATAGTTCATAAGTAATGCCATTACAAAGGGTCTTATCATGCGATAGTAGGATGTTTTTAGCCAGAGAGATCGTCTAATAGTCCCATACTTGTCATATTAGTGAAAGCACAATATTTTTTGTAACAACCATGTTGTTAACTACCTAATTAATTAAAATTAATTAGGGAAAATTAATGCTAAATCGTGATTTGTGAAATTAAATTTAGTTTTGAGAATAATTCATTTGATTTATTTAAAAAATGAGTTTTATTTCTTAAAAAGGATTTCAATTTAAATTTGAAATATGATTGAATAAATTATTTAACTTTGGTGTTTAGAGTAAAGTATTAATATTGAGAATTGTTGTTGAAATGTAATTTTTAATTTGTTAATTGGTTTTGTAAATGGAAAAATTAATTTTGTGATTTTGTAAAAGATTGTTTAGTGTAAAATAGGGAGTTATGATATGTAAAATAAAATATAGAAATTAGTAACATTTATTATTCTTATTGGGTTCAATTGCAAGCCCAAGCCTAAGCCCAATAACTAGTTTACATTAAGAGAAAATCCTCTTTCGCTTGTAATATACGTTTACTTCGTTTACAGTAAAAATAAAACAGAAAATATTTTCCTCTTCAATATTAAACCCTAGATTCTATAATCAACGAATTCAAGTGCAAATCAAAGGGTTTTTGTTCTATAATGATAAGTAAGTATTCTAAACCCCATCTCTACCTTTTGAAAACATAAAAGAATGATTTTTATCCCATTTATGATTGAAGTGATGTTGTATTTGTTTGGGTTTTTGAGTTTTTAGGTGATTTTGGTGAAGCTGGGGGTTTAGCAAGGCTTATTTGGTGATCTAACAAGCTATAGGAAGTTAAAGATGAGTTAATCCTCACACTACTATCTCTAATCGATGAGAATAATTGTTAATTGCTGCTTGTATAGAATTAGATGGCTTGTTGATTGAATTACTTTCAATTTGATTGTGAATTGGTTGCTTGAATTTGGGTGATTATTTGATTATTTGCTGAAAATAAATTGCGAAAATCGCTGCAGTAAAATAGCGATATCTTAGTGTAAATGCTCAAAATTGACTCAATCTTTTTGCAGCAGAAAGTTCTTTCAATAAGCTACAAGTTATTTTATAATAACCTTTTGAAATTCAGCGGTTTAAAGGGTCGAAATTGGGTTTGAAACTGATATACACGCTCTGCTCTGTCAATTTTCTGAGTTAAAATCTAAAACTTAAATCGCCATAACTTTTTAACCGTAAATCCAAGTTGTGAAAACCCTTTTTTGATGGAAAGCTGAGACTTTAAGGAACAGCTTTCATGTTGTAAGTTTTTAAAAATTCTAAAGTTAAATGGGTCGAAATGGTGTTTCAAAACTGAAAATCTGTCGTGACTCGTGATTTGTTGCTATGTTTGTGACGTTGTTTCAATGTGCTTTGAATGTTCGGTCGTGATCGTTTTGATATATATATTTCTATTGGTTTGTTAAGTTATAAATTAGTCTTAGAGATGATATTAAAATCAAACCTAATGGAACTATTGGTCATTACAATCTTGTAATATGTGATAATGAATTTCTTGTGCTTTATGGACTTTGAATCATTTTTGATTCAAAGCTTTGAAAATTTATAAACTTAAATCTACCTATTTTGAAAATGTATATAAATGCTTAGTTTTGTACACAAATAATTTCGTAAAGAGAGTTTATTTAAGTTCTAAATATCAAACTTGTTTTCTAACGAAGTCTAATTACTTTTATAAATGATTTTATGGATTTGGAATTTCAAATTTGGAGATATAAGTGTATGAGGTTTTAACTAATTATTAGAATACTAAATTGGTTTTGAAAATGGATTTATGGATTCACAAATAAATGAATACTTTTATAAGTGGCTTTTGGAATATGGTGTGTAAACATTATAACCTTATGGAATTTAAAGAATCAATGTGATTTTGGAACATGGAAAATCATGTTTTGTAAAATAAATACTCTTGGAACAATTTGGAATAATTGAATATTTTGTAAGTGAGAAATTAAATAAATGTTTTGAGAACCTTAATTCTATAATTTGGAAAGTATTAATAATCGATTTAGTGTTATCGGTTGGTTTAAATGCTTTCGATTAATGCTTTGTCGAATATGGTATAACTCATTGAATAGAATGTTTCAGTGGAACTTACTAACCCATTAGCGAATACTCGAATTTCACCAAGTAGTACGGGATGCCTTGGTTAAATTCTTGTGATCGTATTTGGTAAAGTACTTAACACTTTAGTTGTATTCTCTTCTGGTGTGCGATTAGTAGTTGCCAGAGCCTTAAGAGAATGTAGTTCAGGTTTTTCAGTGGTGTTCATATTAAGTGATATTTACTAGCTTTTAGTAAATACTTGAATTTCACCATACGGTATGGGACGTATTGGTTAAGCTATAGTGATTACTGAAGGTGATAGTATTTGGCACTTTAGAGTTTACTCTCTTCTGGCGTGCGGCAAGTGGCTACTAGATCTTTAAGAAGTTACTCATGGATTTTTTCTAATATAATAACATAAAATAAACTTAAAAGATTCGATCATGGCTACTACCCTTGAGATCATTCTGTGATTCTATGTTTTCGTCCTGTGTACGATCCTCGGTATTGGGTCGGTTAGTGTGACACCAAATTGTTTGTTTGTTTACCATGGTTTTGTGTACGATCATTATGATCGTTCTGAGTAAAATCTCTTGGATTCTGAAAATTTGATTCTATAATTATTCTGTGTTTGTGAAATAAATAAATAAATATGTTCTTATGTCTTGTGATGGATGTTAAGTTAACTTAATTATGTTATTCTTTATTTAGCGACTAGTTCGTGTTTGTGACTTAAACTTATAACCCTGTTCTGAGTTAATCATTGATATTTGCATGTTTCAAGATGTTATGTTTTGTTCAGTGAATTCAGTGTTTAGTGACTAATATGTGTTCGTGACTTAAATGTATAACCATGTGCCTTGTGATAAACTCTAAGTTAAATTAATTCCCGTGACTCGTTATTTCATAGATATATGTATTTACCTATATGTTATTTGTTCTTGTATTATATATGGTTCTTACCCTGTTGGATATTTAGATATAGTCTGACTCGGATGTTATTTTTCTCGGATTAGGCCGAGACTTTTTAGGTTACAGGATAGGTTAACCTTTGGATGGTTGGGCTAGCAAGGAGATAAACATTTGGACTTTTAGTTTATCTCATTTAGGAAATTTAGACTTTATATATTAAATGTATAAATAAGATTAGAGAATTGTAAACTTGTATATTATGTGATTTTAGTGTTTTATTTTGTAGACTCAAAATTTGTATATGTATAAGTTGAGATTTTTATTCCGCTGTGATCTGTGATTACTTTATATATATACCATTCTGATTTTGAGAAACCAGTGTGTCTATTACTTTATATTAATATTGTACACGTTAAATTTTAGTTCAGATATTAAATGAAAAGGTATAAATGACATGTCAATGTTAGTATAAAAATATATTTACATTTGATCGCCCTTAACAAGCCGTACTCTCCGGATTAGCAGACGACATTACTTGTAATGTTCTTTGCTAAACTGGGCATCGCGGTGGGATTGTTACATTTCCCATATAAAACCCAATCGGGTTTCCTACCTAAATCACTGACATCTTGCTTTAACATTCTCTTTAAACTATAAAACATAATTAGTATCACTACCAAAAAAATTATTAAAAAAGAATCAATTTTCTTACAGCTAAATCATAATAAAGTAATGAATCTCAACCGTCTATTTCTGTTAGAGAAACAGAGTTATGATCTTTCTTCTCGAATGCATGTTTTACTGCGCCCACATGACTTTCCAAATATTAGTATTATTTATACTTAGAAACAAAAGATGAGAATAATTTTGGGCTTTTACCTTTGACAAGCTACCATCATATTAATATAAACTAAGTCTTGGTATTGTACTTGAAAGGTTCCCCCCTCCTACGGTCAAATAATAATGTATATTACTCATCCTTACGAAGCAATACAACAAAGAAACATATCGGCTAAGTACTAGTATTTAAATTTAAACCATTCCAATTTTCCACTTTTATATAAAAATAAAAACATACAAATAAAAACTAAAGGCAAGAAGGGTGCCATCAATGTTAATAAATTAAACTATTTTTACCAAACAACAAAACTTATAGTATATATTTGATAAAAATAATGAAAATCTAAGAGATGGAAATATTACCAATGGCCATTGCAAGGTGGAAGGACTATGAGTCGATTTGATACTTAACCCCTCCCTGATTTACCGTTATCAAATTAAACCTAAATTTTGTCTTCTTGGAAATTAATCTGAAAGCACAACATAAATCAAAGAGATGGTTCAATAAACATCAAATGAAATTTTCTTAAATTAATTCTATTCCAAATACGAAACTATAAAGAAAATATTTTTCAAATATGTGAATTTGGTTACATATGAGTAATTATGACAAGATTTTATATTATGGGTATTAGCTTATAATAAACATTAAATATGATAACATAAAGAGCTCCAAGCATATCAAGTTTCATGTATATGAAGCTAATAATAAAAGTAGTTGTTAATAAATATATTGTAACTTTATCAAGTACATATTAGTTATATCATTAATCAGAATTAACGTATCATGTATCACCCATTGGCTTGGTGAACTGTGATATGAAAACAAAACACTGAACATAAATGATTGAGTAAGACTTTCTGTAAGAGGACCGTGAGCGTCAATTTCAGCATCGGACCAAACATCAATGAATGAGGAAGACCTTTTATAAGAGCATCAGCATGTACCTACTCCCTGTAAAAATAGCATAGTGGCAAAAAATGCATTAATGTAGGCTATAAATAGAAATGTCCCCCATCAATGTAGTGGATAACTATTACCAATTATGGATGCATCATAATTTCAATTTCATTGACAAAACTCATTAGCCATTGGATAGGAAACCACATGAATGAAATGTCGGTGTTGGTGATACAATATTTCCAAGTCAAAGTAGAAAGGCATTATGTGGAGATGCAGAGAAAGGAGAGCAGAGAAGAGATGAAATGGGAAAGAAGGACTGAAGTCTGTAGCACCAACTATAATCAACGGATAGAATCTACCAGTTGACTACAACTCTTGCCGTTTGATTAGTAGACTAACTAATCGACTAACGTTTGTGTTGTTTTAGATCAGAAGATTGCAATGATTTTCCAGTTGATTGGCACCAATCAACTTGTGTAATTTCAAGTCGATTGGATCAGCTTTTGCTAGAGTAACTGGGCTCGAATTTCAAAGGAAATTTTGTCCTTTTTGAGGTGTTTATGGGTTTTAACCATATATCTATGCTTATCTTTGATCCAATGACTGAGATTACATTAGACAACTATAAATAGATTTGTATTGGGTTCGTTGTAATGTGTAAGAAAAAGGATTATTGTATTAGGATTTAAGGATTGAGATTTCTTCCCAACTTTTAGTGGTTTTCTTTGTAATCTTTTGGTGGAATTAATAAGTTTTTTATAGAGGAAATTAATTGTCTATTGTATTTCTTCACTTCTTATCTCTTCTCAAATCTACTTATGTAGCGATCCTTGGGATAACCCTAGTAGTTGGTATCAGAGCTTACTACACAAATTTTTCTGAAGAGGGTTTGGTTATGGAGAAGATAAGTGTTGAAAATTTTAACTGAAGAAATCGGGGATTATGGAAGGCGAAGATAGAGGATTTTCTATACCTCAATAATCTTCACCAACCATTGAAGAACAAAGGGGAGACATCTGGTGGTGTGACTGAAGAAAAATGGGAAATTTTCGACAAGAAGGCTGCGGCGGCTGTTCAATGTTTTTTGAAGAATATGGTGTTTCATATTGTTGCTAACGAAACATTTTCTTACTCAATTTGGAAGAAATTAGAAAGAATTTACGCAAAGAACTTTGCAACAGATAAGGCTCTTCTTACGAGAAGATTGGTAAATCCAAAACTTAATGAATGTGAGTTAATTGGAGAGAATCTTAATGATTTTCAACCATTGTAAATCAATTGGCGGCCATGAATTACAAGGTTGATGGTGAAACACAAACCTTGATGTAGATGAGCTCATTGCCAGAGGGTTGGGAAGTACTTGCGGTTGCATTAAACAACTCAAATCTAGATGGACTTGTTTCAAACGATAGGTAGTTAGTAGCCTTCTCAATGAGAAGATGCGGATGATGAACCTAATGGAAAAAAGGTTAATTAATAAATGGAAAACAAAAATCCGATCGAAGAGGTCCATTTTGCATAGAGGGGTAACCTTACAAATATAAAAAGATGATCAAATAGATCAAACATGGAAAGGGATTTCATCTGCTATTATTGTGAAAAATTAGATCACCGGTTGAGATTTTGCAATTAGCTAAAAAGGGATAAAGAGATGATGAAAGTATCAAAGGAAGGCAAAGAAAAGCTTGAGGTAGGTGGTGATGATGGGGTAAATTTTGGTATTAGCAATGATGTGCTCTATATTGGAAAAATAAAAGAAAATGAGTGGGTGCTTAATTCTTGTGCATATTCCAAATATGGAACTAAAAGGGAGTGTTCATTAATTATAAAGAGCAAGAAAGCAAGGTGGAGTCCATTGATGGTGGAGATGTTGAGCTGAAGGGTACATGTTTGGTTAAGTTGAAGATGTATGATAGATGAGTGGTGAAACTCATAGGAGTTAGGCATGCTCTAGAAATTAAGAAGAATCTTGTTTCAGTAGGACAGTTAGAAGGAAAAGGGTGCAACTTTTCTACTCAAAGTGAAGTCACAGGGGTTTGGAAAGGTAACGGGAAGGTTCTGTATGCAAAACATGGAAGCAATAACATATACAAATTGTTTGGAAAAATGGCGATGGATGTAGGTACTTCTCAAAGTGGTGTTGGAGAAAGGAATCTGTCTAAATCAAGATGGAGCCAACAATGGAAAGATACAAAGCCTACATGGAGGCCTTTGTGGTATTACAAGCAATGCTAATTTATCAGTGATAAGCATGTTCAATTGGAGGCATACATAATTAGGTGGTTAGTAAGTTGGTTAAGTTTACTTTTGGAGATGAGGACATTTGTTTCCATGTTGATATTAAAGATTGCATGGAGCTTGAGGTTGTATGTGGAGTCTGGATGACATATACGGAAACATAGTATAAAGGTAGAGATTATTGGAGTTGGTGATACAATATTTTCAATTTGAAGTAGAAAGGCATTGTATGGAGAGTAAAGAAGATAAAGTGGAGGAGACAAAGGGGGAAAGAGAGACTGAAGTTTATAGTATTAGCTATAGACTTCCAATCGACTGGTAGAATCTGGCAGTCAACTAGAATTCTTTCTAGTCGACTAGTAGACATACCATTCGATTGAATTTTATGTTGTTTTGGACCAGAGGAGAGCATTGATTTTCCAATCGATTGAATATCCATTCCATTCAACTGGTGGAATTTCCAATCAAATTGATTGGCTTTTGCTATAGCAATTGTGCTCGAATTTTCAAGAGCAATTTTATCCATTTTATGGTGTTTTGGAGTTTTAACCGCAGACCTTTGTATATCTTTAATCTAATGGTTGGGACTACATTAGACGACTATAAATAAGCTTGTATAGGGGTCATTGTAATATATGAGGAGAAGTGTTATTGTGTCAGGGTTACGAGGATTGAGATTTCTTCTCAACTCTTAAGGGTTTTCTTTAGGATAACTTGGTAGAATTAATAATGTTTTATTTGGAGGAAACTGATTGCCTATTATTTTTCATCACTTCTTATTTCTTCTTAAGTCTAATTGTATAGGGGTTCTTGGGATTAGAGTTGTCAGTGAGTACCCAAAAAATCTAAAATACGTCCTTATCCGTATCCGAAATATGAAAAATTATCCGATATTAGAAAAATGGATACGAATTCGGATATGGACATATCTACATCCGATAATTATTTGTTCCATTTTTGTTGAGATTATAGTTATATTTTGGTATTTTAGTATATAAAAAGATTGTCATTTACTGTTTTATCTAGGCAAAAACAATTCAATACGTGTATAAAAATCAATATTTTTTGCTTAAAATTATTTTTCTTAGCATATTTATAATTTCTATATTTTTACTACTGAAATGGATTTATTTTTAGCACTGAAATGGATTTATAATAAATCAAAATTTTTTGTTTATTTATTTAGATTTATTAATTGTGATTTGGTTGAAGAATATCCTATTAATATCCAATATCCGTCGACATCTACGAATGCGGATATTCGATATCCAAAAATAATTTCGGATACAGATACGCATATGGCACTATTTTAATCTGTAACTGATCGTTTACAAGCCTACTTGGGATAAACCTAACATTTTATAATAAATCCAATAAAACATATGTATGGAACTAAATGGTGTGGCTCTTTTTCACTTAGGAAAAAGCTAGAGAACTAACGTTGTGAATTACATTACATATGAAATAAAATAAAATTGTAAATAATATTCACATGTCAAATTAATTCAGTATGATAGCTTCATTGGTGAAATACAATAATTGGCGGTGAAATTAATCAGTGTAACTATGTAATTTATCAACCTTGCAAGCCCGGCCCTTCCCCAAAGCGGGAGAAGCATCTGCTTTGGGCCCCAAAACAAACCAGGGCACCAAATTCACCACACAATACAGAAGAGAGCGAAAAAAAACCTAAATTGTGGATCCGCGATTTAGGAACAGATGAGGCGGCGACCCATGATGGCAAGAGGGTTTGTCCACTTCCTTCAGGCAGCAGCTAACAGGCTTCGTCTCGGTAGCTAGCACATATGCAGACGACAATAGGCTACTCCATCTCGACAGTCGGTAGCTGGGGCACGGGTAGGTGGCAGCGGCTCCTCTATCTCAGTTGAAGGTACCAGTACTACATAATTTCATAATTTGTATTTTGTATGTTTTAAACTTTTAATTGTTGAGTTAGTTTAGTTATTATATTGTAATTTACAGTATTTACTAATTCGGTAATTTGTAAAATGATTCAAGGAATAGCATCTGTGTTCTACAATATAGTGCAAATTCAATTTTAGTTATAATTATAACTAGTATATAATATCTATATTCATAATGGTTTCACCCTATTGTGAGTGTTATGATAATATATGTATTCATAATTAGATAATATTCATCTATAGTATGATTTTACTTCTGTCGGTGTAATGATAATATCTATATAGTATCTACTATCCTATTCTAATTATAATTATAATAACTAGTAGATAACATGTACTATAATGCAAATAAATCACTAACTAAAAAAATCATATTTCCTACGAACATAAAGAGAAAAAATGTAGATAAGCATATTCTAAAAGTGTAACCAGGTTGTTTATTTAGTCAGCGATGTTGTTAGTTTTTCCATCGCCTAGCTGTATATGTTAAGTATCAGTAATATTATGAATACATAGATTATCTAATTTGAAAATATTTTTGATAAATTATAACTAGTAGATTAGACATTCATAATTTTTTTTATTATAATAATTATTAATATACAACATTATTCTATGTTACTTTTATAGTGTTTAGAAATGCATAAACAAGAATCTGAAAATGCTAAAAAGGCCTTAGTTTTGTTGGCTTTAGGTACCAAAACACCTAGGACCGGCCCTACAACCTTGGTACATCGATGTGAAACATTATTGTTATACTACTACTTACAGCCATGTTACCTACTTTGCATATTCATTCTTTCGATTAATTCTATGGCAGCCGTGCCACTTTCATCCTTGTATTCTTTATGTCATTGTTACAACTACTACTTACAAGCTTATTGCTTGCTTTGCATATTCATTCTTTTGATTAACTTTTTGACAGCCATGCTGCTTTCATCCTCATATTCTATTTTTGGCAACGAAAGAAGATAGGTCCACCAAAAAAATATAATGTAATATCTCCATCATACCACAAACATTGAGGCGTGAAATTTGAATTATTATTCACTTGCAAAGGTGAATCAAATATATTTTGTTAAAATTACAATTTCCAAGTTTCATTCATATATGTAAGTAAAGGAAAACTACATATACGGAAAAAAACATGTAGTGATATTAACAATGTTGAAGAAATAAAAAATCGGATGCTCTTAAATACCCTAAAGCAATTCTTCTATCTCAAATTAGTATATTACAAAAATTTAATATCAAAAGTAAGTATTTTTAAAGATTAATGAGTAAAGGTGATGTCCAAAAATTGGAGGAAAATAAGGATAACAAAATAAAGTGAAATTAATATGGATGAAACATGGAGGAAACGATAAAATTCAACGTAAAAAAGTAAAGTATATCTCAACAGTGTTAACAAATTAATTGATCAAACAACAAAATGAGTAGCATTCATTTGGTAAATAAATGAATAAGATACAAATCTAGCATAGAATAGTAATAAAAATATTGTAAATATATGAAAGATATTATATTAATTATAGGACATGTAGAATGTGATTTAATTACTCATGGCTAAATATTCTAACCAAAAGGATGGGAAAACTGTATCATATAAGTATATGTGGAAACTACACTACTAGAAAATAGTCAAAATACCTACTTAGCATTATCGACGTCGCGTCAATGCCTACTATAAGGCATCGGTATAACATTGAAAAGCTATAGGTAAAATCTTGCCTATAACTTATTACCGACACCAATGAGATGCCATAAATATGGGTTTGATGCGATGTCGGTATGCAGCCGCCCTCATTATCAAATTAACCCAGCCCAAATCACGTCGCTATTCACTTTACTTTCTCAAATAAAAAACCCTCTAGTTTCCTCCTCGACAAATCGCCTTCTCCATCCTCACGAGAGCCGACATCGCTATGAAGCACCACAACTAGTTGAATGATATCACTTTTCTTAAAGCACCACACGCCGCAATCCATCACCACGAACCACTGACAACCAGCTAAACACCGCCGCCATGAACCACCGCAGGCCGCCTTCCTCAGCACTACGAACACCGCCGCTGTTCCCTAAAGCTCCAGGAGCCTTCTCTATCGCAAGTAATATCCCTAATTATGCATATATTTTTGATATGATTTGATTAGGTAATTATATGTGTAAAATTATAGGTTTAATTAGGTAATATAGGTCTTATTATCAAATTAATTATAGGTTTAAAATTATCCCTCATAACATCCCTGATATTTTTAAGATTATAAACCTAAGATATATAAATATAACTAATAATAAATTATATATAAATATCCCTAATATCCCAAATTATAAACCCATAATATATAAATATAAAATGAAAATTAATAATAAATTATATATATATACACACACACGTGTGCGTAAACATGTATGTTATTAATATTTAAACATATGCTAACACACAAACTCCCATACTTTTGTTGGACCCAAGTATAATAAGTAATTAAATTCCCTTCTATTAGTGACTAAATATATTATGTTAATTAATATTGTTTAAATTTGACTACACACCTTGATTATACCTTATTTGTTACTACCATTCTAGACTTCCTAGCATCATTAAACCCTTGATTAGATGATTAATTTGGCCTCATCCAACAAGTACTATATATAATCGTTATATAGATATTCATTTGTTTTACTAAAACAAAAATCAAATATTCATCTGATACGTTATTTGTCAGATTTATCCCAATATTGTGCAAGTCATAAACATGATGTTATTTATGTTCCGTAAATTTCAAATCGAATGGTTATCAAAATTTCAACAATTTCTTCTTGTTCCCCATGTATGCTCTTCTACATATGATACAAGGAATAAGGGGAAGTGCTACCAATATTTTGTTAATCATTCGATTTGAAATGATTTACGAAATGAAAATATCATTGTGTTTGTAGTGAGAAGTAGGGTGACCAACCATTGTGTACCAATAATGTTTGTGAATTCCATTGTTTTAAAATTTTAATAAAACTAATAATGTTATTGAAATTAATAACAAAATTAATAATGTTATAAGTAATATTTAATTTAATTGTAAAATTAATAGTGTCAGTTAAATTAATAACAAAACTAATATTGTTATTAAAATTAATAATGTTATTGAAATTAATAATAAAATTAATAATTTTATTAAAAGTAATAATAAAATTGATAATGTTACTGAAATTATTAATAAAATTAATAACGATATTTAAAGTAATAATAAAATTAATAAAGTTATTTAAAGTGATAATAAAATTTATAATGATATTAAAATTTATAATAATAATATAATAATGTTATTAATGTTTGGTTTTATTAAATAGATGATAGTATTAAAAAACTAAAAATAAAATACTATTGCTTGAAAAATAATGTAACTTTGTTTATGTGTAGTTTTAAAAGATCGAATTTGGATGTAGATGAAAGGGGAAAATAGAGGAACGAAACCATTTCCCTTTAGAAATGGTGTGGATGCATTCATGAAAATGACATCTTGTAATAAAACAAATATGAAAGAAGTACGATGTCTGTTTCAAATTGTATATGTCTGAAATTCATAAAATATTATACTATAATATTACATTTACATCAACTTGGTTTTAGACCCGATTATCTTCTGTGGGTATATCATGAAGAATAATATCACTTTGTACAAGAGAATAACATATATATCTAGAAAATAGAATGACTGAAATGGTTTATGATGCTGCTGGTCTGAGTGTGTGAATCGATGTACTAGATTTAAAGGAAGATCTTTACTTGGAAACAAAAAGTTTTTCAACTTATAAGAAGCATCGAAACGACTGCTCTATAAAGTTTGTAAATTGACACACTTGTCAACGACATCCAAATTAATCATTATAAAATCTGAATACAAGGCATCGAAACTAAGAACACGATCCTTAGCTTGTGCAAAGAAATACTTTCACCTGACATTGTGTTATCGAAGAACTAGTACTCGCTTAAAAGAGAGGTCTATGCCATTGGATTGTCGTATGAGAAAATTGACACGTGTCTAGGTGGATACATGATTTATTGGAAGGAAGATAAAAATCTAATGTTGTGTAAATCCTTTAAACAACCTAGATATAAGTCGATGAAAACTAGTGGTAAATGCATGCCTTTCACAAGAATGCATTATTTTCCGATTACACGAAGATTGCGAAGATTATATGCATTTGCTCTTACTGCGAAACACATGCGACGACATAGTGAACGACAACGAGATGAAGGTATTTTATTTCATCATTTAGATGGTGAAGCTTGGAAACGTTTTAATAGGATATATCCTAATTTGCTAAAGAATCACGTAATGTTAGACTTAGTTTGTGTATGGATGGTTTTGCCCTATTTACTTCGTTCGGTAAGCCTTATTCAACATGGTCGATTACTCTAGCACTTTACGGTTCTTAGATGTGTATGAATACATGTTTCTAACTATAATTGTTTCTGATCCTAAAAGTACAAAAAAAATGGGATGGGCATGTACCTACAGCCTTTGGTTGATAAGTTAAAAAATTATGGACAGAGGATGTTGTCACGTAGGATGTTTCAAAAAAAGAATTTTAGAATGTTTGCTTCTTTGTTATGGACGATAAGCGATTTCCTACATATGGGATGCTTTCTAGATAGAGTACTAGCGGAAAATTCTCTTGTCCTGCTTGCATGGATTGGACATTATCATATCGACTCACAAATGGTGGAAAGTAGTGTTGGTGAGATCGACATCCCATTTTTTGCATGTAAATGATCGTTATAAATTGATAAAAAACTTCAGATGAAATATAACTATTACTTTGGAGCCACCTTCCATTCTGAGTAGCAAAGAAGTGTACGAGCTCGTGCAAGGTTATCCCGAAATACACGAGATGGAAAAAAAGCCAAAAATTCCTGGCAAATGAGAGTATCCCAATTGGTATAAACAAAGTATATTTTAGGAGTTGCCATATTGAAAAAATCATAAACTTTGATACAATATAGACGTAATGCATAGCGAGAAAAATGTATTCGAGGACTTCTTTAATACGATAACGAACGCGAAAGTAAAAAAAGATGATTTGAAGTAGTAAAGGATACCTCCTTATACTATAATCGTCAAAGGACATTGAAATTAATAGCGAATAACCAAATTTCAAACGTCCTGCTTGTTACTGGTCGGAAAATAAACACCGACAAAAACTATTGAAGTGGGTTCAAATCAAAATTTGAGGTTTCCAAATGGGATTGCTTCTTACATGAAAAGATGTGTTAATATAATGCATCTTTGGTATGAGGAGTTACGATCATCATGTATTTTTAGAGACTCTTTTCTCGATGGTATTTAAGGGCTATTGTCGCTGAAGGTGTGGGTACTTATTACTAAACCTAGTTTGTTCTATAAAGAGTTGTGCTCCACTTACCTTTATAAAATAATTTTGAAAAACTGGAAACAAATATTCTGAAATTATTGTATAAGTTAAAGAAAATATTTCCTTTTCAGTATTCAACTGCATGGAATTTCTACCCATACACCTGCCAGTTAAAACTCTAATGTGACAACTAGTGCATACTGATGGATGTATCTTTTTGAGAGGTACATAAAATACATGTAGGAATTATACATTCTTTTTCAAAACCAACACAGTAAATGTATAATTGATAACTAATTTGTGTAAAGGTGTATGGGTCACAAAAATCACACGTTAAAGGTTAAATATGTCGAGCATATATTATTGAAGAAACATCCACGTTTTTCAGTTATTATTTCGAAGACCGTGTTAAGTTGAATTCTAATAGTGATTCTTGTAATGATGATGCTATGGATGAGTCATTTGACCATTTTCTTTCTATTTTTCATTATGCGGACGTCCTTCTAGTAAATGAAAGGATGGGAGTTTTCAAATAATTAAATAGTTTTTCATAGGTAGAGCAATAATGCTTCTCAGTTATGAAGAATTATCAGATCTTATTAGTTAGAACTATATTTGTTTATTTACTTTTGATACCATGTTATATATCATAATCCTGTTTATCTTAACAATATCAACTGTTTAAAAGTCAATTTGAGCAACAAAATCCAAGGGTCTGACCCACTAAAGTATTCGAGGCTTAGCTTTAGAAATATATATACGCATATATAATCGTTGAATAAACTTAATATGAACTAGTTTATTATGTATATTAATTTGGTTTAATAGGTTGTTGATAATGAAATGAGTTATATTTGTTATAAAACTCTTGCATTTGGTCCACTGATGAAATATAGAACATGCTCAATCATGTACGTAAACGACTTTAAATTTCACACAACGAAGTTTGGAGCTTGTAAAACAACTTACATAATGGGATATGTATTAAAAGCGATGAACATGGTGATGATTTTCAAGATTATTATGGAGTGTTATAGGAAATAATTGAATTCTCTTATACAACAATACGGAAGCTTAAATTTTTTTAATTCAGGTGTGATTAGTTTGACATCACTCCTAATATAAGAGTATGTCGCATACATAAAATTTATCCTCTTATTGAGGTAAACCACTAAAAGGGATATAAATGAAATGATCCATTTGTGATACCGACACAAACAACAAAAGTTTAATATGCGCATTATTCTGGCGTGAACAATAGCAAGGACGAATGGTGGGCTGTCATTAAAACAAAACCGAGACAGCCATTCAATGGGGATATGATCATAACCATCGATCAGCCGTACCAAAATTGTCCGAAGGACAATGAATTACTCCAAATAACAAAAGAAACCAATGATATAGGACCACTTAATAATGAAATATTTGACGGAGTTGAATTAGATGAAAATGCCGAGGTTGATGATGATGATGTCGAAGTTAATGAATATGATTGTTAAAAATGATATTAATAATGATGCTGACAATTTATGCTTATGTATAAATTATTAACATACCATTTTTATATATGCACATTATTTTCATATTTGTTTATTTGTTGTGAATGCTAAATGTATAAAAAAATTTAGACTTATACACGTTGAAACCAAATCTATTTCATTTTTGTTTTTGTATGTGAAGTTGCTAATCTCGGTGTCATATTCACTGATTTATGATATAATGCTATGTTGTTCGAGGCGGAACGGAGCGCTGGATGCTAAGATGGGATTTAGAGTCTAGGGGCGGAGTTCAGGCGGAGCCTGGATGAAAAATAAGCGTTCGTCATATACATTTTGCACAAACAATATTCATATTAAACAATTACAAAAAAATAACTTACTATTTACTAAACTATACTACTGTCGATTAAATGATCACTACTTATTAGTTTACTATAAATGATATATGTGTGTGTGTATGTTTATATGTATGTATGCGTGTGTATATACACACAGTTGTAAATGTTTCATCACTAAATTTAAAAATAAATCAAATACTTTTATAATTTAAAAAAGCAACAAAATTTATATTAGTAAAGTTCGTGTCTTGACAAATATTGAATATTTATATACCAAATAATCTTTAAAAACTCAAATACAAAAATTAGACTACTAGTAAATAATATAAATTTCAATTTATAGTTAGTTGTATTATGTTTGATTTAGAAATTATTTTAAAATAACTTTCAGAAGGCTAACACGGTTAAGATAAAAAATTAAGAAATCAGTAAAGCCAAAATTTCAAAGAATTGGAAAACTAAAGAGTAAATTTTATTCTCAAATATAAAGAATTGTTATAATTTATTAATTGATTGTTTGTATATTTTAAAAAAGATATAGAAAAATGATTCAAACGTTGAAATTCTTGGAATACAAAAATCTACAACAAACAAACATAGTAACTGGATGATTTTTGTAACGACCCCGGATTTTATATATATTTAAATTGATAATTAATTTAGTTTTTGAATAAAAATTATGAAATTAATCGATAAATGAATGCGAGTTTCCCCGAATTCAAATAAATTCTGTATAAATCATTTAAATTTAAAATATTGTACATATATGTGTGAATGTATATATATATTTGGGCATATATGAGTAAATTTGAAATTATATATATATATATTTGATTTGAATTTAAATCGTAAATAAATGGTTTAAAAATAAAAATAAAAATATATAAGATATAAAAGTATAAAATAAATACATTAGATAAAATTCTAACAACATATTAATTTGGGAATAGAAATAGATATATGTATAAGATAAATTAAAGTATAAAGTAAATCACTAAAATCTAATAACATAAATTAAAATAGAAATTTATTTATATTACAAAGTACAAGGACAAAAGATAATGAAAATAAATATATATGAGATAAATTGTATAATATAAAGTAAAATACATTTATAAATTCTAATAACGAATAAAAATAAAAATTCATTTTTATTATCAAGTAGGTTCAACTATAAGTATGAAGGCAAGTAAAATATATATGTATGCAGCCTGTAGAGTTAGAAATGCAAGACAAGAAAATACAAAGTGAAAAGGATAAAATATCCATGAACACAAACATAAGAAAATGGATAAGCATGAGACATAATGTGACGCCCCACCTCTATACCCACGCTAGCCAAGAACACTACGGAGTAATGTTGTCAACTAGCGCGGAGAATAAGGCTGTTGAGGAGCGACCATCCATGTAACTTTTTTGTGCGAGTACCGATATGTCAGATAGTATAGAATGCATATCATTTAAGGAGGAAATCCGACATACCGATACAAACTCAAAGCTATCACACAGTGGCTATATATAATCTTCGGAAACAAATATAGAAATAAACATAAACATAAATCAGTCACAGACATCCATATCACAAAGGCGGAATAAGATATGAATAAATATACAACACATGAAAGTGTACATCAGAGTAGTGGTCAGAAAGATCCACGATAATACAAAAGAATAGCATCACGTGCTATACAAAAGAATAAGTACATATCTCAAAAGTGTACAACCAAAAACAACTAAACTATGTAGTTGGCCAAAAGTCAGACTAATCCTGAAGGGAAGTCAAGCAGAAGCACCTGTAACATCTCGGTCTGACCCGAGTATTATTTATAAGAAAATAATAAACGGATCAGTCTAGCTATAAATATCAGATGATATGGTATATAGTAAAAGGCATGACATGAACATGTAATAACCATAACGGCATACTACGATAAGTATGTAAATGATAATCAACAAAATATCAACCAATATCACAAGAATCTTCTCAAAGATAAAATAGGGTATCATACCCTAAACTTGTATCCATAACAAGTCAATAACACATAAATTCACCAATGCACAAAAACTGATATCATATCAATGAAAATCATGAAAATTGGTGAAGCACAAAATTCCAGAAATCATCACCAGAAATCCAGAAAACACATAAAAGGGGGGAAAGGCCTAACACATAAATGGGAGTTAACAAACTCACCTACGCGTATCACACAGGACGAGAAGCTATCTCATGGAAGCTATCCATTAAATTTCCACACAGAAATGGCCCGAAGACCATGGGGTGCTACCCCATATTTCACACAGGAATGGCCCGAAGACTATGGGGTTTCCACACAGAAATGGCCCGAAGACCATGGGAGACATCGCTCATTCGCTAGTCTAAATCATAAAAATGATCGTCATGATCATAAGGAAGTGTCGATTACACTAAGCTAGTAAGTATAAGAGTTTAGCTTCATGTCCCATAACCACTTGCTTAACTCAAATATTTACGAACAGATTGTAGATCTACACTAGAAAATTGTCACAAGAGTTTCAACATGTGTGAATCGAAATCACACCAATGAGGTATAGACTAACCTTGAAGATAAAGAGATATGTGTGAATCGAAATCACACAAATGGTGTCTAGTCTAACCTCGCAAACAAAGAGACATCGCACATTGCTAGTCTAAACCATAAAATGATCATCATCGATCATAAAGAAGTGTCGATTACACTAAGCTAGTAAATATAAGAGTTTAGCTTCATGTCCCATAACCACTTGCTTAACTCAAATATTTACGAACAAACTGTAGATCTCCACTAGAAAATTGTCACAAGGGATTCAATCGAACAAGTCCATAAATTAACCGACGAAGTAAACGCAAGCGTTTCATACCACTTGTTTTGCTAAGCCGTTTAATTATATTTTCTCATACGAATGAGGTAAAGGTTTGTATATACTAGTAGATTGGAAAACAGTTTTATAAACGAGTTTGATATTGAAAATAGAGTTGAAATCGTTTTGATGAAAGAGTTTTGATATTTACTACTAGTATTGAAACCTTTATATTTTTAAAGTGACAAGTCATAGAAGTGATTGTAGAAACAATCAATTATAAAAGTTCACATTCGAAGACGTGAATAAAATCCAAAGAAATCAATTCCCAAAACCATCAAAGTAAGAAATTCTGATGAATGTTTTTCAGATAAGATTTGCCTACGCAGAGTTGTACGGGGTTCGACCTAAGTGAAGGCAAGCGACCTCGTGAAGCCAAACGACCTAAGAGGAAGGCGGGTCGAGCGACATTCTCAAAAATCCCGAGAAGAAGTCATCAATGAAGAAAATAAATGATAACGACGAATCGGATAACCTTGAATCGATAGAAATTGGAATCTCGAGATAAATAGGCAAAAGCAAGTAAAGTAGAGCCGCTCACAGGCACCAGACGTCTGAGGTAAATGCTCAGACGTCTGCAGGAAGTTTCGGGAACTTCCTGAAACAGACCCCAGACGTCTGAGCATACCTGCAGACGTCTGGTGTCAGGCTGAAACTGTTTTTCAGCCTAGTGGGAGAGCAAACTCCCCCACACTTTCACCCGATCGAGCAATGGACTTCGGGGCTTTTTGTCAATCGATAATACGGCCCTATAGGCTCCGATTCACAACCAAAAACATGTTCACAAATCAAAGAAAGGAGTTTCAAAGTTTTGACTTCAAAACATCAAATATTGAAACATTCGCCAAAGCAATTCAAATCAAAAGCAATTGAACATGAAATAGAGTTAGGAATTCATACCCAACATCAAGCATGGTTATAGTCATAGATGTGAGATAAAAATCTCACCTTTAATCCCAAAACACAAGAGGGAAGCTACAAGCAAAGCTAGAATAATCACTTTTCAATTTCAACCCAAGGAGCTTCAATCTAAAGCTCAAAATGAAACATTTTCCAAGTTAGGGTTTTAGGAAATTTCAGAAATCAAAGAGTAGAAGTGATGGAGAAGATGAAGATGGAGCTTACCTTAGCTTCTACTTCAATTTGGAGCAAGAATTTGGAGTTTGCAATTGGATTTAGGGTTTGGCAATTCTAATTTCCCATTCCTCTCTCCATTTTCAGTTTTGATAGAGAAAAAGTAATGAATGAGCTAATGAATGAAGAGAGGGATGAGCTAGGGTATAAAGATAGAACATTGGGTTGAACCCAAACCCAATAGAAAAAGTAGCCAAATTCGACTTACTCCAAACATATCGAAGCTTATACTCAAAAAGATCGCAAACATCGTTTTGAACTCAATGGAAGTGGTCTCGAGTCCTAATTCGACTGTTTGCAAAAAGTAGCTTTTTGGACCAAAATCCGATTAACGATAAAATATTTAAATAAAATATTTAAATGATAAATTGATAAATATGCGGGTTGTTACACATAAAGTACGTTAGCATTTAATGCCATCATCTTAGCAACATTTTTGTCAACTCGAAATGTTATCAGCCTCCAAAATGAAAAAATCCCTGCTAAACATTGTATAAACAAATTATCACCCTGTACAAAATAATACATCACCCAGTAAAACTCATTTTCTATATATCAACTTCTTCATTTCATTTTCGTCCATCAAGCTGAAAGAACTGAAGTAAATAACATCTCAAACTTAAACCAAGAATTCAACTTAAACATCAAAACAAATCAGTAAAAACCAGAGAATCAAGAAGGAAGATTTCAACTTGCAAACTTTCAAAGCCTGTTTCAACATAGCGAACTCTATTCATTCTGGAAAACAAGGTGAGTAACATCACTTTAAAATAATTTAAAAAGTATAACCTGTTGCTTATATATCTGTGAATAAGTATGATTGTGTATAAGTGAGTTTCTGTGTATATATATATGGATGTATGAATGTGTGAGCATGTTTGTTGCCTGTGACATCTCTGTTCCCAGTTTTCAGGCTCAAGTTTGGATTTAAAAATTGTGTATCTCTCAATCTAGTCACTGTTATGATTTAAGTTATAAACGAAAATTGTTTGTTTCATCATAACTTCAAGTTTAAAAATTTAATTAAGTTAAAACAACTTGTTGATTTTTCCGGAAATCAAGAGAACTGAACTAAACTTTAAATTAGTCAAATTTCAAACATTTTAATTTATGAATTCAGGTATACAAATCGAATTCGTATGCTTTAACTCGATTTTTTAAGTAAAAATCATAATTTTTAGAGCAAAGATCGAAGAGCAGTTTGGGTTTGATTGTTTTAGGCATTTTGGGTCGTCGTGGGTGATCCCATTAATCGGAGGGGATGAGTTTTTTCCTGGAGGTGGAGGGATGATCGGTGAAGCTGGGAAAAATAGTGCGGTGGCGACCAGACGAACGTGGTGACGGCGGCGAACGATTAAAGTTTATAACCCTAGTTTTGGTCGAGTTTGGAAATTGAGTTGCCGCGGAGTCTATGGTCGATCGAGTGTAATCGGACCTAGGGGGATAGAGGCTTAGGGGCGCGACGTTGCTCTGTATGGAATTGCTAAGGTTCTGGTGATCTTGGGTGGTTGGCGAGGTGGTTTTAGATGAACTGTGTTTGTTCCAGGTGTTACTCGATTCACTTTGATTTCGAGTTGAAGTTGGAATCAATTTTCTGGGTTGTCGTGAGGTTTGAGGGGATCATCGGCGACTTGCCGAAGATCGTGGTGATGGTCGAAAGCAATTGGGTCGATCGTACACGTGCACGAGATATCATAGATGTCTGGTGTTGTTGAAATATGAAGTAGAAAAGAAATGCTCGGGTTCAAGCTCGAGATCGAAGGCGAGTTGCCTCGGAGCAGTGTGATGATCGAGAGTTTCTCGGGTGTTGTCTCGAGAATAGCAAGTTTTGGCTCGAGTAGTTTTGTGTGGAGCTCGAGTTCTTGTTTTGTTAACAAGATTTAAACAGTTTTAAAAAGTTTTATAAAAGCTAGTTAAATGAAAAACAAAGTTTTAAAATGAGTTTAAATCCAAGTTTAAAACTGATTCAAGTTAGTTTTGAATCTCAGTTTTAAAAACAAATAAAGTTTTAAATTTTTAAATTGTTTTAACTACTTTAAAAGGGTTTAAGTAGTTTGAATTTTAAGGTGAAATTTGAATTGTAAGTAAAGTTTAAAATTAGAGATTAATAAATTGGTAATTAAAGATAAATCAATTTGTAATTAATAATAATTAATCTAAGTTAATTAATTTGGAGAAGTAATCAAAGAATAGTTAATGAAGGTCATTAACTAGGATTATTTAATAATTAATTAATGTGATTAGTTTAATAATTAATTAGGTTAATTGATTAAAGATAATCATTGTGAAATTGTTTAAGTATAATTACTTAATGGAAGTAATTAAGAAATTAATTATTCAGTATAATTAATTGGATTAGTTCAAGTTAATTACTTAAGTTTAAATTAATTTAGAATAATCACTTGACGATTTGGAAAGTATAATTACTCAGAGAAGTAATTAATAAATGATTACTGGATGTAATTAATTGAATGATGATTAGTAACTTGAGTATAATTAATTGTTAGTAATTAAAGGATTAATTAATGAATGTGATTAATTAAGATTTATTAAATAATTAAAAGTTAATTGATTCATTAATTAAGGATGATTAGTTAATAATTAAAGGTTAACTAATAAATGATGAAAGGGAAATTTATTCCAGATAATTTGTAATTAACTCATGATAATTACCCCGGATTAATGATTATTCATAAGTAATACATCTGATTTAAATTAATCAGATAATTAATTGATCTTACCTATGGATGTTTGAATTGTATTGAATGCTTTGAATTGTTGATATTTCTGATGTGTGACAATTCTGTGATATGATTGTTTTTGAATTGAGCTGTGAACTGTAGTTTATTCATCTATGATATATATCTGTGATCTGTGAATAAAAGATAAGCGTTATAGTTATACCGCTTATCAACTATATTGTCGTATTTAATATGTGATGATTGAATGATGTTGCACTATTGTATAAAACCCCTGGACCACACCTTTACACACACAAATATGGATTTCACGAGGAAATCGGTTAAGTCACAGATGATTTAAATTTAATGTTTTGAAATTGAAATTTTAATTTCAATTGATTTTGGAAATGGATTTGGGTTAAATGTTAAAGCTTTGAAAAGGAGTTTTCAAGATAAAGGTTATTTTGAATAACTTGGTAAAGTTTCCAATTTAAATAATTTAATTTTAATTTGAATTTAAAATTTTGAATTGAATTCCATGTTTGGAAATTATGGTTAAAGATGTTATAAATGTGTTTATATAAATTTAAACCATTTTAAAAGTATTGTTTGGGAAATTTGAATTTAACCCAAGGGTTTAACTTGTATAAATGAATTAGATTTTCCGGAATGAAAACTATTTGTTTTCAAATAATATAAGCTTTCATATAAGAAATGAAATTCTAATTTAAATTAAAGGAATTTCAAGTTTGAATTGAAAATGGTTTCCCAAGCTATGATAGATCTTTGTGAAACTGGGTGAACTGATGAGATGAATCTTTTTTGTAAAAGATTAAAATGGTAATGTGTTTAAACCATTTGAAGAAAAGTTTTGGGTAATAAGTTGTGACTTAACTGAAATCCCAATATCCATATGTTTTAAAATATTGTGCTCACTATTCGGTTTAGCCGGGAGAGGACTATGTGTCATATAACCCATTCCGAATAGTGATGCGACGTAAATGGATAGCATTTGAAGACCGGTATTGAAGACCGGGTGTTTGCGAGAATGATAGGATAACCTATCGATTGTCTCTGCACCGAGTGGCCCTGGTATAGAGATTCCCTAAGTGATGGGAAGTCCGATCGGGACTGTGAATACCCGGATTGCAAGAGCTTCTTTAGAAGTGCCTTTGGTTCTGTTCGAACCCGGAACAGACTTGTATGATTGTATGTCTGACGCTACACTTTGAGATATAAAGCTGATTTCTTTCAAATACATATCTGTTGGTGGCGGAGAATTTATCCTCTTAGTTTAACACCCTTCTCTGAGACGTACGAGCTCAGAGGTTATGTAGTTGAAGGTTATCAGTAATATACTCCCAATTTGGTAGTGTGGCATGCTGAGTGTTGCTATGTGTTGATGGTCATTTGCTGATCATTTGTTGATCAAAGCATGGCTTTGTGAAAAAGCGTAGCTTTGTGGACGAGACTGCATCAGAACCTCACAAACCGGAAATGGTCGAAACAGGAAAGATGCGGCAAGGTTATGAGGGTCGCGCCCTTTAGGGTATGTCATTTCCTTCTGGAAAAAGGTGATATTATGGTATGTAGCCCAGATATTTACCTGTGTGGTTGCTCCAATCTCATTTACTGTGTGATTGTTGCTTTGTAATCGAGGGCCCTCGGATAAAGGTTCCAAAGGACCGGGGGTGGCATATTCGTGTAGTAGTTACCTAGTGTAAGAGGTAACCCGGCCTTGTGTTGGCAGAGAGCTAGTTAGTTCTCGGGGCGTCCATCCAGAGGCATACCCATGTGGCAGTAGGAAGTTCCTTAGCCTGACCATTTGTTGGAAAATCCAAAGAAACAATACGAACCGTGTACAGTTTTAGTTGTAGAATCTGTCATTTAACATGGCAGCTATAGCAGGCATAATATAATGGTACCTATGCTGGCTAAGATTAATATTGTATTTTCGAAATGATTTTGTACACTATGCACTATTAATAATATCAAAAGGATTTTGCGTAGTAAGCATGTTTGACTATCATAAGAAGAAATCTCCTCCAAGTCTGCGATTGCATTGTGTGTGTGTGGTGGGAGGTCTTATGGTAGTTTCATTTTCCAAAAGCATTGTGGATTTCAATGTTTAAAATTCTTTTGTTGTTTGTTTTAAAGATAAACTGTTTTTGTTACTCACACCAGTCCCATGACTGACTCGGAGTTTATTGTTCCCTTCCTAAACTCTGGGTGACAACAATTTTCCACACGGGCAGTCTAGAGTTGGGTTTTTCAGATAATCAGGTTTAGTAGATTATCTGGATCTAGTTCATCTCTTGGAGTTCACGGATGACCGACATTGCTTATCTTTGTGGTTCGAGCTTGATGTTGGAGTTGTTGGTCTCCTTCTCTTTTGCAGATCATTTGGAGTTATCACTTCTGTTTTCCGCTGTATCATTATTTATCTCTGATATTGTTGTATCATATTGATATCATTGTTGTATATCATTCTGGTTATTGTATTTATTGGAGTTGTATATGATATCATCTATTTCTTTCTTCCGCTGTGTTGTTATACTTACTGTGTTATAAGCTCCGGCATGACTTGAATTTCAACGATTGAATCTGCGGCACTCGAGTACAAGTGAAGTACGGGTGTCGATTTTCGAACGCTGAAATTTGGATCGTGACAATTTTATTTTAAGTGTAATTAATCAAGTAATAAATAAATTTATACTCAAAACGCCTATTTTCTGTCGCCTTAAGAAAATCTCGGTGTTCTAACGACGTCTCGAAGAAAGAGCGTAGTATAGCGCTATAATAGACAAGCGAGGCATTAAAATTGCAAAATAGCGTCTAATCGGGGCTCGGCAGCACCTCAACGATGCCCTTGACGGCATAGATATAATGTAATTCAAACTTGTTCTAACTGTTAGTCTAATTGCATGCCATCGTAAAATACAAGTTACAAATCCATTATAATACTGTATACATATCTTTATATGTATTATCATAATAGATATGTCTAGTCAACGTTATAAAGTATACAACCATGGTGGCTCATCATCAGGTCGGGGTGGCTCCTCATCAGGTCATGGTGCTCCAGATCAGGGTGGCTCTCACTTATTAGAGAATCGTGGAATCCTCTCAATTGATGTCGATGCACATATGATGTCCCAATTTATTCAATCCGATGTGCTTATTGATACCATCGATCCATCCACTTGTGAATTTAAGATGGACTTTTCCTCCATCCAACACGTTGATGACTTCCAAAAAGAACGAGGATTGGGGTAAGCAATTACTTGTTTGAATATAGTTGAAATCATACATACACCAATATTAGTACATATGCACCCTCTCTCTCACACACACAAACATACATACATATACATACATACATACATACATACATACATACACACACAGTTATGATTTTACCAAGAGTGCCACATCTAATGCCATCTATGAAGGCTTGCTTGCACGGATCACAACATTTTAGCCCACATTTAGTGACGTTCCCATTGACATCAAGACGCTTATGTTTCAAGAATTTATGGTAAAATGATTTTATTACGTAACACACTATATAAATATATATGTCATTTTACTCATAATATATTCAATTTCCATTTGTAGAGGAAATTTGTTTAGAGAGATGATATTTATGAAGTAATTGTGAGAAGTACTTGGGCGACCATAACATCCAAAAGATATTGGGAATAAACGTATGGTATGCACAAGTATGAAAAAAGCATCCATCGCTTTCTCAGGAGATATACTAGTAGTTCTTGCAATATTGGAAGACAGAGGAATTCAAAAGTAAAGTGGGACAAAATGTCAAAATTATGGATAGGAATCCTAAATTGCATAGTGGTGGCTCTAGATCATATGTAGATCATCGTAACAATCTGGTATATATTTATTTTTTTAATTTATTTAACATTTAAATAAATTATAATAGGTTATGTGATGATGTACTTAATTCAAATTTAAGTACGAAAAGCAGCATAGTGAGTCTACATCTTGACAAGTCTATCGCAGGATTCACAAGATTGTGTCATCAAATGGTTTTGCTGCTAATAGTTGGGTGGATTATGTTTCCAATGAGCTTGCAGCAAGTTATCCATAAAACCATATATAAATAATATTTACATATATATATATATATACATGTATAAAATTATAACAAATACGTAAAATGCAAAATATGCAAAATATCAAGCTAGGATTGAGGAGCTTTAGAGTGAAGGTGTAGAGATAACAAGAGAAGTGGACGGAGAGGTATTTAATGAACTTGGTAGAGATATTGCCAAAAGGGTGGATCATAAGCCCAACTACGACAATATTACGAAGGTATTTGTTTAAACATTCATTATATGCATATGATCTTAAGTATACATGCATACAAAACCATATGCATATATATAAATTAGCTATGAATCCTAATAACCATTTGTGTGTGTATATGTATTTTATATGCGTGCTTAGTATAATTATTTAACTTAATCCTCATTTTCTACAAGATGTTATAAATTGTAATTTTAAAAGTAAATTGAGTTTGACAAAAAAAGGAAACTAAAAAAATATATACTTAGTTAAATTATACATTTTATTTCAATAAAATAAACAAATTTATTTGAGTTAAAATATAGATTTTGTCAAATGATCCAATAAATTAAACAAATATATTTGAGTTAAAATGTATATTTTGTTAAATCACCAGAAAAACTAAAAAAATATACAAGTTAATTCACTTAATAAATTAAACAAATATATAATTTAAGTTGAATTATACATTTTGTTTTAATAGATTAAACAAATTTATTTGAGTTAAAATATATATTTGGTTAAATCGCCAAATAAAATAAAACATATATAAGTTAAATCACTCAATAAATTAAACAAATATATAATTAAGTTAATATATACATTTTGTTTTAATAAATTAAGCAAATTTATTTAGTTTAAATATATATTTTATCAAACCACCCAATAAATTAAACAAATATATAAGTTTGATCACTCGATAACTTAAACAAATATATAATTAAGTTAAATTGTATATTTTATTTCAATATATTAGAAAATTTTATTTGAGTTAAAATATATATTATGCTAAATCACCAAATAAACTAAATAAAGATATATGTTAAATCACTCAATAAATTAAACAAATATATAGTTAAGTTAAAATATATTTTTTGTTTTAATGAATTAAACAACTTAATTTGAGTTAACATATAGATTTTGTTAAATACACAAATACAATAGTTAAAATAAAATTTTACTTATTATTATCAAGAAAATTGGATTAAAATGTAGAGGTCATCATTAGAGAGGGGTGCCAAATTTAGTGATGTAGAAGACGTAAACTGACTGTTGAAGTCATATGTCAGTAAGTTGGAGAAGAAGCTCGATAAGCTCCTCGATGCATTTGTGCAACAATTTCCATATAGTGTTGGGCAGTGTGCGAGGGAGTAATTATTATTTATATTATTTATATAAATATATTTGGGTTTTGTTTGGATGTTTATGTAGACATCTGTATACGTTGGATATTTTTGATGTTCGATGATATTGTTTGTATTGAATGATATTGTTTATGTTGATAGTATGTTTGTATTGACGAATATTGTGTATGTTAATGTTTATAATGTTGGGTATGTATGTGAATTTGTGATTGCATATCTTTTGGTCATATTTGTATGATTAATTATCAATTATATATGAATTTGTGATATTGATATTATTGTGTTATATTAGTGTGACTAAATATCAAATATATATTAATTTGTAATTGATGTGAGAAAGGAAGTAGAAATGTTGTAAAAATATTTTAGCTAAGGCATCGGAATTGTTAACCCAAAAATGGATCTGATAGAGTTAGGGGTATGCCCTAGGGGCAATCATGTAATTTGTTACATATATCTAACTCGTTGACCAATCTTGTTCGAAAAAAAGGTATTTTCTTCCTATTATATATTGATATAATGTTATTATATTAATTAATTAACTTGATTAAAAGTATATTTAATAGAAAAATCCATAAATGGTATATTTTGTAATAGTAGTTACAAAGTGTTGTAACCGTGAGCAATTTTATCACAACGAAACAAATATACCATTTTAAATGTTCCTAGTCAAGATGCATCGAGACTGGAGTACGTAACGCTCTCCAAATGTTGGACAGTGTATTACACATGACTACTGGGGGCACCTAAGGGTTACGTACTAATAGTTATTGGATAACTATGGAACGACTCACTCGATAGTTTTCTGTTGGTTAATATAACTAAGGTCAAACAGGAAATATCGATGTGACTGATTTACACAGTTCTCTCGACTTGAGAATACCGTGGATCTTCAATATGAAAGTTCCACTTTGATTATAGCCAAATCATGGCATGGCGTCCATCGAGTGACTATAGTTGGGTCGAGTGGAAGTATTGGAAGTCAAGCACTATTCAAGAGAGGATTCGTCTTCTCGGTTATATGCAGTTAGTATCACAGTCAACTCAAGTCAATTCAAAGTCAAAGTCTCTGGCCAGAGCATTTCGGTTAATAATAATTGTTATTATCGAATCAAGGACATTGTATTTAGACTATAAAGTTTAATGTGGATGAGGTTGGAATTTTGACCGTTACCAAATTCCATAAGTCCAAAGTGATATAGTTTTGACGAAGAGAATTGGTGTAAGCAAATGTCACAACCGGGTAACGCTTACCGAAAATGAGTAAGCAAAAAATTTGGCCATAATGTCACACCATCTGCTAAGTGACGTGTGAACGTTAACATTAGAATAGTTCGTTGTTAATCGCTGACCAAATTTACACCCAAGAGTTACACAGCCGAAATGATGAATTCCCTTGAGACCGAACGATTTAACTAGTTTATAATTGTTATAAATTAATAAAATCAATTAATATTTATGAACTATTAATTATAAAATTTGAATATGATTTGAGAAATAAATAATGTTATATATATTTATAACAGTTATAAATATATTGATCGATATAAAATATCGACAAGCGATTAAATTAGATTTAATTGCATAGTATTTTGGCTTGGGCTTAGATGGGTTTAAGGCCCATCATTAGGGCTGCAAAATTTTGGTTTTGGGAAGGTTTAGGGGTGGCTAAAACACAGGGAGAGATAATGGGTTGAGATCAAGTGAGAATGGGTAAAAAGGTTTTCCTCGTTTCTCTCTAATACAACCCTATATATATATATATCCGTGTGTGTGTATGTATGTATCTCTAAAAATAATTACGAACCTTTTTGGCCGCCATTACCTTCTTCATCGCTGGTTAAAAAGCTCTCAATCCACTCCAAAATTCTCAAATATATTTTAAATTAAAATAATACTATTCGATAGTTGTAGGTCGGTGATTCCGGACTTGTAATCTGACGAATCAAGAACAGTAAAAGGAAGGGAAGTCATTGCTTCAACGTGGATTCAAAGGCATCATTAAATTGGTAATTTTAATTCATATTATAGTAATTAAATTATATTCTATGATCCTATAATGAGCAATTTCATATCTGTTTAAATATATTGCTACTATATGTTTAGTTAGGTGAGATTTTGTATGTAGATGTGGTTCTCACAAATCAGTTTGATTTTGTGCATAATTTGTTTGTTATACTATTTGATTTATGTATAGACAAATGTTGTTTATTGTACAAAATCAATTTTTGTCATTAATAATTGTTTTATATATATTTATTAATAAATTCATATACATATATATATATTAGTGTATATTTCTCTCTCATAATAGCATATATGCATATAATATATATATATATATATGAGTTAAAAAAATTAGTACACTTATTTTGTATATAATATAAATTTAAAATTTTGAAAATTAATTATCATACATATATTTATATTTTTAAATTAATATTTATTGAATTTTTGAATTGTTTATTATATATAAAATAATTATTACATTAAAAATTCAATTTTATATTTTAAAAAATATTATATCGTTTCAGAAACATATAGAAAAAAATTAGGAATTTTTCAACAAAGTTTATCAATAATATATAGAAAAAATTCACGATCCTAGAATTTCTAAACTTTTGAATTTAAAATTTTTAATAATATATTATTTTATATTAAATAATTATTGTCAAAATCAATGTATTTGTTTTTAAAAATAATATTTCAACTTTGAAAAATCTCCAGATTTTTCCTAAGCTCTATTTTTATGATTCTAGATTTTTGAAAATGGTAAAATTTGAATTTTCATCAATAGATTATTTGATGTTAATTATTTATGGATGAAAACATTATTTTATTCATAATATATGCAAACTAAAATATTAAAATTATTATGTTTGCAAAACTAAGTTAATTTTGAATTATAAATAATTTTTAATAATTGTTCTCTCTCTTTATATATATATATATATTTATCTATATATAGATGTTTCATGTTCATATATTATGTATAATATATTTATACATACATGTGTGTGTGTGTGTATTGTAACGCATATACAAGCACATATTTGGACAACATACAAAATGAGCTAATATGTTTGTTGCGATGTAAATCCCAACATCTACATATGGGCATATTATACCTTTCACGGATTATTGTGTTACACATGCCATCACACATATATGTATATGATACATTTATGTATAAACTAAATCAAATAAAATTAATTTCATATCTTAATATATTTGAATTTACATAAAATAAATGATTTTATTTAAATGAAATTTATAAATGTTCTAATTCAGTTAGACTCATAGGCCCAATAAAGATCCAATATGGTAAAATTCGCTCATACTTCTGTTGCGGGCTAGTCCAGTTCCAACAATGGTATCGGAGCCCAATAGCCTATGCGGTCTAAATTAGTCATATTAAGGCTAACTAATTAAGCTTGCTCACTTAGTACGGTGTCTAGAAAGATAATGTCTAGGATTGAAATTGGGTAATCAAGTACCCTGTCCTACCTAGTTACCGGCTTGGCTCGAAAGGTGAAGTGAGCCCAAAGGTTGTTCCTAATAGAAAAGGCCCAACTTAATTTGGGCCTTGAGCTAATTTTCAAAATGGTTTTGAAAGTTAATGTTAAAGATTTTAAATTTAATAGTTAAATTTAAAATAAAACATGTTTATTATAAAATTATAATAATGCATAAGTTTTCAAAATGTTTGAAAGGATAATGATATTTTCAAAAGTTTGAAAATATTTATATAATAATTTCAAATTTTAAATTTGTTAATAAGATTAATAAAATAAATTAATTAAATAGTTAATTAATTAATGCATATATACATGTATTACATATGTTGATATACGTTATGTTGTTTTAAAATGTTTAAGATAACATAAGTATACGTGTATGTATACAAGATAAATTTTGAAATTAATAAATGTTAATAAAAATTGTTTAATTGAATAAATTAATTAAAGTTTAATTAATTAAATAAAATACACATATATATGATACATCTGTGTTACACTATAAAGGTTATAGTATACACTATAAATGTTATAGTAGATATGTCCAATATAAAAGTTATATTGGAATACTAATTTAAAATTAATTAAAGAGTTAATTGATTAAAATTAATTAGATGAGATTTAATTAATGATATATTATACGTAAGACTATCATATAAGTAATATGAAATATAAAAGTTATATAACAATAAAACTAATATGATATGTGTATAAACTAAATGTGGAACATTAAAGAAACCCTAGACTTGAGAAATAAATACATATGTAATGTACTTATACCATGATTTTTGATGTGTCTGACATTTGAATCGCTGGGGTATTTCATAAGAAATATATTATTCTATAAGTCGATGTCACTCAATATATATATTGAATATTATGAATCTTCAATATAATGTTGTCCTCTACCATATATATTAATAAATTACTTACATACTCCTTAGTTGGTGAGAAAACTCAAGCTAGGGATGTTATGCGTAGTATTATTAATATATTGAACATATGAGGTAAGATAACTATATGTACTTGTTAAGCAAACTCAAGGTACATATACTATACTTAGGCCATCACGATGTGGTAGGTATGAGTGAATAATCTCTTTCGATTTGTTGAGCAAACTCAAGGTCGATATGAGATTAGAACAAAGAAAAATGGGTTAGGAGTTGTATGTGATACAACCGATAAGGAGTTATCCATCATTTGTGAGGCTATGATTTGTTAAGCAAACTCAGGGTCAGAATACCAAAACAAATGAGTCCTAACACCCACTAGTGAAGTTGTAAGTCTTTTATGTTTCATCTTAGGGTTTGAAGAAACATAAAAGACTAGTGGGAGCCTTATTAGAAAAATGAAATGGTAACATTTAACCTTTCTAATATTGTAAGAACATATGCTATATAATGTTATAATTATCTACAATGATAAATTTGTGCATTTAATATGATTGATAAAACATTTTCCAATTAACATATATAAACAAATTGAATTGAAAGTTGACAAATAGAAATATAATATATACTTACTAATAATTCTAACTGCATGTTATATAATGTTTCTATACCCATGCAAGTGCCCAATTTCAACTACTTAATATATTCGTGAGCTGGTCACTTATATGTTTATTTGATTTAGACCGTGTATTGCATTTTATGACCTTTTGAACTCTAAATGCAATTCAAGACTATGGATATTTGATCCATGTACTTTCACATATAAATGTTATATGGTGAACAGTCATAGTTTGTGGGGTACAATATTTCAATGAAGTTAGTTCATTCGAAGTAAGCCAATAAACAGTATTTTAAGAACATGTATTCAACTTGAATGATTTCAAAAGGATCATATTGTGTTAATGTAACACAAGACCATAAACTACGAGATACATCTAAGAACTCGATCGTTGAAATGTCATCTTGATCGGTTTACATAAAGTGCAATATATTTAATGTCTTAAATGTTAAAAATAATCGAATGCGCTTTTGTAAAAGATTTGTTATGATATTGTAGTAAGGTTTTCTTTTGAATAGCTTGACTATTTGAAAGAAAAACGAATGTATAAGAATAGATGTTATTTAAGGTAAAGTTGGAATGAAGAGAATGAATAGTCACTTCGGCTTCATTAGAGAAACATTGGAAACAAGAATTGTAATAATAACTAATACTTAATATTGGAATATGAAATATGATTTTTGTTCCGAAATGTATTTTTATATAGAAAATTATTTTCTATAACATTTATTTCTTTGAGTTCAAGATATTTGATCAAAGAACTCTCCTCTATAAACTAGTTGCAGCATATGAAATAAGTAAACAATATTAAGTGAATGGTGGACCTCTAAATTTAGTACGCTATTATAGTAATGGCGGAAATAGTGGGAGCATGCCATATAGCACCTAATGATTGCATCAAATTACGAAAATTATTTTCGTAACATGTACCGAACATTATTTGTGAAATAATGTTTATTATTTGGTATTGATTGAAAAATAGATATAAGTATATTTCAATATGAGTATTATGAATATTAATTATGAAATAGAACTATATTATGGAATTTGTTTTCATAGTAAAAGTGATGCAACAAAATACATATGCATCTAATATTATTTACAGTTGTTTTAGAATTATAGACTAAGCCGTAGTTTTGAGAAATAATTTTACTATATGATTATGAATCATATGATACATGTTAATTATATCTCAAACAATTAATGGCTATGCACCCATTCAGTGGGAGCATCATAAGAGTTGATGAACTCTTTGAATTAATGCATGTTGATGTATGCAATCACAAGTCTATTCATACCAAATGAGTTCCACATACTTTGTTATATTCATCGATGATTTATTACCAACATGAACATGTGTATTAGATACACATGTAGTAAGTTTATGATAAAATCATAGAATATAAAAGAAAAGTCAATAAAATAACATGCAATAAAATAAAATGATTTCATTTGGTCGAATAAGTGAGTATATTGGAAAGAGTTCAAAATGTACCTAAAAATGAATATAGATTCAATCTCAAAATCACTCCTCCATGTGATACATAATGATGCATCGATAAGGAGTAATCAGACATTGTTGGACAATTTACGATTAATTGTGAGTGAAATTGAGTTAGTTTCTTTCTATAAGGTCATGTACTTAAGATTAGTACACAAGGTTGATATTATTTCATCTAAACAACAGTTTACAAAATCATACAAGGTAAGAGTTTGTAAGAAACCCCAACATATCCTAGGCCAAGGAGTTGACGGGTTGTGTGAGTCGAAAGATTGCATGTAATAATTGTTCATGAGGGATCTTGTATGAATCTCCAAAAGGTTTTTTGGAAAGGTCTACCATCAAATGACATATTTTTGTTTTGAACATAATTTTTGTAAACTAAAATCAGTTTATAAATAAAAAGATTCATAAAGCGTTTATGAATCCCTATTCTATTTACACTAAGAAACAATTGTTGTTTCAAGATATATCAACTTCATTATGAAGGAATTTCTTTGAGTTTTCGGTAGTTAAATGGAATTGGATCCGAAACTCAAAGAAATTCCTTCATAATATACATTACCCTCGGTTGTTGAGATATATCAACTTTGTTATATACATCGAAGAGAAACTATGAGTTTCTTATTAATGTCGAAAATATACATTACCCTCGGTTGTTCAATTAAACCATTAGGATTGTTGACTCTATATGGTATGATGCACAGATCTGAAAGAATTCCAAGTACGCTATCAAAATATGAATTTGGTGGTCGTAACCAAAGAGATGCGATTCATCGGCCGAGATTGTGTCTTTATTTGAAAGACTAATGTGGTTGGAATTAAATAAGCAATGTTGATAAGAATAATATCACAAATTTCAATTGTTGAAATAACATAACGGATTCGGTATTCAACATGCTCAAGTTAATTCAGATTTACTCATAAAATTATCGCTCGATAAGACTTAGTGTTTGGTACTTGTGTATTGAAACATAAATTTCTAAATAATGATTTAGAGTAAGCCGTTTACACATATTAACCAAAAATGCCTTGAAGTAAGTGGAAGCGATATTGGGTTCGTGAGTCTTTGGATATGATCCAAGAAATGATACGAATGTATCATTTTATAAGCATCAAGATTGAATAAGTATTTTGATAGAAATATCAAATAGTTTGATTTTCAATAAAAGTGCAGAGGAAGCGTGTGTTCATAAGAAAGAACGTTAAAAGGTACATTGATATTTCTAAACTTTAAGTAAACAACACGTTGTTGATTTTAATAATATGCTTGTATTAAAATCAACTTTAGTTGTTTTAATACTCAATTTTGGATTGTAAATAATGTCTTTTATGGTGAGTATAGAAGATATAGGGATTGTTCCAAAACATTATACAAGAGCATCCTATTAAAAGGAGAACATGTAAGTTGGATTCCTTATGCATTAGCAATAGGAATTATCATACAGGTTATGTTGTGTATGATATTGTGTTTTGTTTATGTATTTAATACATGGAGCAAATATAAAATCCAAATTGATATCACTAAATGGTTATTTGAGGTGTTCTCGCGAATTTATGAAATACTAGAGAATTGTTTATAGAAACAACGAACTCGTTATGATGGAACGTTTGGACACAAACTTTTATAAGTGATATTGAGTATAACATGTCAATGATAAAATTCAAGTTAAAATCTTTAAGTTGAAAATATTTCAAAATAAAAGTGACTGTGGTCGATTCAATGAAATGTTGAGAATATTAACTTGAATAGCGCTACAATAAACCAATGTATATCAAGGTTTTAAATCTCGCTCATCTCGGCCGAGATCTCGTTTTCAAGCCTGGGCGATTCGAAACAACTAATTTCATTTGAATCTCGTCTGACCCAAATCTCGGACGAGATTCAGTATCTCGTCCGGTATCTCGGACGAGATTTAACAGCGAGATATCGACCGAATTTTTGAATTTTGGAAAAAATCAACTCTTTTTCCGTATTGGGCTAGCTCATCCTTTACCTTAATTTAAGCCTTCTTAATTGTACTTTTTTTAACCCTTATTTCTTATATAAATCTCATTTAATCTTCGTCTCTTATTTTACGGTAGTAACGAGTGTAAGAAGATGATAAAATCTACATCAATTATGGTAAGTATTTCACTTTATGATTTTCATTTAGGTTACTGATCCAAATTAATTTACATCCGATTTCATTTTTCTTTTTTCGACACTTTCTTGAGTTTTTTTCCTAACCCTATTTTTTTGCGGCTATAAATTTTGGGCTTCACTCATTTAACTTTATGTTCTAAATGGATTTCCAATTTGATTTCATTTAGTCTTTGCTGCTATAATTTTTTTCCTCAAGGCTTATTTTTAAGTAATAAAGGAATTCTATTTCATCTATTAATTTAATTTGATGATTACATGTTCATTCGTACATCATTTTTTTGCTTTTCTTATAATATTACTAATTGTTTGAAATTGTTTGTACTATGTATACTATTTTCTACGTTTGTTTGAAATATCTATGCTATTAGTTGCTTAATGAGATTTTGTTTTCTAATAATTAAATACTATAATCAGACATAGAATATCTTAATTCTACTTGTAGACTTTTGTATTTGAAGTTATAAAATTAAGATTTCCCTTGCAGCACTATAAATCATAAAAGGTAGAAATGAGACATTATATTATGTAGGAAAGTTAAGTGAATGATCAAACAAGTAAAGGTGCATATGTTATGGTTTGTTTCTTGTCTACTTTATCTCATATGATATTATATTAAAAATTATTCATGAAATCTAGTTATTTGTTTATTTTACATGATACAAGTGATATTTTTCCATACTAAATTACTAATGATAAGCGTGTGATATATTCAAGGTAAGTGCATAGTGTTTTCCTTAAGGTAGTGACTAGTATTATAAATTTAGGTGTATGAAAACTAATTTTCGACATGACATATACTCCGAGATAACTCCGAAATGAATTTTAGAAACCGAGATGTAAATCCGAGATGGACGACCGAGATGCACTCATCTCGTTCGAGATCTCACCCGATACGAGATAAGCTATCTAAATTCTTCGAGACGAGACATGACCGAAATCCGAGATTTAAAACCTTGATGTATATAGATATAAATGCACAAATTTATAATTGAGCCAAAGGAAACTCCAGATGTTGAGAATCCCATAATATTGTTATAAGATAACAATGTCGTGAAATTGGTCATGATAGAGCTTAAAGCTCACTAGAAGTCGAAAGACATACCTCGAATCGTTGCACATGATAAAGGCAGTTTATCAGTGTTAGAGAGAGTTAATCGACAAAGTAGATAATTAAAACATAATAGCATACCCATTCACTAAGGGACCGACCTAATTGGTTTTGAGAAAACTGATTGAAGAAGTTGGAATTAGATTCCATAATTGACCCCAAGTGCAAGTAGGAGATTGATAGAGTTAGGGGTATGCTATAGGGGCAATTATGTAATTTGTTACATATATCTAACTCGTTGAGCAATCTTGTTCGAAATAAAAGGTATTTTCTTCCTATTATATACTTGATATAATGTGATTATATTAATTAATTAACTTAATTAAAAGTATATTTAATAGAAAAATCCATAAATGGTATATTTTGTGATAGTAGTTACAAAGTGTTGTAACTATGAGTAATTTTATCACAACGAAACAAATATACCATTTTAAATGTTCCTAGTCAAGATTCATCGAGACTAGATATCAACGTATCCGTTGAGACCGGAGTATGTAACACTCTCCAAATGGTGGGCAGTGTATTACTCATGACTACTGGGGGCACCTATGGGTTACGTACTAATAGTTATTGGATAACTATGGAACGACTCACTCGATAGAATTCTGTTGGTTAATATAACTAAGGTCAAACAGAAAATATCGATGTGACTGATTTACACAGTTCTCTCGACCTGAGAATACCGTGGATCTTCAATATGGAAGCCGCACTTTGATTATAGCCAAATCATGGCATAACGTCCATCGAGTGACTATAGTTGGGTCAAGTGGAAGTATTGGAAGTGAAGCACTATTCAAGAGAGGATTCGTCTCCTCAATTATATGCGGTTAGTATCACAATCAACTCAAGTCAACTCAAAGTCAAAGTCTTTGGCCAGAGCATTTCGGTTAATAATAATTGTTATTATTGAGCCAAGGACTTTGTATTTAGACTATAAAGTTGAATGTGGATGAGGTTGGAATTTTGACCATTATCAAATTCCATAAGTCCAAAGTGATATAGTTTGACGAAGAGAATTGGTGTAAACAAATGTCACAACCGAGTAACGCTTATTAAATTAAATTGGATTTTACTGAAAATGTGTAAGCGAAAAATTTGGCAGTAATGTCACACCACCTGCTTAGTGACGCGTGAACGTTAACATTAGAATAGTTCAATGTTAATCGTTGACCAAATTTACACCCACGAGTTACACAGTCGAAATGATGAATTCCCTTAAGACTGAACGATTTAATTAGTTTATAATTGTTATAAAATAAAATTAATTAATATTTATGAAATATTAATTATAAAATTTGAATATGATTTAAGAAATAAATAATGTTATATATATTTATAACAGTTATAAATGTATCGATCGATATACAATATCGACAAGCGATTAAATTTGATTTGATTGCATAGTATTTTGGCTTGGGCTTAGATGGGTTTAAGGCCCATCATTAGGGCTGCAAAATTTTGGTTTTGGGAAGGTCTAGGGGTGGCTAAAACATAGGGAATTAGCTTGGAGATAATGGGTTGAGATCAAGTGAGAATGGGTAAAAAGGTTTTCCTCGTTTCTCTCTAATACAACCCTATACATGCACTCACACATATATGTATATGATACATTTATGTATAAACTAAATCAAATAAAATTAATTTCATATCTTAATATATTTGAATTTAAATAAAATAAATGATTTTATTTAAATGAAATTTAAAAATGTTCTAATTCAATTAGACTCCATAGGCCCAATAAAGATCCAATAAGGTAAAATTTTGAAATTCACTCATAAATTCCACTACGGGCTGGTCCAGTTCCAACAGGATCAACACCCTGGTTTGAGTGTGAAAGCACCGACCATGTTTTTCAAAGCAAACAATATAGAAAATAAATGTATAAAGAGCGGAATTTGTAAAGAGACAAGAAGATTTTTATAGTGGTTTGGCTGTTAATGAAGCCTGCGTCCACTTTATAGATTTACCAACTGTCTGTTGTTATAAGATTGACTCAGGTTACAAGATAATTGAATCTCCTAGACTAGATCTGATCACAAGTACTTAGAGGCAACTGGAGGATCTCGGTTGCTCATTTATTACCGTTGTATTGGATAAGAAGAGTGAAGAATGGTAATGGCAGAGTTGCAGCAGCCAGTCCAGAGCATCATTTCATGTTGCAGATGGGATGATATTTATTGGGGTTGGAGAGCACTTGGACCAGAGCTTCTTTGCAAGAAGCATGTAGTCGTCATACAAAGGAAGCCCAAGAAGTTTGGAGGTTATTGGAGCAAACTATTTAGATCGGTGCCAATCCAATTGGATTTGATCGGATCGGTACCGATCCAAATAGTTAAGCATTTTTTATGCTTTGACTACTTGGTTGTCTTCCTATCTTCTATTTGAGTGTCTTGTTCAAATATAAAATCGTTTGGAGTTAGTTTGACCATCCATCTTCATGGATCATCCAATCCATCCATTCGTAGAAGATCCATTCATAACCAACTCAATACTTAACCAAATGACATGAAACTTCATACATGCAATGTAGATGAGTAGGAGAGTCTCCCAATCGGATCTCAAGTGGAGAGGACCACCTTAGATGGGTCGGACCAGATCCATTAAGCTAGATCCATTAAGCTGACTTAATTTGGAGGAGATCCATCCATATTTGACTACTTATCAGCGGCCTTTGTATTTATCTACTATTCTTAAAAAGGAATAAAAACATTCAATAGACTCCCATTTGGATGATATGTCATACCTTCATCTTCTTTCCTGTAATACTGCTCTTCCATTTAATGACTAAAATCACTCAACTACTATGCTAGCTAAAATTCACCAAAATCTCTAGAAATCTTGAGCAAATATATGGAATGTAACTAAATTTCAAATTGTAGTATGGATTAACCAAAGAAACATGATGTTTCACATAATTTTAAGAATAAATAACTTGCAAGGATTAAAACCAACAAAAACCTTATATATTGCTTCATCAAATTCAAAAGAATTTTAACAATCTATGTGAAAATGCCAAATTTGAAAACATTTGGAAAATGATAACAGGAAAACGCTTCTTTATATGTTGTCACGGCTATATCATAAAAATGATAATATCTATTATTACACTAAATTAGTAGAAGTAATTTGCTAGATGTTTAAATGGAAAATTCATTTGTGTAACATATTATCATCCACTAAGTAGCAGGGGATTCATTGCACAACTACAAGATGAAGAAATCAATATCGAGTGAAGAGAGACTACTTGACAATTTCAGCGAGGAAATATGCGGCAACCCAGGACAACAAATCAGCACGTTAAATCTCTGGCACGTTCGATTTGGTTGGGGCCGGTGAAGAGCGACAAATCGCAAGCTAGAGGCAACAAACTAATTTAGAGAAGAAGATGTTTTCTAATCGATCGGGCTAAATAAATCATTCCGAGTATCTATAAACCTTTCACCTTCTTTGAGTCCGTTTTCATTTGGGAAAGAAATAGGAAAAATTAGGTTAAGAAATTAGGCAAATGGAGGAAACAACATGCTGGATAGAACAAACTAAAGAAAAAACAACGTTTGAATTTACAAATACACATGGCAAAACCAAATTAAATTTTATTAAGAAATTAGAGTGAACTTCAAAGCTAACGAAGCTCTACGCAGTATTAATAGCACAATATAAATCGTTAATGGGTTAAGAGATGAGTCATTCTCCAGTCCACCGCCACTACTCAACACCAAACATTCCACACTACTTCATCGTAATGTGCTTGACAATCGAGATCTGCTGTTTTGCAGGAGAGTTTCTAATTTCGACGGATTCAAATAAACTGTTGAACATTGTCTCAGAATTCGATCGTCTATTAACGATTATAAGGAGTGGAAGTTTGCATTGTTTTCCGTGAATGAGCCAAAACATTATTAGCTTAACGTTTTATATTGAATTAAAAAAAGTAAAAATAATGGACACATCCCTAAAATCAAACTTAATATACAAAACATCCTTCCCAAAAAAATAATATAAATTACATCCTTATTTTCAAATACTGCAATTTTCTTTCCTAAAATACCCCACTGCTTCATGGCTGAATGTTGGTTCTCCATATGTGTATGTTATTCTCACATCCATAATTAAAATTTGCACCCCATTAATTATCAATCTTTTAAACGCTGTAACTTTTTGTAGAAACGACGGATTAACAAACCGTTTTCACCATTAAATCATAAATTTTATTATCTTTCTAATGAGTGGCATTGTGCGTATGTAAAAACAACGGCGAGACAATTATATAGTATGATTGCAGAAATGTCTACAATTATATAGTATGATTGTAAACAATTCAACAATTATATCAATTGTTGTAGAAAAGTCTGCAATTATATGTAATAGTTGCAGAAATGTCTGCAATTATATGCAATAATTGCAGTAATGTCTGCAATTATATGGTATAATTTCACTTTTCTGTGATTACTTTGAATAATTGCAGATTTTTCTGTAATTATTCGATATAATTGCATAAAAGTATGCACTTATATGCAATAATTGCATAAAAGTCTGCAATTATATGCAATAATTGCAGAAATGTCTGCAATTATATGGTTTAGTTGCACTTTTCTGTGATTACTTGGAATAATTGCATTGTATATAATTGCATAAAAGTCTGCAATTATATGAATAATTGCTGACATTTGAAGAAAAATTGATATTGTCAAAAATTGCAGAATTCTCTGCAAATATATGGAATAATTGCAGCCTTACTGCAAATATGATTTTTTTGGTATCAACAATGGATCTCATTTTAAAGATCATAATTTTTTTTATTTTTTGATGAAAACTGTATGCTGATCTGATATTTCTACATAAAGTTATACGCGTTTGAAATGTAAAAACGTAAAGGGTATTTGGGTCTTTCTACGCACGCGAATTTGAAAACAGAGACTGAAATATAAGTTTAGTTTGGGAAGGATGTTTTCTCTATTTTGAAACTTAACAGGAATGTGAGCCAAACTAACCCATATATACACACATACACATATATATAGGGGCCGGCTATTTGAATACAAAATTAAACACAAATGGTGACACAAAAGATCCGGACCATTGGATTTTTTTGTCTTTATGAGGAAGGTGGAATTCAGGTGGCAATCCAATAGTAGAGATTTTTTGTGTCACCAATTATGTCTATATTTTGTGTCTAAATAGACTTTCCCATATGTATATACGTGCAGTTTTCATTCTTCACTAGTGTGTAACCCGTGCGTTACACACGGCAATATTGTAAAATATAATATTATATCTTTAATGTTAAAATGAGAACTTTGTTATATAATGTATGATAAATTTAGTGAAATAAATGAATTATAAATTAAAACTGGTATTATGTTTGTGTATAATTTATGTTGTATAGCACGCGCGCGCACACACGTATATATAATAATAAAGTAATTTATTCAGTTTTTGTTAATATGGATATAACATACATGTTGAAACTGACGTATGTTAGTAATTTATTATATGAACTAAAAAAATATTATTTAACTTAAATAAGTCTAATATAAAATTATGTAATTATTTTACATACATGGACTTGAAAATAAATGATGGGAAAAATCGAGAGGAATTTTGTAAAAAATTGTATAATTTTGATGTGAATATATTGAAGCTAAAACATAATTTTGTAATATAATGTATGATAAATTCTTAATATAAAGGAATTATAACTTATTTACAAATTAATTTGTTATGATGTTTATGTACATAATTTATGTTATGTGATTTATATATTTTTATAGTTGAATAAAAAAATAGTCTTACAATTTTCCATAATGTGAGTGTGTGTGTTAAAATTGACATACGTTTTTATGATTTAATAGAAGAATAGACTAAATATTCATTGAAATTATTTAAATTTGAGATTTCGTAAGTAGTTTAGATACATGGATTTAAATATAAAATAATAGGAAATAATTGAGGGCGGTTTAGGAAATAATTGTATAAATGTTAAAACGTACGTATTTGAAGCTAAAAATAGAATTTTTCAATGAAATACAATATAAATAAATTTAGATATATGAATAATATATTAAATTTGGAAATATTGCTTATGCATGTTATTTATGTTAGGTGACTTATATATCTTTGTATTTAAATGAAAAACTAATTTTATCACCTTTGCGCCTGATATGAATATGATATACATATTAAAACCGTTATATCTTAGCATTTATTAGATGAATTAACAAAAATTTATTAATTGAATTTATTTAAATAATTTAAATTCAATATCACATAATTAATTTGAAAATCTCGACTTTAATATACAATGGTAGGTGATATTGTGAAATGTTTTGTAACTAACTGGATAAATTTAAAATGTAGGTTTTTGACGTTAAAAAAGGGTTTTACAATGTAATGCATGATACACATATTGATATTAAAAATTAAAATTTTAAACTTGTAATTATTATTTATGAATATAATTTATGTTATGTGCTTGATGTATTTATATATTTGAATGAATTTTTTTATCATTTTGTTAATATGAATACGGTTCGTATTGATCAAACTATTTGATAAATCGGTGAATAATTGTATAGTGAAATTATTTAAATAGTTTTAAAGTTATGTGATTGATTACAATATATGATCTTAAATGTAAAATATTGTAAAGGAACCGAGGGAGGCTGTGAATGATTATAGAAAATTTATAATGTAGGTATTTGGAGTACAAAAAATATAATTTTGTAATGCATTTCATGATAAATTTATTGAGAGAAATGTGAAAAAAGATTTATTATTATTATTTATGTATTCACTTTAAGTTCTTTAAGTTATGTAACTTAGCTATCTTTACATTAATCATTTTTTTAAATTTTGTTAATATGAATATGGTGTACATATTGATATTTTCATAAATTAGTAAACGAATTAACGAATATTAGTTAGTTGGATTTATCTAATTAGTTTAAATTTAGATCGCATAATTAATTGATACATATAGGGTGAAAAATAAAATATTAGAAGAAAAGTGAGGTAAATTTTGTAAATAATTATGGTAATTTTAAATGTAGGTATTTGAAATTAAAAGTAGAATTTACACTGAAATGTATGATAAATTTATTGAAATAAATTAACTACAATTTTTTATTTTTTATCATTGGTTTATGTGATTTATATATCTTTATAGTTGAATGAAAAATAAATAGTATGGTTTAGTTGTTTAAGTGTTATACATATTTAAATTGTCGTTCTTTAGTATTTATAAGAAATATTAAATGAATTTATTTAAATAGCTTAAATTTTGAATTATTAAATTAACCTAAATGTGTGGACTTAAATATAAAATATTAGAAGGTAGATGATAAATTATATATAAATAATTATATAAACTTTAGAATATATGTACCAAATGTAAAATAATAGAAAAGAATTAGTAAAATAAGTGTAAAGTAATAAATTAAAGAATTTGAAAATAAAATATCTAAAGAGAGAATTGAGGAGAAGAGAGAAAATTCCTAGAATCAATTAGAGAGCCAAAAATCTTCTGCTTTACTATTATTTAATAGACTAGTGTATAACCCGTGCGTTGCACACGGTTATGTTGTAAAAAGAATTGTTAAATATACATTGTAAAATAGTTGACATGCAATGTAATATGCTAATGTTAAGCATATATTTTTGTAAGTCATGTGTTTCAATTATTGTCTATGTGTTAGTCCGTGATAAAATATCAATTTCTTGGAAAGCTAATAACATAAACTCGATGTAGCTTAGTTGAATGGAACTAAAGAGAACCTTCCAAACAATTTATCAATTATACTTCAATATAAAGTAGTAAGGAGAACTAAATAGAGCCTGGTTATTATATATATGTTTTCTATTACTAAATATCATTTAAAGAAGAAAACAATAATACAAACTTGAACGTAAAATAGTTGAAGTTAATCAGACAATGGTAGAATTTATACCCAAAACTAAAGGGTAGGTCATAATTAAGAAGACTCATTAATAATGGTAGAAATCATAAACTATAAACAATAGTGATTGATTTTTATATAAAATACAAAATCGAAAAACTAAAAGACTTTAATTCTCAAAATTCATAAGTGAGCTATAATTTCTTCTACCTAACAGTTATTTAATACAGTATGCTTAATAAATCATTCTATCAATAATTTAAGTTACATAAGAATAAATTATAGGATAATTATATATATTATTACTTTGGATTATAGATATATATATGTTTAAATTTAAAATAATTCTAAAAAATGAATTTGAAATTTAAATAAATTAAACGTTAACTGTAGTATTTAATTAACTTATATGTATAATCAATGAGTATACAAATGAATTAGCAGCAAATATATATTGTTATTTTCAAATTTTTATGTGTTGACATAGTATTTTTGTTGTTGTAAAATAATTTAAAATAATATTTTTAAAATTAAATCAATTATGTTTTAAATATCATACTTAAATAATTTATATGTTTAAATAGCTACAAATAGTTGTAAATACCGCTATTCTTTTTATATTCAAAATGCAATATATAGTTTTAACTTAATTTGAAATAACATTATTTTTTAAAGTTTCAGTAAAATATTTTGATTAGAGTATCAAATTGTAATAGACATATATAAAATAATAAACGATAACCAAGGATGATACCATTTTATTTTTGACTTAATGAAATCGTGGGAAGCTTAACGTCGACAAATCAATATCGAGAACAAAGAAGAAAACTTAATAAGAGTGAATTAAGGAGAAAAATATATTTTCTTCTATTTTACTATTATGTAACAGACCAATGCTTACATATATATTAATTATTTAACATAGTAATATAATAAATTATAAGTACTTATATTTTTTTAGATTGTAAATATCTAAAACAATATATTTAGACAACAAAATAATTTTGAAATTTATAACATTAAGTATAATATTTCACCAATTTATATTGTTAAATAAATATATATGAAGTTATAGAAAAATTATTTTTATTATTTTTGAATTTCAATATTTTAAAATGTTATGATTTTTGTAATAAAATATATTAAAATATTATTTTTGAATAGTTAAAAATAATCACATATTTTATTATTTTCATAGTTTAACTAATTAAAATGATATATTTCGTATCAAATTAGTTTTATAATAATATTTCAAAATTTTAAGAAAACTATACGTTAAGCATGTTATTTTATTAATTCATACATTTCCAAAAAATGTAAGTAAATTTATAGAGATATATTATTGTTATTTCTAGAAATTTATGCTTTAAAATATTAGTTTTTAATTTTAAACTAAGTTCAATTTATATTTTGAAATTGTAAGTATTTATTAAGGTAATAAATTTCATAGATAAATATTGAAGTAATATTTTCTTTTTTGTAATGACATTAAGAAAGTTCATGATGATGTGCGTTTTAGCGCATGCGCATCCACCCATTTACATGATGATGAGTTTTAGCTGTTAAATTACAAAATCAGTATTGATAAGAAATTTAAATGTAACATAAGAGAATTAAGGAAAAAAGTAATCTTTTTATTTAATAAAATTATGGATAATAATAATAAAGTAATAGTGTGTATCCTATACATTACACACGGTAATGTTGTAAAAACATAGTATTCATACTTTAAATATTTTAAAAATAAAATTTTGTTATGCAATGTTCAACACATCAATCATAAATTAATTTTTTTATTATTGTTTATGCATATAATTTGTGTTAAGTGATTTATATATTTTTATATTTGAAAGAAAAGTCTATGTTACCGTTTCATTAATGCGAATGCTGAATATAAATTGAAACCGTCATTTTTTATAAATTATTAGAGAAATTAATGAATATTAGCTACTTGAATTAATTTAAATAGTATGTATTTACAATGTTTAGTTAATTTAAATACATGGATTTAATGTAAAATAATAAGAGAAAATTGATGAAAACTTTGTAAATAACCGTAGAAATTATAAAATCTAGGTATATGGATATAACATCATGGAAAAATCACTACGCCATAGATTGCATACTGCAACACCAAAGAAGTGGTGCAGGAAGTGCCAAAAAATGTTGCTGTAGGCTAAAAAAGGGCAAAGGCAACACTTTCTCGGTGATGCATTTTGCCGCGTTGCCGCAGACCTCAAAGGCAACATTTTGACTATCTAAGGCAACATAAGAAATATTGTTGCAATAGAACCCTATTTGGGTCTATGGCAACATCCATAGGTGTCTGTACCAACATTCCAAAATGTTGCTATATATATTAACTTTCTGAATTTGTGGGGCCCACAATGTAGAGCATATTTGATTTTTTAATAGAAATAAATATTTATTTAATAAAATGCTATTGCACAGAATTTGATATTCAAACAGTAATTTATTTAAATAAATATTTTATTTCAACATTTAAAATAGTACAAATTCCTAACTCCACTATTTTACAATTCAATGATAAATAACACTGACATTCACATATACAGATATTCCTCACTACATTACTCAGTTCACTCATTACATATGCAGTTTCAATTTATACAGACACCGACACTGACAAATATATGACGAGCCGAGTGCCGAGCCGAAGGCGAGCCGAGAAGCGGGTCCGGGGCACCGCAGTCCGGGGCACCGCACGATTCATCCGATTTCGGAAGATCGAGCCTTCTTTGAAATGACGTAAAATGATGCACAAATGAAGACTGAGCTTAATTCCTATCCTCCATCTCCTCGCCTAAATCTGCTTGAATCCCCTACGGCCAAACACCAAAACTCTACTGCAAACTCTTTTCAATTTCCAATCACCACATTAGCTTCTCTCCGTAACCAATACACAACAGCACTCTACCATTGTCAAACTCCAAACTCCGTCTACATCTCTCCGCCAACATTCAGGCATCACACTGCCAATTGAAACTCCTCTGCATCACCAACTTCCACCATCACTTCCATAACTTACCAAACCAACCAACCAACCTTCAACCAATACAACTACATCACGGTTCAATGGTGAACCAACCAACCAGATTATGAACTTGCGATGGACTTGCGATGGAGGCATAGGGCATCCAGAAGCAGTACATACCCAGCCAGATTCTGAAACATTAACAAGTGTTAAAGGAGCATTTGCACAAACATATGGGGGGCATACTATCTTATTGAAATTACCAGTACCAAGTGAAGCAACCGCAATCATAGGGGAAAGTACGAAGAGATCAGCCTGGGATCTGCTCTGAACTTGCGATGGAAAGTACGAAGTGAACCAAAATCTCGAGGGCAGCAGTTCGGGTTTTGGGAGAAATTAAGGCGCTAGAAGGGTTTTCAGGTGAAGTAGTCTAAAGGAGAAAGGTAGAGGGGTTGGTGGCGAGCAAGTCTTCTGTTGGAGGTGAGAGCTAATAGCGACGACATCGGTGGCAAAAGGGGTTTGAACGGAAAACTTTGTTTGACTTCGGGTTTTAGTGTCGTGACGGGGCTCTGGTTGGAGCTAGATGGTCGCGATGGGTCAGAGGGTAGCTGGGGGTGAGGGTGACAATTTGGTGGCGGAGGCGAATGAGGAAGCAGAAGAAGAGGAGGGTGACAATTTGGTGGCGGAGGCGAATGGGAGGAGGCAAATTGGAATGAAAACCAAAAGGGGATCTACTCTGAACTAGGCGGGAAAACGAAATTTTGGGGAAAATTGCAGTGGTGATCCATTTTAACAACCAGAGTAAATGTAGACCGTTAGATCGTATTCACGCGGATTGCTAATTTTATTAATTTTTTAATTTGAATACATCTATAGCTACTGCAACATCTTGTTGATACCTATGCTAACACTTTGAAGCGAGTGTTGTAATAAACAAAAATCAGCATACCTATCGTTACATTATAGCTAGCAACACCATGTAATTTCGTTGTAGTAGGCCATCTATGGCTTAGTGAATTAACACAACGCTTTGGATAACTATAAAATGATAATTCACATGGATTCAAAAAAAAATCGAAGAGAATTAAGAAGTGGGATGAAATTTTTATAATTACCGAGATGGTTCGTAATTTTTGAATCGTATTATTTAACCGAAAATTTATTAAAATAAATAATTATACATTAAAGTTGTTAATATTGTTTTTTATGTGATCCATATATTTTTATATCCGAATGAAATCTAATTTATACCATTTTGTAACAACGAGCGTGGTATGCTTATTGACATTGTTATCTTTATTATTTATTAAGCAAATCAATAAATAAGTTAATTAAATTTATTTAAACATCTTATAGTTAAATTATTTAATTAATATAATAAGTATACAACCTTAAATGTAAATTATGTGAAAATTGAGAACTTTCAAAATAATAGTAGAAATAAAAAAGTGTAGCCTTTTGAATGTAAAACGATAGTATAAATATTGTAAACAATTGCAAAAATAATAAATTGTATTGGGTTTTTGAAATAATATATTAATAAATATATTGAGAAAATTAAGGAGAGTTGAAAAAAATTCTTGAATTAAGGTGAGAGCTAGAAGAATAAATTCTTCGGTTTTACTATTATTTAATAGATTTCACATCCTATGGTTCCACCTAATGCAGCCCTATATAAATTGGAACACTCCCGATCATTCTTAGTTCATTCTAACCCTAATCTTCACTTGTATAGCCGCCACGTCTTTTTCTCTGCTTCTCATCTTTTTTCTCTGCTTATTCTCTACAGCTTAACCTGCAATTATAATTTGTTCCATATTATTTTTGTAATCATTGTGATGCAAAAGAGCACCGTATTTTCTTCTCCTTTCTCTGTTATTTTTTTATTTTTTTTCTGCCTACAAATAATATATGGTGAATAGCCGATGATGGTTTTGAATAACTATAACTTTTGATCTATGTATATGCTTACTTTTACAAGCATTTACATAGTATGAAAACATCGATATCTGAGGCTTCTTTCTCCGTAATCTTAGGCCAATTGTAGCACCGTGGTTTTGAAGGTTTGTCTTTGTCTGTACTATAAATTTTAAAACGGAGGTAGGAATCATTGATTGGATCTCTCTGACGTTTCACCTATTCTTATTGATATTTGATAATTTGATAGTTTTTGATGTACTTTGATTTGTTGATTTGTTGCTGTGATGGTTTTCTCGTTAATCTGAATCTCATTATATTGAGGAAAATTGAATTCTAAAGTGACTGAGCAACCTGTTACATGTTCATTTTTTTATAAATATCATGCTATTATCATGTTTGATTAAAAAGTTTTTCAAATATTTGTTTATTCTGCCATAAATTGATTTTTTTTTTGATTTGTTTTCTGATTAGGTTTAATGGAATGGCCCGCAAATATGTAAACTTCCTTAATTGACGGATTATCGAATCTATCGAATTTCCATAATAATGATTTGCTACTTGGACGTTGGAAGAAAAACGATTTTGAATAAAATCAATTATTTTGAAATTCAAAAGGGTATAAAAATTACTTTTAGATATGTTGATGTTACGATGTAATCAAAATTATTTCATCATTAATTACTGTAAGAAGATGTGGAGCTGCATAGAATGGTGGCTCGCTGTAAAGCATGTGAAAATTGTTTGTCATAATTTTAATAATATAAAAAGTTTCGTTTATTTTTTGATGTGGATTATTGCGGATTGCAGCTGTTTATTTTCCACCGAGTATAAGTTAATAAGTTTATTCTTGTGCATATCTCAGCTTAAGGGTTGGATATTCATTGCTGTTAATTGGACCGGAATGTTGGTCAGACGTTCATTTGATGGACATCTAAACATCAGACATCCATTAAATGGACGTTTGACATCATTAGAAGGGTGGGTTTGGATGTCCGTTTATTGGGCGTCCACGTCTTGGCGTTCATTAAATGGGTTTGAGCGTCCAATAAATGAACGTCAATGCCCAATTCAGTTTTTTGAATCGAAAATTGAATATTCGACTTAATATTCAATGCTTAACTCACGATTGGGGGAGCACGATTGGGGGAGCATTCTTTAATATTCAACGATGAATTCAAGCCACCGGAGATGTTTTAGAATCACTAAAGATGATTATAAAAAACGATTATAATTCTTGCATAGGAAATTCGAATGAATGCAAAACTAGCTGCAAAAGGTTATATTTGATAGCTATTTATGTTTTATTTTCTATTTCATATTTATTATTTGTTGTGTTAAGTAAACAACTTTATTTTATAGAATAGATTACATGATATTCATAATTAAAGAAAAATGCTCTTGATGGTAGGGGTGGGCATTTAATCGACCGAACCGACTTAACCGACCGAACCGACCTTAATCGAACCGCTTTAACCGAAAAAATCGGTTAACCGAACATTCGGTTAACCGACCGACATTAACCGATCAAAATCGATTCGGTTAACGGTTAACCGCGGTTATTTATCGGTTAACCGTTAACCGAAACCATTTTTTAAATTATTGGAAAAACCCAAAACTATTCGAAACCCGGCCCAACAATTTTTACGTAACCCTAATTGAGAGAGGCTCCAGCTGCTATTCACTATCTTCATACTTCGAATTCGTTCCCAAAAGTAAAATAGTTATCTACTATCTATTTCATTTTCCTCTGTTCTATAATCGAATCGTGAATCCGTGATAATCGAATTTGAATCCGTGATAATCGAATCGATCCTACGCCGCCTTGCTCTTCAGTCTTTACTATCCAGATCGTCAATTTTAGCAATGGTGAATACTAGCAGGAAGAGGGAAAACGTGAGTTTGATTTATTTTTTACAAATGATTTTTCTGATTTGTTAGTTGTTACATTGGAATGGTTAAGCTTGGTTTATTTTCTGATTTGTTAGTTGTTACGTTGATCTGTTCAGAAATATATGACTGATTTTGAAATATTTGATTTGGCACCATAGTCTTGATTTCATTGACATGAACTTTAGTAGTATTCATAGTTTCAGGTTTAATTTTTGTGCAGTAGAAGGGACATAAATTCATAGAGCTTTTATGTTTTCAATTGGAGAAAGGTTTTAGATGTAAGATAATGTAGCTGTTTGCAATTGATGATACCGTTTACAGTTTATTTATGTTGATCAAGCTTTGAATCAGTCACCATGTATTTAAGTAATGTTTGCTTCCTTTACTCAGTAATGTTTGCTTCCTTTACTCGGTAATACAATAATAATAAACTACTAGTTGTAGTGATATCCAGATGATACTTCAATATCATCTTGTTTAGTAGCAAGGCTACTGTCATTTTCTTTTTAATTTGAATGCAACTTCAATATCGTTTGGTACTTGTAAGACAATAATCAATGTAATATGTTTGGCAGGCAAAAATGTGTAAGACATGCATGAGTTATCTGCTTATATTAGCTTGCCGTTGATGCAGTTGTATATACATTAACCAAAACATGAATGATCCAGTAGTGTACTAATACAAATTAATGCTTCTTCAGTTCTATAATTGCTGTTGTAAAGTATGGATGGCTTAGTTCAAACAGTGTGCATGAAATTAACATAAACTAGCCATATAAGCCATACAAAATTTTGAAGCAGTTAGATTATACGATGTTCACCTCTTGCCATTAGTCTAACAAGGTTGCCCTGTTAAAATTCATTCCAAAAAAGCATGATATTTGTGCATTCATGTTTGTAGTTCTGTTATTGAGGCATTCCATATATTTGTGCATTACTGCATGCAGTGATCCATGGTTTTGAAGATCAGATAAATGTACTGTTTTTCAAGGACATTTTTTTTCATTTTTTGAGAGATGGAATGGATGTAGACAGTTTGATTTAGTGTTGTAAAGCTAGTTTGTTTCCTATCAATTTAAATGATATTCTTGCTAGTTGCTAATTCGCTGGCTTGTCATCTAAATCCTGATTTCATATAATTGTTTGATGTTTTTGTTAATTATATAATTGTTGTTCATGTTTTGATTCCAATACTGCTTTTTGTTTATTTCTGATGTTTCTTACCTTGAAAATGAGGGTAAATGGAAAACTTTTCATATGTATTAATTTGTTCAGGTAATGATTAAATTGATTACTTCATTGAAATTAGCCATTCATGTGTATTAATATCGTGTGTTTCTATGTTTACTTTTCATCTAACTTTCATTTGTTTACCTTTGGGCAGAGAGACTTGAAGAATGGAGACCGAGTCACCGAAGTTGTAACGCTGGTTGATGGCTGCTGTAGTTTACGAAATTATTGTAGTTGTAATGTTTGTAATGTGTGGCATGTATGAACTATGAAATATGAATGCTTTAGCTTTGTAATGTTGTCTGTTGTGGTTATAAACTTGTAATGGTCTATGCAAGGTTTCAATGTTTGTAGATGTAGACTTGTAGTTGTATTTCTATGGTTACATTTGTCATTTTCTATTCAATGCTTGTAATTTCAGTGCTATGGTGACTAGTTGTAATGCTGTTTGTGGCCCGCCTGTGACTAGTTGTAATGCTTGTAATTTTGAACTTTGAATTTCTATGCATAGTTGCAAACAGTTAATCGGTTAACCGCTGTAGCTTGGCCGGTTAACCGATTAACCGTTTAACCGCAAAAAACAATCGGTTAACCGTTCTATTCGAATGGTTAACCGCGGTTTAAAAGTTGCAGTTTGGTCGATACAGCTGACCATGATTAACCGAATATCGGTTAACCGAACCGCTTATTAGTTTAGGTTAACCGCAAAAATTAATCGATTTGAGCGGTTAATCGACCGCGCCCACCCCTACTTGATGGTAATCTGTAGAGAAGTCCTTCTTGAAAATCCCTTAGGTCAATGTAGCGCATGTTTTTTATTCTGTATTTTTTAGTTGACTAAAGTTGGTGCTTAGATTGACGTTGTAGCAGCATGGTAATTATTGAATGATCATTTTATTTATGCTTTAAAGGATCTAAAATGTCCAATTTTCTCAAAATAGTCTCAATAGGTTAATATGATGATGTAACTTTAAGAACTTAGTTATATATAAGTTTATATAATTTATCTAATGAATATGTGGGTTAATATAATTTTAGTCGTCATGCTGGTTTAGTGATGAATTTTGTTATTTACTGGTTGCTATGGTAAAGAAATTAGAGGTAGTACTATCGGTAACTAATTCTTGAGTTGCTAAGTATTCCATTTTATTTTTTCACATACAAAGAATAAAATGGAATTCCATTGCACTTCAAGAATTAACTACGAGGAAGTACTATCTTTCATGTTTTCTATTTTTTATATTTTCTATCAGTAAGAGCATTTTTAGTGGATACAACCTTCAAACATCAATTTTCTTTTCTACGACATCCATCAATTCTCAACGCAAAAAATTCATTCCCTCAGTGGTCTAACGATAAAAACCATTTTCTTAGCAGGTGACTAAAGAACCACTTTAGTTTTCTAAGACAAAATATTGAAAACATGGGAGTAGTCGCTTTCGTTTAACCTGTTAAGGTAAAACATGCTTAGTCGGTAACCAAGACTTGGAAACCTTTGGGGTTGCCATAGCAATCTCAAATAAAGCCATCGATCCTTGTTGGGGTCAGTCAGTTTTCAATTCAAATGTGGTTGGGAATGCTTCAAGGGTTCAAGTCTTGTTGAATTTCATGTATTTGATGCATAATTGGTACATCATAATTACGTTTAATTTGTTTTGATATATGTACATCTAAGATTATGCGATGAGAAGTAATATTTTGTATGTTTTGGTGTGTTATGAATTGAACGATAGATTTTGTGATTATGGTAAGAATTTGGTTAATTTTTATTGGGTGCTTTTGATGTTATTGTTATGAGCTTTAGTTTGATTTGAAAAATTAGATAAATAAACTTGATAAGAATGTTATGCTTAAGAAGTGAGTAGTAGTTGGTTTCTAAGACCATTTCCAACCTTGGATTGGTTGGGAAGAAACCCCATGGTTGGGAAGGAACCGGGATCAGTTAGCCACTTCAAATAGGTTGCTAGAGCAACTCTAAATGTTGCTTCTTAGCTGGTCAAAATAAAGTCGGTTTTATTTTCATTGGCTAATAAGCAACCGTGGATAAAATAATATATATTACTCCAACAGTAATAGATAAGAACCCTTAGCTGGTTAAATTTTAGCTGGTAAGGAAAAAACACTTGTGCGCTTTTTTCGATCGATTGGGGTTGGATTTGAGGTCGATTGTCTTGAATCGACTCCTTCCACCCTCTTCGGTTGGGCATGTTCTAAGGATTGTTTTTAGTTTTTTCATATACTTGTTAATCATCTTTTAGTATCAATTGGTATTTAGGTATATGGTAAATATAAACGGGTGTATAATAATAACAACAATATTAACTATTGTTAAGTCATGAGATGTCAAAACGTAGGAATATTGCTTTTCACATATTTATTTTATTAAAACTAAGTGCAAATAATGCCAAGCCTATAACAAATGCATTTTGAACCATTTCAAATTGTGATAGTTGTGAATTTTTTTTGATTGAGGGTTATTGTTTAGGTTTAAAAATGAATACTTTTAAATTTGAAATTTGTTTTGATGTATTATGTTATTATAAGTCTTTTTAGTCTTCCATGATTATAAGATTTTTAAATCTAATTTTATTAGAGGATTTTGTTTAATTTCATAAGAGATGATTATGAAAATATTAGTGTTAAAAGTGGGAAAAATGATTGCTATAGAATTAGATTAAAAAAAATTGGATTATCAAATATAAGTTTCACAAATCTAAAATGGGAGGAATTGGATTTCTTTTTCAACCTTAAAATAAATATAATATTTCGTATTACAATTTTGGCGAAAATAAAAAAAATTTGAGAATTTTTAAAAGGAAATGTTTTCTTTGTATTTTTAATTTTTTATATATTATTTTACGTTGAGCATATTATTAAAGATATATTCATGGTTTTGTACTTTTTACTTTTTGACTATTAATCCACATATTAAAAAGCACCGTTTCTTAATTTGTTTTAGCTTTTAATTTTACTAAATAAAATTTTATCATCTCCATCCAAAATATTTGTATGTATTTTGTTGACAGCTGAATTTTTTTTTAAATATATCATATATGATAGTAGAAAAATATGTAGACGATTATTTAGAATTTTGTGATTCATTTAAACGAATAGTTAAATCTTATTTTACGATAAATATATATTTGTTTAGTAAACTGTGTTTGAAAGACGTCGTAATAGTAATTCTATATGTCAATAATGTATCAATTGATTTATTTAGTTATATGCTTTTGAGGGTTTAAAATGTCGAATGTTGCGAAAAAATAATATAAATTGTACGATCTATTTAGTTACAAGACTTAATTTCTTTATGAACTTTGCCATTATAATTTGAAATAGTTTATTTAATGAATAGTATGGTTTTTTAGATATCATGCTCACTGGACTAAGGTATAATAACATTTAGAAATTACAAAAATAAGAAGGTTTAGAGATCCTAGCCTACATTATTGCTCACCATCATGACATGGTGCACTCCTTATGCCTCATTTCTTTCACTTTTGACTTGATATTCCTACATTTCTAGGTTGTGTTACGCTTTTATCCAAATTTTAGTAAAGTTTGATGGTCATTTGTTTAGATTAGTTTTTTTAAAGAGGATATGAGAGAAGATGAAGACATGTTTTATTATTTTGGTTCATAACTTTAGTAAATGATTTTGTGGCCTTAAGAGTTTAGTTGAGCACTTCACAAGAGATCATTTATCATCTCATAATCTCTTCATTTCTGGTCACAAAGGAGCATCCTCCATGCTTATTCCATGTGCAACTTTACACATCATTACTTGCTTTTCCAAACTACCTCTCTTCAAAATATCTCCTTCTAAACATTCTAGAAGCTTTTAATTAATTTTAGTACAAAATACTTGTAGTTGCTAATTAGTTAAACACTGATTAATTAGACAAACATAATAAATTCAAACAACTTAAATCGAGTAAAAGTCGTTTATCGATAAAACGATTTTCGGTTAAATTATAAATATTTCTTCAAACTATTTATTTTTGTAATTACATTTCAAAAATAAGTTTACTATTATTAGTTATTAATTAAAAGAGGGTAAATAAGGTTATTAAATCAATTTAATCACATTAAATTCGAGATTCAAATATTTAAATAATTCAGATATTCAAATACGAAGTGTTAGATATTCCAGGTCGTTACAATATGAAGGTTTCATAGCTTATTTTCGTCTGATATTTATTTTGCTTAGTTTGCATATTGAGAAATTAAATGATAATAATATATATAGAATCTTTATAACCATTTGTTTTTTAGCATGTCTTATGTTGCTACATACAATGAGAAAATTATGCAAGCGATCTTTCTCTTGTCTTTAGAATAATTTAATTCGTGGTATAAGTGTGGTACATCGTATTAAATTTGGTTATGTGTATGCTAACCAATGTGGTAGGTTTCTATTTTCAAGAATGTACCGATGAACATAAATCACATTAAGCTACTAAGTGTATTTTTGTGAAATTTAACTAGTTAAACTGCATTTATGCACCCAATATGCTCGAACACAATAATTAGGTAAACAACTCTCTTCTTATTAGAGGGTCACTGTTAGAAATGAGAGTACTTGCAAATGATATATTTATTTTGAATATGGTCATTAATACCAACAAGTGTCGATCTCAAAATCGAATTCGTGACCTTTAATCTTATAGTCTAAACTACCAACAAACTAAGCCAACTCTGTTGGTTATGACATTTCAATTTCTTTTTTTTGAAAAAATATGATAAATAAAAGTACATGTTATACTATCTTTTTTCCGTAAGTCTGTAATTAAGAGAATATTTCAATTTGCTTCACCTATGTATGAATTATTTTATTTTTTGAGTAAATCAATATGCTAAAGAATCTTGGTGTATTTGGTAGTTTTCACCGTGTTAATGTTGTTGTTTGTATTTATCTACCTATGTTTATGCCAACTCAACTTTAAACATCCAAAACAATATTTATGATTAATTATCGAATGTTAAAGGTGTAAAGGTAACATAGATGATTACTAAAATTGTTAATAACAACAACTAATTGTCCTGGATTTGAAAAAACTATTAAAAATTATCATCTTTACATGGTGATGTTTTAAATATAAAATTGAATTGTCCTTTCCTTTTCCTATCATTGAATATCATTATGTGTATTGATTCTCATACATGTTGTTATTTGTTTCTTCAAATTATCTTTAGAATGATTTTATTCACGTACATATGACTGCTTACCTTACCTTATTTTTTTCTTTTCTACTAGCAAATTAATTTCACTTTTGATGGGTGATAACTAACTGTCACTTTTGACAGTTGCCTTCTTCTAGATTGTGTGGACAACATCTTTTCAAAAGAAAAAATAATCTATATTTCAATTTACATGTATAATGAATGTTTAGACACTCCCTTTCAATTTTAAAATACACAGCTGTCCCTCCTTAAAGACAAGTTTAAAAAACACTTAGGGAAAAAGACAAACTTTGAAAAAAGTTTAGGTCGAAGGACTTAAGTTTTATTTTTAGGCTGAAGGAAAAATGTTAGTTATAATTTTGGCTGGAGGACAAACTTTGAAAAAAAATAAGGCTGAAGGACAAATGCTAGTTTTATTTTTAAGCATTATATTTAGTTTTAAATTATAAAAAATAGCATTGTCCTTCAGTCTAAAAAAATTGCTATCCTTCAACTTAGTTTTTTTTCAAAACTTGTCACTGTGTCTATTTTCCTGAATTGTTTAAAACATATTTTTGAAAATGGATTTTCATATAACAAAACTAAAAATAAGGGGATAAATCAAATTTCCACATGTTTAAACGCATCTAAGCACCAAAATATTATTTAACAATTTAATGATTTTCAACAGTTGAAAAAAACCTTTCAATCATAATTAAATCTATGTGTTGCACCTATTTACTTAAATACATGAAAATTTAGATGGAAAGAATAACTAGATTTGAATTTGGAACGTAAAAAAATTAAAAATATCATCAGGAATCATGTTATAAGAAAGTATAAATATATAGGTAAATTTTTTATACGCACATGCACAATTATATATTAAGAATAGTGAGATAGTGCAAACCTGAAAGTCTGAAGGCACGTGCCTTATGATTAAATAGATTCAATTTTGTTTGAAAATTGTGTGCATGTTTATATCTTCAATGTTGATACCTTTGGTTCAAGGGTAAATGCGATTAACAAAATTATTTCTCGTTGTTTATCCAAAAGCTTAACTGTACTACTGAATCAAGGGAGTTAAGTATTTGGCAACTTAGTCAAAAGTTTTGTTATTCCCTTCTCAGCACCATCAACTTTACAACAAGTGGGTAATTAATTCACTTCTTAATCTATGATAACTATCACAATTCAACACCACAATAACAACATCCATTATATAATTATTTTTTTAATCCCACTACAAGTTAAATGCCCTAGATAATTCGAAGATCGAAGAGTTTTTATGAGAAAATTAAAATAACAAATAATGATGATTAAAAGTTCTGAACAAAGTCACATATTTTTGAAACCAGCTCACTAACTATCTATGGTAATGGGTAAGTAACAGATAAGTAACGACTGATGGTACATAAGTGGGCGATGATCCGAGGTCAGCATTCAATGGCAAGATCCGTGTCAACTGAAATAAAGCATTGAGAAATCATTTGTTTTACAAATTAACATACTCCAAAAAGTTGATCAGGTAACAGACCATTATGTTATATCAACATGGTATATAGTAAACAAACTTCCATTGATTCCACCAACATGTTGGAAATATTGTGGTCCTTAAAATGCCTACGATGTTGAGAAATAAAGCAACTAAATTGAATATTGTATTGAGAAAGGGTTCTATTTTTTTGTGCACATGCCTATCATGCTTACCTAGAAGATAGCTAAGGTTTCAACATAGAAGGAAGAAGATGAAAAGGAAGTATGAATTTGTTTTGAACCAAAAGTTGGCCAAACACCCAAAGATTATGTAGAGAACAAAAGTGAAAAATATAACAGAAATATAAATGAAGAAGAGGAAAGAAAAGTGAAAAAGTAGGCGCCACGTCAGTAGAAACTGGGAGTCGGTACCGACCCCTAGGTGGGAGTCGGTACCAATTCCCAAGTTTGTTATATTTAGCGTCTTCAAATCTTTACTTCAGGTCGTCCAGTGGTTAACTTCGTAATTCCATATTTGTTTGCATCACTAATAGCTTGTTTTCAAGTTCAAATGATGGAGTTGTAGAACAAAGCTGTAGATTCAGGAGTTCATGGAGATCGATAGAGAATTGCATTGATTCAACAAAAGGACCATGGAAATAAGCTTTTTGCATCGAGTTAGGCATGTAGGCAGAAGATGAGGTCCACCCAAGCTATATCTGGGAGTCGGTACCGAACCCTAGGTGGGAGTCAGTACCGATCCCCAACTTTCGTTGTCTTGAATTGGGTTGTTTTTGGTTTTGCTTGAAGTCCGATCCAAGAAATTTGAGTGTTTGCTTGGGGCTTGACCTAAGATTTTTTGAGATTTTCGTGTTCTGAGTTTCCCTTCGCCTGCTTGGAGTCAAACTCGAGATTTTTGTGGGTTTGCTTAGAGTCAACCCTTCCAAAAACTTAAACTTTCAACTTTTTTTCGCTTATTTTTGATATTTTCTTTACCTTTTAAGATATTCCCAATGTCCTTGGGTCATTTCTCCGTCGTTCGCTTGTCTGATTCGATTATTCAATTTTGTTCAAATACTGCCTAGTCAAAAGGCTGGATAACATTTGCCTCCTAGAGTACATCTTGTTGCAAACATGATGTGTTTTGAATTAAGAGAAGTTAGGATTGCTAGAATGGATTTCACTCAGTACCTTGAATTGTCGTTATCCTTTATCGAGTGGATTTTACGAAGAGTCATATTTCTATATGTCCGTTGCGATGCTCGGTCGATACTTGACATTGTAAAATTAAAACATATTCTCTCGGTAATTATCCGTGATTGATTCTATTGAGCTAGTTGATTGAAATAGTAGACCTTAGTTATTTAAACTAGTTTCTTTTTTGAAAGTCTCAAGTAAGAATTCGATTTCAGTTGATTCTAGAAATTGTATGTCGGGTATGTCGTTGGCTCCCAAGCATGTTTGTATGCCTATGGGTCATTGCCAAGTTCTGCTACATTGTAATCATTAGTTGTTCTCGGGCTGATCCGATGAAGGGCAGTCATCAGGGCGACTAACCTCGGTTGCCGATTGAAGCAATTCCTGCTTGAATTATCAGATTGACATCCTATTCCAAGATGTTTGATTCTAACCTGCCCTCGATCCTCAGTTCAGAGGTCGAGGAAGCTCAGGATGATATTGAGGAAGATGAAATGATAAGTGTTGATGATGAGGCTGGTCATGATGTTGTGAATTCAAGCCATGAGTCAGTGATCAAATGATTCTGATGTTTCATTCTAAGGCATCCTTCCAATCGTAGTCTTAAGTTTTGTCGAACACTAGGCATAAGCTACAGTGTTGAGTTGTCGTGTTCAGCCATAAGATAATGATATTCCTCTCCCTCTAATCTGAGGTCAATGGGATTAGTACATGGATGGTCAAGTCTCATCCTTATGTAGTGATACTCTTCCCTGTCGGGTCTAAGGTCCGAGTTTGCGAATAGGCAGTCAGGTCACACCCATCCTGAGATTGTGCTTCCTTTGACGGATCAAAGGTAGGAGTAGGCGAATGAATGGTCAAGCCACATTCGTTCTGGTTGGGCGGTCATGTCACCTCAGTTTTGGATTTGAACTTCCCTTTGTCGGATCAAAGGTAGGAGTTAGGAGACGGACGGTTGGGTCACATCCGTTTTAGGGTTGGCGATGGATGGTCGAATCATGTCCTTTTATGTTTAAACTATCTCTACCAGGTCAAGGTAAAGAGTTAAGTTGATGGATGGTCAGTCACATCCATTTTGGTTGATCTCCTCTTGTCGATTCAAGGGAAAGAGTTTAGAGACGGATGGTCAGAGTTGACGAATGGACGGTCATGTCACATCCATTTTAATTTCATACTCCTCCCGTTGGATCAAGATAGAGAGAGAGTAGGTGGATGGATGGTCGGATTACATCCATCTTGGATCAGACAGTCGAGTTACGCCCGCTTTTTGATTTGTGCTCTTCCAGTCGAGTCAAGGAAAAGGGCAAGTAGCCGGATGGTCAGGTCAAATCCATTCCAAGTTTGATGATGGACGGTCGGATCACGTCCTTTTGTGTTTAAACTCCCCCGGTTGGGTCAAGGGTAAGACCTAAGTTGATGGATGGTCAGTCACATCCATTTTGGCTTGATCTCCCACTGTCGATTCAAGGAAAAGAGTTTGGAGACGGATGGTCGGTCACATCCACTCATTTATTGGTTATGCTCCCCCCCGCCGGGTCAAGGGAAAGAGCTAGAAGATGGACGATCAGTTACATTCATCTCGGATTATGTTTTGTGCCCCCTGTCAGGTCAAGGGAAATGGCTAGGAGATGGACAGCCAGTCACATCCATCTCGGATTATGTTTTGTGCACCCCGTCGGGTCAAGGGAAAGGGCTAGGAGATGGACGGTCTGTCACATCCATCTCGGAATATGTTTGGGACCCGCATGGAGGGCAAGTGGTAATGCGTTGACGGTCTTGTCACATCCACGTTGGATTGGATTTTGAGCTTGCTGAGCCTCAGATAGGGCGTAAGTGTTTTGGCAAAAATTCTGGACACGAATTTGAGAGTGGATGGTCGAGTCGCATCCACTTTGGATCATAGGCTTGCCCACGAGTCAGGGGCAAGAGTTGGCTAAGGAGCGGTCGAATCACGCTCATTTCAATAGAGCTCTGAAGGTCGGGCCATGGGCCATGGAATTTGGTGGGCACCTGACTTTAGGTACCTGAACACCTGCATTGTTTATATGAAGTCTCGTTCGAGTTGGTTGCATCTCACAACTCATATGGCACGTAAAGACAAGGTTGCGTGATTGAAAAGAAAATTCATTGAAAATAGAAAATAATGGAGTTAGTCTTATGAAAAAGTTCAAAGCAAATAAGAAAAATAGTTTATTCTAGGATGAAGTGACGTCGTCAAGCTAGCCATCTTGTTTCGCTCCAGCTCTTCTCAGCTGGTGAAGATCGTCTACGATCTAGTTTATAACCAGTCTTCCCTCAGCCCACCTAGGGCCTTCAACACTAGTAGTAGTTTGTCCTTGCTGGGGTTGAATTCCCCTCGCCCACCATCCTGTGGAGCTTTCACAAATTGTTGGAGCCTTTATTCCGGATCAGCTCATCGATTAAAACTCGAAGGTGTCCACATTCGTTTGTGTCGTGACCATGGGTCTCATAAAATCTAAAAATTTCCAGACTTCCTCTCGAGGCGGGTTTCCTATACTGCTTCGAGTTGTGAGTGGCTAAGTAGATGTTTTCAATCAAATCATTCGGGAGGCGTAGGTGTCAAATCTTGGGACTCTCGGTCATCTTCTAGAATCTAGGTTCTCGTCTGGGTTCTCTCTACGGCCCTTCTTCTGATCACTGCTCTTGTTCTAAACATTCATAGCTATGTTTTCGGAACTCTCTCCAGATTGTTTCATGGCAACTTTGCTTTGAATTCCTTCATTCAGATGGCATGTTCTATCTCTTTTTCTAGTCCGTAAAGCCTCCTCCTTACGCAAGTACTGGGCCATCTTGTTATTAAAGTAATCCATAGTGAAGGGAGGCTTTCTTGATAACCATTCTTCAAAATCCGTATCGAGGTGGATCCCCCTGATCAAAGCCATTGAGATAATATTCTCCCAAGGGTTGCTCACCTATCACTGTAGTATCGAATCTCTATAGAAAATCCTTGAGTGACTCCCCGATCCTTGGAATAAGTTAGATAAAGACATGACATCCTTGGGGCGAGTCATGTGCATCCTGAATTGCTCGATAAATTTCTTTGCCGGTTGGTCAAATGATGAGATGGACATTGGTGGTAGTCGAGTAAACCACGTGGTCGCTACTCCTTCTAGGGAAATGGGAAAGCATTTGCATTTGACGGCATCTATGGCCCTGGCAGAGTCCATGTGCCATTCGTACTTCATGAGATGTTGTCTAGAATCAGTCTTTCCTTAATATGCCGGCATGGTTGGCATAGTGAATCTCTGTGGATACTCTTCACGCAAAATGGCTTTAGTGAAGGATTTTGACTAGGGGAAGTGCCCCAGTCGTTGTTAGTCTGGCCTTGAATTTCTCTCACAAGCTGTCGTACCATCTCAGCCAAGTTCAGCTCTTGAGAACCTGCTAGGTTGCAGTAGTCGTAATCTGTCCTTGTGCTTGGCTTGGTAAATGATCCCGATTCGTGCCTCATCTCCTAAGTTCTCCTAACCCTGGATCAACTATGTGCCTAGTAGCTCTGCGTTCATTCCTTTGCGGCAAGTCAGCAATAAACTCTTGACTTTTGACGCCATGATCAATCACAGTACGCCCATGCGACACGCCGTCACCAAATCGAAGACCCGACCCTTGGTGAACGGGTTTCGCACCGACCTCCAAGATGTGATCGGTATCGACTCCCGTGCTTTGGTAGGGGTCGGTTCTCAACTCCTGCCTTGACGTCCCAGCCTCATGTGCATATGTTCATTGCCTTCTGCTCCTCCAGTGGTGATTCAACGATAAGGAACTTCTAGAATCTAAGCATGGAGGAGATAGCTCTCTCCTAGTCCTCCTCCTATGGTAAATGTTTAGCTGGGCCATCATGTTTCTATTCTCCTAGATTTTCCAGTTTAGCTCTGCACTACTATCTTATAGTTCTTTCATCATTCTTTCAAATTCAATCATGGTGATGAGATCTGAAGGATTTCGGGTATTCATGGGATCCTACTATGGAGCTTCGTTCAGAATTTGATGGTCAGCATACTATGTTCCATCAGTAGCTCTTGAGGAGCCAATGACTTTGTCTTTCCTAGGGGCCATTAAAAATAGCTGCCTGTAGACTTTGTTCAAATATGAGTAGTAGGGAAACTAGTTGAGAAGGAATTAGATCTCTAGGATTTTTATGCAATCCAATAGTAGACAAGGATCCAAATATCCTGAAAGTTGATTTCTCAGTGAAAGCACCAAAATGTTTGAATCAAAAGTTGGCCAAACACCTAAAAATTATGCAGAGAACAAAGTGAAGAAATATAATTGAAAAAAAGGAAAGAAAAGAGACATGGTCATTTATAAAGATTCGGCAAAGCAAGACCTACATCCACTATGAAGTTTTATTGCTTATTTCTGATTTAGAGGCAGATTTTCTTGGGGGCCTATACAACTCCAACACTTAGAATTTCAGAGTTACAAGAATATAAGAAATATTAAACTAGAGCCAAAAGATCCTAAACATGAGACGTACCCCTCTATTTATAGAGGTAGAGAGCTAAAATCTCGCTAAAAAATATCACCAAGCCGTTATACCCTATTTAAACTAGTTCCCCTAAAAAAGTAGGAGCCACATCAGTAGAAGTTGAGAGTCGGTACTGATCCCTAGGTGGGAGTCGGTACCGATCCCCAATATTGTTATATTTTGCATCTTCGACTCTTTACTTCAGATAGTCCCATGGTTAACTTCGTGATTCCATAGTTGTTTGCATCAATAATAGCTTGTTTCCAAGTCCAAATGATGGAGTTGTAAAAGAACAAAGCTGCAGATTCAGGAGTTCATAGAGATGGATAGAAAATTGCATTGATTCAACAAAGAAACCTTGGAAATAAGCTTTTAGCATCGATTTAGGTATGTAGATAGAAGTTGGGGTCCACCCAAGCTATATCCCAGAGTCGGCACCGAACCATATGTGGGAGTCGTTACCGATCCTCAACTTAGGGGATCTCATCGTTGTGTTGTTTGGATTTGGATTGTTTTTGTCTTTAGATGAACTTTCTAGGAGTCTGATCCGAGAAATTTGAGTGTTTGCTTGGGGTTTGACCTGAGATTTTCGTGTTTCGAGTTTTCCTTCGCCTGCTTGGAGTCAAATCCTAGATTTTCGTGGGTTTGCTTCGAGTCAACCCTTCCAAAAATTTAAACTTTCAAATTTTCAACTTTTTCCGCTCATTTTTTAAATATTTTTCTACCTTTTTATGATGTTCCCAAAGTCCTTGGTTATTTCTCCGTCGTTCACTTGTTCGAGTCGATTGTTTAAGTCTGTACAAGTACTGCCTGATCAAAAGGCTGGATAACAGAATTAAGGATGGAGTGGAGTAATACGTATTCACACATTTCAGGTAAACCCATTTAAACCATTTTTTGATTAAACACACCATACTTTGACATGTAGTAATTAGCAACGTAAAAATCTCCATTTCATTGTCATTGCCCACTATATGACATTTTTTCATAATTGTACCTAAGAAAGAAAATAAACCATCATAGCTACCATCACGAAGCCAAGGATTTCATCGCTATGGAATTACATGTCTTGTTCTATTTGTAATCATGTGTTCAGAAAGAAGATACAAGCCATATTTTCCAAAAATGTCATGCGCACACTGACGGTCTGATTAATAGGTATGGAACATTCATTTGTAATGCTTATTTAGATTGGCACTACAAGGTTGTTGATATATACTATAACATCCCCTATCTTGAGACCCAAAGCTAAGCGTTATAGATACTATAGTCATCTATAGTATTAACTTTCGGCGATAAAATACGATTATGTTAATGGTATCCATAATATCAGAAGCACTTAAATATGAAACAAAATCACAGGTTGCAAAAAACAACTACATTTCTGATTACATTTCATAAAACATGTTTCATATCCAGATTACATAATCCTATAACATTTTCCAAGTTAAGATTAAATATAATTATTACATAAATATGCCAAGAGCGACATCTAAAGATGCCCCTTGTTTGTATCAAAATTGGGTACAACGCTCGTCGGATGTAATTGAAGAGATTAGAATGAAGAAATAAAATGTAAAATGAGGCTAATCTAACAATCACACCAAGAAAATAAGCAGTAATAGGAAAAAACAAGAACTTATAGTGGTTTGGCGTTATAACCTACGTCCACTTTGAAGGATTTGATGTTTATTGCTGATTATAAACTGAGTTACAACAGTACAACGACTAACACTTGAATTACAATGGTGTTCATTACAAGAAGCAGCATAAAAAAGTCCTTTTATAGTTGCAATGGAGGTGCTATTTATAGATGTGAAGCTGGAAATATCTACCTTGAATCTCAGAATACCTTTTCTCATGCGTAGGTGGGCCCACACGATCGATCTGGGGTTATTTGGGATCGATCCCTGATCGATCCATATCAATTTCGTATCGATCAGGAATAGCTCCAATTGAGCTACGATCGATCATGGATGTTCCTGAGGTGATGTGCAATATGTTGTGGAAATCTCATTCATTTGGATTTGTGGTTGTGGAGTTATTGATCGATTAAAGTTGCAAACATGGACTGGCCGAGGCTTTCGTATCGATACCATTCGTATCGATCCCTTCGTATCGATGACGTGGCGTGCGTGCTTTGTGGAGATCCAATATTTGTGCATAGGGACCGTTTCTTTTGGGTTGACCGCTCCTTTCGTATCTAATCGATGCTTGGCTTTCTATATCGATGCTTTATTTCCTTCTTCATATTGATCATCGGCTCTACTATTCATATCGATCAAATAGGTGATCGATATGAAATGTGTAGTTGCTGACCAAATGAAGCGCGATCGATCTGGGAAGTGCCGAAGTCCATCGTTACGAGTTTGAACCTTATGGATACGAATGATGGATGCCAAGTGATGGAGTTGTGTTCATCTCGTATCGATGCTAATGGATACAAAATGATGGATACAGATGGATGGATAAGAAAAGATGGATACAGATTGATGGATACGAAATGAGCGTGCTTCACATGGATCTTGATCGTTCCATAACTTGAGCATATGAACTCCGATTGACCTGAAACTTGGAATATTGCCTTACATTGTTATGTTGGTCTCCGGTCTCTAGTCAAGTCCTTGGTATCACGGACTTGCCAAAAGGCGGGATAACATTTGCCCCCTAAAGTACGTCCTGTGAGAATATGACGTGCTTTGAAAAGCTGCAATCTTCATTCTGAAAAGGCTCTATCCGATTTGCTGAATAGTTGTTGTCCTTTCATCAAGAGATGTGACCCTCGATTAATTTCCAGTAGTATAAATATTGAGTTGTAGTTGAAGGTCAAGTGCTAGCAATTTGTTGTTGATTGTTCTGGCTGTCACCAGGTAAGCATTTAATTCCTGTTAACTTTGAGAATCAAATGTTAGTATAGCATGCATGCACGTATTTTAACCTGACTCCCATTCACATTTGCATGTCCATGGGTCATTGTCAAGTTCTTGCTTCTTATCTCTTTTTTAAAAAAATTGATTTTGGTGAAAAGAAGTTCTGGCAATCGATTTTTTTTTCTTAGAATCGAGTTTCCTATCAATCCTCTCCTGGACCGATGTGAAATCCGAGTTGCAACAACGATCAATGGTTGTTTGGATCCCCTTCTTCGTATCGATCCTCTCCTGGATCGATCTGGGGTGTATCAAGGCTGATTTCGTATCGATGGGGATCGATACACGATAGATTTACAAAAAGGTGTATCCTATAATGATGGATATGGTTTGGCTTGGGTTGTTGTACGATGGGCTCTTCGTATCGATGGATACGATATTTATTAGTATTAACGCATGGGAATGCTTTGTATCGATAGATACGATATGATGGAGTTTAGATGCGCTTAGTATCGATGGATACGAAAGACGTGTTTCGTATCGATGGATACGAACGATCCAGACACAAGTGCGCAGTGCTCTTCGTATCGATGGGTTTGTTGACCGATTCAATCGGTGAGGAAACTGGGATACAAATCGTTTTTCATGGTCGATATGAATGGAGTATAAATACTTTTTGTACTTACAATATTTTTCACTTTGCCCCTACTGGTATTTCGTATCCATCAGAGAAAAAAGAAAAGACTGTAGATCCTTCGTCTCCAAATACCAAATTGTTAGCCTTCAACCCAGATCCTTAGAGCTAGGTAAATATTCAACAAAATTGTGCTTAAAATGACAAGACTTGAGTTTCATGCCATTTCGTTCATGGAAACGACCATCTCCGGTGTCGCTGGCACCAGAGTGGGACTGGGGTGAGGTGGACAGCGTGGCCAATGGAAATTGGAGGTTTGGAGAAGAAGGAGGGTAGCTAGAGAGAAACGATGGACATGGAGTCACCGGCTCTGAATCCATCTTACTCGAGCGATGACCTCGTATCGATGCAAGGGGATGAATGTGGAATCAATCCAAATACATGGAGTCTTGGAGATAGTGGATAAGGTGGAGAGCAGTCTTCACGATCGAGGTAAAGAGTAGGCATTTGGAAATGATATGGAAAGATTGGCTTGATGATCGATCCGAAATCAAAGTCCCTGGATCGATACGAAGGGATGGAATGATGGATATGGGGAGGATCGATACGAATAAAGGCTATGTGTGAAGTGATCGATACGAATGAGTTATCAATCCGAAGGTTTGATCGGTACGAAGAGGCCATCGATCCGAGTCATTGATCGATACGAACGAGTGACAACCGATCGATACGAAAACTTGTTTCAGGGGAACGATTTGAAATGGATTATGATGGACATGAACTTTATGACTTTTGCATACTCAAACATTTGACTCCAACGAGCTTTAGCCTTGCATATTTGGACATTCCCGTAGAACTGCATGTATGATTACCCTTCAAAGCTCTTCGATGGAACTGTAACTTGTTTAACGTAACAAAATTTTCAATATGGACCATTCTCTGAAGTTAGAATGGAACTATTGAGACAGTTAGCGATGTTTGTGCCAAAAATGGTCACAAACCCCGAATGTTGTGAAAGCACCAGTGTATGAATACAAATCAGCAATATTCAAACACAAATCTCAGATCTAAACAAACAACAAACAGCAATCTAGAAATAATGAACAAAAACACGAGATTTATAGTGGTTCGACTATCTTCGGCCTACGTCCACTCCAAAGTTTTTATCTTTTATTGATCAATGCTTGAAGATTACAATTTCCTATTGCGCCGTACAATGGATTTTATGATTATAATCTGAATCTATGGCAGCAATGGTGATCTGGAGTAAATCTGGCAGAGTCCGGGCGCTCTTTAGCTCTCAAAATTATCCGACCCCTTTTCTGAATGACCTAGGGGTCTATTTATAGGTGTAGGAGACTGATATTCCGCCTAAATTGAAGGAAGACCAGTTCTGGCACGTGAGGGGGCCCACATGCCCGCTTTCTGGAAATCCGGGCCCACTTTGGGATCGATTCGAAGCTATGTTCGAATCGATCAAGAAATTGTCCAATCGAGCTGAAATTTGGTGTGGACATTCTACAACATGTGCTCAAGCTACTGTGAAAATTTCATAGCATTTGGACTTGTAGATCTCGATTTATGATCGATTCAATATTGCATTTCCGGTTGAATCCCTTTGGTCGAATCGATCCCATCGAATCGATAGGGTCGAATCGATGGATGATGCGTGCATATGGTGATGTGGCGCGCGCGTTTCTCGGGTCAACCCATCTTTTTCTCCGAGTTTACTGGGTCGAGTCCATGGTTTTAGCCGCTTCCTCCTGGTTTCGAGGTAATCGATTCGAAGACATGCTTCTTCGGATCGATCGAATGGATGTTCGTTCGAATCGATCAAAGGAAGTATTGATCGATTCGAAGTTGTCTCCGCGGGGTAGATTCGAAGCTTTTTAGGGAACGGGGTCGAAGGTCTTCAACGCGAAAGATGCAAAGTGAAGTAGCCTCATCGATTCGAAGTGCTCCGACTTGTTGGATTCGAACGAAGGCAAACCTGATGGACACGAAGAGGAAATGACTTCATGGACTCGAAGCACTACAACTGGATGGACACAGAGTGATGTTATCTAACGGATGCGAACAACTGTCGTCTGATCGATTCGAACAGAGCAACTTGATGGATATGAACAGACTACCACTTCAGTTTCCTGATGGATACGAATCTGTTGGATTCGAATCGATCATCACCCTACCTTTTTTGATGGATACGAACAGCATATCCTATTAACTTGTATCGATCATATCTCCTCCATACGAACTCCGATTAACCTGAAATTTGAAATGTTGCCTCTCCTAGCATTAATCATCAGCTCCAATCGATCCTGTTCCGATCGGAGCCCGGACAAATTTTGACGACATCCATCGCAGCCTTGTTTCTAATCGACTTCCAATCCTGATATCCATCCTTTCCTGTCGACTTGTTTGATATTCCGGCTTTGACCAAAATGCGGGATAACATTTGCCCCCCAAAACATGCCTTATGATAAGAAGGCGTGTTTTGAATAGTTCCGTATCCGATATCCAAAGTCCATAGCCACATCATCCAAGTGCATCATCCTTGACTGCTCGGAGTCGATGCCCAACTCCAAACCCAATAACCAAAGCCTTAGCCAAATCCATATCCGTTTGAACCCGGCGACCGAATCCTAATCCATCCTTATCCAATAGCCAATAACCGAATCCAGGACCTCTCCGGGTCGTTATCCAAATCCATAACCTCTCTAGGCTCTTGCCAAGCGCAATCCACACCTGACGACCGCTGTCCAGTGTCCCTGGACGTTAAGCTAACCTCTACGGGTTCTTGCCAAGCGCAATCCACCCCTGACGACCGTGGTCCAGTGTCCCTGGACGTAAGTAATGCCATGGCTTAAGTCCTAAGCCGAATCCTGGTCGCTCCGGACCCTTGTCGAGCATAGTCCATACTCGACGACCTGAATGAGTCAATTTACCACGTTCGGGCAAAAAGACTCACCCCTTGCCAGGCGTAATCCACACCTGACGACCGCTTATCGAAAACCAAAAAGAATCCAATCAAAATCCAATCCAAAATCCGAATCAAATCGGAAAACCAGAAATCCATATCAAAAATCAAAACCATCATCCAAAACGGAGAACAATCATCCGAATGAATGCCTAAACCATAAAAACAAGCAAAATCAGGAGTTCAATCCAAACTCCAAAAACCAAACCAGAAAACCAAGTGTCCAATCCAAAAACAAAAGAAAACAGATTTCGCAAACCATGGCTTCGCATTTTATCATCACTCAGAGCATGCCTAGGGGCTATCTCCGTCCCCATACATGTGTAAATGACTCGGTTGCTTACCAACGGCTTGTTACTTATTCCATATTATCCTGGTCAATGGATGACCAATCGACCATCATTCCTGGGCCTCGCACCATCATGGCTCGAGGTAGGCGGTGGTTGCTCCTGCTCCACCGCTGCATTCCGTACTCCAACATATTACCTCAACTGTCCATTCCTCACATGCTCCTCAATTATGTCCTTTAAATGCCTGCAGCTGTTGGTATCATGCCCATCCAAATCGTGGAAGAGACAATGCTTTCCTGATGCCCTCTCCCGCTCGGATGGTTCTCTCCTAGCCGGCCTCCGGTAAGGAAGGCGATTCCGAGTTTCCATGTATATCCGCTCCTGCGTCTCGTTTAATTCTGTGTATGTGGAAAACTTTGGATCCTTCCATTGCTTCCTGGTTCTTCCTGAATCGTCATCCAGCTTCCTTTTTCCTTTATCTTTATCCGAGCTTCCGTTGGATGGTCCTCCACCCCCAGTCACATTCACCTCCTTTAACTTTAAGTCCATACATGCATCTTCTTGCCGAAGGAACCTTTCAGCTTCATGGAAGAATTCCCCGAGATCCAGTGGTGGGTCTCGTACTAAAGATACCTTAAAATCTGAATCCTCTCTGACTCCCGACACTACCGCCATCAAAACCATCGATGGATCCGGCCGATCCACCGAAGAAACCGCCGCATTAAATCGAGTTAAAAATGCTCTAAGCGATTCATCCGTTCTTTTCTTTATCGACGTTAACGTCATCACGTTCTTAGGTCTTTTGATATGAACCCGAAACTGTCCCAAAAACCTGTCCACCAATTCCCTCCAATTCCTGATAGATCCTTCTTCCAGCTGCCTAAACCACATTGCCGCTAGATCTGTTAAGTATAAAGGGAAACATCTGGCCATCACTTCCTCCGATGCCCCCAGCACTTCCATGTGTCTAGTGTATCTCATCAAATGATCAGTTGGATCAGCCTTGCCATTATATACTTCTATGCTGGGTAACTTGAACTTAGGTGGATTCTGAGCTATCCTGATTTCCCGAGCGAACGGACTCCTGTTCACTCCTTCCAAGTCTCTATTGGTCGAACCTCCACGCATAGTCTTCCTAATGATTTCCATTAATCCAGCATTGCCTGTTAGGTGTTGCCCCCCATGCTCCCGAGGGAACTCCGGCACATATTCCTCATGTGGCTCATTAGCCGCAACGTTGGCTCTAGCCTGCTGAACTCCTTCCAAAGGTCCTTCTGCGTTGGATCCTGTGGGCCTGCCCCCAAGCCCTTGTTGATTGCCTTCCGGTTCTGTATTCTGTCCTCCATTGGGTTCCGCAACCCTAGTTCCTTGTTCCACGTTTGCGGTCGCTGTAGTTGGTCCAAGGTTCTGTGTCCCTGCAGCTCTCATCTGCTCGAAGAAAGTCTGCATCATATCCTGTTGACTCTTCAGCAACCTCTCATGCAATGAATTTGCCATAGCTTCCATTTCGTCTCTTGTAATGTAAATCGAAGCTTGTCCTTCTCCAGCTTCGGAGGATGCCTCTTGACTTCCTCCTTGTTGGCTTCTCTCAGCTCTTTGTCTTGTTTGTCGAGTCATCGTCTTTCAAATCTAAACTCTTCACTCCGACGTAGCGGGCGCTAGTCCTTCTCAGTGAAAGCACCAAAGTGTTTGCGCCAAAAATGGTCACAAACCCCGAATGTTGTGAAAGCACCAGTGTATGAATACAAATCAGCAATATTCAAACACAAATCTCAGATCTAAACAAACAACAAACAGCAATCTAGAAATAATGAACAAAAACACGAGATTTATAGTGGTTCGGCTATCTCCGGCCTACGTCCACTCCAAAGTTTTTATCTTTTATTGATCAATGCTTGAAGATTACAATTTCCTATTGCGCCGTACAATGGATTTTATGATTATAATCTGAATCTAAGGCAGCAATGGTGATCTGGAGTAAATCTGGCAGAGTCCGGGCGCTCTTTAGCTCTCAAAATTGTCCGACCCCTTTTCTGAATGACCTAGGGGTCTATTTATAGGTGTAGGAGGCTGATATTTCGCCTAAATTGAAGGAAGACCAGTTCTGGCACGTGAGGGGGCCCACATGCCCGCTTTCTGGAAATCCGGGCCCACTTTGGGATCGATTCGAAGCTATGTTCGAATCGATCAAGAAATTGTCCAATCGAGCTGAAATTTGGTGTGGACATTCTACAACATGTGCTCAAGCTACTGTGAAAATTTCATAGCATTTGGACTTGTAGATCTCGAGTTATGATCGATTCAATATTGCATTTCCGGTTGAATCCCTTCGGTCGAATCGATCCCATCAAATCGATAGGGTCGAATCGATGGATGGTGCGTGCATATGGTGATGTGGCGCGCACGTTTCTCGGGTCAACCCATCTTTTTCTCCGAGTTTACTGGGTCGAGTCCATGGTTTTAGCCGCTTCCTCCTGGTTTCGAGGCAATCGATTCGAAGACATGCTTCTTCGGATCGATCGAATGGATGTTCGTTCGAATCGATCAAAGGAAGTATTGATCGATTCGAAGTTGTCTCCACGGGGTAGATTCGAAGCTTTTTAGGGAACGGGGTCGAAGGTCTTCAACGCGAAAGATGCAAAGTGAAGTAGCCTCATCGATTCGAAGTGCTCCGACTTGTTGGATTCGAACGAAGGCAAACCTGATGGACACGAAGAGGAAATGACTTCATGGACTCGAAGCACTACAACTGGATGGACACAGAGTGATGTTATCTAACGGATGCGAACAACGGTCGTCTGATCGATTCGAACAGAGCAACTTGATGGATACGAACAGACTACCACTTCAGTTTCCTGATGGATACGAATCTGTTGGATTCGAATCGATCATCACCCTACCTTTTTTGATGGATACGAACAGCATATCCTATTAACTTGTATCGATCATATCTCCTCCATACGAACTCCGATTAACCTGAAATTTGAAATGTTGCCTCTCCTAGCATTAATCATCAGCTCCAATCTATCATGTCTCGATCGGAGCCCGGACAAATTTTGACGACATCCATCGCAGCCTTGTTTCCAATCGGCTTCCAATCCTGATATCCATCCTTTCCTGTCGACTTGTTTGATATTCCGGCTTTGACCAAAATGCGGGATAACAAGCGATGACTGTCACTCCGGTCGAATCTCGAAGTCTTGTTTCTTTACCATCTTTTGATCTTGTAGATATTTAGAGTATAGTGCAACACTTCATTAACAACACGATCACTCACTTTGCACCAGGGGGGACACGGGTCTTTCTTGCCATCTAATAATGGTTTTTACTGATTTCAATAGCTATGGATCCTGGAAGCTCAGAGCAGCAAGAAGTTCAAAGTCCTCCATTCTCCAGAATAGAAAGTCCGGATGTCCCGGCAGATATAGTGAATCCTGCTCCGGATGAACTGCCGGATGAAGTGGTGATAATGAATTCGGAATATTCAGTCCGGTCCAAGATTACAGAAGAAATGCTAGGAAGAATTTGCCTTAGACACTGGCTGTCTTTGGAAGAAGTTCGGTTACCAAGCCTGGAAGATAGAGCACACAATCCCTTGGAAGGGTTCACCGCATGCAACAGATTCATGTGCTGGATTGGAACAGTGCCTCCCTTCAACCAGTTCATTAGGGATGTGCTATTTTATCCGAGGATCGCACCTTCTCAGCTTCATCCTAACGGATACGCATTTCTCAACAGCTTGTACATTATCTATATATAATAGGAATACCCCATTTTGAAGCTTTTGGATTTACGTAAATGCCCATTCTCCAATTTAAAAGAAATTAAATGAGACGAGCCCAGGTTCGTCATTTTACATGTCCGTGTTTTCATTCCTTTTCTATAGTTCCATGAATTTAAAACGCTCCACTACCACCGTCATTACCAACGGTTCCAGTTTCCACTCTCCTTTCTTTTTAACAATGGTTTTCAAATAGATTAATAGTTTCATCCTCATTTTTAAGCTACACGATTAAAACCCCGACCCAAAGCTCCAAAGTAGAAGGCTATAGTAATTGGATTCAAATACATATCGAAAAGCACGATTGCTAAAGGTAATTTATAAGAACCCTAATTTCTCATCCATTCAAGTAAAATCATTCAAAAATGTAGTTATGCTGGAGTTCAAAAATGAATTGGAATTTACTGAATTTGGGTATCTAATTTGTCAAGATTATTTGGAAGTTGCTTAATATGTAAGAACAATTGGGGTTTAAATTCTACTTCTCCTACTTCGACCAATTACATAATTAAATGTTTTTGATATAATATAGCTAATTACATCTTTTAATTATCTGTTATTTAAGATAGATTCATGAATTGACTAAAAGATTAAAGAACTGACTTAGCAAGAAATGCATTTAGATTATACGTGAACTTACGCTCAGCTTACCATATATATGATAGCTAAGCTACTACAATTGTGGATTTGATAAATATTTTGATACCGGATGTTCAGAGCTTCTTGAAGACTATGATAAGCAGAAAAAATATTGTACTTGAAAGGAAACTATAACTCATCCTCTTTTGACTACTATAGTAGTCTGCTTTCATATTGTTGAATTAGCATTCTTTTGAAATCTTTATTTACAAAAATTTCATAGTTTGTTTCTTTTAAACAAATGATAATTGTTATGCATGGTTTCTCAAAATTGAGATATTCTTATTATTTATCTCTTTTAGTAAGGAGAAATTTTTTGTGGGTGATGCCTTATTGAAAGTTTCAATAGTCATGCTTAATATTTCTCCACACTTTTTATCGCTATACGTAGATCATCAGATAATTAAAAGAAAAAAGATACCAATCATCAGTTCAGACTGAGTGATCAATGTCATGAGTTCAGGCCCAAAACTGATAATGTATTGGCATTAATTAATCATGTTAAAAAAATCTACTAATATCGAAAGGCAAATGATCAATTGATTTTTCTATATCAAAATAGATGAAGAATACATATGCAAATATGTCAGCTACTTTTTTTAATTTGGCTGTGCAGGTTTATGTAAAGCGGAGGCAAAGAGTGGTATTAGGCAGGAAAATTCAAATGAATGTTGAAGTGTTAGTGGATATTTACATTCGGTGGATAAATATTTAGATGAAAAATAGTTTAATTAATTGGGTTATTCCTACAATTCTTTTGTGGTGATGCATTATAGTTTTAACTATTTTAATGTTGAATGTGCAACTTGCACTGTTTATTTTTGAATGTTCTTTCAACAGTTAATTACTACAACTTTTAGTGTTAGTCCACCATGTGAATTATTGCCACTCTTAGTGGTATTAGCCGAGTCCTTAGGCACGATGACCGTGATGCCTTGGTTCGTGTTGTTGGCATGGACCTGGAAGGTGTCTATGACTTCTGTCTAGACCAGGTAGTTTAGCAAGTTATGGAATAGGCCAACAACAGATAGCAGGTCGGTTAGGTTCACAAATTACATTTGTAACCTTCCAGTATTTTGAGAGATTACTCGGTGATTTTGAGATATTTAAAACATTCCATAATTACCACAACAACGATTCATAATTATCACACCTTTCTGTATGTCCTTAGGCAGGCAATGCTGAAGAGTTCAAATGGTGGAAGTGCAAACATAGAAAAGTGATTAAGTGCCACGTTTGTCTCCTAAATTCAGTAATGAGAAGTGGTAACTTATTCTTTAGGTGAAAAGCACATTAACAAATATTATCAGTACTATGAAAAGCTTTGCATTCCTCAAACATTTTTTCTTAGCTATTCATATCCTTAAACTTGGTAAACACATAGAGTAAACATTACAATAATTCATTGAATTATGCAGAACAAATTATAACCAAATTACTAAATACATCAACAAAAATTATTAATCCAAAATCAGCAAAATGAAATCCATTTAAATTTTTACTATTGATTTCTTATCGGTATTTATTTTTAATCATAATACATTAAAATTTCCTTACTAGGGAAATAGATTACGATCTAAGCTACGGAACTATGACTGCAAATATATGTAGCCAAGGAGGCATTTATTTATGCAAATGCCCGTTATTTCACAATAAATAATTTTTCTCTCAGTTTTCTTTACACACGTCCAACGGACGTGCCTAACGTACTGGTATTTATAGAACATCTCTTCCGTCCCCCGATTGTCGGCGAAATTAGATATTTATTTAATATTAAGAGTTGGGCGAATAATCCATCATTCACCTTCCTGGAAGCTGTTAGCAACTGCCAAGTCGTGACAGCACGTGGGGAAAATTGAGCTACTTTAAAATAGAGTGGTTTTACGTGAGGTGCCTACCGGGATTCGCCAGGCGGTGGCTGGTCAGACGTAAGTTCTATTACCTGTTTCATTGCTAACCATGACGGGATAATATGGATTGATGCTGAATTCATTGCTGTGTTTCTTTTACAGCTGCTATTCCATGGCCTGAAGGAGCCCAATATAAAGAGTTAGTGAGGACACTCCAGGCGGTGCCTGTTGAATTAAGAGAAATAGACGAAGTTCTCGCTGACGACAACTTGATAGCCGTTAGGCTTTTGGAGAAAGGACAGAGCATAGGGCTCACGGGGGTACAAGAGTGGCCCCAATAAGACAAGGCGGAAGACGGGCTCTTGTCGTGCCCTTAGTCGAGGGAGCTCAGGCCGCGCCCGGCATAATAACCATTGAACCTCGCAATGATGAGGGTACAGAAGCTGGTCAAGAGCCTACGGTCATGCCTCCGCAGGGTCCTGAATCATCTGCGTTGAAGAGAAATGGCAAAACTCCTGTCCACAAAATTAAAAGGCAAAAGAGCACCGAAGCAACCCAACTTATTACTACTTCCATAGGTCCGGAGACCTCTTCCATGCAGACAGAAAGTTCACTGAATGGGTTATCGGATATTCCTATCCCGGATGAAATATCGTCTTTCCCTGATCTTTGGTTAGAGAGGCTCCACTCCCCATTAAGAACCGACGTGGGCACCTTCAATGGATATAGGGGAGCCAACTCCAATAAGCAAGGCTACTACAATTGGTCGGTTGAGGGGTTTGCACATGCATACACACACTTCACGGCACCACACGACATTCTCTCACATGCTTCTTAATTTCTGGTGATGACTAATTTTATTCCTCTTTTTTTTGTAGATACAATGGTGAGGCAAGGTTCTATGCTCAGAAAACTCCGCTCTGCGCACCAGCCGTCTGGACCATACTCTGAATCACACCGCCGCGAGAGCGAGAGAGATTATGATCGTGGCTACCATTCTAGCCAGGAGCGTGAGCGCCACGATAGGGAAAAAGAGAGATCACACCAAAGCAGGCGTCGTTCTAGGTCACGATCTTCGCCACCGAAAGGACCCTCTAAACCTTCTGGCCCCAGCAGGCCTTCTTCTGAATCCTCGCAACAAACAGCACCATCTCATGCTCCGAAAACCAGCGATTAGCACCGTAGGATTGAATCAGATGTCCCCGCCGTCGTAGAGCAAACTGCCATAGAGCCAACGGGAGAAGGTGCCATCTGCATCGCTAAACTAAAGAAAGATTTCCCAAAGATATACTTCGATGGTTTCCACTTTCCTCTCAACTTGAAGAGAATCCCAAATGATATAGAGAAACTGGTGCAAGATTATGTGCATGACGCATACAGCCAGTACCGTGAGTGGGTTAAAATGGCAGAACGGGTCTCGGTTGTGTCCTTTGAGCGAGACAAAACAATTGAGAAACTAGAGGGCGAACTATCTCAAAAAGGCAAAATAATAGGGGCGCTCACCAATGAGCTCAAGTCTTCAAGGAAAACCGAGATGGAGGCTGGCCAAAGAGCCGAGGAAGCTAGGAAGTCCATGGAAGAAATGAGAAAAACTCATATGGACTTAGTGCAGGAGATGGGTCACTGCAACACCGTTATCATTCGAGAAAGGGATGCTGCGTTGAAAGAAGTTGCCGAATTAAAGGCAAAGCTAACTGAGGCCATCAAAGAAAAAGGTGAAGCCAACAAAGTTGCCTAGGAAGCATGCAAGGAGGCGGTGAAACTTAGAGAAGAAAGGGATACTACGAAACGAAAGGCCGAAGAAGTCGACACCAAGATTAAAAGGGAAATAAAGGCTGTTGAGGCCAAGATGGAAAGTGAGTTTGAAGATCTCTTGGTCACTTATAATGCAAATGTCCTGAAAAACCACAACTTGAACTGGCTCGGCAAGGACTATCCCTTTCAACTGTATAAGCCCTGGAATCGCCTAATTGAGGATGAAAAGGCGACCCGTAAAGTTACAACTATCGATGAGTTTGAATTGGAAACTCAAGTGTTGATCGGAGACGAGCCTAAAGTTCTTGATGGCATGACTATCGTGCTTCAAAGAGAAGATCTGGCTGCTAAATACCCGGAGGTCGGAGAAGGATCTGTGGGCAAATACCATGTTGTTGCTTTTGAAATTCCCCCGGCGTCTCAAACTGCGCTCACATCTTCTGTTGACCCTCCAGTCGTCTCGGAGTATGATCCCAACAGGCTACATCTCTCTCCAGTCATCGAGCATAGCTCGAAAGGCACGTTGGCTCAACCCGGGAACCAACCCGAGGAAGGTATCTGGACACTTCTCTTATTCTTCAAAATGTAGGAACATTATCAGAGGACATTACTAATATATTCTCATATCTTCATTCAGCTTTAGATTCCGCATCGGCCAACTCTCCTGCAATTTAAGAAGTTCACCATAGGCAGGAGGCATTAACAACGGAGGCCATAACTGTGACAATTACTTCGTCGGCTGGGGAGATACATGACAACGGCTATGTGTTTGATGACCAATTGATGGAAGCACTTCTCAGCCGCCAAAGCGATCCAAGCATCTAGATGCCCTTTAACGTGGATGAAGATGTTATTATCACGTGCTTCTCAGGTCCGATCAGCAGTCTCTCGATGGGCGAGCGCGTGGATCGAGAGGAACATATAATGGAGGAAATTAAGGCTGAGATTGAGCAGGCTCGTAGAGTCGGTGGAGGTATGGCGGACCCTGGTCCTACCCCGATCCTTGTGCTCTCTCCGGGTGGCACTATAGTTGAAACTGGAGCACATCATTCTTTTCATGTTGAGAGTGCCAACATTCCACCAGCTCTTTACGTAGAGGATACTTCGGTCCCCGTGAGCTCCCAGGGGGAGACCGCATCGATTCCCCCGATTGGAGACAAACCAACTGAAGTGAGCCGGGGAGGCAAGGGTTCCAAAAGAGGTCCGGGCAGTAGCTCGAGCGGATCTATGCCAAAGAAAGTTAAGAAGGACAAGAAACCGAACGCGTAGATTAGCATTTTGACTTCCTCTTTTGTTGATAACTAGAACAAGCTTGATTCCTTTAGCTTTTTGTAGGCCATGTATAAATGCGGGCTTGGCCCCCTGCTTATAGGAATTCTTTGGACAGATTTTGTACTTCTTTTCTGAAGAATAGCATGAATAAAATTCCTTTATTGTTTTTGGCATAACTCCGCGTTTATATGTTTAAGTACTTAAGCATTCACATTTCCATTCTATGTACTCATGAAGCCTTAGTCTCTGAGTTGAACTCGAGTTCGGTCTTTAAGTCCTGAGGTCGTGGCCTCGGGTCATAATCAAATGCTGAGTTGAGTCCCAACGTTGCGCTGTTTCGGTCAGCGGCTGGTACTTGAGTTGTGCCCCTAGTTCTAGGGATAGTTGAAACAGTTAGTTGGCAGTCGTCCTCCGCCTTCACTAACTTTGATTCAACTTAGTCGGAATCAAGTTAAAGTAATATGAGTTTGAGCGGTTGAATCACACTCGCTCATTTGCTAGCATTTGCATCCACGCTCTAAGGATTAGATTTGTATGCCGGTAGTCGATCGTGCTTGCTTATTGTTTAGGATTACGTCCGCGCTCCGAGTACATAAGTTATTTTGTTGGTGGTCAATCACACCCGTTTGTTCGCACTACGGGAGTCTAGAGTTAGTCGACAGGAGGTCGGTCACATCTGCTTAATGGTTAGGATCTTATTCACGCTCTAGGAATATGGATTTGGTCAAGGTCATTGATGGTCGGATCACATCCTCCTTGATACAGTAAGCGAAGTCGTAGATGGGCGGACCCATCCTCTTCGAGCTTGGAAGGAAGCGAGGTCGTGGATGGACGGATTCATCCTTCTCGAGCTTTGGAATGAAGCGAGGTCGTGGATGGACGGATCCATCCTCCTCGAGCTTTGGAAAGAAGCGAGGTAGTGGATGGACGGATCCATCCGCCTCGAGCTTTGGAAAGAAGCAAGGTCGTGGATGGACGGATCCATCCTTCTCGAGCTTTAGAAAGAAGCGAGGTCGTGGATGGATGGATCCATCCTCCTCGAGCTGGACGGTCGATTCACATCCTAATTTTGGAGTTTGCACTTTAGCTCGCACTTTGGGAGCTGGAGTTGGTTGGAGAATTGTCATGTTTCAATTCTCTTTTAATTGATTGTTGTTTGCCCTCCGAGCTCGGAATTTCATCTAGCGAGTGACCGGTCGGATCACGATCACTCTCTATTTGAACGAGTCCCACCGTAAGATGGAACTCAGCTCTTCGTATATCATGGGGTGGAATGATGCATTTAGGAATCATTAATTTGGCTTTATGAGTCTGCGCTTTATTGCTGAAATAAGAAATCATGGCAAATCAGTTGCCTTATTACAAGTACAAATTCTCGAATTGCATAAACAAACTTGAAAAAGTAAGCAAACTAAATGAAATGAAAGCCAGTTATATGTGATAGCGACGGAGACTTTCGCTGTTCCATGCTCTTGGTAGAGTGAGACCATCAACGGTCGATAGCTTGAATATTCCATCTCCAAGCCTCCGGTCGATGACATACGATCCTTCCCATGTCGGTTTCATGTGCGAAGGGATCGGATAGACCCGCTTGAGTATGAGATCGCCAACTTCAAAGGTTCTAGGTCGGACCTTGGCATTGTATAATCGGGAGACTCGGTTGCGATGCATGGCTACCCTCAAACCAGCCTCTTCACGCTTCTCATCTAATAAATCCAGAGATTCTGCAAGTAGGATGGCATTCGTCTTCGGATCGTAATAAGTCACACGGTGAGAAGGCACTTTTAGCTCAATTGGAATAACGGCTTCAGAGCCGTAAGAAAGTGCGAATGGAATATGGCCGGTCACAGACTTGTGGGTAGTTCGATATGCCCATAAGGCCATGGGAAGCTTATTGACCCACTTACCTCCAGCCTTCTCTAGTTGCTTCTTCAGAATGGACTTGATGACCTTGTTGACAGCTTCGACTTGTCCATTCGCTTGAGGGTGAGCTACCACCGAGAATTTCTTCTAGATACGATAACGTTGGTAAAAATTTTTAAACTCGACACTATCGAATTGGGCCCCGTTGTTAGTTATAATCGTCTGTGGGAGGCCAAAGCGACAAATGATGTTACGCACAACAAAGTTGATTACTTTCTTCGTCGTGATAGTAGCGAGGGGCTCAGCTTCCGTCCATTTAGTAAAGTAGTCAACTGCAACGATGGCGTACTTCACACTACCCTTGGCTAGATGCAAGGACCCTATAATATCAATACCCCATGTAGCAAATAGCCATGGACCGACCATTTGAGTAATCTCAGTTGGCGGGGCTCTCGAAATTCTGGCATGTTTCTGGCACCTATCACATCTCTTAGCATAATCCGATGCGTCTCGGTTTACGGTTGGCCAGTAATACTTGTACCTGAGTACCTTCTTTGCAAGGGCTTGCCCCCCAGTGTGATCACCACACACTCCTTCATGCACTTCCTACAACACTCGATTAATTTCATTGTGGACGATACACCAGAGTAAAGGAACAGAAAATCCCCTTTGGTACAAGACTCCATCTTGGATAACAAACCGTGAAGCTTTTCGGACAACTTGTCTTTTCTCACTCCTGCGCTCGGGCAACGTTCCATGTTCAAGATAGTTTCTGATTGGAGTCATCCACGACTCCCTCTCGGGTGTTACCTTATGAACCCAGTCTGTCTCCACCTGATCAATACTTGGAGCAGTAAGTGTCTCCACAGAGACGAGTCCCATCCGCTTTGCTTCGCCGCTGCTGGTCAGTTTTGCTAAAGAATCGACATACTGATTTTGCTCTCGGGGTATACGGCGGATAATATAATAGTCAAACTGGTTCAACACTTCCTGGACCCACATAAGGTAGAGGCGAACCTTTTTTCTCTGGCTTGATACTCTCCTCGAACCTGGCACACCACTAGTTGTGAATCGCAGTAAATTTCCACAGCGACGACTCCCAAATCCTTGGCAAGCCTTAGTCCAGCGAGTAAAGCTTCGTACTCAGCTTCGTTGTTAGTTTCACGAAAGTCGAATTTCAAAGCATAGCATACAGATCGCCCTTCTGGGGTTTCGAGCATGACCCCAATGCCTGAGCACCGGTCTTTTGATGCGCCATCGGTGTATAGCTTCCATATATAGTTGGGAGGTTCACTGGTTTCAGGCAAGTCCTCAGGTATGGTGAACTCAACTATGAAATTCGCCAGAACTTGTCCTTGAATAGCTTGCCTTGGGCCATAAGTGATATCGAACTAACTCAACTTGATGTTCTACTTGAGCAACCTACCAGACATCTCAGGTCGTGTCAGGATCTGTCGTAACGGCTTGTCGGTGGAAACAGTGATCAGATGAGCTTGGAAGTATGGGCGGAGCTTTCTCGAGGCTACAACAAGATAATAAGCCAGCTTCTCTATCTTTGGGTAGTTTCTTTCTGCCCTAGTCAATCTCTTGTTGATGTAATAGACCGGTCGCTGGATCCGATCCTCCTCTCGAACTAATGTAGCATTGATTGTGTTTGCCGACACTGCCAGATAGACATACAACTTTTCATGATCAAATGGCTTTGACAAGATGGGAGGTGTTGCCAGATGTTTTACTAGTTCCTCAAATGTACCCTCGCACTCCTCTATCCACTCGAAATTTCGTTTTTCATTTCTAATGAGATCAAAGAAGGGAATGCACTTGTCCGTGGATCTGGAAATGAACCTGCTCAAAGCTGCCACCTTCCCATTAAGACTTTGCAGCTGCTTTACGGTTCTAGGAGTTTCAAGATTCCGAATCGCCTAGATCTTTTAAGGATTGGCTTCAATTCCTTTGGCGTTGACAAAAACCCAAGGAACTTTCAAGATGCGACTCCGAAATGGCACTTTAATGGATTTAGCTTCATTCTGTACTGTCGGAGTATGTTGAATATCGCCTCTAAATCATCGATATGGTTGATGGATAGTCGCGACTTCATGAACATGTCGTCTACATACACCTCCATGGTCTTCCTGATCTGGTTTGCAAACATTCGGTTTATAAGCCTCTGATAAGTTGCTTAAGCGCTTTTGAGTCCAAATGACATCACCTTGTAACAATAAAGTCCCAGATCGATGATAAAGCTAGTGTGCTCCTGGTCAGGAAGGTGCATCGGGATTTGATTATAGCTGGAGTATGCATCCATAAAAGATAAGAGCTCATGTCTGGCTGTTGAATCAACCAGTTGATCGACTCTGGGAAGCGGGAAATTGTCATTGGGGTAGGCTTTGTTTAGATCTGAGTAGTCCACACATGTACGCCATTTTCCATTTGAATTTCTAACAAGCACTGGATTCGATACCCACTCCAGGTATGAAGCATCATAAATAAACCGATTAGCCTTGAGTTTATCCACTTCTTCCTTCAGGGTGGCAGATCTCTCTGGATCCATATCACGCATTTTTTGTTTCACCGAGACGTTCTGCGGGTCTATATTTAATGCATGGTTCGTGATATTCGGTGAGATCCCACACATGTCTGAATGAGTCCAGGCAAACACATCGAGGTTTTCCTGGAGGAAATCAACCAGTTCCTGTCCCATTTGGGGGCTGAGTTGAGATCCGATCTTTACCACTCTAGGATCATCGTCGTCGACCGGGACATCAATTGTCAACTCTGCCGGGTAAGCCTGGTATTCTCTGACTTCCCCTTCATCATCATTGTCTCTAGGATCAAGATCTTTAGGAAACTGGTCGTGGCGCCCGAGCCTCGGCTCAGGCGTTAGTTATCAGTCCTCTATAAAGCGGATGCAGAGAGATTCCTCCATGCCCTTACCTTTCTCCTTTCACTATGCATCCGGTAGTTCCACAACATAACAGGCGTGTCCAACTGCCTGATCACCATGTACCACCCCGACTCCGTTATCAGTGGGGAATTTCAGAGTCAAACACCAAGGGGAAATTGCTATCCTGAACTCCGCAAGGGTTGGTCGACCCAGGAAAGCATTGTAAGGAGAATGAATGTCCAACACGACAAACTGTAACATCCGGACTTTTCGGCAATCACCGACACCCAACTCAATAGGTAACTCCACCATCCCAGCTAGTATGCTTGCACTTCCATTGAAACTATGTATACATGACTGGCACGTTTTCAGGTCCTTCGCTTCCATCAGTATTTGGTCGTAAGCACGCTTGAAAAGTATGTTTACAGAACTTCCACTTTCAACTAAGATCCTCTTTATCCAAGCAGGACCTGTTTGGGTAGAAATAACCAATGGATCAATAGTGGGGGCCTCGACTATGTCGGCATCATGGTTTCTAAAAACGATGTCGTCTGTCATCATCCTCTATTGCTTTGCTGGGGCCCCTTCGTCGGTACCACTACAACATTCGAAGTCCACATGCCTAATCGAACTGGCGTATGACTCCATTTCCTTCCAGCTCCCATCAGCCAGATGAGGACCACCACTCACAGTATTAATCACCAGCCTCTCGCTAGTACGTGCAGGCTCTTCAGGCCTAGCCTAATGTAATGCCCCTGAATTTTAATTAACATTATTCGAGATATTTAATTGGATAAATTAAATAGAATAATGCGAATAGTAGGGAGATGAGATAAATAAATCCAATGGCCATGTCTTAAAGAATGAACTAAAATAAATATACTTAAATAAATTAAGAAGGAGGAATTTTTCCTAAGGGGTAAACTTGGAAATGGGGCTACATTTCTTTGTATATATATCTTCCTCCACCTTAATAAACTTCCACTTTTTCATTCTTAACTGCCATATACTTCAGTCGGCCATTAAAAAGCTCCGGGAAGAGTTTAAATTGAAGAATAAGCTAAGGAATTAAAGCTAGGAAATTATCTCATTCACCAATCAACTAATCAAGGTGGATAATCATGTTTATCATCTCATTTTTCTATGTTTGGATCGGTTATGGGTTATACCCGATTCATGTTTATGATTTTGGTTTGGATATAACCATTTAAACCTTCGTTTGGATGAGACATAGGTGTTTTAAAATGTTAATTGGCTAATTAACACGTTTTCATTCGATTTTGGTTAAATTTAGAGTTGGTTTAACCTTTGTATACTTTGAAATTTTAATACGTTGAAGTATATGATTTATCTGATTTTTGAGAATTTTTCCTTAGTGATTTACTAAGGTAATTAAATTATTTAAGTCCAAGGGCCAAACAAAAAATTTGCTTGCGAAATTACTTAAATTCGGAAGGAAATTGCTTTTGGAAATATTTGAGGAAGAAGTGCAGTGTTTTGAGAAAAATGTTGACTTTTGTATACTTTTTAATATTTGGAAGTACAAGAGAAGGTTCCTCAGCCAATCAAAATTAAACAAACATGATAAAAACATCACTTCAATGGGCCTAGTTCTGCCTTCGACACCAACAAGCCCGCTTTTACCCTTTCGATGAAGTCGAAAGGTACCTTACGCCTAAGACGGAAGGTAAACAGTTACCCTCCGTCAAAGTCGAAAGGTAGGCACGGGGCCGAAGGGAAGAGGGTGAAGGGATGGGGAGACTGCTTCTTTTGCTTTCGGATAGAAATATAATCTTTCAAATAAGTTGAAGGGGGATCCTTCGACTCTATCATTTTATAAAAGACTAAAATTTTATATTCAAGAAGGGTTTCGAAGGGGATCTTCGAAAGCTTAAACCTTCAAGAGTAGTGTTTTAAAATGTTTTCCGAAAAGGTGTTTTAAAACCTTTCGGCAAGCCAAAGGGTTAACCTTCCTGTGGGGAATGCGGATTACGGATCTTAAGGCTAGGAATAACACTAGAGGGGGGTGAATAGTGTTTTTAAGAAATTACTAAATCTTTTTGAGTTTATGTTAATTTGAACACAAATGTATGCAATATTCAGACACAGATATAATCACAGAAACAAACACAAATGCAGAAATAAAGTAAATGCAGTAAAGGAAAGAACACACCGGATTTTATACTGGTTCGGGGTTACCCTACATCCAGTCCCGCACAATCAAGTACGGATTTCCTTTCAAAAGAAATTCAACAATTACAACCCTCGGTTTCAAGGCTACGAGGTACACCCTCCAGAATCACAATCCTTTGGGTAGAGATACTTGATTTCCGGGGCAACAAGTTCACCCAATTGATTTCCAAGGCTACAATCACACCTTTTCTCGCTTGATTGATTTCCAAGGCTACAATCGCACCTTTTCTCGCTAGATAGATTACAAAGAAGCTTATAACTCTGAATAGCACTTAGATCTTGTTGAGATAGTGATAGAGAATCAAACCAGAGATAATCTAGTTCGATTCAATGTTGACTTCGGCAAAGTAATGATAGGATTTTGATTAAGAAAATGTGGAAGAAGAAGAGGAGTGAAAAAACCAGAAAAACTTATATGAAATTCATTGAAACTAACCCCTATTTATAGAAGAACAACAGTCATGTCCATTCGTGAAGAGTTATGGCGAATAGACACTTCTTTTGAAATTTAAATTTTGAACTCAACTGTCACCATGTCGACATGGTCACCATAGGCATGTCGACATCCCAAAGCAGTTTTTGAAGATTTGATTTTCTTTGAAAATAACCTTTATCTTATATTAAAACTATTTTAAACTTTATAAATATACTTGACTACAGATAAAATACATAGATGAATATAAAGAATAATATATATACCATTTTACTATAATTTTATATTTAAATCAAAGTATAAATATATTATAATTAAAAGATAGATTAAAATAACTGAAGTTTAAAAACAAGAATATTTAAGGCTAAAACATCTTTTTGAAAATCATTTGAAAAGATAATTTTTAAGGCTAAAACATTTTGAAAAACAATTTTGAAAATCATTCTGAAGTGGTTTCGAAAATCATTTTGAAGTAGTTTTACAAGCTTCTTCCTGCAGAATATCTCATCATGTCAAGACTCGAGAACTTGTACAAAACCAAGATGTTCGTGGGTTTGTAAGCCACTTGTCGTAGGTTTGTAAGCTACTTGTCGTGGGTTTGTAAGCCACTAAAAAGGTAGAAATGGGTTCCATCCCAAAAGAAAAATGGAGTGAAGATTTCAGTGCTATTGTGAAGTTTTAACATAATTCTATACTCAATACTTATCTTGAAATCTTGAACTCTTGATTATCTTGATATTCTTGATACTCATGAGTCTTCGATCTTGATATCTTGAATCTCTATACTGTACAGTCTTCATTCTTGGTACCTGCATGGTTAAATCCTGCATATACATAAATATCTAAACTATAATGTTAGTATTTATATTTTATAATCTTATTCTAAGGTTGTTGTCATCAAAACCATCAACTCATGGACTAACACTTCCGACATGGTCGGAAGTATGCTTTCGAAGGGTTGGTTCCAACACCAACACTTCATTGTTTTTGAATGATTTCGAAAGGTTTAATTTCGAAAGGTTTTGATTTTAAAAGGTTTGGTTTTGAAAGGTTTGACTTCAAAAGGTTTATTTCAAAAGGTTTTGAAGGGGCTATCTTCAACAATTTCGAAAGGCTTTAATTTCGAAAGATTTTGATTTCGAAAGGTTTGATTTCGAAAGGTTTGATTTCGAAGGGTTTTGAAGGGGTTATCTTCAATAATTGCGAAAGGTTTTGAGTTTCAATGATTTCGAAAGGTTTTGAAGGGGTTACCTTCAATGATTGCGAAAGGTATGATTTTGTGATGCTTTCAAAAGGATGGTTTCTGAAGGGGCTAACTTCGGAGGGTTATTTTCTTTCGAATGACTTCATTCGAAGGGTTTTAAAGGGCTGTTTTTAACCATTTTCATTAAGTAAAATTTTGCTAATTTGAAGGGGTTACTTTGAAGAGTTATAGCATAAAATACTTATTTTTTTGAACATGTAAGGGAGAGCCTTATATAAATTTAATGTTATTAAATCTTGGGGACAACGGGGTGGGATTACTGATTTTGATACATAGTTTGGGTCTACAAACAGAAATATGCTTTCGAAATTATACATTGGGGCTATCAATGTGTTTTTATTTAATTTATCCTAATTGGGGCTACCAATGGGAATAGGTTAAACAGGTGGAATACCTGGGGAAAAAATATATAATCATGGGGATCATGAATTTTTATAAATAATCATGGGGATCATGATATTTTTATTGGCCAAATGATGGGTTCTTGGTTAACCTAGGAAAACCGTGTAATGTGTGGTGGATTTCCCACATCAAATTTCTAAAGTAAAGAATGTTTTGCCAGAGGTGGTTAGTCTCGGGAATTGGCACCCAAGGGTTCATAGTCATCCTAGGAAAACTATGGAGTGTGCGGTGGATAGCCTACACCATCTTTTATAAAATAATGTACGATGGATAATATGCATTTATTTTGAATGGTTTGGGATGGATAGTCCTGTTAAATTATGACGCATAGTCAGTTTAAAGATTTTAGAGCGGAACTCTAATAAATTGATTTTTAGATGGGAAATCTAATAAATTGCTTTTAGATGGGATATCTAATAAATGGGTGGATGGGATATCCAATACATATGATTTATGGCTTTATTTCATATTATGTTAAGACTAATCATTTTGGGTGTAGGGGCATAGTAAATGATTTGCATGTTTTATTTTGGATACTAGTGAGGGGAAAACCCGTTCCGCTAAGCGGTGTGGTCTCACTAGATATCTATTTATGATAAGAGATGATATGGGATTATTCATACCAGACTTATTGTTTGACTCGAAGTTTGTGTTTCTCCACAAACTCTCGGGTACTTAAAAATTAATTTGAGTAGTCTGAGGGTGGGAGACTTTCAGGTATTTGGACGAATAAGCTTCTAGAGACATGCAGGAGGCAGTGTTAGCTATATAGGAGCTATTTTGTGTTTTCCGCTGTGATGTACTAAGAACTGTAAAGTTCATATTTATTAGTTCTCTGATCATCATAAGAGGACATCTTCATATGTCGCTCTTATCGTATTTTGTATCTGTATATGTGATCTGAAAGTGGTTAACGTCTGAGATTATGTAATTAAATCTTAAATTGAAATTCATAAGAAATGAGAAATTCTATTTTGTTGAAGTTTAAATTTTTTCATATTCTTGTGTTTCTGTGTTGCCAATAGTTTCAAGATTTTGGTTTCGATCAATCAGAAATAACACCTATGGATGACTGCAGCATCCGTAGCAGTTAGTTTTGAGCCTCCGTAAGCGGGATGTTACACCTGGCCTTGGCCCTGATTGAGATTAGATGTGCCTGCTCTGCCATCCTACGGAGCTTGGAAAAACTGCTCTAACTTTCTTTCTCTAATCAACTTTTCAATAATATCCCGCAGATGACGGCATTCATTAGTGTTATGGCCGTAACAATCATGGAACCTGCAGACTTCATGGTCTGAATCAGCTTCTCCGATGACGGTTTCAGAGCTGGCTTCTTGTACTACCCCATATTATAGGTCTGAAGATAAACATTTTCTAGCGACGTGTTCAAAGGAGTATATCGATCGAACATAGAAGCTCTGGGTCTCCCACGATGAGGGTCTCTCTTCTTTCCTTGACCTCCATCACCCTTCTTCTAACTTTGCTTATTCTGAATATTTAACTGTACTTTACCAGACTCTTCCCGGTCTGCTTCACTGCAACATTACTCTGGATACCTTCATCATTGGGCCCTACGATGTCCTGCTTCCTAGACCGTCTAACATCTTCCCTTCTCAAAAACTGGGTTGCCTTTGTATAGAAACGGTCCAACGAAGCAGGTGGTTTCCCATCCAACCAATCACCAAATTCAGAATCAGGATCGATTCCTTTAGTCAATGCCATCAGAATAGAGTTGTCGTTGGGATTGCTGACTTTGATACAAGCGGCATGGAACCTTTCCAGATAATGCCTAAGAGTCTCTCTTGGAGCTTGAGTAACACTGGATAAGGTATTAACATCCTTCGATCTTGCAGCATGCGTACGAAACTACTCAACAAACTTAGTAGCCAACTAGTCGAAACATGAAATAGATCTTGGTGTTAGACGAGTGAACCACATAGTCGCAATGCCTTCCAAGGAGATATGGAAGCTTCTACACTTAACCGCATCGTCAGCTCGAGCGGCATTCATAAGCCATTCATATTTCAGAATATGTTGGTTTGGATCCGAATTTCCTTCGTATACCGACAAGATCGGCATTCGGAATCGGCGGGGCGGTTCCGCATGTAAGATATCATTGGTGAATGGGGTGTGACTTCTAAAAATCCCCCAGTCATCATTTGTGAGGCCTTGACTTTCTCTTATCATTTGGCATATCATAGTTGGAATATCAGGCATCTGGATATTCGGGGCCAAGGCATGGTCGGGTTCCATGTCACGAGGACGGTCCGGTCACTATCTACGGTCCATTCCACGCCTCCTTGGCTCTCAAGCTTCATGGAAGTGAGGATCCTAAGCATGAATGTGGTGGCGATAGGCTGGATCTGGTTGGTTCTAGATCTCAGGATCCAGATCTATAGCGGCAGCTGCGTTGTCATGAGTAGTGTTGTAAGGAAGCGTCCTCCCTCCAGAGGAGCATGCAGCTTCATGCCTTGTGGAAGGACCTATCCCGGCCTGTCCAGGATTTGCAGTATGCGGGTGCCCGGAGGCCTCCGTGTAATTTCCATCTAATCTGTGATAGGAGTCAGACAATGCCGAGCTTTCAAACAAGGAATAAGAGGTATGCTCCCTTCTAGATCTCCCTCGCCTTTCTTCATTCAACTGGTTCATAAGTTCTGTGTTGGCACGGATCTGTTGATTAAGCTCTTGACGGCTTTGAGTGAGCTCATGCATGAGGGTCTGGAATTCCTCTTTAGTTACTAGGCCGGGTAGATCTGGAGCTCCAGCTGATGTTTGGCCTGTAGTAGTAAGCTGCGTGGGACTTTGCCTATCCCTTTCTCCTGGATTAGCAGCATTAGAAGCAGTTCTGGTATTATGCACCATGTTGGATGTAGTTCTTCTTAGACATGGAATAATCTGAATAGGATAGAAGGAACCAGTGGAAGACGGATCTGGATCTCCTCAAATTTTAGCAATCCGACAACGGCAAAGGATCCACAAAGTTGGAGAAAAAGCAGAGTTTTCTCAGTGAAAACACCAAAGTGTTTGTACCAAAAATGGGCACAACACTCGTCAGATGTAATTAAAGAGATTAGAATGAAGAAATAAAATGGAAAATGAGGCTAATCTAACAATCACACCAAGAAAATAAGAAGTAATAGGAAGAAAACAAGAGTTTATAGTGGTTTGGCGTTATAGCTTATGTCCACTTTGAAGGATTTGACGTTTATTGCCGATTATAAATTGAGTTACAACAGTACAACGACTAACACTTAAATTACAATGGAGTTCAATCCAAGCAGCAACATAAAAAAGTCCGTTTTTAGTTGCAATGGAGGTGTTATTTATAGGTGTGAAGCTGGAAATATCTGCCTTGAATCTCGGAATACCTTTTCTCATGCGTAGGTGAGCCCACACGATCGATCTGGAGTTATTTGGGGTCGATCCCTGATCGATCCATATCGATTTCTTATCAATCAGGAATAGCTCCAATTGAGCTACGATCGATCAGGGATGTTTCTGAGGTGATGTGCAATATGGTGGGGAAATCTAATTGCATTTGGATTTGTGGTTGTGGAGTTATTGATCGATTAAAGTTACAAACATGGACTGGCTGAGTCTTTCGTATCGATACCTTTCGTATCGATCCCTTCGTATCGATGATGTGGCGTGCGTGCTTTGTGGAGATCCAATATTTGTGCATAGGGACCGCTTATTTTGGATTGACCGCTCCTTTCGTATCCAATCGATGCTTGGATTTCTGTATCGATGCTTTATTTCCTTCTTCGTATCGATCATCGGCTCTACTCTTCATATCGATTAAATAGGCGATCAATACGAAATGTGCAGTTGCTGACCAAATGAAGCGCGATCGATCTGGGAAGTGCCGAAGTCCATCATTACGAGTTTGAACCTTATGGATACGAATGATGGATGCCGAATGATGGAGTTGTGTTCATTTTGTATCGATGCTGATGGATACGAAATGATGGATACAGATGGATGGATACAGAATGATGGATACGGATTGATGGATACGAAATGAGCGTGCTTCACATGGATCTTGATCATTCCATAACTTGAGCATATGAACTCCGATTGACCTGAAACTTGGAATGTTGCCTTACATTGTTCTGTTTGTCACATCATGTTAATTGTGGCTCGATCCGAACTTGGACCAAGTTTTCCTGTACCCATCGTGAATCTATAGATAACTGATTTTCGGAGCGGACTGTCTCCAGTCTCTATTCAAGTCCTTGGTATCACGGCCTTGCCAAAAGGCAGGATAACACCCCCTTGGTTGACCAGAGTACTATATAGTCATAAATGACATAATACAACATAGCGGAATAAAAAACAAACAAAACAGTAACTCCTAAATAGCTATCTGACAGCCACCTGCTCTTCTTCGGAAGCTTTATTCGCCAACCTATTAAAAACCTAAAAATCCTCAACCCTCAGCCTACTCAAAGTAGGTACTGGAGATAGGAATACCTAGAAGACTGAAATCCTTTATTTGGTTTGTGGTATACCTTTATGATATTGTAGAGTAGCTTATTATAGTATTATATGCTAACTCTTTGGTTGTAGAGATAAGTCGGGTATGGTTTGTGTACTATCGTTCCTTACCATATTTACCTGTATATTATTTTGAGACTCATTTACCGCTCACGCTAGACTGCTGTCTAACCCAAGATTTTATGCTTTGTTTCTTATTATCTTGGGTATTCTTAAATGAGTAGACTAGATAACAGGTCTAGGTGACGCGGTAGCTGTTCGGAGGATGCGCTGGATAGAGCTATCTCATATTATATACCTATATGGAGTCTGCATTTATTCAGATGTGCAGCACTGGAGAGCCTTAGCAGTGATTGCTACCATTTGTACAGTTGTTGAGTTTGTTTTCTATTATATAAACTCTATTGTTGATGTATAACAAAATCACAGATTTAAAAAAACAACAACATTTCTGTACTGAGCCGCTATTTTTGACGTTTCGAATGTGAATATTTAATCTATTTAAATTTTCAGATTTGATTCGAATGTAATAAATTATAAGGAAATCAAATTTTGGTAAAACGACTTGATTTTTGATGACGTCGTTTTGATTTAATTTATAGGATTTTTCTATAATTTTAATTTGAAAAATAATTAAATTTCATTTGACGCGTTTTGCGCCAAATGTCGGTTCTTTTGAAATTTCACGGAAGAAATTAGCCGGTATATTTTATTGTTGTTTTGTGATCATGCAACGTTGTTGTGCGCGATCATATTTTTTATTTCGATCGTTCACGGTCCATACGCGAATGGAATATGGTGTAGCTTGATACCCTACAACTTTTAAATTTGAAACAAACAAAGAAAATATCGGTACACATACATGCGCAGGTACTCATTGTCTGTCTCAGCATTTATTGCAAGTCCTTTGCTATTGACTTTTGGTTGCTTTGCCTTTAAGTTTACTTAGCTTTGCAGCAATCTAAAATATATATATGGACATTCATTCATGAGCTGATGGATCACTTTTATTTTTCTTTCATTTTATTTTTTGCATGAAAATGAGAGTACATGCATGAAAGGAAAAAGGAGCACACGCATGGAACAATTATACACATTCACTTTTCACATCTTTACATTTTTTCCCTTCCCTGTTTAAAAAGAATGACACACACATGAAAAGATGGAAACACAAATATGTACACAATGGATATTATATTTCTTCTCTCCAAAAATATAACCATGGCAACTCTTTTTCCTCTCCTATTTTTCTTTCTTTTACCATTATTTTTCCCACTTTTCCCTTTTCATGCATGTGTATGCGTTACGTGTATCTATGTGTATGTTCATTTTGGGTGAGCTGGAGGTAGCGTTTGTAAGGAGATGAGAAGTAGCAAGTGAGTGCTAGTGTGTGTTGCAGTGTGGGTGATGTGCGTGTGCGTGAGTTGTTGGCCATGGCACTGCTTAGCCGAGGAAGGTGTATACACGGTGGACGTGTACAGGTAGAGGACGGTCGCGCAGGAAGTGATGGAGTGTGGCCTTGTTGCATGCGTGAGCAGGGAAAAGGGGAAGTGTGCAGGTGAACAAGGAATTGGAGAAGGGTGGGGGAAAGTGTCAGGTTGTGAGTGAAAGAGTTTGCATGCATTAAAAATGGGGCAATGTGGACAAGGATGTGAAGAAAATATTATTTGGGCTGTGCGTTTTTACCTTTGGGTTTTGCTGATTTGGATGGTGAGATATAATTAAGTTAGATTAATTTTGTTATTTTTCAATTTAGTTAATTAAATAAGTTTAAATGCTTAACTTTAAAAAAAATTTAATAACTTTCCCATACAAAATCAGTTTAACCCGCGGATTTCGACGTTATATTCGTATTAACGCATAGAACACACTAGTATAGTTTATTGACACGTTTAGAGAAGTATAAAATATTGATAAAATACTAGTAACATTTTATTAGCAGAACAAAACCTCATTCTGCAACTATAAACCCTGTAGATTTATTATTATTCGATAATTAATCTATTTGATATTGATTGTTTATTATTTAATAAATAGATGTGTTGCTATTTATTATTGTTGTTAATTGATTATTTGGTTGTTTGGATTGTGCGCGGTCAGTTTGTGAGCACTGATTATTAATTATCGATCATTGACTTTGCTCGACCAGTTTTATGAGCAATTAATTATCCATATGCATGGGCTCGGTAGAAAATAATTGTAGGCTAACATCTTGTGATTTATTTCACGATTTGACAAAAAGTTGTTTAGCGATAATATTGGTTCATTTAATTGTTATAATAATTTGATGTCAATGGAATTGTTTTCAAAGTTGATTTGTATAAATAAAAGATTATGAAATGTTTAAATAAATAGAAATATTTGGAAATGAATATTTTAAAGTATATTATATAAAAGTGATTTGTATAATGGTTTTATAAAAGTGTTTTATAAAACGGAAAGAATTTCGAGGACTAAACCCGATGGTTTTAAAATGATTTTTGAAAGGATTTGAAAATGGAAATTATTATAGATTTGAAGTATTTGTAATTATTAGTGTAAATGATTTTTTCCACCTCAGGATATAAAGTGATTTGTTATGTTACCGATGATTCGGGTAACCCTTAAGTAAAAAGTGGGCAAGGGAGGTGCAGATGTTCTGTTGTCTCAGTATAGTCTGCTCTCGTTGTAGAGGGATATACATATCTATATTTATTTTCGGAAAGTTAGGACTCAGTTGCCTTGTTATGGCTAGAAACCTCCCGATCAGGTAGCATATAGTTCTGTATGCTTGTATATTGATATCGTTTCAGAAAGGTGATTTGTTTTCCGATCTCGAAGTAAAGGCTACTTTGAATAAAAGATGTGTGTATATATATATATATATATATCTGTGTGTGTATGTGTGTATTTCAAAAGTTTTGAAACAAGAATTCAGGAATAAAAGTCCAAAGAGATAACTTTATAAAGTAAATTAGATTTTAAATCTAAAATTGAAGATTAAGCCTAAGTGGGTAGTTTTGGGAGTTGCATATTGTTTATGCATCGTAGGCTCCATGAGTCTTATTTACGGTATGAGAACTATGTTTGCTTGATCCTGTATCTAACTGGGTACCCAACAAGATAGGGGTACATAGGCAGTCATAAGCGGTAGTGATGCAGCTCCAATAATAACATGACATTTTTCTGTTTATTGTTTGTCATATATCGTGTATTGTTATATCTTATATGCTTACTCTTTTATTCCGCATTCACATTGTTTATTGAGTTTGCAGGTAAGGATATTGCAATTTCGCATCAGAGTTGCGCAACAATAGATTTATATTTTATTTGTAGTATTTGATTTTTGGTTTGTATTACAGCACATTATAGAATAAATGATTACTCTGATAACTTGTATAATTGAAAGTTGTATCCTTTACATTTAGTAATGTTGAATATTTATCAAATATTGTGTATTAAATTGGTAGTTTTCATTCATAGTTTTAGAACGGACGGGTTTCGGTGAGTTTGACTGGTCCGAAAATCCGGGTCGTTACAATTTCTGATTACATTTCATAAAACATGTTTCATATCCAGATTTCATAATCCTATAACGTTTCCCAGGTTCAGATTAAATTTAATTATTACATAAATACGCCAAGAGCGACATTTGATGTTGCCCCCTTGGTTGACCAGAGTACTATATAGTCATAATTGACATAATACAACACAACAGAATAAAAACAAACAAAATAGCAACTTCTAAATTGCTATCCGTCAGCCACCTGCTCCTTTTCGGAGCTTTATTCGCCAACCTACTAAAAACCTAAAAATCCTCAACCCTTAGCCTACTCAAATCAATTTTGAGCACTCGAGAGTTTAAGGGTAAAACATAAACTTCGAGTCAGACAATAAGCGTGATGTGAATAATATTATACATCTCGGTTATTTGATATTAAGTGAGACCAAGCTGCTTAGTGGAACGGGGTTCCGCTCACTAATATTCTTTTAAAACATATCTTTTGCAAATCATAATCTTGCAACCAAAACTGGTTAAAACGATAAAGCATTATCATGTATACATGCAAGTCAGGTAACAAATGAACTATCTGTCCGAACACTATACTTTTTTTTGGCTAACCACTAATCTTTGGTTGACTCGGGCCTACCAGAAAATGTATACAAATAATCTAACATCTGTAAGATAATCCTCTTCTGGACAGTCTGTCTCTAACTTACTTTCTCCCAGGGTCAATTGATCCTAATGGTTTTGCAGGCTCATCAATAACATATCCATGTTGAATAGATTCCTTTCTGTGTGCAACATCATTTTAGTCTTAAATGTGACAAAGCCCTGCACACCGAAATTTTAGACTTATATTAGTTAGGGGCTACTAGCTAAAATATAGAGTGTGACCCCATACCAGCCCATTTGGTATTCGAATATCCGAGTCATTTTACTTAGGGTAATCTTCCCTTAAAATTTTCCTTGAAATCCTTTTCTTCTCAAATTGATTTAAACCTTTAAACCATCCTTTAAACAAGCAAAATATACTCTATGCTTTACTCAAATCACCTTTCCATGTTATATATAGTTAACACAAATCTTTGTTGATGAAAACATTTAAACCTTTGAATGTAACCCTTTTCGAATCCATTGAAAGTACCCCTTTCGAAACCAAGTAAACCACTTTGATTTATAACCTTAGGCCGTAAGCCAAAACAAACCCTTTCGAAACCATTCATAATCATCCTTTCTAAACCACTGAAAAACATCACCTTCGAAAGCTTTAAAACCTTAGACATCCTTTTTTTAAAACTCTTTAAACCTGCCTTTCAAAAACATTGGAAACCTTCTCTTAAACCTTTCGAAACTATTGGGGAACCACCCCTTCGAAACCTTCATTAAAACCTTTCAAAAGCATAAAAACCATTACAAACATCAAATCTTTCGAAAACATTTGGGTTCAAGTAAAACACGTGGAAACCTTTCAAAACCATTAAAAACCTTTCCTTTCATAACCTTTGGGTTCTACCTTTAACAGAACAAAAGGGTCATAAAACATCTAAGTTGAAAGCACTCTTTCGAAAGCAATTCCTAAGTAAAGAAGTGATGGTGTCAAAACCACCCCTTCCGAAAGCATTGGAGAAGCGACTAAGTTTAAAAACAAAGTTACCCTTTTGAAATCATTTGTTTCAAAAGGTTGAAAGCGACAGCTAGGGGTTTCGACCCCTTCGAAAGCATTTACTTGAAACAAAAGACCCAACCCATTTCGAAACCATTCTTTTAAAACCTTTGACCCAGTCGAAAGCCAACCAAGTCGAAAGCATTCCCTTCGAAAGCAAAGCAGGTGCATCTTCATTTAAAAGCAAAATAACGTTTCAACGCCATCGGATCCCTTCGTTATGACCCAGTACCTTTCGCCTAATTCCAATCCACTACGTACCAGGCAACTAATACCATGTGTATTGGTTTTGATCAAGGAGGAACCGAAGTTACCTAGTCGAAAGCTTAGGTGCCGAAAGTGGCGAAACATACTAAAAGCATGTAAAAACTGATATTATCTTTAAAAAGTAATTCTTTTCAACTAACCTGCTTTGTTTATCAAAATATGATTGGTTGCAAATTTTCTTTTCTAAAAGTATTACCGAGATTTCGGAATTAAACAATTTAAATCATTTACAAAATACCCTGTCTCCTTTTATAAATGTATAAAACATTTAAGTCCCACACCTTAAATAATTTTATATATACATTAAAACACTTAGGAAAATTCTACAAAAATTTCTATAAATCATTTTTTATATGTTTTCTAACATATATTAATTTTGGACCCAAAACATATGTTATTTAGCCGTAAATAATTTTAAACCCAAATAATCATTTTCTTCACTAGAAAATTAATATTAAATCCACATTAGTTTAGAAAAATATGCAAATTGAAACCCATCTCTAAAATATCAGTTTTTGAACTAAATCTAAAATCGCAAGGCATTTGGATGTCATTTAGTAGGGTTTTCACATCCAAACATATCATAAAATCTATATGAATTAGCATAAATAATCGACAAGCATATATAATCATTTCAAAATTCAAAAACATGGCAAAACCTTGAAAAAAGTTCGGATTCAACTTAAAACTGAAAACAAATAGAAATGTGAGATGTAGTCATTTTTCACCTTAGCTTTGAGATTAAGGAGTTGAGATTTGAATGGATTTGAGTTGATTAATCTTCTTCCTTTTGCTTATCTATCTCTTGTTCCTTCTAATGGTGACCGACCTCTATTTTAAATTTTTGCAAATGAAATGAACCTATAGAATGAATGCATGAGGGTTTAGGGTATTAGAATAGGACTTATTCTAGTTTTACCCCCTATCTATTTGCCAAACTTATTTCATTTTAATACATGTTAGTTCATTTGTTTAACATGGCATGGTTACCCCTTATTAATTACAAATCTCAATCCCTTAATCATTATATTATTTTATTTTATTTAGCTAATTAAATGTTCTAAATAATGTTACTCAAAATAGGGTCGTTACGTACTCCCCTCCTTAAAGAATTTCGTCCTCGAAATTTCTATAAGGTACACAACAGATCAGTCAAAAAGGTAAAACATGCCATCAAACAAGTCTGGATAAGCGTCTTTAATCCCGTTCTCAGTCTGCCAAGTACAATCTCTCTTATCGTCGCTCCATTGAACTTTAACTAATCTGATTGTCTCATTCCTAAGCCTCTTCTCATCTCTCGCAACAATAGGAGCCAACTTTCTAACTATAGTCAAATTCGGCTCTACTACTAAATCATCTAACAAAGTTGGTGCTATAGTAGTCTTCGGGTCTCTAACACACTTCCTCAGATGAGAAACATGAAACATATCATGGACTCCTGCCAAACTATTCGGCAGCTCTACTCTATATGCGAGTTTCCCGATCCTCTCTATAATATGAAATGGTCCAACGAATCTCGGTGCCAACTTCCCTGATTTCCCAAATCTGATCACTCCTTTCATCGGTGATACCTTGATGAAAACCTGATCTCCAACTGAGAACTCTAAGTCTTTTCATCCTCTATCTGCATAGCTCTTCTGCCTAGACTAAGCTTCCTTCACCCTAGCTCGAATGATCTCAATCTTTACAGCAGCTTCTCTAACCAAATCTGGACCAAGAACCAACCTATCCCCGGTCTCTAACCAACAGACGGGAGATTTGCATGGCCTTCATACAAAGCTTTAAACTGTGTCATCCCTATACTAGTCTGATAACTGTTGTTATACGAAAACTCAACTAAGTGTGGATGGTCTTCCCATGATCCCCCAAAATCTAACACACAAGCTCGTAATAAATCCTCCAAGATTTTATTAACCGTTACTCATCTTGAACTTTGTTCCTAAAATCTCCTGTAGACTCTTCCAGAACTCACCAGTGAATAAGGAATCTCTATCACTTACTATGCTACTAGGAATTCCATGCAGTCTAACTACATTCTTCATAAACAACTTTGCCAAAACAGGTGCCATCCTCGTTGACTTAACTAGAATGGAATGGGCATTCTTGGTCAGTCTATCCACTATGACCCATATACTTTTATTTCCTCTACTTGATCTAGGCAACTCGTTTATAAAATCCACAGAAATAGAATCCCACTTCGAAACCGAAATATCCAATGGCTGAAGCAACCCACTTGGCTTTTGATATTCGGCTTTTACCTGTTGACAATTCAAACACTGCTTCATCCATAAGCCTACATCCCTCTTGATACCTTCCCAGAAGAAACTCCTCTTCATGTCCTGATACAACTTAGTTCCTCCTGCAAGAATAGTAAACTTCGAACGATAGCATTCCTCCAAAACTTCTTTTTTAATGTCTCCTACATTTAGAACACACAACCTTCCTTTCTTTCTCAACCACCAATTCTGGTCAAGACTAAAATCCTTTAAGTCATCGCTCTTGGTCCCATCTCTTAACTTCCTAATCCGTTCAACCAATACCAGATCCTCCTCCTATTTAGAAGCAATCTTCTCAATCATCACTGGTCGGACTTTTAAACATGAAAACACAATGGTCTCTCCACTAGATCCAGCCTCAGTTCTCCATTGCACTTTACAAGCCGTCAATGCTTCCAAATCCTTCCACTCAGTTATCATCGCCAACACTGCATTCTAATGCTTCCAGCTAAGTGCATCTGCAACTTTGTTGCCTTTCCTCGGTGTGTACTTGATTCCAAAGTCATAAGCAGCAATAAACTCTGACCGTCTTTGTTGTCTCATGTTCAGCTCCTTCTCTGAGAACAAATACTTCAACGACTTATGATCTGTATAACTCAAGTCGCTCTCCTAAAAGGTAATGTCTCCACACCTTCAATGCAAAATCACCGCAGCTAACTCCAACCCATGGGTTGGGTATCTAACCTCATGTAGTCTAAGCTGGCGAAAAGCATAGGTAATCACTTTACCTCTCTGCATTAACACAGCTCCTAATCCAGTTCCACGAGCATCTGTATATACTACCAAATCTTGATTCCCTTCCGGAACAACTAACACAGGTGCATGGGTCAGTAAGTGCTTCAAGCTCTGGAATGCTTCCTCACACTTATCAGTCCATACAAACTTCACATCCTTTCGCGTTAGTTTGGTCATCGGTGCTGCTATCCGTGAAAAATCCTTTATGAACCTCCGATAATACCCCGCTAATCCAAGGAAACTCTTTATCCCAGTCACGGTCTTGGGCCTCTTCCAATTATTCACCACTTCGATTTTAGTTAGATTTACAGATAACCTTTTCTCCGAGACTACATGACCAAGAAACTTCACTTCCATCTTCCAGAAATGACACTTCAAAAACTTCGTCTTCAGTTGATGCCACCTCAACGTCTCTAGCACTACACTAAGATGAACTTCATGCTCCTTCTCATCCTTAGAGTATATCAAGATATCGTCTATGAAAACCAACGTGAACTTATCCAAGTGCTCTTGGAAAACTCGGTTTATCAAATCCACAAAAAAGAATGCTGGCGCATTAGTTAGTCTGAACGACATCACTAACCATTCGTACTATCCATATCCGGTTCTAAACCCCATCAAAGGAATACTATCCTTTGCTACTCTAAGCTGATGGAAACATGTCGCCAAATCCAACTGAGAAAATACTTTGGCTCCACTCAACTAATTGAATAAATCGTCAATTCTCGGCATTGGATATTGATTCTTTATCGTCTTTTCATTCAACTTATGATAATCAATACATAACCTTAACGATCCATCCGGCTTCTTAGCAAACACTACGACTGCTCCCTAAGGTGAACTACTCGACTTGATAAAATTCTTGCCTTCCAAATCCACCAACAACACCTTTAGCTCTCTCATCTCATTAGGTGTCATCCTGCTTGGTGGTCTACTCACTGGTTCTGCTCCAGGCACCAAATCTATCCGAAACTCAAAGGCTTGTTTCGGTGGCAACCCTACTACTGGTTCAAAAACATCCGTGAATTCTCTAACCATGAAAACTCGATTCAGCTCGTATTCCAACTCCAAAATACCCAACAAAGCATTCACCTCACAGCTAGGGCTTTCTACGGTATAAACAAACCAATCACTACAGTCAGAGCAATATTTTCCTATCATGGAAAAATATCCTAGCATCATACTTACTCATCCAACCTATACCCAAAATAATTTTGAACCCTACAAAGTCAAACACATGCATACTGCAAACAAATGCATGACCTAACAAATCAAACTCTATGTGTTCACACTTCATCCCATGTGTCACATAACCTCCTATCGGATTTGCAACCCTTAAGGAAGTAACTAAGTACGAGGGTTCTAGGTTAAGATTATCTGCCAAAAAACGAGATACAAAAGAATTTGATGCACCAGTGTCAAACAGAATGCTAATAGACATACCATGAATCTGAAGCGTACCTCCCAACACTACTTTCCCTTTTTCCTCTGCCATTGACCTCGAAGTAGCTGGTTCCAATGCAAATACTTTGCCCCTTCCATCCTTAGTAGGCTCTTTGCACTGGTTTTTGTAATGGCCAATCTGATCGCAGTTGAAGCACCGATATTTTTCTTCTCGATCAGTTTCTTCACTTCTCCAGAACGACATTCATTCGCAAAATACCCTTTCTTGTAGCACTTAAAACAGACAACCCCCGACTTTCCATTCTTTGCTGCTCCATCTTTTTGAGCACCCTTCTTATGAAAGAACTTCCTTTTCTGACCCTACCCCACGTGGATCTCTTTTGCCTTGTTTCTCTCCAGAAAAGCAAGCATTTCTTCATGTCTTAACGCCATCTCTACCACAACATCACAAGGAGTATGCGGTAATGTAGCCTTGCCCAACTCAGGCTTCAACCCCCTTATGAACTTCTTGTTCCTCTTAATCACGGTATCAACAGTAGCATAACCATATCTAGCCAACTCCTCAAACCTTGTAGCATACTTTAACTCAGCAAACTTTCCAAGCAAGATAGACTTCACCATCATAGACATGAACTCTTCTCGAACCTCCTCTTAAACTCAGCCCATGTCATTGTCTCTTCGTTCACTCCAGCTGTCACACTATCCCACCAGTAGAAAGCTGCTCCTTGAAGCTGTCTCGAAGCAAGCCTTCTCTTCTGCTCATCATTGAGCCCTAAATCTGCAAAGATCCTCTCATAATGCAGCAACTAGTTCTCCACTTCAATAGCGTATTTAGTTCCGACAAATGGCTTTCCTCCCAACCTAGCATATTCTCTACTCAAAATAGCATAGTTGTTGACTACCGGAGCTTCCTGAACCCCTACTCCCGCATTTCCTCCAACCACTCCAGCATCAACACCCTCTTGCACCATGTTGACAAAGAGCTGATACATAGCTCCCATGTCAACTTGCGGGATTCCAGCACCAACATTTCCCGCTTGTGCCTGACCTTGGTTCCTTCTCGTATTTGGTTTGGCATTACTATTTGTTGTGGTGCTTCACCCAAGATTAACTCTTCCATTTCTAGTGTCTATATCTGTTTTCAAGCCTCATGAGATATAGAAGAATAACCTAAGAGAGATAGAAGAATATATATACAGCCTATATTTATATATAGCAAATACAAGAACATTACTATACAATTATTCCAAACCCCGATCTTACTCTAATTCCTTAGGATCATGTTTTCAAAAATCATTTTAGTTTAAAGGTTTTCATAAACCTATGCGTTGCTACCAAGTTGTCACATCCCTTATCTTGAGGCTTAAAGCTAAGCGTTAAAGATGCTGCAGTCATCTATATTATTAACTTCCAACGACAAAATACGGTTATGTTAATGGTATCCATAATATCAAAAGCACTTGAATATGAAACAAAATCATAGATTTTAAAAAACAACAACATTTTTTATTACATTTCATAAAACATGTTTCATATCTAGATTACATAAGCGCATAACGTTTCCCAGGTTCAGATTAAATATAATTATTACATAAATATGCCAAGAGCGACATATGAATATGCCTCCTTGGTTGACCAGAGTACTATATAGTCATAACTGACATAATACAAAACAACGGAATAAAAACAAACAAAATAGCAACTCCTAAGTATTTATCCGTCAGCCACCTGCTCACCTCTGGAAGCTTTATTCGCCAACCTACTAAAAACCTGAAAATCTTCTACCCTCAGCCTACTCAAATCGATTTTGAGCACCCGAAAGTTCAAGGGGAAAAACATAAACTTTGAGTTAGACAATAAGCCTGGTGTGAATAATATTATACATCTCGGTTATTTTATATTAAGTGAGACCACACCCCTTCGAGGAATGGATTTCCCCTCACTAATATCCTTTTAAAACATATCTTTTGCAAATCATAATCCTGCAACCAAAACTGGTTAAAACAATAAAGCATTATCATGTATACATGAAGTCAGGTAGCAAATGGACTATCTGTCCGAGCACTATAGTTTTTATTTGGCTAACTACTAACCTTTGGCTGATTCGGGCCTACTAGACAATGTAAACAAATAATCTAACATCTGTTAGATACTCTTTGTGGACGGTCTATCCCTAACTTACTTTCTGCCAGGGTCAACTAATCCTAATTATTTTATGAGCTCACCAATAACTTATCTCTCCTCAATAGATTCTTTTCTGTGTGTAACATCATTTTAGTCTTACCCGTGACAAAGTCCTACACATTGGAATTTTGGGCTTATATTAGCTTAGGGCTACTAGCTAAAGTATAGGGCGCGACCCCATACCAGTCTCATCTGGTATTCTAATATTTGAGTCGTTATACTTAAGGTAATCTTCTCTTAAAATTTTCCTTGAAAACATTTTCTTCTCAAATTGATTTAAACATTTAAATCATACTTTAAACAAGGAAAATATACTCTATTCTTTACTCAAATCACTTTGCCATGTTATATATTGTTTACACAAATCTTTGTTGATGAAAACATTTAAACCTTTGAAAGCACCCTTTCGAATCTAGTGAAAGTATTCTTTTGAAACCAAGTAAACCACTTTGATTTATAACCTTAGGCCGAAGGCCAAAACAAACCCTTTTGAAACCATTCATAATTATCCTTTCAAAACCATTGAAAAACATCACCTTCAAAAGCTTTAAAACCTTAGACGCCCTTCTTTTAAAACTCTTTAAACCTGCATTTCGAAAACATTGGAAACCTTCCTTTTAAACCTTTCGAAAACAATGGCGAACCACCCCTTCGAAACCTTCATTTAAACCTTTCAAAAGCATCAAAACCTTTACAAATATCAAACCTTTAGAAAGCATCAAAATCTTTACAAATATCAAAACTTTCGAAAGCATTTGGGTTCAAGTAAAACATGTAGAAACCTTTTAAAACCATTAAAAATCTTTCCTTTCAAAACCTTTGGGTTCTACCTTCAACAGAACAAAAGGGTCATAAAACATCTAAGTCGAAAGCACTCTTTTGAAAGCACTTCCTAAGTAAAGAAGTGATGGTGTTGAAACCAACCCTTCTGAAAGCATTAGAGAAGCGACTAAGTTTAAAAAACAAAGTTACCCTTTCAAAACCATTTGCTTTGAAAGGCAGAAAGCGGCAGCTAGGGGTTTCGACCCCTTCGAAAGCATTTACTTAAAACAAAAGGCCCAACCCATTTCGAAACCATTCCTTTAAAACCTTTGACCCAGTCGAAAGCCAATCAAGTCGAAAGCATTCCCTTCGAAAGCAAAGCAGGTGCATCTTCATTTAAAAGCAAAATAACCTTTCGACCCCATCGGAACCACTTGTTTCGACCCAGTACCTTTCGCCTAAGTGCAATCCACCACGTACCAGGTAGCTGATACCATATGTATTGGTTTTGATCAAGGAGGAAGTGAAGGTACCCAGTCAAAAGCTTAGGTGTCGAAAGTGGCGAAACATACTAAAAGAATGTAAAAACTGAATTTATCTTTAAAAAGTAGTTTTTTTCAACTAACCTGCATTGTTTGTCAAAATATGATTTGCTGCAAATTTTCTTTTCTAAAAGTTCTACCGAGATTTCAGAGTTAAACAATTTAAATCATTTATAAAATACCCCTTCTCCTTTTATAAATATATAAACCATATAAGTCCCATACCTTAAATAAATAATTTTATATATCTATTAAAACACTTACGAATATTCTATAAAATTTCCTATAAATCATTTTTTATATGTTTTCTAACATATTTTAATTTCGAACTCAAAACATATATTGTTTAGCCGTAAATAATTTTAAACCCAAATAACCATTTTCTTCACTGGAAAATTAATATTAAATCCACACTAATTCAGAAAATTATGCAAATTGAAACCCATCTCTTAAACATCATTTCTGATCTAAATCTAAAATCGCAAGGCATTTGGATGTCATTTAGTACGGTTTCACATCAAAACATATCATAAAATCTGTATGAATTAGCATAAATCATCAACAAGCATATATAATCATTTCAACATTTAAAAACATGGCAAAACCTTGCAAATAATTCGGATTCAACTTAAACCGAAAATAAATAGAAACATGAGATGTAGTCATTATTCACCTTAGCTTTGAGATTAAAGAATTGAGATTTGAATAGATTTGAGTTGATTAATCTTCATCCTTTTGCTTATCTTTCTCTTGTTCCTTCTAATGGTTGTTGGCCTTTATTTTTAATTTTTGCAAATGAAATGAATGTGTAGAATGAATGCAGGAGGGTTAAGGGTATTAGAATAGGACTTATTCCTATTTTACCCCTTATCTATTTGCCTAACTTATTTCATTTTAACTCATATTAGTTCATTTGTTTAACATGGCATGGCTACCCCTTATTAATCACAAATCTCAATCACCTAATCATTACATTATTTTATTTAATTTAGCTAATTATATGTTCTAAATAATGTTACTCAAAATAGGGTTGTTACATATACTTACCAAATATAGAGCGTGGATACATTGAATGCTAATAGACCGACGATCATCACTTCTTTCAACGAGTAGTCAAGGGCGTATGAGCTTCTTAGGATTTCCAGATTGGTTAGTCACACATTCTTCAGTAATATATTGTTATAATTAATCAACTCTTTTCTTTTGTAAGCATGTTTGTATATATTTAAACGTGCTGCTTTCACCATCACCCTAATGACAGTTGCATTTTTCAATATCTGGATGTGTGCTTTAATATGTTTAGATTGTAGGTGAGCTATCCATGTTTTGAAATTAGATGTTTGTACGGCATGTACAAAACTTTCTTACCAAATATGTAATTAACGTGTTATTTAAATTAATGGGCGAGTAACAAATATTATGTGTTATTACCGTCACATAATTGATCGGTAGTTTAAACTATTCCTTAAGTTAACATAAGAATTGATCCTTGATTATTTAGTACCAGCATATACAGTGATGTACAACGTACACTGGAGTAAAAGTTGGTGCCCATCAACAAGATTATATTCAAACGATTGAAGAATTTGATACAGCTTGAACTATTCCAGAGTTGATATTGTTACTATACATTCGCATTACTATTTTATATGTTTTTCTGTTATGGTAGCTTTAAATTAAACATTTTTAGGCATTAATGTTTAGGATAAGAAATACGCTGTACCATCAAAATGTTATATGAGAGAAAAAGAAAGTGGAAAATAGGCTGTAGGACAAACAATTCATTTTTTTGGGCTAAAAAACGCGCGTACAAATTTTTGGGCCGAAGTCCAAACATCTTTATTTTATTTGTCGAGCAAACTTTATTTCTTCCTCTTTACTTTCTTCTCATTTTCCCTCGTTTTTTCTCTTTCAAATCATGATGCAAATTATAATTCTGAGATATCGTTGAGTAACCAGTACCGATTTGGATTTCTTGTCTTTTTTTATTCTTTTGTTCTCACTGTATAACAACAAAGGTAAATTTAACCTAATTTTTCGATGTCGATTTGAATTTTGTGCTTGATCTGGCTACTTTTCTTTTCTTTTCTTACTATTTTACTGCCGTTTTGAAATTCTTAAAGTATTTGCATGTAATATGTCTGATCTGGGTACAAGATTGGGAGGCGAAATCGGGTATGATTTCATTATGCTTGATGCTATGTTCATTTAGCATTTTCAAACTGTTTGAAGCTATAACAATATTTTATATGCATTTTTACCATTTTCTGTTGTTGTCTCGTGCAGAGTGTATTTTATGCCTAACACCATTTATATTTAACTGCATATGTATTCTTTTACATTTTAGTTAGCTTTTGCCTTTTTAATTCACTCTTTTTTTTCTTTGGCAGGAATGTTGATGATAGTATTCTTGTATTGTTTTTACTTGATGAAAACGGCTACTCTATTCGACTTGACATGACTTGTTCTTTGATTGGTGTTAAAAATAGTATATGTGAACATTGTCCACATCTTACCCCTTGTTCTATTGGTATATCCTATAGTTTGGAAAATAAGGTTATCACAGTTGATACTGATTCGGATTTGCATACCATACTATGCTTTCAAATATACAGGAAAAGTTCTTATTTTGTTTTTAGTGTTAAGTCAAGCATTTGTGCACTGGAGTTCAATTTGGGTAATAGTTTATTAATTACTTCTGATCATCAGAGCTGTTCAGTTTCTAGTGGTTGTTTGAATATTAAATCTTGTGGTGAGTCAAGTTCTTATTTGAAGGATATTATGAAGAAAGGATCTCAGTTAAATCTTGTGGACTTTATTGGCTATAGTTTCAATGGTGCTGAAGATTTTAGAGAATTTCTTATGGCTTATCAAATAAAAGAAGGGCGTGAATTGATTTTTGTTAAGAATTGTCCAGAAAGAATATCTATTATTTGTTCATGGTTTAAAGAAGGTTGTAAGTTCACCATGTATGCTTCTTCAGATCCTGGACATCTTATTCGTTTTTTTATTAGGACTTATAGGTTTGAACATTCATGTGGTGCTGGGTTAAGAGATGTTAAGAAAGTTCATATAACTAGTAAATTTGTAAAATCTCTAATTATTGATCAAATTAGAGATTTCCCGATGAAGAAACCGAAAGACATTATTAATGATTTCAGAAGAGAATTTAATTTCACTCCTTCTTATTATTATGCATACACCGGGAAACAATTGACGTTGAAGGAAATTTATGGAGATGATGCAATGTCGTATAATGATTTGAATTGGTATCTAGAGGCTATAAAAAAACTAATCCGGGAAGTTATGTTGCTTTGGATGTGGATTCGTCAACTAATCAATTTGAAAGAATTTGCATTGGGTTTAGTGCTTGTTTACTTAGATTTAGGCATTGTCGTCCCATGATATTTTTAGATGCGGCATTTTTGAAGGGCCGACAAGGTGTTTTATTAGTTGCTACAGCAAAAAATGGCAATCAAGGTTTGACTTTTGATTTTTGTTCTGTTTTTTTCCCATGTGTTATTTAGTATATTGTTTTAGTTATGTAGTATGGTAACATTTGGTGGATTTTGATATATCTTAGCATTCCATTGTCATTTTAACAATTATATGTTGACTGTATTATTACTCTATATGAAATTATAATATTACATGAATTTAACAATTGATATTGTATTATATGTCATAGTGCTAGTATTTTTTAGCATTTATTATTCTGTATATTATATGACTCTACTATCAAACACATAATGCTATATTAATTTAGGATTAATCATATATATTATTTTTCACTCCTGCATTCATGTAAATATCTGAAATTTTATGCTGTGAAAGTAATATACTTTACTAATAGTAGTATACTATTTTCTTGTATTAGCATTTGAAAAAAACTACTCTTTTAAGGTTTCTTTCCGCTTGCTATGGGAGTAGTTTCACATGAGAATGAGTCAAATTGGTCTTGGTTTTTGGAGCATTTAAAAAAGAAGCTTAATGAGGATCGCGAATTGGTTTTCATATCTGATCGCCAGTGGGGTTTGCTGTTAGGTGTTCCAAAAGTGTTTCCATCTTCTTTTCATAGCTATTGCACATTTCATATGGAGCAAAACATTGGTTCAGTAGATAAAGCTTGCAAGGGCGATACTTCTATTGTTGATTTGTTTAAACTTTTGACTCGAGCTTCAAATCCATATGATTTTGATCGCTATATGTTAAAGTTTACAGAAATTGGTGGTGTTGCTGCAATTAACTTTTTAAATGATAAACCTTTTGAACATTGGATTGATTTGTTTTTTCAAGGCAAGAGGTATGGAGAATATTCATCTAATGTGGCTGAAAGCTTTAACTCTTGGATTGTGGATGATAGATTTATGCCTATTACAACTTGTCTAGATGGAATCCGGGTTAAAATAATGGAACAAATGGTGAAGAGGAGAGAGGACTGTCATCGCTGGACTACTACTTTATGTCCGGTTATGGAGCAACCGTTGTCACAATTAGTTAATGAAGGTTTTGGAAGGGATACATATAGGTCTTCGGAAAATGTTTTTGAAGTTAGATCTCCAATATCACATCATGTTGATCTTGAAAAAAGATTGTGTAATTGTAATCAGTGGAAAGTTACCGGTTTTCCATGTGCACATGCCATCAAGTGTATGAATAAATCAAGGCAGTCAGTATATGACTATGTGGATTATTATTTTACAGATGATGCTTTTAGATCGAGTTATGCGTATGCTATTAATCCAATTCCTAATGTTGGTAAGCCAATTGTTAGCGGAGATGAAGTCACAATTAAACCGCCTAAAGAAATTCGAGGTGCTGGAAGACCTTCTACTAAAAGACATGGCGGTTTTTCATATTTTTAGAGTAAGCGGAATAAATGTAGTAATTGCAATCAAGTTGGACATAACAAGAGGAATTGTCAAGCTTCAATGAAGATTTAAATTTGAATTTTATTTTTTTCTTTTATTTCTGTCATTTTATTCATTGTATTTCTTTACTGTTTACTTATTTGGTATAGTCATACTTTTTTTTATTTCTGATACTAGTACATGTGCTGTGATGATTGATTGTTTTAATAAGAAGTTTACTTTTTTGGTGGATTTTTTGTGATTTTTATTTGTCTATGGGGCATATTATTTTCATTTGTATATTATCTTTTTTTTACTGTAATATTGTATTATGAGGAAAAAATATTGTTATGTTAGTATCAGATGTTTTCTGTCAATTCATTAGAATAATGCTATTTGTATTTAGCTTTTTTTATTTAGTATAGACTAGAAAGGTTGGCAAATTTGGTTATCAGTTATATATTAATAAACATAGTGATGCTGCTTCAGGTAAAATTACAGCAATAGATTTCAATAAAGTGTTGTTGTGAGCATTGACATTCAGGTCAAATAAATGAGTGTTCTTCTTTGTCCGTGTTGGAAGCTGATGTATTGATGTTGTTTATCTTCTGTCGTTTTCTTTCTGTCTATTTTCTTTCTTCTAATTCAATGTTCATAATTTACAGAGGTTCTTCCTTTGAATTTAACATCAAGTTACTAAGAGAAAATAGTGAGTCCTCAATTTTTGTTTACAAGATGTAATCAAAATCATGTACAGTCAATCAAAAAACTGGCACGAAATAAATTTGTGGCATGTCATAGCATAGCATGGAATGCAAATTCACAGTGTTGAAATAAAGGGATAGTAATATACAGATGATTATCATCAATTTTAACTTCCCTATAAGAGAGGCAAGGAAAGAAAATAAATCATTCTGATAAATAGGACAACTACTAGATCTGCATATACCACATGCTCAGGTCCTAAATCTTATTTATTCTACTTGGTTGTAGTTCTTCAGATTATTGATTAGCTGTTATTCCTTGAACACTTGAAAGAATTAGCTATGCTGTTTTCTTATAGACGTGGTATAATTCAAGTAGAAAAAATTGATTGCAAATTCAATATAGCATTTTCCAACATTGATGTTAATTCATTATAGCATTTCAATGCAGTTTTTTTTGTCCAAAATCATTATGTACAGAAATATTTCAAAGCAGTTCTACAGTTAGCAATTATGATATACAAGCACAGCAAGCATAAAATTTTCAGAGAAAAATAGAGATTAAGTAATTACATTTTTATCAATTAGCAATACAACAAGACATCTGTAGCAAAAGAATCAAACCTTTAAGAGAACATACGTATAACAAATTACAGCTGTGCAAGTAGTAACACTATTCCACTTGAATTTGAAGTTCAGTAAAATATAAGTATCAATTCAACTATAGTTAGCACTTCATCTTCATTTCAGCCAATTCATATTTAACTATAATCAGTATTTCAACTTAAATTGAGGTAATTCAAATTTAACTACAATTATCACTTCTTCAAATTTTCCAAGTCTTCAACTTTTCTTTTTACTTTAGTTCTTTTTCTTCACTGCTTTTTCAGCTTCTTCAGGAGTTGCATTTGTAAAGAAAGTCATGACGTTCCAACTTCTATGTGGACCATTTAGTATGTTATACACCATTTCAGATCACATGAGGTTGATATCTTTTTTGGTGTATTCGGTGGGGAGGTTTGAGTCTTTGTCCAAATGTTGAATGAATTTCATGACATATAGAGCACAGTCATTCCTGTTGATTTAAAAAAGAAAAAAAACACAAAAAATTGTTTGTTAACTAGTTATCAATTTATGCTAACAATTTTATCATTACAGACAGACTAAAAATATTTGTACATGGTAAGTATTTAATAATTGTGATCTGTTAAATGAATTGTACATCAGCTTGAGTAACATAGGCTGAATACATAAGGACTTATATGGTATGTATTATGGAGCTTCAGATTAATAGAGTAAAAGAGCAGTGGTATAAAAGATGTAATGCTACAACCATTTAGTATTTCTCTTAACATATAAAATTAGGCTTCATATATGAATGTATGAAGAATTTTTTTAGATCAATGGACTAAAAGGGCAGTGGTGTAATGTTATAATGATATGGTCATTTAGCATTTAGAAAAAAATATACAGTAAAATATATTATACATTTTTACTGCTATTATCATTAAGTATTTTGTTAACACTATGTGTATCAATAAACATACATTTCGTACTACATAATCATATTGTAACCTGTCACTTTTTTCAGTTTATTGAACACTGCAACATTGCAATGCTATGATTATTTAGCATTTACATGAAAATAAACCCTGTAATACATTATACCTTTTTACTGCTATTACCATTTAGCACTTTTTTTAACATACAGTGTACCTCGTCTTTTTTTTCTTTTTTTTATGTATTGATCATTATGGCATTGCAATTTTTAATATAATACATGTGCAGTTTACTTGAAGAAGATTAAAAACTTAATAATGCTTATGAGGAAAGGTCTTGCTGTGGACACCGTGGTTGCTTTATCGTCTTCATACCAACTTCCTTATTTAAGATTTTGTTCTCTCTCCAGTTTTCTTGTAATATTTTTTCCACCTTTTTTCTCTATTACAAAAAATAAAAAAGTAGAGTTAGATTTTTTTCATTTTTTTTGTTATAAAATATGGTCTTACAAGTAGCTGAGCTTGTTTGTAATGTTGATTTGATGCCGCTGTTGATCTTCTGGGCCTTACAGAATCATAATGGCACCATTGCATTTGATTGTAATCCAAGGTTAGCAATGTCCAATGATTGATGTAATGCAAGAGGAAAAATATCATCTTTGTAAATGAATCCATGACTATATTTTGTACCATAGGGTACACCAATGATCGGACTACATTTTCAGTGTCTGTTTGCAATGCATGGTGGAAATGAAAATTGAATATTAGTTTGTTTTTCTATTATATTAAATTTCAAAGCAAAATAAAATTGTTTACCGTCATGATTGTGCTGAAAGTGTAGTTATGTTCATATGTTGGTATATTTTCAACAAACCAATCAATAATCTGCATTAGAAAAAGAATATCGGTTAAGCATATAGTAATAAAGTATTTTGAATTTTTATAAACATTTTATAATAATTATACACTATGAGATACACACACACACACATAGAGACAGTGATAGATATATGCTACAATCTTTTAATAATTTCATAACTGTAACGAAAAATTAGCATTTTGTAAGGTCTATGTTGTGTAATCAATATATTTATAGTCATTCTACATTTTCAGGCTAATATTATACATTTGGTATTAAAAAATTTATTGATACTGTTTTTACTAACAAAAATAAAAACAAAACAAAAAATTATATTAGTAGCGTGTTGTTATAATTCAAATGTCACAATGCTAGTGCTAGTTAGCATTTCCTAATGTCAAAATTTATTGATACTATTAGTATTTTTAAATGTCATACCTATCCATCTGTAAATTCTTCAAATAGCAAAGCTTCTAGCATGGTCTGAACCACTGTTATCCCTCCTTTCTTACCATCATCTTTGTGCCATGCTACCGTGCTATATAATTTGTAAATTTCAAATTATTATAAAATTATAACTCCAATTAAATTATTTAAGTTTTTGCTGGGTATGAACTACTTACTTTGATGTGTCCTCACATGCAAAAAAAGCTCTTATTATATCCTTCTTCTGTGTTTCTAGCATTTGAAAAATGTGGCTTTTTACTATGTTTTTTTGACGATATTGCTTTCTTTGAGGTGAGTAATTATCAACATCGACAAATTCTTCATTCTCATCTTCATCATCCGTGTCAGTTGTTTCTTCATTTTGTTCATTCTCCTTTGCATATTCTCCTTCATAATCTTCACCTTCTTTATTGTCTTCTTCACTGGTTTCTTCTTCATTTTCTCCGCTGTTGTTTTCACTCACCTCATCATTTTCTTTACTGTCTTCTCTTTCATCTTTTTTTTCCATGTCTTCATTTTCTACTTGTTCAGTTTCTTCACTGTGGCCATCTTTTTCTTCTCCTCCTTCATCCTCATTTTTTGTTTATCTTCCTTTTTTCCTTCTTGTTTTTCAATGTCATCTTCACTTTTTACTCTTTTGTTGTGGTACACTATCTCAAACTGATAATGAGGATCTACTTTTGCCTTTCTTTTTTTTGATTTTAGTCTTTTAATCATTGAAGGAGGTGATATATTTTTCAATCGCTGACTTCTTTTTTCATTATTATCATCTTGTTTATCTTCTTCTTTGTTTTCTTCTTGATGTACTTCAAAATCTTATGTGTTCAACAGCTTGAACGATGGAGGGATAATACTTTCAAAAGCTTCCTTTAGTTTTCTTTTTTGTTCCTCTTTCTCAAATTGTTGAAGTTTTGATTTCAACAATTCCATTTCTTTCTCCACTACAGTTAACTCTTTTTCCCTCTGTTTTCTTACTTCTTTTTCCTTCTCCAGATCTCTTTTCGTTTGATCCAAATCATTTTCCAACTATTTAATGTGGTAGCTTTGTGTTTGAATTTGTTTTTCTTTGTCACTCAATTCTAATTCTTCTTCAGCATCTGTTTCATTTTTTTGTTGTTTTGTTTCTATAATTGCCAATTGCAATTTGGAAGAATCAAGCAGTAGCCTTTCTTTGACTGTTGTATTTTTTTAGTCCAATTGAGATATGTATTCAATGAGCATCATAGATTTTATTAATGCTAAAATTATGTAGCATTTTCTACTAATGAATTTGTTTCAGTAACATGTATTATGTTATAATGCTATCATCATCTAGCATTTTTTTCCATTTATACTAGTTCACCAAAAAAATTGCTAACACCATATAGCATTTTTTTTATAATTTTATTTTTATCTAGCATTTTTTTCCTGTTTATATGTAAAAAATAAGTAACAGTCAATATTAGATGTATATACCTTTTTGCTTTCCACATTCTTTAAATAGTCTTTTGAGACTATGTTTTTCATCCCATTCAGTGACCATTCAGCAAATCTTGCTAAGTCCTTCGACCATTCCTTCCTTGGCTTCATCATGTCCACGTGTTCACATAAAAAATACTAATATATAAAAAACAAAAATGTTATTTCACAATTTATTATAATATAGTAGAATGTAAAATTATTTTCTTACCAATGGTATCATCGAGCAACCTGACATATTCCTTGGTTTATGCTTGAAAAAATTTAATGCTTTAATCAAAGAATAGTGAATGCTTAAAGGCCATGAAACTTGATTCATTTTTTTCAAATCAATTGCATATTTGAGATATCCCCAACTTAACATTCTTTGATTGTCAGGGAAAAAAATGTAATGAAAGAAAGAATGATGATAAATTTTGGTAAATTGTTTTCTTCTTCTTGAATTTCTTTGTCTAATTCTTTCTTTATCTTTTGAATAATAATATCTCTTGTTATATGGTCAATTATGCCAAAGTTTCTTAAAACAAATTCTTGGCAGTTGTCAAGGGTGCTTTGAAAAGAAACTTTAGGAAGTGGAAAAATGTTTTTTCCTTGCATTGGTAAACCAAAAATTAAAGAAATGTCTGCTGTTGTTATCTGTAATTTTTTTCCTCCTACAATAAAACACTCTTCTTCAACACAATAAGAGTCTATTAAATCATCTAAATTTTGTGAACATTTTCTAATGTTTTTGCTTCCTATATCACCTTCAAAGAAAGCATTAAAAAAGTTGTAGAAAGGTGTTTGTTTTAAAAAATTCAACTGATTTTCAGTAAAACCTTTTCTTTTTTTAATTTTTTCAAGCATTTTAACCAAGGCGGATAAGCTACACCTATACTGCATGGTTTCCTTATCTGCATTTTTTCTTTTAGGTGTTTTACTGTCCTTTGCTTGCAGTGAAGATTTTGTACTCTACAAAATACAAATAATGAAACAGTGTTAGCTATATTTATGCAAAATTATTTTGTAGACTTGCACAGTAAATAAATGATGATGGTATAATAAGCAAGTATTTAACATCAATAAGCAATACATAAACCATGATGCTACAGTGATTTAGCATTTCTTGTAACATTAGAATATGTTTACCAAAGTAGATTAAGATGATAACTAGTCTTAGCATTTTTAGTAGATGCTAGTTTTTTTAGCATTTTTGGAAATGATTATAATTTATGCAATACCTAACCTTTAATGCTGCAGTGGATTTAGCATTTATTGTAACAGTGGATTCTGTTTCCAAATTAAATTAAGATGATAGATAGTTTTAGCATTTTTACTAGATGCTAATTTATTTAGCATAATTAGAAATGATTTTAATTCATAAAATAGCTAAATCATAATGCTACAATGTTTTAGCATATTTTGTAATACTGGATTTTGTTTCCAAATTAAATTAAAATGATAACCAGTCTTAGCATTTTTCCTAAATGCTAATTTCTTTAGCATTATTGGATATGGTTGTAACTAGTCTTAGCATTTTTTTTAATGGATGCTAATTTTATTAGCAATGCTAGAGTTATTTAGCATTTCTACACCATTAGAATATGTTACCCAATCGAATTAATATAATAACTAGTCTTAGCATTTTTACCAGATGCTAATTTATTTAGCATAATTAAAAATGATTTTAATTTATAAAATAGCTAAATCATAATGCTACAATGTTTTAGCATATTTTGGTAACAACGGATTTTGTTTCCAAATTAAATTAAGATGATAAATAGTCTTAGCATTTTTCCTAAATGCTAATTTCTTTAGCATTATTGGATATGATTGTAACTAGTCTTAGTATTTTTTTTAATGGATGCTAATTTTTATTGGAAATGCTAGAGTTATTTAGCATTTCTGCACCGTTAGAATATGTTTACCCAATTGAATTAATACGATACTAGTCTTAGCATTTTTATTAAATCAATGAGTAAAATCTGATAAATTAGTCCAATGCAACTAATAGAAAACAAAACTGGTTTAAAGTGATGAAAGATAACAACAATAACTTTGACTGATCTGATTTGGTTGCTAAAATACACTGATTTCAGTAATCTGAATTCAGATCAAATGAGTCATAACAAACTTCAATAGTAACATAATCGTTGTTGCTGAAGCCAGAAAACAATGATAAAACCACAACACAAAATCACAACAGATTTTGACAAAATCATTCAGTAACTTTACAGATTTCGACAATAAAGATAAAACCACAGCACCAAACGTTCGCTAGACAAAAAGGATGAAAAATAATATAGCTTTTCTTATAAAATAATTCTAAATCGGCAATATATACAGAATAATTCAGTATTATACCTGTTTTTGCATTTTCTTCTCCATTTCTCTAGTCTTCTTAGCCTTTGATGCTGCTAAAGATAATTTTGACGATACAATTTGGGATTTTGATTTTAGTGAAGAATAGGAGACTGATTGTTGGTCGATGGAGAAGATTTTGATCTAGTTTCCATTAGAATGTACGAACGATTTAAATGAGTTTGTTGATTTGTCGTTTTGAATGTGTTTGTCGACATGAATTTGTTCTGGATGAAGAATTTGAAATGATTTCAGATGAAAACAACTGCAAAACCCTGATTTGGTAAAACCCTAGAGACGAAAACAATGTCACGTGGTTAGTTTGAAAAGGCGGGTCCTTCGGCCCAAATAATTAAACTCGTGGTCTGGTAACAATTTTTTTTTAATAAGTTTGTCCTTTTAACTAACTTCCTCAAAAAGAAATGTATAGCAAATAATTATCCATCCATAAATTTTGCTGACTATAATTAGCATTGTTCTTCAGCCTAATATTTTACAAAGTTTGTCCTTCAGTCTAAAAATGAAACTTATTATTCTTCAAGCTAATTTTTTTTTTCAAAGTTTTTGCTTGTGTCTATTTTCCACATTTTGCAATATATATTGAAAACTATTGTAATAGTTCCCGTATTCGTAATCTGGTTAACACTTGGCTTGATAGCCTAAGTAATGCATGAAAAATACATGTGTCCTCACACAGCTTAATCGTGTACTGAATCGTAAAATTTGTTCAAATAAATTATCAATACCGAATATTTACACATATCAATTTTTTATCCTCTGCAAGTTCAGTTGCTCATCAAATTTTAATAACTAGGAACAAAATGAGAAAACATGAACAAATACGATAAATGGTGATCACAAGTGCGTTGCTACCCACCCCTACCATAATCAATAGGTAGTACAATCAAGTAGAAAAGGCACTACTGCTTAATAGCATTTCAATCAATCTCAACCATTAAAAGCACAGTTTCTATATATAATGCATGAATTCAAAATAAATTTTGCTTTACAAATTACACCCATCAATTGATAAAAGTACGAACTAAATGTTCATATTGCACTTTAGCATCCCTATATGCGAAGCACGGGTTACAACCTAGTTTCCTTTCGAACCACCAACATTTGGCTTTGATATTCTCTTTAAAGAAATCTATGAAGGCCCACCATAAAATAGAATAGTATTTCTTCCTCAACTAATAATAAGAAAAGCTTTTTTTTACAATTAAATCATATAAAGCAGTGAATCTCAACTATTTGTTTATGTTTGGAAAATAGAATTATGAGTTTTCTTCTCAAATGCATGCATGTTTTACTGCACCCATACAACTTTTCGAGTATTAGTATTATTTTCTACATAGAAACAAAATATGGGAATAAATTTAGGGTTTTACCTTTGGCAGGCTACCACCATATCAATATAAATCATGTCTTGGACTTGTACTTTAAAGAGTGCCCCTTTTACAGTCAAACAATCATATATAATACACATCCTTACAAACAACAAAGAAGTATATATGTTAGGGACTATAATTGAATTTTAAACCATTCCAATTTTCATTTTTATATAAAAATAGAAAGATATAAATCAAAACAAAAGACAAGAAGTTTGACATAAATGTAAACAAATTAAACTGTTTTTTACCAAGTAGCAAAACTTATAGTATGCATTTGATAAAAACAATGAAAATATAAGAGACGAAAATATCATTAATGGCCATTGCAATTTGGAAGGACCATGAATCGATTTGATACTTAACTCCTCCCTGATTTACTGTTATCAAATTAAACACAAATTTGTCTTCTTAGAATTTAATCTGAAAGCACAACGCAAATCAAAGAGATGATTCAAAACATCAAATGAAATTTTCTAAACTGAATTCTATTCCAAATATTCAACTATAAAGATTTTATTTTTCAAATATGTGAATTCGATTACATATGAGTAGCTATGCCAAGATTTTATATTATGGGTATTAGCTTATAACAAACATTATATATGATAACATAATGAGCTCTAAGCATATCAAGTTTCATGTAAATAAAGCTAATGATAAAAATAGTTGTTAATAATTATATTGTAATTTTGTCAGGTACATATCAGTAATATCATTCATCAGAATTAACGTAACATGTATCACCCATTGGCTTGGTGAACTACGCCATGAAAACAAAACACTGAACATAAATGTATACGACTTTCTATAAGAGTGCTATCAACATCAATATTAGCTTTGAACCAAACATCAACGAATGATGAAGACCCTTCGAAGGAGCATCGTTAGCGCTAAAGTCAATATATGTACCTACTATTAGGATTTTTGTTGCTCAAAACCTAACAAAGGATAATTTTTTTATGGAAGCCTATCCCAGAATCTTATATCTCCCAAGCACAAAATAGATAATATTGGATGAAAATAATAATATTTGAAGATAAACAACGGTGACGATAGTTCTAAACACAAAGAAATCAAGAGAACCAACATACAAGATTCCACCCAACAACTATTTATATTGATTCTCAAAAAATAATTGTTTACGATTAATCATCCAAATAAAAGTAAATAAAACAAAAATAGAACTAATAACCTAATGGAGAACAGAGTCTTGATCTCTATGCCAATGGATTCTTAATATTTGAAGAAGAACAAAGATGAAATAAGAGAGAAACACGAAATACTTTTCTACACCGTTTCACTCTCTCTTCTAGGCTCTATTTATAACAATCAATTACTTAATGCCCATGTTAATATTATATGGCAAAAAATAAAGACTAAATCTATTAGCACACCTGATATTGTCTTTCCCACCCTACTACTTCAATAAAAAAGAGACGCTCCACATTTTTCTGTTCCCACCCCGTATTGTTCCAAAACTACCCCACTTCTACAAACCCTACTTTTCTCTTCCTTATCTCTTCCTTTTTACACTTCAGTAAATCTAAAATCAAAACCAAACCCCTCTCTCTCCCTTCTTCTCACTTCACTAAAAACCAATTGAAATCCGAAATAAAAATCAAATGGAGGCTGAGATTAGATTCAAATTATTCAACGTAGCAGTCGACCTTTCTATGATCATTTATACATGGTAGAGATCGGTATATTTTTCATTTACTATCCTTTTGAAATGCTAATATATTTTCAATTCATATTGCGGAGCTGTGAAGAACTTAATGATGTGCTTAGTGAAGGAATAACCTTGGCTTTATCGCAACCAGAGACTTCACGTTTCACTGATCTTAATAGAATCTGCAAAGCCCTAAGCAAAGCTAAAAAGATTCGTGCTCGTTTTGTTAAAAAGGATGATTAGTTTGAACAAGTGGTTTTAAGTTAATGTATTTGTTGTTGTTTTAGTATTTTGGTTTTGAAACTTCATGTATTACTTTGGAACATATATGTATGAAATTACCATGTTTCATTGTTTATTTGCAAGTAATTTGTGTTTGTTTCAGATTTTTTAGTTGCAAGTTGGTTTCAATTCTGTTAGCAATTATGTTGATAGTATTTGCAAGTATATTTATGTTAAGTTTAGTTAGTAATTCTGTTGATTGTGTTGAGTTCATTTCATCACATTGTGTTGAGTTTACTTGTAGTAGTTAGCAAAGCTTCAAGTTTGAGTATGTGTTACAGGTTCTATTGCTCATTTCATTATTACGATAGCAATGCAAGGTCAGCATGTGAATATATCATAAACCATGTCCACTATGAATGAGAACACATTAAGTACGATGTCAAACTATAGTGTGGCATACACTTGAGGAAACGTTGTAATGTGACATGGATAATTGTTTCCCTCGTCAGATTATAGTTGTGAATGGGGACAACTCTTGGTATGCTACAACCATGAAACCAACGACGTTATTTGTCATTCCTCGTTCCTAACTAGCAAGGGTTTTAGTGACGATCACGTTCAAGCTCTATGTTGTTGCTATATTTTCCTCATCCTACTCAAGCTATGATCATTGGAAAACTCTCGAGATTGCACAACCCTCAGTACGACAAGGTTATATTATGAAAAGACAGTTCATAACAGTCTAAATAATTAAGGGGTAAACTAGTCTAATTTTAAAATTTATTGGGGTGGGAAATGCAATAAAAGGTATGCTAATATAATTAGCCAAAAATAAATTAATCAGCCAATTAGAGAGAGAAATAAACATAACCAAATATGGCCATTAATTAGGAGAAATAAAATTTTCTCTTTCTTTCTTTTGCATATTTATTTCTTTCTAAATGTGATTTTGTATCACCAAAATTTAATACTACACATTGATGCCAAATCACATATCTCTAATATATCCTCGATCTCCACCTTCAACCACCTAATCGTCTCTTCAAAGCAAAAAAATAAGAAATTGACCCCATCAAACAAAATCCAAAATTTTACCATCTTTAGATCAATCATTACCCTCTTCTTCTCAGTCATATAAAATCACAAACTGCTACCACCACCTACAAATAATACATCCTCCACCACGAGATACATAATGTAACGAGTCAAATTTTGCCTGCTCGAAAATCGACATCCATACTTTACATCATACTCGAATGCCACAGATTCGACCGTTCAAATCCGAGTCGCCGGAGCTTATAACAACATTAAGTAAATAACATAGCGGAAGAAAAAGAATAATACATTGATATACAACTTTGATACAATATCTGATACAACAGAATGATAAAATGAATATCAATATACATCAGAGATATGATACAAGAAATAGCAGCGGAAAGAAAATGATAACATCAGCAGCGGATAATCTCCATCTTCAAAGCACGAATCCAGAAATAGCTCGAACTCCCAATAACGATACACCAAGATAAGCAAGTGCAGTCCATATCCAAAGACTGAACTAGCTCCAGAAAATCTACAAATCTGAATATCTGAAAACCTAACTCTAGACTGCTCGTGTAGAAAAATTTTGAGCATCCAGAGTTTAGGAAAGAAACAATAAACTCCGGATCAGTCATGGGACTGGTGTGAGCAACAAAAATAGTTTATCTTTAAAAACAAATAGCTGAGAATTTTAAAGTCAATTCGCAATGCTTTTGGAAAATGAAACTACCATAAGACCTCCCGCCACACACACAATGCAAACGCAGAATTGGAGGAGATTTCTTCTTATGATAGTCAAAGATGCTTACTACGCAAAATCAAATCATTTTTGATATTATTATTAGTGCATAGTGTAGAAAACTTTTCGAAAGTAGAATATAAATCTTAGCCAGCATAGACATTCCGAACTATGCCTACTATAGCTACCATCTAAACAGTGGTGACCACCATAAGTAAATGGCAGGTTCTACAACTAATACCGTACAAAGTTCGTATTTGGAAGATGGATTTCCAACAAATGGCCAGGCTAAGGAACTTCCTATTCCACGAAAGAAACGCCTCTGGCTGGACGCTCCGAGAACCAAACCGTTCTCTGCCAAACAAGGCCGGCTACCCCCTTTCCCAAGGGATATAAAAAAACCTCAGATATGCCACCCCCGGTCCTTTGGGACCTTTAAACGAGGCGCCTCGAAACCAACATCACACGTAATAAATAAAGTGTGTCCACATGAGTAAGTATCTGGGCTTCATACCATGATACTACCCTTTTCCAGAAGGAATGGTCATACCCTAGGGAAGCTACCCCTGAAACCTTGCCGCACAATTCCTGTTTCGACCATTACCGGGTTGTGAGGTTCGACGAAGTCTCGTCCACAAAGCTATGCTTTTTCAAAAAGCCACGCTTTGGGTCAACAGATGATCAACCTATGATCACAAAGATAAATGATCAAACAAATGATCATATCACAAATGATCAAACACTGATCATCACACAACAACACTCAGCATGTCACATTACCAAATTGGGAATATATCGCTGATAAATTTCAACTACATAACCTCTGAGCTCATACGTCTCAGAGAAGGGTGTTAAGCTAAGAGAATAAATTCTCCGCCACCAAACAGAAATGTATTTGAAAGAAATCGGCTTTATATCTCAAAGTGTAATGTCAGACATACAATCCATACAAGTCTGTTCCGGGATCGAACAGAACCGAAGGCACTTCTCACGAAGCCCTTGCAATTCCGGATAGTTTCCAATCACGTCCGGACTTCCCGTCACTAAGGGTGATAAAACCTCTATACCGGAGATCAGCCGATGTAGAGTAACTCGACGGTAATCCTTCCGTTTTCAAAAATATCCGGTCTTCAACACCGGTCATCAAATGCCATCCATAACGACTTATCACATATTCGGAATGGGTTATACGACCCAAAGGTCCTTTCCCGGCTAACCCGAATAGTGAGCGAAATATTTAAAACGTATGGATATGGGATTTCAATTAAGTCACAACTTAATAATTCAAAACTTTCTTTCAAATAGTTTAAACAAATTTCCATTTTCAAATCTTTTAAACAAAAAGATTCAATTCATAAAGTTAACCCCATTCACAAAGATTCATTCATATATTTCAAAATAATTTCATTTCAATTGAATTAACTCGTTAAATCTTTAAATCAAGATTTAACTTATTACTTTCAAAACAATTCCATTTCGAATGGTTAAACTCATTTTAAATATTTAAATTAAAGATTTAACTTGTAGCTTTCAAATCGTTTCCATAGCTTGGAAATCATTTTCATTTAAATCTTAAAATTCCTTTTAACATAATTTGGAAGTTCACTTCTTATTTGAAAGCTTTAATCATTTGAAAACAAATAGTTTTCTTTTCAGAAAAATCCAATTTTATTTACACGAGTGAAAACCTTTGAATTTAAATTCAAATTCCCAAATCAATATCTTTAAAATGGTTTAACCCATATATAACTTGTACATCATTTTTAATCCCTAGCTTCGAATTATAGGATTCAATTTCAAACTTGAATTCAAATTTAAATCAAATTATTTAAATTTTCAAAACTCGATTAAGTTATTCAAAATAACTTTTATCTTTGAAATTCTATTTCAAAAGCTTTTCACTTTAAACCCAAATTTCTAATTTCAAAATCAATTGAAATTAAAATTTCAATTTCAAAAACATCAAATTTAAATTATTTGTGACTTAATCGATTTCCACGTGAAATCCATATTGTGTGTGTAACAGTGTGGTCTAGGGGTTTCACATACAATAGTGCAACATCATACAATCATCATAGGTCAAAATACAGAAATATAGTTGATAAGCGATATAAACTATAACGCTCACCTTTATTCACAGATCACAGGTATATATATATCACAGATAAGTAAATTACAGATCACAACATAAATCAGGATATATCACAAAGCATCACATATCAGGGATATCAAACAATTCAACATTCAACAGAATCCAAACATTCATAGGTAACGTCAATTTATATCTGATTATAATTAATTTATACCAGATTAATTACTTATGAATAAACTACAAATCTTGGTTAATTAATCATTAATTAATTATAAACCATTTTAATTAATTAACCTTTAATCATTTATTAATTACCCTTTTAATTATAAATTAATAATTCATCAATCTTTAATTATTCAATAATTAACCTTTAATTATTAAATTCACCATTTAATTAATTATCTTTAATTAATTACTTTAATTAATTATTTCTCAATTAATTATCATTCCTTAATCACCTTCATTAATTAATCAACCTTTAATTAGTAAATTTATCCTTTGGTTAATTATCCTTTAATCATTAAGTAATTATCTTTTAATTATTCATCTTAATTAATAAATTATCTTTTAATCACTTAACTAATTGACTTTTAATTAATTAACCTTAAATTATTATTCTCAATAAATCCCATTTATTAATCAGCCTTAATTTATTCCTTAATTAATTAATCTTTAATTATTAATCAATAAATAAATTAATTAATCTTTAATTACTCAACCTAAATTTAATTAAAAGATAAACCATTATCTTAATTACCATTTACATTTCAAAACCCCTTTATCTTTAAAATTTCTTTACTTAACAAAAATTTAGATTAAATAAATTTTAACACTTCTTAACAAATATTAAGAACAATTTGATATTTATCAAGTAATGTTATAAAAGAAGTTTTAACAAAATTTGTTTAAATTTCAAAAATCCTATTTTTAAAACTTTTGTAAAAACTGGGCTTCTTTCCCACTTCGGGTCATACCCGAATGCTACTCGGGATTAAACCCGAGTCTTCTCTACTTACCATTTTTTCAAAGCTTAAAGTTTAAATTTTTGCAGTTTTTAAAACTGAAGCTTAACGCTATCAAAATACTCGAGCACGAACTCGAGATAAACTCCCAAAATCCCGATCCACGCTTCGAGGAAACTCCCCAGACTCTCGAACAAACACACGAGGGAAATACTTCGTCTTCCCCAAATCAAAAAGAAACACAAATGCACAAAACTTCAAGCGTGCACGTGCACGTGCACCATGGATCAACGAAGCTCTGGCACCGGCGATCGCCGTCGTCAAGTCGCTGGTGATCTCCTCTTACCGTTCCAAACACCCAGTTTTCAAACCCGATCCAAAATCAAAAATCGAAAAATTCGAGCTACTCAACACAAACACCCTCGCCTGAAACTCCTTCCAATCCACGTCGCCGTCCAACGGAGGCCACCAAACATCGGCCGCAGCCTCATCCACCTCCCCTCTACCTTCCCTCAAAACCGCGTGGCACTCGATCCACCATCAGCGTAGAACGAATCGAAAACATCAGCCCTTCCCAAACTAGGTCACCGGACTTTGAATGCATTCTGCCGCCACCATGGTCATCGGTCGACCATCACTGCATTTTTCCTGTGACCACCCTAGGCTCCTCCATCTCCACGAGGCAACTCGACCTCCCTAGATCATCACAACGATGGAAATCAATCAAATACCCACTCCGATCAACCTCGAACTACTACCAAACCACCCCACTAAAAATCATAAAACCCACCTTAAAAATCATCGCTTCCGGTATGGATTCTAGTTAGATACCTGAATCAATGATCGGTGACGTTCGAAATTTGGCAAATCTTACGTTTGTTCAGAAATTTGGGTTTCCAGAGATAATTTTTGAGTTGTTTTAATCTTAAATGAATTTCTAAACTTAGTTTATAATGATACAAACATCTTTTGTTTGAATCTTAAGTTCAATCATCAATTAGAAAAAGAGTAAATGATTTTTGAATCCCAGAGTTCGAGTTTTGAACTGAGAACAGATAACAGCTTGTAACACTAAACATCCTACAAATATAGACAGAGGATTCAACATATATATAGATACATACACATACTTATCCACATGCATATATATACAACATATTCATTTCTTAAATTTTTAAAAATAAAGTTACTCACCTATTTTTGGAAGAACAAAAGAAGAACAGAGCTTTGTTTTTTAAACAGGCTTTGATGTGTTAGCTGGAATCATCTTCTTGATTTTTTGGTTTGTATTGCCTTTTTAGATTGAAGTTTGTTTTTAAGTTTTTAGATGATATCATTTCAGATTTATTTTCTTACTGAACGAAATGGAATAGGTGAATATATGGAGAAGGCAGTGTTGTACAGGGATTACAACTTTATACAGTGTGATGTTATTTTGTTTATACTCATAGGTATGGCTGAGAAGATACTAAGTCATGCTTGCATTAATGGTGTTGTACTAATACACATCTTATTATTTCCTTTCATTTCATTTGTGTACATATAGATTTGTAAAATCTTTTCATTTCGGCTGTACATGTATTTCTTGTTTCTTTTTTTTACAAGTTAATTCACACTTGTATCATGTTGTCTTCATTTGCAAGCTTCACATATTTGTTTATACATATTTCTTCCTTTGAAATATTTTTCATATGTATACCTTTCTTCAAGTCTATGTACTTATATTCTCTTTTATTTTTAAAACTTAAACTATCAAATATAAAATTTACTAATGTATTCACTTTCATTTTTATTTGTATATACTTGTCTTGTTTCTTTCTTTATTTTGGTGGCTGCAAATATTTTGGTTAGCACATTTGTTTACTTCATTTTATACTTTATAATAAAAATGACATTTTATAGTTATTAGGTTGTTATAATTATATTTCTAACTTAAATCATTTATTATCAATTTTACTTTAATACCATTTGTCTTGTATTTGTTTCTTTGTTTTGGTGGTTTGAAAATATTGCATTAATTACTTAGGGGTAAAAATGAGGTTCTTTACTTTATTTGTTTATTATTTATTTTTATATTTATCTATATATATATTTATTTGAATTCGTCAAATTCATTTTCTAGCTTAACATTTATTATTATTAAATCTCTAAGATTAATTATCTTATTTTTATACTAGTGTCTAAAGTGTATATATTTATTTTTAAAACCATTTATTTAAGATTTTATTTTCAAATCCAATATATACATATATATATATATATACACTATTTACAATATTTTTTAATTTAAATGATTTATACCAAATTTATTTGGAGATAGGGGAAACCCGCTTTACTTTATTAATTAATTTTACAATTTTTATTCAAAAATTCATTTAATTATTAATTTAAATAAATAAAAATCTAGGGTCGTTACAAACTTCCCCACTTAAAAAAATTTCGTCCTCGAAATTCGCAGGCACGAAAACAACACAGAGATAGACAGATTCGATCTCCTATAACTCCTCAAACTTACGATATGAATTCCAAACTCAAGTCGGAATATCTCAGAATACATACCAATTTGTCCCTCTTCGGACTTTGATTAACCCGAGAAATTATAATAGAATTTCAAATTTGGTTTCAAAACGATATCGTTTTATTGATTTAATTCAAATTTAACTCCATATTCTATTAATCAATTTAACTCAAATTAAAATTTCCAATTTCCAATTCATTAAAGTTTAAATCAAAAACTGATAAGAAACCGATGAAGATTCGAAGTAAGAATTTTCTACAACGATTCGTAGAACCATTATCACACTGAAACTTCTTCTTGTAGTCGATACGAAGCAATCAAAAGAATTTTGGAAACGAATCAAAAGAGGTTGATAAGAAAGTTATTTCCACTGTTGCAGGGTATTGACCATTTATAGTCGTACTCCCTTGTCCCCTATCTCGTCCTCTTCTTGTACTCATACTCACTATCAGCGGATAGTAAGAGAATTTACTGAGACGTTCAAACGGATATCTGAGAATATACTCATTCTAGAGTTTACTTCACTCTATCTCTAATGAGCTACTTAACGTGTTATACTCCTGAGCAAAAGTTCAACCTTAGCTCTGATACCAAATGTAACGAGTCGAATTTTGCCCGCTCGAAAATCGACATCCATACTTTACATCGTACTCGAATGCCACAGATTCGACCGTTCAAATCCGAGTCGCCAGAGCTTATAACAACATTAAGTAAATAACATAGCAGAAGAAAAAGAATAATACATTGATATACAGCTTTGATACAATATCTGATACAACAGAATGATAAAATGAATATCAATATACATCAGAGATATGATACAAGAAATAGCAGCGGAAAGAAAATGATAACATCAGCAGTGGATAATCTCCATCTTCCAAGCACGAATCCAGAAATAGCTCGAACTCCCAATAACGATACACCAAGATAAGAAAGTGCAGTCCATATCCTAAGACTGAACTAGCTCTAGAAAATCTACTAATCTGAATATCTGAAAACCTAACTCTAGACTGCTTGTGTAGAAAAATTTTGAGCATCCAGAGATTAGGAAAGAAACAATAAACTCCGGATCAGTCATGGGACTGGTGTGAGCAACAAAAACAGTTTATCTTTAAAAACAAATAGTAGAGAATTTTAAAGTCAATTCGCAATGCTTTTGGAAAATGAAACTACCATAAGACCTCCCGCCACACACACAATGCAAACGCAGAATTGGAGGAGATTTCTTCTTATGATAGTCAAAGATGCTTACTACGCAAAATCAAATCATTTTTGATATTATTATTAGTGCATAGTGTAGAAAACTTTTCGAAAGTAGAATATAAATCTTAGCCAGCATAGACATTCCGAACTATGCCTACTATAGCTACCATCTAAATAGTGGTGACCACCATAAGTAAATGGCAGGTTCTACAACTAATACCGTACAAAGTTCGTATTTGGAAGATGGATTTCCAACAAATGGCCAGGCTAAGGAACTTCCTATTCCACGAAAGAAACGCCTCTGGCTGGACGCTCCGAGAACCAAACCGTTCTCTGCCAAACAAGGCCGGCTACCCCCTTTCCCAAGGGATATAAAAAAATCTCAGATATGCCACCCCCGGTCCTTTGGGACCTTTAAACGAGGCGCCTCGAAACCAACATCACACGTAATAAATAAAGTGTGTCCACATGAGTAACTATCTAGGCTCCATACCATGATACTACCCTTTTCCAGAAGGAATGGTCATACCCTAGGGAAGCTACCCTTGAAACCTTGCCGCACAATTCCTGTTTCGACCATTACCGGGTTGTGAGGTTCGACGAAGTCTCGTCCACAAAGCTATGCTTTTTCAAAAAGCCACGCTTTGGGTCAACAGATGATCAACCTATGATCACAAAGATAAATGATCAAACAAATGATCATATCACAAATGATCAAACACTGATCATCACACAGCAACACTCAGCATGTCACATTACCAAATTGGGAATATATCGCTGATAAATTTCAACTACATAACCTCTGAGCTCGTATGTCTCAGAGAAGGGTGTTAAGCTAAGAGAATAAATTCTCCGCCACCAAACAGAAATGTATTTGAAAGAAATCGGCTTTATATCTCAAAGTGTAATGTCATACATACAATCCATACAAGTCTGTTCCGGGATCGAACAGAACCGAAGGCACTTCTCACGAAGCCCTTGCAATTCTGGATAATTTCCAATCACGTCCGGACTTCCCGTCACTAAGGGTGATAAAACCTCTATACCGGAGATCAGCCGATGTAGAGTAACTCGACGGTAATCCTTCCATTTTCAAAAATATCCGGTCTTCAACACCGGTCATCAAATGCCATCCATAACGACTTATCACATATTCGGAATGGGTTATACGACCCGAAGGTCCTTTCCCGGCTAACCCGAATAGTGAGCGAAATATTTAAAACGTATGGATATGGGATTTCAATTAAGTCACAACTTAATAATTCAAAACTTTCTTTCAAATAGTTTAAACAAATTTCCATTTTCAAATCTTTTAAACAAAAAGATTCAATTCACAAAGTTAAACCCATTCACAAAGATTCATTCATATATTTCAAAACAATTTCATTTCAATTGAATTAACTCGTTAAATCTTTAAACCAAGATTTAACTTATTACTTTCAAAACAATTCCATTTCGAATGGTTAAACTCATTTAAAATTTTTAAATTAAAGATTTAACTTGTAGCTTTCAAATCATTTCCATAGCTTGGAAATCATTTTCATTTAAATCTTAAAATTCCTTTTAACAATTTGGAAGTTCACTTCTTATTTGAAAGCTTTAATCATTTGAAAACAAATAGTTTTCTTTTCAGAAAAATCCAATTTTATTTACACGAGTGAAAACCTTTGAATTTAAATTCAAATTCCAAAATCAATATCTTTAAAATGGTTTAACCCATATATAACTTGTACAGCATTTTTAATCCCTAGCTTCGAATTATAGGATTCAATTTCAAACTTGAATTCAAATTTAAATCAAATTATTTAAATTTTCAAAACTCGATTAATTTATTCAAAATAAATTTTATCTTTGAAATTCTATTTCAAAAGCTTTTCATTTTAAACCCAAATTTCTAATTTCAAAATCAATTGAAATTAAAATTTCAATTTCAAAAACATCAAATTTAAATTATTTGTGACTTAACCGATTTCCACGTGAAATCCATATTTGTGTGTGTAACAGTGTGGTCTAGGGGTTTCACACACAATAGTGCAACATCATACAATCATCACAGGTCAGAATACAGAAATATAGTTGATAAGCGATATAAACTATAACGCTCACCTTCATTCACAGATCACAGGTATATATATATCACAGATAAGTAAATTACAGATCACAACATAAATCAGTGTATATCACAAAGCATCACATATCAGGGATATCAAACAATTCTACATTCAACAGAATCCAAACATTCATAGGTAAGGTCAATTTATATCTGATTATAATTAATTTATACCAGATTAATTACTTATGAATAAACTACAAATCTTGGTTAATTAATCATTAATTAATTATAAACCATTTTAATTAATTAACCTTTAATCATTTATTAATTACCATTTTAATTATAAATTAATGATTCATCAATCTTTAATTATTCAATAATTAACCTTTAATTACTAAATTCACCATTTAATTAATTATCTTTAATTAATTACTTTAATTAATTATTTCTTAATTAATTATCATTCTTTAATCACCTTCATTAATTAATCAACCTTTAATTAGTAAATTTATCCTTTGGTTAATTATCCTTTAATCATTAAGTAATTATCTTTTAATTATTCATCTTAATTAATAAATTATCTTTTAATCACTTAACTAATTGACTTTTAATTAATTAACCTTAAATTATTATTCTCAATAAATCCCATTTATTAATCAGCCTTAATTTATTCCTTAATTAATTAATCTTTAATTATTAATCAATAAATTAATTAATTAATCTTTAATTACTCAACCTAAATTTAATTAAAAGATAAACCATTATCTTAATTACCATTTACATTTCAAAACCCCTTTATCTTTAAAATTTCTTTACTTAACAAAAATTTAGATTAAATAAATTTTAACACTTCTTAACAAATATTAAGAACAATTTGATATTTATCAAGTAATGTTATAAAAGAAGTTTTAACAAAATTTGTTTAAATTTCAAAAATCCTATTTTTAAAACTTTTGTAAAAACTGGGCTTCTTTCCCACTTCGGGTCATACCCGAATGCAACTCGGGATTAAACCCGAGTCTTCTCTACTTACCATTTTTTTCAAAGCTTAAAGTTTAAATTTTTGCAGTTTTTAAAACTGAAGCTTAACGCTATCAAAATACTCGAGCACGAACTCGAGATAAACACCCAAAATCCCGATCCTCGCTTCGAGGAAACTCCCCAGACTCTCGAACAAACACACGAGGGAAATACTTCGTCTTCCCCAAATCAAAAAGAAACACAGATGCACAAAACTTCAAGCGTGCACGTGCACCATGGATCAACGAAGCTCTGGCACCGGCAATCGCCGTTGTCAAGTCGCTGGTGATCTCCTCTTACCATTCCAAACACCCAGTTTTCAAACCCGATCCAAAATCAAAAATCGAAAAATTCGAGCAACTCAACACAAACACCCTCGCCTGAAACTCCTTCCAATCCACGTCGTCGTCCATCGGAGGCTACCAAACATCGGCCGCAGCCTCGTCCACCTCCCCTCTACCTTCCCTCAAAACCGCGTGGCACTCGATCCACCATCGATGTAGAACGAATCGAAAACATCAGCCCTTCCCAAACTTGGTCACCAGACTTCGAATGCCTTCTGCCACTACCATGGTCATCGGTCGACCATCACTGCATTTTTCCTGTGACCACCCTAGGCTCCTCCATCTCCACGAGGCAACTCGACCTCCCTAGATCATCACAGCGACGGAAATCAATCGAAATACCCACTCCGATCAACCTCGAACTACTACCAAACCACCCCACTAAAAATCATAAAACCCACCTTAAAAATCATCGCTTCCGGTATGGATTCTAGTTAGATGCCTGAATCAATGATCGGTGACGTTCGAAATTTGGCAAATCTTAAGTTTGTTCAGAAATTTGGGTTTCCAGAGATAATTTTTGAGTTGTTTTAATCTTAAATGAATTTCTAAACTTAGTTTATAATGATACAAACATCTTTTGTTTGAATCTTAAGTTCAATCATCAATTAGACAAAGAGTAAATGATTTTTGAATCCAACAGTTCGAGTTTTGAACTGAGAACAGATAACAGCTTGTAACACTACACATCCTACAAGTATAGACAGAGGATTCAAAATATATATAGGTACATACACATACTTATCCATAGGCATATATATACAACATATTCATTTCTTAAATTTTAAAAAATAAAGTTACTCACCTATTTTCTGGAAGAACAAAAGAAGAACAGAGCTTTGTTTTTTAAACAGGCTTTGATGTGTTAGCTGGAATCATCTTCTTGATTCTCTGGTTTGTATTGCCTTTTTAGATTGAAGTTTGTTTTTAAGTTTTTAGATGATATCATTTCAGATTTATTTTCTTACTGAACGAAATGGAATAGGTGAATATATGGAGAAGGCAGTGTTGTACAGGGATTACAACTTTATACAGTGTGATGTTATTTTGTTTATACTCATAGGTATGGCTGAGAAGATACTAAGTCGTGCTTGCATTAATGGTGTTGTACTAATACACATCTTATTATTTCCTTTCATTTCATTTGTGTACATATAGATTTGTAAAATCTTTTCATTTCGGCTGTACATGTATTTCTTGTTTCTTTTTTTTACAAGTTAATTCACACTTGTATCATGTTGTCTTCATTTGCAAGCTTCACATATTTGTTTATACATATTTCTTCCTTTGAAATATTTTTCATATGTATACCTTTCTTCAAGTCTATGTACTTATATTCTCTTTTATTTTTAAAACTTAAACTATCAAATATAAAATTTACTAATGTATTCACTTTCATTTTTATTTGTATATACTTGTCTTGTTTCTTTCTTTATTTTGGTGGCTGCAAATATTTTGGTTAGCACATTTGTTTACTTCATTTTATACTTTATAATAAAAATGACATTTTATAGTTATTAGGTTGTTATAATTATATTTCTAACTTAAATCATTTATTATCAATTTTACTTTAATACCATTTGTCTTGTATTTGTTTCTTTGTTTTGGTGGTTTGAAAATATTGCATTAATTACTTAGGGGTAAAAATGAGGTTCTTTACTTTACTTGTTTATTATTTATTTTTATATTTATCTATATATATATTTATTTGAATTCGTCAAATTCATTTTCTAGCTTAACATTTATTATTATTAAATCTCTAAGATTAATTATCTTATTTTTATACTGGTGTCCAAAGTGTATATATTTATTTTTAAAACCATTTATTTAAGATTTTATTTTCAAATCCAATATATACATATATATATATATACAATATTTACAATATTTTTAAATTTAAATGATTTATACCAAATTTATTTGGAGATAGGGGAAACTCGCTTTACTTTATTAATTAATTTTACAATTTTTATTCAAAAATTCATTTAATTATTAATTTAAATAAATAAAAATCTAGGGTCGTTACACATAACACCATTCGGCCTCAGAAGCGTTTGTAATATCACAAAGGCCTTCATAAAGTCTTCGCGGATTTTTCTGACTCGACACCCGTCTACCACCTGGCTTGAGTTCTCCACACAATCACCATTGATACCTAGAGCATCATCAAAATGAAGACCCATGTCGAAAATATTACTACCAACATGACCATCAAAAGCGATGCACACATTCATCTCACTACCTACATGTTCTTTAATTTGTTTAAATTGTAGGTGAGCTATTCATGTTTTGAAATTAGATGTTTGTACTACATGTACAGAACTATCTCACCAAGTTTGTACTTAATGTGTTATTTGAATTAATGGCTGAGTAACAAATATTATGTGTTATTACCATCACATAATTGGCTTTGGACCTGTCAAAATGGACCCTAACCCATTTACCCAACCCAATAACCTTAATATTAAAAGGGTCGGGTCTAAACCGTTTAGAAGTTTCCCTTATTTTTACCCAATCCATTTACAACCCATGAAGAAAACATCCGAACCAACCCAAACCGCTTACCCATCAACCCTAATTCTAATTTCTCCATCGCTGCAAATCTACAGATGGTGATTTTCCAAATCTTCAAATATGCAAAAGGCGATTCTCTCCTAATCTACAAGTCGACTAAAGGCAAATTCTCTTGATCTCCAAATCTGCAAAAGGCGATTCCTCTCCTAATCTCTAAATCTGCAAAGGCAATTTCTCCTAATTCAATTTTAGTTTAAATCAAACTTTGTTATGTATTAGGTATGAAACCTTGTTTGAGAAGTTCAAGCTTTTACATTTTGTAGGGAAGAAAGGAGACTTCATTTATTCCTACTAAATTAGCTACAAATATTTCTGTTTGCTCTCCAGATTCAGCATCGCAAAAAAAGGTTTTAGCTTGCTTACAATGATACCCAATTGATTAACATCATTGAAAGTTTAAAGCTTGGATTTTCTATGTACTGTGTATCCTATTTGTTTGTGTAAATGCTTAACTAAGAATAGTGAGTCCCTAGTCTGTCTAATTTTTAGGTTTCTACCGTCCAAAGAGCTCTCTCGTTACATAAAATCAGGACTATGAGGCAGGATTTGAAAAGGATGGATCAGAACAAGTAGTTGTTCAAGCTTATGTTTGAGGGATTTCAAAAGTGTGGTGGTTAGGTATGAAAAATTACAACGTGTTTTGATTAAAAATTATTCTTCTTTGTTTTGTTTTGATTAGGACGTGAGATTCTGATGTCTCTTAACTTTTGATTTCCTCATGTTATTTGCTGTTAATTTTGTTTGTAGGAAGGATTATACGACTAAATTGGCATTAGATTCAAAATATGCAAAAATTTATGATGAGTTTTTATTTTATATCTTGACTATAATTAGATTCAAAATCTTAAAAAGCAGTTGAGTGGTCTTCTACTATGTGGACCGTAGAGTTATATGTTGCTGGTAATTTTCATGGATAGAACGTGTCTTTTATGTACCCAAATTTAATGTTTACACATTTATATACTTAATCAAAAAATTAATAAAGTGGGTATCATGAATTTGAGAAAACAAGCAATCAACCTGCTAATGCTAGTATAGATTAGTCTTTTTATGTTCAATTGGGTTGTTGTGTGGAGTTTCTAGTATTAGTCTAAATGAAATTAAGAAAAATAACATAGTGTAGAATTCAGATTGTGAGGTCACAGTATGAAGAAGTTTGGAAGCTTGAGGGTGGTAGTTTGTGATTTTTTTTATTTTTAGCAAGTTATTCGTATGGTTTAAAAAAGTTCATAACAAATAGCATAGAAACTAATAGCCCATTGCAAAAACGATTAGTTATTGATCTTTTTAAAATAAAATAAAACAACCATAGCATACAAACTAAAAATCTAAAGTTTTCTGCCTTGAGTTCTTATGTTTTGAAAGCTATCCATTATTACATCATTACTAATTTATAAGTGAATTAATCCATGCCTAAGATATTGTCTCAAGTAAGTAACTTACAAAGATTATAAGTGTCACACTTTATTAATCTGTAAGTATATTGCATAATAAGTAATTGATACAAATTTGATGTTAAGCATCAAAGACTATATTACTTGGATTAATTAAAAGGTTGATTAACCTTTTCTTGTATTCTTATGTACTTTAGTCCAAAAGAAAAACAGATTTTTCTTAAGGCAAACTAATGCTTTAAGCTAGTTTAACTTTTCCTTCCAAACAACTTTTCTATAGAAGGCAAAACTAGGTGCTTATCATTAGCCAAGTCATGAATTTGCTTCATTAGTACGACCTGTTATATAAATATATGATACTACCTATAAATACATGAAATATAATGCATGAATAATACTCCAACAATTCTCCTTTTTATAGAAATTTCATGCAGAGCAAAATACAACAGAAAATACAAAAATGACCTATATGTTGAGTTTCATGTGAAATGATTATAACGATCAGCATTAGTTTATTGATATAAATTCAAAAATAGCTTTTCATAAGTCTGACATTCTGTAAGGTTAGGTTCTCATCCAATGGATCCTTTTGGTACATTAGGATTTATACTCTATAATGCATTTATGCATATCCATTTATATTTCACTATGTACTAGCATAGTAATTATTGTAAAAGAATTTAGCTCCTGCATAATGTAAAACAATTTTGATATATGTTTAAAATAGATTGCATATGTATATATACATTCTGAATACTTTACATTTGACCATGGCATTATCTTAATACTGTGTAGCACCGATAGGATTTTGTACTAACATAACTAGGAATAAAAATATGTGGGTTATGCTCTCTAGATTTCAAATACTTCTTTCTATTAAACGACAATAAAGTCTAAGATAATATAACTTCACTATATGTATGTATGTATGTATGTATCTTCTGTATGCATTAGGCAAAACATGCTTTTGTATTACAACATTCATGGACTGTGAATTTGTGTCATTTGCTTCAGGATTACAAGGTTCTTTGCTTAAGGGCTTCAGGACTACAAGACTATGCTCATAAGTTGCAGAACTTTAAAATATTTTGCAGTTTTATTACTTTTATATGACATGTTGCTGTTTTTGTAGTATTTTATTTAGTTTATTTCGGTTATTTGATGAGTTTTTGTATTCAACTATGGAGTTTGTAATTAAAATTATACTCTGCTGACTCTTCAATGTAGAAATATTCATATGCAGCGGAGCTAAAATTATATTGTTTTTGTATTCATATGTTGCCAAATTATTTCTTGTTTTTGTGTTATCTAATTCAATTTTTCTATTTGTGAATGCAGTTTATTTATTCTCTGATGCGTTATTGATCTCATATTGGTGCTGTTTTTGTTAAATGGGTCGGATCGGGTTGACCCTTTTAATAAATGGATCGAGTCAACCCATTTACAAAATGGGTCAAATGGGTTGGGTTTGTTTAAGCCTTGAAGAAGTCGGGTCACATTTTACCCGGCCCATTTATGACCCGACCCGACCCATTTGGCGGGTCTAATTGGCTTAAATCGTTCCTTAAGTTTAACATAAAATTGGTTCTTGGTTATTTAGTACCAGCATATACACTGATGCACAACGTACATTGTTGTAAAAGTCAGTGCCCATCAACAAGATGATATTCAAATGATTGAAGAATTTGATACTGCTTGAAGTATTCTAGAGCTGATATTGTTACTATACATTAGCATTGCTATTTTATACGTTTTTCTGTTATGGTAGCTTTAAATTAAACACTTTTCTGCATTAATGTTTATGATAAGAAATACGCCGTACCATCAAAATGTTGTATGAGAAATGTACAGAAAAGAAATATATAGAAAATAATTACCCATCCATAAAATTTCAATATATATTGAAAACTGTTGTAATAGTTCCCTTATCCATAATCTGGTTAACACTTGGTTTGATAACCTAAGTACTGCATGAAAAATGCATGTGTCCTCACATATCTTAGTCATGTAGTGAATCATAAAATTTGTTCAAAAAAATTATTAACAGCGAATATTTACACATATCAATTTTTTATATCCTCTGCAAGTTCAGTTGCCCATCAAATTTTGATAACTAGGTACAAAATGAGAAAACATGAATAAATATGATACATGGAGATCACAAGTGCGTTGCTACCCACCCCTACCATCATCAATAGGTAGTACAATCAAATAAAAAAAGCACAACTACTTAATAGCATTTCAATCAATCCCAACCATTAAAAGAACAGTTTCTATTTATAACGCATGAATTCAAAAAAAGCTTTGTTTTACAAACCATACTGTTACCCGGTGCCATGAACCGCCTATATTGGACTGATCGCATAGGCGAGACTCTACTGTTGATGAGAAGGATGATCATGAGACAATAGCTGCATGACCAAGATATAATGTCCGGATAGTTGTATTAGACCCAGATAGAACGGAGTTGATAGATGGACAACGCGGGATGTCGGAAAGATAGGGTTTAGTCTATATAAGAGAGGGATCAACATAATGGATGGTGAATATGAATGATGTGATGTAGGGTTCGGCATAGCATTAGGAAGCTATAAGGATCGGTATGATCACTTAGTTAGGCATTTAACTTACGTCGGGATGCAGAGGGATCGGCATAAGACATGGTATGATCCGTGTGACATGGATCGGAATAGTAAGGCTCATAAGGTAAGGGTTGGTATGGTATATTCAAAAGATATGGATCAGCATGACTCGTGAGGGATGGATCGGCATGGTGTGACTTATGGATGATGGGTCGGCATGATGTGGTTTGTCTGATATGGATCGTCATGGCTAGCTAGTAGGGGATGGATCGGCATACATTAAGGACCAAGGGGGTCGGCACTCTCTTGGCCAGGTTGGGATGCGAACTAGAGCACTACAAGAACTAAAGCTCCACAAGTCCAAATGCTATGATATTTGAAGCACCATCATTATAAACCATAAAGGAGCTACAATAGGGATCGCTAGCCCAAACTCCACACATGAAGGGATCGGTACCGATCCCTATCCATTGAGAGTTGGGCCTAGCCCTCCCTATGGTGGGCCCATATGGTGGAGGAGATCCTGTTGCCGAAGTTTCTGTCAGATTGGAGGCCGCCTTCATCTATAAATACAGGCACAGGGGGCCATTCTAGGGACTCTTAGGCTGTTGATTAAACTCCACCATTATTGTAATCAACTTCCTCCATTTCTCTCTTACCTCTTGCTATTTCTTACTGTTTGTAATTGTACTCAAGTTAATTCAAAAGCAATAAAGAGAATATTCAAAGTGGATGTAGGCGATCAACGCCGAACTACTATAAATCTTGTTTTTTTTTACTTTCTACTGTGTTTTACTTGATATTTTGTGATTCCCTCTGTTTTCATTTAATTTCTTCATTTATTTCACTACTTAAAACTGTTCTTTGGTGTTTGTGGCTAATTTGGTTGCAAACATTTTGGTGCTTTCACTGAGAGCTTGATTCTCAGCCTATTGGGATCACCTTTGTTGCTACTGGATTGAAGAAATCCCTCGAAGGAGATCCAAAATCATCTTCAGAAGCTAGCAGATACTACTCAGATTTATCAAGATCCAAGCAAAGAAATCCAGAATGGTAAAGCGCACCAGATCTAATTCCCATAATGTTGATGCCAACGAAACTGCCAATGTCCAACAAGGGGGTCCAACGAAAAGCCAAGGGATTCAGGTTTGGCTTTGACGAGTTTCTGGAGGAGATATGGAGCAGGAGGCTTCAGCGTATGTAGATATATAGTGGTTCCGCTGTGTTAATCTATGTGTTGTATCTTGTGTTGTATGATAGACAGGTTTTATAACTATCTAATGTATTGTGTTGTATAAGCTGTGTAACTCTGATTATGTAAAGACCATGTAATAGTTATGTGATATATTATATTATGTTCCATTTCCGCTGTGAGATTCTGATATTGTTTAGTTCTTTCTCTATCTTTTCTCTTTTCTATCCCTTTCTTTCTTACTCATGATGCGTCTTTCTGTGGAGTGAAAGACGGGTTGTGACAGTCCAAGCAACCAACCTGCTAATGTGAATATGGAACTTGTTGCAATTTAGAACCCTGCTGATTCCATAACTAAAGCTGAATTCAATGACTTGATGAGAGAGCTGATAGAGAGTCGTAGGCAGCTAAACGAGCAAATCCATGTTAATGCCAACTTGATGAACCGGATCGCTCAACACCTGCGCCAGAGCGCCAGGAGGGATCTCGCTTCTTACTCGGCATCAGATAGCTCAACTTCATCAAACGAACATCTTAGGCATAAGCGTCGTAGGGTTGAAGCAGCGCGAACAGGAATATCGGAGCAACGCTTGGTAGACCAACATGGTTTGCCAAGACGAATCGGTGATGATCCCTCCCTAGGGATCGATACCGATCCCTCAGTAAGAGGGATAGCTCCTCAAGTGCAGTTGGAGGTTCATGCTCATGCTGGATCCAGAAACTTCGGCATGGGAGCACGTAAATCTTTAAAGAAGAAGTTGCGACGTAAATCTTTGAACTAAAGATGAAGACAGAAGTAGAACTTATGTCCTTCCAACCATCTCCTTGCGAAATAGGGAGGACACCGTACATAAAACCACTCGTGTTTGAATAGAGAGAGCTTGTTCCATGCACCCGTTAAAACTTGGCATTTGGGCAAGGGGTTCAAGAAAGAAATATGAGGGACTCCCTGTCCGTCTTTTGAAATTATAGATATATCTGATGTCTTCAGGATTTGGCGGACAGAACGGGACGTTCATAAAGAGAAGAAAGGTGCCATGGATGAACGCATAATTGTTGGGATGTTGTTGGGGAGGAGTGATCCCCTGGCATCTCAACATTTCCCGAACGAAGGAGTTGAAGGGTGACAGACATCCGGCCCGGCACATGAATTTTTATGCAAGCAGTATATCCGGCTGGGGGCAAGTGAGGTATGTCTTGCCTCGATGGAACTACAACGTCTTCAAAAGGAATTCCATGGATGGAACATAATCGACGGAGAGCGGCTTCACCGATTCTAGATGCTTATGATTCGACCGGGTTGTTTAGAATGATAGCACCCTCAATGGCATCGGGAGCCGGATTAATAACTTTTGTAGGAAAGACTGGAATGTCGAAAAGATTTGTTCTCGAGTCTGACGCCTCTACTTGTTCTGTTTGATGACTCGGAGAAGGTTTATCAGATTGGGTGGCGGAGCTTGATCTTGCCTCAGAACTAATATGTCTCGCGGCTGATTCAGAAGACATTATGGCTGAGCGCTCCATGTAACTTGAGATCTATGTCAGCTATACTCAATATACAATCAACGTTGGAAATAATAAATTGTTTCCCTCGTGTTGTGTGTGAACTAGTGCAATGCAATATGAAATAAACAAAATCAGTTTGAAATCTGAGAAGCGAGAATAAAATGTTGAGACTTGGAGATTTCATCCAGAGAGACCGTCATCGTAGACCGTCTCAATTGACGAGAAAGTTGATTGACAACCAAGCTTTATGATCGAATGTTGACATTCTGAATTATGAAGTCCATTGTTCAAGTTCGTTTCGCCAGTTTTTTTACTTAGTTCATGTTGAGAAGTCCAAAAGTTTGTTCATTCAGGCTTAAGTCCAATAGTCCAAGTATGCGAGTCACGTTGTTTTTAGTCATTTTACGTTCGGGCAAGGCACTATGCAGTTAGCCGCTTGAGTGACTTGAGTTAAATTAGTTTTTATAGTCAACACCTATCCCTTCACCATATGTCGATTCCTTTACCCCAGCCTTATAACCGATCCATACACTTTAACTTATATATCAACACCGATCTCTACCCTTTAGCTCCTAAACTGATCCCTATGTTTTAACTCCTAGGCATATCCCTACAGTTAAACAACTATACCGATCCCTAAGACCAATAACTCATGCCAACCCCTCGTCTGTGCAGTTAAAGCGCTCGGCAGATTCAAAGCGGTGGAGGTGCAAAAAGTCATAGCGGGGATACAGCGAGGATATAGCGGGATATAGCGGATGACTCTAAAATAGCATATAAAACTCGTACTTAATGTTTTTACAGATATATAAATGGTAATTAAATGAAAAAATATCATTCAAATGAATTATAATTAATACATAAATAATTTTAAATAAAAACATGTATGAATATACTTTAAATAAACGTAAAACTGTTATATAACATAATTGAATTTAGTAGAATATTAGAGTATTTTCATTCTGAAAATATATTAAAAATTAAATCAAATAAATCAATTTCATAATTTTTATAATGTATAAATGCAATTTTTCAGTTTATTTTATTAAAGAAGATATAGCAGAAATAGCAGAATATAGCGGGAATAACGGGATATAGCGGAAATAGCGGGGCTTAAAGTGGAAAGGCTATATTTTGGGGCTATATGGAAATATCGTAGCGGTAGAAATACGCTATGAGATATAGCGGGGTTATAGCGGGGTAATAGCGGGGCATTAAATACACAGCCCCTCGTACAACCATTTCCTACGCTCCAACAGCCTGCTGATACCTTCTTTTTGACATACTACCGATCTCATTGAATTGACTTACACTGATCCCTCCACTAACTCCTCCTCAACCCAACGCCAGAGCACTTCATGACCTAACCCTCTCCGATTCAATGGATCCTTCTCTCCCTATCTTCTTTTCCACTTCCTTCCCTTCCTCTTCCTTACATCTGAAGCCATCTATCAACCTACCATAGCCTAGTAAACACCCCAACTCACCAAAGCCTGAAATCATTAACGCATATAAAAGAGGGTTCGTACCTATGTTCTCAAGTTAAATTAGAGATCGGGAGTTTGGGCTTAGGAATCAGAAAGTGAGGAGGAGCGACTGTGAGGGGATGGATTGAGTTTGTGATTGAATTTGGGGCTTGCAATTGAAGGAATCGTGCTTGTGAATGGAGATTTTGTGATGGTATAGGTTCGGTGGGGAGGAGACAAGAAAAGTATGTGAAGGGCAGATAAAAAAATATTAAGTAGAAAAGTGAGGATGAGGAGACAAGAAGGTTATGCTTATATATGCACACATATGAAGGGAAGAGGAACCGGTTATTGTGGGTTGACTAAGTCCGAAGCGAATGGTGATCGGCATTGGAGTTTTCCGACCCCTATTAACGTCTACCTCACAAGGGATCGACATGTAAGATGTCGATCCCTCCGTAAAAAAATGCGTGAATGGTGGATATGGATGGAATAAGAAATGAAAATAGAAAAGTGGCAAGCAATTAAGGAGTGACAAATGATCGTCATCGTGAAGTTTCAATTGAAAACATAAATGTACATAGAACTATTAAACTCGACAATGACCTACGAACGTCCAAACAAGTCCGGGAGCTGATAACATAAACGTGTGTGTGAATATGCACGGGGGAGATTTAAGGATTCAACCTTTTGAAATTAACTGAAGTGGCAGTCTAGCTTGAAATGATCGAGTTTAAAATCAAATCAGAAGAAAACCTGTAAATCTCACATGACCAAATCTATGCATACTAATAGAATACGACATTAGGCTTGTATCATTGAAGATCAATAAAGGAATAGAGGTCAACCAGAAAGTTGGATAGAGGTATTCCCGGGTACCTAGGTTCTTTCCAATTCAAAGCACATCATGTTATTCACAAGACGTACTTTAGGGGGCAAGTGTTACCCGGTGCCATGACGCGACTATATTGGACTGATCGCATAGGCCAGACTCTACTGTTGATGAGAAGGATGATCATGAGACAATAACTACATGACAAAGATACAATATCCGGATAGTTGTATCAAGCCCAGATGGAACATAGTTGATAGATGGACAACGCGGGATGTCAGAAAGATAGGGATTAGTCTATATAAGAGAGGGATCGACATAATGGATGGTGAATATGATTGAAGTGATGTAGGGTTCAGCATAACATGAGGAAGCCATAAGGATCGGTATGATCACTTAGTTAGGTAGTCGACTTAGGTAGGGATCAGAGGATTGGCATAAGACATGGTAAGATCCGTGTGACATGGATTGGCATAGTAAGGCTCATAAGGTAAGGGTCGGCATGCTATATTCAAAAGATATGGATCAGTCTGGCATGACTCGTGAGGGATGGATCAGCATGGTGTGACTAGTGGATGATGGTTCGGCATGATGTGGTTTGTTCGATATGGATCGGCATGGCTAGCTAGTGGGGGATGGATCGGCATGCATTAAGTACCGGGGGGGTCGGCACTCTCTTGGACAGGTTGGGATTCAAACCAGAGCACTACAAGAACTAAAGCTCCTCAAGTTCAAATGCTTTGAGGCACCATCATTATAGACCATAAGGGAGCTACCATAGGGATCGCTAGCCCAAACTTGACACATGAAGGGATTGGTACCGATCCCTATCCATTTAGAGTTGGGTCTAGCCCTCCCTATGATAGGCCCATATGGTGGAGGAGATCCTGTTGCCAAAGTTTTAGTCAGATTGGAGGCCGCCTTCATCTATAAATACAGGCACAAGGGGCCATTCTAGGGACTCTTAGGCTGTTGATTAGACTCCACCATTATTGTGATCAACTTCCTTCATTTCTCTTTTACCTCTTGCTGTTTGTAATTGTACTTAAGTTAATTCAAAAGCAATAAAGAGAATATTCAAAGTGGACGTAGGCAATCAATGCCGAACCACCATAAATCAAAGAAAAGTATTATTAAATTCGTTGAAACTGACCCCTATTTGTAGAAGATCAACGGCCATGACCATTCATGAAAAGTTATGGCGAATAGACACTTCTTTTGAAATTTGAATTTTGAATTAAACTGTCACCATGTCGACATGGTGCCTATGGGCATGTCGACATCCCTCAGCCAAATTTGATGTTTTGAATTTCTATAAAAATAATATTTATCTTATATTAAAACTTTATAAATATACTTGAATATAGTTGAAATTCATAAGTAAATATAAAGAACAATATATATATATATATATATATATATTATTTAACTATAATTTAAATCAAAGTATAAATAATTTAAAAGTTAAAAATATTATTTGAAAAGATAGTTTAAAATCAGGAGAAATTTTGACTCTGAAAATAAAGATGTTTTGAGGCTAAAATTATTTTAAAAACGGAATCGAGAGTTTTGAATCTTTTTAAAAGGAAAGTTTTGAGAACATTTCGAAAACAAGATAATTTTGAAAAATCATTTTAATTAAGCTTAGTGGATACAAAACAATGTCCCACTAGATTTTCGTAGGTTCCATCCTACTTAGGGTTCCATCCCTTTAATGGGCTCGAAGTGGATTCCATTCTACAAATAAATTGGATATTAAGATGCCAGTGCTTTTCTACGAGTTTTAACAAATATTCCTAATAAAACAAACTTAACCTTGAAATCTTGAACTCTTGATAATCTTGATACTCATGAGGAGTCTTCTATCTCTATATCTTGAATCTCTATACTATACAGTCTTCATTCTTGATACCTGCATGGTTAGATCCTGCATATACATATATATCTAAACTTGTAATGTTAGTATTTATATTTTATAATCTATTCTAAGGTTTTTGTCATCAAAACCATCATCTCATGGACTAACAATCTCCCCCTTTTTTATGATGACAACCTTTGTTTATAAAATATCACTTCTATCCTAATAACTCCCCCTAAAACTAACAACTCCCCCTTAATCTATGCCTAACTACCCTATTTTATATTTCTTCCCCTTTGTCATCAACAAAAAACTTACTCCCCCTTATTCTTGGACTTCAGTACCTGCATTGATAAACTATACAACGAAATATATAATATATATATTAAGAAATAATGATACTTATGAGCATAATAACTTAATTAAAGACTATATTCATTTCAGTGTATATATATATATATATGTTTCACACACCAAACTTCAAACCAAATAAAATCAATCAACACAAAGTATCAATTCAAGCCAAATTAAATCAAACAAATTAATTCAAACAAAGAAAGAAAATTAAACGTTACGAGGAACATCTACCCATCCATCTTCTCCAAATATAGGGTCTGCTTTAATTGCATCCCAATTCTCATTGTCATTGGTGAGAGAGACAAGAGGATGTGCTTCATTATCATCCTTGTGTAGAGAGGAGATCATTCATCGTATTGCATCGAAGTGTCTCTCTTGTTCCTTGATCATCTGTATTTGACTCAGTTCTAAGTGACGCTGGTTTCGTAGAATAAAAGAGAGAATATTCTTGAATGAATTGAGTGTTTCTTCAAGATTTTTAGATAAATTGTGAATAGGATTGGCCATAATTGAATTAGAGAAAGAAATGAAGGATATAGATAATGAGAAATAAATTTCAGTGAAGATTTCTGGAAGAAAAAGGTATATATAGGTGTAGAAATTCGTTTGAAATGAATAGACATTTGGTAGTTATTCAAATTTCAAATTCAAAATCAATAATCACTTCTGACCAGTACATGTCGACATGGTCTTCTAGGGGATGTTGACATGGGTTAGTGAAAATTTATGACAACTTTGATTTTGTGAATAATTGTGTATATGTATATATTTATATAATATACTAACATTTATTCTAGAGATAAGATAAGATATATAACAGAAAGGAAATTTCATTTCATTACGATAATACAAAGATTAAGCATAATGAACTACACGGACATTCGAAAAAACAAACTAAGACAAATACAATAAGATACTAAAAGATAAAACTAGTTAGAAGATGAAGATGATGAAGATAGTCCAAGTTTCTTGCTGACTTTTGAAAAGAACTTGTTCATCTTCGAAGAAATCTTATCCAACTTCTTACTAACGGTTCGTTTTAAAATCCGTTGATTCCCCACAATTATCTTTTGGTTTTTGAGAAGGGTTTTGTTGGATGGATTGGAAGGATATTCGATGCTTTCCAAAGAGGTTTCACCTTCTTCTTCTTCAATTTCCATTTTATCCCTTTCTTCTTCTTCTTCCTCTTCCATTTCTTCATGAGCCAAACGCTCTTCCTTTTCGGCAAGAGTCTCATAAGGTTGAAAAACATATGGGATTTTCATGAGAGAAATGTTTGAGATATTAAAAACTTTTCTTGAAATAAATTCTTCTCCTTTGAAATTTACTCCAAAATAGTTGAAAATCCGAGTAAGGTAAATTCCATGATATAAAGTGTTTTCTCCCATTTCAAAATTTTTAGGGCGAAGTTCATCCAAAATAACTTGCGCCCAATTGATATCATAATTTCCAAAAATAGCAAAAAGTGCTTTGCACACTTTTGAAGTAGAATTGTTAAAATTTCCCGATCTTGGGGTCAAAGTATGTTGTAAGAGAAGATTGATAATTCTTGCTTTAGGACGAAAGTTTCAGTTTTTAAATTCAAAGTTTTCATCTCCTTCAAAAATACGATGAAATGTCTCACGATCATGTTCATTGATTTGAAAACTAGAAAGATCCATTCCCGTGCTTTTGCAATTGAGAATGGTACCCAAAGGATCACAATTCAAAACTATTTGAGTGCCTTTGACACTACTCTAAATTTCATTCTCATTTCCAATATAAAAACCACGGTTTAAATTAGCATAGAAGATTTTGACAAGATTAGGATCGCAAACAAAATCATTTTGAGAAGAGTCAATAAGACTTAAAACACCATTGTTTGCAAAAAAAGAATCAATTTCATAAGAAGAAAAATCTTGAAAAATAGCAAATTTTACAGAATGGACTTTGGCATAATTAGCATAATTGATGTATGCTTTAATTGCCTCTGGATCATTGAATAATTTCTCCTTGATTTTTCTGGAAATTCTCATGGTTGAGGGGTTGCTTGAAGAAGCCATTAGAGTAGAGAGTAGAGAGCTTGAAGATATGAAGAGAGAGTTTGAATTTGAAAATGAAAGTGAAAAGATATGATAAAAGATAGTGAATAAATAGACTTTCAAAGGACATATTCTCTGGTCAAAAGGTATCTTTTCAGAGAAATAAATGAAGTGAAAAGGTGGAGGGAAATTCAAACATTTGAATTCAAAATTTGAAATTCAAATTCAGGTAGGCATGTCGACATCATGGTAGGGGCCATGTCGACATGTGGCTTTGAATTTTCATGACATGATTTTTCCTAAGTTATCTAATATACATATATATAAATATTATTATTAATGTCTATATTTCTGAAATATTATTGTACTTATAATATATTTCAGAATGTGTCAAAAATATTAAAAATAATAATAAAATAATAGTAAAAATAGAAAATAAATTTTAAAATTCAAACAACATATCAATTCAAAATCAATCAATCAATCAATCAATTCAAAAACAACCAATCAATCAATTCAAGCATGCAATTTCAGCCAATGTATTGTAAACGTGTACCTTTTTCAGATTCCGTGTCTTTGGTATCGACTAAATCGAGAATTGCTGTGAAACACAGATTTGAATTATCTTTCTTCTATTCATCGTCGCTAGAGGATGAGTCAGAGTCATCTAGAGTAGCAGTGAATGCATGTTTTCATTTCTTTGCAGAATCATTGTTTGTAGGAGGGTTTCACTTATCTGGATGCGGACAGTCTCTTTTGATATGACCTGGTTCGTCACAATTGAAGCATTTGATAAAGTTTGGTACTGTAGTCTGATTACCAGAATTCTTAAAGTTGTTTCTCTTGGAACTATTCAATTTTCTGTACTTCAGGAATTTCCGAAAATTCCTGGTCATAAATGCTATCTCTCCATCATTATCACTGTTTGAGTCTGATCCGTCGATTAATGCATTGAATGCCATTGATTTCTTTTCAAATGCTTTGCTTTCTCTTCTCCCGATCATTTGAACTTCAAACGACATTAGATTTCCAATCAATTCTTCTACCTTTAAAGTACTGATGTCATTTGCCTCTTCAATTGCAAGTGTCTTTTGATCCCATTCTGGAGTGAGAGAATTTAAAATTTTTCTGACTTGATCTTCTTCCGAAAATTCCTTTCCCAAAGATATTAAAGAATGCACAATATCTTGAAATCGACTATACATATCTAAAATAGACTCATTAGTATTCATTTTAAATAACTGAAACTGATTTGTGAGCATGGAAATTTTGGTCTGTTTAACTTTGCTTGTTCCTTCGTGAGTTACTTGCAAAGTTTTCCAGATTTCATATGCAGACTTACAAACTGACACTCTATTAAATTCATTTCTTTCAAGTGAACAAAACAGAATATTCATTGCTTTAGAATTATTTTGTGCAACAGTCTTTTGCTCAGTGGTCCACTGTGCAAAATTAGTTGTGGGTTCAGAATATTCAGTTTGTGTGATATTCCAAGTATCTAATCCTACAGATTGTAAATATATTTTCATCCTACATGCCCAATATGCATAGTTACTGCCACTAAAAAGTGGTGGTCTGGCAGTAGACTGACCTTCTACAAATGAACTAGTGTTGGTGGTAATAGCAGTACTAGTGTTAGTAGCCATTTTGAAATTTTTCAAAATTCAGATAATGAAACTTTTGAAAACAAGGCTTTGATACCAAATGTGAGAAATGCGGATTAAGGATCTTAAGGCTAGAATTAACACTATAGGGGGGTGAATAGTGTTTTAAGAAATTTGTTAATCTTTTTGAGTTTATCTTACTTTGTTAACAATGTATACACTAATCAGACACAGATATGAACACAGAATCAAACACAGATGAAAATATAAAGTAAAAGCAGTAAAGGAAAGAACACACCGGATTTTATACTGGTTCGGAGTTACCCTACATCCAGTCCCGCACAACTAAGTACAGATTTTCTTTCAGAATCAATTCAACAATTACAACCCTCGGTTTCAAGGCTACGAGGTACACCCTCCAGAATCACAATCCTCTGGGTAGAGATACTTGATTTCCGGGGCAACAAGTTCACTCAATTGATTTCCAGGGCTACAATCACACCTTCTCTCGCTCAATTGATTACAAAAAGTCTATAACTCAGATTAGCACTTGGATCTTGTAGAGATATTGGAGAGAATCAAAACCAGAAATTATCTAGTTAGATCCGATATTGATTTCGGCAGAGTAATGGTGTAATTTGTAAATAAGAAAGTGGAGAAGAAGAAGAGAAGTTAAATCAGAGAAAAGTATTATTAAATTCGTTGAAACTGACCCCTATTTATAGAAGAACAACGGCCATGACCATTCATGAAAAGTTATGGTGAATAGACACTTCTTTTGAATTTTGAATTAAACTGTCACCATGTCGACATGGTGCCTATGGGCATGTCGACATCCCTCAGCCAAATTTGATGCTTTGAATTTCTATAAAAATAATATTTATCTTATATTAAAACTTTATAAATATACTTGAATATAGTTGAAATTCATAAGTAAATATAAAGAACAATATATATATATATTATTTAACTATAATTTAAATCAAAGTATAAATAATTTAAAAGTTAAATATATTATTTGAAAAGATAGTTTAACATCAGGAGAAATTTTGACTCTGAAAATAAAGATGTTTTGGGGCTAAAATTATTTTAAAAACGGAATCGAGAGTTTTGAATCTTTTTAAAAGGAAAGTTTTGAAATCATTTCAAAAACAAGATAATTTTGAAAAATCATTTTAATTAAGCTTAGTTGATACAAAACAATGTCCCACTAGATTTTCGTAGGTTCCATCCTACTTAGGGTTCCATCCCTTTAACGGGCTCGAAGTGGATTCCATTCCACGAATAAATTGGATATTAAGATGTCAGTGCTTTTCTATGAGTTTTAACAAATATTCCTAATAAAACAAACTTAACCTTGAAATCTTGAACTCTTGATAATCTTGATACTCATGAGGAGTCTTCTATCTCTATATCTTGAATCTCTATACTGTACAGTCTTCATTCTTGATACCTGCATGGTTAGATCCTGCATATACATATATATCTAAACTTGTAATGTTAGTATTTATATTTTATAATCTATTCTAAGGTTGTTGTCATCAAAACCATCATCTCATGGACTAACATATTAGTATTATTTTCTACCTAGAAACAAAGAAATAAATTTGGGGGTTTCACTTTTAGCAGGCTACCGCCATATCAATATAAATCATGTCTTAGACCTGTATTTTAAAGGGTGCCCCTCTTACAGTCAAACAATCATGTATAATACATATCCATACAAACAACAAATTAACATATTGGTTAGGGACTATAATTGAATTTTAAACCATTCCAATTTTCCATTTTATTTAAAAATAGAAATATACAAATCAAAATAAAAGGCAAGAAGGATGATATCAATGTAAACAAACTAAAATATTTTTACCAAATAGCAAAACTTATAGTATACATTTGATAAAAATAATGAAAATTTAGGAGATGAAAATATCACCAGTGGCCATTGCAATGTGGAAGGACCATGAGTCGATTTGATAATTGACTCCTCCCTGATTTACCATTATGAAATTAAACCCAAATTTGTCTTCTTAGAATTTAATCTGAATAAACAACACAAATCAAAGAGATGGTTCAATAAAAATCAAATGAAATTCTCTTGACTGAATTCTATTCCAAGTATTCAACTATAAAGCTTTTTTTTTCAAATATGTGAATTCGGTTACATATAAATGGCTATGCCAAGATTTTATATTATGGGTACTAGTATGTTGCCCGTGCTGATGGCATGAATGCGAGTTTTGTTCTGAATATATCTAACAAAGTTACATGTTGCACATGTACAATTAAATATGGTTGAATTTATTATATATATGAAAAATATAACAACAACATAATTTGATATATGAGAGTAGTCATTATGAATGAATGGTCCAAAACACATAAGCTTTATGTGTAAGAAAAATAGGGCAACTTAATTTTCATTGCAAATTTGGTGGTGATTTTGAATGCAAAAGCACATAAAAAGAAAATATTCAAAGCAGTTGCATTTTCTAACCACATTCAATATTCAAAGCAAGCATACAACTCAAACTAAAAGATCTTGAAGACTTTGCGCTGCTGCATGGAATGATCTTTTGTCCATGCATGATATTTTGAGGAACATTGGGATTAGGAGCTGGCTTGTAATGAGAGAAGTGCATAAGAGTTGGACGCTTCAGTGGTTGAGCAATATGTCTAGATACATTGCTCCATTTTGGCTATGAATGTTTAGATGCCTACATTCTAGTAAATTGCAAAAGAATGTCAATTTTTTATGACAGACATCTAGCCACGCCTTCTACACTGCATCCATCGACATAGGCTAATTCAAAATAAATAGATGCTTTCAAATGTGGGAAAATCAGGAAGTCAACAAAGGAAGAAAATTGTTGATAGATCAGTAAATGATAAAATCTACACAAACTAGGATTACTTTAAGCCTTTAACATTTTTATAAATAATCAAAACTTGCCAAATGAACTACAGACTAAACAACATGGAATTAGCCAGAAAATTAAGAGAACTCGAGTTCAAATAAATCAATTATACATGAATTATAGCTCTAGATTGAGACAATGGTTAAAGCAGGTGACTAATGAGGGGATTTATAACGAATTTGAATTTTTGTTGTTCAAACTAAAATTTATGATTTAGAGACAGTTTATAAAGTATGTGCATATGATATTTTATAAACTTCTACGAAGGGAATAAATTTTTAAACAAAAGGTAACAAATAAAAATATAGAAAACGGATAATTAAGAAATTATTAAATTAAATTATCAAAAAAAATATGCGTTTAAAATTTAAAAACCACATAAATCAAATATTGCTTCTGTCTTTATGCATGTTAGTGTTTTAATGATAAACAAGTATCTCAATTATTTTCTCTTTAGCTACTTATAGCCTTATACATCTATATACATTCTAAACCATATTCCAAATTGGCGATCACTATAAGCACCATTATGGTATATATATTAAATCAACTTTTGAAAAGCTAAACATTTATTCCTGGATATTAAATAATTATCAATTTTTTGCATCATTGAAAATATTGATCTATTAAGGTGGTTAAGAAAAAAATTAAGCACATGAAAGAATATAATATGAAATACAATCCAAAGGTTTTCATATTTAGAATGTTGGCTCCAATTCTAGTTATCAACCCCATGGTAAAAGATAACTTTTGGATGATGGTTTGTATAATGTTGTTCAAATATAGACAAAGTAATTATAATCAAAGCTTCGGCTATGAGCATGTGTTACAATCAATTATGAATAAAGAAAATATAGGCTTTAAATTTTATGTACTTCTAGACAATGTTTTGAAAATCGAACCGTAAGTCGGACCGTTGTATCTCAAGGTTCAAGGTTTTAATGGTCGGACCGGTCGAACCGCTGAAACCTTGCATTTTTATTTTTTTAACGATTTGTACATTCCAAATTGAAAAATATAAACTCATGTTGTTTAATACATGATATTGACTCATGTCATAAAAAATACTAAACACATATTATTACTCAAACACAAGCACAACATATCTCATATAACGTGATCTTAAACATACAGACCCATAATAATTCACATATAATAGTTGAAAACATCGTATAAATACCACAATAACATAAACTTGAACATTTCATCATGGTTTTAACATCAATCACACATTAAAGTTAACATGTATATAATAGTTGACACCTACATATTAATAATAAAATAACATGAACCCTGCAACATAAATAACATTAACCCTGCAACATGGTTTTATGCATAGTGCTATTAGAGGAGTTTGCGGCAGCAAAGAGCCAAATGATGGAATTTGTAGTTTAGATTTTAGTACCATTATGATTTTTGAAATATAGATTTACTTGTTTTTTTCAAAGCAATACAAAAGATGAAAATGAGAGAGAATTATAGGATGAGAAAATAGGAAAATTTAAAAGAACCGCGGTTCAACCGGATAAAATTAATGGTTGGACCGCCGGTTTGAAGGTTCGACCGGGGTTCACGCATGACTAAGGTCTGATTGAGTTCCGAACCGTGATGATCCAAGGTTCAGGGTTATTCGAGGTCGAACCGAGGCTGGGTCGGGATTTCAAAACACTGCTTCTAGAACTACACAAAAGAAAGGTTTTCTTTCTTGGTTGGATAAAACAAAGAGTTTAACTATTTATTCTTTTATGTAATTCTTCAAACAATTCATGTGCAAACAATTCAAACTACTGATGGCTTGTGTTGACGAAATTATAAGACTATGCCATTTTGAAATTTTGTAAAATCAGGTTTACATGTAGAAGTAAACCAATTACCACGAACATTAGACCAATCAAAATAAAATAAAGGGTTTCTATCAGAACCACTATCTAGAATTGCAAAGAACAATAGAAAGCAATTCGCAGACATGGTGTTGTGGCACTAGATGGAATTTGTAAACAAACAGCGATTGAAAAAGAACTGTAGAAATACAAAAATAATTAAAAACACGACAATACCCTTCAATTTATATTCTTCATTCACCGTGGAAGAAGATAAATAGAACCTAAATAGAAAGAAGTGCTTCTCGAAGATCTGGGTGATAAGTATTTTAGCAGAGAAGGGGTGATATGCAGAACTGGGATGGGTTGATTACGTGTTTTTATCATAAGCAATCGTGGGAAGGATCATGGAATAGAACTTGTGAATAGGATGAAGTGGAGAATTAATGGCCGCTTGATATAAATGCCAAGGATAAATCTCAGCCTCTTTTTATCTGTTTGTAACCAACTGACCTATTTTATTATATAAATTGTACTTTAAATGGACAATGAAAGCTGCAACAACATTAAATACATTTAAATTGTTTTATTTAGTCCCACATCATCCAAAATATATTAATTGTTGTTGTATATAAGCTAAGAGATGAAGAATCCAATATCATCTAATTGAGATGAGATGAGATGTTGCTGTGAAGTTTAATAATATGGCCTATGAACAGATGACATGCAAGCTGAGAGACGGCTCAAATAATTTTAGCTAGTAGAGTTGTACTACAATTTGCAGCCTGATCAACAACTAATGATCCAATTATCGTCAACATTTATCTTACATATGCAAAGAAATTTTTTTTGTACAAACATTGCATAATTTACAAATTGTCACTCCAAGAAAAAGAAGTAGAAAAACTAAGTAGTATAAACAATTTCAAATGTGATGCTTATAAAATTTTATTCAACTATTTTATCTTTTAGCAGATATAAGTATGTCTTTATAAACGCATTTTTAGTATAAGTTCCTGATTTTCCATGGACATTGCCATCTTTTATCAAAACTTCTGTGTTACTCATTGAATGATTTGGTATTTAGGCTTCAAAAATAACTTACCAACTGTATTAAAAATATGTTATATACGGTTGCAGATATATAATAATTTTGATACCTGAGTAGAACATAAATATAATTAATGTCCTTTAAACAGTACAGACTTATATAATCAATGTCCTTCAGTACTTCATGCAATTATAAATGATACAAAATTGCAAACAAAACACTATATGTACTTCTCCAGCAAATCAGAAGCTTTGACAACTGTTACAAATTAAATTTTATCACCAAGTTGAACAATAATTTGACATTGTGAAATCTAACGAATTAGAAAAGAATTGTAAAGTATATTTATTAGGGAATTAGTTGGCATAAAATGATTAAGCAACAACTTGTTGTTGATTAGAAAAACAACACTGCTAAAATATGCCTACAATCACACCATTCACTTAAAGAACTTTAAGAATTGCAACAATTAAGGTTATTATTTGTAATTTGAAGTCAGCAAAGAAGTATAAACAAAATAAAAATAAAAATAAAGTTACGTACTCGTACATATTGGATATTTGATTCTGATTCATCGACTCGTACCGTATTATTTTAGCCAGTACAGTTTAAAGGACGTTAATAATATATAACATAATATATTATATAATATATGGGTATGGGATATAGTTGTAAGACATAGCAGTTTATGTACCTGAGAAGCTTATTTAAATGTAGTATGAGTGCAGTGGCTTAAGGGGAGAATGTGATAATTGTTTTTGCATGGAAGAGGAGAAAATATGGTTATATATTTATAGAGAGGAAAGTGCGGTAGTTTAGGAGATGGACCAACACAAGATATTTATTTATTTATTCATTCATTCATAGCTTTAAAATAGGCGTAGAAATTGATCTATTTATTTAATTAGTTAATATATGTATGGATGTATTTAATCTTAGAGCTGTGTGGATACTTTCAAAGGATAAGACAAATTCAATCGTAGCTTTAAAATAGGCGTAGAAATTGGTCTATTTATTTACTTAGTTAATATATGTATGGATATAATCTTAGAGCTATGTGGATACTTTCAAAGAGTAAGACCAATTCATACATGTAATTAATGCGTATTGAATGGATTATTTACTCGGGTAATATGGATATATTCAAGGGTACTTTTGGCACAGGTCCTTATTAAGTTTCAAAATTCACGAAAAGTCCTTCACTAAATTTCAGTGTAAATTAGGTCCCTGTTTTTTATTCACGATTATTGTAGAGCATGATGCAACATTTCATAAAAGTTGCTGATATTTCAGCAACATTTATGTACACGGTGAACGTAGTGTATGAAAGTTGCTGAAATATCAACACTTATTTATAAAAGTTGCTGATATTTCAGCAACATTTATGTACACTGTGAACACAGTTTATGAAAGTTGCTGAAATATCAGCACTTATTTATAAAAGTTGCTGACATTTCAGCAATAATTTTTCTTTGTTTTTACAATAAAACTTTGACACAGATAGTTGCTGAAATATCAGCACTTATTTATAAAAGTTGCTGACATTTCAGCAATAATTTTTCTTCGTTTCTAGAAAACAGGGACCCGCTTTACAATGAAACTTTGACAGGGACCCGCTTTACAATATGAAAGTATGATAGGGATGCCTCCCTAATTTCCACTATATTCAATCTTAGCATAAAAATATACATGGAAATTGATCGATTTATGTACAATTAATGCGTATTGAATAGGTTATTTACTTAGGTAATATGGATATATTCAATCTTAGCACAAAAATAGGCATGGAAATTGATCAATATATGTACTCAGTTAATTTATGGATTCAAAAAAAATTTAAAGGGCATTTTGAAAAGTTTACGTGTACACCAAAAAGGTATGACATCAAAGATATTACAAATATTATTAAAAAAAATAGAGAATGGAGATAGATATTAGCTTATAACGAACACTAAATACGATAACACAAAGAGCTCTAAGCAGATCAAATTTCATGTAAACAAAGTTAATGATAAAAATAGCCGTTAACAAGTATATTGTAACATTGTCAGGTACATATCAGTGATATCATTAATCAGAATTAACGTAACATGTATCACCTATTGGCTTGGTGAACTACGTCATGAAAACAAACCAAACATAAATGAAGGAGTAAGACTTTCTATAAAAGCAACATTAACATCAATATCAGCTTTGAACCAAACATCAACGAATGATGAAGACCCATCGTAGGAGCATCGTTAGCGCCAATATCAATATATGTACCTACTCCCTATCAAAATAGCATAAAGGCGAAAAAATTCATTAATATATGTTATAAAAAGAAATTCATTAATAAAACAATTGTGTTTTCTTCCCTTACATATTGCATTGATAATAAGTCATTTATTTGTGACCGATAATTTAGTCATTGAAATAGTTGAATGTAATGACATAAGATTTGCATTGCAAGTTGTTTTATCAATTTTTACACTTCACTCTATCATTGAAAGTTTCTAGTTAGCGACTTTTTTAATCTTTCACAAGCAATTTTATTATCCGATTTTAAAACATTGATTTTTTCCTACACGGTCTAAAATTAAATTACTAATTGCTTCAGTATTAAGTAATCAACAAAAATACAAATATGTTTCAAATTTATTTGTCCAATATTCATCTTTTTCGTTAATGTGGAAAAAAAATTTAAAAGTTGTAGTTATTTTCTAAAACACACATATGATGAAAGCAATTAATAATCCGAATTCAAATTTCAAACCAGTAATAAAGTTTTGGTTTATGTTAATCGGATAAGACAATTACAGTATGTACAAAATACCAATAGTATTGAATGTTGAAAATAAACGATATAATATTATACTCATTTTGATGAGGATATGATATGGGACGCGATGAAGAAGACGGTTTGAAAAAAGAAGTTTATACGTGAAAGTTACAAGCAAATTAGCATTTTGAAATAAATAAATAGATTTATTTATTTAAAAAAAATTACTGCATACAAAGTCAAAGTTAATATTGAACATATTAAAAGCTTGTGATGTGTAGATAAATTGGATATGATAATCCAATCAAAATCAAAAGTAGCCATATATTTTGCTTTGAAAATGTTTGAACATTCAAAATATATGCTTCATCATCATCTATCTAAAAGCAGCTCAACCATTCCATTTTCGTAGCTATAATCTTGTAATAAGAAAAACTCTTATACTCTCTTCAAATTATAGTGAGTTGTTGGTTCCATAAATGTAGGTCAACTAGACCAAACTATATTAAAGTTTATCGTTTTTATTTATTTTCTGTTTTGTTTATTTATTGTTAAATAGTAAATAATTGCTATTGAATTAAGAGGTGTTCAATCGACAAATCTAGATCTCGACGTCAAATTATTCCGCATTAGTGAAAAAAACGAATTTTTTCGCCATATTTGAACAAATTCAATAATAGAAATGGAGTACATTTAAAATCATAGTCCTTGAGAAAAACAAAAATAGTTAAAAATGACGAATTATAAAATGTCTTCATATAACAAATAACAACTTGAAACAAATGAACTATGAATATTGGCATCGTCATCCATCGTAAAAGTACCAAACACCAAATATCTTTTATATCTTCTAATGACACTTCAATATTCCTAAACAACAACGTGAAAGGACAAACTAGCTTTATACACATGGTAATGAATAAAAGAAGTCTTACAAAGTAGCTGATTTTCCTCCGATGATATAATATTTTAAATTAAAATAAAAACCAAATTACTTGTAGTAAATAAAAAGAAGACCACGGTAAATAATATAATTCAGGTTGTATATCCTTATGGCTTATAGAAATATGGTGTTCAATCATATTATGCGTAATGCTAGACAAAATAAGGAAATTTGCTTAAAAAACACTCTACACTCACCATGATCCAATGTTTTTACTCATGCATCCATTTGATTTCTCTTTTGTTGAGCATACAAAGCAAAATCTCACCATAATGAGTTATTTTGAACCTGCAGCTCCAAATTTTTCACAAAGCCGAAGCTAGCCTAAGTTAAAGTCCAGTAGTCCATGAGTATATACTAGGATTCAGTGCAACTAAATATCTTAAAATTAAATTCAAACAAGATCCCACATAAATCTCTATCGCTGCTACTAAGGGCAACTCCAGTGGTGCAATTACACGCTGAATCAGGGGCGAAAAATTCTCCAGTCGAGAAGTTAAGGCTGAAAATTCAGCTTAACGTTCAGGATCTGATTACGGATCCTGAACTGGACTTGGGCGCCCATTTAATGGGCGCCCAAACCCACCCTCCCCTCGGCCATCCCTCCCTACTACTTCCCCCTCTGCATTCGAATTCCAACGGCTACGAACAGTTATATTTTGACCCCAACGGTTATAAACGGTCACATTTCAAATTACAACGGCTATAAACGGTCATATTTATGATTTCACTACATATACGGGATATTATTCAAATTGTAATACACACATCTCTTCTTCTATAACAATTATATTCTCAATTCGTTAATATTGAAAACATGTCTCATCCATTTCAATCATATACCGAAGCGATGAATATGGATAGCTGGGATTTAGATTCTCAACCCTTTCAAAATGTTCATCCCCCTACCGCCCCCCTCTATCGTTCCATTCTTCGGCTTCATGGTCTGGCGATGAAGATAAGGATTTGTGTTAGATTTATTATCATTTTTCTAACGACTCGGTAAAGGGAAACGACCAAAGTGGAGAGGTGTTTTGGGCAAAAGTCATGAGTGCGTACAATAAAAAACATGTTGAAAAGACGAGGTCAATGTCTGCAATCACTGGTCGTTTTGGGAAGATTAATCGACAAACACAATTCTACGAGTCGCAGATCCACAAAATAAGAACAGCAAATCCAAGTGGAATGGGTGGCGAAGCTGACTTGGTAGCGTTTTGTAAAATTTGATTTTTAATTTACATTCATCTCTTATCACTTTGTGAATATATGATTTTGTGTTTCTGTTTTTGTAGGAGAGAATGGCGAACGATCAATTCTTGAAATTATTTCCAAGAGAAAATGGTACAAAAAAACCACACTACTATCAGTTTGCAAACTGCTATGACTTGCTTGTTAGTCAGCAAAAATGGAACTCAAACACCGCAAAAAGCTTAAGAGATGTCCAGACGAAGTCGAAGGGGAAGAAAAAAACAAGTAGATCTACTTACAATTCTAGCCCAGGCAATTCTTCTCATATGGACTCAAATGAATGCCCAGATAACGAAGACGAAGAAGCAGTTCTCGCATTTGACGAAGGCGCTAGACCGATGGGGCAACGAGCAGCTAAGAAAAAAATTGCTGTTCAATCTCAAATCGATTCTCGTTTAGCCCTAATGCATGAAAAACATGCGAGAGAAAATGCATAACGTCAAAAAGGAAGTGCAGAAAAGCTTGCCGTGTTAAAAGAATTGACTCAGATTGAGAAGGGCCGGTTTGAGCTAGAGCGGCAACGCCAAGAGACCTTAGTAATGGAAAAGGATGTCACCGGAATGGACCCAATTACAATGCAATATTGGATGGAGTACAAACAATGCATTGTTGAGAGTCGATCTGGAACAAAACATATGTAGTTGACGTAATAATGTGATATTTCTAGTTAATGTTGTTTCAATATCCATATACCTTCAGTTCATATATGCAATCAACTGCCCATGATCAATTTTACAATATTCAATGGTATATCATTTTTTCGATGCATTATGTAGATATCAATATAGATTTAATTCATCAAACATAAATGATATTACAAACGTTAAAATTGAAGCATTATACACTTCGTTATAGGAAAAAAAGGCAAACATATGTAATTAAACAAATATCCACCATCATCAACTACTGATTTCCATGAGAATTCCAAATATGCTCCATTAAATCCCTTTGGAGTCTATTATGAATAGCTGCATTACGATATAATTCATGATGATCGTTATGAATTGCGTATTGTCCTTCATTTCGTAACGTGGTTGTGCGAAACAATTCGGGGGGTTGTCTTGCCCCCTCATACTCGAAATCGGGATAATCCATACTGCGTTCATCTTCAATGATCATGTTATGCAGAATTATACAACAGAACATAATTGTAGCCATTTTTGATCTCTTCCATAATCTACATGGATTGCTAACCATTGCAAACCTTGCTTGAAGGACCCCAAACGCCATTTCTACGTCCTTCCTTTGTCCTTCCTGCATCGCAGCAAAGTGTTTTTGTTTTGCCGTCATTGGGTTTGCAAATGTCTTTACAATCGTACTCCATTTGGGATAAATTTCATCTCCTAAATAGTATCCATGATCATATATGTTCTGACCAAGAGTAAATGATACGGAAGTTGACTTACCTTGCGCCAAATCATTAAACAAATGAGATCGTTCGACAACGTTTAAGTCATTAAGAGAACCTGACATTCCAAAGAAAGCATGGAAAATCCACAAATCATGAGAGGCAACTGCTTCTAAGATGATAGTTGGTTTTTTTTCTTTACCGTTATATGCTCCGTGAAAATCTTTTGGACAGTTCTTCCACTCCCAATGCATACAATCTAGACTTCCAAGCATTCCAGGCCAGCCCTTGCTTTCATGCATTTCACGCAAGCGCGTTACATCTACCTCGTTTGGAGAACGAAGATATTCCGTCCCATAAATGTCCACAACTGATTGACAGAAGTGATCTAGGTTTTCCAATGCTGTAGTCTCTGCAATACGATATGCATCGTCAAGGGCATCAGCGGGTGTCCCGTATGCTAACATCCTCAAAGCTGCGGTCATCTTTTGATGCCCACTCAAACCTTGTTTTTTTGCAGCGTCCTGCTTAAAAACAAAATATTTGTTATTTTGCTGAATACTTTCGAGAATTCTTATAAATAATGGACGACTCATTCTGAATCGTCGTCTAAACATCTCTGGACCGTAAGTTGGATCACGGGCAAAGTAATCTTGCATAAGTGTTTTGTGAAATGCTTGCTGGTTACAGTGGATATATTTCCGACCCACAACGGAACCACCATGTTTACCAGAAGTTGATCCGTATGCTTCACGGTATATCTCCATCAGTTCCTCCTCCTCTTGTTGCTACGCTAACGCGCACGCTTCTTCTTCAGAGTCACTATCACATAGGAATACAGCTTTTAGTAAATTTCCAGACATTGTTTGATATTTGAGGATAGTTGTTTGATATTTGAATGTTTTGTTAGACAAAATTGTGGTGAACAAGTATGGCATCCATATTGTTATATATATATATATGACTAATTCTTGAGTGGAGAGAAGGTGTGTCAGGGTGCGGTCAAATCACGTACTGTAGCCACGTTCATTTGACGGTCAAGATTCTCTGCTTTGTTGAGTGGAGAGAAGATGTGTCAGTGTGCGGTCAAATCACGTACTGTAGCCACGTTCATTTGCCGGTCAATATTCTCTGCTTTGTTGAGTGGAGAGAAGGTGTGTCAGGGTGCGGTCAAATCACGTACTGTAGCCACGTTCATTTGCCGGTCAAGATTCTCTGCTTTGTTGAGTGGAGAGAAGGTGTGTCAGTGTGCGGTCAAATCACGTACTGTAGCCACGTTCATTTGCCGGTCAAGATTCTCTGCTTTGTTGAGTGGAGAGAAGGTGTGTCAGTGTGCGGTCAAATCACGTACTGTAGCCACGTTCATTTGCCGGTCAAGATTCTCTGCTTTGTTGAGTGGAGAGAAGGTGTGTCAGTGTGCGGTCAAATCACGTACTGTAGCCACGTTCATTTGCCGGTCAAGATTCTCTACTTTGTTGAGTGGAGAGAAGGTGTGTCAGGGTGCGGTCAAATCACGTACTACTCAAGAGGTCAGGAATATCCATTATATAAATTCACAAATCGTTATATGTTTAAATCATTTACAAACCTAACATTATTCAAACTACATTGTCGAACATGACATTTACGCCTCATGAATTGAAGTTGCTTATGCAGTACTACATTCAAACCGATGAGATGTGCAATAATCAGGAGTCAATGGTAATTAATTTTTGGGACACTCTGGCTGAACTCTACAACAACGACGTGGGCTCTCAAGTCAGACGTACTGCTCAAGAGGTCAGGACTGCATACAGAAACTTTACTAGGGCATGCACGCGTTACACAAAGATAATTAACGAGGTAATATTGGAAAATGTGTTTGAGACTACACGTTCGTCTTATGACGGTCGATACAATTTAAAATATGGCACGCCCTTCATTGCCCATGATGCGTACTTCATACGTCAGAACTGGCTAGAAAGATTTGGATGGACTTAAGATAACATTATTGCTAGTTGGTTATGTAACGTTCGTTAATGTGTCAAGAGCTATCTTAATTGTCTTCTCAAATGATAATTTCTGTTGTTGCTGTCAAAGCTAATGCCTATGTGCAATGTTTGTTGCTGTCATTTCTGATGGTGCGGTATAATTCACAATATACACAGACATATAGAATGCACAATATAAATCCAAGAAAGTGAAAGTATATAAACATAAAGAACACACCGTACACTCAAACAATGACATAAGTACATAAGCTATAGGAACTGCAACATAAAATAAAACGTCTACTGCATATAAACTAAAAGGTATAAAACTAAAGGGATGCAACGTCGTCGTCGTCAGCATCATCACCATCATCATCATCATCTCCGTCATCGTCATCGTTATCATCCCCGTCGTCGTCGTCAGCATCATCATCTCCGTCATCGTCGTCAGCATCATCACCATCATCATCATCATCTCCGTCATCCCCATCATCCCCTTCGTCCTCGTCTTCCCCACCGTCCTCATCTAAACCACCAGCATCATGCCCACTGGGACCAGCATCACCTCCGCCCTGTGATCCGAAAGGCTCATATACAGCAAGTCTAGCTGATAGCTGATCAATCTGCGCCTCTAGCATATGTGTATGATGCATGTACATATCATGCATGGTGTGTGTATGTGCAAGAGTCATATCGCGAAATAAACCAAATGAAACTCTGGTCTGGTCCAATCTAGCAGCATACTACATAAAGGTGACATTTGACATAGTAAGAAACCAAGCATAAAACAAAGGAAAAATGGCAATAAACAACAAACGTACCTCATACGGAGGATATAACCCGACTGAAGGCACACCAGGATAGTCGGGGTGATCTGGAAGGACTAAAGGCTACTCAATCAAAGTACACGTCACGTCATATGCTCTAAAAGTAGTATCAGGCTCCAACTGCATGGGAGTCTAGGAGAATTGTGACGGAATCGGGTCAAATGAAACCTGCGGTACCTGAACTCTACCGGCTGCCAGATGAGGTCCAATATGATCAGAGTTGACCCCATGAACATAATATGGTACGATGTATCTGCGGGGTGCTACTCTAGCCCAATAAGCATCGTAATCCCCATCGATGAAGAAAGTACTACTATCCACCCATCCAGCCAGTCGTAGAGTATCTATGTACTAATCGCTGATCACTCTATGTCTACCAAACATGTCCTCACAAGATAAAGGATCATATGGTATACGGCGATCACCCGTAATCTGATAAGCACATCTCTCTCCCAAATACCACATAGGCATAAATGCAGGTGTATGCAAAGCAACCCTCCGTGTAGATAGTGAATACGCAACTATCAAGGGATGGTCGTCCACCAAAATACCTGCATCTGCTAGATGAGTCCAATGTGAGGCCCAAGGTGTCCGAATGATGTTACCTACACTACGCATATCAAGCTGTGACCTAGCCTCCATCAAGTCATGCCGTACACCTAAGGGGACATGATGTACGTACTGCATAGTCTCCCATCGTCTCATCCTAGGGAAGTAATGCTCAGCAGCCTGACTAGCCGTGTCCTGCATGCGGGGATGCATGTTTGCCGTGTACTCGTAGTACCATAACGGCAAAATATACCAAAAAGCATACATTTGCTTGACGTCGCCAAGCGCAAATGAATCTAGAGCGGTATAAAGGGTGCCTAATATCGCCGTGCCCCAGTCAATAGTATGTAGCTGGTCTAATCTGACTAGAGAAGCTAAATAGCCTAGTCTAACCGTACCTTTTTGGTTCAAAAAAAAGGTCGAACCAAACAAGTACAACAGAAATGCTCTAGTAACCCCATCCATCATATCGGCTCTACCTATATAACTGGTGATGTACTGCTGCAGGTACGTCAACTTAACAGAACCACTACTGACGCAGGCAACATCTATCAGTGGTAAAAAAAACAGTAAACAGATTAGGCGACTCGTATAAATCATCAAATGGAAAAGGTCGAAGACCATGTCGTCCAATTTCAATCCCAGTAAACAAGTAGAAACCAACTGGGGTGATACCAACCTCAAAATCTGAAAAATGAAACGTATGCGTGGTGAGCCACCACCTCTCAGCTAATGCCTGAATGAGAGGTCGATCAAAGGACTGAACAGGCCTAATCAACAAAAATGATCCAAAAGGGCTAGCCTGTAGCCTCTCAATAATAGGACCGGGAAGATAGTCATAAAACTGGGTAATGCACTTAGCCCAACTACCTCGACAGTGAATGTAATGGTCCTATAGTAATTTATGAATTAACAATTTTTGATACAGTAAGGGTTATTTAATATGAGTATGTACTGTACATATTAAAATAACAAGTTATATTAGTTTGCAATTTATACCTGTATGGTCGTCAAAGCGGTTTCGGCTCTATGCCGATAACCATCTGGCAGCTCATGTAAAACACGTAGATCGTCTAATGAAACTCCAGGTGGTGGCGGAACGTGTAATGGTCCAGCTTGCTCCGCTGGATGTCTCTAAACCGTTCTTCGGGCGATTTTGGTTGGACGCGGCGGCATTTTGTTTAAATTTTCTAATTTTAAAAAAATGTAAAACGAAAATGGAGGAAGTGGGAGGGGGTGGGGAGGCGGCGCCCGTTTTATGGGCGCCTTTGCTCAGGCGCCCATTAAATGGGTGCCTGGCCACTGGGGCCCCAACCCAAATTACGGGCTGAATATTCAACGAGCTGAATATTTAGCCCGTAATCTACTGGAGTTGCCCTAATAAGGGGAAATTCAATCAATATCACTTCAACCGTGTCTTTTTGATGTGCCTATAATGCCCTTTTACTTTGTCCCCTCAGCAGTCTCATTTCATTCCTATAATCCTATAGCTTCATTCTTGAAATCTTAATCAAATTGAAAACCATTAGTCCGGTCGAATATCAACACTGCTACCTCCAGCGTAGAAGAGACAACCACCACACATTCCATTGTTCCAAATCGCCTTCGCAAATAAGTCAACAACATTACAAACCCTAAATCATCACCTGTGAAATCCTTTTGCCACCCCAAATTTTCAACCTCTCGACGTTCTCCACTAATCAAAATTGCATGTGTCCACCTGCTCTGCAACCCCCACTCGATTGTGTGCCTCCTAGTCGAAGGAAATTCTATAGCATCAAGTTATTTGCTAGAGAGTCTCGCTACAACTTCTTTCAAGGTGATTTGTCTTAGTAGTTCACTTTCGTATACTTAAAATGGGTGATTAGGTGGTGTCGTGGTTAACATGTTAGAAAATGAGAACAATTTAATTGTGGAGGATTAAAATCTACAACTTCCTATATGGCCATTAAAACCAAAAATCAATAAAGGTTGCTAAGTCTTAATTTTGAAAATGTATGGGTGTGATTCGTGTTAATGTATCTATTTGGTGAATTAATCCTCGCTCATATTCACCCCCACTTTTTTTAAGAAACTTTGTTATTTTTATGTTGGTTATGATCAAATTTGGATATTGACGATGAATAAGTGATGTGTAGTATGCTCAAGATTGATTGGCTTCATTTTATGATTTTTTTTCTAAAAAAGTTTGGTTGATTAAGTTGTGTTACAATATGTGTTTTGTTGTGATCGCTCCCTCCTACTCTCTAGAGACAATTGATCTTAATGTTGGTTATGAAATGTCATATACAGTGGTTGGACTATGGTGGAGCAGTAACCCAGAACTGAGATTTTGACTGTTGTGGTTGCATCAGACTGGAAAATAGCCTAACATGAATGTCTGAATTTAAGCGGGTTAGAGTTGAAAGAATGTAAGTAGAATTGAATATCATTCACCAGGTATGCAAAAAAAGAAGAGGAAGGAGGAGGAGGAACAACATAAGGTTAACCACTCATTTCACGTGAATGTATGATTTTAAGTGCAAACTATCAAAATGTATATGGATTTGTTTGCTATTCATTCAAAAGACTTTTTATTAAGAGAAATGAGTGATCCAATATTAGAAGAGGAGATTGCGATATGCATGGAATTTTCATTTGATGCAGGTTCATGGACGTGCATATATACTAGTATAAATTATAGAGTTACATCCAAATTTTGTTGTGCACAAATTTTCCTCCCATTGAAAAACCGTACCCTTGGTACTAATCCTAGAAAAAAAATGAATGGGTATATCACTTCGTAAGCTCTATAAAATCCCTTTTTTGTTAAAAATTGAACTAAGCATGAAAAAATGGAGAAAATTAGATGGAGGGAGAATTAGAATGATTCAATGCATGGCTAGTGTTTGTCAGTTTTTAGGATGAAAAAATGCCACAGAGGAAAAAATAAGAATTCCTCGCAATACTTGTAATCTATATCATTTGCTCATATACCTAAAAGGTTCGCACTTAAATGAATAAATTGAGTTGTTTGTGCATTTTCTATGCAAATGTCATGTTTAGTCTTCTTCATCTGTTGCGGAACGTTAATATGACATGTGAAATGACATTGTAACAAATGTATTTTTAATATACCTTTGAAGTAACTAACGACATTTTAAGAAGAATACCCCATTTTCTTTTTTATACATATATGAAAATATTTAATAATTACAAAATAAATGCATTGAAAAATGCGTTTTCCAATTAAATATGCTCTTTTATATGCGAAACAACCTCATTATACTTTAAATTTTAGACCTAAGAAGGCATTTGCATTGGAGAATCCCTTGCTACATTACTCATCTATCAAATACATAAGAAATGTTGGTACTTTATCAGCTTCAAAATTGAAATATACATTGCAAACATATGCACTCTAACAAATAACTTGTTGTTGTAAGACATGACAAAACTATATAAGAATAAAGTTGCACTCATGAACCTATGTTATCTTGAATATGTATCTTATGCATACACTACAAGACACACAGTGCATTCCAACGGCGGCCAAACGTTGGCGGCCGTTGGAAAACCGTTGATGGACGTTGGAAAAATCATTGATATACATTTCAACGGCGTCCAACGTCTACTAACGGACCCAACGCCCATATACCAACGTCTTTCAACATTCAGGTTGTCCACGTGGAAGAAGATGTTGACCAAATAAACGTTGGAAAGACGTTGGAAGACGTTGGAAGATCCGATGGAGGACGTTGTAAGACGTTGGAATAAATATGCCAGTAAACCGTTGGTGGACATTGGAAGACGTTGGAAATCTGGGTGTTTTTTTACAGAACCAACAATGCATGCTTCCAACCACCTCCAACATCGTATATCTCATAAAAGCTCAATTTCGAGCACATATACAACAGCATATCTCACATATAATCAAGCATAATAGTAAATCCAAGTAATAAGCATATATACTAATCAATATACACAATACAAATCAATATAAACAACATAAACCATCCAACATCAACATCCAACAAAACGTCCAATCCAACAATATCCAAACTACTACGCCAACATCTCAAAAATCACATCCAAACCAACATCCAAAACATCAGAATGTATCAAATCCTCACACTCTCCAAATATACATGTCCATAGCAAAACAAATCAAATCATACCTGAAATCACTCTCCTCTAGAACCACCAGAAGACGGAAACCAGCCGTATTGCTCCATAAACTCCGTAAGACGCCTATTCAGCTCCTCCGTCTTGGCTTCGCTGCGGATATTGCGTTCCTCGAGCGCGGCGACCTGGGCTCCGAGATATGCAATCTCCTCCTTATCTTGATCCCTCTGATACTCAATCTGAGCCGTCTTAGCCTGTAAATAAAATTTAAATTATCAGTGTTTAATAATTGTAATTCGTGTTTACTATAATCCATCACAATGTGCAACAGTTGGTTCAGAATAATTATTTTAAAATTTAAGTTAAAGTTATTACCTATTGATTCCCAAAACCATAGCGTCTGCCATGTGCCGCTGGATCCATGACAGACTCAAAAATAGCGTCCTCCTCATCGGCGGTCAACTCGTCGCACCTAGAGCCCTCGAGAATAGAAGTCCGTGCTTGCTGAAACTTTTGATGTTATGCAAAATAAGTTGAATTTAGATAACATTATTCTAATTAACTTATATAAGTGTTAAGTCATTATGTTACTTACATATGCGGACTGCGCTTTGGCATCGTGATCCCAGGATTATGAAACGGTGCCTGCTTCGTCGACTTGGCTCAACGCATGAGTATGCGCGAAAACATTCCAGTAACTCACAGAAGCACCACCACGCTGTCTCTTATGAAATATGCCCATATACATATTATATATATATATATTGTTACATTATCTACAACTTAGAACTTAAAATCTTTAAATTATTATCGTAATTAATAAATATACCAAGTCCTCTCGGTGATGCTGAAATGACTTGGAACCACCACGATGTGTGACAGGGTTCTTGCTCCTATTGGCTGAGTTCCTCTCCGACTGCCTTTGTAAATTTAATTTAAAAACAAAAATTGTTTAACATTTCTAGTTAGTATTTGCATAGAAGAATTTAAATTAAACATGTGATAAATTTACCTGAAACTCCTCGTTTTCCCACCATGTCACAAAATCATCCCACACAGCTGCGCTCATCCACTAAGGCTTCTTTCCCACTGTTTTTAAGTTGTTTACTGTTTCCCGGTAGTTCTTTGCGACTTTGCTGCACCAGTGGCGATATACGACTGAAATATCAGCGTCCTGAAGGTCCACTTCCGCCTGCACGTTTGACAAAATAAGAGTTATATAGCTTTTGTAAATAATGTACACATGAATTGATATAACACATTCTTAATATATAAAGTGACATACCAAAAAATCCTGCCAAATAGTCTCTTTAACATTATCTGGAATCAATGTCCACTTAGGCCAACATTCGGTCATACAACCCATGTACGCCCGTCGAGATATAGATAGAACTACTTGAGTCGGCTCTAAAGAGAAACCACTGTGTTTAAACAGTGAAAAAACATTTAATATTTCATGACTACTATATATTTTCAGAGTAGATTGTACGAAAATGAAATTTAATTTTGAAATTTAATACTTACCTTTGATCTACTTTTGGCTTTAGCCACACCATAGGACGCCGTAGCTCCTGTGATGGACCACCGCCATCACCACCGTCCGGACGAGCATGCCCTCTCTATGAGGAAGAGGGAGACCCAGAATGTCCACCGGTACGTCTACGTGACGACATACATATATAATACATATTACAAACAAACATTATAACATAAAATAAAATGACTATATGTAAAACATACAGTATGACGTAACATAAAAACGAGATGTGATACATATCATATATTAGCATACCATTTTATTTATAATGAAAATAGGATAATGTTTAAAAAATATAATTTTACCTTCTCAAAATGTAGATAGTTGATCAATCCTCGTCATTTTCGGATTCAGACTCTGTTTTGCACTCTATATTTTGTTCCTCTGTACTCTCAAATGCTTCAATTAATGCATTTGATTCATCGTTTAGAGGTCCAAAATTTGTTTAATCGTCGGTTATTATTATTCCTCTATTTTCCTCGATATCTGCTTGGTAAGCTTGTTCTTTGGGAATATTCCGTCCATCAAATGTAAACCTTGCCTTTGTTTTAAAAACGGCCGACCAATCTATTTTATCTCTTCTTAGAGATGCGTAAGAAGCATAATAAACTTGAAGAGCTTGTTTGGCAAGTACAAAAGGATGGTATTTATAATAACGCGAAGTATGTTTTATTTCTATAAGATTATATTTTGGGTGCATGTTGATTCCAGAACCTGGAACGTTGCTGAACCAGTTGCATTTAAATAAAAATACTTCTTCCGCGGGTCGTGTGAAATACGTCAATTGCAAAACCTGGGTTAGCGCGCCATAAAAATCATGTATATGATAATTTGGATCATCACTACCTTTAAGAAATACACCAGTATTGTTAGTTAATTTTTCGGCACCGTATTCTTTGGTATTAAATTTATATCCATTGACAAAGAATATTGGATAGGTCTTCACTTTCCTTTTTGGTCCCATAGCTAAATGTTTCAATCCTTCGTTTACAACACAATTTGTTATATCAAAAACGTACTTAGAAAACCAAGAAGCGAATTCTTTGCCAATATCGCCGTTAGGATGTTGTGATTCGTAAATACTGCAATTATATAACAAATGTTGCATTATGATTAAGATACACATGTGTGCATATATTTGTGTATACACACGTGTTGATGATATATATATATATATATATATATAAGTAAATTACCTAACAAACGGTGCAACTTCGGCACAGTTGAGAAGAACATATGTGTGTGCAACATGATAATCTCTATCATCCAACCATACTTCCACACAAGCACCAGCAGGCCGACCTTGTTTTTCAAAAATTGATAAGGTCGTTTGACAATCATCTTGATCAATGCCTTCATCATTACGCGTAGCACTTTCAAATGATATGTTCACATGGTCACTAAAATAATGAGAGAAAAAAAAACGAAGCTTCTTCTTCGATGTATGATTTGCTAATCGAACCTTCAACTCGAGCTTTCTGTCTCACTTTTTTTTAGATGATTTAAATACCTTTCAAATGGATACATCCATCCATATTGCACAGGCCCTCGAAGACATGCTTCTAATGGAAGATGAATAGGTAAATGTTCCATAACATTGAAAAAAACCTGGAGGAAATACTTTTTCCATTTTGCAGAGCAATATCAGGATTTCTTCCTCAAGTTTACGTAGACGATCAACTTTTAATGTAGTAGAACAAATCTCTTTATAAAAAAGACTAAGTTCTGTTACAACAGTCCAAACTTTTATGGGCAATAGTTCTTTAAAAGCAACGGGTAATAAATTTTCCATCATAACATGACAATCATGACTTTTCATCCCGCTAAGTTTATTGTTCTTATAGTCGACACATCTACGAATATTAGAAGATATACCATCCGGGAATCTTAGTCCTTCCACCCATTTTAAAAGTACTTTAACTTGATTATTATCTAGCTCATAGCAAGCTTTCGGCTTTTTTGTGTCATTTGGCTATATATGAAGCTCAGGACGATTACATATTACTTCGATATCATGTCTTGATTTCAAATCATCTTTCGTCTTCCCCTTGACATTCAAAATTGTATTAAAAACATTATCAAACACATTTTTATCATTATGCATCACGTCAATATTATGACGAATCAGGAGTTTTTTCCAATAAGGCAACTCCCAAAATATGCTTTGTTTGCACCATTTATGAATCGATGATTTACCTTGAATTTCAATTTGTTCTCCGGTTTCATGTATCTTTGGATAATCCTTTACAAGTTCATAAATATCTTCGCTTGACCAAACCGTAGGTGGTCTCAAAGTTTCATGTCTATTAGCTGTAAAGTTTTTCTTATCTCTTCTAAAAGGATGATTAATATGAAGAAAACATCGATGACAGTCAAACCATGAGATTTTCTTTCCATCAGGTAAAGAAAATGCTCGTGTATCTTCCATGCAGTATGGACAAGCTAGACGACCAGCCGTACTCCAACGTGAAAGCATTGCATAAGCAGGAAAATCGCTGATTGTCCACATCAAAGAAGCATACATGCGAAAGTTTTTTTTTGGAAATATCGTATGTTTCTACTCCTTCGTACCAAAGTGTTTTTAATTCTTCAATCAAAGGTTATAAATAAACATCGATTCCTTATGTCGGATCATTAGGACCAGGGACGACAACTGTGAGAAACATATATGGAGTTTTCATACACATCCATGGAGGTAAATTATAAGGTGTGACAATTATAGGCCATGACGAATATTTAGAACCAAACTGAAAAAAATGGTAAAAATACCTGGTTTGGTTCTAAATATACTTTTTTGTCTCAAGGTATATATATCTCAAGGTAGATATATACTTTTTTTGGCCATAAAGTATATCTCAAGGTAGATATATACTTTTTTTTGTCTCTAAATACCTGGTTTAAGAGATAGTGGTATTGTAGGAAAATAGGGTGGTCATGAAATAAAATGTATTAGTGCATATTTCCTATATTATGGATCTTGAAAGTGTTAGAGATGATACCTGAATTCGAGAAGAGGCCATTGGAGAAGCATCGACGAGAAAGGAGGAAGCCCTATACTTCGATCGGTGAAGGGCCTGTCGAACCAAACTTTTGGTTCGACGGTGCTGGAGAAGCTGCCGCTTCAAATCTGGAGCGGTGGAGTGGAGGACCGGACGAGATTTCTCGTCCGGTGGTGGCAAGCTCAGTTGGTGGAGACATGATGAAGCTAGCACTTTGGAGCAGTGAAGTTGAATAGCATGCCGAACCATATCTTTGGTTCGGTGAGAAGCAAGGAGCACCATCCCAGTTTTTTCGTTCGGTGGAATGTTTGCCGGATGAGAATTTTGGTTCGGTAAAGGAATGCCGAACAAAATTACTAGCTTGGTGTTGATGTCGGTCCAGATGCGTCGTTCGGCATTTAGGAGATGCCGGTCCAGATGCACTGTTCGGCATTTAGGAGATGCAGGTTCAGATTGAGTTTTGCCGAACCAAAGTAATGTCGAGCTAGATGCGCCAAACCAGATGATTTGAAACCAAACCTAGGGCTACTATATAGCAACTACCCCTCCTCATTTCTTTACTCTATAAATAGGGGATCTTCCGGACAACAATAGCAACCGAAATTGAGAGCTAATTTCAGCTAATTTTAGAGCCATCCTAAAGAGTTGAAATTCTGCATAATTTTGTCTGTATTGTAAATTCTTCTTATGTATAACCTTCAAAATTGAATCAATCTTGTAACTTTAATCTTTCAGTGATTAATAAAATCTCATCTCCCCAAGTGGATGTACACTGCCTAGTGGTAGTGGAACCACTATAAATACTGGTGTTATATATTTTTCTGCATGCACAGATCTGTGACTGTCTGTTTTGATGTTCATTTTTTTTGTTCCGTCTCAATACAATCACGATCTAGTTGTTTTCCGCTGCGTTGGATTTTTTGTTCTTTTAGACTGATCATCTGAAGGGATTTTCCTTAACAGTTTGGTATCAGAGCTGCAAGGTTGATTGAGGAGTGTTAGACGCTATGTCAGGAGATGAATCGACTCCGGTTGTTACAAGACCCTATACTAGAGGGATGTATATCGCGTCAGGATCACAGTTGGAAATTGAGAAATGGAATGGGGATAAAGACTTCGAGAAGTGGCAATGGAGGATGAAGGTTGTTCTAATGAAGAATGAAGTTCATTCAGTAGTGTTTGCCCTTGAGGAGTTGACAGCTGACATCTCAGTCGCGGTAAGGAAGGAGATGGAGAAATGAGCGTTTACTACTTTCCAGCTAGCTATGGGAGAGAATGTCATCTTAGAGATTAGCAGTGAGACCACTGTTAGGGGCATTTGGACCAAGCTAGAAACTCTCTACTTGAAGAAATCTCTGACTAACCGTCTGATATTGCTGAAGACATTTTTCAACATGCGAATGAGAGAGGGTACTTCAGTGAAGGAACATCTTAATTTCTTTGATGATCTCGTGATGAAGATGAAGACTGTTGACTTGAAAATGGATGAGGAGCAAATAACAATGATTCTTTTGTGTTCTCTTCCGGAGCGATACACATGTTTCGCTAACAGCCTTATCTTCGTTAGAGACACATTGACAGTGGAAGATGTAAAGTTAGGCCTTCTATCCGAGGGCTTGAGAGATCAGATGAAGGAGATAAGTGAAGGAAGTAGAGGTGAAAGTAGTAGTCACGGTCTGTTTGTTGAAAGAGGTAGAGAAGATAAGAAGAATTGGCACTCTAGAGGACGTTTCAAGTCCAGGAAGCCTGGTAATGACAGGAGAGGAAAGTCTAAGGACGAGAAGTGCTTTATCTGCAAGAAACATGATCATTGGAAAAGGAATTCTCCAGATTTGAAGAAGGAAGAAGGCAGATCTTCATCATTTATGGTGGAGAAGCCTGTATCTAACGATGTGTTGTCTGCAGCAGTATCAGATGTCTCAGGGTGCTGGACTCGGGGGCGTCTTTCCATATGACGCCTAATAAGGATTACTTCAGTTCTTTCCTTGGACGAGAGGGAAGCTCTATTCTTATGGGTAATGATGCTACCTGTAGAGCAATGAGTGAAGGTACAGTGAGGATCAGGAAGTTTGACGAAGTGATACGCACTTTGACAGGTGTTCGATATGTTTCAGGTCTTCGGAAGTTCTTAATTTCTTTAGGACAATTGGCATCTTTGGGATGCAAGGTAACTATCGAGAAGGATAGTCTGAAGGTTTCGAGAGGTGCACTAGTTCTTATGAAAGGAGATGTGTTCCAAAATCTGTATTTGCTGAAAGGAACCACGGTTCTTGGAGAGTCGTGTGTTGGAGTTGATAGTTCTCGTGCATTGGATGCCACAAAGCTTTGGCATCTCAGGTTGGGTCATATTTCAGAGAAGGGCTTAGAGTTGCTTCGGAGATGGAAGATGATCAAAGGAGAAAGCTTCGACAAGATGGATTTTGCCAGGAGTGTGTGTTAGGCAAGCAAACTAAAGTATCTTTTGGAGTTGGACTCCATAGATCGAGGCGAGTACTTGAGAACGTGTATACAAATGTTTGGGGACCGGTTGCTACTCTTTCTCTTAGAGGAGCAAAGTATTTTATCTCTTTCATTGATGACTTTTCTCGGAAAGTATGGGTGTATGTGATGAAGGCCAAATCAGAAAGTTTTGAAAAGTTCAAAGACTGAAAAGCGCTCGTTGAGAACCAATCTGGTTCTAGGTTGAAGATGTTGAGATCTAATAATGGCGGTGAGTTTTTCTCTAGGGAGTTCCTCGACTTTTGTAGACAACATGACATTTAGAGACATTTCACTACATCCAAAGATCCGCAATCTAATGGGGTTGTAGAAAGGATGAATATGACTTTACTGGAGAAGGCTAGTTGCTTGAGATTGACGGCGGGCTTGTCTAGAGGCTTTTGGGCTGAGGCATTATCAACTGCGGGCCTGCGGCACATATCATTAATCGAATTCCGTGCTCAGCCATAGATGGGAAGACTTCAGAGGAGAAGTGGAGAGGTAAAACAGTGTATCTTGGTTACTTCCGAATTTTTGGTTGTCCTGTGTACGTTCGCCATACAGGTGATGATAAGTTGGAGGCTAGAGCATACAAGTGCATACTAATGGGATACACCGATGGTATCAAAGGGTGTCGAATTTGGAACCATGTTGATCGGAAGATTGTTCATTCCAGACATGTTATTTTTGATGAGTCTGCTAAGTTCAATCCGAAGGAGAAGCTACCTACCACAACAGAAGATTCTGATAGGCCTAAGAAGATGGAAGAAGTTCCCGTGTTCCAGCCAAGGAGTAGAGTTGTTGTTGATGCTGTCGAGGAAAACGCAGTTGATGAAACATTACAGGATAGCCCATAGGTACCTTCTAGTAGTGCTGGTGATGTGCATGAATCTAGAGAAAGTTTAGTTCAAGGTGGAGCTGAAAGGAGTTTAGGTGAAGCAGTACCTACTCGGGTCATTCACATGACTATTAGGCCGCCCGATAGGTATGGTGATTGGCAGTTTGCGAACCTTATCCTAAGTGATCAGTTTGACTATGCTCTGCATGTGATTCTTGAGGAGCCGCTTGACCTTGATGAAGCTTTGAAGTCATATGACAGTTCGAAGTGGATGTGCGCTATGGAAGAGGAGCTAGAGTCTTTGAAGAGGAACAAGACTTGAGATTTGGTAACACCTCCTCAAGGAAGCCGAGCCATAGGTTGCAAATGGGTATTCAAGGTGAAGGATGATGGGAGATACAAGGCTAGACTAGTTGCTAAAGGTTTTCACAAAGAAAGAGATTGGAGTATGATGAGATATTCTCTTCGGTAGTAAGGCATACATCCATTCGCATTTTGCTCACTATCATCGCAGCTCGTGACTTGGAGCTGGAGCAACTGGACGTGAAAACCGCTTTCTTGCACAGAGACTTGGATGTGACCATCTACATGAAGCAGCCATAAGGATTTGTTGTAGATGAGAAAGAAAATTGGGTTTGCAAATTGAAGAAGTCATTGTATGGACTTAAACAGTCGCCTAAACAATAGTACAAGAGGTTTGACTCTTTTATGCTTTCACTTGGTTTTGATCGTAGCATCAAAGACGCTTGTGTGTACTTCAAGCATTTAAAGAATGGTAGATGGATGTACCTACTCTTGTACGTGGATGATATGTTGATTGGTTCCTAGGATAAGGCTAAAATCGATAGTTTAAAGCGAAAGCTAAAAGCGGAATTCGAAATGAAGGACCTTGGAGAAGCAAAGAAAATTTTGGGTATGCAAATCCAAATGGATAGAAAGGTAGGACTTTTGAGTCTCACTCAAAAGGAGTACATTCGAAAGGTGTTTGCTCGGTTTAGCATGGAAGGGGCAAAGACAATCAGCATACCCATGCCTTTGCACATACACCTTTCTAATAAAGGCTCCCCGTTCTCGAAAAAAGACAAGACTTATATGATGAAGGTCCCATATGCAAGTGCAGTTGGCAGCTTGATGTATGCCATGGTCTGCACTAGGCCTAACATAACATAGGCTGTTGGATTGGTGAGTAGATTCATAGCGAATCCAGGAAAGACGCATTGGAAGCAGTGAAGTGTATCTTCAAGTATCTTAGTGGAACTCCAAATCATGGATTTGTCTTTGACGACAGAGATAGAGATTTCAGCTTGGTTGGATTTTATGATTCCGACTATGCCGGTGATAGAGATCGAAGGAAGTCAACCTCCGGATATGTGTTCACATTTGGTGGGACAACGATCAGTTGGAGAGTGAGATTGCAAACGATTGTGGCTTTGTCTACTACAGAGGCAGAGCTCATAGCTGCGGTTGAAGCAGCTAAGGAGGCGCTTTATTTGAGGCGATTGTTGTGTGATTTGGGCTTCGTATACGAAGGAGTGAATGTGTACTGTGATAGTCAGAGTGCAATTCACTTAGCTAAAAATCTGACGTTTAGCTTGAGGACGAAGCATATTGAGATGAGAGAGTCGTTCCTTGTCTCGATGAGTGAAGAGAAGCTAGTTCATCTTTAGAAAGTTCACACAAAGAAGAATGCAGCATACATGTTTACCAAGTCGTTGTCTGTTGCTAAGTTCGAGCATTGCTCGGACTTGATTCGCTTAATGAAGTGCTAGGTGCCACGTGGTGGCACGGGAGGGGGGTGTGGGAGTTGAGATGGTTCATGGAGACGTTTGTTTTCATGGTGAAGATTGATAGATTCTACACAGACTGGGTACTTCGAACACTTTGTTGACGGACGGTGGCCTTGCCGGAGTTCGTTGACAGAGTGCAATGGGTGATGGCATTGCCGAAGCTCATTGGGTAAGTATCCATTGCTTGGAGCATGAAGGTGTAGATGAAGTTGGAAGGCTTGTATGGAATTTGGTATCAAGGTGGAGATGATACCTGAATTCGAGAAGAGGCCGTTGGAGAAGCATCGACGAGGAAGGAGGAAGCCCTATACTTCGTTCGGTGAAAGGCCTACCGAACCAAACTTTTGGTTCGACGGTGCTGGAACAGCTGCCGCTTCAAATCTGGAGTGGTGGAGTGGAGGACCGGACGAGATTTCTCGTCCGGTGGTGGCAAGCTTGGTCGGTGGAGACATGATGAAGCTAGGACTTTGGAGCAGTGAAGTTGAAGAGCATGCCGAACCATTTCTTTGGTTCGGTGAGAAGCAAGGAGCACCGCCCCAGTTTTGTCGTTCGGTGGAATGTTTGCCGACGAAAATTTTGTTTCGGTAAAGGAATGCCGAACCAAATTACTCGCTTGGTGTTGATGCCGATCCAGATGCGCCGTTCAGCATTTAGGAGATGCCGATCCAGATGCGTCGTTCGGCATTTAGGAGATGCCGGTCCAGATTGAGGTTTGCCGAACCAAAGTAATGTCGAGCTAGATGCGTCGAACCAGATGATGCCGAACCAAACCCAGGGCTGCTATATAGCAGCTACCCCTCCTCATTTCTTCACTTTATAAATAGGGGAGCTTTCGGACAACAATGACAGCCGAAATTGAGAGCTAATTTCAGCCAATTTCAGAGCCATCCTAAATGAGCTGAAAGTCTGCAGAATTTTGTCTATATTGTAAAAAAAATTTATGTATGGTCTACAAAAGTGAATCGATCTTATAACTTTAATCTTTCAGTGGTTAATAAAATCTCTTCTCTCCAAGTGGACGTACACTGCCTACGGTAGTGGAACTACTATAAATACTGGTGTTATTTATTTTTCTGGATTGCATAGATCTGTGACTGTCTGTTCTGCTGTTCATTTTTTTTATTCCGTTTCACTACAATCACGATCCAGTTATTTTCGCTGCGTTGGGTTTTCGTTCTCTTAGACTGATCATCTGAAGAGATTTTCCCCAACAGAAAGAACATACTACTAATAATAAAATTATATAATGATTAAGTAGGAGTGCATATATATATATATAGATTCTTTTAAAGTATGCTTTTGGATGCAACAATGTTAAAATTGACATGACACACATGGTATATGCAATGAACGGTACATGGAATGACTAAAACGCATAAACCAATGTTGTAACCAATATAAATTTACTCTTAATTAAACTCGGTGTTTAACCAATACAATCGTATGCAATCTGAATTTGATATGGTTAAACCATGATTAGTACATGCTGCAACGTATGCCTTAATTCATATGAATGAATAGACGGCTGAGCTAGAGAACCTAACTTATGCATTTGTATATTTATATCCTAAATTTTTTATTTAATAATTATTAGTTGCTAAATAGTTTAGCTAATACTAGGTGCTTCTTACATCCTTAACCTTAACACCTTTTTTGCATGTGGTATTGTTTTTAATATATTTGCATTCCACTTTTTTTCAGGTTGGAGCCCGCAGGAACGTTGTGCCTATATCTTGATGTATTGGTCTTTCTATATGTAAATTTCCATATGCCTACAATTTTCTATTGTCTACAAAATTGAAAAGGTTTGGTCTTTCTTTAGAAAAACAGAGATGTTCGATTTTGATAATAATATGACTAATATTTTTTACTTTTGATTATAATTAGTTTAATGGTACCGACATTTTGATTTACCACGATCACTTTTTTCTAAATTTACAGATATTTATGCAGTATTCCGCACTTTTGAGGGAAATAAATTGAGAATCTGACTGTAAAGTGTTGGTTGAAAACCAATACGTACATATTTTAGTGGAAATTAGGAAGGCATCCCTATCATACTTTCATATTGTAAAGCGGGTCCCTTCAAAGTTTCATTGTAAAGCGGGTCCCTGTTTTCTGGAAACGAAGAAAAAATTATTGCTGAAATGTTAGCAACTTTTATAAATAAGGGCTGATATTTCAGCAACTATCTGTGTCAAAGTTTTATTGTAAAAGCAAAGAAAAATTATTGCTGAAATGTCAGCAATTTTTATAAATAAATGCTGATATTTCAGCAACTATCTGTGTCAAAGTTTTATTGTAAAAACAAAGAAAAATTATTGCTGAAATGTCAGCAACTTTTATAAATAAGTGCTGATATTTCAGCAACTTTCATAAACTGTGTTCACAGTGTACATAAATGTTGCTGAAATATCAGCAACTTTTATAAATAAGTGTTGATATTTCAGCAACTTTCATACACTATGTTCACAGTGTACAGAAATGTTGCGGAAATGTAAGCAACTTTTATGAAATGTTGCATCATGCTCTGCAATAATCGTGAATAAAAAACAGGGACTTAATTTACACTGAAATTTAGTGAAGGACTTTTCGTGAATTTTGAAACTTAATAAGGACCTGTGCCAAAATTACCCCATATTTTAGTTTGTGCCTTTGCGTTTAGAATTAAACACATGTTTGAAAATTTTAACTGAGTTTGGCAAGTGGCGACGGTACATGTATGTGACTTTATTGCAGTATTTTGGCACATGCACCTGATAACTTCATATACAATATATGATTAGTGTCTTGAATATTGATATATGCTCATGTCAACTTCATGTATTTATTGTAAATGCTATATGATTTAGATGTGATGTTCTTATTGCAAGGTAATGTGTTCTGTGCTTAGAAAATTAAGATGGTCTTAAACACAATTTTATGACACAAATTTCAAACAAAACTGCATACGATTTAGATCACAACCTAGGGAGTTAGATAGTCTTTGCATGAATATTTGATTTCCCTACAACAAAAAGAATATATAATGTAACTGTTATATTAGCCTCCATAGTCTTAGCATATTTCTTAATTTTTACATTTTAGTACTAAAATAGATTTAAAATAAATCAAAATTTTCTATTTATTTGTTTAGAATTATTGATTGCGAATTGGTCGAAAAATATCCGATAAATATTTGATATCCATCCATATCCGTGAATATGGATATTTGATATTCGAAAATGGTTTTAGATATGGATACAGATATGACATTATCTGAATTTGTATTTGACCATTTGCAAGCCTACTTTGCATGAATATTTGATTTTCCCACTACTAAAAGTATATATAATGGATCACAACATCAAACTAAATATAATTAATAACTCAACTACAAAGCAACGGTCTTATTAAAAATGGCCTCCTGAAAGCTCTCTCTTTTCTGCGTTTCTCTGATTCTCCCTTCTTCTCCTTAGTAATTCAGAGTTAAATCGATTGTGCCTACTCTTACTGGGTGCGATCTTCCCCCTTTTCAGCCCATTGCAATTCTTCGCTGTTGCATCTAGGGTTTCCTATGGATTTTGGGATTTTTTATTACCGTGGTGATTTCGTGAGCTCCTGTCCCTCCTTCGCTGATTTGGCTGCCGCTCTCTTGTCAGTGGTGGCTCCGCCTTTATCAGTGTGCTTTACTAGTTCATGCTCGGTTGAGATATGCGTCTTTTCCCATAGGGCTTCAGCGGCTCTGTCTCGTTTCAGGTTCTTGGTAGTGGATGGGTTCTTCATGGAGATTTCCCCATGCTTTTCTTACTCAGTGCGAGACGCGACTCTCTCTGGTTCGCTGTCTTTTGTTGATGTTGCGCCTGAGTTCTCGTCTTCCTGCCCCTGCGTGGCGGAGTCTTACGGTAATCGGGATTTTATCACCCGATTTGAACCGAGACTTCGCTTTGGGGATGCGGTGGGAGGTTTGGATCTGGCCCTCTTTGGTTTGAGCTTTGGCTCGTTTGATGCCGTTTCTGATTGCGGTTCTGTTGGCTCGGTGGATGTTTCTGTCTCTAGTTCGTCTGACAAGCGAGACTTCACTACTCGTTTCGTCCCTCGCCTTTCTTTCCCAGAGGCTGAGGCCTCCGATGGTTTGCTGGACTTTTCTTGCGAATTTGGATTGGTTGGCGCTGCTGGTAAGGACGATGTTTGTGGGGAAAAGGAATTGATCACCTTTGCCTCGCGACTCGATCGTTTGCTGCCAGGTATCTCATCTGGGCCGGCTTATATGGTGCCTGGACGTTGTCTTTCGGGCGAGGTGTCTTTGGTTTCATCTTGTGCAGGTGGTAGTTTGTCTTCTGTTTGGCTTTTTGTCGAGAAGGATTTACCTAGCTTGCTGATGATGTTGGCTTTGTCGTCTCTTCGGAAGTTCGGTTTTGCCATGTGCAGGCAACCGCCTTTCTGGAGGATTGGTGCTGCCTTGTGCAGGCAGGTGAGCGATTCTTGTTATTTTTCCTTTTCTGTTGATTGTGCTCGTTCCTTTTTTTTTGGTTGGTTGTTGGCCATTGAGGTTGGCTTTGGATGCTTGAGCCCTGACACACGTTTGTGTGTGCTCCCTGACTTCGTCCCTGACACTTTCATCTCGCCTCTGTCGGGTACTACGTCAGGTCCCGTTCGCACTTATCTTTTTGCCTTGTCCAGCCGTGTTCTCTTGTCCAGCTGCAAGCATCAGAGACATTTGTCTCTGGTTGCTTTGCAAGCTTCCTCTAGCCATTTTGGTTGTGTCTTAGCCTTTCTTCTGGTTTGGGGCGATAGACTGGAATCTGCTTGCTGGGTTCTAGTGTTGAGTCACTACGATACCCATTTTTTGTCGTCAGTGACCTACTCTTGGTTTTGTGTTTCTTTTCTGCCGGTTAGCCATCGATTCTTTAGGGGGTTGCTTCGGGCCTGGAGCGGTTGGTTAGGGCGATCTCCCAGCTCTGGTCGTATAGCGGTCATCTTTGACCGTTATACGGACAGTATGAGTTATTGTCAGCCCTCGTTGTTCTACTCTGCTGTTACCCCTGAGACGCGACTCCTACCCACAGCACGGGACTGTTGATTAGTGACAGTCCGGCAGTGGTAGGACTCCTACATCAACTTGGGAAGCAACTTGTTTGCTCTTCCACATTTTTCAGTCAGTCGTTCAGTCGTCCGTCAGTTTTTCCCTTCATCGCTATTCCCGCTCTCCCGTCTCTATCTTCTTGTCCTTCATCGGTTGATCCAGTGTTTTCTTCTGATGGTTGCTCCTCCTTAGTCTTTGCTTCCCCCTTTGGTGCTCTTTCCCCTCCTTCGTCTGTCTGGCTCTTTTGGCTGTATGGCTTGCGATTGGTTCGTATCCCCTCTCTTTTTCGTATTCCCTATGATCACTCGGTCCATCTGGCCCCATCACCCTTGCGATGCTCTTCGGAGTGCTCGCGTCCTTCCTCTGCGTGTTCTCTATCCATCTCCATTCCGCTGATGAGTAAGGCAGAGATTGCGCTCCTTAATGAGCGTCTAGATTGTTTAGCTAGGAACTCTTCCCCTTCGTCGTCGTCGGTTAGTTCCTCCTTATCTCCTTTGGTAGGGACCGGGGGTGAGGTGTCTTCTGAGCCGCCCGACCCTCCCATTCGCTCGACGCGGCGCAGATAGCGGAGAGTTCCTTCTACCCCCCGCACCATTCGCACGCGCTCTATAGCGGCGTCCGAGCCGATCGATCGATCTGCTCGTTTTTCGCTGTATCTGGTTTGAGTTTGTGCTTTTTCTTGCTCCTTGTGGGAGGTATCTTGTTTTCGCTTCTTTCTTCTCGTCTTCTTCCTTTCTCTTTTCAAGGCGAACTTTCTCTTCTGGAATGTCCGTGGTATCGGTAATGATGCGTCTTTGGCTAGGCTAAAACGCATTGTCAGAAAACACTCTGTTGGTTTGGTCGCTCTCCTGGAACCCTTTATTGACCCGGCAGGAATTTCCAAGATCGTCTTATCCTTAGGATTTGGCGGTGGCTCAGCTAATGTCTCGGGCAAGATTTGGATTTTATGGTCCAAATCTCTTACGATTCGACCTGCTTTCGATTCCCCTCAACTCTTTTCGGTGGCGTGCACGTCTCCGTCCATTATTGCTCCTTTTCTTTTCTCCGCAGTCTACGCCAAATGTGATCATTCGGAGAGATTAGTTCTTTGGTATGACATTCTTGCTCTTGTTTCTATGGGCATCTCTTCTTTTGTGTTAGGTGGCGATTTCAATATCGTCGCTTGCCAAGCGGAAAAACGGGGAGGAGCGGCCATCAACAGAGGGGCGATGGCGGATTTCAACTCGTTCATTGCCTCCTCTGGCCTCTCCGAGCTCCCCTTTGTCGGCTCTGCTTTCACCTGGTCTAACAACCAAGAGGGTCCGAATCGAATTCTCTCTAGACTTGACCGTGTGTTCGGTTCGTAGGAATGGTTTCGTCTTCCATTCTCCTTCTCAATCGCCCATCTCCATCGGTCATTCTCGGACCATGCCCCTATGATTGTTCGATGCTCTCCTCTTTCGCTCTCGGGGCCCTATTCCTTTCGGTTTCAGAGCATGTGGAAATCCCACCACTCTTTCCTTCAGGTGGTATCTGACTCTTGGAGCGATCCTATTTTTGCCTCCCCCTGTGCTGCTTTCGGGAGAAAGCTCTCGCGTCTTAAGGCTTGCCTTAAGGTTTGGAACGTTCAGGTTTTCAAGAACATCTTCGATTGCGTTCGTTTGGCCGAAGAGTCGCTTATCGTAGCCGAATCCTTGTTAGACGAGGAACCGACCGCTGCCAACAAGGAGGCGTGGGCCTTGCCCAAACTTCCTTCTCTTCGGAGCTGCGTGTCGAGAATGACTACCTCCGTCAAAAGGCGAGGGTCAAATGGGTAGTCGTCGGAGATGCGAACTCCAAATTCTTCCACTCCTCTATTCGGAAGAAGTATAACCTTCTAGCGATTCGACAGATTATGAGGCCTGATCTCTCTTCGGCTTCGTCGCCAGAGGAAGTCCAAGACATCATCCTATCCCACTTCCAATCCTTTCTGGGCTCTCCATCTGTTTCGGTTTCAGATCCGGCCCTTTTAGCTTTCATTCCTCCGGTGGTCCTCCCTTCGGAAGGTGCCATGATTGCGGATCTCCCGTCCACGGAGGAGATCCGTGCTTGTGTCTTCGCTCTTAGCAAGGATAGTGCCAGTGGCCCTGATGGCTTCAATGGTGTCTTTTATAGGTGTTCTTGGCCTATTATCCAAGCTGATTTTTGTCTTGCCATTCAATCCTTCTTCTCTGGGGGAAATCTTCCAACTGGATGGACTTCCACCAACCTGATTCTTATTCCTAAGTGCGAAAACCCAAGGACTTGTGCGGATTTCCGGCCTATAAGTCTTTGCAACTTTTCAAATAAGGTTATTTCTAAAATCCTGGCCACTCGTTTGGCTCCTTTCCTTGAGCGTATCATTTCTCCGTCTCAAGCAGGGTTTGTCAAGGGGCGTCTTATCTCTGATAACGTCCTTCTCGCCCAGGAATTGATCTCCCAAATTGATCAGAAAGTTTGGGGATCTAATGTTGTCTTCAAACTGGACATGGCAAAGGCCTACGACCGCATGTCCTGGTTTTTCGTCATCAAGGTTTTAAGGACCTTCGGTTTTCCGGAGGCCCTGATTGACTTGGTGTGGAGGCTCATCTCCAACTGCTGGTTCTCTATCCTCATTAACGGCTCGACCCATGGGTATTTTAAAGCTGGGAGGGGCTTACGTCAAGGTGACCCTCTCTTGCCTTCTCTTTTTGTGATCGCGGCTGAGGCTTTTATTCGCGGTCTCCAATCCTTAACCATCTACGGTCAAATCCAGCGCTTCGGGATTCCGAGGGGTTGCCATCTCATTTCCTCCTTATCCTTTGCAGATGACATTGTCATTTTCTCTAATGTCAGCCGTTCCTCTGTTCGGTGGCTTCTTAGCTTCATCCATCAATACGAGAGGTCTTCGGGCCAACTCGTTAACCCTTCCAAATGTTGCTTCGTCCATTCGAAGGACATGTCTCACTCCCGTGCTTCCTGGATCGAGACTATCTCCGGGTTCAAGGAAACATCCCTTTCCCTTCCCTACCTTGGTATTGTCCTGTACCAGGGCAGAAAACTTAACGCGCTTTTCGACCCCTTGACAGACAAAGTGAGGGGGAAGATTTTACGCTGGAATTCGTCCATTCATTCCCAAGCCGGCAGACTTGTTCTTATCAAGTCTGTTTTAGATTCGATGGGAACTCATATTTTCGCGACTATGACCCCTACCTCCTCTTTTTTCCGTTCTTATCGGTCTCTGGCTTCATCTTTCTTCTGGGGAAACAAGGACAACGGCCGTCGTCACCACTGGTTGTCGTGGGACGCGATTTGTCGCCCCAAAAATGAAGGTGGGTTGGGTCTTCGTAACCCCACAGACCTTTGTGCGGCCTTTGCTTGTAAGTTGTGGTACAGGTTTGGCGCCAACAACTCATTATGGGCGTCGTTCCTCCGAGCTAAGTACCACAGACTTGCGGGCTCGAATTTTTCGGGCACTCCTTCCTTTGCTAGCGAGACCTGGAAGCACATGCAGTCAGTGAAGCTTTTATCTGATTCTCATGGCGGTTTGTCAGGATGGGATGGCGCTTCGTTTTCCATTCTGAAAGCCTGGTCCTCTATCAGAATTCCTTTCCTCATCCGCCCTGTATTTTCTTTCATTTGGGATTCTCACATTCCCCCTAAGGTCTCTCTTTTAATGTGGCCTATGCTACATGATGGATTGCCACTGGACGAGAATCTTCAAAAGATCGGCATTCCATCTGTTTCCCGCTGTAGATGCTGCGGAAACGGTGAAACGGAATCCTTGAACCACTTGTTTTTCGGTGGTTTCTCGGGCAGAGCTTGCTGGAATTACTTCGGAAATCTAGTCGGTGTTCGAAGTACTGCGGGATCTCCTCTAGATCTTCTGAATTCCTGGTGGGATGGGAATTCTGGGAAATCGCTTTGGTCTATCGTGTTCCGTTTGATTCCTTGTCTCTTCTGCTGGCACGTCTGGTGTGCGCGGAATAAGGCTACTTTCGAGAGAACCTCTATGGATCCGCCGTCCATTATCCATCGAGTGAGGAATGATGTCTTCCTGGCTTTCCGGGGTAGACCTTTCAGGGGTCCCATGAGCCACCGTTCTGGGCGGCTAGTGGGACTTCTGTCGATTTCCTGTTCTCCTACTGCCGCTAGACTGGGCGTAGGCTAGGTCTCTCCTTTCGGATGGTGTTTTTCTCCCACCGCTCCCTCCCCCTCCCCCCCTTTTTATTTCAATTCGGCTGCTTGTTTTAGTTTCAGGTGTTTTTGCTGTCTCCTTGGTCCGGTTTTCGCTTAGGATGGATTCGCTAGTGATTTCTGTTGTCATTTTGGACTGCGCGTTTGGGTTTTCTTCCGCCTTCTCAGCAGTCGATCCTTTCCTCTTGTGATTGAGGGCTCTTGCTTCCTCTCTGGTGGTCTCCTATTCTTTTTTCTGTCTACACCATTGGGCGGTGGCCTTGCCGGAGCTCGATGGTGCTGGCAGAATGGCGGCTTCCTTGGATCATTCTCAGATTGGTTTTGCTGCTTCTGTCTGTTTTCTTTTGGCTTGATAGTGGTTGGTGGCGTGTTGGGTGGACTGGCCTACACCTTTTGGTTGTGGCGGGAGAGAGGGTCTACGGGATGTCTCTGTTTATTTGGGCTTTTGTCTGAGCCATCCTGGCTGCTTTGAGTCTGTGGGTTGTTTTTATTGCTCATTTTTTCTCTTTGCTGTCATTTTCTTGGAAGGTATATGTTCTCCATATGCTTTGCCTTTTTGTATGAGCCTCTGGAGGAAGGCTTTCTCCTCCTTTTTGCTATTTTTATATATCTCTTTCTGTTTAAAAAAAAGTAAATATAATGGAACTATTAGATTAGTCTCTATGGTCAAGCTTTTTTTATCTTCTATGTGTGGATAACTTCAAAAATTAAATTAATTTACCAATTGAAAAAATCATGTGAAACCAATTAGTATGACATTTCTTCTCGGATTTGCTTTCTATTTGTTTACCTGGGAAATATCTAGTGCATGTCTATTGTTAATAGTTTTACATTATTTAAGTGATAAGAGATACGTAATCATAGAAGAAAAGGAATGAATTTCTAGACTAATAACCTAGAGTCTTGAGCAAACCCTAAGTCCATGTTGTTTCTAGATCATCTTCATATCCAACTCAAAGAACTCATTGATGTCAGAAAGAATAGGATGTGTGCCTAAATTACCAACCTTCAAATAGTATTTGGCATGCACACTTAGAAGGACCATATGAAATGCTCCTTGATAACCTCACCCTGCTCTTTTAGAAGAACTAGACATGCTGCAACATGAAATTCATAGACTGCTGATATATAACATGAGACTAGCTGAAGATTTAAAATGAGAGCATTATCACAAAAATACAGCCACTACAGATATCCGTCCCGAAAAAGAAGCTCATAGACTCATAGTCATGAATTAATTGAAGAAGGTTTGAAGTTGAACCGTTAAGAGATGATTTTATATGGGTTTATGTAGAATTTAAGAGACCAAACTTTATAAAGTCAAGAACTCGCTGGTCATTATAAAGCCACTTATGTGTTAGTGACAAGGTTCAGAATTCCGTTTTTCGTTTCATTTCCGGTCATCTAATAATTTTAAAATTTCGGTTCCGTTTTGAAAATTCCGAAGATTTCGTTCTAATTTCGGTTTGCAAATTCCGGTACTTTTATTGTAAATATTCAATAGTAATACAAATTCATGGTCATTTTCCAAATCAGGAAAATAGCTACAGGAAAAAAGTTGCAAAAAAATTTAGTCTCAAGGACAACAAGTTTGTCTGAATGACACTTTTTAGTGTGAATAGAAAATGATAGTTGCAACTATCATTCAGTGATTTACACTAAAAAGTGTCTTTCAGCCTAAAAAGTAAACTTCTTATCACTGAGACTAAATTTTCCTCTAACTTTTTCCCTGAGCCTAAAAACTCCTTTTCAAATTATATACAAGACACAAAACATACGACTTATAACAAATTTAACATCAAAATCCGTTTCTTTGAGTATCTAACACTACTAGGAATACAGTATATAGCCACGAAGGCTTTCTAACGGCCGCCAACGGCATTTTCCAACGGCTACCAGCGGCTCGTTATTTTTTAACTTGCCGTTGGTAGCCGTTGATAACCGTTGGAAATAACGCCGTTTGCGGCCGTTGGAAACCGTTGGAAATTTGCGTATACCTGCATCAGGCCGAGACTGAAACATTATTATCTTCTTCCCCAATTCCCCCAAAACCTTACTCCTCCCTTCCTCCTTTCTTGCTCCAAGCTTCCCCACGCAACCAGCAGCTGCTCCAACGCCATCACTCAACGCCAACATCCTCTCTCCATCCCTAGAAGTCTCCAAAATCAGGTTTGCCTAAAACCCTACAATTTTTAATTTTTCTAATTTTGTGTTAATTTGCTGTTATATTTGTATCCAATGGCATATTGCTTGTTTATTACACCAAACTAAATGCTAATTACAATTATTGCCATCCAAATGTCCAAATTGTTTGTGTATGTATATATTATGCACATATGTAAATATGTAAATATGTTTATAATTTAGTATAAATGCGCATGTGAATTAGCATTAGATTAGTTAGGATTGATTTAAATTATTTTGTGTATGTTTTGTAAAATGTTAGACAAACATGAATTAGTGGACTATTTTACGAACATTAATTATATCTTTTTCAAAATATATTAGCATTAAATAAATAAGTATATAATTTAGTATATATATACACATGAATTATATATTTTATGAAATAGTAAAAATCATATAATTTACTATATATATATTTAGTAAAATAGTAGAATATAATTCATATAATAATGCATAATATGCTTTATTTTATATATTTAATAAAACGGTAACATATAAACCAAATTTAAATCCCTTAGTGAAGTTTTGGCCCCATCTGACAGGTGTTGTATATGATCGTTGTATGAATATTCGTTTTTATTGCAAAACAGATATTCATATTCATCTGATACAATATCTGTTGGATTTGTCCCTGTATTGGACAAGTTACAAACACTATAAAGTAATTACGTTTCGTAAATCATATCGTTATAAACGGTTCACAAAATTTCGACGGCATTTCCTTTTTGTTCCTTGTGTACATGCATTGTGTACGATACAAGGAACACGGGGGAAGTGCTGCCGAAATTTTGGAAAATCGTTTATAATGATATGATTTAAGAAATGTAATTACTATTGTGTTTGTAATGGGAAGTAGAATAACCGACCATCACAAAAGGTACAAAAATGTCAGGGAGGCCATCTGGCAGGATTTTCTAGTGAGTTTATACTACTTTACTATATGAATAAGTATAAATGAACACTTAGTAATGTTTTCTCTTTGTACAAGGGCAAGTGGACTTGGCGGAGGCCGATGTCGCCATGGTTCAGCGCCACTGGAATTCGAAGGTCGCCAAAAATTACAGGGAGGTAATGTTAGCTCTTAAAAAATCGGGGAAGAAACCGAACTGGATGGGCGCTTCCGTATGGGATTCTTGGATGAGTTGGTGGGAGACCGACGAGTTCAAGGTAAATATTCTACCAAATATATAGTTAATTATTTCACAATTAGTATAAATATAATATTCAATTTAAATTGCAGATGGAGTCGGAGAGGACTCTGCCAATAGAAGTAGGAATCCTGTAACGCATCGTGGCGGATCCAAGTCTTTTCAGCATCACCGTGAGGACTTGGTAAATTTATCTAAACCGTTATTACATTTTGTATATTAATTAGTTCGGTAATTAGCTATGAAAAATTAAAATATATAAATTATTTATTGCAGGAAAGATCGGTTGGACGTCGCGTGTTTATGATGGAGGTATTTACCCGCACCCACGCATCAAGACAAACAGACAATGCTGGCAATATTACATATCAGTGGGATGGTGATGATAAGGCGACGGCTGCATATGTATGCATATTTTAAAACTTATTTTATTAATATCGATATGTTTAAATCCTATTCTACTAATTTTAACCTGTAATTGTTTTTTATTTTAGGCAAATTTTCAGGAGGCACGGGCAGAGCTGCTTTCAGAATCGGATCGCGATGAGTTGACGGTAGAGAAGGAAGATAATATTTTCGACGTTATTATGGATCCGACGCAGTGGAATAGGCGCTATGGCTATGGAAACCAAGCGGTAATCTTATAAACATTGCAATATTATATTTAATAAATTAACCTATAGATACACTATACATATGATAATTTCTAGTTGAGTTAACCTATATATTTAATAAGTTAACCTATATATTGTATTAAAAATATGCATTTATTTGTGGTATATACATTGCTTAAGATCACGTCATTTACGTTTCTATATTTTAAAATATACATTGCTTAAGAAAATGATTATAATACAAATGTGAACATCTCATATTCTATTTGCAGGTTCGGGCAGCTCAAAAGGCGTGTGACAAAGCTGAAATAAAAGAGCTTAGAACCATGGTTGAACAGTTGCAAGAGCAGGACCGTCTTCGCGCTATACAAATGGAGCAGCTGAATCAACGTTTAGCGGAGTACGCGCAGAGGCATGGTTCCTTCCCTTCGTCGTCTGGTGCTTCCGGAGGTGATGATGATGCTTGAGAGGTATGATGATTATTGTTTTGTGGTTGGTTATTGTATATATTGACTTTGATGTGGTGAGGATTGTGTTTGATGGTTATTGTGTATGTATTGACTTTGAGGTGGTGAGGTTTAAGTGTTTGCATTGTATATATTGACTTGAATATGGAGTTGGAGTTGGTGTTGGTGAGGGTTAGGTTGTAATGTTTGAATATGGAGTTGGAGTTGGACTTGAATATGTAATGTTTGATGTTGATTTTTGGTTGTTTATATTGTTTATGGTATAATGTGTTGAATATGTGATATATATGTGAAATGGAGTGGAAATGGAATGGAAATTGATATATATTGATTGTGTGTGGCTGGAAAGAGAATCGCGTGCTGCTATAAAAAAAATTTCACTCAGATTAGCAACGGCTACCAACGGCTTATTGGTCAGTTTATTGCAACGGCTTCCAACGGCGCCCATCGGTTAACTACCGTTGGTAACCGTTGGAAATGCCGTTGGAATAACCCCGTTGCTTCCGTTGGAAGCTGTTGGAAGGCGTTGTATGCTATTCCAACGCCATTTCCAACGGCTCCCAACAGCCGCCAACGGCTGGGAGCCGTTGGAATAGCCTTTTTCCCTTATAGTGTAATGAATTATAGTCAATGTTGTCTTATCACCACTTACCGTTGATCAATTACCTGAAGCTATAAGTAATTTCCAAATAAAGTTCACACAAATTATTTTGTCAGCCCAAACCATCAATTAGCTAATTTCAAATTACTTGAAAAAAAGCAACTACTTACCTAGAAACAAAGTAATTAAAAAAAGCAATCACTAAACAGCCCAGCCAACGAAGTAACCACTTTAAATTTATAGCCCAGCCCAAGTTAGCAATCCCCTCACCCAAAACATCGCTCGTTCTTCTTCCTGTTTTGACCGCGTGCCCTAAAATTTCAAATCGATGAAGCCAAAAAAAATATAGGCGATGCATGCTAAATTCCGAAGCTTTGTTGTTGATTGTCCCTACTTCGACTTGCACCTACTTCGACGGTAAGTTTTCTTTTCTTTTTTTAAACCCTAGAACCCGGAACGAGATTTTCCTCTTAATCCGGTCCGGTGGACGCCGGAACTGAAACGAAACCACCGGAATTCCAACGTGCCGGTTGGAAGTTTGAACCATGGTTAGTGAACGAAGACAGAAATTAGAGAAAAATACGGGTTCGATAGCATTGAAAATTGTAAAGTTGAATGTTGTTATCCTAATAATGAAATGAGAACATGCAGCATGGGTAAGGGACTAACATATTTTTTATTCCATTTCAGTAACATGTACTTCTTTCACCATCTCTGTTATTAATAAAGAGAATTCAATCAACGTGTAAACATCTCTGCTATTAATAAAGAGAATTCAATCAACATAATTTATATGGTGTCTTTTTAAACTTTCAAAATTACCCTCATTCGTTAATGGAATCTCACCACCCTTTCCGCCTATCCACCAACATAATTTTACTATCAATTTGTCATCGATATCACAAACAAAACAACTTGAAATGTGTTGTGACTACAAAAACATTTGCATTTAAAACACATATCCATCCAAGGTAAACATCTTTGGATATTAGATGCACGTACGTGCGTCGTATACTAGTATAAATATAGATGAACGTCTTTTGTTTAATTCAAACAAAGGTCATGATCATATATTCTAGAACTGTGCATGATTCTTTTCGCTACTTGAGAAAAATGTTGAGGCTTCATGATGTATTTGTTTGCAAGAAGACAACCGCCATCTAATTTTGATTGAATAATACTTCAATAAATGTAGGTGAGATTGCAGTTTAATATCTTGGGTTATATTTATGGAATATATTTTCTCCTATCTAAGATGAACAAGATGCATCTGCTTGTTTGACCATCATTTCATTGTAACTACATTATTTTTCATTTGTTGACTATTTTTTGTGTATAGTATGATCAAATTTTTTATTACCTAGCAAAATTTTAATTTCGTCCCACTCCTCTTTAATATGGTGGTGTGACTTATGGCATGAAAGTCCAACCCTAATGCCACTCTTTTCATCCAATGATGGATAAGGGCTAGATTTGTTAGGTTGCCTTTTGTCTTAAAGTTCTAATGTTTCTATACTATACTATTAAAACTGGGTTTCGAATCGAGCGCTCCCCTTGATTTTCTTGTATTTCTTTTTTCCTCATGTTCCATTGTCCATGTAGTATCCTAGTCCTAGTAAAGTGACATCTTTCTTTCTTTTTTATGCTTGCCCTCTACCCAAGGTTTCATTTTTTCACTCCCAATTTATTCCGTTTTCATGCCTAATTTATTCTTTTTCCTGACTTTTCGTGATCCACAATTATCCACAATTATATCCTCTTATTTTTTTCTTTATTTTTGCTTTTCCCTGGTTGAAAGTACTTCAAATTTAGTCACTTGATTTTAAATTAAACTCACCTAATCGGTACATCTCTTTATTGTACTTTTTCACCTTCAAAACATTATCATGTTCTTCGTCAATGCCACCCCGCTCGCAATTCGTCATCTTAGAATTGACTTCCTCATCGACTTGTTAATCGTTAATTTTTTTCTAAAAGGAAAAAATGAATCCCCATCGAAGTCCCAAGTAGTGTGCGCCTTTGATTTATTTCTTTGCTTCATCTTCCGACCTCTTAGTTTTTTTCTTCCTAAATGGAAAATTTTCAATGTAACAATTGAGTATTAATTCGCATCAAGTAATTGTTTATCTTTTCATGGAAACAAAGATATGTTGATACTTTTGTTATGCATCCTTTTGTATTCACGTAACCATTGTTTGAACTAACTTCGTGTATTGCTTTCGCTTGACAATAATTGTTGAATCATTAGTGGAAAAGCATGATTTTAAGGAGAAGTGACATATTTCGGTTTAGGGATAATTATTAATAAGTACTTAATTAATTAAAAATGGATTTTGTAAATTAAGTATGAATAATTTGGATATATTTTGGAATATTAGAGTTTTATAATAAAGGGTTAGAGATAAAAAAAATTAATTATTTTGGAATTAAATATTTTAGGAATTATGAACTATTTAATTAATGGGCTTAAATATAAATGAGTGATATTTAAAAAGTTTAAAATATGAGAAATAAATTTTATTAAACTTTTATAATGACAAATAATTATATAAGAAATTTTGTATAGTGATTTTTATATGTATATGGGCTTGAAAATAGATTGTTTCATTAAACTAAAGAAAGAAAAAGAATAGAAAATAAAATAAAGCCCAATAAGACAAAGCCCATGAACCAAAGCTAAGTCTCCTGAGAATTCTAACTCTAGAGAATTCTTTCTCCTGATGCTTCCAACGCATCTAGAAATAAATCCTAGGCCTAAACGTTTAATCGCTTTTAGAAATTCATCTCCATCCCTAAACCTTACCGCTAAAATAAATCAAAGTAAATTCAAATATAAATATATAAATTACCAAATTCAAATATGTGGTTCTTTGAATCGTTTTACATCTATGGCATGAAGGATATTGAGTTTTGTTAAAGAAATAAAGAGCTGCGTGCGTACGTTTGGGGAGGAAGAAATCAGCGAATAGGTGAGTGTATTTCACTCACATACCTATGTTTAACAATAATTTGTGATGTTTATATATTGTTTTGAATTTGTGTTTTGACTGTATTCCTAGGTGTACTTTGAATTAATGATGATAACGGTAACGAAGGAGTTAAACATGGAAGGAGGAGGAGGGTCGGGCAGCCAAAAGCCACCCTAAAAGGATAAACATGACCTGAAACATCATTGTTCTAGGCCGTGATAGGTTGATCGGTTCATAAGGATCAGGTGGGAGCCTAGAATAGTGATGTTCCAGGCTATAATGCTGCATTTGTGTTAGGTAAGCGGGGACTTGCGTGTGCATGTGCTCAGATGTGTGTTTTTACGTGTGTGTGTGTATATTTATATATGTGTTTGTGTGTGCAAGGCGTGTGTGTGTTAGCCTGTGTATGAATATGTAGAGTGTGTTTATGTGTGTGTGATGCTATGTATTGCATGGCGTGAATGTGCGTGTATATTTGTGAGCGTGCATGTTTTCATAAGTTAAAGCTTTGTGGTTGCTGTTATGTATCTTAAGTTTGTGATTCTGTTTTAATCTGCTTTCTCATGTCTATAGTTTTGTTATATCGACTATTTTATTATTACAAAACTCCCATTGTAGTATATCCGGGTCAATTTTGTTGTGTTGATAGAAGCAAATATTTAATTATTGTGTTTTATTTCATGTGTGTAGGTGTGTAACCCTATTTATATGAGCAAGTTTTAGTAATCTGTATTTTAAATTACACATCTTTATACAACAACAACAACTAAGCCATTATTTCCAAACAAGTTAGGTTCGGCTAGAGATGGAACCCAAAACTAAATGATAAAGTAAGCTTAAAAGTTATAATAACAATAGTAATAGTAATAGTAATAACAATAATAAAACCATGCTAATAATAATTAGATAAAGTCAAATAAGTAAACAAATAATAATAATAATAACTAAGTAAAATAAAAATAAAAATAAAAATAAAATAAAAATATTTAAAATAAAAAATAAAAATAAAAAACCATGATAATAATAGTAATGCTAATAGTACTAATGGTACTAATAGTAATATTGACCGAAGACCAAACACTACGTTTTAGACTCCTATTCACTAGTCCTATAATCTAAAACTTATAACACTACCCCTAAACCAACCCTAAGCAAAAAAACTCCTAGCTTATGGTTCTGGTACATGGATCGCTAACTTCCACACGTTCCTGTCCGAAACCAGCTCTTCGGATATATTCCAATCCTTCAAGTCCCTTTTTACTACTTCCTCCCATGTCAACCTTGATCAACCTCTACCACTCTTTGAGCATTCTATATGGTTTATAATTCCAACGCACACAGGTGCATCGGGAGGCCTCCGTTGAAGATGTCCAAACCATCTTAAGCGGTCTTGGACTAGTTCTTCTCAATTGGTGCTACTCCAAGTTTGTCACGTATATCATCATTTCTAATTCAGTCTCTTTTTGTATGACTGCAGCTCCATCGCAGCATATGCATCTCTGCTACACTTATCTTATGGACGTGTTGGTTTTTAGTAGGCCAACATTCTGCACCATACAACATCGCAGACTTGATTGTCGTTCCGTAGAACTTTCCTTTAAGCTTCTGTGGGACTTTCCTGTTACAGAGAATGCCAGACGTTTATCGCCATTTCACTCATCCCGCTCGAATTTTAAAACTAACATCTTCATCAATCTCACCATCATACTGCAACATTGATCCTAGATATCGAAAGGATTCCTTCTTAGGCACTACTTGTCCGGCCAGAGTGACATCTTCATTCTCTGACCTGACACCGCTGAACTTGCACTTCATATACTCTGTTTTGGTTCTGCTAAGCCTAAAACCCTTTGATTCTAAAGTCTGTCCCCACAGCTCCAGTTGTGTATCAACCCTAATCCTACTTTCGTCAATTAGCACAACATCATCAGCAAAGAGCATACACCAAAGAATCTCACCCTGTATACCCTTTGTAACCTCATCCATCACTAGGGTAAAAATGTATGGGCCCAAAGATGACCCTTGGTGTAATCCTATGTTAATGGAAAAGTCACTGGTTTCACCCTCGCATGCTCTAACGCTAGTCACAACATCATCGTACATATCTTTGATAAGGGTAATGTACTTTGTTGGTACTATCTTCTTTTCCAGAGCCCATCACATAACCTTTCTTGGTACTTTGTCATAAGCTTTCTCCAAATCGATAAATATCATGTGTAGATCCTTCTTTTGCTCCCTAAACCTCTCCATAAGTTGTCTTATCAAGAAAATCGCCTCTGTGGTCGACCTCTTAGGCATGAAACCAAATTGGTTTTTCGAAACGCTTGTCATCCTTCTTAAATGATGTTCAATGACTCTCTTCCGAAGCTTCATTGTATGACTCATAAGCTTAATTCCTCTGTAGTTTGTGCAACTTTGAATATCTCTTTATTCTTAAAAATTGGAACTAATATGCTTCTCCTCCACTCATTTGACATCGTGTTTGATTTGAAAATATTATTGAACAACATAGTTAGTCAAGTTATCCCTGCATCTCCAAGGCATCTCCATACCTCAATGGGGATGTCATCAGGCCCCAATGCCTTGCTCGCTTTCATCCGTTTTAGCGCCTCATTTACCTCGAACTCTTGAATTCTCCGAACAAAATTTCTACTGGTGTCATCAAAAGAGTCGTCCAGCTCGATCATAATGCTATCGCCTGCTTCATTGAATAGCTTATCGAAGTAATATCTTCATCTATTTTTTATCTCATTGTCCTTCACCAAAAGTCTATTATTATCATCCTTGACCCATTTAACTTGGTTGAAGTCTCTCGTCTTCCTCTCGCGGAGCTTAGCTATCCTATAGACGTTTTTTCATCCTCCTTCGTACTTAGTTTTTGATATAGATCTTCATACACCCGACCCCTTACTTCACTCATCGCTCTCTTTGCGTTCTTCTTTGCCACTTTGTACTTATGCATGTAGTCCTCACTCCTGTGATGATGTAAACACTTATAGCATTCCTCACTACAACAAAAAGGACTTTTTATAGCGTGTAAAAACCGCTATAAAAACATTCTATAGCGATTCTATAATCCCCATAGATCAACATGTTGTAAAAAGTCTGGTAGATACTATAGCGTGTCATACTTGCAATGGAAAACGTATTTTTCTTGCCATCTAAAATAGGCCATATTGGTGCAACTGCTTTTCTATAGCATTATGAAACGTGCTATAGAACTTTTTATGACGCATTTTAGTTGCTATAAATATGTCGACATGCTATATTATTATAGCATTTGAACGTGCTATGGAATCATCGTGTCAACCTTTTATGACACATTGAAATGCTATAGAAAATTCATTACTATCTATTATAGCACCGTCTTATTGCTATGAAAACTATTTACTCTTTGCAAAATATTTGGTATAGCACTAACATGATGCTATAGTATAACAAAGCTGAACAATTTTTCTTTTTATTGCATAGTTAGAACGCTATAAAAAAATTCTACTGCACATTTTTTGCTGCCATAACATTCAAAGCTTACAATTTTCAATTCAACTTATATATTATAACTCAAAAAACCACATTCATCACATTAACATAAGTACACAAATTGAGTCATAAGCCAAATCACAATATATATATATATATATATATATATCCATAATATTTCATACATGAAGAATTAAACATAAATATTTGTGATAATTATTAAACATAAGTACACAAATTGAGTGTAGCATACCAAAACTATACATACTAAAAATATTTTAATGACCGTCGATAAGCATGACCGATTTAAAGGAGAAAGAGTGCGACATCATGTATCAACCTCAAAAGCATCATACAACACCTGTGAAGAAGAAACACAAACATACATATGTTAGTCAATATATACAAGTATGTATAAGTACAAAAGATGCATCGCCAAAGACTAAGTTACTGAAACTAGCATAACCCCTAATGAACCTGTTATTGTGATCAATCATGCTTTAAAGAAGCACACTAAGGACAGTGGCACTGGCTTGCTAGGATTCTGGGTAAAGTTGTAATCAATACAATCTGAAATCTAAGTTTTATCCACTACTTCAGAACGCAACAAGAACCAAATAATGTTTATATATATACATCTACATATATACCCTAATATGGTACATAAAAATGAACTAAATCAGTCAATCAATTACACTCCACCTGTCAATGTCTTGCACTATCTATATATTGTATTGGCGATCTGAATATTTTTGGAGGTGTTGCTGAAACTGCATATGAATCACTTGTTTTTACAGGATTCATGTATATATATGTGAACCGCTTATTACTAAAGCATTTTAGCTAAGAAGAAGCCTCTTATGATCATGTACCTGAAGCAAATGACTACACTATTAAAATATGTGCCTATCCCTTGAGAAAACAAGAAAGAAAATTCATATTGTTGACATTGTATATAATAGAAATGAGAAAGCAAATTATATACACCTATATATTAATATCACTAGCATGAGCCAGTTAAAGAACATTGCACTGTTTTAGGATTACTACCAACAATTGTTGCTTTCTTTCAATACACGAATTATCTTTAGATCATGAAGGACCACTGTACTAATTTTATATATACTCCAATTTCTTATTTTTATAGAAAAAGAATACTACGAATCATTGATGTTGGCTTTGATAAAATAGTATTACAAACTTGACTAATATACATACATACTCAATAAGCTCATATCAATTATCGTATTTTTTAATACTATTTTATGAACTTTGGAGTTAAAAGTGTTTATTCTATGTGTTAATAATTCTATCAGAATTTACTATGATCATCCAAATTACTGTGATCAAAACAAATTGACCAAAAAACAAAACAGCAAGCTATAACAAATAAATAGATATAAACAAATGAAGATATACCAGAATGCAATCCCACAAATGAAGATATACCTGAATGCAATCCCACAAGGCACATATGCATTTTGAACAAACAATGCAGCTTCTTTGCATTGACTATTAGTTAATCAAGAAACTTCAGAATACTGTAAAATAAACAAACAAATGAGGAAAATATGCCTTAGCCAAAACTGAGGTGTGTTGCCTCAGTTCAGTTTTAAAGTCGAACGCACGGAAGAAAGATTATCATCAAAGCAAATCCTGTAAAGGAAAATGTATTGTTCTGATAAACTCACCCCTCTCAGACTACTATGTCCAAGACCTGCACCGGTGTTCATTCGCCTTTGGATCAACAAGTGAGTTGTGGTGACTACTTTAACGGAAACTTAACCTTATTGGATTTATTTCTGTAGCATAGGTCCCTCTTTGGCTTTGTGTTCACAACATAACACCTATTACTAATCATATAGAAAAGGAAGAAAAAACTAGTGATCAGTGTACTAAGCACCGTAGAAGGTAAAAAGCTTACATTTTCCAAAGAATGTAAAGTAATAGTGATCAGTATAACTGAGAATCATATATATGCAGTTACGCATAAGCCAATAACCTTGGAACCATATATCCACATTATATTCCATGCTTGGTCCTAAATGCTCAGGTGGCTTATCATCGCCTCTGAATCGTTTCCAAAGCTACATAATTCATCGGAAAAAAATTTATCTTAACTGTACTCTAGACAGTTTTTGATGAAATCGCCGTAATGGGTGAAGGTTTTGTCTATTAGACAAACAATTATCTTTTCACACTACATATCTGGTAGCTTGTATTTCATCAGTATCATTGTCACACCATAATATAAAACATAAACATATCAACTTTCTCATGCTACTATAGCAATGTATCATCATTTTCTTCTTACTGACTAACTTTTTATAATCTTCTCAGTTCATGAGAGACTTCTCCAGACTAGCGAAGACTTTGTTTGGCCAATCGATTGCACTTTTCATGGTCGATTTATCATCGATGTGGAGTTTCTTGATCTCAAAGTATCTCCGTTAAATGTAGGAATTAATACATATGTTTATTTATGTTTGACATGTTGTTTTTTTCTTTATAATTTCATCATGAGGGAACTTAGTCTGCATTTTTAGCTATCTTAACTACATTTTGGACCTAATCATACTGATTTTCACCACGTAATGTATTTCAACTTATTAGCTAAATAAGCTATGTTTAGGTGTATTTTAATATGACAATTCATCTAACGTAGTAAACAATACATCTTAATTTGGTTCCCCCTCCGTCTGAACTTTTTTTTACTCATTTCTGAATTTGTTTAGTAAAATGCTCATTCTTCTTCATTTTGTGTAAAATCCATTTTAAGCACTAAGTAATTTTTGAAGTGCAAAATAATACATCATACATATTTTGATTGTTTAATAATTCAAAACTTGTACCGCATTGAAACCGCAATTCAAACAGTGCTTTCGTAGAAGAAATAATAGTAATGATATCTCAGTATTCTCGCCTATTTATCAAAGAGTCAAAACTTTTTTATATCATTAAATTATGCAATATTAATAATATGTACCGGTGGTATGTATTCACAGTTATATCAGTGGCACAATTTTTCTTTCTATTACCTATTAAAATAATAGGTTAAATTGTTAAAAACCTCCTCATTTTTACACATAACAGTCTAGATCCACTTATGTTGTTTTTCTACTTTTTTTAGGTGATTATAAGCCCCTAGCAGTATCGTTTTATAAGATATTTAGAAATGATAATCGAAGTTGAAAGATAATTACCGTGTGATTATTTTTGTACCAGTCACCAATGAGAAGAGTGAAGTCGCCAGCAGGTTCATCAAAAGGCACTGGAATTCTGGGTCTGCTCAGGATTTTAATGCCACCAAAACCACCTTCTGCCTTGTGCATGTAAAGTGAAGGAAAGTAGAAGAAACTTCAAATTTGATCCTTCACTTGAAGTTTGTATGTGTAGTTTCTCCCTAGTGGGATAGGGCATGTTGTTCCTTGTACTCCATCTACGTATGAATTCTTTCTGCTTTGTACTCCATTCCTGTTTCATATGCAAAAGATGTATAACCAATAAAAATAAAATCAAATGAATGCATGAGATGTATTGCCAACAACCTACTAATCTAGTTTTAAAGTTCTAAACTGTTAATATATAAATTTTAACAACGAATTTCATTGGCAATTTTTTTACCAATGTTAACAGAAAAATAAATGAGATGGTGATGTATTGAACACATTAGATACGAGCTTTTTTATTAATCTTTAATACTATCCTATAATGGAAAACCAATGCATTAGTACATAGAGTACAGTAAACCCGGTTGAAGTCAGATGGTTCGAACTACCGGTTCATTATAGTAATCTTTAATGCTGGCTAGAGTTCCATGAACACTATAAATCACTAAGAAGTAAGAACAACCTCAATAGTTGGGTATGTTTACCTGGAAATATTAATATTCACTGTTACGGGTATTAATACCTGATTTACCCGAATTACAGAAACTGGATATGCCACCAAGAGGGGAGATTTCACCAAATGTAACAACCCAATCGAAAATTCTGTAGGGATCCTCTGCTTTAATTGAAGATATAGAACAAAATAGAGCAAGTTCATGGCAAGGTTGAAAATGGTCAAAGTTCACGGCAAGGTTGAGGAATCGGAGCAGCGGCGAGGTTGAGGAAGTTGACGAATCGGAGCGGCGGCGAGGTTGAGGAAGTTGAGGAACGACGAGCGGTGAGGTAGAGGAACGACAATTGACGATTAATTTAGGGATTTGGGAGTGAAGTGTGAAATGGGATATTCGAGGTAGAGATAGAAATATGACCGGGAGAGTAAAATTATACGCGCCAACTTTTGGTTTTAATTTATTGCGTGTTAGAGAGCTATAATTTTTATATCGACAACTACTAAATAGCTAATGATTGCAAGTCAGGCTCCAATGCAATCCTCTCATGCTATCAATAAACCATTTTCTTGTAGTGTTCATATCAACATACGTATAATCGTAACAACATCTAACCTTGTTGATTTGGGTGTGGGTCTCTGAAACGAAATCAGTTGGGTCATTCTTTAAAAGTTCAAATGGCTAACATCAGAGAAAGCATGATAACATATTGTTAGATAAGTTAACAGTATAAATTGATCTGTTTGAAACTAGACGTTACACAGTTATTCACAACCAAATATGCAAAACACCTACCATGTTCAACTATGCATGTAGCATTATGAGCATAATATCAACTTTCACATTTAAGTTTTAACGAGTACAATTGCATTTTGATATCTAATGCTGCCTATCATTTTTTGCTTCGCATAAATGAGTTGCACCCAACTATTATACCTTGGGAAAATGTTTTAGCCAGGGATGTGTGTGTTATGTAAAAAAATTAACGACTAGTATCCCTAAAGATTCCCCTATGATAAGAAAAAACACCCTAAATTTAGAAGTAAAAAGAGCTCTGAAATAACAGCCTACTCACAGTCAAAGGTTTTGACCAATTTTTACAATATAAATAGGTATCAAACAATATTTATTCCCTAATGATAACAAAAAATACCCTAAATTAAAAGTAAAAAAGATCTAAAGTAACAATCTACTTACAGTAAGAGGTTTTAACATATATTTTTATAATATAAATATATAAATATAAATATCAAACAATAAAAATAAACCATTGATATTTCAATTGGAATTTGAATATAAGTCTAACCTTTCAACCCGTTAACTTGGTCGACCATTATCTCCGTGCATTATTGTAACTTTCATAGTTTACTGTGCAGTATTATATATGACAGGGTACAAACAATTGAACTAAACCAATGGAAACAAGTAACACTATTTTATCTATTATACGTTTTTTTGACATAAAAAACTTGTACAAACGAAATGGAGGATTGACCCAATTTTAGATCAATGAAAAAGAAATCAGGCAATAATAATCAATTAACATGTAATTGTTTGTCAAGTGAATCGAATATAAGGATTCTAGTTGAGAAAATCATACATATAAAATTGCAAAAAAAATCAGGAGATGGAAAGTGCTTTACCATTAACGACATCATCATTGGTGAATGAGAGCCAAAACATGTTGACTTGGAGGTCAGATCGACAAAGAAATGAGGATTTTAGGTATTCAGGAGGATTTTAGGTATTTGCATTCGAGATTTAACACTTTCCCAAAAGCATGTCACCTACAAAACCTTTATCAGATAATTAGTCAACAACTTGTTTATACGCATTTGAAAAATGCTGTATATTGAATAGCTCGTTTATCTAGGACGCTTTATACTAAGGAACTGATATTTGGAGTCATTTACATTCTGACACTCTTCTCAACTTTTAGTTTTCGTATACATTTCAACTTACTTTGTTTTCCTTATCAAGGTAAAACTTAATATATCAGAACCCGATTTACACAGGATCAATATCTCTAACATTTCATGCATATCAAAAATGACATGTTATTGAAAACTGTATGTACTAAACTGCTTAAATATTCGAAAGTTATATATAAGAAGCCTTTATATGAAATTTGTATACAAGAAATTATGCATATCACCTATTTGTACTCAGGGATTTACATATTTAGAAGCACATAGGTACTCAAATCAGAATTTCGTTTATCTAAAACCATGTTTATACTTGGACACTGACACATATCTAAAAGCCAATTATATATCAAATATTAATACTCTAAAATTTGACTTTATCTTCCAGAATTATAAAGCTACCAATTTTCAAAATCTAGATATTCAGAACTTGTTAAAAACTGATGCATATATATATATATATATATATATATATATATATATATATATATATATATATTCTCGAAAGTTTGACGCATTTGCAAGTGTGCACATGCAGAAGACTTTGTATTATTTAAATCTTTTGAAGCTTTTTGATATGTATGTTCACCATTTCGATGCATATACAACCAAGCATATGAAACTTATGTATATTGAAAACTGACATTCATTCAAAAATTGTATGCATTTGTGGTTTATACATTTCGAGAGCATGACAAATTTAAAGCTTTCCAAAATCACAAGTATATGTTTGAAGTTCATACATACCAAATACTGATATAGATCCAAAAAATTCACGCTAATCACTCTTTCAAAACTTTAGGTAATATTCCATAAGCTTTTACTTTCAAGATTATTATATAAAGGTACAAATCTATAATCATGTGTATTCTTATTTAAGAGAAAATATATTTGGGGCTATGTATGTTAGAAATACGTATGTTCTTGAAATCAATATGTACATATAAGCCATATATTCATTCAAAAGGTAGTAATATATCTAAAATTTCAAACACGTATAGGGAAAAAAAGATACCCTTTGAAACCTGTACTTTTAAAACTGTGTATGTGAAATACTTTTAAAACCTGTACTTTAGATACCCTTTCAAGATTATTAGATTATTATCAGAGCTTTTAACAAGAATGATTTAGGATGATTTAGTATTTCAGTACCATAACCTATCCATCAGAAGGTTGACAATGATGAACAATGATGCCATATGAATTACTACCAAAACAAGAAATGGTAATTCATCCAATAATAACAAATGGATCACTTAACTTTAGCTCATATAATCAATTATCCATAGGCAAAGCAAAAGAAAATATGGAGTATATATCTAAAAGTTGAAAAATATATACCTAAAAGTGGTCGAAGTTCGCCACAGTTGAGGAATCAAACACAATATTGCATAGCGAATCGGACAGATTGGAGCAACGATGCAGGTGAGGAATCAGAGCAGTAGCGAGCAGCTTTGATGAACGGCGAGCAGCGAAGTCGAGGAATGGCGAGAAGGGAAGTTGAGGAACTCTAATTTAGGAGATTTTTAAAGTGACGATAGATTTAGGGCTTTGGAAGTGTGAAGCGCGAAAAAGAGTTATTCGCGGCCAAGGTTGAAATATGAGGGAGGGAGAGTGAAAATGTAAGCGCCTAATTTTACTTTTTAACTAATAGCGTGTTACTGAGCTATAATTTTGATGTGAGTGACTACTAAATAAGTAAGCATAGCAAGTCATGTTGCATTGCTATCCTCTTATGCCATCAATAAACCATTTTCTTGTAGTGCCTTCTTCTCTTTTGATAGCCTTTTGCACATCACTATTCCATCACCAAGAATCTTTAGGTTTGCGTTTATTTCCTTTTGTTATCCCAAACACCTCAGTAGCCACCTTTTGAATGCGCGATACAATCTCATCCCGCATGTCATTTGCTTCTTCTTCCATATTCCATGCTCCTTCTCCCATTACTCCATCCTTAAACGCCCGTGATGCGTCTCCTTTGAGCTTCCAACATTAATTCCGACTAATCTTGGCTTCTTTATGCTATTGAACACGTATTCGAAGACGAAACTCAGATATCAAAAGCTGATGTTGCAAGACGACACGTTCTCCAGGTATGACTTTGCAATTTACACAAGCTTATTTGTCATCTCTTCTAGTAAGGACAAAGTCAATCTGGCTAGAGTGTTGGCCACTACTGAAAGTAACTAAGTGTGATTGTCTCTTTCTAAAGAAGGTATTAGCTATCGTGAGGTCATAAACAATAGCGAAATTCAATATTTCTTCTCCTTCTTGGTTCCTATTGCCATATCCAAACCACCATGCACTCTCTCAAACCCCCCACTAGTTGTACCAACATGGCCATTGAAATCTCCTCCTATGAAAAGTTTCTTGCTACTAGGCACATCTCTAATCATGACATCTAACTCTTTCCAGAAATTCCTCTCGACGGCTTCACTTAGGCCTACTTGTGGGGCATAAGCACCAATGACATTCAGAACCATATCACCAACTACCAGCTTGACTAGGATGATCATGTCTCCTTGTCTCCTAACGTCGACCACTCCGTTTTTAAGGTTTTTGTCAATTAAGATGTCTACCTTATTCTTGTTACATTCTTTTCCCACGTACCATAACTTAAAGCTTGTGTTCTCCACCTCTTTCGCCTTCTGGTCCGTCCATTTGGTCTCTTGACGCATAAGATATTTACCTGTCTCCTAATCATAGTATCAACTATCTCTCTTAGATTTCCTGTTAAGGATCCTACATTCCAACTACCTAACTGAATCCTACTTTCATCGACTAGCTTCCTTGCCCCTCGCACCCACCGAGTAAAGTGCGAAGACCCTTGCTCATTTATCACTACATCGAAGCGTCGATGTAGCGCGCATCTAAAGGAGTGAAAACCCAGCCCTTGCATATTTATCGCCATACCCGAGCCTCGATATGGCGCACCACTAAGGGAGTGACGACCCAGCCCTTGCTCACTTATCACTATACCCAAGCCTCGATATGGCGCGTCGTTGAGAGGGTTACGCCCCAACGAAATATAATAAGGTTCCATTTCCATAAGAGAGGCTATGGTTTTTATATTGGATCGCCAAGCTTATCACAACCGTCCTCCTTTATGCTGGCTTGGGACATGCTACATAGAGAACTACACAGGCGGAGTTTACACATATCTTTATATTTAAAATAAATCAAATATATCCAGTACTTAGTATATACTTATTAAATTATATATATATATATATATAAATGTAAAATAGAAGATTTATAAGATAATAAAGTTATTTTAATTGTATTATTTAATAGTCCTTGATTGTTATTTTATAGAAGCGTGAAACTTTATTATATCACAAGGTTTGAAGATGTATTTATTTGGTTATAAATTAAATTGGATGTTTTTATAATTATTTAAAATAGCATTTAATTGGGGGAAATTATGAAATTATTTTTGTATGTAATATTCAGTTTTATAAACTATTTTAGGAATTTCAAATGTGTTTGCTAATGATATTAGTAAATATTTAGTAATTGACTAATTTTATATAAGATTGAGAAATTAGTTATTTATTGTGAATATTAAATTATATTTGTGTTTAGATAATTATTTAATTAATTTTGGAATATAAATTTATTATTCGTCTCTTAGTATTTATTTTGTTATAAAAAATTACATGTTTTGAATATTTTATTATTAAGTATTGATTCGTTTATTTATATTTATTTGAATAATCTATTTTTATATATGTTTCTAATTTCTGATTTCTTATCTTCTTTATATTTGATTTTTGTAATTTTATTTCTATGTGACAAGAAATTTGAATAAATGGTTTAGTGATACCACCTGATATGAGACTTTTGGTAACACTTTTTCGGCTATCCATCGAACTTGTCATATAGAGATATCTAGTGTGGACTGAGTGTAGTTTATGAGCATTGAATAATTATATGAATAACATGGGTTTGTATAGGATGTCGTTATGTTATTTGTTTGATTATTCCTTATAAGTAAATGTCACTCTAACGGGGATACGCTCGTGTGTATATTGTGATATCCATTGCGGTAGGAGTATACTACAACCATGCGTTAACTTATGGTTAGAGCCATGCGTTGGCGAGGGATTAGAGTTCTAGTATATTATAGTCATGTGTTAACTTATTTGGAGTCGTGTGTTGGCTTATGTCTAGAGCTATGTGTTGATATATGATATATGTACTATGTCATCCATATTGTGACTAACTCCCTATATAGTTCTAGTGTGAACCAGATTGGCCAACATCCACCATAGCGACCTGATCGTGGGGTCTTGCCCCAATCCGTGACACCTTTTTCTTATATAGCTGTGTGCTAATACTGTGTACGAATGCCCCGTGTCACCTAGGCCAGCAGTCTGTTACCATAGGGACAAGTACAGGGTCGTAACCAAGGATACACGTAGATGAGTCATAGGTGGATGGGGTCACGATGTCAGTCGAGGTAACTGAAGATTGTAGGAACAGATCCGAATACTTTGTCGTGTGCTAGTATACCCTGGATTCCTGGAGCATGCTATGTGGTATTAGCCTCCCTTCTCATTTCAGTATATCTATATGATAGTGGATTGGCATATATGTTTCTGTCCTATAATGAGTTGACTATTCTAGAGACTGTTTGTCTAAAGTGTAGTCAGTCCCCATTATATCCATATTGTTTAATAATTATTCATTTAATTACTTTGATTATGGCAGACATGAGAATGCCTATTATATTATTTTAGGGCATTGATGTGTGCTAGCCCAAGGTATTCGTAGGGGTACTGCCATGTGCTAGCCTATTCACTTGATGTTTTCATATTCTTTGATATTATTTTTATAGTATGGATGATTCACCCATCTATTAAGGTTTTCTTAATTTCTATTGATTGGATTTATATGGGCGACGATGCTTTTCTTTATAGTTTTGTGGTGGATGTTATTTTGAGCTAATTGAGAGTATTTATGTTTTCATCATTATACTTCTCATATTATCATTGTATGTTATTATAACATCTATCATTATAGACATAGTCAGACCAATGTGTTATTTATAATACTCAGGTCAGTCCGAGACATTTCAGGTTCAAGGACGAGATGACCGATTTATGGCTGTTTGACATAGATGGAGACTAGGATGTAGGTTATAGTTATCATCTTGTATTGTATCATTTCATGTATTTACATTCATGTTTATAGATATACTTAAATTTTACTTTGAATCTACATTGCATATTATATTTTATCGTTGTGATTCTAACTCCGTGTTCTCTGTTCATATACTATATATTATGTATTGTTATGTCCTGGAGGCACATGTGTTTATTGCTTTGTGCCGATACTGTGTATGTTTGTTGGTGAGAAATATTCGATGTTTTAATACCTATAAGTGTTAGCCCAAGGGAATATTCACGTGTGTACCTCCATACAACCTCATTCTTCAAATTATCTAATAGTATTATTTAGTAATACTATTGGATAGTATGGGTATAGAGGTGGGCTATTTCATTTCCTCACAAGTTCTGCTACATGGTTAGTGACTATAAGAATTGCAAATGAAGTTTTTCTTTCATTGCTTTAATTTCATCAAGCACACAGACTGACATTTGTTCATTTTATTCATACATAGTTTCCAGTTTCCTTAATGACTACAATATTTACAGTTGGCTTACATCTTGCTTAGCAACTATACTTGACTAGAGCGGGGCTTTTGACTTGATTTTAATAGAAATGTCGTTTGATTTCTAGTCCTAGCCACGATCACTAAGGTTTAATTACATCTACAACACAAATTTTGACTTTTATTGTTTGTTTAAGGTGTAGTTTCTATGTATTTATTGATTGTCTTATTGTTTAGTTTTTGCCATTAGGTGATATCATAAGACACATGTCGAAAGTATGTTGCTATTTCTTTTTGGATGCCAGACTTAAGTTATTTTAAGACGATGTATGTTGATTTTAATTAGTATTTTGTAAATTTCTAGCTTTTTAGTTTGTTGCATTGATGTCTTTGCAATGTTTTTTCTGTCTTCCTATACAATTCGAGGGAAAAAAACTAATAAGAGTTATGATATGTCGCTACATTGGGGTAAATCCAGTTATGAGTTATGGCTCCTAATTTAACTATATTACATAGATATACAAATTTTTTTATCTGTAAATACGTGGTTCATGAGATAGTATCGATCATGAAATAAAACATATTATTGCATGTTTATAGTATTATGGATCCTCTAATTGTAATGAATGGCATTTTCGACCCTCGAATGTTGACAATAATACATCCACAGTATTCATGTACCTAGCACCTAAGTACCGGAAAGACAGATTATTAGCGTAAAGAAAAGGAAGAAAATAAAAGGAACAAGAAAGAAAAGAACAAAAACATCAAAATCTCACATGTGGAATGATAACATACAATATCAAAAGATAGTACACAGAGCTATTCTAATATATATAGCGTTTCAGAGTTACTAACTAAAGCACTATCATCTGCTTGGACAGTTATAACAACATGTCCTTATAATTACTGATACACACACACATAAGGTAATGCATTGGAAATAAATACTACGATAGATAAAACATCCATCTCCTCTCCAAGAGCTTAATGAATATCAACGAAAACCCACCTTTCTCAGGCTACTTGAAAGAGCACCTAAGGAACTACGAAAACATAAAACCACGAGTTAGCCAAAAATCTAGTGTGAGAAACTCAAAAAATATGCGTGTACATATAGCAACACCTTTTAAGACCGATCGAATCATCATAATGGTTTTCCCCTCAAAAGAGCCAAATCATCTAATAAGTACATATTGCAATATAATAGATAGTGTCTAGGGTGAAGAATATAAATTAGAAAATAGTTGTGCCGCTTGCATCTCACGACACAACAATATTGAATAGGTATACAATCAAAACCGCTAAGATGCATTGTCATATGGATTTTCCATTGGAGGTGCCCTTAGTATATCAAGATGGATCTCCTAACAAGGGTCGGAAACTACCTTCCGAGCATCATAAATCTCTAGATAGAATATACTAAAAAGGAAAACATAGTTGTTCCATGCTTGAAAATGTGATCCCAAATATCATCAACTCCCGTCGGCCAACATATTGAAAGCACTGAGTGAATAACCATCCGTATAATTCTTGCCTTCGAAGAGCAAGAATAGCCGACCAACATATCTCTTCTTCTAGAAGAGCAAGACGCGTTTATATGTAGTTAATATCATTATCTAGTGAATAACTATACTGTATAATTCTTGTGTTTCATCTAGATATTTCCTAATTTAACTTGGTAATATTCAACAACAATGAGCACAATCGAATATTGAATATATAAATTTCCATATGTCGCTCTTAGCGTATTTTGTAATAATTATATGTTATCTGAATATGGTCTGCGAACTTGGATTGTGTAATCAATTTGGAATATTTTGAAATGGAATGTGAAATTTGTTTGCTGTTTAATTTTTTTTCCATATTCTTGTGTTTCTGTGTATCAATGTATCTAATATCGCCATATTTGGTCGTCAAGGATTTATAACTATGGATGACTGCAGCATCCGTAGCCGTTAGTTTTGAGCCTCCAAGTAGGGTGATGTTACATGCGCACTATCACCGAAGTCCACTATATTCCAGGTTTAAGGAAATCTCTTTTGTCTTTAGGTCGGCTAGCATCTTTGGGTTGCAGGACTACGATAGAGATGGGTAGCTTGAAGGTGACACATAGTGCTCTTGTATTGATGAAAGGAGTAATGGTCCAAAATCTTTATTTGCTGAAAGGATCTACAGTTCTTGGAGAGTCATGTGTTGGAGTTGATAATTCACGAGTTTGGATGCCACTAGACTTTAACATCTCAGTTTGGATCATGTTTGGAGAAGTTCTTAGAGTTGCTACGTAGAAGGAAGATGACCAAGGGTGAAAGCTTCAACTGTTTAGAATTCTTCCAGGAGTGTGTATTGGGGAAACTGACAAAGGTTTCTTTCGATGTCGGTAGACATGAGTCCAAAGGAGTACTATAGTATGTCCATATGGATGTTTAGGGACAAGTAGCTACTACTTTTATTGAAGGAGCTAAGTATCTTATCTCTTTTATCAATGACTACTCTCAAAAGGTTCAGGTGTTTGTAATGAAAGCTAAGTCGGAGTCGTTTGAGAAGTTCAAAACTTGAAAGGCACTGGTAGAGAATGAAGTCGGAAGGAAGTTGAAAGTGCTGAGATCCGACAATGGCGGTTAGTTTGTTTCTTAGGAGTTCATAAATTTCTATAAGAAGCATGGAATTCGAAGACACTTCACTACACTCGGAGATTTGCAATCAAACCGAAAGGATGAATATATAGGACTCTACTGGAGAAAGCTCATTGTTTGATATTGACAGCGGGTTTATTTAGAGGCTTTTGGGCTGAAGCTTTATCGACTGCAGCTTCTATTATCAATCGAATTCCATGCTCACCCTTTGATGGAAAGATTCCAGAGGAAATATGGAAAGGTACATCTATACGTATTAGTTATTTCTGTATATTTGGTAGCCCTGTGTATGTTCACCATACAGGAAATGATAAGTTGGAGGCTAAAGCCTATAAAGGTATTTTTTTGGCTATACATAAGGCATCAAAAAGTATCGCAGTTGGAAGCCTGTTGATAGGAAGGTAGTGCACTCTAGACTTGTCACATTTGATGAGTCGACTATGTTCAAGTCGACAATGAATCCACCTAATTCAGTAGATTTAGAAGCTGAAAGGCGTATGGAGATGGAAACTATTCCAACATATTAGCCTAGTAGTAGAGTCAAAGCTGCAAAATAAGGTAATTGCAGTCATTGGCACATCATATGAAGGTCCATAAAATTCCACTAGTAATGATGGTGATGGTCGTTAGGTTAGAGATGATTCAGCTCAAGGTGGAGTTAATAGAAGCTCAGATGATTCGGGCTAGTTCTAGAGTTAGAAGGCCACCAAATAGGTATGAGGACAGGAATTATGCAAATCTTAGCCTTGATGATCAGTTTGACTATGCACTGCATATAGTGCAAAATGAGCCTTTCGACCTTGAAGAAGCTACGAGTTCGAGTGCCAGCTCGAAATGGATGCATGCAATGGAGGAGGAGATGGATTCATTGAAGAAGAATTGGACTTGGGAATTGGTACCACCTCCTCAAGGAAGCTAAGCCATAGGACACAAGTGGACATATAAGTTAAAGGACGATGGGAGATACAAGGCTAAACCTATTGCAAAGTTCAAGCATTGCTCGAACTTGATTCGCTTGCTGAATTGCTAGGTGCCACTTGGTGGCACAAAGGGAGAGTGAATTGGTAGATGGAGATGTTTGTTTTGGAGATTGATAGATCCTACATGAAGAGGGTACTTTCAACACTTTGTTGGCAGGCGGTGACCTTATCGAAGTTCATTGACAAAGTGCAATAGGTTATGGCCCGCCGAAGCTCATTAAAGAAGTATCTGTGGTGTCTTGTCCGAGGGTTGCTTGGAGTAAGAAGATGTAGGTGGAGTTGGTAGGCTTGCGGGGAAATATAGTATCAAGGTGGAGATTGTTAGATTTGGTGATACAATATTTTCATACTAAAGAAGATTTAGAAGATATTGTTGATTTCAGTGATATAATATTTTCCGTTATAGAAGATTAAGAAGATATTTGAGAAAATTACTCAAATATATTGCCTCTTTTATAGCATTAAAGAGCGCAGTAAATTACATATATGAGAAGGAGAATTATTTTGGGAGATTGAAGTAATCAATTAATTCACTAATTAACTGATTAAAGAAGGAATCTTATCAGACGTACGTAAATTGGGGGAAACTGGAAAATCAGATGGATAAATGTATCCCGTATGAATAGGAGAATTGATGAGACATTGATTTATGATCATAAATCAATTACTTCAACTTCAAGTAATAATCTCTATATAAAGACACAGATTAGCATGAGTAGAATCATCATCTCAAGTTGTATTTTTTATTCTTCTTCTTAGCCTCCATTATCATTAGCCTCCATTATCAATCTTGTGAAATTCTCTTTTCTTAGAAATAATAAAATATTCTCTTCCCAAAGTGGATGTACACTATCTCGCGATAGTGGAACCACTATAAACCTGTGTGTGAACTCTCTATTTACTTTCTTCTGTGATTTGCTATTTTATTCTTTTGTTTTTGTTTGTTTTAACGCATTACACCAGGATCTTATTGCTTTCGTATTTATTTGAATTGATTTACCATCATTTGTGTAAATCTACCCCCAACAAATATTACATAATGTTTTATACTATAAAAAAATTATTACAATAAAATAAACATTACCATCTAGTGTAACTTGCAGGCCTAATTTCACTAATTTTAAATTGCCGCTGCATATTATATGGTGAACAAATATTAAAAAAATCAGCAATGATGAAAATAAAATTACTAACCATTTTATTATTTCAACTAAACCATTGTTCTCATTTATAATGATATGGAATCTTATGTATCTATCAATTTTATTCCAATCTATCTCATCTTAAGCAGTCGACCCATGAACACTACAATACCATTGTAAAGTTATGATAAAAAGATGAAGTGAAAAGGAACGATCTTACCAATAAGTAGCATATGAAACTGACATGATAAATTTCTAAAACAATAATCTTACCAGCACAAGATTGTGTACCAACTGTGTCAACATGTTCCCTTGATGATAATGAGTTGGGAACAACTACAGATTGTGTCCCTGGAAACGAGTTGGGAATAACTACAGTTAGTAATAGGAGGATCATGTAGAATATGATTGAGCACCTATGATAATTATAAAATATAATCCTGGAATAAGAAATGAGCATCTAAATTGTAAGTATAGACCGAGACATAACCAAATATAATTTATGATTAAAGAATAATTATGGCAATACATGACACTCTACCTTTACCATTTCTACACATTGCATGTACCACATATATGTCAAAAGAAAGGCAGCAATGTTCCACAATTTAAACAAATTAATATTTCAAAAGAAATAAGAAAGAAGAGTACAGATTGGTGGAGCACAACCAATATATATCTTGTTAAGATATAAACAACAATGCTCGCTAACCTCAACTTTATTATGACGTTGGTGTGATATTTCATTATAGTCCGTTAAAAAAAAATATGATCGAACTAAACTTTTATTTGTGCAAATCCGAATAACTCGAATAAAGCAACAAAGTGCAGAGCAAGCGAGAATACAGTGCATTATGTCAGTAAAAATTCATGCAACAATTTTTACAAAGTAAACAGTACCGTATATCTTAAATAACTAGCAGTATTTTCCAGAGAATTTAAAAATTATAAGAATTTCTCTAACTTAAAAATAGTCATAATATAAAACATAGTTCGCTTTCAAATATTATTAATAGATTGTAGCTTATATCCATTCGTATTAGATATTAAAAAAGTGTTCTACAGTCAGTTTTTTTCCACTATAATCAACTTAATAACATTCTCTTCTTCACTAAAATAATTTATAAGTGCATTATCTTCTTCATCAATTTCATCTTCACCGATGAATCATCATCCATTTATTGGTTATGACCACATTCACATCAATTTCGCTTTAAATCCAAAGTATCATTCTTTTTTTTTACACAGAGATATAAAATTCCTAACGTTCATGGAAACTATAGATGTAACATCCCGATATTTTCAACCATTCGCATCAGCACATGTCAGACTTGAATTGCTCAAAAATCAGATTGTTAATTTATGTTTGGCAAAACTCAGCATATACAGTAAATAAATCAATCACAGAATCACAAACACAGAGTAATATAACAATAAGCAGCGGAAAACAAATGAATAGTAGTTCATGAAGCTAATATATATATATATATATATATATATATATATATATATATATATATATAACAGAGTTAAAACAAAACACAACAGAAGTCTCGACTACAATAGTCAAATAACAAAAAATCTGAATATATCACTGGAGTCAACTGAATACTGCAAGTTGAATAGATATAGATGGATCTCCAAGCGAAGCTCCAACTTCAAAGGTGAGTCGCTAATGCTGTGACACTCAGTCTGACCCGAGCACAAAGCAAAATACAAAACACTCGAGTCAGGATTAACATTCTTATATCAATAAATCAAACTCAAGTGAAATATCAACTGAAATACAAGTAACTCAAAGGATGTTTGGGATAATCATCCTCTAAGGATCCGTGGAACTATCTACTATGTAGTAATATACGCTATTATAATAATGTCTAAAGTAAAGTAAACTATTGAAATAGCGCTAAGGCGTTACTCATATCCTCCTTAACACATTTTATATATTCCCATAGTCTATACAGTACCGTAATCTCTCCCGTACTGGGCGTCGTCAAAGGGCACTCCATAGGCATGGTACAAAACAAACTCGTATTGGTCTCGATAAGGTAGGTGACACGGCACAACTAGGCAATGCCAGGATAGATATACCAATTACACTTCCGGGCTGGTGGTAACGCATAGCAGCAACTACCGCCCACCTCGAGCCACACTCCCAAATTAAAGGTGCGCACCAAATCAATCACAAAGTAATAGAATGGCATACGAAGAAGTGTGTCCGATCGGAGGAGCTACCTCACTTGGCCCGTCGATTGCTCCTGTTTTAGCCACCTTATGCCAACTCACGGGAGTCGGGTCCACGTATATACCTCATATAGGATCGTCGCCACCATCCTACTTCATTCTGGAATCTCCACCGCGTACACGGTTGTTAAAGTGGTTTTCGGCATTGGTAGAGAGTATGACAATAATCGATCCCGGTCTCTTTAACAACCAATCGTTATTATAACACCATTTTCATTTCAAAATAGTCTATACTTCAAACCAAAATATCATTTCTATTTCAAAACCATATTAATACGATATCACTTTCACTTAAAATATATCCATTTCCAAAATCATAGCACTTCAAAGTTATAACACTTTCGAAATTATAAAGCTTAGAATTTGTAACACTTTGGAAATCATAACACTTGATAACATAATACTTTGAAATTCATAACTTTGAAATCATAACTTCCCACTTAAACAATTTAGATATTAATAATAGTTTATATAATAAAATAGCTTATAAAATAATTAGTATATCAAAATAGTTTATACTAAAATAATTAGTATATTAAAATAGTTTATATTAAAAGTTTAAGAGTAAAATATATAAATAGTTTTAAATATAATTTAAAAATACTTTATATAATAAAATATCTTCCTCAAATTTCACAAATCGATTCAAATCAACTCGAATTCAAAAATTCAAATTTAATTCAATCTTAATTCATCAATTTCAATTCAATTCAGTTTATCAATAACCCTTTCAAATTATATCGATTTCAAATACAGATTTGAACCACAAAATAAACCATTTCAGTTTCAATTTATTTCAAAGCTTTAAATATTCCACATTTTCAAAACTAAGTTTGATAATTTCATATATATCTAAATTTAACTTCATTATTATTTAGTTTTGAAATATTCACTTAATCAATCCAATATCATTTAAATAAACTTTAAATTGCATTTGAAATAAACTAGATATTCCTTTAATTTATTTAAACTTGAAATATTCAATTTATCACTTTAAATCAAATCAAGTTATAGAATCATATCTTTAAATCTCAAATTCAATAGGTTTCAAATTGATTTTAAAATTAATATAACTCTCAAAAGAATACGATTTCAAATTAAATTAATTTTATCTTCACAACTTTAATTTATTCAAATTATTAAAAATCTATTTTTAAAATATAAATTTAAATAAATACTTAAACACATTATATATTTATTAAATCAAACTTATTATTAAACTTAAATCATATTATTAAACTTATTTTATATTAAAACTAATTTATACAAAATTTAAAATAGTAAAATTATAAGTAAATTCTTAAAATTTATAATTTCAAAACTAACTTATAATTTTAAAATTTTCAAAACATATAATTTTAAAAATCAAGAATTTAACTATATATAAATAACATTTATATATATAATATTTATTTTTAATATTTATATAAAACCATATATATATCTTTTAAACCTTGGAAATCATTTCAATATATATATATATATACACACACACACCAACGGTGTTTGTATATAATTCTCTATTCTATGGTCAAGTGATACAGATATTTATCATTTCAATCCGCAATTTAAATATCTACGGGTATATATCATTTCAATCCGCAATCACAAATTCAATTCAATGAAAATCGCTTGGGTTTATAATTTCAACCCTTAACGATTTTCTCCTATTCTACAGATCGTTCGGGTATGTATCATTTCAACCCATAGGGAGTTCTATACTAATAGGGAACTTGCAGAGTGATAACGGATATGATAATAATATAACAGGCATATATCATCAATGTAAATAACAGATAATAGTATCAGATGTCACAGGTGAACATATACAGATTATAGCATATATATATAGAAATGTAAATAACAAACAGCAGCATATTTCAATTGTCGTTTCAATTGAAATCAAATTTAATAAATATAAGAACGTTAATCGTGAGTGATTACTCACCTTTTGAGGCTAGAGAAAAATAGACAATGAATTGAGTTACGGATCCAAGCACAAATTCCAAAGCAAAGCTAGATTGGCACGAATTCGACGAACATGGCTGATAACAGGAATTGACGAAATCAAATCAAAACTGGATTGACGAAGATAAATGGTATAAGTGAACTTATATAGATATAACATATAAAATTGTATATATATACAAAACCATATTCTAATTTCAAACACATATTAATATATATATATATATATATATACATATATACATATACATGTGTTTCAAAAATCCTTGTTAAAACTAAAACTCAAATATTAAAGTCAAACGTATATATATAAAATAAATTTTGTATCCGTACATTAGAACTTATCCATTTAACATATATATTTATATAACTTATAAAATATATAACTCAGAACATATATATATACTATACAACAATAGATAAACTTATAATACATACTTAATATATATAACAAACAACTTCCCTATAGCACATAACATATATATAATGCACACATTATAAACCTGTACACCACATATGCAACAACTGTTTACATATACTCGAATTAATAAATCTATATATATTCGTAAAAGCAAGAGCATATTATATGCTGCTACAAAGCTTAATAACTTAGTATGTATATTATATTTTAAAGACAAATGTTTATAATAAAAAAAACAAGATAACATACTATACTATCAGGCTGCATGCGAAATATATATATATGGACTAAATTATATATATGTAAACTATATATATAAACAAATCATAATATAGGCATAGGCTGTTAAACTGCATGAATCAACAGCAGCTTGTATATACATATACATATATATATATAAGCAACATTTTATAAAAACTTATACAATAAACCAGAAAGTAAAAGTTTATAAACTATTATATATACACAACAACCTGTTTTACACGCCTTATATAAACTAATATAACCACAACAGATTGTACACAAAACCTTTATCACCTTATATACATATTATATATATATTACTTCACCTATATAATCACATACAGTTAATAAAACTTATATTATTAAAATTCATATACTATACAACATATCAAGTATAAGCTTATATAATAATATATATATATATAACACTTATAACTGTATATACAATAATAGAGAAAACGCAAATTATAACTATATATATACAATATTACTCAAGTAACTAATATATATAACAACTAGTAAAATATAACCTTTAAAACAAAACAGACTTTATATAACTATCTATATATACTTTTAAATATCACTAACATAATATAGCTTTATATATATACGAACCAGATGTAGATTATACATACAACTAATCATATAAATAAACTTACATAAACATATAGGTCTAACTGACACATATATATAAACAACTTATATATATATATATATAAATGATTTACCAGTATATGAAATAAAGAGGAGAGGAAGAGAGGGTGAGCTCGGCGTACGTTTCTCGTGGAGAAAGTGAGGGGGTGCATGCGGCACGGCAGGCGAGGTGGCTTTCACGGTATGTCGAAGCGATGGTTGGAAGATGGTGACGTGGTGACTGGGCTCGGCGTGCAGAGGAGAGGCGAAGAGGTTTACGCGAGCTACAGGCAGAAATGGGAAAGGAGGCGTTGAACAAGTTCTGGAACAAAATAGATGCGTTTTATATATTCTCGAATGAACCAATAGTTAGGCTCAAAAAGTGGAAAATAAAAGGTCAGATGCGAATATCAAGGAATAATAAAAGTCAAAAGTTGAATTCAAGTAATAATAAAAGCAACTATCCCTATGTTTTAAACGTTGGATAACGAATGATCACAGAGAAAAAAACAAACCGTTACGGTTAACCGTTTCGCGGATTCCGCTGTTTACTGGACTTCAAAACACAGAATTGAATAAACCATAGAGATCGGCACGATGAGACGATCAAAACGGTATACAAATATCAGTGGTACGATCATCCTATCAAAAATCGATAATCGGTACCCAAAATGCTGCTAATCTGCCAGAAATAAGATAAACGGAGCAATAGTAGTCCAAATTTGATGAAACGGAAGATGACGTCTCACTCAGAAGATGATTTAAAAATTTATTGTATAAAAATATTCAGGTTTATAAAATATTTTATTACCATCAAATTCTAATTGATGTAAATTTAAATAAAATTACACAATAAAATAAACTTCCATATTATATATTGAAAATTTACTATTTGCTATGTTTAATTAGACGTATTCCAAATATTAAATTTTTATTTCCAAAGTTTATTATTTAAAATTTCACAAAAGTTCAATTAATTAAATTAATAAAATAAATAAAATTTACGGATCGTTACACTCTCCCCCACTCAAAACTTTTCATCCCCGAAAAGAAACGAGGTAGGAGAATAGTAGCAACCAGAAAGAAAAATAGATTTGGAAAAACAAATAAAACAATAAATTTTAAACCATATAGATTTCAATTTAAATTAATTAATATTCAATAATTGATTTTAAATTCAAGGTATTTCATTAAGTTGATTTGATTTCAATTTATTAATTCCTTCAAAACAAAATTTACTTTATTTATCTTATTTATTCATTATCTTATTATTCAATCTTATCTCAATTAACATTTCTATAAATTATAAATTAAGTGTTTAAACATTTATTATAATCACTCAAATTTATTTATAAATTCCTTTAACAACAATTTACATTGTAAATTATTCAATTACATATTCACCTTAATGATTTAGGTAAGTTATATTGGAATGCAATTGAGTAGTTTACAAGTAAATTTTTTTCTAATTCAATTATTCAAGTTTAAATATTCATTCAAAAAAATTTTGGCTTCATTTTATTATTGAAATCACACCATAACATAAATTTAAGAATTAAATTTTCGATTAATTTCAAACCATTTAGAGATACATATATACATATATATTCTATACATCAAACAGAATCAATTATCATATACCTATATATTATACAAATCAAATCATATTTAAGAAATTTAAATCAAATTCATTTTCCAAAACAAAAGTGTAGCAAAGCTACTAACTCGTCTCTCCACTTTGAAACTCGAAAATGAATGTCGATGATGTTGCAGTCATCACCGAAATTATTTTCCAGTGACAAAAGAAAAGAGCACTGATTTTAAAACCTTTAAAAATTCTTTGGAAGCGATTTCTATTCAAAAATACTTTCAAATAATATATTCCAAAACTTTACAAACCAATTTTTCTTGAATATATCGGAAATTGAATTCTCAAATTCTTAATTTAATTTCATTTCAATTCCAAATCAATTTATAAACCATGTTTTATAACTTCATTTCCCAATAATATATAATAATAATAGTTAATGGTTTAGAAATGTTAATAAAACAATAAATGAAAATTTTGCATTATCATTTCTAACAACCATTTCATTTAGCTATTAAATTTCAAAATATATATATATATATAATATAATCGTACAAAATTTATCAATTTTGAAAACAATATTGTGTCAGTTTGCTCTGTTCAAGTGTTTTGGAATTCCTATCAATAGCGTTGATCAAAAGAATCGATCGAAACCCAAAATTCAAACTTAACAACTCAAACAACACATTATAAAATATTTTAATTTTAAGTTACAAATACACTCCCTCACTCGATGATTCTAGAATATATTCCAAAACAAGGATAGAGATTCAAATTCAAGGGGACTCTAATCAAAGAGAATTCTAACTGGAAGATAAGCTTGAAACGAAGGTAAGATGATTAAATAGCAAAAGAGAAAAGATAGATAGACTTATATAAATCGCGGGCGACCTTAACCAGGTCAATCGTGACTTCAAGAATAAGATCGATGCAGAATTCTGAAGTAAATCGACATCCGATCACAAGAGAATAGAATTCGGCCATAGCAAGAGATAACAGCATCTAAACCGAGGATACAGAAATCTCCGGTGAATCAATGCGTGTTGTCAAGGAGTTTCACCCCTTTACAAATCATTCTAAGATTGGTGGAACTGCTGATTCATTATAGAGATCATCCAAAGTGGAGATATGGGATGCTCCAGAATCAAGAAAACACGAATAGGGAAAGACAAGAATGGATTTCAGAACGAAGGGGAAAGTTCCAAATTTCAAAGGAATCCGAATCAAAGAAGAAGGAATTCAAGCTCGAACGAAAGCGATTCTGTAATTAAATCTGCTTTATATACTGAGTTTTGCCTAAAACCAGCTCTGATACTAACTGTAACATCTCGATATTTTCAACCATTCGCATCCGTTAATGTCAGACTTGAATTGCTCAAAATATCAGATTGTTAATTTATATTTGGCAAAACTCAGCATATATAGTAAATAAATCAATCACAGAATCACAAACACAGGTAATATAACAATAAGCAGCGGAAAACAAATGAATAGTAGTTCATGAAGCTACTATATATATAACAGAGTTAAAACAAAATACAACAGAAGTCTCAAATACAATAGTCAAATAATAAAAATTCTGAATATATCACTGGAGTCAACTGAATACTGGAAGCTGAATAGATATAGATGGATCTCCAAGCGAAGCTCCAACTCCAAAGGTGAGTCTCTAATGCTGTGACACTCAGTCTGACCCGAGCGCAAAGCAAAACACAAAACACTTGAGTCAGCATTAACATTCTTATATCAATAAATCCAACTCAAGTGAAATATCAACTGAAATACAAGTAACTCAAGGGATGTTAGGGATAATCATCCTCTAAGGATCCGTGGAACTATCTACTATGTAGTAATATACGCTATTATAATAATGTCTAAAGTAAAGTAAACTATTAAAATAGCGTTAAGGCGTTACCCATATCCCCCTTAACTATCGGTATGTCGGAGCGATAGCTGGAGGATGGTGACATGGTGACTGGGCTCGGCGTGTAGAGGAGAGGCGAAGGGGTTTGCGTGAGCTACCGAAAAAATGTGAAAGGAGATGTTGAAACATGTTATGGAACAAAATAGATGTGTTTTATATATTCTCGAATGAACCAATAGTTAGGCTCAAAAAGTGGAAAATAAATGGTCAGATGCGAATATCAGGGAATAATAAAAGTCAAAAGTGGAATTCAAGTAATAATAAAAGCAACTATCCCTATGTTTTAAACATTGGATAACGAATGGTCATAGAGAAACCAAACGGACCGTTTCACGGATTCCGCTATGTACCGTATTTCAAAGCACGGAATTGAATATACCGCAGAGATCAGCACGACGAGATGATCAAAACGGTATACAAATACCAGTGGTACGATCATCCTATCAAAAGTCGATAATCGGTACCCAAATGCTGCTAATCTGCCAGAAATAAGATAAACGGAGCAATAGCTGTCCAAATTTGATGAAACGGAAGATGACGTCTCACTCATAAGATGATTTACAAATTTATTGTACAAAAATATTCAGGTTTGTAAAATATTTTATTACCATCAAATTCTAATTGATGTAAAAATAAAATTATACAATAAAATAAACTTCCATATTATAAATTGAAAATTTACTATTTGCTATGTTTAATTAGACGTATTCCAAATATTAAATTTTTATTTCCAAAGTTTATTATTTAAAATTTCACAAAAATTCAATTAATTAAATTAATAAAATAAATAAAATTTACGGGTCGTTACAATAGAGTTCGCTACAAAAATGATAATTTGTATGCTATAAATAAGGAAAATTCACATGTAATATTTTATGCTTATTTCTTACATTTATTTTTATTGGAAATAACTAGAATAAATCCATCTTCATCAAGCGTTGGTTTTGCTTTTGATGTTGCAAAAGCATTTTAGGCTTTGTTGTCTCATCAACCAACATATCCTATGATTCCTCTTCTTCATATCTAAGTTTTCATTATTATTCATCTCCCTCTGACTACTTTGAACAACACTAGTCCTGGACTAAAAGTTCTCAACTATTCTATTGTTTCGTGTTCCCATTAAGAAAATCTTCATATAGAACCATCAAGCGTTCAATAACCACTTCAGCATTACCATTTTGAGAATCAGCAAAGAAATTATTTAAAATAAATGCATGTAGTTCACCTTCTAACTATATAAACCTAGCCTTTTGATTTAACAAACCAACCGGGGATACTGGAACCGAGTTCATGATAATATTGGGAGGAATCCTTGCTGTCGCACTAGTTTTGAACAACTAATTGAAGGGCAGTCAATCTAGAAAGTATTAGAGAGATTACTTCAGTGAAAAAATTTAGAGATTGGGAATTTAGGATTATGATTTGGCCGCCATAAGGTTTATCAATTTTAATTTAACTTTTGAATTTCATCTTTTGGTTTTGAATGATGGAGGGGTCCAAAAGTATCATTCAATTACAAATACATATTCCACTTTAAATCCACCTTACATAGCCCACTTCGAATTCATTTTTTCATAGATGAAACATTATAAAATTAAAAGTTCAGAATGATTTTATCCTCCTTACATGTTCCACTTTGAAGCTAAAGTTCTAGTCGAAAGTACAACTAAAATAAGCTTTTGGTTAAACTTGTTATGTGTTGAAGATTTTGTTCTTTCACATCAAAACAAACACTACACATAGTGCATAATGCAACCAAATCATAATATCACACTTAAAAGAATGCTCCATTGGTAAATGTTTGCGTCAAAAATGGGCAAAAACACCCGGTTGTATGTGAAAGCACCAATATCCAATATTTACATCCAAACACAGAAGTATAGATTCACAGATCATAGAATAGATTGTAGAAAAGTAAATGAACATGCAATTTTTATAGTGGTTCGGCAAACTTCGGCCTACGTCCACTCTAATAATCTTTTATTTATACTGTAAAATTAAAAGTACAGTTGTTTTTGCCTTAGAAAATTAATGGACGAAGAGATAAGAAGTGACGAAGGAGAGTCAAAAAAAGATCCAATTGGACGAAGACGAAGCTCATTTGTAATGAGCCAAGTCTGCTGTATTTATAGGTGAAGAAGTGCATGGATCGGACTAAAATTTCGTTAGAAGAACCTCCGGAGCCGTATGTTCGATTCACCAATTTTCAGATTGATCGCACACCATTGGAACAATTGGTGCCGATCGTTCATATTAGCTCCAATGAGGGTGTGATCTTTTTGTAGGTCCTCCATGATGTTAGCTATTTTCTCTCCAAATTTCATGCAATTCCGACTTACCGTTTGTGGGATATCGCATTTTTCGTGGAATTGAGTTGAAAAATGGAAATATGGAAGATCATTCCATATTTGCTCCTTTTGGGTGCGATCATTCTGGTGGGTCTACCATGATGTTAGCTATTTGCTCTCCAAATTTCGTGCCATTTGACGTACTGTTTGTGAGATATCACGTTTTCCGTGGAGTTGGGATTGTTCTGGCTGAAATGATACGATCGTTCAAGAACGATGGAGGCCGATCGATCCAACCTCATCATGGGACCCAGAGATTGATAGTGTAGGTCCCTCATGGTGTAGTGTAGTTGTCCTCCAAATTTCATGTCGATTGCCTTTGTAAATTTTGAGTTACAGATCGATCATCGTCGAAAATCGCTAAAACGATCGTCGAAAAACCCACTTCAAGTTGATCCGAAGCGAGACCCAAGGTAATCATCTTTCTGACTTGAAGCAGGTGCTAAAAATTCTGGCCCAGGGTTAGACTCAGGTAAAATCCAAATTTTCTCCAAGCATGAAAGATGATCGGTGCCGATCATTTTTTCCAAGCAATCTCCAAGCTTTCTGCAACTCTAAGCGAACCCTGCACCGACTCCAAGCAAATAGAAAATTTCCCCGGGTGTTAACCCGCCTTTTGGCAAGGCAGTATACAAGTGGATTTAACCCAATAGATTTCACAATTATCGAGGCTGGAATGTCATGAACTTGGTTCAGATGAATGGATGGACAATCGATTACGGATAATAAATATGAATATGAAGCCAGGATTCAGCACGGTCGACGGATAAACAACGCAGGGTACTTGGAATATGGATTTTGGTAAAGGTAGGGGTTGCTTCGAGTCATCGTGTGGTTTGCTTCGGGTGAGGAAGGTGTTTTCTTCGAGTCATAGTAGGAAGAACCTCGGGTCGGCATATTTGCTTAGGGTCGGTATTGGAAATACATCGGGTCGGCGTACTGGGTGCTTCAGGTCGGCAAGTCAACAATGGTAGGTCGGCATATTGAGAGGGGTCGGCATCAACTTCAGGTCGGTATTCACTTAACTCCGAGTCGGTATCAGGGAGCGCTTCGGGTCGGCATACTTTGAGGGGTCGGCATATTGCATCACTTCAAGGGACCGACAATGGTAGATGCTTCGGGTCGGCTATAGGCATAACTCCGGGTCGGCATAGACATGGCATCGGTCGAAATTTGGTTGAAGGTTGCTTCACTTTGAGGGGTCGGCATATGGGAAGGCTTCGGGTCGGATCGGCATTATCTTCGGGTCAGCAGTCGGGTCGACATTGAGGAAAGGATGGGTCAGGTCGGCATGGGCTAAAGGATGAGCTACTTCGGGTCGACCACAAGTTTACTTCGGATCATCGGTGATTTTGCTTTGGGTCAGAACACTACTTACTTCAAATCAGCACATGAACTACCTCAGGTCGGCATAGATTACTGAGTTGAGCTCGACGGCCACTATGGTGGGCCTATGTAGGTTAGGAGGCCCTGTAGCTAGGGTTTCATCTATAAATACAATAGGCGTGGCTTCAGAAAGGGGGATCTCCATTTTGTTTCTCTTCATCTTCCACCTAGAGGATACTCCGCGATGTTTGTTTTAGAAATTTTAGTTTGTAACTGTAATCAAATTTCAGTATAATAAAACGGAAGACAGAGTTAGCCGAACCACTATAAATCTTGTCTTTTTTACTTGCTTTCGTTTTAATTTTAACTGTTCTTCATATTATATTCCCTACATATACTCTATCTGTGATCTATGACTGGATATTGGTGCTTTCACTTATAATTGGGTATTGGTGGCCAATTTTGACGCCAACATTTTGGTGTTTTCACTGAGAAGGCTAACACTCAGGGATTTGGAAGTTTGGATCTTGGATTTGAAAGCTTAGGAACTTGGATTTAGGAAGCTATGGCTAGGCAATCAACAAGGAGACAGAGAATAGAGAGGAGCCATCATGAAGGAAGTCAGGAGGCTTCCTCAGGAGCTAATCAGACCTCAATCTTCATTACCAGGGACGAGATAGAGATGATGATGGATGCTATGTAGGAAAGAATGCTAAAGAGACAAGAGGAAATCCAGGATCAGAACTAGAAAAAAGAAGCAAGCAAGATGATGGATGGAATTTTGGCATGGATCAGAGGTCAGATGCGCGTTTGGAAGAGGATAATCTCGGATTCCTTCGCGGACTCGGGGGCAAGATGGAAATGACAATCGGAGACTACTAACGGATGCTGGAACGACTGGAAATTGGAATCCAGGACTTGTAGCAGAAAATAGCAGGCTTAGATATGGATTGGATCAACCGGGGGCAAACCCCGACCAAGGAGAATGGATCAGCACAACTCCCTATGGAACCGGGGGCATGGATTTGGATGGATTTGCTTGGAAATGGATAGCGGCGATGGAACAGGTATCCATCAGTAAGAACCTCGAGTCGGCATATTTGCTTGGGGTCGACATTGCTTGGGTCGGTATTGGAAATACTTCGGGTCGGCGTAGCTTTGGCTTCGGGTCGGCGTATTGGGTGCTTCGGGTCGGCAAGTCAACAATGGCATGTCAGCATATTGAGAGGGGTCGGCATTAACTTCTGGTCGGCATTCACTTAACTCCGGGTCGGCATCAGGGAGCGCTTTGGGTCAGTATCCTTCGAGGGGTCGGCATATTGCATCACTTTAAGGGATCGGCAATGGTAGATGCTTCAGGTCGGCTATAGGCATAACTTCGGGTTGGCATAGACATAGCTTTGGGTCGGCAATTGGTTGAAGGTTGCTTCACTTTGAGGGGTCGGCATATGGAAGGCTTTGGGTCAGATTGGCATTATCTTCGGGTCAGCACTCGGGTCGGCATTGAGGAGAGGATGGGTCAGGTCGGCATGGGATAAAGGATGAGCTACTTCAGGTCGGCCACAAGTTTACTTCGGCTCATCAGTGAGTTTGCTTCGGGTCAGAACACTACTTACCTCGGGTCAGCACATAAACTACGTCAGGTCGGCATAAATTGACGAGTTGGGCTCGACGGCCACTATGGTGGGCCCATGTAGGTGAGGACGCCTTGTAGCCGGGGTTTCGTCTATAAATACAGCAGGCTTGGCTTCAGAAAAGGGGATCTCCATTCTGTTTCTCTTCATCTTCCACCTAGAGGCTACTCTGCCATTTTTGTTTCGGTAATTCCGGTTTGTAATTGTAATCAAATTCCAGTAATAGAAAGGAAATTTCTTGAGTAGACGTAGGCCGGAGTTAGCCGAACCACTATAAATCTTGTCTTTTTTACTTGCTTTCGTTTTAATTTTGATTGTTCTTCCTATTATATTTCCTATATATACTCTATCTGTGATCTGTGATGGGATATTGGTGCTTTCACTTATAATTGGTTGTTGGTGGCCAATTTTGACACCAACACCGGGACCGACTCCAAGCAAATTACCACCGATCCGTCAATACCGATGCATCTTCTTTTGTCCATAACTTGAGCATTCGAACTCCAATCGACTTGAAATTTGGAATGTAGCCTTATGTGGCCTTCCTTGTCACTCCATACTAATCGCACTTGGATTAAGTCAGAAATTGGGGATCCGATCTGATCCATTGCCTGGGTGAAGTGCCAATTCCATATTTAGTCATTTTTTGAGTGTTGTTCATCCGAATCCATTCAACTATCGTCCATAGTTTCAACTGTAATTAATTTCCAATCCATCCATTTTAGCCGAATCCACGGTATCCCGGCCTGACCAAAAGGTGGGATAACATTTGCCCCCAAAACGTGCCTTGCGATAGGAAGGCGTGTTTTGAATTGCTACAAATCCCAAAATCCGAAATCCATTATCCATTAATCAAATTTGCAATCTCTCTGGGTCGTTTTACCCAAATCTGTATCCATCCAATGCCAAATTCATTGTTGTTCGAAGCTGATATCTAAATCTATGACCTCTCCAGGTCGTTGGTCAAATCTGGGACCGCTCTGGGCCCATATCCAAATCCATGACCTCTCCGGGTTGATCATAGCTTCTTCGAGCTCTTGCTATACTCTACTCGCTCTCTGGCAAAAAGGGCACAATGAAAAGTAGGTCGATCCTGTCGCTCTCCGGCGAAGCAGCATACTTCTTGCTTTTTCCGATCCTGTATCTTTGATCGGGACATAGCACGATATTTGGAAGGATTCGATCTTAATCCCCAGTCGAGGACGTAATCCGTGGGGTATCCTTCTCAGGCCTTGATCCCCAGTCGAGGACTTAATCTATGGGGTATCCTTCTCAGGCCTCCATCCCTAGTCGAGGATTTAACCCATGTATGAATCCATCATGTCACTCAACGGTGAAGGGACTCGCGCCTTATGGTTATTGCCCCGTCTCTCCTGTCGGGGCCACAAACGCAACCTATGTTATTTATTACATTAATCCAGATTTAAGCATTCCTAGGTCCATTTGCCAAAATATAAAATAAGAGTCTGTACAACCAAAAAACTAATAAATCAAAATATCAGAAAAACCAGAGTTCGAAGTAAATAAAAAAAATAAAATTTCACAAACCCAAGCACTACGGTTCAACATCATCTCAAAGCATGCCTAAGAACCGTCCTTGATCCCGTACATGTTTAAGTGACTTAGCCGTAATACTACGAAGTTTATTACTTATTCCATGCCATCCCGATCAATTAATGACAAGTTGACGATGATGCTTTGATCAAGTGAAATTTTATTAGAAGTGGACGGTGGCTGCTCTTGTTCCACCGCCGCAGCCCGTGTCCTCACGTGTTGTTGCAACCGACCACTCCTCACATGTTCCTCAACTATATCATTTAAATGCCTGCAGTCATTTGTATTGTGCCTATCCTGCTCATGGAAAAGGCAATGCTTTCTTGATGCCCGCTCGTGCTCGGAGGGTTCTCTCCTTGCCGGCCTCCGGTACTAAAGGCGTCCTTGAGTATTCAAATAAATCCTTTCCAGAAATTTAGTCAAATCTGCATAAGAAGAGAATTTTGGTTCTCTCCATTGCCTCTTCGATACATTAATGACATCATCCATTTTTCATTTTCCTTTATCATTTGTTTACATCTCCTGGTGATCGTCCACTTTGCACAGCATTCAACTCCGATTTGTTAGCTCATGCATCTTCCTGCGGTAGGAACCTTTCTACTCCTCAGAGACTCTCCGGTCCTCTGTTTCAGTGTTGCCAAACTTATCACATTTTTGGGTCTCGAGATGTGAACCCAAAACTGCCATATAAACCTTTCGACCAATTCTGTCCATGTGCTAATAGAACCGGTTTTCAATTGTCTGAACCACGGTGTAGCTATATCCATTAAATACAAGGGGAAGCACCATGCCATGACTTCTGCCGATGCCTTTAATGCTTCCATGTGCTGTATATACCTCATCATATGAATAGTTGGATTCGACTTTCCATCATAAACTTCTAGTGTTAGTAGTTTGAATTCTGGTGGATTCCTAGCATTCCTAATAATAGGAGCAAAGGGACTTCTATTTACATCATCTAGATCTCTATTCACTAATCCCTCTCTCATAGCCTGTCTGATCATCTCCGCAAACCTTATATTGTCATCCAATAGTAACCCTCGATCGTTATTTCCAACCTGCCCCCTCCCCACTCCCCCGAGTCCACGAGGGAATCCTGGAACCTACTCCTCTGAACGTACCTTCGCATTCCGATCAACAACATACTGCTCAACATTGTCTAACACCCCACTTGGGATCGATCCAGCATGACATGAGGGCATGCCCCCAAGTCTAGATCGGCGTCGATCGTTACAGGACTATCGGTACCGATCGTTGTATGTTGGTCAGGGACTGCCCTCGGCTGCTCCACTCCATCTTGCTACATGTTAGCTCCGTTTCCTTGGTCTTGATTCTAGTTTTCCTCAGCTCCTGCTGCTCAAACTCTATGATCCATATTTCAAGCATTTCTTGCTACTCCATTTCCTTGGTTTTGTGTTCCAGCTTGCCCCATCTGCCCGAGGAGATTCTGGATCAACCCCTTTTGTCTCTTTAGCATCCTTTTCTGCATAGCATCTATCATCGTTTCCATATCGTCTCTAGTGATGTAGACTGAGGTTTGATTAACTCATGAGGAAGCCTCCTAACTCCCTTCATAGTGGCTCCTATCCGTCGTCTGTCTCCTTGTTGATGGCTTTACCATTGCTTCAAATCCAAGCCCTTTAGTTGATGCCAAATCTGAACTTCAAATCCACCTAGCTTTCTCAGTGAACGCACAGAAATGTTTGCTCCAAAAATGGGCACAAACACCCGGTTGTATGTGAAAGCACCAATATCCAATATTTACATCCAAATACAGAAGTATAGATTCATAGATCATAGAATAGATTGCAGAAAAGTAAATGAACATGCAATTTTTATAGTGGTTCGGCAAACTTCAGCCTACGTCCACTCCAATAATCTTTTATTTATACTATAAGATTACAAGTATGGTTATTTTTTCCCTAGATAATTAATAGAGGAGGAGATAAGAAGTGACGAAGGAGAGACAAAAGAAGATCCAATTAGACGAAGAAGAAGCTCCATTATAATAAGCCAAGTCCGCTGTAATTATATGTGAAGACGTGTATGAATCGGGCTGAAATTTCGCCAGAAGAACCTCTAGAGCCGTACGACCCAATCCACCAATTTTCAAATCGATCGCACATCATTGGAATGATCGATTACAATCTTTTATATTAGCTCTAATGGGTGTGCGGTCGTTTTTGTGGTTCCTCCATGACTTTAGCTACTTGCTCTTCAAATTTCATGCAATTCCGACTTACCGTTTGTGAGATATCGCGTTTTCCGTGGAGTTGAGTTGAGAAATGAAAATATGAAAGATTGTTCCATATTTGCTCATTTTGGGGTGCTATCATTGTGGTGGGTCTACCATGATGTTAGCTACTTGCTCTGCAAATTTTATGCCATTCTGATTTACCGGTTGTGAGATATAGCAATTTTGGTGGACTTAAGATCGTTCTGGCTAAAATGATACGATCATTCAAGAACAATGTAGGCCGATCGTTCAAGTTTCTCCAAACGATGTGCAATCAATATGGTAGGTTCCTTTACATAATATTTTACTATTCCCAAAGTTTCGTGTCATTCCAACTTTGCGTTTGTGAGATATTGATTGGTCATCATTGATTTGAATTGTTTTATGGATCGATTCATATGGATCATGACCAATCGATCCAACTTCATCGTAGGGCCCAACGATCCATGGTGTGGGTCCCTCATAGTGTAGTGTAGTTATCCTCCAAATTTCATGTCGATTTCCTTCGTAGATTTTGAGTTATTGATCAATCATCGTCGAAAATCACTAAAACGATCATTGAAAAACCCACTTCAGGGTTGACCCGAAGGGAGACCCAAAGTAATCACCTTTCTGACTTGAAGCAGGTGCTGAAAATTCTGGCCTGGGGTTAGACTCATATAAAACCAAATTTTCTCCAAGAAAATGTGATTCTGACTCCAAGCACGAAAAACGATCGGTGCCGACCATTTTTTCCAAGCAATATCCAAACTTTCTACGACTCCAAGTGAACCATGCACCGACTCCAAGAAAATAGCAAATTTTTCCAGGTTCGACTCCAAGCATATTACGACGGATCCGTCGATACTGATTCATCTTGTTCTGTCCATAACTCGAGCATTCGAACTCCAATCGACTTGAAATTTGGAATGTAGCCTTATGTGGCCTTCCTTGTTACTCCATATTAATCGCACCTTGATTAAGTCAGAAATTAGGGATCTAATCCGATCTATTGCCTAGGTGAAGTGCCAATTCCATATTTAGTCATTTTTTGAGTATTGTCCATCCGAATCCATTCAACTATCGTCCATAGTTTCAACTATAGTCGATTCCCAATCCATCCATTTTAGCCGAATCTGTGGTATCCCGGCCTGACCAAAAGGCGGGATAATAATAGAGTAGCTACATATTAATGTTATTCTATAAAAAAAATAGAAGTAGAACTCTCGCATATAAGTGCATGGCTAACATAAGTTAATTTTTTTACAATATATACAATCAGTTATGGTATTTTATAATCAACATCGTTTTCTACCCTTTAAAGATTTGCAACTTCAAAAGTTTGCTAATTGAAAAAAAAACAAATTTTAGAGAGAAAGTTTTTCCTAAGTTCAACAAGACCCATTGCTTCTTGTACTCTAAAAGCACATAATAAAATTTAATGGAAATCAATTTTTTACACAAATATAATGTTTAATTCTATCATTTTCATGTGTTATGAAACCCCTTAAACTCCCACTAACCATTCCATAAGAATAAAGAAAAAAATCTAATAAGTATATTTAAAAATCCAAAATAATGTGTTCTACTTGACATCATGGAAGCGTGGATTAGGATTTTCAATTAAAAGACAACAAATAAAAAATCTTTGAAAATTATTTGCATTTTTTAATTAAAAACTCTGGTAAATTAAAAATCCAGTAGATTGTAAGAATCAAAGAACAAGTTAAAAATTTATAAATAATAAAATAAAAATTGATAGCTGCGCGCTCAAAAGTGTGTACCCCTATCCTTAAGAATGGTCTAGCGCGTCAAAGAAGTGACTATGGAGGTGGAAGACCTAAGGGCATCTAGATATTTCTTTTTATACTGATGGGAAGTGGGATGATTGAGAGGGGGCAGTAGGGTGAAGGAACGCATCAAGGAACCTTAAAAGATAGAAAATGAAATGAAAAGAGGGATGGGTTTACTTACGAATTTTTTATTATTTATTAACCGTCGGGTATAGGTTTACAGTGTGACTCATTATTAATTGACTTGACCTACCTTTCATTCATTATGCATAGAACATATTGAATTAAAATGTTGAGAAACTACTACTAATAAAAAAGTAATTTTTAAACAAATCGAATATTATTCAGTTGTATGTGATACCCGTATAAATTGAAAATGAAATATGTTATCAAAAAAGAATTGAATGTATACAATATTGTTTTAGATTTTATCTAAAAGTATACCATAATAATTCTCGAATGATAAGTAAAAGTTGTATTGACTAGAAATACGGACATCACCAAAGAAGGAATATTGGCTATGTAAATAACATCACTGTTTTAACTAAATTTATTAAAAAAAGTATGAATGTTCAAATTATTAAACTATATAATATCCCTAATGGTAGGCTATTTAAGATGTATCTTTCCATCGCAACTTCAAAAGTAAAACTAGCAACAAAAGTTTACATAGAAAAATATTAATATTCTTTTATGACAATATTTGAGAGTCACAACACTTTAGATTTCCAAGTATATTTTGTTCTAAAATCCACATGGCTATTTGCGATGCATAACAAAGTCTCATGTAACAGAAACGTAACGGTGTCAATTATTCATTGTCTATATTATCGACGACGTAATATAATGTTGTAAATCTCCAATTTAGCCTCTTATTCTTTGGCGTTGGAAATTGTAGCATCTGTAATACCCCGAAAAATTATGTATAATTTTAGTAAAATATTTAAAATATGAAAATGTGAAAATTATTGGATTTAATAGATTAATTAAATAAATAAATTATATATAGGGGCAAAATAGTAATTTTACAAATAGTTAATTATGATGATGAAACCAGTGCCATTGCGACCGTATCATTTTTTTTAGTCATGTAGTATTTTTGTTTGTTTCAATTAGAGTTCGTATGAGAGAATTACGGGCGAAAAGGTGATCGAGTCAAACGGGTGCCAAAATAAAATTTGAATTTGAAAATTAGAATAGACAGTTTGACGGTTTCCCCTAAGATAAAACTGGAGTACAAACTCACATTCCTCATTTAAGAAACCACTCCATACTCTTTCTTTTTCATTTCTATAGAGAAACCACTTCACTAAAATTAAAATAACTCACTTAGTTCTCAACCAAATTCGATGAAACCAGAAGCAATGCAAAGCTATCGGTTTAGGTTACAGCCTAGCAGTGAATTGGTGGAAGAAATTTGAAGAGAGGAAGTGCATCAATCACGGATGGCAAGGCATTGGGTAGGAGTTTACTGTTTTGTGAGTGAATCTTGCTCTCTTCCTCATATAATATGATTATAATCTTATAATCATAATCCGATGCCTATATTAGAATAATTAAACACTTATAGATGCTTAATTTCAAATTTAATTGAGTTTGGGAGGAATTTAAATGAAATCGGTACTTAGAAACCATATTATTATGAAATTAGAAACCCTTATGATTATACAACCAAAACTTGTGAATTAATGATGGAATTTGACATAGGAAACTAGAACTATGTTATAGACGTAATCCTTGATGATCTGAGACAAGGTGGTGGCAATCAGAGGTGAGAAGCGATGGCCAAAACGTAAAATTTACAAATCCAAAAACCCTTCAGGAAACGTGTACACCAGTCCACCAGTGGACATGACCGATCCACCGGTGGACATGACCGATCCACCAGTGGGCAGTATTCCTGCAAGGCTGAACCTTAGCTATAGGGCCCATATAAATATTGAATAACCGATTCGACCCGTTTTCGTTTGCATTATGGAGGGTGATCTAACATGTAACAATACGAATGAAGGTAATAAAGAATAAGTGAATATATGAGATGATTTTTGGTTGCTATTTGAAGTGATTTGTGATATGTACATATATATATATGGTATACATTATGAGGTAGACTTGTGATACGATAGTGAATACAGATGGGAACGGGATTGGGACGCAGGCTAGGCGCCCAGATATTTTCGGATACTAAAAGGACTTGTGACACAAGTAGATGTGCCATGTGGTATGATGCTCCTATAAAGGCTTCAGCGTACCGGTGTGGAGATGGATGGTAAGCGACCCTGTAGGGCATGAGGCTAGTCTAGGGTGTGAGTCTGGTTAGGTAGAGCAGGGACATAGGCGACCTATAGGGCATAAGGCTAGTCCAGGCGTGAGTCCTCTATACGATTGCGTGATGACATACAACAGGCTTCCTGGATGGGCAAGGGATTGGACCAAGGGTGAGTTTGTTTTTGTACGACACACCTAGACATTAATTGTTAGACACGAAGGATGACTAAACGTGCGATGGCCGAACGATAGACTTGTATCATGTTGTAATATTATCTTTATAGTATATGTAGAATAGAGTATGGTTCACTCACCAGACTTATGTCTGACCCACTCCTATTTCCATATATATATATATATATATATATATCTAGGTTGCTGAAATTGGATGATGGTATGGTATCAGTGATGGAGATTTATCTGTATATAGTGTTCATGATGTACATAAGTGTTATACCTAAATTTGGCCTTATGTGTGTGGGTTTGTATTGTATCTATATTTGTCCAGACATATGTATATAATACTCCAGTTGTATTATGGTGATGCAACTATGTTGTTGATATATTAAATTTGATTCATTTCCGTTGTGAGATTCTAAAAGTGTTTAGAAATAGTTAGAATTATATCTGATAACTTACAGGATCGTAACTTTATATATCGTATTTCACCCTAATGACTTGTCTTTTCGGTTCTCGGGTGTTATCATCGGTTCGGGTGTTGGATCCGAGGTTTGAAAAGTCGGGTTGTTACATTTGGTATTAAAGCCTAGGTTATTGGATTAGGAATGTATTGAGAGAGCGTATTTATATTTTCTATTATGTGTGTGTGTATTAAAGGAGTTGAATATGTTTGTATTTATTCATGTTGAACTATCTGTCTACTGGGGAGTTGTTAATGAATCCCAATTATGGATAGTAGAGGATGAGTAAGCCGATAAGGATGGAAACTAGAACAGAGATAGATATTAGTGGGGTAAGACGAAACTGGAAATGGTATTAGAGTCGATCTTAGGGATATTACGGTGTAAACGTTCACGTTCGGTTTCACCAATATCTATAAGCGATGAGTCATTTATTGAAATTGAATGGTAACTGATAATTGGAATGGCTAAGCACTTACGGGAATATATACGGAAATTGGATTTGATTGGATAGATGCATTGGATAGGGAGTTAATAAAGGTGATAGTTTTAAAAGTTGGAATTTGAAATTTTGTTTATAAGAGAATTTATGAGTTGATATCATATGTGTATAAGACTATAAGTATTAGAAAGTATTGTTTAAAAGTATTGAAGATTAAGATAAAATAAAGTATACTAATATATTGGATAAAAATACCATAAATTATTTGAGATGATGTTTTGAAATAAAGAAAAAAGTATTTTAGAAGATAACTACGGTTTATTAAATTTTAAATATATTTTAAAGTGATTAATACTGAGTTATTTAAGTTAAAAGAAATTAATCGACATTGAGATTAAAATGTGAAGTCAAAGTAAATATTTGATGAAAAGATTATATTTTATGGTTTTAAATAAATTGGGTGTTTTAGTAAAATAATATTTTTAAAAAGTAAGGAAGTATTTTAAAAAGCAAATAGAAGTTTAAATTTTGATATAGTAATGAGTATCTGGTCGGAAAATGTTTTACTATTATTTTAAAATGTGAAAAGTAATTTTGAATGGTCAAATTTAAAAATTTGTTTAATGGGTTATAAAGCAAATAAGGAAGAGCAGTTTATGCACTAGAAGTGGCCCTAGTGCAAATATACCATCATTGATTATAAAGATGGTAGAACTGATTGTGAGTTAGAAACAAGTTGTGATTTTGGATAATAAATGTGATGGTAAATAGTTTAAGGGAAATTATCACATAGTGTGTAAATTGATTGATTTTGGTGTAGATTGAATGAATCATTATGGGAAGATGTTAGATGTAAATAAATATGGAGTTTGGATAAGAGTTGGTGGACTAGGCATGAATTTTTCATATGTTGTGACCTTGATAATTGCATGGAATTGAATAGAGAAAGAAAGATTGTGGTTATGATTAGAAGAGAAAAGTAAATCTAAGTTATTGTGTTAAAGAAAATTAGATAAAAGATGATTACCAAATAGCAAAATAAATTGGTTAGGATTATACAAAACAAATTTGGACCTAAACTATAATTATTTGATACTGGGAAAATTTTGAAGATATATTTGAAGTAAAGTTGACTCAGAAAAATTGGTAGTAAAAGAGAAATGCCTGATATTGGAGTTTCAATTGATTTGATCTCATTAACCAATTGACTGAAAATATTTTGTGATGTAGATGAAGATTTTTGTTGAACGGTCTAGAATTTATTTAGGATAGAGCCATAGTGACCTAACGATGATACTATGTGATTTGACTCGGTGATCAGCCTATAGTATAGATTTTGAAATGATTTTATAAACCATAACATAGGTTGTTGATGGATGAATAAGAAATTTTATATTGATAAATGATTTAAGGATGGGACTATGTATTCTGAGCTAGGTGCTTATAATATCGAAACTTGTTGTTAGGAGAACTATGTGTTCTAGGCTTGGTGCTTATAATATCGAAATTTGTTTGTTCATAGAGCTATATGCTCTACGCTAGGTGCTCATAATATCGAAACTTGTTGGTGGGAGAATTATGTGTTCTTAGCTAGGTGCTCATAATATCGAAATTCGTTTGTTCATAGAGCTATATGCTCTAGGCTAGGTGCTCATAGTATTGAAACTTGTTGTTAGAAGAACTATGTGTTCTGAGCTTGGTGCTCATAATATCAAAATTTGTTTGTTTGTAGAGCTATGTGCTCTATGCTAAGTGCTCATAATATTGAAATTGTGGTTAGGAGAACTATTTGTTCTGGGCTGAGTGCTCATAATATCGAAATTGTTGTAAGAAGAACTATGTATTCTTGGCTAATCGTTCATAATAAATATGTGTTCAGAACTGCATGTGCTATGTACAGATGATTATTTGTATAGAATCGAATAAGACCGTAAGGGATGGTTTAGTAGAAACAAATTTATAAAACGGGAAAGTTTGATATAATGAAGTATAAAGTTGAGATGTTCAGATGAGTTGTAATATTTCATTCGATTTGGATATGACATGATGACCATGATATTAGGAGGGATGGTAGCTTCCTCGCTATTTGGGTATGAATGATTTAAGGGGCACGAATTAATGAGTTCCAAGAATAGGGTAATGGATATTATAGATCGTTGGTGTTTATTTTGAAGTAACCTTGAAGTTATTAGAGTTGTAACTATGTTAGTATTTGTTTGATTTGATTTATATGGCGAGCACTATCCCTATTGAGTTGTCTCGTCAATAAAATAGAGGAATGGTAAGTCGGTAAAATGATATACAGGAAAGGAAACATTGATTGGTTATTATTAGAAAATGAATTGAGCTTGGATTTTGCTGTAAAGGTTATTAGGTGTGAATTCAAGATTATAAAGGATATGTTGGATTAGATTTGGTATGAGACTATAGGAGGATAAGTATTTTGGTATATTAAATGAATTTATAAAAGCACTCAAGTATGGATGGATGTTAAGATCATATAGGTTTATGTTATTTATAGACGGGATGAAATATTCGTAATTCTATATAGATAAATATGATTTGGAAAATAAAGAATTGTGGAGAATTGTAACTTACGTTTATAAAAGATATTCCAAATTGGATAGGTAGTAAGAGTATTACGAGAAGTATTCCTAATCGATGTAGACAAAGGGTCTTAAAAATGGATTTTTGAGCTGTTGAGATAAACCTGATTTGAGGAATTTAAGAAAGGGTGTACAAAATTGAATGGATACTAAAGAAAATTAAAGAAGTACTATAGAGTGGTGTAAATTCAAGCGTTCCATGGTAATTAAAGAAAAATTTATTTGAAAGGTCGAAGAGAAGGTGTGTAGTTTGCACACATAGAAGATCCAGAGGCGACTTTATGGAAATTGGAACTTTGAAATGTTTGGATAATTGAGGAGGTGATACTTTGGATATCGAGCCTTTTGAATTTAGGAGAAGTAATATCACAAACATAATGATACCACTTGAGTTGGATCGGAAGTTTGGATGGAAGATGTGTTATATTCACCAGGTTAAGACATTGATCACTTTGGATGTTCTTATGTGAAGAAGAAATGGTATAATGATTTAAGTCATTTTGGATTAGTTCGGGAGAAACACCGACCACTTTGAGTTGCCTTGCCTTAACAATCCGAAAGATGAATTTAGGAAACTTCTACTGGTAATTGAGGTATTAAGTATGTGTATTAAGGGATGGTATGAAAAACTGCAATTTTGTGTGGGCATTTTGTGATGAGGTTATTTGTTATTATGTATAATGGCATTATCAATTCGAGATGGTAACAGAAGCTGTAGACATGCATGCATGATTGAGATTGGTATTTTGGGATGTGTTATAAAAGTAGTAGACTTTGTTGGATTATTTTAGGGATAACGATTTGGTTAAGGATAATTGGAAAGTGGAGGAGTGGATTCGATCTTTTCAATTTGATTTCTTTCCAAAGCGTTTTCCATTTGATTAATTGTTAGTTTAATTAATTTCTAGGTTTGGCTGAATTATTGGTTGAGCTCATTACTGTTTTTATTTATGTATGGATTTGTTATTATCTTGATATGTTTTATATGTTGTAACTACATGATTTGTTGCTATATATATGTTTACCACGTGATATGCTAGTGCTATTGGTTGTGCATACATATAGAATTTATATGACCACCCTAGGATGCTTGCATCATGCTTTATATATCATCTCATTCATATAAGAGGGCCCATATGTTAGATATTTGGAATATAATGTCATATGTTATCTACATACATATCATGATGTTATGTTGTAGGTTGCATTTCATAAATTACACAAGCACCACTATATAGAAGATGATAGACACACGTGCACTATTGTTTTTTATCTCCGATTTGTATGTTATGTATGAATGCTTGGTTTGATTGGTTTCTTTGTTGTATGGATGATTGTTTGGATGAATAGTTGTATGATTGACTGTATGTTAGATATGTGTGATATGAGAAAATACGATACATTCTTTGTTCCTTGGGAATTTCGAAGACGAAATTCTTTTAAGGGAGGAAGAATGTAATACCTTGAAAAATTGTTTATAATTTAATAAAATATTTAAAATGTGAATAATATTGGATTTAATAGATTAAATAAATAAATAAATAATATGGAGATGCAATATAGTTATTTAACAAATATTTAAATTTGACGATGAAACTAACGCCATTGCGACCGTCTCATTTTTCTGAGTCGCGTAGTATTTTTGTTTATTTCAATTAGAGTCCGTATGAGCGAATTATGGGCGAAAAGGTGATCAAGTCAAACGGGTGCCAAAATAAGATTTGAATTTGAAAATTTGAACAGACAGTTAGACGGTTTCCCGCATAAGATAAAAACTGAAGTACGTAATCACATTCCTCATTTCAGAAACTGCTCCGTACTCTTTCTTCTTCATTTTTATAGAGAAACCACTTCACTGACCCACTTAATTCTCAACCAAATTCGACGAAACTAGAAGCAACATGAAGCTATCGGATTAGGCTATGACCCAGCAGTGAATTGGTAGCAGAAATTCGAAAAGAGGAAGTGCAGCAATCTCGGACAACGAGGCTTTGGATAGGAGTTTACTGTTTTGTGAGTGAATCTTGCTCTCTTCCTCGTATAATATGATTATAATCTTATAACCATGATTTGAAGCATATATTACAATAATTAAACACTTATAGATGATTAGTTTCAGATTTAATTAGGTTGGGAGGGATTTAAATGAAACAGTACTTTGAAACCATATATTATGAAATTAGATACCCTTATGATTATACAAACAAAACTTGTGAATTAATGATGGAATTTAACATAGGAAACTAGAACTATGTTATAGACGTAATCCCCGATGATGTGAGACAAGGCGGTGGCGATCAGAGTTGAGAAACAGTGGCCAAAACCTAAAATTTACAAATCCAAAAACCCTTCAGGAAATGTGTACACCGGTCCACCAGTGGACTTGACCGTTCCACTAGTGGGCAGTATTCTTGCCAAACTGAAACTTGGCCATAACGCCTGTATAAATATTAAATAACCTATTCGGCCCGTTTTCTTTTACAATATGGAGGGTGATCTAACATATAACAATACGAATGAAGGTAATAAGGAATAAGTGAATATATGAGATGGTTTTAGGTTGCTATTTGAAGTGATATGTGATATGTGCTATGATATATGGTATATGTTATGAGGTAGGTTTGTGATACGATGGTGAATACGGACGGGAATGAGACTGGGACACATGTAGGCGCCCTAGGATGTATATGCGAATATGAAAACGGTCCCGTGACACAAGTATGTATGTCGGGTGGTATAATGCTCCCCCTGAAGGCTTCGACATACTAGTATGGAGACGGCTGGTAAGCGACCTTGTAAGGCATGAGGATAGTCCGGGGCATGAGTTTGGTTAGTTAGAGCGAGGACAGTAAGCGACCTGTAGGGCATGATGCTAGTCCAGGGGCGAGCCCTATATACGATTGCGTGACGACATAAAACAAGCTTCCTGGATGGGCAAGGGAACAGACCAGTGGTGAGTTTGTATTTATACGATATAGCTAGATATTAATTGTTAGATACGAAGGATGACGGAACTTGTGATGGCCGATCGATAGACTCGTATCATGTTATAATATTATCTTTATAGTATATATAGAATAAAGTAGGGTTCACTCACCAAATTTATGTTTGACTCACTCCTATTTCTATAGATACATACGTATGTACGTACGTACATATACACTACAAGAAAACCCTATATTGATTGCAAATTTGGATGGCGTTGTAAGCCAGCTTGCTGTAATTCACCACTTACGTATAAATTATTAATCTTTTTCCCGCTATCAAACACAGTCCCAAAAATAAAAGCGGCAACTTATTCATTTTCCCTCCATCCGTGCTAATCGTTCCATTACATTTATCCAAAACAAAACCGTTCAATGGAAGCTCCATCCGCCCTCCATCCGCGCTAATTCCTCTCATTTAATCGCCATTTTCTCCCGATTCTGTTGTCTACTCAATGTCACGGTGACTGTGTTCAAAGCTTATAGCCAGGTGATCTCCTAGTTTATTGTCATTTTTATTTTAAAACTGATTCAAATTAGGTTTTTTGTATGCTAGTATGCTTGACTTAGGGTTTTTTGTTGGTTAAAATTTGGGTTTTATGTTTGATTCATTCTAGTATGTCAGATTTTGGTAGTCTAAAATCTTTTTAGTAAATTTCATAATTATGCATATCGATCATTATAATTTTGATAATGTAAAGCATAAAATAAACTTTAAAGGATTTTAGGCCTACTATGAATTTTCCCCCTTTTAGCAGTTCTAATACATGATGTATCAATTATAGTACGCTACACTTGTACCTTTTTTTCATTTTTCAGGTTTTATGCGTTTTGATTGCTGCTGTTGCTTTTAGTCAATACCCTATACTTATTTTTTACAATCTTTGTATTGCAACATCTGGGTCAACTGATTTTAAGCCTACCGCGATATCTTGTTAAGTATGATGGCTATGCAGATGTTAAATAAATACCTGATTATTATGCCAATCTTATCATTAATTTTCGAAAATAAAAATGTGTATTATAGTCTAGGTGTTGTTGTAGATACTCTTAGATTATGAATTTATTTCGTGTCATTACTCTAAAACATACTGTTATATAATTAAACAAATTATTCCAGCAAATTTCCCAAATTTCTTGGTAGGACCTATAAATGCGAGAACCTTGGAGGATGTCTTCGACCATCATGGAAGGACCCTGAAATTTTGAAGGTGCATTTTGTAATTTTAATGGGTGTCTTATTCTTAAAAATAGTAAGGAAATGATATTACACTCAATTAATTTAGCCATTCAAATGATTCAAAATGGGTGCAGGAGGTACAATTTTGATGCATCTGCTATTGCAGATGAAGAAACCGTTTCGAAAGATTCAAAATGGAGAAGATGCAGGAGGTACGGTTTTTTTCCTCTTCACTTTTTATTAATTAAGAGGATGGCATGTTTTTAGGTCCGTGGTATAATTTCTCTATAAAAGCGGGTTACTTAAAATAAATGTGTGTTTCTTCTCTATGAAAACAATCAGAGTTATTCATGTTACAGATATAGTAATGCATACGCATTGGTTATCAGTTGAAACTCAAAATGTAATTATGGTCAAGTATCCTAAAACTTGTACATTAGAGAGAAAATAATGCTTGTTGTAAATAATTGTCAGCAAGGATAGGAAAGCATAAATCACCTTGTATGAAATTGTGACTGCATTTCGGTTCAGAAGAAGGCTAAATTATGTCTGTAGTCACACACTTGGGTTGCAACTGTGTCTAGCTTTTTATGAAATTATGGTTATATCTCGATTTATGGAAGAAGACCACATTATGCATCTATATTCTAGTGTTTTATTTTAAATATTTCTTAAAAAATATACATGAAAATAAAAGCTAATTTTGAAAATTGTGGTAATACACGTTTATTTTTGACCTTCTTTCTACAATTTGGATGAATGAAACGTAATTTAAAAAGTTTTATTAAGAAGAACGTTGTACTGTATTTTTGATTATAATGAGATGCAACTCATGTTTTATGCTTATAATGTTGCTTTTTTATGCAATGAACATAGAGAGGTAACTTGGTATGTGCAGGACAATGCGTTTTATTATGGCAGTTACTTGGGATGCTCTAAGAGGGTTACGGGTAGCAACATAAGGAGCAAGATGAGGCACAAAAGGTTGGGTTATTTTTACAGTACTTTCTGTTTTTTTGTATATTATTAATTTTCAATTTCCAAACCGGGTTTTGTAGTGGAAATCCAAAGTAGCAGTTGTCTATTTTAAATAGTTCAACTATATAGATTTTGATTTTTTGGGCCCACTTGGTCAATTGTCCATAGATTATTGGTTTTTTCCCATTTGATAACATGCACGAAAAAAACAGACGATGAACGAGAACATTTTTTGAATTGAGAAAATATGATTTGTGAGAAAAAGCTGGCCATCTTGAACTTTTGACAATAGAGCTACTTACTCTTGTCTACTTGTGATTAATTTGTCATTTTCCTGATTAATCTTATGTTGTTAAGAAACTAGATTTGAATGGATTTTAGGTTCAGATCAAGCGCATAGGAGGGTTATAGTAGGCATATACTTCACTTGATTGTTGAATTTGTTAAATTTTGATTGTATTATATAACTAAAATTATGAATTGTTTCGTTTACTGATGGACTGCCCCCACTGCATATATTATTATGTCATGCTGACAAAATGGGTTCTAGCCTTCACACTTGAAACTTTTTGGTGAAAAATAAGGTACTAGTATAAACAACGAACATGACTGGTACTTTTGTGTTTTACAACCTAATTCAAACAGTTGCAACTTTACTGTGCTTATTTGCCTTTGAACTGTTGATTTTCTAAAGCATGATATAAAGTATTCCAACATGGTGAACTAAAGAAAGGGCAGTTTTGAACGAAAGCTTTTGAGCCAAATATTCAGAATTCGTATAGTCCAAATGCATAGGTATAAGTTACATTATTAGATATTATGTTTTATGTAAATGAGATGGATTTTTATTGGTTAGGCTAAAAGCACATGGTACTTTTAAACTGTAGAGTAATAATATTTTGGTATCCCTTGGTTCATGCACTTTGAATTTTGATATGTCATATGATGTGCGTACGTACTTGAATTTTTTTTCATTACAGCAACCTTGATCTAATATCTAGGATATGCTTATTTTATTTTTGCCAGAGAAAAGAAAAATATTACAGTTTAAAAGTAAAAAGTTTAATGCCACCTAGACATAACATTCAATTAATTAGCTTCTTCCATAAAGTTAGATTCTAATAACCTATGTACAAGAATGAGTTTCCAAGTCTGATCGGTAGACTTGATAATGAAATTGAATTAGTAAATATTCGAAAACATTATGATATAGACCCAGTTCTTATCATGTGGGCAGTGTCATCGAAGCCAGGAATTCTATGTGTGGTCAAGTCTACTTATAAAGATCGATAAATATATAGTGGTCTACTTGTAAAGATCGACTCATATATAGTGTTAGAATCACTATTTTTTACTTACCATGAATGACGAATGACTCATTCTATGAGCATAATATACATCATATTGTATTATACACGTTACATTTGTAATTATTAAGGTATACTCTATAAATTGAGTTAACTAGTAATTTCATCTTTGTAATTATCAGATTCAGATTTGTGCTGATATTAATTATTTATTCATATGTAAGCTTGTTTAAGAATGTTTCATAAAGATGCATATGTTCAGAATCTATTTCATTGGAGTTTATGGCAATGCCCATCTTGTCACATTTGTGAGATTTGTTCCTTATGTACCAATGGAGTTATATACGTTTTATTTGTTTTTTAATGATGACACTAGTTCCTGTTATGTTTACAATTTTAATATCTAGGTTTGCCGTAGTGCTAGTGACCCCAGTAAACTAATGTTTGCAGACGCTGGATAAAGCATATCATTGTTATTGTTAGACACCACCACACAAAGTAAAACGTTATAATACAAATTTGACATTTCATTATGTATGTTGGTTATTCTCGGCTTTTGTTTTCACTTAACAGAACGTTGGTCATGGGACTTGTGTGTGCAAACATACAAGGTGTCATAGCTTTGGCTCCACTGTCCCTGGCAATGGTCCAAAGTACTAGGCAATGATTGAAGAATCGCACTGAACAGAACTGGGCAGAAAATGGAAGTCCTGAAGAAGAAAACCAATTATGTAGAACGAGGTTTCATGATACTTATTTGCTTTCATAGGTATGCAAATACATGTTAATGTGCATTCATGGGCAGAAGGGACTGCAAATACATGTTATTTGCTTTCATGGGCAGAAGGGACTGCAAATTCAGGTACATTTATTGTTATTTGTTAGCATGTATAAGTTTTACAACTTATTTGCTTTCATAGGTATGTAAATACATGTTTGTTATTTGCATGACTATCAACAATTTTAGCATGTCAAGGCTCAAGCACAATATTTGAGCATACAGTTCTCCATTTGCTCAACATGCTGCATTGAATTAAATTTATTAGGTTAATGGTTTAATTCTTCATAATCCAGATATTGATGTTGTGTTTGATTTTATAAAGATGAAGATGGTACATATACTTACAGGTTGATCCTTTATCAAATTAAAAATGTTCAGCATTATACGTATATGTATATCTGATGTTTTGTTATATTTTCAATGCAGGTCAAAACGATGCTCAAACCATGTGTTTCTTAACATTATACATATATTTCATGCCAGCCAGTCTACCTTGACGCTCGTTCAGATTTATTCACAGAAGCTTCACCTACGATTGCTCCATGCAACATGCTTCTACTCAGTCTACATGTCAATTCACCATTTCAGTTCTGGGTTATTCTATGGACATTCCAGTTCACTGTGTTCCCACGCTAGTTGCTTCTACCGACTTTATTTATTAAATAGCCACCCCCATTGTCCGACATTCCAATTCAGGTCAGTACACACTTCAGCCTTCACATGTTGCATTAGGACTTCCGACAAGCAGGTAACCCTAAAAAAACGTGCTTAAAATATTTTGTGGATGTGATATATTTATCACCCAGTTAAAGATGTTATATCGCTCGCATTTTACACTTACAGGGTATGGAAGTAATTCTCTTCCATCCTGCTAGTGTTTTTTTCCGATGATCGATGAGGTAAAAATAAATAAATAAAATGAACGTCTCATTTACTATGATTCATTTCTTTTACCAAGGTATTGAGGCAGTCTTTCTTTAATAATGCATCAGGTTTTTAGATCCCTTGTCGAAACCACTAATGATATCAAAGGTGCCAAAGTAGAGAACAATAAGTTTTTTGTCTCTGTGCATTACTGCCTAGTAGATGAAGATGTAAGATCTACTTATCATTTGATTTAACAGCCATGATAGCTTCTCAGTTTTGTAGAATTATTGTTAATATTTGCATTTTCCATTTGTAATGTCCAACTTTGGCCAGTTGTAGCTGAAATTGTTCACAATGTCGTTAAAGGCTACCCACGACTGAAACTGACTTATGGGCGGAAGGTATAGTCTAAACTGACAATTCAGGCAACCGACACAGCAGCAAAGTAATTTAATTTATAAACAAATATTTGTGATAGTGGTTAATTCAGGCAATTGAATATAATAAAGTATTTGTTTCACTATTCAGTAGTGGATTAGTAGAACATTACATTTTATAGGCTCTGGTTTAAATAAAATTTGATGTGATTTTTTTAATGTTCATGGGTTGGATGGAAACACTTCAGTTTAAGGTCGTGCTTAGGCACTTTAGGTGTAAACAAATTGGAAATTTCATTACAATAACAGTGAAAATATAGTATTGTTTCTTTCGAGTATGTCTTCATTATATAATAATTTCCTATCTTTCGAGTATGTCTTCATTATATAATAATTTCCTATCCTTGATCAATAACCATCTATATAAAGCCCCTATATAATACAAATCAATGTGATGCATCCATACAGATTGTTGTATTAATACTGACAAATCAATCTCTTCTTCATGTAGGAAAACCCGATGAAGGCTATGATTGATAAACTCAAGAAAAGGTAGTCTCGAAATTCCTTGATTGTATATGGTTTTTCTTGCAACATACATATAAAAAATGTTATGATTTTTGAAAATGGAAAGGTGCTGGATTTGCTTCACAAGACTTGTATCTTCATGGGTTCTTTAATACCTCTATTAAGCTGCCTTCTGATTATGTTGCTGGTGTTGTTGTTGCATTCTATGTAAGTTTAATTATCTTTTTTCTATGTCCCGGGTTGAACTTTTAATTACTATACAAACTTTAATAATTTATCAGATTAGGTCCAACTTGTAATGTCAGTGATATTTTTATTACTGTTCATATGTTTGTTTGAAATTACCATGAAATTACCATGATTCTACCTACCTTTCAAATTCTCGCAGTTGAGTTACTCTTTTTAGTTGTCATTTTTGCATGGTAGTTTCTAACCACTTGTAAATTACCGAGTTCATTTATTATTTTTTACTCTACTTCACTTGTAAATGCTACTTGATTTTATGGCATGTTGTATACTTTGTATTAGTCAATCGCCTAATGAATTAGTGTGATGAATATTTAGTGTTTGCATTATGAATCCGATTTAACTTTGTGTACACTTTTTTGATGAATTGATTCTCAAGCATTACTTTTGCTTTACAGGTAGATAAATGACCGTGATGCAAAAAAAGGTTGCAACGAGTTATGGATCGAAGTTATTTTTGCTGCTAGAACTACTTTTTGGTTTTAACGTATGTACTACTTTCTTTTGTTTTGCTATTGCTACTTGTTCTATATTTTGTTTATGAACTATTGATGACGAACTATTTATGTTTGGTGTAAGAATATTGTGTATTTTGATTATGAAATTTCATACGTTGGTTATCAAATATGTGTCCAAAATGTGGTATTGATACAACATGTTGATTTTGAAATGTGGTATTGATATAACATGCCAATTTTGAAATGTGGTATACACACACATTCTGACTGATGTTTACTGAAATGAAATTTACAGAAAAGTAGAAAAAGCCTAATTGACTTAGCTTTGTATACAATTTAACGGCATTTTTAAAACACTGTTAAAACATTCCACGGCGTTTTTTAAACGCCGTTGAATGTTTTAATAGCGTTTTAAAAATGCCATTAAATTGAATCTAAAAGCATAACCAAATACAATTTAACGGCGTTTTTAAAACGCTGTTAAAACATTTCACGGCATTTTTTAAACGCCGTTGAATGTTTTAACAACGTTTTAAAAATGCCGTTGAATTGTTTTAACAGCGTTTTTTAAAAATGCCGTTAAATTAGACCAAACGCTATTTAAATGATTTCATGACACCAAGGAAACGCTGTAAAAAAGAACATTTAACAGCGTTTATTCCTTGTCATTGTATATCTCTGACATATAACTGCATGTCGATATACATCGTATGTAAAAACGTTGTTAATAGCTTTTATAGCGTTTTTGAAACGCTGTTAAAGGTCCTGTTTGTTGTTGTGATATATATATATATGTATATATATATATATATATCCAGGTTGATAAAGTTGGATGATGGTACGGTATTAGTAATGGAGATTTATCTTTATATAGTGTTTATGACGTATATAAGTGTTGTACCTGGATTTGACCTTATGTGTATGGGTTTAGATTGTATGTGTATTTTTCGAGGCATATATATATATGTGTGTGTGTGTGTGTATAATACTCCAGTTGTATTATGGTGATCTAACTATGTTGTTGATATATTATATTTGATTCATTTCCACTGTGAGACTCTGAAAATGTTTAGAAATAGTTTGAATTGTATCTGATATCTACCAATGATCGTAAATTTATATATATATATATATATATATCTTATTTCACCCCTAATGACTTGTCTTTTTGGTTCTTGGGTGTAAACGTCGGTTCAGGCGTTGGATCCGAGGGTTCAGAAGGAGGGTTGTTACAACATCGCTAAAAAGAATTTCTTTTGTAGTGGTAGAAAGGGGTTGCGTAGAGATATAGAGAAGAAGAAGCAGAGAAGCAACGTATGGGGAAAGAGGAACTGAAGTTTGTGCTAAATTACAAACTTCCAGTCAACTAGTGAGCTACCAGTTGACTGATGTTTATGTTGTTTTGAGCTAGAGGAGAACGCTAATTTTGCAATCGATTGGAAATCCATACCAGTCGACTGAAACTAGTCAATTGGATTGGCTTTTACTAGAGCAATTTGGCTTGAATTTTCAAGGGCAATTTTTTCCTCTTAGGGTGCTTTGGAGTTTTAACCTAGATCTCTACGTATTTTTGATCCAATGACCGAGGTTACATCAAACTGCTATAAATAGGCTTGTATAGGGGTCATTATACTGTGTGAGCAGATGTGTTATTTTATTAGGGTTTTAGGGAATGAGATTTCTTTTCAACTTTTAAGGGTATTATTGTAATCTTTTTGTGCAATTAAAAAGTTTTGTTTGGAGGAAATTAATTGTATATTATTTTTCTTTCCTAGCTCTTCTCAAATCTAATTGTGTAGAGATCCTTGGGATAATCCTAGTAGTTAGGGTCAGAGCCTACTAAATAAATTTTTCTAATGAAAATTTGGTTATGGAGAAGTTAGGCGTTGAAAAACTTACAGGAAGAATTTGAGCATTATGGAAGGCCAAAATGGAGGATTTTCCACACCTTAATGATTTTACCAATCATTAGAGAATGAATGGGAGAAGCTTAGTGGTATAACTAAAGAAAATAGGAAATTTTGGATAAGAAGGTTGCGACAGTTATTCGATGTTTTTTTTGGAAAATACAGTGCTTCATATTATTGCTAATGAAACATCTACTTATTCAATTTAGAAGAAATTAAAAGGAATTCGCGCAAAGAATTTTGCAATAATTAAGGCTTTTCTTATAAGAAGATTGGTAAATCTAAAACTCAAGGAATCTTGGTTAATTGAAGAGCATCTTGATGATTTTTAAGTAATTATGAATCAATTGAAAATTATGAATTACAAGGTTGCTGATGAGACATAAGCCTTGATGTTGATGAGTTCACTACTGGAGAGTTGGTAAACGGTTGTGGTTGCATTAAACAACTAAATTCGGATGGATGGTCGGTAATTAGTAGACTTCTTAATAAGGAGATATAGAGGATGAACCTAATGGAAGGAAAGGTTAACGAAGAAAGGAAAAATGGAAATCCAATTGAAGAGGTTCATCTTGCAAGGAGGGATAACCATATAAATTTGTAAACATGATTAAACAGAGCATAAATGGAATGGGATTTCAAGTGCTTTTGCTATGGAAAAACTAGGTCACTAGTTGAGATTTTACAATTAGCTAAAAAGGGATAAAGAGATGGTGGAAGCATTAGAGGTTAGCAAAGACAAGCTAGAGGAAGGCAACGACGATGAGGTAAAATTCGGTATTTGCAATGATGTGCTATGTGTTGACAGATGAAAAGGAAATGAGTGGGTGCTTGATTCGAGTGCATGTTTCCACAGATGCAACCAAAAGGGAGTATTCATTGGTTATAAAGAGAAAGAAAGCAAGGTGGAGTTTAATGAGGGTGGAGGTGTTGAGGTGAAAGGTAGGTTCAGTTAAGGTAAAGTTGCACGATGAAAGGATGGTGAAACTCATAGGAGTTTGGTATGCTCCAGAAATTAAGAAGAATCTTGTTATTGTAGAATGATTGGAAGGAAAATGGTACAACTTTTCAACTCAAAAGTGGAGTCACAAGGATATGAGGGGGTTATAGGGAGGTTCTGCATGCAAAATGGGGAAGCAATAACATACACAAATTGCGTGGAAAATAGTGAAGGATATAGGTGTTGGAACCGGGCAAACACGTAGAGGGGTAAATGGGCAGATTTCAAAAAAATTATTCCACTTTGGATCTTATTAGCCCTACAAACTCTAACTTTATTCAGATCTTATCTAAATTTAATTTAAATAAAATCAATATTTTTTTATTTATAATAAATTATTACTATATTAATATTTTGATTAATATATAATATGTGTATCAGATACACATATGTCTGTACGTGCACGTGCCACGTAAAAGGTGTACATGGTTTAACATGTCCGTGTATATATGTTGGGAATTATACCACAACAGACATATTAACCCCTCCATATACATATGTGTCGTCTAATATGTAAATAAATATGTGTGTTTATTTATGTGTGTATATATATTATAAAATAATATTTGTAATACACATAAATATATATGTATATTATGTTTGTATGTATGTATGTATAAGTATGTATGTATAAGTTTATGTAAATATATACATATATATGAGCATGTGTGTGTAATATGATGTAATTGTAAATTAATATAAACGACTGTAAATTCAAATGTTAGATCTTAGATCTTAATCTACATAGTAAATATCTAACAATTCAATTTTAAATTAGTATATTAATTTTATATAAATATATATACATTATATATGTACATTTCTAAACCCTAAAAAATTAAAAAAAATATTTATTTTAAATATATATAAACACACATTATTAAATAAACACATATTAAATTAATATTAAGAAATCTATGTATAACAATATATATAATATTTTAATGCAAATTCATGATTAAATATATATACATTCGATAAAATGATAATAGGTTTTTTATTTTGTGGCTTAAAATTTTATTTTATTTTATTGATTTCCGCATAGAAATCATTTAAATATGTATATATATAAAATTTGAAAGCAATTTAAAACATGTATAAATTTGATTAAATAAATATTTGCATATGTGTGTGTACGCACGCATTATAGACATGTAAATAGTGTAAAACTTAGGTTTGTGTTTAAATAAATTATATATAGACATAGTGTGTGTGTGTGTGGCTCAAATTTTTTTCTAAATTCGAAATCATATAGTATTTATTGATAATATTTATATGTATATTAAATATAATATATATATATATATGTATGTATGTATGTATATTTTGAAATCAAACTTATTTATTGATTATTATTTTCGAAAAATTAGAATAAACAAAATTGAATTTTTATTCATAGCCGAATTATATATATATTAGTCAACACAGGTATAAACAAACATATACATCCAATGTTGATGACATTAACGTATATGGATTCGTGATAGTATACATATAACTAAAGCAAGCATAACGACAAGATAAAATATATATATATATAAATAAATAAAAATTAGATTATTACCTTTCTATAGCTGACAATTTGCACCTTGTAACGTTAAATCCAACCACACCTTAAATTAGTATCCAAACCTTAAGATAAAGCTAACAATCTGAGTGTAGCAACCATCATCTTTGAATTTAATTTAATTTGCAAATTTGGAAGCTTGAATTTGAGGAGGAAGAAGGCATTATGGTCTGCCTTGATTGGTTGAAATAGAGCAAGAGCAAAGCTGTGACGCCCCACCTCTATACCCACGCTAGCCAAGAACACTACGGAGTAATGCTGTCAACTAGCACGGAGAATAAGGCTGTTGAGGAGCGACCATCCGTGTAATTTCTTTGTGCGAGCACCGATATGTCAGATAGTATAGCATGTATTTCATTTGAGGAGGAAATCCGACATACCGATACAAACTCAAAGCTATCACACAGTGGCTTTATATAATCTTCGGAAACAAACATAGAAATAAACATAACACAAATCAGTCACATACATCCATATCACAAAGGCGGAAAAAGATATGAATATATAACACATGAAAGTGTACATCAGAGTAGTGGTCTGAAAGATCCACGATAATACAAGAGGATAGCTACAAGCTACACTAAAGCATAAGTATACATCATGGAGTCTATATCACAAATGTATACAACAAAAGCTACTAATCTAAGAAGTTAGCCAAAAGGTCAGAGTAATCCCAGAAGAGAAGTCAAGCAGAAGCACCTGTAACATCTCGGTCTGACCCGAGTATTATTTCATAAGAAACTAATAAACGGATCAGTCTAGCTATAAATATCAGATGACATAATATAGAATAAGAGATATGGCATAAACATATAATAACCATAATGGCATACTACTATAAGTATGTAAATGATAATCAACAAGAGATTAATCAATATCACAAGAATCTTCTCAAAGATCCAAATCCACAAAAAGGTAATGACACACGAATTCACCAATGCACAAAAATTGATAAAACATATCAATGAAAACCACGAAAATTGGTGAAGCACAAATTCCAAAAATCACAAAAAGGGGGAAGGCCTATCACACGAATGAGAAGCTATCTCATGGAAGCTATCCATATAATTTTTCGAACACACGAATGGCCCGAAGACCTTTGACACACGAACGGCCCGAAGACCATGGGGTGCTACCCCATATATGTGAGTAGAAACATCACACAAGCGGGGTCTAGTCTCCCTCACAGACAAAGAGACATCGCTCAATCGCTAGTCTAAATCACAAAAATGATTGTCATGATCATCAAGAAGTGTCGATCACACCAAGCTAGTAAATATATGAGTTTAGCTTCATGTCCCATAACCACTTGCTTAACTTAAATATTTACGAACAAACTGTAGATCTTCACTAGAAAGTTGTCACAAAAGGTTCAGTCGAACAAGTCCAAGAATTGACCAACGAAGTAAACGCAAGCGTTTCATACCACCGTTTTGCTAAGTCGTTTAATTAGATTTCTCATCCGAGTGAAGTAAAGGCTTGTATATACTAATAGATTGGAAAACGGATTAGGAAAAGAGCTTTGTAATAAAATAGTGTTGAAATCGTTTGATGAAAGAGTTTTGATATTTACTACTAGTATTGAAACCTTTATATTTTAAAGTGACAAATCACCTAAATCTACGTTCGAAGACGTGAATCAAATCCAAAGAAATCGATACCAATTCCATTAAAATGGACAATTCTCAAAACTCCCGAAAAAGAAGTCATCAATGAAGAAAATAAATGATAACGATAAATCGGATAATCCTCGAATCGATGGAAATTGAAATCTCGAGATAAATAGGCAAAAACAGGCAAAATAGAGCAGGTCTCATGCTCCAGACGTCTGGGGTAAGTACTCAGACGTCTACAGCATGTTTCGAGAACTTCCTGAAACAGACTCCAGACGTCTGAGCCTACCTGCAGACGTCTGGTGACGAGATGAAATTGTTTTTCAGCCAAGTGAGAGAGCAAACTCTCTCACATTTCCACCCGGTCGAGCAATGGACTTTGGGGCTTTTGCCAATCGACAATTCGGCCCTATAGGCCCTCCGATTCTCAACCGAAAACATGTTCACAAATCAAAGAACGGATTTTCAAAGTTTTGACTTTAAAACACCAAAAATTGAAATGTTCGCCAAATCAATTCAAACCAAAAGCAATTGAACATGAAATAGCGTTAGGAATTCATACCCACCATCAAAGATAGTTATAGTCATAAATGTGAGACAAAAATCTCACCTTTATACACGAAAACACAAGAGAGAAGCTTTGAAACAATGGATAGACCAATTCCTCTTCAATCTCAACTCAAGAAGCTTGAATCTAAGCTTAAAAGAGAAATATTTCCTAAGTTAGGTTTAGGGAATTTCTGAAATTAAAAGAAGAATGAGTTGGAGAAGATGAAGAGGATGCTTACCAATAGCTTCTCTTTGAATTTTGAAGCTAGAAGAAGGAATTGCAAATGAACTAGGGCTTGGAGTTTTAATTTCCCATTCCACTCTCCATTTTTGATGAAGCTTAAGTGTTAGGAAATGAAAGTGAAGTAATGAAGAGGAGAGGGAGTGGAGCTTGAGTTAATGAAACCAGAATTGGGCAAATGGGCTGAACCAAACCCATAGTCCAAAGTGAAAAAGTAGCAAAATTCTACTAACTCCAAACATATCGAAGCTTATACTCAAAAAGGTCGCAAACGACATTTTGAACTCAATGGAAGTGGTCCCGAGTCCCAATTCGACTGTTTGCAAAAAGTAGCTTTTCGGACTAAAATCCGACGAACGATGAAATATTTAAATAAAATATTTAAATATAAAATCGACAAATATGCGGGTTGTTACATAAGCATTAAAATATGGGGTTAGAGATGAATGTGTAGTACAGATCTGAGGAGTAAAAGGAGGATCTGGATCCTACTTTAACTCTACCATTTCACCTCCTTTTGAATCAAAATTCAAACTCCCTTTTAGTCTCATATAGCCAGCCATGATAGGCTCCTTTTTCGGCCTCAAAATCACTTCAAGCCCGATCAATAAAAAACACATGTAAATCTAATTCAAATGCACATCGATATCGTATATCGATACGTGTGTTTAGAACTATTATATACACATTATTTAATATTGATAAACAAAAATTAAATAAAATTTTATTAATAATATTACACCAATATTAATTAATTTAATTAATTATATATCAATTATTACCGATTAAATCATCATATGGTAATAGAAGTTTTCAACATTTTGCTTATGTGACTCTTATGTGTAAATTTGGTCAGCGATTAATATCGAACAATTCTAATATTAACGTTCACACGTCACTTAGCTGGTGTTGTGACATTATGGCCAAATTTATCACTTACATAGCTTCGGTAAAATCCAATTTTACTTTATTTAAGCATTACCTTGAAGTGGCAGTTATTTACATAAATTCTCTTCGTCAAAACTATATCACATTGGGACTTATGGAATTTGGTAGTGGTAAAAATTCCAATATTGTCCATATTCAACTTTATAATACAAATACAAAGTCCTTGGTTTGATAAAAAAAACTATTATTAACCGAAGTACTATAGCCAGAAACTTTGACTTTAGGTTGACTTCAGTTGACCATGATACTAACCATATATAATCGAGGAGACGAATTCTCTCATAAATAATGTCTCACTTCCAATGCTTCCACTTGACCCAACTATAGTCGTTTGATGGACATCATGCCACGTTTAACTATAATCAAAGTAGAGTTTCTATATTGAAGCTCTACTATAATCTCAAGTCAAGGGAATTGTGTAATATTGTCACATCAATATTTTCTGTTTGACTTTAGTTATATTAACAAACAAAAAATAATCGAGTGAGTCATTCCATGGTTATCTAATAACAAGTACATAACCCCTAGGTGCCCCTAGAAGCCATAAGTAATACACTGCCAAACATTTAGAGAGTGTTATGTATTCTAGTGTCAACGAATGTATTCATATCCTATCTCGATACATCTTGACTAGGAATATTTAAAATGGTATGTTTAACTTATTACGGTAAATTGCTCATGATTACAATGCATTGTAACTACTATCACAAAACATACCATTTATGGATTTTATATTAAATATACTTTTAATTAAATTAATTAATTAATACAACACATTGTATAAAGTATACAATAGAAAGAAAACACATTTTATTTCAAACAAGATCAGTTATCGAGTTAGATATGTGTAACAATTACATAATTGTTCGTAGAGCATACCTCTTACTCTATCAATCTCCCACTTGCACTTAGGGCCAATTATGGAATCTCTCTCTCATCCCTTCAGTCAATTTGATGAGAACTAATCGATCCAGTCTCTTCGTGAATGGATCTGCTATGTTGTTTTAATTATCTACCATGTCAATCAACTCTCTTCATTGCTAATAAACTACCTTTATCATGTTGAACTAGTCAGAGTATGTTTATCAACTTTAAGTGAGCTCTTATCATTACATTATTATCATATAACAATAATGTAGTATTCTTAATACTTAGAATAACCCCTAGCTATAAATTTATGCATTTATATTTATACGTTGCTTTTATCGTGGCGCTATTCAAGGCGATGTACTTAGCCTTTTCGTTGAATCAGCCACAACCTTTTGTTTGGAACATTTTCAACTTATATCTCCTTAACTAAGGTTAGAAAATGAATTTAATATTTATATATTATACTCAATATCACTTATGAAGCTTGAGTCCGAATACTCCTTCATAAGGAGTTCATTGTTGCCGTAAACAATTCTCTAGTATTACGTAAATACTCCAAAACACTCTAAACTACCATTTATTAATCTTAATTTGTGTTTGATATTTGCTTCATGGATCAAAAATATAAGTAAAATATGGTATTGTAGACAATACAACATGTATGATAATTCTTGTTATCAATACATATGGAATCCATTTTACATGTTCCATATTAAACATTTTAATAAGGTGTTTTTGCACATCATTTAGGGCATTCCCAACATCCTTTATACTTATTGTAAAAGATATCATTTACGAGTCCAATGTTGAGTATTAAACAACTAAACCATTACTGATTTTAACATAAGTACATCATTAACAATCAGTAGTATGTCGTTTGCTTATAGTCTAAAAATACCTATGTACCTTTTAGTGGTTCTTTCATATGGATACATACTTCCTCTGCATTTTGACGAAAAATCAAACTATTTGATATTTCTATAACAACCCGATTTTTGGGATAATTAATAATAAATATTAAAATTGATTTTTGGAATTTAAATGAAATAATTTGAATTTATTTCAAAATATCGAAACTTTATAACAGGATAATTAGTGATGATTTAGAGAATGATAAGGAATATTTTAATATAATAATGGTTTAATAGTTTATTTAATTAATTATTTTGTAATTGGAAAATACGAATGAATTATTTTGGAAATAATGATAAATTAGAATTTTGTAATAATCAAGTTTATTTTGATAGGTGAATAAATTTATTAATATAGTTTAGAATTTATTCAAAAATGATTTAAATACAAAGATTAATTAAATAAATAAAATTATAGAAAATAAATTTTTGTAAAATAAATAATGTTATAAATTATTAAAAAGTAATTTTGTATAAAAGTGATACTTTTTTGTATTTGGGCTTGGATATAAATTGTTGTATGAAGTATGGAAAGAAAGAAAAATAAAAAGAAAATGAAGTGAAGCCCATTAACCCAAAGCCCATGAACAAAAGCCAAGTCTCTTGAGAATTCTAAATCTAGATGCTTCCTTATCCTAATGTTTCCATTCTTTTTATAAATAAACCCTAAGTGTAACCGTTTACTGATTTTAGAAAATCAATCACAACCCCTATGCCCTACATCTTCTATAATTCAATTTAAATTCAAGAAAATTATCATAAATTCCCAAAGTTGGGCGCGAGCACTTGGACATCGATGTACATCTACGTTCATAGGCGATTTGGGTTTTGTCGATGCATGTGAATATTGGGTGTGTATGTTCATAAAGGAAGAAGAAAAAGAATGCTATGTTGAGGTGAGTTACACCCTCACATATCTATGTTTAAATCCATTAATTCTTCTCATATGAATTATAGCGCTTGGGCGAAAGTTGACGGATAGGTATCGGGCTGCCAAAGCCACTCGAAGCAGCTCACATTACTTGGAACATCTCCGTTCCAGGACGTGGACCGGTCAACTAGTCCATAAGGATCGATGGACCGGTGGGTAGCCTTGAACAAAGATGTTCTAGGCTAAGTGGATGTGTGTGTTTGTGTTCAGGTATGCATAACCTTCTACGTATGTGTGTATATGTGTCTCTGACTGTGCATGCACGCATTTCCAAATGTGTATGTATGAAACCTTGTGTATGGATGTGTAATCATTTGGGATATGAGTCCTGTTGTGTTGGTGAGATAGTGCAAATGTGAGCATGTGTGTGCAGTTTGTTTGTAGCTTGCTTATGTGTTTTGTTGTTTATATGTGCAGACGTGCATGAGGGCAAGCAATTATATGTGATTGTAATCTATATATTCGTGCAAGATTTTGTTAAATTAAAGTAAAAGTGTGTATGTGTGTATATTTATATTTATATAGTTATATTTATATTTATCTATAAAATAAATTGAAATAAAAGTATTTTTTAAACTCTAATGTATATGTATGCTTATATATTATATTTGAATGTAACTATAAGTTAAATTTAGTAAATTAATAAAGTAAATTTAATTGTATTATTTGAATAGAAAGATATGATATGGTTTGTAACTGATATTTTATAGTTTTCAAAAGTATATTTTATGAAATGTTAATATATAATTCTTGTATTGAAATTGTATTTGATTTATTGTAATTTTTTAAATTGATTCAGATGTTTTATAATATTTATAAATAGTATTTAGTTATAGAAAGCTATGGAATTATTCTTAAATGTGATATTTAGTTTTACAATCTATTTTGAGTCATCAAATGAAAGAAAAGGATTTTCTAATGCTATTTGTGAATACTACACTATTATTTGATTTTATAAAAGATTGAGAAGTTTGTTATTTATTTTATAGTATATTATATTTGGGTTTAGTTAATTATTTATTTAGTTTTAAGGTATATAATTATTATCCATTTCTAAGTATTTATCTTGTTACATAAGATTATATGTTGTGATTGGTTATTGAATATTAATTTGTTTGTTTTATACATATATGTGATTTTGGTTAAGCTATTTATCGGGTTTATATGAGTTTATTTGTTCTTACATATTGAATTAGATTATATGAATGATTCATCGTTGATATGGATTTGTTTAGTGATTTGATATGATACGGTGATGACATCCTTATAATTAATTATGTGAGATTTCATTTCCGTGTGACAAGAAATTTGAATAAACGGATTAATGATACCGTCTGGTATGAGATTTTTAGTAACACTTTTTCGGTTATTCATCGGACTTGTCATATCGAGATATCTAATGTGGATCGATTGTAGTTTATAACGATTGAATAATTATCTGAATAACATGCGATGGTATAGGGCGCCATTATTTGTTTAATTATTCTTTGTATGTAAATGTTACACAAACGAGGATACACTCATGTGTATATTGTGATACCCATTATGGTAGAAGTATATTATAACCATGTGTTGGCTTATGGTTAGAGCCGTGTGTGCCAGCTTACGTCTAGAGCTATGTGTAGATATATGATATATGTACTATATGTCATCCATATTGTGTCCAACTTTCTTTATGGTTCGAGAGTGAACCAGATTGGCCATTATCCACCCTGGCGGCGAAATCATGGGATCGCGCCCCAAATCTGTGAACACCTTGTATAGTTTTGTGCTATCGCTATGTGTGAATGCTACTATATCACCTAGGTCAGCAGTTTGTTACCATAAGGGAAAGTGTAGGGTCGTGACCGAGGCTAGGCGTAGACGAGCCATATGTGGATATAGGTCACGATGTCCATCGAGGTAACAATAGACTGTAGGAACAGATCGACTACTTGCTGTGTGCTAGCAGACCATGTGTAACGACCCAAAATTTTGATCACTTTGTATTTAAATATCTGAATTATTTAAATATTTGTGTCTTAGGTTTAATGTGATTAAATATGATTTTATAACTTGTTAAAAAAATTTTAATTAATAAATAATGTTAGAAAACTTATTTTTGAAGTGTGTTTAAAAAAAATATACACTTTGAATAAATACTGAAAATGTGACCGGAAAATGTTTTGTTAAAAATCAACTTTAAAAAATAAAAGGTTTTTAAATATTTTTACATTTGTGACGACCCGCCCTTTCGACCCTCAGAAATTGACACTAATACATCCTCGGTATTCACGCACCACAAAACCAAGTGCCAGAAGGACAGATAGTAAAGGGTAAAAAGAAAATAAAGATAGAACTTTACACGAATGGAATAACATATATTATTTCATGTATCTTTACAGTGGAAATTTTTAAATACATTTATCAGATCTTTTATAAGTAAGCCTTGATAGTTATAAATCTTTGTCCTTATAAATGCTGAATACAATCAGTAAACTAATGCAGTGGAAATGGAAATGGAGAACTATCTACATGAACATCTTCAGCTCTATTACAATGCTTCAGTTAAACCTGACTACTTGGCTGCCCGAAAAAATAGGACACCCGGAGTTTAAGGGAAAAGAAAATAAACTCGGGGTCATTCATGAGACTGGTGTGAGAAACTCAAAAGTACGAGTATTGGAAAACAAAGGGTATCTCATGAGGCCACGCCGCATATAAACATGGAACGGGATTTTACCTTATGATAATCTAAAACATTTGCTATGCAAAATCAGGGATATTATCTTTAATGACATTCTTTGAAAATCCTTTCAAATAACATATTAATCATAGTTGGAATTGTTACATTTGCTAAATTCAACAGCATAATAGGTTTACAACTAAAACCGTAAAGGCTCATATTGGAGAATAGATTCCATACAATGACAAGGTAAGGGGTTACCTTCTGACAGTACATCTCTAGAGGAATGCACCTGGCTCCAACCTCTACCAACACAGAACTGGCCTACCTTTATCATAGATGGTACCGAATATGACATCACCCCAGTCGTTCTCGACATATCTAAGAGCTCTCATAGCATACACAACATTCCCGATATATAGAGGGTAATCTAGAAAGGTGATGACCATATCCTAATGGGTGCGACCCACTTAGCCCTACCGCATATACCCTGTTTTTGTCATTCCCGGGTGATTAGGCTCGAGGTAACGATTACCTTTCTCATAGCACACATTTAACTTGAATGCCACATTGCCAATTCCATCACACACTATTGATTTCCACAAATGTACAACCTCTGAGCTCGTACGTCTCAAAGAATGATGTTAAGTATAAGAGAGTTACCTCTTACACAACCAAACAGATTTATGTTTGTAAAAATCAATGTACGTGCATTTTAGAAATGCAATGTCAAGCATTCGTCCATACAAGTTGTCCAGGAATAGGACAAACTGAAGGAACTCTCTTACTACATCCTATCGGGAATCATCCCTAGGATTAGTAGCGAGCAGCCCTTTCATCGAAGATCAAATGAAGATACTACTGCCACATATATATGATATAGGAAATTTCCCCCGAGGGTTATTGGCAAGTAGCCCTACATTCTATCTTTTAATTTACTACCATTCCATGTCTTCACTTCGAATGCATAAATTGGTTCGAAATGGTTTTAGAATAGGAATCACTCAAATCCAATCTCGGTTCCTTCGAACAAATCATCGATAAAAGATGTTAAGTTGGAGGGTGATTATCATTTCATTTATTAATATTTTTTATCAAATAAAAAATTTCTTTTAGAGATATAAATCTTTTAAATCATATTTTTTCCAGTATGTATGGAATCATTAAACCTCTCTTTAGCTTTGAAAATACCAAATAAAAATCATTTCTCATAAATCATATTGCAAAAAACAACATTGAGTAACAAGGGTCGATAGAAATTATACTAATTCTTCTCAATATCAATTTCTGTATTCAACCTTTACTATCCATCGAATAATGTTGAAATTACCTTTTAAATTCACACAGATAGTATGGGTTCCCTCCTCGGAATTTAATACTAAGTATATTTAGATTATTTCTGTAACGACCCGTAATTTTGCTACTACGAAAATGAGATATTTTAGTTATTTTAAATTTAAAAAGGCTTAGAACTCAAGTAAATATGTTATAAATAATGAATAAGTAAGGAGAAATTATTTATCTTATGATTAATAATGGAAAATAAAGAATTTGGATTTTTATCACAAATCAACAAAAGTTAAGTTTTGCTAAAAATGAATAAATGCTTAAATAAATAGTTTTAAATATTTGTTTGAAAAGTCAAACTATATCAAAATCACTTAATAAAGATAATAAAAGTATAATATTGGTTTGAAAAATATATTTATAATCGTTTTACAAAAATATTCTAATTTTTGTCACATTTTGTCAATGCAACGCCAAAATTCAATAAATTGATATTAACCCTAATGATATGGATTTTTAACCTAAATAGACTTGTTATAATTTATTAGATGTAGTTGGAAGTTCAATTTCTAAGTTGGTTTACATTAATTAGTAGTTAAACAAAAACGTCAAATTTTGACTGTAAAATATATCAACAAAAACACTGTTTTTGACAAAACAAGTTGTTGTAATATGATATGTTTCCTAACTCATATATACACTTAACAAACTATGTAACATGTTCATTTACCATAATAAAGACAAAAGAATTCAAATTGGTTTAAATAAAGTTTACAAAATATGATTTGGCTAATTTAAATTTAACTTTAACTTTATAAAACAACATCATTTCTTACATCTCTTATCTCATTAATGAGATGGTAAGTATATACATGGAAAACATGCAAAGTTATATGTTTTAATATTAGTAAACATAGAAATGGTGACACCTCTCATTACTACTTACAAACTTTTCCTTAACATCATTTCTACCATTAATGCATATGCTAATTTGTTAACATGTGTCATGTAGAATCAAATCAAAGCAAAGTCTTCTCTTTAAAATACAAAGTTTAAGAAAAAATGCAAAAGTAGAGAGGGTTAGTATGATCATTTTCCAAGCAAGCTTCATGTATAAATAGCCATGCCATTCTCACCAAATCTTATAACTCATTCTCTCCATTTCTTTAAGTTCTTTCTCCATTTTTCCACTTCTCTTCCTCCTCTATTACTTTCTATTCCATAGTTCTTCCCCCCACCACCTTCCTCCATCCACACCCGAGCTAAACTCCAGCACCCCAAGGTCGTACCCACCCTCCACAACCCTACCCGCCCTTAAAACCCACACACCCTCCTCCCTAGGCGCCCACCCAAGCATACCAAAGCCGTACACCCTTATACCCTCCACTACCCTAGCCGTACCCCCTCTTCAAGCTACACACCCTTTCATATAAAAAAAGAAAAGGAAAAAAAGAAAAGAGGGTCAGGCTTTATGAAGGCGAGGAACGAATTTAAAAAAAGAAGCGAAAATGCTAGTTCGTAGAAAAGTTTGACGGAGTGGAAATGAAGGTGAGAAATTCTTATCACTTTAAAGATTGTATTTTTATTATTACTATAACGATCACTTTTGACATAGGAAGTATACACCCATTTTAATATGTTGATTTGTAAGTCATGATATGGATAAGTAGGATTATTGTCATCTCTAAATAATGAATCATTGCCATGTCATCATGATTGTTCACATTTTATAAGTATCGTGATTATATACCCATTATGGTAGTGGTAATGAATGTTTGGATTTAAGTGATTATGTGATGCGATTGGTTGATTTGGATATTGTAGTGGTAATTATAAATAGGATTATGTTCATTTCACCCAAGTAATCATCTTTGTTAAATAAGACCAATTTTATTAATATGGTATGTGTTGGAATTATTAAGCCACTTTTTTTAATAGTGGAATCAATTTGAAATTGAAAATGAAATTCAAATTGGAATCGAAGTATAATTGAATTTGAAATCGAAATCAAAATCGAATTTGAAATTGAATTTGAAATTGTAAGTGAAATTGATTTTAAAATCGAAATTGAGATGAATAGTGAAATTGAAATCGAAATCAATTTTGAAGTTGGAATTGAAATAAAAAATTAAAATTGGAATTGATTTGAATTTAAGTTTAAGTTTGAATTTGAAATGGAATTTGATTTCAAAATTTAATTAGATAGAAATTGAATTTGGAAAATTTAATAATAAAATATTATGAATAAAATAATATTATAATATAAGATAAGGGGAATTAATTCTAAATTATCCAATAGTGGAAATATTGATTTGAAATGATTTGTAATGATTTTATAAGTAATTAAGTTAAATTTGGAGAAATTATTTCAAGTTTAGAAAAATAAGTCAAAGCTAGGCGCGTCAACCAACGGTAGTTCGCGATTTCGCACCGGAAAGTTAAATGAATGTACAGAATGAAATATAGTTCAGATCTCTTCAAAACAAGAAATGTCCGGACTATTATATTCATAGTTTTTAAATGAAGAAAGAAAATCAAGATTCCATCTTGTATATTTTGAAATATGTCGAAAATAAATTTTCAGAAAAATCGCGCTATTGTAGTTAAGTGACCAAAGTTAGAAATTGATATTTTTAAAATATGGAAAAATCTCTAAAAAAATATTTTAAAATGTTTTAAAAGTGATCTAAGTCGAAAAAATGGAATTTTAAATGATAGAAAGGTCGGTTGGTTTGGGAGCTGGGAGATGGGAACCAAGGGACTGTGTCCGGGCAGGTTCGAATCCCAGCGCCAAACCATCAGTGGGAGTTTCAACGTTAAGCATCTGTGTGCGACGACTAAATAAAAGCGGGGTAGACACACGGCGTGGGGTTTACTTAAGTGAGTATCAATGAATACCATGATCTTAAGGTTCCCCATGATCTCAAAAAAAACACCATTTGCAACGCTTTTGTAGCAGTTTTCTATAACTTTGAAAATATGATTCTAAACTTGGTGATTCTTTCCCTAATCATTTAGAAATGTTTTAAAATAATAATAAAGGAATTTTAAGATGATTTAATTAATAGTTGAGTATGCGGAAACGACTAGTGCATTTGTCCCACCTGTGAGAGCTAAAACGATAAATCAAGGTGTGTAACCAAGATTAGGGATGGAGCAACCAGTGCCCTGAACTTACTTGGCCTTCACTTTATCTTTTAGACGAGGGGTGGAATAGATTGAAGGGAAAGCCTGGATGCTTTAAAAAATGATCATATTAAGTTTTCACATAATAAAAGAGGATTTATATTTTCCAGGAATTAAGCAAGTTAAGTATAGAAGATTTTGATCTATAAATTACAACTTGGATTGCATAGAAATAATCTTGTTATACTTGGTATTAAAGTCCGAAGAGGGAACTCGTTCTATACGTGCAATTTAAAAAGTGATTTCACCGTTATTCCGCACATAGCACTTGTTGAAAACGGAAATTGATATTGAGGAAAATTTGAATGATTTCCATGATCCTATTACTCAATAATGTTTTCTAAGATTAATTTTTGGGTTTACAGTAAACGATGTCTTAAATAACATTGTCTTTGACCCGCTTAAAAGTTGAAGAATTTTGATCGAATGTTAAGTAAGAAAATTGGAAATATTTTCCTAAGAGAAAAGAATTACGTTAGAATTACTCTAAGATAAAAAAGGAATTTTCGTAATTAACTCAAAAGAAATGAATGGGAAAGAGGCTTAATAAATCCTGTGTACTCATATTCAATATTTATCGATAACTGGATTTCGAAGGAACCGGGGTCGGATTTGGGTAATTCCTATCCGAAGACCACTTCGAACCAATCTACGTATTCGAAGTAAAAGATCAAAAGTTGAAGATATTGAGATGAATAGTGACAAAGGACTACTTGTTGATTTGATTAGGGATAACTCCCGAAATACTTATAGTATCAGTAGTCTCTTTGTTACGAAAAATATCAAAAACACAAGGACTATTTGCTTCCAATCTTATGATGCAGTAGGAGTGTGCCATCGGTTTGTCCTGTTCCTGGACAACTTGTATGGATGAGTGTCTGACCTTGCATTCTAAATCACAATGAGTGGTCTCTATATAATGTATATCAGTCGATGGCGGAGAAGACACCTTCTCTTAGCTTAACACCCTTTCCCGAGACATTCGAGCTCAAGAAGTTATACATTTGTCGAAATAAGTCATGTGACTATGGAATGGCAATGTGGCATTCAAAGTGGAAAGAGATGTGCTATGTGTAAAGGTAATCGTTACCTCAAGCCTCATCAATCGGGAAATGACCAAAACAGGGTTAGATGCGGCAAGGCTAAGTGGTTCGCAACCATTAGGTATGATCAAACCTTTCTAGATATAATTTTACCCGTTATGGAGCCCGGGTATTAATTAATGTGGTTTGTATGCTAGAGCGCTTTCGGATAAAGGTCGGTAACGACCGGGGGATGACATATTCGGTACTATCTAAGTGTAAAGGTAGGCCAGTCTTGTGTTGGCAGGGGAGCAGATGTTCTGTGGTCCTCGGGACATCCATCTAGAGGTGTACCCATCGGAAGGTAGTCCATTCACCTGGTCATTTGTATGGAAACCCATTCTCCAATAAGTGCCTGCCATTTTGTTTGTAGAACCCGCGTTTGTGGTTAGTATGTTGGAATTTAATAATATAACAATTTCGGCTAAGATTAATAAGTTTACTTGCAAATGTTTTCAAAGATATGTCATTAGAAATAATATCAAATATTTTGATATATAAAAGCAATTTAGTTATCATAAGGTAAAAACTCGTATGTGTTTATGTGTGGACGTGGTCTTATGAGATACTCTTTCTTTTCAAAGGATTTTATTCAAGGGCTGATATATGACACTGTCATTTATTATTAAGTTTTTCTCATGCTGGTTTATCAAGCCTGATCCGGGTATTTTCAATACTCGGGTCAGATCCGAGTAGTTTCAGGTTTAGTTGAAGACGGTTGGAGTTTCCAAAGAAGAGCTGGAGATATTCACCTAAGTATGGATGTATTCTATTATCTGCTTTGCTTATTCTACATTGATTGATGATTGCCAGCATTTGTAAGGACGGATATTTATAACTGTCCAAGCTGAAATTAGTTTAAACTCTTATATATGTATTTTAAAAAATTCACTGTAAAGATATTTGTTCAATATTATATGTTATTCCGTTAGAGTGAGATTTTGTTCTGTTCTTCTATTTTCTTTATTTTACCCTTGATGGTCCGACCTTCTGTTCACTTTAGGTTGGAGTGGTTTATTGTCGACTCAAAGGGTATGGATTTTCGGGCCTTCACATTTGGTATCAGAGATTTTGGTTGAGCGAACACCGAAGCCTGATAGGGGTAAGTCTTATCAGAGATAGGATTAGTAAAATCCTAAGATGAGTAACTTGTAACGTTCTGACTTTTCGACGCTCGAAAGTCGACATTAATACGTCCACTGTATCAAATGTCGCGCAATCGAATGCCGGAAAACCGAACCATTAGGGTTAAAAAGAAGAGGTAGAAGAAGACAGAAGAAAAGAAAGAACAGAAAAATAGAAACATAAACAATATCAGAATCTCACATTCGCAGCGGAACAATATACAAAAGATAATCATTAGTCTTTTAAACAAAGAACTATATCAGTTTATACATACATCATCAGAGTCAATATACAACTCAATACAATAATGGACAGTTATATAAACTTGTCCTCATACAGAATACACAGCGGAATAATAATATCATATACAAGTGATACGTCTCGCCATCCAGCTCGCCACTGAGCTCCACAGCATCTCTTGAATATCCAGAATGACCTAATAACCTGACTCTAGACTGCCCATGTGGAAATTGGTGGGCACCCAGAGTTTAGGAAAGAAACAATAAACTCCAGGTCAGTCATGGTGACTGGTGTGAGAACTAAAACAGTTATTTGCACAAGAGAATACAACAAAGGAAGTAAAAGACATTCACAATGCTTTTGGAAAATGAGACTACCATAAGACCTCCCGCCCCACGCACAATGCAAACGCAGAATTGGAGGAGATTTCTTCTTATGATAGTCAAACATGCTTACTACGCAAAACAAATCATTCGATATTATTACTAGTGCATAGTGGAAAACATTTTGAAAGTATAATATTAATCTTAGCCAACATACAACCATTATTGTATGCCTACTATAGCTACTATGTTCAATAGCAGGTTACCGCCACATTCCATAACAGGTTATACAACTAAAACCGTACAAGGTTCGTATTGTTTCTTTGGATTTCCAACAAATGGTCAGGCTAAGGAACTTCCTTACACTGAAATGGAAACGCCTCTGGAAAGACGCCCCGAGAGTCAACCTGCTCTCTGCAAACACAAGGCCGATGCTACCTCACACTGTACAGCTGTAACTAGGTAACCAACACACTGACACTATCTCACGCTGTACAGCTGTAACTAGGTAACTAACACACAAATATGCCATCCCCGGTCGTTACCGACCTTTATCCGAGGATCCTCGACCACAAAGCAACAACCACAAAGTATAATAAATTTGCAGCATCAACATAGGGAAAATATCTGGGCTCCATACCATGATATCACCTTTTGTCCAGAAGGAAATGACATACCGTAGGGGCGCGACCCCTAACAACCTTGCCGCAACATTCCTGTTTCGACCATTACTGGGTTATGAGGCTCGACGAAGTCTCGTCCACAAAGCTACGCTTTTTCACAAAGCCATGCTTTTTCACAAAGCCACGCTTTTTCACAAAGCCACGCTTTTTCACAAAGCCACGCTTTTTCACAAAGCCACGCTTTTTCACAAAGCCACGTTTTTTCACAAAGCCACGCTTTGATCAACAAATGATCAACAGCACTTCGTATGCCACATTACCAAATTGGGAATGTATCACTAGTAACCATCAACTACATAACCTCTGAGCTCGTATGTCTCGGAGAAGGGTGTTAAGCTAAGAGAATAAATTCTCCGCCACCACCAGAAATGTATTTGATAGAAACCAGCTTTACATCTCAAAGTGTAATGTCAGACATACAACCATACAAGTCTATTTTCGGGTTCGAACAGAACCGAAGGCACTTCCCAAGAAGCCCTTGCAATCCGGGTATTCACAATCCCGATCGGAATTCCCATCACAAGAAGAGTGATATAAATCTCTATACCGGAGCAACTCGGTGCAGAGACATTCGACAGGTTGTCCTTTCATTTTCGAAAATACCCGGTCTTTAACACCGATCTTCAATACGATCCATATCGTCGTATCACTAATTCGGAATGGGTTATATGACACAAATGTCTTTTCCCGGCTAACCCGAATAGTGAGCACAATATTTAAAACATATGGATATAGGGATTTCAATTAAGTCACAACTTATTACCCAAATCCTTTCCTTTAAATGGTTTAAACAAATTACCATTTTAAATCTTTAAACAAAAAGATTTACTTCACAAAGTTTACCCAGTTTCACAAAGATTCATTCACAGATTTCCAAATCAATTTCCATTTCAATTGAATTAACCCATTAAATCTTTAAATTAACATTTAATTTATAGCTTTCAAAACTATTCACAATTCAAGTCTTTTATAATATAAAAGATACACCTTTTAAAATCTTCTTTGATTTCAAAATAAAGCTTAATCATCTTCACAAAGGTTAATTCATAGTTTTTTCCAAACTATTCACAATTTCATTTCAACTTAAAATGTTTCGATACAAATTGGAAATCTTTTCACTTTATGAAAGCTATTATTAGTTGAAAACAAATAGTTTTCGTTTTGGGAAAAACTGGTTACAATTACACAATTTAGAGCCATCCAAGTACAAAACTTGAATATAAATTTAAATTTCCAAACCATATTTTTAAATGGTTAAAAACCCATATAAACACCTTTTATACTTGTAAAATCTTTTAAACCAAAATTCCCAAATCATCGAATTCAATTTTAAGTATAGAATTCAAAATTTAAATCAAATGATTTAAATTCCAATTTTTATTAAGTTATTTAAAATAACTTTTATTTCTGAAACTCATTTTCGAAAACTTTCAATTCCAATTCCAAAACTATTTTGGATTCAAAAATTCAGTTTTTCCAAAATTTATAAAAATCTGTGACTTAATCGATTTCCACGTGAAATCCACCTTTGTGTGTGTATTGTGTAGTCCACGGGTTTAACACAATAGTGCAACAACATTCAACCATCAAAGATCAAATATAACAATATAATTGATAAGTGGTATAACTATAACGCTTATCTTTCATTCACAGATCACAGATATATATATATATATATATATATCACAGATAAACAAATTACAGAACACACACAAATCAGGATATATCACAAAGCATCACATATCCTTATAAATTTCCAATGAATTTACAAAATCATTTCCTTTTTAGATAAATGTCTTTATCTCTTCAAATCTATTTAAAAATCCAATTTTAAATAAATTCTTCAACTTATAAATAATATTTTCGAAATCCATTTATTAAGGCTTTTTCCAAAAATTTGGAATTTAATTCAATATAGTCCAAAAATAAACTTTTATCTTTTTAAAACTCCTTTTAAATTTATCCAATTCTCAAAAATAAATTTTTCGATAAATTTTCAACTTGAATTTCAAAAATCCAATTTTATTTATTTCTGGTATCCAACGATACGAAAAGTATATTTGGCTAAATTATAGCCTTCAACAATTCCAATCCACAAATATAATCACACGGCGATTATAAATAAATCAACACACAACATTGAAACAAATTCAAATGTTTGAGGAATCTAGTTGGATCCCTCCAACCTGTTTCCCTGCATCCACAGATGTTAGCACAATACCAATTCCACTTCGAAGTGGAATATCGCGGTATATGGGATTTATAAAATACTATCCGCTATTATGCGGTGCAATAGGGTCTCATCCGCTATATAATGCGGGAAATCAACCCCAAATACATACATAATACCAATTCCACTTCACGGTGGAATTATCGCGTTATATGTTTTTAATAAATAACCTCTGCTTAATATACGGCGTATAGGGTCTATTTCAGCACAATAGATAACAATCATCATTCAATCACACAATCAAGCAATTTTAAATCTAACTATTTAAAATTTAAATCGAACACAATTCGATTGAGTGAGGAGTTCTTACCTTGAGTTTTCGATACAGTTGCAGTATTTTTATTTCGAATAAAATTAAACGACCGTTTAATTTTACCCAAAATTTTCACTGTCTCCAATCAATTCCAAACCAGCTCCATTGCGTAGCGCTCGACAAAACGAACCCGACGCAATTCGTTTCGTCAAAATTCAACCTCGTATGACAAAGTTATCAATTTTTAAAGTTCGTACGAATTATAATATATATACAAATCAATTTCTATTTTATTTTTTCAAACCCTACATCTTGGCCATATACTTTGCTTGATGAAATCGTGGCCGTATACTTCTCCTTCTCCTCTACCAGGTTTCAAACGCAAGAAACCCATATCGGCCGCCGATTTGCTTGAATTATCACGCCTTCTGTAACGAACCACTATTTTGGACCATTCAAATCGACAATAAATCCACACATGTCGGACTTGAATAATTCAAAACAATAGATTGTTAATTTAAATTGGCAAAACTCAGCATATACAGTAAATAAAATAATCACAGATCACAGACACAGAGTAATATAACAACAATGCAGCGGAAACAAAAGAATAGTAGTTCATGAAGCTACTATATATATATAAACCAGAGTTATACAGGATACAACAGAAGTCTCGAATACAATAGTCAAATACAATATCAGAATACATCACTGGAATAAACTGAATATCTGAAAGCTGGATAAATAGCTGGATCTCCAAGCGAAGCTCCAACTCCAAAAGTGAGTCTCGAATATTGTATCACTCAGTCTGACCCGAGCGTAAAGAAAAACACAAAACACTCGAGTCAGGATTAACATTCTTATATCAATAAATCCAACTCAAGTGAAATATCAACTGAAATACAAGTAACTCAAAGGATGTTTGGGATAACCATCCTCTAAGGATCCGTTAAACTATCTACTATGTAATAGTGTACGCTAAGTAGATAATGTCTAATCAGTAAAGTACGATATCAAAATAGCGTTAAGTCATGGCCCATTCCACCCTTAACACATTTTTATTCCCAAGAGCATACACAAGACCGTAGTTTCCCCAAAACCGGAAGTCACCAGAGGGCAATCCATATACTAAAGGTACAAACCAAAACGTAGTGGTCGCGAATAGGATAATCAGTATGACAAGGTACATGAGGCGATACCAACTAGGATACTAGTAGTTGTGTGATCCGGACTGATGTTGGGCATAGCAGCTACTACCCCAACACCGCGAAACAACACTCCCATAATCGAGGGGTGCACCCAAATCGAATCACAAAAGTAATAGATATGGTAACGAAGAAGTGTGTCCGCTAGAGGTGGCGAACCTCAATGGCCCGGCGCGGCTCCTGTTTTAGTCATGTCAGGGGTCATCCAAAATCGTTCTCTTTCTTCAGTCAACGCGTTCACCAAACCATCCACTTCATTCTGGATCAACACTCCGCGTATATTAGTTATTAAAGTGGTTTTGGTATCGACAGAGAGTATGTCCATATCTGATCCCGGTCTCTTTAATAACTACGTATTATTACACCGATGGTCATTTAATAAAATTTCAAAATAGTTATATTTCAAAACCAACATATCATTTCCATTTCAAAACCATATCAATAATATATCACTTTCACTTCAAATAAATTCATTTCCAAAATCATATCACTTTCCAAAGTTATATCGCTTTCGAACTCATAAGTCTTTTAAAATCATAACACTTTGGAAATCAAAACTTGAAATTCATAACACTTTGAAATCCTAACACTTTCCTCTTAAACAGTTTAAATATTAAAATTTGTATATATAGAAAAATAGTTTATAAAATAAAATAGTTTATATAGAATAGTTATAAGTTAAAATAAAATAATTTATATTGAAAATGATTTATATTAAATTAATTTATATTAAAATTTATAAAGTAAAATATAAATAGTTTTAGATATAGTTTAAATACTTTATATAAAATAGCTTCCTCACATTTCACAAATCTATTCACATAAACTCGAATTCCAAAATTAAAATTTAGTTAAATCTCAAATCATCAATTTCAATTCAATTTAGTTTCTCAATAGACCCTTTCAAATTATCGATTTCAAATGCCTATTTGAACCATAAATAAACCATTTCAATTTCAATATATTTCAAAGTTTAAATATTCGACATTTCAAAACTAAATTCGATAATTCACTTTATGTCGCAATTTAATTTCATTACATTTAGTTTCTGAAATATTTCTTTAATCATTTCAATACATCAAAATACAACTTCAATTTACAAATTTATATAGACAAAATATCCCATTTAAATTTATATAAGTTTGAAATATTCATTTAAGCCACTTCTTAATTTATTCAAGTTATAAAAGATATCTTAAAATTTAAAATTTAATAGATTTCAAATCAACTCATTTAAGTATAATTCTTAAATAATTAAGAATTCCAAATCAATTCAAATTTATCTTTCAACCTGAAACATTATAAATTCTATATTTAAAGTATAATTTTTACATAAATACTTAAACATATTTCATATTGATTCAAATCAACTTTATTAAATCAACTTTAATAAATCTTTAAAATCATTGTTTATTAAAACCATATATTTCTTTCAAACCGTAGAAATGTTTTTCAAAACATTTATATATAGACCAACGGTGTCTGTATATAATTTCTATCCTATGGTCAAGTGATACGGAGATTTATCATTTCAATCCGCAATTTAAAATATATTCGGGTATATATCTTTTCAACCCGAAATCCCAAATTCAATTTACTTTGAAAATCGCTTGGGTTTATCATTTCAACCCATAACGATTTTCTCCTATTCTAAAGTCCGTTCGGGTATGTATCATTTCAACCCATAGTGATTCTATACTAACAGGGAACTTGCAGAGTGATAACAGATATGATAATAATATAACAACGGTAACAGACATATATCATCAGTATAAATAACAGATAAGGGTGTCAGATGTCACAGGTGAACAGGTACAGATGATGGCATATATATATCAATATAAATAACAGATAATCATGTCAGGTGTCACAGGTGAACAGATACAGATGATGGCATATATATATATATATCAATATAAATAACAGATAATGATGTCAGGTGTCATAGGTGAACAAATACAGATGATGTCATAGATATAGCAATATAAATAACTAACAGCAGCATATTTCAATTGTCGTTTCGATTGAAATCCAATTTAATAAATATAAGAACATTAATCATGAGTGATTGCTCACCTTTCGATGTTAGAGACGAACGGGAATGAGACGAGTTACGAATCCAAGCATGAATTCCAAAGCAAAACTAGATGGATACGGATTTGATGGACAAGCTGATAGATAAAAAATGACGAAACAATTAGAATCGGCCCGATAGAAACAGAAATCATATATTATTATTATTATTATTATTATTATTATTTCATGAAGTCAATATTTAATTTAAAACAATATTAAAACGATATATATATAATTAAAATCATTGCTTTAATTTAGAACACATATCAAATACACAACTCGCTGCTAATACATACATATACATCACAATCCAAAATACCTGCTATACTTGTATAACATATAATTTACTTATATATTTGAACGTGACATATATATACTTGAACACATTAATTTTTATCATCAACAAATAGTAGATACAACATATACATCTAATTACTGACCTAAACTTATATATAATGGAAACCCAGTCTGATCCTATATATACAATACACAGGTTATATACATGGCTTCCATTGTCATTTGAATACTTAAAATGTAATACGCATACATTTCATTATAACACAAATACACTTTGTTTTATGAGCTTTAGGAATATATGTCAAAACCATTTATATGCGGATTTTTATTTTTTTATTTTTTTATAGATATAATTTTTTTTTATTTGTAAACAAAATAAATATTTTAGCTGTCATCCTATAACAGCACACATGTACATTACTAATATACCATCCCTGCTACCCAAAATGTATAAATCTGTTTGAAGTGTACATATCAACCTATTATATGCAAACAAAAGTTTTATATAAAGTAAATTATATGCAAACTTACCTAGCTTACGCAACCTTTATATAAAAGATTTATGTATATGATATAGTAGTTTACATATAGTAAAATATTCAACAAATCAATACTTACCATTTATAAAATATATCGCATGAAACCAGCCACTATTATATATGTATTCGAACCCGACTTCGGCTAGGAGTAGTAGGCTCGGGAAAAAAGGGTGTTCGAAGGTGAAGCTCGGTGGGAACAATGGTAGGGAGGAGCGGAGCTGGCCTCAGCGGTGGATGGGATGGTGGTTGTCACTGGGTCGGCGATCTGCAGGCTGGTGAGTGAGTAGATGTTCGGCTAGTGCTGAACGGCGGCGGGCTGGTGGGTGTGGGGTTTTCGAGGCACGAAGGTGGACGCTTCAGGGATGAAGGCGGAGGTGGCGTGGGTGGCTCTCAGGTGGCCTCGGTCTGGGTAGCCAGGGAATGAGGTGGCGGCGAGTTCGGTTAGGGGAGGGCTGGGTTTGGGAAGAAAGTGAGCAGCTTTCGGTGAGAGGGGCGTACAAGGCGGAGGGTCGGCGACAGATGGTGCTCGGTTATCTAAAGGGATGGCGACCGCTTGGTATCGAGGGGAAGGCGGATCTGCGGTGTTTGGCGAATGGCCGGGAAGTCAAAGTGGAGGTGGGTTTGCTTGGGTAGGTGGCGGATGTCGGAGATGGTTTGGAGGGCGAGTGATAGGCCACGGAGGTGATAGTAGGCTGATGTTTGAGTGGGGTGATAGGTCGGGTTACAAAAGGGATGGAGGAGGAAATATTTCAACAGAAAAAAGAAAAAAAATGAGCAAAAGAAAGAAGGAGGAGAGATGGGAAAAAGTGAAATGTACTCTGCAGAATGAACAGCCAGAAACACGGAAAGGCAATACAAAGCAAGAGGTAAGGCAACGGTTCATGACCCTAGATTCAGCTAAGAATTTTAAAAGCAATAAATTTTTGCTTTGGACAACACGTTTGAGTGTTTGAAACCGAGGAAAATATTGGAACCAATGTGAATTTGGAAGGACAAAAGCTGAATTCAGAAAGTATCGGGACCATGGAAAAATGTGACCATTCACTATCTCACGTCTGAACACTTGAAGGGACGTAGAACAATAAAGAGCTCAAACTGGATACCGGTGCAACTAACCGTTTTGCGGGTTTCGTTGTGCACCGAATGTCGAAACACTCAAATGAATATACTGCGGAGATCAGCACGATGGGACGATCAAAATGGTATATAAATATCAGTGGTATGATTGAATTATAAAAATTCGAATTTTCTAATAGCGGAAAATGTAAGAAAAACACTGAAAAATAAGATCGACGGAGCCAAAGATGTCCGAATTTGGAAAAACGACAAACTGACATCTTGCTCAGAAGATGGTTTAGAATTTTTCTATGTAAAAATATTTAGGTTTCGGAAACATTTTATTTTCATCGCTTTTTAACTGATTAAATTGAAGTAAATTTATGCGCGAAATAAACTTTCATATTTTCGGACGAAAATTTACCAGTTGCTATGTTTAACTAAACGCATTCCAAATATCAAATTTATATTTCAAAATTTTATCGCTTAAATTTCGCAAAATTTCAATTAATAACGTTATTAAAACTAGTTAAATTTATGGGTCGTTACACTCTCCTCCACTCAAAACTTTTCGTCCCCGAAAAGGAACGAGGTAGAAGAATAGAAACAACCAGAAAGAAAACAGATTTGAAATACAGAATAACAGTTATTTCAAACCATATAATTTCAAATTTAAATTAATTGATATTCAATAATTGATTTAATCCATTTGATTTCACTAAAATCAATCTCAACTATTTCTAAATTCATTATCTTATTATCCAATTATCTTCGATTTACAGTTTCTAAAACCATGAATTTGAATAGTCTTTTATTATAATCATATTTTTCAGCAATTTAAATTCCTCTTTATTTCAAATTATTGCTAAATTTATCCTACTTAATATATCTTATCACATATGTTTAACCCATATAGATTAATTTAAACCATAAAAGTTTCGATTTAAATTAATTTATATTCACTAATTGCTTTTAAATTCAAGGTATTTTCATAAGTCGATCAAATTTCAATTTATTAATTCTTTCAAAGCAATTTTTTTTTCTTTCAAAACAAATTTATTTCATTATTAACTAAGTTTACTTATTATCCATTCTAACTCTATTCACATCTTACCCGCCGTTCGTAGCTCGGTTGGTTTGGGAGATGGGAGATGGGAACCAAAGGACTGTGTCCGGGCAGGTTCGAATCCCAGCGCCAAACCATCAGTGGGAGTTTCAACGTTACGCATCCGTGTGCGACGAATAAGTAAAAGCGGGGTAGACACACGGCGTGGGGTTTACTTAAGTGAGTATCAATGAATACCATGATCTTAAGGTTCCCCATGATCTCAAAAAAAACTCTATTCACATCTTTATAATATAAATTTAGTGTATAACATTTATTATAAACACTCAAATTTTATTTATAAATTCAATTTATCTTATATATTATCCCATTACATATACAACTTCTGAATGATTTAGGTAAGTTGTATTATAATGCAATTGAACAATATACAAATAAAATTTTCCTAATTCAATTATTCAAGTTTAAATATTTATTCCAAATTTTGGTTTTATTTAATTAAAATCATCCTTTAACAAAATTTAAGAATTAGATTTCCGATTAACTTTAAACAACTTAGAGATATATATAATATATTTATATCAAATCAAATTAAATTTTAAAATAAGATACTTATATATATATAAATCAAATTATACTGAATAAATTCAAATCAAAATATTTTTCAAAACAAAGCCGTAGCAAAACTACAGAATAGTATCTCCACTTCGAAACTCGAAAATGAATGTCGATGATGCGGCCGCCATCACCGAAATTATTTTCCAGCGACAAAGAGAAGAGCACTGATTTCAACATTTTAAAATTCATTGAAAACGATTTCTGTTTGAAAATATTTTAAATACTATACACTTTAAAACTTAAAAACCAAGTTGAAATCACCAAAAATTTAAATTCTCAAATTCTTGATTTAAATACATTTCAAATTTCAAATTGCATTATAGCCAAGTTTATAACTTCATTTATTTATATTGCAATGTCAATCGTTTACAAAACAATAAATGATAATCAAATATTATTATTTCAGACAACAAATTCATTAACAATTTAATTTCAGAAAACTCATATTTATATATAATATAATCATCCAAAACTATTTTGTTTACCAAATTTGAAAACAACATTGTGTCAGTTTGTTCTGTTCAAGGGATTTGGAAATCCTATCGATAGCGCTGATCAGACGAATCGATCGGAAACCCAAATCACATCAACAACTCAAACAACACAATATATATTAAAACATTTTTAATATAAATTTACAAATACATTTTTTTTCTTGCTCGACGATACAGGAATGAATTTTCAAAATAAGGATAGGGTTTCAAATTTGATGGACTCAAATCAAAGAGAAATTTGATTCGAAGATAAGTTCGGAACAGGAGATAAGATAATTATATTAACAGAATCGGGAGACGGATAAGCTTATTTAATTTACGGGCAACCTTAACCGGATCGACCGTGACTTTAATAATAAGATCGATGCTGAATTTTGAGGTAAATCAACATCCGATCTCGAGAAATAAAATTCAGTTATAGCAGGAGATAGATAGCATCGTAAACCGAGGATACAGAAATCTCTGGTAAATCAATGCCTATTGTAAAGGAGTTTCAACCCTTTACAAATCATTCGAAGATTGACGAGACCGCCGATCTATTATAGATATCATTCAAACTGGAGTTATGGGGTGCTCCAGAATTGAAAGAAGACGAATAGTGAGGGACACGAATGAATTTTTTTTTTGAACCGCAGGGAACGTTCCAAAATTCAAAGGAATCGAGTCAAAAGAAAGATATTGAAACTCGAATGAGAGTGATTCTGTAAATACATTTACCCTATATGTTGAGTTTTGCCTAGAGCTACAAAAGCTCTGATACCAACTGTAACGAACCACTATTTTGGACCATTCAAATCGACAATAAATCCACACATGTCGGACTTGAATAATTCAAAACAATAGATTGTTAATTTAAATTGGCAAAACTCAGCATATACAGTAAATAAAATAATCACAGATCACAGACACAGAGTAATATAACAACAATGCAGCGGAAACAAAAGAATAGTAGTTCATGAAGCTACTATATATATATAAACCAGAGTTATACAGGATACAACAGAAGTCTCGAATACAATAGTCAAATACAATATCAGAATACATCACTGGAATAAACTGAATATCTGAAAGCTGGATAAATAGCTGGATCTCCAAGCGAAGCTCCAACTCCAAAGGTGAGTCTCGAATATTGTATCACTCAGTCTGACCCGAGCGTAAAGAAAAACACAAAACACTCGAGTCAGGATTAACATTCTTATATCAATAAATCCAACTCAAGTGAAATATCAACTGAAATACAAGTAACTCAAAGGATGTTTGGGATAACCATCCTCTAAGGATCCGTTAAACTATCTACTATGTAATAGTGTACGCTAAGTAGATAATGTCGAATCAGTAAAGTACGATATCAAAATAGCGTTAAGTCATGGCCCATTCCACCCTTAACACATTTTTATTCCCAAGAGCATATACAAGACCGTAGTTTCCCCAAAACCGGAAGTCACCAGAGGGCAATCCATATACTAAAGGTACAAACCAAAACGTAGTGGTCGCGAATAGGATAATCAGTATGACAAGGTACATGAGGCGATACCAACTAGGATACTAGTAGTTGCGTGATCCGGACTGATGTTGGGCATAGCAGCTACTACCCCAACACCGCGAAACAACACTCCCATAATCGAGGGGTGCACCCAAATCGAATCACAAAAGTAATAGATATGGTAAGGAAGAAGTGTGTCCGCTAGAGGTGGCGAACCTCAATGGCCCGGCGTGGCTCCTGTTTTAGTCATGTCAGGGGTCATCCAAAATCGTTCTCTTTCTTCAGTCAACGCGTTCACCAAACCATCCACTTCATTCTGGATCAACACTCCGCGTATATTAGTTATTAAAGTGGTTTTGGTATCGACAGAGAGTATGTCCATATCCGATCCCGGTCTCTTTAATAACTACGTATTATTACACCGATGGTCATTTAATAAAATTTCAAAATAGTTATATTTCAAAACCAACATATCATTTCCATTTCAAAACCATATCAATACTATATCACTTTCACTTCAAATAAATTCATTTCCAAAATCATATCACTTTCCAAAGTTATATCGCTTTCGAACTCATAAGTCTTTTAAAATCATAACACTTTGGAAATCAAAACTTGAAATTCATAACACTTTGAAATCCTAACACTTTCCTCTTAAACAGTTTAAATATTAAAATTTGTATATATAGAAAAATAGTTTATAAAATAAAATAGTTTATATAGAATAGTTATAAGTTAAAATAAAATAATTTATATTGAAAATGATTTATATTAAATTAATTTATATTAAAATTTATAAAGTAAAATATAAATAGTTTTAGATATAGTTTAAATACTTTATATAAAATAGCTTCCTCACATTTCACAAATCAATTCACATAAACTCGAATTCCAAAATTAAAATTTAATTAAATCTCAAATCATCAATTTCAATTCAATTTAGTTTCTCAATAGACCCTTTCAAATTATCGATTTCAAATGCCTATTTGAACCATAAATAAACCATTTCAATTTCAATATATTTCAAAGTTTAAATATTCGACATTTCAAAACTAAATTCGATAATTCACTTTATGTCACAATTTAATTTCATTACATTTAGTTTCTGAAATATTTCTTTAATCATTTCAATACATCAAAATACAACTTCAATTTACAAATTTATATAGACAAAATATCCCATTTAAATTTATATAAGTTTGAAATATTCATTTAAGCCACTTCTTAATTTATTCAAGTTATAAAAGATATCTTAAAATTTCAAATTTAATAGATTTCAAATCAACTCATTTAAGTATAATTCTTAAATAATTAAGAATTCCAAATCAATTCAAATTTATCTTTCAACCTGAAACATTATAAATTCTATATTTAAAGTATAATTTTTACATAAATACTTAAACATATTTCATATTGATTCAAATCAACTTTATTAAATCAACTTTAATAAATCTTTAAAATCATTGTTTATTAAAACCATATATTTCTTTCAAACCGTAGAAATGTTTTTCAAAACATTTATATATAGACCAACGGTGTCTGTATATAATTTCTATCCTATGGTCAAGTGATACGGAGATTTATCATTTCAATCCGCAATTTAAAATATATTCGGGTATATATCTTTTCAACCCGAAATCCCAAATTCAATTTACTTTGAAAATCGCTTGGGTTTATCATTTCAACCCATAACGATTTTCTCCTATTCTGAAGTCCGTTCGGGTATGTATCATTTCAACCCATAGTGATTCTATACTAACAGGGAACTTGCAGAGTGATAACAGATATGATAATAATATAACAACGATAACAGGCATATATCATCAGTATAAATAACAGATAAGGGTGTCAGATGTCACAGGTGAACAGGTACAGATGATGGCATATATATATCAATATAAATAACAGATAATCATGTCAGGTGTCACAGGTGAACAGATACAGATGATGGCATATATATATCAATATAAATAACAGATAATGATGTCAGGTGTCATAGGTGAACAGATACAGATGATGTCATAGATATAGCAATATAAATAACTAACAGCAGCATATTTCAATTGTCGTTTCGATTGAAATCCAATTTAATAAATATAAGAACATTAATCATGAGTGATTGCTCACCTTTCGATGTTAGAGACGAACGGGAATGAGACGAGTTACGAATCCAAGCATGAATTCCAAAGCAAAACTAGATGGATACGGATTTGATGGACAAGCTGATAGATAAAAATTGACGAAACAATTAGAATCGGCCCGATAGAAACAGAAATCATATATATATATTATTATTATTATTATTATTATTATTTCATGAAGTCAATATTTAATTTAAAACAATATTAAAACGATATATATATAATTAAAATCATTGCTTTAATTTAGCACACATATCAAATACACAACTCGCTGCTAATACATACATATACATCACAATCCAAAATACCTGCTATACTTGTATAACATATAATTTACTTATATATTTGAACGTGACATATATATACTTGAACACATTAATTTTTATCATCAACAAATAGTAGATACAACATATACATCTAATTACTGACCTAAACTTATATATAATGGAAACCCAGTCTGATCCTATATATCCAATACATAGGTTATATACATGGCTTCCATTGTCATTTGAATACTTAAAATGTAATACGCATACATTTCATTATAACACAAATACACTTTGTTTTATGAGCTTTAGGAATATATGTCAAAACCATTTATATGCGGATTTTTATTTTTTTATTTTTTTATAGATATAATTTTTTTTTATTTGTAAACAAAATAAATATTTTAGCTGTCATCCTATAACTGCACACATGTACATTACTAATATACCATCCCTGCTACCCAAAATGTATAAATCTGTTTGAAGTGTACATATCAACCTATTATATGCAAACAAAAGTTTTATATAAAGTAAATTATATGCAAACTTACCTAGCTTACGCAACCTTTATATAAAAGATTTATGTATATGATATAGTAGTTTATATACAGTAAAATATTCAACAAATCAATACTTACCATTTATAAAATATATCGCATGAAAGCCAGCCACTATTATATATGTATTCGAACCCGACTTCGGCTAGGAGTAGTAGGCTCGGGAAAAAAGGGTGTTCGAAGGTGAAGCTCGGTGGGAACAATGGTAGGGAGGAGCGGAGCTGGACTCAGCGGTGGATGGGATGGTGGTTGTCACTGGGTCGGCGATCTGCAGGCTGGTGAGTGAGGAGATGTTCGGCTAGTGCTGAACGGCGGCGGGCTGGTGGGTGTGGGGTTTTTGTAACATCCCGTATTTTTAAGCTATTGAATTTGAACATTTAATTCGTTTTAAATGTTAATGTGGATTCTTAATGGATTTTGAAATGAATGGATTTGGGTTCAATCAATGAAAATGAGCTATAATTTTAATTTATAACAATTCTGATTGAATTTGATTAATGAAAAAATTAATAATTAAATATTCGGGATTAGGATAAAAAGGTGAATCTGGGTGTAAATAGCTGTAAAATGATATTTAAATGTATTTTAGGTTCGATTGGTTATAAGTAATATTATTGGAATTTTAGATGAATTTTGAAGTTGATAAATTAATATTTGGGATTTTATATTAATTTAAAAATGAATTTAATATTACTAAAATGCAATTTAATCAGATTTTGGTTCGGATTGTACCAGAATGATTTTTAATGTGTTTATAAATTTTATATGATTTATTGTTAAGTTAATAAAAATTTAAAAGCGAAATTTTACGCGTTTTCGTCAATTTTGGCAAATCGCCTGATTTAATAGATGAGTAATATAGCCTTCCGGAGCACAGTCTCGGAATTCGACAAAACCAGTTCCATTGGATCCGTAATAGTTAGTTATTATTGGATTTCAATTTTCGTAGCGATCGGAGTTGTTGTTTGACCGTGGTAGCTCGAAACGCCTAGAAATCGATTTAACCGATTTAATTTTAAATTGATCGTTTAATCCCATATCTCGTGCATACGATCAAATCAGCTTACGAAACCTCTTCCATTGTGTCCGGAACGCAGAAAAACCCCAGGATAGCCTGTCGGAATGTGAGATTTGGAGGTCGTTTGCATAAGTGGTAAAATATTTGGACAACGATATTTAAATAATATTAATTTATATTATATATGTTTAAAAATCTCTAAACCCTAGTTACAATTGCCAGCCGCCGTTCCTTCCTTTAATGGCCGAAAATCCATCAACCTTTCCCTTTAATTTCCGATCAATCCACAAGTTAATTTCAAAAACTTTTAACTACAAAGTTGAAGTGCTCATCGAGATCTATACATCCGTACGGTGGGTTGAAGTAAGGATCGTCGAATTGGTCAGAAAGCGGCGAGGAAGAGCATCACTTCGTGCTCAAATAGCGTGCTCGTCGTAGCCTTTGGGTGCGCCGCACCTGGGTCGAGAAAGGAGGCGGGATAGGCGAGTCGTTTGGGGGCCGCTGATCGTCAGCTCGTTGAGGATGGTGATGGCGAGTTCGAGCCCTAGCTCACGTTGATGGGTTCAAGCTTTTCTCTGTTGCGTGTGAACGAAGGAGAAGTAGGCGGGCCGTATGTTTTGGTATCGTATTTAAAAAAAAAAAGAATTGATTTTAAAATCGTTATCAAAACTTTGTATTATCATAACGAGTTCATACGTGCTCAGATTCGGACGATTTTGGATGCGTTGGAATTGCAGAGAGATGCTCTACGCGATGGTGAAAATCCGGAGTCATTCCGGGCAAGTAAAAATTTAAGTTAAATCGGACACCGTCCGGTTTAATTTAAATTTCGAATGCTCGCCGAAACTCAAAGCGAGTTTTTCTCACTCACATCTGGATGCTAGGCATTTTAAATAGTTAATATTTAAATATCTGTGTGATTGGTTGATTATAGCTGTTGTTATCAGTCTGGATTGATATTTATATATGTGATGTGCTAATATTTGTGGATGCAGGGAAAAACAGGTTGGAGGGATCCAACTGGATTCCTCGCAATGTAGCAATTATTTTATAATTGATGGTGATGCCTGTTTATGTATTGTGATTGATAAATCTGACATTTAATTGTGAATGTGATATTGTTGGATAAATTGTAAATCCAGAATTTAATTAAATGAGTAAATTGGGATTTAAGGGTAATCAAAGAAATTGATAAATAAGAATTTAAAAGAATTTAAAATTGAATTCTGTTTTTGGAATGGAGAATGTAAATTGGTTAAAATTGGGATTTTAAATATTGTGGAAAATTTATCAATCGTTAAATGTGAAATATGAGTTTTCTGGAAATGAATTCTATGAAATTATAAATTGAGTAAAATAACAGCGGTTTATTTTAATGATGAATAGTGATATCCGGAAAAGTAAAATATGTTAAAATGAAGCTTCCGAATTTAAATGTAAAATTTTAAGTGTTAATAGAATATTTTAAAATACCGTTTTCTTCATTGGTATTTTATTTAAGTAAATTGGGAATCTGGCTTTCATTGAAGAATTCACCAAAATGTTTTATTAAAAATGTTTTAAACTATATTGTTAAAGATGAATTTCCAGAATGGGAAATTGAGTTTGAAATTCGGATGAAGTTATAGATAAGTATGGAATTGGGAAATTATGTTGTAAACATAAATTGAATTTGAAATAAATCGTTTGGATTTATATAAAGGATACTTTGGAATGTTGAACGGAATAGTGTTTCTCTGGGAAAACCAAGTTAAAGTTTTAAAGGTTTTTATTTAATTAAAAGTTAAAGTTTTAAAATTGTTTAAAGAGTATTTTAAGAAAAGTATTACTTTGAAAGGAGAAATTTCAAGTTTGTTTTAAAGTTATATGGTTAAGTTATTGGTAAAGGCTAGTATTCTTCTTTTAAACTCCATTTTTAAAATTTAGTAAACTAAACCTTTATTTAAATCGAATTTATATCTTATTAAATAATAGTATTTAAAATAGTTTTGAAATTTATATTTTGGGTAAATAGATAGAAGGAAGTTACATATTTTAAGTATATTTCAGTATAAAGTATTTTAACTGTTTTTAAATGCAAAAAGGTTTTATACTTGGTTTTTTTCCAAATGGGAATAAGGGTAAAATGGTTTACCGTGTTAAGGAAGAAATTTGGGAATTCGTTCCAAAAAGAGTTTTGAAATGTGAAATATATCTTTTAAAGATATTAAAGGGAAAGAATAAATAATGTGTGATATTATTTATTGTGTGATGGATGCTTATGGATGCTTGTGAATGTGAATTGATAGTTAAATCACCGACTATCAATATTGGCCAAATACGCTGATCGTATCGAAGAGACCGGGATCGGGTTTCCGTATACCGGGATTCTAGGTCTGGAGACTCGAAAACCACTTCGATTCGGTTTGTACGTTTCGCGAAAACGACTTCGGAGTCGAAGATGGAGCAGTGAAGTGCAAGGGCTAGTCGCTACTAATCCTGAGGATATTTCCAAAATGGATGTAGTAGGAATAGTGCCTTCGGTTCCGTTCGGACCCGGGACGGACTTGTATGGACGAATGCTTCGTGACATCGTCAGGTGGACGATGGGCATTCAAAGGGATATGTTCTTTAAAGGTAACGCTTAGCCTCAAGCCTCATCAACCGGGAATGACTGAAAATCAGGGGTTATGCAGCAAGGCTTCGTGGGTAGCCCCCACTTGAGAGTAAGGTCATCCCTGTCTAGATGTCCTTTTTTTTTCGGCTTAGTGGTGCGGTTGCTGATCCCAACCGTGGGGTGATTTTACTTGGAATTATCCAGTAAGGGATGATTCCGGTCTTGTGTTGCAGGGGAGCGGGCGTACTCCTCGGTACTGTGATCTAGGCCACGTACTGTGACAGGTGGTACCCCAGTGCCTAGTCATTCGTTGGAAATCCATTCTCCCTACGAGCCTGTACGGTTTTGATTGTGCCCAACTATTGTTGAAATGTGAGATGCAAGCATTTCAGCTAGATTCTATTTTACTTTCTATAGACACTATTATAATATCAGAGGATTTTTATAAAAAGTGTTTTAGCTATCGTAAGGTAAAAACCCGACATGTTTATTTGTGGCGTGGTCTTACGAGATGCTTTTGTTTTCAAAGGATTTTGGAAACTTTAATAATCAGTTTGGATGTATTTATGATGCGCTGGTATTCCAGACTGACTCGGGTGTTATTTTATTATAATGCTCGGGTCAGACCGAGTATTTACAGGATAGGTATCTATGGAGCTCAGGAGAGGAGCTGGAGTCCGAGATGTATTTCTCGTACTTGTATTATTCCGCTGCTGTGATTGTTGAGATTGTTTGTCTAGTTATGATTGGTTGTATTGATATACTCTGATGATGATGTATTGTATATAAACAGATATAGTTTTCATTTGTGTAAAGTTCTGTTCTATATATTATATTTTATTCCGCTGCGACTGTGAGGTTTTGATGTTGTTTAGTTCATTCTTCTTCTTCTTCTACCTTCTTTCTTTCCTACAATCTGTCTTTTCCGGCGTTCGATCGTCGGCATATTATACTGTTGAGTATTTTGTGTCGATTTTCGAGGGTCGAGAAGGGCGGGTCGTCACACTTGGTATCAGAGCTTAGGTTGGCGACAACCTAGGCTTTGGTGGGAAAATTACTCATTATTAATAGAGTCAATAGTACTCTATGAGGAGTTGAGTGTAATAATAGCTATGAGAGCGTACTTGTTAGTGGATATAAAATTGTTTTTATACTGTGTTGACTTATCGGTTGAGTGTTTATGAATTCTGGTCGGTGCGGGAAGTACAACCGTATCGATAGGGGTTTCTAAACTCTTAAACAAGATAAACCGACATAGTATTATTTTTAAAGTGGGTAAATGAAATAATTTTACCCAAATTTATATTTTGATATAAAGAAATAATTTTCTGAATTATTATATATATTGGATGTTTGTTTGGTTGTTTCTTCTATAATCAAATAAGAAATTAAAACATGATCTAAAATTTGAAATGATGTATAAGCCACTGAGAATTTAAAATATTAAAATGGTTTATAACCAAATGGAATTGACTGGATATGTTTTAAATAAGAAAAGTAAAAATTAAAATTTGATTTAAACTAGAATTTTGACCTCGGAAATTTTGAAAGGGATTTCAAATGGAATTAAACAAAGTTTTGGGAGTTTCACTTTGTGGAAATGTTAGAAATGTTTTCAAAAGCATTTGTAAGAATGGAGTATATTTTGGGAAAATATTTTTGAATAGAAATTGTTTTGAGGTGGATTTTGGAAGTGGAAAGCATTGAACTCACTTCAGTCGCTGGAAAATAATCCTGATGATGCTGGCCACATCATTAGAATTCATTTTCGAGTTTCTAAAGTGATGGATTGCTACCAAAATAGTTGGTTATGACGTTGTTTAGACTTGTTTGGGAAACAAGTGATTTTGGAATTTTCAAAGGAAATTTGTTTGGTAAAACCTGATTGTTTTGGAATTTGGTATTTGATTTGAATATCAAAAGAGAAATGTGTTGATTTTTATTTCAAATTGGTTTTGAAATAAATCCGGGTAAGTTGAATTCTGGGAATTCTATTTTAAAATAAAAATGTGGAAGTTGAAATGAATCAACTATATAACTTAAGTGGGGAAAGGAAGAGTGGAAATTTTAATCTTGAAATTAAAATTTAATTTGAATAAATGAAGGTGAATGGAATATATCTGGATTTAACTTATGATAAGTTAAATAAAATTGGGATTAAAGGGAAGTTGATATAAAGGTGAAATGTAAATGCTTATGATTGTGCAAATGAATTCATATTCTTAAGTTATTAAGTGTTAAAATTTGACATTGTGATTATTAAAATGTGGATTGGTTTGAAATGAGCAATATAAACTTACAAGTAAATAAGTTGGAGAACTTGAGAATGGAAGATTTGATTTTAACTCAAGTAAAATGGAATTATAATCACAAATAAAAATGGTTAAGTGGAATGGTGAATTCAAACTTAATCCTAAATGGAATGTAAAGTAAGATAAGGTAAAGTGAGATATAAAAGATGTGAATGAACTTAAAATAAGAGTTTTAAATTTATTTATGGAGGAATAAATTGGACTGACGTGAAATTCAAAAGTCAGACACATTATAAACAATATTGAATGTAATTCAATTCTAATTTAAGTGGTAATAGAAGTGGAATGAATTTAATTTGGCTAAATAAAACTTAGTAAACTTGGAATAAATTTGGATAAGAATCAAATTTAATGGAAATTTAATTTAGTTGAAGTGATGTTGAATGGAGTAAATGCTTACTCAATTAAGTCTAAAATGATTGTTGGGCAATGAGTTTTGTGTAAGCTGAATTAAATGAAATTGTATTGGCATGGATGAAATTTTGATAGTTTGGTCAAAATTTGAAAGGTTAATAAAATCCAGTTTTGGGATGGGATTTAAGTTGGTAATAAGTGTTGGAAGTGAGGATGAATAATGAAATTAACTTATAATAAGGATGGTTTGAATTGTAAATAAAATTCAAATGAGAGAAATAATTTAAAGGGTCTCTTTGTTAATAAAATAAATTTGTACATGGATTGGATAAATAAACAAAGAGCACTAAAGTTGTAAAGGAATTGAAATTTGATTTGAATGAAAATCAAATGAAAATAAAATAAAATTAAATAGATAATGGTAATATTGTGAAACTACTTAAGCAAATTGAAAGAAACAAATGATTGTGGATGAGCTTTATTAAGAAATTTGAATAGAATTTGTTGGATAATAAAATTGAATTGAAAGTGAAATGATATTCATTGATTATTTTGGTAAATTAAGAATGTATGAGTTGAATATAAACCAGGATCGAATGATATTAATATAAACTTGAATTTGGTTAATGGAAATAAAGATGTAAGGAAAATGTAATTTTACAATTACATTGGAAAGAGAAAATATTGGGTTTGTGAACCTTGTAATGGAATAAAATTGATATGAAACCAAGATGGAAATAATTTTAAATGGTTATAAGCTTAAGTGGCAATTATTTTTGCTTGAATCACATGGAATTCACATGTATTCGGAATTAAGTTGTTTAACAAGCAATTGAAATTTATTTTTGAATAAATTGATATGGATTGGAATCTAATTCAAAAGTTTGTATATAAATGCAAGTAAATTGATTTAAAGAGAGAATGGAATTAGTTTTGAATCAATCAGAATGGGTTGCATATTAATAAGTAATGTTTGCATATGAATGGAAATGGATCGTAATTGAAATGCAAATGTTTCAAGTTTAAAATGAAATTTGATTGTAAATCAAATTTGGAATGTAAGTAAAATTAAAAGGTAAGAAAGGCATATGTAATCATATTGAAGTGGAAATGAATTGGTTGAGATAAATATGGAATGTATATAATGAACTTGAATGTAAAACATTCAAGCGCAGTAAAATGAAGTTGGACTTGAATAAGACATTAAAAGATAATTGAAATCTTTAAAGTGTAAATAAAATATGGTAACATTGTTAAACTATGAAGTTTGAGTTTGTAAAGAGGATTTGAAATGTTGTCGAAATTTGTGAAATTGTTATAAAGATGGTTAACATCGTTAATAATGAAGATGCTTGGTTTGGTTATGAAATGGATATGTTTGGCTTGCATTTATATTGGAAATGTTATGAAAATGCTCATATCTTTGAAAACTGATGAGTTTGTTAAGTAAGTACAGGTGCGGGAGGCGTTCGAGAGAGTTGAAGCGCGTATATGTGAGATATTAGCCGCTTGCTTTTAAAATTTTGCTAAAAGGTACGCCTACGCAAATATAATTGGGAAAATGATATATATATTGTTATATATTGTGATATATTTTGGTTTCCGGCCGTGTGAGCCGATGTATATATATTTGTGTATCCTGCGATATCGCAGAAGCTCCTCCGTGCAAAGGAGACTCCGCCAAAATTTTCCAAAAATTTTGGGAGTTAGAAATTTTTTGGGGTTTTGGGAAAAATTTATTAATATGGAAAGTTATTTGAAATAAGTTGAAATTCAAAAGCTTTTGAATGTGAATAAAGCAAATGGGTTTGGAATTGAGTTAAAGTATTTTGGAAAGTGAATATAGCCTTTAACTAAGCTAATTGAATAAGTAAATGAGTTGGAAAGTATATTTCTACCTTAGCAAATTTCGGGGACGAAATTTTTATAAGGGGGGAGGAATGTAACATCCCGTATTTTTAAGCTATTGAATTTGAACATTTAATTCGTTTTAAATGTTAATGTGGATTCTTAATGGATTTTGAAATGAATGGATTTGGGTTCAATCAATGAAAATGAGCTATAATTTTAATTTATAACAATTCTGATTGAATTTGATTAATGAAAAAATTAATAATTAAATATTCGGGATTAGGATAAAAAGGTGAATCTGGGTGTAAATAGCTGTAAAATGATATTTAAATGTATTTTAGGTTCGATTGGTTATAAGTAATATTATTGGAATTTTAGATGAATTTTGAAGTTGATAAATTAATATTTGGGATTTTATATTAATTTAAAAATGAATTTAATATTATTAAAATGCAATTTAATCAGATTTTGGTTCGGATTGTACCAGAATGATTTTTAATGTGTTTATAAATTTTATATGATTTATTGTTAAGTTAATAAAAATTTAAAAGCGAAATTTTACGCGTTTTCGTCAATTTTGGCAAATCGCCTGATTTAATAGATGAGTAATATAGCCTTCCGGAGCACAGTCTCAGAATTCGACGAAACCAGTTCCATTGGATCCGTAATAGTTAGTTATTATCGGATTTCAATTTTCGTAGCGATCGGAGTTGTTGTTTGACCGTGGTAGCTCGAAACGCCTAGAAATCGATTTAACCGATTTAATTTTAAATTGATCGTTTAATCCCATATCTCGCGCATACGATCAAATCAGCTTACGAAACCTCTTCCATTGTGTCCGGAACGCAGAAAAACCCCAGGATAGCCTGTCGGAATGTGAGATTTGGAGGTCGTTTGCATAAGTGGTAAAATATTTGGACAACGATATTTAAATAATATTAATTTATATTATATATGTTTAAAAATCTCTAAACCCTAGTTACAATTGCCAGCCGCCGTTCCTTCCTTTAATGGCCGAAAATCCATCAACCTTTCCCTTTAATTTCCGATCAATCCACAAGTTAATTTCAAAAACTTTTAACTACAAAGTTGAAGTGCTCATCGAGATCTATACATCCGTACGGTGGGTTGAAGTAAGGATCGTCGAATTGGTCAGAAAGCGGCGAGGAAGAGCATCACTTCGTGCTCAAATAGCGTGCTCGTCGTAGCCTTTGGGTGCGCCGCACCTGGGTCGAGCAAGGAGGCGGGATAGGCGAGTCGTTTGGGGGCCGCTGATCGTCAGCTCGTCGAGGATGGTGATGGCGAGTTCGAGCCCTAGCTCACGTTGATGGGTTCAAGCTTTTCTCTGTTGCGTGTGAACGAAGGAGAAGTAGGCGGGCCGTATGTTTTGGTATCTTATTTAAAAAAAAAAAAGAATTGATTTTAAAATCGTTATCAAAACTTTGTATTATCATAACGAGTTCATACGTGCTCAGATTCGGACGATTTTGGATGCGTTGGAATTGCAGAGAGATGCTCTACGCGATGGTGCAAATCCGGAGTCATTCCGGGCAAGTAAAAATTTAAGTTAAATCGGACACCGTCCGGTTTAATTTAAATTTCGAATGCTCGCCGAAACTCAAAGCGAGTTTTTCTCACTCACATCTGGATGCTAGGCATTTTAAATAGTTAATATTTAAATATCTGTGTGATTGGTTGATTATAGCTGTTGTTATCAGTCTGGATTGATATTTATATATGTGATGTGCTAATATTTGTGGATGCAGGGAAAAACAGGTTGGAGGGATCCAACTGGATTCCTCGCAATGTAGCAATTTTTTTATAATTGATGGTGATGCCTGTTTATGTATTGTGATTGATAAATCTGACATTTAATTGTGAATGTGATATTGTTGGATAAATTGTAAATCCAGAATTTAATTAAATGAGTAAATTGGGATTTAAGGGTAATCAAAGAAATTGATAAATAAGAATTTAAAAGAATTTAAAATTGAATTCTGTTTTTGGAATGGAGAATGTAAATTGGTAAAAATTGGGATTTTAAATATTGTGGAAAATTTATCAATCGTTAAATGTGAAATATGAGTTTTCTGGAAATGAATTCTATGAAATTATAAATTGAGTAAAATAACAGCGGTTTATTTTAATGATGAATAGTGATATCCGGAAAAGTAAAATATGTTAAAATGAAGCTTCCGAATTTAAATGTAAAATTTTAAGTGTTAATAGAATATTTTAAAATACCGTTTTCTTCATTGGTATTTTATTTAAGTAAATTGGGAATCTGGCTTTCATTGAAGAATTCACCAAAATGTTTTATTAAAAATGTTTTAAACTATATTGTTAAAGATGAATTTCCAGAATGGGAAATTGAGTTTGAAATTCGGATGAAGTTATAGATAAGTATGGAATTGGGAAATTATGTTGTAAACATAAATTGAATTTGAAATAAATCGTTTGGATTTATATAAAGGATACTTTGGAATGTTGAACGGAATAGTGTTTCTCTGGGAAAACCAAGTTAAAGTTTTAAAGGTTTTTATTTAATTAAAAGTTAAAGTTTTAAAATTGTTTAAAGAGTATTTTAAGAAAAGTATTACTTTGAAAGGAGAAATTTCAAGTTTGTTTTAAAGTTATATGGTTAAGTTATTGGTAAAGGCTAGTATTCTTCTTTTAAACTCCATTTTTAAAATTTAGTAAACTAAACCTTTATTTAAATCGAATTTATATCTTATTAAATAATAGTATTTAAAATAGTTTTGAAATTTATATTTTGGGTAAATAGATAGAAGGAAGTTACATATTTTAAGTATATTTCAGTATAAAGTATTTTAATTGTTTTTAAATGCAAAAAGGTTTTATACTTGGTTTTTTTCCAAATGGGAATAAGGGTAAAATGGTTTACCGTGTTAAGGAAGAAATTTGGGAATTCGTTCCAAAAAGAGTTTTGAAATGTGAAATATATCTTTTAAAGATATTAAAGGGAAAGAATAAATAATGTGTGATATTATTTATTGTGTGATGGATGCTTATGGATGCTTGTGAATGTGAATTGATAGTTAAATCACCGACTATCAATATTGGCCAAATACGCTGATCGTATCGAAGAGACCGGGATCGGGTTTCCGTATACCGGGATTCTAGGTCTGGAGACTCGAAAACCACTTCGATTCGGTTTGTACGTTTCGCGAAAACGACTTCGGAGTCGAAGATGGAGCAGTGAAGTGCAAGGGCTAGTCGCTACTAATCCTGAGGATATTTCCAAAATGGATGTAGTAGGAATAGTGCCTTCGGTTCCGTTCGGACCCGGGACGGACTTGTATGGACGAATGCTTCGTGACATCGTCAGGTGGACGATGGGCATTCAAAGGGATATGTTCTTTAAAGGTAACGCTTAGCCTCAAGCCTCATCAACCGGGAATGACTGAAAATCAGGGGTTATGCAGCAAGGCTTCGTGGGTAGCCCCCACTTGAGAGTAAGGTCATCCCTGTCTAGATGTCCTTTTATTTTTCGGCTTAGTGGTGCGGTTGCTGATCCCAACCGTGGGGTGATTTTACTTGGAATTATCCAGTAAGGGATGATTCCGGTCTTGTGTTGCAGGGGAGCGGGCGTACTCCTCGGTACTGTGATCTAGGCCACGTACTGTGACAGGTGGTACCCCAGTGCCTAGTCATTCGTTGGAAATCCATTCTCCCTACGAGCCTGTACGGTTTTGATTGTGCCCAACTATTGTTGAAATGTGAGATGCAAGCATTTCAGCTAGATTCTATTTTACTTTCTATAGACACTATTATAATATCAGAGGATTTTTATAAAAAGTGTTTTAGCTATCGTAAGGTAAAAACCCGACATGTTTATTTGTGGCGTGGTCTTACGAGATGCTTTTGTTTTCAAAGGATTTTGGAAACTTTAATAATCAGTTTGGATGTATTTATGATGCGCTGGTATTCCAGACTGACTCGGGTGTTATTTTATTATAATGCTCGGGTCAGACCGAGTATTTACAGGATAGGTATCTATGGAGCTCAGGAGAGGAGCTGGAGTCCGAGACGTATTTCTCGTACTTGTATTATTCCGCTGCTGTGATTGTTGAGATTGTTTGTCTAGTTATGATTGGTTGTATTGATATACTCTGATGATAATGTATTGTATATAAACAGATATAGTTTTCATTTGTGTAAAGTTCTGTTCTATATATTATATTTTATTCCGCTGCGACTGTGAGGTTTTGATGTTGTTTAGTTCATTCTTCTTCTTCTTCTACCTTCTTTCTTTCCTACAATCTGTCTTTTCCGGCGTTCGATCGTCGGCATATTATACCGTTGAGTATTTTGTGTCGATTTTCGAGGGTCGAGAAGGGCGGGTCGTCACAGTTTTCGAGGCACGAAGGTGGACGCTTCAGGGATGAAGGCGGAGGTGGCGTGGGTGGCTCTTAGGTGGCCTCGGTCTGGGTAGCCAGGGAATGAGGTGGTGGCGAGTTCGGTTAGGGGAGGGCTGGGTTTGGGAAGAAAGTGAGCGGCTTTCGGTGAGAGGGGCGTACAAGGCGGAGGGTCGGCGACAGATGGTGCTCGGTTATCTAAGGGGATGGCGACCGCTTGGTATCGAGGGGAAGGCGGATCTGCGGTGTTTGGCGAATGGCCGGGAAGTCAAAGTGGAGGTGGGTTTGCTTGGGTAGGTGGCGGATGTCGGAGATGGTTTGGAGGGCGAGTGATAGGCCGCGGAGGTGATAGTAGGCTGATGTTTGAGTGGGGTGATAGGTCGGGTTACAAAAGGGATGGAGGAGGAAATATTTCAACAGAAAAAAGAAAAAAAAATGAGCAAAAGAAAGAAGGAGGAGAGATGGGAAAAAGTGAAATGTACTCTGCAGAATGAACAGCCAGAAACACGGAAAGGCAATACAAAGCAAGAGGTAAGGCAACGGTTCATGACCCTAGATTCAGCTAAGAATTTTAAAAGCAATAAATTTTTGCTTTGGACAGCACGTTTGAGTTTTTGAAACCGAGGAAAATATTGGAACCAGTGTGAATTTGGAAGGACAAAAGCTGAATTCAGAAAGTATCGGGACCATGGAAAAATGTGACCATTCACTATCTCACGTCTGAACACTTGAAGGGACGTAGAACAATAAAGAGCTCAAACTGGATACCGGTGCAACTAACCGTTTTGCGGGTTTCGTTGTGCACCGAATGTCGAAACACTCAAATGAATATACTGCGGAGATCAGCACGATGGGACGATCAAAATGGTATATAAATATCAGTGGTATGATTGAATTATAAAAATTCGAATTTTCTAATAGCGGAAAATGTAAGAAAAACACTGAAAAATAAGATCGACGGAGCCAAAGATGTCCGAATTTGGAAAAACGACAAACTGACATCTTGCTCAGAAGATGGTTTAGAATTTTTCTATGTAAAAATATTTAGGTTTTGGAAACATTTTATTTTCATCGCTTTTTAACTGATTAAATTGAAGTAAATTTATGCGCGAAATAAACTTTCATATTTTCGGACGAAAATTTACCAGTTGCTATGTTTAACTAAACGCATTCCAAATATCAAATTTATATTTCAAAATTTTATCGCTTAAATTTCGCAAAATTTCAATTAATAACGTTATTAAAACTAGTTAAATTTATGGGTCGTTACACCTTCCACGTCGTGCTTTAGCGCCACTCGAACGACCAACCCTTGCTCCACCATCGCCGAGAATGTCGTGAAACTCGGCTATCTCCATAGCCCGCAAATCGAGAATGAACGGCGGCCCTTTGGACCGTGATTCTGACCACCACGACGAGTTACGTGCTACTCCACCGTATGGATGCGAAGATCTCCTAGAGTCTGACATCTTTGTAGTTGAAAGCTTTTCCTAATTGTTGATGGATTAAGGTAGATTAAAGGAAGAAGAATGGAACAATTTCAGCCATTAATGAGTTAGGGCTGGCTGTGAACGATATTGGCTAGGGTTTTGCAAATAGAAGATAATGGGTCCTTATATAGAAAATTCTACGAAACACTATTCATCCAAAATTTTCCGAACTCCAAATGAAGCGTGCCGGCTGACGTTTCTAAGGTTTTACCCGCGTTCCGAACACAATGAAACGTGTTTCGGGAGCTAATTCGATCATATGTGCGAGTTACGGAAATAAACGATCAAATTTAAATCAAATCGATTTAAAACGATTTCGATGCGTTTTAACTTGCCCTGGACAAACGACAACTCCGATTGACACGAAATTTTAAATCTTACAATAATTCAATATTACGGATCCGATGAAACTGGTTTCGTCGAAATCCGAGACTATTTGAAAAATGACTATTTTCACTAGTCAATTAAATATTAAAATATTCAATTTTTGCAATTTAACTTTTAATTCCATTTTAAAAGTTCACAAACATCATTCTAACTCCAATATGATTTAATATAACTTTATAAATCATTTTTATACACATTTGATCCAATTTCCAATTATTTACGCAATTTCAAATATTAAATTATCGATTTAATTATCTAATTAAATCAAGATATTCGAAATTAAATTCATTCAGCTTATAAATCTTACTTATTAATATTTAAAATCAATTAAATATCTGAATTTCAAATGACAGAAATTCTGGGTCGTTACAAACTCCCCCCCTTAAAAGAATTTCGTCCTCGAAATTGCAAAGTAAGAAAAATGCCCCAATTTCATTAACTTTTCAAACAATTCGTTCAAATTAGATTTCAAAATCACTTAAGTGTACAACTTCCCCCAAATCCAATAGTTAAACTCTTTCAAAAACTTTACTAAGTTTTTCAAATCTATACTTAGTTATACTTCTCAAAATAAACTATATCGTTTAACTTTTAACTCCAAATCCAAAATTTAGTTTTCACAAATTTTCCAAATTTTCCCGAAAATTTTCTAACGCCTTAAATTTTCAAAAAAATTCGCCATAGCCTCCTTTGTGCGGTTCGATCGTAGTAGGATCACAATAGACATAAATATATATACATCGACCCACACGGTCGGAAAAGCAGAAAAACAGTTCATATTTCCTATTTTTATTGCGTAGGCGTACCTTTTAGCATTTTTTAAGCAAAGCAGTTATTTATTTAGCATTTTAGCGCAACCCAATCAGCTGAACGGCAGCCATGGCACCTGTACTTACTTAATTTAAACACGTAAGTGACATATATACGAAGTTATTAACATTTTACTCTTTTAAACAACTACAACACATGCATATTAAAAGAAATGCATACTAAACAAGGTTTATAAGCAACTTATATAATTTCAACATCACTTGTAATTGTTTACAACCACTTCACATACAACAACATTCAATTATTCATTTCCAATTAGTTTACATTCACTAATTTAAATTCAAGTTGGTTCACTTTCAATTTGGATTCAATTACATAGCTTTCATACGTTAGCTTTCCATTTGATTAATTCAATTACATATGAATTTCTATACAATCAACTAACAATCATCTAACAACCAAATCATAATCAACACAACCAAATTATTAAATTTACATTCAATTTGATTCAACACTTTCAATTAGCTTTAATGAATTAACACTTACATTCATTATTCCATATTAATTCATTTACATTCGATTGATTAATATTCAATCCATTCATTAATTCAATTGCTAATTCACTTTACAAATAAGGTTGAATTTCATTTTATAACTCAAGTTCACATTCATCACTTCATTATTTTACTTCGACACCAAAATCAACTTTATTTAACATCCCTTAAGTTATATTCCAATTAAACATCATTTGTTTAACTTAACTTAAATTTCCACTTATAAATCCAATTCAATTTATTTAACTTTCCTTTAGTTAAATTCACATCATATATTTACTATGCTAACTCAAATTCTTTAACTTTACCAAAGCTAAAATCTTTATTTCATATTATAAGTCTAAAACTCGTTTCACTTATATTCATCGATTACAATTTGGATTTTTAATTTAAATTTTGTTTATCACAACAAAACTTCAATTTCCAATTTACTATGGTAGCAAATCCATCACACAGAAACTCGAAAATGATACTGATGATGCTGCAGTCATCACCCTTATTATTTCCCAGCAACAGTAGTGAATCCAGTGCTTAAATTCTTTTCAAAATTTCCTTTTATTTTATAAATCACATTTATAAATCTTTTTCTCATATAATTCCACTATTTTACTTTTACTTATACAAGATTATTTCACAATTGTAAATCATATTAATTATAATTCCATACTTAATAATTCATTTGCTTATATACTTCATTCTTTTACAATTGTTGTTTTTATTTAGATTATTCAAACAATTCTTAATAACTCATATATATTCTTACATTTTCAATAACAAAACAATTCAATTTTATATATACTTTAATAATTCTGAAAGAATTATTTCCTTTATTTCATTTACCCAATTTAAAATGATACTATGTCAGTTTATCTCATTTAGGAGTTTAGAAACCCCTATCGATTACAGTTAGCTAGACTGCACCGACCAGAATATATAAACAATCAACCGATAAGTCAACACAATACAAAACAATTTCATATTCACTAACAAATACGCACTCATATCTATTATTACACTCATACTCATTCTAGAGTACTACTGACTCTATCTCTAATGAGTAATTCCCAATGGAGCCAAGGTTATCATTTAACCATATGCTCTGATACCACATGTAACGTTCCGACTTTTCGACGCTCAAAAGTCGACATTAATACGTCCACTGTATCAAATGCCGCGCAATCGAATGTTGGAAAACCAAACCATTAGGGTTAAAAAGAAGAGGTAGAAGAAGACAGAAGAAAAGAAAGAACAGAAAAATAGAAACATAAACAATATCATAATCTCACATTCGCAGCGGAACAATATACAATAGATAATCATTAGTCTTTTAAACAAAGAACTATATCAGTTTATACATACATCATCAGAGTCAATATAAAATTCAATACAACAATGGAAAGTTATATAAACTTGTCCTCATACAGAATACACAGCGGAATAATAATATCATATACAAGTGATACGTCTCGCCATCCAGCTCGCCACTGAGCTCCACAGCATCTCCTGAATATCCAGAATGACCAGATAACCTGACTCTAGACTGCCCGTGTGGAAATTGGTGGGCAACCAGAGTTTAGGAAAGAAACAATAAACTTCAGGTAAGTCATGGTGACTGGTGTGAGAACTAAAACAGTTATTTCCATAAGAGAATACAACAAAGGAAGTAAAAGACATTCGCAATGCTTTTGGAAAATGAGACTACCATAAGACCTCCCGCCACACACATAATGCAAACGCAGAATTGGAGGAGATTTCTTCTTATGATAGTCAAACATGCTTACTACGCAAAACAAATCATTCGATATTATTACTAGTGCATAGTGGAAAACATTTCGAAAGTATAATATTAATCTTAGCCAACATACAACCATTATTGTATGCCTACTATAGCTACTATGTTCAATAGCAGGTTACCGCCACATTCCATAATAGGTTATACAACTAAAACCGTACAAGATTCGTATTGTTTCTTTGGATTTCCAACAAATGGTCAGGCTAAGGAACTTCCTTACACCGAAATGGAAACGCCTTTGGAAAGACGCCCCGAGAGTCAACCTGCTCTCTACAAACACAAGGCCGACGCTACCTCACGCTGTATAGTTGTAACTAGGTAACCAACACACTGACACTACCTCACGCTGTACAGCTGTAACTAGGTAACTAACACACAAATATGCCATCTCCGGTCGTTATCGACCTTTATCCGAGGATCCTCAACCACAAAGCAACAACCACAAAGTATAATAAATTTGCAGCATCAACATAGGTAAAATATATGGGCTCCATACCATGATATCACCTTTTATCCAGAAGGAAATGACATACCCTAGGGGCGCGACCCCTAACAACCTTGCCGCAACATTCCTGTTTCGATCATTACCGGGTTGTGAGGCTCGACGAAGTCTCATCCACAAAGTTACGCTTTTTCACAAAGCCACGCTTTTTCACAAAGCCACGCTTTGATCAACAAATGATCAACAACACTTCGTATGCCACATTACCAAATTGGGAATGTATCATAAGTAACCATCAACTACATAACCTCTGAGCTCGTACGTCTCAGAGAAGGGTGTTAAGCTAAGAGAATAAATTCTCCACCACCAACAGAAATGTATTTGATAGAAACCAGCTTTACATCTCAAAGTGTAATGTCAGACATACAACCATACAAGTCTGTTCCGGGTTCGAACAGAACCGAAGGAACTTTCGAAGAAGCCCTTGCAATCCGGGTATTCTTAATCCCGATCGGACTTCCCATCATAAGAAGAGTGATATAAATCTCTATACCGGAGCAACTTTGTGCAGATACATTCGACAGGTTGTCCTTTCATTTTCGAAAATACCCGGTCTTCAACACCGGTCTTCAATACGATCCATATCGTCGTATCACTAATTCGGAATGGGTTATATGACACAAAGGTCTTTTCCTGGCTAACCCGAATAGTGAGCACAATATTTAAAACATATGGATATAGAGATTTCAATTAAGTCACAACTTATTACCCAAATCCTTTCCTTTAAATGGTTTAAACAAATTACCATTTTAAATCTTTAAACAAAAAGATTTACTTCACAAAGTTTACCTAGTTTCACAAAGATTCATTCACAGATTTCCAAATCAATTTCCATTTCAATTGGATTAACCCATTAAATCTTTAAATTAAGATTTAATTTATAGCTTTCAAAACTATTCACAATTCAAGTCTTTTATAATATAAAAGATACACCTTTTAAAATCTTCTTTGATTTCAAAATAAAGCTTAATCATCTTCACAAAGGTTAATTCATAGTTTTTTCCAAACTATTCACAATTTCATTTCAACTTGAAATGTTTCGATACAAATTGGAAATCTTTTCACTTTATGAAAGTTATTATTATATGAAAACAAATAGTTTTCGTTTTGGGAAAAACTGGTTATAATTACACAGTTTAGAGCCATCCAAGTACAAAACATGAATATAAATTTAAATTTCCAAAACCATATTTTTAAATGGTTATAAACCCATATAAACACCTTTTATACTTGTAAAATCTTTTAAACCAAAATTCCCAAATCATCGAATTCAATTTTAAGTATTGAATTCAAAATTTAAATCAAATGATTTAAATTCCAATTTTTATTAAGTTGTTCAAAATAACTTTTATTTCTGAAACTCATTTTCGAAAACTTTCAATTCCAATTCCAAAACTATTTTGGATTCAAAAATTCAGTTTTTCCAAAATTGATAAAAATCTGTGACTTAATCGATTTCCACGTGAAATCCACCTTTGTGTGTGTATTGTGTAGTCCACGGGTTTAACACAATAGTGCAACAACATTCAACCATCAAAGATCAAATATAACAATATAATTGATAAGTGGTATAACTATAACGCTTATCTTTCATTCACAGATCACAGATATATATATATATATATCACAGATAAAAAAATTACAGAACACACACAAATCAGGATATATCACAAAGCATCACATATCCTTATAAATTTCTAATGAATTTACAAAGTCATTTCCTTTTTAGATAAATTTCTTTATCTCTTCAAATCTATTTAAAAATCCAATTTTAAATAAATTCTTCAACTTATAAATAATATTTTCGAAATCCATTTATTAAGGCTTTTTCCAAAAATTTGGAATTTAATTCAATATAGTCCAAAAATAAACTTTTATCTTTTTAAAACTCCTTTTAAATTTATCCAATTCTCAAAAATAAATTTTTCGATAAATTTTCAACTTGAATTTCAAAAATCCAATTTTATTTATTTCTGGTATCCAACGATACCAAAAATATATTCGGCTAAATTATAGCCTTCAACAATTCCAATTCACAAATATAATCACACGGCGATTATAAATAAATCAACACACAACATTGAAATAAATTCAAATGTTTGAGGAATCCAGTTGGATCCCTCCAACCTGTTTCCCTGCATCCATAGATGTTAGCACAATACCAATTCCACTTCGAAGTGGAATATCGCGGTATATGGGATTTATAAAATACTATCCGCTATTATGCGGCGCAATAGGGTCTCATCCGCTATATAATGCGGGAAATCAACTCCAAATACATATATAATACCAATTCCACTTTACGGTGGAATTATCGCGGTATATGTTTTTAATAAATAACCTCCGCTTAATATACGGCGTATAGGGTCTATTTCAGCACAATAGATAACAATCATCATTCAATCACACAATCAAGAAATTTTAAATCTATCTATTTAAAATTTAAATCGAACACAATTCGATTGAGTGAGGAGTTCTTACCTTGAGTTTCCGATACAGTTGCAGTATTTTTATTTCGAATAAAATTAAACGACCGTTTAATTTTACCCAAATTTTCACTGTCTCCAATCAATTCCAAACCAGCTCCATTGCGTAGTGCTCGACAAATGAACCCGACGCAATTCGTTTCATCAAAATCCAACCTCGTATGACAAAGTTATCAATTTTTAAAGTTCGTACGAATTATAATATATATACAAATCAATTTCTATTTTATTTTTTTCAAACCCTACATCTTGGCCATATACTTTGCTTGATGAAATCGTTGCCGTATACTTCTCCTTCTCCTCTACCAGGTTTCAAATGCAAGAAACCCATATCGGCCGCCGATTTGCTTGAATTATCACGCCTTCCACGTCGTGCTTTAGCGTGATCGAGTACCACCACTCGAACGACCAACCCTTACTCCACCATCGCCGAGAATGTCGTGAAGCTTGGCTGTCTCCATAGCCCGCAAATCGAGAACGAACGGCGACCCTTTTGACCGCGATTCAGGCCACCACGACGAGTTACGTGCTACTCCACCGTATGGATGCGAAGATCTCCTCGAGCCTGACATCTTTGTAGTTGAAAGCTTTTCCTAGTTGTTGATGGATTAAGGGATATTAAAGGAAGAAGAATGGAACAATTTCGGCCATTAATGAGTTAGGGCCGGCTGTGAACGATATTGGCTAGGGTTTTGCAAATAGAAGATAATGGGTCCTTATATAGAAAATTCTACGAAACACTATTCATCCAAAATTTTCCGAACTCCAAATGAAGCGTGCCGGCTGACGTTTCTAAGGTTTTACCCGTGTTCCGAACACAATGGAACGTGTTTCGGGAGCTAATTCGATCATATGTGAGAGTTACGGAAATAAACGATCAAATTTAAATCAAGATATTCGAAATTAAATTCATTCAGCTTACAAATCTTACTTATTAATATTTAAAATCAATTAAATATCTGAATTTCAAATGACAGAAATTCTGGGTCGTTACATAACTCATTAGAGATAGGGTTAGTAACACCCTAGAATGAGTTGAGAGTATTATATATGAGCGCGTATTTGTTAATTTTATAAAAATGGCTTTGTTTTAAAAGGTTGGTAAATGAAATAAATTTACCTAGGTTTATATTTTATATAAAAAGAAATATTTTAATATAGTTGGAAATAAATGATTGTTTGGAATATAGATTAGTAAAATATGAACATCTTGTGATTAGAATTGCACGATTTGACTATAAGATGTTCCATAAAAAGAGTTAAGGAATTATTGGAATCAAGATTAGTAAATATAAATGTATTCATTTTGTGCTTAGAATTTCACAAACTTACAGAAGAGTATTTTAATGAAAAGATTAAAAGTTGATAAGTTAGAGAAAAAAGTCTTTAAAAAGGAAAATTTGGAATAATATGGTTAGTAGGTTGATTATGGGATGAAAATGTTTAAATAACAAATACCATGTGAATTAAGGTTCATAATTTGATTGTAAGGTATTTGATGGATTTAAGGTTAAGAAATTTGATTGGTAAAAGGGATAGGTAAATAAAATTCTAAATTAAGTAGATAATCATGGAATTAGTAAGGAAGAATGTACACTTAGTAAAGTTGTCTTATCGATATATGGATAAGATAAATAATGTCAGCTAAATTAAGACCTTAGGTAAATAAAACTAAGGATTAAGTCTTATAACTTATTAATTTGAGATAATAATAAAATTCCACATTTGTTAAAAACCCTAATTGAAGTAAAACAGTTTGAAGTTTGAGAATTTATACCCTTAGGATGTAAAGGTATATTATCCAAATATAGATTTAAAATTATGAACTATTTCTATACTTAAGCAATGATGCAAGATTAATTCAAAAATGGATTTAGTAGCAAGTAAATGGTTGTGGAATAAACTTGGATTAATAAAAAAAATAAAAATTAAAACTTAAAGTGGTAATAATATTTTGGGAGGACTAGGTGGTTAGTTATAATATATGCTTGTATGTTTTTTTAGGGATTTTAGGATGTGTTATCTATCTAATAGTTTTTATTATTATCGTAAGTGCATGGTACGCGCTAAGATATAGGGGATGGGAGACAAACTTATGTTGTTCTATATATGACCTCAAGTATGTGGTACATGCTCGGGTCGGGGGATGGGATATATAGGATGTATTTGTTTATGTTGATATAGTATCAATATGGTTGTTTTTCTTTACTTCATATGCATTTTCTCTGAAGTGATCTTTCTGATAAATCTAGATTTTATTTCGAGGACGAAATACTTTTAAGTAGGGGAGAATGTAACGACCCGTAATTTCGCTACTTCGAAAATGAGATATATTATTTATTTTAAATTTAAAAAGTTTTAGAACTCAAGTAAATATTTTATAAATAATGAATAAGTAAGGAGAAATTATTTATCTTATGATTAATAATGGAAAATAAAGAATTTGGATTTTTATCACAAATCAACAAAAGTTAAGTTTTGTTAAAAATGAATAAACGCTTAAATAAATAGTTCTAAATATTTATTTGAAAAGTCAAACTATATCGAAATCGCTTAATAAAAGTATAATATAGGTTTGAAAAATATATTTATAATCGTTTTACAAAAATATTCTAATTTTGTCACATTTTGTCAATGCAACGCCAAAATTCAATAAATTGATATTAACCCTAATGATATGGATTTTTAACCAAAATAGACTTGTTATAATTTATTAGATGTAGTAGGAAGTTCAATTTCTAAGTTGGTTTACATTAATGAGTAGTTAAACAAAAACGTTAAATTTTGACTGTAAAATATATCAACAAAAATACTGTTTTTGACAAAAACAAGTTGTTGTTAAGTTGTTGCAATATGATATATTTCCTAACTCATATATACACTTAACAAACTATGTAACATGTTCATTTACCATAATAAAGACAAAAGAATTCAAATTGGTTTAAATAAAGTTTACAAAACATGATTTGACTAATTTAAATTTAACTTTTACTTTATAAAACAACATCATTTCATACATCTCTTATCTCATTAATGAGATGGTATGTATATACATGGAAAACATGCAAAGTTATATGTTTTAATATTAGTAAACATGGAAATGGTGACACCTCTCTTTACTACTTACACATTTTTCCTTAACATCATTTCTACCATTAATGCATATGCTAATTTGTTAACATGTGTCATGTAGAATCAAATCAAAGAAAAGTGTTCTCTTTAAAATACAAAGTTTAAGAAAAAATGCAAAAGTAGAGAGGGTTAGTATGGTCATTTTCTAAGCAAGCTTCATGTGTAAATAACCATGCATTCTCACCAAATCTTCCAACTCATGCTCTCCATTTCTTTAAGTTCTTTCTCCATTTTTTCACTTCTCTTCCTCCTCCATTACTTTCTATTCCATAGTTCTTCCCTCCACCACCTTCCTCCACCCACACCCGAGCTAAACTCCACCACCCCAAGGTCGTACCCACCCTCCACACCCCTACCCGCCCTTAAAACCTACACACCCTCCTCCATAGGCCTCTACCCTATACCCGACACTACCCTACCCATACCCCCTCTTCAAGCTACACACCCTTTCATATAAAAAAAAGAAAAAGAAAAAAAAGAAAAGAGGGTCCGGCTTTCCAAAGGCGAGGAAAGAATTTAAAAAAAGAAGCAAAGACGCTAGTTCGTAGAAAAGTTTGACGGAGTGGAAATAAAGGTGAGAAATTCTCATCGCTTTAAAGATCGTATTTTTAATATTTCTATAACGATCACTTTTGACATAGGAAGTATACACCCATTTAATATGTTGATTTGTAAGTCGTGATATGGATAAGTAGGATTACTGTCATCTCTAAATAATGAATCACTGCCATGTCATCATGATTGTTCACATTTTATAAGTATCGTGGTTATATACCCATTATGGTATTGGTAATGAATGTTTGGATTTAAGTGATTATGTGATGTAAGTGATTGATTTGGATATTGTAGTGGTAATTATAATTAGTGATTATGTTCATTTCACCCAAATAATCACCTTTGTTAAATAAGACCAATTTTATTAATATGGTATGTGTTGGAATTATTAAGCCTCTTTTTTCGAATAGTGGAATTCAATTTGAAGTTGAAAATGAAATTCAAATTTAAATTGAAATATAATTGAATTGGAAATCGAAATCGAAATCGGATTTGAAATCGAATTTAAAATTGTAAGTGAAATTGATTTTGATATCGAAATTAAGATGAATAGTGAAATTGAAATTGAAAACAATTTTGAAGTTGGAATTGAAATAAAAAATTGAAATTGGAATTGATTTGAATTTAAGTTGAATTTTGAATTTGAATGGAATTTGATTTCAAAATATAATTGGATAGAAATTGAATTTGGAAAATTTAATAATAAAGTATTATGAATAAAATAATATTATAATATAAGATAAAGGGAAATTAATTTTAAATTATCCAAATAGTGGAAATATTGATTTGTAATGATTTGTAATGATTTTATAAGTAATTAAGTTAAATTTAAAGAAATTATTTCAAGTTTAGAAAAATATGTCAAAACTAGGCGTGTCGCACAACGGTGGTTTGCGATTTCGCGTCAGAATGGTTAAATGAATGTACAGAATGAAATATAGCTCGGATTTCTTTGAAACAAGAAATGTCCGGACTATTATATCCATAGTTTTTAAGTGAAGAAAGAAAATCAAGATTTCATCTTGTATATTTTGAAATATGTCCAAAACGAATTTTTAGAAAAATCGTGCTATTGTAGTTAAGTGACCAAAGTTAGAAATTGATATTTTTAAAATATGGAAAATTTTCTAAATATCTTTTAAAATGTTTTAAAAGTGATCTAAGTCGAAAAAGTGGAATTTTAAATAATAGAAAAGTCAATTTGGTCAATATAGCTTTAAAATACCATTTGCAACGCTTTTTGTAACGCCTTTGCAGCAGTTTTCTATAACTTTGAAAACAAGATTCTAAACTTGGCGGTTCTTTCCCAAATCATTTAGAATAGTTTTTAAATGAATAGTAAAGGAAATTTAAGATGATTTAATTAATAATTGAGTATGCGAAAACGACTAGTACATTTGTCCCACCTGTGAGAGCAAAAACGATATATCAAGGTGTGTAACCAAGGTTAGGGATGGAGGAACCAGTGCTCTGAACTTACCTGGCCATCGCTTTAATTTTTAGACGAGGGGTGGAATAGATCGAAGGGAAAGCCCAGATGCTTTAAAAAATGATCATATTAAGTTTTCTCATAATAAAAGAGAATTTATATTTTCCAGAAATTAAGTAAGTTAAGCATAGAAGATTTTGATTTATAAATTACAACTTGGATTGCATAGAAATGATCTTGTTATACTTGGTATTAAAGTACGAAGAGGGAACTCGTTCTATTCATGGAATTTAAAAGGTGATTTCACCGTTATTCCGCCCATAACACTTGTTGAAAACGGAAATTGATATTGAGGAAAATTTGAATGATTTCCAAGATCCTATTACTCAATAATGATTTTACCCTTGATGATCTGACTTTATGTTTACTTTGGGTTAGACATGTGTGGTTTATTGTCGACTGAAAGGGTATGGATTTTCGAGCCTTCATAATTTCTATACAATCCAAGTTGTATTAAATTTGAAAAAAATTAAATTTTTATACTTGCCTCAATTTTGACATTTCGACCTTATCTATCCCTCGCCCAGGAAAGAGGCCAGGTGAGCCAGGACACTGGTTGCTCCTGAACAACTCCTTAGTTTAAGCACCCCACATTCGGATCTCACGAATAGAAAAATCCAGTCTACTCATCGGCATTTAGAGCCAAGATGAAATCACTTAATTATAATAGCTATTCTTTAAATCATTTATTTAAACTCTTTAAAATAAATTATAAAACCTCCACATTATCTTTAGAATACTTAAGTCTAAAGCCAAATTTCAAAAGTTATTAAAAGTGCTGCAAAAAGTGCTGTGAATAGTGCTTTTAAGGTTTATTTGACCAAAACAACTTTTCTATCATTTAGAAATCAATTTTTGTAACTCAAATCCTTTTTTAAACATTTTAACATGTTTATAAAATTTATTCCATATTTTTAAAGAATTAAAATACAATTTAAAAGATTTGTCGCTTTGGTTTCCGAACTGCGAAACCATGACTATTTTGAAAACTTGATTTACTCATATTTCAAAATCTGCTAAACGAAATCTTGATCTTTTTATTTTGTTTGAAAACTATGATTATAAGAGTTCGGAAAATTCTTATTACAAAGAAATCCGATTTTGAATCCATCGCGTAAATGGATTTAAACTTTTACCACGCGAAATTGCTAACTACCGTTTCACGACGCGCCTATTTTAACTAAATTTCCATATTCTTTCCAAATTTTGTCTTAACGCTTTTAAATGTTTATAAAACATTTCTAATTAATTTTAAACCATTTTAAAGAGGTTTAACAATCTCATATACACCATTTCATTGATTAAAGGAAAGTGATTTCCTTTGTGATATTCGACGTGTATTAAACGTGAATCATTTCAACATCAAAATAAACATATAATCATATGATCAAACATAGTAAACAACCATAGCAATCATATCACATCATCATATTTATAAAATAAATTTGGAAGAGTTTCTCACCTTTATTGGTTTCAAACTTTATCAAAATTCGTTATAGGTTCTCTTCGATCGAATTAAAGCTTATAGAATCGAGCCTTGGACCTTTGGAAAACCATGGCCTTAGCTTGCAAGTGGATATTGGCTCGGCCTTGGGTGGTAGGAGGTTCTAAAATTCCACATGGTTATAACCGTTGGGAAGTTCTAAAATTCCACATGGTTATAACCGTTGGAAATGCCCAAAATTCCCAACGGTTATAACCGTTACAAAATATGTAAAAAATTGTAACGCACCTGCTACCAATGGTTATAACCGTTGGGAATTAGATTACCAACGGTTATAACCGTTACAAAATGACAGTTCTGGTGTTGTGTGAGAGAGGTGAAGTTTGCTTTTTATTTGTGAAAATATCTTAGATATTTTGTAATATATATATATATATAAGTGTATATGTATATTTGTATGTATATATATGTTCATGTATATATTAGGGTGTGCATGTGTATGTTATATATGTGCACAAGACATATAAATAAGGTTGCAACAACTTTGAACAACTTCCGTTCGTTAAACCGTTGAAAATATTAAAATCAATTCCCGGACACATTTTCACCTATTAATTAAATTACATATAAAAGTAAACAAAATTTGAAAACTAATTTCTTATCATTTTTAACCAATTAAAATGATCACATTTGATTTATAAAACCATATAAATTAATATTAAACAATTGTTCACAAAAAGTGCTATTATATCGATAAAGCGATATCAATTTTCCTTATATTTTCAAGTCAAATATATATCTTTATAAAACTATTATAAATGATTTATTATCACTTTATAACTAATTAAAATGAATTATTATCATTTAAAAACAATTATTTCAATAATTATAATAATTATTAAATCATTAAATCTCAATTTCAAATTCATAAATCAATTATTAAATATGATGTCATTATTGATGATGTCATAAATACATTTTATTTCCCAAAAATAAAATGAATAATTTTATTTCATATTCATGTTTAAACGGATAAATAAGTGCATGTATCCAGCTCCGTGCATGACTTCTAATAATTATAGAGATGTTTATTGATAAAACGTTTTTCGACCATTTTATCGATATTCCTTCAAAGTTTATATTCTCGTAAATACTTATTCAAAATAAGATTACCATCATTTTTGTTCAAAACATTATAATTTATGTTTTTTAAAAGCTTATATTTGAATATTTGAAAACAAATATAATTTATCAAATCGATAAATTTGCGGGTCGTTAACACTAGTATGTAACATATGTACACATTAACAAGAATTAATCATCTCTCTTTTATTAACAAAAGATTAATTAAGCTAAGTATTTAATTAATAAAAGAGAGAGGACTAAAGGACCCTTAAATCAAGGAGTGATTTAAGGCATGGATTAAGGAGAGTATGATTGTGTAAGGGTATGGTGTCCATGTTCTCATGCATAGAAGAAGAGGAGTTTTTGTAAACTTTTACCCTAAATTCCTAAGGCTATAAATAAGAGGGCAAGGCCTCTTCATTTCTACACCATTCCACTTTCGAAACCAAATGTCTTCACTCTTTTATCTTCTCCTCTTCATGTCTTCTTCCCCATGGTCGTGAGCATGGGAGGTGGTAGTGACCTAAGGCCGTGAGTGTTATGGAGTGGAAGGAGGCCTTAGGCCGTGTGCAAGTAAGGTAGAGGAGGAGATCGTCGTGCACTATGGTGGAGGAGGGGATGTTAGGGGTGGGCAAGGTGGAGGAGGAAGGTCATGGACGTGAATAAAGTAAGGAAGGAGAAGGTCTTGGCCATAGGCTAGGAGGAAGAGGAAGTGCTAGTAGGAGTGTTGGTTGATTGAATGTTGGTAGGAAGTGTTTGGTTTTAAATAAAAGTGAGTAATTCTCACTTTGTTTAAACTATAAACTTGTCAAAAGTTAAATCGAAAACTTGTTGAAATATTACTTGCTATTATTAATTATAATAGACACTAACTACTTAAAGTTATGACCCTTGATTATATGCTTTAAAAAGTATGTAATTTGCTAAAGCAGTTGCCTTATAAACCTTTAAGATGGTAGTTTAAAGTTAGTACATTTGAATGTTTAATATGGACATGTTGATTAGTAAATATGTTAATACATTTTGGTAGTAATATGGTTTGAATTTGGAATCATTATGTGTATAGAATAGACTAACATTAAATATTAAATTGAATACAGAATTGTCCATATAGCGATAGTCGTTATAAATGCACTTTGAAATCCCTTGACTTTAATTCGTGAAAAGTGATGATTTAAGAACATATTTCGATATAACTTGTTTTGGTGGATTTATACACTTCTATAAGTGTTTTGAAAAGAAAAGTATATGTTTTAAAAAGTTATAGAAAAATGTAAACCAAAGTTGTAAAAGTAAATAGTAGAAAGGTCGTTATATTGACATTTTTAAATACTTGTTTTTGAAAAATAACGTTTATTTTTGTGGAAAATTCCTTAGGTATGTCTTTGCCATTTTAACAAGTAAATAATATATTATTCTTATTGTAAAAGTTTTGAAGCTTAAATTATTTGATAGCTAATTGAACGAAGAGGCAAAAGTTATAGCGAAATAGTCGCTATATGAGCACTTCGGCAAAATACCTTGTTTTCGGAAATTTCCACAAAATAATTAAAAGATATTCTTTGGGATTTTTCTTCATGGTTTTCAAGTACCCAAAGTATACTAACTACTGTAAAAACAATGGTCCAAAAATCATCAGTTAAGGCATCGAAAATTAGGCGCAAAGTTGTAACAAAACAAGTTTAAAACATGTAACGGAACTTTAGACAGCATTTCTAGAAATGCTATTTTTGATATTAGAAACTATATTTAAAAATGATATTCAAGTTATGTATTTTTCTCTAATATTTTTTAAGGTTTTTTCCAAGCTTATAAAAGAGCGTTTTAAAATTGGTTTCAAGTTTAAATATATTTTGAACAATTAATTATGAATTTTTAAACAAAGTGGCTTTTAAAATAAAACATGTTTATTTTGGTTTTTCTATTTATTTCAAAATTCCTTATTTTTACATAATATGCTATATAAATAATTATCATATATTTTAAAGTAGTTTTGAAAGTGTTTTAACATATTAATAAGGATTTTAAAGGTGTTCCTATATACATATATGTTTTAAATATTCAATTAAGTATTTTATAAATTTAAAAGTTTGAGTTTTAACACATAAGTTAAAATAAATGGTTTTGTGGAATTACTTAAAATTTCATTGCCTTAATTAATAAGTGTGGATATGCTTTGATCTCCAAATAAGAGTTTTAGATATAATGATTAAATGTGGAGTGTTTTGGGTTGTGTAAACGGTGTTTTAGTAACATTTGTTTTTAACCCTTATTAATTATACTTAGGAATATAATAAGATATTTCAAATACTTTAAGGTTAAGTTGTGACAATTTTTTAAGCAACACTTCTCTTTAACCCATAAATACAATTGAATCTTTAAAAGCAAGTTTAAATAGAAACATTTTTCAAAGTATGAAATGCTTTGGGTTTGTTGTGACAATGTTTGAGTAACACTTGTCTTAAGCCCTTATAAATGTAATAAAAACTTTGAAAGGAAGTTTTAAAGATAATGATTAAATGTGGAGTATTTTGGGTTTGTAGCAAACAATGTTTTAGTAACATTTGTTTTTAAACTCTTGAATTATATTTTAAAGTGGAAAAATATTATAAATATAATTAGATCTTTAATAATGGAATTTTAAGATAATAACAAGTATTGAAATCTTTTATTAAAAGATAGAAAATGTTATATGCTTAATTTATAAAAAAGATAAGTGTTTTATAGTAACAATGTTTTAGTAACATTTGTTTTTAACCATTTTGATTATATTTTATAAGTAAGTAAACCTTGTTAAATGATTTGTGAATATACTTATACCATTGAGATAAGTATATGAATACTTTTTAAGTATTGAAAAGAGTATAAGTTATAGTAAATACAAGTATATATCTTTTATAAAGAGAAATTATACACAGATAAAAAAGTATATAAAGGAAGTTTTATTTAATAATGAAGTATTAATTTATAAAGTAAGTTTTGATTAATGAGAGAAGTTTTATTAGATAAACAGGTGTTTTACTAATAAAAAGGGTTTTTAATTAATAAAGGATAGATTATTTAGAAAGGGGGTTCGAAGTCATTTATGTTACCTGATCATGCTTTGGATGAATTGATAGTGCTTGTATGTTTACTTGCTTATGGACATCATACAGGAATTAGTTCCCCTATGTGATCATTCACATTATTGTTTAATAAGACAAAATTCATCGATTCAATCTTGGAGAGACGGGATCGGTAAGTGTTCTACCTATCAAAAACTACTTCAAGATTCAGATATGGGTTCTATGTTTTGGAAGTGAAATGATGGAGTCCATGTGTGGTTCTGAATTCTGTTCTGATAATGGAATTGATGTGGGATTCATTATTTTTTCGAGTATTGAAGGCTCGTGTGAAGATGTCAAACGTAGCCTTGACATCGAAAATATGACTAAAGACAGAGTAGAGTGCACAATCCAGGGGTTTTGCTAACCCAGAGTGGTACATCAACTCCATTATAGAGGATGCTTATTGATATGTTGGCCGAAAGGAGTTGATGATGCTTAGTTTCCATGTGGTTTGGGTTCGCTCGTTCGGGCGTGGGCCACTTGTATTTACCTTATGTATATTTTATATAGATTTATATTATGCTCGAAAGATTGTTCCTGATCCTTGTCATAGGAGATCCGCTTTAGTTTTTAAACTGGAGGCGTCTCCGTTGAAAATCCATTTATACGAATGTGCCTTAGCGGTGTTGTTTGTATACCTACATATGCTGTTAAATGTAACCAATGTAACCATTTCAGTTATGTTATATATTTATATTAAACACCCTAGACGTTATTATAATATACTGGAGTTTCTAATAGAAATGGTTTGGTTATCGTAAGGTAAAAACTCATCCATGTTTATTTGCGCCGCGATATTACTTGATACCTTTATTTTGAAAGGTTTCATAATATTAAATAATCCAAATGACTTGAGTTTCTTACACTGGTTTATCAGACCGATCCGAGTGTTACTTTCTTATAATGTTCGGGTCAGCCCCGAGTACATTTTCAGATTTCATTGATGTTCATTGGAGCTCTTGAAGAGGAGGTGGATAATTGCATACCGTAGTTTTTATGTCCACTGCATTGCTTTGTTTATATATATTAGCAATTATAAGGACAGACAGTTATAACTGTCCAGACTAATGATAGGTTAGTTTTCTCTGATTATTGTATCCATACAGTTTTTGTTTGTAAAGATCATTTTGATATTATATGTTATCATTCCATTGTGAGATTCAGATGTTTTTGTTCTCCTTTTTCTTGCTCCTTTTCTTTTCTTCTTTTCTTTTACCCTAACGTTCTGCCTTTCCGGCACTTGGGTGCTCGGCACGTGAATATAATGGATTTATTAGTGTCGACACTCGGAGGGTCAAAAAGGCGATCATTACACCCTGGGTTCCTGGAGCATGCTTTATGTTATCAGTCTCCCTTCTGGTTCCAATATATATATGTGTGATAGTGGACTGGCGTATATGGCTATATCCTATAATGAGTTGACTATTCTAAAGATTGCGTGTCTAAAGTGTAATCGGTCCCTGTCATATCAATATTGTTTGATGATTATTCATTTTATTACCTTGATTATGGCAGACCTGGGAATGTCTATTATATTGTTGTGTGCTAGCCCGATGTATTCATCTTAGGGAAATGCTATGTGTTAGCCCGAAGTATTCATTTTGGGGGTATTGCTGTGTGTTTAGCCCGATTTAGTTAATGTCTTCATATTATTTGATAATGTTTTTATAATGTGGATGATTCACCCATCAGTTATGGTTTTTCTTAATTTCTATTGATTGGATTTATATGGGTGATGATGCTTTTCCGTATAATTTCATGGTGGATGTTGTTTTGAGATATTTAAAGGTGTTTACATTTCCACCATTATGCTTCTCATATTATCATTGTATGTTAATATAAAACCTATTATTATAGATATATTCTAACCCATGTATTATTAACAATACTCGAGTCAGTCTGAGACAATTCAGGTTCAGGGAGGAGATGACTGATTTATGGCTGTTGGACGTGGATGGAGACTAGGATGTAGCGTTATAATCATCATCTTGTATTTTATCATTTCATGTATATAGATATACTTAAATTGAATTCTAAATCTACATTGTATATTATATTTTATCACTGCAATTCCGACTCTGTGTTCTCTGTTCATGTACTGAATATTATGTATTATTCTGTCTTGGAGACACACATGTTTATTGCCTTGTGTCGATACTGTATGCGTGTAGATAAATTATTTATTTGATGTTTTAATACGTACCAGTATTAGCCCAAGGTAATATTCACGTGTGTACCCCATATAGCCTTATTCTCCGTATTATCTAACGGTATTACTTAGTAATACTCTTCGATAACATGTGTATACATGTGGGGTGTTTTAATTGGTATTAGAGCAGGTTCAAAACAATACATTGTGTATATGAGACACGAGTCATTGACCTAGATGAGACTTAGGGTCCCTGTCCCTTTAGGTGTGTTGGGTAGTTAGCCTATAATATGGGTAATAAGAGTATATATATTACTTATATACGATGGTTACTGGGGTAATCATCTAAGGGACGTATTTGTATTTTATATAAATATTTTTACTACCTATTACGTAAGAAATATAAAATGATTGACCTACGGGGGCTTGGTATCAACTATTGTATTCTCATCCTTTAGTGATTAGAGCGTGCAGCTAGAAAGAATAGATTGCTTTCTGCTAAGCACTTTGGATGTTTGATTATATCTTTGATTGATTGGTTGATGATTACTGGTAATAAATTGTAACCATTGGTATTAAGTCCTTGTAGTGTCTTCAGTAGTGAAGTTACTGCAAGGAACTTTTAAAATATGTAGCTTATAACATGTTATTTATATGTGTGTGTGTCTATGTTTGTGTATATATGTGTGTGTGTGTGTCTATATGTATGTATGTATGTATGCATGCATGCATGCATGCATGTATCATTGATAAAAGGTTGTAAGGTAATCTTAAATTTGAAGCTTTCTTGATGTTGCGTGATGATTATGGAAAGTAATTGTAAATATTTCAAAGTAAGTAAGTATATGCTCTTCCTCGGTTTTAGAATAAATAAGAATGCCATCTATAAAGATGAGAACAAATCGATCGAGGAAGTCTTTGAAAACTCGATTCATAAGGTCGACGAAATAAGCTGGAGCATTCATCAAACCAAATGGCATAACAAGCCATTCATAAGATCCATAACGAGTACGGAACGATGTCAAAGGAATGTTGTCCTCTGCAATACGGAGCTGATGAAAACCGGTTGCTAAGTCTAACTATGAAAAGACTTTAGCACCACTAAGTTGATCGAATAAATCATCAATCCGCGGTAAGGGATATTTATTCTTGATGGTGAGATCATTAAGTTTGCGGTAGTCAATGCAAAGCCTAAGTGTACCATCAGATTTCTTCACAAAAATAGCCGAAGCTCCCCATGGAGAGGAACTAGATTGAATAAATTGCTTCGCTTCCAATTCGGATAATTGTTTGCGCATCTCCTCATTTTCTTTATTGACATACGATAAGGAGGACGAGTAATAGGTAGAGCTCCAGGGATTAGATTAATTCTGAACTCAATTGCTCGCTTAGGTGGTAATCCTAAAACGGGCTCAAATATGTCGGGAAATTCACGAACAATGTGAATAAGAGAAATAACAACTTCCTCATCATCATTATCGTCATTATGAGGATTTAGAGAGTACAAGGATGCTTTCGAATTGGAATCTGAATCTTGCAGAACTAGAGAAATCTGCTTATCAGATTGAGGATGCCGAAGATATATAGTCTGCTCAGGACATAGGACATGGGCTTCATAACGGTTAAGCCAATCCATTCCCAAAATCATTCCGAAACCAAGGTAATGCATAACATGCAAATCGGCACGGAAAGAGTAATCACATAAAATAATTTCGACATCTTTACATAATAAACTGAGTGTTGCGGATCCACCGACCGGATTCGCAATTCTCAAAGAAGTCATCAAGCCAATAACATTTAAAGACAAAGCATCAACAAGTTCTTTTGATATAAAAGAGTGAGATGCACCCGTATCAAAAAGAACTCGAATAGGAAGATCACGAAATATAATAATGCCATCAAGGATAGAATGAGAAGTACCTTGACCACGAGAAGTGTTAGCAGGGGCTTGTACAACATTTAGCTTGCCCTCCTTCTTGCCCTGAAGTTTGGGACACGAAGATAAAGTATGACCCGAACTCTTGCAATAGCGGCAAGAAAGAGACTTCGGGCACTTGTTTGCATAGTGGTCCTTAGAACCACAATTGTAACATTCTCCATGACGAGATGTAGGAGTATTTGCTACCGGTGTTGCTTGCTTTCCCTTTTTGTTGGGATTAGGCTTGAATTTGAAAGGTCTCTTCTTGTTGAGGTTTGGCTTGACCTCAGCATCGCTATCTTTATCAGCCTCTTCGAGACGAAGAGCAATATCAACAAGCTGATCAAAAGAAACTTCTAATTTCAGAAGTAATGGCTTTCTGAGGATCTTGTTCAAGCCATAAACAAATCCCTGGTTTTTCTTTAATGGGGTATGTTTCTTGGAGATTTGACCAGGCAACTAGTGCTCGGCATCAGGTAGTGCTCGGCATTAGGTAGCACTCGGCATCAACTAGTGCTCGGCATCAGGTAGTGCTCGGCATTAGGTAGCACTCGACATCAACTAGTGCTCGGCATCAGGTAGTGCTCGGCATCGGGTAGCACTCGGCATCAGGTAGTACTCGGCGCCCAGTAGAACTCGGCGACAGGAGTACTCGGCGTAGTACTCGACATCCAGTAGAACTCGGCGACAGGAGTACTCGGCGTAGTACTCGACATCCAGTAGAACTCGGCGACAGGAGTACTCGGCGTAGTGCTCGACATCAAGTAGAACTCGGCGATAGTAGTACTCGGCATCCAGAGGCACGTTCGGCCTCGACTGACAACCATTCTGCACTTCCCGCACATCAAACATACCGTTCGGCATAGAAAGGATCGTTCGGCATTATGGTGTTCGGCATATCTGGTTCGGCATGCAGCGACCACTATGCTTGGGCTAGAGTGTTCGGCTACCGAGCCCACCTGGGAAGTCCAGCCCATCTTTGTCTATAAATAGAGGGGCAGGGTCACAGTGAAGAGGGATCCTTTTTTGGGAGAGAACACTGGGGAAACTCTGCCATTTTCGAGACTCATCTCCTCTACTGAACAACTTCATTCAAGTGTTTGATTCACGAATTGTATTTGTAATCAACTATAAAGAAGATCAATAAAGTTTAACCTCAAAGTGGATGTAGGCAATTACGCTGAACCACTATAAATTTGGTGTTCTTACTTTCTGCATTTAAATTAGCATATTCTTCCTTGTTTAATTTAACTTCATCACTTACATCTCTACACAATCTTTCTCAACGAGGTTAGTGACCAATTTTGGTGCTAACACTTTGGTGCTTTCACTGAGAATTGAATTCTCAGACCTCAAGGATCTGCTTTGAAGCTATTGGATTGAATAAATCCCCCAAAGAAGATCCGACTCACTGATAGGACATCCGTTGATTCTACTCAGAGTTCATACCGATAACTCTACAATGGCAGGACCACGTACCAGGTCAGCTTCTCATAATGCAGATGCCCGTGAGACAGCTAGTGTGCAACAAGCAGGACCTAGCAATCAACTAGCAATTCCGGGTGAAGGAATTGCCGCCCATGACCAAACTCCAGTTGTCGCCAGAATAGAGTTCAACGACTTGATGAGAGAGCTCAGGGAAAGCAGGAGACAACTGGAGGCTGGAGGCCCAGACCATCAGAACGCTCTAGAAAAGGCGTATGCCGAACGCTCCAGAAAAGGCGTATGCCGAACGCTCCAGAAAAGGCGTATGCCGAACGCTCCAGAAAAGGCATATGCCGAACGCTCCAGAAAAGGCATATGCCGAACGCTCCAAAAAAGGCGTATGCCGAACGCTCCAGAAAAGGCGTAGGCCGAACGCTCTAGAAAAGGCGTAGGCCGAACGCTCCAGAAAAGGCGTAGGCCGTACGCTCCAGAAAAGGCGTAGGCCGAACGCTCCAGAAAAGGCATATGCCGAGCGCTCCAGAAAAGGCATATGCCGAACGCTCCAGAAAAGGCGTAGGCCGAACGCTCTTCCAGGCCGAACATACCTCTGGGCCGAACGCTCTTCCAGGCCGAACATACCTCTGGGCCGAACGCTCTTCCAGGCCGAACGTACCTCTAGGCCGAACGCTCTTCCAGGCCGAACATACCTCTAGGCCGAACGCTCTTCCAGGCCGAACGTACCTCTAGGCCGAACGCTCTTCCAGGCCGAACGTACCTCTAGGCCGAACGCTCTTCCAGGCCGAACATACCTCTAGGCCGAACACTCTTCTAGGCCGACCATACCTCTACACCGAACGCCCTAATGCCGAACGGTATTGTATGCCGAACGACTCGGTTGTGCCGAACAGTGTGGATGCCGAACAGCTTTGGCTGAACCACTTCTGAACGATTCACTTTGGACAAACAGCCTTGGCCGAACAGCTTTGGCCGAACCACTCCAGGCCGATCCACTCTGCCGAACAGCCTTGTGCCGAATAGCTTTGGCTGAGCCACGTGCCAACGCCGAACGCCCCAATGCCGAACGGTACTTCTGTATGACCGAACGATACTTCTGTGCCGAACGAAGTATCCAGACCGATCCATGCATTGTATACCGATCTCTCTCTCAAAAAACAATCTGACTAGTCCATATACAAAAAATATATGGATCGGGTACGACCCTTATTTTCAAAAAAAAAATCTTTTTCGGGTACGACCCAAATTTCCAAAAAAGAGGCTAAAAAAATCTTTTTCGGGTACGACCCCGAACCCTAGCCGCAGCGCAGTGCCTCCGGATAATGAGTTCAAAACTCAACTTAGTAAAGGAACATTCTATCCACTTCCCTGACATCCCATGATCGACCAGGGCATAGAGGATCTAGCGGGAGCTTATGAACGACATCAAGGGAACGGACAAGCAACCGCTATTCAAACGGTACTCCCAAAGGTTGGAGAACATAGATGATGTGACTCTAGCAAACGTCAAGATGACTCCAAGCACCATTCTTCGCTGACCCAGCACTTCAAATTTAGTGACTCCAGGCAAACCAATGTTTAGCTCTAAGCAATTTATTCCAAATACTAACAAGGGTATCATACTAATCACATTTGAGGAAAGTCGACCTCTAGAGATATGCTCTTTGAAAGATTCAATTAACAACCTCTACTTGAAGACTCATGATTCGGAGTGGTACTGGAAACCAACCTCGAGAGAGTACACCAAAGTCTAAAGAAAATCAGGGGAATGTTGTATATTCCCAGATGCTCACTGATCCTAACATGGGCGATTACAAACACCTCCGAGGTGTGATCGAAAAGATGACCTGGAAAGGAAAGCTTCAATAGTATGTACAAGTCCTGCAGAATGGAGGGAAGCGAATATCTGATGCCTATTAATAAAGGGCTATGATTATCAATTGGACGGTTGACGGCCGACATCCCTTTGAAAGGAGCCAAGGGCGGAATCGAATAGCGAGCACACGATGTTGCTTCACATATCAATGAGATTTACCATAATCTTCTTTGAATTATTTCCATTTCCATCTCTATTTCAATTGTTCTATGAACTATGACTAGCTTGAACTAAACTACTTTCAAAACGATGCAGGTGACCAGGTACTCAGATTTGGTTGTCAACCAATCTACGCAGACCATTATCGGACGTGTGCAGTTACGTCTGGACGAGCATAATTCTATCGCTCATCATCAACCATATGCCTTTGATTTGGGGATATGGATTAAATACAATGTACAAACATCACGATGCACGGAGAGCTGAATTCCATCATGCAAGTGGAATTTATTCAAGTAGAGAGCGGCTGCGATACAGCCGGCCACTCGCTAAGTGAAACTCGAGCTCGGGGGCAAGCCATCACATCATGGCTAAAAATTGGTTGATACACGACGATCCTTCGCACAACTCCATACTCCCAAAGTGCGAGATGGAGTATAAACATCTACACAACTCCGTACTCCCAGAGTGCGAGACAGAGTATAAACATCTACTTAACTCCGTACTCCCAGAGTGCGAGACGGAGTATAAACATTCGCTTAACTCCGTACTCCCAGAGTGCGAGACGGAGTATAAACATTAATCAACTCCGTATTTCCAGAGTGCGAGACGGAGTATAAACATACATCAACTCCATACTCATCCCCAAAACTGGGGGCAGAACCAAAGCAAAGCACGCTAGTTGAACATTTGTCTAAAAGAAGATTGCAATGAAATGATTAAAAGACGACTGTCAAGCAATCAACTGAACGGAAATATTCAGCATGAAAGACTGCAGTTTTTCAAAGCACGTCATGTTTACACAAGACATCCTTTGGGGGGCAGATGTTATCCCGCCTTTTGGCAAGGACGTGACACCAAGAACTTGATTACAAACCAGTGACAGTTCGTCTTGGAGATCGGTTACACAAAGGCTCACTATGGATATCGATGGATTTTGTCCGAGTCTGGATTGAGCCACGATTAACAAGACATAACAATCAAAGCCAGGGAAGCCAACGTTCCAAGTTTCAAGATGATCTGAGTTCGTATGCTTAACTTATGATCGATTCGAACAACCGACCATTCATCCATCAACTTCCACATTTGACTTGGAGACCTAAACTGCTTGGAATGAAAATGGCCCGATCATCCACTCCAATCGAGTCATAGAACAAAGTTCAACAAAATACAGATACCCCTCATGAAGCTCAGTGACGCCGGGATCTGTCTAAAGTGGACGTGATTTGATCATCTACACATCAAATCCTACCCTGAACACGAAAGGTTGTTCGAAAGCCCAACTTGAAGTAGCTATGGTAGACGGCGTACTCGCTAACCATCACTGTCAATATATGGACACGACTGCACCTTGGAACGTATGCAACTTACTTTGTCTACTCAACAATCTATTATCCTTATTTTCCAAAAGGAGATACAGAGCAAATTGTAAGAGATTTGGCTATCTAACCCAACATGGATGTGATCCAACCATCCGTCATATACTCCTTCCTTGACTTGATTGGAAGAGCTATAATCACCAAGCGGACGAGAATCGATCGTCCATTTTTCAAATTCCATCCCTTATCCTGGGGGGCATAATCCCATTCCGTGAGCAAACGTGGTTCGATTGTTCATTCGACGACATTAGCCTCGATACAGTAGATGAATACAAATTAAAGAATGGAAATACGACTGCTCTCAACTTAAAACCTCCAAGTCCCCAGAGTGCGGACTGGAGTACTCTAAGTCCCCAGAGCGCGGACTAGAGTATAAACGAATAAAACCTCCAAGTCCCCAGAGTGCGGACTGGAGTACTCTAAGTCCCCAGAGCGCGGACTAGAGTATAAACGACTTCAACCTCCAAGTCCTCAGAGCGCGGACTGGAGTACTCTAAGTCCCCAGAGCGCGGACTAGAGTATAAACGACTAAAACCTCCAAGTCCCCAGAGTGCGGACTGGAGTACTCTAAGTCCCCAGAGCGCGGACTAGAGTATAAACGACTAAAACCTCCAAGTCCCCAGAGTGCGGACTGGAGTACTCTAAGTCCCCAGAGCGCGGACTAGAGTATAAACGACTTAAACCTCCAAGTCCCCAGAGTGCGGACTGGAGTACTCTAAGTCCCCAGAGCGCGGACTGGAGTATAAACGACTAAAACCTCCAAGTCCCCAGAGCGCGGGCTGGAGTACTCTAAGTCCCCAGAGCGCGGACTGGAGTCTAAACGACTAAAACCTCCAAGTCCCCAGAGCGCGGGCTGGAGTACTCTAAGTCCCCAGAGCGCGGACTGGAGTATAAACGACTAAAACCTCAAAGTCCCCAAAGTGCGGACTGGAGTACTCTAAGTCCCCAGAGCACGGACTGGAGTATAAAACGACTTAAACCTCCAAGTCCCCAGAGCGCGGACTGGAGTACTCTAAGTCCCCAGAGCATGGACTAGAGTATAAAACGACTTAAACCTCCAAGTCCCCAGAGTGCGGACTGGAGTACTCTAAGTCCCCAGAGCGCGGACTAGAGTATAAACGACTTAAACCTCCAAGTCCCCATAGCGCGGACTGGAGTACTCTAAGTCCCCAGAACGCGGACTAGAGTATAAACGACTTAAACCTCCAAGTCTCCAGAGCGCGGACTGGAGTACTCTAAGTCCCCAGAGCGCGGACTAGAGTATAAAACGACTTAAACCTCCAAGTCCCCAGAGCGCGGACTGGAGTACTCTAAGTCCCCAGAGCGTGGACTAGAGTATAAACGACTAAAACCTCCAAGTCCCCAGAGTGCGGACTGGAGTACTCTAAGTCCCCAGAGCGCGGACTAGAGTATAAACGACTAAAACCTCCAAGTCCCCAGAGCGCGGACTGGAGTACTCTAAGTCCCCAGAGCGCGGACTAGAGTATAAACGACTAAAACCTCCAAGTCCCCAGAGTGCGGACTGGAGTACTCTAAGTCCCCAGAGCGCGGACTAGAGTATAAACGACTAAAACCTCCAAGTCCCCAGAGTGCGGACTGGAGTACTCTAAGTCCCCAGAGCGCGGACTAGAGTATAAACGACTAAAACCTCCAAGTACCCAGAGTGCGGACTGGAGTACTCTAAGTCCCCAGAGCACGGACTAGAGTATAAACGACTTAAACCTCCAAGTCCCTAGAGTGCGGACTGGAGTACTCTAAGTCCCCAGAGCGCGGACTGGAGTATAAACGACTAAAACCTCCAAGTCCCCAGAGCGCGGGCTGGAGTACTCTAAGTCCCCAGAGCGCGGACTAGAGTATAAACGACTAAAACCTCCAAGTCCCCAGAGTGCGGACTGGAGTACTCTAAGTCCCCAGAGCACGGACTGGAGTATAAAACGACTTAAACCTCCAAGTCCCCAGAGCGCGGACTGGAGTACTCTAAGTCCCCAGAACGCGGACTAGAGTATAAACGACTTAAACCTCCAAGTCCCCAGAGCGCGGACTGGAGTAATCTAAGTCCCCAGAACGCGGACTAGAGTATAAACGACTTAAACCTCCAAGTCCCCAGAGCGCGGACTGGAGTACTCTAAGTCCCCAGAGCGCGGACTAGAATATAAAACGACTTAAACCTCCAAGTCCCCAGAGCGCGGACTGGAGTACTCTAAGTCCCCAGAGCGCGGACTAGAGTATAAACGACTTAAACCTCCAAGTCCCCAGAGCGCGGACTGGAGTACTCTAAGTCCCCAGAGCGCGGACTAGAGTATAAAACGACTTAAACCTCCAAGTCCCCAGAGTACGGACTGGAGTACTCTAAGTCCCCAGAGCGCGGACTAGAGTATAAACGACTAAAACCACCAAGTCCCCAGAGTGCGGACTGGAGTACTCTAAGTCCCCAGAGCGCGGACTAGAGTATAAATGATTTAAACCTCCAAGTCCCCAGAATGCGGATTGGAGTACTCTAACTCCCCAGAGTGCGGACTCAAATATAAGCGAATCGGATCTCCAAGTTCCCTGAATATGAACTATGACACAAACAACTTGAATTTTTCAAATCCCTGATATATGGGCTAGAAAGTATTCTAAGTGCTCGAAGCACAAAATGGAAGTTTAACGACTCCCGAAGAGTTTCCGAGTTATATGAAGATGGACTAAGAAGTCTATGTTATTCACAACTGCTTGGATTAAAATCACAATCACAAAGAAAACTGAACAATAGGAGTCTTTTGTAAGACAGAAAAAGAAACTAAATCTTATTCAGAAATGAGTTTCTATTACAACCCCTCCAAAGTTCAGGGTCGACATTCTATTTACAAGGACTAAGGAAATAGATGAAAATAATTACATGACTTAAACTAACTCTTGTTGAATGAGGATAGTAATCACTTCTTGTGCTTCTTCAACTTCTTTCCAGACGGCTCCTCTCTAGAGCATTTACCCTTGGTACTCTTCTGGGATAGAGGGGTAGCAACTAAAGGAGTACGGGGGCCTTTCATGGGCTTGGACCCGCCAGGAAGGATGACCTTCAACGGCTTGTTCAAAGGATCGTCCAAGTCCACAACTCGGGGCTCTACTATGACCTTGACCGTCTCCTCCTTCTCTTTCTCGAGCCGCTCCTCCATGCTCAATTCGGATGTGTGCTCAGAGGCGCCTGTAATTTCTACTTCATAACCCCCATCAGTAGGAGAGGAGGTTTCAGGCTTGTCTTCATCAAGCGCTCCGATCACCTGAGCGTCTGGACCAGAAGCCTCCCCTACGTGAGTGGCTTCACTTGTTTTCTCCCCCACTTCCTTGGCGACATCGCTCCTCGGAGTGGGCTCGGGGTCAGAACGGCCTGCACAAAATCGTGGAAAACAAGCATTGGAATGCAATAGTCCTGCATAAAGAATAATGACTTTCGAAATCTCAAAGAGAATCTTAAAGAGAAGGATTATCTACCAGGTTTAGGCAAACTCTCAGCCAGTCGGGGGGTCTCACCCTCTAGAACGGGAGACAGAATGCGGACTAAAGTACTCTAAGTCCCTGAGTGCGGACTAGAGTATAAATGACTCAAACCTCTACGTCCCCAGAGTGCGGACTACAGTACTCTCAGTCCCTAAAGCATGGACTAGATTATAGACGACTTCATAAAAATCCCTAAATCCCAGAAGCGGACCAAATTACTCTAAGTTCCCAGAGTGCAAACTAGAGTATAAACGAGTTGACGAAAATCTCTGCGTCTCGAACTGTGGACTAAAGCATAAACCGTTCGACAAATCTCTAGGTCCCCGGAGTGTGGACCGAAGCATGAACACAAATTGGGCACGAGTCAACCGGGGGGAGAATAACACTAAGTCACCAGAATGCAGAGTGGTGTATAAACATCGATAAATAGACGAGTGGATGCCGACCATTTTCTATTCCGCAAACTTCAGCCTGGAATCGACATGAGGATTATTAACCCGCTGAGGATGGAGTTCGACCATCCAACTAGTGACCTGGCCAAATCAATGCCGGGGGCAGGGGTACAAAACACTAAAAAGCCGAATACGACAGCTTACTATAGCTCTAGCGTGGCGTTCTTTATAACTTAAGGCAGCGACTGCAGGGAGGCCTCAATACAGAACCAATTGAAACGGCATCCAAAGCTATGAGCAACCCACTATATCATACCTCAGACCAAGGGTCAATGCCGATCTGCACCAAGCACATACGAATGTGACTCAAATGTTTGTTGAAAAACTATAACCCCCCGAGTATGGAAAGAAGGGTAAACCACGAATACTTGGTCAAAAATTCTCCAGCACCCTCGTTCGATTCGTCAGGAGGAGTATGAAACTGGATGAGCATAACTCAACTGCATTTGTAGCCAACTTTACCTCGAGATCTGATTACAGAGCATGAACCAAAGTGGACGTGGATGACCATCCACTGTCCAAATTACGCCATGAAACTTACGTGGCATCGAAGTATTCCTCTTGGAATGAAAAACCACGATAAAATCCAAGATAGGCGAGACCTAGTCTCCCATCGACTGACATGATCCCACGATTCAACGGGAAAGAGAGTAAAGCTAAAGTGGGCGTGGTTGGCCTTCCTACTTATCAGTATATGCCCCAGACCTGGGGGCACGAGCAAGATGAATGTGAACCGACTTTTCACCAATCACCTCTATGACTTTGGAGTTTAGGTGAAAACATATACATAGCTAGGACGAGACTCAACCGTCCATGCAGTACATTTATCAACCCGAGACTGGGAGAAGACGCATGGTCATCCAAAAATTGGCTACGATAGCTCAGTATTAAAACTTGTGTATAGTGCTTACAGCTACTCAAGGCAACGACCGAAAGGATGCCTAGAGATAGAATCATTAAATCAATGCCAAAGCTTGTGGGCAACTGACTGTCACTCCAACCCGAAGGGCGAGTGAAGGATCATGAATGCATCGAATAGAAAATGCGTTACTCGAATATACAGGCAAATTCAAACTCATGGCAAGATCCAGCTATGCAGTTGCACGCAACTCGAGGCTGGCCCCTACTCGACGTTTCCTTCAACGCGCTTTTAAGCCTGATCTTTGGCCATTTGCTGATAATCTATTAGAGCATTCAGAGCCCTTCGCTATTAGGCTCAATAACTCATGACAAGACTCTAGGATTCGACTAGAGTAACCATCAACATTGGCCGTCCCAACCATATTTCACATTGAATGTTATGATAGTTACATCTTTACTCAAAGAATCTGGGATGGCACCTGCTAATCTGACGGTCGACATTACAACCAGCCATGGCGACCCTTTCCGGGCGCTGAATATTGGATCACAGCTCAGTGCAGTGATGATAAAAGAATTAGTTGAATTTTTCTGAATAAATGATGATATCTTCCCTTGGACCCATTCTGACATGCATATGTGATTACATTAACTATCGCGAGCCATGCATTGGATATCAACCCGAAGCTACAAAAGCTAGCACAATCTCTATTGATTTCATCATGAAAGATCCACTCTTATTTTTAGGCTCACCCCATCAACGTCTACGCCTACCAGCCGTTGCGACAGGGCACACAATGACCTGAGACGTCTGAAAGACTACTTAAATAGAATATTGAACTAAGCTAATTCAATATCACTTATTTCCCATAAAGGGCTATCCAAGGACGGAAATTAGCAGACCTCACACCCAAATTCACTACCTCAGATGACTATTCGAAGAGTAGCAGAGAACCGACCATAAGATGGAAAATGTACGAGGATGGAGCATCCAATGATCAGTGTTATGGCTTGATAATAACTCCTGAGGAACGATCAATCTGCTACGTCCTAAAACTCGATTTACCTGTAACAAACAACGATGCTTAGTATGAAGCCTTGACTGTCAGCCTCAAACTTGCTAGAGGATTTGAAGTGAAAACTTTACATATCTTTTGTGATTCTTGATTGGTAGTATACAAATTTAAGGAAGTTGATCTTGCTAGGGAGCATTGTCTTGCTCCTTATCTCGGCCAAGTCCAAGAGCTACTAACCGACTTCACATATTACATCATTACACACGTACTCAGCGAACAAAATATAAAGGTGTCATGGTTGACTCCTATCAAAGACTATCTACAATGAGGAATTCTTACTGAACGGAGGAATGGAAAACGACAGATCCTCCTCAAAGCTTCACGCCAAATCATCTAAGAATAATTCGTGTGTCAAAAGGAGTTTATCCATCCCCATGCTTCGGCATATCGCCCATAATGATATCTTGAGCAAAGTCTATGAAGTATAATGCGGTAATAACATCAGGGGGAAAACCATGATAAAGAAGATACTCTGCTACAGGTATTACTGGCCAACCATCAACCCAGATGCGGTTGATCATGCTAGACAATGTAACGAGTGCAAGATGTTTGCAAAAAGTCCGGGAACCCCGCCGATGGAAATTAGTCAAATGGCTAGTTCATAGCCGTTTGCCACTTGGGGGCACTAAAATCATCTTCTTGTCGATCCTAAAGGTGGTGCGAAATACACCATCATAGCAGTTGATTACGTCACCAAATGGGCAGATGAAGAACTCTTAACCACGACGAAGATGAAGAAAATAATCAACTTCTTTATCCGTAACGTCATCTGTCCTTATGACCTTCCATGATCCATTATAACTGCAAATGGACAGGTCGAAGCTGTGAACAAAATCATAGAGTTTGTACTGAAGAGAGGTTTGGAAAACTCCTCAAGTGGCTGATTGCAACCCTTATTTCACAGAAAATACAAACAAGGAATCGCGATTGAATTGCAATTAAACTAGATGGAGTTGGCGACGACTTATACGCATCCGAGAGCCAATGGCAAGAACATGTACCCGAACGTGCATGTGTACATCCGAAAAAGTACGACTTCTTGAAATCAACATAAATTGAATTCTCACTAAGGGTTATTAAGAGAAGACTAGATCAGATAGCCGAAGCCTAATAGCTCTACAGAATCAGACACGGATGACCACTGATATTCTCAAGAAGGCATCTCCATTAGAATTTATTCAAGGATTTGAAACGAGACATGGAGGATACATAGTTCAAAGCGTATTACGTGCAGTCACGTAATACACTTTGGGGGGCAAGTGTTTCCTGGAGATTTGACCAGGCAACTAGTGCTCGGCATCAGGTAGTGCTCGGCATTAGGTAGCACTCGGCATCAACTAGTGCTCGGCATCAGGTAGTGCTCGGCATCGAGTAGCACTCGACATCAGGTAGTACTCGGCGCCCAGTAGAACTCGGCGACAGGAGTACTCGGCGTAGTACTCGACATCCAGTAGAACTCGGCGACAGGAGTACTCGGCGTAGTACTCGACATCCAGTAGAACTCGGCGACAGGAGTACTCGGCGTAGTACTCGACATCCAGTAGAACTCGGCGACAGGAGTACTCGGCGTAGTGCTCGACATCAAGTAGAACTCGGCGATAGTAGTACTCGACATCCAGAGGCACGTTCGGCCTCGACTGACAACCATTCTGCACTTCCCGCACATCAAACATACCGTTCGACATAGAAAGGATCGTTCAGCATTATGGTGTGCGGCATATCTGGTTCGGCATGCAGCGACCACTATGCTTGGGCTAGAGTGTTCGGCTACCGAGCCCACCTGGGAAGTCCAGCCCATCTTTGTCTATAAATAGAGGGGCAGGGTCACAGTGAAGAGGGATCCTTTTTTGGGAGAGAACACCGGGGAAACTCTGCCATTTTCGAGACTCATCTCCTCTACTGAACAACTTCATTCAAGTGTTTGATTCACGAATTGTATTTGTAATCAACTATAAAGAAGATCAATAAAGTTTAACCTCAAAGTGGATGTAGGCAATTACGCTGAACCACTATAAATTTGGTGTTCTTACTTTCTGCATTTAAATTAGCATATTCTTCCTTGTTTAATTTAACTTCATCACTTACATCTCTACACAATCTTTCTCAACGAGGTTAGTGACCAATTTTGGTGCTAACAGGGTATTAATGTATTCAACCCCATATTTAGAGAGAGATTCAAAAGATGCGATATAGTCGGTCACGGAAGATTCACCTTGAACAAGGTCAATGAAGCGTCGAGCTAGAGATACTTTTTCAGCTTCCGGCAAAAATTTTAATTCGAACCTTTCTTGGAATTGCTCCCAAGTAAGGTCCGCTTCAATAATTTCGGAGATCAGAAGCTCGTACCAGTCCAATGCTCTTTCTTGGAGCATACTAGAAGCCACTTGGACTCGATGAAGATCAATAAGATTCATGCGAGAAAAGATGCGGTCGCATGTTCGAAGCCAAGCCTGGACTTCTATAACGCTCTCGGAACCTTTGAATGGCTTTCCACCCAAATTGGTGTAATCACTGCACAAACGTGCAAACCCAGATTTAGGATGTGCGGGCTCAGGAATAGGTCCGACAGCTTGAGCATTTCTTACAAGATCAAGAAGTAGCTGAGCAGACATAAATACTCCATCCTGGGGAGTAGCACTAGATTGACCGGTGCTGGGACGACCAGGTCTAACCATTTCTTTTCTTTAAAAAAGAAAGAAAAGAGAAAAAGGGTTAATCTCAGAATGAATATCAACCAAACTTGATTGATAAAAAAAGGCATCATAAAAAGAAATAGGATAGAACGGTACGAAGACTCGAATTAAATCCTATGGCACGATTCCTAAGAAAGACTTAGGACAATGACCTTGCTAGATTATTCTATATTGTTCTGAAATTTGGCTCTGATACCAAGCTATGACGCCCCACCTCTATGCTCACGCTAGCCAAGGACACTACGGAGTAATGCCGCCAACTAGCACGAAGAATAAGGCTGTTTAGGAGCGACCATCCGTGCAATTGCCTTGTGCGAGTACTGATATGTCAAATAGTAAACCATGCATTTCGTTTCAAGAGGAAATCCGACATACCGATGCAAACTCAAAGCTACCACACGGTGGCTAATGGACCTCGGAAACAAGTATAGAAATAAACATAACATAAATCAGTCACAAATGTTCATATCTCACAGACGGAAACAGATATGAATATAACACATCAAAGTGTACATCAGAGTAGTGGTCAAACAAGATCCACAATATCACAAAAGAATAGTTACAAGTGTTATACAAAAGAATAAGTATACATCAAGGAGTCTATATCTCAACTGTATAACAACAAAAACTACAAGTGTAATGTAGTTGGGCAAAAGTCAGAAGATGATTCCAAATAAGGAGTCAAGCAGAAGCACCTGTAACATCTCGGTCTGACCCGAGTATTAATTAATAAGAAAATAATAAACGGATCAGTCTAGCTATAATTATCATTAAAGAAATGAGATATAAACAGAGATATAATAAGAACGTATGATAACAATAATGTCATACTAGGACAAGTATGATTTAAACAATAACAAAATCATAAAATATCTCAAGAATCTCAAAGCACCAAAAAGAATATCATATTCTTTATTATATTCACCAAACTACAAATATTGACAAACATATTAATGCCAATGGCAAAAGTTGGAGAAACACAAATTCTAGAAATCATCAATTAGAAATCCAGAAATCACAAAGGGGGAGGCCTATCACAAACGGGAGCATGAAAACTCACCAACACGTGTATCACAAACGGAACGCTATTCCATGGTCGCTAACCATAAATTTTGAGCCGAAGCTCCACAAACGGCCCGAAGACCACGGATCGCTACCCCGCCAAATTGAACCAAAGTTCCACGAACGGGGATTGTAATCCCCAAACAAACAAATAGACATCGCACATCGCTAGTCTAAATCACAAAATGATCATCATCAATCAATAAAAAGTGTCGATTACACTAAGCTAGTAAATATATGAGTTTAGCTTCATGTCCCATAACCTCTAGCTTAACTTAAATATTTACGAACAAATTGTAGATTCCCACTCGAAAATTGTCACAAGAGTTCAATCGAACAAGTCCAAGAATTGACCGACGAAGTAAACACAAGCGTTTCATACCACTTGTTTTGCTAAGCCGTTTAATTAGATTTTCTCATATGAGTGAGGTAAATGTTTGTATATACTAATAGATAAGAAAACGGTTTTATAAAAGAGCTTTGTATTAAAAATAGAGTTGAAATCATCTTTGTAAAAGAGTTTTAATATTTACTACTAGTATAGAAACCTTTGTATTTAGAAGTGACAAATCACAAAATGATTGTAGAAACAACCAATCACAAAAATCCACATTCGAAGACGTGAATTAAATCCAAAGAAATCGATACCAATTCCATTAAAATGGACATTCTCAAAAATCCCGAAAAAGAAGTCATCAAAGGCAATAACAAATGATAACAATAAATTGGATAGTCACGAATCGATAAAAGTTGGATCCTCAAGCTAATTAGGCAAAATAGGCAAAATGAAGCAGGTCAGTCGACTGGCCTTCTGCAGTCAGTCGACTGAGCCAGAACCCGAGAGTTTTCAGACCCTGTAGTCAGTCAACTGACTGTAGGGGGCCAGTCGACTGGCTGTAGCTGAAACTGTTTTTCAGCCTATCAAATGGAAGAGAAAACTCCCACCATTTGTAACCGGTCGAGCAATGGACTTTAGGGGCTTTTGTCAATCGACAACCCAACCCTATAGGCTCTCCGATTCACCACCAAAACATGATCAAACATCAAGCTAAGATTTTCAAAGTTTTGACTTCAAAACACCAAAAATTGAAATGTTCCCCAAATCAATTCAATTCAAAAGCAAATGAACATGAATGGATGCTAGGAATTCATACCTAACAACAATGATAGAATAGACAAAGATGTGAGTTTAAAAACTCAACTTTAAACCCAAAAATGTTGAAGGAGAAGCTTGAATGCAAAGGAAGATCAACTTCTCTTCAACCCCAACTCTAGAAACTTGAATCTAAGCTCAAAAGAAGAACATTTCCTAAGTTAGGTTTAGGAAAGTTCTGAAATTAAAGAGAGAATGAGTTGGAGAAGAAGAAGGAGATACTTACCAAAGCTTCTCTTTGAATTTGGAGCAAGAATTTGGTTTTGCAAATGAAAACTAGGGCTTGGAGTTTCTAATTTCTCATTCCTCTCCCCATTTTCAGTTTTGCTTGAGTGTTTAAGAAAATAGAAATGAAGTGAAGAGGAGAGGAGAGGGCTGAACTAGGTTATAGAGTGAGTTGGGGTGAAACCCAAACCCAAAGCCCAATAGAAAATGTCAAAATTCAACTTACTCCAAACATATCGATGTCTATACTCAAAAAAGTTGTAAACGCCATTTTGGACTCAATGAAGGTGGTCTCGAGTCCTAATTCGACTATTTACAAAAAGAAGCTTTTCGGACTTTAATCCGATTAACGATTCTACATTTAAATAAAATATTTAAATATACAATCGTAAAATATGCGAGTTGTTACAAGACTTTTGATGTATGGAGATGTAATTTATTATTGTTGTAAGATGATTTTGGAACCCAAGTGAAAGATTAAATTAAAAATCTTTTGAAAAGAATATATCGTAAGTATATTATTAAGTTGAAATTTAAATATAAATTAATGTAAGACTTATTGAGTAAGTATGTTAAGTAATTTGTGAAAGTGTTATTTATAGAGTTTGTGGTTTTGAAATATAATATGTGTTGATTTCAGATTTATGGATATTAAATTATGAATTACAACAATATGAAATAAATTTTTGTGTATAAACTATTTTATAAGATTGTGAAGTTTCTATATTTATAGAAAATATTTATCTATGAATTATTTTAATAAGAAGCATCAATCTTACTTTTGGAAATATTATATTCTATAGTCTGATTAAGGTATTTATATTATAAAATAAAAAGAGTTTTGGAACAAAATAGCATTTTTGAAGAAATTGTATTAGGATGTTTTAAAATTAAGAGATATATTGAAAATTCTGTATATAAAATCATGAATTGAAACCTTAGTGAAAGAATTTGTTGATAAGATTTTGGTTTATTGTAAAATATTTTGAAGTTTACTTAAATTTTAATAGTGTTTGAATTTTGTGTAGTATGAATTTCTATTGACAATAAGTTTATTAAACGAGAGTATTTTATAATTATGGAATTATTAGTTATGTTATAGATTCCTCCTAAGTAAATTGTGACGACACAATTTTGTTAAGGGAGGAGTTTGTAACAACCTGTTTTTTGGGATAATTAATAATAAATATTAAAATGGATATTTGTAATTTAAATTAAATAATTTGAATTTATTTTAGAATATCGAAACTTTATAACAAGATAATTAGTGATGATCTAGAGAATGGTATGGAATATTTTAATATAATAATGGTTTAATAGTTTATTTAATTAATTATTTTAGAACTGGAAAATACGAATGAATTATTTTAGAAATAATGATAAATTAGAATTTTGTTGATATTATGTTTTTTTATAGGTGAATAAATTTATTAATATAGTCTAGAAATTAATTAGTAAATGATTTAAATAAAATGATTAATTAAATAAATAAAATTATAGAAAATATTTTTTGTAAAATAAACAATGTTATAAATTATTAAAAATTAATTTTGTATAAATGTGAATTTTTTGTATTAGGACTTGGATATAAATTTTTGTGTGAAGTATGGAAAGAAAGAAAAATAAAAAGAAAATGAAGCGAAGCCCATTGACCCAAAGCCCATGAACCAAAGCCAAGTCTCCTGAGAAATCTAACTCCGGATACTTGCTTATCCTGATGTTTCCATTCTCTCTATAAATAAACCGTAAGTGCAAACGTTTACTGATTTTAGAAAATCAATCACAACTCCTAGACCCTACATCTTCTATAATTCAATTTAAATTCAAGAAAATTATTGTAAATTCCTAAAGTTGGGCATGAGCTCCCAGACGTAGATGTACATCTGCGTTCGTATGCGATTTGGATTTCATCAATGCGTGTGAAGATTGGGTGTGTGCATTCATAAAGGAAGAAGAAGAATGTTGTATTGAGGTTAATTTTACCCTCACATGTCTATTTTTAAATTCATTAATTCTTCTCATATAAATTATAGTGCTTGTGCGGAAGTCGACGGAGAGGAATTGGACGGCCAAAGTCACCCAAAGCAGCTTACACGACTTGGGACATCTCTGTTCCAGGGCATGGACCGATGGGTAGCCTAGAAAAGAGATGTTCCAGGCTAAGTGATTGTGTGTGTTTATGCTATTGTGTGTGTTCAGGTGTGTGTCAACTTCTACATGTGTGTGTATATGTCTATGAGTGTGTATGCACGCATTTATGAATGTGTGTGTATGAAGCCTTGCGTATGAAAGTGTAATCGTTTGGGTATGAGTATTGTTATGTTGGTGAGATAGTGCAAATGTGAGCATGTGTGTGCAGTTTGTGTGTAGCTTGCATATGTTTGCTGTTGTGTGTATGTACAGACGTGCGTGGGTGCAAGCAATTATATGCGATTGTATTATATAAGTTCGTGCAAGCTTTTGTTAAATTAAAGTAAAAGTGTGTATGTGTGTGTATATATATAAATATTCATATTTATATGTAAAATAAATTGAATAAAAATATATTTTAAACTCTAATGTATATGTAAGCATATACATTATATTTGAATGTAACTATTAATTATATTTTAGTAAATTAATAAAGTAAATTAATTGTATTATTTGAACAGAAAGATGTGATATGGTTTGTAATTGAAATTTTATAGTTTTCAAAAGTATAGTTTATGAAATTTTAATATATAATTCTAGTTTTGAAATTATATTTGATTTATTATAAAATATAAATTGATTTAGATGTTTTATAATACACTATCCATTACCAAACTAGCTACCAGAGGAATACGAAGTCAGGGATTCTGCAACAAGAAAAGTGACAGGTGAGACCAATAATATAATAGGAGCTAAGTATTTATAAATAGTATTTAGTTATAGAAAGCTATGGAATTATTCTTAAATGTGATATCTAGTTTTACAATCTATTTTGGGTTATCAAATGAAAGAAATAGATTTTCTAATGCTATTTGTGAATACTACATTATTATTTTATTTTATAAAAGATTGAGAAGTTTGTTATTTATTTTATAGTATATTATATTTGGGTTTAGATAATTATTTATTTAGTTCTAAAGTATATAATTATTATCCATTTCTACATATTTATTTTTTACATAAGATTATATGTTGTGATTGGTTATTGAATATTAATTTGTTTGTTTTATACATATGTGTGATTTTGGTTAAGCTATTTATCGAGTTTTCTTCTTACATATTGAATTGGATTATATGAATGATCATTCACCGTTGATATGGATTTGTTTAGTGATTTGATATGATACGGTGATGACATCCTTATAATTGATTTTCTGAGATTTCATTTTTGTGTGATGAGTAATTTGAATAATGGATTAGTGATACAGTATGTGCAACAACCCACCCCAGAACAGGCCAAAAGTTTCAAACCAGAAAAGGCCCATCGAAACTTAGATCCGTTCTAAGGTAAGTTGTTGGTGGTAAAAAGAAATAACATTACAGAGCCATAACTAAACTTTTAGAAATCACAGCAGATGGAAAAAAATATAATAGCAAAGTGTACCATTTATTTTAAATAATATAAAATTCCATAAAATCTGTTACAACGGTTGTTCAATACATGGGTACACATAAAATCAAGTAATAATAACAAATACTGCCACAAACCAAGCTTCTCCATCTCTAAGCACCGTCATCGCCATCACTCCATCCTTAACCTGTGTTGTAATGAGGAGGGGGTCATAACAATAAGTGTCTTGTGAATAAAAACCTCGAGTCTTACCTTTTTAGTACCTGGGCAGTATATTCAAAATAAGAATATGTCTACAAATATAAAACCATTAAAACCATTTAATACTTCTTTATAAGGAAAGGAGACGGATCCAACAACTTAATACCTTCCATTCCAGAAGCAGGTTTCTAAAACCCCATATCCCAATCATACGTCATAAACAGCTAATAATGTGAGAGACGATACCCAAGCCACTTAAAACCTTTTATTGGAAAATATGCAGACTCTGGTCATTTAATACCCTAATTAAGGCAAACCCCATCATTTAATACCTATTTCCAAGGCTTGTTCCTCAATGATACTATATAGCTGGCATTATATGGAATCTCTTAGGCCACTTTATACTTCCTTGTGAAAAATAGACAGACTCTGGTCATTTAATACCTTGATTAAGGCAGACCCCATCATTTAATACCTATTTCCAGAAGCAGACCTCCTCTTTGAGATACCACCTAACGTAACTCCTTGACCATTTAATACTTCATCTAGGGAAAAGAGGTGGATCCAACCACTTAATACCTCAAGATCCCGAAGCAGGCCCTTCATCTTATGGCTCATACTCATAATGACGTCTCATATTAGTCCGATTATTCGTATGAATTGGTAGCCAGAATAGATGGGCAGATTTCCCTTATTGAATTTGGGACCAACCTCGCGGCATTAAAAATATCATAAGGATATCTCATATCAATTAAAGTGCACACAACTGTTGGTAGCCTCAAAGTGAAGGGCGTACTTCCGTCATGTAACTCTATTGACCTCGCTTCCCTATGACTTAGCCATACATCAATTACTCTATATATATATATATACAAACACATATACATATACACACACTCATCTCACCGTTTCATAAATAAGGCCTTATAAGGAATCTTCCTTATGACGCCTTAAAATAATAATTAGGCTATATAAGAGTTTCCTCTTATTTTCGCCTAACGATCAATTATCTTCCTAATGGGAAAACAAAATAAATGCCTAATTAACTACACCATATATGCAAAAATTATATGTTAATTATGCAAATAGAGATAAATAAATATTTGTGCCAAATAAGTTCTAAACGCATGGATTTTACCCTCTAAACTAGCATTAAATGCCAATTCCCTAGCCAAATATTATTACAAGTCCTTTTTCTTCAAATCCCCAAGATTTCATAGGATTCTAATATCCAAAATAGGGAATAAATATTCATAACCAAAACTGCAATAACAAACTTGTAAATAAAATAGAAACTCAATTTATTACACCAATTTAATGGAATATCATAAACAATAAGAATTGCAATCTAAATCCCATATTCTATTCAACTCCTCTTTTACAAAGAAATAGATAAGAATAAGTGGTGTAAACTACGAATTGAATTTGTAATCTAAACCCCTTATTTTATTAAAGAATCACAATTTGACCCAAAGAAGAAGGAGAAGTGGAATAGATTATGAAATCATCAAAAATTGCACAAATGAAACAAATTCCATCAAATTAATGTAAATAATTGAGAATCTCAACATAGAACTGACATTTCAAAATAAAAAGGAATTTTGAGGGATTTTATCTATCATATTTTTGAAATCCCAAAATCCCTAAGGCATATCAAATCTAAAAAGAAATACACTAAACAATTACTAAAAAGAAATACTAAGGTTTCCACTCACAGATAAGCCTTAGCTTCACTTAAATGGATTTGTAGCCTTCCGATCTCTTCTAGAATCTCTCTCTTTTGATAAATACACACACAATAGGGAAGAGGTGTATATATTAGTTAGATTCAGAATAATTGGAGAAAAATAGGATAAGAATAGATTGTAGGAATAAGAAAAAAAATAAGAAATAAGTTAAATTATTACATGAATTCTCTACGGAGTTTCTGAATCTTATTCGTGAGATAGCAATTGCAGAATTTCATTGTATTCCCTAAAATAGTATGAATAAAAAGTGGAGAGGATAGGGTTCTATTTATAGAGGTTGAAACGCACCAGAACCGTAGGATGGAAGTACGTAAGAAACGGATAAATCTGGAGCGTACAACTCAATGTAACATAGCTTCAAACCCTAGCCGCAACTGGCAACTTTCTTTGCCAAGCGGTCGACCGATTGACTTATATACGTCGATCGCTCCTCTATTTCAAGGAATGTTTATTTTGTTCCATTGCACAATTTATTTTATTCCCTAATTAACTTTTCAACATTAAACGTTAATTAAATGTTCACTTAGTTCCCAAGCTATTTTTTGAAATTTTAAACCCTAAATTTGATTTCTCATTTGGATTTGAATTTAAATCTGAAAACTTCAAATGCTCGTAACTTCTTTGCTTAAGCTCCATTTTTAGCGTATTATATATGGAAACATATCAGAATTTTGCCATAAATGCAACAAAATAAATTTCAAGGTCAAATTCCAACTTTTATAAAATTTCCATATTCAACCCTTATCGTTTTTAATTCAATTTACTTCATTTATTTATGGTTTATTTTACGGGGTGTTACATTCTTCACCCTCCTCCCCCAAAAAGGATTTCGTCCCAAAATCTTCCAAGGAGCGAACAGCGTAACGCGCAATAACATCCATGTTATACAACCAAGTTCTCTACACGACCATCTACTCAACCAATAGTGAAATGTGATTATGTATTGCAGACATGATAAAATAAGCTTAATCCTAGCGTGAGTGTGTAATCGTGTCATGAAAGTATGTATGTAAATATCCTAAACATGCATAAAAATTTCTACATGAGTGTAAAGTGATTGTGAAAAGGTGTAACAACCATCTCCTACCATCCAATCTAGCAATCATGATGCAACCAAAATCCTAATTTTGGAGAGAAAAATTACCAGTGAAAAGCTTGTTAGTCCTTGAGATGATTGTTTTGATGACAACAACCTTAGAATAAGATTATAAAATATAAATACTAACATTATAGTTTAGATATATATGTATATGCAGGATTTAACCATGCAGGTACCAAGAATGAAGACTGTACAGTATAGAGATTAAAGATATCAAGATTGAAGACTCATGAGTATCAAGAATATCAAGATTATCAAGAGTTCAAGATTTCAAGATAAGTATTGAGTCTAGAATTATGTTAAAACTTCATAATAGCACTGAAATCTTCACTCCATTTTTCTTTTGGGATGGAACTCATTTCTACCTTTTTAGTGGCTTACAAACCCACGACAAGTAGCTTACAAACCTACGACAAGTGGCTTACAAACCCACGAACATCCTGGTTTTGTACAAGTTCTCGAGTCCTGATATGATGAGATATTCTGCAGGAAGAAGCTTGCAAAACTACTTCAAAATGATTTTCAAAACTACTTCAGAATGATTTTCAAAACTGCTTTTCAAAATGTTTTAGCCTTAAAAATTATCTTTTCAAATGATTTTCAAAAAGATGTTTTAGCCTTAAAATATTCTTTGTTTTTGTTTTTAATAAACTCTTGTTTTAAACTTCGTTTGTTTTAAACTATCTTTTAATTATAATATATTTAGACTTAGATTTAAATATAAAATTATAGTAAAATTATATATATATTATTCTCTATATTTATCTATGTATTTTATCTATAGTCGAGTATATTTATAAAGTTTAAATAGTTTTTAATATAAGATAAAGGTTATTTTCAAAGAAAATCAAATCTTCAAAAAATGCTTTGGGATGTCGACATGACCTAGTACCCCATGTCGACATAGTGACAGTTAGATTCAATAATTTGAATTTCAAAAGAAGTGTCTATTCGCCATAACCTTTCACGAATGGACATGGTTGTTGTTCTTCTATAAATAGGGGTTAGTTTCAACGAATTTGAAGATAGATTTTCTGGTTTTTCACTTCTCTTCTTCTTCCACATTTTCTTATTCAAAATCCTATCATCACTCTGCTGAAATCAACATTGAATCTAACTAGATAATCTCTGGTTTGATTCTCTGTCACTACCTCATCAAGATCCTCAGTGTTATTCAGAGTTATAGGCTTTCTTTGTAATCAATAGAGTAAAAGGTGTGATTGTAGCCTTGAAAATCAATCAAGTGAGAAAAGGTGTGATTGTAGCCTTGAGAAATCAATTGGGTGAACTTGTTGCCCGGAAATCAAGTATCTCTACCCAGAGGATTGTGATTCTGGAGGGTGTACCTCATGGCCTTGAAATCGAGGGTTGTAATTGTTGAATTGCTTTTGAAAGGAAATCCGTACTTAGTTGTGCGGGACTAGATGTAGGGTAACTCCGAACCAGTATAAAATCCGGTGTGTTCTTTCCTTTACTGCATTTACTTTATTTCTACATCTGTGTTTGATTCTGTGATTATATCTGTGTTTGAATATTTATACATTTGTGTACAAATCAACTGTAACTCAAAAAGATTTAGTAATTTCTTATAAACACTATTCACCCCCTCTCTAGTGTTCATTCTAGCCTTAAGATCCGTATTCCGCATTTCTCACGAAACTATGGGTGAGTGCTGTTCATATTCTGCTTGGTCTCCCATGTGCTTTCCGTCGGATTATCTCCCCATTGTACTCGGACCAACCTAATTATTTTATTATGGATCTCCTAGTACCATGCCCCACAATGTGTGTGGTGGCATGAAGCACTGTCGGCTCCATCTCAAAATCCTCCAGTTGATCGGGCTCTATTCTATTAGCGGTGTCATGAAGGCATTTCCTAAGGTGAAAAATGTGGAAAACATTATGGACTCCTACCAACTTGTCATGAAGCTCCACACGGTATGCCAATTTTCCTATTCTTTCCAAAATTCAGAATGGCCCAACAAATCTAGGGGCCAATTTTCTAGACTTCCCAAACCTAACAACTTTTCTAAGAAGGGAGATTTTAACAAATACCATATCTCCAACCTCAAATTCAAGCTCTTTCCTTCTCCTATCCGCATAAGATTTCCGACGGTCTTGCTCTACCTTCATCATTTGCCTGATCAACACTACTTTTTCCATGGTATCACGGATCAAATCGAGTCTGAGCAAAACTTTGTTAGTGGTTTCCCACCAATAACTAGGTAATTTGCATGACTGCCCATAAAGTGCTTCAAAAGAGTCATACCAATTGTCGCTTGATAGCAATTACTATATGCAAATTCAACCAAAGGTGGATGTTGCTCCCAATGTCCTCCAAAATCCAAGACATAAGCTCTCAACAAGTCCTCCAAAATCCTATTCACTCTCTCTGTCTTTCCTTCAGTTTGTGGTTGATATGTCGTGCTAAGGTTCAAAGAAGTTCCCAAAGATATTTGTTGGCTCCTTCAAAACTCGTTAGTGAATAAGGGGTCCCTATCACTGACTATGCTTACAGGAATTCCATGTAGATGAACTACCTCCTTAATATAAATCTATGTGAGAGAAGCGCTAGTCCTATTTATCCTAATCGGAACAAACTGTGCACTCTTAGTGAGTCCGTCCACAATGACCCAAATAGCCTCATTGCCCTTTTGACTTTTAAGCAATCCTTCCACAAAATCCATTGAAATATGTTCCCACTTCCAAGTCGGAATTTCCAAAGGTAATAATAATCCACCAGGCTTCCCTTGCTCATCTTTTATTTTCTGACATGTCAAACAACTAGCAACAAATTCAGCATGCTTCTCTTCGTTCCATTCCGAAAGAAAATTCTCTTTATGTCCTTGTACATCTTATCTCCTCCGGGATGAATGGTCATCCTTGAGTGGTGACACTCCATAAGCACATCTCTCATCAATCATCAATCGTTGGAACACAAAGACATCCATCTCTTCTCAAACATCCCTTCTCATCAACTGAATACCTCCTAGCATAGGGAAAATGCTCTCATTTTCTCAAATTTTCCAAAATCTCTACTAACTCCTCATCCTTCACTTGCTCATGCCCTATAGGATCCACCAAAGCTGGTCAAATCTCCATAACTTCTAGAAAACCTTAAATGGGTTCCATTGATGGTTGGAGGTTAAAATTCAAGAGAAACTCCACCTATCTTCATTCACATATAGCACCAAGGGTGGCATGTCTCCGACTAAGGGCGTCGGCGACTACGTTCCCTTTTCTAAGGGTATAATTAAAATTAAAGTCAAAGAATGCTTCATACTCCATCCACCTCTGTCGTCTAAGATTCAAATCTTTTTGGGAAAATAGGTATTTTAGTGATTTATGATTAGTGAATAACTCAAACCTTTCCCCCAAGGGATAATGCCTCCACATCTTTAAGGAAAAAACAATGGCTGCCAATTCTAAATCATGCACTAGATACCTCTTCTCATAGTCCTTCAGATGTCTATTAGCATAGGCAACTACCTTCCCTTCCTGCATAAGAACCGCCCCTAATCCTGTGCCACATGCATCTGCGAAAACCGTAAACGGCTTGGTTCCATCTGGAATAGTGAGCACGGGTGCACTAGTCAATGACTCCTTAAGCTTCTCAAATGCCTTGGTGCATCGATTATCCAAAACAAAAACTAGATTCTTCTTAGTCAATTGGGTTTAGCGACTGTTATTTGTGCAAAGTTTTTGATGAACTTCCTATAGTAGCCTACCAACCCTAGAATACTCCTAACCCTCTGATGCATTACTAGGAGTTTTCCATCCTTGGACAACTTCCATTTTAGTAGGGTCCACAGCCAATCCTTGTTCTGAAGCAATATGCCCAAGGAACCTAACTTCATTCTTTTAAAAGTGGCATTTAGAAAACTTGGCTTTGAGTTGACTTCTTCCCAAGGTCTCCAATACCTCCCTAAGGTGGTCCACATGCTCCTTCTTTCCTTTGGAGAAAACCAAGATATTATCAACAAACACCATGACAAATTTATTAAGTTGCCCTCTAAATACTCTACTCATCAAATCCATAAAGTATGCTAGGGCATTCGTCAGTCCAAAAGGCATTACTTCCCACTCATAGAGCCCATCTGGAGTACGGAGTGCGGTTTCAACTTGCTTTCCTCTGTAATCCTTAACTGATGGAATCATGTTGCTAAGTCTAATTAGTAAAAGGATTAAGCCCCTACAAGTTGGTTGAACAAGTCATCTATTCTAGGTAGAGGGTGCCTATTCTTCTTTGTCAACTTGTTCAACTCCCTATAATCGACGCCAAGTCTCGATGAACCGTCTGCCTTAATAGCAAAAACAATAGGGGCTCCTTACTTAGAAGTACTCCTATGGATGAATCCTTTCTTCAATAGCTCTGAGATTTGCTTATCTTTCTTTGGGGTCATATGTCTCAAAGGCATAGTGAAGGGTCTTGCGTCCTTCTCCAAATCGATTCGGAACTCAATCTCTATATGGGGTAGGAGACCCAAGACCTCTCGAAGACATCAAGAAATTCACAAACTACGGGTACATATGATGGCTCTCCATCGACAGATAGATTTAGTGAGTATAAATGACTTAACTCAACTTAAGCTTTGGATGTACAAAGAACTTTTAGGTTACGACCCCACAACTCCTTAACCGTACTACCCTCTTATCACAGTCAAGAATGGCTTCATAATATGACAACCAATCTATACCCAAGATAGGCCCATACCCCTCGAAATTTAGAACGTACGCAGTACATATGAAATCAATGTCGCATATGTCTAACACTAGGTCTTTGCAAATAAGAGAAAGATGGGTCGAACCCCCAATGGGATTGGAAACCTCTATTAGGTTGTTGACCATCTGGGTTTGAAGGTTTAAGGAATTTACTACATCCTTAGCTATAAAGGAATGTGATGCCCCTGAATCAAATAGGATACGAATAGTAACCCCAAAAATAAGAGTTATGCCTTCTAGAGCTTCTTTTCTTTGTTCCCTTAGTGGCTTACTAGCAATAAGGACGTCTTCAACAACGTTGACATGTCCGCTTGATCCTTCCTTAGCCATCTTGGGACACTGATTCTTGTGATGCTCTTCCTCGTGGCAATTAAAGCACCTACCTTTAAAGGCTTCCTTCATCAGACTCACTCTACAATCTTTAGCTTCATGAACCTTCCTTTGGCATTTCTTACACACCTTCCCATCCTTTTTAAACTTCCCCTTCGACTTCTTGTTAGCCGAAAAGCTCCCCTTCTTGGACCCTCCTTGCTTTTGGGTCAGTGCAGACTTCTCCTTCTCTATTCCCTTATCTTCCTCATTGGCCACGTGCAGCATTGCCATTTCTACCAATATCTCATACGTGGCCCTAATAGGTACTTGGGTCAACAACATTTCTCTTAGTAGGGAATTTAAGCCCTTTACGAACTTCATGTCCTTTTTCATAGGTGTGTTTATTAGGCTCATCCCAAATTTAGCCAATTCAGTAAACTTAGCTGTATACTCTATAAGGGTAGAATCTCGTTGTCTCATCTGAATGAACTTTTCCAATTGCAAGCTAACCTCTACTCTAGACATGAATCTCATCTCAAATCGGTCCTTGAATTCATCCTAAGAGAATATCCTTCCAGGGTGCTCATCAGTCACAAAGTTCCACCAATTCAAGGCTTCTTCCTTGAGGTTCCAAGTTGCTATTCTTCTTCTTAGCTGATCATCCCAATCAAGCTCTCTAAATATCTTCTCGTGGTTACTAATCCAAGCTTTAGCTTCTGAATATCCTTTAGTTCCAGAGTATATCTTCCCTCCCATATTGAGAAAGTCCTTACACAACTTTAGGAAAGTTGACAGGACAGGGTGCTGCATCGGTGGGCAGGGCAATGGGTGCTGCCCGTGTAGCTGGAGGAATAGGAATCTGCTCGATGGTCCTAAGATATTGTTTAAACCATTCGGGTATTCCACGAATGGGTGGTCTTCAGCAAGTAGGGTTCCCTTGTCCAAAATAAGATTGATTATCAGTTATATCAATTGTCTGTAGGTTAAATCTTTAGTAATGATTTCCTAAGATAATATTTACATGCTGAAAGAAAAAGGTTGCCTACTATATATGTGTATATTCAAGAAGATAGGGTCTATATATATAGCGAGAATTCTTTTAAAATTCTTTTTGAAAAGCCTTTTTCAAAATTAGAAATACGTCTCTCATACGTATAATTTTCCTCGTTGATCGAGCAACCTAGGCTCTAATACCAAATGTAACAACCCACCCCGGCCGAAACAGACCTAAATTTTCGACCCAGAACGAAAATTAGATCCATTCTAAGGTAAGTTGATGGAAGTAAAAAGGAATAACATTACAGAGCCATAAAAAAACTTTCAGAACTCATAGCGGATGGGAAAAAATATAACAGCAAAGTATACCCATTTATTTTAAAACCATAGAAATGTCATAGTACAAAATTCCATAAAAATCGTAGCATAATATCCGTTACAACAATTATCCAAATACATATGTACACAAAAAACAAGTAATAATAACAAATGATGCCACAAGCCAAGCTTCTCCATCTCTAAGCATCGTCACCGCCATCACTCTGTCCTTAACCTGTGTTGTAATGAGGAGGGAGACAGAACAACAAGTGTCTTGTGAATAAAAACCTCGAGTCTTACCTTTTCGGTACTTGGATAGCATATTTCAAAATAAGAATTTGCCTACGAACATAAAACCATTAAAACCATTTAATACTTCTTTATAAGGAAAGGAGGCGGGTCCAACCATTTAACACCATCCATTCTAGAAGCAGATTTCTAAAATCCTATATCCCAATCATACATCATAAACAGCTAATAATGTGAGAGACTGTACCCAAGCCACTTAATACTTTTTATTGGAAAATAGGCAGACTCTGGTCATTTAATACCTTAATTAAGACAGACCCCATCATTTAATATCTATTTCCAAGGTGTGCTCCTCAATGGTACTATCTAGCTGACATCATATAGAATCTCTTAGGCCACTTAATACCTCCTTGTGGAAAATAGGCAGACTCTGGTCATTTAATACCTTAATTAAGGAAGATCCCATCATTTAATACCTATTTCCATAAGTAGACCCCCTCATTGAGATACCACCTAACTTAACTTCTTGACCATTTAATACTTCATCTGGGGAAAAGAGATGGGTCCAACCACTTAATACCTCAAGACCCCGAAACTGGCCCTTCGTCTATGGCCCATGCTCATACTGACATCTCACATAGTCCAACTATTCGTAGGAATTGGTAGCCTGAATAGATAACTAGATTTCTCCTACAGAATTTGGGACCAACCTCGCATCATTACAAATATTTATCATAAGGATATCTCACATCAATTAAAGTGTACACAACTGCCGGTTGCCTCAAAGTGAAGGGTAGACTTCCTTCATGTAACTCTATTGACCTCACATCCCTATGACTTAGTCATACATCAATTACTCTCCATACACACTCACACACACTCATCTCACCGTTTCATAAATAAGGCCTTATAAGGAATCTTCCTTATGACGCCTTAAAATAATAAATATTTGCGCCAAATAAGTTCTAAACGCATGGATTTTACGCTCTAAACTATCATTAAATGCCAATTCCCTAACCAAATATTATTACAAGTCCTTTTTCTTCAAATTCCCAAGATTTCATGGGATTCTAATATCCAAAACAGGGAATAAATATTCATAACCAAAACTGCAATAACAGATTTGTAAATAAAATAGAAACTCAATTTATTACACCAATTCAATGGAATATCCTAAACAATAAGAATTGCAATCTAAACCCCATATTCTATTCAACTCCTCTTTTACAAAGAAATAGATAAGAATAAGTGGTGTAAAGTACGAATAGAATTCGTAATCTAAACCCTTTATTTTATTGAAGAATCACAATTTGACCCAAAGAAGAAGGAGAAGTGGAATAGACTATGCAATTATTAAAAATTGCATAAACGAAAATTTCCATCAAATTAATGTAAATAATTGAGAATCTAAACGTTGAATTGAAATTTCGAAATAACAAGGAATTTTAGGGGACTTTATCTATCATATTTTCGAAACCCCAAAATCCCTAAGGCATATTCAAGTCTAAAAAAATACACTAAACAATTGCTGAAAATAAATAATAAGGTTTCCACTCACAGATTAGCCTTAGCTTCACTTAAATGGATTTGTAGCCTTCCGATCTCTTCTAGAATCTCTATCTTTTGATATATATATATATATATATATATATATCCACACACACAATAGGGAAGAGTTGTATAAATTCATTAGATACAAAATAATTGGAGAAGAATAGGATAAGAATAGATTGGAGGAAGAAGAAACAAATAAGAAATAAGTTGAATTCTTACCTGAATTCTTTACGGAGTTTCTGAATCTTATTAGAGATATAGCGATGACAGAATATCATCATATTCCCCAAAATGATATGAATAAAAAGTGGAGAGGATAGAGTTCTATTTATTGGGGTTGAAACACAGCAGAATCATAGGATGGAAGTAGGTAATAAACGAATGAATCTGGAGCGTACAACTCAATCTAACATAGCTTTAAACCCTAGCCGCCACTAGCAACTTTCGTTGCCAAGCGGTCGATCGCCCATGTGCGACCAGTCGACCTCTACAGTTGACATATATAGGTCGACCGCTCCTCTATTTTGGGGAACGTTTATTTTGTTCCGTTGCACAATTTATTTTATTCCCTAATTAACTTTTTAACATTAAATGTTTACTTAGTGCCCAAGCTAATTTTTTAAATTTAAACCCTAAATTTGATTTCTCATTTGAATTTGAATTCAAACTAAATTAATTTGAATCTGAAAACTTCAAATGCTCGTAACTTCTTTGCTTGAGCTCCTTTTTTAGCATATTATATATGGAAACAGATCAAAAAATTTCCACGAACGCAACGGAATAAATTTCGTGGTAAAATTTCCATATTCAACCCTTATCATTTTTAATTCGATTTACTACATTTGTTTATGGTTCATTTTACGGGGTATTACAGTATAGTATGGGACTTTTAGTAACACTTTTCTGGTTATTCATTGGACTTGTCATATAGAGATATCTAGTGTGGATCAAGTGTAGTTTATAAGCATTGAATAATTGTTAAATAACATGTAGTGGTAAACGCCATTATGTTATTTTTTCAATTCCTTGTAAGTAAATGTCACTCAAACGGGGGTACGCTCATGTGTATATTGTGACGCCCAATGCGATAGGAGTATATTATAGCCATGTGTTGGATTATGGTTAGAGCCATGTGTCGACAAGGGATTAGAGTTCTAGTATTTACAGTCATGTGTTGACTTATTTGGAGTCGTGTGCCAGCTTACGTCCAGAGCTATGTGTAGATATAAGATATATGTACAATATGTCGTCCACATTGTGTCCAACTTCCTTTATATTTCGGGAGTGAAATAGATTAGTCAGTATCCACCCAGGCGGCCTAATCGTGATGTCGCGCCCCAGATTTGTGACACCATTTTCTTATATAGTTGTGTGTTATCGCTATGTGTAAATGCCCCTATGTCACCTAGGCCAGCGGTCTGTTACAATAGGGGCAAGTGCGGGGTAGTGACCGAAGCTACGTGTAGATGAACCATGGGTGGATATGAGTCACAATGTTCGTCGAGGCAACTGAAGACTGTAGGAATGGATCCGGTTGCTTGCTGTGTGCTAGTAGACCCTGGGTTCCTGAGTATGATGTGTGCTATCAGTCTCCTCTCTTGTTTCGGTATATCTATGTGATAGTGGATTAGCATATATAGCTCTGCCTTATAATTAGTTGACTATTCTAGAGATTGTGTGTCTAAAGTATAGTCATTCCCCATTATATCCATACTATTTGATGATTATTCATTTTATTACGTTGATTATAGCAGACCCGTGAATGTCCATCATATAATTTCAAGGCATTGTTGTGTGCTAGCCAGATGTATTCATCTTAGGGCAATGCCGTGTGTTTGCTCGAGGTATTCAATTTAGGGAATTGTTGTGTGCTAGCCTGATTTACTTGATGTCTTCATATTCTTTGATAATGTTTCTATAGTGTGGATGATTCACCCATCAGTTATAGTTTTTCTTAATTTCTATTGATTGGATTTATATTGGTGATGACACTTTTCCATATAATTTTGTGGTGGATGTTGTTTTGAGATATTTGAAGGTGTTTACGTTTCCACCATTATGCTCCTTATATTATCATTATATGTTAATATAGCACCTATCATTATAGACATAGTCTGACCCGTGTGTTATTTATAACATTCGGGCCAGTTAAGACATTTTAGGTTTGGGGACGAGATGGCCAATTTATAGCTATTGGACATAAAAGGAGACTAGGATATAGCATTATAGTTATCATCTTGTACTGTATCATATCATGTATTCATGTCCATGTATATAGATATACTTAAACTATATTCTAAATCTACATTGTATATTGTATATTATATTTTATCACTGCGATTCCAACTCTGTGTTCTCTGTTCATGTACTATATATTATGTATTATTCTGTCCTAGAGGCACAAATATTTATTGCTTTGTATCGATACTATGTATGTATAGATAAATTATATATTTGATGTTTTAATACGTACCAGTGTTAGCCCAAGGTAATATTCACGTGTGTACCTCATGTAGCCTCTTCTCTGTATTATCTGGCGGTATTACTTAGTAATACTCTTGGATGGTGCAAGGACAGAGGTGAGGTGTTTCAATTTCTATCAAAATACTTTTTTCAATTTCGATGCTTATAGAATGATACTTTCGTATCATGTCTTGGATCATATCTGAAAAACCCACAAACTCAAAATCGCTCCAACTGACTTTGAGATGCTTTGGTTGTTATGTGCAAAAAGTCTATTCTAAATCATTATTTAGAATTTTCCATTTCAACATGTGTGTACTAAAACATAAAGTCACACCAAGCAATCATTTTGTGAGAAAATTCGAATTAACTTGAGCAAGTTGAATGATGAATCCATTACGCTAATTTCAACAATTGAAATTTATGATGTTACTCTCATCAACGTTGCCCATTATATTCCAAATGCACTAGTCTTGCTCTTGAAGAAACATTTGCATCTCATGGATCATATCCCTTCAGGTACAACTACCAAAATTATATTTTGATAACGTATTTGGGAATTATTTTGGATTTGTGCATCATAACATATGGCGGAGTTGATACTCTTAATGGTTTAGTTGACAATCGAGGATTATCTATTCTCGATACTGATAAGAAACTCATAGTTTCTCTTCAATGTGTGAGAATACTTATTTAACAATCTAAAGTGTTGTGTTTGTTTAGGTTAGGTTATTTTCATTTCATGCCACATAATCAGTTTCATCTTTGGATCGTATCGAATCCATTTTACTACCAATAATTTCTAAAAGAAATTCCTTCAATACAAAGTTGGATTTCTCGAAACAACAATTGTTTCTCAGTGCAACATAATAGCTACTCATAAACACTTTATGAATCGCCTTATATATAAAACCGATTCTGTTTTAGCTTACAATACTTATGTTCAAAACATAAATTGGTCATCCAATGACTATCGTTCCCAAATTTCCTTTGTGGAGATTCATACAAGATCCCTCGTGTATAATTATTACGTGGAATCTTTCAACTCGCACAGCCTTCCAACTACTTGGCCTATGATATGTTGGGGTTTCTTTTAAACCCTTATCTTGTATGATTTTGTAAACTATTATTTGGATGAAATTAACTTTAACCTTGTGTGCTACTCTTAGGTACACGTCCTTATAGAAAGAAGTTAACTCAACTTCACTCACCATTAATCATACATTGTTCAACAAGGTTCAATTACATAAGGAGGACTTACTTTTAGGAATCGATCTTTATTCATTTTTAGGTACGTTCGGAACTCTTTTCAATATAATTACCTATTCGATCAAGTCGATCATTTTTACTTTCTATTGCAGGTTATTATATTTACTTCCATTTCATATTCTATAAGCTTATCATAGACATACTACATGTGTGTATCAAATACACATGTTTATGTCTGTTATAACTCATTGGTGAATACAACAAAGTACGTGGAACCATTTTGTATTAATAGACTTATTATTGCGTACATCCATATGTATTAATCCGAAGAGTTCATCAAATCTTATGTCGCTTCAACTCAATAGGTGATTTGCCTATACTGTTGAGATATAATTCACTAGCACCATATGATTCATAATCATATAATTAAAGAATCATTTCTTTAAACCGTGGCTTAGTCTATAATTTCACAATAATTGCAAATAATTTTAGATACTCCTGTATTTTTCAATGCATTCCAAATGCTACTATTATAGTTTTATTTTATAATGAACATTCACAGTATTCATATTATAATAAAACCGCGTCTATTTTCAGTCAACACTAAAAAAACCGTTATTATTTTATAAATAATGTTTTGGTATGTTTTACAAAAGTAATTTTAGAAACCTGATGCGACCAATAAGTGTTATATGGCATGCTCCCGCCATCTCCACCATTACTATAATAGTGTATGAAATACGAAGCTCCATTCAATCACCTAGCATAGGCCATTTATTTCATTTACTATAACTGCTTTATAGTTGAGAATTTTCAGATCAAGCATTTTAAATTCAAAGAAATAAATCTCATAGAAAACAATTTTCCATGTGAAAATAAATTTGGCATAGATATCACATTTCTTACTCCTTGTTAAGTATCTATTGATATTATACAATTCCCATTTCCAATGTTTCTTTATGAAGTAGAAGTAACCATTCACTCTCTCCATCCCAATCACACCTTAGGTTACACCTACTCTCATACGTTTGATTTCCTTTTTAAATAGTCAAACCAATCAAGGGAAACCTTTACTTCAATATCATAAAGAACCCTTTACAAAAGTGCATTTGATCATCCTTAACATTTAAGGATATCAAATATGTTGCATTACGTAAATTGATCATACTAACATTTTCGTGATCGAATTCTTGATAAAGTTAGTGGTATACCTTAGGGGCAATTCTGTAATTTATTGTATATTAATTAATTACGTAATCAATTCTCGTTCGTAATAAAGGTGTTTTTCTTTCTATTAAATATTTGTTATAATGCATTATAAATAATTAAATATTTAATTAAAATATATTTAATAGAAAATCCATAAATGATGTGTTTGTGATAGTAATTACAAATAGTTATAATCGTGAATATTACATCACGGTATAATAAACAAATCATTTTAAATGTTTCTAGTCAAGATGCATTGAGACTGGATATCGATGTATCCATTGAGACTAGAGTACATAACGCTTTCCAAATGTTGGGCAGTGTATTACTCATAACTACTGGAGGCACCAAGAGGTTACTTGTATAACTATGAAACGACCCACTCGATAGTTTTCTGTTGGTTAATATAACTAAGGTCAAACTGAAAATATCGATCTGACTGATTTACATGATTCTCCTAACTTAAGAATACCGTCGATCTTCAATATGAAAGCTCCACTTTGATTATAGTGAAATCATGGCATGGTGTCCATCGAGTGGCTATAATTGGGTCGAGTGGAAGTATTGGAACCGAGGCACTATTTAAGAGAAGATTCGTCTCCTCGGTTATATGGGGTTAGTATCACGGTCAACTCAACGTCAAAATCTCTGCCCATAGTAGTTCGTTTAATAATAATTGTTATTATTGAACCAAGGACTTTGTGTTTGGATTATAGAGTTGAATATGGGCAATATTGGAATTTTGACCATTATCAAATTCCATATGTCCAAAGTGTATAGTTTTGAAGAAGAGAATTGGTGCAAATAATATCAGGTAACACTTAACAAAGTAAAATTGGATTTTATTGAACCCAAGGAAGCGATGAATTTACCCAAAATGTCACACCACCTGCTAAGTGACATGTGAACGTTAATATTCAAATAGTTCGATATTAATCATTGACCAAACTTACACCTAACGAGTCATACAACCAAAATGATGAATATTCCTTTGACCAAATGATTTAATTAATTTGCAGTTGTTGTAATTAATTAATATTTATGAAATATTAATTATAAAATTGGATTTTGATTTGATAAACAAATAAAATATATTTTTAATAGTTATAAATATATTAATTGATATGTGACATCGATAAGCATTAAATTAGATTTAATTGCAAATTATTTGTTCGTGCTTTAAAATAGTTTAAAGGCCATATATGGGTTGATCATATTCGGCCATAATGAGGGGTAGGTGCGGCCATAAGATGGTGCATCAAAGGCTTTGAGATGTGGGGCTAAAATGGAAAAAAAATTGGTAAGAGATGATGTAGGATATTGAGCCTAAAATATCTCCAACTTCTCCTTTATATAAGCATCTCTAACCATACTAGTTTGTAGTCTTTTTGTTAGCCTCCACATCTCTCTTGGTCTAGTCGAAATTCCCCTCCATATCTCTACTTTCCTAAGTCAAATCAAGTGTTATTCGATAGTCAGTGGTCAACAGTTCAAGGACTAGCACTCTTTTGGATTGGAAATCGTTTCAAGGAGTTTATATCATCATTTAAAGAAGTGCTTTCAGGCTTTGGTTATAAGGTACAGATCTAACTTATTCACAATCATTTATGTTTACAATATATATATATATATTATTAGTTAAGTGACGATTCTGATATACAAATTTATTATCACGATTAGATTGGTTGTGTGTTTGCACATACTTGGATATAAAAAAATATCACATATGAATCATATCAGTATAGCTCCACAGTTTAAAAAACATTTTTTTTATTTTAATGTTTTAATATATGATATTTAATTAGATATATATAGTTTATAATAATTATAACATTATACTTTAATCCAATATGGTCATATATTTTTTATATGTAAAGTATTAAAGATATAATAGTTACGACAATGATAATATATATATATATATATTATTTAAATATAATTTAAGTTAATTAATACATAAATTAATTATATTAATATAAATATATTATTAAAATTGTGTTTTATATTTTATAAAATAATATTAGCATAAAATATACTCTTGGAAAAATAAATAAAATCATTTTTTTATTTCTAAAAATATTTTTAAATAAAAGCCAAGAATAAAAAATTAATTTTAAATTATTTTAGAACATAAAATTATGCAATAAATATTCAAAACATAAAAAGTCATTTAGGATTTACTGAAAGTTTAAAATTCAAAATAAATTATTCAGAGCCGTGTGGAAGACCTGGTCATATATATTTATCAAAATATATTTTTTATGTATTTTATTAACATTAATATATATATTATATATTATTATACATACATTTATATACAAATATTTATTATATAGATAATATAATTAATACATTTTCATATATTGCTCTCGGCTTTATAAAAAACTTATACATACATATATATATATATAGAAAGGATTGAATTATATTCATATTGATATATATATATACACACACACATATATATAATGTTAATATTTTATACATATGTTTATATATAATTATACATATGTATTTATATATTTACAAAAAATTATAGCATTTTTAAATACACACACATATATATATATATATATATATATTTGTAAACATTATATATATATAAGTAAAAGTAAATAAACACACATTTGGACAATATATTTGTATATTGGATGAGCTAACATGTGTGTTGTAATGTAAATCCTAGTATCTATACATGGTCATGTTATACCGTGCATGGATTGATATGTTACACATGCACGTGCACGCACACACACACACACATATACGTTTGTATGTGTGTGATACATGAGTGTGTGTCTATATTATATAACATAAATTAAATAATACAATACTATTTTATAAATTTAAATAAAGTAAAGACTTTATGTAAAATAAATTTAAAAATGTTCTAAATTAATTTGACTTCATATGCCCAATAAAGATCCATGTAAAAAAATTTGAAATTCACTCATAACATCTGCAACGGGCTGGCCCAGTTCCAACAATTCTTATACCTATCTTGTAGCTTTTGTGTTGAATATGCTAGTATATGATTTTTGTTTGATGATAATAAATATATATATATATATATATATTCATTTAAATGTATTTGTTTATTGTACTATTTTATTTTCACATAATTAAATAAATACTTGCTGAATAAAATAAATAACACAGAATTTAAATTCAAACAGATATTTTATTCAAACAAATATTTTATTACAATTTTTGAATAGTACAAAATTTCAATTACAATACAATTTCAAATCACAACAAAAAATTTCACTATATAATTGTCATTTACATTTGCACCTCACTACATATCACTCGTTAACTCGTAATTGTTCTTCAACTCTATTCCAGATTGAATCCAGCATCTGAATTATCTATAAAATAAACACTGACGCAGTAAAATTGAAAAAGAAAATATTTTGCAGTGTAAAATAAAATGTGTATTTTGAAAATGTTATTTGCCTCAGTTATTTGGATTGTTCGTTATCATTTATTTTGAATTCATCTACACGAACAACCTGTGACATGCACAGTGTATCACTGTACATGCCACAAGGCCGTGCACACCGAAATACACTTGATAAACTGCAGGGACAGGTGAGCACAAGGTCAAATCCGAGCCGAGGTTGGATTCAACTAAGATGCATGCAATACAGCATACAACATCTCAAATATATACATGAGAGAACTGCTCCAAAAAGAATGTACACAAAGGCACAATAATTATACACATATATACATACATATATATGTATGTATATACATGTTTGTATGTGCACAGTTATCTTCAAAATGAAATGATCAAAGAGGAACAGTCACTACATACAACATGCCACCATACATAACATACAAATGAATGCAACTCTGAGGAAACAAGAAGTGCAAGCTAGAGAAGGCAAGTTACAATGCAACCATGTACAAGTCAACTGAGCAAAGCCTCAACATCAAATAGCAACAAAATTGGAGCATGCATATACATCAACATGACCACATACATATATACATATGTTTGCATACATGTATACATATATACATGTAGTCAGACATAAAACCAGACAGTATGTATAGCAAATACATAACAACCAGAATTTGACTGCAACTCTGAAAACCAATGAAACAAAAGACACAACAATAAACAAGCTCAAAGAATCAAAACAACAATCCAACTCAATGCAACTAGGTTCAAGAGCAAAGACCACCAAACTACACAGGTAACTCGAAGCAAACATGCAACATAATACTCAACTAGACCAGGGCAGTGAACAGGACCCTGACAATGGCAGTTTCACATGAAAGCAGACCACATGAATGAAAAATACTTGAACATATATATATATATATAAGTTCAGGCATGAATGTAGACAACAGCTTAAATGAGCAAATGCAGACCAGTTCAATATGAAAGCAATGCAGACTACAAGACAACTATACCAACTAGACTCAAATCAACATGAATGCAAAGTCACACAATTCATCAGTCAAATGTAGAAAGACCAAAACTGATAAGTAAAACATGAATGCAACAACCAGTTACAAGATCAGACTCAGGTAAATCACAACCAGAGGCAACAATAGATCAACAACACATATACACACATACATATGTATGTGTGTACATATATGGTGATACAGCAAGTTCATACACAACAAATACAATCATCACATAAACAAGCAGTGGTAACAACATGACCCAAGTGCAACCGAAATGAAGTGCGGCCAGATAAACATACAATGCAGACCAGGCAGTGAACAAAATGAAGCAGCAGTGTCTAAAAAAGAATCAAAGCAGTGGGTCACACATTTTCAATCAGAGCAAAAAGGAATTGAACAAGTTGAAATCAGATTTATCACAAAAATTCAAAATGCCAAAGAATCAAAGCCATGGTGACCAAAGTAAAATTGAATAAGTCGAAGTCAAGTTCTCATCTCAAAATATTATCACAAATTCAAAGTGGCCGAAGTCAAACCAGAAAAGAACGGTACCAAATCCAAAGCAAACGCAAGCCGTGGTGACCAAGCAAGCACATCAATAAAATATTCGAATTGAACCAGTCCAAACATATCACATGTATTCAAGCAAAATCCAACGGCAGAGCAAAACTAACTGACGAATTCAAATGAAATATTCGAACGGAAATTAAGGGAATCGATCCCTATTTAACCCATTATCATCATCGGCATATGAGCATCGAGTTCAAGCATATCAACGAGAATAAATAAAGGAAATCGCATACCAGTTTTGTTTGATTCGAACTCGATCGTGAAGTAGTCGCGAAGGAACGAAAGCAACAGACGATTCGAGCCTCGAAGTGAATTAAAAGCATACCAGCAAGATTTTGAGCATTATTTTTTCAAGCAGCGGCTTCAACAAAGCAAAGCCCAAAATTTTTGAAAAAGGAACGAACGAAGGACTGAACGAAAGCAAAAGGAATCGGCCAACATTTTTACTCAGAGAAAAAGAAAAGAGGGGAAATGTTTTGTTTTAGTGGGCCGGCTCTAATTTGGGCTTAAAATATTATATAGGGTTTTGTATTTTAAATTGTTTTTATTTTGCATTTTTCTTTTAAACTTTTGTAAAATTATAGTCGTGTGACTAGAGGACGAACTACGGTGGTGTAGCTCGAGAATTCGCAACTCAGTGGCTGAGTTGTGGCAGGGTTTTGAGCGTAGAGTTAGGTTAGTCGACAGCGGGTGTCGTGAGTTTACATGTGTAAGCGTCTGACTACTTAATTTCTAGTTGAAACATTGGGGGCAGCACGTAGGCAGTGTTTTGCCGAAGCTGGGTAAATCTGTGTTGTTCTATTTCTGCTTTTATTATTATGTTATTATCTATGTTGCAATTATTTTATATATTTCCACGTTAAATTTTTATTATTATTAGTATCACCCTATTCATGCCCCCACCCCCACCCTCTAGGATGAAATCGATCCTACATTTTGGTCTAGTGTTACATTTAGTACAACAAGATCATGATTGTAATCAAGTCATATTGAATACACATCCCACACTATGGTTTACTTGCTAATTTCAAATGAACTAATTTAATCAAGGTTTAGTACATTACGAGTATTGATCGTTCACCATATAACACATATATATAATTGGAAAGGAATCAAATATTCATATTTTTGTATTGCTTTTAGAGTTCGAAACTCATTGATGATAATAGACAATCTCGGGCAAGTAAACACATAAGTGACCAAGTTAGAAACATATTTAGTGGTTGCATAATTAGGCGCTTGCATTGGTCAACATAAAAAAATTATTGGTAGGTATATTTTACATTTCTATTTAACAATATTAATTCTGTAATGACCCAGATTTTTTGAACAATTTATAATCAAATATTGGAATTGTTTAAATAATTGAATCTTGGATTTAATGTGAATAAAAATGATTTATAAAGCTTATTTAAATTCTGTTTAAATAAGAATGATAATAGTAAACTTTTAGTTTAGAATTAAACGGATTAAATTGGTTTTAATAATAATCGTTTTGATTAACGTGTGAAATTATCATTATGGGACACTGTCTCGGATTTTGACGAAATTAGTATCATTAGATCTGGAATACTATTTTCGTACGCCAATGAGTTTATGACGATCAGACATAATGTATGGTCGTGCGAGCTCGTAACGTGTAACAATTAAGTTTAGGAATTAAAATATAATATAATTTGATTTTAAAAGTTAACTTCTGTATATGATGGAATTAGGTCTCGATACTAGTTCCATTGTGTTTGGAATAAGGGTAATTAGCTAGGAACGCTAGTAAGCATGCCTCGTTTGGAGTTCTTGATTTTTAAGGTTGAATAGTGTCGGAGATTTTTCTATATAAGGACCCTCACTCCTCTCATTTTGTTCTAAACCCTAACCCTAGCCGTCAGATCTAATGGCCTACATCAACCACGGCGATTGGGGCTGATTCAGGCAAGGTGGCTAACTACAAAGTGGAGCGGCATGGCCTGGGGAGTTCATCAGCGGTGGTGAATCGTCGAACGGAGGAGCGTGGTTGCGTGGATTTTGAGACAAACGTGGCGACTGGAGCTCACATTTTCGGGCTCGATCGGGAGCTAGGGGCAACGATGGGAGATGATTTGGGTGGCTATGGGGTCGCCTTGGCTCGGGCTACCTACGGCGAGGTCGTGGTGGTCAGAGGAGCTGTGAAGTGACGGTGGTTCGTCAATGAACGAACATAGAAACGATCGCATATAGGCTAAACAAGATTAGGGCAAGGTAATTAACTTTTCCTAATTAAGTAATTATAAATTTAATAAATCTCTAAATGTTCACTAATTCGTATCTTGTTTATACGAGGTCGGATTTTGACGCGGTCTTTTGCATTGGACTCATAGCGATGATATCTACGCATTGGAGTTGGATTCATCGAGTTTAGAACTTGTAGGAATATTAGTTAAAATCGAACGGCATTCGATTTTGGACTATTTGGAAACATGTAAGAGTTAGCTGGAATTTGGGTTGGTTTTACTCACCAGTTATTTGTATATGGATGTGATAATTGTTTGTTGTGAAAAATATAAATTAAAGTTGATAACGATGCAGGTTGTTACTTTTGAACCCCTCGTTGCTTTTAAAAGCAAATGACAACAATATACGTAGTGTAACCTCTCTCTTTTAAATCCTTTATAACAGGTATCATTGCCCGGACTTGTTTACATGTTTGATATTGCTATTCGACTAAGTTGAAAATTACATTATAATGTATGAAGCGTTACAGTCATTGTAAACATGCTTTGAAATCCTTTTTATTTAACATATGTTTAATTAGATTAATCGTGATATTGAGGAAATATATATATTGGGTTGTTCACACGTTTTGGTGTGTTTGACATAAATGGATAGTTTTGGAAAGTTGTAGAAATTAGAAATCAAAGTTGGGTTGAAATTCTTTGTTTTAGCAAAGTATAAAAGGCTTTTAGTTCAAATATTCTTTCAAATCTTTTTAAAGTTGTTGGTGAAAATTTATTAAAGAATTTTAATAAAGGAGTTTTGAAGTTTAAAAATGCTTTATAATTATTTCTGAATTTTAAAGTAAATGATTTTATATTATAAAACATTTTTTATGGATTTTAAATAAATTATAAAATAAGTATTTTTAAGAGATATTTAATATTTTTTTAAATCATAATATAATAGTTTTTAAAATATTTCTAAGTATATATAGTTTTTATAAAAATTATTTAAATATTTTATTAAAGTAAATAGAAGCTTACGTTATATAATATCATTTTAAATTGTTCATATTATTAAATAATTTATCTTACTAATATGTTAGTATACATATATATCTTTTAAAGTGGTTTTAAAAGTGTTCTAACATAATAGTAAGTATTTTAAAGGTATTCATATATATATATATATAAGTTTTAAATATTAAGTTAAGTATTTTATAAATTTAATATAGGAAATTTGGATTTTAATACTTAAGTTAAAATAAATGGTTTTGTGAAATTAATTAAAAGTTTATTATCTTAATTAATAAGTGTTGACCTGCTTGGATCTTTAAAATAAATGTTTAAAGTTATGATAGATATAAGTAAAAGGTCTTGGGTTATTGTAAACATTATTTTGGTAATAATTGTTTTTAACCATTAATATTATTATATTAGAAATATTATTAGATATTTATTAATGAATATTAGTAGATAGCTGTAAGTAAATGGTTTTGGGTTTGTTGTGACAAACGTTTAAATAACAATTGTCTTTAACCCTTAAATATAATTAAATCTTTAAAAGAAAGTTTTAAAGTTAATGATAAGTATAGAAGCATTTTGGGTTTGTAGTAAACAATGTCTTAATAACACTTGTTCTTAAAACTCTTGAATTATATTTTAAAGTGGAAAAATATTATAAATAAAATTAGATCTTTAATAATGGAATTTTAAAAATAATAATAGGTATTGAAATCTTTTATAAAAAGATAGAAAGGTTATATGTTTAATTTATAAAAGAGAAGAGGTTTATAGTAAGAATGCTTTAGTAACATTTGTTGTTAACCTCTTTGATTATATTTTAAGAAAGGAAAACTTTGTTAAGTGATTTATGAATATATATATATATATATATATGTCATTGAGATAAGTATATGAATACTTTTGAATTTTGAAAAGAGAATAAGTGAATTGTTAAATATATGAGTACAAGTATATATATCTTTTATAAAAAGAAATTATATATATATATATGAGTTTATAAAGGAAGTTTTGATTTATGAAAGAAGTTTTATTAGATAAAAAGGAGTTTTACTAATAAATTGGGTTTTTAATTAATAAAGGATAAATTAATTAAAAAGGGATTAAAAGTCGTTTGTGTGACTTGATCGTGCTTTGGATGAATTGATAGTGCTTGTATGTTTACTTGCTTATGATAAAGTATACGGGACTTAATTTGCTTATGCGATCATTTATATTATTGTTGAATAAGACCAAATTCATCGATTCAGTCTTGTAGAGATCGGGATCGATAAGTGTTCAACTTATCGAAAACCACTTCAAAACTGAGATACGTGTTCTATTTCTTGGAAGTGGATGATGGAGTCTATGTGTGGTTCCAAAATCTGTTGAGATGATGGAATCCATGTGGGATTCGTTATTTGTTCGAGTACTGAAGACTCGTGTGAAGATGCCAAATGTAGCCTCGACATCGGAAAAATGACTAAACACAGAGTAGGCTGCAAATCTAGGAGTTTTGCTAACCCAGAGAGGTACATCAACTCCATTATCTAGAGTATGCTTATCGATATGTTGCACGTGGGGATTTGTTGATACTTGGTTCCACGTGGTTCATGTTTACATGTTCGGACGTAGGCCAGTTGTATTTTCTTTATGGTATATTTTATCTAGAGATATACGGCGCTCGATAAGGTAATCTTCTAATCCTTGTCATAGGAGATCCGCTTTAGTTTTTAAGCTGGAGGCATCTCCATGGAAAATTGTAACGGTCGGGATTTTCGACCCTCGAAAATCAACACTAATGCGTCCAATGTATTGCATGTCAAGCATTCAAGTGCAGGAAAAACTAATTGTTAAAGGTAAAAGAAAATAAAGACAGAACAGATTCTTACATGAATGGAATAATTTATAATATCAATAGACTTTACAGCGGAAAATTTGAAATACATATATCGGAGTCCAACCTATGCTCAGCCTGGACAGTTATAAACACCTGTCCTTACAAATGCTGAAAAACAACAAATAATGAAACAAATGCAGCAGGAATATAATCTACGTCCATATGTTAATGAAGATCTCCAGCTCTCCTCTGGAAACTCTAATCGTCTTCAGCTAATCCTGAAACTACCCAGATCTGACCAGAGTATTAAAAATACCTGGATCAGGCTTGGCAAACCAGCGTGAGAAACACGAATTATAAATATATTTATAATGGTGTCATATGTCAAATCGATGTCAAACAAAACCTTTGAAAAGAATGGTATCTTGTAAGACCACGCCGCACACAAACATGAACGAGTTTTTACCTTACGATAACCAAAATAATTTATATCGAAACATTTTGATATTATCTCTAATGACATTGGTTTGAAAACACTTTCAAAATAATTATATAAAGAAGGTAGGTATCAATACCTGCATAACGGTGTATATGATACCAAGGGGTAGCTAAAATGTTTGCAAGTCATTACAGCTATTTTGGAAATACAACCAAAATCGTAAAGCTCATATTGGAATTGGACTTCCAACATGACAGGGAAGTAGTGGCCTTTTCCTCCGATGCAAAATCCACGCATAATAATCCTTGTCCCAGGTGACTATTCACTTGTCTCTAGCAAGCCTCCGTACTACATTGTTACACTACTATGGAACAGTGTATCTCGGTGGTTTTGCTTTGTCTCATTCGAGCCTCTAATACCTATCCATTTAAACCATTGAGGGTCTAGATACTGGACTCCTCTATCCAGAATAAAACCGATAGCCCGAAACATGTCCTATAGACCACATAATTACCTATATCATCTCCGGGATGTGAGGCTCGTGAAGTTACCTCTATTTTCCATAAACCCACGCTTTTCTTTTCATAAAGGAAATTCCACCTAGAATACCACCTTGTCATTTCTAACAACACACTATTGATTTTCCCAAAAGTACAACCCCTGAGTTCATACGCCTCGGAGAAGGGTGTTAAGTATAAGAGGGATTACCTCATACACCACTAAGCAGAAGTACGTATGTAAAAACCAATGTAGATGGTCTTACAAATGCAATGTCAGACGTTCATCCATACAAGTTGTTCAGTTGAAGGACAAACCAAAAGCACTCCTTCTACTCAATTGTGACGACCCACCATTTTGGACGATTTAAATCAACAATAAACCACACATGTTTAACTCAAACCATTCAAATGGGCAGATTATCAATGGGGTTTAATAAGAAAATAAGATAAAATAAGGAAAACAAAACACAGAATCTCGCAGCGGAATGACAAGATATAATAATTAAATAAACAGTTCATGAAGCTGTTTTACAATATACATTTGATTTCAATTTTACAACATAATTCAGAGTACAATCAACAAACATACCAAAATAATGCAGCGGAATAATAATAGTAATTACGATCAAGCAAACTCCATCTTCATCTTCAAGGAATAATGTCTTCAAACACTGGAATACTCTGGCTGACCCGAGCGTAATGAAAAGACAAAACACTCGAGCCAGAACTAAAAGTTCTTATGTAAGTTAAATCATTAACAAGTAAATATGAGTGTAATAGCTTCAGAGATGTTTACGGGATTTTCCATCTACTATCAAGTGTACAACGTGAGTGCAATAACTTAAGAGATGTTATAGGATTTTCCATCTCCAAAGGATCCCTTAAACTATCTATATGTAGTAAGATACACTATATACGTAGTGTCTATCAGTAAAGTAAAGTATTAAAATAGCGTTAAGGTTTTACATTGATCCCCCTTAACACATTTTTAAGCAGGTAGTCTATGTAGATCCTGTAACACAACCAGTAACGTCGGTAGCCAGTGAGTACCCTATAGGTACCATACTAAAACAAATTCGTAGTGGTTGCATATAAGGATAAAAGTATGACAAGGCACGTGAGGCAATGCCCAAGGTAAGATACTACCAATTCGAGTCGCCTGACTGGCGGTAACCCCTAACGGCCCACCGCGAACGTCCATCCTATAATCATATCAAGGTGCACCAATCAAGTCAAAATCAATATAGTAATAACAAGAACAGATGTCGCTAGAGGTAGCTAGCCTCATTGGTCAGGACAAGTCGTCCTGTTTTAGTCATTTCCAATTGACTCAAGTGTCGGGGTCTATCCATCATCGTTCTCATTCTTCAAATCCAGCAAACGTTCTCCAATCCAACCACTACATTTTGGATCATCCACCACGTACACAGCTGTTAAAGTGGTTTCGGTATTGACAGAGAGTATGCCAATATTCGGCCTCGGTCTCTTTAACAACCAAACATCATTTTTCACACCGGTTGGTTCTTTTAAATTTCAAGAACAAGTCATATTTCATATCAAAATATCAGATTCAATTAGAAATCATTTTGAATTCAAAATAGGTATGCCTTCATATCAAAACATTCGTATTTAAATCAATGATTTAAATCTAAATAATTCCCACCTTTAAAACAGTTCGAATATCGAAAATAGTGTTGAATAATTAAAATAGTTTGAATATTGAAAATAATTTTGATAATTAAAGACAGTTTGAAGGTTGAAAATAACTTGAATATGTTAGATAGTTTATATATTAAAATAATTTATTATTAAAATAGTTTATATATTAAAATAGTTTATATTAAAACTGTTTCTTTCTTTCACAACAATTTGAACTCATGTTCCAATTCCAAATCACAACGAATTTAATTTTTTGACTTCCAATTCAAGTAAACTTCATATTCAAAGTCCAATTAAAATTAGCCTCAATTCAAAACTATTTCAAACTTTACTTTAAATTTAATTTAAACAGTTCTATTCAAAGGCTGAAAGTTCCAATTCACATTCTAATTTTGAAACAATTTAGTTTAAATCCATTTCACATCCAAACTTGGAAATACCTATTTAAAACATTATAATTAAAGTAAATTCAAAGTTTAAATTAAAATTTTAAACGTTTAAAATAATTCACTTCCTATAAAATCAAATCATATCTCAATTTCAACTTTAAGATTTCAAATTAAATCATTAAACAGTTTCGTTTAAACAATTTCAACTTCAACATTTCAAATGTTCGAATTAGAAAATAATTTAATTCATATAAATCCAATTTTTATTTTCTTTAAACCAATATCATTTAAACCAATTTAAATTCAATATTTTGAAACCATTTAATTTAACCAACCCGATGTTCGTATATAATTTTCTACCCTATGGCCAGGTGATCTGTTAATTCAATTTTAATTACATGGACATATGTGTGTGTATATATATATCATTTCAATCCAAAATTAAATGACATAGGTATATATCACTTCAATCTATTTTTTAGTTTATTTGAAATAATTCAAATGACAATTTATTGGATGTTAAATAATAAATAGGAGTAATAACAGGGATATATCAAAATAAATAACAACCATACATACAACATATCAATCAATAGACATCCAATTACAATCAACTTCCAAATCAACTAATATATTACAACAGTTACTAATTATCAATTATCGGTGTTTAACTAGCAATCAAATTTAATATTAATTTAAATGTCATTTTAATTCAATATAAAGTACAAATTAATTTAAATGTACATTTAAAACTACCAAACATCAACCAATAAAATTTTATCACTTTATGATTTCAATTTAACTAACATCGGAAAATTTAGTATTGCGTGAGTGGGTTAAATCACTCACCTTTGATTTAAAGCCCATTAAAATCCAACAAAAGCCCAAAATCTCAACAATCTCCAAATTCAACCAAACCAGTTTCATGTTGTCCGGAATTTCGATACGAGTCCAAGGAAGAAACCGCGGGTCAATCGGAGTTCGTATGTAAAAGTTTTTCGAGTTAGAATATTTAAAATTTAAAATTTAAAATTAAATTAATATAACATAAGGGAAAAAGAGTAATCACCTTTACCATCTCTATCCTAACCGTACACGATCTCGAACAGAATCCAAGCACGCAAGCTACAGCCGCCACCTTCTCATCCAAACCCATCGCCGTGATCCCCAAACCGAGCCGTTCCTTTGGACCCCACGCGGCCAACCACGCCGTCGCCAGCCATGCTCCGCCGCCCTAATTCCCCAATTCTGGCGAATTCTGGCCACTTCATGATGATCGACCACCATAGATCGAAACCATTCACCAAGCTCTATGCCGTGGTACCCTCCGATCGTCGTATAGTCGACGATCCATCGTTGAATCCAAACTCTAGAATGAACGGCCGAGACTGTTTCATCAATTTCTGGTCGAACAGAGCTTCAATTGCAAAAATGAGTTGTAGACGCTAATTCCATTCGTCGAGAGCTTTGCAACAATATATGATTTGATAAGGTTTAAGAAATTTGAATTTTTGGATTTGATTTGAAATCAGTAATTATGGTTTTAGGATAATAACCATTGAGAATAAGCATATTAGAACTGAAATGTACGTACAGAAAATAGAATAGAAGGCCGTTGGGGTTTTGTAATAGCATAAATATATAGACAAAGATGGACAGGAATAAATGGAACAGATCGATTGGGCCAAAGCGATAACAAATACCCGAAAAGCCCGTTTCATTCCCGAAACACAAATAGGTCATCCCATATATCGAAATGTAGGTTTCAATATTTTTAAACTCAATGAAACTAATTTCAAACTCTAATTCTATTGTATATAGAAGTTAGCTTTAAAATCAAACTATATTTATTTTTACATGTTAATTAAAATGAATGATTAATAAACTGATTTAATCACTTTTAAATTCTAACTTAAAAGCTTTCTATCATCATTTTGATTAAACAGGAATTAATAATCTTTTAAAATTAAATTTTCAATGTTAAATTCAAGATTTAAATGTTAAATTAATTTCAACATTTAATTACAACAGTAATAAAATCCTAGTTCATTATATTTTAAATTTCAAACAATTTCTTTTATTTTGATTTACATGTTCTTTATATTACATCAAATTTCCTTTCCAATTAAAACATATATTTCCTTTTTATTTCCTCAACTTTCTCTTTTATTTTAATTCAAACATATGTTTCTATTATTACGTCCATTAATTATAATTAATGTTCTCTTTCCTTTATTTGAAAGATTTCAATTACATTAATTTCTCATTGATTGCCAAATTAATTTCAGAATGGATTAAATAATGAGACGAGAAATAGAGCAATTATTACATCTTAGTAATTTAAATACATTTATAAATTTATTGTTTAGAACAAAGGTTAATAAATTTACGTCCTAAATAATTGATTTCTTATTGAATGCTAACATATTTAGATATTGTTTATCCCATTCTTTATTAACATTTATTATTACAATCGATGGAATTTACACTCCAACAGCTATTAATTATATTCAAATCAACATCATTAAATTATATTCTAATATGCATTACCATCTTTACCTCATTGAAATTTGTCGTTTTAGAATTCATTTAAGATCAAGTTATACATTCTAACAATTTTTTTACATTAATAAATCATAAATTTTAATTTCTGACAATATTAAATTCCATAGTCTTATTTAATTTAATATTTTTAATTGTCAAAAATATGGGTTGTTGCATCAATCCTATTTGGGAATCAACCCTAGGATTAGTAGCAAGTAGTCCTTACAAATCGAAGATTTTCAAAACGAAGGCACTACTGCCACCAAAGACATAATATGGGAATTACCCCAGAGGTTAGTGGAAAGCAGCCCTACAGTATGAAGATCTCCATTTTCAAAATCATCTACTTCAACAAGTCTTCACTTTCGAACGCATATGTTGGTTCGAAGTGGTTTTTGGATAGGAATCATTCAAATCCGATACCGGTCTCTTCAGACCAATCAATGATAAAAAGATGTCAATTATATGTGATTATCAAACAACATCCAATCAATTTATCTTCGTATCAAATCAAATATCTTTTAGAAATATTTTTTTAAATTATTCCTTTATCTTTTCAAGAGTATACGAAATCATTAAGTCTCTTTTATCAAATCCTTTGGTAAATTAGAAACCCTTTTCATCTTTGGAAATACCAAAGCATTTTTCTTTAATTACTTAGGAAAAATATTTTCATACTCTATTATTAGTATAATTCAAATCTTAATAAAATTTCACAATTCCAAAACATATCTTTAATGGATCAAAAACAATGTTTTTTAAGAGTAATCATACTCAATACCAATTTCTGTATTCAACCTGTACTATTCATCGAATAATGGTGAAATCACCTTTTAAATTCACACGGGTAGTATGAGTTCCCTTCTCGGAATCTAACACAGAGTTTAACTAGAATGTTTTTAATGCTTCCAAAATCTTTATTATTTTAAAATCTTGTTTATCCTTTGGAAAACTCCAAATCTATTTTTCTCTGATCTTAGGAAGATGCGGTCTGAGTAAATCAAATTACCTATTCCCTCCGTCGGAACAGTCCGGATAGTTAGGGGGAGCTGGAAACTGGTTTTCCAAACTCAAGCCTAGAGACTATCCCTTTGTCACCCATAAGATGGTCAAGTTATTTGATCAACTCTAACCTTAATATTTTTCAAACTTCTTAATTGTCTTTAGAATACTTGATTAATTATTTGAAAAACATTCACAAAAGATTTGGGAAGAAAACCCAAGTTTTATTGACAATTTCCTTTTAACCATTTATTTCAAACTCCTTAAAAATAATTCATAACTTCCGAATCACCTTCAAAATACTTAATTATTCATTTTAAAAAATTATTAAAAAGATTGGGGAAGAATAATTAATCTAAAACCCTGACTTTCAAAAGTTACCAAAACCGTCGCAAAAACAGATATGAATAGTGTTTTTAAAGCTTCTTTGATCAAACCACTTTTTCCATTTCATATAAGTCTATTTTGTACAACTTAAATTCCTTTTAAAACATTTTAACATATTTATGGAATTTATTTTATATTTTTAAAGATTAAAAATATCCATTTTCAAAGAACTTACCACTTTGGTTCCAACTGCAAATACGCGACGTGTTTGAAAACTTGATTTGGACATATCTCAAAAGTGAAATCTCGAATTTTCTTTTTCATTTAAAACTATAACCCCAAGGGTGCGGAAAATACTTATTTCAAAGAATTCCGACTTATAATTCACCCTACACATTCATTTAACTTTTCGGATCGCAAAATCATGAACCACCGAAACGTGATGGCTTATTTTTACCACTTTAGTCGAATTTTATGAAACTTATCTGAAACACTTTTAAACTATTTTGAAATCATAATAAATCATTTTAAACCATTTAAAAATATTTATGAACAATATTATTCATATTAAAACTCATATTCACTTTTATTCCATATTATAATATTATATTATTTTAATATTCAATTTACTATCATTTTATTTGAAAATCCATTTGTAAAATTCTCATATGATATCTTATATGCAATTTCAACTTTTCAAATTCTCATTTTTCAAATCAAACATTGTAATTTCTTTTTCCAAAATAAATCAAAACTCCTCTTTTTAAATAAATTTCAAAGTGATATTTTTTCTATTTTAAACCATCCAAATTACTTTTCTTTTTAAATTCAAAACCATAAAGAGGCTTAATAAACTACATACACATATTAATATGGATTTATTTTCCATGAATTAACTATTGTTAATTAGTTAACCATATCTATTTTGATAAATATTATTTTCTCGTTATTTGTTATATTTATCACAACCACATTATCAACCATATAATCAACCTATATTCAAACATATTAATCATCCAAGCATAATAATTTACTAATTAAACAGGCATATCATTATTTTCTAAACATTTAAGGTGTATGTAAATCAAGTACTCACTATCGATTTTCACTCCGCCAAACTTTTTCAAAGCTTGTTCAAATTAAACCGGTGGCACTTCCTTTCACTTTTCTTTGCTCTAAAACTCCTACATCTACCTCCTACCTCTAGGGGAGCTCATCCATGGCTTGGAAATGGGTGGAGGTCGGCCATCATGGTGGTGCTTAAGGGGGCCGTGGGTTTGAGGAGGGTAGAGGAGTGGTTTGGTCGAAGCTTTGAGGTGAAAGAACTTTGTATATATATGTATATAACTTTGTTTTATTTTTTCCAAAACTTTGCGTTATTTTTGCATAATTTCCTCATGACTTTGGGAAGAAATTAAAGAGCATTAAGGAGCTCAAGAAGAAGGAAGAAGAAGAAGAAGAGTTTTGGTGTGAGAATTATGAAGCCTTAGGGTGAGTATTCATAGGAAAAATTTGCAAAATATCTACCAACGCATTATGAGCCATCACCTCACCATGTGCACCCTTCCCCTTCCATCACTGCGGCCGAACCTACACCGCTCCCCTATAGGCTTTGTCCCCTTGTATCATGATGTGTATGTTTGTTTTTATTTGCTTAGGAAAATATCTAGAGTTTTATATTTTTTTACTTAAGGTAAATATGTAAATGCACATGGTAACTTCTTCTATGATTGTACATGTTATGTGCATGTATATATGCACATATATGTCTCATTTGGAAAACCATGGTGCAACATTCGATTATAACTTCTGTTTGATAAACCTTTGAAAATCTGGAATCCGAATTTCGGTCATATTTTTGCTTTTCAGTTAAACTCTATGTATATATATATATATATATATGTAAACAAATCTTAAAAATATATTTCTTATCATCTTATAATAATTAAAATGTGCTCATTTTAATCATTAAACCATATAAATCAATATTCAGATAAGTATTGCAAAATCCTATCGTTAAACTGCCAAAGTGCGACGAAACTTGCGTATCTTTATAGAACTAGTTTGTACATTTATAAAACTATCACAAATCAATTATTATCACTATATAATAATTAAGATGGATTAGTCATCATTTAAAACAATAATTTGTATATTTAAACTTAATTTAAAATTCCAAAAAATATATAAAAGTGATGACATCCTTAATGATGTTATAAAGGCATTTTATTTCCAAAAATAAAATAAATAATTTTATTACATATTCTTGCTTAAATGAAGAAATATATGTATGTATCCAATTTTGTACCATCTAATATTTAGAAAATCTCAATCTTACCGAAAACTGATTTTCATCGTTTTTCTGACGGAAATCCCAAATTTCCATATTTGTAAATATAATTTTAAAACAAGTTTACCATCATTTATTATTGTTAAAAACATTATAATTTATGTTGAAAAATCTTACATTTGAATATTTGAAAATAAATATTATTTTCAAAGAGATAAATTTACGGGTCGTTACATACATCCCTCCTAAAAAGAATTTTGTCCCCCAAAATTTCACCACAACCCAAAATCCGGTAATACTTACCCAAAACTAATCTTTTAAACTTAAACCCATACGATGTATATAGATTATTCGTATGCAATATCTGATTCGATTTCTTATTCGAATACCCAACTTTACTTCCGAACAAGTATTAATCCCCCGATCCTCTAGTGCGGACTCCGATCAGGCTTCTTGATCAGAAACCTTTGTTTTCCTTACATAGCTCTCAACTATGATAGAAAATACAAGTACCCAACCACAAACCCTCATCAACATTCACCGTCAAGAATCGAGTGATAAATCCTTTTTTGGACCGGTGTAAACACCTCAAAGTACATACTCGAATCTTAGACCAAAACCATGCAACAAAATGATATACGTACCTCATATGTACTTATTAACCTTCCCAAAAAAATTATGAAAACGTTTCATAAAACTTTTATTTAAACATTTTTATAAAGATGCTTCTTTATATATAATTACTTTAAAAAATCTGTTCACCAAAAATTTCTATCTTCTTTCCAAAGAAACCATTTCAATTTCAATACTTAGAAAATACCTCTATATACTTAAATCCGTATAAATCTTTGAGGAAAGCTTCATATTTTTCAAAATACACTTTATTGGGTCAAAACGAATGTTGCGTAAAACATCGTTACGACAACTCAAAAACACTATAGTTAATAATAAAGCCGATCAAGTTGGAGTATCAATACCTCTAAGATCTTGAGTGGACGACATTCTTAACTTAAATATATATACATATAAGTTACCCACCTCGAATCTTAACATAAAATATAAGATATGTATAAATCCCGTATACTATATAAAATATCGCCTTTTAGAAATCACTTACTATAACAACAGTGTTATAGTCTATGTCTTCCTCACTATCCCGGAAATATTATTTACGGCAATAATGTCGAAATCCATGTCTTCTTCCACTTAAGACCATTTTAAATCACTTTAAAAAAATATAGTTTAAATCTCATTTTAAATATCACTTTCAAATCATTTCTCTTAAAAGATATTTTAACTTTTTTTTTGAAAGAAAAAAGATATTTTAACTTTATAAAAACTCTTTTATAAATATAAACTTTCCATTTTATAAACACTACTCCTAAAATTATAACTTCTACCAAATAATTTTAAAATTTTCAAAGCTTCTCCAAAATACCAGAATTTAAATTCTCAAAATCTCTTTTTATAAAACATATCTTCTAAATCCATCTTTCACAGGATCGTTTTATTTTTGTAAAACACACTTTTATACAACATGCTCATTTATTATCTTATATAAATTCATTATCCTTAACCCACCAATATTATCAAACACCTTATAGTCAAATCGTGAAACTTAATTCACAAGATGTTCGTTCAATCAACAAATGATAATAATTGAATGGTATTTCTTCCTTAACCACACATAACTATCTATATCTTTTTGAAAGATACTCTTTATATATAAATATGGTCCTTTTAAAAACAGTGTGTCAGTTTGCCTTGTTAAGTATTAAGGAACCCTTATCGAATACATGTAGCCACCATGCATCGACCATAATTCATAAACACTCAATAGATCAATCAACACAAAAAAAATTTATTAGTCACTAACAAATGAGTGCTCATATATATAATACACTCAAACTCATTATAAGGTGTCTCTTACCCTATCTCTAATGAGTTACTCATCCAAGAGCATTACTAACTCTATCTCTGATGAGTCTTGCCCCAGCAAGCTCAGGTGTTCGGTCATCCTAAGCTCTGATACCAAATGTAATGGCCAGGATTTTTGACCCTCGAAAATCGACACTAATATGTCCATTGTATTGTATGCCGAGTGTAACGACCCGGAATCTCGAACACTTCGTATTTAAATATCTGAATTATTTAAATATTTGTATATTGGATTAAATGTTATTAAAATGATCTAATAAGCATTTTACCCCCCTTTTAAATCATAACTAATGATGGGAAACTTGTTTTGAAAAAATGGTTACAAAAATATATTCTTCGAAGAAAAATCGATAATGTGACCGAAAATCCGTTTATGGATAACAGCTTTTCGATCGATATAAGTAGTTAGAACTCTTTTGCACTTAACTAATGAATAAATGACAACATTAGAAAATAATTAACACGCTCTCCTCTTCATAAAGCATGGAATTTTCTAGAAAGTTCTATTAGGATAAGAGATAATTAAGAGAAGCGTATAAGCATAATTAGCCAAAAAGGAGAAATGGCATAAAGTTGTCATGATAAGAAGCAATTAATGCATAGGATTTTGAGGGCTTTTTGGGCTTTCCCCATTCACATTCCTAAGCATATATAAGGAGGGGTACACCCTTAGGTAATATTCGCAAAAATTACAAAGCTTGAGCTGTAAAAATCAGTGGCTTCTCTTCTTCTTCCTCTCTTATGTTCTAAAACGAAAGAGTTGCAAATCAACTCCAAATCACTTCAAACTTTGCCACATGGCTTAGTACAATATTAGAAACCATTCTACTAAGCCAAAAATGTAGAATTTGAGCCATGATCCCCATGGAGGGGATGGTCATGAGCAATTATGAGGAAGGGGAGGACTTTGAGCAAGGTGGAGGCAAGGAGGAGGAGGAGGAAAGGTATTGCAAGGTGGAGGCTTGACTTTGGTTCATGGATCTTGGTTGTTTGTGTGGTTAAAGGTGAGTTAAAACCTCACTTTGGATGAAAAATATAACACATATATGCTATGTTTGATTGTGTTAATGTTGTTTGAATTATTGTTAACTTATGTTGAAAACAATGGTTATACTTCTAACTTTAAAAGTAAGTGACATGTGTGATCCATGTACATGGACTTGAACAAAATTAGAATGGACTTAAATTACATTTGACTAGAGCTTGAACAAAGCACAAAGGTTATAAATGAACTTTGGCTTAGATTGGACTTGGATTTGAAAGTGTACTTATAGTGATAGTCGCTATAGAAGCAGTTAGGAATTGCCTTGTTTTTGGCAATTGTTATAGAACTTTGTAGAGAGATCCATAGGGATTTCTCGCCATATTTGAATTTTTATATATGTATGTTTGTTGCTATTAAAAGCTTGAATAGTAAAAAGTTAAGTAACATCCCGAAAACAACCAAAACATCGCTATTGCAAAACTGCCTCGTTTAACCTTGATTTTTGAACTTTAATTGTTTCAAAAAGGACTCTACGTTCGAGCGATTTGTTTCATTATTTTTAAAAGTATTTCCTAACTATTTCTAGAGTATTTTAAAAGTATTTTGGGATTTATATGAATTTTTAAGAATTAGTTATAAATTTTTAAAGAGAGGAATTTTATAATAAAACATGTTCTTTTTCCAAATTTTGTTGATTTTTCAAAGTTGTTATTTTCAAGTGATATTTTAAAGGAGTGTTTTAAAATATATTATAAGTATAAGTTAAATATCTTGGAAAATACTTTATATAAATATGTTGGAAAATATCTTATATAAATATCTAGTTTTAGATTATAGACAAAATGTTTAGGAAGGGGTTAGTAATTGCTTAATAACCAAATAGATACTTGTTTAATTACTTATTTGAAAAGTAATCGATTATTATTAACACTAATAAGCCGACAAAGTAATCTTATCTAATTGTGAGTGTTAAGGTTGATGTTGAGTAAGAATGGAGCAATACAGCTCTAACCTACCGGGCTTCCCTCTTAACCGAGGAATAGATAAGTGGAAAATGTCGAAAATGTGTTAATCGAGTTGATTCCTTATTGTTTATGGAATTCATTAATATTATACTTAACACTAAAAGACGACGAAGTAGATTTATCTATTTGTGAGATTCAAGACTGAAGTGTCTAGGCAAGGCTTGGAGCAACCAGTGCCCAAATTACCTGGCTTCGCTCTTGGGCGAGGAATAGTAAAGATGACATGTCACAAACGAGTTAAGCGTATGAATAGTGATTTGTATAAGCAATCATTTTTAGAACTTGATAGTTAACTAGTTTATACTAAACTTAACTAAATACGAACTTAGAACTTTAAAGGGGCATTTTAAAGTAAATGGAAAGTATAAAAGCGATTTTGGGTTTATAGTATCAATTTTTGTGCAATATCTTTTTTAACCCATTTAACTATACTTTTGAAAATAATTGGATCTTTAAAATGGATTTTTAAAGATAACTGGATAGTAAAATGATTTTGAGTTTGTCGTAAATAATTTTTAGTAACATTTGTTTTTAAACCTTTGGATAATACTTTTAAGTGTTAAAATATGGTTAAATAAGTTTGCAAAATACTTGGATCTTTAAAACAAAGGTTTGTAAAGATAGTAACATGTAGGGAAATGGTTTGTGTTTGTTGTTGTGTTAATCACCTTCGTCTTTAACCCTTTTTGAGTATACATAGAAATGTAAATAGATCTTTAAAAGAATGATTTAAAGATAAGCAAAAGCGAAATGGTTTTGGGTTTCTAGTGACAATGTTTAAGTAACATTCGTCTTGAACCTTTTTAATTGGATCTTGAAAGAACTCAGATCCTTAAAATGGAATTTTGAAGGAAATAATAAGTAATGGAATCTTCTGGGAAGTGATAGAAAAAGTAGAAGTTTATTAGGTAAATGAAGTTTACTAATAAACGAGTTTTAATTAACAAAAGGATTGATTTAATGGAAGGGATTAGGAGTTGCTTAAGTAACTTAATCATACTTTGTGTGGCTTGATTGTGTTTTGTATGATGATAGTGTTTTGTATGTTTATTTTATTGAAGGTAACCTAGAATTGGTTTCCATTTACAAACATCTATCTTATACTGAATAGTCTGTTAGTCAACTATCGAACTTGGCCCAATATTGACTTAGGAAGTTATCAAAAGGCTTCATGATATTATATTGATGTGAAACCCCAGGGAGGAGCATTGTTACGAAACTCTAGCTTTTGCTTACTTCTGAAAGAACCAGAATTGAATTTACCGAAATTGTCGATTGGTTTTGAAGAGCCCAGGATCGGTAAGTGTTCTACTTACCAAGTACCACTTCAAAACTAGTATATGAGTTCTATGTTTTGGAAGCGGTTGAAGAAAAGGAATCTATGTGGAGATTCGAGATCTGTTTAAAATGCTCGAACACATGTAACTGTTCGTCATCTATTCAGGACGTCGGAGTCCATGTGTGATTTCGGAATCTGTTAAGATATGGGAATCCATGTGTTTAATTAAATGATATTTTGAAATAAAATTGGATTTATATAAATTGAATTATTATCGGAAAATTAAGTTTTATGTTGAAATGTGAATTGGTTTAAAGGAATTATGGTTTCAACATCTATTCGAGATATGAGGAATCTAGTTGGGGATTTTTATGTTGATTGAGTGATGGAGACTCATGTGAAAGATGATGAACGTAGCCTCGACATCGGAAATAACTAAAACTAGAGTAGGGTGCATAATCTCGGGTTTAGCTCACCCATGAGGGTATATCAACTCTAGATCTAGAGTATACTTATCGATATGTTGCGTGTGGGAGTTGTTTATACTTGGTGCCACGCATTTCATCGTTGGGCCAGTTATGTTTGTCTTAGAGTATATCCCAACTAGAGATATACGATGCTCGAAAGGAAGTTTCTGATCCTATTCATGGAGTCCTAATTTAGATAGATCCGATGAGAGCTCCACGGAAATCCTTACACCTATGCGAACGTGCCTTAATGGTATTGATTGTATACCTATTATTGTTATGGCGTTCACACAACGGCTATTTGATATGATTTATGTGCTACACTCTAGACATCATCTATCATATCACTATATATTAAACCTAATGAATGGTTGGTTTCTTTAAGGGAAAAACCATTGTGGGAATCCGTACGGTCTCAATGGTTGCTGTTACTTGTCACTCGTATTTTTTTGTTTCTCACGCATTACCAAACTGATCCGGATGTTATTTTCTTAATGCTCGAGTCAGCCCCATGTATGTTTCCAGATTTAGCCATGGATGCTTTGGAGCTTCTAGAGAAGAGTTGGAGTTATACCTATCGAAGTATTTATTTCCGCTGAATTACTTTGTGTGTATCATCAACATTTATGTAGATAGGTTGTTATAACTGTCCGGGCTAATTATTGTAACTATGAAAATTTTTGTATCTTAGGATGATAGTTTATACTGTCTTTTGATATTATATATGATCATTCCATTATGAGATTCTGATATTGTGTTCCTTCTTCCTTGTTCTATTTATTTTTCTTTTATTATACCCTAACAATTCGTCTTTCCGACATATGGGTACTCGGTACGTGAATACCGTGGATTTATTAGCATCGGCATTCGAGGATCCAAAAGGCAGGTCGTTACAGCTAGTCTCAGAGCTGAAGGTTAAGCGAGAACCTTGGCTTTGGTGGGTATGACTCATTAAGGGATAGGGTAATGGAATGCCCTAGCATGGGTTAAGAGTATTATACATATGAAAGTGTATTGTCAGTGCTATAAAAATGTTTTATAATGTGTTAATTGGTCTGTTGAGTAGTTTATGAACTCTGGTCGATGCGCCTGATCAACGTTATCGATAGGGGTTTATAAACACTTGAATAAGGCAAATCGATATAATATTGTTTTTGAAATTGGTAAATAAAATAATTTTACCTAGGATTATATTTTATACATAAATGAAAATAATTTTCATAAATTGATATAGTTATTTATGATATGGTTGTTTGTTAGGAAATGATAATATTCAATTATTATCATTTATTGTTTGATTATTTGTGCTCGGCCAGTTTATGAGCATTTACTGTAGTTTGGTTATTTATAAGAAATTTACCTTCTTATGACAAGGATTGGGTAGATAGTAATTTATGGGAACATTAGATATGAACACCTTGTGAATTCAGTTTCACGGTTTGATTATAAGGCGTTCGATGATAATGTCGAGTTAAAATTGAATTCTAACAAGAGTTGTTTATTAAAATCTAAACAAAGATATACATTTTTGAAATGATTTAGATAAGGAGCAACTTTATATAAGAATGTGATTTTATATAAGTATGGTTTACAAAACATGGTTTATAAACAAAAAGGATTTAAATAGAGAATTTGAGAACTTAAATCTCGGTATCTTTGAAAATGTTTTTCAAGATTTTGGAGAAAATAATAAGTAGTATTATTTCAAAGTAAGTATATGGGAAATTGGTTTATAAAATTGAGATCATGGTACTTAGTAACATTTACGAAGTATTTGATACCATTTGAAATGATTTTGGTTAAGTCCGAAAGGCATAAGTTGGATGTACAGAACTCACTCCTGTCGCTTGAAAATAATTCTAGTGATGACTTCAACATCATCCGCCTTCATTTTTGGGTTTCTAAGTATGGGATGCTACAAAGTTGTTTTAGTAAAACAGATTTTGATTTAATACCAAAGTATGATTTGATATACAAAAGTTATATGTGTATATTATTTCAAAATGATTTGAAATAAAAATTGGTGTTTAGTACTAAAGTTTTCTTGTTAAGTTACTTCATGGACACATGTAGCTTATGCATTAGGAAAGTATGGATGTGCATCATAATATGATATGTTGTTTGGTAGTTTTCATTTATTAAAATGAAATGGAATTTTCGGCGGTTTTAGATAGTCGGGAACTTCCAAATGGTTATAGAACTTGTAATTAAGTGTTTTAAAGGTATAAAAGTGAAGTTTATATAACACTTGAATTGAGATGATAGCAAGTTAAAACAAGTTTAAATTTGTTGAACATACTGGTTAAGTAAAACAAATTTGATGTTGGTATATACTCTTAGGATGTAATGGAGTATTATATGGGTATGAACTTAAGTTATAAAACGTTTACAAACTTGAGATTTATGAAATGACTCATAAATAATTTAGTATTGAAGAGATATACTATTTGGATGAATGAATGTGATCAAAAAGATATTGGTGTATTTAAGAAACTGGTAGGATAAATACGTAAGTTGTACGTAGATCGTTTTATTCGCATGACTGTTCTTGATCCAGTATTCGAGCACATGTTTTCGAGATGGTTTACACCGGTCCGAACAAGGATTTTCACTCGATTCTTGACGGCAAACACTTGATATGGGTTCTCGATATGATCCCAAAGTTTTCTATCATAGTATATGGCTATGTAAGGAGAACAGAGGTTTCTAATCAAGGAACCTGATCGAAGTCCGCACTAAAGAGGTCAAGTGATCTATACTAGTTGGGAAGTGAGATCTTTGTGATTGATCAAGTGATCGGAATTGATAATGTGTACGGATGATATATATGCATGGTACGGGCTTCAGTATTTGCATACTATGCTTTGATTGGCTTAGGGAGAGTTTAACGAATGACTCTTTTATTTGTTCGAGGTGGTATGATTAATCGTCTAAGTAATAACCTGAGGCTGTTGAGCAGAAGCTACGCTTAGTGGATTGATTTTCATCCTTGTGCGATGAGAGGGTTTGACTTGAGCAAACTATGAGCTTTTTTTTAATGATTAGGATACTGTTAAGTATTAATGTATGGTTTTTTCTTTGGTTGCTCATGTTGGAATTTTGATGACGAAATATTCTAAGTGGGGGAGAATGTAATGACCCGAAATTTCGGACATTTCGTATTTAAATATCTGAATTATTTAAATATTTGTATATTGGATTAAATGTTATTAAAATGGTTTAATAAGCATTTTAACCCCCTTTTAAATCATAATTAATGATGGGAAACCTGTTTTGGAAAAATGTTTACAAAAATATATTCTTCGAAGAAAAATCGATAATGTGACCGAAAATCGATTATCGATAAACAGCTTTTCGATCGATATAAGTTGTTAGAACTCTTTTGCACTTAACTAATGATCAAATAAACACATTAACAACTAATTAACACACTCTCCTCTTCATAAAGCATGGATTGATCTAGAAAGTTCTATTAGGATAAAAGATAATATTATGAGAAGAGTATAAGTGTAATTACCATAAAGGAAAAATGACATAAAGTTGTCATGATAAGAAGCAATTAATGCACTAGGGTATTGGGGATTTTTTGGTCTTTCCCCATTCACATCCCTAAGCCTATATAATGAGGGGTACACCCTTAGATAATATTCACAAAAATTACAAATCTTGAGTTGTGAAAATCAATGACTTCTCTTCTTCTTCCTCTCTTATGTTCTAAAAAGAAGGAGTTGCAAATCAACTCCAAATCACTTCAAACTTTGCCACAAGGCTTAGTACAATATTAGAAACCCTTCCACCAAGCCAAAACATGAATAATTTGAGCCATGCTCTCCATGGAGGAGATGGACGTAAGCAATTGTGAGGAAGGGGCAGACTTTGAGCAAGGTGATGGCAAGGAGGAGGAGGAGGAAAGGTGCTGCAAGGTGGAGGCTTGACTTTGGTTCATGGATCTTGGTTGTTTTTGTAGTTAAAGGTGAGTTAACACCTCACTTTGGATGAAAAAAATATAACACATATATGTTGTGTTTGATTGTGTTAATGTTGTTTGAATTATTGTTAACTTATGTTGAGAACAATGGTTGTAACTTCTTACTTTAAAAGTAAGTGACATATGTGATCCATGTACATGGACTTGAACAAACATGGAATAGACTTCAATGGACTTATATGATATGTGACTAGACCTTGAAAAAAGCACATAGGTTATAGATGGACTTCTGCTTAGATCAGACTTGGATTTGAATGTGCACTTACAGCGATAGTCCCTATAGAAGCAGTTTGGAATTGCCTTGTTTTTGGAAATTGTTATGGAACTTTGTAGAGAGATTCATAGGGATTTCTCCCCATATTTGCATTTTTATATGTGTATTTTTGTTGCTATTAAAAGCTTTAATAGCAAAAAGTTAAGTAACATCTCGAAAATGGCCAAAACATCACTAGTGCAAAACTGCCCCGTTTAACCTTGATTTTTGAACTTTAATTATTTCAAAAAGGACTTCACGTTCGAGCGATTTGTTTCATTCCTTTTAAAAGTATCACCTAACTATTTTTAGAGTATTTTAAAAGTTTTTTTGGATTTATATGAACTTTTAAGAATTAGATATGAATTTTTAAAGAGAGTAATTTTAGACTAAAACATGTTCTTTTTCCAAATTTTGTTGATTTTTCAAACTTGTTATTTCCAAGTGACATTTTAAAGGAGTGTTTTAAAATATATTATTAATATTTTGGAGTATAAATATCTTATACAAATATCGTGGAAAATATCTTATATAAATATCTTGGAAATCATCTTATATAAATATCTTGTTTTAGATTATAAACAAAAGGTTTTAAAAGGGGTTAGTAATTGCTTAATGGCCAAATAGATACTTGTTTAATTACTTATTTGAAAAGTAATCGATTATGCTTAACACTAATAAGCCGATGAAGTAATCTTATCTATTTTGAGAGTTAAGATTGATGTCGAGTAGGGACAGAGCAATATAGCTCTAATCTATCGGGCTTCCCACTTAACCGGGGAATAGGTAAGTGGAAAATGTCGAAAACGTGTTAATTGAGTTGATTCCTTATTGTTTATGGAAATAATTAATGCTATACTTAACACTAAAAGCCGATGAGGTAGACTTATCTATTTATGAGATTCAAGACTGAAGTGTCCAGGCAAGGCTTAGAGCAACCAGTGCCCAAACTTACTTGTCTTCGCTCTTAGGCGAGGAATAGTTAAGTTGAAATGTCACAAACGAGTTAAGCATACGAATAGTGATTTGTATAAGCAATCATTTTTAGAACTTGATAGTTAACTAGTCTATACTAAACTTAACTGAATACAAACTTAGAAATTTAAAGGGGTGTTTTAAAGTAAATGGAAAGTATAAAAGTGATTTTGGATTTATAGTATCGATGTTTGTGATATCCCGGGTTTTTGGGTAATATAAATTTAATAATATGTATTAATAATTTATTTGGATTGATAATCTTCCCTTATAATTCTAATTTAAATTGATAATTTAATCTTTTAAAAGTTAATAAATATTGAATCTGGCAATATTGATAAGATTTGATTGTTAAAATTAATAAAGTTTTAATCTATTTATAATATATATTTTGCTATATATATTGTGAATAGAAATCTTTTGTTTAAATAAAAGATGAATTTTTCAAATTGTAATATATATATATAGATATATGTTATAATTTGGATTGTTTGAAATTTAATTAAATCTATTGATAAATATATATGTATGAATTGTGAATTTAAAAGCTTTGTTTTAAAATTAATATTTTTCAAAGAATAGTTTAGATTAATTCAATTATTTTCAAAATATAAGATAATTGTTTATTTTAAATGAAATTGTTTAAAAAGGATTTAAACAAGCTTTGTTTTGTCTTTTTTTTAAATGCTCAAATTTAAAATGGTTATAAGTGTGTATATATGGTTTTAAATAAACTTTCCTTTTTAAAATATCTCTTAAACTAAAATAGTTTGTAAATAAGTAAATGAATTTATATAAATCCATAATTACATATTAAGAAAACATAAATACTTTTGTAAATAAGGTTTTAAAATATAATTTCTTTTATAATAAGGGTTTAGACATAATTATGCATTGTTTTAACACTTGTAAACATATAAAAACAAGTTGGACATTTGTCTAATTAGTAATAAAACAAGTGGCAACATTCTCTTTATTTAAAAATTTTATTTTATAAATAATGTAGTTGTAGAAGAAACCTGGTTTCATTTTTTCTTCAGTTCGAATCTTTTTCTTCCTCCATCTTCTTTTTCTCTCCTCATCTTTCCAAAAACTGAAACAAAGAAATAAATAAATCAAAGCAGAAACCAAAATGCAAGTTCAGTTCAAATTCATTTCAACATCAGTTTTTTCAATCTTCAACCTGGAAACTAAATTCAAATGCAAAGGCTTCAGTTAAATCATCAAAATTAAAGGCATACAAAGGATTTCAACAGCAAAGGAAATCAAATGCAAGTTTCCGGAATTCAAAATATAAAAGCCTGGGAAACCTGCTCTGTTTTGTTCTCTGGAAAATAACAAGTGAGTAAATTTATTTTAAAAACAGTTTAACCTGATGATTATAATTGATTTCAGTGATAGATTAAATTGTTTATATGAATTTGATATGAATGCATGTATATAATGTATATCCTGTGCTCTGTTTAACAAGTGAGTAAACCTGTTGCTTTTAAAAACAGTTTAAGATTTGAGATGAACTTAAATATATGTGAAATGTGTGTGATAATAATGGATTGCATGGATGTTTTAGCATTGAATATGACTTGAATTAATATTTAAAGTATGCCTGTACAAATGTTTGATTTTGAGTCTTTGTTGTTTATAGTTCTTGAATTTCTTGTTAAAAATCCATATCTCCAAATACAAGAAATTTTAGGCCTGAATCTTTGAATAAAAGTTGAAGATAACAACATGATGGAAAGTCTAAAAATGTTTCCAAGGTTTAAATTCAAAAAAATTATCTCTGAAATAAGAAAATACAGTGATAATCAGATATTGGTCAAAATTTTATGGAGACAATTTCATAATTTGATTTCATGAATGGATTCAGGGTAGGAAATCATGAATTTAGGTATTAAAGTTTGAATTTTTAATTTGATAGTCAATTAGAATTCTCGAGTTGAACGTCAGGGACGTTTTGATCAATTGCCATCGATGGTGGGCAAGGGGTGGCGTGAATCTGAGTCGGAGATGGCTGGGTGGTCGGCAAGTGTGGGAAAAATGTCGAAGCTATTTATTGAAGACCGTGGTGGCCAGGCGTTGGTGAAGTAGGGTTTCTTCCCAGTTTTAGTCGATGATGTTATCGGAGCTTGATTCGATGACTAGGGTAGATCGGAGATGATCGCGAGGAGTGAAATCGATGGATGGGTACGTGGCGAAGCTTCAGTTAAGTCGACATGAACTCTGGTCGTTCTGATCGTCGGCGGCGAGGTCAATTGCATCATTGTGGGTTCCAGATTTTTGATCGATAGGATCGTTTTCGATTCGTGTGACATATGGAAGATCTGGAGTTGCGTGTGGGTTCGTGAGGTTGAAGGCGATTGTCGAGGATCGTCGCGGTGACCTACGGTGGTCGGAGACGATGGTGCAAGTGCACCACGTGCACGTGAACGTTTGGGTGCCTGGGATTGTTTTGGTTTGGGAAGAAGGGGGAAACTCGGGGAAACTCTCATGTAGATTGCGTGACGACTCGAATTATACGAGAGGGGAGAAAGACTCGGGGTTTTAGAAATGTTTGCTCGGGTTTTCTTTTGTTTAGACTCGGGTTTTGGGTTGTTTAAGTATTCCAGATTTTAGTTTAAAAGAATACTCATGTTAAGTTTTAATTTAAAGAAAACAGTGATCAGATTTTTAATGTAAGATAAATGTTGAAAGCCAGGTATTTAATAGAGGCTTGACCAATTTAAAAATAAATATAAATAAAGTAATGTTTAACTAAGTTTAATAAAGAAATTTAATCAAGTTCAAATGTATAAGTTTTAAAGGTATATTTAAATAAATTTAAGAATTTAAAGGGATGAGGTTTTGATTAAATTTATGAAACAAGATTTATCAAGTTTTCCAAAGATTTTAAATGTTAAATTTTAATGGTTAATTTGTTTTATTTAAATAAATTATATATCTTTAACTATATATAAATTATTTCTAAATGTTTTCTAATGAAGATTAAATAATGTAATTAAGTATTTAATTAAGATAAAAGAATTTATCTTAAATTAATTAAGGTTGTAATTAATTTAAGGATTAAGGTTAATTAATAATGAGATTAATTATTTGTTAAGGTAATTAATTAAAAGAGAGTAATTAATTAAGGAAGTAATTAATTAATTAAGGGTTGATTAATTAAGATTAATTAATCAATAATAAGTGATTAAAGAGTAATTAATTAATATAATTAATTAAGAGTTAATTAATTAAAGTAAGTAACTAAGGTGTAATTAATTAATATAATTAATTTAAGAGAATAATTACTTTATGAAGTAATTAAGGGAAGTAATTAAGGATTAATTACTTTGATAATTAATTAGAGTTTAATTAATTAATTAATGTGATTAATTAATGAATAATAAATGAATGTGATTAATTAATAAATAATTAGTGAATAATTAATGAAGGTGATTAATAAAAGATAATTTCTTAAGTAATAGAAATTATGATTAATTATGATTAATTAATGTAGGTGGTTAATTAAAGATTAATTATTTAATTAATAAAAAGGTTAATTAATTAATGAAGTAATTAGAGGATTATTAATTAATATAATTAATAAAACTAATCAAGTTTGATTAATAAAAGTAATTAATTTAAGTATGATTAATTAATTATAATTAATTGAGGATTAATGTAAATAATTATAATTAATTAATTTATGAAAGCAAATGAACGATCATTAATTAATTATTTAATGATAGTAATTAAAGGTTAATTACTGAATATGTTAAGGATAATTACTTGAATGTAATTAAGATAATTAATCAAAGGAAGATTAATTAAGGAAGATCATTAAGAGATGATTAATTAATTAATGATAGTAAGCTGGATTAAGGTAATCCAAGTAATTAAAGGATAGTAATTAATTTAATTAAAGGTTGATTAAATTGATTAAGAGTTAATCAAACCTGCTTATGGATGATTGATTAATATTGGATGATTGATATTGAGTGATTGGTTGATACTGGATGATTTGGATATGATGATATGTGATATGTTGCTTTGTGAGATGAATGTTGATATGAATTATCTACTGTGATAATGTGATTTATCTATCTGTTTATATCATCTGAATATAAGTTTAAATGTTTAAACCTTTAAACAACTTGGCCTTAAAAGATACGTTTTGGATTTCGATGAGACCGGGATCGGGTTTCCGTATACCGGTATTCCAGGTCTGGAGACCCGAATACCACATCGATCCAAATTAACGATAGGTCGTGAATCTCAAGTGAAGATGAAGATTCAGAGTGCAAGGGTTATTGTCGTTAACTCTGAGGGTGATTCCAAAACGAGTGTAACGAGATAATGCCTTCGGTTTCGTTCGAACCCGGAACGAACTTATATGGATTGAATGCTTTTAGCACATCGTCAGGCGGACGATGAGCATTCTAAGTGATATGTTCTGATTAAAGGTAATCGTAACCTCAAGCCTCATCAACCGGGAATGGCTAAAACAGGGGAGGTGCAGCAAGGCTTCGTGGGTAGCACCCACTGAGAGCAAGATAGATCCCTGTCTAGAGGTCCCTTTTCTTTTATTCGGCTTAGTGTGTGGTTGGTCGCGCCAACTACGGGATTGTCTTGTTCGGGATTATCCAGTAAGGGATGGTTCCGGCTTTGTGTTGCAGGGGAGCGGGCGTACTCTTCGGTACGGTGATCTAGGCCACGTACTGTGACGGGCGGTACCCCAGTAGCCCTGCCATTGTATGGAATCCAAACTCCAATAAGTGCCGTACGTATTAGTTGTGCCCAACTATGTTGGAATGTGAGATGTAAGCATTTCAGCTATTTCTGTATTTTACTTGAAAACCTTAGACCCTATTATAATACAATCAGATTTCCTATCAAACGTTTTAGTTAGCGTAAGGTAAAAACTTACCCATGTTTATTTGTGGGGAGTCTTACGTGATACTTTTGTTTTCAAAAGTTTTCAAAGTTAAGCAATCTAACCGTTTACTCACACCAGACCCATGTCTGACCCAAGTGTTTATTTTCTGTTTTATTAAACTCTTGGGTACTCAATATTGTATTGAGTAGTCGAGGGATTCAGGTTAGCTTTGACGAATTTTGGAGGAGATTTGGAGCAGGAGGCTTCACCGTGTAGATATATGATGATTCCGCTGTGTATATGTTGTGTCTGTATCTGTGATACTTGAGTTGTATGAATTAGACAGATGTTTATAACTGTCTAATATGTGTTGTATAAGTTGTGTAACTCTGATGTATATGATACTATGTAATATTTTATATGATATATTATATTTCATTCGTTCCGCTGTGAGTTTCTGATGTTGTTGTTCTTTCTTCTTTTCTTTCTTTTCTTCTTCTATCCCTTTCTTTCTTAATTCACGATACGTCTTTCTGGGCATAGAAAGCCGGGTCGTGACAGTTGGTATCAGAGCGAGGTTGAGTGAATACCTAGGCTCTGAAGTGGTGTCTATCTTGAGAGCGCGTAATTGTTAGTTATATAAAAATGGTTTTATATTGTGTTAATTGATCGGTTGAGTGGTATATGGATTCTGGTCAATACGAGTAGCTAACGTTATTGATAGGGATCTCTAAACACTTGAACCAGGCCAACGGACACAATATTGTTTTAAAGAGGTAGATGAAATAATTTTACCCAGAAATAATTTCTATATAAAAAAAATATATCATTTTAAATATATATATTTATGTATTTCTACCTATTTATTGGGTTACCTGTTCGGGTTTTCCAATATAAGTTATAAAGGTAGATAAGGTGGTAGTGTGTGTAACACAATTACCAATAGTTGGAGTTTGAATGTTTGAGGTTGGAAGTATATATCGAGACTGTAGACCCAATACCGTCTCGAGTAAGTTGGCAGTATGGTGTAAGAATTTCTCGGATCTCTGAAGGAAATCTTTTTAAAAGATTCGGAGTCCATTATTGGAGTGTAAGTTTGGTTGAGCTCGGATGAGCAGATTTTCTAGAGTTAAATCTGTCGGTTGTGCAGAAGTAAGTGATGGTAGCTTGGCGACTTCAGGAAGGAGCAGCTGTGTGATGAAACGCAGTATCTATGGATGTTCCCGAAGAAGATGTTCTTTTTGGAGCAAGATCAAGAAGGTATTGGAGGAACAGTTGATGTCTACCGCAGGAAAGACTCGGCTGTATAGGAATTCTCTGATATCGAGTAAGAGAGTTTTATCTATTTTGAAGTATGGGACTAAGGTCGATTAGTTGTTTCTTCGGACATGGTCTCATTGTTTCCCTTAAGAAGAGTAAGTTGTTGGCGTTTGGTTTGGAGCCCGAGTTTCTTTTGGGATGTCTGCCATCTCGGAAGTCCGTTGTGAGATTAGTTGATGGTTTTAGTTTTGAGAAGCCTTTGGATTAGAAGTTCATGGTTAGCTGTGATAGCAGTGCAGCTCGGAGTGTTCGGTGTGCTGTCGAGATAGAGTTTGGAAGCAGCAGTGTGGTTCGTTTCTTCGATGGTTCCGGAATCTTTGTGGTTCTTCTATCAGCAGTCCGAGTAGATGGTGAAGTTTTTCTTGAAGGGTTAACCTTGTTTGGAAAAGCTTAAGGCTGTTTTAAATTGGTAAAGAGAGAACAGTATCTTTGGAATCCGAACTAGGTAGTAACGCAAAAGTGACTTGCGATTAGTTTGGGAATTCATCTTGGGCAATCTTTTGTTTGAGACTGAGGTTTCTCATGTGGAAGTAGGAGCTACTGAAGTAGTCAGCAATTTTTTTTTCGGATGTCTTCGAAGAAGTAGAAGTTTGGCTGCATTTGGAGTTAGAGTTCCGTATCGATTTGGTTCCAGAAGCGATACCGATGGTTAATCTGGTAGTAGGATGATTCCTAGAAGAGTTGGTATAGCCACTCAGGAATTTTTGGAAATGGATTGGTCAGATCTAGTTTTCAAGTTTGGATTTCAGTTTATTTTGGAAAGATCATATTGTTGATAGGATCTAGAGATCATCTTGTGCTTGGTTCAGATTTGTTCAAGAAGCATCAGCAAGGGTTGAGCTGATCAGAAAGAGTTGGGGTAGTCCAAGATTTTCTGGTGAGTTATGCAGAGATGAGTCAGAGTTTGGAATTCGGAATTGGAGATTATAAATTTGTTTAAGTTTTCTCCGATATAAAACTATAAGATTTTGTAAGTCTGGAAAGTAAACTCCGAGGTATTTTGGATTTTCCTATATTCTCGAGAGTTATTTTGTCTATAGGATTGAATGGCCAGTTTGGATAGCTGTAATTCATTGTATTTCAAGTATCTCTGAGGGAGTACGTGTATGATTCATCGCTGGTTGTGGGATCTGCAGTTCAGTTGGATTTGGAGTTGAGCTGGACTTGAGTGTGATCTGATATGCTATTCAGATTGGTGGATCTAGAGATGAGAAGAGCTCTGGATTATAGGGGTGTTGTTTTAGCTTCTGTAGAGCGAGTCTCCCTGTAATTTATACTTGGGAAACTCTAGATAGTATTATAAAGATCTATCCTGATTTGTATCAGAATAGTTAGTTAGGTTTGTTTGTTTGTTTGATTGATTGCTATGGTTGTTAGAAACTGGATGATAGGTATGTGGTTGCTGTTTTAAAAATCTTTGCTGGATTATTAAATTAACTTTGCTTTTAATTTCGAGGACGAAATTATTTTAAGGGGGGAGGAATGTGATATCCCGGGTTTTTGGGTAATATAAATTTAATAATCTGTATTAATAATTTATTTGGATTGATAATCTTCCCTTATAATTCTAATTTAAATTGATAATTTAATCTTTTAAAAGTTAATAAATATTGAATCTGGCAATATTGATAAGATTTGATTGTTAAAATTAATAAAGTTTTAATCTATTTATAATATATATTTTGCTATATATATTGTGAATAGAAATCTTTTGTTTAAATAAAAGATGAATTTTTCAAATTGTAATATATATATAGATATATGTTATAATTTGGATTGTTTGAAATTTAATTAAATCTATTGATAAATATATATGTATGAATTGTGAATTTAAAAGCTTTGTTTTAAAATTAATATTTTTCAAAGAATAGTTTAGATTAATTCAATTATTTTCAAAATATAAGATAATTGTTTATTTTAAATGAAATTGTTTAAAAAGGATTTAAACAAGCTTTGTTTTGTCTTTTTTTTAAATGCTCAAATTTAAAATGGTTATAAGTGTGTATATATGGTTTTAAATAAACTTTCCTTTTTAAAATATCTCTTAAACTAAAATAGTTTGTAAATAAGTAAATGAATTTATATAAATCCATAATTACATATTAAGAAAACATAAATACTTTTGTAAATAAGGTTTTAAAATATAATTTCTTTTATAATAAGGGTTTAGACATAATTATGCATTGTTTTAACACTTGTAAACATATAAAAACAAGTTGGACATTTGTCTAATTAGTAATAAAACAAGTGGCAACATTCTCTTTATTTAAAAATTTTATTTTATAAATAATGTAGTTGTAGAAGAAACCTGGTTTCATTTTTTCTTCAGTTCGAATCTTTTTCTTCCTCCATCTTCTTTTTCTCTCCTCATCTTTCCAAAAACTGAAACAAAGAAATAAATAAATCAAAGCAGAAACCAAAATGCAAGTTCAGTTCACATTCATTTCAACATCAGTTTTTTCAATCTTCAACCTGGAAACTAAATTCAAATGCAAAGGCTTCAGTTAAATCATCAAAATTAAAGGCATACAAAGGATTTCAACAGCAAAGGAAATCAAATGCAAGTTTCCGGAATTCAAAATATAAAAGCCTGGGAAACCTGCTCTGTTTTGTTCTCTGGAAAATAACAAGTGAGTAAATTTATTTTAAAAACAGTTTAACCTGATGATTATAATTGATTTCAGTGATAGATTAAATTGTTTATATGAATTTGATATGAATGCATGTATATAATGTATATCCTGTGCTCTGTTTAACAAGTGAGTAAACCTGTTGCTTTTAAAAACAGTTTAAGATTTGAGATGAACTTAAATATATGTGAAATGTGTGTGATAATAATGGATTGCATGGATGTTTTAGCATTGAATATGACTTGAATTAATATTTAAAGTATGCCTGTACAAATGTTTGATTTTGAGTCTTTGTTGTTTATAGTTCTTGAATTTCTTGTTAAAAATCCATATCTCCAAATACAAGAAATTTTAGGCCTGAATCTTTGAATAAAAGTTGAAGATAACAACATGATGGAAAGTCTAAAAATGTTTCCAAGGTTTAAATTCAAAAAAATTATCTCTGAAATAAGAAAATACAGTGATAATCAGATATTGGTCAAAATTTTATGGAGACAATTTCATAATTTGATTTCATGAATGGATTCAGGGTAGGAAATCATGAATTTAGGTATTAAAGTTTGAATTTTTAATTTGATAGTCAATTAGAATTCTCGAGTTGAACGTCAGGGACGTTTTGATCAATTGCCATCGATGGTGGGCAAGGGGTGGCGTGAATTTGAGTCGGAGATGGCTGGGTGGTCGGCAAGTGTGGGAAAAATGTCGAAGCTATTTATTGAAGACCGTGGTGGCCAGGCGTTGGTGAAGTAGGGTTTCTTCCCAGTTTTAGTCGATGATGTTATCGGAGCTTGATTCGATGACTAGGGTAGATCGGAGATGATCGCGAGGAGTGAAATCGATGGATGGGTACGTGGCGAAGCTTCAGTTAAGTCGACATGAACTCTGGTCGTTCTGATCGTCGGCGACGAGGTCAATTGCATCATTGTGGGTTCCAGATTTTTGATCGATAGGATCGTTTTCGATTCGTGTGACATATGGAAGATCTGGAGTTGCGTGTGGGTTCGTGAGGTTGAAGGCGATTGTCGAGGATCGTCACGGTGACCTACGGTGGTCGGAGACGATGGTGCAAGTGCACCACGTGCACGTGAACGTTTGGGTGCCTGGGATTGTTTTGGTTTGGGAAGAAGGGGGAAACTCGGGGAAACTCTCGTGTAGATTGCGTGACGACTCGAAGTATACGAGAGGGGAGAAAGACTCGGGGTTTTAGAAATGTTTGCTCGGGTTTTCTTTTGTTTAGACTCGGGTTTTGGGTTGTTTAAGTATTCCAGATTTTAGTTTAAAAGAATACTCATGTTAAGTTTTAATTTAAAGAAAACAGTGATCAGATTTTTAATGTAAGATAAATGTTGAAAGCCAGGTATTTAATAGAGGCTTGACCAAGTTAAAAATAAATATAAATAAAGTAATGTTTAACTAAGTTTAATAAAGAAATTTAATCAAGTTCAAATGTATAAGTTTTAAAGGTATATTTAAATAAATTTAAGAATTTAAAGGGATGAGGTTTTGATTAAATTTATGAAACAAGATTTATCAAGTTTTTCAAAGATTTTAAATGTTAAATTTTAATGGTTAATTTGTTTTATTTAAATAAATTATATATCTTTAACTATATATAAATTATTTCTAAATGTTTTCTAATGAAGATTAAATAATGTAATTAAGTATTTAATTAAGATAAAAGAATTTATCTTAAATTAATTAAGGTTGTAATTAATTTAAGGATTAAGGTTAATTAATAATGAGATTAATTATTTGTTAAGGTAATTAATTAAAAGAGAGTAATTAATTAAGGAAGTAATTAATTAATTAAGGGTTGATTAATTAAGATTAATTAATCAATAATAAGTGATTAAAGAGTAATTAATTAATATAATTAATTAAAGAGTTAATTAATTAAAGTAAGTAACTAAGGTGTAATTAATTAATATAATTAATTTAAGAGAATAATTACTTTATGAAGTAATTAAGGGAAGTAATTAAGGATTAATTACTTTGATAATTAATTAGAGTTTAATTAATTAATTAATTAATGTGATTAATTAATGAATAATAAATGAATGTGATTAATTAATAAATAATTAGTGAATAATTAATGAAGGTGATTAATAAAAGATAATTTCTTAAGTAATAGAAATTATGATTAATTATGATTAATTAATGTAGGTGGTTAATTAAAGATTAATTATTTAATTAGTAAAAAGGTTAATTAATTAATGAAGTAATTAGAGGATTATTAATTAATATAATTAATAAAACTAATCAAGTTTGATTAATAAAAGTAATTAATTTAAGTATGATTAATTAATTATAATTAATTGAGGATTAATGTAAATAATTATAATTAATTAATTTATGAAAGCAAATGAACGATCATTAATTAATTATTTAATGATAGTAATTAAAGGTTAATTACTGAATATGTTAAGGATAATTACTTGAATGTAATTAAGATAATTAATCAAAGGAAGATTAATTAAGGAAGATCATTAAGAGATGATTAATTAATTAATGATAGTAAGCTGGATTAAGGTAATCCAAGTAATTAAAGGATAGTAATTAATTTAATTAAAGGTTGATTAAATTGATTAAGAGTTAATCAAACCTGCTTATGGATGATTGATTAATATTGGATGATTGATATTGAGTGATTGGTTGATACTGGATGATTTGGATATGATGATATGTGATATGTTGCTTTGTGAGATGAATGTTGATATGAATTATCTACTGTGATAATGTGATTTATCTATCTGTTTATATCATCTGAATATAAGTTTAAATGTTTAAACCTTTAAACAACTTGGCCTTAAAAGATACGTTTTGGATTTCGATGAGACCGGGATCGGGTTTCCGTATACCGGTATTCCAGGTCTGGAGACCCGAATACCACATCGATCCAAATTAACGATAGGTCGTGAATCTCAAGTGAAGATGAAGATTCAGAGTGCAAGGGTTATTGTCGTTAACTCTGAGGGTGATTCCAAAACGAGTGTAACGAGATAATGCCTTCGGTTTCGTTCGAACCCGGAACGAACTTATATGGATTGAATGCTTTCAGCACATCGTCAGGCGGACGATGAGCATTCTAAGTGATATGTTCTGATTAAAGGTAATCGTAACCTCAAGCCTCATCAACCGGGAATGGCTAAAACAGGGGAAGTGCAGCAAGGCTTCGTGGGTAGCACCCACTGAGAGCAAGATAGATCCCTGTCTAGAGGTCCCTTTTCTTTTATTCGGCTTAGTGTGTGGTTGGTCGCGCCAACTACGGGATTGTCTTGTTCGGGATTATCCAGTAAGGGATGGTTCCGGCTTTGTGTTGCAGGGGAGCGGGCGTACTCCTCGGTACGGTGATCTAGGCCACGTACTGTGACGGGCGGTACCCCAGTAGCCCTGCCATTGTATGGAATCCAAACTCCAATAAGTGCCGTACGTATTAGTTGTGCCCAACTATGTTGGAATGTGAGATGTAAGCATTTCAGCTATTTCTGTATTTTACTTGAAAACCTTAGACCCTATTATAATACAATCAGATTTCCTATCAAACGTTTTAGTTAGCGTAAGGTAAAAACTTACCCATGTTTATTTGTGGGGAGTCTTACGTGATACTTTTGTTTTCAAAAGTTTTCAAAGTTAAGCAATCTAACCGTTTACTCACACCAGACCCATGTCTGACCCAAGTGTTTATTTTCTGTTTTATTAAACTCTTGGGTACTCAATATTGTATTGAGTAGTCGAGGGATTCAGGTTAGCTTTGACGAATTCTGGAGGAGATTTGGAGCAGGAGGCTTCACCGTGTAGATATATGATGATTCCGCTGTGTATATGTTGTGTCTGTATCTGTGATACTTGAGTTGTATGAATTAGACAGATGTTTATAACTGTCTAATATGTGTTGTATAAGTTGTGTAACTCTGATGTATATGATACTATGTAATATTTTATATGATATATTATATTTCATTCGTTCCGCTGTGAGTTTCTGATGTTGTTGTTCTTTCTTCTTTTCTTTCTTTTCTTCTTCTATCCCTTTCTTTCTTAATTCACGATACGTCTTTCTGGGCATAGAAAGCCGAGTCGTGACAATGTTTGTGCAACATCTATTTTAACCCATTTAACTATACTTTTGAAAAGTAATTGGATCTTTAAAATGGAGTTTTAAAGATAACGGGATTGTAAAGTGATTTTGATTTTGTCGTAAACAATGTTTTAATAACATTTGTTTTTTTAAACCCTTGGATAATATTTTTAAGTGTTAAAATATGAGTAAATAAGTTTGCAAATATTTGGATCTTTAAAACAAAGGTTTGTGAAGATAGTAACAAGTAGGGAAAGGGTTTGGGTTTGTTGTGACAATGTGTTAATCACATTCGTCTTTAACCCTTTTTGATTATACATAGAAATGTAAATAGATCTTTAAAAGAATGATTTAAAGATAAGCAAAAGCGAAATGGTTTTGGGTTTGTAGTGACAATGTTTAAGTAACGTTCGTCTTGAACCTTTTTGAATGGATTTGTGAAAGTACTTAGATCCTTAAAATTGATATTTTGAAGGAAATAATAAGTAATGGAATCTTTTAGGAAGAGATAGAAAAAGTAGAAGTTTATTACGTAAATGAAGTTTACTAATAGAGGAGTTTTAATTAACAAATGGATTGATTAAATGGAAGGGGTTAGGAGTTGGTTAAGTAACTTAATCATACTTCGTGTGGCTTGATTGTGTTTTGGATGATGATAGTGTTTTGTGTGTTTATTTTATTGAAGGTAACCTAGACTTGGTTTCCATTTACAAACATCTATCTTATACTGAATAGTCGAGAAGTCGACTATTGAACTCGACCTAATATTGACTTACGAAGTTGTCTAAAGGCTTCACGATTTCATATTAATGAGAACCCCAAGGGAGGAGCATTGCTATGAAACGTCTCTAGCTTTCGCTTACCTCTGAAAGAACCGAAATTGATTTTACCGGAAATTCGTCGATTGGTTTTAAAGAGTCTGGAATCGGTAAGTGTCCTACTTACCGAATATCACTTCCAAACTAGTATACGAGTTCTATGTTTTAGAAGTGATTGAAGAAAGGGAATCTATGTGGAGGTTCGAGATTTGTTTAAGATGCTCGAACACATGTAAATATTCGCGACTTTAAGGCGTGGGAGTCTATGTGCGATTCCTAGATCTGTTGAGATATGGGAATCCATGTGTAGTTTCGACATCTATTCGAGATGTGAGGAATCCAGTTAGGGATTCGTATGTTGATTGAGAGATGAAGACTTGTGTGAAAGATGCAGAATGTAGCCTCGATATCGGAAATGACTAAAACCAGAGAAGGGTGTATAATTACGGGTTTAGCTAACCCATGAGGGTATATCAACTCCAGATCTAGAGTATGATTTTCGATATGTTACACGTGGTAGTTGTTGATACTTGGTGCCACGCGGTTCATCGTTGGGCCAGTTATGTTTGTCTTAGAGTATATCCTAACTAGAGATATACGATGCTCAGAAGGAAGTTTCTGATTCTAGTCATGGAGTTCGAATTCGGCTAGATCCGAGGAGAGCTCCACAGAAATCCTTACACCTATTCGCATGTGCCTTAGCGGAATTGATTGTATACCTTTTATTGTTGTGGCATTCACACAACGGCTATTTGATATGATTTATGTGTTATACTCAAGATATTATCTATCATATTACTATATATTAAACCTAATGAATGGTTGGTTTCTTTGAGAGAAAAACCATTGTGGGAATCCGTACGGTCCTAATGGTTACTGTTACTTGTCACTCATATTTCTTGTGTTTCTCAAGCTGGTTTACCAGACTGATCCAGGGGTTATTTTCTTAATGCTCAGGTCAGCCCCGTGTATGTTTCCAGATTTAGCCGTGGATGCTTTGGAGCTTCTAGAGAAGAGTTGGAGTTATACATATCGTATTATTTATTTCCGATGCATTACTTTGTGTGTATCGTCAACATTTGTGAGGACAGGTTTTTATAACTGTCCGGGCTGATTATTATAACTATGGAAAACTTTGTATCTTAGGATGACAGTTTATACTGTCTTTTGATATTTTATATGATCTTTCCGTTGTGAGATTGTTTTCCTTCTTCCTTGTTCTATTTATTTTTCTTTTATTTTACCCTAACAATTCATCTTTCTAACACTTAGGTGCTCGGCACGTGAATATCGTGGATGTATTAGTGTCGACATTCGAGGGTCCAAAAGGCAGGTCATTACACCGAGCATTCAAGTGATGGAAAAATCGAATGTTAAGGGTAAAAGAAAATAAAGACAGAACAAAATCTCACACGAATGGAATAATTTATAATATAAATAATCTTTACAGTGGAAAAATTGAAATACATATATCAGAGTCTAACCAAAGCTCAGCCTGTACAGTTATAAACACTTGTCCTTACAAATGCTAAAAAACAATAAACAATGAAACAAATGCAGTGGGAATATAATCTACGTCCATACATTGATGAAAATCTCTAACTCTTTTCTGGAAACTCCAAGTGTCTTCAGCTAATCCTGAAACTACTTCGATTTGACCTGAGTATTAAAAATACTCGGATCAAGCTTGGCAAACCAGCATGAGAAACACGAATTATAAATATAAATGACTGTGCCATATGTCAGATCGATGTCAAACAAAACCTATGAAAAGAAGGGTATCTCGTAAGACCATGCCACATATAAACATGTACAGGTTTTTACCGTATTATTACTAAAATACTTTATATCGAAACATTTTGATATTACCTCTAATGACATTGGTTTGAGAACACTTTCCAAATAAATATATAAAGAAGGTAGGTATCAATATCCGAATAACGGTGTATTTGATACCAAGGGGTAGCTGAAATGTTTGCAAGGCACTATGGCTATTATAGGAATACAACCAAAACTGTAAAACTCGTATTGGAACTGGATTTCCAACATGATAGGAGAACTAGTGGCCTTTTCCTCTGATGCAAAATCCACGCATAACAATCCTAGTCCCCAGTCACTATTCCCTTGTCTTAAGAAAGCCACCTTACTACATTGTTACACTACCATGGAACATTGTATCTCGATGGCATTGCTCTATTTCAGTCGAGCCTCCAATACCTGTCCATTTAAACCATCGAGGGTTCAAATACTGGACTCCTCTATCCATAATAAAACTGATAGCCCAAAATATGTCCTGCAGACCACATAATTACCTGTATCATCTCCGAGATGTAAGGTTCGTGAGGCTACACTCTATTTTCCATAAAATCATGCTTTGCTTTCCACAAAGCCACACTTTGATTTTCACAAAGAAAATTCCACTTAGAATGCCACATTGCCATTTCTAACAACGCACTATTGATTTTCACAAAAGTACGACCCCCGAGTTCATACGCCTCAGGGAAGGGTGTTAAGTATAAAAGGGGTTACCTCCTACACCACCAAACAGATGTACATCTATAAAAACCAATATACGTGGTCTTTGAAATGCAATGTCAGATGTTCATCCATACAAGTTATCCAAGTGAAGGACAACCGAAGGCACTCCTTCTACTCAATCCTGTTCGGAAATCACCCCTAGAATTAGTAGCAAGTAGTCTTTGCAAATCGAATATTTTCAAAACGAAGGCACTACTGCCACCATATATATAATATGGGAGTTACCCTAGAAGTTAGTGGCAAGCAGCCCTACATTATGAATATCTCCGTCTTTAAAAATCATCTTCTTCAACAACTCTTCACTTTCAAATGCATATGTTGGTTCGAAGTGGTTTTCGGATAGGAATCGTCCAAATCCGATCCCGGGCTCTTCAAACCTATCACCGATAAAAAGATGTCAAGTATATAGGTGATTATCAAGTAGCATTAAATCAATTTATCTTTTTATCAAATCAAATACTTTTATAGATATTTGTTTTAAATTATTCCTCTATCTTTTCAAGATTATATAAAGTCATTAAGTCTCTTTTATCAATTCCTTCGGTAAATTAAAACTCCTTTCCATCTTTGGAAATACCAAATCATTTTTCTTTAATTACTTAGAAAAAATATTTCCATGTTCTATTATTAGTATAATTCAAATCTTAATGAAGATTTCACATTTCCAAAACATTTCTTTAATAGGTTTAAAACAATGTTATTTAAGACATCGTTTACTGTAAACCCAAACCAGTTAGTATCGAATAAAAAGGGATCCATAGAAATTAGACTAATTGTACTCAATAATAATTTCCGTATTCAACCTATACTATTCGTCAAATAACGGTGAAATCACCTTTTAAATTCACATGGGTAGTACGAGTTCCCTCCTCAGAATTTAATATAGACATTAACTAGAATATTTTATATGCTTCCAAAATCTTTATTATTTTAAGAACTTTTTATCCTTTGGAAAACTCCAAATCTCTTTTTCTCTTATCTTAGGAAGACGCGGTCTGAGTAAATCAAATTAGCTATCCCCTCCGTCGGGCCATTCCGGATAGCTAGGGAGAACAAGAAACTGGTTTTCCAAACTCAAGCCTAGAGACTATCTCTCTGTCACCCATAAGGCGGTCAAGTTATTTGATCGTCTAACCTTATTATTTTTCAAAATTCTTAATTGCCTTTAGAATACTTGATTGATTATTTGAAAAACATTCACAAAAAATTCAGGAAGAAAAACCCAAGTTTTATAGACAATTTCCTTTTAACCATTTATTTTAAACTCCTTCAAAATAATTGTATAACTTCCAAATCACTTTCAAAATACTTAATTATTCATTCGAAAAGATTATTAAAAAGATTGGGGAAGAATAATTAAGCTCAAACCCTGATTTTCAAAAGTTACCAAAACTGTCGCAAAAACCGCTGTGAATAGTGTTTTAAAAGTTTCTTTGATCAAACCACTTTTTGCATTTCATATAAGTCTATTTTTATAACTTAAATCTCTTTTAAAGCATTTTAGCATGTTTATGGAATTTATTTCATATTTTTAAAGATAAAAAATATCCATTTTTAAAGAATTTACCACTTTGGTTTTCGAACTGCCAAAATGCGGTTGTTGAAAACTTGATTCAGACATATCTCAAATTCACTAAATGAAATCTCGATTTTTCTTTTTCATTTGAAAACTATAACCCCAAGGGTTTGAAAATTCTTATTTTAAAGAATTCAGACTAATAATCCACCATACACATTCGTGTAACTTTTCGGATCGTGAAATCGAGAACTGCCAAAACGTAGTGGCTTATTTTTGCCACTTTAGTCAAATTTTTTTAAACTTGTCCAAAATACTTTTAAACTATTTTTAAATCATAATAGATCATTTTAAACCATTTTAAACTATTTTTGGACAATATTTTTCATATTAAAATTCATATTCACTTTTATTTCATATTATAATATTGTATTATTATAATATTCAATTTTAAAATCTATTTATAAAATTCTCATATGATATCTTATATGAAATTTCAACATTTCAAATTCTCATTTTTCAAAGCAATCATTGTAATTTCTTTTTCAAAAATAAATCAAAACTCCTCTTTTTAAATAAATTTCAAGGTGATATCTTTTCTATTTTAAACCATCCACATAACTTTTCTTTTTAATTTAAAACCATAAAGAGGCTTAATGAACTCCATATGCATATTAATATGGATTTATTTTCCATGAATTAACTATGGTTAATTAGTTAACCATTTCTATTTTGATAAATACGATTTTCTCATTGTTTGTTATATTTATCGCAACCAAGTTATCAACCGTATAATCAACCAATATTCAAAATATTAATCATCCAAACATATTAATTTACTAATTAAACAAGCATATCATTATTTTCTAAACATTTTAAGGTGTATGTAAATCAAGTACTCACTATCGATTTCCACTTCGCCAAACTTTTCCAAAGTTTCTTCAAATTAAACCGACGACACTTCCTTTCACTTTTCTTTGCTCTGAAGCTCCTGGATCCCCCTCCTACCTCTAGAGGAGCTCGACCATGCCTTGGAAATGGGTGGAGCTCGGCCATCATGGTGGTGCTTAGAGGGCCATGGGTCTAAGGTGGGTAGAGGAGTGTTTTGGTCATAGCTTTGAGGTGAAAGAACTTTGTATATATATGTATATAACTTTGTTTTATTTTTTGCCATAACTTTGTATTATTTTTGCATAACTTCCTTATGACTTTGGGAAGCCATTAAAGAGACTTAAGGAGCTCAAGAAGAAGGAAGAAGAAGAGTTTTGGTATGAGAATTATGAAGCCTTAGGTTGGGTATTTATACAAAAATTTGCAAAACATCTACCAACACATTATGAGCCATCTCCTCACCCATGTGCACCCCCCTTCCATCACTTCGGCTGAACCCACACCCCTCCTCTATGGGCTTTGTCCCCTTGTATCATGATGTGTAAGTTTTTTTTATTTTCTTAGGAAAATATCTAGATTTTTACATATTTTTTACTTAAAGGTAACTGTGTAAATGCACATGGTGACTTCTTATATATTTGTACATGTTATGTGCATGTATATATGCACATATATGTCTCATTTGACAAACCATGGTATAACATTCGATTATAACTTCTGTTTGATAAACCGTTAAAAATCCGAATCCGAATTCCGGTCATATTTTTACTTTTCAATTAAACTATATATATATATATATGTATATATATGTATGTATGTATATATATATATGTATGTATGTATGTAAACAAAACTTGAAAATATATTTCTTATCATCTTAGAATAATTAAAACGTGCTCATTTGAATTATTAAACCATATAAATCAATATTCAGACAAGTGTTGCAAAATCCTTCTGTTAAACTACCAAAGTGCGGCCAAATTTGCATATCTTCGTAAAACAAGTTTATACATTTATAAAACTATCATAAAACAATTATTATCACTATATAATAATTAAAATGGATTATTCATCATTTAACCAATTATTTGAATATTTAAACTTAGTTTAAAATTCCATAAAATATATAAAAGTGATGACATCCTTGATGATGTCATAAAGGCATTTTATTTCCAAAATAAATAAATGATTTTATTACATATTCTTGCTTAAATGGAGAAATAAGTGTATGTATCCAATTTCATATGAACTAATATTGAGAAAATCTCAATCTTACTGAAAACTGATTTTCATCGCTTTTCTAACGGAAATCCCAAATATTAATATTTGTAAATATAATTTTAAAACAAATTTGCCATCATTTATTATTGTTCAAAACATTATAATTTGTATTAAAAAAATCTTATATTTGAATATTAAAATTAAATATTATTTTTCAAAGCGATAAATTTACAGGTCGTTGCAGAAAATCCATTTATACGAACGTCCCTTAGCGGTTTTGTTTATATACTAAAAATGCTGTTGAATGTAAAAATGTAATCATTCCAGCTATAATTTATATTTATTTGAAACCCTAGACATTATAATAATATTATTGAATTTTCTAATGGAAATGATTTGGTTATCGTAGGTAAAAATCCGTCCGTGTTTATTTACGACGTGGTCTTACGAGATATTTTTATTTTGAAAGTGTTTTATAACATTAAATAATTCAAATAAGTTGAGTTTCTCACGCTGGTTTACTAGACTGATCCGGATGTTATTTTCTTATAATGCTCGGGTCAGCCTTATGTATATTTCCAAATTTCGATGATGTTCCTTGGAGCTCTTGGAGAGGAGCTGGATGATTACCTACCGTAGTTCTTTCCTTTTTCCGCTCCATTACTTTGTTTATGTTTATCAGCAAGTGTAAGGACAGGCTGTTATAACTATCCAAGCCGATGATAGGTTAGTTTACTCTGTTGTTGCATGTATATTAAAATGTTCTTTTTATAAAGATCTATTGAGATATTATATGTTATCATTCCGCTGTGAGATTCTAATATTTTTGTTCTATTCTTTCTTGTTCCTTTTCTTTTCTTCCTTTTCTTTTATCCTAACGTTCTGTCTTTCTGGCACTTGGGTGCTCGGCACGTGAATACCGTGGATGTAGTAGTATCGACATTCGAGAATCAAAAAGGTGATCGTTACAAATTCAGTTTATTTGTATATTTTAATTGATAAACATTTTATCAATTATATTAATTGCATAAATTTATCGATGTAGAGTAGTATAATTTATACATGGATGATTTTCTTACAATATTATAAAGGTTAAATGTTACCATTTATTTTTTCCAATAAGGCTCTCACTAGCCTTTTATGTTTCTTCAAACCTTAAGATGAAATATAGAAGTCTTTTGACTTCACTAGTGGATGTTAATACTCCTTTGTCTTGGGTTTCTGAAACTGGGTTTGCTCAACAAGTTATAGCCCCACAAATGATGAAGAACTCCTTATTGGTTGTATCATATACAACTCCTTATTGGTTGTATCATATACAACTCCTTACCTGTTGTTCATATACAACTCCTTACATGTGGTTCCTTGTTCTAATCTCATTCGACCTTTTGTTTTCTTAACAAATCCAAAGAGATTATTCACTCGTACATACCATTTCATGATGGCCTAAGTATAGTATATGTAACTTGAGTTTGCTTAAATAATACGTATAGTTATCGTACCTCATCTGTTCAATATATTAATAATACTACACATAACATATCTAGCTTGAGTTTGCTTAATAACCAGAGAGTATGTAGTAATTTATTAATATATAAATGGTAGATGACAACTTTATATTAAAGATTCATAATCTTTAATATATTTAATTAAGTGATATCAACTTGTGAAATAATGTATTTCTTATGAAATACCCTCGTGATTCAAGTTTCAAACACATTAGAAATCACAATATATGTACTATACGTTTGTATCATTTCTTAAGTCTATTTTGGGTTTCTTACTGTTCCACTTTTTATTATACATTTATATTATATAAGTTTAATTCCTGTATAACATTTTATAATTTAATTAACATAAATAATAATCTATGTATAATCTTACATTAATTTTATTAGTTGAATCTTAACTAATTAACATTTTTAATTAATTTAATTTTATTCATTTTAAACATTAAATTGAGTGTGTGCATTATGGCATTTATAGTTATAAAAGCATGTACCTTATATATATGTATTATATTATTAATTAATTAACATTTAATTAAAACAATTTTAATTAATTTTGAATTATATATATATATATATATTACCTAGAACTCTCTCGTAGAGAGGAACTCCACAATAATAGTGGAAAGGAGGGGACAATATTTTCAATCTTTGGGTTCTTATGCTTTAACGGTTTACACCATGATTATGACTGTGATGAGGCTTGAAATATCATTGAAAGCGGTAGCGAAATCAGGCTGTTGTCTCTGGAACTATATTGCGATTAGGAAACATTCTCTGCCATTATCAACGACAACAAAGCAGATTTGAGCGAATAACAAAAACATGGATTAGGGAATGGATCAGAGAGGGTTTGAAGTGCAAGTCGTTGAGAATGACATCGAGATGTCCGCTGTCAAAATTGTAAACTGCGAACCTAAGTTTACACTAGACCTTAATTTCAGATCCAAACTACAGACATATTTTGAAATCTCTATAGGAAGTCAATGAAATCGGGCCCATCAACTTTTTACCTGGACATCTATCGTTCTGCCCAAAAGCAAGAGGTTATGAACTTAGAAGATAATTGATGTGCATGTAAAAATGTATACTTTTACTCTCATACTTAATCTTCTTTTATTAAAATAAACGACATAGTATGGTATTTGTACATGTTTTTACCAAAATTACAAAGTTGTTTTCAAATCATCATTCACTCGCCTACATTTGGGCAAAACGGTAATTTTGTGTGTGAATTAATTTGGAGAAAATTTATTTGCACATTTTAATTTTATTTTGTAGGAAATTGAGTTGAAATTGGAAGTGGGTTCATGGACATATGCATGCACAAGTAGTGGAAGCCAAAAGAATGAACAAAAGAAAGAAGTCATGCAACATGGAGGAGTCCATCTACCCACTAACTAATGGACCAACATTAAAAAGCAAAAGAACATGTTAGTGGAGATTAATTAATTTCTTAATGATAACTTGGAGGCTACATAAAGTGAAGGGCAATTTTCGTAGTTCCTTAAAAGATATTAGGGTTTTAGAACATGTATAAATAACCCTCTTATGTTCATGTAATGGATCTTCTTCTTTTTCTTAATGCATAGAGTTCTAATAAAAAAAATTAGAAATAAAAGCTTCTCTTTAATGGCTTCTTAGCCATCTTCTTTTTATGCAACTTTCTTTCTATGTTTTTTATTTCATGCTTTTTTCTTTTATGTTATTTTTATTACATTCGCTCTTTTACTTCGTGTTAGTAGATTAGATTTATTTTTATGCAAGTAGCTTAGTTTTATTTTATGCAAGATAATTAGCTCTTGTTCTCTTTACTTAATTTTTCTTTTTTGTTTATGTTGAAATTAATGTATGTTAATATGTATTCAAATATGAGAAGCTAAACCCCATCAATTTAGGGATAATGAAGCTCTCATGAATCATATAAAATTAACATAATGATATCATTTATGATCTCTTATTTTATGCTTAATGGAAATTTTGACGGTAATGGAATTTTGTTGTTTAGTTTGATATCCTATGTTGTTCATAACAAATAGGCTATGCTTAATCAAATAGAAACACAAGTTACTCTTTCATCTAAATGTGATTTTGGTAATGAAAGTGAAACCAGAATCAAAATTTGATGCTTTGTGTTACTAATTCATAGTAAATAGATCATCCTTAAAATAGATTTTATTTTTAATTTCATGATCATTTTCATTAGATTGGACAAGTGGATTTAGAGGTTGTACTAAAGTTTGATGGTTTAAGTTGTGTTAGTCAATATCACAATTAGGCCATACTTATAATAAATACATCAATTAATTCTACAATGGTTAAAAAGAGAGATCGCAAATTCATTTTGTGTTGATTTGTATGATCATGAGAAGGGATTTATCTCTAAATTGCCTTCTAATCTCATGTTTAATGTTTGTACCAAAAATGGGCACAACACTCTTCGGAAGTTTTTGAAGAGATAAAAGTGAAGAATGAAAATTAAAACTGTGGATTATCTAACAAAAACTCCAAATAACAGAAAGTAAATTGCAAAGACAAGCGATTTAGAGTGGTTCGGCGTTTTGCCTACGTCCACTATGAAGTTTGAAGATTTTATTGCTCGATACTTGAAGGTTACAGTATTTTATAATGTAATACAACTGAATTTCTAAGTTAAGTCTCAATCTAAAGCAGCGGCGGTGTTCTGGAGTAGATCTGGCAGAATCTAGGCGCTCTTCAGTACTTAGAATTCTCCGACCCCCTTTCTGAATGACTAGGGGCTCTATTTATAGGTGTAGGAGGCTGATATTTCGCCTAAAATGAGGGGAGACCAGTTCTGGTACGTCAGGGGGCCCATATGGCCGAAATCTGGAGATCCGGGCCCACTTTGGGATCGATTCGACCCTTGGTTTGAATCGATCAAGAAATCATCCAATCGAGCTGAAATTTGGTGTGAACATTCTTCATCATGTGCTTAAGCTTCTGTGAAAATTTCATGACATTTGGACTTGCAGAACTCGAGTTATGATCGATTCAAGGTTGGATACTTGGCTGAAATGTCTCTTCGAATCGATCTCCTTCGACTTGGTTCCATCGAATCGATCGTCTCGACTCGATTCAGCATGTCTTCACGATGACGCGGCGCGCCTCCTTCGTTTCGATCCGTCTTGTGCTCCGAGTTGCCCAGGTCGACTCCACGTTTCTAGCTGCCGTGGCCTAGTGGATTCGAGGTAGTGGGCTCGTAGTCATACTCGTTCGAATCGATCAAGGCTTACCTTGGTTTAATTGATTCGAAGTTACCTTAACAGGGTGGACTCGAAGTAGCTTATGGGATGGAGTCGAGGTGCATCTACTATATGGATTCGAAGTAGAGGAATGCCTAACGGGTTCGAACTGTTGGATTTTAGTGTAGTCTTGTTTGGATGGATTCGAACTAAGGAGTGCTCGATGGATTCGAAGCCAGGCAAAAAGATGGATTCGAAGGAAGGCTTCCACGATGGATACGAAGCACGTAAAACTTGATGGATATGAGGATGATGGAGTCGACCTTGATGGATTCGAATGGATCCTGCTCTGATGGATTCGAATAGCATTCCTACCTCATCGATTCGAACATAGGGCCTTTTATGGATTCGAATACAAGGCTGTCTCCTCCATTTTCGTTGGTGACATCTCGAGTGTACGAACTCGGATTGACCCGAGATTTGGAACATTGGTTCTCAAGACTCTACTTGTCATGTCTTATCAATTGTAGCCCGATCCAGACTCAGACAAAATTCATCGATATCCATAGCGACCCTTGCGCGTAGCTGGCATCCGAGACAATCTGTCACTGGTTTCTAGTCAAGTCCTTGGTGTCACGGCCTTGCCAAAAGGTGGGATAACATTTGCCCCCCAAAGTGCGTCTTGTGTAAACATGACGTGCTTTGAAAAGCTGCAGTCTCTCATTGGATAGCTATGACATGCTTTACCAAAAGTTGCATTCTGTATCGCAGTAATCGACCGTCGTATAATTGTGACTAGCTGTTAGGTTTTTGAGTCATGACGAGATGAACATTTGATCCCTGTAAATGATAAAGACCAAAACATTAGTCAGAAATACGGGCATACGTGTATTATCTTGACTTTGGTTAACGTTGCGTGATCGCAAGTCGTTGTCAGTTCGGTTTGCTATCGAAATCTGCATCGGTCCTCTCCTGAACCGGTTTGAGACTCGAGTTAAAACATCGCTTTTATGATTGCCTATGATCATCCTCTTGTATTGATCCTCTCCTAATCGGTACAAAGAGTGGACAAGCAATTTTTCATATTGAAACGATTCGTCCATTTGATCGGTGGTATTTGATGGATTCGAAGCTATGTTTCTTGATCCGCTTCGAGTTGATGGTTTCGAAGTAGGTACATTGAATCGATGGTGCACAGTGGCCCAGGTTCATCTTCTGTTGACTGCTTTGAATCGATGGTTCTTCGAATCAATACTGTGTGGATTCGAAGTTCTCTGAGTTGGTGGAGTCGAAGTCGTGAATGCTCGAACCGATGTCTTTTCGAAACGATGGTTCGTGGGGTTTGTGCTTCGAGTCGATGTTGTCTTGTATCGATGTTGCTGAGATGGATTCGATCGTGCAAGAAGATTCGTAGGAGATGGATTCGAAGTAGTGGGTTATAATCGATTCGAAGCCGCCGTAACGAATCGAGTCGATGCCCTTACCTGTTGAAGCCGGTCAGTTGTACCGGGAGGCGAATCGTCATATTTCTTCTATATATACCGGGGTCCTATTCATTTCTCACTTTTTTACCTTCGCTTTGATTTCCTGTATCTTCGAATCGATAAAAAACCTTGCAAACAAAGACATTCGTTCTTCTTCGAATCAATCCAACCCTTTCCATTTTCAACTCATATTTAGGTAGGCGATTCGACTAAGTACCTTATGTCTTGGGCTCTGATGAATTTTTCCTTATCTCACGCTCGTATCGATCTGGAGGGAGTCGAATCCAGGGATGAAAAGAGAGACAACTTTTTCGTATCGATCTTGAATAGTGTTTTTCGAATCGATCTCAGATGACCAGCTTTTCCGTGGTGCTTGCATCGATTCGTGGAGGTATGTCGATCGAATCGATTATAGGTAGTGAATTGATCGTATCGACCCGAAGTGATCGATATGAGAAGTTGTGGGATATTCGCTCACGATCGATTCGAAGATTATACCAATACAATCGATACGAGGATACGTTAGTTGATATGTTGTTTTTCCAGAGATCAATTCGAAAAGTAAACTTGTAGTGGATTCGAAAGTTTTTGCCTTCCACCGTTCCAATTCGAACTATATCGATCCGAAGAGTATCGATTCGTTCAGGATCGATTCGAACGGTATCGATTCAAGCAGTATCGATTCGAATGGTATCAATTCGAACGCACACTTCTCAGATCGATTCGAAGCTTCATGGATTCGAACCTTGATCGATACTAACGAGCTCCCATGGATACGAGTACTTCATATAATTACTGCCATGACTCCGACGAGCTTCATCTTTGCATATTTGGACTAAGTTGTTGTGCATATTTGACTGCCTTTCGTAGCTCATCGATGGAACCGTAACTTTGAAAAACCAAATTTGAACTAAGCAATCATGAATTCTGGGCAATATGTTTTAAGACGGTCAACGATGACGGTCATTTTAACCAACTTCATAATTTCTGAAGCTTGCACCTTGTCTTCAGTTTTGTTGAATCCGTTAAGTAACGCACAGCACTTGCACTACACGGCACGTTCATACACTTCACATTGGGGAATGCACGGGCTCTTTATGTACTTAACATTTCTTTATGATGAGTTAGTTAATTATGGAATCTTCGAGTTCCCAACAACAAGAGGTACAGAGCTCGACTCCTCCGGTGCCTGAGATTCCCGATATTCCTGCCGATGTAATCGATCCAGCTCCAGATGAATTGCCGGATGCTATATTTATTGAGGACCCCGCTGGCTCTGTCCAATCTAACATTTCTGAATCCCTATTGGGCCGAATTTGCTTGAGACATAACATATCTCTAGGTGATGTATTATTGCCCAGTGCCGCTGATAGACCGCATAATCCGCCTGAAGGATATACAGCATTCTATCGCCATGCTTGCGCGGCCGGAACTCTCCCTCCTTTCAATCAATATATCATAGGGATGCTATCCTACCTAGGAATTGCTCCTTCACAGCTTCATCCCAACGGGCACGCATTGATGAACAGTGCCTTTGTCATATTTATGGACTGTCTCTTTCGCCCGCCAAGGCCCACCGAGATCAGACACATATTTAACTTCAAGAGTAGGGGTGATAGCCCGTCTTTTACATTTCTGGAGGCAGTTAGGAATTGCCAAGTTGTAGTTGGAGCTTGGACCCGACTGAGTTATTTCAAGAATGAGTGGTTCTATGTTCGGTGCCCTCCGGGTTTCGCTAGGCGATGGTTGTCTAGACGTAAGCGCCTTAACCTGTTTTCTTGACCAATAGCTCTTTGGTGTTAAAATTGACATTTCATTCCCTTTACAGCCATTATCTCCAGACCCGATGGAGGGCGTTTCAAGGGTATCGTCCGAAGTCTTCTAGAAGTTCCAAGCGAGTTGAGACATATTGACTCGGTGCTGAACGATTATAACTTAAGAATTCTTGGTTTGATCGACATCAATCAAAGTATAGTCGTCGAGGGATTGGCAAAGCCCGCCTCCAAGAAGGAAGATAAGAAGAAAACCAAGAAGAGAAAGGTGAAGAAGTCACTCGGAATCAGAATAATCGAGGCGAGTGACGAAGAAAGAACCCACACGGATTCGGAGCCGATGGCTGACCTCTCGGGAAACTTGGAGGAGTCGGGAGAAAGACGGAAAGGCAAGGCCGCCGTTTCCAAAAAACTTAAGTCTAAGGGGTGGAAATCTGTGGATGTGTCTCCTCCCATTTCCAGAGTTATGATTTCTGAGGCCGCCCCTTCTCATTCGAGAGACATTTTCAAAGGGCTTGACGATATTCCCATCCCAGATTATATATCGATTTCTCATAATCCTGGGTTGGAGGAATTTCAAGATGTCCTAAACATGAACGAGCCCTTTCCTTTAAGTGCGGTCAACACTTCCGGTCGGTTTGGGGGTTTACACATTTACACACACTTCCACAGCACTTCATGACTTTTGCATAGTAAACATTGCTTTATGGGATCTTAATCCGTAATTCTTTCTTATCGCAGGTGAGATGTCAGGACGTGGCTCTACTCTGGATAGGCTTCGAAATGTGCGCCAATCTTCTCCATTCTACGATTCCTGCAGGAGAGAGTCAGATAGGGATCGCGGGCGAGGCTATTCAAGTCAAGACCGCTATGATAGGGATAGAGATTACTCGCGTGGCTGCTCTGGCCATGATTATTCTGACAGGGATCGGGGATACCAGCACCGATCTCGATCTCGCTCTCCTCCGCCTCCTAGGGCCCCAGTAGACCTTCCAAGGCCTTCTCATCAACAGCAGCCGCCTTCTCAATCTTCTCGGCCTGATACTCAGCGGCCAAGAATAGAACTGACAGCAGCCGCTATAATAGAACAAGCTCCGGCTGAGTTGACAAGTGAGGGTGGCGCTAAACTCGCCCAAATGAAAAATGACTTCCCTGAAATTTGCATGGATGGCTATGTCTTCCCTCCTAACCTTAAAAGAATTCCTCCGGATGCTGAGAACATTGCTCATAATTATATCCGTGACTTCTATGCTCAGTATAAGGAGTGGTACAAAGCGGTCGTGAAGGCTTCTAGAGTAGCTTTTGACCGGGCGAAGATTATCGCTGAACGTGATGCTGAAATTGCTAAACAGAAGCGCATCATTGAAGTTCTTCAATCTGAAATGGAGACGTCCCAGAATTCTGAACTTCAAGCTCTCCAGAAGCACGAGGACGCCGTGGCCAAAATGGCTAGGATGCAACAAGAACATTGCGCCACGGTAGAGGAGATGGGCCACCGCAACACCGCCATTGCAGCTGAGCGAGACTTAGCCGTCAAAGAGCTAAACGAGCTCAAGGCCAAATTTACTGAAATGGTAAAAGAGAAGGACGATGCAAATGCCACTGCACAAGAAGCTTGCGATCAAGTAGTATCTCTCAGGGCCGAACTTGCTGCGGTGGCGGTCAAGTCTAAGTCTGCGGAAGCAGAAATCCAGGAAAAGATTTTGGAGGAGAGGTCCAGGCTGGACGCTGAGTTTGACGATCTCTTGGTCACGTACAACGCAAATGTGCTGGAGCACAGAAATTTAGCGTGGCTGGGAGATGACTCCATGATTCTATATAACGCCTGGACCCGGCTGGTGGACGAGAAGAGGGCAGCGCATCCAGATGAATCGCTTGATGACTTTGAGCTGGAGATGCGTCTGCTTACCGAGGAGGAGAGGAAAGTCCTTCATGAGGCGGTGATCTCGGTGGCGAAAGAAAAGCTCGGTGTTCATTCTTTAGAGACAGGTGAAGGCTCGGGGATCGCGCATCACGAGGCAAGCGTTGAAGCTGTAATTCCAACACTGCCCGAAACCACTGGTGCGGTAGATCCCCAGTCCGTTCCTGCATATAACCCCGACCAGCCGCTATTATCTTCCGCCGATGCTTCTGTCCATGTTCCGGTCCAGACTAAGGAAGGTATTTGAACGCTTCCCGCATTCTAGTGTGAAGAACTTTAAGCAACACACGTGACTAACAATCTTCGTTTTGTCGCATTTCAGTGACTGAAGTCGTTGTTTCTGCGCCTCTTGCACTATCAGTTCCATATCAAACGCAAGGGGTTGTTTTTACTGAAGCCATCACGACTTCTACCTTAGTTGGCGAAGAGGGAGATGCAAACATGTTTTCTTTTAGCGCTCAAATGATTGAGGAGCTTCTTAATGAACCCATCAATCCCTCCGTCAACCCGTCCGATGCTACGAGTGGGGCTGCTCTGGCCGTTAGTTCATCTATGCCAGCTATTGGTACATCCGATGTGGCCCAAGCATCCTGCGAGGACGAAGTTCTTGCTGAGATTGATGCCGAGATGGCAGCAGGGACTGCTGGTATGAATCCGTCAGGGCCTGCCCCATTAATGGTGATCTCACCGGGCGGTACTGTAGTTATTGACGTTGCCCCTGCCCCACTCTCTGTTACTGCTCCCATGCCTTCAACTCGTCCTCCGAGAAGAATTTCCGTCATCTCAAGCTCTGAGGAAGACGTCGATATTATGTTGCTGCCGGAGGACAAGCCCGAAAAGAGCAAACGGTCGAGGGGAAAATCAGGCAACGGATCTGGTGGAGCTACCCCGAAGAAGAAAATAAGGAAGAAGAAAGATTGAACTCTTTCTTTAATTTTCTGTTGCATGGGGCGGTATTTTGTTGATTTTTTTCTATAGCCGTGTATAGACGTAGATTCGGCTCCCACTAGTAGCAATTTTTTGAACCACTTTGTAATCAGATTCTTTTTGTTGATAGTGGAAATGAAAATTTATTCCCTTTTGTCTTCAACTTGTTATGTGTTATGGTTCTGCCTCCAGTATTGGGGATAAGTGTGGAGTTGACGTATGTTTATACTCCGCCTCGCGCTCTGGGAGTACGGAGTTGAGCAATGTTTATACTCCAGCTCGCGCTCTCGGAGTCTGGAGTTTGTTGATATTTATACCCAGCTCGCGCTCTCGGAGTACTCTGGGGTTTTGTGAATGTTTATACTCCGTCTCGCGCTCTGGGAGTACGGAGTTGAATGAATGTTTATACTCCGCCTCGCACTCTGGGAGTACGGAGTTAAGGAATGTTTATACTCCGCCTCGCACTCTGGGAGTACGGAGTTAAGTAAAAAGTTTGTACCCAGCTCGCGCTCTCGGAGTACTCTGGAATTTAGGAAAATGTTTATACTCCGCCTCGCACTCTGGGAGTACGGAGTTAAGTAAAAAGTTTGTACCCAGCTCGCGCTCTCGGAGTACTCTGGGATTTAGGAAAATGTTTATACTCCGCCTCGCACTCTGGGAGTACGGAGTTGAGTGAAGGGTTGTCGTGTATCAACCCATTTCTGGCCTGATGTGATGGCTTGCCCCCGAGCTCGGGTTTCATTTAGTGAGTGGTTGATTGCTTCATAGCCACTCCCTACTTGAATAAATCCCATTGTGTGATGGAATTTAGCTCTTCGTGCATCGTGATGTTGTACATTGTATTTAATGAATCACAGCTCTGGCTCGAAGAGATGGCATTTTATTGCTGAAATAAGAACATGGCAAAGTCAGTTGCCTTATTACAAATTCTAATTTCGAAATGCAGAAACAAGATTTAAAATAGAATTTAAACTAAATAAATAAACATAGCCTGTTATTTGGAGTAGCGATGAAGACTTTCGCTATTTTAGGCCCTTGGTAAGGTTAGACCGTCAACGGCTGCTAACTTAAATGTATCATCCCCGAGTTCTTGCTTAATTTCGTGTGACCCTCTCCATGTTGGTCTTGCGCGTGGGAGTGCCGGATATTCTTTTTTAATGACAATCTCATTGCGTTCAAAAGTTTTAAGTCGGTCCTCGGCATTGCGTAATCGGGCGACTCGATTTCGGCGAATGATTGTCCTTAAGTCAACCTGGTCGCCCTGGACGACTCCGACTCCGTTGACAGTAGGGAACTTTAAAGTTAAGCACCACGGGGCAATTACGGCTCTGAATTCAGCAAGGGCAGGTCGTCCTAAGAAAGCGTTGTATGGCGAGACTATGTTCAACACAGCGAACTGTAATGTCCGAACTCTTCTATGTTCCTCGGATCCCAACTTAACTGGTAACTTCACCATCCCAATAGGTATGGTAGCGCTACCGTTGAATCCATGGAGGTGAGTTTGGCAAGGTTCCAAATCCCTGGCTTTCATCCTCATTTGATTATAAGCATGTATAAAAAGGATATTCATAGAGCTCCCGCAGTCAATTAGTATCCTCTTCATCCAAGCTGGACCTACTTGCGCCGATATCACGAGTGGATCAGTAGTCGGGCTTCCGACATAATCAATATCGTTGTCTCGGAAAGTGATGTCGTTAGTCATCGCTCTCTTTCGTTCGGTCGAAGTTCTATTGTCCAAGTTATCATCATTCTTGAGGTTCGAATGCTTGATTAAGTTGTCATATGATTCCATTTCTTCCCAGCTTCGCTTCGCTGGACGAGGATTACTACTTATAGCATTTATGACTAGCCTTCCACCCGTATGAGCGGGTTCCTCTTGTCTTTCTTGATCTTGTGCACGATTCTGATTTGACGGACCCGCACCACCAGACTGCGGCGCCCGCACAAACTGATCTAACTTCCTCTCCCTGATCAACTTTTCAATGAGGTCCTGCAAGTGTCGGCACTCATTGGTATTGTGGCCATAACTTTCGTGGAATCTACAGAACTTCCCTGTTTGAATCTGCCTCTCCGACGATTTCTTCGGAGCCGGCTTCTTGTATTGCATAGTATTGCAAGTCTGTAGGTACACATTTTCCAACGATGTATTCAATGGTGTGTAATTATCGAACATTGGAGCCTCACGCCGTGGACCTCGATTTGGATCTCTTTTCTTATTCTGACCATTGTTACTTCTTGGCTGAGTTTGTTTATTCTGGATATTTAATTGAACTTTTCCGGAATTTTCACCGGACTGTTTAACTGCTACATTACTTTGTATTCCTTCACTTCCGGGCTTCGCATCGTCCTGCTTCCTAGACTGTTTCGCATCCTCTTGCCGTAAGAATTGAGCGGCTTTGGAGTAGAAATGGTCCAACGATGCGGGTGGTTTTCCAGCTAACCAGTTTCCAAACTCAGAATCGGGATCGATTCCCTTTGTCAATGCCATTAAAATCGAGTTATCGTTGGGATTACTAATTTCCACACACGCCGCATGGAATCTCTCCAAGTAACGCCTTAGTGTTTCCCCACGAGCTTGGGTAACACTGGACAGGGTGTTAACATCTTTGGGTCTAGCGACATGCATGCGAAATTGTTCAACAAATTTCTTAGCCAATTGGTCAAATGAAGAGATAGATCTTGGAGGTAATCTTGTAAACCACATTGTTGCAATTCCTCCCAGTGAGATGGGGAAACTTCGACATTTCACTGCATCGTCGGCCCTTGCGGCGCTCATTGACCATTCATATTTCAATATGTGTTGATTGGGATCAGAATTTCCTTCGTACATAGGGAGAGTTGGCATTCTGAATCGCCGAGGAGGTTCAGCGTATAGTATCTCGTCCGTGAAAGGAGTATGACTTCGAGAAATCCCCCAATCGTCGTTGGTAAGACCTTGGCTTTCGCGGATCATCTGACGTATCATAGTCGAGATGTCCGGCATTGCTACATTTTGAGCATGCTGAGCTAAGGTGTGGTCGGGTTCCACAGTGCGAGTTTGGACCGGGCGCTGTCGACGGTCCAAGTTTCGCCTCCTTGGCTCAGCATCTTCCGGGACGTATGGTTCAGAAGTACGTCCCTGCTGTTGATTACTTGAATCTGGAAGATGTCGGGTATCAACCCTTGTTTCTACTGTGGCAGCTGTGACATGATTGTCCGTAGTATATTGTGGAGTACGACCACCTCGTGCTGATGGCCCAGCCTGGAAGCTGGTTGACGGTCCTACCCTCAACTGTCCGACAGTCAGGGCGGGTTGATATCCAGCAGCTTAAGCATGACTTCCGTCCAATCGGGGACGGGTAGATCTATGATGATAGTCAGATGAGGCAGAACTTTCAATGGATGAGCGGGAAACATCATCCCTTCTGGACCTCCTACGGCCCTGGCGGTTCAGTTGGTTTGTCAATTCAATATTAGCACGCAACTGTTCGGCCAATTGTTGCCGACTTTGAGTCAACTCTTGAAGCAACACATGGAATTCTTGTCTGGTGACTGCCCCAGACGGATCTGAATGAGCAGTGTTAACATCTTTGGGTCTAGCGACATGCATGCGAAATTGTTCAACAAATTTCTTAGCCAATTGGTCAAATGAAGAGATAGATCTTGGAGGTAATCTTGTAAACCACATTGTTGCAATTCCTCCCAGTGAGATGGGGAAACTTCGACATTTCACTGCATCGTCGGCCCTTGCGGCGCTCATTGACCATTCATATTTCAATATGTGCTGATTGGGATCAGAATTTCCTTCGTACATAGGGAGAGTTGGTATTATGAATCGCCGAGGAGGTTCAGCGTATAGTATCTCGTCCGTGAAAGGAGTATGACTTCGAGAAATCCCCCAATCGTCGTTGGTAAGACCTTGGCTTTCGTGGATCATCTGACGTATCATAGTCGAGATGTCCGGCATTGCTACATTTTGAGCATGCTGAGCTAAGGTGTGGTCGGGTTCCACAGTGCGAGTTTGGACCGGGCGCTGTCGACGGTCCAAGTTTCGCCTCCTTGGCTCAGCATCTTCCGGGACGTATGGTTCAGAAGTACGTCCCTGCTGTTGATTACTTGAATCTGGAAGATGTCGGGTATCAACCCTTGTTTCTACTGTGGCAGCTGTGACATGATTGTCCGTAGTATATTGTGGAGTACGACCACCTCGTGCTGATGGCCCAGCCTGGAAGCTGGTTGACGGTCCTACCCTCAACTGTCCGACAGTCAGGGCGGGTTGATATCCAGCAGCTTAAGCATGACTTCCGTCCAATCGGGGACGGGTAGATCTATGATGATAGTCAGATGAGGCAGAACTTTCAATGGATGAGCGGGAAACATCATCCCTTCTGGACCTCCTACGGCCCTGGCGGTTCAGTTGGTTTGTCAATTCAATATTAGCACGCAACTGTTCGGCCAATTGTTGCCGACTTTGAGTCAACTCTTGAAGCAACACATGGAATTCTTGTCTGGTGACTGCCCCAGACGGATCTGAATGAGCAGTGTTGTCTTGGTTGGATGGCTGCTGTTGAGCAGGATTCTGTCCATCCCTACCTTCCTGTCCAGCAGCTGTAGAAGTGGTTCTTGTGCTAACCATTTTTAATGATGAATCCTTTTCCTAGACTTTACGCAAATCTGAATAGAATGGAAGGACGATGAATTAGAGATCTGGATCTTCCTCTTGGATTTGTGCAATCCGGTATCGACGGTAGATCCAAGGAGCAGGAGAAAAAAGCTGGTTTTTTCTCAGTGAAAGCACCAAAGTGTTTGTACCAAAAATGGGCACAACACTCTTCGGAAGTTTTTGAAGAGATAAAAGTGAAGAATGAAAATTAAAACTGTGAATTATCTAACAAAAACTCCAAATAACAGAAAGTAAATTGCAAAGACAAGCGATTTAGAGTGGTTCGGCGTTTTGCCTACGTCCACTATGAAGTTTGAAGATTTTATTGCTCGATACTTGAAGGTTACAGTAGTTTATAATGTAATACAACTGAATTTCTAAGTTAAGTCTCAATCTAAAGCAGCGGCGGTGTTCTGGAGTAGATCTGGCAGAATCTGGGCGCTCTTCAGTACTTAGAATTCTCCGACCCCCTTTCTGAATGACTAGGGGCTCTATTTATAGGTGTAGGAGGCTGATATTTCGCCTAAAATGAGGGGAGACCAGTTCTGGTACGTCAGGGGGCCCACATGGCCGAAATCTGGAGATCCGGGCCCACTTTGGGATCGATTCGACCCTTGGTTCGAATCGATCAAGAAATCATCCAATCGAGCTGAAATTTGGTGTGAACATTCTTCATCATGTGCTTAAGCTTCTGTGAAAATTTCATGACATTTGGACTTGCAGAATTCGAGTTATGATCGATTCAAGGTTGGATACTTGGCTGAAATGTCTCTTCGAATCGATCTCCTTCGACTTGGTTCCTTCGAATCGATCGTCTCGACTCGATTCAGCATGTCTTCGCGATGACGCGGCGCGCCTCCTTCGTTTCGATCCGTCTTGTGCTCCGAGTTGCCCGGGTCGACTCCACGTTTCTAGCTGTCGTGGCCTAGTGGATTCGAGGTAGTGGGCTCGTAGTCATACTCGTTCGAATCGATCAAGGCTTACCTTGGTTTAATTGATTCGAAGTTACCTTAACAGGGTGGACTCGAAGTAGCTTATGGGATGGAGTCGAGGTGCATCTACTATATGGATTCGAAGTAGAGGAATGCCTAACGGGTTCGAACTGTTGGATTTTAGTGTAGTCTTGTTTGGATGGATTCGAACTAAGGAGTGCTCGATGGATTCGAAGCCAGGCAAAAAGATGGATTCGAAGGAAGGCTTCCACGATGGATACGAAGCACGTAAAACTTGATGGATACGAGGATGATGGAGTCGACCTTGATGGATTTGAATGGATCCTGCTCTGATGGATTCGAATAGCATTCCTACCTCATCGATTCGAACATAGGGCCTTTTATGGATTCGAATACAAGGCTGTCTCCTCCATTTTCGTTGGTGACATCTCGAGTGTACGAACTCGGATTGACCCGAGATTTGGAACATTGGTTCTCAAGACTCTACTTGTCATGTCTTATCAATTGTAGCCCGATCCAGACTCAGACAAAATTCATCGATATCCATAGCGACCCTTGCGCGTAGCTGGCCTCCGAGACAATCTGTCACTGGTTTCTAGTCAAGTCCTTGGTGTCACGGCCTTGCCAAAAGGCGGGATAACATTTAATTCCAAATTTTCAATAATTTTTAATAATTTTTAGTTAACAAAATTTCAAACGTTTAGGATAATTTGATTGAGTAAGTTTAAATATTTTGCTTTCCTTGTGGATTGATCCGTACTCGTGTACGTACTACGATTGTAAACCTGCGCTTACGATTTTTATAGCGATATAATTCGACGGTTCTCTAAACGATAGAAAAATCCATTCCGAGCAAGTTTTTGGCACCGCTGCTGGGAAGAGCGATTTAATTTTAATTTTACTCTTCGGATTATTTTTACATTTATTTTGTGTTATAAAAAAAAGAAATTTTTGTTGTTGTGCATTTGATTTGTGTTTTCTCCCCTTATCTTGTTTACTTATGTTTGGTTTAGTTTTGTGTTAATTTTAATTAATTAAAAAAATATATAGTTTTTCAAGTTGTTCATTCTTACTTTCTACTACAACCTGCCACTGTCTTGTGGATATCAGTTCTCTGGATCTGTTTTCATTATCAGTTGTTTGTTTCTTTGTTTGTTTTTCTACTTCACTTTACTACAACTTTTATTATGTTTTGTTAAATTTCGGAAAACCACCTTCTGCCTTCACTTCACTTGTTACATTTTGTGTTTTCATTATTTTTATGCCAATCACTTCTCCCCTGTTCACCCTCCTACTTCTGCCTAAAGCAATCTCCAACCAACCACTGCATCCGCGACCAACTTCCACTCCTCCTATCCATCTCGTATACAGAACTACCCCTCGGCAACAATTCCACTTCTTCCTCCTTCAATCCTTCACCCAAACACCGCCGAAACCACCCAATTACGAACCAATTCACGAAAACCCAAACCCGCAACTTCACCAACCTTCGAACATCACACTTAAACAACACAAACAATAACATAAACCATCACTTCCTCCCCTCATCAGAACCAGCAACCTCCTCACAAACAACTAGGACCACCTAAACCTCCACCAACATCTCTTCATTACTCCTTAATCAACTACCCTTCCAAAAACTACTCATCTCCATCAACAAACCCACCTCTTCCAACTCTTTAATTCCACCATCACCTACATCTCCCTAACCAACAACCTGCACACCATACAAATCATCCAAACCATCATCACCTCACAAACATCCATATGCCAAACACACACCTCAAACACCAAAAATCATTACCTTCTGCCAATACGACTACACCACAGCAACATTCCTCCCGCATCTCAAGCTCGCCCATTCACATCACCCAAACCTGACCACTATCAACCACCTCATCACCATTGCATAAACAACCCTACCTCATTTCCCTGAACCCTCTACCAACCAGAATCCGACCATCAATTCCTCCATCACTCACCAATACAAACTTCACCTAACAACCATAATTCAAGCACCTTAAACCGACCACCACACCAACCACCTCCGAACAATCATGATTCTCAAATCACCATCAATCGATCAATCGCAAACCAACCACTCCACTGTTGCACCCATGACCCAAATCACGAACTCTAATACTTAGCAACCCTACCGCAACCAACCTTCACCAAATAGATTGACAACCGCGAACGAAAACCACAATCCGAACGCAACTTCCAGAACCTCTAATCACAGCTTCACTCGAGCCTTTAACCATGACCGAAACTTCCAGAACCACCAATCGCAAACATCAACTGTGACCACATTAAATCTGAACCTATCGCCTCATCCGAACCCCTCTCGATAAAATGGGTTTAGATTAAATTTGAATTATGGACTTTCGAGTTTGAAATTCTGATTTGAGGATTTCGTTTTGGTTGAGAGGTTGCGAAATATGTTTTAGGTTGAGTGTTTTTGAAATTGGATTTTGAGCTTTTGAGTCTTTTTAAGTTTTTTTTTTTTTTTTTTTTGTGTTAAAGTTTTCTTTTGTTATGTTTAATTTTCAGTAGTGACATTGTTACCTTTTAAAGTTTAGAAGTAAAACCAACGCCAAACATACTTCTTTTAAAGTTTTCTTTTGTATAACTTTCGACTTGAAAAAGAATTTTTTGTTTTTGTTTTGTTCTATCCTTCAAAAAATCATTTTCAACACTTTTTCAGGTTGCAAATAGAAGAAAAGCGGATAAGGGTTGCTTGCAAGAAACTGCTCTGTTTTTCTTGCCAAAAAAAAAAACAACGCTAAAAAAATCGCTGCTTTTAAATAAATTGCTAATAATTTTGCATGCTCTGGTATTGTGTTCTTATCTCTAGTTTTTATTTTTATTGCATTATTGGTTGCGTGCATTTAAAAACAAAAAACAAACAAAATAAAAATTCATTTGTATTTGCATTGTTAACGCACGTTCAATTTCTGTTTTTGCATGATTTCTTTTTGTTTTTATTTTCTAAGGGAAACACCCAAAATTCACATAAGGTGGGGATTTCATCACCCTTTCCTTGCCCTACAAATTGCATTTCATCGTAGAAATTTTGATTAAGTAATAAAGATTAGACGTTGGACTTAAGGGTGTCACGGGCTCATCTAGGGTTAATTTGTATTTTGACAAGTTGATTTCTTTTAACAAACTATTTCTTGGTGTCTAAGGCAAAGGCAAAGTAATAATCATTATGATGATTCATAAAATATTATATTGATTGTTCCTCTGAATGCACTAAACCCTTTAGCTGCATTGCTATGGTGATTCATGGTGCATTGATAACCTCTGTCCTTGACCTGACTAAGAACTATTTTGTTGAATAAAGTCAAAGTGTGATTATACAATTTTGGGTTAGGAGGTACTAAAGACATAAAATTTCTAATTAAGTCCTTGCATTCATCTAGTTTCATTATTTTCATGCATATATAAAAAAAAATATCCAAAATCAAAAACAAAAAAAATAAACATTTTCTTTTAAACGTATTTTTTTTAGTAAAAAAATCCATTATAAACAACAATTTTCCTTGTTTAAAAAGAAAAAAACAAAAAAAATTCACTTCATTCTTACTTTCTTGTCCTTATTTTCCACCTTTTTCTCTCCTTAATCTTTTCCATTGTGCATGAGTGTTTGGACTCGTGACACGTCAACGAACCATTTAACTCAAACAAACAATCCCTCCATAATAGCGAATGAAAATCCTCCTCGAACTCTCATGGACAGAATTTTCCCCGATCGAGTTTCTGTCCCTTCTTGCATTACATTACCAGCCCAAACAGGTAATCACTTTGAAATCCATTCAAGTCGCATTAACACGCTTACAAAATTTGGCAATTTTGAAAATGATGATCTTTATATCTTTTTAACGAAATTTGAACAAGTTTGTGCAACCATAAAACTTCAACAATTATGGAACGATGGAATAAAATTTAGGCTAATCTCATTCGCACTTACCGATTACGTCGAGAAATGTTTGTATGGTTTGCCTTCGAATTTGATTAGAACTTGGGACGAATTTGTAAAACAATTCTTAAAGAAATTTTACCCCTTGGAAAAAACAACCAAAATTCGAAATGAAATTGTAAACTTTCATCAATTTAGGGGTGAATCCTTTGGAAATATTTTGAAAGATTCAAGGAACTTTTAATAAAATGTCCACATCACAATTTCGAAAAATGGACTCTTTGCTAAATTTTATACGATGGACTTGAAAATAACTCTCGAACAATGCTTGAATCAATGTGCCAATGAAACTTTTTAACACAACATCATGATGCCGCTTGGTAATTTCTTGAAAACTTAGCCGAAAAATCATCTCAATGGGAACGATCTAACAAGAAATCAATTTATCCAAGATCGAGCGCACATTCAATAGGATCTTTATTAGCCTTAGAAGCCAAAATCTATGCGATGATAAACAAATTTGATAACGTTCTTTCATCCAATCAAATGAACCAAGCTTCTCAAATCTCGTATTATAGATGCAATGATCCAAATCACATTGTCAATCATTGTCCTCACTCGTTAGAACAAATCAATGCTTCTAACAAAGATAGGAACGATATGTTCTCTCCAACGTACAATCCCGGTTGGAGATATCATCCTAACTTCGCTTGGAATCAAAATAATTCAAACACGAATTTGGTTCAACCATCTTTTCAAGCATATCCGAACAATGCTTCGAATCCTCCTTTTTAATCAAATCAATTTCAACAAAACTTTGTGCCACCTTCTCAAAACCAAGCGCAATAATCTTTTGTTCCTCAAGATGACAAACGAATGACTTAACTTGAGGAAAGTTTGGAAACGTTGGCTAAAGTGACCACACAAAACCTTCAATCAAATAACAATTTGTAAAAAAAATTAACCTCATACATGCAAAATATGAATCAATCGATCGCTAAACGCGAAATGCAAATGAGTCAATTGGTCACTTCTATAAGTGAATGGGAAAGAGGTACGTTGTCAACCTATTCCAAGCCCTAGAAATCAAAATGCAAACTCAAACCAAGCTCATGTCATTCAAGACAGCAATTTGAATCAAATGAACTCTATCACCACTTTGCTATCCAGTAAGCAAATCAATAACCAAATTGTCAATCCTAATGACTTACCGGAAATTTCTTCCAAATCTCCAATACCCTCGACTAAGTCCAATCCGAACATTGAATCCAATTTTGATTCTCATCCTTCACCAACTCAAGTAGACTTACCTACTGAGTTGCGAGCTCCATTCCCCATAGACTTCGTGCTAAGAAACATTCAGAACAAATGAAAAAAACTGTTAGAAATTTTTAAGTAAGTCAAGGTTAACATTCCTCCTTTAGACATAATTCAACAAGTCCTAGCTTATGCCAAATTTTTGAAGGACTTATGCAGTCAAAACGACACACGCAAGTGCCAAAAAAGTCTCTTTAGCGACCGGTCTAAGCGAACTCTTGTCTCAACCCATTCCTATGAAATACAAAGATCCTGGCTGCCCCCACAACCTCATGTACGATAGGAGACAAGAAAATCAACAAATGTTTGTTAGACCTAGGTGCTAGCGTAAACTTCCTCCCATATTCAGTTTACCAGCAACTAGGTTTAGGTGATCTTAAACCGACAAAGGTCACTCTTCAATTAGTTGAACGTTCTATAAAGAAACTAATAGGAGAAATCAAGGATGTACTCATTAAAGTAGGGGAATTCATATTTCTAGTCGATTTCATCGTCCTTGGAACGCAGCCTGTAAACAATCTCACTAGCCAAATCCCTTTGATTTTAGGACGACCTTACTTGGCCACATCGAATGCTTTAATCAATTATCGAAATGGTTCAATGAAAATTTCATTTGGTAGCATGACCATAGATCTCAACATCTTCAATTTAGAAAATCAATCAAACGAACCATTTGACTAGACTTTGGAGGTTAGTGTTATTCACGAAAACGAGACAATAGACCTTAATAACGAACACAAGGCAGAATTCAAATAATTGTTTCAAGATGTTCCAAACGAGATCGAAGACGTGCTTCCCCTTGAACCTCTCACAGTTGAGTCTGAAACTCAAGCGATTTCTTTGATTGAACAACCTCCTAGGTTAGAGCTCAAACCTCTTCCTTCTCACCTTAAGTGGGCATACTTTAGTGAAAATGACACTCTTCCCATCATTATTTCTACCGAGCTTTCTCTTGACCAAGAAGCATCTCTTCTTTGAATTCTATCGAAAAACAAAGAAGCGATTGGGTGGTCCATAATCGACATTAGGAGAATTAGCCATTACAATTGTTCAACATCACATTCATTTAATTGATGAATCCAAACCCACTCGTGATGCGCAATGAAGGCTTAACCCCAAAATGAAAGATGCGGTTCGAGAAGAAATTCTTAAGCTCCATAATAATGGTATCATGTATCCCATCTTCTATAGTTCGTGGGTTAGCCCAATTCATGTCGTGCCTAAAAAGTCCGTTATCACGAATGACACTAACGAACTCATTCCAACTCGTACTCAGATGGGTTGGTATGTTTGCAATGATTAACGAAAATTAAATGCTGCAACACGTAAATATCATTTCCCTTTTCCTTTCATCGACCGAATGATTGAACGATTAGCCGGCCATGAATTCTATTATTTTCTTGATGGTTATTCTGGTTATAACCAAGTTCCAATTGCTCCCGAATATCAAGAAAAACAGCTTTCACATGTCCTATCAAAACTTTTGCTTATCGATGTTACCATTCGGTCTTTGTAATGCCCTGCGACTTTCCAATGATGCATGGTTGGCATCTTTTCTGACACGATCGAACGTTTTCTAGAAGTTTTTATGGACGATTTCTCTACCTTTGAAGATTCTTTTTCCAAGTGCTTACATCATCTCGAGTTGGTTCTAAATCGTTGTAAAGAGAAACATTTAACTTTGAATTGGAAAAAATGCCACTTTATGGTCAAACAGAGTATAGTCCTCAGAAGCGACATTTCAAATAAGAGCACTGAGGTAGATAAACCAAAAGTCGATGTTATTTCAAATCTGCCCATTCCCAAATCTGTTAAGGACATTCAATCATTCCTAGGACATGTTGGCTTTTATCGACGCTTTGTAAAAGACTTCAGCAAAATCGCTCGACCATTGACTACTCTTTTGGGAAAAGACGTTCCTTTCGATTTTAATTCTGATTGTGTCTCTTCTTTTGAACGTCTTAAAAACGAACACATTTATGCTCCAATCATCTGCTCACCCAATTGGGATCTTCGTTTCAAAATAATATATGACGCTTCTAACTTTACGGTCGGTGTTGTCTTAGGACAACGCATCAACAAAATCCTTCGTATCGTCTACTACGCTAGTATTACCTTGAATGATGCTAAACTCAACTACACAACCATCGAAAAAGAACTTTTAGTCGTAGTTTTTACACTAGAAAAGTTTTGACCTTATTTGATAGGCTCACACATTACAGTTTACACTAACCATTCCGCTTGTAGGTACCTTTTTGCTAAAAAGGATGCTAAGTCTTGTTTGATTCTTTGGATCCTTTTGCTCTAGGAATTTGATCTTACAATCAATGATAGAAAAGGATCTGACAATGTCATAGCCGATCACTTATCTCGTCTGCCAAACACACCATATTCTTTGCCCATCAATGAGAACTTTCTCGACGAATAACTCTTTTCAGTTTCCATCGATCCATGAGTGCGCTGGTATAGCGAACTATTAATTCACTAAGGAAACTCCTTCGTTTTAGTCTAAACAAGATAAAACAAATTTCTATCCCAAGTGAAATATTTCTATTGGGATGATCCGTACTTGTTTAAGTATTGCTCCGACCAAATCATTCGACGATGCATCCTAGATAGCGGAATCAAGAGTGTTCTTTCATTATGTCATGACCAAGCATGTGGTGGACATTTCAGTCTTAAGAAAACTGCAGAAAAGGTGCTCCAATGTGGCTTTTATTCACCAACACTTTTCGAGGATGTGTTCGAGTTTTATAAAGCATGTGATCATTGTCAAATGTTAGGAATAATCTCTTGACAACACATGATGCCTTTGACCCCCATCCTTACAATCGAAATCTTTGACATTTGGGAGATTGACTTTATGGGACTGTTTCCTAACTCTTTCAGAAATCTTTATATTCTTCTTACCATCGATTACGTTTCTAAATGGGTTGAAGCCAATCCGTGTAAAGAAATGACCACAAAGTTGTTGTGAAATTCATAAATGAAAACATCTTTTCGAGGTTCAGAACACCTCGCATAATAATAAGTGATGACGGAACTCACTTTTGTAATCGATCATTTGAAACTTTAATAAAGAAATATTCGATAACCCACAAGCTATCCACTTCTTATCATCCTCAAACTTGTGGTCAAGTCGAAGTTTCAAATCGTTAAATCAAACAAATTTTGAAGAAAACTATTAATAAAAATTGAAAAGATTGGTCTTAGAAATTGACAGATGCGCTTTGGGCTTATAGAACCGCTTTTAAAACTAATCTTGGAATGTCCCTTTCCGATTAGTATATGGCACAGCGTGTCACTTACCAATCGAACTTGAACATAAACTGTTATGGGCAATAAAGAATATAAATTTCGATCTTGAAAAGGCTGGAGAAAATAGAAAGTTGCAACTCAATGAATTAGAAGAGGTTAGGAGCGACGTGTATGCAAACTCAAAAATTTACAAGAAAAAAACCGAAGCTATTCATGACAAGTCAATCCTAAGAAAAACGTTTTCACCAAATCAAAAAGTTCTTTTGTATGACTGACAACTTCATTTATTCCCTGGGAAATTGAAATCAAGATGGACTGGACCATACGTGGTACATATTGTTTTTCCATACGGTGCCATAGAAATAGAAAATGCTAGGGATGGATCGATTTTTAAAGTCAATGGCCATCGTTTAAAGCCATACTTGGAATTGGCAAGTGATTCAGAGGAGGAGCTCATGATTCTTTATGAGCCACACTACGTCTAGTAAGGAATTTTAACCCTCTCTTGTAAATATGTATAAAATTTTCTCCTTTACACTCATTATATCATCCATTGACTGTGGGGACATGGGCAAAATCAAGTGTAGGGGGAGTCTCATGTTTATTCTGATTTTACATAGTTTGATTTTTGTATTTTCTTTCCCTTTCTTTCAAAAAGAAAAGAAAAGGAAAAAATTTTGCATATTAATTTACCTTTAAATAGGCACGATAAAGTAAGCATACTATTTTGGTCATTAGATTGAAATTTTTGGAAAATTACTTATCTCAACTAATAATAAAAAGAAAAGTTTGAATTACAAGCAACTATGGTGTAACCAGTATATAGGGAGATTCATAGGTGATGGTTATGAAGTTATTCTAAATTGTAGTCTTTGTTTAAAAAAGTGGTTGACTTAAAGTACATGCGTTAACATTTTTAATCTTTAAAGTTAAATGGTGCTAAGATGATTTTTCATAACTCTCTCTCTCCTTTTCCAAAAAAAAATTCAGGAAAAACACGTAGAGTCATGTGTCCACACATAAGTGTATACACTTGCCATTCTGTGTACTCTTTCACGTAAGCTCGCAAGACAGTGCATGAACGGTATATCCGGCCTCCGTTTTCTGAGTTAGGTGTATGTATAAAAATTCAAAATAATAAACACCTAGAGTCAAGTGTACACACCTAGGTACACTCACCATGCTCTGTGCTCTTCTCACATAATCCTGAAAGGCAGTGCATAAACGGTATATCTGCCCTCAGTTTTCTGAGTTAGGTGTCAGTAAATAATAATAATGTTAATATTTTTTTCTAATAAAGAGAGAGTAAGCAATTGAAATCCATGCATTGTCTTGACTTCGCTTATTTGACTTGTATACAAATAAAAATGAAGATAGCACTTTGCAAACTCTAACAATTAATTAAAGAATTTATTTCATAGTTGCATTATGTTATCAACGAAAACAATTAGCCAAACTAGAGTTGAAATGTAATGAAAACATAATTTTTATTGCAAGATTTGATTAGTAGAAGACTAAAATTTCTTGATGATAACCGAGACTTGTATATTACTATCTCACGTCAATTTAGAAGTAAATTCTTATAAAAAAATAAAACAAAAAACTTGCATTCGTATCTTTATAAATAAAACTTGCATTAGAAATTTTGCATATCACATTTAGATTTTATGGGTAGTATCCGCTGAAAACCCTCACGAGAAAACACTCGTCCTACAAGAGATACCTAGAGGTTTAACGGCTTGTTGCATATGCTCAATGCAATTGTGCTTCCTACAAAAGTGGATTTATCCTAGTTTTAGTTTTTTCGAGGACGAATAAAAAGATAAGTGTGGGGGTATTTGATGTGCATACAAAAATGTATATTTTTACTCTCATATTTAATCATATTTTATAAAAATAAATGACATATTAGGATATTTGTACATGTTTTTACCAAAATTACAAAAGTTTTTTCAAATCATTATTCACTCATCTACGTTTGAACAAAATGGTAAATTTGTGTGTGAATTAATTTGGGGAAAATTTATATGCACATTTTAATTTTACTTTGTAGGAAATTGAGTGCAAATTAGAAGCGGCTTCATGGACATATGCATGCACAAGTAGTGGAAGCCAAAAGAATGAAGAAAAGAAAGAAGTCATGCAACATGGAGGAGCCCATCTATGCACTAACTAATGGGCCAACATTAAAAAGCAAAAGCACATGTTAGTGGAGATTAATTAATTGCTTAATGATTACTTGGAGGCTACATAAAGTGAAGGGCAATTTTGGTAGTTCCCTAAAAGATATTAGGGTTTTAGAACATGTATAAATAATCCTCTTATGTTCATGTAATGGATCTTCTTCTCTTTTTTAATGCATAGAGTTATAATCAAAAATTAAAAATAAAAGCTTCCCTTTAACGGCTTCCTAGCCATCTTCTTTTTATGCAACTTTTTTTCTATGCTTTTTTATTTCATTCTCTTTTCTTTTATGTTATTTTTATTACATGCACTCTTTTATTTCATGTTAGTAGATTAAATTTATTTTTATGCAAGTAACTTAGTTTTATTTTATGTAAGTTGGTTAGCTTTTGTTCTTTTTACTTAATTTTCCTTTTCTTTTTTGTTTATGTTGAAATTAATGTATGTTAATATGTTTTCAAATATGGGAAGCTAAACCCCTTCAACTTAGGTGCAATGAAGCTCTCATGAATCATATAAAATTAACATAATGATTTCATTTATGATCTCTTATTTTGTGCTTAATGGAAATTTTGATGGTAATGGAAGTTTGTTGTTTATTAGTGAATTTGATAGCCTATGTTGTTCATAACAAATAGGCTATGCTTAATCAAATAGAAACATAAGTTACCCTTTCATCTAAATATGATTTTGGTAATGAAACTGAAACTAGAATCAAAATTTGATGCTCTACGTTACTAATTCATAGTAAATAGATCATGCTTAAAATAGATTTTATTTTTAATTTCATGATCATTTTCATTAGATTGGACAAGTGGATTTAGAGGTTGTATTAAAATTTGATGGTTTATGTTGTGTTAGTCAATCACAATTAGACCATACTTATAATAAATACATCAACTGATTCCATAAATGGTTAAAAAGAGAGATCATAAATTCATTTTGTATTGATTTGTATTAATTATGAGAAGGGATTATCTCTAAATTGCTTTCTAATCTCATAATTTAATTCCAAATTTTCAATCGTTTTTAATAATTTTTAGTTAACAAAATTTCAAACGTTTAGGATAATTTGTTTGAGTAATTTTAAAATTTTTGCTTCCCCTGTGGATCGACTTGTACTCACATACGTACTTCGATTATACGTCGTGCACTTGCGGTTTTTATAATGATATAATTCGGCGGTTTTCTAATCGATAGAAAAATCCGTTCTGAACAATAATGATTGAAATAACTGGGTTGAATTGGGCTAAAAAGATAATACGTAGAGACGCAGAGAGATACTGGATATAGGTAGTTAAAATCGGGTGCTAACTTCAATGCATATTTCATTCCTCCAAGCGGAGGATGACAATAGAAAATTTTGGAGAAGATGATTTTCAAAGGGATAGGCACTAGAGGAAGACGATGGCAAAAAATCACATGCCTTATTTTTTGCACATGAAGCGGTTTTGGAAATGTTGAAACGATGATACACTGCTACGCATGTGATGTAGCTATTTTCAAGTTTCAACCGCTTTTTCCCTGGCGTTAGTCAATTATTAGAAGGGCTAAATTTTTTGGGCTTAATCGAACATCTCTACGGACAAACGAAGGCATGCAAAGATATGTAGAAGGATTCAAATTATCTGGACAGTTGCAAATTTCCATTTAATGAATGATATGTTCAATGTCTTAAGTAGATACGAATTATGATGTACGAATATGTATTTTTGTAGGCATGTTATTGCTGGGTCATTTTATGTGATTGTGCCTGGTAATTTTTACTAATAGCTCTAAAAGAAACCCATTTTTCAAAAAAGCAAAACAGAATATATTACATTAACATCTTAAGATAATGTTACATATATCAATATATATATATATGCTATTTAATTTAACCAATTAACTTTTAATGAATTATTTAATCAATTAGCCCAATTAACAATTAATAATCGAAAATAATTGTTTAATTTGAAAAAAAATGTAAATTATTTCACAACATTTATAAAATCATTATTTATTTTAAATTTAACCTTTTAAATTTAAAATATTACTTTTTTACTTTAAATTTATCATTTTAAATTTTATTTTAATTTAAAAATAAAATTTAAAAATTAGTCCAAGGCCCAAATCAATTTGGATCTTTATATTGGAGAGAACCTTTGGGCTTACCTCATCCTTTTTAGGTTAAACTAGTAGTTTCATAGGGCAGAGCACTTGACTACTCGAACCCAACTTTAAACACTACTTTTCTAGACATCTAACTATATGGGTAGACTTTAATAAATTAACCATAATGCTGCTAATTTAGACCGCATAAGCAATTTGGCTTTGATACCATTATGGAAGTGGGCTAGTACACAACGGAGTAATCGGAAAACTTCAAAAAAATTATTCCATTTTGGATCTTATTGGGCATATGAAGTTTAAATTTATTTAGATCTTATCTAAATTTATTTTAAATAAAATTAATGTTTTATTCAATTTATAATAAAGTATTATTATATTAATATTATGATTAATATATAGTATAATATGTGTATCACATACACATATGTGTGAGCGTACATGTGCAACATAAAAGGTATACATAGTTTAACATGCCCGTGTTAGTCCATGAGTTGATGGTTTTGATGACAACAACCTTAGAATAAGATTATAAAATATAAATACTAACATTATAGTTTAGTATATATGTATATGCAGGATTTTACCATGCAGGTACCAAGAATGAAGATTGTACAGTATAGAGACTCAAGATATCAAGATTGAAGACTCATGAGTATCAAGATTATCAAGAGTTCAAGATTTCAAGATAAGTATTGAGTCTAGAATTATGTTAAAACTTCACAATAGCACTGAAATCTTCACTCCATTTTTCTTTTGGGATGGAACCCATTTCTACCTTTTAGTGGCTTACAAACCCACGACAAGTAGCTTACAAACCTACGACAAGTGGCTTACAAACCCACGAACATCCTGGTTTTGTACAAGTTCTCGAGTCATGACATGATGAGATATTCTGCAGGAAGAAGCTTGCAAAACTACTTCAAAATGATTTTCAAAACTACTTCAGAATGATTTCAAAATTGTTTTTCAAAATATTTTAGCCTTAAAAATTATCTTTTCAAATGATTTTCAAAAAGATGTTTTAGCCTTAAATATTCTTGTTTTTAAACTTCAGTTGTTTTATACTATCTTTTAATTATAATATATTTATAGTTTGATTTAAATATAAAATTATAGTAAAATGTTATATATATTATTCTTTATATTCATCTATGAATTTTATCTATAGTCAAGTATATTTATAAAGTTTAAAATAGTTTTAATATAAGATAAAGATTATTTTCAAAGAAAAACAAAATTTCAAAAATTGCTTTGGGATGTCGACATACCCATGGTGACCATGTCGACATAGTGTCAGTTAAAATTCAAAATTCAAATTTCAAAAGAAGTGTCTATTCGCCATAACCTTTCATGAATGGACATGACTGTTGTTCTTCTATAAATAGGGGTTAGTTTCAACGAATTTTACATCAGTTTTTCTGGTTTTTCACTTTTCTTCTTCTTCCACATTTTCTTATTCAAAATCCTATCATTACTCTGCCGAAATCAACATTAAATCTAACTAGATTATCTCTGGTTTGATTCTCTATCACTATCTCAACAAGATCCAAGTGCTATTCAGAGTTATAGGCTTCTTTTTAATCTATCTAGCGAGAAAAGGTATGATTGTAGCCTTGGAAATCAATCAAGCGAGAAAAGGTGTGATTGTAGCCTTGGAAATCAATTGGGTGAACTTGTTGCCCCGGAAATCAAGTATCTCTACCCAGAGGATTGTGATTCTGGAGGGTGTACCTCGTAGCCTTGAAACCGAGGGTTGTAATTGTTGAATTGCTTTTGAAAGGAAATCTGTACTTAATTGTGCGGGACTGGATGTAGGGTAACCCCGAACCAGTATAAAATCTGGTGTGTTCTTTCCTTTACTGCATTTACTTTATTTCTGCATTTGTGTTTGTTTCTGTGATTATATCTGTGTCTGAATATTCCATACATTTGTGTTCAAATTAACATAAACTCAAAAAGATTTAGTAATTTCTTAAAAACACTATTCACCCCCCCTCCAGTGTTATTCCTAGCCTTAAGATCCGTAATCTGCATTCCTCACATTTGGTATCAGAGCAAGGTTTTCAAAAGTTTCATAATCTGATTTTTGAAAAAGTTTTTTTTTTAAAAATGGCTATGTTTAAGAAATTTGTTAATACATGTTTAGAAATATTCAGATCATTATTGTCTCTTGAGTCTGCATATAATCAATACTCAAATACAAGTTGTCTACTAAGATTGTTTAATGTGCAGGAATCATGTTTTATGGGAGTTGAGGAATCAATTCAGAACAAACAAACTGTGCAGATCAAAAGAACAAATGGATACTCGATAGTGGATGTTCTAGACACATGACTGGGAATCTAGATATGCTGAATGATATAATATATAAAGACGGAGGACTGGTTAACTTTGGAGACAATTCAAAAGGTTATGTGATCGGCATCGGCAAAGTCGGTAACTCTGAAACTCCTATTATTACTAATGTTTTGCTAGTTAAGAATCTGAAACACAATCTGCTAAGTATAAGTCAACTATGCGATAAAGGATATAAAATTAAATTTGAAAAAGATAAGTGTCGCATTGAAGATAATAATTCAACCATAATATTTGAGGGAATTAGGAAAAAGAATATTTATATTCTTAGTATGAAAATTTCAAATGATAACTTGTGTCTTTTGGCAAATGCAAGTGACCCTTGGATTTGGCATAAGAGATTTGGGTATTTGAATTTCAAACTCTTATCTAGACTGTCAAAACATGATCTAGTAAGAGGCCTCCCTAAAATGAATTTTAAAGTAGATAGTCTATGTGATGCATGTCAACTAGGAAAACTTAGAAAGAGTTTCTTTAAATTAAAAGATTTGATTTCAACTTCAAAACCTCTTGAATTACTTCATCTTGATTTATTTGGTCCATCTCAAATTCAGTCATTAAATCACAGTAAATATGTTTTTGTAATTGTAGATGATTATTCTAGATTTACATGGACAATATTTTTGAAACATAAAAGTGATACTTTTGAATGTTTTAAGAATTTTTCAAAAAGGGTTCAAAATCAATTTTCTCAAAAAATTATAACCATCCGTAGTGATCACGGTGGTGAATTTGAAAATAAAAAGTTTGAAGAATTCTGCAATAAAAAGGGAATATTTCACAATTTTTCATTTCCAAGAACTGCACAACAAAACGGAGTAGTAGAATGTAAAAATAGGACGATTCAAGAGTGTGCGAGAACTATGCTTTCTGATAGTAATTTACCAAAGTATTTTTGGGTAGAAGCAGTTGCTACCGCCTGTTATATTTTAAATAGAATTTTAATTAGACCTTTAACTGATAAGACATCTTATGAACTTATTTTCTCAAAGAAACCTAAGGTATCTTATTTCAGAATTTTTGGAAGTAAATGTTTTATTTTAAATACAAAAGATAACTTAGATAAATTTGATCCTAAATCCCACAAAGGTATCTTTATCGGATACTCTAATAGAAGTAAAGCATACAGAGTATTTAATTTAAGAACTAATACCATCGAAGAAACAATGCATGTTTCATTTGATGAAAATTTCAAAAATTTTGAAGTAATAAATGATGAAGAGGATTTAATCACTCAAAACCAAGAGTCAACTGAAACTAATAATGAATTAAATCATCCTAATAAAAGGATTAAACTTTTAAAAGATCACCCTATAGAAAATATACTTGGAGATATGCAATCTATTGTTAAAACTAGAAACCAACTAAGTCAAATGAGTAATGTAGCTTTTATATCAACTATTGAACCAAAAAATCCAAAAGAAGCATCAACTGATGATTCATGGATTTTGGCTATGCAAGATGAATTAAATCAATTCACTAGAAATGATGTTTGGGAACTTGTTCCTAGACCTGAAAATAAAACAATAATTGGAACTAAATGGGTTTATAAAAATAAAATGAATGAACAAGGAGAGGTTGTTAGAAATAAAGCCCGGTTAGTCGCTCAAGGTTATTATCAAGAAGAAGGAATAGATTTTGATGAAACCTTTGCCCCCGTAGCAAGATTAGAAGCTATTAGGATTCTACTTGCTTTCGCAAATCATAATAATTTCAAATTATTTCAAATGGATGTTAAAAGTGCATTTTTAAATGGTTTTGTAAAAGAAGAAGTATTTGTTAAACAACCACCACTTTTTGAAAATGATAAATTTCCAAATCATGTTTACAAACTTAAGAAAGCTCTATATGGTCTAAAGCAAGCTCCTAGAGCCTGGTATGATAGACTAAGATCTTACTTGTTACAATCAAATTTTGAAATAGGTAAAGTAGATAATACTCTTTTTATTAAAAGAAATAAAAATGATATTCAACTAGTACAAGTCTACGTAGATGATATCATTTTTGGATCAACTAATTTTGAAATGAATAAAGAATTTTCTGAAATAATGACAAAAGAGTTTGAGATGAGTCATATGGGTGAATTAAACTTCTTTTTAGGATTACAAATAAAACAATTAGATAATGGTATCTTTATTAGTCAAGAAAAATATTCTAAAGACCTAGTTAGTAAATTTGGTTTGACTACTGCGAGTGGAAAACCCACTCCCATGGCAACCAATGAGTACCTTAGTAAAGAAGATCTCTCGAAAGATGTAGATCAAAAATTATATAGAGGAATGATTGGATCACTACTCTATATCACTGCGAGTAGACTTGATATCATGCATAGTGTCTGTTTTGTGCAAGGTATCAATCCAAACCTAAAGAAACTCACTTAAAAGTTGTAAAACGTATTATAAGATATGTTAAACACACCTTTGATTATGGCTTATTTTATCCTAAAAATGATTCGTTTGATTTAATATCTTACTGTGATGTTGATTATGCTGGTTGTAAATCAGACCGAAAAAGTACAAGTGGAACTTGTCACTTTTTAGGGCATTCTCTGATTTCCTGGTTTAGTAAAAAGCAAAACACAGTTTCTCTATCAACAACTGAAGCAGAGTATATTTCTGCTGCTTTGGCTTGTTCTCAAGTAATATATATGCAACAAACTTTAAAAGATTTTGGTTTAAATATCTCAAAATCACCAATTTATTGTGATAATACTAGTGCAATAAATTTATCCAAAAATACCTACTCAACATGCTCGAACTAAACATATTGATATCAGACACCATTTTCTCAGAGATAATATAAGTAGAGAAGTAATTACTCTCTACTATATCAATTTTGAAAATCAAATTGCTGATATCTTAACAAAACCCTTAAATGAATCTACATTTACTAAATTAAGAAGAGAATTAGGTATTTGTTCATTAACTAAAATATAAAATATAAATAACAAGTATAATTAAAATTAACTCAAAATAAATTAAATAGGCAAAAATTCAAGAACCATGTCGACATCCCCCCTAGACCCATGTCGACATATAACGTTTTTTAATTTTAAAATTTTTTCCCACCAAAATTCAAATAAGTGGTTATAAATTTCTTTTATTTAGAAATTTTCTTCATTCTCTCTGTTCTCTTTCTGTTCTTCCTTTTGAGATCAATTTATCAATGGCCTCCTCTTCCAAATCAAACTTAAAATCAACCTTTTTGTTCCCATCGCCTACTTCTGGTCCGTTTCAACAATCAACGCTCGCTCGTGTAACGAAAATAGAGGATTCTCTAAAAGATACCCTTCAGTTAATGACTGAAATCCAAGTGATGCAACTTCGAATGGCCAAAGAACAAGAGAGGCAAGGAAAAATCCATAGGAATTTGCAAAAATTTCTTATGGATAATCATGCTAACCCAATCTTAATTGACGAGGACTCTTCAGAAGATCATGAACAAGAGGAAAGTGAAGAAGAAGAAGAATCAATGGAAGAAGAGCATGCGGAAGACAACGACAAAGTCGTTTGCGTTGGCGAAGTGTGCTTTGACAAAGATGGAAATCTTGTCGAACAACGTGGAAATTTCTGTTTCCACTATCCAAATTGTTCGGTTCATAGATCTCCTATGTTCAAACACACACATTAGTTTCTTCTCTTTCTTTTCTATTTGTTGTTTGTTTTTTTTCCGATCTCTTTGAAAAATGTAAATATAAAACAAATATATAATTAATAAATAATGTGTGTTCTTATATATGTTCTATTAAAAGTATTATTATATAGATTCTTAGTTAGGAGAGTTTGTAATTTTGGACTAAGTTTTAGGTTTACAAGTAAGTATTGATGATAACACTATCATCATATAGGATATTAGAGTAAGAACTATATAGTTTGGAGTTATATAGTTTAGAGTTTGTTTTTGTTGATGACAAAGGGGAGAAATATAAAATAGAAGAGTTAGGCATAGATTAAGGGGGAGTTATTAGATTTAGGGGGAGTTATTAGGATAGAAGTAATATTTTATGAACAAAGGTTGTCATCATCAAAAAGGGGGAGATTGTTAGTCCATGAGTTGATGGTTTTGATGACAACAACCTTAGAATAAGATTATAAAATATAAATACTAACATTATAGTTTAGATATATATGTATATGCAGGATTTAACCATGCATGTACCAAGAATGAAGACTGTACAGTATAGAGATTCAAGATATCAAGATCGAAGACTCGTGAGTATCAAGATTATCAAGAGTTCAAGATTTCAAGATAAGTATTGAGTCTAGAATTATGTTAAAACTTCACAATAGCACTGAAATCTTCACTCCATTTTTCTTTTGGGATGGAACCCATTTCTACCTTTTAGTGGCTTACAAACCCACGACAAGTAGCTTGCAAACCTACGACAAGTGGCTTACAAACCCACGAACATCCTGGTTTTGTACAAGTTCTCGAGTCCTGACATGATGAGATATTCTGCAGGAAGAAGCTTGCAAAACTACTTCAAAACGATTTTCAAAACTACTTCAGAATGATTTTCAAAATTGTTTTTCAAAATGTTTTAGCCTTAAAAATTATCTTTTCAAATGATTTTCAAAAAGATGTTTTATCCTTAAATATTCTTATTTTTAAACTTCGGTTGTTTTAAACTATCTTTTAATTATAATATATTTATACTTTGATTTAAATATAAAATTATAGTCAAATGTTATATATATTATTCTTTATATTCATCTATGAATTTTATCTATAGTCAAGTATATTTATAAAGTTTAAAATAGTTTTAATATAAGATAAAGATTATTTTCAAAGAAAAACAAAACATCAAAAATTGCTTTGGGATGTCGACATACCCATGGTGACCATGTCGACATAGTGTCGGTTAAAATTCAAAATTAAAATTTCAAAAGAAGTGTCTATTCGCCATAACCTTTCACGAATGGACATGATTGTTGTTCTTCTATAAATAGGGGTTAGTTTCAACGAATTTTACATCAGTTTTTCTGGTTTTTCACTTCTCTTCTTCTTCCACATTTTCTTATTCAAAATCCTATCATTACTCTGCCGAAATCAACATTGAATCTAACTAGATTATCTCTGGTTTGATTCTCTATCACTATCTCAACAAGATCCAAGTGCTATTCAGAGTTATAGGCTTCTTTGTAATCTATCTAGCGAGAAAAGGTGTGATTGTAGCCTTGGAAATCAATCAAGCGAGAAAAGGTGTGATTGTAGCCTTGGAAATCAATTGGGTGAACTTGTTGCCCCGGAAATCAAGTATCTCTACCCAGAGGATTGTGATTCTGGAGGGTGTACCTCGTAGCCTTGAAACCGAGGGTTGTAATTGTTGAATTGCTTTTGAAAGGAAATTCATACTTAATTGTGCGGGACTGGATGTAGGGTAACCCCGAACCAGTATAAAATCCAGTGTGTTCTTTCCTTTACTGCATTTACTTTATTTCTGCATCTGTGTTTGTTTCTGTGATTATATCTGTGTCTAAATATTCCATACATTTGTGTTCAAATTAACATAAACTCAAAAAGATTTAGTAATTTCTTAAAAACACTATTCACCCCCCTCTAGTGTTATTCCTAGCCTTAAGATCCGTAATCCGCATTCCTCACAGCCCGTGTATAGATATCGGAATTTACACCGTAAAGGGCATATTAGCCCCTTCATATACATATGTGCCAACTGATATGCAATATATATATATATGTGTATGTATGTATGTATGTATGTATGTATGTATATTTTTGTTATATATATATTATAAAATAATATTTGTAAAATATATATACATAAGTTTATGTAAATATATATACGTATATATATAGTTAACATTATAATATGTTGTGATTATAATAAAATATAATTAACTGTAAACTCAAATTGAAATTTAAACTTCAAATGTTAGATCTTAGATCTAATTCTACATAGTAAATATTTAACAATTCAAATTTAAATTAGTATATTATATATATATATATGTATATTTCAAAACCTGGAAAAATTAATCTTTTTTATCTTAAATATGTGTGTGCGCGTGCGCGCGTATGTGTGCGTTTGTGCATTATAAAAAAAACATATCAATTAATATTAAGAAATCTATATAGTGTATATATACACATATATAATATATTTTAATGTAAACGGATGAATAAATATATATAAGTTTATATATACATTCGACAAAAATGATAACAAGTCTATTTTATTTTAAATTTTGCAGTTTAAAATTTGGTTTTTATTTTATTTTATTGATTTCCATACGAAAATCATTTAAATATGTATATAATTTTTTCTTAAAGCAATTTAAAACATGTATAAATTTTATTGAATAAAATATTTGCATATTATGTATAAGTATATAATATAGATATGTAAATAATGTAAAACTTAGGTTTTGTGTTTAAATAAATTGCATATATATAACACACATGACTTAATTTTTTTTAAAGTTCAAAATCATATTATTGTATTAAAAAAATTTATATGTATATTAAAATGTAATATATTTATTGTAATGACTCGCATTTTTTATCATCGAAAGTCGACATCGAATACTACCACTGTGTTCAATTGTCAAGCATCTAATCAACAAAAGGACAGATTGTTAGGGTAAATAAAAAGAAAAGAACAGAGAATAGAGAAAATCAGAATCTTACAGTGGAATCAACAACATATAATATAACAAGATCGGTAAAAACTGTCACTCCAAAAATACAGAGTATATCAGAGTTAAAAACAAACCTTATCAGCTTGACAATTATAAAATCCTGACTTTACAATTGCTGATATGGATACTATATAATACAGTGGGAAATAAAACACTACGACAGGTGAACCTCCAGCTCCTCTCCAAAGATTTCCATAACACTAATGCCAACCTGGGAAAATACTCGATCTGACCCAAGCATTATAATAAAATACACCCAGATCAGTCTAGAAGTACCAGCGTGAGAAAACTCAAATAATGGGGAACATATAAAAGTTCTGTGGGACCACGCCGCTAACATGGAATGAGTTTTCTCCTACATAAACAATGACCAAAACATAAGAATGGAAAAGAATAATAGGAAAAAAATACAAACATAGATGATGGACAAAAATAGTATAAAGATCCAGACTTGAAAGAATGGAAATAGCCTGAACAAAATTCAAACTGGACAGAATGGATAAAACAAGATAACAGTCCAAACTTGATAGAATGGACATAACCTATAATTAAACATCGTGAAGAGTGGTTGACTCTTCCCGTTACAATTACAGAAATAATTCGAAGGTTCAAATCAAATAAGGAAAAAAAATTCCAATAAATGATTAGGAAGGTGCACCACCCTTGAAGTATACCTCTAGTAATATACTTCTAAGAAGCTCATATACTCCATGACAGTTCTCAAACAATACCAAGCCGGACCCCGCCAAACCTTACCGAGAATCCAAATATTTCCACATCTAAGTGCACAACCGAATCCAACCTAGATGAGATGTGGAAATATCCTAATGGGAGCACCCCCACATAGCTTGGCTTCCTCTCGCGCTTTGGGTTTAGTCGTTTCCAACAAAGAATAACAAAGCTCAAAGAGCAGCAAATCGTTTTTTAGGGGATGATACACCATGAAGAAAGCTGAATCCGATAATTAATAAATCAACTATCAGGAATAATTAAAATGATCGTATGTGGAAATTAAATATCACATATTTACCACTACTTGTTGATTCCAAACAAGTGTTATCTCTCGGTTGAAGATGAAGCTAGGCAAGTTGAGATAGGGTTACCTCTAGGCATCGCCTTAACGACATTTTTAACCTTCGAGATAGAACCGAGTCCAAGCCTCGACGTTTAGCATTAAAAGTATGACTAGATCCTTTCCATATAAGTGATATCGTTTACGAAATTACTTTTCCATAACCGAAATCGAATTTTACTCTTTAAAAACTGAACTTGTGCTTGATCCCATATTACAATATTGAAAAAAACACTTAGGGAATACTCTTTAAAAATGTTCTTTTATAAGACAAAATTTATAATACTACGTGTGTTAAAATAAGGGTAAAATAAATGTCATTAAAACATTGTTTACCATAACCCCAAAATAATTTACACTTAGCTTTATTTATAAATAATTCCTTTTTAAAAGATTTTCTCATTTAAAACCATCATTTGTAAATTTAAAACAACATTTATTATCATAAAAGAAAATAAAAAATTAATTAAATACCTTTATAAATTTAAAACAATATTGATTATCCCGAAAGATAATTAATCGCATTTAATCTCTTTTAAATAAAAAAAATCTGTTATCTTTAATAAAATATTTAATTATTTCCAAACACTTTTATTATATTAGTAAATTTACTTTAATCGCTTTTATTAAATCAATTAATTAACTTTAAATATCATTAATTAAAAAGATTTATTAAATTCAAAGAATAATAGATTAGAATGAATAATTAATCTCAAATATCATTAATTAAAATGATTAAATAATTTTTAAATTCCATAAATTAAAACAATTAATTAGTTCAAATAATCATTAATTCATTGGATTAATTAAATTTAAACATTGTTAGTTAAAGTGATAGATTAAAACATCATTTGTTAAAGTGATTAATTAACTATAAACCATTATTAATTAAAATGGTTAACTAGATTTTCAAAAATCATCGATTAAAATAATTAATTAAATTTTAAAACGATCATTAATTAAAATGATTAATTAAAATTCAAAATCATTTATCAATATAGTCTCATTAATCAAATAGATTAATAAATTTCAAACATCATTAATTAAAATGATTAATTACATTCAAATATCAAAAATTAGTGTGATTAATCAAAATCAAATATTATTAACTAAAATAATTAATTAAATTCAAAATCATTACTTAAAATGATTAATTATTTTTAAATATCATTAATTAAAATGATTGTTAATTTCAAATATCATTAATTAAAATGATTAGTTAAACTCCATTATCATTAATTAAAATAATTAACTAAACTCAAATAATCATTAGTTAAATCATTAATTAAATCCAATCTCATTTAAATCAAAAGATAAACCAATTTTAAACATCATTAATTAAATTGGTTAATTAATTTCTAAATCATTAGTTAAAATGATTAATTAATTTAAATTATCATTAAGCAAAATGATTAATGAATTTTAAAATTCTATTTAGTAAAAACACAAGCTTAAGTTCAAAACACATACGATAGGGTTTTGGGGATGATAATTAATAAATGACGGTATAGGGAAATCGCTATAACGACACTTAACAAATTAAATGGAATATCAAGATTTATTTCAATTAAACATCAATATAACATCATAAGGATATAAATAGATAATTATTAGCGAGAAATCCCTCAAGGTCTCTACAAATTCTCCCTGCAAAACAATGGTTAAGGACATTATTAATAATCATATGGGTTTATAACCATCAAGTTAATATGTCATTCATTTTTTAAACGGAAATTCAACCAAACAATCAATCAAACAATTTAACTAACATCCAAGAAATCAATAATAGTTTATAGCATCATAGATATGATATAGTAAAATTAAATGTGAGTTAAACTCACATTGATTCTAGTTTTCGCCGAAGCGTTTCGGTTTGGACTAAAATCGAACGGGCGTTCGATTTTAGCCAAAACTTCCACTAGCAAAAAATCTAACCAAACTAACTCCAATGCATAGCCATCATCGCTACGAGTCCAACGCAAAAGACGGCATTTGAATCCGACCTCGTACGCAAAAGTTATTCAATTTATAAGTTTTCTAATTAAATAATGTAATTAATTTACCCTAATTACAAATACAAACTTAATTACCCTCTTTAATTCCTTTCTTCTCCGGACACATATATCACCTGAATACGCACAAAAATAGTGCATGCCCAAACCTCCTACACTCTCTCTCCTTCGGACTACCTCGATTCTCCATGAAAATGCATATCGACTTCATCGATCAACTCCACTACGCGATCTCCATCCGCCCTGTTGGATCATAGGTTTTGATTGCTGACAAGACACAACAATTCATGAATCTACGACTACGACAACATCCGGACTCAATGACTCAAAGTATGGTTCATATAGTGTTATATTTTAACAAGAGTCATCAAATGTGTGTATAGAGTCTAGTTTAGTGCTTTGTTAAAATCTATCCTCAAGAAAACACAACACAAACACATCTCGATTCTTTGAAAAATGGCTTGTATGTGCTGCTAACATACAGCCAGTCGACTGGCAGTTTTACCCAGTCGACTGGTTCTGTATATGCTGCACATACATGCACATCTGTGCACGAATTTTTTACATGATTTTACTTTTCAGTCGACTTACCATTTTCGACCAGTCAACTGACCTGAATCTAACTGTCATATTTTCAAAAGACACGTTTTCTCTGCGAAGGGTTGCGATCAATTTCTGAATGGGAATAGTTGCTTCTCTTCGTCAGAACTCTTCATCGATGGCAGCAACTCTCTGTTTTCTATATATACTTGTTTCCAAACATTCTACAATAATCGAAATCATTCTAACTACTCTCTATTACTCTTGTGCTCTCATATTCTTGCATTCTAACAGCATTCAATATCTAATTGCTTTGAATCTCTGAATTACTTACATATTCCTTGATTCTAAGCAATATCTTCCTTTCTTATTATCACATACATTTCAAATACTTGAGGATTTGATTATAGGAAGGGTGCACTACAAGTGACAAATCCGTGTTATTAGAACACACAAGGTCAAAACAATTTTTTGTAATTGTTAAAGTCATGTTCTGTTGCTTAGGCGTGTGAAGTCCTCTTCGGTTGTTGAGGCGAAATCATGTTCCGCTGCTCAGGTCCCTGTTCTGCTACTCAAGGGTTGTATAGACCTGTTCCTCCGGGTTAAGTGAGGGTTGTTGTTTTAGTGAAATTCCAGAAGGAGTCTGGGACTGGACGTAGGATGGTGCTTCGAACCAGTATAAAAATCTCTGGTGTCATTTTTCTTTACTGCTATTATTATTTTCTGCATTAGTTATTTTTATACTCATATTCCGCATCAGTAGATAACTTAGTTTATATCGCATTGCCACTACATTTACATTGTTTACAACTGTTGGCCATTTCGATCCTATAGCATAGCAATCACTTTCATTTGGTATCAGAGCATAGTAACTATCATTTGGTATTAGAGCATAGTAACTTCCGAACCAGTATAAAAATCTCTGGTGTTATTTTTATTATACTGCTCTTATATTCCGCACTATTTACTGTATAACTATCATCACTATATTTTGTATTATCGTATATCCATATTACACGATCCATAGCATACTTTCATTTGGTATCAGAGCCTGGAATTCTATCGATCGTCACAACATCATAGAATAATGGCCAAAAAACGATCCAGTCGAAATACAACAGGCAAAATCCCTATCAAAGCCACTAGTGAGGACTACAAAAAGGTATTTTCTGATTTAAAATTTTTAGGAAATGGTAATAATGAATTAGTTAGCATATGCGATAAAATCTCAAAACATAATTTTCTTATTTCAGAAAAGATGAAATCAATCAAAGTTGAAAATGAGAAATTGAAAAATGAGAAATTAGGCTTAGAAAATCAACATGGTATTTTAAAAAATAATTTTGAGGCTCTTAAAGATTTTCTAGATGAACAAAATACTATGTTTGAAAAAGAAAAAGAAATTTTTTTCAAAAGAAATTACGGATTTGAAAAGAAAAAATGATTTATTACAATCATCTTTAGATAATTCAGAATCTCGAATTTTTCTTCTCGAAAATGAGAACTGTACGTTAAAAAAGGAGAATTCTGAATTAAACAAGCAAATTGATAATTTGAAAGACAGTGATATTTCTTTTGAAAATAATAATTGTGACTTTAAAGCTAAATTTGATAAACTTAACACTGAAGTCACAAAATTTAATAAAGGTCAAAACGATGTAAACATGATTTTATCTAGTTCTAGACCTTTACATGATAAAAGTGGTTTAGGATATAATAAAACTAATCGTAGAAATAGCACTCGATACGCTTTCATGTATAGTAAAAATGTTAGTGCTAGTACTAAATTTCGAGTAAAGTCTAAATCCAATTTTTATAGAAATTCAAATACTGTTATGACCAATAATGTTTATAATTTCTCTAGAAGTACAAAATCATTGACAGGAAATATGAATAAAAATTATCTAAGTATTTGGGTTCCTGTTAATTGGAAAAATAGAGAAAAATACATTGATGATTATTTTGATATGGTAGTTAATAATGAAAATTATATTTATACAGGTTCAACCACACCCAAATGGGTATGGTTTCCTAAAAATTAGGAAATTATAAAAACCTTGGGTATCGCATGCTTTAAATGTTAATTTTTTTTTGACACCTTACAAGTAGTAGTTATTTTGTTTTATATTGTTCTATGTTAACACTTATGTAGAATATAATTTATGTCATCATATAAACTCTCCTTTTTGTCGATCACAAAGGGGGAGAAAGATATTGCTCTAACACTATTTTGTAGGAATAAACAATGCAAGCACAGATTAAGGGGGAGAAAAGATTAATTATTTACAGGAATATATAGCATAGATTCAGGGGGAGAAATCTATAGCTTAATTACAGGAATATATTCCGGGTGAGAGATAAGTCGACAAAGCTTGTCGAAGATTCGTCCATAGAAAATGGAGTTGTCATCATCAAAAAGAGGGAGAATGTTGGATCATAGGTTTTGATTGCTGACAAGACACAACAATTCATGAATCTACGACTACGACAACATCCGGACTCAACGACTCAAAGTATGGTTCATATAGTTATATATTTTAACAAGAGTCATCAAATGTGTATATAGAGTCTAGTTTAGTGCTTTGTTAAAATCTATCCTCAAGAAAACACAACACAAAACACATCTCGATTCTTTGAAAAATGGCTTGTATGTGCTGCTAACATACAGCCAGTCGACTGGCAATTTTGCCCAGTCGATTGGTTCTGTATATGCTGCACATACATGCACATCTGTGCATGAATTTTTTACATGATTTTACTTTTTAGTCGACTGACCATTTTCAACCAGTCGACTGACCTGAATCTAACTGTCATATTTTCAAAAGACACGTTTTCTCTGCGAAGGGTTGCGATCAATTTCTGAACGGGAATAGTTGCTTCTCTTCGTCAGAACTCTTCATTAATGGCAACAACTCTCTGTTTTCTATATATACTTGTTTCCAAACATTCTACAATAATTGAAATCATTCTAACTACTCTCTATTACTCTTGTGCTCTCATATTCTTGCATTCTAACAGTATTCAATATCTAATTGCTTTGAATCTCTTAATTACTTACATATTCCTTGATTCTAAGCAATATCTTCCTTTCTTATTCTCACATACATTTCAAATGCTTGAGGATTTGATTATAGGAAGGGTGCACTACAAGTGACAAATTCGTGTTATTAGAACACACAAGGTCAAAACAATCTTTTGTAATTGTTAAAGTCCTGTTTTGCTGCTCAGGCGTGTGAAGTCCTCTTCTGTTGCTGAGGCGAAATCATGTTTCGCTGCTCAGGTCCCTATTCTACTGCTCAAGGGTTGTATAGACCTGTTCCTCCGGGTTAAGTGAGGGTTGTTGTTTTAGTGAAATTCTAGAAGGAGTCTGAGACTGGACGTAGGATGGTGCTCCGAACCAGTATAAAAATCTCCGGTGTCATTTTTCTTTACTGCTATTATTATTTTCTGCACTAGTTATTTTTATACTCATATTCCGCATCAGTAGATAACTTAGTTTATATCGCATTGCCACTACATTTACATTGTTTACAACCGTTGGCCATTTCGATCCTATAGCATAGCAGTCACTTTCATTTGGTATCAGAGTGTAGTAACTTTCATTTGGTATCAGAGCATAGTAACTTCCGAACCAGTATAAAAATCTCTGGTGTTATTTTTATTATACTGCTCTTATATTCCGCACTATTTATTGTATAGCTATCATCACTATATTCTGTATTATCGTATATCCATATTACAAGATCCATAGCATACTTTCATGCCCGACACCTCGAAAACAAAGTTGCACCTCCCCTTGAAGTCGCGACCTAATGGGCCTTAGCAGCTTCCAAAAAATGTCGCACCACTCCATGTTGCTCCAAACGCTCCCAAACTCCGTTGAAACGAGCTCCTTGACACGAAAAACACGAATCCCGCCTCGCCTTAACCTATCGTCAACCGTAGCCTTACTCCCCCTAATCCCTAGCTTCGATGCCACAAAATGGCTACCACCCAAATGACGATGCAACCACTATTGAGCACATGGAAAGATAGCTCTCGAGCATACGAGCTCAACGAATCCAAAATCACGATTTTTAATCAGCTAAATAATTTTATTTTGAATTTTGAAGTTTTGATTTCAAAGGGGAAACTCTTTTATAGTTACAGGCATGTTTTGTAAGAGAAAGAGTGTATGGGCTTGGACGTGGGAAGGTATGGTGAGGGTATGGGCTTTAAAAAGTAGTGTGCGTTATTATTTTATTTTAAAATATCCGGCATTACATACCCAAAATTCTCAAACTCCAATCGAAGCGTGCCAACTGGTGTTTTATACTAAATACCCCTATTCCGAACTCAATGGAACTATTTTCAAGAGCTAATTCCAAAGTATACAGAAGTTAGCTTTTTAAATCAAATTATATTTAAAATTAATCGCTACGCGTTACGAGCTCGCATGACCACACCTTATGTCTAATTGTTATGAAACTCGACGACGTTCAACAATTTATTATTCCGGATATAAAGACACTGGTTTCGTCAAAATCCGAGACAGTGTTCTGAAATGATTATTTCACATATTTAAATATCATTTTATATTTTCGATCCAATTATCAATATTTATCCGATCTATTTATTTTTGTAGATAAATTTACAAATTGAATTCATCAATATAACTTATTAATAAAAAGGAGTTAAATAAAATTATTTAATCCGATTAATTAATATTTAATTCACAATTCAAATATTTAAATGATCAACATATTTGAATTTAACTTATTAAATTCTAAAATCTAATTATTTTAAATGTTTAAAATTAATTAAAAATCTAAAATTAAATGACCAAAATTCTGGGTTGTTGCATTTATGTATACTTTTAAAATCAAACTTGTTTAAAAAATTATTAGATTATTATTTTCAAAAAATTAGAATAAACAAAATTGAATTTCTTTATATATATTCACTGTCGAATGATATATGAATATATATATATATATATATTTGTGTGTATACACATATAAAATCAACACACATAATAAACAGACATATAGAGCCAATGTTGACGACACTAACATATATATATATTCATGATAGTATACATATTGACTATAATCAAAGTGGGGTTTCTATACTGTAGCTCGATAATATTCTCAATTCGAGGGAATTGTTTAATATTGACACATCGATATTTTCTGTTTGACCTTAGTTAGATTAACCAACAGAAAACTATCGAGTGATTCATTCCATAGTTGTCTAATAACTATCTATACGTAATTCCTTGTGTCCCCAACATCCATGAGTAATACACTATCCAACATTTGGAGTGTGTTACGTACTCTAGTCTCAATAGATGTATCGATATCCTATCTCGATTTGTGTAGTTAAAGCGTTTAGCGATTCAATAGCGGTGGAGGTGCAAAAAGTTATAGCGGGGTAAAGTGGGATATAGCAATAAATAGCAGAGGTTCAAAAAGCTTCATTGGATATAAAAATACATATTTGAAGTTGATTTATTCTCATTCTCGCATCATTTGTGTAGGAAAAAGAAATATTGTTTAATCTTATACAACAAAACCATAGAATATCATGATTTATGTAGACTAGATTTTGTGACTATAATATATTTCTAACTTATATTAAGCACTTATGCCTTAAAATTAGGTATTTACCCTAACTTTGTTAGTTTGATTTAAAAGATAACTAGTCAAATCAACATTTTTATATTAATATTGCTAAAACGGGGCTTAAAGAGGATCTACTGTATAGTAGCGCTAAATTGAAATAGCATAACGGTCGTAGAGCGCTATGCATAATAGCGGGGATTTTTTGGGGCTCTGGCAAGTCTTTAACTGTATAGATCTCGATACATCTTGACTAGGAATATTTAAAACAGTATGTTTATTTTATTGTGATAAATTACTCATGACTACAACACATTGTAACTACTGCCACAAAACATAGCATTTACAGATTTTCTATGAAATATACTTTTAATTAAATTAATTCATTAATATAACACATTATATCTAGTATATAATAGAAAGAAAACACTTTTTATTTCGAACAATATTGATTATCAAGTTAGATATATGTAACAATTACATAGTTGCCCTTGGGGCATACCCTAACTCTATCGGTGAGGACTTCGCAAAATGGTGTTGGAGAGATGAACCTATCTGAATCATGGTGGATCCAAAAGTGGAAAGCCACAAAGCCTACATGGAGGCCTTTTGAGTATTATAAGTAATTCTAATTTATTGATGATATGGTGTATAATTATGGGCATGCATAATTAGGTGGTTTGGAGGGTGGTTAAGTTTTATTTTTGGGATGACATTTGTTTCCATGGTGGTATTGGAGATTGCTTAGAGCTTGAGGTTGTAGGTGGAGTTTGGTTGACATTTACAGAAATATGATATCAAGGTGGAGATTGTTGGAGTTGGTGATACAATATTTCTAAAGTCGAAGTAGAAAGGCGTCATGTGGAGATGTAGATAAAATAGAGCAGACAAGAGACAAAGGGGGAAGATGGACTGAACTCTGTAGCACTAGCTACAGACTTCTAGTAGACTAGTAGAATCTACCAATCAACTGAAACTCCTTCCAATTGACTGCAGACCTACCAGTTGACTGAATTTTATGTCGTTTTGGACTAGAGGAGAGCGTTGATTTTATAGTCAGCTGGAAATCCATACAAGTCAATTGGCACCAGTAGATTGGTCGAATTTCTAATCATTGGATCACCTTTTGCTGGAGCAACTAGGCCCGAATTTTCAGGGACGGTTTCATCTGTTTAGGGTGTTTTGCAGTTTCAACCATAGATCTCGACAGATCTTTGATCCAATGATTGGGGTTATATTAGACTACTGTAAAATAGACTGGTATATGGTTCATTGTAATGTGTAAGGAGAGGGCTTACCATATTAGGGCTTTAGGGATTGAGATTTCTTCTCAACATTTAGGGGTTTCTTTATAACCTTTTGGTGAAAAATAAAGTTTTGTTTAAAGAAAATTGATTGTCTATTGTTATTCTTCGCTTGCTATCTCTTCTCAAATCTAGTTATGTAAGGATCCTTGTGATAACTCTAACATGAAACTCAAGCCAATATTTTATATTCAATAAAACCTATCACAAGAACTAAATGATGTGGCTCTTTTTTCTCTCAAGAAAAATGTCAAAGAACTAACGTTGTGAACCACATTACATGTGAAATCAAAATAGAATTGTAAAAAGTATTCAGATGTCAAATTAACTAGTATTCAAGTTTCATTGGTAAAATTCAATAACCAGTGGTGACACCAACTAGTGTAGCTGTGTAATTTATCAATCTTGGTGCGTCGATGTGAAACATCATTGTTATACTACTACTTACAACCTTGTTGCCTACTTTGCATATTCATTATTTTGATTAAATCTATGGTAGCCATGCCACTTTCATCCTTATATTCTTTAAATCATTTTTATAACTACTATTTACAAGCTTGTTACCTGCTGTGCATATTCATTCCTTTGATTGACCTTCTGACAAGCATGCCACTTTTATCATTGTATTCTATTTTTAGTAAAGAATAAAGATAAGATCCACCAAAAGAATATTTTGTAATATTTCTATCATACCACAAACATTTAGGAATGAGAATTTAAATTATTATTCACCATCAAAGGTGAATAAAAAAACTAACAAAATATATTTTGTTAAAATTGAAATTTCCAAGTTGCATTCATATATGTAGTAAAGGAAAACTACGTAAATAGGGATAACATACAGCAATATTCATAGTTTTGAAGAAATAAAAAATGGATGCTTTTAAATACTCTAACTTCCATTTCAAATCAATATGTTAAAAAGATTAATATCAAAAGTAAGCAATCTCTTACGACCCATTTTAACGGACTTAAATAAATTACTTTTTGGCCTTTTGAAAGCCAAAATGAATTCGTTTTGGCTTTTAAAAAGGAAAAAGTAGCTTATTTAAGTACATCCAAACGAGTTGTTAAAGATTACCAAAAATTGGAGGAAAACAAAGAAAACAAAATGAAGTGAAACAAATATGGATCAAACATGAAGGAGTTGGTAAAATTAACAACAATATGGTGAAAAAGACCTCAACAGTGTTAGCAAACTAATTATTCAAACAACGAAATGAGTAGCATTCATTTGGTAAAAAAAAGAGTAAGATATAAACCTAGCTTAGAATAGAAAAGCAATCAAAATTTTGTAAATATATGGAACATATTATATTAATTATCAAGAAATGTAGAATGTTATTTTGTTAATCATGGCTAAATATTCCAACCAAAAGCAGGGAAAATACAGTGTCCTATAAGTATATTTGCAAAGTGTTTAGGAAAAATATTTGATAAATTGTTGGTGGCCTTTGGATTTAACTAATGCAAGTAAAAAGGGAAAAAACATTCAGTGAACTCCCATTTGGATGATATGTCATACCTTCATTTTCTTTACTTTAATGTCGACATTCCATTCAATGGTTGAAAATGCTCGACAACTATGCCTTCATCCAAAATCTCTAGAAATCTTGAGTAAATATATGAAATGTAAATTAGTTTCCGATTGTAGTAAGGATTAATCAAAGAACCACAATGTTTCACAAATTTTCAAATAACCTAAACCAACAAAAACCTTACATATTGCTTCATCAAATTCATAAGGATATTAAAATCTTAGAGCAAACAGCAGATCCAAAAACATTTGAAAAACGATAATAGGAAAACACTTCTCTATACGTTGCCACAATTGAATTATCAAAAATGGTAGTATTTTTATGTAACGGTGGCCAAACCAAGCTCCTCGTCTCTAGCACATGGTATACGCATATGAGTCAACACACACTTATTGTAATAAAAGGAATCCATAATGTTATGCGCCTAACAACTCATATTTATACACCACATCTCCATCAAATTTAATGAACCGAGGATATTCCAATTCCATATCATCGTTCGTATTTTCACATGTGAGACAACCTTAATAAATATATATTATTACTCTAAATCAATAGAAGTATTTTGCTAGATGTTTAAATGGCAAATTCATGTTCGTAACATATTAACGTCCACTAAGTAGTAATGGATTTAGTACACAACTATAAGATAAAGAAATCAATATTGAGTGGAGAGGGAAAAAACAGTACCTGAAAATTCTAGTGAAATAAGCGGCAACCCAGGACAATGAATCAACACGTTCGATTTGGTTAGGACGGGTGAAGGGCAACAAACCGCAAGTTGGAGGCAACGAACTAATTTAGAGACGAATATATTTTCTAATCGATCGAGCCAAATAAATCATTTCCAGCATCTATGAACCTTTTCACCATCTTTGATTAGTTTTAATTTGGGAAAAAAGAGGAAAAATTGCATTAAGAAATTAGGAAAATGGGGGAAAGCAAAACCCGGAGAGAACGAACTAAAGAAAAAATGACATTTGAATTTACAAATATAATTGACAAAACTAAATTAAATTTCATGGAGAAATTAGGGAGGGCTTCGGAGCTGAATACGCTCTACATAGTATTAATAACATAGCATAGATGCTTAATGTGATAAAGGGTAACACCCTAAAAATTTATGAGATAATTTAAAGTAATGATTAATTTAAAATATAAAAAGGGCAAAGTAGAAATTTCACAAACGTCCAAATTTGGCTACAAAAATTGCTTGGTTGCTTTCATAGCGATTTTTTGGATAATTTTTGTATATAACACTTTGGAATCAGAGCTAGTAAAGAGAAGATGCAAACATTTCAAAATTTGAAAATGAAATAAATTTAAAAAATAAACCTTCCTTAATTAAATAACCCCACCGGTCGGCACCATAAGGTTCACCGGTCGATAGGTAGTGGTCGACCAGTTAATGTTAAAAATCGAAGATTCTAAAGCGATTAATAGCGTGGATAGAAAGTAATATTTTTGCTAAGCCATGAAGTAAGCGGTTGACATTCTGGATGAAACCTAATATTCTTTAGTATTAATCTAACGGTTAGAACTAATCTAAAACCCTTATAAATACAAAGCTAACCTAAACCCTAATTCTTTATAAATTATCAGTATATCGAAACTCTATCCAAATTAAAATAAAATAAACCTTAAGAAGATCGGATCAAGGAAGGGGCAAGAAAATGAGGGTAGATTTCCGAGCGAAGGTTAGGAGCGAAGCTTGGATTCGAGGTGTGTGGGAATATTTTAATAAGATGATTATTTGTAGTTAATTTTAATTTACACTATCTGATCTTGGATGTTAGTAATTAAATTGTAAATCATAGGGTTTAGAATTGAGATTTGATAATAAATTAAATTTGTTCAAACCTGTTAAATATAAATTGACCTAGATTAAACCCTATTTTCAATCAAGTAAAAATCCTTATAATTTGTTAATTTAACACGTATTATGGAGGTTAAAACTAAATACTGTATACCCAAATTGATTAAGGGTTGGATAAATATCCTTGGAGTTCACAAAAACTGTTAAACCTGAAACCGAAATTTTACTAATGTTTCAGAACAGTCGATAGTAAACGTAATTAATAAAAAACCACTATCTAATCTAAACGATAAAAAAAACCTAAATTTTACACAACAAATAGTCGACTATGCTACCTGAGCGTTCGACAATAAGCAGTCGACTGCCTAGGGTGTAGCGGACGACCAGTAGCCATTCTGAAGCATAGGTTGAACCTCGGCCTAAGGCACATGTTTTAAATTATAGTTAATTGTTTATATATTATATATATATGGGTGTTAAGAGTAGTAGGAAAGCTAATTCCCTATGAGACGACTCAAGGATGTTGCGGGGTTGGGTAAATGCTCTTTACCTAATGGAGGAGGTCGATTTTTCGACTGGGGGCAATTCTATCACAAATGGAACTCGCAGGAGGTTCTACAGTAGACGCACGGCACTGACTGATGCCTGATGAAGTGTGTGGGTCAAACACAATGGGAGTTCCTTGGCATTCATGGATACCTGACGCGACGTGATGATATGTTTTTTATGGATCCCAACGTGTGCAATAATAGGCATAAACTACTATTGAGAGGTAGACACAGATGCATATGATGATACACTTTGGTGAGTCAACATTGATGGCTCCCCCACAATGCATGGTTGGGGTACATGTAGTCGTAGTGGTGGTAAATTTATTCCCATGTGGAAATTGTAGGGAAACCTATGTGAGATGGTTACGCATAGTCGTGAGATGTAGTCTCATACAAGAAAGTTGTAGTATGATCCTATGTTGGAGAAGCTCTAGTAGTTAGTTATTAAGGTTTGATCCATAGTTCGTTCCTTGTAGAAGCCTACAAAAGTTATTAGTGTAGGTGTGTATAATGTAAATACCCTTAAGTAAAGAACCCTAGTAATACATGGACACTTGTAGAAAACCCTAGGTCACATAAGGTAGAATTAAAGTCAACTGCACATGATCGCCATATATTAAACATGTACCCATCCTCTAGACTTTTTTCTAACCCACCCTTTTTCCTTTCTTTTTCCCCCCACCATAGGAGGACAGGGCACTAGGTGATAGGCCTGAGTTTAGTATGTGGAGAGGAGAGCTAATTACTAGAGTTGCTTATCATTTTATTTTACTCCCGTGTAATTGTTTATCTTATCCATTACTTAGAGACTTCGAGATTTATTTCTGTATACTCTATATTTGACTACGTACTATTTTCCGAGGCTGTGTTTTGTGATATTTTTTGAGATGGTTATTTTCTATATTTATATTTTGTTTTCTTCCACTGTGAGTTATGAAAGTATACTATACCTTAGATCGTATATGTACACCTTTAGTCTTAGAATTATTTTAGAAACCCCAACGGCTCATATTTCTTGGCACCGACACGAGTCCGAAAGTCACCCTAGGCTTTGGATCAGCATGTCAAGAGGTGCAGGTTTCCACATTTGGTATCAGAGAACTAGGTTCAAAAATTATTTAGAGATAGGGGCGTATTAAGAGAACGTACATGAAAAGATTTTTGAATAAAAAGGGTTTTCAAAATGTTTTTCAAAAAGTTTTCAAAATGGGCTTTCAAAGTGTGTCCGTATATATAGAACTTTTCCAAAGATTTTATATAAGCCTAATATCTTTCTTATTATTGCCTATACTATCAGTGGAAAATTGCTAATAAATTCATAAATCACAGAAAGAAGATGAGTGATCTCGTAGGTTCAGGCGACGCAGCCGAGATTTCTGGCGTGAACGTCCCAATTTGATTCCGCCAGTATCTTATGGTGAGGGGACAAACTGAGCTTAATCCCATTAGAGGACCACAAGGAGAGCGCCAGGTGCAGTTGCTGCCCACCCGCCTGCCACTGATTTTTCTAAACTATATAAGGATTTTTCGAGCCTTAGAGGAAAGCCATACGTGGGACTAAGTCATATGTGGATTCCACATGGATCTGTACTTGTGAGAGGATTTTTGGGTTAATGGGTCTTGCTGATGAGGTGAGGAGACATATGGCTACTTGGCATTTACAGGAGAGACCCTGAGTTAGTGGGAGATAGTTGATGCTGAGACTGTTGAAGGAGAGATCACTTGGGAGGAGTTTCGAAGACGTTTTAAGATGAAGTTTCTTTCCAGAGCAGTGGAAGGAGAGCAGTTGGAGAAGTTTATTCACCTGAAGTAAGGAGACATGTCAGTAAAGGAGCATGTCAATCAATTCAACGAGTTGGCTAGTTTTGGGATGTAGTTGATCAATACCCCCATATAAAAAGGCTCTGAAGTTTGCTAAAGGGCTGAACCAACCCCTTCAAGGTTTATCTCTAAATCATTTTCCCATGGGAGCTTCATATGAGGGTTTAGTGGAGATGGTCTTGCTAGAAGGAAGAGCCCAATAAGACCGGAGGAAAGGCGCTGTAGCAGAATCAGAGCAAGGGAGGCATCATGTCTAAGTGTGGCAAGAAGGGACATTTTGCGAAGGAGTGCATGATAGATGGATTGAAGGTCAAGTGGTACAATTGCAATCGATTTGGGCACATGAGGCAGGAGTTGTTAAGCATCTCAGAAGACCTCTACCCAGGTGGTCTCAGCTTATGTACTGGACGTAGTACCTAGTTCAAGTACGCCACCAGTTGTAGATAAAGGGAAGAAGGTCATGATTAAAGGTGTGTTAACTCTATCTAGTTTATCCATTCGTACTTTATTTGACATAGGGGCATCACGTTCTTTCATTTCTAGAAGACTTGTGGATGAGTTACACTTAGACACTGGCATAGTTATGGACCATGTAGTTGTGTCAAACCCTGTAGGAGGATCGACTTATTTTTCTATGGTATATAGGGATTTGAAATTATTCATTTTGGGGGTCGAGTTCGATTGTGATGCTTTTGTGTTAGGATTTTTTAGGTTTGGGTTGATATTGGGCATGAATTGGATGATAATGTATGGGGCTATCCTAGATTGTGATAGGAAGGTTTTTAGGTTGAGTACGTGTAGTGAACGTAGCTTGGAGGTTTACTGCGATCCCCGAGGATCAGTTATGTTGAGTTACTTATATTTATTAGATCTATCACATGACGAGCTAGATTCAGTGCCTATAGTTAGAGATTGCCCAAATATCTTTTCTGAGGTTACCGGTCCCCCACCCCAATGAGAGATCGAGTTTCGAATTTATCTTGTAGAGAACGCCAGACCTGTTGCCTTACCCTTAAGGCATATGGCTCCAAATGAGAGACGTGAGTTGAACAAGCAGGTAAATGAGCTATTGGAGAAGGGTTTTATTATGAAGAGTATTTCTAAGTGGGGAGCACCAATCATCTTTGCCACCCAGGCGGATGGTTCTCTATGGCTTTGCACCGATTATAAGGAGATAAGTAAGTTGACAAAGAAGAATAAGTATCCACTGCCCCATACAGACGGTCTCTTCGATCAGTTGGTCGGAGCGAAGGTGTTCTCACAGCATGATTTGGCTACCAGATTCCATCAGTTGCATGTAGTTGAGGATAGTATCTAGAAGACTATTTTTCGTACACCCGACAGACTTTATGAGTGGTGAGTCATGCCCTTCGGACTAACCAATGCACCTACATATTTTATCGATCCGATGAGCCGAGTTTTAGAGGGTTGCTTAACAAGTTCGTCGTGGTATTTGTGGGTGATATTTTGATCTATTCAAAGAGTGGGGAGAAGTACATGTTGCATTTAGAAGAAGTGCTCAATACACTCAGTGGTCATAAGTTATGTTGGAACTGGGTCAGCCCGCAACGGAATTTATGGGTGAATTTCAAAAATTTTTACCCTACTGGATCTTTATTGGGCCTATGAAGTATAATTTATTTAGAACATTTCTAAATTTAATTAAATAAAATCATATATTTCATTTAAATTTATAAATTGTTGATAGAAATTTATTTAATTTATTTTCAATTTATATACAAGTATACATATGTGTATGTGTGTGCATGTGTAACATGATATTCCGTCCAAGGTATAACATGCTGGGATTTTACATCGCAATGGACATGTTAGCTCATCCTATTGTATTGCATGTTATCCAAATATGTGTATATATGTATAGTTATTATATGTAAAAACCCAAGTGTGTGTGTATATGTATATTATGAAAAAATATCATAAATATATTTATAATTAAAATATTATAGCGTTAGACATTGAATAAACATATATATATATATATTTAAAATATAAGATTAACTTTTAATTTTTTTTAATATGTGTATTTATATGTATTAAAGTAACATAATTTCATATATATATAACAATATGTGTATATATATCAATATAAATATAATAATTAATGTAAATATGAGTTAGAATAGTTTATATAAATATCTATAAATTATAATATTTAAATTTTTTAGATTCCAGATCGAACACACAACAGCTCTAAATTTATTTATAATTTTATTTTATTAATATATATATTGTGAATTAATTAGTTAAATAACAATAAATAAATGATAGAAAATATTTAAATAATAAATATTTCAAATTTTAAAATTTTTAAAAATCGAGAATTATATTTTATAGCTTAGGAAAAAATTTCAACATTTTCTAAGTCAAAATTTTATTTATTTTATTAGTTAAATACTTTTGGCCAAATTTAAAATGATTTTTTTGAAATATAAAAAATGATTTAGAAAATCTAATTTTTTGACTTAGAGCTTCCATGATGAGAATTTAATTTTAGAAAATTTAAAATCGAATTTTCGAAACATAATTTATTTTATATTAATTTATTAATTCATATAATTATTAAATAATAACAAAAAATATTAAATAATTACCAAAAAATTATTTTCAATCATTAAAAATTATAATTAATGTAAATATTCAATTGAAAAATATTAATTCATTTATTTATGTGAAATAGTTATATAGTTTAATACAAATCATATAAAAGATTAATTAGCTTATTAATAGATGTATAAATTAAGTAATAAAATATAATGATTCTAGCTGCCTGTATCGGATCCTTAATGAAAAAAATTGTTTTTTATAAACATATACACATAACCAATCAATAGGTGACAACATCAATACCTATAGGAATCTTACCTAACTAACAATACAATAATCATAATATGTATATGTATATGTATATGTATATGTATATGTATATGTATATGTATATGTATATGTATATGTATATGTATATGTATATGTATGTATATGTATGTGTGTATGAACAATATACGGTTATATAGAGATTATGTGTCATATGTATAGAACTGAACAGTTACGTAAAATTAATGCCCTTAAGTCCACCTTGTAATGATGAGTTCTCCTCTTTTGAAAACTTCTCGATTCTATAGATTGCTGGTCCTAAATCGCAGACCCTTTTGCTATCAAATAGTTGTTAATTTGAATTTATTTGATTTGAGTTTTCTTAGAGCTTTTGGAAGGTGTAATTCGGTCAAGATGAAGGAGATAGGAGGCAGTAAAAATATTTTATTACAATTAGGGTTAGGGTTCCTTTTATAATGGTTGAATCAGAGAGAAAAGTGGATCACATCACATACCGTTTCTCACTAAATCTCTATTATTCGTCACAAACACTTTTACCCTATTTTGGCCACCCCCTATATCTAATGTTTGCTAACGAAAGTTTGCCTCCAATTTCATGGGCTAATGGCCCATTTAAGCTCAAGTAAATATATTTAGTTAAATCTAACTTAATTTCTTATCGTTGTCTCATATTGATCTATTATAAGTATTATAAATAGATATACCACAATATTTATTCCTCAAATCAAATTCAAATTTTATTTAATATTTCACAAATATTATTTAATTTATAACAATTATAAACTAATTAAATCGTTTGGTCTAAAGAGAATTCATCATTTCCATTGTGTGACTCATGGGTGTAAATATGGTCAGCGATTAACATCGAACTATTCGAACATTAACGTTCACACATCACTTAGCGGATGGTGTGACATTTTGGCCAAATTTATCGCATACGTAGTTTCAATAAAATCCAGTTTCACTTTATTAAGCGTTACCTGGTTGTGACATTTGTTTACTCCAATTCCCTTTGTTAAAATTATATCACTTTGGACTTACAGAATTTGGTAATGGTCAAAATTCCAATATCATCCATATTGAACTCTATAGTCCAAACGCAAAGTTCTTGGTTCAATAATAACAATTATTAACCGAAATGCTCTGGTTAGAGACTTTGACTTTGAGTTTGACTTGAGTTGACTGTGATACTAACCCCATATAACTGAGGAGACGAATCCTCTCTTGAATAGTGCTTCACTTATAATACTTCCACTTAACCTAACTATAGCCACCCGATGGAATGCCATGTCATGATTTGACTATAATCAAAGCGGAGTTTTCATATTGAAGATCCACAGTATTCTCAAGTCGAGATAATTGTGTAAATCAGTCATACCGATATTTTCTGTTTGATATTAGTTATATTAACTAACAGAAAACTATCAAGTGAGTTATTCCATAGTTATCCAATAGCTATCAGTACGTAACCCCTTGGTGCCCCCAATAGCCATGAGTAATACAATGTCCAACATTTGGAGAGTGTTATGTACTCTAGTCTCAATGGATACATCGATATCCAGTCTCGATGCATCTTGACTAGGAACATTTAAAATTGTATATTTGTTTTTCATTGTGATAAATTACTCACGGTTATAACACTTTGTAACTACTACCACAAAACGTACCATTTATGGATTTTCTATTAAATATACTTTTAATTAAATTAATTAATTAATATAGCCACATTATATCAAGTATATAATAGAAAGAAAATACCTTTGATTTCGAACAAGATTGGTTATTGAGTTAGATATGTAAAAAATTACATAATTGCCTTTGGGGCATACCCCTAGCTCTATCAATCTCCCACTTGCACTTGTGGTCAATCATGGAATCTCATTCCAACTTCTCCAATTGGTTTCCTCAAAATCAATTTGTTCAGTCCCTTTGTGAACGGGTATGCTATTATGTTTCAATTATCTACTAAGTCAATCAACTCCCTCCGATGTTGATAAACTACCTTTATCATGTGGAACAATTCGGAGTATGTCTTTAGACTTCCGGTGAGCTCTAAGTTCTGTTATGAACTATATAGTGACATTGTTATCATATAACAATGTTAATGGATTCGCAACATTTGTAATTACGCTCGGCTCAATCATAAATTTGTGCATTTATATTTATATACATCGTTTTATTGCTACACTATTCAAGGCAATGTACTTAGCATTTTCCATTGAATCAACTACAGTCTTTCATTTGGGACATTTCCAACTAAAATATTCTAAACTTGAATTTATTATTGACATATCATACTCAATATCACTTGTGAAACTTTGAGTCTGAACACTTCTTCACAAGGAGTTCGTTGTTTCTGTAAACAATTCTCTAGTATTTCATAAATACACAAGAACACTCTAAACTATCGTTCAATGGTATCAGTTTGGATTTAATATTTGCTTCATGTATCAAATACATAAACAAATCATGATATCATATACAACATAACATGTATGATAATTTTTATTGCCATGCATAAGGAATCCATCTTACATGTTCCCTATTAAACATTTTAATAGAGTGTCCTTGTATATCATTTAGGACATTCCTTGTATCTTTTATACGTACTATAAAAGACATTGTTTACAAATCCGACATCGAGTACTAAAACAAATAAGGCTGATTTTAATACAAATACATTGTTAAAATCAGCAATGCGTTGTTTACTTACAGTTTAGAAATATTAATGTACCTTTTAACATTCTTTCTCATGAGCACACGCTTCCTTTGCATTTTGATCGACAATCAAACTATTTAATATTTCTACCAAATAACTTGTTCAATTTTGATGATTTTCGAATGATACTTTCATATCTATTCTTTGATCATATCCAAACACTCACAAACCCAAATATCGCTCCCAATGACATCAAGACACTTTGGTTGTTATGTGCAAATAGTCTATTCTAAATCATTATTTAGAATTTCCAATTCAACACATATGTACCAAATCACAAAGTCCTACAAAGCGATAATTTTGGGAGTAAATCCGAATTAACTTGAGCATGTTGAATATCGAGTCTATTACGCTATTTCAACAATTGAAATTTGCGATGTAATTCTTATCAATGTTGCTCATTATATTCCAAGTGTATTTGTCTTGCTCTCGAAGACACATTCGCAGCTGATGGATCATATCCCTTTTGGGTACATCTACCAAAATCATATTTTGATAATGTAGTTGGAATCTATTTCGGATCTGTACATCACACCATATCATAAAGTCAACACTCTTAATGGTTTAATTAAACAACCGAGGATTATATATTTTCGACATTAATAAGAGACTCATAGTTTCTCTTCAATATGCGAGATACTTATTAGACATTTTAATGTGATGTGCTTGTTTAGGTAAGGTAATTTCATTTCATCTCATGTAATCAGTTTTATCTTTGGATCATATCAAATTCCATTTTACTATCAATAATTTCTCAAAGAAATACCTTCGCTATGAAGTTAGCATTTCTTGAAACAATAATTGTTTCTCAATTTAATAGAACATGTAATCATAAACACTTTATGAATTGCCTTTTATTTAAAACCGATTTAATTTTAATTTACAAAATTTATGTTGAAAGCATAAATATTTCATTCAATGACAGTCCTTCCCAAACTCCTTTTAGGGAGATTTATAAAATATCCCTCATGAACAATTATTACGTGCAGACTTTTGACTCACACAACCTGCCAACTCCTTGACCTAGGATATGTTGGGGTTTCTTATAAATCCTTATCTTCTATGATTTTGTAAACTATTATTTAGATGAAATAATATTAACCTTGTGTATTACTCTTAAGTACATGACCTTATAGAAAGAAATTAACTCAACTTCACCCACAATTATTTGTACTTTGTCCAACAAAGCTCGATTACTCCTTATCGATACATCATAATGTACCACAAAGAGGAGTGACTTTTGAGATTGAATTTTTATTCATACAAGGTACATATGGAACTTCTAATATACTCACATATTCGATCAAATCGAATCATTTCTATTGCACTGTATTATTTGCTTTCGTTTTGTACTCTATGAATCTATCGTAGACATACTACATATATATCAAATACACATGTCCATGTCAGTGATAACTCATCGGTAAATATGAAGAAGTATGTGGAACTGTTTTGGTATTAATAGACTTACGTTTGCATACATCTATATGTACCAATCCGAAGAGTTCATCAACTCTTATGATGCTCCCACTAAATGGCTGCATAGCCTTTAAGTGTTTTAGATATAATTAGCCAATATCATATGATTCATAATCATATACTAAAATTATTTCTCAAACCTACGGCTTAGTCTATAGTTCCAAAATAATTATAAATGATTTTTGATACTTCTGTATTTTCTGATGCATCACTTTTATTATGAAAATAAATACCATATTGTAGTTGTATTTCATTATGAATATTTATAATATTCATTTTGAAATATAACTATGTCTATTTTTCAATCGACATCGAAAAATAGTCATTATTTAATAAAAAATGATCAGTATGCTTTACGAAAACATTTTTCGTAACTTGATGCAATCAATAAGTGATGCATGGCATGCTCCTACTATTTCTTCTATTACTATAATAGAGTACTAAATTCATAGGTCCATCATTCACTTAATATAGAATATTTCATATACTGCAACTAGTTTACAGCAGAGAGTTCTTTGATCAAATATCTTGAACTTGGAGAAATAAATCTCATAAAAACAATTTTTATACGAAAATACATCTTGGAATAGATATCATATTTCTTATTCCAATGTTAAGTAATTATTATCTCGATTCTTGTTCCCGATGTTCTAGGAGCGATTTTATATAATGGTAATTATTTAATGATTTATTTTATTTATTCTTTAATGGTGGTAGATTGTTGAATTTTCTTAAAAAAATGCCACCATCAATTTCATCAATTTCCTAGAGTATAGCTGTATTTGCTATCTTATGGGTTGAAATCATATGAGTCATATTAACCATTAATTGTCAAGTGATTAGTGTGGGTTCATTTGATTCCCATCAGTAAAAGAGAAAATAGAGCTCTACTCTTCCTAAAAGAGAATAATCATCAAGGATAGTTAAATTTTTCTTAAGTAAAATTTAAAATGTTGAATTTTCTTAAGGAAAATGCTATCATTATTATCCTATAGTATAGCTATATTTGATCTTCCATCAACGAGCCTTACATACTAATCATTTATTGTAAAATGATAAGTGTGGATTTTGTTGATTTCCAGCAATAATAGAACAAGTAGAGCAATACTTTCTCAAAAGAGGAGAGAATGATGCTAATAGTGCTCTTTTCAGAAAATATTGTCTAGTAAGTTAACATGACAAAGGAACTTTAAAAACTGGGTCATTTGTAATTTTAAGGTCATTTATCTAATGAACACGTCGGATAATATAGATCTAGATAGTCATCATGCTCAGTTAGGGTTAAAATTCACTATTATCTAGAGATTACATTAATTAGAGGCAGTGTTATCAATGGTTTATTCTTGAATTTGCAAATATTCCATTTTATTTTTTATTTGAAAAGAATGAAATGGAAAGCTTTGAAATTCAACAAATAATTATTAAAAAGCACTGTCTTTTATTTTATTTTATTTTGTAAAGGGTTGTAGTTCAGTTGGAGTCTAAATGAATTATTGTATTTTATTTATAAAAGCATTCCCAATCGAAGGTTGTGAGATTTTTATATTGGGTTGCCTTGGCAACCCGTATTGTCAAGTTAGCCGGTTTTTATAAAACCGGCTAGCACCATGCGAATTGCGATGTGTGAACAGAAGTTGCAATCTGTGTGATCCACTTTAGCCGGTTTTATGAAAGCTGATTAAAGTTAGGTTTTTTGCTATGCATGAGGTATGTTTTTTTATTGGGGTTAGGTTGGTAAGGGTTGAAGGTTTGAATTGAGATAAGTGATATTAGTGACTCCATAAGTTGGGAATGCTCTAATAGGTATGTGTTCTTTGTTTAAGAGCAGTGCTAAATGCACCACGTTGGGAACTTCATTTTATCCATTTCGTTCATTCGGCAGTATGAGCTAGGTACGGCTTCATAGTCATTCGGCAGTATGAGCTTATTCGGCAATATGAGATTGGTGTCGATTCATAGTCAACCGACAGTATACTACCGATTGAAAAATTCTGGGTAAAATGGAGTTCCAAGCGTGGTGCATTTAGCACTGCTCTTGTTTAATATTGTTTTGATATTTGTATGAATAATATAGTACTATTTTGCATGTTTGGTGTTTTATGAATTTAATGATAGATTGATTTTATAATTATTGTAAGCATGGTTTAATTTTTAGTGCTTGTTTTTAATGATATTGTCATTGGCTTTAGCTTGATTTCGAAAATTGGATAAATAAACTTAGTTGGTCTTAGTTTGACTTGAAAAATTGGATAAATGAACTTAATGGGAATGGTTTGCACAAAAACTGATTAGTAGTTGTGTTTAGGGGTTGTTTTTAGTTTCTTCATAAACTACTTGATCATCTTTCATCATTAATTGTTGTTTAAGTTTATGCAAAATACAAACGTGTGTACATATACACATACAACAACCGATTGTTTGGTTCATGATATACCGAAAAACATTGGAATAATGTTTTTCTTTAAACATATAACATTTTTTCGTATGTTTATTTTATTAAAACTAAGTTCAAATAACATCAAAGACTGTAGCAAATATATTTTGAATCAATCTCAAAATATGATTATTGGTTATTATTGTTATTAGTTTGATTAAAGGTTATTGTTTAGATTAAAAAATAAATACTTTAAGATTTGAAAATTGATTTGATGCATGACGTTCATTGTTTATTTTAGCTTTTCATGATTATATGATCAATTAATTCAATTTGTATAGTGAATTGTTACATCTTTTTTATATCATTTAAATAATTAATTATATTCTATTTAAGGTGATTTAATTTATGTTTTTATTATAAAAACAATTAAGATTAAAAAACATAAAATGAGAAAAATAATAGCTATAATATTATATTATGAAAAGTTAACAGTGTTTTTAATTATAACGTGTTTGGATTAGACGCAATAAACATTTCTAATCCTCGTTCATTAAATCAATTAAAGCTATTTAAATTATATTTTCTTATACTTTTTTATTTTTGATAATTTTAAAATCTAGTTTAATGACCACAATGAGAGATATTTCTTTTTATAAAGAGTGTTTGGTTTGTGATATCACTATGTCACAAAGCGAATCAAACAACAGATATCACATAACATAAGATAGATTCTTTATTATTCCACTTTTTTACACAACATATGTAAAAATCATCCGTTGTCTAACATAGCCTTTGAAGTCATTATGTTATTGAGATTTCATGTCTGTTATTCTAACAACATTTTATCTACTGGTTTCACAAATACGTTGTTTTCCCTCCAAATATAGTCAACGTTTTATTTTCCCCCTCATATTTTAGTTTTGTTTTCAGATCATACTTTTATATTGTTTGATCATAGTTATCAAAAAAATTATATTTGGCTCCACGAATATTTTAATATCTCTTCAAATTTGGTCAACGTTTTACATTTTCTCTCTCATATTTTAGTGTTTTCAGACTACATTTATCTGTTGTTTGTTCGAAATTATAAAAAAGTTTAGTTTTCGATCCATATTATACTTTGGTTTCATTCTCAATGATTTATTTTCCCTTCTTATTTTTAATATTTTTCAGTTTCTCTCCCGATGTTCTTTCTATCTCAAAACCCCATCGAACCCTAATATCAACGATTCGGTAGCGAAACACTAATTTCTGTGGCGGTAAGGTATACTCAAATTCTCTCGTCTTCTGTTTGTGAAATTGCGATGAGAATTTGATGATTGTTATCGATTGTTTTATTATTGGAAAATTTGGCTATTGTGCTTACTACGATTGTGTTTGCTATTGTCCTTCTTCTTGTTGGTTAGGCTACTCTTTACCGCTTTTGGTTTGTATTCAATGGTTTCAACTCTACCGTCCGTAGTGTCATTTAGTATTGAATACAAAATGGTTTCTACTTAAATATAATGGTTTGATTGGTTTCTACTATATTGTCTGTATTTATAATTATGGTTTTAATTTCTCTGAAAACATGATAAACTTTGTTAATTTTGTTTAGTTGTAGATGGATAATCTCAGTTACATAATAACAATAAACTTAGTGCATTTTGTTTAGTTGTATATGGATAAGTCATGGATGCAAGCTGATAGGCGTTCGTAATTTTTTTAAAAGGGATTAGTAGCATTTTTTGAGTTTGCATCAACTAATGCTGGGGGTAAAAAGTATACTATGTCCTTGTTTGTAATGTTGCACACAAATGTTTATAAGCGAACCAGAGACGAGAAAATAGATGTTTATAAGGATGAACATCGAAAATAGGCTAGGATTGATAATTTTGTCAAATTGCTTTGAGTTTGTGTTTTTCGATATGCTTGAAAATATATGAAAACTTCTATGTAATAGTTTGAGTTTGTGTTCTTTGTTGCTTTAAAATATATGCTTATGTTCTTTGATATGTTGAAGTTTATCAAATTGCTTTGAGTTTTTACATACTTGTGTAGATTACTTTTGTCTGTTAAGTGTTTCCATTTTTGTCTCACTTATTATGATTTTCTAGCTTCTTTATTTTCAGGCAATGACTCTGAAAAAACGTATGCAAGTTCAAATAAGTGAAGGTTCACCTTCACGTTCATCTTCACGCCGTAAAGTTCCAAGCTCAAAAAAACCTGAAAAGACAGTAAAGAAGGTTGCCAGTTTCACATCCAAGAATGTTGTGGCAACATTCAAGAGTGATGCGGAAACATTCAAAAAACGCTTTGGCAATAATATCCAAGTCAGTTTCAAGTGGTAACAATTATGGAAAGCGTAAATTGTCTGAGGATGAAGCTGATAATATAATTGGCAGATTGCAATTGCTGAAGCTGAGAATATAATTGGCGAATTGCAATTGCTGAAGCTAGGAATGGTGACGATGAACTGCATTAACAAGCGAGTTACTAGGGAAAAGAGGTGGAAGTTTGACTTTATTGGAAAAAGGGAACCAAATGGAAAGGCTGCGACGTGTATGCAGTCCTACATTGGGGTGCAAGCACGAACAACGATCTCAATAGCTATTTCTGATTGGAGACTTGTTCCTCCACATGAGAAGGACTATATTTTTACTTGTATATAGGTAAATGAGTTGTCCACTGATTACTAGTATAATCTTAGCAAATTGTTAAAAATATTATTATGTTAATTTGTTCATATACATGTAAAAAGCATTTGTGTTGCCTAAATAATGCAAGAAACTGATTATAACATCAGCGGGGAATAAATGGAGAGAGTTCAAGAGTAGACTAGTCACTAAGTACGTGACTGTCTATTTGGACTCTCCTGAGATGTTGGAGTTGCCTCCAGATGATTATCAGTTCATTCAGAAAGGTGGTTGGGATATTTTTGTTGCTAAACGGATTACATAAGGATTTATGTTACACCTTCGAATTGCTTATGTCCTTTTATTTTATAGTTGGTTGCATAGTAGTTTAAACTTAAAAAAGCGCAAGGTTGTATCGTAAAATTAACTTTTAAAACTTGAAACTCTAAATTAACTTTAAGATTAACTTCATATTAACTTTAATATTAACTTCAAATTAACTTTAATATTAACTTTAAGTTAACTCTAATTTTAAATTAACTTTAAATAAACTTTAATTTAAATTTACTTGAAATTAACTTTAATATAAATTTAAATTAACTTTAAAGTTAACTAACTTTAAATTAAATTTAATACTACCTTTAAATTAACTTTAAGTTAACTCTAATTTTAAATTAACTTTAAATTAACTTTAATTTAAATTAACTTTAATATAAATTAACTTTAAATTTTCTTTAATATTAACTTTAATATTAACTATTAATTAATTTTAAATTTACTTTAAATTAACTTTCATATTAACTACAAATTATTTTAAATTTACTTTAATATAAATTTAAATTAACTTTAATATTAACTTTAAAATAAGTTTAATTTTAAATTAACTTTGAATTAATTTTAATTTTAAATTAACTTTGAATTAACTTTAAAATAACTTTAATGTTAACTTTAAATTAACTTTAAAATAAATTTAATTTTAAATTAACTTTAAATTAAGTTCAGACTTAAAAATTAAATTAACTTTAATATTAACTTTAATATTAACTTTAAATTAACTTTAATATTAACTTTTAATTAACTTCAAACTTAAAAATTAAATTAACTTTTAAAAACTGCACCGTGATAACTATTGTTGGTTCGATGATGCCATGACATTCTATGATGTATACATCTTATAACGAACCGGATTTTCGCGTTCGAAAATCGACATCCATACTTTACATTGTACTCGAATGCCATAGATTCGACCGTTCAAATCCGAGTCGCCGGAGCTTATAACACAATTAAGTATAACAACACAGCGGAAGAAAAAGAATAATACATTGATATACAGCATTGATACAATATCTGATACAACAGAATGATAAAATGAATATCAATATACATAAGAGATATGATACAACAAATAGCAGCGGAAAGAAATAAGATAACACCAGCAACGGATAATCTCCATCTCCAAAGCACCCATCCAGAAATGGCTCGAACTCCCAATAACGATGCACAAAGATAAGCAAGTGCATTCCATATCCAAAGACTGAACTAGCTCCAGAAAATCTACTAATCCTGACTATCTGAAAAACCCAACTCTAGACTGCTCGTGTAGAAAATTTTGAGCATCCAGAGTTTAGGAAAGAAACAATAAACTCCGGATCAGTCATGGGACTGGTGTGAGCAACAAAAACAGTTTATCTTTAAAAACAAATAGCAAGAGAATTTTAAAGTCAATTCGCAATGCTTTTAGAAAATGAAACTACCATAAGACCTCCCGCCACACACACAATGCAAACGCAGAATTGGAGGAGATTTCTTCTTATGATAGTCAAAGATGCTTACTACGCAAAACAAATCATTTTTTTTATATTATTATTAGTGCATAGTGTAGAAAATATTTCGAAAGTAGAATATAAATCTTAGCCAATATACGACCAGTATCGTATGCCTACTATAGCTACCATGTTCAATAGCAGGTTACCGCCACATTCCATGGCATGTAATACAACTAAAACCGTACAAGTCTCGTATTGTTTCTTTCGATTTCCAACAAATGGTCAGGCCAAGGAACTTCCCATTGCCACATGGAAACGCCTCTGGAAGGACGTCCCGAGAACCTAACCGGATCTCTGCCAACACAAGGTCGGGTTACCCCTAACTGGGTAACTACTGACACGAGTATGCCATCTCCCGGTTGTAACCAACCTTTAACCGGGGCCCCAGCAACAAATCACAAAGTAAGATATATATATATATATATATTTATATATATATATATATTTTGTGACATCCACATAAGTTAAGTATCTGGACTCCATACCATGATACCACTTCTATCCAGAAGGAAATGAACATACCCTAAGGGGCGCTACCCCCAATAACCTTGCCGCATCTTTCCTGTTTTGACCATGCCGGGGTGTGAGGTTCGACGAAGTATCGTCCACAAAGCTACGCTTTGTCACAAAGCCATGCTTTGGGTCAACATATGATCAAAGTAATGATCATAAAGATAAATGATCAAACAAATGATCATATCACAAATGATCAAATAATGATCATCACACAGCAACACTCAGCATGTCACATTACCAAATTGGGAATATATCGCTGATAACCTTCAACTACATAACCTCTGAGCTCATACGTCTCAGAGAAGGGTGTTAAGCTAAGAGAATAAATTCTCCGCCACCAAACAGAAATGTATTTGAAAGAAATCTGTTTTATATCTCAAAGTGTAATGTCAAACATGTAACCACACAAGTCTGTTTCGGGTTCGAACAGAACCGAAGGCACTTCTTACGAAGCCCTTGCAAATCCGGGTATCCACAATCCCGATTAGACTTCCCATCACTTAGGGAATCTCTATACCGGCGCGACTCAGTGCAGAGACAATCGATGAGTTATCCTTTCGTTCTCGTGAATATCCAGTCTTCACCACCGATCTTCAATTGCTATCCATATACGACGTATCATTATTCGGAATGGGTTGTATGACACAAAGGTTCTCTCCCAGTTAATCCGAATAGTGAGCGTAATATTTAAAACACAGGGATAATGAGATTCAATTAAGTCACAATTTATTATCCAAAACTTTCTTTTCACATGGTTTAAACAAATTACCATTTCAAATCTTTAAACAAAAAGATTCATTTCACAGATTTCACCTAATTTCACAAAAATTCATTCATAGATTTCAAAACAATTTCCATTTCGAATGGTTTAAACAAAACATCATTTTAAATCTGTTAAAAATAAACATATTTAATTCATAGCTTTCAAAAAGAACTCATTCATAACTTGGAAAACCATTTTTCAATTCAATCTTTGAAATTCCTTTAATTAAACTGGAATTTCATTTCTTATCTGAAAGCTTTTATTCTTTTAAAACAAACAGTTTTCATTTTGGAAATCTGATTCATTTATACGAGTTAGGGTTCTTGGGTTAAATCCAAATTCTCAAAATTATACTTTTAAAATGGTTTAACTTCATATAAACACATTTATAACATCTTTAACCATAATTTCCAATTATGGAATTCAATTCCAACTCTTGAATTTAAATTCAAATTAAATTATTTAAATTGGAAATTTTACCAAGTTATTCAAAACAGTTTTTATCTCAGAAACTCTTTTCCAAAATCTTTAACATTTAACCCAAATCCATTTCTAAAATCAATTGAAATTTAAAATTTTAATTTCAGAAACATTAAATTTAAATTATCTGTGACTTAACCGATTTCCTCGTGAAATCCATATTTGTGTGTGTATAAGTGTAGTCCAGGGGTTTCACACAATAGTGCACAACATCAATCATCACAGATATATCGATAAGCGGTATAACCCATAACGCTTATCTTCATTCACAGATTTATAGATAAAGTAAATTTATCAGTCACAAGATTCACTATTACGATTCGATGTGGGTTTCGGATAACTAACTGGAATCCGACTCCCTGTCACATCGAAATTCAAATGTCGTTTACGAGTCAAGGGGTTTTCATATGCATATAACAGTATATTCCTCACAGATATAATAGCTCAGCACAAAGCAATTCATATTACGAAGCATCGCAATCACATAACAGAGTTATCAATCCAATACACAGCATTCAATAGAATATAGTCATCCATAAATAAGCTCAATCAATTATTTGATTTATTTAAATCAGATGGGTCATCAATCATAGTTAATTAACATTAATCGATTTCAAATCATTTGATTAAAGGTCCTTTAATCATTTATTAATCAAATTAAATCAACTTTAAATTATTAAATAATTAACCTTTAATTTTTTTCAATTATCCGTTAATTAATCACTAACTTATCATTAAAAATCTTTAATTAACCATCTTGAAATTAATTATCATCAACAATTAATAATTACAATAAATTAAACACTTTAATTGTTAATTAACCAAATCTTTAATTTCAAATCGGCTAATCTCTAGTCACTTAATTAATTATAAGTTTAAAATTAATTATCCATTATCAATCACCCCTTTAAAATAATTAATAATAATACTTATTTGTCGTGATTAACATTTTCAAATCTTCTGTAACTTGGAAGTCAATGTTTACTAATTTGGAAACTTTGATGTTAATTAAATTCCAATACTTTATTTTTATTAGCTACTTAATTAAAGTATTAACTAGATTTTTAAAACATTCTAAAGTATTAATTGTCAAACAATAATGGTTCTGTTTACTAACTCTGACGAAACCAAAACCTGGGATTACCCGGGTTCCACTCGAGTATTTACTCGAGTTTTCCTTCATCTTCCCCGAGTCTATCTTCTCTCCCTCTCGTTCGTTTCTGCTTCTTCCCTTTCTTTCTTTAAAACTTCGTTTTAAAATTTTAAAACCTGTTATATGTTAACCACCACGAACCTACTCGAGAACATCTCCGAGACATCTACCCCAAATTCTCGAGTTCAACTTCGAGCTTCGACTCTTCTTCCCCAAACTCCATGATTTCCAGACATGACGTGCAAGCCGTGCACGTTCACAAACGCCGCCGCCTTCCGTTCATCATCGCGACAATCTTCGACGACCCCCTGAGTCCCCACGATCCCAAATCTAAAAACACTCCATCACCTCAACGCAATCATCAGATTAACTTCACCCCAACTCGAATTTGAATTCGAGTTTCAATCTAAACCTGGAACCATCATCAGAGTAAATGTTTCAACCTGGAAATTTGCCTTGCCAGCACAATCCCGACCATCGGAGTCGTTGACACTCTGGCCAAACCTTCTTCTACTTCCAAACACCCATCACCCAAAAGCTAGTTGAACTCGATCAACTCGATGAACCGCGGTGATCGCTTCATCATTCCTAGTTAAAAACTAGGGTTCCAGGAAATTTCTCACTACTGCAACCTGCTCACTGAAATTCAACACCATCCTATATTTTTCCTAGCGACTCCTAACCCTCCTCCATCACCTGGAAGAACTCCGAACCCTCACGATACAAAGATCACCAGAAAAATCAAATAATCCCATTTTAGTTCAATACCTAACCGCACCTTCAACTTAATTCTAAAAATCCTAATTCTTGTGTTAAAAATCATATTTCAGATGATGTTTTCGATTTATAATACTGGATGTACAAATTATACAGTATGAATTTTAATTCATATCATCATGCATTGATGTTTTATACTTCCAGAGGCCATCAAGTTTTAATTTAACTAGATTTTTAATTTTTTTTAATTTTTTTTTACAATAACCTAATTTAAATCAAACAATATTAGTTTATAATCAGATCCTATCACAAATTAAATTAGGTGGTAAGGGATTTTTAAAATGAAAACATGGAACTGGGAACATAGCAGAGCACATAACAGCATGCATACACATAAATATTTACATCAGATTTTTTTCTATACACATGCAGTACTTCTTTATATCCAACCATAGTAGCATGCAACCTAAGTTAAAATTTAAGATTTAAAAGTTACTCACAAGCGTCAGAACAGTATACCATATTAAAGGTTAAAAAGAGGAAGTTTGCTCAGTTATTTTGGGTTTCCAGGGGACAGTGCTAAGTTGTTTGACTTGGATGAATTGTTAAAACTTAGTTCATGATCAAACAAGCAATTTTCCTTTAAGCATCATAGGTTAGAAGAGATTAGAGGAAGAGGATTGGAATTTTTTAAACTAAAACTTCAAAACCTATAACTAAAACCAGAACCCTGATTCCTTGAAATCATACATAACCACCTTTTCACATATATAAGTCATATGCAGGCATAAAATAACTTTCACATAACACACAAGCATACATCATCAAGAAAAATCAGACACATAAACATATTCAAGTTCGAATGGAGGTTTGCTTACAAACAACAACATATAAATAGAAAGATGCTACTCACTTGTTGGTTGTACAGGAAGAAACAGAGAGGAATGTTTTTGAGCCTGCACACTTTTTTTTTCTTTAAACTTTGATGTTTCCAGGTTGCTATGTTCTTTTTGAGTTTCATAGATGTGATGTTTACTTCAAATTTTTCTCAGCTTTTGATGATCGAACTGAGATAGATGATGACATAGGAGAAAGCAAGTCTACAGGTAATTATATTGTTGTTTGTAAATAGTTCAACTGACTTTAGTTATGCTAGAGATGTAACATTAAATGCATAAGTACTTGTTCCCATGCTTGCATTAATTACCTTGGCTTACTTCCCATTTTTTTCTTTTTACAGCCCTTGCTTATGTACTTTGTTTTGGCTGAGGTGATGGTAGTTGGTACATATGTTACAAGCTCATGTTATTTTATTTATGTGTACATAGATATATTTTTTCTTTACATTAGTCATATTACTTTTGCTTTGTAATTTAAATGAGATCCTATATTTATTTTTATAGTTTATATGTTATTTGAAATTCGTGTAATTTTTATTTGCTTCATATATAATTTATAATTCATCATATATATATATATATATATTCTCATTTCTATTTCTAATTTTTAAATGTTTATCTTTTTAACTTTAATACTTATTATCTATATCACATTCATTTGCATATATCATAACAAACATAAAAAATGTAGAGTCTTTAATTTAGTTGAATAAGATAAATTTTATTTTAAAAATCCAAAGATTCCATTTTTAAATTTTTAAAGCAAAATTTCCTTTACATTATTTAAAAATCCCAATTTCAAATTTAATTCAAATATATTTCTTAATTAATTTATATTTTAACTAATATTTCATATTGATTTCCAATTAATTCCACAATTTTTATTCAAAAATTAAATTAATTATCAACTTAAATTTTATTAAAATCTAAGGTCGTTACACTTCTGTGTATAATTTGTAGGAAATTTGCGAGGCCCAAAGAGAAAAACAGAAAGGAAATGTGTACCCTCATTGAATGACATGCAAATGATATGCTTATCTGATGTAAGAACTGGTTAGTGTTGCTTGCACAACTACGTGATATCTACAACTAAGTGGTTTTGGTTTTGTTATAGTGGACTGAAAAATGTTCACCTTATTTTAATATATATAGTTGCAAACCATTTCCGAGAAAGAACTGTCACGTGGTATTCTGTGGTTAAAGGCACGTCAAGACAAGAATGAAAACTTCAAGGACCCAGAAACACACGCTGATGCCGGTTGAATTGTCTGTGTAATCAATTTGTTTTTTAATTTAATTTTTACTTTGTATTTATTGAAATAAAAGTAGATTGTGATATCCCGGAATTTTTGGCAATATCAATTTAATAATCTGTGTTGAAATTTAAATTGATTTGATAATTTTGGTTGATAAAATTAAATTGATTTAATAATCTTCTTTTAATAAATATTTAATTGGTGATTTTATCTTTTTAAAAGCTAATAAATTGTTTTATATTTATAATGTGTATATATTTGTATATATTGTAAATAGAAATCTTTGGTTTGAATTTAATAAATAAATAAATCTTGTTTTCAAATTCTAATATATTTTGGTAATTTGGAAATTATGATTTAATTTAAAATATATAGTTTTAAAATAGTTAAGATAAATGTTTAATTTATTAAATTATATCTTAGCTTAAGTCTAAGATTAATTAAAAGGTTTGTTTTAAAATATTGTTTAATAAATATGATATATTAATTCATTTAATAATAATAGGAATTTATAATCTCTTTAATAAATTATTTAAATTTGAAAAATTATTATTTTCAAATAACATTATTAATGTATTGTTTTATATATAAATATAAATAGATTTTAAAATAGAAGTGTTATTTTCAAATTAAATATGTTGTTATATATGTATATATATAACTTGATTTTAAAATTGGATTTTAGAATTTATTTTGAATTTAAAAGTCTTGAAATTAAAATGGGTAGATATTTAAAATGTTTTGGATTTTAAAGATATTTGTATAAGCTGTTATTTGTATATATATAAATAGTTTTATTTTATTTTCTCTAAAAAGTAATTCATAAGTATAAAAATAAATAACTGTAAATGAAGTGTTTGGTGGTTTAAGTTTTAAAAGAAATAAAAATAAGTATTTAAGTTAGAAATAGAAATAAGTATATATAAGGTAAAATATATGGTTATGTAAGAATATAAGTAAACACATTAGATAAATTCTAACAATATGTTAACTATAGGAATTCATTTAGATACAAGGCAATAAGACAAAAGGAAAAATATATTCATGTATGTACAGGAAATTAAAGGATAAGTATATGTAGACATGAAAGGGAAAAGATATGGTTATATAGACACATAAGTGAACACTTAAGAAAATTCTAGAGATATATAGTCTTTAGAAATACATGTTTGCATGGCAAGAAAAATGATATCTCTGTACAAACGAAATTAAAAAGGGGATAAGTATGACAATACATACAAGATTGTACCTACAAAATAAAAAGAAATAGTATTTGTAAACATGATAAGGAACCAAGGCATTTAATGCCATCATCTCTAGCACAAGAACAAAATCATATCAGCCTCCATATGAAAAAAATCTCTGACCAAACTAATAAAAATCTTGTACCAGTAAAACAATCCTGTGTAAACTCTTTTCTATATATCTTTCTTATTTCATTTTCGTTTACAAAAACTTAGCATACCAGAAAATATCTTACAACTGAAGCTTAATTTCAACTCAACTAAACAACAATTCAATTAAGCAAGCAAGGAGATTCAAGAGGATCAGGCTTAAAGCTTTTCAATTTGACGCTCTGTTCTTCATATTGGCTGTGAGTAACATTTTTAAAAAAATATACCTTAAGTATAAATATGGTTGCATGTTAATTTCTGTGATAAATATGTATTGTGTGTATATATAAGTGCAATCTGCTGTGAATATATATGAATGTATGGTGTGCATGTTGTTGTATATGTGTTCTCTATTCAAACTTCGTTTTTCAGGTGAGTAACATTTAATTTAAAAAGCTTAAGTATTTGAGTAAATCTGGTTGCATGTTATTTTTTTGAAACAAAATATGGTTGTGTGTGAATATATATATGAAATTCCTGTATATATATATATATATATATGAATATATAGACGGATGTTGCTGTGTATTTGTGCTTTCCTGTTTTAATTTCCAGGCTCAAGTTTTATTCAAAAATTCATATCCTCTTGATCTAATTGCTGTTAGAACTTAAGCTTTAAAACAAAATTGTTTGTTTAGTCATGAAGTAAGTTTAAAAAATTTAATTAAGTTAAAATAATTTGTATTGACTCTGGAAACCAAAAAGAACAGGCAAGCATTAGTTTTGACTAAAATTCAATCTTTGTAATTCATTGGTTCAGGTATATAAACTGATTTCTTATACAAAATCTTGATTTTTAAAAATAAAATCACAAATTTTAGTGTTGGTTTGGATGAGCAGTTCTGGTTTGACCAGAAATATGTTTTTGAGGGGTTTCTGATGATCTCGGTGATCGGGAAGGATGGGGTTTTCACTGGTGGTAGAGGAGTGATAGGATAGTTTGGCAAAAATGCCAGGAAGATGATCAAGGCGTTGTGGTGGCGGCGGTGATCATATTTAGTATGTAAACCTAGTTTTTGGGATGGTCGGAAGTTTTGATCACCCCAGCATCTCTGGTGGACCGAGTTCCATCAGGCTCTGGGAAATGTTAGCATGGTGGTTGTCGAAGTCGTGGCCGAAATTGCAGACGCTCCGGTGATCGGAGGATCGTGTTCGAGGTGGTTCCAGGTTTTGTCTTTGGTTCCAGATTTGAGCTTGGATGCTCGAATTCAAATTCGAGGAAGAATCGATGATTTGAAGATCGTGATTAGGTGCGACGGTGATTGCCGACTTAAGGGGATCATCGTTGATGATCGGAGTTGGCTGCGACGTTGGTGCATGTGCACGGTGATAATTTTGGATTCTGGTGAAGTTGGATTGTAGCAGGGGAAGGTTACTCGAGTTTTCTCGAGTTTCTCGCGTGTGAGGCTCGAAGCATTTGGGGTTTTGACTCGGGGTTTCAAAGGGTTGGCTTGGGTAATTTTTGGGTTACAGGTTTAAAACCTGACAGGGGTTTTAAAATTTAAAATGAGTTTAAAAATGTAGAGCAGGATTTAAAACAAAGTTTTAAATCAAAATTTAAAGTATGGATTCAAATTAAATTTGAATCCTAGTTTTGAAATAAATAAAGTTTTATAAAATTAAATTGTTTATCAACTTTAAAATATTTAAAGTGTATTTTAAATTGATTTGAATTTAAAAAATGAATTTGGTTTAAAATTCTTTTAAGCTTCTTTTATAAGGTATGTATTTCTTTAACATGTGAAATTAAAGGATTTTAAATTGCTTTAAAACTTAGTTAAAGTTAAATTTGTATTCATTTTTAAATCTTAAATTTAAAATGAAATTTGAAATAAACTTGAAAGTAAATTGTTTTAAATGTTTTGTTAATGATAATTTAATCATTAATAAGAGTAAAGTTTTATCTTAAAGTTAATTAGAATTTAATGATTTGGATTCATTAAATTATTAAGATAATTAAAAATGGATAATTAATTAATTTAATTAATTAATGATATGGATGATTAATTAAGTAAATAAGAGTTTTAAATTAATTAATTAAAGTTTAAGACTAATTATTTAAGGAATAATTAATTTGTAAGTAAGAATCATTAATTAGATAAGATTTCATTTTTAATTAATGATTAAGAATTAATTAATGAAGTAATTAAAGATTAATTAAGTTACAGTTAACACTTGATTAATTAAATAATTAGAGGTTAATTAATTGGTTATTAAGGATAAATTAATTTGTAATTAATAATGATTAATGTAAGTTTAATTTCTTAAGAAAAGAAATTAAGAATTGTTAATAGTTAATGAAGGTCATTAACTTAAGATTATTTAATAATTAATAAATGTGATTAATTTTAATAATTAATTAGATTAATTAATTAAAGATAATCAATTATGAAATTGGTTAAGTATAATTACTTAATGAAATTAATTAAAGGAATTAATTACTCAAGGTAATTAATTAAATAAATTTGATTAGTTTAAGTTAATTAATTAAGTTTAATTAATTTAAGATAATCACTGGATGATTTGATAGGTAATTACTTAATGTAATAAATGAAGTGTAATTACTTAGTGAAGTAATTAATGGTAATTACTGGATGTAATTAATTGAAGATGATTTAAATATGGAAGCAATTTGGATTAAATTACTTTGTGTAATTAATCATGGGATTAATTAAGATAATTAATTAAGGAGTAATTAATATATTTAATGAAGTAATTAAGGGTAGTTAATTACTGGATGCGATTAATCAAGAGTGATTAATAAATGTGGTTTAATTAAAGATTAATTACTTAATGTAATTAATTTAAATAGGATAATTAATTAAAAATGTAATTAGGGATCATTAATTTATATAATCAATGATGTAATTAAGGGTTGATTAATTAAGATTAATTAATCAATAATAAGTGATTTTGAGTAATTAATTAATGTAATTAATTAAGGATTAATGTAATTAATTTTAGTTAATTAATTAATGAAGTAATTAAAGATTAATTACTGTATTTGGTTAAGGATAATTAATTTGTGAAATTAATTAAAGGATAATTACTTAATGTAATTGGAGTATAATTAATCAAGGGTGATTAATTAAGATGAATACTTAGAGGATGATTAATTAATTTGTAATTAATTAATGGTTAAGTAAGCAGGATTTATAGAATGAAGTAATTAATTTAATTTACTTTAAATTAATTAGAGATAAGGTAATTAATTTAATTCATTTTAAATTAATTATAAATGGTGTGATTATTAATCCTTGTTTATGTATGGATGAATGATATTGATTTGCCTTGAGTGGTTTGAAATCTCAGATATGAGATAAGTAATGCTGTGTGATATGGATGCTTTGGTTGAAGTGTGATGATAATATGGATTATCTATTTATGATGATAAAGTGAATTATCTATTTGTGATGATAATGTGAATTATCTATCTATGATATTATGAATTATCTATCTGTGTGTATATGGATAATGGATTGAATTGTTTTAACTTCAAAACAACTTGGCCTTAAAAGAAACGTTTTGGATTTCGATGAGACCGGGATCGGGTTTCCAGATTTGGATATCCGAAAACCACATCGATCCAAATTAATGATAGGTCGTGAATCTCAAGTGAAGATGAAGATTCAGAGTGCAAGGGTTATTGTCGTTAACTCTGAGGGTGATTCCAATATGAGTGTAACGAGATAATGCCTTCGGTTTCGTTCGAACCCGGAACGAACTTGTATGGATTGAATGCTTTCAGAACATCGTCAGGTGGATGATGAGCATTCTAAGATAGATGTTTTCTATAAAGGTAATCGTAGCCTCAAGCCTCATCAACCGGGAATGGCTAAAACATGGGAGGTGCAGCAAGGCTAAGTGGGTAGCACCCAAGTAGGACGAGATTTTCCCCTGTTTAGATGTCCCTTTTATTTTGGCTGTGTGGGCGGTTGTGAGCTCCAACTGCTGGGGTTGTCTTGTTCGGGACTGTCCAGTAAGGGATGGTTCCGGCCTTGTGTTGCAGGGGATTTAGGGTGGATCCTCGGTACGTTGATCTAGGCCACATACTGTGATGGGCGGTACCCAGTAGCCCTGCCATTGTATGGAATCCAAACTCCAATAAGCGCCTTCGGATTTGATTGTATTACCCACTTTGTTGGCTAGTATGCTGGAATTTAATCATGTAACAATTTCAGCTATTTCTTATTTATTTGAAATCCCTAGACACTATTATAATATAACTGGATTTCCTATCAATGTTTTGGTTATCGTAATGTAAAAACTTTTCCATGTTTATGTGTGGGAAGTCTTACGTGATACCTTTTGTTTTCAAAGGCTTTTCAAAGTTAATCAACTTTAACCTGTTACTCACACTAGACCCATGTTTGACCCGGAGTTTATTCTGTTTTTCTTAAACTCTTGGGTACTCAAATTTTTACGAGTAGCCAAGGGATTCGGGTTAGCTTTGACAATTTATGGAGGAGCAATGGAGCAGGAGGCTTCAGCGTTGTAGATATATATAGTGTTCCGCTGTGTTGTTTTCTCTGAGTTGTATTTGAGTTGTAATAACTAGACAGGTGTTTATAACTGTCTAGTATGTAATGTATAATCTGTGTAACTCTGATAGATGTTGTAAACTATGTAATATTTATGTGATTAATATAATTTATTCGTTCCGCTGTTGAGATTCTGATGTTGTTTCTCCTTTCTTCTCTATCTTTTCTCTTTTCTATCCATTTCTTTCTTCAAGATGATACGACTTTCTGGTGATAGAAAGTCGGGTCATCACGGTTGGTATCAGAGCGCTAGGTTGAGTGAATACCTAGGCTTTGGAGTGATTTCTTTTCTTGAGAGAGCGTGCTTGTAATTTATATATATATATATATATATATATATATATATATATATATATTTCTACCTATTTGTAGGGTTACCTGTTCGGGTTTTCCAATATAAGGTATAAAGGTAGATAGGCTAGTCGTGTGTGTAACACGGCTACCAATGGTTGGAGTTTGTTGAGGTTGGAAGTGTATCTGCCGAGACTGTAGACCCAATACTGTCTCAAGTGAATTTTTGTTGTGGTGTAAGGATTTCACCAATCTCTGAAGGAAACCTGTTAGGGTTCGGAGTCCATTTTTGAAGTGCAAGTTTGGATGAGTAGAATTTGGATTCTGACAGTTGAGCAGAAGTTAGTGATGGTATCTTAGTAACTCAGGAAGTAGTAGTTGTTGTAGGATCTAGATTAACCCTAGAGGGGGGGTGAATAGGGTTATCGCAAATTTTCTCGAATTAAACGCGAAATCAAACTGCAGATAAATAAATATGCTGAAAAGTAAATCACACACAAAATTTACCCAGCTTCGGCAACCCCTGCCTACTGCTGCATTCCCAGATTTCTATTAGGATTAAACAGTATCCCGCTTACAAACACTCTAACAGACTCGCACACCCTGCTTCGCCTATAGAGTTTCGTAAACTTGCACACCCTGCTCACTGAACTAACCCTAACTAGACAATCTGACACTACCTAAACCCTAGGTGGTGATTTACCCTGTTTTGAGTTGAAAAATACAAACTTAAAAAATCCAAAGTAAAACAAGGAGCAAAAATTAAATTGAAAGTTTAAACCACTTTTGCTCCTAAAAATAACCCGGCCCAAAGAAAACTAAAAAACCCTAATTAGATTAAGACCATCCCCTTTATTATTTTATCGGCCCACTATTTCTTCTATTTGCTCCGGCCCGCTTTCTTTTTTGTTAAGATAATGGCGAATCAAAAAGAACTAGGACTTCGGCTCTGTGGCGATTTTCTATTGCTCTGAATTAGGCTTTGGCTCGTTCTTCTGTGAAATTGAATTAGGGCTTTTGCTCTTCGTTGTTTCTCTGTAATTTGGACTTCTGATTGATGTTTGGAAGAGGTCACTCAAATTCGTTGCTCCTTGCCTCGAGTCTAGAATTAGGGCTTTGCCCTGTTGTCTGGCGATTCTGGTTTGGGGCTACGGCTTCTTGAATCTGGAATTGGTATGTGATTTCTTCGTTGTTTTGATTGAACTTGATTGTTCTCTGTTGATGATGATTTGGGTTTTCTATTTTTGCTGCTCTTCTTCCCCACTTAGTCGATGATGATATCGGGGGTTTATATACACGTCTGATTTGATTTACGTGATATTCACGTTGTTGATTCTTTCCTTTTTTATGCGGTGATATTTTGGGAAAGAACGTTGTACCCACGGTTTTCAATTTTGATCGTTCGATCATTTTGATTTGATACAGTCGAAACTTTCCTATTATAATTCTTTGACTGTTTCAATTTGTGATCATACAGTTTAGAATTTGTGATATATTTTTTTTCTTTACCACGTCTCTGATTATTTTTTTCTTTGATCACGGCCTTCACTTGTTCACTGTTGATGATCACAGCTTTGACATTTGTTTACTGTACATATTTTCTGACATCACCTGACTTTGATCTTGTCTCTGACCATCTTCTCTGACCTGTACATCTCTGTTGTACTGCACTGCTTCATTGTTCATTTCTTGTGTTCGTTTACTTCACTGATCTTGCACATGCTCTGTTGCACTGTTTCATTTGTACTCTGATGTTCCACTGTCTGGTTTGTCATTCAGTTTTGATGCACTTGATTATGGTTGCAGTTGTAACTCGACTTGAACTTGTTACCATTCATGTAGATATCCAATGTTACTGTTGTGCACTAGTGTACTTGAGTCAGTTGAAATAGTGCTTCATTACTTTAACTTGATCTTCACTGCTATTGATGTTTGCACTCACTTCTGTTTCACCTATGTTGCATGCTTTTGTTATTGTTTTCATGCTGATGGTCTTGCTGGTTGAAGTTGTAGCTACTGCACTTGTTATTGATACTGTTGACTTTTGTATTGATGGTCGTCGTTTCTCTTGAACTGTTGTAGTCTGGTCTCACTGGTCGAATATGCATACTTCCTCCAGTTCACTGTGTTGCATTCCTTTGGTCTTTGAAATGTTGATTATCTGTAGCTTCACTTGAGTTTTCTGATGCATTGCCTTGTATGGTATTGCACATCTAGTCTTGTCATTTGAGTTAATGTGGTTATGCTTCATGTACAGTTTCATTTGCATGTTGAACTAACTTGAGTTGGTTCATGTTTTAGTTGTTTCCCTGTGTACATGCTTTACTCACTTGTTGCCATTTTTTAGTTGCACTGGTCATTTCCAGTTGCTTGAACTTCACTTGAGCATCTAATGATCACCTTTGTTACTACTGATCATTTCTATTGAATCTGGGTTGATGTACTCGATCATGTTGCTGTGTACATGCACATTTCATTGTTGCAGTGATCATTGATATTTTGGTCGAGGCCATTTGCACTTGTGTTGAATCTGATTTTGATTTGACCTTGTGCACACGAGTTAGCGAGGCAATGCACACGTGTATACGTGTGTACTGCAGCCACTTGTAATTTCCTGTCCCTGATATGAATACTGATATGCACAGATATTACATAATCAAAGATGATGACGATAACCCATATATCTGAGACAGCTTTAAAAACAAATTTTATATTTTTGCAAATTAAAATTTGTTTCTTTTCAGATTACTGCTGTAGTTGTTAATTATACAGGTACACAGGAGACAGGACAAATACTGGAGCTGGACAGTGCAGATGTGCAGAAGACTGAGTGTATGAGTGATGTAGTGAGGAAACAAATGTAAATGTGCAATGTATGAAATCAGTGTAATGTATGCAATTATGAAATGTATGAAATTAGTGTGTGAACTGAAAACATTGTATTATATAAAATATTATATTGAATAAAAATACTGATTGAATTTGTCAAATTCTATGCAATAATATTAATATTCAATATTTATTTCTATATGTGTACAATCTTGAAACACATCTAAAAATCGATATATATTTTGTTATCATCAAACAATAAACACACATCAAACAATCTCCCCCTTTTGATGATGACAAACATATATATTTAAGATTTTGAAATTCTAATAAATGTGTTTAAGCATGAAATTTTTTTAGCTCCCTCTATATGTATACTCCCCCTACATGAATACTCCCCCTACAACTGAGACCACTCCCTATTTAGAAGATTTAGGAAATTACAGAAGAATAAAAGAATTATAGAAAAACAACTAACAGCATTTAACAAATTTGGTGAAGTATTCCAAAAATACTTATTTCCTTATCAAAATCTCGTTCTTCTCCCCCTTTTGTTATCATCAAAAGACTGACAAAAAATAATGGAACAGTTGGGGAAAACAAATGAAAAAAAAACAAGGAAAAACCATAATATATCATAACAAGATAACAATTTCCACATTTTAGAGAATGAATCGATGATTCGGTTTTTATATAATGAGAAGAGGGATGTTTTATTTTATTTATTATAATTTAAAAAAAATGACATTTAAGCACAAAAATAAAATAAGCACTTACTAACCACGCATAACCATAAGGTCTTTTAAATGGGATTAGCAGTTACTCATTAGCTATCACGCTCCATCCATGCATAACCATAAGGACTTTTAAATGAGAATGGAGTGATGATAACCTCACATGATCCATCCATGCATAACCATAAGGACTTTTAAATGAGAATGGATGCATGAGAAATACTTTTAAAAATTTTCTTTATTTTCCTTTTTAATTTAAAAAGTAATTCACTCTTCTCATTTTCCAAAACCATTATGAATGATAGAAGGATGGTAGAAATAGAAATGGTCGTGGAATAAGTTACCAAATTAATCATATTATGAAATTTCTTAAACCAAACGTATTTCCACTACTGAATACCATATTCGAATCAATCTTTGAATGATATCCAAAACAGGTTTGAATCCTAAAAATTGAAGTTGAAAATAAATATCCAAGAATATTTCAACCAAAAATTGAAAAATGATTAGTCAATTTCCATAATCCCCAAATCCAAACGTAATCTGGAAAATCTGTTTTCGGGGAGGGGTTTTGTGAAAATATCAGCAAGTTGATTCTCAGTTGAAATGAATTCAATGCAAATGTCTTCCCTAGCAATGTGATCTCTAAGAAAGTGGTGTCTCACATCAATGTGTTTCGTGCGTGAATGATGAACATGATTATTAGATAAGTCTATTGCACTTTTACTATCATATTTTAATGGAACTTGTTTATAAACTAAGCCAAAATCAGAAAGAGTCTGCATCATCCATAAAATTTGAGCATAACAACTTCCTAATGCAATATATTCTGCTTCAGTGGTGGATAATGCAACACAATTCTATTTTCGACTTGACCATGAGACTAATGAATGTCCTAGCATGAAACATGTCCCACTAGTGCTTTTCCTGTCAACCAATGAACCCGCATAATCAGCATCAAAAAAACCAACTAAATTAAAGTTTTCACAAGAAGGATACCATAGTCCAAATTTGTGTGTATGTGAAAGATATCTTAAAATTCGTTTAGTGGCTTTCAAATGAGATTCTTTAGGGTTAGACTAAAAACGTGCACACAAACACACAGAAAACATAATATCAGGTCTAGAAGCAGTAAGATAAAGAAGTGAACCGATTATCCCTCGATATTTCTTCAATAGTTCCAACACATACTTGGATTGTGAAATGAAACTGCCATCACTGCTTTGCTTGATTTGAAATCCAAGAAAATACTTCAAAACTTCAACCAAGCTCATTTCGATTTTAGCCTGCATGACTTATTCAGATTTCTCGTACAAGAATTTATTAGTAGCATCATAAATGATATCATCCACATAAATCTGAAAAATCAAAAATTCACTTTCTTTACGTACTAGAAACCGTATCATATCAGCACTGCCCTTTTTAAAACCGTTTTCAAAAACCAGGGGGTTGAAAAAAAACTTCTTCTTTTAAATTGATTGAGTTCAATTTTGCATCGCTCAAATCCAACTTTCACCATTAAGAGCCATTTCAACAGAATCAGATTCAGTTTCAGAAATAAACCACTGTGACAACGAAACGCACACAAACTTTTATCAAATGAAGAGCGAGTGTGTATACCTTCCGTAGGATCACAGTTAAAACATCATGATTATCTCAAAAGTAATTTGAAGTTTTCACCAGTGAAGTTTCATTAGTTTCAACAGTTTCTAAAAATACTTTTATAGCATGAGTACTCAATAATCAATCAACATCATAATTTGACCAAACAGATTAAGTTCAAGAAAAAATGGTTGATCAATTTTTAAGCACAAGTCAAAGTCATAGATAAGAATAAATCATGTAAGATCATAGTAAGTTAGAATCTATCAACCATCATAATTATCTCGAGTAATTCTATTAAAAGATGATTGGTTAATAAAAAAAATCAGAATTAACACCATCAATCATAATTGGCTGATTTAATTCAGATTATGGTGCAGATTCTTACCAGTTATCTATCGTTTGAAAATAAATACAACTACCTGTTTTACTTGTACGATAACCTTTCGTTGTTTGCCCATACTGAATCTGTCACCTTTATACTAGGCTAAGGAACGTTGATTTGTCGCCCGTTATGTATCTGGAACAGCCCAAAAAATCCAGATAACACTAATGTTGTTCCTTAGCCTGCCACCACACCTACACGGTTAAAGATTTATGTGACCTATTTGTTTTTATAGGTCCATGGTTGTTAGTGGAAGAATAATTGTGAATAGACAATCCTTTTGGAACCCAAACTTGTTTTTTCCTTTCATTCTTGTTCCAATAGACATGAAATTTGTTTGTAGAATTTTTAGGAACCCAAACTTGTATAAATTTTGTGTTCTTGTTCCTATGACTACAATTTTCAACATGATGTCCAATTATTTCACATTCGGTGAAAAAACCCTTACCTTTTGCACTTTCATCAACTTGTGATTTTCCAAAACCTAGTCCTTTTCTGTTGTTAGCAAACAGTTGATTTCCTAACAACATGTTGAATGATTTTTCTCCTCTAGAAAAGTTATTCAGTGATTTCTCAAGATCTTGGACTTTGGTTTTCAGTGTTGTGTTTTCAGTCACGAGTGAGATGCATCTATTTATAAAATCCTTTTTCCTAGTCTCAATGGTTCCTTTTAGATTCAAGTTTTCTTTCTCAAGATCCTCAAAATTATTCTTCAGTTTTGATAATTCTAAATCTAAAATTTAAAGTTTTTACATTCTAGGTTTTGAATTTTTTCAAGTTCAGATTCTAACCTAAAATTTTCATGAGCAAGTTTTCTTCTATCAGATTTCAGTTTTTCAATTTTAGAATCAAGAGCATCGACTGTTTTAGTGAGATCAAGGCACATAAAGACAAGTTCTTTATAAGAATAGTTCTTTACCTCACTAGATTCCTCTGAGCTTGCTTCTGAATCTGATCTTGATTCCTCTGAGCTTGCTTCTGAATATGATCTTGCCGTAAGACACAAGTTAGCCTCCTCTGAGCTATCAGTTGAAACTTCCTCTCCTTCCTCATCATCCCAAGTTGCTGCGAAGGCCTTTTTCTTCTTTTTCTTTCCCTTATTGTTTTTGAGAAGTGGGCAATTTTGTTTGAAGTGACCAGGCTTGTTGCAGTTGTAGCAGGTTAATTCATTTTCTGAATTGTCAGAATCTTTTGACCTATTACCACTCGTTTTCTTCTTGCGTGGCCTGAATCTCGACAATTTTCTAAGATTATTGACAGCCATTGCAAGTTCTTCAATTGGATCTTCTTCATCGCTCTCTTCACTGCTCTTTAAGGCAATCGTCTTCTTCTTTGATTCGAAATTGATGCGTTCCTCCTTTGCTTTTAACTCAAGCTCATACATCATCAGATTTCCGATCAAATCCTCCATGCTCAGTTTACTTAAATCTTTTGATTCTTGTATTGCCGTGACTTTTGCCTCAAAGTTCATCGGTAAGACTCGTAGTATTTTCCTCACTAGCTCTACCTCAGAGAATACCTTTCCAAGCGCTCTAGCATTGTACACCAAGGTTGAGAAGCGTCCAAACATATCCTTTATGCTCTCGCCTTTGTCCATCACGAAGTTCTCGTACTCATTGCTGAACAGGGCTAGACGAGACTCCTTGACTTGAGAAGTTCCTTCGTGTGTCACCTCCAAAGTATGCCAAATTTCCTGTGCTATTTTACAATGAGAAATTCTATTAAATTCAGCCTTATCAAGAGCACAGATCAAAGCATTCATAGCTTTAGCATTTGTAGTTTTTAATTTCTTATCGTTAGCATCCCACCTCTCCTTAGGTTTAGGAATCTCACTATCACCAATAGTTAAAGTGGGAGGTGTATAGCCAGTTTCAATAATATCCCAAACATCATAATCAACAGAACTAAGATAAATACTCATCCTAACCTTCCAGTAAGCATAATCATTCCCATTAAACATTGGTGGCCTAGCAATAGATTGCCCCTCAGAAAAAGCATTATTTGGTGGATTCATGACTCTAGAGTTAAAGAAAAATTTACCTCGCTCCGATACCACTTGTAAGATCTAGATTAACCCTAGAGGGGGGTGAATAGGGTTATCGCAAATTTTCTCGAATTAAACGCAAAATCAAACTGCAGATAAATAAATATGCTGAAAAGTAAATCACACACAAAATTTACCCAGCTTCGGCAACCCCTGCCTACTGCTGCATTCCCAGATTTCTATTTGGATTAAACAGTATCCCGCTTACAAACACTCTAACAGACTCGCACACCCTGCTCCGCCTATAGAGTTTCGTAAACTAGCACACCCTGCTCACTGAACTAACCCTAACTAGACAATCTGACACTACCTAAACCCTAGGTGGTGATTTACCCTGTTTTGAGTTGAAAAATACAAACTTAAAAAATCCAAAGTAAAACAAGGAGCAAAAATTAAATTGAAAGTTTAAACCACTTTTGCTCCTAAAAATAACCCGGCCCAAAGAAAACTAAAAAACCCTAATTAGATTAAGACCATCCCCTTTATTATTTTATCGGCCCACTATTTCTTCTATTTGCTCCGGCCCGCTTTCTTTTTTGTTGAGATAATGGCGAATCAAAAAGAACTAGGACTTCGGCTCTATGGCGATTTTCTGTTGCTCTGAATTAGGCTTTGGCTCGTTCTTCTGTGAAATTGAATTAGGGCTTTTGCTATTCGTTGTTTCTCTGTAATTTGGACTTCTGATTGATGTTTGGAAGAGGTTGCTCGAATTCGTTGCTCCTTGCCTCGAGTCTGGAATTAGGGCTTTGCCCTGTTGTCTGGCGATTCTGGTTTGGGGCTACGGCTTCTTGAATCTGGAATTGGTATGTGATTTCTTCGTTGTTTTGATTGAACTTGATTGTTCTCTATTGATGATGATTTGGGTTTTCTATTTTTGCTGCTCTTCTTCCCCACTTAGTCGATGATGATATCGGGGGTTTATATACACGTCTGATTTGATTTACGTGATATTCACGTTGTTGATTCTTTCCTTTTTTATGCGGTGATATTTTGGGAAAGAACGATGTACCCACGGTTTTCAATTTTGATCGTTCGATCATTTTCATTTGATACAGTCGAAACTTTCCTATTATAATTCTTTGACTGTTTAAATTTGTGATCATACGGTTTAGAATTTGTGATATATTTTTTTTTCTTTACCACGTCTCTGATTGTTTTTTTCTTTGATCACGGCCTTCACTTGTTCACTGTTGATGATCACAGCTTTGACATTTGTTTACTATACATATTTTCTGACATCACCTGACTTTGATCTTGTCTCTAACCATCTTCTCTGACCTGTACATCTCTGTTGTTCTGCACTGCTTCATTGTTCATTTCTTGTGTTCGTTTACTTCACTGACCTTGCACATGCTCTGTTGCACTGTTTCATTTGTACTCTGATGTTCCACTGTCTGGTTTGTCATTCAGTTTTGATGCACTTGATTATGGTTGCAGTTGTAACTCGACTTGAACTTGTTACCATTCATGTAGATATCCAATGTTACTGTTGTGCACTAGTGTACTTGAGTCGGTTGAAATAGTGCTTCATCACTTTAACTTGATCTTCACTGCTATTGATGTTTGCACTCACTTCTGTTTCACCTATGTTGCATGCTTTTGTTATTGTTTTCATGTTGATGGTCTTGCTGGTTGAAGTTGTAGCTACTGCACTTGTTATTGATACTGTTGACTTTTGTATTGATGGTCGTCGTTTCTCTTGAACTGCTGTAGTCTGGTCTCACTGGTCTAATATGCATACTTCCTCCAGTTCACTGTGTTGCATTCCTTTGGTCTTTGAAATGTTGATTATCTGTAGCTTCATTTGAGTTTTCTGATGCATTGCCTTGTATGGTATTGCACATCTAGTCTTGTCATTTGAGTTATTGTGGTTATGCTTCATGTATAGTTTCATTTGCATGTTGAACTAACTTGAGTTGGTTCATGTTTTAGTTGTTTCCATGTGTACATGCTTTACTCACTTGTTGCCATTTTTAGTTGCACTGGTCATTTCCAGTTGCTTGAACTTCACTTGAGCATCTAATGATCACCATTGTTACTACTGATCATTTCTATTGAATCTGGGTTGATGTACTTGATCATGTTGCTGTGTACATGCACATTTCATTGTTGCAGTGATCATTGATATTTTGGTCGAGGCCATTTGCACTTGTGTTGAATCTGATTTTGATTTGACCTTGTGCACACGAGTTGGCGAGGCAGTGCATACGTGTATACGTGTGTACTGCAGCCACTTGTAATTTCCTATCCCTGATATGAATACTGATATGCACAGATATTACATAATCAAAGATGATGACGATAACCCATATATCTGAGACAGCTTTAAAAACAAATTTTATATTTTTGAAAATTAAAATTTGTTTCTTTTCAGATTACTGCTGTAGTTGTTAATTATACAGGTACACAGGAGACAGGACAAATACTGGAGCTGGACAGTGCAGATGTGCAGAAGACTGAGTGTATGAGTGATGTAGTGAGGAAACAAATGTAAATGTGCAATGTATGAAATCAGTGTAATGTATGCAATTATGAAATGTATGAAATTAGTGTGTGAACTGAAAACATTGTATTATATAAAATATTATATTGAATAAAAATACTGATTGAATTTGTCAAATTCTGTGCAATAATATTAATATTCAATATTTATTTCTATATGTGTACAATCTGCAAACACATCTAAAAATCGATATATATTTTGTTATCATCAAACAATAAACCCACATCAAACAGTTGTGTGATGAGATGCAGTTGCTATGGGTTGTTTTCGAAGATGTTTCTCAAGGAGCTTTGGATAAAGAAGTGTGTTTGCATCGGTGTTGAGGCTGAGTTCAGCTGGGTGTTTGTGTTTGGCTTCGAGGGCTGAGTTTCTCGAGGAGTTTGGATTAGGAAGTCTTTGGCATCAGTGGCAGCGTCGCAGCTCAGATTGTTCTGTGTGCAGGCAAGGAGGTCATCTGTCAGCAGTATTCTAGAGGTGAAGTTCAGAAGCAGCAGCTATGTGGACCCATTTGTTCAATGGATTGGCTAGATAGGCTTAAGCTGTTTTGATTGGTAAAGAGAGAACAGTTTTCTTTGGATATTAGATTGGGTTGATCGTAAAAGTGACTTGCGATAGTTGAGTGTTCTCTTGGTTTGTCAGAGATCTTTCAGGATGTCTTTGAATAGGTTAGTGGTTTGCCTTAGCATCTGGAGATTGAGTTTTCATTTCGACTAGGATTCCAGGAGTGGTACCGATGGTCCAGCTAGTTGAAGGAGGGTTCCTGGAGAGGGGTTTTTGGGTGAAGCAGATCAGGATATCATGGAATTTCTGAATTTCCTCTTTATGGATATGTTGAACCATATTTCTGGGATATGTTGTCCAATTTGTGCTCGTGTGTATCATCAGCATTTTCATCTACTCCAGATCAGAGTTGTGCAGCGAAAGCAGTTGGGAGTGTATCTGTTTTTTTTCTTTTCCGGAAAGGAGAAGTTGTTATCTATTGATGATAGTAGAGGTTGTGTTCTTGATTGTTTTGGTCCAAGTTGTTTTGAGAGGCTTCAGCGAAGGTTGAGCTGATCTGTAAGGATGTAAACAGCCCAGGATCATCAGATGAGTTTTGTGGAAAAAAGACGGAGGAATTTGGGTTTCGAAGTCGGAGAGTTGATTTTGGATAAGTTTTCTCCAATCAAAGGAGCTATATAGTTTGGTAAGATTGGGAAGCTAGCTCCGAGGTATTTTGGATTTTCTCTATGTTCTGGTGAGGATAAGTGTTTGGTCTTCTTGAATGAATTGACAGTTTGGATAACTGGGATTCGATGTGTTTCACGTATCTCTGAGGGAGTACGTGTATAATCCATCTCTGGTTTTGGAACCAGCAGTCCGGGAAGGTTTGGTTGTTGAGTCAGACATGTCTATAGTCTGATATCATGTCTAGTTTTGTAGATCTAGATGAGTAGGAGCTCTATAGCTTAGTAGTATAGTTTTGCTTGGGTTCTGTAGGGCGAGTATCCCGATATTTTTACTTGGGAAACTCTAGGAAATTCTATCCATAATTTTGTCTAGATAGTTAGATTTGTTGATTGGATGAGTTGGTTGCTATGGTTGTTAGCATATGATTAATATATGCTTGTGTTTTTAAAATTAAATCATTAATGAGATTATTAAATTACCTTTGTTTTAAATTTCGGGGATGAAATTCTTTTAAGGAGGGAGGAATGTGATATCCCGGAATTTTTGGCAATATCAATTTAATAATCTGTGTTGAAATTTAAATTGATTTGATAATTTTTGTTGATAAATTTAAATTTATTTAATAATCTTCTTTTAATAAATATTCAATTGGTGATTTTATCTTTTTAAAAGCTAATAAATTGTTTTCTATTTATAATGTGTATATATTTGTGTATATTGTAAATAGAAATCTTTGGTTTGAATTTAATAAATAAATAAATCTTGTTTTCAAATTCTAATATATTTTGGTAATTTGGAAATTATGATTTAATTTAAAATATATAGTTTTAAAATATTTAAGATAAATGTTTAATTGATTAAATTATATCTTAGCTTAATTTTAAGATTAATTAAAAGGTTTGTTTTAAAATATTGTTTAATAAATATGATATATTAATTCATTTAATAATAATAGGAATTTATAATCTCTTTTATAATTTATTTAAATTTGACAAATTATTATTTTCAAATAACATTATTAATGTATTGTTTTATATATAAATATAAATATAATTTAAAATAAAAGTGTTATTTTCAAATTAAATATGTTGTTATATATGTATATATATAACTTGATTTTAAAATTGGATTTTAGAATTTATTTTGAATTTAAAAGTCTTGAAATTAAAAAGGGTAGATATTTAAAATGTTTTGGATTTTAAAGATATTTGTATAAGCTGTTATTTGTATATATATAAATAGTTTTATTTTATTTTCTCTAAAAAGTAATTCATAAGTATAAAAATAAATAACTGTAAATGAAGTGTTTGGTGGTTTAAGTTTTAAAAGAAATAAAAATAAGTATTTAAGTTAGAAATAGAAATAAGTATATATAAGGTAAAATATATGGTTATGTAAGAATATAAGTAAACACATTAGATAAATTCTAACAATATGTTAACTATAGGAATTCATTTAGATACAAGGCAATAAGACAAAAAGGAAAAATATATTCATGTATATACAGGAAATTAAAGGATAAGTATATGTAGACATGAAAGGGAAAAGATATGGTTATATAGACACATAAGTGAACACTTAAGAAAACTCTAGAGATATATAGTCTTTAGAAATACATGTTTGAAAGGCAAGAACAATGGTATCTCTGTACATACGAAATTAAAAAGGGGATAAGTATGACAATACATACAAGATTGTACCTACAAAATAAAAAGAAATAGTATTTGTAAACATGATAAGGAACCAAGGCATTTAATGCCATCATCTCTAGCACAAGAACAAAATCATATCAGCCTCCATATGAAAAAAATCTCTGACCAAACTAATAAAAATCTTGTACCAGTAAAACAATCCTGTGTAAACTCTTTTCTATATATCTTTCTTATTTCATTTTCGTTTACAAAAACTTAGCATACTAGAAAATATCTTACAACTGAAGCTTAATTTCAACTCAACTAAACAACAATTCAATTAAGCAAGCAAAGAGATTTAAGAGGATCAGGCTTAAAGCTTTTCGATTTGAGGCTCTGTTCTTCATATTGGCTGTGAGTAACATTTAAAAAAAATATAACTTAAGTATAAATATGGTTGCATGTTAATTTCTGTGATAAATATGTATTGTGTGTATATATAAGTGCAATCTGCTATGAATATATATGAATGTATAGTGTGCATGTTGTTGTATATGTGTTCTCTGTTCAAACTTCGTTTTTTAGGTGAGTAACATTTAATTTAAAAAGATTAAGTATTTGAGTAAATCTGGTTGCATGTTATTTTTCTGAAACAAAATATGGTTGTATGTGAATATATATATATGAAATTCCTGTATATATATATATATATATATATATATATGAATATATAGACGGATGCTGCTGTGTATTTGTGCTTTCCTGTTTTAATTTCCAGGCTCAAGTTTTATTCAAAAATTCATATCCTCTTGATCTAATTGCTGTTAGAACTTAAGCTTTAAAACAAAATTGTTTGTTTAGTCATGAAGTAAGTTTTAAAATTTTAATTAAGTTAAAATAATTTGTATTGACTCTGGAAACCAAAAAGAACAGGCAAGCATTAGTTTTGACTAAAATTCAATCTTTGTAATTCATTGGTTCAGGTATATAAATTGATTTCTTATACAAAATCTTGATTTTTAAAAATAAAATCACAAATTTTAGTGTTGGTTTGGATGAGCAGTTCTGGTTTGACCAGAAATATGTTTTTGAGGGGTTTTTGATGATCTCGGTGATCGAGAAGGATGGGGTTTTCACTGGTGGTAGAGGAGTGATAGGATAGTTTGGCAAAAATGCCAGGAAGATGATCAAGGCGTTGTGGTGGCGGTGGTGATCGTATTTAGTCTGTAAACCTAGTTTTTGGGATGGTCGGAAGTTTTGATCACCCCAGCATCTCTGGTGGACCGAGTTCCATCAGGCTCTGGGAAATGTTAGCATGGTGGTTGTCGAAGTCGTGGCCGGAATTGCAGACGCTTCGGTGATCGGAGGATCGTGTTCGAGGTGGTTCCAGGTTTTGTCTTTGGTTCCAGATTTGAGCTTGGATGCTCGAATTCAAATTCGAGGAAGAATCGATGATTTGAAGATCGTGATTAGGTGCGAGGGTGATTGCCGACTTGAGGGGATCATCGTTGATGATCGGAGTTGGCTGCGACGTTGGTGCATGTGCACGGTGATAATTTTAGATTCTTGTGAAGTTGGATTGTAGCAGGGGAAGGTTACTCGAGTTTTCTCGAGTTTCTCGCGTGTGAGGCTCGAAGCATTTGGGGTTTTGACTCGGGGTTTCAAAGGGTTGGCTCGGGTAATTTTTGGGTTACAGGTTTAAAACCTGACAGGGGTTTTAAAATTTAAAATGAGTTTAAAAATGTAGAGCAGGATTTAAAACAAAGTTTTAAATCAAAATTTAAAGTATGGATTCAAATTAAATTTGAATCCTAGTTTTGAAATAAATAAAGTTTTATAAAATTAAATTGTTTATCAACTTTAAAATGTTTAAAGTGTATTTTAAATTTATTTGAATTTAAAAATGAATTTGGTTTAAAATTCTTTTAAGCTTCTTTTATAAGGTATGTATTTCTTTAACATGTGAAATTAAAGGATTTTAAATTGTTTTAAAACTTAGTTAAAGTTAAATTTGTATTCATTTTTAAATCTTAAATTTAAAATGAAATTTGAAATAAATTTGAAAGTAAATTGTTTTAAATGTTTTGTTAATGATAATTTAATCATTAATAAGAGTAAAGTTTTATCTTAAAGTTAATTAGAATTTAATGATTTGGATTCATTAAATTATTAAGATAATTAAAAATGGATAATTAATTAATTTAATTAATTAATGATATGGATGATTAATTAAGTAATTAAGAGTTTTAAATTAATTAATTAAAGTTTAAGACTAAGTATTTAAGGAATAATTAATTTGTAATTAAGAATCATTAACTAGATAAGATTTCATTTTTAATTAATGATTAAGAATTAATTAATGAAGTAATTAAAGATTAATTAAGTTACAGTTAACACTTAATTAATTAAATAATTAGAGGTTAATTAATTGGCTATTAAGGATAAATTAATTTGTAATTAATAATGATTAATGTAAGTTTAATTTCTTAAGAAAAGAAATTTAGAATTGTTAATAGTTAATGAAGTCATTACCTTAAGATTATTTAATAATTAATAAATGTGATTAATTTTAATAATTAATTAGATTAATTAATTAAAGATAATCAATTGTGAAATTGGTTAAGTATAATTACGTAATGAAAGTAATTAAAGGAATTAATTACTCAAGGTAATTAATTAAATAAATTTGATTAGTTTAAGTTAATTAATTAATTTTAATTAATTTAAGATAATCACTGGATGATTTGATAGGTAATTACTTAATGTAATAAATGAAGTGTAATTACTTAGTGAAGTAATTAATGGTAATTATTGGATGTAATTAATTGAAGATGATTTAAATATGAAAGCAATTTGGATTAAATTACTTTTTGTAATTAATCAAGGGATTATTTAAGATAATTAATTAAGGAGTAATTAATTTATTTAATGAAGTAATTAAGGGTAGTTAATTACTAGATGTGATTAATCAAGAGTGATTAATAAATGTGGTTTAATTAAAGATTAATTACTTAATGAAATTAATTTAAATAGGATAATTAATTAAAAATGTAATTAGGGATCATTAATTTATATAATTAATGATGTAATTAAGGGTTGATTAATTAATTTTAATTAATCAATAATAAGTGATTTTGAGTAATTAATTAATGTAATTAATTAAGGATTAATGTAATTAATTTTAGTTAATTAATTAATAAAGTAATTAAAGATTAATTACTGTATTTGGTTAAGGATAATTAATTTGTGAAATTAATTAAATGATAATTACTTAATGTAATTAGAGTATAATTAATCAAGGGTGATTAATTAAGATGAATACTTAGAGGATGATTAATTAATTTGTGATTAATTAATGGTTATGTAAGCAGGATTTATAGAATGAAGTAATTAATTTAATTTACTTTAAATTAATTAGAGATAAGGTAATTAATTTAATTCATTTTAAATTAATTATAATGGTGTGATTATTAATCTTTGTTTATGTATGGATGAATGATATTGATTTGCCTTGAGTGGTTTGAAATCTCAGATATGAGATAAGTAATGATGTGTGATATGGATGCTTTGGTTGAAGTGTGGTGGTAATATGGATTATCTATTTATGATGATAAAGTGAATTATCTATTTGTGATGATAATGTGAATTATCTATCTGTGATATTGTGAATTATCTATCTGTGTGTATATGGATAATGGATTGAATTGTTTTAACTTCAAAACAACTTGGCCTTAAAAGAAACGTTTTGGATTTCGATGAGACCGGGATCGGGTTTCCAGATTTGGATATCCGAAAACCACATCGATCCAAATTAATGATAGGTCGTGAATCTCAAGTGAAGATGAAGATTCAAAGTGCAAGGGTTATTGTCATTAACTCTGAGGGTGATTCCAATATGAGTGTAACGAGATAATGCCTTCGGTTTCGTTCGAACCTGGAATGAACTTGTATGGATTGAATGCTTTCAGAACATCGTCAGGTGGATGATGAGCATTCTAAGATAGATGTGTTCTATAAAGGTAATCGTAGCCTCAAGCCTCATCAATCGGGAATGGCTAAAGCAGGGGAGGTGCAGCAAGGCTAAGTGGGTAGCACCCAAGTAGGACGAGATTTTCCCCTGTCTAGATGTCCCTTTTATTTCGGCTGTGTGGGCGGTTGCGAGCTCCAACTGCTGGGGTTGTCTTGTTCGGGACTGTCCAGTAAGGGATGGTTCCGGCCTTGTGTTGCAAGGGATTTAGGGTGGATCCTCGGTACGTTGATCTAGGCCACGTACTGTGACGGGCGGTACCCCAGTAGCCCTGCCATTGTATGGAATCCAAACTGCAATAAGCGCCCTCGGATTTGATTGTATTACCCACTTTGTTGGCTAGTATGCTGGAATTTAATCATTTAACAATTTCAGCTATTTCTTATTTATTTGAAAACCCTAGACACTATTATAATATAACTGGATTTCCTATCAATGTTTTGGTTATCGTAAGGTAAAAAAATTTCCATGTTTATGTGTGGGAAGTCTTACGTGATACCTTTTGTTTTCAAAGGTTTTTCAAAGTTAAGCAACTTTAACCTGTTACTCACACCAGACCCATGTCTGACCCGGAGTTTATTCTGTTTTTCTTAAACTCTTGGGTACTCAAATTTTTACGAGTAGCCAAGGGATTCGGGTTAGCTTTGACGATTTATGGAGGAGCAATGGAGCAGGAGGCTTCAGCGTTGTAGATATATATAGTGTTCCGCTGTGTTGTTTTCTCTAAGTTGTATTTGAGTTGTAATAACTAGACAGGTGTTTATAACTGTCTAGTATGTGATATATAATCTGTGTAACTCTGATAAATGTTGTAAACTATGTAATATTTATGTGATTAATATAATTTATTCGTTCCGCTGTTGAGATTCTGATGTTGTTTCTTCTTTCTTCTCTATCTTTTCTCTTTTCTATCCCTTTCTTTCTTCAAGATGATATGACTTTATGGTGATAGAAAGTCGGGTTGTCTCATAGATGAATCTAATATATTTGATTTTATTGTCCGGATGCCATGACTAAAGATGTTGAAGTTGGATCGGTTGAGATAAATGGACCTAATGATGTTCTGACAATGGCTTTGGGGACCTCCGAGTATCCCGACAGGGTATGAGGTGTTGGTGGCTTTGTCAAGTCTAAGGCTTACTTCAATTTTCCAACAAGACACCGAAAGGAAAGATCATCGGCGAATATAAATATCACTCCATCAAGCGTTCGAAAGATAATATAAGAGGAAAAAGCTAAGTGGGAGCTTGAGAAGAAGGCAGAAATGAGTAAGCAACAGGCTTGGCTTGAGGAAAAGTCAAAGCAGATAGAATCAAAGATTGGAGGGGTGGAGGAATTGGCTAATTCACCCAAACTATCTACACAAGGTAGTTGTTCCTAGTACATTTGGAGAAGGCAGCTGATAACATTGAGCATGCAAAGAAACAAGGTGTGAAGAAGGGTATGGAAAATATACAAAATGTGAAGAAAGAGTCGCCAGCTGTTATTGAGGAACTTGTTAAGTCCCCAAAAACAAAATTGACTGAAAACTTGAAAGTTTGTGAAGAAATTTTGGTAAACACCTGCTAATTTAATTTCATTGATGATTTAACTTGATTAGCTATGATAAACTTTGTATGATACATAATTTTTTAGTGTAGATGAAAGAACCCATGTTTGGCAACAATGCTGACTTCGCACTCGCAGTTGATTCTGTGGATAATATCGTTGCATTTGGAACCATCACTGAAATTAATGTCGACGCCATAGACCAGAAGATCCATGGCATTCCACTTGAAAAGGAAAACGCAAGCGTCTCCATCACCAAAGCTGTTGTTCATGATGCCATGCTATCAATTTCTATCAAAGGTGAATTCATGACATTGCAAGATGCGCTTGGTGGTACATATATTGCTTGGCCGAGAAGTTTGATCTCCAATGCAGTAACTAAGAAGGTAATTTTAGTATCTATGCATGGTTACCATGTATTAACTTCACATTAATATACTTCACATATTGTATACTTTCAGTATCTGCTGTTATATTTCAAGTTAAAATCATGAATCCTTCATTAACAAACATACCAGTTGTTGTCACTTGGGTTGTAACCATGACTTTTGCACACCATGTCTTTTAACAAACGATAGTTTGATGACAAATCATTGATGAATAAGTGTATCTTAGTTCTTTTTATATACTTAATGTAAAATAATTGATAATTTTTATGGCCAGACTAGTTTGTGTAGTAAATGAAGATTAGTTTAAAGAGTGAATTATGACCTTACAAAAAACCGTTACTACTGCACCAATTGCCTAATTTAAAAATGAAACTTCAATCAAATTGTTGTGAAAATTGTTGTTCGATTATAAAATGCATAACATAAGCAATAAGATTACAATAATCATTTGTAGATGATAGAGGAATATTAAATAGACAGCTTTGTTTCATAAGGTTAATTCATAATTTTTTTACATAAGCAATGTTTTACTTAATTTGATATTTGATTGCCTAAACAAGTTGAGTGTTATTTACATAACTTGGAGGTTGTTAAGCCTCTTGTTGTCAAGAAGAAGAAATATGATCTCCATGGGCCGAATGATGCTGAAGACCTCGACACACTACCCGCTAAACTGCCTGCAGCACTGAAGGTGCTTTGCCAATGGGCCAATACATCCCTGAAGATTGGGGTCAGCATCAACACCACTTTGGATGAGGAAATATGTAACGATCCACTTTTTCGTACAATTTAAAACAGACAATAATCCACACATGGCCAGCCTAAATCGAATGGAAAGACGGATAGTTAGGGAAAAGAAATAAGAAAGAAGACAGAAGAACTAAACAACACAGAATCTCACAGCGGAACGAATAATTTATAATATATATAACAATCTTTACATAAAAACAAATCTGTAATTTATATATATATATAGACTTCAATCAGAGTATACTAATTTATTCAGCTCGGACAGTTGTAACAACCCGTCCTCACAATCGCTGAACAATATACAACAATGTAACCAACGGAAATATAATCATCCATGTGAATACGTCTTTGGGCCTCCAGCTCCTCTCCTGAAGCTCCAAATATCCATCTATACCTGGAAAATATGCTCGGTCTGATCCGAGCATTTAGGAAAAACCACGCCTGGGTCAGTCTGGTTAAACCAGCGTGAGAAACACAATCAACTTGATTCTTAAAGTTTAATAACCTTTTCAAAACAAAGGTATCTCGTAAGACCTTACCGTAAATAAACACGGACAGGTTTTCACTTTACGATAACTAAAACTCTTTTATAGAAAATCATCTGATATTATAATAGTGTCTAATCGCCAAAGTAATAATAACGAATAGCTGCGATGCATGTGCTGTGTACATCACAATGATACTACTCATAAAATCAAAATCTGATAAGGCTCGTTCGCTAATTGTGTAGGATTTCTATGGAGGTGCCCTCGGTACTTCGAGAACAGTCCTTCTACACAAGATGAGAGTTATCCTTTCGAAGCATCATACCCGTCTAGCTGGGGTATTATAGCAAAAACATAACTGGTCTTGCTAAGACCGAGTGCATTGCTCCGGCATGCCAAAATTAACTAAAGGTATCCGAATTGCTAGAAAAGGAGCCGTGTACACTCTATGGGTTTTCCAACCCTACTGGCCATTCCTACTATCTCTGGTTTTAGTCATTTTCGCTGATGAGGCTACGTCCGGCATTCCATCTTACGCACTGCTCCAAAAATAGATCACGGAATCCCATATGGATTCCCATACCACAATGGCCTCAGAATCGCATACATATTCCCACATCTCAAATAGATCTTGGAATCACACATGGATTCCCACACTCCAATGAGTCATGGAACCACATATGGACTTCAACATCCCAAAATATAACGCATCTCCTCCATTTAACTGTATATGGTTTCAGAGTAGATCATGGGTTCCGAGTCATCTCTTATGAGTACACTCTCCATTTCCTGGGTGCTCCAAAAACCATTCGTCGATTTCCGGAACGCTCAAGACCGGTTCTTTAGGAAATAATCAGACAATGCATAAGATCGGAGATCACCCTCTAACCGTTTAAGTGGACGGATCTCCTTATCATTTGTCATAGAAGATCCACAAGTTTATACGTACAGTATAGCACCTCGATGGTAACCGTACCATAAAATTCTCGCATTTCTCCTAGATATTTCCAGAGTTAAAATCCTTCGGTGTTAAGTAGAGAATAATTCCGTACCACCAAAATTAAGAAGGACTACATATTTGGGCCAAGATTTGATAGTCGGTTATTTAACTATCAAATAAACAAACATTCAAACAAAGATTTTATTTCCCATTGAAATCACTAAGCCTCATTTAATTTAATTTCAATAAATTAAATCTTATTATCAAAACCAGTCATATACTTATCTCACCAGAATAAGTGTATTAACAAATCATATCTCCCAAAAATACTTGAAACCTTTTAAAATAAATATGGAAAGCACCATTCGGTATCGACCATGGATTGCAGCTGAATGGTTACGTCTCTATCCCAGAAAAATCCAAACTTAACTTTAGGCAATCTCTGCCTCTCGATTTACGTCATGCAATCAATCATAAATCGTAGTTTGCATAATGGTTACGTCGCTATCCTAACAAAAACATCCCAACTATAGGAAGTCTCCGCCTCTCGAATTATGCTATGAAAATATACCATTACTTCCCGAAATAATCATCTGAAAATAATGCTTATAAAGTTTCTATAAAAATTTCCAAGTTCAATTTAGGAAAATACTCCTTTATAATAGTTACTATATAATATATTATTATTAAAACGATATTAATATTTGAACAAATTATCCTTGAAATAATAATATTTTAATACTAATTAATTCTTATATAATAATTAAATTTTGAATCAAATCATTATAAAATAACTTCAATTAATAATTAAAATATAATTTAAACAAATTAAATAAATAATTTTGAAAACAATAATTGAATATTTTTAAATAATTTTAAAGAATCATAAAAAAATTAACTTTAAAACATTATCAAATAATTATTAATTACCTTTAAAATATCATTGATAAAAAATAATCATTCTTAAATAACTTTGGTTCAAAAGTCAACTTCCAAATTGGGAAAGAAGCTTAGTAACTCCAATGGTACTTAATCAAGTCACCCTTTATTTCATAAACAATCCCGAATAACAGATTCGGGTATTCATAGAATCAATCCATCACAATGCCCAATATAATCAACAGGATAATAATTAGGGGTCCATGCAAATGTGATAGTAGAACAGGGTTTATTTCTGTTAATCGATGTCCAAAAACATACTTACTTGGTAATAAAGACATAACGGTGATTTATTCTACCAACAGGTAACCAATTAAATACAATTAGCGGAATGGTGTTTTATTCTGCTAAACGGATGTCACATTAATTCGTCGTTAGATAGAACATATAAATTTTAAACGGCTAAATTCATTTAAATCACGTATTTTAAACCTGTCCGTTTTAAAATACCATAAATTATTACTTGGTCAAATCTAACAACAGGCTTCATGACAATGAAGTACCCGGTGATACAAACCCATAGCAAAAAGTCGCGCGTTAATCGGGTTTCATATGAACAAGTTATAGCATTTCAAACTTTACTAAATATATATATAATTTAAACATTTTAAGATAATTACTTTCCACCTTTATAATCTTTGGGCCGAAACCCAAGCCTACATACCTGAACCCTGCTACGCCCATTTCTTCCCCAATACTCTCTAATTCCCATTTTCACATTCTAGTCAAAATTATTTTCCCTTTTTTTTCATTTTATACCAGTAGAACGAACCGTTCCCACTCAAATGCAAGCGGGCCGAACTCTCAATCAAACTCACGTACGCACAGTAATCATCATATTCCTCCCACCATTCATTCATTCCAGGCAACGAAAGAGACAAGAGAAACGTGCACATAGAAGTGCATGCGTACACGTGCATAGGAGTTGCTTCTCCTATGCTCTACCGTGACGACACTCACACGTGCGCCTCGCTCTGGCCACCTCGATCATCCACGATTACAAGCTATAGTCACTTTCATCTCCAATACGCTAATTTGAACAACACCTTCCACTTGAACACGAAAATGCCATCGACAAAACCTTCAATTTCCCACAACCTCGACCACCTGCAGCCAAGCCGCCACGTCTGAACCCCCATCGCCGCCGCTTCCTTCCAGCCAACTGCGACTAAGTCTGGTCATCTTCCTTGTCCGCCTGCACCTTGTTTTTCCCACCTCGAGAAATAAGTGTCTTAAACCCTAAACTTCCCACGCTACCCCAAATGAAAGCCAAAATCGAAATTTGGCCATGGTGAACCCCTCGGCCATGTCGCAACGCTCCTCTTGGGCCAAGCCTCTCCTCCCCTCGTCAACTACATAGCGAGAAATTAATTTTTAAGTGGATTTCGATCATCTTCCCATTTCTAAAAAACTATGCCACTAAAAAATGCGATTTCTTCACTAAAATTCCTATATTCATATGACAATCACGATTACGTACTTGATTCAATGATTTGAACATGTTGAAATTCATCGAAAACTGGTTGTTTACTGTATTTTTGCAATTTCACACAATATACAAAACGAACAAGCTTCAACTATTTTTAGTATGATCTAGACTCAAAAGCAAACATTTCATCAGTTGACATCATCGGAAAATTCGAATCAAATTGAGAGATAATGATTTTTAAAGTTGGAGCATATATAAAATTTTAACTCTGTTAACATGACAGAGTGATATTTGAACATGTACAAGCATCCAAATCTAATTTATCACCTTAAACATGCTTAGATCTTTCCCAAACTAATAGTTGAATCTAGTCTTCGGTCTGAATACTTGATAATCTTGCCTTGCTTTGGATTTTGAAAGAGCGGGATGTTCTTCTTCTTTTTTTCCTTTTTCTTACTTACAGTGTTTAAAAAAAATCTGAAACTTACACATCTACACATACCTATATATATGTTCAGGCAAAGGTGTAATGATGCATATGTACAAGATTTTTGGGGCTCAAGAAGGAATTTGGAATCTGTACAAGGATTTTTTGACTTTGATATGAAATTTTGGTGGCTTGATATGAAGTTTTAGGTGGCCGAATTGATATATAATTCAGCCCATGTTTTTCTTTGACCATGCATGTTTTCTTTTCCATTTGAATTGTAATTTTTTGTTATAAATTTTGACCAGGTATGTAAAATGCCATAATATATTGTATACACATACGCTATGGGTTCCATGTAGCTATATACTCCTATGATTAAATTTAAGAAGAGCATGATTTCTTTTTGAAATATGATTGCCAATTCTACTATATTTTGAGAACAATGTAAAGTAATATTTACTATAAATATTTTAAGTTTCCATATTCATATTCTTTTTATATTTAAAAATGTATAATTCAAAGAAATAAATTTTTTGCTAATGTATGAGAATAACATATTTGTTTAAAACATTTTTTTTCAAAAGATTCTCTTCTAAAATGATTTAATGATTTTATTTAATTTTTCTCATATTCATCATATATTTTTCTTATATATTTTCTTCTTTTCCACTTTTACTCATATGAATTTTGTTGTTATGAATATATATATATATATAAGAAATTCCAAATTAAATCTATTTCCTATTTTATAAATTTAAATCTGGAAAATTCAAAATATTATCTTGATTTAAAACTATATATTATTACAAATTGTCATTTAACTGGGGTTTTATTTTGATTAAAAGACTGTATTATTGAATATTAAAAATAAGTGTTCATAATTCAAGATGATAAAAATCCCCGGTCATTACAAAATATTTGGTTTCCGAACAAAAGTGAGTATCTTCAAGAGGGATATATATGCGATCACAATTTTTTTGAAACATCTACTCAAGTCATTGTTTTTTATATGAGGTAGGTGTTAATATTCTTTTAATGATGCATTGGTGTTGCTCATGTCATTGCTGAGACATCTGCTCAAGTCACAAATTTTTAATGTTGCATTTGGTGTTAATTATTCATGGCCTCGATTTTATCTGGATCCACTGATAACCCTTTCTCTAAAACTACATGGCTAAGAAAGTTCACTTCCTTCTTTCAGAAATGACACTTTGAGAACTTCGCCTTCGGCTGATGTTGCCTCAGCGTCTTAAGCACTACTCTAACATGAACTTCATGCTCTCTTTCATCCTTAGAGTACACCAAAATATCATCTATGAAAACAAATACGAATCTATCCAGGTGCTCTCGGAAAATCCGGTTCATGAAATCTACAAAGAAAGCTGGCGCATTAGTCAGTCGAACAACGTCACTAACCATTCGTACGATCTATATCTGGTTCTAAACGCCGTCAAAGGAATACTATCCTCTGCCACTCTAAGCTGATGGAAACCTGTTGCTAAATCCAACTGCGAAAATATCTTGGCTCCACTCAACTAATCGAACAAATCGTCAATCCTAGGCAACGAATATCGATTCTTTATCATTTTCTCATTCAACTTATAATAATCGATACATAACCTTAACGATCCGTCTGGCTTCTTAGCAAACACTGCGGCTACTCCCCAAGGTGAACTACTAGGTCTGATAAAAATTCTTGCCTTCAAAATCGACCAACTGCACCTTGAGCTCTCATTTCAATAGGTGTCATCCTGCTTGGCGGTCTACTCACTGGTTATGCTCCAAGCACCAAATCTTTCCGAAACTCAATGGCTCGTTTCAGTGGCAATACTACTACAACTTCAAAGACATCTATGAATTCTCTAACCACGAAAACTCGATTAAACTCGTCTTCTACCTCCACAACATCCAACAAATCATTCACCTTGCAACTATGGTTTTCTACTGTATATACAACCCGATCACTACTGTCAGGGTGTCTAAGCGATATTTTTCTATCATGGCAAAATATCCTAGCATCGTACTTAACCAATTCATACCCAAAATAATTCTGAACCGTACGAAATCAAACACATGCAAACTGCAAACAAAAGTACGACCTAACAAGTCAAACTCTAGGTGGTCACATATCATCTCAAGTGTTGCATACCTTCCTATCGGATTTGCAACCCTTAAGGAAGTAACTAGGTATGAGGGTTCTAGGTTAAGCTTATCTATCAAACAACGAGATATAAAAGAATGCGATGCACCAGTATCAAACAGAACACTAACTGCCATACCAAGAATCATAAGCGTACCTCCCAACACTGCTTTCCCTTTTTCCCCTGTTGTGGGCCTCGAGGTAGCTGGCTCCAATGCATATACTTTGCCCTTCCCATCCTTAGCAGGTTCCTTGCATTGGCACTTGTAATGACCCAATTGATCGCAGTTGAAGCATATGATATTCTTCTTCCCGGTCACCTTCTTTGCCTCTCCAGAACGACATTCATTCGCAAAATGCCCTTTCTTGTCGCACTTCAAACAGACAACTTCTGACTTTCCCTTCTTCACGGCTCCACCCTTCTGGGCTCCCTTCTTAGGGAAGAACTTCCTTTTTTGACTCTGCCCCACCTGGACCTCCTTCGCCTTATTCTTCTCCACAAAAGCAATCATTCCCTTGTGTCTTAGAGCCATCTCTACTACAACATCACAAGGATCCCTGATATGAGGTAGTGTAGCCCTGGCCAATTCAGGTTTCAACCCCATAGTGAACTTCTCGTTTCTCTTAATCACGACATCCACAGTGGCATAACCATACCATGCCAATTCCTCAAACCTTGTAGCATACTCTAACACAGTCATCTCTCCCTGCTCTAACTCGGCAAACTTTCTGAGCAAGATAGACTTCTCCATCACAGCCATGAATCTCTCCTCGAACCACCTCTTAAACTCGGCCCATGTCATCGTTTCTTCATCCACTCCAACCGTCACACTATTTCACCAGTATAAAGCTGCCCCTTGAAGCTGTCTCGAAGCGAGCCTTCTTTTATGCTCATCACTGAGCCCTAAATCTGCAAAAAAATCCTCTCACAATGCAGCTACCAGTTCTTTACTTCTATGGCATCTTCAGTCCCAATTAATGGTTTTCCTCCCAACCTAGCATAGTCCCTACTTAAAGCAGCATAATTGTTGACTACTGGAGCTTCCTGGACTCCTCCTTCAACTACTCCAGTAGCAACCCTCGCTTGCATCATATTCACGAAAACTGATACATTGCTCCCATGTCAACTTGCGGGACTTCAGCACCAATATTTCCAGCTCGTGCCTGACCTTGGTTCCTTATAGTATTGGGTCTGGCATTTCCCTCTGTAGTGGTGCTTCCTCCTCCAACATTAACTCTTCAAGGATCCATATCTGCATTCGAATCTTCGTAAGATATAGAAAAATAACCTAATAGAGATAGGAGACTAGAGATAAAGCACATACTTATACATAGCAAATACAAGTATGCTACTATAACATTATCCCTTACCCCAATCTTATCTCTAATCCCTTAGGATTATGTTTTCAAAAATCATTTTATTTTTATTTTTCATAAACCTATGCTCTGATACCAAGTTGTAACACCCCGTATCTGGAAGCCAAAAGCTAAGCGCTACAGATGTAGCAGTCATCTATAATATTAACTTCTGGTGACAAGATATGGTAATGCTAATGGTATCCATAATATCAGAGACACATGAATTTGAAACAAAATCATTTATTTCAAAAATAGCTTTTGATATTACATTTCACAAAACATGTTTCATATCCAATTGCATAGTCCCATATCGTTTCCCAGGTTTAAATCAATTATTATCATTACATAAATACGCCAAGAGCGACATATGACGATGCACCCTTGGTTGACCAGAGTGCTGTATAGTCAAACTGACAAAGTACAACATAATGGAACAAAATAAAATAGCAACCCCTAAATAGCTATTCTTCAGCCACCTGCTCGTCTCTGGATGCTTTATTCGCCAACCTACTAAATCCTGTAAACCCTCAACCCTCAGCTTACTCAAATCAATTTCGAGCACCCGAGAGTTTAAGGGGAAAACATAAACTTCGAGTCGGACATAAAGCTTGGTGTGAATAATATTATACATCTCGGTTATTTGATATTAAGTGAGACCACGCCGCTTAGCGGAACAGGTTTCCCTTCACTAATATCTCTTTAAAACATATCTTTTTGCAAATCATAATCCTGCAACCAAAATGGTCAATCAAACTGATTATATCAATAATAGCAATATCATATATGCTAAAAACAGGTATTTGCTGGACCAGCTGTCCAAAACAAATGTAGTTTTGTTTGGCTAACTACTAACCTTTCGCTGACTCGGGCCTATCAGACAAAATAATAAATATGATCTAACAATTGTTAGATAAGTCTTCAGGACGGTCTGTCCCTAACTTACTTCTCCAAGGGTCTCCTGATCCTAATGGTTTTGCAGGCTCACCAATAACCTTTTTCTTATCTGTACATATATTCATTTCGGTGTGTAACCATCATTTAAGTCTACCTATGACTAAGCCCTACACATTGGAATTTTGGACTAAATTAGCTAGGGGCTAATAGCTAATGAGTAGGGCGTAACCCTACACCAGTCCCATCTGGTCTTCTAATCTGAGTCATTTTCTTAAGGTTAACTACCCTTTAAAATTTTCCTTGAAAACCTTTTCAAAATGATTTAAACCTTTAAATCATACTTATACAAGGAACATACAGTCTTTTCTTTACTCTAAGATATTTGCCATGTTATATATACATTACCCAAAATAACGTTGATGTAATATAATGAGGATATCCTATCTCTCCAAAATAAGTTAAAACCCTTTTTAACTTAAAACACTTAGGCTATATTTCCAAGGTAGATCATTCGAAACCTTTGTTTAAAACCTTTAAACAACACATTCGAAACCATTGAAAGTACCCCTTTCGATATAAGTAATTTACTTTACTTTATAACCATAGGCCGAAAGGCCAAAACATACCTTCCGAAACCATTTACAAAAGCCCTTTCGAAAACATTCAATTCTTCTCTTTCGAAAGCCTTAAAACCTTAGACATCCTTTTCAAAACCTAAAACTTGCCTTTCGAAAGCAATTGGAAACCTTTCAATAAAAAATGCCTTTCGAAACCATTAGGGGAACTCCCCTTCGAAACCATAATTTATACCTTTCGAAAATACTGGGGAACCTCCCCTTCGAAACCATAATTTATACCTTTCAAAAGCATTAAAGTATACTACTTAAAACAACTCCTTTGAAAGCATTGGGTTCAAGTAAAAGCTTGTGGAACATAGTTTCAAAACCATTTAAGTTGAAACCCATGGGTTTATCTTTCAACAGAACTAAGGGTCATAACCCACAAGAGGCCACTTGGCTAGACCAGAATGAGTAGAAGGTTTCACTGCTTGGGCTGGAAGAGCTATTCGTCGCTGTAGGATTTGCACCGATACTCTACTTCGAGACGTTTGAGCGGAAATGTTACTCGTGCTGCATCTGCCTTTTCGATGTCTTGTTGGCGTAGAATCTCGATTAAGGAAACAGTCTGATTCGTTCGGAAGTGAAGGGTGTCTTGATTGAGCCGACTAATGATTATCTTGCCGAGATTTTAAAGGCCTCCACGAAGGATGCGGACTTGGATGATTTTGAAGTGACTGACTCAAAGATTTTGTAATAGATCATTTCGTAGGATGTCGATGTTTGGAAGATGGATAATCTACGTCTGACTGCTCGTCGGGTTGTGTGCATCATTCGGCACAACGTCATCCCTAAGATGGGAAGTTACGACCAGATTTATCCCATAGTGCGGAAGACCACCTATGCTAGTATTAGCAGCATTGCCGTCAATTGGACCCACACCCTTTTGATCCAATTTGTTGATCAAGGATTAGCACTCCACAGAGTCACTTTTTGTATTTTCACCTATCCACTCTCGTCTTTAGGTAATACAGATGAACTTCCGCGGAGAGGCAGTTTAGTAGAAGGTTCCTTCTGCCATCATTAGATCCTTCCTTAGGAAGATGGCAATTTCGAAGCCGTCAGCAACACCAGCAGTGCTAGTCGCACGATATTAGGTGTATAGCCGCCATGTTATGACCATTCAAGGGTCGCAGCAATGGATCGAGCTTCAGCCGCGGAGCAAGGCATCTCGTAGTCTGTAGGCATTATTTTAGGATTTAGGGTATTGTTTTCTTTTCTCTTCCAGCAATTGTTATTTTCTTTTGGATTGTTTGGGTTGTAACCGTTAGTTGTTTTTTGTAAAAGGCACGCACGATATTATGAGTTCCTATTTATTTACTATGTTATTATTTCTGGACATGCAAACCGCTCTTATATATGCATAGTGAAGAAGCGATATAAATATGGAAATCTCATAAAAGACACTTAACTAACAGTAAATGCAATATAAGACTGGAAGTTTAGAATAGTTGAAAATTTTTGGCGATGGACATGATAAAGTTGTTTTGATATCATGGGTCATTGCTCATGTTCCTTAAAAGCTAATTTTTTTGAATAATAGATGTGTTGACGTTTTTCTTTATGTAAAATGTCAAGTTTTATGGGTTGAGGTTAGTTGTAGATTTTAGAATTTGGTTAATGCGTTTAGCGCGTATAACCGACTTCCGACTACACTGAATTGTGGCTTAATTTATCAAAAGTTTTGAGATGGAAATTTTTTTGAAAAGTTTCCCCTTGATTTGAAAAGCTCCTCTTTTGAAAAAATGTTTTGTATTTTAGTTTTTTTTTGCTCTTAAATTATTTTTAGAATTTTTGGTCCAAAAATTTTATTCCAAGGGAAAATGTGCGTCTAAATATTTTGGGATTTTATTTTTCAAATGACTTAAAAATTTGAAAAGTAAGAAAGATTTTTGTGAAATATTTGATTTTGAAGGCCACATGTTAAGCATAAGGAAGACAAATAGAGTTAGAATTTGCGGATTTAGCGGTGCATTAGGATCAATGATGTGATAAATGCAAGCGGTAACAAGGGAAAAACTGTTTTAGCCATGGAATTTCTATTTTTATACCTTGTCGACGACATGCACGAATCCATTTTTAGACTCAATTCCGTTTAGACCTTGAAATAAGCCTCCTTATGTATTTTGTACGTGGAAAATTTGGAGTAAACCTAGGGCAGTGGGGAAAATTCCACTGTACTACGAAAATGAGAAATTTATAGAGTGGTAAGAATGTTAAATTCTCCACCTAAATTCTTTTTTCTGGCATAGGAGTAAAGTTTAGAAAGCGATTTTCCGATGTGTTAGATTATTGGATGAAAGGAAGTGGATGCAAAATTGGTTATTTCATACTTCAATTCGTAGAAGTATGTGGGTTTTGGTTGAAAAAATCTTTCAAAAAGCTGCATACATATAGAACTATTAGTATATATAGGTTGCTTGCATCATGTTTTCAAAAATATTTTCAAAAGAAATGCATTCATATAGGAGGATTCGATTTAGAATTATTCTGCATACATATTTTCTATGTGGTGATACAGTAATACACAACGCACTTGTGCACGTTAGTTGCAAAATTGGTTGTACATTCATAGGTTGTGTAGTTTAGGATAATTAGGAGCCAAAACCATGACTTAGTCATTGGTGAAATTTCGAGGACGAAATTCTTTTTAGGAGGGAAGAATGTAACACTCCATAATTTGACGTTAGTTAGTTAATTAATTTAGCTCCGAAAATGAAATTTGTGCAAACGACGGAATTTGACCACGAAACTTGCACCATAGCCTTCATGGCGAAATTCTGAACAATTTTTATATTTGGAGTTTTGCGATCGTAGTCCAAACGAAGAAATTACGGACGAAAAACGAATTCGGAACGGAAATAATTCAAGTAGGAAAATTAATGTTCTTATATTAATTGCCCGGGCCCACAGGACGATCCGTTATTGGGGCCGGTCAGCCCCCAGCGGTCGACTGGTGACCCATAGGCGGTCGACCAGTGGCGACCTGGCGGCTGCAATAAACATAGGCAGCAACGGCCCCGATTTAATATTTTAAATCGAACGACTGTGGTTGATTCTGACGCCTGTAAATTCAGGTCTAACCCTCTCTTCTCTTCTCATATTTTTTCGAAAAGCAGTAGCGAAGCTCTACCATTTTCTCTTCTCCACTATTTTCTAAATTATAAAATAAAATATTTTATTTGTATATATATAGATTGGAGAATATAGAAATCAAATAAGAGACGAAGAAGAGCGAATCTATGCTATGCGATAACGAGGTAATATATGTGTGTATATATATTTGTAACTACTTTCTCTTCCAATCTTAAATCTCCTCTCATATCTATAATTCTAATGTATGTATATACCTTTTTTATACAAATTTCTTGAATTAAAAAGGATTTGGAGATGAATTTAAAGTTCTACTTCAGATCTAGAGATTTGGATCGCTTTTAAAAGGCGAGTGAGAAATTTTATATATTATTTATGATTTTAAATCTATTCTGTCGGCATATGTTTGATTTTTCTGCCTAAATCAATTTTATTTGTGAATTATAAGCTTAAATTAGTGTAGAAAACTATTGCCTACATATTCTTGTTTTAGATCTAATTTGAAATATGTTTACACCTAAATCTGGAAATCAATCCCAAAGATTTTAGAATTTGAATGTTGTATATTTTTATTCCAGATCTGTACTTGGGTGTAAAATAATTTTTTTTATTGCCCAATTTTTGCTATGTTGTAGATTTTAAATTATTTAATTTGTGGGAAGAACATCTGTTTGATTTTATAAAAAAATTTACTTTTTCCACTTTTCATTCAAAAGGGTGGCGTTTGATTTAACAAGGAATACCCACAAACAAAAAGGGAAGAGATGTGCAAAGTACAGATTTATTCTTCGTAGTTTACACTGTTTATTCCAATAAAAAAAAATTGTCCATTTCTTGTAATGTCAAACGGAGTAAACCTTTCCCTTTTGTGTTAAACCAATTTATGGAATCATATTCAAAAATCTTCCTAAGGAATTTAATTCCACTAAATTAAATATGGAATGTATATTCTAGTTATATATTTATGATTAGAATATATTTGGTTAAGAATAGGTAGTTTTATTAGGTAGTTTATACATATTTATTGCACTAATAAAGAAGAAGAACGTTCATTCGTGCGTTATTTATGCATAACGTTCGTTAGTTATTATTATATTTAGAGAAGCGAATAGGTATAATTAGGAAATGTAGTAATTACTATTAATTGGCAATAAATTAGGAATTGCCAATAATTAATAGGAATAAAAAGTTGTAACCCCAATTAATGGGCAATTATTGAGAAATAATGATAGGATTAGATTAGGTGTTATAATTGGTTAGTATGAGAATTAAAGACTGTAACTCCAATTAATGGACAATTAATGAAAATGAATTTGGGAGACACAATTAATAGAGATAAATGGATTGACGAGACTGATAAAAATGAATAAATATAAAAGGTTACTAATTTGAAATTATTAATCATACATAAATGTCTTAGGAAATGCCCGTTACAATTCTATGGACAAATTGACATCTATGAGCATTAAAAGAGTATTTATGGATAGATAAGTATTTAAGATAAATCTTATTACCTTAAATAAAAAGGAAAATTAGTTAGTTAAGCTCAATGTCTACCTAAGATAATATAGGTAAAGAATTAGGATGGTTAATTGGATTTAGTAGGTTAGTGATGCGAGGTCAATAGAGTCATTCGACGGAAGACCGTCATTCACTTCAAGGCTACCAATAGTCAAGTGCACGTACTACCGATGTGAGATATCACTAATCCTAGGACCCATGACCGCGTGAGAGATTGGACCTGCTTTCTTAATTGAAAAGTATTAAATGATCCAACTTTGGAATTAGGAGCGGTAATGGATATCTCCATAGGGGTTCGCTTCTGGTTTGAGGTATTAAGTGACTGTAGGGTCCGCCTCTCTCTTAAAAGAAAGTATTAAGTAACCTAGTGAGATTCCAAATAAATAAGGATGCCTCTAAAAAGGTTTACTTCGGTGTTGAGGTATTAAGTAGCTATTGCAAGGCCCGCCTCTCTCCTAAAAGAAAGAATTAAGTAACCTAGTGAGATTCCAAATAAATCAGGATGCCTCTAAAAAGGTTTACTTCAGTGTTGAGGTATTAAGTGACTACTGCGGGATTCGCCTCTCTCCTAAAAGAAAGTATTAAGTAACCTAGTGAGATTCCAAATAAATAAGGATGCCCCTAAAAAGGTTTACTTCGGTGTTGAGGTATTAAGTGACTATTGCGGGGCCCTCCCTCTTATCGAAAGAAGTGACCTAATGAGATTCTGTATTTATAATCAAGAGTGATGATGGATATCTCGGGAAGCGTTCGCTTTGGGTTTGAGATACTAAGTGACCGGTCTATGGTTCGCATCTCTTCTATGAAAGAAGTATTAAGTATCCCAATGAGATTTCCAAGCAATGTCATCTAGACAGTACCGGTGAGGAGTCGGCTTTGGGGTTAGATATTAAATGGCAAATGCCTACCTATAAATGGGTGTTAAATGGTCGGAGGCCTGCCTAGTCCTTGTTAATGAGGCGTTAAGTGGCTTGGGTATAGTCTCTCACATTGCTAAGGCTTTAGTAACGATAGATGCGCTAGAAGTATGGCAATTATAAATTATAAGGCCATAGATAATGGTCAAAGGTCTCTGTAGCTAGGACCAATAGACCAATAATGACGACGCTAGAAGTCTATCATGAGAATATGTCTAAAATGGTGGGATCTACCTTGATTGAGGTCTTAAATGGAAGTGTCTGCCTATTTCTCTTTTAACAGTATTATGTGGTGATAGTAGAAGCCCGCTCATATTTAGGAGTATTAAGTGGCAAATGAGTATGGAAGTATTGGATGGTTGATAAGACTTCGTAAGTATTTTGTACCTTGGGAATGGGTAGGTAAGTAATCGTGTGTGCAATGCAAGGTTAGATTAGAATTGCTAACTTTAATAGACATAATAATGAAAAGTAAACCAATCGGTATAAATTTATATTATGGACAGTTTATACATTTTCCAGTCACCAGAACGTTGTTCTGACCCACTCTTTATTACAACCCATATGATAGATTTAAAGGAACGTGTCATTGGAGCAGGATGTGTTTAGTTGTGGAGAAGTCTCCTTTTCTCTCATACTCGATGCTAATGTGACAATTTGATGTCCGAGGAATGCCATTAATTCCAAGGTAGGAGTCATAATCAGTATTCTTATCCTATTATTGTTTCCGCTGTGAGTTTAGATTTCTATCATTCTTTGATAATGTTCATGCTTATTTGCAGGTACCAAATCTAACAATCTATGCTTTTATGGACTTGGGTTTCGATTTTTGTCGAAATTTAGTCCCATTAAGGTACAAGTTGTTACAATTATTTAGATGAAATAATATTAACTTTATGTACTACTCTTAAGTACATGACCTTATAGAAAGAAATTAACTCAACTTCACTCACAATTAATCGTACTTTGTCCAACAAAGCTCGATTACTCCTTATCAATACATCATTATGTACAACAAAGAGGAGTGACTTTTTATTCATACTAGGTACATATGGATCTCCTTTCAATATACTCACATATTCGATCAAATCGAACCATTTCTATTGCATGTTATATTATTTGCTTTCGTTTTATACTTTATGAATCTATCTTAGACATACTACATATGTATCAAATACACATGTCCATGTCAGTGATAACTCATCGGCAAATATGATGAAGTATGTGGAACCGTTTTGGTATTAATAGACTTACGATAACATACATCTATATGTATCAATCTGAATAGTTCATTAACTCTTATGATGCTCCCACTAAATGGCTGCATAGCCCTTAATTGTTTGAGATATAATTAACCAATATCATATGATTCATAATTATATAATAAAATTATTTCTCAAAACTGCGGCTTAGTATATAGTTCCAAAATAATTATAAATGATTTTTGATACTTCTACATTTTCTAGTGCATCACTTTTTTTTATAGAAACAAATACCATGTTATAGTTATGTTTCATTATGAATATTCATAATATTCATATTGAAATATAACTATGTCTATTTTTCAGTCGACGCCGAAAAATAGTCATTATTTCATAAATAATGATCGGTATATTTTACGAAAACTTTTTTCGTAATTTGATGCAATCAATAAGTGATACATGGCATGCTCCCACTATTTCTGCTATTACTATAATAGCATACTGTATTAGGTGGTCCATCATTCACTTAATATAGATTATTTATTTCATATAATGCAACTAGTTTACAATAGAGAGTTCTTTGATCAAATATCTTGAATTCAGAGAAATAAATCTCATAGAAAAAAATATGAAAATACATCTCGGAATAGAAATCATATTTCTTATTCCAATGTCAAGTATCGATTATTATTATTTCAATTCTCGTTTCCGATGTTTCTTTATGAAGCAGAAGTATTATTCACTCTCTTCATCCCAACTGTACCTTAAATTACATCTACTCTTATACATTAATTTTTCTTTCCAAATGGTCGAGTCATTCAAAAGAATTCACTAACTACAGCATCATAACAAACTCTTACAAAAGCGCACTCGATCATCCTTAATATTTAAAGACATCAAATAGGTTGCACTTTGCGTAAACTGATCAAACTAACATTTCATGGATTGAGTTCCCAGAACTATTTCGTAGTTTTGGTCAAGTGTTACATTTAACACAATACAATCTTTATTGTAATCAATCAAATTGAATACTCGATCTCAGAGTACTATTTATTGGCTTATTTCGAATGAACTAACTTCATCGAAGTATCGTACATTACGAACTATGACTGTTCCCCATGTAACACTTATATGTGATGGTATATGGATCAAATATCCATAGTGTTGTATTGCTTTGTAACAGCCCGCCTTTTCGACCATCGAATGTTGACACTAATACATCCATGGTATTCGTGTGCCGAACACCTAAGTGCCGGAAATACAGAAAGTTAGGGTAAATAAAAGAAAAGGAATAGAAAAAGAAAAGAAGAACATAGTATTAGAATCTCACAACGGAACGATAATATATAATATCAAAGGAACAGTACAAAAAGGTTACTCCGAATACAGAAATATCAGAGTTACTAAAACCTAAGTACTGTCATCAGCTTGGACAGTTATAACAACCTGTCCTCACACATGCTAATGTATTCAATAATGAAATGCAGCAGAAATAATACTATGGAAGGTAATCATTCAATTTCTCTCCATAAGCTCCAAAGCATCCGTAGCTAAATCTGGAAACATATACGGGGCCGACCCGAGCATTATAAGAAAATAACATCTGGATCGGTCTGGCAAACCAGCGTGAGAAACTTAAGAAATATGAGACAAGTAACAGTAACCATTGAGACCGTATGGGTTACCATAATATTTTTCCCCTAAAATGAAACCAACCATTCATTAAGTTTTATATGGTGATATGATAGATAATATCTAGAGTATAACATATAAATCATATCAATTAGTTGCTGTGTGAACACCATAGCAGTAATAGGTATACAATCGATACCGCTAAGGGACGTTCGCATAATGGATTTTCCATAGAGATCTCTTCAGATCAAACCGAATCCGAACTCCATGACAAGGATCAAGAACTACCTTTCGAGTAATGTATATCTCTAGATGGGATATACTCCAAGGTAAACATAACTTGACCACCCTCAGTGTGTGATTCGAGCCATATCAACTCCAGGCACCAACATATCGATAAGCATATCTAGACATGAAGTTGATATACCCTTGAGGTTTGCTAAACCTCCCTGGCCATGACGCTTATTTGTTTTCTGTCATTTTTCTGATGTTGAGGCTACGTTCAGCATCTCTCACATGAGTCTTCATCACTCGAAAAGAACACGAATCCCCTAATGGATTCCTCTACCTCGAACATATCACAAATCCCCAATTGAATTCCTCCATCTCAAATAGATCATGAGTCACTACATGTATTTGAACATCTTGAACGGATCTCAAACCTCCACATAGGTTCCCCGCATAAGTCCTTCGACGAATGTTAACGTTGTCCTCTCTCTTGGAGTACTCCTCAAGATAGACAATCCCACATGATAGCATTGTTCGAAATGTTAACGCTGACCTTTCCTTTGTACTTAACCTTAGGATTGACAGTTCAACTCCATAACATTCCACTTCCCAACCGCTTCCAGAATATAGATCGCGTATATGGTTTCGAAGTGGTTTCGGGTTCGAGTCTTCTCATATACGTGCACTCTTCCCACTTACCGGATTCTCCAAAACTAATCGACGAATTTCTGGTAAACTCAACTCCGGTTCTTTTGGAAATAAACAGACAATAAATGAGAGTGGAGATTACCTCCTAACCGTTTAAGCAGACGAATTTTCTTTTCATTTGTCCTAGAAGAGCAAGACGAGTTTATACGTACAGTATAGCGTCTCCGAAGATAATTGTACCATATAGCACTTATGTTTCTTCTATATATTCCCAAAGTTGTATTTAGACAATTTCGATAGTCGACTAATCGACTATCCGGTACAAGATAGATGTTTGTAAATGAAAACCAAGTCTGGTATATTTTTCATAAACAAATGAACATATAAAACACTATCAAGTCACACAAAGTACGATCAAGCTACATAAAGTTTGGTTAAGCTACTTAAGCAACTCCTGAACCCTTTTATTTAATTAATCCTTTTATTAATTAAATACTCCTTTATTAGTAAACTTCTTTTTGTGAGTCAGCGGAATAGGGATCTTATGACTAAATTAGCACTAGATGGTGGTGAATAGTGTTCAATAGATTATATGAATATTTTTCAAATTCTTTAAGATTTTATTGGAATGATGTAATTAACAATCACAGAAACAATCGCAGAATTAAAGTGCAGATAAAAGTAAATGTAGTAAAAGTAAAAAGGAAAGAAGACACCATGATTTTATACTGGTTTGGAGTTACCCTACATCCAATCCTGCACAATTCCTTATATGGATTTCAAGGCTATGAGACACACCCTCCGGAATCCCGACCTTCCGGTAGAGTCACTTGATTTCTGGGCTACAAGCATACCCACTAGATTTACGAGCTACTAAGCACACTCAATTGATTTCATGGGCTACAATCACACCCACAAGTATAGCAGTATGATTTGATATAGTTTTACAGACTTGGATCATCGGCCTTGATTACAATTGGTCCTATAACTCATAAATAGCACTTTGATCTTGGTTTAAATGAGAGAGATGAGAGAAATCAGAAAGTAGACGAAGGAGAATCAAACAAGTTTATTTGAATTTGATTCTGGTTGAATTTGAAAAAATTTGAGTAGAAATTAATTTAGAAATCAAGAGAGTGGAAAGAAGAGAGAAGAATAAGAAAGTAGATGTTTAAAATTCGTTTGGAAGTCTAGTATATATAGGGAAACAACGGTCATGTCCATTCGTGAAGAGATACGATGAAAAACACTTCCATTCAAATTTGAATTTTGAAAATTACAGCCACTATGTCGACATACATGGATAGAGTATGTCGACATACTCTTCACAAAATTGAAAAACAGTTTAAAAATATTATTTTGAAAATCCGTTGCTTTGTAAAATAATTTGATAATTTGTAGAATCATTTAAATATTATTTATACACATTTTAATCAAAATATAACTAAACAAAACTTTAAATATCATTTGGCTATAGATGCTCCTCCAAAGCCCCTATCTTTTCGGATCCCACTTACGAAACCTCATGTTTTGAAGTAGGTTCGAAGGTTCACTTTTCTCATGTGGATGCTTCTCCGCCTCCTGTTTCTGTTGAGGATGAGGTCGTTACTGTTGTTTCTTCTGGCAATTTTAAGGGTGTTGATATAGGTATTGTCTAGTCACCTATGATGTCATCTCCTCTAGTGCTATTAATATAATATCTTTGTAAATATAAAAGGTTAAGAAATTATTTTGAGAAATATTTTTGAATAGATGGTTGAAAAGATTATTTTGAAAACCAGGATGTTTGAAAAATATTTAGAACTTATTTGAAATAGAGAGAGAGGTCAAGAAAGTGCTATTAAGGTTTTGACAAAATTTCTACAACTCTATAACTTATCTGAAATATCTTGAAACCTTGAACTCTTCAATACTCATGAATCTTCATTCTTCAACTCTTGAAACTCTATATCAACATCTTGAATCTATTCTTGTTAGTGTACAGTCCTCTTAATCAACACCTGTCTAATATCCTGCACTATATACTATATATAACTTGATAAAACATTAGTATCTATATTTTATATAATGTCATATAGTTGTTATCATCAAAACTAATACCTAAGTACTAACAATCTCCCCCCTTTTGATGATGACAACTCTGTATATAAGATATAATATAACTCCCCCTTTATCTATGCCTAGATTTTATATATTTCTCCCCTTTTGTCATCAAGAAAAATAACCACCTAAAACTATAACTCTAACACTAACTCTAACTCCCCCCAAATAAAATATTATAGACCAATGACATATAATGATGATGAGAATGATTTATAAGAACAATAAGTGATATTTAAAATGAGATAATCATGATACGGAAATAATGATAAGAATGATATATAAGAAATTATAAGTGATAACACAAATCATTAATAGTAACCAAACCAATCTATATATTCATTCAATACCACACCATAATCCAATCACATCTTAAAATGTACATATAAGTAAGTAAAACAAATGTTAAATTAATTCAAATATACACACCACACAATAAAATTTAGAAAGACAAATACCGTCATAACATGATTTCCTAATGATTGGGTATTTGTGAATAGGACAATGAGGATAATGATGGTAAAAGTTCCACTTTTGTTCGATGAGATTTCCATCTCGTTTGAAACATAATTCTCCGACACATTGGACTTTGTCCTCTTTCTCCATGTGTTCTTCCTCTTCTTCCTCTTCCCGTCGTCATCGCTGCATTTAATGAGGTTATGAATGGCCAAATTTGCAGAATCATCTTCAATAACTATTGGATTCAAAGGATTATCCAATACATATTTTTGCAAATTGCAAAGAATTCTACTTTGTTTCTCTTGTTCTTTGAACATACGAAGTTGTACAACTTGTATTTCAGTCAACATCTCTGGAACATTCTTCATTTCTCCTTCCAATTTAATTACTTTGGCCATAGTAGTGTTCTGGAAGGGGCCTTGGGTAGGAGAAGGGAAGGAAAACGATGAATTCTCTTCTTTAGAATGTTTGGGATTAGAGGAGGCCATGGTTTGTTTATTTGAGAAGTTTAAAATAGAGATAATACAGAGAAATGAAGAAGAAGGTCGAAATTGGGTTATTATTTAACCACCAATTCGAATTTCAGAGGAAAAATTAAAAAACAAAAAATATCATTGCATGTCGACATAGGGGGATATGATATATCAACATATGTGTTATAATTTGATTATTTTGTTTTTCTTTCTATTTTATAATATTTACTTCATTATTTTTATATTTCCAATAGAGAACAAATTCCTAAATCTCTTCTTAACTTAGTAAAAGATGCTTGATTCATGGTTTGTTAATATATCATCTATTTGATTTTCAGTGTTTATAAGTTCAAGTGATATTATTTCTTTGCTTACATTATCTTTTAGAAAATGGTGTCTTATATCAATATGTTTAGTTCTAGCATGATGAGTTGGATTTTTAGATAGATTGATCGCACTTGTATTATCACAGTATGTTGGTGATTTAGTAAAATTTAAACTAAAATATTTTAACGTTTGTTGCATATAGATAACCTGTGAACAGGCTAGTGCTGCTGAAATATATTTTGAATCTGTCATAGATAGAGATATAAGGTTTTGCTTCTTACTAAACCAGAAAACCAGAAAGTGTCCCAAAAATGACAAGTTCCACTTGTACCTTTTCGGTCTGATTTGCAACCAGCATAGTCAGCATCACTATATGAAATTAATTCTGAGGAGTCTTCTTTTGGGTAAAAAAGTCCATAGTCTAACGTGTTGTTTACATATCTCAAAATTCATTTTACGGATTTTAAATGAGTTTCTTTAGGTCGAGACTGATATCTTGCATAGAGATAAACACTATGCATTATATCAGGTCTACTAGCAGTTATATAGAGTAGTGATCCAATCATTCCTTTATATAATTTTTGATATGCATCTTTTGAATTTTCTTATTTATTTAATTTTTCATTAGTTGCCATGGGAGTTGGTTTACCACTGGTATTTGACATACCAAATTTCTTAACTAAATCTTTAGCATATTTTTCTTGACTAATAAAAATTCTATTACTTAGTTGTTTTATTTGTAATCTTAGAAAATAATTTAATTCTCCCGTATGACTCATTTCAAATTCCATAGTCATTATTTCTGAGAATTCCTTATTTAGTTTATCGTTGGTAGATCCAAAAATGATATCATCAACATATATTTGTATTAACTGAATATCGTTTTTGTCTCTTTTAATAAAAAGAGTACTTTCTACTTTGCCTATTTCAAAATTTGATTATAATAGATAGTATTTAAGTCTGTCATACCAAGCTCTTGGAGCCTGTTTCAGACCATACAAAGCCTTCTTTAATTTGTAAACACGATTAGGTAGTTTTTCATCTTCAAAAAGTGGGGTTGTTCTACATATACATCTTCTTTAATAAAACCATTTAAAAATGCACTTTTAGCATCCATTTGATATAACTTAAAAATTATTATGATTAGCGAAAGTAGGTGAAATTCGTATAGCTTCTAATCTTGCTACGGGTGCAAAGGTTTCATCAAAATCTATTCCTTCTTCTTGACAATAATCTTGTGCAACTAATCGAGCTTTATTTCTCACAACCTCTCCTTGTTCATTCATTTTGTTTTTATGTACCCATTTAGTTCCTATTATGGATTTATCCTTTGGTCTTGGGACTAATTCCCATACATCATTTCTTGTAAATTGATTTAATTCCTCTTGCATAGTAAGAATCCATGAATCATTAGTTGATGCTTCCTTTGGATTTTTAGGTTTAATAGTTGAAATAAAAGCAATGTTACTCATTTTATTTAGTTGATTTCTAGTTTTAACAACATATTCAATATTTCCAAGTATATTTTCTATAGGATGATCTTTCAAGTAACTTGTTCTTTTATTTGGATGTGAATTTTCTGAATTATTATCACTTTTGCTTTTGGTAATCTCATTGTTATTAATTTCGTTTGGGTTATCAATGTTTTCTTTTTCATTAATTTTTGGATTATAAACTTTAAAATTTTCATCAAACAAGACATGTAATGTCTCTTCAATAGTATTAGTTCTAGTATTAAAAACTCTATATGTTTTACTTCTATCTGAATATCCAATAAAGATTCCTTTATCTGATTTAGTATCAAATTTATCCAAATTATCTTTGGTGTTTAAAATAAAACATTTGCTACCAAAAACTCTAAAGTATGATACTTTAGGCTTTTTACTATAGAATAATTCATATGGTGTTTTCTTAGTTAATGGACTTATTAAAATTCTATTTAATATATAACATGCAGTACCAAATGGTTCAGCCTAAATTTTTTTAGGTAAATTACTATCATTTAGCATAGTTCTAGCACACTCTTGAATCGTCCTATTTTTACATTCTACCACTCCATTTTTTTGTGGTGTTCTTGGAAATGAAAAATTATGAGTTATAAATTTCTTATTACAAAAATTCTCAAAATTTTCATTTTCGAATTCTCCACCGTGATCACTCCAAATAGTTTTAATTTTACTAGTCATTTGATTTTGAATTCATTTAGCAAAAATTTCAAACATTTCAAAAGCATCACATTTAAGTTTTAAGAAAATCGTCCAGGTAAACCTAGAATAATCATCCATGATTACAAATAAGTATCTACTATGATTTATAGATACATCTATAAGGGACCGAAAAGATCTAAGCGAAGAAGTTCAAGGGGCCGAGAGGTAGAAATCGTATCTTTTGATTTAAAAGAACTTTTTCTAAGTTTTCCTAATTGACATGCATCGCATAAATTATTAGCTTTAAAATTCATCTTGGGAAGACCTATAACTAGATCATTTTTAGCAATTTTAGATATTAGTTTGAAATTCAAATGACCAAATCTTTTATGCCAAATCCAAGGATCACTTGATTCAGCCAAAAGACATAAATTATCATTTAAGATTTTCATATTTGATATTTAGATGTTTCGTTTCCTAATACCTTCAAAGATAATGTATGACTCATTATCTTCAATGTGACATTTATCTTTCACGAATTTAATTTTGAAACCTTTATCACACAATTGATTAATACTCAGCAGAATATGCTTTAAATTCCTAACTAACAAAATATTAAAAATAGGAGTTTTAGAATTACCGACATTGCCGATGCCAATCACATATCCTTTAGAGTTGTCTCCAAAATTTACTGATCCACCATCTTTGTAAACTATATCTTTCAAAATCTCCGGATTTCCAGTCATGTGTCTTAAGCATCCACTATCCAATATCCATTTTACCTTTTTGATCTGTAGGGTCTGATCATCGGATATTTGTTCATTAAAGGCCACATAACACATCTGTTCCTACAATTCATACCTTTTCAAAACATAACGTGATTTTTTATAATGAATAGATGCAAATTTATGAAATAATATTATGATGATTTTGCAAATTATCTTTTCCAAAATAGTGTTTAAAAAAATTATCAAAAATTGCCATCGAAAGTTTTTCAAAAATCAGATTATGAATACTTTGAAAACCAATGCTCTGATACCAAATGTGAGTCAGTGGAATAGGGATCTTAAGGCAAAATTAACATTAGAGGAGGGATGTGAATAGTGTTTAATGGATTATATGAATATTTTTCAAATTCTTCAAGACTCTACTGGAATGATGTAATTAACCATCACAAAAACTATCACAAAATCAAAGTGCAGATAAAAATAAATGCGGTAAAGGTAAAAAAGGAAAGAACACACCAGGAGTTTATACTGGTTCAGAGTTACCCTACATCCAGTCTCGCACAACTCCTTGTACGGATTTCTTTTCAACTAGTAAATGCAAATATAATCTCGATTTCAAGGCTACGAGACACACCCTCCAGAATCCCAACCTCTGGGTAGAGTCGCTTGATTTCCGAGCAACAAGCACACCCATTAGATTTACGAGCTACTAAGCACACCCAATTGATTTTACGGGCTACAATCACACCCACAAGCATAGCAGTATGATTTGATGGAGTTTTATAGACTCGAATCTTCGATCTTGATTACAATTGATCCTATAACTCTTGAATTGCATTGTGATCTTGGTTTGAATGAAAGAGATGAGAGAAATGAGAAATTAGATGAAGGAGAATCAAACTAGGTGTGCTTGAATTTGATTCTGGTTGAATTTGAGAAGAATTTAAGTAGAAATTGATTTAGAAATCAAGAGAGTGGAAAGAGGAGAGAAGAATAAGAAAGTAGATGTCCAAAATTCATTTAGAAGTCTGGTATATACAGGGAAACAACGGTTATGTCCATTCGCGAAGAGATACGATGAAAAGACACTTCCATTCAAATCTGAATTTTGAAAATTACGACCACTTTGTCGACATATATAGATAGAATATGTCGACATGCTCTTCACAAAATTGAAAAACACTTTAAAAATATTATTTTGAAAATCTATTGCTTGGTAAAATAATTTGATACTTTGTAGAATCATTTAAATATTTTTATACACATTTTAATCAAAATATAACTTCATAAAACTTTAAATATCATTTGGCTATAGATGCTCCTTCAAAGCCCCTATCTGTTCGGATCCCACTTACAAAACCTCCTGTTTTGAAGTGGGTTGCAAAGGTTCACTCTTCTTATGTGGATGTTTCTCTGCTTCATGTTTCTGTTGAGGATGAGGTTATTACTATTGTTCCTTCTGGAAATTTTAAGGGTGTTGATATAGGTATTGTCCAGTCTCCCATAATGTCGTCTCCTCTAGTCACCTCTACATTTGTTGATTCCGCCGCTCTAGTTATTGATATTGCGACTACGGTCGATTCTATTTCTCCTCCGGTGCCATCCTGCCACTCCAATTTATTAGGACGTGTAGGAAAGGACTTGGATCCATGGGATATAGCCCTTTGGATGACACCTTTTTTAGATTTGTGTCAGATGACCACATGGACCTCAGATGTCTTTATTATTGTATTTCAGGTGATATGTTGGTTCTTCCTTCTGATGATCAACTAGCGAAAAGGAATGAGGTTATTTTAGCTGATGTCACTTGGGATAGTTCGTTCATTTTCTCTCCTGAGTCTATGGAGTTTATCCCTGGCCTGGCTGTGCAGTTTCGAGCCTTCGCTCGAATTATTGGGGATACCCCCATGGTGATAGCTCTGGTGTTTTTGGATGATCATGGTTGTTCTTCCTCTTTTGAGGAGGGTTATTTTTCTTGTCATTTATAATAATTCTGGCATTCTGCCACTCTCCTATGCTATAATTTCTTGTTTTTTTAGTAGTTAAGGTTCTTCTGCCTTACTCATGTACTTAAACTGTGTTTTATTACTTTGGTAATAAAAAGTGGACGGTCCATTATAAAATCGGCTGGCTTTGCCAAAAAAAACCTTATAAAATAATTTTGAAATATTTAATAAGAGTATTCAATATAATGTAAACAATATATATAAAATCAATATAGTTACGAATTATAAGTAAATATCTAATTCAAAATATAAATATAAAAAAATAAACATAAGGAAGATATAAACTAAAATACCAAAGAAAAATAACAAATTAAAAAATACTTAAAAACTTAAAATAATCTCTTTGTAAATATAAAAGGGTAAGAAATTATTTTGAGAAATATTTTTGAATAGATGTTTAAAAAGATTATTTTGAAAACCATGATATTTGAAAAATATTCAAAACTTATTTGAAATAGTGAGAGAGATAGAGATCAAGAAAGTGCTATCAGGATTTTAACAAAAATTCTACGACTCTATAACTTATCTAGAATATCTTGAAATCTTAAACTCTTCGATACTCATGAATCTTCATTTTTCAACTCTTGAAACTCTATATTAGCATCTTGAATTTATTCTTGATATTGTATAGTCTTTTAACCAACACATGTCTAATATCCTGCACTATATACTATATATAACTTAATAAAACATTAGTATTTATATTTTATATAATGTCATATAGTTGTTATCATCAAAACCAATACCTAAGGTACTAACACTTTTACCTAATAAACTTCTATCTTTTTTCAAAAGATTCCATACTTATAATTTCCTTCATAATATCCATTTTAAGGATCTAGTACTTTCGCAAATCCATTCAAAAGGTTTAAGGCTAATGTTACTTAAATATTGTCATTACAAACCAAAACTATTTTGCTTGTTCTTATATTTAAATCATTCTTTTAAAGATCTATTTACTTCCATAAGTACAACAAAAAAGGGTTAAAGATGAATACTATTAAAACATTGTCACAACAAAACCAAAACCATTCTACACTTGTACTAAGATCTAAGTTCATATTCGATCAAGTTTAGCATTTGACAAGTTAAGTAACAAGTTTTAAAAATGATTGCTTATAGAAATCACGATTCATATGCTTAACTTGTTTCCAACGTTCCAACTTAACTATTCCTCGTTCAAGAGTGAAGTCAGGTAAGTTAGAGCACTGGTTGCATCAAAGCCCTGCCTAGACACTTTATTCTTGAATTCCACAAATAGATAAGTCTACCTTGTCGGCTTTTAGTGATAAGTATAGTATTAATGATTTCAATAAACAATAAGAAATCAACACGAATAACACGTTTCCGACATTTTCCAACTTACTATTCCTCGGTCAGGAGAGACGTCCGGTAGGTTAGAGCTCTATTACTCCGTCCCTACTCGACATCAATCTTAACTCTCACTAATAGATAAGCCTTACTTCATCGGCTTTTAGTGTTAAGCACAGTTAATTACTTTTCAAACAAGTAATTAAATAATTTAACCATTAAGTAATTACTAACCCCTTTCTAAACCTTTGGTTTATAATTTAAAACTGGATACCTAATAAAATAATTTAAAGGTAAGATATTTGCAGAAGGTATTTATATAAGATATTTTCACAAGATAAGATATTTTCACAAGATATTTATATAAGATATTTATACTTCAAACTACTTATAATAGATTTAAAACATTCATTTAAAATATTACTTGAAAATAACAAGTTTGAAAAATCATTAAAAACTTGAAAACAATATGTTTTCTAGATATTTTAACAAAATATATCTTCTTTAAAAATTCATAATTAATTCTTAAAAACTAATAAGGATCACAAACCACTTTTAAAATACTCTAAACATAGTTAGTAACCACTTGTAAAAAGAATGAAACAAAATACTTAAATCTAAATATCTTTTCAAACCTTTTAATTCCAAAAAACTAGTCTTAACGGGGCAGTTTTGCACTAGTGATATTTTGGTCGTTTTCGAGATGTTACTTAACTTTTTACTATTCAAGAATTTAACAGCAAAAAACATATATATATATATATATAATTATAAATATGACGAGAAACCTCTAAGGATCTCCCTACAAAGTTCCATAACAATTGCCAAAAACAAGGCAATTCACAACTGCACTATAGTGACTATCGCTATATGTGCACTTTCAAATCCGAGTCCGATCTAAACCAAAGTCCATCTATAACCTATGTGTTTTGTTAAAAGTCTTTTGATAAGTCATACAAGTCCATTGAAGTCCATACTAAGTTCGTTCAATTCAATATACATGGATTACATATGTCACTTACTTTTAAGTGAATATTAGGCTCAGGTCCTTAATAAGTTTCAAAATACACAAAAACCCCAGTAAAAAAAAGTATGTAAATTAGGTCCCTAGAATTAAGTTACTAAGTAATTGCATATAGTTATGCAATTATTCACTGAATAATTACAGAGATTTATGCAATTATATCCAAAAGTTGCATAAATTTATGCAATTTTTTTGTGAATAATTGCGGAATTTTCCGCAAATTTTTGAAAAAGTTGTGGAAATTTCCGCAACTTTTGGTGAATAATTACGGAATTTTCCACAATTTTTTGAAAAAATTACGGAAATTTCCGCAATTTTTCAGTGAATAATTGTGGAAATGTCTGTAATTTTTTGATATAATTGCATAAATGTCTGCAATTATTCACTGAATAATTGCATAAGTGTATATCATTATTCGGTAACTTAATTCTAGGGACCTAATTTACAAACTTTTTTTTACTGGGGTTTTTGTGTATTTTGAAACTTATTAGGGACCTATGCCAAACTGTCCCTACTTTTAAAGTAGGAATTCCAAACCAATTTTTGAACATAAGTTAACAACAATTCAAACAATACACAATCAAACACAAACATATATGTGTTACATTTTCATTCAAAGTGAGTTGTTAACTCACCTTCACCCCAAACATAACAAAGATCCAAGAACCTAAGCCTAACCCCACTTGCAACCACCTCCTTCCTTCCTCCTTTCCTTTGCTTGCACTTGCTCATTTGCCTCCTTCCTTCTTACAATGCACACAACCAAAGCTTCCCATGGGAGTTTGGCTTCACTTCATGTTTTGGCTTGGTGGAAGAGTTTCTAATACTTCACTAAGCCTTGTGGAAAAGTTTGAAGTGGTTTGGGTTTGATTTGCAACCATTTCTTTTTAGAACATAAGAGAGGAAGAAGAAGAGAAGCCATTGATTTATAACTCAAGCTTTGTAATCTTTGTGTTTATTTCCTAAGGGTGTGCCCTCTCTTATATAGCCTTAGGAATGTGATGAGAAAAGACCAAAAACCCCTCAAAACCCTAACATCATTAATTACGCACATCATGTCTACTTTATGTCACATAAGCTTAAGGGTTAAGGATTTCCTTATTTGCTTTGTTTCCTTTTTTGCTCATTTTTAAAATACCTTATCCCCTCTTACATCATGCATGACATCATTCCATTTAGTTAAACATAAACATGAAAATAGTTTTAGTTGCTAATTATCTCCTTAATGATCAATTAGACACGCAAAAAAAGTTTGAACAACTTTTGTTGAGAGAAAAAACTGTTTATCGATAAAACGATTTTCGGTCACATTATCCATTTTTTTCAAAGAATATATTTTTGTAAACATTTCCCCAAAACAAGTTTACTATCATTAGTTATGTTTTAAAAGGGGGTTAAAAGCTTATTTAATCATTTTAATAACATTTAATTTAAGATTCAAATATTTAAATAATCCAGATATTTAAATACGAAGTGTCCGAAATTCCGGATCGTTGCATACTTTTAGAGTTCGAAACTCGTATAATGCAATATAAGGTCCCGACCAAATAAATGTGTAAACGACCAAATTACGAACGTATTTAGTAGTTGTAAAATGATGTGGTTGCATGGCTATTGAAACGTTAACATGCAATAAGCATCTATTATAGTAAGTATATTTTATATTTCTATTTGTCAATTTTCAATTCAGTTTAACTGTATAACTTAACTGATAAACGTTTTATCGATAATTTTATATGCATAAATTTATCATTGTAAATTACTATAATATTATATAGCATGTGTTCTTACAATATTAGAAAGGTTAAATGTTATCATTTCATTTTTCTAATAAGGCTTTCTACTAGTCTTTTAAGTTTCACCAAACCCTAAGCAAAACATAGGAAGTCTTTCGACTTCACTAGTGGGCGTTAGGACTCATATGTCTTGGGATTCTGACCATGAGGAAGGCTCAACAAATCATACTCCCATATACGATGGGTAACTCCTTTCCGGTTGTATCACACAACTCCTAACCCATTGTTCTTGTCCTACTCCTATCTTTACCTTGAGAAAAGCTCAACATGTAAAGTGGGACTATTCACTCGGACCTATCATTTCATAACAGCTTAAGTATAATGCACATAACTTGAGGAAAACTCAACAAATATGTGTAGTTATCTTACCTCGTCTATTCAATATATTAATAATACCACACATAACATACCTAATGTAGCGACCCGCAGTTCCGTACCCCTTGAATCGACACTATTTTCCAACATATCGACTCAAAGTGAACGGAAATACGAACCATTAGGGTTAAAGAAGAAAGAGGTAGAAGAAGAAAATAGAAAATCAACATCAGAATCTCACAATCGCAGCGGAACAATATATAATAGATAACAACTGATCTTTACACAAAGAACTATATCTGTTTTATACATCTCATCATTAGAGTACATCACAATCAATAATACAATACTGGACAGTTATGACAACTTGTCCTCACAAATCTGACTATACAACTTATGATACACAGCGGAATACATCAAATACGTGTGATACGTCTCGCCATCCAGCTCGTCTCCTAAGCTCCACAGCATCCTATCCTGTATTTGTAATACTCGGTCTGACCCGAGCATTATAATAAAATAACACCCGAGTCAGTCTGGAAAACCAACTTGAGAAAACACACTCAATTGGATTATTAAAGTTTTCCAAAACCCTTTGAAATCAAAAGCATCTCGTAAGACCACGCCATAAATAAACATGTCGGGTTTTTACCTTACGATAGCCAAAACACTTTCTTATCAAAATCCTCTGATATTATAGTAGTGTCTATATACAAATACTTATTCAAATAGCTGAAATTGTTACATGATTAAATTCCAGCATACTAGCCACAAAGTGGGTTATACAAACAAAATTCGTAAAAGGCGCGTAGGGAAAATGGATTTCCAACTAATGACTAGGCACTGGGGTACCACCTGTCATAGTACCTGGTCTAGATCAGCGTACCGAGGACCACGCCCGATCCCCTGCAACACAAGGCCGGAACCATCCCTTACTGGAAAATTTCGAATAAGATCACCCCGCGGTTGGGATCAATAACCGCCCACTAAGCCGAAATGAAAGGGACATCTAGACAGGGATGACCTCACCCGAATGGGTGCTACCCACTTAGCCTTGCTGCATAACCCTTGATTTTCAGTCATTCCCGGTTGATGAGGCTCAAGGCTAAGCGTTACCTTTTAGAACGTATCACTTAGAATGCTCATCGTCCACCTGACGATGTTCTGAAAGCATTCACCCATACAAGTCCGTTCATGGTTCGAACGGAACCGAAGGCATTACTCCTACTACATCCATTTTGGAATCACCCTCAGGATTAGTAGCGACTAGCCCTTGCACTTCACTGCTCCATCTTCGATTCCAAACTCTTGTTTCCACACGAAACGCTCAAACCGAATCGAAGTGGTTTTCGAGAAATTAATCCCGATCCCGGTCTCTTCGAAACGATCAGCGCATTGGCCAATATTGATAGTCGGTTATTTAACTATCAAATAACATCCACAAACAACCATCAAACAAAAATAATTTTCCAAATTATTTATTGACCTCAAAATATCTTCTCAAGATATATTTCCACTTTCAAACCTTTTTGAAAACAGTTTTCAAACCACACTCTTCTCATGGAATAAATTCCCAAATACTTATTTCCATTGAAAACACCAAGTACAATTACTTTAGATTTTTAAAATAATTTAAAAACACTTTATTATAAAATACACTTTAAAACATTTAAATTAAAACTACTTTAATACTTTATTTAAAAATATATGCTTTAAGAATATTTAAAATAAACTACTTTATAAAATGTAAAACTACATTTTTATCCTTTTAAAACACAATACCAAGTTACCTTTAAATAATTACTACTAAATTAAATTTGAGAAATACTTACTTTTAAACTTTAAACATTTAAAAATAATAAATTTTCTAAAACATACTTTAAAAACAACTTTAAAACTTTTAACTTATACTTAAAAATTTTCTTTGAAAACGTACTTAGCTGTCCAGGGAAATACGCTTCTCTTTCACATCTTTTAAAAATAAATCACTATTTATTTTTAAACAAATTACCCATTTCTTTAATAAATTCCCACCGTGAATTTATTCTTCCAAATATCCACTGATATATTACTTCACTTTTATAACCCAGTTTATTAATTTCTTAGCCCCATCTTCCTTTAAAATTTCAATTTTCAAACGCTTAAATCAATTTTTAAATTGATTTCAAATTTACTTCACTTTGAAATAAATTCCTTTACTTACTCCATTTATCTCAAAATCCATTAACTTCAGCTTTTCTTTCTTTATTATGATTTAAAATCTTTTAAACTGAAAATATCAATCTCAGGTTTTTCAAAATCCTTCTTTATCCATTTAAATAAATTCAAACCTTGAATTTTTAAAATAAATTCTTTTATTCCCTTAAATAATATCACTTAGGTTTAAAAATTCAATATTTCCCCTTTTATTCAAAATCTCCTTTCCCATACTCGGAATTTATTTAACAGAATTTAAAAATCACTTTTATCCTTTCCCAATTCATTCTTTAATTTATTTAAATTCTCTATAATTATTTACTTAAAAATTTACTATTTTCTTTCTTTCCAAAAAATCCAATCAATATATTTTGGTAACACAGTATACCCAAATATATTCAATCAAACCATAGCATCCATCATCTCCAATTATCAATATAATTCATCACAGAATATCAAATAATCATATCACGGAATTATTAGAACAATCTAAATAATTTTGAGGAATCCAGTTGGATCCCTCCAACCCGTTTCCCTGCATCCACAGATGTTAGCACAATACCAATTCCACTTCAAGGTGGAATATCGTGGTATATGGGTTTAAATAATATCATTCGCTATTATGCGGCGCATAGAGTTTCATCCGCTATATAATGCGGGAAATCAATCACTCCAATATATATATATATATATATATATTACAATATATAATATACCATATCCAATCGATTCAATCATTCAACCAAATATTTTAAATTTAACTATTTAAATTTAAATAATATCCAGATGAGTGAGATTAACTCACCTTTGCTTTTTATTTGCAATCCACTTCATTATTGCTTTGGTTTTCTGATTTTTGACCATGAATAAACAATTTATATGATTTATTAATATTCGAATTAACCACACTATTTATTACCATTTAACAAATTTAATATACTACTAATTTAATTAAATTTTAAACTAGTAATTTCCCTTTAAAAATCTTTTATTAACTATAATAAATCAGATAAGTTAATTTAACTAATTAATCACCAAATCCATTATTTAAAATAAACTAGTAAATTAAAAATGTGTATAATTATTCCCCTTGAAACTACATATACTAAAAATAACTATATACATTTAAAAATCTAACTTTTATATAAACTTTATAACAATTTTTAAATTCCTACTTCTTTCAAAACTTTTCAATATAAACTAATTTTTGTGTTCATAAATACATATATTTATTAAATTTTAAATGAAAATAGAATCTCTTTCCAACGTATATATCTTACTGTCTATACATATATACATGCATAGCTGATACAACACACACTTTTTTTTTATATAAACACACAGAATTAAAACCGAAATAGGAATTACCTTACTACCCTCTCTACCGAACCCTAGCTTTGACCAGCCGCCACTCGAAGCCCTGAGTAGCTACCTCAAATTGAGCATGGAAGCTCCTCCTCCCTCATCAAACTCAATATTGGTCTCGATCGCCATTGCTACCCAATCGAACTTGTCGACATACGATGCCCTAGATCGAGCCCCGTAGAATCGATCGACGCAAAATCGATTTTGATTCCGTTAATCTCCACTTTTGCTTGAACGATTTGGGAACGCAGAGATCGGCTTCGACTCCTATATGTTTTGGTAGGAACGAATAAGACTTCGCTCGGTAATTTCTTTTCAAATTCTATTTTGAACTCTTGTTCCGCCCTTTGATCCCCTTTGAGAAATTTGAACTGATCGTTTCTTCCTTATTATTATTTTTTATAGCTTGGAAATTTACTTTGAATCGGCCAATTTTTATAAAACCCCATTTGATTTTTGAACTTAGCAAATTGAAGAGCAACGAAAGAATTCGTTTAAGAAGAAAGGGGAATTACAAGCATTCACCCCTTTTTCTTTTTAGTTTTCGAAATTAAATGAAGCTCGGTTGTTCTATAAAAAAATTGAGGAGGGGACAAGAAGAGATAGTTGCGTGAGGAAGATGTCTTGCTATAGTAACACGAAGTGAATAGAAATACAACTGATGTGAAGGAATTTCAACTGATGTTTGACCAGGTTATAAATATATATATTAATTCAAATTCAAATCCAAATTGACTCGATAACCGTAACTCAAAATCTTGACCTCCTATCGAGACGTGCCGCCCGGCGTCCATAATGTTATACCCCTATTACGAATGCAATGGAAAAGGTTTCGAGTCCTAATTCGATCGTATGGAGAAGATAGCTTTTTGGACTCAGTTATAATATTGAATTCGATATAAATTTCAACACGTTTATATATCGTATGCTCACACAACAACTCCAATCACTACGAAAATTGAAATCCGATAATACTACAATATCACGGAGCCAATAGAACTGGTTTCGTCGAAATCCGAGACTGTGCCTCGGAAGGCTATTTTTAAATATCGATTTAAACGATATATTTTTAAAACTGAACAAACCATTTTCAAATTCAATTTTAAAAGTTCTATCACCTTCAGTATTATTAATATGAATTTTCCAAGCCTTCAAACTATTATTAGCAGGCTTAAAACTCCAGATTCAACATTTTACCCAACTCCCAATCATTTAATTTAATAATTAAATTATCCAATAAATAGTGATATTTGAAATTCAAGTTAAAAATTAACTTTTAAATATTTAAAATCGATTTAAATATTCTGATTTCAAATATCCAAAATTCCGGGTCGTCACATTCCTCCCTCCTTAAAAGAATTTTGTCCCCGAAATTACTAGTTAGGAAGAATGATTCAATCCCCATTAACTATTTTCTCAAATCCAAATAGTTTCAAACAACTTTCCAAAATAATCTTTTATTAAGACACACTAACCCTCTTTCTACCTTTCCAACTTATCCATAACTCCCAAATAATATTACTTAATAATTCAAATTTTAATTTCAAAACCAAATTTTGAATTATCAAAATTTTTCTAACGCCTTAAATTTTCGAAAATTTTTGCTAGCGTCTCCTTTGCGCGGCTAGCTCGGTACATCTACAAAATTGCCTCTATGGGCCCCTAGATTTCCAAAAGAAAACAAAAGCCAAGTGGCTAGACAAGAAAATCATCAAATTTTATACAGAAATTCAAACACATACCTTTGCCAAGCAAATTTCAATTTATGTTCTGAAATCAAAAATCATAATTTCCATTTCGCTTTTTAAACACTTGTGTCCTACTTAGCAATAATATCCAATAATAGAATCCAAGATCATTTTATACACTACCTTTCAAAATTTTCAATATCTACTTTACTTAAGCCCGTACGATGCACATATATCATCCGTACGCAAAACCAAATCCGATCGCTCACTCGATCACACAATTTCACTTCCGAACTAGTATCGTCCACCCGACATCCTAGTGCGGACTCAGATCTGGTTTCTTGATCAGAAACCGTCATTCTCCTTGCATTGCCACAAACTATGATAGAGAATATCCAGAATCAATCAAAATCCATATACAGGGTTCGCCATCGAAAATCGAGTGAAAAATCCTAACTCGGATCGGTATAACTACCTCGAAATTCTTTGCTCGAATCCAGATCAAATCGCTATGCGAATAAAATAATATACGTACATCCTACGTATTAATTTCAATTGATTATTAGCTATATCAATTCTCTTATATTCACAATCATTTGATTTCTACTTACTTATCCACAATTATCCCATTTCACAACTTCCAGTTTTAATCTTCATTCTATTATTCACTTAGTATATTTCTCCATTCCAAAATTACTTAGTATATTCCCAATACCAATTTACTTAAGAATTTCATCCTTCATTTCTTAAGTTCAATATAAATATTTCTTATATTTATTTTTACTACTTCACTACTGAAGTTTATATTCAAATTGAATTCCAATTCCATATAAATTTCAATTTGCTTCAATTTATTAATTATTTTCAAATCTAAATACTTCCTCCTGATTTTCATTCAGATTTTCATTTTCAATTTTGCTTGAATTCAATTTATCTTCAAACTCTGAATATTGAATTTTTGTTCACCTTATCTCAACCCATATTTAATTAACCATTTCCTTTTATTAGTTTCACTTACTAATTTATTTAAAATCTCAAATAAAAGTTTATTTGCAAACTTTTTCTTCCTTCAGTTTCTTCGAACAATTTCTTCGATTTCACCTTACTTACACACTTTAAATTAATTACCATCCCAATATTCAATTAAATTCATTTTCTCACCAATTTAAATCATTTGTCGTTAGTGAAAATTTTAAAATTTTTCTAACTCCCAAAATTTTCGGAAAATTTTGGCAGAGTCTCCCTTGTACGGAGGAAATTTTGCAATTTGACAAAAGATATAAATATATATACATCGACCCACACGGTCGGAAAACAGAAAAACAAACAACGGTTCATATTTCCTATCTTTTTATTGCATAGGCATACCTTTATTTAGCATTTTTAAGCAAGCGGCTTATTATTTTAGCAATTAGCGCAACCAAATCCAGCCACACGGCTTCCCTATACATGTACTTACTCAATTCAAATATGTAAGTGCCATATATAGAAAATTTATTCACATTTCACTCATTTTCAATATCTAACACATGGATTTCATAAGCCATACATACCAAACAGCACTTATAAGTAATTAATAAGGTTTCAATCACCAATTCAATTGCTTCACTCGCTTTTCTTACCCTTGCATTCAATTTAAGTGATGTACAACTCACTTACTTACCTCCAATTCATTTATAATTCCAAACAACTCATATTCATGTCAATTGATTCAAAAAACAATTTTGTTTACTTCTATCAATTCATAGAATTTTATTCAATTCCATTTTATTCTACTAATTTAATTCAATTAGTATACTCATTCAATCCATTATAAATTCTAATTTGCATTCACAATTTATTTTTGAATTCATTTTATTAATAACAAGGCCATTCAATTTATTTCTACTCACTTGGATATTATTTGCAATTCAAACCATTTCTGTTTTAATCCAACTTCATTTCATTTCACCATATTTCAATCATATTCAATTCACTTAACACTTCCAAGTTGAATTTTATTTATAACTCAAGTTTAACTTCATTAACTTTTTTACAAGTTAATTTCATCCCAGGAAATTTTCAAACTTTATAAATTTCCAAACCTGTTTATAATCCATAAACATTTTTAGTTAAACCTCCAGAGTTTAAACCATTACTTAGATACTCAAGAACATTTTAAACCAATTCCAGAGTCTTTAATAATCACTTAAGCATTTCAAAAATTATTTGAAATCAATTATATCCTAAATTCTTTGGTAAATTCAATTATCCCTTTGAATTTCAAAACCAAACCCAGTTTGCAAACAATTCCAATTTAAAACAATTTGGTAGCAATTCCTCTCCTAGAAACTCGAAAATGAACATCGATGATGCTGCAGTCATCACCGAAGTTATTTTCCAGCGATCGAAAGAGAGTTAAATGCTTTTATCTCTTTTAAACCCCTCCAAATATTTTTAAATTCCAAACCTCACCATATTTCAAATTCTATTTAAAAAATATTTTCTCAAATACTATCACCTTTATTTCTCCAGAATTTTTGAAAACCATTTTCAAATCCAAAGGAATTAAATTTTCTCAAAATTTCAAATCCCAAATCCCTTCAATTCACATTCAACTATCACTCTGGAATTTTTATTTCATTTCCAATTATAAATCACATTTATAATTCACATTTATAAACTCATTTGTATATGAATTTATTTCTTAACTTTTAGTTATGATTTCAATTTCTCATTCAGATTTTACTCAACTATGATAATAATTTGATATTATCATTCCTAACAATCAAGCAATCACATATATAACTGTAATAATTTACGAAAAGTTATTCCTTTGTACAAAATAATTTGGGTAAAATTATTTCATTTACCCTATTTTAAAACAATGCTGTGTCGAATTGTTCTATTCAAGTGTTTAGAAACCCCTTCGATACAGTTGTCCACACTGTGCCGACGAAGGTTCATATGCAACTCAATAAATCAATCAACATAATATAAAACCATTTTATTCACTAACAAATACGCGCTCATATCTATTATTACACTCCAACTCATTCTAGAGTACTGCTGACTCTATCTCTAATGAGTAATCCCCACCAGAGCTAAGGTTCTCGCTTAACCTTTCAGCTCTGATACCAAATGTAGCGACCCGCAGTTCCGTACCCCTTAAATCGACACTATTTTCCAACATATCGACTCAAAGTGAACGGAAATACGAACCATTAGGGTTAAAGAAGAAAGAGGTAGAAGAAGAAAATAGAAAATCAACATCAGAATCTCACAATCGCAGCGGAACAATATATAATAGATAATAACTGATCTTTACACAAAGAACTATATCTGTTTTATACATCTCATCATCAGAGTACATCACAATCAATAATACAATACTGGACAGTTATGACAACTTGTCCTCACAAATCTGACTATACAACTTATGATACACAGCGGAATACATCAAATACGTGTGATACGTCTCGCCATCCAGCTCGTCTCCTGAGCTCCACAGCATTCTATCCTGTATCTGTAATACTCGGTCTGACCCGAGCATTATAATAAAATAACACCCGAGTCAGTATGGAAAACCAGCGTGAGAAAACACACTCAATTGGATTATTAAAGTTTTCCAAAACCCTTTGAAATCAAAAGCATCTTGTAAGACCACGCCACAAATAAACATGTCGGGTTTTTACCTTACGATAGCCAAAACACTTTCTTATCAAAATCCTCTGATATTATAGTAGTGTCTATATACAAATACTTATTCAAATAGCTGAAATTGTTACACGATTAAATTCCAGCATAGTAGCCACAAAGTGGGTTATACAAAAAAAATTCGTAAAAGGCGCGTAGGGAAAATGGATTTCCAACTAATGACTAGGCACTGGGGTACCACCTGTCACAGTACCTGGTCTAGATCAGCGTACCGAGGACCACGCCCGATCCCTGCAACACAAGGTCGGAACCATCCCTTACTGGATAATTCCTAATAAGATCACCCGTGGTTGGGATCAGCAACCGCCCACTAAGCCGAAATAAAAGGGACATCTAGACAGGGATGACCTCACCCTAATGGGTGTTACCCACTTAGCCTTGCTGCATAACCCCTGACTTTCAGTCATTCCCGGTTGATGAGGCTCGAGGCTAAGCATTACCTTTTAGAACGTATCACTTAGAATGCTCATCGTCCACCTGACGATGTTCTGAAAGCATTCACCCATACAAGTCCGTTCCTGGTTCGAACGGAACCGAAGGCACTACTCCTACTACATCCATTTTGGAATCACCCTGAGGATTAGTAGCGACTAGCCCTTGCACTTCACTGCTCCATCTTCGATTCCAAACTCTTGTTTCCACACGAAACGCTCAAACCGAATCGAAGTGGTTTTCGAGAAATTAATCCCGATCCCGGTCTCTTCGAAACGATCAGCGCATTGGCCAATATTGATAGTCGGTTATTTAACTATCAAATAACATCCACAAACAACCATCAAACATAAATAATTTTCCAAATTATTTATTGACCTCAAAATATCTTCTCAAGATATATTTCCACTTTCAAACCTTTTTGAAAACAGTTTTCAAACCACACTCTTCTCATGGAATAAATTCCCAAATACTTATTTCCATTGAAAACACCAAGTACAATTACTTTATATTTTTAAAATAATTTAAAAACACTTTATTATAAAATACACTTTAAAACATTTAAATTAAAACTACTTTAATACTTTATTTAAAAATATATGCTTTAAGAATATTTAAAATAAACTACTTTATAAAATGTAAAACTACATTTTTATCCTTTTAAAACACAATACCAAGTTACCTTTAAATAATTACTACTAAATTAAATTTGCGAAATACTTACTTTTAAACTTTAAACATTTAAAAATAATAAATTTTCTAAAACATACTTTAAAAACAACTTTAAAACTTTTAACTTATACTTAAAAATTTTCTTTGAAAACGTACTTGGCTGTCCAGGGATGTGACACCCCACTTCGAGATCCACATTAGCAAAGAGTATTACTAAGTAACACCGTCTACTAATACGGAGAATAGAGCTGGATAGGACCGACCATCTATAACCTTGTCTTAATTATCCATTGAATACGCCGACAATTGCCACTTCTTACCTAAATGGATCGACATATCCAATAAATACTTAATACAAAGCCATAGGTGGCTGAAGGATCTATTAGAATAAAATATAACAACTCAAATGTAATACACATCACAGAACAGAAGATCATCACATGCATTTACACATATACAGATACATTACAGAGTTTACAAAATGATACATGTCAAGTGGTAAAGCAAACCACAATATACAGACGAGTCAATAGAGTATATATCAGAGTTACAGACAAAAAGGACTACACAAAAAGCTATGACAAAAAGGAGCTAGCGGAATAGTCCACGCGGAAGCAAAAGAGGCTAAGTCCAAAGCACCTAACCTAAAACATCTCGGTCTGACCCGAGTATAAAATACACGGGTCAGTCTAGCTAAACAAATCAGTTAGATAAACCAGATGATAATGAACATATAAGATCATAAAGTACCACAATTATCTCCAAAGGAGATAACCAAATCATCTAACATAAGATGAATCATAACAAGCCTCATATCATAGGCAACTCAATAAACAAAGGATATCATATCCCAAAACAAGCCAAAAGGCAAATGACAAATACCAATAAAGGTAACACAAGTTTCCACGAGGTAATCGCTATATATCGTGTGGTTCAAAGAACCTATACCGAAGACGATACACTAGGGAAATATAATTGTCAAAGAAACAAAAGATGCTCGAGCTCAGTACAAGGATCCATACGCTCGAAGGCAACGCCAAAAGGCAACAAACCGTAGTGGCGGTACTGGACACCACTGTCCGGCGGAATGTGTCACAACTCTCAGAAAGGAACCCGGAAAATGTTAACGTGAGTCCCATACCCCACGTTCGCACTAAATGGTTTACTCACCGTTAGCCAATTTCACACTCAAAGCAGTACAAAGTTCACCTCATCTCATCGGTAAACCAGACCCGAAGGTCAAAACTGTCAAACGAATAGATTAGGAATTAACTGAAAAGATGAACGCACGTGTTCATAGCATGTGTTTTATCTAATCATTTAATTCTCCTCCCTCTTCGCTCGGAATGCAAAATTGTGTGTGTGTTTTAAAAAGAAATTCTAAATTGGAGAAACGAGCTTTTAATATAATTTGAAAAGATCATTTGATAAGAACCCGTGCACGAAATCAAAAAGGAATCATCAAAGTCAAAATGCGATAACAACTGATTGGATCGACATGAATCGATCGAAATTGGAAAACCAAAGCAAAACGGCAAATAGGCTGAGACAAGCAGGTCAATCGATAGAACCAAGGGGTCAGTCGATTGGACCAGTGCCTGGAAACTTTTTGTTTCCAGGCCAGTCGATTGACCCAGGGTGTCAGTCGACTGACACAGGGCAAGGAATATCTGTCCCCCCAGGTCAGTCGACTGAACCCAGAGGTCAGTCGACTGATACAGGGGCAGAACGTTTTCTGCCCCCCTGGTTCAGTCGACTGAACCTGCTTCCCGGGCAGAATCAGTCTAGCCCCTCAATGGGCAAAACTATACCGGAATGATCAATCGAGCTACCGTGGCTCGGGACTCATGCCAAATGACAACCCGGTCTTACAGCCTCTTCAGCATATCCCGATAAACATGTTCAAACATCCACAAAAGAGATTTTCACAAAAATTTGGATTCCAAAAACCAAAAATTGGTCAATTCACCAAATCGATCCAAATCGAACACAAATGAACATGAATTGATGTTAGGAATTCTTACCTAATAACAACAAAAGCTATAAGCTTAGATGTGAGTTCAAAAATCTCACCTTTTAACTCAAAAACAAATGATAAGAAGCTCAAACATAAAGAAAATATCAACCACTCTTCACTTCAACTCTACAAGCTTCAATCTAAGATCAAAACAATTATTTCCTAAATTAGGGTTTAGGAATTTTCTGAAATTAAAGAGGAGAAGAGATGGAGAAGATGAAGATGGAGCTTACCTTAGCTTCTCTTCGAATTTGGAGCAAGAATTGGAGTTTGCAATTGAATCTAGGGCTTGGAGTTTCTAATTCCTCTTCTCTTCCCCCATTTTCAGTTGTGCTAAAGAAAAAGAAATGAAATGAGAATGAATGGAGAGGAGAGGGCTGAGTTAAGGTATAGAATGAGTTGGGTGAAACCCAAACCCAAAAGCCCACTAGAAAATAGCAAAATTCAACTTACTCCAAACATATCGAAGCTTATACTCAAAAAAGTCGCAAACGCCATTTTGGACTCAATGGAAGTGGTCCCGGGTCCTAATTCGATCGTTTGCAAAAAGTAGCATTTCAGACTTTAATCCAGCTAATTACGCTATATTCAAATAAAATATTTAAATATAAAATCGTAAAATATGCGGGTTGTTACAAGGGAAATACGCTTCTCTTTCACATCTTTTAAAAATAAATCACTATTTATTTTTAAACAAATTACCCATTTCTTTAATAAATTCCCACCGTGAATTTATTCTTCCAAATATCCACCGATATATTACTTCACTTTTATAAACCCAGTTTATAAATTTCTTAGCCCCATCTTCCTTTAAAATTTCAATTTCCAAACGCTTAAATCAATTTTTAAATTGATTTCCAATTTACTTCACTTTGAAATAAATTCCTTTACTTACTCCATTTATCTCAAAATCCATTAACTTCAGCTTTTCTTTCTTTATTATGATTTAAAATCTTTTAAACTGAAAATAGCAATCTCAAGTTTTCCAAAATCCTTCTTTATCCCTTTAAATAAATTCAAACCTTGAATTTTTAAAATAAATTCTTTTATTCCCTTAAATAATATCACTTAGGTTTAAAAATTCAATATTTCCCCATTTATTCAAAATCACCTTTCCATACTCGAAATTTATTTAACAGAATTTAAAAATCACTTTTATCCTTTCCCATTTCATTTTTTAATTTATTTAAATTCTCTATAATTATTTACTTAAAAATTTACTCTTTTCTTTCTTTCCAAAAAATCCAATCTATATATTTTAGTAACACAGTATACCCAAATATATTCAATCAAACCATAGCATCCATCATCTCCAATTATCAATATAATTCATCACAGAATATCAAATAATCATATCACAGAATTATTAGAACAATCTAAATAATTTTGAGGAATCCAGTTGGATCCCTCCAACCTGTTTTCCTGCATCCACAGATGTTAGCACAATACCAATTCCACTTTAAGGTGGAATATCGCGGTGTATGGATTTAAATAATATCATCCGCTATTATGCGGCGCATAGGGTCTCATCCGCTATATAATGCGGGAAATCAATCACTCCAATATATATATATTACTATATATAATATACCACATCCAATCGATTCAATCATTCAACCAAATATTTTAAATTTAACTATTTAAATTTAAATAATACCCAGATAAGTGAGATTAACTCACCTTTGCTTTTTATTTGCAATCCACTTCATTATTGCTTTGGTTTTCCGATTTTTGACCTTGAATAAACAATTTATATGATTTATTAATATTCGAATTAACCAAGCTATTTATTACCATTTAACAAATTTAATTTACTAATAATTTAATTAAATTTTAAACTAGTAATTTCCCTTTAAAAATCTTTTATTAACTATAATAAATCAGATAAGTTAATTTAACTAATTAATCACCAAATCCATTATTTAAAATAAACTAGTAAATTAAAAATGTGTATAATTATTCCCCTTGAAACTATATATACTAAAAATAACTATATACATTTAAAAATCTAACTTTTATATAAACTCTATAACAATTTTTAAATTCCTACTTCTTTCAAAACTTTTCAATATAAACTAATTTCTGTGTTCATAAATACATATATTTATTAAATTTTAAATGAAAATAGAATCTCTTTCCAACATATATATCTTACTGTCTATACATATATACATGCATAGCTGATACAACACACACTTTTTTTTATATATAAACACACAGAATTAAAACCGAAATAGGAATTACCTTACTACCCTCTCTACCGAACCCTAGCTTCGACCAGCCGCCGCTCGAAGCCCTGAGTACCTACCTCTAATCAAGCATAGAAGCTCCACCTCCCTCATCAAACTCAGTATTGGTCTCGATCGCCATTGCTACCCAATCGAACTTGCCGACATATGATGCCCTAGATCGAGCCCCGCAGAATCGATCGATGCAAAATCGATTTTGATTCCGTTAATCTCCACTTTTGCTTGAACGATTTGGGAACATAGAGATCGGCTTCGACTCCTATATGTTTTGGTAGGAACGAATACGACTTTGCTCAGTAATTTCTTTTCAAATTCGATTTCGAACTCTCGTTCCGCCCTTCGATCCCCTTTGAGAAATTTGAACTGATCGTTTCTTCCTTATTATTATTTTTTATAGCTTGGAAATTTACTTTGAATCGGCCAATTTTTATAAAACCCCATTTGATTTTTGAACTGAGCAAATTGAAGAGGAACGAAAGAATTCGTTTAAGAAGAAAGGGGAATTACAGGCATTCGCTCCTTTTTCTTTTTAGTTTTCGAAATTAAATGAAGCTCGATTGTTCTATAAAAAAAATGAGGAGGGGACAAGAAGAGATGGTTGCGTGAGGAAGATGTCTTGCTACAGTAACACGAAGTGAATAGAAATACAACTGATGTGAAGGAATTTCAACTGATGTTTGACCAGGTTATAAATATATATATCCTGCGCACCTTTGCCCCAAGTAAATCTCACCCGGTATTGCGGACTGTCCAAGGGGGACTGCGATAAGCTATACAAGCTTGCGGTTGCGGACTGGGTGGCCCATACCTTCCTAAGATGAGCAGTTTCTGTTAGTCTTCGGTGACCGTTCATTATATATATATATATATATATATATATATATATATATATTAATTCAAATCCAAATTGACTCGATAACCGTAACTCAAAATCTTGACCTCCTATCGAGGCGTGCCGCTCGGCATCCATAATGTTATACCCCTATTACGAACGCAATGGAAAAGGTTTCGAGTCCTAATTCGATCGTATGGAGAAGATAGCTTTTTGGACTCAGTTATAATATTGAATTCGATATAAATTTCAAATCGTTTATATATCGTATGCTCACACAACAACTCCAATCACTACGAAAATTGAAATCCGATAATACTATAATATTACGGATCCAATAGAACTAGTTTCGTCGAAATCCGATACTGTGCCTCGAAAGGCTATTTTTAAATATCGATTTAAAAGATATATTTTTAAAACTGAACTAACCACTTTCAAATTCAATTTTAAAAGTTCTATCACCTTCAGTATTATTAATATGAATTTTCCAAGCCTTCAAACTATTATTAACGGGCTTAAAACTCCAGATTCAACATTTTACCCAACTCCCAATCATTTAATTTAATAATTAAATTACCCAATAAATAGTGATATTTGAAATTCAAGTTAAAAATTAACTTTTAAATATTTAAAATCGATTTAAATATTCCGATTTCAAATATACAAAATTTCGGGTCGTCACACCTAACTTGAGGAAATCTCAACAACTAAAGAGTATGTAAGTAATCTATTAATGTATAAATGATAGAGGACAAATTTATATTAACGATTCATTACCTTCGATATATTATACCAAGTAACATCGACTTATGGAATAATGTATTTCTTATGAAATGCCCTCACGATTCAAGTGTCGGACATATCTAGAATCACGATATACGTACAATACATATGTACTTATCCCTTAAGTCTGTTTAGGGTTTCTTTAATGTTCTACATTTAGTTTACATTCATATTACATAAGTATTATTATTATATAACTTTAATATTTCATACTACCATTATAGTCTTATATATAATATTATATTAATTAAGTCCTATTTAATTAATTTTTAATTAATTAACATTTTAATTAATTTTATATTATTTTAATATATCATTTATATTAAATATTTATTACATACCATAACCTTTATAGTATTACATATATATCTCATATATGTGTATATTCATTTTATTAATTAACCTTTAATTAATTTACTTATTTAATTAACCTTTAATTAATTTATATAATTAATTTAACTATACAATTTTAATTAAATTATATTAATTTCAAAATTCATTTTATATACATATATGTGTACTTATGTTATTTTAAACATTTTAAAATATCATATCATAATGTATAATACATGCATATATATTTTTATAATTAACTTATTTTATTAATCTATCTTATTAATCCAATTAATAAAATTTCAAATTTTGAAATTAATATATCTATTTTCAAACATTTTGAGATTTTATTATATTATAACTATTATAATATATTTATATCTTATTTTAAATTTTATTATATTATAACCTTTTTCTTATTTAAATTTAACTTTTAAAATTTAAAACTTTTATTTTTATTTTCAAAATAATTTTTAAATTAGCCCAACACCCAATTCAAATTGGGTCTCTTCTATTAAAGGCAACCTTTTGGGCTCACATATTTGTTCAGGTCAGACTGGTAGCTAGGTAGGGCAGAGTACTATATTATCCAAATCCAATCTCAGATACCACCTTTATAGACACTCTACTATTTAGGCTGCAAGCTTAATTAGTTAACCCTAACACGACTAATTAGACCATATTGGCTATTGAGCTCTAATACCAATGTTGGAACTGGGCCAACCCATAGTGGAATTTATGGGTGAATTTCAAATTTTTTCCCTATTGGATCATTATTGTACCTATAAAGTCTAAATTATTTAGAACATTTCTAAATTTAATTTAAATAAAATTATTATTTCATTTAAATTCATAAATTCTAATAGAAATTTATTTAATTTATTTTCAATTTATATATAAGTATACATATGTATCATATACATATGTGTATGCGTGTGCATATATAACATGATATTCCATGCAAGGTATAACATGCCCGTATATCTGTGCAGTTAATGCGCTCGGCAGATCCAATGCGGTAGAGGTGCAAAAAGTCATAGCGGGGATACAGCGAGGATATAGCGGGATATAGCGGATGACTCTAAAATAGCATATAAAACTCATACTTAATGTTTTTACAAATATATAAATGGTAATTAAGTGAAAAATTAACATTCAATTGAATTATAATTAGTACATAAATAATTTTACATAAAAACATGTGCGAATATACTGTAAATAAACGTAAAACTGTTATATAACATAATTGAATTTAGTAGAATATTAGAGTATTTTCATTTCTGAAAAATATATTAAAAAATTAATTAAATAAATTAATTTCATAATTTTATAATGTATAAATATCATTTTTCAATTCATTTCTTTTAAAGAAGATATAGCGGAAACAACGGAATATAGCGGAAATAACGGAATATAGCGGAAATAGCGGGGCTTAAAGCGGAAAGGCTATATTTGGGGCTATATGAAAATATCGTAGCGGCAGGAATCCGCTATGAGATATAGCAGAGTTATAGCGGGGTAATAGCGGGGCATTAACTGCACAGCCGTATATAGATGTTGGGACTTACATCGCGATGGATATGTTAGCTAGTCCTATATGTATTGTTTGTTGTCCAAATATATGTATATATTTATGCTTATTATATATAAAAACCCATGTGTGTGTCTATATATATATGAATATAATAATTAATGTAAATATGAGTTAGAATAGTTTATATAAACATATATAAATTATAAAATTTAAAAATTATACATATTTTTTTTCCTTCTAGATCGAATACACAGCAGCTCTAAATTTAATTATATATATATATATATATATATATTATGAATTAATTAGTTAAATAACAATAAATAAATGATAGAAATTATTTAAACAATAAATATTTCGAATTTTAAAATTTCAAAAATTCAGGGATAACATTTTATAGCTTACAAAAAAATTTCAAAATTTTCTAAATCGGAATAATTTTTTTTATTAGTTAAATACTTTCAACCGAATTTAAAAATGATTTTTTAAAATATAAAAATTGATTTAAAAAATCTAATTTTTTGACCGAGAGCTTCCATGATGACTATTTAATTTTAGAAAATTTATAACTGAATTTTTGAAATATAATTTATTTTATTAATTCGTATAATGATTAAAAAATATTAAATAAATACCAAAAAAATTATTTTCGGTCATTAAAATCATAATCAATGTAAATATAAAATTTAAAAATATAAATTTAGTTATTTATGTGAAATAGTTATATAGTTTAATACAAATCATATAAACCAATTAGTTAATTTATTAATACATGTATAAATTAATCCATAAAATATAATGATTTTAGCTGTGTGCATTAGATCCTTGATAAAAAAATTATTTTTTTATAAACATATACACATAACCAATGAATATGTGACAACATCAATAACTGTAGGAATCTCACATAACTAACAATACAATAATCACAATATATATATATATGTATGAACAATGTACAGTTATACAGAGGTTGTTATTATATATACAAGTATGGTGGCACGTCCGTTGGACGTGTGCAAATAAGGAAGCAACATATTTTGTCTTTGTTACAATTATGATATTGTGAGAGATTATAGTAATGTTTTCGTTAATTACGGGAAAAAAGAGGAAGAGGATATGACAAATAAACAGAAATAAGGTGTTGTAAGAAAGACGATAGGTAAACCCGATAATGATGAAGCACCTTTGTAGGAGTTCTTTGGCACGTGCGATGCACGTGCACGTGTGCAGGAGGAATTATCGTCTGTCGGGTAAGGTGCATGGGGATGATGGTCGGTAGGGATTTGTAGTTGATCCGAAAATGCAGACGCTTCCTTCAAGTCCATTTGTTTCTGCAAACTCTTTGTTGTTGGTACGTACGGTTGAAGATGTTGTAGTCGTTTTGCGTTGGTACCATTGTCTGAATCGTGCTGTTGAGCAGGAGGCGATGCACGTGCACAAGATGAATTGTTATTATAGAACAACCGGTACATGTGAACGTCCGATGGACATGTGTATCAAAAAATGCGACCAAAGTTTGAAAAGTGTTTTAGTTTGGGCTATCGCTGCCTTATCGTCGATTTGTTTATTGACAAATAAATCATTTCAGTACGTATTCATAAACTATTTGAATTACGACTTTCATCAGTATAGAATATTTGATGCATATGTATAGAGATATTCTAATAGTAGTGGAAAAGATACAGTTTAACAATGGTGAAAAAGATAATTCAATTAACTTTTATGAATATATTATTATATGATTTTTTTTTCTTTATTGGCGCAAATAATATTCAGTAAATATTCTATATGTCGGTAACTATTTCAGAGATAACATTAACATTTGAACTTTTTGTACGTCTTGGTGCCCATCTAATTCCATGACTCCAAATATGCTTGCTGAGTTCCACATTGTTAGTCCCCATTGCCTTGAGTTGAAGTTAGCATCTATCTTTTTCCCTTGCTTTTATTTGATGTTGCAGCCATAAAGCTTATACGTTGGTCATCTCCTCTGAATTTATACACTTTGTGTATTAGTCATTATTTTTTATGTTAGCTTGAAACATTAACTATACTACTATATTATTACTTCGAATCAGGTGGCTGCAAATTATGTATGCTATTTGAAACAGAAAGAAACATGTAATGATAAGGGGTGAGTGTGAAAAAATTAACAACTATGTTTCTAATAGAGATCCAAAGCCAAATGCACAATAACAATTTAATTTTAGAAAATATGGATACAGTTAAATACTTAAACTATCGACCATGCAGACAGTTATTGTTAATAGTTTTGGTCAAATCATCATACTTTAAGATCTAAAAAATCAACCATACACAAAAATAAACAAATAAGTGTATACTAATAACAAACCAAACTATGTAAAATTATGAATGAAATTGATAATTACTACATCAATCAGAATCATGCAATAAAGAACCAAGCTACTCTATTAAACTCCTAATAATGCCCATAAAAGATATTTTTATAAATTCATGATGACTCATACTTACAACCGATCTCATTGAGCACATGAATATTTCTTCAAAATTCCTCCATTATTTTAGTACATGATCCATAATTATCTCTTCTATAGACACGGTAAAACAAAAGTGTTCATTGAAAGCCAAACCAACAACGTGAACTTTTTGTCTCACAAATGTATAAAAGTAAATAAAAAGTACTATGCATAGAAAGTTAAAAGGGAAAGGCCAACAAAATCAACAAAAGAATGCGAGTCTTCCTTTTTTTCTCACGTGTGTTCAGATTCTTCATCTAATGCACCACATGTTAAGTATGGAGAGGAACCACCAATTAAGCAGTTATACAGCTTTGGTCCATGTCTTAACTTATGTGGCTTGTGGTGATTCTATTAACCTATAAAGAAACCAAAAGCTCTGTAAAGAAATTTTCAGCAAATTGGGTTTGTCGTATACCGGGTCAATTTATACTAAAACTAAAAATTAACCGTCAAAAATTTAAATGTCATTATCTCATCTACTCTAAATGTTAAATGATTGTGTCGAACAAAAGAAATTTTTATCAATTTTCACTGAATCATGGACACTGATTGCCTTTCTTATACCATCATAGTGGACTTATTGGGAGAACTAAGGAAAATATATTGCTAATGCCAGAACTGGTTATCCACACTTAAACAAATAAATATTCTGAAGGTATTCGGTAAATTACCTGTTAGATAATCAATCATCACTATTTTCATATAATTGCCTTGATATCTTCGTCACTTGCATAGCTATTGTGTCAACCGTGTTTTCTGCCCAGCCACCAATTAAGGTAGGAACTTGATTAGACATTAAACTCTATAATAATACCATAAGTATAGTAGTAATACAATAAAATCATCAAATGAATCAGTAGATAACAATACACCATTTAACAGTCAATTAAATGAAAAATATTAACAAACCCAAAAGAAAATCATACATAAACTAAAAATCAAATGGAAGACGACAGAAGACACCTTAGCCAAAACGCTAAACAAACTCAAAAACTTGCAGGTGCCAATATATAACTGCACAAAGAGATGACCTCCAGAAATGATTGAATTATTTAAAAGACTGGATTATCAAAATGACTGATTGCTCAATGTCATACTCAACCTTTTAATGGTATGTTAAAAGACATTGCTACTTTTATGGTCATTTTTTATCTTTTTAATTATTGTATGATACAATGATGTTGTTTTCACTATTTGAAATTTTAATAGGCTAAGTATTTATATCCTTCAGGAACAGTTTTCACGTAGTAAATACAATCCAATTCCTGTGTATTCTATTTGCATTTAATTCTATTGTTAATTTATTCCATAAATGAAGTGCATAATCTCTTTTAACAGTTTAGGATTCAGTTATTAAAGAAAATACGTGGTCCTCAAATTCAAAGTGTGCACTACGAAACATACAAATGATGTAAGCAACAAATATTCAATGTAGGAGATCCCATGATTAACTTCTAGATTTTATTACTATTCTGAAATAAATGTTCAAACTGAGTTTAAAGGAGTGATCAGTGTAAGGACATAAATGAGTACTCAAAAGGAGTTCTTATGGTACAGAGACTCTAGCTTATTGACAACATTACTATGAGTTGTGGGATGGGATTATTTGGACTGTGCGTCAAGCCTATGAGGGTCAAATCTGACAGGGTTAAGCCTACTCTACCTGATAAAGGCAAAAAAGTACACCCAAATCATACCGGTTTTAAATTTTCATGTTTTAGCATATAGACTCAAGTTCAACAATTTTAGAATTCAATAAACGATAAGAACATTTTATTATATTCCTATTGTTTAAATTAGTCCAAAATCTGAAGCAATATATTCCTGCATATTAAAACAAAGTAAGCAGAAGGGTTACCGATCATGCATGACAGACTATAATAAAAAGTAAAATCTAGTTTATGGTGTTAAGCTAGCAAATATGTGTGTAATCTTACTATTTTATGAATAAATTATCTTGTAGCCGGAAATCATATTGTTAGTGCTACCTAAATCATCCAATCATTATTCATATTACAATGACTATTGTTACTTACTATTAATATTTTTATTAAACAGTTGAAGTGGAAAGCATATAGTTACATATCTTAAGGCTTGAACAATGGAGCTACTTATAAAAACCAATACCAACAAATTTGAAGAAAAAAGGGAGAAAAAGGACTGTAATATAATTTATTCACATCAATCAAAGCATGATAAAGCTCAAATGTTTATCCGAAGCAGTCCATATGTTCTTTAATTATGGACTCTAATGTCAAAATGTTGATATAAGATGGAACAAATGTACTCTCATGCCTGTTACATTGAATTTTCATTCCACACTATATTATTCTTATCTTCGGTAGTTAGATAAGTCACAAAATTTAAGCAATCCATTTTACACATATTTCTCAAAGCACCGACGAATTGCAAAAAACTGTAAAAACATTAAAAATAAACAAATAATGCATAGCCCTTGAGATATATGAAACAGACACATATCCTCAAAAGCAAAAGAGAATAAAAGGGGGAAATCCTATATTTCAGATCAGGAATATATATACCATTCACACAAAAAGTGATTTTTAAAAATTTAAAATTTAACAAACAGCTTACCTTCAGATCATCGATTTTCTATGAGGACCATATAAAGCTGCTTTCAAAATCCAAAAAGGGAGGGAAGAACCTAGGTCGAACCTTCTTCTGACATAATAAGGACATAAACATTTATTAATTATTAGCTTCAATACAGGATTTGAAATTTCCATTTTTGTTTATTTTCGTAGTTATTAATGAATTTTTTTGTTTTATTCTTTGGTTTGAGAAAGTAACGTGAGGAAATGAGGTAAGAAATTGACGTGAGGAAGAAAATGAGTAAAAAGTAATTGGAAAACGTGGTGTGGATGAAAATTCATATACACCCTTGTTTTTTTGTTACGCTTTTTTTTCAGATAAATATAATGGGTAGTTTTGGCAATTTGAAAAAGGCTTCACTTTGACTCATTGTCTTTCAGAACGCATCCTCGTCCGATGGACGTGTATATGGAACTTTTGTATCAAACATGGAAAGAAGCTTTCCATCAGACCGACCTTACGTGGACAAAAAGAAAAGTAATAAACCTATGGAATTATGAATTATATTTGCATGTTCATGCAAACCGTAGACAACAACTTTGATTCCTAACGGAAAGAGAATATGTTCTTCATTACATATAGTTGGTAATCTGAAATAGATATGGTAGCATTTTGCGATGAGAATTTTTTTAAGACACTCAATAAATTCTTCGCTAACCAAAGCAACTAAGGATTTCAATGATTGCTCTAAAAAAATTTAAAAAAATGATGTTGTTAAAAAAGGATTTTTTTGCTGATGTACTCTTCAGATGCCACAATTTCATTCTAGCATCTGATAGATACATAGCAAGGGATAACCATCTTTGTTGTTATAAAGTACAAACCTCTATCTTTGTTACTACAGAAGAATCGCTAATATTTGTGTTGCATAATATAAAATCTCGAATTTATTTACCGAAACCTAAATTCAAGTTTAAATTGGCAACTGTTTAAATTAGGAATAAAATTGAACTGTTAGTTCAAACTCCAGAAGAAGCAGCAGACTACACAGGATTTATAGATAGAGACCGGTATACAAAATAATCAACAGAAAGGACAATCAATACTTACCAATCCATCTTTATTGACTATGGACAAAGAAAACTTATGGTCAAAGCTATAGTCCCCTGTCAAGAGATCTGCAACACATAAGAAAATTCATGAAGAGAAACATAAAAAAATCATAACTATACAATCAACAGAGGTTGAGATTGAAAAATCAAATGTATCAACCAATATCCCGAAATGTTCTGGTTCAGATTATAATGGTCATTAATTTGGGTAGTATATAGGTTTTTTAGATAAATAGAAATGACGACTTTTAATCTCCAGTTAAACTGAAACACAGTTCTTAAATTGTTGAGAAAATATGCATTGATCACACAATACACACACCATGTTCTTCCAAAAAATATATGATGACAGTGGAATAGAATTCAAGCCTAGCTTCATTTGGAATCTCAGTACTTGAACTGATAAGCTATCATCTGGAGTACGCAAAAGATGATATAGTAGTAGAAGAAATCAGTTAAAGCAAAATAAAGAGTTATCCAAAACCCAGATCTTATTTAGCACATCATGTTCCCCATCCACTCTTCTATTTTCCTTAAATTAAATTTTAAAACTATACCTAGACAACAAACTAACATATGAAATAATTAATATATCATGAAATACTCTGAATCTTGTATACAAAATATCATGTGTACTGGGCTACAAAACTGAAGCAAATAGATATAAGGAATCAGTGATCGGCTGTTTCATAAAAGCATGTCCAACAATTATTGACCATGATCTTGCACGCTTGTATATCCTTTTCTACGATTCAACGGTTTTTGAATAAATCTTTGCCTTAATGATACAACTCAACTTCCAGCTCATGTTTTCCCCAATAAACTATTTTATTACACGTTCTAAGAAACTTTCATGACATATAATATCCAACATAGAGCTGCTACATCAGAAGACTATGTAAACTATAATATGAATTTAATCGAGTCTGCCCAATTATGTTAACCAACTACTGTGGCAAAACTTTATGTGATATCATATATATAACGGTTGGTACATATAAATCCAAAGTGAGGTACAACACCTGTCAGTGAGAGACAATTATACAATCAGTAGGTCGCGGGGAAAACGCACAATAAAAAGGTAAATTTAATGCTTGCCTCTTGCTTTCTTACCGATCTCAGAAAATGATTAGAAAAAATTGCAACCAATACAATAAAATTAGTTAACGATTACAACACAAATGAAAGATTTGATATTTATAATCAAGATAATTAACCAACAGAGGAGGATGATAAATAAAAACCACTGCTTAAACCTTAATACTTTAGCTGGGGTTTTGGATTTTTCTTTCTTACATTTTAGTAGAAGGGAGGAGACAATGAGTAACAAAAATTGAAAAGAAAGACAATAAACAGAATGAGTTGGAGATAAATCGGCAAATTGAAAAATCAGAAAATTGAATGATAGCCTAATAAAGGGAAGACAAAACCCTAGAAACCAAATCAGTAATATGTTTTAGATCTTACTTTGAGAAATATATCAGCCTCTATTCCAAACTTTTCCGCCATTGATTTGTTGTTGAAGTTATTATCGTTTGGGGGAGAAACTAAAGCAGAAGAACGTGAAAGATGGTTGGTTATGTCCACTACTTAGTTTATGTAATTGACGAAAATAACCAAACGCGGTAGGTTGTTGGAACTAATGAAGAGGGATATTTTCGGAAATGACAAAAAGGCTTCACTTTGACCACTTTGACCACTTTGACCAAGGTTTTACTTTATATATAAGATATATGAACATTTACCATTAATGACCTTAAGTCCACTTGTAATGATGAGTTCTCCACTTTTGAAAACTTCATGATTCTACAGATTGTTATTCCTGAATCACAGACTCTTTTGCTATTAAATAACTGTTAATTTGAATTGATTTGATTTTAGTTCCGTTCACTACAAGAGAAACGACTCTTTCCAACAGCGGTAAGCCGTTGGAGACCGTTGGAAAGCCGTTGGAGGCCGTTGAAAATCCCGTTGGTATACGTTTCAACGGCTTCCAACGACTTCCAACGGCACCAACGGGGTTATACCAACGGCAAGTTTGCCAACGTGGCAAATCCTGTTGACCAAACTACCGTTGGAAATCCGTTGGAATGCGTTGGAATTTTCCGTTGGAAGCCGTTGGACGTAAATGACCAGTGTGCCGTTGGTCGCCGTTGGAAGCCGTTGGAAATCTGGGTATATTTTTTTAAATAAAACCAACAGTGCTTGCTTCCAGCCACACACAACCACAATTATATCAAAACAACTCCATTTTGAGCATATATATATATATATATATATATAACAACTATATCAAAACATATTCAAACATATAGATATAACCAAATCATGCATATATTTCAACATAAACCAACATCCACAACCAAACCATCAGAATGTATCAAATCCAAATATACACAGAAACCATCAGAATGTATCAAATTCTCACCAACTCCAAAATATACATGCCAATAACAAAACATACCTAAATCACTCCGCACCAGAACCACCAGATGAAGGAGGCTGTCCATACTGTGCAATGAACTCCGCCATACGTCGGTTCATCTCCTTCGTCCTTGCTTCATGCAACAAATTACGTTCCCGCATCTCGGCAAGCTCGGCTCGTAGCTGCGCAATCTCTTCCTTATCTTGAGCCTTTTGATATTCTCTTTGGGCTGTTTGAGCCTGTAAACAAATTTAAATTATCAACTACACTAAAAAAATTAGTATTAAAATAATTGAAAATTAACTAACCTATATATATTCACTAACAAATTCATAAAACAAACTACGGATATGGAAGCGTCTACCGCGGGTATAAGGATAGTTCAAAATATGAATAGAATACACTAGTATAAGGATATTTTCTAACTTAAAATTACCGATTGGCTTCCATGAGGATGGTCTGTCCAAAAACTGATTAGTAGTTGTGCTTAGAGGTAGCTTTTAGTTTCTTCCTAGTTGATCAATTTTCATCATTAATTGTTATCTAAGTATATGCAAAATACAAACTAAGTGTGTGTGTACACACACATACAACAACCCATTGTTTGGTCCGTTATATACCAAAACATTTGAATAATGTATTTTTCTTTCATCATCATGACATTTTTTCGTATGTTTATTTTGTTAAATGTATGTTCAAATAACATCAAGACTGTAGCACAAATATAGTTTGAATCAACTTTAAAATATGATTATTGGTTATTATTATAATTTTGATTAAGGGTTATTGTTTATTTAAAAATGTATACTTTAAGATTTGAAAATTGATTTGATGCATAACGTACATTGTTTATTTTAGTTCATGTATATTATTAGTCAATTTAATTTGTATAGTAATTTTTTTAATTTATCAAGCGATACAATTATTGAGGGCAAAGGAAAATGAGATGAATGTTTGACATGTAATTAGATTAGAAAATTATGATTATTCAAAACTAACAATGGAGGAATTTACCTTTTCAATCAAAATTATACATTCTAATATTTCATATTGCAATTTCATAAAAAAATAAAAAAAATTATAAGGAAATGTTTTCTTGATTGTGAATAATATCATTAAATATAAAAAACTTCTTTTCTAAAAGATTTAATCATATTGTTTTATTATTTTCAATCTTTACTAATATTTTTTCAAAAAATTGTTTATGTTAAATGTTACATAATGTATAGTCGGTCATAGGAGTTTAGGCATCTAAATTTAGTTGTGAGTAAAGGCCTTATTGGAAGTGCTAATTAGGTTAATATAAATAAAGTATAGAAGTTGTTTTTATATATACAATAGGAATTTTTTTTAAAGGATAAATAATTTATAAAGTTTATTCAAAAGGACTTGAGTAAATAATTTTTTTTTTGTTCGATTCGTGTGTTAAAACATTTCTCCATTTTTTTATTCTTCTTTTTGTTCGATTTTCAAATCCACTTTCTCATTCACAGTACAAAATAAAAATTACAAAAAAGGGTAAATGAAACCACAGAAAAGTCGCTATCTCCTTCTCATTCGCATACTTCAGGCGATAAAAAACAAAAAAGATTGTATCCCTTTAATTTGATAGTTGACAAAAACCTAATAGCCTAGCGTTTAATTCTGATAATCAGTTCGAATATGGAAACGTAGTCTCAATCTGAAAATCGAGCCAAAACTGAAAACCTAGCATGTGAATATGATATTCAGCACGAAACTGATACCTTGCCTCTTCAGTTTGAAAGTCCATACAAAAATGATATTGAACAATTGTATTTTGAATCTCAACACAAATTTGATACCGTAGAATCTTTATTTGATACATTATCAGCTGAATTTGATAGCCTACCTTCTGAATCTCAAAGTTAGCTCAAAACCGATACCCTACAATCTCATTTCGAAACTCATCAGGAATTTAATACCCAAGAAACTCTATTCGATACTCAGCATGAATTTGATGCTCTAGCAGCTGTATCTGATACTCAACATGAAGCAAATATCCTAGCTTCAGTAGAGATGCAGTAGAAATCTGCAAAGTCAAGACTATTAAAACGACAAATGGAAGAAAAAATACAGAAAAAAACAAAAAACAAAAAGGAGATATGAAATGAAGCATAACAAAACCCATTGTAGAATGGTTATGATACCATTGAACTTATTTTACAGAAAAAAGAAGAAAACATACAGAAAATAACAGCAAGTGCAAATCAATTTAGAACCGGTGCAAACAAGAGAATTAAGATCGAAGAAAAAATAAATGAGAAAGTAATTCGACAGCAAATTCAACAGGTAACTGATACCATTAAGTTATGAAAGCGATACTATTAAATTATTAGATGTATTTTAATAGTGTTAATATGTTAAACAGGAAAAAGCTCAATCAGATGAGAGAAAACAAATAGCAGTCGAGGAATTTGAAGATGAACAAGTCAATATGGTAGAATTTTAAGTCCTATCACTTATAAAGATTTTCATATTCAAAAAGTAATACCTATAATTTATTTGGTATAAGATAAAGCTTAGTTGATTAAAAAATAGATTTCATTATCATTTGTTACAAAACTGATACTAATATATTTAAAATATGATATTCAACATCTGTTAGAATTAACGTGATACTTTTTATTCGAAGAAATTAATTTCAGCACGGTACATGAAAACTAATACCAACATCCTGCAATAACGATACCTACTGTTTAATTGTGTGTAGCTGATTTATTTTAGTTTACAAACTATTTCACCATCTTTTTTTTAAGGAAAACTAATACTAAATTCTTACAAAATGCTATCCACTGTATAATATGTTTTAGTTCATATTTCAATGTTGCAATTTTTCAATAAAATGATACCTATATTTCACAAAATGATACCCGTTGTATAATAAACCGATACCTATATTTCATAAAATGATAGCTTTTGTTTGTTTACTTGAAGACAAAACTTTGTAAATTTCAAAATAAATTTTAATAGTTTGTAACAAAAACGATATAGTTAAATTAATAAATTGATATCCACTATCATTAGTGGAATTTGATGCTCCGTAATTGAAATTATCTCTATCACAAATATAAACTGATATTAATGTAATGCAAAACTAATATCTACTATCTGCTTTTATGGACATGATATCTTAAAATTGATATACTGTTTGTTTGAACCAAACCGGTACATACACATTACAAACATGATACTCACTTTATCTTTTTTTTAACTCTATATTAATTATACAAATTACTTTTATCGTAATTTGTAACAAAGTTAAACACAAATATAAGCTAAAAATGATACATGCAATATGTTTTTTTTTGAAGTTATTATGTAGCGATTTTAGAAGTATTTCAACCATAATTTTTAAGAAATAGATACTTACATTCAGCAAAAATGATACCAAATTTTGTCAGATAAAAATATCATGTTTTATCTCATGTTTATGGAAACTGACTGCTATATCATGTTATATATTATTATGTTTCAATGCTGTTTATTTCACTAACAACTTAATGCCACTTTTTCATGAAATAAGATGATGATGATTTTGTGAACCCATGTCGTAAAAGCATGCATGCGACATTAAAAGAATCAAACAAGCAGATAGCAAAATCTGAAGATGTTAAGCCAAAAACTGCATATAGATGTGGCTTACGAACTATCTTCAAGATAATGAAACTAGTTAAAGAAAAAAATGGACTGAGCAAAAAACAATTCGACATCTCAAAGAAGACACTATTTTACAACTTCAAAGTCATCTATGAAGAAAAAATAACAATGAATGAGTGCAAAAAGTATTAACACAACTTGGATGCTTTATACAACTGCTACTGTGTGGAAACTGGTACCTTCGTCTTTGGAGAAGAAAAAATAAAGGTTACTGCCAGAGATATAAGCTTGCGTTTTGGTCTGCCATTAAAACAAATAAACATAGAACCAACAAAAAAATTGACGAGCAAAACAATTACACCAGATTGCAAAGAATTTGCAAGTAGAAACTTTGGCGTATGTATTTACATAACAAGAAATGTTATGGAAAGAAGAATAAAACAAGAAATATCAAAAAGGAAAAAAGAAAACGAAAAAGATCTGCCTTTGTTGATAATAATGTAAATACTATCGACATTTTTCTTTCCCAACAACCAACAAAAACTGAGATAGGGAATTCTACCCTATTTGATTGATAATGAAACAATGCAGACCGTCTCATGGCTAGAAACAATAGAGAATTTTTTTAGTAAATTTGTTAAAAAGTTTATCTCCAAGCCAAGAAATATATCTGGATGTTTCATGCTTCCATTGATAAGATGTGTTATGCAAAATATCATTAATTTAAAAAAATGTTATATTCAATATTCTTATCTAATCATACCTTTAAATGTTTACAGTATTGGATCTGTGAGAAAATGAACCTCATCCAACTTAGAAGGCAACTTGTTGAAGATTTATCCAGATTTGCACGATGGGATGTAAGAAAGTTTAAAAACATTGTTGTGAAACAATTTTTGAATGATGTAAAAGTTGGCAAGGTAAGTTATAATTCAATCTTACTTACACTTATCAATATCAGTTTACATTTTATGTTCTTTCTATGTGTAGTATCCGTTTCAACACTTAGAATAAATTTTTGTATCTGCACAGTATCAGTTGTGTCTCTTTGCAGTTTCACTTTAGCTTCTGATTAGTATCAGTTTCAATATGTAGCTTTAAATTTTTGTTTCCATAGTATCATTTTTTCCTCAGTATAGCATATCTTGTCATTTTGCATAGTATCAGATGTGCCTCTTTGCAGTATCACTTTAGCTTCATATTAAGTATCAGTTTCAATGCGTAGATTTAAATTTTTGTTTTCATAGTATCAATTTTTCCTCAGTATAGCATATCTTGTCATTTTGCACAGTATCAGTTATAATGCACAATAATACTTGGTATCATTTTTAGCACTGCACACAATCAATTAGTAAGTGTACATGGTTTCAATTTCATTACTATTATATTTTCTTCTATTAAAATAATTATTTATTAATGTCAGTTATAACATATAAGTTACAACATACTATCATAAAACATTTGCATTTAAATTTTAAAATAAAATTTCTATTTCAATCACACAGGTAAAAGAAATAAGCACTATTGTTCCACATGAACACAAGCTACTCCAAATAACATCAACAAAAGGAGAATCAAGCGACACAAGAAAAGAGAACCAACGGAAAAAAAGAAATATTGAAGAAGCTGAATAGAGTACTCGATCTTTTGAAGATTATGTAAGCCTTAATGTTTTGCAAATACACATTAAAGATTTAAAAGAAGAAGGTAAGAAAACAAAGAAGCAATTGGACAAAGAAAAGAAGTTGAGACTAGAAGAAAATGAAAAGAAAAATTCAGAAGTTGAACTAGAGAGTAAGCACATGGAAGATGAACTTGGCAACATTCTAGATGAACATGCACATGTAGAAACAGAAATAGAAAACAGAGAAAAGAAATCCACAACTGAAAACAATGAAGAAGAGAATGAATACAGAAATGTTGAGTCTCATGTGAAAAAAGTTAACACAGCAACTGAAAAAACGAAGATACATGTTTAGATATAGAAGCCCAAAATGAAAAAAAAACATTCACAGCTGAAAAGAATGAAGTAGAAAATCCAGAGTGTCAACAAGAACCTACAAAGTGTCAAGAAAAAATAACAGAAATGGACATGTACATGATTTTTTTATTATTAATAATAATACTGTTTGATTCGAATTCATGCTTGCTTATGTTATAAATAATTTTGAGTATAAGTTAAAAATAAACTGATACCTAAATGTATTAAAAAATGGTCTGTAAATTGAACTAATTATGTTGACCATCATTTAGTAGAAAACTAATATCAAAATAGTGCAGAATTTATATGTAGTAGCTGTTTGATTAGAACTCATGGTTGGTTATTTACAAACAATTTTCACTATTAAATAAATCAAAACTGATACCTATATGTATGAAAAACTGATACCTAGTTTCTGTTTGCAAAAATGATACCCATAAACTGCCACTATTAACATTACTGATACTAATACTAATACTATTATATTCATTCACCAATAACAAAAACTGACAGCTTCTTGTTGTTACATAGATTCTCAACTGGAAAAAATGTAGAAGAAGTTGAAGACACAACTGCTAACACTAATACAAAACAAGTCCACCAAACAACTGAAATGCATGAAAATGTGCTCCAACCAAATGAAGATACAACTATGGACACAAAAGAAAAAAGTGAAGACATGCGGAACAGAACAAATGAAACAATGTTGTGAATAAATAAAGATAAGATGACGTAAAAAGAAATAGAAGAAGCTTAAAAATTGGAAGAAGATACCAGTAAAGAGAGCAAAGTTGCACGGTACAGTGATGTAGTACTAGACCTAGCACTTCCATCTTTCAATCTCAATATCACACAACAGTTGCAAGAGGGAATAACATAAAAAGACAAAGAAAACAAACCAGCAAAACCTCCTGGTCGGAAAAGGAAACAAACAGTTCAAAAACCAGCTTCTTATGTGAAAACAATAAAAACAAGAGAAAGGAAAAAAAAGCTCCAGCTTTGAATATGGTTAGGGAATGAAAAAAACAGAGAAAAAACAAAACCTGAAGAAAATAAAAATGTTGAAAAACTTGAAGAAAATGAAAATGATGAAAAAGAAAGTGCAGAAGAGTCAATTTCAATACCAATTCAAGTAATAGAGCCAACACTTTCAAATTTAGGAGTAGGACACTGCAGCAAAATCTTGACATACTTGAATATAGAACAACAAAACACAATCAAAACTTTCTTTGCTATGACATCATCACAAGAGTAAGTTTACAAACATATATACTAATGCTACATATTAAAATAATATTGTATAATTGATGTGTCTTATTTTCTTAAAACAGAGATATAGCATGGACAAACAAAGACACAATTAGAGGAGGATGTAAAATAACAAAAAAAGTGCTACGACAACTTCTTGAAGGAAATGCCACACATGGATCGGTACACACTTTTTTTTGCTTAATAATACTGCTACCAATAAAAATAATTACAAAAAATAATATCTAATAGCTATTTCCAATGATATTTATACCAAAACTGATACCTATACATAACCAAAAATGATACCTAATTACTATTTGTTATAAAGTGATGGTCTATTAGTTGAATTATTTATTAACCGTCATGTATGACAAAATAAATACCAAAATAGTGCAAAACTAATTCCTAGTAGCAGTTGATTTAAATTCATGCTTAATTTTGTTTTCTAGTAGTAGTTGATTTAAATTCATGCTTAATTTTGTTTTTTAGTAGCAGTTGATTTATTTCCATGTGCAGAACTGATACCAAGTCAGTGCAAAAATGATACCCAGAAGCTGTTTCATCATATTTCATGTTTAATTATTCTTGTACTTTGTGATATATATTACCACTATTTGAATTAAAGATACTAATTATTATCTAAATGCGGACTGAAAGAGCACAACTATGCATTCACAACAATAATGACGGTAATAAAACTTTAATATGCAATAATATCATAAATGCTACATATATTGAATTCTAACTTATTTTTTTATTTAACAGCAATCTATAGTTTTCAATGTACATGGAATTATAAAATCTTTAGTGCTGCCTTTCCATGAACAAGTTGTGGATGATGAATACACATATGCTATATATTTCCCCTTGCATTGTGAATACTATTGGACACTAGTAACTTTGACATATCCAACAATGCAATGGAGTCATCTAGATTCTAGACGTCCTAGAAGGAATTCTAATGAAAGAAACAACTCCAGTCTAAAGCATGCAATGATATTAGTATGATATATTTTTATTATGAAACAAAGTAATATAATTGAAACAAATCGAACATTAGCTAACTTTGTATCGTTTTGTTTTAAATAAAGAAATAAAGTTGAAGAAATGCTGAAAGAACTTTGGAAAAAGAAAAACATACAGGATAAGAAGGTGAAGGCAAATGAAATGCATCAGATACCATGTGTACAGTAAGGATCAGACACGTAAGTTGTTTATATTGTTCAAAATGATACCTACTGACTGTTAAACTGAAATGCAAATTTTCTTTTAATCTGATACCTAGATACTGCAAATTACAAACAAAAACTGATACTCAAAATTACCTACTGACAAAAACTACTGGCTGCTAAACTGATACCTAGAAACTGAAAATGATACTTAGTGACTGCTAAACTGATACTGCAAATTACAGACAAAACGAATACCTAGATACACAAAACCGATACTGCAAATTTTCTTTTAAACAGGCTTGACTGTGGTATATACGTGATGATATTCATCATATCAATGAACAAATGCCAAATACCACTCAAAATAGCCCCTGAACAAATGCTGAAATCTAGAGCAAGAATTGCACATGAGATATTGATTGACAAAGAGCACTGCTGGAGCTTAGTCAAGTTCATGTCAAGTTTGGAAGAAGAAAGATAAATGAACAAATCAATCAGTTTGCAAAAAGTGCTACTATTTTCAAATATAGCCAAATACCAATGAACAAAAGCCAAATACCACTCAAAATAGCCCCTGAACAAATGCTGAAATATAGAGCAAGAATTGCACATGAGATATTGACTGACAAAGAGCACAGCTGGAGCTTAGCCAAGTTCATATCAAGTTTGGAAGAAGAAAGATAAATGAACAAATCAATCAGTTTGCAAAAAGTGCTACTATTTTCACATGAATTGATGTACATTTTAGATATTTTGTTATATGTAATTGAATTTAATTTCTGTTTTAATGTTGATACAATTAATGCTTGATAGTAGTACAATTTGTTGTACAAGCTATGAACATATTTATGGTGATGTAAAAATTAGATTTTGTTACCTTCTATCGCAGTTTATATTTTGTTAACATATTTTGTTTTAAACAGCGTTGACTGCGGAATATATGTCATGATTTACATTGCATCATTGAACAGAAACATGATTCCAAAAAAGATCCAACAACACATTGTTATCAAAACTAGAGCAAAACTGGCAATAGACATATTGACAGATAGCAAGCACTGTTGGAATGTAGCTGATAACCCGTCAAGCAAAGGCGAAGGTGCAGAAATTGAGAATTTTGTGTGTTAAAGTAAATCATTGCGTTGTTTCACAATTAATTTTGTGTGTTAAAGTAATGGTGTTCTGTTCTTAAAACAATGATGATTTTACTTGTGAAAACAATGTTGATCTCCTGGAATAATATGTTGTAGTTGATGTTCTTTTCTTTTCCTGTTGTTTATATTACAACAAGATTATATATTGTATGTTCTATCATGCAACTATTGATCCTATATAATATTATCAGTTTTATGATGCAACTATCAGTTGTATAATGATATTATCAGATTTCATATCATATTTCAATACAAAACAGTAACCGGGTATCAGTTTTAATAACTAATAGTATCAGTTTTGCTAAAACTGACACTCAACATACTTTATGAAACAACAATTAGTGCTGGTGTCAGTTTTTGCTAACACCATATATCATTCTGATTATTTATTAGTACTGGTGTCAGTTCTAGCACGTATTATAATACACGAAACTGATACTAAAAACTAACCAAAAAACTAATACTAAAGTCCTTTATATACAATCAAACAAACATTATCTCCAACCAATAGATGGAATGTATCTAGGCCTGGCAATGGGTACCCGAAAAATCCGATATCCGTCCGCATCAGTATCCGAAAATATGAAATATATCTGTTATTTGAAAAACGGATATGGATATCCGATATCTGAAAAGCTTTTCGGATACAGATATGGTTATAGTGATATCCGTATCCGAAATATATCCGTCCAATTGTTTGACGTGAAAATGCATACGTACATACATATATACATACACACGCATATAATTTTTTTAATTAAACTATTAGGGAAATGGGCCTTGAGAACAAATAGGGTTTGGGCCACACTTACAAGGTCCACAATTCTCTCTGCAGTAATTATACGCATACCTAACCTAATTACCTAGCTATACACAACACATGCAACACTCCAGTCAACACCAAAACGGCAAAACCTTAACATTTTACTGAAGCCAAAATTTCCAGCCGCCATCACTTCGTCTTCACGCGAATTGGAGATCGATCGAACGTTGGTCTCTCGATTTGAAGATCATCCCTCGATTAGATGCTCTATCTCTCGCGGGTCGCGGCTGATGATTCATGGGTTCTGATTCATGACACAAGCTTCAGAGATCATAAGACGAACTACAAAGAGAATACTATACAAAGGTGACAAAAAGAGAATAAACGTATATTGTGCACTACAAAGGAGACAAGACTACAATCCAGAGATTAGTATGAATATTTTATTATATTGAGTCTTAGAATATTGTTAAAATCATTCCTCAAGTAGTCACACACACATACAAATAGTTGTATATAGTTTTATACTTGAAAAAATGTGATCTGTGCACATAACATCAGGTCGACCGACCGACCAGTAAGCTCGGCTGACTGAACCTGTGTTAGTGCACAGATATGCATTGTTTTGTGCACGATTTTAAACTTAGCTGACCGGCTAGAATTTTCAGTCAACCGACCTGGAAATAACGGCTATTTTTCTGAAGAGTTGTGATCGTTCGTGAAGAGGAATCACCTTCAATCCAAGAGATATGGTCACAACTTTTGATTGAAACTCTTCATGAAAGATTGTAACTATTCTACAACTATATAAACATGTTTAATTCACTTCTACAATCACCGACTCTTGTTTATAATTCTGTAATCTATTCTCTATTTATTTCTGCAAATAAAAGCATTCACTCTCATTCAATATCGCTAGAATCCCTGAATTAATTCATATACTTCGATTCTACGCGATTATCCTCCTTCTAAATCTTCACACACACTATATATTCTTGAGGATTTGATTATAGGAGAATTGTACTATCAAAAGACAATCCGTGTTATTCAGAACACATTCGTCAACAAGTTATTTGTATTAAGTTGAAGTCCTCTTCGGCTGTTGAGGTGGAAAAATTCCTGTTCGGCTGCTCAGGTGTCGTATACCTATTCCTCCGGGTTAAGTGAGGGATTTAGTTTAAATCCAGAGGGTATTCTGGGACTGGACGTAGAACGGGAAGTTCGAACCAGTATAAAAATTCTTGGTGTGCTTACTTTAATTTTTACTTTACTGCTATTATCAGTTTCCGCATTTATATACCATATTACACGATCCTTAGTACTGCACGTACACTTTCATTTGGTATCAGAGCAAGGAAATCCTATAATCGTCACAAAGTTATTTGATATCTATTTCTAGTAATATGGCAACGACACAAACTAACGATTTTGGCACTAACACTAATACTAGTTACACAGAGGGTCAATCAACTTCACGACCTCCACTTTTTAATGGTATAAATTATAATTATTGGTCACCTAGAATGAGAATCTATATGCAATCTAGTGGATTCGATATCTGGAATGTTATACAAAGAGAGTACACAACTCCTACTGGAGAATACTCAACTTGGAGTAACACACAAAAACTAGATGCTGCATCAAATGCAAAGGCTATGAATATTTTGTTTTGTGCATTAGATAGAAATGAATTCAATAGAGTTAGCATGTGCACTTCTGGTTATGAAATTTGGAGAACACTTAAGGTAACACATGAAGGAACGAACAAAGTTAAATTAAGCAAAATCTCTATGTTGAAAAATCAATTTGAATATTTCAAAATGAGGCCAAATGAATCTATAAATGATATGTACTCTAGATTCTAGGATATTTATCATGCTCTACTATCATTAGAACAAACATTTACTGATTTTGATGTTGTCACAAAAATCTTAAATTCTTTAACGGACGAATGGGAAAGAAAAGTCCTAGCCATTGAAGAAGAAAATGATTTGTCAACATTAAAACCAGAAGAATTGATAGGTAATTTAATGTCCTACGAAGTAAATTTGCAGGCAAAGAGAAATGGAGCACAAGAAATGAAAAATGTGGCATTTCAAGCAGAAAAAGATGACTCCGACTCAGAGAATGAAGATATGGCAATGATTGCTAAAAATTTCAAAAAGTTTCTGAAATTCAAAAGAAATAAATTCAAGGGAAACAAAAATAATTCCAACAACAATACCAACAGTAGCAAACCATCATCCTCAGCAATGGAATGTTATGAATGTCACAAGAAAGGTCACATGAAGAAGGACTATCCAGAACGTAAAAAGAGAAATTTTAAGAAGGATAGAACCAAACGAAGAGCTTTTTCAGTCACTTAGGACGACACAGACTCATCATCCTCATCAGAGAGTGAAAGTGACAATGAAAATGAACAAGCAAATGTGTGCTTCATGGCTTCATCAGACGATGTAAGTGATCTTAGTTTAGAAGATTTAATTGAAATTAATTCTGAATTAGTAGACTTAGCAAAGCAACTTAAAAAGAAAAATAAATAATTACAAAGAAAATTAGATAGGACAGTCTTAGAAGTAGATGTGCTGAAAGATGAGAAGAAAATATTAGAAGAAGAACTTGAAATTTCTCAACAATCAAATTCTAACTTATCTTCTCAAATTTCTTCAATATCTGAAGAACTAGTAATTCAGAAAAATAAAAATGATGTTTTATTTTTGGAAAATAATAGTTTAAATTCTAAAATTAAAGATTTAGATTTAGAAAAATCTAGTCTAAAAATAAAATTTGATGACATTTCTAAAAATGTCTCTAATTTCAATAAAGGAAGAGAGAATCTTTCTAAAATACTTGAAAATTCTCAATTCACTAACAATAAATCTGGACTAGGATTTAAGAAACAGAATAATTTTGCTAAAAGTAGGATTAATAATAATATTAAAAAGGATATTAAGAAAATAGTTTGTTTAAACATTAAAACCATTAAGATATGGATTCCAAAATCAAATAATATTTTGATAAGGAATAAACATATCAAAATGTTCATGGAAACTGTTCATAATAACAAAAACTATGTTTATAAAGGGAATTCTGAACCCGTATGGGTTTGGCTTCCTAAGATCTAACTCTTAGGACCCTAAAAAGAAATGGGTACCAAATGTTTATAAATTTTTGCAGGTACCACATAAAAGGAGAGGAAAATGGATTTTAGATAGCAGTTGCTCAAAACACATGACTGGAAACAAAGAAATGTTGTCAAATATTATCTACTCAAATGGAGGATCAGTCACTTTTGGAGATAACTCTAAAGGATATATCATCGGTAAAGGCGATGTCAGCAGCAACGGTACCACTAATTTACCTCTCATTACTGATGTTTTATTAGTTAAAAATTTAAAACATAATTTATTGAGTATTAGTCAGCTATGTGATAAAGGTTTTAATATAACTTTTTCAAAAAATAAATGTAATATTTTCGATAAAAATCATAACACTATTTTTGAAGGAAAAAGAGATAAAAACATTTATATTTTAAATATGAACGTTAATAATGATTCAAATTTGTGTTTAGTAGCTAAGGAAAATGATTCCTGTCTTTGGCACAAAAGATTTTGTCACATCAATTTTAATACCATCAACAAATTAGCTAAAAATAAATTAGTTAAAGGATTACCTGACATAAGATTCTAAACTAATATATTTTGTGATGCATGTAAATTAGGAAAATTAACAAAATCTTCTTTTAAATCTAAAAAGGTAATTTCTACAGAACAACCACTTGAACTTTTACACATGGATCTTATTGGTCCAACTCAAGTTCAGTCTATTAATCATAATAGATATGTGTTTGTTATTGTAGATGATTTTTCTAGATACACTTGGACTTTCTTTTTGAAAAATAAAAGTGATACTTTTGATAATTTTAAAGTTTTTGTTAAAAGAATACAAAATGTTAAAAGTTTGAAAATTAAAAATATCAGAAGTGATCATGGAGGAGAATTTGAAAATGAAGTTTTTGAACAATTTTGTAACAAGAAAGGTATTAACCATAATTTTTCATTTCCTAGAACACCACAACAAAATGGCGTTGTAGAAAGAAAAAATAGAATGTTACAAGAATGTGCAAGAACTTTATTAAATGGAACCACTTTATCAAAACATTTTTGGGCAGAAACTGTAGCTACTACTTGTTATGTATTGAATCGTGTTTCCATTCGACCGTTAACTAAAAATACTCCATATGAACTTCTAAATGGAAGAAAACCAAATATTTCATATCTTAAAGTTTTTGGTTCTAAATGTTTTATTTTGAATACTAAAGATCAGCTAGGCAAATTCGATCCAAAATCCGATGAAGGAATATTCGGAACGAAGTAAAGCTTATCGAATTTTTAATAAAAGAACTCAAATTATTGAAGAAAGTTTACATGTTTCATTTGATGAAAATTTTAAAAATATAAATCCAAATATTACTATCGATTTTGATGATGAAACTATTCAGAATAAAAACAGTAATACTAGTGAAAATTTTGATAATAATCATGAACTTACCGAAAACATTACTCCTAATATAATAAAATCTCCACCTAGAATTTTACGGGATCATCCTGTACAAAATATAATTGGAGAAGTAAATACGAATGTTAAAACCAGACATCAATTAAATCAAGTTGGTCATGTAGCTTTTCTCTCTAACATAGAACCTAAGAATATAAAAGAAGCCTCAACTGATGACTACTGGATTCTTGCCATGTAAGACGAACTAAATCAATTCGAACGAAACGAAGTTTGGGAACTTGTTCCTAGACCAAGTGATCAATCATTCATTGGTACTAAATGGGTCTTCAAAAATAAAGCAGATGAACTAGGAAATATAACTAGGAATAAAGCTAGATTAGTTGCACAAGGATATAATCAAGAAGATGGAATTGACTACGAAGAAACGTTTGCTCCAGTCGCCCGACTTGAAGCAATACGAATCTTATTGGCGTTTGCATGTTTTCATAATTTTAAACTTTATCAAATGGATGTTAAAAGTGCATTTTTAAATGGTTACATAAAAGAAAATGTTTTTGTTGAACAACCACCTCTTTTCTATCATGAAAAATTTCCGGATCATGTTTATAAACTTAAAAAGTCTTTATATGGTTTAAAACAAGCACCACGTGCTTGGTATGATCGTCTTAAAAGCTATTTATTAGAATCTGGTTTTGAAATTGGTAAAGTAGATCAAACTCTGTTTATTAAGAAAACTAAGAAAGATATTTTGATAATTCAAATTTATGTTGATAATATTATTTTTGGATCGACAAATGAAAAGTTATGTCAGGAATTTTCGACTATAATGACAAATGGATTTGAAATGTCTCATATGGGAGAATTGTCATATTTTCTAGGATTACAAATTAAACAAGTTGAAAATGGAATTTTTATTAATCAAGAAAAATATTGTTATAATTTAATTAAACGATTTAGTCTGGAAAACACTTCTGCCAAACCAACTCCTATGAGCACAACGATTCATCTCGATAGAGACGAGGAGGGCAAAAGTGTTGATCAAAAACTATATCGTAATATGATTGGATCTTTATTATATTTAATAGCTAGTCGACCTGATATAATGATGAGTGTTTGTTTATGTGCTAGATTTCAAGCAAATCCCAAAGAATCACATATGCGAGCAGTTAAACGCATTATTCGTTATTTAACTAAAACCAAAGATTTCGGACTATTTTATCCAAAAGAATGTCCTTTCGAATTAGTTTCCTATAGCGACGCTGATTTTGGAGGAAGTCGGACGGATAGAAAAAGTACTAGCGGAACATGTCACTTTATTGGACGTTCCTTAGTCTCTTGGTTCAGTAAGAAACAAAGCTGCGTTTCTTTATCGACATGTGAAGCAGAATATATATCTGCTGCTTTGGCATGTGCACAAGTCATTTACATGCAACAAACACTTCAGGATTTTAACTGTCATCTTGAAAAATCTATAATTTATTGTGATAATACTAGTGCAATAAATCTGTCTAAAAATCCTGTCAATCACTCACGAACAAAACACATAGATATTCGTCCTCATTTTCTTCATGATTGTTTGGAAAAAGGATTGATAAATTTAGAGTTTATTAATACTGAAAATCAGATTGCTGACATTTTTACTAAACCATTAAATGAAAATATTTTTATCAAACTTAGACGAGATTTAGGAATAATGTCTCTAAAAGAGCTATAACTAAAAATATGCAAAATGTTTAAAACAAATTTTTTTTACTTGCTTGTTAAATGGTGTATTATAACCACTTGAGCTATAGTTGTTTCTTCTCTCAATCTCCTTTTTACTTTAAATTGTATTTTCAGAAATCTATTTGTAGTTTTAAAATTTGTAATCATCCATTTACAAACTGTTTTGCTATTAATTACCTATGATGAGAATTAAATAATAATTCTTATCCACTTGTTTTTTTAGTAAACAAATACTTATATAAACTATGTTTAGTTTTCAAACAAATACTAAGAAAGTTTATATTCAAAATTATTTGAAAATGTCATCCAACAATGATGTTTACAATTCCGAAAACTCTCGTTTATCGTATACATCTCCGGACGATGATTCCGATTGTATTCCTAAAAACGGACCCTATCCTATTTTTCCCTTACCTAATCGTGTCCTTAAATTCTCTCCTTCCCCGGATAAAACCCCCGACATGGCTGGAAACCATGGGAGAACACTCATACCGGTTATACACCGGAAAAGAAGAAAGGCAAGAATGCTATGGTCATATCTCCTTCAACTAAACAGAAAATAGATGAGATACACCACTATCAACAACAACAATTGGATCTACAAAAGGAGTTATACTATGAACAAAAAATTACGGCAAGACGTTTGAGCTTTCTAGAACGGATGGCCATAATAGTTTGTTCGTCGAAAAAGGAAGATGTTGTTAAACCCACATCTAGACCCTCAACCTCCTCAAATCCTACTCAATATCCAGTAGCTCCTACGTGGTCACCTATAGAGAATGTCCCATCTCCAAATTCTTGGGAACATCGATATTAACAACCGATGGCTAAGCATTTTTTAATATATATATATATATATATATATATATGTTGCTGATTTTCTATAAGTTGTATTAATATCATACAAAAATAATAAAAATTTTCTTTATACAATTTTTTTTAACAGAAACAGCAAAAATGGGCAAAACAACAGGGACGGTCGACCGAAATACTGAGTCGGTCAGCCGAATCCCTTCCCGAAAGTTTAATATGTTACGGTTAACAAAGTCGGTCTGCCGAAATACTGAGTCGGTCAGCCGAATCCTTTCCCGAAAGTTTCACATGTAATTGGTTAACAAAGTCGGTCAGCCGACCAAACACTTCGGTCGACCGAACGACATAAATCTGCTAATACCTCTTCAAATATTTAACCTACCTATTCACTTTTTACAACTGTCTCTTCATTTTAACTTTCCCAATTTCAGATTTTTACCCCAAACTCCATTAAAATTTCTCAATTCTATATTTTTCCTCAAAATCAATGGCTCCTAGAAAGAAAACTAAAACTACCGCCGCTTCTTCATCAACTCCAGTGGATTCTCAAATAGCCTCATGGCTTGTGAGTGATAAAGCACTTGAAAGATGGATAAAGCTTCAAGATGCCAAGATCTTCGAGGAATCCTTCGTAAGTTACCCCGATTTCTCTTCTTACGGTATTGAACATGCCGCAATTGAAAGTGGGCTTGACACTTTTCTTGACCATAGAAAGAACAATTTGAAAATTAACCACATTATGGTCAAATTATTTCTTGCTAACCTAAACCTTGTTAATCCTCCTAGAAACAATGAAAATTGTGTTTGGACATCGGTATGTGGTACGAAAATTTTCCTTTCACTAGATAGAATAAATCATACCTTGAATACTCGACCGGGTGGAATATCGTTACATGATGTGGATTGCAATGTAATGAGACACGACCAAATAAGCCATCTCTTTTTCGAAGATGATGCTATAGATTTCAGACAAACATCATCTCTTCGACCAAAAGCTAGAATTTTTCATCGATTCATGATGAAATCCATTGTTCCAAGAGGCGGCTCCTACCACTTAGTATATCTTGAAAATTTTAAAGCTTTATATGCTATATGTGGGAATGTTCGAGTCAATTGGGCACAATTACTTATGGATGAGTTTCTCTCATTTAACCAAGGCAAGATGCTTCATATTTACTATGGAGAATATATAATGAGATTAATCAATGACTTAGTCGTACATGCTCCAGAATCCGAAACTACCAAAGTTCATCATTTTGATTCAAGGACCATTAAATTAATGAAGTTGCCGGATGCTCCACCAAGATTTTTAAAATTTGACCAATGGCATGCTACTCCTAGAGATCAACTATGCCGTAGCCATTCCACACCACAACCAACCACTCATTCTACGGAACGTTTAACTCGCCAGTCCACAATTCAAAGACCAACTCCCGGACTTGGTACAAAAGAGGCTATTGATCTTTTGGCTCGAAATCAATTAGCTTTAGATGCCCGTCTATGGAAAATAGATGGAAGATTCAAGAAAATCAAAGGCTTCTTTGTTAATCTTTGGGATGCTTTGTCATGCACGCGTGCTACTCCTAGAGATCAACTATGCCGTAGCCATTCCACACCACAACCAACCACTCATTCTACGGAACGCTTAACTCGCCAGTCCACAATTCAAAGACCAACTCCCGGACTTGGTACGGAAGCGGCTATTGATCTTTTGGCTCGAAATCAATTAGCTTTAGATGCCCGTCTATGGAAAATAGATGGAAGATTCAAGAAAATCAAAGGCTTCTTTGTTAATATTTGGGATGCTATTAGATTATTTCAAGTATTTTGTTTTTATTGTGAACAATATTTCTATTTTATGACGTTTTAAGTTGTGGTATCATTAACATTTTATTTGATTTCGGTATGTAAAATTAATTCTATGTTCCTACATTTGATACATGTTTTGTATTGTTTTTTACATTTTATGTCTCATAAGTATTCCTTTTTGTCGATGACAAAGGGGGAGAAATAAATGAAAGCTAACAAGTTTTTGCAGAAAAGTCGCCATATATTCAGGGGGATAATTACAATATATATGTATATACTACTTCGTCACATAAGTATTGTCATCAATCAAAAAGGGGGAGAATGTTTATTCATAGGTTTTGATTCATGACACAAGCTTCAGAGATCATAAGACGAACTACAAAGAGAATACTATACAAAGGCGACAAAAAGAAAATAAACTAATATTGTGCACTACAAAGGAGACAAGACTACAATCCAGAGATTAGTATGAATATTTTATTATATTGAGTCTTAGAATATTGTTAAAATCATTCCTCAAGTAGTCACACACACATACAAATAGTTGTATATAGTTTTATACTTTAAAAAATGTGATCTGTGCACATAACATCAGGTCGGTCGACCGACCAGTAAGCTCGGCTAACCGAACCTGTGTTAGTGCACAGATATGCATTGTTTTGTGCACGATTTTAAACTCAGCTGACCGGCCAGAATTTTCAGTCAACCGACCTGGAAATAACGGCTATTTTTCTGAAGAGTTGCGATCGTTCGTAAAGAGGAATCACCTTCAATCCAAGAGATATGGTCACAACTTTTGATTGAAACTCTTCATGAAAGATTATAACTATTCTACAACTATATAAACATGTTTAATTCACTTCTACAATCACCGATTCTTGTTTATAATTTTGTAATCTATTCTCTATTTATTTCTGCAAATAAAAGCATTCACTCTCATTCAATATCGCTAGAATCCCTGAATTAATTCATATACTTCGATTCTACGCGATTATCCTCCTTCTAAATCTTCACGCACACTATATATTCTTGAGGATTTGATTATAGGAGAATTGTACTATCAAAAGACAATCCATGTTATTCAAAACACATTCGTCAACAAGTTATTTGTATTAAGTTGAAGTCCTCTTCGGCTGTTGAGGCGGAAAAATTCCTGTTCGGCTGCTCAGGTGTCGTATACCTATTCCTCCGGGTTAAGTGAGGGGTTTAGTTTAAATCCAGAGGGTATTCTCGGACTGGACGTAGAACGGGAAGTTCGAACCAGTATAAAAATTCCTGGTGTGCTTACTTTAATTTTTACTTTACTGCTATTATCAGTTTTCGCATTTATATACCATATTACACAATCCTTAGTACTGCACATACACTTTCAGCGATGCCTATCAACCAATCGCTCTGTTGGATCACGCTCTTTCTCTCGATTTGACTGATAGCTTGGAAATCTTAACTCGGTAAAATTTCTAAACTTAATTAGGTGATTTTTGAAAACTGATTTACAGTTAGTTGATTTAAGAAATTAACCAATTAGTTGTTTGAAGTAGTTTACTGAATATCAACAAATTTTTATAGCCATGCTATTGCCTTTTGGTGCAAGGCTGGAAAGGTACCGTTTTAAGCAAAACAGTGAAAACCACTAAATTTATATATATCCTGTTTGTTTAAGAATATTATACTTATGATGCAATAGAAGGTTAAAAGTTTATGAATTAAGACTTAGTAGTAACAAAAATAATAAGGCAAATAATTGCTTTTATAGATAAAGGTTGAAAGACATACAATGTAGTTGATTATTAAATTCCTTCATAGCAACACATTATATCTACTCTGAATTAGCCAGACAGTATAACCTAAAATTTCATGTTTTACTTATAATTAATTTAATACTAGTAGCCTATAAATTTATTTTCATCAACTCAGCAGAACATGCCTTTAAAAGATATTTATGTTGAAAAATGAAGCTATAGGGTTTCAACTTCCATTTTTTGGAGATAGTTCAGCATATAAATTCTATTTTGAGAGATTATATTGTCTTATTTTTCCTATTGTTATTTTCATGGTAGCAAAGTTTTCCATATAATTGTTCTAGATGTATAAATAGACGCACACACATACATATACATATGTGCGAGCTTAGTTCTTTAGGTCTTTAATTATGTGTGTGTGCATATATGTTATGTGTGAGCTTGTTCTTTTGGTCTTTACTTATGTGTGCATAAATATACACAGTTAATTGAGCTGTTTTTACGTTGAATGCAAAAATAATTTATTGAACTATTTTTTTATGTTGTAGATTGCAAAAATGTCAAATACATCATCAAGTTGCAGTAGTAAGTCCATTCATTGTTCATCAATGAATAATGTTAACGTCAATGATAATATGTCTATGGTGCAAGAAACTCAAAATCCAGACAATAATTTGCCAATAATTCAAGATGTTTCAACAAATTCGGATAAAAATGAACCTGTAATGAAATCCTTAAAATCTGAAGTATGGAAAGATTTTGATAGAAAAATAGTATTGGAAGATGGTATTAACCGTATTAAGGCCACGTGCAAACATTGTACTAGGGTATTTAATGGAGCCGCCTCTATGGGAACAACTCATTTAAAAAACCATATAAAATCTTATCCGAAAAATGTTGATAGTAAGAGGCTAGTAGGACAGCGAATACTAACTACTAAACATTCTCCCAATAAGCCTTTCAAATTATCAAGTTGGAAATCTGATCAAAATCGAACCCGAATGTGTTTTGCTCGTATGGTTGCTAAGCATGATTACCCATTTAATATGACCGAGCATGTTTATTTTCAAGAATATGTTAGAAGCATTAATCCAACGGTCAAAATGTTTTATAGAAATATAATTAAATGTGATGTTCTAAAACCTTCTGTTGATATGAGGGAAAAAGTACAAGATACGTTGGATTGTTTATCAGCTTGTGTTAGTCTTACTACGGATTTATGGACATCAGAACATCAAAATATAGGCTATTGTTGCATAACATGTCATTATATTGACGATGATTGGAAATTACGAAAAAAAATCTTTGCTTATCACGAGTTGCCTCCTCCACACACCGGATTGGCACTTAGTGCTACTATGAAGGAAAAAGTGTTGCATTGGAATATTGATAAAAAATTATTTGCACTTACAGTTGATAATGCTTCGAATAAGGATGTTATGATAAGAGATTTTAAAGAATGGTTAGCTGGTAAATGTGTTTTGCCTTTAGATGGTGTATTATTTCATATGCGTTGTTGCACACACATATTAAATTTGATTGTACATGACGGTTTAAAAGTTGCGCATGGGCTTATTGAAAAAATAAGAGAAAGTGTCAATTTTACGAAATCATCACAAAGTAGAAAACAAAGTTGGGAAAATGCATTAGCACAGACTAGATTAAGCGGAAAAGGAGTTTGTTATGATGTTCCAACACGATGGAACTCGACGTATCTTATGCTTGAAAGTGCACTTCAACCGCGTCCTGCATTTGAGCGATTGGTTAATTTGACATATGATTATAAATCATTGCCACCAAGTGAAGAATGGGAGATTGGGAAAGAAATTAGCGAATGTTTGAGAGTTTTCTATGATATTACCCTTAAATTTTCCGGTGTCAAGTATCCAACGGCTAATCTATATTTCAAAAGCACGTGTGATGTTTATGAAAGCATTATAAGTTGGGAGTTAAATGAACATGAGTATATTCAATCAATGTCACAAAAGATGAGAATTAAATTTGACAAGTATTGGAGCACTTGTAATCTAATGATGAGCCTTGGTATGGTTTTTGATCCCCGTTATAGGATGACTTACATTGAGTTTTTCTTTGGCTTGGTCTACGGAGAAAATTCACATATTCATGTTGGAAAAATAAATTCATCTTTAAAGGCTCTTTTTTCTTTTTATGAAAAGGAAAGTACTCCATCCATGAATGCATCTACCAATTCTTCTTGTAATATTGTGGATTTATCTACTAATCTTCCTAAAAAGAGAACAAAAATTGATTTAAAATGGAGAAACTACGTTGAGCAGAAAGTTGGAAGTTCACTAGTTTTAAAGACGGAACTTGATAAGTATTTGGAAGATGAATTGTTGCCAATGGGTGAGGATGAAGATAACTTTGATATTTTGATGTGGTGGAAAACTAATATCCCCACTTTTCCCATTCTTGGAAAGATTGCTCGTGACATCTTAGCAGTTCCGGTATCGACTGTAGCATCCGAATCGGCTTTTAGCAGCGGTGGAAGGTTGATTACCGAGAATAGATCTTTATTGTCTTCAGATATAGTAGAAGCATTAATGTGTATGAAAGATTGGTTACCATCTGATATTGGTTATTTTTTTAATTTGGTTAAATGCAATAATTATTTCATATAATTATTCAGTTCTTCTTTTTATAGGAAATACCGTTGAGCTTGTGGACGATGCATTAGTTACACTGTAGTCTATATGTACTCTTCACACATGGTATGATTTTGTTTAACTGTTTTAAGTGCATACTGCATACCCTTTATTGTCTATAGGTGCCATTGTACGTTGCTAACAAGCTCGCCGGTCCAAGCTCGGAAACAGCAAGCTTGAAAAAGCTCGTTGTTCCAAAGAACAGCAGCAAGCTAAGCTTGCTGCTCCAAGCTTGGAGCTGCAACAAGCATGAAATGCTTGCTGCTCCAAGCTTGGAGCAGCAAGCAAGCATGAAAAATCATGCTTGCTGTACCAAGCTTGGAGCAGCAAGCATGAAAAAGCTTGCTGCTCCAAGCTTGAGCAGCAAGCTTGAAAAATCATGCTCCAAGCTTGGAGCTTTTTCATGCTTGTTGCTCCAAGCTTGGAGCAGCAAGCATGAAAAAGCTTGCTGCTCCAAGCTTGGAGCAGCAAGCTTGAAAAATCATGCTGCTCCAAGCTTGGAGCTTTTTCATGCTTGTTGCTCCAAGCTTGGAGCAGTAAGCAAGCATGAAAAATCATGCTTGCTGCTCCAAGCTTGCAGCAACAAGCATGAACAACAAGCATGAAAAAGCTTGTCCAAGCTTAGAGCAGCAAGTGTGTTTGGTTAAGTAATTTTGCAAGTTAAAGTCATTTGGAATTTTGAATGCATTGTTATGATGATGTATATAGTATATTCAACATACAAAAATAATCTACTTCATTTTAGATTTGTTTTTTACTAACTGATAGTCTATTACAATTTGCAGGGGTAAACTTTTGAAGCATCGACTAGCCGCTACTCCATGGAAAAATGGAAAAAGAACACAATATTTAAAATTATATGTGTGCTATTCGGATAATTTTGGCATTTGCTACAATTTATGACATGTATGATGTATTTGCTTTTATGATTTATGTTGTTTTAGGTTATGATATGTATGATATATTTGCTTTTATGACATGTATGATGTATTTGCTTTTATGACGTATTTGCTGCAATTTATGTATTTGCTTTTATGATAAATTTGCTACAATTATATGTTGTATTTGCTGCAATTTATGCATTTTGAAATTCGGATATGGATATTTTTGGATATTCGAAAATATCTGTTTTCGCTGAGCCGGATACGGATTTTTTCGGATATCCGAAAATATCCGCGGATACGGATATAGATATTCTTTAACTGGTATCCGCGAATATCGGATACAGATTCAGATACGAATTTTTATTTTCGGATACGAATTCGGATACAGCACTATCCGTATCCGATTGTATCCGTTGATTGGCCTACATGTATCAATTCAATCATCTTCTTCACTCAATTAGACAATGATTATCAGATTCCATATAATATGCTATCAACTTTGTTATAAGTAAATACAAAATTGATCAAAACTGATATCACACAACAAAAAAATAATACCATATTTTATACCAACATAATACGAGAAATGATACTAAACAGCTGATACTAACAGTATGCAACATATATCAAAACTAATGATTGGAAAAAATAAAAAAATAAACATCAGAACCGATACTGTAAAACATATAACTGATACTAAAACTGATACCATCATTTATACTAAATAGCTGAAATTAAAATCAATTTGATAATATGATATATTGAAAACAAATTAATAACAAGGTTCAGTTATAATAAACCACCGAAACAAGTCACACATCCACTTATTAATCTGAACAAATTCAAAATGTAAAATCAGATCATATCCTCTTCGAAGCTTGACAATTCCGTTTATTATGACCAAACTACTTGCACTCGCCACTTCTATTTTGCTTGCTCTGAAAATATGAAAATCCTCCTTTGCGCTTGATTTATGGTCTACTAGCGCCACGTTTCTCCTTTGGTGGCTTGATAACATCTTGAATGCTACCATCAACAATAGGCCTATCATAATTTGGAATAGGATTTATAGCATTGGCATAAGAACATCGATAAGCATCAATAGTGAAATAATACTCAACAAAATCATATACAGACAACTTAGACTTGTTCATACACTTTATAGCATGAGCACAAGGAAATTCTGTAATTTTCCATTAGTTGCAACTACAAACCCGTTCCTTCAAATCAACATAATGAGAGTTTGGAGATTTCACTTTAAAAGCAAAATCAGAAGATTTATATACATCCCATCCAAATACTTCTTCAATCAATTCACCTAAACATAACTCCATAGAAGGGTAAAAAGTTGTTTTCGACAAATGACATTCTTCTCTCCTTCTAGCCATTTGTTCCATAATCTTAACACGAATACCATCTAAACATGAAGTAATAGGCAATGCTCGTTCATCTAAAATCCAACTATTAAAACTTTATGCAACATTCGAACTATATTCACCATAACGTTTCCTTGGAAAAAATAAATCCATCCACTTATCAAAAGACTTATCCTTAAAAAATTCACACCAGCAACACCACCAATTTGACAGAACTTAGAATGTGCTCCTTCAAATTCATATAGATTAGAAGCTCTAGAACATATTTTGAATAGATCAACAATAGACACATTTGCATTTTTGGCTTTTACCGCTAAAAGAAGATTTTGTTCCATGTGCAAATAGCAAAAACTGTGATAAGCTGAAGGAAAAACATCACGAACACCTGAAAGCAAACCTTGGTGGCGATCTGACATAAAAACCAAATTATAATCTTCTCGAAGCATTTGTTTTAAATGCAAAAACCATGTTCAATTATCCACATTTTCTAGAGAAACTACACTCATAGCTAAAGGGAAGAAACCTGCAAATGTAAAAAAAATTAAAACTAATTATGACCATAAATCTGAAACTATTCATGAAACTGATATTAACATTATAAAACTGATACTGAAAACCTGATACGACCATTATAAAAATATTGATAACCACGACATTATGCACATTAATCTTCATTCTAACACAACAAAGTGATGTACATTAACATATATTATGATACAAATGAAATTCCAATACTACACAACAATATATGATACCATATATTAAATACATGAACCTGATACTAACATTATACACAAACTGATACTAATCACCTGCTACGCAGTATGAAATTATAATACCGAATACAAACTTACAATTCAATACAATGAAAATTCTGATACTAGAAACTTGCTAACTATAAACTACATATCTTAAAAATGATACAAACATAATACAAATTATGATAACAAATTCATATTAATGCTAATGCCAACTATTATGATCACAATACAAATAAATCAAACTAAAAACAAAGACGTGCCTTGATCACCATTTTTTGCAGTAGCACCCATCAAAACATCAGGACGTCCCTTCAAATGAGTAGCATATAAGAATATCATAGGACGACAATGCTTGATACCAAGTAAACAAGCACCAAAAGCAATAACCACCCTCTAAAATTCATTACTACAAGGATCAACATCCATATCAACATAACTATCTGGATTAGACTTCTTCACTGCTTTCAAATACAAACCCAAATCATTGTAAGACAAAGCATCATTACCATGCAATTCCATTAATGCAAGTTGTTTCTCATGATAAGCATAACCATAAGACAATTGAAAATTGTATTCTCTTCTAAAATCAACTACTATATCTTTAGGCTTTTAACTAGGACAATCACGAATCTCATCAATAATCAACGATTTAACAAACGAACTAAAAATATGTGGATTATTCACATTTCTATGACCAGCCCTACAAGAATGATCAGCAATTTCTCATAAAAAACTTCTTCAATTCTCCAAAATTACAAGAACCATGGACTTTGAAAAGACAACCATCCTTATATGAAGAGCAAATTGCAGTAACTTTTGTAGCATAATTCTTTAAAAATACTAATTCATACCACTTTTGAATTTGATATGCCATCAAAAATTCTCTAAAATGTTCAGCTCCTCCAAAACAAAAACCAACAAAACCGGAAATGCATAATGTCGACCCTCTCCTCAATATATATTTTAAATAACTTTTACCATTAACAACAATATTTAAACACACAGATCCAATAGAAGATGAAGAAGCACGAACATTAGATGAACTTGAAATAGAAGCACCATCAACATTTTCGAATTCAGAACCCTTAACCTTAACAGTAAAACCAAAGAAGGAACTTTTCTTGTATAACTGAAAACAAATAATACTCTAAATATCAGAATCAGTGTCAACAATAATAACTTTGTCCTCAAGTACATAAGAAATCTGAATAGAAGAAGGAGTTAATTGAGACCAACATCGACATATCTCATTCTTCAAATCATACAAAGAGCAATCGATAGACAATCGAGTGCTAAAAGTAGTATTATTCAACACGAACAAACAAAGAAGATTGTTATCACCACTGCCAAAAAAAACATGAGTAAAAATATGTTCAATTTAGAACATAAGTTTTTCCATTTCACAAAACTGATACCTACCGTATACAAAACTGATACCTAATTATGGATAATCAAACTAAATAAACAAAAACCGATACTAAGAAAAAATAAAAATGATACCCAGAAACTGAACCTAAAATCTAATACTTTTCCATCTATCGCAACTTTATATACAACCCCAAACAATGATACTTTTCCAATCATCCCAACATTAATGCAATATATACACGACTAATCAACAAAAATAAATTAAATGTAAAGCACATTAGAATACAATACTGCATAAAGAAACGAATAAAACAAAAAATACCTGCTGTTGCTTCCAAAAATTGCCAAAGAAGGACGAACAAGCAAACAGAAAACAAAACTGCATTTAATTTGTAAAAAGGAACATGATTAGAAATCACAGACAACAAAAATTGAACTCTGTTAGAAAAAGAACAAAAAATAGAATAATAGAGCATACCTAAATAATTCAATTTGAAGAAGAACGAGATCACAATGGAATTATGAGAAGTACAAGATCGACAACGCGTGAGAAAACAATTTGATCGATGAACTATAATTTTCAGAAGAACGAGAATAAAATGAACGAACGAATTTGATCGATATTTTGATTCCGAGAGAGCCATTCGATCGCGATAGAAAAATTTAATTGTAAGAAAGAAGAAGAAGAAGCGCGCGATAATGAGCTGGAATGAAAATACGTTAATTTATCTTTCATAGTAAATTATTAGTAGGCTGTCCTACATCCATAAAAATCCCTAAAAATTGTCCTTGAGGAAAATTTCATGTATACAATATATATCTTTAATAATAGTTGTAATAGCTTTGATGTCACACTTTTTTGGTATCAACGTGGACTACCAAAAACGCCTCTCTATATATTATCAAACCTTAATAACTTAAAAATGGGATCTAATATTAAATTTAATTTGTAATTTTAAACGCCCTTAAAAGTAGGATTTAACAGTTAAACATGCTTTACAAATTCAAAACGCTTCTAAAAATAGGATTTAAAATTAAACTTTCTTTTACAAATTCAAAATATTTCTTTACAAATACAAATCTTAATATCACTTGAAAATAAAAAATTATTCTTTTGACTGATTTAAACGTATACAATTTATAAGTAAAACAATCACGGGCAAAACGCGTGTAATAACACTCGTGTGTGTGTGTCTATATATATGCAGTGGCATGCAATGCAAGTCTGATATTGGAATACGTATCCTTTTTCCTTTGATTGATTAGGTCAGCTCGAGCGAAATGATCGGAGGGAAAAAGGGGAGAGATGGAATGTGTGTGATCGAACAAAATGTGTGAACGCGGAGGAGAATTTGGAAGATGAATATCGAGTAGGTTTTCTCGTTTTAAATGTGCAGTAAGATGCATAGGTAGTGTGTGTGAACTGTAAACAACATTGTTTTCTATTTTCGGTAGAAGAGATCAGAGATTTGAATAGATACTAAAATTTATCTTTTAATTCCAACAAAATTAAATATCTATTATATATATATATATGTGTGTATATATATGTATATATATGTATATATAATGATTCAGGATTCAACCACTTCTTATATGGATATTTAAACAATCTTAAAAATAAAATAAAATAAATATATTCTTTGAAAACTCGATCGAAAATCGAAGATTTACAATATTTATTTTGCAATATTATTTGGATATCATCGGTTATTTTTTTAAAGAAAAATTCTTACCATACACACAACAACCCCAAAATTTCATATATACACAAGAAACGGATTCGACGAGTGATTCATCATATTATATGTTCGGTATATTTCAAATATTTTTGGGTTGTTTAAATTGTTGAAAATTTTGTGTATGAGTTTCAAATACTTTATGTTTATTCATAATACACACACATATACATATATAAAATAATAAATATCTTCCTAAATCTTGTGATAAGAACACACAAAATCATAGGCTATGTTAAGTCAAAAGGGAAATATAGGTTGGGCTATGGGTAACATAGGCTTTAGTACAAAAGAAAAAAGAGAGTACATACCATAATTTCATGAGCAGGGATATTTTGTTGAAAGATAAAATTAAAGTTTGGCCTATAAATAGAACTATCCTCCATTCTCTGATCATCCTTTCAATTCCTTTACCAACAGCTGGAAACCTTCTGGAAGAAAACAGTGAGTTCTCTGCCTTGATTTCTTCTTTTTTTGGAAATCATATTTCAATAAGTTGTATGATTCATGTATAATTGGAGTTTTAAAATAATGATACCTGTTGTTAGGATATATGATATTGTGAAAAGCATGTATATAGAGGAGATAACTCATATTATTCCAAATTTACAATTATAGTAAGTAAAATTCAACTTTTTCCCTCTTTCAAAAATACATATCTTTCTAAATACTTAAAATTATCCTCGACCGTCTAAATGAAAGTTATTCGTATTCTCCTATAGTATTTTTAGAAACTTACGACACTGAATTTCGTCGAGTATTGATCGAAAAATCTTGGAAAAACTGAAAGTGGGAAAGTAACGTCAAAACTTTGAAAAATATTTTCTCTCAAACTAATACGAGTCATTCGACGCCGTCCGTGCCAACAAGTTCGTATCGAAGAAAGGAATTTTTCATGTAAATTCGGCGATAATTTGTGATGACAATTTGAAATCATCCAAACTAGGGTTGGAATTAGCTCTTGATTCGGTTAGCGATGTTCGAATCGGAGGATGGACATGTGATCAGGGCGGAGAAAGGCACGCGTGGTTATTTTTTTGTTAACTTCGGTGACAATAAATGTTGCGCCCCTGTAGCTTGGCCTGCGAGTGAAATCGTGATCAAAGGCATCGATCAAATGGTGGCGATGTGGGAAAGAACAGGCGTGAGCGGAGAAACTTGATGGTGGAGTGAGGCGTAGGTTTCGTGGAAGAATGGCATGGTGCACGTGCACGAGATGCACGGAAATGGTTATGTGCAAGTGAGTTACCAAAGGAGGAAGAAGAAGAGAAGGGGAAGGAAGGAGCAGTCGCGTTTTTGATTCTTGCGCTCGACCCAGTTTTAAAAAGAAAACAGGAAAAAAAACAAAAGGGATTTTAAGTTTAAATTTAAAATAAAAACTTAAAATATCGATAACGAGTTCGTTTTAAATTCGATCGACTTGCAGATTTTTGCGTTGTGATCGTAGTGACGAGTACTACCCCTTCATGTAAAAATTTAGTTGATTTGGATCATTAGAATTTTATGACATATTAAAACAGACTGATTTTAAATTACGTTATTTACATAAATAATGTCGTTTAAATTTATATACATTAATCGAAGATGTTTATTCATCCAAATAAAACACTGTTAAGTTAATTTGAGTTATGTAGATTATTATGAACATTTATGGAGCAGAACAAAACCACATTCTGCACTTGCTAATTAAATAGTCAATCTGTGCACTAATTAACATACGAATAAATCCATATGGGTTTGATGGTAAATTAACTAGGATTGTTAATTATCTAGTGTTAAAAGCTTGGTAGCCGGACCATATTGAATATGACACCAATATATGAACCCTTGTGATATGAAAGAGATGGTAACTTACTTAAGAAACTTTGCAGTCGCTAAGCCTCGGATTTGATCAATGTAAAGTTATTAATTTCATAGTTGAAATTTGTTTAAGATTAATTATGTTATTTAAAACATTAAAATTTGAATTTTATTTTATTTACATTATTTAAAGTTAATTTTTGATATTTTAACGTTAATTATTTTAAGCTATTAAACAATTATATTAAATATTGAAGTTTGGGTTAATTAATTTTATTATTAATGTTGCTTAACTTAATTTATTTAATTATTAATTTAAGATTTTTCAAATTAATAAATCACTCTATTAAAAATGTTTTATTCAATACACTTCTTTAATATGTGGATTAAGGTTGATAATTTACGTAAATCAAAGTGACTTATGTAAATGACTTAATTAATGAAGGTAAGTTAATTTGTGTTAATAAACGAAGTTAAAATTAACAAATGAAATTAAATTTAACAAATGAAGTTAAAGTTAGTCAACCATTTAATTAGCACCATTTAAGGTTAATAATTATTTTATTATTAATAACAAAGAAATATTAATTATGGCATTCGAGGTTAATTGATTTTTAGTCAAGCGTGTCTAAAAATAGTTAATCATTTAACTAATGATGTTTAAATCAATGACCGATTTAGTTATTGGGTTAAGTTTATATAATGACTTGTCAAAAGTGTTTATAGATAATATTTTACAAATTAAAGAAATAATCTGTAAAGGGTGTTTTATATAAAAAGAACGGAGGTTAACATTTTATAGTAGAGTGTTAACGAATTTATAAAAAGGGGATTATAAATAGGATTTATAAAGAAAGATTATAAATGGTTATATGGATTTATAAAGGTTTGACAAATGATTTTGGAAATGTACAAAACGAATTTACGAGCGATTGAATGTATAAAAGAATTTATGAGCAAGTCAATGTATAACAAAATTATGTAAATGGTCCAAAAGATCAATGAAATGGATTATAAATGTTTTAGAGAATTATAAGGAAGTTTTATAAATGGACTTTGAATCAAATAAAAATGGAATCATTCTCAGTTTGTAAATATAATTATACTATTAAGATGAATATATGGATATTTTCTAAGTGCTGAAGATATATGGATTGAGAAATATATTCTTGTAAAAGTATATTTATACAAGTAATTTACAAATGGTTTTATTTATGAAAGATTTATAAAAGGAGGCTAGGAATTGCTTATATGTTGAACCAATGTTGGTTTTTCCTATGAAGTAAATTCCTGATTGTATGTTTGTTATTCGATAGTTAAATAACCGACTACCGAAATTGGACCCAAACATAACTTTAGAAATATCTAGAAGAAACACGTGAGTTATATGGTACAGTTACCGTCGAATGTGCTATACTGTACGTATAAACACGTTTCGTATTTTTAGGACAAATGATAAGGAAATCCGTCCGCTAACGGTTAGGAGGTGAACTACGCTCTTGTCATTCGTCTGTTTATTTCCTAAAGAACCGGGGTTGAGTTTACCAAAAATTATTGAATGTTGTTTCGAAGAGACCGGGATTGAGTATGTTATCTGAAAACCACTTCGATCCAACTTAAGTGTTCGAAGTAAAGACATCTTGAAGATGATGGAATTAGAGACGGAGCTCTCGAGTGTTTTGTTCAGTCCTAGAACGGACTTGTATGGATGAATGTCGGTATTGCATTGTCGTCTGGAAGGCAGTATTAGCATTCCAAGTAGGAAGTGCTATATAAAAAGGTAAAACGTAGCCTTGGGCCTCATCAACCAGGAAATGACAAAAATCGGGCATCCAGTAGGGCCAAGTGGGTAGCCCCCAAGTAGGGTATGGGTCATTCCAAATCTAAATCGGTTATTATCTCTCATTTGTATGCTTCGGGGCCCATTAACGGAGGGATGATCATATTCGGTACTACTAGTCAAGTGGTAGGCCAGTCTTGTGTGGCAGGGGTACAAGATGTTCTTGTCAGACCCCGGTGCGTTTATTTAGAGATGTACCTCCGGAGGGTAGTCCCTTACCTTGTCATAGTATGGAATCCAATCTCCAATACGTGCCTTACGTTTTCGATTTCAGAGCCTAGTATGTTGGAACGTGAGATGCAAGCATTTCAGCTATTTTATCTATTTACTTTGACCCCTAGACATTATGATAATATCATTGGATTTGATATAAAATATTTTGGTTATCGTAAAATAAAAACCCATCCATTTTTTTGTGCGGTGTGGTCTTACGAGATACCTTTTGTTTGAAAAGTTTTCGAACATAGAATCAGTTTGATCGTTACCTATTATTGAGTTTTACTCACGCTAGTTTACCAAACTGACCCGGGTAATATTCCATATAATGCTCGGGTCGGACCGAGCATGTTTTTCCCAGGTTTAGCTGGATACTTTGGAGTTGGAAAGGAGCTGGATGGTCAAGACGTATTCACGTATATTTTTCCACTGTAATATAGAGTCGGTATGTTTGTCAATAATAAGGACATGTTTCTATAACTGTCCAAATTTTAGGACAAGCCTGGTGTACTCTGATGTTGTATTTATGAATAAAGACGTTCCTTTTGTAAAGATCATTATTGTATTATATATTATTCGCTGCGTTGTGAGATTCTACGTTATTTAGTTTTCTTCTATCTTCTACATTCCTCTTTCACCTTAACAAATCGGTATTTCCGACGCTTGAATATTCGGCATGTGATACAGTGGACGTATCAGTGTCGATTTTCGAGGGTCAAAAATCAGGTTCGTTACAATATATATATAAATATACACACACATATATATATATATATATATATATAACGACTTATAAAATCTTATATAACGATGTATGTACTAGTGTGTGAATAGACAAGGATTGTCACAACTCAATTTGACTACACCTCTACTTTCCATGATTTCTATCATAAATTCCGATTTAAATAACAATACTATACAGTGGAGTGGAAAGAGGGCGAAAGTATTATTATTTAAGTCAGAATTTGTAGTGGAATACAGAAGAATTAAAGGTGCAGTCGATCTTTACCCCCCTACCAAACTCCCACACACACACACACTCGCACATACACATATCTGTAGGGTTGGCTATTTTACACAAAATAAAACACAATTTGTGACACAATAGATCTGGATCGTTGTAATATTTTGCCTTTATATGAAAGATGGAAATCAAGAGGAGATCTAATGGTTAGGATCTCTTATGTCACCAGTTGTGTCTATAAAACTTTATTAATAGTTGGAATAAAAACGCGATCTTTTGGTCCGACCGTGAACTTTCCAAAATACCCTTTACTCATATATAATTAATTATTATCTATTGTTCCACGTACATGTACCTAAAAAGAATCGATAAAATCTTAATCAAATAAAGATGTTATTCAAATTATTTTTAGCCTATTATTTCTATGCTAGACTGGAACTTTTCAAACTAAGTTAAAGCAGTTAAATTTCTTTTCAAATTTAAACCATCCTTTTACGCTTAAAAATAGGATCTAACAAATAAATATCATTTAAACATGTAAACATCATTTACAAATTCGTTGTTTATTAATTAATAATATAAATAAAATTAAAACTAATAAATAAAAATAAAATGTTGCAATTAGAAATAAAAATTTAAATTAACTACAAATTATTTCAACGTAAAAACATGGCTAAATATTTTTGCAAATCATTTTCTCTTGAATGTGTTAAGCATATATAAATTATAGAAGAATAATTCACGTGTAAAGCACATGCTACCATCACGCGTGAAGCGCGTGCCTTAATGCTCGTATATAATTGATGGAGTAACAAAGACAAACACCGTCTTTGTATACTTCAAGCCATACAATACTTAAACTTAAAAATTATTTTTAAGTAACTGATTTGCGTGAAAACGATTAGTTATTAAATTTTAAAATATTTAAATCATATTAATAGTCTATTAATAGAAAATCATAACATAAAGTTAATAAAATTAAGGATGAAATGTCTAACCATATCATTAAATATAAATATGACATTTCAAGAATCGAATCATGGGTTGGTTTCATAATCTTCGTAGGTAATGGAGGTACGTGTTTATTTGTTTTGCATGTTCTTTAGGTTGATTTTTGTAGATTTTAGTTTGATTTGGTAGGTTGAGGATAATTTTATGTATAACATAAGTAATAATTTGTTCAAGCAGAGAACTCTTTTTTTATGTCTCAGGGACTCAAACTCATTATCTTTAGGATCTCTGCCTAAAATGTCACACCTCTAACCACTTGAGCTAGTGGTTCTTGACAATTGATGATAAGTTTTAATGAGAATTATTTGACTTTACGCTTTCTTTTGTATATGTATTTATACATAAAAGAGAATTTGGGTGTTTTACATATGAGCTTTATACGTAGAGCGCTTATGTTTTCTATTATGTGTATTGTACATATAAAAAAGTGGGTAAAGTAGAATTTATTGTTTAAATATGGAGGACGGATATGTCTATACTTCCTATGTTGGAAGCATAGAAGTGGTGGGTGGTCGACTTTAGTGATTGTGTGCCAATAGAGGAGCTAGTGATCATGTCTAATGGTGCCAGTGTTGCAAAAAACTATTTAATAATCTTTTACATACAACAACTACAATGTTAATCATGCACCAGTGTTCTAGTGGTTAGATGTTTCAGCTTCAGTCCGTGGTTATGAATTTGAATTTTGTATAGCATGATCCGCGCCATTAAAAAAAAGATTAGAACATTAACCAACAACACCATTAATTCACGAGATATAAAAACATGAAACACTTTTGTAGCATCAAGTGATTACCGTTCAAATTTAAAAATACATACTTTTAGATTTTAAATTTGATTTGTAATGTGATGTTACATCTTGTTTATGTCATTTTAAGTGATTAATTATATTATATTTAAGAGGATTTAATTTAATTTTTGATTATGAAAACAATTAACGTTAAAAAATATAAAATGAGAAAAATGACAGCTATAATATTGTATTATGAAAAGTAAACAATGTTTTTAACTATAACGTGTTTGGATTAGGCACAATAAACTTTCTTAATCCCGGTTCATTAAATAAATCAATTAAAACTATTTAAATTATATTTTCTCACTTATTATTTTTGGTAATCTTAGAATCTAGTTGAATGACGACAACAAAATAACAGTAGTTGGTTTGTGATACCACTATGCCACAAAGTGAATCAGACAGCAGTGATCACACAACATAAGGTAGATTCTTTATTATTTCACTTTTTTATACAACATATGGAAAAATCATCTGTTATCTAACATAGCCCTTGAAATCATTATGTTATTGAGATTTCATGCATGTCATTCAGACAACATTTTATCCGTTGTGATTGTAATTATCAGAAAATTTAGATTTGGCTCCACAAATATGTTGTTTCCCTCCAAATATAGTCAACGTTTTATTTTCCCTCTCATATTTTAGTTTTGTTTTCAGACCATACTTTTATGTTGTTTGATTATAGTTATCAAAAAAATTATACTTGGCTCCACAAATATTTTGATATCCCTCCAAACTTGGTCAACGCTTTACCTTTTCCCTCTTATATTTTAGTTTTGTTTTCAGACCATACTTATCTGTTGTTTGAACAAGTTATCAAAAAATTTAGTTTTTTTTGTCCACATTTTATATTTTGGTTTCGCTCTACCTGTTTTACACTTTTATATTGTTTGTTCGAAATTGTAAAAAAATTTAGTGTTCGGTCCATATCATACTTTGGATTCCTTCTCAATGTTTTATTTTCCCTCTTCTTATTGTTATTATTTTTCACTTTCTCTCTCCCGATATTCTCTCTATCTCAAAACCCTATCGAACCCTAATCTCGATGATTCGGCAGCGAAACCCTAATCTGCAGTGGTAAGGTATACCCCAATTCTCTTTCTTTTGTTTGTGAAATTGTGATGAGAATCTGGTGATTGCTATTAGTTTTTATTGGTTGTTTTATTGTTGAGAAATTTGGCTATTGTGATTACTACTATTGTTCTTGTTGTTGTTGATTAAGCAACTCCTTACTGCTTTTGGTTTGTATTCAACGGTTTCAACTCTCCTGTCTGTAGTGTCATTTAGTATTGAATACAAAATGGTTTCTACTCAAATATAATTGTTTGATTGGTTTCTACTATATTGTCTGTATTTATAATTATGGTTTTCAATTTCTTTGAAAAAATGATAAACTTTGTTAATTTTTTTAGTTGTAGATGGATAATCTCAGTTACAGAATAACAATAAACTCAGTGCATTTTGTTTAGTTGTATATGGATAAGTCATGGATGCATGCTGATAGATGTTCACACAAATTTGAAAAGGGATCAGTAGCATTTTTTGAGTTTGCATCAGCTAATGCTAGGGATAAAAAGTATACTATGTCCTTGTTTGAAATGTTGCAACGAAGATGGATTCTCCATTTCAGTTATTAGGGACCATATTTATTTGAATGGCATTGATGAGGATTATTGGCATTGGAAGTGTCATGGAGAACCAAATATAGTTGGGTTGGAGCCTAATATTGGAGAAAAATCTGAAAGTGGAGAATGGGAATGTCATAGTGGTGTGTGGGAGGATAAGGTAGATGGGAAGAATGTGAGGATAAACATATGTCAGATGACTCAGTTGAGTTTTTGAAGTATGTGGAGGATGATGATAAGCCACTGTACCCTGGTTGTATGAAGACAACTAACTTGAATTCTTCGATTCAGATTTTCAATCCGAAAGCAAGGCATAACATGACCGATGGCTGTTTTACAGAAATGTTGTTATTGATTAGGGGTTTGCTTCCAAAAGATAATTTGGTTCCACACTCCTTGTATGAAGCTAGAAAGAGTCTTGATGCATTAGGAATGTGTTACTCCTAAAATCCACCTTTCGACTTAGTCGAAACTAATTTGAGCAGAGGTTAAAGGAGAACAAGAGAGAAGAGCTCCAACTAGACCTTTCGAAGGAGTCGAAGGGATGCTACCGCCTAAGTCTCAAAGCTCTAGAACCTTTCGAAGGTGTCAAAAGGTTTCCACAATCAAGATCTAGAAGGCTCTTACCTTTCGAAGGAGTCGAAAGCACCATTCTGCCTTCAGTAACCACCCTTTGACTAGGTGATTTTTTATGAACGAGTCAAAGCCACACCTTTCGAAGACAATGAAGAATAGCCCTCTGTATATGCGCCAAACCATTCAAAACTAATGGTTTCGCCTTCATTCAAACTGCTTGAAAGCAAGTATTGTCCTGAACAACCCCTTCGAAAGCTACAATAAGCCTTTCGTACCGGTTGAAGCCATTGTGACCCAGGAGGGTTCCGCATTAGGTCACAAACAAGAGTTTAGAAGCAACCATTAGTGTCGAAACCAGTGGCACCTCAACATCATCGAAACCGTTGAACAAGACCTATCGATAGAGTCGGAAGCACTTACAAGGCAACATAAAGAAGAGAGGCGTAGCCGTTCCTTTCGGCAAAAGTGGAAGCATACTTGAGTTATTCGACAGCAACCTTTCGACCAAGTCGAAAGCATTAGGGTCGAAAGGTGCTGACCCGCATCTATAAATAAGACCCAAGGGGTCAGGTTTGGAGGATTGGATTCTTTCCATTCTAAACTTGTATCTTCTTAATCAAAAAGTGTTGTAAACCCTAATTACCAAATTGATTTGGGGATTTCAAGTAATAAAGTCATATTTTGCTCATGAAAGAGAAGTCTCAAATATTTCAGATTACTTTACTATTTTTAAGGCTTTTGTCAGGTTTACTCTTATATTTCAGGTGTCGCCTACATCAAAAGCTCCCTGCCAACATAGTCGAAACCTCCTATATTCAAATAACTTCAGTGTATATGCTTCAAGCTATCTTCCCCTGGGTCACTGCTTTTGAAAAGGTCGAAACCAAATCATAAATTACTTTAACCTTAGATTGAGATAAGAAACCCAAGGATCTTGCTCCCAATGAGGTCGAAACCTATCTTAAGATCGCTTTAACTAGAGACTTCTAATCCAAATCCAAAACATCTAAGTTCATAGCTTTCGACAAGGTCGAAACCTCTACTTCAGATATTTGACCGAAGCCAAGTCACTTAACAACTTAAGCTTTCGATAGGGTCGAAACCCTCTAAATCATCCTTCATCCAGTGATTCCAAAGACCATCTACTTGGGTTCTGCTTCTACTTCAAAAGGAGAGCCTTCGAAGGGAAAACACATTTATCTCAACAAAGTCGAAAGGTTAATAAGGAAAGGAAATAACCGTTTCGACCGAGTTGAAAGGTCATCCTAAACCAATTTTCACTATAACAACCTGTTTCAAAAGGATACCAAAGTAAATACACACATTCCATTCCTCTTAAATCTTCTATGTGAAACCACAGGTAATTGACCTTGTCCTAAAAATTCTTCTTTGGGGGTGTTAACAAGATTTCTTGTTAACATTTTGGCGCTAGAAGGAGGGCCCGAACCTCCGCCTTGGTTGAATGCCCAACACTACTTGTCTCTAACCCCACTTAACTCAATCTCGAGTTCCTCTACTTTGGTCTAATCATGGCAAGAAGAATCATAAGATCTGGACAAGGATCCTCTGGACCCTATGAGATATGATTCCCCTCAAAATTCATTAAGGATTCCAATCAAAATAAAGAGCAAAGGCTAATGCTAGAAGCTCTGAAAATTATAAATAAGAAAAAAGTGGAATCGTACAACCTTGAGAAATGGAGCTTAAACCCCTTTCACGTTAGCCCCACCCCGATTTTTGCTTTTGGAACAAGGACAAATGGAAGTGATAATGTATTCAATCAAATGAGAAAATCCATCCAACACTGTTCCAAAGGCACAATCTTTGAGAAAGAGATAATGGCTGATTACAATGCCTTTGCAAATAAGTGGCAACAACCAACCACAACAAGAACACTTCCTACACAAGAACTACAAAGAGTGGCAAAGAGAAAAGCAATCGAACAATATGAAACTATAAGGTCAAGAAAAAAAGGCAAAAAGCCATCCTCAAGAATCAAGCTTCAAGTCCAGACTTCCCAAAGAATGCAACTTAACAACATCCATAGAGAATTTCTACTTGCTTACCAAGGATGAGCTTAACTATTGGCCATCATAGAAAAAGAAGCCGAAACATGAAAGGAATCTGGGAGGATCCTACTGTTACTACCACATGATGAATGGCCAAGAAACCAACCATTGTAAAGCTTTGGAGGGGATGATCATCAATTTCTTTCGACAAGGAAAAATTCATGAGTTTGTAAATAGAACTTGATAAAAATCAATAAAGAGCTTCTTTTCTTAAAAAGAAAATATACATGGTTGGGAGTGAAATGCTCCTTATATTTGGATACTACTAAGATGGCAGTCTACCTAAGATGGTGGAAAGCCTCTGTCCGCGCCGAGTTGGTCAGGGCAGAGCACCTCTTGGAGGGAGGGCGGGTAAGCCTTTAGCCGCGCTATAAGATGGCCAGGTTAAAGCACCGGACAAGCCCTTGGTCGTGCCTCTAGTCAGGTCAAGGCACCTCCTGAAGGGAGGATAGAGTAAGCCTTTATCCGCGCCATAAGATGACCAGGGTAAAACACCAAACAAGCCCTTATTCGTGCCACGCTATGGCCAGGGTAAGGCACCTCCTGGAGGAAGGATGGAGTAAGCCTTTATCCGCTCCATAAGATGGCCAAGGTAAAACACCGAACAAGCCCTGTCCGCACCATGCTTTAGCCAAGGGAGGGCGCCTCCTGGAGGGAGGTCGGGTAAGTCCTTGGTTCCAGCTTCTAAGATGAGCTAACCAAGAGCACGAGACAACAATGGACTAAGATGTCCAGGCCCAAGAAGAGGCCCATCAAACAATGGACTAGATGTCCAGGCCCAAGAAGAGGCCCATCAAACAAAGGACTAAGATATCCAAGCCCAAGAAGAGGCCCATCAAATAATGGATTAAGACGTCCAAGCCCAAGAGGAGGCTCATTAAATAGAAGACTGAGATGTTCAAGCCCGAGAAACGACATATCCAATTATGGACTAAGACGTCCGAGCTCAAGAGGCAACTAATCAAATTACTTCTATATAAAACCTGAAGGGTTCATATATCAAAGGATCATAACAGAACTCCACTTATTAATACCTGAATCCGAGGTTCGGGATTTTCATTTCTAAACAATATCTATTAATACCCGAATCTGTGTTTTGGGTCTCTCATATCAGAATTTCATCAATTAATACCCGAATCTGGATTTTGGGACATTCATTTCAGAACTTCATTTACTAATACCTGAATCTGGGTTTCAGGTCTTTATCGATCACTAACAATCTTTGTTATACCCAAATCTGGGTATCGAGACTATTACTTATTTGAGCCCTAATCTGGGTGTAAAATTTCAATAATGGATTTCTATTTATGCATCACAAATGCCCGAATCTGGGTCAAAGAATACTCTCATGAAGATCATTCTTATAAGTTTCCGAATCTGGGTCTTGGATTTCTAATTTTTCAAATTTCATTAATACCTAAGAATGGGTCAATGGGTTTCTACTAAAAATATTCAAATAATGATTTCTGGATTTAGGTCTTTATTAAATATCTCTTGAAGATTACTCTCCAACATTTATACCTATGATTGAGGGTAGGATTTCCAATCAACATGACTTAGACATTCTGACTAAATGGTTGGAGTTGAATTCTTAATTATTTCTCATCATGGTTAAAGATGGGATCTAGGCATTAATATAAACTACTTTTCATGCAATTAACAAGATGATTTGTAAATCTAAGCAAATGATATACATAGACGGGTATGTCAATTTCAAGCTAACAATTAGAAATAATGTTTGCTTCATACTTTTCAGGGTAATCAGCACATCAAAGAGAAATGAAAGATTCAGCAAGTACAGAAATCAATGTATGAGCTATCAAAAGCATTTCAGAAGTGACATTACAAAAAAGGATTACAAATCAGGTGATATTTACAAAGTTTATACGATTTACATAAGTCATGAAATTATTTACAAAATTTATGAAGTTATTCACATATATACAAGGGAAGTCTATATATTTTAAAGATACAAGTATGTCATAAGTCTTGAGCAGCCTTGCTAAGATTTTCAGCGATCGAAGGATCAACTATGGACGAATTATGACGTAGAGAATTTCTTTGAGTTTCTTTTCGGTAACGACCCGCCTTTTTGGATGGTTTAAATCGACAATAAACCACACATGCCAACTCAAACCATTCAAAAGGGAGGATTTTTAATGGGGTAAATAAGAAAAGGAAGAGAAAGAATGAAAAAACAAAACACAGAATCTCACAGCGGAATGACAAAATATAATAATCAAATAACAGTTCATAAAGTTGTTTTACAAATAACATTTGATTACACTTTTACAATACAAATTAGAGTTACACATACAACAAAAATAAATAAATAATGCAACGAAACAATATGATACAGTGGAACATATATGAAACAATATAGTACACAAATCTCCGTCTTGGTCCTCCAGAAATAAAGTCTTCAATACACTGAAAAGCTCAGGCTGACCCGAGCGTAATGAAAAGACAAAACACTCGATTCATAACCTGTAACGCCCCACCCCGAGACCCACATTAACAAAGAGAATTACAGTGTAATTCTGTTTGCTAATGCGGAAAATAGGGCTGGATAGGGGCGACCATCTATAACTTTTTCATAAACATCTACTGAATACGTTGATTGGTGCTTTATATTTTTTTCTAACTTATGTGGATCGACATATTCAATAAATGTCTAATATAAAACTATAGGTGGCTAACGGCTCTATCTGAACAAAATACAACAACTAAATGCAACTCACATCACATAACATCAGATAATCATATAGATACACACACATATACAGATACATCTCTAAAGTAATACAAAATGATACAACATATGTGGTATGACGACCACAATATACATCAAGTCAATAATATACATATAAAAGTATACACAAAAAGCTTCAACAAAAAGGATGATAACAGATATATGCAAGCAGAAGTGTCAAAGCAAAGCTAAGCCCAAAAGCAGGTATCTAACCTGAAACAACTCGGTCTGACCCGAGTATATAATACACGGGTCAGTCTAGCTAAAACAATCAGTTTAGAAAAGATAGACGATAATATGAAGCATAAGGTAAGTACGATAATTCTTCTCGAATAAGAAGAGATAATATCAAAGCATGCCCATATCTTAAGTGAATAAATATCACTTAAGCATAAAGAACCTCTAAAGAAGTAACTCAAAATAAATCATCAAATATAATAGTCGCCTCATATCATCGACGATCGCCAAAAGTAGCTATAATGGTTTCTCTAACCTTATCTCTTAAATAGAAGAAAACTCAAATGATAAATCTCAAATCTCGCCAAAATGGCTAAAACTAAATACTCTTATATTTGAGAATTTCCAAAACTCAGAATATGCCACATTTCATCGGCATCGGCATAAAACCCAAACTCAAAACTTGCCAAAATGACAAAATACAAATATAATCTCAAAATGTAGAAACCTCAAACAAAAAATATACCAAAATGGGAAACTCAGATATATTCTCATAATAAAGAAATCTCAAACTCAAAATACGCCAAAAGGCAAACTCGGATATCTCCAAAAGGAGAATATAATCTCAATCTTAGAAATAGGACCCAACAACCCAAATAAAAAGCCCAACAGCTATAAATAAAATATGGACCCAACAGCCCATAAATAGCTCCTCAGCTATATATATAAGTATATGTACACGTAGAACCCAATAGCTCAAGTACGGGCATACACTCGTGAATGTGTCACAAACTCTTAGCTAGGAACCCGAAAAGTGGTAACGTGCATCCCATACCACACGTTCTCACTAAATGGTTTACTAACCGCTAGTCAATGCCACACTAGAAAACATCATTAAACTCATAAAATCTTGTGACTTGTCTCATCTCATCGACAAGTATAAATAGACCTCGTGATGGTTCCTCATGAACCATAAATCTCAAAATAGGAAATCACAAACTCAAGACTTGCCTTATATCATCTACAAGTATAAAAACATCATGATGGTTCTCATCGACCATAACTCCTAAAATAGGAGATCTCAAACCACAATAACTCGCCAAATATTGGCCATCTCAGATAATTCCTATAAATAGGAATTATAAAACTCAAAATACGCCATAGAATGGCAACTCTCAAATATCAGCTCAGAAATTCATAATTCTCGAATAGCTTCAATCGTACAAGTCCGGAATTAACCGAAATAGTAAACTCACATGTCCCATACCACATGTTTTACTAAATTGTTTAATTCTCTTTCTCATACATTCAAATAGTGCAAAAATGTGTATTTTATATTTAAAATAATTTACTAGAGAAAATGGGCTTTTAAAACTAATTTCCGAAATCAATTTAGAAAGCCCTATTTGAAAATTACCTTATTATAGAGGATAAATATATTTTATATTTGAAAATACTTTAAAATATTGTATAATAATTATTTGAAAATGCCAATTTATTTTCAAAATTATTTCAAAATTGTTTGGAAAAATCCGTGCTCGAAAAAAAATAAAGATCCAATAAATCACTCAAACCGATATTCAAACTCAATTTGAATTTAATTCAAATTCATTTCAAATTTGAATTTCAAAATCTGCAAAATTTGACTAGTCTATTGGTAGACATCATGACCTTTGAATACGATCAAAAACATCTCAAAATATAGCAAGAAATGCAAGAGAATTGGATCAAAACACACAAGGCAACAAGAGGAAGTGGACTGAAAAAGCCCACTCTCCAAGTCGACCTGAAGGTCGGCCTGGAGGTCGACCATACTCCATCCTAGGTCGACCGGTCGGTCGACCTAGGGGGCCTCTAGGTCAACATGTAGGTCGACCCAGAGAAAAGGGAGGTCGACCCCTTGTACGCATTTTGTTTCAGCAAGATTTCTGAGCTCCGAAGCAATTTTCAAGCACTGATTTGCACATTCAAGTGATAATATTTTTCAACTAAATTTTGCAGAGACCAAGTCCAACATGTAAACTACCAAATGAAAGAAATTCGACAGCATTTCGTTGTCAAAATCAAAAGTTACAGTCATTCAAAGAAGCAACAAAAATCAGATTCAAACAGAAGAAAACTATGAACAGATAAACGATTACAGTGACTTATTTTGCACAGTTTCAAGCAATTGCAACTTTTGTTTTGCTAGATATGTGAGTTTATTCAACTCACCTTGCTGTTTGAATGCAAATACCCATATTTATGAAGAAATATTGAAGCTTTGGTGGAAGAATTAGTCTCTAGGAACCTGTACAGTAAAAAGAAATAGCATGCAAAAGAAAATTTTCTGTACATTAGAAAATCATCTCTGAAATTAGGAATTGGATGAAATTAAAAGGTTTGGAGTTAGACTACCTATTCATTAACACTCTAGATTGAAAAAGATTTTAATTTGTTGAGTTAACTTGAAGTTTTGAGCTTGAATTTGGAAATTTGAGAGGTGGGTTATTGTTTTCAGTTTTTCTGGTTTGAGAAGGAAGAAGGAGGTACCAAAATGAACGTACTAGCTATAGTTTTCTTCTTTTCTCAATATTAGGTAAGAGTTAATGGGCTTATGGACCCAAAATTAAAAGAAAACAATATATGTTAAGCCAATTTAATTAACACAAAGCCAAATATATTCATATTTACACCATGTAATGGAACAATTGTTATTTTCTTTTAAATTCTCACACAACAAAGTATGTAAATTTACATACTTAAGAAATGAAATATTTTACACCATATAAAAAGATAAATTTTTATTTTTAAGACATTTTTATTATTAAAATTCTTTATTTTACAAAAATGCACTATTTTCACAATTAAATGCAAAAGTCTACATTTTTAACTTCTAAAATTCCACAAAAAATATTTTCTTACTCAGAAAAATATTACAAACCATATTAAAATCAACTTTATAATTAAAACACATTTTAAAACCAATTTCCATCTTTTTATTTAAATAAAAAACCTTTAAAAATCACATACTTCTATTAAAAAGTATTTAAAGAAGTAATTGGCAATAATTAATACAATTATTGCATTTTCTCTAAATAAAAACCATTTTCCAATCATTATTAACCCAAACAAATAAAATAAAGTTCCAAACTTTATTTTCCTCGTTTTATTTTCAAAATTCATTGTCTATTCCAAATAAACAATTATAAATCTCCAATTTTATTTTAATTTACAATATTAAATTATAACTACCGTTATAATTTAATATGAACAGGTAATCTCCATACCAGGGTTGTTGCAGACTTCCCCTTAACAAAATTGTGTCCTTGCAATTTCTAGAGAAGAGTTTGTATTTAACATAATTATTTCATCAATCAAAGGAAGGATAGACAAACACGAGATCAAAATTCCTCACTCTCTACTCAAGATGAAAGAAGGCCAAGATAAAATTGCTTGATAAATTCAATGATTTCCCCAAGTATAAATACTGGGATTAGCGGGCAATTGAATTTCTTTGAGCAATACATCATGATTTCGAAATTATCTCACCTTTGGAACAAGAACACAATGGAGTGCTACCTAAAAATCAATCGAAGGAGATTAATTTCACAAAATTTTCTCGAATAGAGTTGGGAATTAGCATCGCTTCATCCGAGCTCCAAACAACAAGATGATGACTTTTCATGTGTCACTACGGAAAGAGCCATACCGATACTAAGATAACAACAATTGAGGTAAGAAAACCCCGATGAGAGGTGGTCACTTCAAATACCACCCAACTCAAACGACTGCAAAATGCCAGTCGTTAGACCATTGCACTAGGCAAGACAAACTCAAGGAACACAATAGTTATTTTAATTTACAATCAAAATTTATTAGAGTTTCAAAACTCATTATCTTCAAAACCATGATCTAATTTCAGTATTTGAAAATTTTCCAAAACTCTTTAATATAACATCTTATAGTAATAAATAAATTTAGACTCATATTCTCTCTTGTAATAAGATTTTATTTCCAAAAGAGTTTTACCAATCCATATCAACAATTCTTAAGATAAAATGTTAAAAACTTCAAAACAACTTCATATTCAACATGTATAACTCGTACTAAAATATTCAATTAAACACTTTAATTTTCAAACAGAGTATTATCTCATTTAAAGTACATCATTTCAACAATAAAACTTAACTATATTTAAACTCATAAAGTTTAATTATCATAATGGCATTGCCTCGCCATTGGTTTATAATGAATAACCCTATCGATTGGCTGCAGGGTTGACCAAATGATCAAAACTGCCTCACCATTCATCCTACCCACTATGGTTCAATGGCTGCATATGTCATCCAAATAAAATTTAATTCTCAAACCATTTTAATTTATTTCCAAATTTAATCTCATTAAAACTCAATTTATCATGTCTGATTGTTTCATCGCAGCGTTTAGGAAATTCCTATTGATAATGTTGATCAGGCGCATCGACCAGAATTCTTAAAGCACTCGATGGACAACCCAACACAAAAATCATCTTCTATAAAATAAGTACCTCACTACACCATAATAGCAATTTCGTAACACCCTAGTGCGGCAAATTAACAACGGACTTAGACCGTTGCAATATTCGAACGGCTTTTAACCGTTGCGAACACTTTGGCAACGGCTTTGAGCCGTTGCTATATTAGAACGGGTTAGGGTTTACGCACTCCCTCAAAACAACGCCCCCGTACCCTTCAATTTTTTCTCTCCCGCACCTCCTTCCTAATTTCTTCTGGCAACAGCGATTTCCCCAAATCCCATGGCTCTTCCTAATTTCTTCGAATAATATAGCCGCGTCTCCACGTTCTCCACTACTCTTCATCGCTACGTTCTTTCAGGTAATTCCTCTCCAACCTGAAATCTCTATTCTAGTTTGTTTTTTCTCTAATTGATGGTATTGTTAATATTTCCAAATCAAATACTCTTTTATGATTTTTAATTGGGTTGTTGCATTACTGCATTATTGGGTCGATTGCGATTTGTAGTCGCGATTTCAGTGGTTTCGAGGTCAGTTCAGGGTGATGTAGGGGTCGATTCCGATTTGTAGTCGCGATTGCAGTGGTTTCGCTTGGGGACTAAATAAGATTTTGTTATTATGTTGTTTACCTCTTTAATTTATGTTTTTCAGTTACACCCAAAGTGATTTATTTAAACTGTATATATTTATGTTCAACAACTTTTTATATGTACTTATTCCCTAACAGTATAGCAGCTGCCATGTATATGTGAAAATGTTGTTACTGAAATGAAATAATGGTTGTAAACTGGGGAGGAACCAAATAAGAGGTAAAAAAACTGAATATTTTGTTTTAAAAATATTGTGTTAAAATAATTTTATATTACAATTATACATATAACAGATCATAATTTCCACTGGTAATTAGAAAGATGATACGAGATGCATAATTTAAGTGCCAATAAGTAATATATTGCTAAAATGGAATGCATAAGTTAGCACTGTGAAAACATCCATAATAATTGCTGGTTTCACTATCTGTGTTAGACCATTTGGTTCCTTCTATGAACTAATTTCCTCCAACTCAATCGTCTGTAACTAATTCTTTCCACTCTATCAAAACCAAATAACCTCACTTCTTAAAGTACAAAACCAATACAATTTGACATCAATGCTAAGAAGATAAATATTATGTCTTAACTGACATTGGAATCCTCATCATTAAGCTTCTGAATAGACCTGATTCTATTTTGTGAAAGGTATTGATAGATTTTGATGCAAGAAAATAGTATAAGAGAGGTTGCATGATTGAAATCGTTGGATTTAAGGCGTTAATTTTGAGAGGCGAGCTTGTACTGAATTGAAACCTTATATTTTGTTTGAAATATTTTAATCGGCATGAGGAACAAAGCTAAGGCGAGAGGCGAGGAGTTACCATACAGGGAGAGATTTTCTGAATAACATGGCAGATTAAATGTGTAGAAATTAAATTTACTCTCTGTGTAAACTTTAAATTTGGTGTAATTTCAATGGGGATGAAAGCTAAGACTGATGGTACTTGGGAAACGAGAAGGGCATTAGATCGCTTATTAGGATTTCGTTAGTTTCACACTGCTAATTTATTTTGTCTGCCATGTGTGATGATTGCTATATTACGTATTAGTGGATTATAAATTTTTATTTTTTTTATAGATAAATTGATTTCAAATTTACAAAACGCTCGGTATTATTAATAACATATTAATTGGTCTAAAAAACTATTTTGATAGTTTTGGCTATAAAAATCTTATAAGACCTATTGGTAGATGTTAACAAGTGAGGTTCGCTGTTTGATTTTTGGGGTTACTGTGAAATGATGGCAGCAGGTTGGATTGAGTATGGTAGATGAAATACTACTGAGGAAGTTAAACTGCTGTTGGGTGAAATGAAGTGTGTTGTAGTAAATGGCGACAGTAGTATTGTGGGCAATGGAATGTTGTTTGTAAGTGGTGTTGTGTGGCTTTTGTGCTGAATAGATTGGATCAACACACATTGGGTAAAGACCGGATGCTGACCCAAGATTGATAATTACTCCAGGCTTCTTAGTTTTCCGCATTGTTTGGATCTGCAAAACAGTAACTAAAATTAGAGTGAAATTCAGCAAAATTGTTTATCTTGCAGTAGTTGCTAAACTTTGTCCGTATTATTGACTGAAATAATTATTTGTAGCGCAATTCTAGTGCAATCAATAACAGCAACAAAGTTTATACTGATGATACGTCTCCATGTATTAATGCCATCAGATACATCTTCATCAAAGCGTTTTACTGTAGTACCAACTCCTGCACTGTTTACACATATGTCTAGACCTCCATATATCTCTACATGCTTCTCAAATGCAGTAGATACTTCACCTGCGCAAAATGGATCCGAAGTTACTTGTCATATGTAATAGTGAAATCTTATATATATAGTACAATGTTAAGTTACATGTCACATGTATATGGTTATATACCAGTATTAGTAACATCACATTTGATGAACATTGCAGAAGGATGATCTATGTCAGGATGGAACCTTTTGTTCTCTTTTTCTAACAAGGAAGCAGTTTCAGTTCCTCTCTCTTTGGAAAAATCAACAACAGTTACAAAGAGACCATTTTTCGCAAGAGCCAGGTCGATAGCTTTGCCTGAAACAGAAGTAAAAGTCAAGTAGTATCTGTATTGTAGTATGTTTTAAATTATGCATAAGTTTTTAGCATATATATATTTACTCGAGGCAACTATGCATACAATGGATTGAATTATTGTGTTAGTATCTGTTACCTATTCCATTAGCACCTCCAGTGACTATAGCAGACATACCAGGAGTTAGTTCCATTTTTCTTGCTAAGTTGTAATTAGGGATAGGATGTGTTTGACCAACATAAATCCAAGGGGATCTAAAAATAAAACAAATGAAAGTTGCAATGTAGTTTAGTTTTCAGTTTTGGAGGTTACAAGTTTGATCTCAGTCAGTAGTGTTTTCTCGATGTATATTTATCATGTGTTGCTATTTGTAAACTGGGGGTGCGGGAAAGAAAATGCATAGTTATTGCATGGAAATTTGACTAGTAAACAATAGCAATTGTCTAAAACGGTTAAATTTTGAGAATTTTCTATTAAATTGCCTGCGAACTATACAATTTTGTGATTGGAATTCTCTGCATTGTAATTGCTTTTATGCTTATTATATATATTTCTAGGAAATATCTGACATGATTTTACCAAGTTATTATTTATGAATGCTTTGAGTATTTCGATTTTTGTTCATATTTTACTTGGTTAATAATAGTCGAGGAATTCACCCTGACATCTACAATTTAAATTCACTTATTTTGGGTTTAATCTTGACTATGCTGCCTGGGCTGAGCTGAAAAACAGGTTACAATGTAATCAAATTGAGCAACCTCTATAGCATATGCCTGGAGAGAAAAATGCATCTGACTATTATAAAATTATAACATATGCATATGCCTAGCAGTATCCTTTATATAAGTAAATGCTGCATGTTTTAATTTGCAACAAATTAACAACTACTTATAGCAAGATACTTCCAAGTTACTATGACCACTGGCATATATTATTATAATATATTTTCGTTCACTGTAGGAAGGATTTCACTAATTTTCTTACTGATAATTCACTTAAAAATTCTACCTTGAACCTGGGAGAGGAAGTTATCAGCTCATGTACTCTATTTTTCTAACTTCAGTTTACATATTTAAGGTTATTTTTTCTTATGTTCAAGTCATACGTTGAATAGCGGAAGACTGCCATGTGAAGACTCTATTCTCAGTTTAAGGCAATTTTAGTTACTTCTATTTTTATTGCGATGATACTGTTAGTGTTTACAGTAAAATGATTACTCTTCCACTTTTGTCCATATACACTATCATCCTTTCAACTATGTTTGATTTTGGAATCAATTTTTGTATGTTGTTTTAAGGTTGTTGGTTTAATCTTATACCTGTAGAGTAATATCTCAAAAATGTTAAGTCACTACAACAAAAAATGTTAAGTCGCTACAACAATCTTATACCTGCAGTGTTTAGTATAATGACAGAATAATTTCAGCTAAAGAAATGAAAATTCACTAATTATGTATTGGTTACATCACGCTCGTTTGCTACAATATTGTTGCATTTGTTTGTTATCATTTTATACACCTTAGTTTTTATATTTTGCACAAATCTATACAAATACCGGCTACAGCTCAACAATACACAACCATGTGAACCTGCATCTGCTCAGTTTAATTGTGTGAACTGCATCTGCTCGCTTTAATTGTGTGAACTTATTCTAATAAATTTTCTTATCCAAATTTCTATATGCTAGTTGATATTCTAATACATTATTTGATTTCGTGTTTGCAGGATATACTGCTGCTAGATATACCAGTGTTTGCAGGATATTCTAAATAAGTATTTTATGTCAATATTCTAGTCTCCAATAAGCGTTAGACGATTGGAGGAAGACTTTATGTACCGTATGTTGTAGTATTATGTAATGATGCCGTTGTTGTACTATGTATGTTATGTATACTTGTTGAACTATATTGTGGTATGTGTTGATGTTGAACATTATAATTCAAACGTTTGTTATGTTTGGTTTTTGTGTTTAATCTATGAAAAATATTTGGTTTACTAATCTTTCTTCTATGATATTGTTAAATTTGCAATTTGTTGTATTAATTATGATAATGAAATGACTGTCGCTGGTGCAGAGAAAAATTTCAAATATGTTTTTAAAAAAATAAAATATTAATTAGCAACGGATTAAAGCTGTTGCTAGTATTAAAAACATCAGTTATACATCTACATTTAGCAACGGTTTTAAGCCGTTGCAAAATAAAATCAGGAACGGCTATGAGCCGCTGCTAAGATATATTTTGCAACGGCCCTTAGCCGTTGCAAAATGTACATTTTGCAATGGATTAGAGCCGTTGCTAAATTTTTACCACTGCCCATTTCACAACGGCTCTAAGCTGTTGCGAAATTATTTTGCAACGGCTTTGAGCCGTTGCGAAATGAGGATTCTGGTGTAGTGCCTCATATTTAATTCTCAAAATGTTCTTTATTTAAAACAAAATCCAACTTCTCTTAAAAATATATCTTCAATTTTTGAAAAATTTGAAAACACATGAAGACTTATCGAGATATTCCCATGATACTCGATTCAAAATATTGAGGGAATAGATTGGAGTGTTTTTCATTCTGAACGGTATAACGAACTACTCACAAAACTCATAACGAGTGTGGAATGCGATAAAAGAAACACTATCTTCCGCAACTCGTAACTAATGAAAATCGGTGTAGGGTCAAGCTGAGGAAAGACCCTAGCACCATACAATAGATCGAATAAGAAATCAGCGAGATAAGAGTAAGGGTAAAATATCTTCTCGAATGAGAAGAAGAACACAAACGAAAAATCATTACTTCGGGTGAAGTAATATTACAAAACCTATAAATGAGTATCCAAAGAGGTTATCTCAAAAAGAGGTAAGAATTAACAATAATAGTTAAATTCAATGAATCACCTCATTTTCCTTAGTGGACATCCTCGTGGAAGGATGACCGAAAGGCTAAAAACCGAAAATGAGGTCACTATAATAATCGATTGCCCGTTTGGGTATAATTCCCAAAGCGGACGCACAGAATCAATAGAATCACAATGACTAGGATTCGAGATATATCATTAACATCTCGAACTCAAGAGTGAATACAGAGACTTCGGAATTATCGTTAACATTTGGAAGAACAAGAAACAACAAATCAGCCGAATTAGGATACCTAATATAGGATCCTTTGGATCACAGAATATGGCTTGATAATATACAAGCCACTCCATCACAAATCATTTCCACTCTAGATAGAAAATAACATGCTAATACGCACGAAAAGATAAGCTACAAGGAACAAATCCCGAAATCCTCATATATTATGTCAAATATTGTAGGTCCCCTCAATAGGATTCACAATCCTCAAAGGATATCAAAGTAAGAAACATCAAAGGTATAACATTAATAAGCTTCTTCGATTCGAGTGAATATGAAGCATTCGCACCGAAGAGAACTTGGACAGAATAACCGTAAAATAATATAGAACTCTAAAGAAAAGAAGAAGGAGTACCTCCGGGTTGAGAGGAACCACCTGAAGCATCCATCATAAGAAGCTTTCCCAAATGAGGACCCTTTGATGAATTGGGGCACTGGGAAGACCAATGTACCTCTCGTTTGAAATTGCGGCAAACGATAGGCTTAGGGCACTCTTTAATAAAATGATCATGAGAACCACAATTGAAGCACGACTTATGAGAATGAGATTTGCATCTGAATGTGAACTAAAGGCAAAAGCTTCTTTTTTTTTCTGAGGAAAAGGCTTAGATTTTTGAAAGAGAGACTTCTTTTTATTGGGGTTCTTACGAACCTCAAACTCATCACTACTATCTCGCTCTTTCTCAACGTCTTCAAGGTGAAGCGCTGAGTCCACTAACTCCTCAAATGATAGCTTAAGCTGGAGCATAAGAGGCTTCTACAAATATTTCTTCAAATCAGAAACAAACCGAAGATTCTTCTTATAAGGAGTGCTGATAAATTCGAGCCCATATTTGGATAAGGACTCGAAAGAAGATACATACTCAGAAATGAATGATTTCCCTTGCTTCAACTCAAGGAATCGACAAGCTAGCAAAGCTTTCTCAGACCCAGTCACAAATTTGAGCTCAAATCGCTCCCCAAACTGCTGCCAAGTAAGGGTGGACTCGTCTATCTCGGCAATAAGAAGCTCATACCAATCGAGAGCACGCTCTTGCATCATACTCAATGCTATAAGAACACGGTGATGATAAGATAAATCCATGCGAGAGACGATGTGCTCGCATGTCCGAATCCAAGCCTGGACCTTAAGAACAGTCTTGGAACCTTTGAAAGGTCTGCCTTCTAAGTGAGAGAAATCACTGCCCATGCGTGCGAAAACGGATTTGCATGGAGGAGAATAATGGGATAGAGTAGGAGGCTGGACGCTCCTAACAAGCTCTAAAATCTGATCGGTCGACATGTACATACCTTCAGGGTGTGAGCCACTGGACTGCTCAGCTCTAAAGTGCGACCTCTTTCTCTTCTAGCCATGTGCTGAAAGTTAAGATAGATATGAATTATTCACAGGGTAGATATCATTAATTCAATTACGGAATACTACGGAATTAACATATATTCCTAGACGTATTCCCAAACTTCTATCTATCCCAAAAGACTCAAAAGGAGGACAAGGCACGAAGATTAAGGAATTCGTAACACCTGTATTATATTTGGATGTATTGTAATATGTGTTTCTGTTCCGTGTTTATCTTATTTTTTTCTGAATTCAGCTCCGATACCAAGCTGTGATGCCCCACCCCGAGACCCACATTAACAAAGAGAATTATAGGGTAATTCTGTCTGCTAATGCGGAGAATAGGGCTAGATAGGAGCGACCATCTAAAGCTTTGTCATAAACATCTTCTAAATACGTCGATTGGTGCTCTATATTTTTTTCTAACTTATGTGGATCGACATATTCAATAAATGTCTAATACAAAACTATAGGTGGCTAACAGATCTATCAAAAAAAATACAACAACAAAATTCAACTCACATCATAGAACAGCAGATAATCATATAGATATACACACATATACAGATACATCTCCAGAGTAATACAAAATGATACAACATATATGGTATGACGACCACAATATACATCGAGTCAATAATACACATATAAGAGTCTACACAAAAAGCTTCAACAAAAAGGATGATAACAGATATATCCAAGCAGAAGCGTCAAAGCAAAGCTAAGCCCAAAAGCAGGTATCTAATCTGAAATAACTTGATCTGACCCGAGTATATAATACACGGGTCAGTCTAGCTAAAACAATCAGTTTAGAAAAGATAGACGATAATATGAAGTATAAGGTAAGTATGATAATTCTTCTCGAATAAGAAGAGACAATAGCAAAGCATGTCCATATCTTAAGTGAATAAATATCACTTAAGCATAAAGAACCTCTAAAGAAGTAACTCAAAATAAATCATCAAGTATAATAGTCGCCTCACATCATCGATGATAACCAAAAGTAGCTATAAGGGTTTCTCTAACTTATCTCTTAAATAGAAGATAACTCAAATGATAAATCTCAAATCTTGCCAAAATGGCTAAAACTAAATACTCTCTTATTGGAGAATTTCCAAAACTCGGAATATGCCTCATTTCATCAGCATAAAACCCAAACTCAAAACTTGCCAAAATGGAAAAATATAAATATAATCTCAAAATGGAGAAACCTCAAACACAAAATACGCCAAAATGGCAAACTCAGATATATTCTCATAATAGAGAAATCTCAAACTCAAAATATGCAAAAGGCAAACTCAGATATCTCCAAATGGAGAATATAATCTCAATCTCAAAAATAGGACCCAACAGCCTAAATAAAAGGCCCAACAGCTATAAATAAAATATGGACCCAACAACCCAATAATAGCCCAATAGCTATAAAAGAGAAAGGACCCAACAGCCTATTTGTAGCTACAAACCCAGATTGGACCCAACATCCCAATAAAAATCCCAACAGCTATAAAATATGAAAGGACCCAACATCCCAATCTATGGCCCAACAGCCTGCCAAGTACCGTGTACTAGAGACCCCCGGCCTCTTTTAAGACCCAACAGCCTGCCAAGTACCGTGTACTAAAGACCCCCGACCTCTTTTAAGACCCAACAGCCCATAAATAGCTCCTCAGCTATATATATATATAAGTATATGTACACATAGAAGCCAACAGCTTAAGTATTGGCATATACTTGTGAATGTGTCACAAACTCTCTGCTAGGAACCCGAAAAGTGGTAACGTGCATCCCACACCATACGTTCTCAATAAATAGTTTACTAACCGCTAGTCAATGCCACACTAAAAAATATCATTAAACTCATAAAATCTCGTGACTTGTCTCATCTCATCGACAAGTATAAATAGACCTCGTGATGGTTCCTCATGAACCATAAATCTCAAAATAGGAAATCATAAACTCAAGACTTACTTCATATCATCGGTAACTATAAAAACATCATGATGGTTCTCATCGACCATAACTCCTATAATAGGAGATCTCAAACCACAATAACTCGCCAAATATTGGCCATCTAAGATAATTCCTATAAATAGGAATTATAAAACTCAAAATACGCTATAGAATGGAAACTCTCAAATATCAACTCAAAAATTCATAATTCTCGAATAGCTTCGAACGCACAAGTCCGGAATTAACCGAAACAGCAAACGTACGTGCCCATACCACGTGTTTTACTAAATCATTTAATTCTCTTTCTCATACGTTCGAATAGTGCAAAAATGTATATTTTATATTTAAAATAATTACTAGAGAAAACAAGCTTTTAAAACCAATTTCCAAAATCAATTTTGAAAGCCCTATTTGAAAATTCCTTTATTATAGAGAATAAATAGATTTTATATTTGAAAATACTTTAAAAATATTGTATAATAATTATTTGAAAATGCCAATTTATTTTAAAAATTATTTCAAAATTATTTGGAAAAATCCATGCTCGAAAACAAATAAAGATCCAATAAATCACTCAAAGCGATATTCGAACTCAAAGCGATATTCGAACTCAATTCGAATTTATCAATTCAAATTTATTTCAGAGAAAGGGGAGGTCGGCCCCTTAAACTTTCAATTCAAATTCTCATTAAAACTATTTCAATTTATATCGATTTCAAATCCATGTTTGAACTACAATTCAATAGGTTTAATAGGTTTCAAAGTTTAAATATTCAAACGTTACAATAACTCAATTTTGATAAATTTCATTTATATTTCAAAACTCAACTTTTAAGATTTCAATTTAGATTCTTTAAACAATTCATTTAAACCAATTCCAATTTGAACATTTTATAACTTGGATTTTGAAAATGATTCAGTTCATATAAATCTAATTTTATTTCATAATATCATTTAACTGGATTCAAAATTAAGGATTAAAATCATTTAATTCAACCAATCCGGTGTCCGTATATAATTTTTTGCTCTATGGTCAAGTTAAACCACGCTGTCACGTACCGGAATTTTCGACTTTCGAAAATTCGACATCGATACTCACTTTATCGACTGCCGAGCAATCGAGTGCCGAAAACTCCAATAGTGAGGGTTTTAGAAAGAAAGAAAAAGGTAGAAGAAGAAGAAAAGAGGAAAAAGATAGAAGAAGAGAAAATAAAGAGAAGAAGAAGAAAGAAGAACAACAGAACACACAGAACAGAAAACAATATCAGAATCTTACACATCGCAGCGGAACAATATATAATAAATAATTACTAGTCTTTTAAACAAAGAACTATATCAGTTTATACATACATCAATCATCAGAGTCAATATACAACAATGGACAGTTATATAACTTGTCCTCATACAGAATACACAGCGGAATAATACAAAAATATAGGTGATACGTTTCGCCATCCAGCTTGCTTCCAAAGCTCCAGAATATCCTGATAATCTAACTCTAGACTGCCCGTGTGGAAATTGGTGGGCACCCAGAGTTAAGAAGGGAAACAATAAACTTCGAGTCAGTCATGGTGACTGGTGTGAGATCGTAAAACAGTTATTCTTTATAACAACAAAATAATTTTTAAAGTCAATTCGCAATGCTTTTGGAAAATGAAACTACCATAAGACCTCCCGCCACACACACAATGCAAACGCAGAATTGGAGGAGATTTCTTCTTATGATAGTCAAAGATGCTTACTACGCAAAATCAAATCATTTTTGATATTATTATTAGTGCATAGTGTAGAAAACATTTCGAAAGTATAATATTAATCTTAGCCAGCATAGGCATTCCGCACTTATGCCTACTATAGCTACCATCCAAACAGTGGTGACCACCATAAGTGAATGATAGGTTCTACAACTAAAACCGTACAAGTGTCGTATTGTTTCTTTGGATTTCCAACAAATCGTCAGGCTAAGGAACTTCCTCTTCCACGATGGGTACGTCCCTGGAATAGACGACCCGAGAACCTAACCGGATCTCTGCCAACACAAGGCCGGGTTACCTCTGCAAAAATAGGTAACTACTGACACGCGTATGCCATCCCCCGATCGTAACCGATCTTCCCGAGGATCCCCGATTTCCAACAAACCACATAGATAATAATGCAGCAACCACATAGGTTAAGTATCTGGGCTCCATACCATGATACCACCTCTATCCAGAAGGAATGACATACACTAAGGGGCGCTACTCCCTAGAACCTTGCTGCATCCTTCCTGTTTTGACCATTTCCGGGGTGTGAGGCTCGATGAAGTCTCGTCCACAAAGCTACGCTTTCTACAAAGCCCTGCTTCGGGTCAAACAAAATGATCAACCTATGATCACAAAGATATAAGATCAAACAAATGATCATATCGCAAATGATCGAACACTGATCATTTCACAGCAACACTCAGTATGCCACGTTACCAAATTGGGAGTATATCGCTGATAAATTTCAACTACATAACCTCTGAGCTCGTACGTCTCAGAGAAGGGTGTTAAGCTAAGAGAATAAATTCTCCGCCACCAACAGAAATGTATTTGAAAGAAATCAGCTTTATATCTCAAATTGTAACATCAGACACACAATCCATACAAGTCTGTTCCGGGATCGAACAGAACCGAAGGCACTTCTCACGAAGCCCTTGCATATCCGGATAAATTTCTAATCATGTCCGGACTTCCCGTCACTAAGGGTGATAAAACCTCTAAATCGGAGATCAGCCGATGTAGAGTAACTCGACGGTAATCCTTCCGTTTTCAAAAATATCCGGTCTTCAACACCGGTCTTCGAATGCAATTCATAACGACGTATCACATATTCGGAATGGGTTATACGACCCCATGGTCCTTTCCCGGCTAACCCGAATAGTGAGCGCTTATTTAAAAATAAGTGTGGCATTCAAATTCATCCAATTCACAACAAATACCATTCAAGGTAATTATTGATAGTCGGTTATTTAACTATCAATAAAGATGCGCAACATCATCAGATTCCAAATAATTTTCCAAATTATTTCATCTTCAAAAATATCTTTACTAGATATATATAATTTCCACACTTCAAAAATAAATCAACATTTATTTTTAAACAACTTCCCTTTCTTTTATAAATTCCATATTGAATTTATATCTTTCAAAATATCTACTGATATACGATTCTCAAATCGATTTCAAATATTCAATTTCATTTTATCTTTAAGAAGATAAAATCTCAAAACGTTTCATTTCATTTTGGAAAAGCATTTCCCTACTTATTTAATAATAAGTATTTCACAAATCATTTATTTTCAACATTTGAAAATATTCGATATACTTAAATCAATATTAAGTATATATTTCATTCGTTAAGGAAATCATTTACTTTGACAACATTTATTTGAGTCAAAACGAATGTTACGTAAAACATCGTTACGACGACTCAAAATCACTAGTATTGGGATTCGAAATTTAGATAGATATATAAATCCCAATACTATATAAAACATTTTCTTTTGGAAATCATTTACTATAACAACCATGTTATAGTCCACCATTTCCTTATTTTCTCGAAACGTCTATTTCAACAATGAATGTTGAAATCTATGATTTCGATATTTATCACATTTTAAAACATCTTTAAAATGTTTAACTTCATTTTTTTCTTTCACTTCAAAAATAAATCCATTTTACTTAACAATATATTCACTGTCCAAAATCGTGAATATACTTCACTAACCACATTTTCAATAATCTCTACACATTTTATTTCAATAAAAATTCGATATCCAAAACGCGAATATAACTTCTTTGATAATCTTCTATATTTAATTTATCAAATTCAATTGATTTTGAATTTATAAAACAACGTTTATAAATTCTATTTCTATTTATAAAAACTTCAATTTATAAATCTTCTTTATTTACCAATTCAATTCACAATTCAATTTTTTATACCACAATCCATATTATAAGTTAAATACTTATAATTTCATTTATTCTACAAAATCATTTTCCATTTATAAATTCACAATTTATAAATTTCATTCACTTATAAATTCTTTTAAAAATTCATTTTTAACACCTATAAAAACTCGTTTTATAATCCCAATCTTTTAAAGTTATAAATATCAATTTTGTACATCTTTTACATACATTGTTTTTAATAATTCAAAAATTCCAATTAAAACCATTTTATAAGTTTCTTAACTATTTATTTCAAAAGAAATTACCTTTTGGTTATAATTCACAAATCTTAACTTTTATAACTTTAAAGTTTTAACGTTTATTTATTTAAAATAAATCAATTCAACAATTCAATAAAACGTCTACTTTCAAAAGTCACTTTAAAATCCTTTTAAAGTAAAAGTCGTTATTTTTAAACTTCAAAATTTGAATCCGATGATGCAACAGCATCAATTAGTCCATCACAACAGTCAATATCATATATCAACATATGATAACAGAATATACATCAATATCTGTAAATAAATTACTACTGGTGAGGAATCCAGTTGGATCCCTCCAACTGTTTCCCTGCATCCACAGATGTTAGCACAATACCAATTCCGCTCCAGTACGGAATTATCGCGGTATATAGGTTTTATAAAAATATCCGCTTACTAACGGCGCAATAGGGTCTCATCCGCTATACGAGGCGGGAAATCAATCAATCCAATATATACATATGCCAATATGTATATATTGCTATATATATAGATATATCCTATCATATCTAATATCACATCCAATCAGTCAATCAATCAATAAATAACTGTAAAAGAAAATCCACTTTCATTTGAGTGAGAAGATCTCACCTTGATTTTAAATTCCGTTCCAGCGTTTATTTCGAATAAAATTAAACGCGCGTTTAATTTTACCCGAAATTCAAACTAGCTCCAAACGACTCCAATCCAGTTGCATCGCGTAGTGTTCGACAAAACGAAGCCAACGCTTTTTGTTTCATCATTTTCTGATAATGTATGAAAGAGATACATCGTTTTAAAGATACACGAATTTATAATATACAATTTAATTTCAATTTCTTTTATATTTAATTTAACCTAAACTTCATCTGGCCGCTTGTTTTTGAATCTCCAGATCACAGCCGTTCGTGCCTTTCTTTCTTCCCTCCCAGGCATCACGCGCTCGTGATAACCCATTGCCGTTCAAAATTTTCACAAGCCGCACCTCCTCCTTGCGACCGAACTTCGATCAGACGCCACCACCAGCCCCCCCTTCACGTGTGCCACCACCGGCCTAGGACCGGTCAGACCCGGTGCCGCCTCCTCCCTCGAAAAACGTGCCGAACGGCAGCACTTTGGCTTTGATTTGCCGTTGATCCTCTACGTTATTTACGATCTCCACCGTCAGATGTGACGATCTCGCCATCCTCTTCATTTTCTTAGTTGACAACTTTCGATGATTGTTGATGGATGAGGAGATTTAGAGGGAAGAAGATGAAGAATTTCTGGCCTTAGAAGTTGAAGATGGCGGCTACCCTAGAGTAGATTAGGGTTTTGAGAAATGAAGGTAGAGGGGGTCCTTTATAGAAAATTTCACAAACACTATTCATCAAAAAAAAATTCGAACTCCAAATCGAGCGTGCCGACAGACATTCATAAGGTTTTACCCATGTTCCGAACGCAATGGAACGTGTTTCGGGAGCTAATCGGACATCTGTGCGAGATACGGAGAAAAACGATAAATTTAAATTAAACCGATTTAAATCGATTTCGAGGCGTTTTAGCTTGCCCCGGACAAACGGTACATCCAAAAATTATGAAATTTGAAACCATGCAATAATATCACATTACGGATCCGATGAAACTGGTTTCGTCGAAATCCGAGACCTTTTGAAAAATGACTATTTTTGACTCGACGATTTAAAATTAAAACGATATCGATGCGTTTCGAGCTGCCACGGTCAAACGACAACTCCGATGAATACGAAAATTGAAATCCGATAATAACTAACTATTACGGATCCAATGGAACTAGTTTCGTTCAATTCTGAGACTGTTCGAAAATTGGCTATTTTTACAGTCGATAATTAAATATTCAAATTTCACAGATTAACTCCAAATTCAATTTTAAAAGTCCTATAACCTTTCTATAACTCCAATATGATTAAATAAAATTTTCCAAATCAATTTCAATCATATTAAACTCAATTTTCAATTATCTCTGGAATTTCAATAATTAAATTATCGATTTAATTGACCAAATTAAATCCAATATTCGAAAAATAAATTATTCGACCTCTTAATTCCACTTATTAATATTTAAAATTAATTAAATATTCGAATTTTAATTATCAAAAATTCTGGGTCGTTACAAACTTCCCCCCTTAAAAGAATTTCGTCCTCGAAATTACAAGTTAGGAAAAGTGGTCCTTATCTCGTCTACTATTTTTCACAATCCAATAGTTTTATCAAATTGTCAAAACAAATCTTTCTACTAAAGATTCGTTATTTATTTAACTAAATTTCTAACTTCAATCATAAGTTTCAACAACATTGTTTTACTTCAAAATTCAAATTTAAATTTAAATTCAAATTTAAACTTTCAAAATTTTCTCAAAAATTTTCTAACACTCGAAATTTTCGAAAAATTTCGCCAGCGTCTCCTTTGCGCGGCTAATACGGCACTGCTACAAAACGTCCCTACGGACTCTTAGATTTCAAAAAGAAAAAGAAAAAGCCAAGCGGCCAGACAAGAAATCATCAAAAACTCATATTATAATTCAAATACTTACCTTTTGTCGAGCAATTCAAATTTATCTTCGAAATTAAATTCCAATTCCTTTATACCTGTATATCCTACTAGCCATAATATCTAGTTACACATTCAAACCATTTTGCAAATTCCATTACAAAATTTTCAATATAAACTACTTATACCATCTTTACTTCACTGTTGAAGTTATATATCTTCATTTTCATTTGAATTTTTAATTCACAATTTCAATTCTAATTTGGATCCAATTCAATTTCTGAATATTGAATTTCATTTTCTTGCACTTGCAATTGCAAATTTATTCACAAATTCATTCATTTACAATTTGAATCTCATTTCTATCAAATTTTCAAATATATTATAAGTCTTCGACTTACTTACATTTTGATTTATAAAATCATTTATCCATTCACATTACTAATTCCATTATGAATTTTATCTTCAATTATCCTTTTTGAATTCTATTTTCATTTGTAAATCATATTTACAATTCATATTCATAATTTTTATTCATATATGAATTTATTTCCTTATACTTTCAATTCACATTTATAGATTTCATTTGTTAATGAACTTTAATTCCAATCACATTTACATATTTTACATTAACAATTTCTATTTGTATAAGTTATCAATTCAATAATATTCCATAAATATTCTTATAAAGTATTCCAGAGTCTTTTCAACCTTTCAAAGCCATTTTGAAAACAATTCAAATCATCCTTTGAATTTTCAAAACAAAACCCAAATTTTTCAAACAACTTCCGTTTAAAACAATTTGGTAGCAATTCCTCTTTTGGAAACCCGAAAATGAATTCTAATGATGTGGCCATCATCATCAGGATTATTTTCCAGCGACCTAAAAGAGTTTAGAGCTTTTAACTCTCCAAAATACTTTTCAAACCCTTTGAAATTCATTTTCAAATCAAAAAGGAATTTAAACTTTCCAAATCTCCAAAATTTTCAAATTCTTTTTAAAACATTTCCAAAAACTTCTCTGGAATTCCGTTTTAAATTACAATTCACATTTATAATTTACATTCTTTAAATTTCATTTGTATGTGAATTAATTTCTTAACTTTGGAGTTACGATTTCAATTTCTTATTCAATTTCAATGATAATAATTTACTATTATTACTTCCTAACATCCATGCAACCATATACTATAGTACTTTATAGAAAAACATTTCTTTTCTACACAAAAATAGTTTTGGGCAAAATTATCTCATTTACCCTATTTAAAACAATACTGTGCCGAATTGTTCTATATAAGTGTTTAGAGATCCCTATCGATAGAGTTGTACGGACAATACCGACCAGAATCCATATACCACTCAACAAATCAATCATCACAGTATAAAACAATTTTTATATTAACTAACAAATACGCACTCGTATCTATTATTACACTCAACTCATTCTAGAGTACTACTGACTCTATCTCTAATGAGTAACACCCAACAGAGAAGGGTTGTCGCTTAACCATATGCTCTGATACCACGCTGTCACGTACCGGAATTTTCGACTTTCGAAAATTCGACATCGATACTCACTTTATCGACTGCCGAGCAATCGAGTGCCGGAAACTCCAATAGTGAGGGTTTTAGAAAGAAAGAAAAAGGTAGAAGAAGAAGAAAAGAGGAAAAAGATAGAAGAAGAGAAAATAAAGAGAAGAAGAAGAAAGAAGAACAACAGAACACACAGAACAGAAAACAATATCAGAATCTTACACATCGCAGCGGAACAATATATAATAAATAATTACTAGTCTTTTAAACAAAGAACTATATCAGTTTATACATACATCAATCATCAGAGTCAATATACAACAATGGACAGTTATATAACTTGTCTTCATACAGAATACACAGCGGAATAATACAAAAATATAGGTGATACGTTTTGCCATCCAGCTTGCTTCCAAAGCTCCAGAATATCCTGATAATCTAACTCTAGACTGCCCGTGTGGAAATTGGTGGGCACCCAGAGTTTAGAAGGGAAACAATAAACTCCGAGTCAGTCATGGTGACTGGTGTGAGATCGTAAAACAGTTATTCTTTATAACAACAAAATAATTTTTAAAGTCAATTCGCAATGCTTTTGGAAAATGAAACTACCATAAGACCTCCCGCCACACACACAATGAAACGCAGAATTGGAGGAGATTTCTTCTTATGATAGTCAAAGATGCTTACTACGCAAAATCAAATCATTTTTGATATTATTATTAGTGCATAATGTAGAAAACATTTCGAAAGTATAATATTAATCTTAGCCAGCATAGGCATTCCGCACTTATGCCTACTATAGCTACCATCCAAACAGTGGTGACCACCATAAGTGAATGATAGGTTCTACAACTAAAACCGTACAAGTGTCGTATTGTTTCTTTGGATTTCCAACAAATGGTCAGGCTAAGGAACTTCCTCTTCCACGATGGGTACGTCCCTGGAATAGACGACCCGAGAACCTAACCGGATCTCTGCCAACACAAGGCCGGGTTACCTCTGCAAAAATAGGTAACTACTGACACGCATATGCCATCCCCCGATCGTAACCGATCTTCGCGAGGATCCCCGATTTCCAACAAACCACATAGATAATAATGCAGCAACCACATAGGTTAAGTATCTGGGCTCCATACCATGATACCACCTCTATCCAGAAGGAATGACATAACTAAGGGGCGCTACTCCCTAGAACCTTGCTGCATCCTTCCTGTTTTGACCATTTCCGGGGTGTGAGGCTTGATGAAGTCTCGTCCACAAAGCTACGCTTTCTACAAAGCCCTGCTTAGGGTCAAACAAAATGATCAACCTATGATCATAAAGATATAAGATCAAACAAATGATCATATCGCAAATGATCGAACACTGATCATTTCACAGCAACACTCAGTATGCCACGTTACCAAATTGGGAGTATATCGCTGATAAATTTCAACTACATAACCTCTGAGCTCGTACGTCTCAGAGAAGGGTGTTAAGCTAAGAGAATAAATTCTCCGCCACTAACAGAAATGTATTTGAAAGAAATCAGCTTTATATCTCAAATTGTAACGTCAGACACACAATCCATACAAGTCTGTTCCGGGATCGAACAGAACCGAAGGCACTTCTCACGAAGCCCTTGCATATCTGGATAAATTTCTAATCACGTCCGGACTTCCCGTCACTAAGGGTGATAAAACCTCTAAATCGGAGATCAGCCGATGTAGAGTAACTCGACGGTAATCCTTCCGTTTTCAAAAATATCCGGTCTTCAACACCGGTCTTCGAATGCAATTCATAACGACGTATCACATATTCGGAATGGGTTATACGACCCCATGGTCCTTTCCCGGCTAACCCGAATAGTGAGCGCTTATTTAAAAATAAGTGTGGCATTCAAATTCATCCAATTCACAACAAATACCATTCAAGGTAATTATTGATAGTCGGTTATTTAACTATCAATAAAGATGCGCAACATCATCAGATTCCAAATAATTTTCCAAATTATTTCATCTTCAAAAATATCTTTACTAGATATATATAATTTCCACACTTCAAAAATAAATCAACATTTATTTTTAAACAACTTCCCTTTCTTTTATAAATTCCATATTGAATTTATATCTTTCAAAATATCTACTGATATACGATTCTCAAATCGATTTCAAATATTCAATTTCATTTTATCTTTAAGAAGATAAAATCTCAAAACGTTTCATTTCATTTTGGAAAAGCATTTCCCTACTTATTTAATAATAAGTATTTCACAAATCATTTATTTTCAACATTTGAAAATATTCGATATACTTAAATCAATATTAAGTATATATTTCATTCGTTAAGGAAATCATTTACTTTGACAACATTTATTTGAGTCAAAACGAATGTTACGTAAAACATCGTTACGACGACTCAAAATCACTAGTATTGGGATTCGAAATTTAGATAGATATATAAATCCCAATACTATATAAAACATTTTCTTTCGGAAATCATTTACTATAACAACCGTGTTATAGTCCACCATTTCCTTATTTTCTCGAAACGTCTATTTCAACAATGAATGTTGAAATCTATGATTTCGATATTTATCACATTTTAAAACATCTTTAAAATGTTTAACTTCATTTTTTTCTTTCACTTCAAAAATAAATCCATTTTACTTAACAATATATTCACTGTCCAAAATCGTGAATATACTTCACTAACCACATTTTCAATAATCTCTACACATTTTATTTCAATAAAAATTCGCTATCCAAAACGCGAATATAACTTCTTTGATAATCTTCTATATTTAATTTATCAAATTCAATTGATTTTGAATTTATAAAACAACGTTTATAAATTCTATTTCTATTTATAAAAACTTCAATTTATAAATCTTCTTTATTTACCAATTCAATTCACAATTCAATTTTTTATACCACAATCCATATTATAAGTTAAATACTTATAATTTCATTTATTCTACAAAATCATTTTCCATTTATAAATTCACAATTTATAAATTTCATTCACTTATAAATTCTTTTAAAAATTCATTTTTAACACCTATAAAAACTCGTTTTATAATCCCAATCTTTTAAAGTTATAAATATCAATTTTGTACATCTTTTACATACATTGTTTTTAATAATTCAAAAATTCCAATTAAAACCATTTTATAAGTTTCTTAACTATTTATTTCAAAAGAAATTACCTTTTGGTTATAATTCACAAATCTTAACTTTTATAACTTTAAAGTTTTAACGTTTATTTATTTAAAATAAATCAATTCAATAATTCAATAAAACGTCTACTTTCAAAAGTCACTTTAAAATCCTTTTAAAGTAAAAGTCGTTATTTTTAAACTTCAAAATTTGAATCCGATGATGCAACAGCATCAATTAGTCCATCACAACAGTCAATATCATATATCAACATATGATAGCAGAATATACATCAATATCTGTAAATAAATAACTACTTGTGAGGAATCCAGTTGGATCCCTCCAACCTGTTTCCCTGCATCCATAGATGTTAGCACAATACCAATTCCGCTCCAGTACGGAATTATCGCGGTATATAGGTTTTATAAAAATATCCGCTTACTAACGGCGCAATAGGGTATCATCCGCTATACGAGGCGGGAAATCAATCAATCCAATATATACATATGCCAATATGTATATATTGCTATATATATAGATATATCCTATCATATCTAATATCACATCCAATCAGTCAATCAATCAATAAATAACTGTAAAAGAAAATCCACTTTCATTTGAGTGAGAAGATCTCACCTTGATTTTAAATTCCGTTCCAGCGTTTATTTCGAATAAAATTAAACGCGCGTTTAATTTTACCCGAAATTCAAACTAGCTCCAAACGACTCCAATCCAGTTGCATCGCGTAGTGTTCGACAAAACGAAGCCAACACTTTTTGTTTCGTCATTTTCTGATAATGTATGAAAGAGATACATCGTTTTAAAGATACACGAATTTATAATATACAATTTAATTTCAATTTCTTTTATATTTAATTTAACCTAAACTTCATCTGGCCGCTTGTTTTTGAATCTCCAGATCACAGCCGTTCGTGCCTTTCTTTCTTCCCTCCCAGGCATCACGCGCTCGTGATAACCCATTGCCGTTCAAAATTTTCACAAGCCGCACCTCCTCCTTGCGACCGAACTTCGATCAGACACCACCACCAGCTCCCCCTTCACGTGTGCCACCACCGGCCTAGGACCGGTCAGACCCGGTGCCGCCTCCTCCCTCGAAAAACGTGCCGAACGGCAGCACTTTGGCTTTGATTTGCCGTTGATCCCCTACGTTATTTACGATCTCCACCGTCAGATGTGACGATCTCGCCATCCTCTTCATTTTCTTAGTTGACAACTTTCGATGATTGTTGATGGATGAGGAGATTTAGAGGGAAGAAGATGAAGAATTTCTGGCCTTAGAAGTTGAAGATGGCGGCTACCCTAGAGTAGATTAGGGTTTTGAGAAATGAAGGTAGAGGGGGTCCTTTATAGAAAATTTCACAAACACTATTCATCAAAAAAAATTTCGAACTCCAAATCGAGCGTGCCGACAGACATTCGTAAGGTTTTACCCATGTTCCGAACGCAATGGAACGTGTTTCGGGAGCTAATTCGGACATCTGTGCGAGATACGGAGAAAAACGATAAATTTAAATTAAACCGATTTAAATCGATTTCGAGGCGTTTTAGCTTGCCCCGGACAAATGGTACATCCAAAAATTATGAAATTTGAAACCATGCAATAATATCACATTACGGATCTGATGAAACTGGTTTCGTCGAAATCCGAGACCTTTTGAAAAATGACTATTTTTGACTCGACGATTTAAAATTAAAACGATATCGATGCGTTTCGAGCTGCCACGGTCAAACGACAACTCCGATGGATACGAAAATTGAAATCCGATAATAACTAACTATTACGGATCCAATGGAACTGGTTTCGTTCAATTCTGAGACTGTTCGAAAATTGGCTATTTTTACAGTCGATAATTAAATATTAAAATATTCAAATTTCACAGATTAACTCCAAATTCAATTTTAAAAGTCCTATAACCTTTCTATAACTCCAGTATGATTAAATAAAATTTTCCAAATCAATTTCAATCATATTAAACTCGATTTTCAATTATCTCTGGAATTTCAATCATTAAATTATCGATTTAATTGACCAAATTAAATCCAATATTCGAAAAATAAATTATTCGACCTCTTAATTCCACTTATTAATATTTAAAATTAATTAAATATTCGAATTTTAATTATCAAAAATTCTGGGTCGTTACAACGGATATATATCATTTTAATCTGCAATAAATTTAAATTTATGGGTTTATATCATTTCAACTTGGAATCCCAAGTTCAAATTTAAAATCCATAAAATCGCTCGAGTCTATCATTTCAACCCATAACGATTTTTTTTCTAATCTATAAGACCATTCAGGTATGTATCATTTCAACCCATAGTGATTTTCCTATCAATAACTAAGGGAACTTGCAGTGTAATAACAATATATAAAATAAACATAACGTCCAGTCATCCAATATCAACAATTAAACATCCATCACAATCGTCATTCAATTCAACCAATAAATCACAACAAATAAACTGGTTATCATTATCAGGTATTTAACTAGCAATTAAATTTAAATATTAATTTAAATGGCAATTAGATTCAATATAAATTCAAATTGAACTCAAATGACAATTTAAATATACCAAACATCAATTAATCAACTTCTAATCACATCATAAATTTAATTTAACCAACATAAGATGGTTTAGCATTTGTGAGTGGGTTAAAACACCCGCCTTTGATTTGTCGTCGATTTAAAATCCAAAATTAGCCCAAAAATTTAATAGTCTCAAAATGCAGCCAAACTATTTCCATAATGTCCGGAATTTCGATATGATCGCAACGAAGAAAACAACACGTGAATCCGAGCTCTTATGCAAAAGTTATTAATGTTAGAAAATTGAAAATTTTCGACTTCGAGTCTTACTTCGGTCCGCCGCCTCAAATACCCGGTGCTCGCTCTGAGTTTTTTCCAAAACGACCCAAGACCCAAGTCATTTGGTTCCTAACCCAAATTCGCTGAAGTGTTTTCGCCTCTTGAACCCAAAGTGCGACCCGCAGTCGCTGTAGAATTTTTTTTTGTTGAAATTGAAATCAGGGTTTTCAGCCATTGGAAAGAAAGAGGGGATGAGAAGGAAATGTACGTACAGACAATATAAAATGAAAAGGCTGCTAGGGTTTATAATAGCCAATATATTGGCAAAGGTAGGTAAGAACAAATGGACAGATCGAAATGGGTCAAAACGATAACAACGACCCGAAAAGCTCGTTTCATTTCTGAAATGAAAATGGGTTATCCAATATATCGAAATATAGGTTTCGATATTTTTAAACTCAATGGAACTAGTTTCAAACCCTAATTCCATTGTATACAGAAGTTAGCTTTTAAAATCGAATTATATTCATTTAATTTCAATTAATCGATTTCTACGCATTTCGAGCTCGCACGATCAAACGATAAGTCTGATCGCTACGAAAGTTAAAATCCTACAATAATTCACTGTTACGGATCTAATGAAACTGGTTTCGTCGAAATCCGAGACAGTGGTCAAAATGGCTATTTTACACGTTAATTAAATAAATTATTATTAAATTGGTTTAATCACTTTTAAATTCAAATTTAATAATTAAATTTTTTTATCATTTCTGGTTACACGGAAATTTATAATCTTTTAAATAAATTTTCCATGTTAAATTCAATATTTAAATATTGCACTAATTACAGCGTTCAATTTCAATTGCAACAAATTCATTAATTATAATTTAAATTCCAATAAATTCATTTATTTTGATTTACATCTTATTATTAAATTATCCAATACCAAAATGAATTCATTTGACAGTTGCTCACTTTTTATTACATTCTTATTCTACAGTTATCATCTTAACTCATATTAACGCAATATTTAATTACATTTAATTTTATTAGTTTCCAAATTAATTTCAACTCATTAAATAATAAGACGATAAATGAGCAATTGTTACCTTTACGTAATTTTAATCACATTTATAAGTTTATTGTTTACTACAAGATTATAAATTTACTTACCACATCAACGAGGATTGTACTTATAAGAAAAGTCCAATAACTATCAGCCGTTAGATCAGATTTAAATGGACGGCCCAGATTTACGTGGGAAGACCAAAAGGTAGAAAGTTTCTATGTTTTGACAAAGTTGACTTGGAAAGTCAAGAGCATCCCTTCGCGGGGCGGGGGGGGGGGGGGGTAAATGTTACTCCTAAAATCCACCTTTCAACTTAGTCGAAACTAATTTGAGCAGAGGTCAAAGGAGAACAAAAGAGAAGAGCTCCAACTAGACCTTTCTAAGGAGTCAAAGGGATGCTACCGCCTAAGTCTCAAGGCTCCAGAACCTTTCGAAGGTGTCGAAAAGGTTTCTACAATCAAGATCCAGAAGGCTCTTACCTTTCGAAGGAGTCAAAAGCATCCTTCCACCTTCAGTAACCACCTTTCGACTAGTCTATTCTCTATGAACGAGTCAAAACCACACCTTTCGAAGACAATGAAGAATAGCCTTTTGTATATGCGCCAAAACATTCAAAACCAATGGTTTCGCCTTCATTAAAACTGCTCGAAAGTAAGTATTGTCCTGAACATTCCCTTCAAAAGCTACAATAAGCCTTTTGAACCGGTTGAAGCCATTGTGACCCAGGAGGGTTCTGCATTAGGTCACAAACAAGAGTTCAGAAGCAACCATCAGTGTCAAAACCAGCGACATCTCAACATCATTGAAACCATTGAACAAGACCTATCGACAGAGTCGGAAGCACTTACAAGGCAACACAAAGAAGAGAGGCACATCCATTACTTTCGACAAGGGCGGAAGCATACTTGAGTTATTCGGCCGCCACCTTTCGACCAAGTCGAAAGCATTAGGGTTGAAAGGTGCTGACCCGCATCTATAAATAAGACCCAAGGGGTCAGGTTTGGGGGATCGGATTTTTTCCATTCTAAACTTGTATCTTCTTAATCAAAAAGTGTTGTAAACCCTAATTACCAAATTGATTTGGGGATTTCAAGTAATAAAATCATCTTTTGCTCACGAAAGGGAAGTCTCAAATATTTTAGATTACTTTACTGTTTTTAAGGCTTTTATCAGGTTTACTCTTGTATTTTCAGGTGTCACCTACATCAAAAGGTCCTTGCCAACATAGTCGAAACCTCCTATATTCAAATAACTTTAGTGTATATGCTTCAAGCTATCTTCCCCTTGGTTACTGCTTTCGACAAGGTCGAAACCAAATCATAGATTACTTCAACCGTGGATTGAGATAAGAAACCTAAGGATCTTTCTCCCAACGAGGTCGAAACCTACCTTAAGATCGCTTTAACCAGAGACTTTTAATCCAAATCCAAAACATCTAAGCTTACAGCTTTCGACAAGGTCGAAACCTCTACTTCAGATATTTGACCGAAGACCAAGTCACTCAACAACTTAAGCTTTCAAAAGGGTCGAAACACTCTAAATCAACCTTCATCCAGTGATCCCAAAGACCATCTACTTGGGTTCTGCTTCTACTTCGAAAGGAGAGCCTTCGAAGGGAAAAAACATTTATCTCAGGAAATTCGAAAGGTTAATAAGGAAAGGAAATACCGTTTCGACTGAGTCGAAAGGTCATCCTAAACCAATTTTCACTATAACAACCTGATTCAAAAGGATACCAAGTAAATACACACATTCCATTCCTCTCAAATCTTCTACGAGAAACCACAGGGAATTGACCTTGTCCTAAAAATTCTTCTTTGGGGTGTTAACAAGATTTCTTGTTAACAGAATGAAATACGAAAAAATTCACGCTTTTCCTAATGAATGCATATTGTATAGAGGGTAGCATGTAGTTGATGTTCACTGCCACATTTGTCGCATTTCACACTGAAAACTGGGGAAGGCTGAAAAATAATTAACATGTGTTCCCGCTAAGGTTTTGTGGTACTTTCCACTAATTCCAAGGTTGAAACCGATGTACTAGTCGGCAAATACATCAAAGAATCTTACATGGCATGACCATGAAAGGAAGAAAGATGGAATGATGCGACATCCAACTGGTTCCCAAACTTTGGATTCAATAGACAAAAAATGGCCAAAATTTGGTAGTGAACCTAGGATCTTCAGACTAGCACTATCATCTGATGGATTTAATGCCTTCATCTCCCAAAGTAGCAAGTATTCTTGTTGGCCTGTTTTGCTTGTCACGTTTAATCTTCCTCCATGGCTGTGTTTGAAGATGAAGTTTATGATGTTGACATTGTTAATTTCTGGACCGAAAAAGTCGGGTAATGATATCGACATCTATCTTTAACCCTTAATAGACGATCTTAAGTTATTATGGGAGGGTGTTGATCGAATATACGATGCACTATGAGGTGAATACTTCATGTTGAGAGCAGTACTTCTCTAGATTATTAATGACTTTCCCGCTTACCAGAACTTGTCTGGTAGCGTTGTGAAGGGTTACAATGCTTGTCCAACATGCATCGATAAGAAAAAACCAAGGTACATGAAGCATGGTAGGAAAATGTCGTTCATGAGGCATTGGAGGTTATCAGAAGTAGAAAAAAGATTTCGACAACACAGTAGAGGAGGACATGATTCTTGTTCCATTAACGGGTGAAGAAGTGTTAGCAAGAGCGGAGGGTCTGAACTGTGAGTTTGGAAAAAAGGTAGATCCTCCTTCAGTGATGGGTTGTGCATACCGTATCAAACTTGTATGGAAGAAGAAGTGTGCTTTTTTCTAGCTAAAGTATTGGCCATATATTCTATTTCGATATATGCTTGATGTGATGCATATAGAGAAGAACTGTGCCGAGCCCTTCTTGGTACCTTGTTGAATGTTCTAGGGAAGACAAAAGATGGGTCTTCTACTCGTTTAGACATGTGCGCGATGGGTATTAGGAAGGATATGGTAGCTAAAGATGGTTCCAAAAGTTCGAAGTTTCCTACGGCTAGTTGGAACCTTCTTGTGAAAGAAAAGAAAATTGTTTGCAACTCTTTCTTTAACATGACCGTGCCAATAAAGTTTTCGTCAGATGTTAGAAATCTTGTCTCTATGCATGATTTAAGACTTGTTGGTCTTAAGTCGCATGACTATCACACCGTATTGCAATTTCTTCTCCCAGTTGCATTGCTTTCTATTCTAGAGAAGCCGATGAGGTATGCAATCATACGCTTTTGCTTATTTTTCAAAGCAAAATGTGCCCAAGTGATTGATCCTTCGAAGTTGCAAAAAATGCAAGCTGACCTAGTAGATACAATCTGCTTGCTTGAGAAATACATCCCTCCTTCCTTCATTTTTCAGCATTATGATTCATTTGACTGTTCATCTTGTGAGAGATGTAGAGCTATGTGGTCTAGTTTTTTTAGATGGATGTACCCCTTTGAAAGGTATATGAAGGTATTTAAAGGATGGATGAAAAGTCACAAACATCCGGAGGGGTGCATAGTAGAATGCTACATAGTTGAAGAGGCTGTTGAATTTTGTGCTGAACGTATGCTCGACAATCCTAGTATTGCTGGAACCCCACAAAGTTGTAGACCAAACATTCGTCATGCCACCAAAAGAAAATCAGGAGTGTCATACTTAGTAGTTTATGGAAAGGCATTTGATTAAGTACATCTTGTTGAATCATAAGTTTTGATTCATGACAAAAATCTTAAACAAATCACTGATGAGACTATATGGGCAAGCGACAAAAAGAGAAAGTAATATGCTATTAAAACTACAAAGGAGACAAGACTTCAAAACCGAGTATAGTATGTTTATTTGTTGTCTTAGAATTGTTAAAATCTATCCTCAAGTAGTCCACACAAATCAAAGTTGTTTTAAACTTCAAATTCTTCAAATTATATGTGAACTGTGCACTGACAACCAGGTCAGTCGACTGACCAAATATGACCAATCGACTGAACCTGCTCAGTTGTACAGATACACTTTGTTTTGCATCAACTTTGAATATTTAGTTGACTGGTCGTTTTGGGTCAGTCGACTGAACTTTTCCAACAGCTATTTTTCTGAATAGACACTTTCATTTGCCAAGAGATATGATCCAATTTGAAGAGTTGTGGCTGCTTCCTTTGGTCAAAACTCTTCGTGAATAGTTGTAGCTATTTATCTACTATATAAACATATGAGATTCACTTATCAAATCACTGTATTTCAATTTGCTTTCTGATCATACTCTCTACTTTCTATCCTTGCATTCTAAAAGCAATCACAATCTTTATATTGCTTGAATCTCTGAACTAATCAATATATTCTTTGATTCTAAGCAATATCTTCCTTTCATATCTTCACACACATAATATATACTTGAGGATTTGATTATAGGAAGGTTGTATATGTAAAGACATATCAGTGTTTTTCAGAACACAATTGTCAACTATTTTTGTATACCAGTAAAAGTCCTGTTCGGTTGTTCAGGCGGTGAAAGTCCTCTTTCAGCTGTTAGAGGCGGAAAATTTTTGTTCGGCTACTCAGGTGTTGTATACCTATTCCTCCGGGTTAAGTGAGGGGTTATTGAGTTGAAATTCCAGAAGGAAGTTTGGGACTGGACGTAGAACGGGAAGTTCGAACCAGTATAAAAACTCCTGGTGTGCTTATTCTTATTTTCTTTATTATTATTATCTATTTCCGCATTTGGATTATAATATATTCCATATTACACGATCCTAAGTGATAACTAGCCACACAGTAGTCACTTTCATTTGGTATCAGAGCAGGCATCTTATAACCATTACACAGTTATTTGATATTTTTGTTAATATGGAAAACAACACAAGCACAAGCACTGTCACTAACACTAGTTTTATTAAAGGTCAATCTACTGCACGACCTCCACTATTCAATGGCATGAATTACACTTATTGGGCTACACATATGAGAATTTATATGCAAGCAAATGGTTTTGATTAATGGAATATCACACATTCTGAATATAATATACCCACAACCGAATATTCTACATGGTCAAACACAAAAAAATTAGATGCTACTGCAAATGCTAAAGCTATGAATATGTTGTTTTGTGCCTTGGACAAGAATGAGTTTAATCGTGTTAGCGTGTGCAATACTGCATATGAAATATGGCGAACACTAAAAATAACTCATGAAGGTATTAACAAGGTTAAACAAAGTAGGATATCTATGCTTAAAAATCAATTTCAAAATTTTAAAATGAAAGAAAATGAGTCCATTAATGATATGTATTCTAGATTCTAAGATATTTATCATTCATTATTAGGACTAGGAGAATTTTTTTTTGATTTTGATATAGTATCAGAAATCCTAAACTCTTTAACGGATGAATGAGAAAGAAAGGTCTTAGCTATTGAAGAAGCAAACGATCTTTCCACTATGAAACCAGAAGAGTCAATAGGAAATCTAATGTCATATGAAGTGAATTTGCAGGCAAAGAAAGTACAGGCACATGATAAGGAGAATCTAGCATTTCAAGCAGAAAAAGATGACTCAGATTCAGATGAAGAGGATATGGCACTTATTGTTAAAAATTTCAAAAAGTTTTTGAAATTCAGAAAAAATAACAAATTCAGGAGTTATAAAAATAACTCTAACAACAACAATAATAGCAGTTAACCATCATCTTCCATCATGGAATGTTATGAATGTCATAAAAAAGGTCATATGAAGAAAGATTGTCCAGAGAAAAAGAAAAAGAAATTCAAGAAGGACAAATTCAAGAAGAAAGCATTTTCAGTAACATGGGATGATTCAGATTCTTCATCATCGGATAGTGATAGTGACAGTGACACAGAACAAGCAAACATATGCTTCATGGCTACAAATGATGATGTAAATGATCTAAGTTTTGAAGATTTGGTTGAAATTAATTCAGGACTAGTGGACTTTGCAAAACAAACTAAAAAGCAAAATAAAGAGTTACAAGGAAAACTAAAAAGATCTGAATTAGAGATTAGTATGCTAAGAGATGAAAAGAAAATTCTTGAAGAAGAACTTGAAATATCTTAAGAATCTAATTCTAATTTAACATCTCAACTTTTCATGATAACTCAAGAATTACAAATTCAGAAGAATAAAAATGATGATTTATCAGCAGAAATTAATGATTTAAAATCTAACACTAAAGTATTAGAATTAGAAAAATCTAGTCTCAAAACTAAGTTAGAAGATATTAATAAAAATATTTCTAACTTCAATAAAGGATGAGAAAATCTTTCTACAATATTAGAAAATTCTCAGTCTACTTCAAATAAAATGGGACTAGGATATAAGAAAATTAAAAATCCAAAGAAATCTGGAAAGTTTAAAAATAAGTTTAAAAACAAAATTAAGAAAGATATTAAGAAAACAGTTTCTAACAATCTTAAAACTGTTAAGATATGGATTCCTAAAACAAATAACATTTTAATTAGGAACAGACATATCAAAACATTTATGGAAACTGTTCATAAAAATAAGAATTATATTTATAAAGGAAATTCTGAACCCGCTTGGGTTTGGTTTCCTAAGACCTAACTCTTAGGACCCTACAAGAAAAGTGGGTACCAGCTTAATCTTTATTTTTTGCAGGTACCACTTAAAAAGTGAGGAAAATGGATATTATACAGCGGTTTCTCAAAACACATGACTGGTAATAAGGACATGTTAACTAACATTGTCTACTCAAATGGAGGATCGGTCACTTTTGGAGATAATTCAAAAGGTTATATCATCGGCAAAGGCGATGTGAGCAATAACGGTATCTCTAACTCACCTCTTATTACTGATGTTTTATTAGTTAAAAACTTAAAAACATAATTTATTGAGCATAAGTCAATTATGTGATAAAGGTTTTAATATATCTTTTTCAAAAATAAATGTAATATTTCTGATAAAAACCAAAATTTAATTTTTGAAGGTATAAGAGATAGAAATATTTATATTTTAAATATGAATGTTAATCATAACACAAACATGTGTTTAGTAGCTACAGAAAATGATTCTTGGTTATGGCACAAAAGATTTTGTCATATAAATATTAATACTATTAATAAAATAGCTAAAAATAAACTTGTTAAAGGACTACCTGATATGAAATTCAAAGTTGATAATATTTATGATGCATGTCAGTTAGGAAAATTAACAAAGTCTTCTTTTAAATCTAAGAAAATCATATCTACAACACAACCACTTAAACTACTACATATGGACCTTTTTGGACCTACTCAAGTTCAATCTATTAATCACAATAGATATGTGTTTGTTATTGTAGATGATTTTTCAAGATATACATGGACTATTTTTATGAAACATAAAAGTGACACTTTTGAGAATTTTAAAATTTTTGTAAAAAGAATTCAAAATATAAAGAATTTAAAAGTTAAAAATATTAGAAGTGATCATGGAGGTGAATTTGAAAATGAAGCTTTTGAACATTTTTGTAACAAGAAAGGAATTAATCATAACTTTTCTTTTCCTAGAACACCACAACAAAACGGAGTTGTAGAAAGGAAAAACAGAACATTACAAGAATGTGCAAGAACTTTATTAAATGGAAGCACTCTACCTAAGCATTTCTGGGCAGAAGCCATTGCAACTGCTTGTTATGTTTTGAATCGTGTTTCTATTCGATCGTTAACAAAACACACCCCATATGAACTTTTAAATGGTAGAAAACCTAATATATCTTATTTCAAAGTATTTGGTTCAAAATGCTTTATACTTAACACTAAAGATCAGCTTGGGAAATTCGATCCAAAATCAGATGAAGGAATATTCATAGGATATTCGGAAAGAAGCAAAGCTTATCGAGTTTCTAATATAAGAACTAAAATAATCGAAGAAACTCTTCATGTTTCATTCGATGAAAATTTCAAAACTTCTTCTAATATTACAGACTTGGAAAATAATTCTAATAAAATCATAACAAATAATTCAGAAAACGATGATATTAGTTTTCAAAATAATAACATTAATAATATTAGAGAAGATGAAAACATTGTTCATAATGAAAATGTAGTAAGATCTCCTCCAAGAATTCTTAGAGATCACCCTATTCAAAATATAATTGGAGAAGTAAATTCAAATGTAAGAACAAGACATCAATTAAATCAAAATGGGCCACATAGCTTTTATCTCTAATATAGAACCTAAAAATATTAAGGAAGCCTCCACTGATGACTATTGGATTATAGCTATGCAATAAGAGCTAAATCAATTTGAAAGAAATAACGTTTGGGAATTAGTTCCTAGACCAAGTGATCAATCCGTCATTGGTACAAAATGGGTTTTCAAAAACAAAGCTGATGAACAAGGTAACATTACTAGAAATAAATCTAGATTAGTAGCATAAGGATATAATCAAGAAGAGAATAGACTATGAAGAAACGTTTTCTCCTGTCGTGAGATTAGAAGCTATACGTATTCTATTGGCTTCTACATGTTTTCATAACTTTAAATTATATCAAATGGATGTTAAAAGTGCATTTCTAAATGGTTATATAAAAGAAATTATCTATGTTGAACAACCTCCTCTTTTTACTCATGAAAAATTTCCAGATCACGTTTATAAACTTAAGAAAGCTTTATATGGTTTAAAACAGGCACCTCGTGCTTGGTACGACCGACTTAAAAGCTATCTAATAGAATCTGGTTTTGAAATTGGAAAAGTCGATCAAACTTTATTTATTAGGAAAACTAAACAAGATATTTTAATAATACAAATATATGTTGATGATATTATATTTGGTTCAACAAATGAAAAATTACGTCAGGAATTTTCGACTATCATGACAAATGAATTTGAAATGTCACATATGGGAGAACTATCATATTTTCTTGGACTACAAATCAAGCAATTACAAAATGACATTTTTATTAATCAAGAAAAGTATTGTAATAATCTAATTAAACGATTTGGTATGGAAAAAACTTCTGCCAAACCGACTCCTATGAGTACAACTATACATCTCGACAGAGATGAAAATGGTAAGAATGTCGACCAGAAACTATATCGTAGCATGATTGGAACATTACTTTACTTAACTGCTAGTTGACCTGATATTATGATGAGTGTTTGTTTATGTGCTCGATTTCAAGCAAACCCTAAAGAATCACATATGCGAGCAGTAAAACGTATAATTCGTTATCTTAGCAAGACCAACGATTTAGGACTGTTTTATCCAAAAGAATGTCCTTTTGAATTAGTATCCTACGGTGATGCTGATTTTGGAGGAAGTCAGACAGATAGAAAAAGTACAAGTGGAACTTGCCATTTCATCGGACGATCCTTAGTATCTTGGTTTAGCAAGAAACAAAATTGCGTTTCACTATCGACATGTGAAGCAGAATATATATCTGCAGCTTTAGCATGTGCTCAAGTAATCTACATGCAACAAACACTGCAAGATTTTGATATAAAATTAAATAAATCTATAATATATTGTGATAACACCAGTGCAATAAATTTATCTAAATCCTGTCAATCACTCACGAACTAAACACATTGACATCCGTCATCATTTTCTTCATGATAATATTGTGAAGGATATAATAAATTTAGAATTCGTAAATTCTAAAAATCAGTTAGTAGATATTTTCACTAAACCACTCAATGAAAATTGTTTTATAAAGCTAAGAAGAGAACTAGGAATAATTTCTTTAAAAGAATTATAAATATATAAAAAAAATTGTTGGTACTTGAGCTCAACACCTCTAGCTTTGGAAATTCTGCCTTTACCACTTCACCATTTATTGTTTCACAATTGATTCTATCATACTTTTTTCCTTGTCTATTTTTCACTCTTCTCGTGGAAATTTCTCAACCATGGAAATTGTGTTTTGTTTTCATCCTCTAATTACTTTTCAGGTTATCCGTTGTTCCATCAACCTTTAACTACTTTTTCACCTAAATATGACTCAAGAGCTCCCTTTTTTATTCTTCCATCAAAATTGATTCAATCATATATTTTTTTTCTTCTTCTTTCTACTACAATGTCTTCACAAGAAAACTCCTCAAATGGCTCTGCATATTCTTCTGTCGATTTCTCGACACCTTCATCTGGTTCATCAAGTTTACCTACACCTACACCTTATCATGAACCGGCCATACCATCAAACTATCACACTAGCATACTCCCGAAAAAAAGAAGGCGCGACGTTTTCTGTTCTTTGGTTCTTCTCAAACAAAACAAAAAATTGATGATTTACATCATTATCAGAGGGAATCTATAGCAATTCAACGTGAAATGTACTATGAACAGAAGATGAATTCAAGACGTCTTAGCTTTCTGGAGCAGCGTGGATGGAAATTCTACGGCTCATCTTCATCTGCGGTTCATCAACCTAAACCTCTTCCTCTCGGAATCCATGGGATCAGTCACCACAACCTCCACCCGTGTCTCCGAATTCATGGGAGCATGGAACTCGCTGGTCACCATTAAAACCATATGAAGAGAAGACGAAGGATGAACCAGACAACTCGAAGTCTCCATCCACTCCTTCATCTAAATAATTTATTTTCTTTCTATTTTTTCTTTAATAAATTTCATTCTTATTTGTATGCATTATTTAAATATTGAATATATATTATTTTTACTAAAATATGCTGCAAAATACTGAGAATAAAAATTCAGTCGACTAAACATATTCGACCAGTCGACTGAATCTGAAAACAAAAAGTTTTCAGACTATATTCAGTCGACTGAATGAATATGGCCAGTCGACTGAATCATGAAACAGAGAGTTTCGAGATATAGATTAGTCGACTGACCATATATGACCAGTCGACTGAATGGCAATTCTGAGCTTTTTTAACTATTTCACCTACCTTTTGAACCCTTTAACCCACTATCTCCTTTTTCACTCTTCACTTTTACCTTCTCACTTCAGTTTTTCAAAACCCTAGCACCCAAAAATTTTCAAATTTCTTTTCTTCATTATTATTTCCAATGGAACCACGTCAACCTAAACGATCTAGACATGCCTCTACCTCTTCCTCTGAGCCAATTGACATCCAAATTGCTCAATGGCTCTATGATGCTACAGCTCTCCAAAGATGGAACAAAATGAAGGAAACGCGCTTTTTCGAAGGATCTTTTGTTGTGTTTCCAGACTTTGCTCCGTATAGAATTCAAGAGCTTGCAAGGAGGAGTCGTCTAGAATCCCTTCTTGACCACAATAAAAATAATCTCAAGATTAATCATACTTTGGTAAAAAAATTTATGCAAATTTAAATTTGGGTCATCAAAATCCACGTAATCGTGATAATTGCGTATGGAGTCTAGTTTGCAATCAACAAGTATTCCTGTCATTAGATAGAATTGGACACATTCTCCATACTCCTACTAATGGTATTCCATTAGAAGAATTAAATGTACCTATAGGCGAATGAGATGAAGTAAGTCATCGGTTTTTGGAAGATGACATGGCTAAACTAAAATCTATCGCCTTTCGCCCTACAGCTCGTATTGTGCATCGAGCCTTAATGCACACGATTCTTCCTCATACTGGTTCTTATGAGCTTGTATATCCAAACAATTTTAGAGCGTTGTATGCTATTTGGGGAGATGTCCAAATAAATTGGCCTAAGCATATTCTAGATGAATTCTTGTCTTTTAACCAAGGTCGGATGAACATAATCTATTATGGAGAATATATTATGCGGCTACTTATGAACCTACAGGTTCCTATTCCGGAATCCGATACCTCCATTCCCAAAACTCTAAATAGCCGCACAATAAGTCTAATGAAATTGCCTCCTAGACCTCTCTCTATCATGTCTTTTCAAGACTGGCAATCACGACCTCGTCAACAAACTTCTACTCATCAGCAACAAAGAGATGACATTCATACACCAACCCCATCTCAAAGCACTCAGGAATCAATTGATCTGATTGTATGAAATCAAGTCATTTTGGATTTTCGCATAAAAAATCTCGACAAGAAAATTGACAAGAAATTTGACAAAATTAAAAGCTTTTTCAGGATGTTATGGGATGCAATCTCTTGTTCCTCTTCCATAACTACGGAAACTTCACAGCATGATCCAGGTAAACGTCCAGCCCCTCGCTTTACTTGGTCTACATCCGAAGAACAAACAAGTTCTGACACAAGCGGAAATGGGGGTGGCAGACAATTTGTGGAAAGTGCTTCAAGAGGCAAAGGACCAATTCAAATGGAAGAAGAACCAAAGTCTAACTCTGATTGATATTGTTATTACTTGGTGGTAGTAAGTTATCTTTATTTATTCCAAACATTCTACTTCTGTTTATTTTAATGAGCTTGTACAAGTAGCTCAAAACAATTCGATACATTATTTTTTTGTGATTGTAATTTTGTTAGTTCAATGATAAAATTATTGTTATTTCCTTTTTGTCGATGACAACGGGAGAGAAATTTGTATTACTAACCATTTCTTGCAGGATTAGATATGTCGCCAGATATTCATGGGGAGATATATATAACTTCTGTTATATATTTCTTAAAATATAGTATCATTTGTAACAGGTTGTCATCAATCAAAAAGGGGGAGAATGTTGAATCATAAGTTTTGATTCATGACAAAGAGCTTAAACAAATCACTGATGAGACTATATGGGCAAGCGACAAAAAGAGAAAGTAATATGCTATTAAAACTACAAAGGAGACAAGACTTCAAAACTGAGTATAGTATGTTTATTTGTTGTCTTAGAATTGTTAAAATCTATCCTCAAGTAGTCCACACAAATCAAAGTTGTTTTAAACTTCAAATTCTTCAAATTATATGTGAATTGTGCACTGACAGCCAGGTCAGTCGACTGACAAAATATGACTAGTCGACTGAACCTGCTCAGTTGTACAGATACACTCTGTTTTCCATCAACTTTGAATATTCAGTTGACTGGTCATTTTGGGTCAGTCAACTGAACTTTTCCAATAGCTATTTTTCTGAACAGACACTTCCATTTGCCAAGAGATATGATCCAATTTGAAGAGTTGTGGCTGCTTCCTTTGGTCAAAACTCTTCGTGAATAGTTGTAGCTGTTTATCTACTATATAAATATACGAGATTCACTTCTCAAATCACTGTATTTCAATTTGCTTTCTGATCATACTCTCTACTTTCTATCCCTACATTCTAAAAGCAATCACAATCTTTATATTGCTTGAATCTCTGAACTAATCAATATATTCTTTAATTCTAAGCAATATCTTCCTTTCATATCTTCACACACATAATATATACTTGAGGATTTGATTATAGGAAGGTTGTATACTTAAAGACATATCAATGTTTTTCAGAACACAATTGTCAACTATTTTCTTATACCAGTAAAAGTCTTGTCCGGTTGTTCAGGCGGTGAAAGTCCTCTTTCGGCTGTTAGAGGCGGAAAAATCCTGTTCGGCTGCTCAGGTGTTGTATACCTATTCCTCCAGGTTAAGTGAGGGGTTATTGAGTTGAAATTCCAGAAGGAAGTCTGGGACTGGACGTAGAACGGAAAGTTCGAACCAATATAAAAACTCCTGGTGTGCTTATTCTTATTTGCTTTATTATTATTATTTGTTTCCGCATTTAGATTATAATATATTCCATATTACACGATCCTAAGTGATAACTAGCCACACAGTAGTCACTTTCACATCTCTGTGTATTGCATAATATGGTGGATGCAAGGCCCTACTTTGCGTAAATTTTATGTTACTTAACTATATACTGTTTTTTGAATATGTGGATTATATTATAATTGTTTTTTATATGGCTAACTTGTTTGAATTTATGTTAATTCAGTGAACACTTGGAGATACTGAGGTTGGAAAATGCTAGCAGACCCCCCGAAACAGAGAGATGGCTGAAGGATAGACAGAATAAGACATTTGCGACATGGTTACTGGAAAGGGTAAGCCATTGATTTATTGATGACTTAATGAAATGCTTCCAGCTTGTAATTTTTTTTGAATTGAAAGCTAATGCATAATGTGTATATCGTTCTTGCAGGTATCGCATGAACTTGACATTCCTAGAAACAAAGTTTCAAAAGAATTGAGGTGGATTTCAAGAGGTCCAAACCATCAAGTGCCTATCTTTGGTGCATACATGATTGATGTAGTTCATTTCACTACCAAGAAGCATGATGGCATTTGATCAGTTCAAAACAATGGAGTATTTCTACAAGCAGATGTAATGCTAGTATCTAGTGCTAAGGATAAAAACCCCACAACAAAGAATATGAACTTTTACGGTGTGATTACACAGATTTGGGAGATGGACTACTACAACTTTAGTGTACTTATATTCAAATGTGATTGGGTTCAGAATGTTAGGGGCATCAAAGTAGATGAACTTGGGTTTACTTTGGTCAATTAGAATAGGAAAGGGCATTTAAACGATTCTTTCATCTTCGGTGCACATGTGCAGCAAATTTTTTACATACAAGACTCCCTGGATCCTCTATGGTCAGTTGTTGAATGATGCACTGACAGAAACTATCAGGGGGTTGATGAAGATGAGGAACTAGAAGATATTGAAATGGAGCAGCGACCATCTAATTCCACAATTCCATCAGTAGAGACTTTAGATGACACTATTAGTGATGAACATAGTAATTATAAGTGACCCAGAGATGAGGAAATAGATGTTTATGAGGATGAACCTTAGAAATAGACTAGGGTTGATTATTTTGTCAAATTGTTTTGAGTTTGTGTTCTGTGATATGCTTGAAAATATATGAAGACTTCTCTGGATTACTTTGAGTTTGTGTTCTTTGTTGCTTTAAAATATATGCTTGTGTTCTTTAATGCGTTTGAGTTTAAATAAAATTGGTTTGAGTATTTTTACATACTTGTGTGGATTACTTCTATCTATTAATTATTTCCAAGTTTGTTTCACTTATTGTGGTTTTCTAGCTTCTTTATTTTCAGGCAATGGCTCCGAAAAAACATTTGCAAGTTCAAACAAGTGAAAGTTCACCTTCACGTCGTAAAGTTCAAACAAGTGAAGGTTCACCTTCACACTCACCTTCACGCCGTAAAGTTCAATCAAGTAAAGGTTCACCTTAAAGTTCAAACAAGTAAAGGTTCACCTTCACGCCGTAAAGTTCAAACAAGTGAAGCTTCACCTTCACGCCATAAAGTTCCAAGCCCAAAAAAACTGAAAAGACAGTAAAGAAGAAGGTTGTCAGTTCCATATCCAAGAACGCTGTGGCAACATCTAAGAGTGTTGTGGCAACATCCAAGAACTCTGTGGCAATAATATCCAAGTCAGTTTCAAGTGGTAACAATCATGGAAAGCGGAAATTGCCCGAGGATGAAGCTAAGAATGTAATTGGAGGATTGCAATTGCTGAAGCTAAGAATGGTGACGATGAACCACATTATCAAGCAAGTTACTAGGGGAAAGAGATGGAAGTTTGACTTTAGTGGAAAAGGGGAACCAATTGGAAAGGCTGCGACGTGGGTGCAGTCATACATTGGGGTGCAAGCACGAACAATGATCTCAATAGCTATTTTTGATTGGAGACTTGTTCCTCCACACGAGAAGGACAATATTTTTACTTGTGTAGAGGTAAATGGAATGTCCACTAATTACTTGTATAATCTTAGCAAATATTTAAAATTATTATTATGTTAATTTGTTCATATACATGTAGAAAGCATTTGTGGTGCCTAAAGAATGCAAGAAACTGATTATAACATCAGCAGAGAATAAATGGAGAGAGTTCAAGAGCAGACTAGTCACTATGTACGTGATTGCCTATTTGGACTCCCTTGAGATGTTGGAGTTCTCTCCAGATGATTATCGGTTCATTCAGAAGGGCAACTGGGATATTTTTGTTGCTAAACGGATTACACAAGGATTTATGGTACACCTTCGAATTGTTTATGTCCTTTTATTTTATAGTTGGTTCCATAGTAGTTAAAACTTAAAAAGGCACAAGGTTGCATAGTAAAATTAACTTTTAAACTTAAAACTTTAAATTAACTTTAATATTAACTTTAAATTAACTTTAAGATTAACTTTAAATTAATTTTAAGATTAACTTCAAATTAACTTCAATATAAACTTTAAATTAACTTTAATATTAACTTTATATTAACTTTAAATTAACTTTAATTTTACTTTAAGTTATCATTAATTTTAAATTAACTTTAAATTAAATTTAATTAAATTTACTTTAAATTTACTTTAATATAAATTTTAATTAACTTTAAATCAACTTTAAATTAACTTTAATATTAACTATAAATTAATTTTAAATTTACTTTAATATAAATTTAAATTAACTTTAATGTTAACTTTAAATTAACTTTAATATTAACTTTAAATTAACTTTAATATAACTTTAATTTTAAATTAACTCTAATATCAACTTTAAATTAATTTTAAATTAACTTTAATTTTAAATTAACTTTAAGTTAACTTTAATATTAACTTTAAATTAACTTTAATATAACTTTAATGTTAAATTAACTTTAAATTAACTTTAATGTTAACTTTAAATTAACTTTAAAATAAATTTAATTTTAAATTAACTTTAAATTAACTTTAATATTAACTTTAAATTAACTTTAGTATTAACTTTAAATTAACTTCAAACTTAAAATTAAATTAACTTTTAAAAACTACACCTTGATAACTATGATTGGTTCGATGATGCCATGACATTCTATAATGTATACTTCTGTGTATAATTTGTAGTAAATTCGCCAGGCACAAAGAGAAAATGGGAAGGAAATGTGTACCCTCATCGGATGGCATGCAAAGGATATGCTTATTTGATGCAAAAACTGGTTATTGTTGCTTGCACAACTATGTGATATCCACAACTAAGTGGTTTTGGTTTTGTTATAATGGACCGAAAATGTTCACATTATATATATATATATATGTATATATATATATATAGTTGCAAACCATTCCCGAGAGAGAACTGTCACGTGGTATTCTGTGGTTAAAGGCACATCAAGATAAGAATGGAAACTTCAAGGACCCAGAAACAAAAACCGTTGCCGGTAGAATTGTTTGTGTAATCAATTTGTTTTTTATCTAATTTTTACTTTGTATTTATTGAAATAAAAGTATATGAATCCAATATATTTGATTTTGTTGTCAGGTGGCATTGACTAAAGACGTTGGAGCTGGATCCGTTGAGGTAAATGGACTTAATGATGTTCTGACAATGGCTTTGGGGACCCTCGAGTATCCCGGTAGGGTACGAGGTGTTGGTGGCTTTGTCAAGCCTGAGGCTTACTTCAATTTTCCAATAAAACACCGAAAAGAAAGATCATCAACGAATATAAATATGACTCCATTAAGCATTCAGAAGATAATAGAATAGGTAAAGCTAAGTGGGAGCTTGAGAAAAAGGCACAAATGAGTAAGCAATAGGCTTGGTTGGAGGGGTAGGGGAATAGGCTAATTCACCTAAACTATCTACACAAGCAGCTGTTTCCAGGAGCATTTGGAGAAGGCAACTGATGACATTGAGCATGCAAAGAAACAGGATGTGAAGAAGGGGATGGAAAATAAACAAAATGTGAAGAAAGGGTTGCCAGTAGTTATTGAGGAACATGGTAAGTCCCAAAAAAGAAAATTGACTGAAGACATGGAAGTTTGTGAAGAAACTTTGGTAAACACTTGCTACCCTAATTTCATTAATGATGTTAACTTGATTACCTGTGATAAACCTTGTATGATGCATAATGTTTTTGGTGCAGATGAAAGAACCCATGTTTGGCAACAACAATGCTGAGTTCGCACTCGTAATTGATTCTGTGGATAATATCGTTGCATTTGGAACCGTCACTGAAATCAAAGTCGACGCCACTGACTAGAAGATCCATGGCATTCCACTTGGAAAAGAAAACGTAAGCATCTCCATTACCAAAGCTATTGTTCCTAATGCCTTTCTACCAATTCCTGTCAAAGGTGAAGTTATGACAATGCAAGATGCGCTTGGTGGTACATATATTGCTTGGTCGAGAAGCATGATCTCCAATGTAGTAACTAAAAGGTAATTTTAGTATCTATGCATGGTTACCATGTATTCACTCTATATTAATAGACTTCACATATTGTATACTTTCAGTATCTGCCATCACATTTCAAGTTAAAATCATGAATCCTTCACTAACAAACATATCAATTGTTGTCACTTGGGTTGAACCATGACTTTCGCACACCATGGGTTTTAACGAATAATAGTTTGATGATAAATAATTGGTGAATAAGTGTATTTAAGTTCTTTTATATACTTAATGTAAAATAATTGATAATTTTTATGACCAATCTAGTTTGTGTAGTAAATGAAGATTAGTTTAAAGAGTGAACTATTTCCTTACAAAAAACCGTTACTACTGCACCACTTGCCTAATTTGAACATGAAACTTCAATCAAATTACTGTGAAAATTGTTGTTCGATTATAAAATGCATAACATAAGCAATAAGATTACAGTAATCATTTATAGATGATCGAGGAATATTAAATAGACAATTTTGTTTCATAAGGTTAATTCATAAGTTTTTTACATAACCAATGTTTTACTTAATTTGATATTTGATTGCCTAAACAAGCCGAGTGTTATTTACATAACTTGGAGGTTGTTAAGCCTTATACTGTTAAGAAGAAGAAGAAATTTGACCTCAGTGAGCTGGATGATGCTGAAGACGTCGACACACTTCCCGCTAAACTGCCTGCAACAGTGAAGGTGCTTTGCCAATGGTCCAACACATCCCTGAAGAATGGGGTTAGCATCAACACCACTTTGGACGAGGAAATATTTGGTTTTCAAACAAAGGTGGTTATCTTCAGGCGAGATATACATGCGATCACAATTTTTTTTGAGACATCTGCTTAAGTCATTGTTTTTTATATGAGGTATATGTTAATTATTTTTTTAATGATTGAAGTGACCCACTTCTTTTGGATTGTTATTTTTCAGTGATTTACTGTTGAGATTTTTTTTTCCAAACCAAGTGATCACTTCTTTAATTTCATTTCCCCCAAGATCCAAATTCTTACCAATATAAAAATATTAGTATATAAGTCAATTCAAGTCATTTATATATATGAAGATATATAAATGTTTCCTTGCTTATCAGAGCATTAAAAAAAATTAACAAGGAAAATTCAATCACACAATATTTCTCATTTTTCAGAGAATTGGTGTCACGTAGCCATTTCTATTTTTACATTCCCCTTTTTGATCTCAAGCTTGATTAATATTAAATTCGAATATTGTCACTTATAATTTTCTTGCTTACTTCTCAAATTAATTGGTTTCTTGGTTTACAAGCCATACTTTTAAATTCCGGAATTCTTTTGTGATTTGGTACTTATCATATGAATACTGAGGTGATAAACTAGGTTGAAGTCTAAGCAGAGAAAAACAACACATGTGATCAAGGTTTAGACACAACAAGCACAAACCAATCATGACAGACAAAATGCATATTTCCTGGTTAACTGAGCAGATAGTCATCACATGAGTGATGGTGTTGTGATCTACTTTATAAGTCACACAACTTCTTATATCTGGAGCTAGAAAAGTGTTGAATCTGGTGTCTTACCACTTAGTATCAGTTTTGAAGCTATAGTATCAGATTTTCCCAACCTAGTATTAGATCAGTAGTTATAGTATCAGAAATTTCCTACCTAGTATCAGTTTTATAGTATCAGATTTCTCCTACTTAGTATCAGTTTTATAGTATCAGATCTCTCCTACTTAGTATCAGTTTTAATTTCATAACTGAAGTGCCTCAAGACTGTCTAGAAAAATATGTTCACATATCAGATTAAATGGCATCTTCTCCTTCAGCATTATCTACTAAAACTATTTCAGAACTTGTTACTTAAGTCCACAGCTCACAAACACATATAACATTTAAGTTTCTTTTTCTTCTTACATACTGTTTTCCAGATATCAAAGTAAAAGACACTCATTAAAATACTTAGAACATATTAGAGTTTGCCTAATCTTAATTATTACAAAGACACTGCTACTTCTCTTAAACACTTTAAATTCCTCAAGATCTCCAAATATCCATGCAAGCAAGCAAGCAATTCATGCATCTTTTCCTGCAGCAAAACTTTGAACTGCCCCAATAAAATGAGACACCCCAAGTATTGCAAAGGCAGCAAATAGGGTCAGAAATAAATTCTGGTGTGAGTGAAATCAAGTATGCAAAATATCTTGTAAATTCTTAAGGCTGTATAGAGAACTTTTCTATTAAATGCTATTCAAATCCCAATTAAAATCTGAGAATGTGTATATTTAAGTTTATCTATAAACATACACCCAAGCATTCATCCATTCACTTCATTCAGTTGTACAAGTACAAAACTCCTATGGATTAACTCCTTAAATTCCATAGCATCATTTCTCTTTCTCATCTTTTCATTTTGTTTGGTCTGAACTCTTGCCATTGAACACCATGTGTGCATTGCAAAGGGGCTCAGTTCTGTTAACCCTTTACACAGAGGCCTACAGGACTTGAACAAGTCATGCACATACCCATCAACCACCTACTGATGAGTAGATCAAGGCACTACTCCTAAATTATTTTATAATTTAGAGACCATGCTTATTTATTTCTTTCTAGGGAATTTTTCTTTTGATTCTAGAGATACTCGTATTCTTTCCTTCCTTATATAGGTCAAGAATTATTAAAATCACCCAAAGATCATATCCAGACATACAAAGCATTCATGTAAAATTGCACACCTTATTTCAAGGTCATTTTTGCTTTAATCACATTTTTCTAAAAACCTACTTATATTTTTATTTCTAGAAATTTTCCATTGCTTACACAAACATGAAGAAGTCATTTGCAAAACTATATTTATTCTTTTACTGTGAACATAGGGAATGGTTTTTGAGAAAAACCCATAAAAACTTATTGGTTTATGATCTGAACAAATCAGCACATATTTGTAATATTGCATTGTTCATATCATTTTTAATATAGACTAGACATAAGCATGAATCTCAATATTCACACTGCCTACTTCTTTTCTTTCATTGATACCCTATTCCACAGTAAAACATTTGATTCATTTTTCATATCAAAACTAGCATATATAAAATCTATTTCTGTGATTAGTATATTTGTTTGATTATCTATATTTTAAAACAAAAACTGAAACCATCACAACAAGTCAAAACAGATTAAAACCTCATCCAAAAACTCAACCAGAATACCATCCATGATCAACATATTTTCATCCAGAAAATAAAATCAAATAGGAAAAACATAATGTAATGTTTATATAAAATAACTTGGCTGCCCTTAACATGGGTCTTAATGCCTTACAGATCATAAGTGATTAATCACTCACCTTCCTCCTCTCTTCCCCGAGAATGCCTAAACTTGAAAACAGGGTGAGCTCTCCTTTCTATTTTTCTTTTGTGTGTTTCTGTTTTCCCTCAGAGAAAACCTCTGCTTCCCTCTTGATTTAAATCATTTTGCTAGGGTTTTACTAAAGGAAAAACCCATTTTATCCTCACATTACTCAGAGAATTATGTGTGTGTTGTTATGGCTAAATGTGCCATTTTCTCTTGATTTCTATTTCTAGTAAAAGCAGTTGCTTCTCTGCTTTTCTGTGCACATGCTATTTGCATGATCCATCTACACATCATCTTTGTGTGACTCAGATACATTGTATATCTTGTTAGGCCTGAATGGTTCTCTTATATTATTTCAAACCATTTATTTCCTGATTTATTTTTAAGAAGGTATTTATGCACAATAGTACTAAACTGGTTTTCATGCAATTTAGTTATCAAAAGGACTTTATCATTTTATACTTCTTTGGCTACTCACATCTAATACATATATATTTATATATATGTGTATATATATATACAGGAGATATCTGTATATAAAATCTCACTTATATTTGATCATTTTCTTCCCATTATATTTTATTGAAAAATCTCTATCCTCTTATTTATTCATTTCACTTACTCCTAATATTATTATTGTCAGACTATATTTTCTTTTCTTAAATATTCTCATTTTAAAATTATTTTTATCTCAATAATTTGGGTCTTCACATACTCTCCTCCTAAAAGGAATTGTGTCCCACAATTATCCTCTCATACATTTCCATCCAAATGTATACAAAGCATAATTTCAATTGAATGAAATTTCAGAAACTCATTCATTCCAAATCAATCAAACATAAATAAATAATTTTAAGGTCTCATCATAATTTTTAAACATACCTTTAAGTAGAAAACAGATTAGGATATTTATCCTTTATCCTCTCTTCAGCCTCCCAAGTGCAATCATTCCCATCCAAACTCCATTGGATTTTAACTAGTTTAATTATTTTATTTCTCAGTTCCTTTTCTTCTCTAGCCACAATGCCCACTGGTTCCTTTTTATAAACCAGATTTTCTTGAATTTCAACATGTGTAGGAGATTCAAGAATGGACTCTTTATCATGCACCCATTTTCTCAATTGGGATACATGAAATACATCATGTATTTTGCTCAATTCCTCTGGTAACTTCAACCTATAAGCTAAAGTCCCTATTCTTTGAACAATTTCATATGGTCCTACATACCTTGGTGACAGTTTCCCTGCTTTTCCAAATCTCAATATTTTCCTCATTGGTGAAACTTTGAGAAACACATAGTCTCCCACCTCAAATTCTACTGGCCTTCTCTTTTTATTTGCATAAGCTTTCTGTCTCTCTTGAGCTACTCTCATTCTTTGCCTCACTAATTCAATTCTTGCAGAAGTTTCCTTCACATTGTCTGGACCAAGCAACACCCTTTTACCAGCCTCCATCCAACATGCAGGAGATAAACAAGGCTTTCCATACAAAGCCTCAAATGGAGCCATTCCTATAGTGGACTGGTAGCTATTATTATAAGCAAACTCAGCTAAATAAATATGATCCTCCCAGTTGCCTCCAAAATCAAGTATGCATGCTCTCAGCAAATCCTCTAAAATTTTATTAACAATCTCAGTTTGCCCATCTGTTTGTGGGTGGTAGGATGTGCTTAGGCTTAATTCTGTCCCCATAGCTTCTTGAAAGCTACTCCAAAACCTTGAAGTAAACAAAGTATCTCTATCACTAATGATAGTCTTGGGGATGCCATGCAATCTCACTATTTCCTTCACAAATAATTGGGCTAGCTTGTGAGCATTTCTGTTTGAACTTATTGGGATAAAGTGTGCTGTTTTTGTGAGTCTATCAACCACTACCCAAATACTATCATTTCCCTTCCTTGTTCTTGGCAAACCATCCACAAAATCCATTGATATACTCTCCCATTTCCAAGTAGGCACTTCCAAAGGTTGCAATAGGCCTGAGGGTCTTTGATAATCTGCCTTTACTTGTTGGCATGTCAAGCAATTTGCCACATATTTTGCTACTGCTCCTTTCATTCCTGGCCACCAATAATTTCTCTTGAGATCATGGTACATTTTTGTACCACCTGGATGGATAGTATACTTTGTTTTGTGATGCTCATCCATAACTTCTTGCTTTAGTTCCTCTACATTTGGTATGCAGAGTTTCCCCTTTTTCCTTAAGTATCCTTTACCATCTACCTCATAGTTTTCCACTGTCATGCCTTGGGATATCATGTTCTTTTTCTCCTTCAAATTTATATCTTGATTTTGCATTTGTCCTATTTTATCAACCAGTGTTGATTTTAAGGATAAGAGGCTTAATCTACCATATTCAATCATCTTACTGTGTGTCTTATCTGATACACTAGCTTCTTCTTTCACTTCCACCTCACTAAGAATTATCAAATCCTTGAACTCTGCCATCATTAAGCTTGCCAATTTAGCTTGATGTCTACTTAATGCATCTGCTACTTTATTAGCTTTTCCAGGGGTATACAATATATCAAGATCATAGGCAGCTAGAAATTCTACCCACCTATGTTGCCTCATGTTCAAGTCTTTTTGGGAAAACAAATATTTAAGTGACTTGTGATCAGTAAACAATTCAAACTTAGCACCCAATAAATAATGTCTCCATAGTTTCAATGCATACACCACAACAGCTAGTTCTAAGTCATGTGTAGCATACCTAGTTTCATTTGGCTTGAGTTGCCTTGATGCATAAGCTATGACTCTACCATGTTGCATAAGCACTGCCCCCAATCCAGATCCACTAGCATCTGTGTAAACTACTAATTCTTCATTACCCTCTGGCACTTGTAAAACTGGAGCTTCTACCAGTGCCTTCTTTAGTGATATAAAAGCTTGTTCACACTTCTCTGTCCACACATATGGTTGCTCCTTTTTAGTTAACTTGGTCAATGGGATAGCTATCCTTGCAAAATCTTTTATAAATCTCCTATAATAGCCTGCCATTCCCAAAAATGACCTCACCTCAGTTACTGATTTGGGTCTACTCCAAGATTGCACTGCTATCACCTTATTTGGGTCTACACTAACCCCTTGTTGTGATACAATGTGCCCCAAAAATTTTACTTCCTTCTGCCAAAATGTACATTTAGAGAATTTGGCCTTTAAATCATGTGCCCTCAGTCTAGACAAAACCAGATGCAAGTGCTTTGCATGATCTTCTTCTGATTTTGAATATACTAATATGTCATCAATAAAGACAACCACAAATTTGTCTAGAAAATCTCTAAATGTTCTATTCATTAAATCTACAAAATATGATGGTGCATTTGTCAATCCAAAAGGCATCACCAAAAATTCATATAATCCATACCTTGTGTTGAAGGCAGTATACTTAATACTCTCTTCCTCCACCTTCATCTGATGAAACCCAGAGGCTAAATCTAGCCTTGAAAAGACCCTTGCTCCATTTAATTGATCGAATAGATCATCAATTCTAGGAAGTGGATATTTGTTTTTAATGGTGACTTTGTTTAATTCCCTATAATCAATGCACATTCTCAAAGTACCATCTTGCTTCTTCACAAATACAATTGGAGAACCCCAGTTTGAACTACTAGGCCTTATGAAGCCTTTCTGCTCCAGTTCTTCCAACTGATGTTTCAATTCCACAAGTTCTTTAGGACCCATTCTAGTTGGCTTCTTGATGATTGGGCTGGCTCCTGGGATTAGCCTTATTTGAAATTCTACTTGCCTATTTTCTGGAACACCTATGACTTCACCAAAGACATCTGGGTATTCATTTATAATTTTTATGTCCTCCAGTGTTAATTCTTTCTCAATCATGCTACATATGTGGTTACAATAATTGATTTTAGCAATTTCACTCATAACTATAATATTTTTACCATTTTCTGTTTTCAGAGAAATAGGAAGATTTTCTAAGTTTAAAATTGCTTTGTATTTTCTTAGCCAATCTACTCCTAGAATAATTCCTATTCCAGGATATTTTAGCACAAACAAATCAGAACTAAACATATCTCCACCTATGTTTAACTCTACTCCCAAACATTTAATCCCTAGCATGCAAGAATTACCTAGTGGGCTCTGAATAAACAAGGGATTATCAACTAAATAGCATGTGAGAGTTAATTTATTCACTATGTCTTGGGATATTAGTGAATGTGTTGCTCCAGTGTCATATATAACTGAGATGGGGTGATCTTTAATTAGAAGTATACCTTCCAATTGTCCAGAACTTCCCACTGCAGTTGCTTTTGCTTTGCCCTCAAGTGCTCCTACCTTTGCTCCCTTTTTGAACTCTGGGCAGTTTCTTTTAATATGGCCTTCCTTCCCACAGTTATAGCAGCTAAACAATGCCTTCTTGGCTGCTTGACACCTATTACTCATGTGTCCTTCTTTGCCACAATTATAACAAGTAACCTTCTTCTTAGCTTCCCCAGTGGCTGCTCCCTCCATTTTCTTATCCATACTCTTTTTGTCATAGGGATGTGCTCTATTTTTCCCCTTCTTTTGATTGGTAGCCCTCATGCTCCTAAATTTTTCCCTTGCATTGTCATGTTGTTCAAAAGAAAGAGCAAGGTCTATGACTTGATCAAATGTTTTATCCTTGTATGGTAACATTGCTCTACTCAGACCTGCATTTAATCCTTGGATAAATCTTGAATTCTTTGATTCTTCATCTCCTATGAGCATAGTTCCATACTTGGACAAACTCTCAAATTTTTGAGTGTATTTAGTCACACTCATTGGTCCTTGCCTCAGCCTTATGAATTCTTCAAGCAATGTTGCCTTAGCTGTTGCTGGAACAAACCTTGCTTCAAGCATTTCCTTGAATTGATCCCATGTTATCTCATTTTCTGGCCTTCCCGTGATGATCACCTCCCACCAATCTAAGGCTGCTCCTTTGAGTCTCCTTGAAGCTATCTGCCTCTTTCTTTGGTCATTAATTTGCATATCTGCAAATATCCTTTCCAAAGTTCTCAACCATGTCTGCACTCCCATAACTCCCTCAGTGCCTTCAAAATCCTTGCCTCCCAAATTTGAAAATGTCTTCAATAACTTAGCTAATTCCTCATGAGGATTCTCTTCCCTCTGCACTGCTCCTTCTCTAAATGCCCTCACCAAATCTTGCAAGTTAACCATTGGTGTTGTATTGGAGGGTCCTGCTCCATGACTTGGTGGTCTTCCTACCATGATTCACTATTCAATTGCATAGCTAGTCAGTCATATTTCTAATTTAGTTATTTTCTGAAATTTATTTCTACTGTGGATATTTATTTCTATCATTACTATTTTTTTTTTGAATTTTTATCCATACAAGAAAATTGGATAATAAATTTATGCTATGTTTTAATAACATAGCTCTGATACCAACTGAAGTGACCCACTTCTTTTGGATTGTTATTTTTCAGTGATTTACTGTTGAGATTTTTTTTTTCCAAACCAAGTGATCACTTCTTTAATTTCATTTCCCCCAAGATCCAAATTCTTACCAATATAAAAATATTAGTATATAAGTCAATTCAAGTCATTTATATATATGAAGATATATAAATGTTTCCTTGCTTATCAGAGCATTAAAAAAAATTAACAAGGAAAATTCAATCACACAATATTTCTCATTTTTCAGAGAATTGGTGTCACATAGCCATTTCTATTTTTACATTCCCCTTTTTGATCTCAAGCTTGATTAATATTAAATTCGAATATTGTCACTTATAATTTTCTTGCTTACTTCTCAAATTAATTGGTTTCTTGGTTTACAAGCCATACTTTTAAATTCCGGAATTCTTTTGTGATTTGGTACTTATCATATGAATACTGAGGTGATAAACTAGGTTGAAGTCTAAGCAGAGAAAAACAACACATGTGATCAAGGTTTAGACACAACAAGCACAAACCAATCATGACAGACAAAATGCATATTTCCTGGTTAACTGAGCAGATAGTCATCACATGAGTGATGGTGTTGTGATCTACTTTATAAGTCACACAACTTCTTATATCTGGAGCTAGAAAAGTGTTGAATCTGGTGTCTTACCACTTAGTATCAGTTTTGAAGCTATAGTATCAGATTTTCCCAACCTAGTATTAGATCAGTAGTTATAGTATCAGAAATTTCCTACCTAGTATCAGTTTTATAGTATCAGATTTCTCCTACTTAGTATCAGTTTTATAGTATCAGATCTCTCCTACTTAGTATCAGTTTTAATTTCATAACTGAAGTGCCTCAAGACTGTCTAGAAAAATATGTTCACATATCAGATTAAATGGCATCTTCTCCTTCAGCATTATCTACTAAAACTATTTCAGAACTTGTTACTTAAGTCCACAGCTCACAAACACATATAACATTTAAGTTTCTTTTTCTTCTTACATACTGTTTTCCAGATATCAAAGTAAAAGACACTCATTAAAATACTTAGAACATATTAGAGTTTGCCTAATCTTAATTATTACAAAGACACTGCTACTTCTCTTAAACACTTTAAATTCCTCAAGATCTCCAAATATCCATGCAAGCAAGCAAGCAATTCATGCATCTTTTCCTGCAGCAAAACTTTGAACTGCCCCAATAAAATGAGACACCCCAAGTATTGCAAAGGCAGCAAATAGGGTCAGAAATAAATTCTGGTGTGAGTGAAATCAAGTATGCAAAATATCTTGTAAATTCTTAAGGCTGTATAGAGAACTTTTCTATTAAATGCTATTCAAATCCCAATTAAAATCTGAGAATGTGTATATTTAAGTTTATCTATAAACATACACCCAAGCATTCATCCATTCACTTCATTCAATTGTACAAGTACAAAACTCCTATGGATTAACTCCTTAAATTCCATAGCATCATTTCTCTTTCTCATCTTTTCATTTTGTTTGGTCTGAACTCTTTCCATTGAACACCATGTGTGCATTGCAAAGGGGCTCAGTTCTGTTAACCCTTTACACAGAGGCCTACAGGACTTGAACAAGTCATGCACATACCCATCAACCACCTGCTGATGAGTAGATCAAGGCACTACTCCTAAATTATTTTATAATTTAGAGACCATGCTTATTTATTTCTTTCTGGGGAATTTTTCTTTTGATTCTAGAGATACTCGTATTCTTTCCTTCCTTATATAGGTCAAGAATTATTAAAATCACCCAAAGATCATATCCAGACATACAAAGCATTCATGTAAAATTGCACACCTTATTTCAAGGTCATTTTTGCTTTAATCACATTTTTCTAAAAACCTACTTATATTTTTATTTCTAGAAATTTTCCATTGCTTACACAAACATGAAGAAGTCATTTGCAAAACTATATTTATTCTTTTACTGTGAACATAGGGAATGGTTTTTGAGAAAAACCCATAAAAACTTATTGGTTTATGATCTGAACAAATCAGCACATATTTGTAATATTGCATTGTTCATATCATTTTTAATATAGACTAGACATAAGCATGAATCTCAATATTCACACTGCCTACTTCTTTTCTTTCATTGATACCCTATTCCACAGTAAAACATTTGATTCATTTTTCATATCAAAACTAGCATATATAAAATCTATTTCTGTGATTAGTATATTTGTTTGATTATCTATATTTTAAAACAAAAACTGAAACCATCACAACAAGTCAAAACAGATTAAAACCTCATCCAAAAACTCAACCAGAATACCATCCATGATCAACATATTTTCATCCAGAAAATAAAATCAAATAGGAAAAACATAATGTAATGTTTATATAAAATAACTTGGCTGCCCTTAACATGGGTCTTAATGCCTTACAGATCATAAGTGATTAATCACTCACCTTCCTCCTCTCTTCCCCGAGAATGCCTAAACTTGAAAACAGGGTGAGCTCTCCTTTCTATTTTTCTTTTGTGTGTTTCTGTTTTCCCTCAGAGAAAACCTCTGCTTCCCTCTTGATTTAAATCATTTTGCTAGGGTTTTACTAAAGGAAAAACCCATTTTATCATCACATTACTCAGAGAATTATGTGTGTGTTGTTATGGCTAAATGTGCCATTTTCTCTTGATTTCTATTTCTAGTAAAAGCAGTTGCTTCTCTGCTTTTCTGTGCACATGCTATTTGCATGATCCATCTACACATCATCTTTGTGTGACTCAGATACATTGTATATCTTGTTAGGCCTGAATGGTTCTCTTATATTATTTCAAACCATTTATTTCCTGATTTATTTTTAAGAAGGTATTTATGCACAATAGTACTAAACTGGTTTTCATGCAATTTAGTTATCAAAAGGACTTTATCATTTTATACTTCTTTGGCTACTCACATCTAATACATATATATTTATATATATGTGTATATATATATACAGGAGATATCTGTATATAAAATCTCACTTATATTTGATCATTTTCTTCCCATTATATTTTATTGAAAAATCTCTATCCTCTTATTTATTCATTTCACTTACTCCTAATATTATTATTGTCAGACTATATTTTCTTTTCTTAAATATTCTCATTTTAAAATTATTTTTATCTCAATAATTTGGGTCTTCACAATGATGCATTGGTGTTGCTCATGTCATTGCTGAGACAACTGCTCAAATCACAAATTTTTAATGTTGCATTTGGTGCTAATTATTCTTTTCTTAAATGCTTTTATAGCTACCTTCATGAAGCATTGCAGAAATCTAAGATGACAGACATGATTGCCTTCGTATATCCTGCTTATATAGATGCACGTGGGTGTGGAAATTCAGCTAAAATAGCTTCTGATTTAGCCAAATGGTATGAACAAGGGAAGTCTGATCAGATTTTCTTGGTGCTGTATAACTCAAGGTGTGTATAGTATGGTTCTCTATATTGGTCAATCAAAATTTGTACTTGATTCATGCCGTATATACTTTGTTATGAATGCTAAGTGGAATTTTCAATGTTAGTAACCATTGGTCTTTGACAGTCGTGAATCCCACTAAAAAAGTGTGCATTTCATGGATCTATTGAGAGGACGATTACGCGGTGAAGAATGGATGAATATTGTGAATAGGTATATGCAATTGCTATTTTATATTCTAATTTTCAAGTGGTTTGGTGGTTTATGTTTATTTACTTTGCAGATCCATTGCAATTTACAATCAGGACAAAGTGAAAGGCAAAAAGAAAGTTCGATGAACGCCTTGTTTGGTGCATACTCCATATTTCTCAAGTCTTATGACTTTCTTCCTTAACATGAATGATTAAATTATATGTTTACTTGACATCTATGCATGCTTCAGAGAGCTCCGAAACAGAGAGGTCAACTGACATGTGGATTGTGGGTTATGCGCTACATGAAAGACATCGTGGGGGACAAGGATCAACTATGGGCTGCTAAGGTGTCAACGCTGTATTTTAGTTAGGCATATATCGAGATCCATGCCAAGTAAAGTTAACCTCTATATTTCCTATTTGTTGTAGTGGGAGAAGGATCTAAACAATACCTTTTCTCAAAAGGATATTGATATCGTTCGGGTGGAGTGGACCACGTATGTCTACAAGTTTGCTGAATCATAGTGCCTGAATTCTATATATGCCTGCTATTATATTATGTAAATATATGCACCCTGCAATTGAACCCTGGTTATTTAGCTTTGCCAATATTGGTTTTGTTGTATTTTGTGTATCTATGGGTTCAGTTGCATAGTTTATTTAGTTGGTGTTGAAATGTTGCTTGTATAATATGTATTTGGATTTGGTGGTTTTGTTTAATATTGTATTTAGAAGAAATGTGAACTGCTTTGTGTTATCTGAACTGCTTTGTGTCATTTCATTTAAGAAAGAACAACACATAAAAAAATTGATTTGTGTTATCTTAACTGCTTTAAAAAAACATTTATCTATTGTAAGAAGCCGATTGTAACAGTTAGTAGAAATGTGCATTTCATTAAGATTACAAAAAATTGTTATTTTATTAACTTTCAGACAACATATAATATTCATCTCTACTATTTGTAAAATAGGAACAATACATCAGAAAACATACGACTTTTTTTTATCTGATGTGCAATGAGATGGCATGGGATTTAATGACAGATAGATATGTGATCAGACAACGGAGTATATCTGTTGTGTGATTCGTTTTTTCCAATAGTGTAACGACCCGGAATTTCACTGCTTTGATTCGTGAATATTTAATTAATTTTAGATATTCAATATATAGGTTTTATAATGAAAATAAACTCATTTTAATTAATTAATAATGATGGTAAAATTGTTTTCAAAATTTGTTTACCAAATTAAATAGTTCATAGAAAAACAGAAAATGTGACCGAAAAACGTTTTTCGAAATTTCGACATCGGAAAGTTGTCGGGAACGTTGTTTGCCTTTGTGGACTATATATACATATATATATATATAAGAGTTAATTAACTAAATAAAAATACACTTAGAAATAAATTCTCTTATGTTAATTTGGATTAGCAAGTGATGTGACAAGACATAGTTTTAAAATAATAAACATTTTATATAAATATATATAGCATTGTCACATCTTAAATTTTGCAATCATTAACCATCATCATATCTTGTCACATCTTAGTTTTAATTAATAATTAAACTTATATATATATATATGGAAAATGATGTTACAATTCATAGTTTTTAAATTATATATATATAAAGAGAGTGATGTGACAACTCATAGATCTAAAATAATAAACATTATATATACAAGTATTGTCACATCTTGAATACTTTTATAATGCATCATCATTAGCCATAATTACATGGATGAGGTGACTAGAGAGTAGAGATGTGATTTATGAGAGGGAGGAAAAGATGTTGATTTGATTTCACATAATGAGGACATAGAAAAATTTGTTTATAAATAGCTCCAACCTCCTCTCACTTTTACCACTTTTTCACCTACCATAACCTTTTCATTTCCACCTCAAATAGTGATCTTCTTTTTTTCAAATCACCTGAAATTCCGATGGCTACAATATTCTAGTTGACCACTTTTTTCATTTTCGAAAATAGCTATGTCAAAATGCCCAATCTTTTCAAAGACAATTTTCACCCAGAATTTCAAGTCCGAAAATTATCCTTTTTTTTAATCATAACTTCTTCAAAACAAATAGAAAATGAGTGATTTCTTTTTTGAAATGATAAAGGAAAGAAATTCCTAAAACTTTCCTTTTGACTACTCTTCCAAATTCTGTGAGTTGTTGGCCCAAAAACAAGTAGGAAAATGACCTAATTTTGGGTTTATTTTCGACAAATCGATGATAACTCGTAGCACCTCTACCTTCAAGCTATTACCCCATATCCACCCCACACCTCTGGCCGAGCCCACATACACCTGAGCCAAGCCTTTTGAGGGTTTCTAGCACCTAAAGCCTTCATCCTTCAAAGCTAGGGAGTCATTGTCAAGTTTAGCTTAAGTTCGGGTAGCTTTTGCCGAAGTTTAGTGAGTAAACTACTGATTTTTTTAAATAAAAATGACAACTTTATTTATTTCACTATATATGCTAATTATATAGTGTAGAAGTTGAATGATAATTATATGGTTTTATTATGATTTGGATGGTTGATTTTAGTTTAATTTGGTTATGGAAATCGATGTTGTGTTATAAAGTTAGTAAGCATGTATATATGGATGTATACTTGCAATCTATGATGAGGATGGTTGGTGTTAGTAATATGTTGACTGTAAAACATGAGCTATGACATGAGGTTGGCAAACAAAGTTAACTACGTTGTGTAATTGCGACAGTTATGATATTCGGTTGGAATCGAAGTTTCAAATTTTGAAATGGATTAAAGTTTGTAACTTTAGTTTTAAAGTTTTTTGTTAAAAAAAACTTTCAAAAGTATCTTTCAAATTATGAAAAAGTAAGGGTTTGTGAAGTGGTTCGCTAAGAATATGTTAGAGCGAACTATGCCCATAGCGATAATCGCTATGGATGCAGTTCGACAAAGGTTTGAATTTCTATTTCAAATTCGTTTTATTTTGAAATTAGTTTACTAAGTTTTTCAAACTTAATTAGTAATATTAAAAAGTAATTAAGTTTTAATATAATTAATTAGTTAATTAAAAGATAATTAGCACCTAATTGGTAATTAAGAAGGTGATTAGAGGTTAGTCATCACTTAAGCAAATGACTATTAATTGATTTATAAAGTTTTAATTAGTGATTAATGGAGATAAGAAGTAATTAAGTGATTAATAGTTATTTAATTAAGATTAATGGTTAATTAATTACTTATTTAATTAATGGGTTATTTAGTTAATTAGGGTTTAACTCTTAAACAATTTGGTTTAACCTTAAACAAGTTGCACTAGGAAGTTAATTAGTACTTAATCAAGTTCATTAAGCCTAATTAGAGTTTAATTATGATTTAATCTTGATTTAAATTGGATTAATTAAGATTTAGTTAGGGTTTAAGCTAATTAAATATACTTTTAACTTTTCAAAGGTGATTTTAAACTAAACAGAATGTGTTTTAATCAATATTCTTTTCAAAGTAAATCGATTCCATATCAAATGATCTCTGGTCCTGACCCTTAAGTATCCCATATGATTAGGAGAATTAAATGACATTCGTTAGCAGAACAAAACACCATTCTGTTATAGTGTAAGTGATTTGATTGTGTAGGCATGTGTTAAACAGAATAAATTCCCATTCTGCTATAAATTGATTAAATTGTTATGACATCTATTTAGCAGGATAAATCACCATCCTGTTGTTATGTTATTTGGACTTGTATATGCCAACTAGTTATATTGACGTGTTATTCCCTGATTGGATATGAACTGCATTTACATATATGGTAGCTTATGTAAATAATTATTAAGTGATTTGGGAATCGAATTGAAATTGAATGGTAACTTAAACTAGTACCATTGGGATTGCTAAGCCTTCTTTTGAATTTGTAAAGTGTGTTTTGAATTAACTTAAATTCTTTAATCAATTTAGAGTTTAAGGTGTATAAATGATTTCCAAGTTATGCTATTATGTTGTAAAGTTATTTATGAGTAATAACTTATTTATAAAAGGGGTTTTTACTGAAGGGTTACTTTAAATGTTTTACAAATGATAAAGGAGTATAGAAAGGTTTATATAAAGATTTTTTAAAAATAGGAAAAAGGTTTATAAGCCATTTTAGAGATTTGGAAAGAGGTTTATAAATTAACTTAAAAGTTTATAAAAGTGGGTTATAACTTTATTTTGAAAGTTATAAGTTAATTGAAATATGAGATGAGCTTTTAAAAAGGGAATTTTTGATAAGGATAAGTGAATGTTTTATTTAGAAGAAATGTTAGATTTGGGAAGAAGAAAAGTTTGAAAAGTTTTTAAATATACTTATAGTGATAAGATAAGTATATGATTTTGTTTCAAGGCATGAAAAGTAAAATGTTTTGGTAATATACTTATACTGTTGAAATAAGTATATAAATGTTTCCAAGTATAAAGGAAATGTAAGGGGTTTGGGAATAGTGAGAACCTTGGCTTGGTGGGGTTTGACTCATCGAAGATAGGGTAAGTGAGACCCTTGGATGAGTTTGAGTGTGTATATATATATGTGTATATATATATATGAGAGTGCGTATTTGTTAGTGATATAAAATGTTTTATATTGTGTTATTTGATCTGTTGAGTGCCTTAAGAATTCTGATTGATGCATTTGGCCAATGTTATCGATAGGGATTTCCTAAACACTTAAACAAGTTTAATCGACACAGTATTATTTTGAAATTAGGTAAATGACATAAATTTAACTAGAATATATTTTATATGTAAAAAGAATGATTTTCAAAAATAGTATAGTATAGTTGGTTGAGATATTAGGAGATAATAATATGTTATTATTATTATCATTTAAGGCTTGTTTAGTCATGTTCGTCTGGTTGAGCATTGACTATGGTTAGTGTGTATAGGAAATTTCCTTTTTAAGATATGGGTTTGGTAGGCAAGGATTGGGAAAAATATGGCAACGAATACCTTGTGAATTAAGTTTCACAGTTTGACGATAAGGCATTCAATGTTAAAGTTAAGGTAGAATTTGGTTTAAAAGTTAGTATATTTTGAGACAAATATTTAAAATTGGTTTAATAGAGGTGATTTATAAAATGAGTTTATAAGAATGTATCATTAAAGTTGGAAGAATTTAGGTTCAAAACTTGAGAACCTAAATCCCGGTGCTTTGAAAAATGACTTCAAGGTTTTGAGAAATAATAATAGTATTTGAAAACAATTTTGGTTCAAGTATGAAATTTTGGAATGAAAATGTTAAGGAGTGTTTTCTTTGGATTGATTGGGGGAAATGAGTCTTGATTGTTTTGTGATGATCGGAATAATCTTCTAAGTAACGATCAGACATTTGCCAAGGCGAACGTTGTAGTGCACTTAGTAAATTATTCTCTTTATCATTGTACAGTCGAAACAAGCTCAACCCGAACGAACCCAAAGTAAGTTGGAAATAGATGTTTTGTTGGAAAATGTAAAGTATTGTTCCAAAAATGAGATTTTGAAATAAAAGGAATATTTTTAAGTTAACTAGTTCGAGTGGCTCGAAAATAACTTAAAATTGGGGAAGGAATGTGTTCAGATGGTAAACACTTCTCTTGAGTATTTCCCTTCTTGGTAAGGGGATGTAGGATACTGTTTGGTAGCACCCAGTTCCTTAGTATCATTTTGGAGTTACTCGGGCTATAGATATATATTTCTATGATTGAAACATAGAGTTTTATTTAAAAAAGTTTTGAATAAAAGCCGGGTGTTTGGATCTTGAGTTTTCTTTGAGAGATAAATTCGAAATGGAATAATGGAATCAGATAGGGATATATGATCTTAGGATGTAGTGGAGTAGCATCCAAGTTGAACCAGTGTAGTTTATGAAATGTTTTCATAAATAATTTAATGGAAATTGAATTGGTATTAGGGAAAACTAATTAGTAAGTGCGTAAGTTGGACGTAGATAATTTCTCTTTCCATATAGATTGATCAAAGATTCGAGTACATGGCTTTGAGGTGTTGCACCGTTCCGAATAAGGATCTATTACTCAAATTTTGACGACGAGCACATGATGAGGGTTCTTGGTGTGGGACCAAAGTTTTCTATCATAGTTACAACTATGTAAGGAGAATAGAGGTTCCAAATCAAGGAGCCTGATAGGAGTCCACACTAAAGAATCGGGTGAGCGATACTAGTTCGAAAGGAAAGTTATGTATTCAAGTTGGGATCGAATCATATTTTGCATAAGAATGATCTATGTACATCATACGAGCTGATGTATAGTGTTAAGTGTTTCTAGGATAGGTCGAGGTGTAATTTCGAGGATGAAATTCTTTTAAGGGGGGAAGAATGTTATAACGACCCGGAATTTTGGACCATTCGCGTCCATTATAAGTGTATAGGTAGACACTCATGCCGGAGTTGAATTGCTCAAAATACCGCGTTGTTAATTTAAATTTGGCAAAACTGAACATATACAGTAAATAAAATAATCACAGATCACAGACACAGAGTAATAAGTGCAGCGGAAATAAAAGAGATAGTAGTTCATGAAGCTACTATATGAATATATAAAATACATCAGAGTTTACAATAGAAGAGTAATACGATACATCAGAATACATCACTGGAATCATCGAATATCTGAAAGCTGGATAGATTGCTGGATCTCCAAGCGAAGCTCCAACTCCAAAGGTGAGTCTCGAAAACTGGTACACTCAGTCTGACCCGAGCGTAAAGCAAAACACAAGACACTCGAGTCAGGATTAACATTCTTATATTAATAAATCCAACTCAAGTGAAATAGCAATTGAAATACAAGTAACTCAAAGGATGTTTGGAATAACCATCCTTTAAGGATCCGTTAAACTATCTACTATGCAGTAGTGTACGATAAGTAGATAATGTCTATCAGTAATATAAAGATATCAAAATAGCGTTAAGTCATGGCCCATTCCACCCTTAACACATTTTTATTCCCACAAGCATATACAAGACCGTAGTTTCCCCAAAACCGGAAGTCACCAGAGGGCAATCCATATACTCAAGGTACAAATCAAATTCGTAGTGGTCGCGCATAAATGGAATACAAGTATGACAAGGCACATGAGGCTATACCCAAGGTAGTGATACTACCGTTCGCCTGATCCGGACTGGTGAGAACGCAACGCCGCAGCGCCCGCAACACCGTGAAACACACTCCCAAAATCAAGGGTGCACCAATCGACAACAAGTATAAGTAGTTCGAAGAAGTGTGTCCACTTGAGGTATCAATCCTCCATTGGCCCGGCACAGCTCCTGTTTTAGTCATTTCCAATTTGACACAAGTGTCAAGGCTATCCATCATCGTTCTCTTTCTTCAGTCCTCACGATCACCATTCTAACCACTTCATTCTGGATCATCACTCCGCGTATAGTTATTAAAGTGGTTTTCGGTTTAGATAGAGAGTATATCCATAACCGAATTCCGGTCTCTTTAATAACTTCCGTAATTATTACACTGATTGGTCGTTTATATATTTCAAAAACCAAATCAATTCAATTTCAATTTCAATTCGCAAACCAACATTTCATTTGTTTTTCTAAACCAATTTCCATAATTTACGTTTCGAAACTTCCAATTACCATTTCAAAATCTTATAATTCAATTTCAATATCTAATTAAAACCATTCAAATATTGATTCAAGTTCGTATATAAGTTTCATTTCGAAATCATTTAAATTAATTTGATTTAACATTTAAATCAATTTAAATTCATTTATCGATCTCATTCAATATTCATTTAGTAAATTTTCCATTCAAAACAATTCCTATTAAATTTCCAATTCATTAAATCCATTATTTAAATTCAACTTCATTTATATCAAAACTTACAAATTGAATTAAATTAAATTCATCAAATCAAATTCCTTAAATTTCAAGTCTTACATTAGTTTCAATAATCACATCTTATTTCTTGTTAAAGAAATTCAATTTCCCTTATTTACTTACTTAAATAATTTTCCAAACTTAATTTATAAAGAAAACTCAATTTCAATCATTTACGAAGAAAAATTCACTTATTCAAAAGTTCAATTTTACTTAACAAAGAATTCAATTCTTATTTGATTATTAAATAATTCCATCTTATTTAATTATTAACTAATTCAAAACTTAATTATTAAATAATTTCAAAGTTTAATAATTTCAAACTTAATTATATTTTCAAACTTAATTATAAAATCATTTCAAACTTTATTCAATCATTTCTCAAATTAAACATCGTTCTTTCATCAATTACATTGTTAATATTCTGTTTCAGATTATTAAATATTAACATTTTCCTTTCATTAAAATTCAAATTTCAACTTCATTTCAAAACCATATTATTTATTCAAATAAAATCTTCGTTTTATTTTTAAATCAAATTATTGACCAATCGGGTTTTTATTTAATTTCCTATCCTAGGTCAAAGTTCAATTTGGGTATTTATCATTTCAACCCGATTCCAATTCAATTCAAAATCAAAACATAACAAAGGGAACTTGCAGTGTGATAACTGGGATGGTGTCAAAGTAAATAAACAAGCAATAGCAACAACAATAACAATCCAATAATCAATTCAAATAATCCCGAAATAACCGTATTAATTCGCATTGTTATTTGTACAAATTAATATAATTATTTCTAGAATCTACACTATCATTTCATGTAGATTAAAGATTATTACATTACGGTTTTCACTTGTCATCCATTTACAATTTCATACATCATCAATTTAACAACATACATTCAGTGGTTCAAAGTGTAATTAAACAAATCCTACGTGTCGATAAATTTAACAGTAAAAAGGGGTCATATTATACAAATGTCAGTTAATCAAATTTAACATTTAATTATCCTATATCAAGTTCAATTTCATACTATTTATCATTTTAACATTAACAATTTATCGTCCAATATAAACATCAACAACAAATCAATTATCAGCCAAACTGTATTATCATCGCATAAATAATTAACAGATAATGGTGTCAGATGTCACAGGTGAACTGATACAGGTAATAACATATATAACAGTGAAATTAACTAACAGCAGCATATTTCAATTGTCGTTTCAATTGAAATCAAATTTAATAAATAAAAGAACGTTAATCGTGAGTGAGTACTCACCTTCCGAGGCTAGAGAGAATTTGACGATGAAATCAAGTTCGAAATCCAGTCACAAATGTAAACAGGCTAGATGGACACGATTCGACGAAGAAAATAGGCACGACGAACAAAGCTGACAATAGGGAAATCGATGAGAACTAATCAGAATCGGTTTTGATATAAAGACGAAAGATATGTATGCTATATTAATATTTCCCATAAACAGATACTCACTTTAAAATACATTTTTATCGACATATCTACATATATTACTTAAGAAAAATCAACATATACCTTAACACATAGTACTATATACTTATAGAATGCAAATCGTTTACTTACAAGTTAAAATTGTTAACATTTATTTTTATTTTATTTATAAAATTTATATATGAAGACCAGGACATATAAGCTATATAACTGTCAAAGTATCCTTATACATTATTACGCATTCGAATAGATTGAAAAAAAAAAAAAAAAATATTATCATCAACTGGTTTAACATACAACGCAGCTGTATGTTATATATTATAATCAACATATCATATTTTATAACAACCGGTTCGATCATAAAGTTGCAATTTTAGTATATTTAAAACAGAATTATATTACTATGGCATATATTAATTTTGGAGACCAAACTGATGCCCACTAGAAAACTAACACATATCCTCTTAAAACTACCATACGTAACTACCTTCAACATATAACATATAACTTGTATAAATTAACAGTTTCGAAAATTGTATAAAAACTGTATATATAATACTAATAAACAGCAGCCCACTTTTATAATATAACATAAATACTATTCACATCATATGCACATAACTTTATATACCTTAAAACATAACTCGTAGACTCAAAAAGTAACATATACCACTGTGAAATATATATACCACACACGTATAAAACCAAATATTATACTACTGTAACTTTATAAACTAATTACTAATTAGTATTACCTATGCTTTATAGCTTGTAAAATATATATAAATTAATACGTACACAAATATAGCTTACATAAATATTCAACTTAGAATCTGTAAAATTTTTATATTAAACTCATTCTTTTCTTAAAAAAATACAATTTGTATTAAACCAAACACATATCCCGAATATCTTTATACATATACTCGTTTAAAATATTGTTATAACATGATCTAAATGGAACATATACTTACATAACCAATATGATATAATGCTCTAATATATACTTACGTGTGAATTCACTAGTATACACTCAAATGGACTATTACCCAATATACATATTATATATAAAACAGTATAGGAAGCTGAACCTAATTTTATACTTGAAATCTAGAATACCCAAAATATTTGAAGTTATTAAAATATATATATACATACTTCACAGCAGTTATTACTTTAAAGCCATATGCGAACAGTTATAATGTATTAGCATAAATAAAATATGCATAAGCAAACTAGATACCTCTGAATACATATATAAGTAAATGGAAGATACTGTTTATATGCAAAGCACACACATTTATATAGAAGCCGAAGGAGTTGCATTCGAGGCCAAGTTGGTACACGCGGATCAAGGAGGAAAGTCGCCGGCTCGGGTTTGGCTGCCTAGCGCATGGAGGTGAAGGAACAGAGACTTGGCGGTGGCGACGAGGCTACTGCTAGGCCGAGGGTGAACCGAAGTGTAGCTGGATGGCGACTCGGCTGGGCGGGTGGCGTTTTGGGTGAGGGAGGGCTGCCGACGTGGGTGCTGGAAGAAAGTGAGGCTGTGCTCGGCCTTGCTTGCCTCGGGTTAATGGTTGATGGGAGAAAGGCCGAAAGGAGGGCAGAGGAGTTCGATGTTTGTGGAGGTAGGCTGACTCGGAGGGCTGTGGCCTGGACGGGGTCGAGCTGAGGCGGAAAAAGGGCAGGGTCTGTACCTTCGGTGGGATGGGAGTGACGTGGACGACATGGGGTGTGAGGCGGTTAGGCAAAACAAGGTTGAGTAGATTTGCAGAATATATGCGGAGCAGGTTTCTTTGTAACTAAATGCTAATATTATTTTTGTTATATATATATTTTCACAAAGAAGAAGATAGAGCAAAATAGAAAGGCAGAGGAAAATATGGAGCAGGCAGGTGGTATATGAAACGTGAATGGTTCATGTAGGTAATAGCATAATAAATGGGTTGCATTAACTATACAGATTACTTTATGTTATAAATTTATGGATAGACTCAAAGAAATGGAAGGCCAAGTGGTATGAGGTTTGAAAGTGGACAGTTGGGTACAATTAATTTCTTTAGTCAGAACCAAGAAAGAAAGAAAGAGAATGAACCACAATGAAAGCAACCGCACACTATAATTCATACACAGGGAACAGTGACAATTAGGCACGTATTCTAAGATAATAAAATCAATTGGTGGTTTGATTTACAGAGTAGAAAATGAAAGGACATAGAAAACTAAAGGTTTCAAAATTTATACCGATATGGATAACCGGTTCTGTGAATTTCGCCGTCTTCCGGACTTCGAAATACACAAACAACATACCGTAAGGATCAGTACGACGAGACGATCAAAACGGTATAAAATTATCAGTGGCACGATCGAATTATAAAAATTCGAATTTTCTAATAGCGGAAAATGCAAGAAAAACGCTGAAAAATAAGATCGACGGAGCCAAAGATGTCCGAATTTGGAAAAACGACAAACTGACATCTTGCTCAGAAGATGGTTTAGAATTTTTCTATGTAAAAATATTTAGGTTTCGAAAACATTTTATTTTCATTACTTTTTAACTGATTGAATTGAAGTAAATTTATGCGCGAAATAAACTTTCACATTTTCGGACGAAAATTTACCAGTTGCTATGTTTAACTAGATGTATTCCAAATATTAAATTTTTATTTCAAAATTTTATCGTTTAAAATTTCGCAAAATTTCAACTAATTACGTTATTAAAACAGTTGAAATTTACGGGTCGTTACACTCTCCCCCACTCAAAACTTTTCGTCCCCGAAAAGGAACGAGGTAGGAGAATAGAACAACCAGAAAGAAAACAGATTTGAAATACAAAATAACAATTAATTTAAACCATATAAATTCGAATTTAAATTAATTGATATTCAATAACTGATTTAATCCATTTGATTTCACTAAAATATACTAAAATTGATCTCAACTATTTCTAAATTCATTATCTTATTATCCAATTATCTTCAATTTACAATTTCTAAAACCATAAATTTGAATAGTCTTCTATTATAATCATATTTTTTTCAACAATTTAAATTCTTCTTTATTCCAAATTATTGTTAAATTTATTCTACTTAATACATCTTATCACATATATTTAACCCATATAAATTAATTTAAACCATAAAAGTTTCGATTTAAATTAATTTACATCTATTAATTTCTTTTAAATTCAAGGTATTTTCATATGTCGATCAAATTTCAATTTATTAATTCTTTCCAACAAATTTATTTCATTATTAACTGAGTTTACTTATTATCTTATCTAACTCTATTAACATATTTATAATCAAAATTCAGTGTATAACATTTATTATAAACACTCAAATTTTATTTATAAATTCAATTTATATTATATATTATCCAATTACATATTCAACTTCTGAATAATTTAGGTAAGTTGTATTATAATGCAGTTGAACAATATACAAATAAAATTTCCCAATTCAATTATTCAAGTTTAAATATTTATTCCAAATTTTGGTTTTATTTATAATTAAAATCATCCTTTAACAACATTTAAGGATTAGATTTCCGATTAACTTTAAACAATTTAGAGAGATATATAATATATTTATATGAAATCAAATTAAATTTTAAAATAAGATACTTATATATAAATCAAATTATACTGAAGAAAATCAAATCAAAATATTTTCAAAACAAAACCGTAGCAAAGCTACAGAATGGTTTCTCCACTTCGAAACTCGAAAATGAATATCGATGATGCGGCCGCCATCACCGAAATTATTTTCCAGCGACAAAGAGAAGAGCACTGATTTCAACATTTTAAAAAAATTCTTTGAAAATGATTTCTATTCGAAAATACTTCCAATACTATATACTTTAAAAATTTTAAAAACCAAAGTTCGAAATCACCGGAAACTAAATTCTCAAATTTCTGAATTAAGTTCATTTTAAATTCCAAATCAATTTTTAAACCATAATTATAAATTCATTTAGAATATTAAATGATAATCAAATATTATCATTTCAAACAACCAATTTAATTATCCCCAAAATTCCAGAAAATTTTCCTTATGTTTTTACAATATAATCAAACAAATTTGAAAACAATATTGTGTCCGTTTGCTCTGCTCAAGTGTTTTGGAAATTCTATCGATAGCGTTGATCAGACGAATCGATCGAAAACCCAAATCAACATCAGCAACCCAAACAACACAATATATAAACATTTTAATTTAAATTTACAAATACACTTCCTCGCTCGACGATACAAGAATGGATTTAAAGCAAGGATAGAGGTTTAAATTTGATGGACTCAAATCAAAGAGAATTCTGATTCGAAGACAAATTCGAAAGAAAAGATAAGATGATTCAATAACAAAATCGGGAGATGGGTAAGTTTATTTAATTCACGGGCAACCTTAATCGGTCGTCCGTAACTTCAGGAATAGATCGATGCAGAATTTTGAGGCAAATCTACATTTGATCTCAAGAAATAGAATTCAAGTATAACAGGAGATAGATAGCACCGTAAACCGAGGATACAAAAGTCTCCGGTAAATCAATGCCAATTGTAAAGGAGTTTAATCCTTTACGAATCATTCGTAGATTGGCGAGACCGCCGATCTATTATAGATAACATTCAAAATGGAGTTATGGGTGCTCAAGAATTGAAAGAAGGCGAATAGTGAGGGACACGAATGAAATTTGGAACCGTAGAGAACGTTCCAAAATTTAAAGAAATCGAGTCGAAAGGAAGAGATTGAAACTCGAATGAGAGTGATTCTGTAAATACATTTACCCTATATGTTAAGTTTTGCCTAGAGCTACCAGAGCTCTGATACCAACTATAACGACCCGGAATTTTGGACCATTCGCGTCCATTATAAGTGTATAGGTAGACACTCATGCCGGAGTTGAATTGCTCAAAATACCGCGTTGTTAATTTAAATTTGGCAAAACTGAACATATACAGTAAATAAAATAATCACAGATCACAGACACAGAGTAATAAGTGCAGCGGAAATAAAAGAGATAGTAGTTCATGAAGCTACTATATGAATATATAAAATACATCAGAGTTTACAATAGAAGAGTAATACGATACATCAGAATACATCACTGGAATCATCGAATATCTGAAAGCTGGATAGATTGCTGGATCTCCAAGCGAAGCTCCAACTCCAAAGGTGAGTCTCGAAAACTGGTACACTCAGTCTGACCCGAGCGTAAAGCAAAACACAAGACACTCGAGTCAGGATTAACATTCTTATATTAATAAATCCAACTCAAGTGAAATAGCAATTGAAATACAAGTAACTCAAAGGATGTTTGGAATAACCATCCTTTAAGGATCCGTTAAACTATCTACTATGCAGTAGTGTACGATAAGTAGATAATGTCTATCAGTAATATAAAGATATCAAAATAGCGTTAAGTCATGGCCCATTCCACCCTTAACACATTTTTATTCCCACAAGCATATACAAGACCGTAGTTTCCCCAAAACCGGAAGTCACCAGAGGGCAATCCATATACTCAAGGTACAAATCAAATTCGTAGTGGTCGCGCATAAATGGAATACAAGTATGACAAGGCACATGAGGCTATACCCAAGGTAGTGATACTACCGTTCGCCTGATCCGGACTGGTGAGAACGCAACGCCGCAGCGCCCGCAACACCGTGAAACACACTCCCAAAATCAAGGGTGCACCAATCGACAACAAGTATAAGTAGTTCGAAGAAGTGTGTCCACTTGAGGTATCAATCCTCCATTGGCCCGGCACAGCTCCTGTTTTAGTCATTTCCAATTTGACACAAGTGTCAAGGCTATCCATCATCGTTCTCTTTCTTCAGTCCTCACGATCACCATTCTAACCACTTCATTCTGGATCATCACTCCGCGTATAGTTATTAAAGTGGTTTTCGGTTTAGATAGAGAGTATATCCATAACCGAATTCCGGTCTCTTTAATAACTTCCGTAATTATTACACTGATTGGTCGTTTATATATTTCAAAAACCAAATCAATTCAATTTCAATTTCAATTCGCAAACCAACATTTCATTTGTTTTTCTAAACCAATTTCCATAATTTACGTTTCGAAACTTCCAATTACCATTTCAAAATCTTATAATTCAATTTCAATATCTAATTAAAACCATTCAAATATTGATTCAAGTTCGTATATAAGTTTCATTTCGAAATCATTTAAATTAATTTGATTTAACATTTAAATCAATTTAAATTCATTTATCGATCTCATTCAATATTCATTTAGTAAATTTTCCATTCAAAACAATTCCTATTAAATTTCCAATTCATTAAATCCATTATTTAAATTCAACTTCATTTATATCAAAACTTACAAATTGAATTAAATTAAATTCATCAAATCAAATTCCTTAAATTTCAAGTCTTACATTAGTTTCAATAATCACATCTTATTTCTTGTTAAAGAAATTCAATTTCCCTTATTTACTTACTTAAATAATTTTCCAAACTTAATTTATAAAGAAAACTCAATTTCAATCATTTACGAAGAAAAATTCACTTATTCAAAAGTTCAATTTTACTTAACAAAGAATTCAATTCTTATTTGATTATTAAATAATTCCATCTTATTTAATTATTAACTAATTCAAAACTTAATTATTAAATAATTTCAAAGTTTAATAATTTCAAACTTAATTATATTTTCAAACTTAATTATAAAATCATTTCAAACTTTATTCAATCATTTCTCAAATTAAACATCGTTCTTTCATCAATTACATTGTTAATATTCTGTTTCAGATTATTAAATATTAACATTTTCCTTTCATTAAAATTCAAATTTCAACTTCATTTCAAAACCATATTATTTATTCAAATAAAATCTTCGTTTTATTTTTAAATCAAATTATTGACCAATCGGGTTTTTATTTAATTTCCTATCCTAGGTCAAAGTTCAATTTGGGTATTTATCATTTCAACCCGATTCCAATTCAATTCAAAATCAAAACATAACAAAGGGAACTTGCAGTGTGATAACTGGGATGGTGTCAAAGTAAATAAACAAGCAATAGCAACAACAATAACAATCCAATAATCAATTCAAATAATCCCGAAATAACCGTATTAATTCGCATTGTTATTTGTACAAATTAATATAATTATTTCTAGAATCTACACTATCATTTCATGTAGATTAAAGATTATTACATTACGGTTTTCACTTGTCATCCATTTACAATTTCATACATCATCAATTTAACAACATACATTCAGTGGTTCAAAGTGTAATTAAACAAATCCTACGTGTCGATAAATTTAACAGTAAAAAGGGGTCATATTATACAAATGTCAGTTAATCAAATTTAACATTTAATTATCCTATATCAAGTTCAATTTCATACTATTTATCATTTTAACATTAACAATTTATCGTCCAATATAAACATCAACAACAAATCAATTATCAGCCAAACTGTATTATCATCGCATAAATAATTAACAGATAATGGTGTCAGATGTCACAGGTGAACTGATACAGGTAATAACATATATAACAGTGAAATTAACTAACAGCAGCATATTTCAATTGTCGTTTCAATTGAAATCAAATTTAATAAATAAAAGAACGTTAATCGTGAGTGAGTACTCACCTTCCGAGGCTAGAGAGAATTTGACGATGAAATCAAGTTCGAAATCCAGTCACAAATGTAAACAGGCTAGATGGACACGATTCGACGAAGAAAATAGGCACGACGAACAAAGCTGACAATAGGGAAATCGATGAGAACTAATCAGAATCGGTTTTGATATAAAGACGAAAGATATGTATGCTATATTAATATTTCCCATAAACAGATACTCACTTTAAAATACATTTTTATCGACATATCTACATATATTACTTAAGAAAAATCAACATATACCTTAACACATAGTACTATATACTTATAGAATGCAAATCGTTTACTTACAAGTTAAAATTGTTAACATTTATTTTTATTTTATTTATAAAATTTATATATGAAGACCAGGACATATAAGCTATATAACTGTCAAAGTATCCTTATACATTATTACGCATTCGAATAGATTGAAAAAAAAAAAAAATATTATCATCAACTGGTTTAACATACAACGCAGCTGTATGTTATATATTATAATCAACATATCATATTTTATAACAACCGGTTCGATCATAAAGTTGCAATTTTAGTATATTTAAAACAGAATTATATTACTATGGCATATATTAATTTTGGAGACCAAACTGATGCCCACTAGAAAACTAACACATATCCTCTTAAAACTACCATACGTAACTACCTTCAACATATAACATATAACTTGTATAAATTAACAGTTTCGAAAATTGTATAAAAACTGTATATATAATACTAATAAACAGCAGCCCACTTTTATAATATAACATAAATACTATTCACATCATATGCACATAACTTTATATACCTTAAAACATAACTCGTAGACTCAAAAAGTAACATATACCACTGTGAAATATATATACCACACACGTATAAAACCAAATATTATACTACTGTAAACTTTATAAACTAATTACTAATTAGTATTACCTATGCTTTATAGCTTGTAAAATATATATAAATTAATACGTACACAAATATAGCTTACATAAATATTCAACTTAGAATCTGTAAAATTTTTATATTAAACTCATTCTTTTCTTAAAAAAATACAATTTGTATTAAACCAAACACATATCCCGAATATCTTTATACATATACTCGTTTAAAATATTGTTATAACATGATCTAAATGGAACATATACTTACATAACCAATATGATATAATGCTCTAATATATACTTACGTGTGAATTCACTAGTATACACTCAAATGGACTATTACCCAATATACATATTATATATAAAACAGTATAGGAAGCTGAACCTAATTTTATACTTGAAATCTAGAATACCCAAAATATTTGAAGTTATTAAAATATATATATACATACTTCACAGCAGTTATTACTTTAAAGCCATATGCGAACAGTTATAATGTATTAGCATAAATAAAATATGCATAAGCAAACTAGATACCTCTGAATACATATATAAGTAAATGGAAGATACTGTTTATATGCAAAGCACACACATTTATATAGAAGCCGAAGGAGTTGCATTCGAGGCCAAGTTGGTACACGCGGATCAAGGAGGAAAGTCGCCGGCTCGGGTTTGGCTGCCTAGCGCATGGAGGTGAAGGAACAGAGACTTGGCGGTGGCGACGAGGCTACTGCTAGGCCGAGGGTGAACCGAAGTGTAGCTGGATGGCGACTCGGCTGGGCGGGTGGCGTTTTGGGTGAGGGAGGGCTGCCGACGTGGGTGCTGGAAGAAAGTGAGGCTGTGCTCGGCCTTGCTTGCCTCGGGTTAATGGTTGATGGGAGAAAGGCCGAAAGGAGGGCAGAGGAGTTCGATGTTTGTGGAGGTAGGCTGACTCGGAGGGCTGTGGCCTGGACGGGGTCGAGCTGAGGCGGAAAAAGGGCAGGGTCTGTACCTTCGGTGGGATGGGAGTGACGTGGACGACATGGGGTGTGAGGCGGTTAGGCAAAACAAGGTTGAGTAGATTTGCAGAATATATGCGGAGCAGGTTTCTTTGTAACTAAATGCTAATATTATTTTTGTTATATATATATTTTCACAAAGAAGAAGATAGAGCAAAATAGAAAGGCAGAGGAAAATATGGAGCAGGCAGGTGGTATATGAAACGTGAATGGTTCATGTAGGTAATAGCATAATAAATGGGTTGCATTAACTATACAGATTACTTTATGTTATAAATTTATGGATAGACTCAAAGAAATGGAAGGCCAAGTGGTATGAGGTTTGAAAGTGGACAGTTGGGTACAATTAATTTCTTTAGTCAGAACCAAGAAAGAAAGAAAGAGAATGAACCACAATGAAAGCAACCGCACACTATAATTCATACACAGGGAACAGTGACAATTAGGCACGTATTCTAAGATAATAAAATCAATTGGTGGTTTGATTTACAGAGTAGAAAATGAAAGGACATAGAAAACTAAAGGTTTCAAAATTTATACCGATATGGATAACCGGTTCTGTGAATTTCGCCGTCTTCCGGACTTCGAAATACACAAACAACATACCGTAAGGATCAGTACGACGAGACGATCAAAACGGTATAAAATTATCAGTGGCACGATCGAATTATAAAAATTCGAATTTTCTAATAGCGGAAAATGCAAGAAAAACGCTGAAAAATAAGATCGACGGAGCCAAAGATGTCCGAATTTGGAAAAACGACAAACTGACATCTTGCTCAGAAGATGGTTTAGAATTTTTCTATGTAAAAATATTTAGGTTTCGAAAACATTTTATTTTCATTACTTTTTAACTGATTGAATTGAAGTAAATTTATGCGCGAAATAAACTTTCACATTTTCGGACGAAAATTTACCAGTTGCTATGTTTAACTAGATGTATTCCAAATATTAAATTTTTATTTCAAAATTTTATCGTTTAAAATTTCGCAAAATTTCAACTAATTACGTTATTAAAACAGTTGAAATTTACGGGTCGTTACAAATGTAACGACCCAGAATTTCACTACTTTGATTAGTGAATATTTAATTAATTTTAAATATTCAATATATAGGTTTTATAATGAAAATAAAATCATTTTAATTAATTAATAATGATGGTAAAATTGTTTTCAAAATTTGTTTACCAAATTAAATAGTTTGTAAAAAAATAGAAAATGTGACCGAAGAAAGTTTTTCGAAATTTCGACCTTTCGACACCGGAAAGTTGTCGGGAACATTGTTCGTCTTTCTGCACTATATATACATATATATAAGAGTTAACTAATTAGATAATAATACACTTAGAAATAAATTGTCTTATGTTAATTTGGATTAGTAAGTAATGTGACAGGACATAGTTTTAAAAATAATAAACATTTTATATAAATATATATAGCATTGTCACATCTTAGATTTTGCAATCATTAACCATCATCATATCTTGTCACATTTTAGCTTTAATTAATAATTAAACATATATATATATATAGAATGATGTTATAATTCATAGTTTTAAATAATATATATATATATATAAAGAGAGTGATGTGACAACTCATAGATTTAAAAATAATAAATATTTTATATAAATATATATATATAAGTATTATCACATCTTGAATATTTTTATAATGAATCATCATTTGCCATAATTATATGGATGAGGTGACTAGATGGTAGAGATGTGATGCATGTGAGGGAGGAAAATATGTTGATTTGATTTCACATAATGGTGACATAGGCAAATTTTCTTATAAATAGCTCCAACCTCCTCTCATTTTTACCACTTCTTTCTCTTACCATAACTTCTTCATTCATACCTCAAATGGTGATCTTATTTTTTTAATCATCTGAAATTCCAATGGCTACAACATTCTAGTTGACCACTTTTCCCATTTCCGAAAATAGCTATGTTAAAATACCTAATCTTTGCAAAGCAATTTTTCACCCATAATTTCAAGTCCGAAAATTACCCTTCTTCTTTTGATCATAACTTCTTCAAAACAAATCAAAAATGAGTGATAATTTTGAAATGATATAGAAAATAAATTCCTACAACTTTCCTTTTGACTACTCTTCCAATTTCTGTGAGCTGGTGGCCCAAAAACCAGTGGGAAAATGACCTAATTTTGGGTTCATTTTTGACAAATCGATGATAACCCGAAGCTCCTCTACCTACAAGCTATTACCCCACATCCACCCCACACCTCTGGCCGAGCCCACATACACCTAGTCCAAGCCCATTTTGAGGGTTTCTAGCACCTAAAGCCTTCATCCTTCAAAGCTAGGGAGTTGTTGTCAAGTTTAACTTAAGTTCGGGTAGCTTTTGCGGAAGTTTGGTGAGTAAACTAGTGTTTTTTAATAAAAATGGCAACTTTATTTATGTCACTATATATGCTGATTATATAGTGTAGAAGTTGAATGATAATCATGTGGTTTTATTATGATTTGGATGGTTGATTTTAGTTTGATTTGGTTATGGAAATCGATGTTGTATTATAAAATTAGTAAGCATGTATATATGGATGTATACTTGCAATCTATGATGAAGATGGTTGGTGTTAGTAATATGTTGATGGTAAAACATGAGCTGTGGCATGAGGTTGGTAAATAAAGTTAACTACATTGTGTAGTTGCGACGGTTATGAGATTCGGTTGGAATCGAAGTTTGTTTTCGAAGTTTAAAGTTTTGAAATGGATTAAAGTTTGTAACTATAGTTTTAAAGTTTAAAAAAAAACCTTTACAAAGTATGTTTCAAATCATGAAAAACTAAGGATTCGTGAAGTGGTTCGCTAAGAATATGCTAGAGCGAACTGCGCCCATAGCGATAGTCGCTATGGATGCAGTTCGGTAAAGGTTTGAATTTCTATTTCAAATTTGTTTTATTTTGAAATTAGTTTACTAAGTTTTTCAAACATAAGTAGTAATATTAAAAATTAATTATGTTGTAGTATAATTAATTAATTAGTTAATTAAAAGTTAATTAGCACCTAATTGGTAATTAAGAAGGTGATTAGAGGTTAATCATCACTTAAGTTAAGTTAATGACTATTAATTGATTTATAAAGTTTTAGTTAGTGATTAATGGGATTAAGAAGTATTTAAGTGATTAATAATTATTTAATTAAGATTAATGGTTAATTATTTATTTATTTAATTAATGGGCTATTTAATTAATATTAATTAATTAGGGTTAAACTCTTAAACAATTTGGTTTAACCTTAACCAAGTTGCATTAAGAAGTTAATTAGTATTTAATCAAGTTAATTAAGCCTAATTAGAGTTTAATTATGATTTAATCTTGATTTAAACAGGATTAATTAAGATTTAGTTAGGGTTTAAGCTAATTAAATATACTTTTAACTTTTCAAAGGTGATTTTAAACTAAACAGAATGTGTTTTAATCAATTTTCTTTTTCAAAGTAAATCGATTCCATATCAAATGATCCCTGGTCCAGACCCTTAAGTAACCCATATGATTAGGAGAATTAAATGACATCAGTTAGTAGAACAAAACACCATTCTGCTATAGTGTAAGTGATTTGATTGTGTGGGCACGTGTTAAACAGAATAACTTGTCGTTCTGCTATAAATTGATTGAATTGTTTGGACATCTATTTAGCAGGATAAATCACCATCTCGTTGTTATGTTATTGGACTTGTATATGCCAACTGGTAATATTGACGTGTTATTCTCAGATTGGATATGAACTGCATTTACATATATGGTAGCTTATGTAAATAATTGTTAAGAAACTTGGGAATCGAATTGAAATTGAATGGTAACTTAAAATAGTAACATCGGGATTGCTAAGCCTCCTTTTGAATTAGTAAAGTGTGTTTTGAATTAACTTAAATTCTTTAATCAATTTAGAGTTTAAAGTTTATAAATGATTTCCAAGTTATGTTATTATGTTGTAAAGTTATTTATGAGTAGTACTTGTTTATAAAAGAGTTTTTTACTGAAGGGTTACTTTAAATGTTTTACAAATGATGTGTTGTAAATGATAAAGGAGTATAGAAAGGTTTATATAAAGATTTTTAAAAATAGGAAAAAGGTTTATAAATCATTTCAGAGATTTGGAAAGAGGTTTATAAATTAACTTGAAGGTTTATAAAAGTGGGTTATAACTTTATTTCGAAAGTTATAAGTTAATTGAAATATGAGATGAGCTTTTATAAAGGGATTTTTTATAAAGGATAAACATAATGTTTTATTTGGAAGAAATGTTTGGATTTGGGAAGAAGAAAAGTTTGAAAAGTTTGTAAATATACTTATACTGATAAGATAAGTATATGATTTTGTTTCAAGGCACGGAAAGTAAAATGTTTTGGTAATATACTTATACCATTGAGATATGTATATAAATGTTTCCAAGTATAAAGGAAACGTAAGGGGTTTGGGAATAGTATTTTGAAAAGATCTTTTGATCAGATTTTATAGAGTGGTTTTATAAATTAAAGAGAATTAATAAAGGTTTAGTGGATCCCATATGGAAATTAAACCATGATTGGATGTTTGTTTATTTGATAGTTAAATACCCGACTATCAAAGCTGGACCCAAAACGTAACTTTGGAAATATTTAGGAGAAACACGAGAATTATATGGTATAGTTACCATCGAAGGTGCTATACAGTACGTATAAACTCGTTTCGGTCTTTTAGGACGAATGATAAGGAAATCCATCCACAAACGGCTAGGAGGTGAACTCCGCTCTTGTCATTTGTCTGTTTATTTCCTAAAGAACCAGGGTTGAGTTTACCAGGACTATCGAAAATTGTTTCGAAGAGACCGGGATCAGATATGTTATTTGAAAATCACTTCGATCCAACTCAACGTTTCGTATTGAAGACATCTTGAAGAGCGTGGAATCGAAGATGGAGTTTTAAAGTGCAAGGGCTATTTTCTATTTTCCATGGGAGGGATTCCCCATAATGGATGTAATAGAAGTAGTGCCTTCGGCTTCGTTCAGACCCAGAACGAACATGTATGGATGAATGCTAGCGTTGCATTGACGCCTGGAGGGCAGTTTTAGTATTCCAAGATGGATTGCTATTTAGATAGTTAAAGCATAGCCTCAAGCCTCACAACCGAGAAGAATGGCAAAAATAGGGCATGCAACAGAGCTATGTGGTTAGCTACCATTAGGAGCGGTCACCCCATTCTAGATGTCCCTTTCAGAGTTGGTTTGCACGCAAACACCGTGGTAGTATAAGGCCTTGGTGTCAAGGGGGTGAGGTAATCCGATCTGCCATGTTAAAGGGGCAGCCAGCTCTGTGTTAGCATCGGTGCATTTTCTAGAGGTGTATCATTAGAAGGTAGTCCCTTACCTTGCTATTGTTGGGATCTAATCTCCGATACGTGCCTTACGTTTTTGATTGTAGAACTTAGTATGTTGGAATGCGAGATGCAAGCATTTCAGCTATTTTATCTATTTACTTTAAACCTAGACACTATGATGATATCATTGAATTTTGATATAAAACGTTTTAGTTATCATAAGGTAAAAACCCATCCGTTTTTATGTGCAGAGTGGTCTTACGAGATACCCTTTGTTTGAAAAGTTTTCAAATGTAGAAATCAGTTTGGTTGTTACTCATTATCGAGTTTTACTCACGCTGGTTTACCAGACTGACCCGGGTGTTATTCCATGTAATGCTCAAGTCAGAACGAGCATGTTTTCCCAGGATTAGCGAGATACTTTGGATTTGGAGAGGAGCTGGATGGTTAAGACGTATTCACGTATATTTTTCTTCCGCTGTATTATAGAGTCTGTATTTTTGTCAATATAAGGACAGGTTTCTACAACTATCCAAATTTAGGATAAGTCTAGTGTACTCTGATGTTGTATATATGAATAAAGATGTTTCCTTTTTTTGTAAAGATCATTGTTGTATTATATATTATTCGCTGCGTTGTGAGATTATGCGTTGTTTAGTTTTCTTCTATCTTCTACCTTCTTCTTTCACCCTAACAAATCGGTATTTCTGGCACTTGAATGTTAGACATGTGATACAGTGGACGTATTAGCGTCAATTTTCGGGGGTCGAAAATCCGGTTCGTTACACATGGTGTACGTTTTTTATTTGTGACGAATTGTAATTTATTTCTTGCATTGTTAACATAGTTTGTCCACTTTGTTTTGCTAAAATTGAGAATAATGTAAGTATAATTAGTGATATGTTTCCTTTGCTTCCAACTTTGGAATTTTTATATATCAAGTAAAATTCCACTATTTGATTATAGCGTGCTAATCAAATAATATAAAGGAAATGAAAAGGGTTGGTTGAAATGCAAAGTTCATATGGGATTGCTATAAAGCTTTGAGGGTACAAGACTATTTTTTAGTAAAATAAGTGATTCTCTATAGAAAAAGAGAATCCATATAGTAGAAGACTGTTATATGATAATGTTATAGGGTTGTTTCTGATTCTATAGCATATATAAGTGGAAAACCTTGAATAATTATGTTCTAGCGCTTATAAATTCAGGCCTAACCCTCGCTTCTCTTCTTATATTTTTCTGAAAGCAGCAGCGAAGCTCGCCATTTTCTTTTCTCCACTATTTTCTAAATTATAAAATAGAAAATTTATATTTGTATATATACAGATTGGAGAAGAATAAAAATCAAATAAGAGAAGAAGAAGAGCGAATCAACACTACGCGATAACAAGAATATATATATATATATATATATATATTATATTTGTATCTATTTTCTCTTCCAAACCCTAATCTTTTCTCAAATCTATAATTCTATTGTATGTACGTACTCTTTTTATACATATTTCTTGGATTAAAAATGATTTTGAGATGAATTTAACGTTCTACTTCAGATCTGGAGATTTGGATCGCTTTATTAAAAGGTGAGTGAGAATTTTTTTATATTGTTTATGGTTTTAAAACTGTTTTGTTAGCATGCGTTTAATTTTATGCCTAAATCTATTTTATTTTTGGATTGTAGGCTTAAGTTAATGTGGAAAACTACTGCTTACATGTTCTTGTTTTAGATCTGCTTTGAAATGTGTTTACACTAGATCTGGAAATCAGTCCCAAAGATTTTAAAATTTGAATATTGTATTTTTTTATTCTAGGTCTCTACTTGGGTGTATAATAAGATTTTTGGATTATTGCATAATTTATGCTGTTGTGGATTTTTCATAGTTTAATTTATGGGAAGAACATCCGTTTAATGTTTATAAATTTGTTTACTTTTTCCACTTTCTATTCAAAAGGGCGACGTTTGATTTAACAAGGAGTAACCATAAACAAAAAGGAAAGAGATGTGTAAATTACAGATTTATTCTCCGCAGTTTACTATCTATTCCAATAAAAAAAGAAATTATCCATTCCTTGTAATTTCAAACGGAGTTAACCTTTTCCTTTTGTGTTAAACCAATTTATGAAAATCATAGCGGAAAATCTTCCTATGTAATTTAATTCTAGCAAATTAAATATGGAAAGTATATTCTAGTTATATATATATGACTAGAATATATTTGGTTAAGAATATGTAGTTTTATTAGGTAGTTTATAAGTATTTATTGTGTTAATAAAGAAGAACAACGTTTATTCATGCGTTATATATGTGTAATGTTCATTAATTATTATTATACTTAGGAAAGCAAATAGTTATGATTAGGAAATGTAGTAGTTCCTATTAATGGGCAATAAAATAGGAACTGCTAATAATTAATAGGAAATAAAAGATTGTAACCCCAATTAGTGGGCGATTATTAGGAAATAATGATAGATTTTGATTAGGGGTTACAATTGGTTAGTATGAGAATTAAAGACTGTAACACCAATTAATGGGCCATTAATGAAAATGAATTTAGGAGTTACAATTAATAGGGATAAATGGATTGATGAGACTGATAAAAATTGAATAGATACAAAAAGGTTACTAATTTGAAATTAGTAATTATACATAAATGTCTTAGGAAATGTCCGCTAGGATTTTATGGACAAATTGACATTTATGAGCATTAAAAAGGGATTTATGAGAAGATAAATATTTAAGGTAAATCTTATTGCCTTAAATAAAAATAGGAATTAGTAAGCTAAGTCCAGTGTCTACCTAAGATAATATAAGTAAAGACTTAGAATGGTTAATTAGACTTAGTAGGCTAGTGATGCGAGGTTAGTAGAGTCACTCGATGGAGGACTGCCCTTCACTTTGAGGCTACCAGCAGTCGGGTGCATTTACTACCAATGTGAGATATCACTAATCCTAGGACCCGTGATGGCATGAGAGATTGGACCCGCTTTCTTAATCGAAAAGTATTAAATTGTCCAAAATTAGAATTAGGAGCGGTGAGGGATATCTCTATAGAGGTTTCCTTCTGGTTTGAGGTATTAAGTGACTGTAGGGTCCGCCTCTCTCCTAAAAGGAAGTATTATTCCAAATAAATAAGGATGCCTCTTAAAAGGTTTACATTAGTGTTGAGGTATTAAGTGGCTATTGCAGGGCCACCTCCCTACCGAAAGAAGTAACTTAATGAGATTCCGTATTTATAATCAAAAGTGATGAAGGATATCTCATGAAGGGTTCGCTTCGGGTTTGAGGTACTAAGTGACCGGTCTACGGTTCGCCTCTCTTCTATAAAAGAAGTATTAAGTAACCCAATGGGATTTCTAAGCAATGCTAGGTAGACAGTACCAGTGAGGAGTCCGTTTTGAGGTTAGGTATTAAATGACAAAGGCTACCTATAAATAGGTGTTAAATGGTTGGAGGCCTGCCTAGCTCTTGTCAACAAGGTATTAAGTGGCTTGGGTACAGTCTCTCGCATTTCTAAGACTTTAATAATGATAGATGCGCTAGAAGTATGACTATTATAAATTATAAAGCCATAGATAGTGGTCAAAACTCTCTGTAGCTAGGACCCATAGGCCAATAATGACGGCGCTAAAAGTACACCTTGGGAATAGGTCTTAAATGATGGGGTCTATGTCAATTGAGGTCTTAAATGGTAGAGTCTGCCTATTTTTCTTTTAAAAGTATTATGTAGTGGAAGTAGAAGCCCGCTTCATATTTAAAAGTATTAAATGGCAAATGGGTATGGAAGTATTGGGTGACTGATAAGGCTTTGTCAGTATTTTGTACCTTGGAAATGGGTAGGTAAGTAATCATGTGTGCAATGCATGGTTAGATTAGAATTTCTAACTTTAATAGACATAACAATTAAATGGAAACCAATTGGTATAATTTATGTTAGGGACAGTTTATAGATTTTCCCATCACCAAAACGTTGTTCCGACCCCCTCCTCATTACAACCAACATGATAGATTTAGAAGAACAGGTCACTAGAGCTAGATGTGTTTTGTTGTGGAGAAGTCTCCTTTTCTCTCATGCTCGATGCTGATATGACAATCTGTTATCCAAGGAATGCCATTAATTCCAAGGTAGTAGTCATAATCAGTATTCTTATCCTATTATTATTTTCGTTGTGAGTTTAGATTTATATCAATCTCTGATAATGCTCATGCTTATTTGCAGGTACCAAATCCAAAAACTAGTGCTTTGATGGACTTGGGTTTCAAAAAATTTCAAAATTTTGGCCCATTAAGGTATAGGTTGTTAAATTTAGAATCAGAGCTTTGGTTAGTAGACTAGATGAATTAGGATAAATTAAGAGAATGTATTCGTACTTTCCTATCTAGTATTATTATATTATTACCTAGATTCTAAGAATTCCGACTATATAAGCAGTTGTAGTTCCACTCCGAAGGAATAGGCAAAGCAACCATGGGTTGGAAATATCTTAGAGTTAAGATTTTCACACCAACTCCAAAGTACCCTACGAAGTGCTGGCGATGTGTAAGGCGTTGTTTATAGAGAGCATAAGTATGACATATGGCCGAATCCTGGGGAAGGGAGGCGTTCGATTTGATGGTTGAGCTTCTAGCTACCTTGTGATTTTGGATTTTGGTAATGAGTTTCAGTCGGAGACACACATTTATTCCAGATGGGTGGAAAATTAGTCTGTATGTCGCAATTGTCTGGATGCAAGTTTTTGCTAGGGTGCATTCACTGATCACCTCTTTGATGAAAAATCAGATTTTTATTTGAATAATTAATGTCCAAAGGTGGAATCAAATCCAGGTGGCAAAGGAAGAAACATAACGTTCCAACCATCACAATATACAAGCGTTTACTAGAGTTTTGCTACCAAGGTTAGTTGAGATATCAAAGAAATGAAAAATTGAAAGAAAAAAAGAAAAAAGTAAAACTAAAATAACATGTAGCAGCGGGACTCGAACACAGCATAGCAAACTTGGAGTGCACGTCACTCTACCACGTTTTCCTACACATATGTAATATTCCATCTCAAATATATAGTGTAACTAAACAATATTAATACTTGCTTTGCAAGCTAGTAGATTGTGGATGATAAAGAGTTGAGAACCATTGTCATTGAAGTTAATAGAAATGGTAGAAATTAGTTGTTCATTTATTGATTAACATGCTAACATCTAGTAAAATGCTCTTGAAATTGATTGAAATCACCTGAACATCCATATGCAAAGCTCTTGTTTTATCAGTTGGTGACCCCTCATGGATCCGTTTCAGACCGGGCTTGGTGAATCCTTCCAGTTCCTGCTAATATCATCCCATTAAATAGAAGAAATATTAGTAAACTAAACTCAAAAAAGATTTAAAATTGCATATATATACTGCAACTAAAGATATATTAACCATAACAAATACAATTAATTGATTGGTGCAAAACCTGGATTAACATGAAGTGCCTATTGAACCTCAGGAAAATTAAAATATGTAACACACATTCATCCATCATCAATTCAACTTTTTATCTGTAACACACATTCCATCCAATTCAACTTTCTTCCTAACACTTATTTATGCCACCAATTAGCTTACAACTAGACAACTTCTACGTGCTCAATTTAAATTCCAACCTTATAACAAATAAAGTTGAACCAAATCTTATAACAAGTAAATAGAACAAATCTAATAAGAATCAAAATCGAATTTTGAATTCAAATCTTGTTCAAATCTTAAAAAAAATTGAAAAACGTTTGGAAAATCAACGATTCTATAAAAGCTCACCGATTTAGCATGACATAGGAGGTTGAGAAGTGAAGCAATGCTACGGAGGCGGTAGGTGGTGATGAGATGAGGCCCTAAAATGAATATTTTTCATGAAGAGCGATTTTTTTATTTCAGGCTTGAAATGTTTGTTTTAGGATTTTGACGGAAGGAAAGGAAGCGACAAGGAAAATAATAAAAAGAAGCGACAAATATTCACCGCCTTCTAAAAATGTTTAGCGGGATAACTATAGTAGCGTTTATTTTTTTATTTTCTTTTATTATTTATATCAATGGATGCACTTAGTCATAAACGCTACTATTTATTGCAACCAATTATTGATTTTCTTATAGTGAGACGAGTTTATACGTACGGTATAGCGTCCCCGAAGATAACTGTACCATATAGCACTTGTGTTTCTTCTAGATATTCCCAAAGTTATATTTGGACAATTTCGATGGTCGACTAATTGACTATCTAGTACAAGATAGATGTTTGTAAATGAAAACCCAAGTCTGGAATATTTTCCATAAACAAATGAACAGACAAAACACTATCAAGTCACACAAAGTACGATCTAGCCACATAAATTTTGGTTAAGCTACTTAAGCAACTCCTGATCCTTTTTATTTAATTAATCCTTTTATTGATTAAAAACTCCTTTATTAGTAAACTTCTTATTGTGAGTCAGCGGAATAGGGATTTTATGACTAAATTAACACTAGAGGTGGGGGGTGAATAGTGTTTAATGGATTATATGAATATTTTTCAAATTCTTTAAGATTCTATTGTAATGGTGTAATTGACAATCATAGAAGCAATCACAGAATCAAAGTGCAGATAAATGTAAATGCAGTAAAAGTAAAAAGGAAAGAACACATCAGGATTTTATACTAGTTCGGAGTTACCCTACGTCCAGTCCCGTTCAATTCCTTATATGGATTTCAATGCTACGAGACACACCATCTAGAATCCTAACCTTCGGGTAGAGTCACTTGATTTCCAGGCTACAAGCGCACCCACTAAAACGGGCTACTAAGTACACTCAATTGATTTTACGGGCTACAATCACACCCACAAGTATAGCAGTATGCTTTGATAGAGTTTTACAGACTCAGACCATCGATCTTGATTGCAATAGATCCTATAACTCTTGAATAACACTTTGATCTTGGTTCGAATGAGAGAGATGAGAGAAATCAAAAAGTAGACGAAGGAGAATCAAACTAGTTGTGTTTGAATTTGATTCTGGTTGAATTTGAGAAAAATTTGAGTAGAAATTGATTTAGAAATCAAGAGAGTGGAAAGAAGAGAGAAGAATAAGAAAGTAGATGTTTAAAATTCGTTTGGAAGTCTAGTATATATAAGGAAACACCATTCGCGAAGAGATACGACGAAAAAACACTTCCATTCAAATTTGAATTTTGAAAATTATGGCCACTATGTCGATATACACAGATAGAGTATGTCGACATACTCTTCATAAAATTGAAAAACACTTTAATAATATTATTTTGAAAATCCGTTGCTTTGTAAAATAATTTGATACTTTGTAGGATCATTTAAATATTGTTTATACACATTTTAATCAAAATATAACAATATAAAACTTTAAATATCATTTGGCTATAGATGCTCCTCCAAAGCCCTGGTCTGTTTGGATCCTACTTACAAAATCTCCTGTTTTGAAGTGGGTTTCGAAGGTTCACTCTTCTCATGTGGATGTTTCTGCACCTCCTATTTCTGTTGAGGATGAGGTTGTTACTGTTGTTTCTTCTGGCAATTTTAAGGGTGTTGATATAGGTATTGTCCAGTCTCCCGTGATGTCATCTCCTTTAGTGCTATTAATATAATATCTTTGTAAATATAAAAGGTTAAGAAATTATTTTGAGAAATATATTTGAATAGATGTTTGAAAAGACTATTTTGAAAACCAAGATGTTTGAAAAATATTTAAAACTTATTTGAAATAGAGAGATCAATACAGTGCTATTAAGGTTTTAACAAAAATTCTACAACGCTATAACTTATATGGAATATCTTGAAATCTTGAACTCTTCAATACTCATGAGTCTTCATTCTTCAACTCTTGAAACTCTATATCAGCATCTTGAATCTATTCTTGATATTGTACAACCTTTTTAATCAACACCTGGCCAATATCCTGCACTATATACTATATATAACTTGATAAAACATTAGCATCTATATTTATATAATGTCCTATAGTTGTTATCATCAAAACCAATACCCAAGGTACTAACAATCTTCTCCATTTTGATGATGATAACTCTGTATATAAAAATAAATATGACACTTCAAGGTTACATAATTCCCTCTTTATTTATGCCTAGATTTTATATAGTTCTCCCCTTTGTCATCAACAAAAATAACCACCTAAAACTATAACTCTAACACTAACTTTTGCTCTAACTCTAACTCCTCCCAAATAAAATATTATAGACCAGTGACATATAATGATGATGAGAATGATTATATAAGAACAATAAGTGATATTTAAAACGAGATAATCATGAAATGGAAATAATGATAAGAATGATATATAAGAAATGATAAGTGATAACACAAATCATTAATAGTAACCAAACCAATCTATATATTCATTCAATACCACACCATAATCCAATCACATCAAAAAATGTACATACAAGTAAGTAAAACAAATGTTAAATTAATTCAAATATACACACCACGCAATCAAATTTACGAATACAAGTACCATCATAACGTGATTTCCTAATGATCAGGGATTTGTGAATAGGAAAATGAGGATAATGAAGGCAAAAGTTCCCGTTTTGTTCGACGAGATTTCCATTTCGTTCGAAACATAATTCTCTGATGCATCGGGCTCCATCATCTTTCTCCATGTGTTCTTCCTCTTCTTCCTCTTCTTTATCGTCATCGCTGCCTTAAATGAGGTTATGAATGGCCAAATTTGCAGAATCATCTTCAATAACTATTGGATTCATAGGATTATCCAATAGATATTTTTGCAAATTACGAAGAATTCTATTTTGTTTATCTTGTTCTTTGAACATACGAAGTTGTACAACTTGTATTTCAGTTAACATCTCCATAACATTCTTCATTTATCCTTCCAATTTAATAACTTTGGCCATAGTAATGTTCTGGAAGGGACCTTGGGTAGGAGAAGGGAAGGAAAACGATGAATTCTCTTCTCTAGAATGTTTGGGATTAGAGGAGGCCATGGTTTGTTTATTTCAGAAGTTTAAAATAGAGAGAATACCGAGAAATGAAAAAGAAGGTCGAAATTTGGTTATTATTTAACCACCAATTTGAATTTTAGAGGAAAATTTGAAAAACAAAAAATACCGTTATATGTCGACATAAGGGGATATGATATATCGACATATGTGTTATAATTTTGATTATTTTGTTTTTCTTTATATTTTATAATTTTTACTTCATTATTTTATATTTTCGGTAGAGAACAAATTCCTAACTCTCTTCTTAACTTGGTAAAAGATGTTTGATTCAATGGTTTTATTAATATATTAGCTATTTGATTTTTAGTGTTTATAAGTTCAAGTGATATTATTTCTTTGTTTACATTATTTTTTAGAAAATGCTGTCTTATATCAATATGTTAAGTTCTAGCATGATGAGCTGGATTTTTAGATAGATTGATCGCATTTGTATTATCACAGTATATTGGTGATTTACAAAAATTTAAACTAAAATCTTTTAATGTTTGTTGCATATAGATAACTTGTGAACATGCTAATGTTGCCGAAATATATTCTGCTTCTGTCATAGACAGAGATACAGAGTTTTGCTTCTTACTAAACCAAGAAAGCAGAAAGTGTCCTAAAAAATGACAAGGTCCACTAGTACTTTTTTGGTCTGATTTACAACCACCATAGTCAGCATCACTAAATGAAACTAATTCAAAGGAGTCTTCTTTTGGGTAAAAAAAGTCCATAGTCTAATGCGTTATTTACATATCTCAAAATTCGTTTTACGGATTTTAAACGAGTTTCTTTAGGTTGAGATTGATATCTTGCACAAAGACAAACACAATGCATTATATTAGGTCTACTAGCAGTTAACAAGAGTAGTGATTCAATCATTCCTCTATATAATTTTTTATCTGCATCTTTTGAATTTTCTTCTTTATTTAGTTTTTCACTAGTTGCCATAGGAGTTGGTTTACCACTGGTATTTGACATACCAAATTTATTAACTAAATCTTTAGCATATTTTTCTTGACTAATAAAAATTCTATTACTTAGTTGTTTTATTTGTAATCCTAGAAAATAATTTAGTTCTCCCATACGACTCATTTCAAATTCCTTAGTCGTTATTTCTAAGAATTCCTTATTTAGTTTATCGTTGGTAGATCCAAAAATGATATCATCTACATATGTTTGTATTAATCGAATATCATTTTTGTCTCTTTTAATAAAAAGAGTACTATGTACTTTGCCTATTTCAAAATTTGATTGTAATAGATAGGATTTAAGTCTATCATACCAAGCTCTTGAAGCCTGTTTCTGACCATACAAAGCCTTCTTTAATTTGTAATCACGATTAGGTAGTTTTTCATCTTCAAAAAGTGGGGTTGTTCTACATATACATCTTTAATAAAACCATTTAAAAATGCACTTTTTAACATCCATTTGATATAACTTAAAATTATTATGATTAGCGAAAGCAAGTAAAATTCATATAGCTTCTAATCTTGCTATGGGTGCAAAAGTTTCATCAAAATCTATTCCTTCTTCTTGACAATAATCTTGGGCAACTAATCGAGCTTTATTTCTCACAACCTCTACTTGTTCATTCTTTTTGTTTTTATATACCCATTTAGTTCCTATTATGGATTTATCCTTAGGTCTTGGGAATAATACCCATACATCATTTCTTGTAAATTGATTCAATTCCTCTTGCATAGTAAGAATCCATGAATCATCAGTTGATGCTTCCATTGAATTTTTAGGTTTAATAGTTGAAATAAAAGCAACGTTACTCATTTTATTTAGTTGATTTCTAGTTTTAACAACAGATTCAATATTTCCAAGTATAATTTCTACAGAATGATCTTTCAAGTATCTTGTTCTTTTATTTGGATATGAATTTTCTGAATTATTGTTATTTTAGTTTTTGGTAATCTCATTGTTATTAATTTCATTTGGGTTATCAATGTTTTCTTCTTCATCAATATTTGGATTATAAACTTTAAAATTTTCATCAAACGAGGCATGTAATGTCTCTTTAATATTATTAGTTCTAGTATTGAAAACTCTATAACCTTTACTTCTATCCAAATATCCAATAAAGATTCCTTTATCCGATTTAGCATCAAATTTATCCAAATTATCTTTAATGTTTAAAATAAAACATTTGCTACCAAAAACTCTAAAGTATGATACTTTAGGATTTTAATTACAGATTAATTCATATGGTATTTTCTCAGTTAATGGCATTATTAAAATTCTATTTAATATATAACATGCAATACCAACTGGTTCAGCCAAATTTTTTTTTGGTAAATTACTATCATTTAGCATAGTTCTAGCACACTCTTAAATCGTCCTATTTTTACGTTCTACCACTCCATTTTGTTGTGGTGTTCTTGGAAATGAAAAATTATGAGTTATAACTTTCTTATTACAGAAGTTCTAAAAAATTTCATTTTTGAATTCTCCATCGTGATCACTCCAAATAGTTTTTATTTTCCTAGTTATTTGATTTGGAATTCATTTAGCAAATATTTTAAACATTTCAAAAGCACCAATTTTAAGTTTTAAGAAAATCGTCTTGGTAAACCTAGAATAATCATCTACGGTTAAAAATACATATCTACTATGATTTATAGATTGTACCTGTGAGGGACCGAAAATATCTAAGTGAAGAAGTTCAAGGGGTTGAGAGGTAGAAATCGTATCTTTTGATTTAAATAAACTTTTTCTAATTTTCCTAATTTTCCTAATTGACATGCGTCGCATAAATTATTAGCTTTAAAATTCATCTTGGGAAGACCTCTAACTAGATCTTTTTTAGCAATATTAGATATTAGTTTGAAATTCAAATGACCAAATCTTTTGTGCCAAAATCCAAGGATCACTTGATTCGGCCAAAAGACAAATTATTGAGATTTTCATACTTAATATATAGATGTTTTGTTTCCTAATACCTTCAAAGATAATGTTTGACTCATTATCTTCAATGTGACCTTTACCTTATACGAATTTAATTTTGAAACCCTTATCACACAATTGGTTAATACTAAACAAAATATGCTTTAAATTTCTAACTAACAAAATATTAGAAATAGTAGGACTTTTAGAATTACCGACATTGCCGATGCCAATCACATATCCCTTAGAGTTGTCTCCAAAATTTACTGATCCACCATCTTTGTAAACTATATCTTTCAAAACCGTCGGATTTCCAGTCATGTGTCTTGAGCATCCATTATCCAACATCCATTTGTCCTTTTGATCTGTAGAGTCTAATCATCAAATGTTTGTTCATTAAAGGCAATATAACACATCTGTTCCTGTAATTCATACCTTTTCAAATGATCACGTGATTATTTATAATGAATAGATGAAAATTTATGAAATAATCTTATAATGAGTTTGCAAATTATCTTTTCGAAAATATTGTTTAAAATATTATCAAAAATTGCCATTGAAACCTTTTCAAAAATCAGATTATGAATACTTTGAAAACCAATGCTCTGATACCAAATGTGAGTTAGCGGAATAGGAATCTTAAGGCTAAATTAACATTAGGAGGTGAATAGTGTTTAATGGATTATATGAATATTTTTAAAATTCTTTAAGATTGTACTAGAATGATGTAATTAAAAATCATAGAAACAATCACAAAATCAAAGTGCAGATAAAATTAAATGCAGTCAAAGTAAAAAGGAACACACTAAGATTTTATACTGGTTCGGAGTTACCCTACATCCAGTCCCACACAATTCCTTGTACGGGTTTCTTTTCAACTAGTAAATGGAAATACAATCACAATTTCAAGGCTATGAGACACACCCTCTAGAATCTCGACCTCTGGGTAGAGTGACTTGATTTTCGGGCTACAAGCACACTCATTAGATTTGCAGGCTACAAGCACACCCAATTGATTTTACGGGCTACAATCACACCCACAAGTATAGCAGTTTGATTTGATAGAGTTTTACAGACTCAGATCTTCGTTCTTAATTACAATTGATCTTATAACTCTTGAATAGCACTTTGATCTTAGTTTGAATGAGAGAGATGAGAGAAGTCAAAAAGTAGGCGAAGGAGAATCAAACTAGGTGTGTTTGAATTTGAGAAGAATTTGAGTAGAAATTGATTTAGAAATCAAGAGAGTGGAAAGAGGAGAGAAGAATAAGAAAGTAGATGTTCAAAATTTGTTTGGAAGTCTGGTAATTGTAAGGAAACAACGGTCATGTCCATTCGCGAAGAGGTACGATGAAAAGACACTTCCATTCAAATTTGAATTTTAAAAATTACGACCGCTATGTCGACATACATAGATAAAGTATGTCGACATGCTCTTCACAAAATTGAAAAAAACTTTAAAAATATTATTCTGAAAATCTGTTGCTTTGTAAAATAATTTGATACTTTGTAGAATCATTTAAAATTTGTTTATACACATTTTAATCAAAATATAACTTAATAAAACATTAAATATCATTTGGCTATAGATGCTCCTCCAAAGTCCCTATCTGTTCGGATCCCACTTCTGAAACCTCTTGTTTTGAAGTGGGTTCCGAAGGTTCACTCTTCTCATGTGGATGTTTCTCCGCCTCCTGTTTCTGTTGAGGATGAGGTTGTTACTGTTGTTCCTTCTAGCAATTTTAAAGGTGTTGATATAGGTATTGTCCAGTCTCCCATGATTTTGTCTCCTCTTGTCACCTCTACATTTGTTGATTCCGCCGATCTAGTTATTGATACTGCGACCGTGGTCGATTCTATTTCCCCTCCCATGCCTCCTGCCACCCCAATCAATTGGGACATGTAGGAAAGGACTTGGATCAATGGGATGACCTCTTTCAGATATAGCCCTTTGGATGATAACTTTTTTAGATTTATGTTAAATGACCACATGGACCTCATATATCTTTATTATTATATTTCAGGTGATACATTGGTTCTTCCTTCAGATAGTCAACTAGCGAAAGGAATGAGGTTATTTTAGCTGATGTCACTTGGGATAGTTCGTTCATTTTCTCTCCTGAGTTTATGGACTTTGTCCTTGGTCTAGCCATGTAGTTTCGAGCCTTCGCTTGAATTATTGGGGATGCCCCCATGGTGATAGCTCTGGTGTTTTTAGATGATGGTGGTTATTCCTCCTCTTCTGATGAGGGTTAGTTTTCTTGTCATTTATAATAGTTGTGGCTTTCTGCCACTCTCATGTGATGTATTTTCTTGTTTTTTCAGTAGTTAAGGCTCTTCTGCTTTACTCCTGTACTTAAACTGTGTTTTATTACTTTGGTAATAAAAAGTGGACGGTCATTATAAAACCGGTTGGCTTTGCCAAAAAAATGTTTTAAAATAATTTTGAAAGATTTAATAAGAGTATTCAATATAATGTAAATTGTATATATAAAATCGATATAGTTACAAATTATAAGTAAATATCTAATTTAAAATATAAATATAAAAAATAAACATAAGGAAGATATAAACTAAAATACCAAAAAAAATTAGATTAAAAAATACTTAAAAACTTAAAATAATATCTTTGTAAATATAAAAGGTTAAGAAATTATTTTGAGAAATATTTTTGAATAGATGTTTAAAAAGATTATTTTGAAAACCATGATATTTGAAAAATATTTAAAACTTATTTGAAATAGAAAGAGAGAGAGAGAGAGAGAGAGATCAAGAAAGTGCTATCAGGGTTTTAACAAAAATTCTACGACTCTATAACTTATCTGGAATATCTTGAAATCTTAAACTCTTCAATACTCATGAGTCTTCATTCTTCAACTCTTGAAACTCTATATAAGCATCTTGAATCTATTCTTGATACTATACAGTCTTTTAACCAACACCTGCCTAATATCCTGCACTATATACTATATATAACTTGATAAAACATTAGTATCAATATTTTATATAGTGTCATATAGTTTTTATCATCAAATTCAATACCTAAGGTACTAACACTTTTACCTAATAAACTTCTATCTTTTTCCAAAAGATTCCATTCTTATAATATCCTTCATAATATCCATTTTAGGGATCAAAGTGCTTTCGCAAATCCATTCAAAAGGTTTAAGGTTTATGTTACTTAAACATTGTCACTACAAGCCCAAAATTACTTTGCTTGTTCTTATCTTTAAATCATTCTTTAAAAGATATATTTACTTCCATAAGTATAATCAGAAAAAGTTAAATATGAATGCTATTAACACATTGTCACAATAAAACCAAAACCATTCTATACTTGTACTAAGATCTAAGTTCATATTCGGTCAAGTTTAGCATTTGACAAGTTAACTAACAAGTTTTAAAAATGATTGCTTATAGAAATCACAATTCATGTGCTTAACTCATTTTCGACATTCCAAATTAACTATTCCTCGTTCAAGATCTAAGTATGGAATTTAAATTTTGGAATTAAATTTTAACTTGAGTAAGTTAAAATGAATGAAATTTAACTTAAGCTAAGTTAAATAAAATTGGATTGGATTCGAAACCATATCGAAAAAAAATAGATTGGAAAATGATTATATAACTGTAAGTTATAAAATTGTGAATGGAATACAATTTAAGTGAAAATTATGGAATTGTGAATAAATAAGTTTAAATAACTTATAAATTTGAGTAAATGAAAAAAGCCTATTAAATGGGTTAATTGACTTGTTAAAGGAATGGAAATTAGAATTTGAATTATAAATTGGAATTGAACCCAAGCCAAAACCAAATGAAGTGATATTTGAGATAAAAATCAGATTTTTAATTTGGAAATGAACCAATTGGACAAATTAATTAGTGAATTGAATTGTAATCATAATAACTCCATGGTATAAATATAAACTTGGGTTTTGGAAACAAAATCGATGATAATCGAAAATTTAGGGTGTTAAAAAACTTTTGGAAATTTTCGGGAAATTTTGTTAACCAAAGGTTGATTTTGAATTGAATTTGAAATAAGGGATTTTGGTTTGAAAATGTAAACTAATTGTTTTGGGTTGGAGCTAAAGGAATTAGGAAAGTGAAATAGTAAATCAACCAAGAAGGTTTTTTTGAAAAAAAAGTAGTTAATAGGTTTGGATCATTCGTCCTACCTCAGCAATTTCGGGGACGAAATTTTTTTAAGGGGGGAGGAATGTAACGACCCGAGATTTTTATCGTCTTGAGTTACAAATATATAATTTAATATTCCATAATACGATCTTTTAATCAAAATAAAAATCCCTGTTAAATGATAATTGATAATAATAAATAGTATTAAATCCAGATAATATTTTGAATTTTCCAAGATTTTATTTATAAAATAAAAAATTGATTGGAACTTCTTATATAATCATAGCAACAGAATTTATATATAAAGTGAAAACAAATGCATAATTAATAAAAAAAAGATAAGAAGAATATATGGAGAAATAGAAATGAATATAGCTTATGAAAAATAATGTTGTTTAAAATTAGGATTTTTTATGTATAGAAGAGAAATATATAATATTCATAAACAAATAAAAGTAGTATATTAAAAACAATATATACATTGGAAAGTGAGAAAAGAAGAAAATTATATGAAAATAAAATTTGATGGAGATGAGAAAATTAAATAAAATCATTTAAACCATTTTTAAAAAGGGATTTTTTTACAGAATATGTTTTAACCAAAATGTTATTTTCATAAATTAAAAGAGGATAACAATGCGTACCAAGTCAAAAAAGGAAATAAAAGCTTACCTGGTCAAATGTTTAACACAAGAGTTCACAAGGAAAAAGTAAAACAAAATTACAAGTAGAAAATAAAGCATTGCCTGGTCAAAATATTACAGGTCAAATGAAAGGAAGAAAATTAAAATACAATGCCTGGTCAAACAAAAAGAATGAAGGCTGAAAATTGATTTCATTTCAAACTTCATGTCAAGGCCACCAAAGTTTTCACCTCAGCCACCATAGATTAACTTCAGCCACCAAAGTTTCATTTCAGAGCCACCAAACTTCCTTTCAATCCATCAAAAACCTTAAAGATCTTAAATCCGTCTTGAGCTCCACAAATACGTACCATGTTCATCATTTCACTTTGCTTGAACACGTATAAATTGGTGTGTGTGTGTGTGTATACTTCAGATGTTTGAAACTTGTAAACAAAAAAGAAAATAACCTATAAACCAAAACACAAAGTAAGAAAAAGAAAAAGAAGGAAGTATCATGTTCTTCAAATCCAAAAGCAAGGCAAGTGATTAAGGCAAGATTTCAAGACATTCAAATCATAAACTAAAGATAACCTGGAAGTTTTCAAAGATTTCAACAATGTTTAAGGTGAGAATTTAGTTTCTGGAATGCCTGTACATGTTCATCTTGCTCTGCCTTACTCAACAAACTCAAAGTTTATATATCCCCTGACTTCAAAAATCATTACCTTCCCATTCGATTCAAATTTGCCGATGATGTAAACTGATTGAATGTTTGTATGTGAGTCTAGATGTAACAACCCGCATATTTATCGATTGTATATTTAAATATTTTATTTAAATATTTCATCGTTAATCGGATTAAAGTCCGAAAAGCTACATTTTGCAAACTGTCGAATTGGGACTCGAGACCACCCCCATTGAGTCCAAAATGCCGTTTGCGACCTTTTTGAGTATAAACTTTGATATGTTTGGAGCTAGTCAAAAATTTGACCATTTGCACTTTGGGTTTGGGTTCAGCCCCTTTGCCAACTTAACCCCCAAATCTGAACAACTTCTCCCCATTCTCCCTCACTTCCTCCTCATTTCAGTTCTTGAGCAACAATGGTGAGTGGAATGGGAAATTAAAACTCCAAGCCCTAGTTCCTCTTGCAAATCCAAATTCTTGCTCCAAATCCAAAGAGAAGCTAAGGTATGCATCTCCGTCTTCTTCTCCAATTCATTCTCTCTTTGATTTCAGAAAATTCCTAAACCTAATTTGGGAAGTGTTTCCTTTTTAAGCTTAGATTCAAGCTTCTTGTGTTGAGATTGAAGTGTGGTTGATCTTCCCTTGTCTTCAAGCTTCTCATTCATTGTTTTTGGGTTCAAAGGTGAGATTTTTATCTCACATCTATGACTATAATTATCTTTGGTTGTTAGGTATGAATTCCTAACACCTCTTCATGTGTATTTGCCCTTGATTTGGATTGGTTTTGTGAATATTCCAATTTTTGGGTATCTAAGTCAAATTTATGTGAAAATCCTTTTATGGATGTTTGATCATGCTTTTGGTGATGCACCGAGGAGCATATAGGGCCGGGTTGCTGTTTGGCATAAACTCTTAGAGCCAATGTTCATCCGGTTGCGTTTTGGAAGAGTTTTCTCTTCATTTTGTATAGGCTGAAAAACAGCCCAGGCATGATTCAGTCGACTGAATTCTCTGTTCAGTCGACTGAACCTGGAACCCGAAAGTTTCCAGGCATGATTCAGTCGACTGAAAACTCTGTTCAGTCGACTGAACCTGGAAACAGAAAGGTTCCTGAACCTGGAAAATTTCCAGGTACAGGGTCAGTCGACTGAAAAATTCTGTTAAGTCGACTGAACCTGTTGTTTCAGTCCAGTTTGCCTTTTTGGATTGAATTTCCAGTTTGAATCGATTCGTGATGATCCTATTTGTTGTTATCATTTATTATGACTTTGATGACTCCTTTTTCAGGATTTTTGAATATCCACTTCGATGGATTCTTTATCGGTTTAATTGGATTTGATTCACGTCTTCGAATGTGAATTTTTATGATTGATTGTTTCTACAATCACTTCTATGATTTGTCACTTTAAAATATAAAGGTTTTCTATACTAGTAGTAAATATCAAAACCCTTTCATCAAAACGATTCCAACACTATTTTATTACAAACTCATTTATAAAACCGTTTTCCAATCTATTAGTATATACAAACCTTTACCTCATTCGTATGAGAAAATCTAATTAAACGACTTAGCAAAACAAGTGGTATGAAACGCTTGCGTTTACTTCGTCGGTTAATTTATGGACTTGTTCGATTGAAACTCTTGTGACAATTTTCTAGTGAAGATCTGCAGTTTGCTTGTAAATATTTAAGTTAAGTAAGTGGTTATGGGACATGAAGCTAAACTCATATATTTACTAGCTTAGTGTGATTGACACTTCTTGACGATCAATGACGATCATTTTCGTGATTTAGACTAGCAATGTGCGATGTCTCTTTGATTCGGTTCATCGGACGTTACGCTGTACGATGTCGTTGTTCCGTTTTATTGTGGTTTGGTTCATCGGACGTTACGCTGTACGACGTCGATGTTCCATTTTACTACGTGTTGGTTAATCGGATGTTACGTTGTAAGCCGATGTTCCTTTTTTATCGTGTGTTGGTTCATCGGACGTTACGCTGTACGACGTCGTTGTTCCGTTTTATCATGTGTAGGTTCATCAAACGTTACGCTGTACGACGTTGCTGTTCCGTTTTATCGTGTGTTGTTTCATCGGACGTTACGCTGTACGACGTCGTTGTTCCTTTTTATTGTGCTTTGGTTCATCGGACGTTACGCTGTACGACGTCGTTGTTCCTATTTTTTGTGTTTTTTGGATTACTTGTTGATGATTTTTGGAATTTATGTTTCACCAACTTTTACAATTGGCATTGATATGTATGTCATTATTGTGGCTTGGTGAATTAAATATAGAATATGACATTCTTTTTAATCTTTGAGAAGATTCTTGGGATATTGATTAATCTCTTGTTGATTTTCAATTACGTGCTTATCACAGTATGGTATTATGGTTATGATACGTTTTTGTCATATCTCTTATTCTATATCACTTTATCTGATATTTATAGCTAGACTGATCCGTTTATTATTTTCTTCTTAAATAATACTCGGGTCAGACTGAGATATTACAGGTGCTTCCTCATGACTTCCTATTTGGAATCATCATCTGACTTTTGGCTAACTACTCTAGTTTAGTAGTTTTTGTTGTATACATTTGAGATTTAGACTCCTTGATGTATACATAATCTTTGGCCTTGCACTTGTATCTATTCTTTTGTGTTATTGTGGATCTTATTTGACCACTACTCTGATGTACACTTTCATGTGTTATATATATATTTATTCATATCTTTTTCCGCCTTTGTGATATGGATGTCTATGATTGATTTGTGTTATGTTTATTTCTATATTTATTTCCGAAGATTATATATAGCCACTGTGTGATAGCTTTGAGTTTGTATCGGTATGTCGGATTTCCTCCTTAAAAGAAATGCATGCTATACTATCTGACATATCGGTGCTAGCACAAAGAAATTACACGGATGGTCGTTCCTCAACAGCCTTATTCTCCGTGCTAGTTGACAGCATTACTCCGTAGTGTTCTTGGCTAGCATGGGTATAGAGGTGGGGCGTCACAGCTTGGTATCAGAGCCAAACTTCGGAACAATGTAGAATAATCTAGCAAGGATCATTGTCCTAAGTCTTTCTTAGGAATCGTGCCATAGGATTTGATTCGGGTCTTCGTACCATTCTATCCTATTTCATTTTATGATTCCTTGTTTTATCAATCAAGTTTGTTTGATTTTCATTCTGAGATTAACCTTTCTCTCTTTTCTTTCTTTCTTAAAGAAAAGAAATGGTTTGTGACGCCCCACCTCTATACCCACGCTAGCCAAGAACACTACGGAGTAATGTCGTCAACTAGCACGGAGAATAAGGCTGTTGAGGAGCGACCATCTGTATAATTGCTTTGTGCGAGTACCGATATGCCAGATAAAAATATAACTTTTCATCTCAAGAGGAAATCCGACATACCGATATAAACTCAAAGCTACTACACAGTGGCTATATGGACTTCGGAAATAAATATAGAAATAAACATAACACAAATCAGTCACAGACAATTCATATCACAAAGGCGGAAATAGATATGAATATAGCACACGAAAGTGTACATCAGAGTAGTGGTCAAATAAGATCCACAATAACACAAAAGAATAGATACAAGTGCAAGGCCAAAGATTATGTATACATCAAGGAGTCTAAATCTCAAATGTATACAACAAAAACTACTAAACTAGAGTAGTTAGCCAAAAGTCAGATGATGATTCCAAATAGGAAGTCATGAGGAAGCACCTGTAATATCTCAGTCTGACCCGAGTATTATTTAAGAAGAAAATAATAAACGGATCAGTCTAGCTATAAATATCAGATAAAGTGATATAGAATAAGAGATATGACAAAAACGTATCATAACCATAATACCATACTGTGATAAGTACGTAATTGAAAATCAACAAGAGATTAATCAATATCACAAGAATCTTCTCAAAGATTAAAAAGAATGTCATATTCTTTATTTAATTCGCCAAGCCACAATAAATGACATACATATCAATGCCAACTGAAAAAGGTGGTGAAACATAAATTCCAGAAATCATAAGTAAATCGGAACAACGACGTCGCACAGCGAAACGTCCGGTGAACCGAAAACACAATAAAACGGAACATCGATGTCGTACAGCGTAACGTCCGATGAACCAAAGCACAATAAAAAGGAACAACGATGTCGTACAGCGTAACATCCGATGAACCAACACATAGTAAAATGGAACAACGACGTCGTACAGCGTAACGTCCGATGAACCAAATCACGATAAAACGGAACAACGACGTCGTACAGCGTAACGTCCGATGAACCGGATCAAAGAGACATCGCGCATTGCTAGTCTAAAATGGAACAACGACGTCGTACAGCGTAACGTCCGATGAACCAAAGCACAATAAAAAGGAACAACGATATCGTACAGCGTAACATCCGATGAACCAAGACATAGTAAAATGGAACAACGACGTCGTACAGAGTAACGTCCGATGAACCGAATTAAAGAGACATCGCGCATTGCTAGTCTCAACCATAAAATGATCATCATCGATCATCAAGAAGTGTCAATTACACTAAGCTAGTAAATATATGAGTTTAGCTTCATGTCCCATAACCACTAGCTTAACTTAAATATTTACGAACAAATTGTAGATCTCCACTCGAAAGTTATCACAAGAGTTTCAATCGAACAAGTCCAAAAATTAACCGACGAAGTAAACGCAAGCGTTTCATACCACTTGTTTTGCTAAGCCGTTTAATTATATTTTCTCATACGAATAAAGTAAAGGTTTGTATATACTAGTAGATTGGAAAACGGTTTAAGAAACGAGCTTTGTAATAAAATAGTGCTGAAATCATCTTAATGAAAGAGTTTTGATATTTACTACTAGTATAGAAAACCTTTATATTTTTAAAGTGACAAATCATAGAAATGAATGTAGAAACAATCAATCATAAAAATTCACATTCGAAGACGTGTATAAAATCCGAAGAAATCGATACCAAATCCATCAAAAATGGACGTTCCAAAAATCCCAAAGAAAAGGTCATCAAAGTCGATAATAATTGATAACAATAAGTCGAATCAACAAAAATCGATAAACCTTGGAAATAAATCAAAAACGGCCTAAACAGGAAAAAATGAACAGTTCCAGACGTCTGGATTTAGGTTCTGGAAGTTCCAGAAAAAAACCTCCCAAAAGTCTGATCCAACATACCAGACAATTCCAGAAAAACCTCCCAGACGTCTGATCCAACATACCAGACGTCTGATCCAACATACCAGACAATTCCAGAAAAACCACCCAAACGTCTGATCCAACATACCAGACGTCTGATCCAACATACCAGACGTCTGATCCAACATACCAGACAATTCCAGAAAAACAAACCCGCCCAGACGTCTGAAATAGAAAATTAGACGTCTGAGTCATAGCCAGACGTCCGGTTTCAGATCCAGACGTCTGGTTTCATTCTCTGGGAATTCTCCAGAGAAACCCCAGACGTCTGAAACCTCAAGGCAGACGTTTGAGACTCATCCAGACGTCTGATCTTGAATTTCAAACGTCTGGAAATAGTGTCTGGCATTTTTTTTATATAAAATGCATGCATATATTTTTTCTCCAAGTCTAAACCAGACGTCTGGACTTGGTCACCAGACGTCTGGTCACCTGGTCTGGGCAACATTTTGCCTAGGCCAAAGTGGCCAAAACGTATCAGAAGCGATCGATGAGCAATGGTGACTAAGGATTTACGCCCAGCGACAACCCGGCCTTAAAGGCTCCTCGATACACTCCGAATATCAATGTCCAAATGTCCATAGAAGGATTTTCATAAAATTGGACCAAAACACCAAAATTGAAGAATTCACAAAACCAATTCAAATCACAACAAGTGAACACGAAATAGATGATAAGAATTCATACCTAACAACAAAAATAGTTATAGGCATAGATGTGAGATAAAAATCTCACCTTTGAACCTGAAAACAATGAATGAGAAGCTTGAAGACAAAGGAAGATCAACCACACTTCAATCTCAACACAAGAAGCTTGAATCTAAGCTTAAAAGAGAAACATTTCCTAAATTAGGTTTAGGAATTTTCTGAAATCAAAGTGAGAATGAGTTGGAGAAGAAGGAGATGATACTTACCAAAGCTTCTTCTTGAATTTGGAGGTAGAAGCTTGAATTTGCAATTGAACTAGGGCTTGGGGTTTTAATTTCTCATTCCTCTCCCTATTTTCACTTTTGATGAGTGTTTAAGAAAGTAGAAATGAGTGAATGGAGAGGAGAGGGGCTGAGTTAGGATATAGGGCTAAAACCCAAACCCAAACCCAAAGTGAAAAAGTAGCAAAATTCTACTAACTCCAAACATATCGAAGTTTATACTCAAAAAGGTCGCAAACGTCATTTTGAACTCAATGGGGGGTGGTATCGAGTCCTAATTCGACTGTTTGCAAAAAGTAGCTTTTCGGACTATAATCCGACTAACGATGAAATATTTAAATAAAATATTTAAATATTCAATCGATAAATATGCGGGTTGTTACAGACTCCCCTCCTTAAAGAAATTGCGTCCTCGCAATACTTAAGAAGAAAATAAATAGTAACAACCATAGAAGCATATCAATATAAAAGAAAATTTGAAATAAGAAGTTCACCATAAAGAGCACGAAAGAGTAAACCCGGACAAGTTCGCTCAATGAATTCTCTAGATTTCCCAAGAGCAATCCTTGGGATTTGAGAACCATTGAACTTTCACAAGAAAAACATCTTTATTTTGAAGGCGCTCAACCTCCGAAGCAATGATGCGAGTAGAATGTTGCTCAAAAGTCAAATTAGGTGAAGCTTCAATTTCTACAATAACACTAGGCTCAAGAATAAAATCGGAATCCCAAAGGCATTTCCGGAAATAAAAGACGTGGAAAACGTCATGAATAGCAGAAAATGACCCGGTGCAATGGCGTAGCACAAAAGCGGTATGCCCAAGAAATTAGAAACTCGAATAATTTGGAACAATGGCGTAGTACAACAACGGTACGCCAGATGAACCAAAGCACAAATAATTCGAACACCGACGTATTTCGAAGACGGTACGTCAAATGGACCAAACACCATAAAAGAACATCGGACACTTGTCCATAAAAGAAATGAGATGAAGCTCAATAAAACAAAGTACATCGAAACGTCCGATGAACTTGGCATTCCATACGGACATCATCAAAGAAATAACCACTTGTTGCTTACGACTAAGTGCATTGGCAGCATGATTCCCCTTCCGGGAGTACAAAGAATTCAAGACCATAAGATGTAAGGAACTCGAGCCAATATTAAGTTCCTTATGAGAAAATAAATATTCCAAAGATTTATGATCGGGGTAGAGAACAAATTTCTCACCCAAAAGTGATGATGCCAAAATTCTAAAAGCGAAATCAATAGCCGCGAGCGCTAGATCATGAGTGGCATACCTAGTCTCGATAGGCTATAACTATTTAGAAGAATAAATGATAGCACGTTCTCTTTTGCAAGTGAACGACATCAAAACCAATACGATTAGCATTGGTACAAAAGAGAAAATCTTGGTTCCCTTCGGGAATCACAAGAATAAGAGTATCGGGAAAGAATTCTTTCGAATGATCCTCTTTCCCGAAAAGCTAAAACTTTCAAAATCACAATTATCTTTATGTAATAATCTTTCTAAAATGATTTACATTTTTACAATTTACTGTGTCTGATTGTCTCATCAAAGCGTTTAGGAGATTCCTATCGATAACGTTGATTAGGCGCATCGACCAGAATTCTTAAAGCACTCAATGGGCAATACAAATCACAAAATCATTTTCTAGATAATAAACATGTTTCTTAAAAAATCCTTTAAGAATATTCTTTGTTCATTGAAGAACAAAATCCAATTATACTTATAAATAAATCTTATGAAAAAGATTTGCAAAATTTTAAATTGTTATTTTCATCCAAAATCAATAAATACAAAAATGAAGTCATCGAGATACTCATAGAAGACTCGATTTATAAAATGGATGAAATAAGCTGGACCAACAGAATGACATAATAAGTCATTCATAAGTTTCATAACGAGTGCGGAATGCGGTAAATGGAATGCTAACTCCCGCAACTCGTAGCAAATGAAAATCGGTGGCAAGGTCGAGCTAGAAAAAGACCTTATCACCACTCAAAAGATTTGCTTAGGTGATAATCCTAAGACAAACTCAAAAATACCGGAAAATTCTCAAATTACATGAATGAGAGAAATAACACTCTCCTCATCATGTGAGCTTGAAGAATAAAATGATGCCATCAAATTGGAATCAAAATCACAAAGGAAAACCAGAAATCTGTTTAACAGATTGAAAATGTCGAAGATGAATAGTCCACACGGGATAAAGGATAGGGCTTCATAATAATTAAGCCAATCCTTACAAAAGTCATTTCCGAAGCATAAGTAAAAATTGGCTCGGAAGGAAAGATCACATAAAATAATTTCGACATCAATAAAAAACAAATTGAGTGTTGCGGATCAACCGATCCGGATTCGCAATCCTCAAAGAAGTCATCAAGCCCAGAAATGTTTAAGGAAAAAGAATTACAAGTTCTTTTGATATAAAAATAATGAGATGAAACCCATATAAAAAAGAACTTGAATAAGATAATCACAAAATAAATGTCATCAAGGATAGAATGGATACCATGACTAAGAGAAGAGTTGCTAGGGGCTTGCACAATATTTAGCTTTCTCATGTCCTTGTTCAAAAGTTTGGGACATGCAGATAAAAGATGATCCGGTTTCTTGCAATAGCGACAAGAATAGGGTTTCAGACACATATTCGCATAGTGTTCCTTAGAATTACAATTGTAGCATCCTCCATGATTAGGGATTGGAGTCTTTGCTACAAAAGTAGTTTGATTCACTCTCTTATTGGGATTAAGGCTCTTGAACTTAATATGCCTCTTCTTGGAAATCCCAATATCACTATCACTTCCTTTACCAACCTCTTCATGTCGAAGAGTGATATCCACAAGCTGATGGAAAGGAACTTCAAGTTTTAGAGGTAAAACCATTTCGGGGTTCTTACACAAAACACAAATAAACTTTTGATTCTTTACAAGATCCAAAAGTTGATGGGCAGACATGAATACGCCATCCAGAGAAGAGCTACTGGATTGACTAGCGCTAGGACTGCCAGAACTAACCAACTCTTCTTCTTTTAAGAAAGAAAGGAAGAAAAAGAAAAAGGTTATTCTCAGAATGAATATCAAGCAATCTTGATAGATAAAACAAGGAATCATAAAAAAAACAGGATGAATCGGTTCGAAGACTCAAACTAAATCCTGAAGCACGACTCCTAAGGTGGACTTAGGACGATGATCCTTGTTAAGTTATTCTACATTGTTCCGAAGTTTGGCTCTGATACCAAGCTGTGACGCCCCACCTCTATACCCACGCTAGCCAAGAACACTACGGAGTAATGCCGTCAACTAGCACGGAGAATAAGGCTGTTGAGGAGCGACCATCTGTATAATTGCTTTGTGCGAATACCGATATGCCAGATAAAAATATAACTTTTCATCTCAAGAGGAAATCCAACATACCGATACAAACTAAAAGCTACTACACAATGGCTATATGGACTTCGGAAATAAATATAGAAATAAACATAACACAAATCAGTCACAGACAATTCATATCACAAAGGCGGAAATAGATATGAATATAGCACACGAAAGTGTACATCAGAGTAGTGGTCAGATAAGATCCACAATAACACAAAAGAATAGATACAAGTGCAAGGCAAAAGAATATGTATACATCAAGGAGTCTAAATCTCAAATGTATACAACAAAAACTACTAAACTAGAGTAGTTAGCCAAAAGTCAGGTGATGGTTCCGGATAAGGAGTCATGAGGAAGCACATGTAAAATCTCAGTCTGACCCGAGTATTATTTAAGAAAAAAATAATAAACGGATCAGTCTAGCTATAAATAACAGATAAAGTAATATAGAATAAGAGATATGACAAAAACGTATCATAACCATAATACCATACTGTGATAAGTACGTAATTGAAAATCAACAAGAGATTAATCAATATCACAAGAATCTTCTCAAAGATTAAAAAGAATGTCATACTCTTTATTTAATTCGTCAAGCCACAATAAATGACATACATATCAATGCCAACTGAAAAAGGTGGTGAAACATAAACTCCAGAAATCATAAGTAAATCGGAACAACGACGTCGTACAGCGAAACGTCCGGTGAACCGGAAACACAATAAAATGGAACATAGATGTCGTACAGCGTAATGTCCGATGAACCAAAGCACAATAAAAAGGAACAACGATGTCGTACAGCGTAACATCCGATGAACCAACACATAGTAAAATGGAACAACGACGTCATATAGCGTAACGTCCGATAAACCAAATCACGATAAAACAGAACAACGACGTCATACAGCGTAACGTCCGATGAACCGGATCAAAGAGACATCGCGCATTGCTAGTCTAAAATGGAACAACGATGTCGTACAGCGTAACGTCCGATGAACCAAAGCACAATAAAAAGGAACAACGATGTCGTACAGCGTAACATCCGATGAACCAACACATAGTAAAATGGAACAACGACGTCGTACAGCGTAACGTCCGATGAACCAAATCACGATAAAACGGAACAACGACGTCGTACAGCGTAACGTCCGATGAACCGAATCAAAGAGACATCGTGCATTTCTAGTCTAAACCATAAAATGATCGTCATCGATCATCAAGAAGTGTCAATTACACTAAGCTAGTAAATATATGAGTTTAGCTTCATGTCCCATAACCACTAGCTTAACTTAAATATTTACGAACAAATTGTAGATCTCCACTCGAAAGTTATCACAAGAGTTTCAATCGAACAAGTCCAAAAATTAACCGACGAAGTAAACGCAAGCGTTTCATACCACTTGTTTTGCTAAACCGTTTAATTATATTTTCTCATACGAATGAAGTAAAGGTTTGTATATACTAGTAGATTGGAAAACGGTTTAAGAAACGAGCTTTGTAATAAAATAGTGCTGAAATCGTCTTAATCAAAGAGTTTTGATATTTACTACTAGTATAGAAAATCTTTATATTTTTAAAGTGACAAATCATAGAAATGAATGTAGAAACAATCAATCATAAAAATTCACATTCGAAGACGTGAATAAAATCCAAAGAAATCGATACCAAATCCATCAAAAATGGACGTTCCAAAAATCCCGAAGAAAAGATCATCAAAGTCGATAATAATTGATAATAATAAGTCGGATCAACAAAAATCGATAAACCTTGGAAATAAATCAAAAACGGCCTAAACAGGCAAAAATGAACAATTCCAGACGTCTGGTTTGAAATCCAGACGTCTGGATTTAGGTTCTGGAAGTTCCAGAAAAAAACCTCCCAGACGTTTGATCCAACATACCAGACGTCTGATCCAACATACCAGACAATTCCAGAAAAACCTCCCAGACGTCTGATCCAACATACCAGACGTCTGATCCAACATACCAGCCAATTCCAGAAAAACCTCCCAGACGTCTGATCCAACATACCAGACAATTCCAGAAAAACAAACCCGCCCAGACGTCTGAAATAGAAAATCAGACGTCTGAGTCATAGCCAGACATCTGGTTTCATTCTCTGGAAATTCTCCAGAGAAACCCCAGACGTCTGAAATCTCAAGGCAGATGTCTGAGACTCATCCAGACGTCTGATCTTGAATTTCAGACATCTGGAAATAGTGTCTGGCATTTTTTTATATAAAATGCGTGCATATATTTTTGCTCCAAGTCTAAACCAGACGTCTGGACTTGGTCACCAGACGTCTGGTCACCTGGTCTGGGCAACATTTTGCCTAGGCCAAAGTGGACAAAACGTATCGGAAGCGATCGGATGAGCAATGGCGACTAAGAATTTACGCCCAGCGACAACCCGGCCTTAAAGGCTCCTCGATACACTCCGAATATCAATGTCCAAATGTCCATAGAAGGATTTTCATAAAATTGGACCAAAGCACCAAAATTGAAGAATTCACAAAACCAATTCAAATCACAACAAGTGAACACGAAATAGATGATAAGAATCCATACCTAACAAAAAAATAGTTATAGGCATAGATGTGAGATAAAAATCTCACATTTGAACCCGAAAACAATGAATGAGAAGCTTGAAGACAAAGGAAGATCAACCACACTTCAATCTCAACACAAGAAGCTTGAATCTAAGCTTAAAAGAGAAACATTTCCTAAATTAGGTTTAGGAATTTTCTGAAATCAAAGTGAGAATGAGTTGGAGAAGAAGGAGATGATACTTACCAAAGCTTCTTCTTGAATTTGGAGGTAGAAGCTTGAATTTGCAATTGAACTAGGGCTTGGGGTTTTAATTTCTCATTCCTCTCCCCATTTTCAGTTTTGATGAGTGTTTAAGAAAGTAGAAATGAGTGAATGGAGAGGAGAGTGGCTGAGTTAGGATATAGGGCTAAAACCCAAACCCAAACCCAAAGTGAAAAAGTAGCAAAATTCTACTAACTCCAAACATATCAAAGTTTATACTCAAAAAGGTCACAAACGTCATTTTGAACTCAATGGGGGTGGTTTCGAGTCCTAATTCGACTGTTTGCTAAAAGTAGCTTTTCGGACTATAATCCGACTAACGATGAAATATTTAAATAAAATATTTAAATATTCAATCGATAAATATGCGGGTTGTTACATGGTTAGATCTGGCCGTACCAACGTCGTTCAATCCAGTGCTACTCCTCAGGAGGGAGTATTTATGTCTGCCCAGCAGCTTCTAGATCTTGTTAAGAATGCTCAAGCTATCAGACCCATTCCAGAGCCTACCCATCCTAGATCCGGTTTTGCACGCTTGTGTAGAGACTATACCGATTTGGGTGGAAGGCCATTTAAGGGATCCGAGAGTGTTATTGAAATTCAAGCTTGGCTCAAATCCTGCGATCGCATCTTTTCTCGCATGAATCTTATTGATCTACATCGAGTCCAGGTGGCTTCTAGCATGCTCCAAGAAAGAGCATTGGATTGGTATGAGCTTTTAATTTCTAAAATCGTAGAAGCGGATCTTACTTGGGAGCAATTCCGAGAAAGATTCGAATTGAAATTTGTGCCGGAGGCTGAAAAAGTAACTTTAGCACGGCGCTTCATAGACCTTGTTCAAGGTGAATCTTCTGTGACAGACTATGTCGCATCTTTCGAATCTCTTTCTAAATACGGGGTTGCGTATATTAATACCCCGATGAAGAAAAATCAAAGGTTCGTCTATGGGTTGAATAAGAACCTCAAGAAGCCATTACTTCTGAAACTAGAGGTTTCATTTGATCAGCTTATTGACATCACTCTTCGTCTTGAAGAGGCCGATAGAGAAAGCGATATTGAAGTTGTGCATGCCAAACAGAACTTCAACGACAACATGAAAAGGCCTATTAAATTCACCGGCCCCAATCTCATCAAGAAAGGGAAGCAACAAATTCCGGTAGCAAAGACTCCTACCTCTAGTCATGGACAATGCTACAATTGTGGTCTTACGGACCACTATGCAAGGGAGTGCCCAAAACCTCTCTTTTGCCATTATTGCAAAAGTTCGGGTCATCTTATATCTATATGTCACATTCTTAAAAGTAGGAGAGAGGGAGAGCTAAATGTTGTTCAAGCCCCCGGTGACACTTCTCTTGGTTGAGGTAATTCTCCTTCTATCTTTGACGATATTTCTTTTGAGATTATCTTATTCGAGTTCTTTGTGATATGGGTTTTATCTCATTATTTTTATATCAAAAGAACTTGTGATTCTTTTTCTTTAAAACATTTCTAGGCTTGATGACTTCTTTGAGGATTGCGAATCCGGATTGGTGGATCCGCAACACTCAACTTGTTTTTTTTAATTATGTCGAAATTATTTTATGTGATTTTTCTTTCAGAGCCGATTTTTACTTATGCTTCGGAATTGACTTTTGTAAGGATTGGCTTAACTATTATGAAGCCATATCCTTTGTCCCGTGTGGGCTATTCATCTTCGACATTTTCAATCTGTTAAGCAGATTTCTGTTTTTCCCCTTGTGATTTTGATTTCAATTTCATGGCATCATTTTATTCTTTAAGCTCACATGATGAGGAAAGAGTTGTTTCTCTCATTCATGTAGTTTGAGAATTTTCCAGTATTTTTGAGTTTGTCTTAGGATTAGCACCTAAGCAATCTTTGAGTGGTGTTAAGGTCTTTTTAGCTCGACCTTGCCACCGATTTTCATTTGCTACGAGTTGCGGGAGTTAGCATTCCATTTACCGCATTCCGCACTCGTTATGAAACTTATGAGTGACTTATTATGTCATTCAGTTTGTCCAGCTTATTTCATCCGTTTTATGAATCGAGTATTCTACGATCTCGATGACTCCATTCTTGTATATATTGATTTTGGATGAAAACAGCAATTTAAAATTTTGCAAATCTTTTTCATAAGATTTATTTATAAGTACAATTTGGTTTTGCTCTTAAGTGAGCAAAGAATATTCTTAAAGGTTTTTAAGAAACATGTTTATCATATAGAAGATGATTTTGTGATTGTATTGCCCATTGAGTGCTTTAAGAATTCTGGTCGATGCGCTTGATCAACGTTATCGATAGGAATCTCCTAAACGCTTTGATGAGACAATTTGACACAATAATTTGACTTGTAAAAATGTAAATTTTTCTAGAAAGATTATTACATAAAGATAAATGTAATTTTGAAAGTTTTAGCTTTTCAGGAAAGAAGATTATTTAAAAGAAATTCTTTCTTTTCGATACTCTTATTCTTGTGATTCCCGAAGGGGAACCAAGACTTTATCTTTTGTACCAATGCTAATTGTATTGGTTTGGAAGCCGTTCTCGTGCAAAAGAAAACGTGCTATCACTTTTGCTTCTAAATCATTAAAGCCTATCGAGACTAGATATGCCACTCATGATCTAGTGCTCGCGGCTATTGTTTTCACTTTTAGAGTTTGGCATCATCATTTTTGGAGGAGAAATTTGCCCTCCACCTCGATCATAAATCTTTGGAATATTTATTTTCTCATAAGAAACTTCATGTTGACTCGAGTTCCTGGCATCTTATGATCTTGATATTCTCTTTATTCCCGGAAGGGAAAACGTGTTTCCAATGCGCTTAGTCGTAAGCAACAAGTGGTTGATTCTTTGAAGATGTCTGATTGAAATGATCTTTTTACCAAGTTCATCGGGCATTTTGATGTACTTCATTTTATTGAGTTTCATCTCATTTGTTTTATGGACTTGCGTCCGATGTTCTTTTATTGTGTTCGGTTCATTGGTCGTACCGTTTTTGTACTACGTCGGTGTTCCAAAATTATTCGAGCTTTGGTTATTCTGGCGTACCGTTATTGTACTACATCGATGTCCCGGCTTTTCGGTTCACTTGGATGTACCGTTTTTGTACTACTTCGGTGTTCCAAATTATTCGAGATTCTCATTTCTCGGGCGTACCATTTTTGTGCTACGCCGTTGCCCCGGCTCAATTCTCTGTTATTCATGACGTTTTCCACGTCTTTCAATTACGGAAATGCCTTTGGGATCTCGATCTTTATTCTTGAGCCCGGTGTTATTTTGGAAATTGAAGTTTCACCAGATTTGACTTATGAGCAATATTTCATTCGCATCATTGCTTCAGAGGTTGAGCGCCTTCGGAATAAAGATGTTCTTCTTGTTAGAGTTCAGTGGTTCTTAGATCCTAAGGATTGCTATTGGGAATTCTGGAAATTCATCGAGCGATCTCGTTCAGACTTACCCTTTCATGCTCTTTATGGTGAACTTCCTATTTCAAATTTCTTTTGTGTTGATATGCTTTTATGGTTGTTACTCTTTATTTTCTTCTTAAGTATTGCGAGGACGCAATTTCTTTAAGGAGGGGAGTCTGTAACAACCCGCATATTTATCGATTGTATATTTAAATATTTTATTTAAATATTTCATCGTTAATCGGATTAAAGTCCGAAAAGCTACATTTTGCAAACTGTCGAATTGGGACTCGAGACCACCCCCATTGAGTCCAAAATGCCGTTTGCGACCTTTTTGAGTATAAACTTTGATATGTTTGGAGCTAGTCAATAATTTGACCATTTGCACTTTGGGTTTGGGTTTGGGTTCAGCCCCTTTGCCAACTTAACCCCCAAATCTGAACCACTTCTCCCCATTCTCCCTCACTTCCTCCTCATTTCAATTCTTGAGCAACAATGGTCAGTGGAATGGGAAATTAAAACTCCAAGCCCTAGTTCCTCTTGCAAATCCAAATTCTTGCTCCAAATCCAAAGAGAAGCTAAGGTATGCATCTCCATCTTCTTCTCCAATTCATTCTCTCTTTGATTTTAGAAAATTCCTAAACCTAATTTGGGAAGTGTTTCCTTTTTAAGCTTAGATTCAAGCTTCTTGTGTTGAGATTGAAGTGTGGTTGATCTTCCCTTGTCTTCAAGCTTCTCATTCATTGTTTTTGGGTTCAAAGGTGAGATTTTTATCTCACATCTATGACTATAATTATCTTTGGTTGTTAGGTATGAATTCCTAACACCTCTTCATGTGTATTTGCCCTTGATTTGGATTGGTTTTGTGAATATTCCAATTTTTGGGTTTCTAAGTCAAATTTATGTGAAAATCCTTTTATGGATGTTTGATCATGCTTTTGGTGATGCACCGAGGAGCATATAGGGCCGGGTTGCTGTTTGGCATAAACCCTTAGAGCCAATGTTCATCTGGTTGCGTTTTGGAAGAGTTTTCTCTTCATTTTGTATAGGCTGAAAAACAGCCCAGGCATGATTCAGTCGACTGAATTCTCTATTCAGTCGACTGAACCTGGAACCCGAAAGTTTCCAGGCATGATTCAGTCGACTGAAAACTCTGTTCAGTCGACTGAACCTGGAAACAGAAAGGTTCCTGAACCTGGAAAATTTCCAGGTACAGGGTCAGTCGACTGAAAAACTCTGTTCAGTCGACTGAACCTGCTGTTTCAGTCCAGTTTGCCTTTTTGGATTGAATTTCCAATTTGAATCGATTCGTGATGATCCTATTTGTTGTTATCATTTATTATGACTTTGATGACTCCTTTTTCAGGATTTTTGAATATCCACTTCGATGGATTCTTTATCGGTTTAATTGGATTTGATTCACGTCTTCGAATGTGAATTTTTATGATTGATTGTTTCTACAATCACTTCTATGATTTGTCACTTTAAAATATAAAGGTTTTCTATACTAGTAGTAAATATCAAAACCCTTTCATCAAAACGATTCCAACACTATTTTATTACAAACTCGTTTATAAAACCATTTTCCAATCTATTAGTATATACAAACCTTTACCTCATTCGTATGAGAAAATCTAATTAAACGGCTTAGCAAAACAAGTGGTATGAAACACTTGCATTTACTTCGTCGGTTAATTTATGGACTTGTTCGATTGAAACTCTTGTGACAATTTTCTAGTGAAGATCTGCAGTTTGCTCGTAAATATTTAAGTTAAGCAAGTGGTTATGGGACATGAAGCTAAACTCATATATTTACTAGCTTAGTGTGATTGACACTTCTTGACGATCAATGACGATCATTTTCGTGATTTAGACTAGCAATGTGCGATGTCTCTTTGATTCGGTTCATCGGACGTTACGCTGTACGATGTCGTTGTTCCGTTTTCATTTTCGTGATTTAGACTAGCAATGTGCGATGTCTCTTTGATTCGGTTCATCGGATGTTACGCTGTACGACGTCGTTGTTCCGTTTTATTGTGATTTGGTTCATCGGACGTTACGCTGTACGACGTCGATGTTCCATTTTACTACGTGTTGGTTAATCGGATGTTACGTTGTACGAAATCGATGTTCCTTTTTTATCGTGCGTTGGTTCATCGGACGTTACGATGTACGACGTCATTGTTCCGTTTTATCGTGTGTTGGTTCATCGGACGTTACGCTGTACGACGTCGCTGTTCCGTTTTATCGTGTGTTGGTTCATCGGACGTTACGCTGTACGACGTCGTCGTTCCTTTTTATTGTGATTTGGTTCATCGGACGTTACGCTGTACGACGTCGTTGTTCCTATTTTTTGTGTTTTCTGGATTTCTTGTTGATGATTTCTGGAATTTATGTTTCACCAACTTTTACAATTGGCATTGATATGTATGTCATTATTGTGGCTTGGTGAATTAAATAAAGAATATGACATTCTTTTTAATCTTTGAGAAGATTCTTGTGATATTGATTAATCTCTTGTTATTTTCAATTACGTGCTTATCATAGTATGGTATTATGGTTATGATACGTTTTTGTCATATCTCTTATTCTATATCACTTTATCTGATATTTATAGCTAGACTGATCCGTTTATTAGTTTCTTCTTAAATAATACTCGGGTCAGACTGAGATATTACAGGTGCTTCCTCATGACTTCCTATCTGGAATCATCATCTGACTTTTGGCTAACTACTCTAGTTTAGTAGTTTTTGTTGTATACATTTGAGATTTAGACTCCTTGATGTATACATATTCTTTTGCCTTGCACTTGTATCTATTCTTTTGTGTTATTGTGGATCTTATTTGACCACTACTCTGATGTACACTTTCATGTGTTATATATATATATATATTTATTCATATCTTTTTCCGCCTTTGTGATATGGATGTCTGTGACTGATTTGTGTTATGTTTATTTCTATATTTGTTTCCGAATATTATATATAGCCACTGTGTGATAGCTTTGAGTTTGTATCGGTATGTCGGATTTCCTCCTTAAATGAAATGCATGCTATACTATCTGACATATCGGTGCTCGCATAAAGAAATTACACGGATGGTCGCTCCTCAACAGCCTTATTCTCCATGCTAGTTGACAGCATTACTCCGTAGTGTTCTTGGCTAGCATGAGTATAGAGGTGGGGCGTCACACTAGATCACATTGAAATTAGTTTGAAGCTCGTTCATACTATATATTGTATGAATTTGTAGAAATACAGTAAGCAACCTAGTTTACGATGAAATTCGACATCTTCAAATCATCGAGTCAGTTTTGCCATCATGATCGTGGTATAAAAATAGGATTTTTTGGTGAAGGAATTATGAGTTTTAGTAGCCTAAGTGGTGAGAAATGGAGACATTGCCGAAATTCATTAAAAAAATAAATTCCAACGATGTCGTCGATGAGGAGGGGTACGGCTTGGTCGAGGAGGAGCCAGGGAACATGCAGAAGAGGTTTGCCGTGGCCAAATCTTGATTTCGGCTTTGGTTGGCGATGGCGAGGTTAGGGTTTAAGCTATGGTTTTTAGTGGGTTCGGGTTCTTCGTCGCTGGCAAAAGGTGGTAGCATCGAGTGGCACGACACTTGGCATGGAGGTAGCGTACGACGAGGCAGTTGCTATGATGGAGGTGGTAAGGAAAATAGTGGTGTGGAGGTATGGTGATGGTCTTGTGTTCGTTCACCTGGGCATTTGGAAGCCTTGGAGATGGTTCGAAACTTGGATGAGGTGGCCGGAGGCTAAGATAGTGGTCGAGGAACCGTGAGGTGGCAAGGGAGGCTCTGTTGGTGTCATCGCTGTGATCGCTGGAGGTTTGGAGCTTGTGTGCATGAACACGCGTGCACTTCTGCGTGCACGTTGGGCCGTGCATGATGATGGGTTCCAGGGTTGGGGGAAATGGTGATTGAACTATGGATGATGAATGCTGCTAAGGCTTTGGACTTGGGTCTGAGTTGCGTGTAGTGGATGGGTTCATCGGAGAAGGTTGCAAGGCGATCGGAGGACGAGGCAAGTGGGTTTGGGAATTTCTGGGTTCGACTAGAAGATTTGGGGAAGGAGGGAAATTGGGTTTCGGGTATGGGTTAGGTCTCGGCCCAGAAGAAAAAAAGGGAGGAGGGAAAATAATGGGTATTAAAAGGTTAAATTATTTTTATATTTAGTAAAATTTGAAAACATTATAACTAATGCATATGAAATCCGATTGATGCAAAACTTTTTGCAACAGGTTCGTATCGATGAGCACTATGTCGTCATGCAAATTGTTGTTGAGTTTGAACAAGTGAGAATTTACAGTAATTTAAAATGGATAGAAATTTAATTACCCAATTTAAACAAATATCGTCGTTTAAAAATTTATATGACCTAACTATTGAAGTTATTTGCCCAAATAAATACAGTGATGAGTTAATTTAAGTTAATTGCGATGATTAGAGATCTGTTTAGCAAAATAAAACACCGTTCCGCTAATTGTATTTAATTGGACCCAATCGGCATAAAAAATCACTGTTTTGTCACTATTCCTGGATAAGTGTGTTTTTGGACATTGACTAGTAGAAATAAACCCTGTTCTGCTATCACATTTAAATGGACACCTAGTTATTATCCCGTTGATTATATTGGGAAAAAAAATAATAGTGATTATTTATATAAATCGTTTAATAAAATCCAATGCTTATAAAATTCATAACTCATTCTTTTAGGTCCAAATCCAACGCGGTCAGTCGCATTGGGTCCATATTAACGAGATCTTTACTATAGAATCAAACTGGTTGGATTTAGAGCTTGAAGAATTTTCAGTTAAATTCGAACGCGTTCGCATTTAATCGGAATCACGACGCGAAAGCAGTAAGAAAAATAAAAGGTGAGTGTTTTATAAAATTCACGACGTACTAGAATATTTTTATGTTAGTTAAATTAAATTTTTTGAAGTGGTTTAAATTTGTTGATTGTTGTTCGATAATTTTAATTGACTTTTAAATGGACATCTGAATTAACTGATAGAAATTTAAACTGACGGTTGAATTGAATTGGAATTAAACTGTAAGTAAAATTCCCAATCATTGATGATTGGTTAGTTGATGTGATTTATGGACTGATTTGGATGTTGATTGTGATGGATGCTATTGATTGATGTTTTGGATGTTTGTTTATTTTGATATATCCTACTATCATCCTATATATTATTTACAGTATATGTAACGATCCAAAATATCCGTCATTTGAAATTCGTATATTTAATTAATTTTAAATATAAATAAGTAAGATTTGGAAGTCGAATTTATTTAATTTCGATATAGTGATTTAATTGGACGATTAAATTATTAATTTAATACTTGAAATTGGGTAAATAATTGAAATCTGGATTAAATGTGTATAAAAATGATTTATAAAGTTATATTAAATTATATTGGAGTTATAATGATGTTTGTGAACTTTTAAAATCGAATTAAAAGTAAATTTGTGAAAATTGAATATTTTAATATTTAATTGACGAGTAAAAATGACCATTTTTCAAACAGTCTCGGATTTCGACGAAACCAGTTTCATCGGATCCGTAATGTGATATTATTGTAAGATTTCAATTTTCGTAGCAATCGGAGTTGTCGTTTGTCTGGGGCAAGCCAAAACGCATCGAAATCGGTTTAAATCGATTTGATTTAAAATTGATAATTTATTTCCGTAACTCTCACATACGATCGAATTAGCTCTCGAAACACATTCCATTGTGTTCGGAACGCGAGGTAAACCTTAGAAATGCCAGCCGGCACGCTTCGTTTGGAGTTCGGAAAATTTTCGATGAATAGTGTTTTCGTTGAAATTTCTATAAAAGGAACCCTTCATCATTCATTTGCAAAACCCTAGCCATTCATCTTCAACCGCCACTAACACTTTTCAACGGCCAGGAACACACGAAATTTTCCCCCTCAATCTCTTCCAATCCACACCTCTATTCGATAAACTTCCAACACGAACATTGAAGAGCTTCGCGAGCTCGACAAATCTATACGGCGATGATGATCATCGGAGCTACAGATCAACGTGAATTTCAATGCAAGAGGCCGGTGTTCGCGCACGTATTTCAGGGCATTGGCTCGACCGAGCTCGACTAGATTTGGGCTGGGGGTAGCACACGAGGTGGTGGAGGCGGTGGAAGTCACTGATCGACGTGAAGTCGACGATGGTGGTCACGAAAATTCATTTATAAACGGCGGCATGGGTTGTTTTGCGCGTGAGTGTTGCCTGGAAATTTCGCGTGGAGGGGGGGGGGAGGAAGAACAGCGTGTGCGGCCTGATGATGGTCAAAGTGAAATCAACGGCTGAGATGAGTGTGTTTTAAAATAAAATAGAAATTGAAAATTTATATATATTTAAAATTGTATTAACTTCTTAATATCATAACTTTGTCATACGAGATCCATTTTTGACGAAACGACTTGCATTGGAATCGTATGGACGAGCTCTACGCATTGGAACTGATTTGGAGTTGATTTGAGATAGTGAAAATTTTGAGTAAAATTAAACGTGCCTTTAATTTTATTTGAAATAAAACGCTGCAACCGTTATTGAAAGCAAGGTGAGAACTTCTCACTCAATCGCATATTGTGTTTCGATTTAAATTTTAAATTGTTAGATTTAAAATTGTTGATAGTGTTGATTGTGATGATTGGATGATAAATTGTTATCTATTGTGTTAAATAGACCCTATACGCCGTATATTAAGCGGAGGTTATTTATTAAAAACATATACCGCGATAATTTCACTTTAAAGTGGAATTGGTATTATATATGTATGTGGAGTTGATTTCCCGCATTATATAGCGGATGAGACCCTATTGCGCCGCATAATAGCGGAGAGTATTTTATAAATCCCATATACCACGATAATTTCACATTGAAGTGAAATTGGTATTGTGCTAACATCTGTGGATGCAGGGAAACAGGTTGGAGGGATCCAACTGGATTCCTCAAACATTTGAATTTATTTCAATGTTGTGTGTTGATTTATTTATAATCGCCGTGTGATTATAATTGTGATTGAAATTGTTGACGGCTATAAAATTAGCCGAATATATTTTTGGTATCGTTGGATACCGAAAATGAATAAAATTGGATTTTCGAAATGTAAGTTGAAAATTTATCGAAAATTTTATTTCTGATAATTGGATAAATTTAAAAGGAGTTTAAAAGATAAAGTCTTATTTTTTGGAATTGTATTGAAATTAATTTCAAATATGGAAAAAAGGCTTAACAAATGGATTTCGAGAATATTATTTATAAATTGAAAATTTTATTTAAAATTTGGATTTTTGAATAGTTTGGAAAATAAAGGAATTTATCTGCTTAAAAAGGAATTTACTTTAAAAAGGAAATAGATTTAGAAATTCATTTGGTAATTGATTTTTGGTGATTTATTTATCTGTGATATATATATCTGTGATCTGTGAATGAAAGATAAGCGTTATCGTTTATACCGCTTATCAATTATATTGTTCTATTTGATCAGTGATGGTTGAATGTCGTTGCACTATTGTGTTAAACCCTTGGACTACACAATACACACACAAATGTGGATTTCACGTGGAAATCGGTTAAGTCATCGATTTTTATCAATTTTGGAAAATTGAATTTTTGAATCCAAAAATAGATTTGGAATTAGAATTGAAATTTTTTGAAAATGGATTTCAGAAATAAAGGTTATTTTAAATAACTTAATAGAATTGGAATTTAAATCATTTGGTTTAAATTTGAATTCAATACTTTGAATTGAATTCAATAATTTGGGAATTTTGGTTTAAAAGATTGTATAAATTATAAAAGGTGTTTATACGGGTTTTTAACCATATAAAATATGGTTTTGGAAACTTAAATTTAAATTCAAGTTTTATACTTTAATGGTTTTAACCTATGTAATTGTAACCAGTTTTTTAAACGGAAACTATCTGTTTTCAAATAATAATAGCTTTTATAAAGTGAAAAGATTTCCAATTTGTATTGAAACATTTCAAGTTGAAATGAAATTGAAAATAGTTTTGGAAAACTATGAGTTAACCTTTGTGATGATAATTAAACTTTATTTTGAAATAAAAAAAGTATTTCAAAAGGTGTATCTTTTATATTATAAAAGACTTGAATTGTGAATAGTTTTGAATGCTATAAATTAAATCTTAATTTTAAGATTTAATGGGTTAATCAAATTGAAATGGAAATTGATTTGGAAATCTGTGAATTAAACTTTGTGAAACTGGGTAAGCTTTGTGAAGTAAATCTTTTTGTTTAAAGATTTAAAATGGTAATTTGTTTAAAACCATTCAAAGGAAAGGATTTGGGTAATAAGTTGTGACTTAATTGAAATCCCAATATTCATATGTTTTGAAATATTGTGCTCACTATTCGGGTTAGTCGGGAAAAGACCTTTGTGTCATATAACCCATTCCGAATTAGTGATACGACGATATGGATCGTATTGAAGACCGGTGGTGAAGACCGGGTATTTGTGAAAACGATAGGATGACCTATCGATTGTCTCTGCACCGTTAGCTACGGTATTGAGATTTTCTTTGTGATGGGAAGTTTTATCGGGATTGTGAATACCCAGATTGCAAGGGCTTCTTCGGAAGTGCCTTCGGTTCTATTCGAACCCGGAACAGACTTGTATGGTTACATGTCTGACATTACATTTTGAGATATAAAGCTGATTTCTTTCAAATACGTTTATGTTGGTGGCGGAGAATTTATTCTCTTAGCTTAACACCCTTCTCTGAGACGTACAAGCTCAAAGGTTATGTAGTTGAAATTTATCTGTGATATACTCCCAATTTGGCAGTGTGGCATGCTGAGTGTTGCTGTGTGATGATCATCTATTGATCATTTGTGATCAAAGCATGGCTTTGTGAAAAAGCGTAGCTTTGTGGACGAGACCTCTTCGGACCTCACAACCCGGAAATGGTCGAAACAGGAATATGCGGCAAGGTTATGAGGGTCGCGCCCTTTAGGGTATGTCATTTCCTTCTGGAAAAGGGTGCTATCAGGTATGGATCCCTGGTATTTAACCTATGTGGATACTCCAGTCTCATTTATTGTATGATTGTGTGTTTATCGAGGCGCCTCAGATAAAGGTCCCAAAGGACCGGGGAATGGCATATTCGTGAGTTACCTAGTTACAGGGGTAACCCGGCCTTGTGTTGGCAGAGAGCTATTTAGTTCTCGAGACGTCCAGCCAGAGGCGATTCCATGTGGCGGTAGGAAGTTCCTTAGCCTGACCATTTGTTGGAAACCCAAAGAAACAATACGAACCTTGTACGGTTTTAGTTGTATAACCTGCTATGGAATGTGGCGGTAACCTGCTATTGAACATAGTAGCTATAGTAGGCATAAGGTGAAATGCCTATGCTGGCTAAGATTAATATTATACTTTCGAAATGTTTTCCACTATGCACTAATAATAATAATCCAATGATTTGCGTAGTAAGCATGTTTGACTATCATAAGAAGAAATCTCCTCCAATTCTGCGTTTGCATTGTGTGTGTGGCGGGAGGCCTTATGGTAGTTTCATTTTCCAAATGCATTGCGAATATTTCCACTTCCTTGTTGTTGTTGTTTTGAAGATAATAACTGTTTTAGTTCTCACACCAGTCACCATGACTGACCTGGAGTTTATTGTTTCCTTCCTAAACTCTGGGTGCCCACCAATTTCCACACGGACAGTCTAGAGTCAGGTTATCAGGTCCTTCTAGATTCAGGAGATGTTGTGGAGCTCAGTGGCGAGCTGGATGACGAGACGTATCACTTGTAAATGATATTATTTATTCCGCTGTGTATTCTGTATGAGGACAAGTTTATATAACTGTCCAGTGTTGTATTGTTGTTGTAAACTCTGATGATGATGTAATGTATAAAATGATATAGTTCTTTGTTTTAAAGATTATTCATTTATCTATTATATATTTTTCCGATGCGATATGTGAGATTCTGATGTTGTTTAGTGTTTTTCTGTTGTTTCTTCTTTCCTTTTCTTCTGTCTTCTTCTACCTCTTCTTTTTCTCCATAACAATTCGGTTTTCCGGCATTCGATTGCTCGACAGTTGATACAGTGGACGTATTAATGTCGATTTTCGAGCGACGAAAAGTCGAAACGTTACATTTGGTATCAGAGCATATGGTTAAGCGATAACCTTGGCTCCGTTGGGAATTACTCATTAGAGATAAAGTCAGTCGTACTCTAGAATGAGTTGAGTGTAATAATAGATATGAGCGCGTATTTGTTAGTGAATATAAAATTGTTTTATATTGTGATGATTGGTTTATTGAGTAGTATATGGATTCTGGTCGGTATAGTCTGTACAACTCTATCGATAGGGATCTCTAAACACTTGTATAGAACAATTCGGCACGATATTGTTTTAAAATTGGGTAAATGGAATAATTTTACCTCGGTTCTATTTTGTATGTAAAGGAAATAATTTTTCAGAAATTATTAAAGTGTGTATAAAATAAATTGATTGTTTGGTTGTTGAAAATGTAAGAAAATATATAAATTAATGAAAGTTGTTTGAATAAGCTAAATAAAAACAACAATTGTAAAAGAATGAAGTATATAAGCAAATGAATTATAAGTATGGAATTATAATTAGTATGATTTGCAATTGTGAAATAATCTTGCATAAGTAAAGTTAAATAGTGAAATTATATGAGAAAAGGATTTATAAATGTGATTTATAAATAAAAGGAAATTTTGAAGAAAATATTAAGCACTGAATTCACTAGTGTTAATGGGAAATAATAAGGGTGATGACTGCAGCATCATCAGTATCATTTTCGAGTTTCTGTGTGATGGATTTGCTACCATAATAAATTGAAATTTTAAGTTTTGTTGTGATAAACAAAATTTTTAATTAAAATCCAAGTTGAAATTGATAATTATAAGTGAAATGAGTTTTATACTTATAATATGGTTTGGAAGTTAAATAAATAAGTTGTATAACTTATAAAATGAATGAATATAAGTGAAACCAATTGTAAAAGAAATAGTTAAACAATTTTGTTAAGGAAAACAAAAATCTGAATTGGATTTATAAGTGGAAATTTAAGTGAAGTTAAACAAATGATGTTTGGAATGGAATATAACTTAAGTAATGTTGAATAAAGTTGATTTTGATATCAAAGTAAATTAGTAAAGTGAATTAATGAAATGAAGTGATGAATATGAACTTGAGTTATATAAAGGAATTCAACTTTATTCATAAAATGAATTAGCAACTGAATTAATAAATGGATTGAATGTTAATCAATCGAATGTGAATAAATTGATATGGAATAATGGATGTAAGTGTTAATTCATTAAAGCTAATGTAATTGGAAGTTGAATAATTGAATGAAAATCAATAGGATATTACACCAATTGGAATTAAAAGTGTTAAACCAAATTGAAAGTAAAGCAAAGTGAATAAATTTGGTTGTGTTGGTTATGCATTGGTTGTTATATGATTGTTGGTTGATTGTATATAGTATAATTCATTAAATTTTAATAAAATTGAATTGAAAAAAATTTGAAAGCTATGTAATTGAATTTAAATTGAAAGTGAAGTAAATTTAAATAGAAATTGATTTGAATTGAAAGTGAACCAACTTGAATTTAAATTAGTGAATGTAAACTAATTGAAAATGAATAATTGAATGTCGTTGTATATAAATTGGTTGTAAACAATTACAAATAGAGTCGAAATTTTATAAGTTGCTTATAAACCTTGTTAGTATGCATTTCTTTTGATATGCAAGTGTTGTAGTTGTTTAAAAGAGTAAAAATGTTAATAATTTCCTATATATGTCACTTACGTGTTTAAATTGAGTAAGTACAGGTGCCGTGGCTGCCATTCGGTTGATTGGTTGCGCTAAAATGCTAAATAAATAACTGCTTTGCTTAAAAATGCTAAAAAGGTACGCCTACGCAATAAAAATAGGAAATATGAACTGTTTTTCTGCTTTTCCGACCGTGTGGGTCGATGTATACATATTTATGTCTGTTGTGATCCTACTACGATCGAACCGCGCAAAGGAGATGCTGGCGAATTTTTCTGAAAATTTAAGGCGTTAGAAAATTTTTGAAAATTTTGGAATTTTTTTTTTGTTAATGAAAAGTCAATTTCCAAATTGAAATGAAAACGTAGGAATCGAACTAGAAAATGGAAACCATTATTTTGGTTGAAGTTAAAGGTATTGGAAAAGGGTGAATATAAAATTTTCACTAAGTGGATTTTCGAAAAGTTAATGAATTTGGGGCATTTTTCTTACTTTGCAATTTCGAGGACGAAATTCTTTTAAGGGGGAAGATTGTAACGACCCAGAATTTCCGTTATTTGAAATTCGTATATTTAATTAATTTTAAATATAAATAAGTAAGATTTGGAAGTCGAATTTATTTAATTTCGATATAGTGATTTAATTGGACGATTAAATTATTAATTTAATACTTGAAATTGGGTAAATAATTGAAATCTGGATTAAATGTGTATAAAATGATTTATAAAGTTGTATTAAATCATATTGGAGTTATAATGATGTTTGTGAACTTTTAAAATCGAATTAAAAGTAAATTTCTGAAAATTGAATATTTTAATATTTAATTGACGAGTAAAAATGACCATTTTTCAAACAGTCTCGGATTTTGACGAAACCAGTTTCATCGAATCCGTAATGTGATATTATTGTATGATTTCAATTTTCGTAGCAATCGGAGTTGTCGTTTGTCTGGGGCAAGCCAAAACGCATCAAAATCGGTTTAAATCGATTTGATTTAAAATTGATCGTTTATTTCCATAACTCTCACATACGATCGAATTAGCTCCCGAAATATGTTCCATTGTGTTCGGAACGTGGGGTAAACCTTAGAAACGCCAGCCAGCACGCTTCGTTTGGAGTTCGGAAAATTTTCGATGAATAGTGTTTTCGTTGAAATTTCTATAAAAGGAACCCTTCATCATTCATTTGCAAAACCCTAGCCATTCCTCTTCAGCCACCACTAACACTTTTCAACGGCCAGGAACACACGAAATTTTCCCCCTCAATCTCTTCCAATCCACACCTCTATTCGATAAACTTCCAACACGAACATTGAAGAGCTTCGCGAGCTCGACAAATCTATACGGCGATGATGATCATCGGAGCTACAGATCGACGTGAATTTCAATGCAAGAGGCCGGTGTTCGCGCACGTATTTCAGGGCATTGGCTCGACCGAGCTCGACTAGATTTGGGCTGGGGGTAACACACGTGGTGGCAGAGGCGGTGGAAGTCACTGATTGACGTGAAGTCGGCGATGGTGGTCATGAAAATTCATTTATAGACGGCGGCATGGGTTGTTTTGCACGTGAGTGTTGCCTGGAAATTTCGCGCGGGGGGGAAGAACAGCATGTGCGGCCTGATGATGGTCAAAGTGAAATCAACGGCTGAGATGAGTGTGTTTTAAAATAAAATAGAAATTGAAAATTTATTTATATTTAAAATTGTATTAACTTCTTAATATCATAACTTTGTCATATGAGATCCATTTTTGACGAAACGACTTGCATTGGAATCGTATGGACGAGCTCTACGCATTGGAACTGATTTGGAGTTGATTTGAGATAGTGAAAATTTTGAGTAAAATTAAATGTGCATTTAATTTTATTTGAAATAAAACGCTGCAACCATTATTGAAAGCAAGGTGAGAACTTCTCACTCAATCGCATATTGTGTTTCGATTTAAATTTTAAATTGTTAGATTTAAAATTGTTGATAGTGTTGATTGTGATGATTGGATGATAAATTGTTATCTATTGTGTTAAATAGATCCTATACATCGTATATTAAGCGGAGGTTATTTATTAAAAACATATACCACGATAATTTCACTTTGAAGTGGAATTGGTATTATATATGTATTTGGAGTTGATTTCCCACATTATATAGCGGATGAGACCCTATTGCGCCGCATAATAGCGGATAGTATTTTATAAATCCCATATACCGCGATAATTTCACATTGAAGTGAAATTGGTATTGTGCTAACATTTGTGGATGCAGGGAAACAGGTTGGAGGGATCCAACTGGATTCCTCAAACATTTGAATTTATTTCAATGTTGTGTGTTGATTTATTTATAATCGCCGTGTGATTATAATTGTGATTGAAATTGTTGACGGCTATAAAATTAGCCGAATATATTTTTGGTATCGTTGGATACCGAAAATGAATAAAATTGGATTTTCAAAATGTAAGTTGAAAATTTATCGAAAATTTTATTTCTGATAATTGGATAAATTTAAAAGGAGTTTAAAAGATAAAGTCTTATTTTTGGAATTGTAATGAAATTAATTTCAAATATGGAAAAAGGGCTTAACAAATGGATTTCGAGAATATTATTTATAAATTGAAAATTTTATTTAAAATTTGGATTTTTGAATAGTTTGGAAAATAAAGGAATTTACCTGCTTAAAAAGGAATTTACTTTAAAAAGGAAATAGAATTATAAATTCATTTGGTAATTGATTTTTGGTGATTTATTTATCTGTGATATATATATCTGTGATCTGTGAATGAAAGATAAGCGTTATCGTTTATACCGCTTATTAATTATATTGTTCTATTTGATCTGTGATGGTTGAATGTCGTTGCACTATTGTGTTAAACCCTTGGACTACACAATACACACACAAATGTGGATTTCACGTGGAAATCGGTTAAGTCACAGATTTTTATCAATTTTGGAAAATTGAATTTTTGAATCCAAAAATAGTTTTGGAATTAGGATTGAAAGTTTTTGAAAATGGATTTCAGAAATAAAGGTTATTTTAAATAACTTAATAGAATTGGAATTTAAATCATTTGGTTTAAATTTGAATTCAATATTTTGAATTGAATTCAATAATTTGGTAATTTTGGTTTAAAAGATTGTATAAATTATAAAAGGTGTTTATATGGGTTTTTAACCATTTAAAATATGGTTTTGGAAATTTAAATTTAAATTCAAGTTTTATACTTGAATGGTTTTAACCTGTGTAATTGTAACCAGTTTTTTAAATGGAAACTATCTAGTTTCAAATAATAATAGTTTTTATAAAGTGAAAAGATTTCCAATTTGTATTGAAACATTTCAAGTTGAAATGAAATTGTAAATAGTTTTGGAAAACTATGAGTTAACATTTGTGACGATAATTAAACTTTATTTTGAAATAAAAAAAGTATTTCAAAAGGTGTATCTTTTATATTATAAAAGACTTGAATTGTGAATAGTTTTGAAAGCTATAAATTAAATCTTAATTTTAAGATTTAATGGGTTAATCAAATTGAAATGGAAATTGATTTGGAAATTAGTGAATGAAACTTTGTGAAACTGGGTAAGCTTTATGAAGTAAATCTTTTTGTTTAAAGATTTAAAATGGTAATTTGTTTAAAACCATTTAAAGGAAAGGATTTGGGTAATAAGTTGTGACTTAATTGAAATCCCAATATTCATATGTTTTGAAATATTGTGCTCACTATTCGGGTTAGCCGGGAAAAGACCTTTGTGTCATATAACCCATTCCGAATTAGTGATACGACGATATGGATCGTATTGAAGACCGGTGGTGAAGACCGGTGGTGAAGACCGGGTATTTGTGAAAATGATAGGATGACCTATCGATTGTCTCTGCACCGTTAGCTACGGTATTGAGATTTCCTTTATGATGGGAAGTTTTATCGGGATTGTGAATACCCGAATTGCAAGGGCTTCTTCGGAAGTGCCTTCGGTTCTGTTCGAACCCGGAACAGACTTGTATGGTTACATGTCTGACATTACATTTTGAGATATAAAGCTGATTTCTTTCAAATACGTTTCTGTTGGTGGCGGAGAATTTATTCTCTTAGCTTAACACCCTTCTCTGAGACGTACGAGCTCAGAGGTTATGTAGTTGAAATTTATTAGTGATATACTCCCAATTTGGTAGTGTGGCATGCTGAGTGTTGTCGTGTGATGATCATCTATTGATCATTTGTGATCAAAGCGTGGCTTTGTGAAAAAGCGTAGCTTTGTGGATGAGACCTCTTCGGACCTCACAACCCGGAAATGGTCGAAACAGGAATATGCGGCAAGGTTATGAGGGTCGCGCCCTTTAGGGTATGTCATTTCCTTCTAGAAAAGGGTGCTATCAGGTATGGAGCCCTGGTATTTAACCTATGTGGATACTCCAGTCTCATTTATTGTGTGATTGTGTGTTTATCGAGGCGCCTCGGATAAAGGTCCCAAAGGACCGGGAATGGCATATTCGTGAGTTACCTAGTTACAGGGGTAACCCGGCCTTGTGTTGGCAGAGAGCTAGTTAGTTCTCGGGACGTCCAACCAGAGGCGATCCCATGTGGCGGTAGGAAGTTCTTTAGCCTGACCATTTGTTGGAAACCTAAAGAAACAATACGAACCTTGTACGGTTTTAGTTGTATAACCTGCTATGGAATGTGGCGGTAACCTGCTATTGAACATAGTAGCTATAGTAGGCATAAGGTGAAATGCCTATGCTGGCTAAGATTAATATTATACTTTCGAAATGTTTTCCACTATGCACTAATAATAATAATCCAATGATTTGCGTAGTAAGCATGTTTGACTATCATAAGAAGAAATCTCCTCTAATTCTGCGTTTGCATTGTGTGTGTGGCGGGAGGTCTTATTGTAGTTTCATTTTCCAAAAGCATTGCAAATATTTCCACTTCCTTGTTGTTGTTGTTTTGAAGATAATAACTGTTTTAGTTCTCACACCTATCACCATGACTGACCTGGAGTTTATTGTTTCCTTCCTAAACTCTGGGTGCCCACCAATTTCCACACGGACAGTCTAGAGTCAGGTTATCAGGTCCTTCTGGATTCAGGAGATGTTGTGGAGCTCAGTGGCGAGCTGGATGATGAGACGTATCACTTGTATATGATATTTTTTATTCCGCTGTGTATTCTGTATGAGGACAAGTTTATATAACTGTCCAGTGTTGTATTGTTGTTGTAAACTCTGATGATGATGTAATGTATCAAATGATATAGTTCTTTGTTTTAAAGATTATTCATTTATCTATTATATATTGTTCCGCTGCGATATGTGAGATTCTGATGTTGTTCTGTGTTTTTTTGTTGTTTCTTCTTTCTTTTTCTTCTGTCTTCTTCTACCTCTTCTTTTTCTCCATAACAATTCGGTTTTCCGGCATTCGATTGCTCGGCAGTTGATACAGTGGACGTATTAATGTCGATTTTCGAGCGATGAAAAGTCGAAAGGTTACAGTATATAAACTGTAAATCTAATTATTTCTAATAAATTAAGAAATAGGTTAAAATGATATATACATATGACATTTATTTTGGATTGAAATGATATATATCCATCCCTGAAATTAAATTGAAATAATGGATTCACTTGGCCATAGGATAGAAAATTATATATGGACAACGGATTGGTTAAATTAAATGATTTTAAATTTTGATTTGAAATTATTTAAATGATTTTGATTTTAAGAAATAAAAATAAAATTTAAATGGAAGTGGAAATTGAAAGTGATTTGAGTTTGAAAATTTAGAATTAAATCAGTTTGACCTTGAAACTATTTTCAAATAATTTTTTAATATAAACTACTTAAGTCTATCTTTTTAAATATTCAAAATTAATTCAATTTTCCAAGCTATTTACTATATAAACCATTTTAATACACAAACTATTTTCTACTAAACTATTTTAACTATTTTAAAATTATTTAAACTATTTTCTAAAAATTAAAACTGGTCAAAGGGGTGAAATGTTTATAATTAAATCTTGGATTTAAGTGCGAATTGGGTTAAAATGAAGTTATAACCTAAATTGAAATTCGAAACGAATTTGGAAGTGAAATCGAAATATTGAGGCGAAAATGAATTTTGAAGTGAAATGGTATATTTTGAGTAAATATGGTGATTTCAAAGTGGATTTGACTTTGAAGCGAATACGATATTTTGATATCAAGTATGAACTGTTTTTGAAATGTAAAAGTACCTACCAGTTTGTAAAACGACGTTTGGTTGTTAAAGAGACCGAGGCCGGATATGGGCATACTCTTTGTCAATACCGGAACCACTTTAACAACTGTGTACGTGGAGTGATGATCCAGAACGAAGTGGTTGGATTTGGCGTACATTTGCTGGATTTGAAGAAAGAGAACGATGATGGATTAGCCTAGCACTTGTGCCAATTTAAAATGACTAAAACAGGAACCGTACCGGCCAAGCGGGCTAGCTACCCCGAGCGGACACACTTCTTTGTATTACCATCATTTACATTGTGATTGATTGGTGTGCACCCTCGGATTTGGGAGTGTTGGACGCGGTGGGCGATCATGGCTATGATGCGTTACCACCAGCCGGGAAGGATAAACTGGTATTATCCTACCTTGGGCATTACCTCACGTACCTTGTCATACTTTTATCCTTGTATGAGACCACTATGATTTTGGTTTAGTGTTGTCGTATCACGACGCATCCCTATCTACCGACGGTTTACTAGAGTTTTATATGCAAACTATACGACAATGCTTAAAAACGCGTTAAAGGGGATCAATGTAAAGCCTTAACGCTATTTTGATATCTTATATTACTTGTATACATTATATATGTAGCGTATTCTACTATATATAAATATTTTGACGGATCCTTAAGAGATGGAAAATCCTATAACATCTCTTGAGTTATTGCACGCACGTTATACATCGGATAGGAGGTGTGAAACCCCATAAACATCTCTGACGCTATTGCACTCATGTTATATGTGTTATCGACTTGACTTACATAAGGATATTTTAGTCTTGACTCAAATGTTTTGTCTTTTCATTACGCTCGGGTCAGACCTGAGTTTTCAGCTTATTGAAGATTATTCTTTGGTGGATGAAGGCGAAAATTTGGTATATTATTACTAGTATTATTCCTCCATCATGTTGTCTGCTGCATTATATTTGTTTTCTGTTGTATCTATAACTCTGATAAATGTTGTATAAATCATAATCATATGTATAGTAAAGAGCTTCATGAACTATTTGTTTGATTATTATATTTTGTCATTCCGCTGCGAGATTCTATGTTGTTTCTTCTTCTTTTCTTATTTTTCTTAATCAACCCCATTGATTATCTATGTTCCGGATTGTTTGGATTGGACATGTGTGGATTATTGTCAATTTAAACCTTCTGAATTGTGGGTTGTCACAATAGTAAAGTAGAAGAATTTGAAGTTCTCTCATTAACTCTGCCATTTCCCTCTTCTCTCCTTAAAAGTCTCTAAATATTTTATATTTAAATTCTAATTTTATACCCTATTTCTACAAAGAAGTACACAATAACATGTTACCACTAAGCAAGCATACCACCAACTCAAAATTAAACATTCATCTAATGTTAACACATATTATATAAAATTGTTAACCATCAGCACATCAATATTTTATCAAACATAAGCATAAAGAAGAAACAATACAACCAATATTTTAAATGTAAGCATATTATATCAAACGTAATCATACATCAATATTTTAAGAAACTTGCTAATCGTATTGATTTAGAAACAATCCAGTAATAAAAAATTACCACATTACAACCATATTTAGTACTCAAATCACATTACAACATTAAATTAAATTAATGTCTTCACAAGATTGTTCAAGATGCCTACATTACAACATAAAAATAAACCAAAATCTTTGTACAACTTCATAGTCCAAATCTTCGCTAGCACAAGCCTCATCTTTGATGTCAGTCAATCTACAGTCATAAAAAAACAATGTAAAAAAACATATACCTATACTCATATAAGAAACCAAATTAAAAATAACCGTTTATATTAAATAATACATAAATGACCGTGTCATGAAAAACAATGCCCAAAAAAATTGTACATGTGATCAGAAAAAAATTAAATAGAATTGTATGCAATAATAAAAGGAATACACTTGGTTCAACATAGTCTATTTCATTCAAATTTTAGAAAAAAAAACTCTTAATATATGACAGAGTCTTCCCCTTTTTCCTTAGTCACTTCAATTATCTAGCTTCAACGGTATCATAGCCTAATCACATTTCCAATATAAGTAGAACATTGTAAACAACAATCACTACGGAAGCTCGGATCACTTTTTTATTATTGCTCAACTTAGGTGTTTCTCTATATCTCAATTTCTTAATTCAATATGTTATTTCCATACTTTGATGCATAATGAAATAAATAACTTTTATACACAGTATAAGTATAAATAACTTTCTTATTATGTATTTGATTGTAGTTAAATTATCCTAATAATATAATATAGTTCTTATAAACATTTTATTCTGTGCTATAGTTTATATACATTATTATGCATAGATAAACTTATTTTCTTATCAGAAAAGCAACTATAATTTGAAAATTAACAAATCTTCAAAAAAGGTCATCATATCTTTCCCTGAATTACTATTTTTTAAGTTTAAAAAAAATTATTACTGATAGTTTCTGCTCATAGGTAACAAAAAAGATGAAAGCCAACTATTACAGTTCACAATCTCTAGACACATTTATAAAAGACTGCAAAATCAAAGTGAGAGTTTCTAGAATATGAAAGTTGATTAACTTGAAAGACAATGAAACTTTCGCAATTAACATATTGCTCATTAATGAAGAGGTAAGCACTGAATTACTACAAGTAACAATTCAAAATTAAGAAATGGCTGCCTAGTCCCCAGAATTGAAAGACGATGGAAGAAAAGTCCCTTCCAAAAAAGTTATGAAAATTAGGTCCCTATTTTTAGTTTTTAGCTAATTTATGCTACTTTTGCCCCTGATATCGATGCTGGGCCGATTTTCTGAGAGGGGACAGTTTAGTAAAAAAATAACAAAATAGGGACCGAATTTACATGGGTTTATGAGTAGGGACTTTTTGTGCATGAGCTTTGAGAATAGCGACATTTGGTACAAAACCCTATTCAAAATTATCTTAAACATATTAAAAAAATCGAATTTTGTTTAATAGGGATGCCAATTAGTGGCGGTCGTACGAAATTTTTTAATGAACAAGCTCCAATCTAAAGTTGGAGAGGGATCAATATTTGAAATAAGCAACTTTAGCATTAAAAATCAAAATTCACAAACCTACTGAATTATATAATGTACTTGCACAATTTAGGTATTTTTCTACATTTTGGTTTTATTTCTATATTTTTATACCTTTCATAAAATAAAGCCAATATAAAATGCTCAAAATTGTTATCTATGGTCGCATAGCTAATTTACAAAATTAAGTATACGGAAATTCTTGATGATCAAAATCATTTTGAGATTGAAATTCACACATCTTTGCTGTTCCACCAGGCATACTGAACAAATTAGGTTTTTGACTATTTTAATACTAACCAAATAAATTAAAATGTATTCTAAATCATGTAGTTGAAGTTATTGAAATATATAATTACATATTTAGGTAACAACGGTAGTGTATCCAACAATTTGACATATCTGCCTCATCAAGTTGATTTTATAGCTCATAAATTTTTGTTTATTTCTATTGGCGCCATGTATAACGGATTGAAAATAAATGATGCATATATACAACAACTTAAGATGAATAGAAGGCAATCAAGTAATCGCAAACCAACTAGCTGAAACAACCAAATTATGCTAAGAAGTATTCTATATTAATTATTCATTGAAACATTTGCCTATTTATATTGCGAAAACTGCAATCCAAGTCATGCATAATTCATAATAAAATAAAATTACACTCTTCAATTCATTTATAATTAAACAAAAAGGAAATAACCAAATAAAACTACTACCATCTAGTTTTCTCTAGAATGACTTTATCTTTAAAAACTACAACCTGCGAATTTATGATGCAATACACTATCATAGATTGAAATACTATCACAACTCATTTTCATAAACTATAGCCTACGGACATTGCAGCTTATTTGCATATGCAAAATTGAAATCTAAGGACAAGATAGGAGATAGTACCTTTCATTTTAAGCTTATAGGAGAGGATTTACAGGCATCTAAACCTCCTCTTTGGAATTGATTAAAATTTCACAAAATTTTCCTTTAATTTATAATGAATTTTCACCATTTGTTGTTGTTGTTTTGGACAAGAATAATCGATAACGTACTATTGGGATAAGCAAAAAAGGCAGCAAGAGTTCAGATGGTATTGTTTTAAATGTGAAATTTCTATTTTACCCTTAGGGTATGCTATTAGATTATATCTTAGCGCTTCAACCTTGGACACTGCCGTATTCACAAAAGTTGGCAACTTTTAAATGAGCCAACTATTGGTTGGGTTGTGCAGATATTTTTCCTAGACATTAATTTAGAAAGCTTAATATTATCTTACGTTGTATTAGAAGAATAATTGAAAGCTTTTAATTATTTTCTTAGTACTATTTCAATTAAATTTCAAAAAAAGTTGAAGTAGTTAACCTTCATTTTATACTATTAAATATATGGTAATTCATCAACATTAATCATCCTTCATTCATGAAATTCAATTTCAAAAGCTTTGGTAGCTTTTAAAAAAAAATACGAGTTTCGTTTTTAGTGTGCTATAAAATTACGTTAATACATTAACACAGACCAATTAAAAAGTCAATCATAAGTTATCCATTTTATAAATGATATTACTTTTATATTTTAAACTTTTAAAATACATATAGTGTATAAAAATAATAAATTCAAAAAATAACAATTCCAATATGCACACCACTTTCATATTAACTAAAGTGACAATATTAAATGTTAGATTATATATAAAAAATTTATGTTAAGCACATAAAAATTATAAACACAAACAACAATAACAATTTTAATTTATAGTTCATTCATCTTAATAAATTACCAATAACAACTTTAATTTCTAATTCATTATCATAATAGATTATCAATTGATTTATTAAATAACATTACAAGAAAAGATTTTCTAGCCTTCTCACTATTGCTATCGATATCCCACTTTTTTTGGTTCTCTCCTTGTATTTTATCATAAACTATCTTTATATAGTTTATGATATTTAAACTATCTACATTGTTTTAATAATTCTCATTAATAGTTTACATTCAATATCGACGTCTTATTATTTATATAGTTATAAACATTTTTATCCATCTCTCCTATCATTTTACATTTGAATTAGTTAAATATTTTAAATTTAAACTTACTAAATAGAGGCAGTTAATTAATATTCACTAATTTATCACATAAATCATATAAATGACAATTCTATATATGTACCAAAATTACAAATCTACATACATTTTTGAGTATATATAAATAACATGTGACGACCCGGATTTTTCGACTCTCGAAAATCACCGAAAAATCCGTCCGTTCTACAACTACTAATGAAAACTACCACCTTGATACATAATATTTGATAAATATTCAACATTACTAAATGTATAGGATACAATTTCAATTATACAACTTATCAGAGTAATTAATTTATTTATTCTACAAGGTGTACATACCGAATTCATACGCAATAAATCTAACGCTGCACACTTTGATGAGAGAGACATCAATAGCCATTCCTGCAAACTCAATAAAAAGAAACATGTTATGTTATTACTGGTGTTGCGTCACTACCACTTGTGACTGCCTACGATGCAACAAACAAATATGCAATTCCCAAAACTACCCACCTAGGATTAATCTTTACATTTCGATTTTTCAAATCTAATTACCTTTACAGAAATTATCTCTTTGGACTTTATTTCGAATTCTTATTTCAGAACTTTTGAAATATATATATCTTTTATATTCAAACTAGTTCTTCACTTCGAGATCTCAAAACAAATCACCTTTTTGAAATGATATCTATATATAAGCATACAAAACTATATGCTACAAAATCTTGGGAGGTTTCTAGCCATAATCAAGTCCCTGGGTCTAGCCTTCCGAATAAATAATAGATTTATGCATCCTTCTACTCTGACGGACTACACCGAGGCTATATAACATCTGCACCTTCTTTGCCCATGCGTTTCGTAGATTATGGGTTACCCGAATCTTTGGTAACATAACAAATCATTTTATATCCCGAAGTGGCAAAATCATTTACACTAATAATTACAAATACTTCAAATCTATAATAATTTCCATTTCTGAATCCTTTCAAAAATCATCTTAAAACTATCGGGTTTAGTCCTCGAAATTCTTTCCGTTTTATAAAATATTTTTTATAAAACCATTCTTTATATAAATCACTTTTATATAAAATCATTTCAAAATATTTATTCTCAAATATTTCTATTTTCTTTCAAAAGAAACCATTTCATTTAAAAGATAAAAGATCTTTTATTATAATTCCTACTTAACCAAATTTTTTATCCAACACCTTATAGTCAAACCGTGAAATTCTAATCACAAGGTGTTCGAATTTAATCATTCTCAATTTATGTCTACCCGACCCATGCATATAAAAAGGCAAATTTCTCATAAACTGGTCGAGCCTAATTCAAACAACCAATCAATTAAATAAACATAACAATAAATGATAATCAACACTTCATTCTATCAAATACTTATAACACTTTATTTTATCTTGGGTTAAAACGGTTTGATGTTTATTTTGGAGCATCCGGGCTTTCCCTTCGACATGTTCCATCTCTCGCCCAAGTCCCCTTGGATCTCACAGATGAAACACGTGTACTTGTCGTTTATGCATACCCCATTAAGTATTTAACTTCTAAAATTTAAAATCCTTAATTAACCATCCAAACATAATGTCAAGCAACACAATAAGTATAAAAGAATGTCATAACATCATAGAAAATAAGGGTAGAGAAGAGGTAGAGTTTTCTCGCTAAAATTTGCTTTTCGATCTAACTTTGTTGCTATGGATTTGACTATAGCATCGCTAATACTTCACGAAACTTCTTGAGATCCGCTATAGCTTTGCTATCTTGATTTTGAAATTAAGTGGACTATTAACTTCCGATTTCCAGACAGAACTTCGTTATTACTTTAAATTATTTTAAGCTAGCATGGAAGCCATTAAAGCTCTAAGAAAGAAGAAGGAGAAAGCTTAGAAAAGAAAGAAGAAGAAGACTGAAAATTGTGTGTTATTTGTGAAGGAAGTGGTAGGTATATTTATAGAAAAAAGTTTGGAATAAAATATTATTATGCAAAATGATCAAAATACCATTTGCTTACTTTAAGCAAACTAATTTTTTCAACACTTAACATCACATTTCAAATCATTACTTTATTCATTTTCACTTAAGTATTATGTAAAGAATATAGTAATTATATTTGTTTGATTTAATGTTTACTTTTTGTCTTTTATAACACTTTTTGTCTTTTTATGCTTACTTTGTGTTAATTACATTCTAAAATTTTCTAAGTATGTTTAGTAAAAGTAAACTTGATTAGTGAATTAATTAATCCTTATACTATTTGAATATACGTTCATATATAAGAAAATAAAGGTGCAACAATGTTGTGACAACTTTAATCGACAAAACGTTGATTTTCGATAAAATGTTTTACGGTCATATTTTGACGTTTTATTTAAACTATTTATTTATGTAATCCAAACTTGAAAATAAATTTGTATAATGTCATTTAAAAATATAAAATCTCATAAATTAATTAAAGTAATATATTTAACCATTGAAACTTACTTTTCTAAAATCAGGATTTTGTCACTTTTGTCGATATAAGCAATTATTCCTATTTTTGTGTATATTTCCCTTTGCAAATCCTATCTAATATTATTTAAATCATAAAATATTATATATTTTATATTTAAAATCACTTTAAATGTTATATTTTGAGGTGGTCAAATTATGGGTCGTTACATAACATAACAGAAACTACATACATTATAAACAATAAAAACTATAATTTATATTTCATTCGTCTCAATAACTTGTCTAATAGTAAAACAAAATAATTTTCATGCATACGAATAGTTCTATAACTCCTACGTAAACAATAATATAAATTTTACCATACAATGCACAATAAAAATATAATTTAAAAAATACTTAAATATAAATACTATGATTTTAAAACATTGTCGTTTGCAACGCGCAGGTTACACACTAGTTATATAGAGGAAAATTCAATTCCATTATAAACTAACTGAGCAACCTGTTACATTTCCATTTTTTAATAAATATTATGCTATTTTTGCATTTGATCAAGAAATTTTGCAAATATATATTTATTCTGTCATTATATGGATTTTTTTAAATTTGTTTTCTGCTTGGGTTTAACTGAACAGAGCGTAAATATCCAAAATTCATTAATTTCGATGGATTAGCAAAGCTAGTATATTTCCATAATAATATTTTTGTACTTGTACGATGGAAGAGAAATGAATTTGAATAAAAACAATGGCTTTGAAATTCAAATGGGTAGAAATATTACATTTGAATATGCATGATGATGCTATGATGTAATGAAAAGTTATTTAAGATCCTTTTTGTTGATTAAACAACTTTATTCTATAGATATGTTGCACGAAAATTATAACTAGTATAACCGTACAACGGTGGGAAAACCTTCCCACCGACCGTTCCCACCGTTTGTTTGTGCGATTCTAAAATTCATTTCTTTAAATTTTTATTAATTTAATTTTATTACTGAAAACATCAATGCATTAGTAGAAACAAAAATTAATAACATTTGGTGTTTTTATTTTCAAAAAAAGAAACTCTGTTAACTTAGCATGCTTAATATGACACTGTGATATCCCGGGTTTTTGGGCAATTTAAATTTAATAATCTGTATTGATAATTTAATTGGATTGATAATTTTCTTTATAATTTTAATTTAAATTGGTAAATTTAATATTTTACAATCTAATAAATATTTAATTTGGTAATATTAGATCTTTTCTAACAATTTAAAAATGGATAAAATTTATCTTTCAAAGCTAATAAAAATAGATTCTATTTATAATGTATATATTGATATATATATTGTGAATAGAGAATCTTTTGTTTAAATAAAAGATGTAATATATATGTATGTATATATTGTGATTTAAAGCTTTGTTTTAAAATTAATATTTTTCAAAAGATAATTTAAGTTTAATTCAATTATTTTAAAAATATAAGATAATTGTTTGTTTTAAATATGATGGTTTAAAAGGATTTAAACAAAGTTTTATTTTTATATTTTTTTTAAAGTGTTTAAATTTAAATGGTTATAAATGTATGTATAAAATTATTTGTAAACTTCCTTTTAAAAAAAATTATCTCTTAAACAATAAAGATAAATGTTTTGAATTCTCAAATCCATGTATAAAGATTTATTTATATTATAATATTTTTCTTTAAAGGTTAAATTTATTTATGCATATATATATATAAGTAAGCTTATATTTATATTTAAATTAAATAAAAATTTATTTAAAAACACTTAAGTAATATGTGTAAACATATTAACATGTTAAAGACACTTGTAAGGCAATTAAATAAATAAATGACAAATGTAAGTTTAAACAACATGTGGCAACATTTTTATTTGCTTTATTTTAATTTTTAAATTAAATGTTTAGGAAGAAACCTGGTTTTCATTTCTCAGTACAATTCGTTTCTTTCTTCCTCTAAAACCAAAGATAAATCAAAAACTTGAAACTAAAATCAAAAAGGATTTCAAACCTGGAATTCAAATCTACAAACAAATAGAAGATCAAGCAACTAAATTAGATTCAACTTTAACCTGGAAACTGTTTTCAAATCAAAGAAATCAAAGGCAAATGCAACATCAGTTTTTCAATCTTCAACCTGAAACTTGATATTCAAACTGCAACTTCAACCTGCTATTCAAATAAAGCTCAACATCAGTTTGTAAGCATGCAAAGGATTTTCAATCAAAAGCAAATCAAAGGCAACTTAAAATAACCCAGATTTCAAGTACCTAGGATGAATTTAAACTTCTCTGCTCTGCATACAAAATAAGGTGAGTAAATTTCTTTTAAAAACAGTTTTAAAAATGTTATTATAATTGGATGAATGTGATGAAATCTTGTAGTAATATGGTAGATAATGTTGCATGAATGTATGGGTATGAATGCATGTATATATATATTGATATGCCTGTGAATGACTGTGAAAATGTACATATATAAGCTCTGTTTATATTACAGACTCAACTTCTCTAAAGGAAAATTCAATTGCTCTTCATACAAGTGATATTAGGCTTCGATCTTTAAATGAAAAATGATTGTAAGATTGTAACTGCATTTTTTAAAAATAAATTCAAGTGTTTATATTAAGAAATTATTTCAAAAATAATATAGTTACAGTGAAAATCAAAAATGGGTTAAAAATCGATCATGATGATTTCAATTTTTGATTATGGAACCTGATGCGTAGTAGAAAATAATGAATTTAGATAATCGAATCATGATTTTTAACATTGAAATTATTGAGGACTTGTGAGATGATCGGAATTGGTATTTTCGTTGATTTTCGTCGATCGACGAAATGTTAGAGGCTGGGCTTGTTGTCAGAGGTAGCTGGAAAGACGGTGGTCAGAGGAAAAATGGACTGGTGATTTTAAGATGGCCGTGGTGGTCAGGGAATGTCGGAGTAGGGTTTAGTCGACAGATTGGGTAGACAACGTATTCGAGGAGGTTGCGTCGCCGTGGGGAGACCGGACTCGATCGCATAGGGTAGGATCGAAGCATGGTGAAGTGACGCTGTTCTGGACGAAGCTGCGGGGGTTCCGGTGGTGGCGATCATCAGAGGCGAGGGGATTGGTGGATCGAGCTTCTGTAGTTTTTCGAGCAATAGGTCGAACTTCAGTTTGAATTGGCATTTTTGTTTCTGGGTTGAGGTAGTAGTTGTCGAGGTCGTTTGGGGTTGGTCGACGATCAGTTGGATGGTCGGAGGCGTTCAGATTAAGTGTGCACGTGTACGTGTACATGTTTGGGTGTACAGGAGTTCGAGAGTTGGGGAAGAAGGAAGAAACTCGGGAAGCTCTCATGAATATCGCGTGGAAGATTCGGAGTAGGTGAAGTCGCGAGTGACTCGGGGCAAACTCGTGTGGTTTTGGGTTTTACTCGGGAAATTTAAGTGAGTTACTCGGGTTGTTTATTTAAGTAACCAGGTTTTGAAATTTTAAAGCAACTCATATCTGGGTTTTAAAATTTAAGGTATGAACAAGTTTTTAAGTATTAAAAACAAGTTTTAGATAAATAATTGTTTAATTGGATTAAACATGTTTGAAATGTTTTTGTTTCAAAGATTTCAAGTATATTAAAAATTAAATGTTGAATTACTTTGATTAAAATAAATTATATTTCAAAAGTGATTTCTAAATTTGGTTTTAATAAAGTAAATAATTTGAGTTTAATTAAGGATAAATAAATAAATTTAATTAAAAGTTAATTGCTATTTGTAATTAAAATATATTTACTTAATAAAGTAATTGATTAATGAATGTAATTAATAAATAAATGAATTAGAGATTGAGGAATTAATAAATTGATTAATAAATTAAGGTAATTAATTTTAGATTAATTAATTAGCTTAATTAATTTAAGATAATCAATTTATAATTAAGTGAGTAAATTTCTTAATGAAGTAATTAATGGATAATTACTTAAAGTAATTAGGAGGAGTAAATTACTCAGGGGAGAAATTAGCTGAGGTGATTAATGGGTAATCACTTAATGTTATCAATTAAAGAATTAATTAATAACGAGATTAATTACTTGTTTAAGGTAATTAGTTAAGAGAGATCAATTAATGAAGTAATTAGAAGATAATTACTTATATAAGTAATTAAGAGTTAATTACTTAAGTAAATTAATTAATGTGATTAATTAAATGTGTTTAATTTAAGATTAATTACTAAGTGTAATTAATTTAAAAGTAATTAATTAATAAAGTAATTAATTAAGGATTATTTGTTAATGAAATTGATTAATAATTACTTAATGAAGTAATTAAAGAATAATTAATTAGATTAATTAATCAAGGTTAATATAAATAATTAAGAAGTAATTAATTAAGATAAGTAATTACAAATTCTTAATTACTGATTATGATTAATTAAGACTAATTAATGAATGAAGTGGTTGATTAAAATTAATTATTTAATTAATTAAAAGGTTAATTAATTAATAAGAATTATTTAATGAATTAATCAAGGTTGATTAATAAAAGTAATTAATTTAAGTATGAGTAATTAATTATAATTAATTGAGGATTAATATAATTAATTATAGTTAATTAATTAATGAAGGTTCATTAATTATTGTAATTAATGATAGTAATTAAAGGTTAATTACTGTATTTGGTTAAGTATAATTAATTTGTGAAATTAATTAAGGTTAATTACTTAAATGTAATTAAAGTATAATTAATCAAGGTGATTAATTAAGGTGGATAATTAAAGATAGAGATAGTTAATTTAATTCATTTTAAATTAATTATGTTGTGATTAAGTAAATCATTGCTTATATAAATGGATGACATTGATTGTCTTGAATGGATGTAATCTCAGAAATGAGATAAGATGTTGTGTGATATGAATGCTTGGTTGCATTATGATGATAATATAGATTAACTATTGTGATGTTGATATGGATTACCTATTTGGTTATGAATCATCTGTTTAATTGATAATGTGATTATCAGTTGTGAATTGTGAATTATCTATCTGTATGAATATAGATAAGTTAAATTGTTTAAACCTTTAAACAACTTGGCCTTAAAAGATACGTTTTGGATTTCGATGAGACCGGGATCGGGTTTGCTACATTACAGCGTGATAGGGGGTTCTCGCTTTGCGTTAGGTGGCGAACGGGAGACTCTTATCCCTACATGCCCCCGGGGGTAGTATAAGGCCTTGCGGGGTTGGTTGCGACTCGAGAGGGTGGCCGTAAAAGCAAACCTGAGGTATCACTATGAGCCACAGCGGGGCTGGGATGGTTGAAAAGCCTACCGGTCGTGAACCGTTGCTACCCATGTTTATTTGTGGGGAGTCTTACGTGATACTTTTGTTTTCAAAAGTTTTCAAAGTTAAGCAATCTAACCGTTTACTCACACCAGACCCATGTTTGACCCAAGTGTTTATTTCTGTTTTATAAACTCTTGGGTACTCAAATTTTTTACGAGTAGCCAAGGGATTCAGGTTTAGCTTTGACGAATATTCTGGAGGAGCAATGGAGCAGGAGGCTTCGGCGTTCGTAGATATAGTAGTTCCGCTGTGTCTGTATCTCTGTAGTGTATTGAATTGTAATGTCTAGACAGATGTTTATAACTGTCTAGTATGTGTTGTATAGTTGTATAAACTCTGATATGTGTTGTATACTATGTAATAGTTTGTGTTATTAATATAATTTATTCGTTCCGCTGTGAGATCGTTGTTGTTGTTTCTTTCTTTCTTCTCTTCTTTTCTATTTTCTACCCCTTTCTTTCTTCATAATGATGCGACTTTCTGTGGAGAGAAAGTCGGGTCGTTACAGTTGGTATCAGAGCGGTAGGTTGAGTGAATACCTAAGCTCTGAAGTGGTGTCTATCTTGAGAGCGCGTAATTGTTAGTTATATAAAAATGATTTTATATTGTGTTAATTGATCGGTTGAGTGGTATATGGATTCTGGTCAATACGAGTAGCTAACGATGGTCGTTCACGACTATTGGTAGCGACGGACTACGTTATTGATAGGGATCTCTAAACACTTGAACCAGGCCAACGGACACAATATTGTTTTAAAAAGGTAGATGAAATAATTTTACCCAGATATAATTTCTATATAAAAAAGTATCATTTTAAATATATATATTTCTACCTATTTGTTGGGTTACCTGTTCGGGTTTTCCAATATAAGTTATAAAGGTAGATAAGGTGGTAGTGTGAGTAACACGACTACCAATAGTTAGAATCTGAGTGTTGAGATTGGAAGAGTATCTGTCGAGACTGTAAACCTAATACCGTCTCGAGTGAACTTTACAGTTGTGTAAGGATTCCACAATCTCTGAAGGAAACCTGTTAAGGTTCGGAGTTCATCTTAGAAGTTGGATGAGTAGAGTTGGATCTGTCGGAGAACAGAAGCGAGTGATGGTATCTCAGGTAATAGTAGCTGTGTGGTGAGACGCGGTGACTATGGACGTTTCTGAAGATGTTTCTTCTGAAGCAAGTTTAAGGAAGTAGATCTGTTTCGGTGTTTGTGGCTGGGTCCAGCGGGGTGTTTCTGTTTGCTTAGAAGTCCGAGTTTCTCGAGAAGTTTCGGATAAGAAGTCTTTGGCGTCTGTGTCAGCAGTACGGCTCGGAAGTGTTCTGTGTTGGCAGGAAGTTTTCTGGCTGAGCAGTCTTTTTGAGTTGGAGTCTAGAAGCAGCAGAGTGAATCCATTTCTTCGATGAATTGGATAGTTAAGTATGAGCTGTTCTGATTTGTGAAGAGAGAACAGTATCTGTGGAAATTAGGTTGGGCTGATCGCAAAAGTGACTTGCGATAGTTCGGGTATTCTCTTGGGATTATTGGATGTTGAGATTCCGTATCGACTTGATTCGTGGAGTTACCAGAAGTTCAGCTTAGTAGAAGGATGTCTCCGAGAGAAGAATTTGGTGAAGCAGCTCAGAATTCTTTGGAGAGGGATTGATCACACCTAGTTTTTTCTGGAGAAGTTTCTGCGAGATGTTTCTGACCAAATGGAATGAAGTCGCTAAGATTTTATGGTCTGATGAACTGTGGATGATCAAGTTTGTGCTCGAGTTTTTCCGACGGCATTCTCATCTGTTCAAGATCAGAGTTGTGCAGCGAAAGCAAGATAGCAGCTATTCTAGAGTGGGAGCAACCGGGAGTTGTGATTTTATTGGAGTAGAGTATTTCTATAAGAAATTCAAGTGTATCTCTAAGTGTGAAGGATTTTTCAGGATCTGGAGGTAAGGCTGTCAAGTGTAACTGTTTGGCTATTACAGATAGGAGAGGTAGTTCAAAGTGCTCTAATGTTTATGGAGTAGAGTTATGTTCTGGATTTCGGCATATTTTTGGAAACCATTTTGTTGAGAAGGATCCGGAAATTGGTTTGATGTTGGTCTAGATTATTTCAGGAAGCATCAGCAAGAGTTAAGCTGATCAGGAAGAATGAAGTGACTCAGGATCGTCAAAGGAGTTATGCAGTTAAGAATTGATGGAATTTGGAAATTGATGTTGAAATTGGATATTGTTTAAGTTTTTCTCCGATCAAAGGAGATATAAGATTTGGTAAGACTGGAGAGTAAGCTCCGGAAGTATTATGAGATTTTTCTGTGTTCTTTGGAGATTAGATTTTGATCCCCAGGATTGAGTTGCCAGTTCGGATAACTGGAATTCATTTTATTTCACATATCTCTGAGGAATATGTGTATGATTCATCAAGTGATGAAATCAGCAGTTCAGAAGGATTTGGTAGTTGGGATGATTTTGAGTTTAGTCGGATATTTTGTTTAGATTTGTGATCTAGATAGGAAGGAGTTCTAGATTATTATAGATAGTTAGTTTAGATCCTGTAGAACGAGTCTCCCGGTATATATATATACTTGGGGAAACTCGAGTAAATTCTATCCAGATTTTGACTGGATAGTTAAATTTGTTTGATTAAATTGTTTGCTATGGTTGTTAGAATATGATTGATATGTATGATTGCTGTTTAAAATTAAATATTTGTTGGATTATTAAATTAACTTTGCTTTTAATTTCGAGGACGAAATTATTTTAAGGGGGGAGGAATGTGATATCCCGGGTTTTTGGGCAATTTAAATTTAATAATCTGTATTGATAATTTAATTGGATTGATAATTTTCTTTATAATTTTAATTTAAATTGGTAAATTTAATATTTTACAATCTAATAAATATTTAATTTGGTAATATTAGATCTTTTCTAACAATTTAAAAATGGATAAAATTTATCTTTCAAAGCTAATAAAAATAGATTCTATTTATAATGTATATATTGATATATATATTGTGAATAGAGAATCTTTTGTTTAAATAAAAGATGTAATATATATGTATGTATATATTGTGATTTAAAGCTTTGTTTTAAAATTAATATTTTTCAAAAGATAATTTAAGTTTAATTCAATTATTTTAAAAATATAAGATAATTGTTTGTTTTAAATATGATGGTTTAAAAGGATTTAAACAAAGTTTTATTTTTATATTTTTTTAAAGTGTTTAAATTTAAATGGTTATAAATGTATGTATAAAATTATTTGTAAACTTCCTTTTAAAAAAAATTATCTCTTAAACAATAAAGATAAATGTTTTGAATTCTCAAATCCATGTATAAAGATTTATTTATATTATAATATTTTTCTTTAAAGGTTAAATTTATTTATGCATATATATATATAAGTAAGCTTATATTTATATTTAAATTAAATAAAAATTTATTTAAAAACACTTAAGTAATATGTGTAAACATATTAACATGTTAAAGACACTTGTAAGGCAATTAAATAAATAAATGACAAATGTAAGTTTAAACAACATGTGGCAACATTTTTATTTGCTTTATTTTAATTTTTAAATTAAATGTTTAGGAAGAAACCTGGTTTTCATTTCTCAGTACAATTCGTTTCTTTCTTCCTCTAAAACCAAAGATAAATCAAAAACTTGAAACTAAAATCAAAAAGGATTTCAAACCTGGAATTCAAATCTACAAACAAATAGAAGATCAAGCAACTAAATTAGATTCAACTTTAACCTGGAAACTGTTTTCAAATCAAAGAAATCAAAGGCAAATGCAACATCAGTTTTTCAATCTTCAACCTGAAACTTGATATTCAAACTGCAACTTCAACCTGCTATTCAAATAAAGCTCAACATCAGTTTGTAAGCATGCAAAGGATTTTCAATCAAAAGCAAATCAAAGGCAACTTAAAATAACCCAGATTTCAAGTACCTGGGATGAATTTAAACTTCTCTGCTCTGCATACAAAATAAGGTGAGTAAATTTCTTTTAAAAACAGTTTTAAAAATGTTATTATAATTGGATGAATGTGATGAAATCTTGTAGTAATATGGTAGATAATGTTGCATGAATGTATGGGTATGAATGCATGTATATATATATTGATATGCCTGTGAATGACTGTGAAAATGTACATATATAAGCTCTGTTTATATTACAGACTCAACTTCTCTAAAGGAAAATTCAATTGCTCTTCATACAAGTGATATTAGGCTTCGATCTTTAAATGAAAAATGATTGTAAGATTGTAACTGCATTTTTTAAAAATAAATTCAAGTGTTTATATTAAGAAATTATTTCAAAAATAATATAGTTACAGTGAAAATCAAAAATGGGTTAAAAATCGATCATGATGATTTCAATTTTTGATTATGGAACCTGATGCGTAGTAGAAAATAATGAATTTAGATAATCGAATCATGATTTTTAACATTGAAATTATTGAGGACTTGTGAGATGATCGGAATTGGTATTTTCGTTGATTTTCGTCGATCGACGAAATGTTAGAGGCTGGGCTTGTTGTCAGAGGTAGCTGGAAAGACGGTGGTCAGAGGAAAAATGGACTGGTGATTTTAAGATGGCCGTGGTGGTCAGGGAATGTCGGAGTAGGGTTTAGTCGACAGATTGGGTTGACAACGTATTCGAGGAGGTTGCGTCGCCGTGGGGAGACCGGACTTGATCGCATAGGGTAGGATCGAAGCATGGTGAAGTGACGCTGTTCTGGACGAAGCTGCGGGGGTTCCGGTGGTGGCGATCATCAGAGGCGAGGGGATTGGTGGATCGAGCTTCTGTAGTTTTTCGAGCAATAGGTCGAACTTCAGTTTGAATTGGCATTTTTGTTTCTGGGTTGAGGTAGTAGTTGTCGAGGTCGTTTGGGGTTGGTCGACGATCAGTTGGATGGTCGGAGGCGTTCAGATTAAGTGTGCACGTGTACGTGTACATGTTTGGGTGTACAGGAGTTCGAGAGTTGGGGAAGAAGGAAGAAACTCGGGAAGCTCTCGTGAATATCGCGTGGAAGACTCGGAGTAGGTGAAGTCGCGAGTGACTCGGGGCAAACTCGTGTGGTTTTGGGTTTTACTCGGGAAATTTAAGTGAGTTACTCGGGTTGTTTATTTAAGTAACCAGGTTTTGAAATTTTAAAGCAACTCATATCTGGGTTTTAAAATTTAAGGTATGAACAAGTTTTTAAGTATTAAAAACAAGTTTTAGATAAATAATTGTTTAATTGGATTAAACATGTTTGAAATGTTTTTGTTTCAAAGATTTCAAGTATATTAAAAATTAAATGTTGAATTACTTTGATTAAAATAAATTATATTTCAAAAGTGATTTCTAAATTTGGTTTTAATAAAGTAAATAATTTGAGTTTAATTAAGGATAAATAAATAAATTTAATTAAAAGTTAATTGCTATTTGTAATTAAAATATATTTACTTAATAAAGTAATTGATTAATGAATGTAATTAATAAATAAATGAATTAGAGATTGAGGAATTAATAAATTGATTAATAAATTAAGGTAATTAATTTTAGATTAATTAATTAGCTTAATTAATTTAAGATAATCAATTTATAATTAAGTGAGTAAATTTCTTAATGAAGTAATTAATGGATAATTACTTAAAGTAATTAGGAGGAGTAAATTACTCTGGGGATAAATTAGCTGAGGTGATTAATGGGTAATCACTTAATGTTATCAATTAAAGAATTAATTAATAACGAGATTAATTACTTGTTTAAGGTAATTAGTTAAGAGAGATCAATTAATGAAGTAATTAGAAGATAATTACTTATATAAGTAATTAAGAGTTAATTACTTAAGTAAATTAATTAATGTGATTAATTAAATGTGTTTAATTTAAGATTAATTACTAAGTGTAATTAATTTAAAAGTAATTAATTAATAAAGTAATTAATTAAGGATTATTTGTTAATGAAATTGATTAATAATTACTTAATGAAGTAATTAAAGAATAATTAATTAGATTAATTAATCAAGGTTAATATAAATAATTAAGAAGTAATTAATTAAGATAAGTAATTACAAATTCTTAATTACTGATTATGATTAATTAAGACTAATTAATGAATGAAGTGGTTGATTAAAATTAATTATTTAATTAATTAAAAGGTTAATTAATTAATAAGAATTATTTAATGAATTAATCAAGGTTGATTAATAAAAGTAATTAATTTAAGTATGATTAATTAATTGTAATTAATTGAGGATTAATATAATTAATTATAGTTAATTAATTAATGAAGGTTCATTAATTATTGTAATTAATGATAGTAATTAAAGGTTAATTACTGTATTTGGTTAAGTATAATTAATTTGTGAAATTAATTAAGGTTAATTACTTAAATGTAATTAAAGTATAATTAATCAAGGTGATTAATTAAGGTGGATAATTAAAGATAGAGATAGTTAATTTAATTCATTTTAAATTAATTATGTTGTGATTAAGTAAATCATTGCTTATATAAATGGATGACATTGATTGTCTTGAATGGATGTAATCTCAGAAATGAGATAAGATGTTGTGTGATATGAATGCTTGGTTGCATTATGATGATAATATAGATTAACTATTGTGATGTTGATATGGATTACCTATTTGGTTATGAATCATCTGTTTAATTGATAATGTGATTATCAGTTGTGAATTATGAATTATCTATCTGTATGAATATAGATAAGTTAAATTGTTTAAACCTTTAAACAACTTGGCCTTAAAAGATACGTTTTGGATTTCGATGAGACCGGGATCGGGTTTCCGTATACCGGAATTCCAGGTCTGGAGATCCGAATACCACATCGATCCAAATTAACGATAGGTCGTGAATCTCAAGTGAAGATGAAGATTCAGAGTGCAAGGGTTATTGTCGTTAACTCTGAGGGTGATTCCAAAACGAGTGTAACGAGATAATGCCTTCGGTTTCGTTCGAACCCGGAACGAACTTATATGGATTGAATGCTTTCAGCACATCGTCAGGCGGACGATGAGCATTCTAAGTGATATGTTCTGATTAAAGGTAATCGTAACCTCAAGCCTCATCAACCGGGAATGGCTAAAACAGGGGAGGTGCAGCAAGGCTTCGTGGGTAGCACCCACTGAGAGCAAGATAGATCCCTGTCTAGAGGTCCCTTTTCTTTTCATTCGGCTTAGTGTGTGGTTGGTCGCGCCAACTACGGGATTGTCTTGTTCGGAATTATCCAGTAAGGGATGGTTCCGGCTTTGTGTTGCAGGGGAGCGGGCGTACTCCTCGGTACGGTGATCTAGGCCACGTACTGTGACGGGCGGTACCCCAGTAGCCCTGCCATTGTATGGAATCCAAACTCCAATAAGTGCCGTACGTATTAGTTGTGCCCAACTATGTTGGAATGTGAGATGTAAGCATTTCAACTATTTCTGTATTTTACTTGAAAACCCTAGACCCTATTATAATATAATCAGATTTCCTATCAAACGTTTTAGTTAGCGTAAGGTAAAAACTTACCCATGTTTATTTGTGGGGAGTCTTACGTGATACTTTTGTTTTCAAAAGTTTTCAAAGTTAAGCAATCTAACCGTTTACTCACACCAGACCCATGTCTGACCCAAGTGTTTATTTCTGTTTTATAAACTCTTGGGTACTCAAATTTTTTACGAGTAGCCAAGGGATTCAGGTTTAGCTTTGACGAATATTCTGGAGGAGCAATGGAGCAGGAGGCTTCGGTGTTCGTAGATATAGTAGTTCCGCTGTGTTTGTATCTCTGTAGTGTATTGAATTGTAATGTCTAGACAGATGTTTATAACTGTCTAGTATGTGTTGTATAGTTGTATAAACTCTGATATGTGTTGTATACTATGTAATAGTTTGTGTTATTAATATAATTTATTCGTTCCGCTGTGAGATCGTTGTTGTTGTTTCTTTCTTTCTTCTCTTCTTTTCTATTTTCTACCCCTTTCTTTCTTCATAATGATGCGACTTTCTGTGGAGAGAAAGTCGGGTCGTTACAGACACTGTGAGTTTGTAATCTGTTAACTAATGAGACTGAATAAAAGCATTAAATAACGTTTGTAATCTTCAATTTAGAAGAGTAAATTAAACTCATGGTATCAAAAGAAACATATTACACTTAGGTTGACCACAAAGCACAATAAGTTGACGAATAGACATTTTGCTTTCAGAAGCAAAACGATAATATATCAAATACTGAAATTTAAGATTGAATAATTATGTCATGTTTGTCAAATGTAAGCTAGTATAGTACTGTCTATAACAAAACAAAACCAATGTATATACATTCACAGAAAAGGTAAGTTTTTACATCTTCCTTTGCATCTTGATCAAAACAAAAATTTCCATTTATAGAATATCTCATATATATATATATTGTTTATAATTATATCTCATATAATTGTACCAATGTAGAGAATCTCCCAATTTGACGGAACAACAAATATTATAACAGATATAGTTACTAACGTGCAATTACGCTTTCATACTACTTGTGATAATTGGTCACCACATTATCACCTAAAACAATTATGGGTTACTAAATTAAATTTAGGAAATATAAATCTAATACTTGGATTAGATTTCCTCCTAAGTGAAAATGGAAGTTTCTCCTTTAATAAGGATTATTTACAAATAGCCAAAAAGACAACCCTAACACCACTCATATCAGAGTTTCTACCTGAGAAGCGTGGTGGGGAAACCCAAAAACAAAAACCAGAATGTACTTGTGACATTCCAGGCCAATGTCAAGAAACTAATGAAATGACAGCAGAACAACTGAATTGCTATGAAAATATACAGGATATAGAAACAGACTTAATCCAACAAAATAAAATAAGTAATATTCTTTTAACAACTGATGACATAAACCAAATTATAAGTAGACTCGAAAAAATAGAAATAATATGAGAAAACCCACTGAAATACTGGGAAAAAGATTCCATTTATTGTAAACTAGACATAATCAACCCAGATATTACCATAAAAACCAGATCACCCAAATATGACAACTGGATGATAGAAGAATTTAAAATGCACATAAACATCCTAAACAAATTAGGTATCATAAGAAAATCAGACTCTAGACACAGGACCTCGGCTTTTATAGTCTAAAAAGAATCCAAAAGAAAAAGAGGACAAAGCAGAATGGTCATGGATTATACCAGACTTAATGATAATACAAATGAAGATGGATATTGTATTCCTGACAAAGATGTATTAATCAATAAAATACAAAATAATTATTGGTACTCCAAGTTTGATTTAAAATCTGGTTTCTGGCAAGTTAAAATGCATCCAAGTTCTGTACCATGGACGGCTTTCACTTGTTCAGAAGGACATTATGAATGGCTTGTAATGCCATTTGGATAAAAAATGCCCCACAAATATTTCAAAGAAAAATGGATGATATATTTAAGTATTGCAGTAAATTCACATGTGTATATATAGATGACATACTAGTTTTCTCAAAAACAAAAAAAGAACATTTATCGCACCTTTACACAATATTCAAACTCTTTGAGGCCCATGGCCTAATAATTTCTAAAAAGAAAATAGAATTATTTAAAAATTCCATAGACTTCCTAGGAGTAAAAATAGGAAAAGGACAAATAGAACTCCAACCACATATATCCAGAAAAATATTGGAATTTCCAGATAAAATAGAAAACTTAAAACAATTACAATCATTTCTAGGGCTAATAAACTATGCAAGATCTTTTATACAAAACTTATCTAAGTATACTGGACCCTTATATAATAAAGCAAGTCCCAAAGGAAAAAGAGAATTCAATAGCGAAGACATAAAACAAATCCAAAAAATTAAAGATTTAGCAAAAAATCTAAAACCACTAACGTTGCCATTAGCTACAGATTATCTAATTATAGAAACTGATGGTTCCTCCTTAGGATGGGGAGGAATATTATTAAGCAAAAAACATAAAACTGACCCTAAATCCACTGAAAAAATATGCAGATATACTTTAGGAACATATAAAGAAAAAGGCTACATGACTTCTTTAGATTATGAAATTTTGGCTATAATATATGTCTTAGAATCATTTAGACTTTTTATAATATCACAAAAAGAAATAACAATAAGAACAGACTGTGAATCTATAGTAAAATACGCAAACAACAAAAAAGAGAAAAGCATAATAAATAATAGGTGGTTAAAATTTAAAAATGCAATTTTAAATTGTGGCACCAAAATCATATGGGAACACATTAAAGGCAACTCAAACATATTACCAGATAAATTATCAAGACTATTTATTGACTTCATAAAAGATTGTGACTTTGTCAACAGAGAAGAAGATACAGATATGTCTCTTACAAATCAGTCAACAAATAGCAGGAAATTCCTGAAGACATATGCACAAAACAAATTTGTTACAAATACTCAGCTTACAGATGAACAACAAATGGTGTTAGACAACATATGGAACTTATCTACAGCACCACAAGATAACAAACAAAAACTTAGTATTTTATACACTCTTGTTGAGATTTTTACAAATTCTGAGAATACAAAGAAATTCACGCACTATTGTCTGTTCAACGGACCAAGTGCTGGTATATATATCTCTTGGGAAGAGATGGTTCCTAAACTCAAGGAACTTGATCAAAGTCCCAAATATGGGAGGCCATATTACAAAGGCTTCTACACATATGAATCTTCACAAATCGCCATAGAAAAAATTCTTGGCAAAGACTACAAAGTCTCAGACAGCATAAAACAAATTCAGGCTATATCCTCAGGAATGAAGATAAAAGAGGAGCCAACAAATATAACAGAAATAAGTCTAAGACCCAAAGCATCTTTTGCGGCAATTACAAAGGAGGCCCAAAAAGGGAAAATGGTCTAACTAGGCCACATCCCCCAAATTGCTTCCACACAAACAAACAAACCAGTAATATCCTTTCCGAAAACTTTCAACAAAGAAATCCAATTTCTTCAAACCACAAAGGAACAAAATGCTGCTACATACAAGGAGATTTATTCTCTATTAACAAAAATCTCTTCACAAAGAATCCCTGGATTCAAAATAACATGGGAAATATTAAAAAATCCAAATATTCCTTGTACAAAACAATTTACAGACTGCCAAGATTTTTCTACAGATTGCAGATGCACTATAATCGCATCTATGCCACTTATAAGCTTGAAGCTTTCCCAATACAAATATTTGGTACATAACAAATTTACTTTGGATCCAACAACATTGCTAAACTATGGCTTTATAAAAGAGATATACATAGGAGGATGGAATCACACAGAACTCTTGGAACCTCTTGGTTCTACTACAGAATATTTCACAGAAGTTCTGGATACGGATCTATACCTTGATATTACTACCGTTCCTCCACACTTTGGCAATGACATAATGGATCCTGCCAGACATATTATCAAAGTAAAAGCTCAAAATTTTGATATTGACTTTCTAGAATGGGAAGAACCTATAGAATTCCTAGACAAGTCTACCCCCAAGATGAATGAACAACAACATTATGAAAAATACAGAGCCTACATAATTGGCAAAAATTTAAATTAGGATAGAACTGATAATAAAAGTTTTATTTTATATGCTGAGTCCCCAATAACAAAAATTTACATATCCACAAGTATAGAAGAATTTGGCCCAGGATATAGACCTTTCGACATATTCCATCCTAGACCAAATGCAATAAACATCTATAGAAAGCTACAACAAAAACAACAAGAAGATAGAGAAGAATCAAGCAGCAGTAGGACAAAAGATGAAGATGATCTAATGACATGACATAATACCAAATGCACAGAATTCTCTGTTTAAAGGTACAAAGGTGGAAAGAAGAAGTGACATAAAGAAGAATGATGTGATACAAAGGACCGTCGGTGGAAGAATATTGGGAAAATCTTTTCCCACCTAACATAAAATATTGTAAATTATTGTAATGCCTTGTAAAGCTGCCGGTTTCTACTGACAGCTGTATGTTTAACTATCAATTGTAATGCCTATATATATGGCAGTAGTTTGTGTAAGAAGGATATAGAGTCCTCTGCTGTAAGTTTGTAAGCAATAAAATCTCCATGTTTTCATTTTATTTCCTAATGGCGAACTCCATAACTATGAACTAATTTCTGAAGACTTGGATCTTGGACGAACAGTGAAGCGACTAAGGTATGGTTACTATTTATTATTTTCTAGAATGATTATGGATGATGATGAGGTGTTTGAATTATAATTTTTCTTATTGTAACTAAATCCAACAGACGTAAGCTCGTTTGAAAGAGCAAAGTACCCGTTTTAGCCGTTAACCATGAGGGCGTTAGGGGAAGTAACTCTTAGAGCAACAAGGTGAGGATTCGTTGCAAAAAGAAAAACAAAATATAAACATCTAAGACTGTGTCAGTAATAGGTTGAGAAGATAATAAATAGGAGTCATCATATAGTCTGCTTTCACTAAGTACTCTAAGATTCATGTCTGCCTTTCTCATATCAATTTTCATAAAATCCAGCAAAATTACAAATCTTTTAATGGAATTCCTACAAAACCACTTAGAAGAAGAATTTCTTACAAAAATACTTTTTGTTCTAAAAAATATAGATTTAAATCAAAAGGACCAGTACACGATTGCAAACATATTTAAAGACAAATATGCAACTGAATTCATAGACATAAGAGATTCAAACATAAATTGGTTTAATACATTAAAAGAAATAGATATATCATTATCTTATTCGTACAAAAAATAAAAATGTTACTTTAAGCCAAAGATTTCTTAAACAATTCCATAAAGAATGGATGAACATGTTAGTAGAACATGAAGAAAGAAACAGATCTACAGAATATGATTTTGATATGGATCTTTACCATGACTGGTAAAAATCTGCATTTGGGATAGAGAGACTACATGAGTGTAAATAGAAAATTAGAAGACTCTGAAAACAGATATAAAAAGGTGATTAGGTTCCTAATTCCTTATTTAGACTTCCACTTAGTGAACCCTTGGGTTTTAAACCTCCAAGTTGCCACTAAGGTAGACAAATAAAAAAAAAGAGTAAAAATAAATTATAATCTTACAATTTATAATTATATCTCTCCCCCTTTTTTTATTGGTATCAGAGCAAAATAAATGATCAATATATATGAATAAACTAAAACCATTTGAGATAACAGATTTTAAAAAATTTGAATACTTAAACTTAGAAATAATGAATTCTTCAAAAAGAATAATCTCTACAGATAAACAAAAACATATATGCTATATAAACAATAATTATAAACATATGTTACATTCAGAATCTTACCACTTAAATTCAATAACAGATTTAATCATTGAATTAGGAGATTCTCTATATTGGTACAATGAAAAGTTTTATAGATTAGTAGAACTTATTTCAGAAAGCATGGCATCAAGAAATAAAAAGCTTCAACAGATACAAGATAATCAAAATTATCTAAAAACAGGACTACAAAGAATAGATAAGTTTGATAATACCATACAAAAACTAACTAAGAAATTTAAAGCTATACAACTTAATAATTTCCCAAATAAACAGGACATAATCTCTCTAAAACAGATGATTGAGGAAAACAAGCCTAAAGACATAGAAGTACAGTCTAAAGACTTAATACTTCAAGTTAAAAACCAAACTGAGGCAAACAAAAAGCATTTTGAACAACAAATACAAAGACTTGAACAAATGCTACAAGAAATAAAATATATACAATTAAATTAATAATGGGATACGATAATAAACATTATTCTTAAGCTAAAGAATATGTTAATATGCTATTAAAACAAACCGATACCTTAACAGCAGGATATAATAAAGACAACTTTACAAGTAAAGCAGATAATGTAATATGCCTAATGGCTAACACCATAATAGCAATGCTAACACAAATACATGATTGATTAGACTTAATGGACAAACAAATAGTAAACCTAGATAGAAAATTAAATAATTTAGATAAAACTACACAAGAAAAAGATTATGATATTAGTCAACTAATAGAAAGAATATCGAACTTAAATTTAGGTCCAATAGACTGAGACAATGGCAGAAAAACTAAAATAAGTTTTTTTAACATTCAAAAAATTAGACAATATATAATGCATATGAGGTCTTTTACGGGAACATCCAGGACCCTAATGGACAAACCTACAGAAAGTAACAACTTAGCCACAAATACTTGGATGGATAATATTCTAAGGAGATCTGTAAGTTCACAGTCCCAATTAGAAGAAATAATATGTAACGACCCGTAAATTTCAACTGTTTTAATAATGTAATTAGTTGAGATTTTGTGAAATTTTAAACGATAAAATTTTGAAATAAAAATTTAATATTTGAAATACGTCTAGTTAAACATAGCAACTGGTAAATTTTCGTCCGAAAATATGGAAGTTTATTTCGCGCGTAAATTTACTTCAATTTAATCAGTTAAAAAGCGATGAAAATAAAATGTTTCCGAAATCTAAATATTTTTACATAGAAAAATTCTAAACCATCTTCTGAGCAAGATGTCAGTTTGTCGTTTTTCCAAATTCGGACATCTTTGGCTCCGTCGATCTTATTTTTCAGTGTTTTTCTCGCATTTTCCGCTAATAGGAAATTCGAATTTTTATAATTCAATCATACCACTGATATATGTATACCGTTTTGATCGTCTCATCGTGCTGAGCACTGCACTATATTTATTTCTGTATTTTTAGGTCCGGTGCGCAACGGAAATAATATTGTAACAAACTGTGACCGGTAGCTTTCTGCCTTTCCAAACTTGGACGTACAGCCTAAGCAACCTAATAAAATTTCTTTAAATTGCGTTACCTAATATTGATAGCTGTCGCTCACTATCCTGTGGCTTTTCAAAATATTTTACTCGATTCATTTCTTCACCTCGGATACGTACCGTTTTTTTTTGAAAAGAAACTTTATGTTTGAAGTTATATGAAATAGCCTGTCACCTTCTTTTCCCAGTAAACCTTTTATTATTACCAACCCCTCTCCTTCCCTCATTTTGTTGTTTGCCATGACAAACCTTTCCCTCCTTCTTCGATTCAACCAGGCTCCACCCCGAAACCTCGCCACTCCTTCTTCCTCCACTCAGCAACCTACATCCCCTCCTCCCCGCGCCACCAACCTCCGCCTCCAGAGAAGCCAAGCCCAGCCGCAACCCCACCTTGCTCCCTTCCAAACCGCCCACGTGCAGCTTTGCCTCCCTGCAAACCCCTCCATGCTCGCCCTACCCACGTCCCATCACCGACGTGATCCCCGACGCCGCGTCTCTACCATCAACGCCAGCCACTTCCCTGCATCTTTCCACCCGCGAACAATGCTACGACCATCGCTCCTCATGGCATCCGCATCCCCTTAATCCAGCCTCCTCGTGTAAACTCAAGCCGAGCCACCCCTGCTGCCTTCCTAGCCACTGCCTTGTCGCGGTGAGGGTTGTTATCTCCTTTGGTTATTTATATTAGGTACGTATATATCAAACTTAGATATATATTTTAGTTTTTGTTTCATAAGTATTAGTGTTCAGAGATGAATGCAAACTTATATGGGTATTATATTAAAAAAAAGAGTTGTTATATATGTATTAGTTTAGATGCATTTGGTCGGTTGTTTACTGTGTGTGTTATACTAGTTTAGATATAAATAATTTGTTTATAAAAGTGCAAGTTATATACTTTCGTATATTTCTGGTCGAAAATGAGTATGTTTTGTAGTTGGCATAGGTAGATGCGACGTATACGGTTGTATCTAATATGTTGGTAGTATATATATGTTTGTTAAGTTATATATCGAAAGTTATGTCTGCATAAGTTTTATTATCTGCAGTTTACATATGTATTATAATTTGTTATTTTTTTTATGATATGTTAAATTTACGTAAAAAAAAGGGTTTGTTACAAAGTGTATATGTTGCGTGCATATGTGTTACAATACATATATTTTAACATAGGATTTATATAGTACATATCGGCTGAAATATTAATATAGATTTTCAAAACTATAATTTTGTACAATATATACATAAAGTTTATCGGGCTGCTTATATATATATATGTGAGTTATATGAGGGGGAAAAAGTTTTCGTCACTTATATATATATGTAAAATTTGGGTTATAGTATATTCGGTTATTGATATTTAATGGTGTATAAGTTATTATATATACAAAATGTTTGTAAAAGTGTATACAGTTTATTCTAGTGTTTGTTTTGGGTTTTGTATAAAGTAGTTTATTTCAATAAAGGTAAATGTTAGGCTTTAAATATATCATGTTCTGATTTATCCCATCGATTTCTGTTATCAGCCTTGATCGTCGAATTCGTGCCATCTAGCTTTACTTCGAGAGTCGTGCCTTGCTCTAGTCTAGCCAATGTCCAATTTGGTCGCAGCATCTTTTGATTTGTTCATATCCGGATCAGGGTGCGTATCTGTGTCATCTTCGGTATTCTCTAACTTCAAAAGGTGAGCAACTACTCACGATTAACGTTCTTTTATTTATTAATTTTGATTTCATTTGAAACAACAATTGAAATAGGCTGCTGTCAGTTATTTACACTGTTATATATGCTATTACCTGTATCAGTTCACCTGTGACATCTCACATATTTATTTGTTAATTATACGATGATAATCCTGTTTGATTGATAATTGATTGATTGTTTGTTGTTTATATTGGATGTTAAATTGAAATGTATAAGTGATAAATATTATGCAAGTAAATTTGACGTAGGATAATTGAAATTTAAATCGACATATATGTTGAATTTGATTAGTGAATATGACCCCTTTAATTGTTAAATTAATTGACATGTAAAATAGTGATAATTACACTTTGAACCATTGAACGTATATTGGATTAATTGTTGTAGTGTAAAATTGTAATTGAATGACAAGTGAAAAACTGTAATGTAATAATCTTTAATCTACATGAAATGATAGTGTAGATTCTAGAAATAATTATATTAATTCGTACAAATAACAATGCGAATTAATACGATTATTTCGGGATTATTTGAATTGATTATTGGATTGATATTGATTGTTGTTATTGCTTGTTTATTTACTTTGACACCATCCCAGTTATCACACTGCAAGTTCCCTTTGTTATGCTTTGATCTTGAATTGAATTGGAATCGGGTTGAAATGATAAATACCCAAATTGAACTTTGACCTAGGATAGGAAATTAAATAAAACCCGATTGGTCAATAATTTGATATAAAAATAAAACGAAGATTTTATTTGAATAAATAATATGGTTTTGAAATGAAGTTGGAATTTGAATTTTTATGAAAGGAAACTGTTAATATTTAATCATATGAAACAAAATATTAACAATGTAATTGATGAAAGAATGTTGTTTAATTTGAGAAATGATTGAATTAAGTTTGAAATTATAATTAAGTTTGAAATTATTAAACTTTGAAATTATTTAATAATTAAGTTTTGAATTATTCAATAATTAAATAAGGTTGAATTATTTAATGATTAAATTGAATTGAATTCTTTAATAAGTAAAAATTGAACTTTTGAATAAGTAAATTTTTACTTCGTAAATAATTGAAATTGAGTTTCTTTATTAATTAAGTTTTGGAAAATTATTTAAGTAAGTAAATAAGTGAAATTGAATTTCTTTAACAAGAAATAAAATGTGATTTATTGAAATAAATGTAAGACTTGAAAATTAAAGGATTTGATTTGATGAATTTAATTTAATTCAAATTGTAAGTTTGAAATAAGGAAGTTGAATTTAAATAATGGATTTAATGAATTGGAAATTAAACAGAAATTGTTTTAAATGAAAATAACTTAACGAATATTGAATGAAATCGATAAATGAGTTTAAATTGATTTGAATGTTAAATAAAATTTATTTAAAAGATTTCGGAATGAAACTTATACGAACTTGAATCAATATTTGAATTGTTTTAAATTGAAATTGAAATTGAATTATAAGAATTTGAAATTATGATTTGGAAGTTTTGAAACGTAAATTATGGAAATTGGTTTAGAAAGACAAACAAAATGTTGATTTACGAATTCTAATTGAATTGAAATTGATTTGGTTTTGAAATTTAGTAAACGACCACTCGGTGTAATAATTACGGAAGTTATTAAAGAGACCGGAATTCGGTTATGGATATACTCTCTATCTAAACCAAAAACCACTTTAATAACTATACGCGGAGTGATGATCCAGAATGAAGTGGTTGGAATGATGTACGTGATGACTGAAGAAAGAGAACGATGATGGATAGCCTTGACACTTGTGTCAAATTGGAAATGACTAAAATAGGAGCTGTGCCGGGCCAATGGAGGATTAGCTACCTCAAGTGGACACACTTCTTCGAACTACTTATTACTTGTTGTCGATTGGTGCACCCTTGATTTTGGGAGTGTTGTTTCACGGTGTTGCGGGCGCTGCGGCGTTGCGTTCTCACCAGTCCGGATCAGGCGAACGGTAGTATCACTACCTTGGGTATTGCCTCATGTGCCTTGTCATACTTGTATTCCCTATTCGCGACCACTACGAATCTATTTTGTACCTTTAGTATATGGATTGCCCTCTGGTGACTTCCGGTTTTGGGGAAACTACGGTCTTGTATATGCTTTTGGGAATAAAAATGTGTTAAGGGTGGAATGGGCCATGACTTAACGCTATTTTGATACCTTATATTACTGATAGACATTATCTACTTAGCGTACATTACTACCTAGTAGACAGTTTAACGGATCCTTAAAGGATGGTCATTCCAAACATCCTTTGAGTTACTTGTATTTCAATTGCTATTTCACTTGAGTTGGATTTATTAATATGAGAATGTTAATCCTGACTCGAGTGTCTTATGTTTTTGCTTTACGCTCGGGTCAGACTGAGTGTACCAGTATTCGAGACTCACCTTTGAAGTTGGAGCTTTGCTTGAAGATCCATCCATCTATTCTGCTTTCAGTATTCGATGATTCCAGTGATGTATTTTGATTTGTATCTGATGTATCGTATTACTCTTCTGTTGTAAACTCTGATGTATCTTATATATTCATATAGTAGCTTCATGAACTACTATCTCTTTTATTTCCGCTGCATTTATTACTCTGTGTCTGTGATCTGTGATTATTTATTTACTGTATATGTTTAGTTTTGCCAAAATTTAAATTAACAACACGGTATTTTGAGCAATTCAACTCCGGCATGAGTGTCTACCTATACACTTATAATGGATGCGAATGGTCTAAAATATCGGGTCGTTACATAATAAATATAGAAAATGACCTAGAAGTGTTTTCAAATAACCAACTAAATACCCTAAATCCAAGAGAATTGTATAGAACAGGAGTATTTACAATAAATACAGGATTATATAGGCACCACAGAGAAGAAATTCTTTCCCTAAGTGATGGAAATCAACAAGTTATAAATCTAATGTCTAATGAAGCTATTAGACAATTAAGAATACAAAACTATAAATTAATCCATTTAGGACTTATTGTTATAGGAATAAGAGGATTAGTCAGACAAAAAATAGGAGCCAAATTACTTATAGTACTAATTGATGATAGACATCAAGACTTAGAAAAAGCTATATTTGGAACAATAGAAGTCGATATGAACAATAACATTGGTATTGTTTATATATCACCAAAATTTACAATGACATTACAAGATTTTTATAAACATATAAAGATAGTCATCCAGACTAAAGGCTTTGAAAACTTCAATGGCAAAAATATATTACTTGACATAACATTTTTGGGAAAATGTATGACGAAATATACTCCAAAAATAAAAATAAAACTTGACGAAGTAATAAAAACACTAACATCCACTGGTATAAAATTTTTGAGGCCAATGGAAATAGACTCTTCTATATTAGCAGGACATGAATGGACTATTTAAAATCCTAGTGAAAACAGAGATACACTTAAACCAAATGATGTAGTAACCTATACAAATCCTAATGGGTCAATAGCTTTAAGATTTAAAGATTATGGACCCTCTAACCAAAAAGATAGAGACACTGATGATGAATCAAACTCTGAGCTCCAAAGAAATTTGTGATGGATAAAATAATATATCCAAAAGAATTAGGAATGGTTCTCGAACCATTTGAATTATATGAATTAGAACAACATCTTAAAAAAACAACCAAATAGACAATAACACATTTATCTATATAGATGATGAAAGCAATATTAGAATTAAAACAATACCCACATTAGAAACCTTCTTAAAAAATTCTGAAGAAACATTTAAACAGGTAACAGAAGATATGAATGACGAATTAAATAGCGAATACACCTACCACATAGAACTAATGGAAGGACAAGGAGAAAGTTCTACAATAACTTATCCTAAAGAATCCCCTCATAAAATGGACTATCCCTTAGGACATCCTCCTAGGATAAATGTAAATCCCTATAATAATGAAAACAAAAATCTCAGGACTATAGGAAAAAGAATACCTACTGAGAAAACATTTTTCGGGAAGGACTCTGTAATACTCAATGTTACAGAATACCATCCTCAATTATTAGATACATATTTAGAACAATGGACTGCTGCAATAGCAAGGGATTATTCAGCCAAACATACAAATATAATAACAGGAGAAGAAATGGTTAGAATAGCAGAAAACTATTTAGGAGACATAGCCAAAGGAATGTGGGAAGCTTACAAAAGCAATTTTCCAGATGAAGTAGCCTCTTTAGTAGCGCAAGGAGGGAACATATACAACTTTGCTTATCTAATACATAGGATAATAACAGGAAGAGAAGTAAATACTGGACTTACCCTTAGACCAAGAGGCAATGAGAGACCTAGGACAAATACAACTATTAGATTGGAAACATATAATAAAATTCTTAAATGAATTTTTGTATTATGCCACAACTTCTGGCAACTATTATTCCAAAGAAATAGGAGACAGATTATTTTCTAAACTACCTGGTGATCTAGGAAAAGAAATACATAAATCTTGGAATGAAACATATACTAATATCCCTAAAACTTATGATAATATAGGAATTAGAATAACCCATATTATTTCTGAATTAAAAAAGAAGTGTACATATATACAAATTCAAAGAGAATTGAAACAAAAGAATTATGGATTTTGCTCACAGATATATACTCCTCAGCAATATGGATCAAAAGACCCTATTATCAGAAAATATAAACCCAAGAAACACTATACTAAGAAATATTATCTCAGAAGATCAAATGCTAGAAAACCATACTTAAACAAAGAAAAACATGTTAGAAAATATAATCCAAAGAAAACCTATACAAATACTATTACATGTTTTGCATGTAATGAAAAAGGACATTTGTCCTCAACATGTCTTAAAAAACACAACTTATATACAAGGGAATCTAACCTAGTTGACTCAGTTAAAGAAGATTTACTTGAAGTAGCCTCAAATGTATCTGAAACTTCTACGATATACTCCATTGTATCATTAGAAGGATTAGAAGAACAAGAAAACACTTCTAATTCAAACTACTCTTTAATAGAAGAGCTGACAAATGAACAAGCAAAATTGATAGATTTCCCGATTGAACAGTTTCTGAATTTAATGAATCATGAAGAATGTATACATGATTTCAAATACAAAATGGGAATTGACACTACAAAATGTTACTTTTGCCCCTGGTACCCAGCCTTTGACAAAAGATTCAAATGTATAAAGTGTACTACGGAAATATGTTATAAGTGTGCTAAAACATATTTTAACTTAGAAACTCCTAACCAAAATAAGTTACAATATATTGATAAAAACAAAATCAATGAAGATAGAATAAAAACATTAGAAGATAGAATGAACAACTTCGAAATAGAAATAGACGAAGTACGAAACATATTAGAAATAAACAAATATGATAAAGGCAAAGGTGTCATAGTAAACTTACAAGAAAACAATCTCACCAATACGGATGATATAATACAAATCCCCTTAATATGTAATCCTGAATGTTTAAGAAAACTTCGAATATTAACCCTAATAAACATCAAAGGATTAGAAGTCAAATTATTAGCATTCATAGATACAGGAGCAACTAGCTCAACAATAAATTCTGACCTAATACCACGATACTTAACCACAAAAGCTAATAAACCCAAACAAAGCACCCAATTTGATGGAACAACAAATATTATAACAGATATAGTTACTAATGTGCAATTACGCTTTCATACTACTTGTGATAATTGGTCACCACATTATCACCTAAAACAATTATGGGTTACTAAATTAAATTTAGGAAATATAAATCTAATACTTGGATTAGATTTCCTCCTAAGTGAAAATGGAAGTTTCTCCTTTAATAAGGATTATTTACATATAGCCAAAAAGACAACCCTAACACCACTCATATCAGAGTTTCTACCTGAGAAGCGTGGTGGGGAAACCCAAAAACAAAAACCAGAATGTACTTGTGACATTCCAGGCCAATGTCAAGAAACTAATGAAATGACAGCAGAACAACTGAATTGCTATGAAAATATACAGGATATAGAAACAGACTTAATCCAACCAAATAAAATAAGTAATATTCTTTTAACAACTGATGACATAAACCAAATTATAAGTAGACTCGAAAAAATAGAAATAATAGGAGAAAACCCACTGAAATACTGGGGAAAAGATTCCATTTATTGTAAACTAGACATAATCAACCCAGATATTACCATAAAAACCAGATCACCCAAATATGACAACTGGATGATAGAAGAATTTAAAATGCACATAAACATCCTAAACAAATTAGGTATCATAAGAAAATCAGACTCTAGACACAGGACCTCGGCTTTTATAGTCTAAAAAGAATCCAAAAGAAAAAGAGGACAAAGCAGAATGGTCATGGATTATACCAGACTTAATGATAATACAAATGAAGATGGATATTGTATTCCTGACAAAGATGTATTAATCAATAAAATACAAAATAATTATTGGTACTCCAAGTTTGATTTAAAATCTGGTTTCTGGCAAGTTAAAATGCATCCAAGTTCTGTACCATGGACGGCTTTCACTTGTTCAGAAGGACATTATGAATGGCTTGTAATGCCATTTGGATAAAAAATGCCCCACAAATATTTCAAAGAAAAATGGATGATATATTTAAGCATTGCAGTAAATTCACATGTGTATATATAGATGACATACTAGTTTTCTCAAAAACAAAAAAAGAACATTTATCGCACCTTTACACAATATTCAAACTCTTTGAGGCCTATGGCCTAATAATTTCTAAAAAGAAAATAGAATTATTTAAAAATTCCATAGACTTCCTAGGAGTAAAAATAGGAAAAGGACAAATAGAACTCCAACCACATATATCCAGAAAAATATTGGAATTTCCAGATAAAATAGAAAACTTAAAACAATTACAATCATTTCTAGGGCTAATAAACTATGCAAGATCTTTTATACAAAACTTATCTAAGTATACTGGACCCTTATATAATAAAGCAAGTCCCAAAGGAAAAAGAGAATTCAATAGCGAAGACATAAAACAAATCCAAAAAATTAAAGATTTAGCAAAAAATCTAAAACCACTAACGTTGCCATTAGCTACAGATTATCTAATTATAGAAACTGATGGTTCCTCCTTAGGATGGGGAGGAATATTATTAAGCAAAAAACATAAAACTGACCCTAAATCCACTGAAAAAATATGCAGATATACTTTAGGAACATATAAAGAAAAAGGCTACATGACTTCTTTAGATTATGAAATTTTGGCTATAATATATGTCTTAGAATCATTTAGACTTTTTATAATATCACAAAAAGAAATAACAATAAGAACAGACTGTGAATCTATAGTAAAATACGCAAACAACAAAAAAGAGAAAAGCATAATAAATAATAGGTGGTTAAAATTTAAAAATGCAATTTTAAATTGTGGCACCAAAATCATATGGGAACACATTAAAGGCAACTCAAACATATTACCAGATAAATTATCAAGACTATTTATTGACTTCATAAAAGATTGTGACTTTGTCAACAGAGAAGAAGATACAGATATGTCTCTTACAAATCAGTCAACAAATAGCAGGAAATTCCTAAAGACATATGCACAAAACAAATTTGTTACAAATACTCAGCTTACAGATGAACAACAAATGGTGTTAGACAACATATGGAACTTATCTACAGCACCACAAGATAACAAACAAAAACTTAGTATTTTATACACTCTTGTTGAGATTTTTACAAATTCTGAGAATACAAAGAAATTCGCGCACTATTGTCTGTTCAACGGACCAAGTGCTGGTATATATATCTCTTGGGAAGAGATGGTTCCTAAACTCAAGGAACTTGATCAAAGTCCCAAATATGGGAGGCCATATTACAAAGGCTTCTACACATATGAATCTGCACAAATCGCCATAGAAAAAATTCTTGGCAAAGACTACAAAGTCTCAGACAGCATAAAACAAATTCAGGCTATATCCTCAGGAATGAAGATAAAAGAGGAGCCAACAAATATAACAGAAATAAGTCTAAGACCCAAAGCATCTTTTGCGGCAATTACAAAGGAGGCCCAAAAAGGGAAAATGGTCTAACTAGGCCACATCCCCCAAATTGCTTCCACACAAACAAACAAACCGGTAATATCCTTTCCGAAAACTTTCAACAAAGAAATCCAATTTCTTCAAACGACAAAGGAACAAAATGCTGCTACATACAAGGAGAGTTATTCTCTATTAACAAAAATCTCTTCACAAAGAATCCCTAGATTCAAAATAACATGGGAAATATTAAAAAATCCAAATATTCCCTGTACAAAACAATTTACAGACTGCCAAGATTTTTCTACAAATTGCAGATGCACTATAATCGCATCCATGCCGCTTATAAGCTTGAAGCTTTCCCAATACAAATATTTGGTACATAACAAATTTACTTTGGATCCAACAACATTGCTAAACTATGGCTTTATAAAAGAGATATACATAGGAGGATGGAATCACACAGAACTCTTGGAACCTCTTGGTTCTACTATAGAATATTTCACAGAAGTTCTGGATACAGATCTATACCTTGATATTACTACCGTTCCTCCACACTTTGGCAATGACATAATAGATCCTGCCAGACATATTATCAAAGTAAAAGCTCAAAATTTTGATATTGACTTTCCAGAATGGGAAGAACCTACAGAATTCCTGGACAAGTCTACCCCCAAGATGAATGAACAACAACATTATGAAAAATACAGAGCCTACATAATTGGCAAAAATTTAAATTGGGATAGAACTGATAATAAAAGTTTTATTTTATATGCTGAGTCCCCAATAACAAAAATTTACATATCCACAAGTATAGAAGAATTTGGCCCAGGATATAGACCTTTCGACATATTCCATCCTAGACCAAATGCAATAAACATCTACAGAAAGCTACAACAAAAACAACAAGAAGATAGAGAAGAATCAAGCAGCAGTAGGACAAAAGATGAAGATGATCTAATGACATGACATAATACCAAATGCACAGAATTATCTGTTTAAAGGTACAAAGGTGGAAAGAAGAAGTGACATAAAGAAGAATGATGTGATACAAAGGACCGTCGGTGGAAGAATATTGGGAAAATCTTTTCCCACCTAACATAAAATATTGTAAATTATTGTAATGCCTTGTAAAGCTGCCGGTTTCTACTGATAGTTGTATGTTTAATTATCAATTGTAATGCCTATATATATGGTAGTAGTTTGTGTAAGAAGGATATAGAATCCTCTGCTGTAAGTTTGTATTAAGTTTGTAAGCAATAAAATCTCCATGTTTTCATTTTATTTCCTAATGGTGAACTCCATAACTATGAACTAATTTCTGAAGACTTGGATCTTGGACGAACAGTGAAGCGACTAAGGTATGGTTACTATTTATTATTTTCTTGATTATGGATGATGATGAGGTGTTTGAATTATAATTTTTCTTATTGTAACTAAATCCAACAGACGTAAGCTCGTTTGAAAGAGCAAAGTACCCGTTTTAGCCGTTAACCATGAGGGAATTAGGGGAAGTAACTCTTAGAGCAACAAGGTGAGGATTCGTTGCAAAAAGAAAAACAAAATATAAACATCTAAGACTGTGTCAGTAATAGGTTGAGAAGATAATAAATAGGAGTCATCATATAGTCTGCTTTCACTAAGTACTCTAAGATTCATGTCTGCCTTTCTCATATCAATTTTCATTAAATCCAGCAAAATTACAAATCTTTTAATGGAATTCCTACAAAACCACTTAGAAGAAGAATTTCTTACAAAAATACTTTTTGTTCTAAAAAATATAGATTTAAATCAAAAGGACCAGTACACGATTGCAAACATATTTAAAGACAAATATGCAACTGAATTCATAGACATAAGAGATTCAAACATAAATTGGTTTAATACATTAAAAGAAATAGATATATATCATTATCTTATTCGTACAAAAAATAAAAATGTTATTTTAAGCCAAGGATTTCTTATTACACAATAATCAGGCCAGTAAGCTCCATAATCTCAACGTCTGCTCCATGGACAACTTTTCCTTTATCAAAATCATTGTAAACACTATCTACTACTATCTCTCGATATACTTGATGAACTATCTAATGATGCACTGATATGTCGATCGAAATCTCCATCCTGAACAAAAAAAGGATGTTGAGAATTGATTAGGAAGTAAACTTCTTATAATCCAAGGAAATTTAAGACATTATACTTCATAGTGAAATTTTGTTCATTGGTTTTGTGGCTTTTTTGAATTTACAATTATAGCAACAACATAAAATTAACCCTACTCTATGATATCTAGTGAAGTTTTTAGCAATAATTTCTAAAACATACACTAGAAATGATATTCAATCGCTGCCATCTATTTTTGTACATTTATTTGGGCCCGAAGGTATTAATGCATTCAGTCCAGCAAACCATAACTCAACTTCAGCTTGGTCTATACAAATCTGTATAAGAATAATAGTTAAATGGAAATCATATTGTAGCATATAATAACAAGCTAGAAAGTAATATTGTTTTACTTACTCCGTCAATGGAGCGTTCACCATTATTGTAGATTAGAGAAAATGATAAGTAATCTTTTTCAGGTTGTAGAAATCTCTTGAAAACAGCCTGCATTGTGTTATGATAAGTAGTATAACCAATTTTATATTTCCCCTTATCAATAATTTTATTTGTAAATCCTCACTAGCTAATCATGCTCTTATACAATTTTTTTTCTTTTCAAAAATTACCAATTCATTTGATACATTCACAATGGGACTGGTTCACCTATTCTACGAGATTCCAGAGAAGAGGTGCACCACAAAAACCAATGCACTCATACTTATTAAAGTAAATCAAAGTCATTATTTAGTAAACGGTTGTGACTACAAAGTAGATGGAGGTATGACATTGATTGGTGCACCCCCTCTTTGCAGTTTTGCGGAGCAGGACAACTATTCCCGCTCATAATAACACATACAACTATAGTTAATGGATGGCAGTTACTAACCTGGTTCTTAACTGATTTAATAAATGATGCTACACTATTGCATTTAGCAGATTCAGCTGCTGTTTTCTTTTTAGATTTTTCTACTGCTATCTCTTGAGCTTCACATTTCTGTTTTAGACTTTTAACCTACAACAAAAGGTAAGCTGCGATTATGTTCGCCCTTAGTTTAACTCCATCGAAGAATTATAACACTGTGTAGTATGTACTTACTTGAGCTTGCAACTTCGCAACCTCTTTATCTAAGAATTCAAAGAACAAATTAATTTAAAAATTAAGGTAGTGCTTGGTTTAAAAACAAATCTTGTGTTTTCGGTTTTCAATATATATTTCAAATATGAGAAGTATGGAAGGACGACGGAAGGGATGAAAGAAATACAGATGAGAGGACGAAGGAGATAGAGGAACGATGGATGAATGGATTGTTTCATGTGCTTGTGTTATTTTCCAAAACATGGAAAATAAAAAAAAGTTGTTTTCTATTTTGTACGTTATAACTTCGTTTTCTAAATTAGTTGTTATCGGCAATGTACATGCGTCGTGTGCATTTTTTATGGACGAAACCCTAAACTAAAATCAGCAAACTAAACACTGCCTAAAATTCTCCAAAATCAATTTATATAGATACATTTTCCATAGCAAATAAAGTACAAACCAATTCAAAATTCAAAATTTCAACATAACTATCATGCAATCATAAATTAATTTAAAAATAATAAACAAATAAAAAATAATCCATAGATAAAATTCCATAGCGATTCCATAACCTCAAAATTTTCCGTGTCCACATTGATAATATCTTACTATCATCTGTGTGTGCTCTAAAAGATTAGACAACAAGTTCTACTATATATATGAAAGTAGAATTCCCACGCAACAAGTTTTACTGTAATTATTTTCTATCAAATATAATATGTTACATTAGATTCCCTTGAAGCAAAAAATAGATCAATCCCTGTCCCCTTTAAACAACATCCAAATATTCTATAACCCTATTGAATTAACCTTTACTTTGGCTCTTTAATCACCAAAAACTAAATCCTAGCAAATAATATAAAATAAAAACAAAGACGTAACCTAAATCACTCTAGAATAGTGATCCAAACTCTAATTTCAAAACAATAAACAATTAGTTCCAAAAAAATGATCTTTTTTAGCTTTTTACTATACATCGATGGTTACTTTGTAAATAAGTAGCTCGAAAATTGAGTAGCCGATTAACTCGTAAACAATCATGATCAAAATAGAAATCAACCAAATGCGTAATCACACAAGTGATCTGGACAGTTGAGATCGATTTAAAATGCAACGACAGAAGAAGCAACGGATTTAAAGAAAATACCTAAAATAGTAGAGAATGAGACCACGGTTTGGCCACTGAAATATGGACAATTGCGATTGATGGTCGAAGATAAGAAAGCAAGGGCGATCTACTATAAGTTGCAAAAATAGGGTTTGGCTTACTTAGATCTGGCGTGAAATTAGTGTCGCGATGAATGAAATCAATGGCGATAATTAGTGCTGTAATGAAATTGGAAGTCGGGTATGTAGGGATGCGGTGATTGTAAAGTTAGAAGAAGTTTGCGAAACGGGAGGAGAAGAATACGGAAGAGAACATGGAAGAAACAACATAAATGAACGTGGCATGCAATTTTGGCTTCAGATGAAAAACGAAATTGATTTTCTCTGGCAGTAGGCAAACCTCGCTAAATGTCGGTTTGATTAAAGAAAAATATTAGAGATGGTAATTGTAGGAAAATCCCTGGTTGAAAATCTCTTATGTAATGCACGTATTTACTCCGTATTTTTTACGTTCTTTTATGGTTAACGTATAATTATTGACTAAAATAAGTGTTTTGGATAACGTTCTAGTAGTGATTATGTATAACGTTAATTATTGAATGATTTGTTTCATTTATTCTTTAATGGATGTAGATTTTCAAATTTTCTTAAGGAAAATGCGATCACCAGTTTCCTAGAGTATAGCTGTTTTTGCTATCTTATGGATTGAAATCATTTGAGTCTCAAATACTAATCATTATTTGTAAAGTGATTAACGTGGGTTCCTTTGATTCCCATCAATGAAAGAGCAAATAGAGCTCTACTCTTCCTAAAAGAGAATAATCATTGAGTATAGCTATATTTTCCTAGAGTATAATCTAAAATGTTGAATTTCGTTAAGAAAAATGCTATCATCGTTTTCCTATAGTATAGCTATATTTGATCTTTTATTGATGGAAATCAAAGGGTCTTACATACTAATCATTGGTTGTAAAATGATTAGCATGGACTCCCATTGATTTCCAGCAATAATAGAGTAAATAGAGCAATACTTTCCCAAAAGAGTGATGTTAAAAGTGCTATTTTCTTAAAATAGAGTCTTAGTGTCTGGTTGTCAACTACTTGATGCTAAATGACTTACAATTTACTTCTATCAGTAACTTATAAGTCATAAGCAACTCTTTGTTGCTTATGAAATTAGTTAAAATTTTGACTTATAAGTATAAAAAAAAAGTAGTTGTCAAATACTTTTTTGATAGGGTTTGTTAAAAGTCAATAGGTAGGAAAATAGGTTCTTTCCAGACATGGCCTTAGTACGTTAACAAGCAATGGAACTTTAAGAACTTAGTCATTTGTAATTTTAAATATTTTATTTAATGAACACTTCGGTTAATATAGATCTTAGCTAGTCATCATGCTTAATTAGGGTTAAAATTCACTATTTTCCGGAGATTACAGTAATTAGAGTTAGTGCTATCAATCGTTCATTCTTGAATTTTCATTTGTCCCATTCTATTTTTTTATTTGTAAAGAATGAAATGGAATGCTTTAAAATTAAAGAATTAATTATTAAAAAGTACTGTCTTTTATGTTTTCTCTTTTATAAAAGGTTCATAGTTCTGTTGGAGTCTGAATGAATTTTATATATTTGATTCCTGATAGTTACGTGCTATTTGTGTTTAATTTCGTTTTGATATATGTATGAATAATATGTGTGATGAGAAGTAATATTTTGTATGTTTGGTGTTTTAAGAATTGAACGATGGACTGATTTTGTGATTATTGTAAGCATGGTTTAATTTTTATTGCTTGTTGTTGATGTTATTGTTGCCGACTTTAGCTTGATTTGGAAATTTGGATATATAAAATTAGTTGGCCTTAGTTTGATTTGGAAAATTGGATAAATAAATTTAATGAGAATAGTCGGCTCAAGAACTGATTAGTTGTTGTGCCTAGGGGCCGTTTTCAGTTTCTTCATAAACTAGTTGATCATCTTTTAGCATTAATTGTTATCTAAATATATGCAAAATACAAACAAATGATATATATATATATATCTGTGTGTGTGTATGTATATATATGTGTGTGTGTGTGCATATATATGTGTATGTGTGTGTCTATGCATATGTGTGTGTGTATGTGTGTATGTGTGTATGTGTGTGTGTATGTGTGTGTAGACACACACACATATGCGTGCGTGTGTAACAACAACAACAACAACAACGTTAACCCATTGTTTAGTTCATGATATACCAAAACATTGGAATACTGTTTTTCTTTCATCATATTACACTTCTCGTATGTTTATTTTATTATAACTAAGTTCAAATAACACATAGCCTATAGTAAATATATTTTGGATCAATTTCAAAATATGATTATTGTTTATTATTATCATCATTATTATTTTGATTAAGGGTTATTGTTAGATTTAAAAACGAATTCTTTAAGATTTGAAAATTGATTACATGTATGATGCCCATTGTTTATATTAGTTTTTCATGATTATAAGATCCGTTAATTTAATTTGTATAGAAGATTTTGTTTAATTCCTGAAGAGATACAATTATTAAGTCGTAAAGGAAAATGAGAAAAATGGTTGCAGCGGAATTAGATTAAAAAAATGACTATTATGTAAGTTTAGTAAATTTATAAAAAGGGAGGAATTTTTTTCTTTCAACCCTTGAAAAAATGATATAATATTTCATATAATAACTTCAAAGAAAATAAAGGAATTTAAAAATTTTAGAGGAAATTTTTTTCTTTGTTGTGAATAATATCCCTAAATATAAAAGACTTTTTGATTAAAAGATTTCAACTATTTTTTTTTATTTTCAAAATTTACTTTTATTTTTTCAAAGATTGAAAGATTGTTTATGTTAAATGTAATCGGTCCTAGGAGTTCAGGTATCTAAAACTAGTTTGAGTAAATGCCTTGTTGCAAGTACTAATTAGATTAATATAACTAAAAAATAAAAGTAGTTTATATACAGTATATATAAAAAATGGAGTAACAAAGATAAACGACTACCTTTGTATATTTTAAGTCATACAACAGTTAAAAATAAAAAATTCTGATTTACGTTGGAACTATTAATCATTAAATTTAAAACCATTTAGATCATATTAAGATTCTACAAATAGCAATTCATAACATAAAGTTAATAAAAATAAAGGTAAAAAGTCTAACCTTTTATGCAAAATTATGATTTCTGAAATTGATACAATGCTTTAATATTTTCTTTCAATTTCTTCCAACGGAAGTACATGTTGAAAATTATAAATTTATGAGATTTTTAAAAGTTGTAATTTTTAAATTTAACAACTATGAATTTAAGGAATGGAGGATAAGTTATTACTTGTCTTTCTTGCATTTAGTGTCTACTTTTATTTTCGTATAACAGTTTTTATTGGCGTTTGCTATAAATTTTTACATATTGGTTTTAAATTTTTCTATTTTTGTGCTCCAATGCAAAATGGGCTCAAAGTCATGGCTTGAGTGGCTTTACCCAAGGATCATCCTTGACCTTATCAACACTCCTGTTGCACAAAAAAATCATGTGTCAAATTCACACAAGGGAGATGAAGAAGATCTGATGTATATAGTTATCAAGAGTTTGGAAGATTTACGTTTGAAATTTGACCTTTGTCTCTATATATTTATGTTCATGTGTTTGATTTAATTGTTGTTTGATCTAATCTTTGATTTTTAGGAGGTTATTTGGTCGAATGTCATTTTTGATGAGGTTATATTTTCATTTCCATATATTTAGTTTTTACATATTATTTTAGTGTCATCGCTCATATTGTTAAAGATATTTATCATTTGTGGTTTGGTTATTCAAATATGTTTAATACTATACTTATTTTATTATACTTATTCTACTTTTGTTCTTTTAAATAATATTTCACATATTAAGCTTTTAGTTTTTAATTTTACTAAATAAAATTTTATTATCTCTATCCAAAATATTAGTATATATTTTTGTTAATATATGAAAATCAATTTTAAGTAAAATCCCGGGTATGGTTGTAGAAAACATCGCATTAAATCCCTTAGATTTATGTGATTCATCTTTATATATATATTGTTTACGATTAATATTTTTTTTAGTAAATTGTGTTTTGAATGATCATGTAATAGTGATACTATACATCAATAATTTATCAAATGATTTATTTAGTTTATGCTTCAAAGGATTTAAAATGCTGAATGTTGTGAAAATATAACTGAGCTATTATTTAGAGATCACGAAAATAAAAAGGGTTGTGTCATTAATAATTAAATATCTTTAGTTGGATTTTGAAGGAGTTTAATGTATACAGTGCAGTGAATTAGTACCTATTATTTTGTGTTTAGCTTAGTTTTGATATGTTTATACACAAGATGTGAAGAAATGTAATATTTTGTATGTGTTGTGGCATTTCAAGAATTGAACTATGGATTGGTCTCATGATCTTCGTAGGTATTGTAGGTACGTGTTGATTTGTTTTGCATGTTTTGATGTTGATTTTTGTGGGTTTTAGTTTGATTTGGTGGATTGAGGATAATTATTAATGAGAATTATTTGACTTTACGCTTTCTTTTGTATATGGATGTATACGTAAGAGAGAATTCAGGGGTTTTACACGTGAGCTTCATATGTGAAACGCTTGTTTTTTTTGTTATGTTTATTATGCATATAAAAAAGTTGGTAGAGTAGCTTTTATTGTTTGAATATGAAGGATGTGTACGTCTGGACGTTCTATGTTGGAAGTGTAGAAGTGGTTGGTGGTCGACTTTAGTGATTGTGTGTCTATAGAGGAGCTAGTGATTGGGTCCAACTGTCCTAGTGCTATAAAAAACTATTCGATAATCTTCACATGTAACAATTATAACATTAATTATGCACCACTATTGTCACATCCCGGAATTTTTCGACTTTCGAAAATTCAACATCGATACTCACTTTATCGACTGCTGAGCCATCGAATGCCGGAAACCCGAAAAGTTATGGTTTTAAGAAAAAGAAAGAGGTAGAAGAAGAAGATAGAAGAAAAAAGAAAGAAGAACAACAACAGAACAAGAGCAGAAACAGAAAACAATATCAGAATCTCACATATCGCAGCGGAACAATATATAATAGATAACACTAGTCTTTTAAAACAAAGTACTATATCAGTTTTATACATACATCAATCATCAGAGTCAATATACAACAATGGACAGTTATATAAACTTGTCCTCATACAGAATACACAGCGAAATAAAAATATCAGATACAAGTACTACGTCTCGCCATCCAGCTTGCTTCCAAAGCTCCAGAATATCCTGAATATCCTGATAACATAACTCTAGGCTGCCCGTGTGGAAATTGGTGGGCACCCAGAGTTTAGAAGGGAACAATAAACTCCGAGTCAGTCATGGTGACTGGTGTGAGATCGTAAAACAGTTATTTATCTTTAAAATAAATAGCAGAGAATTTTAAAGTCAATTCGCAATGCTTTTGGAAAATGAAACTACCATAAGACCTCCCGCCACACACACAATGCAAACGCAGAATTGGAGGAGATTTCTTCTTATGATAGTCAAAGATGCTTACTACGCAAAATCAAATTCTTTTTGATATTATTATTAGTGCATAGTGTAGAAAACATTTCGAAAGTATAATATTAATCTTAGCCAACATACGACCAGTATCGTATGCCTACTATAGCTACTATGTTCAATAGCAGGTTACCGCCACATTCCATAGCAGGTAATACAACTAAAACCGTATAAGTCACGTATTGTTTCTTTGGATTTCCAACAAATGGTCAGGCTAAGGAACTTCCTTTTCCACGATGGGTACGTCCCTGGAATAGACGACCCGAGAATCTAACGTTACGGTTAGATCTCTGCCAACACAAGGCCGGGTTACCTCTGCTAAAATAGGTAACTACTGACACGCGTATGCCATCCCCCGATCGTCACCGATCTTCCCGAGGATCCCCGATTTCCAACAAACCACAAAGTAATAATAACTGTGCAGCAACCACAGAGGTTAAGTATCTGGGCTCCATACCATGGTACCACCTTTATCCAGAAGGAATGACATACACTAAGGGGCGCTACTCCCTAGAACCTTGCTGCATTCGTCCTGTTTCGACCATTTCCGGGGTGTGAGGCTCGACGAAGTCTCGTCCACAAAGCTACGCTTTCTACAAAAAGCCCTGCTTCGGGTCAAACAAAATGATCAACCTATGATCACAAAGATATAAGATCAAACAAATGATCATATCACAAATGACCAAACACTGATCATTTCACAGCAACACTCAGTATGCCACGTTACCAAATTGGGATATATTGCTGATAAATTTCAACTACATAACCTCTGAGCTCGTACGTCTCAGAGAAGGGTGTTAAGCTAAGAGAATAAATTCTCCGCCACCAACAGAAATGTATTTGAAAGAAATCAGCTTTATATCTCAAATTGTAACGTCAGACACACAATCCATACAAGTCTGTTCTGGGATCGAACAGAACCGAAGGCACTTCTCACGAAGCCCTTGCATTTCCGGATAATTTTCTAATCACGTCAGGACTTCCCGTCACTAAGGGTGATAAAAACCTCTAAATCGGAGATCAGCCGATGTAGAGTAACTCGACGGTAATCCTTCCGTTTTCAAAAATATCCGGTCTTCAACACCGGTCTTCAAATGCGATCCATAACGACGTATCACATATTCGGAATGGGTTATACGACCCCATGGTCCTTTCCCGGTTAACCCGAATAGTGAGCGATTATTTAAAAATAAGTGTGGCATTCAAATTCATCCAATTCACAACAAATACCAATTCAAGGTAATTATTGATAGTCGGTTATTTAACTATCAATAAAGATGCGCGACATCACCAGATTCCAAATAATTTTCCAAATTATTTCATCTTCAAAAATATCTTTTACTAGATATATAATTTCCACACTTAACCGTTTGAAAACAATTTCAAATCAATTTCCACATTTCAATTTATCTTTTAAAAGATAAAATTTCAAAACAGTTCATTTCATATTGGAAAAACATTTCCATACTTATTTAAAAATAAGTAATTCACAAATCATTTATTTTCAACATTTGAAAATATTCAATATACTTAAATCAATATTAAGTATAAATTTCAATCTTTAAGGAAATCATTCTCTATAACAACATCAATTTGAGTCAAAACGAATGTTGCGTAAAACATCGTTACGACGACTCAAAATCACTAGTATAGGGATTCGAATTTAGATAGATATATAAATCCCAATACTACATTAAAAACATTTCCTTTCGGAAATCATTTACTATAACAACAGTGTTATAGTCCACCATTTCCTTATTTCTCAAAAACGTCTATTTCAACAATAAATGTTGAAATCTATGATTTCGATAGTTCACACGTTTTAAAACATCTTTTAAAACAATTAACTTCACTTCAAATATCACTTTTCCAAAATTATATCCATTTTACTTAACAATATATTCACTGTCCAAAATCGTGAATATACTTCACTAATTACATTTCACTATTTTCTACACGTTTTATTTCAATGATAATTCGCTATCCAAAATCGCGAATATATCTCCTTTAAAAATCTTCTATATTTAATTTATCAAATCCAATTGATTTCGAATTTATAAAACAACGTTTATAAATTCTATTTCTATTTTCTAACGACTTCAATTTAATAAATCTTCTTTATTAATAATTCGATCAATATCCCATTTAAAGGCAACAATCCAAGTTACAAGTAAATTTCTTATCAGTCTTTATTCTACAACTTCATTCATTTTATAACTTCATTCATTTTATAACCTCATTCATTTTATAACCTCATTCATTTTATAAATCTATAAACTTCAACTTTTATAAATCTATAAACTTCAAATCTTCGCAATTTATAATTCTATCAATTTTCTATCTTGCCAGTTTATAATTCTATAAGTTTCATATCTTTACAATTTAACACTTATGAAAACTCGTTTTAAAATTTCAATAATTTCAATTGATAAATATAGATTTTGTACATCTTTTATAATACTTTAAAAATCTCAATTTAACCCATTCAATAATTAAATCGACTTTCATTTCAAAAGTCACACTTTGGTTATATTCCACAATTTTAAAATTTTCATAACTTTAAATTTATAACATTCATTTATTTAAGATAAATAAATTCCAAAATTTAATAAATCGTATACTTTCCAAAAATCACTTCAAAATCCCTTTTAAAGTAAAAATCGTTTATTTTTAAACTTTAAAAATTGAACCCGATGATGCAACGCATCAATTAGTCAATCACAACAGTCAATATCATATCTCAACATATGATACAGAATACATCACAATATCTGTACATAAATAACTACTGTGAGGAATCCAGTTGGATCCCTCCAACCTGTTTCCCTGCATCCACAGATGTTAGCACAATACCAATTCCGCTCCAGTACGGAATTATCGCGGTATATGGGTTTTTATAAATCCGCTTACTAACGGCGCAATAGGGTCTCATCCGCTATACGAGGCGGGAAATCAACAATCCAATATATACATATGCCAATATGTATATACTGCTATATATATAGATATATCCTATCATATCTAATAGCACATTCAAACAGAAATCAAACAGTCAATAACTGCAATCAATTTATAAATCTGAGTGAGGAGATCTCACCTTAGCTTTAATTTGCCATCCATTTTCCATTTCAGTTTTGTTTTCTCGATTTTTAACCTGGTATAAATAATTTGTACCATTCATTAATATTCAATATAAATCGAATAATCAACTTTTCGTTTTGATAGTTTTAATTAACCATTTTCTCCTTCTATAATTTTATTTAACTACAAATTTAAAGTTGAGACTAAATTTTCTTTTTTAAAAAAAAAATATATACTTTCTAGTCACCAAAATAATTATATAGGTTAACTAAATAATTTAGCCATTAAAATTTATTGTTTTTCAAACTTACTGTACATACAAATTTATATTTTCCTTGTACAATATTAGATGCCTTTATTAATATTTGAATTTAAATCGAACTATCAATTTTTCCGTTATGATAGTTTTAATTAAAAACTTCTTCTTTATTTAAATTCATCTAACTTCAATTTAAAATTTTAAAATTAACAATAAACATTTTTTTCTTTTTTTCTGGAGATAATTTATTTTTACAAAATTTTAAATTTATAAATTTTGCAAAACTACACACTTATATTTTCACTGTAAAAATAATCTTTAACTCCGAAACTAAATTATACCTCATTGATACGACACGCTCGAACCAGCCTGGCCTTCACTGTCTCGAGCTCGAACACTGCGACATCACCAACCCTAGCCTCGAATTCGTTCGACGATCATTGTCGTACGTCGATCGCCCCACGCGATCCATCGCGAACGCCTCCTACCACTATCGAATCCAAACATAGCCCCAGCCCTTGCGCCTCGACATCATCATCCACACACGTTCGCGACACTGCTGCCCATCTCCCCCTTCGACTTCAGCCTCACGCGAACCCTCGCCTCGAATGTCGCCCCTTCCCTGACTTCGAACCGCGATTGCCTGGCCTTGCGATGCCAAATCCTAATCGCGATCGAACGCCACGCCTTTGCCACCACCTCGAGATGCCCTAAGTCGCAGTCGCGACCTTCTCCTTGTCGCCTCACCGCGGATCGAACAGCCCCAACTACGATGACCCAGCCTCGCGACGCGCCCTACATCGCGCTCGCCGCCTCACCCAATCGCGACTTCGAAGTCGCTTCCTCCGATCGCAAATCGTCATTCCCCCTTAAGTCGCGTTTTGTTTTGAATGAAAGGGTAACAGAGAAAAGGAAGAAGTCGCGTTTTGTTTTGAACTGGTAATTCGCGATTTTGAATTGGGGAAATTTGAAGCAGTCGCCATTGTTTATTTTGAACGAGAAGATTTCGATTTTTCTTTTGAACTGATGGAAGGGTGGAATTTAAAAATTGAAGAAGATGGCTCACACGATCTATTATCGTGATTTTCTGCGTGATACCAGGCGTGAGTTAAGGGGATGAACGTGCTGATGTAAATAAATTTAAATTTAAATTTTTAAATTGAATTTCTTTTTATTTCAATGCGTTTGCATATCGTATAGTCACATAACAGCTCCGATAATTACGAAATTTGAAATCCTACAATAATTCAATATTACGGACCCAATGAAACTGGTTTCGTCGAATTCCGAGACTGTGCCTCGGAACGCTATTTTTAAATGTTGATTCGAACAATATAATTCCAAAACTGAACAAAACAGTTTACCATTCAATTCTGAAAGTTTCTATCATCTTCAGTGTTATCAATACGAATTTTAAAAGTTTTCAAAATATTTTTCTTCAACTGTAAATTGAAGATTTGAATTTCTATTCAACATTGAATCGATTAAATTTTAAAGTTTAATCGCAAATTTCAAAGTTATATCGGGGATTCAAATTAAATCATCGTTCAAATATTTAAAATTAATTAAATATTCTCAATTTAATTCGTTCAAAATTCTGGGTCGTTACAGACTTCCCCCCTTAAAAGAATTTCGTCCTCGAAATTACAAGTTAGGGAGAAAGGTCCTTAACTCGTCTACTATTTTTCACAGTTCAATAGTTTTATCAATTTATCAAAACAAATCTTTCTACTAAAGATTCGTTATCTATTCAACTAAATTTCCAACTTCAATCATAAGTTTAAACAACATTGTTTTCTTAACAATTCAAATTTAAATTTAAATTCAAATTTAAACTTTCAAAATTTCTCAAAAATTTTCTAACGCCCTAAATTTCCGAAAAATTTCGCCAGCGTCTCCTTTGCGCGGCTAATACGGTACGACTACAAAACGTCCCTACGGACTCTCAGATTTCAAAAAGAAAAAGAAAAAGCCAAGCGGCTAGAGAGAAATCATCAAAAACTCATATAGAATTTAAAATACGTACCTTTTGTCGAGCAATTCAAATTTATCTTTGAAATCTAATCCAATTCATTTATACCTGTATATCCTACTAGCCATAATATCTAGTTGTATATATTCAAACCATTTCGTACATTCAATTACAAAACTTTCAATATATACTTCTTATATCATCTCTAATTCACTATTGAAGTTATATATTCAATTTCGTTCAATTTTTACATTTCAATTCCATTTGAATTCAATTCCAACATTTAATTGGATTCAGTTCAATTTCTGAATATTGAATTTTATTGATTAGCTTTCATTCATACTGCACCATTTTAAATTAGTTTCAGTTACTAATCCATTCGTCTTCAATTTGAATTTCATTCCACTCAGATTTCAAATATTCTATAAGTTATCAACTTATTTTCATTTCGATTTATATAATCACTTATATATTCATATTACAAATTCATTTCATTAATGAATTTTAAATTTTCCAATATCTATCTGGAATTCCATTTTCATTTAATTGATTCACCTATACTTGCTTTAATTTTAACTTCATTCTTTAAGTTAAATTTATTCTATCAAAATTCAAACTGTATAAGTTATCAACTTATTTCATATTTCATAAGTATTTCTACATAGTATTCCAGAGTTGTTTTCAACCCTTTCAAAACCATTTTGAAAACAATTCAAATCATCTCTTGAACTTTCAAAACAAAATCCAATTTTCAAACAACCTCCATTTAAAACAATTTGGCAGCAATTCCTCTTTTGGAAACCCGAAAATGAACACCGGTGATGCTGCAGTCATTACCGAAATTATTTTCCAGCGACCGAAAAGAGTTTAGAGCTCTCATCTCTTCCAAAATACTTTTCAAATCCTTTGAAATCCATTTTCAAATCAAAAAGAATTTAAACTTTCCAAATCTCCAAAATTTTCAAATTCTTTCAAAACATTTCCAAAAACTTCTCTGGAACTCTGTTTCAAATTACAAATCACTTTTAAAATTTACATTCTCAAATTTCATTTGTATATGGATTTTATTTCTTAACTTTGGAGTTATATTTCAATTTCTTATTAAATTTTAGTGATGATAATTCACTATTATTACTTCCTAACATCCATGCAACCATATACTATAGTATTTCATAGAAAATCGTTTCTTTTCTATACAAAAATAGTTTTGGGTAAAATTATTTCATTTACCCTATTCAAAACAATACTGTGCCGAACTGTTCTATTCAAGTGTTTAGAAACCCCTTCGATACAGTTTTGCAAGACTGTGCCGACGAAGGTTCATATACCACTCAATAAACCAATCATCACAATACAAAACAATTTTATATTCACTAACAAATACGCGCTCGTATATATTATTACACTCAACTCATTCTAGAGTACTGCTGACTCTATCTCTAATGAGTAACACCCAACAGAGCAGGGTTGTCGCTTAACCATATGCTCTGATACCACTTGTCACATCCCGGAATTTTTCGACTTTCGAAAATTCAACATCGATACTCACTTTATCGACTGCTGAGCCATCGAATGCCGGAAACCCGAAAAGTTATGGTTTTAAGAAAAAGAAAGAGGTAGAAGAAGAAGATAGAAGAAAAAAGAAAGAAGAACAACAACAGAACAAGAGCAGAAACAGAAAACAATATCAGAATCTCACATATCGCAGCGGAACAATATATAATAGATAACACTAGTCTTTTAAAACAAAGTACTATATCAGTTTTATACATACATCAATCATCAGAGTCAATATACAACAATGGACAGTTATATAAACTTGTCCTCATACAGAATACACAGCGAAATAAAAATATCAGATACAAGTACTACGTCTCGCCATCCAGCTTGCTTCCAAAGCTCCAGAATATCCTGAATATCCTGATAACATAACTCTAGGCTGCCCGTGTGGAAATTGGTGGGCACCCAGAGTTTAGAAGGGAACAATAAACTCCGAGTCAGTCATGGTGACTGGTGTGAGATCGTAAAACAGTTATTTATCTTTAAAATAAATAGCAGAGAATTTTAAAGTCAATTCGCAATGCTTTTGGAAAATGAAACTACCATAAGACCTCCCGCCACACACACAATGCAAACGCAGAATTGGAGGAGATTTCTTCTTATGATAGTCAAAGATGCTTACTACGCAAAATCAAATTCTTTTTGATATTATTATTAGTGCATAGTGTAGAAAACATTTCGAAAGTATAATATTAATCTTAGCCAACATACGACCAGTATCGTATGCCTACTATAGCTACTATGTTCAATAGCAGGTTACCGCCACATTCCATAGCAGGTAATACAACTAAAACCGTACAAGTCACGTATTGTTTCTTTGGATTTCCAACAAATGGTCAGGCTAAGGAACTTCCTTTTCCACGATGGGTACGTCCCTGGAATAGACGACCCGAGAATCTAACGTTACGGTTAGATCTCTGCCAACACAAGGCCGGGTTACCTCTGCTAAAATAGGTAACTACTGACACGCGTATGCCATCCCCCGATCGTCACCGATCTTCCCGAGGATCCCCGATTTCCAACAAACCACAAAGTAATAATAACTGTGCAGCAACCACAGAGGTTAAGTATCTGGGCTCCATACCATGATACCACCTTTATCCAGAAGGAATGACATACACTAAGGGGCGCTACTCCCTAGAACCTTGCTGCATTCGTCCTGTTTCGACCATTTCCGGGGTGTGAGGCTCGACGAAGTCTCGTCCACAAAGCTACGCTTTCTACAAAAAGCCCTGCTTCGGGTCAAACAAAATGATCAACCTATGATCACAAAGATATAAGATCAAACAAATGATCATATCACAAATGACCAAACACTGATCATTTCACAGCAACACTCAGTATGCCACGTTACCAAATTGGGATATATTGCTGATAAATTTCAACTACATAACCTCTGAGCTCGTACGTCTCAGAGAAGGGTGTTAAGCTAAGAGAATAAATTCTCCGCCACCAACAGAAATGTATTTGAAAGAAATCAGCTTTATATCTCAAATTGTAACGTCAGACACACAATCCATACAAGTCTGTTCTGGGATCGAACAGAACCGAAGGCACTTCTCACGAAGCCCTTGCATTTCCGGATAATTTTCTAATCACGTCAGGACTTCCCGTCACTAAGGGTGATAAAAACCTCTAAATCGGAGATCAGCCGATGTAGAGTAACTCGACGGTAATCCTTCCGTTTTCAAAAATATCCGGTCTTCAACACCGGTCTTCAAATGCGATCCATAACGACGTATCACATATTCGGAATGGGTTATACGACCCCATGGTCCTTTCCCGGTTAACCCGAATAGTGAGCGATTATTTAAAAATAAGTGTGGCATTCAAATTCATCCAATTCACAACAAATACCAATTCAAGGTAATTATTGATAGTCGGTTATTTAACTATCAATAAAGATGCGCGACATCACCAGATTCCAAATAATTTTCCAAATTATTTCATCTTCAAAAATATCTTTTACTAGATATATAATTTCCACACTTAACCGTTTGAAAACAATTTCAAATCAATTTCCACATTTCAATTTATCTTTTAAAAGATAAAATTTCAAAACAGTTCATTTCATATTGGAAAAACATTTCCATACTTATTTAAAAATAAGTAATTCACAAATCATTTATTTTCAACATTTGAAAATATTCAATATACTTAAATCAATATTAAGTATAAATTTCAATCTTTAAGGAAATCATTCTCTATAACAACATCAATTTGAGTCAAAACGAATGTTGCGTAAAACATCGTTACGACGACTCAAAATCACTAGTATAGGGATTCGAATTTAGATAGATATATAAATCCCAATACTACATTAAAAACATTTCCTTTCGGAAATCATTTACTATAACAACAGTGTTATAGTCCACCATTTCCTTATTTCTCAAAAACGTCTATTTCAACAATAAATGTTGAAATCTATGATTTCGATAGTTCACACGTTTTAAAACATCTTTTAAAACAATTAACTTCACTTCAAATATCACTTTTCCAAAATTATATCCATTTTACTTAACAATATATTCACTGTCCAAAATCGTGAATATACTTCACTAATTACATTTCACTATTTTCTACACGTTTTATTTCAATGATAATTCGCTATCCAAAATCGCGAATATATCTCCTTTAAAAATCTTCTATATTTAATTTATCAAATCCAATTGATTTCGAATTTATAAAACAACGTTTATAAATTCTATTTCTATTTTCTAACGACTTCAATTTAATAAATCTTCTTTATTAATAATTCGATCAATATCCCATTTAAAGGCAACAATCCAAGTTACAAGTAAATTTCTTATCAGTCTTTATTCTACAACTTCATTCATTTTATAACTTCATTCATTTTATAACCTCATTCATTTTATAACCTCATTCATTTTATAAATCTATAAACTTCAACTTTTATAAATCTATAAACTTCAAATCTTCGCAATTTATAATTCTATCAATTTTCTATCTTGCCAGTTTATAATTCTATAAGTTTCATATCTTTACAATTTAACACTTATGAAAACTCGTTTTAAAATTTCAATAATTTCAATTGATAAATATAGATTTTGTACATCTTTTATAATACTTTAAAAATCTCAATTTAACCCATTCAATAATTAAATCGACTTTCATTTCAAAAGTCACACTTTGGTTATATTCCACAATTTTAAAATTTTCATAACTTTAAATTTATAACATTCATTTATTTAAGATAAATAAATTCCAAAATTTAATAAATCGTATACTTTCCAAAAATCACTTCAAAATCCCTTTTAAAGTAAAAATCGTTTATTTTTAAACTTTAAAAATTGAACCCGATGATGCAACGCATCAATTAGTCAATCACAACAGTCAATATCATATCTCAACATATGATACAGAATACATCACAATATCTGTACATAAATAACTACTGTGAGGAATCCAGTTGGATCCCTCCAACCTGTTTCCCTGCATCCACAGATGTTAGCACAATACCAATTCCGCTCCAGTACGGAATTATCGCGGTATATGGGTTTTTATAAATCCGCTTACTAACGGCGCAATAGGGTCTCATCCGCTATACGAGGCGGGAAATCAACAATCCAATATATACATATGCCAATATGTATATACTGCTATATATATAGATATATCCTATCATATCTAATAGCACATTCAAACAGAAATCAAACAGTCAATAACTGCAATCAATTTATAAATCTGAGTGAGGAGATCTCACCTTAGCTTTAATTTGCCATCCATTTTCCATTTCAGTTTTGTTTTCTCGATTTTTAACCTGGTATAAATAATTTGTACCATTCATTAATATTCAATATAAATCGAATAATCAACTTTTCGTTTTGATAGTTTTAATTAACCATTTTCTCCTTCTATAATTTTATTTAACTACAAATTTAAAGTTGAGACTAAATTTTCTTTTTTTAAAAAAAAATATATACTTTCTAGTCACCAAAATAATTATATAGGTTAACTAAATAATTTAGCCATTAAAATTTATTGTTTTTCAAACTTACTGTACATACAAATTTATATTTTCCTTGTACAATATTAGATGCCTTTATTAATATTTGAATTTAAATCGAACTATCAATTTTTCCGTTATGATAGTTTTAATTAAAAACTTCTTCTTTATTTAAATTCATCTAACTTCAATTTAAAATTTTAAAATTAACAATAAACATTTTTTTCTTTTTTTCTGGAGATAATTTATTTTTACAAAATTTTAAATTTATAAATTTTGCAAAACTACACACTTATATTTTCACTGTAAAAATAATCTTTAACTCCAAAACTAAATTATACCTCATTGATACGACACGCTCGAACCAGCCTGGCCTTCACTGTCTCGAGCTCGAACACTGCGACATCACCAACCCTAGCCTCGAATTCGTTCGACGATCATTGTCGTACGTCGATCGCCCCACGCGATCCATCGCGAACGCCTCCTACCACTATCGAATCCAAACAGAGCCCCAGCCCTTGCGCCTCGACATCATCATCCACACACGTTCGCGACACTGCTGCCCATCTCCCCCTTCGACTTCAGCCTCACGCGAACCCTCGCCTCGAATGTCGCCCCTTCCCTGACTTCGAACCGCGATTGCCTGGCCTTGCGATGCCAAATCCTAATCGCGATCGAACGCCACGCCTTTGCCACCACCTCGAGATGCCCTAAGTCGCAGTCGCGACCTTCTCCTTGTCGCCTCACCGCGGATCGAACAGCCCCAACTACGATGACCCAGCCTCGCGACGCGCCCTACATCGCGCTCGCCGCCTCACCCAATCGCGACTTCGAAGTCGCTTCCTCCGATCGCAAATCGTCATTCCCCCTTAAGTCGCGTTTTGTTTTGAATGAAAGGGTAACAGAGAAAAGGAAGAAGTCGCGTTTTGTTTTGAACTGGTAATTCGCGATTTTGAATTGGGGAAATTTGAAGCAGTCGCCATTGTTTATTTTGAACGAGAAGATTTCGATTTTTCTTTTGAACTGATGGAAGGGTGGAATTTAAAAATTGAAGAAGATGGCTCACACGATCTATTATCGTGATTTTCTGCGTGATACCAGGCGTGAGTTAAGGGGATGAACGTGCTGATGTAAATAAATTTAAATTTAAATTTTTAAATTGAATTTCTTTTTATTTCAATGCGTTTGCATATCGTATAGTCACATAACAGCTCCGATAATTACGAAATTTGAAATCCTACAATAATTCAATATTACGGACCCAATGAAACTGGTTTCGTCGAATTCCGAGACTGTGCCTCGGAACGCTATTTTTAAATGTTGATTCGAACAATATAATTCCAAAACTGAACAAAACAGTTTACCATTCAATTCTGAAAGTTTCTATCATCTTCAGTGTTATCAATACGAATTTTAAAAGTTTTCAAAATATTTTTCTTCAACTGTAAATTGAAGATTTGAATTTCTATTCAACATTGAATCGATTAAATTTTAAAGTTTAATCGCAAATTTCAAAGTTATATCGGGGATTCAAATTAAATCATCGTTCAAATATTTAAAATTAATTAAATATTCTCAATTTAATTCGTTCAAAATTCTGGGTCGTTACAACTATTCTAGTAGTTAGATGTTTCGGCTTTGCTCCGTGAGGTCACAAGTTTGAATTTGCATAGCATGATTCGCGCCATCAAAAAAATTATAACATCAATCCATAATAATTCATGAGATACTGAAACATAATTTCTTTTGTAGTATCAGGTGATTATCGTTCAAATTTAAAAATACAAACTTTTAGGTTTGGAAGTTGATTTGTTGTGTGATGTTACAACTTGTTTATACTATTTTAAGTGATTAATTATATTATATTTAAGAGGGTTAATTTAATTTATGATTATGAAATCAATTAACGTTAAAAAATATAAAATGAGAAAAATGACAGTTGTAATATTATACTATGAAAAGTTGACAACGTTTTTAATTATAATGCAGTTGGATTTGATGCAATAAACTTTCCTAATCCCTGTACCCGTTAAACTTTTATTTTTATTAATAGTTGGAATAGAAACACAATCTTTTAATCAATCGTAAAGTCTCTAAAATACCCTTATATGCAAACAAGAGGTCAGCAGTTCGAATCCTACTGAGAACTGAAATTAACATCTATATTTAAGTTGAAATTCTGAAACATAAATAAGGTTACATGTTCAAAACCCTATTTATTTTAATTTTATTTTTAGCAAACTACATAGAATTTTAAACATAATAATTTATAAGGGGTTTTTATATGCACGTGCTAACGATCTCGTAAATCAATTAAAGCTATTTAAATTATATTTTCTTATACTTGTTATTTTTGGTAATCTTAGAATCCAGTTGAATGACGACAACAGAAGAGATATCACTTGATAAAGAGTGGTTGGTTGTAATACAATTTTTATTTGTGACCAGTTGTACTGTATGTACTGCATTGTTAACATAGTTTGTCCACTTTGTTTTGTTGAAGTTGAGAATAATGTAAGTATTATTAATGATGTGCACCCTTTTCTTCCAACTTTGGAATGTTCACGTATCAAGTAAATTTCCACTATTTGATTATAGTGTACTAATCAATTAATATAAAGGAAATGAAAAAGGTTAGTTGAAATCCAAAGTGCATATGGGATTGCCATAAAGTTTTGAGGGTATAGGACTGTTTTTTAGTAAAACGAGTGATCCTCTCTAGGAGGAGAGAATCCATAGGGTAGAGGGCTGTTATAAGATAATATTATAGGGTATAGGACTGTTATATGATTTGCTTCAATTCTATAGAATATAAATGAAAATCCTTGAATTTCTTTGTTGTTCTTACATCTTTTCAAAAATTGATAAACGTAATTTGAAAAAAGTGCAATTGAAATACATGTTAATTTACAACCCAATTTAATAGCACTCAACTCATATCCATTCCAAACCGATTTTTAAAAATCAATTTTATTCACTTCTGTTAATCCATAGAATTTTTATTTACTTCCCGTTTGCGTCGGACAACAGTTTTTCTATGCAAATTCGGCGCTATTCATTTAAATGAATAACCATTTAAGCTTGTAACTATTTTTAATTGATTCCAAATCAATTTATATTTAATTTTATTCTATTTCAAATTGATTCCCAATCGATTCAGTTGCATTCCATTCATATCTACTCTCTTTATATTCAAATCCATTTCATTTAAATTGATTTCTATCCAATCGAATTTGTAACGACCCTGGATTTTATATATATTTAAATTGATAATTAATTTAGTTTTGAATAAAAATTGTGAAATTTATCGATAAATTGATGCGAGTTTCCCCGAATTTAAATAAATTCTATTTTAAATCATTTAAATTTAAAATATTGTATATATATGTGAATGTATATATATATATATTTGGGCATATATGAGTAAATTTGAAATTATATATATATATATATATTTGATTTGAATTTAAATTGTAAATAAATGGTTTAAAAATAAAAAGAATACAAATTATATAAGATAAAGTATAAAAATATAAAAGTAACCCATTAGCTAAAATTTTAACAACAAAATAAAATATAGAAATTCAACTATATTTCAAAATAAATTTTAAGTTAAATTAGGATAATATGAGGTAAAATAAAACACAAACAAAATATACTTACAAAATAATACAAATATAAATATATAAATATATATATATATATCTCCACACTAGAAAACAAAATTTTAAATATCTATTGTACAAGCAAATTTAGATAAGTATGTACATATGGAAACAAAAGACAACAATAATAAATGCTTGAATCTCTAGCACACAAAATACATATCTAGCAGCCACCAACATCTGCATAGTCAATAAAACAAGTAAACGTATAGAAGACAATAAAATATAAAATAAACACATTAAACAAATTAGTCAAAATTCAAACAACATATTAACTATAGGATGTCATTTCATATTTCAAAGTACAAGGCTAAAGAAAAAATTAATATAAGTATGTAAGCTTATAAACAAGAGCATGTATATGAAAGTGCTTGCAAAAGAAACAAACAAGGTACAAAATATATTCAGGAATGTACACTTGAACAAGAAATAAAACAAAATAAAATATATTCAAGTATAAGTGAAGATTGCAAAAGAAGATAGGGTGAAACACAAGTTACATATGCATTAAAGGTTTGCATCTCTAAGTACATACAACATCATCAGCCTCCATACGAAAATCCCTAGCCAAATTAAAAAGAAGAAATGAAATAACCATCTATTTGTACAAAGATAATTAATGCTTGTACACCACCAGATCATTTCAGCCAACAAAGAAGAAAAAAAGATCTCTGGTATTTGTACAAAAAAAATTATATCACCTGTACAAAAATATTCACTGTGAGCTCTCTTTTTTTTATGCATAATTCTATCATCACAGCTCGTTCATTTCAAGCTGAGAAAATATAAAGTAAGCATCATCTAAAATTTAAACAAAAATTCAACTGCAAACAACAATCAAACAAGCTTCAACCAGAAATCAAAATGGTTTCAGCAAGCAAAGAATTCAAGCCTGCTTCAACACAGAATTGTTCTCTGTTCTTTCTCCTGAAACACAACTGTGAGTAACATTTCTTTTTAAAAGTTTAAGAATGAATCTGGTTGCATGTTAATATCTGAAAATAAATGATGTTTGCTTGTATATATCTAGATAGTGATATCTTTGTATATAGGAAGTGTGCATGTCTGTTGAAATTGTATATCTCCGTTCTTAGTTCAGAGTTAATCTTTTGATCAAAATTCAAAAATCTTTCCCTCTGATCTCTGTTAGGCCTTAGTTTTCAAACCAATTAAGTTTGTTAAAACATGAACTAGGAAAAAAAATAGTTTTAAACATGTTTGATGTATATATATTATCTGGAATCAAGAATACAGTAGCAAATCCTAAAAACATGTAAATTCGAATGTTGCAATTTGCTGATTCAAGTATATAACTTGAATCGACTCGGGAAAATATGATTTTTTAAGATGAAAATCACAATTTTTAGATTAGTATCGAGTGTGCATTTTGGAGATGACCAGAAAGTGGTTTTTGAGCAATTTCTGGCGATCCAAGGATCTAAGGTGATTGGGGTTTTGACTGGAGGTGGATGAGTGTTCGGCGAGGTTGGTAAAAATAGCCGGAGTTGTTCTAGTTCGTTGTGGCGTAGGGATTTGGTCGATGTAGGGTTGTCGAACTATTTTTGGTCGAGTCTGGAAACGTGGTCATGGCGGTGTCTCTGGTGGATCGAGTGCCACCAGCTTGTTGGGAATTGAAGTAGGGTGGTTGTCGAAGCTGTGGCCGGAATTGTAGGCACTCCGGTGATCGGAGACGTAGACGCGAGGGGTTTCTGATTTGGGTTTGTGTTGAAGTTTTCATCTGGGTTGCTCGATTTCGATTCGAGGCTTATGCTTATGAATTGGTGGTCGGGATGGATTGCAGCGATGATAAGTGGCGTGTTGGAAGGATGAACGGAGGCCGGAGGTGGCTCTAGTGGTGGTACATGTACACGGGGGTGTCAGTGGTGTTTGTTGTTTGGGTTTGGTTTTGTCTCGAAGTAGGGATTGGGTTTTTGGGGTATTGACTCGAGTTTGAACTCGAGTAGGTTCGTGTGTGATAGCCTGTAAAGTTTTTAACTTAAAATTTATCTAAGTTTTGTAAAAGGGAAAGAGCGGGGGAAAACTCGGGTTTGACCCGAGAAATCTTCGGGTTTGACCCGAAGTAAAAACTTAAAAGTGTTAAAAAGATTTTAAAACAAGTTTTGAAATTTAAATTGAAATAGTTTTAAAACTATCACTTGATAATGTTTAAAACACTTAAAGGTAAGTTATGATTGGTAACCTTAATTTATCAAGTTAAATGGTTATTTTATTTAAACATAATTAATGATTTAATTAAGTAAAGTTAATTAAAGATAAAATGGTTTAAATATGTTAATAGTAATTAATGATTTGTTAATTTAAGAATAACTACTCAATTAATTACTTAATATTAAAGGTTAATTTAACAAATAAATTAAGGTTAATTAATTTGTTATTAATTATTCATTAATTAAGGAGTAATTAATAAATAAAAGAAATTGAGAGTTAATTAGTTAACCATTAAGGGTTAATTAATTAAAATAATTAATTAAGGTAAATTAATTAATGAAAGTGATTAAGAAATACTTATTAATTAAGGAGTAATTAATTAGTTGTTGTAATTAATTAAGAATTAATTATTAATTAGAGGTTAATTAATGATTAATCAAAGAATGATTTATTAAATGTTTTGTAATTAATTGATTATTAATTTACCATGATTAGTAAATTATTCATAAGAAATTAATTTGATTTAAACCAATCAGATAATTAAATTGATCCTACCTATGGATGTTTGGATTGTATTGAATGGTTGAATTGTTTGATATCCCTGATATGTGATGCTTTGTGATATATTCTGATTTGTGTGTGATCTGTATTGTAGTTATTTATCTGGGATGAATGTAAATTATTATCTGTGACTTATATATCTATGAATAAAAGATAAGCGTTATAGTTATACCGCTTATCAACTATATTTCTGTATTTTTATCTGTGATGATTGAATGATGTTGCACTATTGTGTTAAACCCCTGGACTACACTTTTACACACACACAAATATGGATTTCACGTGGAAATCGGTTAAGTCACAGATGATCTAAATTTAATATTTTTGAAATTGAAATTTTAATTTCAATTGATTTTGGAAATGGATTTGGGTCAAATGTTAAAGCTTTTGAAAAGGAGTTTTTAAGATAAAAATTATTTTGAATAACTTGGTAAAATTTCCAACTTAAATAATTTAATTTGAATTTGAATTCAAAATTTGGAATTGAATTCTATGTTTGGAAATTTTGGTTAAGATGTTATAAATGTGGTTATATGAATTTAAACCATTTTAAAAGTATGGTTTTGAGAATTTGAATTTAACCCAAGGACTTTAACTTGTATAAATGAATCAGATTTCCCAAAATGAAAACTATTTGTTTTTAGATAATAGAAGCTTTCATACAAGAAATGAAATTCCGATTTAATTAAAGGAATTTCAAGTTTGAAATGAAAATGGTTTTCCGAGTTATAAATAAATCTTTGTGAAAGATTGTTGAACTTGTCTTGAAATTGGAACGGTGTATCTTTTGTATAAAAGATCGAATTGGAATTGTTTTGAAAGCCATAAATTAAATCTTGATTTAAAGATTTAATGAGTTAATCCAATTGAAATGGAAATCGATTTGGAAATCTATGAATAGATCTTTGTGAAACTGGGTGAACTTTGTGAATTGAATATGTTTATTTTTAACAGATTTAAAATGGTAATGTGTTTAAACCATTTGAAAGAAAAGTTTTGGGTAATAAGTTGTGACTTAATTGAAATCCCATTATTCATATGTTTTTAAATATTGCGCTCATTATTCGGTTTAGCCGGGAGAGGACTTTGTGTCATATAACCCATTTCGAATAATGATACGACGCATATGGATAGCATTTGAAGACCGGTGGTGAAGACCGGATATTTCGAAAACGAAAGGACAACTCGTCGAATGTCTCTGCATCGGCTGATCTCCGATATAGAGATTTTATCACCCTTTGTGATGGGAAGTCCGGACGTGATTAGAAATTATCCGGATTTGCAAGGGCTTCTTAGGAAGTGCCTCCGATTCTGTTCGAACCCGGAACAGACTTGTATGGTTGTATGTCTGACACTACACTTTGAGATATAAAGCTGATTTCTTTCAAATACATTTCTGTTTGGTGGCGGAGATTTATTCTCTTAGCTTAACACCCTTCTCTGAGACGTACGAGCTCAGAGGTTATGTAGTTGAAGGTTATCAGTGATATACTCCTAATTTGGTAGTGTTGCATGCTGAGTGCTGCTGTGTGCTGCTGATCATTTGTTGATCAAAGCATGGCTTTGTGAAAAAGCGTAGCTTTGTGAACGAGACCTCATCGAGCCTCACAGACCGGAAATGGTCGAAAAAGGAAAGATGCGGCAAGGTTTCAGGGGTACCTCCCCTAAGGTATGTCCATTCCTTCTGGAAAAGAGTGGTATCATGGTATGGAGCCCAGATACTTACTCATGTGGACACTGTAGTATATTTATTACTGTTTGATGTGTTGGTGTAGGTTATCCTCGGATAAAGGTCCCAAAGGACCGGGGGTGGAATATCTTAGGTTTACTACCCTGGAAGGGGGTAACCGGCCTTGTGTTGGCAGAGAGCCAGGTGGTTCTCGGGGTGTCCCGCCAGAGGCATTCCCATGTAGCATAGGAAGTTCCTTAGCCTGACCATTTGTTGGAAAATCCAAAGAAACAATACGAGCCTTGTACGGTTTTAGTTGTATAACCTGCTATGGAATGTGGCGGTAACCTGCTATTGAACATAGTAGCTATAGTAGGCATAAGTGCGGAATGCCTATGCTGGCTAAGATTAATATTATACTTTCGAAATGCTTTCTGCACTATGCACTAGTAATAATATCAAAAGAGTTTTTCTTGCGTAGTAAGCATGTTTGACTATCATAAGGAGAAATATCCTCCAATTCTGCGTTTGCATTGTGCGTGTGGCGGAAGGCCTTATGGTAGTTTCATTTTCCAAAAAGCATTGCGGATTTCAATGTTTAAAATTCCTTTGTTGTTTGTTTAAAGATAAACTGTTTTTGTTGCTCACACCAGTCCCATGACTGACTCGGAGTTTATTGTTCCTTTCCTAAACTCTGGGTGACCACCATTTTCCACACGGGCAGTCTAGAGTTGGGGTTTTCAGATATTCAGGTTTAGTAGATTATCTAGAGCTAGTTCAGTGTTTGGAGTTCACGACTGACGTTGCTTATCTTGGTGCAACGTGATGGGGATTCGAGCTGATGTTGGAGTCATGCTCCTTTGTAAATCATTTGGAGTGATCTCTTCCATTGTTGTTATTTCCGCTATAGCATTGTATCATATCTCTGATATTGTTGTATCATATTGATATCATTGTTGTGTATCATTCTGGATATTGTATTTATTGGAGTTGTATATGATATCATCTATTTTTTTCTTCTGCTGTGTTGTTATACTTACTGTGTTATAAGCTCCGGTGAGCCAGATTTGGCGTTAGAATCTACGGCATTTCGAGTACAAGTGAAGTACGGGTGCCGATTTTCGAAGGCCAAGTCAGGATCGCTACAGAATTCCAATTCAATTACAAATTAATTAGCTAGTTCATTCATTCGACTTCAATTTTTAATTCCATACTCAAATCTATTTATTTAATATCCCAAGCCATATCAATTTATTTACGCTTCACTTGAATTTATTTATAACTTGAGTTATCACCATTTCAAACTATTTCCATTTTACTCGACACATTTCCAGTTTTTATTTAATTTGCTTACCATCTAAGTTGAATTTTATTTATAACTCAAGTTTCATTTCCAAATTCCATTTTTAACTGACAGTCCAAATTTATTCAACCCAGTTAATATCCAGTTTATATTCAATTAACTAATTAATTATCTAATTAGTTCATTTCCACTTTATAATTCAATATCTGATTTTTATTTCAAAAATCACTTTAACCAATTTACTTGAGTTCAAATTTATTTTATAATTCAAGTTTGTGTTTTTATTTCATTTCCAAAGTATCAGACTCTTTTTATTTTGGCTTATCTATTTCAATTTCCAATTTTATAAGTCACACAAATATTTTTCATATTTCCATCAATTCTATACTCGAGTATATTCCCATTATATTTTTACTCGAGGCTATACATTTATATATAGCCTAAATATATTTTTATTCAGTTTATTTCAATTTTTATAAGCTATTCCAATTTATTTATTCACAATTCTAGATTTTCACTAAAATTTTATTTCATTCAAGATTTATGCCATATGGTTTTAATAATATTCCACAATTCAAAATTTATATTTACTTCAATTCCATATTATTGCTCATCCAATTCGAATTTTATAACCGATAGTTATATAGTCACTTTATAATTCTCATTTTGATATTTTAATTCAATTCCATATAACTCAAATCCAGTTCACTTTTTATATATATTTCAATTCCTTTTAACCAACATTTCAAACGATACTTAATTTAAATTCTACCCAAAAAATCTACTTTTAATTCATTCAATTTTATCAAGTAAGAATTTGATTCCAATTTCAAATCACAATCGATTAAGTTTTCTAAAATTCAATTCGTTCAACTTAGCTTAAGTTGAATTTCATTCAATTTTATATCTCAATCCAATTTTATTTTCAATTTAATTCAACTTCAGCTCAATTTTACTTAGCTTAAGATAAATTTCATTCATTTTAACTTTCTCAAGTTAAAATTTAATTTCAAAATTCAAATTCCACACTTTTCTCTCTTCTTTAAAATTATTCTCAATTTTATAAGTTCATCCCTATTTCCTGATGTTTTCTAAAACATTTTAAATAAGGATTTCAGAATTTAAACACCCGATATTTATTTCAAATCATTTTGAAATCACAAATATCCCAAATCACACTTTCTAAATTTAAACCGACCCTGGTTTTTGTCCCAAAACGAATTCCCTTAGAATTTCTAAACAATGTTTGTTTTTTTTCCAAAAAAATCTCCAAATCAATTTCGGTAGCAATCCGTCACTTAGAAACTCAAAAATGAATACCGGTGATGGTGCAGTCCTCACCAGAATTATTTTCCAGCGACTGAAGTGATTTCAGTGCTATATCTTTTCCAAAATTCATTTTAAAACAATTTCCTTTCGAAAATATTCAAAAACAATACTCTTATTATTATTTTCCACACCACCTTGAAAAAAATATTTTTTTTCTCAAACTTTCCGGGATTTAAATTTCCAGATTCCGGTTTAATCCAATTTTATTTATAATCCATTTGTATAATTTATACTTATACAAATTTTCATTTGGTTATATAAATCATTTTCAAATTTTATAATCTTGTTTTATTATAATATCATCATCTAAACACTCCAAATATGTATAATAATTTCAAAAAATTATTTCCTTTATATCAAATAGGGTTTGGGTAAAATTATTTCATTTACCCACTTTTTAAAACAATACTATGTCAGTTTGCCTAGTTTAAGAGTTTGGAAATCCCTATCGATAAAGTTGTCCACACTGTACCGATCAGAATTTATAAACACTCAACCGATAAGTCAACACAATATAAAATAATTTATATTCACTAACAAATACGCATTCATATCTATTAACACAATCAAACTCATTTTAGGATACTAGTGACCCTATCTCTAATGATAATCCCCACCAGAGCCAAGGTTCTTGCTTAACTTTCTGCTCCGATACCAAGTGTAATGGATCAGGGCTTTTCGACCCTCGAAAATCGACATCAATACGTCCATTGTATAAAATGCCGAGCAGTCGAGTGCCGAAAATACCAGTTCATTAGGGGTGAAGGAGAAAACGGTAGAAGAAAAGAAACAGAACAACATATAGTCTCACAATCGCAGCGGAACAAAATATAATATATAATAACAGATTTTAAATACAAGAACTGTACTGTTAATATACATACCACTATCAGAGTACAACCTTTCAATACATTATAAATTGTCCTCACACAGCAAAAATAACCAAATATGTGATATACGTACGAACTCCTCCAGCTCGTCTCCTGAGCTCCATAGCATTTAATCTGAATATGTAATACTCGGTCTGACCCGAGCATTATAATAAAATAACACCGAAGATAGTCTGGAAAACCAGCATGAGAAAACACACTCAATTTGAATTATTAAAATTTCAAAATCCTTTGAAAACAAAGGTATCTCGTAAGACTGCGTCACACATAAACACGATGGGTTTTTACCTTACGATAACCAAAACATTTTCTAGAAAATCCAGTGATATTATAATAGTGTCTAAATAAAAATACTTATTCAAATAGCTGAAATTGTTACATTAATTAAATTCCAGCATACTAGGCTCTACAAACAAAACCGTAAGCTCGTATTGGAGAATGGATTCCAACGAATGACTGGGCCACTGGGGTACCGCCCATCACAGTACACCTCTAGAACCATGTACCGAGGACCATGCCAGGATCCCCTGCTACACAAGACCGACCTACCCCTAACTTGGATAGACCGAATATGTTATCACTCCGGGTGTTCCCACCCTTACCATCGAGCACTTCTTCTTTCATGTGTACCCATATCTAAGATAAATAGGGTTTCCGAGGACATCTAGAAAGGTGATAACATACCCTACTTGGGTGCGACCCACTTAGCCTTGCTGCATCTCCCCTCTTTTAGTCATTCCCGGTTGATGAGGCTCGAGGCTAAGCGTTACCTTTCAAGAACGAAATTTTACTTAGAATGCTCATCGTCCTTCGACGACGATGTTCTGATAGCATTCGTCCATACAAGTTGTCCTGTGTCTGGACAAACCGAATCACCGTCTTCATCATCTTCACGATATTCATTTGTAACGTTCAAACAGGATCGAAGTGGTTTTCGGATAATTAAATCCGATTCGGGTCTCTTCGAAACGATTAACGAAATTGGCCAAAATTGATAGTCAGTTATTTAACTATCAATAAACATTCAAAAGCAATCATTGGGCCTTATTATAAAATTCCCAAAATTTATTCCAAAATATATGTATAAGATATTACTTTCAGTTCTTCAACATTTGAAAACAGTTTTCAAATACTTATATCTTCAAAGGAATATTTCCAACCCTTCCCAATACTTAGAATATTTTTCCCACTTCATTTTATATTCAACAATTAGAAAATATTTCTTTTATTTCCTATTTCTTTTCTCAAAATCATTTACAAATTCTATTTGTAAATTCCTTGACTAGTTTATAACAAATCTATAAATTCCGGGATTCTTTAATTAATTCCCCTTTAATATTTCCAAAGCCAATTTTATTCGTCTATAATTTCAATTTCCCTTTGTACCTCTTTATTAATTCCATTCCATTCTTCGAAGTTCACTTTTATCAACTACTTCGGAAATTTCTTTACTTTTCTTCCAAATTCCATTTTAAGAATTTTCTTATAATCCCATCTACTGAATAACCCCACTTTCAGACTTCCAAGAAGTTTTATAATAAGTTTAAAACATTTCAAACCCTATATATATACATATGTAAATAAAAATAAGTATTTAAGGAAATAATAATTTGTTTTTAAGACATATTCAAATAATTATTTAAAATATTGTAAACACTTTCTTATAACATCATTTTTCAAAGCAGGTTTAAACATTTAGGATTTTGTTAACTAGATATTAAGTATTTTAAAAAAAAATTCACTTCTGAAGTATTTCAATACTAACTAACTTTGAAATTTATATAGTTTAATAAATAAGAATTTTCCTTTTAAAATAAAAATTTAACTTATCAATAAAATGAATTTTTAAATCTCAATAACCAAATTTCAATTTTATAAATCTTCTCGATTTCCATCACATTACTTCCATTCCGGTCTCCTTAACCATTTCACTTTAAAAATAGTATCTACTATTTTTCTCACCCTATTTCCATATTCCAATATAAATTCTTCCTGTAAATTTATATTCCAAATTTATCATCTGATATCACTTTCCTAAATTTATAAACCTCGTTTATAAATTTTCTACAACTCCTTTGAGTTATCTAAAAATAATCTCATTTATAAAATTTCATTTTATAAATTAAATTCCTTTAAAAATCCATTTATTTTTGCCAATCTATTTTTAATATTGATTTCAACTTCTTTCTATATTTTTATGAATATCATTTTTTATTAAAATCTCGTCTTTAAAAATTCCTTTATATGATTTATTTTAAATTCTCCATTTAAAATATTTTCCCACATTATTTAATACGATCAAAATTTCACCATTTCTTATTTAAACCAATATCATTTAAATAATTCAAATTTCGATATACAAATTTCTATATTAACAATCTCTTTTTAATTCCTTAAAAATTTGAAATAATATTTATGGCATTTAATAAACCTAGAATGAATTTCCATGCCATTATAATATTTAAAAATTTACTACACACAATAATCCAGCATCTTATCTATATATGAAAAATACTAATATAATTGAGGAATCCAGTTGGATCCCTCCAACCTGTTTTCCCTGCATCCACAGATGTTAGACAAAAATAAAAATACCAATCCCACTTCGAGGGGGATATCGCGGTATATAGGGTCATTCGTTATTATGCGGGGTGCATAGGGTCTCATCCGCTATAATGTGCGGGAATATCACTCGAATACTAATATATACTATTATATATACAGTCATCCATCAGATAAATTATAAATTTATCAATCAATCAAGCATCAAATAATTTAAATTTAAACATTTAAATTTAAAAATGGTAATCCAAATGAGTGAGAAATTCTCACCATTGATTTTTCCGAGTTGCTAATTGATCCAATATTGTTTCGTAGCCTACGTCATCACAAATACAACGTTTCCGTTTTTATGCGATTTCAACCTCGTGTGAGCACGATGTGATTTTTGTTAACATTCGATTATAATTATCCAAAAAAATTTTCTAGATTTTAAAATTAACAAATAAGTAGACAAACCTAATTCCTTACTGCCGAAGCCATGGCTGCGGCCGCTGCCATCATGCACGCGAACCCTCCCTAGTTCACAACCCTACTCAAACCCATCGCACGCATCACCCAGTCCCCCTTTGAAACACGAAGACTCCAATGGTTGTCGCCATCCCGACCAGAATGCCTCCCAAAACACAGTCGAATGCCTCCGCCTCGTCCCTAAATCACGTGCGCCAGTTCCTACCCTCGACCACTCGACTATGACCTCCGACCATCTCCACCATTCCCAATACGTCACCATCATCCCACATTGCGCCTCTATCGCCGCAGTAACTCTTGCCCAAACAGCCCTCCTCATCGCCCCCTCGCTCGCGTTTCCCTTTGTGATCGCCGCAACTTCAGCCTTCGATCAAGGACGAACCATGCCTCCACCATGCGAGCAATCACCGTGCGCCTCTTCCCCATTGCGATCGATTTAAACTCGAACGTTTTCTTTTAAAAAAAAAACCGAGCGATTCTGTTTTATACTTTTTTTTCTTTTATAAAGATCGATTGATTTCAAAAAGAAGAAGGGATGGCGATACGTGATTTAAGGAAACTGGGTAGCGTGCTTGGGTAGGCAAAGGTCATGGTGAAGAGATAGAATAACAGCTGAAAAGGGAGATTGACAAGTTTATATATTAATTTAATTTCAAATATCTCGATATACGCAACTTAAAATTTCGAATCCCTATCAAGGCGTTCCTCTAGGCATTCATAATGTTATACCCCTATTCCGAACGCAATGGAAAAGGTTTCGACTCCTAATTCGATCGTATGGAGAAGATAGCTTTTTGGACCCAATAATTATATTGAATTCTTGATATAAATTTTAGCGCGGTTATATTCTGTACGACCAAACGATAACTGCAAATGCTACAAAATTTGAAATCCGATAATAATACACTATTATGGATCCAATGGAACTGGTTTCGTCGAATTCCGAGACTGTGTCCCGGATGGCTATTTTTAAATGTCAATTTGAACAAACTATTTTTAAAATTGAACAGATCACTTTTAAATTCAGTTTTAAAACTTTTATCATCTTAATTATTTTTTATATAAACTTTACAAGCCTTTAAATAATTTTTATCGGGCTTAAAACTCAAGATACAATAATTTAACCAATAAACTTAATAATTAATTTATCCAATAAATTGCTATATTTAAATTACAAATTTTATTTTATAAATAAACCCAAATTTTCATATTCAAAATCAATCTATAATTCAAATTCAATATTTAAAACCATTTAAATCTTCCAAATCAAACGTCGAAAAATCCGGGTCGTTACATTCCTCCCCCTTAAAAGAATTTCGTCCCCGAAATTGGTAAGGCAGGATAATGCTCCAAACCCACTAATTATCCAAAACCCACTTAGTGAAAATTAGATATTTCACTTTTCTAATCTTTTTGCTTCATCCAAAACAATTACTTCTCTATCCTAAACCAAAATCCTTTATTTCAATTACAAATCCGAAATCACTATTTCGTTAACAAAAATTTTTCAAAATTTTCTAACACACTAAATTTTCGAAATTTTTTGGCAGAGTCTCCTTTGTACGGAGGACCTTTTACAATATGACAAGAGATATAAATATATATACATCGACCCACTCGGTCGGGAAACAAAATATATAACAATATTTATATTTTTCGGAGTATTTAATCCGAAAACGTACCTTATTTAGCGTTTTTAAGCATTATTTAGCAAGCATTTACTTCATATGCAACTACGCAACCAAAATCTAGTCCGACAGCCTCCGGTTACCTGTACTTACTCAATTAAATCACGTAAGTACCAAAAATATGAAAGTTCAATAACATTTCACTTATCTCTACTATTAATAATGAAAATTCAACCCATTAGTTTCAACCATGTCTTTTTGATATTCCCAAAATGCCCTTTGCATCACCAAAAGCTCAAATTCCCCTTTTAGTATTAGGACTTAAATAGTGTTAGATGAAGAAGCATTCTGGGTATTGCTACATACTATCTTTCAATTATTATGCAGTCAACTTAACTTTTTATCATTTTATCATTGATGCTGCTGCCCTTAGTGTAGAAGAGATATCAAACACGATTATGTCTCAGGTTCGAACATGAAATAGAGATTTCGAGATTGAGTTAGTGGACCCTGATTTCACGTAACCATTAGAAAATGATGTAAACATCATTTCCATAGTTGGTGCCACTGAAATAGATTCTACAACGATTAGTCTAATGATAATATTTTCAAGTGCGCTAAGTTATTGGGCCATAATATAGTAATGTGACCCACTACTCATTAAATATAAAATTGAAAAAACATGGAGCTTTCCAATTAAAAAGCAAGCATAGTAGTGTAGTTTTATCCATAGTTATTTTACCAAAATATTTAATAATGATCAACGGAACTGTTATTGGTCTAAAAAAATCGATAGAAATTATGTAAGGAAATTTGACGTGACTACAAACTCACTGACATTACTTATTACACTTTGTTATACTTCTTTATATTGTCTTCACAAGTGAAAAGAGCATGACAAAAATTATGTTTTCCTAAAAGTATAGTCCTATGTTATAGGAGGGAACATGCCTAAGACAACAGTTCTCTTGATGACAAAACTATTAAATATTCATAAACTTATTTTCATTATCGTTGGAGGAAAATTTTTATTATTTTAATTTGAAAGAAGGAAGAAAAGAAAATCTCTTTGTTTTTCTTCTCTACTTCTATTCATAAAGCACAAACTACTTTATCTCTACTATTAATAAAGAGAATTCAATCAACATGATTACACGATGTCTTTTTGAAATTTCAAAATTATCCCTCTTCGTTAATGGAATCTTACCACCCTTTCCGACTACCAACCAATAGAATTTTACTATCAATTTGTCATCGATATCACCAACAAAACAACTTAAAATGTGTTGTGACTACAAAAGCATTTGCACTTAAAACACACATCCATCCAAGGTAAACACCTTTGGATATTAGATGCACGCACATGCATTGTATACTAGTTTAAATAGTTAAAGCACATAACCCAACATGCCAAACATATATTATAAGCCATTATAAGGTTCCGATTTTAATTTAATTGCTTTCAATCAATTTTCAAACCATTTCATTCAATCCGAAATGCTTTACAACCCAATTTATTAGCACTCAACTCATATCCATTCCAAACTGATTTTTAAAAATCAATTTTAATCACTTCTATTAATCCATAGAATTTTTACTTCCAGTTTGCGTCGGACAAAGTTTTTCTATGCAAATTCGGCGCTATTCATTTAAATGAATAACCATTTAAGCTTGTAACTATTTTTAATTGATTCCAAATTAATTTATATTTAATTTTATTGTACTTCAAATTGATTTCCAATCAATTCAGTTGCATTCCATTCATATCTTTTCTCTTTATATTCAAATCCATTTCATTTAAATTGATTTCTATCCAATTGAATTCCAATTCAATTACTAATTAATTAGCTAGTTCATTCATTTAATCCACCTCAATTTTTAATTCCATACTCAAATCCATTTATTTAATATCCCAAGCCATATCAATTTATTTACGCTTCACTTGAATTTATTTATAACTTGAGTTATCACCATTTCAAACTATTTCCATTTTACTCGACACATTTCCAGTTTTTATTTAATTTGCTTACTATCTAAGTTGAATTTTATTTATAACTCAAGTTTCATTTCCAAATTCCATTTTTAACTGACAGTCCAATTTTATTCAACCCAGTTAATATCCATTTTATATTCAATTAACTAATTAATTATCTAATTAGTTCATTTCCACTTTATAATTCAATAACTGATTTTTATTTCACAAATCACTTTAACCAATTTACTTGAGTTCAAATTTATTTTATAATTCAAGTTTGTGTTTTTATTTCATTTCCAAAGTATCAAACTCATTTTATTTTGGCTTATCTATTCGAATTTCCAATTTTATAAGTCACACAACTATTTTTCATATTTCCATCAATTCTATACTCGAGTATATTCCCATTTTATTTTTACTTGAGGCTATACATTTATTTATAGCCTAAATATATTTTTATTTAGTTTATTTCAATTTTTATAAGCTATTCCAATTTATTTATTCACAATTCTAGATTTTCACTCAAATTTTATTTCATTCAAGATTTATGCCATATGGTTTTTATAATATTCCACAATTCAAAATTTATATTTACTTCAATTCGATATTATTACTCATCCAATTCGAATTTTATAACTGATAGTTATATAGTCACTTTATAATTCTCATTTTGATATTTTAATTCAATTCCATATAACTCACTTCACTTTTTATTTAAATTTCAATTCCTTTTAACCAACATTTCAAACCATACTTAATTTAAATTCTACCCAAACAAATCTACTTTTAATTCATTCAATTTAATCAAGTAAGAATTGATTCCAATTTCAAATCACAATCGGTTAAGTTTTCTAAAATTTAATTCTTTCAACTTAGCTTAAGTTGAATTTCATTCAATTTTATATCTCAATCCAATTTTATTTTCAATTTAATTCAAGTTCAACTCAATTTTACTTAGCTTAAGCTAACTTTCATTTATTTTAACTTTCTTAAGTTAAAATTTAATTCCGAAATTCAAATTCCACACTTTTCTCTCTTCTTTAAATTTATTCTCAATTTTATAAGTTCATCCTTATTTCCTGATATTTTCTATAACATTTTAAATAAGGATTCCGAAATTTAAACACCCGGTATTTATTTAAAATCATTTTGAAATCACAAATAACCCAAATCACACTTTCTAAATTTAAACCGACCCTGGTTTTTGTCCCAAAACGAATTACCTTGGAATTTCTAAACAACGTTTGTTTTTTTTTCAACAAAATCTGCAAATCAATTTCAATAGTAATCCATCACTTAGAAACTCGAAAATGAATACTGGTGATGCTGCAGTCATCACCAGAATTATTTTCCAGCGACTGAAGTGATTTCACTGCTATATCTTTTCCAAAATTCATTTTAAAACAATTTCCTTTCGAAAATATTCAAAAACAATACTGTTATTATTATTTTCCACACCACCTTGAAAAAAATATTTTTTTTTCAAACTTTCCTGGATTTAAATTTCCAGATTCCGGTTTAAATCCAATTTTATTTATAATCCATTTGTATAATTTATACTTATACAAATTTTCATTTGGTTATATAAATCGTTTTCAAATTTTATAATCTTGTTTTATTATAATATCATCATCCAAACACTCCAAATATATATAATAACTTCAGAAAATTATTTCCTTTATATCAAATAGGGTTTGGGTAAAATTATTTCATTTACCGACTTTTTAAAACAATATTGTGTCGGTTTGCCTAGTTTAAGAGTTTGAAAATCCCTATCGATATAGTTGTCCAGACTATACTGACCAGAATTTATAAACACTCAACCGATAAGTCAGCACAATATAAAATAATTTATATTCACTAACAAATACGCGCTTATGTCTATTAACATACTCAAACTCATTTTAGGATACTAGTGAGCCTATCTCTAATGAGTAATCCCCACTAGAGCCAAGATTCTCGCTTAACTTTCTGCTCCGATACCAAGTGTAAAGGATCGGGGATTTTCGACCCTCGAAAATCGACATCAATACGTCCACTGTATAAAATGTCGAGCAGTCGAGTGCCGAAAATACCAGTTCATTAGGGGTGAAGGAGAAAAAGGTAGAAGAAGAGAAACAGAACAACATGGAGTCTCACAATCGTAGTGGAACAAAATATGATATATAATAACAGATTTTAAATACAAGAACTATACAGTTAATATACATACCACTATCAGAGTACAACCATTCAATACATAATAACTTGTCCTCACACAGCGGAAATAACCAAATATGTGATATACGTCCGAACTTCTCCAGCTCGTCTCCTAAGCTCCATAGCATTTAACCTGAATTTGTAATACTCGGTCTGACCCGAGCATTATAATAAAATAACACCCGAATCAGTCTGGAAAACCAGCATGAGAAAACACACTCAATTTGAATTATTAACATTTCAAAATCCTTTGAAAACAAAGGTATCTCGTAAGACTGCTCGTAAGACCGCGTCACACATAAACACGACGGGTTTTTACCTTACGATAACCAAAACATTTTCTAGAAAATCCAGTGATATTATAATAGTGTATAAATACAAATACTTATTCAAATAGCTGAAATTGTTACATTAATTAAATTCCAGCATACTAGGCTCTACAAACAAAACCGTACGATCGTATTGGAGAATGGATTCCAACGAATGACTGGGCCATAGGGTACTGCCCATCATAGTACACCTTTAGAACCATGTACCGAGGACCATGCTGGGATCCCCTGCTACACAAGACCGGCCTACCTCTAACCTGGATAGACCGAATATGTTATCACCCCAGGTCTTCCCACTCTTACCATCGAGTGCTTCTTCTTTTATGTGTGCCCATATCTAAGATAAATAGAGTTTCCGAGGACATCTATAAAGGTGATTATAACGATACGGATTTTTCGCGTTCGAAAATCGACATCCATACTTTACATCGTACTCGAATGCCGTAGATTCGACCGTTCAAATCCGAGTCGCCGGAGCTTATAACATAATTAAGTAAATAACACAACGGAAGAAAAAGGAAACAATGATATCATATACAACTCCAATGAATACAATATCCAAAATGATATATAACAATGATATCAATATGATACAACAATATCATAGATATGGTACAAGAAATAGCAGTGGAAAGAAAATAGATAACACCAGCAACGGATAGAATGTCTCCAATAGAATGCTCCAAGATAAGCAACGTCAGTCCATGAACTCCAAGAAATGAACCAGCTCCAGATAATCTACTCAACCTGAATATCTGAGAAACCCAACTCTAGATTGCCCGTGTGGAAAAATTGTGGGCACCCAGAGTTTAGGAAGGGAACAATAAACTCCGGATCAGTCATGGGACTGGTGTGAGCAAACAAAAACAGTTTATCTTTAAACAAACACAAAAGGCTTTTAAACATTGAAACCGCACTGCTTTTGGAAAATGAAACTACCATAAGACCTCCCACCACACACACAATGCAAACGCGGAATTGGAGGAGATTTCTTCTTATGATAGTCAAACATGCTTACTACGCAAAAGAAAACTCTTTTGATATTATTACTAGTGCATAGTGCAGGAAACATTTCGAAAGTATAATATCAATCTTAGCCAGCATACAATCATTGTTGTATGCCTACTATAGCTACTACGTTCAATAGCAGGTTACCGCCACATTCCATAGCAGGTAATACAACTAAAATCGTACAGGGTTCGTATTGTTTCTTTGGATTTCCAACAAATGATCAGGCTAAGGAACTTCCTTACACCGAAATAGAAACGCCTCTGGAAAGACATCCCGAGAACCTAACCGGATCTCTGCAAACAAAAGGCCGACGCTACCTCACGCTTTAACCAAGCTGTAACTAGGTAACTAACACACGAGTCATGTCATCCCCTGGTCGTCACCGACCTTTATCCGAGGTACCTCGATCATAAAGCAACAGCCACAAAGTATAATCAACATAGGTAAGATATCTGGGCTCCATACCATGATATCACCTTTTATCCAGAAGGAAATGACATACCCTAGGGGCGCTACCCCTACAAACCTTTGCCGCAACATTCCTGTTTCGACCATTACCGGGTTGTGAGGCTCGACGAAGTCTCGTCCACAAAGCTACGCTTTTTCACAAAGCCACGCTTTTTCACAAAGCCACGCTTTTTCACAAAGCCACGCTTTTTCACAAAGCCACGCTTTTTCACAAAGCCACGCTTTTTCACAAAGCCACGCTTTTTCACAAAGCCACGCTTTTTCACAAAGCCACGTTTTTTCACAAAGCCACGCTTTTTCACAAAGCCACGCTTTTTCACAAAGCAACGCTTTTTCACAAAGCACGCTTTGACCAACAAATGATCATCAGCACTTCGTATGCCACATTACCAAATTGGGAATGTATCACTAGTAACCATCAACTACATAACCTCTGAGCTCTTACGTCTCAGAGAAGGGTGTTAAGCTAAGAGAATAAATTCTCCGCCACCAACAGAAATGTATTTGATAGAAACCAGCTTTACATCTCAAAGTGTAACGTCAGACACACATCCATACAAGTCCGTTCCGGGATCGAACGGAACCGAAGGCACTTCCAAAGAAGCCCTTGCAAATTCGGATAATTTCTAATCACGTCCGGACTTCCCATCACAAAGGGTGATAAAATCTCTATACTGGGGACCAGTCGGTGCAGAGACATTCGACGAGTTGTCCTTTCATTTTCGAAAATATCCGGTCTTCACCACTGGTCTTCAAATGCTATCCATATATGTCGTATCATTATTCGGAATGGGTTATATGACACAAAGGTCCTCTCCCGGCTAAACCGAATAACGAGCGCAATAAAAAAAATCATATGGATACTGGGGTCTCAATTAAATCACAGCTTAAAGCCCAAAACTTTTCATTCGAATGGTTAAAACAAATTACCATTTCCAATCTTCTAAACAAAAAGATTCATTTCAAAAACCTTCAATGGTTTAAACAATTTCCACACTTTTAATCTTTTAAACAAAAAGATTCAATTCACAAAGTTCACCCCATTCACAAAGATTCATTCATAGATTTCAAAATAATTTCCATTTCAATTGGATTAACTCGTTCGGTCTTTGAATTAAAGACTCATTTCATAGTTTTCAAAACATTTCAATCACATTTCAAACTTGAAATTCTTTCAACACAAATTGGAAATTCTTTACTTATGTGAAAGCTTTTACTATTTGAAAACAAATAGTTTCGTTTTCAGAAAATCCAATTATATTTACACAAGTTAAAACCCTTGAATTTAATTCAAATTCCCAAATCAAAACCTTTAAAATGGTTTAACCCATATATAACTTGTACAACATCTTTAATCCCTAGTTTCAAATCATAGAATTCAATTTCAAACTTGAATTCAAATTTAAATCAAATTATTTAAATTTTCAAAACTCGATTAAGTTATTCAAAATAACTTTTATCTTTGAAATTCCATTTCAAAAGCTTTTCATATTAAACCCCAATTTCCAATTTCAAAATCAATTGAAATTAAAATTTCAATTTCAAAAACATTGAATTTAAATCATCTGTGACTTAACTGATTTCCACGTGAAATCCATATTTATGTGTGTATTGTGTAGTCCAGGGGTTTCACACAATAGTGCACAACATTAATCATCACAGATATATCGATAAGCGGTATAACCCATAACGCTTATCTTCATTCACAGATTCATAGATAAAATAAATTTATCAGTCACAAAGATTCACTATTACGATTCGATGTGGGTTTCGGATAACCAAACGGAATCCGACTCCCTGTCGCATCGAAATTCAAGTGTCGTTCTATGGGTCAAGGGTTTCATATTCACATAACAGTATATATAAAAAAACAAAAATCACAGCTCAGCACACCGTAATGTATATCACAAAGCATCACAATCACAAACATGGATATCAAACTACTCAAAGCATTTCAATAATAACCAATCATCACATAATTATATATATATATATATATTCCCTCTTTAATTAATGATTAATTATTCTAAATTTTCAAAATAATTAATCCTTAATTATTAATTTATTAAATCTTAATCACCTTCATAGATTAATTATTTCTTAATTAATTACCTTAATTAATTAATCTCATTAATAAATTATCGTTTTATTAAATTATTCTTTAGTCACTTGATTAGTAAATTTTAAATCATCAATTAATTACTTTTAATTAAGTAATTATCCTTAAGAAATTATCTTAGATTAATTCATTATTAATTATTTCTAATTATAAATTTATTTAACCTTGAGTTATTTATTTGATTACAAGTATAAATTAATTACATTCTTAATTTACTTACTTAAATTAATTAAACACCTTACATTAAGCAACCTTTCTTTATAAATTTTTAAATCACAACTCAACTAAAAACCTGTCAACATGGTTAGTTTTATTGTTACTAATCTTTACTTAGCCAAAATAACTTAAAGGTTTATTAAGTTGATTTACAAAGAAAACCAACCCGAGGCAAACACTTGGTTTACCCGAGTGAAACCCGTGTCTCACCCTTGTTTCCCCCGCGTCACATTCATTTCCCAACCTTCTTTCTTCTTCTCCCTGTACTTATCTTCTGTTCTTTCCTTCTCACAACTTCGTGAAGCAATCAGATGCATAGGTGCACCGTGCATGTGCACCAATCATCGCTGCCCCTCCATTCCTCATCATCGGCGCCAGCAAGACAACATCAACCACCTCCCTCGATTTAAAAAAACTGTTTTCAAAATGAACTCACAAATTGAAATCGAGCCATAGCAATGACTACTGTACCAACCTGATCAGCATTTTCTTCCTCGCCCCACGACCTCTGGCCACCTGAGGCCATGCCATCACGTCCATACCCTCTCTACTCGATTACCTCCCTACTCCACCTACCCCGGTCCCACTCGATGCCGCTATGTCGAAGTAACTGTCGTGATAACAATGACGATTTGCACGAGTTCTTAAACCCAAAATCCTATCGTGCCGCAGCCACCGATGCCTAGAAAAATGTGAGAACATTTTTCACGAAATCCCTGATCCATTACCCTCCCTTGATCACAACCCAGAGGTCCAAAATTTTGATGATCACCAGAAATTGATGGAAATTCGAATTTTGATTAACTCGCAATATCTCATCACATACGATCTTAAAAATCATAATATGGTTATCAAAAATCATAAACTGGACTTACGAATCAGATTGTAAAATAAAACATGATTTCCAAAAATTTGATTTAATGCCTTGAGTTGATTTCTTACTGCAAATTCATATATATATTTTATTTTATTTTATTTTTTTCTAACTTCTTAATATAAATCCTTGAAAACATTTTCAACCTTGATGTTATAGTTTAACCATGAATTCTTATTTGGAGATCAAGGCCTAACATTGATTAGATGAAGAGAAAAGGAATTATTTTGGTGAATTATGAGGTGCCTGTAACATAACAGGGATTGTATACATCTTCACAGACATGCCTACTTATATACTAGTTCATTCAACTTAATCCCAGTAACAAAAATCATTAATGCAAACATTTTCACACCACATCTCAATGACCATCACAAGCATCAGGGAAATAAACAAATTCAGGTTTCGAATTAGAGGTTTACTCACAAGCATCAAGAAAACAAAACAAGTTAGGCTTTTTAAAAATAGGAGTTGCTCACCTTGTTTCCAGAAAATGAAACAGAGCACTTTATATTTGAAAAGCTTTGAACTTTAAAAATTGAGAAGTTGTTTGCTTTAATCTTCCTTTATATCATCTTGCTTGACTCTCTGGTTTTGATGAATTCATATTGTTTTGTTTGCTTGAACTTTGAATGATATTTTGAGTTTTCAAGATAATGTTTGCTTCCATTTTTCTCTCAGTGGTGATAATCGAACTGAAATGAAAAGATGATATGGGGAAAATAGTTTACAGGTGATGTTTATAACAAGCTACAGGGTGTTGTATTTGTTTATACAATATAGGCATGGGCTAGAGGCATGCTTGCATTTATTTGTTTGTACCAATTCATTTTTTTTTCTTTGATTTCGGCTGAGATGTGTTAAAGGTAAGGCAGGTATGACATCTTTTTTTTTGTTGAAGTGATGCTGCATTTATTAACTTGGTGGCTGCAGCTTTGTGTTTACATACTTTTGTCTTGCTTTTATATTTTATTTACTTGTACTTCATTTTGTTTTTCGGCTGTAGCTATATTTTGGTGGGATGAAATGATTTGTATATGTACTTCTTTTGCTTGAAAGCTAAATATATGTAGATAAAGTTGTCTTATTTCTTTTAAACTTTGTTCTTGCCTTGTCTACTTATTTACAAGCTGTATACTTTATGTTTGTTTCTATACTTTGTTTTGTTTTGCAAACTTGTAGATATTTTATTTTCTTATTTTACAAAATTCATTAATACTTTGTTGACTTTTATTTTATAAAACTATATACGTTCATTTTCAAAATATAGATAAATTTCTAGATTTTATTTTGTTGTTATTTTATATATATATAAAATTCTATTTCCACTTTTATTTTAAACTTAACCATCAAATATTTAATTTACTTATTACTATTTCAAGCCATAGCTTCTTTCAAAACACACATATTTGTATATATATTTATAAGTAATTTGAAATGACAATTTCTATTCAAAAATAAGAATTCATTTGTAAAGACATTCTATTATCATTTAACTCTATATTTATTTTTAAAACCATTTGTCTACAATTTAAATTCAAGTCAAATATATATATATATATATATATATATATATCTATATATTTGATATTTTCAAATTCACTCATATATGCCGAAACACACATATATAAAATATTTACAATATTTTTAAATCTAAATGATTTTCTATTTGAATCGGGGAAACTCGCTTCCATTTACAATTTATTTTACAATTTTTATTCAAAAATTCAATAAATTATTAATTTAAATTAAATAAAAATCTAGGGTCGTTACAAACTTCCCCCCTTAAAAGAATTTCGTCCTCGAAATTCGTAGGCACGAAAACAACAAAGATAGATAGATTCGATCTCCTATAACTCCTCAAACTTACGATATGAATTCCAAACTCAAGTCGAAATATCTCAGAACACATACCAATTTGTCCCTCTTCGGACTTTGGTATTCACAAGAAATTACAATAGAATTTCAAATTTGGTTTTAAACGAAATCGTTTTATTTTTAATTCAATTTTATCCTCATATTCTATTAATCAATTTAACTCAATTCAAAATTTCCAATTTCAAATTTCCAATTTCCAATTCATATTCATTAAGGTTTAAAACGAAAAGCTGGTAAGAAGCCGATGAAGATACTAAGTAAGGATTTTCTACAACGATTCGCAGAGCCATCATCACACCAAAACTTCTTCTTGTAGCTGGTACGAAGAAATCAAAAGAATTTTGGAAACGAATCAAAGAAAATTGATAAGAAAGTTGTTTCCACTGTCGTAGGGTTTTGACTATTTATAGTCGTATTCCCCTGTCCCCTATCTCGTCCTCTTCTTGCACTCATACTCACTATCAGTGGAAAGTAAGAGAATTTACTGAGACGTTCGAACAGATATCTTAGAGATACACTCATTCTAGAGTTTACTTCACTCTATCTCTAATGAGCTACTTAATGTGTTATACTCCTGAGCTAAAGTTTAACCTTAGCTCTGATACCAACTATAACGATACGGATTTTTCGCGTTCGAAAATCGACATCCATACTTTACATCGTACTCGAATGCCGTAGATTCGACCGTTCAAATCCGAGTCGCCGGAGCTTATAACACAATTAAGTAAATAACACAGCGGAAGAAAAAGGAAACAATGATATCATATACAACTCCAATGAATACAATATCCAGAATGATATACAACAATGATATCAATATGATACAACAATATCATAGATATGGTACAAGAAATAGCAGTGGAAAGAAAATAGATAACACCAGCAGCGGATAGAATGTCTCCAATAGAATGCTCCAAGATAAGCAACGTCAGTCCATGAACTCCAAGAACTGAACCAGCTCCAGATAATCTACTCAACCTGAATATCTGAGAAACCCAACTCTAGACTGCCCGTGTGGAAAAATTGTGGGCACCCAGAGTTTAGGAAGGGAACAATAAACTCCGGATCAGTCATGGGACTGGTGTGAGCAAACAAAAACAGTTTATCTTTAAACAAACACAAAAGGCTTTTAAACATTGAAACCGCAATGCTTTTGGAAAATGAAACTACCATAAGACCTCCCACCACACACACAATGCAAACACAGAATTGGAGGAGATTTCTTCTTATGATAGTCAAACATGCTTACTACGCAAAAGAAAACTCTTTTGATATTATTACTAGTGCATAGTGCAGGAAACATTTCGAAAGTATAATATCAATCTTAGCCAGCATACAACCATTGTTGTATGCCTACTATAGCTACTACGTTCAATAGCAGGTTACCGCCACATTCCATAGCAGGTAATACAACTAAAATCGTACAGGGTTCATATTGTTTCTTTGGATTTCCAACAAATGATCAGGCTAAGGAACTTCCTTACACCGAAATAGAAACGCCTCTGGAAAGACATCCCGAGAACCTAACCGGATCTCTGCAAACAAAAGGCCGACGCTACCTCACGCTTTAACCAAGCTGTAACTAGGTAACTAACACACGAGTCATGTCATCCCCCGGTCGTCACCGACCTTTATCCGAGGTACCTCAATCATAAAGCAACAGCCACAAAGTATAATCAACATAGGTAAGATATCTGGGCTCCATACCATGATATCACCTTTTATCCAGAAGGAAATGACATACCCTAGGGGCGCTACCCCTACAAACCTTTGCCGCAACATTCCTGTTTCGACCATTACCGGGTTGTGAGGCTCGACGAAGTCTCGTCCACAAAGCCACGCTTTTTCACAAAGCCACGCTTTTTCACAAAGCCACGCTTTTTCACAAAGCCATGCTTTTTCACAAAGCACGCTTTGACCAACAAATGATCATCAGCACTTCGTATGCCACATTACCAAATTGGGAATGTATCACTAGTAACCATCAACTACATAACTGTAACAACCCTAGATTTTGGCCTATATTTTAAATTTTGACTTTATTTTATTTTAAATTATTTTAAACTTGTTCTATTTCAAACATTTCATTTTAATATAAATGTTGACTATTAAGTGATTTATAGTTCAAACTAGTATAAATTGGATATTTCACTGAAAAGTGAATTTCTGTTGAAACTGGTCAAACTTTGACTTTTGAACTTTAAATTTAAATATTTCAAATTCTTAAATTTTATCTTTTATTATGAAAATAGATTTAATTCCATGGATACAGCTTTTCGTTTCGTTGGAAACGGAGTTAAATTGTGAAAGTTATGTATATTTCAATATTGTGTGTAAACTGATGTATTTAGTAATATTGTCTATTTTAAATTATATTTTATTTGTCATATTTTGTTCTAATATGTGTTAGTATTTTATTTTATGTATAATTTGTCTTTTAAATAATTTAAAGTGATTATATAATTTTTCCAAAGCGTATTGAATTTATTTTCTATTTTTAAAGGCTAGTTTCTATTTTCTGCTATTTTCTTCAATTAAATTATATTTAATTAAAATTTATTTATTCATTTTGTGAATGCATTTTTATTTTATGTTATTATCTTTGTTTATAAATGTTTTACAAGTCCATAAACTTTTTCCAAAGTTCATTGCATTTATTTTTCATATTTTCAAGACTAGTTGCAATTTTTGCTATTTTACTTAATTAAATTTTATATAATTAATAATTAATTTATTTATTTTTGTTTATTTACTAAATTTTCGTATTTTATCTGAGTTTATATATATATTTCAGTTATATAAAACTTAAAAAGAAATTAGAGGAAATATGAAAAGTTTTAAACTATTGAAATTCCTATGGCTTTTCACCTCCCGACCTTTCACTTTCTCAACTCCTCTCTTCAATGTTTTTGGCCATGCATACCCTATTCTTTTCAGCGGACTTCTTTTCATTTTTTTCACGCAAACACTTCTCTTTCTCCTCCAAAAAAATCACGGCCATGGCTTCAAAATTTTGGGTAAAAATTCCTTCTTTCTTCCTTGTTTTCTATTTTTTTTCTATTGAAACTGCATATGCTCTCTACCTTCATAGTTTGGTTCCTCCTCCTCCAGGCTTTGGCCGACCACCACGACCCCCTTCCTCTGACCATCACCCATCCTAGCAACCCTCCTCCTCAGGCCTAACCAATCCAAGTCCAAGATCTACACAAAATCCACCAAAAACCATCACAAACTATCACTTATGACCTAGAATTGTCATCTCCTCCTTCTACCACCTTTTGCCACCACTACCTCCACCACCACCACCTCTGACCTGACCTTCCACCACCTCTGGACCACACTCCAGCCACCACCTGACCACCACATACCATGGCCAAGCCACATCAGCAAGGGGCCGAACCCTATGGTGCAACAAAAGCCACACTTTGCCTTGAAACCCTTTGGTATTCCATTGCCTTCAACACCTTGTAACTTCCACTCACCATCATCACCTTGTAGCCGCACCTTTTCCAGACCATACCTGATCCAAACCATGCCTTTAGCCATGCCATTTCAGATCTGGAGATGAAGCATAGGTGGTAGGAAGCAAGTGCAAACACTTTGACTTTGTTTATGCATCCATTTCTAGCATTGTTTATTGAATTTTTGGGTTGAAATCTTATGTTGTTTGTAATTGTTTGGTTTGAATGTGACAAGGCAATTAGCTTTGGCTCTCCCACACTCAAATAATTATCGTGCTCTCGTGCCTCTGGAAATCTTTGTTGTGCATTTGTGGTTGTCATCTCCAGCTTGAACAAGTGAGTAATTCTCACCAGACAATGTGTACTTATATAACTAGTAAACTGACACCATTTGAATCTGTAAAATTATATCATCCTGTTGTAACTGTTATATTATGATCATATAATGTTTACCCCTGTTATTACATATGTTATATCATCTATTACTGTTATCTCATGCTATTCTGTGTATTTATATCAGTTTATCACACTACAAGTTCCCTGTAGATTAGAATCACTATGGGTTGAAATGATACATACCCGAACGGACTTTAGAATAAGGAAAAATCGTTATGGGCTGAAATGATAGGCCTGAACGGTTTTTATTTATTTATTTATATTACTTGGGATTGCGGGTTTGAAATGATAAAACCCGGTTTTTCTTTGTAAACTGCGGATTGAAATGATACATATCCGTATCACTTGACCTAGGCTAGAAAATTATATACAGACTCGTGGTTTATATATTTTTCTGAAATTTTTAAAATACTTTTTTTTAATGTAAATATTATGGTATTTTGATTTAAATTTCATTAAAATGATTTCTATAAAGTATTTGTGATTTTCTACAAATTAAATAAGTGAATTAAGTAAATGGTGAAGTAGAATTTGAAATATAAGTTAATTTTGGAATTTATGATTTTGTTTATAAATGGAATTTTTGTAAAGTAAGAAAATATTAAAAATTTGATTTAAAGATGAATTTAATGATTTTTATTAAGTAATAATAATGTTTTAAAGGTGTTAATGATTTTGTATAAATTAAAATATGGAATAAATGAACATTTAAGCTGAATTTGGAAATATAACTTAAATTGAATTTTGTGAAATTTGTTTAAAAGTGAAATTTTAATTATGTAAAATAAATGGAAATAAGCTATATTTTTGGAAATTTAAACTTAGTTGTTAAGTTAATAATTTAATTAAAGAAATGAAAATTTAATTGTTATTAAATTTGATTTTTGTATGGAAATTTGACTTTATAAAATCATAGAAATAAAGGTATTTAAATGATTGTGTTAAATGTGAAATATATGATTTTATAAGTTAAAATGATTTATATTAAAAGTTAATTATTTGTGGAATTGTAAATAAAACTCTGAATATGATTTAACAGCATTTTGAAATGTAATGTAAAGGATATTACAGCATTTTGTAAATGTTGTAGTGTTTTAAATGAACTAAAAGGTTAATTTGAAATAAAGGCTATTATAGCACTTTGTAAGTGCTATAGTGGTTAAACTTAACATGTAAGTTAATTGAAACTTAAAAGAAATCTATTACAGCATTTAACGCTGTCTTTTGTTAATTAACTGTTTTAAACTATAACTTTACGTAGCATTTTATAAGTGCTACGGGAACTATATTTTGTTGTTTTAAATTAATTTTAATGAAAAATAATCTCTAGAAAATGATATAATTTTGGGAAATTAAATGTTAAATTTCTAAAGATAATGAAGAGATATTTAAGTGGAAGAATTTGATTTCTAATGTGAGTTTAAAATGGTATTTAAATTTAATAAAATGAATGGATGTAAATGGTATTTAAATGAATAAAAATGAATGGTGTTTTGAATAATATTTTGATATTGTGAAATGAGTTTGAAATGATACTTGATTTCTGACTTATTTAATTTATTTGATAAATGAATATTTGAAGTATATATTAATTGAGTTTATTTAAATGATATTGGATTTATGAAATGTGGGAGATTTAAAGTTTTGAAATATACTAAAGATTGAATATTGTATTTTGTGGATTTAATCTATATTGGGAATTGATAAGATTTGAAACGGTTTGTTGGTAAACTGTAATTGAATTGAAATTTGATGGTTTGAATTTAATAAGTTTGTAAATGTATAGAATTAAAAGATGATTTTAAATATATGATTTTGAAATGTTGTGATTTTCAAAGTATAATGATTTCAAATGTTTTGTTTCAAAAGAGTTATAACTTTGAAAGTATAGACTATTTGAAGGTGAATATATGTTTGAAATGGAAATGATGTTGTTTTGAAATGAACATAGTTTTGAAATAAAATGATTTTGGTTTCGAAGTATAACTATCAAAGGTATGATATTTTGATATATAAAAATGATTTGAAATAAAGTTTGAAAAGATATAATATTTGATGTATTAAAATGATTTGAAAAGAAGTTTGAAAGGATACGATATTTTAGAATATTGAAATGATTTGGAAATGATAAATCTTTATTTTGATAAAGACATGATTTTGAAATGATATCTTATTTTGAAGTAAAGTATTGTTTTTAAAAGTTATAACCACGGGTTATAATAACGATTGGTTGGCAAAGAGACCGGGATCGGATATGGACATACTCTCTGTCGATACCGAAAACCACTTTGACAACCGTGTACGCGGTGGAGATTCCAGAATGAAGTAGGATGGCGGCGACGTTCTTAAGGTATGTTACGTGGACCCAACTCCCGTGAGTTGGCATAAGGTGGCTAAAACAGGAGCGATTGACGGACCAAGGAGGTAGCACCTCTTATCGGACACACTTCTTCGATACCATTCTATTACTTGTGATTGATTTGGTGGCCACCCTTTATTGGGAGTGTTGTTCGAGGTGGGCGGTAGTGGCTGCTATGCGTCACCACTAGTCCAGATGCGTAATTGGTATATCTACCCTGGCATTGCCTAGTTGTGCCGTGTCACCTACCATATCGAGCTTTACTACGATTATGATTTTAAGATCCGACCGTGTTAAGGTTCTCCATCCCCTTAACGCTATTTTCTATATGATTATACTTTACTGATTAGACATTATTATAATAGCGAATATTACTACATAGTAGATAGTTTAACGAATCCTTAAAGAATGGGCGGTCCCAAGCATTCTTTAAGTTACTTGTACCTTATTACAGTTCACTTGAGTTGGTTTATATTATATAAGTATATATTGTCCTGACTCGAGTGTTTGTGTTTTGCTTTACGCTCGGTTCAGCCTGAGTATTCACAGATTTGGATTTCCACCTTCTGGAGATTTGAATCGCTGGAGATTATCTGCTAGTCTTGTTCTATCGACTTCAGTTATGTTGCTCTGTTCAGCTTGTACTTGGTTATCTTATTTATACTTCCGTTGTACTCTATTTCTTCTATTGTATCTTATGTACTCTGATATATTTATATAGTAGCTTCATGAACTACTATTTCTTTTACTTCCGCTGCATTATTTTACTCTGTGTCTGTGATCTGTGATTATATTTATTTACTGTATATTCTGAGATTTGCCAAATTTTAATTACAACGCGGTATTTTGAGCAATTCAACTCCGGCATGAGTGTCTACCTATACACTTATAATGGATGCGAATGGTTGAAAATATCGGGTCGTTACAATAACCTCTGAGCTCGTACGTCTCAGAGAAGGGTGTTAAGCTAAGAGAATAAATTCTCCGCCACCAACAGAAATGTATTTGATAGAAACCAGCTTTACATCTCAAAGTGTAACGTCAGACACACATCCATACAAGTCCGTTCCGGGATCGAACGGAACCGAAGGCACTTCCAAAGAAGCCCTTGCAAATCCGGATAATTTCTAATCACGTCCGGACTTCCCATCACAAAGGGTGATAAAATCTCTATACCGGGGACCAGTCGGTGCAGAGACATTCGACGAGTTGTCCTTTCATTTTCGAAAATATCCGGTCTTCACCACCGGTCTTCAAATGCTATCCATATACGTCGTATCATTATTCAGAATGGGTTATATGACACAAAGGTCCTCTCCCGGCTAAACCGAATAACGAGCGCAATAAAAAAAATCATATGGATACTGGGGTCTCAATTAAATCACAGCTTAAAGCCCAAAACTTTTCATTCGAATGGTTAAAACAAATTACCATTTCCAATCTTTTAAACAAAAAGATTCATTTCAAAAACCTTCAATGGTTTAAACAATTTCCACACTTTTAATCTTTTAAACAAAAAGATTCAATTCACAAAGTTCACCCCATTCATAAAGATTCATTCATAGATTTCAAAACAATTTCCATTTCAATTGGATTAACTCGTTCGGTCTTTGAATTAAAGACTCATTTCATAGTTTTCAAAACATTTCAATCACATTTCAAACTTGAAATTCTTTCAACACAAATTGGAAATTCTTTACTTATGTGAAAGCTTTTACTATTTGAAAACGAATAGTTTCGTTTTCAGAAAATCCAATTATATTTACACGAGTTAAAACCCTTGAATTTAATTCAAATTCCAAAAATCAAAACCTTTAAAATGGTTTAACCCATATATAACTTATACAACATCTTTAATCCCTAGTTTCAAATCATAGAATTCAATTTCAAACTTGAATTCAAATTTAAATCAAATTATTTAAATTTTCAAAACTCGATTAAGTTATTCAAAATAACTTTTATCTTTGAAATTCCATTTCAAAAGCTTTTCATATTAAACCCCAATTTCCAATTTCAATATCAATTGAAATTAAAATTTCAATTTCAAAAACATTGAATTTAAATCATCTGTGACTTAACCGATTTCCACGTGAAATCCATATTTGTGTGTGTATGGTGTAGTCCATGGGTTTCACACAATAGTGCACAACATTAATCATCACAGGTATATCGATAAGCGGTATAACCCATAACGCTTATCTTCATTCACAGATTCATAGATAAAATAAATTTATCAGTCACAAAGATTCACTATTACGATTCGATGTGGGTTTCGGATAACCAAACGGAATCCGACTCCCTGTCGCATCGAAATTCAAGTGTCGTTCTATGGGTCAAGGGTTTCATATTCACATAACAGTATATATAAAAAAACAGAAATCACAGCTCAGCACACCGTAATTTATATCACAAAGCATCACAATCACAAACATGGATATCAAACTACTCAAAGCATTTCAATAATAACCAATCATCACATAATTATATATATATATATATATATATATTTTCCCTCTTTAATTAATGATTAATTATTCTAAATTTTCAAAATAATTAATCCTTAATTATTAATTTATTAAATCTTAATCACCTTCATAGATTAATTATTTCTTAATTAATTACCTTAATTAATTAATCTCATTAATAAATTATCGTTTTATTAAATTATTCTTTAGTCACTTGATTAGTAAATTTTAAATCATCAATTAATTACTTTTAATTAAGTAATTATCCTTAAGAAATTATCTTAGATTAATTCATTATTAATTATTTCTAATTATAAATTTATTTAACCTTGAGTTATTTATTTGATTACAAGTATAAATTAATTACATTCTTAATTTACTTACTTAAATTAATTAAACACCTTACATTAAGCAACCTTTCTTTATAAATTTTTAAATCACAACTCAACTAAAAACCTGTCAACATGGTTAGTTTTATTGTTACTAATCTTTACTTAGCCAAAATAACTTAAAGGTTTATTAAGTTGATTTACAAAGAAAACCAACCCGAGGCAAACACTTGGTTTACCCGAGTGAAACCCGTGTCTCACCCTTATTTCCCCCGCGTCACATTCATTTCCCAACCTTCTTTCTTCTTCTCCCTGTACTTATCTTCTGTTCTTTCCTTCTCACAACTTCGTGAAGCAATCAGATGCATAGGTGCACCGTGCATGTGCACCAATCATCGCTGCCCCTCCATTCATCATCATCGGCGCCAGCAAGACAACATCGACCACCTCCCTCGATTTAAAAAAACTATTTTCAGAATGAATTCACAAATTGAAATCGAGCCATAGCAATGACTACTGTACCAACCTGATCAGCATTTTCTTCCTCGCCCCACGACCTCTGGCCACCTGAGGCCATGACATCACGTCCATACCCTCTCTACTCGATTACCTCCCTACTCCACCTACCCCGGTCCCACTCGATGCCGCTATGTCGAAGTAACTGTCGCGATAACAATGATGATTTGCACGAGTTCTTAAACCCAAAATCCTATCGTGCCGCAGCCACCGATGCCTAGAAAAATGTGAGAACATTTTTCACGAAATCCCTGATCCATTACCCTCCCTTGATCACAACCCAGAGGTCCAAAATTTCGATGATCACCAGAAATTGATGGAAATTCGAATTTTGATTAACTCGCAATATCTCATCACATACGATCTTAAAAATCATAATATGGTTATCAAAAATCATAAACTGGACTTACGAATCAGATTGTAAAATAAAACATGATTTCCAAAAATTTGATTTAATGCCTTGAGTTGATTTCTTACTGCAAATTCATATATATATTTTATTTTATTTTATTTTTTTCTAACTTCTTAATATAAATCCTTGAAAACATTTTCAACCTTGATGTTATAGTTTAACCATGAATTCTTATTTGGAGATCAAGGCCTAACATTGATTAGATGAAGAGAAAAGGAATTATTTTGGTGAATTATGAGGTGCCTGTAACATAACAGGGCTTGTATACATCTTCACAGACATGCCTACTTATATACTAGTTCATTCAACTTAATCCCAGTAACAAAAATCATTAATGCAAACATTTTCACACCACATCTCAATGACCATCACAAGCATCAGGGAAATAAACAAATTCAGGTTTCGAATTAGAGGTTTACTCACAAGCATCAAGAAAACAAAACAAGTTAGGCTTTTTAAAAATAGGAGTTGCTCACCTTGTTTCCAGAAAATGAAACAGAGCACTTTATATTTGAAAAGCTTTGAACTTTAAAAATTGAGAAGTTGTTTGCTTTAATCTTCCTTTATATCATCTTGCTTGACTCTCTGGTTTTGATGAATTCATATTGTTTTGTTTGCTTGAACTTTGAATGATATTTTGAGTTTTCAAGATAATGTTTGCTTCCATTTTTCTCTCAGTGGTGATAATCGAACTGAAGTGAAAAGATGATATGGGGAAAATAGTTTACAGGTGATGTTTATAACAAGCTACAGGGTGTTGTATTTGTTTATACAATATAGGCATGGGCTAGAGGCATGCTTGCATTTATTTATTTGTACCAATTCATTTTTTTTTCTTTGATTTCGGCTGAGATGTGTTAAAGGTAAGGCAGGTATGACATCTTTTTTTTTGTTGAAGTGATGTTGCATTTATTAACTTGGTGGCTGCAGCTTTGTGTTTACATACTTTTGTCTTGCTTTTATATTTTATTTACTTGTACTTCATTTTGTTTTTCGGCTGTAGCTATATTTTGGTGGGATGAAATGATTTGTATATGTACTTCTTTTGCTTGAAAGCTAAATATATGTAGATAAAGTTGTCTTATTTCTTTTAAACTTTGTTCTTGCCTTGTCTACTTATTTACAGGCTGTATACTTTATGTTTGTTTCTATACTTTGTTTTGTTTTGCAAACTTGTAGATATTTTATTTTCTTATTTTACAAAATTCATTAATACTTTGTTGACTTTTATTTTATAAAACTATATACGTTCATTTTCAAAATATAGATAAATTTCTAGATTTTATTTTGTTGTTATTTTATATATATATAAAATTCTATTTCCACTTTTATTTTAAACTTAACCATCAAATATTTAATTTACTTATTACTATTTCAAGCCATAGCTTCTTTCAAAACACACATATTTGTACATATATTTATAAGTAATTTGAAATGACAATTTCTATTCAAAAATAAGAATTCATTTGTAAAGACATTCTATTATTATTTAACTCTATATTTATTTTTAAAATCATTTGTCTACAATTTAAATTCAAGTCAAATATATATATATTTGATATTTTCAAATTCACTCATATATGCCCAAACACACATATATAAAATATTTACAATATTTTTAAATCTAAATGATTTTCTATTTGAATCGGGGAAACTCGCTTCCATTTACAATTTATTTTACAATTTTTATTCAAAAATTCAATAAACTATTAATTTAAATTAAATAAAAATCTGGGGTCGTTATATTGATAACATACCCTACTTGGGTGCGACCCACTTAGCCTTGCTGCATCTCCTCTGTTTTAGTCATTCCCGGTTGATGAGGCTCGAGGCTAAGCGTTACCTTTCAAGAACAAAATTTTACTTAGAATGCTCATCGTCCTTCAATGATGTTGTTCTGATAGCATTCATCCATACAAGTTGTCCTAGGCCTGGACAAAACGAATCACCGTCTTCATCATCTTCACGGTATTCATTCGTAACGTTCAAACCGAATCGAAGTTGTTTTCGGATAATTAAATCCGATTTCGGTCTCTTCGAAACGATTAATGAATTTGGCCAAAATTGATAGTCGGTTATTTATCAATAAACATTCAGAAGCAATCATCAGGCCTTATTATAAATTTCCCAAAATTTATTCCAAAATATTTTTATAAGATATTACTTTCAGTTCTTCAACATTTGAAAACAGTTTTCAAATACTTATATCTTCAAAGGAATATTTCCAACCCTTCTCAATACTTAGAATATTTTTCCCACTTCATTTTATATTCAACACTTAGAAAATATTTCTTTTATTTCATATTTCTTTTCTCAAAATCATTTACAAATTCTATTTGTAAATTCCTTGACTAGTTTATAACGAATCTATAAATTTTGGGATTCTTTAATTAATTCCCTTTTTATATTTCTAAAGCCAATTTTATTCGACTATAATTTCAATTTCTCTTTGTACCTCTTTATTAATTCCATTTCATTCTTCGAAGTTCACTTTTATCAACTACTTCAGAAATTTCCTTACTTTTCTTCCAAATTCCATTTTAAGAATTTTCTTATAATCCCATCTACTAAATAACCCCACTTTCAGAATTCTAAGAAGTTTTATAATAAGCTTAAAACATTTCGAACTCTATATATATACACATATGTAAATAAAAATAAGTATTTAAAGAAATAATAATAATTTGTTTTTAAGACATATTCAAATAATTATTTAAAATATTGAAAACACTTTCTTATAACATCATTTTTCAAAGTAGGTTTAAACATTTAGGATTTTATTAAAATAGATATTAAGTATTTTAAAAAAATTCACTTTTGAAGTATTTCAATACAAACTAACTTTGAAATTTATATAGTTTAATAAATAAGAATTTTCCTTTTAAAATAAAATTTTAACCTATCGATAAAATGAATTTTTAAATCTTAATAACCAAATTTCAATTTATAAATCTTCTCGATTTCCATCACATTACTTCCATTCCGGTCTCCTTAACCATTTCACTTTAAAAATAGTATCTACTATTTTTCTCACCCTATTTCCATATTCCAATATAAATTCTTCCCATAAATTTATATTCCAAATTTATCATCCGATATCACTTTCCTTCATTTATAAACTTCGTTTATAAATTTTCTATAACTCCTTTGAGTTATCTAAAAATAATTTCATTTATAAAATTTCATTTTATAAATTCAATTCCGTTAAAAATCCATTTATTTTTGCCAATTTATTTTTAATATCGATTTCAACTTCTTTCTATATTTTTTCGAATATCATTTTTTTATATTAAAATATCGTCTTTAAAAATTACTTTATATGATTTATTTTAAATTGTCTATTTGAAATATTTTCCTGCATTATTTAATATGATCAAAATTTCACCGTTTCTTATTTAAACCAATCTCTTTTAAATAATCCAAATTTCGATATACAAATTTCTATATTAACAATCTCTTTTTAATTCCTTAAAAGTTTAAAATAATATTTATGTTATTTAATATACCCAGAATTAATTTCCATGCCATTATAATATTTAAAAATTTACTACATACAATAATCCAGCATTTTATCTATATATGAAAAATACTAATATATTTGAGGAATCCAGTTGGATCCCTTCAACCTGTTTTCCCTGCATCCATAGATGTTAGACAAAAATAAAAATACCAATCCCACTTCGAGTGGGATATCACGGTATATAGGGTCATCCGCTATTATGCGGGGCGCATAGGGTCTCATCCGCTATAATGTGCGGGAATATCACTCCAATACTAATATATATACTATATATATATAGTCATCCATAAGATGAATTATAAATTTATCAATCAATCAATCAAGCATCCAATAATTTAAATTTAAACATTTAAATTTAAAAATGGTAATCCAAATGAGTGAGAAATTCTCACCTTTGATTTTTCCGAGTTGCTAATTAATCCAATATTTTTTCGTAGCCTACGTCATCACGAATACAACGACTCCGTTTTTATGCGATTTCAACCTCGTGTGAGCACTATGTGATTTTTGTCAAATAAGTAGACAAACCTAATTCCTCACTGCCGAAGCGATGGCTGCGGCCGCTGCCATCGCGCACGTGAACCCTCCCTAGTACACAACCCTACTCAAACCCATCGCACGCATCACCCAGTCCCTCTCTGAAACACGAAGAATCCATCGGTTGTCGCCATCGCCAACCAGAACGCCTCCCAAAACACAGTCGAACGCCTCCCCCTCGTCCCCAAATCACGCGCGCCAGTTCCTACCCTTGACCACTCGACTACAACCTCCGACCATCTCCACCATTCCCAATTCCTCACCATCATCCCACATCGCGCCTCTATTGCCGCAGTAACTCTCGCCCAAACAGCCTCTCCCAACGCCCCCTCGCTCGTGTTTCCCTTCGCGGTTGCAGCGACTTCGGCCTTCGATCGAGGACGAACCACGCCTCCAACACGCGAGCAATTGCCGTGCGCCTCTTCCCCATTGCGAACGATTTAAACTCAAACGTTTTCCTTTTTTTAAAAACTGAGCGATTCCGTTTTATACTTTTTTTCTTTTATAAAGATTCATTGATTTCAAAAAGAAGAAGGGATGGCGGTACGTGGTTTAAGGATACTGGGTAGCGTGCTTAGGTAGGCAAAGGTCACAATGAAGAGGTAGAATAGCAGCTGAAAAGGGAGATTGACAAGTTTATATATTAATTTAATTTCAAATATCTCGGTATACGCAACTCAAAATTTTGAATCCCTATCGAGGCATGCCGCTAGGCGTTTTAATGTTATACCCCTATTTCGAACGCAATGGAAAAAGTTTCGAGTCTTGATTCAATCGTATGGAGAAGATAACTTTTTGGACCCAATTATTATATTGAATTCCCGATATAAATTTCAGCGTGTTTATATTTCGTACGACCAAACGATAACTCCAAATGCTACAAAATTTGAAATCCAATAATAATACACTATTACGGATCCAATGGAACTAGTTTCGTCGAATTCCGAGACTGTGTCCTGGATGGCTATTTTTAAATGTCAATTTGAACAAACTATTTTTAAAATTGAACATATCACTTTTAAATTCAGTTTTAAAACTTTTATTATCTTCTTTATTATTAATATAAACTTTACAAGCCTTTAAATAATTTTTATCGGGCTTAAAACTCAAGATACAATAATTTAACCAATAAACTTCAATAATTAAATTATCTAATAAATTGGTATATTCAAATTCCGAATTTTATTTTATAAATAAACCCAAATTTTCATATTCAAAATCAACTTATAATTCAAATTCAATATTTAAAACCATTTAAATCTTCCAAATCAAACGTCGAAAAATCTGGGTCGTTACACTCGTGATCTCAAAATCTAATTTTAAGCGCTTTACTACTGAGACGTGGTATTGGACTACTTAACATTTTATTATTATTATTATTATTATTATAATATCTATGTGTGTGTATCTGTGCAGTTAATGCCCCACTAAAGCCCTACAAAATCCCTCGATATAGCTCGTAGCGCTCTTCGACCGCTACACCTTAACGCTATCAAACAGTACATCCGCTTTAAGCCCCGCCATTTTTCGCTATACCCATTAAATCAAAGCTTTTCAGCATCCGCTTTAGCAACATTAATATAAAAAAGGTTGATTTGAATCGTTCTTTTTTAAACCAAATCAACATATTTACGGTAAAAGTTTAATTTTAAGGCATAAGTGCTCATTATAAATTAGAATCTAATGTAATCATCAAATCTAGACTGCATAAATCATGATATTCTTTGGTTTTGTTATATAAGATTAAACAATATTCTTTTTCCTACATGAATGATGTGAGAATGAGAATTAATTAACTTTAAATATTTGGTTTTATATGTAATGAAGCTTTTTTGCACCTCCACTATTTTCTGCTATATCCCCGCTTTTCCCCGATACAAATTTTTGCACCTCCACCGCTATAGAACCACAAAGCACTTTAAGTGCATAGGGGTGTGTGTGTATTATAATTCACAATTTTAATTTTTTTATTGAATTGATAAGTCACTTGATTGTCCACCACACACTGGTTTCGCTATTACAACATCAACTTGACGCATATTTAACTTGATAATTATCTACAAATTGTAAAATGATATAATTTTTTTAAATGATTTACACATTGTTACATACTCCTAATGGAATTATGCTCTTATACTTGGCTGAGATGGATATTAGACATTATTGTATTAAATATGTCTAGTTTCATTTTATAAACTTTCACCATATTTCACCTATCTCGATTGGGTCTCAATATATCTCTTCAACGTTGCATTGTATTAATATCAAAAGCCATCTCGATGCAATCACTTACTGTGATAATAATCCGATTATAATTGTTTATCTCAATGTCATTTAAGGGTAATGTTCAACATATAAAGCGAGCATATATATACACATATACGTACATATACACATATATACATATACATGTGCATAAACACACACACACACACACATATATATATATATAACATCAATGATAAACTCAATAGTAATCAATCACACATAAATGGCGACCAAATAATACAATTCAACTTATTTGCTTTTTCATGATCGTAATGTTGCCTTTCTTATAACGATTTGGGATATATTCCTTATTTTCCATATCTCATTAATTCTCTTGTAAATTTATTACTAAATTTTATTAAATCCCACTTTCAATTATTAAATGAAAAGTAATTTATAAAATATACCTTTACAATTAAAATATTACATTTCATATTTCCATTATTAATTAGAAAATAAATTTGGATTTAGAAATCCAATAATTAAACTATTTTATGAATTTACCATTTTTTTAAAATATTTTTAATTAAACATTTGAGATTTAGCCATTTAATTATTTATCTAGGAAAAATTCATTAAAATCTATAATAGTTGGTAGCCATACTATTGGATAGACTTCTATCACAACTTTCATTGTGAATGATGGTAGCCACTTGGATGGGTAGTCTTTCATTATAGATCTCATTCGAACTATTTTTCATTTTGTTCTCTTACTTAATTCTTAAATTGACATTCAGTTATAAATTTGGATAAAGTTACTCTTCACAAAAGTAGTAAACTTTTACATTCTTTAGAAATAAATTGGAATTTCTTTGTCTATACTCCTTTTCCAGAAACAAATTTGGATTTTTAAATAAAAATTAAACAGTTAAATATTTTTCCAGCTTTGTAACTTTTGAATATTCATTTATAAATTGAAATGAAGATCATAATTACTTTTTATAAAACAATTTCTTATTTAAACAATTCCTTTGTTTCATTTGTCAAACTATTCTCTACATTTTACAACACAATTCGAATTTAAAATATTTTACATGTCATTTAATTTAAATTTAGAAAATAAATATATTTTTTATGAGAATTGTTTTCCTTTTAGTCTTAGTTTATTGAGTTATTGTCCAGGCCTACTTTGCAACTGTTGTTGCTGCATTGCAGCATCACCCCAAGCTTTAGGTTATGGCCACAACCCACAACACTAGTTTTCTGCTGCCACAAAAGCATCAACATCGTAGGCACATAGTGTTGTGGGCTTACGCCCATAGCGGGTCTTACTTCTTCACCGTATGCGGTGAAAAAATCCATATCTCTCCCTCGCACATATGTGAGGGAGACATCTTATTCCATTAACACCATTTGGTATTCAAGGCTTGCACTTTAGTCGTTAGATAACGGTCAACACACCCCATTCTTTTTCATTAGAAAAAATTCACCCGAGTTTCCCCTCAATAACAAGCAATCCTTCTACACCCAAATCCCAGTTTCACATCATAAAATTCATATATTAAATTTCGAAGAACCCAAAATTCTAGTTCTCAAATTCAACAATAAAATCCAGACTCAACGCCATAACTTTTCAATTCAGGCATGTTTATCACTTCATCCATCATTGAAATCACAAACACACACACACACACATAGGGTAAGGATCTGCTGCATCTCATTCTACATCTTTACAATTTTCGATATTACACTATTCCAAATCAAATGAAACTTTAGAGATGTCAATCTACATTATGAATACCATGTCCATCAATATTGAGATCATTTCAAAAATCCCGATATGTTCAAAATGTTGAGTCGAATATCAACTATTAAACACTTATTTTAACCGTTGATTTAAAACATGGTTTTGGAACATGTAAGGACCACTCAAATTTATAAAGATGATCTTGGGTTATGTAATAAAATATCTATAAATTTTTGTTTGATTTTGAATTGTGTAGGGTGAAAAATAAGAGGGGTTTAGATGAGGTGTAGTGGAGTGTGGTGTAGTGGAACCCTTCCTTGTATATATACATATACATACATATACATACATACATATATGTAGATATATAGACACACACACATATACATGTGTGCGTGTGTTTGTGTTTGTGTATGTATATATATGTTTGTGTGTATCAAAATATAAACAAACATGCATAGAGGAAAAAATAAATTAATAGGCGATTTATTGAAATCACTCACAAATTTGATGCAATTTCCTTTTCTTTATCTTCTACAAGCAAAGGAAATCATCTACATCCAATTAGCCTCAAATGAACCCATGTCTTTGATTTGAAAGAAAATTGTATCTTCACAAAACAAGCTAAAATTGAATTATATTATAGAGAATTGTTTGTTGATATTAATTTGAATGGCTTGGTGATTTTTGAGATTTCATATGAAATGGAGAAAACAAAATATGCGCGAGTTGAAGGAGAAGAAGAAAACATACACATGGTTAATAGGATGAAGAAAATGAGGCATGTGCATTTTTGTATACGGTGGAAAATCGTTTAAAAGCCCCAAAGTTTTTGAACATTGTAAAATTTTGCTTTTTTTGGCTAAAGCTCCCAAAGCTTAACTTTTTGCACAACAAATTTTACCAAAAAATATTTAATTAAATTCTTAACCAAATTATCTTCCATTTAAAAATAAATTTTCTCAACAAAAGTTATTTTCTATTTTTAGTAATTTTATTTGTGAAGAAAAACAACATTTCTCTTAATAAATTGATTAAATATTACAATCAATTAAAAATATTTTCACATATTATTTTTATTTTTTTGTAACAATCTTGCTTTCTACACCACATAAGGAAATAAATTTTATTAAAATAAAGTATTTGAACTTGATTAGTGATAATTAATATTTTGAAAATGAATTGTTAGTTAATTAAATTCTATTTAATAAAAGATTTTATTGTAATAAATTGAATTAAATTAATAAATTATTTCTGAACGATTTATTGAAATTGTATAAATTATTTTAATTAAACATAAAATATTTTAAAGTGTAAATAATTTTAAACATGTTTAGAATAATTGAAAAGAAATTTATTTGGTAATAGTTCGATGGATTGGTAAATAAAATTAAGCGGACATCGAGTTGTATAAAATGGTGTAGTTGTGGACAATATTTTATAAAACACAATGTTAATCGGATTAAATTAAATTAATACTTATTTACAAACAAGTAAAATGAATTATTAAAAATAAAAGAAAGAAAAATTTATTTGATTTTAATTGAGCCTAAAATCATGGCCCAAAGTAAACCAGCCGAAGTCCATATGCTTTCCTATTCTATACTCTTCTTTTCCTTTCCCAAAACTTCAAGCATTGGACCCTAAATGAAAACCTAAACCCTTCCATTTCTAGTTCGAGTCCCAAGCTCTAAAATTCAACCTGCAATTTATAAAAAAAAAATACGACGGCGACGCTATGCATAACAACCACGTTCTTGAAGTTGGTGACCTGACCAAGCGAGCGAAGGCGAGGCGGCATCAAGGTGGGAGGGTCGGGCATGCGATTGAGAGATTGGGTCGAGCGACCCTAGGTTCTCGCAATTTCTGGGAATGATAGGAGTGATTGGAGGTATGGTACAGAGATGCAAGGCGATCATTGGTGGTGGACGGGGAGGAGGTGGCTACTACTTGGAGTTGTGTGCGACAGCAGTTTGCATGCGTATGCGGTGGAGGTTAACATCAAGTTTGAATGAAATAGTGGTTGGGATGGTTGGAGGTGGAGGAGCTACTATGATGATGATGAGGGGTCTTGTGAGTTGTTGTTCGTGAAGGCTTTAAGGTGTAGCATTCGGTGTTGGGGCGGTTGCGGTTGGAGCAGGCTACCGATTTTTGGCAAAGAGTAGCGACGACAGTCGAAGGTGGTGCAATTGTTTGTGATTGGTGTGCACAAATTATATTGATCGAGCTTCGTTTCAGTGAGCTATCTCACTCACAACTATGTCCATTTCATTTTAATTGATGCATAAACCCCATATATTTAGTTGATTGATTGGTTGAAACGATGATTGGTTATCGGATATGGTTGATTGTTTATTGATGATCGATGATTGAAGTTCTTTGGATTGAATGAAATTGATAGTTATTGAATGATATTGATTGTATGAGTGTTATGTATTTTGAGTTTAGATTTGTTGTGTGTATATTGGTTGATTTCAATGACGATATTAATTGAACACAACATTTACAAGTGACTGAAATAGAGGCAAATGAAGTAAAAAATGTAAATTTTAAACAAATAAATTATTTTGGAGATAGATAGCGAATTCTAGAAAGATGTTTTATTTTTATCATTGTGATTATTGAATTAATAGAAAATTTGAAAGAGAAATGATTTTGTAAAAATATTTATAAGTTGAATAATTTTGAGGATATTGTAAATGAAATATTTTGGAAAATGATGATTTCAATATATATACTTGAGTTCAGAAAATAAAAATGAATTGAGAATATTCTTTTAATTTGAAGTTTTTAGAGGCATTTGAAAAATATAAACTTCTTTATAGTATTTTATAATATATTATTGAAGAAGAGGTTTGAGACGAAAGGATTTTGGTGTTTTTAAATTCATTAGTGGGTTTGAAATGAAATCTCTTTGGAATAAATCTGTGATTTTAAAATATGAGGATTTGAGAAGTAATATTTATTTTACATAGAAAGGGGATTAATTTAATGAGGTGTTTGTCAATTAAATTGAATAGTTTAAAAATAATTTAGGACTTTAAATAATGATTTTGAAGTTGTATATTTGGTATGTAAATATTTTGTATCGAGAATATTTTCGAATTTGAGATTTTAAAGGTATTTGGAAGATATAAATTTCTTTGTAGTATTTCTATATTATTAAAGAGGAAATTCGAAGTGAAAGTATTGTTAATATTTTGTTATGAACAGGTGAAGTTAAATTACCCGTTGTGTTGAGAATTATAAATAATAAAATAAATGATAATGAATTAAAGAATGATTTAAGCGAGAGTGAATTATTTAGCGAAGTGGGAATTTAATATCGATTAATTGATGGTGTTGTGGATATGATTGTATTTCATCGGGTGCTATGCACTGTTTCAAATCTTGTTTATCTCACCCAAGATCTCACTCGAGATCTCATTTTCAAACTTGAACGAGATGAGATATAACGAAATGAGACATTAAATTTTATTTATATATTATTTAACACTCATATCGTCCAAGATGGTGAAATTTGAGGTGAGATCCCAGTAGAAGATCTCATAGGAAGTTATGTTTTTCCATTTACATGTTTCTTTTACTTCTTATATGGGTCCAAAAGAAATTACACTCTAATGACTTTTTAATTGCCATCTAATCTTTTTTTACATTTTAATGAGTAAGCAAAAATAAATGACTTTTTATTTATTTTATACTTTTAATATCTGGATGGGTATAATCCATTCAATTAATACCAAATCAATTATATTTTCACTTTGATATAAAAAGTAAAATTAACATTGCCCTTTTATATAAAATATCTATATTAAAAATTTTATATTTAGATAACAATTGTTACAAAAATACTTGAAATATCAAATTTAGATGCTTAACTTATTCCGAGATAGTCCCGAGACGGACTTTAAAATCCGAGATGTACACCCGAGATATACTCATCTCACCCAAGATCTCACCCAATACGAGATATTATGTGTAAAATTCCGCAGACGAGATGCGACCGAAACCCGAGATTTAAAACCTTGGTGCTATGGGACGTTCGTGTGAGGTGTAATTATTTATCCAACACAAGTATAATATCGGATAATTCATTGAAGGCCGAGTATTTAACACTTGAATATTGGTAAATTGTTCTATATTATACACAAATATTAATTGATATTATTTGGATTTCTGACTTGGCATGTGAGGTAAATTATATTATTCCTTATTTTATTTCAAAGCGGGAATATAATTATCTTCGCTTTTGAGTGGAATGAGGAGTACAAAGTCCCTTACGAAGATATGATAGCTAGAAGTTTTTGCTAGCCCCATCATAGCTTGACCGACTATAAAGTAGCTCTCCGATGGTTGTGGCGACATGGCCCTCTCGTCGCATGGTGACAGTCCGTTGCACGACCCAATAGGACGAATACAGAACAAAGTAAGGAGGTTGATGATGGCAGCGAGGAGCGAGGAACTGAGGAAGCAACGTATTGTGTAGCTAAAGACTAGTGAAGACGCTCACAAAATATTTACGAGTAGGGTCTCCCTTTGCATCTAAGAAGCCACAAGGCTCGGGTGTAGACTCGGCTTTTGGCAGTAACTATAACAACAACACATATATTAACAGTAGCAGTAATGAAAATTAAAATGAAGATTAAAATAAGAATAAAATGAATAAATATAATACTGCTAAATAAATATGAATGAATTGATGTTTGATGTGTGCTATTTGCGATGAGTGAGGTATGCGATGTGTAAATGTGTGCGATGTATGTTGTCTGTGATCCATGATGCGAGAGATGGGTTTGATGGGTGATTTGTGAGCTATGTGCAATGTGTGGATGTTTGATATATGTTATGAGATGTGTATGATGGTGTTTTGGTGTTTGATGGATGTTATGATGTTTAATGTGTTATGGATGTTGTTTGATGAGTCGTGGATGTTTAATTATTCCTTTGGATTGATTTCTTATTTATGTTATGTATATTATTCCTTGAGATATTGCTTGTTTTCTCACCATTGAATGTAGACATAGTTTGGCCCGTTTATTATTTACATAATACCCGAGTCAGCCTGAGACATTTTAGGTTCAGGGACGATATGATCAGATTTGCTTACTGGGCTTAGTTAGAGGCTGTATTACTAGATGTTTTGTATATTGTGTATTTGGACTTGTGTATGTATTTGATGTTGGATTAGATGTATTGGATTTACCTTGTATATAATTGAGACTAGTGGGAATTTGACTTTTTGTATCCCAGTCAGGCTCATATGATGTATTATAATTTTATCGTTGAGTTAATGACTCTGTGTTCGCTGTGATTTATTTTATATTATGTATTGTTCTATCCTCGGGCACCACACGTGTTTATTGCTTTGTACTGAGAATGTTTACATCGAGATGAGTGATTTTTATATTATGAGACATATTTAGTGTCGATCCAAGGGAATATTCATGTGTGCTTCATCCACATCGCCTCATTCTCTATGTTACTCGACGGTATTACTCAGTAATACTCTTGGGTAATATTGGTATAGCGGTAGGGTGTTACATTGTTGGTATCAGAGTGAGGTTTAGAACAATACAGAGTATAGGAGACACGAGCCCTAGCCTTATATGAGACTTAAGTTCCTGTCCCCGTGGGTGTGAGGTAGATGATTGCTTATACTTTGTTGATAGTAGGAGTATACATTGATTACGAGGGTAATCATCTAGGGACGTATTTGTACTTTTCTTATTATATAGTATATTTTTATACCTTTTATCAAGTGTAAATCTCTATATGAGATATAGAGGAACAGATGGAGGTTTAAGAGGTAGAAGTTGTTGGTTCGATCAGTAGTGTCGGCATGAATGAAGAATGTTAACCTCTATGTGGCTCTGAAGTGAGAATGAAGCTGTACGATTGGAGAAGCTATAAAAGGCTTTAATTCAAACTTTGTATTGAGTACATCATGATTTTAAATTGTGATAAGTGGGAGGATCCAATAGTGATCGGAGTAGCGCAACAAAAGTATATAAATTGCTTTCCGCTGAGTATTTTAATTATTTGACTGTTCTGATTGGATGATGGTTGATGTTTTGATTTCTTTGCATAGATGTATTGATTGATGATGTTTGGTTTGAGGGATCTGTCTTGAGTATGGTATTTAGAAGAATTATCACCCAAGTTAGAATGCCATATGAGTTTGTTATCTTACCACGAACTGTAGTAAAGGAAAATGAGGCAGGACGTGAGTTTAGGAAAGTTACCGTCGTGTCGAGGAAGTTAAATGGAAAGGAAAACGGGAGTGAATCAGTCAAATTCGTACTGCACAAGGAACTAATTTGAAGTCACAACACCTAACATGACCTGAAAACCCGCAACCAAGGGAATTGCGCAAGAGACAAATACTGCACGCATTGGGAAACATGGGCAGGTCACAAATGACGATACATGAAATCAAAGGCAAGACAGGAATACTACATCATGACACAGGAGGAAGAACGTGTTATGCTGAACTAACCACATCTCCAAAGTTCATACTTTGTCAAACCTACAAGAATAGGTCTGCACTAGTGTATGCTAAGGGCAACCTAGGCAGCACTGCACTGAATCAAAAGAATTCCAAAAGGCTGCACGTACGGCCACTCAGGATACGCTTCGATGCAGAACCATACTTACAGGTAAACGACAAAGATATGAAGCTTCCTCTCTCTCTTTAGCAACCCGAGCATACTTTCAAGGAGGGTAACTCAAACAACAACCACCTCATAACATATCTAGCACCGAAATGCATTCCAAGCATATGCCAGGTCAACTATCAGAAGTGTTAGCAAGGTAGTACGACCTAAACATCGGGCAACCTTCATCACTGCACCTTCTCACATACATCAACAGCATCCCAAAGCCTCAGGGAGGCTCTTCATAATTCCTCTTGAGGCATCCCCAGTTCCAAGAAAGAAGAGCCTAACCCATACAAGCTTGGGCATTGCTCCCAATTCTCAAGCATCCCCCTTCAAAATTTCAAGATTCTCGCCAATGCCACGGTTTATCACCAAAGATACATCACCAATCTAAGCACTACAAACCAACACCGTAGATGAACGACAGATGGCAAGGTCTGACAATGGAGGTTGAAGTGAAAGTTAAAGGGGAAATAAGTCAATCAACAGTGCTTTTCTTCACAGCATAAAAGAAAGCACTAAAGGATGAAGATGATGATCTTTTTCTTCTTCTTCCCAAAAACGGTAAATCTAAGATAAAATATTGTATGCGTATGAGCAATTGTAATCATTTGTACAAAAATAGCAAAGATATAGTGGATTATCCTATGGACGTAGGATTAACAATAATTCGAACCATGTAAAAATTTATGTGTCCTTTACTTTCATTTCTTCATATTTGCTTGTGTGATACTTGTTCGAGAATTACACTTCTTTTACAAAAACCATTTTGACATTTCAACAAACAGTTGTAGTGCGACTACAAGTCTATGTAAGTGCCCAACAACATAGTCACTCCTTAAAGGCATATTTAATGCAATTTAAATCTATTGATTCAAAATCATGAAAGTGATCGACACTTAAGATTGCTTCACGATCCTGTTGAGTGTGGTGAAGACAAAAAACTTCACTAACATTTTTGATGCTTGAAGTAAGGCTCGAACCTCCATTTACTTTTTTCCCAATCTTAGGAGAATCTGCCTAATCTCTAATTCTAATTTCTCATCTTCGACAATTTTGTTAATTCCTCCCATTTTGAAATGTCATTCCTAGCCTCAGTTACTCAGGCTGAGGAAAGGACCCCAGATGGATCCCCTGTAGATCCTTTCCAAACCTTATTTCGATCCGTTAGAAAATTAGGGAACCAACGAAATAGAGGATTGCAAGGAGCAGCGGTCCAAGGTGCTATACTCAGGACAACCAACCGTCCACTACCCATAGCTTACCGCTCTTGCTTATCTACTGCATATCTCATACAGTAGATATACGGTTATGACACTCTCAGAAATTAGAACTGTGAGACTGGACAACCAGTAGAACCTAAACCAACCGCCACTTGATAGACTAACTCAATTTAATCTCAAGAACGGCGATGCAGCTACTTTTCAAGTAGATAAACGCCTAGAGTATCTCTGGATATGAAGATTCCTGCTAACCAGAAAGGAGAAAAGAAACAAGCAGCGAAGGCCCAACAATCCAAACCACTTCACATGTCCTTAAGATAACACTACCACGAGAAAGTGATAACTTTAGCTATGGTAAGCCCTGAGCCCATTTAAACTTTTCATCTTCCTTAATCGTCACCTCTTCTTCCTCAGTTGTCCTGCCTCATCGCGCATCCTGCCCGAAGGCCAGAAAGTTCGATGAATGTACCTTCAGCATCAATCTCCTTCCAAATAAAGCAACATGCAGAAGTGGTTAAGGTGCACCACGGTTTGAAGAATCTCAAATCAGCATGGTATCAAAATCAAAGGAAAAACCAAGCTCGGAAGTCGCACCAAGGACACCAGATCTCATCTAGAGCTGCTCATAACACTTATGTAATAAGCATTAAAAAATGTGTGTGTGTGTATATATTGATGTACTAAACTAGCCGTAGGGATATTAGACAGCCCAAAACAGTATAAAAATCTTTGTATTATTTCTTTTTGAAAAGTTAAATACACATTCCCAGTTCACCGCCAATATTCACTGATTAATCATAACGCGAGGTCGGTAGGTAAAAATGACACTCTCAACACTGAGAATGGAGAAATTGGACCTACACACTTGGACTTGCATCAACGCAATCTAGCTCTTCGGCTAAATTGCTGCACTAGACATGAGGATATTGGACTGCGCTGCCCTGGTATAAATATTTTTATGATAGCAATCATATCATAGTCAAACAAGTCGTAGGGATATTGGACGGCCTGAACTAGTATAAAAACCACTCTATGTTGGCTAATTCAACATAGCACACTAGACGTATGGATAATAGATAGCCAAAACTAGTACAAAATAAATCACACGCATGAAAAAGGGGTTGTATATGCACAATCTGGCTTCACAGCCAAATCTTCTCTTAGTCCCCTCCCAAACAGGGAAGTGGACTGTGCCAAGCGCACGAACAAATTTCTCATAGGTCATCGCCATCATTCCACGGTTGCAATGCAACCTATGAACGACAACAACAATCTCAAAAGTAAGAATGGTGATGCTAGATAAAGATGCGGTCAAGCACGCATATGATATTATGCCCCTAAACCAAGGGGCAGGTCATACCGAGCATACGACCAAGGACATTACGCCTCCAAACAAGGGGAAGGTCATATCAAGCATATGGGTGAGCATACATATGGCATTACGCCCCCAAATAAAGGGGAAGGTCATACCAAACACGCAGCCCATCCAGCGCAGGACGCTAGGCCCACACAAGGGGTTAGGTCATACCAAACATGCAAGAAAAGACTACGGCCTAAGAGTCAAGACCATGGGACATAAGCTACCTTGGGAGCTAGGCGTGAAAAGCAAGCACAATACATGGAATGTGCCGTAAGTTATCAGTCAGGTACAAATCCAGACGCTACTCAAAACTTGCCAGGTATATATCGCAAACCAAGTTATCAGTACTTAGTTAGGTTTTTTACATGCTTACCATAAAGGAATTATTAGTCTTAAATGTTTGTTCATAGTTTACAAAAGATTACATGATGAATTAACACCTCATACTAAAAGCTACGTTAATAATCCTACTCAGAATCAGAAGACGAGCTAGTTACGACCGCTTTACGTCGATACAACCTATGGGAGCGCATTACCGAAGGCTGGGGAGAACCACGTGCTAATTGAAGAGCAGGGAGCTAGTCTTCTAGCTTGGTAATAACGACTGATGATCGAGTATGTGTAGCTCTACCATGTGCAGAACCACGGTAAGCAACGCAGGTATCATAATTGGCACCAGCCCAAACATTCTCATAATCTTAAGGCTTACACTTATAATTGGCTCGGTTGAACAAGAAGGACAAATCCAGTCAAGGCCAAAAACATCTAAAAAAATCAATAGCATATTGCCAGCATATTTCTGCTATTGTCTTCTTCACCTTCTCTTTATAGAGCTCTTCCAATTGGGATTCCCTATCCATCCCATCCCGGTAAACTGTGATGGAATCTAATAGGGCCTCATATTCCAAATTGAAGATCTTGTTTTCTAAGGCATACACCCATAGTATAGCCACCTTCCTAGTTCTCTTGATCTCACCCAAGAGGTGCTCCTTTGTTTATTCGGCGTTCCTAGAGAAAGGACCAAAGACTCGTCCTTAGTAAGACAGAAGGGTGAGACCTAAGTATCTAGTGTCCCTAGCTCTCCTTTATAATAATCCTCCAACTTTTTAATCTTAGCCTCATAATAATTCTTTATGTCATTCTTCTATTTGAGGACCTCGTCCGAGTTAGTTCTAGAAGGAGGTGCAAGAATTACATCTGATCAGAAGGAGGCGCACATAGTTGAAGTCATCGAAGAATCAATTTCGACACTCATGCACAACACAATCTCTTTGTCCATCTTCACAATCCACTACTTCAACCCTTTTCTTGAAGAGCGACTACCACCGAACTCTGATCGAGAGGAGCCGATTAGAAAAGTCAAATAAGTCCATGCATATTAGAATTAGGTAATAGTATAAATAAGCTAACTAAGAATGCTAGAAGCATACAAATTTTAGTGAGGAAAAGTTAGTCAATAAACAAACTTCTAAATTATGACAAGAATTGCCAAAGTACAAATTTTTTCCTTATCCTAAGTTCTTGGCAATTAAGCACTGAAACACGTCTAAGGAACCATAGGAAGAGGTGGGGCCGTGCTAACAAGAAAGGTCCTACGGGGGTCACAACATGCTCCAGCCCAATGATTAATGGGTTGGTCAGAGTTTCCAGCTTCTTTTCTCACTGCTTCCAGCTCCTTTTCCACCTTGGTCAGTGCCTCATCCCGCTCTCTCAGTTCATGCTCTGCTAAAATACGAGCATCCTATGCAGCTTTGGCTTCCCTATTAGCCCGCTCTCGGAACATCTTAGCCTCTTCTTTAGCCTTAGCAAAAGCCAGCGCAGTCTTCTCAGTATTAAATGAGGCAAGGTCAGCTTCAAGTTTAGCCACCCATTCCAAGAGTGAAGCCTATGCACTCTCCTTCTCACGTGCTTTCACCATCAAAGCCCCAAACTATATGTAAAGTTTGAGAAATATAAGTGATAAACTAGCAACTAAAAGAAGAAAAGGAGAGAAAGAAGATCACTTACATAAGACCAAAGCTTCTCAAACTCAGACAGAACTTCAGAAGAAGATACCTCAGGAGCTAGAGTAAGAAGGAAAGTGGGAACTTGTGTAGTTCGCCCTACTTTCTCTATGAAAGCAGATACAATTACCTCAGCCATAGTCAGGCCACCCTCATTATGGGCAGGATCATTCTGCGAAGAAGAAGAAGTCAACATGGCTGGTGTGGAAGTAGGAGAGGAAGGAATATCTGCAGGAAGAAGAAAAATGTTTGATGAAAGAAGAGTGGTATTTAATTTTTTGGAAGAAGTGGGAGAATCACCGAATCTGTCTCTTCGAGTCCTTTTTCTTCTTCAAAGCCTTGTGGAGCTTAGCAGCAGCTGAAGCATTCATTGTACCTACAAAGAAAAGGAGATAACAAGATTAAAATCATAAGAAAGATAGTTCCCAAATTCCATCGCGAGCAACTTATACCTCCAAATTCAGTTGGGGAGGAAGAGGGATTAAATCTGCCATGAGAAAACTTATGATGAGGAAGTAGAAGACGAGGCTCTTTCAGTTTTAGTCCATTAAAAAACTGATTTATTTTCATATCCTTTACTGCCAATCTTAAAATCCACCGTCTATAAGAATCATACAATTGTTCATTTTCCTCAAAGGAGATGATGTGGACGTAATAGCGATGGGAGAAGGGAGGAAATTTGTCCAAGTTTGAAATGAAGAAATAAAACTCGGCCCACTTTTTGGTTTTCCAAGGAACATTAGGAAAAATTGATTCCCTAGATTGAATGTAAAAGAAACCATTGTTCCCCTTTGAAGGATTCTTCTTAACTTCAAAAATAAACCAGAGCTCTTCACTGGTGAGATTGAGACCATTTTCAGCATAAAGAATGAAGGTGGCCAGGGAAAAAGTATAGGAATAAGGGGAAAGTTGGACATGATCGATGCCAAGGGAAGCAAGCCACTGACGAATAGTCAGATGCATAAGAAGATAAAGGCCACACCGGATGCGTTCGGGAGTGATGGAAATATATCCCTCCAACGGTGTGAGAATACGTTCATGAGATTCAAGAATCCTAGCTTTATAACCAAAAACCCCAAATTGCCTATGAACACCAATGGCATCTTCTAGTTGAGTGAGTTTAGAAGGAAGAAGCGTAGATGAAGACGAAAAGGAATCCATGTCAAAGTTCAAAGGTTACTTTAAAGAAGGATCAAACAAGAATCGAGATAATTCCTCCTATTTTCAATTTACCGAAATACCCCCAAATTTGGACATTAACCCAATAAATTTTCCTTTCAAGAAAAAAGATAAAACAAAATTTGGGGAAGATGAAGAATATACATACCTCAATTTGAATAATGGACACACGATCGAAGTAACCAAGGGTTTTTGTGAAAGGTGGATTGTGTAAGAGTCCAAAAACTCGGCCTTCGAAAATCGGCACCCGTACTTCACTTGTACTCAAAATGCCATAGATTCAAACGCCGAATCTGGCTTCTCGGAGCTTATAACACAATTAAGTATAACAACACAGCGGAATAAAGAAATCAATGATATCATATATATAACATTGATACAATGACAGATACAAAATCTGATACAATATGATACAACAGAATGATACAACAGGTATCAATATACATCAGAGATATGATACAAGAAATAGCAGCGGAAAGAAAATAGATAACACCAGCAGCAGATAGATATCTCCAATAGAATGCTCCAATCCATAGCTAGCGGAAAGCAAGGTCAGTCGTCCAAGGACTGACTAGCTCTAGATAATCTACTAAACCTGAATATATCTGTGAAACCAAACTCTAGACTGCCCGTGTGGAAAATGATAGGCACCCAGAGTTTAGGAAAGGAAAAATAAACTCCGGATCAGTCATGGGACTGGTGTGAGCAACAAAAACAGTTTATCTATCTTTAAACAATCAACAAAAGAATTTAAAACATTGAAGTCCGCAATGCTTTTGGAAAATGAAACTACCATAAGGCCTCCCGCACACACACACAATGCAAACGCAGAATCGGAGGAGATTTCTCCTTATGATAGTCAAAGATGCTTACTACGCAAAATTACTGAATTATTATTATTAGTGCATAGTGCAGAAAACATTTCGAATGTATAATATTAATCTTAGCCAACATAAAAATTCCAAACTATGCCTGCTATAGCTACCATCTAAACAGTGGTGACCACCATAAGTAAATGGCAGGTTCTACAACTAAAACCGTACAAGTTCCGTATTGGAAGATGGATTTCCAACAAATGGTCAGGCTAAGGAACTTCCTATGCCACGTAGGAAACGCCTCTGGCTGGACGCTCCGAGAGACAAACTGCTCTCTGCCAATAAGGCCGGGTTACCCCTATAACAGGTAACTCATGAATATGCCACCTCCCGGTCCTTTGGGACCTTTATCCGAGCGCTCGGTAACCAACATCACACATAATAAATAAAGTGTGTCCACATGAGTAAGTATCTGGGCTCCATACCATGATACCACCCCTTTCCAGAAGGAAATGACATACCCTAAAGGGCGCAACCCTCATAACCTTGCCGCAACATTCCTGTTTCGACCATTTCCGGGTTGTGAAGCTCTGACGAAGTCTCGTCCACAAAGCTACGCTTTGTCACAAAGCCATGCTTTGGGTCAACAGATGATCAACCTATGATCACAAAGATAAATGATCAAACAAATGATCATATCACAAATGATCAAACACTGATCATCACACAACAACACTTAGCATGTCACATTACCAAATTGGGATATATCGCTGATAAATTTCAACTACATAACCTCTGAGCTCGTACGTCTCAGAGAAGGGTGTTAAGCTAAGAGAATAAATTCTCCGCCACCAACAGAAATGTATTTGAAAGAAATTGGCTTTATATCTCAAATTGTATTGTCAGACATGTAACCATACAAGTCAGTTCCGGGTTCGAACAGAACCGAAGGCACTTCCAAAGAAGCCCTTGCAAATCCGGATAATCACAATCCCGTCCGGACTTCCCATCACAAAGGGTGATCAAATCTCTATATCGGGGCCAGTCGATGTAGAGACATTCGACGAGTTATCCTTTCGTTTTCGAAAATATCCAGTCTTCACCACCAGTCTTCAAATGCTATCCATATACGACGTATCATTATTCGGAACGGGTTATATGACACAAAGGTCCTCTCCCGGCTAAACCGAATAATGAGCGCAATATTTTAAAACATATGGATATTGGGATTTCAATTAAGTCACAACTTAAACCCAAATTTTCTTTTCAAATGGTTTAACAAATTACCATTTTCAAATCTTTAAACAAAAAGATTCATTTTAACAACCTTCAACGGTTTAACAATTTCCACACTTTAATCTTTTAAACAAAAGATTCATTCACAGATTTTCCCAAATTAATTCCCATTTCAATTTAATTAACTCGTTAGATCTTTAAATCAAGGATTTAACTTATAGCTTTCAAAACAATTCCATTTTAAATGGTTTAAACAAATCATCATTTTAAATCTGTTAAAAATAAACAGATTCAATTCATAGCTTTGAAAAACAATTCATTCATAACTTGGAAAACCATTTAAATTTCATTTTAAATTTTGAAACCTTTCAACACAAATTGGAAGTTCACTTCTTATATGAAAGCTGTTATTATTTGAAAACAAATAGTTTTCGTTTCAGAAAAATCCAGTTATATTTGCACGAGTTAAAGCCCTTGAATTATATTCACATTCCAAAATCAATACTTTTTAAATAGTTTAACCCTTATATAACTGGTATAACATCTTTAATCCCTAGTTTCAAATCATAGAATTCAATTTCAAATTTGAATTCAAGTTTAAATCAAATTATTTAAATTTCCAAAACTTGATTAAGTTATTCAAAATAACTCTTATCTTTGAAATTCCATTTCAAAAGCTTTTCACTTTAAACCCGAAATTTCCAATTTCAAAATCAATTGAAATTAAGAATTTCAATTTCAAAAAACATCAAATTTAAATTATCTGTGACTTAACCGATTTCCTCGTGAAATCCATATTTGTGTGTGTAAAGGTGTGGTCCAAGGGTTTTACACACAATAGTGCAACATCAATCATCATAGATATATCGATAAGCGGTAAAATCGATAACGCTTATCTTCATTCACAGATTCATAGATAAAATAAATTTATCAGTCACAAAGATTCACTATTACAATTCGATATGGGTTTCGGATAACCAACTGGAATCCGACTCCCTGTCGCATCGAAATTCAAGTGCCGTTTACGGGCAATGGGTTTCATATTCACATAGTAATATATCACAGAAGAGTAAATTACAGATCACAACATAGATCAGGATGTATCACAAAGCATCATGTATCAAGGATATCAAACAATTCAACCATTCAATACAATTCAAACATTCATAAGTGAGATCAAATTAGTTATCTAATAAATTTGAATCAGATTAATTTCTTATGAATTATTAATCCTGGTTAATTAATATTAATTAATTACAAATCATTCTGATTAATTATTCTTTAATCATTTATTAATTAACCATTTATAATAAATTAATTAACCTTTAATTAAAATTCACCAACCTTTAATTATTAAATAATTATCCTTTAATTATTTAATTCACCATTTAATAAATTATCTTTAATTAATAATTTTACCCTTAATAAATTTATTATCATTAAATTAATCATTCTTAATTAATTATTCTTAATTACAAATTAATTAGTTTTAAATTAATAATTAATTGATCTTTAGTTAATTATAAATCATTAATCAATATAAATTAACTTAACTTTTAAGTTAACAAATTAAAACATTAAATCAACTTCTTAATTACTTAATTAAGTTTTATTTAAAATAAACCCCTTTCAAATACAAGTTTTAAAACATTTTAATTAAACTTAATTAACTTTAGAAAATATTTTTATTTCAAAACCTTTAAATTTTCAACTTGTTTAAATTTCCATTTATAATCTCTAAATTCGTTTTAAATTTCAAGTTACTTTCTATACATCTAATTATATTTCCAAGTCATTTGAAACAAATTGAATTTCAAAACTTTATTTATATTTAATAGTAAATTCCAATTCAATTTGAAATATATTTGCATTTTGATTTAAAATTTGAATTTAGTTTTAATTTCCAGACAACAGACTCAGGTTTAACTTGTTTCAAAATCTTTTGTTTTAAACTCATTTTACACTTTAAATTTATTTAAGTTTAAAAGCTTAAACACTGACAGGTTTAAACAGAAACTCAAAACAACAATTCATTCGAGTCAGACAGAATGACTTCGGGTAATTCGTTTTAAAACTTCGAGTAGAATGTCAGATTACCCGAGCCAAATTCGTGAACAATCTGAAACACCCAAACGAAACAGCCCAGATCCAACCAACGTGCTCGTGCACGTGTACACCACCGCCGACCAACTCCGGTCGACCCCACCTCGTCGAGCAGATCGACACTCATCCACGCAACAACTTCTGACCATCCCTACTCCTTCACACCCGCGCGAAGTCGAACTCGAGTATACACTCGAAACCTGGAACACGAACTGACCTTCCCCTAAAACCTGTCAACGTCACGTTCTCCGAGCTCCTCCCACCGTTTCGTCTAAAACTCCGGCGTCGACTCCTTCTTCACGTCAACTTCCACCCCCCTGAAGCTCGCTGCACTCGATCACGCAACGAGGATGAACACGCCACGTTTACTGACTTGAGCAAAAACAGAGATAAAACCCTAAAAACGGTTCGACCTAATAGATTATGAAAGGGAAAATTTATCTGATAATTTTCCCAAGGTCAATGATGTTCATACCAACTTCAGTTCAAGTTTCAACAATTTTAATTGAATCGATAACCAGAAGTTTGCAAAAAAACAATCTTTGTTTATATATAGACTACACCTTAAATACAAATCTAAAAATCTTCATTTTCATTTTTAAAAATCATAATTTTCACTAAGCATTCAAGTTATAAACTTGAATTAGATTTTTAAAATAATTGAATTTATCCATTTATTGTTTGATTTCCTGTAAAACAGTATTACAGTTGTTATTCTTTTCAAAGGCAATTTAAACATCTTCAAAAATTTGTTTTTGAGTTTACCATCTTGTTTTAGTTGAAAACTTTGAGCTCAATCATGATTTGATGAGAATATATCGAATTTGGAAGAAACTATACATCCTGTATACCTCATCAAAGGAGTACAGAGCATCACAAAACATATGTTCAAACTGAAGCACATATAACCCAAATTATCAATAAATCTTGAATTACTTAAATTGTCTAAAGCTTGTAAAAATCATGTTTTACTCACTTGAAAACCCAGTTTTGAACAGAGAGCAATTGTGTTGGAAAACTGCAGTCAGATCCTCCTTTTAAACTCTTGCTTTGTTGTTGAATTGGATTTGAATTTGTAAGATAATGATGTTCTTTCTTTTTCTTCTTTAGGTTTGCAAAGTTATGGTTTGAACGAAAATATAACAGAGAGGTTGATGTAAAAGAAGGCTAGTATAAAGAAATTTGTTGTACAGTGTGATAGTATGTTTGTACAAGTGATTTAATGCCTTGTACCACTTATTCTTTTTATTCCTCTTATTTCGGCTGTGTACAATATAAAGTGATGTTTTTTTATACAATGGTTAGTGATTTTTCTAGCAAATGGAGGCTGAGGTACTTGAACGTGATGGCTGAAGTGTTTGCATTATGGAGAAGTTACTACTTGTTTGTACAGCAGGTACCTTTTCTATATGGAGCTGAAGAGATGGGGTATGTTATGGTGGCTGATGGAATATTGTTTAATAACATGTTGTTTTAGTTGTTATCAAACTTAACTTAGGTTGCATACTTGTTTTATATTTGTTTGTATTTGTTTTGCTTTTTTTTTCTATTACTTTGTTTCTTCTTATTACTTTTATTTTGTATGTACAATCTTGCCTTGCCTACTTATTTGAATAAAAGATGTTTATATTTTTACTTTGTTTTGTATTATTTTTGTAGTATATTTATTATCTTGTTTTTCTTTAAATATATATTTTATTTTATTTTGTTGTTAGAATTTATTTAAGTGTTACTTTTCTTATTTTTATATTTGTTTTGTTTTATTTCTATGCTTTTGTTCTATTATTTTAAATGAGATTCTATAATTATTTTACTTCATATTTATTATCTTATATTTAATTCAAAAATTCATTTAATTATTAATTTAAATTAAATTAAAATCTAGGGTCGTTACAAACTTCCCCTCTTAAAAGAATTTCGTCCTCGAAATTCGCAGGCACGAAAACAACAGAGATAGACAGATTCGATCTCCTATAATTCCTCAAACACACGATATGAATTCCAAACTCAAGTCGGAATATCTCAGAATATATACTAATTTGTCCCTCTTCGGACTTTGATACTTACAAGAAATTACAATAGAATTTCAAATTTTGGTTTTAAACGAAATCATTTTATTGATTTAATTCAATTTTAACTTCATATTCTATTAATCAATTTTAACTCAAATTAAAATTTCCAATTCATATTCATTAAGGTTTAAATCAAAAAGCTGATTAGAAACCAATAAAGATATGAAGTAAAATTTTCTACAACGATTCGTAGAGCCACCATCATATCGAAACTTCTTCTAGCTGTCCCGAAGAAATCAAAAGAATTTGGAAACGAATCAGAGAAAATTGATGAGAAAGTTGTTTCCACTGTTGCAGGGTATTGACCATTTATAGTCGTATTTCCTTGTCCCCTATCTCATCCTCTTCTTGCACTCATACTCACTATCAGTGGATAGTAAGAGAATTTACTGAGACGTTCGAACGGATATCTGAGGGATATACTCATTCTAGAGTTTACTTCACTCTATCTCTAATGAGCTACTTAACGTGTTACACTCCTGAGCTAAAGTTCTACCTTAGCTCTGATACCAAATGTAAGAGTCCAAAACTCGGCCTTCGAAAATCGGCACCCGTACTTCACTTGTACTCAAAATGCCATAGATTCAAACGCCGAATCTGGCTTCTCGGAGCTTATAACACAATTAAGTATAACAACACAGCGGAATAAAGAAATCAATGATATCATATATATAACATTATTACAATGACAGATAAAAAATCTGATACAATATGATACAACAGAATGATACAACAGGTATCAATATACATCAGAGATATGATACAAGAAATAGCAGCGGAAAGAAAATAGATAACACCAGCAGCAGATAGATATCTCCAATAGAATGCTCCAATCCATAGCTAGCGGAAAGCAAGGTCAGTCGTCCAAGGACTGACTAGCTCCAGATAATCTACTAAACCTGAATATATCTGTGAAACCCAACTCTAGACTGCCCGTGTGGAAAATGATGGGCACCCAGAGTTTAGGAAAGGAACAATAAACTCCGGATCAGTCATGGGACTGGTGTGAGCAACAAAAACAGTTTATCTATCTTTAAACGATCAACAAAAGAATTTAAAACATTGAAGTTCGCAATGCTTTTGGAAAATGAAACTACCATAAGGCCTCCCGCACACACACACAATGCAAACGCAGAATCGGAGGAGATTTCTCCTTATGATAGTCAAAGATGCTTACTACGCAAAATCACTGAATTATTATTATTAGTGCATAGTGCAGAAAACATTTCGAAAGTATAATATTAATCTTAGCCAACATAGACATTCCGAACTATGCCTACTATAGCTACCATCTAAACAGTGGTGACCACCATAAGTAAATGGCATGTTCTACAACTAAAACCATACAAGTTCCATATTGGAAGATGGATTTCCAACAAATGGTCAGGCTAAGGAACTTCCTATGCCACGTAGGAAACGCCTCTTGCTGGACGCTCCGAGAGACAAACTGCTCTCTGCCAACAAGGCCGGGTTACCCCTATAACAGGTAACTCACGAATATGCCACCTCTCGGTCCTTTGGGACCTTTATCCGAGCGCTCGGTAACCAACATCACACATAATAAATAAAGTGTGTCCACATGAGTAAGTATCTGGGCTCCATACCATGATACCACCCCTTTCCAGAAGGAAATGACATACCCTAAAGGGCGCGACCCTCATAACCTTGCCGCAACATTCCTGTTTCGACCATTTCCGGGTTGTGAAGCTCTGACGAAGTCTCGTCCACAAAGCCATGCTTTGTCACAAAGCCATGCTTTGTCACAAAGCCATGCTTTGTCACAAAGCCATGCTTTGGGTCAACAGATGATCAACCTATGATCACAAAGATAAATGATCAAACAAATGATCATATCACAAATGATCAAACACTGATCATCACACAGCAACACTCAGCATGTCACATTACCAAATTGGGATATATCGCTAATAAATTTCAACTACATAACCTCTGAGCTCGTACGTCTCAGAGAAGGGTGTTAAGCTAAGAGAATAAATTCTCCGCCACCAACAGAAATGTATTTGAAAGAAATCGGCTTTATATCTCAAATTGTAATGTCAGACATGTAACCATACAAGTATGTTCCGGGTTCGAACAGAACCGAAGGCACTTCCAAAGAAGCCCTTGCAAATCCGGATAATCACAATCCCGTCCGGACTTCCCATCACAACCGGACTTCCCATCACAAAGGATGATCAAATCTCTATATCGGGGCCAGTCGATGCAGAGACATTCGACGAGTTGTCCTTTCGTTTTCGAAAATATCCGGTCTTCACCACCGGTCTTCAAATGCTATCCATATACGACGTATCATTATTCAGAACGGGTTATATGACACAAAGGTCCTCTCCCGGCTAAACCGAATAATGAGCGCAATATTTTAAAACTTATGGATATTGGGATTTCAATTAAGTCACAACTTAAACCCAAATTTTCTTTTCAAATGGTTTAACAAATTACCATTTTCAAATCTTTAAACAAAAAGATTCATTTTAACAACCTTCCACGGTTTAACAATTTCCACACTTTAATCTTTTAAACAAAAGATTCATTCACAGATTTTCCCAAATTAATTCCCATTTCAATTTGATTAACTCGTTAAATCTTTAAATCAAGGATTTAACTTATAGCTTTCAAAACAATTCCATTTCAAATTGTTTAAACAAATCATCATTTTAAATCTGTTAAAAATAAACAGATTCAATTCATAGCTTTCAAAAACAATTCATTCATAACTTGGAAAACCATTTAAATTTCATTTTAAATTTTGAAACCTTTCAACACAAATTGGAAGTTCACTTCTTATATGAAAGCTGTTATTATTTGAAAACAAATAGTTTTCGTTTCAGAAAAATCCAGTTATATTTGCACGAGTTAAAGCCCTTGAATTATATTCACATTCCAAAATCAATACTTTTAAAATAGTTTAACCCTTATATAACTGGTATAACATCTTTAATCCCTAGTTTCAAATCATAGAATTCAATTTCAAATTTGAATTCAAGTTTAAATCAAATTATTTAAATTTCCAAAACTTGATTAAGTTATTCAAAATAACTCTTATCTTTGAAATTCCATTTCAAAAGCATTTCACTTTAAACCTGAAATTTCCAATTTCAAAATCAATTGAAATTAAGAATTTCAATTTCAAAAAACATCAAATTTAAATTATCTGTGACTTAACCGATTTCCTCGTGAAATCCATATTTGTGTGTGTAAAGGTGTGGTCCAGGGGTTTTACACACAATAGTGCAACATCAATCATCACAAATATATCGATAAGCGGTAAAATCGATAACGCTTATCTTCATTCACAGATTCATAGATAAAATAAATTTATCAGTCACAAAGATTCACTATTACAATTCGATGTGGGTTTCGGATAACCAACTGGAATCCGACTCCCTGTCGCATCGAAATTCAAGTGCCGTTTACGGGCAAAGGGTTTCATATTCACATAGTAGTATATCACAGATAAGTAAATTACAGATCACAACATAGATCAGGATGTATCACAAAGCATCATGTATCAAGGATATCAAACAATTCAACCATTCAATACAATTCAAACATTCATAAGCGAGATCAAATTAATTATCTAATAAATTTGAATCAGATTAATTTCTTATGAATTATTAATCCTGGTTAATTAATATTAATTAATTACAAATCATTCTGATTAATTATTCTTTAATCATTTATTAATTAACCATTTATAATAAATTAATTAACCTTTAATTAAAATTCACCAACCTTTAATTATTAAATAATTATCCTTTAATTATTTAATTCACCATTTAATAAATTATCTTTAATTAATAATTTTACCCTTAATAAATTTATTATCATTAAATTAATCATTCTTAATTAATTATTCTTAATTACAAATTAATTAGTTTTAAATTAATAATTAATTGATCTTTAGTTAATTATAAATCATTAATCAATATAAATTAACTTAACGTTTAAGTTAACAAATTAAAACATTAAATCAACTTCTTAATTACTTAATTAAGTTTTATTTAAAATAAACCCCTTTCAAATACAAGTTTTAAAACATTTTAATTAAACTTAATTAACTTTAGAAAATATTTTTATTTCAAAACCTTTAAATTTTCAACTTGTTTAAATTTCCATTTATAATCTCTAAATTCGTTTTAAATTTCAAGTTACTTTCTATACATCTAATTATATTTCCAAGTCATTTGAAACAAATTGAATTTCAAAACTTTATTTATATTTAATAGTAAATTCCAATTCAATTTGAAATATATTTGCATTTTGATTTAAAATTTGAATTTAGTTTTAATTTCCAGACAACAGACTCAGGTTTAACTTGTTTCAAAATCTTTTGTTTTAAACTCATTTTACACTTTAAATTTATTTAAGTTTAAAAGCTTAAACACTGACAGGTTTAAACAGAAACTCAAAACAACAATTCATTCGAGTCAGACAGAATGACTTCGTGTAATTCATTTTAAAACTTCGAGTAGAATGTCAGATTACCCGAGCCAAATTCACGAACAATCTGAAACACCCAAACGAAACAGCCCAGATCCAACCAACGTGCTCGTGCACGTGTACACCACCGCCGACCAACTCCGGTCGACCCCACCTCGTCGAGTAGATCGACACTCATCCACGCAACAACTTCTGACCATACCTACTCCTTCACACCCGCGCGAAGTCGAACTCGAGTATACACTCGAAACCTGGAACACGAACTGACCTTTCCCTAAAACCTGTCAATGTCACGTTCTCCGAGCTCCTCCCACCGTTTCGTCTAAAACTCCGGCGTCGACTCCTTCTTCACGTCAACTTCCACCCCCCTGAAGCTCGCTGCACTCGATCACGCAACGAGGATGAACACGCCACGTTTACTGACTTGAGCAAAAACAGAGATAAAACCCTAAAAACGGTTCGACCTAATAGATTATGAAAGGGAAAAATTATCTGATAATTTTCCCGAGGTCAATGATGTTCATACCAACTTCAGTTCAAGTTTCAACAATTTTAATTGAATCGATAACCAGAAGTTTGCAAAAAAACAATCTTCGTTTATATACAGACTACACCTTAAATACAAATCTAAAAATCTTCATTTTCATTTTTAAAAATCATAATTTTCACTAAGCATTCAAGTTATAAACTTGAATTAGATTTTTAAAATAATTGAATTTATCCATTTATTGTTTGATTTCCTGTAAAACAGTATTACAGTTGTTATTCTTTTCAAAGGCAATTTAAACATCTTCAAAAATTTGTTTTTGAGTTTACCATCTTGTTTCAGTTGAAAACTTTGAGCTCAATCATGATTTGATGAGAATATATCGAATTTGGAAGAAACTATACATCCTGTATACCTCATCAGAGGAGTACAGAGCATCACAAAACATATGTTCAAACTGAAGCACATATAACCCAAATTATCAATAAATCTTGAATTACTTAAATTGTCTAAAGCTTGTAAAAATCATGTTTTACTCACTTGAAAACCCAGTTTTGAACAGAGAGCAATTGTGTTGGAAAACTGCAGTCAGATCCTCCTTTTAAACTCTTGCTTTGTTGTTGAATTGGATTTAAATTTGTAAGATAATGATGTTCTTTCTTTTACTTCTTTAGGTTTGCAAAGTTATGGTTTGAACGAAAATATAACAGAGAGGTTGATGTAAAAGAAGGCTAGTATAAAGAAATTTGTTGTACAGTGTGATAGTATGTTTGTACAAGTGATTTAATGCCTTGTACCACTTATTCTTTTTATTCCTCTTATTTCGGCTGTGTACAATATAAAGTGATGTTTTTTTATACAATGGTTAGTGATTTTTCTAGCAAATGGAGGCTGAGGTACTTGAACGTGATGGCTGAAGTGTTTACATTATGGAGAAGTTACTACTTGTTTGTACAGCAGGTACCTTTTCTATATGGAGCTGAAGAGATGGGGTATGTTATGGTGGCTGATGGAATATTGTTTATTAACATGTTGTTTTAGTTGTTATCAAACTTAACTTAGGTTGCATACTTGTTTTATATTTGTTTGTAGTTGTTTTGCTTTTTTTTTATATATTACTTTGTTTCTTCTGATTACTTTTATTTTGTATGTACAATCTTGCCTTGCCTACTTATTTGAATAAAAGATGTTTATATTTTTACTTTGTTTTGTATTATTTTTGTAGTATATTTATTATCTTGTTTTTCTTTAAATATATATTTTATTTTGTTGTTAGAATTTATTTAAGTGTTACTTTTCTTATTTTTATATTTGTTTTGTTTTATTTCTATGCTTTTGTTCTATTATTTTAAATGAGATTCTATAATTATTTTACTTCATATTTATTGTCTTATATTTAATTCAAAAATTCATTTAATTATTAATTTAAATTAAATTAAAATCTAGGGTCGGTACAGATTGACTACTAAAATAATTAGTGTAAAGATTGATAAAAATCTGCCTAAAGAAATGAAAAGCCCGATTGAACAGCGGTTTGAAAATAGACCAATAAGAGGATGATATGTGCATAAGAGCATTAAATGCGAGTGTAGCGGAAAAGACATTTTCCCACTATTGAAAAGATAGATTAGATAGAACTAACTGGACATACAGACCGAGTGTTTAAGACAAGTCTACCCCGACCTGCAGTTGCCACAGACTTAGGGACCGAGTGTTACACCCATTCTTACCACGACCTAGAGTAAAGGAAAATAAGGCAGGACATGAGATTAAGAAAGTTGCCCTTGTAAGGAGGAAGTTAAATGGAAAGGAAAAAGGAGTGAATAAATCAAATTTGGACTGCACAGAGAACCATTTTGAAGCCACAACACCTAACCCGACCCAAACCCCGCAACCAAGGAAACTGCGGTAAGAGAAATACTAAACGCATTGGAAACAGGGGTAGGTCACAATGACGATACATGAAATCAAAGGCAAGACATGAATATTGTGCCGTGACATAAGAGGCATAACGTGTTATGCTGAACTGACTGCATTTCTAAAGCTCGTACTTTATCGAACATATAAGAACAGGTCTGCATCAGCACATACTGAGGGCAACCAAAGATGTACCACACTAGATCAAAAGCATTCCAAAAGACTACACGCAGGGCCACTCAGGATATGCTTTGACGCAGAACCATACTTACAAGTAAACGACAAAGATACGAAGCTCCTTCTCTCTCTTTTCAGCAACTCGAGCATACTTGCAAGGAGAGCAACTCAAACGACAACTACCTTAGTCTATAGCTAGCACCGAATACATTCTAAGCATGTGTCAGGTCAACTCTCAAAAATATTATCAGAGAAGTACAACCTGAACACCAGGCAGCATTCATCACTATACCTCCTCACATACATCAACAGCATCCCAAAGCCTTAAGGCAGTTCCTCATCATTCCTCTTGAGGCATCCGCAATTCCAAAAGAGAAGAGGCCAACCTATACAGGCTTGGCATCCCGCCCAATTTTTCAGGCATCTCGCTTTAAATTTATAAGATTCCCACCAATGCCACACTTTCCCACCAAAGACACACCACCAATATAAGCACAACAAACCAACATGTAGATGAATTATAGATGGCGAGGTCTAACGGTAGAGATTGAAGCGAAAGACAAAAGGAAAATAAGGCAATCAACCGTGCTTTTCTTCATACTATAAAAGAAGGCACGAAGAAGGGGATCTTTTCTTCTTCTTCCCAAAAAGGGAAATCTAAAATAAAATATTATATGTTTCTGAGCGGTTGTAATCATTTGTACCAAAACAACAGAGATTAGTGGATATCCCATGGACGTAGGATTAATAATAATCCAAACCACGTAAAAATTTACATGTCCTTTATGTGAGGAATGCGGATTATGGATCTTAAGGCTAGGAATAACACTAGAGGGGGGGGTGAATAGTGTTTATAAGAAATTACTAAATCTTTTTGAGTTATTGTTGATTTGAACACAGATGTATGTAATATTCAGACATAGATATAATCACAGAAACAAACATAGATGCAGAAATAAAGTAAACGCAGTAAAGGAAAGAACACACCGGATTTTATACTGGTTCGGAGTTACCCTACATCCAGTCCCGCACAACTAAGTACAGATTTCCTTTCAAAAGCAATTCAACAATTACAACCCTCGATTTCAAGGCTATGAGGTACACCCTCCAGAATCACAATCCTCTGGGTAGAGATACTTGATTTCCGGGGCAACAAGTTCACCCAATTGATTTCCACGGCTACAATCACACCTGTTCTTGCTTGATTGATTTCCAAGGCTACAATCACACCTTTTCTCGCTAGATAGATTACAAAGAAGCTTATAACTCTGAATAGCACTTGGATCTTGTTGAGATAGTGATAGAGAATCAAACCAGAGATTATCTAGTTAGATTCAATGTTGATTTCGGTAGAGTAATGATAGGATTTTGAATAAGAAAATATGGAAGAAGAAGAGAAGTGAAAACCAGAAAATCTGATGTGAAATTCATTGAAACTAACCCCTATTTATAGAAGAACAACAGCCATGTCCATTCGTGAAAGGTTATGACGAATAGACACTTCTTTTGAAATTCAAATTTTTGGTCCCAACTGACACTATGTCGACATGGGGTACTAGGGCATGTTGACATCCCAAAGGAAATTTTGATGTTTTGTTTTTCTTTGAAAATAACCTTTATCTTATATTAAAACTATTTTAAACTTTAAATATACTTGACTATAGATAAAATACATAGATAAATATAGAGAATAATATATATAAAATTTTACTATAATTTTATATTTAAATCTAAGTATAAAGATAGTTTAAAACAAACGAAGTTTAAAACAAGAGTTTATTAAAAAAACAAAGAATATTTTCAGGCTAAAACATCTTTTTGAAAATTATTTGAAAAGATAATTTTTAAGGCTAAAACATTTTGAAAAGCAGTTTTGAAAATTATTCTGAAGTAGTTTTGAAAATCATTTTGAAGTAGTTTTGCAAGCTTCTTCCTGTAGAATATCTCATCATATCAGGACTCGAGAACTTGTACAAAACCAGGATGTTCGTGGGTTTGTAAGCCACTTGTCGTAGGTTTGTAAGCTACTTGTCGTGTGTTTGTAAGCCACTAAAAAGGTAGAAATGAGTTCCATCCCAAAAGAAAAATGGAGTGAAGATTTCAGTGCTATTATGAAGTTTTAACATAATTCTAGACTCAATACTTATCTTGAAATCTTGAACTCTTGATAATCTTGATACTCATGAGTCTTCAATCTTGATATCTTGAATCTCTATACTGTACAGTCTTCATTCTTGATACCTGCATGGTTAAATCCTACATATACATATATATATCTAAACTATAATGTTAGTATTTATATTTTATAATCTTATTCTAAGGTTGTTGTCATCAAAACCATCAACTCATGGACTAACAATCTCCCCCTTTTTGATGATGACAACCGTTGTTTATAAAATATTACTTCTATCCTAATAACTCTACTAAATCTAATAACTCCCCCTTAATCTATGTCTAACTCTCCTATTTTATATTTCTCCCCCTTTATCATCAACAAAAACAAACAAACTCTAAACTATATAACTCCCCCTCATTCTTGTACTGAAGTACCTGCATTAATAAACTATATAATAAAGTATATTAAGAAATAACTATACTTATAGACATGATATTCAACCAACGATTATAAATATATCAATGTATATTTATACAATCATCAAACCACACCAAGTATAAATCAAATCAATCAAAACAACCAATTTCAATCAAAGCAATCAATTCAAACAAAGTAATAAGGCAAACAAATTAAACGTTACGAGGAACTTCCACCCATCCTTCTTCTCCGAAAATAGGGTCTGCTTTGATGGCATCCCAATTTTCATTGTCATTTGTGAGAGAGACAGGAGGATGTGCTTCGTTATCATCCTTGTGCAAGGAAGAAATCATCCATCGAATTGCCTCGAAATGCCTTTCTTGCTCCTTGATCATCTGCATTTGACTCAATTCTAAGTGTCGCTGATTACGAAGAATGAACAAGAGAATATTCTTGAATGAATTAAGAGTTTCTTCAAGATTCTCGGATAAGTTATGAATTGGATTAGCCATTTTTGAAATTGTGAGAAGAATGAGAGATAGAATAGATAAGAAATAATATTCAGTAATGAATTCTGGAAGAAATGGGTATATATAGGTGTAGAAATTCGTTTGAAATGAATAGACATATGGTAGTTATTCAAATTTCAAATTCAAATTTAAGTGTCATTTCTGACCAGTACATGTCGCATGGTAAAAGGGGGGATGTTGACATGGTCTAATGAATTTTGATGACCTTATTTATTTTATGAATAATTATATATATATATATTTATATAATATACTAACATTTATTCATGAGATAAGATAAGCTAGATAACAGAAAAGGAAATCAATTTCATTGCATAATAGGATAATACAATGATTAACCATAAAGGACTACCTAAACACTCAAATTAAAACAAACTTAAACTAATTCGACATGATATGAAAATATGGAACTAGTTAGAGGATGATGAAGATGAAGATAATCCAAGTTTCATGCTGACTTTGGAGAAAAGCTTGTTCATCTTGGATGATATTTTGTCCAACTTCTTACTAACGGATCTTTTAAGAACCCGTTGATTCTCAACAATAATCTTTTGGTTTTTGAGAAGGGTTTTGTTGGTAGGATTGGAGGGATATTCAATACTTTCTAGGGATGTTTCACCTTCTTCTTCTATTTCCATTTCATCCCTTTCTTCTTCTTCTTCCTCTTCCTCCATTTCTTCATGAGCTAAACGATCTTCCTTTTCGGCAAGAGTCTCATAAGATTGAAAAACATATGGTATTTTCATGAGAGAAATGTTTGAGATATTAAAAACTTTTCTTGAAATAAATTCTTCTCCTTTGAAATTTACTCCAAAATAGTTGAAAATCCGAGTAAGGTAAATTCCATGGTATAAAGTGTTTTCTCCCATTTCAAAATTTTTAGGATGAAGTTCATCCAAAATAACTTGCGCCCAATTGATATCATAATTTTCGAAAATAGCAAAAAGTGCTTTGCACACTTTTGAAGTAGGATTGTTAAAATTTTCCGATCTTGGGGTCAAAGTATGTTGTAAAAGAAGATTGACAATTCTTGCTTTAGGATGAAAGTTTCGGTTTTTAAATTCAAAGTTTTCTTCTCCTTCAAAAATATGATGAAATGTCTCACGATCATGTTCATCGATTTGAAAACTAGAAAGATCCATTCACGTGCTTTTGCAATTGAGAATGGTACCCAAAAGATCACAATTCAAAATAATTTTAGTGCCTTTGACACTACTCCAAATTTCATTATCATTTCCTTGATAAAATTCTCAATTGAGATTTGCATAGAATATTTTAACAAGATTTGGGTAACAAACAAAATCATTTTGAGAAGAATCAACAAGGCTAAGAATTTGATTGTTTGCAAAAAGAGTATCAATTTCATAAGAAGCAAAATCTTGAAAAATAGCAAACTTTCCGGGATGGACTTTTCCATAATTAGCATAATTGATGTATGCTTTTATTGCCTTTGGATTATTGAGGCCTTGCTCTTTCAAGTTTCTAGAAAGTCTCATGGTGGAGGGGTTACTTGAAGAAGCCATTAAAGTAGTGAGTAGAGAGCTTGAAGTTTTGAAGAGAGATTTTGAATTTGAAAATGAAAGTGAAAAGTTGTGATAAAAGATAGTGACTAAATAGATTTTTGAAAGACATGTTCTTTGGTCAAAAGATGCCTTTTCAGAGTATTGAATGAAGTGAAAAGATGAAGGGAAATTCAACCATTTGAATTCAAATTTTGAATTTCAAATTATGGTACCTATGTCGACATCAGGGTAGGGACCATGTCGACATATGCCTATGAATTTCTATGATTTATTTTTCTTATGTATTCTAATATATATATACTTATTATTTTAATGTCTATATATATATATATCTGGAATATTATAATATATTCCAAAAAATATTATTATATTATTAAAAAATAATACAAGTAAAATAATAATAAAATAATAATAAAATAAAAAATAAATTTAAAATTCAATCAACACACCAATTCAAAATCAATCAATCAAGCAATCAATCATCTAATTCTAAGCATGCAATTTCAATCAATTGTATTGTAAATGTGTACCTTTTTCTGAATCCGTTTCCTTGAATTTGTTGAAGTCGTGAACTGCCGTGAAACACAAATTTGAGTTATCTGTCTTCTGATCATCATCGCTTGAGGACGAGTCTGAGTCATCTAGAGTAGCAGTAAATGCACGCTTCCATTTCTTTACTGAATCATTGTTTATAGGCGGATTCTGCCTTTCTGGATACGGACAGTCTCTTTTGATATGGCCTGGTTCATCACAGTTGAAACATTTGACATTGTTTGGCACTGCATTCTGATTTCCAGAATTCTTATAGTTGTTTCTCTTGAGATTATTCATCTTTCTATATTTCAGGAATTTCCGAAAATTCCTGGTCATAAATGTTATCTCTTCATCATTATCACTGTTTGAGTCTGATCTGTCGCTTAATGCATTGAATGCCATTGATTTCTTTTTAGATGCTTTGCTTTCTCTTCTCCCGATCATTTGGACTTCAAACGACATTAGATTTCCAATCAATTCTTCTATCTTTAAAGTACTGATGTCATTTGCCTCTTCAATTGCAAGTGTCTTTTGATCCCATTATGGAGTGAGAATTTAAAAATTTTCTGACTTGATCTTCTTCCGAAAATTCCTTTCCCAAGGATATTAAAGAATGCACAATATCTTGAAATCGACTATACATATCTGAAATAGAATCATTAGTATTCATTTTAAATAACTGAAACTGATTTGTGAGCATGGAAATTTTGGTCTGTTTAACTTTGCTTGTTCCTTCGTGAGTCACTTGCAAAGTTTTCCAGATTTCATATGAAGACTTACAAACTGACACTCTATTAAATTCATTCCTATCAAGTGAACAAAACAGAATATTCATTGCTTTAGAATTATTTTGTGCAACAGTCTTTTGCTCAGTAGTCCACTATGCAAAATTAGTTGTGGGTTCAGCATATTCAGTTTGTGTGATATTCCAAGTATCTAATCCTATAGATTGTAAATATATTTTCATCCTACATGCCCAATATGAATAGTTACGTCCATTAAAAAGTGGTGGTCTGGCAGTAGACTGACCTTCTACAAATGAACTAGTGTTAGAAACAGTACCAGTGTTGGTAGCCATTTAGAAAACTTTTCAAAATTCAAATTATGAAACTTTTTGAAAACCTTGCTCTGATACCAAATTTGAGGAATGCGGTGTAACGTATCGGGTTTTGCCCGATCGAAAATCAACATCCGTACTTCACATTGTACTAGAATGTCGCAGATTCGACCGTTCAAATCCGATTCGCCGGAGCTATAACACAATTAAGTAAATAACACAGCGGAAGAAAGGAATAATACATTGATATACAATGACAGATACAAAATCTGATACAGTATGATACAACAGATATCAATATACATCAGAGATATGATACAACAAATAGCAGCGGAAAAGAAAATGATAACAATAGAAATGATAACTCTAAATTGATCTTCGGACAAGAATGAATCCACAACTCCAAGATAAGCAACTCCGATGAATGAACTAGCTCCAAATAATCTACTAAACCTGAATATCTGAAAAGAAACCCAACTCTAGACTGCTCGTGTGGAAAATTATGAGCACCCAGAGTTTAGGAAAGGAACAATAAACTCCGGATCAGTCATGGGACTGGTGTGAGCAACAAAAACAGTTTATCTTTAAACAAACACAAAAGATTTTAAACATTGAAATCCGCAATGCTTTTGGAAAATGAAACTACCATAAGACCTCCCGCCACACACACAATGCAAACGCAGAATTGGAGGAGATTTCTTCTTATGATAGTCAAAGATGCTTACTACGTAAAATCATTGAATTATTATTACTAGTGCATAGTGCAGAAAACATTTTCGAAAGTATAATATTAATCTTAGCCAACATACGACCAGTATCGTATGCCTACTATAACTACTATGTTCAATAGCAGGTTACCGCCACATTCCATAGCAGGTAATACAACTAAAACCGTACAAGTCACGTATTGTTTCTTTGGATTTCCAACAAATGGTCAGGCTAAGGAACTTCCTTCCGCCGCATGGGATCGCCTCTGGCGGGACGTCCCGAGAGACAAACTGCTCTCTGCAAAACAAGGTCGGGTTACCCCTGTAACAGGTAACTCACGAATATGCCACCCCCCGGTCCTTTGGGACCTTTATCCGAGGCGCCTCTAAACCAACATCACACATAATAAAGTGTATCCACATGAGTAAGTATCTGGGCTCCATACCATGATACCACCCCTTTCCAGAAGGAAATGACATACCCTAAAGGGCGCGACCCTCATAACCTTGCCGCAACATTCCTGTTTCGACCATTTCCGGGTTGTGAGGCTCGACGAAGTCTCGTCCACAAAGCTACGCTTTGTTCACAAAGCCATGCTTCGGGTCAAACAAATGATCAACCTATGATCACAAAGATATAAGATCAAACAAATGATCATATCGTAAATGATCAAACACTGATCATTTCACAGCAACACTCAGCATGCCACATTACCAAATTGGGATATATCGCTGATAAATTTCAACTACATAACCTCTGAGCTCGTACGTCTCAGAGAAGGGTGTTAAGCTAAGAGAATAAATTCTCCGCCACCAACAGAAATGTATTTGAAAGAAATCGGATTTATATCTCAAAGTGTAATGTCAGACATGTAACCATACAAGTCTGTTCCGGGTTCGAACAGAACCGAAGGCACTTCTCACGAAGCCCTTGCAATTCCGGATAATTTCCAATCACGTCCGGACTTCCCATCACAAAGGGTGATAAAATCTCTATATCGGGGCCAGTCGATGCAGAGACATTCGACGAGTTGTCCTTTCGTTTTCGAAAATATCCGGTCTTCACCACCGGTCTTCAAATGCTATCCATATACGACGTACCAGTATTCGGAACGGGTTATATGACACAAAGGTCCTCTCCCGGCTAAACCGAATAATGAGCGCAATACTTTAAAACATATGGATATTGGGATTTCTATTAAGTCACAACTTATTACCCAAAACTTTTCATCAAATGGTTTAAACAAATTACCATTTTAAATCTTTAAACAAAAAGATTCATTTTAACAACCTTAAATGGTTTAACAATTTTCCACATTTTTATCTTTTAAACAAAAGATTCATTCACAGATTTTCCAAATCGATTTCCATTTCAATTTAACTCGTTAAATCTTTAAATCAAAGATTTAACTCATAGTTTTCAAAACAATTCCATTTCAAATGGTTTAAACAAATTACCATTTCAAATCTGTTAAAAATAAACAGATTCAATTCATAACTTTCAAAAACAATTCATTCATAACTTGGAAAAACCATTTTTCAATTAAATCTTGAAATTCCTTTAATTAAACTGGAATTTCATTTCTTATCTGAAAACTTTTATTCTTTTGAAAACAACAGTTTTCATTTTGGAAATCTGATTCATTTATACGAGTTAAGATTCTTGAGTTAAATCCAAATTCTCAAGATTATACTTTTAAAATGGTTTAACTTCATATAAACACATTTATATCATCTTTAATCCCTTAGTTTCAACTCACATAATTCAATTTCAAATTTTGAATTCAAATTTAAGTCAAATTATTTAAATTTCCAAAATTCGATTAAGTTATTCAAAATAACTTTTATCTTTGAAATTCCATTTCAAAAGCTTTTCGCTTTAAACCCAAATTTCCAATTTCAAAATCAATTGAAATTAAAATTTCAATTTCAAAAACATCAAATTTAAATTATCTGTGACTTAACCGATTTCCACATGAAATCCATATTTGTGTGTGTAAAGGTGTAGTCCAGGGGTTTCACACACAATAGTGCAACATCAATCATCACAGATATCTATCGATAAGCGGTATAATCTATAACGCTTATCTTCATTCACAGATTCATAGATAAAATAAATTTATCGGTCACAAAGATTCACAATAATAATTCGATGTGGGTTTCGGATAACCAACTGGAATCCGACTCCCTGTCGCATCGAAATTCAAGTGCCGTTTTACGGGCCAAGGGTTTCATATTCACATAGTAATATATCACAGAAACAGAAATCACAGCTCAGCATATATCACACAGCATCACAGATCAGAGATATCAAACAAGTCAATCATTTAGTCAAATCCAATCATCCATAAGTAAGGTCGATTTATTTACCTGATTAAATTAAATTAGATTAGACACTAATCCTGGTTTAATCAACATTAATAAATTTCAATCCATTTTAATTTATTATCCTTTAGTCATTAATTTATCAACCTTAACAAATAAATCAATCAACCTTTTATCATTAAATAACTAACCTTTAATTATTTAACCCACCATTAAATCAATTATCTTTAATTAATTCCTTTAATTAATTATTCCTTAATTTATTATCCTTCCTTAATCACCTTCATTAATCAATTAACCTTTAATTAATTTCTAAATTGATTATCTCTAATTATAAGTTAATTACATCAAGCAATTATACTTTAATCATTTAATTAATAAATTTTAATTATTTATTTAATTACTTTCAATTAAGTAATTTTACTTAACCAATTCCATAATTGATTATCCTTAATTAATTTAATCTAATTAATTGATTAATTAACTTAAATAAATCACATCAATTAATCATTTACCTTGCATATTTAAGTTAAACAAATTTATATAACTCTTCATTCAAATATCAAAGAAAACTTTTATAGAAGAATTTATATAAATAAGGTTTTAAACATTTTATTGGTTAACAAATTCATTTAAAATGAAATATACTTTTAAACCTTTAAACTTGTTTAAACATTTGATTTTATAAAACTTTATTCATTTCAAATTTAGAATACCAATTTAAGTTTTTGAAATCATACTTAAAACTGATTAGAACTTAATTTAAATCTTTGTTTTCGGGTTTAAAAATCATTTTAAAAGATCCGGTTCAAATTCGAAAACAGACAGGCTTAAGAACCTGTGACCAGAAATTTCACTCGAGGCTGTCTCGAGTCGTTCCCGAGCAAAATTGCTCCCTGCTTCGAGTCCTAGCCAAAACCTACCTGTGACATAATTTTTTTCAAAAATTTGTTTTAAGTTCTTAAAACTGACCCGATTCCATGCCTAACGAACGCGAGCATGCCCAGTTTTCACTCGAGTCAAACTCGAGTTTCCCCCTTTCCTTCCTCGAGATAACCTCATCTTCCCCAACTTCAACACATCACCAGATGCACACATACACTCGTGTACGTGCACAGCAAGCCCAGCCACCGTAGATCAGTACTTCGACCACCCACAAGTCACTCTCGACCATGGCGACAACACACGAAACTCAGGAACCATGATTCGATCGAGAATCAAAATCGACTCCTAACCCATACGACCTGCAACGTGCTACCAGCAAACACCATTGTCTCTGACGACCTAGACCCCTAAATACCTCGCCGTCCTTGCCAAAGCTTCGTCGAACCCTCCAGCGGCCATCCCCATAAGCGCGTCGAACTCGGTCGATCACCGATGTCAAACGAACCCAAAAATAAACACGCGACAAAACTAGGTCACCAGACTTAGACCCCTCGCCGCTGCTTCCACAGCCAACTGCACCACCTTCCCCCATTTTTCCTCGACTCTCCGATCACCCCTCCGTCACCCAGAAGAGCCCCGACCTCTCCAGATACACAGATCATCAGAAAAACCAAGACTTCCCATTCACGTTCAAACTCAGACTGCTCCTTCAATACCTCACTAAAAATTGAGATTTTGATTTTAAAAATCATAACATTCCAAGCCAAAACCAGTTATGTATTTGGATCAGAGAATTGTATCAGATGGATTTTAGCATAATTATAAGTTTACTGTAAAAATCTGGGTTCCAGACACTATACAGAGATATACATGTTTATACTGATTTTAGATCCTAGTTCATTGTTAAACAACTGAATTTACTTGAAGTTTAGGGCCTATTAGAGAATCAGAGGTGAAAGAAGTGAAGTTTGAAATTTAATTTAAACTCAGTGATAAAAAAAAACAGGGAGAAACCTCATACTAAATATCCAATTTCCCATATGTATACTCAGAAAAGTATGTCTATATATATATATAGCCTATCATTTCAGATTTTATCATGCAACCAAAAATTTATATACTTAAATTTTTAGAATGTTACTCACAGTTTTGAGAAGATGACAGAGTTTGCTTTTCTCTGAAACAGGCTTGAAAAACTACAAGCTGGAAACCTTCTCTTGTATTGATTTGGATTGTATTGTTGTTTAAATCTGGGTTGTTGTTGTAGTTGAGACTTGAAACAGTAGCTTGAATTCACTTGCATGTTTCTGATTTTGATCCTAGGCTTCAAGTTGTATTCTATTTTGAGGTTGCCTTAAGCTTTCAGATTTGTATATTTCTTCTATTCTTTCTTTTCTTAGGTTTGTATTTGTTTAAGACTTTTAGAAACTGGGATTGCAAAGTCTTTTGTAACGAATGAAAGGAGATAAGTTGATAAATAACCAGGTAAAGAGAAATTGTTTATTATACAAGTACACAACAAATCAGAGATTTTTATCTTCTTTGGGCTGAGAGTGTAATGTTGTATGTACTTAAAGATGCAACCCTTTAATGCATATGTACTTTGTTTGTATACTTATATTTATATTCACTTGCTTTGACTATGCTAATTTTTTTATTTCGGCTGAAATGATAATGTCGCGTACAAGCATTAATTATTTTTGTACAAATTTACATATAATACTAGTGTCTTCGTTTATAAGCTTTCACATATATGTTTATATTTGTTTGCTAATATGAAATAATCTTGTTTCATTTACTTTGTTTCTTGTTCTTTATGCTTCATATAAAACTTTTATAGTATGTATGTATTTAGTTCTTCCTATACAAACTTGCTTTTACTTTATCTTATTTGTACAAAGATATTTTATTTAACCAATGTGTTATTTTATATCATTACATAGTTTATTAACACGAGATTAAGACATATATCTTAACTTTATATTCTAACATCTTATATATTCTCATTTCTTAAACCATTTACTTACATTTTAAATTCAAATCAAATACATATTATATTATTTCAAATTTACTCAGATATGTTCGAATACATATATATATTCTCATATATACAAGAATTTAAATTTTTAAACGATTTATTCAGATATACTTGGATATCGGGGAAACTCGCATTTCTTTAACCATCTAATTCACAAATTTTTATTCAGAAATAAATTTAATTATCGATTTAAAATAGATTAAAATTCGGGGTCGTTACATGCGGATTATGGATCTTAAGGCTAGGAATAACACTAGGGGGTGAATAGTATTTATAAGAAATTACTAAATCTTTTGGAGTTATTGTTGATTTGAACACAGATGTATGTAATATTCAGACACAGATATAATCACAGAAACAAACACAGATGCAGAAATAAAGTAAATGCAGTAAAGGAAAGAACACACCAGATTTTATACTGGTTCGGAGTTACCCTACATCCAGTCCCGCACAACTAAGTACGGATTTCCTTTCAAAAGAAATTCAACAATTACAACCCTCGGTTTCAAGGCTACGAGGTACACCCTCCAGAATCACAATCCTCTGGGTAGAGATACTTGATTTCCAAGGCAACAAGTTCACCCAATTGATTTCCAAGGCTACAATCACACCTTTTCTCGCTTGATTGATTTCCAAGGCTACAATCACATCTTTTCTCGCTAGATAGATTACAAAGAAGCCTATAACTCTGAATAGCACTTGAATCTTGTTGAGATAGTGATAGAGAATCAAACCAGAGATTATCTAGTTAGATTCAATGTTGATTTTGGCAGAGTAATGATAGGATTTTGAATAAGAAAATGTGGAAGAAGAAGAGAAGTGAAAACCAGAAAATCTGATGTGAAATTCTTTGAAACTAACCCCTATTTATAGAAGAACAACAGCAATGTCCATTCGTGAAAGGTTATGACGAATAGACACTTCTTTTGAAATTCAAATTTTTGGTCCTAACTGACACTATGTCGACATGGGGTACTAGGGCATGTCGACATCCCAAAGGAAATTTTGATGTTTTGTTTTTCTTTGAAAATAACCTTTATCTTATATTAAAACTATTTTAAACTTTAAATATACTTGACTATAGATAAAATACATAGATAAATATAGAGAATAATATATATAAAATTTTACTATAATTTTATATTTAAATCTAAGTATAAAGATAATTTAAAACAAACGAAGTTTAAAACAAGAGTTTATTAAAAACAAATACAAAGAATATTTTCAGGCTAAAACATCTTTTTGAAAATTATTTGAAAAGATAATTTTTAAGGCTAAAACATTTTGAAAAGCAGTTTTGAAAATCATTCTGAAGTAGTTTTGAAAATCATTTTGAAGTAGTTTTGCAAGCTTCTTCCTGTAGAATATCTCATCATATCAGGACTCGAGAACTTGTACAAAACCAGGATGTTCGTGGGTTTGTAAGCCACTTGTCGTAGGTTTGTAAGCTACTTGTCGTGGGTTTGTAAGCCACTAAAAAGGTAGAAATGGGTTCCATCCCAAAAGAAAAATGGATTGAAGATTTCAGTGCTATTATGAAGTTTTAACATAATTCTAGACTCAATACTTATCTTGAAATCTTGAACTCTTGATAATCTTGATACTCATGAGTCTTCAATCTTGATATCTTGAATCTATACTGTACAGTCTTCATTCTTGATACCTGCATGGTTAAATCCTGCATATACATATATATCTAAACTATAATGTTAGTATTTATATTTTATATCTTATTCTAAGGTTGTTGTCATCAAAACCATCAACTCATGGACTAACACTTTACTTTCATCTATTCTTATTTGTTTGTGTGATAATTGTTCGAGAATAACATTTCTCTTACAAAAACCATTTCGGCGTTTAAAAAAATAGTTGGAATGCGACTACGAGGCTATGTAAGAGCCTAACAACATAGTCACTTCTTAAAGGAAAATTTAATGCATTTTAAATCTATTGATTCAAAATCGTGAAAGTGATTGACACTTAGGATTGCTTCACGGTTCAGTTGAGTGTGGTGAAGATGAAAAACTTCACTAACAAGTTTAAATGATTTTGAACCCAACGGTGTTTTTGGTTACGAAATTACCACAAGAGATAATGAAAATTATTTTCACATAAAATAATACAAAATATTTTTAGATAAAATTAAAACAGGATTAAAATAAACAAGAAGAAGGATGCTTGCTTATTTATTTTTATATAGTTAGATGATTAATGATGTTTGAGATTTTGTAAGACGAGTATTTTTGATTGTACTCGATTGATTCTTTATAAATCTTTTGATATAAGCAAGTATAGATTAATTAAAAATCTTTTTATTATAGTATATATATGGTTTGGAGGGATGTTTTATTAGAAGTTAGGGAATGTTTTTATAAAATATTAAGTTGTTTTGAAAGTAAATATTTAAAAGAATGTATGAAGCTAACTTCGTGTTAACTTGTCCGTTGAGAGTTTAAGAATTATGGTCAATGCGTCTGGTCAACGTTATCGATAGAAATTTCTAAATGCTAGAACTATACAAGCAGACACAAGATTTTGGAGAGAGATGTATTATTTTGAAGGAAGGTAATAGATTCTGAGTTGTATTATAAACCAATATTTGAATAATATTTCGAAGAAAGCAATATTAAATTATTAATCATTTTGAAGAGATTAGAGGGATATAGAGAATATTTTGAAGCGAGCAAAATGTTTTAATGAATAAAGAGTTATTATTTTTGAAAGAAATATATAATTTGAGGAAAAGTGTGATTAATAATTAAAAAAAATTATTTGCAAAGAAATTGATAGTCTAAAGAAGTATTTGAGTTGAGTTTTGAAAAGAATATATATATTGACAAGTGGAATATTCTTTTGAGATGATTTAAAAAAGATGAGATATAATAAATTTATAATATTTGAAGTTTTATGAATTGTTGCAACTTAGGTATATAAATGTACGTGTGTGTATGAGGGGAGTATTATTATAGTGATGCAATGAATTGTTTTGAAATATAATAAATTTATTTTGCTATATTTAGATGTTTGATGTGATAATTGCAGCCATTGAGCATTAGTGGACAGTTGAAGTCGATGGCGAGGCAATGTTAATCACACGGTCAATACTGCAACCAGTTGATGAAGTAAACCACTAGAAATTTGTGGTGTGACATTATCGCTAGATTAGTAAATATATTTGAATTCGAAATTAGTATGGTATGTGATGTTACCATTGTATGCTTGTCATATTGGATGATGTTTGAAATTTGGATGTGTGTTGTGAATATGTTTAGGATGTAATGCGTTGTGGAAAAAAAATGGAAACAAATATATTTACATTTTGATCTTCATAAATATATTGAAATTGATTTAGAATGAAACAAAATAAATACTATTTGGAAAGACTCGATGAAAGTTATGAATAATAGTTTTAAATTATTAGAAGATGTTGAAATGAAGGTGATATATATAACTAAAAGTGATATGATTATTAAGAGATTTGTAAATTAAAGATGTCGATTATTTTGGAAAAGATAAGAAAGAAGAGATTAGAGTTCTTACAAATATGATCATAACTTGTGATGGAGTGATATGATTTTGTCGATTCTTCTTTCGTTGGTTAGGAAATTGCATAAATAACAGCTTTGTTATTATTGTTTTCCAAAATTTTAAGTTTTAGTGAGGTAAAAGTATAAATTTCAATAGGTAGTGTTCGTTGTCTCGAAATGTAAAATTACCTAAAACCGTGCTGAACTCATTTGCTCATAACTTTGAACCGTTTGTCCGATTTAGATGATTTTTCCCACTTTGGAGAGTTAAGAGTATAAGATACAACTTTTATTTTAAGTATTTCACAAAATTTTGATGTTTGCTAAGCCTAAATTGTTGTTTTATATCGCTGACCTGCCGAATTTCAACCAGAATCAAACTCAATCACCATTAGTTTGATTCTCTATCATTTGCTCTTTGATTTCTATCATCTCTCTCACTCTAATCAAGATCAAATGCTATTCAAGAGTTATAGGATCATTTGTAATCAAGATTGAAGATCTGAGTCTATAAAACTTTATCAAATCAAACTGCTATACCCGTGGGTGAAATTGTAGCCCGTAAATCAATTGGGTGTGCTTAGTAGCCAGTAAATCTAGTGGGTGTGCTTGTAGCCTGAAAATCAAACGACTTTGCCCTGATGTCGGGATTCTGGAGGGTGTGTCTCGTGGCCTTGAAATCAAGATTGTATTTGCATTTACTAGTTGAAAATAAATCCATATAAGGAATTGTGCAGGACTGGATGTAGGGTAACTCCGAACCAGTATAAAATCCTGGTGTGTTATTTTCTATTACTTTTACTTCATTTACTTTTATCTGTGTTTTGATTCTGTGATTGTTTCTATGATAAATTGCATAATTCTAAGTATAATTTCAAAAGGTTTCAAAAGGATTTATATAAATTAAAAAACACTATCCCCCCCTCTACTGTCAATTTAGCCTTAAGATCCCTATTCCACAATCTAACATTTGGTATCAGAGCTTTGGTTTTCAAAGTGTTCATAATCTATTTTTTGAAAAGTTTAAATGGCTACCAACACTGGTAATAGTATTGTTAGTAACACGGTTAATACACTTATTAGTAATTCATTTATTGAAGGACAATCTACTACTAGACCACCACTTTTTAATGGCAGTAACTACACATATTGATCATGTAGAATGAAAATCTATTTGCAATCAATTGGATTAGATACTTGGAATATCTGTAATGACCTTAATTTTGACTAACATTATTTAGGAAATTTAATAAGATAAATTAAATGAAATAATGAAGATGGTTAAGGGATTGAGATTTGTAAATTCATAAGAAGTCATGCCTTAATGAATATATAAGCAAAAGAGAATTAAAGATAAGTAAGCAGGAGGAATATGATAAGGCAAAATAGGAATAGACTTTGTTCTTATACCCTAAACCCTTCTATCCTTCATTTCCCATTCATTTCAACATTCATAAACAAAACTAAAACCCCAAGAGCTTGGACGGCCACCGTTAAGAAGAATCAAAAGAAGATAAGATAGGAATCAAGTAGAAAGTTTGAAGAAATTAATCAAAGAGCAAATCTCAACCTTCTTAACACCAAGCTAAGGTGAATAATTCGATTTACATCTCACTTTTGTTAAAGATTTCGGTTGAAGGTTGGATACGAATTAATTTTGCAAATAAAATGCCATGTTATGTTTGTTTAAATGTATATATATGCTAGTTGATGATTTATGATGTTTCATATAGATTTTATGATATGTTTAGATTGGAAAACCTATTAAATGACATCCAAATGGTTTGCGTTTTTGATATATGGTAAAAACATTATTTCGGAAGTGGGTTTGAAGTTTCATAATTTTCTAAGTTATTGTGGATTTTTTATGAATTTTCTATGAAAGAAAATAGTTAATATTGGGTTTAAATTATTTAAAGCTATTATATAATGATTTTGGATCCGAAATTTAAATATGTTAGAAAACATATTAAAAGTGAATCATGGTAATTTTTGTGGAATTTTCCTAAGTATTTTATTATGGTTATAAAATTATTTAAGTTAAGAGACTTAAATGTTTCATATGTTTTATTGAGGAGAAGGGCTTATTTGTTAAAATGTTTTAATTGATAATCTTGAATTCGGCAGCCTTTTAGAAAAAGATTTTGATAATGAAATGGCAACCAATTACATTTTTGACAAATAAGGCAGGTTAGGTAAAAAAAATTCTTTGAAAGGCTAAAAATCAGTTTTGGTTGGAACTACCACTTCGCCACTTGCATCTGTTAGCTTTCGACACCATACCTTCGTTTATGAACCCATTCAAAACTAATGCACATGGTATCAAGCAATTGATATGTAGTGCATTGGAGAAAGGCAGAGGGGCCTATGTCGAAACCATGCTTTCGAAGGGGTAGAAGTTTTTCTTATAAGCTTTCAAATCCACTACCTGTCTTTGCTTTTAAAGATGCTTTCGAAGGGGTGCTTTCAACTTGTCTTTGTTTTAAAAGGATTGCCTTTGTTTAGAAAAGAGCTGTCGAATGAGTTGCTGCTTATTTATATTCTAAAAGAAGCTTTCGAAAGGATAGCCGCTGTTGAACTTATTCGTAACCCATGCTGTTGTATTTTTACCTCCCGAACTAGTTAAGGCCACTTTTCTTTATAGCCTTAAAGCAATGTATTCAAAAGGGTGCTGTCACCTTTTACTTTGAAGCTGCCTTCTCAATGTTTTCGAAAGGGTCGTATAGCCGCTTTCAAATAGTTTTGGAGGCAATGGTTTCAAAAGAGTGGGTTTTGAAACTATCCTCTTCCTTTTACTTGGGACTAATGCTTTCACCCCAGTTTTCTATGACCCTACAGTTATATTAAATGTTAAACCTAAAGGTTTCGAAAGGAATGAGTTTAAATGGTTTCGAAGCAATGTTTCCACAAACCCTTACTTGAACCCAAATGCTTTCGAAAGGTATGCTATAAGTGTTTCGAAGGGGAGGTCCCTAATGTTTTCGAAAGGAATATTTTAAGTGTTTGAATGGAAGATTTCCAATGCTTTCGAAAAATGAGTTTAAATGGTTTTGAAAGGAGATGTCTAATGTTTTAAAGAAATGATTTCAAAAGGCATATTTTCAATACATTCGAAAGGTATGTTTTGGCCTTTCGGCCTAGTTTTTATAGGTTAAAGCAGTTAACTTATTTTGAAAGGGGTACTTTCAATGAATTCGAAAGGATTGTTTAAGGTTTTAAACAAAGGTTTTAAAGGTACTATTTTGGCCTTGTAGCCTAAAGCTTTCTAAGTTAAAAAGAGATTTTAACTTATTATGAAGGGATAGATAATCCCATTAATTAGATTTCATCAATATTGTTTTGTGTAAAGCATATATCATGGCATAAGTGTTTTGAGTAAAGAAAAGTATATGATTTCCTTATTTTATAAAGATATGATATCAGGGATAAATCATTTGCAAAGATTGTTTACAAGGAAATGAAATTTGAATAGGGTAGTTAACCTTAAGTATATGACAGGAAATGAAATATGAATAGGGTAGTTAATCCTAAGTTTGTGACTCAGATATTAGAGGTCGGATGAGACTAGTGTAGTGTCGCGCCTTATACTTTAGCTAATAGCCCCTAGCTAATATAATTCCAAAGTTCTAGTATGTAGGGCTTTGTCACAGAAGGGACTAAAATAATTTTACACATGAAAGGGAATATACAGAGTAAAGATAGGTTGTTAGTGAGCCCGCAAAACCATTAGGTTCAGTTGACCCTAGAAGAAGAAAGTTAAGGGCAGTCAGCCCAGTATTGTGTCTAACAGAACTTAGATTATTGATTATGTCTGGTAGGCCCGAGTCAGCAAATGGTTAATAGTTAGACAGATAAAACTATAGTGTAGACAGATAGTCCATTGATTTCCTGATTATTACGCATATATGTATTTGCTATTATATTTATAATCAGTTTGATTGTAGGATTTGATTTTCAAAAGATATGCTTTTAAAAGGATATTATTGAGGGGAAACCCATTCTGCTAAGCGGCGTGGTCTTACTTAATATAAGTAAATCAAGATGTAATAGTATTATTCACACCAGGCTTTATGCCTGACTCGAAGTTTATGTTTCCACCTTAAACTCTCGGATGCTCAAAATTTGATTTGAGTAGATTGAGGGTTAAGGTTTTTTCAGGTTAGTAGGTTGGATGAATAAGCTTCCGAAGACATGCAGGAGGCAAAGCTAGCTATGTAGGAGCTATTTAGTATTAATCCCGCTGTGATGTATTTATGACTGATATGTCTATTTAGTACTCTGATCCTCCAAGGGGGCATCTTCATATGTCGCACTTAGCGTAATTTGTAATAATTTTATTTGATCAAAACCTGGGAATCGTGTTGGGGTTATGTAACTGAATATGAAATATGGATTTGAAATGTAATCAGAAAAGTTGTTTTCGAAATCTATGTTGATTTTATTTCATATTCATGTGCTTCTAATATTATGAATACCATTAACATTACCGGATTTTGTCACTGCAAGTTAATACTATGGATGACTGCACATCTGTAGCGCTTAGCTTCGAGCCTTAAGATAGGGGATGTTTCAATATCACACAAACTAAGTACACTAAACCCGAGACTGATTTTGCACAATGGACTGCGGAACAAAAGGTAGTTGCACAAAGTAAATATAAGGCCATGAATATACTATTCTGTTCACTAGATAGAAATGAATTTAATAGAGTATCTATATATAAGTCTGCATTTGAAATTTGGAGAACATTGGAAGTTACACATGAAGGCACAAGCAAGGTTAAATAGACCAAGATTTCCATGTTAACAAACTAGTTTCAATTATTTAAAATGAGTCCATATTGGATATGTATAGTAGATTTCAAGATATTGTACACCCACTTATTGCAGTGGGTAAAAGTTTCTCCGAGGAGGATCAAGTTAGAAAAATTCTCAATTCACTTGCTCCTGAATGGGACCAAAAGAGTCTTGCAATTGAAGAGGCTAATGATATTAGCAAACTAAAGATTGTAGAGTTAATTGGCAATTTAATGTCTTTTGAGGCACAAATGATAGGTAGAAGAAAAAACAAAGCAATAGAGAAGAAATCCATAGCATTCAATGCAATGATGGATAATCTGGATTCAAATAGTGACAATTATGAAGAAATTGCTTTCATGGCAAGGAACTTCAGAAAATTCCTGAAATATAGAAAGATGAACAATTTTAAAAGAAATGACAATAAAAATCCGGGAAACGGAAGTGGAAGTAGAAATGGAATCATATGTTATAACTACGATGAACCCGGTCACTTAAAATGAGACTGTCCTCGTCTTGAGAAACTGAAAACCACACCAAACACTGATTCATCTCAAAAGCGGAGAAGAGCCTATACTACAACACCAGATGACTCAGATACATCATCAAGTGAAAATGAACCAGATACAAAAATAGCCAATATGTACTTCACAGAAATACATAATTTAGATATAATTAATGAAATAAGATCAGAAAAAGGTAATTTAATATATTAAGAACTTTATATCATTTGAATTTTTGATTATTAGGAATATCCTATCGATTAATAATAATATTGGTTGAATATTGTGTGATTTATATTTTTTTTAGTATAATAATAATATAAAATATATTTAAAATGATTTTTAACTATTTTTAATATATTTTTCTATAAATAGAATAACTATAAATAGTTGTATGTAAAATAAAATAGGATACGGTTAAAAACAAATTACTTTTGAAAAAATCAATGCATATGTCAACATACACCCCTAGCATATGTCGACATACATGTACATAATTTCAATTTCAATTTCAAAATTTTCCCTCCACCTTTTTGCCTACCCCAATGTTCTTAAAAGGTGTCTCTTAACCAAAGAACATGTCATTTGATTCTCTATTTGTTTTCTCCATCTCTTTTCATTCAATTCACCTTTCATTTAAAAATTCAAACCTTCATCAACTCTCTTATCTCCTCAAAACATTCATCAATGGCTTCCTCAAGCACTCCAACCTCATTGAGACTCTCCAAGGCTATCAAAAACTTTCTCTTTTATGATCAAGAAGCCATGAAAGCTTATATTAGCTATATGTATTATGGAAAATTTTCTACGGGAAAGTTTGCCCTTTTTAATGATTTTTCTACTAATGAAATTGATGCTCTTTGTTCTCAAAATGGAATTCTCGATTTAATTGATGTTTCTCAAAATGATTTTGTTTGCTATCCACACTTGGTCAAAATGTTTTACTCAAACTTGAAATGGAAATTTCATGAAGGTGGAGAAGGAGAAGTGTGGAGTAGTGTTAAAGGAACTTTAATCATTTTAAATTGCGAACTTTTGGGTAACATTCTTAGATGTAAATCTACCGGAATGGACCTTACTTCTTTCAAAATTAATGAGCATGATCGTGAAGTTTTTAATAACATTTTCGAAGGTAATGATAATTTTGAGTTTAAAAACCAAAATTTCCGCCCAAAAGCTAGAATTCTTAACCTTCTTTTGCACATACTATCACTGCTTGTTTGGAAATTTTAATAATCCTCCCTTGAAAGTTTGTAAAGCTCCTTTTGCCATTTATGGTCAATATGACATAAATTGGGCACAAGTTATTTTGGATGAATTTTATCCCAAAAATCCTTTCTAACCATGAAAATACACTATTTAATGGTATTTATCTTACCCGTATTTTCAACTGCTTTGGTGTTGACTTTAAAGGAGAGGAATTTGTCTCTTGTAAAGTGTTTAATCAAGCAAATATAGCTCTTATGAAAATTTCACCAATTTTAGAGCCATATGAAACACTTGCGGTGAAAGAAAGAGGTTAGCATATAAAAAGAAAGAAATGCAAGAAGAAGAGGAAGAGGAAGAATGGGAAGAAATGGATATCGAAGAAGAAGAGGAGGAGGAGGAAACCTCCTTAGAAAGCATTGAATATCCACTACGTCCAACCAACCAAGACCTTCTCAACAATCAAAAGAAGATTGTTGTAAATCAAAAGATTCTTAAGTGTTCCATGAGTAATAAGTTAAACACTATTTCCAACAAAATGGAAAAATTCTTTGGAAAAGTGAAATGCAAGCTTGGAATCTCTTCATCATCCTCTTCATCCACATCCTTCTAGTTAATATAAAGTTGTTTAAGTGCATTGTATTTGGTTGTTTTAGTTTAAGTGTAGTTTGAATCTATGTATATTTTCATTTTCTACCTTAATATTAATTGAAAATTTGTTTCCTTACTATTATACATTGATTATCATCTTGGAAATCATAACTAGTACAATAGTATAAGTTAAATGCATTAGAATATCAAAACAAAACAGTTTTGAAAATTTATATGGATATGTTGACATAACTTAGGGAAAGTTTTCAAAATATTTTAATTTTGAAAATTGAATAAACAGCAAATGTTTATTCAACTCCAACGACTTTCCACCTCTTTAAATACACATTCAGACCAGAAATCACTCATTTTCCACTCTCTTTCTTCTTCCTTTACATTCCTAAACTTCAAATCATAAATAATGGCTTCTCCTATTCAAAAACTAACCAAAAACCTCGAAAAAGCGCTTCAATCTTTCAAAAACATTCTCTCTTTCATTCTACAAAAACCAGATACACTTAGAGTTGAGTCAAATACAGATGACCAAGGAGCAAGAAAGGCATTTCGACACAATTCGATGGTTGATCTAAGCCCTGAACAAAGAAGAACAAACCGCTAATCCAGAGTGCACCATTAACAAAGACAATGAAGATTGGGAGGCTATTAAAGCGGATCCCATCTTTGGCACTGATGAATGGTTTGAAGTCCCATGAAATGTCTTGTTTAAACATAGGTTTGATTATATATATATATATACACACTTAATTTGATTGGATTGGTTTGTTTGGATTTGATTGGTTTTGAAACATTTTTGAATTTGAATATTGTTTAGTGTGTGACATTATGAATGCTTGGAATTAATTGAAATATTGAATATTGTTATCTCATTTTACATATCTTATTTCTTATATATCATTCTTGTCATTTTGTATTCCATGATTGTATTACTTATCACTTCTATATATATTTATATCATTACGAGTAAATAGTGTTTTATTTAGGGGGAGTTAGAATTAGTATTAAGAGTTAGGATTAGAACTGTAATTACAGTTAGTTATTTTTGATTGATGACAAATGGGGAGAAATATATAAAATACTAGGCATATGTTAAGGGGGAGTTATATTATATTTTATATAAAAGTTGTCATCATAAAAAAGCAAAAGATTGTTAGTACTTGAGATATTGGTTTTGATGACAATAACTTTAGGAAATCATATAAAATATAAATACTAATGTTTTATCAAGATATATAGTATATAGTGCAGGTTATTATACATGTCATGATTTCAGAAGACTGTACAGTATCAAATAAAGATCGAAGAGATTTAAGATGTTGATATATAGACTCAAGAGCAGAGAATGAAGACCCATGAGTATTGAAGAGTTCAAAATTTCAAGATATTCCAGATAAGTTATAGAGTCATAGATTTATGTTAAAATTCTGATAACACTTGATCTCTCTCTTGTATGTCTCTCTCTCTCTCTCTCTAATTTTAAATAAGTTTTCAATTCTTTTCAAAACAACTTTTTAAATATTTTTCAATTTCTTATACTTATAAATATTATTTTAAGTTTTAGATATTTTACTAAGTTATTTTTTATATTAAATTTTGATTTATATTGGTTTATTTTTAAAAATCTTATTATATAATTTTACTCAAGTTTTATTATGATTTAAAAATTTATAAATTATATTTAAGCATGTTTACAAAGTATCAAATTATTTTACAAAGCAATACATTTTCAAAATAATATTTTAAAATGTTTTTCAAAATTACAAAGAGTATTTTGACATACTCTACCCCTATATGTCGACATACTAGCTGTGATTTTCAAAATAAAATTTCAAAAGAAGTGTCTATTCGTCGTATCTCTTCACAAACAGACATGACCGTTATTCCTCTATAAATACCTGTCTTCCCAATGAATTTTATTATCATATTTCAATCTTCTTCTCCTCTCCTTATTCTCTTTTATTTTCTAAACAAAAATATAACCGTACTCTGCCAAATTTCAACCAGAATCAAACTCAATCAACATTAGTTTGGTTCTCTATCATTTTGCTCTCTGATTTCTATCATCTCTCTCACTCCAATAAAGTTCAAAGTGCTATTTAAGTGTTATAGGATCAATTGTAATTAAGATCGAAGATCTAAGTCTGTAAATCTCTATCAAATCATATTTATATACTTGTGGGTGAGATTGTAGTCCGTAAATTAAGTGGATGTACTTAGTATCCCGTAAATCTAGTGGGTATGCTTGTAGCCTGGAAATCAAGTGGCTCTAACCAAAGGCCGGGATTCTGGAGAGTATGTCTTGTAGCCTTGAAATCGAGATTGTATTTGCATTTACTAAGTTGAAAAGAAATTCGTATAAGGAATTGTGCGGGACTGGATGTAGGGTAACTCCGAAATAGTATAAAATCTTAGTGTGTTCTTTCCTATTACTTTTACTTCACTTACTTTTATCTGTGTTTTGATTCTGTGATTGTTTTTATGATAAATAATTGCATAATTCTAAGTATAATTTCAAAAGATTTCAAAAAGATTCAAATAAATTAGAAAACACTATTCACTCTCCTTTAGTGTCAATTTAGCCTTAAGATCCCTATTCTGCAATCTAACAGATTTCAATTTCTTTTTATATACGACTAATGTTTACATTGAGTTAAGAATTGGTATTCAAGAGGCATATTTGGACTTATTAGCGAGGTTGGCTCGCTTTTGCTCACTTAATAATTAGCAAATTTTCTTAAAATGCTAATAAAAAAAGTATATTTTTACGTTATAGCGAGATGTATACTTATATTATATTATTTCCCCATGTTTCAGGATGTCCCGTGTTGGGATGTATATATATTTTGTGTTATATTTGTGTTTTGAATTTTTGGAACGCTCTCCGTACAAAGGAGACTCTCCGAAATTTTCTGGAAAATCCAACACTTAGAAAATTTTCACAAAATTTGTTGTATGCAAAGAATAAAGAGTTTTTATTTGAATTTATTTGAAAGGATAGGATACTATAAAATGAGTTAGAGTGAAAGAGCTACATAGAGGAACAAGTGGTTGAGTTTAATAGTAGAGCATTGATTAAAAAGAAAGTCAGGGTATGAATTGTGTATGACGACTTCCTTATAAGAAATTGCGAGGATGAAATTTTCTTAAAGAGGAAGTCGGTAATAGCCCTACTTTCTACAACGTATAATTAAATAAATTTATTAAAATAAAAGTGTTTGAACCTGATCAGTGATAATTAATATTTTGAAAATGAATTATTATTTAATTAAATTCTATTTAATAAAAGATTTTGTTGTAATAATTGAATTAAATTAATAAATTCTTTTTGAACGATTTATTGAAACTGTATAAATTATTTTAATTGAATATAAAATATTTTGAAGTGTAAATAATTTTAAATATGTTTAGATAGTTGAAAAATAAACTTATTTGGTAATAGTATGATGGATTGGTAAATAAAATTAATCGAACATCGAGTTGTATAAAATTACACAACCGCGGACTATATTTCATAAAACGAAGTGTTAATCAGATTAATTTAAATCAAAACTTATTTGCAAACAAGTAAAAGGAATTATAAAAAAGAAAAGAAAGAAAATTTTATTTGATTTTAATTGAGCCGAAAACCAAGGCCCAAAGTAAACCAGCTAAAGTCCACACTCTTTCCTATTCTATACCTTTTTTTTCCTTTCCCGAACCTTCAAGCATTGGACCCCAAATGAAGACCCGAACCCCTCATTTCCAGTTATACATATATTGAATTGAAGTCTGTACAATATAAAGACTCAAGAAAAGGACATTAAGTCTCATGAGTATAAATATCAAGATATGAAGATCTCAAGACTATAGTATATTATATAGAGTCAAAAAATATTGTTAAAGTCCTCGGTAGCAATCTTTTATTTTTATTTCCCATTTTCTTATTCTTTAATTTTAAAAACAAAATATAACTTTAAAATATATATATAAATATTTATAAAGTTTTTCAAAGCTTAAAATGTTTATAAACTATATTTAAATTATTTTACAAAGTATAAAATATTTTACAAAGCATAAGATTTTCAAAATATTTATAAACAAAAGAGTTTTCAATTTTCAAAGGGATATGTTGACATATACTCTATGAGTATGTCGACATACATGCCGCTAATTTGAAATTCAAATTTTAAAATGAAGTGTCTATTCGTCGTAACTCTTTGTGAATGGACATGTCTGTTTATTCTCTATACATATGGGGTTTCAAACTAATTTTTTCAAACAAAAAATTTCTTATTTCTTTTCTCCTCTTATTCAATCAAAAATTCTAGTAAAAAATTTATTGAAATATCTTCAAATTCAACTAGAATCAATTCAATCTTTATTGTATTGATTCTCTACTATTTACCCTTGATTTAATTCATCTGGCCTTCTCAATTCAAGATCAAAGTGCTACTCAAGAGGATATAGGATCCATTATAACCAAAGATCAAGAAATTGTCTTTGGAAAAACCATTAAACTCTAGTTGTAATTGCTTGGGTGTGATTGTAGCTCATTCAAATCAATTGGGTGTTCTTGGTAGCCTAGAATGGACGGCCCAGATGTTATCAACCGTTAAATCAGATTTTAATGGATGGCCCAGATTTACGTGGGAAGGCGAAGAGGCGGGAAGTTTATGGGTTTCAACAAAGATGACTTGAAAATTCAAGAGCATGCCTTTGTAGGGGGGCAAATGTTACTCCAAATATTTGCCTTTCGACCAAGTCGAAACCTCTTTGAACAAAGAGCAAGAGAGAAGAGCTCCAGCCATACCTTTCGAAGGAGTCGAAGGGATACTGCCATCAATGTTTATAAGCTTCAGGACCTTTCAAAGGTGATGGAAGGCTTCTCCAATCTTTATCCAGGAAGTCCTTACCTTTCAAAGAAGATGAGGGGGTCTAAAGTACCCTTCCGCCTGCATTAATGACCCTTCGACCAGCTAAAGACCTTTCAATTAAGGTGAAGCCACACCTTCCAAAGACAATGACGAATAACTCTTTGAACATACGCCAAACTATTCGAAACCAATAGTTTCGCCTCCATTCAAACTGCTAAAAAGCAAGTGTTATCTTGAAAACCCCTTCGAAAGCTATAGTAAGCCTTTCGAATCGGTCGAAACTAGTGTGGTCCTGGATGGGTTCCGCATCAGATCAGAAAAAGAGCATGGGTGAAACTGACATCATCGAAACCAATGATTGAAAGCTATCGACAGAGTTGGAAGCACTTACATGATAACTCAAAGAAGAGGAGCACCATCATATCTTTCGACAAAGGCCGTAGCTTGCTTAAGTCAATCAATAGCCACCTTCTGACCTAGTCGAAAGCATCAAGGTCGAAAAGTGCCAAGCCACATCTATAGATAAGACCCAAAGGGTCACGTTTTGGGGGGTCCTCTCATTCTCAACCTGTAAACTCTTAAGTAAAGTCTTGTAACCCTAATTTGTAAATCAATTTGGGATTTTTATGAAATATAGTCTCCTTAGCTGGAAAAGGGAAGTCTTTAGTTCTTTAATCTACTTTACTGTTTCATTAAAGTTTTGTTGGTTTCACTTTATGTATCTCAAGCTTCGCCTACATCGATAGGGCTCACTCTCGACTCAGTCAAAACCACTCACAATCAAGCAATTACAGATACCTACCCGAAGTTACTTTTCCTATAAACCATTACCTTTGACAAGGTCGAAACCAAGTTATAACTCATTGAAGGTCTACACCCAACTTTAGGAACTCATAGTTTATGCTTTCTTACAAGGTCAAAACATATCTCAGATTCACTGAAGCTTAAGATTTCCTACTTAAACTCAAAAAGGTCAAGTCCTTAAACTTTCGACAAGGTCGAAACCTCCTTTTCTGCTTAATAACCAAAATCCAAGCTAATCAATAGCTTTAGGCCTCCAACTAGGTCGAAACCTATCTAATAGAACCAAACTCAGAGTGTTTCAATTGAATCGAAAGAAAAGCCTCCAAAGGGAAGGTCAATCCAACTCAACAAAGCCGAAAGGTCACCAAGCATGGAACCTAGCCGTTTTGACACAGTCGGAAGGTCTGTTTGGATAATTCCCATTTGCTAAAGTTTTTTCAAGAGGAAATTCTAAAAGGATTCACTCCTACTCTTCTGTTCAACTTGACTAAAGGATAATTCACATTCCTTAGTATAATTTTGGGGTGTTGAGAAGAAATCTTGTTAACATTTTTGGTGCTAGAGGGATGGGCCGAACCTCCGACCTTATGGTTAAACCCCCAAGGCTGCTGCTCTCTAACCCTACTTGGCTCAACCCTATCTTAAGGTCATCTACTTTGGTTTGATCATGGCCATAAGGATAAAAAGATCTGAACAAGGGTCATCTGAACCCCACTTGGAAAGATTCCCCCCTACGATCATCAAGGATTCCAACCAAGACAAAGAGCAAAGATTGAGGCTCGAAGCTCTTAGAATTATAAACAAGAAGAAAGCGAAAAATTATGAGCCTGAGAAATGGAGCCTGAATCCTTTTCATGTTGGCCCCACTCCTATCTTTGCACTTGGAAGGAAAACAAATGGAAGTGAAAATGTCTTCAACTGGATGAGAGAAACAATTCAGCATTATTCCAAAGGCACCATTTTTGAGAAAGAGATAATGGCTGATTACAACGCCTTTGCAAATAAATGGCAACAACCAATTATAAAAAGAACACTTCCTACCTAAGGTGTACAAAGGGTGCCAAAAAGAAAAGCGATTAAAGTGCATGAAAACACAGGGCCAAGAAACAAAAAGTCAAAAGGTCATTCGCAAGAATCCAACTTCAAGTCTAGACTTCCAAAGGAGTGCAACTTAACATCATCAATTAAGAACATCTACTTGCTTACAAAGGATGAGCTCAACTATTGGCCATCGCCGAAAAAGAAACCGAAACATGAAATAAATTTGGGAGGATCCTACTGTTAATACCATATAATTAACGTCCATGAAACCAACCATTGCAGGGCCCTGGAGGGGATGATTATAAATTTCTTCCGACAAGGAAAGATCTGTGAAATTGTAAAAAGAATTTGAGAGAAATTCAATATAGAGATACTTTTCTAAGAGAAATCTACATGGTTGGGAGTGAAATGCTCCTTATATTTGGATACTACCTAAGATGGTTGTCTACTTAAGATGGTAGAAAAGCCTCCGTCCGTGCCAAGATGGCCAGGGCAGAGCACCTCCTGGAGGGAGGGCGGGTAAGCCTTTAGCTGCGCCATAAGATGGCCAGGTTAAAGCACCGGACGAGCCCTTGGCCGCGCCTCTGGTCAGGTCAAGGCACCTCTTGGAGGGAGGACGGAGTAAGCCTTTATCTGCGCCATAAGATGGCCAGGGTAAAGCACCGAACAAGCCCTTATCTGCACCGCAAAAGGGCTAGGGTAAGGCACCTCTTGGAGGGGGGATGGAGTAAGCCTTTATCTGCACCATAAGATGGCCAGGGTAAAGCACCGAACAAGCCCTTATCCATGTTGCAAAAGGGCCAGGGTAGGGCACCTCCTAGAGGGAGGCCGTGTAAGGCCTTGGTTCCAGTCTCTAAGATGAGCTAACCAAGAGCACCGCACAACAATGTATTAAGACGTCCAGGCCCAAGAAGAGGCCCGCTAATCAGTGGACTGAGACATCCAAGCCCAAGAAGAGGTACATTCAGTAATAGACTAAGATGTCCAAGTCCGAGAAGAGGCTCATCATATCATGGACTAAGACATCCACGCTCAATAGGCAACTAGACAAATTACTTCTATACAAGACCTGAAGAGTTCACACGTCAAAGGAGTAAATCAGGGCTCGTCGTCGTCGTTAGCATCATCACTGCCGTCGTCATCGTCATCATCATCTTTTTCCTCGGTGGCATCATTTTTGTCACCCTCCTCCTCAAAGTCTGATTCAATTTCGAAGGAGGGGACATCAGAAGAAAGAACTTCTGAAGCATTAACTTCTTCTTCATCTGCAGGCTCAATCCCCGGCTTCATTTGATCAATTTTTCCCATCACTCTGTCGACTAAGGCAGAATCAAGTGAAGAAAATCCAAAGTCAGGGCATTTCTTGTAATTATCGGCGTATGCAAGCATAAGAGCATCTTCATAAGTTTTCAGCATCATTGGCCCTAGAGTGGCACCAACAAATTGAGACACTTGCTGTTGGATATCGGTGATGGTGTAGACAGCAAGGTTTAACAAGGAGCCTTCTCGTCTTCTGAATCTTTTAGAGTGAGCTCTACCGCAAGTTTTTCATCGGTTAAGAGTTGGCATGCCTGCCTTTCTATTTCTAGATTGGTCTCAGCTCGGGCAAGAGAAGTCTTAACCCATTCCAACTCTGTGGAAACATCAATTTTGGTGGCAGACAGAGAAGACACCTGATTTTTGAGCTCGGTATTTTCCTCATGGAGCTTAGAGGATTCAGCAGAGGACTTTGAAACATGTTCGTTCAAAGCCAACCAACTCTTAGAAATCTGAAAGAAAAATGTGACACAAGTTAGTGATTTAAGAGAAAACCAATGGTGATAAGGTCAACTGAAGAAGAACTTACCAAAAGTTGTTGCTCCATTAAAGAGCGACAATCCCTACCAAATCCGGATTAGAAGAAGGTGGATGAATAGAAATGAAGGATTTTGAGTGGAGAATAGACTCGACCATCTCTTCAAAATTGATGGTGGAGGGAGAAGAAGAATCCAACAGAGAAGAATCGTGCCTTGGGGTAGGAGGCATATTCAAGGCCAGCTGCATTTGAGCAAGAGCAGCTGGCGAATTTGACACAGAAATACAAGAGAGGGGATCAGTGGCAACTAGAGTTTGCACAGGCTTATCTTTTAGAGCCTCCATAGTTGGGCTCTTCGGAACTTGTTCAGAAGATAAGCGCTCCTCCTCTTCCTCCACATCTATAACTTTAGCAATTTTTTTCGAAGGCTCATCTACGGAAGATTCCATTAGCTTCCTTTTTAAAGTTTGCTTGGACTTTGCAAAGGAGGCAATAATTGATGTCACTCCAGAAGTTGGTGGAGGAGGGGCAGCACCGTTGATAGGCACTGTAACTTGAGATATAGTTGGAAAAAGTTAGAACAGATTGAAGTTAGCATAATAATTTAGGAAGCAACAGAGATAAAAGACAAATACTTAACCTATAACATACCAGAGTGGTTAGCACAAATAGGAGACATGGGAGAGAAAGTTGATGAGTCTCCCAGAGAAAGAAATCATTTGCCGCATGAAGTGTGCTAAATAGAGGGTGGAGTTCTTAAAATCTTCTGGCCTGCCGTAGAAGAGAGTGTTTTCGTAGATTGGAGGGAGTCAGTAACGTCGGCCTGCTCCCAACTCAACTTGAAGCTGCAATTAGAGATTCAACTGTTTTCTTGTCGGCATCACTAAGTCCTTTAGCAGGCACACCTGATAAAAACAGAGATTAGGCAACAAAAAACTTCGAGTAAGGAAAATCAACACAAGTCAAGACTTACGGGGAGAAGCGAAGATCCCATAGATGTTAGAAAAGCACTTAACTAAGAACTGGTTTTCCCAGTCTCTGAATTTGTTAATCCCATCTGATATTAACTTCCTGGGGATCGGCCCTATAAATCTGGTTATTGAGATTGCTCAGCTTGACTAACCGGGTCAAATGATTTAGCACTTCAGCGTTAAGTGAAGGAAGTCTGGATTCCAATGCCATCATCTCTAGAGACAAGAGATAAGTATAGACATTTGGAGACAACTGGATTGGGGCGATCCCAACATGAGATAGATATGAAGATAAGAACTTTGGGAAGGGCAAGAATCCACCATGCCATATGTGGATGGTAGTATAAGCAAAAAACCCTTCAGGAGGGTTGTTGATGGTATTAGTATCTTTTGGGGGAATGGCTTCGATTCTAGCAATGCCAAAGTCATTGAGGATGGCATAAACCTTATTTTGAGTTGTTATGAAGGAATGCCTGGAAGTGGCTTCAGTCTTCTTCGGAGAACTCATGATCCTGCCAGGTGAAAATGTTTTGGTCAAACTTTTGGAGTTAATTATGGGTTTAGCATACTTTCAAAGATTAGTCAGAGAAACATACTTAGATAACTTAAACATAAAAACAAATATGAAACTTTAAGTTTGTGCAAATAGTTTGAGTTAAAAACAAAAAACATTGGGCTTTCGAGAAAGTCGAAAGGAAAAGGGACATCATTATTTAGTAAACATATCTAGACAATGTCGAAAGCCTAAATAAAGTGTTCCCTAAGCTATCAACGATGTTGAAAGCTCTACAGGAACCTACTGTCTAAGGAAAGATAGTTAAGGTTAGCTCGAAAACTTAGACAACTATATACACTATAAACATTTAATAAACCAAGCAACAAGACCTTTCGACACTATCGAAACCAATAACTTAGGTTTCCTAAGAGAGATACTAATGTTGTCGAAACCTAGCATACTTATTAAAGTTGAAAGGTTCTAAGTTAAATTCATATGCACTTAGGACGTTTTGACAAAGCCGGATAAAAACAGTTCTAGAGGGTTTCGACCTAGTAGGTAAAGGTAGTTTCAAAAGGGTCGAAGGGGTCTGATGATTCCAAGAAATTAACTAAGGAGAATGGATTGCAATCGAAATAAAGGGTTTCGACTAAGTCGAAATGTTTTGCTATCGAAGGAGTTCCAACTCTTTACCTAATAGCATAACCTTTCGACAAGGATGATCTAATCGGCACTACAGCACCTTTCGTCCCCATCGGAAGAGGTTAAGGAAGCAAACCAACGTTGCCGCTTCAATCCCTTTTGAAGGGGTTGAAAAGTTATTTTGTGGCGCCAATTTTTCATTCATACACAAGAAACTTACGATTAAAGGAATCGGGTTTGATATTCCCCAAACCCGATTACAAATCCAGGTTTTCAAAAAAAAATTCTTGAAGGACAAGTAAATCCAACTGGTTGAAAAAATGAATTCGAATTGAAATCAATCTATCTCGATTTCAAAAGTATGAAAGTAATCCTCAAATCGAAAACCCAGATTTATTAACAATGAACAAAAATAGAAAATTTTGAAATAAAAATCCAAACCCAATAAGAAGATGGGTTTAAAAATCATCCACTAGCAATTTCTAAATCATAAATGAAAAACAAATTTTATTCCAGAAATAGAGTTCAAAAGAGTTTTTTTAGTAAATCGAACCGAATCTACCTTCAAAAAAATCAAAAATCAAACATCGTGAACTCAAATTTCAATTTTGAAATTGGAAAAACTGGAATTCGATGAAAATAAGCAAAATAAGGTTAAATCTAGATTTACGAATTGAATTTGTTGACTGATTTGGTTTCTAGAAATAAACTAGAAGTTAGGGAATTTTAGGAACAATTTTACTCGCACTTTGAATTTTGTTTGCAGATAAGTAAAAGAAGAAGAAGAAGAGAGACGTACTATATAAAAAAAAGTCTCCTAAAGTTATCAACTGTTAGATCAGATTTGAACGGACGGCCTAGATTTACGCGGGAAGGAGAAGAGGTGGGAAGTTTCTCGGTTTCAACAAAGATGACTTAAAAAGTCAAGAGCATCCCTTCGCAAGGAGGGGGGGACAAATGTTACTCCAAATATTCGCCTTTCGACCAAGTCGAAACCTCTTTGAACAAAGAGCAAGAGAGAAGAGCTCCAACCATACCTTTCGAAGGAGTCGAAGGGATGCTGTTATCAAATTTTATAAGCTTCAGGACCTTTCGAAGGGATGGAAGGCTTCTCCAATCTTTATCCAGGAAGTCCTTACCTTTCGAAGAAGATGAGGGGGTCGAAGGCACATTTCCGCTTTCATTAACGACCCTTCGACCAGCTAAAGACCTTTCAATTAAGGTAAAGCCACACCTTCCGAAGACAATGAAGAATAGCTCTTTGAACATACGCTAAACCATTCGAAACCAATGGTTTTGCCTCCATTCAAACTGCTAAAAAGGAAGTGTTATCTTGAACAACCCCTTCGAAATCTATAGTAAGCCTTTCCAATCGGTCGAAATCAGTGTGGTCCAGGATGGGTTCCGCATCAGATCAGAAAAAGAGCATGGGCGAAACCGACATCATCAAAACCAATGATTGAAAGCTATCGACAGAGTCGGAAGCACTTACAAGAAAACTCAAAGAAGAGGAGCACCACCATACCTTTCGACAAAGGCGGCAACTTACTTAAGTCAATCAATAGCCACCTTCCGACCCAGTCGAAAGCATCAGGGTCGAAAGGTGTCAAGCCGCATCTATAAATAAGACCCAAGGGGTCACGTTTTGGGGGGTCCTCTCATTCTCAACCTGTATACTCTTAAGTAAAGTCTTGTAACCCTAATTTGTAAATCAATTTGGGAGTTTTGTGAAATAAAGTCTTCTTAGCTGGAAAAAGGGAAGTCTTTAGTTCTTTACTACTTTACTGTTTCATTAAAGTTTTGTTGGTTTCACTTTATGTATCTCAAGTTTCTCCTGCATCGATAGGTCTCACCCTTGACTCAGTTGAAACCATTCACAATAAAGCAATTAAAGATACCTACCCGAAGTTACTTTTCCTTTAAACCATTACCTTCGACAAGGTCGAAACCAACTTATAACTCATTAAAGGTCTATACCCAACATTATGAACTCATAGTTTATGCTTTCGACAAGGTTGAAACATATCTCAAATTCGTCGAAGCTTAAGATTTCCTACTTAAACTCAAAAAGGTCAAGTCCTCAAACTTTCGACAAGGTCGAAACCTCCTTTACTACTTAATAACCAAAAGCTAATCAATAGCTTTAGGCCTCCAACTAGGTCAAAACCCATCTAAGAGAACCAAACTCAGAGTGTTTCAATTGAATCGAAAGAAAAGCCTCCAAAGGGAAGGTCAATCCAACTCAACAAAGCTGAAAGGTCACCAAGCACGGAACATAGCCCTTTCGACACAGTTGAAAGGTCTCTTTGGATAATTCCCATTTGCTAAATTTTATTCAAGAGGAAATTCTAAAAGGATTAACTCCTACTCTTCTGTTCAACTTGATTAAAGGATAATTCACATTCCTTAGTATAATTTTGGGGCGTTGACAAGATATCTTGTTAACAGTGTGCTTGTAGTCTCTCCAAATCAAGTGGGTGTACCCTGAACCAGAAAAATCAAGAGGGTGTGTCTCGTAACTTTGAAATCAAGATTGTATTGGGTTTGCCTTCTTCTCGTTGAAAGAATGGCTTTTTGAAAAGAAATCTATACATGCAATTGTATGGGACTGGACGTAGGTTAACTCCGAACAAGTATAAAAATCCCTGTTGTGATCTCTCTGATTCTCTACTTTATTTTCTGCTTTTACTTTATCTGTGTTTGCATCTGTGATTGATTGTCGATACACATCTATGTTAAAAGTCTATGATTTAATATTAAACTTGAAAGAAATTTAAAAGATTTATAAAAGTTAGAAAAAACTATTCACCCCCTCTCTAGTGTTTATTTAGCCTTATGGTCCTTACTTCTACAACCTACATTTAGTATCAGAGCACTAGGTTTTCAAAAAACTCGTAATTTAATTTTTGAAAAGTTTTAGTGACTAGCAACACTGTTAGTATATTTGTTAACACTTTTATCAAAGGACAATCTACTGCTATACCCCCACTTTTTAATTGCACTAATTACACTTATTGGTCACGTAGGATGAAGATTTATTTAAAGTCTAATGGCTTAGATATTTGGAATGTCATACAAAATGAGTACACTAAACCTGAGACTAGTTTTACACAATGGATTACTGACCAAAAGGCACTTGCACAAAAAAATTCTAAAACCATGAATATTTTGTTTTGTTCACAAGATAAAAATGAATTCAATAGAGTCTCTATTTGCAAGTCTGCATATGAAATTCGGAGAACACTGCAAGTTACACAAGAGGGCACTAGTAGAGTGAAACATACTAAAGTTTCCATGTTAACTAATCAGTTTCAACTGTTTAAAATGAATCCAAATGAGTCTATTTCTGATATGTATTGTAGATTTTAAGATATAGTGCATTCATTAGTTGCATTATGTAAAAACTTTTCTGAAGAGGACCAAGTTAGAAAAATCCTCAATTCACTCTCTTCAGAATTGGATCAAAAGACACTAGCAATTGAAGAGGCTAATGATATTAGCACTCTGAAAATATAAAAATTAATAGGCAATTTAATGTCCTATGAAGCTCAATTGCAAGGCAGAAGGGAAAGTAAGGCAACAGAAAAGAAATCCACCGCTTTCAATGCAATAATTGACGACCAAGACTCAGACGATGATAATGATGAAGAAATTGCTTTCATGACCAGAAATGGAAAATTCCTAAAGTATAGAAAGATGAACAACTTTTGAAAACCTAAGAACAAGATGTTTGGAAATGGAACTGCAACTAGATGCTTCAACTATGATGAACCCGGTCATTTTAAGAGAGATTGCCCGCATCCGAATAAACCAAAGGTCTCACCAGCAAATAATTTAACCAGAAAAAGAGAAAGGGCTTATACATCAACTTTGGATAATTCAGACGCTTCCTCAAGTGACATCGAACTAGGCACTGAGAATGCGAATATTTATTTCATGACTGTAATAGACTAGTCAGAAGTGATCCACTAAAAGCCGCAAAAATGATATTTTTTATTTAATAATTTTTGTTTTTATTTTTGGTTGATTTTGGTTTCTAGGATTAATATATAGATTGATAGTAATAATGGATGAATATAAGTATATATATAGGAATATAATAGCCTAATTTTTATTTTTGAAAATTTCGGGCTATATGTCGACATACCCCAATGTCACATGTCGACATACATGCCAGCATACTAAAAGTTTAAATTTGAATTCAAAATTCAAATTTCAAACTTCCCTTTCCTTTTGCACTTACTCCCATGTTCTGAAAAGGCACCTTTTTGACTAGAGAACTTGACTCTTCACTCTCTATTAATTTAATCTATCTCTATCCATTCATTCACTCACTTTATTTCAAATTTCAAATATCTCTTTATAATCTTATCTCCTCAAAAAATCAAAAATGGCTTCCTCTAGTCAAAATCCTAAAACCATAAGACTCTCTAAGAAAACTCAATGAGAAAGATGTCATTGAAGCCTATACGGAGTATACTACTTCCGAAAAAGTTTCTCCTGGAAGATTTTTTAAAGTTGAAGATTTTTCCTTTTATGGTTTACATGATCTTTGTTTTGAAAATGAAATTCTTGGTTTAATTGAATTTTCTCAGAATGATTTTGTTTGTTATCCGGATTTGGTCAAAAAAAATTATGCGAATTTAAACGGAAACTTTTATCAAGGAGAAGAAGGTCATATTTGGAATAGTGTTAATGGTACTCAAATTGTTTTGAATTGTGAACTTTTGGGTAATATTCTTGGTTGTAAATTTAGTAGAATTGACCTCTCCACTTTTCAAATTGATGAACAAAATCATGAAGTTTTTCACATATTTTTGATAGTGATGAAGAATTTGAATAAAAATGCAAGAACCTTCAACAAAAATTGAGACTTATGAGTCTCATTTTATAACAAAGTACCACTCCGACAATAGGTAATTACAATAATCCTACTCAAAAAGTCTTTAAAGCTCTTTTCGCTATTTATGGTCATTACAACATCAATTGGGCACAAGTCATTTTAGATGACTTGTTCAAAAGAACATTTCTAGACATGAGAACACATTCTTCCATGGTGTGTATCTTACTAGAATTTTCACTTATTTTGGTGTTGATTTAAGAGGAGAAAAATCTATTTCTCGAAAAGTTTTCGACAAAGCCAATATCTCTCTTATGCACATTCCATCATTTTTTGAACCATATGAAACACTTCCCTGTTACCCTGCCTTTTTGACAAGGACGGGATATCAACAAATTGGCTAAAAAGAATGGATATCAGGATTGGAGATCGATTGGAAACAAGGCTATGATCGATACCGTCAAAATTGGACAAAGCTTCAATCAAGGTGGGATCAATAGGGAATGATAAACAAGGTTTGGTGAGGCCACACTTCGAATTTAAGGTCAATCAGAGTTCATATGCTTGAGTTATGGATGGATCAATGTTCACTGAAGGTTGGTTCGTATCGATACTTTCGTATCGATCAAGATGGATATGGCTATATGCTCCGGATCGATACATCTATATCGATACTTTCATATCGATCAAGGTGGGTATGAATATGGATAACACACACTTTCTTTTGTGCATTTGCTTTGGATCGATAGCAGTTCGTATCGATAGACTTCGTATCGGTCTATGGCATCAGATCGGTACGAAGAGAAGGGCTGGGGATCGATACGAAGGAAGGAGCAAAGAATGGATACGAGGAAATAGTTATAGGGGTTTGGAAAAGCATTTTGTATCGGTCAATTATTGATCAATACGAAGGACATACTCGGGGATAGCTATGCTGGATGGATATGAAGAGATTCTGGAGCCATTTTGTATCGATCGCATTCGTATCGATCAATATGAAAGATCCGGTCAAAAGATGGAGCACGAAACATGGATCATAGCATGAGAATCGGATTGATGCAAAAGCTATGGACACGGGATGATGGATATGAAGACTTGGATCGATGCAAAAGTGATGGATACGAATCATGGATACGAAATCATCAGCCAACACTAGGAAATTGAAACTTGGATCGATCATATCTCAAAAACTACACACTGGAATTTCATGAAATTTGGAGAGCAAGGACTTTGCACCATCATCTTTCACTATGATCGATCGCAGCTCATTTGGAGTGATTCTTGATCGATATGAAATCCACTTGGATCGATCAAGGATCGATCCCAAACAACCCCAGATCGATCTGGTCGGCCCACCTACGCATGAGAAATGGTATTTCGATTTTTGAGGGAGATATTTCCAGATCTACTCCTATAAATAGCACCCCTACACCTATAGAAAAAGGACTTTTGGAAGCTTTTACGCCGTTACTCTACTGAAACTCCATTGTAACTTGAGTGCTATTGATTGTACTGTTGTAAATCAATTGAGAATCATCAATAAACAACAAACTATTCAAAGTGGATGTAGGCTACAACGCCGAACCACTATAAATCTTGTGTCTTCTCTTACTTTCTTTCATTTTAATTTTGTTATTTCTTCATTTTTACTCTTTACATCATCTAGATCTAAGATCTGTGTTTGGATATTGAGGATTTGTGTGTAAACACTAGTGCTTTCACTACTTCTGGGGTTTGTGACCAATTTTGGCGCAAACATTTCCAAAAAGAAACAAAGATTGGCATGGGAAGAAGAACAAGAAATTTAACAAAAAGAAGAAGAAATCAATGAAATAGAAGTGGAAGAAGAAGGGGAGGAGAAGGCGGAAGAAGGGGATACTTCCTTAGAATGTTTTGACAAACCATCCACCCCACCAACAAAGAGATCCTAAGGAATCAAGAAAATCTCATTACAAACCAAAAGAAGTTTAAGAGACCATTTAGTAGAAAGTTCACCTCTCTTTCCATCAAAGTGGACAAATACTTTGGAAAGATTATTCCAAACTTGGTGACTCTTCATCATCATCATATATAACTTTCTAAGCTGGTCTAGTTGTTTTTATGATATCTAGCTTTGTATTGTGTGCTTTTATTGTAAGTTCATGTCGTTATTATGTATTTTCTTTTATTAATCGTTGAAATCCATGTACCCTTCAATTCTAAGTATTGAAATATATTTCTTACTGTATTATATTGTTTATTAGTCTTTTGAAGTTATAAATATTTAATGGTATGAGATAAAAACAAAAACTATAAAAAAATACACTAGTTTTGAAAACTTTAGGTATGTATGTCGACATACATGATACCTATATGTCGACATATGGGCAAATAGCAATTTTTTTTAAATTTCAAAATATAAACAACTACCATCCATCCATTCATTCAATTAACTTTCTACTCCTATATAATTCTATTTCTTCAAGAAAAATTACTCATCATTTTATTCTATACACTTTTCATTCTCAAACATATTTTTACAAATATGTCATCGCTAAAAAAAATTATGTGAAAATCTTGAACAAACTCTTCAATCTTTCAAAGATATTCTCTCTTTTTTCATAAGAAATTAAAGGCATTTAGAGTTAAGTCAAATGCAGATGATCAAGGAATAAGAAAAGCATTTTGATGCCCTTTGATGGATGATTTCTTCCTTAATCAAAGAGGAATCAACCAACAACCCGAAGTGCACTATTAACAAGGATAATGAAGATTAGGATGCCATCAAGGCAGATCTGATCTTTGGGTCTGACGGTTGGGTTGAAGTTCCTTGAAACTCTAGTTATTGGGCTTTGATTTGATACGTGTATATATATACATACGCATACATACATACATACTCTTAGGATTTGGTTTGATTGATTTAGTTTGAATATTTAGATTGAATTTAAATGGTTTAGATTGTTTGATTTTGTTTGTTTGATTTGGTTTGGATTGGTTTGTACATATGAATTATGTATGATTTGACTTGGATAAATAAAATTTACTTTATAAATCTTCATTATTACATTTTATTATGATTAAGTGAATAACATATCATATAATCATCATATTCATTTCATTTTAACTTAGTTATTGATTTTGAATCTACAGATAGTCTCTAAGTTTTAAATTAAGGGTGATTTTTTTAGTTTTTCACCCATTTTTGTTAATGACAAAGAGTAAGAAAAATAAAATATACACATGAATATATTTAGGGGGAGTTATCTAACTCAAGGGGAGTTATATCATATTTTATATATATCAGGATATTAATGGTTGTGATCATCAAAAAAATGGGAGATTCTTAATACCTCATTATTGATTTATGATAACAACCTTAATAACAAAATACAATTATATATAAAATATAGATACTAATGTTTTGTCAAGTTATATAGTATATAATGCAGGATATTATATAGGTATTGAATTAAAGACTGTACAGTATAAAGACCCAAGAAAAGGACATGAAGACTTATGCGTATAAAGATCAGTATATGATAATCTCAAGACTATAGTATAGTATATAGGGTCATAGAATATTATTAAAGTCCCTGGTAGCAATCTTTGATCTCTATTTCCCATTTTCTTATCTTTTAATTTTAAAAACAAAATATAATTTTAAAATATACTTAAAAATATTTTATAAAAGTTTTTCAAAGTTTAAAATATTTATAAACTATGTTTAATTATTTTACAAAGTATTAAAATATTTTATAAAGCAAAAGATTTTCAAAATATTTTAAAACAAAAGATTTTTCAACTTTCAAAGGGATATGTCGACATATACCCTATGAGTATGTCGACATACATGCCACTAATATGAAATTCAAAATTTGAAATGAAGTGTCTATTCATCGTAACTCTTCGCGAATGGACATATCTATTTATTATCTATAAATATGGGGTTTCAAACGAATTTTTTAGGACAAAAAATTCCTTATTTCTTCTCTCCTCTTACTCTGCTAAAATTTCTAGTGAAACATTTATTCAAATCTCTTCAAATTCAACCAGAATCGATTCAATCTTCATTGTGTTGATTCTTTACTATTTACTCTCTGATTTCAATCATCTCTATCTCTCTCTCTCTCTCTCTCAATTCAAGATCAAAGTGCTACTAAAGAGGATATATGATCCATTATAACCAAAGATCAAGAAATTGTTTTTGGAAAAACCATCAAACTCTAGTTGTAATTGCTTAGGTGTGATTGTATCCCGTTCAAATCGATTGGATGTGCTTGGTAGTTTGGAACTCCAAGTGGGTATGCTTGTAGCCCATCTAAATCAAGTGGGTGTACCCAGAGCCCAGAAAATCAGGAGGGTGTGTCTCTTAGCCTTAAAATCGAGATTGTATTCGGTTTGCCTTCTGCCATTGAAAGATTGGCATTTTGAAAATAAATCTGTACAGGCAATTGTATGGGACTGGACCTAGAGTAACTCCAAACCAGTATAAAAATCCCTAGTGTGATCTCTCTAATTCTCTACTTTACTTTTATGCTTTGACATTATTTTTGTTTGCGTCTGTGATTGATTGTTGATACAATTCCGTGTTAAAAATATGCAATTTAATATTAAACTTGAAAGAAATTTAAAAAGATTTACAAAAGTTAGAAAACACTATTCACCCCCCTCTAGTATTTATTTAACCTTAAGATCCTTACTTTCGCTACCACAAATGAGAGAATCAATAATTATTATTTCAAAAGAGAATAAAGTAAATAAAAGAGATGTTTTGTGATTAAATTTAAATGAATTATTTTTATAGAAAGAGGGAAACAAAAATGAAGCGAAATAAATTGAAATAAAAAGCCCTTCATCTCGTTAATCACAAATTGAATGAATTATTGATGTTTGTATGGATGGTTGTTGATTTGTTTGCTATGAACGAGATGAAGTTAAATTACCCATTGCGTTGAGAATTATGAAGTAACAAAATAAGTGATAATGAATTAAAGAACGATTTAAGCAAGAGTGAATTTTTAAGAGAAGTGGGAATTTATTTAATATTGATTAACTAAGGGTGTTGTGTATATGATTGTATCTATGAGACATCCGTGTGAGGTGTAATTATTTACCCAACGCAAGTATAATGTCAGGTAATTCATTGAAGACCGAGTATTTAATACTTGGATATTGGTGAATTATTCTATATTAAACACAAATATTAATCGATATTATTTGGATTTCTGACTTGACGTGTGAGGTAAATTATATTATTCCTTATTTTATTTCAAAGTAGAAATATGATTATCTCCACTTTTGACTGGAACGAGGAGTACGGAGTCCTTTACCAAGATGTGATAACCAAAAGTTTTTGCTAGCCCCATCCTAGTTGACGGATCGTGGGGTAGCTCCTCGATGGTTGCGGCGATATGGCCCTCTCGTCGCATGGTCATAGTTTCCTGCATGGGCCAACGAGATGAATACAGAACGTAGTGAGAAGGTTGACAACAGGAGTGAGGAAGCAAGGAAGTGAGGAAGCAAGGTATTGTTCAGCTAAAGACTGGTGAGGACGCTCACAAAATATTTACGAGTAGGGTCTCCCTTTGCTTCTGAGAAGCCACGAGGCTCGAGTATAGACTCGACTTCTGGCAGTAACGGTAATAACATCACATATAATAGCAGCAGACGTAATGAAAATTAAAATAAATAATAAAATTAGTATAAAATGAATAAATCTACTCCTAAATAAATAAGAATGAATTGATGTTTGATGTGTGTTGCATGTTGTGTGTGATGCGTGAGATTTGTGTGATGGGTGATGGGTGATGTGTGAACTATGTGTAATGTGCGATGTGTGCGATGGATGTTTGATGTATGTTGTGAGATGTGTATGATAGTGTTTTGATGTTTGATGGATATTTTGATGTTTGATGTGTTATGAATGTTGTTTAATGTGTCGTGGATGTTTAGTTATTCCTTTGGATCAATTTCTTATTTATGTTGTGTATATTATTCCTTGTGATATCATTTGTGTTCTCACCATTGAATCTAGACATAGTCTGACCTGTTTATTATTTAAATAACACTCGAGTCAGTCCAAGCCATTTCAGGTTCAGGGACGATGTAACCTGATTTTCATACTAGGCTTGTTGGAGGCTGTATTACTAGATGTTTTGTATATTGTGTATTTGGACTTGTGTATGTATATGGTGTTGGATTAGATGTATTGGATTTACCTTGTATATAATTGGGACTAGTGGAAATTTGACTTTTTATATCCCACTCGGACTCATATGATGTATTATATTTTTATCATTGCATTGATGACTCTGTGTTTTTTGTGATTTATTTTATATTGTGTATTGTTCTAGCCTCAGGCGCCACATGTAACGACCCCCTTGCGATACCCATATTATTAAAGAAAATTATAAATAATGTCGTCAAATAATATGGAGAATACAGCTTTTTAAGGGTGACCAAATGTGAATATATCTTTAATCTAACACTGACACGTCATACTTACTAATTTTAATAAATATCTGGAATGAAATTTTGATGTATACAGCCTTAGTATAAAGAAATAAACACATCTGTTTCTTAAAATTAGAACAATATATCATATAAACATCAGTCATAGATTACAGTGGATAATATACATCATATACAATACATGTTGTGAGTCCACAAAATGTAATAATAGACTCACATAATATACATCCAAATAAGTCACTATCTCAAATAATACATCCCATAGAATAATACATAAATATCCTACAAAAGATAAACTGAAAGGTCAAAAGGTCTATCATCTACTAGCATACCTACCTAAAAGCCTGCAAGTCCAGATACCTGAAAAGTCTCGGCCTGACCCGAGTATTATAAATAAATGGGTCAGACTATCTCTGAATATTCAAAAGGGTGAGAACAAGATATAACATAAGGTATACGGTACTATAAATGTGAACTAGTTACATAAATGTTTTAACTCAGAACTTATCACAAAGCGCAAGAACATTTAAATCACGAAACATCAAGGAGTCATAAAAACCAAAACAATCCATATTGATCACCTTGATCGTTCATACCGATCACAACGATTGTCCATACCGTAGAAACAAACAAATCTAGTGTCACTCGTACCAATCTGATACTAAGGATCGTCCACATACCATGAAACAAAAACCCAACTAATCTCAAGGGTTGTCCGTACTGATCAAAATGGTCGTAGAATACATAGCACAACACAAAAGTTTTTAAAGAAATCCAGGAGAATACTCCTCGAGGATCTATCGACCCTTGGCCAAACATAAAACGAAATACACACTAAAGTGTTAGATGCCATCGCTGTTAGTAATCACGAGAACCTAACCAAAATGTCCCATACCGTCCGATGAAATCCAAGTCTTTACTAGAGCTAGTAAATATCACTTATTACGGATATAACTGGAAAACCTGAGCTACATTCTCTTAAGGATCTATCGGCCCCGCCAAACACCAATAGAGAATACAACTCTAAAGTGTTAAATGCTTCCTAATAGCAATCATAAGAATTTAACCAAGGCATCCCATACTACCTGGTGAAATTCGAGTATCTACTGATGGACCAGTAAGTTCCACTCAAACATTATATTAAATGAGTTATACCATATTCAACGAAGCGTTACTAGCCAATCAATAGCACTAAGTCGATTATTAGTATTTCCCCAAATTATAGAATTAAGGTTCTCAAAACTTTTTTATTTAAAAAATCCAAACTCGTACGAAAATTCCTAATGGAAAAAATCTTATAAGAGTTTAAGGTTTGAAAGTAATTAAATATAATTTTAATATATAAATAGTTTTCTAAAATTACTTTACATAAAATATTTCTTTCAAGTTCCATTATTTAAAATCCATAACTTAATTATTATTTAACTTTATATAGGTATTCATTATTTGATAAAATATTACATAAATCTAAATTATTCCAAAAATGTACTTGGGTATATATATAGTTGTCTCAAAATTCCATATAAGATTTTTAGTTAATAAACTATGTTCCAAAACTTATATATATAAGTTCTTGTATTTTATAAATCCATAATTACTCTTATCCAAAACCATATAGGTATTTAATCCTTTAATTAGAACTAACCATATTTACATTTAAAAATCATTCTTATTATATAAATAATAAATAATTATTTAAATAAATGAATAAATATATGCACACACTTTCAATTGTTCTTTATAAACAAAATAATTTATTACCTAAAAAGATTTAGTAGAAATGGTTCGATTTGAAAATCAATTTCTTTGAAAATCCTTGTTGAAAACATGTGACAGAAATTTACCGTTGTGCTATGGACTCTTTGGTATACACATGACAAAACAAATTCTCAAATTGAATAGTTTAAAGCATAAAAACCATGCACCAAAATCATCATTAAATAGGTAATAGAAACACAACATAAGTTACGAAGAATAAAATGGGTGAATGGGAGCCAAATGGGCGATCGGGGAGGAAGCACGGCACGACCTAGAACTCTGTCCAGGCTGTGACCGGTGCACTGGTCCAAGTGGACCGGTTGACCGGTGGTGCGGCCTGGACAGGTCTCCAGGCAGTGTCGTTGCCTCCTCGACGGTCTGATGTCGATGATTTCTCTAGTGGTGAAAGTTTTGACTCCTAGGGTACTAATTTTGTCATGCAACCCTAATTCAACTATAATTTAATGATTCAAGCGATTAAACATCTAGGGTTTTCAGCAAACAGAAAGTTATGTATATCAATATGCAAACAACTCAAGAATTATAGGTCATTTCAACAATATATTTAACAACAATTCATTCAAAACAGCACATGCACCCAATATCAGTTTAGAAATAGTTGTGCGAGTGTTAACTCACTTATATGAACTTGAATTGGAGCAAAGGCCTTGATTTATCTTAAGCTAATGCCTTTCAACAATTACCTAAGTTTTAATTTCAGAAATTGCAAAAAGAAAATTACTACCAAGAGAAAAAACCGAGATTAATAATTTTAATTGATGTACTAGGAAGTGTAGGAGATTACCTTCTTTTGATTTCTACTAGAATTAGCCAAATGCCCTATGGTTTGCAATTAGAATTGGGGATTGTTTATGTTAGGGTTTATGAGAGCAAGTGTTTTTTCTTATTTCAAATTTCAGTTATGAAGTTATGTGAGAAAGAGAATGAATGTAGGTTTCATTTCTACTTACTAACATCACCTAAATGGGCCAAATGGGTATGATTATGAGCCCATTAACAAAGTGTTGCAGTTCTAAGAAAAATGTCACTGATTTATATTTTGTTTTATCACTTATAACATACTCATTTACACTAAATAATGTTTTATAAATTATAAATTTGATTTCACAAAATTTGGCAAATACTATTATGTTAGAAATTATCAGTTTAATCAATATTGAAGTGTTTTGTATAAATTCAATATAACTTTAGCGAATACAAATTTTTTATTATCATTTAATAAATTATAAATTTCCAAAAATCTCATTTTAACAATAGTCTCAATATTAACAATTTACTCAAAGCCAAATTTAAATAATTGGTTTAATCATATTTCAAATTTAAATTGAAATCCTTTTTAATAAATGAAACTTATTCCTTATATAATCAAATCACTATTTTTAAAACTAGATTTAATTTCGCAATTAAATTTCACAAATCACAAATTAGAATTAATCATCCATAATTAAACTTAATTAATTAGGTAATTAATAACAGGGTTGTTACACCACACGTGTTTATTGCTTTGTACTGAGACTATTTACGTCGAGATGAGTGTTTTTATATTATGAGACGTATTTAGTGTTGGTCCAAGGGAATACTCACGTGTGCTTCACCCATACCGCCTCATTCTCCGTGTTACTTGATGGTATTACTCAGTAATACTCTTGGGTAATATGGATATTGAGGTGGGGTATTACATTTTCATACCAAAATATTATTTTCAATAAAAAGTAAAATGTTATTTACTTTAACTATTATAAAATAAGAAATACCATCATTTCATATTTTTAGATAATCCAATTTCACAATTTAAATCAAAATAATTTATTTTCCTCAAGGATTTTTCTTTATACAATGATTTCTATTTCCACCAAAAAGTTATTTGTAATTATTTTCACAACATATTTTTCATTTTAAACCAATATAAATATTTAATTGTTCATAAAATCCTAATTTCTCCAAAACAAGCTTTTGATTATCTTCCCAAAATTTATTTAACCACTCAATTTATAATAAAAGCCTTCATTGTAATTTTATATTTCTTCCTGAAAGTCAACACCATATTGTGGTATTTTACATCGTCTCCCACATACTTGATTATTTTTATTCGTCCATTTTAATCAAACAATAATATTTAGAAAATTGGGTTGTTACATCTAGACTAGGAATAATTTAAGGATAAATATTTTAAATGTTCGATTCAAAACTCATGGTTATGAATATACTCGCGACTGCAATCAAATTTCCTTTGGATTTTCTATTTGTATTCAGATCATTACTTATATTATAATATAATAACACATACAATTAAAACCAAATCAAAAGCATACTTTATGTCGAACAAGTTTTTTATAAAAGAGTTAAGTTAAATAATAAGTTACATAATTGACCCTAGGGCACACCCTTAACTCTATCATTAGGGAAATGAACCCAAATGTGCAACACATATGTTAAATGTAGTTTCATATAAATCGTACCTTCAACTCCATACAAGCTATGGACTAGGAAGGAACCCTACTTTAATTATCTTATGGCGTGGGGTTATTCCGCCTATGTCAAGAATGTAAGCCCCAATAAACTTGAGGCTAGATCTATATTATGTAAGTTTATAGAGTATCCTAGAGATTCCCATGGTTCCATATTCTATCACACTAGGAAAGAAAATATTATTCTTTTAAGACATGCCACCTTCTTATAAAAGAATTTCTATCCAAGAAAGTTAGTGGTGGTGCGATAGACTTAGATGAGATACAAGAAACTAACAAGATATAGATACTATCGATGAAATAAATTTAACTTCACCCAAGAGACACAACCTAATAGTGGGTATAATATGGAGTCTCGTCCATCGGAGAGATATTGTGGTTTTCTCATCGATGAAGAGACTGAGGATTGTATCGTAAATGATGACAATCACCTAAGTTACCAATAAATATTGGAGAGTAAAGAACTCTAACATATGGCTAGATGCAATGAAATTCGAAATAGATTCCATGTACATCAACAAAGTATGTGCTTTGGAGGATGTATCTGATAAGGTATAACCCATAGGTTGCATGTGGATCTTCAGGAAGAAAATTGGTATAGATGGAAAAGTTAAGACTTATAATGCTGGACTAGTGGCTAGGTGATTATGTTATATTCAAGGTGTTAACTATAACGAAATAGTTTCACCAGTTGCGATGTTTCAGTCCATTTGGATCTTACTATAAATAAATACTTACCATGAGTATGAAATATGGCTAATAGATGTAAAGAAAAACTTTCTAAATGATTGTTTTGGAAGGGACAATTTACATATCACAACAAGAAGATTTCAAGATCAATGGGAGCATAAAGAAAGCTTGTAGGTTATTTGATCAATTTATGTTATAATGCAAGCATCTTGGAGTTGGAACAAGTGTTTTGATAAAATAATCAAACATGCTTGTTTTGTTCAAAACATTGAAGAAGAGTGTATAATTGTTTTGACGAAAATATAGACATGCCTAAATATCGTTGTATAAAGGTGCAACTTTAAAACGTTTATGAAGTAGGATTTCACCTAGATGATCGATAAGTGTGCTTTGTGGCCTTTACTGTGATTCGATAAAGTTCGCTCAAGATTTGATATTTAAATAGTTTAAATATTAATCGAGAACCGAAGTTATACCTATGAGTCACACAACAAACCTAAATGTTTAATAAAGTAATTTATAATCGTTATGGAGATGATTTACATAACTATTGTATAAAAGAATTAATTTTAAAATGTAAAACTAATTATTTAAATATGTATAATTGTTATATATTTAATTAAATTAAATGGGCATTTTAAATACAAGGAATGGCCACCAACTCCCCAGAATTGAAAGGTGATGGAAGAAAAGTCCCTCCCAAAAAGGTTGTGAAAATTAGGTCCCCATTTTTAGTTTTTGGATAATTTATGTCACTTTTGCCCTTGATTTCAATGCTGGGCCAATTTTCTGGGAGGGGACAGTTTGGTAAAAAATAACAAAACAGGGACTACTTTACATGAGATTATGAGTAGGGACTTTTTGTACATGGGCTTTGAGAATAGGGATCTTTGGTCGAAAACCACTTTTAAATAATTAATTGGCTAGAATTAATATAAATACTATATTTTAATAGTTACAAATAAATTTTGTATCAGTTGACATATAATGGCTGATCTAATATGATTAAGAGGAAGGCTCAAATGCGGAGAAATAAAAGGAGATCTAATACATTTATTTCCTGCCATAAATAGACCCATTGGTTTTGATTCTTCCCGGAAATGTTCTCTTCCTCATCTCCTCCATTAAAGACTTCAAGCAAGGCCATGCAAATCATAGCTTGGGTCAACAATGTGTTTGCAAAGGTCGGTCTACAATTCCGACATGTACAAACTAGGAACTTTCATCAAGGTAATTCCCATATCATCAATTTAAATATGTAATGTAAACGTTTTAATATATTTTATTTTTTCAACCATGACAAAAATGATTTTCATCTATATATATTGTTTATATATATAATTAATATATTTATATTTAATTAAGATATAGTTTATATTTATATAAACACACACACACATATATTTCACATAATTACATAAATATATATAATTTAATTTAAATATGAAAATATTTGTTATTTATATATATATTCTCTTTATTGATCTATTTAAACACACACACATACATATGGTTTTGGTAACTAATTAAATTAAAAATTATACGACTATTTTAAATGTCGATTATTATATATGAAATGTATATTTTATATATTTAGTGTATTAATGATTCAAATATTACTTTTCATTTAAAATTAAACAGGTCCAAAATAATAGGATCTAATTTGACCATTTACTTAATTATTTATTAAGATTTGAGAATATCTTTAGAGAACCTAGTTTATAGCTAATAATATCAAAGTAGATATTTTTTGCATGTAGAATATTTATATATACGTACATGTTATATATTTATTTGTATGTGTATTATAGTATATTTATATGTAATTAAACCAATTCGCATATTATATTTAATAAAAATAATACAAACATAGAAATTATAGTTTGGTCGAAATATAAATATATTAACACACACGCACAAAAATGAGTGAATATGTGTATATACTTGTGCGCACGCAAGCGCGCGCATGCGCGCGCACACACACATGTATATATATATATATATATAATTGCTTGTGTAATATGCATTTATATTACATATGCACATAATTTATGTACAGTTACAAATCCTAATAACTATATATGTATGTGTATATATATCATCTATACTTTTATCTTTGTTATCATATTGTTATGTTGACATGAACCTAAACTAATACATATGTTGAGTATATTGATATTTATGTAATATAATTAAATTTATCTAACAACTTTTTTGTAAATCAAATCAAAATTGAATTTGTTTAAATTTGATTTAATATAATTTAAATTTTTTTTCATAATAACAAAAAATAAATCATTGGGTAAATTTAGTAAAAATAATTTTCTTTGGAATCAACCTTATCACTATGTTGCATGACCCTCTAAATCAAACATGATGAACGAAGTTGGGGTGCTAAAAGTAGATAAGTCCCATATATTTCCTTTAAGTGCATAAGCTTGGTACGATTCAATCGAGTGTTGAGCGAATGGAACAAAGAAGATGCCTGAAGGGGTGGTGTTAAGAACTCCAACTATAACAAGCTTGGGAATTTCAAGAGGAACTATTTGGAATTAGTAAGTAGGGGCAATGTTAGATTTATCCAATAGAACCGCAACCCGAGGGCCATCTGCATATGCGATGAGAAAGTTGTTATGGAAGGTACATTTATAATTTAAGATATCTCATTAGAATATTATTTGACGTGGGAGCTTCATACTCTTTTTTGTCTGAATATCTTGTTAATAATCTAGAAGCGAATCCTACATATCTTATTAACTCCTTGAGAGTCTTATATCCTATTGGCTATTGTTCTACTCTTATATTACATTATAACGGCATTGAACTGATGTTGTACTTGTTTAAACTGGACCATCACGCAGTGGGGTAATTGGATAAATTTCAATTTTTTCTACTTATTTGCATCTTTATTGGGCCTATATAGTCTAAATTCATTTAGCACTTTTCTAATTTTTTTAAATAGAATCAATATTTTATCTAATCATAAATAAAGTTTTATTTATTATAGTTTATATTGTAATATATATATGTGTGTGTGTATGATATACACATGTGTGTGCATGTGCACATGCAACATATTAGAGTGTACATGGTTTGACGTGCCCATATATAGATGTTGGGATTTACACTGCAACAGACATGTTAGCCCCTCTTGTATACAAATTTGTTATCCAAATGTACATGTTTGTGCATGTGTCTATATATATATATGCATATTTGTAAATGTAAAATATAATTAGATTGAAAAATATTTTGAATATTAATGTACAAAATTGATTTGAATAAATGTATATTTCATTGACAATAAGATTTTTTAAATATAATTTAAAACTACGTATATATGTAATATATGTATTATGTATAAATAAATTCTTGTAAACATATTGTCATATATATATATATATATATTAAAATTAAAATTATACAAATTTCAAAATTGCTTTCGACCATGTTTTAATTTTTTTGTTTCGGATTTTAAATATATAAATAATTATATATATATATATATATATATATAATTTCTATATGGAAAATACTTAAATAATTTTTTTTGTTTTGAAAAATAATTTGGAACGTACGTTTATAAAACTTTTATACTTATACTTAATATCATATTAATTTATTGGTTACATAAACTAGTTTTAAAAAAATATATCAATTTATATATATATATATGTATGTATGTATGTATGTATGTATGTATGTATATGTAGATAAAATATATGGACTAAATAAAAAAAATTCAATCCAAGAGCACATATGATTTAATAAATCTTTTATAAAGTATAAAACATATTTTATATATATTATTTTCAAGTGTATTATTTTTTAACTAATAGGAAATTAATTATAAATTTATACTTAATTTCAATTTTTTTTAAAACTTGGCCGTGACCAATATGATAACATTTATTTATAATTATATATATATACACAAACAAACATACACTCTTATATCCAACCATCTAAATATGACAACATATCGATACACAAATTCATCAATCGCTGACAAACAGATATATGATATAATTAATAAATTTTGCATTAATAAATCAGATATATACATTTCACCAAATCATATTTGGTACACATTGAAACGAAGAATGGAACTCCTAGAATCCAATTCCAACTTTAGAAGGTGCTATCTCCCGAATAGCTTTACCACCGACGATCAGACTGACTTTTAATTTGATGTTTGAATTTGGAGCTTTGGACAGTGAATAGACAACCTGATAGTGCGGCAAGAATAGAGTGAAAAAGTCTCTAAAGATGTGAATGTTAGAGGGAATAAATAAAGGAGGGATGAGAGAGTGAAATAAAGATCAAGATCCTTGTTTTTCTCTTACTAGTCTTTCCTTTCGAATTCAAAATTCCACCCCCTAAACAATAATATGGCCGACATCAATTTGCTGCCCTATAGTCGCCTAAACCAAGCCCCAATTGGGCCTTAAACTATTTCAAGTCCGGACAATAGTTCTTGCATTTAAATCCAATTTAAATGCGTATCGATATCGTATATCGATTAGTATTGATATAACAATTATATGCACACTATTTAATATTAGTCAATATACATCAAATAAAATTTAATTATTAATATTCCATTAAGATTAATTAATTTATTTAATTTATAACAATTATAAATTAATTAAATTGGGTGGTAATAGGAGTATTCAACATTTAGGTTGTGTGACTCTTAAGTGTAAATTTGGTCAGCGATTAATATCGAATAATTAGAATATTAACTTTCACACTTCACTTAGTAGGTGGTGTGACATTATGGCCAAATTTATCGCTTGCTTATCATCGGTAAAATCCAATTTTTCTTTATTAAGCGTTACCGATAGTGACAATTATTTACACCAATTCTCTTCGTCAAAACTATATCACTTTGGACTTATGGAATTTGTAATGGTCAAAATTCCAATATTATTCATATTCAACTCTATAGTCCAAATACAAAGTCTTTGTTTCTATAATAATAATTATTATTAACCAAATTTCTCTGGCCAGAAACTTTGACTTTGAGTTGACTTCAATTGACCATGATACTAATCTCATATAACTGAGGAGACGAATTCTCTCTTGAATAGTGTCTCACTTCCAATGCTTCCACTCGACCAACTATAGTCATTCGATGGACGTCGTGCCACAATTTGACTATAATCAAAGCTGGGTTTCCATATTGAAGCTCGACGATATTCTCAAGTCAAAGGAATTGTGCAATTTTGTTACAATGATATTTTCTGTTTGACATCAGTTATATTAACCAATAAAAAACTATCGAGTGAGTAATTTCATAGTTATCCAATAACTGTCAGTACGTAACCCCTTGGTTCCTCCAACAGTCATGAGTAATACACTATCCAATATTTGGAGAGCGTTATATACTCTAGTCTCAACAGATGTATCGATATCCAGTCTCGATACATCTTGGTTAGGAATATTTAAAACAATATGTTAATTCCATTATGATATTTACTTATAATTACAACACTTTGTAACTACTATCACAAAACATACCATTTATGGATTTTCTATGAAGTATACTTCAATTAATTACTTAATTATTTCTATCATAATATAACAAGTATATAATAGAAAGAAAACACCTATTATTTTGAACAAGATTGGTAATCGAGTTAGATATATGTAACAGATTACATAATTGCCCCTATGTCATACCCCTAACTCTATCAATCTCCCACTTGCACTTGGGCAATTACGGAATCTCTATCCCATCCCTTCAATCAATTTGATGAGAACTAATTGAGTTAGACCCTTCATGGATGGATCTGCTATTTTGTATAATTATCTTATCTGACAATCTACTCACTCTGATGTTGATAAACTACCCTTGTCATGTGGAACTAGTCGAAGTATGTTTCTCGATTTCTAGTAAGCTCTTATCATTGCATAGTTATTATATGACAATCATGTAGTATTCTTAGTACTCTGGAATCACCTTTATCTTAGTTATAAATTTGTGTGTAACAACCCGCATATTTTACGATTATATATTTAAATGTAGCATCGTTAGTCGGATTAAAGTCTGAAAAGCTACTTTTTGTAAACAGTCGAATTGGGACTCGAGACCACTTCCATTGAGTCCAAAATGACGTTTACAACTTTTTTGAGTATAAACATCGATATGTTTGGAGTTGAGTGAATTTTGCTATTTTTCATTTAGGGCTTTGGGTTGGGTTTCAGCCCGTCAACCCATCTAATACCCTAACTCAGCCCCTCTCCTCTTCATTCTTTCTATCATTTCCTAACACTTCAAGCTTTAGAAAAATGGGGAGAGGAATGGGAAATTAGAAATTCCAAACCCTAGTTTCCTTTGCAAATTCAAGTTCTAGCTCCAAATCTAAGAGAAGCTTAGGTAAGCATCCTCTTCATCTTCTTCATCTCATTTCCTCTTCAATTTCAGAAATTTCCTAAACCCTAACTTAGGGAATGTTTTTCTTTTGAGCTTAGATTGAAGCTTCTTGGGTTAAAATTGAAGAGTGATTGTTCTTGCCTTGCTCTATAGCTTCTCTCTCGTGTTTTTGGGTTTAAAGGTGAGTTCTTTAACTCACAGCTATGTCTATAGTTATCATTGTTGTTAGGTATGAATTCCTAACACTTGTGCATATTCATTTGCTTTTGATTTGAATTGATTTGGTGAATTATCCAAATTTTGGTGTTTTGGTCCAATTTTATGAAAATGATGTTTGGAAAATGATGTTTGGGGTGTATCGAAGAGCCTATAAGGCCGGGTTGTCGTTTGGCGTAAATCCTTAGTCGACGTTGCTCTTCCAATCGCTCCCGATACATTTTGGCCACTTTGGCCTAGGCAAAATGTTGCCAGACCAGGTGACCAGACGTCTGGTGACCAAGTCCAGACGTCTGGTTTGGACCTGGAGAGAAAAATATATGCATGCAGACTTTATAAAAAAAAGCTAGATACTAATTCCAGACATCTGAAATCTCAGATCAGATGTCTGGATGAGTCTCAAACGTCTGACTTGAAGTTTTCAGAAGTCTGGATGAGTCTCAAACGTCTGACTTGAAGTTTTCAGACGTCTGGGGGTTCTCTGGATTATTTCCAGAGAATAAATACAGACGTCTGGCCATGCCTCAGATGTCTGCTTCGGAATTCCAGACGTTTGGGTGGCTTTCTGAACTATTTCCAGAAAACAAATCCAGACGTCTGGATTCCAAACCAGACGTTTGGAAACGTTCATTTTTTCCTATTAAGGCTGTTTTGTGTGAATTTCCATTGTTTATCGATTTTAGTTGCCCCGGATAGTTGTCATCACTTATTATCGACTTTGATGACTTATTTCTTTGGATTTTTGGGAATATCCATTTTGATGGATTTGGTATCGATTTCTTTGGAATTTGATTCACGTCTTTGAATGTGAATCTTTGGTGATTGATTGTTTCTACAATCATTTTTGTGATTTTTCACTTTCAAATACAAAGGTTTCTATACTAGTAGTAAATATTCAAACTCTTTCATCAAAACGATTTCGACACTATTTTAAATAAAAAGCTCTCTTTTAAAACCATTTTCCAATCTATTAGTATATACAAACCTTTACCTCATTCGTATGAGAAATCTAATTAAACGGCTTAGTAAAACAAGTGGTATGAAACGCTTGCGTTTACTTCGTCGGTTAATTCTTGGACTTGTTCGATTGAACTCTTGTGACAATTTTCGAGTGGAAATCTACAATCTGTTCATAAATATTTTAGTTAAGCTAGTGGTTATGGGACATTAAGCTAAACTCTTATATTTACTAGCTTAGTGTAATCAACACTTCTTGATGATCGATGATGATCATTTTATGGTTTAGACTAGCAATGTGCGATGTCTCCTTGTCCACGTGGGGGACTGTACCTCGTTTTATTGAGCTTCGTCTCATTTCTTTTATGGGCTAGCAACCCATGTTCTTTTATGGTTTTTGGTTCATCGGATGTACCGTTATTATACTACATCGATGTCCCGACTTTTTGGTTCATCGGATGTACCGTTATTATACTACATCGATTTCCCGGCTTTTTGGTTCATTGGATGTACCGTTATTGTACTACATCGTTGTTTCGGCTTTCGAGTTCATCGGGCGTACCGTTATTGCACTACGTCGTTGTTCCGAATTATTTGAGTTTCGAGTTCATCGGGTGTACCGTTATTGCACTACGTCGTTGTTTCAAAATATTCGAGTTTCTAGTTCCTCGAGCGTACCGTTATTGCACTACGCCGTTGCACCGACTCTATGGTTAGTGACCAGGTAATAACATTCCGTTTGTGATACATGTGTTGGTGAGTTTTCATGCTCCCGTTTGTGATGGGCCTCCCCCTTTGTGATTTCTGGATTTCTAGTTGATGATTTCGAGAATTTGTGTTTCACCAATTTTCGTGGATTTAATTGATAAGCTCTATCAATATTTGTGTTTTGGTCAATTATTTAAAGAATGTGATTCTTTTTGGTGTTTTGAGATGTTTTGAGATATTGTATGATTTTTGTTGTTATTTGATGTATACTTGTCACAGTATGGCATTATTGTTATCATACATTTTTGTCATATCTCTTATCCTATCTCATTTTTATCTGATATTTATAGCTTGACTGATCCGTTTATTATTTTCTTCTTAAATAATACTCGGGTCAGACCGAGATATTTTAGGTTCTCCTGCTTGACTTCTTATCAGGGTCCTTCACTTGACTTTTGGCTAACTACTTTAGTTTAGTAGTTTTTGTTATTATACATTTGAGATATAGACTCCTTGATGTATAATTATTCTTTTGTCTAGCACTTGTATCTATTCTTTTGTGATGTAGTGGATCTAGTTTGTCCACTACTTTGATGTACACTTTTATGTGTTATATTCATATCTGTTTCCGCCTTTGTGATATGAATATCTGTGACTGATTTGTGTTATGTTTATTTCTATAATTGTTTCCGAAGTCCACTTAGCCACTGTGTGGTAGCTTTGAGTTTGTATTTGATATGTCGGATTTCCTCTTGAAATGAAATGTAAGTATATTTTCTGACATATCGGTACTCGCACAAAGCAATTACACAGATGGTCGCTCCTCAACAGCCTTATTCTTCGTGCTAGTCGACGACATTACCCCGTAGTGTCCTTGGCTAGCGTGAGTATAGAGGTGGGGCGTCACAGCATAGTATCGGAGCCAAACTTCGGAACTATGTAGAATAATCTAGCAAGGATCATTGTCCTAAGTCTTTCTTAGGAATCGTGCCATAGGATTTAATTCGAGTCTTCGTACCGTTCTATCCTATATTCCTTATGATGCCTTGTTTTATCAATCAAATTTGTTTGATATTCATTTTGAGAATAACCTTTTTCCTCTTCTTTCTTTCTTTCTTAAAGAATGAAAATGGTTAGACCAGGCCATCCCAGCGCCGGTCAATCTAGTGCTACTCCTCAGGATGGAGTATTTATGTCTTCTCAACAACTTTTAGATCTAGTGAACAATGCCCAATCCGCCGGACCCGTTCCAGCGCCTACTCACCCTAAAACCGGGTTTGCACGCTTGTGCAGAGATTATACCGCTTTGGGTGGAAGGCCATTCAAGGGATCCGAAAACGTTATGAGAATCCAAGCTTGGCTTAGATCATGCGATCGCATCTTTTCCTGCATGGATCGTATTGATTCACTTCGAGTCCAAGTGGCTTCTAGCATGTTCCAAGAAAGAGCATTAGATTGGTATGAGCTTTTGATCTCTGAAATTATCGAAGCGGATCTTACTTGGGAGCAATTTCGGGAAAGATTCGAATTGAAGTTTGTGCCGGAGGCTGAAAAAGTAACTTTAGCCTGACGCTTTATTGACCTTGTTCAAGGTGAATCTTCTGTGGAAGATTATGTCGCATCTTTTGAATCACTCTCTAAATATGGGGTCAAATATATTAATATCCCATTGAAGAAAAATCAGAGATTTGTTTATGGGTTGAATAAGAACCTCAAAAAGCCTTTACTTCTGAAACTAGAAGTTTCTTTCGATCAGCTTATAGATATCGCTCTTCGACTTGAAGAGGCCGATAAAGAAAGTGATGTTGAAGTTGTGCGTGCCAAACAGAACTTCAACAATAACATGAAGAGGCCTATTAAGTTCAAAGGTCCCCATCCCATCAAGAAAGGGAAGCAAGAAGCTTATGTAGCAGAGACTCCTACCTCTAGTCGTGGACGATGCTACAATTGTGGTCTTATGGACCACTATGCAAAAGAGTGCCCAAAACCATTTATTTGTTGTTATTGCAAAAGTTCGGGCCATTTTATATCTACATGTCCCATACTCCGAAGTAGGAGAGAGGGAGAGTTGAATGTCGTGCAAGCTCCTAGTGACACTTCTCTTGGTCAAGGTATTTCTCATTCTATCCTTGACGATATTTATTTTGTAACTATCTTATTCGAGTTCTTTTTGATTTGGGTTCATCTCATTATTTTATATCAAAATAACTTATTGATACTTTTTCTTTAAATATTTTGGGCTTGATGACTTCACTGAGAATTGCGAATCCGGTTGGTGGATCCGCAACACTCAGTTTGCTTTGTAAAGATGTCGAGATTATTTTATGTAATTATTCTTTCCGAGCCGATTTGCATGTTATGCGTTACTTAGGCTTAGAAATTGATTTTTTCGGGAAAGGATTGGCTTAATCATTATGAAGCCTACATCTTATGTCCTGAGCGGACTTTATATCTTCGACATCCTCAATCTGTTAAGCAGATTTCTATTGTTATTAATGATTTTTGATTTCCAAATTCGGTGGTATCATTTTATTCTTTAAACCTACATGATGTGGAGAATGTTGTTTCTCTCATTCAAGTAGTTTGTGAATTTTCCGGTATTTTTGAGCTTGTCTTAGGATTATCGCCTAAGCAATCTATTGTGTGGTGCTAAGGTCTCTTTAGCTCGACCTTGCCACCGGTTTTCATCAGCTACAAGTTGTGGAGGATAGCATTCCACTTACCGCATTCCGCACTCGTTATGATTCTTGTGAGTGGTTCGTTATGTCATTCGGTTTGACGAACCTTCTACCTTATTTCATCCATTTTATGAATCGAGTATTCTACGAATATCTCGATGAGTTTATCCTTGTATTTATTGATTATGGATGAAAACAATAATTTAAAATTCGCAAATCTTTTTAATAAGATACTTATAAGTATGGTTGGATTTTGTTCTTAAAACGAGCAAAGAATATTTGTAAATTTTATAAGAGGCATGTTTATCATATAGAAGATGATTTTGTGTTATTTTGCCCATTGAGTGCTTTAAGAATTCTAGTCGGTGCGCTTGATCAACGTTATCGATAGGAATCTCCTAAACACTATGATGAGACAGTCAGACACAATAAATTGACTTGTAAAAAGTAAATTTTTCTAAAAAGGTGATTACATAAAGTTAATTGTAATTTTGAATGTCTTAGCTTTTCGAGAAAAATGAATTAAAAGAACTCTTTTTCGATGCTTTTATTCTTGCGATTCCCGAAGGGAACCAAGACTTCACTATTTGTACCGATGCTAGTCGTATTGGTTTGGGTGACATTCTCTTGAAAAAGGGAATGTGTTGTCACATATGCTTCTTGACAATTAAAACTTGTCGAGACTAGATATGCCACTCATGATCTAGTGCTCGCGGCTATTGTTTTCGCTCTTGTAATTTGGCGTCATTATCTTTTGGAGAGAAATTTTTTATCTACACCGATCATAAATCTTTGAAGTATTTATTTTTTCAAAAGGAACTTAATTTGCGTCAACAACGTTTGCTCGAGTTCCTCGCATCTTATGATCTTGATATTCTTTATACTCCCGGAAGGGGAAATCGTGTTGCCGACGCCCTTAGCCGAAAGCAACAAGCAGTTGTTTCAAGGATGATATTCAAATGGAATGATCTCGAGACTTTATCCACTCGTGAGATTCGAGATCGCGAATCCAATTTATGTTCATCTCTTGATTTGTGTAGCCTCGAGGCTCGTCCTTCTCTTTTGGACCATACCTCTTTTGGCTAAACTCTATGTCAAATTAAATTGCATGGAGTTCCTACTTCTATTGTTAGCGATCATGATCCATTATTTTATTAGTGGATTTTTGGTAAGGTCTTCAAAAGCTTTGGGAACAAAGCTTAATTTTAGCACCGCTTATCGTCCTCAATCCGATGGACTAACCGAGCGTGTGAATCAAACTCTTGAAGATCTTCTTCGTGCATGTGTTCTTGATTTTGGTGGAATTTGGGAAGATCATATTCTTGTTGAGTTTTCTTCCTATAATAGCTTCCAATCTAGTATTGGTATGGCACCTTTCGAGGCACTCTATGGAAGGCCATGCCGATCTCCTTCGTGTTGGCTTGAGGCCGTTGAAAAGCTGGTTTTAGGTCCAGACTTTATTAGAGTTCATTTGTGTTTCACCTATGAAGGGTGTTGTGCGTTTCAGTCGATCAGGAAAAGTTAGCACCTCGATATGTTGGTCCATTTCCCATCACCGAACGTATTTTTCCGTGGCTTATCGCCTTTTTATTACCGGCTCAAATTTTTGCTATTTATGATGTTTTCCACGTCTCTCTGCTACGGAAATACCTTAGGGATTCCGATTTTTATTCTTGAGCCCGGTGTAATTGAAGAAATTGAAATTTCACCAAATTTGACTAAGGAGCAACATTCTATTCGTATCATTGCTTCGGAGGTTGAATGCCTTCCAAATAAAGATATTCTTCTTGTGAAAGTTCTATGGTCCTCAAATCCTAAGGATTGCTCTTGGGAATCTTGAGAATTCATCAAGCAAAAACACATTTGGACTTACTCTTTCGTGCTCTTTTATGGTGAACTTCTTATTTAAATTTTTTTCCTTTGTGTTGATATGCTTTTATGGTTGTTACTCTTTATTTTCCTCTTAATTATTGCGAGGACGCAATTTCTTTAAGGAGGGGAGTCTGTAACAACCCGCATATTTTACGATTGTATATTTAAATGTTTTATTTAAATATAGCATCGTTAGTCGGATTAAAGTCCGAAAAAGCTACTTTTTGTAAACAGTCGAATTGGGACTCGAGACCACTTCCATTGAGTCCAAAATGATGTTTACAACTTTTTTGAGTATAAACATCGATATGTTTGGAGTTGAGTGGATTTCGCTATTTTTCATTTAGGGCTTTGGGTTCGGTTTCAGCCCATCAACCCATCTAATACCCTAACTCAGCCCCTCTCCTCTTCATTCTTTCTATCATTTCCTAACACTTCAAGCTTTAGAAAAATGGGGAGAGGAATGGGAAATTAGAAATTCCAAACCCTAGTTTCCTTTGCAAATTCAAGTTCTAGCTCCAAATCTAAGAGAAGCTTAGGTAAGCATCCTCTTTATCTTCTCCATCTCATTTCCTCTTCAATTTCAGAAATTTCCTAAACCCTAACTTAGGGAATGTTTTTCTTTTGAGCTTAGATTGAAGCTTCTTGGGTTAAAATTGAAGAGTGATTGTTCTTGCCATGCTCTATAGCTTCTCTCTCGTGTTTTTGGGTTTAAAGGTGAGTTCTTTAACTCACATCTACGTCTATAGCTATCATTGTTGTTAAGTATGAATTCCTAACACTTGTGCATACTCATTTGCATTTGATTTGAATTGATTTGGTGAATTATCCAAATTTTGGTGTTTTGGTCAATTTTATGAAAATGATGTTTGGACATTGATGTTTGGGGTGTATCGAAGAGCCTATAAGGCCGGGTTGTCGTTTGGCGTAAATCCTTAGTCGATGTTGCTCGTCTGATCGCTCCCGATACGTTTTGGACACTTTGGCCTAGGCAAAATGTTGCCCAGACCAGGTGACCAGACATCTGGTGACCAAGTCCAGACGTCTGGTTTGGACTTGGAGAGAAAACTATATGCACGCAGACTTTATAAAAAAAAGCCAGATACTAATTCCAGACGTCTGAAATCTCAGATCAAACGTCTGGATGAGTCTTAGACGTCTGACTTGAAGTTTTTAGACGTTTGGGGTTCTTTGGATTATTTCCAAAGAATAGATCCAGACGTATGGATTCTATACCAGACGTCTGGCCATGGCTCAGACGTCTGCTTCGGAATTCCAGACGTCTGGGTGGCTTTCTGAACTATTTCCACAAAACAAATCCAGACGTTTGGATTCCAAACCAGACGTCTGGAAACGTTCATTTTTGCCTATTCAGGCTGTTTTGTGTGAATTTCCATTGTTTATCGATTTTAGTTGTTCCGGATAGTTGTCATCACTTGTTATCGACTTTGATGACTTCTTTCTTTAGATTTTTGGGAATATCCATTTTGATGGATTTGGTATCGATTTCTTTGGAATTTGATTCACGTCTTCGAATGTGAATCTTTGGTGATTGATTATTTCTACAATCATTTTTGTGATTTGTCACTTTCAAATACAAAGGTTTCTATGCTAGTAGTAAATATTCAAACTCTTTCATCAAAACGATTTCGACACTATTTTAAATATAAAGCTCTCTTTTAAAACCGTTTTCCAATCTATTAGTATATACAAACCTTTACCTCATTTGTATGAGAAATCTAATTAAACGGCTTAGTAAAACAAGTGGTATGAAACGCTTGCATTTACTTCGTCGGTTAATTCTTGACTTGTTCGATTGAACTCTTGTGAAAATTTTCAAGTGGAAATCTACAATATGTTCGTAAATATTTTAGTTAAGCTAGTAGTTATGGGACATGAAGCTAAACTCTTATATTTACTAGCTTAGTGTAATCGACACTTCTTGATGATCGATGATGATCATTTTATGGTTTAGACTAGCAATGTGCGATGTCTCTTTGTCCACGTGGGGGACTGTACCTCGTTTTATTGAGCTTCGTCTCATTTCTTTTATGGGCTAGCGACCCATGTTCTTTTATGGTTTTTGGTTCATCGGATGTACCGTTATTGTACTACATCGATGTCCCGGCTTTTTGGTTCATCGGATGTACCGTTATTGTACTACATCGATTTCCCAGCTTTTTGGTTCATCGGATGTACCGTTATTGTACTACATCGATGTTTCGGCTTTCGAGTTCATCGGGCGTACCTTTATTGCACTACGTCGTTGTTCTGAATTATTTGAGTTTCGAGTTCATTGGGCGTACTGTTATTGCACTACGTCGTTGTTCCGAAATATTCGAGTTTCTGGTTCCTCGGGCGTACCGTTATTGCACTACGCCGTTGCACTGGCTCTATGGTTAGAGACCATGGAATAGCTTTCCGTTTGTGATACACGTGTTGGTGAGTTTTCATGCTCCCGTTTGTGATGGGCCTCCCTCCTTTGTGATTTCTGGATTTCTAGTTGATGATTTCTAGAATTTGTGTTTCACCAATTTTCGTGGATTTAATTGATAAGCTCTATCAATATTTGTGTTTTGGTGAATTATTTAAAAAATGTGATTCTTTTTGGTGTTTTGAGATGTTTTGAGATATTGTATGATTTTTGTTGTTATTTGATGTATACTTGTCATAGTATGGCATTATTGTTATCATACGTTTTTGTCATATCTCTTATCCTATCTCATTTTTATCTGATATTTATAGCTAGACTGATCTGTTTATTATTTTCTTCTTAAATAATACTCGGGTCAGACCGAGATATTTCAGGTGCTCCTGCTTGACTTCTTATCAGGGTCCTTCACCTGACTTTTGGCTAACTACTTTAGTTTAGTAGTTTTTGTTATTATACATTTGAGATATAGACTCCTTGATTTATAATTATTCTTTTGTCTAGCACTTGTATCTATTCTTTTGTGATGTAGTGGATCTAGTTTGTCCACTACTTTGATGTACACTTTTATGTGTTATATTCATATCTATTTCCGCCTTTGTGATATGAATATCCGTGACTGATTTGTGTTATGTTTATTTCTATAGTTCTTTCCGAAGTCCACTTAGCCACTGTGTGGTAGCTTTGAGTTTGTATTTGATTTGTCAGATTTCCTCTTGAAATGAAATGTGAGTATATTTTCTGACATATCGGTACTCGCACAAAGAAATTACACAGATGGTCGCTCCTCAACAGCCTTATTCTTCGTGCTAGTCGATGGCATTACCCCGTAGTGTCCTTGGCTAGCGTGAGTATAGAGGTGGGGCGTCACATTGTGCATCCATATTTGTACATTGTTTTTATTTGTGGAGCTATTCAAGGCGATATACTTAGCCTTTTCGTTGAATCAACCACAACCTTTCATTCGAAATAATTCCAAATAAAAGATTCTTAATTAGGATTTGAACATGGATTTGATATCGACATATTATACTCAATATCACTTTTTGAAGTCTGAGTCCGATTACTCCATTATAAGGAGTTCGTTGTTTCTATAAAAAAAATTCTTTAACATTTCATAAATACTTGTGAAAACTCTAAACTACCATTTAGTAATCCTAATTTGGGTTTGACATTTGTTTCATGTATCAAATACATAAAAAAATGGGATAGTTTAGCTAAAGTCTATATTAAGTTTCAAAATACACCAAACATCCTTGCCAAAAAAAGTATGTAAATTAGGTCCCTAGAATTAAGTTACTGAATAATTGCAGACATTTATGCAATTATATCCAAAAATTGTAGATATTTCTGTAATTATTCACTGAAAAATTGCGGAAATTTCCGCAATTATTCACCAAAAAATTGTGGACATTTCCGCAATTTTTTCAAAAAATTGTGGAAATTTCCTCAATTATTCACCAAAAAAATTGCTGAAATTTCTCCAATTATTCACTGAATAATTGTATAAATGTATGCAATTATTCAGTAACTTAATTCTAGTGACCTAATTTACAATTTTCTTTTGGGAAGGAGTTTTCATGTATTAAGTTTGATTTTAAGGACCTGAGCCTAATATTCACTAAAAATATTACAATATGTAGAAAATATAATATGTATGATAATTCCTATTGCTAAAGCGTAAGGAATCCATCTTACATATTCCTTATTGAACATTTTAATAAGGTGTCTTTTCATATCGTTTTGGGACATTCCCAAAATCCTTTATACATAATATAAAATATATAATTTACAAATGCAATATCGAATAATAAACAACCAAACTATTACCGATTTTAACGGAAGAACATTGTTAAAAATCAGCAGTACGTTATTTACTTATAATTCATAAATATCTATGTACCTTTTAATGTTCTTTCTTATGGACACACGCTTCCTCTTCATTTTGACTGAAAATCAAACTGTTTGATACTTCTATCAAAATACTTTTTTAATTATGATTTTATAGAATGATACTTTGATATCCTTTCTTGGATCATATCCAAAAAACCCACAACCTCAATATCGCTCCCACTGACTTTATGACACTTTGGTTATTATGTGCAAATAGCCTATTCTAAATCATTATTAATAATTTTCTATTTCAACACGTAAATACCGAAGCAAAAATTCATGTCAAGCGATAATTTTGTGAGTAAAATTCGAATTAACTTGAGTACATCGAATGATGAATCTGTTACGTCAATTTCCTCAATCGAAATTTACGATGTCATTCTTATCAATATTGCTCACAATATTCCAACTACATTGTTCTTTATCTTAAAGACATATTGCGACCGATGGATCATATCCCTTTAGGTAAATCTATAAAAATCATACTTTAATAAGGTACTTGGAATCCATTTCAGATTTGTGCACCATACCATATCTAGAGTCAATACTCTTAATGATTTAATTAACAAGTTTGGATTATCTATTCTCGACATGGATAAGAAACATATAGTTTCTCTTTAATATGCAAGAATACTTGTTAGACAATCTAATGCGGTATGTTAATTTAGATTTGGTTAATTTCATTTCATCCCTCGTAATCAGTTTTATTCTTGGATCATATCCAAATCCATTTTACTATCGACAATTTCTAAAAGAAATTCCTTCACTACGAAGTTGACATTTCTTGAAGCAACAATTGTTTCTCAATTCAATGGAATAGGTATTCATAAACACTTTATGAATTGCCTTATATATAAAAATAATTTGATTTTAATTTACAATTCTTATGGTCAAAACATAAATTGATCATCCAATGACTATCGTTCCCAAACTTCTTTTGAGGCAATTCACATAAGATCCATTACGTACAATTATTACGAGCAGTCTTTCGAATTACACAACCTGCCAACTTTTTGTCCTATGATAAGTTGGGGTTCTTGTAAACTCTTATCTTGTATGATTTTGTAAATTATTCTTTAGATGAAATTAATTTTAACCTTGTCTAATATTCTTAAGTATACGACCATTAGAAAGAAGTTAACTTAACTCCACTCACCATTAATCATACTTTATTCAATAAAGTTTGATTACTCATTATTGATACATCGTTATGTATCATAGGGAGGAGTGTCTTATGAGATTAAATCATTATTTATTGTTAGGACATTCGGAACACTTTCCAATATACTCTCCTATTCGATCAAATCGATTTTTTTTGGAATTCTATGAACTCATCATTAACATACCATAAGTGTATCATATATATATGTTCATGTTTGTGATAATTCATTGATGAATACAACAAAGTATGTGGAACTGTTTTGGAATTATTAAACTTACAATTGCATATATCTATATGTATCAATCCGAAGAGTTCATCAACTCTTACGACGCTCCACTGCATGGGTGCTTTTCCTTTAATTGTTTGAGATATAATTTACTAGTACTATATGATTCATAATCATATAATCAAAAATTATTTCTCAAAATTATGGCTTAGTCCATAATCCCAAGGTAATTGCAAATGAATTTAGATACTTCTGTATTTTCTAATGCATCACAAATACCAGTACTATCGTTTTATTTTATAACGAATATTCATAATATTCATATTGAAATAAAACTATGTCTATTTTTCAGTCAGTACTGAAAAATAGTTATTATTTCATAAATAATGTTTGGAATGTTTTATGAAAACAATTTTCGTAACTTGATGCAAGGGTTGTATGGCATGCTCCCTTTATTTCTGCCATTACTATAATAGTGTATGTTCGAAGCTCCATTAATCCACTTAATATAGACTATTTATTTCATTTACTTTAACTGGTCTATAGTGGAGAATCTTTGATCAAGTATCTTAAATTCAAAGAAATAAATATCATAGAAAACAATTTTCTATGTGAAAATACTTTTGAAATAGAAATCATATTTCTCATTCAAATATTAAGTATCTATTTTTTTTACAGTTCTTATATTTAAGTTTCTTTATGAAGCAGAAATAACCATTTACTCTCTTCAACCCAAATTGTGCCTTAGGTTACATCCATCCGTATACATTCGATTTCTTTTCTAAACGGTCAAACCATTTAAAGGGAATGCTTAATATAGTATCATAACAAACTCTTTAAAAAATGCATTTGGTCATCCTTAACTTTTAAGGATATCAAATAAATTGCACTTTATGTAAACTAATTAAACTGACATTTCAGTGATCGAATTCTTAGATCAATCTTGTAGCCTTTGGTCCTGTGTTACATTTAACACACATTATTTTAATCAATCATATTGAATACACGATCTCACACTACAATTTACTTGCTCATTTCAATGAAATAACTTCATCGAGGTTTCGTACATTATGAACTGTCACTGTTCATCATATAACGTTTATATGTGATCTTATATGGATCAAATGTCCATATTCTTGTATTGACTTTAGAGGTTGAAACTCATTAAAGACAATATACCGTCTCAAGCATGTAAACTTGTAAGTGACTAAGTTACAAACATATGTAGTGGTTGTATAATCAGGCGCTTGCTTGGTCAACATGCCAAAGTTTATCAGTAAGTATATTTTTTATTTCTATTTATCAATATTAATTTAACATCCCCTACTTCGAGACTCAAAGATGAACACCAGTGATGCTATAGTCATCACCAGAATTATCTTCCAACGACGAAAGTGAGTTCAGTATATTCAATACAGACTAGTAAATAGAGCAACCAAAGATTTTCATTTCATAGAAATATACTGGACATTCATTTCATACAATTTTTAACAACATTTACTCCTAAAGTCGTGCCTACGTAAGGATCAAATAAAAATAGAAAATAACATAGTAAAGAGTTAGGTCAGCATATGAAGATGCCTCATGGGCTCCTTCAAATAGTGGAAACAACATCTTTATTAGCTACTATCATCGATCTTTGTACATGACCTTTATTTTAAGCCCGCCTATCCCATAAACTTAGCCTACTCAAATGAGTGTCCGTGAGTTTATAAGGAAAAAAATAATAAAAATACGGGTCTGACATAAAGTCTGGTGTGAATAATACTTATCCGAAAAAAACCAATAGTGAGATCAGGCCATACTGCACCGAATGGATTTCCCCCTCACTAAACAAAACATTATAAGTGAAATAAACATAGTTCTGACGCATGTAGTTCTTATTTACTACTACGCCTTTACATATTCCTAAGCGGTTACCATTTACCACTGCACCCTCGGAGTAGTCCCCACTTAACTCCAATTTTAGATTATTCTTTAATCTATTGTTGACATCTGCTACAACGCCCTCGGCGCAGTCCCCATGTAACTTCCCTTTTTGGTCATCTATTAACTGATACTGCCTAGAATCAGCACCCTCTACAGTATCCCGTTTTAATTCATTAAAATTTAAACTGCCTGGAATAACCCCACTATGGTCTCCATGTACTTATTTCATTTTATACTGCTTGGAATACCCCATCGCATTCTCTATGTATTTACTTAATTTTAAGCTGCTTGGAACACCCCACCGCATTACAAAGAAACCTACATGCAGTCCCTAAACATTTGTTTAATTTAGAACTGCTTGGAATACCCCACCGCAGTCCCTGAAAGTTGAAAGCCTCTCCTCATCTTCTCTAGGTGTGCAATCGAGTGAGCGTTCCCACTCGGCATCAATAGCCCTTCTAATTCTATCCCTTAGCATAGGAGTTCTTTCTCCTTTACTAGCCTTGGTCTCTCCCTGAGTCCTAGCTAATTGTCTTTTATTAGGTTTCATTCACACCCTCCCTTGGTGCAGTAAACCCCTGTCCCAACCTATGTGTGCAATTCACTCTTACTTATTAAGTGAAACTTCAAAATTGCGGCATAGTATCTCTTTTTCATATTGCGGTGTAGTTCAAATAGTTTAGAAGATCTTACCGAAACCATATATTTAGGTACGGTAGAAATGGGTTTAGTATTATCCACTTAGATCTTCGGGATATCTTGCTTTAGTCTTCGTAATCCCCTTTATTTGCTTGCGTCTCTTTATCTCCTCTTCATTTGCTCTCCTTAAGCTACGACCATTAATGTTTCTGTCTAGCTATTTTTTTAGTAGAATGAAATAAATGAATGGAAAAGAGTCATGCTTATTGTCCTACAATAATTTGAGCTCGGGCCCACATACTCTTTTTCATTAATTCATTACCCCCTCCATTTCTTATTTAACTTATTTTGGCCCTTTAATTAATTAATTAAATTAATTCCAAAATTATGGGCTGTTACAGTCTTCTCCCTTAAAGGAATTTTGCCCCCGAAATTCAATTAGGGCACGGTAGAGATTTGCCAACTATCCCATGCTTACGCTAAGCATACCCATGAATTCCCAATTAATATATATATAACACACTAGTGTTATCTACTAATATGACAAGCAACCATAATATTCGTATATATACACACACACATACACACACAAAACAATACAATTCAATACATAGCTTACACGCTAATTTGAAACGAACAACTTGGATAGGTCCCTTTAACTTTATCCTCTGTTTCCTACACGCAATCTTCTCGATCTGCACTCCACTAGACACATACTACCATCACCACCTTGTTCCGAAGCTGCTTTTCATCCCGATCCACTATCTGAATCGGTTTTTGCACATAGGTCATATTCGGCTCTATAATCAGGCCTTCTACTACCCTCGAATTAACTACCGCGTCCAGATACCTAATACATTTCCGTAGATGTGATACATGAAACACAATATGAATCCTTATGAAAACACTAGGAAGTTCCACTATATATGCCACCTTCCCAATCCTCTATGATCGAAAATGGCCTTATGCACCTGAGTGATAAATTCCAAGCCTTTCCAAAATGCATTATGCCTCTCATCGAAGAAACCTTCGTGAACACATGATCACCGACTGCAAACTCTAGTTCAATCCTCCTCATGTTGGCATAATTCTTTTGCATAGACTACTACCTTCATTCTAGCTCGAATTAGTTCTACTTTCTCGGTAGCATCCTTAACAACATCTGGTCCTAACACCAACCTGTCCCTCGTCTCTAACTAACATACATGCAACTTACATGGCCTTCCATACAACACCTCAAATGGGGTCATCCTAATGCTGCTCTGGTTGATGTTGTTGTATGAAAACTCTACCAAATGCAAATAATCCTCCAAGATCAACCAAAGTCTAAAATGCAAGCTCTAAGCAAGTCTTCGAGGACCTTGCTGACTCTCTTTGTCTTCCCATCTGTATGTGGATGGTACGCAGTACTCATGTGCAACACCATACCCGACACCCTTTACAAGTTGCACTAGAACACACTGGCAAACAAAAAATCTCGGTCATTAATGATAGTGCTTGGCACATATATGATCTCACTACCACCTTCATATATATCTTCGCTAACTTCGACGTAGCTCTTGTGGCCTTCACTGGAATGACATGGGCATACTTAGTTAGTCTATCAACTATGACCTATATGCTTTTATTCCCTACCCTTGACCTTGGTAGCCTGTCTATGAAGTCCATAGATACTGAATCATATTTCCACACTAGAATCTCCAAAGGCTGCAAGAGCCCAATAGGCTTTTGATGTTCCGCCTTCACCTATTGGCATGTAAGACATCTTCTCACATACTTTCCCACATCTTTCTTCATCCCATCCCAGAAGAAAATTCTCTTCATATCTCGATACATCTTGGTACCTCCAGGGTGTATGGAAACTTTGAATGATAACATTCGTCCAATACTTCATTCTGTAGTCCTTCTGTGCTTAGAATATACAACCTTCCATTCTTCCGCAGTCTGCCTTCTCCATCAACAATGAAACCCTTCAACTTTACTACCTCGATTCCTAAGCCCAAGCTCTTTGCTATGTCGGTGCAGAACTTGTCTCCCCTTTATAGTTCAACAATCCTTTCTATCGGTGCAGGCCTTACTTCCAAGCATGATAACATCTCAGATGCACTACTCGACGTTGCATTAGATCAAAAATGCACATTGCACACATGTAATGTTTCCAAAATGGACCATTCTTCTACCATATCCAAAACACCACTATGTTGTTTTTGGCTTAAGGCATCAACTACTTTATTGCCCTTCCCTGATGTATACTCTATCCCAAAACCATAAGGTGCCAGAAACTCTAACTACCTCTCCTGCCAACTATTCAGCTCCTTCTGAGAGAGTAAATATCTAAGGGACTTGTAGTCAGCAAATAATTCAAACCTCTCCCATAAGAGATATTGTCTCCTAATATTCAATGCAAAGATAACCGCCGCTAACTCCAAATCATGCGTTGGATACTGAACTTCATGGGATCGCAACTGTCTAGATGCATATGCGATTACTTTGCCCTTCTGCATCAATACCACACTTAACTCTAACCCGATGCATTAATTTATATGGTCATACCATCATTCCCTTCAAGTATCACTAACACAGGCGCATTTGTACATCAATATTTCAATTCTTGGAATGCCTTCTCACAATCGTGCATCCAAACAAACTGCTCACTCGTCCTGGTCAGTTTCATCATTGGCGCAACTACACGATAGAAGTCCTTAATGACTCCATGGTAGTAGCCAACCAATCCTAAGAAACTTCGCACCTCAGTCAGAGTCTCAGGTCTCTTTCACTCATTTACTACATCAATCTTTGAAATATCTACTGCTAACTCTTCTTTCGAAATCACATGGCCTAGGAACTTCAGTTCCATTCTCCAAAAATGACATTGAGAAAAAATTTCCTTTAACTCATGTTATCTTAACGTATCTAGCACAAGCATTAGGTGAACTGCATGTTCCTCCTCATCCTTAAAGTACACTAAAATGTCATCTATGAACACCAATACATATCTATCCAGCTTATCTCGGAAGATTTTGTTCATCAAGTCTACAAAGAACGCAGATGCATTAGTTAGTCCAAATGACATTAGTAGCCACTCATATGAACCATACCTCATTTTGAATGTAGTCAAAGGAACGCTTTCCTCTGCAACTCTCAGTTGATGAAACCCCATAGCCAAATCCAACTGTGAAAATACCTTAGCTCCATTCAACTGATCAAAAAGGTCATTAATTCTCGGCTAATGATATTTATTCTTCACCGTCCTCTCATTTAGGTTTTGATAGTCAATGCACAGTCTTAACGAGCCATCGAACTTCTTCATAAATACTTTCGCTGCTCCCCAAGGTGAACTACTTAGCCTTATAAAACTCTTACCTTCTAATTCTTCCTACTGCTTCTTCAACTCCTCTATCTCCTTCAGAGAAATTCTACTATGAGGTCGACCAAATTCGGTCCCTGGTAGCAAGTTGTTACAAAACTCTACTACTCTCGGGGGTGGAAATCCCGAAACTGGTTCAAAAACATATCAGAACTCCCTTACAACATGTACTACTCCAAATCTTCTCCTTTCGAAGCTAAAGCAAATAAACATCTCTACGCCCTGATGTACATTCCTCCAAGACCATATACACTCTATCTCTGCGGCCTAGATGAATCAAAGTAATTATACTTTTGTCGCATTGCACTCTCGCACTACACTTCTCCAACCAGTCCATCCCTAAAATAACACCAGCCTATAAAGTCAAAAATGGAGAGATCACAAGAAAACTTACACCCGCCTAACTCAATATCTAGGTCAGCATATCTCAATCCGAGACGGGCGTACACTCCTATCGGATTTGCTACACATATGGAAGTTACCAAATAAGTAACTCTTGTTGACACCAAAAATGGGCATCAACACCTAATAGAATCTCGTAGAGATTAAATGATGAATGAACTTAAAACATAGCAGAGAAAGTAAATGAACACACAGATTTTTATAGTGGTTCAGCAATCTTGGCCTACGTCCACTTTTTATTTTTATTAATCTTGCACTTGATTATGATTACAAGAATGTTTAGATCAGCAGGGATCCATTAGTACAAGAATGAAGAATCGAAATGGCGGAGCCTAGGTAGCAGAAAGAAGGATCCCAAAATGAACAATCAAGTCTATATTTATAGGGGAAAATGGCAAAATATCTTCCTGAAATTTCGGCAGTGGAGTCTCTAGATCCAGAAGAAGTCACAGTATTGATCGCGGGTCCCACATCATTTGTAATGACGATCAACACCGATCGTTTTTTGAGCTCATTTTAGCATGCGATCGATATGGTGGGCTCCACTCTTCAATATATTGACGTTCCCAAATTTTAATGTGTAGTTGACTTGTAGATTTTGAGATATCGATCATTTTGTGCTGAGTTGAACTGTAATATCGATACGGTACGATCCATAATTGGTGAATATGGATCGTACCCGTTCCATTTTTAGTAAATGGTATATTCTCATATTTTTATCGTCCTATTGAGTCCGATTTCTGCTTTCGCTTTGCCACTACTTCATACTATCATCTATGCCTAATCTCTGGATTTCGTGATTGTTAATCTGACTTGTTGATCCCGATGAAGGTTGAGTTTGACTTGTCTAGTCAGTTCGAATATAGCCAGGCCAAAAGGCTGGATAACACTTGCGCCATAAAGTACGTCTTGTTTCAACATGAGGTGCTTTGAATCGATGCAAGTTAGTGCCATCGGAAAGGAATCCATCCAGTTTTCTAAACAGTAATTATCCCTTCGGTGAATTGCTTTTCTTGAAGGGTCGCGTCTCTTTCTGTTTGACATGACGATAGGTTGATTTCCAATAATATAAATTCTGGGTCAAGACTAGATGGTGATCATTTAATTCTTCGTTCCAATAAGTTAGTAGGCCTCGGTTGACTGTTTCAAAATTTCCTCTGATTAATCCAGGTGAGAATTCAATTCTTATCGATTTCAAGAAATCGAATCTTTTGGGATGTACATTTGCACGTATACGTATCCCTCCCTAACTCTCGATGACAATTGCATATTCACAAGTCGTTGTTGATTCCTTGCATATTTTTAGATGGATCGGCATGAACCCATCAATAATGGATCATACTTGATCCATTTTTGATGTGGATCGGGCCAAATTCGTTCGAGATTGGATCATGTCTGATCGTTCTCCCTTTTTTTTGAAAATGATCGTTCGCAAGCCATTTCTTTTGGATCGTACATGATTCAAGTATACGTTGGATGAACTAATTGCTCTACTATCTAAGGAGAAGGGTCGACATATCTCTACCATAGAATGATTGCATCCGATTGTCTCTCGGTTTGGCCAATTAATTGAATCGCGGGTTAAGAAAGATGGATCAGCGCAAGACCATCATAAAATGATCATACCCGATCGCTGATCGGTTGGATTCTCCATTGAACTACAAACTTTGATGGTTCGTATTGCTTCCTCATATATATATATATACTTAGACACTTAGATTTTCCCACTTTATTTCATTAGCATGAGTATACTAACCGAACCAAAAAGAAAATAAATTCCATCTTCTTCCTCCCCTTCATGAACTTCCCTTAGGACTCATTTTGTATTTAATCATGAGCAATACACCAGAGCAGGGGAAAAGAAATATCATTTCTATACATAACTCCTTCCTGAATGATATATCATGAACCTTTGCGGAGGATTTGTCATCTTTCATTCCTCCATCCGGGAAGAGTCCCTCATTGTAGATAATCTTTAATCGGAGTCATCCACAAATCCTTCTCAGGCTCCATCTCCAATACCCAGCCGATTTCCATCTGGTTTATGCTCGGAGCATCAAGTACTTTGATTGGAACCAAGCCCATATGTTGTGCATCCTTGGTGCTAGGAAACTTTGCCAATGGGTCGGTCTCTTTGTTATGATTCTGGGGAATGTGTGTGATGCCATAATACACAAATTTAGTTAATAGCTCTTGGACTCGGATAAGGTATGGAGCGAGTCATTGTCCTTTATCCTGGTAATCTCCCCTGACTTGGTATACCACCAATTGGGAATTGCAAAAGATTTCAAGAGATTTTATTCCCAGTTCTCTGGCAAGTTTGAGTCCAACAATTAGAGCTTCATACTCAGCTTCGTTGTTCATTGCAGGGAAGTCAAGCATAGAAAATTGATTGATCCTCTGGAGTTACTGCATAACTCTGGATCCAGAACAATGATCATTGGATGCTCCATCCGTATACTTTTTCCACCAAATGGTAGGAGCTCCACCGCTCTTTGGGAAATCATCCTGTGTAGTGAATTCTGGTATGAAGTCCGTCAGTGCCTGTTCCTGAATGGCTCTCTAGGGGAGATAAGTGATGTCGAATTGGCTCAGCTCGATGTACCACTTTAGTAACCTTCCAGACGTCTCAGGTTGCTGTAAGACCTGTCATAACGGCTGCTCGGTGTAAACATTGATGGGATGAGCCTGGAAATAGGGGTAGAGCTTCCGTGAAGCAATCAACAAGTAGTACACCAATTTATCTATCTTTGCATAGTTCCTTTTAGCTCCTGTCAATCACTTACTAACATTATAGACCGGTCTCTGAATTCGACTCTCCTCGCGAAGCAGTGTGACGCTTATAGCGTGTACTGACACGGCCAAGTAGATATACAAATCTTCGTGATCAACCGGCTTTGACAAGTTGGGAGGTCTCTCTTAGTGGTTCACCAAAGCTTGGAATGCATCTTCACACTCCTGTGTTAATTCAAAGTTCCTTTTCCCTCTTCTAATCAAGTCAAAGAAATGAATACATTTATCATTGTCTTTGAAAATAAACCGCTGAGGGCGGCAACCTTCCCATTTATGTTATGTACTTGTTCGATGGTCTTTGGCACTCGAATGTTGCGAATTGCTTGAATCTTCTCAGGATTAGCTTCAATTTCGTGGGCATTGACAATGAAACCCAAGAACTTTCCAGATGCAATGGCAAAGGAACATTTTAGAGGATTGATCTTCATTTTGTAGTATCGGAGGATATCGAACATTTCTGCCAAGTCTCTAATGTGGTCACTTAATCGTTGTGACCTCACGAGCTTATCATCCACATATATCTCCTTTGCTTTTCCAATCTGATCTTTAAACATTTGGTTGACTAGGCATTGATAGGTTGTTCCAGCATTCTTCAATCCAAATGGCATTACTACATAGTAATACAATCCAACGTTGATAATAAAACTGGTGTGCTCTTGGTTGGGTATGTACATCGAGATTTGATTATATCTGGAGTACGCATCTATGAAAGGTAGCAACTCATGTCCTACGATTGAGTCCACCAGTTGATCGATCCTTGGAAGGGGAAAGCTGTCTTTCGAGCATGCCTTATTTAGGTCCGAATAGTCAATGCATGTCCGCCATTTTCCATTAGCTTTTCTCACAAGAACTGGATTGGATACCCATTTTGGGTAGTGGACGTCGTGGATAAATCCATTGTTTTTGAGTTTATCCACCTCCTCTTTAAGTGTAGTAGATCTCTCCGGATCCATGCCGCATCACTTATGTTTCACCGGGACATGCCTCGGGTTAATATTCAATGCATGGCTTGCGAAAGTGAGTGAGGTCACATACATGTCAGAATCGGTCCAAGTGAACACATTAAGATTTGTTTGGAGAAAGCCAGCTAATTCCTTCGTCATCATTGCACTAAGCTGTGATCCCATCTTCAGTACCCATAACGGGTCGCCGTGGCTGACCGTAATGTCGATCATTAGCTCAGTGGGTGTAGCCTTAGATTCCTTGGGCTCCTCTTCTTCATCTCTCGGGTCTATATCTTTATAGAACCGACTATGGTGTTGTTGCTTGATATCGGCCTTATGTTGTGAGCGGAAAAATGTTTCGATCCCTTATATTAGTGGGGCTTAAGTAGTTTTTAGTTTGACATGAACATATTAGACCATGTGAACTCGAAATCGAACAATGGGACATGCCATATATGACTTGCATACTTGAACTAGCATATGGCCTTGAATCGAATGTTTACCACCTCAGACTTGAACAGATTAGCATATTTGTACCTGTATGGAACTGCACAACACCGCGCTAAACTGTACTTAGAATGTGGGACGTCTGAATTAGGTTTGCAAAGTCGCATATGCAATGGGGGCAGTGCCGAACCCTTACTTAGGCGAGTGTTGTAACTTCAACACCTTTGTGGTGTATGTAGGCATAGAGAATGGCAGTTAGATTTGATGTTAATCCAACGTTTGAGCATTTCTCTAATGCATAGTCAATGGCATGGAACCCGGTCAGGGCGATCTGTTGCTCGTCGTTCAGGTTGGAATGATATTCAGTTGCCCATGAGTCTAGGCATCGATCCGATGATTCTATCTCTAAGCATCCTTTCGGTCGTAGCCTCAAGTCATTGTAAACACTAAATATGAGTCACAGTACTGATGCATCACAGTTAATTTTTAGATGATCACACTTCTACCCCCGGTCTCGGGTTGATAAATGTACTGTATGGACGGTCGAGTGTCGTCCTAGTCATGTTTATACTCCCACCTAAGCTCCGAGGACTTAGAGTTGGTCGATGAATGTTCAGTTCGCATTCATCGTGATTCTCGCTCATGCCCCCCAAGTCAGGGGGTAAATGTCGATAAGTGTACGGGCTTGTCACATCTGTTTTGGCTTTGTACTCTTTTCCATCGATTCATGGGATCGAGTTAGTTGATTGAAGGATGAATCGTGCCTATTCTGGATTGTATTCTGGCTTTTCTTTCCCGGGGGAAGACTTTAATGCCCTGTTGGATTTCGGGCATGAGCTGAGTACTGAACGGTCAATCGCGTCTACTTTTGATGCAGATGTCACTATACTCTAGGCCAGGACCAAAGAATGGATAGATAAGTCACGTCTAATCTGTGACTGATGCTCCCTTTGTCAAACCAAGGGCAAGGATCAATGTGCGGACGGTCAAGTCGTGTCCATTTCGAACTGCTCTTCTAGTCGAATCATGGTCAGGGCTAGCGAGTGGACGGTCTTGTCGCATTCATTCGACGATGGATGGTCAGTCACATCTATTTTGATTTATATTCTCCTGTCGGACCAAGGGATAGAATTAGCTCAAGAACGGTTGAGTCATGCTCATCTAGTTTCTTACTCCTCCTGACGGATCAAAGGAAGGTGATGGAGAATGAATGGTCAAGTCACACTCATTCATGTTTTATTATCCTATCTATGCTCTGGTGACCGAAGCTTTTCGATGGACATTCGGATCGCATCCATTTGTGGTTGGTGTGGATCGATACCGACCTTTGATCCAGCAGCATGATACATAAAGTTTGCAACGATATTGCCTATCAATCCGATGGCACGATAAAGTCGGTTACCTGTAACTTTGGATGTCATTCCGATTGGTTTTGTACAAAGGTCTCCCTGCAATCGTTGCCTTAAGTCGTATAGAACACCAAGCTGGAGCCATAGTGAGCTGTCGTATTAAGCTTCCAGTAATTTGTACTCCTACCCCCAGTCTTGGGTTGGCGGAGTTAGTTCGTGGATGGTCGAATTCCATCCCCAATGAGTTTATACTTTTCCTGTTGGGTTTAGGTCAGAGATTATGGAATATGAGTGGTCGAGCTATGCACATCCATTTATTTATACTCATATCTGCACTTTGGGAATAAGAGTTTGTTGGCGGGTGGTCGAATCGCACCTAATTTTTGTTTATACTCCAGTCCATACTCTGGGGACTTAGAGTTATTCCGAAAAATGGTCGAACCACATTTTCCTTAGTCATTTCTTCTGCCCCCTAGTCAGGGGAGGAAGTTGAAGAGTCATCCATCGTATCACATTCACTCTTACTTGGAGTTCGTCATGTCGAATCATGGGAAAGGAGCTGATTAGCAGATGGTCAAGTCACATATGTTCTATGTTTTATACTCAGCTTGTTGATTTATAGGGGAGAGTTAATGGATGAACGGTTGAACCACCTCCATTTTCTATCTATACTCTTATCCACGCTTTGGGGACCAGAGTTTGTTGATGGGCGGTTAGTCACGCCCATTTTGTGTTTATACTCCAATCCACACTAGAGGACCAGAGTTATTTGCTGGAAGGTCGGACCGCGTCCACGTCTTGGTTTGGATTTTGGGCTTACCGATGTTCGAGCCAGGCTTAAATGGTTCATCATACTTCAGGCGCGAGCAAGGTCATGGATGGACATATCACATCCTCCTTGGATTGGACGGTCGAATCACGTCCAATTTTCGCTTGGGTTCTCAAACAGCCTCCTGCATCTGGGGTAGGATTTGACGCGTGGACGGTCGTACCGCGTCCGCTTTCATTTGGATCCTTCTTCTGCCGAGCCTTGGGAGTAAGATGAGTGTTTTGGCGAACTTCGAGCTTGAGCAGTGGAGTAGATGGTCAGATCACAACCACTTTGAGTCGTGTCTTCGCCTCCAAGTCAGGGGCAAGAGTTGGAGAGCGGACGGTCGAACTGCGTCCACTTATTTTTATGTTTATACTTCGGTCCATGTTGGAGGACTAGGGTTGATCAATGGACGTTCGAACCACATCCATCTTTTTTTGTTTATACTCCGATCCATGCTCCGGGGACCAGAGTTTTATGATGGGTTGTCAGTCACACCCGTTTGATGTTTATACTCCAGTCCACGCTCTAAGGGCTAGAGTTAGTCGATGGATGGTCGAATCGCATCCATCTTTTTTGTGTTTAAACTCTAGTCCACGCTCCAGGGACTAGAGTTTTATGATGGGTGGTCAGTCATACCCATATTTTTATTAATGCTCCACCTGTCAGGTCAAGGTAAGAGTTGTCAAATGAATAGCTGAGTCATGTCCATTCGTGGGAAGGAATTCCACGCCCAATGTCTAGGACAAAAGTTGGCGAGTGGATGGTTGATTCACGTCCACTTGGTGATTAAGCAATGGATGGTCGAAGCACATTCATAGTCCATGGTTAGGTTGGATGATCAGGTTACATCCACCTTATGTTGCAGTCGGGTTGTCATGTCGATGGCGGTGGTTGATGAGTAGACGGTCAATCATGCCTACTTTAAAGTCGAGCTCCCAGACTGCCTCCTGTGTCTAGGGCAGGAGTTAATGTGTAGATGGTCAAATCATGTCCACTTAGTAGGACCCTAGTCTTGCTGCGCTTTAGGAGAGGCATAAGTATTTTGGCGAACTTCAAGTATGAGCTGAGGAGAAGATGGTTGGGTTACATCCACTCCAAGTGTTTCTCCAGTCTTCAAGTCAAGCATGGAGGTTGATGAGTGGACGGTCAGTCATGTCTACTTTGTAGTGGATTCTGACCTTGTCGGGATTTTCCATTTCGAGTTCTTGCCCCCAAGTCAGGGGCATATGGTAGATGATGAGAGGTTGAATCACACTCGTCTTGATGATCCTCCAAATGTCCGATCATGGTCCGTGGAGGTTGGTTGGCGTCCAAATCTAAGTACATGGTCACCTACATCGTTTGGAAGTAGTTTTGTTCAAGTTGGTCGTAGTTCATAACATAATTGAAATTGAAATAATTCTTATTGATAAGTGAAGCAGCGTTGTATGCTTGCTATTCCACCTCGCCCCAGCCATTCTCGACTGGAAGTCGACCGTAGGTGGTCCAATTGATAATCAAGTTCTTTGTTGGTTGGATGTTCCCTGCTCGCCATTCTATGGGGTTTGCACATAGTGTTGAAACTTTCCTTTCTGGATCAGCTTTCCGATCACATCTCTTAGGTGTCTGCAATCGTCTGTGTTATGATCGTGGTATCTTGAAATATACAACATTTCCCAGATTTCTTTTGGGTTTCGGTGGACTCTCTCGAGGCTGGTTTCCAGTACTGCTCCGAGTCATGAGTCTCCAAGTAGATGTTATCGATTGAATCGTTCAAAGGAGTATATAAGTCAAATTTTGGGATTTTGGGTCGTCTCCTAGAATCTGAGTCCTCATCTAAGGGCTCAATGCTGCCTTCGATCTGAATTCCTTCAACCAACGGTCCAACATAGTTCTTTCTCCTAGTCTGCTTTGCCTCTTCTTTACTTAGGTTCTGGTTTACTTTGTAACAGAAATGATCCAAGGTTATGGGCGGCTCTCTAGCTTACCAGTCCCCAAAGTCTATCTTGGGGTCGATTCCCCTTATCAACGCCATCAGTATGATATTCTCGCTGGGATTGCTTACTTTGGTGACAACGACGTTGAATCATTATAGGAAGTCTTCAAGAGGCTCACCTGGCATCTAGAATAAGTTGGATAATAACATCACATCCTTGGTGTGAGTCGAATGCATCTTGAATTGCTCGACAAACTTCTAATCCGGTTGATCGGATGAGCAGATGGACCTAGGTGGTAACTGCATAAACCACATGATTGTTATTCTTTCAAGGAATATGGGATGACATATGCATTCAATATCATCCGTCGCTCTGGCGGGATCCATGTGCCACTTGTACTTCACGAGATGTTGTCGGGGGTCTATATTCATAGAATATGCTGGCATGGTCGGCACATTGAATCTCCTCAGATATTTTTCCCATAGAATGGCATCTGTGGATGGGTTCCGATTGAGGAGATGCTCCAATCATCGCCAATCTGGTTCAATTTCAAGTTATGACTACTTGTAATGCTTGTGAATGATGTATGCATGGTTGTCCAACATTTGAATGGTCGAGAATGTCGAGCGAATGGCGATCGGTTAGGATGGCGTCGTTGATTGGTGATGATCCCCAAACTTTCACCCAAATGGGGTGCGATCCATATAAGGCAATAAGGAAGGCCTCTTGAGGTTACACATCAAGTTTCAAGTCATTTGGAGTCTGTATGCCTGAGTTATGAGAAAAGCAAGATGGATCGGTATTGACAGATTGGTGATAATTTACTTGAAGTGCAACCCGAGAAAATTTGCTATTTGCTTGGAGTCATCCCCCAGTTCACTTGGAGTTGCTGAATTTGAAGTGCTGGGTTGGTGACGAATGGTGCTTGGAGAAAATCTTGGTTTAATCTGAGTGTGACCTTGGGCCAGAATTTCCTGGGTTTGCTTTGGGTCGAATGGGTGATTACCCGAGTTCGAATTCGGGTTGGAACAAATAAAGTCCGCTTCTAGTAATATCACCTAGGTTCTCCAACCCTTGGGAGTATCGTTTGAGTAGCAGTTCCTTGGCTGCAATTCAGCAGCTGCCGCTTGATCCTCTATGCCTTACTCAATTATAGGACATAAGGGAAGTGGATAGAATGCACCGTCTTTAAGTTGAGTTCTGAATCCAGAATGCAGGGGCACTGCACCGCGGCACATCTTTAAGTAGTTTTTTAATGATGGATCGCTATGAATACATTAAGAATGGATCGTACCCGATCCATTTTCATTTGAATACTTGGCAAAATATTGGACTAAGAATGGTTATGGATATGACCAATCAGTTGTAGATGTTGGAGTGACGATCGATTGGAAAAACGATCAGTTGGAAAAACGATCAGTTGGAAAAACGATCGGTTGGGAAAACGATCAGCTAAAGTGATGGAGTATGGAGTATGGATGGAAAAACGATCGGCTGGAACCAATTCCTTCCTTCTTTACCTTGCTGATCGAATGGCGAATCGGTTATGTAGGCATGGAGGGATCGACTATGATGGAGTATGGAGAGATCAATCAAGTTGGCTTTGAGAGGGATCGGTATGGAGCCACTAAGAATGGATCGTACCAGATCCATATTCACGTGGATACTAAACCAAATTTCAGGCTTAAATGGGTCGGTGGTAGATCAAACGATCGATAGTGTGGAGTATGGTTGAGGGATCAATCGGTTGTAGTTGAAATGATCGATCTTTGAAGATGTATGTGATTGATCGATCGATCGGTGGTAGTTAAAACGATCGGTTGTAGTTGTTGAAACAATCGATTGTTGAAGATGTTAGAGTAGCGATCAATCGTACGCTTCTATATGGATCGTCCCCGATCCATTGAAAGTGTCATATGGCACATGCAATCCATAGGGTGGGCCCCCTATGCCTCTGCCTTGTGTTTTCGAAGTCGCTTCATTGATCAAACTTTTATTCGTCGAGCTATGGAGTGATCGTCATTGATTTTACTGCCAATCTGAGTGGTCTATTAACCCGATCTAATCCGTTGTTTATAACTGATCTCCGTGTTCTCTACCGCTTCATTAGCAGGTCGTAAGGAGGTAGCTATGACTTTTGCCTTCCTAGGAGACAGTGTAGATAGCTTCCTTGTAGGCTTTTCCAAGTCTGAGTAGAATAGGAAACTTTGTGAAGATGAATCTGGATCTCATCCTCGTATTTGTGCAATCCAACAGTATAATAAGGACCCAATGATGCTGAGAATCGGTCTCTTAATGGAAGCACCAAAATGTTGATGCCAAAAATGGGCATCAACATCTAATAGAATACTGTAGAGATTAAATGATGAATGAAATTAAAACATAACAGAGAAAGTAAATGAACACATAGATTTTTATAGTGGTTCGGCAATCTTGACCTACATCCACTTTCTATTTTTATTAATCTTGCACTTGATTATGATTACAAGAAAGTGTGGATTAGCAGGGATCCATTAGTATAAGAATGAAGAATCAAAATGGCAGAGTCTGGGCAGTGGAAAGAAGGATCCCAAAAATGAACAATCAAGTATGTATTTATAGGGGAAGGCGGTGAAATGTCTTCTTGAAATTTCGACAGCGGAGTCTCCAGATCCAGAAGAAGTCACGGTATCGGTCGCGGCTCCCACATCATTTGTAATAACGATCGGCACTGATCGTTTTTGAGCTTTTTTTGGCATGCGATCGATATGGTTGGCCCACTCTTTAATATATTGATGTTCCCAAAGTTTCATGTGTAGTTGACTTGTAGATTTTGAGATATCGATCGTTTTATGCTGAGTTGAACTTTAATATCAATATGGTACAATCCATAATTGGTGAGTATTGATCATACCTGATACATTTTCAGTAAACAGTATATTCTCATATTTTTATCGTCATATTGAGTCTGCCTTCTACTTTTGCTTCACTATTGCTTTATATTATCATATGTGCCTGATCTCTGGGCTTCATGATTGTTAATCTGACTTGTCGGTCCCGGTGACAGTCGAGTCTTACTTGTCTAGTCAGTTTGGATATAGTCGGGCCAAAAGGCTGGATAACAACTCCTAACCTAAGTCTACCAACCAAATCTTTAACTATAACGAGTATGTAGCTCCAGTATCAAACAACACTCTAATTGAAATATAAGAAATCAAAGCCATACCTTCCAAGACGTTCTCCTTGCCTGTTTCCTCGGTAGATGGTCCTTCCCTTGGCCCCTCCAAAACATAAACCTATACTTTGAGCTCTTAACAGTCCTTCTTCAGATGCCCCATCTTATCACACTTGTAGCACTTCATTCTCCCAACATTCTTAGGCACAGGGCACTTCAAAACATAATGCCCTTTCTATCTGCAGTTGTAGCAGACCGCTTCTGCAATAGCAACCTCTCCACCTTTCCCTTTGGGCACTCCCTTCTTGTCTTTAGTACATGGGGAAAAATTATTCTTCGGCTCTGCTTTGGGTCTCGCCTCTACTATTCTCTACTCCTAGTACATCCCATCATACCTTCTCGCCATATCAACGACAAACTCAAAAGGAGATGCTAAAAAAGTCATCACCTTATCATCAATGCCCTGCTTCAAACCTTGATAAACTTCTCATTCTTCTTCATTGGAGTATTAATGATCTCTCTGCCATACTTAGCCAAAGAGTTAAACTTCTGGATGTACCCCTCCACTGTAAGGTTACCCTATTATAAATCAATGAACTCCCTTATTAGCACACTCTACTGAGACTCTGATATGAACTGAGCCTCAAATTTGTCTTTAAACTGCTCCTAGTTAATCTCCCCTTCTTGGATCTCATCTATCACTGCCTCCCACCAATCTAGTATGTCTTTTTGCAGCTGCCTTGATGCCAGCCTACTCTTCTGCACATCATTCAAACCTAAGTCTCCAAATATGCGCTCACAAATCCTTAGCCGGTTCAGTACTTCAACTGTAGGCTCCTTCCCTGTAAATGCCTTTCCCCCTAACTCTTATAGTCTTTGTTTATCTTTGGGAAGTCCTCACTCACTACTACATGCCTTGGCTGAACGGCCTCTGGTGCAGCTTCCCTTATCATCTGATCCATGAACTGTTTAAATAAGACATTCACGTACATGTCCGCCTCATTTGCTGGCTGTGCAACTTCATCCCCTACTGCTCTGGGAACTCCTCCCATATTTTCTTCATTAGTTTGAGTACTTTCAGCCTCCCTTCTTACACTTTCCCCTCCTATCGTAATTCCCGCACTTCTCAATTCCATCTTGCTTCTTCTATTAAGAAAATCTTCATTAGAAATGGAAAGAAAGGGAGCGAAACAACAATAGAAGGATATACATACCTTCCTATATATCTGTATAGCAACATACAAGTATGTTACACACACACACGCATAGCAGCACATCCCCTCCCTTGGGTGTTCATTTTATTCCAAATACTGTTCCTATTTTTCTAACTCTGTTTTACTTAAGTGTCCCTAACCTATGCTCTAATACAAAACTGTAACATCCCCCACTTCAAGGCTCAAAGATGAACACCGATGATGCTGCAGTCATCATTAGAATTATCTTCCAGTGACGGAAGTGAGTTCAGTATATTCAAATATAGATAAGTAAATAGAGCAACTAAATATTTTCATTTCATAGAAATATATAGGAAATTCATTACATACAAATTTTAACAACATTAACTCCCATAGTCGTGCCCATGCAGGGGTCAAGTAAAAATAGAAAATAAGACAGTAAAGAGTTAGGTCGGCATATGAAGATGCCGGTTAGGCTACTTCAAATAGCGGAAACAACATCTTTATTAACTAACAAAGCCTCCTGCTCCATCTTCAATCTTCGTACCATGGCTTTTATTTTAAAACAGCCTATCCCATAAACTCGGCCTACTCAAATAAGTATTTACGAGTTTATCGAGAAAACACTAATAAAAACACGAATCAGACATAAAGTCTGGTGTGAATAATACTTACCCAAAATAAACAATAGTGAGACCAAACTGTACTGCACGGAATAGGTTTCCCCCTTACTAACCAAAACATCATAAGTGTAATAAACATAATTTTGACGCAAGTAGTTCTTATTTACTATTACACCTTTATGCGTTCCTAAACAATTCCCGTTTACTACTGCACCCCCAGTGCAGTCCCCACTTTACTCCCATTTTAGATTATTCTTTAACCTACCGTTCCCATCTGCCACTGTGCCCTTGGTGCAGTCCCCACTTAACTCCCCTTTTTGGTTCGTCTTTTTACGGATACTGCTTGGAATCAACCCTTTATGCAACATCCCTTTTTAATTCGTTTAAATTTAAATTGCCAAAAATAACCCCACCGCAGTCTCCATGTACTTATTTCATTTTATATTGCTTGGAATACCCCCACCATAGTCCTTATGTATTTACTTAATTTTAACTGCTTGGAACACTCTACTGCAGTCCCTATGTATTTACTTAATTTAAACTAAAAACCTATTTCTAAAATCATGGTTAGAACATCATATAAATTATTCATAACATTTCGAAATCATTAAGGTAGATAAATACATCTAAACATCCCATGTTCATCTATTTTTCCCCAAAACATTCATTAAACAGTTTACATGTTGATAAAAATCCATATGAAACTCCATCGTATATAATAGTTTACAAGATCTCACCGAAACCATATATTTGGGTATGATAAAAACAGGTTTAGTATTACTCACATAGATTTTTGGGATATCTTGCTTTAGTCTTCTTAATCCCCCTTTTTATCTTGTATTTTCTTATCTCCTATTTATTTGCTATCCTTAAGCTACCGCCACTAATGTTTCTATCTAGCTTTTATTTTGTTTTAGTAGAATGAAATGAATGAATGGAAAAGAGTCATGCTTATTGTCCAGCAATAATTTGGGCTTGAGCCCACATACTCTTTTTCATTAATTCATTACCTCATTCCTTTCTTATTTAACTTATTTTTGCCCTTTAATTAATTAATTAAATTAATTCCAAAATTACGGTTGTTACTCAGTTCATTTGGGTATTTTAATTTATAAATATTTTATTAATTATATTAATTGCACAAATTTATCAATGTAGATTATTATAATATTTTATAGTAGATGTTCTTATAGTATTAGAAATGTCAAATGTTACCATTTCATTTTTCTAGTAAGGCTCTTACTAGTCTTTTATGTTTCTTCAAACCCTAAGACAAAACATAGAAGTCTTTCGACTTCACTAATGGGTGTTAGGATTTGTCTGTATTGGGATTCTGACCTTGAGTTTGCTCAACAAGTCATAGCCGTACAAACGATGGGTAACTGCTTATCAGTTGTATCATATACAACTCATGATACAACTCCTAACCCATGGTTCCTCGTCTTAATCTCATTTCGACCATGGTTTTCCTCAACAAATCGAAAAAAAATTATTCACTCGTACCTACCATTTCAAGATGACCTAAGTATAATATATGTATCTTGAGTTTGTTCAACAAATACAGATGGTTATCTTACCTCGTCTAGTCAACATATTAATAAAACTACACATAACATCTCTAGCTTGAGTTTGCGCAACAACCATATAGTATGCAAGTAATTTATTAATATATACATAGTGGAGGCAACACTTATATTAAAGATCCATGATCTTCAATATATTTAATTTAGTGATATTGGCTTATGAAATAATGTATTTCTTATGAAATACCCTCATGATTCAAACATCGAACACATCAGAAATCATGATATACGTACTTTTACATATGTATTTATTCATCAAGTCTATTTAGGGTTTCTTTAATGTTCCACCTTTAGTTTATACATTTATATTATATAAGTTTTATTATTATATAACTTTTATACTTTATTTAATTTATATTTTATCCATAACATTATATTAATTAAATCTTATTTAATTAATTAACACTTTAATTAATTATTATATTATTTAATTATAACATATTATATTGAACACACACACACACACTCAATTACCTATATAGTAATACACATATATCTTATATATATGTATTTTAATTTATTAATTAGATTTTGATTAATTTATTTAATTAAACAATTTTAATTAAATTTTATTAACTTCAAAAATTCTTTTATACATACATTTATGCTCATGTTTTCTTAAAAATTTCAAGACAACATAACATATATCATTATATATATTATATATGTATATATATTTAATTAATAAACTTATTTAATTAATTCATTTATTTTGTTAATCTTACTAATAAATAATATTTTCAAAATTAATTTAATAACATTTTCAAACATTTTGAAAATTATATTATAACTTTTATAATATGTGTTTTATTTTGAATTTACTATTTAAATTTAAAACTTTTATTCTAAATTTCAAAACTACTAGAAAATCTATATTATAACATTTATAATATTTATCTTATTTGAAATTTAACAATTAAATTTAAAACTTTTATTTTAATTTCAAAACAATATTGAAATTAGCCGAAGATCCAATTCAAATTGGGCCTTTTCTATTAGGGATAACCGTCGGGATTACATTATCCTTTCGGGCTAGGTTAGTAGCCAAGTAGGGTGGAGTACTTGTTATCCAAACCTAACCTTAAATGCTACTTTTTTTGATACCCTACTATATATGTAGGCTTTAATAAGTTAGCCCTAATACCGCTAATTTAGACTTTATAAGCTATTTAGCTCTGATGCCATTATTGGAATTAGGCCAGCACGTAGCGGGGTAATTGGATAAATTTCAATTTTTTTTACCTTTTTGGATTTTTATTGGACCTATGTAGTTTAAATTCGTATAGAAATTTTCTAAATTTTCTTTTAAATAAAATCAATATTTCATTTAATTTATGTATAAAGTTTTATTTATTATACTTTAAATTATATATATCTATGTGTGTGTGTGTCATACACATATATGAGAATACATATATAGATATTGGAGTTTACACCATAACAGACACGTTAGCCCTTCTTGTATACAAATATGTTATCCAAATGTATATATGTGTGTGTATATATATTAAAATATAAATAATATATGTATGTATATTATAATGTAATATTTATAATAACGAGTATGTATGCACGTCCAAATAGACGTGCATATGGACTGTTTTTTGTCAGTAACTTGAAAAAATTTCTTTTTATTTATATCATGTAGTTCTTTTTATGATCAAAGAACGAAACCACATTCACTAATTACAAAATTTACTGCACAATCAAAAAAGACATTAATTATGGTTGTTAGCGAATAAATGTGTATTGTAAAGCAATTGAGCTATAATAATCTACTAAACCAAACAACTTTTTTTTCTACTCATAGCACGCACCAAATGTGTGTACCGCAGTAATCGATGCAGGCACTCTTAAAACCAACCGGTATTACTCATGTTTTGTCAATCAATAAACATGGTTTCTTCTTTTAAAGATTGTAGGTTTCATTTGAATATAACTGTATGTTTTGAATATGAGGCATTAGTTAATGCATGCTGAATATGAGGTATTAGTTAATGCATGCTTATTAAATTTTGGATCAATAAGTAAGATCGGGGGCTCTTCTTCACATCCTTATATTCACCTGATGTAGTTTACACTCATAATATCAATAAGCTCTGTGAAATATGATGTTAAATTGCAATGCACTGTGTATTTCATACCGTCAATGCAAAGATGATTGAGCCTGCTTATATATTCTTATTTTACCAGACCAACATAATTTAAGGTGTTGCAAGCATTTCAAGAGCCAACAAAGCTTCCCATTCCAATGGATCATTTCCTATAGATTCGTCATCATTGGTGAAATTTTCTTCATGTCCCTAATCATAGTCTGGAATATGTAAAATGGCCGCTATTTGTATTAAATATAAGAAAATTTAGCACTATTGTTGGTAGTTAGTAGGTTAATGATGTGTCTGATTTGAGTAATAAAGGCATTGCCATTCTTGAAAATTCTATTCTCCTTTAAGAAAGAAAAAAGGACAATGAGGAAAAGAAACAATCTTTACTTAGAAGATGAATGAATATATTGCATTATCTAATCCAATATATAAGAGCCAATATGCAGTGACACGCATGGAGTCATTACAAACACAAAAACAGTAAAAGGGGAAAGAATTACTAAAATTGTATGGTTTTACACAATAGAATCAACAACAATTCCTAAGCAGTTAATTATATTGCTTTCTCTCATTATTACGGTGTAAATTATATTAAAATACAGTGATTACATATCCATTAAACTTCAAAGATTAACTCACCCATTTGGATATCATCATCAAAATCTTTGTCACTGCCTTCCTTGTCCTCGTCATTTTCATCAAACCTTTCCTATTAAGCTCATACTCAAAAAAAAAATTCGCCTCCCAATCTCCATCTTCTTCATCATTGCTAAATTTTCCTTCACCGTATTTTCTTTTCAACTTCCAAGAACAGGGCCCACCTACAACCTTCTCTTCTTTCCTCACTTCACCAAAAGCAACAGGCCTACTATTTGCAATCTTCATCATCCATTTGTCATAGCCAGTTGCATTGCTTTTCCATTTGCTCATGATTTCTTCAACTTCTTTTATAGTTAGTTCCCTGTATTGTCTTTTAATTTTTACCTACAGTTGAAAACAATTTTATAAAGAGAAATAAAAACACAATCATGATTTATGTTTATAGTTATGTCTATGTTTGCTCTATCAAGCTGGAAAACAGAAATGCCCCTATAAAGTGGAGAAACTCGCAAGCATCGTAGGAAACTTAAACTGGTAAAACCTATGCTGCTAGGTCGTGCTTTTTTATCCTGAGTTAGCTCTAAAGATGGATATAATTTGAATTTATAAGCTTTGAGAGCATGCGCATGCCTCCAATTACACTACTTGTGAAAAATTTATTCTTTCCTAATATAAGTAGAGGGTTTAGCAGAGAAGGTGCAAAATTCTGTCTTTACAAACAAATTTAATGAACATCAAAAATAAAATATACTTCTATATATACATTAAAAGCATGTATAATCAGTTCATTGAGTAACGTTATGATCATTTAATTAGTTTGAGTACTAACCTTGAATTTTAAGGAATAATTTGCTAACATTATCTAAAATTATAAGTATGCCATGTATACCTTACATAATACGGATTAATGATATAAGACAAAGTTTATTGTTAGTAATGTGGGGATATTCAACTGAGGTCACTTGAGCATGTATTTCTATCCTTTAATGTAGGTATTCAACTAAGATCACTTGAGCACATATTTCTATCCTTTAATGTAAGTTGATTAAATGTGCATCTCGCCTATTCAAATAACTTATATATGTATTATTTTGACTCATATATTAGTCCTTACAATAAATAACTAACTCTATCATGTTTAAATGTAAGTAATCAATATGAATTTGCAGGATGTGTACTGTATTGATTGGTTATAACTCATAAAATCATGTTTCATTTTTGCAACAATCTACTTGTTTTCAACAAATAAAATATATTGATTGGTCAAAAGTAATAAAACCAAGTGTAGGCGAACCATTTTCCACGACGCTTAGCATGAACACAGTAACAACAACTAACCGAGTAGAAAAAATATCAGGCATAATAAATTATATAAAGAAAAGTTCAACCTCACCATATTATAATGTTGGTTAGGTGTAGTTGTCACATTAGTGTACGGAAATTACTACATACATACATACATACATACATACATACATACATACATATATATATATATATATATTTATGTGTGTTTACGCATGTGTGTATGTATGTATGGATGGATGTATGTGTGTGTGTGTTTTGTCTGGGAGTTTGTATGACTGGAAACAATAAGAAGAAACTTGGTATGTAAAATCGAGTAACAAATGTAACCTAATATCATGCATTGGATTTATGGGTAAAAAGGAGAATGACAACATTTTTTATTCTCCAACTTAGTAAGCTTGAATTTTATGAACTAAGTGTAGAAGATTTACGGTTGCTTTATTACTTGCTATACATCCCCTTTATTTTGGGAAAATAGCAAATAAACAGAAACTGTTACAAATACAACAGGTGTATTAGTAACAGTTAATTTTAGCTTAATATTAGTAAACATCAAAACGGACTGAAATTAATATATCACACATGCTACGCACACGGCGGAGATCTACCAAATAATCAATTAACATTGCAACAGTCTTTTATTTTAACGACAACCTAACTCAGGATGGGCTCTTTTAATAATATGTTTGATTAAAAGTTGTCTTTAACTTTTACGTATATGTATATACGTATATATGCAGACGTATATAAATCAAATTTTTTTTTGAGAAACTGGAAACGTGCAACAATGTGTTGCGGCATTCAGTTTAAAAGAGCAGGTTTTTGATGTATTTAAATTTAAACAGGGGTAAATAAGGAACAAATCTATAAATCTATAAGCATTCGTTGCACTAAATAATTGGAAACACACAGGATGTAAAGTGACTGAATTCTTTATCAGTAAATTTTTCTACGTGATCCAAACCATTAATATATCAATCTTTATATGGTAGCCTAAGACGTTTTAGGGAAGTTCCTTATTTGTACAATGGTAGAGACAACCAATGTTTAATATACTAAGCTTTTTATTTGGAAAGCATAGCTATGGCGTTTCATCTTTAAAGCATAAAGTAGTGCTTGGTCGGTAGTTGAAATTTTATAGTAGTAAAACCTGCTAAGAAGTTGAAGTATTCCTAAGAAGAAGAAACTTTAAAATAGATGCATCAGCCTGGAAACAAAATCTAAGAGGACATTAAATGGCGAAGCTGTCAGTACAAAAATAAAGGCATGGTCTATACAGGAAACTCGCACATGAAGGCAAAACAGAAATTAATGACATATTCACGTAGCAACTATTTGGAGAGTACAGTTACAAAACTTGCTGTAAAGTGTAAATCCAATATAAATTATTCTGCCATATTTGAATAACATGTTCACATAGCAGCTAAAGCCAAAAGGCTTAACATATTGACAACTATGCTTCAAGCAAAAAAAAACGGTCACACATAGTTAATATTAACATAGCAGCTCTATATAGGCAAAATTAAATACTGCACATATTAACCATCAATATAGATGCTTGAAGCACAACATAACATATAATAAGAATAGCACCACGTGTTTTTTTTTTCTTATAAAAATATTGATTTCAACTTACCTGCATTCGGGGGGAAAACCCTTATTTGTTTAAAGAAAACCATACCACTAAGCTGCTGTCCCAATACCTGATGTGCTGCAGCTTTTCACCTGTCATGTCTAGTTGCTACTTTTCATTTTGTAACTACTTTTCTGAGCCCAAGCACCGATTTCTGTCCAAATAATCGATGTTACTATAGCATGTCATAACTCAACAACCCAAGCATTGGTTTTGTAGCAACTATTGTGAGCCCACTTGCTCCCCCTTTCAGCAAACATAGCCTGGAGTATATGTTTTAGCAAACACAATCTTCGTTTCTACTTTTCATTCATTTACTTTCTGTTATGAGCTAAGATGTATAATTTCTAATTACTTGTTCACAACTTCGTTTGATCGGCTATCTATTGATCTGAATGTATTATTATTGTTTTTTGTTGGGCCATTTTATTGTTTAGGGCCTTTATTAAACTATTTCTATGACTCTGTTTCATTATTGATAATAACTCCTGAGCGGTCTTCTTGCTTTAAGGATCACACATGTTTTAAAAAGGTATTTGGAGTAATCTCTCTCTCTCTCTCTCTCTCTCTCTCTCTCTCTCTCTCTCTCTATATATATATATATATATATATATATATATATATATATATATATATATATATATATATTATAGGCCAAACTTGGAAACAAGGGAATGAAATTTCTATTATTAACCCACTTATGTCAATAGTTGGTTCATTCAATGTTGATTCGGTGGAATCAATTTCGTTTACTAATCATATATTTACTTCACTCTAACCATAGTAGTTCATAAATGATCTGACTATCCATTCTATTCGCTTAACTCGTGGAAATCACTTCTTTGAATGTAAGTGACACATGATTTATTTATTTGAATCTATTTTGGGAAGTGCCATTTATGTCGTTGAGATGGATAAACATGAAAACCGAAAAATAAATCATGAAACTTCAATGTGCTAGGTACTTTTCTTTAATGGAACATCAACATGTTGGAGGGTGGTGTTATTAAAAATATTCAGTATGTTTGTTTGTCACAGATTCTGCTGAGATATTCTTTATTAGTAATGGAGATGTGCATAACCTAAACATAAGTTAAATTAGTAACCATGACAATTAGTGGAGAAATGAAACTATACTAAAAGTAAATGAAGTGTATACTGAAAATAAATGAAGGGTAATCGGTAACCGTAGCAATAATCAATAAAATTACGGTATTAAAAATATTCAATATCTTTGTAATAAATTTCATTTCGCCAATCGCAAATCAGGTGAAAAAATTATCTATTAGGTGGGTTCACTAATCGGATCAAATAGTGTAAAATAATGAGTAACGATGTCAAACCTTGTATGGGTTCATAACAATGTTCGTTTCCTGAGTCATAATTCAGATTGGAGAAACCATGTTCAACATCCAAAAATCAGATCAGTAAGAACAAAGAACAGTGAGTGACACTGTCAAAAAGTGACAGTAATTGAACCACGTCAACAATTCAACCAAAATATATACATTGTATATAATTATACCTCAGAGAGAAAATAAAAGGTAAGAGAAATCACCTACTGCCTACGCTATCAAATCGCAGAGTAATGAGCTATCTCTTCCGGCTCATCCAGTCACCTGCCGTGGATGCTACGTTGCTAGTGATACTGCCATTGTTGATTTGGAAGTAAGAGAGATTGATTTTGAGGGAGGTTGGGTAGCTTGTATGACTTATAGGATGGTGATGAATGGAATTGGGAATTCTGAGGAAGTGGGAATTTTGAGGAATTGGATGCAAGACACCATTTCCAGTGCATCGAGCCTTGCCTGCCTAAATCAATCCTTTCGAGCTCGAGCACTTAGGCCGTGCCATAAGATCAGCTATTGTAGTTTAATGAAGTAACCATTGTCGATAATCGGTAATCGACATTCAAAGTTGGAGAAGACAGTGGATCCGGAAGGGAAGGAAACTCGATGAGCCGAATGATGGTGGCGATAAATCGAATTGAGGATTTGAAGAATTGGGAATTTGACGAATTGGAGAAGAAACCAAATCGAGAGCAGCAATAGGAGGTACACGTTTACCTGTGATAGTGAGAGGGCATTTTAGGCAATTCATAAAGACATGTTGAAATAGTGGACTGAATTTACATTATTAGTAGTAAAGATAATACACTTATATATATATTTATGTGTATGCATATATGCAAAATATAATTAGATTGTAAAATATTTTGAATATTAATATACAAAATAGATTTGAATAAATGTATAAAATAATGTGTATGTGTGTATATATATATATATCGAGAATATTAAGATTTTTTAAGGTATATTTAAAACTATGTATATACATAATATATGTTTTATGTATAAATAAATTCTTATAAACATATTAACGTATACATATTAATAAATAAAAATTATATAAATATCATAATTGCTTTAAGCCAGATTTTAATTTTTTCTTGTTTCGAATTTTTAATATTTAAATAGTTATCTATTTTTATTTATTTTCATATAGAAAATCCTTAGATAATATTTTCTAATTTTGAAAACTAAATTTTGAATGTACATTTATAAAACATTTATACTTGTAATTTATATCATTTATATATATATATATATATATATATATATATATATATATATTGATTGCATAAAGTAGTATTAAATAAAATAACAATATATATAGATAAAATATACCAACTAAATATTAAAAAAAATTCAATACAAGAGCATATATGATTTGATAAAAAAATTATAAGGTATAAAACATATTTTATATATATTGTTTTCAAGTGTACTAATATTTAACTAATAGAAAATTAATTATAAATTTGTATTTAATTTCGATTTTTTTTAAACTGGGCTGTGAGCAATATGATAACATACATATATAATTATATATATATAATTATCCAATCATCCATATATGACAACATATCGATATGCAAATTCGTTATAATTGCTCACTAACATATATATGATATCTTTAATAAATTTTGCATTAATAAGTCGGATATATACCTTTCACCAAAGCCTAGTGCATACATGTTGAAATGAAGGAAACTCATTGAATCCAATTCCAAGTCCAGAAGGTGCTAGCTCCCCAATAGCTTTACCACTGACAATCGAATCGACTTTAAATTTGATGTTTTGATGTTTGAATTTTTTGAGCTTTGGATGGTGAATGGCCGGCCTAACAGTGCAACAAGAATAGAGTGCAAAAGTTTCTAGATAACTGAATGTTAGTGGGAATAAATAAAGGAGGGATGAGAGAGTGAAATAAGGATCAAGATCCTTATTTCCTCTTACTAGTTCTCTCCTTTTGAATTAAAATTCCTCCCTCTAAACAATCATATGGCAGGCTTCAATTTGCTACCCTATAGCTACTTGAACCAAGCCCTAATAAGACCTCAAAACTATTTCAAGGCCGAACAATATTTGTTGCGTTTAAATTCAATTTAAACACATATCGATATCATATATCGATTAGTGTTTATATAACTATTATATGCACACTATTTAATATTTTTCAATATATATCAAATAAAAATTTATAATTAATATTCCATAAATATTAATTAATTTATAATAGTTAGAAATTAATTAAATCAGATGGTAACTAGAGTATTCAATGTTTCGGTTGTGTGACGCTTATGTGTAAATTTGGTCAGTGATTAATATCAAACAATTCGATATCAACGTTCATACTTCACTTAGCAGGTGATGTGAAATTAAGGCCAAATTCATCACTTACTTGGTATTAGTAAAATCCAGTTTTACTTTGTTAAGCTTTACCTTGAAGTGACAATTGTTTACACCAGTTCTCTTTGTCAAAACTAGATCACTTTGGACTTGTGGAATTTGGTAATGGTCAAAATTCCAATATTGTCCATATTCAACTCTATAGTCCAAATACAAAGTCTTTGGTTCAATAATAGCAATTATTATTAACCGAATTGTTCTGGCCAGAGACTTTGACTTTGAGTTGACTTCAGATGACCATGATACTAACCTTGTATAACCAAGGAGATGAATTCTCTCTTGAATAGTGTCTCACTTCCAATTCTTCCACTCGACACAATTATAGTTGCTCGATGGACACCGTGCCACGATTTAACGATAATTAAAGCAGAGTTTCCACATTGAAACTCGACATTATTCTCAAGTCTAGGGAATTGTGAAATATTGTCACATATGTATTTTCTGTTTGACCTTAGTTATATTAACCAACAAAAAAACTATAGAATGAATCATTCCATAGTTATATAATAACTATCAGGACATAAGCCCTTGGTGCCCCCAATAGTCATAAGTAATATACTGTCCAACGTTTGGAGAGCGTTACATACCCTAGTCTCAAAGGATGTATCGGTATCCAATCTTGACTACGAATATTTAAAACGACATGCTCAATTTCATTATGATAAATTACTCATGGTTATAATACTTTGTAACTACTATCATAAAACAAACCATTTATGCATTTTCAATTAAATATACTTCAATTAATTGCTTAATTATTTATATCATAATATAACAAGTGTATAATAGAAAGAAAATACCTATTATTTTGAACAAGATTAGTAATTGATTTAGATATATGTAACGAATTACATATTGCCCCTAGTGCATACCTCTAATTCTATTAGCATGACCACATATTTACTTCTAGCTTTGTAACAACTTGTAGATTTAAATGTACTTATTTTAATTAATAAATTGTAAATCACTTGAGTAATGAATTAAAAGTGTATTTTGAACAACATAATAATTTTGGTGCTGTATTTATAACCATTGCATAGATCTTTTCAAAGTGATCGATTTAGAGTATAAGTTTGATGAATTTTGAGTTACGGTTCATGAGATAATGATTTTACAAGTTTAAAGTGAAATGCATAACCACTTTCGGGTTGAGTGGTTGTAAATAACCAAACTGCTTAACTATCTATGTAAAGAACAATATAAAACCCTAATAGGCTACCTCCACTTTAGAAAAACTTCTCTAATCCTAAATTATCAATTTCCAAATGGAAGTTAATCTCATTAATCTGAAATGCGTCAAAATGATAAACTATGTCCGAACCAAGAAAATTATATATTCGATTGTTCATCTTGATAACATAAGTTGACCACAAGCATTTGTTTTTAGAGATGGTGCTTGAGTTGATCGGTGACGTTCAACACTACTAACCTACAAACACTAATGGATATTTAGTGGTTTTCAATTGGGGAGGAATTGGGTGGCAAGGTTGGTGAAAATCCACTTGTCTCAAGGCATGGATTTCAATCATGGTCTCAACTGCTTGAAATGAACTTGGAGTTGGATGGAATTTGCTGAAAACGACCCACCTAGGGTTTTCGATAGTGATAATATTGACTCCTAGAGGCGGCGATGAAGTGGTGCTTATGGTGTTAAGTCCAGCGAAGGATAGCAAATGATCGATAGTCAAAGTTTTGTTTATGTAGGATATTAGCAACGTCAATTTTAGCAAGTAAAAGGTAATTTTAAAATTCATCCCCATATTTTTGTTATTTATAATTTTAACCTTAAATTTCTAATGCGTATTACTTTTGCATGTGATGTCCGATTCATGTACGGTTTATTGCGTTGAGATCGTTACGAGATGGAAAACATTTTGACATAGATTGATTGAATTTGAATTTGAATTCTATGGAAAAAAAAGATCTTATTAGTATATTATTTCTTATCTAGGAGAAACCATTAATGAGTTTTTATTTCAAAATTTTTTGTAAAACGCCCTCTTTAAATTTTAAAACACACAGCCACCCCTCCTAAAAAACAAGCTTTTAAAAAAACACTATTTTTAAATTTCAAAATATTTGCAGAAATCTCTATAAATATTTGCGGAGAATTCTATAAATAAGTTTTTGGACAACAAGTATTTGCAATGAATGCTGCAAATAGTTTGAGAGTTCTCTACAAATATTTGTAGATTTTCAAAAAAATTGTTTTAATCATAGAAACTTGTGATTAAGGTTCAGCTTTAATTTAAAAAAACAATTTTGTTTACCAAAATTACAAATAAGAGTGTAATTTAAAACATATTTTTGAAAAAAAAATTCACATACAAAAGCTGAAAATAAGGGTAGATCAAAATTTCCACTTTTATTTCTCGATATAAGTAAAGCGCAAAGGTGTTAGGAATTTCCCCTAGATTCTATCTTTCTATCAGTCCAATCCATCCATTTTTACCCCTTTCAAAATGATTGTATGAATCTATATATAGCTATAAGAAGTTGACATGGATTGATAACATGGTAAAAAGCAATTGGTAATGAATGCTTGGATATTGACTACCCCGTTGAATCAAAACAATTTTGATTTGTTGGATGTTGATAGATTACCTTACATGCTTCAAAGAGCATCTCCAACCCCACTAAAATTTTAATGTGGAGTATATTACATGTCATCAATCTTGTATTACATTTACAAGTTAATCTCCAATAGGGATGTTAATTCAATTGTTACAATGACTTGACATAAAATCAACTAGACATTATCAAATGCAATGTCTAGCTTTAGGCATTAGACTTCACAATGTAAAGTAAATATATATACATATTATTAGTTGTTTTAAGATAATATTTTTATTTATTTATAATTTGATTGGGATATGTAACGACCCGCCCTTTTTTGACCATCGAAAGTCAACACTAAACACTACCATTGTGTTCCAATGTCGCGCATCTAATCGATAAAAAGGCAGATTGTTAGGGTAAATAAAAAGAAGAGAACAGAGAAAAATAGTATCTCACAGCGAAATCGACAACATATAATATTACAAGGATAGTAGAAACTGTCACTACAAACATACAGAGTATATCAGAGTTAAAAACAAGGCTTATCAGCTGAACAGTTATAAAATCCTTACCTTACAGATGCCGATAGGTATACTATATAATACAGCGGAAAATTAAAATAATATGATAGGTGACTGTTTAGCTCCCCTTCAAGACCTCCATAACACCATGGACAACCTGGAAAAATCCTCGGACTGGCCCAAGCATTATAATAAAATAACATCCGGATCAGTCTGGAAATACCAACGTGAGATAACTCAAAATAATGGGGAACATATAATATTCTATGGGACCACGCCACTAATGCAGACGGGTTTTCACCTCACAATAATAAAATCTATACAGGCAAGGGTAGCAATAAATATCAGGAAACAAATCCATGTATAAATGAGCATAATTAATATTAAAATTAGACTTGAAAGAATGGTAATAAACCGAGTAAAATCCAAACTGGACAGAATGGATAGAACAAGGAAAACCGTTCAACTTGATAGAATGGACTAAATAAGGTAACCGTCTAACTTGATAGAATGGACAGAATAAGGTAACAGTCCAACTTTGATAGAATGGACTAAATCAATATTTAATTGCCGTGATAAGGAGTTGGCTCTACTCATGGCATTTTAAAGCTAAACCAGATTCAGGGTCTTCGAATCAATCAAGGAAAGGAATTTACCAACAAATGACAAGGAAGGTGCATCCCCCTTAAAAGAAGTATACCTCTAGCAATATACTTAAAAACACTAGGAACTCCAAGCCGGACCCAGCCGGACCTTATTGAGAATCCGAATATTTCACATCTAAAAACTCTCAACCGTTTTCACATGACGGTACACAAAATTCTAGATGAGATGTGAAAATATCCTAATGGAAGCAACCCCACATAACTTGCCCCTCCCTCAAACCATGTGCATTGGTTTTTTCATTTTGGGCAAAGGATAATCAACGCTCAATGGAGCAATAAATCATCTTAGAATGACGTAAATAAAGTGTCTGAAGTAACCAATAGCTGAGATACCAACTATCGAGGATATAAAACGATCGTATATGGAAATTTAGTCTTGTATACTTGTCACCAATCATTGAATTCAAACTTGTACTTTTTCTTGGTTAATAATAATACCGGACATGTCAAGGTAGTGTTACCTCAAAGTCATGTCCAACAATTATTCTTAACTTTTGAAATAGCGACAAGTTTACTTCTTCGATGTTTAGTGCTAATTATACAAATAAATTGTTTTCATACAAGTGATTCGCTTTACGGAAATAATTCATTTCCATAAACGAATCAAACGTTTTCTTTTAAAAATGAACTGAACTTGTGCTTGATTTCTATACTTCCATATTGGTAAAACACTTTTATAATTAGTTCCTGATTGTTAAAACGTTAAGAGAATAATTTTTCCAAGTGCGCGACCCCGAAGGTCTAAACCAACATCAGATCGAACACCTAGAAGATTATCCAACTTAACATCCCAATAATCGAGTTCCACTTACTTTCTATAACTTTAAAACAATATTAATTATCTCGAAAGATAATTAATTACATTTAAAATCTCTTTTAAATAAACAAATCTATTATCTTTAATAAACTAGATAATTATTTCCAAACACTAATATAACAATGGTAAATTAACTTTAAAATCTTTATTAAATCAGTTTATTAACTTTAAATCAGTTGATTAAAGCAATTTTATTATATTAGTTAATTTACTTAAATCACATTTATTAAATCGATTAATTAACTTTAAATTTCATTAATTACAAAGATTAATTAAATTCAAATAATCATTAGTCAAAAATGAATAAGTCATCTCAAACATCATTTATTAAAACGAGTGTATATGCACGTTCAAATGGACATGCATTTAATCATAATGTGCATGCATTTATAGTTATACCCATGGAAGTAAATTTGACGATACCATTGACAACATAAACTAAACCTGAAACAGTTTTCGAGAAGACCGAGACAACTGAAGAACGGTCATTGAACCAATTCTTTTATAATACTAAAGTTTTATCATTCATTTCTTTTGTTTTAGTTTATTTTATACCACTCGAAATGAAAATAATACATGTACTTTTACATTCGTATGCTTTTTTAGCTAATGTGATGTGAGCAATAATGTATCTAAATACATCATCATTTTATAACATAGCTTCATCTCTTCTATTGATAGCGAGAATTTAACGAATATGATTTCCATGTTGGCTTTTTGAAATTATGAATATACCCTACATCCATTGGCGGAATCGCACCATCGGTTTGCAACCTCCAACGCCATTCCTTTTCAATCACCCATCAATGGAGTTTCACTATCACTTTGTAACTGACACCACCATCAAAACTACTTGAAATAAAAACGTCGTGACCACAAAAACTTTAGACTTAGAGGTAAAAATTAAATATCTTTAGCTTGTATATGTCTATGTACCTGCAATTTATATTTGATAATAATTGTTTTGTAGCACTTAGTTTGAAAACATATCCTCGTCAATCCTAATAATATTCAAACGAACTCGACCAAAGCCATGTGTTTTTAGCGCTTGGTTTGCAAACAATCCTAACAATGATTGTTTTTTTAGTCCTTTCTCTTTTGAGAATACCCAATTCAAACAACCATGCATTCACTATAATATTACAGTTTGTAACCATTTTGCAATAGCATCCATTGAGCATTGTCCTATGGATACTTGTGTATGTTTGTATATATATATCAAGCGCCAACAATAAATATGAAATTAACATAGCTTTGTGCATAAAAACTGTTATCGAACATTTTGATATCGTTGTTCCTTTTTAAATGTGCAAGTGTCCCAATAATAATAATTGGTAAACTCGATTATGAGATTAGTTTGAGTCACGTTCTATAATGAACTTAGGACTTTGATTTATCAACTAATACTTAAAGTAATACTTAGGTCATGCAGGACACATGGTATTACCGTGAAAACTGGAGCATGCGGTTTTCTCGTATTCATAATAAACAATTATAAACCTTTATCTTTTTTATTCATTATGAACTATTTTGATTATGATGTTGCAAACAGTAAGCACATTATATATCAAACAAAATACATTTACACTACAGGGATCAGACTTCCTTAGTCTACAAAGAGTAAATATATACCAATCCAGATAAAAACAACCAATTGATTTTGAAAGCAAAGGAATAAAAAGAAAACTAAGAAAGACCAAAATAAAAACTGGTAGCAATAAAAGGTATAAATAACAGCTTAAATAATAGCAGTTTAACCGTCCAAATATCACCATTTGCTTCTTACATTCTTAATGTGTTTGTGTTGAGGAAACACTGCACTATAAGAAAAACTTCCAAGACCATAGCTTTCTCTCGGAATGAACCATCTATGTACAATTCTACTGTATTTTTCACTATAACATATATTCTATAAAAAAAAGATTGATGAAGAATCTAACATTGTTTACCATGTAAAAAACCTTCCAGAAACAAATAGAGGCCAAGGAAAAATCAAGCCCAGAAAACTTCAATCTGAACATATATTTAGGGATTACTTTTGGCAGCTTTGGATTTTAGTTCTTCGGCTTTTTCTTGACCATATGAGATACCTAAAAAATAAAGTGTAAGGCTTTAGAAAATTGAACTGCATTAGAAATGCCTTAATCTCATGAGCCAAGAAAGGGAAATCGATCCGCACTAAGTTTCATTGGTCTACTTAACTAATGCTGGCTCATACAGATTGATAGCTTTAACAGTTTATTTTACTAATATAGACTCAAATACACTTTCATAGTTACTTGAAACTTTAAAATATGAAATCAAGTAACCTTGGAAGCATACGTGGAATGGAGTGTAATATTTTTTGATACTACTTTTTTAATGATACATACAGTGTCCTGATGTAATTGAATATACGACATTTGAAGTATGTGAATACCTTTATGTCAAATCAACTATAAGTTAGGCTATAAGCCAATGGTAATTTTAATCTGACTATTTGTTTTGTAATAGCAGTACAATTATGTACTTCCCACTCATATGGAAGTGAAAGGTATTTTGTAGACAGTGTATGCTGTGACAAATTGTAAATGATAGTGTCTTGATCTTACTTTCAATAAATCACTTAGTTGACAACAATATTTAGTTTAAAAATATATATTATTTTGTGTATAAACAGATCTTAGGACATATGCTGGCAAAGAAAACCTCGGTATAGACTGAATCAATCTTCATGTACTGTATTTTTTATAAAAAGAGGTATTTACAAATTTTGTTATATGTTGATGTAATTTTATCTACTATGAATATGATTGTTAATCTCCTATTCACAGTGAAAATTAGAGCGAAACACATGTACGTGCTATAATTGATGATCCAAACATCTATGGTTTATATAAAGGGATAATGCTTATCAAATATCATATTGGATAATAGAAAATCTCACTTGTTGAGCTAGCAAGAATAGTTGAGAATCCAAGAAGGCACATATGGACTACAGATGAAAAGAAATATTTGGATTAATATTTAAAAAAACCATTGATAAGCTTTTCTGAAGTATATATATTATCTTAAGGTTGACTTACATTATAAAATCTCACACAGCCTCACAGAGATGCTAAAACAATACATTAGATTCCAGTTTTCTTTTCTTTTTTTAAATGTTAATAAAACTTAAATTATAAATCCAAAGACTATAAAAGAAAATTCTAGCTCAATCAATCAATAATAAGAAACTATCCAAAGCAATCTATAGATACATCATCATGTTTAATTGTAACAAATCAGCTTGTATCGGAGTAAAACAGAGGAATCCATTTTTTCCACCTATATCAAAGATATCTTAAAATAGAAAGGGAAAAAACAATTTCAAATACAAATATAAACCTTACACATTTAAAATAACTTGTTTAATAAAATCAAATAACTAATTATGAAGATCATCTTAATTCATTGTAGCATGCAAAATCAAATTTATAAACAAAACCTATACTTATCCAAATCTTAGACCATGTTAATCATTCATAAAACTAAAATATAAGTTCCCAAACTTTCCATCATCAATCTGAGCTTAGCCAATCCTTGGTCGATTAAGAATGATCCAGCAATTCCAATACTATACCTGCATTGGTTAACCTTACTCCTAACCTTATTCCTACTTATTTCTTCAAACGTATTTCTTCTTTAGTGTAAAATTATATGAACATTTCGTAAAGGATAGCAATGATACTACTGTAATAAACAGGAATCTAATTATTATTTTTAATATGGTACTGTAGTTTTTGTTGTTAACCAACCATAGCTGAATGCAAATGGAATAAAAATGTGCGAAGGGTATAATAGGTAGTTCAAAAAGACGCGATCGATTTCTTATTCAATGAATTATTATTATTAGTAGTAAAGATGGATCAAAGCCTGATGATGTTTATGATCGTTGTTCTGAATACATGCAGAACTTGAAAAAGAAATGGAAATTTGGCCATAATACCTTTTTCTCTATCAACATCACCATGCGATGTTGAAATTATAAAGTATCCTCCAGGATGCAATATCCTATTCATCTCAAGAAGAAGCCTTCCTCCTATACAATTTATACAACATTGAATTAGTTACTGAAATGGATGAATTATTACTTAGAGGATGCAATCCCCAACACAGTAAGATCGAACAATCACTTTCTCAGTAGCACCATGAATTGCCATTACACAAATGCACATGCTTTGCCTTTTGAAAGAAAAAAACTACCTCAACCCAGCTATGCACTTGTACTTGTCAAACAAAACAATAAATGAGTTACTTTCCCTTTGACAATAAATGAGAAACTACAACAATACCAAGAGCATAAAATAACATAGCAAGCTAAAGAAGAAACAGAACCCCTGAAAGGATATCCTGTGAATATTTACTTCTACCATAAAAATAATATAGAAAAGATTGAACTTTGAACCCAACACCCTTGCAGTATATACCTTTATGACAACAAACCGCTAACAAACGACCAACCACAAAAACTGGATCATATTAGACTCAAAAGGATCAGGTAAACACAAACTGAACCATCATAAACTACTCTTAATGCTTGTGTATAAATAGTCAAACATAAATTCTAAATATATAATTCAAAACTGAGTTTGTCTTCCAAAAAAAAGAGAGTGGCTAACCTAAAAAACTAAGACATAAAAGGGGAAACGAAGTGTGAGCTTTTTCCTACAAAAACTACTTTCAACATGGACATCATCTAAATCAGCAAGTTCCATCATATATAAACAGCACATATAACCCATTAATCCATAATAAGTGTATGACCTCTATGTTTAGTAACCATAAAGTAAAACATGCAGAATTTGGTAACTCCAAAGTCCAAACAAATCAATAAAAAAAGTACCAATGGAAAAAAGATTCAGCTATTTTGAATAAACAAATTATAAACAAATCAATAAACAGACCTAAATACCTTAAATAAATTATGATCATTTACCATAGCAAGTAAGACGACATTTGCAAGAAACTGCTATTTTGAAAATATTAAGCTGTTTACATGGGTTTTGACTCATTGCACCTATTAGGAACAAATATTATTGACAACATCAGTAATGAATCTAACTACAACACTAAAATTAAAACTCTTTACCTCGACAATAAGCATAGCCTGCTGAGTGGCCTCATTTTGCGACAGCCAAATGAATTTTGAATCATACACAACTAAGCCTTCCACCTCAGAATTGGATCCGGCCTCCCGTATAAAATCCGGATCAAAAGGAGGAGGGTATAAGGTGCGGGTATCTTCTATACAGGAGGTGCTAGCTTAGGCGAGGGTTTGTTTATGTATTTGGATATGCGCTCGTCAGAATTGCATGACTTCCAAAGTAAACTGCTAATTGAGTGTGGTAAGGGTTTCTTTCCCATATTGGATCCGATATTAGGGTTATTGGGTTTCGAGTAAGAGGAGATAAATGAATTGATAAAGCGAAGAGATCTGGAAGTGAAATAATTAGCGCAAAGGGTTTGATTTCAGTTACGTGCTTGTTCAAAGAACTTCTAACCGCCGTTCTGGCTGCTAACCGTGAAGTAGATATGTAAGGGGTAATTTGGGCATTTCGAAAAGACGCGGTTGAAACCAATTCATTGAGTTTACATTATTAATAGTAAAGATGATAAGTAATTTTAAATTCCATTAATTAAGACCATTAATTAAGTTCAAATAATCATAAATTAATTGGATTAATTAAATTCAAACTCCATTTGGAAAACGATTAATTAACACATCATTTGTTAAAATGATTTATTTAATTATAAAACATCATTAATTAAAATGATTTAACTAAATTCCAAAAATCATTAGTTAACACAATTAATTAAATTTATAAACAATCATTAATTAAAATGATTAACTAAATTCAAATATCATTACTTGAAATGATTAATTGCTTTTAAATATCATTAACTAAAATGATTATTAATTTCAATTATCATTAATTGAAATAATTAATTAAACTCAAATAGTCATTAGTTAAAACGATTAATTAAGTACAAAACATCATTAGCAAAAATGATTAATTAAATCTAATGATAAACCAATTTGAATCATCATTTATTAAATTGGTTAATTAATCTCAAAATCATTAGTTAAAATGATTAATTATTTTAAATTATCATTAATCAAAATGATTAATAAATTTTAACATTTTGTTTGGCGGAACACAAGCTCAAGTTCATACGATAGGGTTTTGGGGATGAAATTTTATAATGACGATATAGCGAATTGGATATAACGACGATTAACAAGTTAAATGGAATATCATGATTTATTTCACTTAAACATCAATATAATAGCATAAGGATGTAAATAAATACTTATTGGCGAGAAACCCTCTTAGGGTCTCTCTACAGATTTTCCCTGCAGAACAATGATTATGGATATATATATATATATATATATATATATATATATAATCGTATGGGGTTTATAACGATCAATTTAATATGTCATCCATTTTTCAAACGGAAATTCAATCAAACAAGCAATCAAATAATTTAACTAACATCCAAACAATCAATAAACGTTTATAATATCATTGATATGAGATAATAAAATTTAATGTGAGTTAAACTCACCTTGATTTTCGTTATCGCTGAAACGTCCCGATTTTGGACTAAATCCGAAAGGCCGTTCAATTTTAGCGTAGATTCCAACAAGATCTAAATCCAACTAAACAAACTCCATTGTCCATTGCGAAGATCTCGTCGACACGCGTCCAACACAAAAAACCGCGCTCAAATTCGATCTCGTATGTGAGAGAGAATGAATTTATAAGTTTCCGATTCAATTAAATAATTGAATCCACTTAATCACTTAATTAAAATATTAATTACCCTTAATCACACACTCATCTTCTTCCCCATTCTTAAACACTCCGTGCACAGGTGATACCAAACCCAAAAGAAGCGTGCACTAAAATCCACTAATACAGATCTAGGATTGACGGAATCGAATGCCGTCTTCGCCGATGGACTCCTCTTCGCGTGCTCCACCTCCTCGACACTTTCGCTTCGCCTCTACATTCCCCTACAAGATTCCGACCTGACATGCCCTTACAGCTCCAAAAATGATGCGTTTCATCCCAAGGCTCGCCAGTACTTCAAACTTGACGCCCAGGTGCCTCTCGATAAACGTAGTGCAACCACGGTCTTCGATTTGCCCCTCGTCTTCTCTATCCCTACAAATCTTAAGCCCTAGCTGCTGCCCCCAATTGCTCACAACTCCAAAACATGTTGGGAAAACTCCAAAAGGGTATAGGGTGGTAGTTCACGTCGATAGAAGCTCAACGGATCCAACGACGTAATTTTTCGTTAAGTAAATCACCAAAACTTGAATTTTGAATTACATGTTTTCAAAGAGGAGGCTCTGTTTATTGTTTACAGCGAATCATAAAAAGGGAGATGAGGGTATGGGTCTATATCCAGGGGGTATGGGCATGAAAAGTGAGGGTATGGGCTAGTGGTAAGGTAGCATGGTCCAATAACATGAATATATTTTATTTTAAATTTTAAAATATTCCACAAAACATACCCAAAAATCTCGAACTCCAAACGAGGTGTGTTGTCTGGTATATGAAATCACACAACCAATCAATTCAACTAAATAAAATCATATCAATCAAATTCCATGATGGAATAAACTAACACTGATAGTAAATCAAATTCCATAAGGGAAAACTTATCACTTAACATTGTTTCAAAATGTCAAATGACTAACAAACAAATTTTAACTTAGGTTCAAAACTTTCTTAATTGTCCAAAAATATAGATAATTATCCAAGTGTACCATGTTGCTCATTAGCCTTTGGTTATTGCTTAGAGATTATCCAAGCTTACTCGGACAAAATGGAAAGTTATACCCTATATTTTATTAGTTTCTTAATTATATTAAAATTTTTCCTAAAGCACTTATATTTTCACTTAGTATTTTATTCAATACTAAAACTATTTATGAATTATTTCATAAATTATCACCCAAGTTTTAAAATATTTTATAAAGTCATTTCTTTATAAAACTTCAAATAATAACTTATTCTACTTTATTTACTTATATAATATTCTTTTATACCCTGAGAATACATACAAATTTTATTTTATATTTTACTTTTTCGAAGATCTGGATGGAGATCAAATCAAATTATGGTTTCTTAAAACAGAGTCAACTTACTAACCTCTTTAACTTCGGGTGTTAAACGAATAATATTCATGGGTTGACCCAATTTGCAAATAGTTTACACTACTTAGATGTTTTTAAACAACTATATGGTTTTAATAAAAACAATGTTTATCAGAACCGTCTTATTTAATTTATCCCAATTTATACCAATGTTAAATTATCCTATATCTTCTCTAAGAGAAAAATCTTATTTATCAAAACAATCTTTTATTACAAATACTTTTTGTTTTGAAACCAATTCCCCTTTATGGAACTTAAAAATTAGATACCTGGTTTTAATTTCAAAACTTATCTTTGAAAGCATACTTCATATATTTTCATATATAAATACTTCAAACAATTTATTTATTAAAACTCACTTTGGGTTTGTCGAATTCGCACTTATGTCGATCGCACAATGATAAAGAGAGTAATTTACTAAGTACTCCACAACATTCGCTCAAGCAAACGTCCGATCGCCACTTAGAAGATTATTCAGATTATCACAAAACTAATCGAAACGATTTCCTCCTAATTATCCCAAAGAAAATGCATTCCATTTAAAATTACTTCCAAAAAAATATTACCGTTTCTTTCCACAAAAATCATTTTGAAATTATTTTTAAAAATTCCAGGATTTAGATTCAAAATCCCTTTTTAAACACATTTCACAAACTAACTTTATATAAAATTTCTTTATATAAAATCATTTCGTATTATAATAATCCTTCTTTATTGTAATAAAATTATCTCGAATATTTATTCCCTAAATATCTCATCCCACTATTTAGATTGACAACTTTTTATTAAGGTTTTGTAACATTCCCCCTTTTGACCGCCTCCAGTCGGTAATTAAACCAACTCGAAACGTTCAAAAAGACGAATTGTTATTTAGTTTATAAGGTTTAAACAGAATTAGCCACAGAAACACAGATAATAACAATCGATTAAAACAAATGAGAATTTATTTCATTACTATAAATCTTTTATATACATCAGAGTTTATACAATTTTTTATACTGATACAGCGGAATATCTTAAAATACAATTTTCTTCTGAAACTAAAAATGGTTCTTTACTCTCTCTCTAACTTCGCTGCTCAAAAATCTTCAAGCTGAAAAAAATACTCGGTCTGACCCGAGTATTATATTCAAAAGAAAATAATACACAGGTCAGTCTAATTCAAACCAGTTACTAGTGCATATAGGCAGAAACAATTTAAATAGACGACAGTCACAATAATTCTCGTCTATCCGACTCTTTTAACAAAGAAATCGGATAACGAAAATTTTAACACTAAACAGTGTTAAACAATAAATCAGCAGATTTAAATCATCAACAGAGATAAACAGTGTTATTGGCTGCCGTACACACGTGTGCATTCGTACACGTGTGCACTGCCCCGCCAACTCGTGTGCATAGATAACGGTGCAACATGCAACTGCTACAAATACACAGAGGCAACATCACATAACCAAACTGCAACAAGATCGATATGTCCAAACTGTATGCAATGGATGCAGACGTACAAGTGCAGCTCAACACAGTGAAACAAGTTCAAGTGGCAACATGAATATACATGTATGGTGATACAGCAACACATGGATGCAACTCGACAACAGAGTAACAAAAGATTAGCATCAATGCATACTGGAATGAATGCATCAAAGTGACAATACAGAACAGCATATATAGAAGTACATCAACTAATCAACAACAGCTACAACAACACAGTGAACTCAGGCATGAACCAGTGATGTGCCACGACAACAAATTGAATGCAGACAGGTCTAACAAACTGGACAATATACAAGATCATCAAAGTGTACACAGTGAAGTACAACAGTGAAGGCATGTACACAACAAATCAAGACTGAACCAACATGAATGCATCAAAATGACAATATCCATAGTAAACAACATGATGCAGCAAGATACATGTATAGTGAACAGTGCAGTCCTTAAACAATGCAAGTAACTCAAATGGGGATACCGCATGGAGCAACAGAACATGTATGCAGTGAACAGTGAACAACTAAAGAAAACTGGACCAAGTTCAACCTTACTAGCAATTGCAGACCAGTGAACAATAAAATGGAACTGGACATTGTAATCTCAGGAGCGAAAAGTGCTGGATAGTGCAAACACATGGATGATAATGCCACTACGACAGACAGTGCCGAAGCAAAAATGTATTGCTTCTTCAAAACAAAATACTGGACTACATGAAGCAGGGCAGCACTTAAAACTACATGTTTAGCCAAGCTGTCACTAAATGAATCTCTATTGCAATGCAGACTGAAATATGGGAGAATGCAAACCCAAGTCAACATGAATCACTTGAAAATCAAAGACCCCAAAACTGAATGGACTGCAAATTACAAAAATGAAGGGTATAGCAACCATGAACTCATGTATACAGTTCAAGTATACGAGGGCAAAACCCAAAAGCACCAAAAAATCAGTTTAGGGAATATGCAAACCAGATAAGGAATGCACCAGAACAGGAAAATCAATTCAAAATTCAACTTAGATGAAGCAAAATATATATATACATACAAGAATGCAAATATATATATGCATATATATATGCCAGAAATCAAGATGACAATCCAAGTGGTCAGAGACTAGGCAGAAGTGATACAGTGAGTGGTACAAGTGTAAATGCAAATGAGATACACTCAGGTCAAAGATCGCAGACTAGAGTTCAAGTAACTTCAGAAGTAAAATGAAGTATAAATATACACATGCACATGAGCTAGTAAATATGCAGCCGAGAGAACAACTGCAAGTAATGTGGAACAACAATTGCAAACAGGTTCGAGAAGACTGCGGCTTCAAAACATCGCATATACATATTTATGTTTCATTGGACCTTAATATGTAGTTCAACAGTGTATAACGAAGTCATGAAACAGCAGTCTTAGTGGTGAACCAGGAAATCAAGTGAACCAGTAAATGATACAATAGCAACATAAACAAGCAAATCATGGAACAACCATATCAATGTCAGGGCAGTGCCTAAGTTTCGAATCAAAATAAGGCCACAGGTGACTTCAAACAATTTCGTATTCAAAATTTCAGAGAATTTAGTTAATCCAGGGTACAAGTTTAAACAATTTCAAGTGACCGAAGTCAATCAGTTCAAGGCCAAGGAAATGGTAAAAATTGAACAGCCCAAAACCAACACAGTGCCACGACGAACAAATTAATGCCGAAATCACCCAAACCAAATCAATATCGTTACACCCACATCCAAAATCATCAATACAGTGGATAACAAAAATCGAACTACCTCAGTACGAAACGAGGAAAGAATTAGATGTGAGGGGCGAAAACCACTCACCTTTCGTCGACGAACCGGAGCAGATGAATGCGAGGGGGAAGACGAAGTCGAAGCCGTGGCCTCCCGAAGACGAGCGTTATCGAAGAATCGAACGAAACCCTAGTTGAAGACGAGCGAAGCCGAAGCCCTAATTCACAACGTCGCCATTTTTTTTTCTTTTTTTTTTCTTTCGTTTGTTCGATCTGAAGAGGGAAGGGGGGTGCGACGTGTTTTAACAGAAGAAAGGGGTAAGGGGATGGCAGAAGAAACGTGGGTGGAGTATGGGTTTAAACGTGAGAAGGGTATGGTATTATTTTATTATTATTATTTTTTTCTTTTTAAAACTGATTTGTTTTGTATTTATTTTCTTAAATGTGTTTTGTTTAAATCTTGTTGCTAAAATTTAAATTATGTGTATTTATTTTGTACAAATAAAAATTTAATAAGAGAATTCGAATCAATTTACAAATTCCAATAAAATTTAACAATAAATTTTAAATCGTTCATTGACGAAGATTTTATCGTTATAAAATTTCCAACAATAAACAGCAAATATTTGTCAACTTTAATCGTTTATCGATGATTATAATTCGGGCAAAAATCCAGGTTGTTACAGAAATTCAATTTGAATTCAATTAAAATTTTATACGCGTTTATACGTCGTATATTCACAAAACAATTCCGATAAATACAAAAATTGAAATCCAGTAATAATTCAATATTACGGACCCAATGAAACTGGTTTCGTCAAATTCCGAGACTGTGCCTCGGAAGACTATTTTTAAATTCGATTTCAAACGATACAATTTCAAAACTGAACAAATCGCTTTTAAATTCAATTCTGAAGCTTCTATTATCTTCAGTATTATCAATATGAATTTTCTAAGCCTTTAAATTATTTTTAACCGGCTTAAAATCGAAGATTCAAATTTTATTCAACTTTCAATAGATTAAATTCAAAAATTTAATCGCCAATTCATTCTGATAATTTGAAATTCAAGTCAAATCAATTTTCAAATATTTAAAATTAATTAAATATTCTTAATTTAAATTGTTCAAAATTCAGGGTCGTTACAAACTCCCCTACTTAAAAACTTTTCGTCCACGAAAAGGAAAAGTTGTTAAAATTTCATCGATATTTATGCTCTAGTCAATTTTCTAAGCTTAAAACTTATTACAAATAAATGAATATAGGATTCATTTCATTTGTTTAATCTCTCTAGTTTTGTTTATCTTCTCTTTTATTCATTGATTTTCTAAAATCAAAACACAAAAGTCTTTTACCAAATTTCTCAATTTATAACTCAGATTCAAACTTAAAATTCTTCACGTTAGAGATTTATATAATATATCTCTTCCAAAGCTGTGGACTTTCAAAACATTTCAAAGATCCTCTTTCTTAATTTATTTGGTAGGAATTTTGTAATTTTAATTTCAAACTATTGATTCGCTATTTACAGTTTGAAAATACTTGCTAACTCGAAATTTAACAAGTCCATCTTCGTTCTCACAGACATTAGACATACGCTGGCCAGGCGCAGGTCTAAAAATCTCCAAGTACTAAATATACTTGCTTCAATTCCCAGTGAAAATACTTTTAAAAATTCTTTTAAAAATGGATATGGAAAGCACGTTCCCCCATGGATTACAGTTCCACCCGGCGGTTACGCTACTATCCCAGTAGAGTCGCTTGTGGCTGTAGATTTCTCATCTCTTAAATTTCGCCATGGTTGTCGCCATAGATTGCAGTACACACGGCGGTTATGCTACTATCCCAGTAGAATCGCTCGTGTCTGTAGGCATCACGCCCCTCAAATTTCGCCTGGCATTAGATTGCAGTTTACCCGGCGGTTGCGCCACTATCCCAGTGGAATCGCTTGTAACTGTGGGCATCTCGCCCCTCAAATTACGTTAATCATCAATCAAATCTAATCTCATCGCGATGATCTATCGCGAAGGATTTCCGATTCAAATAGTCACTCTGACTAAAAGTAAATTCTACGTAGCTACGAATTTCAAATGGACACTCTTCACGAGTTCCAATACCTTCTCTAATAATAAATGGAAGGTACTTTTCCACATCCTCAGTTTAGAAAACATAATATCATATATGTAGTACTTTCATTTCACATTTCGTACATATAACATCTATGTAAACATACATAAGATTTCCATAACAATGTCTTTCTAAACTAACGGTTTCAAATTTACCGCATTCATATATATATAAGTTCTGAAAACCTACATATCCATATTCATAACAAAATAGAGGATTTCAAAATTTTCCTCTAAGTCGATTTAGAAATTTAAGGTTATCTCAAACCTAATTCATATTCATAATTCCATTTATTATCGACTTTCACACTTGATTTGAATTACACGTTACATCGTCAATTCTCAACACAGAATTGATGTCTATCGATATATAACCTCTGAGCTCGTACGTCTCAGAGAAGGGTGTTAAGCTAAGAGAATAAATTCTCCGCCACCAACAGATATATATTTAATAGAGATCAATTGCTATGTCATCAATTCACAATGTTAGACATACAATCCAAATCATCATCTGAAATTCAAAGCTCAACTTATATTGTCTTTGATGTCGAAGTTAAACTCAATTTTAACTTAACGATTCAATCTTTTTGAAAAATTCCAAATTGAACAAATTGTTCAAATTCTCATTTAACTTTTCAACTTCGACTTCAAAAATGAATTTCAAATCATTTATTCCTTACGGAATATATTCACAACATTTCATATTTGGAAAAACATTTCCATACTTATTTAAAAATAAGTAATTCACAAATCCATTTTATTTTCAACATTTGAAAATATTCGATATACTTAAATCAAAATTAAGTATATATTTCATCTTTAAGGAAATCATTCTCTTTCACATATTCATTTGAGTTAAAACGAATGTTACGTAAAACATCGTTACGACAACTCAAAATCACTAGTATAGGAATTCGAAATTTAGATAGATATATAAATCCCAATACTATACAAAACATTTCCTTTCGAAAATCATTTACTATAACAACAGTGTTATAGTCCACCATTTCCTTATATTCGAAAACGTCTATTTCAACAATGAATGTTGAAATCTATGGTTTCGATATTCAATGCCTTTGAAAACATCTTTTAAAACAATTAACTTCGTTTTAAAATATCACTTTCCCAAAACATGTCCATTTTATTCAATAATATATTCTCTATCCAAAATTGTGAATATACTTCATTTAACAAGCTATAAGAATTTACTTATCAAATTAAGTCGGTTTCGAATTTATAAACAACGTTTATGAATTCTATTCCTATTCATAAAGACTTCAATTTATAAAAATTGCTTTATTAACCATTCCTTTATAACTCAATTTTATATCAGAATTTTAATTTATAAGTAAATTACTTATAATTCTTTTTATTTCGCAACTTCGATTCATTTTATAACTTTACCTTATAAAACTTTTAATTCTGAAACTTTTCATCCACTTATGAAATCCATTAAATATTTCACTTTTAACACTTATACAATTCCAATATTTTATCAACACTTTCAAATCTTCAATATAGCCCGTTTATAATAATTCAAAATTTCCAATTTAAACTATTATATAAATTTATCAGTTTTCCATTTCCAAAATAATCTACTAGTTCTTTAGTAAATCATTCATCGACTTGGTTTTCCAATTTAATCGCATTTGATTCATTCACATTGGATTTTACTAACATTCATTCATATCCAATTAGTTCACATTCACTAACTAATATTCAAGTTAGTTTGCTTCAATTCAAATCAAATTTGATTCTATTTAAATTTACTTATCTTTCAATTTGAATTCAATTACTTAGCTTTCAATTTCCATTAATACAATTTCATTAACACTTAATGAATTTCTATACAATCAACTAGCAACCAATGCACATTCAACTTAACCAAATTTATTTACTTTGCTTACATTCAATTTGGTTCAACATACTTAATTTCAATTGGTTTATATTCCAATTCTGATTGAATTCTTATACTCACCATATTCACTAATTCGCTTTTACAGTTAAAGTTGAATTTCCTTTTTATAACTCAAATTCATATTCATTCTTCACTTTATTAATTCATTTCGATATCAAATTCAATTTGATTCAATATTACTTAAGCCCTGTTTCATTTCCAAAATCATTTTATTTAACTTTTGCTAAAGTCAAATTCATATCACTATTCAGAATTCAGATTTTTGTTTTACTTAACAAAACTGTTTAACCATTTAACAACTGGTTTTACTTAAATTTTCTCATTTTATAAGTTAAACAACTTATTAAATTTAAACTTTTCGATTCATATTATATAATCACTTATCTTTCATGTTTAAACTTCCATCTCAATAATTTATCAAATCCAGTTCAATTTATTTAACTTCCTTTAGTTAAATTTCAAATCCATATATTTATTAATGCCAACTCAATTCAATTTAACTTTTCTTAAGTTAAAAATCTTTATTTCATATTCAATATTCACTTTACTTATATAAGATCTATTCCAAATTCATTCATCTTATATTTTCTAAAACAATTTTATACTTCTTTGGATTTGAAAAACATTTCCTTTTTAAAAGTGTTTCTAGTAACTATTCATATTAAACATCATAAACTAAGCTTTGTGTAAACCAAAGCTCTGATACCACTCTGTAACATTCCCCCTTTTGACCGCCTCCAGCCGGTAATTAAACCAACTCGAAACGTTCAAAAAGACGAATTGTTATTTAGTTTATAAGGTTTAAACAGAATCAGCCACAGAAACACAGATAATAACAATCAATTAAAACAAATGAGAATTTATTTCATTACTATAAATCTTTTATATACATCAGAGTTTATACAATTTTTTATACTGATACAGCGGAATATCTTAAAATACAATTTTCTTCTGAAACTAAAAATGGTTCTTTACTCTCTCTCTAACTTCGCTGCTCGAAAATCTTCAAGCTGAAAAAATACTCGGTCTGACCCGAGTATTATATTCAAAAGAAAATAATACACAGGTCAGTCTAATTCAAACCAGTTACTAGTGCATATAGGCAGAAACAATTTAAATAGACGACAGTCACAATAATTCTCGTCTATCCGACTCTTTTAACAAAGAAATCGGATAACGAAAATTTTAACACTAAACAGTGTTAAACAATAAATCAGCAGATTTAAATCATCAACAGAGATAAACAGTGTTATTGGCTGCCGTACACACGTGTGCATTCGTACACGTGTGCACTGCCCCGCCAACTCGTGTGCATAGATAACGGTGCAACATGCAACTGCTACAAATACACAGAGGCAACATCACATAACCAAACTGCAACAAGATCAATATGTCCAAACTGTATGCAATGGATGCAGACGTACAAGTGCAGCTCAACACAGTGAAACAAGTTCAAGTGGCAACATGAATATACATGTATGGTGATACAGCAACACATGGATGCAACTCGACAACAGAGTAACAAAAGATTAGCATCAATGCATACTGGAATGAATGCATCAAAGTGACAATACAGAACAGCATATATAGAAGTACATCAACCAATCAACAACAGCTACAACAACACAGTGAACTCAGGCATGAACCAGTGATGTGCCACGACAACAAATTGAATGCAGACAGGTCTAACAAACTGGACAATATACAAGATCATCAAAGTGTACACAGTGAAGTACAACAGTGAAGGCATGTACACAACAAATCAAGACTGAACCAACATGAATGCATCAAAATGACAATATCCACAGTAAACAACATGATGCAGCAAGATACATGTATAGTGAACAGTGCAGTCCTTAAACAATGCAAGTAACTCAAATGGGGATACCGCATGGAGCAACAGAACATGTATGCAGTGAACAGTGAACAACTAAAGAAAACTGGACCAAGTTCAACCTTACTAGCAATTGCAGACCAGTGAACAATAAAATGGAACTGGACATTGTAATCTCAGGAGCGAAAAGTGCTGGACAGTGCAAACACATGGATGATAATGCCACTACGACAGACAGTGCCGAAGCAAAAATGTATTGCTTCTTCAAAACAAAATACTGGACTACATGAAGCAGGGCAGCACTTAAAACTACATGTTTAGCCAAGCTGTCACTAAATGAATCTCTATTGCAATGCAGACTGAAATATGGGAGAATGCAAACCCAAGTCAACATGAATCACTTGAAAATCAAAGACCCCAAAACTGAATGGACTGCAAATTACAAAAATGAAGGGTATAACAACCATGAACTCATGTATACAGTTCAAGTATACGAGGGCAAAACCCAAAAGCACCAAAAAATCAGTTTAGGGAATATGCAAACCAGATAAGGAATGCACCAGAACAGGAAAATCAATTCAAAATTCAACTTAGATGAAGCAAAATATATATATATATACATACAAGAATGCAAATATATATATATGCATATATATATGCCAGAAATCAAGATGACAATCCAAGTGGTCAGAGACTAGGCAGAAGTGATACAGTGGGTGGTACAAGTGTAAATGCAAATGAGATACACTCAGGTCAAAGATCGCAGACTAGAGTTCAAGTAACTTCAGAAGTAAAATGAAGCATAAATATACACATGCACATGAGCTAGTAAATATGCAGCCGAGAGAACAACTGCAAGTAATGTGGAACAACAATTGCAAACAGGTTCGAGAAGACTGCGGCTTCAAAACATCGCATATACATATTTATGTTTCATTGGACCTTAATATGTAGTTCAACAGTGTATAACGAAGTCATGAAACAGCAGTCTTAGTGGTGAACCAGGAAATCAAGTGAACCAGTAAATGATACAATAGCAACATAAACAAGCAAATCATGGAACAACCATATCAATGTCAGGGCAGTGCCTAAGTTTCGAATCAAAATAAGGCCACAGGTGACTTCAAACAATTTCGTATTCAAAATTTCAGAGAATTTAGTTAATCCAGGGTACAAGTTTAAACAATTTCAAGTGACCGAAGTCAATCAGTTCAAGGCCAAGGAAATGGTAAAAATTGAACAGCCCAAAACCAACACAGTGCCACGACGAACAAATTAATGCCGAAATCACCCAAACCAAATCAATATCGTTACACCCACATCCAAAATCATCAATACAGTGGATAACAAAAATCGAACTACCTCAGTACGAAACGAGGAAAGAATTAGATGTGAGGGGCGAAAACCACTCACCTTTCGTCGACGAACCGGAGCAGATGAATGCGAGGGGGAAGACGAAGTCGAAGCCGTGGCCTCCCGAAGACGAGCGTTATCGAAGAATCGAACGAAACCCTAGTTGAAGACGAGCGAAGCCGAAGCCCTAATTCACAACGTCGCCATTTTTTTTTCTTTTTTTTTCTTTCGTTTGTTCGATCTGAAGAGGGAAGGGGGGTGCGACGTGTTTTAACAGAAGAAAGGGGTAAGGGGATGGCAGAAGAAACGTGGGTGGAGTATGGGTTTAAACGTGAGAAGGGTATGGTATTATTTTATTATTATTTTTTTTTCTTTTTAAAACTGATTTGTTTTGTATTTATTTTCTTAAATGTGTTTTGTTTAAATCTTGTTGCTAAAATTTAAATTATGTGTATTTATTTTGTACAAATAAAAATTTAATAAGAGAATTCGAATCAATTTACAAATTCCAATAAAATTTAACAATAAATTTTAAATCGTTCATTGACGAAGATTTTATCGTTATAAAATTTCCAACAAACAGCAAATATTTGTCAACTTTAATCGTTTATCGATGATTATAATTCGGGCAAAAATCCAGGTTGTTACAGAAATTCAATTTGAATTCAATTAAAATTTTATACGCGTTTATACGTCGTATATTCACAAAACAATTCCGATAAATACAAAAATTGAAATCCAGTAATAATTCAATATTACGGACCCAATGAAACTGGTTTCGTCAAATTCCGAGACTGTGCCTCGGAAGACTATTTTTAAATTCGATTTCAAACGATACAATTTCAAAACTGAACAAATCGCTTTTAAATTCAATTCTGAAGCTTCTATTATCTTCAGTATTATCAATATGAATTTTCTAAGCCTTTAAATTATTTTTAACCGGCTTAAAATCGAAGATTCAAATTTTATTCAACTTTCAATAGATTAAATTCAAAAATTTAATCGCCAATTCATTCTGATAATTTGAAATTCAAGTCAAATCAATTTTCAAATATTTAAAATTAATTAAATATTCTTAATTTAAATTGTTCAAAATTCAGGGTCGTTACAAACTCCCCTCCTTAAAAACTTTTCGTCCACGAAAAGGAAAAGTTGTTAAAATTTCATCGATATTTATGCTCTAGTCAATTTTCTAAGCTTAAAACTTATTACAAATAAATGAATATAGGATTCATTTCATTTGTTTAATCTCTCTAGTTTTGTTTATCTTCTCTTTTATTCATTGATTTTCTAAAATCAAAACACAAAAGTCTTTTACCAAATTTCTCAATTTATAACTCAGATTCAAACTTAAAATTCTTCACGTTAGAGATTTATATAATATATCTCTTCCAAAGCTGTGGACTTTCAAAACATTTCAAAGATCCTCTTTCTTAATTTATTTGGTAGGAATTTTGTAATTTTAATTTCAAACTATTGATTCGCTATTTACAGTTTGAAAATACTTGCTAACTCGAAATTTAACAAGTCCATCTTCGTTCTCACAGACATTAGACATACGCTGGCCAGGCGCAGGTCTAAAAATCTCCAAGTACTAAATATACTTGCTTCAATTCCCAGTGAAAATACTTTTAAAAATTCTTTTAAAAATGGATATGGAAAGCACGTTCCCCCATGGATTACAGTTCCACCCGGCGGTTACGCTACTATCCCAGTAGAGTCGCTTGTGGCTGTAGATTTCTCATCTCTTAAATTTTGCCATGGTTGTCGCCATAGATTGCAGTACACACGGCGGTTATGCTACTATCCCAGTAGAATCGCTCGTGTCTGTAGGCATCACGCCCCTCAAATTTCGCCTGGCATTAGATTGCAGTTTACCCGGCGGTTGCGCCACTATCCCAGTGGAATCGCTTGTAACTGTGGGCATCTCGCCCCTCAAATTACGTTAATCATCAATCAAATCTAATCTCATCGCGATGATCTATCGCGAAGGATTTCCGATTCAAATAGTCACTCTGACTAAAAGTAAATTCTACGTAGCTACGAATTTCAAATGGACACTCTTCACGAGTTCCAATACCTTCTCTAATAATAAACGGAAGGTACTTTTCCACATCCTCAGTTTAGAAAACATAATATCATATATGTAGTACTTTCATTTCACATTTCGTACATATAACATCTATGTAAACATACATAAGATTTCCATAACAATGTCTTTCTAAACTAACGGTTTCAAATTTACCGCATTCATATATATATAAGTTCTGAAAACCTACATATCCATATTCATAACAAAATAGAGGATTTCAAAATTTTCCTCTAAGTCGATTTAGAAATTTAAGGTTATCTCAAACCTAATTCATATTCATAATTCCATTTATTATCGACTTTCACACTTGATTTGAATTACACGTTACATCGTCAATTCTCAACACAGAATTGATGTCTATCGATATATAACCTCTGAGCTCGTACGTCTCAGAGAAGGGTGTTAAGCTAAGAGAATAAATTCTCCGCCACCAACAGATATATATTTAATAGAGATCAATTGCTATGTCATCAATTCACAATGTTAGACATACAATCCAAATCATCATCTGAAATTCAAAGCTCAACTTATATTGTCTTTGATGTCGAAGTTAAACTCAATTTTAACTTAACGATTCAATCTTTTTGAAAAATTCCAAATTGAACAAATTGTTCAAATTCTCATTTAACTTTTCAACTTCGACTTCAAAAATGAATTTCAAATCATTTATTCCTTACGGAATATATTCACAACATTTCATATTTGGAAAAACATTTCCATACTTATTTAAAAATAAGTAATTCACAAATCCATTTTATTTTCAACATTTGAAAATATTCGATATACTTAAATCAAAATTAAGTATATATTTCATCTTTAAGGAAATCATTCTCTTTCACATATTCATTTGAGTTAAAACGAATGTTACGTAAAACATCGTTACGACAACTCAAAATCACTAGTATAGGAATTCGAAATTTAGATAGATATATAAATCCCAATACTATACAAAACATTTCCTTTCGAAAATCATTTACTATAACAACAGTGTTATAGTCCACCATTTCCTTATATTCGAAAACGTCTATTTCAACAATGAATGTTGAAATCTATGGTTTCGATATTCAATGCCTTTGAAAACATCTTTTAAAACAATTAACTTCGTTTTAAAATATCACTTTCCCAAAACATGTCCATTTTATTCAATAATATATTCTCTGTCCAAAATTGTGAATATACTTCATTTAACAAGCTATAAGAATTTACTTATCAAATTAAGTCGGTTTCGAATTTATAAACAACGTTTATGAATTCTATTCCTATTCATAAAGACTTCAATTTATAAAAATTGCTTTATTAACCATTCCTTTATAACTCAATTTTATATCAGAATTTTAATTTATAAGTAAATTACTTATAATTCTTTTTATTTCGCAACTTCGATTCATTTTATAACTTTACCTTATAAAACTTTTAATTCTGAAACTTTTCATCCACTTATGAAATCCATTAAATATTTCACTTTTTAACACTTATACAATTCCAATATTTTATCAACACTTTCAAATCTTCAATATAGCCCGTTTATAATAATTCAAAATTTCCAATTTAAACTATTATATAAATTTATCAGTTTTCCATTTCCAAAATAATCTACTAGTTCTTTAGTAAATCATTCATCGACTTGGTTTTCCAATTTAATCGCATTTGATTCATTCACATTGGATTTTACTAACATTCATTCATATCCAATTAGTTCACATTCACTAACTAATATTCAAGTTAGTTTGCTTCAATTCAAATCAAATTTGATTCTATTTAAATTTACTTATCTTTCAATTTGAATTCAATTACTTAGCTTTCAATTTCCATTAATACAATTTCATTAACACTTAATGAATTTCTATACAATCAACTAGCAACCAATGCACATTCAACTTAACCAAATTTATTTACTTTGCTTACATTCAATTTGGTTCAACATACTTAATTTCAATTGGTTTATATTCCAATTCTGATTGAATTCTTATACTCACCATATTCACTAATTCGCTTTTACAGTTAAAGTTGAATTTCCTTTTTATAACTCAAATTCATATTCATTCTTCACTTTATTAATTCATTTCGATATCAAATTCAATTTGATTCAATATTACTTAAGCCCTGTTTCATTTCCAAAATCATTTTATTTAACTTTTGCTAAAGTCAAATTCATATCACTATTCAGAATTCAGATTTTTGTTTTACTTAACAAAACTGTTTAACCATTTAACAACTGGTTTTACTTAAATTTTCTCATTTTATAAGTTAAACAACTTATTAAATTTAAACTTTTCGATTCATATTATATAATCACTTATCTTTCATGTTTAAACTTCCATCTCAATAATTTATCAAATCCAGTTCAATTTATTTAACTTCCTTTAGTTAAATTTCAAATCCATATATTTATTAATGCCAACTCAATTCAATTTAACTTTTCTTAAGTTAAAAATCTTTATTTCATATTCAATATTCACTTTACTTATATAAGATCTATTCCAAATTCATTCATCTTATATTTTCTAAAACAATTTTATACTTCTTTGGATTTGAAAAACATTTCCTTTTTAAAAGTGTTTCTAGTAACTATTCATATTAAACATCATAAACTAAGCTTTGTGTAAACCAAAGCTCTGATACCACTCTGTAACATTCCCCCTTTTGACCGCCTCCAGCCGGTAATTAAACCAACTCGAAACGTTCAAAAAGACGAATTGTTATTTAGTTTATAAGGTTTAAACAGAATCAGCCACAGAAACACAGATAATAACAATCAATTAAAACAAATGAGAATTTATTTCATTACTATAAATCTTTTATATACATCAGAGTTTATACAATTTTTTATACTGATACAGCGGAATATCTTAAAATACAATTTTCTTCTGAAACTAAAAATGGTTCTTTACTCTCTCTCTAACTTCGCTGCTCGAAAATCTTCAAGCTGAAAAAAATACTCGGTCTGACCCGAGTATTATATTCAAAAGAAAATAATACACAGGTCAGTCTAATTCAAACCAGTTACTAGTGCATATAGGCAGAAACAATTTAAATAGACGACAGTCACAATAATTCTCGTCTATCCGACTCTTTTAACAAAGAAATCGGATAACGAAAATTTTAACACTAAACAGTGTTAAACAATAAATCAGCAGATTTAAATCATCAACAGAGATAAACGGTGTTATTGGCTGCCGTACACACGTGTGCATTCGTACACGTGTGCACTGCCCCGCCAACTCGTGTGCATAGATAACGGTGCAACATGCAACTGCTACAAATACACAGAGGCAACATCACATAACCAAACTGCAACAAGATCAATATGTCCAAACTGTATGCAATGGATGCAGACGTACAAGTGCAGCTCAACACAGTGAAACAAGTTCAAGTGGCAACATGAATATACATGTATGGTGATACAGCAACACATGGATGCAACTCGACAACAGAGTAACAAAAGATTAGCATCAATGCATACTGGAATGAATGCATCAAAGTGACAATACAGAACAGCATATATAGAAGTACATCAACCAATCAACAACAGCTACAACAACACAGTGAACTCAGGCATGAACCAGTGATGTGCCACGACAACAAATTGAATGCAGACAGGTCTAACAAACTGGACAATATACAAGATCATCAAAGTGTACACAGTGAAGTACAACAGTGAAGGCATGTACACAACAAATCAAGACTGAACCAACATGAATGCATCAAAATGACAATATCCACAGTAAACAACATGATGCAGCAAGATACATGTATAGTGAACAGTGCAGTCCTTAAACAATGCAAGTAACTCAAATGGGGATACCGCATGGAGCAACAGAACATGTATGCAGTGAACAGTGAACAACTAAAGAAAACTGGACCAAGTTCAACCTTACTAGCAATTGCAGACCAGTGAACAATAAAATGGAACTGGACATTGTAATCTCAGGAGCGAAAAGTGCTGGACAGTGCAAACACATGGATGATAATGCCACTACGACACACAGTGCCGAAGCAAAAATGTATTGCTTCTTCAAAACAAAATACTGGACTACATGAAGCAGGGCAGCACTTAAAACTACATGTTTAGCCAAGTTGTCACTAAATGAATCTCTATTGCAATGCAGACTGAAATATGGGAGAATGCAAACCCAAGTCAACATGAATCACTTGAAAATCAAAGACCCCAAAACTGAATGGACTGCAAATTACAAAAATGAAGGGTATAGCAACCATGAACTCATGTATACAGTTCAAGTATACGAGGGCAAAACCCAAAAGCACCAAAAAATCAGTTTAGGGAATATGCAAACCAGATAAGGAATGCACCAGAACAGGAAAATCAATTCAAAATTTAACTTAGATGAAGCAAAATATATATATATATACATACAAGAATGCAAATATATATATATGCATATATATATGCCAGAAATCAAGATGACAATCCAAGTGGTCAGAGACTAGGCAGAAGTGATACAGTGGGTGGTACAAGTGTAAATGCAAATGAGATACACTCAGGTCAAAGATCGCAGACTAGAGTTCAAGTAACTTTAGAAGTAAAATGAAGCATAAATATACACATGCACATGAGCTAGTAAATATGCAGCCGAGAGAACAACTGCAAGTAATGTGGAACAACAATTGCAAACAGGTTCGAGAAGACTGCGGCTTCAAAACATCGCATATACATATTTATGTTTCATTGGACCTTAATATGTAGTTCAACAGTGTATAACGAAGTCATGAAACAGCAGTCTTAGTGGTGAACCAGGAAATCAAGTGAACCAGTAAATGATACAATAGCAACATAAACAAGCAAATCATGGAACAACCATATCAATGTCAGGGCAGTGCCTAAGTTTCGAATCAAAATAAGGCCACAGGTGACTTCAAACAATTTCGTATTCAAAATTTCAGAGAATTTAGTTAATCCAGGGTACAAGTTTAAACAATTTCAAGTGACCGAAGTCAATCAGTTCAAGGCCAAGGAAATGGTAAAAATTGAACAGCCCAAAACCAACACAGTGCCACGACGAACAAATTAATGCGGAAATCACCCAAACCAAATCAATATCGTTACACCCACATCCAAAATCATCAATACAGTGGATAACAAAAATCGAACTACCTCAGTACGAAACGAGGAAAGAATTAGATGTGAGGGGCGAAAACCACTCACCTTTCGTCGACGAACCGGAGCAGATGAATGCGAGGGGGAAGACGAAGTCGAAGCCGTGGCCTCCCGAAGACGAGCGTTATCGAAGAATCGAACGAAACCCTAGCTGAAGACGAGCGAAGCCGAAGCCCTAATTCACAACGTCGCCATTTTTTTCTTTTTTTTTTCTTTCGTTTGTTCGATCTGAAGAGGGAAGGGGGGTGCGACGTGTTTTAACAGAAGAAAGGGGTAAGGGGATGGCAGAAGAAACGTGGGTGGAGTATGGGTTTAAACGTGAGAAGGGTATGGTATTATTTTATTATTATTATTTTTTCTTTTTAAAACTGATTTGTTTTGTATTTATTTTCTTAAATGTGTTTTGTTTAAATCTTGTTGCTAAAATTTAAATTATGTGTATTTATTTTGTACAAATAAAAATTTAATAAGAGCATTCGAATCAATTTACAAATTCCAATAAAATTTAACAATAAATTTTAAATCGTTCATTGACGAAGATTTTATCGTTATAAAATTTCCAACAATAAACAGCAAATATTTGTCAACTTTAATCGTTTATCGATGATTATAATTCGGGCAAAAATCCAGGTTGTTACAGAAATTCAATTTGAATTCAATTAAAATTTTATACGCGTTTATACGTCGTATATTCACAAAACAATTCCGATAAATACAAAAATTGAAATCCAGTAATAATTCAATATTACGGACCCAATGAAACTGGTTTCGTCAAATTCCGAGACTGTGCCTCGGAAGACTATTTTTAAATTCGATTTCAAACGATACAATTTCAAAACTGAACAAATCGCTTTTAAATTCAATTCTGAAGCTTCTATTATCTTCAGTATTATCAATATGAATTTTCTAAGCCTTTAAATTATTTTTAACCGGCTTAAAATCGAAGATTCAAATTTTATTCAACTTTCAATAGATTAAATTCAAAAATTTAATCGCCAATTCATTCTGATAATTTGAAATTCAAGTCAAATCAAATTTCAAATATTTAAAATTAATTAAATATTCTTAATTTAAATTGTTCAAAATTCAGGGTCGTTACAGGTTTAATCCTTAACTCAGTATTATTAAATAGTGAATTGTTTAACTTAATCATATTCTTCGAACATTTTATAGTCAAATTGTGAAAATTAATTCACAAAGGGTTCATTTTAAATCAAAGCGATAAATGCTCCTGAATAAACCAAGCACAATTTAACAACTAACAAACAATAGTTAATGCTTCTTATTTAAATTAAGCATAACCGAACAAACAATAGCGAAAATAAATAAATATTGTCACATTTAAACCAACATACTTTATAACTATATAAAGTTTTGAAAATTATTCCTTTATATATATAAAATATAATCGTAGGCAAAATATTTAATTCGCTAAAATTTTCAAAAATCTCAATACCATGTCCGTTGGCCTTGGTCAAGTGTTTAGAAACCCCTATCGATACCGTGGCATCCCACATCTCGACCAGAATTCATAAAAACTCAATAGACCAATTAACATAATATGTTTTTATAACATTAACAAATACGGTCTCAAATATATAATACTCTCAAACTCATTCTAGGGTATCGCTTACCCTATCTTTAATGAGCTAAATCCTACCAAAGCCAAGGTTCTTGCTTAACCTTCAGCTCTGATACCATTTTGTAACGACTCGCCTTTATTTGACCATCGAAAGTCGACACCAAACACTACCACCGTGTTCCAATGTCGCGCATCCAATCAAATAAAAGGTGGATTGTTAGGATAAATAAAAAGAAAAGAACAAAGAACAGAGAAAAATAGAATCTCACAATGGAATCAACAACGTATAATATAACACGGATAGTAGAAACTGTCACTCCTAACATACAGAGTATATCAGAGTTAAATACAAACCTTATCAGCTGGACAGTTATAAAATCCTAACCTTACATATGCCGACAGGTATACTATATAATACAACAAAAAATTAATATACTACGATAGGTGACTCTTCAGCTCCCCTTCAAGACCTCTATAACAACATGGACAACCTGGGAAAATACTTGATCTGACATGAGCATTATAATAAAAATAACACTCGGATCAGTATGGAAATACCATCACGAGATAACTCAAATAATGGGGAACATATAATATGCTGTGAGACCACACCGCTAATGCGGAATGGGTTTTCACCTCACAAGAATAACATCTATATAGGCAAGAGCAGCAATAAATATCAGGAAACAAATCCAAGTATAAATGAGCATAATTAATATTAAAACTAGACTTGAAAGCATGGAAATAAACTAAGTAAAATCCAAACTGGAGAGAATGGATAGAACAAGGAAAACTTTCCAACTTGATAGAATGGACTAAATAGGGTAACCGTCCAACTTGATAGAATGTACTAAATAAGATAACAATCCAACTTTGATAGAATGACTAAATCAATATTTAAATGTCGTGATGAGGAGTTGGCTCTACTCGTGGCAATTTAAAGCTAAACCAAATTCAGGGTCTTCGAATCAATCAAGGAAAGGAAATTACCAACAAATGGCAAGGAGGGTGCATCCCCCTTAAAAGAAGTATACCTCTAGCAATATACTTAAAAACACTGGGAACTCCAAGCCAGACTCCGCAAAATCTTATCGAGAATCTGAATATTTCACATCTAAAAACTCTTAACCATTTTTCACGTGACGGTACACAAAAATCTAGATGAGATGTGAAAATATCCTAATGGGAGCAACCCCACATAACTTGGCCCCCCAAAAACCATGCGCTTTGGTTTTGGCATTTTGGGCAAAGGATAATCAACGCTCAATGGAGCAATAAATCGTCTTACAATGACTTTAATAAAGTAGTTGAAGTAACCGATAGTTGAGATACCAACTATCGAAGATATAAAATGATCGTATATGAAAATTAAGTCTTGTATACTTGTCACCACTCATTGAATTCAAACTTGTACCTTTTCTTGGTTAATAATAATACCGGACAAGTCAAGGTAGTGTTACTTCAAAGTCATGTCAAATGATTATTCTTAACTTTTGAATAGCGACAAGTTTACTTCTTCGATGTTTATAAATCATTTCCATATAAGTGATTCGCTTTACGGAAATAATTCATTTCCATAAACGAATCAAACTTTTTCTTTTAAAAACGAACTGAACTTGTGCTTGATTTCCATATTGGTAAAACACTTTTAGAATTAGTTCCTGATTGTTAAACTTAATAAAATAATTTTTCCAAGTGCGTGACCCCGAAGGCCTAAACCAACAACTGACCGAACACCCAGAAGATTATTAATTTAACATCCTAATAATCGAGTTTTGATTCCTTTCTATAACTTTAAAACAATATTAATTATCCCAAAAGATAATTAATTACATTTAAAATCTATTTTAAATAAATAAATCCATTATCTTTAATAAAATAGATAATTATTTCCAAACACCTATATAACATCGGTAAATTAACTTTAAAAGTATTTATTAAATCAGTTTATTCACTTTAAATCAGTTGATTAAAGGAATTTTATTATATTAGTTAATTTACTTAAATCGCTTTTATTAAATCGATTAATTAACTTTAAATTTCATTAATTACAAAGATTGATTAAATTCAAATAATCATTAGTTAAAAATAAATAAGTCATCTCAAACATCATTTATTAAAATGATAAGTAATTTTAAATTCCATTAATTAAGACAATTAATTAAGTTCAAATAATCATAAATTAATTGGATTATTTAAATTCAAACTCCATTTGCTAAAACGATTAATTAATACGTCATTTGTTAAAATGATTTATTTAATTATAAAACATCATTAATTAAAATGATTTAACTAAATTCCAAAAATCATTAGTCAAAACAATTAATTAAATTAAAACATTCATTAATTAAAATGATTAACTAAATTCAAATATCATTACTTAGAATGATTAATTGCTTTTAAATATCATTAACTAAAATGATTATTAATTTCAATTATCATTAATTGAAATAATTAATTAAACTCATATAGTCATTAGTTGAAACAATTAATTAAGTACAAAACATCATTAGCAAAAATGATTAATTAAATCTAATGATAAACCAATTTGAATCATCATTTATTAAATTGGTTAATTAATCTCAAAATCATTAGTTAAAATGATTAATTATTTTATATTATCATTAATCAAAATGATTAATAAATTTTAACATTTTATTTGGCGGAAACACAAGCTCAAGTTCATACGATAGGGTTTTGGGGATGAAATTTTATAAATGACGATATAGCAAAATGGATATAACGAAGATTAACAAGTTAAATGGAATATCATGATTTATTTCAATTAAACATCAATATAATAGCATAAGGATGTAAATAAATACTTATTGGCGAGAAACCCCCTTTGGGTATCTCTATAGATTTTCCCCACAAAACAATGGTTATGGATAATACATATATAATCATATGGGGTTTATGACGATCAATTTAATATGTCATCCATTTTCCAAAATGAAATTCAACCAAATAAGCAATCAAACAATTTAACTAACATCCAAACAATTAATAAACGTTGATAATATCATTGATATGAGATAATAAAATTTATTGTGAGTTAAACTCACCTTTGATTTTCGTTTTCATCGAAACGTCCCGATTTTGGATTAAAACCGAACAGTCGTTCGATTTTAGCATAAATTCCAACAAGCTCCCAATCCAACCAAACTAACTCCATTACGAAGATCTCATCGACACGAGTCCAACGTAAAAAACCACGCTCAAATTCGATCTCGTATGAGAAAGATAATGAATTTATAAGTTTCTGATTCAATTAAATAATTAAATCCACTTAATCACTTAATTAAAATAATAATTACCCTTAATCACACACTCATCTTCTTCCCCATTCTTAAACACTCTCGTGCACAGGTGATACCAAACCCAAAAGAAGCATGCACTAAAATCCACTGATACGGAGCTAGGATTGACGGAATCGAACGTCGTCTTCGCTGATGAACTCCTCTTCGCGTGCTCCACCTCCCGGACACCTTCTCTTTGCCTCTGCATTTCCCTATAAGATTTCGACCTGACATGCCCTTATAGCCCTAAAAATGTCGCATTTCATCCCAAGGCTCTCCACTACTTCAAACTTGACGCCTAGGTGCCTCTCGATAAACGTAGTGCAACCACGGTCTTCGATTTGCCCCTCGCCTTCTCTATCCCCACAAATCTTAAGCCCTAGCTGCTACCCCCAAATGGTCATAACTCCAAAACATGTTCGGACAACTCCAAAAAGGTATGGGGTGGTAGCTCACGTCGATAGAAGCTCGACGGATCCAACGACGTAATTTTTCGTTAAGTAAATCACCAAAACTTGATTTTTGAATTACATGTTTTCAAAGAGGAGGCTCTGTTTTTTGTTTATAGTGAAGCATAAAAAGGGAGATGAGGGTATGAGCCTATATACAGGGGTATGGGCATGAAAAGTGAGGGTATGGGCTAGTGGTAAGGTAGCATGGCCCAATAACATGAATATATTTTATTTTAAATTTTAAAATATTCCACAAAACATACCCGAAAATCTAACTCCAAACGAGGTGTGATGTCTAGCGTTTTATATGTTATACCCCTATTCCGAACGCAATGGAACCGGTCTCGAGGTCTAATTCAATCGTATGAAGAAGATAGCTTTTTAGACCCAGTTATTATATTAAATTTCCGATATAAATTTCTATGTGTTTCGAACTCGCACGACCAAACGATTCGTCTAATCACCATGACATTCGATGACATATTATAATTCATATTACGGATCCAATGAAACTGGTTTCGTCAAAATCCGAGACTATGTCCCGGAACGACAAATTTCATAGATTTAAGTATTTAATTATTGATATTTATCCGGTCTATTTATGTTTGTAAATAAATTTACAAATTGAATTTAACAATATTATTTATTAATTAAAAGGAGTTAAATAAAATTATTAGATCAATCTAATTAACATTTAATTCCATAATTCAAATGTTTGATTATTCCTATATTTGAATGATAAGTTATTAAATTCTAAAATTCAATTATTAAAACTTATAAATTTAATTAAACATTTAAAATCAAATATCCAGAATTTTGGGTTGTTACATTCTCTCCCCCCCTCCTAAAATGAATTTCGTCCCCGAAATTCCTAAGGAAGAAAATGCTTCCAAACCCTTAAGTTTAAAACTATAATTAAGATGAGTTATTAAACTTATTTTCAAAACCCATTTAGTCGAAATAGATTTAAAAAAAATTCAAGTCCTTTAAGTTCATTCACCTAAAACCACTAATTCTCTTCTATTCATTTATTCCAAGATATAACTCGGAAAATCAAATTTTTAGCTTTCAAACATTTTCCAAAATTCTTTAAAATTTTCTAACTCTTAAATTTTCAGAAAATTTCGTCATCGTCTCCTTTGCGCGGCTTGTTCGGTGCAACTACAAATTGCCTCTACGGGCTCCAAAGAAAGCAAAGAAAACAAAAGCCAAGCGGCCTCCCATATATGGGGCATAATATCATCAACCAATTTAAATTTCTAGATTTATTACGTACCTTTTTACATTTGACTATTTTTTAGCAAGTAATTTATTATCTTCTATGCAAAGCAGGTGCACAAGAATCAAATAACAATCTCTTGCATATCTGTACTTACATAATCTAAAAGAAAATCAGGCTGACAAAAGCAATGATGTAACTTTACATGCAAAACCTAGTCTGATATAAATCTACATGCAACCAACAACCATATTCCAATCAGATGCAACAAAATACAGAAAATATTCTGTAATAAATGTTATGCATTTAATTATTTCAAATGATAATTTAGATCTAAATACTAGGGTTTTTCAATTCAAAAAATTATTTTCAAAATTTTGAAACGAGAAAAATCAAAGATCAAAATGACTAGGGGGAACTCCTCCTAATAAAGTATGACGAAACTCTAGAATCAAAACAACATGGAGCGTCCAGTGGTATTCCGGTTCCTTCAAAAACATCAACTAGAGTGAAAAGGTATCATTCCTTTCCCAAAATCTTCAAAAATCTCTTTTTTCAAAACCACCGGGATTTTGGTCCTTATAACAACAATTTAAAATCCTTTGTCTATAATTTTAAACTTTATAGGCAATGGTATATGAAATCACACAACCAATCAATTCAACTAAATAAAATCATATCAATCAAATTCCACGATGGAATAAACTAACACTGATAGTAAATCAAATTCCATAAGGGAAACTTATCACTTAACATTGTTTCAAAATGTCAAATGACTGACAAACAAATTTTAACTTAGGTTCAAAACTTTCTTAATTGTCCAAAAATATAGATAATTATCCAAGCGTACCATTTTGCTCATCAACTTTTGGTTATTACTTAGAAGATTATCCAAGCTCACTCGAACAAAATGGAAAGTTATACTATATATTTTATTAGTTTCTTAATTATATTAAATTTTTTCCTAAATCACTTATATTTTCACTTAGTATTTTATTCAATACTAAAATTATTTATGAATTATTTCATAAATTCTCACCCAAGTTTTAAAATATTTTATAAAGTCATTTCTTTATAAAACTTCAAATAATAACTTATTCTACTTTATTTACTTATATAATATTCTTTTATATCCTGAGAATACATACAAATTTTATTTTATATTTTACTTTTTCAAAGGTCTGGATGGAGATCAAATCAAATTATGGTTTCTTAAAACCGATTCAACTTACTAACCTCTTTAACTTCGGGTGTTAAACGAATAATATTCATGGGTTGACCCAATTTGCAAATAGTTTACACTACTTAGATGTTTTTAAACAACTATATGGTTTTAATAAAAACAATGTTTATCAAAACCTTCTTATTTAATTTATCCCAATTTAAACCTATGTTAAATTATCCTATATGTTCTCTAAGAGAAAAATCTTATTTATCAAAACAATCTTTTATTACAAATACTTTTTGTTTTGAAACCAATTCTCCTTTACAGAACTTAAAAATTAGATACCTAGTATTAATTTCAAAACTTATCTTTGAAATCATACTTCATATAATTTCATATATAAATACTTCAAACAATTTATTTATTAAAACTCACTTTGGGTTTGTCTGATTCGCACTATATCGATCACACAATGATAAAGAGAGTAATTTACTAAGTACTCCACAACATTCGCTCAAGCAAACGTCTGATCGCCACTTAGAAGATTATTCAGATTATCACAAACTAATCGAAACGATTTCCTCCTAATTATCCCAAAGAAAATGCATTCCATTTAAAATTACTTCCGAAAAAATAATACTGTTTCTTTTCTCAAAAATCTTTTTGAAATTATTTTTAAAAATTCCATGATTTAGATTCAAAATCCCTTTTTAAACACATTTCTCAAACTAAATATATATAAAATTTCTTTATATAAAATCATTTCATATTATAATAATCCTTCTTTATTGTAATAAAATTATCTCGAATATTTATTCTCTAAATATCTTATCCCACTATTTGGACTAACAACTTTTTATTAAGGTTTAATCCTTTACTCACTATTATTAAATTGGCGAATTCTTTAACTTAATCATATTCTTCGAACACTTTATAGTCAAATTGTGAAAATTAATTCACAAAGGGTTCATTTTAAATCAAAGCGATAAATGCTCCTGAATAAACCAAGCACAATTTAACAACTAACAAACAATAGTTAATGCTTCTTATTTAAATTAAGCATAACCGAACAAACAATAACGATAATAAATAAATATTATCACATTTAAACCAACATACTTTATAACTATATAAAGTTTTGAAAATTATTCTTTTATATATATATAAAATATAATCCTAGGCAAAATATTTAATTTGCTAAAATTTTCAAAAATCTCAATACCATGTACGTTGGCCTTGGTCAAGTGTTTAGAAACCCCAATCGTTACCGTGGCATCCCACGTCTCGACCAGAATTCATAAAAACTCGATAGACCAATTAACATAATATGTTTTTATAACATTAACAAATACAGTCTCAAATATATAATACTCTCAAACTCATTCTAGGGTTTCGCTTACCCTATCTTTAATGAGCTAAATCCTACCAAAACCAAGGTTCTTGCTTAACTTTCTGCTCTGATACCATTTTGTAACAACTCGCCTTTATTTGACCATCGAAAGTCGACATTGAACACTACCACCATGTTCCAATGTCGCGCATCCAATCAAATCAAAGGCGGATTGTTAGGATAAATAAAAAGAAAAGAACAAAGAACATAGAAAAACAAAATCTCACAGCGGAATCGACAACATATAATATAACAAGGATAGTAGAAACTGTCACTCCAAATATACAGAGTATATCAGAGTTAAAAACAAACCTTATCAGCTGGACAGTTATAAAATCTTGACCTTACATATGCCGATAGGTATACTATATAATACAGCGAAAAATTAATATACTACGATAGGTGACTCTTCTGCTCCCCTTCAAGACCTCCATAACACTATGGACAACCTAGGAAAATACTCGGTCTGACATGAGCATTATAATAAAATAACACTCGGATCAGTATGGAAATACCAACGCGAGATAACTCAAATAATGGGGAACATACAATATTCTATGAGACCACGCCACTAATGCGGAACGGGTTTTCACCTCACAAGAATAACATCTATACAGGCAAGAGCAGCAATAAATATCAGGAAACAAATCCAAGTATAAATGAGCATAATTAATATTAAAACTAGACTTGAAAGCATGGAAAAAAACCAAGTAAAATCCAAACTAAAGAGAATGGATAGAACAAGGAAAACTGTCCAACTTGATAGAATGGACTAAATAGGGTAACCATCCAACCTGATAGAATGGACTAAATAAGATAATAGTCCAACTTTGATAGAATGACTAAATCAATATTTAAATATCGTGATGAGGAGTTGGCTCTACTCGTGGAAATTTAAAGCTAAACCAGATTCAGGTCTTCGAATCAATCAAGGAAAGGAAATTACCAACAAATGGCAAGGAGGGTGCATCCCCCTTAAAAGAAGCATACCTCTAGCAATGTACTTAAAAACACTGGGAACTCCAAGCCGGACCCCGCAAAACCTTACCGAGAATCCGAATATTTCGCATCTAAAAACTCTCAACCATTTTTCACGCGACGGTACACAAAAATCTTGATGAGATGTGAAAATATCCTAATGGGAGCAACCCCACATAACTTGGCCCCCCAAAAACCGTGCGCTTTGGTTTTGTCATTTTGGGCAAAGGATAATCAACGCTCAATGGAGCAATAAATCGTCTTAGAATGACGTTAATAACGTAGCTGAAGTAACTGATAGCTGAGATACCAACTATCGAGGATATAAAACGATCGTATATGAAAATTAAGTCTTGTATACTTGTCACCACTCATTGAATTCATACTTGTACTTTTTCTTGGTTAATAATAATACTAGACAAGTCAAGGTAGTGTTACCTCAAAGTCATGTCGAACGATTATTCTTTTAAACGAATCAAACTTTTTCTTTTAAAAAAACTTGTGCTTGATTTCCATATTGGTAAAACACTTTTAGAATTAGTTCCTGATTGTTAAACGTTAATAAAATAATTTTTCCAAGTGCATGACCCCGAAGGCTTAAACCAACAATAGACCGAACACCCAGAAGATTATCCAACTTAACATCCCAATAATCGAGTTCTGGTTCCTTTCTATAACTTTAAAAAAAATATTAATTATCCCAAAAGATAATTAATTACATTTAAAATCTATTTTAAATAAATAAATATATTATCTTTAATAAAATATATAATTATTTCCAAACACCTATATAACATCGGTAAATTAACTTTAAAAGTCTTTATTAAATCAGTTTATTAACTTTAAGTCAGTTGATTAAAGAAATTTTATTATATTAGTTAATTTACTTAAATCGCTTTTATTAAATCGATTAATTAACTTTAAATTTCATTAATTACAAATATTAATTAAATTCAAATAATCATTAGTTAAAAATAAATAAGTCATCTCAAACATCATTTATTAAAGTGATAAGTAATTTTAAATTCCATTAATTAAGACAATTAATTAAGTTAAAATAATCATAAATTAATTGGATTATTTAAATTCAAACTCCATTTGCTAAAACGATTAATTAAAAGTCATTTTTTAAAATGATTTATTTAATTATAAAACATCATTAATTAAAATGATTTAACTAAATTCCAAAAATCATCAGTCAAAACAATTAATTAAATTAAAAACAATCATTAATTAAAATGATTAACTGAATTCAAATATCATTATTTAGAATGATTAATTACTTTTAAATATGATTAACTGAAATGATTATTAATTTCAATTATCATTAACTGAAATAATTAATTAAACTCAAATATCATTAGTTAAAACGATTAATTAAGTACAAAACATCATTAGCAAAAATGATTAATTAAATCTAAAAATAAACCAATTTTAATCATCATTTATTAAATTGGTTAATTAATCTCAAAATCATTAGTTAAAATGATTAATTATTTTAAATTATCATTAATCAAAATGATTAATAAATTTTAACATTCTATTTGGCGGAAACACAAGCACAAGTTCATATGACACGATTTTGGGGATGAAATTTATAAATCACGATATAGCGAAATCGCTATAACGACAATTAACAAGTTAAATGGAATATCATGATTTATTTCAATTAAACATCAATATAATAACATAAGGATGTAAATAAATAATTATTAGCAAGAAACCCCATTTGGGTCTCTCTACAGATTTTTCCTGCAAAACAATGATTATGGATAATACATATATAATCATATGGGGTTTATAACGATCAATTTAATATGTCATCCATTTTCCAAAAGGAAATTCAACCAAAAAAGCAATCAAAAAAATTAACTAACATTCAAACAATCAATAAACGTTAATAATATCATTGATATGAGATAATAAAATTTAATGCGATTTAAACTCACCTTGATTTTCGTTATCGCCGAAACGTCCCGATTTTGGACTTAAACCGAACGGTCGTTCGATTTTAGTATAAATTCCAACAAGCTCCAAATCCAACCAAACTAACTCCATTACGAAGATCTCGACGACACGAGTCCAACGTAAAAAACCACGCTCAAATTCGATCTTGTATAAGAAAGATAATGAATTTATAAGTTTCTGATTCAATTAAATAATAAAATCCGCTTAATCACTTAATTAAAATATTAATTACCCTTAATCACACACTCATTTTCTTCCCCATTCTTAAATACTCTCGTGCACAGGTGATACCAAACCCAAAAGAAGCATGCACTAAAATCCACTGATACGGAGCTAGGATTGACGGAATCGAACGCCGCCTTCGCCGATGAACTCCTCTTCGCGTGCTCCACCTTCCCGACACCTTTGCTTCGCCTCCGCATTCCCTATAAGATTTCGACCTGGCATGCCCTTACAGCCCTAAATATGTCACATTTCATCCCAAGGCTCGCCACTACTTCAAACTTGACGCCCAGGTGCCTCTCGATAAACGTAGTGCAACCATGGTCTTTGATTTGCCCCTCGCCTTCTCTATCCCCACAAATCTTAAGCCCTAGCTGCTACCCCCAAATGGTCACAACTCCAAAACATGTTCGAACAACTCCAAAAGGGTATGGGGTGGTAGCTCACGTCGATAGAAGCTCGACGGATCCAATGACATAATTTGTCGTTAAGTAAATCACAAAAACTTGATTTTTAAATTAGATGTTTTCAAAGAGGAGGCTCTGTTTTTTATTTTCAGTGAAGCATAAAAAGGGAGATGAGGGAATGTGTCTGTATACAGGGGTATGGGCATGAAAAGTGTGGGTATGGGCTAGTGGTAAGGTAGCATGGCCCAATAACATGAATATATTTTATTTTAAATTTTAAAATATTTCACAAAACATACCTGAAAATCTCGAACTCCAAACGAGGCATGCCGTCTGGCGTTCGATATGTTATACCCATATTCCAAACACAATGGAACCAGTCTCGAGGTCTAATTCGATCGTATGAAAAAGATAGCTTTTTAGATCTAGTTATTATATTAAATTTCCGATATAAATTTCTACGCGTTTCGAACTCGCATGACCAAACGATTTGTCTGATTGCCATGAAATTCGAGGCATATTATAATTCATTATTATGGACCCAGTGAAACTGGTTTCGTCGAAATCCAAGACTATGCCCTGGAACGACAAATTTCATAGATTTAAATATTTAATTATCGATATTTATCCGGTCTATTTATGTTTGTAAATAAATTTATAAATTGAATTTACCAATATTATTTATTAATTAAAAGAAGTTAAATAAAATTATTAAATCCATCTGATTAACATTTTGTTCCATAATTCAAATGTTTAATTATTCCCTATACTTGAATTATAAGTTATTAAATTCTAAAATTCAATTATTTAAACATTTAAAATCAAATAACTAGAATTTTGGGTTGTTACAGGTCACATAAACAAATTATTTTCTAAAATTAAATTAGCATTGAAGTTGTTTTCTCACTTTTATTGTAATGTCTAAGTATTTTCTATCAAAATGGGTTCACAGGGTGAACAATTCCTTGACACATAGGATTAAATAGACATTACTTGCTCTTTGCATTGAAGATGCTCTAAGGGTGAAGGAGGCTGTCTTTGTGGTAAATTTTATTTCAATCTTTACATCAAATTTGTATTTACTCAAGAGTGATAAATAATAATCCAAACAAAGTTAGCATAAGGAACCAAATTTTCATGCCATTCATATTTGGACAAACTATCCACTCACGTCCCCATTACCCTTCTACCATGGTCTACATTTTCTTTAAAACATATTACATTCAAATACATCATAACATTTTCCAAACTAAAAAGTAAAGAAAATTCATTTAAAATTACACATATTAATTTTTAGGTCATTGTTTTTCATCCAAAAATATTTTTATTCCCCCGCGTATATGGCAAAATATTATTAAAAAATAAAAAGCTCTAATAACTCGTAGAAGCATAGGACCTATTTGGTTTTATTTTGAGTTTTGTATTTTGCATTTTTAACATTTATTGCTACGATGAAGAAATGGCGGACATTATGATGATTAAGATAAAGGACGACATAGATGATGGATTATTTTCCATGTTTTTGTTATTCTCTAAAACAGGGAATTCAAAATAAATTTATTTTCTATTTTCATGTTAACTTCATTTTTCAAATTGATTTTTTTAAAAATACATGCATCGTGCACATTTTTGTTTGAAAGAAAATGCAAAACTAAAAAGTGCAAAGCAAACAGGGCTTAAGGGATTTCAGACATTTCAATGGTATTCCATTAAGTCCGCACAATAACAAATTAATGAAACAACTAAAATAGAACTTGTGCTTCGAACATGCATTAATGACAACGATGAACTTAATTTTATTGTTTATGGTCATTATTCTTGTTCAGTAAATATTTGAATGAAATCGGTGTGTTGTAAAAAGGTCTTATTTGGTGTGCAAATGTAACATACTTTTTAAAATGCATTAGTACTTTTGTAATTGTTGTTGGGTTAGGCACGTATAAATTTAGTACCAGCATATGTATAAATTTTTTTAGTATTCTACGAAACATCTAGTTATCAAAAAACCAATTATTTTATTTTTTCATGATGTGACAATATTTTGAACCGGTAAACATGATTAGATTTGTATGAAAGAATTATGAAGAAAAAACACAAGAACTGACCTATTGTAGTAAGGAGATTTGAAATTTATTGGGGATTTCCATCGACAGTTTACCTAGCTTTGAAAAATATTAACGTTTTTCCTGATAAATAAGGATAATATTTATTTTTTTCCAATGAAAATATTCAATACAACAATCAATCACGAAACTAAGTGAATGTTAAATAGATATATGTAGCTGCTTATTCTATGTAACATATTCACGCATGCAGTGGCGTAGGCAGTATTCATGTCTGGGGAGGTCACAATTTGAAATGTGTGGAGGTTCGGGGGCGGCAGGCCCCGAAATTTTTTTTTATAGCAATTATTTGATGAAATTAAAGAAAATATCATAATAAATCATTGAACAACCATAGATAATAAGTGATAAAATAGTATTTGATTATAAAAACGATCAATTATTTTGATCTTTTCAAACTAAACAACCATAACATAAATACTAATAATCTAATGGACAATAAACATGAGCAAACAAAATGTTTAAATTCCTTATTGAATTAATCTACACTGATTTAACTATGTAATAACAAAACATGTGCAAATAAAATGGTTAAATTCAGCCATAATAAAAAAATGTTTAACACTACCATTGCTTTAGAAATATTACAATCAAATGGATAATAAGTAAAAATTGAATGTAAAAGTAATATCATGAAACTGATGTTCCTTTAGTTGCAGCCAGCATTCAACATGCTACAAATTAATAGACAAAAGCAAAAACATAGCTATATATTCTTTTCATCTCATTTGAACAAAATAGAAGATTAGTCGGTAAACAAAACTAGGGTTTTACCTCAATTTAATAATCAGCAACAAAAAATCAGAACTCGGAAGAAATTATGTAAACAAAATTAGGGTTTTACCCATGTTATCGCGAATCACAATGTTGGAAGAGAGTTGCAGTTGGGAGCAGGGGCGAAGTTTGAAAGAGGGTTGTGGTTGTAAGCAGGTTGCGGTTGGAAGAGACTTGAATCCTGAAAATGATATGAAGCGATGTTGGAAAGAGCCAGAACGATACTTATTTTTTGTAATTTTTTTCTGGTGAGGTCACGTGACCTCACCAGCCTTATACTGCCTTCGCCCTTGTATGCATGGCCACTATATTGATGACACTGATCAAGTGATGTAGCTCAGTGGTGAAAACTTAGTATGTGTCTCATGAAGCTCTGCACATACACGATCTAGTTACTGAACTGAAGATGATTGTGAGTGTATGGTAAAGGGAGTCGTAATGTGGCAACTAATTTGAAAAAATGTAGACCAATAAGTGTATCATGCCATCACATTGTATAGCCAGTTGGTGGCAAGAGCACCTCCAGTAGGACCTATTTGTTGGAAAATGGGGAAACTCTTTTTTTTTCGATTCCTCACGCTCCAGTAGCATCGATTTGAGAGTGTGGAAAAAGAAAAGGTGGAAATTTCTCTCATTTTATGTTTTAATTGTGAGCGGTTTTCTAAAACTGCTTATACCCTAAATGGTTTTTAGAAAGCCATTTGAGAAGAAATAATAGGATTTATGAAATCCGTATGACTATAAATAGTTTTATAGACACCGTTTATAGTTTTATTTTAAAAAAGGACAATACCTCTCACTCGCTGCTGGAAAAGTGGAAGAAATTCACGTTTTTTCTTTCTTCTTCTAAAATTCACCACCCTACTAGATGCTCTAAGAGTAAATAATTTATTATAGCATTTAGATAATTTGATTTGATGGAATAATAAATGTTACACATATTGTAACGATCCATATTTTTAATTATTAAATTTAATATAATTATTGAAAAAAATGGTTAGAAATAAATATTTATGTTTTATTAATATAGTTTATTGAATATGAACTTGAATAAAATTTTGAAATAGCCAATTTCGACGATTTAGGCAATAACAAGTATTGAAGTGAAATTTTATATATGGAATGTGTTTATAAGCAATAGCTGCAATAGAATAATAAATGTTGAATTATTTAGATTGAAATAAAATAATTGTTGATAACTAAAATTCATTTGAAATTTAATAATTTATTAATGTAATTTATTAAAAAATTAAAAATTGTTTAAATTTAATATTGGAAATTATTTAAATAATTGAATCTTGAATTTAATATGAATGAAAATGATGTCAAAAGTTGATTTAAACAAGAATGAAGATTGTTAACTTTTAAAATTGAGTTAAAGTGATTAAATTGATTTTGGGAAATTTCTTGTTTTAATTAACGTGTAAACATAACCATTTTGGTCACTGTCTCGGATTTCCACGAAACCAGTTTCATCAGATCCGTAATAGTGAATCATTATAGAATTTCAAGTTTTGTAGCGATCGGACTTATCATTTGGACATGCGAGCTAGAAACATGCAGAAATTAATTAAAGAAATTTAATTAAAACAAATTGATTTTGAAAAGCTATCTTCTAAATATAATGGAATTGGCTCTCGAGACTAGTTTCATTGTATTTGGAATAGGGGTACAACATATAGAACGCCAGGCGGCACGCTTCGTTTGAAGTTCGGAAATTTCGCGGGTAAATCGGGTCGGAAATTTATATATAAGGCCATATATTATCTTCATTCACGTAACCTTGGAGATAAAACCTTCAGCCGCTACTTTATATTGTTTTAATGGCTGGAAATAACCGTTCTTCTTCTCTAGATTTCTCCTCATCCGTTCAACGTAATCAAGCAAATCCAAAAGGGAAACTGTAGAGCACGACGAGCACTACACGATGTGCGGTCGGACAGTCGAATTTCGCGACGAGGTGGCCTAGATCTGCTTGCATTCGACTGCGATTTTTGGCTCTGGGCGCGTTGTATGCGCGTGCACGCACGATGGCTGGGGTGGCATTACGGTCGCTGATGGCTGCAGAAGGCTCGAGGGCGTGCTGGGAGCATGCGATCGACGTTAAAATATACATATACATATACATAGGAACGAAGTCGCGAGCGAGATGCTGGGGAAGCGTGGGCTAGGTACTGTTACATGAAAGGAAGAAATGTTTCTTTTTTTATTTAATTTAGTTAAGTATATTTAATTTCATCGATATATTAATAAAATCATAACTTTTGCATAAGAGGTCCGTTTCAAGCGAACGAGTCGCATTGCGATCGTATCGACGAAGACTACGTCATGGAGTTGGATTGGAATTTATTTGAAGCTGAATTTTTTTTAGTTTTAAATAAGGTGAGTGTTTTAAAACGCTCACGGATGGCTAAAATATTTTTTTTTGTTAGTTAAATTTAAATTATGAAGTTATTTATTTTTATTGACTGTTGTTGTGTGGTTTAACTGACATTATATTAACATATGAATTTAACTATTAGGAATTTGTAATCGACGGTTAAATTTGAAATTGAAATTAAACTGTTAGTTAAATTCCCAATTTTTAATAACTTGTTAACTATTGTGATTTATAGGCTGTTTTGGATGTTGATTGTGATGGATGCTATTGATTGATATTTTGGATGATTTCGATGTTTATTTATTTTTATATATTCCTATTATCACCATGTATAGTATTTTACAGTATATAAAAAAGTTATTTGAATTATTTTGAATAAATTAAGAATAGGTTGAAATGATATATACCTATGACATTTATTTTGGATTGAAATGATATATATCCATCCCTGAAATTAAAATCCAAATAATTGATCACTTGGCCATATGATAGAAAATTATATACGGACACAAGATTGGTTAAATTAAATGATTTTAAAATTTTGGTTTGAAACTATTTAAATGATTTGATTTAAAGAAATAAAAATCGAATTTATGGAAATTGAATTATTTTCGAACTTGAGCTCGAAATGTTGAAATTGAAATTTGTTAACGGGAATTGTTTAAAAAATGGAATTTGAAATTTGAAGCTATAAAAAATATGATTAAAATTAGGGAAATTGATTTGTTTAAAAGATTTGAACTTTTATTCGGGCTTTGAAATAAATCCACGCAAAAATAATTTAAATGGATATTTCAAATTTGAACTCGGAATTGGATTATTTTAAAGATTTGAACATTAGATTAAACATCGAAGTTAAGTTCAATTTAAATGATTCAAATCGATATTCTGAAATTGAACTCGAACTTTATGTAAATAGAAATGGTTTAAAATTGAGAATTGAATTGAAACTCAAACCATTTGAATCGAATCAATGAAACTGGATTGAAATTAATTTGAATTGAAATTGGAATGGAAGTTAATTCGAATTGAAATTAAAACTTAAATTGAAATCAAAATTGAAGTTGATTTGGATTAAAGTGGAAACTAAAATTAATTTTAATTGAAATCGACATTGAGTTGATTTGAATTGAATTGAGATTGAAAATGATTTGAATTGGAATAATTGAAATTGAATCGGTTTGATTGGAATTTGGACTTGGGTCCAGATTTGTTGAAATGGAAAAAGACAGTTTGATTTGAAATTATTTTCAAGTAAATTATTTTAATATTAACTGCTTAAGATCTATCTTTTTTTAAATATTCAAATTATTTTTATTTTCCAAACTATTTTACTATATAAAACATTTTCAATACTTAAATCATTTTATATCAAACTGTTTTAAATTTAAACTATTTTCTAAAAAAAATTCAAACTGGTCAAAGTTGGAACTATTTATATTTAAATCGTGTATTTAAATGCGAATTTAGTTAAAATGAAGTTATAACCTAAATTGTAATTCGAATCGAATTTTGAAGTGAAAATGACACATCGAACTGAATTGACATATTTTGAGTAAATATGAGGGCTTTGAAATGAAATTGATTTTGAAGCGAATATGATATTTTGATATCAAGTATGAATTGTTTTCGAAATGTAAAAGTACCAACCGGTGTGTAAAACGACGTTTGGTTGTTAAAGAGACTGTGGTCTCTTATTGGCATACTCTCTATCAATATTAGAACCACTTTAACAACTGTGTACGTAGAGGAGACTCCAGAACAAAGTGGTTGGATTTGGCATACGGTTGCTGGATTCGAAGAAAGAGAATGATGATGGATAGACCCCGATACTTGTGCCAATTTGAAATGACTAAAACAAGACGTCTTGATAGGGCCAATGAGGCTAATTACCTCTAGCGGACATTCGTTCTTTGATTTACTTCGTGGACTTGGTCCATACTATTACTTTTGATGTTTGTTTCGATTGGTGCACCTTGATTTTGGAATAACCTCCCTTTGACTCGATATGGGATGGATGGACACGATGGGCGATCGTGGCTACGATGCGTTGCCACCAGCCCTGTGACCCGAACTGGTAGTATCCTACCTTGGACATTACCTCACGTGTCTTGTCATACTTTTATCCTTTTACGAGACCACTACGAGTTTGGTTCAGTGTTGTCGTATCACGGTGCATCCCTATCCCCCGACGTGCTACTGGGGTGTTATATGCAAACTGTACGTCAATGCTTAAAAACGCGTTAAGGGTGATTAATGTAAAGCCTTAACGCTAAGAAAAATATTTATTTTTACTGATTAGACATTACATATATAGCGTATTCTGCTATATAAATATTTTGATGGATCCTTAAGAGATGGAAAATCCCATAACATCTCTTGAGTTATTACACGCATGTTATACACTTGATAGAAGATGTAAAACCCTGTAAACATCTCTGACGCTATTAAACTCTTGTTATATGTGATATTGATTTGACTCACGTAAGGATGTTTTAGTCCTGACTCAAGTGTTTTGTCTTTCCATTAAGCTCGGGTCAGCCCTGAGTTTTCAGCGCATTAAAGATTATTTTCTGGAGGACGAAGACGAAGATTTGGTATATTATTATTACTAGTATTATTCCACCACATTGTTGTTATGCTGCACTGTTGTATTCTATTATTTTGTTGTATATATATAACTTTGATAAATGTTGTATAAATTTTAATCAAATGTATAGTATAAACAGCTTCATGAACTATTTATTTGATTATTATATTTTGTCATTCTGTTGCTAGATTTTGTGTTTGTTTTCTTCTTTTCTTATTTTTCTTAATTAACCCTTTTGATTATCTGTGTTTTAGATTTTTTGAGTTGGACATGTGTGGATTATTGTCAATTTAAACCTTTCAAAATGTGGGTCATCACGGTTGGTATCAAAGCTTAGGTTTTGCGGTAACCTTAGCTTTGTGGGATTTGACTCAATAACGATAGGGTAGTAATACCCTATAATGAGTTTGTTTGAGCATGCGTGCATGCATGCGTGCGTGTGTGTATGAGAGCACGTACTTGTTAGTGTTATAAAATATTTTATATTGTGTTTACTTATCTGTTGAGTTGTTTATGAGGTCACCGCGTGGGACGTCATGTTGTCGATGGGGGTTTCAAAACACTTAAACGAGGCAAGTCAACATAATATTGTTTGAAATCGAATAAATGAAATAATTTTACCTAAATTATATTATATATATAAAATGATAATTTTTATGGATGTTAGTTGTTAGGAGATGATAATATTTTGTTATCATCGATTATTGTTTGAATTAAACTAAAAACGAATACTTTGTGAACTCTAATTCATGAAGCATTCGGAAAATTAAATTGAATTGAAATCTAATTACAATAAGGATTGTTTGCAGTAACAAGGATGTAAATTAATGAAATATTTTCTTATAAATAGAAAGGATTTAAAAGCCGAGAATTTTAGAATTTAAAATCCCGTTGCTTTCAAAATTGTTTTTGAAGCCTTCAAAATTAATAATAATATCATTTGAAAGTGATTTGACTAGAAATATATTTTGAAAGGATTTTTCAAGAAATAAAAGCATTGAACTTGCTTTAGTCGCTTGGAAATAATTCTGGGGATGACTACAGCATCGCCAGTATTCATTTTTGAGTTTCTGAGTGAGAATTGCTACCAAAAGAAATTTATTTCTGGTTAAAACAAGTTTTGATTATGGAAAAAGATTCCAAGTATGATTTGATAAATATATGAAAATAGTTTTTGAACTTATAAATTGAAAATAGTATAGATAAGAAATAAGTATATAACTTATGAATTTGAACAGGAAAGTAAGACCGAATTTTAAAAACGGTAGAACATTTGGTTAAGCAAACAAAAGAAAATTTGAATTTGAGATATGAAATAAAAGAATTAACTTAAAAATTTTAAATAAATTAAGTTAGTGAAATGAAGTAAATAAAATGGAGTTTAACTCAAGAAAGCTTAAATGAAAGTGAATTGTATTTGAAATGAATTAGATAAAATAATGAAATGAAATTTTAAGTGAAGTTTGTTTAACTTATAGATTTGAGGAAATATTAAGCTAAAAAATAAATTAAATTTTTTTGAATGTGAATGATAAGAAAAAGAAAAAAATTGACTTAAATAAAGTTAAAAAAAAACTGAGTAATGGATTAAAGTTTAACTTAATAAAGATTAAATGAATTGAATTGGATTTGAATGGAACTAGATGAATTAGTAAAGTGAATCAATTATATTAGTTCCTGAGATAATGGTTTTGATGACAACAATCTTAGGACTTGTTATAAAATATAAATACTAATATCTTTGTCTATATATATGTATATGTAGGATATATATATATATATGTAGGTACTGAGAATGATGACTGTATAGTATAGAGATTCAAGACTGACGAATTCAAGATTGAAGAAATCAAGACTGAAGACTCATTAGTATCAAGAGTTTAAGAGTTCAAGAGTTCAAGATATCAAGATAAGTAATAGAGTCTAGATTTATGTTAAAACTTCATAATAGCACTAAAATCTTTATTCAGATTTTAATTGTGGAATGGAATCCACCTTCTCGCTTTAATAGTGGGATGGAACCCACGACCTCTTTAGTGGGATGGAACCCACGATCTTCTCTAGTGGAATGGAATCCACGAAATTTTCAAAACGATTTATTTTTTCAAAAATATCCTTTTAAAGTCATCTCTATCAATTTAAATATTTTAGCCTTAATTCAAAAACTATTTTTAATCATATTAATTTCAAAATCATCTCTTGTTTTTTTAAACTATCTCTTGATTTTAATATTTTAGCTTTAATATATTTTAAAGAAATCTATACTTAGTTTTTAATATTACTTTTATATTATAGATTATATATTTTAAGATTACTTTCTAAAACTCTTTTATAAGTTTAAACTATATTCGAAATGGTTTACAAAGATTAGAAATTATTTTGACAAGTTTTAGAATAGAAATCATTTTAAAGCAAAATTAATTTTCAAAATTCACATAGGCATGTCGTCATCCCTCATCACCTCATGTCGACATGGTAGCCGTAGAATTTAAGTTTCAAATTTTCAAATAAAGTGTCTATTTGTAATAACCTTTCACGAATGGACATGAGTGTTGTTCTTCTATAAATACCAGTTGTTTTCAACGAATTTTAAGTTAATTTTTCTTCATTTTCTTCACTCCTTCTTCTCCACTCAAATATTCTATTATATTTTAACAAAACTCTACCGAAATTCTAAGTGAATCAAACTCGATTGTCTCTAGTTTGATTCTCTGCCACTCTCTCTAAAAGATCTCAGTGCTATTCAGAGTTATAGGATCATTTGTAATCAAAGAAGTGTATCGAGTCTCTCTATCTATCAAAGTGATATTGGAAACGGTGTGATTGTGGCCCGTAAATCAATTGGGTGTGATTGTAGCCCGTAATCAATTAGGTGATCTTGTAGCCTGGTTAAATCAAGAGAGTTTACCCTAGACTCAGAGATAGGAGGGTGTATCTCGTGGCCTTGAAATCGAGGTTGTAATATTGACATTATATTTGAAAAGAAATCTGCATAAGCAATTGTGTGGGACTGAATGTAAGGTAACTCCGAACCAGTATAAAATTCTGGTGTATTCTTTCCTTTACTGCTTTTATTTACTATTTTCATTTGTGTCTGATTCTGTGATTGTCTCTGTGTTTGTGAATTGCATCTGTTTGTGTTTAATTTGAAAAGATTCCAAAAGGATTCTTAAAATTAATTAAACACTATTCACCCCCCTCTATTGTTAATTCTGCCTTAAGGTCTGTAATCCGCATTTTCAACATTTGGTATCAAAGCATTGGTTTTCAAAGTTATCATAATCTGAATTTTGAAAAAGTTTAAAATGGCAATTTTTGGAGACTCTGTTAACACTAGTTCAAAACTGTCCAAATCATCATTATCTCATAAGTCTGCATATTGTTATTATAGAGATCAAGTTATCTACCTAATTAGTGTGTTGTGTAGGAATAGATATGTTATATGTCTTTTGAAGAATCAACACTCAATGGACAAATGGTGCAAATCAAGAAAAACAAATGGATACTTGTTAGTGGATGTTCAAGACACATGACTGGTAATCTGGAGATACTGAATGACATAATTTATGAAGGTGGAGGAATGGTCTACTTTGGAGACAATTCAAAAGGATATGTGATTGGCATCGGCAATGTCGGTAACTCTAAAACTCCTACTATTTCTGATGTTTTATTAGTTAGGAATCTAAAGTATAATTTACTTAGCATAAGTCAACTATGTGATAAGGGCTACAAAATTAAATTTGAAAAGGATAAGTGTCACATCGAAGATAATAAATCAAATATTATCTTTGAAGGAATTAGGAAGAAAAATATTTATATTCTTAGTATGAAAATCTCAAATGATAACCTATGTCTTTTGGCTAATACAAGTGACCCTTGGATTTGGCATAAAAGGTTTGGGCATTTGAATTTCAAACTCTTATCTAAACTTTCAAAACTTGATCTAGTAAGAGGTCTCCCTAAAATGGATTTTAAAGTAGATAGTATATGTGATGCTTGTCAATTAGGAAAACTTAGAAAGAGTTCATTTAAATTGAAAGATATGATTTCAACTTCAAAATCCCTTGAGTTACTTTATTTAGATCTATTTAGCCCATCTCAAATTCAGTCAATAAATCATAGTAAATATATTTTTGTAATCGTAGATGATTATTCTAGATTTATTTGGACAATTTTTCTAAAACATAAAAGTGATGCTTTTGATTTATTTAAAACTTTTGCAAAAAAATTCAAAATCAACTTTCTTTACAAATCAAAACTATTCGTAGTGATCATGGTGGAGAATTTGAAAATGAAAATTTTGAGAATATCTGTAATCAAAAAGGAATAACTCATAATTTTTCTTTTCCAAGAACTCCACAACAAAACAGAGTGGTAGAGCGTAAAAATAGGATGATTCAAGAGTGTGCAAGAACTATGCTTTCAGATAGTAAATTACCAAGAAATTTTTGGGTTGAAGCAGTTACTACAGCTTGTTACATTTTGAATAGGATTTTAATTAGACCTTTAACCAATAAAACACTATATGAACTTCTTTTCAGTAAGAAACCAAAGGTATCTTATTTTAAAGTTTTTGGAAGTAAATGCTTTATTTTTAAATACAAAGGACAATTTGGATAAATTTGATCCTAAATCCGACAAAGGAATCTTTATCGGGTATTCTAATAGAAGTAAAGCATACAGAGTTTTCAATTTAAAAACTAACACCATTGAAGAAACAATGCATGTATCTTTTGATGAAAATTTCAAAGATTTTGTTCAAATAAATGATGAAGAGGATTTTGTTACTTTAAATAATGAATCAAATGAAACAAATTGTGAAACATTCATCCTAATAAAAATATCAGGCTTTTAAAAGATCATCCTGTAGAAAATATACTGGGAAATATAGAGTCTGTTGTTAGAACTAGAAATCAACTAAACAAGATGAGTAGTGTAGCTTTTTTATCAACTATTGAACCCAAAAATTTGAAGGAAGCATCATCTGATGATTCATGGATTCTTGTTATGTAAGAAGAACTGAGTCAATTCACCAGAAATGATGTATGTGAACTTGTTCCTAGACCCGAGGATGGAACTATAATAGGAACTAAATGGGTTTATAAAAATAAATGAATGAACAAGGTGAGGTCGTTAGAAATAAAGCTTGGTTAGTCGCGCAAGGTTATTGTCAAGAAGAAGGAATAGACTATGATGAAACCTTTGCACCCGTAGCAAGATTAGAAGCCATTAGAATTCTACATGCTTTCACAAACCATAACAATTTCAAATTATCTCAAATGGATGTCAAAAGTGCATTTTTAAATTGTTTTGTTAAAGAAGAAGTTTATGTTGAACAACCCCCACCTTTTGAAGATGAAAAGTTTCGAAGTCATGTTTACAAATTAAAGAAAGCTTTATATGGTCTGAAACAAGCTCCTAGAGCCTGGTATGATAGACTAAGATCTTACCTATTACAATCAAATTTTGAAATTGGTAAAGTAGATAATACTCTTTTTATTAAAAGAAATAAAAATGATATCCAATTAGGTCAGATTTATGTAGATGATATATATTTTGGATCAACAAACAATTAAATGAACAAAGATTTTTCTGAAATAATGACAGAAGTGTTTGAGATGAGTCATATGGGTGAACTTACTTTCTTTTTAGGATTGCAAATAAACAATTAGATAGTGTTATTTCATTAGTCAAGAAAAATATGCTAGGGATCTAATTAATAAGTTTGGTATGACCACCGCGAGTGGAAAACCCACTCCTATGGCAACCAAAGAAGCCTTGAATAAAGAAGACATGTCAAAAGATGTCAACTAGAAACTATACAGGGGAATGATTGGTTCGCCACTCTATATAACTACGAGTAGGCCTGATATCATGCATAGTGTCTGTCTCTATGCAAGATACCAATCTCAACCCAAAGAGACCCATTTAAAAGCTGTTAAACGTATCCTAAGATATGTTAAACACACTTTAGACTATGGCCTATTTTACCCTAAAAATGATTCATTTGATTTAATCTCATATTGTGATGGTGACTATGTTGCTTTTAAATCAGACCGAAAAGGTACAAGTGGAACCTGTCACTTTTTAGGACATTCTTTGGTTTCTTGGTTTAGTAAAAAGCAAAATACTGTCTCACTATCAACAACTAAAGCAGAATATATCTCTGCTGCTTTGGCTTATTCTCAAGTTATCAATATGCAACAGACCCTAAAGGATTTTGGATTAAATATTTCAAAATCACCAATTTATTGTGACAATACAAGTGCAATAAATTTATCCAAAAATCCTACTCATCATGCCAAAATAAAACATATTGATATCGGACATCATTTTCTTAGAGATAATATAGGTAAAGAGATTATTTCTCTTGAATTTATCAACACTAAGAATCAAATAGCTGATATTCTGACCAAACCCTTGAATCAATCAACCTTTACTAAATTAAGAAGAGAACTAGGTATTTTTTCTATAACTGAGATATAGAATATAGATATAGTAACATATATATTTAAATAAATATAGAAAAACAAAATTGTCAAAATTTCATAAGGACGTCGACATGCACCTACCCCCCATGTCGTCATACAACGGTAAAATTTGAATTTTGATTTTCCCTATAAAATTAGTTTGGTGGTCATATAAACCACAATATTTTGAATTCTTCTGTCTTTTCTCTTCATTTTCTCTGTAATAAACTTCTGAAAATATAAAATAATGGCCTCCTCTTCTAAATCAAACCAAAATGCAACCTTTTCCTTCCATTCTCCTAATTCCAGTCCATTTCAACAAACTACATTGGCTCGAGTGATGAAGATCGAGGAAACTTTGAAGGATTCCCTACAAATGCTGACTGAATTACAAGTCATGCAAATAAAGATGGCAAAGGAACAGGAGAAACAAGGCAAGATCCTTAGAAATTTTCAAAAATTTCTAATGGATAATCATGCAGATCCTATCGTGATTGAAGATGATTCCTCTAACATACGTATTCATCATCCATTAGAGGATGACGAAGAAGAAGAAGAGGATGAAGCGCAAATAGACGAGGACGATAAAGTTATTTGCGTTGGAGAAGTCTGTTTTGACAAAGGTGGTAATTTGGTCGAAAAACGTGGAAACTTTTGTCTCCATTACCCTAATTTTTCGATTCACAAGTCACCAATTGTCAAGGACTCTCAATAGATTGTTTTTATGATAATGTTTTTATATATTGTGTATTTGTATATATTTGTTTATATGTTTGTGTAATATAAAAACATATATAATAAAATTTGATTTATGTTTTCTCTTATTATACTTTGTTATTAGCATTTAGTTTCATAGTATTAGTTTAAGAGGGAGTTTTGTAGTTTAGGCTTAGTTTTTTGTTGATGAAAAAAGGGAAGAATTAAAAAATAGGTTATATAGGCTTAGATTAAGGGGGAGTTAGTAGATTAAGGAGGAGTTGTTGGAATAAGGGGGAGTCGGAGTAGAATCGAAGTTTGTTGGAGTAGATTTTATAAACAAAGGTTGTCATCATCAAAAAGGGGGAGATTGTTAGTTCCTGAGATGATGGTTTTGATGACAACAACCTTAGGACTTGTTATAAAATATAAATACTAATATCTTTGTCTAGATATATATGTATATGCAGGATATTTATATATATATATATGCAAGTACTGAGAATGAAGACTGTACAGTATAGAGATTCAAGACTGACAAATTCAAGATTGAAGAAATCAAGACCGAAGACTCATGAGTATCAAGAGTTCAAGAGTTCAAGATATCAAGATAAGTAATAGAGTCCAGATTTATGTTAAAACTTGATAATAGCACTAAAATCTTTATTTTGATTTTAATTGTGGAATGGAATCCACCTTCTCACTTTAATAGTAGGATGGAACCCACGACCTCTTTAGTGGGATGTAACCCACGATCTTCTCTAGTGGAATGGAATCCATGAAATTTTCAAAATGATTTATTTTTCAAAACTATCTTTTTAAAGTCATCTCTATCAATTTAAATATTTTAGCCTTAATTCAAAAACTATTTTTAATTATATTAATTTCAAAATCATCTCTTGTTGTTTTAAACTATCTCTTGATTTTAATATTTTAGCTTTAATATATTTTAAAGAAATCTATACTTAGTTTTTAGGGGTTTTTAGGCTCAAGGAAAAAGATAGAGAAAAATTTAGTTTCAGGGACAAGAAGTTTGTTTTTTAGGCTGAAGGACACTTTTTAGTGTAAATCACAGAATGATAGTTGTAACTATCATTTTCATTTTACACTAAAAAGTGTCCTTCAGACTAAAAAACAAACTTGTTGTCTTTGAGATTAAATTTTTTTGCAACTTCTTCCTTGTGGCTATTTACCTGTAGTTTTTAATATTACTTTTATATTATAGATTATATATTTAAAGATTACTTTCTAAAACTCTTTTATAAGTTTAAACTATATTCAAAATGGTTTACAAAGATTAAAATTATTTTGACAAGTTTTAGAATAGAAATCATTTTAAAGCAAAATTAATTTTCAAAATTCACATAGGCATGTCGACATCCCTCATCCCCCCATGTTGACATGGTAGCCGTAAAATTTAAATTTCAAATTTTCAAATGAAGTGTCTATTCGTCATAACCTTTTACGAATGGACATGATTGTTGTTCTTCTATAAATACCAACTGTTTTTAATGAATTTTAAGTTAATTTTTCTTCATTTTCTTTACTCCTTCTCCACTCAAATATTCTCTTATATTTTAACAAAACTCTACCGAAATTCTAAGTGAATTAAACTCGATTGTCTCTAGTTTGATTCTCTGCCACTCTCTCTCACAGATCTCGATGCTATTCAGAGTTATAGGATCATGTGTAATCAAAGAAGTGTATTGAGTCTCTCTATCTATCAAAGTGATATTGGAAATGGTGTGATTGTGGCCCGTAAATCAATTGGGTGTGATTGTAGCCCGTAAATCAATTAGGTGATCTTGTATCCTGGTTAAATCAAGAGAGTTTGCCCTGGACTCGGAGACAGGAGGGTGTATCTCATGGCCTTGAAATCGAGGTTGTAATATTGACATTATATTTGAAAAGAAATATGCATAAGGAATTGTGTGGGACTGAATGTAAGGTAACTCCGAACCAATATAAAATTCCGGTGTGTTCTTTCCTTTACTGCTTTTATTTACTATTTGCATCTGTGTCTGATTCTGTGATTGTCTCTGTGTTTGTGAATTGCATCTATTTGTGTTTAATTTGAAAAGATTTAAAAAATATTCATAAATTTAATCAAACACTATTCACCCCCCTCTAGTGTTAATTCTACCTAAGATCCATAATCTGCATTTCCAACAAATTTTACTTAAGCTATAAAATGAATAAATAGAATGAATACAAACTTGAGTTATAAAAATGAAATGCAATTTGGGTATGGAAGAAATTGAATGAGAATAATGGGTGCAAGTAAAATTTATATGAGTAATTGAATTTGATTTAAATTGGATGTAAATAAATTGAATACAAGTGGAGTGAGTTTTAATAAATTGAATGGTAACAAATTGAATATGAAATAAGTTAATGGAATGAATTATAAGATGAAAGCTAACTTAAGAAAAGTTGAATGAAATTGGTGCGATAAAAAGAAAATTTATTAATATGAATTTGAGTTATAAAATAAAATTACTTAAGTAAAATTAATAATATGAATTAGTTAAATGAACTAATGAAGTGAATCAATGAAGTAATATGAACTTTAAGTTATGAAGTAATAATAAAAATCAGTTGCATTTTATAAAATGTTTATAATAAACTTAAATGGTTCTGTGAAATGGTTTATAAATGATATTAGTATTAAAGAAAATATACTAAGTGGTAACGAAATAAAATCTAACTTAAATAAGGTTAAATAAAATGATTTTTATGAATAGTCCATAAATGAATTGATATGAAATGTGTTAACAAAAATTGAAATAATTGAAATTTGAATAAATTGAGTGTAAATATAATAGATGTAAATAAATTTAAAGCAAACCAATTAACTGTTAATAAAAAGAAATTTGGATGTTAATAAGAAATGAAGTGTATAAATTAAATATTGACATTGGATAATGTAAATTAATATAGTTTGGATTAATTGGATAAATATTAATTGTTGGATGGTTTCTTTTGTTGTAAATCATTGTTTTAACTGTTTTTGATTGCATATGATTATTGTATGGTGTGTATTGGTGCTTGTGCTTATGATTAGGATTCAAAATTCATGTTATATAGTCTGTTAAATTCATATATGCTTTCTATATCCTTTATATGCAACTAATATTCTAAATTAAGTTGAGATAGGTACATACGAAGGCCGTTTGGACAGATACATGAATTTGATTTGCTTTTGCTTACTTAATATGAGCGAACTCGCTCGCTCGTATTAATAATAATAAGGTACATATCTCGAATTACATACCGCACTTTTATATTTTTTTCCCTACGGGATGCCTCATCATTGAGATGAGATGTATATTTGGTATATTTCTGATATATATTTGTATTGTAAAATTTTTACGATCGAGCCGCGGAAAGGAGATGCTGCCGAAATTTTCCGTAAATCTGGGTGTTAGAAATTTTTTTGAGATTTTAAAATTTTTTATAACATGTTTTATATATAAGTTGTAATTTCCATAAAACCGGTATCGTAGTGGCGTAGCGGAAGCATAGTAAAAGTTTTCAAATGAGATTTTAATGTTTATAAGTTAATTATTTTGAGTAAAATATATCAAATGTTAAATTCCTTACTTAACCTCTTTTCGAGGACGAAAAGTTTTGAGTGAGGGAGAATGTAACGACCCGTATTTTTAATTATTCTAAATTAGTAAATTTAATATAATTATTGAACAAAACTGGTTAGAAATAAAAATTTATGTTTATTTAATGTAGTTTATTGAATATGAACTTGAATAAAATTTTGAAATAACCAATTTCGACGATTTAGACAATAACAAGTATTGAAGTGAAATTTTATATATGGAATGTGTTTATAAGTAATAGCTGTAATTGAATATTAAATGTTGAATTATTTAGATGGAAATAAAATAATAGTTGGTAACTAAAATTCATTTGAAATTTAATGATTTATTAATGTAATTTATTAAATAATTAAAAATTGTTTAAATTTAATACTGGAAATTATTTAAATAATATAATCCAGAATTTAATATGAATGAAAATGATGTCAAAAGTTGATTTAAGTTTATTTAAATAAGAAGGAAGATTGTTAAATTTTAAAATTGAGTTAAAAGTGATTAAATTGATTTTGGGAAATTTCTTGTTTTAATTAATGTGTAAAAATAGCCATTTTGGCCACTATCTCGGATTTCAATGAAACCAGTTTCATCGAATCCGTAATAGTGAATTATCATAGGATCTCAAGTTTCGTCACGATTAGACTTATTGTTTGGCCGTGCAAGCTTGAAATGCGTAGAAATTAATTAAAGAAATTTAATTAAAATAAAATGATTTTGAAAAGCTATCTTCTAAATATGATGGAATTGGCTCCCGATACTAGTTTCATTGTTTTCGAAATAGGGGTATAACATATAAAACGCCAGGCGGCACACTTCGTTTGGAGTTCGGAAATTTCGTGGGTAAATCGGGTCGGGGAATTTATATATAAGGCCGTATATTACCTTCATTCGCGTAACCCTAGAGATAAAACCTTCAGTCGCTACTTTATATCATTTTAATAGCTGAAAATCGTCGTTCTTCTTCTCTCGATTTCTCATCATCCGTTCAACGAAATCAAGCAACTCCAAAAGGGAAAGTGTAGAGCACGACGAGCTTTACACGATGTGCGATAAGATCATCGAGTTTCGTGATGAGGTGGCCTGGATCTGCTCGCGTTCGACTGAGATTTTTGGGTTTGGGCGCGTTGATGCACGCACGATGGTTAGGGTGGCGTCACGGTCGGCGGTGGCTGCAGGGGGCACGGCGGCGTGCCGGGAGCGTGCGATCGACGTTAAACAATATATATATAGGAATGAAGTCGTGAGCGAGATGCCTGGGAAGCGCGGGCTGGGTACTGTTACATGAGAGGAAGAAAGGTTTGTTTTTTTATTTTTTATATTTATTTAGTTAAGTATATTTAATTTAGTTAAGTATATTTAATTTCACCGTTATATTAATAAAATCATAACTTTTGCATACGAGGTTCATTTTGAGCAAAACGAGTCGTGTTGCGATCGTATCGACGAAGGTTACATCATGGAGTTGGACTGGAATTTATTTAAAGCTGAAAATTTTCAGTTTCAAATAATGGTGAGTGTTTTAAAACTATCATGAATGACTAAAATATTTTTTATGCTAGTTAAATTGAAATCATGAAGTAATTTATTTTTATTGATTGTTGTTTGGTAGTTTAACTGACATTATATTGACATATGAATTTAACCGCTAGGAATTTGTAATCAATAGTTAAATTTGAAATTGGAATTAAACTGCTAGTTAAATTCCCATTTTTAATAATTAGTTAACTGTTGTGATTTATTGGTTGTGTTTGGATGTTGATTGTGATGGATGCTATTGTTTGATATTTTGGATGATTTGGATGTTTATTTATTTTTATATATTCCTGTTATCACCCTGTATAGTATTTGACAATATATAAATCTGTTATTTGAATTATATCGAATAAATTAAGAAATAGGTTGAAATGAAATATACCTATATGACACTTATTTTGGATTGAAATGATATATATCCATCCTTGAAATTAAAATCCAAATAACTGATCACTTAGCCATAGGATAGAAAATTATATACGGACACCAGATTGGTTAAATTAAATGATTTTAAAATTTTTGGTTTGAAATTATTTAAATGATTTTGATTTAAAGAAATAAAAATCAAATTTATGGAAATTGAATTATTTTGGAACTAGAGCTTGAAATGTTGAAATTGAAATTTGTTAACATGAATTGTTTAAATAATCGAATTTGAAATTTGAAGCTATAATTGAATATGATTTAAATTATGGAAATTGATTTGTTTAAAAGATTTGAACTTTTATTCAGACTTTGAAATAAATCCAGGTAAAAGTAATTTAAATGGATATTTCAAATTTGAACTCGAAAAAGGATTATTTTAAAGATTTGGACATTAAATTGAACATCGAAGTTAAGTTTAATTCAAATGAATTAAATCGATATTCTAAAATTGAACTCGAACTTTATGTAAATAGAAATGGTTTAAAATTGAGAATTGAATTGAAACTCAAACCATTTGAATCGAATCAATGAAATTGAATTGAAATTAAATTGAATTGAAATTGGAATGGAAGTTAATTCGAATTGAAATTTAAATTTAAATTGAAATCGAAATTGATGTTGATTTGGATTAAAGTGGAAACTGCATTTGATTTGAATTGAAATCAAAATCGAGTCGATTTGAATTGAATTAAGATTGAAAATGATTTGAATTGGAATAATTGAAATTGAATCAGTTTGATTGGAATTTGGACTTCGGTCCAGATTTGTTGAAATGGAAAGAGACAGTTTGATTTGAAATTATTTTCAAGTAAATTATTTTAACATAAACTGTTTAAGATCTATCTTTTCTTAAATATTCAAATTATTTTGATTTTCCAAACTATTTTACTATATAAAACATCTTCAATACTTAAATCATTTTATATCAAACTGTTTTAAAATTTAAACTATTTAAACTATTTTCTAAAAAAAATCAAACTGGTCAAAGTGGGAACTGCTTATATTTAAATCGTGGATTTAAATGCAAATTTGGTTAAAATGAAGTTATAACCTAAATTGTAATTCGAATCGAATTTTGAAGTGAAAATGACATATCGAACTGAATTGACATATTGTGAGTAAATATAAGGACTTTGAAATGAAATTGATTTTGAAGTGAATATGATATTTTGATATCAAGTATGAATTGTTATCGAAATGTAAAAGTACCAACCGGTGTGTAAAACGACGTTTGGTTGTTAAAGAGACCGGTACCTCTTATTGGCATACTCTCTGTCAATATTGGAACCACTTTAACAACTGTGTATGCGGAGGAGACTGCAGAATGAAGTGGTTGGATTTGGCGTACGTTTGCTAGATTTGAAGAAAGAGAACAATGATAGATAGACCCCAACACTTGTGCTAATTTGAAATGACTAAAACAGGACGTCTTGATAGGGCCAATGAGGCTAATTACCTCTAACGAACATCCATTCTTAGATTTTCTTCATGGACTTGGTCCATACTATTACTTTTGATTTTGGTTTCGATTGGTGCACCTTGATTTTGGTATAACCTCCCTTTGACTTGATATGGGATGGATGGACGCGGTGGGCGATTGTGGCTACGATGCGTTACCACCAGCCCTGCGACCTGAACTGGTAGTATCCTACGTTGGACATTGCCTCACGTGCCTTGTCATACTTTTATCCTTATACGAAACCACTACGAGTTTGGTTCAGTGTTGTCGTATCACGGTGCATCTCTATCCCCCGACGTGCTATTGGGGCGTTATATGCAAACTGTACGACAATGCTTAAAAACGCGTTAAGGGTGATTAATGTAAAGCCTTAATGCTAGGAAAAATATTTATTTTACTGATAGACATTACATATATAGCATATTCTACTATATATGAATATTTTGATGGATCCTTAAGAGATGGAAAATCCTGTAACATCTCTTGAACAACTCTGACGCTATTACACTCTTGTTATATGTGATATTAATTTAACTCACGTAAGGATATTTTAGTCCTGACTCGAGTGTTTTGTCTTTTCATTACGCTTGGGTCAGCCTTGAGTTTTCAGCTCATTGAAGATTATTTTCTGGAGGACAAAGACGAAGATTTGGTATATTATTATTACTACTGTTATTCCACCACATTATTGTTCTACTGCACTGTTGTATTCTATTATTCTGTTGTATATATATAACTTTGATAAATGTTGTATAAATTTTAATCAAATGTAGAGTATAAACAGCTTCATGGACTGTTTATTTCATTATTATATTTTGTCATTCCGCTACAAGATTTTATGTTTGTTTTCTTCTTTTCTTATTTTTCTTAATTAACCCCATTGATTATCTATGTTTTAGATTGTTTGAGTTGCACATGTGTGGATTATTGTCAATTTAAACCTTTCGAAATGTGGGTCGTCACACATATTATATTTGAAGCAAGGCATATTTGATACTAAATTTGGTCAACATCCCGCCGTTTCAACAAAATTGCTCTTAGTGACTTCCATCTATTGAAAAGAAATGGTATAAGCATTGATTTGTTAGCTGCATTGTTAAAACGTTCGGTGTTTTGATATTGATGTAAAAGCAAAATGCTTTAGTGGAAATATAATAAGTATACAATGGAAAACGTAAAGTTGCAAAAAACTAATTTTGAGACAAAATTCTGCTTTTGAAATCAACTCATAATTAACATCATGTGAGTTCTGCTGGAAAAAACATTGTTAGAAATAATGATCAAACTTATATTGGACACCTGGGGTTTAAACTTAGGCACATGCCTGTAATAACTTGGATTAGCAACACATAGTAGTTAGGATAACTGATCGGTTTAATTAACTAACCGGTGGTATTAATCTAGTTAAAAGCTAATTACCAAAGAAATGAACATTTAAAAATAAATGAATTGGGCTTTAGACCTATTCCGTTTCATTCGTAATGGCATATACATACGAAAAACAAATAAAACTTGTTAAAACCCAATAATAGGAGATGAAAAAGGAAGCTACAAGCGTAACGATAAATAAACCAAAAAAGGCTTTATAATTTATGAAATTAAATTCCTCTCGTTCATTCTCTTTCTTCTTCAAAAGAGAAAACCTAGTTTTTTCTCACTCTTTGTAACCTCCACAAATCTCAACATAAAATAAATACTCTAAATTCGAGTTAGAAAATTATCTATAAATCCATCTACTTAAGTTAGCAACTTAGAAAGAGTTTGTTTCAAATTTTAGAATTGAGAGCTTCAAGAGGTGATTTAAGGCTTGAGTGTAACGTCCCCCACTTCGACAACCGAAGATGAATGCTAACGATGTTTGAGTCATAACCAGAAATATTTTAAGGTACAAAGCGAGATAAGTATAAAAAGATTCACAACCTTAAGTAAAGAGAGCAGTTAAATAATTTCGATACATCAAAATATTTTACAAAAGTTGTTGCATTATCCTTAACCCATCTCGTTCCCACGTAGTGATGAATATATAATAAGATACAAATAGAGTACCATGTCCGACATATGAGGAAGCCGACATGGACACTTAACTAGTTATAAATTCTAGTTTAACAAGGTGGAATTTCAAAATAGTTTTTATTCACAAAATAAGTCTTCTACTTCGTCTTTAGAGTCTTTATTTGTCTTTTTCAAAAGCTAACTATCTACACCATAAACTCAACCTACTCGATTGAGTACACATGAGTTTATGATAATTAAAAAAACATGTGTCAGACATAAAGTATAATATGAATAATACTTTACACTAAGCAAACAATGATATAGTGAGTACACGCCCCCCGAATACGAAACGAGTTTTTCTCTCACTATTCTAACTTCATCAATTACATCATATAATATGATAATAAACCATGACCAAACACAAATCATCAATTTCACATATGGGTGAGATTCCCTTCATAGCATTTTCGACTAACTTTTATAAACGGTTCACTTTTAGATTTTCCATTCAGGCCTTACTCTTATTAGTTCAACAAGAGTACTAGACATTTAAGGTTATCACTTAGGAGTTTTATCTTACTTCCCCTCAAATGCATCTCAAACTGGTTATTAAGTTGCCACCAAGGCCTTACACCTTCCAATCATTGAAGATAATATTGCTTTAGACAAACAGTTGCCATAGAGGCCTTACACCACCAATCGTCGAATATAAGTTTAGACAAACAATGGTCACAAAGGGCTTACAATACCAATCGTCAAATATAAAGTTTAGATAAACAATTTCCACACATGCATTACATCACCAATCATCAAGTATAATATCATGTTCATCCAGATGGTTTCTACATAGGCTTTACGCTAACAAAAATCAAATATAATGTCGCGAGTAGGCGTAATAGTGCCACAAAGGCCATATAATTAAGTTTTCATTCTTTAAATAAGTTACTTCATTTTAACTTATTATTCTTTATGGTCGCTTCATCCTTATGAAATTCTAAACCATCAATTAGGAAAGATGGCTTCCCAAGTGCTACAAAAGTTCATATGTTTACCTATAATTTCTTAGTACCTTTAGCTATCGTATGTTGTCAGTGCATAGCCATCGCAAGTTAAGGCCAACGCAAGTTGATATTGAGTTATAGCCAACTGAGATATAGTCAGTTGAGCTATAACCAGTTGAGATTGAACTAACGTAAGTTGATATTTCAAATTTTATTTTAGCTATCTCCGGTTGATATTAAGCTATAGTAAGTTGATATTGGGCTTTCACAAGTTGATATTGAGCTATAACCATTTGAGTTATAGACAGTTGAGATTAAGCTTTCACAAGTTGACATTTATAATTTATTTTGGCTATCTCCAGTTGACATTAAGAAATAGCAAGCTGATATTACGCTATCGAAAGTTGACATTGAGCTATAACCAGTTGAGCTATAGCTATCACAAGTTGACATTTCTAATTTATTTTGGCTATCTCAAGTTGATATTGAGCTATAGCAAGTTAATACTAAGCCATTGCGAGTTGATATTGAGTTGTAGCCAGTTGAGATTGAGCTGTCACAAGTTGACATTTCTAAATATTTTGGCTATCTCCAGTTGACATTAAGCTATAACAAGTTGGTATTAAGCAATCTCAAGTTGACATAACCTATATCTAGTTAAGCAATAGCCAGTTGAGATTGAACTATCACAAGTTGACATTTCTAATTTATTTTGGCCATCTCTAGTTGACATTAAGCTCTAGCAAATTGATATTAAGCTATCGCAATTTAAGCTATCGTAGGTTGACATTGAGCAATAACTAGTTGAGCTATAGCTAGTTAAGATGGCAATTTTGTAATTAACTTGAAAATATTTTATTTTCATCTAAAAGAACTACTTTATACCTAACCCAATTATATGCCGAATTATCGTTGGCTTAGCAGGGCCTTATGAAGTTTTTCTTTTAGAAATTATTAATTACCTTCTTAATGAATTCATCAACTATCATTTTGTAATTAGCTCTTACCCTTCCCAAATAATTCATATTAATTCGAAAATACATGGGAAAGAATCCAAAAATTCATCAAAACTCCTACTCATCATATTTTGCCTCATATAAAATTTTCAAGTCAAAGTAATTATTTAATATTTTAACTAATTAGTTTTTGAAATTATTCATTTTCTCAACTTAGAAAATTCTTTTGGCCTCATAACCCACCTCCACATTATTATTCAACACATCATATAAAAATTTCAAGTGTTTTGGATAAGGTTTGACTCGCATTATTCCTTGAACACTTCATAAATTATCATCTTTAAATTTCCAAACATGAAAAATATTTTCTAATTTGTTTATAACATTCAAAACATCACAAATACATACAATACAAATCCGATGGATTTAGAAGGCTTTAGGGGAAGAAGTATTCGCCTTCTGTTTGATTATGCTTTATTTAGAGCTTTGCTTCATTTTATGAATGGAGCTCCTTATTTTCCTTTAAATTTTCTTCTTCACTTAAAAATATGGTTAGTCTCTCTTTAATTAGTTTTTATTTTTCGGTGAATGATGGAATGAATGAAAGGCGGGAGGGTTAGAGGGTTAGTAATTTGGGCTTTGGGCTTTGGTCTAAAACCCTATTCTACTTTACTCCTATTAATTTCTCCCAACTCTTCATCTTACATTTGTTCTTTTTTAAATAACTTGTCTTTATAAAAAAACTCAAGACTTCTCATTAATGGCCACAACCTTTTGTGTTGTTCGCCTATTCCTTCCACTTTCGTTTCCCTCCATCATCTAATCCTTCGTTCCCCTTCTACATTGTCTCCTTTCTCATCATGGCGAGCACGTCCAGCAAGTGTTCTCTGCCTCGCACGCCTTTGGATATCCTGTCCTTAACTAGATGTGGTCGAGCTTTCAATGCTTCATCCTCCATGATCTATCAATGGCTCCGATTGATTTTATTGCTTCTATCAATGATTCCCACTGTTGGAAGGCTCTGGTGCTGCTCTCCTAAGTCCACCTGTCATTCCTATTACTCCAACTACACACCTTTGATATCTAAGAATGCATTCGTTGTGCTTGATTCAGCCTTGAATTACATCGACCCCTGTTGCTCTCCACTTTCAGGTCTGCCTGCTACTGCGATTGTCGAAGGTAATTCTCCACTTACGCCACTATTTGCTATTGGAATGATAAGGGGCAATGGATTATCACCATTAACTGCAATGTTGATGTTACTTTAGGTAAGGAGGATGTGCTTGATGGTGTTAGTGAAGCCAAAGGGCCGAATGAAGCGAGTTATGTTGTTCGCTTGCAATCTGTTTGTCTAAATGCCCAACTCAGAACTGCTATTGCTCCTAATGTATTACCTAGTTCTACTATAGTTTTTTCTTCCCTTAAGCCTAGAATTGATCCAGGTCCTTCTCAGTAGTTGGGTAGCAATTGGTCTTTACTTTTTAATGCGATGCCGAGGAATGTTGGTGAATATTTTCCCTATTCATTTGTTATTAAGGAGGAAGGTGGTACAATGATTCCTTCTACGAAGGTATTGGAAGCGGGGGCTGTTTTTTGGTCGAAGTATTTAGTAGGATTTTTCCTAGATTCTAATCCCCCTTATCAACCAGTTCGTGATCATTGCCGACAACATTGGAATATTATGGTTAGACTTCAAGTTCACTTCGATAACTGCATGTTCTATTTCAAATTCTCTAGAAAAGAAGAAATGCTCCATGTGCTTGAGGCAGATCCCTCCATCATAGGTAATCAACCCTTCATTATTACCTTTTGGAGTCCGACGGTGGATAAAGCTAAGGAATAGATTCTCTCTATTCCGGTATGGACTCATTTCACTCATATTCCATCTGCGCTGCAGCCCATGATTGGGCTAAATTGGTTCATGCTAAGGATCTTACTGAAGTAACTCCTGAAAAGCCTCTTCCCTCTAAAATATATGTTCATATTCTGAAGGGCATGTTTCAATTGTTGATGTCCATAAACATTGAAAACCAGATATTTGCTCGTCTTGTCACACTTTTGGCACCTTATGGAAGCTTGTACTCTACAGTCTGAAGATGCTCCTATTTCGTTCTCTTAATATCCTACTCCCTCGACCTCCTGTCATAAAGTGGATTTCGAAAGTTTGCCTAACTACTATGGTTTCTCCTTCCGAGATCATGCCTCCGGTAATCGATGTTCGCTCCCATGACGTTATAGATAATAGTTCTAAGGTTAATCCGGATGTTGCTCTTCCTTCCTCAGATGGTAGGTTTTATAAGTATGTTAGTGGAGATGAAGAAGAAAGACGGTTATTTAATTATGTTCAGGACAAAGGCCTGACTCTATCGGTGCTTGGTCGGTTAGGTGATATGAATCGATCTGTTCTTTCGGATGTCTCATGGGATAGGAAATTCCTTTACTACTCAGAGTCGGTGGATTTTGTTCCTAATGTAGCTGCTCTTTTTTGGGTATTATCATGTTATTGGACGTGAATCTTTGAACGAGGGGAGTGGATCTTCCTGTATGGAGGTGGACTAGTATTAGGTTTGTCATAGGATTAGTAATTTTGTATTTTGGCCAAACTCTGTGCTTTATTATCTTCTAGCTGTTCTGGTAAATGTGTCGAACACCTATTTCTAATTCATTTACATATGTGAACAGCTCACAATAAATGCCAGCTAGCTTTGCTAAAAAAATAACTTATCTTTAATTTTATCTTCATAAATTAATTTGATTAATTTATCATTTAATAAATCCCCATATTATGGTACTCCAAAATATGAGGTGTTATAGTCTCCCCTCCTTATAAGAATTTCTTCCTTGAAATTCAAATAAGACAGGATAATGACCACCTTCGTTAAATTAATGTACACATAGTACAATAATTACGCTAGTTCCCCACTAATGAAAATCATCAATTATCAATCATAATGTATTAGTGTCATTACTAACTACTAACACATAATCATATCATAACACGACATCATACTAGTGTCGCTACTAGTCTAAAAAACAAAAACATACCTGTCTGATTATACATGTCAAAACAAATCGAGATAGACATTTCTAACCTTATCCTCTACCTCCTAAGTATAATTAATGTCATCCTCACTCCATTAGATGCAAACAAGTTTGATAACTTTGTTCCTTAACTCTTTCATATCATGACCTACTATTCCCTTTGGTCGTCTAGCATAAGTCAAATTTGGCTCCACGGATAAGTCCTAAACTACCATCGTCTCTTCTACCGAATGTAGGTCGAGCACACATTTCCTTAAATGTGAGATGTGAAAGACATTATGCACACCTACTAAACCACTTGGTAACTCGACTCGATAAGCGAGCTTACCAATTCTCTCGATCATTGGAAACGGTCCTACATATCTATGTGTCAATTTCCCCGCCTTCCCAAAGTTCATAACTCCTCACATTGAAGAAATCTTCACAAACACATTGTCTCATATTGCGAACTCTAGCTCTTTTCTCCTCTTATCGAGATAACTCTTCTGCCTTGATCGTCCTGTCTTCATGCCAGCGTGAGTCAATTCTACCTTTTCAGTAATGTCCCTTACCAAATCGTGTCCTAATATGAGTCCGTCCCTTGTGTCCAACCAATAAATTATTGACTTAAATGGTTTACTATACAATGCCTCAAATAGGGCCATCCCGGCGATACTCAACTGCCAACTGTTATTATAGGAAAACTCTATAAATAAAAATCATCTTCCTAGGATCGTCCAAAATCTAAAACATATGCCCACAACAAACCTTCAAACACACAGTTCACCCTTTCTGTTTGGCCATCAGTCTACGGGTGGTAAGCCATACTCATGCTCTGAAACACCCCACACCCTTTAGTATTCCCGAAAAGGGCACACTAAAGGATGTGGTGCGTTATAGGTATAGCTAAAGCATCACAGAGACTAAGATTCAGAAGACAATTAAGTAAAAGCAGCGGAAAACATTTAAGTAGTAACTTATTATTCAGAATTAAACTTCATAAAATAAGTCATAAAGCAGAATATGTCTCAAAAACCAAATACTCATGTCATATGAAAAATACATTTCAGTCTCAGAATCAGAGTACAAAAATAATAACAATCATCCCTCTCATAAGTGCCAGTACATCAAAAACCAAATGAAAAGAAAAATGAAAAGAAGAAGAATACATGAAAAACTGCGGGAATATATCTCCAAGCAATCTGAATCTACTGTCCTTGACTTTGCTGGCCTATTGGGGAAAAAGGGAAATAGAGGAGTGGGTCAGACAATATGTCTGGTGAGTGAAAGTAATTAATAGCATTTCTAAGCAAGATAAATATAATAGACTAAGCAACGATTCTAGTTTAAAAGGAAATAAAGGAAAGATAAAACTCGTATAGAGTACTGTTTGACTGATTGCCTTGATGATTTGATTTGATTGTTTCGATTGTTTGGACTTGTCTTAAACTGCTTTGATTAGGCTAAAATCCTAATTCTACCCTTTGATCGGCATGTTCTATCTCTATTGTGCCACTACGAACCAATCCTGTTGGTCATAGCAAATGACACCTCTTTAGCGCGTAGGACACAGTAGCGAATTATTTACCCTAATCGATGTCGCACGCTCGGTCATCGCCGGTACACACTAACTGTCGCCCCCTATTTGACCTCTTATTTACCCTAATCAGCATAAGCGTGCCCAGCCTCACCTAACTGTTGTGAAACCATCAGTCCTAGTCCTGAAGGGAATGCTGCCCAGCCTCTCCTAACTGTTGTGAGACCATCAGTCCTAGACCTGAAAGGGAATGCTGCAGGTACTGGTCCTAACAAACAATCTTCTAGTTTTGCGCCCTTTGCCCAAATCCCCAGATTTGAGCCTCTATCTATTGGCCACTTATTTACCCTAATTAGCATAAGCGTGTCCCAGCCTCACCTACTATTGTGAGACCATCAGTCCTAGATCTAAAAGGGAATGCTGCCACTACGGGCCACTACTTGTATATCTGTTTATTAACTTAATCTAAGTTTTAAAATAAGCCTCTTCTGTTATTTCTTTCTTTCTAACTATAACCTATGTTATAATTGTTACTCTTCTATTTACTCTTTTTAGTTATAACCACTTGTTATAATCATGCCCGCAAATATCTTAAATTTGCCTATTTCAGTCCATCTCTATTTTATTTCAGTTTTTCTTATTTTACATCTAATTTCTGTAAATTTAGTGTTTTTCTATTTAATCCATATTAGCGAATTCTTCTCTTTTTAATTTATTTACGTAAAAAGGGATTAAATCTCTATAAAAAGAAATTAATATTTACAGGCTAAATTCCAACTTAAAACATATGTAAATAATTGTAAATAACTGTAAATAATTATAAATAACTGTAAATAATTGAAAATAACTGAATAAAATAGCTGAATTAAAATAGACTGGAAATTTTTTTGAAATTTACTTAAAAATAGACTGTAAATAAACTTATATAAAATTTGTCTCAAAATTGTAGAAAAACTACAACTATTGAGAACCCTATTATTTTACTTAAAAATCTAAAATAATTACAAGACACTCACATGTGGTCCTTAGCTCTATTCCTGGGCCTTCCTAGATCCACTTCTAGGGCGTAGAATATTTTTATCGAAAAGATTTCCTCCCTAGAAAATTTTTCTATTTAGGGTTTAGCCTCAGACAATGAACCCAATTGGGAGAAATCTGAATGAGAAAAATAGCTAGGCCTAGGGTCTTATTTATAGTGTGGCTTAGGGATCTCAGGCCGTCGGATTTGAAGATAAAATCTGGTGCAACCACATCATAGGCTCGTTAGGAACCGTCGGATGCAGCTACGGACGCACAAGATTTGGTCAAAAAAACAAAAATATAGAGTTCGGCTCGTACCTGGATGTTTTCTTGTCCAGGAAGTATGGCGGGTCGACCAAACCCATAGGCGGATCGACCTATGGGTCGACCTCTATACATTGGGGGTCGACCTACAGGTCGACCTAACCAGTGTAGGGGTCGACCCCTATAGGGTCTTATTTTTTTTCGTTTTCTTTTTATTTCTTGTTTCTTGCATAACTTCTTCATACTAGCTCGGATTTCGAAAGGTTATATATGAAAATTGATCAGAAAATTACCACGGACCTAATGGTGCAACTTTCACGGATCGATCCTGGTAATTTCACAAACTTATTTTATTATTTAATTAATTCATTAACTAATTATTATAGCTCAAATTTTGGGTTGTTACATGCTCTGTTCTGTACCCAATGCACTCTGCAAACTTCTTTAGAATCAGTGGTGAACAATGAGTCTCAGTCTCTAACAATACTATTCAGAATCCCATGTAGTCTCATCACATTCTTCATATATAACTTAGCTAAGCTTGCTGCCGTTCTTGTTGACTTTACCAAGATAAAGTGGGCACTCTTAGTCAATCTATCGACTATCACCCAAATATTATCATTTTCTATCCTCAACCTAGGCAATCCATCTATTACATCCATGGATACCGAATTCCATGTCCAAGTCGGTACTTCCAAAGGTTGAAGTAATCTGCTCGGCTTTTGACGTTCAGCCTTTACATGCTGACATGTGAAACATATCATCACACATTCATCGACATCCCTCTTCATCCCTTCCAAAAAGAATTCTCTCGTCATGTCACGATACATCTTTGTTCCCTCGGGATGAATGGTAAACTTAGATCGATGACTTTCTCCCAAGACCTCCTTCCGAAGATTTTCTACTTTCGGAACATACGATCTTCCTTTCTTCCTAAACCATTCCTTTGAGTCTATCTTGAACCCTTTTAGGTCCTCAACATCTCACCCATTCCTAGTCACCTAACCATTTCAACTAACAATGGGTGTTCTCTTTTCCTTGCAACAATTCTATCAATAAGGGTTGGATGTACTTCCAAACTTACTACCATCCCCGGATCTCGACTTGAACCTGCATTTATTCCATAATGCAATCCACAAGACGCCAATGTCTCTAATGTCTTCCATTCCTTAATCATAGAAAACACTCCATTCTGATGCCTTCTACTCAAAGCATTAACAACCTTGTTCCCATTTCCTACTGTATATTCTATACTGAAGTCGTATGCTACCAAGAATTCTAGCCATCTCTGTTGCCCCATATTCAACTCTTTTTGAGAGACTAAAGAATTATGGGACTTATCGTCCATATACAACTCGAACTGCTCTCACAAAAGATAATGTCTCCAAATCTTCGGTGCAAAAACTATCACCGCCAACTCTAAGTTATCAGTCGGATATCTAACTTCATGCAGTCTTAACTGCCTTGATGCATAAGCTATCACTAATTCTTTTTGCATCAACACCACTCCCAACCTTGTTCCCTACACATCCGTATACATCAACAAGTCCCGATTCCCATGGATACGATCAAGATAGGAGCATTTGTCGATGACTTTTTTAACTCCTGATATGTCCCTTCATTCTTATCGGTCCATATGAACTTCTCATTCTTTTTGGTAACTTAGTCAAGGGTGCTGCTATATGTGAGAAATCCTTAGAAAATTTGCGATAATAGTCAGCTAATCCCAAGAAACTTCTTGACTCTGTGACTGTCTCTATTTTCTTCCAATCGTTAATTGTTTCTACCTTCGATGGATCCACTGCTAATCCATTCTCCGACACAATATGCCCAATAAACTTAACTTCTCGTTTCCAAAAGTGATACTTTGAAAACTTTGCCTTTAATTTGTGTTGTCTCAACATCTCTAATTCCAACCAAAGATGGACTTCATGGCCTCTCTCATTCTAAGAGTACACAAAAATTTCATCAATAAAGACCAATAGAAATTTATACAACTGATCATGGAAGGTTCGGTTCATAAGATCTACGAAAGAACGCAAGTGTGTTGTCAATCTAAATGACATCACTAACCACTCGTATGAACAATATCTTGTTTTGAATGCGGTTAATGGAATATTATCCTCTGCTACACTAAATTGATGGCATCCCATTGGAAAATCTAGCAATGAGAATATTCTAGCTTCACTCGGCCGATCAAACAAATCGTATATCCAAAAAAATGGATTATTGTGAGCTCATTCAACTTTTGGTAATCAATACGCATCCATAAAGTTCCATCCGACCTTTTACAAATACCGTGGATGCTCCCTAGGGCGAACTACTTAGCTTAATGAAACCTTTATGCTCAAGTTCCACCAACTGCTTCATCAATTCTTCCATCTCCTTGGGTGGCATTCTGGTAGATGGTATACTAATAGGTTGTGCTCCCTACATCAAGTCTATACAGAACTCAATCGCTCTCCTTGGTGGTAATTCCATCACTGGTTTGAAACATCCATAAACTCCTAAACTACATGTACTCTACTTATCTCTTCCTCCTGATCCTCCACCGCACACAATGTCAACCTTGACTTTTCATCCATCACATCTAGTTCCACAGTGATCTTTTTCCCCTCATTTGGATTCTACAAAGTGATTACTCTATCAGCACAAAAGATCCTAGCATCATTATGCAACAACCAGTCTATACCCAAGATTACCCCATACCCCACATAGTCAAACACATATAGGTTGAAAACAAACATATGACCACAAAAATCAAACAGAAGGTCAGTGCACCTTAATACGAGAGTAGCATACCCACCGATCGAATTAACCACATGTAAAGACGTAACAAAATGGGTAGTATCTAACTCCAATCTATCCATTACATCTTTTGAAATGAATGAATGGGTAGCACCCTTATCAAAAAGAGCTATAATTGAAGAACCATATATCAAGATCATACCTACTAGCACCATTTTCTTCTCTTTCTCTTCAGTTGTCGGTTCGGCTGATTGTCTTTCCAAAGTGAAAACCTTTTGCCGCTTTACTTAGGACATTCTTTCTTCTTATGCCCAGAATTGTCATAAATAAAGCATTTGACCTTCATCACCCCAACCAGCTCCGGGCACTTATTTTGCATAATGTCCCCTTTGCCTATAATTGTAGCATGTTACATCAACAACATCCTTCCGCTCTTCTCTACCCTTAGCATTTTCTTTCATTTGTTGGACTTTCTTGCCTTTCTATATGAAGTAAACTTCCTTTACTTTATATCAGTCCGTGCCTTTTGCCCCATGCCTCGCCTTTAAGCATACATCAGCTCATACCTCCTTGTTATATCTACCACTTCGTTGAATGGAAGTGCTAGATGAGCCATTATTCGGCCACTCAATCCCAACTTCAATCCCAAGATGAACTTCTCTACCTTCTTTCTCGATGTCCTAATCAGATCAGCTCTATATCCAGACAATGCATTAAACTTCTGCACATACTCTGATACCGTCAGATCCCCTATTGTAGCTCCATAAAATCCCGAAACATCATCGACGGCTCTGATCATGGAATATACTATTTCTCAAACATCTCCCTAAACCTTTCCCAAGTGATTTCTTGCTCAGGATTCTCTGCTCTCATTGTTCCCCACTAGACACTTGCCAGTCCCTTGAACTGTATACATAAAAGCTTCACCTTCTGAGCATCTGTCAGCTCAAGATCTTCACAAATCCTTACACAGCACCTACCAATCATTAGCCTCTAATGTCTGTTTTTCCCATCAAACATTTCTCCTCATAGGCTCCTAAAATCCTTATTCATTTTGGTAAAATCCTCTCTAACTGGCTGCACCGAGGTCCTCGGTACATTTTGGGCCTATGGGTGTACTTGCTACTACACTAATTTTGCTAAAACCTATTAAAAGAGTGCGTTCATATCCATACTCCCTCCATCTGGGGTAGGCATTTCATTACCAGATTCAGCACAAACTTTCGGGGCTGCCTCCCTTCCTTGGCCATTAGTCTAAGTACTAGTGGTTCCTTTACCACATTTGTCCTTCTTCTTCCCAAAGTCAAATGTCCACTTCACAGATCCATTCTCTTTCTGCATAAGCAAGCGTTCGTAAGAGGCGAAAGTAAAAGAGAGTGAAAATAATAGTATAAGGATAGATATATCCACCTATATATCTATATCAAAATAGAAGTACATTATATATATAGCATATACCCTCCCCTAAGAGTTCGTTTTCTAGTTATCTAACTTATACTTAGCTCTATTTCACTTAAGGGTCCTTTATTCTAAGCCGTGATACCAAGTTGTAATGTCCTTCGCTTCGAGACCCAAAAACAAATGCCAATGATGACGCGGTCAACACCAGAATTATTTTCAAGTGACAAAGTGAGATCAGTATAAAAATTTCACAACATTAAGTAAACAGAACAACTAAATAATTTCATTACATCAAAATGTTTTACAAAGTTGTTACGTCATCATTAACCCATCTTGTTCCTGAGTAAGGGTAAATATATAATAAGATATGAATAGAGTGCCATGTCCGACATATGAGGATGCTGATGTGATACTTAACCAGTTATAAATTCTAGTTTTACAAAGCAGAATTTCAAAATAGCTTTTATTCGCAAAATAAGCCTCATGCTTCATCTTCAGAGTCTTTATTCATCTTTTCCAAAAGCTACCAATCTATAACATGAACTTAGCCTACTCTAATGAGTACCCATGTATTTATGAGGAATAATAGAAAAATAGGTTAGATATAAAGCCTGGTATGTAATACTTTACCCTAACCAAACAATCATATAGTTAGACCATGCTGCTAAATCACAGTACGTGTTTTTCCCATGCTAGTCCATCTTCATCAATTACATCATATAATGTGATAATATCAAACCAGAACCAAACATAAATCATCAATTTTTGACAAGGATGAGATTCCCTTTATGACATTACTGACTAATTTTTATAGTTAGTTCAATTTAGATTTGCCACTCGGACCATACTCTTATTAGTTTCATGAGAGTACTAGACACTTAAGTCATCACTTAGGGCTTTTATCTGACTTCCCTTCAAATGTATCTCAACAGCTTATTAGTTTGCCACCAAGGCCTTATACCTCCCATCATCGAAGAAAATGTTGCGTTTAGACAAACGGTTGCCACAAAGGCCACACACCACCAAAAGTCAAATATAAAGTTTAGACAAATATTTGTCATAAAGGCTTTACACCACCAATCATCAAACATAAATTTTAGACAAATGGTTGCCACACAGGCCTTACATTACCAATCATTAAGTATAGTGTCGTGGTAGGACAACGGTTGCCACACAGGCCTTATGCTGATAGTCATCAAATATAATGTTGTGAGTAGGTGTAGTAGTGCTACAAAGGCAATATAATTACATTTTCATTCTTTAAGTAAGTTATTTCATTTTAATTTATTATTCACAACAAGAAAATATGTTACTAGTTGCAGTATATAGTAGCGTTATTGCAATTAATATTGAAAAAAATAAAATAGAAAAATCAACGTTTCTAAACTAATCCTGCCTAACATTTTTAGAAGGCGAAAAATCTTTTTCACTTTCCTTTTTTCTTTTTATTTTCATTCCCCTTCATCTTCTACTAAAATCATCTAAAACATTAAATTTAACTTCTCTGAAATACGAAATAGAAAGTTAATTCTCTTTAACACGTTTCATAAAAAAACATACCTCCTTTTGTCTTCATCTTAGAACCTCATCCCATTACCACTTGAGTATCCAGCCCACCTATTATCTCCATAACATCGCTTCACTTATTAGCTTCACATGACATGCTACATGGATGAGCTTTTTATTTATTCATTTACTTTCCAACTTTGTTCAAATTTGAATGAGATTTTAATTCAAAATTCCAATTGATGCTTATCAGATTTGATTTATATTTACTTGCTATAGGATTTGGTTCAAATATGTTTACTGTATGGTTGGAATTTAAATTGTGTTCAATTACTTATTCTAAGATTAATTAGGACTAATCTGTATGGAAAAAATTATATTTGAAATTATATTGCTATATGAAGCATAGTTTGTTGTGTATATATATTTGTATTTCAATAGTCATATGACATTTTGTGCTTACATAGCTTGACACGTCTACATCAATAGTTTTTTTGCATAGTGAAAATAACATATAATGTTAAGGTGGATAAATTAGGATAGACTTGATGACTGAGTCAATAATATATATTTTGTTATGTCAAAGTAATACTGTTGGATATGGTGATTCCATAATATAAAAAAATTATTTACTGTTCATTGTTTGGTTAGGTAGTTTTAATGCATAAGCAAGATCAATGATATTGAATTTGTTTGTTTTCCATGCATTTTGCATTGCAATTGATATTTGAAGCTTGAAGCGTCCCTTAGTCTCTACTATAAACATTCTTAAAATTGTATTATTATTAATCGATTTAAGCTAATGAGAACCTTGCATGAATTAGTCTGTATATTTATTAACATATTTGAAAGAATTGGATGCAAATTCTCAACTACAGTTCTTGTTATTAGATTGTTTCTATTGGGCATTAGTTCCATGTTCGAGATTAAGCCTCGAAATGTAAATTGATCATTGCTTGGGAATTAGATACACTCAGATGGTGGGTGATGAATATAAAGATATATTGGGTTGGAAAGTAGACAATTAGTATACGAAGAAGGGATGCAAATATGCAATAAAACATCATTATGTATGCATGTATATAATTAGTATGTGAAGATGGAATGCATGCACTGTAGAAACAAAATTTAATTTTTGATCAGCATCTCATTTTTGTTAAACCTGCTAGCATAGCACAAATCAAATTGCATATATTTAAATACTTATGCATTTGTATGTTTACAATTATAAAATTGCAATCATGCTAATAAAAAAATGTACTGGAAATTGGTTAATAGTAGTAATTAACACAAGTAATTAGACCGTTAGAAGTCCTATTTAGTAAACTGATTATAATGAGTATATAATTATTATTTTCCTAGGTTTCAATATAGCCATGCAATAATGGTAACATAATCATGTATAATTATAAGTAGCTTGCCAATATTTTAATATGCAGGCGCCTAAAGAAGAGGATCCATTGAGTCATGAAGCAGCTGCAGTTTTAAGGGACAATCCTAAACTGTTTGAAAATAATATGAGGGATGCGTGGAAGGAGGATATGTTAATGGTGTTTTCTTCCCTAGATGCTTATAAGATTATATTTATCGATTACCTCATTATACATTGCTCGAATTTTATTTTGGTTTTTTAGACATTTTACAATCGGTTGGATGATGTAATTCTGCACAATTTAGACAAATGGCATACCATGTAATGTTAGAAGTGCACTACAACAAATTGTACTTTTAATAGCGTTTAAAAAACGCTATTAAAGGCTTTTACAGCATTTTCATAAACGCTGTATATCAACATGTTGTTATAAGTCTGTGACTTACGATGGCAACACCAAAAACGCTATAAATGAGTTCTTTTAATAGCGTTTGGAAAATGCTGTAAATTGTTTTAATGGCGTTTTTGCACACGTTATAAAAGGACATGTTATAAATAGGAATGATTATTAGACAACAAGAATAAAACGCTATAAAAAGTTCCTAACAATAGCGTTTTACCAACGCTATCAAAACCCTCTTAACAATAGCGTTTTTGGACTGTTCTCAACAGTTACATATTATGGCGCTTTAGAAACGCTATTGTTATCTTTTATAGCATTTTTTGATGCTATCATCTTATTGCATAAGATTATATATGCTTCTTTTTGACGTTTCAATGCATATATGTATAATGAATTTAAATATCACTAAGATCACATTTGATTACCAATACGCTATATGTAAACAAATAAAATTACACCAAAACAACATGTGTTCATTATATTTCATAAATACATATGAAGATTACAAATGCAAGTAAACAAAACTAATATTATACGCAAGCAATCTTACCAAAACGATACATAGAAGTATTCAAACACTAAAGATACACACAACACTATATATTACTTCAAATCGTCTTGTTGCTACTTGCTAGCACCAAATGTACTAGTTACCTGTAAAGAAAAGATTCAATAATTAGTTGTAATAGACATGATTCATGAAAAATATGCATATAAAGTGACACTTTTGAACAACAATATATGATGTTTATGAACTTATTCAATTCTAAACCATTGTATTTAAACGAGTACAGATACCATTAATTTTTTAAAACTTATTTAATTTTTATAAAACTTGATTAATTTCTATAATACCAGTTTAATTTTTGGCAACTTAATTAACTTAGCAAAATCTTTATGATACTTAATAAATTCTATAGAAACTTTGTTAATTTAGTTAAATATCAGTATTAGATAAATATCAGTGCAAACATAGCTGGCTTAGTTTCATACCTTCATGCAAGCATTAGTATTTGTCAAACTGACAGGAACTTTCTAGCCTTGGAAATGATCAAGTGCAATATCCAAATGATATAACTTAGGTCCCATGCTCTAGTCAACTGCAAGGAAAGCCTGCTCTGTTCCATCATTAGGATCCTTGCTTTTCAAGAATTTTTTAAAAGAAGAAAACATATTCGACCCCCTGAAGGAAAAACAAATATATTCAGAAATTATTAGGTTGAGAAAACTTACCTACAATTCTGATTTTATATCAACATTTATAAGTAACTTGATTTACTTGCATCAGTTTATGACAAAGGTCTATTATGTGTATAAACGTTAGCTAAAACAATTCACATTGACAGTTCAAATGTATCTATGTTACGCAACCTTAACAACAATGCTTAAACGGATTTTGAGTTCAAAATTCTCCTATCAACAGATATGATATAACATGCATCACTTTTGATGAATTCAAATCCTCAAACTAAGTACCAACAGCCTTAAATGATATGAATTCACAACTTTTATACTTGGTGATATACCGGTCAGTTTTATTGATAGTTTAGTTTTTTAAAACATGTTCTATTTCTCAACTTCTATACACTATATGTCCAATCCATCTGCCAAAATGATATGAATTCACAAAAAGTATTGTCACCATGCTTCTTCTTTGTTTGCTTCCTTCATCTTTTATAAAGCTTTTCGGTTCTCTGCTTCTCTATATTTTGTACCAAAGAATTTATCTATTTGAGTTTTTCTTCATTTCTTAGGACAGTACAAGAAATAAGACATGAAAAATGCTGATTTATATTATTATATGGAAACTATATCAATAACAAATAGAATTTCCTGAAATGGATGTAAATTTTGTTTAAAATACTTTATTCAACAATTGCATGTGTATTGTTATAAACTTATTAATTTTTATAAAACTTAATTAAATTTTATAAACTTATTTAATTTTAAAAAAACAATTGGCTTATTTAATCATTATAAAACTTATTTAACTTAGTGACTTATTTTAAACTTAGTTAAATTTTGTTGTTGTTGTTGTAGTAGTATTATTATTGTTACTATTATTATTATATTATATTATTATTCTTCTTCTAAATTTAGTTAATTTTTGTAAACTTAATTAATTTTGTAAAACTTAGTTAATTTAGTTAATTTTTATAAAACATAGTCAATTTTTATAACAATTTAACAAATATTTCAAAATAGAGAACATGATTTTTATAAAACAAATTTGTATAAAACTTAATTAAATTTTATTAACTTGTTTAATTATAAAAAACGGTTAGCTTATTTAATTATTATAAAACTTAATTAACTTGATAAATTTATTATTACTACTACTATTATTATATTATATTGTTATTCTTCTTTTAAATTTAGTTATCGTGTTCAATCTCAAAAGATTTCATTCAAAGAGATAAAGGGAGTAGTATCTAAGTACAGGCTACATAGTTCTTAGTATAAGACTGAAATAACTGGTAAGTGATAACATCTTACTTCCAACGTATTCTATTCTTGAGTGTCTTTTCTATCAGTCCAATTCCTTCTAAAACATTTGTAATGTCATATATTCGCCTTCTTTGTACCTGAAAAAAATACAATATAGGATCAGAAAAGATGATAAATAGGACTCCAACTTTTACTATCTCTTTATCCAAGAGAATGTTAACTTCCAGTGTCCCCACTCTCCTACCCTCCAGTTTTAATTATGAACATAATAAATATTTCCTAAAATATTCTTTAATATGACTCAAAAATGTAACAGTTTTCGCTCCTATGTTAAAAGGAAACATGATTAATAAAGATAAACAAATAAAAACCTTGTCCAGTTCTGACGTTATAGACTCCAACTCTGTTAGGCTCAGCTTTGGCAAGAGCTTTAACGTGTGCATCAACCAAGTCTGTAACGTCAATAAAATCTCTAATACAAGTTCCATCACTTGTTTCATAATTTGTTCCTTTAACCTGAAATACAAATAAGAGAAACTTAAAACCAATGCTGAGCTAAACAAGGTAGTGTGTACATGCCCTTTCTGCAAATAAACGAGCTTTGTCAGCAGTGCGAAAACCAACCGCAATCAGTTTTACTCCAGCTGCATTAAACTGTGGTTTCAAATTTTGTAAAACAGAGGCTAATTCCTAGCTAAAAGAATACGACAATGATTAAAGAAACATAATCGGTAATTGATTATAGATCATTATTGTGTCCAACATTTCCACTATACAAAATTTTGCTGGTATGTACCTACAAGAGCATCCGAATGCCTCATGAGAGCAGTAACAGTGATTCTCTTTAGGAGCATAAAAAACTAAAGCGAGTTTTGTGTTTTGTTCCAATGTTTTTAGTAGTACATTGTGTATGTAAGTTCACGTATTCAAAGTTAGAGTTTAAACTCAGTAGCAAAGTATATGCACTAGTTTAATAGCATATGAAACAAATGTTCAAATGCTTTCTACAAAAACCAAAGTATATGTACAACTTGTATTGAAAATGAAAATGAACAAATTTATGATTTATTCCAAGTCTCACTTTTCTTCCGCCTCTTGAAACAAGCAGGATATAGTCTATCGTCTGATCAATACTTAGTCAACTTGGTTAATTATTAACATTCAACTTCATTCAATACAAACAGACTCCCTTAATTTTAACAAAAATGATCTTTTAAAATTACAACTACATACACATGCAAGTATGATTAACGTATAATGTATCACACATTAGTTTGGATCACCAAAAATAAGAGCGAACTTATATTATGGGTAACCGAGTTGTTAATCAAAATTGAGCATTGATGTAAGTTCAGTTAACCTTAGACTATAAAGCTTACTTGCAAAGCCATTTTTTTAGTTTGTTCATAGCTAAGAATGACTTCAAGCACAATAAAACAGTAGAATCGAAAGGCTTGTCAGTAGCAACACCAACATCCACAATCCATTGATGTTCTATCGATATGCAGTATAATCAATAAACCAAGAAACAATAATAAAATAATAATAATATGGTATGTAAATTCATGAGTAATTATAAAGAACTTGATGAACTGTAAATCTCTTGGGTCATGAGTTAACATATTATGTATCAGATCTTTAGCGCTATCTGATATGGAAGGCCATGGTTCAGATTCAAAATCCAAAGACCCTTGTAATTTTTTTTTTGAAAATTCTACTTTGGATTCTGAGTAATAAAGATATCAATGGATTGCTAGTATGATAGTAAAATAAGTTAATATTTGAAAGTTGAAACTACTATGTTGTCTTAGACCTACGTATTACTATATAGATCAGTTCCATATGTCGATTGAATTTCTGTGAACTGTGGCTCCTTTTCAGTTTTAAGCTTCTTATTGGTTTCATGTTTAAGCAACACGTTTAAAACCAATCCACTACTACCCTAGATTCAAGTTTATAATTGACTATCATCTACATGTATAGGTACTCTTTTTCAGGTATATAGTTCTAATATTATTAAAAAAATCTATACTGCCAAAATTGTTCAGGATTTTGACAAAAATTGCTATATTGTCTGTCAGATATGATCATCAAAACCATCCAATGGTATTATCAACAAATTTGTCACCTGACCTTTATTATTCATAGTAATAAAAAGCAAAATGCTGACCACATCTTTAACTATCTCAACCAAAACACCAACAAACAACAAAAAAAACTTTAGCGGAAAGAAGAAAAAACAGTTAAAAGAAGGAAATTTTACATTTCATTATCTTTTTAAAAGCTTGAATCAAGAGCGAAAACCCAGCAACACCCCTCTCCCTGTGAAGAATCTCCCCCTCAAACCACAGATAACTCTCCTTGGCACTCCTTTTTCGAAACACAAACACTGGATACCCTTAAGGACTACTTAATCGCCCATCTCTTATTGCTACCAGGGAACCATCTTTTAACTTTCCTCTATACATCTGATATTAAAAGGAATTCAGATAAAATGTATGTTATTCAAATATTGTATTAGTTTTAACAACGAATACATTATGACAATAGGTAGTACTGGTTTTTAGTCTCTGCATTATGACAGTCAACTCTTTCTGCAGATTTTCAAGTTCTATTATATCGTGCTATTATATATAAATACCAAATAAGTCCACACATCAAAATTCTACAAAATTTAACCATTACAAATTTTAAATCTGAGTTTTTTAATCAAATCAACATCATAATGCATAAAATCACACTGCTGAAGAATGACATGTGCTATTTATAAACCAAACAACTGCATATAATTCAATGAAGGAAAATTCTAAACATAAATCAAACAAAAGCAAGGGATATATTAGAGTAATTGATAATTAATATATAGGTAGAAGAAAATCGAGATTATGACCTTTTTTCTCAATTCTCGAAGTAGACAATTGGTTCTCCATGGTGGATCTTGGGGACGTGAGAAACGATGTTGTTAGTAGAAGTGAAGAAACATTGAACTGAAGAGAAGGCCAGAGAGAAAGGACCAAGAGAAGTGAGAAAACGATAGAATTAGAGATTTTTTCTTAGGGTTTTCATTTGGTACGGAGATGGAAGGAAATGGAGGGAGCGATGAAATAATTGGGGAGAAGAGCGGCCTGGCAATATTTCGTGGGCTCAATTCTAAATTTTTTGTCATATGGGATACTAATAGCGTGTATATTTTGATTTTACTTGTAATAAAGGTTAGTTACAGCATGACGCGACACAATGTTGTTACAACCTGCAATTAATGAACATTTTTCTTGTAGTGGTGGTATTAAACATTGATAATTATTTACATTTTTGAAACCAGCCAGTGGTCGCATTGGTTTAGTTAAAATGGAAGCTTAAACTTGCATAAAATGGCCTTATAGAAAATGTGAAAAAGGTTAGTTATACTCTTATGTTTTACTCAAATATAAGTGTGTTTGTTTGTGCACCACTCCTCCATTATTTTTATTTACTTTGAGTGATATCTCATGATAAGTGCATTAAAGGTAGAAGATGTATTAGTTAAGGCGACTGAACAATTGAAAGCAGAGTAACTTAGGGACATAAAGTAGCTTCTTTTTACTAGAGTTTATGAATGTAATGAAAAAGAAATGAAATATTATATGCACATATTGGCAATTGTTATAAGTATACTACATGTAGTATTTCATTTAATGACACCGTGCATACTTATATTACAAAATTTTACACTTCTAACAAATTTATATTGCATACGCTTATACAGCAAATATACTATGTGAAATTGTCTGACTATTGTTTTCACTGCTCGGCAAGTTATACTTATACTGCCAATGTTTGCACGTTTCTAAACATGAGGGTGACTATGTAGAGTGGCAATTTCTCATTATTATAACAATTGTTGGGAAACATTCAATGTTGGACAAGTTTCATTCCCAGACAACCTTCACTACTAGGCAACCTTCACTATCGGGCAAGCCAATCACCCATATAATATTCTATACTTATAATAATTGCTTGACTAATGTTTTCACTACCAAGAAAGTTATAACAAATATACACTACTAGTAGTACCTCTTCTTATGCCAATATACTTATACTGCCAGTATACTACATGTTATATTACAAAACCTACACTAGTAAAATATATAAGTATATGCACATATTTATAACGAGTACATATGCACGTCCAGGTGGGTCTGCATTTAACCACAATATACATGCATTTTTATTTGTACATACGGAAGTAGATTTGATAGTAGCATCCCCATATCTAAACGCCGCCTAGGCAGAAACTGCTATTTTTTTTGTTCTGACTGCAATAACTTCTTCATGCTAACTCCGAATCAGGCAAAACTTCGAACGATTAATTCCTACCTAAATTACAGACAATATGGTACACTCGGATACTCCATCTTGTGAACGCACATTGTAGTTCTCCAAGGGGACTGATAGTTAACTTAGAAAATAACATGGCACAACATCCTCATATTTAAACTCCACCTAGTGCAGAAGCAGCTATTTTTTTATTCAGGCTGCTATATTTTCTTCATACTAACTTGGAATCCGACGAGACTTCGACAGATTAACTCCCACCTAAATTACAGACAATATGGAACACTCGGATACTTCATCTTATGAACGCACATTGTAGTTCTCCATGGGGACTGACAGTTGTACTTAGAAAATAACAGGCTAACACATCCCCATATTTCAACTCCTTCTAGTGCAGAAGCCGTTATTTTTTTTGTTCAGACTGCAATAACTTTTTCATACTAACACGGAATTAGGCGATACTTCGAACGATGAACTCCCACCTAAATTACGGACAATACGGTATAGTTGGATACTTCATCTTGTGAACGCACACTGTAGTACTCCATGTTGACTGACAGTTGTACTTAGAAAATAACATGCTATATCCCCACTTCAATGGTCACTGTAGTTCTCCATGGTGACTAATAGTTGTACTTAGAAAATAATAGACTACATCCCCATATTTGAACTCTACCTAGTGCAGAAGTCGCTATTTTTTTCCAGTTTGCAATAGCTTCTTCATACTAATTCGAAACCCGGCGAGACTTCGACCGATTAACTCCCACCTAAATTACGGACAATATGGAACATTCGTATACTTCATCTTGTGAACGCACACTGTAGTTCTCCATGGGGACTGACAGTTGTATTTAGAAAATAAGAGGCTACCACATCCCCATATTTGAACTCTGCCTAGTGCAGAAGCCGTTATTTTTTTTGTTCAGACTGCAATAACTTCTTCATACTAATTTGGAATCCGGCGAGACTTCGACCGATTAACTCCCACCTAAACTACAGACAATATGGAACACTTGGATACTTCATCCTATGAACGCACATTGTAGTTCTCCATGGGGACTGACAGTTGTACTTAGAAAATAACAGGCTACCACATCCCCGTATTTGAATTCCACCTAGTGCAGAAGCCGCTATTTTTTTTATTCAGACGGCTATATTTTCTTCATACTAACTCGGAATCCGGCGAGACTTCAACAGATTAACTCTCACCTAAATTAAGGATAATATGGAAAACTCGGATACTTCATCTTTTGAACGCACACTGTAGTTCTCCATGGGAACTGACAGTTGTACATAAAAAATAACAGGCTACCACATCTCCATATTTGAACTCCGCCTAGTGTAGAAGCCGCTATTTTTTTTGTTCACACTGCAATAACTTCTTCATACTAATTCCGAATCTGGTGAGACTTCGACCAATTAACTCCCACCTAAATTACGGATAATATGGAACACTCGAATACTTCATCTTATGAACGCACACTGTAGTTCTTCATGGGCACTGACAGTTGTACTTAGAAAATAACAGGATACCACATCCCCATATTTGAACTCCGCCTAGTGTAGAAGCCGCTTTCTTCATACTAACTCGGAATCCGGCGAGACTTCGACCGATTAACTCCCACCTAAATTACGGACAATATGAAACACTCGAATACTTCATCTTGTGAATATACACTGTAGTTCTCCATGTGGACTGAAAGTTGTACTTAGAAAATAACATGCTACCTCATCCCCATATTTGAACTCCGCCTAGTGCAGAAACCACTATTTTTTTGTTCAGACTGCAATATTTTCTTCATACTAACTCGGAATCAGGCGAGACTTCGACTGATTAACTCCCACCTAAATTACGGACAATATGAAACACTCGGATACTTCATCTTGTGAACGTGCATTGTAGTTCTCCATGGGGACTGACAGTTGTACTTAGAAAATAACAGGCTACCACATCCCCATATTTGAACTCCGCCTAGTGCAGAAGCCGCTATTTTTTTATTCAGACTGCACTATTTTCTTCATACTAACTCGGAATCCAGCGAGTCTTCGACCGATTAACTCCCACCTAAATTACGGACAATATGAAACACTCGGATACTTCATCTTGTGAACTTACACTTTAGTTCTCCATGGGGACTGACAGATGTACTTAGAAAATAACAAGCTACCACATCCTCATATTTGAACTCCACCTAGTGCATAAGCCGCTATTTTTTTTGTTCAAACTGCAATAACTTCTTCATAATAATTCAGAATCCGGTGAGACTTCGACCAGTTAACTCCCACCTAAATTACGGACAATATGGAACACTCGGATACTTCATCTTGTGAACGCACACTGTAGTTCTCCATGGGGACTGACAGTTGTACTTAGAAAATAACAGGCTACCATATCCCCATATTTGAACTCCACCTAGTGTAGAAGCCGCTATTTTTTTTGTTCAAACTGCAATATTTTCTTCGTAGTAACTCAGAATCCGGCGAGACTTCGACCGATTAACTCCCACCTAAATTACGGACAGTATGAAATACTCGGATACTTCATCTTGTGAACGTACACTGTAGTTCTCCATGGGGACTGACAGTTGTACTTAAAAAATAACAGGCTACCACATCCCCATATTTGAACTCCGCCTAGTGCAGAATCCGCTATTTTTTTTGTTCAGACTGTAATATTTTCTTCATACTAACTCGGAATCCGGCGAGACTTCGACCGATTAACTCCCACCTAAATTACGGACAATATGAAACACTTGAATACTTCATCTTGTGAACGTACACTGTAGTTCTCCATGGTGACTGACAGTTGTACTTAGAAAATAACAGGCTACCACATCCCCATATTTGAACTCCGCCTAGTGTAGAAACCGCTATTTTTTTTATTCAGGCTACAATATTTTCTTCATACTAACTCGGAATTCGGCGAGACTTCGACCGATTAACTACCGCCTAAATTACTGACAATATGAAACACTCGGATACTTCATCTTGTGAACGTGCACTGTAGTTCTCCATGGGGACTGACAGTTGTACTTAGAAAATAACAGGCTACCACATCCCCATATTTGAACTCCGCCTAGTGTAGAAGCCGCTATTTTTTTTGTTCAGACTGCAATATTTTCTTCAAACTAACTCGGAATCCGGCGAGACTTCGACCGATTAACTCCCACCTAAATTACGGGCAATATGAAACACTCGGATACTTCATCTTGTGAACGTACACTGTAGTTCTCCATGGGGACTAACACTTGTACTTAGAAAATAACAGGCTACCACATCCCCATATTTGAACTCCGCCTAGTGTAGAAGCCGCTATTTTATTTGTTCAAACTACAATATTTTCTTCATACTAACTCGAAATCCGGCAAGACTTTGACCGATTAACTCCCACCTAAATTACGGACAATATGAAACACTCGAATACTTCATCTTGTGAACGTACACTTTAGTTCTCCATGGGGACTGGCAGTTGTACTTAGAAAATAACATGCTACCACATCCCCATATTTGAACTCTGCCTAGTGTAGAAGCCGCTATTTTTTTGTTCAAACTACAATATTTTCTTCATACTAACTCGGAATCCGGCGAGACTTCGACCGATTAACTCCCACCTAAATTACGGATAATATGAAACACTCGGATACTTCATCTTATGAACGTGCACTGTAGTTCTCCATGGGGACTAACATATGTACTTAGAAAATAACAGGCTACCACATCCCCATATTTGAACTCCGCCTAGTGTAGAAGCTGCTATTTTTTTGTTCAGACTGCAATATTTTCTTCATACTAACTCGGAATCCGGCGAGAATTTGACCGATTAACTCCCACCTTAATTATGGACAATATGAAACAATCAGATACTTCAACTTGTGAACGTACACTGTAGTTCTCCATGGGGACTGACAGTTGTACTTAGAAAATAACAGGCTACCACATCCCCATATTTGAACTCCGCCTAGTGCAGAAGCCGCTATTTTTTTTGTTCAGACTGCAATATTTTTTCATACTAACTCGGAATCCGGCGAGACTTCGATCAATTAACTCCCACCTAAATTACGGACAATATGAAACACTCGGATACTTCATCTTGTGAACGTACACTGTATTTCTCCATGGGGACTGACAGTTGTACTTAGAAAACAACAGGCTATCACATCCCCATATTTGAACTCCGCCTAGTGTAGAAGCCGCTATTTTTTTTTGTTCAGACTGCAATATTTTCTTCATACTAACTCGGAATCCGGCGAGACTTCGACCGATTAACTCCCACCTAAATTACGGACAATATGAAACACTCGGATACTTCGCCTTGTGATCGTATACCGTAGTTCTCCATGGGGACTGACAGTTGTACTTAGAAAATAACAGGCTACCACATCCCCATATTTGAACTCCGCCTAGTGCAGAAGCCACTATTTTTTTTGTTCAGACTGAATATTTTCTTCATACTAACTCGGAATCCGACGAGACTTCGACCGATTAACTCTCACCTAAATTACGGACAATATGAAACACTCGGATACTTCATCTTATGAACGTACAGTGTAGTTCTCCATGGGCACTGACAGTTGTACTTAGAAAATAACAGGATACCACATCTCCATATTTGAACTCCGCCTAGTGCAGAAGCCGCTATTTTTTTTATTCAGACTGCAATATTTTCTTCATACTAACTCGGAATCCGGCGAGACTTCGACCGATTAACTCCCACCTAAATTACGGACAATATGAAACACTCGGATACTTCTGTGAGAAATGCGGATTTAGGATCTTAAGGCTAGAATTAACACAATAGGGGGGGTGAATAGTGTTTTAAGAAATCTGTTAATCTTTTTGAGTTTATCTTATATTGCTAACAATGTATGCACTAATCAGACACAGATATGAACACAGAATCAAACACAGATGCAAATATAAAGTAAAAAGTAGTAAAGGAAAGAACACACCGGATTTTATACTGGTTCGGAGTTACCCTACATCCAGTCCCGCACAACTAAGTACGGATTTCCTTTCAAACTTCAATTCAACAATTACAACCCTCGGTTTCAAGGCTATGAGGTACATCCTTCAGAATAACAATCCTCTGGGTAGAGATACTTTATTTCCGGGGTAACAAGTTCGCCCAATTGATTTCCAAGGCTACAATCACACCTTCTCTCGCTCAATTGATTTCCAAGGCTACAATGACACCTTTTCTCGCTCAATTGATTTCCAAGGCTACAATGACACCTTTTCTCGCTCAATTGATTACAAAAAGTCTATAACTCAGATTAGCACTTAGATCTTGTAGAGAAAGTGATGGAGAATCACACTAATCACACTAGAAGTAATCGAGTATGATTCGATGTTGATTTCGGCAGAGTAATGGTATGATTTTGTATTAAGAAATGTGGAAGAAGAAGAGGAGTGAAAACCAGAAAAAAGTGATTGAAAATTCGTTGAAACTGACCCCTATCTATAGAAGAGCAACAGCCATGACCATTCATGAAGAGTTATGGCGAATAGACACTTCTTTTGAAATTTGAATTTTGAAACCCAACTGACACTATGTCGACATGGGGTACATGGGCATGTCGACATCCCAAAGGAATTTTTTGGTGTTTTGATTTTCTTTGAAAATAACCTCTATCTTATATTAAAATTATTTTAAACTTTATAAATATACTTAACTATAGTTAAAATACATAAGTAAATATAAAGAACAATATATACATATTATTTAACTATAATTTAAATCAAAGTATAAATAATTTAAGAATTAAATATATTATTTGAAAAGATAGTTTAAAATCAAGAGTAATTTGGCTTTGAAAATAAAGATGTTTTTTAGGCTAAAATTATTTAAAATCCGAACAGAGAGTTTTGAATCTTTTAAAAGGAAAGTTTTGAAATCATTTTGAAAACAAGATAATTTTGTAAAATCATTTGAATTAAAATTAGTGGATACAAAAAAATGTCCCACTAGATTTTCGTAGGTTCCATCCTACTTAGGGTTCCATCCCTTTAACGGGCTTGAAGTGTATTCCATTCCACGAATAAATTGGATATTAAGATGCCAGTGCTTTTCTACGAGTTTTAACAAATATTCCTTACTATATAACTTATCTTGGAAACTTGAACTCTTGATAATCTTGGTACTCATGAGTCTTCTATCTCTATATCTTGAATCTCTATACTGTACAGTCTTCATTCTTGATACCTGCATGGTTAGATCATGCATATACATATATATCTAAACTTGTAATGTTGGTATTTATATTTTATAATCTATTCTAAGGTTGTTGTCATAAAAACCAACTCCTCAGGAACTAACAATCTCCCCCTTTTTGATGATGACAACCTTTGTTTATAAAATATTCCTGCTATCCTAATAACTCCCCCTAAAACTAACAACTCCCCCTTAATCTATGCCTAACTACCCTATTTAATATTTCTCCCCCTTTGTGATCAACAAAAAAACTTACTCCCCCTTATTCTTGGACTTCAGTACCTGCATTGATAAACTATACAACAAAATATATACTATATAGATAAAGAAATAATGATACTTATGAGCATAATAACTTAATTAAAGACTATATTTATTTCAGTGTATATATATATGTTTCACACATCAAACATCAAATAAAATCAATCCACACAAAGTATCAAATCAAACCAAATCAAACAAATTAATTCAAACAAATCAAACAAACAAAGAAAGAAAATTAAACGTTTCGAGGGACATCTACCCATCCATCTTCTCCAAATATAGGGTCTGCTTTAATTGCATCCCAATTCTCATTGTCATTGGTGAGAGAGACAGGAGGATGTACTTCATTATCATCCTTCTGTAGAGAGGAGATCATCCATCGTATTGCATCGAAATGCCTTTCTTGCTCCTTGATCATCTGCATTTGACTTAACTCTAAGTGACGTTGGTTTCGTAGAATAAAAGAGAGAAGATTCTTGAATGAATTGAGTGTTTCTTCAAGATTTTCAGATAGATTGTGAATAGGATTGGCCATAATTGAATTAGAGAAAGAAATGAAGGATAAGATAATGAGAAATAAATTTCAGTGAAGATTTCTAGAAGAAAAGGTATATATAGGTGTAGAAATTTGTTTGAAATGAATAGACATTTGGTAGTTATTCATATTTCAAATTCAAAATCAATAGTCACTTCTGACCAGTACATGTCGACATGGTCAAGGGAGGTATGTCGACATACTATAGTGAATTTTGATGATAATTTTATTTTGTGAATAATGATGTATATATATTTCTATAATATACTAACATTTATTCAAGATATAAAATAAGCTAGATGACAGGAAGGAAATTCAATTTCATTGCATAATAGGATAATACAATGATTAAACATAAAGAACTACACGAACATTCGAAAGAAAAAACAAACTAAGACAACTATAATAAGATACTAAAAGATAAAACTAGTTAGAAAATGAAGATGATGAAGATAGTCTAAGTTTCTTGCTAACTTTTGAAAAGAACTTGTTCATCTTCGAAGAAATGTTATCCATCTTCTTACTAACGGATCGCTTTAAAATCCGTTGATTATCCACAATTATCTTTTGGTTTTTGAGAAGGGTTTTGTTGGAAGGATTGGATGTATATTCAATACTTTCTAGAGATGTTTCACCTTCTTCTTCTTCTATTTCCATTTCATCTCTTTCTTCTTCTTCTTCCACTTCCATTTCTTCCATTTCCTCATGAGCTAAACGCTCTTTCTTTTCGGTAAGGATTTCATAAGGTTGAAAAACATATGGGATTTTCATGAGATAAATATTTGAGATATTAAAAACTTTCCTTGAAATAAATTCTTCTCCTTTGAAATTTACTCCAAAATAGTTGAAAATCCGAGTAAGGTAAATTCCATGATATAAAGTGTTTTCTCCCATTTCAAAATTTTTAGGACGAAGTTCATCCAAAATAACTTGCGCCCAATTGATATCATAATTTTCGAAAATAGCATAAAGTGCTTTGCACACTTTTGAAGTAGGATTGTTAAAATTCCCCGATCTTGGGGTCAAAGTATGTTGTAAAAGAAGGTTGACAATTCTTGCTTTAGGGCGAAAGTTTCGATTCTTAAATTCAAAGTTTTCATCTCCTTCAAAAATATGATGAAATGTCTCACGATCATGTTCATCGATTTGAAAACTAGAAAGATCCATTCCCGTGCTTTTGCAATTGAGAATGGTACCCAAAAGGTCACAATTCAAAACAATTTGAGTGCCTTTGACATTACTCCAAATTTCATTCTCATTTTCAATATAAAAACCACGGTTTAAATTAGCATAGAAGATTTTGACAAGATTAGGATAGCAAACAAAATCATTTTGAGATGAATCAATAAGACTTAAAACACCATTGTTTGCAAAAAGAGAATCAATTTCATAAGAAGAAAAATCTTGAAAAATAGCAAATTTTCCGGGATGGACTTTGGCATAATTAACATAATTGATGTATGCTTTAATTGCCTCCGGATCATTGAGTAATTGCTCTTTGATTTTTTTGGAGATTCTCATGGTTGAGGGGTTGCTTGAAGAAGCCATTAGAGTAGAGAGTAGAGAGCTTGAAGATATGAAGAGAGAGTTTGAATTTGAAAATGAAAGTGAAAAGATATGATAAAAGATAGTGACTAAATAGACTTTCAAAGGACATATTCTCTGGTCAAAAGGTATCTTTTCAGAGAAATAAATGAAGTGAAAATGTGGATGAAAATTCAAACATTTGAATTCAAAATTTGAAATTCAAATTCAGGTAGGCATGTCGACATCATGGTAGGGGCCATGTCGACATGTGCCTTTGAATTTTTATGACATGATTTTTTCTAAGTTATCTAATATACATATATATATATTATTAATATCTATATTTCTGAAATATTATTATATATTTCAGAATGTGTTAAAAAATAATAATAATAAAATAATAGTAAAAAAATAGAAAATAAATTTTAAAATTCAAACAACATAACAATTCAAAATAAATCAATTCAAACAATTCAAAATAACCAATCAATCAATCAATTCAAGCATGCAATTTCAGCCAATGAATTGTAAATGTGCACCTTTTTCTGAATCCATTTCTTTGAATTCGTCGGAGTCGTGAACTGCAGTGAAACACAAATTCGAATTATCCATCTTCTGATCATCATCACTTGAGGACGAGTCTGAGTCATCTAGAGTAGCAGTAAATGCACGTTTCCGTTTCTTTGCAGAATCATTGTTTGTAGGAGAGTTTTGCTTATCTGGATGCGGACAGTCTCTTTTGATATGACCTAGTTCGTCACAATTGAAGCATTCGATAAAGTTTGGTACTGTAGTCTGATTACCGGAATTCTTAAAGTTGTTTCTCTTGTAATTATTCATCTTTCTGTATTTCAGAAATTTCCGAAAATTCCTGGTCATAAATGATATCTCTTCATCATTATCACTGTTTGAATCTGATCCGTCGGTTAATGCATTGAATGCCATTGATTTCTTTTCAGATGATTTGCTTTCTCTTCTCCCGATCATTTGAACTTCAAACGACGTTAGATTTCCAATCAATTCTTCTATCTTTAAAGTACTGATGTCATTTGCCTCTTCAATTGCAAGTGTCTTTTGATCCCATTCTGGAGTGAGAGAATTCAAAATTTTTCTGACTTGATCTTCTTCCGAAAATTTCTTTCCCAAAGATATTAAAGAATGCACAATATCTTGAAATCGACTATACATATCTGAAATAGACTCATTAGTATTCATTTTAAATAACTGACACTGATTTGTGAGCATGGAAATTTTGGTCTGTTTAAATTTGCTTGTTCCTTCGTGAGTTACTTGCAAAGTTTTTCAGATTTCATATGCAGACTTACAAACTAACACTCTATTAAATTCATTTCTTTCAAGTGAACAAAACAGAATATTCATTGCTTTAGAATTATTTTGTGCAACAGTCTTTTGCTCAGTGGTCCACTGTGCAAAATTAGTTGTGGGTTCAGAATATTCAGTTTGTGTGATATTCCATGTTTCTAATCCTACAGATTGTAAATATATTTTCATCCTACATGCCCAATACGCATAGTTACTTCCATTAAAAAGTGGTGGTCTGGCAGTAGACTGACCTTCTACAAATGAACTAGTGTTGGTGGAAATAGCAGTACTAGTGTTAGTAGCCATTTTTAAACTTTTCAAAATTCAGATTATGAAACTTTTGAAAACAAAGCTCCGATACCAAATGTGAGAAATGCGGATTAAGGATCTTAAGGCTAGAATTAACACTAGAGAGGGGTGAATAGTGTTTTAAGAAATCTATTAATCTTTTTGAGTTTATCTTAATTTGTTAACAATGTATGCACTAATCAGACACAGATATGAACACAGAATCAAACACAGATGTAAATATAAAGTAAAAGCAGTAAAGGAAAGAACACACCGGATTTTATACTGATTCGGGGTTACCCTACATCCAGTCCCGCACAACTAAGTACAGATTTCTTTTCAAACTTCAATTCAACAATTACAACCCTCGGTTTCAAGGCTACGAGGTACACCCTCCAGAATAACAATCCTCTGGGTAGAGATACTTTATTTCCGGGGCAACAAGTTCACCCAATTGATTTCCAAGGCTACAATCACACCTTCTCTCGCTTAATTGATTTCCAAGGCTACAATCATACCTTTTCTCGCTTGATTGATTACAAAAAGTCTATAACTCAGATTAGCACTTGGATCTTGTAGAGAAAGTGATGGAGAATCACACTAATCACACTAGAAGTAATCGAGTATGATTCGATGTTGATTTCGGCAGAGTAATGGTATGATTTTGTATTAAGAAATGTGGAAGAAGAAGAGGAGTGAAAACCAGAAAAAAGTGATTGAAAATTCGTTGAAACTGACCCCTATTTATAGAAGAGCAACAGCCATGACCATTCATGAAGAGTTATGGCGAATAGACACTTCTTTTGAAATTTGAATTTTGAAACCCAACTGACACTTTGTCGACATGGGGTACATGGGCATGTCGACATCCCAAAGGAATTTTTGGTGTTTTGATTTTCTTTGAAAATAACCTCTATCTTATATTAAAATTATTTTAAACTTTATAAATATACTTAACTATAGTTAAAATACATAAGTAAATATAAAGAACAATATATACATATTATTTAACCATAATTTAAATCAAAGTATAAATAATTTAAGAATTAAATATATTATTTGAAAAGATAGTTTAAAATCAGGAGTAATTTGACTTTGAAAATAAAGATGTTTTTGAGACTAAAATTATTTAAAATCAGGACAGAGAGTTTTGAATCTTTTAAAAAGAAAGTTTTGAAATCATTTTGAAAACAAGATAATTTTGTAAAATAATTTGAAATAAAATTAGAGGATACAAAACAATGTCCCGCTAGATTTTCGTAGGTTCCATCCTACTTAGGGTTCCATCCCTTTAACGGGCTTGAAGTGGATTCCATTCCACGAATAAATTGGATATTAAGATGCCAGTGCTTTTCTACGAGTTTTAACAAATATTCCTAACTATATAACTTATCTTGGAAACTTGAACTCTTGATAATCTTGATACTCATGAGTCTTCTATCTCTATATCTTGAATCTCTATACTGTACAGTCTTCATTCTTGATACCTGCATGGTTAGATCTTGCATATACATATATATCTAAACTTTTAATGTTAGTATTTATATTTTATAATCTATTCTAAGGTTGTTGTCATCAAAACCAACTCCTCAGGGACTAACAACTTCATCTTGAGAACGTACACTATAGTTCTCCATGGGGACTGACAATTGTACTTAGAAAATAACAGGCTACATCCCCATATTTGAACTCCGCCTAGTGTAGAAGCCACTATTTTTTTTGTTCAGACTGCAATATTTTCTTCATACTAACTCGGAATCTTGCGAGACTTCGACCGATTAACTCCCACCTAAATTACGGACAATATGAAACACTTGGATACTTCATCTTGTGAACGTGCACTGTAGTTCTCCATGGGGACTGAAAGTTGTACTTAGAAAAAAACAGGCTACCACATCCCCATATTTGAACTCCGCCTAGTGTAGAAGCCGCTATTTTTTTGTTCTGACTGCAATATTTTCTTTATACTAACTCGGAATCCAGCGAGACTTCGACCGATTAACTCCCACCTTAAATACGGACAATATGAAACAATCGGATTCTTCATCTTGTGAACGTCAATTATAGTTCTCCATGGGGACTGACAGTTGTACTTAGAAAATAATAGAGTACCACATCCCCATATTTGAACTCCGCCTAGTGCAGAAGCCGCTTTTTTTTTGTTCAGACTGCAATATTTTCTTCATACTAACTCGAAATCCGGCGAGACTTCGACCGATTAACTCCCACCTAAATTACGGACAATATGAAACACTCGGATACTTCATCGTGTGAACGTACACTGTAGTTCTCCATGGGGACTGACAGTTGTACTAGGAAAATAACTGGCTACCACATCCCCATATTTGAACTCCGCCTAGTGCAGAAGCCGCTATTTTTTTGTTCAGACTGCAATATTTTCTTCATACTAACTCGGAATCCGGCGAGACTTCGACCGATTAACTCCCACCTAAATTACGGACAATATGAAACATTCGGATACTTCATCTTGTGAACGTACACTGTAGTTCTCCATAGTGACTGACAGTTGTACTTAGAAAATAACAGGCTACCACATCCCCATATTTGAACTCTGCCTAGTTCAGAAGCCGCTATTTTTTTTGTTCAGACTGCAATATTTTCTTCATACTAACTCGGAATCCGGCGAGACTTTGACCAATTAACTCCCACCTAAATTACGGACAATATGAAACACTCGGATACTTCATCTTGTGAACATGCACCATAGTTCAACATGTGGAGTGACAGTTGTACTTAGAAAATAACAGGCTACCACATCCCCATATTTGAACTCCGCCTAGTGCAGAAGCCGCTATCTTTTTTGTTCAGACTGCAATATTTTCTTCATACTAACTCGGAATCCGGCGTGACTTCGACCGATTAACTCCCACCTAAATTACGGACAATATGAAACACTCGGATACTTCATCTTGTGAACGTGCACCGTAGTTGTAACGACCCGTATTTTACGGATCGAAAAGTTTGTCAAAATCTAGAATTTTAGCATTTTTGAGCCATTTCAGATTTTAGGCAAAAATATGGCTAAGTCCTAAGTCGTTCACGACTTAGTATAAGTCGTAAGTCGTATACGACTTAGGGGATAGGAGCTACCCAGGGGAATGGCGAGTTAAGGGTTTGGGGATAGGTCGTTTGAACGACTTAAGGGGTAGGCGCGACTTAAGGATAGTGGTGAGTTAAGTTGTTACCGAGTTAAGTGTTTAAGTCGTTGCCACATTAAGTCGACTGGGTGAGTTAGCGACATAAGGAGTTAGCGTGTTAGCGACCTAGTGGTTACCGGGTTAGCATAGTTAGGTCGGCAACGACCTAGAGGAGTTGGGGTAGCAGGTTAGCGACTTAGTAGAGTGAGCGACCTATGGGATTGACCGACCTAAGAAATAAGCTAGTTAACGACTTAGTAGTTAAGTCGTTGGACGACTTAAGGAGTTAAGTCGTACGAGTTAAGAAAGTTAAGTCGCTAGGAGATAGGTCGCGAGATTGTTAAGTCGCGTAAGTTTTAGGTCGCGTGCCAGCGTTGTTGAGTCGTTGGGGCGCGCTAAGTCGTAAGTCGCTAAGTCGCGCATAGGCTAAGTCGTTAAGTCGAAGACTATTATGTCGCGCGCTATGTTAAGTCGGAGACCTAGTTGAGTCGTAAGTCGTAGAACTGCTAAGTCGTATAGGAGCAGGTGTTAAGTCGCAACCGACTTAGGGGTTAGCTGCTAAGCCTTATGTCGTAAGTTCACTAAGTCATAGTCTGTTAGGTTGGAGGCTTTGTTAAGTCGGAGGTGTCTTAGGTCGTAAGTCGGAGACGACTTAGGAGATAGCCGAGTTACGACTTAGTGGATTTTCAACTATAAATAGGAAGGGTTTTTCTCACTTTTTGGGATCCGGATTTCGAAGCGACGAAGTGCTGCCATTTTGAGAGCTCGACTTCTACACTTCTTCACTTCTTTTCTCCACTCTAATCTAGTGATTCCATTCATCCAAATCGAAGATCAAGATTGAAGATTCAAGAGCTTAGATTGAAGATCTTCATCCTTTGAAGTGAGATTTCTTCGTTTGAAACGGATTCGTGATAGATCAAGCTTGATCCTTCGCTGTCCAGATCTGAAGCGTGTTGATTTGAGGTTGTTTAGGTGATTTGGTGAGTGGTGATTATCTCTCACACGGATCCAAAGGAGTATATCGGATTGTTGGCTCGATTTGGTGTTAAAATAGTGATTTCCATGCATTTTCTTCATCCTAAGTGTAGATCCATGTAGATCCATTGTTCATGATGATTTGACAACCATTTTTGTATGTGATTAACCTATGCAAGTTCATTCATCAAGTTGTAGAGATAATTCTCATGTTTTCATGCTTGTTAGACTTTCAACTCCTTAATTACGAAATTGCCATTATTGTTATAATTGTTCATTTTGCTTATATTTGAATGCTTGGTTACTTGGATTGATGTTTGACATGATTGATTGCTGTGAATTAGATGATTGTTGATTGGTTTTAGACAAGGTGGTCGAAGATGATTCAAAAGCTAAGGGAAAGGCTCTTGAATTGGGAAAGCTGCTCGTGGCATATGTAGCGGGATGATGAAGCTCTTATGCATAGATTTGATGATGTGATGTTGAGATGAGGCTTTGCGAGGATGTAATGAAGCGAGGCATCATGAGATGAAGACTTGGTCTAATCCAGACGGGATCATTCCAAGCATGTTGATAACTCGGTGATATGATTCGAGTTGAGGATAATGAATGGATATGAGAATAGTCGTCGAGGAGGATGACTAGGAGGCTTGGATAGCATCGTTGTTGAAGGTTCTAGCATGCTCTAAGCAAGAGTACGTTTGGGCAGATTCGATAGTCCCAACGACTAACTGTTGATGGTCGAGTACTCTGGGCAGATTCGATAGTCCTAGGCACGGGCTGCGACGACGTGCGGGAGTTATGTCTAGAACCGGGGTTTCCATTAGCCCTTGACGGACGGCTGAAAGAATGTGCCGGTCATTCAATTAAAGGTGATATCGAAGCAATGATAACAGTGATAGCCAGAGTCATGGATGTTTGGTTGTATCATCATTCGGACTCAAGAGCGGTATTTTCTGGGTGCTTATCTGATTTAGGCCTTGGTACTTGGAAAACATCGCCCTTGACTCGAATGATTATTACTTTACTTTAAATTGTATGCTCTGCTGTGTTGCTTCTGCTTAGTGTGTGTCTGGGGGCTATCACTGTAGAAAGAGGTGGAGTGGGAGGGTTGTATTCCTATTCCTTTTCCTTTATGCTCTTTTGGTATGTTGTTAGTTAATTTACTGCTCACTAAGACTGTTGTCTGACTCAAGGCTTTATGTTTTTAATTCTTATTGCCTTGGGCTGTTCGTCCATTTTTGGGACGGGCAGACTAGGTAGCAGGTGACAGGTGCTGTTCTCTTCTCACGATGTTGATATCGAAGACGAGCTGGAGGGTTGCATATTATCTTCTTATTATATGTACTGGATGTTCCGCTGTTTTGTATTCTCTGAGTGTTATGTAGTGAGGCTTGATGTATTGGCTATTTGGATGCTTGTATTCAACTATTATGAAGTTTTATATGATGGCATTTTATTCTGTAAAGCTTCACTATGTATATGTTCTATTGTATTTTGTCCATGCGCTGTGAGTAATACGATAGATTCTGTTGTTTTAATCTACCCTGACAATCGTCCATGGTCGCCTGGCACACTTTACAGCGCACTATCACTAGATTTGGTGCAGGGGTCATGGGCGGTCGTCACATTTGGTATCAGAGCATTGGTTAATCGATTTTACCCAACGCTCGCTGACGTAACTACGTATGAGAGACGTAATTGTATTTTGATGGATGAATACTATATATAATATAGTAGCTTAGTAGAGTTTGAGTCCTTTATGCAGTTGTTTCTTTAGATGTTCTAATCATTCCTTTTTATAGATATTGAGAATGAGTCGAAGAGGGAGACCAGCTGCTAGGGAAGGCCGAGCTACTGAAGGGACTGCTGATTATGCAGCTATGTTCGAAGCTATGATGACTTCGATCATGAGAAGGATACCAGTTCCGGGGGCAGCAGTAGATGTTGGAGTTCAAGTCCTAACTCCGAAACCAGTGGATTTTGCTAAGTTGTGTAAGGACTATACTGCTCTTGGAGGAAAGGTTTTCTTGGGAACGGAATCAACTATTGAGGTCCAGAGGTGGATAGATTCTTGTAGAAGGATCTTTGGTGATTTGGGAATTGATGATGCAACTAAGAGGAAGTTGGCATCAAGGCAGCTTCAAGGGAGAGCCTTTGATTGGTGGAATTCTATTACCATCACTACTCCGGAAGCGGAGATTACTTGGGAGCAATTCCAAGCTAGATTTGAAGCTAAGTTCATTTCTACAGCTCAGAAGTCTGTTCTGTTCAAGAAGTTTGTAGAGCTCAAGCAGGGTGGAAGATCAGTCCTTGAGTATGTTTCTGAGTTCGAAGCTTTGTCCAAGTATGCCCGGTCATATATTGAGTCTGCATATCAGAAGAATGAGAAGTTCGTGACAGGCTTGGACAGTTATCTTGGGAGACAGTTGGTGGATCATTTGGACGATTCATTTGAGAAACTTGTGGAGAAAGATCTCAGGCATGAGAGTCTGTTTCCTAAGGAAGGATCTGTTGTTGCTGTGACCAGGGGAGAGTCTAAACCACAGCAGGGTGGAAACCAAAAGAGGAAGCAGCAGCAGCAGAAGGGGAAGGATGGCCAGAAGAAGCCGAAAGGCGAGGTGACTTGCTACAATTGTCAGCAGAAGGGCCATTTCTCTAAGGATTGTAAGAATCCGAAGGTGCCAATGAAGTGTCACAACTGTGACAAGCCGGGGCATTTCAGGAAGAATTGTCCAGAACCAAGGAGGGACAAGCAGATTGTGCAGGCTTATGCTTTGGGAGCTGTTCTGTCAACTTCGAAAGCTCCTACCGCTGAAGAGAAGGGAAAGAGTGTGGTAGTTCAAGGTACTCTTTTCCTATGTGGTGTTCCAGTTAGAGTTCTGTTTGATACTGGAGCGTCGCATTCGTTTGTTTGTAATGAACTTGTAGGCCGGTTGGGTTTGGAACCGGATATTGTTGATAGGCCATTGGTTGTGACTAATCCAGTTGGGGGTTCGTCTTGTTTGTGTATGATATGCCGTGGTCTAGTTGTATCGAGTCATGGTTGCTCTTTTGTTTGTGATTGCTTTGTTCTGAACTTTGCGGGGTTCGGAATTATTTTGGGTATGGACTGGCTTAGGAAGTATGCGGCAAAGGTTGATTGCGAAAGGTTGGAAGTGACAGTCGAGAATGTGGAGGGGCGAAAGGTTGTAATACGATGTAAGCATGAAGAAGGCGTCTTCATGAGCTTCATGTATTCGCTGGTTGTTCCACGGGATGGACTGTCATCGGTGCCAATCGCTAATGGATTCGAGGATGTCTTTGACGAAGTCAAAGGGTTGCCGCCGCATAGAGAGATCGAGTTTCGTATAGATCTAGTTGAAGGAGCCAGACCTGCTGTGATGCCTCTTAGGCGGATGGCGCCTAGGGAACAGCAGGAGTTGAGGGTGCAAGTTGATGATCTTTTGCAGAAAGGATTCATTCGGCGTAGTGTGTCCGAGTGGGGTGCACCAGTTGTGTTTGCAACCAAGGCAGATGGGTCGTTGAGATTGTGTGTGGATTATCGTGAGCTGAATAAGGTGACTAAGAAGAACAAGTATCCGTTGCCGAGAATAGATGACTTGTTTGATCAGCTTCACGAAGCCAAGGTGTTTTCTCAGATGGATTTGGCAACGGGATTTCACCAGTTGAGAGTGGCTAAGGATAGTGTGCCGAAGACTGCTTTTCGGACACCATCGGGTTTCTTTGAGTGGCTGGTAATGCCGTTTGGATTGACTAACGCGCCAGCATATTTTGTGGATCTTATGAATAGAGTGTTCAGAGATCAGTTGAACAAGTTTGTACTTGTGTTCGTGGATGATATTCTGATTTATTCCAGAACTGAAGAAGAGCACAAGATGCACTTGCATATTGTTTTGGAAATCTTGCGGAAACATCAGCTGAAGGCTAAGTTTTCGAAGTGTCATTTCTGGAAGAGGGAAGTGAGGTTCTTAGGCCATGTTATCTCTGAAAATGGAATAGCGGTTGATCCCGCGAAGGTGGCAGCAATCCAGGATTGGGTTAGACCTAAGAATGCGTCTGATGTGAGAAGCTTTCTTGGATTAGCAGGATATTATCGTCGGTTTATCAAAGACTTCTTCAAGGTAGCTGCACCGTTAACAGGATTGACGAAGAAGAACCAAGTGTTCAGTTGGGATGCTAAGTGTGAGCAAGCTTTCGGAATCCTGAAAGAGAGATTGACGAGTGCTCCTGTTTTGACTATTCCAAGTGGGAATATGAGATGGTGGTTTACACTGACGCATGTGGTACTGGACTTGGAGCAGTGCTGATGCAGAGGGAAAAAGTTGTTGCGTATGCCAGTCGACAACTGAAGCCGCATGAAAGGAATTACCCAACTCATGATTTGGAGTTAGTGGCGATTGTATTTGCTCTGAAGATGTGGAGACATTATCTATTGGGAGTTCGATTCGAGTTGTTTACGGATCACAAGTCATTGAAGTATCTTTTCTCCCAAAAGGATTCGAATCTTCGGCAGCAATGTTGGCTAGAGTTTTTGGCATCATATGATTTTGGTATAGCTTATACTCCGGGAAAAGGTAACGCAGTAGCAGATGCGTTAAGTCGAAGACATGCAGGATTGGGAGCCATGTTTTCATAATGGAAGAATCTCGAGTATTTAGCTGGATTTGACTTCAGGCCTAGATGTGAATTGGAACCTGAGATGTTGGAAAACTTATCGATAAGACCTTCTCTTGTGGAAAGGATTGGCGAGAGCCAAAAGCGAGACGATAAGCTTGTCAGGATTATCCATGATTTGGAATCTGGATTGGATCCAGAAAAGGATAAAGGATTCGAGGTCGATCGAGAGGGTTGGCTTCGGAAGCAAGGACGACTAGTTGTTCCTGATATAGATGAATTGAGGAGTGAGGTTCTGAAGGAAAGTCATCACTCGAAGTTGACAATTCATCCAGGTGGAAATAAGATGTATCGGGATATGAAGAGAACCTACTACTGGGAAGGCATGAAGAAGGATGTTGGAAATTTTATTTCCAAATGTATGAACTGCCAGTTGGTTAAAGCTGAACAGAAGAAGCCAAGTGGATTACTACACCATTAGAAGTTCCTACATGGAAGTGGGAGCAGGTATCGATGGATTTTATTGATGGATTGCCTAGAACCAGAACGGGAAATGAAGGGATTTGGGTCATCGTAGATCGTCTGACTAAGAGTGCGAGGTTCATTCCTGTTCGATCGACTAGGACTGCATCAAAGTTGGCTGAGTTGTATGTTAAGTGGATAGTTCGATTCCATGGTATTCCGAAGAGTATAGTGAGCGATCGAGACCCATTGTTCACTAGTGGATTTTGGAAGAGCTTCCAGAAAGTTTTGGGAACCGAGTTGTGTTTGAGTACAGCTTATCACCCTCAAACAGATGGTCAGACCGAGAGAGTCAACCGAGTTTTGGAAGATCTTCTTCGAGCATGTGTTTTGGACTTCGGAGGATCATGGGAAGATCACCTTCATTTGGTAGAGTTTTCATACAACAACAGTTACCAGTCAAGCATTGGTATGGCACCGTATGAGGCATTGTATGGAAGACCGTGTAACTCTCCAACATGTTGGTTGGAAACTGGAGAAAAGCTGATGCTTGGGCCAGAGATGATTCGACAGACTTCAGATTGTATAGAGATCATTCGGCAACGAATGAAGGCAGCCCAAGACCGTCAGAAGAGTTATGCCGATAAGCGTCGAAAGGATTTGGAATTCGACATAGGAGATATGGTTTTCGTGAAGATTTCTCCACTGAAGAATGCTATCCGATTCGGGAAGAAAGGAAAATTGACTCCGAGATTTGTTGGACCATTCCCGATCATCGAGCGAATTGGAAAGCTCGCCTATAGACTGGAGTTACCTGAGAAGATGTCGAGTGTGCACAATGTTTTTCACGTATCATATCTATGGAAGTATGTGCACGACTCGAGTACGGTGGTTTCTGCTGATAACTGTGAAGATTTCGAAGTTGATCCAGTCGATAAAAGACCTCGTAAGCCGCTTCGTGTTGTTGAAACCGACACGAAATAGCTTAGGAGGAAGGTAGTTAAGTTGCTCAAGATACAATGGAGTGATGATGATAACGACTGTACGTGGGAGGTGGAAGAGAGGATGAAAGCAGCTCATCCTGAACTCTTCAAGGTATGGCCTTAAAGTGTCGTATCATCTAACAACATTGTAACTTGTTCTAAGTTTTAGAATTCTGCATGCTAAGCTAGAATTGGATGCATGGTTGGCTGATTGCTATGGATGGTAGGCATGCAGAATAGTCTTTGATTGCTTTGTTTGTTTGGAATTTCGGGGGCGAAATTCCTAAGGGGGAGAGAATGTAACGACCCGTATTTTACGGATCGAAAAGTTTGTCAAAATCTGGAATTTTAGCATTTTTGAGCCATTTCAGATTTTAGGCAAAAATATGGCTAAGTCCTAAGTCGTTCACGACTTAGTATAAGTCGTAAGTCGTATACGACTTAGGGGATAGGAGCTACCCAGGGGAATGGCGAGTTAAGGGTTTGGGGATAGGTCGTTTGAACGACTTAAGGGGTAGGCGCGACTTAAGGATAGTGGTGAGTTAAGTTGTTACCGAGTTACGTGTTTAAGTCGTTGCCACGTTAAGTCGACTGGGTGAGTTAGCGACCTAAGGAGTTAGCGTGTTAGCGACCTAGTGGTTACCGGGTTAGCATAGTTAGGTCGGCAACGACCTAGAGGAGTTGGGGTAGCAGGTTAGCGACTTAGCAGAGTGAGCGACCTATGGGATTGACCGACCTAAGAAATAAGCTAGTTAACGACTTAGTAGTTAAGTCGTTGGACGACTTAAGGAGTTAAGTCGTACGAGTTAAGAAAGTTAAGTCGCTAGGAGATAGGTCGCGAGATTGTTAAGTCGCGTAAGTTTTAGGTCGCGTGCCAGCGTTGTTGAGTCGTTGGGGCACGCTAAGTCGTAAGTCGCTAAGTCGCGCATAGGCTAAGTCATTAAGTCGAAGACTATTATGTCGCGCGCTATGTTAAGTCGGAGACCCAGTTGAGTCGTAAGTCGTAGAACTGCTAAGTCGTATAGGAGCAGATGTTAAGTCGCAACCGACTTAGGGGTTAGCTGCTAAGCCTTATGTCGTAAGTTCACTAAGTCATAGTCTGTTAGGTTGGAGGCTTTGTTAAGTCGGAGGTGTCTTAGGTCGTAAGTCGGAGACGACTTAGGAGATAGCCGAGTTACGACTTAGTGGATTTTCAGCTATAAATAGGAAGGGTTTTTCTCACTTTTTGGGATCCGGATTTCGAAGCGACGAAGTGCTGCCATTTTGAGAGCTCGACTTCTACACTTCTTCACTTCTTTTCTCCACTCTAATCTAGTGATTCCATCCATCCAAATCGAAGATCAAGATTGAAGATTCAAGAGCTTAGATTGAAGATCTTCATCCTTTGAAGTGAGATTTCTTCGTTTGAAACGGATTCGTGATAGATCAAGCTTGATCCTTCGCTGTCCAGATCTGAAGCGTGTTGATTTGAGGTTGTTTAGGTGATTTGGTGAGTGGTGATTATCTCTCACACGGATCCAAAGGAGTATATCGGATTGTTGGCTCGATTTGGTGTTAAAATAGTGATTTCCATGCATTTTCTTCATCCTAAGTGTAGATTCATGTAGATCCATTGTTCATGATGATTTGACAACCATTTTTGTATGTGATTAACCTATGCAAGTTCATTCATCAAGTTGTAGAGATAATTCTCATGTTTTCATGCTTGTTAGACTTTCAACTCCTTAATTACGAAATTGCCATTATTGTTATAATTGTTCATTTTGCTTATATTTGAATGCTTGGTTACTTGGATTGATGTTTGACATGATTGATTGCTGTGAATTAGATGATTGTTGATTGGTTTTAGACAAGGTGGTCGAAGATGATTCAAAAGCTAAGGGAAAGGCTCTTGAATTGGGAAAGCTGCTCGTGGCATATGTAGCGGGATGATGAAGCTCTTATGCATAGATTTGATGATGTGATGTTGAGATGAGGCTTTGCGAGGATGTAATGAAGCGAGGCATCATGAGATGAAGACTTGGTCTAATCCAGACGGGATCATTCCAAGCATGTTGATAACTCGGTGATATGATTCGAGTTGAGGATAATGAATGGATATGAGAATAGTCGTCGAGGAGGATGACTAGGAGGCTTGGATAGCATCATTGTTGAAGGTTCTAGCATGCTCTAAGCAAGAGTACGTTTGGGCAGATTCGATAGTCCCAACGACTAACTGTTGATGGTCGAGTACTCTGGGCAGATTCGATAGTCCTAGGCACGGGCTGCGACGACGTGCGGGAGTTATGTCTAGAACCGGGGTTTCCATTAGCCCTTGACGGACGGCTGAAAGAATGTGCCGGTCATTCAATTAACGGTGATATCGAAGCAATGATAACAGTGATAGCCAGAGTCATGGATGTTTGGTTGTATCATCATTCGGACTCAAGAGCGGTATTTTCTGGGTGCTTATCTGATTTAGGCCTTGGTACTTGGAAAACATCGCCCTTGACTCGAATGATTATTACTTTACTTTAAATTGTATGCTCTGCTGTGTTGCTTCTGCTTAGTGTGTGTCTGGGGGCTATCACTGTAGAAAGAGGTGGAGTGGGAGGGTTGTATTCCTATTCCTTTTCCTTTATGCTCTTTTGGTATGTTGTTAGTTAATTTACTGCTCACTAAGACTGTTGTCTGACTCAAGGCTTTATGTTTTTAATTCTTATTGCCTTGGGCTGTTCGTCCATTTTTGGGACGGGCAGACTAGGTAGCAGGTGACATGTGCTGTTTTCTTCTCACGATGTTGATATCGAAGACGAGCTGGAGGGTTGCATATTATCTTCTTATTATATGTACTGGATGTTCCGCTGTTTTGTATTCTCTGAGTGTTATGTAGTGAGGCTTGATGTATTGGCTATTTGGATGCTTGTATTCAACTATTATGAAGTTTTATATGATGGCATTTTATTCTATAAAGCTTCACTATGTATATGTTCTATTGTATTTTGTCCATGCGCTGTGAGTAATACGATAGATTCTGTTGTTTTAATCTACCCTGACAATCGTCCATGGTCGCCTGGCACACTTTACAGCGCACTATCACTAGATTCGGTGCAGGGGTCATGGGCGGTCGTCACAGTAGTTCTCCATGGGGACTGACAGTTGTACTTAGAAAATAACAGGCTACCACATCCCCATATTTGAACTCCACCTAGTGTAGAAGCCGCTATTTTTTTTGTTCAGACTGCAATATTTTCTTCATACTAACTCGGAATCCGGCGAGACTTCGACCGATTAACTCCCACCTAAATTACGGACAATATGAAACACTCGGATACTTCGCCTTGTGATCGTATACCGTAGTTCTCCATGGGGACTGACAGTTGTACTTAGAAAATAATAGGCTACCACATCCCCCAATTTGAACTCAGCCTAGTGCAGAAGCCGCTATTTTTTTTGTTCAGACTGCAATATTTTCTTCATACTAACTCTGAATCCGACGAGACTTCAACCGATTAACTCCCACCTAAATTACGGACAATATGAAAAACTCAGATACTTCATCTAATGAACGTACACCGTAGTTCTCCATGGGGACTGACAGTTGTACTTAGAAAATAACAGGTTACCACATCCCCATATTTGAACTCCGCCTAGTGTAGAAGCTGCTATTTTTTTTGTTCAGACTACAATATTTTCTTCATACTAACTCGGAATCCGACGAGACTTCGACCGATTAACTCCCACCTAAATTATGGACAATATGAAACACTCGGATACTTCATCTTGTGAACGTACACTATAGTTCTCCATGGGGACTGACAGTTGTACTTAGAAAATAACAGGCTATATTCCCATATTTGAATACTATTTCTCTATAAGATATAAAAGGTTATATTTGGAATTTCAAAAAGACACTGAGTAAATCTATTTAATGAATTCTCTTTATTAGTAGTAAAGATAATGATAGAGTGAATAATTTCCATTATTATAATGAGGGGTATTTCTGGTATTTCAAAAAGACACGGTTGAATTCCTATTCAAGGAATTCTCATTATTAGTAGTAAAGACGAGTACATATGCACGCCCAAGTGGGCCTGCATTTAACCACAACGTGCATGCATTTTTATTTGTACTCATGGAAGTAGATTTGATAGTAGCATCCCCACATTTTAACGCCGCCTAGGTAGAAACCGCTATTTTTTTATTCTGACTGCAATAACTTCTTCATACTAACACGGAATCAGGCAAAACTTCGACCAATGAATTCCTACCTAAATTACAGACAATATGGTACACTCGGATACTTCATCTTGTGAACGCACACTGTAGTTCTTCAAGAGGACTGACAGTTTACTTAGAAAATAACATGGCACAACATCCTCATATTTAAACTCCGCCTAGTGCAGAAGCCGCTATTTTTTTTATTCAGACTGCTATATTTTCTTCATACTAACTTGGAATCCGGCGAGACTTCGACAGATTAACTCCCACCTAAATTACGGGCAATATGGAACACTCGGATACTTCATCTTATGAATGCACATTGTAGTTCTCCATGGGGACTCACAGTTGTACTTAGAAAATAACAGGCTAACACATCCTCATATTTCAACTCCGCCTAGTGCAGAAGCCGCTATTTTTTTGTTCAGACTGCAATAACTTCTTCATACTAACTCGGAATTAGGCGATACTTCGACAGATGAACTCCCACCTAAATTACGGACAATACGGTATAGTTGGATACTTCATCTTGTGAACGCAAACTGTAGTACTCCATGGTGACTGACAGTTGTACTTAAAAGATAACATGCTATATCCCCATTTCAACGCTCACTGTAGTTCTCCATGGTGATTAATAGTTGTACTTAGAAAATAACATACTACATCCTCATATTTGAACTTTGCCTAGGAAAAAGACGTTATTTTTTGTTCAGACTGTAATAACTTCTTCATACAAACTCGGAATCAGACAAAACTTCGACCGATGAACTCCCACCTAAATTACGAACAATATAGTACACTCGGATACTTCATCTTATGAACGCACACTGTAGTTCTTCATGGGGACTGATTGTTTACTTAGAAAATAATATGCTACCGCATCCCCATATTTGAACTCCGCCTAGTGCAAAAGCCGCTATTTTTTTTGTTTAGTCTGCAATAACTTCTTCATACTAATTCGGAACCCAGCGAGACTTCGACCGATTAACTCCCACCTAAATTACGGACAATATGGAACACTCGTATACTTCATCTTGTGAACGTACACTATAGTTCTGCATGGGGACTGACAGTTGTACTTAGAAAATAAGAGGCTACCACATCCCCATATTTGAACTCTGCCTAGTGCAGAAGCCGCTATTTTTTTTTGTTCAGACTGCAATATTTTCTTCATACTAACTCGGAATCCGGCGAGACTTCGACCGATTAACTCCCACCTAAATTACGGACAATATGGAACACTCAGATACTTCATCTCGTGAACGCACACTGTAGTTCTCCATGGGAACTGACAGTTGTACTTAGAAAATAACAGGATACCACATCCCGTATTTGAACTCCGTCTAGTGCAGAAGCCGCTATTTTTTTTTGTTCAGACTGCAATAACTTCTTCATACTAATTCGGAATCCGATGAGACTTCGACCGATTAACTCCCACCTAAATTACGGACAATATGGAACACTCGGATACTTCATCTTGTGAACGCACACTGTAGTTCTCCATGGGTACTGACAGTTGTACTTAGAAAATAACAGGATACCACATCCCCATATTTGAACTCCGCCTAGTGTAGAAGTCGCTATTTTTTTTGTTTAGACTGCAATAACTTCTTCATACTAATTCGGAATCCGGTGAGACTTCGACCAATTAACTCCCACCTAAATTACGGACAACATGGAACACTCGGATACTTCATCTTGTGAACGCACACTGTAGTTCGCCATGGGCACTGACAGTTGTACTTAGAAAATAACAGGATACCACATCCCCATATTTGAACTCCGCCTAGTGCAGAAGCCGATATTTTTTTTGTTCAGACTTCAATATTTTCTTCATACTAACTCGGAATCTGACGAGACTTCAACCGATTAACTCCCACCTAAATTACGGACAATATGAAACACTTGGATACTTCATCTTGTGAACGCACACTGTAGTTCTCTATGGGCACTGACAGTTGTACTTAAAAAATAACAGGATACCACATCCCCATATTTGAACTCCTCCTAGTGCAGAAACCGCTATTTTTTTGTTAAGGCTGCAATATTTTCTTCATACTAACTCGGAATCCGGCGAGACTTCGACCGATTAACTCCCACCTAAATTACGGACAATATGAAACACTCGGATACTTCATCTTGTGAACGTACAGTGTAGTTCTCCATGGGGACTGACAGTGGTACCTAGAAAATAACAGGCTATATTCACATATTTGAATATTATTTCTCTATAAGATAAGACGTAAAAGGGTATATTTGGAATTTCAAAAAGACACTGAGTAAATCTATTTAATGAATTCTATTTATTAGTAGTAAAGATAAAGATAGAGTGAACGATTTCCATTATTATAATGAGGGGTATTTCTGGTATTTCAAAAAGACACGGTTGAATTCCTATTCATGGAATTCTCATTATTAGTAGTAAAGATGAGTACATATGCAGGCCTAAGTGGGCCTGCATTTAACCACAATGTGCATGCATTTTTATTTGTACTCGTGGAAGTAGAGTTGATAGGAGGATCCCCACATTTGAACGCCGCCTAGGCAGAAACCGCTATTTTTTTTGTTCTGACTGCAATACCTTCTCCATACTAACTTGGAATCAGGCAAAACTTCGACCAATGAATTCCTACCTAAATTACAGACAATATGGTACACTCGGATACATCATCTTATGAACGCACACTGTAGTTCTCCAAGGGGACTGACAGTTTACTTAGAAAATAACATGGCAAAACATCCCCATATTCCGCCTAGTGCAGAAGTCGGTATTTTTTTATTCAGACTGCTGTATTTTCTTCATACTAACTTGGAATCCGGCGAGACTTCGACAGATTAACTCCCACCTAAATTACGGACAATATGGAACACTCGGATACTTCATCTTATGAATGCACATTGTAGTTCTCCATGGGGGCTGACAGTTGTACTTAGAAAATAACAGGCTAACACATCCCCATATTTCAACTCCGCCTAGTGCAGAAGCCGCTATTTTTTTTGTTCAGACTGCAATAACTTCTTCATACTAACTCGGAATTAGGCGATACTTCGACCGATGAACTCCCACCTAAATTACGGACAATACGGTATAGTTGGATACTTCATCTTGTGAACGCAAACTGTAGTACTCCATTGTGACTGACAGTTGTACTTAAAAAATAACATGCTATATACCCACTTCAACGCTCAGTGTAGTTCTCTATGGTGACTAATAGTTGTACTTAGAAAATAACATACTACATCCTCATATTTGAACTTTGCCAAGGAAAAAGCCGTTTTTTTTTGTTCAGACTGCAATAACTTCTTCATACTAACTCGGAATCAGACAAAACTTCGATCGATGAACTCCCACCTAAATTACGAACAATATAGTACACTCGGATACTTCATCTTATGAACGCACACTGTAGTTCTTCACGGGGACTGATAGTTTACTTAGAAAATAACATGCTACCGCATCCCCATATTTGAACTCCGCCTAGTGTAGAAGCCGCTATTTTTTTATTCAGTCTGCAATAACTTCTTCATACTAATTCGGAACCCGGCGAGACTTCTACCGATTAACTCCCACCTAAATTACGGACAATATGGAACACTCGTATACTTCATCTTGTGAACGCACACTGTAGTTCTGCATGGGGACTGACAGTTGTACTTAGAAAATAAAAGGCTACCACATCCCCATATTTGAACTCTGCCTAGTGTAGAAGCCGCTATTTTTTTTGTTCAGACTGCAATATTTTCTTCATACTAACTCGGAATCCGGCGAGACTTCGACCGATTAACTCTCACCTAAATTATGGACAATATGAAACACTCGGATACTACATCTTGTGAACGTACACTGTAGTTCTCCATGGGCACTGACAGTTACTTAGAAAATAACAAGATACCACATCTCCATATTTGAACTCCGCCTAGTGCAGAAGCCGTTATTTTTTTTAATTCAGACTGCAATATTTTCTTCATACTAACTCGGAATCCGGCGAGACTTTGACCGATTAACTCCCACCTAAATTACGGACAATATGGAGCACTCAGATACTTCATCTTGTGAACGCACACTGTAGTTCTCCATTGGCACTGGCAGTTGTACTTAGAAAATAACAGGATACCACATCCCAGTATTTGAACTCCGCCTAGTGCAGAAGCCGCTATTTTTTTTTCAGAATGCAATAATTTCTTCATACTAATTCGGAATCCGGTGAGACTTCGACCGATTAACTCCCACCTAAATTACGGACAATATGGAACACTCGGATACTTCATCTTGTGAACGCACACTGTAGTTCTCCATGGGCACTGACAGTTGTACTTAGAAAATAACAGGATACCACATTCCCATATTTGAACTCCGCCTAGTGCAGAAGCCGCTATTTTTTTTGTTCAAACTGCAATAACTTCTTCATACTAATTCGGAATCCGGTGAGACTTCGACCGATTAACTCCCACCTAAAGTACGGACAATATGGAACACTCGGATATTTCATCTTGTGAACGCACACTGTAGTTCTCCATGGGCACTGACAGTTGTACTTAGAAAATAACAGGATACCACATCCCCATATTTGAACTCCGCCTAGTGCAGAAGCTGCTATTTTTTTTGTTCAGACTTCAATATTTTCTTCATACTAACTCAGAATCTGGCGAGACTTCAACCGATTAACTCCCACCTAAATTACGGACAATATGAAACACTCGGATACTTCATCTTGTGAACGCACACTGTAGTTCTCTATGGGCACTGACAGTTGTACTTAAAAAATAACAGGATACCACATCCCCATATTTGAACTCCGCCTAGTGCAGAAGCCGCTATTTTTTTTATTCAGACTGCAATATTTTCTTCATACTAACTCGGAATCCGGCGAGAATTCGACTGATTAACTCCCACCTAAATTACGGACAATATGAAACACTCGGATACTTCATCTTGTGAACGTACAGTATAGTTCTCCATGGGGACTGACAGTGGTACTTAGAAAATAACAGGCTATAATCCCATATTTGAATATTATTTCTCTATAAGATAAGATGTAAAAGGTTATATTTGGAATTTCAAAAGGACACTGAGTAAATCTATTCAATGAATTCTCTTTATTAGTAGTAAAGATAAAGATAGAGTGAATGATTTCCATTATTATAATGAGGGGTATTTCTGGTATTTCAAAAAGACACGGTTGAATTCCTATTCAAGGAATTCTCATTATTAGTAGTAAAGACGAGTACATATGCACGCCTAAGTGGGCCTGCATTTAACCACAATGTGCATGAATTTTTATTTGTACTCGTGGAAGTAGATTTGATAGTAGCATCCCCACATTTGAACGCCTCCTAGGCAGAAACCGCTATTTTTTTGTTCTGACTGCAATAACTTCTTCATACTAACTCAGAATCAGGCAAAACATCGACCAATGAATTCCTACCTAAATTACAGACAATATGGTACACTCGGATACTTCATCTTGTGAACGCACGCTGTAGTTCTCCAAGGGGACTGACAGTTTACTTAGAAAATAACATGGCACAACATCCTCATATTTAAACTCCGCCTAATGTAGAAGCCGCTATTTTTTTTATTCAGACTGCTATATTTTCTTCATACTAACTTGGAATCCGGCGAGACTTCGACAGATTAACTCCCACCTAAATTACGGACAATATGGAACACTCGGATACTTCATCTTATGAATGCACATTGTAGTTCTCCATGGGTACTGACAGTTGTACTTAGAAAATAACAGGCTAACACATCCCCATATTTCAACTCCGCCTAGTGCAGAAGCCGCTATTTTTTTTGTTTAGACTGCAATAACTTCTTCATACTAACTCGAAATTAGGCGATACTTCGACCGATGAACTCTCACCTGAATTACGGACAATACGGTATAGTTGGATACTTCATCTTGTGAACGCAAACTGTAGTACTGCATGGTGAATAACAGTTGTACTTAAAAAATAACATGCTATATCCCCACTTCAACGCTCACTGTAGTTCTCCATGGTGACTAATAGTTGTACTTAGAAAATAAGAGACTACGTCCTCATATTTGAACTTTGCCTAGGAAAAAGCCGCTATTTTTTTGTTCAGACTGCAATAACTTCTTCATACTAACTCGGAATCAGACAAAACTTCGACCGATGAACTCCCACCTAAATTACGAACAATATAGTACACTCGGATACTTCATCTTATGAACGCACACTGTAGTTCTTTATGGGGACTGATAGTTTACTTAGAAAATAACATGTTACCGCATCCACATATTTGAACTCCGCCTAGTGCAGAAGCCGCAATTTTTTTTGTTCAGTCTGCAATAACTTCTTTATACTAATTCGGAACCCGGCGAGACTTCGACCGATTAACTCCCACCTAAATTACGGACAATATGGAACACTCGTATACTTCATCTTGTGAACGCACACTGTAGTTCTACATGGGGACTGACAGTTGTACTTAGAAAATAAGAGGCTACCACATCCCCATATTTGAACTCTGCCTAGTACAGAAGCCGCTATTTTTTTTGTTCAGACTGCAATATTTTCTTCATACTAACTCGGAATCCGGCGAGACTTCGACCGATTAACTCTCTCCTAAATTACGGACAATATGAAACACTCTGATACTTCATCTTGTGCACGTACACTGTAGTTCTCCATGGGCACTGACAGTTGTACTTTGAAAATAACAGGATACCACATCTCCATATTAGAACTCCGCCTAGTGCAGAAGCCGCTATTTTTTGTTATTCAAACTACAATATTTTCTTCATACTAACTCGGAATCCGGCGAGACTTCGACCGATTAACTCCCACCTAAATTACGGACAATATGGAACACTTAGATACTTCATCTTGTGAACGCACACTGTAGTTCTCCATGGGAACTGATAGTTGTACTTAGAAAATAACAGGATACCACATCCCCGTATTTGAAATCCGCCTAGTGCAGAAGCCGCTATTTTTTTCCAGACTGCAATAACTTCTTCATACTAATTCGGAATCTGGTGAGACTTCGACCGATTAACTCCCACCTAAATTACGGACAATATGGAACACTCGGATACTTCATCTTGTGAACGCCCACTGTAGTTCTCCATGGGCACTGACAGTTGTACTTAGAAAATAACAGGATACCACATCCCCATATTTGAACTCCGCCTAGTGCAGAAGCTACTATTTTTTTTGTTCAAACTGCAATAACTTCTTCATACTAATTCGGAATCCGGTGAGACTTCGACCAATTAACTCCCATCTAAATTACGGACAATATGGAACACTCGGATACTTCATCTTGTAAACGCACCCTATAGTTCTACATGGGCACTGACAGTTGTACTTAGAAAATAACAGGATACCACATCCCCATATTTGAACTCCGCCTAGTGCAGAAGCCGCTATTTTTTTTGTTCAGACTGCAATATTTTCTTCATACTAACTCTGAATCCGGCAAGACTTCAACCGATTAACTCCCACCTAAATTACGGACAATATGAAACACTCAGATACTACATCTTGTGAACGCACATTGTAGTTCTCCATGGGCACTGACAGTTGTACTTAGAAAATAACAGGATACCACATCCCCATATTTGAACTCCGCCTAGTGCAGAAGCCGCTATTTTTTTGTTCAGACTGCAATATTTTCTTCATACTAACTCGGAATCCGGCGAGACTTCGACCGATTAACTCCCACCTAAATTACGGACAATATGAAACACTCGGATACTTCATCTTGTGAACGTACACTATAGTTCTCCATGGGGACTGACAGTGGTACTAAGAAAATAATAGGCTATATTCCTATATTTGAATATTATTTCTCTATAAGATAAGATGTAAAAGGGTATATTTGGAATTTCAAAAAGACAATGAGTAAATCTATTCAATGAATTCTCTTTATTAGTAGTAAAGATAAAGATAGAGTGAACGATTTCCATTATTATAATGAGAGGTATTTCTGGTATTTCAAAAAGACACGGTTGAATTCCTATTCAAGGAATTCTCATTATTAGTAGTAAAGACGAGTACATATGCACGCCCAAGTGGGCCTACATTTAACCACAATGTGCATGCATTTTTATTTGTACTTGTGGAAGTAGATTTGATAGTAGCATCCCCACATTTAAACGCCGCCTAGGCAGAAACTGCTATTTTTTTGTTCTGACTGCAATAACTTCTTCATACTAACTCGGAATCAGGCAAAACTTCGACCAATGAATTCCTACCTAAATTACAGACAATATGGTACACTCTGATACTTTATCTTGTGAACGCACACTGTAGTTCTCCAAGGGGACTGACAGTTTACTTAGAAAATAACATGGCACAACATCCTCATATTTAAACTCCGCCTAGTGCAGAAGCCGCTATTTTTTTTATTCAGACTGCTATATTTTCTTCATACTAACTTGGAATCCGACGAGACTTCGACAGATTAACTCCAACCTAAATTACGGACAATATGGAACACTCGGATACTTCATCTTATGAATGCACATTGTAGTTCTCCATGGGGACTGACAGTTGTACTTAGAAAATAACAGGTAACACATCCCCATATTTCAACTCCTCCTAGTGCAGAAGCCGCTATTTTTTTGGTCAGACTGCAATAACTTCTTCATACTAACTCGGAATTAGGCGATACTTCGACCGATGAACTCCCACCTACATTACGGACAATACGGTATAGTTGGATACTTCATCTTGTGAACGCAAATTGTAGTACTCCATGGTGACTAACAGTTGTACTTAAAAAATAACATGCTATATCCCCACTTCAACGCTCACTGTAGTTCTCCATGGTGACTAATAGTTGTACTTAGAAAATAAGAGACTACATCCTCATATTTGAACTTTGCCTAGGAAAAAGCCGCTATTTTTTTGTTCAGACTGCAATAACTTCTTCATACTAACTCGGAATCAGACAAAACTTCGACTGATGAACTCCCACCTAAATTACGAACAATATAGTACACTCGGATACTTCATCTTGTGAACGCACACTGTAGTTCTTCATGGGGACTGATAGTTTATTTACAAAATAACATGCTACCGCATCCCCATATTTGAACTTCGCCTAGTGTAGAAGCCGCTATTTTTTTTGTTCAGACTGCAATAACTTCTTCATACTAATTCGGAACCCGGCGAGACTTCGACCGATTAACTCCCACCTAAATTACGGACAATATGGAACACTCGTATACTTCATCTTGTGAACGCACATTGTAGTTCTGCATGGGGACTGACAGTTGTACTTAGAAAATAAGAGGCTACCACATCCCCATATTTGAACTTTGCCTAGTGCAGAAGCCACTATTTTTTTGTTCAGACTGCAATATTTTCTTCATGGGGACTGATAGTTTACTTAGAAAATAAGCATTCATTTATTTTTCTTAAATGTTTTGTTAAATGGTCATTTGAGTTACCAATGTTTCAAGAAAACATTTAGAACGTATGATGAGATTGATGCTCTATATGTAATACAGTTTTTCTAGGGAACATTTAATTTATATTCCAAGGAATAATCCAAATGGAAACAATTGTTGTTTTTATTGATTAAATAGGTTGTAATATAATAAAATAAATTAAAATAGTTTCAATCACTAACAATTGTTGTTTTTATTGCAGTTCCAAAAGCTGACCCGCCTATTTATAAAAGGAGACCAAATCACTAACAATAGTGTAGGTAATCTTATGAAGGATTTAACAATTGTTGTTTTTATTTACTATAAGACTGACATTATTTCATTTTCCTCTTATGTGATTAAATTTTTGCTCTAGCAATTGTTGTGTGTATTCTGTTGTATTGGCTTTTAAATGTATAGTCATCATTAATTATCAAAATCTCACTCTCATTTAGTAGCACTTTGTAATCTATATAAGGTAACAGGAAAATTAGTGTCTTTCTTTAATGCCTTGAAAGGAGATTGTCAATTAAAAGAGAAGATCATTGTTATTATTAAAATACTCTTTACATTATGCAACCAGCATAGAGTGGTGTATAAAATTAAGCAATTACAAGCGTACTGGAACTTATTTGGTAAGTTGCTACGAGCTATTTGGATGCAATATATGTGGTATTGGTTAATGAAGATCAACGAGAATAAAAACAGGATAAGTGGTGTGTGAGAATATAGAAATTCTATGCAATAATAATTATAAAATTTTGCTTCCAATGTATAGGAGCACCAAGAGCATTATAGTATGTATTTTCAAAGTTTATGTTCCACGAGAAATAAGTTAGGCTTGGGCTAAGCACAGTTTTTGGTCAATATGAAACTTTTCATTTTTTGCTTCACGTGGAAAGACTTCCATAAGATTTTTTTCTTCCTATAGTGTTTTGTTGCTTCCTCAACTAGAAAGTATTTAACAATGCTGAATATAGCACCTGCTCTGTAAAAACATGGTATTTAACTTCTTTGATTTTTTTTACTTATTTAAGAATATATTGGTGCTATCTTTTAGTAATGAAGAATATATCTCGAATTTTAAGCGTATGATTGAAATTCCAAAAACACAAATAACTAATCTTCGTTATATGTAATAATTTGGTATGTATACTGTGTGCAGATTGGTTTGTTTCTAAACTGTGGGAATGTATAGTAAGTGTTTGTACCAAAAATGAGCACAACACTCTTCGGAAGTTTTTGAAGAGATAAAAGTGAAGAATGAAAATTAAAACTGTGGGTTATCTAACAAAAACTCCAAGTAACAGAAAGTAAATTGCAAAGACAAGCGATTTAGAGTGGTTCGGCGTTTTGCCTACGTCCACTATGAAGTTTTATGATTTTATTGCTCGATACTTGAAGATTACAATTCTTTATACTGTAATACAACTGAAATTATATGCTAAGTCTCAATCTAAAGCAGCGGTGGTGTTCTGGAGTGAATCTGGCAGAATCTAGGCGCTCTTTAGTACTTAGAATTGTCCGACCTCTTTTCTGAATGACCAGGGGCTCTATTTATAGGTGTAGGAGGCTGATATTTCGCCTAAAATTCGGGGAGACCAGTTCTGGCTCGTGAGGGGGCCACATGGCCGAAATCTGGAGAACCGGGCCCACTTTGGGATCGATTCGACCCTTGGTTCGAATCGATCAAGAAAGTGTCCAATCGAGTTGAAATTTGGTGTGAACATTCTTCATCATGTGTTTAAGCTTCTGTGAAAATTTCATGTCATTTGGACTTGTGGATCTTGAGCTATGATCGATTCAAGGTCAAGCACTCGGTTGAAATGCATCTTCGAATCGATCCCCTTTTGACTTGGTTCCTTCGAATCGATCACTCCGACTCGAGATGTTGGATTCGAACATATGCTCGTTCGAATCGAGTATGCTATGCCGTATCCACTCGATTCGAAGTTACCCCTGCTGGATGGATTCGAAGACCTTCTACCTCATTGGATTCGAAGACCTTCTACCTCGTTGGATTCGAACAGAGGGCATGCCCGATGGAGTCGAAGCTGAGCTATATCCCCTGGATTCGAGGCTCTTTTTCTTTATGGATTCGAGGTGTAGAAATTCGATGGATTCGAACAGGGGCGAACTTGATGGTTTTGAAGACAGGGTTTGCTCTAATCGATTCGAAGAAGGGTTATGCTTCGTGGATTCGAAGCTCCTCCTCTCGAGGGATTCGAACCTAAGGCTACTTCAGATGGATTCGAACCATGCTATCTTCTGATGGATACGAACTAAGGAAATAGCGATCGATTCGGGGTAAACCTATGTTGATGGATTCGAATCCATAGGCTCGGCATATGGATTCGAACTTAGGCCATTTACTCCATTTTTCATCAACGATAACTTGGTCATACGAACTCGGATTGACTTGAAACTTGGATCGTTGGTTCCCATGGCTTTGCTTGACATGCCATATTAATTGTAGCCCGATCTGGACTCGGACAAATTTCATCGATATTCATAGCGATCCTTGCGCGTAGCTGGTCTTCGAGACGATCTGTTACCGGTTTCTAGTTAAGTCCTTGGTGTCACGGCCTTGCCAGAAGGCGGGATAACATTTGCCCCCCAAAGTACGTCTTGTGTAAACATGACGTGCTTTGAAAAGCTGCAGTCTCTCACTGGACAGCTACGACGTGCTTTACCGAAAGCTGTATTCCGTATCGCTGTAATTGACCACTGAATGACCGTGATTGGCTGTTTGTCTGACTTTAGTTAATGTTGCATGTTTGCAAGTTGTTGCCAGTCCAGCCTGTTGTCGAATTCTGCCTCGATCCTCTCCTGAACCGATTTGAGATTCGAGTTTAAACGGTGCTTTGACGATTGTCTATGATTATCCCTTGGTACTGATCCTCTCCTGAACCGTTGTATAAGGTAGACAAGTACTAATTTTTATATTCGAAGCGATGCGTTTATTCCCATTCGATCGTTTTTGACGGATTCGAGAGGATTACTTGAATTGATACTCTTCGTCATGCTACAAGTCGATAGTTTTGAAGTCGGCACTCCGAATCGATGGGGCACAGCGACTTTGATTCGTCTTCGGTTAACTTCCTCGAACCGATGGAACTTCGAATCGATGGTATCTGGATGGATTCGAAGCTTGGATGGATTTGGAATTGAGAGATTCGAACTTGACTGTTCGAATCGATGGAGTCGAACGTCCCCCTGACCCTTCTGACGCCGTACTTCGAATCGATCTTTTAGAGCCTAAGACAATCTCATCTCCCACGAGTCGATCAAACTCCTTCGAGCTTCCCTCGTGATCACACAAAATCAGGTAAACATGGAATTAAGTCGAGTCGAGAACGATGGAACTGGGAATCTTCGTTTTGGTCTTCAACTTGTTATGTGTTATGGTTCTGCCCCCAGCATTGGGGATAAGTGTGGAGTTGACATACGTTTATACTCCGCCTCGCACTCTGGGAGTCTGGAGTTTGTTGATATTTATACCCAGCTCGCGCTCTCGGAGTACTCTGGGGTTTTGTGAATGTTTATACTCCGTCTCGCGCTCTGGGAGTACGGAGTTGAATGAATGTTTATACTCCGCCTCGCACTCTGGGAGTACGGAGTTAAGGAATGTTTGTACCCAGCTCGCGCTCTCGGAGTACTCTGGGATTTTGTAAATGTTTATACTCCGCCTCGCACTCTGGGAGTACGGAGTTAAGTAAAAAGTTTGTACCCAGCTCGCGCTCTCGGAGTACTCTGGGATTTTGTAAATGTTTATACTCCGCCTCGCACTCTGGGAGTACGGAGTTAAGTAAAAAGTTTGTACCCAGCTCGCGCTCTCGGAGTACTCTGGGATTTAGGAAAATGTTTATACTCCGCCTCGCACTCTGGGAGTACGGAGTTAGGAAAATGTTTATACTCCGCCTCGCACTCTGGGAGTACGGAGTTAGGAAAATGTTAATACTCCGCCTCGCACTCTGGGAGTACGGAGTTAGGAAAATGTTTATACTCCGCCTCGCACTCTGGGAGTACGGAGTTAAGTAAAAAGTTTGTACCCAGCTCGCGCTCTCGGAGTACTCTGGGATTTAGGAAAATGTTTATACTCCGCCTCGCACTCTGGGAGTACGAAGTTAGGAAAATGTTTATACTCCGCCTCGCACTCTGGGAGTACGGAGTTAAATGGAGGGTTGTCGTGTATCAACCCTTTTCTGGCCTGATGTGATGGCTTGCCCCCGAGCTCGGGTTTCATTTAGCGAGTGGTTGATTGCTTCATAGCCACTCCCTACTTGAATAAATTCCATTGTGTGAGGGAATTTAGCTCTTCGTGCATCGTGATGTTGTACATTGTGTTTTAATGAATCATAGCTCTGGCTCGAAGAGATGGCATTTTTATTGCTGAAATAAGAATAATATGGCAAAGTCAGTTGCCTTATTACAAATTCTAAAATCGAAATGCAAAAGGAAATTGCTAAACAATAAAGTAAATAAAGCCTGTCATATGTAGTAGCGACGGAGACTCTCGCTCTTCCAGGCCCTTGGCAAAACAAGACCGTCCACAGTCGATAGTTTGAATGTGCCATCTCCAAGTCTTTGCGTAATCGCATACGGTCCTTCCCAATTTGGTTTCATGTGTGAAGGAACCAGATAGATTCTCTTGAGGACAAGATCGCCGAGTTCAAAGGTTCGGGGTTGAACTTTGGTATTATACAACCGGGCGACCCGACTTCGGTATGCGGCCGCTCTTAAATCAGCTTCTTCCCGTTTCTCATCCAATAGATCCAAAGATTCAGCGAGTAATATAGCATTTGTTTTCGGATCATAATAAGTCACGCGGTGAGAAAATACTTCTGCCTCGACTGGAATAACGGCCTCCGATCCATAGGATAAGGAAAATGGGGTGTGTCCGGTTGCGGTCTTGTGAGTTGTTCGATAAGCCCATAATGCCATAGGAAGTTCATCAACCCATTTGCCCCCAGCCTTTTCCAGTCGCTTCTTTAAGATGGATTTTATAACTTTGTTAACAGCTTCGACTTGACCGTTTGCTTGTGGATGTGCGACTACTGAGAACTTTTTATGAATATGAAACCGTTGACAGAAATTCTTGAATTTTGAACTCTCGAATTGGGTTCCATTATCGGTGATGATGGTATGCGGGAGTCCAAATCGACAGATGATATTGCGAACCACAAAGTTTATTACTTTCTTCGTTGTTATCGTTGCGAGAGCTTCGGCCTCGGCCCATTTCGCGAAGTAGTCAACAGCGACGATGGCGTACTTCGCTCCACCTTTCGCCAGAGGTAAAGCGCCGATGATATCAATACCCCATATAGCGAACGGCTAGGGACTGACCATTTGAGTTATCTCGGTAGGTGGGGCTCTTGGAATTCGAGCGTGTTTCTGGCACTTGTCGCACTTTCTGGCATAGGTGGCTGCATCTCGGTTCACTATCGGGCAGTAATATCCATATCGGAGTATTTTCTTAGCAAGTGCTTGTCCACCGGTGTGATCGCCACATTCTCCTTCGTGCACGTCTTGTAACACTCGTTTGACTTCGTCGTGAGCGATACACCGGAGGAGTGGAATGGAATAACCTTTTCTATACATGATCCCGTCCTGAATGACGAACCGCGAAGCTTTCCGTAGAATTTGCCTTTTCTCATTTCGGTGCTCAGGCAACATCCCACTCTCAATGTAATTTCGATATGGGGTCATCCATGATTCTCTGCTGGGAGAGGTTTCAAACACATCGCTCATTTTTATTTGATCAATGCTTGGGGAGGACAAAGTTTCGACGGGGACGAGTCCCATTTGCTGTGCCTCACCTGTGCTGGCTAACTTTGCCAATGAATCGTCCTTTTGATTGTGATCTCGTGGTATATAGTAAATGGCATAATAATCAAACTGATCCAGTGCTTCCTGAACTCGGGCTAGGTAAGCAGCTAATCTTCGGTCTCTTGCTTGATATTCTCCCCGTACCTGGCACACAACCAACTATGAATCACAATAAATTTCTATAGCGATAATTCTCAGATCTCTGGCAAGTCTTAACCCAGTCAATAGAGCTTCGTATTCGGCTTCATTGTTGGTTGCGTGAAAATCAAACTTCAAAGCATAGCATATGGATCGTCCTTCGGGGGTTTCTAGTACAACACCAGCGCCCGAACACCGATCGTTTGATGCACCATCTGTATAAAGTTTCCAGACATATTCAGGAGATTCGCTGGTTTCGGGTAAGTCGTCCGGAACAGTAAATTCAGCTATGAAGTCAGCTAGGACTTGCCCTTGAATGGCTTTCCGCGGAGCATAAGTAATGTCAAATTGACTCAGTTCGATATTCCACTTGAGTAACCTTCCAGACGTCTCAGGCCGCGTGAGGACCTGTCGTAACGGCTGATCGGTATACACAGTAATCGGATGAGCTTGGAAATAAGGACGAAGCTTTCTTGAGGCAATGACTAGGCAATAAGCCAGTTTCTCCAACCTTGGGTAATTTCTTTCAGCTCCCGTCAATCGTTTACTAACATAATAGACCAGTCTCTGCACTCGATCTTCTTCTTGGACCAGAGCGGCACTGATCGCATGCTCCGATACTGCCAGATACAGGTATAACTGTTCGTGATCAACCGGTTTTGACAGGATCGGTGGCGTAGAGAGATGTTGAACCAGCGATCGGAATGCACCTTCACACTCCATGGTCCATTCAAAGTTTCGTTTTCCTTTCCGGATCAAATCAAAGAAAGGAATGCATTTATCAGTGGATTTTGAAATGAACCTGCTTAACGCTGCTACCTTCCCGTTGAGACTCTGGACTTGCTTTATGGTCCTTGGAATTTGCAAATTCCTTATTGCCCAGATCTTTTTGGGATTTGCTTCTATCCCACGAGCATTGACGATGAAACCGAGGAACTTTCCGGACGCAATGCCGAAGTGGCACTTCAACGGGTTAAGCTTCATTCCATATTCTCGTAGGATGCGGAACATTGAATCTAAATCTTTGACGTGATCTGTGGAAAATCGGGACTTTACTAACATGTCATCCACATAAACTTCCATGGTCTTCCCAATCTGGTCAGCGAACATTCGATTAACCAAGCGTTGGTAAGTTGCTCCGGCATTCTTTAAACCAAAAGGCATGACTCTGTAACAGTAGAGTCCCAGATCGGTCACGAAACTGGTATGTTCTTGATCGGGTAAATGCATAGGTATTTGATTATAACCGGAATAAGCATCCATAAAAGATAACAATTCATGGCCTGCCGTTGAGTCTACGAGTTGGTCAATTCGAGGAAGTGGAAAACTATCTTTTGGACAAGCTTTGTTTAAGTCGGAGTAGTCGACACAAGTTCTCCATTTCCCATTCGGTTTTCGAACCATTACCGGATTTGACACCCACTCCGGGTATAGAGCATCTCGGATGAACCCATTTGATCGCAACTTGTCAATCTCTTCTTTAAGGGCGGCAGATCTCTCTGGATCCATACCACGCCTTTTTTTCTTGACCGGAACATGTCGCGGATCAATGTTCAAGGAGTGACTTGCAACGTTTGGTGAGATTCCGCACATATCAGAGTGCGTCCAGGCGAAAACATCGAGATTCGCTTGGAGAAATTCAACCAATTCCTGTTGTATCTGTTTTCCCAGTTGAGACCCAACTTTTAGTACTTTTGAGTCGTCATCCTTACTGACTGGGACGTCCACAGTCAGTTCGGCTTGAGAAGCTTGGTTCTCTTTATCTTCATCTTTATCTTCGTTATCTCTAGGGTCAAGATCTTTAAGGAATTGGTAGTGGTGCCCGGGCCGGGGCCCAGGCGCTAGTTGTCAATTATCAGTAAAACGAACACAGAGAGATTCCTCTACGCCCTTTCCTTTCTCCTTCTTCTGCGCTTCACGCAATTCAGCAACGTAACATGCTCTTCCTGCTGCCTGATCCCCTTGAATGACTCCAATCCCATGGTCAGTCGGGGACTTCAAAGTCAGACACCACGGGGCAATGGCTGCCCTGAATTTAGCAAGGGCTGGTCGGCCCAAGAATGCATTATACGGTGAAGCGATGTCTAGAACAATGAATTGCAGCAGTCGGATTCTCCTGCGTTCTCCAATCCCCAGTTCTACTGGTAGTTCCACTATTCCAGTGGGTATCGTAGCACTCCCATTGAAGCCGTGAACTCGGGATTGGCAGGGTTTCAAGTCCTTTGCTTCCATCTTCATTAAATCATAAGCTCGTTTGAATAAAATGTTTACAGAACTCCCACTGTCGACCAGGATCCTCTTCATCCAAGCAGGACCAATCTAGGCAGATATGACCAGTGGGTCGATTGTTGGGGCTTCGATTTTGTCAGCATCTCTGCTTCTAAATATGATGTCATCAGACATTGTCTTTTATTGTTTAGCCGGAGATCCATCCTCACAATTACTGCAGCATTCGAAGCTCGCATGCCTGATGGAGCTAGCATACGACTCCATTTCCCTCCAGCTTCTGTCTACTGGATGAGGACCACCACTTATGGTATTGATAACTAGCCTCCCGCCTGTACGAGCGGGTTCCTCTTGTCTTTCTTGGTCTTGCGCACGGTTTGGGTTTGATGGGCCCGCACCACCAGACTGCGGTGCCCGCACGAATTGATCTAACTTTCTCTCCCTGATCAACTTTTCTATGAGATCCTGCAAATGACGACAGTCATTAGTATTGTGGCCATAACTTTCATGAAATCTACAAACCTTCCCTGTCTGAATTTGCCTCTCTGATGATCGCTTCGGAGCGGGTTTCTTATACTGTTCAGTGTTGCAAGTTTGTAGGTACACATTTTCTAGCGATGTATTTAATGGTGTATAATTTTCGAACATCGGAGCCCTACGCCGTGGGCCTGGATTTGGATCTCTTTTCTTGTCCCGACCACTATTATCTCTTGGCTGAGTTTGTTTGTTCTGTATGTTTAGCTGAACTTTTCCAGAATTGTCGCCGGACTGTCTAACTGCTATATTACTTTGTATTCCTTCACTTCCGGGTCTCGCATCGTCCTGCTTCCTAGACGGTTTCGCGTCCTCTTGCCGTAAGAATTGAGCGGCTTTGGAGTAGAAACGGTCCAACGATGCGGGTGGTTTTCCAGCTAACCAGTTTCCAAATTCAGAATCAGGATCAATTCCTTTTGTTAATGCCATTAAAATTGAGTTATCGTTGGGATTACTAATTTCCACACATGCCACATGGAATCTCTCCAAGTAACGCCTTAACGTTTCCCCACGAGCTTGGGTAACATTGGACAGGGTGTTAACATCTTTGGGTCTAGCGACATGCATGCGAAATTGTTCAACAAATTTCTTAGCCAATTGATCAAATGAAGAGATAGATCTTGGAGGTAATCTTGTAAACCACATTGTTGTAATTCCTCCTAGGGAGATGGGGAAACTTAGACATTTCACTGCATCGTCGGCCCTTGCGGCACTCATTGACCATTCATATTTCAAAATGTGTTGATTAGGATCAGAATTTCCTTCGTACATAGGGAGAGTTGGCATTCTGAATCGCCGAGGAGGTTCAGCGTACAGTATCTCGTCCGTGAAAGGAGTATGACTTCGAGAAATCCCCCAATCGTCGTTGGTAAGACCTTGGCTTTCGCGGATCATCTGACGTATCATAGTCGAAATGTCGGGCATTGCTACATTTTGAGCCTGCTGAGCTAAGGTGTGGTCGGGTTCCACAGCGCGAGTTCGGACCGGGCGCTGTCGACGGTCCAAATTTCGCCTCCTTGGCTCAGCGTCTCCTGGGACGTATGGTTCAGGAGTACGCCTAGGTTGCTGATTATTTGGCTCTGAAAGATTTCGGGTATCAACCCTTGTTTCTATTGTGGCAGCTGCAGCATGATTGTCCGCGGTATGCTGTGTAGTAGGGCCTCCTTGTGTTGAGGGCCCGACCTGAAAGCTGGTCGACGGTCCTGCCCTCAACTGTCCAACAGTCAAGGCGGGTTGATATCTGGTCGTTTGTGCATGACTTCCGTCCAATCGGGGACGGGTAGATCTATGATGATAGTCAGATGAGGCAGAACTTTCAATAGATGAGCGGGAGATATCATCTCTCCTGGGCCTTCTGCGGCCTTGGCGGTTCAGTTGGTTTGTTAATTCAATATTAGCACGCAACTGTTCGGCCAATTGTTGCCGACTTTGAGTTAGCTCTTGAAGCAACACATGGAGCTCCTGTCTGGTGACTAGTCCAGACGGTTCTGAATGAGCGACGTTGTCTTGGTTGGATGGCTGCTGTTGAGCAGGATTCTGTCCATCCCTACCTTCTTGTCCAGCAGCTGTAGAAGCGGTTCTTGTGCTAACCATTTTGAATGATGAATCCTTTTCCTAGACTTTATGCAAATCTGAGTAGAATGGAAGGATTATGAATTAGAAATCTGGATCTTCCTCTTGGATTTATACAATCCGGTATCGATGGTAGATCCAAGGAGTAGGAGAAAAAAGCGGGTTTTTTCTCTCAATGAAAGCACCAAAGTGTTTGTACCAAAAATGGGCACAACACTCTTTGGAAGTTTTTGAAGAGATAAAAGTGAAGAATGAAAATTAAAACTGTGGGTTATCTAACAAAAACTCCAAGTAACAGAAAGTAAATTGCAAAGTCAAGCGATTTAGAGTGGTTCGGCGTTTTGCCTACGTCCACTATGAAGTTTTATGATTTTATTGCTCGATACTTGAAGATTACAATTCTTTATACTGTAATACAACTGAAATTATATGCTAAGTCTCAATCTAAAGCAGCGGTGGTGTTTTGGAGTGAATCTGGCAGAATCTGGGCGCTCTTTAGTACTTAGAATTGTCCGACCCCTTTTCTGAATGACCAGGGGCTCTATTTATAGGTGTAGGAGGCTGATATTTCGCCTAAAATTCGGGAAGACCAGTTCTGGCTCGTGAGGGGGCCACATGGCCGAAATCTGGAGAACTGGGCCCACTTTAGGATCGATTCGACCCTTGGTTCGAATCGATCAAGAAAGTGTCCAATCGAGTTGAAATTTGGTGTGAACATTCTTCATCATGTGTTTAAGCTTCTGTGAAAATTTCATGTCATTTGGACTTGTGGATCTTGAGCTATGATCGATTCAAGGTCAAGCACTCGGCTGAAATGCATCTTCGAATCGATCCCCTTTTGACTTGGTTCCTTCGAATCGATCACTCCGACTCGAGATGTTGGATTCGAACGTATGCTCGTTCAAATCGAGTATGCTATGCCGTATCCACTCGATTCGAAGTTACCCCTGCTGGATGGATTCGAAGACCTTCTACCTCATTGGATTCGAAGACCTTCTACCTCGTTGGATTCGAACATAGGGCATGCCCGATGGAGTCGAAGCTGAGCTATATCCCCTGGATTCGAGGCTCTTTTTCTTTATGGATTCGAGGTGTAGAAATTCGATGGATTCGAACAGGGGCGAACTTGATGGTTTCGAAGACAGGGTTTGCTCTGATCGATTTGAAGAAGGGTTATGCTTCGTGGATTCGAAGCTCCTCCTCTCGAGGGATTCGAACCTAAGGCTACTTCAGATGGATTCGAACCATGCTATCTTCTGATGGATACGAACTAAGGAAATAGCGATCGATTCAGGGTAAACCCATGTTGATGGATTCGAATCCATAGGCTCGGCCTATGGATTCGAACTTAGGCCATTTACTCCATTTTTCATCAACGATAACTTAGTCATACAAACTCGGATTGACTTGAAACTTGGATCATTGGTTCCCATGGCTTTGCTTGACGTGCCTTATCAATTGTAGCCCGATCCGGACTCGGACAAATTTCATCGATATTCATAGCGATCCTTGCGCGTAGCTGGTCTTCGAGACGATCTGTTACCGATTTCTAGTTAAGTCCTTGGTGTCACGGCCTTGCCAAAAGGCGGGATAACAGTAAGCATATATGAATGAAAATGTTTTATTTGAACTTTATATCCTTGGATGTGATATTTTTTTACAGCAAATAGTACTATCATCTGAATTATTATAAAGTTGGGCTCAAATCTTGACCCAGTTTCTACTTAATTACTGCTATAGGGTTAGTTTCATTTTCCTTTACATCTTCAGTCTATATACATCAACCCAAAAAATTAGAATTTCATGTCTATGCTAGCCTTTAAATTATTCTGATTTCAATTTATGTTATTTAGGAACTATATGGATGTAGGTGTTTGAACTCTAAATATCATTTTGTGGATTTCTGTACTCATAATGAATACTCAGATTAATTCATAAGCTTCATAGGTCGTACCGTTTTTGTTTTATTTTACTCATAAGCTAGATTAATTCATAAGCTAGATCATCTCTGTACATGCCTTAACTCTTACACAATTCTTTGTGTTTGCAGGTAGGCTGTCCAAGATATTGTATTCGCACCCTTTATTTTTTCTGATGATGTCAAGTTGCTGCCATAATCCATTCAAGTTTGTGGATACTTGAGCACTTTAACATGTGCTTCTTTGTTGGGTTGAGGCTGGCTATGATAAGGTTTGAAATTAGCTATTCATAAGGTTTGAAATATGATTATTTTAGCTTTTAGTTTCTTTGTTAGCATTTTGTTTATGATTCTTCTATTGAGGCATATGATAGGAAGATACCTTTCAATTAATTGAGTTGGTTTTCATTCAATATATGCATTGTATTTTCTAATTTGTTCACATGTTATTTTTCGTTACAAGTATTCCAACTTTTAGGCAAGCTTTAACCTGAGAAGTGTTAATAAAGATTGTTCATAAATTTAAATACTAATATACCTGCTCTTCTCTGAATCGGCCTTTGACATATCACCTTTTTCAAGTGCATTTCGATCAGGCCTTAATCGTGAATCTGATGGTAGCAGTTTCTTTGGTGTTGTGTCGAAGCTTTTTACTTTATGTGCAAAATATGTATACTGAAATTGGTTGTTTGCTTTAGCAACTCTTTAAATCTGTTAAATTTGCAACAAAATATTTCATGATGATACATACAAGTATTCTTAACTGCATCATTTAGGGTATCATGATTGGTATGCTTGGACTGGACTTATGATTTGCTTAGCGTTATTTGGGATCGGTTTTCTCCTTTCTTAATAGTCATTGTATGTAATAAAGGAAGTTGATTGTTGGTATTTTGTAGTAAAATACGGCTGCGTTTTTTAGCATTACTTGCATTTCTCTTTGTATTAGAATGTAATGTTTCTCTTTGTTCATTAATAATATTGATGGTTAATGAACTTTGGTTTGTCCCATATGAGTTATAGCGCTATCTTGCATTGAATTTTTTAATCAGTATACAGAATTAGAAACACATACATTTTTCAGTTTTAAATCCTTTTATCATATTCCTATTGTTGAAACAATTTTTTAGTATTTCATTCTATTTACGTGGTCCTAAATATATTCATTCTAATTTTCCAGTGAAGATTAGAACTATAAAACTATAATATGTAAATAAGGCTTAGTATATAAAATGCTGCACTCAAAAATTCTTACACTATCCTCTTCGGTTAGTTTTTTTATTCTTGGTAATAAGCCATTCTGCCATTAAATGAATTAATCATTTTTTACTGGAACCTGCAAGAACTTGATGGCACTGTTGGAGGTCTGATTGTTGTAACATAAAAAGCTATCAACTTCTGAACCAATAACAACAAATATAGTATAAGATATTATGTATAAACTCTAAATACCCAATTTATTAGATGCAAGCCAACATGTGTATTATCCTTTATTTACCGAGTTTTTCACCATACAAATTTGCTTGCATATGAGAGTGATTCATTTCTCTCAAATTTTGTGTTCACATCAAACATATTTGTTATAAATGATAATTTGGTGATTTATAAATATTTTAAAAAAATAGTCTTTATAAATATATTTTACAATGTACAGTTCCTAAACTTATACCCATAATTCACTAATTTTTTAAATTGTGCGACTAATAATATCATAATTTATGAGTGTGGCCTGGTTTATTGATTATGGAGAAAAAACTAAATATACAAATATAAAGAAAAATATCCATATCCTAAATAAAAAATAAAAAAGTAAATGGTGAAGTGACCATGACCAAATGCAGGTCCAACTGGACGTGCATTTATACTCGTATTTATAATATTCTTAACAATTATCACCATGTTATTAGATTATTTCTGTTATTATATAATAGCCTCTTAGCTTCTACAAACTAGTATACTACATGCATAGATTTTCGTACAAGTTCTCATTGTTGATGGTTAAACTTATCCACATGCAATTCAGCATTTTCGAAGAAAAGACCAACTATAGCAAATGATTGGTACATGGCTCCAATCATCATTTATATTATAACATTTAGTTAGTAGTGTAAACTTGGGTCTATGAATATTCAAAGATTTTATGGAAACTTGTTTATTTTGTCTAAGGGCTTTCATATCAGAATGGTTATGGATATCGTGTTTGTTATGTGATTAATGTGTTTTGTCTGTTGTTTGAGTATTATGATTACCTGATTGATACTTTTTTATACCAAAATCTATTAATCACTACCATATAATATATGCAACGAGCAAAATACATTGGAAATTGAACAAGCAACCAATAAGGAAAAGTAGCATGTAAAAAGTGCAGAGAAATAATCTAGGAAACTTCATTGCGTTTATTAAATGCTACAAAAATTATATAGTAGCGTTTTAAAAATGCAACTATAGTTTTTAGCTGCATATATTGGAGGTTTCAAAAGAAGTTTTCTAGCGCACAACAAATGCTACAATATATTGGTTTTATGGCAGCGTTTATGGAAACACAATAGAAAATTTTGGACTTTTAGTTGCACCTACTATAACGGTGTTTAATAAAACGTAACTACATGCTTTGGTATCGTTTTCTGGATGCTACCAAAGCCCTTTTCCGGTACAGTGAATGGTCATTTAAACCTTATGAAATTCTCAACCATCACCTAGGAAAGATGGCTTCCCAAGTGCTATAAAAGTTCACTTGTTTACCTTGAGTTTCTTAGCACCTTTAGCTATTGCAGGTTTTCAGTGCATAGTCATTGCAAGTTAAAGCTAATGCAAGTTGATACTGACCTATAACCAGTTGAGCTATAGCCAGTTGAGATATAACAAGTTGAGATTGATCTATCGCAAGTTGATATTTCAAATTTTATTTTAGCTATCTCCGGTTGGTATTAAGCTATAGCTATTTCATATTGGGCTATGGAAAGTTCAGCTACTACAAGTTGATATTGAGCTATAACAAGTTGAGCCATAGCCATTGAGCTATCGCCAGTTGAGATTGATCTATCACAAGTTGATATTTCTAATTTATTTTTCCTATCTCCAATTGACATTAAGCTATAACCAGTTGACAAGCTATAGCAAGTTGATATTAAGCTATCGCAAGTTGATATTGAGCTATATCCAGTTAAGCTATAGTAGTTGAAATTGAACTATCGCAATTTGACATTTCTAATTTATTTTGGCTATCTATAGTTGACATTAAGCTGTAGCAAGTTGATATTAAGTTATATTAAGTTGAGTTATCAGAAGTTGACATTGAGCTATAACCAATTGAGCTATAGCCAATTGAGCTATAGCCAGTTGAGCTATAACCAGTAGAGAATGAGCTATCATAAATTGACATTTCTAATTTATTTTGGCTATCTCCAGTTGACATTAAGCCATCACAAGTTGACATTGAGGTATATCCAGTTGAACTATAGGCAATTGAGATGACAATTTGGCAATTAACTTGAAAACTATTTTACTTCCATTCAAAGGAACTATTTTTTACCTAATCGGGTTATATATCAAATTATCATTGGTTTACCAGGGCTTTGTGTAGTTTTCTTTCCAGAAATTATTAATAATCTTCTTAATTAACTAATTTCCCTTTTATAATTATCTCTTCCCTTTGCCAAATAATTCATATAAACTCAAAAATGCATGGAAAAAATCCTACAAATTCACCAAAAATCCTAATAATTATATTTTTCCTCTTCTAAAATATTCAAGCCAAAACGATTAATTTCAATATATTAAATAATTAATTTCTAAAATTAGGCATTATCTAAACTTAGAAAATTCATACGTATTCCAAATAATTTCAAAAAAATTATGGAATTAAAAATCCACCTTCACATTATTATTCTACATATCATATGAAAATTTCAAGTGATTTGGAGAAGGCTTGGTTTATATTTTTTCTTGAACACTTCTTAAATCATCATCTTTAAACTCCCAAACATGAAAAAATATTTTCTAATCTTCTTAAACTTGTTCATAACATTCAAAACATCACAAATACATATGATTCAAATCCATATAGTTTAGAAGGTTTTAGGGAAAGAATTACTCACCGTGTGTTTGATTATGCTTAATTTAGAGCTTTGCTTCTTCTTATGAGTGAAGCTCCTTCTTTTCCTTTAAATTTTCTTCTTCTCTTTCTTTAAAGATATGGTTAGTCTCTCTTTGGTTAGTTTTTATTTTTACTTTTTAGTGAATGATGGAATGAATGAAAGATGGGAGGGTGAGGAAGTTAGTAATTTAGGCTTTGAGCGAAGACCTTATTCTAGCTTATTCTTATTAATTTCCCCTAACTCTTCATCTTACATTTATTTATTTTTAAATAACTTGTCTTTATATTTACCTTCATAAATTAATTTGATTAATTTTTAATTTAATTCATTTCCCTATATTTTGGTACTCCAAAATACGAGATGTTACATTGAGCTAGTGATTTCTTCTTGCAATTTGTGAGTGGGAAAGACTTACTATACAATATGATCACATGTATGCTCTTGGTTCATTTTCATTGTCAAATGATGGGTTAAGGCTTGATTAGAGATTAAAGTAGAATATTTGAATGATAATTTTTCAGTTAATGTTTAGAGTCAATAATGAGTGAATCAATATTTTGGTAATGTGATAAGTATGATAACTTATAGATTGGATTGGGTTGTGCTAAATACCATTGGCTTCGAATGTGTTTAGATGAGTAAGCGCTATGTTAGAATGATAAGAGATGAGTTCGAATGATAATTGTGTGGTTATAGTAACATGGTTTGTCAATCATTGTTCAATGCACAAAGTTATTCTTCAAGTTACCATAGAGAAGAGGTACTTGTCCAAAAGGAATAACATTAGTAGCAAGACATGTATGCGAAATGTTGAGGAAACATGGAGCTAAGCACTGAAGCGAATGGTCAATAATTATCCATACACAAGTAGGAGAATAGGAAAATGAAGGGGTGTGAACAAAAATCACCTCTAACTCTACAAAAAGGTTTCCTAGGTTGGACACATGTGACTAGCCAACCAACCAATCAAATTAGTCAACTGATCGAGGGTCCAACCCTTGACTAAAATAATATAGGTCATTCTAGCCTATATTTAGTCGGCTAGTGGAAACTAACTAGTTGACTAAACATGATATCGGTTGATCGATGGAAACCAACCAGTCGACTAAATAAGTGATTAGTCAACTGGTGGAAACCAATCAATGGATTAAACAAGTGATTAGATGATTGGTTGACCCAACTAGTCAATTGATTGGCCAAGGAGGTATTTCCTCAACTAGGTAGACTTGGTGATGAAGTTGATAAGAATAAAATAATGTGGAAAAGTTCAAAAGTCTGTAGATGATACTAGATGACGTGGAGGATACATTGGATGCTTATGAGGTATTTCAGTTTTTATTGATAAAGTCGATCGGTGGTTTTTGAGATGAGTTGACTAGGGCATTTGTTATATGATTTCATACGACAATGTGTATATGAAGTGTGTTCGCATTCCTTGGCTAAGTCTTTGGGACATGATGTTACTATACCATTGGTTACGAAAAGCGATGTTGTCTCAGTCGAGCACATTCGTACGACGTTGTGTTAGAGGTAGAGGATGTACTATTTCAGTGACAAGGGCTTTTAGGCTTCCGTTTACTAGTTTTTTGTCCTTGTATGTATCTCAATCGGTAAGAGTAAGGCACATGACATACTGATTTAGGTTGGATAAGATCAGCGGTAGTGGTGGTGCAGATGCCTTAGTGCATCATCATATTAGTATTAAATTAGTTACTATTATTGGTGGGTCTTGGCCTTGTTAGATTACCCACGACCCACTATTCTAGAATATAGTGTTTTATTTACATTCAAGGTGTCATTGTGATTTAAGTTGTTTGCTAGACTTGTCACATAACCATAGCACTATAGTGGAAATGTGTTTAAATTATTGTATGTAGGAGAAGGTACAGGTTGAGGTAACTATAATATATCACTTGATATTGTACATGTTATACCAGTATATAATTAGTTATGCAGTTTGTAATATTTTCTTTGCACTAGACTTTACGTCTAACCCTCCATATATTGTCTTCTTTGGGTATGTTGACTAAGAGGGGGAAACACTACAAGCTAGATGTGAGCTATAAAGCCATAGCTATTACCGCAATTATTACGTCTATCCATTATTTTTGGGTATACGCATGTCAAACTTATTCATGTATATGAGAATTATTGTATAGGATTTGATGTACTACTTAAACCCTGTCTATTTTGTACCATGACAATTATGTCATGTCCCTTATTTCATATGATATCCACTTAGCCTTGAATATGTATATGTTGATATTATTATTTTTTCATTCTGATGTGAGATTCATTGGGAACCTATGATATATTTTCTCCTTTTCATTATATTTTACCCTTAGGAGTCGTCATTCGTGATAATTGAGGATCCAAGTGCCATTTCATGAATGGACTCCATGTGTTAAGAATGGATAGTCTTTACAATAACATTGTTTTGATAATTAATACTAAATGAAAACAAGAAAAATTAAATTTTCCATATTAGAACTATTAATATGATGCTCAAAACACCGATTTAGCAAACTTAGTATCAAATAGAAACACTTTAAGCAAATCCACTATTCAAGAATGCTAATTTGTAAAAGAATAGCGATTAGAGGTCACTAAGCATTTCAACCAAGCTTTAGCAAGATTTTAACTACATAGTTTGTTAGTACACAGAATTACATAAAGTTTGGTAACTGCATAGAGTATTATAAAATTTGGACATAAATGTAGACACAAGCCGACGCTCGTGGTTATATATGAAAAGAGAAATTTTGAATAAAATATAATCAAATTTTTTGTAAAAATGAATAAGCTAACACCTAAGCATAATTGTATTTTGGTAAGGGTTAGGAGTAAGAAGACTACATGAGTATTGAGAAAGCATAATTGTATTTTGGTATAAGTATTATTCACACACAAGCACATTGCAACTCCTAGTGGTTCGACTGCTTTTTGGAAGTTGCTAATATATTCTCTTAATAGATAACCAACATAGGCCATAATACTAGGGAAGCAGCTATAGGGATGCCACCACTAATTTTTAGATGTCCGGATGGTTCCGTCGATATTTGTAGGCACCGGCACTAGCTACCCCATAAGTATGAGGAACCCCTCCACCCCCAGCAGCGGATGGAGTTGTACCTATCCCTCTACCACCACCTCTTTTGACTTTCCTAAGCTTTACAAAGACTTCCTTAATATGGGGAAAAGGTTTTATTTAGGTACCAAGTCTTGTATTGAGACTGAAGAGTGGCTCTGCACTTGTCAGCATGCCTTTAGACCATGGACTTTGATGATTTGATTAGGAGTGACTTGCTTCTTGGAATCTTCAGGATGGAGCTTTAAGTTGGTGAGATATTTAAATATAGCAGGCCGATCAAGATGTTATGACCTAGGAGGATTTTAGGTGGAGGTTTGAAGCGAAGTTTATTTTCAAGACTGAAAAAGCGGTGCAAGTCAAGAAGTTCATTCATATACAATATGGAAGCTTAGGCATGAAAGAGGGTTTGGATCTACTATGGCCCAAGCTACGCACATAAAATATATTCTAGCTATATAAAAAATATTACAAGTAGCTATATAACTAAATATGATAAATAAGAATAAATAGACCAAACTCTGTAAGTAGGAAAAGCAATTTTGTAATGACCCGCAAATTTGACACTGTTAATATCAGATTAATAAAAATGGATTTTTAGTTAAATGGTGATTTGTGTAGTGTATTTATAATCGTTGCTTAGGTCTTTATGAGTTGATCTGTTTTGGCTGTAAATTTTTAAATTTGGAATAACGGTTTGGGAGATAGGGTTTTGCATGTTATAAATGATGTAAGAAACTATTTCAAGCTAAACTGGGTACGGTACCCATAACCTAACTAAACGACTATTTAAATAAAGTTATGGAATCCTAGCCATCTACTCTATCTTCATTTTTCTACAATCTCAAAATCGCATAATTACCTGCTAATGGCAGATGGCAGATAATTACCTCTAATCAAAATTTATATTAAATTCAAAAATGTCCAATACCCATCAAATTATATATCGAAACAATTATCTCGACAAAATGAATCAAAGGTGTAACACCCATAAAATTTTAAAAATAAATTAAAATGTCGATAAGGGTAAAAAAATCAATTTTACAAATGAAGTCAAAATAGAAAAATTTCACAAACTTTAGTATTAGGCTTCGAAACCTATTTCATTGCATCCAGAATGCTGTTTACAGTCCAAAACTATATACAATTTATTAAATTTAATAAAATGGGTCAAAATTAGCGGAGACTAGCCCTTGTGGTATTTATATAATTAATGATTTTGGGATTAGGCTTAGTAACCCTAATTTTCAACTATAAATAAAGGCCTAACCTCATCTCTCTTCACATAGAAATACTAGCCACTGCCTCTCTAATTATTTATCTTCTTCTTCCTCACTCAATTTAACCTAGATCCAAATAAATGAAGAAAAAAATAGAGAATTCAAATCGAATAAACAAAGAAAATTAAATAATAGAGTTTGGAAGATAAGTAGAAGTGGGGAAGCATCGATTTTGAATCGAATTAGAAGAAGGATTTCTTCAAATAACCCTTCAAGGTGAGTGGATTTATTACGATGTATTATGATATAAACAAGCAATTGAATTTCTTTTATATATCTATTTCAAATTGAGAACATTATTTTGATTGAATTAGTAACTTTAAATTTATTGATTCATATGGATTAACATGTCGGAAAAACCTTTTGTAATGACTTTGGTTATATAAATTAATGAAATATAGGAAAAGAGTAGATCAAACAAAATCCACTTTATAACCATATATATCAAAATTACAAGAAGGTTTAAATTGATTTAAGGGAATAAAAGAACATCTACACATATACCTTGGAATTTCATTTAGATTTAACTCTATAAATTTTGATGTATATAGATAAACAAGTGAATATATACACACACAATTAAATGGGTAAATTGTATAGGGTTGGAAATTATATAATCTAGAATTATGTTGAAATGTTTGTTAAAGATGAACTTTTCAACTATATGCAAAAAGTTGAACAGAAGTGAAAAAGTAAAATGTTGAACAAAGTAAAATTTAGCCCAATTAGACATCTAAATTAGAGGGAAAGACGTCTGAATTGTTTTACAGTGCAAAATAGAAAGGAAACAGTGTAAATTTGACAAGGTTCAGACATCTGAAATAATATTTAGATGTCTGGAATTTGGGTCAGACGTCTGAATACCTGTAGCTAATTTTTGTATAGGTAATCGGACCTTTAGAGAAAAGTGTAAACATCCGAACTAGGGTCATACGGCTGAATATATTATCTAGACGTCTGAATGGTTGAACTATGCCCAAGTCGAACCTAGACCTGGTGTAGGCCGAGTGGGATGGATTGGGGAATCCTGATCCCACTCCTTCGACTTTAGGTAGTCCACATAACTGAATGGAGTCATGCAATGAGATGAAATAAGTATCATACTTGGTGATATCCTAGGTTCTCACTTCGTGAAGTTGTAAAATGTGAGAATCAACACGACATGCGATTCTATCGCAACCAAATGCTTTAGAGCATACATGCACTAACAAGGAGGTCACTCAATGCTTTAGTGCAAGTGGGCTTAGCATTGTGATATATACTACATGTTGTTCATAGTTACAAGCACTAACATGGAGGTTACTCAATGATTTATGGGCAAGTGGGCTTAGGCATTGTGATGTATATTCGATGTTGTGCTAAGAAAATAGAATATGAGGTACTAACAGGGAGGTTACCCAATGTTTTAGGGGCAAGTGGGCTTAGACGTTGTGATGTATACCCGGTGTTGTGCATAGGATAATGGACGTTAACGAGGGGGTTACTTAGTTCTTTCAGGGTAATATGGGCTAAGGCATTGTGAGGTATACTCGGCATGACATATTGAGCATCAAGATCGTATACTTGGGGTTCGCATTAGAAATTTTCTACTCCTATATTGGTTGGGTGGTTCATCATTGAGGATGTTTACTCGATTCATGGTTAGGTACGCTGACTAAGGGTTGTTACTCCTTAATGTGTAGATAGACTTGTTATTTATACATAGTCCACGAAAATGAACATCCTAGGTCGAGTAGATTATAAATCAAATTTAATTACTTGTGAACACCATACACTAGTGATACAATTCATTCACCAGACCTCATATGATCACCTCCTTTTCTCCCTCTTTATATCAATTACAGGAGGACAGGGCAGTAGGCAAGATGATTTGGAAAAGGTACATGAAGAGGTGACATGATGGATGGAGATTTATCCATTTATAGCCATTCTTCTATGCACCTTATTTTATCTACTAAATAAACTTTTACTATGTTGTCATTTAGAGATTCTATTTTTCAGTTATTGTATGTACCACGGTTATCTTGAGACCATATTTCTTTGTGTTATTTTTCAGTACTTATATTTTATTTCCTTCGCTGTGAGATTTGAAAGTGCAGAATGTTTTAAAATCTTATTTGTATCTATATCTATGTCTGTATCACGTAAACCATAAAAATCTACCAATTCATACTTCTTGGAACAACGAAAGGCCAAAATTCATTGTAGGCTTTGTACAGCAACCCTAATTTTGACTAACATTATTTAGGATATTTAATTAGATAAATTAAATGAAATAAGATAGATAGTTAAGGGATTGAGATTAGTTAAATAATAAAAGGTTGTGCCTTAATGAATGTATAAGCAAAAGAGAATTGAAAATAAGTAAGTAGAAGGAATATGGTAAGGGTAAAATGGGAATATCCTTCATTCTAATACCATAAACCCTAACATTCTTCATTCCTTGTTCATTTGAACATTCACAAACAAAACTAAAAACCTAAGGGAGCTCGGTCGGTCACCATTAGGGAGGTTCAAGAAGAATAAAAGCTAGGATTCATGTAGAAAGCTTAAGCAAATCAATCAAAGGGCAAATCTCAACTTTCTTAACACTAAGTCAAGGTGAGTAATTTGATTTATACCTCACTTTTGATAATAATCTTGGTTTCAAGAGTTGATCCGAACTATTTTGCAAGTAAAATGGCATGCTATGTTTGTTTAAATGGATATATATGCTTGTTGATGGTTTATATGATTTCATTTGGATTTATGATATGTTTAAATTACAGAAACAATTAAATGACATCCAAATGAGTTGCGTTTTTTATATATGATCAAAAACATTATTTTAGAAGTGGGTTTCATTTTCATAATCTTTTAAGTAATTGTGGATTTATTATGAATTTTCTACGAGAGAAAATAGTTAATATTGGGTTTAAATTATTTAAGGTAATTATATAATTATTCCGCGTATGAAATTTATATATGGTAGAAAACATATTAAAAGTGAATTATTGTGATTTTTGGGGAATATTCCTAAGTATTTTGCTATGGTTATAAATTATTTAAGTTAGATGAATTAAATGTTTTACATGTTTTATTAAGGAGGAGGGCTTATTTGTTAAAATGTTTTTAATTGTAAATTTTGAATCCGACAGCCTCTTTAGAAAAGAATTTTGATAAAAAGTGAGCAATCAATCATATTTTGACAAATTGGGCAAGTTAGGTAAAGAGGAATTACTTTGAAAGGCAATAAACCAGTTTTGTTTCGAATTACAACTTCGCAACTTCCTTAGCTTGCTTCCATCACCATGCCCAGACCTTTCATACCTATTCGAAACCAATCACATGATATCAAGCAATTGGTGTGTAGTGTATTGGAAAAAGGTGGAAGGAATGATGGTGTCGAAGGCATGCTTTCGAAGGGGTTGAAGTCACTCTAATTAGCTTTCGAATCAATCAATTTACCTTTGTTTAAAACATGCTTTCGAACAAATTATCGGTTGTCTTTGTCTTTAGAAAGGAACTTTCGAAAGAGTTGCCGCTTAATTTTGTTTTAAAAGAAGCTTTTGAAAGGATAGCCGCTTTTGAACCTATTTGATACCCATGCTGCCGCATTCATACCTTTTGAATTAGTTAAGGCTGCCTTTTTCATAGCCTTAAAACAATGTATTCGAAAGGGGTGCTTTCACCTTTTAACTTTGAAGCTACCTTCTCGATTCTTTCAAAAGGGTTGTATAGCCGCTTTCAAATGGTTTTGAAAGGGTGGTTTCGAAACTATCCACTTTTTTTACTTGGGATTAATGCTTTCGCCATTGTTCTTTATGACCCTTTAGTTATATTAAAGGTTAAACCCAATGATTTCGAAAGGAATAATTTTAAATGGTTTCGAAGCAATGTTTCCACAAACCCTTACTTGAACCCAATGCTTTCGAAAGGTATGTTATAAGTGTTTCGTAGGGGATGTCCCTAATGCTTTTGAAAGGTATATTTTAAAGTGTTTCAAAAGGTTTGTTCTAAGTGTTTTGAAAGGAAGGTTTCCAATACTTTCGAAAGACAAGTTTAAATGGTATCGAAAGGGGATGTCTAAGGTTTTATATAATAGTATCGAAAGGGATGCTTTCAACTATTATGAAAGGAATTGTTTAAGGTTTTAAACAAAGGTTTCAAAGGTATTGTTTTGGTCTTATAGCCTAAATTTTTTTAAGTTAAAAGAGGTTTTAACTTATTTGAATGGATATATTATCCCATTGATTAGATTTCATCAACATTGTTTTGCGTAAGCATATATCATGGCATAAGTATTTTGAGTAAAGCTAAGAGTATGATTTCCTTGTTTATAAAGATATGATTTCAGGGGAAAATCATTTGTAAAGATTGTTTATAAGGAAATGAAATTTGAATAGGGTAGTTAACCCTACGTATATGACTCAGATATTAGAAGACCAGATGTAGCGTCATGCCCTATACTTTAGCTAATAACCCCTAGCTAATATAAGTCCAAAATTCCAGTGTGTAGGGCTTTGTCACAAATGAGACTAAAATGATGTTACACGCAGAAGGGAATATACAGAGTGAAGATAGGTTATTAGTAAGCCCATAAAACCATTAGGATCAGTTGACCCTAGAAGAAGATAGTTAAGGGCAGATAGCCCAGTATTATGTCTAACAGAAGTTAGATTATTGATTATGTCTGGTAGGCCCGAGTCAGAAAATGGTTAATAGTTAGCCAGATAAAACTATAGTGTGGGAGGATAGTCCATTAATTACCTGATTATTGTGTGTATATGTATTCGCTATTGTTGTTATAATCAGTTTGATTGCATGATTTTGATTTGCAAAAGGTATGCTTTAAAAAGGATATTAATGAGGGAAAACCCATTTTACTAAGAGGCGCAGCTTTACTTAGAGAACCAAGATTTAATAGTATTATTCTCGGGTGCTCAGAATTTGATTTGAGTAGATTGAGAGTTAAGGACTTTTCAGTTTTAGTAGGGTGGACGAATAAGCTACCGAAGACATGCAAGAGGCAATGTTAGCTATGAAGGAGCTATTTAGTACTATTTCCGCTGTGATGTATTTATGACTGATATGTCTATCTAGTACTCTGTTCATCTAAGGGGGCATCTTTATATGTCGTTCTTGGCATAATTTGTAATAATTATATTTAATATCCCTAATTTTGACTAACATTATTTAGGACATTTAATTAGATAAATTAAATGAAATAATATAGATAGTTAAGGGATTAAGATTTGTTAATTAATAAGGGGTCGTGCCTTAATGAATGTATAAGAAAAAGAGAATTGAAAATAAATAAGTAAGAGGAATATGATAAGGGTAAAATGGGAACATCCTATATTCTAATTCCCTAAACCCTTCTATTCTTAATTCCTTGTTCATTTCAACATTCACAAACAAAACTAAAAACCTAAGGAAGCTCGAGCGGCCACCAATAAGGAGATTCAAGAAGAAGAAATTCTAGGATTCAAGTAGAAAGCTTAAGTAAATTAATCAAAGGGCAAATCTCAACCTTCTTAACAGCAAGCCAAGGTGAATAATTTGATTTACATCTCACTTTTGACAATAATTTGAACTATTTTGCAAGTAGTATGCCATGTTATGTTTGTTTAATTGATATATATGCTTGTGGAGATTGATATTGTTTTATATAAATTTTATGATATTTTTAGATTGAAAAACCTATTAAATGATATCCATATGATTTTCATTTTTGATATGTGGTCAAGAACATTATTTTAGAAGTGGCTTTCAAGTTTCATAATTTTCTAAGTAATTGTGGATTTATTATGAATTTTCTAAGAAAGGAAATAGTTAATTTCGGATTTAAATTATTTAAGGCAATTATATAATGATTTCGGGTCTGAAATTTATATATGTTAGAAAATATATTAAACGTGAAGTATTGTGATTTTTGGGAAATTTTCCTAAGTATTTTACTATGGTTATAAAATTATTTAAGTTGAGGGACTTAAATGTTTTACCAAGGAGAAAGGCTCGTTTGCTTAAAATGATTTAAATTGTTAATTATTGAATTCGGCAGCCTTTTTAGAAAAGATTTTGATAAAGAATTGGCAACCAATCATATTTTGACAAATTAAGCAAGTTAGGTGAAAAGAAATTACTTTAAAAGGCATAAAACCAGTTTTGTTTCGAATTACAACTTCCATACTTCCACTGCTAGCTTTCGTCACCATGCCTAGAAGGCCTTTCACACCTGCTCGAAAGCAATGCACATGGTATCAAGCAATTGATATGTAGTGTATTGGAGAAAGGCAAAAGGGACCGTGTCGAAACCATGCTTTCGAAGAGGTAGAAGTTATTCTTATAAGCTTTGGAATCCATTACTCACCTCTGTTTATAAAAGATTCTTTCAAAGGGGATGAAGCCAATTTTATTAGCTTTCAAATCAATCAACTTGCCTTTGTTTTATAAAGGAGCTTTCGAAAGAATTGCCGCATTTTGAACCTATTCGATACCTAGCTGTCGCATTCATACCTTTCGAACCAGTTAGAGGCCGCTTTTCTTTTTAACCTTAAAACAATGTATTCGAAAGGTAGGTTCCAAGCAAACAACCTATGAGGCTGCTTTTCTTTTAATTTATACATGCGAAAGGGCGGTGCCGCTCCCATAGCTTTCGACATGGTTGAAGTCGCTTACTTAAACTCAAGTATACATGCGAAAGTATGTTGCCGTCACCATAGGGCTTCCAATAAAGTAGCTTTCGAACAAGTCCTCTTTGACACTGTGTCTTGTCATGTTTTTAAAACTATGGTTTCGAAAGTAATACTCTTATATGGTTTCGAAACTATCCAAAAATTCTTACTTGGACCCAATGCCTTCGAAAGGTTTGTTTTAAGTATTTTGAAAGGTATGTTTTAATTGTTTCGAAAGGGGATGTCAAAGGTTTTAATTAATGATTTCAAAAGGTCTATTTACAATACATTCGAAATCATTAAAACATACCTTTTAGCCTAATGTTTCAAAAACATTAAAACATACCCTTTTGAAATACTTAAAACAAAAGGGATTGTTTAAGGTTTAAACAAGGGTTTCGAAGGTATTGATTTGGCTTTAAGGCCTAAAGTTTTCTAAGTTAGAAAGGGGTTTTAACTTATTGTGATGGGATAGAAAATCCCCTTGATTTAGATTTCATCAATATTGTTTTGTGTAAAGCATATATCATTGCTTAAGTATTTTGAGTAAAGCAAAGAACATATTTTCCTTATTTAGGTATGATTTAAAAAGGGTTAAATCATTTTGAGAGAAATGCTTTCAAGGAAAATTGGATGGGGTAGTTAACCCTAAGTAGATGATTCAGACATTAGAAGTCCAGATGGGACTGGTGTAGGGTAGGGCCCTATACTTTAGCTTATAGCCCCTAGCAAATATAAATCCAAAATTACAGTGTGTAGGGCTTTGTCACAGGTAAGACTAAAATGATGTTACACACAGAAAGGAATACATAGAGTAGATGTAGGTTATTGGTGAGCCCGTAAAACCATTAGGATCAGTTGACCCTTGGAAAAGTAAGGTAAAGATAGATCGTCCAGTATTGTGCTAACAGAGGTTGGATTATTGATTATGTCTGGTAGGCCCGAGCCAACCAGTGGTTAATAGTCAGCCTGATAAAACTATATTGTTCGGATTGACAGTCCATTGATTACCTGATTTATATGCATATATGTTATTGCTATTATTGTTATAATCAGTTTGATTGTAGGTTTTTGTTTGGCAAAAGATATGCTTTTAAAAGGATATTGGTGAGGGAAAACCTATTCCACTAAGCGGCATGGTCTCACTTAATATCAGTAAATCAAGATGTTATAATATTATTCACACCAGGCTTTATATCTGACTCAAAGTTTATGCTTTCCCCTTAAACTCTTAGGTGCTCAAAATTAAATTTGAGTAGATTGGGAGTTAAGGACTTTTCAGGTTTAGTAGGTTGGACGAATAAGCTTCCGAAGACGTGTAGGAGGCAAAGTTAGCTATGCAGAAGCTATTTAGTACTATTTTCGCTATGATGTATTTATGACTGATATGTCCATATAGTACTCTGATCATCTAAGGGGGCATGTTCATATGTCGCTCTTGGCTTAATTTGTAATAATTATATTTGATCAAAACCTAGGAATCGTTTTGGGATTATGTAATTGAATATGAAATATTGATTTGAAAAGTAATCAGAAAAGTTTTTTTGAAATTTTTGTTGATTTTATTTAATATTCATGTGCTTTTGATATTATGGATACCATTAAAATTACCGTATTTTGTCATCGAAAGTTAATACTATGGATGACTGCAGTATTTGTAGCACTTAGCTTTAGGCATCAAGATAGGGATGTTACATTATATTTGATCAAAACATGGGAATCATTTTGGGATTATCTAATTGAATATGAAATATTGATTTGAAATGTAATTAGAAAAGTTGTTTTTGCAATTTTTATTGATTTTATTTCATATTCATGTGCTTCTGATATTATGGATACCATTAACATTACCGTATTTTTTCATCGAAAGTTAATACTATAGATGACTGCAGCATCTGTAACGCTTAGCTTCGGGCCTCAACGTAGGGGATGTTACAACTTGGTATCAGAGCATATGTTTATGAAAACTTAAAAGAAATTTTAAACTTAAAATGATTTTGAAAACATAATCCTATGGAATTAGAGAAAAGATTGGGGTATGCGATAACACTATAGTAACATACTTTTATTTGCTATATATAAGTATACGCCTTATCTCTATTCTCATATCTCTCTTTGATTATTCTTTTATATCTTACAAATACTCGTATGCGGATTTTAAGGAAGTAAGATATGGATGATAGGAATGGAAGAGTTAACATTGGTGGAGGAAGCACCACAACCAATGGGAATGCCAAACCAAACACTAGAAAAAATCCAGGTCGGGCACAAACTACTAATGTGGGCGCTAGAGCACTGCAAGTTGATATGGGAGCTATGTATCAATTCTTTGTCAACATGATGCAAGCTGGAGCTGCTGCGGGATTAGCTAGAGGAAATCAGAAAGCTCTGGTAGTCAATAATAATGCAATACTAAGCAGAGATTATGCTAGGCTTGGAGGAAACCGTTTATCGAGACCGAGGATGCAATTGACGTGGAGAATTGGTTGCTTCGTTGCGAGAAATTTTTTGCTGAATTGGGATTCAACGATGACCAGAAAAGGAGCTTGGCATCCAGACAGTTGCAAGGAGTAGCATTGTACTAGTGAATGGTGTTACTGTGGGTGTAAATGTATAGACCATGACTTGGGCAGAATTCAAGAGGAGATTTGAGGAAAGATTCATGTTGGAGATTTTCAAGTCAATTATGCTCAGGAAGTTTGTAGAGTTGGTGCAGGGAGACATGACAATGCTAGAGTATGCTACCAGATTTGAGGAGCCATCGAGATACGGAAATACTACGGTTCATACAGTTATTAAAAGGAATGAGAAGTTCATCCACGAATTGAAACCTGAGCTTGCTAAAGCAACTCTGCCACATATTAGGGATCCATGTGATGTAGTTTTTGAGATGGCTTTGACGAATGAGGAGATGCTTGCTTTCATTAATGGTAGTAAAGTGGTGGAAACTCAAGGTGGGCAGATCCAAAAGAGAAAGTTTTTTCATAAGAAGGGAGCTTAGAAGAGTAGAGCTGCTAAGATAGTAAAGACAGAAGTTATCTGCTACAAGTGTGATAAGAAGGGATATTATGCTCATGAGTGTCGGATAGGCAAAGCAAAGAATTTTGCTGAGAAGAAAGGAGTAAAATGTTTCAACTATGATCAGATGAGACATTATAAGAACAAGTGCAAGGAATCAACCAAGGATGGAAAGGGCAAAGTGTTTGCATTGGAACCAGCTACCTCAAGACCAATGGTAGATGAGAAAAGAAAATCTATGTTGGAAGGTACACTTTTGATTCGTCGTATGTCATTAGAGTTCTATTTGATACCGGTGCATCGCATTCTTTTATATCTCATTGTTTGGTAAAAAAGCTTAACCTAGAACCCTCGTACCTAGTTACTTCCTTAAGGGTTGCGAATCTGATAGGAGGGCACACGACTCTTGGGATGAGATGTGACCGCTTAGAGTTGAATTGTTAGGTCATGTATTTGCTTGCAGTTTGCATGTATTTGACTTCCTAGGGTTCGGAATTATTTTGGGTATGGACTGGTTAAGTAAGCATGATGCTAAGATATTTTTCCATGATGGGAAAATATCACTTAGACACCCTAATTGTATTGATCGGATTATACACTCCGTAGAAAACTCTAGTTTTAAGGTTAATGTTTTATTGGGTGTTATGGAAGCATAAGTCGAGTTGAATCAAGTTTTTGTTGTTATAGAATTCACAGATTTCTTTGAACCCGTGATAGGACTACCACCGAAATGAGCTATTATGTTTCAGATAGATTTAGTACCATGAGCTGAACCAGTGAGTAAACCGCCAAGTAGGATGACACCTACCAAGATGAAGGAGTTAAAGGCACAATTGGTGGATTTAGAAGGTAAGAATTTTATCAGACCAAGCAATTCGCTTTGGAGAGCAACCGTGGTGTTTGCAAAGAAACCGGACGGATCGTTGAGGTTGTGTATCGATTATCATAAGTTGAATGAGCAGACGATAAAGAACCGATATCCATTACCTAAGATTGATGATTTATTCGATCAGTTGTGTGGAGCCAAAGTATTTTCCCAGTTGGATTTGCCAACAAGGTTCCATCAACTGAGAGTAGCAGAGGATAGTATTCCTTTGACGGCGTTTAGGAACAGATATGGATCGTACAAATGGTTAGTGATGCCGTTCGGACTAACTAATGCACCAACATTCTTCGTGGACTTGATTAACAGAATATTCCGAGAACATCTGGATAGACTTGTGTTAGTATTCATAAACGACATTTTGATACACTCTAAGGATGAAAGAGAGCTTGGATTTCATCTTAGAGTGTGCTTGAGACGACGAGGCAGCATCAATTAAAGCGAAATTTTCGAAGTGTCACTTTTTGAAGAAGGACGTAAAGTTTCTTGGTCATATTGTCTCAAAGAAAGGGTTGTCACTAGATCCGGCTAAGATTGAGGCACTGAATAGTTTGAAGAGACCCGAAACATTGATTGAGATAAAGTGTTTTCTTGGATTATCTAAAGACTCGTTTCTTCGACTCTCGAAAATCGACACTAATACATCCTCGGTATTCACGTATCGTAAATCCAGGTGTCGGAGAAGCGGATTCTCAAGGGTAAGAAAGAAAAATAAAGACAGAACAGAATCTCACATATGTTATTTCAATATAAACTTTATGGCGGAAATTTAAAATACATTTGTCAGAGTTAAAAACATGGACAGTTATAAATTCCTGTCATTACAAATACGGAATACTATAGTACAACAGTGTGGTGGAAACAGGTAAAAATCTTTAGAAAAATCTTCTGACTCCATTCCTCGAGCTCCATCTTACATTCTTCTAAACTAAACCTAACTATTTGCATGTAAACTTATTAATCTTAGCCGAAATTGTTACATTATTAAATTCCAGCATACCACCTTGTAATTCAAGGCTTTCTACATCTAAAATTGTATAGGCTCTTATTAGAGAATGGGTTTCCATACAAATGACTAGGTGAAGGGACTACCTTCTGGCAGTACAATTCTAGAGGAATGTACCGAGGCCCAACTGATGGTCCTCTACCAACACAAGACCGACCTACCTCTTCCTAGATAATAACGAATATGTCATCACCCTGGTCGTTACCAACCTATTTGAGGGCCCTCACAGCATACATCCACAATAATTTAAGTCCTGAACGTCATAGCGGTAATAAATATATCTAGAAGGGGATGATCATCCTAATGGTTGCGAACCATATAGCCTTGCTGCATCTACCCTATTTCGGCCATTTTCGGGTATGAGGCTTGAGGTAACAATTATCTTTTACTTCGCCCATTTCACTTTGGATGCCACATCGCCATATCATTGATCACTTTTGACTTCCACAAACATACAACCTCCGAGCTCATACGTCTCAGAGAAGGGTGTTAACCTAAGAGAAGTGGCCTTCTCCGCCACCAAACAGATGTATATTTATAAAAGTCAACGATGAAATCTTTAGAATGCAATGTTAGACATCCGTCCATACAAGTTCATTCTGGGACTGAATGAAACCGAAGGCACCCTCCTACCACATCTTGTCGGGATTTAACCCTAAGATTAGTAGCGAGAAGTCCTTGTAACCCAAAGAGTTTTAGAAATGTAGGAACCACTGCTACTTTAGTATCTGGGAGCTAACCAGAGTTATCAACAAGTAGTCCTTTCACCTCGAAAATCCTCGGTTTTCATTCTTCATTTCCTTTATCATGTCTTCATTTTCCGAATGCATACATTGGTTCGAAGTGGTTTTTGGATATGAATTACCCCAGATCCGACCCCGGTTCCTTCGAACAAATCATCGATAAAAAAGGTTATGTGAATAGGGAATCGTTTTTTAATTGATTAAGTTTTTTTTATCAAAATCTCTTCTAGAGATATATATTTCTAAAACATTCTTTCCGGTATATAAGGAATCATTAAACCTCTCTTATCACATTCTTTCGTTACTTATAACCCTTCTTAAACTTGGAATAATTTGAAATCATTTCATTTTTCACTTAAGAAAATATTTCCAAATCATTTCATTTAAATCCTAATAATGATTTCTTAATTCAAAACTCATAATTTTTGATTGATTTAAAACCATGTTATCTAGGATGTTAATCCAAAACCAGTAAATATTAAGTGGGCAGAATCTATAGAAATCATCTAATTCTATTCTCATATTCAACAACTACTATGGGTGGAATAACGGCGAAATCAACTTATAAATTCCACAAATAGTAAGAGTTCCCTCTTCGGGCTTTAATACCAAGTATAAGAATATCATCTCTATATAATCAAGTTGTATTTAATTTAAATTTGGAAAATTCAAATATTTTTAACACTTAACTCGTTTCCGACATTTCGACCTTATATATCCCTCGCCCAGGGAAAAAGCCAGGTGAGCCAGAGCACTGGTTTCTCATGAACATCTCCTTAGTTTAAGCACTTTACATCCGGATCTCATGAATATTTAAACTCTCTTAAATAAGCTAGATAACCTCCAATCATTATTAAAACACTTAATTATCCTTTTGAAAACATTTATAAAAGATTTGGAAAAGAATTGTTCAGTTTAAAGCTATATTTCAAATATTAGTAAAAAGTGCTGCGGAAAGCGCTTTTATAAGCTATGTTAATCAAAACGACTTTTTATTATTTGAAAATTCATTTTTATTACTCAAGTCACTTTTAAAACATTTTAGAAGATTTGTAAGATTTATTCCACATTTTTAAACAATTTTAGAACATCATTTTCTAAGAAATTCAGTTTTAGATCCTGAACTGCAAAAATGCGATTTTTCAAAAAGCTTATTTTACTCATATCTCAAAATATACTTATCCATCTCGATTTTTTTTCTTCATCGGAAAACTACGGATATAATAGTTTGGAAAATTCTTATCTTGAAGAATTCCGAGCTATATTCCATTTTTTTACACTTGTTTGACTTTTATAACGCGAAATCGCGATTACCGTTACACGATGCGCCTATTTTTGACTAAATTTCCCATTCTCATTCAAACTTCATCAAAACACTTTTGAATGTTTATAAAACATTTCAAACTCATTTTAAACCATTTTTAAAAAGGTTTAACATTTCATATACACCAATTCATTAAATCTAGGAAAGTGATTTCCTTTGTGCTTATCGACGTGTATTTCCATGACTTGCATATATATTCAACATTCATATTTAAACAACCAAACTTGATGATCAAATCATAATAAAGATCCATTGCAAATATCATATCATCATCCAAAATATAATATAATAGTTTAGTAGTTCTCACCTTCATTTTCCCTTCAAGCTAATAGAAAATCGGTTATAACTCCGCTACGATCGAACCAAAGCAAACAAAACCAAGCCTATGACCTATGGGCCTTGATAATGATGGTGCTCATGGCCTAGGTGGTGTGGGGTGGTGGTCGTGGACTTTGGAAGAGCAGAGGAGGTGTTTAGAACTAGTTTTAAAGTGGATCGATATTATAAACTAGTGTATACATTTTCCTCTTTTATTTGATATTTTTTTCTAACTTCTATAAAATATTTTTTTATGAATAAGAAGCCATTAAAGAGGCTCTTAGAAAGCTTTAAAAGAAGAGGAAGAAGAAGTGGAATGGTATTCTGATTTTTTTGTGAGAAGAAGGGTGGTATTTATAGTAAAAACCTTAGAATAAAATATTATATTGCATAATTACCTAAATACCCCTAGCCCACACCCCTTCCAAGCCTCTAACGCATGGCTCTCCCCCCCAAAGCCAAGTGATGGTTGATGTGAGGCGATGGTGTGGTACAATGAAGTGATGTTTGCTTTATGGTTACTTAAAGGTTAAGCTTAGGAATTATTAAATTATTTTTTGTAATATATATATATATATATATATATATATGTGTGTGTGTGTGTGTGCATGTTATCATGTGCATGTGACATGTATATGTATGTACATGTAGGGGCATAACACTTCGAATGTCTTCGAACAACTTTTGTTCCTTAAATCGTTGAAATCCGGAGAACCGATTATCGGTCACATTTTGACTTATTTATTAACGTACATATATTTGTAAACAAAATTCAAAAACAAATTTCTTATCATTTTAAACTAGTTAAAATGATCACAGTTCATTTATAAAACCATATAAATTAATATTAAAAATTATTTACAAAAATTGCCATTATACCGATAAAGCGTTATCGATTTTTTCCTTATATTTTCAAATCAAATATATATCTTTATAAAACTATTATAAATGATTCAATATCACTTTATAACGATTCAAAATGAATTATTATCATTTAAAATAATTATTCTGACAATTAAAATAATTATTAATCATTAAACCCCAATTAAATTTAAATAAATCAATTATTTAAATTCAATGTTATCTTATCGATATAAGTTTCGAGGAAAATATTTTATTTAAATATTTATTCAAAATAAGATTACAATTACTTATTATCATTTGAAACAATATTATCCTTTTATTTGCATAAATTTAAAATAAATCCAATTTATCAAAGTGATAAATAAGCCGGTCCTTACATACTCCTCTCCTTAAAAGAACCCCGAAATTACCCAAAACGAAAACCCAAAGTTTTTGCTCAAAATATTTATTTTTCAATTTACTCTATATAATGTATATAAATCATCCATACGCAGTATCTGATTCGATCTTCTCTTCGAATTCACAACTTTATTTCCGAACTAGAATTGATCCTCTGATCCTTTAGTGTGGACTCCGATCAGGCCTCCTGATCAGAACTTTAGTTTTCCTTGCATAGCTCTCAACTATGATAGAAAACTCAAGCATCTAACCATAAAACCTCATCAATGTTCATCGTCAATAATCAAGTGATAAATCCTCTTTCGGATTGGTGTAAACACTTCCAAGTTCCGTACTCGAATCTTAGATCAAATTATGCGACGAATTAATCCATATACTTCATATGTATTTAGTAATCTTTCCAAAAATTCTTATGAAAATACTTTCATGACACTTTCATCTTTTATTCAAACTTTTATAAAGATACTTCTTTATACACAAACATTTTACATTTTTATTTCCAAATATCTCTACTTAAAAAACACATTTCTTTTCAAAAGACAAATATCTTTTTATTATAACACATCTCTAAACATATCTTAATGGTTTCTGAAAAACACTTTTTCAAAATAATTCATTGAATTGATAAATCACCATAAATTTCTTTTAACCAATATTAAATGTGAAGACTTCCTTTATTAATTAATACTCCTTTAATGATTGAAACTTTCTTTATATATGTATATGTACATACATTCTTTACTTATACTAATTTTAACTTATAAATGTATTTATATACCTATTCAAATGTTATAAGTATATTTAAAAAGTTTTTATTAATCCAATCAAAGTGATTAAATCAATTATTACCAAAACATTGTTATACTGAACTTCTCTTTTCTTTTATAATTTGAACTCGTAACATTTCTACTTTATATAAACAATTTCAATATTTGTTATTATCTTTGAAATCCCATTATTAAAGATTTAAATATACCTTAAAAATTTCTTCCAAAGTGTCATTTAAGGGTTTTAAAAAAATGTTGCTAAAACATTGTTTACTACAAACCCAAAACCATTCATTAATAACTTTAAATATTTATTTTAAAGATCGGTACTAATGAGAAGTTAGGACAACATCATATTATAAATTCTCACATGCTTACATCATTTTAAATTATTTTGAAGCTTGGGTCTAAAAAGAAAAATTCCCCTCCATTCCTTACACTAATACACTTCAAAATACTAAATCAAAAATAAACATCCCTTCCATACTCATTCATACTAGAAATATCCTTAATTCCCCAAACGCTATTCTTATTCTTCCGAGTCCGAAGATATTGGTGGACTCCAAAATCTCAGTTCAATCATCACTTCACCTTCTCCTTCTTCATCGCTATCCAGTTCATCGTCGGCCTCATTGTTGTCCTCTTTCGGTATCTCTCCCATTACCTAGGGTAACCATGGTTGGTTCCATGGGACGTGCTCCATGCCAACTGGTATTCCAGGAATGACTCCTCCTTCTTCTAACTCCTCAAAGCCTTGCACATTTTCCTCCCATGAGTTCTCAAATTCTTCGACCCCCTCCTCTTCTTCTTCTATTACTTCTTCATTGTTACTTCCTAACTCGTTCCAGTTTACGTATGAACTGGATGATCCCTCCTGCCATACGACATGTTCCCCGTCCATATCCCATATTACATTGCTACATTTGCTTGATATGATAGCATCAGGGTATTCCATCGGCTTTGATTCTACCTCCATTGACTCTATTTCCTCTTCAACGGGTTCTGATTCTTCTTCCATCAGCTCAATCTCTTCTATTGTTTCCAAAATGGAGCTGGCGAGATCTGTATCCAATTTCCCTCTGGGGCCTATCCGGGTTCGTCATCGCTAGAGATCATAATTACTTCTGGAGCTGGGGGCGGTACAAGCATTCCGACCATAGGGTATCCATCTTCACCCCTCCGAGTGTATGGAGGCATATTCTCCTTCCATCGAAAACCCACCATTGCTAGGTGGATATTCTGGTTGCTCCTCTTCGTCGCTAAAGAGAACAATGAGGCTATCCTTCTTACTCTGATTCGCTCTAGAAGACTCTCCTTTCGCGTAACTTCCCCTATACGGTTTCTACAAGGCAAACGGTTATTCTTTTAGACACATGTAGTAGGTAATTGCTAGCGTATTCTTAGGTAGAGAGGTTTGGTCAATACTTAGAAAATGTTTCGAGATTTATTTCTAAAGATGGCTTTTAAAATTATTTGTATAAAACGTTTATCATTTCAAAAACTCTTTGAAAATTTACTTGAAATATTCGTTTCTTTTCAAATATATATTAGGTAAAAATGATTTCATATAAAACCAAATTCAGTTATATACGGTATTAATATATATGCTCAAATTCATTCTAGGGTGTTACTAACCCTATCTCTAATGAGTTACTCATCCTAGGTTATTACTAAGCCTATCTCTGATGAGTCTTTTACCCTTAACGGGCTTATTTATTCGCTCAACCTAAGCACTGATACCACAATGTGAGGGTCTAAGCTTTTTAACCATAGACAGTGACGATTGGTAGGCTTTTCAACCATCCCAGCACCATTATGGCACACACTGGTACCTCGAATCTGATTTTACGACCAGCCTCGCAACTAACAACCAACCCTTTTCCTAGGGACATGTAGGGGTAAGAGTCTCTTGCTTACCACCAAACAGAAAGCGAGAAACCTCTATCATGCTGCACACTCCAACTGATGGGGCATACCCCAACATGAGGGGTAAGTGCAGGATCAGATCCGACCCCGGTTCCTTCGAACAAATCATTGATAAAAGGGTTCTGTAAATAGGGAATCATTTTTTAATTTATTAAGTTCTTATTATCAAAATCTCTTCTTGAGATATATATTTCTAAAACATTCTTTCCGACATATAAGGAATCATTAAACCTCTCTTATCACATCCTTTCGTTACTTATAACCCTTTTTAAACTTGGAATAATTTGAAATCATTTCATTTTTCACTTAGGAAAATATTTCCAAATCATTTAATTTAAATATTAATAATGATTTCTTAATTCAAAACTCATAATTTTTGATTAAGTGAAAACCATGTTATCTAGGATGTTAATTCAAAACCGTAAATATTAAGTGAGCAGAATCCATAGAAATCATCTAATTCTACTCAATATCAATTCCCGTATTCAACAAATACTATGAGTAGAATAGCGGTGAAATCACCTTTTAAATTCCACGAATAGTAAAAGTTCCCTCTTCGGGCTTTAATACCAAGTATAAAAAGATCATCTCTATACATTCAAGTTGTATTTAATTTAAATTTGGAAAATTCAAATCTTTTTTATACTTAACTCGTTTCCGACATTTTGACCTTATTTCTCCCTTGTCCTGGGAAGAGGCTAGGTGAGCCAGGGCACTGGTTGCTCCTGAACATCTCTTTAGTTTAAGCACCTCACATTTGGATCTCACGAACAGAAAAATCTAGTCCACTCGTCGGCTTTTAGAGCCAAGATTAAACCACTTATTTATAATAGCTTTTCTTTAAACATTTATTTAAACTCTCTTAAATATGCTAGAAAACATACAATCATTATTAAAACACTTAATTATCCTTACAAAAAAATTTATAAAAGATTTGGAAAAGAATTGTTAAGTTTAAAGCTATATTTCAAATATTAGTAAAAAGTGCTACGGAAAGTGCTGTAGAAAGCGCTTTTATAAGCTATGTTAATCAAGATGACTTTTTATTATTTGAAAATTCATTTTTATTACTCAAATAACTTTAAAAACATTTCAAAAGATTTATAAGATTTATTCCATATTTTTAAACAATTTTAAAACATCATTTTCTAAGAAATCCAGTTTTGGATCCCAAACTACAAAACCGCGATTTTTCAAAAAGCTTATTTTACTCATATCTCAAAATCTACCCATCGAAATCTAGATTTGTATTTTTGTTGGAAAACTATGGATATAATAGTTTGGAAAATTCTTATCTCGAAAAATTCCGAGCTATATTCCATCTTTTACACTTGTTTGACTTTTATGGCGCGAAATCGTGAACTACCATTACGCGACGCGCCTATTTTTGAATAAATTTCCCATTCTCATTCAAACTTCACAAAAAAAACCTTTGAATGTTTATAGAACATTTCAAACTCATTTTAAACCATTTTTATAGAGATTTAACATTCCATATACACCAATTCATTAAATCAAGGAAAGTGATTTTCTTTGTGCTTATCGACGTGTATTTCTATGACTTGCATATATATTCAACATTCATATTTAAATAACCAAACTTGATGATCAAAGCATAATAAACATCCATTGCAAACATCATATCATCATACAAAATATAATATAATAGTTTAGGAGTTCTCGCCTTCATTTCCCTTCGAGCTAATATAAAATCGGCTATAGCTCCGCTACGATCGAACCAAAGCAAATGAAACCAAGCCTACAACCTATGGGAGAGCTCGACCTAGCCTTGATGGTGATGCTGCTCATGGCCTAAGTGGTGTGGATGGTAGTCGTGGACTTTGGAAGAGGAGAGGAGGTGTTTAGAACTAGTTTTGAATTGGATCGATATTATAAACTAGTGTATACATTTTCCTCTTCATTTGATATTTTTTTTCAATCTTTTCTAAAATATTTTTTTATGAATAAGAAGCCATAAAAGAGGCTCTTAGAAAGCTTGAAAAGAAGAGGAAGAAGAAGTGGAATGGTATTAGTATTTTTTTGTGAGAAGAGGGGTGGTATTTATAGAAAAAACCTTAGAATAAAATATTATATTGCATAATTACCTAAATACTCCTAGCCCACACCCCTCCTTAGCTTCTAACGCATGGCTCCCCCCCGAAGACAAGTGATGGTTGATGTGAGGTGATGGTGTGGTACAATGAAGTGAGTTTGCTTTATGGTTACTTAAAGGTTAAGCTTAGGAATTATTAAATCATTTTTTTGTAATATATATGTGTGTGTGTGTATGTGTGTGTGTGTGCATGTTATCATGTGCATGTGACATATATATGTATGTACATGTAGGTGCATAACACTTCGAACTTCTTCGAACAACTTTTGTTCGTTAAATCGTTGAAATCCGGAGAACTGATTATCGGTCACATTTTCACTTATTTATTGTACATATATTTGTAAACAAAATTCAAAGATAAATTTCTTATCATTTTAAACTAATTAAAATGATCACATTTCATTTATAAGACCATATAAATTAATATTAAAAATTATTTACAAAAATTGCCATTATACCGATAAAGCGTTATCGATTTTTTCCTTATATTTTCAAATCAAATATATATATATATCTTTATAAAAATATTATGAATGATTCACTATCACTTTATAACTATTTAGAATGAATTATCATCTTTTAAAATATTATTGGATAATTAAAATAATCATTAATCATTAAACCTCAATTTAATTTAAATAAATCCATTATTTAAATTCAATGCTATCTTATCGATATAAATTTTAAGGAAAATATTTTATTTAAATATTTATTCAATAAGATTACTATTACTTATTATCACTTGAAACAATATTATCCTTTTATTTGCATAAATTTAAAAATAAATCCAATTTATCAATGTGACAAATTGGCGAGTCATTACAGTTTAGCTGGTTATTATCGGAGATTCATTAAGGATTTTTCACGGATAGCGGCATCGATGACTATGCTAACTCGAAAAGATGTGTTGTTTGTCTGGACTGATAATTGTGAGGAGGCATTCAAGAAACTAAAACATTTGTTGAGTAACGCGCCTGTGTTAGTTGTTCCAGATGGGAATCAGGACTTAGTGGTATACACTGATGCATGTGGAACAGGGTTAGGAGCTGTGTTAATGCGAAGAGGTAAAGTGATTGTCTATGCTTCACGATAGTTCAGACCGCATGAAGTTAGATATCTAACTCATGATTTGGAATTAGCTGTAGTAATTTTCACATTGAAGGTGGGGAGACATTACCTTTTTAGACAAAGATTCGAGTTGTATACGGATCATAAGTCACTAAGATATTTATTCTCTTAGAAGGAGTTGAATATGAGACAGCAAAGGTGGTTAGAGTTTTTAGCCGCTTATGACTTTAATATTGAGTACACTCCAAGAAAAGGGAATAACGTTGCAGATTCGCTTAGCAGAAAATATCAGAATGCAGTATTGATTATGATAGCTGAGTGGAAAGACTTAGAAGCACTGACTACATGCAGAGTACGATGGAGGTCAAAGAATAGTTCTAGTCAAGAAACTGCTATGTTGTCATGTTTATAAGTTCGACTGATGATGATCGAAAGGATGGCTTCTAAGCAAGGAGAGGATCCATTATTAGTTAAATGAATCAGAAAATTAAGGAATGGAATAGAGAGCGATGACTTGAAAGATTTCAGTCTTGACCAGAATAGGTGGTTGAGAAAGAAAGGATGACTATGTGTTCCGAATGTGGGAAGCAATAGGAAGGAAGTCATTAGAGAATGCCATCGTTCGAAGTTCACTATTCATCCGGGAGGAACTAAGATGTATCAGGATAGGAAAAGGAGTTTCTTTTGGGAAGGTATGAAGAGGGATGTAGGCTTATAGGTGAGGTAGTGTTTGAACTGTCAACAGGTAAAAGCTGAACATCAGAAAACGAGTGGGTTACTTTAGGCTTTAGATGTTCCAGTCTGGAAATGGGATTATATCTCAATGGATTTCATAGATGGGTTGCCAAGGTTGAATAGAGGAAATGAGAGTATATGGGTTATAGTGGACAGATTAACTAAGAGTGCACACTTTATACCCATTAAGTCGACCAAGACAGCACCAGATTTAGCTAAGTTATTCATGAGAAATATAGTTAGACTACATGGAATTCCTAGTAGTATAGTAAGTGATAGAGATTCCTTATTTACTAGCGAGTTCTAGAAGAATCTACAGGAGAGTTTAGGTACCAAGCTCAAGATGAGTACCGCTTACCATCCGTAGATAGATGAGCAAACGAAGAGAGTTAACAAAGTCTTAGAGGATTTGTTAAGAGCTTGCATGCTAGATTATGGAGGATCATGGAAAGACCATCTACACTTAGTCGAGTTTTCGTATAACAACAGTTATCGGACTAGTATAGGGATGACACCGTTTGAAGCTTTGTATGGAAGACCATGCAAATCTCCTATTTGTTGGCTAGAGACCGAGGATAGATTAGTTCTTGGTCCAGATTTGGTTAGAGAACCTGTAGAAAAGATTGAACTAATTCAATCTAGGATGAAGGAAGCTCAATCTAAGTAGAAGAGTTATGCTGATAAAAGACGGAAAGACTTAGAGTTCTCAGTTGGAGATCTTGTTTTCATCAAGATGTCACCGATAAATGGTGTAATGAGATTTGGAAAATCAAAAAAATTGGGACCAAGATTTGTTGGACCATTTCCTATTATAGAAAGGATAGAGAAACTCGCGTATAGAGTAGAGTTACCAAATAGGTTGGTAGGAGTCCACAATGTTTTCCATGTTTCTCATCTAAGGAAGTGTATTCGAGATACATAGACTACTATTACACCGACTATGTTAGAGGATCTAGTAGTGGAACCAGATATGACTATAGTTAGAAAATCAGTCTGTATAGTTGCGAGAGATGAGAAGAGACTAAGGAATTAGAAAGTCAAATTAGTCAAAGTCCAGTGGAGTGACGACGAGAGAGACTGTACTTAGGAAACTAAGAGCAGGATTAGAGATATTTATCCTGACTTGTTTCATGGTATGTTTTACCTTTATGTTTGATTATTGTGATTCCTTATCGTAATTTCAAGGACGAAATTCTTTAAGAAGGGTAGTCTATAATGACCCTAATTTTGACTAACATTATTTAGGACATTTAATTAGATAAATAAAATAAAATAATGTAGATAGTTAAGGGATTGAGATTTGTTAAATAATAAAAGGTTGTGCCTTAATGAACGTATAAGCAAAAGAGAATTGAAAATAAGTAAGTAGAAGGAATATGGTGAGGGTAAAATGGGAACATCCTTCATTCTAACACCCTAAACCCTTCCATTCTTCAATCCTTGTTCACTTGAACATTCACAAACAAAACTAAAAACCTAAGGGAGCTCGGTCGGCCACCATTAAGGAGATTCAAGAAGAATAAAAGCTAGGATTCAAGTAGAAAGCTTAAGCAAATCAATCAACGGGCAAATCTCAACTTTCTTAACACTATGCCAAGGTGAGTAATTTGATTTACATCTCACTTTTGATAATAATCTTAGTTTCAAGATTTGATCCGAACTATTTTGCAAGTAATATGTCATTTTATGTTTGTTTAAATGGATATATATGCTTGTTGATGATTTATATGATTTCATTTGGATTTATGATATGTTTAAATTAGAGAAACTATTAAATGACATCCAAATGGGTTGCGTTTTTTATATATGATCAAAAACATTATTTAGAAGTGGGTTTCATTTTCATAATTTTCTAAGTAATTGTGGATTTATTATGAATTTTCTATGAGAGAAAATACTTAATATTGGGTTTAAATTATTTAAGGCAATTATATAATGATTTCACGTTTGAAATTTATATATGTTAGAAAACATATTAAAAGTGAATTATTGTGAATTTTGGAGAATTTTCCAAAGTATTTTGCTATGGTTATAAAATTATTTAAGTTAAGGGACTTAAAGGTTTTACATGTTTTGTTAAGGAGGAGGGCTCATTTGTTAAAATGTTTTTAATTGTAAATTTTGAATTCGTAGCCTCTTTAGAAAAGAATTTTGATAAAAAGTGGGCAACCAATCATATTTTGAAAAATTGGACAAGTTAGGTAAAAAGGAATTACTGTGGAAGGAAATAAACCAGTTTTGTTTCGAATTACAACTTCGCCACTTCCTTAGCTTGCTTCCATCACCATGCCTAGACCTTTCACACATATTTGAAACCAATCACATGATATCAAGCAATTGGTATGTAGTGTATTGAGAAAGGCGGAAATAATGAAGGTGACGAAGGCATGCTTCCGAAGGGGTTGAAGTCACTCTTATTAGCTTTCGAAACAATCAATTTACCTTTGTTAAAAAGAGGCTTTCGAACAAGTTATCGCTTGTCTTTGTTTTTAGAAAGGAGTTTTCGAAAGAGTTGTCGTTTACTTTTATTTTAAAAGAAGCTTTCGAAAGGATAACCGCTTTTGAACCTATTTGATACCCATGCTGCCGCATTCATACCTTTCGAATTAGTTAAGGCCGCCTTTTTCATAGCCTTAAAACAATGTATTCGAAAGGGGTGCTTTCGCCTTTTAACTTTGAAGCCGCCTTCTCAATTCTTTCGAAAGGGTCGTATAGCCGCTTTCAAATGGTTTCGGAGGCAATGGTTTCGAAAGGGTGGGTTTCAAAACTATCCTCTTTCTTTTACTTGGGATTAATGCTTTTGCCTCTGTTTTTTGTGACCCTTTAGTTATATTAAAGGTTAAACCCAATGGTTTCGAAAGGAATAATTTTAAATGGTTTCGAAGCAATGTTTCCACAAACCCTTACTTGAACCCAATGCTTTTGAAAGGTATGTTATAAGTGTTTTAAAGGGGAAGTCCCCAATGCTTTCGAAAGGTATATTTTAAATGTTCTGAAAGGTTTGTTCTAAGTGTTTTGAAAGGAAGATTTCCAATGCTTTTGAAATATGAGTTTATATGGTTTTGAAAGGGGATGCCTATGGTTTTATATAATGGTTTCGGAAGGGATGCTTTCAACTATTATGAAAGGAATTGTTTAAGGTTTTAAACAAAGATTTCGAAGGTATTGTTTGGCCTTATAGCCTAAATTTTTCTAAGTTAAAAGAGGCTTTAACTTATTTGAAGGGATAGATAATCCCATTGATTAGATTTCGTTAACATTGTTCTGTGCAAAGCATATATCATGGCATAAGTATTTTGAGTAAAGCAAAAGTATGATTTCCTTGTTTTATAAAGATATGATTTCAGGGGAAAATCATTTGTAAATATGTTTACAAGTAAATGAAATTTGAATAGGGTAGTTAACCCTAGGTATATGACTCGGATATTAGAAGACCGGATGGGACTAGTGTAGAGTCGTGCCCTATACTTTAGCTAATATCCCCAAGCAAAGATAAGTCCAAAATTCTAATGCGTAGGGTTTTGTCATGGATGGGACTAAAATGATGTTACACATAGAAGGGAATAACCGAGCAAGATAGGTTATTAGTAGGCCCGCAAAACTATTAGGATCAGTTGATCCTAGAAGAAGATAGTTAAGGGCAGATTGCCCAGTATTGTGTCTAATAGAAGTTAGATTATTGATTATGTCTGGTAGGCCCGAGTCAGCCAATGGTTAATAGTTTGGCAGATAAAACTATATTATGGACAGATAGTCCATTGATTACCTGATTATTATGCATATATGTATTTTCTATTGTTGTTACAATCAGTTTGATTGTAGGATTTTGATTTGTAAAAGATATGATTTTAAAATGATATTAGTGCAGGGAAACCTGTTCCGCTAAATGGCATGGTCTCACTTAATATCATAAAACCGAGATGTAATAGTATTATTCACACCAGGATTTATGTTTGACTCGAAGTTTATGTTTTTCCCTTAAACTCTCGGGTGCTCAAAATTTGATTTGAGTAGCTTAAGAGTTAAGGACTTTCCAGGTTCAGTAGGTTGGACGAATAAGCTTCCGAAGACGTGCAGGAGGCAAAGTTAGCTATGTAGGAGCTATTTAGTACTATTTCCGTTGTGATGTATTTATGACTTATATGTCTATCTAGTACTTTGATCATCCAATGAGGCATCTTCATATGTCTCTCTTGGTGTAATTTGTAATAATTATATTTGATCAAAACCTGCGAATCGTTTTGGGATTATGTAATTGAATATGAAATATTGATTTGAAATGTAATCAAAAAAGTTTTTTTTGAAATCTGTGTTGATTTTATTTCATATTCATGTACTTTTGATATTATGGATATTATTAACATTACCGTATTTTGTCACCAGAAGTTAATACTATAGATGACTACAACATTTGTAGCGCTTAGCTTTGAGCCTCAAAGTAGGGAAGTTACACTTTGGATCGGTGTGTTCAGAGGGGCGGGTTGTTATACTTGGTATCGGAGCATATGTTCAGGATTCCTTAGGGATTAGTGTGTATTCAGAGAATGTACTTATATTTTTTTTCAAAGTTATTATATATAAGTATTACACCAACATACCCATTAAACTTCAGTATTGCTTAATATTGTATGAGGAAAGTTGCTAAAGATTCTTATTTACAGATAAGTGAGAATGAGCATTCAAATTAGAAACTGTTCCGCTGAAGCAGCTGAGATTCCAAGCATGAACATTCTAGTATGGTTACATCGGTACCTACAAACAAAAGAGTAGACCGAAATGAACCCCGATGGAGGACCCGCAACACCAGCACATGAGGAAACTCCAGCTCCTCTACCTGCTTTGGACTCCCCCAGCTATGTCGGTACTTCTAGAGTCTAGGTGGAAAGAATTACTTTAGAACCGAATCATTTGTTGAGACACAGGCGTGGTTGAGGAATTATGATCAGAATTTTTCTATAATGGGTGTGGAGGATGCAATTTGCTTCATGACATTTGCAACGAGAGTCCCTGAGCTGGTGGGATATTTTCATTTATGAGACAGATGAGGATGGGATTACCGGGACTGATTTTAATAAGCACTTTGAAACTAAGTTTATATCAAAGGCATAATGAGGAGCAAGAGAAGTTCACCCATTTGGAGTAAGGAGACCGTGGTGTTAAGAAATATGTTAACGAGTTCAACCAGTTGGCAATGTATGGCCTAGACCTCATCAATACACCACTGGATAAGGCAACATAGTTTGCTAAGAGGTTAAATCCATCTTTAAGGGATATTTCTTTGAGCCATGTACTAACTGGAGTTGCCTTTGAGAGCTTGGTTGACATGGCACTCTTAAATTTAATTACTAAGGACAGACCTAAGAAGTTAGAAGGGAAGTTATTTAGCAAAATCAATGCAAGAGTGGAATGAGGGCTTAGGGAAAGGTAAAGAAATAGGAAATCGAATGTAGGAGATGCAATAATAGGGAGCATAGAGCAAATGCTTGTAGAGTAAATCTTTCAAAGATCAATTTCTACAACTGCAGTCAGTTGGGCACATGAGGAGGGAGTGTCCTACCACACCTAAGACTTCTACCTAGTTGGTTGCAGGTTATGCACTTGACATTGTTTCTAGCTCGAGCACGTCCCTGTCAATGGAAAAGGTAAAGAAGGTTGTCACATAAGGTGTGTTAACTCTCTCTGATTTATCCATGTGCAATTTATTTGACACTAGAGCATCACATAAATTTATTTCAAGTAAACTAGTAGATGAATTTCACTTAGAAACTAGTAGTTATAGACCCAGTTATAACATTGAATCTTGTTAAGGGATCGACCCGTTTATCCATGATTTGTAAAGGTTTGAAATTATATATATTGGGTGTCTAATTCGACTGCGATGCTTTTGTATTGGGAGTTTGCAGGTTTGGTTTAATTTTGGAAATGAACTGGATGGTTATGTATGGAGCAATACTATTTTGTGATAGGAAGGTGGTCAATTTGGGTACTTGTAGTGGGCGGCAAGGTTTACCATGATCCTAAAAGTTTGGTTATGTTGAGTTACATGTATTACCTAGACATGTCACATGATGAGTTAGCTTCGGTATTAGTGGTTCATGATTTCTTAGATGTCTTTGTCAAAGTTTCTAATCTTCTTCCACACAGGGATACCGAATTTTAGATTTATTTAGAAGAGAATGCTAAACCTGTTGCCTTACCCTTTAGGCATATAGCTCCTAGAGAAAGACGCAAGTTTAGTAAGAAAGTGAATGACTTATTGGAGAAAGACTTTATTCGAAGGAATATTTTAGAATGGGAAGCACCGGTTGCCTTTGCTACTAAACCAGATGGATCTATGAGGCTTTGCATCGATTATCGTAAGCTAAGTAAGCTGAAAAAGAAGAATCGTTATCCATTACCATGTATAAACAATTTCTTTAATCGGTTAGTTAAAGCAAAGGTATTCTCTTAGCTCTACTTTGCTATCGGATTCTGTTAGTTGCGCATCACCGAGGATTGTATTTAGAAAATCACTTTTCGTACATGTGACGGAGTTTATGAGTGGTTAGTTATGTCATGTGGGCTTACTACTGCACCAACATATTTTATCAACCTCATGAATCTAGTCTTTAAAGGATTGTCGAATAAGTTTATGGCTATATTTGTTGATGACATACTAGTCTATTTAAAAAGAAAGGAAGAGCATAAGTCACATTTAGGAGAAGTCCTCAACACCCTCCATTGGCATAAGCTGAAGGCAAAATTTTCCAAATGTCACTTTTGGCGCAAGGAGGTTTGCATTCTAGGACATGTTGTTTCGGACTATGTACTACCAGTCGATCCTAGTAAATTTGCTACATTGCATGATTGACATGAGCTGAAGAAAGCCATGGAGGTGAGAAGTTTTCTTGGGTTAGCTGGATGCTATAGGAAATTCATTAAGGACTTCGCAAAACTTTCTGCACCATTGACATGCCTTACCAAGGAAAGTTTAGTTAATTAGTTCACCTGTTTTAGTATTCCTTGATGATTCGAAGCCATTTGAGGTATATACCGCTACCTATGGTATAGGATTGGGAGTTGTTTTGATGTAGGAGGGTAAAGTTGTTTATTATGCTAGTCGACAATTGAAAATACACGAGAGGAACTATCCAACACATGATCTTGCCATTAAATCTTGGAGACATTATCCTTTGGGAGAGTAATTTAAGTTATTCGTGGATCATAAGTCTCTAAAGTATATTTTCTCCCAAAAAGAGTTGAATATGAGGCAGTAGTGGTAGATGGAGTTCTTGGTGTCGTATGATTTCAGTATCTCAAATAATCTAGGAAAAGCAATGTTGTAGTCGATGCTTTGAGCAGAAAGCATGCGATATCAAGCCTTATGTTTTTGGAATAGGAGCATTTGGAGTTCATTTCTACATTTGATTCCCGACCTCCATCGGACCTTACACTAGAGCTATTGGCAACTTTGTATGTCCAGCCTTCACTTATGGACTATATTGGTTCAATTCGAAAGCAAGACACATAGTGAATGAGTATTTTTGAGAAGCTGAACAGAGGAGAGCATTTGAGTCATTTGGACCATTATTCCATTGATCCTACAGGATAGCTATGAAGAGATGGTAGGTTGTGTGTTCCTCTTGTTAAGGAATTGGTTGACATGGTACTAGGAGAGTCCCATCATTCTAGGATGACCATTCATCTCGGTTGTAACAACCCTCTTTGAAACAGGCTAATTTACGAAATAATAAAATCCATTCTGTAGCTGGTTGTTGGTTGGGATAATTGATTAAATATAACAATGTGCAAAGCTATCTATCTAAGCTTTCGGAGCCTCACAGCGGAAGCAATAAAATATAATAATCAAATAGGTACCCATTTCATAATATCCAAGTCTCTGAAATACAATGTATCAATAACACATAAACTAAGTTAAATACATTGTTTGGGTACATCAAAAACATAAATAGATAACTAATACTGCAACAAGGTCTTCGCATTCTCCTACTCCACACTCATTGAATCTAACCTGTAGCTTGTAATGTGGAAGGGGTCAGAAGAACAATGTATGGTGAATGAAAATCTTATGTTTTACAATAATAATATATAGGAAGTAAGCATTCAGATAAGTATTATTTCTTATGGATTTATTATTTTTCTCCGCGTGTACCTCCAACTATGGGCAAGTGATCTTATGAGTATTACTCCATGGCTATAAAAGCGAATACAACACAGCTAAAGAGTATATTGGTTTCAACAACCCATCTCACATCCAATCATATCCTAATAATGCAAGAGGAAGTACATGAGCTACTTATATCTTTAAATAGGAAATAGGCAGACCCTCCGGCCATTTAATACCTAACCTCAAGTGAACCCCTCCTAGAACTCCTAACCGACATCGAATAAAATCTCTTATTTACCACCTAATACTTCTTAGATAGGGAGGAGGCAGACCCCAACAGCCATTCAATAACTTAGCCCCGAAGTGGACCTCCCTCAAGAGATTTTCACTAACGCACGTAAAAGATAATCCCGTCTACGCACCTAAAAGATAATCCTAATCATTTAATACTTCTTAAATAGGGAGTGGAAAACCTTAACACAACCATTTAATACCTCGACTTCGAAGCAGGCCCATCCTTGGATATCTGTCCTTATGAACCGTAATCCAACCATGATCTCCCATATTAGTCCGACTATTTTTAGGTGTTGGTAGCCAGATCAACCGGGCAGACTTATCCTACAAAGTTAGTACTAGCCTCACGTCCATCATGGGTACTAATTATAGGCGATGTCCCACATAAGCTACTAAAGTCACACTACTGGTAGCCAAATTAGCAGGGCAGCCTTTTGTGTACTTTCAACTGACCTCGCATCCCTATAACATAGCCATATTTCCACTCCCCAACTTTTAATACAGAACAGTGCTAACATATATGTATAATATATATATATACACACACCTCACTCGTATGTATGCATTAAAGGCCCTATAAGAGAAACTCCTTATTTTGCCTTTATTTATGGATTAAATTGCATAATTTTCCCTAACTCATTTTACTAGATTGATGGTTAATTGTTAGTTGACATTTATTTATCGGTTTCTTTGTTTAATGTCTTAATTATTATATACGTTACATGTTTACAATTATAATTGTTAGTTTTGAAGTTTAAAGGAATGTGTTATCATAATATTTATGCATAATATTAAATTATGCCTAATTAGTTTTATGCGTATCCAAGTAATTTGTCTGTTTCTTATTCGAGGTGTCATATTATTTTAATCTTCACAACTACAATTTCTATACAAGTCTCAATTTAATACAGCAATCGCATAAAATCCAATATCATAAATAAATTAGCTACACAAAAATAGACTTGTATACATATTCAAAATGGAATCCAAAACATACAATTTGTTTTACATTAATATAGTAGAATTATGGCCCTTCTTTCCAAAGAAGCAGATTTATAATACAAATCTTTTATATTCCATTCAACTTTTAAAAGAATAGCATTGCAATGACAAAGAAATCATACTTATTTTAATTTTCGAAATAGGCGGTGCAATCTAGAATAAGAGGAAAAATATCACTTTCCCTACTTTGCATACCTCTCTCTATAATCTTATTTTGGTATTCTTTGTCATTACAATCACAAATTGAAAAGTGGAGTCAAATAGAATACAAAATATTTATTTTTTAGTTATCAATGAATCAAATTCTACCATATTAAAACAAAATAACTAGGATTCCAAACAATTCAAGATTTATGTATTATAGCGAGATTTTTAGGGTTTTAGGTTGATAAATTTTCGCATACAAAATCTTCCAAAGCACGGTACAAATCAAAACATTAAACTACACAATATACTATTAGGGAAAATTTAAGATTTCCAATCACAGGTATCTCTCAAATAATCCCCATGGATTTGCTTCGTGCGATAGCCTTATCTCTTCCTCCAATTTATCCCATATTTATTATATAACATATAACCGATTTATTTCTACATATTAGATTTAGAATTTGTAGAATAGGAAAGATATACATATATATATATAATTTATTTCCTTTCTCTTTGGCTTGCTTCTTTCAAATGTTCTCCTAATCCTTGAAGATATATATTTATTTTTGATTTAAAGAGTTTTTTGTAGAGGAAGAGGATTGGTAGAGTGTCATTACCGATTTTATATTTGTACGGAAAGAATGAGGGGCTAGCCTCTTATTTATAGTTGTTTGGATACGACGGATCATCAGATCAAGAATGTTTTAATAATTTTAAATATTAGATGTTTAGGCTGCATAAACTTTAGCCAATAGAGCAATATCGATCAACTGGTTGCCTATAGGCGATCGACCGGTAGCAGTCGAACTGCCTAAATAGGCGGTCGACCGGTGGTGGTCCCAGCCACTAATTAATGAAAACGTTAAGATGTTATATTTAACATTTTATTTAAAATTAAACTTAATAATATTTATTTCCTTAATAGGTTTTGAATTGTTTTCGACCCATACGTCAATAACTTCTTCGTTTGAACTCCAATCGTGAAGTTTTATATATGAAAGTTTCTCAGGAGATCTCCATGAACACAATGGTGCAAATTTTGTGGATAAATTCCAAAGTTTGCTAAATTTCCATTTTTAGCTTTGTTATTAATTAATTAATTTTTCTTAATTAATTTCCTCTTAATTTTTATGGGGTATTGTATTTTCGCCCCTTAAAAGAATTTCATCCTTGAAATTCCCTAAGGGACAGATAGTGTAACGCGCACTCTACAACCATGTTGTACAACCAAGTTATCTACACAACAATCTACTCAACCGAAAGTGTAATGTGATTGTTTGTGCAATATATCTATAGGTGAGCTCAAACCTAGCGTGAATGTAAGATCGTGACATAAAGGCATGTGTGCAAGCAACCTAAATACGCATGAAGTTCTATATGAGTACAAAAACAGTAGGAAAAAGCATGGCAACCATCCTCTAACATCCAATCTAACAACCACGATGCAACAAAACCTATACGATACTAAATCTAGAGGGAGAAATTTTTTCGGAGAAGAGCTGGCTGAGGAGCCCTCATCTTTGTTCCGTTTCCTTTGTTTTTTTAGCTGGACTATCTCTCCTTGTACATCCCCAAATGATCATGATTTATCTTAATGGCTATATCATCTATGTACTTTTCTAAGTGTGACACATTGAAGACTTTGTGAACTCTAGGTTTGTATATCTCCCCAGTGGTACATAATCTTTCATTTTAAGATAAATTTTTAGTTCCATTTAAGTGATGCCATGTCATTCCATGCCATTTCTTTCTCAACTTCAACCACTCATCACTTAGAAGTATTGTTATCTCAAACCTATGAGAAGTTATTAATTCTATATCCTAAAGTGAACAAGCATTGCTTGTAATCCTAAATCTTTATACTATCTAATCCTAGAATTTGTGAGCTTGCCTAGATGCCTAAAAGAATATTTTCTATCTAAGTTTCATTGAATGTTTGTCTCCTTTAGTCCAAGGGTTGATTGAAAGGAGACTTCTAATCTTCTTATTAACATTCCTCCGAGTTCTAATTATTGTTTCCAATGGGAATCAACTTCACATCTAAGCTTGTAAAATCTCTATTTAATCATATTCTATACAACACATAATATCTTATACTTCAATATAGGTGACTCTAGGAAGTGACATATGGTTTCCTCATCTTTTACCAATCAGCTCTATTTAGAGTTATCCCAAATGAATGAGGTCCAACTTTCACCAAATCTGTTTTGATGACCTTTGGATCGTCCGGCTATGGTATTGCCTAAGATGTTAACCCTTGGAATCCAAGTGGTATGCTAACTTATGTTTGGGTAAACTCTATGTTAACCTAAACGAAATCTCAAATAACTTTCTTGAGGTTGCAACAACAACCCATGTACTACCATCTATATAGCCATAATCCAAAAATACATACGGTGATACGACATCTTATTGGCATGGTGAACAACAAAACCATAACCAAATAAATATATGTGGTCCTATAAAGACCAAAATGTCTGAATAACGACACACATGCCCAAAACTTCATGATTGTCCACCTTCACTGGCTAAATATCGTAAAACTTTCTTTAGTATAGTATATTCACTCTTTGCTAATGGTGTCATCATTTCTTTCATTGCCTTAACTTATCTTACTGGTATCCTACATATCATATTATTATTTTAAGATAGTTATCCATGGTATTCTCGAAATGTTTACTAATCTTCGCTTCTTAATATAACCTTTTTAGAATCCTCTAACTATGAGCATTATGTTTAGCAACATTTCAAAACCATCTAAATAGTAATTGATTATCTCTTTCCAAAAATAAAAAAAATTCCTGAAAAGGAAAATCATTTTTTTATTATGAACCGAGACTTAATTGGTAACAAAAAACAGAGAGTTCTAAAATTGGTCATTTATTTAAACATTCTTAAGAAGAAAGATTCAAAAGTTTAAAAGAAGTTTTAATTAGGTTTAATTTATGAAAGTCAAAGGTTAAACCTTAATTATCCATCTATTTACTCTTTTTACCTTATTTTGTTTTACTTAGAAAGTACAAAGGGTTCAACTTATCCCTAATTAATGGATGTTTTACAAAAGTTGTTTTAATCTTTTTTTGTTAATTAAAATTTCCCCAACCGTTAGTTTTTTAAAACCATCCTTTAGACTCAAAAGTACAATTTCAAAACTTAGGTCATGTGGTAGACCCTTTTTCTTTTAATATGTTTATAAAAATTTCCAAATTCTAATTTTAATAGTAGAAAGAGATATTCATGTGGTTTAGGTCTAATGTGTTCCTGCATATAGAACTTTATTAACAATTGATCATTTCTTTTTGCATGGACTTGCTTCATAAAGTGAGGTCAATGTCACTTAATTGTCCCTTTTTAGATCACTTCATTTATTATTGACCTACTCAAACAAAATATTTTGTTTCAAAACCTTCCTAAGGTTTCCACTTCCAATCATTGTAAAAATCATCATTGAATAAAGAAAGAAAAGAAGGCACTTACATATGCCTAAGTCCTTTCGAGCTCGGTAGCAAGTTTGGGGAAGGGGTGTGCAGGGAATGAAATAGCAATAGGGTAAGATTTAGTGGGGGAGAGCAGAAGCAATATAGGATAAACCATCCAATGTAGTTGTTATAATCAATTTTTTTACAGTCTTCTAACAGACTTAAACGAGCGAATTGGATTACAAATTGTTGAAGGAATGGATTCAGAAGCTTGGAAAGTACCAGGAATGACAAAATGATTTGGCTAAGTACTAAATATGCAAAACCTATCATCGAAAACCTATCATTGAAGACCTCTCATCGAAAACATCTCGTCGAAAATTCCAAAACTTGAAGACTGAGCAAGTATGAAGAAAGATCGAGAAAGCAAGTAAACAAAACCTCTCGGCATCAACCAAAACCAGTTGGTACCAAAAGCTTTTTATCAATGTTTAGGCCCAAATGCTCACTTCTGCATACTTGGACTTGGACCTGGACTTGATATTTCATGGGCCCTCGAATCTGCTAGGCAATTTCCCTATAAATAGAAGACATAGAGCTACTAGAGAAGGACTTTTTGACATTTGATTTTTCTTCTATCTTCTTCTTCCATAAATACTCCAAATACTCCTAGATCCAAGATCTACTAAATTTTCATCGGATCTAAGTTGTAATCATTATCTTCCAAAGAGAGGTAATTAAATAATAAGATTAAAGTGGACATGGGCCGAAGTATTTACTGAACCATTATAAAAGTGCTTGTGTGTTCTCATCTTATTCTTGTTTTTGTTTGTTTGATTTGGATTTATCTACTTTGGGATATTTGTGCCATTTTTGGTACAAACAGCAGTACGCCCTACTCTCAGCAAGATCAATCATGGGTCCTTCAGGTAAGGGCAGGAAGTGGATGCTTGGATCTTGGAAGGACTAAAGAGGTGAGATAGGAAGTATTTCAGAGGGAGGAAGAGATGGAGAAGCAGGCATGTGAGGCTTCTTGAGAGGTTGATCAAGGGTTTCAACATCATCCTTTCTTTTCTTCTCTTCCTTCTTCTTCCATGTCATCTCCAATTTCCTTGGAGAGGGATCATTAAAAAACATCTCTAAGGTCTCCAACCATTTTACCTGCACAAAAAGGAGTTAAGATAGTAATTATCTTCGCAAAAAATCAAAAAATTTAATTTCATCATCCATCTTATCAAATTATACCCTTAGATTCATCTGTAACAGAAGAGAATTTAAAGATAGAGTGAGAGAATTTATTACTAACATGTAGAAAGTTGTACTTGCGCAGTAACAGCTTAATAAAAAATAACTTGTTTTCGTAAACACCCCCCCTCTATACCCATATTATTAAGAGTATTGCTGAGTAATACTATCAGATACTATAGAGAATGAGGCGATAGAATATTCCCATGGGCTAACACTGGTACATATTTAAACATCGAATAGATAACTTACATATACGTATAAAGTACTGGCACAAATCAATAAACACATGTACCTTTAGGATAGAACAATACACATTATAAAGTATACAACAGAGAACACAGTCATTATCGCAGTGATAATACGTAATATACAATATATAGTGCATGTACAAAATACAACTCAAAAATATACATACATGAAATTATATAATACTCAGATGATATACGATAATACTACATCCTAGTCTCCTCTGTGCTCTTAACAACACAAGCTGGTCTCACCGTCCCAAAATCTGAAATGTCTTGGACTGACCCGAGTATTATATAAATAATACATGGGTTAGGCTATATCTGAATCAAAGGGTTAATATATGTATGGAACTCAGTATATACTAGATATAATAATAATATGATTGTACTATTAGAATAATTCAAAATAATAATTATAACATCAATCACAAACTATACAGAGGAAAAATATCATCACCTATATAAATCAAATCAAACAATAAATCAAGGAAATAATATAAAATGGGTGAATCATCCGTATCCAGAAATCATCATAACAATTCATCAGTTATAAAAATATGAGATATCACCAAGAATAATCAGGCTAGCATACGACATTGCCCAAATGTATATCTCTTAATCTCTCAATCTCAATAATAAAATGTGAGCATCAATATAAAATATAGAAATATAGATTGCTTATCAAATAATTATATATAATAAAAGATACGAGAATCTACACTCTGGACATTTAACACATCACAGGTATAATCTTATCTCCTCGTATAGAAATAAATGGCGACGGGAATCAAATCATAATGTATGGGTTACACTACCCAGTAATCTCATAATGTCTAGGTTACGCTACCCAGTCAAGCCATAACATGTTTTTCGCCATCTCCAAGTGCACCTGGGTTATTCACTCGGATCTACTCTAATAATTAGTTGAGGTGTATAGGTAATATGCACTTATCTACCAATCCTATGAAACTAGAAGGGAGAATGAAGCTACACCGCCTGCTCTAGAAGCCCTGGGCTACTCCATCGGGATCTGCTCCTACAGTCTTCAGTTACCTCCCTGGTATCGTGATTATATCCACCTAACGTGCTCGTCAATGCATGGACTCTTAATCACGACCCAGATCACTACCTCTATGGTAACAGTCTACTAGCCTCCATGACTAATGGGCTAGAGTACCCACCCTAAAGGCTACTCCACCTTTCTCAAAAATCTAATGATGTGCATCTAATACATATAATAAATGTGTCACAGAACTTGGGCGAGACCTCATGATCAAGCCGCCAGCGTGAACACTAGCTAATTTGGTTCTGCTAACTCCTAATCATATCCCAGAGTACTTCATGATAGATAAGTAGATAATATATATATGGGTACATCCCCATAACTCACATCCGCAAATGTGCTCAATCCCAAGGCATATAAAGTTGTTCTATGATGTGCACGTAAATATGCATATTTTTACCACCATATTTATTCTAATTAAATTAAATAAATGATCATATTGGGTATTTTAATTTTTTTAAACCAAAATTCAAATTATTTTCAAATCGTCACATATTCATCTTCATCCGGGGGCAAAATGGTCATTTTTGTGCATATATTAATTTTCTAAAATTTAATTGGAAATTTCTATATTATTTTGTAGGGATTTGGCTATATATACAAGTGGTTTCATGAAGATATTTGCATGCACAAGAGTGAATACAAAGGATTGGAGATGGAAATAAGTCATTTCATTGATCATGGAGGAGGACCCCATCTACCCACCTACCTTCATGTACAAATTAGAAGCTAATACACATGCTAATGGCCATTAAAGCTTCATGCACACTTAAATGATGACATTTGATGCTAATGATAATTTGGTGGTCACACTTCCTAAGAGGGTATTTTGGGTAGTTCCCAAAAAAATGAATTAAGGTTTCATACATGTATAAATACTCCTTATGCTTCATGTAATTAGTCTCTCTTCTCTTAGGCTCTCTTGCTCTTAGCCTCTTTAGTTTAGTTTAGGCTCAAATAAATCAAAGCTCTCTTTTTCTCTTCATGGCTACTTAGCCATTTTTATTTCATGTAATTTTTCTTTCCTTTATGTAATGTTAGTTAATGCACTTTTCTACTTACATGCTCTCTTTCTTCTTATGTTAGTAGTGTAGTTTATTTTTCATGCAAGTATATTAGTGTTTATTTCTCTTTAATTAGCTCTCTTTTTCATTAGCTTGTTTTTTCCTCTTCTTTTTGTTTCATGTTGCAATCTATATTTGTTGATATGATAACAAATATGAGAGGCTAAACCCCTTCAATTTAGGGGTAATGAAGCTCTCTAATTATATAGATTCAACATAATTTGTTAATATTTGATTTCTTTTTGTGCTAAATGGAAAGTTTTGATGTTGGTAGAATTTTTTTGTTTAAGATTGAATTTGATAATCTATGTTATCGACACCAAATAGGCTATGCTTAGTCAACATAAACACAAATTACCTCTTCATCTAAATATAATTATGGTAATGAAGTGGAATTAGAATCAAAATTTGATGGTCTATATTTCTAATCAATAGTTAATAGGCCATGCTTAAAATAGATTTTATTTCCAACTTGTTGTCATTTTTCATGAGAGTTAGTAAGTGGTTTAAGGGGTGTGTTGTAGTTTGATGGCTTATGTTGAGCTAATTAATAGCACAAATATGTCATACTTATGATAAACACATCAATTAAACTCACTAATGACAAAAAAAGATCATAATTTCATATTTTATTGAACTATGTGATCTAGAGAGTGAATATATCTCTAAATTGCCCTTAAACTCTCATATTTTTATCCATTTTTCTTTGTTAGTTTAGTTACATTTTCATTTTGTAGTTAACACACTCTCAACTCTTTGGTTAATTTGATTGAATAGAAAATTTTAAAATCTAAAAAATTCCTTACGGATCAACTCGTACTCGCCACATACTAAAATTGTACACCGTGCGCTTGCGGTTATTTTTATTATAAATTCGTTCGATGGATAACCGATAGAATTCCCGGCGACGAACATTCTACACTGAGCTTCACTTCACATAATTATTAACCACATCCATATTCCTATTTATTGACCTACATTCACTTACACTAAATAACCGTATAAGAATCACATCAGCATCCCATACAACCGTGTTATACAAGTACATTTATTCAATGCTAATAAACTACACTCAATCTCTACAATATTATATATAGTGAGTCCAAAGAATAATCGGAGAAATATTACTTAATGCCCCATCCCAAATGCTACTATAACGCTGTTTATTCAGATTTCTCATCACACAGTATGAAATATCACAAAATTAAATAGAAGGATGTCACCACCGTATAAAATCACATAAAAAGTAATTAATCAAACAAATATCTAACAGTGAATAATTTATAATAATATAAATCAATGTGGAAGAAATATGAAATCATAAAACTGTAATAAATATCATGTAAACAAATATGTAAAATACACATCTTATACTCTAAATTATTCTTATTGATTATAAAATAAATTTTAAAATGTTTAAAATATAAAACATAAATCATTCCTTATTCTCAAAAATTATATAAACTTTAAGTAACTATTTAAAACCAATTAGAACTTTCTTTTCAATAAATTAATAATTTTAAATAAAAAATTTCTTTAATTAATTTTATATTCTAGAGCTAATAAAACTAGTAAAACATTTATATACTAAATAATTTCACCTCATTTATATAATATCAAAAATAAAGATTTAACACTATAATTTATATTCAAATCCTTGTTTATATACATACAAAACATTCATAATTACTCTAACAATCAAATATAACTTATAGAATTACCATAATGATATGTTTTGAAATAGATTTATAAACTTCCAAAATAAATTATACTAAATTTAAACGAGAGAATATAATTTAATATTCTTTATGCTCAATCTAATTAGAAATAAAACATTTTCTACTAAATCATACCATATTTGAAATTCCCATATTATAGAAAAGAGATTTTTATTTAATTAAAACATATCCAAAATCATATAATTATTTCATAAAAAGAATTCTATATTTTTCCAACGTTTGAAAACTCTTTCAATAATATTTAAACAACATTTAAACAACCTTTATAATAAAAATCACTTAAAATAATATTGTTATCTCCGTAATATATTTTTTAAAATAGTAATATATTATATTTTTCCTTTAAAACAATTCTAAACTTATAATATATTATAATATTGATTTTAAAAGGAGTTTTATAACCAAAAGAAATATATATTTATATTTATAGTTTAAATTATATTTGTAAGTATAAAAATAGCTTATAGAATAAAATTTAGTAAATGATTTATAAAATACTTCTAATAAAATTTTAGAACTAAAATAAATTTTCCAAAACTTTTCAAAACATCTTTCAGAAAAAGAAAACATAAATATCTAAATATATAAATTATGGAGTAAAATCATTCCAAAAATACTTATCAACCCATCAATACTATGAATTTACCGTGTGACCCAAGTCAAGTTTCATCGAACTTCAGTCATCTATAAAATACACATGTCGACATACTAATATGCATATAGTTTAATTTGCAATCGAATAGAGTTCTGTTTGCAAATTGACACTTTTACTCAATATAATCAACTGACATCCAAATAACAATCAATCCCAAACTAATATTCTAAACAAACAATTCACCATTAATAGAGATATATATGTATATATACGCAACGAGATATGGATAGTTGTGAGTATAAAAACTCACCTCCACCGATTTGCTACCCATGACTTCATAATTTGCTTCAAATAATGCCCAAAATCTCCAAAGAATTTCTACTCCAACGGCATAGCACGGCTTCAAGTACACTGCCACCACAAACTGATGTTCATCTTCGAGCTCCACTGCCTTAAACCGCATCTTCGTTCGCTGTTGACATCCCTCCATTATGATGCACTAGATCATGGCCATCATTGCAAGCCGCATTCATAACCACCACTGTCATCGTCAACAAACACTTTACCTAATATCGTGGCTCCCCACCATCGCAGCTCCTATCGCAAATCGCCAACAAATATCAATCTCACATGGACCTCGACCTTGTTGCCATTCCTCATTTGTCGCTCCACTTCACACGCATGCCATTAGCACTAGCTCCATCATGCAACCCTGGTTGCCTACCACTCGAATGCAATCACCTTTCTTTGTTTTTTTCTTATCTCAGTTTTGAATTTAGGGAAAAGGATGGAAAATAGAGTGTACGGGCTTGCATACGAAGTAAAAGAGAGTAGTTTCTAGAGAAAGGAAGAAAAGTGTTTTAAATGGGCTTAATTGGATTAGGCTTTGTATATTAATTAATATTCCTTTCCTTTTCTTTTAAACAATTCTTATTATTTATTTGTAAACACATTCCAATCTAATTTAATTGATTTACACTTCATTTTACAAAGTATAAAAAAACTTCACTACTTTATTCAATTCAATACTTGTTTATATCTATTTAATTATTCATTGTTTTGTTACAAAATAAATTTATCTACCAACTATTCCAATCATATAAAAACTATATAAACTTCACAATATTTTATATTTATTAAAAAAATTAGTCAATTTCAATAAATTATCCAAAAAGAATTTATTAACTTAATTCAATTTATTTAAACCAAATATTTATTAAATAGTCTTTAATTAAATAAATATTTACTTTCAAAAATAATAATTATCAAATATCAAATTCAAATATTTTATTTTAATTTTAATTTATTTAATTTACAGTGTAGAAAGGAAGGTTGTTACAGTTTTCCTCTCTTCTTCACCCAAACTCAGGATGGTATTCCTACGAGATATAAACAACCAAGTGGCTTGATCGGAAAAGATAGGATGACTGGACTGTGCTTGGAAAGAAGGGAAGTTAGCTGAATTTGAAATGAAAAAATATTGGTCATTCCATTTCTGGATCTTTCGACGAACAAATGTAAGTATCGATTTCCTTGCCTAGGCATAATAAAACTTATAATCACCCCCAAAAGGACTCTTATGAATATCAAATAGAAGTTAAAGTTCCTCATGTGAAGGAGGAGAACACTTCTCCGCATGAAGGATGAAATTGGCGATCACAATGGAGTAAGAAATTGGGGCAAGTTATATGCAAGCAATACAAATGGTAGAGAGCCATTCATGAAAGAATCAGATTGGAAGGAAGATAAAGGCCACATCGAATGTGCTCAAAAGCAATGGAAATAAAGCCATTTGGAGTCGTATGGATACCATCATGGAATTCAGGAACCATAGTCACATAACCCTCAAACCCAATGATCCAGGATGCCCTCTATTTCCCTTAATTCAATTATTCTAGATGTTAAAGATAAGGGAGAGGTGGTCCTCTCGACAAAAGCAGTTTTCATAACAATATACAGGGTTGGTTACTAGCTACCACTACGATATACAGGAAGAAACAACAAGAAAAAGAATAACCCTACTTTTATTCGAAAGAGAAATTATTTATTGGAGAAGATGAGATTTGCAACTAAGGTTTTCAAGAGCACGTAAAGAAATAAAGAAGAAGGAGAAGAACACTTACTCACCTCGACTTAATCTCAGCCATGAAATTGGAATGATGAAAGAACTCCAGAATTTCGATTAATTATGACAGGGGAGATTAACACAAGAACCCATACATATTTTCTTAGGAAATGAAATGACCAAAGAAACGGCATTTTCAGAAAATTGACATGTGTAGTCTAACATTAAGAGTAAAATGGCGATAAAGACTTTTTTAATTTGAAAAGAAGAGAGAAAAGCAAGAAGTGATGGGTTACAGGAAAATATGGAAGCAAAGACAAGTCCACACTGATCTCCAATCGGTGCAGATTTGAGGGGAAAATGTTACACCAATATTTCCCAAACATTGTAAAGGCGAATTGATGCAAGCACGACACCAAAAATAACTGGTCCCACGATGGAAGTTGGACTACAATGAGGAAACAAAAGGAAAAGGGAAAATCTAGATAGTACTGCGCCATTCCTTTGAGCACAGCTTCAACACCATAAAACTGTTCCGGTGTCCATAATTGGCAACAAAATATAAGGACTGCTATGCAATCCTATTATTTACATCAATAGGCAGAACTGTCGCCCAACCTACAAGAGCCAAATGTGAAGACAGTGCTGTAGTTCCAAAAGTTATCCAAAATAAGTTGGAACTGCGGCACAATCTTTAAGTAACAATTGGACGTAGAGATTATGATGCTGCACTAAAAGCAATACTAGTGATATAGAACCGTGACATAATCCTTAAAGCAATTATAAGCAACAGAAATGCGCCACAATCTCAAACTAACATTTATATGGCAGGGTTATTCTGTAATCATATGTTGACATTTATTAATAAGAAATCTTGTTAACACCCCCAAAGTAGAGTTTTTAGGACAAGGTCAACTCCTTGTGATTTTTCTTAGAAGAGTCGACATGAATAGAATGTGTGTATTTACTTTGGAATCCTTTCGAAACAGGTTGTTATAGTGAAAGCTCGCTTAAGTCAACCTTTCGACTTAGTCGAAGGGGTTATTTCTTTTCCTTGTTAACCTTTCGAATTTGTTGAGATAGATGTATTTTCCCTTTGAATGCTCTCCTTTCGAAGTGGAAGTAGAATCCAAGTAGATGGTCTTTAGGATTACTGAATGAAGGTTGATTTAGTGGATTTCGACCCTGTCGAAAGTTTAAGTTGCTAAGTAACTTAGGCTTTGGTCAAGTATATGAAGTAGGGGTTTTGACCTTGTCGAAAGCTGTGAGCTTAGATGCCTTGGGTTTGAAATAGAAGTCTCTAGTTAAACTTAAGATAGGTTTCGACCTAGTCGAATGGAAGATCCTTGATTTTCTTGTCTCGATCCAAGGTTTAAGTGATCTATGATTTGGTTTCGACTTTGTCGAGAGCAGTGGCCTAGGAGAAGATAGCTTGAAGCATATACATTGAAGTTATTTGAATATAGGAGGTTTTGACAATGTCGGCAGGGACCTTTTGATGTAGGCAACACCTAAAATAAGAGAGTAAACCTGATAAAAGCCTTAAAAATAGTAAAGTAATCTAAAATATTTGAGATTACCCTTTCGAAAGCAAAAGATAATTTTATTACTTGAAATCCCCCAAATTAATTTGGTAATTAGGGTTTACAACACTTTTTATTAAGAAGATACAAGTTTGGAATGGAAAGAATCGGATCCTACAAACCTGACTCCTTAGGTCTTATTTATAGACGTGAGTCACCACCTTTCGACCCTAATGCTTTCGACTTAGTCGAAAGTTGGTTGCCGAATAACTCAAGTAAGCTTCCGCCTTTGTCGAAAGGGATGGCTGTGCTTTTCTTCTTTTTGTTGCCTTGTAAGTGCTTCCAACTTTGTTGATAGGCCTTGTTCAATGGTTTCAATGATGTTGGGGTGCCACTAGTTTCGACACTGATGGCTGCTTCTAAACTCTTGTTTGTGGTTTAATGCGGAACCCTCATAGGTCACAATGGCTTCAACCGGTTCGAAAGGCTTACTGTAGCTTTCGAAGGGGTTGTTTAAAACAATTCTTGCTCTTGAGCAGTTTGGATGAAGGTGAAACCTTTGGTTTCGAAAGGTTTGGCGCATATGCAATAAGATGTTCTTCATTGTCTTCGAAAGGTGCTGCTTTAACTCATTCGAAAGGTCTTCATGCATATGGATTCACCTAGTCGAAAGGTTGTTACTGAAGGCGGAAGGGTACTTTCGATTCCTTTGTCTCCTTCAAAAGGTATGAGCCTACTAGATCTTGATTGTAGAAACCTTTCAACACCTTCGAAAGTTTCCGAAACTTTCAGACTTTGGCGATATCATCCCTTCGACTCCTTCGAAAGGTTTAGCTGGAGCTCTTCTCTCTTGTTCTTCTTTGTTCTTTATTTAGAATGGTTTCGACTAAGTCAAAAGGTGGATTTTTGGAGTAACATCCCCCCCCCACGAAGGGATGCACTTGACCTTCCAAGTCAACTTTGTCGAAACCTAGAAACTTCCCGCTTCTTGGTCTTCTCGCGTAAATCTGGACCGTCCATTTAAATCTAATTCAATGGCTTATAGCTCTTTGAAGACTTTTCTTATAAGTACGCTCTTCTTCTCCTTCCTCTTCACTTACCTGCAGTTAAATCAATTTTGAGAAAATAAAGAGATTCCAAAAATTTCTAAATTTTCTTTTCTTCCATCAAGGAAGAAATCAAATTCAACATAAGTTAAAATTATTATGTTTTGCAAATCTCTTTTTCTTTATATTTTTATATTTTACGATATACTTTTAATTTCTCAGATCTCATAATCAAAATTTCGATTTAAAATTGTTCGATTTTTAATTTTACTGGAAGCATGTTTGATTGGATTCACTGAGAATTGTTTGAATTTCAAGTTTCAATCCTCTTGAAGGAATTCCATGATTTAATTTCATGAATCGATTAAGTTTAATCTGCGTTAAGTTTTGCCCTGAATTCAGTTCTAGTTTCCACCATTACTATTACTTTCAACAAGATTTGAATTCTCATCTTCGTTATTTCAAAATCTAAAAGTTAATCCATGTTTAACTCTGTTAGTTTAATGTTTTAATTGATTTGTTTATTAAAATTTATTTTTGATTTCCTGGATTTAAAATCGGGTTTTGGAAGAGAGGGGTTTTAGCTTCCTTCGCCCGTAAGCTATGGGTTGTACGGATGAAAAATTAGCGCCACAAATTGACTTTTCTACTCCTTCAAAAGGGATTGTGGTGGCAACATCGGTTTTGCTTCCTTAGCCCCTTTCGATGGGGTCGAAAGGTGTTGTAGCATGAATTTAATCGACCTTGTCAAAAGGTTGTGAAACAGAATGTAGTCATCCCTCTCGAAAGCAAAACGTTTCGACTGAGTCGAAACCTTTTGTGTTGATTGAAATCCTTTCTCTTTAGTATGTTTTCGTAACCATAATGCCCCTTCGACCCTTTCGACACCTTTTATATCTAATGAGTCGAAACCCTCTAGAGTCGCCTTTCTCAAACATTATCGAAACGTTCTAAGTGCACATGATTTTAGCTTAGGACCTTTCGACTCAATGAGTATATAAGGTTTCGACAACATTCATAGAAAATTTAAGTCATAGGTTTCGACAGTGTCGAAGGGTTTGTTATCCTATTTATGAAATGTTTGTAGTGTATATTTTTGTTCAAGTTTTTAAGTTAACTTTATCTATTTCCTTTTATCAACTTGGTTCCTATGGAGCTTTCGACGTTGTTGAAAAGTGTCAATTGAACAAACATTTCGACTCTTCCTTTCGACCTTGTAGAAAGCTCAATGAATACTCTTATTTAGGCTTTTGAAACTGTTGAGAGGCATTTGCTGAGTGTTAATCTCCCTTTCCTTTCGAATTTGTTGACTGCCCAATATCTTGACTTTTAACTTAAACATTTTCCCAAAAATTGTAAGTTTCATGTTTAGTTTTTATTTAAGTTAATTAAGTAGGTTTTTTTACTAACTCTTGAAAGATCACTACGTTCATAATAAACTTGAAAATTTTAACTGAAACATTTCACTTCGCAGAATCAGGAGCTCTCCAAAGAAACTCGACGCCATTTCAAAGCATTTCTTGGTATCTTCACAAGACGAGGTTGATGACATCCTCAAAGACTTCGGAATTACTGGTGTGGAAGCTATTCCACCCAGGGAAACATATCATCAACAATCCTTCCGAAGGGTTCTTCACTTATACTACCGTCCACATATGGCATGGAGGATTTCTGCTTCTTCTTGAATTTCTATCCAAATTTCTTTCTCATCTTAGAATTGCTCCAATCCAGCTATCCCCAAATGTCTACACCTACCTTTTATCTCTGGAGCTAATGGTGCTTGAGTCTGGACTCCCCACCTTAAACGCTGAAGTTCTGAACCATTTGACCCGATTAGTCAAACTCAACACACTCAATAACCAAATATTCAGAGCGAACCCCTTAAAGAAGCTTATATCTGAGGGAGTTAATAAGTTCAAGGACTGGGAGAACCAGTTTTTCTTTGTTAGGTCTTTCCCAAACATCAGTGGGATCCTTTCTACTCTTTGTAGGTTCAAATTTTCATTATCTTCCTTCTATTTTATTACTTCTCTTGTCTAATCTTCATCTTATATCATGTTCTCTTGGCAAACAACTTAACAACGCTGACAGAAGAACAGTGGAGTCTTTAATCGCAGCTTCTATTATGATAGGAAACCGATTAAAGCTGCTAATCCCTTCGAACTTGAGGAAGCATTCTCTTCTTCCCCCTGGTCAAAGGGTATTGGGGCTACCCCCTTTTGTCTAGCATACATAAAAGGGAAAACGCTTCCGTTTCTTGGAAGATTCTGAGTATTTTCCTCCTATGTCGCCCATTTGCTCAGACCAGTCCAGTAAGGTATAGGCACAACATTTGTTTTCTATCCCTGTTGCTTTCTGGATTATTTTGTTAACTTTTAATCTGTTTGGGTACTTTACAGCTGCTCTCAGGTTACAGTGCCTGCTAGTGGTGCTTCTTCCCTTCCTACAACTTCTAGTATGCTATCTATTATCCAATCCTTCGCCAAAACCAAAAAGGCCATTAAAAGGAAGTTAATGCCACCGACCGAAGCGGAACCTCCTCAAAAGGTTGCTAAAATTATTGATATAGAGGAGGAGGATCATTCAACCTTTGATATAGCTCCGGAAAGCCCAATTGTAGAAGCTACTAAAGAAAAACCAGAGTAGACTCCTTCTGCCATTGATCCTCTTTCTCGCATTTCCGTTTCTGACTCTCCGGTGGCTCTCGCACAAATGCAACTGGCTTTGGAGACGCCCCCCATTCTAAAGCGCACTCCTTCTAAGCCAACATCTTCTTCTCCTTCTGTCAATTTTGAAGAGATAGCCCAGCCTATCGTAAACTCAGAGTCTTTTACCTCTATCCACCCGCCTTCCTCTATTTCTGATTTGGCGGGGCATTACCGCTCTCTGATAGAGCAACAATTTTTGGTGAGTTTTACTTCAATTGACCTTATCATTACTGGTTTTCTCTAAATCTCTAACTTGCATTGCACTTTCTTCTTTCGGATTTCTAAGAGTTGGTTAACTCTACATGAGCATGCATCCACATCTTCCATTGAATCCTCCAGGTTCCAGGAGGAAATCTCTGCTCTTAAGAATCAAATGTCTTCCTTATTTGCGGCAAAAGATGAAGCGACCTTCGAATTGTAATGATTAAGAGCTTATCTTGCCCAAACAAAATCTGATCTCCTAGAGGAAAGAAGGGCTCGTCAAATCCTTGCAGATGAAAACTTTGCCATGGATCTAACCCTGAAAGAATCTGGCAAGAAGAATGCCCGCATAGTAGCGAAGAATATTTCTTTGAAAGAGAATTTCAAAAAACGCAGGGCCTCACTAAAACATGTTGTTGATACCATTTCTGATGCCAAGTAGTGAGTATCTCAATTTATTAATGCTACTATTGGGGGTATCATGCTGAATTCTTATGAAGAAGCCCTAATGCTCGCCTATGCTGATAATTTTAAGAAGTGCCCTGATCTAAGCTTTCCCTTACTTGACTCTATCCTTGTTGATAGAGTAATAGGCAAGATTAATCAAATAAAGCAGGGGATTGAAGCTGCAGTAGAGGAGGAAATTGACGCCTCCAAAATTCTTTTTTTCGACGTCCCCTCTTTCGAAATTGAATCTGACTCTGAGGATGAAGGGAACAAGGATATTGCTATCGAGGAGGAGGGCAATGGTGATGGTGATGACAATGATGATGATAATGATGATGATGATGATGATGACAATAACCTTGTTGGCGGCCAAGGTTCCGATGGTGATGTAGGGGCAATTTCGGAACTTCTGAGAAGGATGGTGATGATAATGCTAAAGCTCTTGAAAAAGAGCCATCTCCCCAAAAATATGTTTCGCTTGAATTTGTCAGGCCTTCTACTCCTCAAGAAGGAGAGTCTGCTCCCATCAATGTTGAAGATTTGAAAGGAAAAGAGCAGGTTTCCCACACTTCTGTTCCAATATCTCAGGTATGGGATTCTCTGTTTAAATATACTTTACTTCGAAGATAATAATAGTGCAAATCATTTATTTTAGATAAGGAAGAAATATGTCCTCCCTTTTAAAACCAAATTTGAGAGAAAACAAGCAGAGATAAACATGTTAAATAGGGAGTTAGATAGGCAAATAAAAGAGCACAATGTACTTTTAGATAAATATCATAGACTTGACAGAAGTGCATCAGTGTTTGCATCTTTTAGGCACCAAAAAGCTGCCCCTCTACTAAAGAGAGTGCGCCTTCGCTACAACGCTCTCTTAAAAGAGAACCGAGAGTTGATCACTTTATTTTGAATGCTGATTGAAGAAAGGGATATTTTAATCAACTTTTTATATAAAGCTTACTATAGGCATTCAATTATTGATTTTTCATACTTAGGCGAATTTAGTGGGGGTCTACTTAGGCATTTTCATAAGAGATACTTGGATGAATTCGGATCCGACCTGCACCATGGAGCTTGCTGGAACTTACCATGGGTCAGACCGATTCCCCAAGGTCTTCCCCTTCAAAAGCTTAAGTATTATAAGAACAAGTAAGTCTCTGAATTATTTTCTAAGTCTGTTTTGTATGAACCATATGAATAATTGTGACCATTCAACAATGTATTGATTTACAAATATTTGCTTTAGTTTCATTCTTTATGCTTAGATTTGTTTTATTATATTATTACAGTGATTGTTCATTCGGTCGACTTGTTTCTAGAGACCATTTCAGCCAATATGTTAGATTGAGAAGATTTTATCTTGAAAAGGCATCAATTTTAAAGTCTTCGAAATTAGAAAGATATTGTTTTCTTCGAGATTTACAAAAACTCTACTTGGAATATCTTCATCTTTGCTTTAACTTCCTTGGTGATGAGAAAGAAAAACTTCTTAAGGAGATCAGAATATTTCACATGAAAATAATTTATGGTCGTGATAGTCCTCCAGTTGGGAAGTGGGACTATAGAAAATGCCCATCAGTTATTACTCCAGAAAGAGTTAATATTCCTTTTGATTCAACAGTTACCCTTTCCGCTAACTCATTAGATGAAGTTAGAAAAGTAGTTTCTCAGCTTTAGATGTGAACCAATTGTTTATTGTATCTTTTAACTTCGTTGTTGTTTGAGTTGTAATATGTTATTATAATAGTAAAGAGATTTTTCATCTTGATTTTGACTTTGTTTTGTTTCTTTTTGCTTAAATAGGAGCTACAACTATCTACAGTTTCTCTCCCCCTTGATTTATCATCATGCATCGCTACACTTAGAGAGAAACTGTTAAAATCATGTGGGAGGAGTGAACACAGTGATAATATCTTACTGGAACACTTCCATGGCAACGTAGAAGCCTTTAAATGGAACAAAAGATATTTTGTTCAGAAAACCATTGCTAGCAATTTGAAAGATCAAATTGCCTATATCGAGGCCGATATTAAAAGCAAAGATGAAACGATCTCATCACTGAAGCGACAAGTAAAGTCAAACCCTTCAATCGATTTCGATCATAAAATGTCAGAACTTATCCAACAAATCACTGGCCTGGAATTGAAATTGAAGGAGAGTCGATCGTAGTGCGAATCATTAGAACACATTATGGGAGACAAGATTTCCAGTATTGATTTGCCGGTTCCTCGCGCTACTCCCTTGGTTACCAGACCCATAAGGTCAACTCACCTCATTGCTCTAAAATTCCCTACTATAACCAACGCTCCCCCAGGCTTAAACGAGAATGTTGTGGGGAATTGGTGTAGCAAGGTTAAATTCGAAATAGCTAAGTAGACGAGCAACAAAAAGCAAAATATTCGCAAAGTATTAATGAGTATGTTGCCAAAGTCCAGAAGCTTGAACGCAATAATTACTTCCTTCAGAAGCACATTGCGGAGTTAGAAAGGGAAAACAAGACCCTTAGGGGGCGCAAACAGATATTTCAACCGTGCTCTAAAGACAAACATCGATGCAATCGATGACGCGGATAGGGTTAAGAAGATGGAAAAGAAACTTAAAGAAGTTCTCTATGCTACAATTTGTCACGTAATTGATCCTTCAGTTGCCAAGAATCTTAACAAAGCTGCTCAAGACTTATGACATATTTGTAGCATTGAAATATATATATGCTTGTCTTGTATATATGTGAATAATTTCATAGTTTTGTAAATAATTTCATGACTTATGTAAATCATATAAACTTTATAAATATCACCTGGTTTGTAATCCTTTCTTGTAATGTCACTTATGAAATGCTTTTAGATAGCTATTACATTGATTTTTGTACTTGCTGAATCTTCCATTTCTCTTTATTGCGCTGATTACCCTAAAAAGTACGAAGCAAACAATATTTTTAATTGTTAGCTTAGAATTGGCATACCTATCTATGTATATAACTTGCTTAGATTAACAAATCATCTTGTTAATTGCATGAAAAGTAGTTTATATTAAATGCCTAAATCCCATCTTTAACCATGATGAGAAATAATTAAAAATTCAACTCCAATCATTTGGTCGGAATGTCCAAGTCATGTTGATTGGAAAAATAGAAATCCATTATTGAAAGTTTCCACCCAGATTGGGGCTCAAATAAGTAATAGTCTTAATACCCAGATTTTGGGTGTAACAAAGATAGTTAGCGATCAATAAAGACAAGAAACCCAGATTCGGGCATTAGTAAATGAAGTTTTGAAATGAATATCACGAAACCCAAATTCAGGAATTAATTGATGCCATTTAGATATGAGAGACCGTAACCCAGATTTAGGTATTAATTGATGAAAGTCTCGAAACCCAGTTTCGGGTATTAATAAGTGGAGTTCTGTTCTACTCCTTTGATGTATGAACCCTTCAGGTTTTGTATAGAAGTAATTCAATTAGTTGTCTCTTGAGCTCAGATGTCTTAGTCCATAGTTGGATATGTCGTTTCTCGGGCTCGAACATCTTAGTCTTCAATTCAAAGAGCCTCCTCTTGGGCTTGGACGTCTTAATCTATTATTTAATGGGCCTTTTCTTGGGTCTAGACATCTTAGTCCATTGTTTGATGGGCCTCTTCTTAGGCCTGGACATCTTAGTCCATTGTTTGATGGGCCTCTTCTTGGGCCTGGACATCTTAGTCCATTGTTGTCCGGTGCTCTTGGTCGGCTCATCTTAGAGGCTGGAACCAAAGACTTATTCGACCTCCCTCCAGGAGGCGCCCTGCCCTGGCCCTAGCGTGGCGCAGACATGGGCTTGTTTGGTGCTTTACCTTGGCCATCTTATGGCGCGGATAAAGGCTTATTCCATCCTCCCTCCAGGAGCTGCCTTACCCTGGCCATAGCGTGGTGCGGATAAGGGATTATTTGGTGCTTTACCCTGGCCATCTTATGGCGTGGATAAAGGCTTACTCCGTCCTCCCTCCAGGAGGTGCCTTGACCTGACCAGAGGCGCGGCCAAGGGCTTGTTTGGTGCTTTAACCTGGCCATCTTATGGCACGACTAAAGGCTTACCCGCCCTTCCTCCTGGAGGTGCTCTACCCTGGCCAACTCGGCGTGGACATAGGCTTTCTATCATCTTACGTAGACTACCATCTTAGGTCGTATCTAAATATAAGGAGCATTTCACTCCCAACCATGTACATTTTCTTAGAAAAGTATCTCTTTATTGATTTTCTCAAGTTCCCTTTACAAATTCACGAATACTTCCTTGTCGGAAGAAGTTGATGATCAACCCCTCCAGGGCTTTGCAATGATTGGTTTCATGGCCATTCATCATGTGGTAGTAATAGTAGGATCCTCCCAAATTCCTTTCATGTTTCGGTTTCTTCTTTTGTGATGGCCAATAATTAAGCTCATCCTTTGTTAATAAGTAGACATTTTCCATGGATGTCGTCAAGTTGCATTTGTTTGAAGTCTATACTTGAAGCTTGATTCTTGAGGATGGCTTTTTGACTTTTGGTTTCTTGGCCTTATAGTTTCATATTCTTCAATTTCTTTTCTTTTTGCCACTCTTTGTAGTTATTGTACTGGAAGTGTTCTTGTTATGGTTGGTCGTTGCCACTTATTTGTAAAGGCATTGTAATCAGCCATTATCTCTTTTTCGAAGATTGTGCCTTTGGAATAGTGTTGGATTGTCTTTCTCACTTGGTCAAATAAATTGTCACTTTCCCTTTTCTTTTCCCCTAAAGCAAAGATTGGGTTGGGACTAACATGAAAAGGGTTTAAACACCATTTAAGTGGATCGTAGTCCTCAACTTTCTTTTCCTGAATGATTCTTAAAGCCTTCATCCTTAGCAACTGTTCTTCTTGGAGGTTTCTATCATTAGTTAATTCTTGGGAGAAACCAATTAAATTTGGTTGCAAGGATTGCTGCTCGTATCTTTTAATTCTTCTATCCATAATGATGTTGGACCAAAGTAGATGAACTTGAAACCAAATTGAATTAGGTTAGAGACAAGTGGTGTTGGATGTTTAACCAAGCTGGAGCTTCGCGCCCTCATTCTAACGCCAAAAATGTTAACAAGAAATCTTTTTAACACCCTAAAGTAGAGTTTTTAGGACAAGGTCAGCTCCTTGTGATTTCTCTTAGAAGAGTTGAGAGGAATAGAATGTGTGTATTTATTTGGAATCCTTTCGAAACAGGTTGTTATAGTGAAAGCTTGCTTAAGTCAACCTTTTGACTCAATCGAAGGGGTTATTTTTTTCCTTGTTAACCTTTCGACTTTGTTGAGATAGATGTATTTTCCCTTTGAATGCTATCCTTTCGAAGTGGAAGCAGAATCCAAGTAGATGGTCTTTAGGATTACTGAATGAAGGTTGATTTAGAGGGTTTCGACACTGTCGAAAGTTTAAGTTGCTAAGTAACTTGGGCTTTGGTCAAGTATATGAAGTAGGGGTTTCGAACTTGTCGAAAGCTGTGAGCTTAGATGCCTTGGGTTTGAATTAGAAGTCTTTGGTTAAACCTAAGATATGTTTCGACCTCGTCGAATGGAAGATCCTTGAGTTTCTTGTATCGATCCAAGTTTTAAGTGATCTATGATTTGGTTTCTACTTTGTCAAGAGCAGTGGCCCAGGAGAAGATAGCTTGAAGCATATACATTGAAGTTATTTGAATATAGGAAGTTTCGACTATGTCGGCAGACACCTTTTGATGTAGGCCACACCTAAAATACAAGAGTAAATCTGACAAAAGCCTTAAAAACAATAAAGTAATCTAAAATATTTGAGACTTCCCTTTCAAAAGAAAACGATAATTTTATTACTTTAAATCCTCCAAATCAATTTGGTAATTAGGTTTACAACACTTTGATTAAGAAGATACAAGTTTGGAATGGAAAGAATCGGATCCCCTAAACCTAACCCCTTGGGTCTTATTTGTAGATGCAGGTCAGCAACTTTCAACCATAATGCTTTCGACTTGTTCGAAAGGTGGCTGCTGAATAACTCAAGTAAGCTTCCACCTTTTCGATTAGGATGGCTGCGCTTCTCTTCTTTGTGTTGCCTTGTAAGTACTTCTGACTTTGTCGATAGGCCTTGTTCAATGGTTTTGATGATGTTTGGGTCTACTAGTTTCGACACTGATGGCTGCTTCTGAACTCTTGTTTGTGGCTTATTACGGAACACTCCTAGGTCACAATGGCTTCAACTAGTTTGAAAGGCTTATTTTAGCTTTCGAAGGGATTGTTCAAGACAATTCTTGCTTTCGAGCAGTTTGGATGAAGGCGAAACCTTTAGTTTCAAAAGGTTTGGCACATATGCAAAGAGCTGTACTTCATTGTCTTCGAAAGGTGCTGCTTTGACTAATTTGAAAGGTCTTCATGCATATGGATTCACCTAGTCGAAAGGTTTTTACTAAAGGTGGAAAGGTGAGTTCGATTCCTTTATCTCCTTCGAAAGGTATGAACCTACTGGATCTTAATTGCAGAAACCTTCCCGACACCTTAGAAAGGTTCCGGTGGCGATAGCATCCCTTCGACTCCTTCGAAAGGTTTAGCTGGAGCTCTTCTCTCTTGTTCCCCTTTGTTCTTTGTTTATAATGGTTTCGACTAAGTCGAAAGGTGGGTTTTTGGAGTAACAACATTGAAGCAATAAAGATGGGTTGTCATCCTGATTTGACATTGAAATGACATAACAATGCCGCACTCCTAAAGAAGTACTACCCGACGAATACAAATACTGTAAACACCCCTACCTCTATACCCATACTATCCAAGAGTACTATAGAGTATATTGTCGGATAATACAGAGAATTAGGCGATATGGGGTACATATGTGAATATTCCCTTGGACTAACACCGATACATCTCTTATATCATATAGTACTTACAACAAATGTACACGGTCTCAGTACAAAGCAATAAACATATGTACTACCAGGACTTAACAATGCATAATCATAAAATAATATCAAAGTACACAGTCACGTCGCAGCTGATAAAATATAATCCATGCATAATACATAGTTTAAGGCTATAAAATGATAGTCTCTAGCCCGATATACAATACATCACAAAATACAACTACGTAATAGATACATCAACGAGGCTACAGAATATATAGGGAATGTACCATCCTATATTTTCTACTAGCATCCCCAAAAGACCATCAAGCTCTGATATCACTGGGTACTCGCATCTAAAATTTCTTGAACTGACTCGAGTATTATAAGTAACACACGGGTCAGACTATGTATATAGTGATATATTAGAAATTTGATATGTGAAAGTATCATAAATATCGTCCATGGATATGTAAAACTCAGTAGTCTAAGATACCATATAATCAAGTATAACATACATCAAATAATCCTTATCACAGATACATACATACGTACATATACATACATACATATATATATATAACTCAATCTAGTGGTGACGGGAATCGACTACATGATGGACACCATGTCTTTAGTGGAATCATCTCATAATGATTGGGTAACAGAAACTAAATCTATACTTAAGTGAGGGTATAGACAATATGTACTCATCTACCACTTAATGTAGATCTAGAAGGGAGACTGACAGCTACCCCACCTGGTCCAGGAGCCCAGGGCTACACCTCCTGGATCCACTCCTATAGTCTTCAGCTATGAACCTAGTATCGTGACTATATCCACTGCATGCCATAAACATGCTGCATGACTACGTTGTGCACTAATCACGACCCGGATCATGCCCTTATAGTAACAGACTGCTAGCGTTCGTGACAAAAGGGGCTAGGGCTATACCACCCTTCACTCAAATACCATGATGCGCATCTAATACAATAAAGGTGTCACAAATCGGGGGCGCGACCCCACGATCATGCCGAAAAGGTGGACATTGGCCATTTGATTCCTGCTAACTCCTAATTATATCCCGGAGCACTTCATTGTAGACAACATACAAATGGGCACATAGCTCAATCGTCCATAATGCTCTACCTCCAGCATATATACTTGCTCTACAGCGAACATATAAACTTTCTTTACCTTGAATGTCACCTCACTTAAGTATAATCCATATTCCCGTCTATTGAATATCGTCAAATTACACTGAATAACTGAATAAGTATCACATCGACGTATCATACCACCATGTCATACTAGTCCATTTATTCAATGCCTATAAATTACACTTAATCCACTCAATATCTCTATGCAACTAGTCCAATGAATAACTGGAAAAATGTGACCGAAAGTCCCATACCAGACAGTATCACTAACATGTTTATCCAAATTCCTCATCACATATAAACGATAACACAAAAATAACACATAATAATAATCAAGATAATTATATATATATATATATATAACATTTGAAAACATAATCATACTATCGTTTAAAGGAAACATTGTTTAATTATTTATTATATAGAATGTTCGATTAATTATATTTATATTCCACATAATTCCTTTATAAGTCTATAATATAAATTATAAAAATTCCTTTAATTTTTATAAGTACTTTTGATAATTTATAAATAAGAATTTACTAACCTTTTTAATCTTCCATTTAACTAATATTATTAAATTCATTTTATTTAATTATTAAACATTTTAAATAATATTCATATCCATGTATAAATTTATATATTATAGTATACCAATATGTTTATATTATATATATATATTAATTTTATTATTATTATTATTATTTAGAATTAGGCAACTGGTTGGTCGATCGGTCGGTCGAAGGGGTCGATCGATCGGGCAACAGGCATGCAAATATCATTGCCTGTTTTCGTGTGTCCACATCCATCTCCTTTCTCATTCTCTTCTGCACCTTCATCATTCACCATCGTATAACTATACATCATCATTCTATCATCCAACCAAACACATACATCACCCCAATCTCTAAATTTTCAATGATAATTAAGTATACAAAGAAGATGAGGAGAAGTTACAATATGATGATATTGGTGATTTTGAAGAACTGGTTTATAATTCATCTCATCTTTCACTATTACAACATATTAATACTAAGTAGACGTAGCTGTAAGCAAAGGTACTCACTGGAATGAATAATTCTCCTTATAGAGATAGCTCCTCCTTCTGGCTCCTCCTTTGCTAGTTACTGTAAGTGATTCCACTTTCAAATAGATTAGCAAGCCCTAGAATTCAAACTTGATATGTGGTGTAGAGTATGCCAAGAAGCTATGATTTAAGTTATAGGAATTTATAGGTTTTACTTTTATTTGAATTTGAATTCAGGAGAAGTCGTGGGAAAGAATTTGATTTCCTAAAGTGATTAAATGTAAACATTGATGTTGTATTTATAAATGAGGAAGAAGAGTCCGGAGATAGAAATTTGTGGAAATAGAAATGACAGGAAACCAAAATTTAGGGTTTTGGGTTAAATAGTAATGGGCTTTGTTTTTCCTTCTTCTTTCTTTCTTTTCCTTTCTTTTCTTTACTTTCTTTTGCTTCATGAAACGAAATATAAATTCAAGCCCAATTACAAAATTAACTCTATCATGTTAAATTATTTCCTAATAAGTCATTCCATTATTTATTTTATAAAATTATTTTCTATGATTTTATTTATTTAATTAGTCATTTATTTAAATCATTTACTATTTAATTTTTAAACTATATTAATAAATTTATTCTCTTATCAAAATAAACTTTATACTTACAAAATCTAATTTATCATTATTTTCAAAATAATTAATTCATATTTCATATTCAAAAATAGTTAAATAAATTACTAAATCATTATTCTTTTCAATAAAATATTTCTTATCAAATTTCTAAATCATCACCATGATTCCATAATGATCAAACCAAACAATAATTAATGCATTAATTATTATTTAATTATTAATTAATTGCTTCTTGATATCGAGTTGTTATAGACTCTCCCTTAAGAAAATTGCATTCTCGCAGTTCCTTCTTAAGGAAAATCTATAACTAGCTAGTTAAATTCTAGCTCTCTACACCATTAATTAATAACATATAAGGAATGAATCACATATCTAACTTATGCATATTTGAAAATAACTCTGGGATAAGATCGTTCCATGTGCTCTTGAGTCTCCCATGTGCAATCCAATGAATTGTTGGACCATTGTACTAACACTAATGAAACTTTCTTGCTCCTGAGCTGTTTAGTTTTTGAGTCAACTATCCAAATAGGATGCAACACGTAAGTCATTTCAGGGGATAACTCAAGCTCCTAATTGTCTCTAGGCTCGACAATAGTCTCTGTATCCCTTAAGCACTTCCTCAGTTGAGATGCATAAAAGTTGTTATGAATCCCAAAGAAGTAATCGGGGAATGAAACTCTATATGCCACTTGCCTAACACATTCAGTAATCGAGTATGGACCCATATATCGTGGTGCTAACATCCTCAAATTACTAAATCTCATCACACCTTTTGGTGGAGATATCTTCACATATACCAAATCTCTAACTGCAAACTCTAATTGCCTCCTTCTTCGATCAACATAAGATTTCTGTCGATCCTGAGCTTTCTTCGTTCTTTGTCTAATCTGCTCAATCTTCTTTGTTGCTTCTCTAATAGAATCTGGACCCAAAAGTAACTTGTCTCCAATCTCTAACCAACATGACGGTATCGATATGGCGTTCCATATAATGCTTCGAATGGTGTCATGCCAATTGTGGATTGGAAGTTGTTACAGTAAGAAAACTCAGTAAGATGGAGATGATCTTCCTAACTCTCACCTAAATCAAGACCACGGGCACAAAGCAAATCTTCAAGTATCTGATTCACTCGCTCAGCCTGCCCGTCTATTTGTGGATGGTATGTTATACTAAAATTTTACTTTGCCCCTATTGCTACTTGGAGGCTTCTCCAAAATCGACTAGTAAACAAAGGATCACAGTTGCAAACAATAGAGCTACGAACTTTATGTAGTCTCACTACCTCTTTCACGTAAAGCTTAGCCAAATATGGCTTTGTTCGGTTCGACTTTACTAGAATGATATGTGTTGGTTTAGTCAACCGTTCTAATATCACCCATATACTGTCGTATACACTTCTAGATCATGGTAACCCATCCACAAAATCCATCGACGCCTGAATTCTCAAGAGATTACAACTATTATGATGGGATATATACATATAAGTGAATCTTTGATTACTAATCCACTCATACCTGATCCCATTTCCATTGGGGAATTTCCAATGGTTGCAGAAGGCCATTGGGTCTTTGTTGTTCCGCCTTTACTTGCTGATAGGTCACACATTCCTTTATGAATTTACCAATATCACGTTTCATACCTTCCCATTAGTAGACTTTCTTCATATCCATATACATTTTGCTACCACCTGGGTGCATGGTATATCGTGACCTATGGCTATCTTCAAATACTTCTCTACGGAGGTTATCGACATCTAGCACTACTATCCTATTTCGTCTCCGTAGGCATTTCTGAGAGTCAAGGGAGTAACTAGCCAAATCTTCGCCTTCATATCTTGATTCCAATTTATGAATTAGGACTTGTATAGTAGGATCATGCTTATGTGCTTCTGTAATCCTATCTATTTGAGATGGTCTTGCAACTAGGCTAGCAATTACGTACTGCATCAGAATTAGCAATGGAGTGTCTGTCATGAATCTCGCACATGGATAGTGTCTCGAGATCCTTCCACTCAACTATCATCATGGAGACCATAACTTAGTGCTTACGACTTAATGCATCATCAACCCTATTTCCTTTACCTGGTATATACTGGATCTCAAAATTGTGTGATGCCAAAAATTCCAACAATCGTTATTGTCTCCTACTCAGGTCTTTTTGAGTAAACAAGTACTTCAACGATTTTTGGTCTGTATATAGTACAAATCATTCTCCAAGTAAGTATTTTCACCATATCTTTAATACGAACACTATAGCCACTAACTCCAAGTGTAGCATATCTGACTTCATTGAGTCTTAATTGTCCTGATTTATATGCTACGACTCTTCCTTTCTGTGTAATTACCACACCTATGCTTGAGCCATAAGCTTCGGTACAAACTTCCAAATTCTGGTTGCCTTCAGGTACTACCAACACAGGTGCATTCGTAAGCAGCTCCTTCAATTTCCTATAAGCTTCTTCACATTTTTCCATCCATATAAACTTTACTCCTTTTTTGGTGAGGTTGGTCAAGGTTGTACTATCATTAAGAAGTCCTTGATGAATGACCAATAGTAGTTGGCTAATCCCAAGAAACTTATTATCTTTGAAATTGTCTCTGTCCTTTTCCAATTCTGTATCGCTTCGACCATCACTAGATCTACTGAGATACCTTTTGCTGAAACCACATGGCCAAGAAATTTCACTTGCCTTTGCCAGAAGCGGCATTTGGAAAATTTAGCTTTTAGCTTATTCTGTATTAGAGTCTATAATACTGTCCTAAGGTTCTTTTCATGCTCCTCCTCGGACTTAGAGTATACCAAAATATCGTTAATGAATACTAGGTCGAACTTATCCAAATGGTCTCCGAAGACTCCATTCATTAGATCTACGAAATAGGTTGGAACGTTTGTCAAACCAAATAGCATCAGCAGCCATTCGTAAGAGCCATATCTATTTCTAAATGTTGTTAGTGGGATGTTGTCTTCGATAATTCTGAGTTGATGAAATCCCGTAGCTAAGTCTAATTGTGAGAAGATCTTAGCTCCACTCAGCTGATCGAACATGTCATCGATTTTAGGGAGGGGATACTTATTCTTAATAGTCAGCTCATTCAACTTCCTATAGTCGATACATAATATGAGGGATCCATCTGCTTTCTTCACAAATTCAACTACGGCTCCCTAGGGTGAATTATTTCATCTAATAAAATGCTTCGACTCTAGTTTAGTTAGTTGTTGTTTAAGTTCTTCGTTCTCTTTTGCAGACATCTTGGTTGGAGGTCGACTAACAGGTTGAGCTCCAGGAATAAGATCTATTCAGAACTCGATAGCTCGCTTAGGAGGCAAATCTGTATTAGGCTCAAAGATGTCGGGTATTCCTAAACTACTGGAATCTGAGCAATCTCATCCACATCACGAGCTTTAATAGCAAAAGGTGATCTGCTAAAATCTTCGCTAACACTTCCAAGAACTATGCTAACTCTTACTTCAAAGTCTGGATGGCTAAGAGTTACAATCCTTTCGGGACATAAAAGATGTGCTCCATAACGATCCAGCCAATCCAACCCAAGGATGATTCCAAATCCCATGTATTCAAACACGTGAAAGTCGCGGTAAAAAGAGTAACCACCCAAAAGCAATTCAACATTTTTACGTAACATCCTAAGGGTTGCATATCCTCCAATAGGATTCACGATCCTTAAAGATGTGACTAAGTATAGCACATCAAGGGGAAATTTATCCACTAGTTCGTTCGATATGAATGAATAGGATGCACCTTAACAAATATAACTCTAATAGGAAAATCTTTAAATAGAATCATACCTTCAAGAACTGCATGTGCCTTTGAGGGGCGCTGCCAACTGTCCCCAAAGTATTAAGCTTCCCAATCTTCTTCTTCACTATAAGACAAGTATAGCTAAAATGTCCCACTACTCTACAAATCCTAAACCTAGGCTGGGATGATGCTTTCCTTTTTTTAGACTCATTTGCATAGTGCCCTTTCTCTCCACAATTGTAGCACAAAATCTCATTTCTAGATTGAAATTTATCCTCTACTACACTGCACATGCCCTGCTTCTTCCGGAAGAATCTTCTCCTTTGCTTCTTGAATGGGAATTTACTTTCCTACCAAAAGCTAACCTTGGTCTTAGGCTCCTCTTCCTCACTGCTACCCTACTCCTCTTCCTCAAGCCTCAGTATTGAATCCACAACCTTCTCGAAAGTAACTTCCAGCTTAGGCAGTAAGGGTTTCCTTAGAGATTTCTTCACCCGATACACAAACTTTTGATTCTTCTTTAGTGGTGTATTGATGAGCTCAATACCATACTTAGATAGGGCTTTGAATGTAGAAACATTCTCAACTATGGACATGTTACGCTTCTTCAAATCTATGAACTTATGAGTCATAGCCACCTTCACAGCTTCTGGAGGAAACTTCCTCTAAAATTGACTTTTGAAATCTTCCTAAGTCAGCTCTGACTCATCAGTCTCTACTAACAAAAGCTCATACCAGTCCAGAGCTCTACCCTGAAGCTGGCTGGAAGAAACTTGGACCTTCTACTAGTTGGTAATGCCTATACGTGTAAAGATGCATTCACATGTCTTCAGCCAAGCCTGCACTCTTATCACTTCCTCTGTGCCAATAAAGATTTTTCCACCAAGTTTAGTATAATCGCTGCACAGTCTAGCAAAGTCAAATCGAGGAGTGGGAGGATTCAAAGTGGTGGAAGCTCTCGACTATTGGATACTCTTCATTAATTCCATAATCTACTTCGTCGTCATATAGACTCCCTCAGATTCACTACACTGGCCTGGGTTAACATAACCAGCACAAGGACCAGCCAGTTTTCACTTCTATACTTGAGCGAGATATAAGTTAAGGGTATTCAAGAATAATGATGATGATGATGATGATGATGATGATGATATACAATATAGCAAATCGTACAAATAACAAATACGCACCTAGATGACTACACCCTGTAATCACCATGTACACCTATATATATCTTTACTACTAATAATGATAATTCCATGGACTAATTTGAACCGTGTCTTTTTGGAATACCCGAATTACCCTTCATTCGCATACGCTTCCCTTCAACCGCATCCATTCATATCGCTTACTTGCATCCATTCGTATCGCTTCACTTCTTTCTCTTAAATCCTAATTCTCTTCCTCCCTGAATTCAACCATGAAATTCCCACTTCCATTCATCCCTAAATTCAATCTCACCACTGACCTACCTTCCACGGCAACCTCCCTCGCCGTCCATCTTCCTTAACAGCGACTATCCAAATATGATCCCGGATCTTAAGTGCCCTCCCTAATAATCCCCGATTCCACTCATCCCTAAACTCCACCTCACCAGCTACGTATTGTCCAGGGTTTCCTTCTCACCAATCTGATAGCTCAAGCACTCAAGCGGCAGGCGGTTTCTCCTGCTTTTTGCTTTCAAAACAAGGTATACTTCTCTACATGCTTCGATCACTGCCAGTTTTTACACGGTCTCCCTGTTTTTCGTTTCACTTATTTTATTTCTTCGATTTGATTTATGACTTGTGAAATGAGCTTCTGCCATTTTACCTCATTATTTTAGGTTCTGTTTTATCTACTTTATGGATCTACAGAATGCTTCACTCCTTTTACTATCACCGTGGAAATCCATTGATGGATATGTGGAATATGCATGTATATGCTTTTTTTTTGATGATAATAAACATATATACATTCATTTAAATGTATTTGATATTGTACTATTTTATTTTTCACAGATAAAATAAATATTTGCTGAATAAAATAAATAACACAGAATTGGAATTCAAACGAATATTTTATTCAAACAAATATTTATTACAATTTTGATAGTACAATTTCAAGCTCTCACTATAACTATACAATTTCAGTCACAATACAATTACATCACAATTTCATAGTTACATCAGGTCCTCACTACATATCACTCACACTCGTATTTATCTTCAACTTCATTCCAATGTGAATCCAGCATCTGAGCAATCTGCAAAAATATACATTAACGCAGTAAAATTGAAAATAAAATGTTTTTGTAGTATAAAACAAAATATGGATTTTGAAAATAATATTTGCCTCAGTTATTTGGGTTGTTCGTCATCATATTTGAATTCATCATACACGAATAGTTTGTGACATGCACAGTGTATCACTGTACATGCCACAAGGCCGTGCACACCAAAATGTACACTTGATAATGTTACAGGGACAGGTGAGCATGGGTCAAACCCAAAAGGAAATCCGGATTCAACACAGGTGCAAGTTCATGAACATGGCCAAGAGCAATGTCAAATGCACAATAGGCCGAGAACCAGACCAGTACATCCAACTCAGAAATGAATTCGACCAAGAATGTAAACAAGTCTCAATCACTGCAACAATACAAACTGACTCGAAGAAATGCCACCAAATGTCCAGACCAGGCTATAAAATATAAAAGTGCAGACGACCAAATATACAACCAAAGAAGCAAACTCAAGTTGACAGTAACATATGTTACAGTGATGATACAAGCACTGATACAAGCACTTACACAAGCATCAGACTAAAGTACATAATGAAGCAAACCACTGACTCAAGTACACCAATGACAACAATAGACCAAGCCATAACAATGCAGACATACATGACTCAAGTGATGAAACACTGCAACTCAACTAACAAACTGAACCATAATGATGCAAATGTCCAGACAACATCAGGGCTCAATTCTATCAAGTAAACTACATGACTCAAGCTACATGAAGTGTGTCGACCAGTTCACAATGAATAAAGTGAATGGAAACAACATAGGACAGTGAAGAATCAAAGTTGAAACTCATAGGAACCATAGAATCAAGCAACAACATGTACATGTCAGTAAACAACATCAAGTTAAGGTCAAAGTCAACCAGTGCCAAGTTCGAACAGTTTCAAAACAATATCAGGTGTATCAATCTCAAATATCAAGCGGCAAGAAAGCCAAAGATGCAAGTTCGAACAAAGTAAATAAATATCGTCAAATATAGTCAAGCCATGGTCATCAAAGAAGACGAAATCAAAATACTGTAATGGCCGAAGTCAAGTCAAAGAAATTCATAGAGCCATAGTCAAACAGCACAAACTCAAAGCCGTGTCAACCAAGCAAGATCAAATATACGAAAATATACGATTAGGAATTAGTCAGAATCAATCCCAATCTCTAATGAATTATCAAGTGGCCAAGAAAAATAAGTTGATAAATTCAAACAAATCATCAGACGAATATACCAACGAAAATCAAGGGTTACAAACCCTATATAAACAATCATCATCGGCAATTCAAAACTATCGAGTTCAAGCAAGAAAATCAGAAGAAACAAAAGGAAAATAATCACATACCGAAGTCGAACTCGATCAAACATCGAAGCAGCCGAAGCAAGCTTCAACGAGACGAACGATCGACAAAAGCATACACACAATTATTCATTAAACGATCAACAAAAGGCGTGGCTTCGAAAATTTTCACAAGCCCTAATTCTCAGAGAGGAACGAATGAGATCGAGCAGCCATTTACAAATGAAAAAGGGAGCGGGCCGGAGTAATAAAAAGGAGAGCGGCGAATTATTTTAGGGCCGGCCACTTTATATTATTTTTATTCAGGGCTGGGGTTAATTCCTCAATTAAGAGCAAAAATAGTTTTATTGTTTTCAATTTAATTTTGCTCTTGTTTTTTTTTCTGTTTTAGTTTTCAGTTTGTACTTTTTAATCAAAACTGGGTAAATCACCAGCTAGGGTGTAGGTAGTGTCAGATTGTCTAGTTAGGGTTAGTTCAGTGAGCAGGGTGTGCGAGTTTACGAAACTCTATAGGCGGAGCAGGGTGTGCGAGTCTGTTAGAGTGTTTGTAAGCGGGATACTGTTTAATTCTAATAGAAATTTGGGAATGCAGCAGTAGGCAGGGGTTGCCGAAGCTGGGTAAAATTTTGTGTGTGATTTACTTTTCTGCATATTTATTTATCTACAGTTTGATTTCGCGTTTAATCCAAGAAAATTTGCGATAACCCTATTCACCCCCCCTCCCCTCTAGGGTTAATCTAGATCCTACAAGTGGTATCAGAGCCCGGTATTTTTCTTTAACTCTAGAGTCATGAATTCATCAAATAATGCTTTTTCTGAGGGGCAATCTATTGTTAGGCCACCAATGTTTAATGGGAATGATTATGCTTACCGGAAAGTTAGGATGGGTATTTATCTTAGTTTTGTAGATTATGATGTTTGGGATATTATTGAAACTGGCTATACACCTTCCACTATAACTGTTGATGATATTGAGATTCCTAAACCTAGGGATAGGTGGGATGCTAACGATAAGAAATTGAAAACCACAAATGCTAAAGCCATGAATGCTTTGATCTGTGCTCTTGATAAAACTGAATTTAATAGAATTTCTCATTGTAAAACAGCACAGGAAATTTGGCATACTTTGGAGGTGACACACGAAGGAACTTCTCAAGTCAAGGAGTCTCGTCTAGCCCTGTTCAGCAATGAATACGAGAACTTTGTGATGGACAAAGGCGAGAGCATAAAGGACATGTTTGGACGCTTCTCAACCTTGGTGTACAATGCTAGAGCGCTTGGAAAGGTATTCTCTGAGGTAGAGCTAGTAAGGAAGATACTACGAGTCTTACCGATGAACTTTGAGGCAAAAGTCACAGCAATACAAGAATCGAAAGATCTGAATAAACTAAGCATGGAAGATTTGATCGGAAACTTGATGACGTACGAGCTTGAGCTAAAAGCAAAGGAAGAACGCAACAACTCCGAATCAAAGAAGAAGACGATTGCCTTAATGAGCAAAGAAGAAAGCGATGATGAAGAAGAAGATCCAATTGAAGAACTTGCAATGGCTGTCAATAATCTTAGAAAATGGTCAAAATTCAAGCCACGCAAGAAGAAAACAAGAGGTAATAGGTCAAAAGATTCTAACAACTCTGAAAATGAATTAAACTGCTATAACTACAACAAGCCTGGCCACTTCAAACAAGAATGTCCACTTCTCAAAAACAACAAAGGAAAGAAAAAGAAGAAAAAGGCTTTCGCAGAGACTTGGGATGATGAAGAAGGAGAGGAAGTTTCGAATAATAGCTCAGAGGAGGCTAATTTGTGTCTTATGACAAAATCAGATTCAGAAGCAAGCTCGGAGGAATCTAGTGAGGTAAGTAACTATTCTTATAAAGAACTTGTTTTGATGTGCCTTGATCTTACTAAAACAGTTGATGCTCTTGAATCTAAAATTGAAAAACTGAAATCTGATAGAAGAAAACTTGTCCATGAAAATACTAGGTTAGAAACTGAACTTGAAAATATTCAAAACCTAGACTGTAAAAAATGCAAAATTTTAGATTCAAAATTATCAAAGCTTAAGAATATCTTTGAGAATCTTGAAAAAGAAAACTTGAGTCTTAAGGAAACCATTGACACTAGGAGAAAGGATTTTATAAATAGATGCACCTCACTTGTGATTGAAAACCAAAGTCCAAGATCTTGAGAAATCACTGAATAATTTTTCAAGAGTAGAAAAATCATTCAACATGTTATTGGGAAACCAACTTTTTGCTAACAACAGAAAAGGACTAGGTTTTGGGAAAACACAAGTTGATGATAATGCAAAAGGTAAGAGTGTCTTTGCTAGATATGAAATAATTGGACATCGTGTTGAAAATTGTAGTCATAGGAACAAGAATACAAAATTTATACAAGTTTGGGTTCCTAAGAATTCTACAAACAAATTTCATGTCTATTGGAACAAGAATGAAAAGACAAAAAAAGTTTGGGTTCCAAAGGGATTGTTTATTCACAATTATTCTGCCACTAACAACCATGGACCTATAAAAACAAATAGGTCACATAAATCTTTAACCGTGTAGGTGTGGTGGTAGGCTAAGGACCAACATTAGTGTTATCTGGATTCTGGCTGTTCCAGACACACAACGGGCGACAAATCAACGTTCCTTAGCCTAGTATAAAGGTGACAGATTCACAATGGGAAACAACGAAAGATTATCGTACAGGTAAAACAGGTAATTGTATTTATTTTCAAACGATAGATAAAATGTGAAAATCTGCACCATAATCTGAATTAAATCAGCCAGTTATGTGAAATGATTGATGATGTTAATTCTGATCTTTTCGAAGTAATTATGATGGTTGACAGATTCAAACTTACTTGATATGATCTTTCATGACTTGCTCTTATCTATGACTTTGATTTGTGCTCAAAAGTTGACCAACCATTTTTTTTATTGAATTTAATCTGTTTGGTCAAATTATGATGTTGATTGATTACTGATTACTCATGCTATAAAAAGGATTTTTAGAAATTGTTAAAACTGTTGAAACTTTATTGGTGAAACGTCAAGAAATTGCTTTGAAATAATGATGATGTTTAATGACTGTTGATCCTACGGTTTCTAAATCTAACACTATTATATTTGTTTGATGGTTAACACGGCTTCAATTCAAAGTCAAGAAAATTTCGTTTAAAAATTGTTCTGAGATAGTTTGTTGAAATTTCACAATCTGGTCTATGACATCCAACGAGTGAATATTGAGTGAAATTTAAAGTCAGATGCAGATCACACTGGTAATGAAGTTGATAGAAAAATTACTAGTGGAACGTGATTATATTTCGAGACATTCATTTGCTACATCATTTTTCAAAGAAAATATCTGCATATTTTTTCACTTGAAATAATTGCTATTTTAGCAGAAATTTTTCTTAAAAACCCCTTCTAGAAAATAATTTATGTTGACCTTGTATCAAATTAGTTATTTATAACTATTTTTGAAATTGATTAACTGATCTGACCCCCTAATAATTATCTAAAAAGATAGATAGTGATTGAAAATAAGATGAGTGTTGATATTAATCATATATTATGACTTGAGAAAGTATAATTAGAAAATTCCTTTAGAAATTTAAACAAGAGATATAAAAACTTTTTGTTGATAAATATTCCATGATCATTTCTAATTCTATCATTTTTCTATCGACCATCACTCATCAAAAGTCAATATAGTATGTCAATATGTGGTAAACGGGAAATCATTTGTGCTTCAATTTTATTATATTTCTAACAATAAATAATAATATCCAAAATATTCACTCTCATTTAAAAGTCCTCACAGTTATGCATGGGTGAATTACTTGGATTTTTGATTATGTGCTTCCATGCTCATTTAAAAGTCCTCACGGTTATGTATGTATGGAACGCATATCAAAATTGATTGATTAAATAGGCAAGTTGATTCTAATCCCATTTAAAAGTCCTCACGGTTATGCGTGGTTAGAAGATACTTGAATTCATTTTTAAAATAAAAATTTAGAATACTACTAATCTCATTTAAAAGTCCTAACGGTTATGCATGGTTAGTAGATATTCAAATTTCCTGAAATAAATATACCACAAATAGACGCAACTATATGGTTTTATTTGATGAAATCATTCATATCATTCTAAAGTGGAATATGCGTCAATTAAAGTATTTATGATTTTTGTTTGATTTTTTTATTGAAGTTAATATTTACACTCGATTGAGCTTTAATATTGTATTAATGTCTATCACTATATCTCTATTTTTCTATTACTATTATTCTTTTGCTGATAACAAAAGGGGGAGAGAAATGTTAAGATTTTGAAAATAAAGGTCAAATATTTTCTAATTACATCAAAGCTCATTTGAATATTTTATTCTCATGCATATATGTAGGGGGAGTATTGTGTAGAAAGAGAGCATTTAAATAGGGGGAGCAAACTGAATAATCAAATACATTTACAATAGTCAAAATCTTAAATATATGTTTGTTATCATCAAAAGGGGGAGATTGTGGAATATGCATGTATATGCTTTTTGTTTGATGATAATAAACATATATACATTCATTTAAATGTATTTGATATTGTACTATTTTATTTTTCACAGATAAAATAAATATTTGCTGAATAAAATAAATAACACAGAATTGGAATTCAAACGAACATTTTATTCAAACAAATATTTATTACAATTTTGATAGTACAATTTCAAGCTCTCACTATAACTATACAATTTCAGTCACAATACAATTACATCACAATTTCATAGTTACATCAGTTCCTCACTACATATCACTCACACTCGTATTTATCTTCAACTTCATTCCAATGTGAATCCAGCATCTGAGCAATCTGCAAAAATATACATTAACGCAGTAAAATTGAAAATAAAATGTTTTTGTAGTATAAAACAAAATATGGATTATGAAAATAATATTTGCCTCAGTTATTTGGGTTGTTCGTCATCATATTTGAATTCATCATACACGAATAGTTTGTGACATGCACAGTGTATCACTGTACATGCCATAAGGCAGTGCACACCAAAATGTACACTTGATAATGTTACAGGTACAGGTGAGCACAGGTCAAACCCAATAGGAAATCCAGATTCAACACAGGTGCAAGTTCATGAACATGGCCAAGAGCAATGTCAAATGCACAATAGGCCGAGAACCAGACCAGTACATCCAACTCAGAAATGAATTCGACCAAGAATATAAACAAGTCTCAACCACTGCAACAATACAAACTGACTCGAAGAAATGCCACCAAATGTCCAGACCAGGCTATAAAATATAAAAGTGCTGACGACCAAATATACAACCAAAGAAGCAAACTCAAGTTGACAGTAACATATGTTACAGTGATGATACAAGCACTGATACAAGCACTTACACAAGCATCAGACTAAAGTACATAATGAAGCAAACCACTGACTCAAGTATACCAATGACAATAATAGACCAAGCCATAACAATACAGACATACATGACTCAAGTGATGAAACACTGCAACTCAACTAACAAACTGAACCATAATGATGCAAATGTCCAGACAACGTCAGAGCTCAATTCTATCAAGTAAAATACATGACTCAAGCTACATGAAGTGTGTCGACTAGTTCACAATGAATAAAGTGAATGGAAACAACATAGGACAGTGAAGAATCAAAGTCGAAACTCACAGGAACCACAGAATCAAGCAACAACATGTACAGGTCAGTAAACAACATCAAGTTAAGGTCAAAGTCAACCAGTGCCAAGTTCGAACAGTTTCAAAACAATATCAGGTGTATCAATCTCAAATATCAAGCGGCAAGAAAGCCAAAGATGCAAGTTCGAACAAAGTAAATAAATATCGTCAAATATAGTCAAGCCATGGTCATCAAAGAAGACGAAATCAAAATACTGTAATGGCCGAAGTCAAGTCAAAGAAATTCACGGAGCCATAGTCAAACAGCACAAACTCAAAGCCGTGTCAACCAAGCAAGATCAAATATACGAAAATATACGATTAGGAATTAGTCAGAATCAATCCCAATCTCTAATGAATTATCAAGTGGCCAAGAAAAATAAGTTGATAAATTCAAACAAATCATCAGACGAATATACCAACGAAAATCAAGGGTTACAAACCCTATATAAACAATCATCATCGGCAATTCAAAACTATCGAGTTCAAGCAAGAAAATCAGAAGAAACAAAAGGCAAATAATCACATACCGAAGTCGAACTCGATCAAACATCGAAGCAGCCGAAGCAAGCTTCAACGAGACGAACGATCGACAAAAGCATACACGCAATTACTCATTAATCGATCAACAAAAGGCGCGGCTTCGAAAATTTTCACAAGCCCTAATTATCAGAGAGGAACGAATGAGATCGAGCAGCCATTTATAAAAGAAAACGGGAGCGGGCCGGAGTAATAAAAAGGAGAGCATCGAATTATTTTAGGGCCGGCCACTTTATATTATTTTTATTCAGGGCTGGGGTTAATTCCTCAATTAAGAGCAAAAATAGTTTTATTGTTTTCAATTTAATTTTGCTCTTGTTTTTTTTGCTGTTTTTAGTTTTCAGTTTGTACTTTTTAATCAAAACAGGGTAAATCACCACCTAGGGTGTAGGTAGTGTCAGATTGTCTAGTTAGGGTTAGTTCAGTGAGCAGGGTGTGCGAGTTTACGAAACTCTATAGGCGGAGCAGGGTGTGCGAGTCTGTTAGAGTGTTTGTAAGCGGGATATTGTTTAATTCTAATAGAAATCTGGGAATGCAGCAGTAGGCAGGGGTTGCCGAAGCTGGGTAAAATTTTGTGTGTGATTTACTTTTCTGCATATTTATTTATCTACAGTTTGATTTCGCGTTTAATCCGAGAAAATTTGCGATAACCCTATTCACCCCCCCTCTAGGGTTAATCTAGATCCTACAGGATATATAATACTCTTGATTTAATTATGAAATCAAATCTGATAAGTAATAAACAATAGTATGGTTATCATTTATATTGTTTTATATTTTACATCTGACTACAAATATTTTGTATAAGACAATTATGTTTTCAAATGGAAAAGCGTAATTTGTATGTGCAATAATAAATAAATCAATCATTTGAATGAGCTCTGATCTTAGTTTTATTTTTCTTTCGCATTTTTTGCTTTTGTGGTACATTCAGTTCAGTTGTTGAATATTGCTTTCTTTATTGCAGATTTTAATATCTATGTTGTTATGTTTGTGTTAGGTTTACAGCTGTAGTTGGCGCATTGTATGTGATGTAATGTTTTTCCGTTGCTCAAAGAAATCTTCATGCACACACACATGTGTCTTTTAAGGGTGTGTGCATATGTATTAGTTGAATATCGTGCTAGCTATACAGTTGGAAAAAAGTGTTATGTAAATTTCAATATATACAATAATACATACTAGTTTAAATTTGTTCAAAACGAAATATGTTATGTAATATTTTTTGCTTGATCTTTTAAACATAATATATGATCAAGTCATACTAATAAAAAAAATCTATTTGGCATTGTTTATTAAGACTTTTGTAAGTTATTTTTCCGGACTTTTCAAATTAAAGCTAATTAACTAATATTCCATGGCTATTTTGTAGAGAGATTTGGTGTAGTTTCTAGCACTCATAGTTGGCACCACCGCATGTGATCACCGAGAAAGTATAATGAAAGTGTGGAAAAATCAATAAAAACCTATTTTTGTCTTAATTCTGTTATTCTTTCTTCAAGTTTTGCACTTTTCTGTTTTAATTCTCTTTTATCTTATTCTCTTTTTGTTCTTTTATTGCTATACTCTTTTCTCTCGTTTTCTTTTCAAATTATCCTTTGTAATCTCACATAAACAATTAACTTTTAGGTATTTTCTACACTGAAAATCAAACAAAGTATCATTTTGAAATTTGAATATATTTATGCCAATAAAACCAAGAAATCAATATACAATTACCACAGAAAACAACATTATATAACAAAGCAAACATATCGAAAAGAAAAAACTAACATCAGTAATGGTTGCTATATTGTGTAAGTGTGTATAATCTAAACTAATCAACTACCTTATACAAGTTAAGAAATGTCATATAAACATTCGCGTTATGTTATTGAAATTTTTTTATTTATTTACTAATGGAAGTTTTCCAAAGACATGATTATGAGCTGCACCCTCCTTTCTAACAGTTAGTCCCATATGTTATCTCCAAGAGAAAAAAATTAACTCAGACATTAGATTAACAACTAGGTGTCTAGGAAGGTTATTCTATGTTTATTATCTGTCAACAATTACTACTGTCGTAAAAAGGTAAATCAACCACACTTATTACCCTTAACACAGCTGAACAATAAACCGCTAAGAGTGAGTCATTGTGTAGAGCATACATAGACATGATTTTACTGCATTGGTAAAGTTGGTGAACATATTACATGCATGTCCAATAAAAATAACTATCTGTTCACTTTCATATTTTTCATATTGACATTGAATGTCTTGAAGATCCACTCCCAAAAATGTTTCAAAACCTCATCAGTGGTCCACAACCTTACGCGCTGTTTGAATTTTCAGTAACTTCCCCATCTTGGTCACTACATGCAATCTATTGCCATGTTTATCCCAGCTTGGTATCTGAGCATTAATATGGGCAACTTCCTTACATTGTTCTTCACATTTATTCAAAGTGCAACTTTCTTACATTATCAGTAGAGGTTTCGGGTTACCAATGTTTACATTATCAGTAGATGTTACAGGCCTGGCATTATTCCTATCAACGATTTAATGAGATGAATTGGTAGGCTTTTAAACACAGATTTTTAATGAATGCCTCTCACGTAGTGGTACAAATCTGTGCTTATCTGAAAAATAAACTCAAAGTTTATTCACTTCAAAAACAAACCTGAAGTTAACTCCTTATTTACTGCACAGTATGACACCAATGTTATGGTTACAAATATAATAATTATTCTTATATGGCATCGCTATTAAGAATGTCTAATATTTCAAACTCCTTAGTTAACTATATAATTTTTTTTACTAAGATACTTTAAATTTTTTACTACATTAGGGACTTCAAGTGATGAAGGCCATAATTTTTGCATCAAAGGAAGATTCTATCAACCTTATAAATTCAGTTAATGTAAGCCAAATTGAAAACAATTATTGGTGAATAAAATAGGTTGAGTTTTTTCTAAGCTAGAAGTCATTTTATGTAATGGCAGAAGAAAGTTTTTGCAAGTTCAATGAGTAGCAAGCAAATCTTATAGCTTATGGTATTAGTGGGGTTTATGTCACTTTATCTATGTCATCGCTAATTATTTTTGTTTTGTATACATTTTATGTCCGATATTATTATACACAATATACATGGTATCATGCACAACTGGACACCATTTTGTGTTGCCTGTTCAATTTGAAATGTAATGGAATTTTTCATTATTAGCTTTATTTCATTTTGTTTCCAACTAAGATTTGTATTATTTTTTAAGCTGCTTGATGAATTAAATTAAATGAACTTAAGCAAAAGCTGTTTCAATTTGATTTACAGCTAGATCTTGGATTTATCCGTATTTGATTTGCTTGAGCTTTAAATATGAGTTGATCCAATTTAAAAAATATTGGAATTAGGTAGATTAGATCTCTGTGTTATTTACTGTAACTTTTGCTAAATTTATATATATTTAAGGGTCATTTGTATGAAAAACATTAGTCAAATGTATGTATGTGTGTATGTTTATAGATGTTTATTTTTGCAGTAAATGTTCATACAATTATTATCTTTATAGTTCAAGTATATTTTATTTGGGTTCATACTGTTATTATAGTATTTCTTTATTTAGATTACTCATTAGATGATGCTTTTAATTAAGGGATCGATGTGTCATACAGTCTGAAAAAGATTTAGTTTCATATTTACAGGAACTATAAGGTTTGTATTTTGTGAAGATATGTACTAGCATATATAATACTGAACTTTGTAATCGTTTTATATCATTTTTTATCAATGTAGAAAATAAAAAGAAACAGTGCAGGAAATGAGTATAATGAATCAGGCATTTGCAGGAGGAAGAAAAGGGAGAATAGCTACAACAAAAGCTAGAGTGTTGTCAGGTGGATAGTACAATGAATTTTTATAAATGACTGAATTTTTTTGAGGTAGTAAAATGAAATTATATATTGTATTTATGCATTCATTACGGAGTTGGTTGGCGGCTGAAGTTATATACTCTATTGTAGATAATATTTAGGTTTAGAGGACCTGTAATCTTGCAAACTTCAATATTTTCAGATGTAAAATCACATATAACTTAAAAGTCAGATGTATTGCAAATTTGGTTAAATCTGTTGTTCTGTGTTCCAAATTAGCGTTCTTTGCAAGTTATTGAATTATCCGTGAAGTAATTGTATGAAAATAGGTGACGGACTCATGCAATATAGGTATAAATGATTTTGTTGCATCCTTAATTTGTGATAAAAAGTTTCATTTTATTTTCAACAAAATTTATATATGGTAAGCAAGTTATGGAAGTTGGAAATCATTATTTAATGATATGCTAGGTGTGATATTTTGATTAACGTTGTAAGTAGGATTTTTGTGTATACGTATAGATAGGTAGGCATATACTTGACTAGCTGTAAACTGCAGTTGCATTTCTATGGTATATGATATGAGATGAAACCAATAGTTTAAGAAGATGATGCGTATAGTTATTTCTATAGCCACTAGCAACTAAACCCCATCTGAAAACTAACTTGAATTTACCCAAAAATTTAAGGTAGTTACTACAAATTATTACAATATAAGTTGTAATATTTGTAGTTTTTTCCTACCATATTTGCTAAAAGAATTGCATTTTTTTCAATATAAATATCTTTTTCTACAAATATTTGCTAAAAAACAATTATTTTTTCTCAAATAGTTACATCTTTTTTTTAATATTTGCATTAAAATATCCATATATTTGCAAAACACTAGGTTGATTTTTGGATTGTTTTTATTTTTTTACACTTAGTTGAAATATGTGAATATAAAATCAATCAAGAAAATTAGTGGTATTACATGTGGATATTCGATATTTTCACGATTAAAGTGAGTTTTAAAAGATAGAAGTGCAATTTATGTTCTAAAACAACAATGAAAACAATACCTCAAAAAGAAAAGTATCATCCTATGTTGCACATTCTTAATATAACATTATCTATACACCCGTGCAATGCACGTGCTTTCCACTTTACGGTGTTAAGGTCCTTAAGAAAATTTGTAATAACTACAATGTTAAGGTCTTTCACTATTTTTATTATCTTTATTTTGTAATAGCTACACTATAAAAATATGATACAATGATCTAAATGCAGTCCATTTGGACGTGCATATATACTCGTTTATATAAGTTATCTATCCAATACCCAAGGGACAAGGTCTCCTAAGCCAATCTAGGCCAATGGCTCGTGTCTCTTTGTGACCAGTAATGTTCTAACCTTGCTATGATACCAAATGTGAACACCCCCACCTCTATACCCATACTATCCAAGAGTAGTACAAAGCAATACTGTCGGATAATACGGAGAATGAGGCGATATAGGGTACATACATGAATATTCCCTTGGACTAACACCGATACATCTCTTATATCATATAATACTTACCATAAATGTACGCAGTCTCATCACAAAACTGTAAACACATATGCTACCATGACTGAACAATACATAATCACAAAATAATATCAGAGTACACAGAGTCACATCGTAGCTGATAAAATATAATACATGCATAATACATAATCTAGGGCTACAAAATGATAGTCTCTAGCTCGACATACAATACATCACCAAATATAACCACATAATAGATGCATCAACAAGGCTATAAAATATATAGGGTATGTATCATCCTATATTTAGTACTAGCCTCCCCAAAAGACCATCAAGCTCTGACATCACTAGGTACCTACACCTGAAATCTCTTGGACTGACCCAAGTATTATAAATAACACACGGGTCAGACTATACCTATAGTGATATATTAGAAATGTAATATGTGAAAGTATCATAAATATAGTCGATGGATATGTAAAACTCAAAAGTCCAAGGTACCATATAATCAAGTATAACATACATCAAATAATCCTTATCACAAATACATATCCATATATATATAACTCATTCTAGTGGTGCGGGAATCGACGATGGACACTAGGTCTCTAGTGGAATCATCTCATAATGATTGGGTAACACCACCTAAATTCATACGTAAATAAGGGTATATATAATATGTACTCATCTACCACTTAGTGTTAAACCAGAAGGGAGATTAACAGCTATCCCCCCACTCCAGGAGTCCAGGGCTACACCGCCTGGATCCCCTCCGACAACCTTCAGTTACCAACATGGTATCATGACTATATCCACTGCATGTCATAAACATGCTGCAAGACTGCGCTATGCACTGATCATGACCCGGATCATGCACCTATGATAACATACTACTGGCATCGGTGGCTAAAGGGGCTAGGGTTACACCACCCTATAGGCTACACCGCCCTTCATTTGAATACCACGATGCGCATCTAATACAATAAAGGTGTCACCGGTCGGGGGTGCAACCCCATGATTAGGCCGCCAGGGTGGACACTAGCTATCTGATTCCTGCTTAACTCCTAATCATATCCCGAAGCACTTCATGATCAACAAAATACATATGGGTACTCCCCCATAGCTCAATCATCCATAATGCTCTACACTGAACATATAAACCTGCTCTACACCGAATATATAAACTTGCTCTACACCGAACATATAAACTTGCTCTACCCTGAACGTCACCTCACTTAAGTATAATCCATATTCTCGTCTATTAAATGTCATTAACTTACATTGAACAACCGAATAAGTATCATATCACCATCTCATACAACCATGTCGTACTATTCTGTTTATTCAATGCCCAAAAATTACACTCAATCCACTCAATATCTCTTTGCAACAAGCCCAATGAATAACTAGAAAAGTGATACCGAAAGTCCTATACCAAACGGTATTATTAATCCGTTTATTCAAATTTCTCATCACATAGAAATAATAATGCATAAATAACACATAATAGTCATCAATGTAATTTAATAAATGTGTGTGTATATATAATATTTGAAAACATAATAATATTATTATTTGAAGGAAACATTATTTAATTATTTATTATAGAGAATGTTCGATTAGTTATATTTAAATGCCATAAAATTCCTTCATAAGTCTATAATATAAATTATTTAACCTCCCATAATTTTTATATGTACTTTGATAATTTATAAATAAGAATTTTCTAATCTTTTTAATCTTCCATTTGAATAATATTATTAAATTCCTATCATTTAATTATTAAAAAATTTAAATAATATTCATATCCATATATAAATTTATATATTATAATATATCGATACGTTTATATTATATACATTTTAATTTAATTATATTTATATTTATATTTTTATTATTTTATTTTATTATTTTTAGAATCAGGCAACTGGTCGGTCGATCGGTCTCGACCACTAGTCGACCGGTAGCAGTCGGTCGGTCAGGCAGTAGGTACACAAATATCATTACCATTTTTCATGTGTCTCCATGCATCTCCTTCCTCATTCTCTTCTACACCTTCATCATTCACCATCGTATAACTATACACCATAATTCTATGAACCAATCAAACACATACATCACCCTAATCTCCAAATTTTCAATGCTAATTAAGTATACAAAGAAGATGAGGATAAGTTATAGTATGATGATATTGGTGATTTTGGAAAACTATTTTATAATTCATATTAGTTTGCACTATTACAACATATTAATACTAAGTAGACATAGTTATGAGCAGAGGTACTCACCTAGACTAAAGAATTCCACTTATAGAGCTAGTTTCTCCTTCCTACTCCTCCTTTGCCAGTTATAAGTGGTTCCTCTTTCAAAAAGATGAGCAAACCTTAAAATCCAAACTTGATATGCGGTGTATAGTATGCCAAGAAGCTATGATTTAGTTATAGAAATTTATAGATCTTATTTTGATTTTAAATTGAAGTTAGGAGAAGTAGGTCCTAGGAAAGAAGTTGATTTCCTAAAGCGATTAAATGTAAATGTTGATGTTGTATTTATATATGGAGAAGGAGAGTCCGGAGATTGAAACCTCTGAAAGTTGAAATGTCAAGAAACAAAAAATTAGGGTTTTAGGCTAAATAGTAATGGGCTTTGTTTATTTATTTATTTCCTTCTTCTTTCTTTCTTTTCTTTTCTTTACTTTCTTTTGCTTCATGAAACCAAATATAAATTCAAGCCCAATTATAAAATTAACTCTATCATGCTAAATTATTTCCTAATAATTCATTCCATTATTTATTTTATAAAATTATTTTCTATGATTTTATTTATTTATTTAGTCATTTTATTTAAATCATTTACTGATTAATTTTAAACTATATTAATAAATTTATTCTCTTAACAAAATAAACTTTATATTTACAAAATTTAATTTATCATTATTTTCAAAATAATCAATTCATATTTTCATATTCCAAAATAATTAAATAAATTACTAAATCATTATTCTTTTTAATAAAATATTTCTTATTTAATTTCTAAATCATCACTACAATTCCATAATGATCAAAGCAAATAATAATTAATTCATTAATTATTATTTAATTATTAATTAATTGCTTCTCGACAACAGGTTGTTACAAGACTCGATGGAAGAAACAAATCAACAAATCGCCCACATGTGCATGCAATGCCATAATAAGAAACTGCTCCCAACATAGAAGGACGGCATAGTTATAAGCACGCCAGAACTTCACTATCAAAAGTGGACCATTAGAATTGCACCTTCATAACTATATAGGATGACATGTTACACAGTATCTGAACCGCGCTAACACTCCTAAAGTCGTACTGCACTGTTCCATCCAAAACAACAATAAAGCACAATGTTGGGAGTAATTAAAGCCAAAATGTACAACCCAATAAATAAGACTGGACTAGGATTTTGAAGCCCAGCCACATCACCAAAACCCAAGCTAAGCAGTTCTAACAATAATCCGAACTGCAGCTCCACTCCAATAAGAACTAAGCTTAATAAGGAAAGACCATTATTGATCAACCCATGTAGTCTCAAATAGAAAAAACCCATATCAAGTTATGGCTTATTTAAATTTGGATTTCCCTTTACAATTTCAAGCTTCCTGCACAAGTTCACAGTTAATCAACTCAAATTTCAGTTTTCCACCGTAAACCACATTAGCGATCCGTGTATAATAAACCAGCAAGACGAATGATCAACATGTGAAATAATCCAAAGGTTGGAATCAAAAGAGCGGAAGTTAGACATCAGAGATCCGTCTAAATCTCTATGTGCTATAAAGGAATAGGGAACTGTAGCAGAAAAGGAAAATTTTACTTTACTCTTTTTAGAGCACTGAAATCAAAATTGTACTCTCTGTCATTTTAAGCTCTACTAAGATTGAAAGAAGAAGATAACAACATTTTCACATGAACGTAGAATTTATTAACATACGAACCACATAAACTCTTTGTGTCATTTATTGCTTTTAGTATTTTACTTTACTGTTTTTTGTCTTTCATGCTAAAATTGAGATGTATTTCTTAACGAATTGGATAAGAGATTTTTCATAGAATTTTAAACATTTTCCCTCATAGTTGTGTAAGCAATATAGCACGTAATTACTTTCTCTAATGGCAATTTTAATATTACCGATCGCAAAAGCATTCAGCATCGTGATTACGTAAAAAAACATACTTACGTATTTCTGAGACAAAAAATCTCACTAACACTTTATATTTTATTATCGTATATAACAAGATAAATAAATTTATCATTTTATTTTAATGACGGTTGGAATCAATTTTATTTATACACTTTAAATAGATAGTTCAAAATATAAAGATAAACTCGCTTATGTTCTTATATAAAATAAATAAATAAGCGTCTATCTTTATCCAACTCACTTTAGAGTATATATAATGGTGGATTATTTTAATTTTAGAATTTAGGATGCGACGTCTCTCAATATGTGTGTACAAAAGGTTCAGATAGGTCGATGATGTTGAGGTAAAGTTTGCGCCTTACTACGTGTTATAACTAGATGTAAGTATACTCACATGTAAAATGTTTCCTAGCATTCATTATAATCCATGGTGAATTGGAAATCTACCACTTAATGTATGTGGTCGTACCAAATAATTTCGAATGTATTCTCATTATTAGTAGTAAAGATAACTTGCTCGGTTGATATTATCTTTGGTTTAAATTTTGTGGTGATATTTTGCACCAACTTTTTGCTATAGTAACAAGCTAAGTGAATTTATATTTTTATACGTAAAGCTAGATAATGTAATTTTTATTATATGCAACAAGCCTGTTAGTTAGCATTTTTGAGTAGGACTTGTTAGTCCCAATCAAGGGTTTATCTATGATGTATTTCACTGATGCACCTGATGATGTAAATCAACTATTCATATACTATAATTGATATTTATCATATTTAACTAAATATTTAACTATGATACAAACTTAACTCTTATATTTAATACCGAGCAAACTTGGTCAAGCTTACCTTCTACTATGAATTGATTTGCTCTAAATTTTGGTTATTGAGGAAAAAGCCTCCAAGAAATATTTTTACCAAATCAGTGTTCAGTATGATGCCTCGGCTAAATTTTAAATTTGCAAGAGTCAATTTTTATTTCAGAATGGACGAAATATCCACTTTATGAATTAATTTAACTATTGTTTTGGTTATGTTTTTATAGGAACTGATTCATCAAAGAGTTTTAATGCAAGGAGTGCTTGACATGATGGTCGGGAAAGGTTGGAAGCTAGATGGTGCATAGGAAACTGGACATGTAAATTAGGAATGCTGCAAAAGATTAACATGTTTTTCTTATCTTTACTACTAATAATGAAAATTCGAATTATAGAATTCAACCGTGTCTTTACGATATTCCAAAAATACCCTTTCACGGTCATCTCCTTCCTCCATCTCATTCATCCTATCACGTCTTCCCCAAAAATTAGAAACCCTAGCCCAAATAAGTATTCCTGTTTTTTTATCATCGTTCATGTTTCCTATCACTGCCTCACCTTCAACGACACCGCCTTCATCATTGCCCTTGCAGAATCACTACCTACACCGATGCCGAATTCTCAGCCTCCGCCATTGTTGAGTCTCCTATCTGTGTACCTACGTCATAATCCTTTGCTTCGATCTTCAATTCTAAGGTTTAGATGAAGATACCAGGGGATCGATGGTTCTATTGGCAATTTGGATGAAGATGCCAAGCATTTAGTTTTTATGTTGGTTCTTTTCTTCGGTAAAGATGACGAAGGAAACGATTTGGTTGTCAATAGCTCTATAAATAGAGGGGACTTCCCATCTCTAGCGTGCAACTTGCCGTGTGAAATAGCATTAGTTAGGCTGTGCAGACTAGTCATCCAAACCAATGCAAATGCCTCTCAAAAAAAATTGTCAAACAAACAGAAAAGAAAAACCTATTGCATACAAACTAACGCAAGATCTAATGCATCGGTAATTTTGAAATCTAAGAAAGAGGTATTATTTTTAGGAAAAATTATCATCGAACACGACAAAAATAATCATAACTTACAAAGCAGGACATGTTGGAGGCCTCATTTTTAGTGCTGTAACAAATTTCATTTAATAAGTGTGTTTTATTTGGTTTTGCCTTTTATGTTTCCAGTCAATGGATTCCAAGTAATTAATTGCAAAAATTGAATCATACTATTAATGCATAAACATGGAGTAATTCTTCATTTATGTACTTAAGGATTTGAATGAAATTTTATATCGTAACTGGGGCAAATTTGTATGGAAATAACAGTACAAAAGCAATATGTAAGAGGACAGCTAAAATGAAAAAACACTGCAGCAATTGCTTTCCAATGACAGAACTTGTCATTGCAGCATCAGGAAAGAAAAAACAGCAAGGCATGCGAGATAAAGGTACATATCTACATATAAATGTAAAGCAACAATAAATTATTAAGCATGTTACTATAACTGAAACGAAACAAAATTCTAAGAGAACTACAAAATATTAAAGAAATACAGTTAGAAAAAACGAGGTTTCATGATATGAAATGGCTATGAAAATATTTTTCTTATCATGAACAGGACATGTTGGAGGTCCCATTTTTAGTGCTGGAACAAATTTCATTTAATAAGTGTGTTTTATTTGGTTTTTCCTTTTATGTTTCGAGTCGATGGATTCCAAGTAATTAATTACACAAATTGAATCATGTTGTTAATGCATAAACATGGAGTAATTCTTCATTTATGTACTTAAGGATTTGAATGAAATTTTAAACCGTAACTGGGGCAAATTTGAATGGAAATAACAGTACAAAAGTAATATGTAAGAGGACAGCCAAAATAAAGAAACATTGGGGCAATTGCTTTCCAATGACAGAATTTGTCATTGCATCATTAGGAAAGAAAAAAAGCAAGGCATAAGAGATAAAGGTGCATATCTACATACAAATGTAAAGCAGCAATAAATTGTTAAGCATGTTACTATAACTAAAACGAAACAAAATGCTAAGGGAACTACAAAAAATTGAAGAAATACAGTTAGAAAAAACGAGGTTTCATGATATGAAATGGCTATGAACATGTTTTTCTTATCCTGAACATAGTTATAAAAAGTTGCTTGTTAATCAAACTTTAGTTTATATGCTATGAAAAACATGCACAGTTAACGATTTTCTATTTCTTTCTGTGTATCTTCAGTATTTAGGTTCTCCTGGATTCCTCAAGATTCAAACTCATACCTCAAGTTTATTTATTCTTTTAAAAATAAATATAATTAATTGTTGGAATTTTTTTTTGAAAAGGCATGAATTTTGAAGAGTAAACAGAAGCATGGTTAATATATTCTTTAACATAGTAAAATTAACGTAGTAAATATATTCGTAAGCATAGTTAATATATAGGCACATATGCAATTGGAGAATTTATGGAAAACATCAACACATATGCAATTTCTAAAATTTTAAAATAAAATAAAATAAAAGACAACATGGATAACTTCATGATGAAGATTGAGTATGCCTTCAAGTATGTAGATCTCTATGACAAATCAATAATTCAATACCTGAATACATGAAATATTAATTGGTTATCAACATATTAATTACATTTGCCTAATTTAGACACAAATAATAATCACATTTACCTTAATTGCAACATCATTTCTTACACAACAATCATTGATCTTATGAGCAGACAATGAAAAAACAAACAAGAATGACATGTCCATGTACTCGAAAACAATTCTCAAAATCAAACAAAATACTTAAACTACTCAAGTATGCCTTCGCAGTCCTCCCTAACATAACTAAAATCTTCAAAATTCATATTGGTTACATTGCAATCTTCCACGACATTGGTAGCTTCTTCTTTATAATCATTTGTCTCTAAATCATGAAAACCTCCTTGTGGTGCTTTCATTACAACATACCAACTCGACAAATCATTTTCTTTTGAATAAAATATTTGTTTCGCTTGAAATGCAAGGATGTATGGATCTTTAGAAAATGATGCTTAATTTTGATGTAAATTGACAAGAGTGAAACCATCTTCATCAACTTCTACTCCATTTCCTATATGTGCCCAACGACACTTAAAAACGGGAATATATGACACATGGTAATCTAATAAAATTATATCAGTCAATATTCCATAATAGGTGACCACATCAACTACTTGAGAAATATCTTTTACACTTGCTGTATATATAATAGTCGCATCATAAGTCACTCCGCTATTTTGAGCTTCTCTCCCTACATCTTTTATATGAAATCGTTGATCATTGATGATATATCCTTTGTAAGATAAGGCATCATTCTTCAGACCTTATGCAATCCACCTCAATATTTCATTATGATCATTAGAGTTAATAGGTATCTACAAAAAATTGACAACAGATATTTTAGAGTAATATCTTAGGCAAATGAGAGTATATTTAAAAAATCATTTAACCTTTTTTTAATCCAACCAGCAAAAAAATTTGTATGCGTTTCTCAAAGTAAGGTTGAATTTCTTTCCATGCGCTTGCTTGAATTTTGTAATTCCTCCAAATGCAAACTAGTATAAAACAAGGCATGCTAAGTTATATTTATTAGTACAAACACATCCAAATAATTGAAAAATAATGTAACGTATACTTACTCTAAAAATGGTTCCATCATGGTCATATTCATTAACACGGCTAAATGAGCACTTTCTTTCTAAAGTGAGGATAGTGTAACTATCATAGACATTGAAATTAGACGTCCTTCAAGTATTACACTACTTTCATAATCTTCATTTCGAGCTGCTGTCTCCTCAACATGTCATGATTTTATTTAAATTCACCGAAAAACCTCATGCATTCGTCTGCGAGATAAGATTCTGCAATACATCCTTTGGGTCGTGAATAGTTTCTTACATAATCTTTAAGCATCTTCATATATCTTTCAAATGGGTACATCCAACGAAATTGAACCAGACCACATATTAGTGCTTCTTTACCGAGATGAATTGACAAGTGTACCATTATGTCAAAAAATGATGGCGGAAAATATTTTTCAAGCTCACACAAAATTTCAATAATCTCAATGTTGATTTGCTGCAACTTCTCTCTGTCAAGGATACGTGACATAATTTGTTGAAAAATGAACATAAGCGAATTATTGCTTTTCTTGCCTTCTTTAACAATAGCCCTCTTGTTGCTACAGGAACCAAGTGTTGCATTAAAACATGGTAATCATGTGATTTCAAGCCACTAATTTTAAAATCCTCCAATGATATACGATTTTTCGAATTTGAATAGTAGTTATCGGGTCCTTTGAAATCGTACCATCTTTTGCAAAATATTTTTTTCTCGAAATTTGATAACGTATAAGGAGTCGACGGAAGATATGTTTTCTTCCCACGAGGTTGTGCATGGAGCTCATGCCGAATTCCCCAATCCTCTAAATCCTTTCTGGAGTTGGTTCCATCTTTTGATTTGTTACCATGCAACATTGTGCCTAATATGCTTTGATCAATGTTTTTTCCACATGCATTACATCTAAATTATGACGTAACGGTAGTTCCTATAAAAATCAATAATGTAACACATAATTTTATATATATTTAATTGTTAAAACATTTTAAAAAAAACCACTAACCTCCCAGTATGGCAAATCAAAGAAAATTGATCTTTTTTCCACCTTGATAGCTCCAATTTTGTAGGATTGTTATCTTTATCGCCTTTATCTTCCATATCATGGGTAATCTTCCTCTTCCTCTTTTTTAGCTTAATTGACTTTATCTGAATGGTCTTTTTCTTATTGTTTCCCCTCTCCCTTTTTTTATTTCTCTTTCCCAAAATCATTTGGAAAATCTTTTAACAATACAGAAATATTTCTTCTGGTTAAAATTCTAGGAGCATTACCTATCTCCCCGGTGTTATCAAACTAAGTATTTTGTTTCCTCCGCGAATCTGACATAGGTAGATATCTTCTATGACCCATGTAGACATTCTTTTGATTATAATTCAACCAATAGTGATGAGTATTAACACTAAATAATGGACAAGCTTTTTCTCCCTTCACACAACATCTAGCAAGATTTTCATAAGTTGGAAAATCATTTACTATCCATAGCAAAATTGCTTTCATTTTAAATAATGTTTTACTAAATGCATCATAAGCATCAACTCCATTACTCCACAAATAATGAAAGTCTTCGATCAAAGGTGCCAAATATACATCAGTATCGTTCTCCAGCTGCTTTGGACCGGGAATAAGTAATGTTAACAAAATATTTCCTTCTTTATACACAACATAGGCGAGAGATGTACGTCACAAGCATTACCAGCCAACAACTATATTTGGAACTCAACATAGAAAATGGATTGAATCCATCTGTAACAAGACCAAATCTAAGATTGTGTGGATCGGTTGAAAAATATTTCCATCGTTGATCCACCATATTCCATACCATAGAATCCACCGGATGATGCATTTTTCCATCATTGCTTCTATTATTGAAATGCCTTCTTAAATCTTCGGCCATCTTCTGAGATCTAAACATTCCTCTAAATCTTTGAATTATTGGAAAATATCTCAACATTTTAATTGGAACATCTTTTATAATCTCCTTGGTATCTTGATTTATCTTCCATCTTGAAGAACCACATTTTGGACAAGTTTCTAAATCTTTGTATTCTTTTCTAAAAAGAATACAATCATTCTCACAAGCATGTATCTTTTCAAAATCCAAGTCAAATGCTTTAAGAAAATTCTTTACTTCATATAAAGTTTTGGGAATTACATTATTCTTTGGCAAAAACAATTGTTGCACATTTAACAGCTTGTCAAACCCACTATCAGACAGGTCAGTCTCACATTTAAGATTATATAAGATGGTGTTGGCGGATAATTTTGTATGGTCTATGCATTCGAGATACAATGGAGTTTTTGCATCTTCCAAATTCTTAAGTGGTTCATCCTCTCTTCTTTGAGAATCATCATTATCCTTATCATCAGCAAAAAAATCATGATTCATAAAATTTTCATCTTCATAGTGAATCATCTTGAATAAGTCATATGTGCCAAAAGACTTTGTTTTTTATCTATGTTTATTTGCTCGCCATGGCAATACCATCTACTGCTCTTATATTTAGAATCCATTCCTCTCAACGATGATGTGGTCATCATGCCGACTAAGATTTCGACAATCTGTACATGGACACAAATTTTTTTCCCACATTTCTTATATTTCTTTTTGCCACATGCACGAAATTCAAAGCTCCTTGCCGGTACTCTATACTAGTCCTATGACAAAAATTAAAAACATCAAAAAATAACTTTTAATATTAACACATGTGTTAATTCTCAAAATACATTTTAAGTTAAGCATATATAGTCACCTATTTAAATACACCCAATCTTTTTCCATCGGCAATATAGGCAATCAAGTAAGTTTCCAAACTTTGATGTAGAATTTGCTTTTCTATTATAATCAAACAACAAAATGCATAAAATCAATCTATGATTCCATCTATAATTCCAGACACAAATTTGACTTTCTTTTTATATAATCCACTACTATTTTTGCATCTATTATTTGGTAGTGTGAAGAAGGCTTTACATCTCCTTTTTTGTATTAAGGAACAAAATCTGGAAAGTGATCGTGTCTTTGTGTTTTTAGTGGATAAGGACAACTAATTGCAAGAAGAATAATATATGAAGGACCAAACATAGTATTGAGCAGAGCTAGCTAGTTATAGTTACAATATTAAACAAATGTTCACAGAGAAATCAATATATTAATCAAGAAACAAAAGGCCTTTGCCTGCTATAAATTATATCTCTAGTTTTCCTACTATAATTTAAACAAAGTTTGGTGTTCATCTCTAGTTTGCTGCAACTTCTTAAGATGGTTCGATCAGATCTAAGTCAAGGTGCATTTCACAAGCTTAAGATTTTGATAACATCTTATTTTGAATGTTATTATAATCATATATGATGATCATTTCATTTAAGAAAAATATTAATCAATTAATATAAAATGGCGTCTCTTAATATTCTTGAAAATCGATCATCTTTTCCTCCTTTCTCAAATCCATTGCTTATTATAATGGTTTTCTTTTTGTGTTGAAAATCATGAAACTTAAAGGAATTCTACTTGATCATCTTAGGACAAAAAAATTGGAGGGAATCAGATTATTGGAGGAATTGTTTACACGTTTTGATTTATCAATTCAGTCAACATTGATAAAAAGTTTGGGAATCCGATTAAATGTAAGAATTCTAATATTGAATGTATCAAGAAGCGGTCAGATTATTGGGAAAGAAAAGTTTGCTTAAGTGAAGCAAATGATATTTTCTTGACAGATATAAGGATGGAAAATTCCTTGAATTCGTTTCCAGATCCAATGTTATATGACCCTATAGTGATGAAAATGGATTCTATGAATAATAAACAAAGCAATATTGATAATGCGGTTATTGTTGGAGATAGTAAATTGCAAAATATTGATGTGGTAATTGGCAATGAAGATGACTTGTATACCACATTTATCAAACACTTTGCTAATAGACCCAATGATATAATATGCGGGGTTACTGTATCGAACAGTGTTGATAAACTAAGCTATGTAGAAGATATTGATGAGGAAAGGCTAAATAACATAGTCGGTTCAGATGAAGATAGTCAGGTCATAAAATATTATAATTCTGATAATGAATGTGTCAGCAGAGCAAGCACTATACATGCACAACAAGAATAGTGAACAAATAAATATGAATAAGGAAGAAAAAGCCTTGAGAAAGGATAGAGTAAGGCTAGAGGGACCAGTCATGGATACTTCGTGCGAATTGACAGGTGAAGATAAAAATATAATTGTCTATATTAATTATAGCATGTGGTTGGAAAATTTAAAATGCTGTCTGGATATTCAAAAACCTAGTGATTTAAATGTTCAACTATAAAAATTGAGGCTGTTCAAATATGGTGAAGTGTTGCTATGAAGGGGCTGACAAAGGTTGGTGTAACAGATAGAAAAAATGTTTGAGGAAGCTCATCCACATAGTATTCAAAGCCATTGAGAATTTAAGCACAAACATAGAAAAAATCACAACAACGTCAAACATAGAAATCAATATATCAGTAATGGTTGTTTTGCAAATTTGAAAAGATTTCATCCATTTTCACTTCATGCATCACAATATGAAGTTGAAAGTGATTCATCCATTTTCACTTCATCCATTTTATATGTTTTATTCCATTTTATATGTTTGAATATTGAGAAGCCTTATACAACATTGCACAAGCTATCAAAGAAAACTTGAACATGAATGATGCAACCAACTATTATCCAATGCAGCGACAGTTTTCTCTTCAAATTTATGGATGAGTTATATTCTTTGTTTCTTAAATTTGGACAAGATTATATTCTTTTAAAAAATCTTCCTAGAAAAATAATATGACTAACAGAATAAGTTGAAGAAATAAGTACATGTATTTCTCAACTCAATTGATAATAAAAGATATAATTCTCTTATTCATTATACATTAATAAGTTCATATGTAATAAATAAATATTTTTATGTGTATACTGCAAACTATTTGTATAGAAGTGGTAAGTTAACAAAAGTTTCCAGTTAATGTTAGTTAAGAGAAATAGAAAACTTACCGTCCTTATCTTATTCTCCATGCCAAATTAATATATATTGTTGCATAGCATGGAATAATAATTCACAGGAGAAAGAAGGAAAAAACATATAAATAATCGTGTCCAAATCTTAGTATAAGTAAATAAGTTATCGAAATGGGCTTTGTGAGCCCGATTTTTCCTATGTTTCTAACTGGAATCGGTTTTGGCTAGCAAACCTTGCAACAGATGTTGAATGCTCCAGGTTCCACATTTAATGACCAAAAGAAGGAACATTTTATACAACGGTTAATTTTGGAATATTAAAAATTTTAAATTACTCTAGAATTTCATAACATTTGAGTGTTCACATACAGTAACCAGTAAAGATTACTCTACAACTTCCATAACATTTGAATGTTGACATACAATAACCGGTAAAGATTCAGAATCACAATTGTGCATATTCATTTCTCCAAAAAGAGATTTTGTATCAGTTCATATATTTCAAACGTAATCAAGGATCCCAAATGCAAGAGCTCAAAATTCTTACGATTTAAAAATGACAGCAGAAGGAGCCTCAGATTGATACCCATTGATAATTGTGGAACATCAGTCAACGAACACGATAAAGACAAAACTCATATTGAACCGAAGAGGGAGATTCTACAGTACTATAAACTTGATATCGTTTTTCTAAACTATTGATAAACAGAAAATGGATTATACAAATGTTGATAGATTTGAAAATTTGATAAAAATTTGATCATACTTTCTAAAAAAATTGATGCTACTTTCTACACAGTTATTTTATCTAGGGAGTGTGATAGGCAGAGATATGCTGCGAATAGAGCATCAACACATCCACAAGTGCACGATTACCCTTACTTTTAATTATACTAAATAAAATCATTGAAAAAATGTGTAAGGAAAGTGTAAGGTGGGGGAAAAAGAATATGTAAATAAGAGTGAATCCACATAGAAATCTAATATTTACTATCACATAATTTGTATTTTCTAAAATTCAGATGGTCGAGTACTGTGAGAATAATAGTTGATACCATTTAATTACAGAAAATACATATTATTGTTACCAAGTACTGCCCATAGTTATTGAAATAGGAGGTAATTAATTAATGGTAGTAATCAAGCAGTTGAAAATAGCAATACAAAAATAATACGAATGAAGGGAAGAGGAAGTAACCCAAGCTTTGAATAATAGGCATCAACAATGTAGTGGTCGATGTAAAATTATGACAGACGTGTAAAATAAGCAGAAAATGCAAATGTTTAGACTATAATAAAGGAAAGATTGCAATGATAGAGTTACTCGGGCGCATCAATTTGTTAACTTGGTGTAAATATGTGTTTATTCCTACCACAGTTGCCAAAGTTAACTTCATTTTCGAATGCAACTTTTGCCAGTTGGATGCTATGTTAACATTAGAAACCATCGTATTGATAAAAAAGAAATCCTTAACTGCAAATTAGTTATGACATACTATTTGTTCCAAAGTTATAATCTATCAGAGTTATAATCGATTCAGTTTGCTATGGTGGACAAACATATCGATCTAAGCGTGATGTATAAATGCCCTAATATTATTTTTAACAGCATCGCTCCATTAACAAAGTTAAACCTTTTGCTCATTTGGACAATTGACGATATATCAAGTCAATAAAAGTTTTTCAATTATTTCACAAATCCAACAAAAAATCAAAAATCTTACAATCAAACTATTATGACCAAACCATTATTGTAAATTAAACTATTATCAATACAGAAACAAAATAAAAAATATATCACGTTTTCAATTCAAGATACCAATATCGATACGGAATATCGTGTTTTCAATTCAAACATCGAACTGAAACAAAATTAAAAAAATTTAGCAAATGAGCATTAGGATTACCTAGATATGGCGATTCAGGGGGAATAAATAGCAAGGCCGCAGGTGGAAAAATGAAGAGGAATCGATCGCTTGTGAAGAAAGAGGAGGGAGCAGATCGACGAAGTGGAGGGGATCCTATTGACGAAGTGGAGGGGAGCGAATCAAGGAGGTGGCGTGATGGGGAAGGAGAAAGATAAATAGTGGAGGTAAAGTACAAGGAAAACGTGACGAGTTTTACTATTTGGTGGGCAAGGCGGCAAAATCTGGCGGCCTCCAAACTAAAGCAAAATAAAACAAATAAAAAGGAAAAATAATATTGGTTGCACTACCAAGGCAAACGCTACCAATAAATGCATCTAAAGGTAGGTTTTCTTGTAGTGCACGTTCCTTATGGCATCAATCTATGCTGGGTTTGCTTCAATGCCGCGAGCGCTTTAACTTCATTTATATTGCCTCAAGACTACAAAGGTTTTCTCCAAATCTTGTACATGAGTGCGGCTTTTGACTTGACGAGCATGTCATCCACATATACTTCGATGTTTTTACAAATCTGATCTGAGAACATCATATTTACTAACCTTTGATAGGCTGCTCTAGTGTTTCTGAGTTCGAACATCATATTAACTCATCCTATACCTAGACCATGTTTTTCTTGTTGTTTTTAGTTTCATATTGTTTTTTAATATATTCTCATGCCTCGTAATAGCTTTGATGCCAAAGATGATGGGATTCCTTTTAACTTCATAGTTGGACCTTGAGAACTACACATTAGAACCTTTTGTATGTTTTTCCTATAAACATATATAAATTAAGAGATAGTTCATTCTAAATTCTCAATATTGTCCCAAAAAATTCGCAATAATAAATTTAAAATTATTATTTTCCTATAAAATCACAAATGAGTTTATCCATTTATATTTTGAAATTTGCGCTTCAAAGTAAAATAATTTATCATTTTTCTTAACAAGATAAACCCACTAATCTTTTTCATAAAATGATGAATCTATCCATCTACTTTGTGTATTATCTTTTAATATACTTCTTCATTTCTCGTCAAAAAAAAAGTTTACTTACTAGTTACTACGATGATTGCTATTTTTAGTAGTAAAATAAATCCGTTAATCTTTTAACATAGCAGATAAATTCAACTATTTTCATTAAAAAATAAAACTGCTTATATTTCTTCAAAAATAAATAAGTGATTTTTGATCATAACAAGAAAATCTGAAGAAAAGTGAATATGGTGATGCACAATATCCATCCTTTCTTCTATCAAGACAAAACGATCTACACACCATTATGATGATATAGGTAAAAAAGAGAGGTTAAAGAGCATCTACATAAAATTTTCGAATCTCCTTCCAAACCATATAAATAAATAAAATATAACAAGAAAACATAATATCATTATTAATTTTATAAAAACAAAATTTAGTTATCTTTTTCAAAATTTAAAATTAAATAAATGAAAACTTAATGACAGTAAATTTGTACAAAAGGTAATTATATTCATCAAAACTTTAGTTTTACAAACATGATATCTTTATATTTGTCTAAAATAAATATTCTCAATGAGAAAAATTCATAACAAAATATATAATAAACCATAATTATTTTTTCTCGAAGTGCATTGTTTCTATGTCTATTCGTAAATATTGAATTCAATATATAATTTTTGTGCTTAATTTGTAATCAATATGCGTATTGACTACTAAAAGCATATATAAGCCTATGAACTAATCTATCATCATTGAAGCCATGGAATCTGACAATGTGATAAACTTGTAAAACAAAATCAAGACTGCTATAAGGAATAACCTAAACATCGGATCAAATATTACTTTCAAAACTGTTTGAGGGAACATAAAATCAATCACTATAAACATCATATTAATAACAAAAATTATAAATACGATCGCAAACCGTCACAGTCCCAAATCGATTCATAACTCAAAATAAAAGTGAAAAATAAAATAAAATTAATTGCCTAGGTTTTGAAGCGGACATCTGATGGAGCTATCTTCAAGGACAAAATCGCTAGCTGAGAGACTGTGAGGATTCGAGAGAGGAAAATAAGTAGAACTTAAATAAGGAGGATCTAAGAGAAGATTCACCATTTTTCTCATCGCAAGTGAAAAGAGAGATGCATCTGATGGAGAAGTAACAATTTGGCCAAAGGATCATGTAACTTTGTCCATGAAATATTGATGTTTCAATTTTATCAGACTTTTTTCTTTGAAATTAGGTATTTATATCTTAGTACATATTAGTACTACAAGTCTTAGGTAGTACCACTATACTTTAACTCTAAATGGTAGGTCAAATTATCACTGAAACCACAAAGTAACATTGATGTCCTAGAACTTAATGAAAACAGGTCGAAAAGCCCTTAAGCATAATTTCCACTTATATAAATCATATAAAGAACCATGTAACAGTATAACTCGTTTAAGTGATTTTAAATACTAAGCAACAAAAGGATTCAAACTCTTGCATTAAAGTTTTAATATACATGAAAAAACTATATCTTCGTTAATAAACTATCATATTTTATATCTTTTACCATATATTAAATCAACATTCAAAAGGCAAGCATATGTAATATGAACATTAGAACTATAAAAGTGCACTACGCTTACAATTGAATATTGATTCAACAGATGATGACAATAATACGACGATTGAGTAACAAAGACATGATTTTTCGTGTATGTATATCAAAATTTCAACGTAAATACTATCCACTTTTGTTGCTTAGCATTTCCATCACTTAAACTAGTTTTACATATATATACCTCTTTATACATAATTGTATTTAATGTTTAAGAACATGATTTTTTCAATATACAAATGGAATTTCCTTTAATATGTAATGTGCCATTAGTGCAAAAGCAATGGATGGAAAGAGAAGAACTTTTACTATTATTGAATATTATTTATTTATACTTTGAATGTATATATTAAATTTAATAAAGTAGTCAATATATACATAAAATACGAAAAGATAATGGCGACCTTATCTTCTTCTAATTTGCAATTTTCGTGCTCCGATTTTCTTCCTTCTTCTTCTTTTCCATCTACTTTCTTTTCTAAAGAATCCAATCACAATCCGTTTTCCAAGGGTACATATGCCCAAGTGGTTAAGGATGGGGAGTTCTTTTCTCCTCGTTCTTACCATAGAAATTCAAAAAAGGCGAAATGGGTTTTTTCGAGAGGTGGAAGGAAGATCTGTTATATATGTGGGGGATTTTTGCATATTGCTAAAGATTGTTCTGATCCTATAAGGTGCTTTAAGTGCGGCATTTGTTGGCAGAAAAGATTGACTGTTCGACAAATTTCTCTTTCAAAATAGTTAAATGCAGAGAGCCTTCGATTTTGGAGCATGGATTCTTCTTTGTATTGAAGTGTATGAAACTCAAACGAATTCTCTTAGATCGTATGTGGATTCGAAGATCAGAGGGCATAGAATATTGGAAGAATTGTTCAATCATTTCAGTGTGATTAATGAGTTAAACATAGGAAAAGGGTATAACAAGAAATTCGGTGATCCAGAGGGATATTTTGCTTCTCAGAACAATGATCCTATAAATGGTGGTGAATGCTCGAGTGACAAAAAACCCACTCTTTTTTCATCCTCAAGGAGAGGTAGACGTGGGAGAAGTATAGTTGCAAGTGGGTTTGTCCGCCGTAGTGCCAGGATCCGTAGTAGTCGCTCTCAGTTTTTAAGTGAGATACCTGATTCAAGTGCCATGAGTGGTGCTACGAATTCAGGCTCGGGTATGATTTCTGATTTGGGCAGCATTTATTATGCTTACGCACTAAATAGTTTGTCTTCCTTTGATTTTTGTCAGTTAGCTAGGGATACTTCTTTTGTTTTTTCTAATATTGAGTTAGATACTGATTTTATTAGAAGTAGGGAAATTGAAAGGGCTAGGTCTATTGGTTTATGAGGATTATTAGCTGGAATATTAGAGGTTTGAACGATTTAAATAAATGTGATAAAATTAAAGCTTTTTTAAAGACTATTTTATTGACATTGCGCTTTTACAGGAAACCAAAATTGAGTGTCCCAACTTTCATTCTTTTAGACGATTAGGTGGTTATCACTTTAGGAGTTGGGCTTGTTTACCTTCTGTTGGTACTTCTGGGGGTTTACTTATAGGGTGGCGGGATAATTCTTTTAAATTACTTCGATGTATTTCTAAACAACGTTCTTTGCATATTATTCTCATCAATCTTAGCGATGATTCTATTTTAAATATATCTAATGTTTATGGGCCAAACTCAAAAGTCGATCGTAGGGTTTTATGGGATGAATTTTTAGAATTTAGATCATTAGCCCCTGGTTCTTGGATTTTGGGGGGTGATTTCAAGGTTACGCGTTTTCCAGGAGAACGTTCCCCGAGGGAAGGTGATTTCTCTTCAGTGGAAGACTTCGATCAATTCATTATTAATTCAAATATGATTGGAATTCCTCTTTCTAATAGAGAATTCACTTGGAGTAATACTAGAAAGTCTCCCTCAATGGCCCTTCTAGATAGATTTTTCATCAGTGATGAAATCGAGGATAAATTTCCTATTTGTAGAGTCTCGGGTTTGCCTTACACTTATTCTGATCATTGTCCTATAATTATTACGTGTGATCAACATAAGACTGTTATTAAATCTTTTAAATTTGAAAAAATGTGGTTATTATAATCCAATTGCTTAACTCTAATTAAAAATAAATGGATTTCAATGAATTTTTATAATATCAGAAATACGGACAACTCAGCAAAAAAAATTGTTTTAAAACTTAGAGGTCTTAGGAATTTTTTAAAATTTGGAGTAAGAATGTTTTTGGTAGTATTAAATTAAAAAAGAAAGTATTCTTTCTGAAATGCTTAAAATAAACAGTATAGAAGAAACAGGATAGAGCTAAAATCCTTTGGTGTTAAGTAGGGAATATTTCTGTACCACCAATATTAAGAAGGATAACATATTTAGGCCAAGATTTGATAGTCGGTTATTTAACTATCAAATAAACAACATTTAAACAAAGATTTATTCCATAGGAAAAACCAACATTGGTTAAGCATATAAGCACTCACTAGCTTCATTTCATAAATCTTCATAAATAAAACCCACTTTGTAAATTACTTGTATATAAACACCTTTATAAAGGTATACTCGCAAATCTCTATATTTCAATACTTAGAAATATCCATATACTTATCTCAACGGTATAAGTATATTCATAGAATTTAGAAAGATTTCCTTTTATTCGATTCAAAACCTATTTATAAAACTCCTTATGATTCTCTAAGAACGTTTATAAACCATTTTTTAAATCTCCGAAAGACATTAATAATTCCTTTACCAAGAATTCAGTCACTTATAAACTTCTTGTACATTTCAAAATCATTTATAAATCTTTATGAACTCATATACCATTTGTAAACTTCTTTTATAAATCTATAAACCCGTTCCTAAAATTCGTTTATAATATTCAACAATTTATAAACTCTTTCACCTTGCAAATAACCCTTTCTTAATTCTTCGAACCATTTTATAACTCCTTTATAAAATCTAAGTCATTCGACTCCATTTTCGGGTCTCGAAAACATTTATAAATAATTTTAATCATTTACCTCATAACATAATAATTATTAATTATGAACATTATAAATAAATGGAATCGTTAAATTTAAATATCCTAAAATAATAATTAATCATTCCAAAATATTGTTTAAGAAATAATAATAATAATAATAATAATTAATCTTTACCATTTTATAAATAATGATAATTTATTTTAAAACCTTATTAATAATCCTTAATATTAATTCCAAACCTTTATTATTTTTAAATAATTAACCTTATCACATTTTGATAATTCTTTAAATCCATATTACTATAGACAATTAATTTTAAAACAGTACCAATATAATTAAATAACCTTAGATTCTTATTAGTATAATTAATTAACTTCAAAACCATATTAATATAATTAAATACTTTTTAAACAATATTAATTTAATTAAACACTTTTAAACAATATTACTATAATAAAATAACTATAAAACAACATTAATATAATTGAATAACCTAAAAATAATATTATTAAAATTAAATAAATAAATCCTTAGACCAAAATATTTTCGAAACTCGATTTCAAATTTAAAAATCATTTCTTGTCTTTTAAAACCAATTCCGACTTAATGGCAATTTATAGTATTTTTAAAATACTAATTTGAAGCCAATAGCCAACCAACACTTAACCAATATCGATATTGATTTTCTATCACTATTGGGTTTTAATTTCAAACATATAACAATGTTATAACCACAACATCCATAATCATATTTACTATTCAATAATCCATATAAAGGAAATACTATTGAAATAATATAATGCAATAATAGCAAGGAATCCCATTGGATCCCTCCAACCTGTTTTTCCCTGCATCACAAATGTTAGACAATCATAAAATATAAATCAACTGCTTCGAGGCGGGATTCGTATACAAAGGCTCATCCGCTCTTACACGGGAACGCAATAGGGTCTCATCCGCTCCAAGGGCGGGAATATATCCAAACGAACTAATAAATATAATAATTCATCGAAACAATCATTCAACAATTTTAATCAACTATATCCCATAATAGTTATCCAAAAATGTGAGTTTAACTCACCATTATCCCAGTGGTGGCTTGCCCATTCTGGTTATGTCTGAATTCGAACGACGTTCGAATCCAGGGTAAAATTCAACAAGCTTTAATCTCCACCAACCCAATTCCATCTTGAAGAATTCGTCGCTACAAGTCGAACGCGACCGACCGCGTTCGATTTGGACCTAATATGAAGGAGATATTCAATTTTTTCATTTTTGCAAATTAAATAATATACAATATTCACTAACGACCGATATTAACTTAATTAACCTTTTAAATAATTAAAACCCATCTCCCTCTTTCTTCCTCACATGGGCAATGGACCCAAATATGGCTGCTACTTCCCATGCTTGCCGTCACCGCCACACCTCGTCTCCGACCACCACGAGCCCCCAGAAGGAAGCCCTCAACCTACCGCATTCAATGCCACAACACCGAACCCCCATCTCCTCTCCGTTAGCACGAAAATCGAGGTATTCGATTTCCGTTCAACTCGAAATTGTCGCTGCCACACATCGCCGTTGTCCACCAAACTCTGGACGAAGCTTACCTTCCTCCTTCCCCACGTTTTTCCTTAAGAGCCTATTACCTGAAATCCCGCCAATCCGCTAGAAACGCCATCCAAATGCGCCGACGTCGAAACTCCCTCCACGTCGCCTCACTACGCCAATGCCCCATCACCACCGTTGAAGATGCTCATCTCGACGCCGCCTACAACTTCCTAGTTGCACTCGAGGCCTAATATGGCCTGTGGTGGTCCAAAATAATGTGGACCGTGGGATGAGGCTGTGCTTTTGCTCATGTTTTTGTTCCCATTCCAGTGAATTGTGATGGTATATATAGAAGGGGAGACTGCGATGAACAGTGGTGAGGGTGTGGGCTGATGGTGATGGAGCATGGCAGATGAGGGTGATGGATCATAGCAGATGATGGTGATGGAGCATAGGCTTGAAAAGATTGGGTGATGGTCTAATTATATATGTATGTGTGTGTGTGTGTCTATATATATATCTATTTAAAATTTCAAAATTTCTAGCCATAAAATTTCGGATCCCAATCGAGGCGTGCCGCCTGGCGTTTTTAATGTTATACCCCTATTCCGAACACAATGGAACTTGTTTCGGGACCTAATTAGATCGTATGCAGAAAATAGGTTTTTGGACCTAGTTATTATATTAAATTTTCAATATTAATTTCCACGCGTTTCTATCCCATACGACCAGACATTACGTCTGATCGCTATGAAATTTGACGGCGTATTATAATTCATTATTACAGACCCAATGACACTAGTTTCGTCAAAATCTGAGACAGTGCCCCGGGAGGCTATTTTTACTCGTTAATTAAAACGAGTTATTTTCAAAATCAGTAAAATCACTTTTAAATCAGATTTAAAAGTTTTATTATCTTCATTCTTTTAAATAGAATTTAAATAAGCTTTGAAATTATTTTTATCTAACTTAAAACTCAAGATTCCATTATTTAACCAATTTCGATTATTAAATTTAATAATTAAATTATACAATAAATCGCTATATTTAAAATTCAAGTTATTTAATCTATAAAATTAACTTTTCAATATTTAAAATCAATTAAATATTCTAATTTCAAATGACCCAAATTCTGGGTCGTTACATTCTTTCCTCCTTAAAAGAATTTCATCCTCGAAATTGTCAAGGTAGGAAAAATACCCAACCCCTTTACTTTTTAAAACCAATTAGTTGAAATAACTTACCAAATCCCTTTAAGCCTTTAACATCCAAAATCAATTTGTTGAAACCCTAATATTATTTTTACCAAGTTTCCAAATTCATTCATTGATTCCAACTAATATTATCTATCCAATCATTTCAGGTTATAACTCAAAATCAAATTTTAGCTATTAAAAATTTTCTTCAAGATTTCTAACCCTTTAAATTTTCGAAATTTTTTGCCAACGTCTCCTTTGCGCGGCTAGATCAGAACAACTACAAATCGCCACTATAGGCCCAAACCAACAAGGAAAACAAAAGCCAAGTGGCTCAACCATAAAACCATCAAATCAACAATGATTTAAACATGTACCTTTTTGTTGGGCAGCCCAATTTTCGTATGATATCAAAGACATCAAATTAGCTCTTGCTTTTATATACCTGCACTTGTGTACCAGTGATATCCAAACATATAATTTAAAATCATATTATTCTGCAACTTCAATTTCCAACATTTGCTTTACTAAAACCGTACGATGTACATATATCATCCATACGCAAATATCAAATCTGATCGCTCGCTCGATCACACAATTTCACCTCCGAACTAGTATCGTTCACACGACTCTCTAGTGCGGACTCCGATCTGGTTTTTTGATCAGAAACCATAATTCTCCTTTCATAGCCACATACTAAGATAGAGAATCCTAGAATCAATCAAAAACCCATATCCAGTGTTCGTCATCGAGAATCAGGTGAAAAATCCTAACTCGGATCGATATAAATTATCTCAAAATTTTGTGCTCGAATCTGGATCATACCGTTATGCGAATAAAATAACATACGTACAATTTACGTATTTATTTCGATTGATTCTTAGTTATACCAAATACCTTTTATTTATCTTCATCCCATTCTTATTTACTTTATCCACATTCAATTGATCTACATTCAATTTATTCACATTGCATTATTCACATTCCCTTATTTACTTAGTATATTCCTTTCAATACTAATTATCTCTTAAGAATTATTCCTTTAAATTTTCTTAAGTCTGTTATAAACATTTTATACAAAAGTTCTTATGTTTATTACCACTTCACCACTTAAGTCCTTATCCATTTCTAACCAAATTCAATTTCATTCTCCAATTTCAACATTTGATTTTATCAATCAGCATTCCAAACCATATCTAATTCACTAATTTAATTGGCTCATTTCATTAATTTATTTCAATCTCAATCAATTCAATTTCCAAAAATTATTTCATTTAATCTAACTTAGGCTAAATTTTCAAAATTCACTTTATTTAATTTAATTTTTAGTTCAATTTCATTCCATAGTTCAATTTCAAATTTTTACTTTTCTTGCATTCATATTCAACAATTTAAAACACTGCTTTAACTTGCTAATTTTCAAATTTTATAAGTTATCAAACTTATTTTCTCATATTTTCAATAAAACATTTAAATGAAAATCCTAGAGTTTAAACACCTTGTTCTTAAGTATTTCAAATTATTTTTGAAATCATATATATATATACATACATATACTCACAATCCCTTGGTATATCAAATCATTCTTTTGGATTTTAAAATCAAAACTAGTTTTACCAAAACAAAACTCCAATGGTAGCAATCCCGCTCTTGGAAACCCAAAAATGAACGTCGATGATGCTGCAGTTATCACCGAAATTATATTCCAACGACCGAAGTGAGTTCAGTGCTTTTATTTCCTTTAAAATCTTTTCTTTAATATTTCCATTCAAAAATATTTCCCAAATAATATTATTATTATTTTCCCAAAACTTTGAAAAACAATTCCCAAACTAACGGGAATTAAATTCCCAAATTCCCAGTGTTTAATTTCTTTTTATAAATCATATTTTTATATAATCCCACTTTGGTTATATAAAATAATTTCATAATTGTTAATCCGAGTTTACATTATAATAATGACAACTTTTATTAGAGTACAACAACAACAACAAATGATAATAATCAAATATTATCATTTTCTAGCAACCAAACACACCACATATACCATAATTTCTAAAAATTATTCCTTTATATATACAATATAATCAGGGTAAAATTATTTCATTTACCCAATTTCAAAACAATACCATGTCGAGCTGCTCTATTCAAGAGTTTAGAGATCCCTATCAATAACGTTAATTACTCGTATTGACCAAAATCTATAAGTCACTCAACAAATCAACCAACACAATATAAAACATTTTTATATCACTAACAAATACGTGCTCATATATATATATATACACACACACACTCAAACTCATTCTAGGGTGCTACTGATCCTATCTCTAATGAGTACCCCACCAAAGCCAAGGTTCTCGCTTAACCTTCAGCTCTGATACCAAATGTAATGAACCTGGCTTTTCGACCCTCGAAAATCGACACTAATACGTCCATTGTATCACATGCCGAGCAATCGAATGCCGAAAAACCCGATTGTTGGGGAAAAGGAAGAAGGAAGAAGGTAAGAAGAAAAATAAACAACACAGAATCTCACAGCGGAACGAATAATCTATAATATACCATAAATCTTTACACAAAACAAAACTATAATATATGTATATAAAAACATCAATCAGAGTATACTAACCAATTTCAGCCTGGACAGTTATAACGGCCTGTCCTTACAATTGCTGATAAACACAACAATGAATACAGCGGAAAATAACCATCTACGCGAATACGTCTATGGCCCTCCAACTCGTCTCTTAAAGCTCCAAGCATCTAAACCAGTCTGTAATATACTCGGTCTAACCCGAGCACTATAATAAAATAACACCCGAGTCAGTCTGGAAAACCAGCATGAGAAAACACACCCAACTGGATTTAAAGTTATATAAAACCTTTGAAATCAAATGTATCTCGTAAGATCGCGTCGTACATAAACACGGACGAGTTTTTACCTTATGATAACCAAAACATTTATATAGAGCATCTATTGATATTATGATAAGGTCTAATGGTGAAAATAATAATAACCAAGTAGTTGTGATGCTCGTGAGTGTACATCACAACAATACTAGGTATATAATCGAAAATCAATAAGGCGCGTTCGCTAATTGTGTAGGATTTCCACGGAGGTGCCCTCAGTACTTCGAGGAACGGTCCTCCTACACAAGGATCAGAGCTATCCTTCCGAAGCAGCATACATCTCTAGTGATGTACCATAGGAAAAACATAGCTGGTCCCGCTAAGACCGAGTGCATCGCCCCATGCATGCATAACAACTATAAGTGACATATAGGAGGAGCCGACTACACCCTATGGGTATGCCAACCCTACTGTCCATGTCTCATATCTTTGGTTTTAGTCATTCCCGCTGATAAGGCTACGTCCGGCATTCCAGCTTACGCACCGTCACTAAATAGATCACGGAATCCCACATGGATTCCAATACCCCAACGGACCTCGGAATCACACATCGATTCCCACATCTCAATTAGATCTTGGAATCACACCCGGATTCCCATACCCCAATGGGTCTCGAAATCATACAAGATCCCAACATCTCAATATATCATGAAACTCCTCCATAGAACCGTATATGGTTTCCGGAGTGGTTACGATTCGAGTCATCTCTTACTAGTACACTCTTATGTTCCCTGGGTGCTCCACAAAACCAAACGCCGATTTCCGAAATGCTGAATACCGGTTCTTTTGGAAATAATTAAACAATACGTAAGAGCGGGTATCACCCGCTAACCGTTTAAGTGGACGGATCTCCTTATCATTTGTCTTAGAAGTACGAACGAGTTTAAACGTACAGTATAGCACCACCGATCGTAACTGTACCATATAATTCCCGTGTTTCCTCTAGATATTTCCAGAGTTAAAATCCTTCGTTGTTAAGTAGGGAATATTTCTGCACCACCAATATTAAGAAGGATTACATATTTAGGCCAAGATTTGATAGTCGGTTATTTGACTATCAAATAAACAAACATTCAAACAAAGATTTATTCCAAAGGAAAAACCAACATTGGTTAAGCATATAAGCACTCACTAGCCTTATTTCATAAATCTTCATAAATAAAACCCACTTTGTAAATTACTTGTATATAAACAACTTTACAAAGATATACTTGCAAATATCTATTTTTCAAAAAAAATAGAAATATCCATATACTTATCTCAACGGTATAAGTATATTCATAGAATCTAGAAAGATTTCCTTTTACTCGATTCAGAACCCATTTATAAAACTCCTTATGATTCTTTAAGAACGTTTATAAACCATTTTATAAATCTCCGAAAGACATTAATAATTCCTTTACCAAGAATTCAGTTACTTATAAACTTCTCGTACATTTCAAAATCAACTCTTTATGAACTTATATACCAATTATAAACTTTTTTATAAACCTATAAACCAGCTTCTAAAATTCGTTTATAATATCTAACCATTTATAAACTCTTTCACCTTGCAAATAACCCTTTCTTAATTCTTCGAATCATTTTATAACTCCTTTATAAAATCTAAGTCTTTCGACTCCATTTCCGGGTCTCGAAAACATTTATAAATAATTTTAATCATTTACCTCAAAACATAATAATTATTAACTATAAACATAATAAATAAATGAAAATCGTTAACTTTAAATATCCTAAAATAATAATTAATTATTCCAAAATAATGTTTAAGAAATAATAATAATAATAATTAATCTTTACGATTTTATAAATAATTTATTTTAAAACCTTATTAATAACCCTTAATATTAATTCCAAACCTTAATTATTCTTAAATAATTAACAATATTACATTTTGATAATTCTTTAAATCCATATTACTATAGACAATTAACTTTAAAACAAAACCAATATAATTAAATAACCTTAGATTCTTATTAGTATAATTAATTAACTTCAAAACCATATTAATATAATTAAATACTTTTTAAACAATATTAATTTAATTAAACACCTTTAAACAATATTACTATAATAAAATAACTATAAAACAACATTAATATAATTAAATAACCTTAAAATAATATTATTAAAATTAAATAAATAAATCCTTAGAACAAAATATTTTCGGAACCCGATTTCAGATATAAAAATCATTTCTTGTCTTTTATAACCAATTTCGACTTAACGACAATTTATAGTATTTTTAAAATACTAATTTGAGCCAATAGCCACCCAACACTTAACCAATATCAATATTGATTTTCTATCACTATTGGGTTTTAATTTCAAACATATAACGATGTTATAACCACACCATCCATAATCATATTTACTTTTTGATAATAATATAAAGGAAATATTATTGAAACAATATAATGCAATAATAGTGGGGAATCCCATTGGATCACTCCAACCTGTTTTTCCCTGTGTCACAAATGTTAGATAATCATAAAATATAAATTAACCACTTCGAGGCGGGATTCGTATACAAATGGTCATCCGCTCTTACACGGGAACGTAATAGGGTCTCATCCGTTCCAAGAGCGAGAATATATCCAAACCAACTAATAAATATAATAATTCAACTAAACAATCATTCAACAATTTTAATCAACTATATCACATACTAGTTATCCAAAAAGGTGAGTTTAACTCACCATTATCCTAGTGGTCGCTTGCCTTCTGGATCTGTCTGAATTCAAACGACGTTCGAATCCAGGGTAAAATTCAACAAGCTCTAATCTCCACCAACCAAATTCCATCTCGAAGATTTCATCGCTATGAGTTGAACGCGACTGACCGCGTTCGATTTGGACCTAATATGAAGGAGATATTCAATTTTTTCATTTTTGCAAATTAAATCATATACAATATTCACTAACGACCTATATTAACTTAATTAACCTTTTAAATAATTAGAACCCGCCTCCCCTTTCTTCCTTATGAACGCAATGGACCCAAATATGGCTGCTACTTCCCATGCTTGTCGCCGCCGCCACACCTCGTCACCGACCACCACGTGCCCCTAGAAGGAAGCTCTCAACCTACCGCACTCAATGCCACAAGGCTGAGCCCCAATCTCCTCTCCGTTAGCATGAAAATCGAGGCAATCGATTTCTGTTCAACTCAAAATTTTCGCTGCCACACATCGCCGTTGGCCACCAAACTCCGAAAGAAGCTTGCCCTCCTCCTTTCCCACGTTTTTCCTTCAGAGCCCATCACCTGAAAACCCACCAATTCGCCAGAAATGCCATCCAACTGCGCCGATGTCGAAACTCCCTCCACGCTGCCTCCCTACCCCAACGCCTATCACCACCGTTGAAGATACTCATCTCGACGCCGCCTACAATTTCCTAGTTGCACTCGAGGCCTAATACGGCCTGTGGTGGTCCAAAATAATGTGGACCGTGGGATGAGGCTGTGCTTTTGCTCATGTTTTCATTCCCATTCCAGTGAATTGCGATGGTATATATAGAAGGGGAGACTGTAGTGAATAGTGGCGAGGGTGTAGTCTGATGGTGAAGGAGCATGGCAGATGAGGGTGGTGGATCATAGCAGATGATGGTGATGGTGCATAGGCTTGAACAGATAGGGTGATGGTCTAATTATATTTGTGTGTGTGTGTATATATATATATATATATATATTTAAAATTTCAATAGCCATAAAATTTCGGATCTCAATCGAGGCTTGCTGCCTGGCGTTCCTAATGTTATACCCCTATTCCGAACACAATGGAACTTGTTTCGAGACATACTTCGATCATATGCAGAAGATAGGTTTTTGGACCTAGTTATTATATTAAATTTTCGATATTAATTTCCACGCGTTTCTATCCCGTACGACCAAACTTTATGCCTGATCGCTATGAAATTTGACGGCATATTATAATTCATTATTACGAACACAATGACACTGGTTTCATCGAAATCTAAGATAGTGCCCCGGGAGGCTATTTTTACTTGTTAATTAAAACGAGTTATTTTCAAAATCAATTAAATCACTTTTAAATCAGATTTAAAAGTTTTATTATCTTCATTCTTATAAATAGAATTTAAATAAGCTTTGAAATTATTTTTAGCTAACTTAAAACTTAAGATTCCATTATTTTACCAATTTCAATTATTAAATTTAACAATTAAATTATCCAATAAATGTTGTATTTAAAATTCAAGTTATTTAATCTATAAAATTAACTTTTCAATATTTAAAATCAATTAAATATTCTAATTTCGAATGACTAAAATTCTGGGTCGTTACAGATCCTTTATCGCCTCTTTTGTTTAACCTAGCCGCAGATGTTTTCGCTAAGATAATTGAAAAAGCGATTGATAATGGATCCTTAGGGAGTGTTGGTAGTGAAATCTCGTGTAATGGTCTACTTGTCCTTCAATTTGCGGATGATACCTTACTATTTACCTCTCATTTACCTAATCATGTCATTACCCTTAAATTTATTTTATATAGTTTTGAACTTCTTTCAGGTTTAAAAATAAATTTTGATAAAAGTTCGATTTTAGTTTTAAATGATTTTGAAAAGGTTGAAGATTTAGTTGCTAATATGCTTAATTGTAAAACTATGAATTTTTCTTTTGATTATCTTGGTTTTCCGATTAGACCAACTAAACTTAAACATGATGATTGGCTTATTATTATAGATAAAATTAAAAATAGGATTTCTAATTGGAATGAGAGATTTTTTATCTAGTGCTGGTAGATTAGTTCTCATAAATTCTGTTTTACCTGCCCTTCCAATCTGTTGGATGTCTATGCATTTTTTTCTCAAATTGGGTGATTAACAAAATTGATAAAATAAGAAGGGACTTCTTATAGAGTGGGGACAACTCTAACAGTAGTATTAAATGTTTAGTAAATTGGGAAAAAAATTGTAAATCCAAAATGGAAGGTGGTTTAGGAGTCATTAATTTGTGTAACATGAATTTACCTTTGTTAGGGAAATGGTTATGGAAATTTAAGGGTATTAATGATAACCTATTTGGAAAGAAATCATTTCTAATATTACTATAATGATAGTAATAACTTATGCCAAATTACATCTTCTGTTATTAACAAGTTGTCTAATTTTTGGAAATCAATTTTAAAATGTCAAGAGATTTTTAACCTTAGTACTAATACGATTGTTCATTCTGGAAATAATACTTCTTTTTGGGATGATCGTTGGATTTTTGTCATTCCTCTTAAGATAGATTTAAGGAGCTTTATGATATTTGTAACTTTAAGAATGCTTTGATTTTAGATATTTTTTCTTCGGATAATGATCCCCCTTGGAATTTTAGTTTTAATACAATTTTGGAAGGTACAACTCTTAGGCAACTATCTTTGCTTTATACTAGATTGAATTTATATAATATTGATAATGATAATGCAATATTATTTGGGAGTGAGATAAGAGTAAGGAATTTACTTCTAATTCTTTTTATAAATTTCTTAATTTCTCAGGCGTAACTAATAATTCTTTTAAACTTATTTGGAAAACAAATGCTCCTCCAAAATCTAAAATGTATATGTGGTTAATCATGCATGGAAAACTTAATACTATTGAATTGTTAAAGAAAAATAATATGCAAATTGATGATAAATATTTCTTTTGTAATTTGGATTTTGAAGACATTATGCATGTGTATTTTGATTGCAAAGACACATATTATATTCTAAATAATACTCTCAAAATCTTTAACTTTAGTCTTACAACTAAAATTACTAATTGTTACTATTATTAGGATAACTTAAGATTTAATTTTAAAATGGAAAATAGATTTTTATTTGATTCTTTATTCATTATAATTTGTTGGTATATTTTGTTTGAGAGAAATCAGAGAATTTTTAATAATAATAGTCATTATAATAAATAGATTTTTATAATATCTTCATTTTGTTTTAATTGGATCTCAAATCCTAAATATAAATTAGCTAAAAGTAATCATTTTAAAGAATATCTTAATAAGGTTAGTAATAATATTAAGTTATTTAAACATATAAACAATATGTTTGACATTAATAATTATAGCATTAACATTTTTTCAAACCTAAATGATGATTTCACTGATTATCATAATATCCTTTTGATCAAAGGACCATAAGGATAAGTTTTAATTTGTTTTAGTTTGTTTTTGTTTTGGTTTATAGATTTTTAACTTCTTTTGATCATGGATTCTTTTTTTAGTATGTTTTCTAATTTTTATTGTTTTCTGTTTCATTAACTTAGCTTTTGTATCTTTACTTTTATTTCATTAATACACATATATATGTATATGTATATAAATTTCATTTATATACATATATATATATATGTATTATTCTTATAATTTTCTTTAGTTCCTTTTACAAATACAGGTTTTGGCCAGAAATGGTGTTAGATTCTTTTTGAAGGTTCACAGGATTGCTGATGGCAAGATTGCTTTTTTTGCAGTGAGGAGTTCTTCCCAATTCTTCTACATCTTCAGTGTGGCATTCTACTTTCTAGATGATTTGCTTTTACAGCGAGGCGCTCTCTCCAGTTCTTCTGATTCTTCAGAGAGGCATTTTTCATTCTAGATCATTTGCATCTTCAGTTCTTTCGAGTCTGAAGCGTGGCGTTTCCTTCTAACATGGAACTGTCTTCTAGTTTCATTGGTGCTGAGTTGCCTCATAGATTTTTTAGGTACTCCTAACACCTCACTACCGGGCGGTGGCCTTACCGGAGCTCGGTATTGGGGTGTAATGGGCGGTGGCTTTGCCGGAGCTCATTCTAGGGATACCTGAGTTCTTTTCGTTGTTATTTGTACTATGATTAGCTACCTGCCAGGAATGTTGGCAGCACCTTGTCTTCTGTGATATATATATATATATATATATATATTTACATGTGTGCTCTCCTCTACTCTAGAGGATCACACATTTTTCTCAAAATAAAGTAGTCAATTTGTAGATTGAAAGGATTATATTTCAAAATACAAATATACATCATTTGTGCTTACATTTTGCAAGAAAAAGGTAGAGTGAATATTTAATTTTTTATTTCTAGTAATGTAGATGTTTTTTCTCCACGTTTTATCGTTATTTCTTAAACTAATGAAATCTAGAAAAAGGTATTTTAATTAATTATTTGAAGCAAAACAATCTTCCTCATTTGTGGTCCTACTAGTAGTTATCGAATAAATTTAAGAGATCTTTTTAGAAGAACAATATCATTATATGAAATCTACCATTCATTTATTAAGAACAAATATTTCCCTACTATCGAAAACCATAATATATTAGTGAAATAACTAGCATATCCATTACTAATATATCTAAACTAACCTATACCATTGCATATGAGCAAACTAATCCACTTTTAATACTACTAAAATAATATAATTGTGTGAAAACAATTACACAACACAAACTGCACGCAACTGGATTACCTTCTTATACTAATTATATTATATCCACTACACCAGAAAAGACCTATAGTAGCGTTGAAAAAGCGCTACCAAAACTTTTAGTAGCATTTTAAAGAACGCTACTATAGGTCGCACAACTAAAAGTATGGTTTTTTTGGTTGCGTTTTAATAAATGCTACGATGTTTTCATATAACTACGTTTTTTAAACGCTACTAAAGGTTTTCTGCAGCGTTTACAAAACCCTACAAAAACTAACATTTTTAGTTGCGTTTGTACTTGGATCATTCTTTGATTTTCTGCAGCGTTTATTTTGTGCACTAAAAACTTTTCGTTGCATTTAATTTATGCCACTATAAATTCAGGTGGTATTTTACATTTGTTTCTATAGCATTTTTAAACGCTACTAAAAGGTATTGATTGTTTTGTAGCATATTTTAAATGCTACTATATACTCTTAATGGCTTATATTATTTCCAGCAACCAGTTATATAATAGTCATATTAAAATCAGCAACAATCGTATAATTACCATATTCAAACCAACAATCAATCAATCATATAATCATCATATTCAAATAATTGAGAACACGTTAATCACATAAGTATAATATCCATAACCATTTAGATAATAGTTATTTGACAAAATGAGCAAATTCACATACCACAAGCACTCACAAACAAGTTTACACAACCAGTACTAACAAATTTCATAATACATATAACAATTGAAGTCATGTCCATTGTTGCTGATGGTCTTCACTCCGGAAAACCTGTAAACAAGGTCGGTAATCAATTACCTATAAACTGGTTAATTTGCATAAATTTATTCCGTTTTTATAAAACTTAGTTAAAACTTAGTTAATTTGCATAAATTTATTCCGTTTTTATTAAACTTAGTTAAATTATATAAAACTTAGTTAACTTATTATTATTGTAAACTTAGTTAATTTTTATCAAACTATAATTTTTTTTTTTTATTATTATTATATTTTTTTGAAACAAATTATTATTATTATTATAAAATTAGTTATTTTTTATCAAACTTAGCTTATTATTATTATTATAAACTTTTTAATTTTATAATACTTAGATAATTTTTATAAACATAATTAATTTTTATAAAACTTAGTTAATGTATTCAAACTATTGTTTAATAATAATATATTATTATTAAACATATAAATTACCTTAATTGCTAAAACTTAAAATGTCATAACTTATATTTTAGTTAACTTAAACTTGTAAAATATCTCAAACTTAAACTCTATTAACTTAGTTAATTTTTATAAATTATCTCAAACTTAACAATTTTCATAAGCTTAGTTAATTTATTATTATTATTGTAAACTTAGTTAATTTATTATTATGATTATTATAAACTTAGTTAATTTTTATAAACTTAGTTTTATTGATATTATTTTTATTATTAGTAATATTAATTATAAAACATAGGTGGCTTGGTTAGTTTATTATTATTATAAACTTAGCCACATTTTTATAAAACTATAGTTTATTGTTATTGTTACTGTTGTTATTATTATTATTATCATTATAAACTTAGTTAATGTTTTTACCAAACTTAGTTTATTATTATTACTTTTATCATTATTATTATAACCTTGTTAATTTTTATAGTACTTGGTTAATTTTTATAAACGAATTTAATTTTTATAAAACTTAGTTAATTTATTCAAAGTATTCTTTATTATTATTATTATTGAAATATAACAAAATTGAAGAGATCAAAGTTAAAGAACTCGTATAGATACAAGTGTAATTTGTGTTTATTCAGCAAACGACGTATAAAGAAGACAAAACTCAACACTCAAACTCCAAAATCCGATGTTACTTTAATTTGCAACTCCAAAATCTGGTGACACAAGGCAATTCGAATAATTAGATTCCTGAAAATTTCTAACCAGAACTGAATTTGTACTAAGAAGAAGAAACTCAGCAGCATCAGCACCAGTTTCTACATCCTCAATCCCAGAATGTGATGTATCTCTATAGATAAAATCTTCTTTGATCATTCTTGCATTGTTCTTCCAGGGCCTGATATATTTATAAAACCATAGTTTTTAGATGTAACGACCCGTAAAATTTCAACTGTTTTAATAACGAAATTGGTTGAAATTTTGTGAAATTTTAAACGATAAAATATTGAAATATAAATTTGATATTTGGAATGCGTCTAGTTAAACGTAGCAACTGGTAAATTTTCGTCCGAAAATATGAAAGTTTATTTTGTGCGTAAACTTACTTCAATTTAATCAGTTAAAAAGTGATGAAAATAAAATGTTTCGAAACCCAAATATTTTTACATAGAAAAATTCTAAACCATCTCCTGAGCAAGACGTCATATTTTGTTTCTTCAAATTTTGACTTTTATTGCTCCGTTCATCTTATTTCTAACATATTGCAACATTTCGGTACCGATATCGACTTTCGATAGGACAGTCGTATCGCCAATATCTGTGTACCATTTTGTTCGTCTCACCGTGCTGATCTCCGTAGTATATTTATTTGTGCATTTCGGTGCCCGGTACGGGGTGAAAAACGCGAAACCGGTAGCCGTATCGGTATTGGATCCGAGGCCTTTTGTTTTAATATCTTTCCATATTCACTGTTCAATGCCAACAGCTATTCGCATTTATATTGCACTAAAATTCTCGTGCTTGACCTTTTATTTTCCATCAGTTCAAATTTTAATTTAAGTCTATACATATTCTTTCCCTTGAACCAACGTATCATTCCCCTTCCAATATTGCTTTGTGAAACCTTACAGCTGGCCTCAGTTTCATTTTTATACAAAGCCTCTAACCTTTTGAAGCCATCTCCTCCTTTCATTTTCTTTTCACCTGTAGCATAACCATTCTTTCCCGAAACCCATGCACCCTCTTCAAGCAAGCACAGACGCATCCTCCCCTCCCTGACCACCGCAAGTCTTGGCCCCTCTCTCATTCGATCCTTCCCACGGCTACCACCTCCCACCTTCGCCCCTCGACCTCGCCACCGCCAGCCCTCACCCACACAGACCATCATCACCCACGCCACCCTCTGCCCTCCATGATCCGACCCCATGCATCCCACCTTCGCCGAAGCCTGCTCTCTTTCGCCAACCACCACACGACGCCGCCAAGGCCACAAACAACTCTTCCCTCTCTCTGCGTGAACTCGAACCCACCATAGTCCGGCCATCCATCTCTCCACGGCCTCACACACCCAGCTGCAACATTTCCCTTGCCTCTGCCTTCGCACGCAAGCGGGCCTCTCCACCATCGCCTAGCACAAAAACCCATCACGTCAAGCTCGCCTATGCCTCCGCTTTCACCCCAAATTGACCGACCACGTCCATGACCTGCTGCGGCAACATCCAGCTCCACTCCCCACCTTCCAACAGCTGACAGTGCCGAAGCCACCAAGCTCCAAGCGCAAGCAACCCTTCTTCCCACGTCTACAGCTGTCTTCCCGTGGTCACTATTGGTAGCCGGAAACCCTGTCGCACCAAGAGGGTGTCACGCCTCACGACAGCACCCGGTTCAAGCTACTCGACTACCTTATAGCACTGAGCAGCAGGTTCATGTCGTTTCTCCCATTCTTCTTCCCGCAAGCCTTTGTCCCTGTTGCATACGTATAAAATCTATTTATTTATATAACCCAACTGATTTTGTATGGGTGTTTTATTTTTTGGGATCTGTTTTCTGGAAGCAAGGAGGTTCTGATACATTTTATTTCGTATATTTATACTAAGTTTGTAAATATTATACCGATTGATTTTTTAGTTATACGCGTACTAAAATATTATTATCAGTTGTTAAGTATATAAACTTTGTTTTCCTGAAAACCGGTAAATCATGCGGGTACATATATGTACTTCGTGTGTATAGATTTACCTTGCCTATTATAATTAATATTTTGTTTATATAGTAGATTGGTGACTAAGTACGTAGATATATATTTATATATATATGTTATATTTGTACTTTTAAAACAGAGTTTGATTGTATTAATATCTATATGTTAAATTGTATATGTCAGTTTAGATGATAAAATATGTAAGTAAGTTATACTTGTATAGCAGTGTTTATTTTTTTGTATAATGTATTAGTATTATATATAAGTTGGTTGTATATAGGATTCTTATACTGTTTGTACACATCAGTGTACATGTGTAGGTTTTATACACGACCTTTCTGAATTTATATGTATGTTATATTAAAGAAGAGATATATTGGATCTAAATATCAAATGGATATACGTATATTTGAAAAAAAAATTATATTTATGAAGTTTCAATATATGTGTGTACTAGTGTCGTGTGTGTTAGTGTGAACATTTTAGTAACCTGATATGTGTATGGCCGTGCTTGTTTGATATGGATATGGTTTTTTTTCAAAAATGATATGTATATAAAGTGTCTGCTGTTGTGTTCGCAAGTTAAAAATAAAGTACATTATATTCGGGTTTGGGGTAATAAGCTAGTATGTATACGGTTAGTATATACGTGCGTAGTATATTGTTTTATTGGAAAGGTAGTAAATCTTAGTTTAGGAATGGTTTGTACATTGTATATATGTCGGTTTGATACACATATATGTTATTTGAATAGATTTTGGGTTATAATAATATACTATATATATTATGAGTTTAAAAAAAATTACTTTGATTTTTGAGAAAGATATATATATAGATACAATATTTATTGTTTCAGTTTATGTTAAACCGTTAAGTTTAAATGGGTTGATTCAATCCCGTTCTGATTTGTTCCATCTAATTCTTTTATCAGCTTTTGATCGTTGAATTCGTGCCGATTTTTGCTTTGCTTCGAGCCATTATTCAAATTTCGGCGTTAGTATCAGTGTGCGTATCCATGTCATCTCCTGTTCTCTCTAGCCTCGAAAGGTGAGCACTCACTCACGATTAACGTTCTTTTATTTATTAAATCTGATTTCAATTGAAACGACAATTGAAATATGCTGCTGTTAGTTAATTACACTGTTATATATGTTATTGCCTATATCAGTTCACCTGTGACATTTGACACCATTATCTGTTAATTATTTATGCGATGATAATACAGTTTGGCTGATAATTGATTGATTGTTGATGTTTGTATTGGACGTTAAATTGTTAATGTTAAAATGATAAATAATATGAAATTGCACTTGATATAGGATAATCAAATGTTAAATTTGATTAACTGACATTTGTATAATATGACCCCTTTAACTGTTGAATTTATTGACACGTAGGATTTGTTTAATTACATTTTGAACCACTGAATGTATGTTGTTAAATTGATGATGTATGAAATTGTAAATAGATGACAAGTGAAGCTGTAATGTAATAATCTTTAATCTGCATGAAATGATAGTGTAGATTCTAGAAATAATTACATTAATTCGTACAAATAACAATGCGAATTAATACGGTTATTTCAGGATTATTTGAATTGATTATTGGATTGATATTGATTGTTGTTATTGCTTGTTTATTTACTTTGACACCATCCCAGTTATCACACTACAAGTTCCCTTTGATATGTTTTGATTTTGAATTGAATTGGAATCGGGTTGAAATGATAAATACCCAAATTGAATTTTTACCTAGGATAGGAAATTAAATAAAACTCGATTGGTCAATAATTTGATTTAAAAATAAAATGAAGATTTTATTTGAATAAATAATATGGTTTTGAAACGAAGTTGGAAATTGAATTTAATGAAATTTAAACGTGAATATTTAATAATCTAAAATGAAATATTAATAAAGAAATTGATGAAAGAAGGTTGTTTAATTTGAGAAATGATTGAATTAAGTTTGAAATTATAATTAAGTTTGAAATTATTAAATTTTGAAATTATTTAATAATTAAGTTTTGAATTATTTAATAATTGAATAAGATTGAATCATTTGATAATTGAATAAAAATTGAATTCTTTGATAAGAGAAATTGGACTTTTGAATAAGTGAAATTTAACTTTATTAATAAACGAAATTGGGTTTCTTTATTTATTAAGTTTTGGAAATTTATTTAAGTAAGTAAATAACTGAAATTAAATTTCTTAACAAGAAATAAAATGCGATTTATTGAAATTAATGTAAGACTTGAAGTTTAAAGAATTCGATTTGATGAATTTAATTTAATTCAAAATTGTAAGTTTTGATTTAATGAAGTTGAATTTAAATAATGGGTTTAATGAATTGGAAATTTAATAGAAATTGTTTTGAATGATAAAGTAACTTAACGAATATTGAATGAAATCGATAAATAAGTTTAAATTGATTCGAATGTTAAATTAAGTTAATTCAAATGATTTGGAAGGAAACTTATTTGCGAACTTGAATCGATATTTGGATTGTTTAAATCGAAATTGAAATTGAATTTTAAGATTTTGAAATTGTGAATTTGGAAGTTTGAAACGTAAATTATGGAAATTGATTTGGAAAGACAAATGAAATGTTGGTTTATAAACTCTGATTGAAATTGAAATTTGATTTGGTTTTGAAATATATTAAACGACCAATCGGTGAAATAAATACGGAGGTTATTAAAGAGACCGGAATTCGGTTATGGATATACTCTCTATCTAAACCGAAACCCACTTTAATAACTATACGCGGAGTGATGATCCAGAATGAAGTGGTTGGAATGATGTACGTGATGACTGAAGAAAGTGAACGATAATGGATAGCCTTGACACTTGTGTCAAATTGGAAATGACTAAAACAGGAGCTGTGCCGGGCCAATGGAGGATTGATACCTCAAGTGGACACACTTCTTCGAACTACTTATACTTGTTGTCGATTGGTGCACCCTTGATTTTGGGAGTGTTGTCTCACGGTGTTGCGGGCGCTGTGGCGTTGCGTTCTCACCAGTTCGGATCAGGCGAACGGTAGTATCACTACCTTGGGTATAGCCTCATGTGCCTTGTCATACTTGTATTCCATTTATGCGCGACCTCTACGAATTTGTTTTGTACCTTGAGTATATGGATTGCCCTCTGGTGACTTCCGGTTTTGGGGAAACTACGGTCTTGTATATGCTTGTGGGAATAAAAATGTGTTAAGGGTGGAATGGGCCATGACTTAACGCTATTTTGATATCTTTATATTACTGATAGACATTATCTACTTATCGTACACTACTACATAGTAGATAGTTTAACGGATCCTTAAAGGATGGTTATTCCAAACATCCTTTGAGTTACTTGTATTTCAATTGCTATTTCACTTGAGTTGGATTTATTAATATAAGAATGTAAATCCTGACTCGAGTGTTTTGTGTTTTGCTTTACGCTCGGGTCAGACTGAGTGGTTTAGCTTTCGAGACTCACCTTTGAAGTTGGAGCTTTGCTTGAAGATCCAGCCATCTATCCATCTTTCAGATATTCGATGATTCCAGTGATGTATTCTGATTTGTATCTGATGTATCGAGTTACTCTTCCGTTGTATCTGGTTTAACTCTGATGTATTTTATATATTCATATATTAGCTTCATGAACTACTATCTCTTTTATTTCCGCTGCACTTATTACTCTGTGTCTGTGATCTGTGATTATTTATTTACTGTATATGTTCAGTTTTGCCAAATTTAAATTAACAACGCGGCATTTTGAGCAATTCAACTCCGGCATGAGTGTCTACCTATTCACTTAGAGGGTGCAGCATGATAGGGGGTTCTCGCATTTGGTTTGGTAGCGAGCGGATGACTCTTACTCCTACATGTCCCTACGAGGTTGGTGCAGTCGAGAGGCTGGCTGTAAAGGCAGAACACAGGTACAGCTGTATGCTACGGTGGGCGTTACCCCACTGACGCGGTCCGTTACAGTTGGTATCACAGCTTTGGTAGCTCTAGGCAAAACTTAACATATAGAGTAAATGTATTTACAGAATCACTTTCATTCGGGTTTGAATCTCTTCCTTTTGACTCGATTCCTTTGAATTTTGGAACGTTCCCCTCGGTTCCGAAATTCATTTCGTGTCCTTCACTATTCGTCTTCTTTCAGTTCTGGAGCACCCCATAACTCCATTTGAATAATATCTATAATAGATCGGCGGTCTCGCAAATCTTCAAATGATTCATAAAGGAGTAAAACTCCTTTATAATAGGCATCGATTTACCGGAAATTTCCGTATCCTCGGTTTACGATGCTATCTATTCCCTGCTATACCTGAATCACGTCTCTTGAGATCGAGTGTTGATTTACCTCGGAATTCAGCATCGATCTTATTCTTGAAGTTACGGACGCCCCGGTTAAGGTTGCCCGTGAATTAAATAAACTCATCCATCTCCCGATTGTGGTAATTGAATTATCTTATCTTCTGTTTCAAACTTATTTTCGAATCAAAATTTTCTTTGATTTGAGTCTACAAAATTTTGAATCCCTATCCTTATTTTGAAAACCCATTCCTGTATCGTCGAGCAAAGAAATGTGTTTCTAAATTTATATTAAAAATGTTGTTTTCAAATTTGATAAACAAAATAGTTTTGAATGATTATATTATATATAAATATAAGTTTTCTGAAATTAAATTGTTAATGAATTTGTTGTCTGAAATAATAATAATTGATTTTCATTTATTGTTTTGTAAACCATTGACTATTGCATAATATAAATAAATGAATTTATAAACTTAGTTATAATTTGATTTGGAATTTGAAATGAATTTAATTCAGAAATTTGAGAATTTATTAGTTTCCGGTGATTTCAAATTTGATTTGAAAGTTTTAAAGTGTATAGAATTTAAAGTATTTTCGAATAGAAATCGTTTTTAAAATGTTGAAATCAGTGCTCTTCTCTTTGTCGCTGGAAAATAAATTTCGGTGATGGCGGCCGCATCATCGACGTTCATTTTCGAGTCTCGAAGTGGAGATACTATTTTGTAGCCTTGCTACGGTTTTGTTTTGAAAATATTTTGATTTGAATTTCTTCAGCATAATTTGATTTATATATATATAGGTATCTTATTTTAAAATTTAATTTGATTTGGTATAAATATATTATATATATCTCTAAATTGTTTAAAGTTAATCGGAAATCTAATTCTTCAATTTTGTTAAAGGATGATTTACTTATAAATAAAAACCAAATTTTGAGATAAACATTTAAACTTGAATAATTGAATTTGGAAAATTTTATTTGAATATTATTCAACTGCTTCTAATACAACTTACCTAAATCATTCAGAAGTTGAATATGTAATTGGATAATATATAAAATAAATTGAATTTATAAATAAAATTTGAGTGTTTATAATAAATGTTATACACTAAATTTTGATTATTAAGATGTTAACAGAGTTAGATAGGATAATAAGTAAACTCAGTTAATAATGAAATAAATTTGTTTTGAAAGAATTAATGAATTGAAATTTGATCAACATATGAAAATACCTTGAATTTAAAAGAAATTAATAAATATAAATTAATTTAAATCGAAACTTTTATGTTTTAAATTAATTTATATGAGTTAAATATATGTGAGTAGATATATTAAGTAGAATAAATTTAACAATAATTTGGAATAAAAAAGAATTTAAATTGCAGAAAAAAAATATGATTATAATAGAGACTATTCAAATTATGGTTTTAGAAATTGTAAATTGAAGATAATTGGATAATAAGATAATGAATTTAGGAATAGTTGAGATTGATTTTAGTGAAATCAAATGGATTAAATCAATTATTGAATATCAACTAATTTAAATTTGAATTTATATGGTTTAAATTAATTGTTATTTGCACTTCAAATCTGTTTTTCTTTCTGGTTTCTCCTACCTCGTTCCTTTTCGGGGACGAAAAGTTTTGAGTGGGGGAGAGTGTAACGACCCGTAAAATTTCAACTGTTTTAATAACGAAATTGGTTGAAATTTCGTGAAATTTTAAACGATAAAATTTTGAAATATAAATTTGATATTTGGAATGCGTCTAGTTAAATGTAGCAACTGGTAAATTTTCGTCCGAAAATATGAAAGTTTATTTCGCGCGTAAACTTACTTCAATTTAATCAGTTAAAAAGTGATGAAAATAAAATGTTTCGAAACCCAAATATTTTTACATAGAAAAATTCTAAACCATCTCCTGAGCAAGACGTCATATTTTGTTTCTTCAAATTTTGACTTCTATTGCTCCGTTCATCTTATTTCTAACATATTGCAGCATTTCGGTACCGATATCGACTTTCGATAGGACAGTCGTATCGCCAATATCTGTGTACCATTTTGTTCGTCTCACCATGCTGATCTCCGTAGTATATTTATTTGTGCATTTCGGTGCCCGGTACGGGGTGAAAAACGCGAAACCGGTAGCCGTATCGGTATTGGATCCGAGGCCTTTTGTTTTAATATCTTTCCATATTCACTGTTCAATGCCAACAGCTATTCGCATTTATATTGCACTAAAATTCTCGTGCTTGACCTTTTATTTTCCATCAGTTCAAATTTTAACTTAAGTCTATACATATTCTTTCCCCTGAACCAACGTATCATTCCCCTTCCAATATTGCTTTGTGAAACCTTACAGCTGGCCTCAGTTTCATTTTTATACAAAGCCTCTAACCTTTTGAAGCCATCTCCTCCTTTCATTTTCTTTTCACCTGTAGCATAACCATTCTTTCCCGAAACCCATGCACCCTCTTCAAGCAAGCACAGACGCATCCTCCCCTCCCTGACCACCGCAAGTCTTGGCCCCTCTCTCATTCGATCCTTCCCACGGCTACCACCACCCACCTTCGCCCCTCGACCTCGCCACCGCCAGGCCTCACCCACACAGACCATCGTCACCCACGCCACCCTTTGCCCTCCATGATCCGACCCCATGCATCTCACCTTCGCCGAAGCCTGCTCTCTTTCGCCAACCACCACACGACGCCGCCAAGGCCACAAACAACTCTTCCCTCTCTCTGCGTGAACTCGAACCCACCACAGTCCGGCCATCCATCTCTCCACGGCCTCACACACCCAGCTACAACATTTCCCTTGCCTCTGCCTTCGCACGCAAGCGGGCCTCTCCACCATCGCCTAGCACAAAAACCCATCACGTCAAGCTCGCCTATGCCTCCGCTTTCACCCCAAATTGACCGACCACGTCCATGACCTGCTGCAGCAACATCCAGCTCCACTCCCCACCTTCCAACAGCTGACAGTGCCGAAGCCACCAAGCTCCAAGCACAAGCAACCCTTCTTCCCACGTCTACAGCTATCTTCCCGTGGTCACTATTGGTAGCCGGAAACCCTGTCACATACCGAAATTTTCGACTTTCGAAAATTCGACATCGATACTCACTTTATCGACTGCCGAGCAATCGAGTGCCGGAAACTCCAATAGTGAGGGTTTTAAGAAAAAGAAAAAGGTAGAAGAAGAAGAAAGCAGAAGAAAAAGAAGAAGAGAAGGAAGAAGAACAACAGAAAAACATCAGAACAGAAAACAATATCAGAATCTTACACATCGCAGCGGAACAATATATAATAGATAAATGAATAATCTTTAAAACAAAGAACTATATCATTTTATACATACATCAATCATCAGAGTCAATATACAACTCAGTACAACAATGGACAGTTTTATAACTTGTCCTCATACAGAATACACAGCGGAATAAATACTATCAGATACAAATACTACGTCTCGTCCTCCAGCTTATCTCCAAAGCTCCAGAGTATCCAGAATATCCTGATAATCTAACTCTAGACTGCCCGTGTGGAAATTGGTGGGCACCCAGAGTTTAGAAGGGAAACAATAAACTCCGAGTCAGTCATGGTGACTGGTGTGAGATCGTAAAACAGTTATTCTTCACAAATATAATAAAACAAATTCGCAATGCTTTTGGAAAATGAAACTACCATAAGACCTCCCGCCACACACACAATGCAAACGCAGACTTGGAGAAGATTTCTTCTTATGATAGTCAAAGATGCTTACTACGCAAAATCAAATTCTTTTTGATATTATTATTAGTGCATAGTGTAGAAAACATTTCGAAAGTACAATATAAATCTTAGCCAGCATAGGTACCATTATAGTATGCTTGCTATAGCTGCCATATTAGATGGCAGGTTCTACAACTAAAACCGTACAAGGCTCGTATTGTTTCTTTGGATTTCCAACAAATGGTCAGGCTAAGGAACTTCCTTTTCCACGATGGGTACGTCCCTGGAATAGACGACCCGAGAACCTAACCGGATCTCTGCCAACACAAGGCCGGGTTACCTCTGCAAAAATAGGTAACTACTGACACGCGTATGCCATCCCCCGATCGTCACCGATCTTCCCGAGGATCCCCGATTTCCAACAAACCACATAGATAATAATAATGCAGTAACCACAGAGGTTAAGTATCTGGGCTCCATACCATGATACCACCTTTATCCAGAAGGAATGACATACACTAAGGGCCGCTACTCCCTAGAACCTTGCCGCATCCTTCCTGTTTCGACCATTTCCGGGGTGTGAGGCTCGACGAAGTCTCGTCCACAAAGCTATGCTTTCTCAAAAAGCCCTGCTTCGGGTCAAACAAAATGATCAACCTATAATCACAAAGATATAAGATCAAACAAATGATCATATCACAAATGATCAAACACTGATCATTTCACAGCAACACTCAGTATGCCACGTTACCAAATTGGGATATATCGCTGATAAATTTCAACTACATAACCTCTGAGCTCGTACGTCTCAGAGAAGGGTGTTAAGCTAAGAGAATAAATTCTCCGCCACCAACAGAAATGTATTTGAAAGAAATCAGCTTTATATCTCAAATTGTAACGTCAGACACACAATCTATACAAGTCTGTTCCGGGATCGAACAGAACCGAAGGCACTTCTCACGAAGCCCTTGCAATTCCGGATAATTTTCAATCACGTCAGGATTTCCCGTCACTAAGGGTGATAAAACCTCTAAATCGAAGATCAGTCGATGTAGAGTAACTCGACGGTAATCCTTCCGTTTTCAAAAATATCCGGTCTTCAACATCGGTCTTCAAATGCAATTCATAACGACGTATCACATATTCGGAATGGGTTATACGACCCCATGGTCCTTTCCCGGCTAACCCGAATAGTGAGCGATTATTTAAAAACAAGTGTGGCATTCAAATTCATCCAATTCACAACAAATACCTATCTAAAGGTAATTATTGATAGTCGGTTATTTAACTATCAATAAAGATGCGCAACATCATCAGATTCCAAATAATTTTCCCAAATTATTTATTCTTCAAAAATATCTTTATAAGATATAAAATTTCCACACTTAACCATTTGAAAACAATTTCAAATATTCACTTTTCAATTTATCTTTAAAAGATAAAAACTCAAACAGTTCATTTCACATTGGAAAAGCATTTCCATACTTATTTAAAAATAAGTAATTCACAAATCATTTATTTTCAACACTTAGAAAATATTCGATATACTTAAAATCAAAATTAAGTATATATCTCATTCTTTAAGGAAATCATTCTTAAATCACATTTATTTGAGTCAAAACGAATGTTGCGTAAAACATCGTTACGACGACTCGAAATCACTAGTATAGGGATTCGGATTTAAGATAGATATATAAATCCCAATACTACATAAAACATTTCCTTCCGGAAATCATTTACTATAACAACAGTGTTATAGTTCACCATTTCCTTAAATTTCTCGAAAACGTCTATTTCAACAATGAATGTTGAAATCTATGTATTCGATACTTAACACGTTTTAAAACATTTTTTTTAAAACAGTTACTTCATTTTTATAATATCGCTTTCCCAAAACCATATCCATTCTTCTTTAAAAATATATTCACTGTCCAAAATCGTGAATATACTTCACTTAACCATATTTAAATCTTTTCTACACATTTATTATTTCAATAAAAATTCGCTATCCAAAATCGCGAATATATCTTCTTTAATAATCTTCTATCTTAAATTTGTCAAATTCAATCGATTTCGAATTTATAAAACAACGTTTATAAATTCTATTTTCTATTCTATAACAACTTCGATTTTTATAAATTTCCTTTAATGACCCATTCAATCTTATAACTCAACGGTTACATCAAAAATCCATATTATAAGTTAAATACTTATAATTTATTTATTTTAAAAGAAATCGTTCTTTTAAACTTTACAAACTGTAAATAAACCCATTTTAACATCATTTCCATTTTTAAATCCACATTCCCAAATATTCACTTTTAACCCCAAAATCAAATCCCAAATTGATTTCTAATTTTACTTCAATACCACATCAATTTCAATATTCATTTCTAAATTAATTTCCCATCCCAAATCATTTTATATTGATTTTTTCTAAACTTGTTTCAATTTGCCAATTAAATTTATAATTGGACTTCCAACTTATTTCATTTTAAACAAATTCCTCTTAAAGAAAATAAATTCCTTTATCTTTTTCAAACTATTTAGAAATCCAATTTAAATTAAATTCTTCAATTTAAAAATCACTATTATACGAAATTCATTTATTTAACATCTTCACTTGATTCTGGAACTAATTCAATAAGATTTTAAAAATCAGCCTTTATTCTTTTAAATTCTTTTCTTCAAATTTTATTAAATTTCTAAAGTTAATTCACTTAAAAATTCCTACTTGAATTTCAAAAATTCAATTTCGTTTATTTTTGGAATCCAATGATATCAAACATCCATTCAGCTAAATTTTAGCTTTCAATCAATTTCCAGACATCGATATGATCAATAACATCAATATAATCATTCACAGATTCATATCACAGTATAAATAAAATCAATCAATGTGAGGGGTCCAGTTGGATCCCTCCAACCTGTTTCCCTGCATCCAAAGACGTCAGCACAATACCAATTCCGCTCCAGTACGGAATTATCGCGGTATATGGGTTTTATAAAAATCCGCTTACTAACGGCGCAATAGGGTCTCATCCGCTATACGAGGCGGGAAATCATCAATCCAATATATACATATGCCAATATGTATATATTGCTATATATAGATATATATCCTACTATATCTAATATCACATCCAATATAGCAATCAAATCAATCAATAAATAACTGAAAATTCCACTTTCATTTTTGAGTGAGAAAAATCTCACCTTAGCTTTTTATTTGCCATCCATTTCCATCTCAGTTTGTTTTCTTCCATTTTTAACCTTGTATAAACAATTCACGATTTATTACAATTTGAAATAAATCGAACACATCAATTACTCTTTAATTAAACCAATCTTTGTTTTAAACTAATTAGTTAACCATTCAATTTTAACCAAATTATTATTATTATTATTTTAAATGGAAACCACACCCAATAAAAATGATCTTTACGAGTTCCAAAAATCCAACCTTTATATAAATTCAACAACATTTAAAACTTCTATATTACCCAAATCTTTTATATACATATATATTTATTTCTGCTTTTCTGTATATATTATACTTTTCTCTATAGTCATTTTTTTTTTCTTTTAATCATAAACATATTTACAGAGACAAGTAGATGGAAGGAAATGAATACCTCGCCACCAACAAATCGAACGAAGTCGCCGCTCCACTTCCCGATGGTCACAACTTCGAACTGCCGAACATCTTTCCCCATCGACCTGCTCGAACGAACGCGACTCCATCGACTTGCCACCGAAATCGACAGCCCGCCCTTGCCTCGTCCAACAGACGCGACCCAAGCTTCCAGTGCCGCCTCCTACACGGCACAGACCTCCAACTCGAACGCGATTCAATCGCGTACGCTTCTCCTCGCAGAAGCTTCCACCTCCTCTCAAACTCACGCGCTTCCCATCGCTCGCAACCCTAAATTGATCGACGTCGCCTCTCTCTCTCAACTCGATTGCCAGAGGAGATGAACGCGAGGTGCTTCGCGTGCTACGCTGACCTCGATCGAATGCGAGCCCTAGTTGTTTTGAACGAGAAATGCTTGTTTTGAACTCGAGTTTTACTGTGGCCATTTTAATTTGAATTCGAGGGAAAGATTTCATTTTTGAAGCAAGGTCGTTCGTCCATTTTTGTTTCTTTGATTTTGCTTTTAATCTGAGAGAGGGGAAATGATTTTAAAAGAAGGGAGGAAGACAGAAGACATGGGATGCACGATTTTCTCCCCGTGATTCCCTGCGTGGTTGAAGGAACGAACGTGTGATGTTTACAAATTTAAATTTTAAATTTAAATTGAATTCCATTTAAATTCTAACGCGTTTAACTATCGTATGGTCACACAACAACCCCGAAAATTACGAAAATTGGAATCCGGCAATAATATAACATTCCGGACCCAATGGAACTGGTTTCGTCGAATTCCGAGACAGTTTGAAAATTGACTATTTTTAAATATCGATTCGAACAATATAATTTCAAACTGAACAATTCATTCCCAAATTCGATTCTGAAGCTTCTGTTATCTTTAGTAATATCAATACGAATTTTAAAAGCTTTCGAAATATTTTTCTTCAGCTTTAAATTGAAGATTCAAATTTTTTATCCAGTTTCAATAGATTAAATTTTATAATTTAATCGCCAAATTCAAAGTTATTTTCGGGATACAAATTAAATCATCGTTCAAATATTTAAAATTAATTAAATATTTCCAATTTAATTAGTTCAAAATTCTGGGTCGTTACAAACTTCCCTCCTTAAAAGAATTTCGTCCTCGAAATTACCAAGTAAGGAAAAGTGGTCCTTAACTCGTCTACTATTTTCAACATTCAATAGTTTTATCAAATTTTCAAAACAAATCTTTCTATTAAAGATTCGTTATCATTCAACTCGTTTTCCAACTTCAATTATAAGTTTTCAAACAACATTGTTTAACTTCTCAATTCAAATTCGAGTTTAAATTCAAATTTTAAACTTTAAAAATTTCTCAAAAATTTTCTAACGCCCTAAATTCCCGAAAAATTTCGCCAGCGTCTCCTTTGCGCGGCTAATACGGTACGACTACAAAACGTCCCTACGGACTCTCAGATTTCAAAAAGAAAAAGAAAAAGCCAAGCGGCTAGAGAAATAAGTCATCAAATCTCATATTCAAATTGAAACACTTACCTTTTGTTGAGCAATTCAAATTCTCTTCAAAATTAAAATCCCAATTCCTTTACACCTGTATATCCTACTAGCCATAATATCTAGTTACAGCATTCAAACTATTTTGCAAATTTGATTACAAAATTTTCAATATCAACTGCTTATATATCTTTAGCTTACTTCACTGTTGAAGTTACATATTCATATCCATTCAATTTTACATTTCTAATCTCATTTGAATTCAATTCACCATTTCCATTCTATTGGAATTCAATTTATCTTCATTTATAATCATTGAATTTAATTCGTTCAAACCTTATTCATTTGGTCAATAATCAATTAGCTTTGCTTACTAACTTTCAGTTTAATACTTCATTTTGATTTATCAAATCATTTATACATTCACTTACTAATTTCATTCCATTATTGAATTTTAAATTTTCAATTAACTTCTTGAATTCTATTTCAATTTATAAATTCATTTACAATTTGAATTTCATTCTAATCAAATTTCAATATTCTATAAGTTATCAACTTATTAATATTTCGTAAGTATTTTAAATAGGATTCCAGAGTCGTTTCAACTTTTTCAAAACCATTTGAAAACAATTCAAATTATCCTTTTAATTTCCAAAACAAACCCCAAAATTTCAAATTGTAAATAATTTGGCAGCAATTCCTCTTTTGGAAACCCGAAAATGAATTCTAATGATGTGGCCACCATCATCAGGATTATTTTCCAGCGACCGAAAAGAGTTTAGAGCTTTCATCTCTCCAAAATACTTTTCAAACCTTTTGAAATTCACTTTCAAACCAAAAAGATTTAAAACTTTCCAAATCACCAAAATTTTCAAATTCTTTTCAAAACATTTCCAAATACTTCTCTGGAATTCTACTTCCAATTATAAGTCACGTTTATAATTTACATTCTCACATTTCATTTATATGTGAATTTATTTCTTAACTTTGGAGTTACGATTTGAATTTATTATTCAATTCCAGTGATGATAATTCACTATTATTACTTCCTATCATCCAAACATCCATATACTATGATAATTCATAGAAAACCATTTCTTTTCTATACAAAAATAGTTTTGGGCAAAATTATTTCATTCACCCTATTTTAAAACAATACTATGTCGTCTTGCCTCGTTTAAGTGTTTAGAAATCCCTATCGATAATATGGCGTCCCACATACCGACCAAAATTCATAAACATCTCAACGGATAAGCAAACACAATATAAAACATTTTTATATTCACTAACAAATGCACGCTCGTATCTATTATTACACTCAACTCATTCTAGAGTACTACTGACTCTATCTTTAATGAGTAACACCCAACAGAGCAGGGTTGTCGCTTAACCATATGCTCCGATACCACTTTGTCACATACCGAAATTTTCGACTTTCGAAAATTCGACATCGATACTCACTTTATCGACTGCCGAGCAATCGAGTGCCGGAAACTCCAATAGTGAGGGTTTTAAGAAAAAGAAAAAGGTAGAAGAAGAAGAAAGCAGAAGAAAAAGAAGAAGAGAAGGAAGAAGAACAACAGAAAAACATCAGAACAGAAAACAATATCAGAATCTTACACATCGCAGCGGAACAATATATAATAGATAAATGAATAATCTTTAAAACAAAGAACTATATCATTTTATACATACATCAATCATCAGAGTCAATATACAACTCAGTACAACAATGGACAGTTTTATAACTTGTCCTCATACAGAATACACAGCGGAATAAATACTATCAGATACAAATACTATGTCTCGTCCTCCAGCTTATCTCCAAAGCTCCAGAATATCCAGAATATCCTGATAATCTAACTCTAGACTGCCCGTGTGGAAATTGGTGGGCACCCAGAGTTTAGAAGGGAAACAATAAACTCCGAGTCAGTCATGGTGACTAGTGTGAGATCGTAAAACAGTTATTCTTCACAAATATAATAAAACAAATTCGCAATGCTTTTGGAAAATGAAACTACCATAAGACCTCCCGCCACACACACAATGCAAACGCAGACTTGGTGTGACGCCCCACCTCTATACCCACGCTAGCCAAGAACACTACGGAGTAGTGCTGTCAACTAGCACGGAGAATAAGGCTGTTGAGGAGCGACCATCCATGTAATTGCCTTGTGCGAGCACCGATATGTCAGATAGAATAACATGCATTTCATCTTTTAGAGGAAATCCGACATACCGTTACAAACTCAAAGCTACTACACAGTGGCTATAATAGTTTAGGACAATAAATATAAAAATAACACAGATAACATAAATGCGGAATACAGATGGAACGAAAAGTCTCATATATACAATAACTGATATCAGTTACAATACATTTGACACAATACAAATGATACAACTACAACTGTCGACTAAAGAAGTTGTATATACAAGTACATTATCGACTAATATACATGAATACATTATCATCTTAAAACAGACACACTGACTACTACAACAAGACGAAGACCACTTCAAATGATATAAAAAGTCTTCATAGCTCTAGCAGCAACCCAAAGCTAAAAATCTACAACCTGTAAATACTCGGTCTGACCCGAGTATTACATTCAAAAGAAAATAATACTCGGGTCAGTCTAATTCAAAATCAGTTATTAGAGCATAGAAGCAATAATAATCAATCTCAATATAGATGACAGTCACAGAAATATCGTATATCCAACTTCTCGATAAAAGAACCGGATAACGGCAGATATATCACTAAACAGTGTTAATCCACGAAACAGAAATCCAAAGCAGTTTAAATAATTGAAATGTCAAATTAAAAATATCAATGCTAATTGGCTGCAGTACACGCTAACGTGTACTGCCTCGCCAATACAGCCTACGAATTACGCAACAGGTCGATGAATTAAGAATAAAAGAGATATCGATTAAAATCTGTCAATTTGGTGTGGCTGCAGTGTACGCACGCGTGCACTGCCTCGCCACAACAGAGTATAAAGTCACCACAAGGGACAAGGGTAAAACTGCTACGAAAATGCAGCAGGTCAGCAAGTGCTCAGGGATGAACAGATGCAAGCGAAAATGACACATGGATATGCAGTGTATACCCAAGTACAACTACAATAGAAATAGGTCAAGCATATGTAGATGTGCAGTGACAAAGTGAACCAAGTCACAATGTCACAGCAAGATCAAGTGTCAGTGGCAATCACAGGACAGACAAGTCAAAGCAGTGAAACCAGGGTGGACAACAATGAATGCAGAGGAATGCATGCAACTGATGACAACTCAAATACAATCCAAATGCCATCAGTGAATCAAAATGACAAAATGCAAATGATACAAGGCATCAATGCGATGTATCCGATTCGAGAACAAGGCAGTGCAGCAACGAAAGAGCTCACTGCAACAATATTTCTTTGAATGGAGACAGTAAGACCATAAATCAGATGAACATTACAAAGACAGGGACACTTGAAACAAAATGTCAAAGTAAAGGAAGCAACTCAATACCAAAGTGACTCAAGTACACCAAGCATATGAACCACTAAATCAGACATGGAAGTAAATAGCACTGCTCAAGTCAACCCAAAAATATCAGAACACATATACAGGAATGCAACTGTAAAACATGTATATGAGCTCGAAACAAGTGACAGTAGTATGAAACTAAACCACAAAGAAGTCAGTGCAAATGCAATATCATGCTACAGACCAACTACAGATCAAATGCCAAGTCGAACAACTACAACATCAACATCTACAACAGCAATGTGTGCAACAGGTCGAAGTGCTCAGGAATAAACAAGAAGACAGGTCAAGTGCAACTGGCTACTGCACATCAGTTTTGCAAACCAAAGTTGCAGTAGAACAACAAAAGGCTCCAGTCAATATATATACAGTCCAAATTTGCAACAAAAATGGGACTGCGACCACAACAAAATACAAGGCAAACTGCACAAAAACTCAGATGCAAGCCCAAACTCGAAATGATCTGAGCATAAGCAAGAAGGCTCGAAGTTGTGCAGTGGAACCAAAAGAATAAATGAGACAGAGAAGGCACCTGGATGTGCAGATCAAAAGATGTAACTAAAACATTGTATCAATGGTGAACGACACATACAAGTGTAGCAATAACATGAAAATATCATGAAGGAGCTCAAATGACATCAAGTAAAGAACTCGAGTCACAGGTGATAGAATTACAGTGGTATGCAAATGCAAACAGTGAAGAACACTATAATGTTGCTTTTATGGCAAAAGTAAATAACAGAGACATGTTAAACTCTGCTGTACTACTGAACAAGATGAAGACTACACAAATAAGCTCAGCTAACACATCAAACCAAGGTCAAACCCAAGTCTCAAAATAGGTTCAACTCAAGGCCAACGAACATCAAAAGTTCAACCGGAATGGTATCAAATTCAATACAACATGGTACAACAGCAAAGCGGGGTAGTTCAGGTATCACCGTTGAGAATAAGGCACGGTACCAAAACAAAAGGCAAAGGCCCAAAACATTGGAACGGTCAGAACCACTATCAAAGCAATGGTGATCACTAACTATAAGACAAAGTCATGGAATTTCCTTCACACAATCAAGTGACAGAAGTTAGTGGGTGTCACGAGATAAAGCAATGGACAATGTAATTCGACAGTAAGCCATGAAGCTGAGACAACTCACGAAATCCTTCAAAGCCAAGGAAAACAACGGCCATACCAAAAATCGAAGAAAGCATTGATCGTTTCAAAAATTCAAAACGAAGATCGCGTGGCAGAGCAGAAAAAAAACAACAACATTGAACGAAATCGAACAAGTTGAGAAACCTGAACCATCACAATTCAAAGACCATATACGAATGAAGACGAGGGGTTCAAACCCAAATTAAGCGAACCATCAATTACTAGATCACTTAAATCCCAAGTCACGAAAATCGAACATACGAACGAAGTCAAGATAATCATGTAACAGTTCGAATTAGATGTGAGTTTAACTCACCTTGCTTCGAAGCGGCGACGAGAACGACTCCATGGAAGCGGCCAATCATCACAGAGACGAGCGAATTCGAAATCGAAGCCCTAGTTTGGAGGAGACGAGACCGCCATTCTTTCGTTTTCTTCGATTTTGGGCTTAGGGATTTCGAATGGATGAAGGGGATGGGTTATCACTTATCACGGCAACAGATCAAGCATGGGCCAAGATTTTTAAAAATTTATAAAGCCCGAATACTTTTAACCATGTTTATTAATCACTTTGGTGATATTTAAAACACGATTTGAATCCATTAGAACAACTAATTCGAACACGATAAAAATTCATATTTAGGATTTTCAATACGAATAGACGATGTCATATTAAATAAAATATTTAAATATATTATCGTATAAATGCGGGTTGTTACAGACTTCCCTCCTTAAAGAAATTGCGTCCTCGCAATCATAAGGAATAAATGGATAAAAGGTAACAACCATAAGAGCATGGCAATGTCGAATGCATACGCAAAGCAAAGGTCAACAGGGGGAAGCATTAGAATTATGGAAGTATCAGATATAGGATCAAAAGGTTCGACTGAAAGAATCAACATCGTGGGGATCAAGGAATCAAAGTCAGACGACTATCAAAAGCAAGAATCAATCGAGTTCTAGCAATTGAAAGAAAAGGAATCAGAGCAGAAATCACGTACTGCACGAATTGAATGTGAGTAAATCAAATTACTCACCTGAATCGTCAAAGAAAAAGACGAAGCTCGAACCTCAAAATCGCAAATATTCAATCATCTAAAATGATAATCGAATTTTCACAAATATCTGATTATCAAAAACGATAGGCAGAAATCACAAAGATTCGATTATCAAATCGAAAAATATTTAATTATCTCAAACGATAATCAAATTTCACAAATATCTGATTATCAAAAACGATAATCAGAAACACAAATATTCGATTAATCAAATCGAAAAATATTTAATTATCTCAAATGATAATCAAATTTCACAAATATCTGATTATCAAAAACGATAATCAGAAACACAAATATTCGATTAATCAAATCGAAAAATATTTAATTATCTTAAACGATAATCAAATTTCACAAATATCTGATTATCAAAAACGATAATCAGAAACACAAATATTCGATTAATCAAATCGAAAAATATTTAATTATCTCAAATGATAATCAAATTTCACAAATATCTGATTATCAAAAACGATAATCAGAAACACAAATATTCGATTAATCAAATCGAAAAATATTTAATTATCTCAAATGATAATCAAATTTCACAAATATCTGATTATCAAAAACGATAATCAGAAACACAAATATTCGATTAATCAAATCGAAAAATATTTAATTATCTCAAACGATAATCAAATTTCACAAATATCTGATTATCAAAAACGATAATCAGAAACACAAATATTCGATTAATCAAATCGAAAAATATTTAATTATCTTAAATGATAATCAAATTTCACAAATATCTGATTATCAAAAACGATAATCAGAAACACAAATATTCGATTAATCAAATCGAAAAATATTTAATTATCTTAAACGATAATCAAATTTCACAAATATCTGATTATCAAAAACGATAATCAGAAGTCATAAATATTCAATTAACGAGTCCGGAATTAACCGAAGTAGTAAAAGTATGGTTTCATAGTCCGTACTTTTGCTAAATCGTTTAAATCTCTTTATCGTTTCCTTGAAAGTGCAGGATTGTGTGTTTTAAAAATAACATTTCACATTCTCAAACGGACAAGTCTGGAATTAAGCGAATCAGTAAAAGAAAGGGGTCATAGTCCTCGATTTTTCTGAAATGTTTAAATCGCTTCCTCGTTCTTTTGAAAATGTAAGCTGTAAAAATTTTGAAAACAATTTTAATTTATATTTTTGAAACAACTTTTAAAAATAATGAATTTTGAAAACACGTGATTAAATTAGCAATATCAGTATTGCGGGAGAACCGCTTGTAAATCCTTTTCAAAATTGACGAGTACTGAAGTTAACACGTCAAAATCTCATCAAAATAACTGGCATCAAAATATAATGCCAAATGAATTTTCATTCATCAAAAATGTCACAAGAATCTTCTCAAAGATAGAAAGGGATATCATACCCTAAACTTGTATTCATAACAAGTCAATAACACATGAATTCACCAATACACATAAATTGACGAAACTTGTCAATAGAAATCACGAAAATTGGTGAAGCACAAATTCTAGAAATCATCACAAGAAATCCAGAAAACACATGAAGGGGGGGGAGGCCTAGCATAAAAATGGGAGTATGAAAACTCCAAAACACCGGTATCACATGAACGAGACGCTATCTCTTGGTGGCTAACCAATAAAGTTTCACACAGGAATGGTCCGAAGACCGTAGGGCGCTACCCTACAACAAAGCGGGGTCTAGTCTCCCTCGCAGACAAAGAGACATCGCATAATCGCTAGTCTAAATCATAAAAAGAAAAGGGGAAAGGCCTATCACAAAAATGGGAGTATGAAAACTCACCGACCGGTATCACATGACGAGACGCTATCTCATGGAAGCCATCCATTAAATTTTCACACAGGAATGGCCCGAAGACCGTAGGGCGCTACCCTACAACAAAGCGGGGTCTAGTCTCCCTCGCAGACAAAGAGACATCGCACAGTTGCTAGTCTAAATCATAAAAATCACACAAAGAGTATCCAGACAACCCTCAAAGCCCAAGAGATATGTGTGAGACGAAATCACACCGATGAGGCCTAGTCTAACCGTGCAATATGTGTGAGACGAAATCACACACTGGTGTCTAGACAATCCTCAAAGCCCAAGAGATATGTGTGAGACGAAATCACACCGATGAGGTCCAGTCTAAATCATAAAAATGATCGTCATGATCATAAAGAAGTGTCAATCACCCCAAGTTAGTAAATATATGAGTTTAGCTTCATGTCCCATAACCACTTGCTTAACTTAAATATTTACGAACAAGCTGTAAATCTTCACTAGGAAATTGTCACAAAAAGGGTTCAATCGAACAAGTCCAAGAGCTAACCGACGAAGTAAACGCAAGCGTTTCATACCACTTGTTTTACTAGGCCGTTTAATTCAATTTCTCATACGAGTGAAATAAAGGCTTGTATATACTAATAGATTGGAAAACGATTTAGGAAAAGAGCTTTGTAGTAAAATAATTTTTGAAATCGTTTGGAGAAAAGGATTTTAATATTTACTACTAGTATAGAAAACCTTTATATTTTTAAAGTGACAAATCAAAAAAATGATTGTAGAAACAATCAATCACAAGAATTCACATACGAAGATGTGAATGGAATCCAAAGAAATCGATACTGAATTTATTAAAATAGGAACACCCAAAAATTCCAGAAAATAGAAGTTATCAAAATCAATAAAGGTGATAACAACTAATTAGGAAAGAAGAATCGATATCAACTGGAAAAACAAAGCAAAACGAGTAGAAATGCATAATTGACTTCAACAAAAGTAAGAATCAAGTCAATGTCGAAGCCAACAGTTAATAGCCGCAGTCGAGTACAAAATGATTCAATATCATCAAAGAATCCAACGGCAAACAAAATCAGAGTCTTAAAAATCAAGAAATTAGCAATTTCTCAAAAACAAAGTGACCGAAGTCGAAGGGAAATCCAGATGAGGAAAACACAAAAGAGCAAGTTCAAAATTGCTGAGATCCAAACAAAATCCACATCGGCTAAATCAATTCAAAGCCGAAAACAGAAGAACAAAAATCCTCATCATCGAAAACCCAACTTAAGTTCGCAAAGTAAACGGAGGCAGAAGCCAAAAATACTTTCACGAAATCAAAACCAAATACACATGAATAAGCGTTAGGAATTCATACCTAACAGTCAAAAATAATCATATGTAAAGATGAGAGATAAAACGTCGACAAATAGTTGTAACACATGCTCCATCTAAGTTATGTTTTATAATTGTCCTAAACCCCAGGCTCTGATACCAAGCTGTGACGCCCCACCTCTATACCCACGCTAGCCAAGAACACTACGGAGTAGTGCTGTCAACTAGCACGGAGAATAAGGCTGTTGAGGAGCGACCATCCATGTAATTGCCTTGTGCGAGCACCGATATGTCAGATAGAATAACATGCATTTCATCTTTTAGAGGAAATCCGACATACCGTTACAAACTCAAAGCTACTACACAGTGGCTATAATAGTTTAGGACAATAAATATAAAAATAACACAGATAACATAAATGCGGAATACAGATGGAACGAAAAGTCTCATATATACAATAACTGATATCAGTTACAATACATTTGACACAATACAAATGATACAACTACAACTGTCGACTAAAGAAGTTGTATATACAAGTACATTATCGACTAATATACATGAATACATTATCATCTTAAAACAGACACACTGACTACTACAACAAGACGAAGACCACTTCAAATGATATAAAAAGTCTTCATAGCTCTAGCAGCAACCCAAAGCTAAAAATCTACAACCTGTAAATACTCGGTCTGACCCGAGTATTACATTCAAAAGAAAATAATACTCGGGTCAGTCTAATTCAAAATCAGTTATTAGAGCATAGAAGCAATAATAATCAATCTCAATATAGATGACAGTCACAGAAATATCGTATATCCAACTTCTCGATAAAAGAACCGGATAACGGCAGATATATCACTAAACAGTGTTAATCCACGAAACAGAAATCCAAAGCAGTTTAAATAATTGAAATGTCAAATTAAAAATATCAATGCTAATTGGCTGCAGTACACGCTAACGTGTACTGCCTCGCCAATACAGCCTACGAATTACGCAACAGGTCGATGAATTAAGAATAAAAGAGATATCGATTAAAATCTGTCAATTTGGTGTGGCTGCAGTGTACGCACGCGTGCACTGCCTCGCCACAACAGAGTATAAAGTCACCACAAGGGACAAGGGTAAAACTGCTACGAAAATGCAGCAGGTCAGCAAGTGCTCAGGGATGAACAGATGCAAGCGAAAATGACACATGGATATGCAGTGTATACCCAAGTACAACTACAATAGAAATAGGTCAAGCATATGTAGATGTGCAGTGACAAAGTGAACCAAGTCACAATGTCACAGCAAGATCAAGTGTCAGTGGCAATCACAGGACAGACAAGTCAAAGCAGTGAAACCAGGGTGGACAACAATGAATGCAGAGGAATGCATGCAACTGATGACAACTCAAATACAATCCAAATGCCATCAGTGAATCAAAATGACAAAATGCAAATGATACAAGGCATCAATGCGATGTATCCGATTCGAGAACAAGGCAGTGCAGCAACGAAAGAGCTCACTGCAACAATATTTCTTTGAATGGAGACAGTAAGACCATAAATCAGATGAACATTACAAAGACAGGGACACTTGAAACAAAATGTCAAAGTAAAGGAAGCAACTCAATACCAAAGTGACTCAAGTACACCAAGCATATGAACCACTAAATCAGACATGGAAGTAAATAGCACTGCTCAAGTCAACCCAAAAATATCAGAACACATATACAGGAATGCAACTGTAAAACATGTATATGAGCTCGAAACAAGTGACAGTAGTATGAAACTAAACCACAAAGAAGTCAGTGCAAATGCAATATCATGCTACAGACCAACTACAGATCAAATGCCAAGTCGAACAACTACAACATCAACATCTACAACAGCAATGTGTGCAACAGGTCGAAGTGCTCAGGAATAAACAAGAAGACAGGTCAAGTGCAACTGGCTACTGCACATCAGTTTTGCAAACCAAAGTTGCAGTAGAACAACAAAAGGCTCCAGTCAATATATATACAGTCCAAATTTGCAACAAAAATGGGACTGCGACCACAACAAAATACAAGGCAAACTGCACAAAAACTCAGATGCAAGCCCAAACTCGAAATGATCTGAGCATAAGCAAGAAGGCTCGAAGTTGTGCAGTGGAACCAAAAGAATAAATGAGACAGAGAAGGCACCTGGATGTGCAGATCAAAAGATGTAACTAAAACATTGTATCAATGGTGAACGACACATACAAGTGTAGCAATAACATGAAAATATCATGAAGGAGCTCAAATGACATCAAGTAAAGAACTCGAGTCACAGGTGATAGAATTACAGTGGTATGCAAATGCAAACAGTGAAGAACACTATAATGTTGCTTTTATGGCAAAAGTAAATAACAGAGACATGTTAAACTCTGCTGTACTACTGAACAAGATGAAGACTACACAAATAAGCTCAGCTAACACATCAAACCAAGGTCAAACCCAAGTCTCAAAATAGGTTCAACTCAAGGCCAACGAACATCAAAAGTTCAACCGGAATGGTATCAAATTCAATACAACATGGTACAACAGCAAAGCGGGGTAGTTCAGGTATCACCGTTGAGAATAAGGCACGGTACCAAAACAAAAGGCAAAGGCCCAAAACATTGGAACGGTCAGAACCACTATCAAAGCAATGGTGATCACTAACTATAAGACAAAGTCATGGAATTTCCTTCACACAATCAAGTGACAGAAGTTAGTGGGTGTCACGAGATAAAGCAATGGACAATGTAATTCGACAGTAAGCCATGAAGCTGAGACAACTCACGAAATCCTTCAAAGCCAAGGAAAACAACGGCCATACCAAAAATCGAAGAAAGCATTGATCATTTCAAAAATTCAAAACGAAGATCGCATGGCAGAGCAGAAAAAAAACAACAACATTGAACGAAATCGAACAAGTTGAGAAACCTGAACCATCACAATTCAAAGACCATATACGAATGAAGACGAGGGGTTCAAACCCAAATTAAGCGAACCATCAATTACTAGATCACTTAAATCCCAAGTCACGAAAATCGAACATACGAACGAAGTCAAGATAATCATGTAACAGTTCGAATTAGATGTGAGTTTAACTCACCTTGCTTCGAAGCGGCGACGAGAACGACTCCATGGAAGCGGCCAATCATCACAGAGACGAGCGAATTCGAAATCGAAGCCCTAGTTTGGAGGAGACGAGACCGCCATTCTTTCGTTTTCTTCGATTTTGGGCTTAGGGATTTCGAATGGATGAAGGGGATGGGTTATCACTTATCACGGCAACAGATCAAGCATGGGCCAAGATTTTTAAAAATTTATAAAGCCCGAATACTTTTAACCATGTTTATTAATCACTTTGGTGATATTTAAAACACGATTTGAATCCATTAGAACAACTAATTCGAACACGATAAAAATTCATATTTAGGATTTTCAATACGAATAGACGATGTCATATTAAATAAAATATTTAAATATATTATCGTATAAATGCGGGTTGTTACAGACTTCCCTCCTTAAAGAAATTGCGTCCTCGCAATCATAAGGAATAAATGGATAAAAGGTAACAACCATAAGAGCATGGCAATGTCGAATGCATACGCAAAGCAAAGGTCAACAGGGGGAAGCATTAGAATTATGGAAGTATCAGATATAGGATCAAAAGGTTCGACTGAAAGAATCAACATCGTGGGGATCAAGGAATCAAAGTCAGACGACTATCAAAAGCAAGAATCAATCGAGTTCTAGCAATTGAAAGAAAAGGAATCAGAGCAGAAATCACGTACTGCACGAATTGAATGTGAGTAAATCAAATTACTCACCTGAATCGTCAAAGAAAAAGACGAAGCTCGAACCTCAAAATTGCAAATATTCAATCATCTAAAATGATAATCGAATTTTCACAAATATCTGATTATCAAAAACGATAGGCAGAAATCACAAAGATTCGATTATCAAATCGAAAAATATTTAATTATCTCAAACGATAATCAAATTTCACAAATATCTGATTATCAAAAACGATAATCAGAAACACAAATATTCGATTAATCAAATCGAAAAATATTTAATTATCTCAAATGATAATCAAATTTCACAAATATCTGATTATCAAAAACGATAATCAGAAACACAAATATTCGATTAATCAAATCGAAAAATATTTAATTATCTTAAACGATAATCAAATTTCACAAATATCTGATTATCAAAAACGATAATCAGAAACACAAATATTCGATTAATCAAATCGAAAAATATTTAATTATCTCAAATGATAATCAAATTTCACAAATATCTGATTATCAAAAACGATAATCAGAAACACAAATATTCGATTAATCAAATCGAAAAATATTTAATTATCTCAAATGATAATCAAATTTCACAAATATCTGATTATCAAAAACGATAATCAGAAACACAAATATTCGATTAATCAAATCGAAAAATATTTAATTATCTCAAACGATAATCAAATTTCACAAATATCTGATTATCAAAAACGATAATCAGAAACACAAATATTCGATTAATCAAATCGAAAAATATTTAATTATCTTAAATGATAATCAAATTTCACAAATATCTGATTATCAAAAACGATAATCAGAAACACAAATATTCGATTAATCAAATCGAAAAATATTTAATTATCTTAAACGATAATCAAATTTCACAAATATCTGATTATCAAAAACGATAATCAGAAGTCATAAATATTCAATTAACGAGTCCGGAATTAACCGAAGTAGTAAAAGTATGGTTTCATAGTCCGTACTTTTGCTAAATCGTTTAAATCTCTTTATCGTTTCCTTGAAAGTGCAGGATTGTGTGTTTTAAAAATAACATTTCACATTCTCAAACGGACAAGTCTGGAATTAAGCGAATCAGTAAAAGAAAGGGGTCATAGTCCTCGATTTTTCTGAAATGTTTAAATCGCTTCCTCGTTCTTTTGAAAATGTAAGCTGTAAAAATTTTGAAAACAATTTTAATTTATATTTTTGAAACAACTTTTAAAAATAATGAATTTTGAAAACACGTGATTAAATTAGCAATATCAGTATTGCGGGAGAACCGCTTGTAAATCCTTTTCAAAATTGACGAGTACTGAAGTTAACACGTCAAAATCTCATCAAAATAACTGGCATCAAAATATAATGCCAAATGAATTTTCATTCATCAAAAATGTCACAAGAATCTTCTCAAAGATAGAAAGGGATATCATACCCTAAACTTGTATTCATAACAAGTCAATAACACATGAATTCACCAATACACATAAATTGACGAAACTTGTCAATAGAAATCACGAAAATTGGTGAAGCACAAATTCTAGAAATCATCACAAGAAATCCAGAAAACACATGAAGGGGGGGGGGAAGGCCTAGCATAAAAATGGGAGTATGAAAACTCCAAAACACCGGTATCACATGAACGAGACGCTATCTCTTGGTGGCTAACCAATAAAGTTTCACACAGGAATGGTCCGAAGACCGTAGGGCGCTACCCTACAACAAAGCGGGGTCTAGTCTCCCTCGCAGACAAAGAGACATCGCATAATCGCTAGTCTAAATCATAAAAAGAAAAGGGGAAAGGCCTATCACAAAAATGGGAGTATGAAAACTCACCGACCGGTATCACATGACGAGACGCTATCTCATGGAAGCCATCCATTAAATTTTCACACAGGAATCGCCCGAAGACCGTAGGGCGCTACCCTACAACAAAGCGGGGTCTAGTCTCCCTCGCAGACAAAGAGACATCGCACAGTTGCTAGTCTAAATCATAAAAATCACACAAAGAGTATCCAGACAACCCTCAAAGCCCAAGAGATATGTGTGAGACGAAATCACACCGATGAGGCCTAGTCTAACCGTGCAATATGTGTGAGACGAAATCACACACTGGTGTCTAGACAATCCTCAAAGCCCAAGAGATATGTGTGAGACGAAATCACACCGATGAGGTCCAGTCTAAATCATAAAAATGATCGTCATGATCATAAAGAAGTGTCAATCACCCCAAGTTAGTAAATATATGAGTTTAGCTTCATGTCCCATAACCACTTGCTTAACTTAAATATTTACGAACAAGCTGTAAATCTTCACTAGGAAATTGTCACAAAAAGGGTTCAATCGAACAAGTCCAAGAGCTAACCGACGAAGTAAACGCAAGCGTTTCATACCACTTGTTTTACTAGGCCGTTTAATTCAATTTCTCATACGAGTGAAATAAAGGCTTGTATATACTAATAGATTGGAAAACGATTTAGGAAAAGAGCTTTGTAGTAAAATAATTTTTGAAATCGTTTGGAGAAAAGGATTTTAATATTTACTACTAGTATAGAAAACCTTTATATTTTTAAAGTGACAAATCACAAAAATGATTGTAGAAACAATCAATCACAAGAATTCACATACGAAGATGTGAATGGAATCCAAAGAAATCGATACTGAATTTATTAAAATAGGAACACCCAAAAATTCCAGAAAATAGAAGTTATCAAAATCAATAAAGGTGATAACAACTAATTAGGAAAGAAGAATCGATATCAACTGGAAAAACAAAGCAAAACGAGTAGAAATGCATAATTGACTTCAACAAAAGTAAGAATCAAGTCAATGTCGAAGCCAACAGTTAATAGCCGCAGTCGAGTACAAAATGATTCAATATCATCAAAGAATCCAACGACAAACAAAATCAGAGTCTTAAAAATCAAGAAATTAGCAATTTCTCAAAAACAAAGTGACCGAAGTCGAAGGGAAATCCAGATGAGGAAAACACAAAAGAGCAAGTTCAAAATTGCTGAGATCCAAACAAAATCCACATCGGCTAAATCAATTCAAAGCCGAAAACAGAAGAACAAAAATCCTCATCATCGAAAACCCAACTTAAGTTCGCAAAGTAAACGGAGGCAGAAGCCAAAAATACTTTCACGAAATCAAAACCAAATACACATGAATAAGCGTTAGGAATTCATACCTAACAGTCAAAAATAATCATATGTAAAGATGAGAGATAAAACATCGACAAATAGTTGTAACACATGCTCCATCTAAGTTATGTTTTATAATTGTCCTAAACCCCAGGCTCTGATACCAAGCTGTGACGCCCCACCTCTATACCCACGCTAGCCAAGAACACTACGGAGTAGTGCTGTCAACTAGCACGGAGAATAAGGCTGTTGAGGAGCGACCATCCATGTAATTGCCTTGTGCGAGCACCGATATGTCAGATAGAATAACATGCATTTCATCTTTTAGAGGAAATCCGACATATCGTTACAAACTCAAAGCTACTACACAGTGGCTATAATAGTTTAGGACAATAAATATAAAAATAACACAGATAACATAAATGCGGAATACAGATGGAACGAAAAGTCTCATATATACAATAACTGATATCAGTTACAATACATTTGACACAATACAAATGATACAACTACAACTGTCGACTAAAGAAGTTGTATATACAAGTACATTATCGACTAATATACATGAATACATTATCATCTTAAAACAGACACACTGACTACTACAACAAGACGAAGACCACTTCAAATGATATAAAAAGTCTTCATAGCTCTAGCAGCAACCCAAAGCTAAAAATCTACAACCTGTAAATACTCGGTCTGACCCGAGTATTACATTCAAAAGAAAATAATACTCGGGTCAGTCTAATTCAAAATCAGTTATTAGAGCATAGAAGCAATAATAATCAATCTCAATATAGATGACAGTCACAGAAATATCGTATATCCAACTTCTCGATAAAAGAACCGGATAACGGCAGATATATCACTAAACAGTGTTAATCCACGAAACAGAAATCCAAAGCAGTTTAAATAATTGAAATGTCAAATTAAAAATATCAATGCTAATTGGCTGCAGTACACGCTAACGTGTACTGCCTCGCCAATACAGCCTACGAATTACGCAACAGGTCGATGAATTAAGAATAAAAGAGATATCGATTAAAATCTGTCAATTTGGTGTGGCTGCAGTGTACGCACGCGTGCACTGCCTCGCCACAACAGAGTATAAAGTCACCACAAGGGACAAGGGTAAAACTGCTACGAAAATGCAGCAGGTCAGCAAGTGCTCAGGGATGAACAGATGCAAGCGAAAATGACACATGGATATGCAGTGTATACCCAAGTACAACTACAATAGAAATAGGTCAAGCATATGTAGATGTGCAGTGACAAAGTGAACCAAGTCACAATGTCACAGCAAGATCAAGTGTCAGTGGAAATCACAGGACAGACAAGTCAAAGCAGTGAAACCAGGGTGGACAACAATGAATGCAGAGGAATGCATGCAACTGATGACAACTCAAATACAATCCAAATTCCATCAGTGAATCAAAATGACAAAATGCAAATGATACAAGGCATCAATGCAATGTATCCGATTCGAGAACAAGGCAGTGCAGCAACGAAAGAGCTCACTGCAACAATATTTCTTTGAATGGAGACAGTAAGACCATAAATCAGATGAACATTACAAAGACAGGGACACTTGAAACAAAATGTCAAAGTAAAGGAAGCAACTCAATACCAAAGTGACTCAAGTACACCAAGCATATGAACCACTAAATCAGACATGGAAGTAAATAGCACTGCTCAAGTCAACCCAAAAATATCAGAACACATATACAGGAATGCAACTGTAAAACATGTATATGAGCTCGAAACAAGTGACAGTAGTATGAAACTAAACCACAAAGAAGTCAGTGCAAATGCAATATCATGCTACAGACCAACTACAGATCAAATGCCAAGTCGAACAACTACAACATCAACATCTACAACAGCAATGTGTGCAACAGGTCGAAGTGCTCAGGAATAAACAAGAAGACAGGTCAAGTGCAACTGGCTACTGCACATCAGTTTTGCAAACCAAAGTTGCAGTAGAACAACAAAAGGCTCCAGTCAATATATATACAGTCCAAATTTGCAACAAAAATGGGACTGCGACCACAACAAAATACAAGGCAAACTGCACAAAAACTCAGATGCAAGCCCAAACTCGAAATGATCTGAGCATAAGCAAGAAGGCTCGAAGTTGTGCAGTGGAACCAAAAGAATAAATGAGACAGAGAAGGCACCTGGATGTGCAGATCAAAAGATGTAACTAAAACATTGTATCAATGGTGAACGACACATACAAGTGTAGCAATAACATGAAAATATCATGAAGGAGCTCAAATGACATCAAGTAAAGAACTCGAGTCACAGGTGATAGAATTACAGTGGTATGCAAATGCAAACAGTGAAGAACACTATAATGTTGCTTTTATGGCAAAAGTAAATAACAGAGACATGTTAAACTCTGCTGTACTACTGAACAAGATGAAGACTACACAAATAAGCTCAGCTAACACATCAAACCAAGGTCAAACCCAAGTCTCAAAATAGGTTCAACTCAAGGCCAACGAACATCAAAAGTTCAACCGGAATGGTATCAAATTCAATACAACATGGTACAACAGCAAAGCGGGGTAGTTCAGGTATCACCGTTGAGAATAAGGCATGGTACCAAAACAAAAGGCAAAGGCCCAAAACATTGGAACGGTCAGAACCACTATCAAAGCAATGGTGATCACTAACTATAAGACAAAGTCATGGAATTTCCTTCACACAATCAAGTGACAGAAGTTAGTGGGTGTCACGAGATAAAGCAATGGACAATGTAATTCGATAGTAAGCCATGAAGCTGAGACAACTCACGAAATCCTTCAAAGCCAAGGAAAACAACGGCCATACCAAAAATCGAAGAAAGCATTGATCATTTCAAAAATTCAAAACGAAGATCGCGTGGCAGAGCAGAAAAAAAACAACAACATTGAACGAAATCGAACAAGTTGAGAAACCTGAACCATCACAATTCAAAGACCATATACGAATGAAGACGAGGGGTTCAAACCCAAATTAAGCGAACCATCAATTACTAGATCACTTAAATCCCAAGTCACGAAAATCGAACATACGAACGAAGTCAAGATAATCATGTAACAGTTCGAATTAGATGTGAGTTTAACTCACCTTGCTTCGAAGCGGCGACGAGAACGACTCCATGGAAGCGGCCAATCATCACAGAGACGAGCGAATTCGAAATCGAAGCCCTAGTTTGGAGGAGACGAGACCGCCATTCTTTCGTTTTCTTCGATTTTGGGCTTAGGGATTTCGAATGGATGAAGGGGATGGGTTATCACTTATCACGGCAACAGATCAAGCATGGGCCAAGATTTTTAAAAATTTATAAAGCCCGAATACTTTTAACCATGTTTATTAATCACTTTGGTGATATTTAAAACACGATTTGAATCCATTAGAACAACTAATTCGAACACGATAAAAATTCATATTTAGGATTTTCAATACGAATAGACGATGTCATATTAAATAAAATATTTAAATATATTATCGTATAAATGCGGGTTGTTACACTTGGAGAAGATTTCTTCTTATGATAGTCAAAGATGCTTACTACGCAAAATCAAATTCTTTTTTATATTATTATTAGTGCATAGTGTAGAAAACATTTCGAAAGTACAATATAAATCTTAGCCAGCATAGGTACCATTATAGTATGCTTGCTATAGCTGCCATATTAGATGGCAGGTTCTACAACTAAAACCGTACAAGGCTCGTATTGTTTCTTTGGATTTCCAACAAATGGTCAGGCTAAGGAACTTCCTTTTCCACGATGGGTACGTCCCTGGAATAGACGACCCGAGAACCTAACCGGATCTCTACCAACACAAGGCCGGGTTACCTCTGCAAAAATAGGTAACTACTGACACGCGTATGCCATCCCCCGATCGTCACCGATCTTCCCGAGGATCCCCGATTTCCAACAAACCACATAGATAATAATAATGCAGTAACCACAGAGGTTAAGTATCTGGGCTCCATACCATGATACCACCTTTATCCAGAAGGAATGACATACACTAAGGGCCGCTACTCCCTAGAACCTTGCCGCATCCTTCCTGTTTCGACCATTTCCGGGGTGTGAGGCTCGACGAAGTCTCGTCCACAAAGCTACGCTTTCTCAAAAAGCCCTGCTTCGGGTCAAACAAAATGATCAACCTATGATCACAAAGATATAAGATCAAACAAATGATCATATCACAAATGATCAAACACTGATCATTTCACAGCAACACTCAGTATGCCACGTTACCAAATTGGGATATATCGCTGATAAATTTCAACTACATAACCTCTGAGCTCGTACGTCTCAGAGAAGGGTGTTAAGCTAAGAGAATAAATTCTCCGCCACCAACAGAAATGTATTTGAAAGAAATCAGCTTTATATCTCAAATTGTAACGTCAGACACACAATCTATACAAGTCTGTTCCGGGATCGAACAGAACCGAAGGCACTTCTCACGAAGCCCTTGCAATTCCGGATAATTTTCAATCACGTCAGGATTTCCCGTCACTAAGGGTGATAAAACCTCTAAATCGAAGATCAGTCGATGTAGAGTAACTCGACGGTAATCCTTCCGTTTTCAAAAATATCCGGTCTTCAACACCGGTCTTCAAATGCAATTCATAACGACGTATCACATATTCGGAATGGGTTATACGACCCCATGGTCCTTTCCCGGCTAACCCGAATAGTGAGCGATTATTTAAAAACAAGTGTGGCATTCAAATTCATCCAATTCACAACAAATACCTATCTAAAGGTAATTATTGATAGTCGGTTATTTAACTATCAATAAAGATGCGCAACATCATCAGATTCCAAATAATTTTCCCAAATTATTTATTCTTCAAAAATATCTTTATAAGATATAAAATTTCCACACTTAACCATTTGAAAACAATTTCAAATATTCACTTTTCAATTTATCTTTAAAAGATAAAAACTCAAACAATTCATTTCACATTGGAAAAGCATTTCCATACTTATTTAAAAATAAGTAATTCACAAATCATTTATTTTCAACACTTAGAAAATATTCGATATACTTAAAATCAAAATTAAGTATATATCTCATTCTTTAAGGAAATCATTCTTAAATCACATTTATTTGAGTCAAAACGAATGTTGCGTAAAACATCGTTACGACGACTCGAAATCACTAGTATAGGGATTCGGATTTAAGATAGATATATAAATCCCAATACTACATAAAACATTTCCTTCCGGAAATCATTTACTATAACAACAGTGTTATAGTCCACCATTTCCTTAAATTTCTCGAAAACGTCTATTTCAACAATGAATGTTGAAATCTATGTATTCGATACTTAACACGTTTTAAAACATTTTTTTTTAAAACAGTTACTTCATTTTTATAATATCGCTTTCCCAAAACCATATCCATTCTTCTTTAAAAATATATTCACTGTCCAAAATCGTGAATATACTTCACTTAACCATATTTAAATCTTTTCTACACATTTATTATTTCAATAAAAATTCGCTATCCAAAATCGCGAATATATCTTCTTTAATAATCTTCTATCTTAAATTTGTCAAATTCAATCGATTTCGAATTTATAAAACAACGTTTATAAATTCTATTTTCTATTCTATAACAACTTCGATTTTTATAAATTTCCTTTAATGACCCATTCAATCTTATAACTCAACGGTTACATCAAAAATCCATATTATAAGTTAAATACTTATAATTTATTTATTTTAAAAGAAATCGTTCTTTTAAACTTTACAAACTGTAAATAAACCCATTTTAACATCATTTCCATTTTTAAATCCACATTCCCAAATATTCACTTTTAACCCCAAAATCAAATCCCAAATTGATTTCTAATTTTACTTCAATACCACATCAATTTCAATATTCATTTCTAAATTAATTTCCCATCCCAAATCATTTTATATTGATTTTTTCTAAACTTGTTTCAATTTGCCAATTAAATTTATAATTGGACTTCCAACTTATTTCATTTTAAACAAATTCCTCTTAAAGAAAATAAATTCCTTTATCTTTTTCAAACTATTTAGAAATCCAATTTAAATTAAATTCTTCAATTTAAAAATCACTATTATACGAAATTCATTTATTTAACATCTTCACTTGATTCTGGAACTAATTCAATAAGATTTTAAAAATCAGCCTTTATTCTTTTAAATTCTTTTCTTCAAATTTTATTAAATTTCTAAAGTTAATTCACTTAAAAATTCCTACTTGAATTTCAAAAATTCAATTTCGTTTATTTTTGGAATCCAATGATATCAAACATCCATTCAGCTAAATTTTAGCTTTCAATCAATTTCCAGACATCGATATGATCAATAACATCAATATAATCATTCACAGATTCATATCACAGTATAAATAAAATCAATCAATGTGAGGGGTCCAGTTGGATCCCTCCAACCTGTTTCCCTGCATCCAAAGACGTCAGCACAATACCAATTCCGCTCCAGTACGGAATTATCGCGGTATATGGGTTTTATAAAAATCCGCTTACTAACGGCGCAATAGGGTCTCATCCGCTATACGAGGCGGGAAATCATCAATCCAATATATACATATGCCAATATGTATATATTGCTATATATAGATATATATCCTACTATATCTAATATCACATCCAATATAGCAATCAAATCAATCAATAAATAACTGAAAATTCCACTTTCATTTTTGAGTGAGAAAAATCTCACCTTAGCTTTTTATTTGCCATCCATTTCCATCTCAGTTTGTTTTCTTCCATTTTTAACCTTGTATAAACAATTCACGATTTATTACAATTTGAAATAAATCGAACACATCAATTACTCTTTAATTAAACCAATCTTTGTTTTAAACTAATTAGTTAACCATTCAATTTTAACCAAATTATTATTATTATTATTTTAAATGGAAACCACACCCAATAAAAATGATCTTTACGAGTTCCAAAAATCCAACCTTTATATAAATTCAACAACATTTAAAACTTCTATATTACCCAAATCTTTTATATACATATATATTTATTTCTGCTTTTCTGTATATATTATACTTTTCTCTATAGTCATTTTTTTTCTTTTAATCATAAACATATTTACAGAGACAAGTAGATGGAAGGAAATGAATACCTCGCCACCAACAAATCGAACGAAGTCGCCGCTCCACTTCCCGATGGTCACAACTTCGAACTGCCGAACATCTTTCCCCATCGACCTGCTCGAACGAACGCGACTCCATCGACTTGCCGCCGAAATCGACAGCCCGCCCTTGCCTCGTCCAACAGACGCGACCCAAGCTTCCAGTGCCGCCTCCTACACGGCACAGACCTCCAACTCGAACGCGATTCAATCGCGTACGCTTCTCCTCGCAGAAGCTTCCACCTCCTCTCAAACTCACGCGCTTCCCATCGCTCGCAACCCTAAATTGATCGACGTCGCCTCTCTCTCTCAACTCGATTGCCAGAGGAGATGAACGCGAGGTGCTTCGCGTGCTACGCTGACCTCGATCGAATGCGAGCCCTAGTTGTTTTGAACGAGAAATGCTTGTTTTGAACTCGAGTTTTACTGTGGCCATTTTAATTTGAATTCGAGGGAAAGATTTCATTTTTGAAGCAAGGTCGTTCGTCCATTTTTGTTTCTTTGATTTTGCTTTTAATCTGAGAGAGGGGAAATGATTTTAAAAGAAGGGAGGAAGACAGAAGACATGGGATGCACGATTTTCTCCCCGTGATTCCCTGCGTGGTTGAAGGAACGAACGTGTGATGTTTACAAATTTAAATTTTAAATTTAAATTGAATTCCATTTAAATTCTAACGCGTTTAACTATCGTATGGTCACACAACAACCTCGAAAATTACGAAAATTGGAATCCGGCAATAATATAACATTCCGGACCCAATGAAACTGGTTTCGTCGAATTCCGAGACAGTTTGAAAATTGACTATTTTTAAATATCGATTCGAACAATATAATTTCAAACTGAACAATTCATTCCCAAATTCGATTCTGAAGCTTCTGTTATCTTTAGTAATATCAATACAAATTTTAAAAGCTTTCGAAATATTTTTCTTCAGCTTTAAATTGAAGATTCAAATTTTTTATCCAGTTTCAATAGATTAAATTTTATAATTTAATCGCCAAATTCAAAGTTATTTTCGGGATACAAATTAAATCATCGTTCAAATATTTAAAATTAATTAAATATTTCCAATTTAATTAGTTCAAAATTCTGGGTCGTTACAAACCCTGTCGCACCAAGAGGGTGTCACGCCTCACGACAGCACCCGGTTCAAGCTACTCGACTACCCTATAGCACTGAGCAGCAGGTTCATGTCTTTTCTCCCATTCTTCTTCCCGCAAGCCTTTGTCCCTGTTGCATACGTATAAAATCTATTTATTTATATAACCCAACTGATTTTGTATGGGTGTTTTATTTTTTGGGATCTGTTTTCTGGAAGCAAGGAGGTTCTGATACATTTTATTTCGTATATTTATACTAAGTTTGTAAATATTATACCTATTGATTTTTTAGTTATACGCGTACTAAAATATTATTATCAGTTGTTAAGTATATAAACTTTGTTTTCCTGAAAACCGGTAAATCATGCTGGTACATATATGTACTTCGTGTGTATAGATTTACCTTGCCTATTATAATTAATATTTTGTTTATATAGTAGATTGGTGACTAAGTACGTAGATATATATATATATATATATATATATATATATATATGTTATATTTGTACTTTTAAAATAGAGTTTGATTGTATTAATATCTATATGTTAAATTGTATATGTCAGTTTAGATGATAAAATATGTAAGTAAGTTATACTTGTATAGCAGTGTTTATTTTTTTGTATAATGTATTAGTATTATATATAAGTTGGTTGTATATAGGATTCTTATACTGTTTGTACACATCAGTGTACATGTGTAGGTTTATACACGACCTTTCTGAATTTATATGTATGTTATATTAAAGAAGAGATATATTGGATCTAAATATCAAATGGATATACGTATATTTGAAAAAAAAATTATATTTATGAAGTTTCAATATATGTGTGTACTAGTGTCGTGTGTGTTAGTGTGAACATTTTAGTAACCTGATATGTGTATGGCCGTGCTTGTTTGATATGGATAGGGTTTTTTTCAAAAATGATATGTATATAAAGTGTCTGCTGTTGTGTTCGCAAGTTAAAAATAAAGTAAATTATATTCGGGTTTGGGGTAATAAGCTAGTATGTATACGGTTAGTATATATGTGCGTAGTATATTGTTTTATTGGAAAGGTAGTAAATCTTAGTTTAGGAATGGTTTGTACATTGTATATATGTCGGTTTGATACACATATATGTTATTTGAACAGATTTTGGGTTATAATAATATACTATATATATTATGAGTTTAAAAAAAAAATTTACTTTGATTTTTGAGAAAGATATATATATAGATACAATATTTATTGTTTCAGTTTATGTTAAACCGTTAAGTTTAAATGGGTTGATTCAATCCCGTTCTGATTTGTTCCATCTAATTCTTTTATCAGCTTTTGATCGTTGAATTCGTGCCGATTTATGCTTTGCTTCGAGCCATTATTCAAATTTCGGCGTTAGTATCAGTGTGCGTATCCATGTCATCTCCTGTTCTCTCTAGCCTCGAAAGGTGAGCACTCACTCACGATTAACGTTCTTTTATTTATTAAATCTGATTTCAATTGAAACGACAATTGAAATATGCTGCTGTTAGTTAATTACACTGTTATATATGTTATTGCCTATATCAGTTCACCTATGACATTTGACACCATTATCTGTTAATTATTTATGCGATGATAATACAGTTTGGCTGATAATTGATTGATTGTTGATGTTTGTATTGGACGTTAAATTGTTAATGTTAAAATGATAAATAGTATGAAATTGAACTTGATATAGGATAATTAAATGTTAAATTTGATTAACTGACATTTGTATAATATGACTCCTTTAACTGTTGAATTTATTGACACGTAGGATTTGTTTAATTACATTTTGAACCACTGAATGTATGTTGTTAAATTGATGATGTATGAAATTGTAAATAGATGACAAGTGAAGCTGTAATGTAATAATCTTTAATCTGCATGAAATGATAGTGTAGATTCTAGAAATAATTACATTAATTCGTACAAATACCAATGCGAATTAATACGGTTATTTCGAGATTATTTGAATTGATTATTGGATTGATATTGATTGTTGTTATTGCTTGTTTATTTACTTTGACACCATCCCAGTTATCACACTGCAAGTTCCCTTTGATATGTTTTGATTTTGAATTGAATTGGAATCGGGTTGAAATGATAAATACCCAAATTGAATTTTTACCTAGGATAGGAAATTAAATAAAACCCGATTGGTCAATAATTTGATTTAAAAATAAAATGAAGATTTTATTTGAATAAATAATATGGTTTTGAAACGAAGTTGGAAATTGAATTTAATGAAATTTAAACGTGAATATTTAATAATCTGAAATGAAATATTAATAAAGAAATTGATGAAAGAAGGTTGTTTAATTTGAGAAATGATTAAATTAAGTTTGAAATTATAATTAAGTTTGAAATTATTAAATTTTGAAATTATTTAATAATTAAGTTTTGAATTATTTAATAATTGAATAAGATTGAATCATTTGATAATTGAATAAAAATTGAATTCTTTGATAAGAGAAATTGGACTTTTGAATAAGTGAAATTTGAATTTTATTAATAAATGATATTGGGTTTCTTTATTTATTAAGTTTTGGAAATTTATTTAAGTAAGTAAATAACTGAAATTAAATTTCTTAACAAGAAATAAAATGCGATTTATTGAAATTAATGTAAGACTTGAAGTTTAAAGAATTCGATTTGATGAATTTAATTTAATTCAAAATTGTAAGTTTTGATTTAATGAAGTTGAATTTAAATAATGGGTTTAATGAATTGGAAATTTAATAGAAATTGTTTTGAATGATAAAGTAACTTAACGAATATTGAATGAAATCGATAAATAAGTTTAAATTGATTCGAATGTTAAATTAAGTTAATTCAAATGATTTGGAAGGAAACTTATTTGCGAACTTGAATCGATATTTGGATTGTTTAAATCGAAATTGAAATTGAATTTTAAGATTTTGAAATTGTGAATTTGGAAGTTTGAAACGTAAATTATGGAAATTGATTTGGAAAGACAAATGAAATGTTGGTTTATAAACTCTGATTGAAATTGAAATTTGATTTGGTTTTGAAATATATTAAACGACCAATCGGTGAAATAATTACGGAGGTTATTAAAGAGACCGGAATTCGGTTATGGATATACTCTCTATCTAAACCGAAACCCACTTTAATAACTATACGCGGAGGAGTGATGATCCAGAATGAAGTGGTTGGAATGATGTACGTGATGACTGAAGAAAGTGAACGATAATGGATAGCCTTGACACTTGTGTCAAATTGGAAATGACTAAAACAGGAGCTGTGCCGGGCCAATGGAGGATTGATACCTCAAGTGGACACACTTCTTCGAACTACTTATACTTGTTGTCGATTGGTGCACCCTTGATTTTGGGAGTGTTGTCTCACGGTGTTGCAGGCGCTGCGGCGTTGCGTTCTCACCAGTCCGGATCAGGCGAACGGTAGTATCACTACCTTGGGTATAGCCTCATGTGCCTTGTCATACTTGTATTCCATTTATGCGTGACCACTACGAATTTGTTTTGTACCTTGAGTATATGGATTGCCCTCTGGTGACTTCCGGTTTTGGGGAAACTACGGTCTTGTATATGCTTGTGGGAATAAAAATGTGTTAAGGGTGGAATGGGCCATGACTTAACGCTATTTTGATATCTTTATATTACTGATAGACATTATCTACTTATCGTACACTACTACATAGTAGATAGTTTAACGGATCCTTAAAGGATGGTTATTCCAAACATCCTTTGAGTTACTTATATTTCAATTGCTATTTCACTTGAGTTGGATTTATTAATATAAGAATGTAAATCCTGACTCGAGTGTTTTGTGTTTTGCTTTACGCTCGGGTCAGACTGAGTGGTTCAGCTTTCGAGACTCACCTTTGAAGTTGGAGCTTTGCTTGAAGATCCAGCCATCTATCCAGCTTTCAGATATTCGATGATTCCAGTGATGTATTCTGATTTGTATCTGATGTATCGAGTTACTCTTCCGTTGTATCTGGTTTAACTCTGATGTATTTTATATATTCATATAGTAGCTTCATGAACTACTATCTCTTTTATTTCCGCTGCACTTATTACTCTGTGTCTGTGATCTGTGATTATTTATTTACTGTATATGTTCAGTTTTGCCAAATTTAAATTAACAACGCGGCATTTTGAGCAATTCAACTCCGGCATGAGTGTCTACCTATTCACTTATAATGGATGCGAATGGTTCAAAATGTCGGGTCGTTACATTAGACAATTCTTAAAAGGAAGAAAATAAGTAATGTATAAAACTTAGAACAATCGATAAAAAAACAAACCTTATGTAACATCCCGTATTTTTAAGCCATTGAATTTGAACATTTAATTCATTTTAAATGTTTAATATGGGTTTAAGATTTATTTTGGAGTAAAAAGAATTGGTTTAAACTAAAACAACAAGTGATAATTTCTAATGTGGAGGTTTAATTTGAGATTGGATAATAATAATTAAATATTCGGGATTAGGATGAAAAGGGTGAATCTGGGTGTAAATAGCTATAAAATGGTTTTAAAATTTATTTTAAAGTCTATTTGGACATAAATAATATTATTGGATTTTTAGAAGTATTTTAAAGTCGATAAATTATTATTTGGGATTTTATATTAATTTAAAAATGAATTTAATATTATTAAAATGCAAATAATCAGATTTTGAGTCCGGATTGTGCCGGAATGATTTTAAATGTGGTTATAAATTTTATATGATTTATTGTTAAGTTAATAAAATTTTAAAAGTGAAATTTAAAGCGTTTTCGTAAATATTGAAAATCGTCTGATTTAATAGACGAGTAAAATAGCCTTCCGGGGCGCAGTCTCGGAATTCGACGAAACCAGTTCCATTGGATCCGTAATAATTAGTTATTATCGGATTTCAATTTTCGTAGCAATCGGAGTTGTCGTTTGACTGTGGCAGCTCGAAACGCCTAGAAATCGATTTAACCGATTTAATTTTAAATTGATCGTTTAATTTCGTATCTCGCGCATACGATCGAATTGGCTTACGAAACCTATTCCATTGTGTCCGGAACGCGGAAAAACCCCAGGATAGCCTGTCGGAACGTGAGAATTGGAGGTCGTTTGCATTAACTGTTAAATCGAGAAAATTTTATTAATTAAATATTATTAAAACCATTATATAACTTCACATTTTTATTAAACCCTAGCATTGGTCTTCAGCCGCCGCTCACATTTTCATGGCCGAAAACGTTCCCGTTTCTTCCTCAATTTTCAATCAATCTACGCATTTATTTACGATTCTTCCAACTAGAGAATCAAAGTACTCGACGAGGGCTTCACATCCGTACGGTGGAGTGGCTCGAAACTCGCCGTGGAGGTCAGGATCGGCTCGAGTAGGTCTTACGTTTGGACGCATTTTTCGAGAGAAGCTCACAGCCGAGCTCGTGCGCGCTTAGGGTGTAGGTTGAGGCCGAGTCGAGCTTCTCGGTGGTGGTATTGGATCTGGTTCTTGGCGAGAATGGCAGGTGCGGCATCTAACCCTAGTACGTGATTTTGGGTTCGAGCATGCCTGTAGCAACGTTTGGAGAAGGAGATGGCTTCGGCCGTGATTGCTTATGGTATAATAAATTTAAATAAAAAGAAATTGTTTTAAATATTAATTCAAACTTTAAAATAGAATATCTTATGCATACAATATCAGGATTTGACGATTTTCGTGGCGATGGAATCACAGAGAGACGTACTTCGTGATGGTGCAGATCCGGAGTCATTCCGGGCAAGTAGAAATTTGAGTTAAATCGAACGTCGTTTGGTTTAATTTTAAATTTCGAACGCTCGTCGAAACTCAATGTGAGTTATTCTCACTCACATCTGGATGCTAGACATTATAAATAATTGATATTTAAATATCTGTGTGGTTGATTGCCTATATTTGTGTTTATCTGTCTGGATTGATATTTTATATGGTGATGTGCTAATACTTGTGGATGCAGGGAGAAACAGGTTGGAGGGATCCAACTGGATTCCTCACAATGTAGCAATTATTTTATAATTGATAGTGATACCTGTTTATATGATGTGATTGATAAATCTGGAAATTTAGTTGTACTGTGAAATTGTTGTATAAATTATAATCACAGAATTTAATTATAAATGGATAAATTGTGTTTTTACGAAATAAAATGAATTGTTAAATTTAGAATTTCAAAGAATAAAATTTGAAATCGGATTTGAAAAGAAAATGTAAATTGGGCCAAATTGGGATTTTGAATATAATGGGGAGTGTATGAAATGGGTAAATGGAAAGTATAGTTTTCTGGAAATTAAATTTATGAAATTATAAATTGTTTAAAATAACGATGTTTATTTTAATAATGGCTAATGTTATCCGAAAATTAAAAATATGTTAAATGGAGTTTCCGACTATAAATTAACAAGTTCAAATGAAAAATAGAATGTTTTGAAATGCCGTATTTCATTGGAATTTAATTAAGTGAATTGGAAATTTGGCTTCTATTGAAAATCCACCAAAATGTTAAAACTATATTTAAAAATGAATCTTCGGAAATGAAAAATTGTGATTTAACTTCGGAGGAAGTTATAGAAGTATGGAATTGGAAATTTATGTTGTAAAACATAATTGACTTGAAATAAATCAGTGGATTTATATGAAAGAGTACTTTGGAATGTTTAGAAACGGGAAAGTGTTTCCCTGGGAAAAACCAAGTAAATGTTTTATAAAAGATTTTATTTAACTAAAGGTTAAGTTTTAAATTGTTTTAAAAAGTATTTTTAAGAAATCGTTATTTTTAAAGAAATAAATTAATAATTTTTAATACCGTAATAATTTGGAAGTATATTAGCAATTATTTTACAAATGAATTTATTTAAAGGTTGGTTTTAGCTTAAGCTGTTAAAATTAGTATTTTCTTCTTATAACACTATTTTGAATTTAGTTAAACTAAACCCTTATCTTTAAATCAAAGTTTATGTGTTAATAACTAGTTTTCTTCACATATTTTAAATTTATATTTTGAGTAAATAAATAGAAGTAATTTTCATATTTTAAAGTATATTTCAGTACAAAGTATTTTTAACTGTTTTAAATGCAAATTTTTTTTTATATACTTGGTTATTCCCGATGGGAATAAAGGGTAAAGGATTTACCTTGTAAAGGAAGAGTTTGGAAAATTGTTTTCAAACGAGTTTTGAAAATGTGAAAATATATCTTTGAAAGATATTAGAAGAAAATAAATAATATGGAGATTATTTATTGTGTGATGGATGTGTATGGGTGTTTGTGAATGTGAATTGATAGTTAAATCACCGACTATCAATATTGGCCAAATGCGTTGATCGTTTCGAAGAGACCGGGATCGGGTTTCCGTATACCAGGATTCTAGGTCTGGAGACTCGAATACCACTTCGATTCGGTTTGTACGTTTCGTGTATCGTGTTCAGAGTCGAAGATGGAGCTGTGAAGTGCAAGGGCTAGTCGTTACTAATCCTGAGGATATTTCCAAAATGGATGTAGTAGGAGTAGTGCCTTCGGTTCCGTTCGGACCCGGGACGGACTTATATGGACGAATGCTTTCGTGACATCGTCAGGTGGACGATGGGCATTCTAAGGGATATGTGCTATAAAGGTATCGTTTAGCCTCGAGCCTCATCAACCGGGAATGACTGAAAATCAGGGGTTATGCAGCAAGGCTTCGTGGGTAGCCCCCACTTGAGAGTAAGGTCATCCCTGTCTAGATGTCCCTTTTTTTTCGGTTTAGTGGTGCGGTTGCTGATCACAACCGTGGGGTGATTTTACTTGGAATTATCCAGTAAGGGATGATTCCGGTCTTGTGTTGCAGGGGAGCGGGCGTACTCCTCGGTACTGTGATCTAGGCCACGTACTGTGACAGGTGGTACCCCAGTGCCTAGTCATTCGTTGGAAATCCATTCTCCCTACGTGCCTTGTACGAGTTTTGTTTGTATTACCCACGATGTGGCTAGTATGCCGGAATTTAATAGATGTAACAATTTCGGCTATTTTATAAGTATTTGTATATAGACACTATTATAATATCAGAGGATTTTTATAAAAAGTGTTTTAGCTATCGTAAGGTAAAAACCCGACATGTTTATTTGTGGCGTGGTCTTACGAGATGCTTTTGTTTTTAAAGAATTTTGAAACTTAAATAATCAATTGGATGTATTTATGATGCGCTGGTATTCCAGACTGACTCGGGTGTTATTTTATTATAATGCTCGGGTCAGACCGAGTATATTACAGGATAGGTTGCTATGGAGCTCAGGAGAGGAGCTGGAGTCCGAAACGTATTTCTCGTACTTGTATTATTCCGCTGCTGTGATTGTTGAGATTGTTTGACTGGCTATGGTTGGTTGTATTGATATACTCTGATGATGATGTATTGTATATAAACAGATATAGTTTTGATTTGTGTAAAGTTCTGTTCTATATATTATATTTTATTCCGCTGCGACTGTGAGGTTTTGATGTTGTTTAGTTCATTCTTCTTCTACCTTCTTTCTTTTCCTACTATCTGTCTTTTCCGGCGTTCGATCGTCGGCATATTATACTGTTGAGTATTTTGTGTCGATTTTCGAGGGTCGAGAAGGGCGGGTCGTCACAGTTGGTATCAGAGCTTAGATTGGCGACAACCTAGGCTTTGGTGGGAAATTACTCATTTTAAATAGAGTCAATAGTACTCTATAATGAGTTGAGTGTAATAATAGCTATGAGAGCGTACTTGTTAGTGGATATAAAAATTATTTTTGTACTGTGTTGACTTATCGGTTGAGTGTTTATGAATTCTGGTCGGTGCGGGAAGTACAACCGTATCGATAGGGGTTTCTAAACTCTTAAACAAGATAAACCGACATAGTATTGTTTTTAAAAGTGGGTAAATGAAATAATTTTACCCAAAATTGTATTTTGATATAAAAGGAAGTAATTTTCTATATTATTTTATGTTTTGGAGGTTTGTTTGGTTGTTTCTTCTATAATCAAATAAGAAATTGAAATATAATCTAAAATGTGAAATGATATATAAGAAAACAAGAATTTAAAATATTGAATTGGTTTATAACCAAACAGAATTAATTAAATATGGTTTAAGTAAGAAGAAGTATAATTAAAATTTGATTTAAACCAGAATTTTTACCCCGGAAATTTTTGAAAGGGATTTCAAATGAATTTAAACAAAGGTGTGGAAAAATTTAGAAACCTTGGGAATGTTGAAATGTTTTCCAAAGGTTTTGAAGTTAATGATGGAATATATTTTGGAAAATATTTTCGAATGGAAATTGATTTGAGGTGAATTTTGGAAGTGGAAAGCACTGAACTCACTTCAGTCGCTGGAAAATAATCCTGATGATGCTGGCCACATCATTAGAATTCATTTTCGAGTTTCTAAAGTGATGGATTGCTACCAAATAGTTGGTTATGGTATTCGTTTGGACTTGTTTGGGAAACAAGTGATTTTGGAATTTTCAAAAGGAAAATTGTTTGGTAAAAGCAGTTTGTTTTGGAATTTGGTATTTGATTTGAATATCAAAGAGAAATGTGTTGATTTTTATTTCGAATTGGTTTTGAAATAAATCCGGGTAAAGTGAATTCTGGGAATTCTGTTAAATAAAAAGGTAAAATTTGAAATAAATCAACTATAACCTTGAAAGTAAAGTTGATTAAGTGAGAAAGGAAGAATGGAAATTTTAATCCAGAAATTAAAATTTAATTCGGGAAAATGGAAGTAAATGAAGTTATTGAAGTGAATAGAAATTTGAATCTAACTTGGAATAAGTTAAGTAAAATTGGGAATTGGAATTAAATTGATTTGGGTTAAGTTGAAAAGAAAATAACTTTGTAATTATGGGTCGTTGTGTAACAAATTGTACCCATAAACTATTAAGTGTTATACTTATAACCTGAAACTGTAGATTTAAAATTTGCAAAGGATTATGTGGAATAAAAGTTGAATCCTTAGGAATTCAGAGATACATGTGTATAGAAATTGAAATTTGTGATTATAAGGTGGAAATAATCCAAGTGAGCTATATGAACTTTTAAGTAAATAAGTTGAAGAACTTGAGAATGAGCAATCTGATTTTAACTCAAGTAAAATGGAATTATAATCACAAATGGAAATAATAAATGGAATGGTGAATTCGAACTTAATTTTAAATGGAATGCAAGGTAGGGTGAAACAATAAAAAAATATAAAAGCGGTAAGTGAACTGAAGTTAGTAAATAAGTTGAACTTGAATATGGAGAATTAAAATTAAATTGAATTTGGTTTAATTTCGACTAAGATGGAAATTAAGCTGAATATTAAAATTTCTGTTGTGTTATGAATAAGAACGAATGTAATCAAATTCTTAGTTAAGGTAGTAAAAGGAAATGGTATAAATTCAGGTTAGCTAAATAAAACATAAATGAACTTGAATTAATTCTGGAAAGGAATTGAATTGAAATTGCATATATAATCTAGTTAACCTTGGATTAAATTTGGATAAGGATTTAATTATATGGAAATTTAATTTAGTGGAAGTGGTGTTGAATGAAGTAAATGCTTATTCAGTTAAATCTAAAATGATTGTTTGGAAAAGAATTTGGTACGAGCTAAATTAAATGGAATATGTGTGGTAATGAATAAAATTTTGATAGTTGGTCAAAATTTGAAAAGGTAAGTAAAAATCCTGATTTGGTTTAGGATTTAATTTTGGTAATAAATATTGGAAGTGTGAATGAATAATGGAATGAGCTTGTAATAGTGATAGTTTGAATTGTAAAGAAACTTCAAATGAGTGAAATAATTTTAAGTGGATTCTTTGTTGACAAAATGAATCCAGAATGGATTAAATAAGTAAACAAAGAGCATATAAGTTATAAATGAATTGAAATTTGTTTTGAATGAGAATCAAATGGAAATATTGTGAGAATTTGGAAGAACTTAAGCAAAGTTGTAAGAAACAAAATGATTGTGGATAAGCTTTATTTAGAAATGTTGAATGAAATTTTGTTAGACAAAAAAAAAATTTAATTGCAAGTGAAATGATGTTAATAAATTATTGTGATGTGATATGAATATCGAGGTTGTAAATAATTCAGGATGGAATGAAAATTTATTTAAACTCGGATTTGTTAATGAAATTAAAAGGTAAAGGAAATATTTAATTTAACCATTGCATTGGAATAAAAATACTTGGTTTGTGAACCATGCAAACTTGAATAGAATTGATATAAATCTAAGTTGAAATTAATTTTAAATGGCTATAAGCTTTAGTGGTAATTATTTTGCTTGAATGACATGAATGGGCATGTATTCGGAATTGAGTTTTGCATAAATTGAATTGGATTGGAATCTAATTCAAAGAGTTTTGTATATGAATGCAAGTGAATTGGTTAAGAATAGCAAATGAAATTGATTTTGAATCAATAGGAATGAATTGACCTCTTAATGAGTAATGTTTGCATATGAATGAAAATGGATCATAATTGAAATGCAAATGTTTCAAGTTTAAAATGAAATTTGATTGTAAATCAAATTTGGAATGTAAGTAAAATTAAAAGGTAAGAAAGGCATATGTAATCATATTGAAGTGGAAATGAATTGGTTGAGATAAATATGAATTGTATGTAGTGAACTTGAATTTAAGGCATTCAAGTGAAATAAAATGAGGTTAGACTTGAATAATTAATTTGAATGTGATTGAGATCTTTGGATTGTTGAAATAAATAAGGTTAACATTGTTAATGATGAAATTTGCTTGGTTTGGTTATGAAATGGATATGTTTGGCTTGCATTTACATTGGAAATGTTATTAAAATGCTCACATCTTTGAAACTGATGAGTTTGTTGAGTATAGTACAGTACGGGAGGCGTTCGAGAGAGTTGGAGCGCGTATATGCGTTATATTAGCCGCTCGCTTTTAAAATTTGCTAAAAAGGTACGCCTACGCAAAAATAATTGGAAAATGATATATATATTGTGATATATTTTGGTTTCCGGCCATGTGAGCCGATGTATATATATTTGTGTATCCTGCGATATCGCAGAAGCTCCTCCGTACAAAGGAGACTCCGGCAAAATTTTCCAGAAATTTTGGGAGTTAGAAAATTTTTGGGGTTTTGGGAAAATTTATTAATAAGTAAAGTTATTTTTAAAGCGAGTGTTAAGATAAAGGCTTTAGAGTAAATGAAGCAAATGAATGTGGGATTGGGCTAAAGGATTTTGGAAAGTGAATATAAGCTTTTAACTAAGCAAATTGGAAAGTAAATGAATTGGGAAGTATATTTTTACCTTAGCAAATTTCGGGGACGAAATTTTTATAAGGGGGGAGGAATGTAACATCCCGTATTTTTAAGCCATTGAATTTGAACATTTAATTCATTTTAAATGTTTAATATGGGTTTAAGATTTATTTTGAAGTAAAAAGAATTGGTTTAAACTAAAACAACAAGTGATAATTTCTAATGTGGAGGTTTAATTTGAGATTGGATAATAATAATTAAATATTCGGGATTAGGATGAAAAGGGTGAATCTGGGTGTAAATAGCTATAAAATGGTTTTAAAATTTATTTTAAAGTCTATTTGGACATAAATAATATTATTGGATTTTTAGAAGAATTTTAAAGTCGATAAATTATTATTTGGGATTTTATATTAATTTAAAAATGAATTTAATATTATTAAAATGCAAATAATCAGATTTTGAGTCCGGATTGTGCCGGAATGATTTTAAATGTGGTTATAAATTTTATATGATTTATTGTTAAGTTAATAAAATTTTAAAAGTGAAATTTAAAGCGTTTTCGTAAATATTGAAAATCGTCTGATTTAATAGACGAGTAAAATAGCCTTCCGGGGCGCAGTCTCGGAATTCGACGAAACCAGTTCCATTGGATCCGTAATAATTAGTTATTATCGGATTTCAATTTTCGTAGCAATCGGAGTTGTCGTTTGACTGTGGCAGCTCGAAACGCCTAGAAATCGATTTAACCGATTTAATTTTAAATTGATCGTTTAATTTCGTATCTCGCGCATACGATCGAATTGGCTTACGAAACCTATTCCATTGTGTCCGGAACGCGGAAAAACCCTAGGATAGCCTGTCGGAACGTGAGAATTGGAGGTCGTTTGCATTAACTGTTAAATCGAGAAAATTTTATTAATTAAATATTATTAAAACCATTATATAACTTCACATTTTTATTAAACCCTAGCATTGGTCTTCAGCCGCCGCTCACATTTTCATGGCCGAAAACGTTCCCGTTTCTTCCTCAATTTTCAATCAATCTACGCATTTATTTACGATTCTTCCAACTAGAGAATCAAAGTACTCGACGAGGGCTTCACATCCGTACGGTGGAGTGGCTCGAAACTCGCCATGGAGGTCAGGATCGGCTCGAGTAGGTCTTACGTTTGGACGCATTTTTCGAGAGAAGCTCACAGCCGAGCTCGTGCGCGCTTAGGGTGTAGGTTGAGGCCGAGTCGAGCTTCTCGGTGGTGGTATTGGATCTGGTTCTTGGCGAGAATGGCAGGTGCGGCATCTAACCCTAGTACGTGATTTTGGGTTCGAGCATGCCTGTAGCAACGTTGGGAGAAGGAGATGGCTTCGGCTGTGATTTCTTATGGTATAATAAATTTAAATAAAAAGAAATTGTTTTAAATATTAATTCAAACTTTAAAATAGAATATCTTATGCATACAATATCAGGATTTGACGATTTTCGTGGCGATGGAATCACAGAGAGACGTACTTCGTGATGGTGCAGATCCGGAGTCATTCCGGGCAAGTAGAAATTTGAGTTAAATCGAACGTCGTTCGGTTTAATTTTAAATTTCGAACGCTCGCCGAAACTCAATGTGAGTTATTCTCACTCACATCTGGATGCTAGACATTATAAATAATTGATATTTAAATATCTGTGTGGTTGATTGCCTATATTTGTGTTTATCTGTCTGGATTGATATTTTATATGGTGATGTGCTAATACTTGTGGATGCAGGGAGAAACAGGTTGGAGGGATCCAACTGGATTCCTCACAATGTAGCAATTATTTTATAATTGATAGTGATACCTGTTTATATGATGTGATTGATAAATCTGGAAATTTAGTTGTACTGTGAAATTGTTGTATAAATTATAATCACAGAATTTAATTATAAATGGATAAATTGTGTTTTTACGAAATAAAATGAATTGTTAAATTTAGAATTTCAAAGAATAAAATTTGAAATCGGATTTGAAAAGAAAATGTAAATTGGGCCAAATTGGGATTTTGAATATGATGGGGAGTGTATGAAATGGGTAAATGGAAAGTATAGTTTTTTGGAAATTAAATTTATGAAATTATAAATTGTTTAAAATAACGATGTTTATTTTAATAATGGCTAATGTTATCCGAAAATTAAAAATATGTTAAATGGAGTTTCCGACTATAAATTAACAAGTTCAAATGAAAAATAGAATGTTTTGAAATGCCGTATTTCATTGGAATTTAATTAAGTGAATTGGAAATTTGGCTTCTATTGAAAATCCACCAAAATGTTAAAACTATATTTAAAAATGAATTTTCGGAAATGAAAAATTGTGATTTAACTTCGGAGGAAGTTATAGAAGTATGGAATTGGAAATTTATGTTGTAAAACATAATTGACTTGAAATAAATCAGTGGATTTATATGAAAGAGTACTTTGGAATGTTTAGAAACGGGAAAGTGTTTCCCTGGGAAAAACCAAGTAAATGTTTTATAAAAGATTTTATTTAACTAAAGGTTAAGTTTTAAATTGTTTTAAAAAGTATTTTTAAGAAATCGTTATTTTTAAAGAAATAAATTAATAATTTTTAATACCGTAATAATTTGGAAGTATATTAGCAATTATTTTACAAATGGATTTATTTAAAGGTTGGTTTTAGCTTAAGCTGTTAAAATTAGTATTTTCTTCTTATAACACTATTTTGAATTTAGTTAAACTAAACCCTTATCTTTAAATCAAAGTTTATGTGTTAATAACTAGTTTTCTTCACATATTTTAAATTTATATTTTGAGTAAATAAATAGAATTAATTTTCATATTTTAAAGTATATTTCAGTACAAAGTATTTTTAACTGTTTTAAATGCAAATTTTTTTTATATACTTGGTTATTCCCGATGGGAATAAAGGGTAAAGGATTTACCTTGTAAAGGAAGAGTTTGGAAAATTGTTTTCAAACGAGTTTTGAAAATGTGAAAATATATCTTTGAAAGATATTAGAAGAAAATAAATAATATGGAGATTATTTATTGTGTGATGGATGTGTATGGGTGTTTGTGAATGTGAATTGATAGTTAAATCACCGACTATCAATATTGGCCAAATGCGTTGATCGTTTCGAAGAGACCGGGATCGGGTTTCCGTATACCAGGATTCTAGGTCTGGAGACTCGAATACCACTTCGATTCGGTTTGTACGTTTCGTGTATCGTGTTCAGAGTCGAAGATGGAGCTGTGAAGTGCAAGGGCTAGTCGTTACTAATCCTGAGGATATTTCCAAAATGGATGTAGTAGGAGTAGTGCCTTCGGTTCCGTTCGAACCCGGGATGGACTTATATGGACGAATGCTTTCGTGACATCGTCAGGTGGACGATGGGCATTCTAAGGGATATGTGCTATAAAGGTATCGTTTAGCCTCGAGCCTCATCAACCGGGAATGACTGAAAATCAGGGGTTATGCAGCAAGGCTTCGTGGGTAGCCCCCACTTGAGAGTAAGGTCATCCCTGTCTAGATGTCCCTTTTTTTCGGTTTAGTGGTGCGGTTGCTGATCACAACCGTGGGGTGATTTTACTTGGAATTATCCAGTAAGGGATGATTCCGGTCTTGTGTTGCAGGGGAGCGGGCGTACTCCTCGGTACTGTGATCTAGGCCACGTACTGTGACAGGTGGTACCCCAGTGCCTAGTCATTCGTTGGAAATCCATTCTCCCTACGTGCCTTGTACGAGTTTTGTTTGTATTACCCACGATGTGGCTAGTATGCCGGAATTTAATAGATGTAACAATTTCGGCTATTTTATAAGTATTTGTATATAGACACTATTATAATATCAGAGGATTTTTATAAAAAGTGTTTTAGCTATCGTAAGGTAAAAACCCGACATGTTTATTTGTGGCGTGGTCTTACGAGATGCTTTTGTTTTTAAAGAATTTTGAAACTTAAATAATCAATTGGATGTATTTATGATGCGCTGGTATTCCAGACTGACTCGGGTGTTATTTTATTATAATGCTCGGGTCAGACCGAGTATATTACAGGATAGGTTGCTATGGAGCTCAGGAGAGGAGCTGGAGTCCGAAACGTATTTCTCGTACTTGTATTATTCCGCTGCTGTGATTGTTGAGATTGTTTGACTGGCTATGGTTGGTTGTATTGATATACTCTGATGATGATGTATTGTATATAAACAGATATAGTTTTGATTTGTGTAAAGTTCTGTTCTATATATTATATTTTATTCCGCTGCGACTGTGAGGTTTTGATGTTGTTTAGTTCATTCTTCTTCTTCTTCTACCTTCTTTCTTTTCCTACTATCTGTCTTTTCCGGCGTTCGATCGTCGGCATATTATACTGTTGAGTATTTTGTGTCGATTTTCGAGGGTCGAGAAGGGCGGGTCGTCACACCTTACAACTCATCATCATTTTTAAACACACAATGCAATCATATATTTATAATAAAACATGTGTTAATATGGTTTCGTTTCCATAAAAAAGCACTAATAACAAAGTTGCTCTTGTAAACAATGTCACTAGTAAAATACCTTGATCAAGCTCTGTGTAGGTTAGCCATCAGCTTGCAATTCAGTCCCCTTCAGCTAACTCAAGGCTATATGTGAAAAATCTCCAAGGCAGCAGAATGAGTGCATAACCATATTTTCAATACAACAGGCACATGAAGGATGAAATAAAACTCAAAACACTGGATGGGGACATGTAAATATGCTACAGGCAAAACAATGAAATAGAAATAAAGAAGAAGAAAAAAGGGCAAGCTTGTGTTCAATTGCGCAAGGCATTGGGTATTACTACTCAATGTAAATATAGATTTTTTGTTAGAGCATTTTGTTCTAATGTGCATAATTTAATTTACTATCTTTAATTGATTTTGCTGCTACAGAAATTCCCAGTTCATATAGATTCGGTATTATATTATTAACCAGTTGTGGTGGGAGATTAAAGTACATATAGATTTGGTATTATTTTAAAAACTATGGCATGTTGGAGATTAAGGTATACTACAACATGCATCAAAAGAGCAACTAGTACAAGTCTGTTTTGTTTAATCCAAAGAAAAATAAGCCAAAAATTGGAAGTGCATTTCTGCATAAAACCATCCATGGATCCAAACAAAATTGTGTGTGCATATACATACAACAAAATCAGTTATTATCATAAACAACAATATTTTCAACTGTGGACCTTACATTCATTGTGCTTTAGATAGATATTTAACATGATAATAGCTTCCATATTTGGTACTTGGTTACATAAGAAAGGTAGTGTAAAATCTAGCTAGATGTGTAAACTATAAGAACTAAATTTATGAAACCAGTAACACATAATTATACAACAAACATTTCATTTCTAAGCATATTTACATGTAGTGCTGAAAGTTAATTGATAACCAAGGCAATGCATGTTAACTTTTTTAGTGTGTAGTTTTTTGGATCTGGTTCATTAGAAAGGTTTTAATAAAGAATCCAACGAAAATGATATTTATCATAGAAGTGATCTTGTACAGAAGCTAAAACAAGTCCTAAGTGTTTGTTTTTTGCATTCAAGTTATAAAATAACCCTTTTCCTGTTTGGTAGATTCCATTTTCACCATAGCTACCATTGATGCAATTAATTTATTCCGTTTGTCTGTAAGTGCATAACATTGACCAACTCTTTAGTATTAATATAATATATGCATAAGGTTACCCTTTAGCTTACTTGATAGGAATATCTTTTTCCCTTGATTGATATTCAAAAATACATTATGCCTTATTCTTGGAAACTACTATTATTAATTATCTTCTTTGTGATAATTTAACTCTACAACCAGTGACTATCGTTTTATCAGCCCACTAGTATATGGTCATTAGTCTGCTTGTAAAGCTTGCATTAAGCAGCATGTATGTAAAGAAAGTTTTTATATGGTAAACGATATGGAGTAGAAATGAACATATGAACAGACCTGAGGCTATAATCATATGAATCTTCAAACACAACTTCTGCATCATCACATCTATCTCCATAATGAATTATGTAGTGACCTTTTGCAATCATATGTTTCCTAACAACCTCTAGGATTTGCGAAGGAAGTCAGTTGCAATATAAACACATGAAATTCCTTTTAACCTGTGACAAAATATTTTAAGAGATAATCAAGTCAACATTAACCACAAAGCCTTTAACAATAAAATTGACACACTATTTACCTTTAACCCGATATATGTGAGTAGACCACTAGGATCTTTCAATTACTCAACATCAAGCCATGATGTTTATGCATGTGAGTCATGCAATTTTCTATGTTGTCATGTTTAAGATCACAAACAAATGAAGAAGTATCCAATTCTTATCTATTATCCATGTTATCAGCACCGAAACAATTCTTGGTTGTTCATACCGATGAAACTGAGTTTAAATGGTTTGCATTTTAATTTTAACAGTTAAATCAATGCTTCCCTTCCATTTCAAACATACAAACATGTTCTCAAACAATTCTTGGCTGTTCATACCGATGAAACTGAGTTTAAGCAGTCGTCAACATATCAAACTAATATGATTGATCAATAGTACCTTTCCTAAAAGCTTAGGGCCATCAAACTCGGACATTTCATAATCCTTTGGTTGCCACCTAAACTGCTTATATAAGTTATCCATGCGTTGATTCGATATACAAGACCACATTTCAAATAACCATCGCTTGAAACCTAAACCTGAGTATAGTGGCTTCCTGCTATCTGGAACCTATTTTCATTTTACATAGTTATACTCTGCAAATATGATCCTCCATGAATTTAAAAATACAAGGAAATTTGTATAAAAAAATGATACAACCCATACTCATGAAATCATTTGCTCCAACTGATTAGTATCGTACTTATCGAAACTCTAAAAAGTAAATATAGATATGGAAAGGCAAGTATAATGTATATAACTATAGTATACAAACATAAGCATACCTTCCTTTCTTCTAACACTTTTGAAACTTTTTTAGTAGTCAAAGCTCTATCTTTTGACTCTATCTCCGATTGTGTTTCTTCCACAACTAAGGCTGGTTTCGAGTTTGCTTTAGATTGGGTTTCTCCTACAGATGGAACTTCTATTACATACGATGCGTGATGAGAGTTTGATGAGTGGATTTTGTCAGGGATCACTAGCAAAAATAAAATATATAAAATAAGAACGAGGAAATATCATATGAGCACTGCCTGCGGTACATTAGTCTACTATATAAATATAATATTATATATAAATATAGTGTTATATTACATTAGTCTACTATATAAATATAATATTATATATAAATATAGTGTTATATCATATGAGCACTGCCTGCAGCACTGGCAGATAAAAATGTTGAGTTCAAACTATATAAATATTTACACACATAATACCGTGCATGTAATCAATCCTAAGGACAAGTAAAAAATTTGTTTTATTTGTAAACTAATACGTCTAGAAGTCGATTATTATAGTTTGTGGCTAAAACTTTGTCATATATTGACATGGAAGCTAGCAAGTCCTGAATATTCTCCTATTAACACATAATCAATGGAATTTTACCGTATTATAGAGTGTTGATCATGATTTTATTTTAAATAAAACAGAGGATGGATTACCATATTGTATAAGAGGGAGGGATATCATGAATTGAAGTACATGCGTAGGAAATAATCAAGGATTCTCTTATAGTTCTTTTAGTAACACAAGAAATAAATCTTTTGATTTCATTTACAATTCTTTTAAATCACTAGAAAGAAATCATTTACATTTCATTTGTAGTTGTTTGATAGGTCAAGAAATTACAAAATGTAGTCATTTACTAAACTGACTAAACCGCTTCAAGTTAATTTTATTCAACAATAAACAAAGAACAAGATTCTATGTAAAGTTAAAATGAAAGAAATAAGAAAAACATTTACAAGCAGAAGCACCAACATCTTGCATTGCATTGAACAATCAAGTAAAAATTATCTTCCAAACAATTCCACATTTGCACTTCAGCACTACTCGAATCTCCTCTATTCCATTCCTTCTCCTGCCATTTTAATTTATTTTTAATCCCACAACTACAAGAAATAATAATAATATTATTGATAATAAAATCAAAATTTACCGTAACAGTATTCTTAGGCGATGAACCGTGGTTGCAGCAATCGCAATTCAACTGGGATTCAGCCACCATCTTATTTTCCTATGGTGTAATAATCTCTTCTAAAACTTTCTTTTCCTCTTGTAAAATCACCGCTTCTTTTCCTTTATCATCAGATTTCATCACTGCTTCCGCTTTTCCTTCCTTTAGTGAGTCACCGCATAATATTCGTTTTCCACTACCTACGGTATCTTCCCTGCATTTGTTTCATTTTCTTGCGGTGAAGTCATTGCATTGGTTTTATTTTTTGGGACTAGTGGGTACCATTATCGCCTCCAATTTAGTTTCCTGAGATGAAATTACTGTATGCTCTTCAAATTTCTTCCATAGCAGTGGTGTGGTCACTGTGTTCATTTTTGATTTCTTCTCCGTAGATCTAATTTGGGCAAGCTCAGATCAAGATTGGGGATATTGGGCAGAGAAGATGAAGATGAGGAGTAGGAAATGAAGTAGAAGGTGTTCTTGACAGAAGGTGGGAGAGATATGGATGGAATAGGGTAATATTCAGATCTGATCGGGAAGGAAAACGATGGCAATGATAGGTGGACGTAGATAGGACGAAAGCTGAGACGTGTGAAAGCAGTTACAAGGTGGAAGCAGAGAGGAGGTAGAAGAGGGAAGTGGAGAAGGAGGTATAGGTAGATGTGGCTGTAGATGAGAAATAAGGTTAAGGAAGAAAAGTGAGAAGAGGGAAATGGAAAATAGATAACGCAGAAACGAAAAAAGTGCGGGAATTAAAAAAATTAAGGGCCGTAGTTTGCTAATGCTTAAATTTATTTTTAGTTGTGTGTCTTTTGGCCTAAGCAAGGAGGAGAAATGTCTATAGTTGTATTTTGGTAACAAACGCTACCATATAGTGCAGCTAATACCTACTTTTCTTGTAGTGATCATTTTGTTATGCTTCGATCAGATTTTTGTTAACATAACAATAATTTATCCAACATTTGTGGAACTAACAGGAATAATCATTCAATATGTGTAATAAATACGCCTACAGTAACAATAATAACAGGAGTAAACTCTTCATTGAAGCACGTAAAACAAATATTAGATAAACAGAATGTTATTCCAATTGGTAATGCAAATGCTATAAAATCTGGTGCAACTTTTAATAAGATCTAATCAAAGTATAATAGGATTGCAATTTAATATGATACAGTTGTAAGTGACAGTAATGGACAGTTGAATTACTAGATTTTTAAACAAACAAATATGCATTAATTGCAGAATTTATTTGTTACCAGTAAAGCATGAGCGTTAACAATAAACATGAGATAATGAAAAACCGTAACATGGAAGTTTTAATTGTAGCATATCTGACTTATTCCAATATGGCTTCAATGAGAAAAAAGAAACATGATTCACAGGAAATGTGTAGAAAAAGAACCCAATTGCAAAAAATTAATGATTACCAGGAAAAGGTAAAAGGTTGCAAAACTTATTGTCTTTTAATTTCAAAAAGAAATCAAACTTCAATCTATGGTCAGAGACTATAACCGCACCTACCTTGCATAAAATTAATAATTTTATGGCCTGTCAGCTAAATTGGAGAGGAAAAAAAGCAATGCACTAGGTTTAACAAATACATGAAACTGAAGCTAATTCAATTTAACAATTTTGTGCTTAGATTTGCCAGTATAAAATCAAAACTGGGAGAATCACGATTCACTTTCACCTCTTAAATGAAGACTTGGATTGAAATTATAGACATTTAACTTAATTCCATTAGTTATTGTTGTGAGAAATTCTAACTCAAGACCACTCAAATCAAAACCGCAAAAGCACAGCAGAAAAACAAGATCATGGTAAGAAGTGCAAAAACAACCAATCAATATCTCCATTCAATCCAAGGCCAATCACAATCACCAAACAAGCAATATAATATAGAAGCAATAACGAAAAATAAATCACACACCGATTTATAGTGGTTCCACTAACGTCTTGTTAGTGCACATCCACTTTGAGAGAAAGCTTTTATTAATATCAATGAGAAGAGTACAAGAGATTGATTACGAGGATCACAAAAATTCTATTAGAATTGATTTGTGGAGAAGAGAATTGAAGAAAATTAGGTTTAGATAAACCTTAATTAGTGGAGGCTAAAACCCTTGCAGTCGCTTTTCTGTTGCATACGAATCTGGATCCAGAAAATAGCTTATATGTGAGAATATAAAACCTAGGAAAGATTCCAAAATTGCCCCTTCGAATATCACAAATCTTCAAATCAAGCCCAAGCCAAAAACTAGCAAAAGTCGCCACAGACGTCTGTCATAATGCGACAGACGTCTGATCCAAGTCTCGGGAAAATTTTCCCTGAAGCCTCAGATGTCTGTCAAAAGTGACAGACGTCTGTCATAGGTTACTGGAAGAAATTTGCTGAAGCCTCAGACGTCTGTCGAAATTGACAGACGTCTGTACCAGCTTTCGGGGTCCAAACCCTGAGGTGACAGACGTTTGTCACTTTCTCGTAGACGTCTGTCACTGTTGCTCCAGCACCACTCCACCTTCTTCGCCATATCTTCCTCCTCCGAGCTCCGATTTGCGAACCATTTCTCTGTTACCAAACTACTTACGTCCCCTTCAATTCTCTATATAGTGTTGCCTAAATTTAACACTCCACCTCGACATTATATCCATCTCCAATTCTAATGGTACCATACCATCATCAACAACCGATAACACCAACTATCATCACTTGTACCTTCAACCAAATGTGAATGCATTCCCAATGAGCTCCGGTAAAGCCACCTTCCATTGCACTCCATCAACGATCCCTTCCTTTGTGCAAACCCCTTAGCCACTAGCCTAGCTTTGTATCTCCCATCGTCCTTTACCTTATATATCCATTTGCACCCAATAGCACGGTTTCCTTTAGGAAGTGGAACCAAATCCCAAGTCTAATTCTTCATCAACGATTGCATCTCTTCCTCCATGGCACAAATCCACTTTGAGCAATCACTCGACTCCATGACGTCATCAACGTCCATCGGCTCACCTTGGACTACATGAAGAGCATAGTCCAAATTATCACAAAAGCTAAGATAGTTCCAATCACTATATCTTTTGGGTGGCCTTATAGCACGACGACCAACCCGAGTAGCAGTATCATCACCCCAACCTTATTCGGCTCCACCTTGAACCGAAACCTCTCTAGAATCATGCACATCACCAACACTACTAGAGGAACCTTGTGCACTATGTGATGTCACATCAACCGCTACCTCCTCGCAAGCATCTCCAACTACTCTGCTCTCTCTACTCCTTGGACAAAATGTGGAAATAACTTCCTTCTCCTTTGATTCATCATGAACCAAATCCGAAACATCCGGTGAGCTCTCATTCTCCTTGAACAAAATCGACTCATCAAAAGTAACATGATGAGAATTCACAACCTTCTTCGTTTTCGGATTCCAAATTCGATAGCCTTTTACTCCATCCGTATAACCAAGAAAAATCCCCTTGAAAGCTCTAGGTTCAAGCCTATCATTTCCTAGATCATGCACATAAACTGGACTACCAAACACACGAAGATAGCTCAAGTCAATGCTCTTTCCCTTCCACGCTTCCTCTGGAATTTTGTTACCAATAGTCGAGCATGGAATTCGATTAAATAATATGCACTGCGGTTGACAAAGCTTCGGCCCAAAATCCCTTAGACAAACCCGATGTCAATCTCAAGCATCGAGCTTTCTCAAGTAGAGTACGGTTCATCCTCTCCGCAACACCATTCGAATGCGGATCTCCCGGTGTAGTAAAATGCCTCTGAATACCATGATGCTTGCAAAACTCCAAGAATTCTATGGAAACATACTCCCCGCCATTGTCAAACCTCAGAACCTTCAAAGATTTTCCACTCTCATTCTCAACAAGAGCTTTCCATGCTTTGAACTTTGCATGTGCCTCTGACTTGGCCTTTATTACATACACCCATACCTTTCGAGAAAAGTCGTCAATAAAAGAAATGTAATAGCGAGCTCCTCCCAAAGAAACTACCGATGCCGGTCCCCAAACATCTGTGTGAACATATTCAAGAACCCTTCTCAAATCATGTTTTCCCTCACCGAATGAAACTTTGGTTTGCTTCCCTATGGCACATTCCTCGCAAAACTCTAATTTGTTGTAACTCTCTCCACCAATCATCTCCCTCTTCCGAAGAATATCCAAACTCCTCTTCGAGATATGACCTAACCTCAAATGCCACAGCTTAGTTGCATCCAAGCCACGAGAACTATCAACTCCTACACAAGTTTCACCTTCTATAGTCACTCCTTGAAGAAAATAAACACCATGCGTCCTAACACCCTTCATCACCACAAGCACACTCTTCGAAACCTGCAAGTTATCACTCTCAATAGTGAACTTACAACCTAAAGAATCCAGCTGCCCCAAAGAGATAAAAGACTTCCGAAGTCCTGGAACATAGCATACATTAGTGAGAGTATGAACCACTCCGTCAAACATATGAATTTGCACGGAACCTATGCCTTTCGACTTGCAAATAGCACCATTACCCATTACAATTGAATTTCCTTCTTTGTCGATATAAGAAGAAAAGCAATTCCTATTCGGTGTCATATGATAGGACGCCCCTGAATCAAGCACCCAAAATCTACCCGAAACATCTGATGCTACCGCCGACAATACATCTACGTCTCCCTCGCCAACTCCACTCTCCACCGCTACGGATGAAGATGCTACTTCCTTCTTTGCCTTCTCCTTGTCTGGATACTCGTTCATCTAATGATCGGGCTTCTTACAAATATAGCACTTGCCTTTTCTTTCCTTCGACTTTCCTCTCCAATCGGGGTTCCTTGATTTAGAACACCTACAGTTCTCCTTCTTCACATAACTCTCCTTCTCCATAAATAAACCATGACACACTACTAGCACCACTACTTCCATCACCTAACTCCTTCATTTTATCCCGCAACTTCTCGCTAAGAAGACATGTTTTGACATCATTTAGAACCAAAGTATCTCGGCTATAGATCAAACTATTTGAGAAACCCGTATAACGGTCCGGCAATGAACATAACAATATCATCGCCTTTTGTTCTTCCTCAATCTTCAAATCTACTACCTTCATCTTCATTAGCAAATCATCAAAGGTATTCAAGTGTTCCTTTAGCGAAGTACCTTCCTTCATCTTATAGGTGAAGAACGTTCGCAGCAAGATCAAACGATTAGTTAGTGACTTCTTCATATACAGCTCCTCCAACTTGTCCCAAATACCTTTAGCGGTCGTCTCACCACTAATTTCGGAGATAACATTATCCCCCATAGAAAGTTGAAGTGTAGTGAATGTCCACTCTTCCATTCCCTCTCTCTCAACATCCGAGATGTCTGCCGACAACAAATGTGTGTCGAACACTACCCGATGCACCCGATTCCTTTTAAGAACCGCTTTCATCTTCCTTTTCCATTTTTCAAAATCATTATCGCCATTCCACTTGTCTATAACCAATTGTGATCCCGAAGCCGCATACGAACCACGTACATAAGGCGCTACCCCACTTGGATTACCCATTGAGGAACTACCTGAGGTATTATTTGATTCCGGCATTTCTATAACCACCTACCAACACCAATGCTCCGATAAGAAATGTTGTGGGAAATTATGATTCGAGACCACTCAAATCAAAACCTCAAAAGCACAACGGAAAAACGAGATCGTGGTGAGAAGTGCAAAAACAACCAATCAATACCTAAATCTCAATCTCAATTCGATCCAAGACCAATCACAATCACCAAACAAGTAATATAATATAGAAGCAATAACGAAAAATAAATCACACACTGATTTATAGTGGTTCCACTAACGCCTTGTTAGTGTACATCCACTTTAAGAGAGAGCTTTTATTAATATCAATGAGAAGAGTACTAGAGATTGATTACAAGGATCAAAAAAATCCTATTAGAATTGATTTGTGGAGAAGAGAATTGAAGAAAATTAGGTTTAGATAAACTCTAATTAGTGGAGGCTAAAACCCTTGCAGTTGCTTTTCTGTCACATACAAATCTGGATCCAGAAAATAGCTTATATAGGAGAATAGAAAACCTAGGCAAGATTCCAAAATTGCCCCTTCGAATGTCACAAATCTTCATATCAAGCCCAAGCCAAAAACTAGCAGAAGTCGCCATAGACGTCTATCATAATGCGACAGATGTTTGACCCAAGTCTCGGGAAAATTATCCGTGAAGCCTCATACGTCTGACCCAAGTCTTGGGAAGATTTTCACTGAAGCCTCAGATTCTGTCGAAAGTGACAGACGTCGGTCATAGGTTACTGAAAGAAATTTGTTGAAGCCTCAGACGTCTGTCGAAATTGACAGACGTCTGTCCCAACTTTCGGGTTCCAAACCCTGAGGCGACAAACGTTTTTCACTTTCTCACAGACGTTTGTCGCTGTTGCTCCAGCACCACTCCACCTTCTTCACCATATCTTCCACCTTCAAGCTTTGATTTGCGAACCGCTTTCTCCATCACCAAACTACTTCCGTCCCCTTCGATTCTCTATATAGTGTTGCCAAAATTTAACTGTTATAAACTAATTAGGCTAACAGAAATAAGAATAATATAGAAGCAGTTAAATGAAAAGAAATAAACAAAGATACAAACCATTTAATTATCAAATATGAAAAAAACATAATGATTTAAAAAAGAACATGTACTAGATTTCTCGGTTACATTATAAATCTAATTGAATTTTCCTTAATATAACGAGATTCAGGTTAACCGTCTAGAAAGCCATCAAAGCAATAATCGAATTAAATAAAAAATTATCAAACATCAATAAAGAATAGATAAAAGATCAGAGAGATCGGATCAATGATTTCGTACCTCTATTTTAATGTTTACAGACAAAGACAAACCTTCATGGCCATGGTGACTACAATTGACATAGATTATGGAATAGCACCAAAAATTAGGGTTAGAATGAAACTCGAATGACTTAAGTCTTCCATTTTACACAGGTGTGCTAATATCGACTTTTGAAGGCCACCTTAAACCATTCTTTTTCCCTCTTCCTAACACCAATCATTATTTTCTTCACGTGAACAGACATCCAAAATTCAAAACGTGTATTTTCCTCTTTCTTTCAGAACCAACAACGCTGCTTCTGGATGAAAGATGAAGAATTCAAGTCATTCGTCAGCAAGTCAGAACCTCATCGCCTCTCAATAACCTTCGTAGTCGTCAAGTGAGCATTCATTCTCTGATTTTTTTTCAAAATCCTATATTTTCAAATCACGGTTGAACTGGTCATTGATTATTCTCAAATTTGCATGTCATTGATTAAAACCCGTTATTTACATATTTTATCTTGCTATCGACTACTGAAGCCACAACATTTATTTTGCGACGGTTGTAGACAAACAAAGGTTAATGGCATGGTCGGTTGGAAGCGGCCGTGGGATGAAATTTTCCACGGTTATTTAGGACCGAGTGAAAGAATAAAATATGATGGTCACAGTACGTAAAAATATCGATATATAATAAAATTATAATGGTGGTCGAAAGAAAAAAATTGGATGTCAATAGTAGCACTCTTTACACAGGGTGTTTGTTTATTAAATAGCACTGCTTCAAACACATAATATGGGCCTTTAAACAAATATAGAAAAAATAAACAAATGAAGCCACAAAAATTGTGGTAACCGCTCTTTTTTCTAAGAGCATGCATTTTTATTTTCGTTGTATTTGACATTAGGTTCTACTAAAAAAACTAACTACTATAACCATACAACGATGGAGAATCGACCATTTAAATGTGTAATTTCACATACCAAAGGCATATATAGTTTTTTGAGTTAAAGTATATTTTGTTTGAATTTTTAATTTTAAGATAAAAATAATGCTTTTTTTAATAGAAAGATAAGTTTTTTTACGAGTTTCAAACTTTTTAATATTTTAATATTTTTTTAGTTTCACTGATCAAACTTGAATTTGTTCTTAAGATCGAAACATTTAACTTCTCTAAGTTATTTGAATCTTTCGAAACATTAATTTTTTTTGAATTATTTGAATCTTTCAAAACATTTAATTTTTAAAGTTATTTGGTGAAATTCCAAACCTCTTTCAAAAGATGTATTTTCTTAAAATTTGTGATTTTGTTAGAAGATATAATTTTCCAATAGAATCTGAAACTAGTACAACAAAATAAAACTTTCACAGCATTTTAAAAGTGTTGTCATAATCATTTGCAGCGTTTCGATGAACGCTGTCTAACTTCAGCTGCAATAGAGTCAAGGAATACCGCAACATTTTCTGAAATGTTGCTAAAAATAAGGCTACCGAAGCTTTTCCAAAACGTTGCCACAAATTAATTTTGTAGCTTTTCTTTAATGATGCAAACTCAACTGGCAGCGTTTTGAAGAACGCAATCTAACAACAGGCCTAAATAGAACCAGTCAGATAGCAGCAGTTCTGAAACGTTGCAAAAATAATTATTGGTGTTTAAACTGTGGTATTTTATTACAACGGTTATTTGCCGTTATGTTTTGATAATTGTAGCATTTTCGTTTTGCTTCAGTTTGTTTTTCTACAGCCTTTTATTGCTTTTAGTTTTGCAGCGGTTTTGAAACACTGCGGTACATCAGCGTTTTGCTGCATTTTACAACTACTGTAGCTTTTCAAAACAATTATAATAGCCATGAAAATATATTAAAACATAAACTGCTCAATTTAAAATACAATAATTTAATATCATATTATAAACAATTATAAAGATTAAACATAATCAAAGCTATATCAATTTCATACACTAAATTTTTTAGTCATATACAACATTTCATGACCAATGTTTTAAGCCTTAATGTTATCGACATAATATCTTATAAAATGAGCTTGCTAAAAGAGCAAAATATAAATCGTGGAAAGTTCACGCTCGACTCCTTCAAAAGTCCAATATGCCTATAAGAAAAAAAATGCAATTAGAGATCAGCGGTAGAAGAGAACAACTATAAATTTATTTAGCATCAAATATGACAAGTTTAAGTTAATTTGACATGGATGCTTGCAATACTATTCTATTTCATCTCATCATTTTTTTGTGCAACTATAAGGATCGTGATGATCTTAATCTCATTTAAATAGCTCATTTCCATCAGTTGAATTTTCTGCAAGTGATAACACTCATCTGCTCATGTTATCTTCACCACTTACTGGGTATCCTTTTATTTTTGATATTGGCATTATCAATCACTATGTATCATTAGAAACTTATGCATTTGTTATTTGGTAGCGTTCAACAAAGTTTTTTTTACAAGTGTTTTTGCTGAAATTTATTTGAGAAACCTATCAGATGCTTCTTTCAGAACCTATAATTTATGTAGCATTGTTATCATGGATTGTCCGTTTGAAGTTTATTATAGTGTTCCTAATTATATAGTCTACTTAACATGTATAGTTTATGTCATTATGTAAGTATGAGCCTCGACCTAACAATTTAAGCATTGCAGGTTGGTCAGACAGTAGATGAAAGAACAAACAAAGAGCTCGAGAAGTCGTAGCAAATGTCGGTTTCCTTTGTAAACTAAATCAATAGCTTCATATACCGGTTCTCTAGTTTAATTTCTAAAATACTTGTGTTCACACTTGATAACAATTATTACAATTCTATAATATAAAAGAAAACATAATACATGTTTGCCGTTATTAAAACTCATGTACATCGTGTAAGGAAATTTGACCGTTTTGTAAGGAAATTAATACGAAACGTTTCCTTCTTCATTATGTGGTACATTAATGGACCGTTTCCTTCCTCAAACGTTTCCTTCCTCATTATGTGGTCAATAGAATCTAAAGGGTTTTCCTATTAATATGCTAATAAATAAAACGGTTATAATCTAGAGCATTAATATCTCTCATCTTGATCTTGATGGACGATCAAGATTAAGTCTACAAATCTAGAAATTTGGTCCTCTCTCTGCCTATAAATATTAACCTTTGCCCATCATAAAGGATATAAGAAAACACATAAAGAAAATATAGGAAAAGAGAGAGAAACTATTCTCCTTTATCCATTGATATAGCCTTCGACAACAACCATTGCTGATTCGTATACAAGATGTCTGGAGGTATGTTTTATTAATTCATTACATATGTGATAATCATGTAATTTTAGATCTTAGGGTTTATATTATTCGCAATATATAGATTACATGTGGTATCAGAGCCTATTTTAGAATTCATAATTATCCATCAATATATAAAACGAAACTACCATAGATCTATGATATGATGTGTGTAATTTTACTATGATAATGATAATGATTATTAATATTAATATGATTCAAGTTTAATATTCATATTATTTAAGTTCCTACAGTAATCATGATTATCAATATTGTTCTATTTACTGTATTCTTAGATCTGGATTCGGAAAGTTCATATTTCCGCAAAAGTTAATTTTCTACTTTAATATTTGACCTACTGTATAATATGGAACAACTTATTGTATGTGAATACTTTTCAGAAAGTATACATATTGAAAACAATTGTTTTCTAGTTTGACATTAAATTCATGACCTGGAACTTGCAAGATAATTGTCTATATATGATTTGCAAAATAATTATTTATATGTTAAATTCATATATGGAATTTACTTGGAGTTACTAGACATTTATTATCTTTGCTGTGGATTACTTGAAAGAATGACAAAAGTTTATGAAAAAAAAACATTAATGTTTATCTCTTTTCTCTCTTGTTTTAGTTTTTGCTTCCGCACTTAATTTCCTTGTTTCCTCTGGTCTGATGCATGCAGTCCCGTCCATAGGCGGCTGCTGCTTGCACAATAACGCATGAAACATTAATGTTTATTATTCTTTCATGAGTATGGTTCTACTGCCTACCCATGGGAGGCGCTAAACCTAACCTCTTATTATGACATGTTGTGTTTTATTCTAATAAAGAAGCCTACATTTCTTTTATATCTGCAGTTGCAATTCCCTCAAACCTTAATTCGTACGCTACGTCTATCGTCAAACTCAATGGAACCAACTATTCAGAATGGAAAGAGCAAGTTGAGTTTTCTTTAGGCGTACTTGAACTGGACATGACTCTCCTTAAGGAAAAGCCAGCCCCACTTACTGACACAAGTACGCCTGAGGAAAACAAACTCCATGATGATTGGGAACGATCTAATAGGCTCAGCATGATGTTTATGCGAATGGTGATTGATACCAACATCAAAACCACTCTACCAAAAACTGAAAGCGCAAAAGAATATTTGCAATCCATTGAAAAACGATTCAAGACTGCAGACAAATCCCTTGCTGGGAAACTTATGGCGGATCTTGTAACCATGAAGTTTGATGGTTCTCGCTCAATGAGCGCTCATGTCATTGAAATGATTAACCTTACTGCCAAACTTAAGAACTTGGGATTGGTTATGGACGATGCTTTTCTCGTCCAATTCATTCTCACTAGCTTACCTCCTCAGTATGAACCATTCAAAATTCATTACAACACTATTACGGAAAAGTGGAGTCTAAATGAATTGACTAACAAACTGGTTCAAGAGGAGTCTAGGCAAGACTCGCAAGGCATTAAAGTTGCTTATTTCACTCAAGGGGTTGGAAAACAAGCTGGCAAAAAGAATAACTCACAGCATAAAAGAGCACCACCCAAATCTGATGATGCCACTCAACCATCCAAGAAGAAAAAGAAGGATGACGTCTGCAAATTCTCCAAGAAACCTGGACACTTCCAGGCAGATTGCATTAAGCGCAAAGCATGGTTAGAAAAGAAAGGTAACCCAATGGGTTTCGTAAGTCATTTCGAATCAAATCTTACTAATGTACTTTCTTCTACTTGGTGGATTGATACTGCTGCTAACGTTCATGTTTCGAATTCTATGCAGGGATTCATTACGATCCAAACCACAAACCCAAGTGAGAATTTCATTTTCATGGGGAATAAAGATAAAGCTCCAGTTGAAGCTATTGGAACTTTTCATCTTATTTTAGATAGCGGTTATTAGTTAGATTTATGTCAAACTCTTTATGTTCCGTCTATTTCCCGTAATTTGATTTCTGTAAGTGTACTTGATAAATTTGGATATTCTTTTGAAGTTGGAAATGAAAATTTTAGTTTATTTAAAAATTCTAGTCTTATTGGTTTTGGAATATTAATTGATGGACTTTATAAACTTCATCTTAAACAAAATGCTGAAATCCAACTCACCCTGCATGGAAAAGAAACTAAAAGAAAGTCATCCAAGAATGACTCTTACTTCTTGTGGCATAAAAAACTGGGTCATATATCCAGTGAAAGAATCAAGAGGTTAGTGAAAGATGGTGTCCTACCGGACCTAGACTTTGCTAACATTACAGCATGTGTTGATTGTATTAAAGGAAAAACAACAAAAAACACAAAGAAAGGAGCCACAAGAAGTACACAACTTCTTGAAATAATACATACAGATATTTGTGGACCTTTTGATGTTCCAACTTTTGGAGGAGAGAAATACTTCATCACTTTTATCGATGATTATTCACGTTATTGCTATCTTTATCTGTTGCATGAAAAATCTCAGTCAGTGGATGCTGTACAAGTGTTCATTACTGAAGTCGAAAGGCAATTAGAAAGAAAAGTGAAAATCATTAGGTCAGACAGGGGTGGTGAATTCTATGGAAGGTATGATGAAACGGGACAACATCCTGGACCTTTTGCTAGACTTCTTCAAAAACTTGGAATTGTTGCACAATACACAACGCCTGGATCTCCATGGCAGAATAGTGTAGCTGAAAGGGGAAATCGTACATACATGGAAATGGTTAGATCCATGATGAGTCATGCAAATTTACCTATATCATTATGGATGGATGCATTACGAACAGCTGTCTACATCTTAAATAGAGTTCCAAGTAAGACCGTTCCAAAGACTCCTTTTGAACTTTGGAAAGGATGGAAACCTAGTTTAAGACATCTCCAAATTTGGGGTTGCCCAGCTGAAGCTAGACTGTACAATCCAAATGAAAAGAAATTGGATTTTAAGACAGTCAGTGGTTACTTTATAGGTTACCTAGAAAAATCTAAAGGATATAGATTTTATTGTCCTAACCATAGTACAAGAATTGTTGAAACCGGCAATGCCAAATTCTATGAGAATGGTGAAATCAGTGGGAGTATAAAACAACAAGAAGTGGTCATTCATGAAATAAGGGTACCCATTATCTTACCCTCTATTTCGAAAGATATTGGGAATCATCCCATTGTTGAACCTGTTCACAATGAGGAAAACCCAATAAATGATCAACAAATCCATAATGAAATTATCACCAATCATAATGTTGATGATGTACCACAGGAACTAGCATTAAGAAGATCTCAAAGACAAAGAAGATCAGCTATTCTTGATGATTATATGCTTCATCTAATAGAATCTGAAGGAACTACAGACCCAATTTCTTATTCACAAGCCATTAAGGATGTTAATTCTATTAAATGGATTGATGCCATGAAAGATGAACTGAAATCTATGGATAATAATCAAGTTTGGGAAATCGTTCAATTGCCGCAAGGACATAAAGCAGTCGGTTGTAAGTGGGTCTTCAAGACCAAACGTGACTGCAATGGTAAAATTGAACGATATAAAGCTAGACTTGTTTTCAAAGGTTTTAATCAGAAAGAAGGCATTGACTATAATGAAACTTTTGCTCCTGTTTCCAGGAAAGATTCTCTTAGAATTATCATGGCATTAGTAGCTCATTATGATCTCGAGTTACATCAAATGGATGTAAAAACAGCCTTTCTAAACGGAGACTTGGAAGAAGAAGTCTACATGCGTCAACCTGAAGGCTTCATAATTGAAGGACAGGAAGACATGGTCTGCAAACTTAAGAAATCAATATATGGACTGAAACAAGCTTCTAGACAATGGTATCTAAAGTTTCATGAAATCATTACCGCTTTCGATTTCACAGAAAACATAGTTGACCCTTGTATATACCTCAAGTTCAGTGGGAGCAAGTTTATAATTTTGATTCTGTATGTTAATGACATATTATTAGCTAGCAGCGACCTTGGTTTATTACGTGAAACTAAGGATTATCTCTCAACGAACTTTGAAATGAAAGATATGGGTGAGGCTTCCTATGTGATAGGAATAGAAATATTCCGTGATAGATCACAAGGAATTCTAGGATTGTCTCAAAAAGCATATATTGATAAAATTCTTGAGAGATTTGGCATGACGAATTGTTCCTCTAGTCCTGTCCCACTGCAGAAAGGAGACAAACTTGTTCTTGAGCAGTGCCTAAAGACTCCTATGGAACGAGAAGAAATGACCAAATATCCTTATGCATCTCTTGTAGGGAGCTTGATGTATTCACAGGTCTGTACAAGACCTGATATCGGTCATGCAGTTGGTATGCTGGGTAGATTTCAAAGTAACCCAGGAATTGCTCATTGGAAAGCTGCAAAGAAGATACTGAGATACCTAAAGGGAACAAGGAATTACATGCTCACCTATAGAAAATCAAGTTGCCTATAGGTAACTGGTTATTCTGATTCAGACCTTGCTGGATGTCCTGACACTAGGATCTGCACTCTTGGTTATGTGTACCTCTTATGTGGAGGTGCAATATCATGGAGAAGCCAGAAATCTGAGATGCTTTTCGGATCCACCATGATGGCTGAATACGTAGCATGTTATGAGGCTTCAATTCAGAGAACATGGCTGCGTAATTTTGTCTCACAATTTGGCACTTTAAGTTTTATCTCTAAGCCACTAACTGTCTACTGCGACAATGAAGCTGCAACCTTTTTCTCCAAGCATGATAGGATAACCAAAGGTTCCAAACACATGGACCTTAAATACCTACTACTGAAGCAAGATGTTAAACTAAAGAAAATTATTGTTGAATCGATAAGTACAGACTTACAAGTGGCAGACATATTCACGAAAGGACTACCTCTAAAGACCTTTCAGAGACATACTGATAGCATGGGTCTTGCAGATAGTTCCTAATTATCTTCTTATTATGCCATTTATTTTGTACTTATCTAGACATAACAATTATTGAGCTCTTAATAATTTAGACATCTTTTATTTCTGTTTTATAATGTGTACACATTTACATTTAGATAAATGATAACAGAAACAGTCTTTTGCTTCAAGACATTATGTGACCATTAAGTTATGCTCATTTACGTTCTTGTTATGAAAGTTGTCAATGTCATAGTACATGGAAGTAAGCATGTTGCAAAATAACATATACACGTCATGACTTCCATTGACCACTAGATTAGCCAAGACACTTATGATAACTGACTAAAGAAAAGTTTAGCATATCATGCGTGCCTTATGACCTTAATATGAAAACGTTAATGGATTTTACTATTGACCAAGTGGGAGACTGTAAGGAAATTTGACCGTTTTGTAAAGAAATTAATGCGAAACGTTTCCTTCTTTATTATGTGGTACATTAATGGACCGTTTCCTTCCTCAAACGTTTCCTTCCTCATTATGTGGTCAATAGAATCTAAAGGGTTTTCCTATTAATATGCTAATAAATAAAACGGTTATAATCTAGAGCGTTAATATCTCTCATCTTGATCTTGATGGACGATCAAGATTAAGTCTACAAATCTGGAAATTTGGTCCTCTCTCTGCCTATAAATATTAGCCTTTGCCCATCACAAAGGATATAAGAAAACACATAAAGAAAATATAGGAAAAGAGAGAGAAACTATTCTCCTTTATCCATTGATACAGCCTTCGACAACAACCATTGCTGATTCGTATACAAGATGTCTGGAGGTATGTTTTATTAATTCATTACATATGTGATAATCATGTAATCCTAGATCTTAGGGTTTATATTATTCGCAAGATATAGATTACACATCGGTATATAAATACACTTGGTATATAAACATTGGTTGATGTGTATGGAACATATATTTAATTTATAGAACTTCCCAAACATACAAAATTTAATATACACACACACATACTCCCTTAACATGTTATTACGCTGGTAAACTTTGTAATATTCATAACAGAGTGATAATCCATTGGTAGTATTAAGTTGTGCACCCGTAACTCTTGGACAGTCGCGCTCTAATGTATGCACCAGTTCAACAGCAAACTTACAACATGTACCAAAGCCTGAATGACGTAAAAAATAACCATAGACATATGTACCATGAGCATAAGTTTTAAAGGTATATGTCACAAGCTTATTCTTCACATATTTTTAAAATACGATCATACGAGTCACCCTCTTCATACTGCATAGGATTACACAGCTCAATAGCTATACTAAGGTATGCATATGTATGTATTACTAATGTGCTTGTTAAAAATGTTTTGAGAAGTAGGACTGGTACCTTAATCAAAACCATTTTCTATGAGTTTTGCTTCTTTTTTGTTTTTGGTGGCAGTAGCCAGATCTGAAGAGTTTTTATTAGCAACATGGTGTTTGGATGTTCTTTGATTTGTGTAAGAAAAGGTAGCGAGGTCTGATTTAGCAAGATCATGGGGGTGTGGCAATGACTACTCTATTCATAGCAAAATTTGCCGTGTTTGTCAATAGTAAATTTATGGAAATTTTTCCAAATTTCAATATTAATTTTGGCAACCATTCTATAAGTGATCATATACCAATATTGTTTAGTGTTCATAATCATGAATTATTCAATGGTAAGAGATTACCTTTTCGTTACTGCAACTCTTGGTGTCATTGGTAACGATCAGTTTCTAGTGCATGTGCAGGTATATATGAATGAATTACACGCTTGGCTTGAGTATTTTATAAACTTGATTGTTTTATAAACTTTTAATAACTAAGTGAATAGTTATTTTCTTATAAAACTTAGTTCTAACTGTATAAAATTTGTTAGTTTTTATAAGCTTAGATAATATTTACAATACTTATTTAACTTAGTTAAATTTTACAGAACTTGGTTAAATTTTTGCAAACTTAATTAATTATTATTAAAGACCAGACCGTACCTCCTTGAAGAACAAATGTGTTTTTAAAAAATACTGTAGCAAAACTCAGTATAACATTAAACTAAATGGAAATTACTTTCTACCATGAAGAACAACAAGCATTTGTGATCATTACGCATTGAAACTTCACATTGATTATTGGATTTACTCCCATGCGGACAACATGACCCTGTAATGTTGAGAACATCTTTGTATATTTGTAATTAGGAAAAGCTGTATCATCCTTGAATTGAAATAATATTGATTAATGAAAAAAAACCTAAGTGTATGGTTTCAATACATTGTTTCAATACTGGTGCTAACTCACCAGATATCAAAAATATATCCAACAACATCATCCATGCCTAGTAACAACAGTAGACAAAAGCAAACACAAAGATGAAAAGTAACACCCAAATTGAAATTAGATACCTATATCATCCAAGCCTTATTCCTACCTATCACTGATCACTCAACACTCAGGTTGATCGATCTAATACTTAAGAGAGGACTAATGCTTGCTCTATCAGCTGTAGCCACACTTACAGTCAACACCAACTTCACTTGGAGAATAGCACTCCCTTTGTCCAAGTTTCAGGTGCTCATCCAAGGAGTCACGCCTATGGCACATATACTTGGCTCCGAAACTCTCAATCTCAAAAAGATCTGAACTAGCGTCGCTTGCCACATCCTTATCTCCATATTTAGTGTTTGTAGTTACTGGAAAAGAGAAACCAGGAAAATCTCTTGCCTAGTTTATTCCATCCGAAACCTTCATTGAATTACTTTTTAGAAATCACTATATTAATGAATGAGATATTGTCCCACATCGTCAAAAACTTGTGCATTTTCATGTTTATATACTACTTTCCTCAAACCCATATTGATCCTTAGGGTTAGTTAATTTTGTGCGAGGGGGAGGACCTATATGGCCATAAACTATAACACATGCGTCAGGAATCCTGATTAGTTTCTAACTTAATTTTTCTTCTCTTCCTCGGTTCTGAAAAATCTAAAATCCAAACAGTCCTGCGTATCACAAAGAAGATCATACACACCACAATCTTGAGCAGATCACGTCTGTTGTATAGACTTTGAATAAAGTCTTAAGAAAATTGTTACGACAAACCTCAAACGAAATTTCCTTCTTCATCCGATTAGATTTCTTGTTTGTTTATATATATACATCATTCTATCATCTTTCTGTTTTGAAGTTGTGCTGTTTCTACGAAATAGTACAACGATTGTTTATCGCTATAGTTTAACGCAGCACTTAGTTATTGTTATTTCAGTAGTTTGTTGTTGTAAATTTCATTACAGCAATAGTTATTGTTCAAAATTACTGATACATAACTCCAAAGTAGTGAAAATCTAATTTCTAAACTTGTGTGACGAGTTTATAACTGATTCATCTCTGTTTTTGTATACACGTCGACTGACATCACTTACCATAGGACATTCTTTTTCTGCACTAAAAGGAGCTGGAGTTGAACGTTACTCTTCCACATCTACAAAAAAATTGACAACAGATATTTTGGAGTAATATCTTAGGCAAATGAGAGTATATTTAAAAATATTCCATAATTGTTGTACACATAGTAGTCGCATCATAAGTCACTCCGCTATTTTGAGTTTCTCTCCCTACATCTTTTATATGAAACCGTTGATCATTGATGATATATCCTTTATAAGATAAGGCATCATTCTTCGGACCTTATGCAATCCACCTCAACATTTCATTATGATCATTAGAGTTAATAGGTATCTACAAAAAAATTGACAACAGATATTTAAGTAATATCTTAGGCAAATGAGAGTATATTTAAAAAATCATTTAACCTTTTTTTAATCCAATCAGCAAAAAAATTTGTATGCATTTCCCAAAGTAAAGTTGAATTTCTTTCCATACGCTTGCTTGAATTTTGTAATTCCTCCAAATGCAAACTAGTATAAAACAAGGCATGCTAAGTTATATTTATTGGTACAAACACATCCAAATAATTGAAAAATAATGTAACGTATACTTACTCTAAAAATGGTTCCACCACGGTCGTATTCATTAACACGGCTAAATGAGCACTTTCTTTCTCATGGGAGGATAGTGTAACTATCTTAGACATTGAAATTGGACGTCCTTCAAGTAATGCACTACTTTCATAATCTTCATTTCGAGCCGCAACTTTGATTTTCCGCAACTTCTCTCTATCAAGGACACGTTGACATAATTTGTTGAAAAATGAACATAAGCAAAATATTGTTTTTCTTGCCTTCTTTGACAATAGCCCTCTTATTGCTACAGGCAACAAGTGTTGCATTAAAACATGGTAATCATGTGATTTCAAGCCACTAATTTTACAATCCTCCAACGATATACAATTTTTCAAATTTGAACAGTAGCTATCGGGTCCTTTGAAATCGTACAATCTTTTGTAAAATATTTTTTTCTCGGAATTTGATAACGTATAAGGAGCCGGCGGAAGATATGTTTTCTTCCCACGAGGTTGTGCATGGAGCTCATGATGAATTCCCCAATCCTCTAAATCCTTTCTAGAGTTGGTTCCATCTTTTGATTTGTTACCATGCAACATTGTGCCTGATATGCTTTGACCAATGTTTTTCTCCACATGCATTACATCTAAATTATGATGTAACGACAGCTCCTATAAAAATCAATAATGTAACACATAATTATATATATATATATATAATTGTTAAAACATTTAAAAAAACACTAACCTTCCAGTGTGGCAAATCAAAGAAAATTGATCTCTTTTTCCACCTTGATAGCTCCAATTTTGTAGGATCATTATCCATATCGCATTCATCTTCCATATCATGGGTACTCTTCATCTTCCTCTTTTTTAGCTTAATGGACTTTATCTGAATGGTGTTTTTCTTATTGTTTCCCCTCTCCCTTTTTTTCATTTTTTCTCTTTCCCAAAACCATTTGGAAAATCTTTTAACAATACAGAAATATTTCTTCTGGTTAAAATTCTAGGAGCATTACCTATCTCCACGGTGTTATCAAACCATGTCTTTTGTTTCCTCCGCGAATCTGACATAGGTTGATATCTTCTTTGACCCATGTAGACATTTTTTTGACTATAATTCAACCAATGGTGATGAGTATTAACACAACACAATGGACAATCTTTTTCTCCCTTCACACAACATCCAGCAAGATTTTCATAAGCTGGAAAATCGTTTACTATCCATAGCAAAATTGCTTTCATTTTAAATAATGTTTTACTAAATGCATCATAAGCATCAACTCCATTACTCCACAAATAATGCAAGTCTTTGATCAAATGTGCCAAATATACATCAATATCGTTCCCGGGCTACTTTGGACCGGGAATAAGTAATGTTAACAAAATATTTTCCTTCTTTATACACAACATAGGTGAGAGATGTATGTCACAAGCATTACCGACCAACAACTATATTTGGAACTCAACATAGAAAATGGATTGAATCCATCTGTAACAAGACCAAATCTAAGATTGTGTGGATCGGGTGAAAAATATTTCCATCGTTCTTCCACCATATTCCATGCCATAGAATGCACCGGATGATGCATTTTTTCGTCATTGCTTCTATTATTGAAATGTATTCTTAAATCTTCGGCCATCTTTTGAGATCTAAACATTCTTCTAAATCTTGGAATTATTGAAAAATATCTCAACACTTTAATTGGAACACCTTTTATAATCTCCTTGGTATCTTGATTTATCTTCCATCTTGAAGAACCACATTTTGGACAAGTTTCTAAATCTTTGTATTCTTTTCTAAAAAGAAAACAGTCATTCTCACAAGCATGTATCTTTTCAAAATCCATGTCAAATGCTTTAAGAAATTTCTTTACTTCATATAAAGTTTTGGGAAGTACGTTATCCTTCGGCAAAAACAATTGTTGCACGTTTAACAGCTTGTCAAATCCACTATCAGACAGGCCAGTCTCACATTTAAGATTATATAAGACGATGATGGCGGATAATTTTGTATGGTCTATGCATCTGGGATACAATGGAGTTTTTGCATCTTTCAAATTCTTAAGTAGTTCATCCTCTCATCTTTGAGAATCATCATTATCCTTATCATCAGCAAAAAAATCATGATTCATAAAATCTTCATATTCATAGTGAATCATCTTGAATAAGTCATATGTGTCAAACGACTTTGTTTTTTATCTATGTTTATTTGCTCGCCATGGTAATACCATCTATTGCTCTTATATTTTGAATCCATTCCTCTCAACGATGATGTGGTCATCATGCCAACTAAGATTTTGACAATCTGTACATGGGCACAAAATTTTCTCCACATTTCTTAGATTTCTTTTTGCCACATGCACGAAATTCAAAGCTCCTTGATAGTACTCTGTACTAGTCCTATGACAAAAATTAAAAACATCAAAAAATGACTTTTAATATTAACACATATGTGTTAATTCTCAAAATATATTTTAAGTTAAACATTATATAGTCACCTGTTTAAATACACCCAATCTTTTTCCATTTGGCAATATAGGCAATCAAGTAAGTTTCCAAACTTTGATGTAGAATTTGATTTTCTATTATAATCAAACAACAAAATACTTAAAATCAATCTATGATTCCATCTATGATTCCAGACACAAATTTGACTTTCTTTTTATATAATCCACTACTATTTTTGCATCTATTATTTGGTAGTGTGAAGAATTCTTTGCATCTCCTTTTTTGTATTTAGGAACAAAATCTGGAAAGTGATCATGTCCTTGTGTTTTTAGTGGATAAGGACAACTAATTGCAAGAAGAATAATATGTGAAGGACCAAACATAGTATTAAGCAGAGCTAGCTAGTTATAGTTACAATATTAAACAAATGTTCACAGAGAAATCAATATATTAATCAAGAAACAAAAGGCCTTTGCCTGCTATAAATTATATCTCTAGTTTTCCTACTATAATTTAAACAAAGTTTGGTGTTCATCTCTAGTTTGCTGCAACTTCTTAAGATGGTTCGATCAGATCTAAGTCAAGGTGCATTTCACAAGCTTAAGATTTTGATAACATCTTATTTTGAATGTTATTATAATCATATATGATGATCATTTCATTTAAGAAAAATACTAGTCAATTAATATAAAATGGCGTCTCTTAATATTCTTGAAAATCGATCATCCTTTCCTCCTTTCTCAAATCCATTGCTTATTATAACGGTTTTCTTTTTGTGTTGAAAATCATGAAACTTAAAGGAATTCCACTTGATCATCTTTGGACAAAAAAATTGGAGGGAATCAGATTATTGGAGGAATTGTTTACACGTTTTGATTTTATCAATTCAGTCAACATTGGTAAAAAGTTTGGGAAAAAGTTTGGGAATCCGATTAAAGGTAAGAATTCTGATATTGAATGTATAAAGAAGCGGTCAAATTATTGGGAAAGAAAAGATTGCTTAAGTGAAGTAGATGATATTTTCTTGACTGATATAAGGATGGAAAATTCCTTGAATTTGTTTCCAGATCCAATGTTATATGACCCTAGAGTGATGAAAATGGATTCTATGAATAATAAACCAAGCAATATTGATGATGCGGTTAATGTTGGAGATAGTAAATTGCGAAACATTAATGTGGTAATTGGCAATGAAGATGACTTGTATACTACAGTTATCAAACACTTTGCTAATAGACCCAATGATGTAAGATGTGGAATTACTGTATCGAACAGTGTTGATAAACTAAGCTGTGTAGAATTTATTGATGAGGAAAGGCTAAATAACATAGTCGGCTCAGATGAAGATAGTCAGGTCATAAATGATTATAATTCTGATAATGAATGTGTCGGCAGAGCAAGCACTATACATGCACAACAAGAATAGTGAACAAATAAATAAGAACAGGGAAACAAAAGCCTTGAGAAAGGATAGAGTAAGGCTAGAGGGACCAGTCATGGATACTTCGTGCGAATTGACAGGTGTAGATAAAAATATAATTGTCTATATTGATTATAGCAAGTGGTTGGAAAATTTAAAATGATGTCTGGATATTCAAAAACCTAGTGATTTAAATGTTCAACTATATAAATTGAGGCTGTTCAAAAATGGTGAAGTGTTGCTTGTTAGAATTCTCAAAAATAGTGAATGAGATATATCCCACATCGCCAAAAATAAGTCCATTTTCTTGAAGGGATGCTACTTTTCTCAATGGGTGTAGCCATTGGGAATTTGGCAATAAATAAGGAGGAAACCCGATCACTTTCCTCACTCAATTTTAAAACCGAATTATCTATTCTCTATCTTCATTTCTTATAATCATAATCAGTTCTATCACATAGAAGATCATACACATCACGATCTCGAGTAGCTTATGTCTGTTGTATCTTGGGAGACTTTGAATAAAGTCTTAAGGAAATTGTTACGACAAGCTTCAGATGAAATTTCCTTCTTCAACCGGTTAAATTTTTAGTTGATTTATATATATATATATATCATTTTTCGTTTCTACGTTATACTATTTCTTTAAATAGTATAACGTTTGATTTATCGCTATAGTTATTATTACTATAGTTGTTAATTTGTTGTTGTAATTAATTACAACATACTTATTGTTATAAATAGCTAATACAGAATTTCAAAGTAGTGGAAATCTGATTTGTAAACTTGTGAGACGGGTTTATTATTGATTAGTCTCTGTTTTGGTATACTAGACGTATAACATTGCTATGAAGGGGCTGACAAAGGTTGGTGTAATAGATAGAAAAAATGTTAGACGAAGCTCATCCACATAGTATTCAAAGCCATTGAGAATTTAAGCACAAACATAGAAAAAAGCATAACAACGTCAAACATAGAAATCAATATATCAGTAATGGTTGTTTTGCAAATTTGAAAAGATTTCATCCATTTTCACTTCATGCATCACAATATGAAGTTGAAAGTGATTCATCCATTTTCACTTCATCCATTTTATATGTTTTATTCCATTTTATATGTTTGAACGTTGAGAAGCCTTATACAACATTGCACAAGCTATCAAAGAAAACTTGAACACGAATGATGCAACCAACTATTATCCAATGCAGCAACAGTTTTATCTTCAACTTTATGGATGAGTTATATTCTTTTTTCTTAAATTTGGACAAAATTATATTCTTTTAAAAAATCTTCCTAAAAAAATAATATGACTAACAGAATAAGTTGAAGAAATAAGTACATGTATTTCTCAACTCAATTGATAATAAAAGATATAATTCTCTTATTCATTATACATTAATAAGTTCATATGTAATAAATAAATACTGTTATGTGTATACTGCAAACTATTTGTACAGAAGTGGTAAGTTAACAAAAGTTTCCAGTTAATGTTAGTTAAGAGAAATAGAAAACTTACCGTCCTTATCTTATTTTCCATGCCAAATTAATATATACTGTTGCATAGCATGGAATAATAATTCACAGGATAAAGAAGGAAAGAACCTATAAATAATCGTGTCCAAATCTTAGCATAAGTAAATAAGTTATCAAAATGGGCTTTGTGAGCCCGATTTTTCCTATGTTTCTAACTGGAATTGGTTTTGGCTAGCAAACCTTGCAACAGATGCGGAATGCTCCAGGTTCCACATTTAATGACCAAAAGAAGGAACATTTTATACAACGGTTAATTTTGGAAGATTAATTTTTTTGAATTACTCTAGAATTTCATAACATTTGAGTGTTCACATACAGTAACCGGTAAAGACTGAATTACTCTACAACTTCCATAACATTTGAATGTTGACATACAATAACTGGTAAAGATTCAGAATCACAATTGTGCATATTCATTTCTCCAAAAAGAGTTTTGTATCGGTTCATTTATTTCAATCGTAATCAAGGATCCCAAATGCAAGAGCTCAAAATTCTGACAATTTAAAAATGATAGCAGAAGCAGCCTCAGATTGATACCCATTGATGTTATTACGAGATTCCAACTCCAGACCACTCGAATTGAAACCCCACGAGCACAGCGGAAGACAGGATCGTGGTAAGAAGTGTAAAAACAACCAACCGATAACTCAATTCTAATCTCAACCAATCCAAAGACAATCACAATCCCCAAACAAGCAATTCAGAAATCAAAGCAATAACGAAATGTAAATCACACAGCGATTTATAGTGGTTCCACTAACGTTGTGTTAGTGTACATCCACTTTAAGAGAGAGCTTTATTAATATTGATGAGAAGAGAACAGGAGATTGATTACAATGATCAAACTTCTATTTAGAAATTGATTTGTGGAGAAGAGAATTGAAGAAAAATTAGGTTTTGATTAAACCCTAATTAGTGGAGGCTAATCTCTTGCAGTTGCTTGCGTCACACGATCTGGATCCTGAAGCTAGCTTATATAGGAGAAGAGAAACCCTAGGCAATGTTCTGAAATTACCCCTGTGGATATCAGAAATTTTCACGCAAGTTCGTATGTGAAAAAACAAACGGAAGTCGACTCAGACATCTGACCAAAAGGTCAGACGTCTGACTTAAGTCACTGGATAGACTTTGCTTCATCTCAGACGTCTGACCCATTTGGTCAGACGTCTGACAGAATGCTCTGGAAGCATTTCTGCTCAAAATCAGACGTCTGAGCCTTTTGGTTATACGTCTGAGAGGATTCTCTGGAAGCGCTTCTACCCAAACTCAGCTTACTTCGCCTTTTCTCTTATAATTTCCACTCCGAACTCCGATTTGCGAACCGTTTTCTCCGTTACGAAGCTACTTCCGACCTCTACAAATCCCCATATAGTATTGCCAAAATTTAACACTCCACCTTGACACTATATCCATCTCCAACTCTAATGGTACCATACCATCAACAACAACCGATAGCACCGACTATCACTTCTACCTTCAACCAAACATGAATGCTTTTCCAATGAGCTCCGGCAAAGCCACCGCCCATTGCACTCCACCAACGAGCTCAGGCAAAGCCCCCGCCCGCTAATGAAATGTTGAAAACATTCAAATCCTAAGCTATCTCACCAAAACAAGCACTTACAAAGAAGATAGAACCTCAATCTCTCACCGATACTCTTCCTCATCTACCACCAAGCTCCTCCCTTAACCGTGCCACCCCGGGGCACCTAGCACTTCTCCAAGCGAATCAAGTTCGAGCAATGCTCGAACTTCCCAACCGGCTAAGCCTTAGTGAACATGTTCGCCGCGTTATCCTTTGTGTGCACTTTCCGAAGATATACTTGCTTATCCTCATCCATGGCTACTAGAAATGACTCTCTCACCTCACTATGCTTAGTCCGTGAGCTAAACGCCAAATTCTCTGCCAAATGAATAGCACTCTGGCTATCACATCAAACATTAATACTATCATGCCCGAATCCCAAGTCACACAACAATCGCTTCAAATAGAGTGCCTCTTTTGCCGCCTCCACTACGGCTATCAACTCCGCCTCCGTAGTGGATAAAGCAACTACGGTCTGCAATCTAGATCTCCAACTTATGGCTGTACCCCCAAGTGTGAAGACATATCCGGAAGTTGATTTTCTGCGATCCCTATCACCGGCGTAGTCTGAATCACAATAACCAACCAACTTGCAATCCATCGCCTTACTACCGCCAAAAACAAGACCATGAGATGATGTGCCTCTAAGGTATCTCAATATAAGCTTCACAACTTCCCAATGCGATTTCCCTGGATTAGCCATGTATCGACTAACCATCCCGACGGCATTTGCAATATCGGGCCTTGTACACACCATAGCATACATTAGACTTCCAACCGCACTAGCATATGGCACCTTTGCCATATAAGCCTTGTCTTTCTCCAAGATAGGAGATCCTTTACTCGAAAGCTTCATATGCAAAGGTAAAGGTGTATTTGACGCCTTTGCATTTTCATGCTAAACCGGCAAAGCACTTTATCAATGTATTCCTTTTGAGTTAGTTTCAACTCAAAATGCTTTCGATCCCTTACAATTTCCATGCCCAATATCCTTCTTACTTCTCCAAGATCCTTCATTTCGAACTCTGATTTCAAACTCAGTTTTAACTTGTTGATTTCATTCTTATCCTTAGAAGCAATAGGCATATCGTCCACATACAAGAGTAAATACACCCAACAATCATTTCTCAACTTCTTGAAATAAACACAAGCATCTTTGATGCTTCTATCAAAACCATTTTCAAGCATAAAATGATAAAACCTCTTGTACCATTGTCTAGGTGATTGCTTTAGTCCATATAGTGATTTCTTCAACTTGCAAACCAAATTTGACTTACCATCCACAACAAAACCTTCCGGTTGCTCCATGTAGATGTCTTCATCCAAGTCACCATTAAAGAAGGTGGTTTTCACATCAAGTTGCTCCAACTCCAAGTCGTGAATAGCAACTATAGCAAGTAATATCCGGATAGAAGTATGGCGCACAATCGGTGCGAATATCTCATCATACTCTTTCCCCTTCTTTGTGCAAACCCCTTAGCCACTAGCCTAGCTTTGTATCTTCCATCATCCTTCACCTTGTATATCCATTTGCACCCAATAGCATGGTTTCCTTTAGGAAGTGGAACCAAATCCCAAGTTTGATTCTTCAACAATGACTGCATCTCTTCCTCCATGGCACAAATCCATTTCGAGCTATCACTCGACTTTATGGTGTCATCAAGGTCCATCGGCTCATCTTGGACTACATGAAGAGCATAGTCAAAATTATCACAAAAACTAAGATAGTTCCAATCACCATATCTTTCGAGTGGTCTTATTGTACGAAGACCAACCTGAGTAGCAATACCATCACCCAAACTTCCTTCAGCTCCACCTTGAACCGAATCTTCTCTAGAATCATGCACATCACCAACACTACTAGAGGTACCCTGTGGACTATGTGATGTAACGTCAACCGCTACTTCCTCACAAGCATCTTCGACTACTCTACTCGCTCTACTCCTTGGACAAAATGTGGAAATAATTTCCTTCTCCTTTGATTCACCATGAACCAAATCCGGAATATCCGATGAGCTTCCTTTCTCCTTGAACATCGCCGACTCATCAAAAGTAACATGACGAGAATTTACTACCTTCTTCGTTTCCGGATTCCAAATCCGATAGCCTTTTACTCCATCCGTATAACTAAGCAAAATCCCCCTTGAAAGCTCTAGGTTCAAGCTTATCATTTCCCGAATCATGCACATAAACCGGACTTCCAAAGACACGAAGATAACTCAAGTTAATGCTCTTTCCCTTCCACACTTCCTCCGGAATTTTGTTACCGATAGCTGAGCACGGAATTCGATTAATAATATGCACTGCGGTTGACAAAGCGTCAGCCCAAAATCCCTTCGCCAAACCCAATGTCAATCTCAAGCATCGAGCTTTCTCAAGTAGAGTACGATTCATCCTCTTCGCAACACCATTCGACTGCGGATCTCCAGGTGTAGTAAAATGCCTCCGAATACCATGATGCTTACAAAACTCCAAAAAATCTCCGGAAACATACTCTCCGCCATTGTCAGACCTTAGAACCTTCAAAGACTTTCCACTCTCATTTTCAACAAGAGCTTTCCATGCTTTGATCTTTCCAAATGCCTCCGACTTGGCCTTTATTACATACACCCGAACTTTCCGAGAAAAGTCATCTATAAAGGAAATATAATAGCGAGCTCCACCTAAAGAAGCTACAGGTGTCGGTCCCCAAACATCCGTGTGAACATACTTAAGAACTCTTCTCGAATCATGCTTTCCCTCACCGAATGAAACTTTTGTTTGCTTCCCCATGACGCATTCTTCGCAAAACTCTAACTTGTTGAAGCTTTCTCCATCGATCATCTCCCTCTTCCGAAGAATTTTCAAACTCCTCTCTGACACATGACCTAACCTCAAATGCCACAACCTAGTCGCATCCAAGCCACGAGAACTATCAACTCCTATACAAGTTTCACCTTCTATAGTCACTCCTTGAAGCAAATAGATACCATGAGTCCTAGCACCCTTCATCACCACAAGCGCCCCCTTCGAAACCCACAAGCTATCACTCTTAATAGTGATCTTACAACCTAAGGAATCCAGCTGCCCCAAAGAGATAAGAGACTTCCGAAGTCCCGGAACATAGCGTACATTAGTGAGAGTACGAACCACTCCGTCAAACATCCGAATTTGCACGGAACCAATGCCTTTCGACTTGCAAATAGCACCATTTCCCATAACAATTGAATTTCTTTCTTTGTCGATGTAAGAAGAAAAACAATTCCTATTTGGCGTCATATGATAAGACGCCCCTGAATCGAGCACCCAATTGCTACCCGAAATATCAGATGCTACCGCCGACAAAACATCTACATCTCCCTCACCAACTCCACTCTCCACCACTACAGATGAAGATGCTACTTCCTTCTTTGCCTTCTCCTTGTCCGGACACTCATTCTTCCAATGACCGGGCTTCTTGCAAATATAGCACTTGCCTTTTCTTTCCTTCGACTTTCCTCTCCAACCGGGATTCCTTGATTTAGAACGCCCCCGGTTCTCCTTCTTCACATACCTCTCCTTCTCCACAAACAAACCATGACCACTACTAGCACCACTACCTCCATCACCTAAATCCTTCATTTGATCCCGCAACTTCTCGCTAAGAAGACCCGTCTTGACATCATTAAGAGTCAATGTATCTCGGCTATAGATCAAACTATTTGAGAAACCTGTATAGCGATCTGGCAACGAACACAACAATATCATCGCCTTTTGCTCTTCCTTAATCTTCAAATCTACTGCCTTCATCTTCATTAGCAAATCATCAAAAATATACAAATGCGCCTTTAGCGAAGTACCTTCCTTCATCTTATAGGTGAAGAACGTTCGCAATAAGATCAAATGATTTGTCAGTGACTTCTTCATATATAACTCCTCCAACTTGTCCCAAATACCCTTAGCGGTTGTCTCACCACTAATTTCAGAGATAACATTCTCTCCCATAGCAAGTTGAAGTTTAGTGAATGCCCACTCTTCCATCTCCTCTCTCTCAACATTTGAGATGTCTGCCGGCAATAAATGTGTGTCAAACACTACCCGATGCACCCGATTCCTCCTTAGAACCGCTTTCATCTTCCATTGCCATTTTTCAAAATCATTATCGCCATTCCACTTGTCTATTACCAATTGTGATCCTGAAGCTGCATACGATCCACATACATAAGGAGCTACACCACTTGGATTACCCATTGAGGAACTACTTGAGGTATTATCTGATTCTGTCATTTCTACAACCACCTACCAACACCAATGCTCCGATACCAAATGTTATTACGAGATTCCAACTCCAGACCACTCGAATTGAAACCCTACGAGCACAGCGGAAGATGGGATCGTGGTAAGAAGTGTAAAAACAACCAATCGATAACTTAATTCTAATCTCAACCAATCCAAAGACAATCACAATCCCCAAACAAGCAATTCAGAAATCAAAGCAATAACGAAAAGTAAATCACACAGCGATTTATAGTGGTTCCACTAACGTTGTGTTAGTTGCCAAAATTTAACAATTGATAATTTGTGGAACATCAGTCAACGAACACAATAAAGACAAAACTCATATTGAACCAAAGAGGGAGATTCTGCAGTACTATAAACTTGATAGCGTTTTTCTAAACTATTGATAAACAGAAAATGGATTATACAAATGTGACAGATTTGAAAATTTGATAAAAAAATTGATCATACTTTCGAAAAAATTTGATGCTACTTTCTACACGGTTATTTTATCTTGGGATCGTGATAGGCAGAGATATGCTGCGAATAGAGCATACACACATCCACAAGTGCATGATTACCCTTACTTTTAATTATACTAAATAAAATCATTGAAAAAATGTGTAAGGAAAGTGTAAGGTGGGGGAAAAAGAATATGTAAATAAGAGTGAATCCACATAGCAATCTAATATTTACTATCACATAATTTGTATTTTCTAAAATTCAGATGGTCGAGTACTGTGAGAATAATAGTTGATACCATTTAATTACAGAAAATACATATTATTGTTACCAAGTACTACCCATAGTTATTGAAATAGGAAGTAATTAATTAATGGTAGTAATCAAGCAGTTGAAAATAGCAATACAAAACGAATACGAATGAAGGGAAGAGGAAGTAACCCAAGCTTTGAATAATAGGCATCAACAATGTAGTGGTCGATATAAAATTATGACAGACGTGTAAAATAAGTAGAAAATGCAAATGTTTAGACTATAATAAAGGAAAGATTGCAATGATAGAGTTACTCAGGCGCATCAATTTGTTAACTTGGTGTAAATATGTGTTTATGCCTACCACAGTTGCTAAAGTTAACTTCATTTTCAAATGCAACTTTTTCCAGTTAGATGCTATGTTAACATTAGAAACCGTCGTATTGATAAAAAAGAAATCCTTAACTGCAAATTAGTTATGACATACTATTTGTTCCAAAGTTATAATCTGTCAGAGTTATAATCGATTCAGTTTGCTATGGTGGACAAACATATTGATCTAAGCGTGATGTATAAATGGCCTAATATTATTTTTAATAGCATCACTCCATTAACAAATTTAAACCTTTTGCTCATTTGGACAATTGACGATATATCAAGTCAATACAGGTTTTTCAATTATTTCACAAATCCAACAAAAAAATCAAAAATCTTACAATTAAACTATTATGACTGAATCATTATTGTAAATTAAACTATTATCGATACTGAAACAAAATAAATAAAAATATCACGTTTTCAATTCAAGATACCAATATCGATACGGAATATCGCGTTTTCAATTCAAACATTGAACTGAAACAAAATTAAAAAAATCTAATAAATGAGCATCGGGATTACCTAGATCTGGCGATTTAGGGGGAATAAATAACAAGGTCGTAGGTGGCAAAATGAAGAGGAATCGATCGCTTGTGAAGAAAGAGGAGGGAGCAGATCGATGAAGTGGAGGGGACCCTATTGACGAAGTGGAGGGGAGCGAATCAAGGAGGTGGCGTGATGGGGCAGGTAGATGAAGTAACCGTGCGTGCTGGAAGATGAAGCGAGAGGAGATAATAGCGGAGAGGAAATTTTGTTAAAGGAGGGAGAAAGATAAATAATGGAGGGAAAGTACAGGGAAAACGTGACGAGTTTTACTATTTGGTGGGCAAGGCGGCAAAATCAGGCGGCCTCCAAAATAAAGCAAAATAAAACAAAAAATAGGTAAAATAATATTGGTTGCATTACCAAGGCAAACGCTACCAATAAATGCATCTAAAGATAGGTTTTCTTATAGTGCATGTTCCTTTTGGCATCAATCTATGCTGGGTTTGCTTCAATGTCGCGAGCACTTTAACTTCATGTTATATTGCCTCAAGACTACAAAGGTTTTCTCCAAATCCTGCACATGACTCGGTGCTGCTTTTGACTAAACGAGCATGTCATCCACATATACTTCGATGTTTTTACCAATCTGATCTGAAAACATCATATTTACTAACCTTTGATAGGTTGCTCCAGTGTTTCCGAGTTCGAACATCATATTAACTCATCTTATACCTAGACCATGTTTTGCTTATTGTTTTTAGTTTCATATTGTTTTTTAATATATTCTCATGTCACGTAATAGCTTTGGTGCCAAAGATGATGGGATTCTTTTTAACTTCATAGTTGGACCTTGAGAACCACATATTAGAACCTTTTGTATATTTTTCCTATAAACATATATAAATTAAGAGATAGTTCATTCTAAATTCTCAAAATTGTCCCCAAAAAATTCGCAATAATAAAATTAAATTTATTATTTTCTTATAAAATCATAAATGAGTTTATCCATTTATATTTTGAAATTTGCGCTTCAAAGTAAAATCATTTATCGTTTTTCTTAACAAGATAAACCCACTAATCTTTTTCATAAAATGATAAATCTATCCATCTACTTTGTGTACTATCTTTTAGTATACTTCTTCATTTCTCGTTAGAAAAAAGTTTACTTGCTAGATACTATGATGATTGCTATTTTTAGTAGTAAAATAAATCCGTTAATCTTTTAACATAGTAGATAAATTCAACTATTTTCATTAAAAAAATTAAAACTGCTTATATTTCTTTAAAAATAAATAAGTGATCTTTTGATCATAACAAGAATACCTGAAGAAAAGTGAATATGGTGATGCACAATATCAATCCTTTCTTCTATCAAGACAAAATGATCTACACACCATTATGATGATATAGGTAAAAAAGAGAGGTTAAAGAGCATCTACATAAAATTTCCAAATCTCCTTTCAAACCGTATAAATAAATAAAATATAACAAGAAAACATAATATCATTATTAATGTTATAAAAACAAAATTTAGTTATCTTTTTCAAAAATTAAAATAAAATAAATGAAAACTTAATGATATTAAATTTGTACAAAAGGTAATTATATTCGTCAAAACTTTAGTTTTACAAACATGATATCTTTATATTTGTCTAAAATAAATATTCCTCAGTGAGAAAAATTCATAACAAAATATATGATAAACCATAATTATTTTTTCTCAAAGTGCATTATTTCTATGTCTATTCGTAAATATTGAATTCAATATATAATTTTTGTGCTTAATTTGTAATCAATCTGCGTATTGACTACTAAAAGCATATATAAGCCTATGAACTAATCTATCATCATTGAAGCCATGGAATTTGACAATGTGATAAACTTGTAAAACAAAATCAAGGCTGCTACAAGGAATAACCTAAACATCAGATCAAAAATTACTTTCAAAACTGTTTGAGGGAACATAAAATCAATCACTATAAACATCATATTAATAGCAAAAATTATAATTACGATCGTAAACCATCACAGTCCTAAATCGATTCATAACTCAAAATAAAAGTGAAAAATAAAATAAAATAAATTGCTTAGGTTTTGAAGCGGACATCTGATGGAGCTATCTTCAAGGACAAAATTGCTAGTTGAGAGATTGTGAGGATTCGAGAGAGAAAAATAATTAGAACTTAAGTAAGGAGGATCTGAGAGAAGTAACAATTTGGTCAAAGGATCATGTAACTTTGTCCATGAAATATTGATGTTTCAATTTTATCAGACTTTTTTCTTTGAAATTAGGTACTTATATCTTAGTACATATTAGTACTACAAGTCTTAGGTAGTACCACAATACTTTAACTCTAAATGGTAGGTGAAATTATCACCGAAACCACAAAGTAACAATGATGTCCTAGAACTTAATGAAAACAGGTCGAAAAGCCCTTAAGCATAATTTCCACTCATATAAATCATATAAAGAACCATGTAACATTATAACTCGTTTAAGTGATTTTAAATACTAAGCAACAAAAAGGTTCAAACTCTTGCATTAAAGTTTTAATATACATGCAAAAACTATATCTTCATTAATAAACTATCATAGTTTATATCTTGTTACCATATATTAAATCAACATTCAAAAGGCAAGCATATGCAATATGAACATTAGAACTATAAAAATGCACTACGCTTATAATTGAATATCGATTCAACAGATGATGACAATAATACAACGATTGAGTAACAAAGACACGATTTTTTCATGTATGTATATCAAAATTTAAACATAAATACTATCCACTTTTGTTGCTTAGCATTTCCATCACTTAAACTAGTTTTACATATATATACCTCTTTATACATAATTGTATTTAATGTTTAAGAACATGATTTTTTCAATATACAAATGGAATTGTCTTTAATATGTAATGTGCCATCAGTGCAAATGGAATGGATGAAAAGAGAAGTACTTTTACTATTATTGAATATTATTTATTTATACTTTGAATTTATATATTAAATTTGATAAAGTAGTCAATATATACATAAAATACGAAAAGATAATGGCAACCGTATCTTCTTATAATTTGCAATTTTCGTGCTTTGATTTCTTCCTTCTTCTTCTTTTCCATCTGCTTTCTTTTCTAAAGAATCCAATCGCAATCCGTTTTCAAAGGGTACATATGTCCAAGTGGTTAAGGATGGGGAGTTCTTTGCTCCTCGTTCTTACCATAGAAATTCAAAAAAGGCGAAATGGGTTTTTTCGAGAGGTGGAAGGAAGATCTGTTATAGATGTGGGGGATTTTCGCATATTGCTAAAGATTGTCGTGATCCTGTAAGGTGCTTTAAGTGCGGCATTTGTGGGCATAAAAAGATTGACTGTTCGATAAATTTCTCTTTCAAAATAGTTAAACGTAGAGTGCCTTTGATTTTGGAGCATGGATTCTTCTTTGTATTGAAGTGTATGAAACTCAAACGAATTCTCTTAGATCGTCTGTGGATTCAAAGGTCAGAGGCATAGAATTATTGGAAGAATTGTTCAATCATTTCAGTGTGATTAATGAGGTAAACATAAGAAAAGGGTATAACAAGAAATTCGGTGATCCAGAGGGATATTTTGCTTCTCAGAACAATGATCCTGTAAATGGTAGTGAATGCTCGAGTGACAAAAAACCCACTCTTTTTTCATCCTCAAGGAGATGTAGACGTGGGAGAAGTATAGCTGCAAGTGGGTCTGTCCGCCGTAGTGCCAGGATCCGTTGTAGTCGCTCTCAGTTTTTAGGTGAGATACCTGATTCAAGTGCCATGAGTGGTGCTACGAATTCAGGCTCGGGTATGATTTCTGATTTGGGCAGCATTTATTATGCTTACGCACTAAATAGTTTGTCTTCCTTTGATTTTTGTCAGTTAGCTAGGGATACTTCTTTTGTTTTTTCTAATATTGAGTTAGATACTGATTTTATTAGAAGTAGGGAAATTGAAAGGGCTAGGTCTATTGGTTTATGAGGATTATTAGCTGGAATATTAGAGGTTTGAACGATTTAAATAAATAAGATAAAATTAAAGCTTTTTTAAAGACTATTTTATTGACATTGCGCTTTTACAGGAAACCAAAATTGAGTGTCCCAACTTTCGTTCTTTTAGACGATTAGGTGGTTATCACTTTAGGAGTTGGGCTTGTTTACCTTCTGTTGGTACTTCTGGGGGTTTACTTATAGGGTGGCGGGATAATTCTTTTAAATTACTTCAATGTATTTCTAAACAACGTTCTTTGCATATTATTCTCATCAATCTTAGCGACGATTCTATTTTAAATATATCTAATGTTTATGGGCCAAACTCAAAAGTTGGTCGTAGGGTTTATGGGATGAATTTTTATAATTTAGATCATTAGCTCATGGTTCTTGGATTTTAAGGGGTGATTTCAAGGTTACGCATTTCCTGAGGGAAGATGATTTCTCTTCAATGGAAGACTTCGATCAATTCATCATTAATTCAAATTTGATTGAAATTACTCTTCTAATAGAGAATTCCTATAATTCTTACATGTGATCAACGTAAGACTTTATTAAATCTTTTAAATTCGAAAAAATGTGGTTATTAGAATCCAATTGCTTAACTCTAATTAAAAATAAATGGATTTCAATGAATTTTTATAATATCACAAATACGAACAACTCAGCAAAAAAATTGTTTTAAAACTTAGAGGTCTTAGTAATTTTTTAAAAATTTGGAGTAAGAATGTTTTTGGTAGTATTAAAATTAAAAAAGAAAGTATTCTTTTTGAAATGCTTAAAATAAACAAGATAGAAGAAACTAGACAACTAAATTTAGGTGAGCGTAACGTTCTCGCTAATTTAAAAGAAGAGCTTAGTTCTATTCTAGAAAAGGAAGAGGTTATGTGGAAACAGAGGGCTAGAATTCAATGGATTATTGAAGGTGATAATAATACAAATTTTTTCCATGATATGGCAAATGGTAGAAAACGTAGTAACACGATTAGTTCAATTTTTGTGAATAATGTAGAATTGGTTAATCAAAAGGACCTTAATATGGCTTTTACTGATTATTATAGAGATATATTTGGTACTAAGAATAAACATAGAATTAACATTAGATGGAATGATATTTATCCTATTGATTCTGGAATTGACCTTTCTGAGTTTGATAATCCTTTTTCTAAAGAGGAAATTTTGAAAGCTATTAATGACATGCCTAGTGATAAAGCGCCGGGCCCAGATGGGTTCCCTATTTTATTTTACAAATTATTTTCGGATGTTTTAAAATTCGATTTAACTAGCGTGTTTAATGATTTTTATAATGGCAAATTACAATTAGGAAGATTTAATTTTGCAAATGTAATTTTATTACAAAAAAATCGGTGCTATTAATCTAAAAGATTTTAGACCTATTTCTTTAATTATCTGCGCAGTTAAAATTATTTCAAAAAATTTAGCTAATAGACATAGTACGAAAATGTGATTTAATTGATTGTTCACAAACGGCTTTCATTAAGGGTAGAAATATCACAGATGGTGTGACTGCTATTAAAGAATACATTAATCATTGTTGTAAAAATAACATTACTTGTGCTCTTCTTAAATTGGACTTTGCGAAAGCTTTTGATTTGGTTGATTAGGATTTTCTTGTTGATCTGTTATTAGCTAGAGGTCTCAATCATAGATGGATTAGTCGAATTATGACTTTGCTTAAAACTGGTAACTCCAGTATAATGGTTAATGGTATTTTAGGTAATAAATTTCAATCTAAACGAGGTTTAAGGCAAGGTGATCCTGTAACGAACCTGGCTTTTCGACCCTCGAAAATCGACACTAATACATCCATTGTATCACATGCCGACCAATCGAATACCAGAAAACCCGATTGTTAGGGGAAAGGAAGAAGGAAGAAGGTAAGAAGAAAACTAAACAACACAGAATCTCACAGCGGAACGAATAATCTATAATATACCATAAATATTTACACAAACAAAATTGTAATATATGTATATACAGACATCAATCAGAGTATACTAACCTATTTCAGCTTGGACGGTTATAACGACCTGTCCTTACAATTGCTGATAAACACAATAATGAACACAGCGGAAAATAACCATATGCACGAATACGTCTCTGGGCCTCCAACTCGTCTCTTGATGCTCCAAGCATCTAAACAAATTTGTAATATATTCGGTTTGACCCGAGCATTATAATAAAATAACACCTGAGTCATTCTGGAAAACCAGCGTCAGAAAACACATCCAACTGGATTTAAAGTTATATAAAACCTTTGAAATCAAAGGTATCTCGTAAGACCACGCCGCACATAAACACGGACGAGTTTTTACCTTACGATAACTAAAACATTTATATAGAAAATCTATTGATATTATGATAATGTCTAAGGGTGAAAATAATAATAATCAAGTAGCTATGATGCTCTTGAGTGTACATCACAACAATACTAGGTATATAATCGAAAATCGATAAGGCGCGTTCGCTAATTGTGTAAGATTTCCACGGAGGTACCCTCAGTACTTCGAGGAACTATCCTCCTGCAAAAGGATCAGAGCTATCCTTCCAAAGCAGCATACATCCCTAGTGATGTACCATAGAAAAAACATAGCTGGTCTCGCTAAGACCGAGTGCATCGCCCTATGCATGCATAACAACTATAAGTGACATCTAGGAGGAGCCGACTACACCCTATGGGTTTGCCAACCCTACTGGCCATGCCTCCAATCTCTGGTTTTAGTCATTCCCGCTGATGAGGCTACGTCTGGCATTCCAGCTTACGCACCGCCACCAAATAGATCACGGAATCCCGCATGGATTCCAATACCCCAATGGGTCTCGGAATCACACATCGATTCCCACATCTCAATTAGATCTTGGAATCACACCTGTATTCCCATACCCCAACGGGTCTCGGAATCACACATGGATCCCAACATCTTAATATATCATGAAACTCCTCCATAGAACCATATATGGTTTCCGGAGTGGTTACGATTCGAGTCATCTCTTACGAGTACACTCTTATGTTCCCCGGGTGCTCCATAAAACCAAACGCCGATTTCCGGAATACTCAATACCGGTTCTTTTGGAAATAAGCAGACAATGCATACGTACAGTATAGCACCACCGATGGTAACTGTACCATATAATTCTCATGTTTCCTCTAGATATTTCCAGAGCTAAAATCCTTCGATGTTAAGTAGGGAATATTTCCATACCACCAATATTAAGAAGGGTTACATATTTAGGCTAAGATTTGATAGTCGGTTATTTAACTATCAAATAAACAAACATTTAAACAAAGGTTTATTCCATAGGAAAAACTGACATTGGTTAAGCATATAAGCACTCACTAGCTTCATTTCATAAATCTTCATAAATAAAACCCACTTTGTAAATTACTTGTATATAAACAACTTTACAAAGATATACTGGCAAATCTCTATATTTCAATACTTAGAAATATCCATATACTTATCTCAACGGTATAAGTATATTCATAGAATTTAGAAAGATTTCCTTTTATTCGATTCAAAACCCATTTATAAAACTCCTTATGATTCTCTAAGAACGTTTATAAACCATTTTATAAATCTCCGAAAGACATTAATAATTCCTTTACTAAGAATTCAGTTACTTATAAACTTCTTGTACATTTCAAAATCATTTATAACTCTTTATGAACTCATATACCATTTATAAACTTCTTTTATAAATCTATAAACTCGTTCCTAAAATTCGTTTATAATATCCAACCATTTATAAACTCTTCCACCTTGCAAATAACCCGTTCTTAATTCTTCGAACCATTTTATAACTCCTTTATAAAATCTAAGTCTTTCGACTCCATTTCTGGGTCTCGAATACATTTATAAATAACTTTAATCATTTACCTCAAAACATAATAATTATTAACTATGAACATTATAAATAAATGGGAATCATTAACTTTAAATATCCTAAAATAATAATTAATCATTCCAAAATATTGTTTAAGAAATAATAATAATAATTAATCTTTACCATTTTATAAACAATAATAATTTATTTTAAAACCTTATTAATAATCCTTAATATTAATTCCAAACCTTAATTATTCTTAAATAATTAACCTTATCACATTTTGATAATTCTTTAAATCCATATAACTATAGACAATTAACTTTAAAATAATACCAATATAATTAAATAGCCTTAGATTCTTATTACTATAATTAATTAAATTTAAAACCATATTAATATAATTAAATACTTTTTAAAAAAATATTAATTTAATTAAACACTTTTAAACAATATTACTATAATAAAATAACTATAAAAAAATTAATATAATTGAATAACCTAAAAATAATATTATTAAAATTAAATAAATAAATCCTTAGAACAAAATATTTTCGAAACCCGATTTCAGATTTAAAAATCATTTCTTGTCTTTTAAAACCAATTCCGACTTAACGGCAATTTATAGTATTTTTAAAATACTAATTTGAGCCCAATAGCCACCCAACACTTAACCAATATCGATATTGATTTTCTATCACTACTGGGTTTTATTTTCAAACATATAACGATGTTATAACCACAACATCCATAATCATATTTACTATTTAATAATCCATATAAAGGAAATATTATTGAAACAATATAATGCAATAATAGCGAGGAATCCCATTGGATCCCTCCAACTTGTTTTTTCCTGCATCACAAATGTTAAATAATCATAAAATATAAATCAACCGCTTCGAGGCGGGATTTGTATACAAAGGGTCATCCGCTCTTACACATGAACGTATAGGGTCTCATCCGCTCCAAGGGCGGGAATATATCCAAACCAACTAATAAATATAATAATTCATCCAAACAATCATTCAATAATTTTAATCAACTATATCCCATGCTAGTTATCCAAAAAGGTGAGTTTAACTCACCATTATCCCAGTGGTCGCTTGCCCATTCTGGTTATGTCTGAATTCGAACGACGTTCGAATCCAGGGTAAAATTCAACAAGCTTTAATCACCATCAACCCAATTCCATCTCGAAGATTTCGTCGCTACGAGTCGAACGCGACTGACCGCGTTCGATTTGGACCTAATATGAAGGAGATATTCAATTTTTTCATTTTTGCAAATTAAATAATATACAATATTCACTAATGACCGATATTAACTTAATTAACCTTTTAAATAATTATCCACCTCCCCCTTTCTTCCTCACGAGCGCAATGGACCCAAATATGGCCGCTACTTCCCATGCTTGCCGCCGCCACACCTCGAGGTAATCGATTTCCGTTCAACTCGAAATTGCCGCTGCCACACATCGTCGTTGGCCACCAAACTCCGGATGAAGCATGCCCTCCTCCTTCCCCATGTTTTTCCTTCAGAGCCCATCACCTGAAATCCCGCCAATCCGCTAGAAACGCCATCCAACTTCGCTGACGTCGAAACTCCCTCCACGCCGCCTCACTACGCCAACACCCATCACCACCGTTAAAGATGCTCATCTCGACGCCACCTACAACTTCCTAGTTGCACTCGAGGCCTAGTACGGCCTGTGGTGGTCCAAAATAATATGGACCGTGGGATAAGGCTGTGCTTTTGCTCATGTTTTTGTTCCCATTCCAGTGAATTGCGATGGTATTTATAGAAGAGGAGACTGCGATGAACAGTGGCGAGGGTGTGGGCTGATGGTGATAAAGCATGGTAGATGAGGGTGATGGATCATAGCAGATGATGGTGATGGAGCATAGGCTTGAACATATTGGGTGATGGTCTAATTATATCTGTGTGTGTGTGTGTATTTAAAATTTCAAAATATCTAGCCATAAAATTTCGGATCTCAATCGAGGCGTGCCGCCTGGCGTTCCTAATGTTATACCCCTATTCCGAACACAATGGAACTTGTTTCGAGATCTAATTCGATCGTATGCAGAAGATAGGTTTTTGGACCTAGTTATTATATTAAATTTTCGATATTAATTTCCACGCATTTCTATCCTGTAGGACCAAACATTACGTCTGATCGCTACAAAATTTGACGGCGTATTATAATTCATTATTACGGACCCAATGACACTGGTTTCGTCGAAATCCGAGACGGTGCCCCAAGATGCTATTTTTACTCGTTAATTAAAACGAGTTATTTTCAAAATCAGTTAAATCGCTTTTAAATCAGATTTAAAAGTTTTATTATCTTCATTATTATAAATAGAATTCAAGTAAGCTTTGAAATTATTTTTATCTAACTTAAAACTCAAGATTCCATTATTTAACCAATTTCGATTATTAAATTTAATAATTAAATTATCCAATAAATCGCTATATTTCAAATTCAAGTTATTTAATCTATAAAATTAACTTTTCAATATTTAAAATCAATTAAATATTCTAATTTCAAATGACCAAAATTCTGAGTCGTTACATTCTTCCCCCCTTAAAAGAATTTCATCCTCGAAATTGCCAAGGTAGGAAAAATACCCAACCTTGCTTTTTAAAACCAATTAGCTTAAATAACTTACCAAATCCCTTTAAGCCTTTAATATTCAAAATCAATTTGTTGAAACCCTGATATTAATTTTACCAAGTTTCCAAATTCATTCATAGATTCCAACTAATATTATCTATCCAATCATTTCAGGTTATAACTCAAAATCAAATTCTAGCTATTAAAAATTTTCTTCAAGATTTCTAACTCTTTAAATTTTCGAAAATTTTTGCTAACGCCTCCTTTGCACGGCTAGATCAGAACAACTACAAATCGCCACTACGGGCCCAAACCAACAAGGAAAACAAAAGCCAAGTGGCTCAACCATAAAACCATCAAATCAATAATGAATTAAACATGTACTTTTTTGTTGGGCAACCCAATTTTCTTATGATATCAAAGACATCAAATTAGCTCTTTCTTTTATATACCTGCACTTGTGTACCAGTGATATCCAGACATATAATTCAAAATCATATTATTCTGCAACTTCAATTTCCAACATTCGCTTTACTAAAACCGTACAATGTACATATACCATCCGTACGCAATTTCAAATCTAATCGCTCGCACGATCACACAATTTCACTTCCGAACTAGTATCATTCACACGACCCTCTAATGCCGACTCTGATCCGGTTCCTTGATCAGAAACCATTATCTTCTTTCATAGCCACATACTATGATAGAGAATCCCAGAATCAATCAAAATCCATATCCAGTGTTCGCCATCGAGAATCGAGTTAAAAATCCTAACTCGGATCGATATAAATTATCTCGAAATTCTGTGCTCGAATCTGGATCAAACTGTTATGCGAATAAAATAACATACGTACAACTTACGTATTTATTTCGATTGATTCTTAGCAATACCAAATACCTTTTATTTACCTTCATCCCATTCTTATTTACTTTATCCACATTCGATTGATCTACATTCATTTATTCACATTGCATTATTCACATTCCCTTATTTACTTAGTATATTCCTTTCAATACTAATTATCTCTTAAGAATTATTCCATCAAATTTTCTTAAGTCTATTATAAACATTTTATACAAAAGTTCTTATGTTTATTACCACTTCACCACTTAAGTCCTTATCCATTTCTAACCAAATTCAATTTCATTCTCCAATTTCAACATTTGATTTTATCAATAAACATTCCAAACCATATCCAATTCACTAATTAATTTAATTGGCTCATTTCATTAATTTATTTCAATCTCAATCAATTCCATTTCCAAAAATTATTTCATTTAGTCTAACTTAGGCTAATTTTCAAAATTCACTTTATTTAACTTAATTTTTAGTTAAGTTTCATTCCATAGTTCAGTTTCAAATTTTTACTTTTCTTGCATTCATATTCAACAATTTAAAACACTGATTTAACTTGCTAATTTTCAAATTTTATAAGTTATCAAACTTATTTTCTCATATTTTCAATAAAACATTTAAATGAAAATCCCAGAGTTTAAACACCTTGTTCTTAAGTAATTCAAATTATTTTTGAAATCATATATATATATATATATATACACATATACTCACAATCCCTTGGTATATCAAATCATTCTTTTGGATTTTAAAATCAAAACTAGTTTTACCGAAACAAAACTCCAATGGTAGCAATCCCGCTCTTGGAAATCCGAAAATGAACGTCGATGATGCTGCAGCCATCACCAAAATTATTTTCCAGCGACCGAAGTGAGTTCAGTGCTTTTATTTCCTTTAAAATCTTTTTTTTTAAATATTTCCATCAAAAATATTTCCCAAATGATATTATTATTATTTTCTCAAAACTTTGAAAAACAATTCCCAAACCAACGGGAATTAAATTCCCAGTTTTTAATTCCTTTTTATAAATCATATTTTTATATAATCCCACTTTGGTTATATAAAATCATTTCTTAATTGTTAATCTGAGTTTACATTATAATAATGACAACTTTTATTAGAGTACAACAACAAATGATAATAATCAAATATTATCATTTTCTAGCAACCAAACACACCATATATACCATAATTTCTAAAAATTATTCCTTTATATATACAATATAATCAAGTTAAAATTATTTCATTTACCCAATTTCAAAACAATACCATGTCGAGCTGCTATGTTCAAGGGTTTAGAGATCCCTATCAATAACGTTAATTACTCGTATTGACCAGAATCTATAAGCCACTCAACAAATCAACCAACACAATATAAAACATTTTTATATCACTAACAAATATGCGCTAATATATATATATATACACACTCAAACTCATTCTAGGGTGCTACTGACCCTATCTCTAATGAGTACCCCATCAAAGCCAAGGTTCTCGCTTAACCTTCAGCTTTGATACCAAATGTAACGAACCTCGCTTTTCGACCCTCGAAAATCGACACTAATATGTCCATTGTATCACATGCCGAGCAATCGAATGCCAGAAAACCCGATTGTTAGGGAAAAGGAAGAAGGTAAGAAGAAAACTAAACAACACAGAATCTCACAGCGGAACGAATAATCTATAATATACCATAAATCTTTACACAAAACAAAACTGTAATATATGTATATACAGACATCAATCAGAGTATACTAACATATTCCAGTTTGGACAGTTATAATGGCATGTCCTTACAATTGCTGATAAACACAACAATGAATACAGCGGAAAATAACCATCTACGCGAATACGTCTCTGGGCCTCCAACTCGTCTCTTGAAGTTCCAAGCATCCAAACCAATCTGTAATATACTCGGTCTCACCCGAGCATTATAATAAAATAACACACGAGTTAGTCTGGAAAACCAGCATGAGAAAACACACCCAACTAGATTTAAAGTTATATAAAACCTTTGAAATCAAAGGTATCTCATAAGACCACGCCGCACTTAAACACGGATGACCAAACGTTTCTACCCCATACGACCAAATGTTACGTCTGATCGCTACGAAATTTGACGGCCTATTATAATTCATTATTACGGACCCAATGACACTGGTTTCATCGAAATCTGAGACAGTGCCCCGAGAGGCTATTTTTACTCGTTAATTAAAACGAGTTATTTTCAAAATCAGTTAAATCACTTTTAAATCAGATTTAAAAGTTTTATTATCTTCATTCTTATAAATAGAATTTAAATAAGCTTTGAAATTATTTTTAGCTAACTTAAAACTCAAGATTCCATTATTTAACCAATTTCAATTATTAAATTTAACAATTAAATTATCCAATAAATCGCTGTATTTAAAATTCAAGTTATTTAATCTATAAAATTAACTTTTCAATATTTAAAATCAATTAAATATTCTAATTTCGAATGACCAAAATTCTGGGTCGATACAAATCCTTTATCGCCTCTTTTGTTTAACTTGGCCGTAGATGTTTTCGCTAAGATAATTAAAAAAGTGGTTGATAATGGATCTTTGGGGAGTGTTGGTAGTGAAATCTCGCGTAATGGTCTATTTGTCCTTCAATTTGCGGATGATACCTTACTATTTACCTCTTATTTGCCTAATCATGTCATTACCCTTAAATTTATTTTATATAGTCTTTCAGGTTTAAAAATAAATTTTGATAAAAGTTCGATTTTAGTTTTAAATGATTTTGAAAAGGTTGAAGATTTAGTTACTAATACGCTTAATTGTAAAACTATGAATTTTCCTTTTGATTATCTTGGTTTTCCGATTAGACCAACTAAACTTAAACATGATGATTGACTTATTATTATAGATAAAATTAAAAATAGTATTTCTAATTGGAATGGGAGATTTTTATCTAGAGCTGGTAGATTAGTTCTCATAAATTCTGTTTTACCTGCTCTTCCAATCTATTGGATGTCTATGCATCTTTTCCCAGATTGGGTGATTAAAAAAATTGATAAAATAATAAGGAACTTCTTATTGGGTGGGGACAACTCTAACAGTAGTATTAAATGTTTAGTAAATTGGGAAACAGTTTGTTAATCCAAAAAGGAAGGTGGTTTAGGAGTCATTAATTTGCGTAACATGAATTTGTCTTTGTTAGGGAAATGGTTATGGAAATTTAAGGATATTAATGATAACCCTATTTGGAAAGAAATCATTTCTAAATATTACTATAATGATAGTAATAACTTATACTAAATTACACCCTCTATTATTAACAAGTTATCTAATTTTTGGAAATCAATTTTAAAATGTCAAGAGATTTTTAACCTTAGTACTAATACGATTGTTCATTCAGGAAATAATACTTCTTTTTGGCATGATCGTTGAATTTCTGTCATTCCTCTTAACATAGAATTTAAGGAGCTTTATGATATTTGTAACTTTAAGAATGCTTTGATTTCAGATATTTTTTCTTCGGATAATGATCCCCTTGAATTTTAGTTTTAATACAATTTTAGAAGGTACAACTCTTAGGAAACTATCTTTGCTTTATACTAGATTGAATTTATATAATATTGATAATGATAATGGCAATATTATTTGGGAGTGGGATAAGAGTAAGGAATTTACTTCTAATTCGTTTTATAAATTTCTTAATTTCTCATGCGTAACTAATAATTCTTTTAAACTTATTTGGAAAACAAATGCTCCTCCTAAATCTAAAATGCATATGTGGATAATCATGCATGGAAAACTTAATACTATTGAATTGTTAAAGAAAAAGAATATGCAAATTGATAATAAATGTTTCTTTTGTAATTTGGATTTTGAAGACATAATGCATATGTATTTTGATTGCATAGACACATATTATATTCTAAATAATACTCTCAAAATCTTTAACTTTAGTCTTACCACTAAAATTACTGATTGTTACTATTATTGGGATAACTTAAGATTTAAGTTTAAAATGGAAAACAGATTTTTACTTGATTCTTTATTTATCATAATTTGTTGGTATATTTGGTTTGAGAGAAATTAGAGAATTTTTAATAATAATAGTCATTGTAATAAATTGATTTTTATAATATCTTCATGTTGTTTTAATTGGATCTCAAATCCTAAATATAAATTAGCTAAAAATAATCATTTTAAAGAATATCTTAATAAGGTTAGTAATAATATTAAGTTATTTAAACATATAAACAATATTTTTGACATTAATAATTATAGCATTAACATTTTTTCAAACCTAAATGATGATTCCATTGATTATCATAATATCCTTTTGATCAAAGGAGCATAAGGATAAGTTTTAATATGTTTTAGTTTTAGTTTTAGTTTGTCTTTGTTTTAGTTTATAGATTTTTAACTTCTTTTGATCATGGATTATTTTTTAGTCTGTTTTCTAATTTTTATTGTTTTCTGTTTTATTAACTTAGCTTTTGTATCTTTACTTTTATTTCATTAATACATATATATGTATATAAATTTCATTTATATACATATATGCATTATTCTTATAATTTTATTTAGTTCCTTTTACAAATATAGGTTTTGGCCAGAAATGGTGTTAGATTCTTTTTGAAGGTTCACAGGATTGCTGATGGCAGGAATGCTTTTTTGCAGTGAGGAGTTCTTCTACATCTTCAGTGTGGCGTTCTACTTTCTAGATGATTCACTTTTACAGCGAGGCGCTCTCTCCAGTTCTTCCGAGTCTTCAGAGTGGCATTTTTCATTCTAGATCATTCGCATCTCCAGTTCTTCCGAGTCTTCAAAGTGGCATTTTTCATTCTAGATCATTTGCATCTCCAGTTCTTTCGAGTCTGCGGTATGGCGTTTCCTTCTTACATGGAACTGTCTTCTAGTTTCATTAGCGCTGAGTTGCCTCATATATTTTTAGGTACTCCTAACACCTCACTACCGGGAGGTGGCCTTGCCGAAGCTCGATATTGGGGTGTAATGGGTGGTGGCCTTGCCGAAGCTCATTCTAGGGGTACCTGAGTTCTTTTTTTTGTTATTTATACTATGATTAGCTACCTACCAGAAACATTGGCAGCACCTTGTCTTCTGTGATATATATATATATATATATATATATTTACATGTGTGCTCTCCTCTACTCTAGAGGATCGCACATTTTTCTCAAAATAAAGAAGTCAATTTGTAGATTGAATGATTATATTTCAAAATAAAAATATACATCATTTGTGCTTACATTTTGCAAGAAAAAGGCAGAGTTAGTATTTAATTTTGTATTTCTAGTAATGTAGATGTTTTTTCTCCACGTTTTATCGTTCTTTCTTAAACTAATAAAATCTAGAAAAAAGTATTTTAATTAATTATTTGAAGCAAAACAATCTTCCTCATTTGTGGTCCTACTAGTAGTTATCGAATAAATTTAAGAGAACTCTTTAGAAGAACAATATCATTATATGAAATCTACCATTCATTTATTAAGAAAAATATTTCCCTGCTACCGAAAACCATAATATATTAGTGAAATAACTAACATATCCATTATTAATATATCTAAACTAACCTATACCATTACATATGAGAAAACTAATCCACTTTTAATACTACTAAAATAATATAATTATGTGAAAACAATTACATAACAAAAACTACACGCGGCTGGATTATCTTCTTATATTAATTATATTATATCATTTTGTTATACTTCGATCAGATTTTTGTTAATGTAACAATAATTTATCCAACATTTGTTGAACTAACTAGAATAATCATTCAATCTATGTAATAAATACGCCTACAGTAACAATAATAACAGGAGTAAACTCTTGATTGAAGCACGTAAAACAAATATTAGATAAACAGAATTTTATTCCAATTGGTAATGCAAATGCTATAAAATATAGTGCAACTTTTAATAAGATCTAATCAAAGTATAACAGGATTGCAATTTAATATGATACAGTTGTAAGTGACAGTAATGGACAGTTGAATTACTAGACTTTTAAACAAATAAATATGCATTAATTGCATAATTTATTTGTTACCAGTAAAGCATGAGCATTACAATAAACATGAGATAATGAAAAACCGTAACATAGAAGTTTTAACTGTAGCATATCTGACTTATTCCAATATGGCTTCAATGAGAAAAAAGAAACATGATTCACAGGAAATGTGTAGAAAAAGAACCCAATTGCAAATATTAAAAATTAATGATTACCAGAAAAAGGTAAAAGGTTGCAAAACTTATTGTCTTTTAATTTCAAAAAGAAATCAAACTTCAATCTATGGTCAGAGACTATAACCGCACCTACCTTGCATAAAATTAATAATTTTATGCATGTCAACTAAATTGGAGAAGAAGAAAAAGCGATGCGCTAGGTTTAACAGATACATGGAACTGAAGCTAATTCAATTTAACAACTTATGCTTAGATTTGCCAGTATAAAATCAAAAATGGGAGAATCACAATTCACTTTCACCTCTTACATGAAGACTTGGATTGAAATTGTAGACATTTAACTTAATTCCATTAGTTATTGTTGTGAAAAATTCTAACTCAAGACCACTCAAATCAAAACCTCAAAAGCACAACAGAAAAACGAGATCATGGTAAGAAGTGCAAAAACAACCAATCAATATCTCAATCTCAATTTCAATTCAATCCAAGACCAATCATAATCACCAAACAAGCAATATAATATAGAAGCAATAATGAAAAATTAATCACACACCAATTTATAGTGGTTCCACTAACGTCTTGTTAGTGCACATCCATATTGAGAGAGAGCTTTTATTAATATCAATGAGAAGAGTACAAGGGATTGATTACAAGGATCAAAAAAATTCTATTAGGATTGATTTGTAGAGAAGAGAATTGAAGAAAATTAGGTTTAGATAAACTCTAATTAGTGGAGGCTAAAACCCTTGCAGTCGCTTTTTTGTCGCATACAAATCTGGAACCAGAAAATAGCTTATATAGGAGAATAGAAAACCTAGGCAGGATTCCAAAATTGCTCCTTCGAATATCACAAATCTTCATATCAAGCCCAAGCCAAAAACTGGAAGAAGTCTCCACAGACGTCTGTCACAATGCGATAGACGTCTGACCCAAGTCTCGGGAAAATTTTCTCTAAAGCCTCAGATGTCTATCGAAAGTGACAGAAGTCTGTCATAGGTTACTCGAAGAAATTTGCTGAAGCCTCAGACGTCTGTCGAAATTGACAGACGTATGTCCCAACTTTCGGGTTCCAAACCCTGAGGCGACAGACGTCTGGCACTTTCCCACAGACGTCTGTCGTTGTTGCTCTAGCACCACTCCACCTTCTTCGCCATATCTTCCTCCTTCGAGCTTCGATTTGTGAACCGTTTTTTCCGTCACCAAAGTACTTCCGTTCTCTTCAATTCTATATATAGTATTGCCAAAATTTAACACTCCACCTCAACACTCTATCCATCTCCAATTCTAATGGTACCATACCATCATCAACAACCGATAGCACCAACTATCACCACTTCTACCTTCAACCAAACGTGAATGCTTTCCCAATGAGCTCCGATAAAGCCACCGCCCATTGCACTCTATCAACGAGCTCAGGCAAAGCCCCCGCCCGCTAATGAAGTGTTGAAAACATCCAAATCCTAAATCGTCTCACCAAAGACTAAAACTCACCAAGAAGATAGAACCACAATCTCTCACTGATACTCTTCCTCATCCATAACCATGCTTCTCCCTCAACCGTGTCACCCCGTGGCACCTAGCACTTCTCCAAGCGAATCAAGTTCGAGCAATGCTCGAACTTCCCAACCGGCAATGCCTTAGTGAACATATCCACCGCATTATCCTCTATGTGCACTTTCTGAAGATATACTTGCTTATCTTCATCCATGGCTACCAGAAATGACTCTCTCAATTCAATATGCTTAGTCCGTGAGCTAAATGCTAAATTCTCCGCCAAATGAATAGCACTCTGGCTATCACATCGAACATCGATGCTATCATGTTCGAATCCCAAGTCACATAATAATCGCCTCAAATAAAGTGCCTCCTTTGCCGCCTCCACCGCGGCTATCAACTCCGCCTCCGTAGTGGATAAAGCAACTACGGTATGTAATCTCGATCTCCAACTTATGGTTGTACCTCCAAGTGTGAATACATATCCGGAAGTTGATTTTCTTCGATCCCTATCAGCGGCGTAGTCCAAATCAAAATAACCAACCAACTTGCAATCCATCCCCTTACTACCGCTAAAACAAGACCATGAGATGATGTACCTCTAAGGTATCTTAATATAAGCTTCACAGCTTCCCAATGCGACTTCCCCGGATTAGCCATATATCGACTAACCATCCCGGCAGCATTTGCAATATCGGGCCTTGTACACACCATAGCATACATTAGACTTTCAACCGCACTAGCATATGACACCTTTTCCATATAAGTCTTGTCTTACTCGAAAGCTTCATATGCAAAGGTAAAAGTGTATTTGACGCCTTTGCATTCTCCATGCTAAACTAGCAAAGCACTTTCTGTATGTACTCCTTTTGAGTCAATTTGGACTCAAAATGCTTTCGATCCCTTTCTATTTCCATGCCTGATATCCTTCTTGCTTCTCCAAAATCCTTCATTTCGAACTCTGATTTCAAACTCAGTTTTAACTTGTTGATTTCATTCTTATCCTTAGAAGCAATGAGCATGTCGTCCACATACAAGAGTAAATACACCCAACAGTCATTTTTCAACTTCTTGAAATATACACAAGCATCCTTGATGCTTCTATCAAAACCATTTTCAAGCATAAAATGATCAAGTCTCCTGTACCATTGTCTAGGTGATTGCTTTAAACCATATAGTGATTTCTTTAGCTTGAAAACCAAATTTTACTTACCATTTACAACAAACAATTGCGGTTGCTCCATGTAAATGTCTTCATCCAAATAACCATGCAAGAAGGCGGTTTTCACATCAAGTTGCTCCAACTCTAAGTCATGAATAGAAACTATGGCAAGTAATATCCGGATAGAGGTATGGCGCACAACCGGTGCGAATATCTCATCATACTCCTTTCCCTTCCTTTGTGCAAACCCCTTAGCCACTAGCCTAGCTCTGTATCTTCCATCGTCCTTCACCTTGTATATCCATTTGCACCTAATAGCATGGTTTCCTTTAGGAAGTGGAACCAAATCCCAAGTCTAATTCTTCATCAACGATTGCATCTCTTCCTCCATGGCACAAATCCACTTCGAGCTATCACTCGACTCCATGACGTCATCAAGGTCCATCGGCTCATCTTGGACTACATGAAGAGCATGGTCCAAATTATCACAAAAGCTAAGTTAGTTCCAATCACCATATCTTTCGGGTGGCCTTATAGCACGATGACCAACCGAGTAGCAATACCATCACCCAAACCTCCTTCGGCTCCACCTTGAACCAAAACCTCTCTATAATCATGCACATCACCAACACTACTAGAGGAACCCTGTGGACTATGTGATGTCACATCAATCGCTACCTCCTCGCAAGCATCTCCAACTACTCTACTCTCTCTACTCCTTGGACAAAATATGGAATTAACTTCCTTCTCCTTTGATTCATCATGAACCAAATCCGGAACATCCGATGAGCTCTCATTCTCCTTGAACAAAGTCGACTCATCAAAAGTAACATGACGAGAATTCACAACCTTCTTCGTTTCCGGATTCCAAATCCGATAGTCTTTTACTATACCCATATAACCAAGCAAAATCCCCTTGAAAGCTCTAGGTTTAAGCTTATCATTTCTTGGATCATGCACATAAACTAGACTACCAAACACATGAAGATAGCTCAAGTCAATGCTCTTTCCCTTCCATACTTCCTCCGGAATTTTGTTACCAGTAGTCGAGCATGGAATTCAATTAATAATATGCACTGCGGTTGACAAAGCTTCAGCCCACAATACCTTAGACAAACCCGATGTCAATCTCAAGCATCGAGCTTTCTCAAGTAGAGTACGGTTCATCCTCTTCGCAACACCATTCGACTGCGGATCTCCCGGTGTAGTAAAATGCCTCTGAATACCACGATGCTTGCAAAACGCCAAGAATTCTCCAGAAACATACTACCCGCCATTGTCAGACCTCGGAACCTTTAAAGACTTTCCACACTCATTCTCAACAAGAGCTTTCCATGCTTTGAACTTTGCAAATGCCTCTGACGTGGCCCTCATTACATACACCCATACCTTTCGAGAAAAGTCATCAATAAAAGAAATATAATAGCGAGCTCCTCCCAAAGAAACTACCGATGCCGGTCTCCAAACATCCGTGTGAACATACTCAAGAACCCTTCTCGAATCATGTTTTCCTTCACCGAATGAAACTTTAGTTTGCTTCCCCATAGCACATTCCTCGCAAAACTCTAATTTGTTGAAACCCTCTCCACCAATCATCTCCCTCTTCCGAAGAATATCCAAACTCCTCTCCGAGACATGACCTAACCTCAAATGCCACAACCTATTTGCATCCAAGCCACGAGAACTATCAACTCCTACACAAGTTTCACCATCTATAGTCACTCCTTGAAGCAAATAAACACCATGCGTCCTAGCACCCTTCATCACCACAAGCACACCCTTCGAAACCTACAAGCTAGCACTCTCAATATTGATCTTACAACCTAAAGAATCCAGCTGCCCCAAAGAGATAAGAGACTTCCGAAGTCCCGGAACATAGCGCACATTAGTGAGAGTACGAACCACTCCGTCAAACATATGAATTTGCACGGAACATATGCCTTTCGGCTTGGAAATAGCACCATTACCGATCACAATTGAATTTCCATCTTTGTCGATATAAGAAGAAAAGCAATTCCTATTCGGCGTCATATGATAAGACGCCCCCGAATCAAGCACCCATTCTCTACCCGAAACATCTGATGCTACCACCAACAACACATCTACGTCTCCCTCACCAACTCCACTATCCACTGCTACAGATGAAGATGCTACTTCCTTCTTTGCCTTCTCCTTGTCAGGACACTCATTCATCCAATGATCGGGCTTCTTACAAATATAGCACTTGCCTTTTCTTTCCTTCGACTTTCCTCTCTAACCGGGGTTCCTTGATTTAGAATGCCCACGGTACTCCTTCTTCACATATCTCTCCTTCTCCATAAATAAACCATGACACACTACTAGCACCACTACTTCCATCACCTAAATCCTTCATTTTATCCCGCAACTTCTCGCCAAGAAGAGCTGTTTTGACATTATTTAGAATCAAAGTATCTCGGCTATAGATCAAATTATTTGAGAAACCCGTATAACGGTCCAGCAACGAACACAACAATATCATCGCCTTTTGCTCTTCCTCAATCTTTAAATCTACCACCTTCATCTTCATTAGCAAATCATCAAAGGTATTCAAGTGCGCCTTTAGAGAAGTACCTTCCTTCATCTTGTAGGTGAAGAACATTCGCAACAAGATCAAACGATTAGTTAGTGACTTCTTCATATACAACTCCTCCAACTTGTCCCAAATACCTTTAGCGGTCGTCTCGCCACTAATTTTAGAGATAACATTCTCCCCCATAGCAAGTTGAAGTGTTGTGAATGCCCACTCTTCCATTCCCTCTCTCTCAACATTCGAAATGTCTGCCAGCAAAAAATGTGTATCAAACACTACCCGATGCACCCGATTCCTTCTAAGAACCGCTTTTATCTTACATTTCCATTTTTCAAAATCATTATCGCAATTCCACTTGTCTATATCCAATTGTAATCCCGAAGCCGCATACGAACCACGTACATAAGGCGCTACCCCACTTGGATTACCCATTGAGGAACTGCCTGAGGTATTATCTGATTTTGGCATTTCTACAACCACCTACCAACACCAATGCTCCAATAAGAAATGTCGTGGGAAATTCTAACTCGAGACCACTCAAATCAAAACCCCAAAAGCACGGCGGAAAAACGAGATCGTGGAAAGAAGTACAAAAACAACCAATCAATACCTCAATCTCAATTCAATCTAAGACCAATCACAATCACCAAACAAGCAATATAATATAGAAGCAATAACGCAAAATTAATCACACACCGATTTATAGTGGTTCCACTAACACCATGTTAGTGTACATTCACTTTGAGAGAGCTTTTATTAATATCAACGAGAAGAGTACAAGAGATTGATTACAAGGATCAAAAAAATCCTATTAGAATTGGTTTGTGCAGAAGAGAATTGAAGAAAATTAGGTTTAGATAAACCCTAATTAGTGGAGGCTAAAACCCTTGCGGTCGCTTTTCTGTCGCATACAAATCTGGATCCAAAAAATAGCTTATACAGGAGATTAGAAAACCTAGGAAAGATTTCAAAATTGCCCCTTCGAATATCACAAATCTTCATATCAAGACCAAGCCAAAAAAACTAGCAGAAGTCGCCACAGACGTCTGTCACAATGCGACAAACGTCTGACCCAAGTCTCGGGAAAATTTTCCCTGAAGCCTCAGATGTCTGTCGAAAGTGATAGACGTCTGCCATAGGTTACTGAAAGAAATTTGTAGAAACCTCAGACGTCTGTCGAAATTGACAGACGTCTGTCCCAACTTTTGGGTTCCAAACCCTAAGGCGACAAACGTCTGACACTTTCTCACAGACGTCTGTCGATGTTGCTCCAGCACCACTCCACCTTCTTCGCCATATCTTCCTCCTCCGAGCTCTGATTTGCTAACCGTTTTCTCCATCACCAAACTACTTCTGTCCCCTTCAATTCTCTATATAGTGTTGCCAAAATTTAACAGTTATAAATAATTAGGCTAACAGAAATAAGAATAACATAGAAGCAGTTAAATGAAAAGAAATAAACAAAGAGACAAACCATTTCATTATCAAATATTAAAATAACATAACGATTTAAAAAGGAACATGTACTAGGTTGCTCGATTACATTATAAATTGAATTGAATTTTCCTTAATATAATGAGATTCGAGTTAACCGTCCAGAAAGCCATCACAACAATAATCGAATTAAATAAAAAATTATCAAATTATCAAACATCGATAAAGAATAGATAAAAGATCAGAGATATCCAATCAATGATTTCATACCTCCATTTTAATGTTTACAGAAAAAGACAAACCTTCACGGCCATGGTGGCTACAATTGACACGGATTATGGAATAGCACCAAAAATTAGGGTTAGAATGAAACTCGAATGACTGAAGTCTTCCATTTTACACAGGTGCGCTAATATCGACTTCTGAAGGCTACCTTAAACCATTCTTTTTCCCTCTTCCTAACACTAATCATTATTTTCTTCACGTGAACAGACATCTGAAATTCAAAATGTGTATTTTCCTCTTTCTTTTAGAACCAACAACACCGCTTCTGGAGGAAAGATGAAGAAGTCAGGTCATTCGTCAGCAAGTCAGAACCTCACTGCCTCTCAATAACCTTCATAGTCGTCAAGTGAGCATTCATTCTCTGATTTTTTTCAGAATCCTATATTTTCAAATCACGGCTGAACTGGTCATCGATTATTCTCAAATTTGCGTGTCATTGATTAAAACCCGTTATTTACATATTTTATCTTGCTATCGGCTAACTGAAGCCACAACATTTATTTTGTGATGGTTGTAGACGAACAAAGATTAATGGACATGGTCGGTTGGAAGTGGCCATGGGATGAAATTTTCCACGGCTGTTTAGGACTGAGTGAAGGAATAAAATATGATGGTCATGGTATGTAAAAATATCGATATATAATAAAATTATAATGTTGGTCGAAAGAAAAAAATTGGATGTCAATAGTAACACTCTTTACACAGGGTGTTTGTTTATTAAATAGCACTGCTTCAAACACATAATATGGGCCTTCAAACAAATCTAGAAAAAATAAACAAATTAAGCCACAGAAATTATGGTAACCACTCTTTTTTCTAAGAGCATGCATTTTTATTTGCGTTGTATTTGACATTAGGTTCTACTAAAAAAACTAACTACTATAACCATACAACGGTGGAGAACCGACCATTTAAATGTGTAATTTCACAAAAAAAATGTTAATTGTAATTTTCTGCTAGTTTCAATTAGATGAGAAATGATAATACATAGAACAAAAAATAATTTCCATCAATAAAAATAGAATATAAATTAAATTAAATATAGTAGAGAACATCAAACAATTAAGTGATGAAAATCATACACACATAGGAGAAAGAAAAGGAATTGGTACACTATAGAGATGAGTTGAGCAAAAATCGATAGAATATATTCGTTAAAGATGAGGAAACGAGACTAATCAACATAGTAACAATCCACAGAGATAAAAAGGAGATATTATTTGAAGAAATATAAGAAAAAAAGCCACTAACTCAAGTGTCAAGTGGTAAATGCTATACACTGATTCTAGAGGTCTTAGATTTGGATATCCGAGACACCCAAACAAGTTTTCTGTTTGAATAAAGTACAACCCTTATTCTAAAAAATAAAATTAAGAAAAAACAGAAAAATATGATAAACATACATTATTTTGACTTTACATTATTCAATCTGGCAACTCTACATCAACACCAATCTTCTTAATGATCGGTTTGATAATTGAAGGGAGTGTTACTTATCATTTTGTTTACAACTTGTCACATTACAAATTAAAAATATACATGATTTATAATTTTAAATACTTTAGGGTAGACCCCATTTAAGATTAAATGATGGATTTGTAGGTATAAACAATGTGTAATAACAATTAAAAAACTGAAATTGCACATACCAAAGGCATATATAGTTTTTTGAGTTAAAGTATATTTTGTTTGAATTTTTAATTTTAAGATAAAAATAATGGTTTTTTTAATAGAAAGATAAGCTTTTTTGTACGAGTTTCAAACTTTTTAATATTTTAATATTTTTTTAGTTTCATTGATCAAATTTGAACTTGTTCTTAAAATCGAAACATTTAACTTCTCTAAGTTATTTGAATCTTTCAGAACATTAATTTTTTTTTGAATTATTTGAATCTTTCAAAACATTTAACTTTTTAAGTTATTTGGAGAAATTCCAAACCTCTTTCAAAAGATGTATTTTCTTAAAATTTGTTATTTTGTTAGAAGATATAATTTTCCAATAGAATCTGAAACTAGTACAACAAAATAAAACTTTCGCAGCATTTTAAAAATGTTGTTATAATCATTTGCAGCGTTTCGATGAACGCTGTCTAACTTCATGCTGCAATAGAGTCAAGAAATACCGCAGCGTTCTTTGAAATGTTGCTAAAAATAAGGCTACCGAAGCTTTTCCAAAACGCTGCCATAAATTAATTTTGCAGCATTTCTTTAATGATGCAAACTCAATTGGCAGCGTTTTGAAGAACGCAATCTAACAACAAGCCTAAATAGAATCAGATAGCAGCAGTTTTGAAACGATGCAAAAATAATTATTGCGGTGTTTAAACTTTGGTATTTTATTGCAGCAGTTATTTGCCGTTATGTTTTGATAATTGCAGCGTTTTCGTTTTGCTTGGGTACGTTTTTCTGCAGCCTTTTATTGCTTTTAGTTTTGCAGTGGTTTTGAAACGCTGCGGTACATCAACGTTTTGCTGCATTTTACAACTACTGCAGCTTTTCAAAACAATTATAATAGCCCTGAAAATATAATCAAACATAAACGCTCAATTTAAAATACAATAATATAATATGATATTATAAGCAATTATAAAGATTAAACATAATCAAAGCTATATCAATTTCATACACCAAAAAATTTAGTCATATACAACATTTCATGACCAATGTTTTAAGCCTTAATGTTATCGACATAAAATCTTATAAAATGAGCTTGCTAAAAGAGCAAAATATAAATCGTGGAAAGTTCATGCTCGACTCCTTCAAAAGTCCAATATGCCTATAAAAAAATGCAATTAGAGATCAGCGGTAGAAGAGAACAACTATGAATTTATTTGCCATCAAATATAACAAGTTTAAGTTAATTTGACATGGATGCTTGCAATACTATTCTATTTCATCTCATCGTTTTTTTGTGCAACTATAAGGATCGTGATGATCTTAATCTCTTTTAAATAGCTCATTTCCATCAGTTGAATTTTCTACAAGTGCTAACACTCATCTGCTCATGTTATCTTCACCACTTACTGGGTATCCTTTTATTTTTGATATTGGCATTATCAATCGCTATGTATCATTAGAAACTTATGCATTTGTTATTTGGTAGCGTTCAACAAAGTTTGTTTACAAGTGTTTTTGCTGAAATTTATTTGAGAAACCTGTCAGATGCTTCCTTCAGAACCTATAAAGTCTACTTAACATGTATAGTTTATGCCATTATAAGTATGAGCCTCAACCTAACAATTTAAGCATTGCAGGTTGGTCAGACAGTGGATAAAAGAACAAACAGAGAGCTCGAGAAGTCGGAGCAAATGTCGGTTTCCTTTCTAAACCAAATCAATAGCTTCATATATTGGTTCTCTTGTTTAATTTCTAAAATACTCGTGTTCACACTTGATAACAATTATTATGATTCTATAATATAAAAGAAAACATAATACATGTTTTTCGTTATTAAAACTCATGTACATCGTTATATAAATGCACATTGGTACATAAACATTGGTTGATGTGTATGGAACATATATTTAATTTATAGAACTTCCCAAACATACAAAATTTAATATACACACACACATACTCCCTTAACATGTTATTACTCTGGTAAACTTTGTAATATTCATAACGGAGTGATAATCCATTGGTAGTATTAAGTTGTGCACCCGTAACTCTTGGACAGTCACGCTCCAATGTATGCACCAGTTCAACAGCAAACTTACAACATGTACCAAAGCCTGAATGACGTAAAAAATAACCATAGACATCTGTACCATGAGCATAAGTTTTAAAGGTATATGTCATAAGCTTATTCTTCACATATTTTTAAAATACGATCATACGAGTCACCCTCTTCATACTGCATAGGATTACACAGCTCAATAGCTATACTAAGGTATGCATATGTACGTATTACTAATGTGCTTGTTAAAAATGTTTTGAGAAGTAGGACTGGTACCTTAATCAAAACCATTTTCTATGAGTTTTGCTTCTTTTTTGTTTTTGGTGGCAGTAGCCAGATTTGAAGTTTTTATTGGCAACATGGTGTTTGGATGTTCTTTGATTTGTGTAAGAAAAGGCAGCGAGGTCTGATTTAGCAAGATCATGGGGGTGTGGCAATGACTACTCTATTCATAGCAAAATTTACCGTGTTTGTCAATAGTGAATTTATGGAAATTTTCCAAATTTCAATATTAATTTTGGCAACCATTCTATAAGTGATCATACACCAAGATTGTTTAGTGTTCATAATCATGAATTATTCAAAGGTAAGAGATTACCTTTTCGTTACTACAACTCTTGGTGTCATTGGTAACGATCAAGTTGCTAGTGCATGTGCTGGTATATATGAATGAATTACGCGCTTGGCTTGAGTATTTTATAAACTTGACTGTTTTATAAACTTTTTATAACTAAGTGAATAGTTATTTTCTTATAAAACTTAGTTTAATTTTATAAATTTTGTTAGTTTTTATAAGCTTAGATAATATTTACAATACTTATTTAACTTAGTTAATTTTTACAGAACTTAGTTAAATTTTTGCAAACTTAATTAATTATTATTAAAGACCAGAACGGACCTCCTTGAAGAACAAATGTGTTTTTAAAAAATACGGTAGCAAAACTCAGCATAACATTAAACTAAATGAAAATTACTTTCTACCGTGAAGAACAGCAAGCATTTGTGATCATTACGCGTTGAAACTTCACATTGATTATCGGATTTACTCCCATGCAGACAACATGAACCTGTAATGTTGAGAACATCTTTGTATATTTGTAATTAGGAAAAGCTGTATCATCCTTGAAATGAAATAATATTGATTAATGAAAAAAAAACCTGAGTGTATGGTTTCAATACATTGTTTCAATACTGGTGCTAACTCACCAGATATCAAAAATATATCCAACAACATCATCCATGCCTGTATCATCCATGCCTAACAACAACAGTAGACAAAAGCGCACACAAAGATGAAAAGCAACACACAAATTGAAATTAGATACCTATATCATCCAAGCCTTATTCCTACCTATCACTGATCACTCAACACTCAGGTTGATCGACCTAATACTTAAGAAAGGACTAATGCCTGCTCTGTCAGCTGTAGCCACACTCCAGTCAACACCAGCTTCACTTGGAGAATAGCACTCCCTTTGTCCAAGTTTCAGGTGCTTATCCAAGGAGTCGCGCCTATGGCACATACACTTGGCCCCAAAACTCTCAATCTCAAAAAGATCTGCACCAGCATCGCTTGCCACATCCTCTCTCCATTTTTAGTGTTTGTAGTTACTGGAAAAGAGAAACCAGGAAAATCTCTTGCCCAGTTTATTCCATCCGAAACCTTCATTGAATTACTTACCATAGGACGTTCTTTTTCTGCACTAAAAAGAGCTGGAGTTGAACGTTGCTCTTCCACATCGACTGACTTTTTGCCATAACAAGGGCGGTTTCGGCAGAAAAAGTTTCCACTACTGGACAAAGATATATGGTTTCGAGTAAGCAAGTTGAACAAAGATATTACAAAAATAAACTTTGAGAAACATCAATAAGTTGAAACCTTTTTATCATTAGATATCAAATTGATTAAGCCAAAAGTATGAAATTTTACGACTAATACTTCAATAACAACTTACTTTAGCTTAAGTTGCGGATAGCATATGGCATTTTTTCTAGTGAAGTGCTAGATTTATCTGTGTGCCTTAAGCATTATAAATGTCTTTCGCAAAATTGAAAATGTGAGCATAATTTCAATAAACATTTCATAATCTTAAGACAGTCATTGAATCATAATAAATAAATAAATAAACGATTGTCAATAAATAATAATAACAAGAATAGCAGCATCATTATTGAAGCTTCTTTCCCATATGAAATAATTTGGTATGGGGAGAAACTATCATGCAACAGTACAAATTTACAATCAAGTATTGGCATGTTAACTGATAAGTCGGGTATACTTCTACTGAAAATATTAGATATAAAAATAATTAGAGCAAAAGTTGGGGAAAATATACAAATCTTACCACTAATCAAGGACAGAGCAGAAACATACATAGCGATCTAATCATAAATTAAATCGAAGGATGCTTTGATTTTCAGAGAACCAGTAAGCTTTGGGAACAACAAACATCAGACCAAAATAACATAACTCAAAACTACAAAGTTCAATCCACTGAATGAGAGAAATTTCCCGAACGTGCAACGTGGACAATGTCGTAATCGAAGTCAGCTGAGCCATGGAGAATGGAAATCCAAGGCAACGGAAGATGTGTAGAGCTAAAGAGAAATTTTCATTTTTTGATCATAACATCATTGATTATATAATATTTATTTATTATACATATAGAGTATATGAGACAAAATGAAGTATAAAAAGTACTTGTTTAGATACATTAAATATCACCTGCTATCTAATAACCATATTTGACTATGCCAATTTGGTGCAGTTAAGCGTGTTTGGAGTTTCATATGAATCGATGCAATGTAGCTATGATTCGAATGGAAACAGCGTGCCAACTATTCTGTTACTTATACAAGAAAGATTATACTCACAAGGAGGTCTTAAGGTACAACTGAGTTCATCTTACAACTTATCTATGAACAGTTTATACAAATATAGCTGAAATGTTTTGTATAATGCACAACAGGTAGAAGGTATATTTGGAATAACCCCAGAAAATAGCGAAGAAAAAGATCTAAGAAATTAGTTAAACAAAGAAATCATACTTGAGGGCATATGCGTTTAAGTCTCAGTACATCTATCATTGAAAGGATCTTGATCAGTTAGAAATGACGAATGAAGGAAGGAGTCGGCGGCAGAGGATTCATATAACACATATTGTATTTTGGATAACAGGGGAAGCGGGTGTGTTAAGCCCAATAGCCCAATATCTCATGTATTTAAACACAAGCTTATAACCGAGTTTATACATATAATGTACAATGTACTGCAAATTCATTCAGTTAATAAAAACTGAAAATCATTCATTCTTTCAACATATTGTGAATTTTTTCTTGGTATCAGAGCCATCATCCAAAGCTTAACAGCATTCAATTTTTCGTTTTTTTAAAAAGAAACTGATATTTCATCAGAGAATTCTCATCATTTGGATCAGTTTACCCATCAGTTAGAGCTTCATCATCTGGGTTTTTAGAATCTGTTACAAGAAAATTGTTGCCATGCCAAGATAATCACTGGTTGCAACAATATTTCAGAACAAATTCAAGATTGAAGGAAAACCAGAAAACCAGTCAAAAAGATTAAGAAATTCATCAAATCGAAAAAAAAGAAGTAAGTGCCATACCAGAAGACTATAAGAGAAATCTCATCATATAAGCTTGGTTGCAACATACCTTATCTTTGTAGAGAAGGATTTCTTGCTTTTATTGTGAAATTCTGATTTTACCAGTTTATTCCCGACCCAAGAAGTGTCATCATGGCAGAAGATAGTTCTACAACATCCGACAGTGCATCAAATCCATCCCAACTGCAATAACAGATAGTCTCATCAAGACCATCATCAGTCCTCAAACACAGCTTATCACTGCGCAGCTAGAAGAAGACAATTATCTTCTTTGGAAAGTTCAAGTTGAAACTACAGCCAGAGGACATGGCCTTGAAGGATTCATTCTTGGTATTGTTGCCATTCCACCCATATTTGTTACTGATCAAGAAAATAAAACAGTTAGCAATGAAGAATATGTGAAATATCAAAGACAAAACAGTTTAATATGTTCTTGGTTGTTGTTATCAATAAGTGTAAAGCTATTGCCACAAGTAATAGGATGCAAAACTGCAAATGAAATTTGGACAACAGTAGAGAGGATATTCAATACACAATCGGCAGCTAAGATCATGCATTACAAAAGGCAACAACATAGTGTAAGAAAAGACAATCATTCCATGAGAGAATATCTGGCAAAGATCAAGACTACGTGTGATTTACTTGAGGCAGCATGGCATAAAATGTCAAATATAGAGAAAGTTTTAACAATCTTGAGTGGTTTAAGTGATGCATATGAGGCTGTTGTAGCAGTCATATCATCACGAGAAACCCTACCATCCCTAGAATATGTGATACTGACATCACAAGGAAGACTTGATTACAAGAAACCTCTTGATACTGACATGTCAATCAATTTTGCAGCAAACAGTAAAAATAAAAATCAAAACTATGGTAGGACAGATCAGCAATACCAGAGAGGAAATCAGTCAGTCAGGGGAAGAGGTAGAGGAAGATGGAGTGGTGGCAATAAACCAAAGTGCCAGATATGTGAAAAAGTGGATCACACTGCTCCAAAATGCTATTTCAGGTATAATGCAAATTATGTACCAGGACAAGACTCAAATAATCAGAGAAATGGTAATTACAGTGCAAACTTGGCACAAGTACAACAAGAATCAAGAAAATAATCTAATGGTAACAAGAATCAAAATCTGGATGAAATCACTAAACCTGAACACATTCAAGATGAAGCATGGTACCCAAATTCAGGAGCAACCAATCGCTTAATAAGCAATCTAGACAATTTGAATCTGGGCAGCAGAGAATATAGAGGTAAACGGTTAATTTTCATGGGAAATGGTAAGTCAATTGAGATCACACACTGGTAATGCCTATATTAGAGGTAAAAGACAATTATATATTAATAATTTATTGAGTACCAAGAATAAAGAAAAATCTTATGAGTGTCTTAATTTGCCCATATAATAATGTTTACTTTGAATTTTATTCAAAGTATTGCTTGGTTAAAGATATACTAACTAAAGAAATACTTTTGCAAGATGATGAAGTGAATGGACTTTACAAGTTTACTTTGATTAATTGCAGAAATCCTATAAAAAAAGTAAAGAGTTGTAATAATACTGAAATGTTGTCAACAGAAAGTGACCAAAATATCTTTGATCTATGACATTACAAGTTAGGTCATCCTAATGCAAGTGTTGTAAAACAGGTTCTTGTAGAAAATAAAATTTCTTTTGACAATATTACTTTACCATATGTTTGTACTTATTGTCAAATGAGCAAAAGTCATAAACTGACTTTTGCAGATTCTTTAACAGAGTATAAAGTGCCTTTAGAATTGATTGCAACTGATCCCTGGGGTCCAGCACCCATTAGTTCAGACTATGGCTACAAGTACTACATATTATTTGTTGATGCATACATTAGATACACTTAGATATACTTCTTGAAAACTAAGGCAGAAACCTACAATGTTGTTACATATTTTATAGCATAAGCTGAAAAGCAAACAAATCACAAAGTTAAAATTATTCAAAGTGATGGTAGTGCTGAATACAAGTCACTTAGTAAGTTTTTCTTAGACAAGGGTATAATTCATAGAACAACATGTCCACATACATCTGAGCAAAATGGTCTAGTTGAAAGAAAACATAGACATATTGTTGAAACTGGTCTCACTTTACTTGCACAAGCATCACTATCCTTAAAATTTTGGCTAGATTCTTTCAGTATTGTAGTATACTTAATCAATAGATTACCAACTAAAGTATTGAAAGGCATAAGTCCGATAGAAAGGTTCTTGGGAGTAAAACCAGACTATCAAAGTTGAAGTACATTTGGGTGTCTATGTTTTCTCTATGTAAGACCATATAACAATCATAAACTAGATTTCAGATCACAACCATGTACCTTTCTAGGTTATGCAACTAAACAGAAGGATATAAATGCTTAGACAGCATTGGGAAAATATTTATAAGTTGACATGTGGTTTTTAACGAAAAAGTATTTCCATTTGCTTGTACAAATGTTAAAACAATGCAGAAAGTATACAATCCAAGAGTATCCATATCTACTGTACCTGTGCACTAAAGTATATGGAATCAAACAGAAACTGAGAAGGAAACAGGAGTCTATGAACCACAACACACAGTGTCATCTGAACCAGGTCATGATACAGGAGAGCAACCTGATACACATGCTCAGTCACCTACAAGGTCAAGTGATCAAAATAAAAGCATCAATGAAGGTCAATCATTGGGCAACACTAATCAGGACAGCGATTCAGCATCATCACATACTGAATTACATGCCAGAACAGGTCCTCATATGATCACCAGATCAAAGAGTGGAATACTTAAGCCAAAGATTTATACTGCAACATCTGGCATTATTGAGCCTGAAACATTTGAGCAAGCTCTCAAGGATAAAAACTAGAAAGCTGCAATGGAGGAAGAGTATCGGGCACTTATGAAAAATATGACATGGAGTCTAGTGTTGTGCGAAAATTGCACAAATGCGGAAAAACAATAAAAAAGATCTAGATTTTCCAATTTGAACATCACTTAATCTAGCAGCAATTATTCTATACTCCAAATAAATAGTAAATAACTATATAAAAAAAAGGAAGACACACAATATTTATACTGGTTCCACTATCATCTAGATAGTGTACGTCCAGTCCAAAGGAGAGAGATTTTATTCCACATGAGAGAATTACAAGAGATTACAAGATAAGAGTTTACATACCAAAGCCCCAATTAGGGATAACAAAAAGAGACACTCTATCTGGAGATCACTGGCTGAATACCAGGATGGGTTTACAATAAAGTCTACCCTCAATATATAGCCAATGTAAATTCATGTGAGTCATCAATCAAATTACCAAGATATGGTAAAAAGATAATGGAGGAAAATTACAATGGTAACAAATCGCGCAAATATAGCAAGTAATTCACTCGTTCCAAAGATGGAAGAAAATAATTCCAAAGCAATGCGATTACGAAGAAAGAAATAATATGCATATTTGCATATATATTATTCCACAACATTCGCATGCATATATTCCTTGCTATCTCATTCAAATGCAATCCAATTATTATGCATTTCCATAATGAACAAACGTGATTACTTTCCCTTTTGCATATTTGTTTCCTTCTATTTGTGATTTTGTATCACCAAAATTTAACACTCCACCTTGATGCAAAATCGCATATTTCCAACACTCCACCTCGAGTCAAATTCTCTTTTCAACATAAAACTCTTCAAATCAAACTCCACCTTCAACTAAAATCTCTTAACGAGATACAGACCAAAAATGAATATTTACCCAATGGGTTCCGGCAAGGCCACCCCCATCACACCTTGCTAACAAGCTCAGAATATGTCCCCGCCCGCTAACAAAATGTTGCGAATATCCAAAATCAAAAGAAGGTAGATACCAAAATAATCTCAAAGCCACCAAGGCCAAAAAATTCTCTCAATCACCAATCAAATATAGAGCTAGAAAACAAAAGCCAACGGACATAACAAGGCTAATCTAAATCTCTGTATACAAGACAAATCTCTCTTCTTCCACATACCTTATCTGCCAACAACAAATTTCCCATGGAAATCAACATGAGACTGTCACATCAACATCGAGTCATAAAGTAGATACAAGTTCCCAAATCCAGATGTCTCTTCAACACAGTAAACTCCTTATCATCAAATTTCCAAGACTGGAAAACTCTTCTCTCTCAACATAATCTCCTCCACTCCATATTGCACAAAATCTGCTTTTTCCATCCAAATGAGTAATAGCATAATCACCACCAGATCTACCGCTCTTTCTAGAAGCCATTGATGCACAAATCTGAACAAATCGCCTAGCTCTGATACCAATCTGTTGTGCGAAAATTGCACAAATGCGGAAAAACAATAAACATGATCTAGATTTGCCAATTTGAACATCACTTAATCTAGCAGCAATTATTCTATACTCCAAATAAATAGTAAATAACTATAAAAAAAAGGAAGACACACAATATTTATACTGGTTCCACTATCATCTAGATAGTGTACGTCCAGTCCAAAGGAGAGAGATTTTATTCCACATGAGAGAATTACAAGAGATTACAAGATAAGAGTTTACATACCAAAGCCCCAATTAGGGATAACAAAAAGAGACACTCTATTTGGAGATCACTGGCTGAATACCAGGATGGGTTTACAATAAAGTCTACCCTCAATATATAGCCAATGTAAATTCATGTGAGTCATCAATCAAATTACCAAGATATGGTAAAAAGATAATGGAGGCAAATTACAATGGTAACAAATCGCGCAAATATAGCAAGTAATTCACTCGTTCCAAAGATGGAAGAAAATAATTCCAAAGCAATGCGATTACGAAGAAAGAAATAATATGCATATTTGCATATATATTATTCCACAACATCCGCATGCATATATTCCTTGCCATCTCATTCAAATGCAATCCAATTATTATGCATTTCCATAATGAACAAACGTGATTACTTTCTCTTTTGCATATTTGTTTCCTTCTATTTGTGATTTTGTATCACCAAAATTTAACATCTAGTTCATCCACCAGCCAACAAGAATATAATAGGATGCAAATGGACATACGAATTGAAAAAATCCAGATGGAACAGTATCAAGATATAAAGCAAGACTTATTGCTAAAGGATACACTCAACAATATGGGTTTGACTTTAGTGTAACATTTTCACCGGTGATGAAGCCAACAACTATTAGAATAGTTCTCACAATTGCACTAAACAAAAACTGGAATATAAGACAGTTAGATGTAAATAATGCTTTCCTGATGGTATTTTGCAGGAAGAAATTTGTATGGAGCAGCCACAAGGATACAAGCAAGATACACATCATGTGTGCAAGTTAAATAAAGCTATATATGGACTGAAACAGGCACCAAGAGTATGGTTTGGTAGACTGAAAGCCACTCTGGTTAATTTAGGCTATCAGTCCACCAAATCAGATAAATCTTTATTTGTCAAAGTTAATAGCAATTTTATCATTTACATTCTAATATATGTTGATGATTTAATTATAACAGGTGATGATGAAAATGAGATCAACACCATCATTCAGTATCTACATAAACAATTTTCAATCAAGGATCCTGGCAGATTGAATTACTTCCTGGTTATAGAAGTAAAAAGGAAATCTGATTCAGAAATAATATTGAGTCAAAAGAAATATATCAAAGAATTACTAGCCAAATCAAAAATGGATGGAGCTAAACCAAGACCAACACCCATGATCAGTCATCAGCAACTTTCAAAAGATAGGGGAGAACCAATATTTACTATTAAACGGTATAGAAGTATTGTAGGAGCTCTACAATACACTACTATAACTAGGCTAGATATCTTTTTCGGTGTTAAAAAGGTATCACAATTTATGCAAGAACCTCGTGATGAAATTGGAAAGTTGTTAAGAGAATTCTAAGATATCTCAAAGGCATTGCAAGTTATAGACTTACTCTAAAGAAATGCAACAATCTAAACATCACAGCATATGCAGATGCAGACTGAGCAACAAACATTGATGACAGAAAATTAGCAACTGGTTACTACATCTACATTGGAGACAACCCAGTATCATGGTGCTCAAAGAAACAAACAACCATCTCCAGATCCAGCACAGAAGCTGAATACATGAGTGTAGCAAGTGTGACAGCGGAGATAATCTGGATACAGTCATTGCTAAGAGAATTACAAATCAAAACAGATCAAACCAATACTATGGTGTGACAATTAGAGTACAGTATATACGACAACAAATCCAGTATTGCATTCAAGAACAAAACATATTGAGATCCATTTATACTTCGTTCCAGAACAGATACAAAGAGGGAAATTACAAGTAAACAATATATCTTCCTCTTACCAACGAGCAGATATTCTTACCAAAGCATTGTCAGCAAGGAATTTTTTGAGATTTAGAGAAGATCTGAAGGTGGAGCAGGACGAAGAGAAGTAGATCTAACACTTACTTCAAACTCTTTTAATACTTCACATCGCTTCAGCTGCTTTATTTTTCTGTTCAAATCTGAAGACATTTTTTGTTCAGATTTTTTGATTTGGAACTCAAGAGTGAGCAGATCTAACATTTAATAGAGAATTAGCTAATCAACTTCACTCGCTACAAAAATTAGCAAAACAGTTTCAGTTAATCTATGCATACAAGCAATTTAAAGCAATTAAAGAAGTAATTGAAGAAGAGAAGCGCGGATTAAACGTTGTGTGGCCGAAGCCCCAATTCGATTGAAGAAAACCCTAATTCTAGTATTGGTTTGAGGGGGGAGTTAAAAATGAAGAATGAAGGAAGGAGTCGGCTGTAGAGGATTCATATCACATATTGTGTTTTGGATAACGGGTGAAGCGGGTGTGTTAAGCCCAATAGCCTAATGTCTCATGTATTTAAATACAAGCATGTAACCGAGTTTATATATATAATGTACAATGTACTGCAAATTCATTCAGTTGATAAAAACTGAAAATCATTCTTCTTCCAACATATTGTGAATTCGTTCTTGATCCCTTTGCACATTTATTGTAAATGAACAAACCAAGAAGCCAGCTAAAGTTGGAAAATAGAGGAACATGCAATAAGATAAATAAAGCAAAAATGAAAAAACAAACAAAGAAAATAAATGGGATTTTGTCAAAAGAACAAAATGACAAAGATAAATGTTTGAGAAACAAACTTCATACCAAGAATAACAATATCTCCAAGACCAATCATGGAGAATGGCCATGCAGCATTTGAAGTAGGGAAAAGAAGCTGCAGGATGACATTATTATGTTATTTAATTATGGGTTTTTTCTAGAAAGAAAGGGTTGTGTGATCAAAGGAGTTAGTGTGTTTCTTCATCCCAGGCGAGTATCTCCACTCACAGCTATGTTTACTTAGTATTATATTTTGTAATAGTGCAAGCTGAGATGAATTATAAACCCGTACATCAAAGTCACCAATATCATCTTAATGTTACCTCCCCTCATCTTCTCTGTATATTTAATTATGATTGATAATTAGGAGATTAGAGTGATGTTTGTGTTTGATTGGAAGATAGAATGATTGCGTATAGTTATATGATGGTGAATGATGAAGGAGCAGTAGAGAATGAGGAAGGAGAAGGTATAAATGAGGAAGAAGGAGGTCGAAATGCATGAAAATAGCCACAGAAGTTTGTGAGCCTGTGGTTTGACCGGTCGACTCCTCCGACTGATTGACCGGTGGTCGAGGTCGGTCAGGCGACTGGTTGCTGGTAATTTCTATATATATATATATAAATTAGATAAACTATAATAAAATATATATATATATATATATTATAAACATATAAATATACTATAGAGAGAGTGTGTGTGTATTTATACTTGGATATGAATAATATTTATTGTTTAATAATTAAATAATGTTTTTCTTAAATAGTAAAAGATTTATGTTTTCAATATAATATATATACATATATCTATCAAATTACTTTTATTATTATTATTGATTATTGATGTGATATCATTTCCATGTGATGAGAAATTTGAATAAATAGTTTAGTGATATTGTCTGGTATGGAATTTTCGGTAACACTTTTTCGGTTGTTCATTATACTTATTGCATAGAAATATTCGGTGTGGATCGAGTGTATTTTATGAGCATTGAATAAACATTCGAATAACACACGATGGTACGAGACACCATAGTTTTATTTGTTTGGTTATTCATTATAAGTAAATGTCACTTGTGCGGAGAAATATACATGTCTGTGGTTTGATATGGTACTTACAGTGGTGAGTTATGATGGATATAGCCATGTGTCGGTATGTGTATAGAACTGTGTGTCAGTATATATATATACATAGTTTTGTGTGTCAACCATAGTTACAGACATGTTGTGTTTGTCTATCACTATCTGACTTCCTTTTTGGTGTAGAAGTTGAACCATATTGGCTTGTATCCATCCTAGCGGCCTGATTGTGGTGGTCATGCCCCGGACCTATGACACCCTATTTTATAGCCATGTGTCGACAGTATATAGAGCTATGTGTCGGCGATGTGTAGCCCCATTGTGTCACCTAGGCTAGCAGTCTGTTACCATTTTGGAGGCACGTGTAGGGTCATAATCGAGTCCTTGCATAGTCGAGTACGCTGATGGATAGGAGTCGCGATGTCCGTCGAGGTAACTAAGACTGTAGGAGTCGTGTCAGATTGACACATGTGAGTCTCCTAGAGCAAGTGTGTGTGCGCTGTCAGTCTCCCATCTGGTTCTGGTGTGTGTGATAGATAGACATATACTATTTATATATATTTGATGATGAGTATGACTATGCTAAAGATTGAATATCTAAAGTATAGTCAGTCCCCGTGTTATCCATACTTGACTTGTTATCATGATATTTTATATAGTATGGTTTGATGTTATACATATGTGTTGTATTAGAGTTACTTACATATATTTCTTCATAAGTACATTATATCACACTTGAATTTGATTCAAACATAGTCTGACCCGTATGTTTTATACTGGTTAGTCCAAGGGATTTCAAGTGCATGTACCCAATGATGTTAGGCTTGGAGGACTTTTGGGGAGGTTGGTAGTAGATATAGGATGATACATACCCTATATATTTTGTACCCTCATTGATGTATCTATTATGTAGTAATTGATGGTTTATTTGTATATTGAGCTAGAGACTATCATTTTGTAGCCCTGGACTATGTATTATGTATCTTATCTATTATATTTTCTCTGTTGCGTTCTGACTTTGTGTTCTTTGATATTATTATTATTTGTGATTATATATTGTTTGTCCCGAAGGCACACATGTTTATTGCTTTGTACTGAAACCATGTACATTTCTGGTAAGGATTATAGATAATAGAGACATGTACCGGTGTTGGTCCAAAGGAATATTTACGTGTGTACCCCATATCGCCCCATTCTCCATATTATTCGACAATCTTACTTTATAATACTCTTGGGTAGTATGGGAATAGAGGTGGGGGTGTTTTCACACTTTATATATTTTATAATTATAGGTAGGTCCCACAGTTATTGCCTCAGCCAATACTAGAACGAGTGACAATACCGAGCAAGTCTCCTTAGAGCATCCCCAACAATGGGTTCAAAATTACAAAATGTAGATGTTACCTCCAAAATCACTCCAACTGTAGGTTACATTTTGCAATTAGTTACATATTTAGGGCAAAGGGTTCAAAATATGTAATTGTGTTGGGCATCTATCAATAACCGCCAATTGCTAGGCTCCAGTTGAATAAGTGTATAATATCATCCATTTGTTCAAAAGGAGTCTAGTTATTGGGAGAGTTGTTGAATAGTTTCCTGAAAATTGGACAAAGGTGGGTTTAATAGGCACCTGAGCTTTAGGTATTTGTTGAACAAGCGCCTATCTCCTAGACGCTATGCCTAAGGCTCGATACCTATTAATCAAGCGCTTGTTTCAATTTCAGTGGAAAATATATCGATTACATTTTGTAATCTATGAAAATGTAACTTTCAACACCAAGGCTACTAGAGATGCTATGAGCGTTATTCATTTGAGTTATGTTCTTTAAAAGATTCCACCCTCTTTGAATTTGCATTTATAACCTTTAAGTAGCTGAATGTTTTGAGTATAAACAAAATTTTCAATAGGTAGTTGGTTCCAAAGGAATAATGCTTGGGTAGGTAAATTTCTCATGTATAACCAGCATATTAAGAAATTTTAACTGTCGAATTAAATAGTGAAATACAAAGTGTGATGATTTTCTTCTTTCAAACAGATTATTATACCATATCTCTTATAAAAATTATTATATACCCGAGGAAGAGGATTTTGGCATTATAAGTTATTTCTATAAAGGTAAAATAATAGATCCACAATGCATTTTCTCATCTCAAGTACCTGTGCAGTTAAAGCCTAGCTAAAGGATAACAAAATCCCCACTATAGAGCGTAGCGCTCTTCGACCGCTGTGCTATTAAATAATATATTTATTTTAGTGGAAATTAGGGAGGCGTCCCTATCATACTTTCATATTGTAAAGCGGGTCTCTGTCAAAGTTTCATTGTAAAGCGGGTCCCTGTTTTCTGGAAACGAAGAAAAATTATTGCTGAAATGTTAGCAACTTTTATAAATAAGTGCTGATATTTCAGCAACTATCTGTGTCAAAGTTTTATTGTAAAAACAAAGAAAAATTATTGCTGAAATGTCAGCAACTTTTATAAATAAGTGCTGATATTTCAGCAACTTTCATAAACTGTGTTCACAGTGTACATAAATGTTGCTGAAATATCAGCAACTTTTATAAATAAGTGTTGATATTTCAGCAATTTTCATACACTACGTTCACAGTGTACGGAAATGTTGCGGAAATGTCAGCAACTTTTATGAAATGTTGCATCATGCTCTACAATAATCGTGAATAAAAAACAGGGACCTAATTTACACTGAAATTTAGTGAAGGACTTTTCATGAATTTTGAAACTTAATAAGGACCTGTGCCAAAAGTACCCTTTATTTTAAGCCCCACTATTTTCCACCACACTTGCTAAATCAAGGCTTTTTAGCACTCTCTTTAGCAACATTAATCTACAAAGGTTGATTTGACTAGTTCTCTTTTAAACCAAACCAACAAAGTTTGAGTAAAGACCTAATTTTAAGATACAAGTGCTCAATATAAGTTATAAATCTATTTTAGTCACCAAATATAATTTACATAAATCATGATATTCTTGGTTTTGTTATATAAGATTAAACAATAATTCCTTTTCCTACACAAATGATGTGAAAATGTAAATAAACTAACTTAAATATTTTGCTTTACATCTAATGAAGCTTTTCGCACCTCCACCATTTTCCACTATATCCCCGCTTTATCCCCGCTATAACATTTTGCACTTACTCCTCTATTGAACCGCTAAGCGCTTTAACTGCACAATCATATACATAATAATACCTTATGCAATACACATTCAATTCATTGTGATTAAATGCAATAATTACATGGCATGCATTACTATATGAATCTACATAAGTTTTTCTTACTAGTCAGTTTTGAATTCTTTATAAGCTTTCTTGAATTAGATAAATATGCTAATTTTATAGTTAATTTTGAAAATCAATAAGAGATGATAATATTCAAGGTGTTACTTTACTTTTCATGTTACGTCGCCAGGTGTATTGCTTTAACTGTTTTAATAAATTGCCATTGTCTTAATTGATTGTGAATTTTGGAATGTATTATTGCACCTTTTTCCTATCTGATGTAAAGTTCGCAAAAAATTGTTTAGAAATATTGTTAGGCAACTTAACATATCATTTGGGACCAGTGTAGTTAAAGGCGCGCTAAAGCCCTGTAAAATCCCCGCTATAGTGTATAGCGTTCTACGACTGCTACGCTACTTTAATTTAGCGCTATTAAATAGTATATCCGCTTTAAGTCATTTTATTTTCTACTACACCTCTAAACCATGGCTTTTTAACATCCGCTTTAATAATATTAATATACAAAGGTTGATTTAATTAGTTCTCTTTTAAACTAAATTAACAAAGTTAGGGTAAAGAACTAATTTTATGGCATAAGTGCTCAGTATAATTTCGAACATATTGTACTCACCCAATCTAGTCTGCATGAATCATGATGTTCTTTGATTTTATTACATAAGGTTAAACAATATATTTTTTTACTGCACAAGTGATGTGAGAATGAGAATAAACTAACTTTAAATATTTGATTTTATATCTAATGATGCTTTTTGCACCTCCGCAATATCTCTGCTTTATCTCTACTATAACCTTTTGTACCTCCACTGTTATAGGATCACTAAGCGCTTTAACTGCACAACATGAGACATTAAATATTTTATGCCACCGATTTCATTAATTTATAAATAATTTGAGTTCATATTTTGCTTTTCTTTTCCAATAATTAATTTGTATGTTATCCTACTTTATTGTTTATATATAAAATGTTTTTTAAAAACTTAACATTCATGATTGATGAGTTTGATGTCAAATGAATATCTAATTATGTTCTACGAGAACATGATGAATTATGGTTGGAAAAAGTGTATCATCCTCTCATTTTTTATGCATATCATGTTCGTAAATAAGGCTATCTTCTTTTGTATAGTGATTACTAAAGCTAAGTTGATCTATAAATAGATAAATTCTATTTATACACCATAAATTACTTTACATGCATTAAATTTTTTAACAAGATCGTATACGCCACTTTTTTTTACTTAATATACAGTGTGTATATTACAAAACTACATTCATTCTAAAATAAAAGAAAACAAATTCCTTATTTCACTAAAACACACACACCCTCTATATTGTAGCTGAATTAAACCTAGAAACCCTAATTCTCAAAATTTAATATTTTAAACTTCAAATTTCAATTTCATAAACTATCAATTGAATTTAAGTTTAATTTAGCCAATTATATATAAATTTGAATTTAATTTTCAAACATAAAAATGTTAATATTGTCAACTATATAATTCTCATGTTAAATTAAAATTTGTTATAATTTGAGTTAACAGATAGAGGCGAATTTAGTGTTGTACTAATGAAATCTTTTTTTTTGAGAAAATGATTGTCCCTCTTCGAAAAGGAGAGCACTCATGTAATTTTATTTCACACTTTATTAATTACTACCAACAAGCTTAACAGGTAGCAATACCCCTACACCCCGTCCTTAAAAAAAACCCTCCCCTTACAACCTAAAGAGCTAATAAGCCTAACTAAAAGCAAAAATACTAAAAAGGCCATGGTCCTGAGACAGTCATAATTTAAACCAAGCTCAAATGGAAGCTTGGTCTATGTGATGGGACTTCCGGTAGATCATCTCCGTCTAAGTGATAATCTTAAAAAGGCTTAACAAAAAGTTAGTAGAACCAAGAACACACATATGTATGTAATAATGGTACATATATATGTGGTGCATAAGGTGCAACAAAAGGAGAATAAGTTAATGTCATGCTAAAAGGGGGGTATAGGAATCAACGTTATTGAATTTTAAAAGATCAATACAAGATTTAACTTTTCTAACATATTTATTAAAATTGGCATTTTTGGCTAATTTGTAGTTAGAGTTGGTGATCCAACTAAAGCAGTATTATGAAATAGAATAAATCAGTTTTGGTAGGGGGGTTTTCACTTAAAGGGCTTCTTTGTGCAGGGTAATAAGTTTCATGGACATCATTTCTGAAAAATTAGTTTTAAGGACAATTTACAGGAAAAAGATAAATGAAATTATCATTTTCAGTTATACAGAAATAATGATAAATGAATTTATCATTTTTCTGTATAACTTAAAAAGATAAATGAATTTATCATTTTCCTGTAAATTGTCCTTGAAACTAATTATTCAGAAGTGATGTACTGAAAACTTATTACCTTGGAATGAGAAGTCCTCCAACCTAATTTCCACTTTTGGAAGAGTAGTATAAGTTTCATTGAAGATCTGTTTATTCCGTTTAGACCAAATGCACCAACAAATGATAACATAAGTAATATCAAGCATACTCCTATTGTCATGAGCAAAAATGTATCTTATGGCATTCTAATAAGAATCGCTATTTAGGTTATTTCTGAACAAGTCAAAATCAAAAGTTTTGAGAACCCTTCAAATGATGTCATTTGTAGTATTACAATTAAAATATAAGTATGAAATATTTTTAAGATGTATGGTATAAAAGACACATGTTTTTATCAATTATCAAGTTTTATTTTATTTAGGTGCTTTATAGTGTTTAGTTTCCTACGAATAATAAGAGGATTATGCAGTTTGGCTTTGGGAGGGGCATTAGTTTCCCATAGAGATTTCAATATTATAATTTGGTACCTAAGAAGTTAAGAAATTTGTAATGTGAGTTAGATATAAATATTTTACTCTTATCCTAACCCCATATTACTATATTGCACTCATTATCAATGTTTTAAGTGTTAGTCTGTTAGAAAGAAGAACAAACAGCCTTAAGGTGTTGCCCTCCAAGGTCCCATTACAAGAAAAGGCCCAGAGGAAGGTATCATTCGGTCTATATATTTCCAATATTAGTACATTTTTTAAATTACTTATTTCAAATAGAGGTTTAAATTTAACTTTTATAGGGATAACAAAGGTCCAACAATCATGTCAGAAAGGTGTTATTCATTGCGTGAACAGTATGTTTCATTCCTAATTTAAAAGTGCTTACGTTCTTTAGAATAGATTTCCAAAAGTGTGAGAAGCAATTATTACCGTAATAAAAAATGTTGTATAGGTTAAAAGACATTCGTAGTATTGGTTGAAAATTGTTTCTTTCCAAATAAGGTTGTTATAATTAGCGCTAGACTTCCATAACCCTTTACTTAGAAGGATATGTAAAGGATATGTAAATTTATGATTCATAACTCTCCTTTTTTAGATCTGCAAACTATATCCCGGTGAACTAGACAATTTAAACTACTGCATTGGTTAGCTCTCCCCATAGGAATTGCCTTCTAATATTGTCTATTTTATAAATTACCCATTTCGGGAACACATAGAAGGGCATCCAATAAATAGGTAAAGCCATTAGGATCGAGTTGATCAACACAATCCTACCAGCCCTGGTAAGGAATTTACCATTCCATGCAGTTAACCTTTTGCTAATTTTATCCATTATTGTTAGCCAGTCATCATGTTTAAGTTTCGTTGGTCTAATTATGAAACCTAAGTAGTTTATAGGGAATTTCATGATAGTGCAATCTAGGGTACTAGCGATTTGATTTTCCACTTGTGAAAATCGTTTAAGACCAAAATAGAGCTTTTATTGAAGTTGATTTTTAGACCAGATAGAAGTTCGAAACTATACAAAATAAATCTAAGAGCTGTAATATGCCTAGGTAGGTGAGATTAGAATACCATTGTGTCCTGCAAATCGAACGACAAAAAACCTCTACTCAAAATAGCACTACCTATATTCTCGATTAACCTATTCGTAGTTGCTAGAAAAATATTTTTAGCAAACACGTCAGCTGCTAGGTTAAACATAAGAGGCGATAAGGGATCACCTTATCTAAGTTCCTATTACGATTGTATCTTATTACCTAGAATCCCATTAACCATAATACTAGAATTACCCAATTTAAGTAACATATTAATCTAATTTACCCATCTAGCGCTAAAGCCCCTAGCCAACAAAAGTTGGAAAAGAAAATCCCAATCGATCGCTTCAAATGCTTTAGCAAAGTTGAATTTTAGTAGGGTGTAGGTAACATTGTTTTTTCAGCAATAGTTAATAAATTCTTGAACCACTGCCACCCTATCAGATATATTTCCACCTTTGGTAAAAGCAGTTTAGGAGTTATCTATAAGGTCATTCATTTTAGGGTTTAATATACTAAATTTTTTGAAATAATTTTGTGCAGACAGTTAAGAAGGGATATTGGCATAGAGTCTTTTAGCTCTTTAGCACCTAATTTTTTATGAGGTAGTATTCCATTTGCATAGTTGAATCTACCTAATTGTAGGGAGCCATAATAGAATCCGTTAAAAACTTTAAGCAAATCATGTTTTAAAACATTCCAAAATTTCTTATAAAATAAAGTGGGAAAACCATCTGGGCCGACGATGAGTCTATCGGCATACTATTAAGCCTCAAAGATTTTTGTTTCTGTGGAATATCCAAGTCAAGAAGACCTATTTTAGTGCTGGGAGGATATGATGCTTGCCAAATAGCAGCTTTTTTAGTGTCGAAGATGTCTTTATATTAATCAAATTAGTTTTAATACCAAGTTTCCAAACATAATTTTTACTTATAATTTGAAACAAAAAATATTAAAATTGATTATGCATGAACCTATGCATTTAATTTACTTAGCGGTTCTATAGCAATAGATGTGCAAAAAGTTATAGCGGGGATATAGCGGAAAATGATGGAGGCGCAGGAGATTTTATTAGATATTAAACCAAATATTTAAGGTTAATTTATTCTCATTCTCACATCATTTCTGTAGAAAAAGGAAATAATATTTAATCTTATATAACAAAACAAAAAATATCATGATTTATACAAACTAGATTTGATGACTAAAATAGTTTTCTAATTTATATTGAGCACTTACACTTTAAAATTAGGTCTTTACCCTAGCTTTGTTGATTTGGTTTAAAAAGAGAATTAGTCAAATCAACATTTGTATATTAATATTGCTAAAACATGTGTTAAAAAGCCTTGGTTAGCAAGTATATTCGGAGATTTTGCGGGCCTTTAATGGAGCTTTAACTGCATAGACATGAACACAACTTAAAACTATATCAGTTGAACCATCAAAGGAATTTAAATTTTATTCAATTAATTGTGTATTTAAACTTGAATTGCACTATGAAAGGAATTATATTAATTTGGTATGATGTGGATGGATAGTATTTGCATACTATGATTTCTTCGTTTTCTATTGGCATTAATTTTTCATTACATACAAACCGTTTTCTTTTAACAGGAAATTATTGTCAAGGACAAAAAATTTCAGCGTTTTTGCCTCAAGGACAGGCCTTCAATATTTTATCATGAAGGACAACTTTCTTTAGGTATCAGTTTTTAGTCATTGATAGTATCAGTTTGTAGTTATCGGTAGCAGTTTTTAGGTATCAGTTTTTAGCTTGGTAGCAGTTTTGTTGTCCTTATGAATAATTTTGAAAAATATTTGTCCTTATAAATAATTTTTAGAAGAATGTTTGTCCTTATGGTAAAAATATTGAGGTTGTGTCCTTGAGGCAAAAAATATACAAATCTTTGTCCTTTAAATTAATTCCCCCTTTTTTTAAATCTATGATGAATGACTATAGTTTGCAATGAAAATAAGGTATTGTTACTGACACTCACTTTTAGATATGAGGGGGTCATTTTTTTAAAAACAAAATTTTACTATAAGGAGTACTAATAAAAGTAGTCCCCTCATAAACTGACCAGTTTGACCCTTTGATTTTTTTACCCTAATTTCTTTAACCTTCATTAATCGCCTCCTTTAATCTTTAAACTGAATCAATAATTAATGGAGAAATCAATGTAGATGGAATTACAAACGAGAAAGAAACAAGGTTAATTCTTAAGAAAGCATTCGTAACGTAGATTTGTTCAACAAGTAAATTAATTTTTTAAATTTCTAGGGTTTTGTAGGTATGATTTAACATGTTTGTCGCCAGAAAAATCAATGTATAGCCGATATTTGAAATAAAATTTGAAAGGGGACGACCAAAATGAATAATTTAATTGGACACTCCTTGCCGTTTAAATTTTTATTATTTCGACAGTCTACTGTCGATTTTCTAGTTTTTGTCCGGCATACACACATCGTATTTCATATATTTATTAAATTAAAATTTAGTTTAAATTCGGTTTTTCCTTAAAATTTTTGGTTCTTATCAATTTTATTTATGAAAGCAGGGAGAAAAAAAGAATTACTTTGGATTTTTACTTTTTAGTATAGAGTTTTGAAGTTTTAACCAAGGACAAAATAAAAAAATATGCTAACTTTAATTAAAAACTGCGTACCCCTCGTATTAATCTTATTAAATATGAAGTGCTTGTATAATTTAGCCCTCCATATTCAATAATAGTACCCTAAAAATAATCTTCAAAGGTCAAATTTTATGCCCCCACCCCACCCATGCATTCCTTACTAAACAAGCCAAATTAGTGATCATGACCAATTTGATCTAAACGATAATGTTCCCTTATGATGTTAATAAGATGCAGTATATTCTTTTATTACTTACAGTAAATGCAAAAGCTGAATTTATAACATGTGTATTCATCTTATTTCAGCTTTTGTGTGAAATTTGGTTTGAATTGTACCAACTTTCTTACGATACAGTCTCAATTGCTAATTCATTTGTCCTGCATGAAGATTTGATGTTGATGTGTTTCTTTTGAGTATATTTAATTTGATTTAAACACACATTAAAAGTTATTTAATGGAATTGTAAAGTATTCTAATTTTTCGTTGTTAATTTGTAGGCAGTATTGATATTCAGTATAAATTTTCATATTATGCTATCAATTTCTTTTAATAATGGAAGATATTGCACAATAATAATCAATTTCAGTATAAATCCGAAATGCGGAAACCCTTCTCCACTCTCTACCTCGAATGTTTCAACAAATCATTTTCAACAAATCATTGAAGTTTGAAAACCGTTCATGATGAAAACCTAACCCCGCCTCCTCCATCCATCGAACTTTGCCGTCCCATCGGCCGAGTTCGTACCCGCCGTCGATCAATATTTGTCTTCCCCGTTGATCCAGCATCACCACTGTCACTATTTTCCGTCGCTCAACAGTTTAATCTCAACAGTCTAATTTCATCTCCATTATCGATAGGTACTTTGAATCTGGAACGATAGGCTCACCATTAGCGCCTGTACTCCTGTGAGAAATTGAGAACGATGCCGACGATGATCTGAGCTTTCTATCTCTCTCCATCGCAAGCTTTATGTCGCTTATTGTGCTAACCCTAACCAAGAACAAGGTGCTTTCTGAATCTAAAATCACAGCGGAATTTCTTTGCCTCTCACACTGATTAAAATCTCATTTCAAAATCCTTCTTCGTACATGAAGGTAATTTTGTATGAAACTTTTCTTATTCTGCTCCCTTCAATTTTCTACCCAAGAGATATCATTTCATTTAGCATATTTAAACTGACAAAAGTGATAGAAACGTTGATTCAAAGCTCTGTATCAAATTGTTGTAACACGAGGCATAATTCTCCAAATCGTAATATGGAAAACTTGGAAAGATCTGCTTGTTGTAAAAGAGAAGAAAACAAGTCAAATTGTATGGAAAATAAGGAGGATGTTTCAACATTCAGTTCTGACATCTTTCTTCCGGTGAATAGCACCCAATTTGCAAAGCAAAATTCTCCAAATCATAATATGAAAAAATTGGAAAAATCTGCTTGTTGTAAAAGAGGAGAAATCAAATTAAATTTCATGGAAAATAAGGAGGATTTTTTAATTTTCAGTACCGACGACTCTCTTCCTACGAGTAAGTGCACTCAATTTGCATCTAGATGGAAAGGTATCACTTACGAAAGAACGAAGCTACCCAAAAAAAATGCATTAACTTGCAATAATAAATCATCAAAATGGGGTGGCATCGTATACACAAGGAGAAGGCCGAAGAAATCATGCTCACAAGAAGTCATTTTTGCAAAACCTTTTTCTAACATTAATTCACCAAGGGATTTTTGCATATCTGTCCTACAAATGAGTGGGCTTCTTGTTAGAGAAAACTGTATTACCCATGCTTGTGAATCTTCAGATGCTAAAAGTGCAAGCTACGCATACAGTCCCCAGTCCTGCAAACTCTGTAGACGCTCTGGAAATCCTTTAGAAATGCTGATCTGTGATGTCTGTGAAGGTGCATTTCACCTATCTTGTTACCATCCTAAAGTTAAAAACTTGCCTATTGATTATTGGTTTTGTCTCCCTTGCCACAGAAAAAGTTCCCGAAATTTAGCAGATATTATGAATGAGAGGAGAAATTATCATGGTGAAGGTGGTCCTATAATGTGTATGCTAAGAGATGATCAGCCATTTATGTCTGGCGTTCGAATTGGCAATGACTATCAAGTAGAAGTTCCAGAGTGGTTTGGGCCAATAATATCCGAAGGCTTTAGCATCGAACCTCTACCAGTGTTGGATCATTCTATATTTGCCGATGATCTCAGTGTTCTGAATGCTGAAAAGACATCAACATCTAGCTTTATAGGCAATTGGATCCAATGTCGAGCTGTTATTCGCAAAAGCTCAAAAGATGGAATTATATGTGGAAAGTGGCGCAGGGCTCCACTTTTTGTGGTGCAAACTGATAAATGGGATTGCTCTTGTTGTGTTCTTTGGGATCCACTGCATGCTGACTGCGCTGTTCCTCAAGAGCTTCCAACTGATGTGATTCTGGTGCATTTGAAATACCTAGAGATTTTGCAACCCAACCTGAACAGTTGACATACAGAAACCTTGTAAGCAAGTACATAAACATCCTGAATATAAAATTTCCATATATATGCACATTTATCATATGTTCTTGAGATGTCTCTAGCTAGATACCGTTTGAGAAAATTACAAAACCGAACCTCAGTCCAAAAAACTTGTTTACAAATATGTATTGTTTGAAACTTATTATAACTATAGGTTTTCGGTTTTATACATGCACATTTTCAATGCACACGTACGTATTTTAATTTTGTACATGCTCCCATTTTGAAAATGCGGATATATAAACTGAAAAATAAGTATATTTTTGCAATAAGTTTGAGATGAGACCTGTCATTGAAATAATTTTTTTGCGATGGTCTATATTTAAAATGAGTTCTTTTGATTACTGTACAACTAATTGCACTTGTGGAAGAAAATATATACTATAAGGAAAGAACAAAAGAAAAGGAGAAATAAGTGGGATAAATATCTTATGTGTTCAAAAGGGGCAGTCTTTTATATATAATAATTGATTCACTCATTCGAATTTAGTGCAATATTCATAATTTTGTTTGCACATTATTCTGTATTATGTTAATATTTGATATTTTAAAAATCTATACTTTGTTCATTCGCATTCCACATTGTACTTCTTTATAACCAGTATCATGTCTCAATTGATTTGTTTGTTTGTTTTTTTGCTTACTATCTTATGTATTATATAATTATTAATTACCACTTTGTGTACTAAAAATCTAATATCATACTTATTAGAGCTCATTTTACAACAAATTTTTGTACAACTAATCGAAAGTAGTTTTAATTAGCTAAAGATAAGGCAGTTTATTTTTTGGTTTTAGTTTAAATATTGATGATAATGGGTTGGAAGTTGAAATATTTCATCGACTTAGTCGATGAGCTCTTACTCATGTTGAAGTTATATGACACTACCGTATTGAAGAGGTGTTATTAAAAGTCACACAAAGTAGCGGTGAAAAATGGAAGGAGAAGCTATTGTGCAAAAATTAGGTGGAAAAGGCAAACCGATTGACCGGTGGGTGGGATGCTGTTCAAACGGTTGATGGAATTGAAATCTCCAAAGCTGCAAAAACAATCGCCCCACTTCGTTTAATGCTGAACGGTTCTTAGTCTATACGAGGTAGAGCAAACAAATTGACTGAGTGACCCTCTACCGCGTTTGGAAGTATTTGGGCCTATTTTGGGTTGAGTTCGACGGCCCTGACCGCTCCAATTTTCATCTTATGGTTCCTATTTATCAAAGGGTAATATACGTGTCAATATCTTCATCATGGTAAAATATGATTCAAGCCTAATAATACTAATACAAAATTTGATTTGTTGCAGCGGTGGTTTTTTCTCAAATTGAGTTTGTTTTACACTTGAGTATTGGAAATTCACATTCGCTAACCCCCCCCCCCCACCCCAAAAAAAACACACCCACACACATGCTTGTGTGTGTAGAGGATGGATTAAGATCCTCATTATATAATTACCCGAAATTCGTCGTTAATTTTCTTATTGCATGCCTTTGATTCGATTGGATTTTTGTAGATATGATGCTATTATCATGTGGTTCATCTACATATTTTTTTTATCATTTGGAAACTTTTAGCCCACCTAAAATTACATAATAAATATTTTTGAACATCCACATTAACTTGTGCTTTTGAGGAGGTTAAGGGCCCGTTTGGTTTCATTTTGTATTTTGAGTTTGTGTTTTCAATTTGCACTAAGAAATAACAAGAAATAAGAGAAGAAGATTTATAATTCTTAGCCGTTGGGACGACCAACGGACAACGAAAGAGTTTGATTGTTCTCCGTGCTTTTGTTATCTCTCGAAACACGAAAAATAAAATAAACTTGTTTTCTATTTTATATGTTAATTTCATTTTTCAAAATTATTTGTTTTTCAAGTATACATACAACGGACGCGTTTTTGTATAGACGAAAACACAAAACTAAAAACGACAAGCCAAATGGGCCTAAATTTCTCAAATGATCTTTTTTCCTTTTTTTTAGATGATCCACGTAGGCATGTTTAGATGAGGCATACCACATCATCTAAGTATCTAAATAGGTACATAAGCACTTTTCAGGTAATAATCAAGGTTTGATGTCTCGTTTAAGCAGTTAGATGCTAGTTTCGGGTAGTTTTGCCTCGTTGGCTGTTCCAAGCCCATCCAAATCCTTAGATTTTCATTTCGAATCAATTTTGTAGTAAAAAAACCTAAAACTTTATCAAAATACATATGTTTATTAAAAACACTAGCTCCGATTAATCTTCAATTAATCTCATCTAGACGATTAATCCCTAGTCCATGTTTGTTATCTAGCGTCCGCCTAATGATTTTTACAACCATGACATTTACACAAACTTAATTACTACTTACCAATAACATTTGATACAACAACAAATATTTTATAAGTGCATAAGTTAAGAAAATTAAGAATTTAAAGAAACTTAAATATGAAAGTGCATAACTTACAGTAGCATTTTGTAGGAATAAAAAATTAAAAGAGAAAAAGAAAGTAAATGAACTAACAAAGCCGAACGAAGTCAAAAAATGAACTAGCAAATATGAACTAGTAGTTAATAAAACCCATGAGGGGCCTAAATATATTTCAAAAAATAAACTAATAATAAATGAACTAACATAAAAAAAACTAATTTCTAAAAATAAACAAATTTCTCAGAAAAGCAATATCTGCCGAGATATTGCAAAATCGCATCAGCAGAAATATCGGTTAATATTTACATATCTCGGCCGATATATTCAAAATGAGATTTCTTTCGAATTTTGTAGTTCCGATTCGTGGTGAGACTAAACCGAGATTTTGGCGGAGTTTTTGAGTATTGAAACAGTGCACACATGTGTACATACATAAATGAATGTTCAATGACACCCCTATTTTATAACAACATTTTAGCATCCTTATTTTTTCCATTAATTTTATTACCTTTCTTTTGTTGTTTGTTCCTATTGTCATATCATATTATTAATTAAATAAAAACTTCTATTTGATGTTCCTCACACACACCACACCCCCTCCTTATACACATGTAGGATTCATCACCCCTTCGCTCGTCTTACGTGCCAAAATGTGTCAAAACGAATCAAAATTTTGTAGATTTAATTTATTTGATATTAAGATCAAATGCACAAAAGTTTGGATCATTTAAAAACTTCTAACTCCAAAATTATAAACCAGTATGATGCTTGGTGTGGGTGTATCAGAATTTTAAATCTTCACCCGAAATCACATTCACACTTGAGCAATACAAAATTTCAAACGTAACTTTTACCTTGTTTTGGATTTTGACACACCTTACCTCAGATATTAAGATTTCAACTCGACATATTGATTAATATATTAGTTCGAGATCTCGTCTGAAATCCGAATATATATATATATATATATATATATATATATCCCATCGTCAATTGTCAATGTAAAATTGAAGGAGTTCAAAATTTTAAAGCGATCCAAATTTTTATGCAGATGATCTCGGTATCGAATATATTATACCTACAAATTTTTATTTCGTCTCTAAACATTTTGCTACAAAAGAAGAGAAAGGAACTATGGAAGGGCTACTTAAGGGTGTGGTGGTGGATCCTACCCCTCTCCTCTCTCACACACTATATATATATACATATATATTGCAACAAAATAAGAGGAATGTGTTACGGAATGACTACTTAATTGTGGGGCTATGGTTCCTACCTCATATACATACATACATGTGTGTATAGGAGGAAGCTAGATCCCCTTCTTATATATCCCCTCCAATCCCCTTTTGTCTTTTTGTGAATTTTTTTTTGGATTAAAGTGAATTTTTACACATATACCATGATCATTAGTAAAATTATCTATGCAATATTTGAAATTGTTTTGGAACTTCCAACCTATATACTTCATAATTAAATTTCAAATTGATGATTAAAATAATTTTTTCTATAGATCATACCAGCTTGTAATTTTGAATGAATTAAAAAAATTGAAACGATTCAAAATTTTGGACAGGTGATGTAACATTTATACCAAATTTCACTTCAGTGTAGATTTTTTTTTGTCAGAAAAAGACAAAAGAGGATTGAAAATGGATTTATAAGGAGGCCTAGATTTTTCATCAAAAAAGGAAGTCTAAATTCCTCCCTATATGTAAATGTATATGTGTGTACACACCCGCACAACGTAACTGATTTTGGGGATTTAATTAACTTGTAATTCATGACAAATGTTACCACTGTTGGGATTCAGAATTAAAAATTAATACCATGCACTGTTTCAAACCTCATTTGTCTCACCCGAGATCTCGCTCGAGATCTCATTTTCAAACTTGAGCGTGATTTAACGAAACGAGATATTAAATTTTGTTTGTATCTTAATTGACACTTATCTCGTTCAAGATATTAAGATCTCAAACAGAAATTGAGATAAATCTCAGTAGAGGATCTCATTTGAAGATGTCTTTTCAGTTGTATATTTCTTTAACTGTTTATGTGGATCCAAAAAAAATTGGACCGTAACGACCTTTTACTAGCCTTTTAATTTTATTTTTTATTTTTAACGAGTGAGAAAAAGCTGACGATTTTTTATTTTTAATATTCAAATGAGTAGGATCCGTTTAATCAATACCCTAGTAACCCGTTTACTCTAAAAAGAAAAATTAATAATATTTTTTTATATGAATTATGCATGTTAATAAATTTATATTTAGTTAACAATTATCATAAAAAAATTTAAATGTTAATTCTGGACGCTTAAGTTACTCCGAGATAGTCCTGAGATGAACTTTGGAATCCGAGATGTCAATCCGAGTTGTACACCCGATATACACTCATCTTATTTGAGATCTCATCTGACACGAGATATTGTGTGTAGAGTTCCCAAGACGCGACCGAAATTCGAGATTTAAAATAGGTACCGTGTTAGTTATGTTGATTTAGTCCAACAAAAAAATCGTCAATTAGAATTTATTCTATCTCTCAGCCTTAGGATGAAACCTGATCTCCTAAGGTCTTGCGATAATAAAAAACTAAATAAAGAAAAAAAAATTAAGTCCCCAGACGAAAAATGTAAATAAATAACAATGCAGATGATGTCAGTTACCTTTTATCATTTATAGAATATGTCATGAAGCAGAAGAAGAGTTGACAACAAACATTAAATCACCATGTACTGGTTCTGGAACATTCAAGGTATGATATAACTTTTTGCTAAACCCTTATTTAATAACTATGTGCATTTTATATCGTGATGATGCTGTGGTATTTTTAAATTTGCTGCTATTTTCTCAGATATAATGTATATGGAAATGGTGTGATGGGAAAGGAAGCACTGTTTGTAAAATTCATCTTCAGGTCAGAGTTCAATTTTTATTTTGGTACAGATAGTAATTCCTGTATTCATTATCATTTAAAATTTTATGTTGGATAGTTTTTGTTATAGATGTACTTATTTTTCTGGTGGAATCTATTTTACAAGGGTTACTATTCTACCAATGTTAGCCTCCTTGATTTTGCTGAGGGCAGCTGGAATTATGTTACAATTTTATTTGGTGTCAACAGTAAAAACATCTACCTATAATTGACACCAAATACATATGCATAACAGTCAGCTTCAACTCGTGAACACACATGCACACATTTTTGTGTGAATGTGTAGATATGTATGCACATAATAATTCTCTTAACAGTATGTAGGAACTTATTTGTTTTTCAATTTTTTGTTCAAGGCAAATAGAGAAGAGAAGCTTAGGGTCTATTTTGACTTCATAATTTAAATTTTGTGCTGTACGATTTCAATCTACTTCAAAAAAGATATGGGAGAGGATGATAGGGGGTGAAAAATGTCAATCTGGAAATGATTCTTACATTTTTCTTCTTCTTGTTTTCCGGTTTTTTGGGAAATACCAAAAACTAACTTCTTCCTCTCGCTTTACCTTTTAGGATTTTCCACTTTGTACTCCTCTCCCGCAAAGTATATGTTAAAAACTCAACTTTGGAAGCCAAATAGACCTTTTAACCACTAAGGTACTGTTCGCCCCTGATTTGAGTCACATCACCGTTGACCACGCGTCGGATGCATCCAATGCCACAACCGTTGACACAAAAGCAGAAACCGGCACGTTATGCGTCGTGCCTCTCTCTCCCCACCCCGCGGGAAACCCCAAACAAATGTTTCTCTCTTCTTGTATTTATTCCTCCATCCTCTCTTCCACCTTCACACAAACAAATTCGAAAATCCAACAATTTCTACACGCCAATTTGATTATTTTTTGGGTTTTTTTTTATATTTTTGTGTTTATATGTTTGTATCTATAACATATATTTTTTTGGAATTTTTTTCTATATTTTGTAATTTTCAATTTTCAGAATGTCAGACGGATCCTTTAGAAGAGTGGTGGAATACTACTGCACGAAGAGACAAGAGATTCAAAAAAGAATATGTATTCGGATTCAGACGGTTGGATGAGCTTTTTGGAGGCTGTATAGGTAAGGGAACCTGCAAATATCTAATAGCTCATAACCCACCCGTTCTGCCGATGATACAGAACTTTACTCTGATTGGGTAGCCCGTGATGTCGACCCTCCAGTTACTCAACCGTCTAGACGCGGTAAGCATATCGAGCAGGGTAGTTCGAGGGTAGTTCGAGCAGACATGACGTAGGAAGGTCGATTGTGAATACAGATCGTCTCTATAATGCCGTGCAGCGTTTTTATGGTTTACTGGCTCCTATTATATCTGTTTAGTGGTGGGAGCTTATGCCAATTTTTTGCAATGAATCTACAAACTTGAATATCGTGGAAAAATTGAGTGATGAAAAAGTGTTAGGATTTATAACGTGTTAGTTGAATTTGTTGCGTAGTCGTCGTTAGTAGTTTTAGTTTGTTTGTTGAGTACATTTGAATTTGAAGATGTATTAGTTCATTTTAATGAAATTGCACAATTTATTTTTTATTATTTGCAATTATTAAACGTATATTACACAATAAAAACAAATAATTAATTAATTATAAATCAATTAAATTAAAAATGACATTTTAAATACTTCGCTCAAATATCTCTTTCGCATCGTCAAACACGCTCCCTTTCAATCAACTTTCCACTCAAACCTCCCGCTCAAATACCCTGCTCGCTTCGTAAAGAACGGACCCTAAATAGAGTTGGGGGAGAGGAGCATGTTTAACACGCCTACGCACATAATTGGTCTTAGCTCAAACTTTTATTCATTATATTTTCTTGGTTCAAAGTATTGTATTAGAGGAAAGTGCATAGCATGAAGAAGCATCATATACCCAGTATGGTGGCATGTCCATTGGACGTAACTTCACATTTAGATTGGTGGTTTAAGCATTTCATTGCTGTAACTTCACATTTAGACCACGGAATATGGATATCAAAACACAGGTAAAACATGAAAATCTTGTAGCCAATCTGTTTCATCTACATTAAAATATTTATACATGCGTATTTCAGTACAGTTTTAGTAATACGTTGATGTAAATGATAAAAGTAAAATCCTACATATCATACGTTTCTATTGAGCCTGTAACATTGCAAATTTTACGAATCTACAAACTTCGTCATCAGTTAAAGTCTGAAGATGATAGTTTCAGTGTAGATGAAGTTTCTTGTTAGTGAATCTGACAAATCTCCTGAAGTTCAATTAGTGCTTTTTTGTTACTTCTATTTAGTTGATTTTCTATGTTTGAAACTGTTTGATCATGACTGGTTTGTTGTAGGTAAAATCACTACATTTGGATGATGTAGTAGGACTACAGTTATACTGGTCTTTCTGAAAGCTCTTACTTTGCAAGAAGTTAACGTGAAAAAGTGCACGTTTGTAAGTTTTTACCCAGGAAATAATAACATCAGAAATAACTTTAGAAATGGGAAGGTATTCATGTTATACTTCATTCAGTTATCTAAAATGCACAATTTGCCTGTAATTTTTTACCCTGCATCAGATGGTAGTTCATACTACACTCATCTCTAATTTAAAGAAAAATGATAATAAATATACTTATTATGCATATATGTGTTAATGTCTCACTCACTAAATATACAAAATTCAAAGGTACAGCTGACTTAGCCACGGGATGCATGTATGTGTTAAAATCACAAGGAAAAATCATGGCAAAAATCACCTCGCTGTGAATAAGAGGCTAGTCCCTCACTTTTATTCACAGGAAAAAATAAGCACACTAACAAGACTCTGCTAGTTTCCTTCCTCCCCAATAAACTTTCTAATTACAAAAATAAAAGATCCAAGCATTATGGAAGAGATTAATCAAGTTAAAGGAAAGGTAATGAATTATTACATATATGTATATTTCTCTATTTCTATTCTTCCTTAATCTTTGAATTTTGAATCTAATCTATATACAAATAAATTGTTATATATTATACAATTGAAAAGAAGATAATTAGAGGAAGAGATTGACGTTAACGTGAAAGCAAATCCAAGGGAATTCATGAAAAGCTATATGTGAGTGGAAACCTTAGTTTTTCTCTTTATAGTAGTTTGCGCAGATGATGTTTGAATTTTTTTATGCCCTGGGGAATTCTGTATGTGAAAACTTTAAATCTAAAACTCCAAAGTTCCCTCGAAAAATATAAATTCTACAATTGGTTGGGATCTTATTTGTTTTATGTTAATAATATGGTAGGATTTAATCCATTATTATTTGCAATGTGAATAATTTATATTCTATTCAACTTCAAACCCCTCAATTTCTGTTTGTAATGACAAATGATTTAAAAAAATTTAGAGAAGGGTGCGTCAAAATATGGATTTTTATCCTATCCGTGGTTTGCCACCTACTTTAGTAACTAAAATAGATATGAATCCTTTTTCACTAAAATAGAATATAAAAGATTTAAATTGTAAAGTTTTTCTCCTTTGGAATAGAGGCGATGATTCTACTATATTAGTGTAAAATAAGTCGGATGTTTTTGACTCCATATGCAAGTCCATTTTGTTTAGCTATAAATCGTGACATTAGCTATTGTGTAAACTATTGTGTTAGACCGGGACTTAGATGAATATAGAAATTTTGACAGTTAAATAACCTTCAAAAACTAGAATAAGAAGCGAAAATCTTTATATAGAAATGCTTTACATACACCTAGAAATATTTAATAAAAACTAATTAGCCAAAATTAACGTTAAGTATAAATAGTAGTAATAATAATAATAATAACGAATAAGGCATAACATACTGTTACCTGGATGCTTGGCCCGGCTACAACATACTGGTTATAGAAGTCAATTTGGATGGTTCGGCCTGCGCACGTGGGTCGGCCTGTAAACATGGCTCGGCTGGAGTAAAGGGGTTGTACATCGTTCGGCTAACGTGGCTCGACTAAAGGAAAGAAGTTAAAGAAGCACAGTACATGTTGCTCGGCAAAGGGTGGCTCGGCATTGGGGAGTTCGGCATGAATGCCTTAGTCACATGCCGCTCGACCTTGAAGGGAAGGCTATGTGGCTCGGTGACTCCTCGATCGACCATAAAGGGAAGGCTAGGTGGCTCGGTGACTCCTCGATCGGCCTTGAAGGGAAGATTTAGTGGCTCGGCTGTGGGGAGTTCGGCATGGCGCCTTGTTCATTCCAAGCATCCATCGGCAAGAGTCACATGGCAAGCACCGTTCGACAACTGCCGTTTGGTATGCCTGGTTCGGCATACAAAAGTTGTCTATTGTGGGCCGAGTCATTTTCGTTCCTAGGCCTGAGTGGGAAGTCCAGCCTATCTTCGCCTATAAATAGAGAGGCAGGGGTGCAGTGAAGGGGGACCTTTTTTCGAGAACTCCGGGGAGACTGCTATTTCGAAGACTCATCTATTTTCGATCCAAACTTGTAATCAAGTCATTAGAGCACGGATTGTATCTGTATTTAATAATTTGAAGAATCCAATAAAGATTAAACTCAAAGTGGACGTAGGCAGTTACGCCGAACCACTATAATTCTTGTGTTTTTGTTTCTGTAGTTAATTTTGCATACATTCCTCTATTTTAATTTTCTATCTTCATTAACCTCTTTACACAAATCCTTTCTTGGGTGTTAGCGATCAATTTTGGTGCTAACATTTTGGTGCTTTCACTGAGAATTGAACTCAGGCTGTTAGGATCTCCTTTGTTGCTACTGGATTAAGGAAATCCCCCAAAGAAGATCCGAGTTCATTCACCAGAAGTCCATTGATTCCTCTCAAAGTTCCAACCGATAACTCTACAATGGGAAGACCACGTACTAGATCAGCCTCCCACAATGCAGATGTCAACGAAACAGCTAGCGTCCTACAAGTAGGATCCAACAATCAACAAGCTAATCCGGGCATAGGGACCATCACCACCCAAAACCAAACAGAAGCTGTTGTTAGGACTGAGATGTTGGTTTTGATGACAACAACCTTTTTCACTTATCTTATTATAAAATATATATTAATACTATAGTCTAGATAAGATATGTAAATGCAGGAACTATGCAGGATATATATATATATATATATATATATATATATATGCAGGTATTGATTACTGAAGACTGATCAGTATAAAGACTCAAGACTCAAGATTCAGAATGGAGATATCAAGATTGAAGTCTCTAGAGTATCAAGATCAAGATTTCAAGATATGTGTATAGTTTTTGTTAAAACTTCATAATAGGACGGAAATCTTCATTCCAAATTTCATTTGGGATGGAACTCATTTCTATCTTCTTAGTGGCTTACAGACCCACGATAAGTAGCTTACAAACCTACGACAAGTGGCTTACAAACCCACGAACATCCTGGTTTTATACAAGTTCTCGAGTCCTGATGTGATGAGATATTCTGTAGGAAGAAGTTTGCAAAACTACTTCAAAATGGTTTTTCAAAATGATTTTCGAAACTGCTTTTCAAAATGTTTTAGCCTTAAAAATTATCTTTTCAAATGATTTTCAAAAAGATGTTTTAGCCTTAAAATATTCTTTGCTTTTGTTTTTAAATAAACTTTTTTTTTAAACTTCGTTTGTTTTTAAAACAATCTTCTAACTTTTAAATATTCTCTTATAATATATATATATGTACATTCTAAAAATATATTTTTCTACTCTTCTTTATTTTAAAACATAGGAAAATTAGTTTATTTTACTCCAGAATCATTTCATTTTGTTTTCTTTCAATACCATTTTCAAAACAAATTTTACATTGTTTTTAACTAAGGGATGTCGACATCATGGGATACCCCATGTCGACATGGTGGCCGTTAAATTCAAAAGTTTCAATTTTCAAAAGAAGTGTTTATTCGTTTAAATCTCTTCACGAATGGTTATGACCATTACTGGTCTATAAATAGCCTTCACAAACGAATTTTTTAACTAACTATTTTCATATTTCTTTCTAGTTCTTGAATTATGGCTTCTCCGATTAAGAATCTAAGTGACAATCTTGAGGAAACTCTCACTTCCTTCAAGAATATTCTTACATTCATACTTCGTAATCAGCGTCACTTAGAATTGAGTCAAATGCAGATGATCAAGGTGCAAGAGAGACATTTCGACGCCCTTCGTTGGATGATCTCAGCTCTTAACAAGGACGATCTCGAAGGAAACCACCAGTCAATTACGTCGATACTTCCACATATTACGGGTAACGTAGGAGACATCTCTATTTTCCCCACTCTCGACAAAGATAAAGAAGAATGGGATGCCATCAAAGCAGACCTTATCTTTGGAGAAGATGGATGGGTGTAAGTACCAAGGAATGTCTAGTCATTTTGTATATTATTGATTTGATTGGTGTGTTTTAAACTTGATTGACTTGACTTATTTAAAACATTTGGTGTGGTTTGTATATATGATTAATTGAATAACTACTGTAAATATGATTGGATGATGATTAATTTACTGCTGGATTACACTTATGATCACACTCATGATCATATTTCACATTTATGGTCACATTTCATACTTATGATCACACTTGACATTTATTACACTTATATATGGATTACTCTATTTGTATTATGGTCGATTATCTTATATCAAGTTCAGGGAATTTATTAGTAGGAAGTTTTTGTTGATTACAAAGTGGGAGAAGTTATAAAATAGTAGTTGGCTTGGAGTAAGGGGGAGTTATAATTGAAGTAAGGGGGAGTCATGGAGTAAGGTGGAGGGAATTTATTAGTAGGAAGTTTTTGTTGATTACTAAGTGGGAGAAGTTATAAAATAGTAGTTGGCTTGGAGTAAGGGGGAGTTATAATTGAAGTAAGGGGGAGTCATGGAGTAAGGTGGAGTTATGATAGGAGTTATGGTATGGTAAGTATATTTTATAAATACACGTTGTCATCATCAAAAAGAGAGAGATTGTTAGGAACTGAGATGTTGGTTTTGATGACAACAACATTTTTAACTTGTCTTACTATAAAATATATACTAACACTATTGTTTAGATAAGATGTGTATATGGAGGAACTATGCAGGATATATATATATATATATATATATATATATATATATATATATGCAGGTATTGATTACTGAAGGCTGATCTGTATAAAGACTCAAGATTCAGAATGGAGATATCAAGATTGAAGACTAGAGTATCAAGATCAAGATTTCATGATTTGTGTCTAGGTTTTGTTAAAACTTTATAATAGCACAGAAATCTTCATTCCAAATTTCATTTGGGATGGAAGTCATTTCTATCTTCTTAGTGGCTTACAAACTCACGACAAGTAGCTTACAAACCTACGACAAGTGGTTACAAACCCACGAACATTCTGGTTTTGTACAAGTTCTCGAGTCCTGATGTGATGAGATATTCTACAATAAGAAGCTTGCAAAACTACTTCAAAATGGTTTTTCAAAATGATTTTCAAAACTGCTTATCAAAATGTTTTAGCCTTAAAAATTATTTTTTCAAATGATTTTCAAAAAGGTGTTTTATCCTTAAAATATTCTTTGTTTTTGTTTTTAAATAAACTCTTGTTTTAAACTTCGTTTGTTTTTAAAACAATTTTCTGACTTTTAAATATTCTCTTATAATATATATACTTGAGATTTAAAATCAAATTTATATATACATTCTAAAAATATATTTTTCTACTCTTCTTTATTTTAAAACATAGGAAAATTAGTTTATTTTACTCCAGAATCATTTCATCTTGTTTCCTTTGAATACCATTTTCAAAACAAATTTTACATTGTTTTTAACTAAGGGATGTCGACATCATAGGATACCCCATGTCGACATGGTGGCCATTAAATTCAAAAGTTTCAATTTTCAAAAGAAGTGTCTATTCGTTTAAATCTCTTCACGAATGGTTATGATCGTTACTGGTCTATAAATAGCCTTTACAAACGAATTTTTTAACTAACTATTTTCATATTTCTTCCTAGTTCTTGAATTATGGCTTCTCCGCTTAAGAATCTAAGTGATAATCTTGAGGAAACTCTCACTTCCTTCAAGAATATTCTTACATTCATAATTCGTAATCATCGTCACTTAGAATTGAGTCAAATGCAGATGATCAAGGTGCAAGAGAGACATTTCGACGTCCTTCGTTGGATGATCTCAGCTCTTAACAAGGAAGATCTCGAAGGAAATCCACCAGTCACTCTCGACAAAAATAAAGAAGAATGGGATGCCATCAAAGTAGACCCTGTATTTGGAGAAGATGGATGGGTGGAAGTATCAAGGATTGTCTAGTCATTTTGTATATTATTGATTTGATTGGTGTGTTTTAAACTTGATTGACTTGACTTATTTAAAACATTTGGTGTGGTTTGTGTATATGATTGATTGAATAACTACTGTAAATATGATTGGATGATGATTAATTTACTGCTGGATTACACTTATGATCACACTCATGATCATATTTCACATTTATGGTCACATTTCATACTTATGATCACACTTAGCATTTATTACACTTACATATGGATTACTCTATTTGTATTATGGTTGATTATCTTATATCAAGTTCAGGAAATATATTAGCAGGAAGTTTTTGTTGATTACAAAGGGGGAGAAGTTATAAATTAGTAGTTGGCTTGGAGTATGGGGGAGTTATGATTGGAGTAAGGGGGAGTTATGATAGGAGTTATGGTACGGTAAGTATATTTTATAAATGCACGTTGTCATCATCAAAAATGAGGAGATTGTTAGGTACTGAGATGTTGGTTTTGATGACAAAAATCTTTTTAACTTATCTTATTATAAAATATATACTAACACTATTGTTTAGATAAGATATGTATATTCAGGAACTATGCAGGATATATATATATATATATATATATATATATATATATTATATAAGTATTGATTACTGAAGACTGATCAATATAAAGACTCAAGACTCAAGATTTAGAATGAAGATATCAAGATTGAAGACTCTAGAGTATCAAAATCAAGATTTCAAGATATGTGTCTAGTTTTTGTTAAAACTTCATAATAGCACGGAAATCTTCATTTCAAATTTCATTTGGGATGGAACCCATTTCTATCTTCTTAGTGGCTTACAAACCTACGACAAGTGCCTTACACACCCACGAACATCCTGGTTTTGTACAAGTTCTCGAGTCCTGATGTGATGAGATATTCTGCAGGAAGAAGCTTGCAAAACTACTTCAAAATGGTTTTTCAAAATGATTTTCAAAACTGCTTTTCAAAATGTTTTAGCCTTAAAAATTATCCTTTTAAATGATTTTCAAAAAGATGTTTTAGCCTTAAAATATTCTTTGTTTTTGTTTTTAAATAAACTCTTGTTTTAAACTTCGTTTGTTTTTAAAACAATCTTCTGACTTTTAAATATTCTCTTATAATATATATATACTTGAGATTTAAAATCAAATTTATATATACATTCTAAAAATATATTTTTCTACTCTTTTTTATTTTAATACATAGGAAAATTATTTTATCTTCAGAATAATTTCATCTTGTTTTCCTTTCAATACCGTTTTCAAAACAATTTTTACATTGTTTTTAACTAAGGGATGTCGACATCATAGGATACCCCATGTCGACATGGTGGTCGTTAAATTCAAAAGTTTCAATTTTCAAAAGAAGTGTCTATTCGTTTAAATCTCTTCACGAATGGTTATAACCGTTACTGGTATATAAATAGCCTTTACAAACGAATTTTTTACCTAACTATTTTCATATTTCTTCCTAGTTCTTGAATTATGGCTTCTCCGATTAAGAATCTAAGTGACAATCTTGAGGAAACTCTCACTTCCTTCAAGTATATTCTTACATTCATACTTCGTAATCAGCGTCACTTAGAATTGAGTAAAATGCAGATGATCAAGGAGCAAGAGAGACATTTCGACGCCCTTCGTTGGATGATCTCAGCTCTTAACAAGGACGATTTCGAAGGAAATCCACCAGTCACTCGACAAAGATAAAGAAGAATGAGATGCCATCAAAGCAAACCCTATCTTTGGAGAAGATGGATGGGTGGAAGTACCAAGGAATGTCTAGTCATTTTGTATATTATTGATTTGATTGGTGTGTTTTAAGCTTGATTGATTTGACTTATTTAAAACATTTGGTGTGGTTTGTGTATATGATTGATTGAATAACTACTGTAAATATGATTGGATGATGATTAATTTACTGCTGGATTACACTTATGATCACACTCATGATCATATTCCACATTTATGGTCACATTTCATACTTATAATCACACTTAGCATTTATTACACTTATATATGGATTACTTTATTTGTATTATGGTTGATTATCTTATATCAAGTTCAGGGAATTTATTAGTAGGAAGTTTTTGTTGATTACAATGGGGGAGAAGTTATAAAATAGTAGTTCGCTTGGAGTAAGGGGGAGTTATGATTAGAGTAACGGGGAGTCATGCAGTAAGAGGGAGTTATGATAGGAGTTATGGTATGGTAAGTATATTTTATACATACAGGTTGTCATCATAAAAAATGGGGAGATTGTTAGGAACTGAGATGTTGGTTTTGATGACAACAACCTTTTTAACTTATCTTATTATAAAATATATACTAACACTATTGTCTAGATAAGATATGTATATGCAGAAACTATGTAGGATATATATATATATATACACACACATGCAGGTATTGATTACTGAAGACTGATCAGTATAAAGACTAAAGACTCAAGATTCAGAATGGAGATGTCAAGATTGAAGTCTCTAGAGTATCAAGATCAAGATTTCAAGATTTGTGTCTAGTTTTTGTTAAAACTTCATAATAGCACGGAAATCTTCATTTCAAATTTCATTTGGGATGGAACCCATTTCTATCTTCTTAGTGGCTTACAAACCCACGATAAGTAGCTTACAAACCTACGACAAGTGGCTTACAAACCCACGAACATCCTAGTTTTGTACAAGTTCTCGAGTCCTGATGTGATGAGATATTCTGCTATAAGAAGCTTGCAAAACTACTTCAAAATGGTTTTTCAAAATGATTTTTGAAACTGTTTTTCAAAATGTTTTAGCCTTAAAAATTATCTTTTGAAATAATTTTCAAAAGGTTGTTTTAGCCTTAAAATATTCTTTGTTTTTGTTTTTAAATAAACTCTTGTTTTAAACTTCGTTTGTTTTTAAAACAATCTTCTGACTTTTGAATATTCTCTTATAATATACATATATACTTGTGATTTAAAATCAAATTTATATATACATTCTAAAAATATATTTTTCTACTCTTCTTTATTTTAAAACATAGGAAAATTAGTTTATTTTACTCTAGAATCATTTCATCTTGTTTTTCTTTCAATACTATTTTCAAAACAAATTTTACTCTGTTTTTAACTAAGGGATGTCGACATCATGGGATACCCCATGTCGACATGGTGGTCGTTAAATTCAAAAGTTTCAATTTTCAAAAGAAGTGTCTATTCGTTTAAATCTTTTCACGAATGGTTATGACCGTTACTGGTATATAAATAGCCTTCACAAATGAATTTTTTAACTAACTATTTTCATATTTCTTCCTAGTTATTGAATTATGGCTTCTCCGATTAAGAATCTAAATGACAATCTTGAGGAAACTCTCACTTCCTTCAAGAATATTCTTACATTAATACTTCGTAATCAGCGTCACTTAGAATTGAGTCAAATGCAGATGATCAAGGAGCAAGAGAGACATTTCGACGCCCTTCGTTGGATGATCTCAGCTCTTAACAAGGACGATCTCGAAGGAAATCCACCAGTCACTCTTGAAAAAGATAAAGAAGAATGGGATGCCATCAAAGCAGACCTTATCTTTGGAGAAGATGGATGGGTGGAAGTACCAAGGAATGTCTAGTCATTTTGTATATTATTGATTTGATTGGTGTGTTTTAAACTTGATTGACTTGACTTATTTAAAACATTTGGTGTGGTTTGTGTATATGATTGATTGAATAACTACTGTAAATATGATTGGATGTTGATTAATTTACTGCTGGATTACACTTATGATCACACTCATGATCATATTTCACATTTATGGTCACATTTCATACTTCTGATCACACTTAGCATTTATTACACTTATATTTGGATTACTCTATTTGTATTATGGTTGATTATCTTATATCAAGTTCAGGGAATTTATTAGTAGGAAGTTTTTGTTGATTACAAAGGGGGAGAAGTTATAAAATAGTAGTTGGCTTGGAGTATGGGTGAGTAATGATTGGAGTAACGGGGAGTCATGGAGTAAGGGGGAGTTATGATAGGAGTTATGGTATGGTAAGTATATTTTATAAATACACGTTGTCATCATCAAAAAGGGGGAGATTGTTAGGAACTGAGATGTTGGTTTTGATGACAACAACCTTTTTAACTTATCTTATTATAAATATATACTAACACTATTGTCTAGATAAGATATGTATATGCAAGAACTATGCATGATATATATATATATATATTTATATATGTGTGTGTGTGTGTGTGCGTGTAAGTATTGATTACTGAAGACTGATCAGTATAAAGACTCAAGACTCAAGATTCAGAATGGAGATATCAAGATTGAAGACTCTAGAGTATCAAGATCAAGATTTCAAGATATGTGTCTAGTTTTTGTTAAAACTTCATAATAGCATGGAAATCTTCATTCCAAATTTTATTTGGGATGGAACTCATTTCTATCTTCTTAGTAGCTTACAAACCCACGACAAGTAGCTTACAAACCTACGACAAGTGCCTTACACACCCACGAACATCCTGGTTTTGTACAAGTTCTCGAGTCCTGATGTGATGAGATATTCTGCAGGAAGAAGCTTGCAAACTACTTCAAAATGGTTTTTCAAAATGATTTTCAAAACTGCTTTTCAAAATGTTTTAGCCTTAAAAATTATCTTTTCAAATGATTTTCAAAAAGTTGTTTTAGCCTTAAAATATTCTTTGTTTTTGTTTTTAAATAAACTCTTGTTTTAAACTTCATTTGTTTTTAAAACAATCTTCTGACTTTTAAATATTCTCTTATAATATATATATACTTGAGATTTAAAATCAAATTTATATATACATTCTAAAAATATATTTTTCTACTCTTTTTTATTTTAATACATAGGAAAATTAGTTTATTTTACTCCAGAATCATTTCATCTTGTTTTCATTTCAATACCATTTTCAAAACAAATTTTACATTGTTTTTAACTAAGGGATGTCGACATCATAGGATACCCCATGTCGACATGGTGGCCGTTAAATTCAAAAGTTTCAATTTTCAAAAGAAGTGTCTATTCGTTTAAATCTCTTCACGAATGGTTATAACCGTTACTGGTATATAAATAGCCTTTACAAACGAATTTTTTACCTAACTATTTTCATATTTCTTCCTAGTTCTTGAATTATGGCTTCTCCGATTAAGAATCTAAGTGACAATCTTGAGGAAACTCTCACTTCCTTCAAGTATATGCTTACATTCATACTTCGTAATCAGCGTCACTTAGAATTGAGTAAAATGCAGATGATCAAGGAGCAAGAGAGACATTTCGACGCCCTTCGTTGGATGATCTCAGCTCTTAACAAGGACGATTTCGAAGGAAATCCACCAGTCACTCGACAAAGATAAAGAAGAATGAGATGCCATCAAAGCAGACCCTATCTTTGGAGAAGATGGATGGGTGGAAGTACCAAGGAATGTCTAGTCATTTTGTATATTATTGATTTGATTGGTGTGTTTTAAGCTTGATTGACTTGACTTATTTAAAACATTTGGTGTGGTTTGTGTATATTATTGATTGAATAACTACTGTAAATATGATTGGATGATGATTAATTTACTGCTGGATTACACTTATGATCACACTCATGATCATATTTCACATTTATGGTCACATTTCATACTTATAATCACACTTAGCATTTATTACACTTATATATGGATTACTTTATTTGTATTATGGTTGATTATTTTATATCAAGTTCAGGGAATTTATTAGTAGGAAGTTTTTGTTGATTACAATGGGGGAGAAGTTATAAAATAGTATTTCGCTTGGAGTAAGGGGGAGTTATGATTAGAGTAACGGGGAGTCATGTAGTAAGGGGGGGTTATGATAGGAGTTATGGTATGGTAAGTATATTTTATACATACAGGTTGTCATCATCAAAAATGGGGAGATTGTTAGGAACTGAGATGTTGGTTTTGATGACAACAACCTTTTTAACTTATCTTATTATAAAATATATACTAACACTATTGTCTAGATAAGATATGTATATGCAGAAACTATGTAGGATATATATATATATACACACACACATGCAGGTATTGATTACTGAAGACTGATCAGTATAAAGACTAAAGACTCAAGATTCAGAATGGAGATGTCAAGATTGAAGTCTCTAGAGTATCAAGATCAAGATTTCAAGATTTGTGTCTAGTTTTTGTTAAAACTTCATAATAGCACGGAAATCTTCATTTCAAATTTCATTTGGGATGGAACCCATTTCTATCTTCTTAGTGGCTTACAAACCCATGATAAGTAGCTTACAAACCTACGACAAGTGGCTTACAAACCCACGAACATCCTGGTTTTGTACAAGTTCTCGAATCCTGATGTAATGAGATATTCTGCTACAAGAAGCTTGCAAAACTACTTCAAAATGATTTTCGAAACTGCTTTTCAAAATGTTTTAGCCTTAAAAATTATCTTTTGAAATGATTTTCAAAAGGTTGTTTTAGCCTTAAAATATTCTTTGTTTTTGTTTTTAAATAAACTCTTGTTTTAAACTTCATTTGTTTTTAAAACAATCTTTTGACTTCTGAATATTCTCTTATAATATACATATATACTTGTGATTTAAAATCAAATTTATATATACATTCTAAAAATATATTTTTCTACTCTTCTTTATTTTAAAACATAGGAAAATTAGTTTATTTTACTCTAGAATCATTTCATCTTGTTTTCCTTTCAATACTATTTTCAAAACAAATTTTACTCTGTTTTTAACTAAGGGATGTCGACATCATGAGATACCCCATGTCGACATGGTGGCCGTTAAATTCAAAAGTTTCAATTTTCAAAAGAAGTGTCTATTCGTTTAAATCTCTTCACGAATGGTTATGACCATTACTGGTATATAAATAGCCTTCACAAATGAATTTTTTAACTAACTATTTTCATATTTCTTCCTAGTTATTGAATTATGGCTTCTCCGATTAAGAATCTAAATGACAATCTTGAGGAAACTCTCACTTCCTTCAAGAATATTCTTACATTAATACTTCGTAATCAGCGTCACTTAGAATTGAGTCAAATGCAGATGATCAAGGAGCAAGAGAGACATTTCGACGCCCTTCGTTGGATGATCTCAGCTCTTAACAAGGACGATCTCGAAGGAAATCCACCAGTCACTCTTGAAAAAGATAAAGAAGAATGGGATGCCATCAAAGCAGACCTTATCTTTGGAGAAGATGGATGGGTGGAAGTACCAAGGAATGTCTAGTCATTTTGTATATTATTGATTTGATTGGTGTGTTTTAAACTTGATTGACTTGACTTATTTAAAACATTTGGTGTGGTTTGTGTATATGATTGATTGAATAACTACTGTAAATATGATTGGATGTTGATTAATTTACTGCTGGATTACACTTATGATCACACTCATGATCATATTTCACATTTATGGTCACATTTCATACTTCTGATCACACTTAGCATTTATTACACTTATATTTGGATTACTCTATTTGTATTATGGTTGATTATCTTATATCAAGTTCAGGGAATTTATTAGTAGGAAGTTTTTGTTGATTACAAAGGGGGAGAAGTTATAAAATAGTAGTTGGCTTGGAGTATGGGTGAGTAATGATTGGAGTAACGGGGAGTCATGGAGTAAGGGGGAGTTATGATAGGAGTTATGGTATGGTAAGTATATTTTATAAATACACGTTGTCATCATCAAAAAGGGGGAGATTGTTAGGAACTGAGATGTTGGTTTTGATGACAACAACCTTTTTAACTTATCTTATTATAAATATATACTAACACTATTGTCTAGATAAGATATGTATATGCAAGAACTATGCATGATATATATATATATATATATATTTATATATGTGTGTGTGTGTGTGTGCGTGTAAGTATTGATTACTGAAGACTGATCAGTATAAAGACTCAAGACTCAAGATTCAGAATGGAGATATCAAGATTGAAGACTCTAGAGTATCAAGATCAAGATTTCAAGATATGTGTCTAGTTTTTGTTAAAACTTCATAATAGCATGGAAATCTTCATTCCAAATTTTATTTGGGATGGAACTCATTTCTATCTTCTTAGTAGCTTACAAACCCACGACAAGTAGCTTACAAACCTACGACAAGTGCCTTACACACCCACGAACATCCTGGTTTTGTACAAGTTCTCGAGTCCTGATGTGATGAGATATTCTGCAGGAAGAAGCTTGCAAACTACTTCAAAATGGTTTTTCAAAATGATTTTCAAAACTGCTTTTCAAAATGTTTTAGCCTTAAAAATTATCTTTTCAAATGATTTTCAAAAAGTTGTTTTAGCCTTAAAATATTCTTTGTTTTTGTTTTTAAATAAACTCTTGTTTTAAACTTCATTTGTTTTTAAAAAAATCTTCTGACTTTTAAATATTCTCTTATAATATATATATACTTGAGATTTAAAATCAAATTTATATATACATTCTAAAAATATATTTTTCTACTCTTTTTTATTTTAATACATAGGAAAATTAGTTTATTTTACTCCAGAATCATTTCATCTTGTTTTCATTTCAATACCATTTTCAAAACAAATTTTACATTGTTTTTAACTAAGGGATGTCGACATCATAGGATACCCCATGTCGACATGGTGGCCGTTAAATTCAAAAGTTTCAATTTTCAAAAGAAGTGTCTATTCGTTTAAATCTCTTCACGAATGGTTATAACCGTTACTGGTATATAAATAGCCTTTACAAACGAATTTTTTACCTAACTATTTTCATATTTCTTCCTAGTTCTTGAATTATGGCTTCTCCGATTAAGAATCTAAGTGACAATCTTGAGGAAACTCTCACTTCCTTCAAGTATATGCTTACATTCATACTTCGTAATCAGCGTCACTTAGAATTGAGTAAAATGCAGATGATCAAGGAGCAAGAGAGACATTTCGACGCCCTTCGTTGGATGATCTCAGCTCTTAACAAGGACGATTTCGAAGGAAATCCACCAGTCACTCGACAAAGATAAAGAAGAATGAGATGCCATCAAAGCAGACCCTATCTTTGGAGAAGATGGATGGGTGGAAGTACCAAGGAATGTCTAGTCATTTTGTATATTATTGATTTGATTGGTGTGTTTTAAGCTTGATTGACTTGACTTATTTAAAACATTTGGTGTGGTTTGTGTATATTATTGATTGAATAACTACTGTAAATATGATTGGATGATGATTAATTTACTGCTGGATTACACTTATGATCACACTCATGATCATATTTCACATTTATGGTCACATTTCATACTTATAATCACACTTAGCATTTATTACACTTATATATGGATTACTTTATTTGTATTATGGTTGATTATTTTATATCAAGTTCAGGGAATTTATTAGTAGGAAGTTTTTGTTGATTACAATGGGGGAGAAGTTATAAAATAGTATTTCGCTTGGAGTAAGGGGGAGTTATGATTAGAGTAACGGGGAGTCATGTAGTAAGGGGGGGTTATGATAGGAGTTATGGTATGGTAAGTATATTTTATACATACAGGTTGTCATCATCAAAAATGGGGAGATTGTTAGGAACTGAGATGTTGGTTTTGATGACAACAACCTTTTTAACTTATCTTATTATAAAATATATACTAACACTATTGTCTAGATAAGATATGTATATGCAGAAACTATGTAGGATATATATATATATACACACACACATGCAGGTATTGATTACTGAAGACTGATCAGTATAAAGACTAAAGACTCAAGATTCAGAATGGAGATGTCAAGATTGAAGTCTCTAGAGTATCAAGATCAAGATTTCAAGATTTGTGTCTAGTTTTTGTTAAAACTTCATAATAGCACGGAAATCTTCATTTCAAATTTCATTTGGGATGGAACCCATTTCTATCTTCTTAGTGGCTTACAAACCCATGATAAGTAGCTTACAAACCTACGACAAGTGGCTTACAAACCCACGAACATCCTGGTTTTGTACAAGTTCTCGAATCCTGATGTGATGAGATATTCTGCTACAAGAAGCTTGCAAAACTACTTCAAAATGGTTTTTCAAAATGATTTTCGAAACTGCTTTTCAAAATGTTTTAGCCTTAAAAATTATCTTTTGAAATGATTTTCAAAAGGTTGTTTTAGCCTTAAAATATTCTTTGTTTTTGTTTTTAAATAAACTCTTGTTTTAAACTTCGTTTGTTTTTAAAACAATCTTCTGACTTTTGAATATTCTCTTATAATATACATATATACTTGTGATTTAAAATCAAATTTATATATACATTCTAAAAATATATTTTTCTACTCTTCTTTATTTTAAAACATAGGAAAATTAGTTTATTTTACTCTAGAATCATTTCATCTTGTTTTCCTTTCAATACTATTTTCAAAACTAATTTTACTCTGTTTTTAACTAAGGGATGTCGACATCATGAGATACCCCATGTCGACATGGTGGCCGTTAAATTCAAAAGTTTCAATTTTCAAAAGAAGTGTCTATTCGTTTAAATCTCTTCACGAATGGTTATGACCATTACTGGTATATAAATAGCCTTCACAAATGAATTTTTTAACTAACTATTTTCATATTTCTTCCTAGTTATTGAATTATGGCTTCTCCGATTAAGAATCTAAATGACAATCTTGAGGAAACTCTCACTTCCTTCAAGAATATTCTTACATTAATACTTCGTAATCAGCGTCACTTAGAATTGAGTCAAATGCAGATGATCAAGGAGCAAGAGAGACATTTCGACGCCCTTCGTTGGATGATCTCAGCTCTTAACAAGGACGATCTCGAAGGAAATCCACCAGTCACTCTTGAAAAAGATAAAGAAGAATGGGATGCCATCAAAGCAGACCTTATCTTTGGAGAAGATGGATGGGTGGAAGTACCAAGGAATGTCTAGTCATTTTGTATATTATTGATTTGATTGGTGTGTTTTAAACTTGATTGACTTGACTTATTTAAAACATTTGGTGTGGTTTGTGTATATGATTGATTGAATAACTACTGTAAATATGATTGGATGTTGATTAATTTACTACTGGATTACACTTATGATCACACTCATGATCATATTTCACATTTATGGTCACATTTCATACTTCTGATCACACTTAGCATTTATTACACTTATATTTGGATTACTCTATTTGTATTATGGTTGATTATCTTATATCAAGTTCAGAGAATTTATTAGTAGGAAGTTTTTGTTGATTACAAAGGGGGAGAAGTTATAAAATAGTAGTTGGCTTGGAGTAAGGGGGAGTTATGATTGGAGTAAGGGGGAGTTATGATAGGAGTTATGGTATGGTAAGTATATTTTATAAATACACGTTGTCATCATCAAAAAGGGGGAGATTGTTAGGAACTGAGATGTTGGTTTTGATGACAACAACCTTTTTAACTTATCTTATTATAAAATATATACTAACACTATTTTCTAGATAAGATATGTATATGCAAGAACTATGCATGATATATATATATATATATATATATATATATATATATATGTGTGTGTGTGTGTGTGTAAGTATTGATTACTGAAGACTGATCAGTATAAAGACTCAAGACTCAAGATTCAGAATGGAGATATCAAGATTGAAGACTCTAGAGTATCAAGATCAAGATTTCAAGATATGTGTCTAGTTTTTGTTAAAACTTCATAATAGCACGGAAATCTTCATTCCAAATTTCATTTGGGATGGAACCCAGTTCAATCTTCTTAGTGGCTTACAAACCCACGACAAGTAGCTTACAAACCTACGACAAGTGACTTACAAACCCACGAACATCCTGGTTTTGTACAAGTTCTCGAGTCCTGATGTGATGAGATATTCTGCAGCAAGAAGCTTGCAAAACTACTTCAAAATGGTTTTTCAAAATAATTTTCAAAACTGCTTTTCAAAATGTTTTAGCCTTAAAAAATATCTTTTCAAATGATTTTCAAAAAGATGTTTTAGCCTTAAAATATTCTTTGTTTTTGTTTTTAAATAAACTCTTGTTTTAAACTTCGTTTGTTTTTAAAACAATCTTCCGACTTTTAAATATTCTCTTATAATATATATATATATACTTGAGATTTAAAATCAAATTTCTATATACATTCTAAAAATATATTTTTCTACTCTTCTTTATTTTAATACATAGGAAAATTAGTTTATTTTACTCCAGAACCATTTCATCTTGTTTTCCTTTCAATACCATTTTCAAAACAAATTTTACATTTATAGTCACATTTCATACTTATGATCACACTTAGCATTTATTACACTCATATATGGATTACTCTATTTGTATTATGGTTGATTATCTTATATCAAGTTCAGGAAATTTATTAGTAGGAAGTTTTTGTTGATTACATAGGGGGAGAAGTTATAAAATAGTAGTTTGCTTGGAGTAAGGGAGAGTTATGATTGGAGTAAGGAGGATTCACGGAGTAAGGGGGAGTTATGATAGGAGTTATGGTATGGTAAGTATATTTTATAAATACAGGTTGTCATCATCAAAAGGGGGAGATTTTTAGGAACTGAGATGTTGGCTTTGATGACAACAACCTTATTAACTTATCTTATTATAAATTATATACTAACACTATTGTCTAGATAAGATGTGTATATGGAGGAACTATGCAGGATATATATATATATATATATATATATATATGCAGATATTGATTACTGAAGACTGATCAGTATAAAGACTCAAGACTCAAGATTCAGAATGGAGATATTAAGATTGAAGACTCTAGAGTATCAAGATCAAGATTTCAAGATATGTTTAGTTTTTGTTAAAACTTCATAATAGCACGGAAATCTTCATTCCAAATTTTATTTGGGATGAAACCCATTTCTATCTTCTTAGTGGCTTACAAACCCACGACAAGTAGCTTACAAACCTATGACAAGTGGCTTACAAACCCACGAACATCCTGGTTTGTACAAGTTCTCGAGTCCTGATGTGATGACATATTCTGCAGGAAGAAGCTTGCAAAACTACTTCAAAATGGTTTTTCAAAATGATTTTCAAAACTGCTTTTCAAAATGTTTTAGCCTTAAAAATTATCTTTTCAAATGATTTTAAAAAAGATGTTTTGGCCTTAAAATATTCTTTGTTTTTGTTTTTAAATAAACTCTTGTTTTAAACTTCGTTTGTTTTTAAAACAATCTTCTGACTTTTAAATATTCTCTTATAATATATATATGTATATACTTGAGATTTAAAATCAAATTTATATATACATTCTAAAAATATATTTTTCTACTCTTCTTTATTTTAAAACATAGGAAAATTAATTTACTTTACTCCAGAATCATTTCATCTTGTTTTCCTTTCAATACCATTTTCAAACCAAATTTTACATTGTTTTTAACTAAGGGATGTCGACATCATGGGATACCCCATGTCGACATGGTGGCCGTTAAATTCAAAAGTTTCGATTTTTAAAAGAAGTGTCTATTTTAAATCTCTTCACGGATGGTTATGACCGTTACTGGTCTATAAATAGCCTTCACAAACGAATTTTTTAACTAACTATTTTCTTATTTTCTTCACTCCTTCTCCACAAAATCATATTCTAAAATTTTCGTACTTTTAAGATCGTGTCGAAATTCTGCTAAATTCTCAAGTGAATCAAATTAGAATCTCATTCTTGTTTGATTCTCTGCCCTCTCTCGAAGATCAAAGTGCTATTCAAAGTTATAGGATCAATTTGTAGTCAAAAGTTTATCGAGTCTCTCTATAAGGTGTGGTTTTGCCTGGAAATCAATTGGGTGATCTTATGGCCCGTAATCGTAATCTCCACATTGATTTAATAAAAATCTGTATGAGGTGTTTTGCCTTGATACAGGACTGGACGTAAGGTAACTCCGAACCAGTTTAAAATCTGGTGTGTTCTTTCCTTTTACTGCTTTTTATTTACTTTCTGCATCTGTGTTTGATTCTGTGATTGTTCTGTGATTAAGTTCTGCATTTGTTTATATCATAATTTTTAAATTAGTCCTTATAAGTCTTAGAATCCATTAAACACTATTCACCCCCCCTCTAGTGTTAAATTAGCCTTAAGATTCTTAATCCGCACTCACTTTCAGCTGTCACCAGGACAAAGTTCAATGAGCTGATGAGAGAACTCATGGAAAGCAGGAGACAACTTAACGAGCAGATTCGAGCTAACGCCAACCTTATGACTCAGCTTACTCAACAACAACATCAGAATGCTGGAGGAAGTCCCGCTTCCTACTCCTCGTCCGACAGTTCTGCTTCATCTGATGAACCTCCCAGGCGTAGACGCCGCAGAACTGAAACAACGCAAACAGGTGCAGTGCACCAGGAAAATCACGCTCGAGCTGAAACAGTAAACTTAGGATCAGGAGCACAGATGGAAGCCGGACGATTGGTTCACCAAGGTCATGATGAAGCAGGTCCCCAGGATACACGTTTGGTAGATCGCCAACAGAGGAGGCACCAACCGGAACGGTCCCGCAGGACGGATTCCAACTTGCATCTTCCATACAAACCCCAGACCTATCAGCCATGGTCAGGCAGCTGATGAGGAAAAATCAAAGTTTAACTAATGATGATTGGGGCATATCTACGAGTCATACTCCGTTCACAGATGCTATCCTACAAGCTGAGTACCACAGGAAGTTTAATATGCCGACTATCCCGACATACGAGGGGAAGATTGATCCCCGACAGCATGTAATGAGGTATGGGTGGATGATGGATTCAGCTAGGGAGAATGATGCAACTAAATGTAGATGTTTCCCAATAACTTTATTTGGAATCGCTACCATATGGTTTACCCGACTTCCTCCATGGTCTATCTCCAATTTTGATGAGTTAGCGACGAAATTTGTGGAGTAGTTCAGTATTCATGCCACTCGTCCCAAGGATGTTATGTCCTTGTCCAGTGTAATTCAAGCCCCAAGGGAATCGTTAAAGGAGTACTTACAAAGATTCCACGTTGCTGCTACTGAAGTTAGCAACCCAAATGACCATGCCATTTTAATGGCCGTAATGCGAGGCGTAGATCCGGATTCAGAGTTTGGTGACTGGCTGGCAGGAAAGCCTCCAGCGATGCTCGAACGTTTTTACTCAAAGACACACCAATTTATAAGAAGGGAGGAAGCCAGGTGGACGAGGCGAGATAATGCACCAGGACCCGGCAAGGAGACTGTGCAAAGCAACATTGCTGTAAAACAATCTGGTGACAACTCTGGAAAAGTCCAGGTCAATGTTCAAAACAAGCCTAAGCAGCCAAAAGGATCTGGAGGAGGAAATTCCGGAAAGAAAAGGGAAGCCAGAAAGTGGAAACCAAGAATCCCAACTTACAATGAATACACTCCTCTGAATGCATCTCTGGAAAATATTTACCTATCGACATGTAATACTTTCCAATATCGAAAGCCACGCCCAAAAGAGTCCACCGAAGAATAAAAGCGGACTGGGAAGTATTGCCGCTTCCATGAGACTTACGGGCACAATACCGAGGAGTGTAGGTACCTCCATGATGCAATTGAAAAGCTAATTCGACAGAAAAAGTTACATGAGTTTGTGAAGAACCCTCAGGAAGGAGGACAAGGGACATCCGACCCCAATCGCGGACAGCCCCCACGACGGTCTGAGGAACCCGTTCGGACTGGAGGTAGATTAGTCGTAAACACGATAGTTGGCGGACCTCACCCTGCAGACAAGAATTGGCAAGAAATGGAGCACTATGCTAGTTCCTTAAAACATGCAGATTTTGAATGTTGTTCAAACATGGAAGATGGAACTCCGGCTAAGCAACAACGAATGATGACGGATGATATAGTGTTCAGAAGTAGAGATGCCGATCAGGTGGAGGAACCTACCATTGACCCAATGGTCATCTCTGCCATTGTTGGGCCAACGTTTTTGAGAAGAATATCGATTGACTGTGAAAGTTCTGTTAACATCATCTTCAAAAAAACATACGACCAAATGAAGATGGAGACAAAGGATTTAAAACCGTATAAAGCCCGCATTCATGGCTTTAATGGTGCGACTACTGATGCAGTGGGTTTTGTTGAATTGCCAGTTGAACTTGGAGAAGGTGAACGTAGGAGGGTGCGGATCCTACCGTTCATCGTTTTAGATGTCGATTCTCCGTATAATGTGTTTCTGGGTCGACCGGTCCTGGCAGAATTTAGGGTAGCTTTGGCCCCGTGGTGTTTAACCGTGAAATTACCAACGGATAAAGGAGTTGGTGTTGTGCATGGCGATCAGGCGACTGGTCGTGCGTGTTATGTGGCTAAGCTGAGAGAGGCCCAACGAAGAGAGAAAGGAAAGGTTGTGGACAACTCCGCCTGCATCCTAGTCACTGAAGATTGACAAGTAATGCCCGAGCTTTGGCTCGGGCAGCATGATCAGATCTATAGAGACATAGATTTGAGGGATGATGATGAGAAACCCAAGGAGGCGAAAGCAGCGCCGACTGAACTAGCGATTGACATTCCAATCAGCCGCGATGACCCATCGCGGGTACTAAAGGTTGGATCGCAACTCAACCCCTCGATGATCGAGGATCATACTGATTTTCTCCGAGCGATTCTAGATGTCTTCGCTTGGACACATTCCGATATGTGTGGGATATCTCCCGCCATTGCGAGTCATATATTGAACATAGACCCGAAATACATGCCGGTGAAGCAAAAAAGGAGAGGTATGGACCCGGAGAGGTCCGCTGCTCCTAGAGAGGAGGTGGACAAACTCAAAGCCAATGGGTTCGTCCGCGATGCCCTCTACCCAGAATGGGTCTCTAACCCTGTACTAGTGAGGAAAGCGAATGGAAAATGGAGGATCTGCGTGGATTATCAGATCTGAAAAAAGCATGCCCTAAGGATAGTTTCCCTCTACCTAGAATTGATCAGCTAGTCGACTCAACAGTAGGGCACGAGTTATTGTCATTTATGGATGCGTACTCGGGATATAATCAAATCCCGATGCACATTCCAGATCAGGAACATACTAGTTTTGTCACAGACGTTGGACTGTACTGTTATGTAGTAATGCCTTTCGGATTGAAAAATGCAGGAGCAACTTATCAACGTCTGGTGAATCGAATGTTTAAAGACCAAATCGGTAGGACGATGGAAGTCTATGTGGATGACATGCTCGTGAAGTCACGACAGTCAAACGACCACATTCGAGACTTGGCGGAAATGTTTGATATATTCATGTATTACAGAATGAAAATCAATACTTTGAAGTGTTCCTTTGGCGTTGCGTCAGGAAAGTTCCTGGGTTTCATTGTTAATGCACGAGGAATTGAAGCTAACCCAGAAAAGATTCAGGCTATTCGAGATATTCAAGTGCCTAGAACTATAAAGCAAGTACAAAGCCTGAACGGAAAAGTGGCCGCGCTGAGTCGGTTCATATACAGGGTGACAGACAAGTGTATTCCTTTCTTCAATATAATAAAGAAAGGAAAGAGAAATTTTGAATGGACACCTAATTGTGAGGATGCATTCCGAGCTTTGGTAAGACATTTGGAAAGTCCCCCGGTGTTGTCGAAGCCTATAGATCATGAAGTGTTGTATGTATACTTGGCCGTGTCTCGACATGCCATCAGTACAGATTTGATTCGCGAGGAGGACCGAGTTCAAAAGCCGGTGTACTATGTCAGTAAACGTTTGACAGAAGCAGAAAGAAATTATCCTAAAATTGAGAAGCTAGCCTACTGCTTGGTGATTGCATCACGCAAGCTTCGTCCATATTTTCAGGCACATCCGATCAGTGTTTATATCGATCAACCTTTGCGACAGGTACTCCAACAACTAGAGACCTCAGGAAGGTTACTGAAATGGAATATTGAGTTGAGTCAATTCGATATCACCTACCTGCCACGGAGGGCTATCCAAGGGCAGGCGCTAGCAGACTTCATCGCAGAATTCACCATATCAGACGAACCAAACAGTGATGATGTTATTCTCTCCATCCGATGGAAACTATACACCGATGGGGCATCCAACGACCATTGCTCTGGGGCCGGAGTCATTCTTGTAACCCCTGAAAATTGATCAATTTGTTATGCCTTGGAACTTAATTTCCCAGCTACAAATAACGAAGCTGAGTATGAAGCATTGCTTGCTGGCTTAAAGCTTATCAGAGAACTCGGAATAAGATCGGTTGAGATATTTTGTGACTCACAATTGGTGGTATGCCAAGTACAAGGAGATTATCAAGCAAAGGGGTAGAGGCTCGCTCCATACCTCGCTCGGGTTCAAGAACTGTTGGCAGACCTTGAATATTATGGTATTTCGCACGTCCCGCGTGAACAAAACAAGGAAGCCGATTCATTGGCAAAATTCGCAAGTACTGGCAATGCACAACAGATGGGCTTGGTTCCCGTCGGAGTTTTGAAAATTCCGAGTATAAACGAGATGGAAGTAGATTTTGTGCTAGAAACAGAAATTGAAAGGGAGTCATGGATAACCCCATTCAAACAATACTTACTATATGGGACTCTGCCCGATAGAAAGAACGAAAGACGACAAGTCATTCGCAAAGCTTCACGATATATAATGCATGGCAGAATAATGTATCGGAGGGGATTCTCGGTTCCCTTTCTTCGGTGTGTCACCCACGACGAGATAAAACGAGTCTTGAGGGAAGTTCACGAAGGAGAATGTAGTGACCATACTGGGGGCAGACCCTAGCAAAAAAGATCCTCCGCTATGGGTACTATTGGTCGACTGTGAATCGAGATGCTGCAGACTACGTAAGAAAATGCGACAAATGTCAAAAGTTTGCGAAAATCTCGAGAGCTCCGCCAACGGAACTCACACAATGGTTAGTCCCTAGCCATTTGTGATTTGGGGGATCGATATAATCGGTTCCTAACCAATTTCCAGAGGTGGTGCAAAATATGCAATTGTTGCGGTTGATTATTTTACTAAGTGGGTAGAAGCAGAGCCTTTAGCTACGATCACCACCAAAAAAGTAATTAATTTCGTTGTATGAAACATCATATGCCATTTCGGCCTCCCACGAACTATCATTACGGACAACGGAACTCAATTTGAAAGTAGGGAGTTCAAAGAATTCTGCCAAAAGTATCACATTGCGAAAAGGTTTTCAGCGGTCGCTCACCCCAAAGCGAATGGACAAGTTGAAGCTGTAAATAAAATAATCAAGTCAATATTAAAGAAATGTTTGGAGAAGGCTAGAGGCAAGTGGGTGGATGAGCTTCCGACAGCGCTCTGGGCTTACAGAACCACCCATAAGTCCACGACTGGCCATACTCCATTCACCTTGGCATACGGCACTGAAGCTGTGATGCCCGTGGAACTTGAAGTTCCCTCTCATCGGGTAACTTATTACGACCCCAAGACGAATCAGAATCTCCTATTGGAATCGCTGGACTTTGTTGACGAAAAACGTGAAGAAGCTAATTTAAGAGCGGCTGCACATAGGCACCGAGTTGCTCGATATTATAATGAAAAAGTTCGACCGAGAATTTTCAATGTGGGTGATCTCGTTTTGAAACGAGTTTTTCCGACCCCATCACATCTGAATCCCACATGGGAAGGTCCGTATGTCATCGAACGGAGGCTTGGAGAAGGAACTTTCAAGCTAGCGACCGTAGATGGCGTGACACTTCCTCGCGCATGGAATAGCGAGCATTTGCATCGTTATTACACCTAGTCTATTTCTTTTGCATTTTAGTTGCAATTATTTCCAGTGTATGTTCATTTTGTTGTTTTTAGTTTTTGGCATGTAATAAGACATTCTAGTTTGTTCCCATTTATTATAATCAATAAAGGCTTGAAGCCGTCTCTTTCGTTAACTATTGATGTTTTCGTATGTTGCAATTCCTTAACAAAAATTAAGTTACATTAATCCGTCTGGCGTATGAACACACACACGGACTTGAAAAAAATCTCTAAGTCCCCAGAGCGCGAACTAGAGTATTCTGAGTCCCCGGAGTGCGGACTAGAGTATAAACGACTTGAAAAAATCTCTAGGTTCCCGGAGTGCGGACTAGAGTACTCTGAGTCCCCGGAGTGCGGACTAGAGTATAAACGACTCAAAAATCTCTAAGTCCCCAGAGTGCGGACTAAAGTACTCTGAGTCTTCGGAGTGTGGACTAGAGTATAAACGACTTGAAAAAATCTCTAAGTCCCCGGAGTGCGGACTAGAGTACTCTGAGTCCCCGGAGTGCGGACTAGAGTATAAACGATTAAAAAATCTCTAAGTCCCCAGAGTGCGGACTAGAGTATAAACGATTAAAAAACCTTTAAGTCCCCAGAGTGCGGACTAGAGTACTCTGAGTCCCCGGAGTACGGACTAGAGTATAAACGACTTGAAAAAATCTCTAAGTCCATGGAGTGCGGACTGGAGTACTCTGAGTCCCTAGAGTGCGGACTAGAGTATAAACGACTCAAAAATCTCTAAGTCCCCAGAGTGCGGACTAGAGTACTCTGAGTCCTTGGAGTGCGGACTAGAGTATAAACAACTTGAAAAAAATCTCTAAGTCCCTGGAGTGCGGACTAGAGTACTCTGAGTCCCCAGAGTGCGGACTAGAGTATAAATGACTCAAAAATTTCTAAGTCCCCAGAGTGCAGACTAGAGTACTCCGAGTCCCCAGAATGCGGACTAGAGTATAAACGATTCAAGCTAATAACTCAGCCTCTGGAGCACAGGCTAAAATATAAGCGATTTAGAAATCTCCGAGTCATGCGAAAATAAATGAGAGTTCAAGTGACCCACACAACCTTGGATTTCAAATATGAGATGAGTGGTGAAGCTAAGTAGTAAAGATCATCAAAAAACAAAATTTTATTTACTAATCGAAAGTTTAGTTTCACTACAACTTCTCCTGAACCCGAAGCAAAAAATCTATTTACAACGACTACGAGAATAAATAGAGATAATTACATAATCCAGGCTTATTCGCATTGAGGGAGGCATGATAGCTACTTTTTTGACTTCTTCTCTTTCATCGGTTTCTCTGAAGACTCCTTCCCCGAGCATTTTTTCCTAGACGCCTTGCTTGCAAGGGAAATGGTGCCTGGGGAAGGAAGAGGGACTTCCTGAGGCGAGGTTCCACCAGGGAGTATAACCTTCAAGGGCCTGTTCAATGGATCATCAAGTTCCACCACCTGAGGCTCAATCTTAATCTTAGCTTTCTTCTTCTTTTCTTCTATGATTTCTCCGCCATGCTCGATTTTGAAGTGTGTTCAGAGGCGCCCGTAATCTCAACCTCATCACGTTCCTCCACGGGCGATAAATTTTCAGATTTGTCTTCATCGAGCGCCCCGATCACTTGTGCGTCGGGTCCGGGGGTCTCTCTAGTCTGAGTTGCCTCTCCCGTTTTCCCCTCCTTTTCTACGGTAGCATCGCTCCTTGGAGTTGGCTCGGGGTCAGAATGGCCTGCACGAAATCATAAGAGACAAATATTAGGATACATTTATTATTCGTCAAAAGCAACGGCCTTTTGAACTCTAAAAAAAGGGCTATGTACCAGTTTCTGGCTGGCTCTCAACGGTTTGGGGATTTTCACCTTCCGTAATAGGAGATAGAGCGTGAATATCAAGTCCAGGCTTCTCTGGGTCATAGCCAATATGCTGCTCGAAGGGATCGAGTGGTGAGCGACCAGTCGGCTGAATAGGAGGAGGAACTGAGGACTCGGTTCCGGATGGACCGACAGTATCATTTTTTCCTTTTGATGAGGAAGAGTCCCTTCCATAAAGGGCCTTTGCCGCAGATAGATCAGTGCGCTCATTCTCGCGAAGTATTTCCTTTACAAGAGAGTCCTCATCTACCTCTTCGGTTCCTAGTTCGACCTTTTTAATTTTTATCAAAGTGTCTCATGCTTCGGCCAAAGATTCGAGGTAACCCTCGCCAAGAAAAGTTAGGTCACGATGCATGAGAACTCGAGCGTTGTACTCGGCTATGAGTGGATAAAACATGCACTTAATTTCCTCCCTACCAGCTTCAGTGGCCGCCTCGAGGCAAGAGTCGATTTCCGAGAGCGCCATTCTTTTGCCCTCTTCACGGGTCGCATCCTTCAACGCTTCAACTTTGGAAATCTCCTCATCAAGCTTTACTTTTAAGAGTCGTGTGGAGACAATCTCGTCACAATATCGTTGTGACTCTTCTTGGGCTGCAGTTTTTTCTTCTTTTTCTTTAAGGAGTAGCTCCTCCAATTCTTTAACTCACTGAGCGAGAGTATTCTTTTCTTTTTGGATGGAATCTTTCTCTAAGGCTAAAGCGCCACAGCGTTGAACCGCCTCATCAATTTCCTTTTTTTGTGCGGCTTCCAGACGATCAACTGCTTTGGCCGTGTCTTTAGCGGTTTTTTGAGCAGCTTCAAGCTGAGATTTATACAAGGAAAGCTCTTCATCCTATGCTTTGATAATGTCTTTGTCGTGGGTAGCTTCGAGTTTCAAGCGATCGATTTCATGCTGGCGTTCTACCGAAACTTCAGAAATTTTTTCCACCAAATGAACAAATGCTTCGTGCTGGACGTAGACATCATTAGTACAAGCAATGACACTTTGTTTAACGTGCCCGTAATAGGATGGATTGCCGTAAGTAACTTTAGTCCATCAAAACATATTTTTGGAAATGTGGCTTTAAGCTCAGCTAGCTTTTCTGCTATCGATGGATCATGTGCAGGACTGGAGGAAGTTTGTTTAGTCGAAACAACAGATTTCTTGTGAAGCTCACGGGATTGCCTAGTGCTTGATGAACCGGAATATTGATTACAAGAAGCTTCAGATTGAGACCCCCTTTGAGCAGATTTATCCCTGCTATGCTCTGGTTGAGGAGGAGGATCGTTGGGGTAGGAAGAGTGGCTATAAGTTTTCCTTCGAGACGATGAATCTCGAAGACGATAGTCTCTATCACTGTTGTCATCCCTATCTCGGCGTTTTCCGGGCCCTGAGTCTCGGCTGGAGTAATGAAAGATAGAGGAACCGCGAAGGCGGTCGATGCCGTGTGAACGTCTCATGTCACCTTCACAGAAATCAAGTGAAAACGAGTTAGAAATGATCATATGATGGCTAAAACTTAAGTGTGGGGAGGAGAGTGAGTGTTAGTGTGTGTCCTAGTGTTTCCCCCCAATGGACCTATTTCTTTAGCTTTACTTATCGGAGTTTTTTCCTGGTGATGGGCTTGAACGCCTTCGTCACCTCTCGCGGGCGAGTGAGGTTTTAGGGCTTCTGGGTCGTCGAAGCTGTAATTGAGCAAGTCATCGGGAATGGTGAGATCTGATAAGCCTTTCAATGAACCCTCTAAGTGTTGTGGAGACGGCTCTTTCTCCATCAGAGTTATTGTAACTTTCGAAGTTCTGCCCACTATCATCTTCCTTAGCTTGTAAGCTAGTTTCTTTTTTTCCTTTGATGGGGGAGGCGATTCATCAGTGGCATGTGTTTAAACCACCGGAGCAGGACTTACATTCTCACCCAGTGCTTATGACACCCCAGTTTCTCTAATCTCACCCTCCTCGGATGTGTCGGGGGCACCACTTGTAGGAGGCACTGAAGGTCCGGCCTGTCCTTTACCCTTCTTCGACGCGGGTCCGGTTATAGTGACACCGGGTGGAAGAGTTGTTCGGCGACCTTCCGCCAACAACCCTAACTTTAAGAGCGACTCATTGGAAATGACAAGTTTGATCTCCCGGTCTTCTACGGGAGTAGCGCGAATGGTCTCAACAGCCTCAGAGTACCCGGTGCCTTCGGGACGTGGGCTGGTACTTGTAAAAATCGGAAGAAGTTTAGAAACAATCCACTTCATGCTTTAGACAAGTATTGATCCAGAAATGGAACTTACTCCCTTTCAGCCATCTTGTCGCAAAGCCTGGGGGAAAGCGTACATAGAACCATTCCTACTTGTATTGGGTGAATTTACTCCACGTCCCTATCAGAAGCTGACACTGAGAACACGGCTCAAGGAATATGAAAGATGGACTGTCAGATCGTCGCTTGAAGCGATAGATGTAGCGGATGTCACCAGGAGTAGGGAGCCTGAATAGGATGCTCATAAAGAGAATACAAGTGTCGTGGATGAACGCATGGCTATTGGGATATAGCTGTGACGGGGTGATCCCGATATATTGTAGCACTTCGCGGAGAAAGGAGTTGCATGGTGGCACGCTACCATCCTAGTTTGTTGCAAGCTGTATATCCAGCTGGGGATAGGTGAGGACGATCTCGTCCCGATGGAACTAATACGTCGTCAAAAGGGATTCCGTGAATCGAGCATAGTCGGCGAAGAGCGGTTTCATTGATTTTGGAAGCTTGGGAATCATTAGGATTATCTAGAATAACAGCTCCGTCTATCGCATCAGGAGCTGGGTCAATAGTTGCCGCCGAAGGGATTGGGATATCCTGCGTAGGAGTTGTTGATGGATCCGAAGTTCCTACTACCTCCCGCTTATCGGAAACTGTAGCAGAGCTCGACTTTTTGGACATCTTTAAAGAGCAATGAATGTTGAAAAAGTCCTGTTTGAATTATACTTGAAAGACAATCGATATTAGAAATAATGACAAAAATATTCCCCCCGTGTGGTGTGTGGACTAGTGCAATCATTCAGACATGAGTATAAAAGAATTAAAGCTTTAAAAACTGATGGAGTGTGGTTGAGTGCTAAGTTATTGTCTTCGAAGGCCGCATCGCTGACCGTCTCCGAGAGTTTGCCCAGTGATGGTTTGGGTCTCGAACTCGGACATTGGCACTATATGTTGAAGGCTATAATTTGCTTTTATCGAATTGAATTCAGGCTTATAGTTGTTGAAACTAGGGAGTTATCAATCCGAATTAGTTCGATATGCTTGTATGCCTAAGTTCTAGTCATTATTCATTGTCCTGTGGTTAGGCATGGAGATGTATGATCTTAACATGTACTGTGTTTAAGTGAATAAGATTTTGGTTGCTAATGCTGATCCGAAGTCCGAGACCGATCGCTTTCCTGAACCTGCATACCGAACCACATACTTCCAACTTCCCACTCAAAATGCCGAGCGCCATACTTAACCTATTCCTACCCACTCACTACCTCCCATAGACTGCCGACCGGCCTCGCTCGAACTTTGACCTACCCGCCTTCCTAATCCTCTACCATCCTGTGCTCACCCTCAGGACCGAACGACACTCTGGAACAGAGAAAAACAACCCCCTCGCTCTCCTCCATCTCATCTTCTCGAGTCACCTAAATGCTCTCCCAGTTGCTCACCGAACGACACTCGCACTCATACACTGCACCCAACCTAACAACTCGGCATTGACACTCGGCCAATACCTTTTTAAACTTATTAACTCCTACCGAACTACTACTACTTCCTTCTCCCTCGCTCGGTGGCCCAACATTAGCCGGCGTCCTAGAAACCACCGGCCCCTTTTTTTCTATCTCCTCTCCATCTCACCGGCCTCAAACTCAGTTAAGGCGGTATCAAGTTCCAACCTAGGGCATGTTCTTGCCACAGATTTGTCTTCCTCATCTACACGATTCCTACCACCCGTAATCTGAAGAAAATTTGTGGGTTCGAATCTTATACGAAACCTCTAATTCAGAAAAATCAATCGAATGAGAAATTGATACCTAAGAGAATAAATAAAAGCTTAGGGAACTGTTAATTTTGAGATTAAAGTTCGTTCAGACTTGTTTTCGGGGGAGTTATGGAGCAAACATATAGGATCTAGGGAGAGAGAGGAAGATTGAGGAGGTAGCAGGAGTTCAGGGGAAGGCGAGTAAAAAAGTCCTGTAGAGTTGAAGTGAAAGTAGGGTGAAGAAGAGGAGAAGTGTTGGCTTTTATATGGAGAAGAGGAGGTGAACAGGCATTAGCCAGTGGACCCGGTGACTCCTCGATCGACCATATAGGGAAGGCTATGTGGCTCGGTGACTCCTCGATCGGCCATAAAGGGAAGGCTATGTGGCTCGGTGACTCCTCGATCGGCCTTGAAGGGAAGATTTAGTGGCTCGGTTGTGGAGCGTTCGGCATGGCGCCTTGTTCATTCTGGCTCGGCAAGAGTCACATGGCAAGCACCGTTCGGCAAGGCCTCGCTCGGCAAGAGTCGCTTGGCAACTGCCGTTCGGTATGCCTGGTTCGGCATAAAGAAGTTGTCTATTGTGGGCCGAGTCATTTTCGTTCCAAGTCCCGAGTGGGAAGTCCAGCCTATCTTCGCCTATAAATAGAGAGGCAGGGGTGCAGTGAAGGGGGACCTTTTTCGAGAACTCCAGGGAAATTGCCATTTCGAAGACTCATCTATTTTCGATCCAAACTTGTAATCAAGTCGTTAGTGCACGGATTGTATTTGTATTCAATAATTTGAAGAATCCAATAAAGATTAAACTCAAAGTGGACGTAGGCAGTTACGCCGAACCACTATAATTCTGGTGTTCTTGTTTCTGTAGTTAATTTTGCATACATTCCTCTATTTTAATTTTCTATCTTCATTGATCACTCTACACAAATCCTTTCTTGGGTGTTAGTGACCAATTTTGGTGCTAACACATACAAAATAAATATGGTAATAAATAAAGAAACCGCCAATTGTATGATCATTAACAAATAACTATATATCATATAAAAAGAGAGTTAAGAACAATTATGGAAATTATTCCATAATTAAAAGCAAAATAAGGAGTTTCCCATACATGGCATTAATGCATAAATGCGGGTGAGGTTATTATCTGTGTGTGTGGTATTATATAATATGTTAGTTTTGTAATATCAGAGAGCGGAAATATGACTAAGTTATAGAGATATGAGGTCAGTTAAAAGCACACAAAAGTCTACCAGCTAATTTTGCTACCAGTAGTGTGGTTTTGGAACTGATGTGAGATATCGCTTATAATAAGTACACACGATGGACACGAGGTTAGTCTCAATTCTATAGGTAAGCATGTCGAACTGATTTAGCTACCAGCACCTATAAATAGTCAGAATAATGTGAGATGTCATAGTTTGAGTTACGTGTCATAGGATGGTGATTTGAAGATGGGTGTGCATCGGGGTTGAGGTATTAAATGGCCGTTGTAGGGTTTGCCTCTTTCCCATTCAAGAAGTGTTAAATGGTCGGGATTATCTTGAAGATGCGGTATTTGAAATCTCTGGATATGTGCAGTAGTGGAAATCTCTAGAGGGGTTCTGCTTCGAGGTGAGGTATTAAATAGCTATTGGAGGGTCTGTCTCTTCTACATTTAAGAAGTATTAAGTGGTTTTATGGGATTTCTTACGATGTCAGCTAGGAAGTACCAAGGAGGGTTTCGCCTTAGGTTTATGTATTAAATGGCGGAGATCTGCCTAGGATGTAGATATTAAATAATTGGAGTCCGCCTATTTCCCATTTAAAAAGGTCTTAAGTGAATCAAGTACTTTCTCTCGCATTATTAGGGTATAATTGATGGAAGATGGATCATTGAACCCAATATACTCTATAGTTGCGTTGCACCCGCATTATAGTTACGAAGTTGGACTGGAAAGGGCCATTGGCCTACAGTTGGAGATACATTATGGAGCTGAATTGGAAGAGCCGTTGGTTACAGTTGGAGGTATACTCGAAAAGACATAGTTATAAAATACATAAGACATAATACTCATCTAAATGATACTGCCCAAATACTATTATGGTAAGAAATGAGATTTTCATTCACCAAACTTTGTTGTTCTGACTCTTTCCTCATTACAGCCCACATGCTAGGGTTAACGATGCCGACGATGAAGAGTGAAGGAGGCAGTGAAGACTGATGGTAGGATAACTATTTGTTTATGTTTATGATTTAGTCTGATGTACCCTAATTCCAAACTTGTCAGTGTACTATTTTGAGACATTGTGTATGGATATTTGGAATACTGTATTTCTTAGATTTGAAAATATGTGAAATAGGTACTTACTTTATTATTATATTTTATCCCTTCCGCTATGAGATTTTGAAAGCATAGATAGATAGTTCTGTATATTGTTTATTTAATCAATTTTACTAACCAACAACCAACTCTGAAATTGACCTAAGTTTCGATGGGCTTCTATTAGGTCGAAAATTAGACCCGTTCTGGAGAGGATTGTTATATTTGGTATCAGAGCGAGGTTACCCAATCAGGGGGAATAGGAATACGTGAGTGTACGTATTTGTTGTTTTTGAAAATAATTTTCAAAACTCTACTATATATATGAGTATACGTATATGGACATACGCGAACACACTAGGCAAAATTTTAATTTAGCAAGTAAACTATCGTAGGAAGTCGGGGCTAATCTGAAATTTTGAACCTACAAATAGTTGAAAATGGTTGAGAATAATGGCCCAAAGGTCGAGAACCCCCCGCCCAAGAGATACCCGCCATTCAAGGTATGCCATCGTGGTTCTGACAATATCTAAGGCTCGTAGGGCAAGTTCTCATTCGTCAACAAGTTGCACCAGCGGTGCCAGTTGCTCATTGAACCAGCACCCAACCTTCTAGACTTTCGTAAATTGTGTGAAGATTTTCAGAATATGGGAGGACGAGCATTTTTAAAAAAAGAAGATTTTGTAGAAACCAAGGCTTGGATTAAAGACTATGGTCATATATTCTGCGAGCTGGGATGGGAAGACCAGGTCAAGAGGAGGATAGTTGCATGGCATTTAAAGGGGGATGCACTGAATTGGTAAACCATAGTTGTTGAGGAGAATGCAGAGGAAGAAATTACTTGGACTGAATTCAAAGCTTGCTTCAAGTCAAGATTCATGTCCAAAGCTGAAGTAAGAGTGCAACTAGAGATGTTTATCCAACTAAAGCAGGGGGACTCCACGGTGAAGGTGTATATCAATAAGTTCACGGAATTAGCTAAGTTTGGAATGAACTTGATTGACACCCAAGTGAAGAAGGAGATGAAGTTTGTAAATGACCTGAATTCTTGACTTAGGAAGCTACTTTTAACTCAAATTCCCGTAAGTGCCACCTATGAGATGTTAGTTGAAATGACCCTGCTTCAAATAGTTGGTAAAGAAAAAAGGAGAAAGTAAGACAATCACATAATCAAGGTGGAGAAAAGAAAGGATGATTTTAGACAGACAAGAAAACCAAGGGAAAGTTCAAGAAAGGAGGTGTGATATGCCGCATATGTCAGAAGAAGGGGCATGTCGCTAAGGACTGTAGTGTAAGTTTGATGAGAGAAGTGCTCAGTGGGAGGTGTTATAACTGCCATGAAGAAGGGCACTACAAGAATCAGTGCCTAAAACTACAAAGGAGGGACATGGTGTGCAAGCTTAGTCCATTGAGGTTGTACCTGTCTCAAGCAAACCTCCTTCCAAGGACAAAAGAAAAGCTACAATGGAAGGTACAACTATCATTTTGCAAAATACTATTCGTACATTATTTGATCCAGGAGCATTTCATTCATTCATAGCCATAAATGTAGTTAACTCTTTGGCATTGAAAACCCAATTTGTCACCAACCCTATAGTTGTGTCAAATCTTAGTGGGGGGTTGACACGTCTTTCTATGATTTACAAAGACCAAGTGGTGGATATAAGTAGTATTTCCTTTATGTGTAATGCATTTATTCTCGGTTTTGAGGGTTATGGACTTATCTTAGGGATGTATTGGTTATTTTACTATGGGATGTCTTAGATGGTTATAGGAGGATTGTATGGTTGAGGAATTGTGGGGGGTGAGATATAGATGTTCATTGCATTCCCCAAAGCTCAGTCAAGTTAAGCTATTTATATTCTCTTAGCCTCTTACAGAATGGACACTCATATATGGCCATAGTTCGGGAGTTTTCAGATGTTTTTGAAGAAGTCTCCGATCTCCCGCTCCAAAAGGAAATAAAGTTCTGGATTGATTTAGAGAAAGATGCTAGACCTGTCGTGCTGCTATTAAGGCATATGGCCCCCAAATAAAGGCAAGAACTAGATAAGTAGATTTCAGAGCTATTGCAGAAGAAGTTTATTTGTCGTAGTATTTCAGAATAGGGAGCACCGGTTATCTTCACTAATAAGGCAGACGACTCTTTAAGGTTATGCGTCGATTACCGAGCACTCAACAAGCCGACTAAGAAGAACATGTATTCTTTGCCTAGAGTAGATGGCTTGTTTGACCAGCTTATTGGAATCAAGGTCTTTTCTCAAATAGACTTGTCCACTAGGTTGCATCAACTAAGAGTAGCTGAAGATAGCAAGGAGAAGACTGCTTTTCGCACTCCAGGCGTACTATATGAATGGGAAGTAATGCCTTTTGGCTTGACAAATGCCCTTACATATTTTGTAGATTTGATAAGTAGAGTCTTTAGGAGACAACTGAATAAGTTCGTCGTAGTGTTTATAGATGATATTCTAATATTCTCTACAAATGAAGATGATAATGAACATCACTTAAGCAAGGTGCTAGAGGCATTAAGAAAACCCCAACTAAAGGCCAACTTCTCAAAGTGTCATTTTTAGAGGAAAGCGGTAAGGTTTCTCAGTCACATTGTCTCCAAGAAATGGTTAGCTGTTAATCCTGAAAAGATAGCAGTTATTCAAGACTGGAAGATTCCGAGGAACGCTATTGAAGTTAGGAGTTTTCTTGGTTTGGTCGTTACTATCGGAAGTTCATCAAGGATTTCGCAAAGATAGCAGTACCATTGACTTACCAAACAAAGAAAAACTTAGTCTTTTCATAGGATGAGAAATGCACGAAAGCCTTTGAGAAGTTGAAGGAGCTGTTGACTAGTGCACCTGCACTAACTATTCCAGATGGGTTAAAGCCTTTCACCGTTTATACTGAAGCATGCGGTATGGGGTTAGGAGCTGTTCTTATGCAACAAGGCAAAGTAATAGCCTATGCAAGTAGGCTGCTGAAAGACCATGAGAAGAGGTATCTCGCTCATGACTTAGAGTTAACAACTTCCATATTTGCCTTAAAGATGTGGAGGCACTATCTTTTGGGGGAAATGTTTGAGTTTATAACATCATATGACTTTGAAATTCAGTATATCCTCGGAAAAGGGAATGTAGTTGTCGACGCCCTTAGTCTGAGGCAAACTATTTTAGGTGCTATATTTGAGTGGAGACAGTTGGAGTTCCTTTCAGATTTCAATTTCCTACCATCATCAAATTCACTCCAGGATATCTAGCAGCAATGAAAGTGAAGCCAACCTTGATGGACCGTAGTTAAGATGAGTAGGGAAGGGCATTTTCCTCATCACAACAGGTATTCGATTGATGAAAGAGGATGGCTAAGGAGAGATGGACGATTATATGTTCCAGCAATGGAGGATGTTCTAGAGGAAGTACTGGCTGGGTGCCATTGTTCTAAGATGATTATTCGTCCCGGTAGAGATAAAATGTATAAGGATATGAAGTTGATTTTCTATTGTCCAGGGATGAAGAGGCAAGTAGTAGAATATGTTACTAAATGTTTGACATGCCAAAGGATAAATGTGGGACAAGGGAAGCCCAGAGGTTTGTTATTTCCATTAAAGGTACCGACTTGAAAATAGGAGCATATATCGATGTACTTTATAGATAGGTTGCCTAGAAGTCAAAGAGGCAATGAAGCTATTTTTGTTATAGTGGATAGACTCACTAAAAGTGCCCACTTAATTCTAGTAAGGAGCAATAGGACGACATCACCTCTAGCACAAATTTATATCAAAGAGATGGTATGATTGCATGGAGTTCTGGTTAATATTGTCAGCAAAGGGACCCATTATTCACTAGTGAGTTTTGGAGGAGCTTAAAGTCAGCATTAGAAATGAAGTTGAATCTTAGCACCGCTTATCATCCACAGACCAACGGATGGACAGAAAGGGTGAATAGGATCTTGGAAGATTTATTGGGAGCTTGCATCATGAAGTTGGAGCACAATGGGAGCAGCATTACCCTTGGTAGAGTTCACATACAATAATAGTTACCAGGCGACGATTGGTATGACACCCTTTGAAGCCTTCTACAGAAGATCGTTCAAGTCACCTAATTGTTGGTGTATCGACAAAATTCTACTTGGACCGAATTTGATTCATGAGACCAAGGAAAAGGTTGAGATGATTAGGCGACGAATGAAAGCCGTCCAGGACCGACATAAGTCCTATGCTGACATGTGAAGGAAAGAGTTGGAATTTTCAGTTGGAGACATGATATTTGTTAAGGTTTCCCCTCTTAGGAAGGTTATGAGGTCCGGAATATCAAAAAAGTTGGCATCGAGATTTGTTGAGACTTTTCCAATTTTGGAAAGGGTGGGAAAACATACATATCGAGTAGAGCTTCCGGCTAACTTAGTAGGAGTCCATGAAGTTTTCTATGTATTACCTTTGAGGAAATGTCTGCAAAACACTACCACTATAGTAGAGCCCTGTGCAGTTAAAGCGCTCGACAGATTCAATGCGGCAGAGGTGCAAAAAGTCATAGCGGGGATACGGCAATGATATAACGGGATATAGCGGATGACTCTAAAATAGTATATAAAATACATACTTAATGTCTATACAAGTATATAAATGGTAACTAAATGAAAAATTAACATTGAGTTAAATTACAATTAATACATAAATAATTTTAAATAAAAACATGTGCGAATATACTGTAAATAAACGTAAAACTGTTACATAACATAATTGAATTTAGTAGAATATTAGAGTATTTTCATTTCTGAAAATATATTAAAAATTAAATTAATTAATTTTATAATTTTTATAATGTATAAACGTCATTTTTCAATTCATTTATTTTAAAGAAGATATAGCGGAAATAGCGAAATATAGCGGGAACAAAGGGATATAGCGGAAATAGCGGGGCTTAAAGCGGAAAAGCTATATTTGGGGCTATATGGAAATATCATAGCGGTAGAAATCCGCTATGAGATATAGCAGGGTTATAGCGGGGTAATAGCGGAGCATTAACTACACAGGGAGCCTAATCAGTTAACAGATATAGAAACAAAGCTGATGGCACCCCGTGCAACCGCACTTATAGTGGAGCACAGAGTTAGAAACCTTTGTAACAAAGAAATTAGGTTGATCTGAGTGCAATGGGGAGATAATCCAACGAAAAGTACATGGGAAATAGAAGAGAAGATGAAGGCTTATCATCCAAAGCTTTTCTCTAGTAAATGATATATCCATGGTTCCTTTTTATGTTTTCTAGTTTGAAAAAAGGAAAGAAAAGAAAATCACTTCTTTCTACTAAAAAATTCTACAAGCTCTATAACCATCCTCTTCCAAAATACAATCACCCACTCTCCAAATATAGACATGGCCGAGCCCAAACTTCCCTATGGCAGAGCCTAGACTAGGTGTTTTTGGCCTTGAAGTCTCCATTTTGCAAAATTCTAGCTTATATCCAAGTTCAGCAAAAGTTTGGTTTGAATTAGTAAGCTTCGGTGAGTAAAACTCTCATTTTTGGAAAAGATATTAACTTGATTATATTGAACTATTGGTTGTAAAAATGTAGTGCTTGTTATGTTAAAATATCATGTTGTTATGATGGTATAGATTACAAGTTTGTGGTTGAGCTTAGATTTGTGATTTGGATGTTTAAATGACATGTTTGGGATGGATATGTGAATGTTTGGCTCATGTTAATATGGTAATATGGTTGTGTGCATAACCAAGTTTTATGGAATGTAATGGTTATAAAGTAGTCCCTTAAAAGGTCACAAAGGACTTGAGATCCGATTTGAAAAGCAAAATCTTGTTTTGGTTCTTTAGAAAATGTTTCCAAGCTTATAGCCTTTTGTTTAAGTTTTCAAAATCTTTCATTTAGGTTTTCAAATATGTCATAGTAAGAATTAAAGTGAGATTTTCACCTAGAAACCAATTCTAGCAAACTACGTTCATAGCGATAGTCGCTATGGATGCAGTTCGCAAAAATTTCACGATTTCAACTTTTAAAGTGTTTTCCTTTGAATTGGTTTTAAAAACTTTTTTCAAAACTCATTAAGTAAAAGGTTAAATTTATTGTTTAATAGTTTATTTATTTAATTTATTAATTATGGACAATTATTAATTTATTAAGTAATTATGTTAAGTAATTAGAGTTTAAGAATTTATTGACGAAGTTAATTATTTTTAATTAAGGAAGTTTTTAAGTAAGGATTAATTAAGATAAAATCTAATTAATTTTTTACTTAATCGAGTTTAATTATTTTAATTAATTACTAAATTAGAGTTAATTATTTAATTAATTATTATTAAATTAAAGGTTAATTATGCACTAATTATTACTTAATTATGATTTAATTATAAATGAATGTTCATTTAACTAAAGTTTAATTAATGTGTAATTATTAATTAATTTTTAATTTATTAAGGTTTAATTATTGATTAATTAAGACTTAATCAAGCTTAATTGGAATTTAATTTTTAGTTATATAAATTAAGAGTTAAATAATCTAAATTAAGGTTCAATTATGATTTAATTTTTGATTTAATTAAGATTTATTAAGGTTTAATTAAGTTTTAACTTATGATTTAATTGATGGTTATTCATTTTTAAAAGTCCTTTAAAACTCTATCGGTTATTTATTTTAAACCAGTTTTCTTATCTAAGTGAATTGTTTTTAAACCGAAGCATGTCTTGTCTAAGCCTTAAGTAACCCGTTATGACTAGGAAAACTAAATGACATCTACTGGTAGAACAAAACACCATTATGCTATTATAAATACTGGGACATTTACCTGTATAATAGATTGATTGATTGTGATTGAATGATCTCCTTTACTTACTGCTTACTCGTGCAAATATCCATGTTAAATGGTTAAGTAGACCCAAATTAGAAGATCCCTTGCGGTCTTTGAGCCTCCGTTAGATTTTGTGAAGTTAAATGTTTTAATTTTCCTTTTTGGTAATGATTTCAAGATTATTCCATTTTAGATAAGACATTTCAAGATGATTTGGCAACGATTTTAAATTAAGATATTTAAATAATGGATGGGTTTATCAAATGGAACTTTTTGATAAGGTTTTATTAAGGAAGTTGTTTAAATATGAAAGTTTATAAAGGAATATTATGAATGATTTTGGGTTTTGTAAGGAAGTTTTAGAAATGTTTTGAATATTCATAAAAGAAGTTTTTGGAAAGGGTTTGAATGTTTATAAAAGAAATTATAAAAGGTTTAGTTATTTATAAAGGAGTTATAAATGGTTTTGAATATTTATAAAAGAGCTTTATAAATGAATTTGGAGGTTCTATAAAGTGTTTCTGTTAAAGGGATTTGGGCCAATAAGAAAAGGAGATTTCATGAATAAAATGATTTTTAAAAGGTTTGGGAAAGTAAATTTCAAAAAGAATTTGAGATTTGGGTTTCTCGAGACAGGCCTTAAAAAATGGTGGTATGGAACTTCCGTTCCACACTTAACACTGAAGTAATAGTGTTTAGAGTTATCCTTACCTCCAATTTGAAGAACGATGTTAGAATCCTTTTAACATGATTTGGAAGTAAAAAGTTATTCGCAAACTTTTTGTGAACATACTTCTATCAGAGAGATAAGTATATGAATGTTTAGACAAATGTTTTTGAAAGAGATTTATTAAATAAATATATTTTTTTAGGCTTAGTGGTTGCTATGGGTAAATAAGTCTCAAATAGAATTGGTTGTCGTTTGTTTATTTGATAGTTAAATAACCGACTATCAAATCTGGACTTGTTTTGACTCAAGAGGTATGTCTGGTATATTCGAGTTCCCCGATGAGGACTTGTTTACTAAGTGCATACTTCCAAAAGAACTGGAATTGAGTTAGCCAGAAATTATCGCTTAGTTTTGGAGACACCGGTCCTCGAATTTATCTGAACCACTCTAAACTGATAACAAATGATGTTAAATCATATTGAAGTATGCTGTGGAGATATACTATTCTTCTTGAGGATGATTCCAAAATGAAAGATAGTAATTTGGAGTGTTTGTTCAATCTCGGAACAACTTGCATGGATGAATGCTGGCATTGTATCTCTGCCAGGAGGGCAGTGTTAGCATTCCAAGATGTCTGCTAAGTGGAAGAAGGTAAAGACGTGACCTCACGAGCCTCACACACCGAGAAATGGAAAAAACAGGGTATGCGGTAGAGCTATGTGGTCAGCTACCATTAGGAGCCCACATCCCATTCTAGATTGTCCATATTCAAGTTGTTTTGCGTGCAAACACCATGGTAGTATAAGACCTCGATGTTAAAAAAGGATGAGGTAATCCGGTTCATGTTAAAGGGGTAGTCGGCTCTGTATAGCAGGGGTACAAGAAGTTCTTGTCAGACTTTGGTGCATTTTCTAGGGGTGTACCATCAGAAGGTAGTCCCTTGCCTTGCTATAGTATGTAATCCATCTCCAATACGTGCCTTTACGGTTTTGATTTTAGAGCCTAGTATGCTAGAATTTATTATTGTAACAATTTCAGCTATTTTGAATATGTATTTGTACTTATAATATCACTGAATTTTATATACAAATGTTTTGGTTACCGTAAGGTAAAATCCCGTCCGTGTTTATGTGCGGCATGGTCTTACGATATACCTTTGATTTCAAAAGAGTTTTAAAGTAATAATTAAATTGTTTGAGTTTACTCAAACCAGACCCATGTTTGACCCAGAGTTTATTTTCTTTTCCTAAACTCTTGGGTGCTCAAATTTGAATGAGCAGCCAGTAGTTCAGTTTTTTCCACAGATTCACTAGGAGGAGCTTAGAGCAGGTGGCTTCATCGATAGCTAGTTATTTTTCTTATTTTCACTGTATTATATGTATATTGTATCCATTTAGGTAGGGACAGACTGTTATAACTGTCATAGGGTAGAATTTGTATTAGTATGACTTTGATATAACATTTTTGAAACGACTTTGTAATATATTATGTAGAGTAATATATATATTGTTCCATTGCGTTGTGAGATTCTATGTTCTTTAGTTTCTTCTCTTCTATCTTTTCTTTCATTCAACCCAATGATCGGTTTCCCGGCAGTTGAATGCTTGACATGCAATACAATGGATATATTAGTGTTGATTTTTAAAGGTCAAAAAGCCGGTTGTTACACAGATGCACCAAATGGGATAAAGATGAGGAAATCAACTGCCTCTTATGTAAAAATAAACCAGAAAGTACAGAGCATATGTTTTTTGACTATACATACTCAAGGCATATATGGGTTATTGCCAAAACCAAATTAAAACTCAATCAACTACAAGCTCTACATAACATCAAATAAAGTATTCAACACGTACATCAAAAGTTTAGAAAAAAGAAAATAGAATTTAACAAAGGTTGCATAATTCTAACAACAATAATATACTTCACTAGAAGGAAAGAAACAACAAACTACACAAGAGAAACAAAAAGTCTGCAACTATGGAAAATAATAGAAGCTGAATATCAAATTCTGTGTTTAGAAGCTTACAAGGAATTAAAAAGTACAGACAAACCAAATCAGAATATATGCTAATACGACAACTATGAGAAGAGAGTTGAAGCATACTTACAAAATAGGAAATACATTTCAGACAATTTCCCATGGTAGATACTCTCAAATTGGAGTTGATTGCTCTGGAAGGAATCATGGAGGTGGTCGTTCGTTAATCCAAACTAGAAGTTTCTCCTGCAAATCGGATAAACATATTAGTTTTATGAGTACAGAGACAAAATTGGGTATGAAAGATAAAGGAAAATTACCTGATTTGAATAAGAGATACCGCACAACTCAAACCCTAACAGAGAATAATCAACTCCTACAATCAATTAGAAGTTCACAACTTGAAGTTAATATTTTTATGCATTGGCGGTTGGATCAAGCTCCCCATCTCCGCTGGTGGCGTATGCCTATGAGTTTGGCACACACTTTGTTGTTACAAAATAAATCCCCAATGTTACGTGTCTACCAACCCATATGTATATACCACTTTCCCAAGTTATTTAGCGATGCATGGCTATTCCAATTCCAAACCGTCGTTCCTCCTTGCAACATGTGAGACAACACTAACAGTCTCCCTCTTGACTCGCATCCCATTGGAGTAACTTTTGAGAGCACTATTTTGTCTACATGGCCCAGTTCGTAATCTTCGGTTTTGATACCACTTGTTGTGTAATGATGGTCGGATCAAGCTCTCCATTTCTAATATGTGGCATACGCCTATGAGTTGACACACACTTTGTTGTAATAAAAGAATTCCCCAATGTTACGTATCTACTAACTTATATTTATACACCACTTCTTCAAGTTATTTAGCGGTGCATAACTATTCCAATTCCAAACCGTCATTCCTCCTTGCAACATGCAAGACAACCCTAACAGATATTCAGAGAATAAGTGAAAATCATTACAGAAGTAGTCTTAATAACCAAATATATCACTTATATGTTTGGAATAAAGAAGAAAGCAGCAACATACATGACTTAAAGCATCGAGGCTCAACTAAGCAAGGGCAACTAGCTAAAAGAAGGAAGATCTACTTAGATCTGAAGTATATAGAGGAATTAGAGGAAGAATGAAGATAGAGGAAGCCTCAATGAAAGAAGATAGCAGCACCGAGAAAGCATAATTTAGAGATCGCCCCGAATCGAAATGACTAGGGTTCTCTAATTAGGGACGAGAGATACGAAGAGTTGTGGCTAGGGTTAAAATGTTTAATGTTTTAGCCATGGGCATATACCCATTTATGTATATTGCATTTATTTAAAAAAAAGATATGTGCGTGCGCGCATGCGCACACACACATAAATACATGCATGCATGCATGCATATATTTATCACGTAACTGTAAACAAAACATATCCTTTTAGATATGTGCACTATTTTTGCATAGAAAATGTTTTTTAGGAATATCACTTATCACTTATACTATAAAAATAATATTTATGCAAATATACAACGATGAAGCCTACAAAGATGTGACATCACAGAAGAGCGAATATAAATTTTTACAAGATTGAAAAATGTAAAATTTTACAAGATTAGAAAAGGTTTTATATTTGAAATTCAGTGTATAGTTTAATGCATTTAAGAGTAAAGTATTCAAGGATGTTTGAAATTTACACAATTATTGTATTTAGTTTTTAAATGTTAATGACATTATTAATTATTCTTATATTTCACCAGTGCAAAGAAAATCATTTTTGTATGTTTTAAATTGCAAGCTTATATGCATGTTTGGAATCACATATTAACTTACAATTATTCATTATTGAGTTTCCATGTGAGTTAAATCTAATCCTGGTAAATCTGCTTCTGCAGAAACAAAATTAAACCTTTTGTTTTTTCTTTATATAATCTAGAAATTCTTAATGTAAAAATTAAATATAAATTGATGCTTATATTGAAACTTTTTGGGTTTGAGGACTGCTAAATCCACTCGCCCTTTATGAATAGCCGCTCACGATCACTAATAAGTCAAATCTTTTACTTTAGAAAAGATGAAAAGAGGATCCCACATTTTGATTGTAGCCAACGTAATAGCGAGTAGAAGCACAGTTTCCATGTACACGACAGGCGCTAGTAATGCACTTTGGGTTTTACCCCAAAAGCAGTTATGGGTGGCTTGAAGTCAACTACCTAATAGCAATGATTTTCGTGAATTTTAGAAATATGGGTGAGTAAGGTTTTAATGTATTATTTGCGAATGCATAGTATTCTTAGCTATATATGCATGTTTTGGCAATCATAATCTTCATGAATTTATTTCAAAAAATTTCATCCGTGTAAAATATTTTTCAAAATGGAAATCATTTTAATTGCAAAGATATACATACACACATACATACATACACACATACATATACATGTATATATAGAAAGCCTATTTAGACACAAATTGGTGGCAGGAGAAACCTTAACCATTATATCTTCCCTTAAATTCCACCTTCCGTGTAAAGACAAAGAAATACAATGTTCAAGAATTATTGTCAAATTTTATGTTTTGTTTTTTTGTCTCAATAATCGCTCTATATATATTTAATATGTGGAATTTACATATTTTAAAATTTCATGCCAATGCATAATTTTATAGGTAAATACTATAATATTTTTATCTGCGCAAAAAAATGTACGATCTATTATAATATATGGTTATATGAGAAATAATATATTATAATATAATATAATTTTTGTAGGTTTTAATTTATAAATATTATATGTAATTATAATAATCTATAAATATTGTATGTAATTATAATATATTTTTATATATTATGTAAATTATATAAATTAATATATATGTATATATATATAAACAAAGGCTATTGTATATTTGTACATAATTTATAGAAATTAATGCGTAATATAACATAATTTTTATATGTAGTAATACACAATATAACAACATATATGATATGATATGATATGATATGATACAGTATATCACAACAAAATACGATAAAAATACTATACAATATAGTACAATTATTTTGTGTGCATATAATTATATATATTAAAAACAATATGTTATAAAAAAGTAAGTTAAGGGTTATGGACTTATCTAACTTCCTAAAACTTGAAACCCAAGTTTCTGAAAATTAAGTAAGTCATTTTGCTTGCTACTGCTGTTAAGGTAGCAGCAAAATGAGCAAAATACGATGTTACCACTTAGCAAAGTCACAAAAGCTCGCTGCTCTATTTTTCGGATTCTCTTAGCAATATTATACAAAGACGTTGAATGTGAAAAACAATTTGTCTATTAGATCGTTATATGCGAGTGCCTATGTGTGTGTATGTATATTACTCTTTTTGGGCATTTCTTTAACAACTTTATCATACATTTGGGCCACACTATTCCATATGTTGTAAAAAACTTAGATGTTTAATCTATGCTATGAATATCATTGCTAGAAAATATTAATATTTGTTTAAACAAAACAACACATTGACCACTAATTCTTTTGTTCAAAAACTATACACTAGCAAGTAATAGATGTCGCTATCTTTCAGGTTTTCAAGCTTAAACACTTACCAAACTTTAAACCCATGCAACGTACGGGCAACCCACTTGTTCATTTACAATGTTCAATCTTGACCCAAGTTTATATATATGTAAATATTTTGTTTTCGTTGTATTATATTTAATTTAAAATTGTTTATACATTTTTATTTATAAAATAGAATTTTAAAAAATTTAAATTTTATTTTGACCGTACTTACATAAATTTATATATATAATAATTATTTTATTTAAAACAAATTTTATAATATATTAAATAATTATATATATAATTATTGTTTTTGGGAATAATTGATACATATATTTTATATATACTTTAAAGTTTTATATTTTTTATGTTATTTGCTCATGGCTATTAAAAATAATAAAAAGATTATTTATTTTAATTCGGCTAAGCATATATATATAATATTATATAATCTCTATATAAAATTATATTTAATATACACACACACCCGTAACATATATACGTACACACACACACACATATATATATATATATGTTATATTTTAGGTCGAAATAAAACAATAATATATCTAATAAATTTAATTTATTTAAAATAGTAAATTTAGACTTTTGATATTTGAATTTTACATGAATAACTTTATGTTATTTAAAATAAAAATATATTTGAATTAAATACTTTGACTAAGTCAATTCTGATTTCAAATTAAGATATTTTATTGTTCGTATTCAAATAAATATATTTGTAATTTAAATCTATTTATTAATTTCAAATTATAATATACATAAATGTGTGCATATACAAATTTAATTTTATTATTATGTGGCAATGTATATTACATACATACATATATGTCTAAACTATATATATGGTACTATTAATATATGTATATAAACCATATATATACATATGTTAGTATATTAAACATATGTATATTCTTAGATATTTATATTTCTGATAGGCATACGAATTCATAATATGTACATGTAGTTATAATATATATGTATATACAGTAGATATAAATCTCAACATCTATATGCATATATATAGTATACAGATGCTTATATCTGTTATACTATCATGTTAGTGTATGAATATATCTGATAAATTCAAATTAAACATTAAGCAATTTTTTTTAATGCATTTGAACTTTGCACATTTCACCAGCTACCAAACGGGTCAATTCCAATAATCAGAACAAGAAAAAATATATGAAAACATATCCATTTGAAATTGTTTGATATTCTTCTATTGTCCATACATTATTCGTCTACTGTCCCGCTCGTACGAACAACATCCGAACTTAAACTTTATCTGATTCATGTCCATCCGAATCTCTTTTATGGCAGGACATGAACATATCTGCATCAGGTCCTGTCCTACGCATTTACACTCCTATCCGTGCTAAAGCCTTTAAACTATGGATTATTATTCAGTAAATGGCAATGTTTTGTTCACATTAACAAAATAAGCATGCTAAAATCATGCTCCACTTGATAGTAGTGCATCTTTATTTAGCAAATTATGTTCACCATGAATTTATGAAACAACCAGTCTACCACTATAGTTTGTATTTGGATTTACAAATGGAATAAATACATCCAAAAAAATGTGTAACAATAATCAATTCTTTTGACTTACTTATTGAATATAACCCCTTCGTATTATAATGGAAATACATCTAGACTACTGAGAAAATTTGATAAAGGTATATATATGTAGGTTTATTCTCTTTGAAATAAATTTCCAACATGTATGAAATGACTTTAACTTCACTAATGGTGCTGGGTGAATGCACAACGATCATTTGACAAACTGAAGGTAGTTGAAAACGTGCACACACTTTTAAGACACATGAACAAATATTAATTTCAAATCTTATTAAAAAGAAATTACTCGAAGATTTGATGGCTCATAATACAAAAGCAGCATTGGGACTAGGTATGATTTGCTTTATATTTCCTTTATTTTGATTTTCGATGGATTATTTTAAATGTACATATGGTTAAAAAATAATTTATAGTGCATAGGTAGCTACACTGATATGGAGATGTGTCATATGGTGCTGCTAATGACAAGATGGTGTCCATTTTAGTGCTAGCTAATGGGATTGACATGCTTGTATGCCAGTTGTTCATGATTGCACAACATGTTATTTTTTTCAATTAAAATCGTTTAGTGATGCCTTCTCTAAATTCATATTTTCTATTTGTATGTAATAAACCTTGTATTTGTTTGAGAAGCAATAAATAACAAATGAGATAATAAAATTCTTTTTCTTAGTTTTCATTTTTTTCTTAGCTTGTTGACTTCTATGTAAATACCCATCGCTACATAATTGTACTGGAATGGTAGCTATCGATTTCCATGTGTATATAGTTTGTTTTGTTGTCTACATATTTTAATGTATCAAGGATAATTAATTTACTTTTTTTGAAAATTTCAAATATATAAGAATCAAATATTATCAAAAAGCTAAAAAATCATAGAAAAATTGATTTCTTTTGTAGAAAGTCTAAATATAGTAAAAAATCATTTTTCAAATGATTTTATAGTAAAAGTTTAAGAAAATATATTTTTCGCAGCACGAATGCACAGCGTTTTAATAAAAAAACTGCAATTATCAAGGTGGATTAATAAAAAAACTGCAATTATCAAGGTGGAAGCTGTCTACGTGAAGCGGGAAAAGAAAAATATGCCACCTCTCTTCAATCACTCAGCATTTTACCAAGCTGCTCTTTTTCTCTTTTAGTCACCTTTAATATTTTCACTGACTATCTCAATGAAAATCGAGCAACTAAAACAACCCCAACCCCCAAAATCCTATTTTCTTCTCGTATTCCTTCTCCATTTCTCTTGCTTTTTTTTAATAAAAAGATAAATATATAGCAAAAGGAGAAAAAAAACCTTTCTCCGGTGGCTCACAAAAGGAGGCAAGGCATACGGAGAACATATGCCTCCCAAAAACACAGACAATAGAACAAAACCGGTACGAGGAAAAATAAAAGAAAATAAAAAACCTCCACTGACTGACAGTAGCCAGGAGTAACCAACAGAAATAGAGCAAAAGAAACACTACCCGCACAACCGTCAATCCCGCCACAACCGAAAAGGTATAGGCCAGTCCACCAGAGTAGCTACCATCCCATACCGAGCCAAAGAAAACTGATAAATGAACCAATACCCAGACCGAGCAGCAAAGCGACCACGCTATAACCACCACAAGCTCCACTGACTGACAGAAGCCAGGAGTACCAATAGAAATAGAGCAAAAGAACCACCACCCGCACAACCATCAATCCCGCCACAACCGAATAGGTATAGGCCAGTCCACCAAAGGAGCTACCATTCCATACCGAGCCAAAGAAAACCGCCCAACTGACAACACCATCGAGCTCCGGCAAGGCCACCACCCAATGGTGGTGTCTGAAGATTGTCGAGAAGAGCACCAAAGAGGTAACAAGGGCCCACTAAATCAAACGGAGAAGACCACAAAGAAGGCCAATAGCAGAAAAGGGGAACCAAATCCCAAGCAACTCTAGCTCTAACCAAGCACAACAAAGGGAAAGGATCGCCGATCGGACAAGAAGCTAGTTAACCAGAACGAGCAATCCAAGCAACCAAACACTGCCAAAGCCAACCAAGCAACTCCAAAACCAAGCAACTGGAGTAGAGCATAGGAGAAGCCTACAGAACAGGATGACCACAACCCAAGCAATTCCAGAACCAACCAACCAAAGCGAACTCCGGACCAGGGAAGAATCCAAAGACACCTGGACCTGAAAAACTAGCAACCACATAAGAAGAAAAGCGGGGGGGGGGGGATCGGGAGCGATGGGTGAAGGCCAACGCCCCACCAAAAGGATTCAACCAACTCCCAGTCTAGCGGAAGTCAGAACATACGAAGTCAGAACGGGAGCTCGTGGGTCCCCTGAAAGGTCTATTACGGAAAGCCAAGAAGACGTCATTCCTAACACGCCGAATAATGGACGGAGGATCCATGGGAGAGCTCTCAAAGGTTGCCTTATTCCACGCGCACCAAAGGTGCCAGCAGATCAGACAGGGAATCAAGCGAAAAACGATCGAACGAAGTGATTTTCTAGAGATCCCAGCCCACCAGGTTCTCTGAAGATCATTAGGAGATCTGGCAATACCTCGAACATCAACAAGGTTTCCGAAGTAATTCCAATACGCTCTGGCTGAGAAACCATCAAAAAACAAATGGTTCAAGGATTCCGTTTCCCCATTGTCACAACATCTGCAATGGGAAACAGAGGGGATGCCGATCTTTTGGAGATTCTCGTCTAGTGGCAACCCATCGTGCAGGATACGCCACATCATCAAAGAGACCTTGGGGGGAATACGAGAATCCCAAATGAAGGAAAACAAAGGACGAATGGGGCTTGGAATTCTAACCGAAGTCCAAGCTTTCAAAATGGAAAACGAATCGCCATCCCAGCCTATTAAGCCGCCATGAGAGTTAGAGAACGGCGTCACCGACTGCATGTGCTTCCAGGTCTCACTATCATAGGACGGAGAACCCATGAAATTAGAGCCCGCAAGCCTGTGGTACTTAGCGTGGAGGAACAACGCCCATAAAGAGTCGTTAGCCCCAAACCTGTACCACAACTTACAGGCAAATGCCGCACAAAGATCCTTAGGATTACGCAGACCCAAGCCACCTTCGCTTTTGGGACGACAAACCGCGTCCCAAGAAACCCAGTGGTGGCGACGGGCATTGTCCTTGTTACCTCAGAAGAAGGACAAGGCCAAAAACCGATACGACCGGAAGAAGGAAGAGGTAGGGGACATAGCCGCGAATACATGAGTTCCCATCGAGTCTAAAACTGACTTAATGAGAACCAGCCTACCGGCCTGGGAAAGGAGAGACGCATTCCAGCGTAAGATCTTACCCCTCACTTTGTCAGTCAAGGGATCGAAGAAAGCGTTAAGCTTCCTACCTCGGTACAGGACAATACCCAGGTAAGGTAAAGGAAGGGAAGCTTCCTTGAACCCCGATATAGTCTCGATCCAGGAAGCTCGAGAGGGGGACAAGTCCTTCGCATGGACGAAGCAACTTTTGGAAGGGTTAACGAGTTGGCCCGAGGACCTCTCGTATTGATGAAGGAAACTAAGGAGACGCCGGACAGAGGAACGACTGCCATTAGAAAAAATGACAATGTCATCAGCAAAGGATAAGGAAGAGATTAGGGGGCAGCCCCTCGGAATCCCGAAGCGCTGGATCTGACCGTAGATCGTTAAGGTTTGAAGACCGCGAATGAAAGCCTCCGCCACGATCATGAAAAGAGATGGCGAAAGTGGGTCTCCTTGACGCAAACCCCTCCCCGCCCTGAAATACCCATTAGCCGAACCGTTAATGAGCACAGAGAACCAACAGTTCGAGATGAGCCTCCACACCAAGTCAATGAGGGGTTCCGAAAACCCGAAAGCCCTCAAGACCTTGATGACGAAAAACCAGGACATACGATCGAATGCCTTAGCCATGTCCAGTTTGAAGACAACATTAGAACCCCTAACTTTCCGATCAAGCTGGGAGATCAGTTCCTGGGCTAGAAGGACGTTATCAGTAATTAAACGCCCTTTTACAAACCCCGCTTGAGAAGGAGAGATAATACGCTCAAGGAAGGGGGCCAAGCGACTAGCCAGGATCTTAGAAATAACTTTATTCGAAAAGTTGCAAAGGCTAATGGGCCGAAAATCCGTGCAAGACCGAGGATTTTCGCACTTAGGAATGAGAATCAGGTTGGTGGAAGTCCAACCTGAGGGAAGAGACCCGCCAGAGAAGAAGAATTGAACAACAAGACAAAAATCAGCCTGAATAATAGGCCAGGCATTCCTATAAAAGACACCGTTGAAGCCATCAGGGCCACTGGCACTATCCTTGCTCAGGGCAAAGACACAAGCACGGGGATCTCCTCTAGTGATGGGGGATCCGCTAAAAGGACACTTTCCGAAGAAAGAGCCACACGGGGAATGAAGGCTAACAGGGCCGGATCGGATACCGAGACAGACGGAGAGCCCATAAAGGATTGAAAGTGGGACAGAATGGTATCTTTGACTTCCTCAGGCGAAGAAGCCACAGATAGATCAGGATGCAAAATCTCACGGATATTGAGAAAGTTATTCTTCTTATGAATAGAAGAATGGAAAAATTTGAAGTTCGTATCTCCGTCGACCACCCACTTGACCCTCGCCTTTTGACGAAGGTAGTCATTCTCGATACGAAGTTCCGAGGAGAAGTTGGATTGGGCAAAAGCCTACGCCTCCTTGTTAGCCACGGACGAGTCCTCGTCTAACAAGGCTTCGGCTACGATCAGGAACTCTTCGGCCATTCGAACGCGATCGAAGATGTTCTTGAAAACATGAACGTTCCACACCTTAAGGCAAGCCTTGAGACGCTTAAGCTTACGACCGAAAATAGCACAGGGAGAGGCAACAATAGGATCGCTCCAAGATTTAGCTACCACTTGATGAAAAGAGTGGGAAGATCTCCACATGCTCTGGAAACGAAAGGAAGAGGGCCCCGAGAGGGAGAGAGGAGAGCAGCGAACAACCAGAGGAGCATGGCCAGAGAAGGACCGATGAAGATGAGCGATCGAGAAGGAAAAGGGTAGGCGAAACCAATCCTCCGACCCGAAAACACGGTCAAGTCTAGAGAGGATACGGTTCGGTCCCTCTTGGTTGTTCGACCAGGTGAAAGCAGAGCCAACAAAGGGAAGCTCAGAGAGACCAGAGCTGACAATGAACGAGTTGAAATCCGCCATCGCAACACGGTTGATGGCGGATCCTCCCCGTTTTTCCGCTTGGCAAGCGACGATATTAAAATCGTCGCCAACCACAGAGGAAGAAAAACCCAAAGCACCGAAGGCTAAAATATCGGACCAAAGAGTTAACCTCTCCGTCCGATCGCATTTGGAGTAAACCGCCGAGAAAAGAAAGGGAGAAGCGAAAGAAGGAGACGAACATGCCACCGAGAAGAGCTGAGAGGAGTCGAAAACGGAGCGAACATTAAGGGATTTGGACCATAAAATCCAAATCTTACCAGAGACGTTGGCAGAGCCACCGCCAAAACCTAAGGATAAAATGGTTTTGGTTATACCTTCCGGTTCCAGAAAAGGTTCCAGGAGAGCGACCATGCTCATAGAGTGCTTCCTAACAATGCGTTTTAGCCTAGCCAAAGACGCATCGTTGCCAATACTACGGACATTCCAGAAGAGAAAGTTCGACATGGTGAGAAGGAAAGGAGAAAACGAAGAAAAATGGAGCGAAAACCAAACACCAACCAAAGGAAAACAGAACGAGCTCAGACAAGATACAGCGAATATCGAGTAGATCTATCGATCTGCTCGGACGCCGCTATAGAGCGTGTGCGGATGGTGCGAGGGGTAGTCGGGACTCTACGCGGTCTGCGACAAGACGAACGAGGAGGAGGAACGGAGGGCTGGGGAGGTGTCTCAAAAGACACCTCATCACCGGTCCCACGTTGTTGTGGTAACCTTACCAAAGCCCATCTAGTAAAATAACTATAAAAATCAGGTTTCAGTTGACATTCAACCTATTTAAGAAAAAAAGTTCTAAACTTTTTTGTTAATTTAATTGTTAGGATGCTATTGGAACAATTTTTTTTGTTAAACCAGTTCTGCAGAATGATAAAAATGATATTTTTGACTTTATTGATACCACGGTCTTAAATAGTAATCTAGTATGGGTTGTTGTTTATTTGTAACTTAGAGAAGTGGTATACTGGTAATTATTTATGTCATGGTATAATCATTGGTTAAGTTTTTATGTCATTATTAAGTACATAACGGTCAAAAACTCTCTAATGGTTTCCTAAATTCCGCCTTCTCCCTCCTCTCGAATTTTCTCTTTAGGTTATTCCTACTTCGCCTCTTCAGATCTGATTATTGGTGACTGTCTGTTGTGCGTTCTCTCTGGTTTTAGCTTCTCGTTGGTCGCTGTTCTCTTCAGGCTGGTTCTATGGAATTGGGGGTTTTCTCCTTTAAAGGAGAATTCGTGAGGCTCTGCCCTCCTTTCGCCGCCATCGCCGAGGCTTTGCTTTCTGTTGTGGCTCCCCCTTTGTCTGTTTGCTTCTTGAGTGACTGTTCGGTCGAGATTGAAGTTTTCTCGATTGGGGCTTTCTCTGATTTGGCTAGATTCAAGATTTTGTTGGTTGAGGGGTTTTTTATGGAACTTTCCCCGTGCTTTGTGGGATTGAATCGCTGTTTGCTTGGTCCATCGTCGAAGGCAAATCGGGATTTTACCACCCGATTCGTGCCAAGGTTGGAGTTTGGGGCTTCGGTGGGTTCGTTGCCGTTGGGTTCGGCTGAGCTTTCCTTTGGTTCGTTCAGTGATGAATCTGGCAGTGGTCTTTCGGTCGATTCTTGCGTCGTGGGTTTCAAGGAGAGGAAGAGGGGAGAGTTCACCACTCCTTTCTCGCCTCGTATTTCCGTGTTGGGTTGTTCTTCGCCTGTAGGTGCTTTTGTTGGTGATTTCTACTTTGGCTCGAATGAGGGTGGTGAGGTAGATAAAGAGTTCATCGCTTTATCTCCTTGCCCATGTTCCTTTCCTACTGCTTATTCGGATTTGCCTGGGCACTCCTCTAAGTTGGTGGGCATCGATTCTGGGTTGGCTGTGGTTGGTGGTGGGACCTCGGGTCCTACCCTGGATGTGGGTTATTCCAGGGCTGTGGTAGTGTTTGCTCCATTTCTTCAGGCTGTAGAGGCCTTGTGTTGGAAGGTTTGCTTATCTCGCTCTCTTTCGTTTTTTGTTGTTTTTGTTGATTTGCCCTGTTTGTTTAAGTTTATGGCTGTGGATGTTGGTTGTGTCGTGCTGAGCCTTGACACGCTTTGGTGTGTGCTCCCTGACTGTTCTTCTTTGTCTGTTTGTTTGTCTGGTCCCTGTTGGTCTGGTTCTTCTTTTGCGTCTGCCTGTTTGTTGGGTTGCCTGCAGAAGTGCTTTTGGCTTCTGTCGGTTTTGTTGTCCCATAGTTTCGGCTTCGGTTGTATCTTTACTTGCGTGTCAGTATGGTCAGATTCGAGTGGCTCATTGTTTCGGGTTATGGTGTTGTGTCTATTTGAGGCCAGGTCTGTGCCATCAGTGATTTGGCCTTCTCGTTGTGTTTCGTTGTCGGCAGATTTCATTCGGCGCCATAGGAAGGTACAGTGTGCCTGGAGCGACTGGTTTGGGCGGTATTCCATCTCTGTGCGTATAGTGATCACTATACGGACAGCCCGGATTGTTGCCAGCTTTTATTGCTCCGCTTTACTGTGCCTTCTGTATGGTCTGCCCAGCGAATCTTACCGACATATCGGGACTGTACTACCAGTGACAGTCTCGCTTCGGTAAGATTCCAACAGCAATTGGGGAAGCCATTGGCTTGCTTCCTTACACTTGACCGGTCCCTGTCGTGTTCGTCTAGCTTCGCCTACCCTTCCGTTTCTCATTCTTTTTCAGCTTTACAGTCGGAAGCAGCTGGGGCCTCAGGCGTTGATGGCTCTTCATTTTCCTTTCCCGACTCCATCCTCGCTATTCCCTGTACCGCCCTTGATAGGTTCAGGTGGCAGGTTGGTGTTCGCCTTCCTCGTCTACCCTCTTGTCTGCGATTTTCTTCTGTTATTGCTGATCCTTCAGTTCGCTTGAGCATGCCGTCCTTTTCCTGTTCTTCGGCGTGCTCTCTCCCCTCTTCGTCTTGTTCTCTGTCCATTACCATCCCGATGATGAGTAAGGTAGAGATTGCGCTTCTTGATGAGCGCCTTGATTGCTTGTCCAGGAACTCCGCTCCAGAGGTTGCTGTGGCGTCCCAGCCGGTTTTTCAGGGATCTGTTTGTGAGGAGTTGTCGGTGATTTCTTCTCAGTCCCATCATTCTCCTGCCCGTTCGTCTCGGCGAAGATCGCGTAGGGTCCATTCTACTCCTCGCACCATCCGTACATGCTCTATAGCGGCATCCGAGCAGATTGATAGATCTGCTCGATACTCTCTGTACCTTGCCTGAGCGTGCTAGGTCATCTTGGTTGTTGTGGTCAGACCTCCTCTTTTGTTGTTTTTCTCTCTTGTTTCTTTGGCTCCGTCTATTTTCAGTCATGTCGAACTTTCTGTTCTGGAATGTCCGCGGTATAGGTAACGATGCGTCTTTGGCTAGACTTAAACGCATTGTCCGGAAACACTCGATTGGCTTGGTTGCTCTTCTGGAACCATTCATACTCCCGGAAGGCATTACCAGCACCGTGTTGTCCTTAGGTTTTGGCGGTGGCTTTGCCAATGTCTCTGGTAAGATTTGGATCTTATGGTCCAAATCCTTCTCGGCTTGTTCTGTTTTTGACTCTGCTCAGCTTCTATCGGTAGTCTGCTCTTCTCCCACCTTTGGATCTCCTTTTCTCTTCTCGGCTGTTTATGCTATTTGTGACCGTACGGAGAGGTTATCTCTTTGGACGGACATTATCGGTCTCGGTTCTTTGGGTATTTCTAACTCTTTGGTGGGCGGCGATTTTAACATCGTCGCCTGCCAGGCAGAGAAACGGGGGGGAGCTGCCATCAACCGTCTTGCGATGGCGGACTTCAACTCCTTCATTGTCAGCTCTGGTCTCTCCGAGCTCCCTTTTGTGGGCTCTGCGTTCACCTGGTCTAACAATCAGGTTGGCCCTAGTCGCATACTCTCCAGGCTTGATCGGGTTTTCGGATCAGAGGATTGGTTCGGTTTACCTTTTTCCTTCTCCGTAGCCCATCTACATCGGTCCCTCTCAGACCATTCCCCGCTGGTTGTTCGTTGCTCTCCCTTTTCCCTGTCCGGGCCCTCTTCATTTCGCTTCCTGAGTATGTGGAGATCGCACCACACTTTTCATCAAGTAGTGGCTGACTCTTGGTCCGTTCCCATTATTGGCTCTCCGTGTTCGGTTTTCAGTCGCAAGCTGAAGCGTCTCAAATGCTGTCTTAAGGTTTGGAACGCTGAGGTTTTCAAGAACGTCTTCGATCGTGTCCGGGTGGCCGAAGAATCGCTTATCATAGCTGAATCTTTGTTTGATGAGGTTCCGTCCACGTCCAATAAGGAGGCGTGGGCATTAGCTCATTCCACCTACTCTGTGGAGCTTCGTATTGAGAATGAATTCCTTCGTCAAAAGGCTAGGGTAAAGTGGGTGGTCGACGGCGATGCGAACTCCAAATTCTTCCATTCGTAAGAAGAACAACCTTCTCACTATTCGTGAGATTTTGCGGCCTGATCATTCTTTGGCATCCTCGCCCGAGGAAGTCAAAGATACCATTTTGGCCCATTTTCAATCCTTTATGGGTTTTTCGTCAAAGGTGGTAACCGATTCTGCTTTGCTTGCCTTCATTCCCAGGTTGGTTCTCTCGCCTGAGAGAGACCTTCTAGCGGACCCCCCTTCTCCTGAGGAAATCCGTGCTTGTGTTTTCGCCCTGAGTAAGGATGGTGCGAGCGGCCCTGACGGTTTCAACGGTACCTTTTACCGTTGCTCGTGGCCTATTATTCAGGCGGATTTTTGTCTTGCTGTCCAGTCTTTTTTTCCGGAAGATGCCTCCCCTCTAGTTGGACCACCACCAACCTTTTTCTTATCCCAAAGTGCGACAACCCTCGGTCCTGTGGGGATTTTCATCCTATTAGCCTCTGCAACTTCTCGAATAAGGTTATTTCCAAGATTCTAGCTAGCCGTCTGGCCCCTTTCCTTGAGCGTATTATCTCCACGTCTCAAGCGGGGTTTGTTAAAGGGCGCTTGATTTCTGACAACGTCCTGTTGGCCGAGGAATTGATCTCCCAGCTTGACAGAAAAGTTAGGGGCTCAAATGTTGTCTTCAAATTGGATATGGCTAAGGCTTACAATCGTATGTCCTGGTTTTTCGTCATCAAAGTTTTGAGATCGTTCGGCTTTCCGGAAACCATCATCGACCTGGTTTGGAGACTTATTTCCAACTGCTGGTTCTCTGTGCTTATTAATGGTTCTACTAACGGGTTTTTCAAATCAGGGAGGGGTTTGCGCCAAGGAGACCCGCTTTCGCCCACTCTTTTTGTGATCGCGGTTGAAGTTTTCATTCGCGGTCTTCATACCCTTATGGTTTTTGGTCAGATTCAGCGTTTTGGAATCCCTAGGGGTTGTCCTCTTATTTCTTCTCTTTCCTTCGCTGACGACATTGTTATCTTCTCAAACGGGGGTCGTTCCTCCGTTCGTCGTCTTCTTTGTTTCATCCATCAATACGAGAGGTCCTCTGGTCAGCTTGTTAACCCTTCCAAAAGTTGTTTCGTTCGTGCTAAGGACTGTTCTTCGTCTCGATCCTCATGGATTGAGACCTTCTCGGGCTTCAAGGAAGCTTCTCTGCCGTTACCATACCTGGGTATTGCTCTATACCGTGGTAGGAAGCTTAACTCTTTGTTCGACTGCTTAACTGACAAGGTGAGGGGCCGGATTATTCGCTGGAATGCGGCTCTTCTTTCCCAGGCCGGCAGACTGGTTCTTATTAAGTCTGTGTTGGATTCTATGGGCACTCATGTCTATGCGGCAATGACCCCTACATCTTCTTTCTTTCGCTCGTATCGGTCTTTGGTCTCGTCCTTTTTCTGGGGCACCAAGGAGGATCGTCGTCGCCACCACTGGATTTCGTGGGACACGATTTGTCGTCCCAAGAACGAGGGCGGATTGGGGCTTAGGCATCCTAAGGATATTTGTGCTACTTTTGCTTGTAAACTGTGGTACAGATTTGGTGCTAATGACTCCTTATGGGCTAACTTCCTTCACGCTAAGTACCATAGGCTGGCTGGTTCCAACTTTTCGGGAACTCCGTCTTATGCAAGTGAGACTTGGAAGCACATGCAGTCTGTGAAGACCTTCGCTGATTCTCATGGAGGTCTAGCGGGCTGGGATGGCGCTTCGTTTTCCATCCTGAAAGCTTGGTCCTCGGTTAGAATTTCTTGTCCTATTCGTCCTTTGTTTTCCTTCATATGGGATTCTCGCTCTCCTCCAAAGGTTTCTCTTCTGATGTGGCGTATCCTTCATGATGGACTGCCATTGGATGAGAATCTCAAAAGGGTAGGCATTCCATTAGTCTCCCGTTGCAAATGCTGCGGCATCGGGGATTCTGAATCCTTGAACCATTTATTCTTCGACAGTTCTACTGCCACAGCTTGCTGGAATTTCTTTGGTAACCTTTTGAGTGTCCGTGGGGTTGCCAGATCTGCTTATGATCTTTCTGCTACCTGGTGGGCGCAGTCTTCTGGGAAATCTCTTCGTTCGATTATTCATCGTTTGGTTCCCTGTCTTATCTGCTGGCACATTTGGTGTGCACGGAATAAGGAAATCTTTGACGACTCTCCTATGGTCCCCTCCTCCATTATTCATCTAGTTAGGAATGATGTATTCCTAGCATTCCGTGGTAGACCGTTTAGGGGTAACTTGGGCTCCCATGCTCATCGTCTTGTCCGTCTTCTTTCCATTTCTTGTGTGACGAGTACCGCTAGACTAGGCGTTGGCTAGGTCCTCCTGGCGGATTGCTGGCGTTCATCCAGCAATCTGGATCCCCCATCCCCCCTTTATTTTTGGCTTTGATGTTTTTGCTAGTGTTTCAGGTTTAGGTGTCTTTGTGGTGTTCCGTCTTCCTTGTTGGGTAGGTTGTGACTTCGCATCTGTCTTTGGTTGTGGTTTCTACTCTGGTGTTCTCCTCTGGATTTCCATCCTCTGCCGGGTAGAGCTTGTCCTCGGCTGTCTGTTTGATGGTGTTTTGTCTTTGGCTGGTTTCGGTCTTTCTATTTCTGGAGGTGGTTGGTTTATATTAGGTGGTCTGGCCTACACCCTCTTGGGTGTAGCGGGATAGTTGGTTCAGTGGGATGTTGCTCCTCTTTTCTCAGGAGGGACTTTTTGTTTTCTATTGGCAGTGGATTTTGGTGCCTTCTTTTACTCTTGTTCTCTAGTTAGGCTTGTTTCTGTATTGGTATTTTCGAAGGAATATTTCCGAATGTATTTTATCTTTCTGTAAGCTCCCGGAGAAAGGCTTTTTTTCTCCATCCTGTTATATATATATTCTTTTCAAAAAAAAAAAGTTTTTATGTCATTCGTCTTTCAAGGTCCTGATAATGTTTTATTCACAAATTTCATAGATGCATGTGTATTTGTTTTTGTGCAAGATCCTATATTTTGCAAGTTAGTCATACACATGCTAAAGAGCATTTTCTTCTTCTTTGGGTTGATTGAAACTTATGAGCAGCTAATGTATATATGTTCCTTTAGGTGGAGTAAATCATGAAGCTTTTGCTGGTTGGGATCAAAATAGTCTGTTAAGTACCTTAGATTCATTTTTTGGTGGTGAATTGAGAGACTTGATATTGGTTCATTTAGAATTATGCCGTTTATTAACGCATCAATTGTTTTTCAATCACCTACTCAAATTTATCCCAAATTACAAGATCTTCAAAAGAGAGGGATAAGCGGGTTGAAAGAAGATTCTTCAATATACAAGGTATGCTTCTGTTGGATTCACGGTTGTACAGGTTAAATTCTTAAAACCTTGAATGCTAAATTATGTGTCATTGTGAACTATGTTTTACACTAACTCTAAAATTTCTGACAGTGACACTGTTCACAACTTACCTTAATTTTTAGAGTATTTAACCAGAAGTTGTTAATTTGAAGTGTTATGTCACGAAGCCGTAGATGCTTAGGTTGTATATAGAATCTGTTAGATAACATTGGTCCTTAAGATGCAAAATACAATGTTTGTTCAAGTACTCATGCACCTATGTTGTTTTGAACAAGAGACATAACTTTGAATAATTTCTCCTTTGCATGTTGTTGGTTGCTTCTTGTGTAAATTAAAAGTCTATTGGGTAAGTAGTTATCTTTGACCATATGCCATTGATTTTAATACTGAATGGGCAGTATCATCAGTAACATTATTGACACTAGGAGTAGTTTTCATTACTTATATTGGAGAGAATATCCAACCTGAAACTTGGAAATGGAATATCGCTTTTGATGTTTACAATTATCATGTCATATTTGCTTGCAGCATTTGGGGAAACAGTAGCAGATGCATTTTAAAATGGGAACTATGTTGGACTGTCATACATATGTTTATTTCAAGTATATATAGAAACATATTTGTATATATACACATGCGTAGGTATATTTCAAGTATGAATTTGTGATAATATGAATGATTACATTATTCACTGTATTTCCTTGGCATGTCTTTGATTCAAGTTTTACTTTTTATTGTAGGAGAAAGCACATCTGAACATATATCCTGATGCTTACAGGTGGCAATTTAATAATATATATATACTAGGTTGGGATCCGTGCTTTGCACACTGGTCGATACTGGAATGTAAAGTCATTAAATCATTATTGGTTTCAGGTTGTATTATTAATTCAGGTACAGATGTCTGATATATGGTACAAATGTGTAGCATATGAATATATGATGATAACATGCTATAGTGTGCATCACACAATGTATGGTAACAACATGGTATATTATTTAGTTTGTGTTACATCATGACTAAAGTTGATCACGGTACTATACAAAATATGAAGATAAAAAAGAATATTGTGAAATGGACTGAAAAAAACAAAAACCTATTAAATCATAGCTAAACATAAAATCCAAAACAAAATTTATTCCAATTCATTGACAACTACAACAACAATACATTGATCTTAACACTTCATGAAAGTCGATTAATATCAATGGAAATATAATTATTCTCCAAGCTTAATATTCCAACCCCGACTGCAACTACGAATCAAAAGTATTATCCCATATCATAGGCATTAAGTAACTCCAATTGGACTTACCATATATCAATCTTTCTCAATTTGCATGAATTTGTTTACTAACTCCATATAGCCCTTAGCGCCCCTTATCATTAGCATAATTAAATTATGCACTTGTGCACTCGTATATAATTGTGCAGCACAATCCATATTCCCAAATCATCGAGCTACCATTCTTCATCATGCAACATGCTTTCTATTTATTACCCTTCCATTTCATATTTTGTATTCACATAGAAGAACCAAATGCAAAAATCAAGAAGATATGGTAAATGAAAAGCTCCACTTGAGTTCAACTACTGCAAGCCACTTTACTTTTTATTGAGTTTGTTAGAACAAAAGCATTATTTTCGTTCAACAGCGGATGACATTAAATATTACATGATTATTTGTATAATAACCAAAATGTCATGAGAACTGGAAACGAAATCCAACTTTAAATCATCAAATATGGAGAGGAAAAAAAGTCTCCAAGAAATAAACAAAACACATGAACCAAAAACAAATACTACTCTATATGTTAAATCTATAAAACATGCATATTGTATGACCATTTGAAGTTTGAACTAAAAAATACTGATAAAAGCTCCACCTTCCACCTCCTAAATAGTTCTCATGTAGATGACCAATAGTTTGTGCATTTAATTTCCAAATACCCCGGTGCTTCAAAAATAGAACTTTAGTAACCTTCTGCACTAAGAGAAATAGTTATGTATAGACACATGCGCACATTTGCACTATTTCTCTTGGTGCAAAAGATCATATAAGATAAATTATATTTGAGGAAAAAATAGCATTTGGTCATTAATTGGTTATACCTTTCATAGGCCTGATATGAGCATTCCTTATCACAACATCATAACTATTCATTAATTCAATAAGGAAAATAATAGGTCCAAAATATAACAGTACTTTGAATACACTTCGGTCAATGAAATTTGTATTCAGACCTCATGCTCTAACCCAACCTCTAGAATGCATTAATGATGCACATAATCAGTAGTAGATAATGCACATTATATTAATGAAAAGTTTACAGAAGGTATGAAAGGCTACGTTTCCACTTTCATAGAGGTTGTTAAGTCTATAGCTCTATCTCAAACATGTTGTAAAGACGTGTAAATAAATTGGATTTTTTAAATAGTAAAAGGGAAGAAATTTAACTGCTGAATAAAGTGAACGATCATCACAGATACGTCATTACGGAGAAGAAATATTCAGTCCATGTAGATTCATTCAGTCGATCATTGAGAGCATCTTTATCTAAATGAGGCGGTAAGGAATAAGAAGCGTATTAATTTTGCAAATCTTGTTTAGCCAAACGTTTAAGTTTATGTCAATTTTGATGGCCGAAAATATTAAATCAGCTTTTCAGTTGCATATGCAAATTTAAATTGATTTTAAACATATAAACAGGAAATAGGATGATAAAATATATTCGCCGTAAACTTTATCATACATGGAAGTTTAACTCTATCATAAGGGCAACGGTTTTTTTTCAAATAAATTATGGTTATTTCCTGCATAGTTAATAGCGAGCCGATGTCCGTAGGTGTGGCGCAATGGAAAGGGTTGCCTTAAACACAATGCATATTTCGATGAATGCTAATGCGTTAAATTTGATGATTTTTTATAAAAATTTAATAAGGTCATAGAGTCCTTAAATTCACCAATTGATAGTATTGATTTTAAATATTAATTACATGATTTGGATGATTAGAGGTGCAGAATTGAAAACATACACTATGTAGAATAAATAATAAACAGTAAATAACACTCACAAAATTAGTAGCCCAAATAGAGATTAAAACTATCTTTCATGATGCATTACACGTTTGACCCATAAAATGAATATGAAAGACATAAGTACATAAATTCAATAATGAAGAATCTTTCAAAGCAGTTACAGAGATTGCTTTGTTGTAGTTTTGAGCAAGGTCCACACATAGCTAACGATGCCAGTTTAGATTTAATGTTTTGTGGTTGATACAAAGTAACGGTGCTTGTTGGTAAATTATACGTCACTATTGATATTTGTTCAAAATGCAATTTTATTAGAACTAGTTACTCAGGCACATGTGGAGTGAAGTATGTTTCTTTTATTGATCTTGCATTTTTTCTTTAAATAATATTATGACTTTACACACCAACAAAAATAAAGAAAACAAACCTTATATTGTTATATTACATACATCAGAATCCTATATCGCGTGGATTCTTGTATCTTCTGTTTACATGATTCTTAATATTGTCCGTCACATGATTCTTTCATGTTCGTAATCACTATTTTTGTACATTCAAATAGAGGGCACTTGTAAGCACAGACATAGTAAATACTAAAATATGGCTGGTTTTTTTTATTTCTACATATCAGGTTGTTTTAATTTGGTAGAGTGGATTGAGAACCGATTTGCTTTACATTTGAACAGAAGAAAAAAAAATTGCAAATTAATATGCATTCTATTTTTCCAACATGCTAGGTAGTGCTTACAAGTACTCATTAACATTCTAGCCTATGTACTAAACAAAATGCTTGATTTATTATTATATCGTGTATTCTATTTATTTGGGAACTCTATTTGCCTTACGCTACACCAGAATTAGAGGATTCCCAACGAGTATAACCGCTGCTAGTAGTATTAGCAACACTTATACGTGTTGTTATAAGGACATGAGTATTTATTTGTAACACTTATAAGCATTGAAAAATATTTATTACCAACAGTTATTAAGTGTTGGAAAATAATTTTTTTTCAACGGTTATAAGCGTTGCAGATATCTTGTTTGCAACACTATACCCGTTGTTCCAACATAAATAAGTGTTAATAATATCTATTTTCCAACGAATATAAGTGTGAGCAATAATATCTATTTCTTAATATGTCGTTGCAATAATTAATACGATATGCATGCTAATAGCATAAAATATATTTAAGATGCATTCAAATATAATATTATCTCAACTTAGGAGATTAAAACCAAATCAACATCAAGAAACAACATATATATTCATGGTAACAAAATAGCTATCAGTTGAAAAAAGTCAAGTTCAATACATATGTTACCGATTCAATACATAAGTTACCAAATTCAATACATGGTTAACAATTCCATGCAAACATCAAGTTGGAGTAACAAAAGACACAATATAGTTCATAGTTAAAGTCTACAAATACCGAATATGAAACTCCGACCATACAACGAAACTTCCATCCGTAAGTTGGATCACTATCAAGATCTACCCGTTGCCACTAGAATAGCAATCTAACTTTCTTTTTTCCTCCACTTCTTCTATTAGTATCTGTGTGCATTAAATATGACATTAAGTTGAAATTAAGCAATCTACACAATAACACATAATTTAACAATAAATATTAGATTAAAGACCAAATTTACAAAAATCTATTGTGGTGAATCTATCTAGTGTAAGCTTTTAAAACTATGTCACAAAAGTTGTGTCTGCTCATACTAAGACAGAATTAGCATATAATATATTTTTGATGATTCCAATAGCTGAAGTTTAGCCAAATTAAGTAGAAGGAATATTGACTACTCATACTACAGAATTAGCATATAAAGCAATAACTACTAAATTCACACTATATGCATAATAATAATATATGATATTGTAATAATAATATACGGTATTGGTGGGTTTATAAGGTATATTCACACCTTTAACTTAAGTCTTAAGCTTTTAGCATCATGGCCTATCATCCTTATTTTGAAGACTTAGTTTTATAATACATGTGCATTTCCAAAATGAACATGTACAAAATCACATAGAACAAACTTATTTTTATAATAGATTTCAAACAAATCCTAGTTGCGAAACAAATGATGGTCTAGAGCGACGAAATCAAATTTCATCAATGTTTTAAAAAAAGCGCGATCATCCCAAATTGCCAGCAAGCTTCATTGTAGCTTGCTGGTGCAATCTTGCTACTGCAAGCATGTGTGCTTGCAACTGCACAAGCTTCCAATAAGCTTGCAATGCTTGCTATTGCAAGCACACATTAGATAAAGCATTTTACAATTTTTTTCTTTGTTAAAATCTAAAGGGTTATTTCCATTATAGCTATTTTAGAACATCCTAACTTTACAGTAATTTATATTCATAATAAAATAATGCATGTCATCAGATATAGTTCATTTTCTTTTTATTAAAATGTATGAAGAGAGTAAATAAAAATATAAAAAACTTTAACGAATGAATAAAATAAAGGTACATCTCTCCCCTGTAATTGCATTTGACTACCCCCTTAACTATTGAAGAACATATGGCTGCTTAGTTACAAGACATATATTGTCAAACTTCCATCAAATGAACACTACAAGGATTACTGTTTATTCCAACGGAGGGGGGCAACGGCCGCCAACGGTTTCCAACGGCAAGTATTTTCCGGATTATTATCAAGAGGTAAAAAAGATAGCCGTTGGACGCCGTTGGAAATTGCCGTTTGCGGCCGTTGGTAGCCGTTGAAAACCCGAACCAAAATTCACAGCAGCAGCTTCTTCTCCCCCATTTCGATTTTTACCTAAATCTAACCCAAAACCCTCCATCCTCCTCCCCAATTCGCCACCCACTTCCATTCCAACCTCCAACGTCACTCTGCAGCATCTAGAAGCCCTCTCCAACCCCTAATCCTCTCCGATCAAGGTATAAACCATAATCCATTTTTTTATTCAATTAGGTAATTTAGTGTTAGATTTGCAATTTATATGTTTGTATTGACTATTGTATGTGTAGTTTAGTTTATTGATGCTTAATTTTTATTATTAACCTATGTATTGTAAGTTAATTGTATATTATAGTATATTGTATGTATGGTGTATAGTGTATTGTGTGTATAGCGTAGTGTAGAATGCTGCTTGTATGAAAATATAGTGCAATAAGTTGAATGATGACATTAGATTAGAAAATATCGAAAATGATATTTAATTTTATAACATACGGTTACTTTGATTTTTTTAATAAGTAATATAGTGTATTAATTTTATAATGTACGGTTAAAAAATATCGAAAATGACAGTAAGTATAGTATCGAACGTCAATTTTTTTTATAAATATAATATGTTACAGAATATGTAATATATTCGAAAACCCTTAGAATGTTTTTCAGCCCCGTCTGATAAGTATTGTATATGATCGTTATGTGGATATTCGTTTTTTTAACAGAACGGACATCTGTATTCATCTTATACAGTATTTGTTGGATTTTTCCCTGTATTGGACAAGTTACGAATACAATAACGTAATTAAATCGCGTAAATTATTTCATTTTAAATGGTTCACAAAATTTCGACAGCGCTTCGTTTATGTTCCCTGTGTACACGCAAATGTGTACTGTTCAGGGAACTAAAGCGAAGCGCTGCCGAAATTTTGTTGAATCATTTAAATTGAAATAATTTACGCGATTTAATTACGTTATTGTATTTGTAATGGGAGGTAGGACGACCCATCACCATAGAGTCAATGATCAGTTATTATAAAATTCACCTGTAAACTGTTTTAATAATATGTCAATGCAAATTAATATCGTACTTTTTAACTATATACGTAGGTTAATGGACAATTATTTTACTGATCAGAGCTGGATGTACAAAAAACGAAGAGTTGAAAGTTAGCATCTAATGGTAAGAGTTCATTTGCGTCAGTATGGTTTCGTGTCGAACTATTTGGTTTGGGATCGTCATGGAGAACCGTTAGCATCTAATCTTATTGAAGCTGAGGAGGTATTGAGTAATGAAATTAATACGACAAATCTCGTAGAACATATGGTTGAAGATGCTGCACGTTCAATGTTCCCTGTTTCTCAATTAACCGATGACGATGGTAATACTAAAGACGAACCAAATATTGGTGCAAAAAAAATATATGATTTATTAGAAGCGGCGAAGAAACCCATTTGGGAAGGTTGCACAAGCGGAACCCAATTGTCAGCGACTGTTGAGTACATTGCGATGAAATCTAAATACAACCTCACAGAATCTGGATTTACAACTGTTGTACAAGCTGCGAAACGGCATATGCCTTCCAATAAATTAATGTGCGAAAATCATTATGAAGTAAAAAAACTAATGTCGGCTTTTGGTTTACCATATCAAAAAATAAATACATGTCTAAACGGTTGCATGCTGTTTTGGAAGGAAGATATCAATCTTAGACATTGTAAAATATGTAATCAGGAAAGGTACAAACCAAGAAAGAAAAAGGGAAAGGAAGTCCCGTATAAGCATATGCATTATTTACCAATTACTCCTAGACTTCAAAGGTTATATGCATCTTCTGTAACTGCGCAACATATGAGATGGCACAGTATGAGAATACGAGAGGAAAGTACGTTAACACACCCAGCTGATGGGGAAGCATGGAAGCATTTTGACCAGAAATATCCTGATTTTGCATCCGAGAGTCGTAATGTTAGACTTGGTTTATGTACGGATGGATTTTCACCATTTTCTCAATTTGGTTCTAAATATTCGTCCTGGCCTATAATTGTCACACCTTATAATTTACCTCCTTGGATGTGTATGAAAACTCCATACATGTTTCTTACAGTTGTTGTTCCTGGTCCTGATGATCCGACACAAGGAATCGATGTTTATTTACAACCTTTGATTGAAGAATTAAAAACATTGTGGTACGAAGGAGTAGAAACATATGATATTTCTAAAAAAAAACTTTCGCATGTATGCTTCTTTGTTATGGACAATCAGCGATTTTCCTGCATATGCAATGCTTTCAGGTTGTCATAATATTGACGTGATGCACAACGAGAAAAACGTGTTTGATAATGTGTTTAATTCAGGCTCATATTCGTACGCCTGGGAAAGTAATGACAAAGCAAGGGCCGCATATGTAAGTATAAGATAATGAACTAAAAGTTTTAAGTCTATTAAAATAGCATTATCTAAATTCAATTGTATTTTGCATACTAGGAAAAGTTTCAGGACGCACGGACATTGATGCTCCAAGACACCGGAAGAGCAGAGTTGACCATTGATGAGGAGAACGCAATATTTGAGTCAGTCATGGATCCAACGACCCACGGGAGGCGCTTTGGATTTGGAAGTCAATCGGTAATTTAATTTAAATTTTAAATAATTTTTATGAAGCATGTTCATTTCGATATCATATATATAAACACTTTAGATGTGAGCTTAGCTAGAGTAAATATTTATACATATTTACACATATATTTACACATATTTACTAATATTTACAGGTTGACGTAGTGCAGAAGAACTACCAGAGGGCTCAAGATAAGGAGGAGATCGCACAGCTACGAGCCCAGATCGCCACGCTTCAAGACCGCGATCGCCGCCGTGAAGAACAAATGGAGCAGCTAAACAATAAAGTGGCGGAGTTCATGGAGCAATACGGGCGGTTTCCTTCCTCCGGTGGTTCTGCTGGCGAGTGAGTTGAGGTATGTTTGAGATGTTTTCTTATGTGTGGAGTGGTGATGGTTTGTATATATTGTTGTATGGTGTTAGGCATTTGGTGATGTGTTTGGATGTCTTAAACATTTGGTGATGGTTTAGATGACGATTGGTGATGGCTTTTTATGTGTTTTGTTTGTATATATGATGACGGTTGGTTTGGATGATGTTTGGTTTTGATGTAGAAACTAATTTGATGGATGTAGAATTTAGTTTGTTTTGATGGTTTGGTTGTTTATGTGTATGATTTGATTATTATATTGTGTTTGGTTATATATATATGATTGTTATTGGATATATGCTCAAAATGGAGCAGTTTTGATATTTATGATATTGTGTGTGGCCGGAGGTGAGCAGGAGCTGCTGGGGAAAAAAAGTTTCAGATTTCCAACGGCTTTCAACGGATACCAACGGCCATTTGGTCATTCATAGGCAACGGCTTTCAACGGCTACCAACGACCATATCAACGTTTTCCAACGGCAAGTTGGTCAACGAAGCTTGCCACGTGGCCAGATGAGCCGTTGGTAAACGTTGGTATAACGCCGTTGGAGGCGTTGGAAGGCATTGGAAGGCGTTGAAGTGTATTCCAACGGCCTTTCCAACGGCTTCCAACGGCTTTCCAACGGCCGCCAACGGCTTGGAGCCGTTGGAAAGCGCTGCCTCCCTTGTAGTGGAACCATATGCAAATAGATCAGAACTCATGTACCTAACTTTTAAAATCGTAACTGTAACAAAATGCATTGAATAAAATATATAGACTGCAAAGAAACAAGGAAATATGAGAGTATAGCATAAAGTGTCGAAATAGAATTTAGCTGAAGTTGAGTTGTCAACCAAGTGCAACTCAGTTACAATTGCAACCGGGATGTAAACTATATAAACTGCAAAGAAATAAGGTAATATGAGAGTATATTTTAACTCTAGACGGCCAGTAAGTATAAAAAATGGCAACTGGGAATAACTTTTGATAAGAAATTTCTTCAAAGTCTAAATTTTTAGGTTAGTTTAGTGGACTTAGGGCTAGAATTATGGGACGATGAGGCCATTAGCCTTAAAGTGTAGTAAGAAAACCGATCATTAGATGAAATCACAATACAAAGTGTGCATGTCTGAACTTTGTAAGAGGACTAATTGAAATTGATATAGAAACAACTTACCTAAATCCAATACATGTATAGACAGAAGATGGTTATCAATTAAATGTCCAAATATACCACGAGTACAAGCCATATATATGTTTAAAATGTAAAGTTATTGGCCATTCGCAAAGTGCTAAATATTATTTAATTCTTCTATCATTAGTTTTCGATTGCTCACCATAGTAAGTTGAACAACTTGATTGACCTCATTTTCTTCGTTTACATTCTCAGTGCTCTACATATTAACAACAATACTGCTGACATAAAAATGGATAAATGCAATGAACCAAAATCCAGTTTATGTAGAAAAAATGAATACAATCTATGAAGCATAAAACATATTGTAACTATAAGAGTATGAGCAGAACTTTGAGCGACTTCTTAAAAGATTGTATCATTCTGCATAACGAAAGAAAATATAACTAATCATTGAAAATATAAGTTGATACCATGGTGGAATTTCTCAAATCCAAATTAAAAGGTCATAGTACTCTCATTTGTTGCTATGATTATTAATAGTTTCATTTGGCAAAATAACAGTAAGATATATTGAAACTCACATAGCCATTACAATTATACTTATTGTTGCAAGAAGGCCTTGATAGACTCTCAAGGCTTTGGCAGACTGCAAATGCTAAGGTCATTAATCCTAAACTACTACATCCTTATGACAGAACTATGGATATAAAGTTATATTCTTTAGCAAACATAAGATATTTGATTGTATTACCTTAAATCCACAACTGCTAGTGCACTAAAAAATAAGAGGAATTCTTTGAATTTCACAAGAGAAAAGGTCATGGATCCATGTACTTGTAGGAAAGGTAAGAAGGGAAAATGCCAAAAGTGGTGAAGAAAGATAAGAAGGGAAAGCTAAGAGGGAGGATCCACCAGAACATTTAGTATCATTGTTTCATCACTGCCACTATTCGGTTTGAGAAAAAAGGAAGGCCTCAATGCTTATGAGATTTCAATGTTATGAATTTATTTCCATTTATTTTATATTTTCTTTATGCATAGACTACTGCACACTCTAGCAACGATATTAGTAAAATATCTTTAGTTGGAAAAGTGAAAGTTAGTGACATTGTAAAAAATTATGGTGGTATAAGATGTCATTGAAGACAAAAACATTAATCAATTGGATAAAGTAATACATGTTAATACAAAGATTCTAGATCCAAGGATGCTCACTTATATTCTATTATAGATTGCCATAACCATTGGCATTTTTAAATATTACAAGTGAAATATTTGGATAAATATAATCAGTATATACTAGACATGCAGTAAATCCATTTACATACAACTTGCAACATGCTACATTTCAAGTTATATATCAAGTACAGTTTTTTGGCTGACATACCTAATGTTCCTTTGTGAATCCGAATAGGATCCTTTAGGTGAAATACATAATATTCATTTTGTTTGAGGCAACATTCAAATGTTGAATTTCTTACACCGATTTAGAGATGCAAGTATTATAACTTATGGATGCAAAGACTATGAGTTGACTTGATTTTCACTATATGCAAAGCTCATAGAAATATTTTGAGAATACATGTTTCATATAATAAATTTTGAATAATCAATGTGGTTAAAATATAATTTTAGACTCATGAACCTCATATATTTATATAAAATGTAAAAATTCTCATAAAAACAACATGACTATCACAAAAATATGGAGTCATAAGTTGATGTAGTTGCTGATTTGGCGACTTAATTATGCAGGTAACATAATAAACAGGATTTTGACCAATAAAGAATAGATGTAAACATTTGATAAGAAACACTTATAAGCATTGAAAAATATATATTACCAACGGTTATTAAGCGTTGGAAAATATATTTCTTCAACGGTTATAAGCGTTGGTGATATCTTGTTTTCAACACTATACCCGTTGCTAAATTTTGTCTTCCAACATAAATAAATGTTAATAATATCTATTTTCCAACGAATATAAGTGTGAGCAATAACAGAACTATAACATAAATAGAGGGTAATTTCTATTTCTTAATATGTCGTTGCAATAATTAATACGATATGCATGCTTATATCAGAAACCGTGTTTAAGATGCATTCAAATATAATATCATCTCAACTTAAGAGATTAAAAACAAATCAACATCAAGAAACAACATATATATTCATGGTAACAAAATAGCTATCAACTGAAAAAAGACAAGTTCAATACATATGTTACCGATTCTTTACATAAGTTACCAAATTCAATACATCGATTAACAATTCCATGCAAACATCAAGTTGGAATAACAAAAGGCATGATACAGTTCATAGATAAAGTCTACAAATATCGAATACGAAACTCTGACCATACAAGGAAACCTCTATCCGTAAGTTGGATCGCTATCAGGATCTACTCGTTACCACTAGAATAACAATCTAACTTTCTTTTTTCCTCCTCTTCTTCTATTAGTATCTGCGTGCATTAAATATAACATTAAGTTGAAATTAAGCAATATACGCAATAACACATATATAATTTAACAATATATATTATATTAAAGACCAAATTTACAAAAATCTATTGTGGTGAATCTATCCATTGTAAGCTTTTAAAACTATGTCGCAAAAGTTGTGTCTGCTCATACTAAGACAGAATTAGCATATAATATATTTTTGATGATTCCAATAGCTGAAGTTCAGGAAAATTAAGTAGGAATATTGACTACTCATACTACAGAATTAACACATAAAGCAATAACTACTAAATTCACATTTTATGCATAATAATAATATACGGTATTCTAATAATAATATATGATATTGGGTTTATAAGGTATATTCACACCTTCAACTTAAGTCTTAAGCTTTCGGCATCATGGCCTATCATCCTTATTTTGAAGACTTAGTTTTATAATACATGTGCATTTCCAAAATGAACCTGTACAAAATCACATAGAACAAACTTATTTTTATAATAGATTTTAAACAAATCCTAGTTGCGAAACAAATGATGGTCTAGAGCGACGAAATCAAATTTCTTCCATGTTTTAAAAAAAGCGCGATCATCCCAAATTGCCAGCAAGCTTCATTGTAGCTTGCTGGTGCAATCTTGCTCTTACAAGCTTGTGTGCTTGCAACTGCAAGTGCACAAGCTTGCAATAAGCTTGCAATGCTGGCTATTGCAGGCACACATCAGATAAAGCATTTTACTATTATTTTTCTTTGTTAAAATCTAAAGGGTTATTTCCACGCAGACTATTTCAGATTATCCTAACTTTAGAGTATTTTATATCCATAATAAAATAATGCATATCATCAGATATAGTGCATTTTCCTTTTATTAAAATGTATGAAGAGAGTAAACAAAAAATATAAAGAACTTTAACGAATGAATAAAATAAAGGTACATCTCTCCCATGTAATTGCATTTGACTACCCCCTTAACTATTGAAGAATATATGGCTGCTCAGTTACCAGACATATATTGTCAAACTTCCATCAAATGAACCATATGCAAGTAGATCAGAACTCATGTACCCAACTTTTAAAATCATAACTGCAACAAAATGCATTGTATAAAATATATAGACTACAAAGAAATAAGGAAATATGAGAGTATAACATAAAGTGTCGAAACAAAATTTTGCTGAAGCTGAGTTGTCAACCAAGTGAAACTCAATTACAATTGCAACCGGGAAGTAAAACATATAGACTATAAAGAAATAAGGTAATATGAGAGTATATTTTAACTCCAGACCAGTAGGTATAAAAAGTGGTAACTGGGAATAACTTTTGATAAGAAATTTCTTCAAACTCTACATTTTTAGGTTAGTTTAGTGGACTTAGGGCTAGAATTATGGGATGATGAGACCATTAGCAGTATATTGTAGTAGGAAAATCGATCATGAGATGAAATCACAGTACAAAGTGCGCATGTCTGAACTTTGTAAGAGCACTAATTGAAATTGATACAGAAACAACTTACCTAAATCCAATACATGTATAGACAGAAGGTGGTTATCAATTAAATGTTCAAATATACCACGAGTACAAGCCATATATATGTTTAAAATGTAAAGTTATTGGCCATTCTCAAAGTGCTAAATATTATTTAATTCTTCTATCATTAGTTTTCGATCGCTCACCATAGTAAGTTGAACAACTTGATTGACCTCATTTTCTTCGTTTACATTCTCACTGCTCTACATATTAACAACAATACTTATTGTGAATATAACTTAGGTGTGCTTCTTATCTATCCAGAACTGAAATATATCTCAATCTCAGCCATCAGATTCAACGGTCAAGATCATAACTTATTACTTGGAGAGGATTGCTGTATTGGGCCTTGGGCCAAAACTATAGTCATAAATACTTTGTAATCTCTATTGTAATGATGTACGATTTTTTTCTTTTGAAATACAATATCATTTTCTAATATGGTATCAGAGCAATCTTAAAGCCAAACGGCATAAAACTATAAGATTAGCAATTTCTCCTCAGTTAATTTTCATCATCGGAGAATTATATCTTTCCCGATTCCAACATCATCACCAACTTAACCAATTCATTGTGCCACGCCTAGCAAGAATCCGAACAACTTCAGATTCTTAACTGGCTGCAACAATTCTTGGTTATTCCTCTCAGATCTGAATCATCATCGAGTTGTTTCCTATCCCTCATTCTTGAATCTACAGTGCCTCGCCAACATCATTTGGCTGCATCACACATTCAAGAAAATCAGATTAGCTAATTGCCAAGATGTCTGATAAAGAAACAGGAGATGAAAGATCATCGACCACTTCAAGAAATGATAAAAGACAAACTGTTGCATCAGATACTGGACTGATCAAACCCAAGAGTCAGATCATCAGCATCCCACTTGATGAAGACAATTACATACTCTGGAAATACCAGATCGAAACAGCCCTGAAGGGATATGGTCTCCAAGACTATGTCAAAGGGAAGATAGCCGTACCACCTGCAGTCATAGAAGAAGATAATGGAACAACAGTTAGTAACCCAGAATACTTGAAACATTTAAAGCAAGACAACTTACTATCGTCATGGTTACTATCATCCATCAGCTCAAGTCTATTATCACAAATTGTTGGATGCAACTCCTCACATGAAATTTGGTCATCAATAGAACAGATATTCAGTTCACAGTCAGTCGCAAGAATCATGCATTTTAAAAGACAATTACAAAATTCAAGAAAAGGAGATATGCCTATGAGAGAATATCTTGCAAAGATCAAAAATTTATGTGACAGACTTAATGCAATTGGTCACAAAGTCTCTAAAAACGAGCAAGTTCTCACCATAACTAATGGACTTGATGATGAATATGAATCAGTGGTCACTTTCATAGCATCACAACAAACTCTACCAAATTTACAGTTTGTTCAATCTGCTTTGCTTGCTCATGAGGGCAGAATTGAACAAAGAAAGGCCATACAGAATGAACTCTCAATAAACTATGCCAGCAGTTCAAGAAACAAAGCACAATAGGGCAACACAGCAAATCAAGAAAACAAACAAAATGGTCAGAGAAATAATTACACACAAAGAGGAAGGGGAAGAGGAAGATGGAACAACAACAATAGAGTAAAATGCCAAATATGTGAAAGATTTGGTCATATAGCTAGCAAGTGTTACTTCAGGTTCAATAAAGACTTCACTGTTACTCAGCAAAGTCAAGGAAATCCCAACATCAATGTAACTCAACTGGAACAACAGCAGAAAAACAAGAATGAAGATTCAAGAACTCAGTCAATCAATTCAGATGAAACCAGACTAGACAACACAAACCTGGATGACTGGTACCCGGACTCAGGTGCAACTAATCATGTGACAAGTAACCTTCAAAATCTCAATTTAGGCAACAAAAGCTACACAGGTATGCAATCTATATATTTAGGTAATGGTGAAACTACAAGTATATCTCATGTTGGCACAGGAACCATTCAAGGTAAAAGAGAATTATACTTAAACAATTTACTGAGAGTTCCTGAGATTAAGAAGAATCTAATTAGTGTATCTCAATTTGCTAATGACAATAAAGTATACTTTGAGTTTCACCCAACCTTTTGTCTAGTTAGAGATTTACTAAGTAAAGATATATTGTTGCAGGGTAGTTTGAGTAAGGGGCTATACAAATTTAGTGCTGTGAAGAAATCTGAATCTTCAGTGAAGAAATATTGGTGCAACAATGTTCACACCAATATTCAAAATGACAGAAATATTTTAGATCATTGGTATTGTAAACTAGGGCATCCTAGTATGAAAATTGTAAAAAGATTTCTGATGGATAATAAAATTTCTTTTCAAAATAATAACTCTTATGATATATGCACACACTGTCAATTAGGAAAAAGCCACAAATTGCCTTTTGGCAATTCTGAAACTACATATAAAAATCCTCTTGAGTTAATAGCTGCAGATCTATGGGGACCAGCCCCATTGAATTCCACACAAGGATACATGTACTACTTATCTTTTGTTGATGCATATAGTAGATACACATGGATATTCTTTCTAAAATCAAAATCTGAAACTCATGATATTCTAATCCAATTCATTTCATTAGCTGAGAAACAGTTTAACTATAAGGTGAAGATTATACAAACTGATGGAGGGGCTGAATTTTATCCACTTAAAAAATATTTTCAAAACAGGGGTATATTACATAGGATCACTTGTCCTTACACATCTGAGCAAAATGGACTTGTTGAAAGGAAACATAGGCACATAGTCGACACAGGCCTAACACTATTATCTCAAGGGTCTTTACCACTAAAATATTGGCAAGATGCATTCACCACAGCTGTTTATCTTATAAACAGGATGCCAAGTAAAGTGATTAACTATAAATGTCCATATGAAAAATTATTTGGTGTTAAACCTGACTATGATACATTAAAAACATTTGGATGCTTATGCTTCCCCTGTCTTAGGCCCTACAACAAAAACAAATTGAGTCTAAGATCAAGTCCTTGTACATTCTTAGGGTATGCTACAAATCAAAAAGGATATAGATGTCTTGACAAAAGTGGTAGGATTTACACATCAAGACATGTTATGTTTAATGAAAATAATTTTTCTTTTGCAGGCAAAAGACTGACAAATGGCAATGATACAACAAGTCAATGCACTGGTCATACCAGAATCTACTTGCCCACTATACCAGAATTGACCATTCACAAAGAACAGAAAAGCAATGGAAAACTTGAAAGTTCACAATCTATTGCAGAAACAGAACCTGATTGCAGTACAAATAATACACATGAATGGCCAACACAACAGCTTGAAGAAAACAATGAAGCACAAACATCTGATATATCAACATCCAGTAATAATACACCAATGGGTACAGAAAATATGGAAGAGACTGGGCATCATATGGTGATAAGGTCGAAAAGTGGAATATTTAAGCCTAAAATATACAATGCAAGTGCTGAAATCATGGAACCAGTCACATATGAGCAAGCAGTTAAAAACAAAGGTTGGAGAAATGCCATGAAAGATGAATATGAAGCATTAATTAAAAATCAAACATGGGATCTTGTGTCAACTCCAAAGGACAAAAACATAGTTGGATGTAAATGGACCTATAGGATCAAAAAGGATGCTAGTGGAAAAATAACAAGGCTGAAGGCAAGGTTGGTCGCAAAAGGCTATTCCTAACAATTTGGTTTTGATTTTAATGAAGTGTTTTCTCCCGTTGTTAAACCTACTACCATCAGAATTATACTTACCATAGCATTAAAATATCAATGGAAAATTAGACAGCTGGATGTTCACAATGCTTTTCTTAATGTAGACTTACAAGAAGAAGTATATATGCATCAACCAAAAGGTTTTATAACAGAAGGAAATGAAGATAAAGTCTACAGATTACATAAAGCTATTTATGGCCTCAAGCAAACATCAAGAGCTTGGTACGAGAAGCTCAAAGTGACATTAAGTAAATTGGGGTTCAATCCAACCAAGGCAGACAACTCATTATACATCAAAATCATCAATCATGAAGCCATATATATACTGGTGTATGTTGATGACATTCTCATCACTAGGAGCAATGAGAATGACATCATTAAGGTCATACAGTTATTAGACCAAAATTTTGCTATCAAAGACCTGGGGGCACTTCATTATTTTCTTGGAATTAAAATTAGCAGACCATCACAAACAGAAATGTTTTTATCTCAAAGACAATACGCCTCAGAAATATTGGTTCGTGCTAACATGGATCAGGCCAAGCCTTTACCCACACCCATGGTCAGTAACTTACAACTATCCAAAGACAAAGGGGAACCCATCAACAACGCTAAACAGTATCAAAGCATAGTTGGATCTCTACAATACTTGACTATTACCAGACCAGATTTATGCTTCAGCGTAAATAAAGTTTGTCAATTTATGCAAAATCCCCTAGACAGCCACTGGAGGGCTGTTAAGCGCATCTTAAGATATGTAAAAGGGACACAAGACTATGGTGTACTATTAACTCAAAATAAAGAGGTAAATATACAAGCTTATAGCGATGTTGATTGGGCCAGTGACACCGATGACAGACGATCCACTTCAGGCTACTGTGTTTATGTAGGTGGCAACCCAGTCTCCTGGTGCACCAAAAAGCAATCAACCGTATCTCGTTCAAGCACTGAAGCCGAATACAGATCAGTGGCAAGCTCAACTGCAGAGATAACATGGCTAGAAGCCCTAATTCATGAATTAGGGCTCGAACAAAAAGGGAAACCACTGATTTGGTGCGATAATATGAGCACCATCTCCTTATCACTGAATCTGATCCAGCACTCTCGCACCAAACACATGGAAATTGACTTATTCTTTGTTCGTGAAAGAATAGCAACGGGAAAACTAGAGATTAGGCATGTTCCCTCTTTTTATCAACGTGCTGATATTCTCACAAAGCCATTATCTTTCAAGAACTTTGCGAGATTAAGAGAGGAGATGAAAATTATTGATGGAAGCAGATTCCATGGCGGCGAAAGCAAGAGAAGTGAAAACCCTAGCTCAAATTGAGACCAGGTATTGTGAATATGACTTAGGTGTGCTTCTTATCTATCCAGAACTGAAATATCTCTCAATCTCAGCCATCAGATTCAACGGTCAAAATCATAACTTATTACTTGGAGAGGATTGCTGTATTGGGCCTTGGGCCGAAACTATAGTTATAAATACTTTGTAATCTCTATTGTAATGATGTACGATTTTTTTCTTTTGCAATACAATATCATTTTCTAATAATACTGCTGACATGAAAATGGATAAATGCAACGAACCAAAATCCAGTTTATGTAGAAAAAAATGAATACAGTCTCTAAAGCATAAAACATATTGTAACTATATGAGTATGAGCAGAACTTTGAGCGACTTCTAAAAAGATTGTATCATTCTGCATAACGAAGGAAAATATAACTAATCATTGAAAATATAAGTTGATACCATGGTGGAATTTCTCAAATCCAAAAGGTCATAATACTCTCATTTGTTGCTATGATTATTAATAGTTTCATTTGGCAAAATAACGGTAAGATATATTGAAACTCACAAAGCCATTACAATTATACTTATTGTTGCAACTTGCAAGAAGGCCTTGATAGCCTCTCAAGGCTTTGGCAGACTGCAAATGCTAAGGTCATTAATCCTAAACTGCTACATCCTAATGACAGAACTATGGATATACAGTTATATTCTTTAGCAAACATAAGTTATTAGACTATATTACCTTAAATCCACAACCACCAGTGCGCTAAAAAGAAAGGGGAAATCTTTAAATTTCACAAGAGAAAAGGTCATTGATCCATGCACTTGTAGGAAAGGTAAGAGGGAAAATGCCAAAAGTGGTAAAGAAAGATAAGAAGGGAAAGCTGAGAAGGAGGATCCACAAGAACATTTAGTATCATTGTTTCATCACTGCCGCTGTTTGGTATGAGAAAAAAGGGAGGCCCCAATGCTTATGAGATTTCAGTTTTATGAATTTATTTCTATTTAATTTATATTTTATATTTTCTTTATGCATAGACTACTGCACACTCTAGCAATGATATTAGTAAAATATCTTTAGTTGGAAAAGTGAAAGTTAGTGGCATTGTAAAAAGTTATGGTGGTATAAGATGTCATTGAAGACAATAACATTAATCAATTGGATATAGTAATGGGGCTTTGCACATAAGCTCCCTATTTCTAGTGTTATAAGAAAAGTCCTTATAGCAATAAGTATGTAAATTTGGTCCCTGTTTTTTTCTAAATCAGAAAGCGCAATATAGCTTGCGTTTTTCTGATAGAAAGCGCAAATTAACTTGCGCATTTCCAAATTTTCAAAAATTTTAAAATTTTAAAAAATATTTCAAAATCAGAAAGCGCAAACTAACTTGCGCTTTTCATAAATTTCGTAAATTTCAAAATCTCAAAAAATATTTCAAAATTAGAAAGCGCAAACTAGCTTGCGCTTTCCTGATAGAAAACACTAGTTAACTTGCGCTTTTCAAAAATTCAAAAAAATTCAAAAAATTTAAAATTGTCAAAAAAATTTCAAAATCAGAAAAGTGCAAGTTACCTTGCATTTTCTGTCAGAAAAGTGCAAGGCATCTTGCGTTTTCTATTTTTTAAAAATAAGGACCAAATTTATATATTAATTTCTGCAGGGACTTTTGTTATAACAACAACAAAAAACAGGGACCTGTGGCTCTTTTCTTGTATAGTAATACATGTTACTACAAAGATTCTAGATCCAAGGATGTTCACTTATTCTCTATTATAGATTGTCATAACTAATGGCATTTTCAAATATTACAAGCGAAATATTTGGATAAATATAATCTGTATATATTAGACATGTAGTAAATCCATTTACATACATTGTGACGCCCCACCTCAATACCCACGCTAGCCAAGGACACTACGATGTAGTGCTGTCAACTAGCGCGGAGAATAAGGCTGTTGAGGAGCGACCATCCATGTAATTGATTATCACATGGTGGCTATAAAATAATCTTCGGAAACAAAAATAGAAATAAACATAACACATGGCAGTCACAGACATCCATATCACAAAGGCGGAAGAAGATATGAATATATAACTAACACATGAAAGTGTACATCAGTTTAGTGGTCAAAAAGTTCCACAATAATACAAAAGAATAGCAACACGTGCTATACCAAAAGAATACAACTATGAGTCCATATCTCAAGTGTATACAACAAAAACTGCTAAACTAAATAGTCAGCCAAAAGTCAGAGTAGCAAATCCCGGAAGGAAGTCAAGCAGAAGCACCTGTAACATCTCGGTCTGACCCGAGTATTATTTAAGAAAATAATAAACGGATCAGTCTAACTATAAATATCAGATGACATGATATATAATAAAAGACATGGCATAAACATAGAATATCCATACTGACATACTACTATAAGTATGAAAATGATGATCAACAGGAGATCAACCGATGAGAAATGATCAATGTCACGAGAATCTTCTCAAAGATCCAAAGAGGGCATCATACCCTAAACTTGTACTCATAACAAGTCAATGACATAAAAATCCAGAAATCAAACAGGAAATCCAGAAATCATAAAAAAGAGAAAGAGGCCTATCACATGATGGTCCGAAGACCATGGGGAGCTACCCCATATGTGTGAGTCGGAATCACACTGATTGAGGCCTAGGCTAACCAAAAAGCAAAAAGGTATGTGTGAATGGAATCACACAAGTGGTGTCTAGCCTAACCTCGCAAACAAAAAGATATGTGTGAGTCGGAATCACACTACTGCGGCCTAGACTAACCTTGCGGACAAAGAGATGTGTGTGAGTCGGAATCACACTACTGCGGTCTAGTCTTACCTTGCAAACAAAGAGACATCGCACAATTGCTAGTCTAAATCATAAAATGATCATCATGATCAGCGAGAAGTGTCAATCACACCAAGCTAGTAAATATATGAGTTTAGCTTCATGTCCCATAACCACTTGCTTAACTTAAATATTTACGAACAAGTTGTAAATCTTCACTAGGAAATTGTCACGAAAAGGGATCAATCGAACAAGTCCAAGAGCTAACCGACGAAGTGAACGCAAGCGTTTCATACCACCCGTTTTACTAAGTCGTTTAAGTCGATTTCTCGTTCGAGTGAAGTAAAGGCTTGTATATACTAGTAGATTGAAAATCGGTTTGAGAAAACGAACTTTTGATATTTAAAATAGTGTTGAAATCGCTTTGATGAAAGAGTTTTGATATTTACTATTAGTATTGAAACCTTCATATATCTTTAAAGTGACAAGTCATAAAACGATTGTAGAACAAATCAATTCACGTTCGAAGACGTGAGTAAAGTCCAAAGAAGTCAATCCCAAAACCATCAAAGTAGAAATTCTGATAAATGTTTTTCAGAAGAGATTGCCTACGCAGAGTAATACGGGGTTCGACCTGCCCGGCCAGGTCGCGGGGGTCCAGGGGGCAGCGCCCCGTCACGGTACGACTTAGTGAAGGCAAGCGACCAAAGGATGCAGGACGACCTAATAGCCGAACGACTCAAGGACGCCGAACGATCGAAGGAGGCTGAATGACTTAAGGAGGCCGAACGACAAAAATGCCGAACGCCCTAAGTGTGCCGATCGACTCAAAAACGCCGAACACTCAAATATGCCGAACGGCTTAAAGATGCCGAACGCTCGAAAATGCCGAACACCTTAAAGATGCCGAACGCTCGAAAATGCCGAACACCTTAAAGATGCCGAACGCTCGAAGATGCCGAACCGACCTAATATGCCGATCCGACCAGAAGATGCCGAACGTCTCAACAGCCGAACGACTCGAAAATGCCGAGCGTTCAAGAGACCGAACGACTTGAAGATGCCGAACGCTCAGGAGGCCGAACGTTCAGGAGGCCGAACACTCAGGAGGCCGAACGTTCAAAGATGCCGAACCCTTAAAGATGCCGGTCGACTAAATGATGCCGAACAGCTTAAATAGGCCGAACCGATCGACTCAACGATGCCGAACAGCTCTAGGGGGCTGGAAAATCCGTCAAAACGCTCAAAAATGGTGTTTTCCGCCAATCCAATCCAAACCAAATGCAAATATTCATACAAATGCAATAGGGGATCATTCCCAACAGCCCAATGACAATTTAAGCAAGATGTGAGACTAAAAATCTCACCTTTTCACGGAATTTGATGAAGATGGAGATTTGAGAGCAAAGCAAGAACACCAACAAGCTTGAATCAATGGTCTTCACGTGAATTTGATGTTGAATCTCGGATTTGCAATAGAATTTGTGTTTGGAGTTTTAATTTCCACTTCCCACCACCATTTTTGACAAAGCTTGAAGTGTTTTGATAGAGTGAAGAAGATGGTTGGGCTGAACTAAAGGGGTGCAGTCCAAACCAAAGTCAAAGGCGGGAAAAAGTGTTGAAAATTTCACTATCTCCAAACATATCGAAGTTTACACTCAAAAAGATCGCAAACGTCATTTTGAACTCAATGGAAGTGGTCTCGAGTCCCAATTTGACCGTATGCAAAAAGTAGCTTTTCGGACTAACATCCGACTAACGATAAAATATTTAAATAAAATATTTAAATATAAAATCGATAGATATGCGGGTTGTTACATACATCTTGCAACATGCTACATTTCAGGTTATATATCAAGTACTGTTTTCTAGCTAACAAACCTAATGTTCCTTTGTGAGTCCGAATAGGATCCTTTAGGTGAAATGCGTAATATTCATTTTGTTTGAGATAACATTCAAATGCTGAATTTCTTACACCGGTTTGGAGATGCAAGTATTATAACTTATGGATGAAAAGACCATGGGTTGACTTGATTTTCACTATATGCAAAGCTCATAGAACTGTTTTGAGAATGCATGTTTCATATAATAAATTTAAAATAATCAATGTGGTTAAAATATAATTTTAGACTCATGAACCTCGTATATTTGTATAAAATGTAAAAATTCTTATACAAACAACATGACTATTACAAATATATGAACTCATAAGTTGATGTAGTTGCTGATTTGGCGACTTAATTATGCAGATGACATAATAAACAGGATTATGACCAAATAAAGAATAGAAGTAAACATTTGATAAGAAAGATATATATACATATATATATATATATATGTATATGTATGTATGTATATGTATATATATATATTCCAAATTGGACTCTAACATAACCGTCCTAGTTAAATATGTCTAGATAAAATTCATGCTTTGTTAAAGAAACGACAAAAAACATTTTATGCCTTGCACATATGGGGAAACTGCACAGAATATTGGTTTCCTATGCCAATAGCATGGCAACATATATCTAAATGCAAGATAAAAATGGACGTAATATTATATTTAAAAAAATGAACTAACGGAATAAAAGGGTGCCTATATTCACAAATCAAAAAAATTCCATAGAAAAACTAAACATGATAAACTATAATATAATACTCATATTATTGTAAATGTATATGTATTTAAGACAAGAATCGGTTAGTCAAAGGGTCAAATGCTTGTGAAAAAGAGAATACTTTTCATCAAAGGTCAATTTTAAATTAAAGTAGAATAACCTCTATAGAAATCCTCAAGCTGGGATCACCAATAACAAATAATAATATTAAAGCATCAATAAAAGAGTAACTAAGCAATGACTAAGAATGGAAAAAGCAAATACTACGATAAAATTAATAAACTCTTGTAGATTAAAATAAAATCTTTCTTTATTAAGATATATAAATGTATGCACAAATTTGAGTAAAATAACTTGCAAACCTAGTTTAGCTATCCACGTAGACATGTATAACTAAATTTAATATCAAATTTATCTAGAAAAAGTAATGTGAAAAAATAGGAACATTATGTTAACTAAAATGTATGTCGCAAAATTCAGCAACAAAAAATATTTCAAGCAAGCAACAGACACAATCTCGCAAAATTCCTCAAAACTGTGATTCAGTTTGAATCCTTATAATATAGTTATGACTTTGATAATTTGAAATACATTTTTAAGAGGTTCAAGATATTAATCAAAGTCAATCTCCTAAGGATTTTTGACATGATTCCTCACAATAATCATGATATGACATAACCTTATATTGATGCCAACGCTATTAAAATCAAAACATGAAAATTAATGTATAAAAAGAAAAAATAATAAAGTAAATAAAAGTCTCACCTTGGGGTGAAAATTGACATGCAGACTATTTTTAGCATAGCAATATATCTTCTTTTGCTAGTTCCCTTTCTATTAGCTAATTGTACTATGAATAGTTATGTAGTATCAAAAAAAATAAAGATAATCATTGTTAAAAATTACTGGATGTTGTTGAAGACCATAAAATATTTAAAACATTCGGAAACCAAGCCACTATAAAAGTAAATATGATCATGCTTCAGTCAAAATCCTATAAGGCTATAATATAAAACTGACAAGCAAAATGAATAGAAAACACAATTTCATTTTCAATATTGAATTAACGTCACTTCTATTCGAACATTGACTCTCTCATATCTCATTTCAGTAACTTGATTATAGGAGTTTAATTCTTGTTATAATCACAATGCTGAAGTTTAAGAGAATATGGGAAATTATCTTGGGTTTATTTTGCTAGATATGAAAATATATGTAATGATAGTGTTTCATTTAGCTGAGAATATTCCTTAGTTCAATTGTAGAGCATTATGCTTCCATATCATGCCTGCTCATAAAACAAGAGTTTTCATGTTCTAAGTTCAATTTTTACTATAAAGTGGAACTTACATAAAAAGTGTATAGAATTAGTGCTATCAAAATAAACTAATTCTCATAAGCACCCTATGACGGCCTGCCCTTCTCACTTCGAAAGACGAGTCGTAATATAGAAAGAAATAGGTAGAAAAGGGAATAGATAGAAAGAAAGAACTAAACAAATCACAACATCTCACAGCGGAACGGATAATATATATTACAAAACATATATCATATAGTCACTAATACAATTCAACAGTCATAATTATACATGCATCATATTCAGACAGTCATAACGACCTGCCCATTCATTACAAGCCAAAATATAGACATAGATACAAATACAGCGGAATATAGATATAACTAGATACATTGAAGCCACCTGCTCCAACTCCTCCTCCAAAATACGTCGAGAGCAAACCTGGAATCACTTGGCTACTCATTAAAATTTAAGTACCCAAGAGTTTAGGAAAAACAGAAAAATAAATTCTGGATCGGACATGGGTCTGCTGTGAGTAAAACGGTTAAATTATTTTAGATTGAAAACCATTTGAAAACAAGGGTATCTCATAAGATCACACCGCACATAAACACGGACGAGTTTTTCCCTTACGATAACCAAAACACTTGATAGGAAAATCCAATGATATTATAATAATGTCTAGGGTTTTCCAAATAAATAGAACATAGCTTGAATGCTTGCATCTCACGTTTCAACATATTTGGGCACAATCAAAAACGTACGGCACTTATTTGAAATTGGGTTCCATACAATGACTAGGCCACTGGGGTACCGCCCATCACGGTGCATCTCTAGAAAAATAACACCGAGGACCACACCGGGATCCCCTACTGCTTAAGACTGGACTACCCCTAACTTGGATACTCCGAATAAGATTACCCCACAGTTGGGATCAACAACCGCACCAAAACATACCGAGTAAAAAGGGACTCTAGATAGGGATAACCTTACCCTACTTAGGTGCGACCCACTTAGCCTTGCTGCATCTTCCCTGTTTTAGTCATTCCCGGTTGATGAGGCTTGAGGCTATGATTACCTTTCAAGAACACATTCACTTGGAATGCTCATCCACCTCCAATAATGATGTTCTAATAGCATTTGTCCATACAAGTCCATTCGGGGTTTTAACGGAACCGAAGGCACCATTTCCACTACACCCATATTGGAATCACCCTCAGAGTTAGTGACAAATAGCCCTTGTACTCTGAAATCTTCATTCCGGATCTTTCCTTGGAATCTTCCCAACTCGGTCATTTATTTTGGATCGATGTGGTTTTTGGATAATACTGATATCCGATCCCGGTCTCATCGAATCCAAACGATAGATTTTTCAAAGGCCAAGTTGTTTTAACAAACAATTCAAATTCAGGGTGCCACAACTACAAATGGAAATTTTATTTCATATGTCTATTTCCAATAAAACGTGTCAATGTTTTATTTCAACCGTTCAATTCATTTGGCTACTTAGTGTCATAGGCAACAGAACAATTTGAAATAAAAATTCAAGAGTAATCAAGCCAGATCACATATCGTTAAACTATTATAACGATTTTATTGCAAATCTTTAAACGACTAACAAATCTGCATTTTGTTAATTTTAATTAACCGAATCTAATTATATTTCTAACCAATTTCTTATAATTTAAAACCAATTATAAAAACACGTTTATTATTAATTTTAATTAAAGTTAACAAACCATCCAATACTAACCTTATTAACTAACTTAAGATCTTATCAATTTAGGATTCAATTACTTATTAACTTTAATTATTAAATTTTATATTGTCGAAAATTTACAAGTTTATTGGCTTAGAGGACTAATGGTAGGATCAAAATGTAGAGGTTTTTCATGTCGATTGAATTTAAGTAAAAGAGGAAAAAATGTTTTAAGTTTTAAAAGATTATAAAATAAATTGTATATATATATATATATTAGAAACTAGCCCATGGCCACGTTCGGCCCATCAACACACAAAACCCAGTACCCTTCCTTCTTCCCCGTTCCTTTTCTTTTTTTCCTCCTCCACCCGTAAACTAATTTGCATGCATGAAAAAAATGAACGACGTGTGCACATGCACACGGCCTCCGGCCAACGTCGCTCGCCGCCGACCATCCCTTCAGGTCACCTCCGACCTTCGCAACCCCATGACCCATCCAAAATTCACAGCCAATCACTAGTTCAAAAATTCGAAATCAAACCCGAGGCCTGGAAAGACACTGCATCCACCACAACGCCTCGTCCCACCACCTCGTACCACCATCCACCACCAAACTACACCAACACCATCGCCTCGACCTCCTGCTTCTTTTCCCCCCAGACCGCACGTCTCCAAGTGCACCACGTCGCCACTGTTCCTCAAAGAAATGAGCAAGACCAAAACCATTACCTAACCCTACTTCGTCTCCTACCGACCACCACGCCAACCAATAAAATACAGCACCATTTTTCACGAACTCCCCAATCACTAAACCACCTCCAGGCCAGAGCTTGACCCACGACATTGGGCGGTTCACCGGAAATTAACCATTTTCCAAAATCCGTTCATCCCCCTCTTTCTCACTAAATACTTAACTAAAAATCTCCAATCAACTTCCAAAAATCATGATTTTCCATAACAATCATGTTCGTATAACCCAATGATTTAATTATGATGTTCAAAACCCTTTCATTTTTAAGTCATTTACTGTAACATGTATCTTTCCTCTTCTATACTTTGTAATATCAAAAGAAACCAATTTTTAAAAATACTACACTCGGAAACAACAAAGTTTCCTTTTGAAACCAAAGCCTAAAACCGACTAGACTGTGAGGTAAGGATTTTTAAAGTTAAGGTAATTTACAGTTTTGAAACAACAGAGCAAATAGCAAGGTGATATACAAGCTTTTAATTTTTTTTTTCTGGTTATACCACTTGATATACATTCATATATAAGCATATATACTTCTGTACATGCATACTTAACAAAACAAAACTTCCATTTCCATATCCAGGCATATATACATAGATTACAGTATAAAAGAGTTAAGTTTACCCACTGTTTTTTTTAAAAAGAGAACTGCTTTGCTTTGTTTTTGATTCTTCCTGAAGCTTGAGTGTTTAATCCTATTCCAGGTTTTTAATAGCAACTTGTTCTTCTTCTTTTTTTCTTTGCACATATGGTCATAAGTGAGTACACTGAGGTACACATAAAAAGGGAGGATAAGGCTGAAGCCTGTTCATGTACAGTAACTTTTATTTTCTTTTTCTTTTCATTTTCTATGATTTTTGAGATAATGACCTGATTTGAAAACTTTGTGATTTGATTCCCTTGTTGATTTGAATATTGAGAGGAGGATTTGATTTGTTATATGCATGAGTTGATATACATTCATCATGATGTTCCCTTATATATATTTACATATATATACATCATAAAAATATACATAGATTTTCTTATATATATAGCAAAATATAAAATAAGTTTTTGTAATTAGCACTATACATATAGATCTGCCTATTCACTAAATTAAACATGCCAAGGTTTTGTACTTAACACTATATTCAACATACCCATGGCTACTTACATTTATTTATTTATCTTGTTTCATTTCATATCATAAGTTTCTTTGTGTGTGTGTGTGTGTATATATATATATATATATTTATATTTTATCCTATATTTGGAATGTGAGACTTTTGAAAGAAAGGTATACATGCCATGGTTTTTAACTTTTAAACCAAACCTCTAGAATACATACATACATACATAGATATATATATATACACACACACATTCACATATATATACCTATATTCCATATATCAGAAATTATTATTTGACCGATAAAAATTTATATTTCAAAAATTAAATATGTTGATAATTTTAATAACGGGTGTCAAAATCCGGGTCGTTACACACCAAGTAGATGGTTCATTAACGGATATGTTCAACAGATCAAAAATAAAAATAAAAATTCAACATAGAGTAAATTCAAAAAAATATACTTGATGGCTTGTCTTAACTAATTACCTTTGTTGTTAACTAATTATGCACACATGTCCACTCGCCTGAAGTCGAAATCGCTTGAAGTAAAAATTGACTTGCTTGAAGTCGCGATCGAAACCAAATCGCCTAAAGTCATGGCTGATTCGCCTGAAGCCGAAATCGACTCGCTTGAAGTATGGAAGAAATCGAATTGCCTGAAGTCAAGGCCGACTTGCTTAAAATAGAGAGGCTGAAATCGAATCGCCAAGTCGAAAATTTCATTTTTTATGACCGTCGAATTAATAAGCATTGAGAAGTTAGGGATTTGGGCTACGGATGACAAAGGATGCTCTTTTACTTTTTTGCCCCAAAACATTTCTGTTAATTTCAAATTAGCCAGATTTTCCAACATAAGTATATGTTAGCAATAAAAAAATTGTAAACATATTTTTTTTCACACATTTTTTGCTTAGCAATGCTTATTGTTGTGATTAATCTACAACGCAAATAAGTGTTGGCAACAGAAAAAAATGAGTGCTACAAAATGGTTATTATGGTGTAGTGTTAGGGTCGATTGTAATGAATATTTTCATTATCCTAATATTTTACTGGCAGTCTGGGTTATTTTCCTACAACATTTTCTAGGTTGTAATGATTATTGCGTACATTATCGACCTCCCCAGAGCCCGCTATCATATGGGAGCCTCATGCACTGGTTCCACCTTTTTCACTCCAATGATGGTTAGTGTGGCCAAATATTTGATGCTCCTATAAAGGTTTATTCTGATTCTACACTTTTATTTGAATATTAACTCAACACAGGGTATACATGCCATGGTTTCCAATTTTATGTAAAATTACTAAAATGTCATTTCAAATACAGGAAAATAGACATAGGGAAGAAGTTGACACAAAATTTAGTCTTAGGGACAAGAAGTTTAGTTTTTAGACTGAAGGACACTTTTTAGTGTAAATCAGAGAATGATAGTTGTAACTATCATTTTCTGTTTACACTAAAAAGTGTCCTTCAGACTAAAAATCAAACTTGTTGTCCTTGAGACTAAATTTTTCTCCGACTTTTTCCCTAAGCCTAAAAACCCCTTTCAAATAATTATTTATTTTATTTGAAAATACAGGGTATTACATTCTCTCATCTTAAAAGAATTTCATTCACGAAATTTCAAGAGGCATAAAATGAAATTCGTAAACTTAACCTACAATATCAACCATGTGTATTTGCAATACATACACTCAAATTACACCATACATAAACCATTTGAACAATTCGTATTAAACATACTCGTTTCCTAACGTTTCTAGCAATATAGAATATGATATCCATACAAATACCAACTATTATTTGAATCCAGGTAACAATACATAGCAGTTGCAAAATAGGTGCAAACAAACAATACACATTATTAGCCAAATAGATGCAAATAAATAACATACATCCAAACCAACATGTATCATGAATATGGCATGTGAATAATGGATAATACTAATGCAACTCTTATATGAATGCAAGATCATGACATATAGGTATGGATGTAAAATATCCTGATATTTTCTACATGCATGTAGCATGATATATAATGAGTTAAGTCACATCTCAAATCATAGCCACACAACAAAGCATACCTCACTATCCAATTTCCTAATTTAATACTAATAATCAATAATAACAATTCATCCATACCTAAATAAACTAATCATTCCAATAAACAAGCAAATGAAAAAATCTTCAAAAAAGAGTCGACATGAAAAGTTCGAATTCTCTTCTTCGCTTTCCAAGTATTCTCAACTAGATCATTCTTCCAACCTCCACTTATCGACTTTATTATTGGTATATAAACTCAATCCAAATTAAGACAAATGTACATGCATCTATAATCAATTCTACCATCATAGATAAACTGATTTAGACAGGCATCACAACTGATAATCTGAGCACAAAAACCCTCCAACAAAAAAATGTAGTGTCATACAACCCTCAATGCACATACACAATGCCTTAAATCATCATAGTGGTATACCGATCATTTTACCTTCTAGATATCAAGGTAAGACAGCATAAAAGTGGACGGTGTCTTTCCTAGTATCTAATAACTTGAATCTCTTAATATTACTCATTTTCACCTAGAATCAAAATCCAGTGATCTCTTAAACTGGTGAAAATAACATAACTTTTATTCTAATTTCAAATTCAAATTAATCTATATCATTTCACTTATGATATCACTTCTCTCATCCTCCACCAATAATGATACCAAGGTACTACATCTCCAGTCTATAGGAATTTTATCCTAAGTTCTATAGCCTAAGCAAGTAAACATTGAAGCATTCAAGTAAGGCAATCCTACTTCATTCACCTATTCAATTATAGCAATAAAAAAATTCCTAAATCTAAGTGAAGTATTTAGTGAAATTCTAGCCTAAATTTGTTTTAGTATTATATAAGAAATCTACTAAATGATACATAGTTCACATTCAACTGTTATGCAACACAAACTATGTACTTCAAGTTAATGCTTCACAATAGCTTTCTTGAATAGAGAGCTTCTTTTCAAACTAATGAATGATTGAAAAGAATCCTACCATTATATGTTGGTAATTAATCTATATTAGATCTGAATACATATAACCCATATTGATTCAATTGGGAAACAAGTATATGAATAATAGCGGAAGGCATACCTTAATTCATCGATTCTTAATTGATGTAAAGATTAATTTGGATTAGATCTTCCAAATTGACACAAGCTTAGATCTGTAAATTCTCTTTAGAAGAGGGTAGAGAGAATATGATAAGAATTATGTAATTTGGGGACCATAACCCCATATATATAGTGTGTGACAATTTTCAGTTAGGCCCTTCAACAAACTAAAATTGTCACTCTGGTGTCCACACATTATAATTTTACATGACAAATATACCCCTTAAGTCTTAATATGTTTATTCCAAAAATAGAGCATGTAATTAGACTTAATTACAAGATAGCCCACACATTCAACCATTAAAATATGTGGCCCCATTATGTTAAATTATTCCAACAATCTCCCCCTGGGCCACATATGTAACTTTATAGAATGTATTCAACTTTACGAGCTCTTAAATAGCTATCTTGATAATATGGTATATTCAAAACGATCTCGTCCATTGATTGTGTTAACATAGAACCAAAGTGGCTTTCATTACTGTTTTTGTAACTAAACCCATCAATGGTCACAGATATCAAGACAATCAAACGACATAGATCAATCATATATGTGTAGCATGGAAATTACACGAAATATGATATTTACATGTCTATTCCCAACTGGTCCTACTTTACTTTAATGAGATCAAAATTCCAAATAATATATATAAACAATTGAAGTGCAAAAGAAAACTTTATTTCTGATCAGAAAAACCAAAGCATGTCCATAATCAAAATATAGAGCAGTGTTGTGAAATAAGTGACTAAGTACAAACTCCCCCTAAACCAAATTATCCTTATAAAAAAGATACACCCATTTTAGCAACATGGTCATGAAAGACCTTGGGTGCTCCTTTTGTAAGCAGATCCGCTAGCATGGAATTTGTCCCAATATGCTCTATGGATAATAACCTATTCTGCACTCTCTCCTTTACAACTAGAAACTTGATGTTAATGTAATTTGACTTGCTTGAGCTTCTATTGTTATTAAAATATAATACTGCAGATCTCTTATCACAATATAACTTTAATGGTCTTTCAATATTATCAATTATGCGCAGCCTAGTGACAAAATTCCGCAGTCATTTCACATGGTTAGATGCCTCATAACAAGCCACAAACTCTGCTTCCATGGTGGAAGAAGCTATGAGCGTTTGTTTAACGCTTTTCCATGATATAGCATCTCCACTTAATAGAAATATGTATCCTGAAGTGGATTTTCTACTATCCGGACATCCAGCAAAATCAGAATCAGAATACCCAATGATCTTCAACTGATCTGATCTTCTATATGTAAGCATATAGTCCTTTGTTCTCCGAAGTTACCTCATAACCCTTTTTGCTGCTTTCCAACGATCCATTCCAGGGTTACTAAAATTCCTGCCCAACTCTCCTATAATATACGCAATATCCGAATGCGTACACACTTGAGCATACATTAGACTCCCTATAGCAGATGCATAAGGGATCTTCTGCATTTCTTTAGCTTCAAGATGTTATTAGGGCATTTTTTGAGATAAAATTTATCTCCTTAGCGACATGGGAATCACCCATTTTAAAATCTAGCATGCCAAACCTTTTAAGCATTATTTCTATATAGTTCTTTTGTGACAATCCAGGAATACCCCATGAGCGATCACGATATATTTGGATTCCTAATACAAAAGAAGCATCCCCAAGATCTTTCATTTCAAAATTATTTAAAAGAAATGTAGAATACAATAGCCTATGATTTTTGTTTGATGATAATAAACATATATATATATATATATTCGTTTAAACGTATTTGTTATTGTACTATTTTATTTTTCACATAATTAAATAAATATTTGATGAATAAAATAAATAACACAGAATTCATATTCAAACAAATATTTTATTCAAACAAATATTTTATTACAAATTCAAATAGTACAAATTTGAGCTCTCACTACGTATATACATTTTTCAATTACATTACAATTTCGATTACATCACAAATTTCAATTTACAATTTTGACCTCATTGCATATATTCACTCACACTCGTATTTTACCTTTAACTTTGTTCTAGCCTGTATCCAGCATCTGAATTATCTGCAAAATAAACACCGATGCAGTAAAATTGAAAAGAAATATTTTTGCAGTGCAAAATGAAAGTGTGTTTGAACATATTGTTTGCCTCAGTTATTTGGGTTGTTCGTTGTTTATTTCTTTTGAATTCATCTACATGAACAACTTGTGACATGCACAGTGTATCACTGTACATGCCACAAGGCCGTGCACACCAATATACACTTGCGTGTTAAAACTACAGGGACAGGTGAGCACAAGGTCAAACCCGAGCCTAGGCTGGATTCAACTCAGGTGCATGCAAAACAACACTTCAAATATACACATGGTCAAATCGGATTTCAAGAGGTGACAATAGAGCATGGAAGTGAAGCCTCAGTCAAGACTTCAAATACAAAGCAAATGACCAGTCTACATCCAAACATTCAAATTTCAACATGAACATGAATACAAGGCATCTCAGGGATGACTACAAGACATGTACAAAAAGAAATACACTTGAAGAATCAAATGCAACAGTGCAGAACTATCAAGACAGCAACCCAAAGAGCAAAGTACAAAGAAGCAATAACCAATTGACATAAGTGCACAAGCATGAAAATGAAGACTCGAGAACACAACAAGGATCAACAAAATGTACAAGCCAGTGACTTCAATGCATAAGGGCTCGAAGCAATGCAAGTGTACAAACCAACATGGATAACAAGAACATAACATATAACATATAACAAGATTAGTACATTTCAGAGAACACAAATGCAGAGCACTTGATTAACAAGTGCATATACAAAAAGCTTCAGACCATACTCAAAATGCAACAAGCACCTGAAAACAAGTCGGACCGGCAAATGGAACAAGGCACCAGATCACATGACAGCAATGCAGACAAACTGAAGTAGAGCTCAAAGGAAACCATCGACCAAAATGTGAAGCAGACCACCATACATATACACACACGCACACATGTATGCACACATGTATATATAACAACCATAATTCAACTCAAAGAAAAGATACCAAAGTACACATGAGGACAACCAGACTGCAAATGCACATGTAAAAGAATAAAGCTTCATACCACATGAATCATTTTCAAGTATGACTCAAAACAATTCAACATACAAGTGTGCATAAATAGAAATGCCTCAACATACATATATACATGCATGTATACACGTATATACACAGTGACAAACTTATGCAACAGAGGAGATAGCGATGAATACAACATGAAGACCAGATCAATTCAAATAGAACCGGACTACAACACCAAAGGCAAAACGAACACAAAAATGACAATGCATATGACATAGTCACAACAACAAGTTCAACATGAACCAAGAGTGCATAGTGATATGCAATGAGCAATAATATGACAGTGAAGTAATTGCATGTATCACAATGCAACATTACTAGTACAAGGCAGTGTTCAAAGATGGTAATTAACAGTAGCAGTTCAAAAAATGTCAGAAGCAGTGAACCAAGCAACCGAGATAAAAATTCAACTAAGGTCATATGGATAAGCTACGATTTGGTCAAAGTCCATATTATTACAATTTCAAATGCCGAAGTCATAGGAACTGACCCAAAGAAATTCACGGAGCAAATGCAAATGCATCAGAGAAAATAATGGAACCGACTCAAACTATTCAAGCAACGTATGAAATGAACAAGTCAGAGTAATCACCAGCATTCAATCAAAATCAAATGGCCGAACAAAATTATCACGAAGAATTCAAACAATATATAAGAACAAAAATTTAGGGATTTTATCCCTATAAATTAAACCTGTTACATCATCGGCAAAAACATTGATTCGAGTTCAAGAAAAATACCAGAGCAATAAATATCCAAAACTTGAATCAAACAAATCGAGCAATAATTAATATTGAAAAAGGGCAAATCGCATACCAGTTTTATAACCATTTGATCTCGACACAAGTGAAGAGACCGTAATCAAATTGAAGAGCACAGAACAAGGAGCATCGAAGCTAACTGAGGGATGATAGGAAATTGTTTTGAATTTTCAATTGGCGCTTCAAATTTCAACAAACCCTAATTTCAGATCGCAAGTAACAAAAGGAACTTCATGGACTAAAAGAGATACGGGCTGAAGTAAAAGAGAATAAAGGGAGTGTCTTCATTTTAATTATCTAGTTGGGCCGTGCTTATTATAATTGTTTAGGCTTCAATTATTAAATAGGGTTTTGTTTTGTTTTGTTTATTTTATTTTGTAATTTTCTTTTAAAATTATGTAACTCTCTAGTTGTGTGACTAGGTTACGAACTACGGTGGTGTTGTTTGAGAATTCGCAACTCGGGGGCTGAGTTGTGGTAGGGTTTTGAGCATAGAGTTAGATTAGTCAAGTAGCGGGTGTCACAAGTTTACGTGTGTAAGCATCTGACTACTTAATTTCTAGTAGAAACCTTGGAGGCAGCACGTAGGCAGGTTATTGCCGAAGCTTTGTAAATCTGTGTTGTTCTATTTCTGCTTTTATTATTCTGCTATTATCTGTGTTGCAATTATTATATATATATTTCCGCATTAACTTTTATTATTATTATTATTAGCACCATATTCACCCCCATCCCCTCTCTAGGTGAAATCGATCCTGCAAGTGATATTAGAGCTAGGAACAAAAACCAATTTTTCAATTGAAAATTTGATTTTTTAAATGGCTTTCTTTTAATAATGCTTTTGCTAAGGGCCAGTCCATAGTTAGACCACCCGTGTTCAATGGTGAATATGCTTACTGGAAAAATAGAATGAATTTTTTTTTGAAAACCGTAGATGCATGGAATATTATTGAAACGGGATATAGGACACCAACAATAATTGTAGATAATCAGGAAATAGAAAAACCTATGGATCAATGGACAGATCTTGAAAATAAACTGCAAAATGCTAATGCTAAAGCCATGAATTCTATTATCTGTTTATTAGATCAAATTGAATTTAATCATGTCTCACATTGTCTAACTGCGTAGGAAATTTGACACACACTTGAAGTGACTCATGAAGGAACTTCCCAAGTCAAAGAATCTCGCCTTGCCATGGTTAGTAGCGAATACGAGAACTTCATAATAGCAAAGGATGAAAGTGTCAAAGAAATGTATGGACGGCTTTCTAATCTCGTATACAAATTAAAAGGTCTTAGAAAACCATACACAAAATTGGAAATAGTTCGAAAATCCTCAGAATTCTACCACGAAATTTTGAAGCAAAAGTCATTGCCATTCAAGAATCAAAAGTTTTGAAATGAATTAAAGTCGAAGAACTCATCGAAAATCTCACCACTTATGAGCTAGAAATCAAATTCAAGGAAGAACATGAAGGAGGTGATACATGAAAGAAATCAATAGCTCCGAAAGGAACAACGAAAAGTGATGATGACGACGACGATGATGGAGCAGCTGAATTGGCACTGATAATAAAGAGATTCAAAAGATGGAACTAATTATATAGACATCTTGCCCTAAATCAACAACTGAAGAATAGAATCGTCAAAGTTCTAGACAACTCAGACGAGCAGGAGATCATTTGTCACAACTGCAATAAACTCGGTCATGTCAAGCCAAATTGTCCTCAGAATCAGCTCAGCTAAGGAAAGAAACCTAAAAGGAGAAGTTTTGCAGCTACTTGGTATGAAACTTTTGAAGCTGATAAAAGCACTAGCAGTGGGAGTGAAAAAGGAAATTTGTGTTTTCAAGGAGAAACAACCAACAGCGATGATGACGAGCCAAGCGAGGTATTAAAACTTACTCACTCAGAATTACTTATATATTTTCACGAAGTAAATGGCTGTTTGAACGACTTAGGGAGAAGTGCGCTAAAATTGAATCACAAAGAGATAGTTTGATAGATCTAAATAAACAGCTTGATAAATTGGTTAAAAACTATCGAAATAAGAGCCCTAAGTGTGATAAGGGTCCATCATTTGAAGAAGAGATTAAAAAATCAGAAATTAAAATTAAATCACTTGAAAATGAAATTCTGATTTTGAAAGAAGGTGAAAATAGTAGGAGAGAAAATTCTATTAAGACGTGCACTCTGTTATTGAATGAAAATGAATCTCTCAAAACATAAGTCCAACAATTGTTTAAAACTTTAGGAAAATTCTCTAGAGGAGAAAAATCACTAAATATGTTGTTAGGGAAACAAACTGTTAATATTGTTAGATAAGGACTTAAGGTATATTCAATCTGAAAGAGTTAGAAGTGAAACTAATCATGTTAACTCCAAGTGCACGATTTGTAGAAAAATTGGGGACAATCAAAACAATTGTTGGTATAGATTCAAACACCTGAAAACCATATTAATTTGGGTTCCAAAAGGCACGAATGTAAAATCTCTTAAAATCAAACAAATCTGGATGCCAAAAGGAACAAATATAGTCTACTTTGGTTCTACACAAACTTGTTTTTCAAAATCTTTTGTCACTAACAATCATGGACCTATAAAAACAAATAGGTTACAAAAATATTCTCTCGTGTAGGTATGGTGGCAGGCTAAGGAACAACAAGAGTGATACCTGGATTCTGGCTATTCCAAGCACACGACAGGCGACAAATCAAAGTTCCTTAACCTGGCACAATGGTGGTAGAATCACAATGGGCAACAATGAAAAAATATCGGTAAAGGTAAAATAGGTAACGGTACATTTATCTTGAACGATATATTAAATGTTGAAAATCTGCACAATAATTTGATGTAAATCAGCCAGTTATGCAATAAAGAAATGAAGGTTGATTTTGATTCTGACTTATGCAAAAGTGTTGACCAATCATCTTTTCATCCTTGAACTAGTTCATATAGATTTGTTTGGACTAATGATATTGCAAGTTTAGGTGGTAAGAGACTTTGTTTTGTATTGGTTGATGATTACTCTAGATACACATGGATATATTTGTTTATATTACTGCTTCTAGATCCGACACTATGTTCACTAGTTGTTAATGTGCACGTTTTCAATCAAATCCTTAAGGAATCACATTTTAAAAGCTGTAAAATGATTATAAGGTTTTTGTTGCAACTTCACGGTGTGGTCTATGATATCCAATTTATGATAACTGTGATTTAAAGGGGTATTTAGATGCAGATTCTGCTGGTAGTTTAGTTAATAGAAAAATTACCGGTGGAATGTGTTTTATGTAGGGACATTTATAAGTTGCATCACATTTCCAAATAAAATATTTGCATAATTTTCATTTTAACTGATTTTCGATTAGTAGACATTTTTTCATAAAACCCCTTTTAGAAAATAGTTTTTGTTGACTTCGTTTCAGATTAGTCATTTTAGAAATTTGATTTTATATATATTTTTGGATTTGATCTTAAATGAATACATTAACTAATCTGACTCCCTACTAATTATCGAAAAGATAAATAGTGATTGAAAAAATGATGAGTGTTGATATTAATTATACATTTTGACATGAGACAGTATATGTAGTAAATTTCTTTAAAAATTTAAACAAAATTTATAATAACTTTAATTTGTAAAAATTCCATGACAATCTCTATTCCTATAATATTTCTTCGACTATCACTCATCAAAACCCAATATAGTATGTCAAAATGTGGTATTTTAAACGGGAAATTATTCATTTTTTAAATTAGCAATAAAAATATCCAAAGTATTCACTCTCATTTAAAAGTCCTCACGGTTATGCATGGGTGAATTACTTGGAATATTTGATTATGTGCTTTCATGCTCATTTAAAAGTCCCCACGGTTATGCATGTATGGAACACGTATCAAAATTGCTTATTAAATAGACGAGTTGATTCTAATCCCATTTAAAAGTCCTCACGATTATGCGTGGTTAGAAGATACTTGAAATTCATTTTTTTGGGAATACTACTAATCTCATTTAAAATTCCTAACGGGTATGCATGGTTAGCAAGTATTCAAATTCCTGTTATAAATATATCGCAAATGAACACTACTATATGGTTTTGTATACCGACATCACCCCTATCACTCTAAAGTGGAATATGCGCCTATCAGAGTATTTATGATTTTTGTTTGATTTTTTTATTAAAATTTAATATTTATACTCGATTAGGTATAAATGTTGTATTAATGTCTATCACTTTATCTCTATTTTTCTAACACTATTACTCATTTGCTGATAACAAAAGAGGGAGTGAGAAGTTAAAATTTTGGCAAATAAGTCAACTCATATTTTTTATTTGCATATTCCCATCTACATTCATTTGCATTTTTTTCATGCATATGTGAAGGAGGAGCTTTGGTGTAGGGGGAGCATTCAAATAGGGGGACCAAATGGAATTCATCAAGGTCAAATACATTTAATAGAGTCAAAATCTTAATATATGTTTGTTATCATCAAAAGGGTGAGATTGTAGAATACAATAGCCTATGATTTATGTTTGATGATAATAAACATATATATTCGTTTAAATGTATTTGTTATTGTACTATTTTATTTTTCACATAATTAAATAAATATTTGATGAATAAAATAAATAACACAGAATTCATATTCAAACAAATATTTTATTACAAATTCAGATAGTACAAATTTTAGCTCTCGCTACGTATATACATTTTTCAATTACATTAAACTTTCGATTACATCACCAATTTCAATTTACAATTTTGACCTCACTACATATATTCACTCACACTCCTATTTTATCTTCAACTTTGTTCTAGCCTGTATCCAGCATCTGAATTATCTGCAAAATAAACACCGACGCAGTAAAATTGAAAAAGAAATATTTTTGCAGTGCAAAATAAAAAGTGTGTTTGAACATATTGTTTGCCTTAGTTATTTGGGTTGTTCGTCATTTATTTCTTTTGAATTCATCTACACAAACAACTTGTGACATGCACAGTGTATCACTGTACACGCCACAAGGCCGTGCACACCAATTTACACTTGCGTGTTAAAACTACAGGGACAGGTGAGCACAAGGTCAAACCCGAGCCTAGGCTGGATTCAACTCAAGTGCATGCAAAACAACACTTCAAATATACACATGGGCAAATCGGATTTAAAGAGGTGACAACAGATCATGGAAGTGAAGCCTCAATCAAGACTTCAAGTACAAAGCAAATGACCAGTCTACATCCAGACATTCAAATTTCAACATGAACATGAATACAAGGCATCTCAGGGATGACTACAAGACATCTCCAAAAAGCAATACACTTAAAAAATCAAATGCGGCAGTGCAGAACTATCAAGACAACAACCTAGATGAGAAAAGTACAAAGAAGCAATAACCAATTGACACAAGTGCACAAGCATGACAATGAAGACTTGAGAACACAACAAGGCTCAACAAAATGTACAAGCCAGTGACTTCAATGCACAAGGGCTCAAAGTAATGCAAGTGTACAAACCAACATGGATAACAAGAACATAACATATAACACATAACAAGAACAATACGTTTCAGAGAACACTAATGCAGAGAACTTGATTAACAAGTGCATATACAAAAAGCTTTAGACCATACTCAAAATGCAACAAGCACCTGAAAACAAGTCGGACCACCAAATGGAACAAGGCACCTGATCACATGACAACAATGCAAACAAACTGAAGTAGAGATCAAAGGAAACCATTGACCAAAATGTGAAGCAGACCACCATACATACACACACACACACATGTATGCACACATGTATACATAACAACCAGAATTCAACTCAAAGCAAAGAGACTAGAGTACACATGAGGACAACCAGACTGCAAATGCATATGTAAAAGAATAAAGCTTCATACCACATGAATTATTTTCAAGTATGACTCAAAACAATTCAACATACAAGTGTGCATAAATAGAAATGCCTCAACATACATATATACATGCATGTATACACGTATATACACAATGACAAACTTATGCAACAGAGGAGACAATGATGAATACAACATGAGGACCATATCGATTCAAATGGAACTGGACTGCAACACCAAAGGCAAAAAGAACACAAAAATGACAATGCATATGACATAGTCACAACAACAAGTTCAACATGAACCAAGAGTGCACAGTGATATGCAATGAGCAATAATATGACAGTGAAGTAATTACATGTATCACAATGCAACATTACTAGTACAAGGTAGTGTTCAAAAATGGTAATTAACAGTAGCAGTTAAAATAATGTCAGAAGCAGTGAACCAAGCAACCGAGATAAAAATTCAACTAACGTCATATGGATAAGCTACGATTTGGTCAAAGTCCATATTATTACAATTTCAAATGCCGAAGTCATAGGAACTGACCCAAAGAAATTCACGGAGCAAATGCAAATGCATCAGAGAAAATAATGGAACCGACTCAAACTATTCAAGCAACGTATGAAATGAACAAGTCAGAGTAATCACCAGCATTCAATCAAAATCGAATGGCCGAACAAAATTATCATGAAGAATTCAAACAATATATACGAACGAAAATTTAGGGATTTTATCCCTATAATGTAAACCCGTTACATCATCGGCAAAAACATTGATACGAGTTCAAGAAAAATACCAGAGCAATAAATATCCAAAACTCGAATCAAACAAGTCGAGTAATAATCAATATCGAAAAAGGGAAAATCGCATACCGGTTTTATAACCATTTGAGCTCGACACAAGTGAAGAGACTGCAAGCAAATTAAAGAGCACAGAATAAGGAGCATCGAAGCTAACCGAGGGATGATAGGAAATTGTTTTGAATTTTCAATCGGTGCTTCTAATTTCAACAAACCCTAATTTCAGATCGCAAGTAACAAAAGGAACGTCATTGACTAAAAGAGATACGGGCTGAAGTAATAGAGAATAAAGGGAGTGTCTTCATTTTAATTATCTAGTTGGGCTGTGCTTATTATAATTATTTGGGCTTCAATTATTAAATAGGGTTTTGTTTTGTTCTGTTTATTTTATTTTGTAATTTTCTTTTAAAATTATGTAACTCTCTAATCGTGTGACTAGGTTACGAACTACGGTGATGTAGTTCGAGAATTCGCAACTCATGAGCTAAGTTGTGGCAGGGTTTTGAGCGTAGAGTTAGGTTATTCAAGTAGCGGGTATCACAAATTTGCGTGTGTATGCGTCTGACTACTTAATTTCTAGTAGAAACCTTGGAGGCAGCACGTAGGCAGATTATTGCCGAAGCGGGGTAAATCTGTGTTGTTTTATTTCTGCTTTTATTATTCTGCTATTATATGTGCTGCAATTATTATATATATATATTTCTGCATTAATTTTTATTATTATTTGTATCACCCTATTCACCCCCCCTCTAGGGTGAAATCGATCCTATAAGAAATCTCTTAGTTTCGTGCAAAATATGTAAATTATTACAAGCAAGCAATATATCATCGACATATAAAATCAAAAATATGAATTTGCTCCCACTGAACTTGTGATACACACAGTTATCAATTATGTTTGCCTCGAAACCAAAGGAGGTAACTACTTTATGAAACTTATGGTACTATTGGCGAGAGGCTTGTTTGAGCCCATAAATGGATTTCTTTAGTTTGTAAACCATATTCTTTGGATCTCCGAACACAAAGTTTTTCTGGTTGCAGCATATAAATTGTTTCCTTAATTTCTCCATTGAGAAATGCAGTTTTAACATTCATTTGATGTAACTCAAGGTCAAAATGTGCAACAAGCGCCAAAATTATTCTAAAGAGTCTTTCGATGAAACTGGAGAGAAAGTCTCTTTAAAATCGACGCCTTCCTTCTGAGTAAAACCTTTTGCTACAAGACAAGCCTTATATCTTGCCACATTACCTTTTGAATCCCTCTTGGTTTTAAATATCATTTACAACCAATGGTTTCTTACCTTCAGGTAAAGAGACAAGATCCCAAACTTGATTGTCTTGCATGGATTTATACTCTTCGTTCATAGCTTCAATCCACTTTTGAGAATTAGCATCTTGCATGGCTTGGTGAAAGTTGATAGGATTATTTTCCACCAATCCCTTATTATCCTCTATTTCTTGAAGAAATACCATATAATCATCCGGAATGGCATCTTTCCTCTCTCTAGTGGATCTCCTTAGTGGAAATTCATTTTGAGGTTGTTAAGTTTGTTCTTATGGAACATTGTCCTCATCTGGAAGTGGGTTTTCTTCAATATTGTTTTGTTGTGGTTCTGGATCAACTTCTTCATTAGTGATAGGAACGATAACCTGTACATTGTCAGAAGAAGTAACTATAGTAAGAATCATAGATGATGATTCCTCCTTAAAAACAATGTTCCTCACTTCATTTCTCTACCTAACTCAACATCCTAAAAAAATGTTGCAGTTCCCATCGCAGAAATTTCCTTTAGTGTGAGATCATAAAATTTATAGCCCCTAGATCACTCAAAATAACTAATAAAGTAGCCGCTCATTGTTTTAGAGTCCAATTTTCTTTCATTTGGCCTATAAGGCCTTGCCTTAGCTGGACATCCCCAAATATGAAAATGCTTTAGAGTGGGCTGTTTGCTTGGCCAAAGCTCATAAGTTGTCTTGGTAACTGCTTTAGTGGGTACCCTATTAAGGATATAAACTACTATATTTAATGTCTCCCCCAGAGTGATTTTGGTAAGGTAGAATGACTAATCATACTTCTCACCATGTCTTTAAGAGTTCTGTTTCGTCTCTCAGCAACAACATTCATGCTAGGTGAACCAAGCATGGTGTACTGTGGGACTATTCCACATTCCTCTAGGAGTTGGGCAAATGGTCCTAGACATTGTTCACCCGATTCATCAAATTTACCATAATATTCACCTCCATGGTCTGACAGCTTTAATTCTTTTGTTGAGTTAGTTCTCAACTCCTACCTTAAATTTCTTGAACATGTCTAAGGATTCTGATTTATCATGTATAAGATATAGGTAGCCATATCTTGAGTAGTCATCTATGAATATGATAAAATATTGTTGACCATTCCATGATGCCATAGGGAATAGTCCACAAATGTATGTTTGTATCAATTCTAAGACGTCAGTTGCTCTATTGGCACCTATTTTCTTATGTTTGGTCTATTTTTCCTTGATGCACTCTATACAGACATCGAAGTTTGAAAAATCAACAGATTCCAAAATTCCATCTGACACAAGCCTTTGAATTATAGTTTTAGATATATGACCTAAGCGCTTGTGCCACGACTGAATTTTCCTTATTAGCTTTTTTACTAGTACCACACGATTCCACATGCAAGGCTTCTTAATAAGAGGTATTAACATCAAGCATATATAAGTTATCATAAACATTGAGAGAACCAGTTCCAACAAGATTTGAATTTATTGATAAACTAAAAATATCATTCCCAAATGAACAAGAATAAACAGATTTGTCCAACTTAGAAATAGAAACCAAATTCCGTCTAAATGACGGTATAACAAAAGTATTAACTAAATCCAAATAAAATTGAGTTCTCAATAACAACTTAAAATGCCCAATAGCCTCCACTTTAACCGATTTTCCATCACCCACATAGATGTATCTTTCAACATCAGTTGGATTTCGGTAGCTCAGGCAACTCTGCATAGAAACATTTATGTGAGTAGAAGCACCAAAATCTAACCACCAAGTGAATTTACTTCAAAACAGACCAAAGCAAAGGATGTACCTTTCTTAACATATCATGCGTGATATTTTTGGTACAATCTTTCTTTAAATGTCCAGCCTTCTTACAAAAGTAACAACCATTAACCTCCTTATGTTGTTTCTTTTTCGTTGGACCCTTAGCAGTTTCCTTATCCTTCTTTCTCTTTTTGTCTTTTCCCATAGGGGTGTATGCCAAATGAGCACTTTCAGTCTTATCATGTTTCAATCTCTCTTCTTCTTGTACGCAATAAAGAATGAGCTCATTAAGAGTTCATTTCTCCTTTTGACAATTATAACTGATCTTAAACTGGTTGTATTGTGAAGGAAGAGGGATTAGTATCAAATGCACGAGCAAATCATCTGAAAGCTCAAGCTTAAGTGCCTTAAGTTTTGAAGCAACATTAGACATTTCCATAATGTACTCCCTTATGTTCCCTTTGCTTTGATACTTCATGGAAATCAAGCACTACAAAAGCGTGCTTGTTTCCTCCTTATCGTTTTTAGCAAAATGTTTTTCAATCTCAGCAAGGAAATCTTTAGCATTGATTATCTTTTCAGATACCGGGAATGCCGCGCTTTATGATCATTAGACTCATGCGATTTGAACGATCCCACCTCTCAAAGTTCTTTATAACATCAGAAGAACTTTCATCCGTAAAAGAGGTGGGTGCATCCATCACTAGTACACAATATGTCTGTTGCGTCGCCTTATTTGTGATGGTTTAGATAAAAAAAGTAGCAAATAGTATAATATGCGACGGTTTTTCTTAAAAGCCGTAGCAGTTGGTCTATAAGAAGCAGGAGAAAATTTAATAAAAGCAATTTGCGATGGTTTTTTTCTATAATTGTAGCAAATACGTTGTTATTTACGACTGTTTTATTCATAACCGTAGCAAATACCTATTGCAAATGCGGCTAAAAAATTAGAAAATAATTTTGCGACCGTTGTATAATCAAACCGACCGTTAAGGAGGTTTGCTTACTTCTACTAGCCAAAATAAAATAATTTGAAGCCAAAATAATGCTCCTCGTTTCTCTCGCCTATTGATAGAAATATCTTTTCTTGTTTACTTTTCTTTCCACTTTCTTCTCCATGATTTCTGCAGTTCTATTAATCCTAACTTATTCTCAGTAAGCTGTAGATTTAAACAAAAAAATAAATCCCCCAATTTATCAATCAACTTTACCCAAATCCAGCTCGATTAAGACCATATTTCTTCATTTTTAGTTAATTAATTGGTCCAACAAGCCTCGTTCAAATACAGCAAATCAATTTAAGGATTCTACTTGATCGACACCTTTTCTATCTCAGTTGGTCGAGGCCTCTTCTATCTCGGTTGCTAGCAATCCTCTTTGATTTTCTAGCTCAAATCGATTTTATGTGAATTTGCAGGTGATGATCTTTATCAACTTTTATTGTTTTGATTTGAATTAGATTTTAAGTTAATAAGCTGTTTAATAAGTGTGTTCTTTAACTTATATATTCTACTTTTTAATGTTATGTATGAAGTGTGGAAAATTCTTGCTCAATATATAATCATGCCTTTTCTAGGATTCAGTGTAGCAACTGCATATCATAATCTCTTTATGTTTATATACCATAATTTATCAAATTTTTACTAAACTTTGGTGTTGCTGCTTGAATGTTGGATGAAACAGTTCAGAAACCGACCTTCTTGATGTTACTGAAACTTTGGGATTTTGTGACTTTTCTGTAACACTTTAATCTTTGAGTCAAAGCGGAAGCAAAGTTGGTTGATATCCCTTTGATCCAGTATATAGTACATTGTTTAGAGCTCTGAAAATTGGATTTGAAGTTATAATGGCCTTGGGCTCTCGTGATTCAACTTGTTAAGAGATGGTTCATTAAAAATTCAAGTTGTGAGTGCACACGGATCACATACAGGTACTGATGTGGGTAAATTTCTTGATTATAAATCTTTTTTTGTTTCATATAATCTTAGGCTGCATATTTGTGGTTTTCAATCCGATGCATGTCTACAGGACATAATCAATCAAGTTCACCGATTTTGATCACTTTGCACAATCGGTGGTGTTACTAAAAATAGTAGAACCAGTAAAATCATTTGGTTTAATGACTCATTCTTGCCTATTCCGTACTTAATTCTTTTAACTCACTAATACTATTTTTAAATGTTATGTTCAATTTTTTTTGAACTTGGATGTTATATCCATTCATCCATTCAATAATTCAAATATGCGGATTGAGTATGTTGTTTTACAATTAATCTGTAGGTAAGGCAAACACTAATTTCTAGAGGACATTTTCCTACGCTCGTCGATCCATATCATCCCGTAAGTTTGCATGTTTGGTTATCATTGTTACCCTTTAAGCTGTGTTTTATAGGATAAAAAATTTATATTCAAATCGTCAACCTATAAGCTTATTCTAACATATAAACTGAAATAAAGAATGATGCAAGCGACTACCATTTAACAACTAATTATTTCTTCAAGGCATGCACTATTATTTACACATCATTACTGCCAAGTGGGCATGGTAAATACATATAATTCCATTTTAGTGTACTGTACACACACATTTGCATAACTAAGTCCTTCCACCACTTTTCCTAAAATTGCACTTATTCAGCTTATATTATGTCGCTCTACCTAGAATTGCATTTATTAAACCTATGCTTTATTAGTATTAGTGACTTTACGATATAGAACAGAATAATAGGTTGGAGTACACACACACTCTTCACGACCATGCTCTTATATTTTGATGATGTTACTTTACAAAGAAGGATTTGCCTTTCAATCGTCTTAGATTGTAATGTAAGAGTAGTTCAATCTATATAAACCTTGAATAGTGGTTTGCTTCTCTTGGAAAAGGATATGGTTGGTTTTTCTCCCATCAATGGTAGCAGTCAGAGAACCTTATACATTATCCCACTCTTTTCCCCAAATCCAACACCACATGTTGTTGGATTCGATTTTAGCAGTAGCACAATACTCTCATTGGTTTTAAGCAATTCCATATACACACTTATATATTATTTCTATTAATTATAATTGTCTATTGCCAACATATTTATAACTTGATACAAAATCTGTATTTTTAATTTATTTTTTAATATGAAATCACAATGAATATTCTAGGCTCTTATGTTCTTGAAATGACCCTCCCATTTTCACCCTAATTTCATAAGGATTTTTTTTTTGTTAAGAGATGATATATAGATATATCATTCATTACAAATATATTTCCCAGGGTCATTTTCTTTCTCCAATAAACAAAATATATCCAGGATCAAGATAACTTACCAATATAAATATATCAGTGTATTTCTAATAACCTACACATACATATGAAGATGTATGTGTTCCTCTTGTTTATATTCAGAGTATATACTTTATTTATTTTTTATTTGTTGTACAAGAACATTCTGTTTGATTTAGATTTTAGCAATTCAGATTAATTGATTTTTTGACCATAGAATCCACTGGAAACATGTACTTTAGTCTGTTATTCTAATTAAGAAATGATCAAGTAATAATCAGTGGAAAGCAAGCTTTTAATATGGGTGATTGTGTAAAAGTCTGTATAGTATCAAACTCAGGTTAAAAGAAAGTGGATCATAAGTGAACACAAGCAACATCTAGGCGTAATGGAAACACGCCTAACTTATACATGAGAGGTCACGAGTTCGAGTGCTATGCTGGTCGGTTCAAACCCAATTTTTGTTTTTTTGTTTTTTTTTCTTTCTCCTGTATGGTTTGAAATCTGATATCTACCTATATCAGCACATATATACTTAATTTCATCCTATAATCTAACATACAAAACAAAATTTCTTGCTTTATTATTTTTGATACCCATTCCTACAATTGTTCTAGGAATTTATGTTTATATTTTTGCCCAAATATCAACATGTACACAGATATACATGTACATGTCAATATCTTTGCTCATTTTCCAGAAAAACTGGGTTCAAATGGTTCCTTGCTTCATTGATTTGAAGTGAACAATTTGCCTGACCTATGGTAACCATGTGGTTAATCTGACCATTCTTTTATTAGCATTGTTGCCAGGTTTTGTTTGTTCAAACCAGTTTACATTGCTTATCTGTTTTAAACTTTTAAAGATGATTGTGGTGAAACAATTGCTAAATGTACTAAGCTTTTGAAATGCATTTTTATTTTCAAAATACAATCTATCATGATCAACCAATACATCATTTATTTGAAGCTGGTTAACTCATGTATCATGTATCTGCTACACACTAGTTCAAAGCAATGGAGATACCATTCATTGTATTCTGTCTGAAGCCTTTAAAAACATTTTACTTTTCTCAATACGATTCAGAAATGAATTCAAACTTATTTACAAAGCATTTCAGTAAAAAGGAAACTAAAATCCTTATAAGTTTACTTCTAGCTAAATCCAGATTTTATTCTAAAACTCAGTGCTCTGTTATGTCTCAAGATTAACTAATACATAATGTAAATTATGCAAAACAGTAGCTCACCTACATATGCATATTTCTTTTCCAAGCATCCATATCAATACTTAAAATCATTTCCTTGTTCCCCACTCAGATATTTCTTTTAGATTTTAATCCTTAGTGCATAACAATATATTTAACATGATACAACTAGTCCATCTAACCATGATAGAATTCATTACATGACTGGAAATCTTAGAAACATAAAATTTTTCCTGAATACATGCAGATATAATCAATTTAAGCTCTTATTGAAACTAGCTAGCATGTTCATTCACTCCTCCATAATAGCCATAACTTCATTTTTACTTAGTGCCTGCGTTACCTGAAAGAGCATGAGTGGCTGCCTCCTTTTAAAATGAGACACCCCAGATGCCATGAGCAAACAAGGGTCAGATCTATGATCTGGTATGAGTAACATCAATACATTCATGATATTAAGCAATAGAGAATATAAGAGCATCAACTGGTTATTTAAGCAAATTTCTGCAATCAATTACTTTAACATAGTATAATTAAGTTGATTCAGGTATGATATATTCATTTATCATTCTTACACTTGCATACATAATCATGCAAACATAATTATCTATTTGCAACAATTGCATTCACTGGAACCATCTTGGTTCCATACCATTCAACCTAAGAAATATCCATATTCCTATTTCTTCATTTACAGGTTGTATAATTCAATTTAAATTCCTGCCTCATCTACTATTAAGGAATCACTGGGACACATTGCAATGAACTAATTCACATCATTGCACAAAGATCTCAGGGCTTAAACAAACCATGTGCCAACTTGCATACTTCAAATATGACAAGCATTCCAGCAGCTTTCTTGGCCTTCCCTTCCCTAGTTTATTTACTAGTGTATTGTCTTAAATCCTATCATCAAATATGCTAAGTGAACATGTCACTGCAAACATGGAAACATCCATAATCTTTCCTAGCATAATTCTCCTCAGAAATAAGCAGACAGTTATTTCCTAAATGGGGTCAATATGTCTTGATCTTAGTAAAATATAAGAATATTTTCAACTGTAGAAGAGGCATGGCATGTTCTTATTATATTGATCTGCAAGCCTTTATGATTGATTCAGATTCAAGATCTGGTTCAATCATAATTTTAGCTTGTGAGTTTCCTTCTTTTTTTTTTGATTTGATTAAGGGCTCAGCACTTAGAAAATTTCTATTGCACCCTTAACATTTTTCTTCTCAAGCCTCAGCACTTATACCAAGTATAATGCAGCTCCCAACATCTTTGTAAAGTTTTCATGCCATAGATCTATAACAGTTGAGAGTATTCTCTATATAATTTTAAGATCCTAGACTTTAACATTTATGAGTATAAATAAAACAGTATGATACACATCCAAAGACAAATGTCTCAGCAAATCAAAGATCACCAAAAAAAAATCATCCATATTAAATCATATCAGATTTAAAATAAGACATCCAAAAAGCATTGCTGAAATCATATACATCAAAACCAGAAATATATATATAAATGGCAATAAAAAGTGGCTGCCTCATCTCAGGTCTTAATGCCATGAACTCAATGAGGTTACTCACCTAAATATTTCCTCTTATTAATCCAGAAAATCCTTGTATGAGTGTTTTCTCCTTCCTTCCAATATTTTTCTTCCTTTCTTATTTTTGTGCAGCTCGGGGTAAAGATTATTCTACTGGCTAAAACTGCCTATTTATATGCATTTTTTTTTCCACTAGGGTTTTGTTAAAACAGAATTCCATTTCTGTCCTGGCTAGCATCATGCATTTTTCATTCATAATACCCCGGCCATATTAACCAATTTAAAGGCTGCATTTTCTTTCTTTTACTTTTCAGAAAATGGCCACTCACCTAGTCATGTTAAAAGTGTGACTATCCTATTTTATATTTTAATTATTCCTGAGAATTCCCTTTGCTATTTTTGCCTACACAAGCATATTGACTTGTATCACATTTCATGTCATTTTAATGTTATAGTTTCACTTGCTTATATATATATATATATACTTTTCAGTATTTAAAAATGTATATTTGTATACATATCTTATCTAAGCTTATTTAATTCCTCTTTAATTTCAGAAACACATGCACCTATATGTATACAGGTTTACAAATCCTTATAACATATATATGTGTATAATTTTCTTTTCTGGGTTTTAAATAAAATCTGTTTACTGATTTAAAGTAAAACTTACTTTTCTTATTTTCTAAGATGATCCATACAATTCCAGAAATCAAATATCCATGTTGCAAAATCATATTTGTATTGCTTTTTAATTCTTGTTTTAAATCCAAGAAATCTGGAGTTCTTCCTTGTGCCATTTCAGTGTGCACGTGCACACATATACTTGCACACTATTTATTCCAGAAATTTCTCCATATTTAAATCTAAATATTTCAAAAATTAAATCATTTTACAAAAATGATTTTTCACAAAATTTTGGGGTATTACAGTTCTTGTCATTTTACAACATTTATGGGCAATTATAATGAAGACTGTTCAAAATGCTTGTTAAATGCTGTGGAGATCATGTGAAGAATAGTAATATTGCAAAAATTTATGGATATTAGATTGTATGCAAACAAACTATTGTTAAATATTTTTATATGTTATTGTTAAAGATCTTCTATTACATATGTAGTATTGCCTAACATATTCCTCCATGGATAGGGCCTATCAGAAGACATGCGGATTGGAGATCTCGCTTGATTTGGGTCAATAACAATTTTTCCCCATGGACAGCTTTACCCCTATACTTATACACCCCTAGCATGGACATAATTCCTGACATTGCCTGTCGGTCTGGGATTCAGTCATATGTCTTGTGCCTGCCAACCCATGACTAATGCCTAGTCTAGTGTTGCAGTTCTGTCACTCATTTGCCAGTTTTCATTTCAGCACGCACCATTTCATCGGTATTTTACACTTCGACAATCAATACAGATTCCTGCAATACACTTACAGTAACAACACTGTGATTTTCGCAAGCAAATGCAACTATATTCTCCAATATTCATACCTGTCAGAACCTCTGTCTAGACAACTATTTGTTGTTCATCATACCTGCGTACACTTTTGTCTAGACAGCAGATGTAGTTACCCTCAAGTCATAAATTCCATTTAGATGCAGCTACCTACAGATTGTAGTAATCCTTGTCTTATGGTGTCACTGTACAGACTAATCTGACTATTTTATGTTAACATACATTATATCAATATATTTGTGTCACTGATGTTTACTAGATCATGTTAATGTAGGGTGATGTTGACTGGATCTTGTTTTATATTGCTTTCTTTCGTACATGATCAAAAATTGATTGTTAGGAAGGCGGTTTGTCTTACTCTAGATTTGCAAAATATGTGAAATCAAAATAATGTCTATTTTGTCTTTTCATGAAGCTAAGGGTCCGTTTGGTTTCGTTTTGAGTTTCGAGTTTTGTATTTTCAACATACACTAAAAATACAAGAAAATATGTGAATTTTTTTTACAATTCTTAGCCATTACAATAATGGATGGAAAATGAAGAAGATGAATAAGCTTGTTTTCTAGTTTCTGTGTTAATTTCATTTTTCAAAATTGTGTGTTTTCCAACAATGCATAAGAAATGCGCATTTTTGTTTAGACGAAAACACAAAACTAGAAACAGCAAACCAAATGGGGCCTAATATTTTTTATTTCATTTCCTCCAACAAATGTTATCTTTTCATACTCTTCGTCCGATTGGAATGTAGTTTGGAATGTACTTTCGTTTCATTCACTTTTGCGGATGTATTCTATTGATTCCTACTTTTTTTACTCATCATTGTCTCTGTATTATATTGATTCCTCTTTTTTAAATACATTCTGTATGTACATATCTATTCTTTTTCAACGCTCGACTGTACTTGCTCTGTAATATTTTTTTTGATATTTTATATTTCTAAAATGAAAAAATACTTTTACTCAACATACTGTAATTATATTTTATTAATTGAAATTAAGGATAATTGTATAAAAATTTCGTATTTTTCAAATTATACCACAAACGGTATGTTTTTCAACCATTGTATGGCTATGCTAGTATTTTATAACTTAACGTCGATTATACTAGTATAAGAGTAGCAAATACATAGCAAATTGCGATTGTTGTGGTTCAGCCATAGCAAACTAGCCCACCAAATCGCGTATGACCTAATTTATTTCCCTCTTAAAAAATTAAATCTGCCGCTCTTCATTTCATCTTCGCATATTAACAAATCTCAAAATCGAACTGTCGCCTCGTTTGCGCGTTTCTGCTGCCGCCTCGTCTGGACCTCTCAAAATCGAACCGACCTCTCACTACCGACCTCGTCTGCGCATTTCTACTACCGTCGCTCTTACTGCCTACCTCGTTTCCATTTCCGTTTGTAGGTAAAATTAATTTTACCTTGGATTACATATATATTTACTTGCACGCCTGTAAATTGCCTATGTGCTTTGTTTTGATTGTCCACCTGCCTTCGTACAACAATTATATGTGTTAATGTATATTCAAATATTTTTATCTAGTTACTGTATTTTGTATTTTCTTTTAGGGCTGTTATGGTAACGGTAAATTTACCATTATCATACCATTACCAGCCAACCGGTTACCATTTTTGAGTGAAACCGGTATATCAGTTTAATCGGTATGGTAACGGTAAATTTACCATTTTCTACGGTAAATCATCGGTAACATCTCCTCAGTACCAGCGGTAACGGTAATTTTACCAGTCAATTTATAATACATGTATATTCATGTAACATGCATTATTATAGGCATTTAAAACCAAGCAAATAATTAAAATTAGTTTATTAACCAGGTGAAATAATGTTAAATACACTTCACTTATTTCTCATTTATGTCTTTTATTAAGTAACACTATAAATTGTATAATGAAGCACTGCTATGGTGTGAATATGTGTTATGTTACTAACTTTTTTTTAGACAAACGGTAATTTACCATTACCAGTGTAATGGTTACAAAATTATCGGTATACCAGTCTTCGGTATACCAGCCTATCGGTAACGGTAACGGTAAGCAATTTTCGTTTACCAGTAAAAATGGTACGGTAACGGTATTTGTGAAATGGTAACGGTAACCATTACCATAACAACCCTATTTTCTTTAATAATTGTTCTAGCTAGCTCAACTACCTAATTTTACAAACAGAGGTAATATTCTATCTTGCTATAATTCAATTAAAGTGTTTTCACATCTTTTGAATGAGTTGTAACTTCATATGCATACAAGTTTTTATCATTTTGGTAATTGTTTGGTAGATGGAGATGGGCGTGTCACTGAGGCGATTTGCCTAATTTTTTTTGGAATGTCTTAACTCTCGCTTCTGAACTTAAACCAGTGCCTAGAACCATCGTGAATCTATCAATGGTTTTAAAAGACATATTCTTGTTTGTATGATACATTATGATTTTAAAAATGTGAAAATAGCTGGGCAACATGAGAAAACTGATATGTTGGAACGTGTTGACTACAAATGATCAAAAGCAAAATTTTTAATGCAAGAACGGTTACATTTAATTTGATAACATAAAACGATAAGATCAAAAGTTTCATTTGATGTACCTTTAAATTAGCAACATCACATAGGTTCACTTGCATATCATTTATTTCTATTAATTATAAAAAATCATACCTTTGTAAGCAGTTATAAAATAAAACAAAATTTTTACAATATAAAGATTATCATGATGGTTTGGGAGATTGCTAATTCTAAAATACAAGGAAATTAAGGTCATTTTTAATCATTTACAAGATAATTTGAAAGAGTCAAACCTCAAGAAATGGAAGGTAGAATAGATTCCTAGTTATATGCATATTATATAGTTTCCAGTTGTATCACTTCTTGTTATGACTAACCACAAATCGTATTAAGTCTTTTCAATTAAAAAATATCACCATAACATAACACCAAAGAGAAGCGACTTTGAAAAACATTTTCTAAATTAAAAGTTAGTCACTGTTGTGGTTAAGATTTTGATTGTTTGGTAATTGTTCCTCTGTTATTAAGATCTTTGATGATCCAATATAAGAAGAGTCGGAGGCAACTGGGTTTTGAATTTGATAATAATAAGTTCTTTGTAAAATCAACGTGGAAAGAAGTAAGATTTTAATTTCCTGAATTTTAAAGGATGAAGGTCATATGGACCAAATCGATTATAAAAGAAAGGCTTCAACGACATGTACATCAGAGAAAAGTTAAATTAATAAAGCGGCAAATACAACTTGTGAAATGAAGATGAGGACGATGATCAATTATTTTTAATTGTCGTTTTAATAAATGTATACGGGCTTTCCGAGGAAGATACACAATATTTCATGTAAGTTGGATGATGAGGTAGAGTTCATAACTTACACTTAAAAAGGACAAATAAAAGATGATCATTAACCTTGCTGTCTATTTATCACATATGACAGAGAATAATAGGAGGGTATTCCAAAATGTAAACAGAAATGAAATTGGTGTGAGCAGACTGATTAAATAGGATGTGAAAATCCTTATGAGCAAGTCAAGGAAGTCCATGAAAAAATAGGTGAAGAAAACATTATGGTACTGGGGACATTGGACATTGAATTAAAAAAAGGAATAGGTTAGGTTTACATAGAGGAACAAATGAAGTCTAAAAGGATGGGGAGGAGAGAGATGGAAAAAGATAGTCATAACAACTTTAATTGAATTATAGAAATTGATTATCTTTTTATTGTTTGATTGATAAAATTAAATCACAATAATGCAACTGCTTGGGTTCTCGGAACATATATGCTACACATATATAGTGCAATATAAAATATGCATTTGCAAACATGATTTTAGTGACCGAATACCTTTTAAATTCAATCATGCAACGGTGTCCCGTATCTGCAATCATCAAAAAGTATTTTTTGTAATGTACCGGAAAAATAATGAGATCAAATATGGTGTTAGTGGTATATGGATACAATAATCTTCCAGATAAGTCAAACTGTTTTTATTAAACTAGAGCAACACGAGTTGATTGTTTTTGTTAAATACTGTTTTTGTTAGCTAATTGATATGCATTACTATATATAGTAGTAAAAATGATCGGTTAACTAGAAAAAAATATATGCATTTTGACACAATTTTTCAGTGAAGTTCTATAAACTATTATCAATGACATATACGTCTTTTAGAATGTTAAGATATGTTTTAAAGGAATTGTGAAGTGTCTAGCTCTGGAACGATAGACTTTGCGTTAAAAAACTAAAATGTTTGGAAATTCTTAATATGATTAATCATGTCTGCTACTAGTGCGACTCATTCTCAACAGTAGACGGCAATTGAACAAGGAAGATGTTTCTGTGCATGTTTACTTTGTGTATGCAAAAGAGATTCATTGTATATACAGCAAGTTGTATAATTCTATGCATGTTTACTATGTGTATGCAAGAGACTCATTATATATACAGCAAGTTGAACCGTTATTTGCTTAACTGTTCAATTGCTTTTGTCATGTACAGCATATACATATATTAAAAAAACTATTCAATGATTTATTCTTACCTACCAATATCAGTTCTCTCCTAATCTTCTGTTTCTGTCCCAAATAAAAGCATATCAAAATGATTAGAGAGAGCTAGATAGAACAGGAGGAGAAGAAATGGCTGTAAGTCATATCTTGTTTTTGTGTTTTTTCCACGTATATATTTTAAAATTAGCTACTCTTTTCATGCATGTGTTCTAGTCCCGATAGGAATTTGTGTATTGTTGGATTATTTGTTGTTTTGATTGGAAGAAATAATTTGGAGATAAAATCTTGTATATTATTGACTGTCTAACTATGTTGTAATATAGGTAACATAGGTTACTGATAGCTTGGGCTTTGTCTGATATGTTTTTCTAATTTAGAAAAATTTAATTTTAATGCTTAGATAATCAACTAAATGTATGTCTGAGAACCAAATGACATTTTAACTCTATATAGAAACCTCGTGTACCGCAATTTGGAAAATGGGAAAGTGAAGGGATGCCGATATAATTTTATTATATTATTCGGTTATTATGTTAGTACAAAATTTTCATAAATTGTTTGACGATATAAGTTTCAAATTACATTGTTTGAAAGCTAGTTTAACGTGAAACACTAAAGATATTTTTTCTTGTGTAGTGTGTCTCTAGTGTTTGTACATGGATCGTAGTTGGATGTACAACGTGAAACGTAGCAATGCCGAGTTCTTAAACAAAATGAAGAGTTCATCAATTATGCGTTGAATGATCAATCAAGAAGAAGGGAAGAAACTATTTTTTGTCCTTGTAGACTCTGCAAAAATACGAGGAGGTTCCGTAATATAGATCAGATTAAGGATCACATAATTCGTAATAGATTTAAGTAAATTTATACATGGTGGATATGGCATGGTGAAAGTTTGCTTAGTAGTTCTAGTAATCATGGGAATGATGAGAATGACCTGAGAGATAATGTGAATAATGAGGTGAATGATGAGGATAATGAGAATGATCATGTTCATGAGATGTTTTGTGATGCTGAAGAACAGTTGATGGAAGAGCCAAAGTTGTGTGAAAGAATATTAATTGATGCTAAGAAACCTTTATTTCCTGATTGTGCTAAGTTCACAATGTTGTCTGTTGTGCTCAAGCTTTACAATTTAAAAGCAAAGTATGGGTGGAGTGATAAAAGTTTTACAGCATTGTTGGAACTTTTGAAAGACATGCTTCCAGAAGGTAACGAGCTTCCTACTTCTAACTATGAGGCAAAGAAAATTATGTGTCTAATTGGTATAGGGTACAAAAAGATACATGCATGTCCAAATGATTGTATCTTATATCGAAATGAATACGAGAGCTTGCATGAGTGTCCTAAGTGCGGTTTATCCTGTTACAAGATACAAGGGAATGTTCATAATGGCCCAGATAAGAAGTGGCCTTCGGCAAAAGTGTTATGGTATTTTCCCATTATACCAAGGTTTAAACGCTTATTTGCAAATAAAGAAAACGCAAAAAACTTGAGATGGAATGCAGATGTGAGGAAGGATGATGGGTTACTAAGGCATCCAGCCGATTCTCCACAGTGGAGAAACATTGATATGATGTATCCTAGTTTCGGCAAAGAAATTAGGAATTTCAGAATTGGTCTTTGCACGGATGGCATAAACCCATTTAGCAACCTTAGTACATAGTACTTGGCCTGTTCTTTTGGTGATTTACAATCTTCCACCTCACTTGAGTATGAAGCGCAAGTACATCATATTGTCTCTTCTATTTTCGGGACCGCGACAACCAGGAAACAACATCGATGTATACCTAGCTCCTCTTATTTATGATCTAAAACTTTTGTGGGATAAAGGTGTGCGCATGTTTGATGCATATAGTAAAAGTGATTTCACATTACGCGCCAAGGTTTTTTGTACCATAAATGATTTTCCCGCATATGGTAACTTGTCTGGCTATAGTACAAAAGGTGCCAGAGCATGCCCAATTTGTCAAGATGATATGGTTATTGAGCGTTTGCATTTTTGCAAGAAAAATGTGTATATGCATCATCGTACATTTTTCCCTGTCAATCACCCTTATCGTAAGAAGAAGAAGCCTTTCAATGGTGAGATAGAGAGTGGAGTTGCTCGTTTTCCATTAACAGGAAATGATGTTTATGAACGGGTCAAGGATGTTGAAAATGTATTTGGAAAAGCCTTTCCTCTTCCAGAAGGCTTGTGGAAAAAAATCTATATTTTGGGAAGTTCCATATTGGAGACACTTATAGGTTAGACATTGTCTTTATGTAATGCATATTGAGAAAAATATTTGTGATAGTATCATTGGAATGCTCTTGAATATACCTGGTAAAACAAAGGATGGTGAGAAAGCTAGACGAGATATGTTGAAAATGGGTATTCGGAAGGAGTTAGCACCAATAGAGAAAGGTAAACGTACTTATTTGCCTACTGCATGTTACACATTATCCAAAAAAGAGAAAACTAGTTTATGTGAGTGTCTTCGTGGTGTTAAGGATCCAACAGGTTATTCTTCGAACATTAGCAGTCGTGTATCAATGAAGGATTTGAAATTGAACGACATGAAGTCTCATGACTGTCATGTGTTGATGCAACATTTGTTACCTGTTGCGATTAGAGGTATATTGCCTAAACATGTTAGACATGTTATTACAAAGCTTTGTATCTTTTTTAATGTAATTTGTAGCAAGGTGATTGATCCTGATATGTTGGATGATCAGTAAGCCGATGTTATTGTTACCTTATGCTAATTTGAGATGTATTTTCCCCCTTCATTTTTTGACGTTATGGTGCATTTGGTTTTTCATCTGGTAAGAGAAATCAAGATTTGTGGTCCTGTGTTTATGAGATATATGTATCCATTCGAAATGCACGTGGGAACTTTAAAAAGGTAAACAAAGAACAGATATAGACCTAAAGCTAGCATTGTAGAAGGTACAATAGCTGAGGAGGTTATCGATTTTGTCACTCAATACTTAACTGGTGTTGAATCTATTGGACTTTGCAAGTCTCGATATGATGGATGACTTGATGGTCATGGCACAACTGGGTCAAAATTGATTTCAATTGGTGATGAAATGATTCACAAAGCTCAACTACTTGTTTTACAACACCTTAGTAAGGTTCATCCTTACTTGGAAGAGCACACGATGATTCTAAAATCATAAAATCCTTCAAAAACCGATAGGTGGTTGACAAATGAACATAACCGCTCCTTCGTAGCATGGTTTAAAAACAAGGTAATGTCTCAACTGTCTCAAACAAATCATGATGTTTCTGATACAATAAGATGGTTGGCATATGGGCCTCGACTTCTAGTCAACTCTTATGAAGGATATGATATCAATGGGTATGTCTTTTATACGAAGCGTCAGGATGAGAAGAAAAATGTAAAATAGTGCAGTTAGTGTCGTGGCATCTTCAAGAGAATTTGCTAGTGTTAAAGATAACAGACCAATAAATGTGACGACGTCATATTACAGGATAATTGAAAATATTTGGGAGATTAAGTACAAGGACTTCACGTTCCCTCTATTTCAATGTAAATGGGCTAACAACCATCGCGCTATACGAGTGGATGAGCATGGATTCGCACTTGTTGACTTTGATCGACTGAGTCATGACAATGACCCACTCATTCTGGCATCTCAAGCAAAACAAGGTTTTTACGTGACTGATCCAGCTGATCATAAGTGGTCTTTTGTTCTTCCTGGCAAAAGGCGCATTGTTGGAATTGATGATGTGGTAGATAAAGAAGAGTATAATCAATTTGATGAGAACCTACCTTTCTCCATCGGCGTAAGTCTACAAGAAGAAGAAGTTTATTTAAATGCAAATTATGCATGTTCTGATCACGATGAAGGGGTTTGGATAGCTGGGTAATTTTTTTCATGCTCCGTGATGCCGCAAAATAATTGATATGTTTTCCATGCAAAAAACGAATTTTCAATTGGTGGTTTCTTTGTTTATTGTCTAGTTAAAGTTAGATCATATCTCCTTTTCAATATAGCGATGTACAAGACAGAACATGCATCAGTTTAGCTGAAAATATCTAGTGATAATATCAAAATCAAACACTGTTTTTCTACTTCTACTTTTCATTAGTGTAACGACTGACGCCCATGTTTCAAGTAAACAAATGTATGGATATTTGACTGCATACGCTAACCTTGCACTGTGCGTGTATCTATTCCTACTTTATCAGAGAATCAATTGGAAGAATTTTCCATCTACTAAAATTGCCACATAACTCTTAAGGGCATCTCCAGTGGTAGATTTACATTCTGAATTTGCCAAGAAAAGATCTCCAGTCGTTCAATTCAAGCTGAATATTCAGCTGAAAGTTCAAGATCCCATTCAGGATCCTGAACTGGGCTTGGGCGCCCATTAAATGGGCGCCCAAGCCCAACCCCAAATGCCCCCCTTCTCCGCTACCGAACACCTTAATCTGAACTCCAACGGCTATAAACGGCCGTATTTTGAACTCCAACGGCTATAAACGGCCGTATTTTGAACTCCAACGGCTACAAACGGCCGTATTTTGAACTCCAACGGCTATAAACGGTCATATTTAAAATTACAACGGCTATAAACGGTCATATTTGTGATTTCATTACATATATCGGACTATTTTTCAGATTGTAATACACACATCTCCTCTTCTATTACAATTATATTCTCAGTTCCATAATATTGAAAGTATGTCTCATCCTTTTCAATCATATACCGAAGCGATGAATATGGATAGCTGGGATTTTGATTCCCAACCCTTTCAAAATGTTCATCCCCAGACCGCTCCCCCTCTTTCCTTCCATTCTTCTGCTACATGGTCCGGTGATGAAGATAAGGATTTGTGTTATATTTACTCTCATTTTTCTAACGACTCAGTAAAGGGGAATGACCAAAGTGGAGAGGCGTTTTGGGCAAAAGTCATGACTGCATACAATAAAAAGCATGTTGAAAAGACGATGTCAATGTCTGCAATCACAGGTCATTTCGGAAAGGTTAATCGACAAACACAATTCTACGAGTCGCAGATTCACAATATAAGAACAGCAAATCCAAGTGGAATGGGTGGCGAAGCTGAATTGGTAGCGTTTTGAAAAATATCATTTTTAATTTATATTCATTCTGATCACTTTGTTAATGTATCATTTTGTGTTTCTGTTTTTTTAGAAGAGAATGGCGAACGATCAATTCTTGAAATTATTTCCAAGAGAAAATGATACAAAGAAACCCCACTACTATCAGTTTGCAAACTGCTATGACTTGCTTGTTAGTCAACAAAAATGGAGCTCAAACACCGCAAAAAGCTTAAGAGATGTCCAGACGAAGTCGAAGGGCAAGAAAAAAACAAGTCGAACTAATTATAATTCTAGCCCAAGTAATTCTTCTCATATGGACTCTAATGTATGCCCAGATAACGAAGACGAAGAAGCAGAACCTGCATTTGATGAAAATGCTAGACTGATGGGGCAACGAGCAGCTAAGAAGAAAATTGCTGTTCAATCTCAAATCGATTCTCGTTTAGCCCTAATGCATGAAAAACATGCGAGAGAAAATGCAAAACGTCAAAGAGGGAGTGCAGAAAAGCTTGCCGTGTTAAAAGAACCGACCGAGATTGAGAAGGGCCGGTTTGAGCTAGAGCGGCAACGCCAAGAGACCTAGTAATGGAAAAGGATGTCACCGGAATGGACCCAATTACAATGCAATATTGGATGGAGTACAAACAACACATTGTTGAGAGTAGATCGGAAACAAAACATATGTAGTTAAAATATTCATGTGATATTTTTAGTTATCGCAGTTTAAATATCCATGTACCTTCAGTTTATATTTTCAATCATGTGTTATTTTCAGTTTTAAAATATTCAATGGGATATCATTTATTTCGATGCATTCTGTAGACATCAATAAAGATTTACTTCACCAAACATAAGTGATATTACAAACATAAAAATTATAGCATTCTACACTTCGTTACAGAAATAAAAAGGCAAACAGATGTAATTAAACAAAGATCCACCATCCCGAACTACTGATTTCCATGAGAATTCCAAATATGCTCCATTAAATCCCTTTGGAGTCTATTATGAATAGAAGCATTACGATATACTTCATGATGATCGTCATGAATTACATATTGTCCTTCATTTCGTAACGTGGTTGTGCAAACAATTCGGGGGGTTGCCTTGCCCCATCATACTCGAAATCGGGATAGGCCATACCGCGTTCATCTTCAATGATCATGTTATGCAGAATTATACAACAGAACATAATTGTAGGCATTTTTGATCTCTTCCATAATCTACATGGATTGCTGACCATTGCAAACCTTGCTTGAAGGACCCCCAAACGCCCTTTCTACGTCCTTCCTTTGTCCTTCCTGCATTGCAGCAAATTGTTTCTGTTTTGCCGTCATTGGGTTTGTAAATGTCTTTACAATCGTACTCCATTTGGGATAAATTCCATCTCCAAGATAGTATCCATGCTCATATGTGTTATGACCAAGAGTAAATGATACGGGAGTTGACTTACCTTGCGCCAAATCATTAAACAAATGAGATCGTTCGACAACGTTTAAGTTGTTAAGAGAACCTAGAATTCCAAAGAAAGCATGCCAAATCCACAAATCATGAGAGGCAACCGCTTCTAAGATGATAGTAGGTTTTTTTCTTTGCCGTTATATGCTTCATGAAAAGCTTTTGGACAGTTCTTCCACTCCCAATGCATACAATCTAGACTTCCAAGCATTCCAGGCCAGCCTTTGCTTTCATGCATTTCACGCAAGCGCGTTACATCTGCCTCGTTTGGAGAACGAAGATATTCAATCCCATAAATGTCCACAACTGACTGACAGAAGTGATCTAGGTTTTCCAATGTCGTACTCTTTGCAATACGATATGCGCGTCAAGGGCATCGACGGGTGTACCGTACGCTAACATCCTCAAAGCTGCGGTCATCTTTTGATGCCCACTTAAACCTTGTTTTTTTGCAGCGTCCTGCTTGTAAACAAAATAGAATACTTTCGAGAATTCTTAAAAACAATGGACGACTCATTCTGAATCGTCGTCTAAACATCTCTGGACCCTAAGTTGGATCACGGGCAAAGTAATCTTGCATAAGTGTTTTTTGAAATGCTTGCTGGTTACGGTTGATATATTTCCGACCCACAACTGAACCGCCATGTTTTCCAGAAGTTGAACCGTATGCTTCACGGTATATCTCCGTCAGTTCCTCCTCCTCTTGTTGATGCGCTAACGCATACGCTTCTTCTTCAGAGTCACTGTCGCATAGAAATATAGCTTTTAGTAAATTTCCAGACATTGTTTGATATTTGAGGATAGTTGTTTGATATTTGTATGTTTTGTTAGACTTAATTGTGGTGAACAAGTATGAGATCCATATGGTTATATATATAGGACTAATTCTTGAGTGGAGAGAAGGTGGCTCAGTGTGCGGTCAAATCACGTACTGTAGCCACGTTCATTTGCTGGTCAAGATTCTCTACTTTGTTGAGTAGAGAGAAGGTGGCTCAGTGTGCGGTCAAATCACGTACTGTAGCCACGTTCATTTGCCGGTCAAGATTCTCTGCTTTGTTGAGTGGAGAGAAGGTGGCTCAGTGTGCGGTCAAATCACGTATTGTAGCCACGTTCATTTGCCGATCAAGATTCTCTGCTTTGTTGACTGGAGAGAAGGTGGCTTAGTATGCGGTCAAATCACGTACTGTAGCCACGTTCAATTGCCGGTCAAGATTCTCTGCTTCGTTGAGTGGAAAGAAGGAACATCCATTATATAAATACACAAATCGTTATCTGTTTAAATCATTTAAAAACTTAACATTATTCAAACTACATTATCCAACATGACATTTAAGTCTCATGAATTGAAGTTGCTTATGCAGTACTACATACAAACCGATGAGATGTGTGACAATTAGGAGTTAATGGTAATTCATTTTAGGGACACTCTGGCTGAACTGTACAACAACGACGTGGGATGTCAAGTTAGACGTACGACTCAAGAGGTCAAGACTGCATACGAAAACTTTACTAGGGCATGCGCGCGTTACACAAAGATTATTAATGAGGTAATATCGGAAAATGTGTTCGAGAATACACGTTCGACTTATGACGGTCGATACAATTTAAAATACCGCACTCCGTTCATTGGCCATGATGCGTACTTCATACGCCAAAATTGGCTAGAAAGATTTGGATGGCCTTAAGATAACAGTATTGCTAGTTGGTTATGTAACGGTCGTTAATGTGCCACTACACCAGAAAAGACTTTTGGTAGCATTGCAAAACGCTACCATAACTTATGGTAGCGTTTTAGAGAACGCTGCTATACGACATGCAACTAAAAGTCTAAAACTTTTTGTTGCGTTGTAGTAAACGCTACCAAAAGTCACTTTTAAATGCAACTATAGGTATTTTCTGTAGGATTTAAAAAACGCTACCAAAAGTCACTTTTAAATGTAGCTATAGGTTTTTTCTGTAGGGTTAAAAAAACGCTATGATAAGTCTTCATTTTTTGGTTGCATTTTTTGTTTATATGCTTTTTTTGATTTTCAGTAGCGTTTTTAAAATGCAACTGTATAATTTTTATATTAGTTTACATTTGTTTCTGTAGCATTCCTGAAACGCTACTAAAAGTTATTGGTTGTTTGGTAGCATATTTTAAATGCTACTATTTACGGTTGATGGTTTATACCATTTCCAGCAATCGCTTATATACTATTCATATTAAAACGAACGATCAATCGCATAATTTTCATATATTCAAACAAACAATTAAATCACATAATTAGCATATACAAACAATCAATCATATGATCATCATATTCAAATAATTGCAAAAACATGCTAATCTCACAATCAAATATAATATCCATAATTAATTCGATAGTAGTTTTTCAACATAATAAGTCACATACTACAAGCATTCACAGACAAGTTTTCACAAATGGTACTAACAAAATACGACAACATATATAACAATTAAATTAATGTTCGTTGCTTGATTACCAATAGTTCTTTGTTGTCGACAGTCTTCGCTTCGAAATAGCTAATACCTGCAAACGAGTTTAACAATCAACAATATATATATATGTATATGTATATGTATATATATATATATATGTATATGTGTATATATATATATGTATATATGAAAATCATGTAATCTATAACTCGATATTCTATATTAACACATATTAACAAAATTTGTTCTATTTTTATATGCATCCTATATAGTTCCCCAACGAATACACAATTTTCAATTTACACAGATATTCAGATCAAAACTGGGTTAGAAGTCTGACTGGATTTCATTCTATGTGTAGATTATGTATTCAGTACTATGGGCAGATTGTGTATTCAGTGTCTACTATCACTTATGTAGACACTAAAATAGAGCTATTTTATGTAGACAGTAAAATAGAGCTATTTTTAAAATGTTTCAGTGTCTACTATCACTTATGTAACCACAACTTTCAAAAATAGCTCTATTTTAACTTTTCTCTACGTGCAGCTTGTTGCTTTTGCCTACGTAATTTTACCGTTGTTATCTTTTGCCTTCCTACTTTGCTTCTTCATGCACTTCCCTGCAGCAACAACAAGAAGCTATTTACAAGGTACTTGAACATTTATATTTCAGAAAAACTTGCAGAATATGTCAATTAAGATTATTGCAACTTGTTTCATTAAACTTGAAAACGTAAAATTCAGATGACCGAGCTCTAAAGCTTATTACTCTTACTAATTGATATTTCTTGAAAAGGAACTGAAATGTAGAATAACCAGTATCCTTTATTAGTACTATGCTTTTCAAAGCTACAAGGGTCTATTTTTTTTCTTCCTAAATTACTCTTTACCTCCGTGCCACTGTCATTGGTTATTAATCAACCTCCATCATCGCCTAACACTCCCTCTATGCTTCGGTCACTCAATTCCACTCCCTCTCACTGCCTTCAACTACCTGCCCCATCAATCTTCACTAACAAACACAAACCGCACTTCAGTCGAGCCACTACAACTTCACAACAAGCTCCAATCTATGCATGAAATATTATGATCAGTGTATATAAAGTCCTTTTCTCTTCACACGCTAACATATAGCAAAATTTAAATTGGAAATTAAACATCAATTCAGCACCACTTATTTTTTGAAAATGGTCTGAAATAGAAAATGATGTACATGCATCTGTAGCCTATGACTTGTATTCTATGCATGAAAGGGTTCCATAATGGATGCCTTTTATATCATCTGTGTAGGTCTCTCTTTTATTTGTTTTCAGGAATTCTGTATGGATATAGATTAATCGATATCCTATGAAAATGTTGGTTGTAATCTAGCAAATGGCCGCTTATCCAAAATGAAAACAAGAGTTCACTCTTATTACTCACCTTGTTATGGAACTTACAGAGTATCATGTTTCAAGTGTACCTCTTACTGGTTTGTCATGCGTCTTCAGCACCTATCTATTAAATAAAAGGTAAAAGCAAGAGAACTTGTGAGAAGATTTGGTTAAAAAGTCTGAACAAATTAAGAATAGATTTTTAGCCATCATAGGTGCAAATTGTGCACACAGATTTTACAAATCTTGTACTTGAAGCTTAGCATCTTATACCCATGTCCAAATATACCAAGAGTGATTAAACAGATTTAAAACCTAAACTCGTTGGACCACTTACTAACTCTAACAAGGATGAAGCTACAACGGCACCTGTTAGGCCACCACTCCTCTTGGTTGCACGCATAGGTGCTCTAAAACCAATTAAAGAATCTTGTCGCCTAATTGAATATTTTATAATTTAATGATGAGTGACAAAAATAATTTGCATAAAGAAGTCCAGATTGCAGAAATAAGCTTTTCAAAATTGCCATTTCTAAGTTAATAAAGGCACCTCCACATATGAAGAGGATATTTTTAGTATCAATTTGTAACATAATGCAAGATTTATATATATATTAGTAAAACTTATGTCTCTATACAGTTTTAACTTAAACTGAGATTATTTTGATATATACATTGCACACATCCCAGAAACCATTATGCTGCTAAACAAAAAATTCAAATCAAAGTTCTATGAAACATGCAAAAATATATATATGTTTGTGACATCAGTAATCATTGGGAGTAGTTACCGATTATAGTAAATCTCATACACTAAACACTTAAAGAAAGTCTTGATTAATATATACAAATAGCCTTTAAAGCCAATTCACCTTGCAAACTATACTTGCACAATGATACCCTCAAGTTGAAAGTATCCAATAACGTTTAAAACAGAAGAATATAAGGTAAAGTAAGTTAGTTTAACATGCTAAAGTAAGTAAAAAGGAAACAATGGCCAATAACAGAGATAATACTTGGAGAAACATTACAGTAATATTGGAGATATCTTATTACTATATTCAGAGACTTGGAAGGATAAGGAACAAAATGTTGTGTTTGTCTATTTGATATTGGAATTCATACATAGCCAGTACTTGGCTTAGAGTCAAAAGTTAAAAGAAAATGAAAAATTATATTAAAAGACCCAAAAAAATAATTGAAGTAGGAACAAGTGACCTTCAAAGAAGTGTACTAATACAGTAGCAAATGTGCGTTTGAAAAACTAAAATAAGAATCTATCTTTTTAGGAAAATAATATCACTACCCAGAATGCATATCATAAGACAGAGAAATAAGAATGAGCAAAGTACCTTTTATCAACTTGATGAGCTACATTACTTCTTACAACAACAATATTCCACCAGACAATGTCAGCGGCAATGTCACTAAATATATGTTTAACCATTTGCATAACTTATTAGATAACATATCAATAAAAACATTATAATTAGACAAGAATGATAGATAAAAAATGCATGTATGATAAACCAATAGTTGCTTTGAATTTTTGGATGTGTGTGGTTATGAGACTACAAATAATTATCTCCTAATAGTGAAATCATTACATGCCAGTGTTGTTTTGAAACTTGGTAATAAAAGGGATAATATTCTATGAAATTTATGTACATAAGATAATATTATAACATGTGCTGAATAAACCAAAAAAAATACACAATGCAAGCAAATGTGCCAGAATGTGATGGTATAAATTATTCAAGCTCAAAGTTGTAAGCTATGGAGCATAGAACTATGCACTAATAACTAATGCATGAGATATTTTCAAATAGATTGCTGCTCTTATTTTTAGAGGTTTAATATACAGTATGCATAAATTAGCCTGAACCGTCAGCTTAGCATTATACATAAACTAGCCTCAACTGTCGGTTTAGCATTCCCATTGACAAAAAGTGAACAACCAAGTCTAACTATTTGTCCTATCTTTTTTGAAAATGTAGGATCTTTTTGAATCGACTAACATAAATACAAATGCAAGATACGAAGACCATAAAAACTGGGGACTAAGCACATGTAATATTGTGAGAGGTCAAAGCACAACCATGTCTATTTTTCTAGGATGCAATAGCTTAATCAATAGTGTATAATCTGAAATTGTAAAGAGAAGTATTGCTCTCCAATGATACGCAAGTATGAATCAACCTCCAAGGGGAATAATTAAATATAGTTATATCCATGAACTGTGCCCGAATAATCATTCTTGGTCAAAATAATACATTACTTCTAAAATAAACTTGTATTATATTTGCCTACTGAAATAAACCAAAAGTATATAAAATTGATATGCACTAAACAAACATATCCTTGAATTAATGAGTGGTACAGTGAAACTAGAAGCACATACACTGGAAGATCTTAGTTGATTATCTGCACTATCATCATCCTCCCTAAATCCTTCTATGACCAGTCGCATCAAATTGTGTGCCACTTTTAGCAGATTATCTCCACTATTACCTACATGGTCAAAGACCTTATTCATGGTCAGACAAAATCACTTAAAGTTAACAATTTAAGAGATTTCAGCTTCTACGGTTGAAGAAAAGGTAGCATTAGATGATCACCTGAATACACAACTGATTAGTTAGTGCAAACTATTCAGCAAGCTCAATGCAATGCAACGCTATTTCAGTTTTATAGTGGATGTCGCTGATGCTTATCATGTAATCAATCATTCGATCAATAATAACTTCAATAGTAGCTGACTTAGTCATCTTATATAGAAGCTCAAACGTCTTCGACATCAGAGTGCCATCTGGATCTTATTCAAAGAGTGAAATAAAATGAATAACATGTTTCTCTATTGCCGATGCATTCTAAATGACCGAGGAAATGCAACTAAAATGCTAAACAAATTTTCCCTTTGTGACCATATCATGTTTTATGAGAACTAATATCACTACACCATATAAGAAATTTCGCAACACCATAGTGCGGCAAATTCACAACGGACTTAGGCCGTTGCAATATTCCAACGGCTTTGATCCGTTGTGAACACTTTGGCAAAGGCTTTGAGCCGTTGTTATATTAGAACGGGTTAGGGCCTGCAAACCTTACGTGGTCTTCTATACAATAATAGCACACACTCAAAACAACACGCCCCGTACCCTTTAATTTTTTTTGCTCCCGCGCTCCTTTCTAATTTCTTCTAGCAACAGGGCGTTTCCCCAAATCCCACAAAACCCTAGCTCCACCTTCTTTCCACTTCTCTTCATCGCTACCTTCCTCCTCCCCAATACTAAAACCTAGTGTTGGAATCAAAGTCGCGCCTGTTGCCTTGTGAATTTAGCACAAACTTTAGCGTTGGAACCCTCGGCTGTTCGAAATTGAGCAATAAGGTTCGTTCTCTTTTGATTTTTGTCATTATAAATAAAATAATCGTGTAAGACTGTAAGAGTAAATTTTCGTTTTGTGTTTTTGGTATTTTCATTATTATCGCAATTATTTTTTAGTCTATTTTGAAGCATTTGATGTATTCGAGGCGTTTTAGAGTTTACATATGCTATTTAGGAATTTTTCGCCAATTGAATGATTCAGTTTGCTTTTTTTATTGAATCATCATTTATTAGGAATGATTAGTTACTGTCATTTCTTTGATTACTTATGAGTAGCCTGATATTTTGCATAATTTTCTAGCCTTGTAACATTTTTTATTCATGCTCAAAGGTAACTAGTTTAAGGGTTGGATGTAAATATCTTAACTTTTCATTCTTATTTACCTAGATAACCCTTATGATCAAGGTTGGCTCGGTTGGTTTTTGACTAGTTCGTTTTTATTAATTCAATATCATTGTAATATTTAGCTAGTTGTTTTTTATATTAACATTTATTTATATAAAAACTTTTTCAAAGCTTGGTACTCTTAAACCAAGAATGGATTCATTCTGAAACATTAATGCTTGTACATAGGATTAATGCTTGTACATAGGATTCCTCGGCTTTCAATTGGATAGAGTTATTTAGTAGAAAGTGCGTCAAAAATTTCAACAAATGCAAGAGTGTTAATTATCTTTATGCTCTGTTATTTCATAAACAATACAGCAACCCTCTGTTACGCTGGCCAACCATGGAACTATTTGTGTGATGTGTGCAACTACGTATAGCATCACAGTGGTACTTCATGACTGATTATTCCATCTCTTATAACCATCGATGATGCATTTGAGTTTTCCAAACATACGATTATTAGCATACATTACTTCAAAAATTTAGTGTACTTTAGTTATTTATGAAACAAATTTAGAATTTCCATGCAATAGCTCTGTTTGTTGGAATAAAGTATCATTGCAACACTTTTCCCTGAGGCTCTATATGTTCCAGATTAGATGTCATTTTTTTATGAATTTATATTGGTTTTTGCTTTTAATCTATAGTTTAGCTACATTTCCTATTAGGGCATGTAACAACCATTATTATGCTTCATGAGTTTAAAAACGTATAATATAGTAATCTTCATGTTTATGATAAACTATAAACATTGTTCAGCCTTTAAATATTTCTTCATATTATGTTGATTAATTAACAGAATATGAACCTTCATATGTTGAAGGCTGAATATTTTTTTGCTATCAATTTTAATATTCAACCTATCTTACATTGGATATACTTCTATATTTTGATCTCTTTATTTCTAGGCACTTAACGATGCGTAACTACTATCATTAACTAATTTTATGATATGTTCTAATATTTAAAAAAAATTGATATGTTCTAATATTCTTTTTTGTTGCATAGGTTTTGAAAAAGCCAATGATGATGAGATTCAACCTAACCATTTCATATTGTAAATGGTACGATAGTGATTGTAGCTTTTGGCTTATCTGAACGATCTCTTTTTAGGTCTGATTTCTAAACGAACAATAGCTTAAGCTGTGAATATTAATTTTTTATTACTCTATTTAGGGCTGACTTTAACATTTCGAAATATTTGCAAATTTGTGTGTTCGCTTCATATTTTAGTTAATTAAAAGTTCATTTGAGTTAAGTTCAAAACAGTGTTCTAAACAATTTTTTGGATTGCATTGTGTTGTATAATTAATAGATGCCTATGTAAATTAAAATGTGGGCACCACCGTTAATTAACAATGGTTAAAATTTTCTTATTTTGTTAACATATAACAATTTATTCAGTACGAGGCTCCATGCTATATATGTAAACAATGATTTGCTTCGCATTTATTTTCCTACGCCTACTTATTCCTTATGAACAATACTTAATCCTAAATCTACTTTGATAACTTTGTTTAAATCCTCGTGCAATATTGTTGTCATGAGTAGTTTATATGATACAATTGGATAAGTTCATATAGTTCTTTTTATTAATATGTAATGGTCCGGAATTTCGAACACTTCATATTTAAATATCTGAATTATTTAAATATTTTTATCTAAGATTTAATGTGGATAAATGTGATTTTTTTAAACCGTATTAGCCCATTTTATTAGGATTTTTATAATTTGAATATTTTTATGCTCTTTATTATTCTCTGTTTAGTATATATTCTTTTAATCATCGCTTGTCCTCTGACTTTAATTTTTAGATTAGAATATAATATGCACTCCCCAGGTTTCTGGCTATTGCTGCTATGTTTTCATGCGTGCATGCCTTTTTCCCTGTGACATATCAGTGTGTGCATGATTCGGTTATTATTTATTTTCAGTTGAGATGTTCAAAGCACTGCTAGTATTTCAATTTTAACCCTATTCGTTTATGTTTTTTACTGCTGGTAAATAGGATAGTGTAAGCACTATATTTGATCAAATAATATAGAGTGTTAATGTTATATCATGGTGAGTGTGCTTGCGTGTGAATGTCACCATATTAGCTTCACCATTTCATTATATAAGTTGTAGTACTCTGTATATGGTTTATTTAGTAGGATGAGTAATTACAGTTTTTTTATATATGTGTGTTTTGTTAATCTAGTTGAAATTGGCTACAAGATTAAATTATTTGGTCATGAGTTTTGTTAACTTAGTGGAAGTTGTAACTCATTAATTTACAATTCTTGTGCGTGCATCATATATGTTACTTATAGAAAAGTAAGTGCTGTAGAATAAATACAACCCTTTTAAAGACATTGCTTCCAACGAAGGAGGAAGTGGTGGGACACATAATGAAAGTGTTGGAAGAACGTCGAACAATAACGATGCTGCTAACCCGCTTATTTCGCATGTTCAGGAAAATCAAAAATGTGAAGTGTTGAACTTTGATCTAGAAGTCATTGCAACAGGTTTTGTATGCAGAGATTCGACGGCATCCATAATACATGGAAAACCTGTACCTCTTACACATGAGAAGTTGATTGTGGACAATATACTATTACCAGATGAGCCCACCGCCAAACAAAATCATCCTCTTGCTATGACCTTTGATGATGTTGGAATCGGTGGTTATGTGTGTCATCCAAAGAATTCAATTCGATATCTTTAGACGCATGAGCAGGTATACATTATTATTATCCAATAAATTCAATCTGAATGGAAACCTATATATGTTCTCTGATCTGTTCTTAATATCAGAATCCTCCAATCTTAATATCAAAACTGAAAATTCTACAAAATCGGATAATTCTCTGATCTGTTCTTTGTTTCAGTTTTTTAACATTTGTTTCAGGTTGAAGATGCTTTCTCTATGTACCTTTCTGATTTAGAAAAGCTTGATCCGTGAGGTAACATTTTTTTGTTCACATTACTACTGAAAATAGGTTATACACCTTGCCACTGTACTTCCACTGCATCACCCAGTCACCACAAACCAACTTGCACACCTACCACTAACTACAGCACTACAAACTTCTATAGCCATACAGCTTTATACCCCTTCTTCCACTTCAAACTACAACTCCTACAACATTCCCACTGATGCCCGCTCCAGTTTCCATCAATCTCCACCATAATACAAACATCAGCTTTTATTTGAGTGTAATGTAGTTTATCACCGATGATGCAACAGCAAGAAGAAAATGAAGGGTATTGTGTACAGTTAGGAGGAAGAAGAAAATGTAGTGGCGTGGTTTAATGAAGTTTTATGCAGAGAAGTAATTTGGTGATGACAGTGGGATGGTATGAGTGGTGATGACAGTATGCAGTGATAGTGCAGCAGTGAAATGGCACAGTAGTAGTGTTGTGATGGTCTTGGTTATGTAGGCAGTTGTGTGTTGGCAATAGGGGAGTCTGGAGGTAGAGATTGTCGTGGGTGTTGATGTATTGTAGAAGTTGGGGTACTGTGCAGGGTTGGAGAAGTAAGGCAATTATGTATGGTTGTTGTGGAAATGAAGTAGCAGTTTGCAAGTGGTGATGATATGTGATAGTGGAGAGGAGATATGTGCAGTGTGCAACAGAGCACAATTGTGGTTGATTGTTGTATGGCCGAAGTCATGTGATAGGTGGTCTACTGGTGTAGGCAAGACAGTGGTGAATGTTAGTAGTGGTATATGTTGACAGAGTTGTAAATGCAGTGGAGTATTGAAATGCTACAAGGTGTAGTTGTATGATGGTTAATGATGTGGTGGGTGGAATTCGAGATGCTGATGAGGTTGTTTTAATGGTACTGTAACTGTTTGTGGCAGTGATTATTATTGGTAGTGGTTTGAGTGTTAAGGTTGATGTGAGTGATATGTTAAGGTGGATGAAGTTGGTATATGCAGCAGTGGAAGTTTGTGAACATGAGTGGAATGAGTACAGTTGGTTTTGAAGCTGTCAGCGATGGACGAGTGAAGAGGAGGTGTCCAGGTTGAAAGGCAGGTGGTCAGATGTTTGTAGAGTTGACTTGGTAGAAATGTGCAACACATAAGGCACATATAAGTTACTGATATCGTAGGTTCAAGAGAAGTATGGAATTGAATATGTATTTTTGTTATTACACAACATATTTGATCATCAAATTTTAAGAAGTGCTTATGCTATAAGTTGTGTACTTTTTATTCTATATGCTGTGGATATGCTAGTTGATATTCTATATCCAAATTATTATTCTATAAATTTTCTTATCCAAATTTCTATATGCTAGTTGATATTCTAATACATTATTTGATTTTGTGTTTGCAGGATATACTGCTGCTAGATATACCATGGTGATACTTGATATAGGAAGACGTTATGTACCGTATGTATTGTACTATGCATGTAGTATTATGTAATGATGACGTTGTTGTACTATGTATGTTATGTATACTTGTTGAACTATATAGTGGTATGTATTGAACATTATAATTCAAACATTTGTTATGTTTGGTTTTTGTGTTTAATCTATGAAAAATATTTGGTTTAATAATCTTTCTTTTGTGATACTGTTAAATTTGCAAATTTTTGTATTAATTATGATAATGAAATGACTGTTGCTGGTGCAGTGAAAAATTTCAAATATTTTTTTTTAAAAATAAAATATTAATTAGCAACGGATTAAAGCAGTTACAAAATAAAATCCGGAACGGCTACATGCCATTGCTAAAGTATATTTTGCAACGGCCCTTAGCCGTTGCAAAAAATATTTCACAACGGATTTGAGCCGTTGCGAAATTTTTACCACTGCCCATTTTGCAACTGCTCAAAGCCGTTGCTAAATTATTTTGCAACGGCTTAAAGCCGTTGCGAAATGAGGATTCTGGTGTAGTGTATATGACATCTTTTGTATGTCACTTGCTCATTGATGCTAGTTTTACACATTCGTGAGTAATTATTTGTTATGGATTGTAGAATTATTGTTAGACAATATTATACATATTTTCATGGTAAATATGATTGCCTTTCTTTATGACATTGCATTCCACTCTCAGTGACTCGGTGCATGTCTTTTTTGCCTTGTAGTTACCAAGAAATATTTGCAACATTTAAAGTTACAGTCATGAATACATAATAGTCAAGCTATATCAGTCCAAGAAGTGTTTCGATCAATCATGCTATGTATTATCAAATCCAAAAATTAAAAAAGACTTCGTCAACATTATCAGCAGTGTACTTCGCGCATTGCTAGTTCTTTGTTACCAAAGGATGACCTTAGACATGATAGTTGGCCCAATACTTATGCTAAGCTCAAGAACGTAAACTTTTGTCCCACTAAGCATAATATATTTGTCAATAAGGTATAGCATAACATCCACATAAGAGGTGTGTTACATAATAATTCAACATCTTTAATTATAGCTAAGTTGTTATCACCGATCTAATAGACATAAGGCTATAGCATATCTATTCGAGTTTATTAGCACTACTAATCTCCAAAAGTATTTCAAATATAGTAACATGAAATATAGACATAAATTTACCTAAAGCAGCAATTTCCACTTCAGTATTAGCTGCATCATCCATTGAATCCAGTGCTGTGCAAAATAAACTGAAAAAGAAATAATTAATGTACAAAACAACACAAAGACTAAAAATAGAAAAACACATAATATTATTGCTAAGTCATAGAGAATAAAGAAAGTAGCAATTATTTTAATTGACATAATAAAGAATAAACACCAAAATTAAAATTATACAAGTAATATAACAAATAGTAAAACAACAAAACTATTAAAAAAAATTACAAAATATTTACCTTTTCAAAGCTCTGGTAATTTAGTGTAATGGTTTCAAATGAAACATAGTCAAAAACCAATATAACAACAATTTCAATTGAGATGAACAATGAATCGGGGAAGTAAGAATTAGGTTACTAGAACCGTAAAACAATTAAACAAATAAATAAACTACAACTTCATTTACCTTTTTAGGATACAATGCATCTATAGTTAGGGTTTGTATTCCAGTTCAACAAATTGATTCAGAACCATTGAAAAAAATAACGGATATGAAGATTGAGATAGAGAGAGACACAAAGAGGTAAATGAGGCTAGATGTGGAGGTTGATATAGAGACGTGCACAAATTTACAAATGAGGACGAAGGTGGTGGTAGTGGGGGAAGCTAAGAAAAGGCGAAAACCGAGATGAGTGAAATTAGAGATAGGGTGTTTGGAGACTAGGTAGACGAGGGAGGCGGAGAAGAAGGAAAAGGTGGATGTGGCTGCATATGAAAACTAGGGTTATGGAAGAAGAAGTGAGGAAGGAAATGAAAAATAAATAGTGCGCAAATGAAAATAAGCGCAAGAAACTAAAAAATGAAGGGTCGGATCTTGCTATAGACATAAATTCGATTTTCGTTGCGTTTCTTTCGAAAAAATAAAGTAGGAGAACTGTTAGTAGTTGCATTTTGATGACAAGCGCTGCCATAAAGTGCAAGGAATAACTACTTTTCTTGTAGTGTGTGGAGAGCTTTTTGAATTGTCTTTTCAAATAATAATGTCTATTGTTGTTGTCAGACCTGTTTGTTTACATATGCGCTTTCTGATTTACTTATTCATCATTCATAATCATCTTCTTCCTCACTCACAACAATAAATTCTTCATCGCAATGCCTTCTTGGCCTTCTTCTATCGATTCAGATGCAGGTTACGTGCCTACAAAAAGTCCACATACTGATGAGGATTGGCTTATCAATTATCAAGAACAACACTATGAAGATGTTCGCGGTCAGTTTCAAAATCTTGAGCAACTGAGGCTTCAGGAAGTGGCTGAACCACCATATGAACAACATGTTGTTCGTCATGCATATGAACAACCTGAGAACCAGGTTCAAGTACTTCAACCTCCCACTGAGCAAGAAGTTGAATTGTACCTAGTTTGTTGTCAGTGCGGGTATGGAGTTGAAGTTGTAGTACATGCGGATGGAGAAAATATTGGTCGTCGAATCCAAATATGTCAATTCTGGCCGAATGGTTGCAATTACGCGGAATGGTTGGATGATCCTTTATGTCCAAGGGGCATAACCTATGCAAACGAACTAGAACAGGAGATAAGACGTTTACGACTTTCTTTACAGGAATTGCAATTTAATCGTCAGTCTAGTTTCTTCATATTTGTGTTCTATTATTACCGTGTCGTTTTTAATCAGTGTTCGTTGTTCGTATATCTTCAATTCTAATGTCACTAGTAGTTTTTTTATGTGTATATGTCATTAGTTGGTGCTTATAAGTATACACAAACATATATAATTCACAGTATACACAAACATATATAATTCACAGTATACTCGAACATTTTCATCCAAAATCCAAGAAAGTAAAATTATATAAACATAAAGAATACACAGTATACTCAGACAATGACATAAGTACATAAGCTATATGAACTGCAACATATAATAAAACGTCCACTATGCATATACTAAAAGGTATATAACTAAAGGGATGCAACGTCGTCGTCGTCAGCATCATCACCATCATCCCCATCACCATCATCATCATCTCCGTCATCGTCATCATCATCCCCATCACCATCATCATCATCTCCGTCATCATCATCGTCATCCCCATCACCATCCTCCCCCTCGTCCTCATCATCCTCATCGTCCTCATCCCCATCGTCCTCATCTAAACCACCAGCATCATACCCACTAGGACCAGCATCACCTCCGCCTTGTGATCCGAAAGGCTCATATACAGCAAGTCTAGCTGATAGCTGATCAATCTGCACCTCTAGCATCTGTGTATGCTGCATGTACATATCATGCATGGTGTGTGTATGTGCAAGAGTCATATCGCGAAACACACCAAGTGAAACTCTGGCCTGATCCAATCTAGCAGCATACTACATAAAAATGATATTTGACATAGTAAGAAACTAAGCATAAAATAAAGGAAAAATGGAAATAAACAACAAACGTACCTCATACGGAGGATATAACCCGACTGAAGGCACACCCGGAAAGTCGGGGTGATCTGGAAAAACTAAAGGCTGCTCAATCAAAGTACGTGTCACGTCATATGCTCTAAAAGTAGTATCAGGCTCCAACTGCATGGGAGTCTGGGAGAACTGTGACGGAATCGGGTCAAATGAAACCTGCGGTACCTGAACTCTACCGGCTGCCATGTAAGGTCCTATATGATCAGAGTTGACCCCATGAACATAATCTGGTACGATGAATCTACAGGGTGCTACTCAAGCCCAATAAGCATCGTAATCTCCATCGATGAAGAAAGTACTGCTATCCACCCACCTAGCCTGTCGTAGAGCATCTATGTAATGATCGCCAATCACCATATGTCTACCAAACATGTCCTCACAAGATAAAGGATCATATGGTATACGACGATCACCCGTAATCTGATAAGCACATCTCTCTCCCAAATACCACATAGGCATAAATGCAGGTGTATGCAAAGCAACCCTACGTCTAGATAGAGAATACGCAACCATCAAGGGATGGTCGTCCACCATAAGACCTGCATCTGCTAGATGGGTCCAATGTGAGGCCCAAGGAGTCTGAATGATGTTACCTCGACTACGCATATCAAGCTGTGACCTAGCCTCCATCAAGTCATGCCGTACACCTAAGGGAACATGATGTACGTACTGCATAGTCTTCCATCGTCTCATCCTAGGGAAGTACTGCTCAACAGCCTAACTAGCCATGTCCTGGATGCGGGGATGCATGTTTGCCGTGTACTCGTAGTACCATAACGGCAAAATATACCAAAAAGCATGCATCTGCTTGACATCGCCAAGCGCAAATGAATCTAGAGCGGTATACAGGGTGCCTAATATTGCTGTGTCCCAATCAATAGTATGTAGCTGGTCTAATCTGGCAAGAGATGCTAAATAGCCTAGTCTAATCATACCTTTTTGGTTCGAAAAAAGGTCGAACCAAACAAGTACAGCAGAAATGCTCTAGTAACCGCATCCATCATATCGGCTCTAGCTATATAAGTGGTGATGTACTGCTGCAGATAAGTCAACTTAACAGAACCACTACTGACGCAGGTAACATCTATCAATGGTAGAAAAACGGTAAACAGATTGGGGGACTCGTATAAATCATCAAATGGAAAAGGTCGAAGACCATGTCATCCAATCTCAATGCCGGTGAACATGTAGAAACCAACTGGGGTGATACCAAGCTCAAAATCTGAAAAATGAAACGTATGCGTGGTGGGCCACCACCTCTCAGCTAATGCCTGAATGAGAGGTCGATCAAAGGACTGAACAGGTCTAATCGACAAAAAAAGACCAAAAGGGCTAGCCTGTAGCCTCTCAATAATAGGACCGGGAAAAGAGTCATAAAACTGGATAATACACTTAGCCCAACTACCCCGACAATGAATGTAATGGTCCTAAAGATAATTTATGAATTAATAATTTTTGATAGAATAACAGTTATTTAATATGATTATGTGATGTACATATAAAAATTACCATATATATTAATGTGCAACTTATACCTGTACGGTCGTCAAAGCGGATTCAGCTCTATGCCGATAACCATCTGGAAGCTCGTGTAGTACACGTAGATCGTCTAGTGAAACTCCAGGTGGCGGCGGAACATGTAACGGTCCAGCTTGCTCCGCTGGATGTCTGTGAACCGTTCTTCGGACGATTTTGGTTGGACGCGGCGGCATTTCGCTTAGCTTTTCTAATTAAAACAAAAATGAAAATGAAAATGAAGAGGAAAGTACGGAGGGGAGGGGAGGGGAGGAGAGGGAGGCATATGTAGAAGGGGGCTGGCGCCTGCTTTTCAGGCGTCCATAAAATGGGCGCCTAGAAGTCAGACGCCCATTTAATGAGCGCCTGGCCACTGGGAGTCCAGCCCTGTGAAACCACTGACTGGAGATGCCCTAAGTGGCAATTTCAGTAGTTGGAAAGTTTTTCTGATTATTATCATTGTTGTCTAAGCATTTAAAAGAGATAATGATATCTAGTTAGTTAGCCTGTCATTTTTGTAGCAACTCTCTGATTCATTTATTGCCCTGACAATTCCAGCTCTTTATGTTTGCATCCTAGTTAATGAAGCATATCTAATTCGAATAAACCTGTAACAGAAACATTTTCCCAGTAATAACACTTTCTTGGTTAAATCCATGACTTTTCAGCCTTATCCAGTAACTACAATCTTGGACATGTTATCCCTTGTATATTTTTAACATGTCTTGAGTCAAGACGATAGTTGAAAATTAACCTATAACATACTAAGATACTTTATGCAATGAGGGCAAATTCATTGTTAAACCCTGATAAACCTGACTGGTCATAAAGAATTCTGACTTTTATTGCATTGGCTCGTAATTAACTTGAGTGCTAGGCATGATGATTCATTTGCTTACTAACATGTATGTTTCTAAATCACATTCAAAAAATGGAGCTAATAATCTATTAGAATAAATTGTGTGTTATTCATCTCTGAACATTTGAGTGTGGAGATAGGAATTGATACTCGTTGCTATCTAGAGGTTGGGATCAAAAGATGAAGGAAAAAGATGGTAGACTTGCAAAACATGCAAACTAAACAGTTAACATTATATGTTTAAGAACTAAGGAAAAAATTACATTACCCATCATGCATATTGATATATTAGACAACCCACCAAATTCTCTGTATTAGAAAATTATAAGGTCTGAATTGTTTAAAGTTGTACGTACAGGTTCTAAAATACAACAACTAAGTCATTATTCCCAAACAAGTTGGGGTCGGCTAGAGATGGAACCCAAAACTAAATGAAAAAATCAATTTAAAAGTTATAATAATAACAATAGCAATAACAATAACAATAATAAAATAAAGTCAAATAAGTAAATTAATAATAATAACTAAGTAAAGTAAAATAAAATAAAAATATATATGTATATATATATAAGAGGAATGATAATAATAATACTAATAGCGATAATGATACTAATAGTAATATTGGTTAAAGACCAAACCTACGTCTTAGGCTCATGTTTCCTAGTCCTATAATATAAAACTTATAAAACTCAACGCTCATGATTCTGGTACGTGAATCACTAATTTCCACTCGCTTCGATCCGTCACCAGCTCTTCGGATATACCCCAATCCTTCAAATCCCTTTTAACTACTTCATTTCATGCCAACCTTGGTCGACCTCTACCTCTCTTTGAGCATTCAACACGGTCTATAATTTCAACACGCACATGTTGAAGATGTCCAAACCATCTTAAGCGATGTTGAATTAGCTTCTCCTCAATTGGTGCTACTTCAAGTTTATCACATACATGTTCTAAAATAAGATATAAAAAAAGCACAGCAATGTCTGCAGGTCTCCATCCTGATTAAACACGCGTACCAAGAATGTATATAAATCTGGAACTATGAAGGATAGAGCTGCATATATCTGTTTGGAAGGCATAGTCTTTCCAATCAATATGGCATTTTTTTGACATAATGATTTGTACATACCATCTATAACACGCAGAATTTGCATGATAAAAGCGGTTGTACTTGAAATAATATGACACTTGAAATAATAAAATGCAAATGCTCTATATAACCTATAAAACTAAATGTTCTTTAGTCTTGCATACCTACATCGATGAAATCAGTTTGTAAAACTATTCTAGTTAAATATCAAATATGTTAGATATGAAACTGAGATAATTTTTTCTTTTTTGCAGTTTTCTTATCTTCAAGTTCAAGAGTGAGATAATTGTTTTTGATGTATTTTACAAATGAAAATGTTGTCGTTGTTATCTATTCTTAGAATGATAAATTACCTTCTTTTTTTTGGATATTTGGTCAGAGTTTTACTTTAGCCATTAGCGTTGAAACTTACAAGAATAGTTCAATGGAATTTTGGCATGAACTTAAGTCGACCCCACTGCATTAGCGCCGATCGTAGTGCTACATAACTATAGTTGTTTTACTACCATAAGTTGTCGGTACATGTTTTCAAATTCATTTTTTTTCATAATAAAAACTATGAAGATCCTATGTTTTATTTAAAAATATCAAATTTCACCTTGAGGGCCATTGCTAAAAGAAAGTTTGAAAATGTAATTGTTTTCTTTTATTCAGTAATTGAATTCATAGATAAGTACAACATATCTCTCTGCTGTATTTATACAAGACTAACAGGCTAATGGAAATAAAAGATAAGATGGGCTGCGGTGCAAGGCCCATTTCCACAGAATAAGGCAAATAAGCTTATATCCTCTAAAGTAATACAAGCCGAGTCTTATTATGCCCCCCTCAAATAAAACTAGGGTTTTAGTCTCTCTTCGTCTTTCATGGCGGCGGAGAAAACTTTGAGCTCCTCTCTAAACTGATCAAAATTCTTTCTCGAAATTGCTTTAGTAAAGACATCAGCTCGCTGATAATATGCCGGAATGTGTTGGATCTGGAGTTTTCCACTTCCCGTTCGTTCGCGAACGAAGTGGAGGTCCACTTCCAAGTGCTTCGTTCTCGAGTGTTGGGTAGGATTCATAGATAGAGAGATAGCACTTAAATTGTCAACCCAGATGGTCGGCTTTCGATTCAGTGTGAACCCTAATTCTTGAAGGAGGGTTTCAGTCCAAATGACCTCTGCAATGGTGCTGGCGATGGCCCTGTACTCAGCTTCAGTGCTCGATCTCGAGATGGTGGCTTGCTTTTTCGTGCACCATGAGATGGGATTGTTGCCGAGGTAAACACAATATCCAGTGATAGATTTCCTATCATCCAAATCGTTTGCCCAGTCTGAATCACTGTAAGCTTGTAGATGTAAGTTTTTGTTTGAAGTGAATTTTAATCCATGGTTGATCGTCCCCTTTAAATATCGTAGAATACGTTTTACTGCACACTAGTGTTCATTTGTAGGAGCTTGCATATATTGACAGACTCTGTTAACACTAAAACATATGTCCGGTCTTGTAATAGTAGCATACTGAAGTGCCCCAACTATGCTCCTGTACTGTTTGACATTCTCGATGGGTTCACCCTTTTCTTTAGATAGCCTGAGATTGCTTGTCATGGGAGTAGGTAGAGACTTAGCTTTATCCATGTTTGACCTAACAAGAATGTCAGATATGTATTGTTTTTGAGATAAAATGATGTTTGAATCTGCATCCCTTTGAATGTGTATGCCAAGGAAGAAATCTACTTCACCCATGTCTTTTATTGCAAATTCCTTATCCAAGTGTTTCATGATTAGTTCGACTTCATGTTGATTGTCTCCTATGATCAGTATATCATCTACATAAACCAATATGTAAATACTGTCGTCCCCTGTCCTTTTTATATAAAAAGAACAATCTGACTTGGTGGCAGTGAATCCCAGTTTAATCAGGACACCTTTTAATTTATCATACCAAGCCCTTGAGGCTTGCTTTAGACCATAAATTGCTTTATGTAGTTTGCATACTTGGCTGATGCTTGCTTCAGAACTATAACCCTTTGGCTGTTGCATATACACTTCTTCTATTAATTCTCCATTTAAAAAAGCATTATGCACATCTAATTGCCTTATTCTCCAGTTTTTATGCAAGGCAATGGTTAGGATTATCCTTACTGTTGCTGGTTTGATAACTGAAGAGAAGGTTTCATTAAAGTCAAAACCAAACTGCTGGGTATAACCCTTTGCCACAAGTCTGGCTTTATGTTTGATGATCTTACCATCAGCATTTCTTTTAATTTTGTATGTCCATTTGCTTCCCACAATGTTTTTATGCCTTGGTAAATCGACGAGTGTCCATGTATTGTTTTTAACTAGAGCTTTATATTCTTCATCCATGGCTTTTCTCCATCTTATGTCTTTTATTGCCTGCTCATATGATGTTGGTTCCACTTCATTGAATTGAGTGTTAAATACTTTGGGTTTATAAATCCCACTTTTTGATCTAGTAATCATGGGATGCTGAATAGTAGTTGACTGTGGTTCACATTGGACATCATTATGCTCATCAGATGTTTCATTTGTAGATTCAGTATTGGATTCTTGTTGTGTGTTTGATTCTTTCTGCTCATTATGTTGAGGACTGCCTGTTATTATTTGCTCAGAATCATCTCTAATTTCGTTCCTTGTTGGTTCTCTGTTTGATTGAACCTCAGTATTTATCCACTTTGATAAGTCTGGCATGTGAATAGCCCTAGCTTTGTTTGCATTAGTTCCTTGCATGTGCTTTTCCTTCTCTACAAAAGGAAAAACATTTTCATTAAAAACAACATGCCTTGAAATGTAAACTCTGCCTTGACTGTCTAGACATATGTACCCCTTTTGATTATGTGCATATCCTAAAAAAGTACATTGACTAGACCTAAGGCTTAGTTTATGTTTATTGTATGGTCTAAGGCAGGGAAAACACAAGCACCCAAAATTTCTTAAATGTTCATAGTTTGGTTTAAAACCAAATAATATCTCAAAAGGACACACATGGTTTAACACTTTGGTTGGCATTCTATTAATGAGATATACTGCTATGGCAAATGCCTCTCTCCAATATCTCATTGGTAGACCTGCCTGAGACAAGAGTGTTAACCCTGTCTCCACAATGTGCTTGTGTTTTCTCTCAACTAGACCATTTTGTTCAGATGTATGGGGACATGTAGTTCTATGCACAATCCCTTTTGTGCTGAAAAACTCCTTTAGGGTTTTGAACTCTCCCCCACCATCTGTTTGAACAATCTTCACACAGTTATTATATTGTTTTTCAGCACTAGTGATGAAGTGCTTCATAGCATTACATGTATCTGATTTTGCCTTTAAAAAATATATCCGAGTATATCTAGTATGAGCATCAACAATGGATAGATAATACCTGTCCCCTTTTGATGAGTTGTGTGGAGATGGTCCCCACAAATCAGCTGCCACAAGCTCAAGTGGTCTTTTATAAGTAGTTTCAGAAAACTGAAAAGGTAATTTGTGACTTTTGCCAATTTGGCAGTGTGTGCATACTGATAAATTGTGTAAAGGTGAGAAAGAAATTTTATTCTCATTCAACACTTGCTTTACTACATCATAACTAGGATGTCCCAATTTACAATGCCACATATGAAAAGTATTGTCACATTTGACTTGATTCAAACTTGTGTTATTACACCAGACAACATTATTATTACAGATGTTCTTTGTTCTCATATGGCTGAACTTGTACAAATCCTGTTCCAGTTTACCCTGTAATAATATATCTTTACTCAGCATATCTCTGACTAGACAGAATTTAGGGTGAAACTCAAAATATACATGATTTTCTTTAGCAAATTGTGAGACACTTATTAAATTCTTTTTGATACTTGGCACTCTTAATAAATTATTGAGGTAGAGTAGCCTTGTACCTTGTATAGTGCATGTTCCCACATGTGATATATTAACAGTTTCATCATTACCCATAGATACAGAATTCTTACCATTGTAGCTTTTGTTTCCCAAGTTGAGGTTTTGTAAGTTGTTGGTAATGTGGTTTGTAGCTCCTGAGTCTGGAAACCAATCTTCTGTGTTGATGTCATCTGTCTTGGTTGTATCATCTTTTGAGTTATCTGAATTATTTCTTGAATGATGATTAGTTTGTGCCATATTTGCTGTTGGTTGCCTGCTTGACTGTGTCTGTTGAGATGGATTGTAATCCTCCTTGAATCTGAAGTAGCATTTATTTGCCATGTGACCAAATTTTTCACAAATTTGGCATTTGACCCTGTTGTTGCTTGATGACCTTCCTCTGCCCCTACCCTTTTGATTATAACCACCTCTCGGGTTCTGGTTGTTCTGATTGTTTTTCTGACCTTTATTCTTTGTGGTTGAAACATAATTCGCTGAATATTCTTCTTGCATAAGTCTTCTCTGTTCTACTCTGCCTTCATGTGCAAGGAGAGCTGAGTTGACATAGTCAAGATCAGGTAGGGTTGGTTGTGTGGCAATGAAAGTCACCAGAGATTCATATTCTTGGTCTAGGCCATTGGTAATGATGAGTATCTGCTCACTGTTCGAGATATTATGGCCAACAGCCTTTAGTCTGTCACACAGATTCTTGATTTGGGCAAGGTATTCTCTCATGCTCATATCATTCTTTCTTGTATTTTGTAGTTCTCTTCTATAGTGCATGATTCTTGCCGATGACTGTGAGTTAAAAATTCTTTCGATAGATGACCATATCTCATATGATGTGTAGCAACCAACTAGTTGGGACAATAGGGTCTGACTAATGGATGATAAGAGCCAAGATGCAAGCAAGTTATCTTGTTTCTGGTACAAAGTATATTCTGGGTTGCTAACAGTGTTTCCTGTATTATCAGTGATGTTAACTGGTGGAATCTCTTTGGTTCCTTTTACATAATCCTGTAGATCATACCCTCTCAAAGCAATTTCTATTTGATATTTCCATGTGATATAGTTTGTCTTCATCTAAAGGTGTGTTTATTGCTTGATTCTTAGGTCTGATTAAGACAGAATCTGATTTCTGATTGTCTTTGGATCTGTTGCCAGTATTTGCTGAAGTGACATCTTCTTCTTCAATAGCCATGGTGGATCAAGAATATGGATAATCAAGTTTCTTGATCAAGAAACTGGTTTTGGTGGCCAAGAAATGTCCCAAAATGCAACAAAAAAGAGGGTGCAGGGAGAAAACTGCTATATGTATTACTGTTTTATTGAAAAACAGTAATATGTATACATAATTGTTTGTACCTTCAGATGCCTGAATCGGAAATGTGCAACCAGAGATGGAAATGATGATCTTGAATCTGATCTGCCTCTTGGATGGCACCGTGGGTTGAGAACATGTGAACACGATTACTTGCAGTGATCTTGAGAAGGGTATCCTCCCCTATGATAATATTCTGAGGGGAGAATCAATTACTCAAAGGAAAATCTGCCGTTTGGCAATGAGGCTCTGATACCATAAAAGAAAGTTTGAAAATGTAATTGTTTTCTTTTATTCAGTAATTGAATTCATAGATAAGTACAACATATCTCTCTGCTGTATTTATACAAGACTAACAGGCTAATGGAAATAAAAGATAAGATGGGCTGCGGTGCAAGGCCCATTTACACAGAATAAGGCAAATAAGCTTATATCCTCTAAAGTAATACAAGCCGAGTCTTATTAATTGCTACCGAAAATAATATATAATAGGTTAATCAACGTTTGATTCTGAAAATAATATAAATTTTATGATTCTGATGGTTAAAAAGTACAGAAGGCACAGTTATATCTGCAGGTTAAAAGAGGGAATGGCCAGAAAGTCTGCTTTCAATATTCACTAGGAACTTTTATAATAGGTTAATCAACGTTTGATTGATTTATGACTGATATTTAACCCAATGGTTATTGGCTACTAGTCTATATACTCTATGCTATATAACGCATTACTTTGTTTTTAATGTGTACTGTACATTACAATACAATTTACTTCATGCACGTATGATCTCCTATTCAATATTTATATTAACAGTAGAAACTCAATGTGTATATACCGTAGACCATGGACTCATTTAACATATAGAGATGACAATGGTTTGAATAAAAAAGAAGTTACCTACAAGTAAAATACATCACTGGTAATCAGTGGTGTAAGCAGGACATATTGTTGGCATGGGCGCAGAGTGATATGGGTTTCAGTAGCAATGGCCCTCGAGGTGATCGATATTTTCGGATGCCACTGATACTTAACAAAATTTACACAATAAACTTATTTTAAAAATATCCTATACTTACCAAAGGATTTGATAATCTAATACATTATAAAAAAAATCATAATCAAATGATACGTTAAATGAATCATTATTGATTCTCTCATCGTTGAATAATGTGGCATTAAATTCCCCTGCTAGTATCCAGGACATGTTATTTTGTGGAGATTGATTTTTACTATATTCCCAAAGGTGCTTTCATTGATCTATTGCATGGTGAGCATAAATAACCCTGCACATAATCTCTAATCTCCCTACCTATTTCAACTTCATGGTGATGCAGAGAGTTTTCAAATTCATAAGCCCAGCACTGTTTAAGCCACCAAACTACATCTAGAATTTTATGTGTTGATAGTTTATTCTATAGTAAAGCTATAAATGAAAAGTTACTAGTCCTTATATAAATTTTAATATCTAATTGTTTGTTTTTAGTAGATGTTAATTGATTTGGTTTTGTACGCGTCATTCTAGAAACCAACTAAATGCCGTTTAGCTGTGAGTTTGGACTCCAAAATTGTCGTAGTGGGTCACGGCATGGTACACCCTGCTTCAAGGCTTGGAGATCAATGTCATACTCAACAAATCTTGGCCGATCATGTAAAGGTTGGGGTTGACACAGTGGAGCCTATTCATGAAGGAACCCCACTTCCGGTTCCAACTAAACATCACATCACGATAGGAGAAGCGCTTGGTAGTTTTGTTCAATGACCTAAAAGTCTTGTGTTTTTAGAGGATAATGATACGGTAAATAAGTCACTTTTGATATTTTGTTTGTTAAGCTTTGACATTTCTATTTTGTTATGTATAATAACCGTCACAAGATCCTGCATTAATCTTCAAGTTTGTTATGTGCAGGGTGAACCTATTGCGAACAAAGACAAAGTGGAAGAGTGTGTTGCTAAGGTCAAGAATAATAATGGAAAGATCATGAATATGATGACAAATGAGTCTATGAAGTGCAATAGAATCGTGGATGAAGATATCTTCAAAAATTTGATGGATAAGTGCAGATATTTCCATGACTTGGTAGTTCAAGTGCCATCCGATGATGTCATCAATGCAATTCAAGTGAATAAGGATTTATTTAAGTACGATGAGGACTTTGAAATCCATATCACAATGGATTACATTATCCAGTTCCTTAGTATGACATGGTTGAATGAATCATGGTTGCCATGCAAGTATTTCTTACTTACATAAGACTACATTATAATGTTAATTATAAGTTTAAATAATGTGCAGGTCGTTAAATCATATTTGTAATGACCTCAAACTGGAGACCATCGGATTTATGTGTTCCCATAAGCTTTCCCAAGTGCGGAAACATCCAGATGCAACAAATATATATATCACGAATGCATGGCGTGTGTTGCAATCTAAGAGCTTACTCTTAGCCCCGCACTACGAAGGGTATGAACAATAAACTTTTAGTAACCAGTACAAATTTGTTGTTGATTTTAACTTCCTATAAATCGTATAATGCCGGAAACATTGTCTATTGCTTGTTTTCCATATAGAAAAGAATGAATTTTATGTTTTTGATCCGTAGACCGAACGCAAACGTAGACTGAAAATTAAACCGCAAGTGAACATGTATGTTGTATTTATTTTCTTTTTGATTTCATTCGGTATTAGAAATTAAAAATTGGTTGCACTGGTTTTGGAAGATGCAAAGTATATAATTTTGAAAACATATTTTCTTGATTCAATGCATTTATATTAGAAAGTTACTTTAGAAACATATATTTGCAAGAAAATGTAACAAATGAATCAAACAGTTAACCCAAGTCAATTTAATTAATTAACATAGTGAAATAATTGAATCTATACTTAGAATATCAAGATACACAGTTTTGTTGTCTCAAAGTGTACATGACATGGTTGCAAAATGGTTCCAAAATTGACATGGTTGCCTCAAAGTACATGACAATTTCTTGCATTTGTGTAGGGACTTTAAAGCTTATATGGCATACGGTGGTAAGTATCGAGGAACTCACTTGAAATGGATAAATGTTAAGGTAATTTATTTTCTAACAAACAGATAAAAACATGTGTTTTGTTTAAGATATAAATTCATTTTAAACAGACTAATGAAATATCTTATAATATTGCTATAGTGTCCTCAACAATCTGGATCAACGGATTGTGTATATTATGTGATGAGGTATTTGCATGAAACAGTAGAAAAACCACCATCAAAACAAAGATCTAGCCGAGGTACCACTTTAATTTTTTTTTCCTTCATATATTATGTTATTATACGATTAATGTTTTGAAACAATCTCTGGATTGCAGTACTTTGTACAAGTTGATTCTTATAGCCAAAAAGAGATGGACGAGGTTCGGGATAACTTAGTTGATTATATCATACATAACTGGATGTAGTCTTCCTATATGCTATGCTACGGTGAGTTTATTTCTTTTCATACATTCAACAATAGATAATATAGTGGCAACGATGATTTATTGTTGAAACACGAAAAACAAAGTACATTTGTTTTTAAGACTGAACTGGACTGAACTGGACTATTTGTTGTAGCAGAAAGAAGTTATTCACAAGAAGAAAAAAATAACTCGCTCGAATACTATAGCCAAATAGGAGATGTAATAAAGTAAAGAAACAAGGGATTAATAGTGTTGTTCGACTAATACTACTTTATTGAAGATTTCACTTAAACCTAATGTAAAAAAAAATTAAATTGCGTGCTGCTGCTTGCGAGCATGTGTGTGTTAAGCTGTGTGCATGTGTGCATTAAGCTGGGTGCGTGGGTTGCTGTGTATGTGTGTGTAACTCTGTGTATGCATGTGCAGTTCTTTGTGTGTGCAATTCTATATGTGTATTTGTGCAGTTCGGCGTGTGTGGGTGTGATGCTGTGTGTGGGCTACTGCGTGCAGGTGCGTGCGATGTTACATGTGTGTGATTGTGCACGTTTTTGCATGTGTGCGTGCACGCACGCAAATCAGTGTGAGTGTGTGTGCAAGTCTGAGTGTGTGTATACAAGTCAGTGCGTGTGTGTGGGTGCAACTGTATGCGTGTGGATGTGAAAGTTGCATGTGTGTGTGCAGTCTATGCTTGAGTGTGTTCAGGCTTGTGCGTGTGAGCAGGTCAAATTTTCATGATGAAGTGTTTTCTACTTGTGCTACAGTTAAATATATTTAAACTGTGGACCTATTGATTTTAATTTCAATTTGAATGGTTGGAACGTGTGGTTTATGATTGAAGATAAAACTATTGCATGGTTTTGTTAGTTTCGATTTTAGTGTTCAATTGATATTAATTGTTCGTTTTTTAATTTTATTAAACTAAAATGGATAGAGAATCTTTGACAGATTCAAGTTTGTTTTTCCTATTTATATAATAAGAAGCAATGTTTGCATGATGCATATTGTATATAAGAAACTGAAAAGGCGGAAGAAGAAAAAGTGGTAATGGTAATGAGTAAGATCAATTAGCATGTTAAAAAAGCCTTAGTCATTATTAGCTAATGGTGCATTGTATTTGGTTGCTCAATTTGCAATTGGCTTTTTCATTTTTTAGATTGTATGTATTTGTATGAAAAAAGACTAGTTGAAGTTAACTTGGCAAGACAATTCAATTGCTGTTGTTTTATATGCTTATTACAGTTTATTATATTGCTAATACTGTGATGCATATGCCTTTACCTTCATAGTTATAGTAACTTTCTAGGATGAGCTATCTGACATGTATATCAGTCACTATAGCTAGCTGTTTCGCTTTGGAGATAAATGCTTGTTTAGTAACATGTATCAAAAAGTTTGCCAGTTGTATCTATACCTGATATGCATTTAATTTGTTTGGTAACATGGTTTCAAGAATCAGTAACGCCATATGCCTGTAATAGGAATTCATAATAGTTTATTTTGTATGACTAAGTGTGTGTGTTTTTTCTTTTCTAAACACTCAAGTAACAGGATTAATTGCTGTTGGAACTTGGAACATGGAAGTGTCATTGAAGTTTATTTACCGGATCCTTTTTGCATGTTGTTTTTTTGGATGCGATGACATAATTATTTATGCAAAGACAAGCATTAGAAGATTAATATTGCAAGTGTATTATAAGATAATATGTTATTAAATTATGTGAATTGCTTATGTATTTCTCGTATTCATTGCCTTTTATTAGATAACTATTTATATATTTTTCTATTATTGATATTTTGTAAATGCGACTGAGCTAGTTTATATAAACAACCGCAGCAAAAAAATATATTTTTTCTCCCTTTTTTGCGACGGTTGCAAGAAAAAACCATAGCAAAAGCCACGTTTTTGAAACAACCCAAAGGTCTGTTGGTACTGTTATTACGAAGAACCATAACATAAAATAAAGTTATTGCGTCGGTTGTTTACGACAACCATCGCAAAAGGCCAAACTTTTGAACTAAAATGGTAATTTTTTGCTACTGTTGTTGTAAAGAACCGTCACAAAAAATAAATCTATTGCGTCGGTTATTTGAGAAAACCGTAGCAAAAAGTTTCTCTTGCGATGGTTAAACAACAGTCGTAAAAGGTTTATGCCCGTTGCGATGTCTGCATTTGCTACGGTTGCTGAACCGTCACGACAGGGTAAAACAACCGACACAAATGACCTGTTTTGTACTAGTTTATCCTAAGTGCAAGGTCAAGATCCATGCGGCCAAGAACAAGCAATATGTTATCTTTCCAATCCTTAAAGTTTGTTCCAGTCAGAATAGGAATGTTGTTAAGATTGGCAGATACCGTAGTTAAATTACCTGTAATTTTAACATAAGAATCAATCAAATATGCTCACATTGTAAAACAAAACCACAGTAAATTCAAATAATTGGTAAGTCTCTTCTCAAGATACCTAGCACAACATCAATATCAAGTCTTTGGACAGTAATATTAATTGTAAGTAGTACTCTTGTTGTAATGATCAAACATTGACAATAAGTTCAAGTCAAATATCAATCTTCCTTTGGGCCGATTAGATATTCACTTGCAAAACTATATGATTGTCACATATTCATCATCACACATGTATAAATGATTCGACCAAATATTAGCCTTCCTTTGGGATGGCTAATATCCGCATGAATAAATACACACAAACATCAAACATTTTTCATGAATAACTAAAATAAGAGAGGTCACTTTGGTTACATGTTATTTCAATTAGTTCACTTGTAATGTATGATATATACAGTTAGTTTGCAAAGAGACACCCAATTAATATTTGAATTGGTTTATTTTAACTCATTTATTTATGCGTATTCCATAAATTTCAATTTTTTTAATTTTATACATATTGAAAATATGGTTTCATAGCCGTAATAGAAAAAAAATTTGACATCAACTAAAACTGTAAATCTCAGAACCTTAATTTCATATGTACTTAAAATCATGAAATTTCTCGATAAAATTAATGATGGATGGCTCTGATACCACTTATTGGTGATTAATCTATATTAGATCTGAATACATATAACCCGTATTGATTCAATTGAGAAACAAGTATACAAAATTAACAGTGGAAGACGTACCTGAATCCATCGATTCTTAATTCATGTGAAGATTAATTTGGATTAGTCTTCCAAATTGACACAAGCTTAGATCTGTAAATTCTCTTTAGAAGAGGGTAGAGAGAATATGATAAGACTTATGTAATTTAGGGACCATAACCCCATATATATAGTGTGTGACATTTTTCAGTTCGGCTCTTCAACAAACTAAAATTGACACTCCAGTATCCACACGTTATAATTTTACATGACGAATATACCCTTTATTCTTAATATGTTTATTCCAAAAATAAATCACGTAATTATACTTAATTACATGATAGCTCACACATTCAACCATTAAAATATGTGACCCCATTATGTTGAATTATTCCAACATTATCTTCTTCTCAAAAGCATGCCAAAATCTCTTCGCCTTCGCATTTTCAATACGTGCAAACAATGATGTCTTTTTTCATGGTTCTCCAAATTCCATGATTTAACCATTCCTTCATGCAATCCCATTAGGGGTCTTTCCCAAACATAACTTCTCACCTTTTCATTTCAGCCGTTGTATGGTTGAGACAACACAGTGTAGGATGTTGTCGTGTCATATTAATCCAAAAGACATAATATTCAATACTTAAATAGTGTTGCATCTAAAACAACATTTTGGAACATTTGAAATGGATGGTCCCAGTCTAGTAAATTTGATATGGAATTCATGTCACCTCAGCTCCAAATAATGTACTTGCAGTCACGACAACAACTCTAGTATTAATACGTTATAATATTTCAATAAAACATATACAGTAAGACGACAACCTAACTGCTAGGTTACCTATAACTTTCCAAGCCAAAAGAAAAAATGTGTGGTGTAATGTTACTTGAAACGTTGAATCAACGACACTCATCCACAAAACAATCCAAATCGTCTACCACTTTCGACGATGTTAAAACAACAAATACTTTGGGGACTTATGTTCTATAAACAACTCGAATTACCTCCAATACTTGAAAGCAAACCAATAGCTGCCATCTTAAGATCTTGGATTGAATAATTCTTCTTGTGTACTTTCAACTATTAAACAGTTTAACAAACAACCCTACTCTCCTGGATCAATCAATGCCACATCTTATATCGCAAGCATCGATATATGCAGCAAACAGCTTTGAACCATCAGGAAGAACTAAAATAAGTGCACTAGTTAATAACTTCGTTAGCTTAATAAAAGCATGCTCGCATTCTGAGTTCCACTAGAAAACTAAATTCTTCTTAGCAAGGCATGTCATTGACGTAGAAATCTTTGTGAAGTTTTTAATAAACTTCCTATAATAGCCAACCCGACCAAGAAAATTTCTTACCTCCATAGCGTTTTTGGTAGTAGCCAATCCTATTCTATGGCAAATTTACTAGGATCAACTGATAGTTCACGCTCAGAAACAGCATGACCAAGAAAGCGAACTTATTGCATCAAAAGTGATCATATTTTGAAATTTTCATTTTGAACTTACGCTTATGTAGAGTATTGATCACTTCTTCCAATTGTACATTTACATGTTTGTTGAGATTGCGTCTTTCTCTAGGATCCATATGCCTAAGCGGTAGGACAACAGGCCTTGCACCCCTTTTCCAAATAAATCAAACTTCGACCTTCCTATGCGGAGGAAGACTAGAATAGAAGATAACTTGTCTTATGACCAGTATAGGAAGTGTAAATAGTTTAGCATAATAGAAACGTTAGGATAACATGACCATTATGGTTACGTCCACTACAATATACAAAAGTAAACAACCTTCATATCACAGTTCAAAACCATTTCATTCTTAAAAATATTTAACTTACAAAACTCAATTCTTAATGTATTTACAACAAAATACCTTGATTTATTGTTTATTCTGTTCTAAATTCAATAAATTTTAGTCAAATCACATCTTTTAAACCTTCTTGTGCTAATATTTGGCAACTCAAACCAAATGTCGCTAGAAAACACAAAGTGGTGTTCACTCTTTGTTATTATAGAAAATTTGATTTGATACTCTACCCTTTCAATTTGAGCGTCGATTGAAAATGCAACTAAATCTCTATGTTAATTTCCTTTTATTTGCTTTCCCTCAAAATTTCCAGTGCTTCACAATTTTACAATGTTCAATACTAACAAATCATTGGCACATTAGCATGGACTATTCTAGCTAATTTTCCATAATCAATTCAATTTCTGTAGGATGTGTAATTTTATTTATCCAACTCTAGTCCAAATTTTTGATTTTAAGTGATAATCATAATGACATTTTGATTTTACTTTTCGAATAAAAAAATTTTGATTTTAACATCATTCCTAGAAAACTAGCAAGCTTCTAAAATTATAAAATTCTTTATTAATTTTAACAAACATTTATTTTATTAAAAATAATGACACACATTTCTCTCGTTTTAAATTTTTGTTCGAAATGGTCTACTTTAACTTAGAAAAATAGGCATGTAAAACGTATCTTTCTAAATTTTACTTTTATGGATAAGGAATCTTTACCAAGGAGTGTTTTTAAAATAAAATGTAACATAACGATTTTATCTTTCAAAGTGTGATAAAATATTTATAAAAAAAGAAGGCATCCCAAAAGATGCATTTTTACTTATTTTTTAACTTGCGTTTCAAAAGTTTCATTAAATATTTACGCATAAAAAAAAGTGCAATGACGTGCCTTTCACTAAACTTTTATGGATTTGAAGCTTAAACATAATGGGTTACCAGTTCAGATTTCAACTTCTGTAGTTTCCCAAAAATTTCAAACACTAATGTTACTAACTTTTTTTTAAAGCTAAATTATTCTAATTATACTTTTAAATACATTTTCAAAAGAGGGAATTAGGTAGAAGGACAAACTTTGAAAATAAAAATCAACTAAAGGACATCAAGTTTCATTTTTAGGCTGAAGGACAAACTTTGGAAAAAAATTAGGCTAGAGGACAATGCTGGTTGTAACTAGCATTATATTCTGTTTTTACACTATACAAAATGCTAGTTATAACTAACATTATATTTAGTTTTACACCATACAAAATTCTAGCTATAATTAGCATTGTCCGTCAGCCTAAAGTTTTTGAAAGTTTGTATTTAGCCCAAAAATGAAACTTGTTGTCCTTCAGTCTAATTTTTTTTAAAGTTTGTCCTTGTGGCTATTTTCCACTTTTCAAAAAGTTTTAATATGAATATTTGATACTAAACCATTTCATAAAAAATATAAGCTAATTGTTTTTAAAATACATCAAACGTTTAATGTTTTTAACTTTTTAGAAACAACTCAAATGGTTTAACGCTTACATTAGAGTAGATGAAAAAAACTTAATTTACACAAGCCTAGCTATGTCATGAAATCTGACAATGCTTTAAGTGCATAGGGTTTTGGCTCCTCTCCTTCTAAAAATTTTCACTCAAATCTCACCTCTAGTTAAGTATCTATCTCCAATGTAGGAACCCTCTAGCTACCCAACTCAAGTCATATGAAGTTTCTGCAATTATCTCCTGTACAAGAGTAGGATTTCCACTTTAATTGAGGAGATTTACACTAACCTTGAAAAGTCCTTCTTTTATGCCTTATCAAAATTACACCTATTTTCTATGGGTCCAAGGGTATAACTCTTCTTTTTATTCAACATTAGACTTGCAATTTGCTCACTACTCCTAGTGGTTATAGGGACCCTCTATTAGCGATTCTACATGGAGTAAATTACAATTTATGTGATGGATTTACTATTCACAGCAAACTTGTTATGATCTTAACATTTATTTAACTAATAGTTGTTTACTTATATAGGGTAAAAGCAAACAATTACCTTTACAAGTCAAAATATATGGGTGTGGCGTGTGCGTGTAACAGAAAATTACAACTACGTTCTCTTATACGCCCAAATTCTATAGGAGTCTGTAACACCCCTAATTTTAGTTTAACTTTATTTAGGAAATTTAATTGGATAGATTAAATATAATAATGTAGTAGGAAAGGAGGATGAGATTTGATAATTAAATTAGGTCGTGCCTTAATGAATCAATTAATAAGATTGTATTAAACTTAGAAAAGAAAAGTATTAATGAGAAGGGAAAATTAGGAACAGAGTTTTATTTATTCCCTTAAGCCATCCCCCTCTCATTCACTCTCATAATATTTTCACAAAACAATCAAAAGAAAATAGAGAGGCCGACCATAATCAAAGAAGAAAGAAGGGGAAACTAAAGGGATTCAAGGGAAAAAAAACTTTAGGGAAATCAACCTTTATCAAATCTCAATCTCATCATCCAATCTAAGATGAATAATAAATAACCATATCTATTATTTGTGTTTTAATTCGATTCTGGCTGATTTCCGAATTGATCTTGATTGTTTTTCCATGTTATGGATGTTTGATCATTGTTAGGATAAAATGATGATTTATGGAAATTTTATGGAATTATTAAGATAGGTTTTGTAACATCCCCTATCTAGAGGCCCAAAAATAAGCGCTATAGATGTTGCAGTCTGTAGTATTTGCTTCCGGCGACTAAATACAGCTATGTTAATGGTATCAATAATATCAGAGGCACTTAAATATGAAACAAAACACAGATTTCAAAACCAAAAATTACTTCATTACATTTCCAAATCAAATTGTTTCACATTCACGTCACATAACCCATATCGTTTCCCAAGTACAGATTAAAAATAATCATTACAAATTATGCCGAGAGAGGTATATGAAGGTACCCCCTCGGTTGATCAGAGTCATATGGTCATATTAGACCTAATACATAACATCACAACGGAAAATCCATCACAACACAACAATAAATAGCAAATCCTAAGTAGCTATATGTTGCCTCCTGCATCCTCCGGTAGCTTATTCGTAAACATTCTAAAACCTGAAAAGAACCCTAACCCTAAGCCTACTCAAACCAATTTTGAGCACCCGAAAGTTTAAGGGAAAAACATAAAATTCGAGTCACACATAAAGCCTGGTGTAAATAATATTATACATCCCGGAATAATCATGTTTATTGGGACCGCGCCGCTTAGCGGAACGGGTTTCCCCTCACTAACATCCTTTTTTTAAACATATTTTTGCTAAATCTTTCATAAAACCGTATACTATACTCTTGCATCCACAATGGTTAAATACTGTAAAGTAATCATTATGTAAACACACATAAATGTTAGGTAATAATGAACTATCTGTTCAAACACATAAGTTTTGTTTGGATAACTTTCAACCTTTGGCTGACTCGGGCCCACCAGACAATAAAATCAAAATTAACCTAACACTTGTTAGATATTCATTTTTTGGATTATCTATCCTTAACAATCTGTTAAACATTTCCCATTAACTATCTGTTAAATACTCCACTTCTAGATGGTCTGTTCCTAGCTTAATCATCACCCAGGTCTTCCCGATCCCAATGATTTTACGAGCTTACCAATAACCAATCAGTATACAAACATATATTCCTTTCGGTGTGTAATCATAATTTTAGTCTACCTGTGACAAACCCCTAAACACTGGAATTTTGGACAATAATTAGTTGGAGCTATTAGCTAATGTATAGGGCGCGACCCCATACTAGTCCCATCTGGTTCTCTAATATCTGAGTCATTTATACTTAAGGATCTCCTCCCATAATTTTCCTCGAAACCATTTTCAAAATGATTAAAACCTTTAAATCAAACTTAAACAAGAAAAAGTATATAATCTTTATACTTTTCTCAAAATCATATCACCATGTCGTATATATGCTTTACTCAAAATTTAGTTGGTGAAAACATTTTACCATTAGAAAGAACCTCTTTCTAAACTTTTGAAATCATCTCTTTCAAAATCAACATTAAACCTTTCGAAATCATTCCTCAAACCTTTCGAATCCATTTAAAAGCAAGCCTTATGAAAGCCATAAACTTTAGACATCCTTCTTTTAAAACCACATTAAGACATTGCCTTAGAAAAACTTTTGGAAAACCTTCCTTCTTAAACCTTTCGAAATCTTTGAACTAAACCTTTCGAAATCCTTTAATAAACCTTTCGGTACTACAATAAACAAACCCTTCAAAGGCATAAAACCTTTTAAAACATAAACCCTCTAAAGGCATACTGGGTTCAATTCAAAATAATCCAGAAACCTTCTTTTAAAACCAGCTTTCAACTTCATTGAAAACAACCTTTCAAAAGCTTTGGGTTATACTTTATAAAACAAGGGCAAATCACCTAAGTCGAAAGCTTTCTTTCGAAAGCATTTGGAGAGACGACTATTTTTAAAAACCAGTAAACCTTTCGACTAGGTCAGAAGGTTCAAAACAAAACCTTTATATAAAGGGTAGAAACCCTTCGGCAACGTCGGATGGTTTCAAAACAAAGCAATAGTGAAAGCAGCGGGAACCTATCGACTATGTCGGAAGGTTTAAAATCTTTCTTTTAAATAATTTGACTTGGACGAAGGCAACCAAGTCGAAAGCTCAAATTTGAAAGAAAAGCAGGTGAAAGCTTTTGATTTATAAAACAAATATATCCCAACCATTTTAGCCCTCAACCCTTCAGCTCAGAACCTTACAGCTTTATTAAATTCATTACGTACCGAAATATTTGATACCTTATGCATTGAACTTTGACCTTGTCGAGAGCTAACCTTTCGACTATGACGAAAGGTCTGGGGCGGAAGGTCTGTTGCGTTTAGGCTGAAACATGGAAAATGTGTGATTTTTGTTTTTAACTTAAAAAAGAAACTTTTCAACTAACCTGCCTTTGTTTGTCAAATTTTCATTGGTTAATAAAAACTTTTTAGAAATGTGCTACCACTATTACTAAAATTAAATAATCATTTTATTTTACAAAATGCCCCTTCTCCTTAATTAAATATATAAAACATTTAAGTTCCATACCTTAAATAATTTTATATATTCATCAAATGACTTAGGAAAAATCTAGAAATATCCCAGAAAATCTATTTTAATATATTGCCTAACATATTAAAATTTCAAACCCAAAAGGTTATTATTTCAGCCGAAAATAATTTATAACCTAATAAACAATTCCCTTCACTAGAAAATTAATATAAAATCCATAATAAATCAGAAAATTATGAAAATCAAAACCCATCTCTAAAATATTATTCCAGATCTATATTTAAACTTTCAAGGCATTAAGATGTTATTAAATAGGGTTTTCATGTCAAACATATCATAAAAACAAGTGTGAACGTGTATAATTTCACCAACAATATATATAGGTTTGAACATCAAAACATGGCATAAACTTAGCAAAAACATTTCGAATCTAGTCATAAAACCGAAAAATAAAAGAATTAGGGATGTAGTGATTATTCACCTTGGCTTTGAGATTATAAATGAGTGATTTGATTGTCGAATTAGTTGATTACTTCTCTTCTCTTGAATCCTAGCTTTAATTCTTCTCTTGAGAGTAAAATGGTGGCCGACCTTAGTATTTTTGTTTGAGTGAAATGAGAGTGAGAATGAACATGAGTTTCTATCTCCTAAGGGTTTAGGGTATAAGGTTTTACAATTTCTCATATTGTCCTTCTCATTTCCTAATACATTCTCTAATGTTATTTCATTTTAGTCGACACACTTAACACATCACAACTACCATTAACTAATCAAATCCCAACCTATCAATCGTCACATTATTTATTTTAATTTAACTAATTAAATATTCTAAATAATGTTATAAAAATATGGGGTGTTACAGACTCCCCACCTAAAAGAATTTCATCCTCGAAATTACGATAAGGTACACATCAAAACAATTAAAGGTAAAACATACCATCAAACAAATCAGGGTAAAAGTCTATAATCTTGCTCTCCACTTCCCAAGTACAGTCTATAACATCATCGCTCCATTGAACCATTACTAACTTGACTGTCTTGTTCCTCGATTTCTTCTCATCTCTAGCCACAATCTGAATGGGTTTTCTAATTATAGTCAAATCCGGTTCTACTACTAAGTCTTCTAACACTGTAGTGCTATGGCAGTCTCCGGGTCTCTAACACATTTTCTAAGATGAGAAACATGGAAAACATCATGGACTCCAGCCAAACTACTCGGTAACTCTACTCTATAAGCGAGTTTCCCGATCTTCTCAACGATACAAAAAGGACCAACGAATCTAGGTGCTAACTTTCCTGACTTTCCAACTTTAATTACACCCTTCATCGGTGAAATCTTAATAAACACATATTCTCTGACCGAAAATTCCAAATCTTCCCTTCTTCTATCTGCACAACTTTTCTGCCTAGACTGAGCTTCCTTCATCCTAGCTTGAATCAACTCAATCTTCTTCGCAGCTTTTTTACTAAATCCGGACCAAGAACCAATCTATCCCCGGTCTCCATCCAACATACAGGAGACTTACATGGTCTTCCATATAAAGCTTCAAACGGTGCCATCCTAATACTAGTCTGATAACTATTGTTATACGAGAACTTGACTAGATGAAGATGGTCCTTCCATGATTCCCCGAAATCCAATATGCAAGCTCTTAACAAATCTTCCAAGATTTTGTTAACTCTTTCCGTTTGCCCATCAGTTTGTGGATGCTAAGCAGTACTCATGTTTAGCTTGGTTCCTAATACTTCCTGTAGACTCTTCCAGAACTCACTAGTAAATAAAGAATATCTATCACTGACAATACTACTAGGAATGACGTGCAGCCTAACCATATTCTTCATAAATAACATCGCCAAATTAGGTGTCGTCCTAGTTGACTTTACTGGAATAAAATGGGCACTCTTAGTTAGTCTATCCACTATGACTCATATGCTTTCATTTCCCTACTAGACCTTGGCAACTAATCAATAAAATCCATAGAGATCGAATCCTATTTCCACAACGAAGCTTCTAATGGTTGAAGCAATCCACTTGGCTTCTGGTGTTCGGCCTTTGCCTGTTAGCAATTCAAGCACCACTTAACACACAATCCAATGTCCTGTTTCATCCCCTCCCAGAGGAAACTTCTCTTCATATCCTGATACATCTTCGTCCCTCCTGGATGTATAGTGAACTTCGAATGATGACACTCATCTAAAACCTCCTTCCTCATGTTTCCTACATTCGGAACACATAACCTTCCCTTCTTTCTCAACCACCCATTTTGGTCAAGACTAAAATCCTTCAGGTCATTGCTCTCCGTTCCTTCCCTTAACCTTTTGATCCACTCAGCCAAAACTGCATCCTCCTCCTGTTTAGAAGCTATCCTTTCAATCATCACTAGTCGAACTTCTAAACAAGACAACACAACACTTTCTGCAATTGAACCTACCTCGGACCTAAACTGCACACTACAAGCCGATAATGCTTCCAAATCCTTCCACTTAGCAATCATAGCCAATACTGCATTCTGATGTTTCTGACTGTGTGCATCCGCTACCTTGTTTCCTTTTCCGGGTGTGTACTCAATTCCAAAATCATAGGCAGCAATAAACTCCAACCATCTCTGCTATCACATGTTCAGCTCCTTCTGAGAGAACAAGTACTTCAACGACTTATGATCGTTGTAAATCTCAAATCGTTCTCCCAAAAGATAATGCCTCCACAGCTTCAAAGCAAATATAATGGAAGCTAACTCCAAGTCATGCGTTGGGTACGTAACTTCATGTGGTCTGAGCTGTCTAGAAGCATAAGCAATCACTTTACCTCTTTGCATCAACATAGCTCCCAATCCTGTTCCACATTCATCTGTATAAACAACTAAATCATAATTCCCCTCCGGAACCACTAACACTGGTGCATGGGTCAATAAGTGTTTCAAGCTCTGGAATGCTTCCTCACACTTATCAGTCCATACAAACTTCACATCCTTTCGCATAAGCTTAGTCATCGGTGCAGCTATCTGCGAAAAATCCTTTTAAATCTCCGGTAATACCCAGCCAATCCAAAAAACTCTTTATCACAGTTACCATCTCGGGTCTCTTCCAATTATTCACCGCTTCAATCTTAGTCGGATCTACAGACAACCCTTTTTCTGAGACGACATGACCAAGGAACTTCACTTCCTTCTTCCAAAAATGTCACTTTGAAATTTAGCCTTCAACTGAAGCTCCCTCAACGTCTCAAGCACGACTCTAAGATAAACTTCATGCTCCATCTCATCCTTAAAGTATATCAAAATGTCATCTATGAAGATCAACACAAATCTATCCAGGTGCTCTCAGAAAATTCTATTCATCAGATCCACAAAGATTGCCGGCGCATTAGTTAGTCTAAACGGCATAACTAACCATTCGTACGATCCATATCTCGTCCTAAACGCCGTCAAAGGAATGCTATCCTCCGCCACTCTAAGCAGATGAAATCCCGTTGCCAAATCCAGCTGCGAGAATACCTTTGCTCCACTTAACTGATCGAACAATTTGTCAATTCTCGGCAATGGATATCGGTTCTTTATCGTCTTCTCATTCAACTTACGATAATCGATACATAGCCTCAACGATTCGTCCGGCTTCTTAGTAAATATAGCAGCAGCTCCCCATGGCAAACTACTTGGTCTAATAAAACTCTTGCCTTATAAATCCACCAATTGCACTTTTAACTCTTTCATCTCTGTAGGTGTCATCCTGCTTAGCGGTCTACTCACCCGTTCAGCTCCATGCACCAAATCAATCCGAAACTCTATAGCTCGTTTCGGTGGCAGTCCACCGACTGGCTCAAACACATCAACACATTCTCTAACTATAAAGACTCGATACAACTCATCATCCAACTCCATAATACCCAATTAAGCATTTACTTCACAACTAGGGTTCTCTACGGTATAAATTATCTGATCACTACAATCCGGGTGAGTCAGTGATATTTTCCTATCTTGGCAAAATATCCTAGCATCATACCAACTCAACCAATCCATCCCAAGAATAATCCCAAACCCCACAAAGTCAAACACATGCAAACAACAATCAAAGGTAAGGCCTAGCAAATCAAATTCTAAATGGTCACACCACATCCCAAGTGTTTCATAACCTCCTATCGGATTTGCAGACCTTAAGGAAGTAACTAAGTAAGAGGGTTCTAGTTTAAGCCTATCTACCAAACATCAAGAAATAAAAAAATGAGATTCTCCAGTATCAAATAGAATGCTAACAGACATACCGTGGATCTGCAGCTAGCCTCCTAAGACAGCCTTCCCCTTTTCCTGCACAACAGGCTTTACAGTTATAGGCTCCAAAGCATAAACTCGCCCCCTTTCCTTCCTTTGCTGGCTCCGGGCACTTGTTCTTGTAATGACCCACTTGATCACAATTAAAGCATCTGACAGTCTTCTTTCCACCAGCCTCGTTTCCTTTTCCTTTGTCGGTTCGACACTCATTAGCATAGTGTCCCTTCTTGTTGCAATTATAGCAAACCACATCAGTATTACCTTTCTTCCGTGCTTCCTCTTTCTAAGCAATCTTTTTCTGGAAAATTTCCCTTTTCTGGGCCTGTCCCATCTGGGCCTCCTTCACCTTCTTCCTCAAGCAAGCCAATGCCTCTTCTTGTCTCAATGCCATCTCAACAACTACATCACTAGGATCTCTCAAGTGCGGCAAAGTAGCACTTATCAATTCTAGCCTCAAGCCAATGATACACTTTTCATTCCTACTGATCATAATGTCTACCAATGCATACCCGTATCGGGCCAATTCCTCAAACTTTCTTGTATACTCCAACACGGATATATCTCCTTGTTCCAACTCCACAAACTTTCTCACCAACGCCACTTGTGCCATTACAGACATGAATCTTTCTGAAAAACTTTTCTTGAATTCTTCCCAAGTTATGGTCTCCTCATCAACTCCAGCAGTGACAGTATTCCACAAGAATAGTGTAGCTCCCTGCAGCTGCCTCGAGGCCAATCTCCTCTTCTTTGCATCATTCAATGCTAGATCAACAAAGATTCTTTCACAATGCAGTCGCCAATTCTCCACCTCGATTACATCTTCAGTGCCAATAAACAGCTTCCCTCCAAGCCTGATGTAATCCCGACTCAAGTTAGCATACTGATTGACCGCATGAACTTCCTGTCCTCCACCTCCAGCAGCGTTACCTCCGACAACACCAACTGCTACTCCATCTTGCACCATATTTACAAAGAACTGATACATCGCTCCCATGTCCATTTGGGGAACACCTGCACCAGCAGTTTCAGCTTGTGCCTGATCAGGACCTCTCCTAGTGTCTGGTCGGGCGTTTTCGCTGGTAGTGGTGTTGTCTCCTCCGATATTTACTCTGCTTCTTCTTCCCTATTCAAAACTCGTGAGATATAGATGAATAGCCTAACTAAGATAGGAGTCTAAAGATATAGTGTATACTTATATATATATAGCAAATACAAGTATGTTACTATAGCGTTATCCCATACCCTGATCCTAACACTAATTTCTAAGGATTATGTTTTCAAAATCATTTTTAGTTAAATTATTTCATAAACCATGCTCTGATACCAAGCTGTAACATCCCCTATCTAGAGGCCCAAAACTAAGCGCTACAGATGCTGCAGTCATCTTAGTATTAGATTCCGACGACTAAATACGGCAATGTTAATGGTATCAATAATATCAGAAGGACTTCAATATGAAACAAAACACAGATTTCGAACCCACAAATTACTTCATTACATTTCCAAATCAAATTGTTTCACATTCACGTCACATAACCCAAATCGTTTCCCAGGTACAGATTAAATATAATCATTACAAATTACGCCAAGAGCGGTATATGAAGATACCCCCTCGGTTGATTAGAGTCATATGGTCATATTAGACCTAATACATGACATCACAACCGAAAATCCATCATAACAAAACAATAAACAGCAAATCCTGAGTAGCTTTTCGTTGCCTCCTGCATCCTCCGGTTTCTTATTCGTCAACATCCTAAAACCTGAAAAGAACCTTAACCCTCAGCCTACTCAAATCGATTTTGAGCACTCGAGAGTTTAAGGGGAAAACATAAACTTCGAGTCGAACATAAAGCCTCGTATGAATAATATTATACATCCCAGAATAATCATGTTTAGTGAGACCGTGCCGCCTAGCGGAACGGGTTTCCCTTCTCTAACATCCTTTTTTTAAACATATCTTTGCTAAGAGCATCTCCAACAAATACGAGTATAGATTTCAGAAAATATGCACTTCAATTTTGTAATTTGATATTTTCTCCAACAGAATTTAACCAGGCGCTTGTTCAACAGGCGCCTGATGTTCAGGAGCCTGTTGAACAGGCGCCTGGCATTAAATAATAATAAAATATATAATTCAGGCGCCTGTTAAACAGGCGCCTGAGCACTGGGCGCTTGTTCAACAAGCACCTGACAATATGGCGCTTGTTCAACAAGCGCCTGAGATACAAGCGTTTGTTGAACAAGCGCCTCACTCAATACCAAATTCTCAGCCCGAAGGCCCCCTTTTCTGCACTATCGTGTATTCTCGCACTCTGTTGGGGTTAATTCTGGGTGCGGATTTGAGAATGTTGGATCTGTTGGAGATGCTCTAAACCTTTCATAAAACCATATAATATGCTCCTGCATCCACAATGGGTACAACTGTAAAGTAATCATTATGTAAACATACATAAATATCGGGTAATAATGAACTACCCATTCAAACACATAAGTTTTGTTTGGATAACTTTCAACCTTTGGCTGACTCGGGCCCACCAAACAGTAAAATCAAAATTAAGCTAATACCTGTTAGATATTCATCTTTTGGATGATCTATCCTTAACTATCTGTTAAACATTTCCCATTAACTATCTGTTAAATACTCCACTTTTGGACGGTCTGTCCCTAACTTGATCATCTCCTAGGTCTTCCCGATCCTAATGGTTTTTCGAGCTTACCAATAACCTATATGTATACAAACAAATATTCCTTTCGGTGTGTAATCATAATTTTAGTCTACCTGTGACAAAGCCCTACACACTGGAATTTTCAACAACAATTAGCTGGGGCTATTAGCTAATGTATAGGGCGTGACCCCATACTAGTCCTATCTAGTTCTCTAATATCTGAGTCATTTATACTTAATGATCCACTCCCATAATTTTCCTCGAAACCATTTTCAAAATGATTTAAACCTTTAAATCAAACTTAAACAAGGAAAAGTATATAATCTTTATACTTTTCTCAAAATGATATCCCTATGTCATATATATCCTTTACTCAAAATTTAGTTGGTGAAAACATTTTACCATTTGAATGAACCTCTTTCTAAACTTTTGAAATCAACTCTTTCAAAATCAAAATTAAACCTTTCAAAATCATTCCTCAAACCTTTCGAATCCATTTAAAAGCAAGCCTTACGAAAGCCATAAACTTTAGACATCCTACTTCTAAAACCACATTAAAACATTGCCTTAGTAAAACTTTTGGAAAATCTTCCTTCATAAACCTTTTGAAACCTTTGAACTAAACCTTTCGAAATCCTTTAATAAACCTTTCGGTACTATTCAATAAAAAAACCCTTCGAAGGCATAAAACCTTTTAAAACTTAACCCTTCGAAGGCATACTAGGTTCAATTCAAAATAATCTGGAAACCTTCTTTTAAAACCTTTCGACTTCATTGGAAGTAACCTTTCAAAAGCTTTGGGTTATACTTTATAAAACAAGGGCAAATCACCTAAATCGAAAGCTTCCTTTCGAAAGCATTTTGAGAAACGACTAGTTTTAAAAACATGTAAACCTTTCGACTAGGTCGGAAGGTTCAAAACAAAACCTTTATATAAAGTGGTAGAAACCCTTCGGCAATGTCGGAAGGTTTCAAAACAAAGAAATAGTGAAAGCAGCAGGAACCTGTCGACAATGTCGGAAGGTTTAAAATCTTTCTTTTAAATAATTTGACTTGGACGAAGGCAACCAAGTCAAAAGCTCAAATTTGAAAGCAAAGCACGCGAAAGCTTTTGATTTATAAAATAAATAAATCCCAACCTTTTGGGCCCTCAACCCTTCATCTCAGAACCTTTCGGCTTTAATAAATTCATTACGTACCGAAATATTTGATACCTTATGCATTGAACTTTGACCTTGTCAAGAGCTAACCTTTCGACTGTGATGAAAGGTCTGGGGCGGCAGGTCTATTGTCGTATAGGCTGAAACATGGAAAAAGTGTGATTTTTGTTTTTAACTTAAAAAAGAAACTTTTCAACCAACCTGCCTTTGTTTGTCAAATTTTCATTGGTTAATAAACACTTTTCGAAAATGTGCTGCCACTATTACTAAAATTAAATAATCATTTTATTTTACAAAATGCCCCTTCACTTTAATTAAATATATAAAACATTTAAGTCTCATACCTTAAATAATTTTATATTCATCAAATGATTTAGGAAAAATCTAAAAAAATCCCAGAAAATATATTTTAATATATTGCCTAAAATATTAAATTTTCAAACATAAAAGATTATTATTTTAGCTGAAAATAATTTATAACCCAATAAACAATTCCCTTCACTAGAAAATTAATATTAAATCCATAATAAATTGAAAAATTATGAAAATCAAAACCCATCTCTAAAATATTATTCCAGATCTATAATTAAATTTTCAAGGCATTTGGATGTCATTAAATAGGGTTTTCATGTCAAACATGTCATAAAAACAAGTATGAACATGTGTATATTCACCAACAACATATATATAGGTTTGAACATCAAAACATGGCATAAACTTAGCAAAACCATTTTGGATCTAGTCATAAAACCGAAAACAAAAAGAATTAGGGATGTAGTGATTATTCACATTGGCTTTGAAATTATAGATGAGAGATTTGGTTGTCGAATTAGTTGATTACTTTTCTTCTCTTCAATCCTAGATTTAATTCTTCTCTTGAAAGTAAAATGGTGGCCGGCCTTAGTATTTTTGTTTGTGTGAAATGAGAGTGAGATTGAACGTGAGTCTATATCTCCTCAGGGTTTAGGGTATATGGTTTTACCATTTCCCATATTGCACTTCTCATTTCATAATACATTCACTAATGTTATTTCATTTTAGTTGACACACTTAACATAGCACAGCTACCATTAACTAATCAAATTCCAACCTATCAATCTTCACATTATTAATTTTAATTTAACTAATTAAATATTCTAAATAATGTTATAAAAATATGGGGAGTTATAGGTTTTAAAGGTAAAACCTAAGTTTTTTCTCCAATTGATTTATTTTTTCTATTATGTTGTGTAAAATATTATTTTGGAGATGGATTTTAAATTTCATAATTTTTCAAGTTAATATGAATATTTTATGAATTTCCTAAGGTGGAAATAGTGTTTATTTCAGATTTTAATTATTAAAAATAATTAAATAATTATTTTGGCCTCGAAATTTTTATATGTGAAAGAATATGTTAATTCTGATTTTTAGTGAATTTTGGAGATTTTTCCTAAATGGTTATGATTTTCTATGAATTTATTATGCTAGAAAAGCATTTAAATTAATATTAATTAAAGGTATTAATTAATTTAGTTTGCTAATGTTTTTGGAAAGGTGAAACATACTTCCAGCAAAACCTGAAAATGAAATGAAAAGTTTTTTGTGTTAACCAGTCATATTTTGACAAGAAATAAGAGTAGGTAAAAAGAAATAGGTTTAAAAGGAAAGAAAACTGTTTTAATGTTTATTACAGTAATGCCATCAATGACATGCGGCATTCCTCATGATATTTGACATCAATATAAAGCGATATCGATAATAATTATAAGCGATATCGAATTTACTGAAGGCGACATCTATGTGGAACGATATATGGTATAACTATTAAATAGGTATGTGATATATCGAGTCACATAGAGGTTCGACATCCATCATAGGAGGAATGCGACATCTCATGGGTGGAGAGATTCAATATGGATTTTGGTGTTCTACTTTGTTTTCTAAAGCACGACATTCCCTTACAAATTTACTTGAAATCTCTTGTCAATTTAGTTTTGAAGAGTCCATGATTTGGATACAAAGATTTAAAGTATTAATGTCGCAAAGACATGATTTCAATATTGAAGTATTCAAAGTATTGATACCATATGAAATTGATTTCGATGTGAGTAATTGATGCAGCAGCTTGTCAGCTTCGACATCACATGTTTTCCTTGTTTTCGGCAACCAGGTTATGCCGCTTTGATGTCGTAACGCTTTTATTTTGAAACTGATGCTCTGTAGGCCGAGAAGCTTTGTTTTTTATGCAAACTAAAAGTATGTTTTAAAGGCGAGATAGCCTATGTTTTAAGAAAGTCGACAACCATGTGATTTCGGCAGCTTAGCCTTATAATTTGTAAAATCAGAATTTTTTTCGAATCTCGGATAGAGGTTCGATATCATTTTTAACGGCGTGGATGTCGTAAGCTTTCTATTTCGAATTGGTATATTGATGGCTTGACAAGCCATATGTTTTATGAGTTCGACAACTTTATTGGGGATACTAATGTATATTATTTTCGATATGCCATAATTTCAAGGGTTCGACAACCTGATTGGAGATACCAATAGACATAGGTTGAGCACTTGGGTGAATAATGATATATAATTATAAAGTGATATTTGATGGGTTCATAGTCATCCTAGGAAAACTATGACATGCGATACAGATAGTCCACATAATACTTGAGATGGATAGTCTCTATATGGTTCATGATGGGTTCATAGTCATCCTAGGAAAATTATTATATGTGTGATGGATAGTCTCCATAATTTTAAAATAAATGAAACATGTGTGATGGATAGTCCATATAATTTTAGATAGATAAACCATGTGTGATGGGTAGTCCATATGGCCTGAGATAGAAAATCCATATAACGCTTATATACGAGATGGGTAGTCCACATAATTATAAGATGGATAGTCAGATTAAATTTAGACGAATAGTTATTTGAATTTAGATGGATAGTCAATTAAATCGGGATGGGTAATCCATTATATGATTTTGGATGGGGTAAGGGAGTGCATAACACAATGAAGATAGATTAGTCAGACTTATCCACGTTGCATGCCTATAAATGATTATTTTACTATGTTCAAACCATTATGGTTTAAAGTGCATGAATTTTGTTTGACATAATTGGTTAAGATACTAGTGTGGGGAAAACCCATTCCACTCTACAGCATGGTCTCACTAGATATCTATTTTGGTTTGAGATGGTAGATTATTATTCACACCAGGCTTTTTGTTTGACCCGAAGTTTGTGTTTTCCCCTTCAAACTCTCGGGTGCTTACCAGGTTAGATGAATAAGCTTCCGAAGACGCGTAGGATGCAAGCAAGCTATTAGCATGAGCTTTTATTTTCTGCTGTGTTGTTTTCTATTTAAATGGATGTAATGACAGAAGTTATAACTGTCAAGTAGGAGATTTTATTTTCTGCTATGTTGTTTTATGTCTAAATGGATGTAATGAAAGAAGTTATAACTGTCAAATATTAGATTTGATCAACCAAGGGGCATCTTAATATGTCGCTTTTGGAGCATTTTATAAATATTATATTTCTATGGATGTAGGATCAAATAGGATTTTTTAATGAATATGAAATTTTATTTATGAAATGAAATGTGAAAGCTTATTATTGAATTGTGTTAGAAAATTTTCACATTCATGTATTTCTGATATTATTGATATGATTAACATTGCCGTATTTTGTCATTGGAAATTAATACTATGGATGACTGCAACATCCATAGCGCTTAGTTACAGGTCTCAAAATGGGGGATGTTACATAGTCGCTTAACATAAAGCTCCGATACCAAATGTAATAGTCACCTGAAATGGTGGTAGCTATAAATGGTAACCACAGCTGCTTGTTTTACGACCAACCTCTCGACTACCTAGACCAGTCTTTTGACAGCCCGACCAACCCGAATTATTGGGACGTATAGGGTAAGAGATAAAACTTCGCCATGGTTCATAATGTAAGAACCCCCTATCATGATGCAACTACATGAAACCCAGATTTGGCACCAAATGTAACAATCCACACCTCTGAACATACTGATTCAAAGCCCAAAAATGGTGTTTGAACTCGCGTCATGTTAAGAGGTACGATCGTTGGGAATTTTGGCGATTTATAGGATACAAATCAAATAAACGTTTTGTACATTCTATATTTTGAGATTTCACAATGGAATAAATAAAATATAAATACCGAAAATAACTTAAACTAGTATTGTTTCAAAATAACCGTGGTCCACAAAATAAGTGTCTTACAAAGACTCTTTAAATAGGAATACAATCTCAGTCTAACAGACAAATTTAATGTGGTACATAGGAAAATGACTATAAATAAGTATATTTCCAAGTGATTTGTCACCTTCTCCACCCACCTTATCCCGATCACTTCACTAACTGCCATATTCTCCTGTAATCGATATAAAGAGGAAGAAATGGAGGAGATCATACAAGGTCCGGTGAGTGAATTATACAACTAATGGTGTGGTACTAATAAGTAATTAAATTGTCACTTATAATCTATACGACCTAAGGGTGTTCATTTCTGTGCATGTATTATGAATAAAGAACTAGTCACTTTACACATTATAAGTTAACAATCCCTAATGTGCCTCAATCCAATGATGATCTATGAAGATTTCCACCAGAAAGTTGGATATCCAAAAACTTAATAATCCTGGGAATATCTCGAGTATACAGCCTTGTTAATAAACTGCCTAACTATACATCGAGTTAACATTCTCAATAGTAAATCGCTTAACTGTACATTGAGTTAACATTTTCAATGGTAAACCTCTTAACTGTACATTGAGTTAAAATTCTAAATGATAAACTGCTTAAGTTGCACCACACCGTGTGTACGTCCCATGCTTAAGCCCACTCATCGACTAACAGTCCAATGATACTTGCCACCTAAGCATTAAGCAACTTATGTCGTTAGTGCCCATATCCTATACTATGTATCGTTCAACCTATAGCATAAAGGGTCAATTAACGTATTAAACTCCCCCATAGGTGCAACCACTTACCACCATACCTATCCCTACTACCGACGAACATCTTTGCTCCTCTATTCTGTAGTCAACAAAATATGTTACCGGATCCCACTATAATAACAATAAGAGCATCTAATCGCGATACGATCGGATGCTGCATCGAGTGTCACATTTGACTACATCATGAAATGTAACCTAGGTTCATCACCGAGGGTGAAACAAATCCATCTTGTTACACAACTCCATTCGGTTATGTGAACTTCCAAAAGACAAGGAAGTAGGAACAGTTTCCACGAACTATCCTACTTTGCCTGCATTGGGTCTAGGTCCAACCTGGACTATCTATAGACTACCAATCGATTGCTTCCCTGCATATTGTTTTTTTAAACTGCACATTAGTCGACTGATTGAACATCATTATTAAATTGTTTGACCGTTCAACATTTTACTTGTTACTTTGTCCAATTTCTCTTATTCATCGTTCAGTCTTCATTTTGATTTCGAAAACAACTTATAATTCATTATTTTATTCATTTTAAACACTTATCCATATTCACTGACATCTTTTATATGCCTAAACGAATATTGGTTTTTGTTGAGACTTTGAGCTTGCCCTGAATTTTCCTAGGTCTGGTCCGGAGTCAGCCTTAGGTAAGTCTCAAGTTAGCTTCAGGTCTACCCCCAAGTTTTTGAGACTTGAGTCTAGCTACAGTTTTTCTAAGTCTGGTCCAGAGTCGCCCTAGGTATGCCTAGGGTCAGTCCCCAAATTTTTCTATCTTTTTTATCAAAACTTGTATTTTTTAAGTAATTTTGCAATTTAAACCTATAAACTATACTATGGTAAAAATTAACTTTTATCAGAACTATAGAGTTTCTAGGTTAAATTTTTGACCCAATATACCATCCTTACAATTCATTTCAATCGTATTATCAAAACAACGAAGTAGATTCAGATTATCTGATTCATGTGTGCGTGTGTGTATTCCAAATTAAAAATCATTAATTCAAATTAAATAGCATGTTCTTATTTCTAAATATATATATAATTGAAATTTAATATTTATCTATATCATAACCATTTTAGTAGATAAATCTGCTCACCTTTGAGTCCTATTTGAAGAAACCTCTCCCTTAACCCAACTTGATTTGGTATTTCTTCCTTCCCTTCTTATCTTGTAATTCTTGATTTGATTCTTCTTTACTTCAATTTGATTTTCTGTTTTAATTTGAATTTTATGTTTCAGTTTATTTAGGGAGCTTGTTTTAGGGTCCAAGGAAGAAGAAGAAGAAGAGAATATGAATAATTAGAGAAGCGGCGGTTACAGAGTGAAAGGAAATGAGAAATGAAGTGAACTAGGTTAGAAACAACCCTTATATAGGCACAAAGCCCAAAATTCACCTCAACCCCCCACTTGGGCACCCATTTCGCTCTGTAACACGCGCTATAGTAAATAATTCATCTCCTTTGCACGTTATTCGTTTCTATCGTTTTATATATGAATTTGAGCTAGAAAAATTCGCTTGATGCAATGGAAAAGCAAGATTTCTACAATTCTTCATTATAAAAAATTTAGTTTTTTAGCTTTCCGTAAAATTACCAAAATGCCCTTTTCAACCAATTATTTATTTTATTAAAAATGCAGGTGTTACATATAGGAACGGATAAGAAGTCAGATTTGAACATTCAGGCATGAAGTACATGCAGAGATCGTCAATCAAAACCTTTTAGTATCGACATGATCACGTTGGTACCGACATGTTTTTACCATCTTGCTTTCTTAATTCTTCTTTGTGTTTGCTTAAGTCTTCAAGTTTTGGACCTTGGTTGGCAAAATTTCCCCTCCTAATCATGTTGGTATCAACATGATTTGTCTTATTCGATACTTTGTCTTTTTCTTCAAAGTACAAGGAAACTTCATTTATAGTTTAAAGTAGGTCCCCGTCTTCGAACAACATGGTATCGACATGATCAATCATGTTGGTAACGATGAGATTTGCATAGTACGTATCTTGGACAAAATTCTTGTGCTCCATTTTCCCATCACTCCTGACACCTCCTATGTTTCCTGATCCATTTCTTCATCATCTTGACGTTCAGATCCATTGAGTAGTCACTTGGTTCAAATGCTGGATAACACATGCCTCCAAAGTATGCTTTCATGACAACGAAGCATGCTTTGGATCGAGAAAAGTGATCACATGTTATTTGTAGAGAAGTTTTCAATCGATCAACCCATATGATGAAGTGCCCCGTCTGTTCCAAGAACATCAGTCATTACTGCACATAGTTGTTGAACCACTTCTTTCTATAGTAACTGGAGTCTTTAATTCTCTAGAAGCTATGCCATCTTTCAATCAGGTAGATCGCTTATTTCTTCTCTCTTTTCTTTTTTTACATGAATTTCAAAACCCCTCGGTAATGACATGATTAGGTCGGCACCGACATGATTTTCTTGTTATGTGTAAATGAAATACTTAGAGTTTTTTCTAAGTTTCACCTTCATTTTTTTAGCCTATATGTTTCCTATGCCTTGCAAATATTTGACCTGCAACCATCTCGATTTTATCATTGTCACCCCATGTCTCAAGCGTTGTGGCAATTTAATCACCATAATAAGTCATCATCGACCTTTCTAGCAACCTCACATGATCATGAGCTTTTGTTCCATCTCAAATCTCGACATTTAGTGGGTCTCGGCCTCGATTTTGATGCCACTATTGTCGTGGCCTTTACCTCATTACTGTCCCTATCTTTGAGTTCCACCATGACCTACTCAAACCCTAACCATTAGCCTCCCACTTTCCATTGTCGACTTGTTTCAACAAACCTATGGACAACTTCAGGTTCCTTTGACACTATCTATGTGGTTCAAGAGTCCTAATTCGAGTTCCTCATGGTAGATTTCGCATTTGATATTTCATAGATTAGGAATGATGAATGGAAGGTGACATGATTGACCAACCGTCGAATGTAGATTGGAAACTTAATTTTGATGAAACAATTCCATGAAATCATCAAATTAAACGCACTTTGACGCTCAATAAAATCAAATGCCAATACACAGAGTCGAACAACACATTCCTGTGATCCTGCAAAGATATGCTCCATGTCACTTTGGACATCAGTTCCATTATCTTGCATTCTACGATAATGGGTAAAATCTGACCATCAATTCCATAGTGTGATGGAGCTCATTTGCGAGCATGAGTAGGATTTCCACAGAGAGTGTTCGTGTATGCCGTGTCATAGGCATAGAGCACATACCACATAATGTCATGAACCAAGGATGAGGCTCTGCTCATCGAGCCCCACCAAAGGGCTAATCTTCCTCCTGTAGGAAATACCACATGTAATTGATACAAGTGTCTTTCTAGTGTCATGCGTCCACCTAACAAGATTCTAAAGTTCTTCCTCTAATCGCTTAGGCTAGCTCCAATCCAAGTCCATGCAAATGGCGACAACCTCATGAATTCAATTTACATCATCTTCGTGGTGCAACTAGGTAGTCAACCAACCTTCAAGGAGCTGTTCTTGTTTACTTAACTTCATGAGAAGGAAGGAGACCACATCTCCATTGATAATCGAAGCCATCAACCAATGCAAGGTTATTGAGAGACTTCATGACAAAAAAGCTATTTCAAGGGCCGATATTTCTTCGTCTGATGCCCTGAAGGCTTTAATTGATTTTGGCTATCTAGACGTATGTTCTCTTACACAGCTAATCCATTGCTCATAAGTTTCTTTAATTAGAGTGTGTAACTCCTCTCTGTATCTCTTACCAAAATCCCATGCCAAACTCTAACTACCGCTTTAGCAAAGACTCTTTAGTTTCTAAATGGGATCAACTCGAATCTAACACAAACCTCGTATCTTCTAACCAACGCTCGAATGCATCAGTTTTAAACTTCTTTACAATAGTAGTAGTGTTAAGCAAAATCCACTTCCTAGTAGGTAGGCCCAAATAGCTCACGGTCCATTGGTTCCTCAAGGAGTCTTCATGGAAACTGAAGACACATTGGCCATTCAAACCCTAAGCTAAAGCGACTAATTATCAAAACCTCTCAACATGCGCCCGGACTATGCCAAGACTCAACAAGAGAACCAACTCCTCAGAGCACACACGACACTATCTTTGGCTCTCTGAGCGACATTGGGAGCTTTCCAAACTTCTCTCTAGGAGAGCTAAATCAGAAATACCCTAGCATTTAGCCTCATGACTTCAACGTCCCATCAGTTGACTTGCTCCAGCCGACTGAAGGGGAAGAATATGAAAATCTTGTTATGTTTAGCTTTGTTTAGATTTGTTTAACTTTGTTTAGATTTGTTTAACTTTGTTTGTGCCTTCTTGTGTAATTTGTAGAGTCTTCCATATTTCATATGCATACTTACATACACTAACTCTATTAAGTTCATTTTTACCCAATGCATAAAATAAAATATTCGTGGCTTTAGAGTTTTTTTTGACTAAAGTATCTTGTTGAGTTGTACATGTACTAAAATCAGTAGTGGGTGTTTCATAGTCGGTCTGAGTCATGTTCCAAATAGTATAGCTATTAGATTGCATATATATATATATGTATGTATGTATGTATATGTATATTATCATTCTAGTGGACCAATATGCATAATTTATGCCAGTAAAAAGTGGGGGCAGTGCGGTCGATTGACCTTCTTAGAAAATAGTGAAATTTGATGACATATTGTTTTCAAAAATGATTTTACTATTCTTGAAATGCCAGGCTCAAATACCAAATGAAAGTTGCTACGTGATGCGACTTATATGTGGAAACTGGAATGATATATAATATGGAAAAATATAATTTAAGCAAGCCAAAAAATGCCGTAAATAAAAGATTGCCTCAACGATTTTTATACTGGTTCGGACTTCCCATCATATGTCAAGTCCCAGACTCCTTTTGGAATTTCACTAAATAATCCTCACTTAATCCGAAGGAACAGGTTTTTACACGACCGTTTGAACAACCAAATAAGACTTCAACACCTTGCTTGAAGATCATTAACAGGACTTCAGTAAAATAGAATAAATTCTGACTTTTACTTTGATGTGTTATTGACAATATAGATAAGTCACTTTTTAGTACACCCTTCCTATAATAGTCTTCGATGATTCGTGAATTGAATATGTAGAGATATAGGAAGTAGAGAGTAGTTTTTGATTGCTTTTGATTTCAAAAATGCAATAGATCGATTATGAATAGAGAGCAATAATTGGTGAAATCAATTAATGGATTCGGTCCTTATTTATAACATTAAAATGATCTGCTGAAAGACCATGATTATTCAAGGGATCGTAATCTTTTACTAGTAGATGCTTCTTTGTAAAATTGATGTCCATTAAAAAATATAGCCATTTAAACATATTAGACATTTGAGTTGAAAGGTCAGATGTCTGACTCTTTATTTTTAAAAATAATTTAAAATAAGGTCAGACGTCTGAATCTTATTTTTAAAAATAATTTAAAATAGGGTTAGACGTCTGAATTGAGTTTCAGAGATCTGAATTTTTCAAGAGAGAAATACGTTCATTTTTGATCTATTTTAGATGTCTAGCAATAAGAATCAGACGTCTGACTTCTGATATATAAGAACGAGTTTGTATAAGGTCAGACGTTTGACTTAGTAGCTCAAACGTATGGAAAATTTCTAGAAATAAAATAATTGAAAACTGAGTGGTTTCACACGTCTAAAAGAGGTTGAGCACCAGGTCAGACTTCTGAGCAATGTTGTCGGTTGATATCCTAATAGCAAACCACCTGTAGTTTAATTAGTAAGACGTGAAATTTAATTCTTCATGACCCAGGTTCGAATCTTGGTATTACATAATATTTTTAAGTTGGTCAAATGTCTGAGTTATGTTACTAGATGTCTAAAAACTTAGTTAAAATAGTGTTTGTAGCTCATTTGGTAAGAAGTTAAAATTAGTCCTTTATGGTCCAGGTTTGAATCCCATGTGTTAAATAATAATTTTATGTTGATTGAATGTAGGCTATGTTCCTTATGACTTGGGTTCGAATCCCATCCTCAAAATTTTCTTTTTGAAAACATCTATGTTCAAAATATATTTTTAAAATCAATTTGATAATATTTTTGAATGTATCATCAAAGGATATTGTACAACAATTATTTTTATACACACATACAACGACTCGTTTGAACTATGGTCTTCATTCATTGAGCTTGTTAGCTGTAGTTATTTGCCATAGTCTGCTCATCAGCTGTAGTCATTTCCCTTAATCTTCATAGTTTGAATTTTCCTAAAATAATCTACTTGCATAATATATATCGAAAAGTATAGTTGTCACTTAAAACCATAAACAGAGGTTCTAACAGTAAACGAGGTCGTTCTTATCGATGTAGCTATGACTATATGGCTCGTTGGTTCACGTCGACATGAACACCGAGATATTTCAATAATGTACGTGCAAAAAGATTCAATTTCATGTTGATTCCTATCTCCAAGAATAGGTGCCTCAGATGCCTATCTCTGAGCATCAATTCTTAACCTTGCATCCCTCCAACATCAGTCAAAGAATAGATTTGTAAGGGGAAATTGTCCAATTGACCCCAGTACGATTATACTACAACAACCCAATCATGGATTGAATGAATTTGATGGTACATATCTCCGGGTATTTAGACATCTGGTTTTTCAAAACATATAATTCAAGATTGTGCCATTAGTCACGCGACACAAAATTATGCTTTAATGCAACAACCCGTATTTTTAACGATCAGATATTTAAATATGATTTAAATATTTAATCGTTAAATAGATAAAGGCCCAAAAATATGATTTTTGCATACGATCGAACTAGGGCTCGTGACCATTTCCATTAAGTTCGGATTGATGTTGCAAATTAAAATGAGTGTAAGGATCACTATATTTGGAGATCGGACGATCCGATGGTCGAAACGATCTCGAAATGCACAAAATTAGCATCATGGGCATAGTGTTAGATGGAGACAAAATTTATACCATTGGATCCAAAAAAATAAGGTGACGTACACAGACTAGTTTCGTGGCGATGGACACGCCGTGTGATCGTACGAACTCGAAATGTATGACTATTTATTTGAGAAATCAAATAAACAAACAATTTTATATATCCTCAAATCTAATCCCTCCCTAATCTCATTTCCATTTTACAGTTCCAATGCCTAGAACAAATATTCATGGTCTCTCCCCATCTCGACCTTCAAAAAATAAATTCGAACAATCCGCTCAATGATAAATTGCGAAACCAGATCTGTTGAGATCGTATGGATGAGAGCTTCGGGATGACTGCGGTGGAATTTTGATCGATGGTGATTGGTGACATCAACCTTCTTGGTCGTGGATCTAGGATTTAGACTTTACGGATATTAGGGAGGAGATAAGAGAAATGGGAAGCACCATTGGAAACTGCTCGACGACGTGCACATCTCGCCACATTCGCGGCTCCTTTGACGATGAGATATTGATCGTGCAACGACCCTAAATTTTAGTCATTTGAATTTAAATATTTAATTGATTTTAAATATTAAAAAGGTAATTTTATAAATTTAAGAACTTGGGTTTCAAAATATAGCCATTTAATTGATGATTAGTTGTTGAGTTTAATATTGGGAAATATTTAAAATAATTGAATCTTGAATTTAATATGAATGAAAATGATTTCTAAAGTTGATTTAAAATTCTATTTGAATAAGCAGGAAGATAGTGAACTTTTAAATTTGTATTTAAAAGTGATTTAACTAAATTTGGAAATTACTCGTTTTAATTAACGTGTAAAAATAGCTTTTTGGGGCACTATTTCGGATTTCGACGGAACCAGTTTTAGCGGATCTGTAATAGTGAATTATATCATGTTGTTGAATTTTGGGGCGATTGGACATATCGTTTGATCGTGCGAGTTCAAAACGTGTGGAGATTAATTAAAGGAATTTTATTTATTATAATTGTATTTTGAAAAGCTATCTTCTGTATATGTTGGAATTGGCTTCCGATATATATTCCATTATGTTTGAAATAGGGGTACAATATAGAGAACGCCAGGCGGAACGCTTTGTTTGGAGTTCGAAATTTTCATGGATGAATAGACTTTGGAAAAATTTCTATAAATAGCCCTAACCTTTCCTCCATTTGCAAACTAAACCCTAAATCTATTTCCAGCCGCCATTAAAATAAAACAATCCAATGGCCGAGGTCGATCAGAGCCTCTAAGACCGAATTAGACTTCGACTTCAACTAGGGAAATATAGAGCACGACGATACGAAACTAATCTATGGTCGGATCGTCGAATGGTCGTCGACGGTAGCGTCAAAGTCATCGCGTTCATCTGCAGTTTGGGTTCACCTTTGTGAGGCGTACGCGTGCATGCGGCGTGAGGTGGAGGGGCTGGAGCGCAGAGGCGGTGGCACACGACGTGGGTGTAGGCGGCGGCGATGATGGCTGGTGGTGGCGTCGTTCGTAGTGGGCAGCAAATCGTTCAAAAACGAAAAAAGGAATCGTGTGCGGCCTGGAGGTAATGGGCAGAGGGAGGAATGGAAAGTAAAGTTTAAATTTTTATTTAAATTTAGTTAAAGTTAATTTAATTTTATTGAATTTTAATTTAATCCGTAACTTTCTCGTACGAGGTCCATTTCGAGCGTGACAAGTTGCGTTGCGTTCGTATCAGAGAGCATTACGCTATGGAGTTGGATTGGACGAATTCAGGACAAGTTGGAATTCTGGATTAAAATTGGACATTCGTTCAATTTTAGTTTTGACAAACAAAAATCAATGTGAGTTGATCTCACCTTTTTGGTTAATAAAAAAACTTATATGGCCAATAAAAATTATTTATTGGATGCGTAGATATTTTATTATTGATTGTTATTGATTATTTGGATGGATTGCTAGTTTATATTATTGGTTTGGATATATTCCCGCCTATTGGAGCGGATGAGAACCAATTACGTTCCCATGTAAGAGCGGATGACCCTTTGTATACGAATACCGCCTCGAAGTGGTTGATTTTTATTTTAATGATTATATAATGTATGTGATGCTGGGGGACAGGTTGGAGGGATCCAACGGGATTCCTCACACTGTCGATTTTTTTTCACATATATTATGATATATGATATGTTGAATGCAATAATTGATAACACGGGCACGACTTTGCTTAATTAGTGCTTTAGTAGCAATAGGCCTTATTTTTGGTATTTTAAAATACTATAAAATAGTGATTTGATTTAAAATGGGATTTCAAAGCGATTTTGGAAATTTATATGTTTAATAATTTTTTCTAAAAAGGTATGATTTTTAGAGATTATAAATTTGTGGTTTTATAAAATATTTTAAATAGAGATTTTGAACTGTGAATAAAGATTTTTTAAAATCATGGAAATATGTCCATGTTTTATAATAAAGGATTACGATTTCAAAAAGAAGATAGAAATAATTATTAGCTGTTTTATATAGAGCGATATGTACATAGTATATACAAACGTAAAGATTTATTTATAAATATGGAAATTTGTAAAGGTAATAAAGGTAAAGTGATTTTTTACAAATAAAGTTAAGATTTGTAAAATCATATTTTATTTATAAAGGGATTGACAATAAACGATGTTTTATAAATTAAAAGGAAACTATTACCATTCAACAGATTGGAGAAATAAATCAAACGGTGGATTTATTTTAAGATATGGGAAGTTGTTTTAGAAAATAGTTGATTCTATTTTTGGGAATTTGAGGTGGGGGTAAATTCGAAATTTAAAAAATGATATTTTATAAATTGAAAGAATTTATAAAAGAAAAGTTATACCTATGGAAGTGTTTGTACCAAAAATAGGCACAACACTCTTCGAAAGTTTTTGAAGAGATAAAAGTGAAGAATGAAAATTGAAGATGAGGATTATCTAACAAAAACTCCAAATAACGGAAAATAAATTGCACAGAAGACAATAATTTAGAGTGGTTCGGCGTTTCGCCTACGTCCACTATGAAGTTTGATGATTTTATTGCTCGATACTTGAAGATTACAATTTCTTATAGTGTAGTACAATGGATTTTATGATTATAGTCTGAATCTAAGGCAGCAATGGTGATCTGGAGTAAATCTGGTAGAATCTGGGCGCTCTTTAGCTCTTAAAATTGTCCAACCCCTTTTCTGAATGACCAGTGGCTCTATTTATAGGTGTAGGAGGCTGATATTTCGCCTAAACTTTGGTAGACCACTTCTGGCACGTGAGGGGGCCCACATGCCCGGCCTCAGGAAAGTTGGGCCCACTTCGGGATCGATTCGAAATCCATTCGAATCGATCAAAGAATCGTCCAATCAAGCTGAAATTTGGTGTGGACATTCTTCAACATGTTCGTAAGCTTCTGTGAAAATTTCATATCATTTGGACTTATAGATCTCTAGATATCGTCGATACGAAGTTGTACTTCCGGGTGTTGTTATCCTGCTCGAATCGATTCCCTTCGAATCGATAGCCTCGACTCGATGACGGAGCGTGTGAGGAAGCTGACGTGTCGCACGCTTTTCGTAGTGATCCGCTTTTCATTCCGAGTTGACTGGGTCGACTCCATGATTTTTGCCATTTTGACTTAATGGATTCGAGGGCTTCATTCACATATGGATTCGAACAGAAGCTTGTTTGTATCGATCGTGATGTGCTATAGTCGATCGATACGAAGCTATTGCAGCAGGATGGATTCGAAGTGAAGTGCTCTGGTGGATATGAACGCACCATTGTTTATGGAGTTGGTGCATAGCTTTGTTCGTATTGATCTCGATGGTCTACAGTAGATCAATACGAACTCGAAGCACATGAATAGCTCATCCTAGGATCGATTCGAACTTGATGGGTTCGAACAGATCAATCTGATCGATTCGAGTATCATATTTCTTCTAGCTTGTGTTGATCATAATTTGAGCATACGAACTCGGATTGACTTGAAACTTGGAGCGTTGGCTTTCCTGGCTTCACTTGTCATGTCTTATTAATCGGGGCTCGATCCGGACTCAGACAAAATTTATCAATATCCATGACAAGCGATACTTGGTTTTCAATCAATTCCTTGATATCTCGGCCTTTCCAAAAGGCGAGATAACATTTGCCCCCCAAAGTACGTCTTGTGTGAACATGGTGTGCTTTGAAAAGCTGCAGTCTTTCATGCTGAATATTTCTGTCCAATTAGTTGCTTGACAGTCGTCTTTTAGCTGATAACTATAACCTCTGATCATTTCTTTAGATTCATGGATGGTTAATTGTTAGGATGGTGTAATGTGTGCTGCCGTAATCGATTTTGATGGATTCGAACGAGTGTTAACGAGTCAATGGAGTCGAACGACCCCTGGATCTCTTTAACATTGTACTTCGTATCGTTCTGATGGAGTCGAAATGATGGATTTGATATGTGGCTCTATGCAGATGCTTGCTTCCATTCGAATCGACCACGGTGCTTAAGCCTATGGATTCGAACTTGATGCTTCGAATTGTTAAACGGTTTCACCGGTTGCCACCGGTTTCGTCTACCGGGATATGAATCACCGAAAAATCCTTATAAATACTGAGACTTCATTCACTTTTCACTTTTTACTTTTTACCTTCGTCTTCCTGCGTCTTTGAATCCATTCCAGTCCATCAAGAACAAAACCGAAAAACTTCTCTTCCTTCGAGTCGAAGCGATATCCAGCCTTCTTTAACCAAATAACATATTCAGGTAGTTGATTCTTTTATGGGTTCGAAATTTCAAGATGCATACCTTTACATCATTCTTATTCGTGTTAATCTGGAAGGAGTTGAAGTCGAGGTCGAAACCAAGAATGGCTGGTTGTAGAAAAAGTATGATTGAATCTTTCGTGTCGATCTGGAGTTATGGCGATCGAGTCGATCTGGAAAATGAGGGTTCGTCTTCGTCATTCGCATCGATCAACATGTTTACAGTAGAGGTTTGTTGGCTGGATTGGTCGTAGGAGTTGGGTCGTCGTATCGATCTCCTATGATCGATACGGTGGAACTGCCCCCTTGCGATCGATTCGAATCGTTCCGCCCATGTGATCGATACGAATGTCGGGCCTCTTACCTGTTTGCAAACTCTTGTTGCCGGAGATCGATTCGAGAACTCTGTTGACGATGGATGCGAACCTTTGGTTGCCGATCGATACGAAGGATCCGGTCATCATCGATACGGACTTGGTTGATTCGAACGAGATCGATTCAAAGTGTTGTCTCTTTGATCGATCCGAAGACCTCTACTCTGGCCTTGATCGATTCGAACAAGCTTCTGCGGATACGAATCTTTCACTTATTTAACGGCATGATTCCGACGAGCTTCATCCTTGCATATTTAAACTGAACTTGTTAAACTGCATACTTGACTGCCCTATGAAGCTCGTCGATGGAACTGTATCTTGACAAAACAAACTCCAACTTGACTCGAATTCTATGGGTTTGGATGGTATGGTTGTGACGGTCAGCGATGACGGTCACTCCGACTGGGTTTTCGAATTTCTTGTTGCTTTCATACTTTCTTCAACTATGCTGAATTTCCTAAGTATTATCTTCACTGCACAACACACACTTTACACGGGGAAATGAACGGGTTTTTCATTTGCTTAACGTTACTTTTTGATGAGTTAGTCAGTTATGGAATCCTTGAGCTCTCAGCAGCAAGAGATTCAGAGTTCTCCCCCTCCAGTCCACGTAATTCCAGATATCCCAGCGGAGATAGTAGATCCAGCTCCTGACGAGCTACAAGATGCTATATATATTGAGGACCCTATAGACTCCATCCAATCCAATATTTCTGAAAACTTGTTTGGCAGGATATGCACAGGACATAACATTTCTTTGGACGATTTGCTATTGCCGGGATCTAGTGACAGACCTCACTGTCCGCCCAAAGGGTACACCGCCTTTTATCGCCATGCTTGTGCGGCTGGAACACTCCCTCCATTCAATCAATACATTAGGGAGATGTTATCATTTCTTGGAATTTCTCCCTCTCAATTACACCACAACGGGCACGCGCTACTGAACAGTGCGTTCATCGTATTTATGGACCATCTCTTTCGTCCACCAAGGCCAACGGAAATCAGATACCTATTTAATTTCAAGTGTAGAGGTGATAGTCCATCCTTTATATTTTTGGAGGCAGTCAGAAACTGCCAAGTTATAACCGGAGCCTGGACCAGACTCAGTTACTTCAAGAACGAATGGTTTTATATCCGGTATCCTCCAGGTTTTTCCAGGCGGTGGCTGTCTAGGCGTAAGTGTCGTAACCCGTCGATGATTTCCTTTACTAATGGTTTTTTAGCACTGGTATTGACATCCTACTTTTCTTACAGCCATTATCTCCAGACCCGACGGCGGGTGTTACAAGGGCATAGATCGGAGCCTTCAAGAGATCCCGAGCGATTTGAGGCACATTGACTTGGTGTTGACTGATTACAACTTAAAAGCTCTTGGCTTGATTGAAGTAAATCAAAGCATAGTCACCGAAGGGATGCTAAGGCCTGTTCCAAAGAAGAAGAAAAAGAAGAAGAAGAAGAAAATGGTGAAGAAAACGCTCGAAGTTGTGATAACCAAAGTGAGCGACGAAGAACGGACTCACACAGACGCCGAGCCGATGGCTGATTTTTTGGGCAATTTTGAAGAATTGGGAGAGAGACGGAAAAGCAAGGTTGGCGTTTCCAAAAAACTTAAATCTAAGGGACGGAAGTTTGTAGATGTGTCTCCTCCTGCTTCCGGAATCATAATTTTCGAGGCCGACCCTTCTCAATCTAGAGATATTTTCAAAGGGCTTGGTGATATTCCCATCTCGGATTATATATCAATTCATCACAATCCCGGGTTGGAAGAATTATGAGATGTTTTAGATATGAGCGAGCCCTTTCCTTTTAGTGCGGTCAACACTTCCGGTTGGTCAGGGGGTTTACACATTTACACACACTTCCACAGCACTACACGATTTCCGCATATTGGACATTATTTTTATAGGATGCTTAACTGCGGTTCCTTTTTATCGCAGGTGAGATGTCAGGTCGTGGATCCACACTGGATAGGCTCTGCAATTTTCGCCGATTTTTCTCATATTATGAGTCCCGTAGGAGGGAATCAGACAAGAATTACGCACGTGGCTATACCAGCCAGGAGCTTTATGACAGAGATCGAGATTACTGGCGTGGCCTCTCTGGTCAAGAGCGTTCTGATAGAGATAGAGGCCATCAATATCGATCACGTTCTTGTTCTCCTCCACCCCCTAGGGCCCCTATAGATCCCCCTGAGTCTTCGCAGCAACAACAGCCTTTTCAATCTTCAAGGCCCGAAACTCAACGGCAAAGAGTTGAACCACAGACAGCCGCCATTGTTGAACAGGCTCCGGCAGAACTGACGAGTGATGGAGCCATCAAGCTTGCTCAAATGAAAAAGGATTTTCCAGAAATTTTTCTGGATGCATACGTCTTCCCTCCCCATCTCAGGAGGATTCCTCCGGATGCCGAGAATATCGCGCATGACTATATTCGTGACTTTTATGCTCAATATAAAGAGTGGTATAAGGCAGCCGCGAAAGCTTCGAAAGTAGCCTTTGATCGGGCAAAAATTATTGAGAAACTCGAGGCTGACCTTGCCCAGAAAAATTGCATCATCCAGGTTCTTCAATCAGAGACTGAGTCGTCTCGAAGTTCAGAAACTCAGGCGCTTAAAAAGGTTGACGATGCCATAGTGAAGATGGCAAGGATGCAGCAGGCACATTGTTCCTTAGTAGAAGGGATGGGCCATCGCTATACCACCGTATTAGCCAAGCGGGATGCCGCCGTTAAAGAGCTGAATGAGCTTAAAGCCAAGTTCACTGAAATGGTGAAGGAAAAGAATGATGCAAACACCGCTGCTCAAGAGGCATGCGATCAAGCTTTATCACTTCGAGCTGAACTTGATGCGGCGGTGGCAAAGGTTAAGTCTGTGGAAGCAGACGCCGTGGAAAAAATTAAGGCGGAGCAGTCCAGGATGGAGGCTGATTTTGATGATCTCCTGGTCACATATAACGCCAACGTGCTGGAGCACAGAAATTTATCTTGGCTTGGGGATTACTCTATGCTTTTGTACAATGCCTGGACTAGGCTGATGGAGGAAAAGAAAGCAGTGCGTCCGGACAAAACACTGGATGATTTTGAACTTGAGACGCGCTTGCTCACTGAGGAGGAGAGGAAGGTTCTCCACGAGGCAATGATTTCCGTGGAAAAGGAGGGGCTTGGTGCTCGGCAGATGGAGACCGGTGAGGGCTCGGGGGTCGAACATCATGAAGCAAGTGCTGAAGTTTTAATTCCGACACTGCCCGAAGCCACTGCCGCGGTTGATCTCCAGCCTGTCCCTGCTTATAATCCGGATCAACCACAATTGTCTCCCATCCGAGCATCTGCCTCTGCACCTGCCCACACTCTGGGTCATGCTAAGGAAGGTATTTGAACACCTCCCACATATACTTAAAGTGGTGAATCTGAAGCAATACATTTAGCTAACAATCTTCGCTTTTTTAAATTCAGTGACCGAGGCTGTTATCTCTGCGCCTCCTGCATCTCAAGTCCTTTATCAAGCGCAGGAGGCCATTGTTACCGAGGCGATTATGACATCTACCATGGTCGGCGAAGGGGGAGAAACGAGCATGTTGTCTTTCGATGCTCAGATGATTGAGGAACTTCTTAGTCAATCCAGCGACCCCTTCACAGATCCATCTTTCGCCATGAGCGGGGTTGCTTCAGCTATTAGCTCCTTCATGCTAGCCACCAGTACGTCCAGCACGGCCCAAGCACCTCGTGAGGATGAGATTCTTGCCGAGATCAATACTGAGATGGCGGCTGTGACAGCAGGTAGTATTTCTAGGGGTGGCATGGCACCGTCTGGCCCAACTCCATTAATGATGATTTCGCCGGGTGGCACTGTGGTTATCGCAAGCGCTCCTGCTCCACTCCCTGTTACAGCTCCCATGCCTTCAATTCCTTCCTCCGGAAGAATTTCTGTCGCCTCGAGCTTCGAGGAGGACATTGACATCATGCCACAACCGGGAGACAAACCAGAGAAAATCAAAAGATTGCGGAGGAAGTCGGGCAGTGGATCCAGCGGGACTACCCCGAAAAAGAAACCGAGGAAGAAGAAAGATTGAGCGCTTCTTTAGTTTGCTCTGTCGTATTCGGGGGTAGCATTTTGTTTTGTCTTTCTGGTTTTCTATAGCCGTGTATAGATGCGGGTTCGGCCCCTGGTAGTAGGAATTTCTTGAATTAGCTTGTAATTGGATTCCTTTTGTCGATAATTGAAATGAAAACATATTCTCCTTTGCCTTCAATTCAATATTTGTTTTGGTTCTGCCTCCAGCCTTGGGGTTAAGCCGTAATAGGCGTTGTGCGAAATTATCCACGGTTTAGTGTTAACATCCATACTTTGGGGATTTATATATCTGTGTTAGTTATTGATCATGCATCTTTATGTGTTCAGTTGGTGTCCACGCTCTGGGGATTTAGAGTTGCTTTTTGGTTAATAACTTAGTTCATGAACATGTGATGTAACTCAGTTGAGGTGCGGTTGAAGTCGTTTGGCGGACGGATCCTCCTTCCTTGAAACCGCATTTAGTTATTTATTCTCCGGTTCGCGCTCTCAGACTCCGGAGTTCGTTAACGCTTATACCCAGCTCGCGCTCTCGGAGTACTCTGGGGTTTGTTTTATGTTTATACTCCGTCTCGCACTCTGGGGGACGGAGTGGTTTAGTGTTTATACTCCGTCTCGCACTCTAGGAGTACGGAGTTGATGTAGGTTTATACTCTATCTCGCACTCTGGGAGTACGGAGTTGAGTAAAGTTTATACTTCGTCTCGCACTCTAGGAATACGGAGTTGACGAATGTTTATACTCCGTCTCGCACTCTGGGAGGGCGGAGTCGTTTAATGTTTATACTCCGTCTCGCACCTTGGGAGTACAGAGTTGACGTATGTTTATACTCCGTCTCGCACTCTGGGAGTATGGAGTTGATTAATGTTTATACTCCGTCTTGCACTTTGGGAGTACGGAGTTGTTTAATTTTTATACTCCGTCTCGCACTCTGGGAGGACGGAGTTGATTAATGTTTATGCTCCGTCTCGCACTCTGGGAGTACGGAGCTGTTGACTGTTTATACTCTGTCTCGCACTCTGGGAGTACGGAGTGGATGAATGTTTATACTCCGTCTCGCACTCTGGGAGTACGGAGTCGATTAATGTTTATACTCCGTCTCGCACTTTGGGAGTACGGAGTTGTTTAATGTTTATACTCCGTCTCGCACTCTGGGAGGACGGAGTTGATTAATGTTTATGCTCCGTCTCGCACTCTGGGAGTACGGAGCTGTTTTTGGGATTGTCGTGTATCAACCCATTTTTAGCCTTGATGTGATGGTTTGTCCACGAGCTCAGGTTTCGCTTAGTGAGTGGCCGGTCGTATCACAGCCACTCCCTACTTGAATAAATTCTACTACATGATGGAATTTAGCTCTCCGTGCATCGTGATGTCGTGCATTGTATTCAATGAATCACAGCTCTGGCTCGAAGAAATGGCATTTTATTGCTGAAATAAGAAAATATGGAAAAGTCAGTTGCCTTATTATTATAATTTTGAAATGCAGAAACAAATTTTAAAATGGAATTTAGACTAAATAGATAAACATAGACTGTTATTTGCAGTAGCGACGAAGACTTTCGCTACTCCAGGCCCTTGGTAAAGTTAGACCATCAACGGTTGCTAACTTAAATTTGCCATCCCCGAGCTTTCGCTTAATTTCATGCGACCCTCCCCACGTTGATCCCATGTGTGGGAGTGCCGGATAATCTTTTTTTGTGACAAGCTCATCGAGTTCAAAAGCTTTAAATCGGTCCTTGGCATTGCGTAATCGGGCGACTTGATTTCGGCGTATGATCGTTCTCAAGTCAACCTGGTCGCCCTAGACGACCCCAACTCCGTTGACGGTAGGGAACTTTAAAGTTAAGCACCACAGGGCAATTACGGCCCTGAATTCAGCAAGGGCAGGTTGACCTAAAAAAGCGTTGTATGGCGAGTCTATATCCAACACAACGAACTGCAATGTCTGAATCCTCCTACGTTCTCCGGCTCCCAACTCAACTGGTAACTCCACCATTCCAACAGTTATGGTAGCGCTACCGTTGAATCCATGGAGATGAGTTTGGCAAGGTTTTAGATCCCTGGCTTTCATCTTCATTTGATTGTAAGCATGTATAAACAGGATATTCACAGAGCTCCCACAGTCAATCAGGATGCTCTTCATCCACATCGGACCTACTTGGGTCGATATCACAAGTGGGCAATAGTCGGGCTTCCGACGCTGTCAACATCGCTGTATCGGAAAATGATGTCGTTAGTCATCGTTCTTTTTCGCTTGGTTGAAGGTCTATCGTCCAAGTTACCATCATACTCAACGTTCACACGCTTAACTAAGTTGTTATATGATTCCATTTCCTCCCAGCTTCGATCCGCTGGATGAGGACCACCACTTACAGCATTAATTACCAATCTTCCTCCGACATGAGCTGGTTCTTCCTGTCTTTCTTGATTTTATGCATGATTTTGGTTTGATGGACCTGTACCACCGGACTGTGGCTCCCGCACAAACTGATCTAACTTTCTCTCCCTGATCAACTTTTCGATGAGGTCCTGCAAATGTCAACACTCATTGGTATTATGGCCGTAACTCTCATGGAATCTACAAAACTTCCCTGTTTGAACCTGCCTCTCCGACGAGGGCTTCGGAGCAGGCTTCTTATATTGCACAGTGTTGCAAGTTTGTAGGTACATGTTTTCCAATGATGTATTCAATGGCGTGTAATTATCAAACATTGGAGCCCTACGTCATGGGCCTCGGTCCTGATCTCTTTTCTTATCCTGACCATTGTTGCCTCTCGGTTGGGTTTGTTTGTTCTGTATATTTAACTGAACTTTTCTGGAACTCTCACCGAACTGCTTAACTGCTACGTTACTTTGTATCCCTTCATTTCTGGGCCTCGCATCGTCCTGCTTCCTAGACTGTTTCGCGTCCTCTTGCCGTAAGAATTGAGCGGCTTTGGAGAAGAAACGGTCCAACGATGCGGGTGGATTCCCAGCTAACCAATTTCCAAACTCAGAATCGGGATCGATCCCTTTGGTTAATGCCATCAAGATTGAGTTATCGTTGGGATTACTAATCTCCACACATGCTGCGTGGAATCTTTCCAAATAATGCCTTAGTGTCTCTCCATGAGCTTGGGTGACATTAGATAGGGTGTTAACGTCTTTAGGCCTAGCAACATGCATACGAAACTGTTCGACAAATTTCCTAGCCAGTTGATCAAATGAAGAGATAGATCTAGGTGGCAACCTTGTAAACCACATTGTTGCGATTCCTCCCAAAGAGATGTGGAAACTTCGGCATTTCCTTGCATCATCAGCCCTTGCAGCGCTCATTGACCACTCATATTTCAAAATATGTTGATTGGAGTCACTACTTCCTTCGTACATTGGGAGAGTTGGCATTCTGAATCGCCGGGGGGGATCAGCGTATAATATCTCATCTGTGAAAGGAGTATGACTACGGGAGATTCCCCAGTCGTCATTGGTAAGCCCTTGACTTTCGCGAATCATCTGACGTATCATGGTTGAAATATCGGGCATCGTCGCATTTTGTGCATGCTGAGCTAAGGTGTGGTCGGGTTCCACGGTGCAAGTTTGGACCGGACGTTGTCGACGGCCCATGTCTTGCCTCCTTGGCTCGGTATCTTCCGGGACGTATGGTTCAGGAGTACGCCCACGTTGCTGATTATTCGGATCTGACAGATTTTGGGTATCAACCCTTGTTTCTACCACGGCGGTTGTAGTGCGATTGTCCGTGGTATATTGTGAAACAGCACCTCCTCGTGATGAGGGCCCGGTCTGGAAGCTAGTTGACGGCCCAACCCTCAATTGTCCAATGGTCAAGGCAGGTTGATATCCGGTAGCTTGTGTGTAACTCACATCTAATCGGGGATAGGTAGATCTGTCGTGATAGTCAGATGAGGCGGAACTTTCTGTAGACGAGTGGGAAGCATCATCCCTCCTGGTCCTCCCGCGCCTTCGACGGTTTAATTGGTTGGTTAATTCAGCGTTAGCGCACAATTTTTCAGTCAATTGTTGCCGACTTTGAGTCAGTTCTTGGAGAAACACTTGGAACTCTTGTCTGGTGACTGGTCCTGACGGATTTGAGTGAGCAGTGTTGTCTTGATTGGATGGTGGATGCTGTGTAGGATTCTATCTATCCCGACCTTCTTGATCAACAGCCGTAGAGGCAGTTCTTGTGCTAACCATCTTAAGTGGTGGAGTCCTTGTCTAGACTTTACGCAAATCTGAATAGGATGGAAGGATTCCGAATTAGAGATCTGGATCTTCCTCTTGGATTTATGCAATCCGGTGTCGATGGGAGATCCAAGGAGTAGGAGAAAAAACTGGTTTTTCTCAATGAAAGCACCAAAGTGTTTGTACCAAAAATTGGCACAACACTCTTCGGAAGTTTTTAAAAAGATAAAAGTGAAGAATGAAAATTGAAGATGAGGATTATCTAACAAAAACTCCAAATAACGGAAAATAAATTGCACAGAAGACAACAATTTAGAGTGGTTCGGCGTTTCGCCTACGTCCACTATGAAGTTTGATGATTTTATTGCTCGATACTTGAAGATTACAATTTCTTATAGCATAGTACAACGGATTTTATGATTATAGTCTGAATCTAAGGCAGCAATGGTGATCTGGAGTAAATCAGGCAGAATCTGGGCGCTCTTTAGCTCTTAAAATTGTCCGACCCCTTTTCTGAATGACCAGGGGCTCTATTTATAGGTGTAGGAGGTTGATATTTCGCCTAAACTTCGGTAGACCACTTCTGGCACGTGAGGGGGCCCACATGCCCGGCCTTAGGAAAGTTGGGCCCACTTCGGGATCGATTCGAAATCCATTCGAATCGATCAAGGAATCATCCAATCAAGCTGAAATTTGGTGTGGACATTCTTCAACATGTTCGTAAGCTTCTGTGAAAATTTCATATCATTTGGACTTATAGATCTCTAGATATCGTCGATACGAAGTTGTACTTCCGGGTGTTGTTATCCTGCTCAAATCGATTCCCTTCGAATCGATAGCCTTAACTCGATGACGGAGCGTGTGAGGAAGCTGACGTGTCGTGCGCTTTTCGTAGTGATCCGCTTTTCATTCCGAGTTGACTGGGTCGACTCCATGATTTTTGCCATTTTGACTTAATGGATTCGAGGGCTTCATTCACATATGGATTCGAACAGAAGCTTGTTTGTATCGATCGTGATGTGCTATAGTCGATCGATATGAAGCTATTACAGCAGGATGGATTCGAACATATTGTTGTCCTTGGATTCGAAGTGAAGTGCTCTGGTGGATACGAACGCACCATTGTTTATGGAGTTGGTGCATAGCTTTGTTTGTATTGATCTCGAAGGTCTACAGTAGATCGATATGAACTCGAAGCACATGAATAGCTCATCCTAGGATCGATTCGAACTTGATGGGTTCGAACAGATCAATCTGATCGATTCGAGTATCATATTTCTTCTAGCTTGTGTTGATCATAATTTGAGCATACGAACTCGGATTGACTTGAAACTTGGAGCGTTGGCTTTCCTGGCTTCACTTGTCATGTCTTATTAATCATGGCTCGATCCAGACTAAGACAAAATTTATCGATATCCATGACAAGCGATACTTGGTTTTCAATCAGTTCCTTGATATCTCGGCCTTGCCAAAAGGCGGGATAACAGGAAGCAAGGTTAAAACGGTTGAAATTATGTTTGAATGAGACTTTATGAATAAGTGAAGTTTATAATGGAAAGGAGTTATAAATGGAGTTTAGAAATAAATAGATTTTATGAAAGGAAGTTTCATAAAATAGAGGAGATTTATAAAAAAATAGTTTATAAAAATGGAAATGGTCATGTTGGAAATTAATTATAGATTTTTATCATGGAAATATATTATGTTTTAAAGGTTGTTAATTTATATTAATATTTTTTTTAAAATGATTTATCAATATTTTAATATTTTGGAAAGTTAATTATTTAAATTATTAGTATGGTTTGAAATTAAATATACTTATATATAAATAAAGTTTTGGAAATTAATTATTAGTATTTATAAAATTTTTGAAGATAAATTATTATTGTTTTATTTAGTATGTTTGGAATTTATTAATTATTATTTTAAAATGTTTTAAATTTAATATTTATTAATTTATAATGTTTACTATTATATAATGATAGTGTTTTAAGTAAATGATTAGAAACTATGTTTTAAATGTTTTCGAGATTTATAAATAGGGTTTTATAAACATATGTGGATTATAAGAGGAATCTTATAATATGTTTGGAAAACATAAAGGAAGATTAGTTAAAAGATAAAAAAAAAATTATAAATGGATTTTAGATATTATAAAGGAATTTCAGAAGATGAATTTATATATTTATAAAAAGAGTTATATAAATGGTTTTTGTGGATTTATAATGGAGTTATGAATAATTTTTGAATTGAATAAAAAGGGGGATCTTCCCAAATGTTGGTGAATATGCTTATACCGTTGAGATAAGTATATTGATATTTTTCAAGTATTGAGAATATAAGTGTTTGTGAATGATTCTTTGTAAAAGTATTTTGGTACAAATATTTATAAAGTGATTTGAGAAAATTGAAGAATTTGTTAAAAGAGGCTTAGTGTTGCTTGGTGCTTAACCAATGTTGGTTGTCTAATGGAATTAAATCCATGATTGAATGTTTCTTATTTGATAGTTAAATAACCGACTATCGAAAATGGACACAAACGTAACTTTGGAAATATCTAAGGGAAACACGTGAGTTATATGGCACAGGCATCTTCAATGATGTTGTACTGTGTGTATAAATCTCATTTCGTTCTCTTAGGACAATGATAAGGAAATCCATCCACTAACAGTTAGGATGTGATCTCCGCTCTTATCTTTGACTGTTTATTTCCTAAAGAACTGAGGTTGAGTTTACCGAAAAACGTTGTTTCGAAAGAGACCGGGATCAGATCTATTTCCATTGATTAGATTAATGTGATAGGGGGTTCTCGCTTTTTGTTTGGTGGCGAGCATGTGACTCTTACCCCTAAACGTACCGGAGAGGTAGTATAAGGCCTTAATGGGTTGGTTTGCTAGGTGCTTACAGTCGCGAGGCTAGCCGTAAAAGCAGATTCGAGGTACCAGTGTATGCCACGATGGCACGGTGGGGTTGGGATGGTTGAAAAGCCTACCAGTCGTCACTGCTGGATGGTTGAAAAGCCTACAGTCGTTACACATGGTATCAGAGCTTAGGTTAAGCGAATACCTAGGCTTTGGTGAGAATTTACTCATTTGAGATAGGGTAAGCGAGACCCTAGGATGAATTTGAGTGTACAGATATGAGGGCGTATTTGTTAGTGACTATAAAAATATTTCATATAGTGTTAATTTATCTTTTAAGTGGCTTCTGAATTTTGGTCGATATGTGGGACGCCATGGTATCGATAGGGGTTTCTAAACACTTAAACGAGACAAACTAACACAATACTGTTTTGAAATGTGGATAAATAAAATAATTTTTTATAAATATTTTATATATAAAGTAATAATTTTTTAGAAATTATTATAAGCTATATATGGTGTGTTTGGTTGTTAGTGGATGATAGTATTTTATTAGTATCATTTGTTGTTCTAATGAAAGATGTTATTGTCATAATCTAAACAAAGATAACATTTGCAAAATAAGCTATATAAGAAGGTGAATTTATAAATATGATTTATAAATGTGATTTATAAACGGAAAGGAAATTAAATTTTCATAAGTATGTTTATAGATATGATTTTGTAAATGGAAATGGATTTAAAACAAGGAATTTGAGAATTTAAATTCCAGTGGTTTGAAAATGGTTTTTCAAAGGGTTTGGAAAAATAATAATAGTATTATTTTGTGTATGTTTGACTAGAAATATTTGAAAAGGGATTTAAAAGAGAATAGCAAGAACTAAACTTGCTTCAGTCACTGGAAAACAATTCAGGTGATGAAGGCCGCATCATCAGTATTCATTTTCGAGTTTCTAAGTGATGGATTGCTACCATTGAAGTTTTGTTTTGGTAAAACAAATTTGTTTTAGATTCTAGAAGTGTAATTTTAAATATAAAGGAGTTATGTATGTATATATGATTTCAAAATAATTTGAAATAAAACCGGGTGTTTAAAAATCCTGGAAATTTATATCTAAATGTTAAGAAAACATAAGGTAATAAGTTTTTGAACTTATAAATTGGAAATGGTATAGATAGAAAAGAAAATTTGGAAGTGAGATATGAAATTAAAAATTCAACTTAAATAAAGTGGAAAAAATAAATACATTGAGTAATGGATTAAATGAAGTTTGACTTTGAAAGATTAAACGAAGTTGAATTGGATTGAAATGGATTAGATGAATTAATAAAGTGAATGAATGAAATGGACAATGAAATGAATATGAATTTTAATTATAAAGTGAAATAAACATGAGAAGTATCATATAAAATGTTTATAATAAACTTAAGTAAAATTTTATGAAAATGATTTATAAATGAATCGAGTATGGAATGAAATGTTGTTAAACATAAATTGAATTTATATGAAGATTAATAAAGTGAATATTAAAGAATTGAATATGAACTTAAGTAATTGTTTTATGGAAATGGTCCATAAACGAGTTAGCGTGCAAATGAAATGTTGTTAACCTTAAATTGAATTTAAAGGGAATATTAGTTCATAGAGTTGAAAATGAACTTAAGTTATGAAGGTGGAAATCGAAATGAATAATTGGATTTGATTTAAACTGGATATAAATCATTTGAATGTAAATGGATTGATTTTTAACCAATTGAATATGAACTAAGTGAATGGTAAATAAAATAATGTTTATTAATTGTTGAAAGTAAAGAAATTGAATGAGAGTAAATTGAATAAAAATAAATTGAGTGTGAGCCAACTAAATGTTAATAAGAAATGAAAGTATATAATGTTGGCATTGAAAATGCAAGATGATTTGTTGATAAATAAATTGGATGTTATTTGTTTAACAAGTTCTCTTGTTACATTCACTAAAATTGTATATAGTTATGGTATAGTCTATGTTATACAGTGATATTACTTTCTATATACTGTTCTCATTGTTTGTTGAGTGATTAGTAGGTGCATATGGCGTATGCTTCGCATTTGGAGCTCGCTTTCGCGTTATACTGGTGGTATATGCTTGCTAATACTAAATAAGGTACACATCTCAGATTACATATCGTATTTTTATATTTTTCCCTACGGGATGCCTCATCCTCAAAGATGAGATGTTTGTGATTATATATATATATATTGAAATTTTTATGATCGAGCCGCACAAAGGAGACTTTGGCGAAATTTTCCGTAAATTTAAGATATAGAAATTTTTTGAGAATTTTGGAAATTTTTTGATAACAAAAATTTGATTTTGAATTATAACTTGGAATTAATGAATGAATGATATTAGTTGATTTTTGGAAAAGTATTAGTTAAGAAGTTACAAGTATTAGTACAGAATGAATGAATTGGAAGACTTAGAAAAGTTTTTATAAGAAGTTACAACTATTTGATTTTGAAAAGTCAAATGACTTAGAAGGATTTGGAAATCCGTTTCAACTAATTGTTTTGGAAAGTTAATGGGTTTGTGGCATTTTTCTTACTTTGTAATTTCAGGGACGAAATTATTTTTAAAGGGGGGAGAAAGTAACGACTCAGAATTTTTGTCATTTGAATTTGGAATATTTAATTAATTTTAAATATTGAAAAGTTAATTTTATAAATTTAAGAAAATGGGTTTCAAAATATATCCATTTAACTGATAATTAATTGTTGACTTTAATATTGGGAAATATTTAAAATAATCGAATCTTGAATTTAATATGAATGAAAATGATGCCTAAAGTTGATTTAAAATTCTATTTGAATAAGAAGGAAGATATTGAACTTTTAAATTTGGATTTAATAGTTACTTAACTAAATTTGGAAATTACTCATTTTAATTTACGTGTAAAAATAGCTTTTTGGGGCACTGCCTCGAATTTCGACGAAACCTGTTTCATCGGATCCGTAATAGTGAATTATTATATGTTGTTGAATTTCATGGCGATTGGATGTATCGTTTGATCGTTCGAGTTCGAAACACATGGAGATTAATTAAAGGAATTTAATTTATTATAATTTGATTTTGAAAAGCTATATTCTGTATATGATGGAATTGGCTTCCGAAATATATTCCATTGTGTTTGGAATTGGGGTACAACATAAAGAACGCCAGTCGGCACGCTTCGTTTCAAGTTCGAAATTTTCACGGATGAATAGTACTTTGGAAAATTTTCTGTAAATAGCCCTCTACTTTCCTCCATTTGCAAACTAAACCCTAAATCTATTTCCAACCGCCATTAAAATAAAACAATCCAATGGCCGACGTCGATCGGAGCCAAATTAGCCTTCGACTTCAACTAGATAAATATAGAGCACGACAATACGAGCTAATCAACGGTAGGATCATCGACTGGTTGTCGATGGTAGTGGCAAAGTCGTCACATTCATCTGCAGTTTGGGTTCGCCTTCGTGAGGCGTACGCGCGCACGACATGTGTTAGGGGGGCTGGAGCGCGACGGCGGTGGCACGCGGCGTGGGTGTAGGCGGCGATGGTTACGGCTGGTGATGGCGTTGTTCGTGGTAGGCGGCAAATTGTTCGAAAACGAAAAAAAGGAATCGCATGCGGCCTAGAGGGAATGGGAAGAGGGAAGAAAGGAAAGTAAATTTTAAATTATTATTTAAATTAAGTTAAAGTTAATTTAATTTTATCGAATTCTAATTTAATCCGTAACTTTCTCATACGAGATCCGTTTTGAGCGCGACAAGTTGCGTTGCGTTCATATCAGCGAGCACTACACTTTGGAGTTGGATTGGACGTATTCGGGGCTAGTTGGAATTTTGGATTAAAATTGGACATTCGTTCAATTTTAATTCAAAACGGAACATTTTGACAAACAAAAATCAATGTAAATTAATCTCACCTTTTTGATTGATCAAAAAAGTTATATTGTTAATAAAAATTATTTATTGGATGCATAGATATTTATTTTTTTGATTGTTATTGACTGTTTGGATGGATGGCTAGTTTGTATTATTGGTTGGATATATTCCTGCCTATTGGAGCGGATGATACCCTATTACATTCCCGTATAAGAGCGGATGACCCTTTGTATACGAATCCCGGCTCGAAGTGGTTGATTTTTATTTTTATGATTATATAATGGATGTGATGCAGAGGGACAGGTTGGAGGGATCCAACGGGATTCCCCACACTGTTGATTTTATTTTCACATATATTATGATATATGATATGTTGAATGCTATAATTAATGACACTGGCACGAGTTTGCTTAATTAGTGATTTAGTAGAACTGGGCCTCTTTTTTGGTATTTTAAAATACTATAAAATAGTGATTTGATTTAAAAAGGGATTTCAAAGTGATTTTGGAAATTAACGTGTTTAATAATTTTTCTGAAGTAAAATTACAATTTTTAGAGATTATAAATTTATGGTTTTATAAAATATTTTAAATAGAGATTTTGAACTTTGAATAAAGATTTTTAAAATTTTTGGAAATATGTCCATGTTTTATAATAAGGGATTACGGTTTCAAAATGAAGATTAAAATAATTATTAGATGTTTTATATAGAGCGATATGTATATAGTATATACAAATGTTAAGGTTTATTTATAAATATGGAAATTTATAAAGGTAACAATGGTAAAGTGATATTTACAAATAAAGTTAGATTTGTAAAATCATATTTTATTTATAAAGGGACAAATATATAAACGGTGTTTTATAAATTAAAATGAAACTATTACCATTCAACAGATTGGAGAAATAAATCAAACGGTGGATTTATTTTAAGATGTGGGAAGTTGTTTTAGAAAATAGTTGATTCTATTTTTGGGAATTTGAGGAGGGGGTAAATTTGAAATTTAAAAAAATGATATTTTATAAATTGAAAGAATTTATAAAAGAAAAGTTATACTTATGGAAGCAAGGTTAAGACAGTTGAAATTATTTTTGAATGAGACTTTATGAATAAGTGAGGTTTATAACAGAATGGAGTTATAAATGGAGTTCAGAAATAAATGGATTATATGAAAGGAAGTTTCATAAAATAGAGGAGATTTATAAAAAAAATAGTTTATAAATATGGAAATGGTCATGTTGGAAATTAAGTATGGATTTTTACCATGGAAATATATTATGTTTTAAAAGTTGTTAATTTATATTAATATTATTTTAAAAGTGATTTATCAATATTTTAATATTTTGGAAAGTTAATTATTTAAAATATTAGTATGGTTTGAAATTAAATATACTTATTTATAAATAAAGTTTTGGAAATTAATTATTAGTATTTATACTATTGCTGAAGATAAATTATTATTGTTTTATTTAGGATGTTTGTAATTTATTAATTATTATTTTAAAATGTTTTAAAGTTAATATTTATTGATTTATAATGTTTACTATTATATATAATGATAGTGTTTTAAGTAAATGATTAGAAACTATGTTTTAAATGTTTTCGAGATTTATAAGTAGGGTTTTATAAACATATGTGGATTATAAGAGGAATCTTATAATGCGTTTGGAAAAAGTAAAGGAAGATTAGTTAAAAGATAAAAAGTATTTATAAATGGATTTTAGATATTATAAAGGAATTTTAGAAGCAAATTGTGAGATTGTTGATTTTATATTATATATTGTTCCACTGCGATTGTGAGATTCTATGTTGTTTTTAGTTTCTTTTCTCTTTTTCTTCTTCTTCCCTCTTCTTCTTTTCTCTTTCTTCCCATAACTATATGTCTTTCCGTTCGATTTGGGTTGGACATGTGTGGTTTATTGTCAGCTTGAATTGTACGAATGGGCGGGTCATTACAGATCACGTCCATGACTTTGGACAGTAGCGGCTGTCAGGTCGCGATATCATATAGGTGATCGAGCCTTGTCTTTTTGGGTCCAGGGGAAGAGATCGAGTAATGGGACGATTTGGCGAAGACGGATCGCGGTTTCATTGAGTATTGAGTGAGAAATCGGAGTTTAAAGTGTTCAGTGATGGGTTTGATATACACAAACATGCAGCCTGGAATCGTGAATTGGAGAAGATGGATTAGCATTAATTATGGTAATTAGCGAATAGTTAATTATTTAATATTTTAATTAATCTCTATTCTTATATTGGCCATATCTTTTGCATATGAGGTTCTTATTAGATGCGGTTTCTTGCATTGCGCTTGTGATAGAGAGGTCTACATTTTGCTAGTGGTTTAGACAACATTTGTTGAGGTGAGTGATATCGTCTCTCGCCATACTATGATTGGTTGTATAATATTAGATCGACATTCTGGAATGATTTTTTATTTTAAAATGTGATTTTCCTATACTTATACTCCTACTAGATTTTTATAAAAGAAAATAAAATTATTTTAAAATGATACGTGCCGACGGATCTGAAGGTGGAAGATGAGGCTTTGGACTTTAAGATGGATGTCGGACATTTCCGTTTGGTTTGTACTTATCCGGTATGGTTAAGTATAAGACAAAAATGGTTGGTATTGACCACCGTAGAGTGGTCAATGTCCATCACTATTGTCGATTGGCGATGGCCGATCTTTGGCTTAGACATTGAGGAAATTTCGTGGTGTGCAATTTGATGATTTATTTGTGCAACCAACTTAGATTTTTGATATTGTTGCTTTAGGTTGAGCGATTTTGATGGTGGGGTGATAATGTGGTACTTCGACATGAGAGTTGGTACTTTGGATTATGACTCGATAGTGTACGGAGTAGGATTCGAGGTAGACAGTTTTAGGACTCAGTAGATCATGCTGGAGGTATTAGCTCGTTCGCATCATTTGAGGATGGCGATGTACATCATGATGAAAAGCCTTATATCTTCGATTTGTGACTCATGGGGGTAATATGTACCGAAGATTAGACACTCTGTATCTTCGGTTTGTGACTTAAGTAGGAAGTAGGTACCAAAGGGGCTTGTAGGGGAGTCATGGAGTAGAGAAATGTGGTTGTTTCTAGATAGTGGAAATTGTATTGACTTAGTAAGGCTCAGATGGATATGCATGTGCTAAAGGATCGTTGATGACTCGGAGAGTTTTTTGTTGTACTCAAATTACGGGTATTATATAGTAGGGACGCCCATGGATTGGTAGTAAGGATCTGTATACCTTGGACTATGGCTTTAGGTCTAGTGTCCAAATTTAGACTGCGAGAAACGTATCTGGGCTGTGAGAAATACCACTAGTCACTGGCTTAGGGGTCATACGAATTATCATATATCTTGAGCACACTAGGTGATAATCAGTATTCTTTAATGGATGCTATGTTTGTTGTGGTTGCTTTGCTAGCCACTTGTCACCCTAGGGATGTCACCCTAGGGATGTCACACGAGGTAGGTATTATGTAACATCCCCAATCTGGAGGCCCGAAGCTAAGCACTAAAGATGTTGCAGTCATCCATAGTATTAACTTCTGGTGACCAAATATGGTAATGTTAATGGTATCCATAATATCAGAAGCACATGAATATGGAACAAAGTCACAGATTTCACTAAACAACTTTTATGATTACATTTCACAAAACAAGTTTCATATTCCATTACATAATCCCATAATCTTTTTCCAGGCAAAGATCAAATATAATTATTACAAAATACACCAAGAGAGACATATGAAGATGCCCCATTGAACGACCAGAGCACTATATAGACATAACTGTCTTAAATACAATACAGTGGAATCAAATAAAACAGCAACTCCTAAATAGCTATCCGTCAGCCACCTGCTCATCTTCGGAAGCTTTATTCGTCAACCTACTAAAAATCTGTAAACCTCAACCCTCAGCCTACTCAAATCAATTTTGAGCACCCGAGAGTTTAAGTGAAAAAACACAAACTTCGAGGCAGACATAAAGCCTGGTGTGAATAATACTATACATCTCGGTTATTTGATATTAAGTGGGACCACGCCGCTTACTGGAATAGGTTTCCCCTTACTAATATTCTTTTAAAACGTATCTTTAGCAAACCTTTATCCTGCAACCAAAACTGGTTAAAAACTGTAAAGCATTATTATGTAAACATACATATCAGGTAACAAATGAACTATCCGTTCGAACACTATAGTTTTGTTTGGCTAACTACTAACCTTTGGCAGACTCGGGCCTACCAGACAATATAATCAAAATAATTTAACACCTATTTGACACTCCTCTTCTGGATGGTCTGTCCTTAACTATCTATTAAATACTTCTCTTCTGGACGATCTGTCCCTGACTTAACATCTTCCAGGGTCACTTGATCATAATGGTTTTGCGGGCTCACTAATAACCTATCTGTATACAAACATATCTTCCCTTCTGTGTGTAATCATAATTTTAGTCTTACCTGTGACAAAGCTCCACACACTGGAATTTTTGACTAAATTAGCTGGGGCTTATAGCTAATGTATAGGATGCAACCCTATACCAGTCCCATTTGGTATTCTAATATCTGAGTAATTTTACTTAGGGTAATCTTCCCTTAAATTTTCCTTGAAAATCTTTTCATCTCAAATTGATTTAAAACCTTTAAACCAAACTTAGACAAGGAAAATACATATACTCTATGCTTTAATCAAAATCACCTTGCCATGTTATATATACTTTACTCAAATCTTTGTTGATGAAAACATTTAAACCGTTGAAAGTAACCCTTTCGAATCCATTGAAAGCACCCCTTTAGAAACCAAGCAAAACCCTTCTTTCACTTAGACCAAAAGGCCAAAACATTCCTTTCGAAACCATTCATAATCTTCCTTTCGAATACATTGAAAAACCATCCCTTCGAAAGCATTAAAACCTTAGACATCCTATCTTTAAAACACTTTAAACGTTGCCTTTCAAAAACATTGGAAAACCTTTCCTCTAGACCTTTCAAAACCATTGGGGAACCACCCCTTTGAAACCCATTTAAAACATTTCGAAAGCATAAACACCTTTATAAACTTCAAACCCTTCTAAAGCATTTGGGTTCAATTTGAAACACGTGGAAACACCTTTCGAAACCATTAAAAATTAACACCTTCGAAACCATTGGGTTCTACCTTCAACAGAGAAAAAGGGTCATAAAACATTTAAGTCGAAAGTACTCTTTCAAAAGCAATTCCTTTGTAAAGAAGTGTTGGTGTCGAAACCAACCTTCCGAAAGCATTGGAGAAGCGGCTTAGTTTTAAAAGCAAAGTATACCTTCCGAAACCATTAGCGTCGAAAGGTAGAAAGGTAGTAGCTAGGGGTTTCGACCCCATTCGAAACCATTTACTTAAAACAAAAGGCGCAACCCATTTGAAACCTTTCCTCAAATCAATTTGACTCGGTCGGAAGCCAACCAAGTCGAAAGCATACCTTTCAAAAGCAAAGCAGGCGCGTTTTCCTTTAAAGGCAAAGGCACGTTTTGACCCCTTCGGAACCTTTGGTCTCGACCTAGTGCCTTCCGCCTCAGTCCAATTCACTATGTACCAAGTTATTGATACTATGTGCATTGGTTTTGATGGCATGGAGGCGGCAGTACTGGGTCGGAATCCCTGGTGCCAAAAGTGGCGAAACATGCTAAAAGCATGTAAAAACTGATTTTTACTCTAAAAGAATTTCTTTTCAACTAACAGGCCTTGTTTGTCAAAATATTATTGGTTAATTTTCTTCTCTAAAAGTGCTGCCAATATTTCAGAAATAGAAAATTTAATTTATTTATAAAATACCCCTTCTTCTTTTATAAATATATAAGACATTTAAGTCCCATACCTTAAATAATTTTATATATTCATCAAAACACTTAGGAAATTCTAGAAAAATTCCAGAAAATCATTTTTAATATGTTTTCCAACATGTATTAATTCCAGACCCAAAACTTATATTGTTTAATCGTAAAAAAATTTAAACCCAAATAGTCATTTTCCTTCCTAGAAATTAATATAAAATCCACATTAATTCAGAAAATTATGAAAACTGAAACCCATCTCTAAAATATCATTTCTGATCTATATCTAAAATCGAAAGGCATTTGGATGTCATTAAATAGTTGCACATTAAAACATATCATAAATCTATATGAACAAGCATAAATCATCAACAAGCATAAATCATCAACAAGCATATATAAACATTTAAGCATTCAAACATATGGCATAATCATGCAAAATACTTTGTATTCATCTTAAAACCGAAAACAATAGGAAAAATGAGATGTAGTCATTATTCACCTTAGTTTTGAGATTAAGGATTTGAGATTTGAATGGATTTAAGTTGATTAATATTCCCCTTGATTCTTTTATCTTCCTCTAGTTCCTTCTAATGGTGGCCGACCTCTTTGTTTAGTTGTTGCAAATGATTTGAATATGAGGATACCCGGCTAAGGGTTTAGGGTATTAGAATGCTGATTTTCCTATTTTTCCCTCACCTATTATACTTAACCATTTTATTTTAGTTCATTTGTTATCAAGGCACGGCTACCCATTATTAATTTCAAATCTTAATCCCCTAATCATCGCATTTTAATTTAGCTAATTATATATCCTAGTAATGTTACTAAAAATATGGGGTGTTACAATCTCCTCTCCTTAAAGAATTTTGTCCTCGAAATTACGATAAGGGACACAACAAATCAAACATAAAGGTAAAACATACCATCAAACAAATCAGGATAAGCGCCCCTAATCCCACTCTCAGTCTCCTAAGTACAGTCTCTCTCATCGTCGCTCCACTAGACTTTCACTAATCTGACTATCTTGTTTCTAAGCCTCTTCTCATCTCTCGCAACTATCCGAACTGGCTTTCTAGCTATAGTCAAGTCTGGTTCTACTACTAAATCATCTAACATAGTCGGTGCTATAGTAGACTCCTGATCTCTAACACACTTCCTTAGATGAGAAACATGAAACACATCATGGACTCCTGCCAAACTACTCGGTAACTCTACTCTATATGCGAGTTTCCCGATCCTCTCTATAATAGGAAATGGTCCTACGAATCTCGCTGCCAACTTTCCTGATTTCCCGAATCTAATCACACCCTTCATCTGTGATACCTTAATAAACACATGATCTCCAACAGAGAACCCCAAGTCTTTTCATCTTCTATCCGCATAACTCTTCTGCCTAGACTGAGCTTCCTTTATCCTAGCTCGAATCAACTCAATCTTCTCTGCAGCTTCTCTAACTAAATCTGGACCAAGAACCAACCTATCCCCAGTCTCTAACCAAAAAACTGGTGATTTGGATGGCCTTCCATATAAAGCTTCAAACGGTGCCATCCCTATACTAGCCTGATAACTATTGTTATACGAAAATTCGACTAAGCGTAGATGGTCCTCCCATGGTCCTCCAAAATCTATCACGCAAGCTCTTAACAGGTCCTTAAAGACTTTGTTAACTCTTTCTATTTTCCCATCGGTCTGTGAATGTTAAGCGGTACTCATCTTGAGCTTGGTTCCTAAAATCTCCTGTAGAATTTTCCAGAACTCGCTAATGAACAAAGAATCCCTATCACTTACTACATACTGGGAATTCCATGCAGTCTAACTATATTCTTCATAAATAACTTAGCAAGAACAGGTGCCGTCCTAGTTGACTTAACTGGAATGAAATGGGCACTCTTGGTTAATCTATCCACTATGACCCGTATTATTTCATTTCCTCTACTAGATCTTAGCAACCCATCAATAAAATCCATAGAAATAGAATCTCATTTCCATACTGTAATATCCAATGGTTGTAGCAACCCACTTGATGTTCGGCTTTTACCTGTTGACAGTTCAAACACTGCTTCACCCAAAAGACTACATCCCTCTTCATACCTTCCCAAAAGAAACTTCTCTTCATATCCTGATACATCTTAGTTCCTCCTGGATGAATAGTGAAATTCGAACGATGGCATTCCTCCAAAACTTCATTCATTATGTCTCCTACATTCGGAACACATAACTTTATTTTCTTTCTCAACCACCCATTCTGGTCAAGACTAAAATCCTTCAAGTCATTGCTCTCCCTTCCATCCTTGAACTTCTTGATCCATTCAACCAACGCTGGATCCTCCTTCTGTTTAGAAGCAATCCTTTCAATCATTACTGGTCAAACTTTCAAACAAGATAACATAGCAGATCCTTCACTAGACCCAACTTCAGAACTCCACTGCAATCGGCAAGTCGACAACGCTTCCAAATCTTTCCACTCCGCTATCATTGCCAACACTGCATTCTGATGCTTCCTACTAAGTGCATCTGCAACTTTGTTGCCTTTTCCCGGTGTGTACTCAATACCGAGATCATAAGCAGCGAAGAACTCTAACCACCTCTACTGTCTCATGTTCAGCTCTTTCTGAGAGAACAAATACTTCAACGACTTATGATCCATATACAACTCAAATCTTTCTGCTACAAGATAATGTCTCCACGCCTTCAGCGCAATAATCACCGCAGCTAACTCCAAATCATGCGTTGGATATCTAACCTCATGCGGTCTAAGCTATCGAGAAGCATAGGCAATCACTTTACCTATCTGCATTAACACAGCTTCTAATCCAGTTCCACACGCATCCGTATATACTACCAAATCCTGATTTCCTTCCAGAACAAATAATACATGTGCATGGGTCAATAAGTGTTTCAAGCTCTGGAATGCTTCCTCACACTTATCCGTTCGCACAAACTTCACATCCTTTCGCGTTAGCTTGGTCGTCGGTGTTGTTATCCATGAAAAATCCTTAATGAACCTCCGATTATATCCAACCAATCCAAGAAAACTTCTAATCACAGTCATCGTCTCTGGTCTCTTCCAATTATTAGCAGATTCGATCTTATCTGGATCGACTGACAACCCCTTCTCTGAAACCACATGACTAAGAAACTTCACTTCCTCCTTCTAGAAATGACACTTCAAAAACTTCTCCTTCAGTTGATTCTGCCTTAGCGTCTCAAGCATAATTCTAAGATGAACTTCATGCTCTTTCCCATCTCTAGAGTATATCAAGATGTCATCTATGAAAACCAATACGAACATATCTAAGTGATCTCGGAAAACCCAGTTCATCAAATCCACAAAGAATGCCTGCGCATTAGTTAGTCTGAACGGTATCACTAACCATTCGTACGATCCATATCTAGTTCTAAATGTCGCCAAAGGAATACTATCCTCTTCTACTCTAAGCTGATGGAAACCTATCACAAAATCCAAATGAGAAAATACCTTGGCTCCATTCAACTGATCGAACAAATCATCAAATCTAGGCAATGGATATCGATTCTTTATCGTCTTCTCATTCAACTTACGATAATCGATACATAACCTCAACGATCCGTCTGGCTTCTTAGCAAACACTGCTGCTGCACCCAAGGTGAACTACTTGGCCTAATAAAACTCTTTCTTTCCAAATCCACCAACTGCACTTTTAATTACCTCATCTCGGTAGGTGTCATCCTGCTTGGCGGTCTACTCACCGGTTCGGCTCCAGGCACCAAATCTATCCAAAACTCAATGGCTCGTTTCGGTGGCAATCCAACTATAGGCTCGAAGACATCCGTGTATTCTCTAACCACAAAAACTAGATTCAACTCATCTTCCATCTCCACAACACCCAGTAAAGCATTCACCTCACAGCTAGAGTTTTCTATGGTACATACAATCCGATCACTACATTCAGGGTGTCTAAGCAATATTTTCCTATCATGGAAAAATATCCTAGCACCATACTTACTTAACCAATCCATATCCAATATAATTCCGAACCCTATAAAGTCAAACATATGCAAACTGCAAACAAAGGTATGACCTAACAAATCAAACTCTAAGTGGTCACACTTTATCCCAAGTGTCGCATACCCTCCTATCGGATTTGCAAACCTTAAGGAAGTAATTAAATATGAGGGTTCTAGGTTAAGCTTATCTACCAAACAACGAGATATAAAAGAATGCGATGCACCAATATCAAACCGAATGTTAATAGACATACCATGAATCTGAAGCATACCTCCTAACATCACCTTTCCTTTCTCCTACGTTGTTGGCTTCGAAGTAGCAGGCTCCAATGCATACACCTTGCCCCTTCCATCCCTAGCAGACTCTTTACATTGATTCATATAGTGGCCAATCTGATCGTAGTTAAAACATCTGATGTCCTTCTTCCCGATCACTTCCTTCGCCTTTCCAGTACGATACTCATTAGCGAAATGCCCCTTCTTGTCGCAGTTGTAGCACACAACTTCAGACATTCCCTTCTTTGCCGCTCCACCTTTCTGAGCACCCTTCTTATGAAAGAACTTCCTCTTCTGACCTTGCCCGACCTAGACCTCCTTCGCCTTACTCTTCTCTAGACAAGCAAGCATCTCCTCGTGTCTCAAAGCCATCTCTACAACTGCATCACAAGGGTCTCTGATATGAGGTAAGGTAGCCCTTGCCAATTCAGGCTTCAACCCCCGATAAACTTCTCATTCATCTTCATCACTGTATCAATAGTGGCATAACCATACCTAGCCAACTCCTCAAACCTACTTGCATACGCCAAAACAGACATTTCCCATTGCTCTAACTCAGCAAACTTTCTGTGTAAAACAGACTGCGCCATCACCGACATGAACCTCTCCTGGAATCTCCTCCTAAACTCTGCCCATTCCTCATCCACAACAGCCGTCACACTATTCCACCAAAATAAAGCTTTTCCCTGAAGCTGTCTCGAGCAAGCCTCCTCTTCTATTCATCATTGAGCCCTAAATCATCAAATATCCTTTCACAATGCATCAACCAGTTCTTTACTTCTATAGCATCTTCGGTTCCAATAAATGGCTTCCCTCCAAGCTTAACATAGTCTCTGCTCAAGTTAGCATAATGGTTGATCACCGGAGCTTCCTGAACACCTACTCTATCATTTACTCCAACCACTCCAGCATCAATTCCAGCTTGCATCATATTCACGAAAAACTGATACATACCTCCCATATCCACTTGTGGGACTCCAGCACCAACATTCCCCGCTTGTGCCTGACCTTGGTTTATCCTGGTATTTGGTCTGGAATTTCCATTTGTGGTGGTGCTTCCTATAAGATTCACTCTCTCACTTCTAGCATCCATATATGTATTCAAGCCCTATGAGATACAGAAGAATAGCCTAAGAGAGTCAGGAAACTAAAGATATAGTGTATACTTATATATATATATATATAGCAAATACAAGTACGGTACTATAGCGTTATCTTGTACCCGGATCTTATCTCCAATTCCTTAGGATTATGTTTTCAAAAATCATTTTTAGTTAAAGTTTTTTCATAAACCTATGCTCCGATACCAAGTTGTAACATCCCATGTCTGGAGGCCCGAAACTAAGCGCTACAAATGCTGCAGTCATCCACATTATTAACTTCCGGTGACCAAATATGGTAATGTTAATGGTATCCATAATATCAGAAGCACATGAATATGAAACAAAGTAACAGATTTCACAAAACAACTTTTCTGATTACATTTCACAAAACATGTTTCATATTCCCTTAAATAGTCCCATAATCGTTTCCCAGGTAAGGTCAATTATAATTATTATGAAATACGCCAAGAGAAACATATGAAAATGCCCCATTGGATGACTAGAGTACTATATAGGCATAACTGTCTTAAATACAACACAGTATAATCAAATAAAACATCAACTCCTAAATAGCTATTCGTCGGCCACCTGCTCGTCTTCGGAAGCTTTATTCGTCAACCTACTAAAAACCTGTAAACCACAACCCCCAGCCTACTCAAATAAATTTTGAGTACCCGAGATTTTAAGGGGAAAAACATAAACTTCGAGTAAGGCATAAAGCCTGGTGTGAATAATACTATACATCTCAGTTATTTGATATTAAGTGAGACCATGCCGCTTAGCGGAACGGGTTCCGCTCACTAATATCCTTTTAAAGCATATCTTTAGCAAAACTTTATCCTGCAACCAAAACTAGTTAAAAACTGTAAAGCATTATTATATAAGCATACATATCAGGTAAGAAATGAACTATCTGTTCGAACACTATCGTTTTGTTTGGCTAACTACTAATATTTCGCTGACTCGGGCCTACCAAAAAATATAATCAAAATAATCTAACACCTATTAGACACTCCTCTTCTGGATGGTTTGTCTTTAACTGTCTATAAAATATTTCTCTTCTGGATGGTCTGTCCCTAACTTAACATCTCCCAAGGTCACCTGAGCCTAATGGTTTTGCGGGCTCACTAATAACCCATTTGTATACAAACATATATTCCCTTCTATGTGTAATCATAATTTTAGTCTTACGTGTGTCAAAGCCCTACACATTGGCATTTTGGACTAAATTAACTGGGGCTAATAGCTAATGTATAGGATGCGACCCTATACCAGTTCCATTTGGTATTCTAATATCTGAGTCATTTTACTTAGGGTAATCTTCCCTTAAATTTTCCTTGAAAACATTTTCATCTCAAATTGATTTAGAACCTTTAAACCAAACTTAAATAAGGAAAATACATATACTATATGCTTTACTCAAAATCACCTTGCCTTATTATATATATACTTTACTCAAATCTTTGTTGATGAAAACATTTAAACCCTTGAAAGTGCCCTTTTCGAATCCATTGAAAGTACCCCTTTAGAAACCAAGTAAAACCCTTCTTTCACTTAGAACAAAAGGCAAAAACGTTCCTTTCAAAACCATTCATAATCTTCCTTTCGAAAACATTGAAAAACCATCCCTTCGAAAGCATTAAAACCTTAGACATCCTATCTTTAAAACAATTTAAACGTTGCCTTTCGAAAACATTGGAAACCTTTCCTTTATACCTTTCGAAACCATTGGGGAACCACTCCTTCGAAACCTTCATTTAAAACATTTCGAAAGCATAAACACCTTTATAAACTTCAAACCTTTCGAAAGCATTTGGGTTCAATTTGAAACACGTGGAAACACTTTTCGAAAACATTAAAAATTAACTCCATCGAAACCATTGGGTTCTAACTTCAACAGAGCAAAAGGCTTATAAAAAATTTAAGTAGAAAGCACTCTTTTGAAAGCAATTTCTATGTAAATAAGTGTTGGTGTCGAACCCAACCTTCCGAAAGCATTGGAGAAGCGGTTTAGTTTTAAAAGCAAAGTATATCTTTCGAAACCATTAGCGTCGAAAGGTAGAAAGGCGGCAGCTAGGGGTTTCGACCCCATTCGAAGGCACAACCCATTTGAAACCTTTCCTTAAATCAATTTGACCAAGTCGAAAGCCAACCAAGTCGAAAGCATACCCTTTGAAAGCAAAGCAAGTGTGTTTTCATTTAAAGGAAAAGACACGTTTCGACCCCTTCAGAACCTTTGGTCTCGACCTAGTGCCTTCTACCTTAGTCCAATTCACTATGTACCAAGTTATTGATACTATTTGCATTGGTTTTGATGGCATGGAGGTGGCAGTACCTGGTCGGAACCCCTAGTGTCGAAAGTGGTGAAACATGCTAAAAGCATGTAAAAACTAATTTTTACTTTAAAAAGAATTTCTTTTCAACTAACATGCATTGTTTGTGAAAATATTATTGGTTGCAAATTTTCTTTTCTAAAAGTGATGCCGATATTTCAGAAATAGACAATTTAATTTATTTATAAAATACCCCTTCTCCTTTTATAAATATATAAAACATTTAAGTCCCATACCTTAAATAATTTTATATATTCATTAAAACACTTAGGAAAATTCTACAAAAATTCCAGAAAATCATTTTTAATATGTTTTCCAGCATATATGAATTCCACACCCAAAACTTATATTATTTAACCGTAAATAAATTTAAACCCAAATAATCATTTTCCTTGCTAGAAAATTAAAATAAAATCCACATTAATTCAGAAAATTATGAAAATTGAAACCCATTTCTAAAATATTATTTCTGATCTATATTTAAAATCGCAAGGCATTTGGATGTCATTGAATAGGGTTTTCACATTAAAACATATCATAAAATCTATATGAACAAGCATAAATCATCAACAAGCATATATAAACATTTTATCATTCAAAACCATGGCATAATCATGTAAAATACTTCAGATTCATCTTAAAACTGAAAACAGTAGGAAAAATGTGATGTAGTCATTGTTCACCTTAGCTTTGAGATTAAGGATTTGAGATTTGAATGGATTTAAGTTGATTAAGCTTCCCCTTGTTTCTTTTATCTTCCTCTAGTTGCTTCTAATGGTGGTCGGCCACTTCGTTTTGTTTTTGCAAATGATATAAATGTGAGAATACATGGCTAAGGGTTTAGGGTATTAGAATTCTCGTTTTCCTATTTTGCCCTCACCTATTATACTTAACCATTTTATTTTAGTTCATTTGTTATCAAGGCACGGCTACCCCTTATTAATTACAACTCTCAATCACCTAATCATCACATTATTTTATTTAATTTAGCTTATTAAATATCCTAATAATGTTACTAAAATATGGGGTGTTACATATTATGCATAGGGATACCTAAACATTACGGAAAGTTTACTTAGTATGGAGTAGGTATTGTGGATGGAGATACCTAGGCACTCGGACAGTTTACTAAGCATGGAGTACCCTTTTATGATGTTGTAGAGTAGCATATTATCGATTTTATGTGCTAAATCTTTGGTTGTAGGGGCAGGTCGGGTATAACTCGTATACCCTCTGTTCCATATACTAGATCAATTTTTATAGTATTTTGAGATTGCTTATCTCTCACAATAGACTGTTGTTTGACCCGAGGTTTTATGCGTTTCTTCTTATTATCTCGGGTACTTTTAAATGAGTAGATTAGAGAGCGGGTGTGAATGGCATATGGAGTTCTACAGATGAACTAGCAGGAGGTGATATTTACTCATACTTATATTTGAGCTTGTTATTATATATTTCTGTGTGACAAAGTGGAGCCTTGCCAGTGTTTGACCTATTCTTGTTAGATACAGTTTATCAGTTGATTTTGTTTTCCAGTTGTATAAACTCTGTTATTGTGTTGTATAACTTTGTAGATCTTATACTTTGATGATTAGTTTACATTGTTATTATTGTCTCTACAGTTTTATATCCATGTTGCCTATTATGTTTTATCTGATGTGATGTAAGATATACGACATGTTATGTTATTATTTGATGTTTCATATTCCTTCTTTTCCATTCTATTATCTTCTATTTCTTCTTCTCTACTGCTTTTCTTTCCTTTAACAATAATTTTGCACCTTAGGTGTAGGGCGGTCATTACATTTGGCATCAGAGCATAGATTATATAATTAACCAGAGTTGATACAGCAATCCAGTAGAGATAGGGTAGGAGTTGTTGTCTTAGACTGGATCTAGAGTGTGTGTGTATACGAGAGAGTTCATATTTGTTATATATTCTGGTTTTCAAAACTATATAGTAGTATATAGTATATAAGTTGTATTGCACACACGAGAACTATCGATGCAGTTTTCTTTATGAGTGTAACGATCCCGGATTTTCAATAAGTTTAAATTGACAATTAATTTAATTTTTGAATTAAAATTGTATAATTGATGGTAAATTAAAGCGAGTTTCCCCGAATCCAAATAATCATATATTTAATCATTTGAATTTAGAATTGATGGTTTAATAAATATTTGAGTTTATAATAATATATTTACAAAATAATAAATGTATATCAAGACGATAAAAGGAAAATATAATAATAAATATTTAAGCTAAAGATATAAAATAAATATATATAAATCTTAATATCATAATACAAAATAATACAAGTAGAATGAAACAAACAAAAATATAAATAAAAGAAAAACAAAATAAAATAGAAGTTCATTTACATTATTAAGTAAGGAAACAAGTAAACATAAGAACAAATAAATATAAGTATTATGATAAGTATGAACAAACAAAGTATGAAAACAAAATGCATTCAGATCTGTAAACAAGTGAATAAATATACATATGAATTAACTTGTAAAAGGAAACAAGAAAATATACATGTGAATGAAGTTGGTAAAAGAAGGAACAAATTAAAAATAAATTTGTACAAAGTAATTAATGTGGCACACCAAAGCAAGATTTAGATCAGCAAACAAAAGCAAATATCTTCATATATGTACACAGCCGAAATGCAATGTATAAAATAAGATAAATATATGTGATTTGTACAAGGCAATTAATGCCAAACCTTAGCACGCACAAGTATTATCACTTCAGCCTCCAATTGAAGAAAAAAATCTCTGATGTGCATTGTACAAACAAGCAAAATAATATATATTACTTGTACAAAATATATACACCCTGTATACTTCATTTTCTTATATCAACTTCTCATTTCAACTTCATTCCAGTTCGTTCCTTTTCACTGAAAAAAAAACTAAAGTAAATGTCATTTAAACTCAAACAAGCTTCAACTAAAACAACAATCCAACAATACAAACAAGAAGATTGAAGAAAAAAGGTTTCAGCTTGTAAGAATTCACTGCCTGATTCAACAAAAAAGAAAGCTCTGTTCTTTCTTCTTCAAAACAGTGAGCAAACTATTAACCCTTTATTTATATATAAATCTTGATCTACCTGTGATAAATGCTTGATTGTGTGATAATGAGATGTTTGGATATGAATGCAATGTTTGCAATATGAAATGTCTGTGTATATAAGAGTTTATATCACTCTGTTAAACTCTACAGGCTCTCTGTTTTTAAAACAAATAATATGTGAGTAACTTTTAAAAGCTAATGAATGAATCTGTAGAATACTTAATTGTGAATAATCATGTATGTATATCTGTTTGACATCTATATGTATGTTTAAAAATAGATGTAGTGTTACAGGCTTTGGCATATAGGTGCTCTGTCTAAAGATTAAACACAGGAGTTAGATTCAAGAATCAATTTCACCTAAACTACTTGATGTTTAGAATTGGCATTAAAAACAAAAGTTGTTTGTTACATCTTAGCTTAGAGCTTAAAAATTTGTTTAAGCTAAAATAATTTTGGATATTGCCTGGAAAAACCAAAACAACAGTGAAAACTGTAAACAAGTCAAAATTAAATCTTCACAATTCATTAATTCAGGCATATGAATCGAATGCTAAAACGAAAACTTGATTTTTGAAACAAGAATCACTATTTCTAGTTAAGCATTGAATGTGCGGTCCTGGGTTTATCAAAATATGAAAATTTGGGTCTTTCTGGTGATCAAGTGGATCGGGAAGCTCGTTGTCTTTCCTGGAGGTGGAGATGTGATCAGAGAATAGTGGAAATTTTTTGTATGGTGATGCAATTCACCAGAGAAGTTGCGGCAGTAGAATTTCTTTTAGAACCCTAAATTTCCCTGGGTTGATGTATCGATCACTGCGTTGTGTGTAGTTGATCGAGTGCAATGTGTTTTGGCGTGGTGGTAGCTTGAACGTAGACGAAGACTTGGCCGGAGTTTCTGAGGCGATGGTGGTTGGAGCTTCGGGGTCGAGGCAGTGTTCCAGGCTGAGGTGGTGGATTCTGTTGATGTTCCAGGTTTGGATTTAACTCTCGAATTTGATTTCAAGTTAGGGATGATCATCTGATGATCGTGTTTAGGTGCGAGGGTGATCGGCGATTTGTGAGGGTCACCATGGGTGGTCGAAAGTGGGTGGTTGGCTGGTGCATGTGCACGGTGTATTTTCGTGAATCAGGTGAAGTTGGTTTTGAAGGGGAGTTGGTTACTCGAGTTTTCTCGAGTAATTTGAGGTTTGGTTCGAAGTTTAGTTAGGTTTTGCTCGAAGCTATTTGGAATGGGCTCGGGTAAAATTTTGTGTTACAGATTTTAAAACCTGTCAGTTTTAAATTTTAGAAACTGAATATTTAAATGTAAAACAAAGATTTAAACTAAGTTTTAAATCGGTTTTTAAGTATGATTTCAAAAGTTAAATTTGTATTCATTTTAAATCTTAAATTTAAAATGAAATTTGAAAGTAAATTTAAAAGTAAATTTTTTTAATTGCTTTGTTAATGATAATTCAATCATATGTAAGAATAAAGTTTTATCTTAAAATTAATTAGGATTTGTGATTCATTAAATTATTAAGATAATTAAAAATGGATAATTAATTAATTTAATTAATTAATGATATGGATGATTAAATTAGTAATTATGAGTTTAACTAATTAATTAAGTTTTAAGTTAATTAAGTAGGAATAAGTAATTTGTAATTAAAGATCATTAATTGGATAAAGATTAGATTTTAATTAATGATTAGGAATTAATTTATCAAGTAATTAAAGTTTAATTAAGTTATAGTTAAAACTTAAATTAATTAAATAATTAGAGGTTAATTAATTGGTTATTAAGAATAAATTAATTTGTAATTAATATTGATTAATCTAAGTTTAATTTCTTAAGAAAGGAAATTAAGAATTGTTAATAGTTAATGAAGGTCATTAACTTAAGATTGTTTAATAATTAATTAATGTGGTAAATTTTAATAATTAATTAGATTAATTAATTAAAGATAATCATTTGTGAAAATGTTTAAGTGTAATTATTTAATGAAAGTAATTAAGGAATTAATTACTTAATGTAATTAATTGAGTTTAATTTGATTTGTTTAAGTTAATTAATTAAGTTTAATTAATTTTAATTAATCACTGGATGATTTGATAGATAATTACTTAATGTAATTAATGAAGTATAATTACTTAATGTAATAAATCAATTATTAAAGGTTAATTAATAAATGATTAAATAATAATTAATCAAAATGATTTGTAATTTATTAATGTAAATTAACCAGGATTTGTAATTCATAAGTAATAAATCTGATTTGAATAAATCAGACATTTAACTAATCTTACTTATGAATGTTTGGATTCTATTGAATGTCGAATTCTTTGATATTCCCTGATCCGTGATGCTGTGTGATATATTCTGATTTGTGTGTGACCTGTATTGTAGTTTATTTACCTGTAAATTATATATCTGTGATCGTGTAATACCCCAAAATTTTGTGAAAAATCATTTTTGTAAAATGATTTAATTTTTGAAATATTTAGATTTAAATATGGTGAAATTTCTGGAATAAATAGTGTGCAAGTATATGTGTGCACGTGCACACTGAAATGGCACAAGGAAGAACTCCAGATTTCTTGGATTTAAAACAAGAATTAAAAAGCAATACAAACATGATTTTGCAACATGGATATTTGATTTCTGGAATTATATGGATCATCTTAGAAAATAAGAAAAGTAAGTTTTACTTTAAATCAGTAAACAGATTTTAATTAAAACCCAGAAAAGAAAATTATACATATGTATATGTTATAAGGATTTGTAAACTTGTATACATATAGGTGCATATGTTTCTGAATTTAAAAGAGGAATTAAAATAAGCCTAGATAAGATATGTATACAAATATACATTTTTTTTAAATACTGAAAAGTACATATATATAAGCAAGTGAAACCATAACATTAAAATGACATGAAATGTGATACAAGTCAATATGCTTGTGTAGGCAAAAAATAGCAAAGGGGATTTTCAGAAATAATTAAAATATAAAATAGGATAGTCACACTTTTAACATGACTAGGTGAGTGGCCATTTTCTGTAAAGTAAAAGAAAGAAAATGCAGCCTTTAAATTGGTTAATATGGCCGGGGTATTATGAATGAAAAATGCATGATGCTAGCCAAGACAGAAATGGAATTCTGTTTCAACAAAACCCTAGAGGAAAAATGCATATAAATAGGCAGTAGAATTGTCTTTACCCCGGGCTGCACAAAAATAAGAAAAGAAGAAAAAAATATTGGAAGGAAGGAGAAAACACTCAAACAAGAATTTTCTGGATTAATAAGAAGAAACATTTAGGTGAGTAATCTCACTGAGTTCATGGCATTAAGACCTGAGATGAGGCAGCCACTTTTTATATTGCCATTTATATATTTCTGGTTATGATGTTTATGATTTCATCAATACTTTTTGGGATGTCTCATTTTAAATCTGATATGATTTAATATGGATGATTTTGATGATCTTTGATTGGTTGAGACATTTGTCTTTGGATGTGTATCATACTGTTTTATTTTTACTCATAAATATTAAAGTTTAGGATCTTAAAAATTATATAGAGAATACTCTCAACTGTTATAGATCTATGGCATGGAAACTTTACAAAAATATTGGGAGCTGCATTATACTTGGTATAAGTGCTGAGGCTTGAGAAGAAAAATGTTAAGGGTGCAATAGAAATTTTCTAAGTGCTGAGCCCTTAATCAAATCAAAAAAAAAAAGAGAAACCCACAAGCTAAAATTATGATTGAACCAGATCTTGAATCTGAATCAATCATAAAGGCTTGCAGATCAATATAACATGCCATGCCTCTTTTTACAGTTGAAAATGTTCTTATATTTTACTAAGATCAAGACATATTGACCCCATTTAGGAAATAACTGTCTGCTTATTTCTGAGGAGAATTATGCTAGGAAAAATTTATGGATGTTTCCATGTTTGCAGTGACATGTTCACTTAGCATATTTGATGATAGGATTTAAGACAATACACTAGTAAATAAACTAGGGAAGGGAAGGCCAAGAAGGCTGCTGGAATGCTTGTCATATTTGAAGTATGCAAGTTGGCACATGGTTTGTTTAAGCCCTGAGATCTTTGTGCAATGATGTGAATTAGTTCATTGCAATGTGTCCCAGTGATTCCTTAATAGCAGATGAGGCAGGGATTTAAATTGAATAATACAACCTGTAAATGAAGAAATAGGAATATGGATATTTCTTAGGTTGAATGGTATGGAACCAAGATGGATCCAGTGAATGCAAATTGTTGCAAATAGATAACTATGTTTGCATGATTATGTATGCAAGTGTAAGAATGATAAATGAATATATCATACCTGAATCTACTTAATTATACTATGTTAAAGTAATTGATTGCAGGAATTTGCTTAAATAACTAATTGGTGCTCTTATATTCTCTATTGCTTAATATCATGTATGCTTTGATGTTACTCATACCAGATCATAGATCTGACCCTTGTTTGCTCATGGCATATGGGGTGTCTCATTTTAAAATGAGGCAGCCACTTATGTTCTTTCAGGTAACCCAGGCACTAAGTAAAAATGAAATTATGGCTATTATGGAAGAGTGAATGAACATGCTAGCTAGTTTCAATAAGAGCTTAAATTGATTATATCTGCATGTATTCAGGAAAATTTTTATGTTTCTAAGATTTCCAGTCATGTATTGAATATCTTATGGTTAGTGATCATGTTGCCCTTATATTCTGTAAAGTGTCAGATTAAATTTGTTGGTCTGTTGAAATTGTTGTGTGTTAAGGTTTGATTTGTTTTTGAAGTAGGGTCTGAAACATAAACAAGAAAAATATGCTCAAGTATCAGCTATAAAAATCTGGTAAGAAATATACAATTATGTGAGCTACTGTTTTGCATAATTTATATATGTATTAGCTAATCTTGAGACAAATCAGAGCACTAAGTTTTAGAATAAAATCTGGATTTAGCTAGAAGTAAACTTATAAGGATTTTTAGTTTCCTTTTACTGAAATGCTTTGTATATAAGTTTGAATTCACTTCTGAATTGCATTGAGAAAAGTAAAAGGTTTTAAAAGCTTCAGACAGAATGCAATGAATGGTATCTCCATAGTTTTGAACTAGTGTGTAGCAGATACAGGATTCATGAGTTAACCAGCTTCAAATAAATGAAGTATTGGTTGATCATGGCAGATTGTATTTTGAAAATAAAAATGCATTTCAAAAGTTTAGTACATTTAGCAATTGTTTCACTCAGTTTTCTGGAAACTGAGCAAAGATTTTGACATGTACATGTATATCTGTGTACATGTTGATATTTGGGCAAAAATATAAACATAAATTCCTAGAACAATTGTAGGAAAGAGTTTTAAAATAATAAAGCAAGAAATTTTGTTTTGTATGTTAGATGGTAGGATGAAATTAAATATATATGTGCAGATATAGGTATATATCAGATTTCAAACCATACAGGAGAAAAAAAAAACAAAAATTGTGTTTGAACCGACCAGCATAGTACTCGAACTCGTGACCTCTTGTGTATAAGTTAGGCGCGTTTCCATTATGCCTAGATGTTGCTTGTGTTCACTTAGGATCCACTTTCTTTTAACCTGAGTTTGATACCATCCAGACTTTAAGACAATCATCTACATTATAAGCTTGCTTTCCACTGATTGTTACTCGATCATTCCTTAATTAGAATAACAGACTAAAGTACATGTTTCCAGTGGATTTTATGGCCAAAAATCAGGATACAATAATTAATCTGAATTGCTAAAAAAATCTAAATCAAACAGAATGTTCTTGTACAAAAATAAAAATATATTCTGAATTTAAAACAAGAGGAACACATACATCTTCATATGTATGTGTATGTTATTAGATATACACTGATATATTTATATTGGTAAGTTAATTTGATCCTGGATATATTGTTTATGGGAGAAAGAAAATGACCTTGGAAAATATATTTGTAATGAATGATATATCTATATATCATCTCAAAAAAAAAAAATCCTTATGAAATTAGGGTGAAAATAGGAGGGTCATTTCAGTTGGTATCAGAGCACTTGGTTGCATTGATTGTTAAGTATTATAGAAATGTATTATGTCTGTTTGTTTTGGATGAAATAATTTAGATAAGAAAATATAAATTATAGAAGTACTCATAATATACTAATACCATTTGCCCAGAATTTAGTTAGCAGACCATGGTAGGAAGAGGATCTCATCACAATGCAGGACCCAGTGCACCTCAAATGCTTGATATGCAAGAATTTGTGAGGGTTTTAAGAGATGGAATTGGGCATAGGCCTGAGAACCCACATGAAGAGCTTTCAAAACTACTGAAGACTTATTCCAATTTGGGAGGCAAGAGTTTTGAAGGAACTGAGAGTGTGATGGAAATTCAAGCATGGTTGAGAACACTTGATAGGATTTTCAATGACATGCAGTTGGATGACCAAAGGAAGAGGCAAGTAGCTTCTAGACAACTGAAAGGGGTAGCTTTAAGCTGGTGGGAGGTGATCATAGCTGGAAGAAATGAAAATGAAATCACTTGGAATCAGTTCAAGGAGATGTTGGAGGCAAGATTTGTACCAGCATCAGCCAAGACCATTTTGCTTGAAGAATTTATCAAACTTAGGCAGGGAACTTTGAATGTCACTGAATACACTCAAAAGTTTGAGGGGCTATCCAATTATGGAGCAATGCTAGTGGCAGATGAAGCATCCAAAAATGATAGGTATATAAAAGGACTGAACCCCGGACTTAGCAGAGCTATGCTACCATATGCAGATAGAACATTTGATCAAGTAATTGATCTGGCTTTGAAACTGGAACAACATGACAAAGAAAGAGAGAAATATAGGAATTTTAAGAGCAACAACAAGAAGAATAAGGGAAGATATCACCCTTATGATAAAAAGAAGGAGGAGGCAGACAACAGGAAGAGTAAAGACACAAAAGCCAATGATACTAAGAAGAAATTGGTTTGCCATCATTGTGGAAAAGAAGGACACATCAAACCAAGGTGCCCAGAGTTAAAAGGAGGAGCCTTCAAATGCTACCTATGTGGGAAAGAGGGGCATATGAAGAGGAACTGTCCTGAGAATAAACAGCAAGGGAAATTGGCAACTTTGGAAGGTAAAGGCAAATCTGCAGTGAAAATTGATGCTGAAAATCATGGCCAAGTGGAAGGTACATTACTCATTTGTGCCATACCCATACCAGTAGTATATGATACTGGAGCAACACACTCTTTGATTTCCTATGAATTAGTTAAAGTGTTAAAATTAAACTGCATATTGGTTGAAACCCCATTGCTTGTACAAAGTCCCCTAGGGAGTTCTAGTGTTTTGAACATGAACTGTGTGGATGTGGAGTTAAACATAGGAGGAAATATTTTTATTTCCAATTTATATGTTTTAAATTACCCAAATATAGGAGTTATATTGGGGGTAGATTGGTTAAGGCAATTTAAAGCCATAATTAATTTAGACTCATCCACCATATCATTGCAAAATTCTAGAGGCCAGAGAATCACAGTTCTATGTGAAATAGCTAAGGAAGGGAAATTGTATCATTTAGTTGACTTAGAAAAAGATCTGAGTGAACTAACTATTGAAGAAATTCCCATAGTTAATAAATACTTGGATGTGTTTGGGGAAGTTAAGGGTGTTCCACACCACAGACCAGTTGAGTTCCAAATTAATCTCATTCCAGGAGCAAGTCCAATAATCAAGAAACCTTATAGAATGGGGCCAAGTGAACTGAAAGAATTGAAAAATCAGTTGGAAGAATTAGAAGGCAAGGGATTTATAAGGCCAAGCAATTCCTGCTGGGGTTCTCCAGTAGTGTTTGTAAGAAAACATGATGGTACCTTGAGAATGTGCATAGATTACAGGGAACTAAATAAAGTAACCATCAAGAATAAATACCCATTGCCTAGAATAGATGATCTCTTTGACCAACTCAGTGAAGCTAAAATATTTTCTAGGCTAGACTTAGCATCAGGATTCCATCAAATGAAGGTTGAAGACTCAAGTGTTAAGTATACTGCATTTAACACAAGATATGGCTTATATGAATTTTTGGTTATGCCATTTGGTTTGACAAATGCTCCTTCATATTTTTTTTGATTTGATGAATAGAATATTTAGAGATTATTTAGACAAGTTTGTACTGATTTTTATTGATGACATTTTGATTTATTCCAAGACAGTGGAAGAGCATAAAAATCATTTGCATTTAGTTTTGTCAAGGCTAAGGGAAAATGATTTAAAGGCAAAATTTTCAAAATGTGCATTTTGGAAAGAAGAAGTGCATTTTCTTGGGCATGTTATCTCTGCCAAAGGAATATCAGTAAACCCTAATAAAGTAGTGGCAATCCAAGCATGGAAAAGGCCTAGCACCATCAGTGAGATTAGATCATTTATGGGGATGGCAGGATATTATAGGAGATTTATAAAAGATTTCTCAAAAATATCATCACCACTTACCAATTTAACTAGAAAGAACCAAGCCTTTGTATGGACAGAAAAATGTGAGCAAGCTTTTATCAAAATAAAAGAAGCCCTGATTAATGCACCAGTATTGAGAGTGCCAGAAGGAAATGAAAATTTGGTTGTGTACACTGATGCAAGTGGCTCTGGGTTAGGGGCTGTGTTGATGCAGCAAGACCAGGTGGTAGCCTATGCATCTAGGCAATTAAAGCCACATGAAACCAGATATGCAACCCATGATCTTGAACTAGCAGCAGTTGTGTATGCTTTGAAACTTTGGAGACATTATTTGTTAGGTGCCAAATTCATTTTGTACACTGATCATAAGGCACTGAAATATTTATTCTCACAAAAAGATTTGAACATGAGGCAACATAGATGGGTAGAGTTCCTAGCTGCCTATGATCTAGATATACTGTATACACCAGGCAAGGCAAATAAAGTTGCAGATGCCTTGAGTAGACAACATGCCAAGGTAGCCATGTTGATGATGGAAGAGTTTAGGGATTTGTCTATACTTACTGATTTGGAAATTGAGGAAAACAGTGAGGAACAAATGATGCCCATTGAAGAAGGTGAAGGTAAAGGAAAATTAAGTATGATATCTCGGCAATCAGATTTACTTCTTAAGATTGGGAAAATGCAGGAACAAGACCTAAACATGGTGGAAAAGAAAATGCTCATATCAAAAGGGGAGGAAGTAATAAATTATCAAATTGATAAAAATGGTTATTTAAGGAATAAAAATAGGATATGTGTTCCAGAAAATATAGAATTGAAGGAGGAAATATTAAATGAGTACCATAGGAGTAAATACTCCATACACCCAGGTAGCACCAAGATGTATCAAAATTTGAAAAGAAATCTTTGGTGGAAGGGGATGAAGTCAGATGTGGCCAGATATGTTGCAAGGTGCATGACTTGCCAACAAGTCAAGGCAGAGACACAAAGGCCATCAGGACTATTGCAACCCCTTAGCATACCACAGTGGAAGTGGGAGGATATATCTATGGATTTCATAGATGGCCTGCCTAGATCTAAGAAGGGAAACACAAGTATATGGGTAATAGTGGATAGGCTAACTAAGGTAGCACATTTTATCCCAGTTAAAACAGAAAGAAATGCTCCAAAATTGGCTCAAATATTCATGAAAGAGGTAGTAAGGTTGCATGGCATACCCAAAACCATTGTGAGTGATAGGGATACCATCTTCACCTCAAGGTTTTGGAAAAGTTTTCAAGAGGCTATGGGGAGTGAATTGTGCTTAAGCACTGCCTACCATCCACAATCAGATGGTCAAACTGAGGTGGTGAACAAAGTCTTAGAGGATTTGTTGAGAGCATGTACACTGGACTTTGGAGGCAACTGGGAAGACCACCTCCATCTAGCTGAATTCACATACAATAACAGTTACCAAAGCACCATAGGGATGGCACCATTTGAAGCATTATATGGCAAGCCATGTTTATCACCTATATGCTGGGTAGAGACTGGAGAAAGGGCTGTTCTTGGACCTGAATATGTTAAAGAAACTACAGAGAAAATTGGATTAATAAGAAAAAGAATAGCAGCAGCTCAAGATAGGCAAAAGAAATTTGCAGATAGGAAGAGAAAGCAAGTGGAATATGCAGTGGGAGACTTTGTTTTCATCAAGATTTCACCTATGAAGAAAGTCATGAGATTTGGCAAGCAAGGTAAGCTTACACCAAGGTATGTTGGACCCTATAAAATTCTGGAAAGAATTGGTTCATTGGCTTACAAATTAGAACTACCAGAGGAAATGAAAGCAATGCATAATGTTTTTCATGTGTCCCAACTTAGAAGATGGGTACATGATAAAGAAGACATTTTGGAAGAGCCTACCAAAATTCAAATAAACCCTGACTTGGTTTATGAAAAAGAACCAGTGGGGATTGTAGCCAAGGAAGAAAAGAAATTAAGGAGCAAAACTTTGAAACTAGTTAAGATCCAGTGGAGTAGTGATCCTAATGACTGCACATGGGAGTTAGAGGATAAGATTAGAATGGATTATCCTAAGCTTTTTGCAAATTAAAAGGTAATTTTTTTTTTCTGGAAAATTTTGTTATGCATGGTTGATACGGTTGAATTTGTTTGCTTATGCATATGTTTGATAAGTTTTCAGAAAAGAAAAAGATGCTTACTATAAATGTTAGAAAAATTGTGAGGACACAATTCCTAAAAGGAGGGGTGAATGTAATACCCCAAAATTTTGTGAAAAATCATTTTTGTAAAATGATTTAATTTTTGAAATATTTAGATTTAAATATGGTGAAATTTCTGGAATAAATAGTGTGCAAGTATATGTGTGCACGTGCACACTGAAATGGCACAAGGAAGAACTCCAGATTTCTTGGATTTAAAACAAGAATTAAAAAGCAATACAAACATGATTTTGCAACATGGATATTTGATTTCTGGAATTATATGGATCATCTTAGAAAATAAGAAAAGTAAGTTTTACTTTAAATCAGTAAACAGATTTTAATTAAAACCCAGAAAAGAAAATTATACATATGTATATGTTATAAGGATTTGTAAACTTGTATACATATAGGTGCATATGTTTCTGAATTTAAAAGAGGAATTAAAATAAGCCTAGATAAGATATGTATACAAATATACATTTTTTTTAAATACTGAAAAGTACATATATATAAGCAAGTGAAACCATAACATTAAAATGACATGAAATGTGATACAAGTCAATATGCTTGTGTAGGCAAAAAATAGCAAAGGGGATTTTCAGAAATAATTAAAATATAAAATAGGATAGTCACACTTTTAACATGACTAGGTGAGTGGCCATTTTCTGTAAAGTAAAAGAAAGAAAATGCAGCCTTTAAATTGGTTAATATGGCCGGGGTATTATGAATGAAAAATGCATGATGCTAGCCAGGACAGAAATGGAATTCTGTTTCAACAAAACCCTAGAGGAAAAATGCATATAAATAGGCAGTAGAATTGTCTTTACCCCGGGCTGCACAAAAATAAGAAAAGAAGAAAAAAATATTGGAAGGAAGGAGAAAACACTCAAACAAGAATTTTCTAGATTAATAAGAAGAAACATTTAGGTGAGTAATCTCACTGAGTTCATGGCATTAAGACCTGAGATGAGGCAGCCACTTTTTATATTGCCATTTATATATTTCTGGTTATGATGTTTATGATTTCATCAATACTTTTTGGGATGTCTCATTTTAAATCTGATATGATTTAATATGGATGATTTTGATGATCTTTGATTGGTTGAGACATTTGTCTTTGGATGTGTATCATACTGTTTTATTTTTACTCATAAATATTAAAGTTTAGGATCTTAAAAATTATATAGAGAATACTCTCAACTGTTATAGATCTATGGCATGGAAACTTTACAAAAATATTGGGAGCTGCATTATACTTGGTATAAGTGCTGAGGCTTGAGAAGAAAAATGTTAAGGGTGCAATAGAAATTTTCTAAGTGCTGAGCCCTTAATCAAATCAAAAAAAAAAAGAGAAACCCACAAGCTAAAATTATGATTGAACCAGATCTTGAATCTGAATCAATCATAAAGGCTTGCAGATCAATATAACATGCCATGCCTCTTTTTACAGTTGAAAATGTTCTTATATTTTACTAAGATCAAGACATATTGACCCCATTTAGGAAATAACTGTCTGCTTATTTCTGAGGAGAATTATGCTAGGAAAAATTTATGGATGTTTCCATGTTTGCAGTGACATATTCACTTAGCATATTTGATGATAGGATTTAAGACAATACACTAGTAAATAAACTAGGGAAGGGAAGGCCAAGAAGGCTACTGGAATGCTTGTCATATTTGCAGTATGCAAGTTGGCACAGGGTTTGTTTAAGCCCTGAGATCTTTGTGCAATGATGTGAATTAGTTCATTGCAATGTGTCCCAGTGATTCCTTAATAGCAGATGAGGCAGGGATTTAAATTGAATAATACAACCTGTAAATGAAGAAATAGGAATATGGATATTTCTTAGGTTGAATGGTATGGAACCAAGATGGATCCAGTGAATGCAAATTGTTGCAAATAGATAACTATGTTTGCATGATTATGTATGCAAGTGTAAGAATGATAAATGAATATATCATACCTGAATCTACTTAATTATACTATGTTAAAGTAATTGATTGCAGGAATTTGCTTAAATAACTAATTGGTGCTCTTATATTCTCTATTGCTTAATATCATGTATGCTTTGATGTTACTCATACCAGATCATAGATCTGACCCTTGTTTGCTCATGGCATATGGGGTGTCTCATTTTAAAATGAGGCAGCCACTTATGTTCTTTCAGGTAACCCAGGCACTAAGTAAAAATAAAGTTATGGCTATTATGGAAGAGTGAATGAACATGCTAGCTAGTTTCAATAAGAGCTTAAATTGATTATATCTGCATGTATTCAGGAAAAATTTTATGTTTCTAAGATTTCCAGTCATGTATTGAATATCTTATGGTTAGTGATCATGTTGCCCTTATATTCTGTAAAGTGTCAGATTAAATTTGTTGGTCTGTTGAAATTGTTGTGTGTTAAGGTTTGATTTGTTTTTGAAGTAGGGTCTGAAACATAAACAAGAAAAATATGCTCAAGTATCAGCTATAAAAATCTGGTAAGAAATATACAATTATGTGAGCTACTGTTTTGCATAATTTATATATGTATTAGCTAATCTTGAGACAAATCAGAGCACTAAGTTTTAGAATAAAATCTGGATTTAGCTAGAAGTAAACTTATAAGGATTTTTAGTTTCCTTTTACTGAAATGCTTTGTATATAAGTTTGAATTCACTTCTGAATTGTATTGAGAAAAGTAAAAGGTTTTAAAAGCTTCAGACAGAATGCAATGAATGGTATCTCCATAGTTTTGAACTAGTGTGTAGCAGATACAGGATTCATGAGTTAACCAGCTTCAAATAAATGAAGTATTGGTTGATCATGGCAGATTGTATTTTGAAAATAAAAATGCATTTCAAAAGTTTAGTACATTTAGCAATTGTTTCACTCATTTTTCTGGAAACTGAGCAAAGATTTTGACATGTACATGTATATCTGTGTACATGTTGATATTTGGGCAAAAATATAAACATAAATTCCTAGAACAATTGTAGGAAAGAGTTTTAAAATAATAAAGCAAGAAATTTTGTTTTGTATGTTAGATGGTAGGATGAAATTAAATATATATGTGCAGATATAGGTATATATCAGATTTCAAACCATACAGGAGAAAAAAAAACAAAAATTGTGTTTGAACCGACCAGCATAGTACTCGAACTCGTGACCTCTTGTGTATAAGTTAGGCGCGTTTCCATTACGCCTAGATGTTGCTTGTGTTCACTTAGGATCCACTTTCTTTTAACCTGAGTTTGATACCATCCAGACTTTAAGACAATCATCTACATTATAAGCTTGCTTTCCACTGATTGTTACTCGATCATTCCTTAATTAGAATAACAGACTAAAGTACATGTTTCCAGTGGATTTTATGGCCAAAAATCAGGATACAATAATTAATCTGAATTGCTAAAAAAATCTAAATCAAACAGAATGTTCTTGTACAAAAATAAAAATATATTCTGAATTTAAAACAAGAGGAACACATACATCTTCATATGTATGTGTATGTTATTAGATATACACTGATATATTTATATTGGTAAGTTAATTTGATCCTGGATATATTGTTTATGGGAGAAAGAAAATGACCTTGGAAAATATATTTGTAATGAATGATATATCTATATATCATCTCAAAAAAAAATCCTTATGAAATTAGGGTGAAAATAGGAGGGTCATTTCAGATCGGTGAATAAAAGATGAGCGTTATAGTTTATATCGCTTATCAACTACATTTTTGTATTCTGATCTGTGATGATTGAATGATGTTGCACTACTGTGTAAAACCCCTGGACCACACCTCTACACACACAAATATGGATTTCACGAGGAAATCGGTTAAGTCACAGATAATCTGAATTTAATGTTTTTTGAATTTAAATTTTAATTTCAATTGATTTTGGAAATGAATTTGGGTTAAATGTTAAAGCTTTTGAAAAGGTGTTTTCAAAGATAAAAATTATTTTTGAATAACTTGGTAAAGTTTTCAATTTAAATAATTTAAATTTGAATTTGAATTTGAATTTTTGAATTGAATTCCATGGTTGGAAATTTTGATTTAAAAATGTTATAAATGGGTTTATATGAAGTTAAACCATTTTAAAAGTATAATTTTGAGAATTTGAATTAACCCAAGGACTTTAACTCGTATAAAAGAATCAGATTTTCTGAAATGAAAACTGTTTGTTTTAAAATAACCGAAGCTTTCATATAAGAAATGAAATTCCAATTTAGAGGAATTTCAAGTTGAATTGGAAAATGGTTTTCCAAGTTATGAATAAATCTTTGTGAAAGATTGTTAAACTTTGTTTTGAAATTGGAAAAATATGTCTTTTGTATAAAAGATCGAAATGGAATTGTTTTGAAAGCTATAAGTTAAATCTTTGATTTATAGCGAGTTAATCCAATTGAATGGAAATTGATTTGGAAAATCTATGAATAAATCCTTTTGAAACTGGGTGAACTTTGTGAATTGAATCTTTTTGTTTAAAAAGATTAAAATGGTAATGTGTTTAAACCATTTGAAGAAAAGCTTTGGATAATAACTTGTGACTTAATTGAAATCCCAATATCCATATGTTTTCAAATATTGTGCTCGTTATTCGATATAGCCGGGAGAGGTCATTTGTGTCACATATCCCATTCCGAATAATGATACGACGTATATGGATAACATTTGAAGACCGGTGGTGAAGACCGTATATTTTCGAAAATGAAAGGACAACTCGTCGAATGTCTCTGCATCGGCTGATCTCCGATATAGAGATTTTAGCACCCTTTGTGATGGGAAGTCCGGACGTGATTAGAAATTATCCGGATTTGCAAGGGCTTCTTTGGAAGTGCCTTCGGTTCTGTTCGAACTTGGAACAGACTTGTATGGTTGTATGTCTGACACTACACTTTGAGATATAAAGCTGATTTCTTTCAAATACATTTCTGTTGGTGGAGGAGATTTATTCTCTTAGCTTAACACCCTTCTTTGAGACGTACGAGCTCAAGAGGTTATGTAGTTGAAGTTATCAGTGATATATTCCCAATTTGGTAGTGTGGCATGCTAAGTGTTGCTGTGTGTGCTGATCATTTGCTGATCATTTGTTGATAAAAGCATGGCTTTGTGAAAAAGCGTAGCTTTGTGGACGAGACCTCAACGAGCCTCACAGACCGGAAATGGTCGAAATAGGAAAGACGCGGCAAGGTTTCAGGGGTAGCTCCCCTAGGGTATGACCATTCCTTCTGGAAAAGGGTAGTATCATGGTATGGAGCCCAGATACTTACTCATGTGGACACACTTTATTTATTATGTGTGATGTTGGTTACCGAGGCCTCGGATAAAGGTCCCAAAGGACCGGGGGTGGCATATCTCAGGTTTACTACCCGAGAAGGGGGTAACCGGCCTTGTGTTGGCAGAGAGCAGGTTGTCTCTCGGGGCGTCCCGCCAGAGGCGTTCCCATGTGGCATAGGAAGTTCCTTAGCCTGACCATTTGTTGGAAATCCAATTCCCAATACGAACCCTGTACGGTTTTAGTTGTAGAACCTGCCATTTACTTATGGTGGCGCCTCACTGTTTAGATGGTAGCTATAGTAAGCATAGTGTGAAATGCCTATGCTGGCTAAGATTAATATTATACTTTCGAAATGTTTTTTGAACTATGCACTAATAATAATATTAAATCGAATGATTTTGCGTAGTAAGCATGTTTGACTATCATAAGAAGAAATCTCCTACAATGCTGCGTTTGCATTGTGTGTGTGGCGGGAGGTCTTATGGTAGTTTCATTTTCCAAAAGCATTGCGGATTTCAATGTTTAAAGTTCTTTGTTGTTTGTTTTAAAGATAAACTGTTTTGTTGCTCACACCAGTCCCACGACTGACCTGGAGTTTATTGTTCCCTTCCTAAACTCTAGGTGCCCACAATTTTCCACACGGGCAGTCTAGAGTTGGGTTTCTTTTCAGATAGTCAGGTTCAGTTTTCATTGGAGCTAGCTCAATTTTGGAGATCACGACTGACATTGTGGTTCGAGCTGATGTTGGAGTTATTGGAGTCATTCTCCGACTGATCATTTGGAGTTATCACTTCTGTTATTTCCGCTGTATCATTATTTATCTCTGATATTGTTATATCATATTGATATCATTGTTGTATATCATACTAGATATTGTACTCATTTGATTGTATATGATATCATTTATTTCTTTCTTCCGCTGTGTTGTTTACTTAATTGTGTTATAAGCTCCGGCACGATTCGAATTTCAACGGTTGAATCTGCAGAATTCAGATACAATTGGAGTACGGATGTCGATTTTCGAACGATGAAATTTGGAACGTGACAGATTGGTATCAGAGCTAAGGTTGGACTTTAGCTCAGGAGTATAACACATTAAGTAGCTCATTAGATATAGAGTGAAGTATACCCTAGAATGAGTAATCTCTAAGATATCCATTTGTATGTCTCAGTAAATTCTCTTACTATCCACTGATAGTAAGTATGAGTGCAAGAAGAGGATGAGATAGGGGACAAGGGAATACGAATATAAGTGGTCAATACCCTGTAACAACAAGGAAATAATCTTTTCTCTATCAATCTCTTTTGTTCAGCATCTTTTCTCAATTCTTCGATAATTTCTAGTAGATCCAGGAAGAGATTCGATATATTAATATGGGACATAAACTCCGGATGGACCAGAATTGTTTATTTGGATGAATTGGTTGCATTGTTTGCTATGGTTGATAGGTATACTTTAGTTCTAAACTAAAAGGATTTGGAAATTGTATTCATATATCTATCTATTCTTTGGGTTCCAATATGTTCTACGAATGGTTAGTTATCCCTTCGAACTGACCATTGCCACTGCATATTTCGTAGATCTGGATAACCCGAGTATCGTGTGAAGGAATTCAACAGATTTGTTCTTGTATCTATTATTGATATTCTGATTTGGTAAGCCAAATGCAGAATAAATATTCAGTTTGATTTGATAAAACATTTTTCATCTATCTTTGTGTCTCCCTGGCGAATTTCGAGGATGAAATTTTTTTAAGGGGGAAGGTTGTAACGATCTCGGATTTTCAATAAGTTTAAATTGATAATTAATTTAAGTTTTGAATTAAAATTGTATAATTAATGGTAAATTAAAGCGAGTTTCCCTGAATCCAAATAATCATATATTTAATCATTTTGAATTTAGAATTAATGGTTTGATAAATATTTGAGTTTATAATAATATATTTACAAAATAATAAATGTATATCAAGACGATAAAAGGAAAATATAATAATAAATATTTAAGCTAAAGATATAAAATAAATATATATAAATCTTAATATCATAATACTAAATAATACAAGTAGAATGAAACAAACAAAAATATAAATAAAAGAAAAACAAAATAAAATAGAAGTTCATTTACATTATTAATTAAGGAAACAAGTAAACAAGTAAACATAAGAACGAATAAATATAAGTATGATGATAAGTATGAACAAACAAAGTATGAAAACAAAATGCATTCAGATCTGTAAACAAGTGAATAAATATACATATGAATTAACTTGTAAAAGGAAACAAGAAAATATACATGTGAATGAAGTTGGTAAAAGAAGGAACAAATTAAAAATAAATTTGTACAAAGTAATTAATGTGGCACACCAAAGCAAGATTTAGATCAGCAAATATCTTCATATATGTACACAGCCGAAATGCAATGTATAAAATAAGATAAATATATGTGATTTGTACAAGGCAATTAATGCCAAACCTTAGCACGCACAAGTATTATCACTTCAGCCTCCAATTGAAGAAAAAAATCTCTGATGTGCATTGTACAAACAAGCAAAATAATATATATATTACTTGTACAAAATATATACACCCTGTATACTTCATTTTCTTATATCAACTTCTCATTTCAACTTCATTCCAGTTCGTTCCTTTTCACTGAAAAAAAAACTAAAGTAAATGTCATTTAAACTCAAACAAGCTTCAACTAAAACAACAATCCAACAATACAAACAAGAAGATTGAAGAAAAAAGGTTTCAGCTTGCAAGAATTCACAGCCTGATTCAACAAAAAAGAAAGCTCTATTCTTTCTTCTTCAAAACAGTGAGCAAACTCTTAACCCTTTATTTATAAATAAATCTTGATCTGCTTGTGATAAATGCTTGATTGTGTGATAATGAGATGTTTGGATATGAATGCAATGTTTGTAATATGAAATGTCTGTGTATATAAGAGTTTATATCACTCTGTTAAACTCTACAGGCTCTCTGTTTTTAAAACAAATAATATGTGAGTAACTTTTAAAAGCTAATGAATGAATCTGTAGAATACTTAATTGTGAATAATCATGTATGTATATTTGTTTGACATCTATATGTATGTTTAAAAATAGATGTAGTTTTATAGGCTTTGGCATATAGGTTTAAATGTAAAACAAATAATAGGGGTGGCATATCTCAGGTTTACTACCCGGGAAGGGGGTAACCGGCCTTGTGTTGGCAGAGAGCAGGTTGTCTCTCGGGGCGTCCCGCCAGAGGCGTTCCCATGTGGCATAGGAAGTTCCTTAGCCTGACCATTTGTTGGAAATCCAATTCCCAATACGAACCCTGTACGGTTTTAGTTGTAGAACCTGCCATTTACTTATGGTGGCGCCCCACTGTTTAGATGGTAGCTATAGTAGGCATAGTGTGAAATGCCTATGCTGGCTAAGATTAATATTATACTTTCGAAATGTTTTCTGCACTATGCACTAATAATAATATTAAATCGAATGATTTTGCATAGTAAGCATGTTTGACTATCATAAGAAGAAATCTCCTCCAATTCTGCGTTTGCATTGTGTGTGTGGCGGGAGGTCTTATGGTAGTTTCATTTTCCAAAAGCATTGCGGATTTCAATGTTTAAAGTTCTTTGTTGTTTGTTTTAAAGATAAACTTCTTTGTTGCTCACACCAGTCCCACGACTGACCTGGAGTTTATTGTTCCCTTCCTAAACTCTGGGTGCCCACAATTTTCCACACGGGCAGTCTAGAGTTGGGTTTCTTTTCAGATAGTCAGGTTCAGTTGTCATTGGAGCTAGTTCAGTTTTGGAGATCACGACTGACATTGTGGTTCGAGCTGATGTTGGAGTTATTGGAGTCATTCTCCGACTGATCATTTGGAGTTATCGCTTCTGTTATTTCCACTGTATCATTATTTATCTCTGATATTGTTATATCATATTGATATCATTGTTGTATATCATACTGGATATTGTACTCATTTGATTGTATATGATATCATTTATTTCTTTCTACTGCTGTGTTTGTTTACTTAATTGTGTTATAAGCTCCGACACGATTCGAATTTCAACGGTTGAATCTGCGGCATTCAGGTACAATTGGAGTACGGATGTCGATTTTCGAACGATGAAATTTGGAACGTGACAATGAGAGACCGATCATCCTTGTTATAGAGTAGGAATGATTTGGCATATGAAAAATTCTACTATTGACTCCATCCTTGGAGAAGAGGAGTTGGCCGGATTGAGGCCACTAACCCTGATTGATAGGATATGTTCTAAGACATGGTGCGAATCATTTTATGGAATGCTTAAGTTATTCTTAATAATTATGGTGCTCAAGTGCAAATAGTTAGAGTCGATTATGTCGAGCTGTATAGAGACTATGAGAGTCTAGGAGGCAGACCATTCCTTGGATAAAGGATGGTAACTTGTGAGCGGATCTTCAATGACTTGGATTTAGATGATGTAGTGAGGTAGAAGCTAACCTCTAGATAACTTCATGGATAAACAATGAACTAGTGAAGTACCTCTATAGCTTCGATTCTCGAGAATCGCTTTACTTGGGATTAGTCCATAGTTCGCTTCGAAGAAGATTTATCTCGACTTTTTCGAAGTTGATGTTGGTTAGGGAGTTCGCCGATTTGAAGTAAGTCGATATGTCTATGTCAGAGTATGTGGCCAAATTCGATGTGCAATTGAAGTATGGTCTATTTTTCGTTGATACCCCATATGGAAAGAATGAAGAGTTTAACATTGGGTTGAGTGATCATCTTAAGAAGCGATTGATTTGTCATATTGACAAGGGCTTCAAGAAAATGATTAGAAGGCTTCATGATGAGAGAGCCTGTACCAAGTATAGAAGGGTTGTCCCGAACTCGCTGAGTAGGGATAAACCGTGGAAGCATACGTACTGATTGTCATTCCGATTTTTTCGAGTGTTCCATCGACAAAAGAGGAGGGAAATGGCATTACAATTTGAGATATGCTTTCCACTTATGGCATTTCCATACGTGTTTTATTTGATGTCGAGGTTTCATATTCCTTCATTTCTAGATTTTATGGGGATATATTAGGATTGAGACTTGAGATGGTTAATCGACCTTTGATTGTGACGGACCTAGTTAGGGACCTTTGATTGGGGTTGTGGAGGAGCGAACAGTAGTGCTTGGCTGCCTATAAAGGATGAGGTTAAGGTTAGCTTTCTATATTCGCTCAATATTCCACATGATGGGTTGTCATCTGTGCTTGTAGCTAGAGAGTGTTCAGACATATTCGATGAGGTAACCAGATTACCACCATATAGGGATAGAGTACCAAATCAATCTTATTAGAGGTGCTAGACCAGTAGTTATGCCAAAGAGAAGAGGAAGTTAAAGGTGCTAGCGGATGACCTACTGAGGTGATGGTCCATTTGAAGAAGCATATTTCGGTAGGATGCACCTGTAGTGTTCACCACTAGGGCGGATGACTCTTTGCGGGTTGTTTGTTGGTTGTGGTGAGTTGAATGAGATGACGAACAAGTATCCACTCCTACTTATTGATGACTTGTTTGATCAGCTCTATAATGCAAGGATGTTCTATTAGTTGGACCTTGTGATAGGGTTTTCACAAACTAAGAGTATTTAGAGCGAGAGTGTGCCAGTTATAGAATTTTGTATGCTAACTTGATTTTTTATTGGTTGGTTATGCCATTCGGACTAACCGACGTGTTGGCATGCCTTGTTGATCTCATGGACCATGTTTTGAGAAATTGCTTGAGTGAGTTGCACTTGTGCTCATGGATGATATATTTGTCTACTCATGAACGAAAGAAGAGCACAAGGCACGATTGATTGTTGTATGATAGGTGTTGAGAAGACACCGATTGAGGATGAGATTTTGGTAGTATCACTTCTGAAGGAGGGGAGTGATATGCTTGGGACACATTGTGTCGAAGTAGGACATCGTTGTAGATCCTATTGTTACGGCAGTCCAGAATTTGAATGGACCCAAGGTAGCACCATTGTTAACCTATTTGATGAGAGAGGATCAAACTTTTATTTGAGATGCGAGGTGCGGACATGTGTTAGTGAGTCTGAACGAGAGTTTGACAAGTGCACTGATATTACTCATTCCAAGCGGGAATAAGGAGGCTATAGTATACACATGCTTTTTTACTTAACTGGGTGCGATATTGATACCAAAAGGTAAGATTGTCACATGTTAGTTGACAATTGAAACCGAACGAGAGGAATTATCTAACTCTTGATATAGAGTCGGCATCGATAGAGTTCGCTTTGTGGATTTGGAGGCACTATCCATTAGAAGAGGAGTTTGAGCTGTTCAGTGATTCCACATCATTGGACTATTTATTCTCCAAGAAAGATCTTGACCTTCGCCGGTAGCGATGGCTAAGGTTAAAGTTCTTAGTCTCCTATGGATTTGACATTTCCTATACGTCCGTATGGGAAATGCAGTTGTTGATACTTTGAGTGGAAGACATACCAGTTAGGGAGCAATATTCCTAGATTGGACGTTGCTCGAGTTTATCAGTGGTTATGACTTCGGAACTCGATGAGCTAGGGCCAAAGGTGATGGCTAGTTTGACCATAAGACCTACTTTGATTTAGCAGATCGGTACTAGTCAGAGGCGTGAGACTAGACTAGTGTCGTAGCTAAATTAGGAGAATGAGCAGTGTCTGTAGAGGTGATGCGGTGCGTGCCTGACCGAGACTGTTGGTTCTATAGGGATGAGAGATTGCTTGTTCTCGATTAGTGGGACCATATATCTATAAGCTGCATTAATGGATTGTCGGTGACTGAGGATAGTGTGATAGCGTTTGAGTCACAGCCGATTAGTTGACGAAGAATGCTAGATATGTTTTCCTTATGTCCAGTAGAATGACATCCAAATTTGATGAGTTATATGTGGGAGGGATAGTATGATTCCATTGTGTGCCAAGAGCATTGTAAGTGGTCGCAACCCGTTATTCGATAGTGGGTTTTGGGAGAACTTATAAGAAGCGATTGGATATTTGGCACCGAATCGATTATATGATATTGAGACTGAGCCAGACACTTCGAGACCTTGTAGGCCTATTCGTACTGATAGATGTGATACAACACAGTTTAAGAGGAGGGCAGGGGAGTAGTAAAGGTTTGGTGGATTGAAAGTGAAGGCGATAGTATATGAGAGACGGAGAAGAGCATGAGGATTGCTTATCCGGAGTTCTTCATTTGTGAGATTTCATTTTTATCGTCGGCTTTTATATTGGATATCATATTCGATGTTTTATACTAGATAGTTTAGTATTTCGCATGCTAGGATAGACATGGATGTTACTTTTTGATGTTTGATCTCACGTATGCATATTTGATTGGATCGTTAGCATTTGAGATGATAGCCTATTTTATATGGTTGTAAGGCATGCAGGATGGTTATGGTTTGATATAGCATTCATATTTGAGACGATTGCTATATATGATCTAGTATGTTTAAATATATGACGTGTGTATATATATCCTTGTTGTATTGGGATTTTTCCCGGACCTAGCCGCGCAAAGGAGGCGCTGCCGATTTTTTTCGAAATCTGAGTGCCCTTAATGGCATATGGGTTAGGAGACATTCTCTTTACTGTGATTTCGAGGATGAAATCCTATAAGGAAGGGAGAATGTAACGACCCATATTTTTAACAATCAGATATTTAAATATGAATTAAATATTTAATCCATAATTAAATGAACGCCTAAAAATATGTTTTTTCGCATACGATCGAATCGGGACCCGAAACCACTTCCATTGAGTTCGGTTTGACGTTGTGAATTAAAATGAGTATACGGATCGCTATATTTGGAGATCGGACGATCCGATGATCAAAACGATCTCGAAATGCACGAAATTAGCATCCCGGTGCACAGACTCAGATAGCGACGAAATTTATACCATTGGATTTGAAAAAATGAGGTGATGTATGCAAACAAGTTTCGTGGCGACCGGACGCGCCTTTTGATCGCATGGACTCGAAACATAAGATCATTTATTTGAAAAATCAAATAAACAAAGAATATTATATTAATATAAATATCCCTAAATCTATTCCCTCCCTAATCTCATTTCTGTTTTACTATTTCGTTGCTCGGAACAAATATTCATGGCCTCTCTCTATCTTGACATTTAAAAAATAAATTCGACCAATCCGCTCAACGATAAATTGCGAAACCAGATCTGTTGAGATTGTGTGAACGAGAGCTTCATGACAACCGTGGTGGAATTTTGATCGATGGTGATTGGTGATGTCGACCTTCTTGGCCATAGATCTAGGAATTAGATTTGCCGGAGATCGGGGAGAAGATAAGAGAAACAGGAAGCACCATTGGAATCTCCTCGACGACGCGCGCATCTCACCATGTTCGTGGCTCCTCTGATGATGGGATATGGATCATGTCCATGACTTTAGACAATAGTGGCTATCAGGTCGCGATATCATATAGGTTATTGAGTCTTGTCATTTCGGGTCTATGGCGAAGAGATCGAGTAATAGGATGATTTGGCAAAGACGGATCGCGGTTTCATTGAGTATTGAGTGAGAAATCGAAGTTTGAAGTGTTCAATGATGGGTTTGATATACACAAATGTGCACGGCCTGGAATCTTGAGTTGGATAAGATGGATTAGCATTAATTAAGGTAATTAGCGAATAGTTAATGATTTAATTATATTAATTAATCTCGATTCTTATATTGGCCATATCTTTTGAATACGAGGTTTGTTTTGGATGTGGTTTCCTGTGTTGCACTCGTGATGGAGAGATCTATATTTTGGAAATGTTTAGACAGTATTTGATAAGGTAGGTGATATTGTCTCTCACCATACCATAATTGGTTGTATAGTATTAGATCGATGTTCTAGAATGATTTTTGATTTTAAAATGTAATTTTCTTATACTTATACTCCTACTAGATTTTATATAAAATAAAATAATTTTTTTAAAAATGATTTATATTGAATATCACATATTTTCCATCGATGTGCCATTTTTAGGGAATTATTAGATTTGGACTATTTTCGATATGATTTCCCCTTTGATGGTATGGTTGTATTATACATGTTGCATGTATGTTATTTTGGATGTCTGTATTGATGTTGGTTGCATGGTTGCTTGTTTGGTTGTTTTTGGCTAAAACGCCAATTAGCAGTGATCGGGTATTAGGGGAATATCTTGTACGTTGGGGTTTCGTACACATGGAAACCTAACGAATGAGATAAGTTGTAGTGTAGTGTTAGGATACGAACCGACTGATATGAAGGTGGAAGACGAGGCTTCGAACTTTAGGATGGATGCCGAACGTTTCTGTTTGGTCTGTACATATCTGTTTTAGATAAGATAAGTATAAGACCAAAGTGGTTGGTATTCACTATTGTAGAGTGGTCAATGTCCATCACTATTGTTGATTGGTAATTTGGTCGACCTTTGGTTTGGACGTTAAGGAGATTTCATGGAGCGTGATTTGATGATTTATTCGTGCGACCGACTTAGAGTCTTGATGTTATTGCTCTAGGGCGAGCGATTTGTATGGCGAGGTGATGATGTGGTGCTTTGACATGAGAGTTAGTACTTTGGATTATGACTCAATGGTGTATGGAGTAGGTACCGAGGTTGACAGTTTCAGGACTCCAAAGATCGTGCTGGAGGTGTTGGCTCGTTCACATCATTGGATAATGGCGATGTACAACATGACAAAAAGCCTTGTATCTTCGGTATGTGACTTGTGGGGGTAGTAGGTACTGAAGATTAGACACTCTGTACCTTCAGTTTGTGACTCGAGTAGGGAGTAGGTACCGAAGAAGCTTGTGGGGGGAGTCGTAGAGTGGAGGAACATGGTGGGTTCCAAATAGTGGAAATTGTATTGAGCTACTAGGGCTCAGGTAGATATGCATGTGCTAAGGGATTGTTAATGACTCGGAGAGCTTACATTTGTACTCAAATCAGGGGAATTGTATAGTAGGGATGCCCATGGATTAGCAGCGAGGATCCGTATACCCTGGACTGTGGCTTTGGGTCTAGTGTTCATCTTTAGGCTGTGAGACACATATCCAGCTTTGGGATGCGGGATACGAGAGTACGACGGAGAACCGGGATTACAACTAGTCCCTGGCTTAGGGGTCATACGAGTTATCATATATCTAGAGCACACTAGGTGACAGTCAGTATTGTTTGATGGATGCTATGTTTGTTATGGTTGCTTCGCTAGCCACCTGTCACCCTAGGGATGTCACACGAGGTAGGTATTGTGCATAGGGATAACTAGCCACCCCGGACAGTTTAGTTAGTATGGGGTAGGTATTGTGGATGGAGATACCTAGGCATCCCGACAATTTACTTAGCATTGAGTACCCTTTTATGATGTTGTAGAGTAGCACATTATCGATATTATGTGCTAACTCTTTGGTTGCAGGGACAGGTTAGGTATGATTCGTATACCCTCTGTTCCGTTTGCTATATCGACTTTTACTGTATTTTGAGATTGTTTATCGCTCACACCAGACTGTTGTCTGACCCAAGTTTTTATGCTTTGCTTCTTATTATCTCGGATACCCTTAAATGAGTATATTAGAGAGCAGGTGTGGATGGCATATGGAGTTCTGCAGATGGACTAGCAGGAGGTGACGTTTACTCATGCTTATGTTTGAGCTTGTTATTGTATATCTCGTTGTGTGACACCGTAGAGCCTTGACAGAGTTTGACTTATTATTATTAGGGACAATGTATTAGTTGAGTTTATTTTCCAGTTGTATAAACTGTGTTGCTGTGTTGTATAATTTTATGGATCTTATACTTTGATGATTAGTTCACATTGTTGTTACTTTCTCTACTATTTTATACCAGTGTTGCCTATTATATTTTATCTGATGTGATGTGAGATATACGACATGTTATGTTATTATTTTATGTTTCTTATTTCTTCTTTTCCATCCTGTACTTCTCTTTTATTTCTTCTTCTTTACTTCTTTTTTTCCTTTGACAACCATTTTGCACCATAGGTGTAGGTCGGTCGTTACATTTAAAAATGCAGTTCCATTGTTTCGTAAAGTCAACTTTATTTATAACTAAAAGAATGGCAATCTCTGCCTTATTACATTGAACCAAAATGAATGGATGTCTTATTTGCAAAAAAAGAATTAATGTGAAATAGCGTTGTAAGTGGTCACTATTACATGGCCGTGGAATTGGGATCCCATCAATAGTCGAGAGTTTAAAAGTTCCATATCTAAGCTTCTATGCAATCACATAGAGACCTTCCTAATTCGGACTAAGTGGCCCCATAACCAAAAAGAACCATTAAAAAAAGCTGTCACTAATTTCAAAGGTACGGTTTCTAACCTTTGCATTGAACTTCTTTGCTACTCTTATCTGTGTGCAGCTACCTTCAAATCATCCTCTTCTCATTTTTCTTCAACCTAGTCGAGAGACTTGAGCAAGAGTTACTTGTTCATCTTGAGATCACAATGCAATCTTTTATGCAAAGGATCTTTGACATCAATCGGTGTCATGGTCTTAGTTCCATGGGTCAAAGCAAATGGAGTATGGCCAGTAGTGGACTTTTGGGTTGTCCGATAAACCCACAATGCTAGTGGTAACTCATCCACCCAATTGCCCTGGTCTCTTATCTACCTTTTCATAATGATGGATTTGATGATCTTGGTCACTGCCTCTACCCATCCACTCGCTTGTTGGTGTGTTACTGCCGAGAAATCCTTCTCAATTCAGTATCAGCCACAGAACTCCTTGAAGTTGGCACTATCGAACCGAATTCCATTACCAGTGATTATCTTCTATGGAACTCCGACTCTACATAAAATATTCTTCACTACAAAGTTGATCAATTTCTTCGAAGTGAGCGTCTTAAGAAGTTTCGCTTCAACCCATTTTGTGAAGTATTCCACGACCACCATTGCATATTTCTCTCCACCTCTCAGCATCGGTAGCTCACAAATAACATATATTCCCCATACTGCAAATGGCTACAAGATAACCATTGCATAAACTCAATGGATGGGGCTCTTGATATCTTCGCAAACTTCTAGCACTTGTCACATCTTCTAGAATGATCAGCCGCATCTCGGTTAACCGTCAGTCAGAAGTATCCATAGCGAAGAATTTTCTTTTCTAACTTCTGCTCCCTTGTGTGATCACCATAGCTTCCTTCATTCAAATCTGCAAAAATCTTCTTAGCTTCATCTTTGGTGACATACCTCAGCAAAGGCATTGAGAATCCTCTTATATAGAACATTCCTTCTTGCATAATTATTCAAGGTACTTTACGCGTTTCCATCGTTTATTCCTTCCATTAGAGAGAGTCCCCTTTAACAAATATTTATTGATTGGATTCATCCATGACTCTTCTTCCTCGATCTCCAAGATCCAATCAACATCCATCTTGTCAATGCTTGCAACCGACAAATCCTCTATTCGAATGATTCCCAAAAGTTGCACATCCCTAGAGCCGACCAGTTTGGCTAGTGAATTAGCTTATGTATTATCTTCCCTAGGGATGTGCTTTATCATGTAATGCTCGATATCGTTTAGTAGTTCCAACACTTTCGCTAGGTAAGGGGCAAGTCTAACTCCCTTAGCTTGAAATTCTTTCTTTACCAGGCAGACCACCAACCAGGAGTCCTCGAACATATGCAATTTCTTAACTCCCAGTTCCTTTGCTATCTAGATTCTTGCAATCCATGCTATCTTGATTCTCGCAATCCATGCTTCATATTCAGCTTCATTGTTTGTCTCTCGAAACGCTAGCCTTAAAGCATAGCATATCCACCGTCCCTCTATGGTCATAATACTTACTGCTACCTTGGAATCATGTTCGTTGGAGGCTCCGTCAACGTAAAACTTCTGTTGAGATATTTAGACCAGATCTTCTTCCACTACACCACCCCGGGCGGCGAACTCTTCAATGAAATATACCGATACCTATCCTCGAATCGCCTTCCTATGATGGTAAGATATATCCTACTAGCTCAAACCGATATTCCACTTTTTCTATCTTCCAGAAGTCTTGGGTCGATGTTGCACTTGCCTCGGTGGCTAATCAGCTAATACTTTATCAAATGAGCTTATAAGGGTAGCCTCAACTTTCTCGCACCGATCAACAAAAAGTATGCTATTTTCATTAGCTTAGGATTATTATTTTTCCTCTCTAGTAAACCATTTGATAATATAGTACACTGGCCTATGGATTCTACACACCTCACGTACCAAGTCTGCCCTTAGTGTGTGAGAAGACACTGTTAAGTACATAAATAGTTCTTCTCCTTCCAAATACTTTGACAGAATTGGTGATCTCTCCATATAGTCTGACAGGTTTTGGAAAGCATCTGGACATCCCTTCATTTAAGCAAATTTTCCTTTCTCTTTCTTGAGGGCGTTGATGAATGGTACGCATTTGAGCTCCGCTTACAAAATGAATCGACTTGGCACGACGAATTTCCCTTTTAAGCTCTGCATCTCCCTCCTAGTATTTTGGGTAGGAGCCTTTCTTAACGCTTTCATATGTTCTAGGTTAGCATCAACGCCTCTTCATTTTTCAATGAAACCCAAAAATTTGCCTAATGCAACTCCGAAAGAACATTTAAGTGGTTAAGCTTCATTCCAAACTATGAAGTACATCGAATATCTTTGAGAGATTGTCCATGTGATCTGCCAATCGCTGTGACTTTACAAGCATATCATCTACATAAACCTTCATAGTCCATCCAATGTAATATTTAAACATTCTTTTCGTCAATCATTAATAAGTAGCTCCAGCATTCTTCAGACCAAACGACATGAAACTGTAACAATACAATCCCAAATCAGTGATGAAACTCTTATGTTTCTAAAATAGACATGTATTATTATTCGATTTTAGCCAAAGTACACATCTACGAAGGATAACAGTTCATGTTCGGTTGTTCCATCTACAAGTTGGTCGATCCTAGACAAGGGGAAGTAGCCATCGAACACGCTTTATTCAAGGTGGAACAGTCAATGCATTTCTGCCATTTTCGATTCGCCTTCTTAACCAACACATGATTCAATACCCATTTTGGGTATAATGAACCATAGGTGAAGACATTTGCCTTCAACTTATCCACTATTCCTTTCAATGCAGCGGATTGCTTTGGATACATGGTGCACATCTTCTGTTTCAAAGGAGGTTATCGTGAATCTACATTCAATGCATGACACGCTATCTTTTGTGACATTCTTCACATATCAAAATGTGTCCAAGCAAACATGTCTGTATTTTCCTAGAAAAACTGTACCAACTTCTTGCTCATATTCAGGAAGAGTTGAGATTCGATCTTAAGAAACTATGTGGGATCATCATCACTAATCAGGATATTGACCATCAACTCGACGAGTGCCACCCTCGCTTCCTCTGACTCTTTTCATAGGTTTATTAGCTTATGGAACTTGCTACTTCAGACCACCTCTACACCATTCCTAATCGAAATCTTCATTATCAGACACCTTGGAGCAAGCATGATCTGAATACTAGAAAGGTCCGGTCGTCCCAGAAATGCATTATATGTTGAAAAGCCATCCACAATAAAAACTTTGTACCCGCACAACCTTGCGGTCACGATGTCCTAACTCAACACTCAATTCTATGCACCCTACCTACTCCATAGCCTCTCCGGTAAATCCTTAGACGAGGGATTTACAAGGCTTCAGATCCTTCTCATATAGGTGCATCTTATCAAAGGTTTGTTTGAACAAGATGTTCACTGGGATCCCATAGTCAGAAGGACTTGATGCATAGTAGCTAGCCCAATCTCAACCATAATCACCATAGGGTAAAGCATCGGTGCTTGAAACCCATTAGCATCTTGGTTTCAGAACACAATATCATTGCTAATTATTCTCTGTTGCCTTTCTAGAGTCCCATATTCTTGAGGCATATGCCTCGACGAGCTACCATAGCGCTCTATCTCATTCCAGATTTCTCTATAAGATGAGGACCTCCATAGATGGTATCTATCACAATTCCTCTAGTAGGCTATCTCGATCCCTCTCCGCTGGATCCAGCTTGATTCCCTTGGGCAGGCTGCCTTTAGGGTTTATTGTTTATTTGCCCGCTAGTCTGTTGGTTCCTGGCATACTTCTGCAGTTTCTTCTTACAAATCAAACCTTCAATGACAACGCTTAGATACCTACACTCGTTCATATTATTCCCATGGGTCTCATGGAAGCGACAATATTTCCTCAAATGTTTTCCTTCTCCGCTTGCTTCTTTCAAAGGCGGTTTCTTATAATGCTCAGTACCTTGTTTGGCAAGGAATATATTTTTGGTCGAATTATTCAACTTTGTATAATTTTAAGTCAAGCATACCTAGTGTGCTTCTTAGGGCCCTAGTCCTTACCACCACCTCCTCAGTTCTTCCTCTTACTGTTATTGTTACTTCCAATGTTCACCGCAACGTTTCTAATACTGCCACCGCTCTATCTGATAGCAACATTACTTTGTATCGCACTACTCGGTCCCTCTTTACCATTGTTAGCCAACCTAGCAATCAGATTTACCTCTTTCAAGTGTAGAAATTGAGAAGCTTTACAGTAAACTCTTCCATGATAGATGGTTGCTTTTTTGAGCCACCTACCAAAATTTATCCTCGAGTGAACCCCTTTTATTAGTGCCATCGATACAATCTCCTCTTTTGGGTTTCTAACGTCTGTGATTGCAGCATTAAATCTCTTAAAAAGGTTCTTCAAAGTCTCTCCAGAACTCTAATGCATGTTTGATAATGATATAACATCTTTTGATCGCATAGTGTGGACCTGGAACTACTATATAAATTTCTTAGTCAGCTAGTCAAATGATTATATAGACCTTTGCACGATCCTAGTGAACCACATCATTGCTCCTCCATCTAAGATTATGTAAAAAAACCTACATTTGACATCATATGTTGCCCGAGCACTATCCATATGCCATCCAATTTCAATAGATACTGCCTTAGATCAGTCGTTCAGCTGTTGGTTGACATTGTCAGCATCAAAAACTTCTTTGGATACCTCTCTGTAAGGAAGTTTTCAGTGAACGAGGTCCGACACAATGAAGAACCCCACTCCTTATCTCATCTTGCTAGACCAAACTCAACAATCATTTAACCATATAAGCGATACACTCCTCACTGCTCTAGGCAGTTGAATGGAGATCGTCAAGAACACCCCTAAGAATTTAATTTTGTAAATGTTCTTAGTTAGTTGCATGACATATAGGTTCCGCTGTATCAAGAGGAACCATTCGTCCCGACCCTGGTTGTTCTCTTCTCGTCTGTTCCACAACGTTGGCCTGAATTCCATTAGATTGTGTACCAGTAGGTCATCTATCTCCACCAATGCCACTATGCCACAAGTCCTCCTTGATGTCGGATAGATTCAACATATCAAAAAACCTCTTGGTACCGACTTGATTGGACCTCTCAGTATCAAGTTGTTTTGTTTCTGGAAAAATAACTCCATCTTTTACAACTTTCTTCCATGCTACCCTAGCCCCTCTCTATATTGGACTTTTCCCAGTCTTCTGTCCCGTTCAATAGATGACAAGCTCTCTTCACTGGAATCTGAGGATGACAAATCCCTTCTATTCTTCCTTCACATTTGAGATTTAGTTCCCGTCAACAGCTCCTACATACTGCTCATCAATTCCATCTGAAACTTTTGCTATTCAAGCACCTTTGCATTCATGTCCAGTATCATCTTCTCTTTTTCATCTCTTGTCACAAATTCAGTTGGCTGAGATGATGATATTAAAAGAGCGGTCAGTTAGTTGACCTCCTGTTCATGGTGAGATCTTCATTGTCTCCTTCAATGATTACTCCAAATCTAACACTGTTCTCCTTTTAGGAGCCGTCTATATTCAGATCCGACAGTAGATTCTTTCTAAATCTAAATGACAGCAGATCCATAGCAATAACAAAAAACTATATATGTTGATTTTAGACTCTTCAAATCAAAAGTGAAAGCAAAGATCCACTCCTAAGATTAATTGTTCTTAGTGAATGCACCAAAATTATTACACTAAAATATGACACGACACCTTATATCAAACAAAAAATGAGACTAATCGATCAAAAAAATGGAAAAAGAGTAAAGGTCGGATTTTTAAAGTGGTTCGACCTCAATTCGATTGCCAACGTTCACTATCAGTTTTATTTTGGGTGATCCTTGCAGTTACAATAACTTTTACAATAAGTATAGCTTAAGAAACTAGTTATATAAAAATGGAAGCAATTTAGTCTATGGATCCAAAAATTTCTTCTTTCATTGTTGATTATGTGTATTTATAGTCGAATCCTTCCTCCAAAGTCGCTAGCTCGTGTAAGAACATTAAATAAGTTACATCTGAACATTCAAGGATGAAGAACGTACAATGATTGTCAATCAAAACCTCTCGATACCGACATGATCTTGTTGTACCGGCTGTTTCTGTTACCTTGCTTTCCCAATTCTTTTTCATATTTGCTTAAGTATTTAAGCTTTGGACCTTGGTTGACAAAAGTGGCTCTCCAAATAATGTTGGTACCGACATGATTTGACATATTCAATTAATTGATTTTTCTTCAATGTCCAAGGCAACTTCATTTGTAATTCAAAGTGGGTCCGCCCATCTTAAAATAACTCGACACCAATATGATCAATCATGTAGCTACTGATATGATTTTCCTTTAGCATGTCTTGGCCAGACTTCTTGTGATCCATTTTCCCATCACTCCTAACACCTTCTAAGTTTCCTAATCCATTTCTTCATCATCTTGAAGTCTAGATCAATCGAGACGTCGCTTGATTCAAATGCTGGATAACAGATGCCATTGAGTATTGTGAATATTTATCATTCCCTGTAGATTATTATACTCAATATTATTATTTTGAGATTATGAATCTAAAATAATATTTCTCTATCACTTACAATATAAATAAAACACTACACATATTTATGGTTACAACAAATTACCTTGGACAATCACAAAATGATGGATCATGAGTATCTATTGTACGTTGTGATATATGGAGCATGCTCAAGGTCATAAAGAAGATTTAAAGCAATTGTAAAGTTAGGAGTAATATATGAGATACAACTAATAACATGTTATTTACCATTTATGAACTATAATTTGTTAAGTGTCCTATGAGTTGTTTTAACAAGATAAACGGGTTCTAACACTCACTGTATAAGTTTTTAAAAGTCTTTCTCTCTTTTATGGATTTTATGAGATGTATAATAAAGTGGAAGGCTTGTCAAAAAATATATTAAACAATTCAAATAAGCATAAGAAAAAAAAATTTGTACAACCAATGTAATTAATAAAACATTTTATCGATGTAACTGATAAAACATTTTATCGATTCAAACATATTAAGGGAACTAAATTAAAGGCTGACTAAAAATGTAAACATATTTTTACCTCCAATAAAACTCTTTGAAAGTTTTTGCTTCAAGGCCCATATAAGAGCCGAATGATATGACCATTTAAAACTTTCAACTCTTGGTTAGTTAAAGTTAAACTTGTTTGCTACTGTCTATTGTTTGTTATAAGCATGGGCCCTAAACAATGCAAAAGAATGAATATTTGATCCATATTCGATCATATACGAAAGTTGTATAGTGAACAATCACATTCCATAAGACATAGAATTTCGATAAAATAGTTTATTTGAATGGAGTAAGTTATTGATAATATAAAAATCATGTGCTATGATTAAGAATATTGAGATCTTATTATGTTGGGAAAAATATTACACCAAGGATTATAGACAAACCTAACAATTGGATCATTGAAATGTTAATTTGATCTACTTTCTTAAATGTAACTTATTCGATCTCCTTAATATACTTAGGATAAGTGAATTCATTTTTGTAAAGAAATACCATGCAATTGTATAATAAAGGGTTTCTCCTTTGAAAGGTTTGATCATTTAAAATATAACAGTGGAAGTAACATAGATGTGGTTGGGATGAAAAGAGGGTCAATGGTTACCTTAACTTCATGAAGAAACATCGGAGACATAATTGTATCAAAATATTTGTAGACACTCAGTAAGGAACGGGAAAGTTGACTTATGTTCCAAATATATTTTTTATAGAATATTGTCCTCTGTAAGATCAATTTCTCTAAGTTTTAGTCAATAGATCCCAAACTATAAGTTGTAAGTTAGTTGTAACATATAAAAATAAATAACCTATGGAGAGTGATTAAATGGAGCTTCGTATTTTGAATGTTGCTATTACAATAGCAAAAAATTATAGGAGCATACCATATAACACTTTTTAATGGACTTATTAAGTTTTAAATGTTATATTTCATGTATACCAAATAATATTCATAAAAAAGTAATCGTTTTCAGTTTTGACTAAACACAAGTGGAACTTTATGTTAATATGAATATTATAAATATTCATTATAAAATAAATTTGATTTTTCTATTTCAATGATGGTATTTTTTTTATAAAAAATACAGAGTCATCTAAAATATTTAACAATTATTGTTACACTTATAGACTATGCCATATTTTGAGAATTTTTTATTAATCATATGATTATGAATCATACAGTACTTATTAATTATATCTCAAAAGATCAGCAACAAATCACCATTTAGTAAAGCTACAAAAGATTTAACACACTCTTAGGATTAGTATATATAGATGTGTGTAATTCACAGTCTAAAGATGTCGAAAAGGGACCCACTTACTTTGTTAAGTTCACCAATGAACTATCTAAAAAATGAACAAGTTTATTTTGATACACAAATTAGATATTTATTATATGTTTTTATTATACATGATAGAAGTAACAATATAACATACAAAAGAATAAAAACATTTTGATTCGGTTTAAGAGGAGAGTATCTTGGATATGAGCTCCAAAAGTAATCAAAAAGGGACATGATTCACTCTCAAAGTCACTCCTCACTATACCACAAAATGATGTATCGATCAAGAGTAATCAATCTCTACTGGAGAGAATACCATTCACAATGAGTAAAGTTGACTTGACTTTTTTTAAGGGGATATGCGCTTAAGTATAGGATCATATATTGAATTGGGCTTTATATAAAAGTTAAGTCTGTTTTGTGTATGTTTATAGGCAGTTCATAAAATCTCATTATGAACGCTCATTTCATGGCATGGAGAAACAAATTCTTTTTTTAAGGCATATCATCTTCTTATCAAAGAAATTTCTTTTTATAGAAATTGGTGGTAATGTGATGGACCTGGATTCGATCCAAGATTCAAACATGGAAATAAATTATGTGATGATACAAATTTAACCAAGCCTGAAAGGACGTAACTTATTAAAATGTTTTGTAGGAAATATTACACATTGAAAAGAAATTGCGGGTCGCTTATTGATGTCGAGGAAATAGATTGTTCATAATGATAATCTCCTCAATTATTGAGAAGCCATGATAAGTATAAACTCTACCGCATGACATGATGCTTTAAATTAAAAATGGATTTCATGCATACCAAAATAAATTTGATTTTTCAAATATACCATAAATGATATGATCCATTGACTCCAAGTAAGTCTTCGAGAAGAAGATCAATACAATTGGACATATATTAAACAAGGTTGAATGAAAACAATTTCATTAATTTCAATTGATGAAATTAGTGAAGAAAAATTTCATTTCAACATGCTAAAGTCCTTTCAGATTCTACTAGCAAATTATCATATAATATGACAATGAGTTTTGGCATATTGTCGTTGTAATAGACCTTCAAAATTTTAATTTTGAGGAGAATGTTTGCACACTATGGCTAAAATTCTCGAAGTTAATGTGAGTGGTAACAAAGCTTGTGCACCATTTTAAGACCAATATATGATCTTAAAAAAGCATCTAAGGGTTGAGCAAGTATTTTGATAGAGAAATGAAATGTTTTGATTTTAGTAACGTTTAAAGGAAGCCTGTGTCTATAAAAAAGAAAATAAAAAGGACTAAAATATTTCTAATGCTATAGGTAAACAACATGCTACTAATTGGTAAAGAAGTTTCCATATTAAAATTAGTTAGGCATAGTTGTTCAATATTTGATTAAGGATCTAAAAGAGGAGTCCTATAAAGAGGATGTTGATATTGTACCACTCAATGTACGCAAATACTATGTTGAAATTTTAATGAGGAGAATATCAGATGGATTCCTTATAAACAAATAGGAACAATCACATATGCTATGTTATGTACTAGATAGAAAATTTCTTATGAACTTGATGCAGTAAACGAATATCAAATCCAAGTCAAAATCATTAAATGGTAGTTAAGAGCATGCTTAAGTATTTACGAATGCCTAGAGGATTTTTTGTGGGAGCAATGAACTCCTTATGTAGGAGTGTTCAGAGTCGAATTTAATAAGTGATATTGAAAGTAGCAAGTCAATCTTAAATTCATTTATTCCCAATATAAAGGGCTTTAGGTAGGAAAAGTTTCAAGTGAGAGGTTGTGGCAGATTAAACTTTGAAAGCAAGTACATCTCCTTGAATAGTGCCGCAAAGGAAGTAGTATATGGTCGCAAATTCAAAAGAAAGGCATGAATAGTTCTCATCATTGAGGAGCCAATAATGTATTATGATAACAATGATGTAGTGATTACAACAGGAACTAACATTTTAATACAGTTCGAGACATATTCTCTGGAATTACCATGTGATAAAATAATTTATCTATGGTAGAGAAAGGTAACAAAAAAGTGGATACAAAATAGTAATATTATAGACCATTCACTATAGCCTTTTCTAGATATTAGTCTAGGTGAACTAATTGAGAGTATGATTATTAAACACCGTAATTGGCGTCAACTGTAAGTTGGGAAATTCAGAGAGTTAAGCATGTACCCTTGGGACAATTACATGATTTGATTATACAACTTAACTCTTATAGCGAATCTTGTTTGAAACAGAATAAGCTTTTGGTTTTATTTGCTATCGTATATATTATTAGATTGGTATACAAGTATAATCTTTATAAAAATTATTAAATTGATTGCAATTATGAATGTGTTTATAACCATAAGTATTTCAAATACATATTGTCCATAAATGTTCATAATCAAGATGCGTCTAGAGCGGGATTTTGACACATCCTTTGGTACTAGTGTTCTCCATACGATGGATAGTTAATTAATCATGACTATTAGGGGTATCAAAAGGTTATGAACATGTAATTGTTTGGAATAATTACATAATGACTCATGGAGAGGCTTCTGCATGTTAATTATGAAACTAAATAGAAGATCTCATGTGGGGATGCATAATAGTCTTTTGACTTGAGAATATTATGATGTTAAGTGTTTAAACTATAATTTGATTATGGTTATCACATGATGATGATTGTGTTAAGGCCATATTAGATATAAGTTGAACCACTTGAAGTGAAGCACTATTAAAGAGAGGATTCGCCTCCTTTAAATAGAAGGTTAGTATCACCATAATTGGTAGTCAACGTAAAGTAAAAGTCTTTGGCCGAAGCAAATTGATTAATCAACAATTGTTATTAGATTTAACTGTGATCTTTGCAATTATCAATGGATACTAATAAAGTTTTTGTAACAACCTATCTTTGACCTCGACCCTTGGTTTCAATGCTCGAATTAATGTTAACAACTTGAAACCAGGAAAAGGCAAGTCGTTGGATAAGATAACAAGAGACAAAATATTGTTCTAACTAATGATTTTCACTATCTCACATCGGAAGGAAACGTAGTATAATATATCAATAAATGTAATCATTTCATAACACCATAATATATTCACAATGTTATACACACACAGATATATATATATATATATATATATCTGTGTGTGTGTGTTGTGTTTGTGTGTGTGTGTGTGTGTTTTTTTTACAATACCAATTTAACTAAATTCATATACGCAATTCAAATCCAAGTCGTAATACTTATTTACATTATTTACGATATGTACAATAAGTCCATCATCCCTAGCACCATCTCAACTCCATGCTCCATCAACCTAGTGATATAAATAAAAAGGAAAAATAGGAGCGGATCAGACACATATCCGAGTGAGTAAATCCTACATACACCACATATACTACAAATACAGTGCTATAATGTGATAAGTATCTAACTCTCTTCGAATTTACCTTGCATCTGACTAGTCACATCATACTTAATATCGTATACCTTCTGCTTTGTCGTCTGCGGAATAGGATTGTATTGCATTAAACTCATGTTGCCCACTTCCCTGGACTCGCCTCTTGCTCTATAGGATCTCCTATTGCCCACACCTCGAATGTAAATTGGACTCATGTCCTAGAGTTACTCCATGCACTATAGGATCACTTAACATCGACTCCTCCACTGTGGACTGCCCTAAGCACTACAAGGAGCATCACAATTCCCGGATCACCCATTTGTGTCATAAGTTCGTATCCTAGGTGGGCTACTTGTACCACAGGCTCGTATGCTTTTGTATAAACAACAGAATTAATTCTATCGTCGAATAAAAAATACAATCCAACTCCATAAAATGATCAACATGCATGTAATCCTCCTTGGATCCGTAGTATTGATAAACATCTTTGAAAAATATCTCTGTACGTAGCTAAAAGGAAAAGAAATGAGATTCGAATCGATAAGATATGGTTATGTTCGGATCCAGATTCAATCTGGATTTTAATATGTCCACCGGTCAACCACCTTTGGCATGACCCATTAACCGATCAATGCGCAGGTCGACCAGTCATGCAACAAAAGGTCGACCTGTTGCTGGCCTGGGTTAAATTTTTGTGTTGTTCTACATCGATGCATCCCCTATTCACCTCCATTCAGCCTCTAGTCGATTTGTGTTCATTCCTAAGTATTAATACAATTTTTATACATCAATTTTGAGGATTAATTCATAAGGCTTGGTATTATATTCATCAAAATTACGAAGATCGGTACAATGTTAATATCTTTTATTACTGTAATTCATATTTCCCTTATCCCATTAATTTTGTTATTTAAAGTAGTAATTGCTTAACCTAAATTTTGTTTTCATCGTGATTAAAGCATTAACTTTACATCATATAGTGTTTGGAGATGGAATCACTCACCAAAATGCTCTCCAATGCTTCAACTTTTGTTGATTGAGCTGCTGCACCACCAGGTCTTCGGGATTCTCCTTCAATTCGAAATGAATGCATAGTATTCTTCATGCTCTTTAGTTTACTGCTGGTTTCATGTGAATCCATCAAGGATCGGGCATTATATTATGATTTGAAGTTTTGAAAAAGAAGAGGGAGATGGAAAAGAATGAAGTGGTGGAAGTTTCTGAAAGAGAAATTGGAATAATGTACTCTCTATTTGGTTTATATAGGCGGAAGGAAAGGAATGGTATTCCAATTTTCGAAATTTAAACTTTTGGTGCTCACTTGCTCGATACAAAATCATCCATAACTTCTTCGTACTGCTTCTAATTTAGAAAAATGAATATACCGTGCTAACCGATAATAGTAAGAAAGTCATAATGGCGTATTTTTGTCGTCAAACTCCTAAGTCGGAAAATTGACAAAAATTCCCCTTTATTTTTAATTAATTTTATTTATACATTAAATCCAAGTATTTAATACTATTATATTGCTAATATTTTAATTACAATATAGCTCAAATTTTTGGGGCATTAAACTCTCCTTAAAAGAATTTTGTCTCCAAAATCTTTAAGGAAAAATATATAATATTATGCTCATCTCATGTATCGTTAAACATATATAAACCAAGCAAACATAACTTCAAATATAACTTACAAGCTTAAATGAGTTGAACATGATAATATGAATAGCATATAGTTATAGATGATGCCATGTAACTTGCAATTTCTATACCAATAATGCAGAAATGCAGCTAATGCGTTCTATATGACTACAATAAGATGACATATTAGGCACGAATGTCTAACATCCTAATATATAAGCATATTTCTATATAAATGCGAGAGTCTTATCACAATCATCAAACAAGTATTAGGCAATCTAAATTAGCTGTAATGCTATAAAATCAAAATCATCCAAAACAACCATAACCTAAAAATAATCTAACCTCAAGCAATTAAGGAGCGTATCAGAAAAGAGTTGAGGATGAGTAGCATTCAATTTCTCTATGGGATCCCACGTACTCTCAACCGGATCATTCCCTCACTACACTCTAACAAACTTCATTAGTTTATTCCTAAGTCATTTCAACACAAGTTCCAGAATGCGGGCTAGACTATAGGATAAACTCGGCTTGGGTTCCAATTCAAGCTCCTCCTGCCGATTAGGTACAACTATAGTAATCGAGCCATGCACACATTTTCGCAAATGTGAGCAAGGAATACATTATGTACTCCCTTTATCCTCTTTGGAAGCTCCACTCTATATGCCAAACTCCCTATCCTTTCCAATAATGGAAATGGACCAACAAATCGGGGTTCTAACTTCCCCGAACTTTCAAATCTTACTACCATATTCAACTTCACAAAAAATAAATCACCAATCGCAAATTTCAAATCCATTCACCTTTTATTGCCATATGACGTTTTCTGATCATACACAAATTTCAACCTTGTAGTAATTTCCGAGTTTTATGATTCATAGAGCGAACATGATGAATGGGAGGCGACACGATTAAACTTCTGGTCGAATGCGGATTGGAAACTTAGTTTAGATGAGATGATTTCAAGAAATCATCAAATTGAACTCACTCCAATGCTCAATAAAGTCAATTACTGATACTTAGAGTCGAACATCACATTCCTATGATTCTGCAAAGATAAGGGCCATGTCACTTTGGACATCGGTTCCATTATCATGCATTCTTCGATAATGGGTAAAATCCGATGCACAGCTCCATAGTGTGACGGAGCGCATTTTCGAGCACAAGATGGCTTTCTATATAGAGTGTTCATGTACATCATGTCATGGACACAGGACACACTCTAAATAGATTGACATGCTTCACCACCCTAGTCAATGTATAATATATAATTGGTCAACCCACGTCAATATCTGTTAGACTCTTTACATCAGCTAAATGAGATTTAATCAATGTACAGAGTCAACATAAATTATACCTGACCATGTTCATTATTAATTTTCTATATAGAATGGCTAACATTAAACGATCTTCTCTTTTCCGTTCTGGTGCTGGCCCTTCCATACCTTCGAAAGCAGGGTTATCTTCTACTCCGGCGTCTGCCTCTATGCTGCCAAGAGCAAGACGCTCGATCACACAACTTCAACTCCCAGCTGCCTCTATAACAGGACCTCATGGCCCTTTTTTCTAGAGGACGACCGACCTATTCTCATGATTATGGATAGCCCTCCTAACGCTACGCCCTTGAAGCTTGTTGTTGTAGAAATGAAGATGATCTGTCAATAACATGGTATTACTGAGGATGAGGTTCTGCTCACCTTGCCCCACCAAAGGGCTCATGTTTCTCCCGTAGGCTATACCGCATGTAATCGATACATGTGTCTTTTCAAAGTTGTGCCTTTGTTTAACGAGTTTTTAAAGTTCCTCCTTTAATCACTTGGGCTAGCTCCGACCCAAGTCCATCCAAATGGCTATGCCCTCACAATTTCTATTTATATCATCTTCATAGTGCAACTAGGCAGGCCACCAACCTTCGAGGAGCCGTCCTTTTAACTTAACTTCATGACAAGGTAGGCGACCCCATCTATTTTGATAATTGAAGACATCGACCAAGTAAGGTTGTCGAGGGGTGTCACGACAAAATATGTTATTCCAAGGACAAGTATTTCTTCGTCTGATGCCCTAAAGGCTTCAATTGATTCTGGCTATATGGACGTATGTTCACTTACCCAGCTATTCCATTGCTCATAAGCTTCTTTAATTCAAGCGTCTAACTCCTTTATGTATCTCTTACAAATATCCCTTGCCAAACTCAAACTACCGCTTTCGCGGGGACTCTTCAGTTTCTAAAAGGGATCGATTCGAATCTAAAGCAAACCTTCTATCTTCTAACCAATGCTCAAATGTGTCATTTTCAACTTTTTTGCGATGATAGGAGTGTTAAGAAAAATCCACTTCCAAATGGGCGAGCTCAAACACCTTATAGTCCTTCGGTTCCCCAATGAGACTTTATGGAAACTGAAGGCACAGAGGCCACCCAACCCCCAAGATAAAGCGACTAATTATCGAAACCACTCCACATGCGCCCGAAACACGCCAAGGCACAACAAGAGATTCGACTCATCTTGGTGCATGCGATGCTAACTTTGGCTATCCAAGTAACCTCAGGAGCTTCCTAAACTTCTCTCTAGGAGAACTAAATTCAAAGATATCTTAGCATATAAACCCATGACATCAAGTTTCCATCGGTTGATTTGCTCCAACACACCGAGGGGAAGAAGCTCCATCCTTAGGGCACCACGAGCATGGTCCATAGGCCACTTTAGACATGACAACACTTCATGCACCACTGGAATCATAGGAACAATCACTCTGCACTTATTCTTAATTCATGCTCAATTGCTTACTTGATTCCATTCATTTCCATGTACAATGGGATACCCTAGCCTCTTTGTTGATCTTCATAACAAATTAACTGAATATATCGATGGCAGATCTTCTAGCACTTCATGCCATAGGAACAACTTGTCTTGAGAATCTGATTCTAAGTGGCTCCAAAGGAAAGAGAAAAGGAGGCAAGACAAGGAGGAGAGACGATATCACACGAGCACGATAGGGATTCCCATGATCACTTCGGGTCAACTAGAAGATCACACTATCCACACCCCTGTCATTCTCACTCCCTCGATCTGAAGATTAATTTTCTTCAAGGTCTGACGATCCACCTAATGCCTCCAGAGGTCATACTACTCTCATGTTGGCACCACCTCCACATCAGGTTCTATTAACTTCTTACAAGCCCAAACATGTTCCTAAACCTGTAGGCTCCTCGACCTCCAAACCTATATGGTAGAGGTTCGGCAAAGTACATGCTCCTATAGCACTCTTCACTCATGTCACAACTATATCAGCCATAGTGACATGCCCTAATCCTACAGAAATGCAAAAAGCTTTCCCCACTAGTGATTTACTAGGGTCAAGTTTGACTATGTCCAAAGCATAGTCCACGTGAGGTGGCCACTCACATAGAGGAAGTTGTTTATGTCATCATCGAGTATTGCTACATTTGGATAAGGCCTGTATGTCCAAGACAAACACAGCTAATCAACTGGTCATCTAACAACATGAAATCGAGAAAAAAGGACCACCATAGAATCTGTATGTTCAACACAAAGGAGTTGTATAAATTGAAAAAGGCATTATAAGATTCGAAGAAGAAACGCCAAGATGTGAAGAAGGCCTTCGAGGAAAAATACAAGATGTAAGAAAAGCAACCCCAAAATGCATATCGTAAGAGTGTTAAGCTATTAAAGGAGAAGGCAGAGCTACAAACCACCATCGACACCCAGGCCCTCATAATTACAAACCTCAAGCCAACATAAAGAAAAAAAGAAAGCAAAAGATGCACTCTCACTCTAGTTAAGGAGCATATGTTCAAAATTATCGATGTTAACGAAGAGAAGAAGACTCTGAAAGCTCGAGCCATTGATGTCGAGAAAAGAGAAGGCATGATTTATAATAAAATCGAAGCCACTTTGGTATGCTTCTATGTTGTGCAGTTAATGCCCCGCTATTACCCCGCTACAACCCTGCTATATCTCATAGCGGATTTCTACCACTATGATTTTTCCATATAGTCCTAAATATAGGCTTTCCGCTTTAAGCCTCGCTATTTCCGCTATATCTCGTTATTCCCGCTATATTCCATTATTTCTGCTATATCTTCTTCAAAAGAAATGAATCGAAAAATGACATTTGTATAAAAATTATGAAATTAATTTATTTAATTGAATTTTTTATATATTTTCAGAAATGAAAATTCTGTAATACTCTACTAAATTTAATTATGTTATATAGCAGTTTTATGTTTATTTATAGTATATTCGCACATGTTTTTATTTAAAATTATTTATGTAGTAATTATAATTCAGTTGAATGTTAAATTTTCATTCAATTACCATTTACATATTCGTAAAAACATTAAGTACGAGTTTTATATGTTATTTTAAAGTCATCCGCTATATCCCGCTATATCCTCGTTGTATCCCCGCTATGACTTTTTGCACTTCCGCCGCATTGAATCTGCCGAGTGCTTTAACTACACAGCTTCTATGCAAATGCCATCAAATCTAGAAACCACAAGTGGGTCGATGACAAGTACCTTAAAGCGTTGGCCATGGCTTGGTATGAGATTCTAAGATGAGAGAGGGAGCATGTTGGCGATGTCAATAAATAGGAGATCAAAGCTAACCTTATCAATAAGGAAGACTTGGAGGCCCTTTGCTAAGGGTATGGCTGAGCTAGCTCTTGAGGGTTCAACTTCTACCCAGGTTCCTACCGGGTTCTCCCTAATCTTCTTCTAAGGATTTGAAGGAAAGCACCCTTCCTATTCAACAAAGACCCCAAGTAGAAAATATCAATTTGATGATGGTCATCTTTGAGGCCATTGTACCTCCTGCAGTGAGGTCAGTCATGCTCGTATCTACCACTCCTAATCAAATAACATCAATAGTAGCAACCACATTGGCCACTTCAGCAACCACTAAACCAATCATAGCTTTCATGGAGTACAACCCAAAGGATCCTAGCTTTACACTACCAACAGCCCTCTAAAACTTTACATTCTATCAGTTTTTCTTGAGGAAGGGAAGATTAGGACTTCTTCATAAATTCCAATGTAATCTCTCGAAGTTGTTTCACTGACCTCTCTTGTATTCGAGAAAGTTCGAATATCTTCTGTAGATGTCATTAACCTTTTCTTTTCTATTTTTTCACTTTCAGGTCAACCATTCATTGCTCCCTTGCCAGATGTTGCTATTGCTCCAGGCCTTGAGGTCTTCGTTAGTGAATTTATCATTGTCCCTGCACCAATACCCATTCTAGCCCCCTTAACTTGGTTTGCTCCCAGGCCCGAGGTAGAAAATATCGTGGCTTTGAACGAGGAAGGCATGGTTGATCCTGAACTTTCTTTAGGCAATAAGGACGTGGTCGTAACTGATATTGAGGGGCCTGTAGGTGCTATCTTTATGAAAGGGTAGAAAGTCGTAGACCACTCAAATCTTAAGCACATTAAGGAGACCCTTTCCATATCCTTACCAATCCCACCTACCTCCCTCAATTCTGCATCCCTCTCCTTTTGCTATGGGGCTATCAACCGAGATTCCTTATCCCATACCGATTCGAATAGCGATTACAATTGGGATAAGGACATCGAAGGCTGTCTCGCACCATCTAAAGATGCATACTCTTTGAAGAGAAAGACATCCACTTTTAAGAAGGAAAAGTAGAAAACAAAGAGGGTGAAGCACAAGTGAAGATAGCCCTTTTCGTTCTTTTGATGTTTTCGTGTACGTAGGCAATTGTACTATAGGAACGGCCCCACATTTTCATGTAAAAAGTTCTAGTAATGAAAATTATTTTTTGTACAACATTGGTTCATTTACTTTACCGTAAGCGATCCGCTTCAACCCATTTTCCGAAGTAATCCAAGACCACTCTTGCATATTTCTCTTTACCTCTCTATATCGGTAGAACATAAATAATATCTATTCCCCGTAATACAAATAACAACAGGCTAACCATTTGCATAAGCTCAATGGATGTGGTTCTTGCTATCTTTACAAACCTCTGGCACTTGTCACATTTTCTAAAATAATCAGTGGCATCTCGGTTGACCGTCGACTAGAAGTATCCATAGTGAAGAAATTTCTTTGCTAACATCTACTCCTCTGTGTGATCGGCACAGCTTCCTTCATGCAAATCTACAAAAATCTTCATAGCTTCGTCTTTGGTGACATGCCTCAAAGGCATTGAGAATCCTCTCCTATAGAACACTTCCTCTTTCATAATTATTCAAGGTACTTTACACAAGATTTTTCGTCGTTCATTCCTTCCATTCGCGAGAGTCCCTTTAAACAAATATTCCTTAACAGTTATCATCAATAGCTCCTTCTCTTCCTTGACCTCCAAGATCCAATCAACATCCATCTCATTAATGCTTGGAACTGACAAAACCATTATTGGAACGATTCCCAAAAGTTGTGCATCCTATAGCTGACCAGTTTGGCTAATGAATCAACTTTCATATTCTCTACCTTTGGGACGAGCTTTATCGTGTAATGCTCGATATCATTTAGTAGTCCTAACACTTCCACCAGGCAAGGGGCAAGTCTGACTCCCTTGGCCTAAAATTCTTTCTTCACCAAGCAAACCACCAAATGAGAGTTGTTGAATATATGTAGTGTCTTGACGTCCGATTCCTTTGCTAAGTTCATTCCCGCAATCAACACCTCATATTCAACTTTGTTGTTTATCCCTTGGAATGCTAGCCTCAAAGGGTATCACATCCACCATCATTCTAGGGCCACGAGACTTACTCCATCCCCAGAATCATGTTCATTGAAGTCTCCATCCGCATACAACTTCTATTGAGATAGTTGAAACAAATCTTCATCCATTGCACCATCCTGGGTGGTGAACTCTACAATGCAATCTACCGATGCCTATCCTTGAATTGCCTTCCTATGATGGTTAGATATATCATACTGGCTTAACTCTATATTCCACTTTGTCAATCTTCTTGAAGCCTTTGGTCGATGTAGTAATTGCCTCGACGGGTGACCAATTAACACCTTTATCAGATAAGCCTATATGTATAGCCTCAACTTTTTCGCAGCAATCAACAAACAGTATGCTACTTTCTCTAGCTTAGAATAAATTTTTTCTGCTCCAATAAACAATTTGCTGATATAGAACACTAGCCTGTGGACTCTATACTCTGCATCTACCAAGTCTGCACTCAGTGTGTGAACAAACACTACTAAGTACATAAATAGATCTCCTCCTTCTAAATGCTTTGACAGAATCAGTGATCTCTCCTTATGGTCTAACAGGTTCTGGGAAGCCTTCGGACGTTCCTTCGTCTGAAAAAACTTTCCTTTCTCTTTCTTGAGGGCGTCAATAAATGATATGCATTTGTGCACCATTTTCAAAATGAATCGACTCAGTGTGGCAACTTTCCCATTCAAGTTCAACATCTCCCTCCTTGTCTTTTAAACAGTAACCTCTCTTAATGCTCTAATATGTTTTGGGTTAGCATCAATGCCCTTTGAGTTTGCAATGAAACCCAAAAAATTGCCTGACGCAACTTTGAGAACATTTTGTTTGTTAAGCTACATTCCAAACTTTTGAAGTACATCGAATATCTCTGAGAGATTGCACTTGTGATATGACGATCATTGTGACTTCACAAGTATATCGTCTACATGGACCTCTATAGTCTGTTCGATATAATATTTAAACATTCTTTTCATCAATCATAGAAAAGTAGCTATAGAATTCTTCAAACTAAACACAGGACTTAGTAATAATACAGCCCCAAATCTGTGATGAAACTCGTATGTTCCTGATCTGGAACGTGCATTGTTATCTGATTATTGCCAGAGCATGCATCCATAAAGGATAGCAGTTCATGTTTGTCTGCTCCATCTACAAGTTGGTCACAAGGGAAAGCAGTCTTTCAAACACACATTATTCAAGTTGGAATTGCCAATGCATGTTTACCATTTTTCATTCGTTTTTTAACCAACACAGGATTCGATACCCATTTAGTGTATAATGAATAATGGGTGAAGCCATTTGCCTTCAACTTAACCACTTTTTCTTCCAATGCATCGGATTGTTCTGGTTCCATGGTGCGCCTCTTCTGGTTCAAAGGAGGGTACCTTGGGTCCATATTCAAAGAAAGACATGCTATCTTAGGCGTAATTCCATAGATATCAAAATGTGTCCAATTAAACACATCCATGTTTTCCTAGAGAAATCCTATGAACTCATTCCTTATCTGTAGGCCGAGTTGAGATCCGATCTTGAGAACCCACATGTGATCATCATCACTAATCGGGATGCTGATCGTCAGCTCCGCCAATTTCGCCTTTGCTTCCTTTGACTATTTTCATGGGTCTATTGGCTTATGGAACTTACTACTTTAGAACAACACCAACTCCATTTCCAATCAAAAACATCATCATCAGACACCATGGAGCAAATGCAATCTAAATACTACCAAGGGCCGATCGGCCCATAAAAGCATTGTACCTACAACAAAATACAGTTGCAGCCATACATCCTTGCGATCACGTTGTCTTAACTTAACATGCAATTCTATGTACCCTACCTGATTCATAACTTCTTCGGTAGATCCTTAGACAAGGGATTTACAAGGCTTTGGATCCTTCTCATATAGGAGCATCTTATCAAAGATTTGTTTGAACAAGATGTTCAATGAGCTCCCATAATCAATAAGGACTTGCGCTATAGTCGTGACCATAATCATCATAGGGTAAAGCATTGACATAGTATTCACTTTAGGAATTTAGAGGCATTATCTTCTAGGAGAGGGGTTTAGGTTGTTCATTAATCCAACCTCATTGAAGTAACTCTTCTCCGAGAAGGATCTCGACCTTCGTCGGTAGCAATGGTTGTAATTCCTGGCCTACTATGACTTTGAAATTTCCTATATGCCTAACAGGGAAATGTAGTCGTTGATGCTTCAGGTGGAAGACATGCCAGTTTAGGAGAGATATTCCTAGAGTGGACAAAACTCTAGTTTATCGTTGGTTATGACTTCAAAACTCGATGTGAGCTATGGCCAATGATGATGACTAGTTTGACTATCAGACCTACATGGATTTAGCGGATCAGTACTAGTCAGGGGCACGAAGATAGACTAGCGGAGATCATTGCTAAGTTAGAGGAACGAGTAGTGTATGTAGAGGTGATGCAGTGCAGATACGAATGAGATGGTTGGCTTCGTAGGGATGAGAGATTGTTTGTTCCCAAGTAGAAGTAGGAGAAGATATCAATAAGTCGATGGGTTACCGAGAACTAGAAGAGGGTACGATAGCATTTGGATCATAGTCGATAGATTGAAAAAGGGTGCTAGATTTAAATTCGTTAAGTCCAATAGAACGGCATCCAAATAGCCGAGTTGTGTGTGAAGTGGATTGTCCGATTCCACGTATGTCGAAGGGCATTGTGAATGACCGAAACCCATTGATCACTAATGTGTTTTGGAAGAGCTCAAAAGAAGCATTGGGAAATATGGCACCAAGGCTAGATGATAACGAAGTTGAACCTGAAATTACGAGACCTCTTAAGTCTATTCGTATCGTAGGACATGATACGATGCAGGTTAGAAGGAAGGCGATGAAGTGGTAAAGGTTCGGTAGAGGGAAAGCAAAGGCGGTCACGTATGGGAGATCGAGAAGAGCATGTGGACCACTTGTCCGGAGCTCTTTATGTAGTAATATTTTCATCTCTATCACTATTTTCGGTATTTGATATTATATTTGATATTTTATACCAGATAGTATATTATTCTACATGCTAGGATAGGCATGAAGGTTACTTTTTGATGTTTGAAATTATATGTACATGTTTGATGTTTGATGGTTGGTGTTTCATATGACTACTTATGATGGTTGAGATAGTATCAGGTACTACATTAAAATTATACATGTTTAAATTTGATGTTGTTGCATGAGAAATGCTAATTACATGGTTTAATATAGCATATTTATTTGAGATGATCGCTATATATGATTTAGCATGCTTAAATACATGAGGTGATGTTGCAATTGTGTTTAATCCTCTTTGCTAAGAACATGTTTAGGTACATGGAAGCAAGTTTTGGCTATTTGGATGCTTACTCACTTTTATTCACATCTAAATGATATGCTCTTGCTATGAAAGAGGTACATAAGATCTGTAGTGTAGATTTGGGTTTATATGCTTGTATTTCTCAAATATGATATTTGTGTATATATATCTATGTTGTTTTGGGATTCTTTCGAGCTAGCCGCGTAAAGGAGATGCTCCAAAAAAATTCCAAACAAGAGGAGCTTTGAAAGCCTATGGGTTGGTAGACATTCTCTTACTTTGGGAATTTCGAGGACGAAATCCATTTAAGGAGGGGAGAATGTTGTAACCCTCATTTTTAATGATAGGATATTTGAATAATCGATTTGAATATTGAATTGTTAATTAACTAAAGGTCCAAAATACGACTTTTCACAAACGGTCGAATTAGGACTCAAGACCACTTCCACTGAGTACAGATCGAGGATAAGAATTAAAATGAGTATAAATATCGCTAAATATGGAATTGTGCAATCCGCTGGCCAAAATGATCTCGAAATGCATGAAATTATCATCGTGGAGCACTGTCTTGAATAGTGATGAGATTTATACCACCAGGACCGAAAAAATGAGGTGATGTGTGCTGATGAGTTTCATGGAAGTCTGATGTGCTATGTCTTTGTATGAGAGTAAAACATGTGGCAATATATTTGAGATATTAAATATAATATATATTATATTATAAAAACACCATCCCACTCATATCTCTTTTTCACTTTATTTCTTCCCTCTTCCCCTTCAATAAATACGAAGTAGAAGCCTTCTCTTTCCCTGAATTTAATCAAGAGCTACAGGCGAGAGAGAAGGCGTCATAGGTTGCATCGAGTCCGTGGAGGGGAGGAGCACCTCTAGTGACGTTCTAGAGGAGTTCGGTGATGGTTGTGAAAGGAGGGTCTGAACTAGGGTTGGCAATAGGTGGCGACTCGAGAGGAGTTAGATGAATCTGAAGGCACTATAACACCCCATAAAATCAACTATAAATATATTGGATAAACTAAATTAAATAAGATAGGAATAAAAAATTAAATTTTGCAAAATTTGGAACTTGACCACGAAAGTTTTTTATTGCGTTCGTAGCGAATTTTGATTAATTTCCATATATAATATGTTGAAAAAGGAGCTCAAACGAAAAGGTTATGGACGTTTGAAGTTTTTGAATTTAAAATAATTTAAATAGAATTCAAATTCAAATGAATTACTAATTTTAAATTTTGAAATTCAAAAGTTAATAGTAATTAGACTTGGAGGTTAAGTAAACATTAAAATTAACGTTAATGTTAAAGTATAAATAAGGAATATAATAAATAAAAACCAACGACACCAAAAATCTTCCCAAAACAAATGTCACAGTCAACCGATAGGGTAGGGCGGTTGATCAATGACTATGAAGTTGCGGCTATGGTTTGTGAATTTGAATGTTCTAAATTTTATATTTTCCATCCGACCTTCATCCAACGGTTACGGTGCATTCCAACCACTATAAACAAGACCCCAAACCCTCACTTTTGTTCACAAATATTTTGGGAACATTAGCGAAGATCTATCAGTTCGTCACTTTGTAGATTCAGAAAAACTTCATTATGGTTTTAGGTAAGAAATCATATACATCTATTTTTTATTGTTTATTTTCTCGATCTATTCTCCTACAATCCCTCAATTAGTAAATCTAATTTATATGTATAAATGCCTTGCTGTATATATATATATATAAGAAGAGATCTGATAAAGATTGTCGAAGGCGTGTCAAATCCAAAGGAGGCAAAGCAAAGGATATACTGTGGGTGGAAATCTTAGCTTTTCTATTTTAGTAATTGATCGGTATAGTTTGGGTTTGAATATGCCTTGGGGAGTTTTGGTTTGCGAAAACATCATATTATAAACTTTGAAAACTCCTTCAATGTGAAATGTCAAATGTATGTTGGAATCTCAATTGTTTATGGCAAAATAATGGAAATAGTGTAGATTTGCAATTTTGATAATTTTACCTTCTATTCCACTCCTTATTTTTTTTTCTTTGAATTTGGTTAAAGGATTTTGATTTAGGAATAGTGTGTAATGTACGAATTTTATTCGTAGTTTGCACTACTTATTCCCATGAATTAAATAAAAACTCCTTGTTTATTTTTATGTGAAAAAAGGAGTTGAATAGTGCGTAATAAATTGAAATTGTAAGTTTCTAGATCAATATATTCCATTATTTTGATGTAATAAGTTGATTTTAATTTTTTTTTGTATACAAGTCGATTTATTAGAATTTTTGGATATGAATATTGGAATTTTGGTATTGTTGATAATATGGGATAAGACTTGTATAATTGTAGAAAGAGTTGACATTTAAATGCTTGTTTAGGATGTAAATTCTATATGCATAAAAATTACTAGACGCGTATCTATATATGTGTATATGTATATGTGTGTGTATTAGTGTAATTTGCATATAATCGTGTAGTTAAATAGGTTATTAATTTTATTAAAATTCCCCTTAGGAAGGTAATAAATGTTAAAGGCGAAATAAGAAAGATTTCTTATATAGCCTTGATTATGGAAACAGTGAGATGTGTGATAATATATGTAGAGTGTAATATAGATTATGACTAAGTTATACGAATGCGAGGTCAGTCAAAAGCACATGGAAGTCTGCCCAGCTAATTTGGCTACCAGTAGTGTGACTTTGGGGTTGATGTGATACATTGCCTATAATAAGTAACTATGATGACGTGAGGTTAGTCAAAAATTCTGTAGGAAAAATATGCCAACTACCAGTACCTACGAATAGTCGAGCTAATTTGAGATGTCACCGTGGGGTACAGGTCATAATACGAAGGACCTGCTTCAGAGATTGTAGATAATATGTGATTATATAAGGGACGAACTCTACATTATGTAGGAAGTAGTACATGGTTGGGGTTATGGCATGCTAGAGGATATCTTGGGAAAGGACCCGCTTCCAAGTATTAAGTAGCTGAAGAAATTCCATACAATATCAACTAGATAGTTACTAGTGAGGTTCCGCCTTTGGATTATAGGTAGTAAATGACGCGGACCTGCCTTAAATAAGGTATTACATGGACGGAGTCTCCTTAATTCCCATTAAACGGTATTAAGTTACTTAAGTACTACCTTTTATATTGATAGGACATTATGGATGATTTATATAGGTTATTAGGTTGATAGCTAGTTATGGGTTTATATTTGGAAAGCCTTTTATTTAAGTTTGATAAAAGCCTTTGGGCTTATATTTGGAAAGATTTATGTTGTAGGTAGAAAACGTAGGACATATTTCTATATAAATTATACTTGAGGCCCAAGTACTAATATAGTAAGGCTCGAGATTTTTATTCACCGGACATATGTTGTTCTGACTCCCTCCTTAATACAACATAGGTTAGGAAGGGCGATGCTGAAGGTAGAGACAATGATGAGACTTATGGCAGTAGTGTATTTATTTACTTGTTATTTTCTATAGTTTTTGAGGTACCCATGAAAAAAAACAATGTTGTAATTTTGGAATATTGTGGATATGTATGATTATTGTTGGGATTTGGTATTTTGGATATTTTGTTATCGTTTCAAATGACATTTTGAAATTTGAATGAAATGGGTACTGTTGTTATTATCATATTTTTTCCTTTCGCTGTAAGACTCTGAATGTGTAGATAAATAGCTCTGTATTGTTCTGTTTACCAACCAACAGCCAGCTTGGAGATGGTTCTAAGTGTTAATGGGCCTTTTCTAGGTCAGAATTTAGGTCCATTTCAGGATGGGTTGTTACATTCGGTATCAGAGCCTAGGTTACTCGATCAATAGGAAAAAGTATACGTATGAGAGACGTACTTGTTATTTTAAAAAAAAAATTCCAAAAAACCCTATTACATATATATACTTTACTATGAACATATACATATACACTAGGCAAATGTTTAACCTAAAGATAGTAGACTATAGCTAAAAATCCATCTTCTTTTAAGATTGGAAAACCCGCCAAAGGAATGCCCACTATTCGAGGGATTCCTGAATGGTTTAAAAAAAACCTCAGGCATGTAGGGAAAGTCCATGTTCCCCAGCAGACTGCAGCGACGACACCTATTGTTCCACCTACCGAGGAAGCACCTCGTCCTATCAATTTTCCCAAAATGTGTAAGAATTTTATAAATATGGAAGTAAGAGTATATTCTGGTAAGGAAAGTTTCGTGGAGACTAAGGCATGGATAAACGACTGCGAAAGGATATTTTGGGAGCTGGGTTGGGAGGATCAAGTGAAGCAGAGAATGGCAGCTTGGCCCTTAAGAGAGAAATCTTAGATTGGTGGAATATGGTGGCTGAGGATTGTCACTTGGGATGAGTTCGAGAACCGATTCGAGACAATGTTTATGTCAAGAGCAAAACTGAGCTTGCAACTAGAGAAATTTATATAGCTTAGGCAAGGAAACTCCATTCTAAAGGGGCACACTAGCAAATTTACAAAATTAGCTAAATTTGGAATGAGTTTTATTGATACACCCATGAGAAAGGCCATAAATTTTGTCAAGGGCCTAGGAACCCCGCTTAGGGAATGGTGGTTGACTCAGATACCCACTGGAGCTACCTACTAGATGTTGGTTGAGACAGCTTTATTACAGACAACTAATGCTGAGGAGAAAGAGATGGAGAAGGAGAAGGCAGGACCCGCATAGAACCAAGAAGGGACCAAAAAATGAAATTTTTAGGAAAAAGTCAAAAGGGAAATTTAAGAAAGAAGGTAAAGTGTGTAATAGATGCCAAAAGAAAGGATACCTTGCAAAGGATTGTAGAGTGAATTTGTCGAAGGAAGCTTTTAAGGGAAAGTGTTACCACTACCGTGCAGAAGGACATTTCAATAATTAGTGTCCAAAGATACTGAAGGAAGGGCAGAGTGGGTAAGCCTACGCCATTGAGTCTGTCCCTATCTCAAGTAGACCACCTCTTAAAGACCAAGGAAAGATAGCTATGGAAGGTAAACTCTTATTTTTAAAAATAAAATTTGCATTCTATTTGACTCCGGAGCATCAAATTCAGTCATAGCTAGAAATGTAATTGACTCCTTAAATCTTCAAACCCAAACAGTCACACATCCAATAGTAGTTTCAAATCCTATTAGGAGGATAACACATCTTTTCTCAATTTGCAAAGACTTGGTGTTAAACATATGTGACATTGATTTCATATGCAATGTGCACATTCTAAATTTCAAGGGGTATGGAATTATTTTTGGTATGAATTGGTTGTCGCAATACGGGGCAGTCTTAGACTACAATAAGAGGGTGGTATGGCTTAACAGTCATAAAGGGCAAGACCTAGACGTTCGTTGTACACCCTAAAATTCAGCCGAGTTAAGTTATCTATACTTGACGAATCTATTGCAAATGAACTTTCATATTTTCCCATGGTTTGAGAATTCTCTAATGTCTTTGAAAAAGTTTCGAGGCTTCCACCTCGAAGGAACTTCGAGTTTAGGATTGATCTAGAGAAGGATGCTAGGCTAGTCGCTTTGCCATTAAGACACATAGCCCCAAAGGAAAGGCGAGAATTGGATAAGTAGACCTCGGAGCTACTGTAGAAAGGATTCATTCGATGAAGTAACTCAGAATGGGGAGCCCCTATTGTCTTTGCCACGAAGGTAGAAGGCTCATTGAGCCTTTGTGTTGATTATAGGGAACTCAATAAGTTGACAAAGAAAAATAAGTATCCCTTACCTAGGGTAGATGATTTGATCGATCAACTTTTGGGAGCTAAAGTCTTCTCCTAATTGGACTTGGAAACTGATTTCATCAGCAAAGGATCGCAAAGCATGGTAAACCAAAGACTGCTTTTTGCACACCAGAAGGACTCTATGAATGGGAAGTGATGCCTTTTGGATTAACAAATGTCCCCGCATACTTTGTAGATTTGATGAGTAGAATATTTAGGGGATAGCCAAAAAAATTTGTTGTAGTTTTTATTGATGACATCTCGGTATATTTAAAAAGTGAAAAGGAGCATGAATGTCACTTAAGGGAGATATTAGGAACCTTGAGAAGGCATCAATTTAAAGCAAAATTCTCAAAATACCACTTTTGGAAGAGGGATGTGAAATTTCTTGGGCATATTGTTTCGGAACATGGATTAGCGATGGACCCCACAAAAGCAGAAGCTATTCAAAATTGAAAGACACCAAAGAATGCCATGGAGGTTAGAAGATTCCTATGGTTAGCAGGTTATTAATGGAAATTCAAAAGAATTTTGCAAAGATAGCAGTTCCACAAACGCGACCAAAAAGTGCAGTCTTTGCTTGGGACGAGAAATGCACGGAAGCGTTCGGGAAGCTAAAGGAAATATTGACAAGTGCACCAGTACTAGTCATACCCGATGGAACGAAGCCTTTTACGGTTTATGCAAGCGCACGAGGCAAAGGATTGGAAGTAGTTCTTATGCAAGAAGGAACAGTGATAGCTTATGCTTGGGGACAACCGAAGGACCATGAGAAGAGATACCAGGTGCATGACTTAGAGTTGGAAGCAATTGTTTTTTCTTTGAAGATGTGTAGGCACTATGTTTTTAGGGAAAGATTTGAGTTATTTACTCACCATAAATAACTCAAATGTCTATTTTCCCAAAAAGACTTAAATCATAGGTAGCAGAGATGGATGGAGTTTCTAGGATCATGACTTTAGGATACAGTATACCCTTGTAAAAGGGAATATCGTCAATGATGCCCTTAGCTTGAGGCATGCTACCTTGGGTGTTATATATGAGTGAAGGCAGTTGGAGTTCCTCTCGAATTACAACTTCCAATCGCCAATTGGATGCACTAAAAACTATTTGGTAGCAATGGAGGTTAGACCAGTATTAATGGAACGTACTGGACTTGAACAAAATAGAGATGAAAAGATAGTTGATATCTTGGATTAGTTAAGGAGAGGAGAACAATTTCCCCATGCAGTAGATATGCAGTTGACGAGAAGGAATGATTAAGGAGAGATGGACGCCTTTGCATCCCATGGATTGATAGTTTATTGGAGGAAGTGCTTACAGAATGTCACCATTCACAAATGTCTATTCACCCCGGAGGAGATAAGATGTATAGGGATATGAAATAGATTTTTTGTTGGCCAAGGATAAAGGAGAAAGTAGTTGAATTTGTTTCTAGATGTTTGACGAGTCAAAGGACTAAAGCTGAGCAAGGGAAGCCCGGAGGATTGTTATTGTCATTAGAAATCCCGACTTAGAAATGGAAACAAATAATAGTGGACTTCATAGATGGGTTTCTTAGGAGTCAAAGAGGCAATATAAAAAATTGGATCATAGTGGATAGTCTCACAAAAAGCGCCCATTTTATTCCCATTCAGAGCAATAGAACCATAGTATCTCTAGCACAAATTTATATTAAGGAAGTGGTTCGACTTCATGGAATTTCAGTTAGCATTGTTAATGATAGAGACCCCTTGTTTACTAGCGAGTTTTGGAGGAGTTTGCAGACAGCTTTAAGAACATCGTTGAATCTTAGTACCACTTACCACCCGTAAACAGGTGGACAAACGGAAAGAGTAAATAGGATCTTGGAGGACTTGTTGAGAGCAAGCATCATGGACTTCAGAGGACATTGGAAGCAACACTACCTTCAGTGGAATTCGCTTATAATAATAGTTAACGAGGATTGGTATAGAAACCTTTGTACTCTTTTATGGGAGACCATGCAAATCGCCAAATTGTTGGTGGGAAATCATAACAAAACTTTACTCGGACCAGATTTGATTCGTGAAACTTCGATGAAGGTAGAGTTGATTAGGCAGCGAATGAAAATAGTGCAACATCTCCAGAAATCCTATGTGGATAAGAGAAAGAAAGAATTGGAGTTTGAAGTTGGAGACATGGTGTTTATCAAAGTCTCCTCTCTTAAGAAAGTCGCGAGATTCGAAAAATCAGGAAAGTTGGCACTAAGATTCATTGGGGCTTTTCGAGTTATGGAAAGAATAAGAACACCGGCCTACTGTGTTGAGCTACCCGATAGGTTAGTAAGAGTCCACAATGTTTTTCACGTTTCGCACATGAGGAAATGTCTTCACGACATAGCTATTATGGTAGAGCCTGATCAATTGGGTGATATTGAGATGGAGCCAGTAGCACCCTGTGCCATCACACGTATTGTAGAGAACGGAAGTAGGAAGCTCCACAACAGAGAAATTAGGTTGGTTCGAGTACAATAGGGAGATAACCAGGCGAAAAGCAGATGGGAGACCAAAGAAAAGACGAGGATCTCTTACCCCTAGCTTTTAACTAGTAACCTTTTCTCTCCAAAATTAGATTTATGGTTGCATCATGGTTGCTAGACTGGATGGTAGGAGATGGTTACTACACTTTTCACCATCACTTTGCACTCATGTAGAAATTTTATGCATGTTTAGAGTGTTTTGCATACATACTTATATGTCACAGTCACACACTCACGCTAGGATTGAGCTCACTTATAGTATGTTTGCAATACATAATTATGTTGTACTTTTGGTTAAGTAGATGGATGTGCAAATAACTTGATTGTATAACTTGGATGTTTAGTGTGCGTTACGTTGTTCACCCCTAGGAAAATTTTTTCGAGGACGCGATCCTTTTTAAGGGATAAAGAATGTAAAACCTGGTAAAATCAACCATAAATAAATTGGATAAATTAAAATAAATAAGATAGGGATAAAAATGGAAATTTTGCAAAATTTAGAATTTGACCACGAAAGATATGACATTGCATTCATGGTGAATTGATCAATTTCCATATATAATATGTTGCTAAAGGAGCTCAAACGAAAAAAGTTATGCATGTTTGAAGTTTTTAGGTTTTAAATAATTTAAATAGAATTCAAATTAAAATGAATAACTAATTTTAAAATTTGAAATTCAAAAGTTTATAGCAATTAGATTTTGGGCTTAAGTAAACGTTAAAATCAACGATAACATGGAAATATAATTAAGGAATATAATAAGTAAAAAACAATGGCACCAAATATCTTCCCAAAACAAGGGTCACAGTCGACCGCTCCCTTGGACCGGTTGATCGGTAGGGTTGGGCGGTCGATCGTTGACGGTGAAGTTACTACTAGTGTTTGTGAATTTGAACATTTTAGATTTTATAATTTCCAACCGACCTTCAACCAATGTTTCCGATGCGTTCCAACCACTATATATAAGACACTAGACCCCTTACTTTTGTTAACAAATATTTTGGAAACATTGACGATGCTCTGTCAATTTGTCTCTTCATGGATTCAGAAAAACTTCGTTAGGGTTTCAGGCAAGAAATCCTATACATCTATTTTTTATTGTTTATTTCTCAATCTATTCTCCACCAATCCTTCAATTTACGAATCAAATCTATATGTATAAATCCCTTACTATATATATCAAAAGGAAGACGTCTGATAAAGATTGTCAAAGGCATGCCAAATTCAAAGGAGGTAACGCTAAGGATATAATGTGAGTGGAAATATTAGCTTTTCTATTTTAGTAATTGATCAGTATAGTTTGGGTTTGAATATGCCTTGGGGAGTTTTGGTTTGAAACATCATATTATAAACCCCCAAAACACCTTCAATGCAAAATGTCAATTCTATGTTGGAATCTCAATTGTTTATGGCAAAATAATGGAAATAGTGTAGATTTTTATTTTTGATAATTTACCTTCTATTCCACTCCTTATATTTTTTTCGAATTAGGTTAAAGGATTTTAATTAAGGAATAGCGTGTAAGGTACGATTTTTATTTGTAGTTTGCACCGCTTATTCCCATGAATTAAATAGAAATTCCTTGTTTATTTTTATATGAAAAAGGAGTTGAATAGAGCATAAAAATTGAAATTGTAAATTTCTTGTATCAATATATTCCATTACTTTGATATAATAAGTTGAGTTTAATTTTTTTAATTGTATACAAGTGTATTGATTGGAATTTTTGGATATGAATATTGGAATTTTGGTATTGTTGATAATATGGGATAAGAGTTGTATAACTGTTGAAAGAGTTGGTTTAGGGCATCAATTCTGCATGCGTAGAAATTACTAGGCGTGTGTGTATATATTAGCGTAACTAACGTATAATTGTGTAGTTAAATGGGTCATTAATTTATTAAAATCCCCCTTAGGAAAGTAATTAAAGTTAAAGGCGAAATAAGAAAGATTTATTATAAGGCCTTGATTATAGAAATGGTGAGATGTGTGATACTATATGTAGAGTGAGATATAGATTAAGACTAATTTGTAGAGATTCGATGCTAGTAAAAAGCACGCGGAAGTCTGCCTAGCTAATTTGGTTACCAACAGTGTGACTTTAGGGCTGATGTGAGACATCGCGTATAATAAGTAACTACGATGACGTAGGGTTAGTCCCAAATTTTGTAGGGTAAATCCCCCCAGCTAGTCTGGCTACCAGTACCTACGAATAGTCGGGCTAATGTGAGACATCACCATGGGGTACGGGTCATAATACGAATGACATGCTTTAGAGATTGAAGGTAATAAGTGGTTATATGAGGGCCCCCTTTTCTCTATATAGGAAGTGATAAATGGTCAGGGTTATGGGTTAGGCATGGTAGAGGAAATCTTGGGAAAGGGCCCGCTTTAATAGTGAGTATTAAGTGGCTAAAGAGATTATGTGCAATATCAGCTTGATAGTAACTAATGGAGAATCCACCTTGGGATTATATGTAGTAAATGACGTGAACCTGCCTTAAATAACGTATTAAATGGTCGAAGTCAGCCTGATTCCCATTAAAAGGTATTAAATGACTTGAGTATTCTCTTATATTGATAGGACATTATGGACGATAGATATGGGTTATTGGGTTTATAGCAAGTTAACTATGGGCTGATATTTGGAAAGCCGTTTATTTAAGTTTGAGAAAAGCCTTTGGGCGTATATTTGGAAAGATTTATGTTATAGGTAAAAAACGAAAGAGATATTCCTCTTTAAATTATACTACCCAAGTACTAATATAGCAAGGCTTGAGATTTTATTCACCAAACATATGTTGTTCTGACTTCCTCCTCATTACAACACAAGTTAGGAAGGGCGATGCTGAAGGCGGAGACGATGATGAGACTTGTGGCAGTAGTCTATTTATTTACTGGTAATTTTCTGTAGTTTTTGATGTATCCATGAAATAAAAACAATGTTATGATTTTGGAATATTGTGTATATGTATGATTATTGTTGGGATTTGGTATTATGGATATTTTATTATGGTTTTAAATGACATTTTGAAATTTGAATGAAATGGGTACTGTTGTTATTATTATATTTTACTCTTTCGCTGTGAGACTCTGAATGTGTAGATAAGTAGCCCTGTATTGTTCTTTTTACCAACCAACAGCCAGCTCCGAGATGGTTCTAAGTTTCGATGGGCCTTTTTTGGGTTAGAATTTAGGTCCATTTAAGGGTAGGCTGTTACATTTGTAATTAGTTCTAAGTTACTCGATTAATGCAGAAAGTAAACGTATGGGAGACGTACTGTTATTTTTGAAAAGATTTTTCCAATAAGAAACCCTATTATTTATGTATATACTTTATTACGAACATACACATATACACTAGGCAAATCTTTCTTTTAGCATATAATACTATCTTAGGAAATTATAACTACAAGTTTAACCTATATATAGTAGACTGTAACCGAAAATCCTTCTTCTTCTAAGACTGGAAACCCCGCCAGAGGAATGCCCACTATTTTATGGATGCTCGAATGGTTTAAACAATACCTCAGGCACGTAGGACAAGTCTCTATTCCCCGATAGACAGCACCGGCTGCTCCCGTTGTTCTGCCTATCGAGGAAGCACCTCGTCCTATCAATTTTTCCAAACTATGTAAGGATTTTATGCATTTGGGAGGAAGAGTATATTCTGGTAGGGAAAGCTTCGTGGAGACTAAGTCATGGATAAACGACTGCGAGAGGATATTTCAGAAGCTTGATTGGGAGGATCGAGTGAAGCAAAGAATGGCAGCTTGACACCTTAGGGGAGAAGCCTTAGATTGGTGGAATATAGTGGCTAAGGAGGATGTTGGTTGGATTGTCACTTGGAATGATTTCGAGAACCAATTTGAGACAAGGTTTATGTCAAGAGAAGAACTAAGCTTGCAACTAGAGAAATTTATGCAGCTTAGGTAGGGAGACTCCACTCTAAAGGAGTACGTTAGTAAATTTATAGAATTAGCTAAATTCAGAATGAATTTGATTGATACACCCATGAAAAAAACCATAAAGTTTCTCAAGGGCCTAAACTCCCCGCTTAGGGAATGGTTGTTGACTTAGATACCCATTGCAGCTACCTATGAGATGCTTGTTGAGATGGCTTTACTACAGACGACTAATTCTGAGGAGGAAGAAACAGAAAAGGAGAAGGCAGGACCACTTAGAACCAAGGAGGGGCCAAGAAAGGAAATTTTTGGAAAAATAATAAGTCAAAAGGGGAATTTAAGAAAGAAGGTAAAGTGTGTAATAAATGCCAAAAGAATGGACACCTTGCGAAGGATTGTAAAGTGAATTTGTTGAAGGAAGCTTTTAAGGGAAAGTGTTACCACTGCCATGAGGAAGAACATTTCAGAAATCAGTGTCCAAAGATGGTAAAGGAAGGGCAGAGTGGGCAAGCCTAAGCCATTGAGGCTGCCCCTATCTCGAGTAAACCACCCCTAGAGACTAAGGAAAGACAACTATGGTATAACTCTTATTTTTAGGAATAAAATTCTTACTCTTTTTCACTACACCAAAATAGAGGATTCCCAATGAGTATAAGCGTTGCCAATAATTTTAGTAATATTTATATGTGTCGCTATAGGGGCATGGCCATTTATTCCCAACGCTTATAAGCGTTGGAGAAAAATATCTGCCAATGCTTATAAGTGTTGGGAGATATTTTTCGCCAATGCTTATAAGCGTTGGGAAAAATTTTATCCCAACGATTATAAGTGTTACAAATATATGCAAACAAATAACCGCTTAAATGTGTTTGTTATTGTACTATTTTATTTTTCATAGAGTTAAATAAATATTTGTTAAATAAAATAAATGACTCAGAATTTTATTTAAACAAATATTTTATTCAAACAAATATTTTATTACAAATTCAAATAGTACAAATTTGAGCTCTCACTACATTTACACATTTTCAATTACAATACAACTTCAATTATAGCACAATTGTCACTATACAATTTGCTTACAATTATTCCTCACTACATACACTCACTCAACACTCACACACTTGATCTTGACTTGCTTCAGCTTGTGTTCAACCGTCCGTTATACCTGCTAAATAAATAACGCAGTATACCGGAAAAAGAAAAAAAATTAAATTGCAAAATAAAATCGTGTTTTTAAATATAAAATTTGCATCAGGTATGTAGGTTGTTTCTTTTCATATTTTTCTTACAGGGCCCAAATATATGAGCACGGACAACTTGTAATATGCACAGTGTATCGCTGTGAATATCAGAAGGCCTTTTCCCGATTTGATCTCACAGACAAGTACACAATAATTTTAAATATGCTTGGTTCACAAATATTCTTATACACATATATGTATATACATGTATACACATATATTGGTGCACATATAACATTAAGGAATATGGACGATTACAGCATGCAAGCACTCAGGTAGACCAGAGCATGGAGAACATAAATGCCACCAAACATGTGCACTCTGGTCAAGCAACATGAATACTCATGCACATGTACAAGAAACATAGCAACACTCAAACATGTACTTAAACATGGACCCAAACATTATGACAAAAAGCAACAGCAACCAGGTTCAAGAAAGCAGCAACAAGAGAAACACACAATGCAAATGAACAGGTAAAAATACAACAAGGAAGCGGTGTCTTGTACAATCAGTATGGACACAGGACATGTCAAGCATAATGAACACGCAGTGACCAACTAAACCACAAAAAGTACCACACAAGGACTGCAACTAGACCAGGAAAACAACAATGCAAAATAACCAGACTTGAGCAAATGCTCACGGACATAGCAACAGGGCAGACAACAATCGTATATACAAGGTAATCAGGTGCTAGTTAAGATTCAAGGGATTTATACATGGTGCAGTGATACACAAGCAAAGGTTCAAGCATAGTAGAAGTATCAAGTTGCGGGCAGTTGTGGTTAGTTTCAAAATGAATAAGAAAATTCGAGAACCCTAAAATCAGTATCCATATCAAGAGTCAAAATAATATATACGAATATTTAGCAACATATTCAAACAATAGATCAAGTCAGAATCATTTATCTTAAGATCCACGATCACATTTAAAACCAAAAGTTCATTTGAAAATTTCAATTCGAGAATATATACGAAATTATAGGAATCAAATTCCTATAAATTGAACCCATTTTCATCATCGGCAAATTATTCGAGTTCGAGCCAAAAATCAAAGAGCTTACTTAGAACAAATCACAAACCGTATCCTAACTCAAACCAAAGTCGAGTAAAAAGCAAATTCAATCCAAATCAGAAAGTTTGAAATCATACCGAAGAGAACAATTGAACAATTACTCGACAAATTGAAGCAGCCGAATTTTACCTGGAATCACAATGGATTAAAGCCTGAAGCCTGAAGTCCAGCGCAAGAGCAATGGCGAAATTGAATCGCTTGGAATTGCAAGTCGATTTTGTTTTTTCAGAGCGGCTGAATGAAAGCGTTGAGAACAAATTAGGGCTACGAATGACTAAAGGATGCTCATTTACTTTATTGCCCTAATAAGATTTAGTTAATTTCAATTTAACCAGATTTTCCAACACAAATATGTGTTAGCAATAAAAAAAAGTGTAAATGTGTATTTTTGGTGACACATTTTTAGCTTAGCAACGAATATTGTTGTGATTAATTTACAACACAAATAAGTGTTGGCAATTGAAAAAAATAAGTGTTACGAAATGAATATTATGTTATGGTGTTTGACAACGGAGCGTCACATTCATTCATAGCTAGGAATGTGATTAACTCTTGAAATCTTCAAACCCAACTGTCACCCTCCCAATAGTAGTTTCAAATCCTATTATGGGAACTGTTGATTCATGAGTTTTGATTCATGACACAAGCTTCATAGATCATACGACGAGAATACTATACGAAAGCGACAAAAAGGAGAATAACCATATATTGCACACTACAAAGGAGACAAGACTATAAATTTTAGTATGAATATTTTATTTTGAGTCTTAGAATATTGTTAAAATCATTCCTCAAGTAGTCACACACACACACACACAAAACAATTTATATTAAAATGTGTACACTGTGCAAATAACACCAGGTCGGCCGACCGACCAGGATCCTTGGTCGACCGACCCTGTGTCATGTGAACAGCTACACTCTGTTTTGAACGATTTTTAAATTCAACTGACCGGCCAGAATTTTCAATCGACCGACCAAAGAATAACGGCTAGTTTACTGAAGAGATGCGATCATTTCATGAAGAGGAATGTCCTCTGTTTCAAGAGATATGGACACAACTGTTGACTGAAACTCTTCATGAAAGATTATAACTCTTCTACAACTATATAAACATATTCAATTCACTTCTACAATCACCGATTCTTGTTTATATTTCTGAAATCTATTCTCTATTCATTTCTGCAAATAAAAGCTTTCATTCTTAATTAATATCACTAGAATCCTTGTTTTAATTTATATACTTCGATTCTACGTGATTATCTTCCTTCTAAATCTTCACACACATATATACTTTTGAGGATTTGATTATAGGAAAGTTGTACTTAATAAAAAGACAATCAGTGTTATTTAGAACACATTCGTCAACAAACAATTTGTATTAGACTGAAGTCCTCTTCGGTTGTTGAGGCGGAAAAATTCCTGTTCGGCTGCTCAGGTGTCGTATACCTATTCCTTCGGGTTAAGTGAGGGGTTTAGTTTAAATCCAGAGGGTATTCTGGGACTGGACGTAGAACAGGAAGTTCGAACCAGTATAAAAATTCCTGGTGTGCTTACTTTAATTTTTATTTTACTGTTATTACCAGTTTCGGCATTTATATACCATATTACACGATCCTTAGTACTACACGTACACTTTCATTTGGTATCAGAGCAAGGTTATCCTATAACCATCACAAAGTTATTTGATATTTATTTTTTAGTAATATGGCAACCACACAAATTAACAATGTTAACACTGACACTAATTCTAGTTTCACAGAAGGTCAATCAACTTCACGACCTCCACTTTTCAATGGTATAAATTACAATTATTGGTCAACTAGAATGAGAATCTATATGCAATCGAGTGGATTTGATATCTGGAATATTATACAAAGTGAGTACACAATTCCTACTGGAGAATACTCAACTTGGAGTAACACACAAAAACTAGATGCTACATCAAATGCAAAAGCTATGAATATTTTATTTTGTGCATTAGATAGAAATGAATTCAATAGAGTTAGCATGTGCACTTCCGGTTATGAAATTTGGAGAACTCTTAAAGTTTCGCATGAAGGAACGAACAAAGTTAAATTAAGCAAAATTTCTATGTTAAAACATCAATTTGAAAATTTTAAAATGAGGCCAAATGAATCTATAAACGACATGTACTCTAGATTTCAGGATATTTATCATGCTTTACTATCATTAGAACAAAAGTTTACTGATTTTGATGTTGTTACTAAAATCTTAAATTCTTTAACGGATGAATGGGAACGAAAATTCCTAGCTATTGAAGAAGCAACTGATTTGTCAACATTAAAACCAGAAGAATTGATAGGTAATTTAATGTCCTACGAAGTAAATTTGCAGGCAAAAAGAAATGGAGCACAAGAAAAGAAAAATGTAGCATTCCAAGCACAAAAGGATGATTCCGACTCAGATAATGAAGATATGGCAATGATCGCTAAAAATTTCAAAAAGTTTTTGAAATTCAACAGAAACAAATTCAAGGGAAACAAAAATAATTCCAACAACAATTCCAATAGCAGCAAACCATCATCTTCAACAATGGAATGTTATGAATGTCATAAAAAAGGACACATGAAGAAGGATTGTCCAGATCGTAAAAAGAATAACTTCAAGAAGGACAAAACCAAACGAAAAGCTTTCTCAGTCACTTGGGACGACACTGACTCATCATCCTCATCAAAGAGTGAAAGTGATAATGAACAAGCAAATGTATGCTTCATGGCTTCGTCAGACGATGTAAGTGATTTTACTTTTGAAGATTTAATTGAAATAAATTCTGAATTAGTAAATTTAACAAAACAACTTAAAAAGAAAAATAAGGAGTTGCAAAGAAAGTTAGATAGAACAGTTTTAGAAGTAGATATGTTGAAAGATGAGAAGATAATATTGGAAGAAGAACTTGAAATTTCTCAACAATCGAATTCTAACTTATCTTCTCAAATTACGTCAATATCTGAAGAACTAGAAATTTAGAAAAATAAAAATGATGTTTTACTTTTCGAAAATAATAGTTTAAACTCTAAGTTTAAGGATTTAGAGTTAGAAAAATCTAGTCTTAAAATAAAATTTGATGATATTTCTAAAAATGTTTCTAATTTCAATAAAGGAAGAGAAAATCTTTCTAGTATACTAGAAACTCTCAATCCTCTAACAATAATCTGGACTAGAATTTAAGAAACAAAATAATTTTGCTAAAAGTAGGATTAATAATAAAATTAAGAAAGATATTAAGAAAACAGTTTATCCAAATACTAAAACCATTAAGATATGGATTCCAAAAACAAATAATGTCTTGATAAGGAATAAACATATCGAAATGTTTATGGAAACTGTTTATAATAACAAAAATTATGTTTATAAAGGGAATTCTGAACCCGTATGGGTTTGGCTTCCTAAGATCTAACTCTTAGGACCCTAAAAAGATTGGGTACCAACTTTTTATAAACTTTTTGCAGGTACCACATAAGAAGAGAGGAAAATGGATTTTAGATAGCGGTTGCTCAAAACACATGACTGGAAACAAAGAAATGTTGTCAAACATTATATACTCAAATGGAGGAGCAGTCACCTTTGGAGATAACTCAAAAGGATATATCATTGGCAAAGGCAATGTCAATAGCAACGGTACCTCTAATTTACCTCTCATTACTGATGTTTTATTAGTTAAAAATTTAAAACATAATTTATTAAGTATTAGTCAACTATGCGATAAAGGTTTTAATATAACTTTTTCAGAAAATAAATGTAATATTTTTGATAAAAATCATAACACCATTTTCGAAGGAAAAAGAGATAAAAACATTTATATCTTAAATATGAATGTTAATAATGGTTCAAATTTGTGTCTAGTGGCTAAAGAAAATGATTCTTGTCTTTGGCACAAAAGATTTTGTCACATCAATTTTAATACTATCAACAAACTAGCTAAAAATAAATTAGTTAAAGGTTTACCCAATATAAAATTCGAAACTAATATATTTTGTGATGTATGTAAATTAGGAAAATTAACAAAATCTTCTTTTAAATCAAAGAAAGTAATATCTACAGAACAACCACTTGAACTTTTACACATGGATCTTTTTGGTCCAACTCAAGTGCAGTCTATTAATCATAATAGATATGTATTTGTTATTGTAGATGATTTCTCTAGATATACTTGGATTTTCTTTTTGAAAAATAAAAGTGATACTTTTGATAATTTTAAAGTTTTTGTTAAAAGAATTCAAAATATTAAAACTTTGAAAATTAAAAATATAAGAAGTGATCATGGAGGCGAATTTGAAAATGAAGATTTTGAACAATTTTGTAACAAGAAAGGTATTAACCATAATTTTTCATTTCCTAGAACACCACAACAAAATGGAGTTGTAGAAAGGAAAAATAGAACGTTACAAGAATGTGCAAGAACTTTACTAAATGGAACAACTTTATCGAAACACTTTTGGGCAGAAGCTGTGGCTACCGCTTGTTATGTATTGAATCGTGTTTCTATTCGACCATTAACTAAGAATACTCCATATGAACTTCTAAATGGAAGAAGACCAAATATTGCATATCTTAAAGTTTTTGGTTCTAAATGTTTTATTTTAAATACTAAAGATCAGCTAGGCAAATTCGATCCAAAATCCGATGAAGGAATATTCATTGGATATTCGGAACGAAGCAAGGCTTATCGAATTTATAATAAACGAACTCAAATTATTGAAGAAAGCTTACATGTTTCTTTCAACGAAAATTTTAAAAATATAAATCCAATTGTTACTATTGATTCTGATGATGAAACTACTCAGAATGAAAATAGTAATACAAATGAAAATTTTGATATTCATGAAACCAATACAAACATTATTCCTAATATAATAAAATCTCCACCTAGAATTTTAAGAGATCATCCTATGCAAAATATAATTGGAGAGGTTAATACGAATGTTAAAACCAGACATCAACTAAATCAAGTTGGTCATGTAGCTTTTCTCTCTAACATAGAACCTAAGAATATAAAAGAAGCTTCAACTGATGACTACTGGATTCTTTCCATGCAAGAAGAACTAAATCAATTCGAATGAAACAAAGTTTGGGAACTCGTTCCTAGACCCAGTGATCAATCAGTCATCGGTACTAAATGGGTTTTAAAAAATAAAGCAGATGAACTAGGAAATATAACCAGGAATAAAGCTAGATTAGTTGCACAAGGATATAATCAAGAAGAAGGAATTGATTACGAAGAGACGTTTGCTCCGGTCGCCCGACTTGAAGCTATACGAATCTTATTAGCTTACGCGTGTTTTCATAATTTTAAACTGTATCAAATGGATGTTAAAAGTGCATTTTTAAATGGATTCATAAAAGAAAATGTTTTTGTTGAACAACCACCTTTGTTTAATCAGGAAAAATTTCCGGATCATGTATATAAACTCAAAAAGGCGTTATACGGTTTAAAACAAGCACCACGTGCTTGGTATGATCGTCTTAAAGGCTATTTATTAGAATCTGGTTTTGAAATTGGTAAAGTAGATCAAATGCTTTTTATTAAGAAAACTAATAAAGATATTTTAATAATTCAAATATATGTTGATGATATCATTTTCGGCTCGACAAATGAAAAACTATGTCAGGAATTTTCAACTATAATGACAAATGAATTTGAAATGTCTCATATGGGAGAATTGTCATATTTTCTTGGATTGCAAATTAAACAAATTGAAAATGGAATTTTTATTAATCAAGAAAAATACTGTTATAATTTAATCAAACGTTTCGGTCTGGAAAACACTGCTGCCAAACCAACTCTTATGAGCACAACGATTCATCTCGATAGAGATGAAGATGGCAAAAGTGTTGATCAGAAGCTATATCGTAGTATGATAGGTTCTTTACTTTATTTAACAGCGAGTCGACCCGATATTATGATGAGTTTCTTTATGTGCTCGATTTCAAGCAAATCCCAAAGAATCACATATGAGAGCGGTTAAATGCATTATTCGTTATCTAACTAAAACCAAAGATTTCGGACTATTTTATCCGAAAGAATGTCCTTTCGAATTAGTTTCATATAGCGATGCTGATTTTGGAGGAAGTCGGACGGATCGAAAAAGTACGAGCGGAACATGTCATTTCATTGGACGTTCCTTAGTTTCTTGGTTTAGTAAGAAACAAAACTGTGTTTCTTTATCAACGTGTGAAGCAGAATATATATCTGCTGCTTTGGCATGTGCACAAGTCATATATATGCAACAAACACTACAAGATTTTAATTGTCATCTTGAAAAATCAATAATTTATTGTGATAATACTAGTGCAATAAATCTTTCTAAAAATCCGGTCAATCACTCACGAACAAAACACATTGATATTCGTCATCACTTTCTTCGTGATTGTTTGGAAAAAGGATTAATAAATTTAGAATTTATCAACACTGAAAATCAAATAGCTGACATTTTTACTAAACCGCTAAATGAAAATATTTTTATAAAACTAAGATGTGATTTAGGTATAATGTCGTTTAAAGATCTATGAATAAAAATATGCAAAAATATCGAAAAATCAAAAATTGTCTTATTTCTGACCAAAGCGGAACTCGAACTCATGACCTCTGACTTATTTGTTAGATGTTGTATTATAGCTACTTGAGCTATGGGTTTTTCTTGTTTCAGTTCTATTTACAATCTGTACCGTTAACTTTAATTTCAGAACAAACTATTTTTAGCTCTAAAGCTTATATATCATACAATTACGAACAGTTTTGCTATAAAGTTCTGTGATTATAGTTAAAATTTGTTTTTAAACCACTAATTTTTCAGAAAATAGATGGTTATATATATGTACTATGCTTATTGATTAGAACATATACTACAAATTTTTTTTTTACAAAACAAAACTTGAAAATATGTCTTCAAACAATGATTACTATAACTCTGAAAATTCTCATCTTTCATACACATCTCCGGACGACGATTGTTCTGATCGCATCCCCGAAAATGGCCCCTATCCTACTTTTCCAATGCCTAAACGTGTTCTAGACTTCTCCTCTCCAGATAAAGACCCCCGACACGGGTGGAAACCATGGGAAGACTCCCATACAGGCTATACACCTGAAAAGAAGAAAGGGAAAAATACAATGGTAGTATCTCCATCAACCAAACAAAAAATTGATGAAATACATCACTACCAACAACAGCAAATGAATATGCAACGGGAACTCTACTACGAACAAAAAGTCACGGCAAGACGTTTTAGTTTTCTTGAAAAGATTGCCATGAAAATTTGTTCATCTAAGAAGGATGATGTTGCTGAACCTTCTTAGAGATCTCCATCACCTTCAAACCCTGTTCAAACTCCAATAGCTCCAAGATGGTCACCGATAGAAAATGTTCCATCTCCGAACTCATGGGAACGTGGATATTGATGAACCCTGGCTATAATTTAATATATATATGTTATTAATTTCAATAAAATGTATAAATATAAATGATGTAATAATATAATTTGTATTTCTATAAATTTTTTTAAAACAAAAACAGCAGAAATTTATTTGTTTACCTGCCTCGGTCGACCGGAGAGACTGAGTCGGTCAGCCGAAGCTATCCCGAGAATTTTAAAAAACATATTTCTACCAGGTCGGTCGACCGAACCCCCTGAGTCGGTCAGCTGAACCTATATCCCGAAAGGCAACTACAACATTTTTTTGAGTCGGTCGACCGAGTACCCTGCACCGGTCGACCGAGGCTCTTCCCGAAAGATTAAGCACTAACCTGAAACTAAAGTCGGTCGTCTGACTCAGGAAACTCAGCCGACTGAGCGTGCTATCTGTTGCAATAGTCTACATATTTTAACCCATCCACTCACCTTTTCCATCTCAACTCTTCACTTTTACTCTCCCAAAACAGATTTTAACCCTAGCCCCCATTACAACCTCCTCAAATCTCTTCAAATTCTTCAAACAAAAATGGCCTCTAAGAAGAAATCTAAGACTAATGCTGGCTCATCTTCATCAACTCCTGTAGACTCTCAAATTGCTTCTTGGCTAGTAAGTGACAAAGCTTTAGAAAGATGGATAAGGCTTCAAGATGCCAAAATCTTTGAGGAGTCATTTGTAAGTTATCCTGATTTTACCTCCTACGGTATTGAAAATGCCGCCCTTGAAAGTGGTCTTGATACATTTCTTGACCATAGGAAAAATAACTTGAAAATTAATCATATAATGGTCAAGTTATTTCTAGCAAATCTCAACCTTGTAAATCCACCGAGAAACACTGAAAATTGTATTTGGACATCGGTTTGTGGCACTTCGATTTTTCTTTCCATTGATCGAATTAACCACATTTTAAATGCTCGACCGGGTGGAATTTCGTTACATGATGTAGATTGTAATATATCAACTCGTGACCAAATAAGCCATCTATTTTTCGAAGATGATGCACCAGATTTTAGACTAACATCGTCGCTTAGACCAAAAGCTCGACTCCTACATTGATTCATGATGAAATCCTTAGTTCCTAGAGGTGGTTCATATCATCTCGTATGTCCTGAAAATTTTAAAGCATTGTATGCTATTTGTAGGAAAATACAAGTTAATTGGTCACAACTTCTTATGGATGAATTTCTCACTTTTAACCAAGGAAAGATGCTTCATAACTATTATGGAGAATACATAATGAGATTGATAAATAGTTTCGTCATCAATGCTCCAGAATCCGAAATCTCCAAAGTTCATATGTTTGATTCACGGACCATAAAGTTAATGAAATTACCTGATGTTCCACCTCGATTTATCAGATTTGAGCAATGGAGTAATACTCCGAGAGAACAACTGCGTCGTAGCTATTCAACACCTCAACCATCTACTCATGCTACGGAACGTATAACCCACCAATATTCAATTCAACGACCAACTTCCGGAATGAGTACGGAAGCGGCCATTGACATTTTGGCACAAAACCAAATAGCCTTGGATAGTCGGCTACGAAAAATTGATGGACGTTTCAAGAAGATCAAGGGCTTCTTCGTAAATTTATGGGATGCCTTATCATGTACTTCCGAAGTCGGTGCTTCATTTGTTGCTCTCGAAAAAAGACCAGCGCCAAATTTCTCTTGGTCTACATCCGATAACACAAGTTCCAGCACATCGGCAACTCACGTTCCTCACACTCAAAGACGTGGAAAGGAACAGGTTCCTCCGGAAGAAAATATTCGTCCAGAATTTTGGGATTCCGATGATGATGAAGAATAACAATATTTTTACACTTTCAAGTATTATTTATAAACAATATGCCTATTGTTAGATGTTGTGAAACTATGAAAGTATTTCTATCTTGTTTAAACTATGTAATATTTAAAACTTGTTTTTCTCTTACTGGTGTTACATGTTCCATAATTTTTAATATTACATCTAATAAGTATTCCTTTTTGTCAATGACAAAGGGGGAGAAATATATGAAAGCTAACATATTTCTTGCAGAAAAGTCGCTATATATTCAGGAGGAGAATTATAATATAGATAAGTTCTACTTTGTCATATAAGTATTGTCATCAATCAAAAAGGGGGAGAATGTTGATTCATGAGTTTTGATTCATGACACAAGCTTCAGAGATCATACGACGAGAATACTATACGAAAGCGACAAAAAGGAGAATAACCATATATTGCACACTACAAAGGAGACAAGACTATAAATTTTAGTATGAATATTTTATTTTGAATCTTAGAATATTGTTAAAATCATTCCTCAAGTAGTCACACACACACAAAACAATTTATATTAAAATGTGTACACTGTGCAAATAACACCAGGTCGGCCGACCGACCAGGATCCTCGGTCGACCGACCCTGTGTCATGTGCACAGCTACACTCTGTTTTGAACGATTTTTAAATTCAGCTGACCGGCCAGAATTTTCAGTCGACCGACCAGAGAATAACGGCTAGTTTACTGAAAAGATGCGATCATTTCATGAAGAGGAATGTCCTCTGTTTCAAGAGATATGGACACAACTGTTGACTGAAACTCTTCATGAAAGATTATAACTCTTCTACAACTATATAAACATATTCAATTCACTTCTACAATCACCGATTCTTGTTTATATTTCTGAAATCTATTCTCTATTCATTTCTGCAAATAAAAGCTTTCATTCTTAATTAATATCACTAGAATCCCTGTTTTAATTTATATACTTCGATTCTACGTGATTATCTTCCTTCTAAATCTTCACACACATATATACTCTTGAGGATTTGATTATAGGAAAGTTGTACTATAAAAAGACAATCAGTGTTATTTAGAACACATTCGTCAACAAACAATTTGTATTAGGCTGAAGTCCTCTTCGGTTGTTGAGGCGGAAAAATTCCTGTTCGGCTGCTCAGGTGTCGTATACCTATTCCTCCGGGTTAAGTGAGGGGTTTAGTTTAAATCCAGAGGGTATTCTGGGACTGGACGTAGAACGGGAAGTTCGAACCAGTATAAAAATTCCTGGTGTGCTTACTTTAATTTTTATTTTACTGTTATTACTAGTTTCGGCATTTATATACCATATTACACGATCCTTAGTACTACACATACACTTTTAGGAACGACATATCTTTTCTCAATTTGCAAAGACCTAGTGTCAGACATATGTGATGTTGATTTCATATGGAAGGCATACTTTCTAAATTTCAAGGGTATGGACTTATTTTGGGTATGGATTGGTTGCCGCACTACGAGGCAGTCTTAGACTGTGATAAGAGGGTAGTATGGCTTAAGAGTTGTAAAGTGCAAGATCTAGACGTTTGTTGTACACCCCAAAATTTAGTCAAGTTAAGTTATCTATACTCGGTGAATCTATCTAAAAATGAACTCTCATCCATGGCCGTGTTTAGAGAATTCCCTGATGTCTTTGAAGAAGTGTTAGGGCTTCCACCCTGAAGGGAGATTGAGATTAGAATTGATCTAGAGAAGGACGATGGACTAGTTGCTTTTCCATTAAGAAACATGGCCCCTAAGGAAAAGCAGGAATTGGATAAGCATATCTTAGAGCTACTACAAAAAGGATTCATTCGATGAAGTACCTCAGAATGGGTAGCCCATGTTGTCTTTACCATGAAGGCAGATGGCTCATTGAGGCATTATGTTGATTAAAGGGAACTCGACAAGTTGGCAAAGAAGAATAAGTATCCCTTACCTAGGATAGATAATTTGTTCGATCAACTTGTGGGTGATAAGGTCTTTTCCCGATTAGACTTGGCAACAGGATTTCATGAGCTGAGGATCCCAGAGGATAGTAAACCAAAGGCTGCTTTTCGCACACTAGATGGACTCTATGAATGGAAAGTGATGCCTTTTGGATTAACAAATGTCCCTGCATACTTTGTAGATTTGACGAGTCAAGTATTTAGGGGACGGTTGAACAAATACGTTGTAGTTTTAGTAGATGACATCTTGGTATTTTCCAAAAGTGACAAGGAGCATGAAAGTCACTTACGGGAGATATTAGGAACCTTGAGAAGGCACCAACTTAAAGCTAAATTCTCAAAATGCCACTTTTGGAATAGGAAAGTGAAATTTCTTAGGCATATTGTTTTGGAATATGGATTAGCGGTGGACCCCGCAAAAGCGGAATCTATTCAAAATTGGAAGACTCCAAGAATGCCACTAAGTTTAGAAGTTTCCTAAGGTTAGCAGGTTACTATAGGAAATTCATAAGGATTTTGCGAAGATAGCAGTTCCTCGAAGCCGTTTGACCAAAAAGAATTTAGTCCTCACTTGGGATGGGAAATGCACGGAAGCATTTGGGAAGTTAAAGGAACTATTGATAAGTATACCAGTACTCGTCATACCCGATGGAATGAAGCCTTTTACAAATCATGCAGGCGGATGAGGCACAGGGTTGAGAGCAGTTCTTATGTAAGAAGGAACAGTGATAGTTTATGCTTGCAGACAACCGAAGAACCATGAGAAGAGATACCCACTACATGACTTGGAGTTGGCTGCAATTGTTTTTTCCTTGAAGATATGGAGGCACTATCTTTTGGGGAAAAAAATTGAGTTGTTTATTGACCATAAATCACTCAAATATCTATTTTTCCAAAAAAAACTTAAATCTTAGGCAGCAGAGGTAGAGGGAGATTATAGCATCCTATGACTTTGAGATATAGTATACCCTTGGAAAAGGGAATGTTATCGCCGACGCCCTTAGCCGAAGGCATGCTACCTTGGGAGTTATATAGAGTGGAGGTAGTTGGAGTTCCTTTCAAATTTCAACTTCCAACCGCTAACAAGACCCACTCAAAACTATTTGGAAGCAATGAAGGTTAGACCAATACTACTGGACCCTATTGGACTTGAACAAAATAAAAATGAAGAGATAGTTGATATCTTGGATAAGCTAAGGAGAGGAGAACAATTTCCCCACGCCAGTATATATGTAGTTGACGAGAAGGAACGATTGAGGAGTGATAGATGCCTTTGCATCCCATGGATTGATAGTTTATTGGAGGAAGTGCTTACAGAATGTCACCATTTGCGAATGACTATTCACCCCGAAGGAGATAAAAATGTATAAGGATTTGAAACAAATTTTCTATTGGCCATGGATGAAGAAGAAAGTAGTTGAATTTGTTTCTAGGTGTTTGACATGTCAAAGTATTAAGCTGAGCAAGGGAACCCCAAAGGTTTGTTATTGCCATTAGAAATCCCAACCTGGAAATTGGAACACACAACAGTGGACTTCATAGATGGGTTGCCTAGGAGTCAAAGAGGCAATGAAGCAATTTGGGTCATAATGGATAGACTCACAAAAAGAGCCCATTTTATTCCCATTGGTAGGAATAGGACCGCAGCATCTCTAGCATAAATTATTAAGGAAGTGGTTCGACTTCATGGAATTCTGGTTAGCATCTTTAGTGATAGAGACCATTTAATTTACTAGCGAGTTTTGAAGGAGTTTGTCGACAGCTTTAGGAACATCACTGAATCTTAGTACCGCTTACCACCCACAAATAAATGAACAAACGAAAAGAGTAAATAGGATCTTAGAGGACCTGTTGAGAGCACGCATCATGGACTTCGGAGGACATTGAGAGCAGCACCTGCCTTTAGTGGAATTCACTTATAATAATAGTATTTAATCGACGATTGGTACGGCACCATTTGAAGCGCTTTGTGGGAGGCCATGCAAAACGCCAAATTATTAATGTGAAACCATTAAAAAAATTACATAAACCGGATTCCATTTGCGAAACTTCGATGAAGGTAGAGTTGATTGGGCATCGAATGAAGGCAACGCAAGATTGCCAAAGATTCATTGGGGCTTTTCGAGTTGTGGAAAGAATAGGAAGATTGGCTTACCGCATTGAGCTACCCAATAGATTAGTAGGAGTCCACGATGTTTTTCACATTTTGCACTTGAGGAAATGCCTTTATGACACAGCTATTATGGTAGAGCCTGATCAATTGGGGGATATTGAGATGGATCCAATAGCACCCCATGCCACCACATGCATTGTAGAGCACAAAAGTAGGACGCTCCGCAACAAAGAAATTAAGTTGGTTTGAGTACAATGGAGAGAAAACCCGGTGGAAAGCACATGGGAGATCAAAGAAAAGATAAGGATTTCTCACCCCAAGCTTTTCACTGGTAACTTTTTATTTGATTTTTGGTTGTATTGTGGTTGCTAGATTGGATGGCAGGAGATGGTTGCTACACTTTTAACCGTCACTATGCACTCATGTAGAAATTTTATGCATGTTTTAGGGTATTTTGCATTCATACTTATATGTCACAGTCACACACTCATGCTAGGATTGAGCTCACTTATAGTATGTCTGCAATACATAATCATTTTGCACTTGGTTGTATAACATGGATGTTTAGTGAGCGTTACATTATTCGCCCCATGGAAAAGATTTCGGGGATGAATTCCTTTTTAAGGGGGGAAAGAATGTAACATCCAGTAAAATCAACCATAAATAAATTGGATAAATTAAACTAAATAAGATAAAGATAAAAGTGGAAATTTTGCAATAGTTGGAATTTAACCACGAAAGTTATGACATTGCGTTCGTGGCAAATTTTGAACAATTTCTATATATAATATGTTGTAAAAGGAGCTCAAACGGAAAAGTTATGAATGTTTGAAGTTTTCGGGTTTAAATTTTTTTAAATAGAATTCAAACTCAAATGAATAATTAATTTTAAAATTTGAAATTTGAAATTAACAATAATTAGACTTGGGGATAAGTAAACGTTAAAATTAACATCAACATCAAAGTATAATAAGGAATATAATAAAAAAACAACATCACCAAAAATATTCCCAATAGAAACGTCACGGTCGATCGGTAGAGTAGGGCGGTCGACCGTTGACTATGGAGTTGCAGCTAGGGTTTTTGAATTTGAACGTTTCAGATTTTATAGTTCCCAACCGTCGTTCATCCAATGGTTCCTGCGCATTACAACCACTATAAACCAGAACCTAAACCCCCCAATTTTAATCAAAAATATTTTGGGAACATTAGGGAAGCTACGTCAGTTCGTCTTTTCATAGATTCTGAAAAACTCCATTAAGGTTTCAAGTAAAAAATCTTAGACAACTATTTTGTTTATTGTTTATTTTCATGATCTGTTCTCCTCCAATCTCTCAATTTCTGAATCTAATCTATATGTAAAAATCCCTTGTTGTATATATATAAAAAAGAAGAGATCTGATAATGATTGTCAAATGTGTGTCAAATCCAAAGGAGGCAAAGCTAAGGATATACTATGAGTGGAAATTTTAGCTTTTCTATTTTAGTAATTGATTGGTATAGTTTGGGTTTTAATATACTATCGGGAGTTTTGGTTTGCGAAAACATCATATTATAAACCTCCAAAACTCCTTCAATGAGAAATGTCAATTCTATACTGGAATCTTAATGGTTTATGACAAAATAATGGAAATGATGTAGATTTGCAGTTTTGATAATTTTACCTTCTATTCCACTCCTTATTCATTTTCTTTGAATTTGGTAAAAGGATTTTGATTAAGGAATACGGTGTAAGGTACAAATTTTATTCGTAGTTTGCACTACTTATTCCCATGAATTAAATAGAAATTCCTTGTTTATTTTTATGTGAAAAAAAGTTGAATAGAATGTAAAAAAATTGGAATTGTAAGTTTCTAGTATCAATATATTCCATTATTTTGATGTAATAAGTTAAGTTTAATATTATTATTTTATACAAGTCTATTGATTGGAATTTTGGATATGAATATTTGAATTTTGGTATTGTTGATAATATAGGATAAGACTTGTATAATTGTTGAAAGAGTTGACATTTAAACGCAAGTTTAGGGCATAAATTCCGCATGCTTAGAAATTACTAGGTGTGTGTGTTAGAGTAATTAACGTATAATTATAACGTATAATTGCGTAGTTAAATAGGTTATTAATTTTATTAAAATCCTCCATAGGAAGGTAATTATTGTTAAAGGTGAAATAAGAAAGATTTCTTATAAGGCCTTGATTATGGAAATGTTGAGATGTGTGATAATATATGTATAGTGTGATATAGATTATGAAAAATTTATAGGTATGTGAGGCCAGTCAAAAGCACAGAGAAGTCTGCCTAGCTAATCTGGCTGCCAACAGTGTGACTATGAGGCTGATGTGAGACATTGCTATAATAAGTAACTATAATGACGCGAGGTTAGTCCCAAATTCCGTAGGGTGAATCTGCCTAGTTAATATGGCAACTAATACCTATGAATAGTAGGGCTAATCTATGTTGTTCGAGGCGGAGCGAAACGCTAGACGCTGGGATGCTGAAAATGCTCAGACGGAGACTAAACAGAGCTTGGATGAAAAAAGCGCTTACCGTCATTTGTACATTAAATAATTTGAATGTGACTATACACAAAATTATAATTATAAAGTATCAACTAATATTTATTTAGATCCTCATTAAATAACTTAGCAAGTAGCTATACACAAGATAGTTAATATTTATAAATTATCAACTAGTGTGTATTTAGTGGTTTTGGAAAATTACCTGAATGATATAAGTATTAACTATGAGCCTATTAATAAAGTAACATTAAAAGTAAATCAGAAAATAAACATATGATCAATCCATAAAAGATAATCACATGAAATAAAATAGTTGGAAACAAAATTCATTTCTAAGTTCTGAATATGCCCAGAATATATTTCTTTTACATAATAAATAACATATAGTCTTAAAGTCTTAATAGTAACTTAAACCATTAACATAAATTAAAGATGGAAATGATATATAAAGTTAAAGACCAAAAGACAAAAGAATGGATGCATGGTAATTCCTAAAAGAGGTCTTCATCATCTCCAGATTCAGTTTCATCATCATCTCCAAACTCCTCACCATCACCATCACTCTCACTATCATCATTAGGAGAAGAAGAGTCACGAGGAGATGGTAGTTCCCTCGTTATAGATGTTTCTTATTGCATGATCCTAGTGCTTCGATAACTTTGACGAGTTCTGGGTCGATCATTGAATTCACCTTCAACATCTTCGTGAACTCCAAAAGTAAGCCCATCTTCTCCAAAAGCAACATCAACATGATCATCTTGAGAAATCAACCATTCTGCACACTCATCGATGGACATTAACATAATTGGATCATTTTCTTTTACATTTATTCACTCTTCGAACGATTCTTAAGCCTCATGTTGTACTGAATGTAAGCGAGATCACACAACCTTTCATGTTCTAAACAACTTCTCTTTTTTGTATGTATCTGTAAAGAAATTAAAATGATTAGATTTGGTGTTGACATTAGTATTACAAAGACCTGACCTTAATTTATATTCTTCCCAAGCATAATTTATTGATTAATCTTGATTGGATTTTGGTATCTTTCATATACTTTTCTAGTTTCAAATACTAAATTATTATTATTATTTTCTATTTACAGAAATAATAAAAAGAGAAGTTTGTGTAGGTGGAAAATCATCTATAAAGAAAAATGAAGCTTGTGCAAGACATACACCCTAAACTTTGAGTAATATGGGTTTTGAACTAATTATCAATATTATTGTTCTAAAATATGACTTCAAGGGTGTTTATTTTGTTTTAACAACCCATATAAGTAAGTTTTATTTTAGTTAAGAATATTTTGTATTACTTATATAAAACTAAAAATAACATACATTGCTAAAAGTATTCCAATTTCATTCACAAGAAGATGCTGCACTAGTGAGACTAAGCACTCTTTTAGCGAATCTTTGCAACGTGGGAACTTCACTTCCAAATGTTACCCGCCACTCGGCTATAATGAAAATATAGATAAGAATCGTATCATTTCTTTATAGCACAACCATAAGAGACATTAATAAGTGAATAATGGATAATATCATTTCAAAAATATATTTTAAGATTCTAATGTATTAAAGTTTGATAATTGAATTGCACAAACCTGGAGCCAATGTCGTTATACTACTTGGAGCATTTCTCTTTCCTAATCTTTCACCTTTTATGTGATATACAACTAAGTCACGTAAAATTTGATTTTCATCTTCATTGTCTATAGCAACTTTTTCAATGCAATCTAATAAACCTTATTTCACTACACCGTTGCTTTCCATCTCTTCCGAACTTGTAGCAGTGGCATAATAATATTGTGGATTGAGATAAAGAGCCGCCGAATGCAGTGGTTTTTGAAGCATGCCCTTCCCCCTATTATCAATAACTCTTTCCATCTTCTTCCACATATCTTTATTTCTTCTCTTTTATCACCTAAATTAGTTTGAACTTTAGACTTATAAAGTTCCATTGCTTTGTATATAGAAAGCTTTATTACAACTTTTCAAATGGGGTGTTTTGGCCACTTACTACTATTCCACTTGCTTGTATGAATCATGTTATTAAGTTGTGGTCTTCTTTCATACATATTTTCTAAGCATAAATAAGTCGTTGCAAATCATGTAACGGATGGCCTAATCAATTTTCTGCCTTTTGTCTCCTCTCTCATCAAATGAAGAACATGTTTCTGGTTATATATGAAAATATATTGAGCATCCTTAATAACACTCTTCACAATTGGTAGTTTGCACACATCTTATAAAACTAAATTAAGGCAATCTACAGCACGTGGCATCGAATAAATCTCCGTGTCTTCCATTAGCCAATCACCTGCTAGTTTATAGTTGCTTGCATTTGTTAGTTCCTGAGATGACGGTTTTGATGACAACAACCTTTGGACTTGTTATAAAATATAAATACTAATATTCTTGTCTAGATATATATACGTATATGCAGGATATATATATATATATATATATATGCAGGTACTGAGAATGAAGATTGTACAATATAAAGATTTAAGACTGAGTATAGAGATTCAAGACCGACGAATTCAAGATTGAAGAAATCAAAACTGAAGACTCATGAGTATCAAGAGTTCAAGATATCAAGATAAGTAATAGAGTCTAGATTTATGTTAAAACTTCATAATAGCAATAAAATCTTTCTTCGGATTTTAATTGTGGAATGGAATCCACCTTCTTGCTTTAATAGTGGGATGGAACCGACGACCTCTTTAGTGGGATGGAACCCACGACCTTCTCTAGTGGAATGGAATCCATGAAATTTTCAAAATGATTTATTTTTTCAAAACTATCTTTTTAAGTCATCTCCATAAATTTAAATATTTTAGCCTTAATTCAAAAACTATTTTTAATCATATTAATTTCAAAATCATCTCTTGTTTTCTAAACTATCTCTTGATTTTAATATTTTAGCTTTAATATATTTTAAAGAAATCTATACTTAGTTTTTAATATTATTTTTATATTACGAATTATATATTTTAAGATTACTTTCTAAAACTCTTTTATAACTTTAAACTATATTAAAAATGGTTTACAAAGTTTAGAATTGTTTTGACAAGTTTTAGAATAGAAATCATTTAAAGCAAAATGTATTTTCGAAAAATAACATAGGCATGTCGACATCCCTCATCCTCCCATGTCGACATGGTAGCCGTAGAATTTAAAATTCAAATTTTCAAAAGAAGTGTCTATTCATCATAACCTTTCACGAATGGACAAGACCATTATTCTCCTATATATACCGGTAGTTTTCAATGAATTTTTACATAATTTTTCTTTGTTTTCTCTCCTCTTTCTCTTCCATTCTTATTTTCAAACATTCTTAACAAGACTCTACCGAAATCCTAAGTGAATCAAACTCGATCGTCTCTAGTTTGATTCTCTGCCACTCTTTCTCTCTCTCTCTCTCAAAGATCTCAGCGCTATTCAGAGTTATAGGATCATTTGTAATCAAAGATCTAAAGATCGAAGTGTATCGAGTCTCTCTCTATCAAAGTGTGATTGGAAACGGTGTGATTGTTCCCCGTAAATCAATTGGGTATGATTGTAGCCCGTAAATTAATTAGGTGATCTTGTAGCCTGGTTAAATCAAGAGAGTTTGCCCTGGACTCAGAGACAGGAGGGTGTATCTCGTGGCCTTGAAATCAAGGTTGTAATATCGACATTATATTTGAAAAGAAAATCTGCATAAGAAATTGTGTGGGACTGGATGTAGGGTAACTCCAAACCAGTATAAAATTCTGGTGTGTTCTTTCCTTTACTGCTTTTATTTACTATTTGCATCTGTGTCTGGTTCTGTGATTGTCTCTATGTTAGTGAATTGCATCGGTTTAGGTTTAATTTTAAAAGATTTCAAAAAGATTCATAAAATTAATTAAATACTATTCACCCCCTCCCCCCTCTAATGTTAATTCTGCCTTAAGATCCGTAATCCGCATTTCCTACATTTGGTATCAGAGTGAGGTTTTCAAAGTTATCATAATCTGAATTTTGAAAAAGTTTAAAATTGCAATTTTTGGAGATTCTATTAACACTAGTTCAAAACTGTCCAAATCATCATTGTCTCATAAGTCTACATATTGTTATTATAGAAAATCAAGTTACCTACTGATTGGTGTGTTGTGTAGGAACAGATGTGTATATGGCTTTTGAAGAATCAACACTCAATTGACAAATGGTGCAAATCAAGAAAAACAAATGGATACTTGATAATGGATGTTCAAGGCACATGATTGGTAATCCGAAGATACTGAATGACATAATTTATGAAAATGGAGGAATGGTCAACTTGGAGACAATTCAAAAAGATATGTGATTGGCACCGGCAATGTCGGTAACTCTAATACTCCTACTATTTCCAATGTTCTGTTAGTTAGGAATCTAAAACATAACTTACTTAGCATAAGTCAACTGTTTGACAAGGGCTACAAAATTAAATTTGAAAAGGATAATTGTCACATCGAAGATAATAAATCAAATATTACCTTTGAAGGAATTAGGAAGAAAAATATTTATATTCTCAGTATGAAAATCGCAAATGATAACCTATATCTTTTGAATAATACTACTTGGATTTGGCATAAAAGATTTAGGCATTTGAATTTCAAACTCTTATCTAGACTTTCAAAACTTGATCTAGTAAGAGGTCTCTCTAAAATGGAATTTTACGTAGATAGTATATGTGATGCTTATCAATTAGGAAAACTAAGAAAGAGTTCATTTAAATTGAAAATTATGATTTAAACTTCAAAACCTCTTGAGTTACTTCATTTAGATCTGTTTGGTCCATCTCAAATTCAGTCAATAAATCACAGTAAATATGTTTTTGTAATTGTAGATGATTATTCTAGATTTACATGGACAATTTTTCTGAAACATAAAAGTGATGCTTTTGATTTATTTAAAACTTTTGCAAAAAGAATTCAAAATCAACTTTCTTTAAAAATCAAAACCATTTGTAGTGATCACGGTGGAGAATTTGAAAATGAAAATTTTACGAATTTCTGTAATAAAAAAGGAATAACTCATAATTTTTCTTTTCCAAGAACTCCACAACAAAACGGAGTGGTAAAGCGTAAAAATAGGACGATTCAAGAGTGTGCAAGAACTATGCTTTCAAATAGTAAATTACCAAGAAATTTTTGGACTAAAGCAGTCGCTACAGCTTGTTACATTTTGAATAGGATTTTAATTAGACCTCTAACCAATAAAACACCATATGAACTTCTTTTCAATAAGAAACCAAAGGTGTCTTATTTTAAAGTTTTGGAAATAAATGCTTTATTCTAAATACAAAGGACAATTTGGATAAATTTGATCTTAAATCTGACAAAGGAATATTTATCGGATATTCTAATAGAAGTAAAGCATATAGAGTTTTTAATTTAAAAACTAACACCATTGAAGAAACAATGCATGTATCTTTTGATGAAAATTTCAAAGATTTTTTTCAAATAAATGATGAATATGATTTTGATACTTTAAATAATGAATCAAATGAAACAAATTGTGAAACTATTCATCCTAATAAAAGGATCAAGCTTTTAAAAGATCATCCAATAGAAAATATACTAGGAAATATTGAATTTGTTGTTAGAACTAGAAATCAACTAAACAAGATGAGTAATGTAGCTTTTATATCAACTATTGAACTCAAAAATCCAAAAGAAGCATCATCTGATGATTCATGGATTCTTGCAATGCAAGAAGAAATGAATCAATTCACCATAAATAATGTATGGGAACTTGTTCCTAGACCTAAGGTCAAAACAATAATAGGAACTAAATGGGTTTATAAAAATAAAATGAACGAACAAAGTGAGGTCGTTAGAAATAAAGCTCGGTCTGACGACCCACCTTTCTGACCCCTGTGAACGACAGTTAATACATCCATGGTATTCATGTGCCGTTGCCCAAGTATTTGAAAGACGAGTTATCATGGGGTAAAATATAAGAACACAACAATAATCTCACAATGGAACGGTTAAATATAACATAAAAATAAGACAGTACATAAGGTTACTCCCAACATGGAGTTATCAGAGTTACAAAGTACTACTATCAGTCTAGGTAGTTATAACAACCTGCCTTTAAATATACATACATAGAGCCAACATCTCATAACAGCGAAAATAAATAGCTAGATAGATAAGGAGCCTCCTGCTCGTCCACCATCTTCAAAAGAGCCCAAAGAAACCTGTCATTTCCGGACTACTCAAATATAAATGAGTACCCGAGAGTTTAGGGAAAACAAACAATTCGGGTCAGACAATAAGTCCGGTATGAGTAAACTCCAAATAAAAAAATAGAACACACAAAATAACCGGTGAGACCACGTCGCAAAAACGCAGAACAGGTTTCCCCTCACAAGGACAACATCCAAGCATAAAAGAATGGACACAAATAATTAAACATCACGAAGAGCGCAAGATGCTTCCCGATGCAATTAAGAAAGAATCAATCCAAAGATTTGAATCAAAAATAAGGAAAAAGAATCTTTCCAACAATGACTAGGAGGGTGCGCCCCCCTTATCGAAAGTATACCTCTAGAAAATATACCTTAGAACTACGATGGCTCTCGGAAACCTCCAAGCCGAACCCCGCCAACCTTACCGAGTATCCGAGTATTTCACATCTCTGTGTGCATACAACCGAAACCAATCTAGAGTAGATGTGAAGATACCCTAATGGGAGCAACCCCACATAGCTTGGCCCCCACTTGCTCTTTATTTAGTCATTTCTGATAAAGGATATCAATGCTCTAAATGTGCAACAAATCGTCTTAGATTGACGAAACTAAAACAAAAGGAAGAAGGGTATCGAAATTGATAGTCAAGATATCAACTATCGAGGATAACAAAATGATGGTATATGGAAATTAAATCTTATACTTTTTCACTTCTTGGAAAATATCCATATACTTATCTCATCGGTATAAGTATATTCACAAAACATTTGGGAGGATTTCATATTTCAAAAGCAGACTTAGATGGGTCAAAAACAATTGTCTATAAGAAATGTGAATGTTTTCCATTATAATTATAAAGATCATTTATGGAAATCAAATCTCCTATACTTGTCACGTTTCTGATATTCTCGACTTACTCTACCCCTCGCCCAGAAACAAAGCCAGGTAAGTCAGGGCACTAGTTGCTCCTAGCCTTGTCTAGACACTTCGGTTCCAGATCTCACGGATAGAGGATCAATCTACTCATTGGCTTTTAGTGCCAAGTATAGGACTACTTACTTTCCATAAATAACCTATTTAAATCATTATATACTTTTCAAAGCTCCTTTAAAATACTTTAAACCAAGATTTAAAACTTGCATTCAAATCATAACTTAAACCCATCATCTTTAAAGGAGAATACGACCAAGAGGGGTGAAGCTCCCTCTTAATCAAATGAGATAGCCAAAAGGGGTGTTATTTCCTTTTAACCAAAATGTCACTAAATGTCAATCCTAGGTTAAAAGGTGGTGTAAGTTCTCTTTAACTAAACATCAAAGTTATTGCTCATAAACTGGCCGAGCACAAATCAAACAACCAAACAAGAGTAATAACACTCATTATTATTAACAATTTACAATCAATAGTTAACACAACATTTGTTAAAATGTGAATGAGTCAAAGGAAAGATATTAAGATTACACTCACTATAAAATAATTGAATTATACTCACAGAATAAGTTATACCCACTAAACTATGAAAACAAGGAATATACTCACAGAATAAGTTATACCCACTAAACTATGAAAACGAGGAATATACTCACAGAATAAGTTAAACTCGCTAAACTATGAAAGCAAGGAATATACTCACAGAATAAGTTATACCCATTAAACTTATGAAAACAAGGAATATACTCACAGACTAAGTTATACCCATTAAACTTATGAAAACAAGGAATATACTCACATCATATTTGCTTTGATGGAGACTTGGAATACTTCACCTTTCATAATGAATTTTAGTTCTTTTCTTTAGTTTGTGAATGAATTAAAATGATATATGGACTTGGCTATTTATAGGTGAAGAGAAAGGTACTTTAGTAATTTCTTATATCCTAACCTGATTCGACCAGATTTTGGTCCAATAGAAACCAGCCATATGGCCTAATTTGATTCGACCATATTTTGGTCCAATAGAAAACATCCTTATGGCTTAATTTGATTCGACCACATTTTGGTCCAATAGGAATTCTCCTTATCAACTATGGCCTAACCTGATTCGACCAGATTTTGGTCCAATGGCAACCATCCACATGGCATAACCTGATTCGACCAGATTTTGGTCCAATGGCAACCATCCATATGGAATATAATAATCATTATGCTATTTTGTTTTATTAGGCAAGTAATTATACTTTTATGTTTTATTTGGCAGGGTTAATAATTCTCTCCTGTTTTATTAGGCAAGTAATTATACTATTCTGTTTTATTAGGCAGGGTTAATACTTCTAGATATAAAATCCATTATTTAATCATTTAAAAACATATTAACTAATTCATGTTCAAAGTGATTAAATTATGGGTCATTACATCCTCCCGTCCTTAAAGGAAATTTCATCCTCGAAATTAATCGGATAAACTCTAGATATCAAAGAACCTAAATGATATCATATATACCACACCAAGATATAAGGAAAGTGACCTTAACACAACTGGTGAGTACACTAAAAAGAAACAACAAAATATAAACAACAACTACATCAACTCGGGATAAGAATCCCTAATATAGTCCTTAGTTTCCCAAGTACAATCTCTAACATCTCCACTCCACTGAACCTTAACAAGATTCACAACCTTCTTCCTTAATCGCTTTATATCTCGGGCGACAATACGAATTGGCCGCCTAAGAATAGTTAGGTTAGGCTGAACCAACAAATCAACTTGTTGTCCCGATTCTACTATCATCGAAGGGTCGTGTACATACTTACGTAAATGAGATACGTGAAATACATTGTGCACATCTGATAGTCGATCTGGTAACTCCACTTTATATGCAAGTTTACCAATCCGGTCTAGTATGGTAAAAGGACCAATATATCGAGGGGCTAATTTCCCTATCTTTCCAAACCTCACGACACTTCTCAGAGGAGAGACTTTTACAAATACCAAGTCCCCGACTAAGAACTCTAGATCCCTACACCTTTGATCTGCATAACACTTTTGCCGATCTTGCGCTTCCTTCATCTTTCTTCGAATATCAGCTACCTTCTCATTGGCTTCTAAGATTATGTCGGGTCCAAGAACAAGTTTATCTCCAGATTCAACCCAACACGAAGGAGAACGACATGGACGACCATAAAGAGCTTCGAAATGGGCCATACCAATGCTTACTTGATAGCTTTTGTTATAAGTGAATTCGACTAAGGGTAAATGATCTTCCTAAGAACCCCCGAAGTCTAGAATGCATGCTCGCAAAAAATCTTCCAAGATCCGGTTCACTCTCTCCCTCCCAGAACCTACTAGTGAATATCGGGTCTCGGTCACTTACAATACTACGAGGAATCCCATGGAGTCTCACAATCTCCTTCACATACAAACTCGCCAGACTGGTAGTAGTCCTAATCAGCTTAATAGGAATGAAATGGGCACTCTTGGTTAGTTGATCGACTATAACCCAAATGCCATCATTACCTCTTCTTGACCTAGGAAGCCCATCAATAAAATCTATAGAGATCTGCTCCCACTTCCACTTTGGGATCTCAAGTGGTTGAAGCAATCCAGCCGCCTTCTGCTGGTCACTCTTAATCTGCTGGTAGTTTGCACAACGACTCACAAAGATTGAAATATCTCGCTTCATCCCCTTCCACCAGAATACCCTCTTCATATCTTTGAACATCTTGGTCACTCCTGGATGAAAAGATAACTTTGAATGGTGGCATTCGGCTAACACTTCTTGCCTAATTTCATCAAAGTCTGGAACACAAATACGCCCATTCATTTTCAATATGCCCCGGAGATCAATCTCAAAGCTAGAAACAACACCTTCTTTAACATCCTTCTTATGTCGAGCTAAAATAGGATTTTCCTCTTGACTGGATGCAATTCTCTCTAACAATACTTGCTTAACATCTAAATTTGCAACAATTGCTACATTCGTACTCAATGCATCGGCAACAACATTTGCTTTTCCAAGGGTATAAAGAACCTTTAGGTCATAAGAGGCGAGAAACTCCAGCCATCTCTGCTGCCTCAAATTCAAATCTTTCTGGGTAAAAAGGTATTTTAAGGATTTGTGGTCCGTGTATAACTTGAACCTTTCACCCAAAAGATAATGCCTCCACATCTTTAGTGCGAAGTCAACAGCTGAAAGCTCCAAATCGTGTGTAGCATAATTTTTCTCATGCGGCTTTAGCTGTCGACTCGCATAGGCAATAACTTTCCCATGCTGCATCAGAACTGCTCCCAATCCGGTTCCACAAGCATCTGTATACACGGTTAAACCTTTGCTCCCATTTGGAATGGTTAATACAGGAGCGCTAGTCAACTTCTCTTTCAATTCGTTGAATGCTTGATCACACTTAGAAGTCCAAACAAACTTAACATCTTTTCTTTGTTAACTTCGTCAGATGAGAAGCAATCTTTGAGAAGTCCTTGATAAACCTACGGTAAAAACCAGCCAATCCTAAGAAACTTCTAACTTCCGTCGCACTTTCGGGTTTCTTCCAGTCTTGAACGGCCACAACTTTAGCTGGGTCCACCGATATGCCTTCTCCCGAAATAACATGCCCTAGAAACCTAACTTCGGATTTCCAGAAATGGCACTTGGAAAACTTAGCCTTCAACACATGGCTTCTTAAGGTATCGAGTATGACACGGAGATGATATTTGTGTTCCTCCTCTGTCTTGGAATAGATAATAATGTCATCAATAAAGACGAGAACAAATTTATTAAGAATGTCTCGAAATACTCGATTCATTAAGTCCACAAAATAAGCGGGTGCGTTAGTCAATCCAAACGGCATAACTAACCACTCGTAGAAATTTTCAGGAGCTCGAAAAGCTGTTAAGAGAACACTGTCCTCTGCTACTCTTAATTGGTGGAAACCGGTGGCAAGATCTAATTGAGAAAATATCCAAGCACCTTGGAGTTGGTCAAACATATCGTCGATCCTTGGCAAATGATATTTATTCTTGATAGTCCTTTTGTTCAACTCCCGATAGTCTACGCATAACCTTAGAGAACCATCCGCCTTTGTAACAAAGACGACTGGTGATCCCCAACTCGACGTACTACGTCGGATCAAGCCTTTCTACAACAAATCATAAGTCTGCCTTTCTAACTCCCTCTTCTCTTTTGGAGCCATCCTTCGTAAGGGTTGTACAATAGGTCTAGTTCTTGAAACCAAATCAATACGGAACTCGACTTCACGGTGAGGAGGTAAACCTTGCACCTCGTCAAAAATATCCGTGAAATCTCGAACAACCGACACATCTCCTAGCTCCGCTTTAGCCACATCGAGTGAATAAAGAAAACTGCACATTAACTTATTAGGCTCTTCACAACTAATATCAACACCAACATCTCCTGCATCACTAACTCTAACAAGCCTTCTACCACAATCCAAGATAGCTTTAAACTTAGATAACCAATCCATTCCCAACAACACTCCAAAACCCATAAACCCAAGAACAAACAAGTCAAAAGGAAAGAGATGATTTTGATAAGAAATAGGTACATTTAGACACACAGTGTCAAGATTTGTCAGACCTCCAATTGGGTTTGACACACAAAGAGGATTACTTATGATAACATATTTAAGGTTTAGTTTGTCCGTTAGATCATAAGAAATAAAACTATGGGAAGCTCCTGTATCAAATAGCACCCTTACAGGAATATCATAGATGGATAATGTACCTTGCAACACTTGCTTCCTTTTTTGATCTGAAGAAGTGGATGGTATCCCTTCAATGGTAAAGGTCTGTCCTTGAGATCCCTTTTTAGGAAAAGGGCATTCATTCTTCATATGTCCTGACCGGCCACAATTAAAACATGTGGCAATTGGGCAATGATTTGCAAAGTGGCCCATCTTATTGCACTTGAAACAAAGAATGTTGGCCAAGTTGGTCTGCTTCTTCTGTGCTGGAGTGCCATCTTCGGGTTTCTTCCCTGCACCCTGCTTCTTTCCCTTAAACTTACGCTTGAAGTTTGGCTTTCCTTCAACTGGTATAACTGATAAAGGCTTGGCACTTATTGTTGGTACTACACCCTTCTGGACTCCTTCCTTAATATTAAGAGCATCAAACCTCAAAGCCATGCTAATAATGTTGGAGAACATACCCATAAGATGATTGGTCATTTCACGATGGAACTATGGTCACATTCCATTCACAAACATTTCATTTTTCTTGAGCGATGTGTCTATCAATCCAAGTCCAAAACGGGACAAAGCATTGAACTTATGCTCGTACTGCGACATAGTCATATCACCCTGCTTTAAGTCAATGAAACTTCTAAACAACTGAGTTTTTCTGGCTTCTGGAATAAACTATGCTTCAAAAACTTCCTTGAACTGGGCCCAAGAAAACTCCCTCTCAAGAGTACTAGCTGTTTCTGAATCCCACCCATCCATTGCCAACTTTTGAAGTTGTCGCGATGCTAACAGCCGTTTCTCTGCATCCTCCAACCGAAGATCTCCAAATATTCTTTCACAAGTTCGAAGCCACATCTGCACTCCAAGAATATCTTCAGTCCCTAGAATGGTTTCCCATCCAAAGTGGTAAAATTCTTACACAAAGCTGCAAAGTTAATAGGGGTCTAAACTTGCACTAACATTTCCTCTACCGGATCTACAGCTGACATGGTATCATTTCTAGGTACCCTACCATTGGTAGCCGTGCTAGTTCCAGATCCTCTCCTTCCTCCTCTTCTTGTATTCATTTTCTATTATATGAACAAATAACAGGTATCTTTAGAATACAATAATAGGATTAAAATGGTTTAAGGAAATAACACCAAAGGATCTAAAACTAGACTTTAGAGGATAAATATTATTATTAATATTACAAATACGCTCTCTCAAGATTAACTCATTCTAGGGCATCACTTACCCTATCTCTAATGAGTTGTACCCCAATCAGGCTAAGGTGTTCGCTCAACCAAATCTCTGATACCAACTGTGACGACCCACCTTTCTGACCCCTGTGAACGAGACTTAATACATCCATGGTATTCATGTGTCGTTGCCCAAGTATTTGAAAGGCGAGTTGTCATGGGGTAAAATATAAAAACACAACAATAATCTCACAATGGAACGATTAAATATAACATAAAAATAAGACAGTACATAAGGTTACTCCCAACATGGAGTTATCAGAGTTACAAAGTACTACTATCAATCTAGGTAGTTATAACAACCTGCCTTTAAATATACTTACATAGAACCAACATCTCATAACAGCGAAAATAAATAGCTAGATAGATAAGGAGCCTCCTACTCGTCCACCATCTTCAAAAGAGCCCAAAGAAACATGTCATTTCCGGACTACTCAAATATAAATGAGTACCCGAGAGTTTAGGGAAAACAAACAATTCGGGTCAGACAATAAGTTCGGTATGAGTAAACTCCAAATAAAAAAATAGAACACACAAAATAACCGGTGAGACCACATCGCAAAAATGCAGAATGGGTTTCCCCTCACAAGGACAACATCCAAGCATAAAAGAATGGACACAAATAATTAAACATCGCGAAGAGCGCAAGACACTTCCCGATGCAATTAAGAAAGAATCAAACTAAAGATTTGAATCAAAAATAAGGAAAAGGCATTTTTTCAACAATGACTAGGAGGGTGCGCCCCCCTTATCGAAAGTATACCTCTAGAAAATATACTTGAGAACTACGATGTCTCTCTGACACCTTCAAGCCAGACCCCGCTAACCTTACCGAGTATCCGAGTATTTCACATCTCTGTGCGCATACAACCGAAACCAATCTAGAGTAGATGTGAAAATACCCTAATGGGAGCAACCCTACATAGCTTGGCCCCCACTCGCTCTTTATTTAGTCATTTCCGATAAAGGATATCAATGCTCTAAATGAGCAACAAATCGTCTTAGATTGACGAAACAAAAACAAAAGGAAGAAGGGTATCAAAATTGATAGTCAAGATATCAACTATCGGGGATAACAAAATGATGGTATATGGAAATTAAATCTTATACTTTTTCACTGCTTGGAAAATATCCATATACTTATCTCATCAGTATAAGTATATTCACAAAACATTTGGGAGGATTTCATATTTCAAAAGCATACTTAGATGGGTCAAAAACAATTGTCTATAAGAAATGTGAATGTTTTCCATTATAATTATAAAGATCATTTATGGAAATCAAATCTCCTATACTTGTCACGTTTCTGATATTCTCGACTTACTCTACCCCTCGCCCAGAAACAAAGCCAGGTAAGTCAGGGCACTGGTTGCTCCTAGCCTTTCCTAGACACTTCGGTTCCAGATCTCACGGATAGAGGATCAATCTACTCATCGGCTTTTAGTGCCAAGTATAGGACTACTTACTTTCCATAAGTAACTTATTTAAATCATTATATACTTTTCAAAGCTCCTTTAAAATACTTTAAACCAAGATTTAAAACTTGCATTCAAATCATAACTTAAACCCATCTTCTTTAAAGGAGAATACGACCAAGAGGGGTGAAGCTCCCTCTTAATCAAATGAGATAGCCAAAAGGGGTGTTATTTCCTTTTAACCAAAATGTCACTAAATGTCAATCCTAGGTTAAAAGGTGGTGTAAGTTCTCTTTAACTAAACATCAAAGTTATTGCTCATAAACTAGCCGAGCACAAATCAAACAACCAAACAAGAGTAATAACACTCATTATTATTAACAATTTACAATCAATAGTTAACACAACATTTGTTAAAATGTGAATGAGTCAAAGGAAAGATATTAAGATTACACTCACTATAAAATAATTGAATTATACTCACAGAATAAGTTATACCCACTAAACTATGAAAACAAGGAATATACTCACAGAATAAGTTATACCCATTAAACTTATGAAAGCAAGGAATATACTCACAGAATAAGTTATACCCATTAAACTTATGAAAACAAAAAATATACTCACATCCTATTTGCTTTGATGGAGACTTGGAATACTTCACCTTTGATAATGAATTTTAGTTCTTTTCTTTAGTTTGTGTATGAATTAAAATGAGATATGGACTTGGCTATTTATAGGTGAAGAGAAGGGTACTTTAGTAATTTCCTATAGCCTAACCTGATTCGACCAGATTTTAGTCCAATCGAAACCAACCATATGGCTTATTGATTCGACCACAATTTGGTCCAATAGAAAACATCCTTGTGGCTTAATTTGATTCGACCACATTTTGGTCCAATAGGAATTCTCCTTATCAACTATGGCCTAACCCGATTCGACCAGATTTTGGTCCAATGGCAACCATCCGCATGGCATAACCTGATTCGACCAGATTTTGGTCCAATGACAACCATCCATATGGAATATAATAATCATTATGCTATTTTGTTTTATTAGGCAAGTAATTATATTATTATGTTTTATTAGGCAGGGTTAATAATTCTCTCTTGTTTTATTAGGCAAGTAATTATACTATTCTGTTTTATTAGGCAAGGTTAATACTTCTAGATATAAAATCCATTATTTAATCATTTAAAAACATATTAACTATTTATGTTCAAAGTGATTAAATTATGGGTCGTTGCACTCGGTTAGTCGCGCAAGGTTATTGTCAAGAAGAAGGAACAGACTATGATGAAATCATTGCACCCGTAGCAAGGTTAGAAGCCATTAGAATTCTACTTGCTTTCGCAAACCACAACAATTTTAAATTATTTCAAATGGATGTCAAAAGTGCCTTTTTAAATGGTTTTCTTAAAGAGGACGTTTATGTTGAACAACCTCCACTTTTTGAAGAAGAAAAGTTTCCAAACCATGTTTACAAATCAAAGAAAGCTTTATATGGTCTAAAACAAGCTCCTAGAGCCTTGTTTGACAGACTAAGATCTTACCTATTACAATCAAATTTTGAAATTGGTAGATACTCTTTTTATTAAAAGAAACAAAAATGATATCCAATTAGTACAAATTTATGTAGATGATATCATTTTTGGATCAACAAACAATGAAATAAACAAGAGTTTTCTGAAATAATGACAAAAGAGTTTGAGATGAGTCATATGGGTGAACTTACTTTCTTTTTAGGATTTCAAATAAAACAATTAGATAGTGGTATTTTCATTAATCAAGAAAAGTACGATAGGGATCTAGTTAGTAAGTTTGGTATGACCACTGTAAGTGGAAAACCCATTCCTATGGCAACCAATGAAGCCTTAAACAAATAAAACATGTCAAAAGATGTTGATAAAAAACTATACAGGGGAATGATTGGATCGCTACTCTATATAACTGCAAGTAGGCCTGATATCATGCATAGTGTCTGTCTCTGTGCAAGGTACCAATCTCAACCTAAAGAAACCCATTTAAAAGTTTTAAACGTATCCTAAGATATGTTAAACACACTTTAGACTATGGCTATTTTACCCTAAAAATGATTCATTTGATTTAATCCCATATTGTGATGCTGACTATGCTTGTTGTAAATCAGACCGAAAAAGTACAAGTGGAACTTGTCACTTTTTAGGATATTCTCCGGTTTCCTGGTTTAGTAAAAAGCAAAATATTGTCTCACTATCAACAACTGAAGCAGAATATATCTCTGTTTCTTTGGCTTGTTCTCAAGTTTTCTATATGCAACAGACCCTAAAGGATTTTGGATTAAATATTTCAAAATCACCAATTTATTGTGACAATACAAGTGCAATAAGTTTATCCAAAAATCTTACTCATCATGCCAGAACCAAACATATTGATATCAGACATCATTTTCTCAGAGATAATATAAGTAAAGAGATTATTTCTCTTGAATTTATCAACACTGAGAATCAAATAGCTGATATTCTGACCAAACCCTTGAATCAATCAACCTTTATTAAATTAAGAAGAGAACTAGGTATTTGTTCTATAACTGAGATATAGAATATAGATATAGTAACATATATATTTAAATAAATAAAGAATAACAAAAGTGTCAAAATTTTCAAAGGGATGTCGACATGCCCCAACCCCTCATGTCGACATACAACGGTAAAATTTGAAATTAGCATTTTCCCTTTAAAATCAGTTTGTTGGTTATATAATCACAACATTTTGAATTTTTTATGTCTTCTTACTTCATTTTCTCTGTAATAAACTTCTGAAAATATAAAATAATGGCCTCCTCTTCTAAATCAAACCAAAATGCAACCTTTTCCTTCCCTAGTCCATTTCAACGAACTACATTGGCTCGAGTAATGAAGATCAAGGAAATTATGAAGGATTCTCTACAAATGTTGACTGAATTACAAGTCATGCAAATAAGGATGGCAAAGGAACAAGAGACACAAGGCAAGGTTCTTAGAAATAAGAAAAAATTTCTAATGGATAATCATGCAGACCCTATTGTGATTGAAGATGATTCCTCTAACATACGTATTCATATCCATTAGAGGACGACGACGAAGAAGAAGAAGAATAAGAAGAAGCGCAAATGGACAAAGATGATATAGTTATTTACGTTGGAGAAGTCTATTTCGACAAAAATGGTAATTTGGTCGAACAACATGGAAATTTTTGTCTCCATTTCCCTAATTGTTCGATTCACAAGTCACCAATTGTCAAGGACTCTCGTTAGATTGTAATTATATTAATGTTTTTATATTTTGTGTACTTGTATATATTTGTGTATATGTTTCGTATATATGTGTAATGTAACATCATATATAATAAAATTAGATTTATGTTTCGCTTATTATTCCCTTTATTAGCTTTTAGTTCCATAGTTTAAGGGGAAGTTATGTAGTTTAGGATTAGTTTTTGTTGATGACAAAGGGGGAGAATTATAAAATAGGTTAGATAGGCTTAGATTAAGGGGGAGTTGTTGGAATAAGCGGGAGTCGGAGTAGAATCGAAGTTTGTTGGAGTAGATTTTATAAACATAGGTTGTCATCATCAAAAAGGAGGAGATTATTAGTTCCTGAAATGATGGTTTTGATGACAACAACCTTAGGACTTGTTATAAAATATAAATACTAATATTCTTGTCTAGATATATATGTATATGCAAGATATATATATATATATGTATGTATGTATGTATGTAGGTACTGAGAATGAAGACTGCACAGTATAAAGATTCAAGACCGAGTATAGAGATTCAAGACTGGCGAATTCAAGATTGAAGAAATCAAGACTGAAGACTCATGAGTATCAAGAGTTGAAGAGTTCAAGATATCAAGATAAGTAATAGAGTCCAGATTTATGTTAAAACTTCATAATAGCAATAAAATCTTTATTCGGATTTTAATTGTGGAATGGAATCCACCTTTTCGCTTTAATAGTGGGATGGAACCCACGACCTCTTTAGTGGGATGGAACCTACGACCTTCTCTAGTGGAATGGAATCCACGAAATTTTCAAAATGATTTATTTTTTCAAAACTATCTTTTTAAAGTCATCTCTATCAATTTAAATATTTTAGCCTTAATTCAAAAACTATTTTTAGTCATATTAATTTCAAAATCATCTCTTGTTTTTTAAACTATCTCTTGATTTTAATATTTTAGCTTTAATATATTTTTAAGAAATCTATACTTAGTTTTTAATATTACTTTTATATTATAGATTATATATTTTAAGGTTACTTTCTAAAAATCTTTTATAAGTTTAAACTATATTCAAAATGGTTTACAAAGTTTAGAAATTGTTTTGACAAGTTCTAGAATAGAAATCATTTAAAGCAAAATCTATTTTCAAAAAATAACATAGGCACGTCGACATCCCTCATCCCCCCCATGTCAACATAGTAGCCGTAGAATTTAAAATTCAAATTTTCAAAAGAAGTGTCTATTTGTCATAACCTTTCACGAATGGACATGACCATTATTCTCCTATATATAACAGTAGTTTTTAATAAGTTTTTACATAAGTTTTCTTTGTATTCTCTCCTCTTTCTCTTCCATTCTTATTTTTAAACATTCTTAACAAGACTCTGCCGAAATCCTAAGTGAATCAAACTCGATCGTCTCTAGTTTGATTCTCTGCCACTCTCTCTCTATCTAAGATCTCAGCAGAGTTATAGGATCATTTGCAATCAAAGTTCGAAAGGTCAAAGTGTATCGAGTCTCTCTCTATCAAAGTGTGATTGGAAACGGTGTGATTGTGGCCCGTAAATCAATTGGGTGTGACTGTTGCCCGTAAATCAATTAGGTGATCTTGTAGCCTGGTTAAATTAAGGGAGCTTGAATGTATCAATGTATTAAACATAACAATTAGTAAATAATACTTATACTTAAATAATATCAATAATTAATGGAATGCGTAATAAAAACAAAAAATTAGAAGGTGGATCATTATATCAAACAATAGCTTGCATCATTTTTTGTAGCTTTCCGACTTTGCACAATTAAATGAAATAGCATTTTCATAATTGGAATCTAAAATGTAATCATGAATGTTCTAAAGCTTTTTTATTTTCTTTTTACGTTGGTGCTCTCGATCCATCTTTTAGTATACTAAATGAATTAGTTGGTCCATTTTTCTTCTTAGGAATGCTTGAACTGTCATCATCATCAACATGAACATTAACACTTTGCATCATGTCATCTTGTTTTCTCTTTCTTTCCTCATTTGATTTTGTTTTTTCATCCCATTACAAGCTTACTCACTAACTTTTAAACAACCTCTCACATCTCTGTACTTCTTACCATTGTAAGATTTTTTAACAAGATGTTGTTTCAATCTTTTGGTACCCCGTTTAGATTTGTGACCATAGAAATCACAAACTATGTATGAATTATCCTTAGCCAATGGTTGACCATAATCCCACCTAAGATGATTCGAATTTTTGGTTTAAATCGATTACTCAATTCTGTAGAAGCTTGATTTGAAGCATTCAAAGTCATTTTCCAACTTTTCCTATAAATTTTTAGCAAAAAAATAATGTTAGTAACTTAGCGTATTAAAATGTGCCTAAAGGAAACAATGAAACATATTAACAGTTTAGAATTTTGATAATCATTCTTTGTGTGTTATTGTGCCTAGCAGCTCCAATGAAACAAATTAACAGTTTGGAATTCATGATATTTGCAACATATTAACAATGAAACATATATTTACATCAAAAGCAAACAATGCATCTATGTGATTCTAAAATTCAAGATCTAGGTCAACTATATAGCAAGAATACAACTAGGGAAAATTTGGTGTAAAACACAATTTACTGATTAGATTGTATGAATATACAAAGAAAATCTTCGATAAAAGAACAAGAAAAATTAATATATATAACAATAAATAACAAATTGTACTCACTTGATGTTGTATAGATTAGTGATTGAGAGCAGTGAAAAAGCGAATGGAAAGAGAATTATGATTGTTTTTTAAGTTTAATTTAGATACAAACATAAAATAATCTTCGAAAATATTTTGGTAATTGGGCAGACGGAGAAGTTAAGAGTTTCCCATGTGGATGGCACAAAGAATAATGATACTTTTATTAAAATTTGTCATTACCCGCATTTGGAAGGGCAAATAAAAATACAAATGATATTATTCCAACTATTCCATTTCCCAACCGTTTAATTACACAACGCCTCAAGAAAAAAGCTCCTTCTAAATGCCGCTTTAAAATTTGTTAGGACTAGAGCGGAAAAGTGGTAAGGCAAGGTGGCAGTTGCTCAAAATAGTGCTTCGACGGCGCTCGGTGATGCCTATGATAACATAGGGGCTAATGTGAGACATCACCATGGGGTACGGGTCATAATACGAAGGACCATCTTCAGAGATTTAAGGTAATAAGTGGTTGTGTGAGGGCCCACCTCTTCACTATGCAGGAAGTAGTAAATGGTCGAGGTTATGGATTAGGCACGATAAAGGATATATCGGGAAAGGGCCCACTTTAATAGGAAGTATTAAGTAGCCGAAAAGATTCCGTGCAATGTCAGCTAGATAGTTACTAGTAAAGAGCCCGTCTTGGTATTATAGGTAGTAAATGAATAGACCTGCCTTAAATAAGGTATTAAATGGTCAGAGTCAGCCTAACTCTCATTAAAAGGTAATAAGTGACTTGAGTACCATCTATTACATTGATAGAACATTATGGATGATAGATTTGGGTTATTGGGTTGATAGCAAGTTAGTTATGGGCTTATACTTGGAAAGCTTTTTATTTAAGTTTGAGAAAAGCTTTTAGGTTTATATTTGGAAAGATTTATGTTGTAAGTAGAAAGCATAAGGCATATTCCTATTTGAATTATACTGCCGAAGTACTAATATAGTAAGGCTCGGGATTTTCCGATTTTTATTCACCGGACATATGTTGTTCTGACTCCCTCCTTATTACAACACATGTTAGGAATGGCGATGCTGAAGGCGGAGAAGATGATGGGACTTATGGTAGTAGTCTATTTATTTACTTGTTATTTTCTATAGCTTTTGTTGTACCTATGAAATAAAAACAATGTTGTAATTTTGGAATATTGCAAATATGTACGATTATTGTTGGGATTTTATATTATGGATATTTTGTTATGGTTTTAAATAACATTTTGAAATTTGAATGAAATGTGTGCTGTTGTTATTATTATATTTTATCCTTCCATTGTAAGACTCTAAATGTGTAGATGATAGCTCTATAATGTTCTTTTTACCAACCAATAGCCAACTTTGTTTCGATGGGTCTTTTCTGGGTCGGAATTTAGATCCATTTCAAGGTGGGTTGTTACAAGCATGGTCGTATTTCTCTTGGCGATGTGCATCGGGACGGGGTCAACCGGGTGAGCTTCGGTCGTGAGTCATGGTTTGCGACATTGGAAAGCCCAAATGGGGTCGCTGTGTTGCGATTTCATTGGACAAGCCAAGGTTGCTGAGTTTGGGTCTGTCACAGAGTGCGTGTGAAGTGGAGCGCCAGGGAATCGACTATTCATCGTTTCATGGAGGAATGGCCGAGAATCGGTGGAGCATGTGCACACAATGAAATGGGTTTGTGCATGGCTATGTACAGAGGAAATATTTGGTGATTTTGGGAAGATAGTTCAAAAATAAATGAGGTTATTAATATTAATTTAAAGTTAATTAATATATCAACTATCTTGTTTCTTATAAAATCCATATCTTTTGCAGAGGAGGTCTGATTTGGTCGTGGTTTCTTGCGTTGCACTCGTGTTGGAGAGCTCTACGACTTGGCATAGGATTGGTTAACTATTATTAAGGCAAGTGATATTTTCTCTCACCATACTATGATTGTTATTATAATATAAAAATGAAGTTTTGAATTGATTTCCAACTTTAAAACATGATTTCTAATATATTTAAATCCACATTTGGTTTTATAAAACAATTTTTAAGTGTATTGATATGGTTTTAAATCAAATTTCACATATGTTATTACAGACGTACTATTTTTAGGAAACTGCGAGAATTAGGTTACTTTTGATATGAATCCCCATATTGGTTGATATAGACGTGTTATATATGTTGTATGTATGTTATATTGGATGTATATATGCTTTATTGGTTGCATCCATGTTTGTTTTCTTGTTTTGGAATGCCGATCAATCGACATACTAGCATTAGGAAATATCCCATAAGGTGGAGTTTCGTCCATAGTGGTCGAATGCACACATGATGGAAACTCGTATGATGAGATAGAGTTTCATGCATATCGATGGGATGCACAAATGATGGAAAATCGAACAGATGTGATAAGTTATAGAAGAATACCGAGATGCATACCGATCGATCTAAAGATGGAAAACGATGGACTTGGACAGGCTTCGGCCTTTAGGATAGACGTCGGACGTTTTCATTAAGTACACGAACAAAGTGGTCGGTATCGGCCACTGTAGAGTGGTCGTTGCCCACCACAGTTGATGATGGCTGATTTGGCCAATATTTGATGTGGACGATAAGAAGGCTTTGTGGAGCATGACGTGGTGGTTTGTTCGTGTGGCCAACTCTTGGTCATGATTTTATTACTCTACGACGAGTGATTTCGATGGTGAAGCGACGACATGACGCTTTGATGTGATGACTTCGGAACTTTGTTGATGACGGCTCGATGATGATGGAGTTATGTTCAATTGGTTATGGCTCGAGGGTGATGGAGTGGTGATGATTCTCCATAATAGCGGGTTCTAGGAAGGGTGACCCATGGATACACGTTAAAAGGTTCTATCATGGAATTTGATAAATGGAAATTGAATGGAGCAATGAAAAAATTGGATACGTGTGATAAAGGATCATTGATACTCGGAGTTTTTTCTGATGTACTCAAAAGTAGGGTTATTGTAAGTATGCTCATGTGTACTTTGTTTGGCTACCTTGGATCAGTTGATTGGAACCGTATACCCTGGACCGGTTGAATGGGTCTAGCTTCAGCTTCGGGTTAAAAGTGAGTACACTGAAAACCGGGATTTTTCCATTAATCCTTGGCAGAGGAATGGTCATGCTAGTTATCATATATCCAAAACACATTGAGTGAGAGTGAGGTTTGTTTGATTGATGTAATGTTTGCAATGGTTGCTTTTTATGTAGTCTATCGCTCTATTAATGTTACATGATATAGATATTGTGGATAGGGATACCTAGATACCCCGACCTTGTACTTAGGATGGAATACATCTATAAGATGTTTGTTTGTATCAAAATTGGGCACAACACTCTTCAGAAGTTTTTGAAGAGATAATAATGAAGAAAATAAATTGAAAATGAAGATTATCTAACAAAAACTCCAAACAACAAGAATATAAATGCAAAGACAGGCAATTTAAAGTGGTTCGGCGTGTTGCTTACGTCCACTGTGAAGTTTTTGTAGCTTTATTGATTCTCTTTTTCTGATTACAAGCGATTACAGCAAACAACAGCAAAAAACAACTTGAAAATCGAAATCAACAGCAAGGGTATGATGCAAGTCTTGATCCGGCAGAGTCTGGGCGCTTGAGAATCAAAAAGATCCCTTTTCTGTAGGCTCTGGGGTGCTATTTATAGGCGTAGGAGGCTGATATTTCGCTTAAATCTCGGGAGACTTGTTCTAGCACGTGAGGGGGCCCACGCGACCAATCTCAGAAAGTTTCGCCTCGATCTGCGATCGATACAAATCCATTTCGTATCGATCAAGATGATGTCCAATCGAGCTAAAATTTGGCATAGACATTCCTTAGTGTGTACGCAAGCTCCAGTGAAAATTTCATTGCATTTGGATCGGTGGATTGCGAGAAATAGTCGATACGAAATGGAAATTTTCGGTGGCTGTTTGGTTCGAATCCATCACTTCGAAATGATCCCTTCGACTCAATCACCTCACGTGGCCTCGTGATGATGTGGTACATACACTTCGCCTCGATCCGGTCTTTACTCCGAGTTGACCGTATCGACTCCATAAATCTCGCCTTGTTCGTATCGAGGGATGACACGTCACTCGGGTTTGTTGACTTGATGGATTCGAATAAAACCTCACTCATGGATTCGAACAGTAGTCATCGATGGACACGAACTACTGATGGTCGATGGTTACGAACAGGCCTTTCCTTGATGGATACGAAGCCAATCGATTCGAACTAAAGCCTTTTGATGGACACGAAGTAATGTGACCTGATGGATACGAAGGGCAGCGACTCGATGGATTCGAACGCTGTTAACTTGATCGATACGAACCCATGGTAACCGACCGATACGAAGCGGGTGATGGATACGAACTGAATCGAGACGAACTGTGGCTTGTTGATGGATATGAAAATGCTGCCGCTCTGATGGATACGAAAGTGGGCTTGTTTCTTCCAACTTGAATCGATCATAACTTGAGCATGCGAACTCGGATCACCTTGAAATTTGGAATGCAGGCTTCCCTGGCTGTGTTTGTCACGTCATATCAATTGTAGCTCGATCCGGACTCGGACAAAATTCATCGATATCCATGACGAGCGACACTTGGTTTTCAATCAGTCCCTTGGTATCCTGGCCTTGCCAAAAGGCAGGATAACATTTGCCCCCCAAAAGTACGTCTTGTGGAAACATGACGTGCTTTGAAAAGCTACAGTTTCTCTCTGAACAATTATCGTATTTCTCGTTGAAAGTTGTACTCTGTATTGCTGTAATTGACTGCTGTGTGATAATGATTAGCTGACTCTCGTTAACGTTGCACGTTCGCAAGTCGTTGTCAGTTTAGTCTCTCTTTTCCTTATCGAATTCCGTATCGATCCTCTCCTGAACCGATGTGAAACTCGTGTTGTAACAAATCTTAATGGTTGTTTTTGACTATCCTCTTGTATCGATCCTCTCCTGAATCGATGTAAAAAGGTTGAAAAGTAGTTTTTCATATCGATGTGGGTCAAGTTGATGGATACGAAATGTTCATTCATATCGATGGTCACAAATTGCGGTGGACCCTGCTTCGCATCGATGATCTCCGATGGATACGAAATGATCGTTCGTATCGATGAGCTTCGATGGATACGAAATCAATGTTCGTATCGATCGACCTGCACTGCTGTGGGTCGATGGTTGCAAAATAGAGACTTCGAATCGCTGGAGTTCAATGTTGTTAGTGCAGCCTTCGTGGTGTGCTTTGAATCAATGAAGTCCGGTGGTAACTTCGCCTCGATGAAGGCACGGTTCGATGGATTCGAAGAGAGCATTTGCACCGATCCATTGTTTGACCGATTGCGACAGGTCATGTTGACCGGGAGGCGAAGCGGCCCAGTTTCCTCTCACACTCCATATAAATACTGGGTACCTCGGCACTTTTTCACTGTTGCTTTCTGTCTTTAACTTTGTATCGATACATAGACCAAGAGAAAGAACTGCGCTTGCCTTCGAATCGAACCAAACTTTCAATCCTTTGAGCATAATCATTAAAATCAGGTAATTAATTGATAGAATCGTGTTAAGAACGATGAAACTCGAAATCTTAGCCATCCTTCTTGCTTTTACAACCTATTTAGATAAATTTGAGATCTGGACGTGTGAGAGCAAGATTGTGGATGGAGCACAGCCATGGAGTCGAGGCCCTTTGGAGAAGAAAGAGATGCGGAGTAATCACTTTAGCTCTGTTTCATGTCGACTGGAATGGGAGTATTCGAATCGGTCCAGATAGTATGATTTCGTATCGGTACGGAGACGAGAGCGGCGATCGATGCGAAGCCAGCGTTTTCAGATCGATGCGAGATCAACAGACCTGATCGATGCGAATTGGTTTGCCCTCGATCGATACGAAACGTATCGATTCGAACCTGATCGATACGAAACACATCGAGCTGAAGCTGATCGATACGAACGTATCGATTCGAAAGCGGTCGGTTCGAAATGTGTGGTCCCTCTGACTCGATACGAAAGCGAACCGCGGCGACCAATTCCAATCTAAAGTTCGACGAACTTAGGGAAATTCTGCATACTCGAACACTTGACTCCGACGAGCTTCTGCCTTGCATGATTGAAGTCAAACACAGAACTACATATTTGACTGCCTTTTGAAGCTCGTTGACGGAACTGTAACCTAACAAAAGTATGACGGACTTAAATTTGAATCGATCGTTAGTATCCGGATGGCATGGTTGTGACGGTCAGCGATGACGGTCATTTCCGGTCTGATTTTTAGAGTTTTGTCGTCCGCACATTTCGGTTTATTCCGTAGAATTTGCTCAATTAATGCACAGCACTTGCACTGCACAACACATTCATACACTTTACACTGGGGAATGCACGGGCTCTTTTGCATCTAACGATGATTTCTCGTGAGTTAGGCAACTATGGAAGGTTCAAGCTTGCAGCCACAGGAAACTCAAAGTGTAATTCCTCCCAGACTTGAAATACCAGAGATTGAGGCTGAAGTCATCGGTCCGGCCCCGGACGAATTGCCTGATGCATCCTTCATTAATTGTCCACCTGACTCTGCCCCGTCCAATATTTCTGAAGATATGCTAGGGAGAATATGCTTAAGGCATGGTCTGTTGATGGACGACGTGTTATTGCCAGGACCAAATGACAGACCGCATAATCCACCGGAGGGATATACCGCATTTAATCGCCATGCGTGCGCAGCCGGGACACTTCCTCCGTTCAATGAATATATAAGAGAAGTGTTGTCGTTTCTGGGGATCGCCCCATCTCAACTACACCCGAACGGATACGCCTTGCTCAATAGCTTGTTTATTGCATTTATGGAATATCTCCATCGACCACCGACTCCGGTTGATATCTGATACCTGTTCAACTTCAAGAGTCGAAACGATAGCCCATCCTTTACATTCCTGGAGGCAGTTAGGAACTGTCAAGTGGTCATCGGATCTTGGACCAGACTGAGCTACTTCAAAACAGAATGGTTCTACGTCCGATGTCCTCCAGGATTTGCCAGAAGATGGCTATTCAGACGTGAGTATCATCACTTTCCCAAGTAGTTGATAAGGCAATCATGAACGAAATCGAACTCACATTTCCCTTTTTTTAGCAATAATCCAGCGACCCGAAGGTGGTTATTATAAAGAGATAGTCCGGGTTCTCCAAGAAGTCCCGAGCGAAGAAAGAAACATTGACCTGATCTTGATAGATAAAAACCTTAGGATCCTTGGACTGATCGAGCAAGGAAAGAGTATAAGGCTCGACAGTGTACTAAAGACTATCTCAAAGGAGCGAGTTAGGCGCAAGAAGCCTAAAGTTATCATACTTGAGGAGGCTGACTCCGAGAGAACCCATACCGACAATGAACCTTTGGTCGGGCCTGCTGACGTGACTCCGGATTCCGAGGAAAAGAGAAAAGGCAAGACAATTGCTTTTAAACAATCTAAATCTTGGAGGCGGAAGTCTGTGGTCATAAACCGACCCCTTTCTGGAGTTAGAATCTCGGAGGCATCCCCCCTGCAGGCGGAAAATTCCTTCGAAGGGCTCGCTGACCTCCTAATTCCGGACCTCGCGTCCACACAGCATGATGTCGAATTTGATGAACTGCAACATACTTTTGATGTTAGCGAGTCTCTTTCTACTAGTGTGGTCGACACTTCTGGTTGGTCTGGGGGGTTACACATCCATACACCCTTCACGGCACTACACAATCTTTGACCACAAACTGCATACCATAAATGGTTACTAATCCTCCTTATTTCACTTTGCAGGTACGATATCTGGTCGAGGCTCAGTGCTTGGTAGTTTGCACAGCAAGCACCGATCTTCATCACACTATGAACTACGCAGGAGAGAGGGAGATAGGGATTATGAACCGGGGTATTCCAGTCAGGAACGGTCTGACAGAGATAGGGGATATGTATGTCGGTCTCGATCTCGCTCTCCTACTCCTAGGATCTCTGTACCACCCCCAGTTCTAGTTACACGTCCTCCTGAAACTTCACGGCACAAGCCGCCCTCTCATGTTGCTAGATTCGACCCTCCACGTGGAACTGAAATAGCCGCCTCCTTGACTACTACATCAGTCGTGACTGATCCGACCGGGAAGGAGCAGCCAAACTCGCACAAATAAGGAAGGAATTCCCCGACATTTGCTTTGACGGTTACGTCTCCCCTCCACACCTGAAGTGAATTCCGCCAATGGCCGAAAATACTATTCACGATTATGTTGCAGACATATTCTTTCAGTATAAGGAGTGGGCGAGGGCCGCGAGAATAGCATCAAAAGTGGCATTTGATCGGGCCACCACTATTGAAAAGCTGGAAAAAGAGTTGGGTCGGAAAGACCAAATTATTCAAGTGCTCAATGCCGAGGCCGAGTCTTCCCGTAAATCTGAAATAGAAGCTCTCAAAAAGGCCGATGATGCAAACTCGGCCATGGGTAGAATGAAACAAGAGCATTACACTATGATGGAAGACATGGGTCATAGGAACACCACCATCATTGCTGAGAGAGACGCAACCCTCAAAGAGCTAAATGAGCTTAAATCTAAGTTCTCCGAACTTGCGAGGGAGAAGGATGCGGCCAACATCTCCGCGCAGAAGCCTGTGACCAGGCAATGGTGCTTCAGAAGGAGTGGGATGCGGCTATGGAAAAAGTCCGCGAGGTTGAAGCCGGGGTTGATGAGAAGGTCCGACTGGCGGAAGGCAGGGTTGAGGCTGAGGTAGAGGAGCTTCTTGTCACTTACAACGCCCACGTGTTAAGGCATAGAGATCTGACTTGGCTCGATTATTACCCAACACATCTTTATAATGCATGGAATCTGCTGATTGAGGAGGAGAAGTCGGGGCATTCTGATGAAGCCTTTGATGAATTTGAGCTGGAGAACCGTATACTTAACGATGACGAAAAGAAGGTTCTTCACGACTCCATGATTTCTCATGAAAAGAATAGGCTCGGTACTCAGCCCCGGGAAGTTGGAGAAGGTTCTGGTGTTGAGCATCATATTACGAGTTCCGAGATTGTTATGCCACCTCAGTCTGAGCCGACTCTGATGATCGACTCTCAGCCTATACCAGCTTATGACCCGGAACAACCACATCTATCTCCTATAAGGGAGCACCCTTCTTAAGTCGTTCAGCCGACCTTGAGCCAAACTGAGGAAGGTACTCTGCACTAATCTCTTGTACATTCAGACTGAAGAACTTGTATAGAAATGTATACTAACAAATGCTTCTTTTCTCTGATCAGTGACCGAAGTTGCACTGACAACCCTTCCTGTAACCCAGGAACCATACCAAGCGTAGGAGGCCATTATCTCTGAGGCGACCTTTATTGTGACGGTTGTGCCTGCCGAAGTAACGCAGGGAAGCTCAATCTCTTTTGACGAACAGATGGTCAACGAGCTTCTAGGTCGACAGAGTGACCCCTTTGCGGACTTACCATTCGTCCTGGGTGGATTTTCATCTACTTCTGATACTTCGACACAGACCACCATGGCACACAGTGAAGCCCGAGCCCTTCGAGAATCAAACATACTGGATGAAATTGATACTGAGATGGAGGCAGGGGCATATGGTGGCAGCTCAAAGGGCAGAGTAGTGGCGCATGGCCCTACACCACTTATGATGGTATCTCCAGGGGGCACGCTTGTCGACACTAGTGCGCCAGTCCCGCTTCCGGCTATAGATCTCGTTCCCCCGACTCCTCCTACGAGAAGCATTCCCTTAGACTCTAGTTCGGAGGAGGATGTCGACATCATGCTCCCGTCCGAGGGTAGCCTACCTAAAGAAAAAGGCTCAAAATGGAAGATCACTTGTAACGACCCGGAAATTTCGAACCCGAAATTTCCGGATAGTTAGAAGAAAAAGAAAAGAGATAGAAGAAAGAAACAAAAGAAGAAGATCAGAAACATCAACATCTCACATTCGCAGCGGATAAATATAATAATAAATGATAACAGTTTTACAAAACAATATTAAATCTGTCGATTACATTTTAATACATTAGAGTTACATATTTATACAGACACTGGATATACACAATTATCAAGTCTCAGATACACAATAATATAACACAGTAGAAACACTCCATACGTTCCTGTCATCCAGCTCGTCTCCTGAACTCCCAAACGTCCTTACCTGAAAATCTGTAATATTCGGTCTGACCCGAGCATTACATCAAAGTAACACCCGGGTCAGGCTGGAAACCAGCGTGAGTAAACCCATATAACATGAAATTTAAATCCAAAGAATTTATTTAACCCGGGGTAACTCGTACTTTACCACAAGTAGATAATTTATATAGTCAACATTTCATTTTCATAAAACAATATCTAAGTATCCAACTTAGTTTAAACGGTCCATATTATCCCAAACCAACCTATTGTTTTCACATATCAATCTATAAAGAATTATAGAAGATTTAAAATCGAAGTGGTTTCGCGTATTTACTAATACCCGACTCCGGTCTCTTCGAATCCAATGTCATCTTTACCCGAGTTATTCAAGTGAAATACAATTCAAACTTTAAATACAAGGTGTTACTTTTACAAAGTAATTCATCATCGATAGATACCCACATTATCACAGTTTAAACCAAACATATCATATCACATGGCATCTCAAATCACATATCAGACATATCAATTATTTAAGGCATACAATATCATTCAATCATTTATAAGCAAGATAAATTAGTCACACCATTCCAATTAATTTAAATAAGTTTAATTAATTTCTTTAATCACTTTTAATTCTGCTTACTTAACATTAATTAATTTCAAACCGATAATTTAATCATCCTTTAATTATTTCCTTAAATTAAGTAATTAGCCTTTAATTAATAACACAAATTAATTAACCTTCACCCATTCACATTAATTACATTTATCCTTAATTAATTACTCAAATTAATTATCCTATGATCACTCACACTTGATTAATTATTCTTTAATAAATCATACTTATAATTTATTAACCCTTAATAAATTTCCTTAATTAATTTACCTTTAATTATTTTCACTAAGTAATTTATCCTTAATTACTTTCTTAACCATTATCAGAATTTAATAAACTTCGAAATAAATTATTATTAACTCGCAAATTAACATAAATTCTTAAGTTTCATTGATGACAAACATTTCATATTCTTAGTTAGTACTTAACCATATTATTAGTTAAGTTTTAATTAAACTTAAGATTTAACTTAATCTAAGTTAAATGAATTACAAAACTTTTACTTAACCCATCATTTAAGTAAACCATTATTGTTAAAAAGGAATAGTTTTAGGAAATTTAGTTTAACTTGAATTGATTTAACTCAAAAACTTGATAATTTCCTTTACCTGTACTTTCTTTAATGATTTGTCTTGAAAACATATGCATCTCCTCTTTGAAACCTGCTTAATTACTTAGCTTAAAAACAACAATATAAACTCAGTTGGGCCGAAGCCCAACATCCACTTCAACCCAAAACTTCCTTCTTCTCCTCTCATCACACTCTCAGCTTCCGGTACCAAATCCAGGGCACAACCCAGTCGATCGATCCAAAAGAAATCAATGCCTAACTCAATCGATTTGAGCATCACCTCGAGTATAACCCGAGATCATTGCCGATCACAGCATCGTCAAACACGGAAACAATCTGCCTTAGCCTGAATCATTCGTGCACGGTGACACACGTGCACGTGTACATCCTCGCCACCGATCATCTCGCCGTTGAACCACCACCACCAAGTCTCTCAACCTATCTTGAACCAAAACGCCACTTTGCCGAGGACTGCAATCCCCTTTGGTCGATAATCGATCTTTGCTCGTCCCAAACCAAAACCCAGCAGCCAACTACCTCCACGAGACGACGCGCCGCAACGACTACCGGCCATAACTTTGCATGCCACCTACCTCAATCGAAAGCTCACTCCACTAGCTACCTCCGAGCCCAACCACACGAACTCCGGTTGCTCCAACATCACCCAGTTCCATCGCGTTCGTCGACCACCCGAAACCATCCCTAAACCCTAAAGTCCCCTCAACCATCTAATCCAAGCCCAAAACCCCAAATTCGCCACGGTCGACACCTCCCCTATCTCCTCCAGCCCTTTTCAGGCCTGACCGCAACACCTCACGACGACGAGGTCGTCAGAAAATAATTTTCGAATGGAAATTGAGTATTTCCAAATCTCTTACAATATAGGTTGTTAAAAATCATGATATTACTTTCAAAAATCAACATTTTCTAGTTCGAACCAGATTATAAAATCAAAACACAAAAATATGATTATTGATTTTTCTGATTTAAAGAAATTTCACTGTAATACCCAATTTTCTAAATATTTCCTAAATATTTCCACTTGGAACCATTTTTAAAATAATATTTCATTAATACAAACAAGTTTTCTTTAGACATCATAAACTATAAGTGTTTGAGTGAAGAGAAAATGAATTTAGAATGGTATATGAACCTGTTAGAACAAGAACAGAGGCCATACTATATACATAGGCATTTTATACTTATACACCCAGGCATACTCTATTTTCCATCCATGAAATGAACATTCAAGTCATTTCTACCATCAATTCTTACATGCACGAGTTAATAAAGAAGATTTAGTTTTTAAAAGTTAAAGTTTACTCACCATTTTTAAAAGCAGAGAAATTCCCAGGCTTTAAATTTTGATCTGACAAATGCTTTTGATTTAAAACTTGAATTGCCTTTTGCTTCTTCGATTGAAGACTTGAAATCTTTTGTTGCTGAGATGATTTAACTTGTACTGAAATGATCTTGCTTTTAATAAATCTCAGGTTACTTGTTTTCAGACTTTGAAGAAGATGCAGGTTTTGATTTTTTTGCTTTAGTTTGAACAGTGAATTGATCGAAGATTTATGGAAGTGAATTTACAGATTCGTTTTGAAAATGAACTACAGAGTTGAAGAAATGTTTACAGATTTGAGAGGAATGTTGACTATCAGATTTGAAGAAGAAGTTTTTTTTATTATAGGATATTGATTTCAGGTTTGTTGAAGAATGGTTACAGGCTGAAGTTTTTCTTTGAGTTTAGAATTAAGGTTAGAAAGAAAGAAAAAAAAATAAGACTGAAAGATGTACACTTATATAACTAATTTATGATTTATTTAAAATCAAAGAAAATGAAAATAACACATGACACTTGTCCTATACCTTATTTAATTATCTAACACATGTTATCAAGTGAATTTATATGTTAACACATGTTTTTATTCATTTTTTTATTTATTTTTATTTTTCTTTTAAAAGATTTTAAAAGCTTTATATTAATTTCTTAATTAACAAATACATTTGTAATTAAATAAATGCTTTCTTAATCTTATACAAATAAAATCTTTAAAGCAAATAAAATAAATTTAACTTCAAATTCAAATTATATTTAAGAATCCTATTTAAATTAATTTATAACACACATTCAATTTGAAATAACAATCCTATTTTATTAAAGTCTATTTATCTATATATAAAACAATATATATATATATATATATTTTACCAATTTACTATAAGATTTATCATTTCCAAAAATCTATAATTCAATATTTATGATAGATTCAAATTCATTTATACACATATCCAGATATTCTTTGAATTATCAGAATTCTATTTGTTTAACTAGATAAAATCAGTATCTCAATAGTTAAAATCAATTAATTACCAACTAACGGATGTCTAAAAATTCGGGTTATCACATTCCTCCCCCCTTTAAATATTTTCGTCCTCGAAAAGAAAAGTAACCAGAATTTTAATTACAATAGCTTATTACCAGTTAAATTATTCTTTGAGCATTTTCAACTGTAAACTCTTTAGTTAATACTTCAAAAATTACTATAATATCACCAAAATAGTTTTATAAAAATACTTTTTATAACTCGATGTTTTCACAAGTCCATCCTTGTTCTCATAGAAATTCGGTCATACGTTGATCAGGCGTACGACTGAAAATCTATAAGTACTCGGTAAACCCGTTTCCAACACCCACTGAAAATATTTGGAAAATAATTTATTGAAAATATAGAAAACAATTTTGAAAATAGAGGAATATCTTTGGTGAGAATGCTCTGGAAATCATCACTCCCATCCATGGTCACAGTTACATCACGGGTTACGTTGCCATCGCAGCAAAAGTCCATGTAACTGATTACACCATGGAACCCACAACAGATCGCAGTTACATCCAGGGTTACGTTGCCGTCGCAGCAAAAGTCCATGTAACTGTTGGCTCTCAGCGGCACACACGATTTCGCTGTCAAAATGAAACTTCTCCCACATAGGTCGCAGTCTACCGATATAAAATCAAACGCAGATTGTTGGCTCTCAACGGCACAAACGACTTTCGCTATGTTACCATAGTGTCACAGTCTACCGATATAAAATCAAACGCAGACAGTTGGCTCTCAGCGGCACACATGACTTCCGCTATGGTCTGCAGTAGATCGCAGTGACATTGAGTTAAATTGTTGTCACAGCATAACTCAAATGCCTCTGTGGGCACCAGCCCCTCGACTTTCGCTACACAAATAATCCTCAGGAACTAGTTTTGTCCGGACTCCTCACAGGATCAACTTTAGAATCCCCCCTTGGGGTTCAAGGCAGTACCACCCAGTGGCACTCCTGAGAAGTTCATTTCAAGGAAGTGCCTTTTTCCCCAGAGCTATACTCAAAACATTTTATACTATACATTTATAGTATCTTCAATTCATACCCTTTATGATTTATCAAAATCTCCTTTACACAAAATCGATTACCAAAATCGATAATTCTCAAATTAGGCTTTCCAAATTCCCAAAATTGATTTTCCCAAAAATCAAAAGCCTTTTTAGAAATCCATAGGTTCCCAAAACCTTTTTCAAAATCATTCTCATAAGATCCTTTATATATATATATATATAGATATATATAACTTTGAAAATCTTTGGATCATTTCAACTTGTATAAAACCTCTTTTATACTTCAAATATTTCAAAACCCTTTTTATTCTGGCTAGATTCAATAAGGGAAGTTTATCATATTACAAAATATAACTTTATTTATTGTCAAATCAAATATTCAAGTTTGATTTCTTTATAAAGTTATTTACCATTTACTTACCTCCATAAAGTAAATTTCAATCAAAGAAATATCCAATTCCATTATATTTTACATAATATACCATTCATTTTCAAAAACCATTTCAAATTTCTTATCCTCAAATTTTAAATGCCAATTTCATTCAAACCCGTACGATGTACACATATCATCCGTACGCTATATCAATCTGATCGCTCAATCGATCACACAATTTCACTTCCGAACTAGTATCGTCCACCCGGCTTTCTAGTGCGGACTCAGATCTGGTTTCTTGATCAGAAACCGTCATTCTCCTTGCATAGTCACAACTATGATAGAGAATATCCAGAACCAATCAAAAATCCATATCCAGGTTCGCTGTCGAAAATCGAGCGAGAAATCCCAACTCGGATCGATAATACTATCTCGAAATTCTGTGTTCGAATCTGGATCAAATCATTATGCGAATAGAATAATATACGTACATCCTACGTATTTAACTTCATTGATTATTAGCCAAATCAATTTCTCCTTCCTATCCACCTTTCCTTTAATTCTATTCTTTTGTTCTCAATTGCTTCCATTTCAAATTGAGTTATTACTTTAATTACCAACAGTTTGAACTCTGACCTATTTAAATTTAAAAATAACTTGAAAAAGTTTAAAATAGATAAGCAGTTGAAAAATAGTATTAGTTTGTAAAATAGCTGTAAAATAGTTAAGTAGGTATAAAATAGTTAGATAATTGCAAAATAGTTTTTAAAATAGTGATTAGATATAAGTAACTGAAAAATAGTAATTAGTTTATAAGACAGTTTCAAAATAGTTAAATAGTTCCAAAATAATTGTAAAATAAGTATAAGATAGTTTGGGGTTTAAGAAGAAAGATTGTATAGTAAATAGTTTGGAAAAAATATATTTGTATTAAAACAATTTGTTTTGAAAATAAACCAGAGTCAAATTGTTCAATTCTCATCAATTCAATTTAAATTTCCACCTCCATTTAAATTAACTCAATTCCAATTTAAATAACTTCAATTTCCATTGAAATTGATTTAACCTCAATTCAAGTTGAATTAATCCTCAATTTCTTTCCAAATTCGAATCAAATTCCATTTGATTTTTAAACTTATTCAACTTTAATCACAATTCCAAATTATTTTAAATCAATTTGGATTTATTTCAAATTGAACCAGCTTCAATTTCCAAATTCAAATCATTTTAATTCTAATTTACCATTTGAATTTTTAAACTTATACATCTTCAATCACAATTCTAATTAATTCAAATCAAATTCAATTTGAACTAATTTAATTCAAATCTCAATTTAAAACTATCTCGAATTATATAAATTCGAGTTAAATATTTTAAATGTTCATTTAATCCCTTAAGTCAAATTAACCCTTATTTTTAAATCAAATCAACCTTTATTTTTAATTTAACAACTTAAATCTTTAAACCAATTAATTCTGAATTCAAATTCCAAAATTCCATTTTAAAATTATCTTTACTTAACTTATTACAAAGTTCAAATAAGAACTCAAAAACAATTTAATTTTTAGATTCTAATTTATTATCCATTTTCAATTTCTAGATCTCAAACCCAATTTGAGATCACTCATAACTCCCATTTAAATTAACCATTTAACTACCCAAGTTAAATTTAAATTTCATCTTGAAATTTCCAATTCAAGTTATTCATTCAAACTTATTTAACTTCCTCCAAGTTAAATTAAATTTACTTAATCCGGTCAACTTTACACAATTTAAATTCCCATTCAAATTTTAAACTTCAGATTAATAATCTTTCCACTTATAAGTTCAAAAACTTATTACTTTGGGTTTTCATATCACATTCCAAGGAAAAATTTAAAAATCAATACTTAGAGTTTATTTCAAATCATCTTTGATATTATGTATATCTTTATATATACATTTTCTTTACACATCAAGTTATACCTTAAATTTTTAAACCCTCTCTGGTTTTAATTCAAAAATAATTTCAAGTTTTCTGGATTTAAAACTTCACAATTTAAAATCCACTACAATTTACAAGTCTTGCTTGCCTAAATGTTTTACTTCCCTAAAACATTCCATTATTAAACACAACAACTATTTATGATAATAACCAAGATTATCATATCTGGAAACCAATTCATTATTATCTTTATTTCTACAAATTCAAGATTTTAATTTCAGTTTGGATTCATTTCAAACTTATCTTCATTAAATTTTAATTTGGTTGTATTTCTATTACTATTTAATTTAATTCCAATATTTTTAACAACCAATTACCCTAATATTTATTAGAAAGAAATACCATTTTATACATCAAAATATATTCTTATATAAAATCATTTAAAATCCTTATATAAGAAAATAACAATTACGCTCTCATATATATATATATATATACACTCAACTCATTCTAGGGTACCATTGACCCTATCCTTAACGAGTAATCCCAACAGAGCCAAGGTTCTCGCTTAACCTTCGCTCTGATACCAACTGTAACGACCCGGAAATTTCGAACCCGAAATTTCCAGATAGTTAGAAGAAAAAGAAAAGAGATAGAAGAAAGAAACAAAAGAAGAAGATCAGAAACATCAACATCTCACATTCGCAGCGGATAAATATAATAATAAATGATAACAGTTTTACAAAACAATATTAAATCTGTCGATTACATTTTAATACATTAGAGTTACATATTTATACAGACACTGGATATACACAATTATCAAGTCTCAGATACACAATAATATAACACAGTAGAAACACTCCATACGTTCCTGTCATCCAGCTCGTCTCCTGAACTCCCAAACGTCCTTACCTGAAAATCTGTAATATTCGGTCTGACCCGAGCATTACATCAAAGTAACACCCGGGTCAGGCTGGAAACCAGCGTGAGTAAACCCATATAACATGAAATTTAAATCCAAAGAATTTATTTAACCCGGGGTAACTCGTACTTTACCACAAGTAGATAATTTATATAGTCAACATTTCATTTTCATAAAACAATATCTAAGTATCCAACTTAGTTTAAACGGTCCATATTATCCCAAACCAACCTATTGTTTTCACATATCAATCTATAAAGAATTATAGAAGATTTAAAATCGAAGTGGTTTCGCGTATTTACTAATACCCGACTCCGGTCTCTTCGAATCCAATGTCATCTTTACCCGAGTTATTCAAGTGAAATACAATTCAAACTTTAAATACAAGGTGTTACTTTTACAAAGTAATTCATCATCGATAGATACCCACATTATCACAGTTTAAACCAAACATATCATATCACATGGCATCTCAAATCACATATCAGAGATATCAATTATTTAAGGCATACAATATCATTCAATCATTTATAAGCAAGATAAATTAGTCACACCATTCCAATTAATTTAAATAAGTTTAATTAATTTCTTTAATCACTTTTAATTCTGCTTACTTAACATTAATTAATTTCAAACCGATAATTTAATCATCCTTTAATTATTTCCTTAAATTAAGTAATTAGCCTTTAATTAATAACACAAATTAATTAACCTTCACCCATTCACATTAATTACATTTATCCTTAATTAATTACTCAAATTAATTATCCTATGATCACTCACACTTGATTAATTATTCTTTAATAAATCATACTTATAATTTATTAACCCTTAATAAATTTCCTTAATTAATTTACCTTTAATTATTTTCACTAAGTAATTTATCCTTAATTACTTTCTTAACCATTATCAGAATTTAATAAACTTCGAAATAAATTATTATTAACTCGCAAATTAACATAAATTCTTAAGTTTCATTGATGACAAACATTTCATATTCTTAGTTAGTACTTAACCATATTATTAGTTAAGTTTTAATTAAACTTAAGATTTAACTTAATCTAAGTTAAAATGAATTACAAAACTTTTACTTAACCCATCATTTAAATAAACCATTATTGTTAAAAAGGAATAGTTTTAGGAAATTTAGTTTAACTTGAATTGATTTAACTCAAAAACTTGATAATTTCCTTTACCTGTACTTTCTTTAATGATTTGTCTTGAAAACATATGCATCTCCTCTTTGAAACCTGCTTAATTACTTAGCTTAAAAACAACAATATAAACTCAGTTGGGCCGAAGCCCAACACCCACTTCAACCCAAAACTTCCTTCTTCTCCTCTCATCACACTCTCAGCTTCCGGTACCAAATCCAGGGCACAACCCAGTCGATCGATCCAAAAGAAATCAATGCCTAACTCAATCGATTTGAGCATCACCTCGAGTATAACCCGAGATCATTGCCGATCACAGCATCGTCAAACACGGAAACAATCTGCCTTAGCCTGAATCATTCGTGCACGGTGACACACGTGCACGTGTACATCCTCGCCACCGATCATCTCGCCGTTGAACCACCACCACCAAGTCTCTCAACCTATCTTGAACCAAAACGCCACTTTGCCGAGGACTGCAATCCCCTTTGGTCGATAATCGATCTTTGCTCGTCCCAAACCAAAACCCAGCAGCCAACTACCTCCACGAGACGACGCGCCGCAACGACTACCGGCCATAACTTTGCATGCCACCTACCTCAATCGAAAGCTCACTCCACTAGCTACCTCCGAGCCCAACCACACGAACTCCGGTTGCTCCAACATCACCCAGTTCCATCGCGTTCGTCGACCACCCGAAACCATCCCTAAACCCTAAAGTCCCCTCAACCATCTAATCCAAGCCCAAAACCCCAAATTCGCCACGGTCGACACCTCCCCTATCTCCTCCAGCCCTTTTCAGGCCTGACCGCAACACCTCACGACGACGAGGTCGTCAGAAAATAATTTTCGAATGGAAATTGAGTATTTCCAAATCTCTTACAATATAGGTTGTTAAAAATCATGATATTACTTTCAAAAATCAACATTTTCTAGTTCGAACCAGATTATAAAATCAAAACACAAAAATATGATTATTGATTTTTCTGATTTAAAGAAATTTCACTGTAATACCCAATTTTCTAAATATTTCCTAAATATTTCCACTTGGAACCATTTTTAAAATAATATTTCATTAATACAAACAAGTTTTCTTTAGACATCATAAACTATAAGTGTTTGAGTGAAGAGAAAATGAATTTAGAATGGTATATGAACCTGTTAGAACAAGAACAGAGGCCATACTATATACATAGGCATTTTATACTTATACACCCAGGCATACTCTATTTTCCATCCATGAAATGAACATTCAAGTCATTTCTACCATCAATTCTTACATGCACGAGTTAATAAAGAAGATTTAGTTTTTAAAAGTTAAAGTTTACTCACCATTTTTAAAAGCAGAGAAATTCCCAGGCTTTAAATTTTGATCTGACAAATGCTTTTGATTTAAAACTTGAATTGCCTTTTGCTTCTTCGATTGAAGACTTGAAATCTTTTGTTGCTGAGATGATTTAACTTGTACTGAAATGATCTTGCTTTTAATAAATCTCAGGTTACTTGTTTTCAGACTTTGAAGAAGATGCAGGTTTTGATTTTTTTGCTTTAGTTTGAACAGTGAATTGATCGAAGATTTATGGAAGTGAATTTACAGATTCGTTTTGAAAATGAACTACAGAGTTGAAGAAATGTTTACAGATTTGAGAGGAATGTCGACTATCAGATTTGAAGAAGAAGTTTTTTTTTTATTATAGGATATTGATTTCAGGTTTGTTGAAGAATGGTTACAGGCTGAAGTTTTTCTTTGAGTTTAGAATTAAGGTTAGAAAGAAAGAAAAAAAATAAGACTGAAAGATGTACACTTATATAACTAATTTATGATTTATTTAAAATCAAAGAAAATGAAAATAACACATGACACTTGTCCTATACCTTATTTAATTATCTAACACATGTTATCAAGTGAATTTATATGTTAACACATGTTTTTATTCATTTTTTTATTTATTTTTATTTTTCTTTTAAAAGATTTTAAAAGCTTTATATTAATTTCTTAATTAACAAATACATTTGTAATTAAATAAATGCTTTCTTAATCTTATACAAATAAAATCTTTAAAGCAAATAAAATAAATTTAACTTCAAATTCAAATTATATTTAAGAATCCTATTTAAATTAATTTATAACACACATTCAATTTGAAATAACAATCCTATTTTATTAAAGTCTATTTATCTATATATAAAACAATATATATATATATATATATTTTACCAATTTACTATAAGATTTATCATTTCCAAAAATCTATAATTCAATATTTATGATAGATTCAAATTCATTTATACACATATCCAGATATTCTTTGAATTATCAGAATTCTATTTGTTTAACCAGATAAAATCAGTATCTCAATAGTTAAAATCAATTAATTACCAACTAACGGATGTCTAAAAATTCGGGTTATCACATCACTAGTGGCTCCAGTAGCTCCTCGTTGAAGAAGAAGCCAAGGAAAAAGAAAGAGTAGATAGACTTTTTAGGCACATGTTTCTTTTTGCAGTTAGGAATTTTATCATCTTTTTTCTTTCATAGGCCGTGTATAGATGCGGGTTCGGCCCCCGCTAGTAGGAATTTTTTGGAAGGGCTACAGAAAAGCTAAAAACTTCACAGTGGACGTAGGCAACACGTCGAACCACTATAAATTGCCTGTCTTTGCATTTATATTCTTGTAGTTTGGAGTTTTTGTTAGATAATCTTCATTTTCAATTTATTTTCTTCATTATTATCTCTTCAAAAACTTTCGAAGAGTGTTGTGCCCAATTTTGGTATATGAGCCATCGCTCTTGATTAGTTGAAATAAAGTTTTGTCTTCTTGTTTCAACTTTCATTCCTTTTATGCTTAAATGTTGCAATGTTTGAACCTCAGTTCTGTGTACTTGCATTATTTTAACTCATTTCGGGTAGTGATTAACACTTGCATCTGCCCCTAGTTCCGGGGTTAAGTTGTAAAGATCAGCTTGTGATCGCAATAAGTGAGGATCGAGCGGTCGAACTACACTTGTTTCTTTATAAATCATTACATCCGCACTCAGGGGGTTTGCACTTGCATTCTTGCAGTCAGTCACAGCTATTGAAAGCTTTCAAGTATTAGTCCACACTCTGGGGACACAAGTCATCTTGTGAGCGGCCGTTCACACTCTGGGAACTTAGGGTTGACGTTAATACTCCAACCCATATTCTGGGAAATTGGAGTTGGCGCTTACATTCCGACTCGCACTTCGGGAGTTCGAAAGGCATATCAGGATCATGGATGGTTAGATCATATCCATCATGAGTTAACTAGTGAGATCATTAGACGGACGGGTCCATCCCTCTTGAGCTTGGTTAAGTTATGGTCGAAGTCATTAGGTGAACGGGTTCACTCTCTTCGACACTGTATTTTAAAGTTTATACTCCACCTCGCACTCTGGGAGCATGGAGTTGGCCGACAAACGGTCAGTCACGTTTGTTTGGGCACCTGGATTACGTTCGCACTCTGGGAATGGTGGATTAATCAGGATTGTGGATGGTTGATTCACATCCACCCTGAGTCGACAAGCGAGGTCGTTAGATAGACGGGTCCATCCTCCTCGAGCTTGTTTAAGGTACATCCGAAGTCGTTAGGTGGATGGGTCCACCCTCTTCGGAACTGCATTTAGTTGTAATACGGTCGAGGTCGTTAGGTGGACAGATCCTCCCTCCTCAAGATCGCATTCGTTTGATATCTATATTCCAAGTCACACTCTGGGAGTTTGGAATTGGTTATAGGATTGTCGTGTATCAATCCTATTTAACATTGGTGTAATGACTTGCCCCCGAGCTCGGGTTTCGCTTAGCGAGTGGCCGGTCGTATCACAACCACTCTCTATTTGAATAAATTCCGTTGCATGATGGAATTTAGCTCTCTGTGCATTGTGATGTCGTACATTGTATTCAATGAATCACTGCTCTGGCTCGAAGAGATGGCATTTTATTGATGAAGTAAGAAAATGCAGCAAGGTTAATTGCCTTGTTACAGAATTCAAATTTAAAAATGCAGAAACAAACTGTAAATGGAAGAATAGAATAAAACAAATAAAGCCTGTCAGGTGTAATAGCGACGGAGACTCTCGCTGTTCCAGGCCCTTGGCAAAGCAAGACCGTCAACGGTCGATAACTTGAACGTGCCATCTCCAAGACTTTGTGCAATCACATATGGTCCTTCCCAATTTGGTTTCATGTGTGAAGGGACCGGATAGATTCTCTTGAGAACGAGATCGCCGAGCTCAAAGGTTCGAGGTCGAACTTTGGCATTGTACAATCGAGCGACTCGACTTCGATATGCGGCTGCTCTCAAATCAGCCTCTTCCCACTTCTCATCCAGTAGATCCAAAGATTCAGCAAGCAATATAGCGTTTTTTTTGGATCATAGTAAGTCACGCGATGGGAAAACACTTCCATTTTGATTGGAATAACGGCTTCTAAGCCATAAGATAGGGAGAACGGGGTGTGTCCGGTCGCGGTCTTGTGGGTCGTTCGATAGGCCCATAAGGCTATAAGAAGTTCATCAACCCATTTGCCCCCGGCCTTTTCCAGTCGTTTCTTTAGAATGGATTTTATGACTTTATTGACAGCTTCGACCTGATCGTTTGCCTGAGGATGTGCAACTACCGAGAATTTTTTATGGATATGAAACCGTTGACAGAAATTCTTGAATTCCGCACTACCGAATTGGGCTCCGTTATCGGTGATGACGGTATGCGGGAGTCCAAATCGACAGATAATGTTGCGAACTACGAAATTGATTACTTTCTTTGTCGTAATGGTTGCGAGGGGTTCAGCTTCAGCCCATTTGGTGAAGTAATCAACTGCAACGATGGCATATCTTGCCCCGCCTTTGGCCAGAGGTAGTGTGCCGATGATATCGATGCCCCACATTGCAAATGGCCAGGGACTGACCATTTGGGTTATCTCGGTAGGTGGGGCTCTTGGAATTCGGGCGTGTTTCTGGCACCTATCGCATTTTCTGGCATAGTTCGCTGCATCTCGGTTCACAATCGGCCAGTAGTATCAGTATCGGAGTATCTTCTTAGCGAGAGCTTGCCCACCGATGTGATCGCTACATTCTCTTTCGTGTACGTCATGTAACACTCGTTTGATTTCATCGTGCGCGATACATCGGAGGAGAGGAACAGAATACCCTCTTCTATACATGACTCCGTTTTGAATGACGAAACGTGAAGCTTTTCGTAGAATTTGTCTTTTCTCATTTCTATGCTCAGGAAACGTCCCATTCTCGATGTAATTTCGGTACGGAGTCAACCACGATGCTCTACTAGGAGCGGTTTCAAACACAAAATTCATCTCTATTTGATCAATGCTAGGGGAGGACAAAGTTTCGACGTGGACAAGTCCCATCTACTGTGCATCACCTGTACTTGCTAACTTTGCTAATGAGTCAGCCTTCTGATTACGCTCATGGGGTATATGGTAAATAGCATATTAATCGAATCGACCTAGTGCTTCTTGAATTTGGGCTAGATAGGCAGCTAATCGTCGATCCTTGGCCTGATATTCGCCCCGAACTTGACATACAACCAACTGGGAATCACAATAAATTTCCACAGCAAAAGTCTTCAGATCACAAGCAAGTTTTAACCCGGCAAGCAAAGCTTCGTATTCGGCTTCATTGTTGGTTGCGCGAAATTCGAACCTCAGAGCGTAGCAAATGGATCGGCCTACGGGAGTTTCAAGTACTATTCCGGCGCCTGAACATTAATCGTTCGATGCACCATCGCTGTGAAGCTTCCAAATGAATTTAGGAGGTATACCGGTTTCAGGCAGATCCTCTGAAACAGTAAATTCGGCTATAAAATCCGCTAGGACTTGTCCTTGAATGGCTCTTCGCGGAGCATAAGTGATATCAAATTGACTCAGTTCAATGTTCCACTTGAGTAGCCTACCAGACGTCTCAGGCCGCGTGAGGACCTGTCGTAACGGCTGATCGGTGTACACAGTAAGGGGATGAGCTTGGAAATAAGGGCGAAGCTTTCTTGAGGCAATGACCAGGCAATAAGCCAGTTTCTCTAGTCTTGGGTAATTTCTTTCAGCTCCAGTTAGCCGTTTACTAACATAGTATACCGGTTTCTGCACTCGGTCTTCTTCCCGAACTAAAGCAGCACTGATTGCATGCTCTGATACTGCCAGATAAAGGTAAAATTGCTCGTGGTCAACTGGTTTTGACAAGATCGGTGGTGTGGAAAGATGTTGAACCAGCAATCGGAATGCATTTTCACACTCCATGGTCCATTCAAAGTTTCGCTTTCCTTTCCGGATCAGAACAAAGAAAGGAATGCATTTATCAGTGGACTTTGAAATGAACCTGCTTAATGCTGCTACTTTCCCGTTGAGACTCTGGACTTGTTTTATGGTTCTTGGGGTTTGTAGGTTCCGTATTGCCCAGATCTTTTTGGGATTTTCTTCTACCCTTCGAGCGTTAACGATGAACCCGAGGAACTTTCCAGAGGCGACACCGAAGTGACACTTTAATGGATTGAGCTTCATCCTATATTCCCGAAGGATGCAGAACATCGAATCTAAATCTCTGACGTGATCTGTGGAGAATCAAGATTTTACTAGCATGTCATCCATATAAACCTCCATGGTCTTCCCGATCTGGTTGGCGAACATCTGGTTGACCAAGCGTTGGTATGTTGCTCCGGCATTTTTTAGACCAAAGGGCATGACTCTGTAGCAGTAGAGTCCTAGATCGGTCACGAAGCTGGTATGTTCTTGATCAGGAAAATGCATGGGTATTTGATTGTAGCTAGAATAAGCATCCATTAAAGATAATAATTCATGCCCAGCTGTTGAATCTACGAGCTGGTCAATTCGAGGGAGCGGAAAACTATCCTTTGGACAAGCCTTGTTTAAGTCAGAGTAATCAATGCAAGTTCTCCATTTACCATTCGGTTTTCGAACCAGTACGGGATTGGATATCCATTCTGGATACAAAGCGTCTCGGATGAACCCATTTGATCGTAACTTATCAACCACCTCTTTAAGGGCGGCAGATCTCTCTGGATCCATACCATGCCTTTTCTGTTTGACCGGGACATACCGCGGATCAATACTCAGGGAGCGACTTGCAATGTCCGGCGAGATCCCGCACATATCAGAATGTGTCCAGGCGTAAACATCGAGATTCGCCTGGAGAAATTCAACCAATTCCTGTTGTGTCTGTTGGCCCAAATGAGACCCAACTTTTAGCATCCTCGAATCATCACCCTCATTGATTGGAACATCCACAGTCAGTTCGGCCGGGGAAGCTTGATTCTCTTTAGACTCGTCTTTATCTTCATTGTCTCTAGGGTCAATGTCTTTCTGGAATTGGTTGCGGTGCCCGGGCCGGGGCCCAGGCATCAATTGTCAATTATCAGCAAAACGGACGCAGAGAGATTCCTCTACGCCCTTTCCTTTCTCCTTTCGCTGTACCCCGCGTAGTTCAGCAACATAGCAGGCCCTCCCCGCTGCCTGATCTCCTTGAATGACTAAAACCCCGCGATCGGTGGGGAACTTCAGAGTCAAGCACCATGGGGCAATGGCCGCCCTGAACTCAGCAAGGGCCGGTCGACCCAAAAATGCATTATAAGGTGAATCAATATCCAAAACGACAAACTGCAACATCCGGACTTTCCGGCGTTCTCCAACTCCCAACTCCACTGGTAGTTCCGTCACTCCAGTGGGTATTGTAGCACTTCCGTTGAAGCCGTAGACTCGAGATTGGCATGGTTTTAAGTCCTTCGCTTCCATTTTCATTAAATCATAAGCCCGTTTAAGTAAGATATTTACGGAGCTCCTACTGTCAACCGGGATCCTCTTCATCCAAGCAGGACCTACCTGGGCAGATATGACCAGTGGGTCGATTGTGGGGGCTTCGACCTTATCAGCATCTTGGTTTCTAAATACGATATCATCATACATTGTCTTATGTTGTTTGGCCGGAGCCCCATCTTCACAATTACTGCAGCACTCGAAGTCTGCATGCCTGATAGAGCTAGCATACGACTCCATTTCCCTCCAGCTTCTGTCTGCTGGGTGGGGACCACCGCTTATCGTGTTTATAACTAGCCTTCCTCCCGTACGAGTGGGTTCTTCCTGTCTTTCTTGATTTTGCACACGATTTTGATTTGAAGGGCCCGCACCACCAGACTGCGACGCCCGCACGAACTGATCTAACTTTCTCTCCCTGATCAACTTCTCGATGAGGTCCTGCAAATGTTGACACTCATTGGTATTGTGGCCATAACTCTCGTGGAATTTACAAAACTTCCCTGTTTGAATTTGCCTCTCCGACGAGGGCTTCGGAGCAGGCTTCTTATATTGCACAGTGTTGCAAGTTTGTAGGTACACATTTTCCAATGACGTATTCAACGGCGTGTAATTATCAAACATTGGAGCCCTACGTCGTGGGCCTCAGTTCTGATCTCTTTTCTTATTCTGACTATTGTTGCCTCTCGGCTGGGTTTGTTTGTTCTGTATATTTAACTGAACTTTTCCGGAACTCTCACCGGACTGCTTAACTGCTACGTTACTTTGTATTCCCTCACTACTAGGACCCACATCGTCCTGCTTCCTAGACTGTTTCGCGTCCTCTTGCCGTAAGAATTGAGCGGCTTTGGAGTAGAAATGGTCCAACGATGCGCGTGGTTTCCCAGCTAACCAATTGCCAAACTCAGAATCAGGATCGATCCCTTTGGTTAACGCCATCAAGCTTGAGTTATCGTTGGGATTACTAATCTCCGCACATGCTGCGTGGAATCTCTCTAAATAACGCCTGAGTGTCTCTCCGTGAGCTTGAGTGACACTAGACAGGGTGTTAACGTCTTTAGGTCTAACAACATGCATACGAAACTGTTCTACAAATTTTTTAGCCAGTTGATCGAACGAAGAGATAGATCTAGGTGGCAACCTTGTAAACCACATTGTTGCGATTCCCCCCCGAGGGATGGGGAAACTTCGTCACTTCACTGCATCATCAGCTCTTGCAGCGCTCATTGACCACTCATATTTCAAAATATGTTGATTGGGGTCACTACTTCCTTCGTACATTGGGAGAGTTGGCATTCTGAATCGCCGAGGGGGGTCAGCGTATAATATCTCATCTGTGAAAGGGGTATAACTACGGGAGATTCCCCAATCGTCATTGGTAAGCCCCTGACTTTCGCGAATCATCTGACGTATCATGGTTGAAATATCCGGCATTGGCACATTCTGTGCATGCTGAGCTAAGGTGTGGTCGGGTTCCACAGTGCGAGTTTGGACCGGAAGCCATCGACGGTCCATGTCTCGCCTCCTTAGCTCGGCATCTTCCGGGACGTATGGCTCAGGAGTACGCCCACGTTGCTAATTGTTCGGATTTGACAGATTTTGGGTATCAGCCCTTGTTTCTACCACGGCGGTTGTAGTGCGATTGTCCATGGTATACTGTGGAACCGCACCTCCTCGTGATGAGGGCCCGGTCTGAAAGCTGGTTGACGGCCCAACCCTCAATTGTCCAACGGTCAAGGCAGGTTGATATCCGGTAGCTTGTGTGTGACTCCCGTCTAATCGGAGACGGTAGATCTATGGTGATAGTCAGATGAGGTGGAACTCTCAGTGGACGAATGGGAAACATCATCCCTCCTGGTCCTTCTGCGCCTTTGACGGTTTAGTTGGTTGGTCAATTCAGCGTTAGCGCGCAACTTTTCAGTCAATTGTTGCCGACTTTGAGTTAGTTCTTGGAGCAACACTTGGAACTCTTGTCTGGTGACTGGTCCCGACAGATCTGAGTGAACAGTGTTGTCTTGATTGGATGGCGGCTGCTGTATAGGATTCTGTCTATCCCGACCTTCTTGATAAGCAGCTGTAGAGGCAGTTCTTGTGCTAACCATCTTGAGTGGTGGAGTCCATTCCTAGACTTTACGCAAATCTGAATAGGATGGAAGGATTTTGGATTAGAGATCTGGATCTTCCTCTTGGATTTATGCAATCCGGTGTCGATGGTAGATCCAAGGAGCATGAGAAAAAACTGGTTTTTCTCAGTGAAAGCACCAAAGTGTTTGTACCAAAATTGGGCACAACACTCTTCGAAAGTTTTTGAAGAGATAATAATGAAGAAAATAAATTGAAAATGAAGATTATCTAACAAAAACTCCAAACAACAAGAATATAAATGCAAAGACAGGCAATTTATAGTGGTTCGGCGTGTTTCCTACATCCACCGTGAAGTTTTTGTAGCTTTATTGATTCTCTTTTTCTGATTACAAGCGATTACAGCAAACAACAGCAAAAAAACAACTTGAAAATCGAAATCAACAGCAAGGGTATGATGCAAGTCTTGATCCGGCAGAGTCTGGGCGCTTGAGAATCAAAAAGATCCCTTTTTTGTAGGCTCTGGGGTGCTATTTATAGGCGTAGGAGGCTGATATTTCGCTCAAATCTTGGGAGACTTGTTCTCGCACGTGAGGGGGCCCACGCAACCAATCTCAGAAAGTTTCGACTCGATCTGCGATCGATACGAATCCATTTCATATCGATCAAGATGATGTCCAATCGAGCTAAAATTTGCCAGAGAAATTCCTTTGTGTGTACGCAAGCTCCAGTGAAAATTTCATTGCATTTGGATCAATGGATTGCGAGAAATATTCAATACGAAATGGACTTTTTCGGTGGCTGTTTGGTTCGAATCCATCACTTCGAAACGATCCCTTCGACTTGATCACCTCACGTGGCCTCGTGATGATGTGGCACGTACACTTCGCCTTGATCTGGTCTTTACTCCGAGTTGACCGTATCGACTCCATAAATCTCGCCTTGTTCGTATCGAGGGATGACACGTCACTCGGGTTTGTTGACTTGATGGATTCGAATAAAACCTCACTCATGGATTCGAATAGCAGTCATCGATGGACACGAACTACTGATGGTCAATGGTTACGAACAGGCCTTTCCTTGATGGATACGAACCACGTAGCTTCTCTATGGATACGAAGCCAATCGATGCGAACTGAAGCCTTTTGATGGACACGAAGTAATGTGACCTGATGGATACGAAGGGCAGCGACTCGATGGATTCGAACGCTGTTAACTTGATCGATACGAACCCATGGTAACCGACCGATACGAAGCGGGTGATGGATACGAACTGAATCGAGACGAACTGTGGCTTGTTGATGGATACGAAAATGTTGCTGCTCTGATGGATACGAAAGTGGGCTTGTTTCTTCCAACTTGAATCGATCATAACTTGAGCATGCGAACTCGGATCACCTTGAAATTTGGAATGCAGGCTTCCCTGGCTGTGTTTGTCACGTCATATCAATTGTAGCTCGATCCGGACTCGGACAAAATTCATCGATATCCATGACGAGCGACACTTGGTTTTCAATCAGTCCCTTGGTATCCTGGCCTTGCCAAAAGGCGGGATAACAATGTTTATAGAGTATCATATTATTGATGTTATGTGCTAACTCTTTAGATGCAGGGACGGGTCAGGTATGATTCTCCATGCCTTATGTCCCATATACTATATCGACTTTTGTAGTATTTAAAGATTATTTATCGCTCACACTAGACTATTGTCCGACTCAAGATTTTATGATTTGCTTCTTATTATCTCGGATACTCTTAAATGAGTAGACTAGATAGCAGGTGTAAACATCATATGAAGTTGTTCAAATGGACTAGCAGGAGGCGACGCTTCCTAATATTTATATTTTGGGCTTATTGTTGCTTATTTCGCTGTGTGACACTGTGGAGCATTGACAATGTTTGACTTGTTATTATTAGAGATAGTTTGTCATTTGAGTTTATCAGTTGTATAAACTCTATTATTGTTTTGTATAACTGTATAAACTTGTGTACTCTAATTTGGTGGTTTGTTTAATTACCACTATGATGATTATTATATTTTATTCGATGCATTGTGATATATATGACAAGTTTTGTGATTGGTTGTTTACTTTACAACCTTGCCTATCATCCTACATCATCCGAGCTTCGATTACAGTTGTAACAACCCACTGTGAAACGGACCTAAATTCCAATTCAGAAAAGGCCCATCGAAACTTAGACACGTTCCAAAGCTGGCTGTTTGTTGGTATAAAGAACAATATAGAGCTATTTATCCACACATTTAAAACTCATAGCGGAAGGATAAAATATAATAACAGAAACAATACCCATGTCATTTAAAATTCAAATGTCATAAAAATCCATAACACAATACCAATAATAACCATCACATATCTGTAGTACAATAATTCCAAAACATAACATTGTTTCTGTTGGGTACATCAAAAATAACATGAATTTATAAATAGATAACTACAAAAAGTTTCCTCCTTGCCTGCGCCTTCAGCATCGTTCTTCCTAACCTATGTTGTAATGTGGAGGGAGACAGAACAACATATGTCTAGTGAATATAATCTCAAGCCTTACTATAATAGTACTTAGGCAGTATAATTCAAATAAGCATATGTCTTACGTATCTAACCATATTATAAGTTTTTGAACAGTAAACCCTAACAGTTTTTGAACAGTAAACCCTAACAGTCCAACTCAATAAACCATATCCATCGTCAATAATGTCATAACAGTGTAAGAAATAGTACCCAAGCCACTTAATGCCTTTTTAATGGAAACTAGGCAGACTTCGATCATTTACTACCTTATTTAAGGCAGGTCCGTATCATTTACAACTTATCCCAAGGTGGACTCCTCTCTGGTTATATCTAGCTGACGTTGTATATAATATCTTCATGCTACTTGCTACTTTAACCCTAAAGCAGACCCTCCCCAAGATATCCTCTACCATGCCCACCCATTAATCCTTACCATTTAATAATTCATATAGGGAAGAGGTGGGCCCTCAACCAGCTACATACTACCTTCAATCCCCAAAGCAGGTCCTCGTATTATGACCCGTAACCCAATCGTGACATCTTACATTAGCTCGACTATTCGTAGGTATTGGTAGCTAATTTACCGGGCATGTTTACCTTACAGAATTGGGACTAACCTCGTGTCCTCCATGGTTACTTAGTATAGAAGGTGTCTTACATCAGCTCAAAGTCACATCGCTGGTAGCCAGATTAGTTGGGCAGACTTGATTTTGACTGACCTTGCGTCCCTATAACTTAGACATAATCTAAAACACTCTCTTAATATATTATCCCACATCTCACCACATTTCATTTCAAGGCCTTATAAGAAAAAATCTTATGTTTCATTTACAATTAATTACTTTCTTAAGGGGGATTAATGATAATTAATATTATATTAACCGCATAATTAATACATTATAACGTTACGTCATTTACACTAATATGTGTGTGTGTGTGTACGCGCTTAACATAAGCATGCGAAGATTGCGCCCTAAACTAACGTTTAAATGTCAAAACTTCAAATTTATACAAGTTCAATTTCATATCAACACATATACCATATATCCAATATCACAATTCAATTAACAGACTTGTATAAAATAGAATCCATAACAAACGTATTTTATACTGAAGTAGTGGAATCAATCATTAATGAAATCTTACAATTCAAATACTTTTACGCTATATTCAACTACTTTGTATAAAATTGAAAATGGGAATTTCATTTTAAATTGCGAAAATAGGCAGTACAAACTACGAACAAAGTAATCTGTACCTTACACACCATTTCCTAATTTATTCTTTTCAAAACCCTTAATCAGATCCAAAGAAGAAGATAAGAAGTGGAATAGAAGGTAAAACATTAAAATTGAAAAATATACACAAATTCCGTTATTTTAATATAAAATAATTGTGATTCCAACCTAAGAATTGACATCTCGCTTTATGGGAATTTTGGGAGTTTTTAATGTGATGTTTTCGTAAACCACAATTCCTCAAGGCATAAATCAAATCCAAACTACACTATTCAAGTATTAAAATATAAAGACTAAGATTTCCACTCACTGTAGCTCCTTAGCTCTTTCTCTTTTTAGATTTGTCACGCCTTCAATAATCTCTTTCAGATCTCCCCTTTTAGATATATACAATATGGGATTTGTATATATGGATTAGATTCAAAAATTGAGGGATTGGAGGAGAATAAGTTTAGAAACTAAACAATAAAAAAATATAGGATTTCTTACCTGAAACCATAAAGAAGTTTTCCAAATTTTTGAACAAATGAGCCGATAGATCTTTGCTAGATTCCCAAAATAATCTGTGAATAAAAGTGAGGGGGCTAGGCTCTTATTTATAGTGGTTGAAATGCGCCAGAACCATCGGATTTAAGTTGGTTTAAAATAATAAAATATGGTATGTTCACAGTTGCAAAAACCCCTGTTGCTACCCTAGCCGCCACAACCTTCACCGGCCAACCGCTGCTACCCACCGGTAGACCATTAGCGGTCGACCGATACTACATGAGCGGTCGACCGGTCCGCTTATTCTGTTAACCATAATTTCTTAGTTGTTTATTCTATTTTATTCCTTAATTAGATGTTAATTTTAACTTTAATTTTAACTTTAATTTTAATGATTACTTAACCCCTAAATCTAATTTCCGGTAACTTTCAAATTTCAAATTTAAGAATTATTTAACTATTTGAATTTGAATTTTATTTAAATTATTTTGAGTTCGAAAACTTCAAATGTCCCTAAATTTTCCATTTGAGCTCCGTTTTTAGGAGCGACTAATTGTAGTATTGCTTTGTGCGAGTATTGATATGTCAAATCATTTGGCTAAACTTTTCTTTTATTATATGAGGAACTTCGACATATCTAATCCAGACGCAAAACAATAATACAATGGCTTAATATGATTCAGGACAATATACAACATAATGATATAACACAAAATCACAAGACGTAGCGGAATTATAAATCTTATGATTCATACTCAAAATTGTAAGTCTACAAAAAGGAAGCGCTAGACTTACACAAATAATGGTATATACAAAACTCTGATAGGTTTACAAGTATATAAATGACATCTCAAGTCAACACCATACAAACTATATACAAGTCAATAACATGACTAATAATTAAAAAAAGATAGAAAACTCAATCACAAATTACTACTCCAAATAGCTACTCTAGCTAACCCAAATCTAAAGTCTCTGGGGCCCTGTAACCTGAAAAGTCTTGGCCTGACCCGAGCAAACAAACACTTGGGTCAGACTATCTCTAAATATCCAAATAGGTGAGATTATTTAATAAACATGCATAATACTCAAAGGTTACTGTATAGTAAACAAGTAACCTGTTTAATAATTATAACTTATGCAAACTTAAACATCAATTTGGTAATTTTTGGATAATGTCCATAAATATGAAAATAACCTTTTAGGAATAAATGGCCTCAAAATCTCAATCTCAACAAAACCTCAATTTCAACATATCAAACTCTTTAAGGAGTTCAAAAAAACAAAAATGTAATCACCAAGTTTCAACTAACAAAATAGCTCTAAGGTATGAATATATATCCAACATTCAACATAATGGTGAAAACATTTAAAAACTCATCAAATTCTAGAAATCAAAGATAAGGAAATCTAAAAAACAACAGAAAAGGTGGATCGATCACAACAAATGGCGAGTCCAAAAAATCACGATGAACACAACGGCATAAACTTCGTGGTCAAATTCTGACTTGTGCAAAATTTCTATTTTAAACCTTATCTTGTGTAATTAACTTATCATATCTTATCTTATTTTATTTATTTCTTATTATTTTTAACGGGGTGTTATATTCTCCTCCGTAAAAGGATTTCGTCCTTGAAATCTTTCCGAGGGTTGAATAGCATAATGTGCAATAAACATTCATGTTATATAATCAGGTTGTCTACACAACCATCTACTTAACTAAAAGTGCAATGTGATTTTGTGTGCAGACATATTATAAGCGAGCTCAATCCTAGTGTCAGTGTATGATCGTGAAATATAAGTATGTATGCAAACACCCTAAACATGCATAAATTTTTTATATGAGTGCAAAGTGACAGTGGAAAAGTGTAGCAACCATCTTCTACCATCCAATCTAGCAACCACGATGCAACCAAAACATAATTTTGGAGAGAAAAGTTTACCAATGAAAAGCTCAGGATGATAGGTCCTCATCTTCTCTTCGGTTTCCCATGTGCCTTCAGCCAGGTTGTTTTCCCATTGTACTTGAACCAATCTAATTTCTTTGTGGCAAAGCTTCCAAGTTTTGTGCTCCATAATGCAAGCAATGTCATGGCATGTTATTGGCTCCATCTCAATATACCACATTTGATTAGGCTCTACGATAAAAGCTGTGCTATGAAGGCTTTTCCTCAAGTCTGAAAAATGAAAAATATTGTGGACTCCAGCCAATCTATCTGGTAACTCTATACGGTAAGTAAGTTTCCTTATTCTTTCCAAAACTCTAAAAGGCCCAACAAATCTTGGCATCAACTTTCCCGATTTTTCGAATCTCACGACTTTCCTAAGAGGGGAAACCTTGATAAACACCATGTATCCTAGTTCAAACTCTAACTCTTTTCTTCTCTTATCCGTGTAGGATTTCTGACGGTCTTACGTTGCCTTCATTCGTTGCCTAATCAACTCTATCCTATTCGAAGTTTCACGAATCAAATTTGGTTCGATTATAATTTTGACAGTGGTTTCCCACCAACAGTTTAACGATTTGCATGGCCTCCCATAGAGTGCTTCAAAGGGTGTCATACCAATCATCGATTGGTAACTATTATTATACATGAACTCGACTAAAGGTAGGTGCTGCTCTCGATGTCCTCCAAAGTTCATGATGTAAGCTCTCAACAAATCCTCCAAGATAATATTCACTCGTTCAGTTTGCCCAACGGTCTGCGGGTGGTAAGTAGTACTAAGGGTCAGTGAAGTCCCTAAAGCTGCTTGCCAACTCCATCAAAAATCACAAGTAAATAAGGGGTCCCTATCACTAACGATACTAAATGGAATTCCACGAAGTCGAACCACCTCCTTGATATAAATCTACGCTAGAGATGCTACAATCCTATTGCCCCTAACAGGAATAAAGTGGGAACTTTTAATGAGTCTATCCATTATAACCCAAATTGCTTCATTTCCTCTTTGACTCTTAGGCAACCCATCTATAAAGTCCATAGATATATGTTCCCATTTCCAAGTTGGAATTTCTATTGGCAATAACAATCCTCTGGGCTTCCCTTGCTCGGCCTTTATCCTTTGGCATGTTAAACATCTAGAAACAAATTCAACTACTCTCTTCTTCATTCCTGGCCAATAGAAAATTCGTGTCATATCCCTATACATCTTATCTCCTCTAGGGTGAATTGTCGTTCTTGAATGGTGACACTCTGCAAGCACTTCTTCCACCACAGTATCAATCTTTGGAACACAAAGACATCCATCTCTCCTCAAACATCCCTTCTCGTCAACTGCGTATGTACTAACATGGGGAAATTGTTCTCTTCTACTTAGCTTGCCTAAAATATCAACTATCTTCTCATCCTTCTTTTGCCCTAATCCAATGCGGTCCAACAATGCCGGCCTAACCTCCATTACGGCCAAATAACTTTGGGTAGGTTATGTCGATGGTTGAAAGTTGAAATTCGATAGGTACTCCAACTTCCTCTACTCGTATATAGCACCTAAGATAGCATGTCTCTGGCTAAGGGCATCAGAGACGACATTCCCTTTTCCGAGGGTATACTATATCCCAAAATCATAGGATGCTATAAAATCCATCCACCCCTATTGTCTAAGGTTTAAATCTTTTTGAAAAACCAGGTATTTGAGCGATTTATGGTCCAGCTCAAACCTTTCCCTTAAAAGATAGTGCCTCCAAATTTTCAAGTCAAAAACAATAGCTGCCAACTCCAAGTCATGAACCGGGTATCTCTTCTCATGGTCCTTCAATTTCCTACTAGCATAAGCTATCACCCTTCCTTCTTACATAAGAACAGCTCCCAATCCTATGCCACATGCATCCTTATAAACTGTAAAAGGCTTCATCCCATCGGAAATGATGAGTACCGGTGCACTTGTCGATGGCTCCTTTGGCTTCTCAAATGCTTTTGTGCATTTCTCATCCTATGTAAAGACTAGATTATTCATAATCAGACGAGTTAAAGGGGCTACTATCTTTTCAAAGCCCTTTATGAATTTCCTATAGTAACCCGCTAACCCTAATAAAACTCCTAACCTCCGTGGTATTCCTGGGAATCTTCCAACTTTGAATAGCTTCCACTTTTGCAGGGTCCAGTGCTAATCCATGGTCGGAAATAATGTGTACAAGAAATATCACCTCCTTCTTCCAAAAGTGGCATTTTGAGAATTTGGCTTTAAGTTGGTGCCTTTTTAAAGTCCTTAGCATCTCCCTTAAGTGATTTTTATGCTTTCCTTCATTTTTGGAGAATGCTAAAATGTCATCCATAAAAACTACGACAAACTTATTCAATTGTCCCCTAAATACTCAACTCATCCAACTTACAAAGTATGTGGGGGCATTCGTCAATCCAAAGGACATCACTTCATATTCATAGAGTCTATCTAGCGTGAGGAATGCGGTCTTCGGTTTGCTATCTTCTACAATCCTTAGCTGATGAAATCCAGTTGCCAAGTCCAATTGGGAGAAGATTTTGGCTCCTACAAGCTGATCAAACAAATCGTCTATCCTAGGTAAATGATAACTATTCTTCCTTGTCAACCTGTTAAGTTCCCTATAGTCGACGCATAGCCTTAATGAGTTTTCTACCTTAGTGGCAAAGACAACATGGGCACCCCATTTCGAAGTACTCCATCGTATGAATCCCTTCTTCAATAGCTCCAAGATCCGCTTATCTAACTCTCGCCTTTTTTGGGGGCCATGTGTCTTAATGGCAGAACAACTGGTTTAGCGTATTTCTCCAAATCAATCCTAAACTAAGTCTCCCTTGGGGGTGGGAGACTTCATCAAAGACATCAAGAAATTCTCGAACTACAAGTATGGATGAAAACTCATTTTGGGATCAGGGAATGTAAATAGCTTAACTCGACTGAGTCTTGGAGTGTACAACGAATCTATATATCTCGTCCTCTACAGCTATTTAACTATACAACCCTCCTACCATAATCTAAATTGCCCCATAGTACGACACAATCCATTCCTATGATAAGTCCATACCCCTCGAAATTAAGAACATATGCATTACATATGAAATCAACATCACATATAGATGTAAGCTGTACACCCTAAAATTTAGAGTCTTTTGTTATCGAGAGGCTCGCCCGCTATAGAAAGATAGTTAAGTTAAGATATCTATACTCGATGAACCTATCACAAGATGAAATCTCATCCGTACCTATAGTTCGATAATTCCCTGATTTCTTCGAAGAAGTCTCGGGTCTCCTGATGTGCACGTAAATGTGCATATTTTTACCACCATATTTAATCTATTTAAATTAAATAAATGATCATATCGGGTATTTTAACTTGTTTAAACCAAAATTCATATTATTTTCAAATCGTAACATATTCATCTTCATCCAAGGGCAAAATGGTCATTTTTGTGCATATATTAATTTGAGAAAATTTAATTAGAAATTTCTAAATTATTTTGTAGGAATTTAAATTCATATACAAGTGGTTTCATGATCACATATGCATGCACAAGAGTGAAGAGAACAAATGAAGATGGAAATAATTCAATGTGAAGATAATGGAGTACCCCACCTACCCACCTACCTTAATGTACAAATTAGAGGCTAATGAACATGCTTATGGAATTAATGGCTTCATGTACACTTAAATGATGATTAGTAGAAGCTGATGATTACTTGGCCTCCACACTTTCTCAAGGGTATTTTGGGCATTCCCCAAAAATATGAATTAGGGTTTAACACATGTATAAAATCTTCTTATGTTTCATGTAACCCTCTTCTTCCCTTAGTCTCTCTTTAGATTAGTTTAGGCTCACAAATAAACAAGCTCTTCTCTTTCTCTTTTCATGGCTACTTAGCCATTTTTATCTTTATGTAATTTTTCTTTTTTATGCAATTTAATACATGATCTTATCCTTTTCTTGTTTATTTCCTTTCATGTTGTATTGTAGATCTCTTTTATTTTATGCAATTAGAATAGTTTTCCTTACATTTTGCTCTCTTTTTCCTCTTGTTAGTTTCATGTTGCTTTCTACATTTGTTCATATGATAACAAATATGAGAGGCTAATTCCTACAATTTAGGGGTAATGAAGCTATTTAGTATGTAGATGCAACATTTTGATGTTTATGCTCTCTTTTTGTGCTTAATGTGAAGTGGTTTAACTTGTTGTTTTTGATGTGAATTTGATACCCTATATTGTTGACAACAAATAGGTTATGCTTAAACAATCACAAACAACGATTACCTCTTCATCTACATATGATGATGGTAATGAAGTGATTGTTGAAATTAAAATTTGATGGCCTATATTTCTAAACAATAGTTAATAGGCCATGCTTAAAATAGATTTTGCTTTCAACTTTGTTGTCATATTTCATAAAAGATAAATGTGTATTAGTGGTTGTGTTATAGTTTGATGGTTTATATTGTGCTAATTAATAGCAAAAATATACCATACTTATGAAAAGCACATCAACTAATTACACTAATGACAAGAAAAGAGAGATCATAACTTCATTTTGTTGATTTATGTGATCTAGAGAGTGGAAATTGCCTCTAAATTGCCTTCACACTCTCATATTTTTATCAATTTTCTTTTACTAGTTTTCTACATTTTTAGCTAATCACATTTTCAACTTTGGTTAATTTGATTGAATAGAGATTTAAAATCATCAATTCCCGTCGGATCGACCCGTATTCGCCATGTACTACAAGTGTACGCCATGCGCTTGCGGTTATTTTTAATTTAAATTCGTTCGATGGTTTTCTAAACCGATAGAATTTCCATCGTCGAACATCTCCCACCCGGTAGGGAAATCGAGTTTAGGATTGATTTGGAGAAGGATGCTAAACTAGTCGCTCTACCATTAAGGCACATAGGCCCCAAAGAAAGGTGAGAGTTAGATAAGCAGATCTCAGAGCTTTTGTAGAAAGGATTCATATAATGGATTACTTTAAAATGGGGAGCCCTAGTTGTCTTTACCACTAAGGCAAATGGCTCATTGTGGCTTGACAATAGGGAATTCAACACGTCAAAGAAGAAGAATATGTATCCCTTACCTAGGATAGGCAATTTGTTCGATCAGCTTATAGGAGACAAAATTTTCTCCCAATTGGACTTGATATTGGATTTCATCAGTTGAAGATAGTAGATGACAGCAAACCAAAGACCACATTTCGTACCCCGTATGGACTTTATAAATAGGAAGTGATGTCATTTGGATTGACGAATGCCCCTGCATACTTTGTAGATTTGATGAGTATAATGTTTAGGGGGCAACTAAATAAATTCGTTGTAGTGTTTGTTGAAGACATCTGAGTATTCTCCAAGAATGAATGATACCATGAAAATCACTTAAGGGAGATACTAGGGACTTTGAGAAGACACTAACTTAAAACCAAATTTTCAAAGTGTCGCTTTTGGAATAATGAGGTAAGATTTCTTAGGCACACTTTTTGAGTATGGATTAGCCGTGGACCCCGCAAAGGTGGAAGCTATTCAAGAGTAGAAGGTTTCGAAGAGTGCCATGAAGGTCAAGAGCTTTCTCGGGATGGCAGGGTACTATAGGAAATTCATAAAGGACTTTGCAAAGATAGCAGTCCCTTTGACTCGTTTAACCAAAAAGAATCTAGTTTTTGCATGGGATGAAAAATGCACATAAGCATTCAAGAAGCTAAAGGAACTATTAACAAGTGCACCGGTAGTTACAATTCCAGATGAGACGAAGCCTTTTACAGTTTACACGGATGCATGTGGCACAAGATTGGGAGAAGCTCTTATGCAACAAGAAAGGGTGATAGCATATGCTAGTAGGAAATTGAAGGACCGTGAAAAGAGATATCCAACTAATAACTTAGAGTTAGCGGCTATTTTTTTGCCTCGAAAATGTGGAGGCACTATCTGTAACATCCCTCTTACTTGGAGGCCCAAAATTAACGGCTACGAATGCTGCATTCATCCATAGTTATTAATCCTCGACGACCAAATACGGTGGTGTTAGATTCATTGATGCACAGAAACACATGAATATGGAAAAATATTTAAACTTCAAACAAAATCACATTTTCATTCCAAAATATTTCGAATTCATTACATAATCCCAAATTCGCAAATCACGTTCAGATAAAATATATTTATTACAACATATGCTAAGAGCGACATATGAAGATGCCTCATTGGATGATTAGAGTATATACAGGCAATATAACAACTTTGCCATTACAAACAACACAGCGGAATCAAAAGAAAAGAGAACTCTAAATTGCTATCATGCCTCATGCACGTCTCCGAAAGCTTATTCGTCTTAAGAGGTACCTTCTTAGTAGCATCCCCTTTCTGGGCTCCCTTCTTTTTAAAGGACTTCCTCTCCTTTCCCAGAGGACCCAGGATTCAACTGCCTTCTCTTTAGAAGAAATCGCAAGCATCTCTTCATGGAGAATGGCCATCTCAACCACAATATTACAAGGTTCTCAAATATGGGTCATGGTCATTTTGGCAAGCCCAAGTCTCAGTCCTCGAATGAACCTTTCATTCCTTCTAACATCAGTGTCAACCAAAGCATATCCATATCGAGATAGCTCATCAAACTTAGCAGTGTACTCAACCACTGACATATCTCCTTAAACTAGATCCATGAACTTCTTCATCAATGTTGACTCAGCAACCTCAGACAGAAACCTCTGCTCAAACCTTCTCCTGAAATCAGCCCATGTCAGCTCTTCCTCCGAAACTCTGGCAGTTAAACTATTCAACCAGTGAAGCGCTGCCCCTTGCAACTGCCTAGAGGCTATCCTTCTCTTTTGCCCATCATCCAAGCCTAGATCGGTACAAATCCTTTCACAACTCAATAGCCAATTCTCAACTTCAACAGCATCCTCTGTTCCAACAAATGGCTTTCCACCCAAACTGGTGTAGTCTCTGCTTAGCATAGTTATTCCCAATTGGAGCTATGGGATTAGCTCCTCCAACATTACCAGCCACTCCTCCTCGCATCTACTGGCGAATTTCCAGCACCAACATTGGCTTCAACATTTGGATTAGCATTAGCCTGTCGACCTTGATTCCTCCCGGTGTTAGGTCGAGCGTTTCCATTGGTTGTGGTGCTTACACCATCTAGATTTCCTCTTCCGTTTCCTGCTTCCATATCTTCTTCCTCGTAAATTTGCATACGAGCCTTAGTAAGATATAGAAGAACGGTCTAAGAGAGAGGGGAGCACGTATTTATATATATAACTATATATCAAATATAAGTACGTTACTATAGAGTTAACCCAAACCCCGATCATATTTTCAAATTCATTGGATTATGTTTAAAAATATTTTAGGTTTAACTTTCTTTTAAAGTTTCATAAACCTATGCTCTGATACCAACTTGTAGCATCCCCCTACTTGGAGGCCCAAAACTAACGGCTATAGATGCTGCAATCATCCATAATTATTAATCCTCAACGACCAAATACGGTGGTGTTAGATTCATTGATACACAGAAACACATAAACATGGAAAAAAATTTAAACTTCAAACAAAATCAAATTTTCATTCCAAAATATTTCCAATTCATTACATAATCCCAAATTCGCAAATCACGTTCAAAGAAAATATATTTATTACAACATACGCCAAGAGCGACATATGAAAATGCCCCCTTGGATGATTAGAGTATATACATGAATATAACAACTTTGCCATTACAAACAACACAGCGGAATCAAAAGAAAAGAGAACTCTAAATAGCTATAATGCCTCCTGCATGTCTCCAGAAGCTTATTCGTCTTAAGAGGTACCAGAAAACCTCAACTCTCAAACTACCCAAAATAAATTGAGTACCCGAGAGTTTAAAGGGAAAACATAAACTTCGAGTCAGACATAAAGCCTGGTATGAATAATAATCTACTATCTCAAATCATTTAGATATCTAGTGAGACCATGCCGCTTAGCGGAACAGGTTTCCCCTCACTAGTATCTCAAAACTTTTATAAAACCATATGTTGTGCTCTTGCATCCATAATGGTTAAAAAAATATAATATGATGATATGCAAAACAATTGAATTAATTTTGGATTACCCATCCCCATTCATTTTAGACTATTTGTCTCTATTATAGTTTCTAGGAATACTATTAACCTATTAGTTTCATGGGCTGACTAATAACCGGTCAAACATTTAAGGACTCCCTGTCCAATTACATAATTTTTCATGGGGTCGCTATGAACCTATTGGTAACTCCAATATCATACTCTTATCCTAGTATTCATGGATTGACTTGGAACCTATTGGTAACTCCAATATCCTTTCTCTTATCCTAGTTTTCATGGGTTGACTAGGAACCTATTGACATCTGTAAATATTTCATCCAGATATAGTTTTCATGGGCTAACTACAAACCTATTGGCCCCTGCCAGTATTAAATCATAGTTTTCATGGGATTTCTATGAACCTGTCTTTCTGACATCTTCCTTTATACATAGTTTTCATGGACTAACTATGAACCTATCTTTTTGACATCTTCCTTTATACATATTTTTGATGGGCTAACTATGAACCTATTGGCCCCTGCCAATATCTTTTTCTATACACAGTTTTCATGGGCTTACTGAGAACCTATTGGCCCCTGCCAATGTCTATCTTTTATATTTTAGCATCCTATATCCTAGTCTTCCTGACCTCCTAGATGCAATTCTACTCATTCAGGAATTTATTCAATTTATATTCACTACTGGGTTAACCTTACTGGTTCTTCTACCCCTTTATCCCTAAAATACAGTTATGGGTCCATTATAAAGTGAATATATTCATATTAGAAAAGCAATATAACAACGTAGCAATACCACTCCTATTGGTTTAATATAAAACATGGTTAATTCCTTTAACCTATTACTTTATCAAAGCTTCTTCTCAAAACCATTATAAAAACTCCTTTAATTTAGCCATGGGTTTTTGCTTTAAAAATAGAGTTTGGGTTATAAAACCTTTCGATACCTTCGAAACCTAGCTTTCGACTTCATAGGATGACCTCCTTCGAAAGCATTCAAAACAATAGGCTCCTGCCCTTTTAATACTTTAAAAGCTACCTTTTGAAACCTTTCGAATGCATTAAAGTATTAGCATTTAACTTTAGAAGCTTGGCTTTAAAACCAGTTGAAAGTACCCCTTTCGACACCAATTGAAGTAACCCTTCCGAAATCATTGAAAGTGCCTCTTTCGAGAGCATTGGGTTTATACTTAAAACATAATTTGGGTCAAAGTGAATATAGGCGAAAGCATCTGTTTTGAAACCATCCTTTATCATATAAAATATTGGGGAAAACTTGATGGTGTCGGCACCATCCCTTTCGAAAGCATTTAACATCTGGGTAAAACATTAGAAGGTTGGCGTCGAAACCCCTTCCGATACCATAGCCTTCCATACTCCTAACCCCTTTCGAAAGCTATAGGAAGTGGCTTGAACTTATAAAACAAAATACCTTTTGACGGCATTGATATCTTCAATACCATCGAATGGTTATAAAATGGCAATAGGGTCTCGACTAGGTCGGTACCCCTTCTTTTAAATCATTCTTTTTTAAGTAAAGGACCCAGTCGAAAGCAATCATAAGTTAATGGAAAACCCTTCGAAACCTTTTTAAAACCTCTTTCGAAACCAAACACTTCGACTCTGTCAAAGGCTAAATCAAAACAAAGGTAGGCGCTTTTCTTTTAAAAACAAACCAAGGTTTCGACTCCTTCGGAAGCTAGGCTTTCGACACTTAACCTTTCGCCTATCTCCAATCCATTGCGTACCATCATAGTGATACCTTGTGTATTGGTTTTGGGATAGTTGGTTTCGACAATGACGAAGGCGGAAGCTTCTATGTCGAAAGGCGCTTTCCTAAGTAGGCGGAACCAATTTTCTGAGCAAACCAGGTTTAATTCTAATTAAAGTAAACTTTTCTCTAACTAACCTGTCAAGTGTCAACACCAGATTGGTTGCCTTAACTTTTCAAACTCTTTTCTAAAAATAACTGCCGCTAATCTAGATCTAAACCATGGTTAAGTTAATCAATTAAGCCCTTCCATTAAGCAAAACCAATTTTGCAAAGAAGTCCTTCTTTTAAAATAATTTATTTTGCATAGCAAATCACTTAGGAAAAATCCCCAAATATTACAAAAATTCACTTTAATCATGTTATCTAATATATCAAAATTCCAGACCTAATTCGTATATTTTCCAAAATAAATTTATAAACCTAAATAACCATATTTTCCTTTTAAAATTCATAATAATCTTTCCACTGCTTGGAAAATTATCAAAATTGAAACCTAACTCTAAAATCATGTTTCTCATAACATAAAATTTTCCCGTGGCATTTACTCACCAATAAATCTCGGTTTTGACCTAAAACCATGCAAAACCTCTTTTAAACAATCTTGTTTAATCAAATAAATCATGAATCAAGCATATCATCATCCAATATATCATAAAAAAAGAATTTACCCTTAAATCCGAAAATATGTTATTTAAAACAATATAGAGATGGAATTATTATTCACCTTGATCTAGATAAGGAGATTGGATTGAGATTGATTTCCCCTAAGCTTGATTCTCTAGCTTTTTAATTTGAATTTCTTCTTCCTCTTAATAGTCAGCCTCCTTTCTCTTTTGATTTGCGTTTTCAAAAATGACATGAATGGGAAGAAAATGGTAGGAACGAGAATATATAAGGGTGGGAGTTATGGACGACAGTTCCTAATATACCCTTATGTAATTTGTTCAACCTAAAACCATTCTTAGGCCCATTAGTTAGTTTATTAGGCACGGCCTTAATTAATTAATTCAACTCTCAATCCCCTTATCACTTAACATTTAAATTATTTTATTTATTTATGTAATTAAATCTCCTGAATAATGTTATCAAAAATTAGGGGTGTTACACTATCTTTTGGGGGAAAGGTTCGAGTTGTTCACCAACCATAAATCAGTCAAATACCTACTTTTCCAAAAAGATTTAAAACTTAGGCAGTAAAGGTAGATTGAGTTTATAGCATTGTATGACTTTGAAATACAATATACCCTCGCAACAAGGAGGTTAGGCCAGCATTGATGGACCACATTGGACTTGAGCAAAAGAAGGATGAGGAGATTGTACATATTTTGGGTTTGCTAAGTAGAGGAGAACATTTTACCCACATCGGTAGATATGTAGTTGATGAGAAGCGATGTTTGAGGAGAGATGGATGCCTTTGTATTCCAAAGATTGATAGTGTATTAGAGGAAGTACTCACAGATTGTCACCATTCAAGGATGACCATTCACCTCAAAGGAGATAAGATATATAGGGATATGAAGCGAATTTTCAATTGGCTAGGAATGAAGAAGAGGGTAGCTGAATTTGTTTCTAGACATTTAACTTGCCAAAGGATAAAGGATGAACAAGGGAAGCCCAGAGGATTATTATTGCCTTTGGCGATTTCGACTTGGAAATGGGAGCGTATATCGATGAACATCATAGATGAGTTGCCTAGGAACCAAAGAGGAAATGAAGCAATTTGGGTCATAGTGGATAGAATCACTAAAAGCACCCATTTTATTCCCGTTAGGAGCAATAAGACTGCATTATCGCTAGCACAGATTTATATCAAGGAAGTGATTCGACTTCATGGAATTCTAGTTAGCGTCGTTAGTTATATGTACCCCTTATTTACAAATGAATTTTTGAGAAGTTTGCAAGAAGATTTGGGAATTTCATTAAATCTTAGCACGGCTTACCACCTACATGGTCAAACTTAAAGGGTGAATGGGATTTTGGAGGATTTGTCGAGAGCTTGCATCTAGGACTTTGGAGGACATTGGGAGCAGCATCTGCCTTTAGTGAATTCACTTATAATAATAGTCACCAAGCGACGATTGATATGCACCCTATGAACCGCTTTATAGGAGGCCATCCAAATGTCAAGTTGTTGCTGGGAAAGCATCGGCAAAATTATACTCCGACCAGATTTAATTCGCAAAACATCAAAAAAGGTAGAGTTGATTAAGCAGCATAAGAAGGCCGCACAAGATCGCCAGAAATCCTACGCGGATAAGAGAAGAAAGGAGTTAGAGTTCGAGGTTGGAGACATGGTGTTCGTCAAAAAATTTCCTCTTAGGAAAGTTGTAAGATTTTGGAAATGGGTAAAGTTGGTGTAACCCCTAATTTTTAATAACATTATTCAGGAGATTTAATTAGAAAAATTAAATAGAATAATGTAAGTATTAGTGTGATAAGGGGATTGAGATTTGAAAATTCAATAGAGGCCGAGCTTAATTAAATAAAACCCTAAAAGAATGGGCTTATGAACGGTTTTATAGGTTAATTAGTGAGAACATAACACAAGGGTATTATAGGGATTTGCCGTCACCATAATACCATAACCCATATTTCCATTTCTCTACATGTTCATAATTCAATATTCAAAAATGTAAATCAAAAGCTCAAGCCGGCCATAACCTAAGGAAAGAAAAGGGGAAAAATCAATTAAAGCTAAGGAATCAAGTAAGAAGGATTAATCTAAATCAAATCTCAAGTTCCTTATCCTAATCAAGGTGAATAATAATCAAAACCATCTCTATTTTTGTTTTTAAAGATCATTTGATTTCGGGTTTAAGTTCAAACACACTATGATGATTTTTAATGATGATATGCTTGGATTTTATGATATGTTATATTCAAACAAGTTTGCTTGATAAATGCTTTATTCAATTTTAATGCTAAAATCGTTTATATTAGGTTTCAAATGCCATGAGGATTTAATATGTTATGTAAAACATTACATTGGAGATGGGTTTAATTTTTAGTAATTTTCCAAGCTATGGATAATTTATTATGAATTTTCAAAGGAGAATATGAATAATTGGGTTTTGAAATTAATTTTAGTAATTATATAAAGGAATTTGGGTCCGAAATTTATATATGTTAGATAACATATTGAAAGTGAATTTCTATGATTTCTGAAGATTTTCCCTAAGTAATTTACTATGTAAATTAAGTTAATGTATTTAGAGAACTTAAATGTTTTAATTGTTTTGCATAAGTGAAGGGCTTCTTTGCTAATTATCTTTATTTAGACCTGAAATGAATGCGGCAGTTTTTAAGAAAGAATTTGAAAAGTTTATGGCAACCAATTAAATTTTTACAAATAGGCAGGTTAGTTTAAAAGCAATTACTTAAAAAAGCAATAAAATGGTTTTTATATAGAAGTATGGTTTCTCCACTTCCAGTAGCTACCTTTCAACCCTATACTTCCGCCTCAACCCAGTCGAAACCAATACACAAGGTATCAATGCATTGGTACGTAGTGGATTGGAGAATGGCGGCAGGTATGGAGTCGAAATCATGCTTTTGAAGTGGTCGAAGCTAACTTTAATAGCTTTCGAAGGTCTTTTGTTTTTCTTTCAAAAGAGGTGTCGCTTGCCTTGTTTTCAAAAGAATGCTTTCGAAAGGGTTTAATATATCTTTCGAAGAGGTTGCCACCTTCTTGTTTCGAAGAGGTGGCTTTCGAATAAGTTACCTTGTTTTTAAAATAATGCTTTCGAAAGGGTAGTTTGAACCCAGTCGAAACTCCGTTGCCGTCTCTATGCCTTTCAAAGGGATTGAAGTCATCAACGAGTTCGAAAGTTAGCATTTGTTTTATAAATGTAATAAGCCACTTCCCAAAGCTTTTGAAAGGGCTCCAGTAGCCCCATAAAGGTTTCGAAGGCAATGGCCTCGAAAAGGGTTTCAAAGCTATCCTTCCAAATTTTACTTAAATGATTAAAGCTTTCGAAAGGATGATTCCAAATTCATCGGTTTTCCCCAGTCATTTTTACTTTAAGATTATTTTTTTCAAAAGGGGTACTTTCCTTTATATTCACTTTGAGCTAAAAGATATGTTTAAGTTTAAATCCAATGGTTTCAAAAGGGGTACTTTCAATGGTTTTGAAGCTATGCTTTTATAAATAAGCAAGTGATGCTATAATACTTTCGAAAGGTATGTTTTGATGGTTTCGAAAGATATGTTTTAAAGTGTTTCGAAAGGCATATGCTTAGTGTTTTGAAAATAAGATTTGAATGCTTTCGAAAGAGGTTTTCCAATGGTTTCGAAAGTAAAGGTCTAAGGTTTCGAAAGCCTTAGTTTTCAAAACAAAGAACCCATTCTCATTTTTAAAGGAAAAACCCATGGCATTATAAAAAAGCTTTAAAAATGGCTTTTAACTTTGAGTTTTTGAAGGAGCTTTCCTTTGATAAAATAATAGGTTAAAGGGATTAACCATGTTCCATGAGAAAAAAATGATTTCAAGGATATTAAACCATAAATATTGGTAATTGATATGTTATTATGTTTGCTTCTTCTAAATACATTATCACTGTGTAATGGACCTATAACTGTATTTTGGGGAGTAAGGGCGGAATAACCATGTAGGTTGACCCCGTAGTGAATATAAGTTAAGTAACTCCTTAATGAATAGAGTTGCATCCAGGAGGTCAGGTAGACCAGAATGTAGGATGCCCAAAGACTAATTAAGAAGTTGTCAGTTTAGATAGGTTCATAGTGAACCCATGAAAACTTTGTTTAAAGAGACTTATTGGCAGGGGAGAATAGGTTTATAGTGAACCCATGAAAACTATATCCAGATTAAGTTATTGACAAGAGTCAATAGGTTCATAGTCAACCCATGAAAACTATGATATAAGGGAAGTTATTGGAGACACCAATAGGTTTGGGGAGAACCCATGAAATAAATGAATGAAGTTATTGACAGGAGCCAATAGGTTCTTAGTGATCCCATGAAAACTATGAAATAGGACAGGTAGTCCATAATCTATAAACATGTTATTAGTCAGCCCATGAAAACTAATAGGTTAATAGTGACCCTAGAAACTATAACTGAGACAGACAGTCAAACTGAATGGGGATGGGAAATCTAGAGTAATTTACTTGTTTGCATATCATCATAATATTTTAAATTGCTATGTTTTAACCATTGTAGATGCAGGAGCACAGTATATGGATCTTATAATTTTGGATAAGATAATAGTGAGGGGAAAACTCATTCCGCTAAGTGGCCTAGTCTCACTAGATGTCTAAATGGTTTGAGATGGTAGGTTATTATTTATACCGGGCTTTATGTCTGACTCGAATTTTATGTTTTTCCCTTAAACTCTCGGGTGCTCAATTAACTTTGAGTAGTTTGAGAGTTGAGGTTTTCAGGTACCTCTTTAGACAAATAAGCTTCCGGAGACGTGCAGCAGGCAAGATAGCAATTAGGAGTTCTTTCTATTTTGATTCCGCTATGTTTTGTTGTAAAGACAAAGTTTTTTAATTACCTCTGTTCAGACTCTGATCATCCAAGGGGGCATCTTCAGATGTCGCTCTTGGCTTATTTTGTAATAATTATATTCTCTCTGAACGTGGTACTCGAATTTGGGATTATGTAATGAATTTGAAATGATTTGAAATGGAATATAAGAGTTGTTTAATGATTTTAAAATTTTCCAAATCCATTTGTTTCTGTTATATCAATGTATCTAACATTACCGTATTTTGTCGTCAAGAATTTATAACTATGGATGACTGTAGCACCCGTAGTGTTATCCGGGTTTTTAACCCAGTAAGGCCCACTAGGAAACAGAGCAATTCCGTGACATCAGAATGGCTTAGAACTTAACCAAAAAGGTTGAGGTAAGGAGTTAATGAAAGCCGAGCCATATTACTGAAGCAGCGACTCAATTTGACAAAACCAAGAAACCAGCATTTGTTCAGTCTGATCAGTGACTAAGCAGAACAGGCTAATAGACAGTCATCAAAACGGTACAACATGCAACGAGACTACACGTACAACACTGATACAAGGCCAAGAAAGCACTCTGCATGTCAAACTCCAAAAACTAACCAAGTGCTTGGATCGCTAGTGGTCCATACCCTATGGATCGCCAGCGATCCATGCATCATGATGATCCATATAGAGCAGTGTTTCTTGCAACCAAGCATGATGAAAAGATGGAGGGAGAGCAGCTAAGTAAATAGCTCACGAGCGAGCCTAATCTATGGATCGCTAGCGATCCATAGACCATGGATCGCTAGCGATCCATGGTTTTAGCTTGGATTACGAGCTAAACTCCTCTAGGTCGTTATGTATCCATCTGCAAGTGATTGACAGGCGTGCTTGGTCTAGAGGCCATCCAATCTCTATAAATACCGGCTTGCCTGCAATATAAATGGGATCTTCTCCGGACTGGTTGCTGAAGCTCTGCTGGAAACATTCTTTACTCTCTACCTCCCTCACAACAATCTCCAAAGGAATTCACTATGATTCTCAAGTGGATTCCAACTCTAGGGATTTAATCTGCCTAAGGATAATCAAAAGCCTTGTAATCAAACACTTCTTATAACAGCAATCAGTCTATAATAAAACTATAAAGTGGACGTGGGCTTCATTAACAACCGAACCACTATAAAAATTCCCTATCTTCTTTCTTTTACTGTTCTTTTTCTGCATCTTTTATTTGTGATATTGCTCTATTAGAACATGGCTAGTTCTTTCAAACTCAAACCAGGGTGTTGATCCATTTTTTGGGTTAACATTTTGGTGCTTTCACTGAGAACTCCAACTCAGGATCCATATCTAGCTATCTACTTTGGATCCCATAGCTCCAGAAGTTAGATCCTTAATCTTTGCTTGAAGAATCCACTATTTGAAATCAATGGCCCCTTGAAGAAGGAGAACTACCTCAGGAAGATCCATAGGGGTAGTAATAGCTAGAAAAGATGTTAATCCCCAACAAACTGAAGTAAATGGTGCTAATTTAGGAAATCAGGCGCCAACATCCTCTAGTCAGCACAAAGTTGTCACCATGGATGAGTTGAATAAAATGGTTGATGAGATCAACCAAAAAATGGAAAGTAGCCAAAAGGCTCTAATGGATAAGCTTAGCGCACTCTTAACCCTATAGTCAAATCCTGCTCCAAGGACTATGCCCGAACCCACGGCTACTATAGAACAAGAGGATTCCTCCATTTCTGGTCTACATAAAAGAAACGGAAAACAACCACAAATAAGGGTGACAACAGGACTTAACGTGGACGGAAATGCAAGTACTCCGTTCGCCACCAGGCAACCTATTCAAAACTTGAATCAAGGGGCAAAGACCCCGTTGGAAGGCATAGCTATAGATCTCTCTGACTCAGAGGGCAGAGAGCAAGATGACAAGTGGGAAGAAAATGCCGATGCATTCGATAATGCTAGGAATACTCAAACTGCTCTAGTTAGGCCAACCGCAAGCCAACGGAACCTTGTAGGAGTGGCTCTTCCGAAGACAGGGGAGCCTAGGATTCAGCCCACTCACCAAGACTGTTTGCAAAGCCAAACACTTGGCGTAGTGACTAAATGCGTCCTCAAGACTATCGGACATCAGAGGCATACATAGCGGATATGGTTAAACGACTAATGGATGAGAGTAAAGATAGAAGAGATGATGAATGGGGATCTGCACCAAGTCGGACTCCCTTCACTGATGAAAACTTGAATGAGAAATATCCAGAAAAATTCACAATGCCAACTATTCCGTCCTATGACGGGACAAATGACCCAAAACCTCACTTATACAAATACAGTTGGTATATGGACGGAGCTAATGCCTCCGAAGCTGTTCGACGTAGATGCTTTCCCATCTTTCTCTAAGGAGTTGCGTCAATGTGTTTCAGTAGGCTTCCATCAAAATCTATCTCTACTTTTGACCAACTGGTGACAAGGTTCCTTGATCAGTTCAGACTCCATACTACACAGCCAAAAGACGTCATTCCCTATTCGGATTGTCCCATGGACGTAACGAATCACTGAAATCTTTCATGAATAGGTTTAACACCGTAGTGACGGAAGTAAGCAACCCCAACGAAGACATGGTTTTTATGGCATTAGTCCATGCCATTCACCCGAAAACTGAATTCAGAAAGTGGATTAAGATGAAGCAACCTACCGCAAAGATAGATTTCAATCGTAGAGCAAGTCAGTACCTAAGGTTGGAGGAAGCGCAGGAATTGGAAAGGAAGTCTACTATTGTGCAACTGATAAACGTCGGGCAAAATGATATAGCAATGAATCAAAATCCCCACACTTCTCGGACTGCTGAAGGAATCACTGGGAAAGACTGAAATTCAAAGAGAAAAAGTCAAAACTCCAATAAGAAGAATGGTAATGGCAACAATAAAAAGCTCAAAGGATTTAGTCCCGGGCTGCACTCCCCTAAACGACACACCGGAAAACATCTTTCTCGTGACTCAAGGGACTGAGGAATACAAAAATCCCTCCAGAAAGGAAGCAACTGAGCAGTAAAAGCGCTCAGGGAAATTCTGCCGCTTCCACAAAACACGCGGCCACGATACCAACGAATGCCGCCACCTAAAGAATCTCATTGAGGAGCTAATCCAGAATAAAAAACTCCAGCAGTACGTAAGACAGCCACAAAACCTCGATCAATCTGCGACTCCTCAGCATCCTAGATGCCGAAGGAATCAAGTAGGAACTAGTGAAGACGGGTCGAAACGAACTGACCAAAGGCTTATTATTGGAACAATATCTGGGGGACCACACCACGAACAAAGAAGTTGGGGGGAAATGGAGCGATATGCAAGGTCATTGAAGCACGCTCCGAAGGAATCATGTTTAACTATAAAAGATGAAACTTCGGCCAAGCTGCAAAGGGTTTTGAATGACGATATAGTGTTCCGAAATCAGCACACCAAAGGGATCAAAGCTCCAACTCTCGATCCAATGGTAGTGATGGTAGGAATCGGGCCTGCTGTAGTTCGATGGATGTTAGTTGACAATGGTAGCTTCGTTAACATACTCTTCAAACGTACTTTCGATCAGATTAAGATTGGCATGAAAAGCATATCTGCATGCCAAACAAAGATTCAGGGTTTACCGGCAAGCCCAAACAACTGGTGGGAACAATTGACCTACCTATGGAGCTTGGAGAGGGTGAGCAAAGGGTCATCCTCCTTCAGACTTTTGTGATCGTGGATGAAATGTCAGCATACAACGCCTTCTTGGGACGGCCCGCATTAACCGGCTTCAGAATAGCCTTGGCCCAGTGGTGCCTTACAATGAAGTTCCCTACGGAGCACGGAGTCGAAATTGTAAAAGGAGACCAAAGCGCTACTCGAGAATGCTACATCGCAGAATTGCGTGAGTCAAGAAGAAAGGAAAAAGTAAAGGATGTGGGGAAAACTCTCCACATTCGTGAGCCCACTGAATATAAATTACAGAGCCACCCCTGGCTCGGGGACCATAGTCGATTCGACAAGGCTTTAGACCCTAGAAAGAAGAGTTCAAAGGAGGATCGGGCAGCACCGGCCAAATTGACGGTGTCTGTCCCAGTCTGTATGGACGACCCAACACCGGTCTTGAAAATTGGATGGCAACTTGGAAACAGGATGTGGTCGGAACTAACTAAATTCCTCCGCGCCAATTTGGATGTATTTGCTTGGACACACTCCGACATGTCTGGGGTATTACCCATAATTGCCTGCCATGCACTCAATATTGACCCTGAATTCATACCGGTAAAGCAAAAAAGGCGCAGCTTGAGCTCTGAACGGTCCAAGGCATTGAGAGAGGAGGTAGATAAATTGATGGCTAACGGCTTCATCCGAGACGCAACTTACCCTGAATGGGTATCAAACCCAGTCTTAGTCAAGAAGACTAATGGGAAATGGGGAACTTGTATTGACTTCTCTGATCTAAATAAAGCTTGCCCGAAAGATAGCTTTCTACTCCCCAGAATCGATCAACTTGTGGATGGAATGGCGGGGCATGAATTCTTTTCATTTATGGATGCATACTCGGGCTACAACCAGGTCCTGATGCATGAGATAGATCAAGAAAACACCAGCTTCATCGTCGATTTGGGACTATACTGCTATAGAGTAATGCCATTTGGTTTAAAAAACGCCGGGGCATTATACCAAAGGCTGGCGAATACTATGTTCAAACGTCAAATCGAAAAGACAATAAAAGTTTATGTGGATGACATGTTGGTCAAATCTCAAGTAGCTGCTAACTATCTAGAAAATCTCACTGAAATGTTCGAAATACTCCGGAAGCATGGAATGAAGCTCAACCCACTCAAATGTCACTTCGGAGTGGCCTCAAGGAAATTCCTAGGATTCATCGTAAGTTCCAGGGGCATCGAAGCAAATTCTGATCAAATCACGGCACTACGAGAAGTCCAAGCCCTAAGAAATAAGAAGGAACTTCAAAGCTTGAAAGGAAAAGCAGCAATGAGCCGATTTATCTCGAAAGCTATAGACAAATGCATACCGATCTTCGATGCGCTAAAGAAGGGAAGGAAAAACTTCGAATGGAGTGAACCTTATCAAACGGCTTTCAAAGAACTGCTATGACACATGGAAGCTCCGCCGATCTTATCAAACCGGTGGATGGAGAAGACCTATTCATTTACTTAGTAGTCTCACCGCATGCACTAAGCGCCGCTCTCGTACGGGAGGAAGCAAGAATCCAGCGACCTATGTATTACATTAGGAAATGGTTCACTAGAGCTGAGAAGAATTACCCAAAACTGGAAAAGCTAGCGTATTGCCTCTTAATCACGTCCCAAAGTTACGACCATACTTTCAAGCACATCCGATCAAAGTATTAACCGACCAGCCCTTGAAACAAGTATTGTACCGACCCGAAACTTCCGGGCGACTCCTCAAAAGGAACATAGAGCTAAGTCAATATTATATTGCATACTATCCTAGGAAAGCTATCAATGGTCAAGCGTTAGCAGACTTCATCACCGAGTTTACCATAAGGGATGACGAGAAAGAAGCACCGCTGGAAGTGGAGACTCAATGGAAACTCTTTGTAGATGGTGCACCTAACAATCTCTGTTCAGGGGCAGGGGTAGTACTTGAAACCCCTAAAGGGAGAGCCATTTTCTATGCATTGCGCTTGGAATTCCCTACGACGAATAACGAAGCAGAATATGAGGCACTTATTGCAGGACTAAAGATGGTGAAAGAACTTAAGATAAAATCCATTCACATCTATAGCGACTACCAGTTGGTCGTCTGTCAAGTAAAGGGGGAATACCAGGCCCGAGGAGAGAATATTGCCCCGTATCTGTCCAAAGTGCAAGAACTGCTAAGCGACATCGAACATTATACCACAACCCACATTCCACGGGAATAAAACATCAAGGCAGACTGTTTGGCTAAACTAGCAAGTTCCAGGGAAGCTCGATCATTGGGGCTCGTCCTAGTCGAAACATTGACCACCCCGAGCATAGATGAGATGAACGTCGACCGGATCCTCAAGACAACCGTCGAGACGGAGACATGGATAACATCGGTAGACGACAATCTACTTGCGGGAACCCTTCCAACTGACCGGAACCAACAGAAAAAACTTCTTCGAAAGGTACCACGGTTCATGATACAGGATGGAATACTCTATCGAAGGGGATTTTCGACCCCCCTTCTTAGGTATGTGACCGGTAATGAAGCACGATGAATCCTAAAGAAGGTACACGAAAGTGAATGTGGAGACCACACTGGGGGCAGACCCTAGCAAAAAGGGTCCTTCGGTATGGATATTTCTGGCCAACAATAAACCGCGACACTGCAGACTGCGCCAGAAGATGTGATCGTTGTCAAAGATTTAGCAAAATTAAGAGAACTCCTTCAACGAAGCTAACGTAGATGGTCAGCCCGTGGCCATTTGCAATATGGGGAATCGACTTGATTGGCGCCCTGCCAATAGCAAAAGCAGGGGCCAAATATGCTATAGATGCCGTAGATTATTTCACAAAATGAGCCGAAGCGGAACCGCTGGCCACCATAACCACAAAGAAGGTCGTTAATTTCGTTACTAAAAACATTATTTGCAGGTTTTTTGTGCCACAAAAAGACATCACGGACAATGGAACTCAATTCGAAAGTGTCAAGTTCAAAGAATTCTACAAGCACTTCCAAATTGAAAAGAACTTTTCCGCGATAGCTCAACCGTAATCAAACGGGCAGGTGGAAGCGATAAACAAGATCATCAAGTCAACTATCAAAAAGCGACTAACAAAAGCAAAAGGAAACTGGGTTGACGAAATTCCACTCACACTATGGGCTTACAGAACTACCCACAAAGCGGCAACCGCCATACTTCGTTCGCCTTGGCGTATGGTTCAGAAGTAATTCATGTTGATCTAGAAGTCCCCTCACACCGAAGGCAAAACCTCAATCAAAAGCAAAACGAGTAGCTCTTACTCGAATCGCTAGATTTGATTGATGAAAAAAAGAGAAGAAGAAGATTTGAGAACCGCTGCCCACCAAAAAAGGGTTGCACGGTACTTCAACTCCAAAATATCAAACCTTCGAAGTGGGAGATATTATGCTCAAGCGAGTTTACCCCATTCCGGGGACCTTCGGACCAAACTGAGAAGGATCGTATGTCATCAATCAAAAGCTAAGAGACGGGACTTTCAAGCTAAAAACCGTCAATGGAACTCAAGTTCCCAGGGCATGGAACAACGAATCTCCCCGTCGTTACTTTGTTTGAAAGCTACCTTATGTACTTTTTATTTTCCAGTAAATAAGCCCTCCCAGGATGCCGGGGGCATTGTATAGAGGCAAAAACTGCCCTACCTTCCTTAACAAAGTTTGCTTCTCAAGCCACCAAAACCGTGTTCATAATAACTACCCGCCGGGTCGATGGAAATAAATCGACTCAAACCGTTGGATCAACAGAACCCGATCTTAGCCTTCTAAAAACCGGTGTTGCTCTGGCAACATCGAGAAGGCTAAATCTGCTCCTCATGTTGACCATAGATAGGCAACATTGAGGAGCACGAAAATCCATGCATTTCATAAGCCGCGCACTAACTTCTAAAACTTACACTCCTCACGTTGCCCGAAGATAGGCAACACCGAGGAGCACGAAAAGTCGTGCATTTCGTAAGTCGTGCACTAACTTCTAGAACTTATGGTCCTCACATTGCCCGAAGATATGCAATACCAAGGAGGACGAAAAGCCACGCATTTCATAAGCCGTGCACTAACTTCAAAACTTACGCTCCTTACGTTGCCCGAAGATAGGCAACACTGAGGAGCATGTAAAGCCGTGCGTTTTGTAAGCCGCGCACTAACCTCCAAAATGCCAACTCCTTACGTTGCCCAAAGATAGGCAACACTGACGAAGGCTAAAAGCCGCGCACTCCATAAGCCGTGCATTAAAATTCCAAAACACTAACTCCTCGCGTTGCATGAAGATAGGCAACTCCGAGAAGCATGAAAAATCATGCACTGCTTCTTAAAACCTAAACTCCTCACCCTGCCCGAAGATAGGAAACATCGAAAAGCACTAAAATATACGCTCCTCGCGTTGCCCGAAGATAGGCGGGGCACCAAAAACCGCACATCTCATAACCAGCGCCAACTGCTTCTATAATCAGGAATAATGAGCACAACTACAACAAATTTGGAATGCTGCAAATCAATAGAAAAGTTTCAACCATGGACACTTAATGGTTAAAGCTGCCCTCAATTAGCCTATGCAATGTACATCTCTAAAACACGCATATATTGCGTAATTGCTGGAATATTACAAGAAACTTGGATTACATGCTAAAATTGCAAAACTTCCAAAAAAAGGAAAATCAAGCTACGGCTTAGCCAAATTTCAAGTTTAATATGAAAATTATCTGAATCCTAAGTTACCGGTCCTTTGAAAATTGTTTGAAGTAAACAGCCATGTGAAATGGGGGCATACATCGGTACTTGAATAAAAACACGTGAAACAATAAGTTCACAAGTTCTGTCACTCGAAACAAAGAATTTTTATGTTCTGTTAATTTCTAAGTAAAGAATTTTTAAGTAGTTCTGTCACTCCAAACAAAGAATTTTTAAGTTATGTTAATTTTTAAGTTAAGAATTTTTAAGTCCTGTTAATTTTTAGGTTCAGTTACTCCGAACGAAGGATTTTGGCAGTAATCACAGAACTAGATAAGTATAAAATAAAACAAGCACAAGTGCACAAAACATATATGAGCAGACAGATGAGAATACAGTCAAAATATCAATATATTGCTTATTGTTTATAATTTTCTTCACACAGGGTCAAAATGTAGGGGCCGTACCCACACAACACCGACCAACAAAAAGAAAATACAGACTCCACAGCAAAAACACTAAGTGCAGACTCTGCACTTGAACAAAATGACTCAAAAGGAACCAAAAATCAAATTAGTCTTCACACAAGCTCCTCAACGCTTCCTTCCACCGCTCCCCTTTCCTCCCTTTGTTGGTAGCTTCTGCTTCATCTAAGGAGTAGTGTCGCTGCCGGTAATGTCAACGAACACCTCAGTGGCAATGTCCACCTCTTCCTCAGCAGCCTTCTCAGAAGATTGTCCCTTCCGTTTGCGTTTTCGTGATTTGCAGGAGCTCTTTGAGGCCTTGATCGCTTCAACCTTTTCCTTCTTGATAGCGACCAGTTCGTGCTGAGTCTTGCAAGGCTGCTCTGTCTGAACTTCCTGCTCTTTAATTTCTACCGTTGTTACATCGCCTTCTAAAGACACAGAAGGGTCATCCTGGCCATGAAGCGCGGTTATCTTTTCGGACTCCGGCCCCGGCTGCAATCCAGACATGAACATAAGAATAGGAACAAGAACATAGAAAACCATGAAGGTTATAGAAATAGCAGCGGGTTCGGGAGCTAAGGAAGCTGGCACATCAACAGGATAGGTGGATGGACCTATAAGATCAAAACCGAAAGCATTAAATTCTTCCTGCTCTTGCGGTGTAAGTTGGAAGCTCCCGAACTTGGAGCAAGCGAAAACATTACCTGCACTGGAGGAATGGTCGAGAATGTCGACTTCATATTCACCACCTTCGCCTTCTTTCGACGGTTCCACTACCTGAGGAAGAGTCTCAAGCTCTGAACTTGCTGGTAGGTCGTGGGGCTGCTCCAATGATTCGCCCGCGCCAGAAATAAAAGGCTTGGTGGGCACTTCGGCGGCAGTCATTAAAGCAGCCGGTGGCCTCTTTCTCTCTTTTGACTCGAATAATCTCCCGGCCTCGAGCAACGCCTTTTTGACACTTCATTAAGGTAGGCATCCTGCAACTCCCGCTCGGTGTAGACATCGCCACTATCGGAAAAGCGGGAAAAGATTTCTTCCCAAACTAAAGTAAGAGTGCACGGGAACTTCGGACCCAAGTAGCTGAGACTCCCTTGATGCAACAGTGAGTTAACATAAAAATTCAGAATGGTTGCATCTAGCTTTTCCATCTTTCTTCCAAAAGTATTTTGGAACTCCATGTAATCCGCTCTGACGGCGGCTTTCTCAACTTCAACGGCAGAGTTATCGGCTCTGAGCTGCGCGACCTGAGCCTGTAGCCTGACAATTGTCTCGGCTTGGTCGAAAATAGTCTTATTGTGCCCTTCAACGATGAGGTCATGACCAGCAATGGTTTTTCTTTGAGCCTCAATTGTTGCGTTGCAAGTGTTCTTCTTTTAATTTTGCCTCTTCAGCGTGAACCTTCTTTATCTCGTCTCTTTAGACGATCTCAATCCTAGTGTGAGCTTCATTTACTTTCTTAAGTAAGTCGGTGTTTCTCTTGCCCTCTTGCAATGTCGCTGTCTTTTCTTCCTCTAGCAATTTAATCTTGGCGTCATGTTATGACAGTGTTCTTTCAAAATTATCCTTCTCTGACTCGAAAGAGAGGATTTCTTGGTAGTTATTGCGATTGGTGTCCGCCAACTACTTACACAATCTATCCCATCCTTCGGCCTGATCAAGTCCCTCTGAATAGCTTGAAGGTGAGGTATGTATGAATCTTTGCAAACTAGATGCAGGTCACGGTCAAACTTAACTCCCCTCAAGAACCATCTGGGAAGCGCTGCCTTGAGCTTAGGAGGATCCGAAGGAAGAATGTAGGTAGGTCTCTGATGGGGACGCGAAGCACCGTGAGCAAGCACGACTAAAGATGGTGGAATACAAATTGGAGGTGGAGCAGAAGCAGAAGTAACGGGGATTTCTTGACCCGTTGAGGAGCGCATCGGAACAGACACCTGTTGTTCTAAAGAATGCTAATGGTGGTCGAATTTTGATCTCTCCGATGGCTCCTCCATTTCATCAAAAGATCTCATTTTCTCATACCCGCCTTTGTATGGCCGGCTCCGATCTCTTTCATCTTGGCGGCAGGCTTCGGCCTCTAGTTCCTTCCTCGTTCTGTATTCCTCCTCCATTTCTCGAGGCTGATAACGGCCGGAAGGGTGCTTAGACCAGCGCTGGGAGTCAGTGAACTCTTCAAAGTCATCATAGAGGCCACGTCCTCTTGTCATACCTTGCACAAAACATAAATAAAAGATTTTAGAAGCGAAAAATGGACACGGAAAGAGTATAAGAAAGTAAGTGTAATCCTAGTGATATGTGTATTGTATTTTGGGGGAAGGCCTGGAGAGTCGTCACGAATCGGTTCGGATAGCTGTTGTAGGAGGGATCGGACTAACTTCGGTCGTTGTAGGAAAAACCTGACTAACTTCAGGCGCAAAACTGCCCGAACGAGGGGGCACTTCCTCGAATTTAAAATCTTCTCCCATAAGTGCATCAAAATCAACATAGACGTCGCTCAAATTACCAAACTTCGCTCCAGCATTTTTACTTGGAGAATCTTGACACCCTCCGATCTCTGGGGCTTTATCTTTAACGCTCGTACCTGGAAGGGGTGAGCTCGGAAGGACGGGGCTCATTCCTGGAGTTTCATCACATGATTCTGAGTCCTCATCATCAGGTTCTGCGTAAAAGTCATCACTTGCAATAGACTCATCGCTGCTACTCTCAAACTCTCCCTCTTTCTTTTCTGTGTCCAATGCGACCTTGCCTTCCCTTTTCATGCACTCTTCTTCTCCTTCCTTCGGGATCAGAGGCATTCTAACCAGGCCGCTAAATCCACTCGCAGTGGCATCTCCTCCTTCGCGTGCCTCCTTGGTCGATTCTCCAGACAGACTCTCACTCTCTCTCTCTCTCTTGAGAGGCACTTTCTTTGGAACCGCGGGAAGAAGAAGTAAATCTTGTGCGAACTCTATATCGGGTAGGAGAGGGGACTTCAACTTGACCAGCGGATCTATCCGGATATAGTAATCCATATCGATGCAAGTTTTCATTAGTAAGCAACACTTTAACACATCTCTCCTCGGCATCAATATCCTTTAGTGTCTAAAAAACTTCATCAAGGGTCACATCTATGTTTGGTCGCAGAATAACTGCAAGAAGTACACAACTTGTTAGATACTCTATAGCAACGCGTCAAAGCTTGATAAGTATGAATAGGAACTTAACCCCTATCATCCACCGACGATTGAACCCCTCGGGGCATCTAGCGATGAAATATTGCATCTTGAATTGCGACGAGTTGCTCTACAGACGCAGAATGATTTTTCAGTTTCTTTGGGCTTCAGTTACGATCAAGGAGGGGCAATCATCTCTCCTTTTAAACGACAGAAAGTATCGTAACTCATCAAAGCTTGGAGCGCGGTTGAAATAGAAAAGAATTTCCCACATCGCTCCCATTTATTTTCACTTCTTGTACGCTTACCCATTATCGATCAAGGATCGATAACGGATTCGTTGTCCAAAGTGACGTGGAAAACTCTTCTCAATACAGGGACACCGGGCATGCAACGAGCAAGCAAAATAAATCTAAATCCTCCGGAAGAATCGGGCCCGATTAGTGATGTGTAGTGCAGTAACAGCTACGAAACTTGGCATAAGTCAATTCTGGTCTAATGGATGAAGATAGCAAACGCGTCAAGCATTGAGCCAACGCCCGAATGTCGTTCCGGGAGAATACTCAAGACTCGATTTACTATCTTCCTCCATTAAAATGCAATCAACCCAAACTTCTCACGACCAACATTGCAAATGCAAATTCGCCAACAAATCGTTTCGCGAACACTGTAATTAGCAAACCAATTAGCAAACCCACCCTTGATTAAATTCTAGAACACAGGAATGATCGAAGATGCAGAATCAACGAGCTGAAGATGGATCGATGGCGAGCCAAAGGATTGATCGACAGCGACCTAGGGTAGTGGCAAGTTAGGGTTTCGGTAAACTGAGAATCACTAAGAGGAATCACGGTAGAAGTGGGTGCGGAATGATGGATCGAATCGAACTGGGAAGCTATTGAATCGCTTGAAATTGGGCCATAGGAAGATTAGATCGCGTGAAGGAATATAATGGCTTGGGTTGAATGAATGGTTAGCTCGGCTTGAACACATATGTAGGCAGATAAAAATGATGAAACAAAATTTTTTCTAAGTCATTGGGTCGCATGCGATCCATCATGGATCACTAGCGACCCATCTTTTCGAAGCAAAATTAATCAAGTGGTCAGGTCACTAGTGATCCATCATACATGGATCGCTAGCGATCCAAAAGGTTGGGGGCAGACTTTTCTTGAACTCGAGTTCCGACATCTACTGTTCAATTCAAAGCATATCGGGAAGCTATAAGAAGAAATTTGATCCGTTAAGACAAGCAATAGCAGTCAAGACCAAAGCTAGGTGATCAACATCATGACCTGCCACGTATCTGTAAAACTCTAATGTAAACACTTGGAATTCGACGAACACATATTGAAAGTGATAACTTCCAGAGCACACCTGTTTACAACGAAAACGTACTTTGGGGGGCAAATGTTATCTGAGTTTTTAACTCAGCAGACCCACTAGGAAACAGAGCAATTCTGTGGCATTAGAATGGCTTAGAACTTAATCAAAAAGGCTAAGGCAAGGAGTTAACGAGAGCTGAGCCATATTACTGAAGCAACGACTCAATTTGACAAAACCAAGAAACTAGCATTTGTCCGGTCCAATCAGCGGCTAAGCATAATCGGCCAATAAACGGTCACCAAAATGAAACAACGTGCAATGAGACTACACGAACAACGTTGATACAAGGCCAAGAAAGCACTCTGCATGTCAAACTACAAAAACCAACCAAGTGCTTGGATTGCTAGCGGTCCATACCCTATGGATCGCTAGCGATCCATGCATCATGATGATCCATATAGAGCAGTGTTTCTTACGACCTAGCGTGATGAAAAGATGAAGGAAGAGCAGCTAAGTAATTAGCTCGTGAGCGAGCCAAATCTATGGATCGCTAGCGATCCATGGTTTTGGCTCGGATTGTGAGCTAAACTCTTATGGGTCGTTATGTATCCATCTGCAAGTGATTGACAGGTGTGTTTGGTCCAGAGGCCCTCCAATCTCTATAAATACCGACTTTCCTGCAACATAAACGGAATCTTCTTCGGACTGGTTGCTGAAACTCTGCTGGAAATATTCTTCACTCTCTACCTCCCTCACAACAATCTCCGAAGGAATTCATTGTGATCCTCCAGTGGATTCCAACTCTGAGGATTCAATCTGCCTAAGGATAATTAAAAGCCTTGTAATCAAACACTTCTTGTAACAGTAATTAGTCTATAATAAAACTATAAAGTGGACGTGGGCTTCATTAACAGCCGAACCACTACAAAAATTCCTTGTCTTCTTTCTTTTACTATTCTTTTTCTATATCTGTTATCTGTGATATTGCTCTGACAGAATAAGGCTAGTGCTTTCAAATTCAAACCAGGGTGTTGTCCATTTTTTGGGTTAACACGTAGGTTTTGGGCCTCCAAGTTGGGGATGTTACAGTTGGCACCTATATTTATTGCGCCATTTTGAGTTTTGGAAAGGATAGGAAAACTTGCTTGCCGCATGGAGCTACCAGATAAATTAGCGGGTGTCCATGACATTTTTCATATTTCGCACTTGTGAAAATGTCTTCATAGCACAGCCAATATGGGAGAGCCTAATCAGTTGGGGATATTGAGACGGAGCCAATAGCATCTCGTGCCACCGCATGCATTATGGTGCATGAAACTATGAAGCTCCGCAATAAAGAAATTAGGCTGGTTTGAGTACAATGAGGACATAATCCGGCGGAAAACACATAGGAAATTGAAGAGAATATGAGGACTTCTCACCTTGAGCTTTTCACGAGTAAACTTTTCTCTCAAAAATTAGATTTTGGTTAAATCGTAGTTGCTAGATTGGATGGTAGGAGATGGTTGCCACACTTTTCACTATCACTTTGCCCTCATATAGAAATTTTTATGCATGTTTATGATGCTTGCATACATGCCTATATGTCTCTATCATACACCCACGCTAGGATTGAGCTCATCTATAACATGCATGCATACACAATCACATTGCACTTTTGGTTGAGTAGATGGATGCAAAGATAAATTGGTTGTATAACATGGATATTTTTTACGCGTTGTGTTGTCCACCCCTTGGGGAGATTTCGAGGACGAAATTCTTTTTAAGGGGAGGGAGAATGTAACACCGCATAAAAATTAATAAGAAATAAATTAATTAAATAAATAAGATAAGTCTAAAAATTAAAATTTTGCAAAAGTTGTAATTTAGTCATGAAAGTTGTATCATTGCATTCGTGACGATTTTCTGATCAACTTCCATATATAATCTTTTGAAAACAGAGCTCAAACGGAAAAGTTATGGATGTTTGAAGTTTTTGGATTCAAAATAATTTAAATGGACTTCAAATTCAAATTAACAATTAATTCCAAAATTTGAAATTCAAATTAGACTTAGGGATTAAGTAACATTAAAGTTAACATTAAAGTTAATTGATAATTAAGGAATAAAATATATTCATAGCCCCACAAAATTAAACACTCCCTAAATAGAGCTACCGGTCGACCGCTACCCTTAGCCGATCGACCGCTAGTGGTCAACCGGTGGGTAGGAATGGTCGATTGGTTCGTGTTGACCGTGGCTATGGTTTCCAACATTTGAATGGTGCAGATTTTATTATTTTAAACCAACTTAAATCCGACTGTTCGGGTGCTTTCTTACCACTATAAATAAAAGCCTAGCCCCCTCACTTTTATTCACAAATTATTCTGAAAACCTTGTGAAGCTCTACTGGTCTCTCTCCTCAAAGATTCAGAAAATACTCTGGGGTTTCAAGTAAGAAATTTTAGATGTTTATTTTTCAATTTCTATTCATTTTTCAATCCCTAAATTTCTGAATCTAATTCGTATACAATACCCATGTTTTATATTTCTAAAAGGAGAGATCTGTAAGAGATTAAAGCAGGCGTATCAAATATAAAAAGGAAGATCTAAGGACTAATTGTAAGTGGAAATCTTAGTCTTTCTTATTTTATTAATTGTACAGTATAACTTGGATTTGATATATGCCTTTGGGGAATTTTTTTTACGCAAACATCACACTAAAACCCTAAAATTCCCCTAAGCGAAATGTCAACTCTTATGTTAGAATCTCAATATTTCTATATTAAAATACTGGAATTGTGTAAGTATTGCAACTTTAATGTTTTAAATTTTATTTTACATCTTATTTTTTCTTTGGATCTGATAAAGGAATATGAAAAGAATAAATTAGGAAATGGTGTGTAAGGTATGGATTCTTTTATTCGTAGTTTGCACCGCCATTTTCCGCAATTTAAATAAAAATTTTCTTTTCCAATTTTATACAAAGAAGTTGAATAGAGCGTAAAAGTAATTGAATTGTAAGTTTCTATTAATGCTGATTTCGTTATTTTAGTATAAAATAAATTGGGTATGGATTCTATTTTATATAAGTCTATTGATGGAATTGTGGACACTGGATATATGGTATACTTATTGATATGGTATTGGACTTGTATAAATTTGAAGTTTTGACATTTAAACGATGGTTTAGGGCGCAATCTTCGCATGTCTAGAAATGTTTAGGGCGCTTATTTTATATATGGGGAATTATGGAAAAGAATAAACATTGAGAGAAAAAATAGTCCAAAGGACATCATGTTTTAATTTTAGGTTGAAAGAAAAATGCTATTTATATTTAGCGTTATATTTAACTTTTACACTATACAAAATGCTAGTTATAACTAGCATTATATTCAGTTTTACACTATAAAAAATGCTAGTTACAACTAGCATTGTCCTTCAGTCAAAAAAATAAACTTGCCACCCTTGAGCCTAATTTTTTTCTTCTAAGTTTGTCCTTGTGCCTATTTTGATTTATATATATACATATATATATATATATTATAGCATAAATAACATATAATTATAATGGACTAATTATGTAGTTAATAGTATATTAATTATCATTAAATCCCTCTTAGGAAAGAAGTTAATTTGTAAAGGTGAAATAAGAATTTTCTTATAAGGCCTTGATATGTAGTGCGGTGAGATGTCAGATAATATGTTAAGAGATTGTTATAGATTATGACTAAGTTATAGCGATGCAAGGTAAGTCAAAAGCGCATTGAAGTCTACCCAACTAATCTGGCCACCAGCAGTGTGACTTTGGGGCTGATGTGAGACATCGCATATAATAAGTAACCATAGAGGACGCGAGGTTAGTCCTAAATTCTATAAGGTAAACCTACCTAGTTAATCTGGCTACCAGTACCTACGAATAGTTGGATTAATGTGAGACGTAACGGTTGGGTTACGGGTCATAGTACGAAGAACCTGCTTCGGGGTTAAAGGTAATAAGTGGCTGGTTGAGGGCCCTCCTCTTCCCTATGAAAGAAGTATTAGATAGTCAGGGTTTGGCACGGTAGAGAATATCTCGAAGAGGTTCCGCTTCAGATTTGAAGTAGTAAGTAGCTTGAAGAGATTCCGTGCAAGTTATCTAGATAGTACTGGAGAGGAGTCTGAATTAGGATATGTATTAAATGACGGGAACCTGTCTTGAATGAGGTATTAAATGGTCAGAGCCTGCTTAATTCCCATTAAAAAGGTATTAATTGGCTTGGGTGCTATCTCTTACATTGTTAAGACATTATTGACGATAGAGATAGGTTATGTAATTGGAGGGCTTATAGTTGGAAAACATATTATATGGTTAGATACGTAAGACATATTCTTATTTAAATTATATTGTATGAGTATTATTAGAGAAAGTCTTGAGATTTTATTCATCAGACATTGTTGTTTTGAGTCTCTCCTCATTACAACATAGGTTAGAGATGTTGATGCAGATTTTCGAAGGTGGTGTGGAGACACAGACTTGTGGCAGTTACTATTTATCTACTTGCGTTATTTCCTTTAGTTCTGATTTAAATGATGTTGTAACTTTGGAATATTGTACTATGGATAGTTGTCGATTGTTTATGGTATTGTGTTATGTTTTTATAACATTTGAATTTTAAATAAAATAGGTACTGTTTTGGTATGTGTAGTCAATGCCCCGTTATTACCCCGCTATAACCCCATTATATCTCATAACGGATTTCTACCGCTACGATTTTTCCATATAGCCCCAAAATATAGCCTTTCCGCTTTAAGCCCTGCTATTTCCGCTACATCCCATTATTCCCGCTATATTCCGATATTTCTGCTATATCTTCTTTAATAAAATGAATTGAAAAATTGCATTTATACATTATAAAAATTATGAAACTAATTTATTTGATTTAATTTTTAATATATTTTCAGAAATGAAAATACTCTAATATTCTACTAAATTCAATTATGTTATATAATAGTTTTACGTTTATTTAAGGTATATTCGCACATGTTTTTATTTAAAATTATTTATGTATTAATTATAATTCAATTGAATGATAATTTTTCATTTAATTACCATTTATATATTTGTAAAAACATTAAGTACGAGTTTTATATGCTATTTTAGAGTCATTCGCTATATCCCGCTATATCCTCGCTGTATCCCCGCTATGACTTTTTGCACCTCCACCGCTTTGAATCTGCCGAGCGCTTTAACTGCACAGGTTTTGATATTATATTTTATCCTTCCGTTGTGAGTTTCTGAGTATGTAGATAAATAGCACTGTGTATTACTCTTTATACCAACCAACGGCCAGATTTGGAATAGGTCTAAGTTTCGATGGGCCTTTTCTGGGTCGAATTTTAGGCATGTTTTGAGGCGTGTTGTTACAGGGGCCTCACTAATTACCTACTAAGCTGTCCTAAAGTATCTAACTTTAAATAGTCATATCTCTTAAACGATATGTCCAAAAAGCTACTATGTCCACTTTACAGAAAGAGAAACCATAGTATCTTTCATTTTGGAAGTGGTTTCAGACCCTCATTCGGCTCCTATCAAAAGTTATATGTCCTACAAGTTTCAGGGCCAAATCCATCTAGTAAAATAGTAAGGGTCAAAAATGTCAATACTCTACATTTTCCAAAGTTCTAACCAAGTGTGACCCAATTTGAATTCAATAATAATATTTTATGATCCTTTGATACATGAAATACGGGTCGATACACTCTCTAACCTTAGGAATTTCACTCTCGAAATCCCTACACATATGGTAAAGTCAATCAATATAGTTATCATGCAAGCCTAACAACCATAAACAATCATATCAAACATCAACCATGTAACCATAGGTAATCAAACATGCATGCAAAACAACAAATAGAATCTACGCATATCCTAACATGTTGAGTACCAAACTACTTTATATGATATTGAAAGTGAAAGTATATGCGATAAACAAAAAGTCCTACCAAGTAAAGAGCATGAGGAATGCTTATTCGGAGCTCTTTACTTCTATCTCCCAGGTGCAATACTTATCACTTTCACTTCACTAAACCTTTTACTAACTTCACTGTCTTCCTCCTAAGCTTCTTCATAACATGGGCAACTATATGAATAGGCCTATGACGTCTCGAAGCTTCTGGTTCGATCTCGATATCATTCAGTTGAGTCGGTGTAACACTAACTCTTGAGCTGTGGACAAACTTCCACAATGAGAAATGCAAAATACATTGTTCATGTTTGCCATCTTCTGAGGTAAGTCGACTCTATAAGCAAAGTTACCAATCATCGAGTACTAGAAAAGGACCCATGATTCCCTGTATCAACTTCCCCTTAGCACCAAATTGAACTAAATTCATTAACAGAGATATTTTGACAAACACCATATCACTGATAGAGAACTCCAAATCACATCTCTTTTTATCAACATAGCTTTTCTGTCTAAATTGTCGTGCTATCATCTCCGTCGAATGGCCTTGACCTTCCTCAAAGTTCTCTTACCATATCTAGCTCAAATATCAGTTTCCGCTCGCTTCCTACTAATATGAAGGCACATTGCATGGTCAATCATGTAATGCTTAATGGTGTTATACCAATGCTAGACTTATAACTTTTGTTGTATGAAAATTCAATAGGATGCAAATGATCCTCCCACGAGCCCCTAAATTTGAGAATGTAGGCCGGCAAGAGATCCCTAAGATACGATTCACTCTCTTGGTCTGCCCATATGTTTAAGGATGGCAAGTTGTACTCAAATGCAGCTCCATCCCTAATGTCTCATATAAGCTCTTCCAAAATCCACTCATGAATAATAGGTCTCGATTGCTTACAATGATCTTTGGCACACTGTAGAATTGCATTATCCACTTCATATACAACTTGGCCAATGTGGATGTCGTTCTATTGGACTTTATGGGTATAAATCTAGCACTCTTTACTAATCTATCAATAATGACCTAGATGCTATCGTACCCACTTTGGTCCTTGGCAATCCATAGATGAAGTTCATTAATATATGTTCCTATTTCCATTGGGGAATCTCAAGCATTTTCAGCGAACCACTTGGCTTCTTATACTCGGCTTTAACTAAATAATGGTTCATACACTTCAAGATATATGTCCCGGCATCCCTTTTCATCTCTTCCCATTAAATGTTTGCTTCATATCTCTACAAATTTTATTGCCTCCGGGATATATATTCAATCTCGGATGATGGCACTTTCATAACATCTCATCTCTCAACCAATCTCTCATCCTTGTGGACCCAACCGACACAGTTGAGCCCGTATTTCTTCAAACTCTACTCCACTCTCAACCTTAGCAATGAATCTGCCAATCTGGCAACAAGTCCTTAACTAGTACTAATCCACTCAATCAAAATAGGTCTGATAATCAAACTATCCAATACATCAACCTCTAGCTAACATCGAGGTCTAAATTCATAACCTGCAACAAACTCAAGCTGCTTCCACACTAGGAACATAGCTCCTAAACTTGCATGTATACTACTCAGAGCATCAGTGGTTACATTTCCCTTTCTGGACATATAGGTAATGTTTAAGTCAAAGGATTCCAAGAACTGTAACCATCATTGTAGACAAAGGTTAAGATCCTTCTGTGAGAAGAGATACTTCAATGATTTGTAGTTCATGAATAACTTGAACCTCTTTCCTAATAGGTAGTGCCTTCAGATCTTTAGGGAAAGTAATATCGCCACTAACTCCAAATCATGGATCGGGTATTTCCTCTCATGCAGTTTCCATTGTCGATTAGCGTATGCGACAACACTACCCCTTTGCATTAATACCGCACCAGTCTGGTACCACAGGCATCTGTGTATACTGTGAACTCCTCATTTCCACTCAAAATGACTAATACTAGTGCACTCGTCAAACTCTCCTTCATACTTTCGAATGAATGCTTGCATCTCATGTCTCGAGAAAAAGTTCAATTCTTCTTGGTCAAATTGATTAATGGTGTTGCTACCCTAGAGAAGTCTTTGATGAACCGTCCATACTATCCATATAATCCAATGAAGCTCCTCACATTTGCGCACTCTTAAGTCTATCCCAATCCTGTATTGCTGCAACTTTTGAAGGATCTACCCCAATTCCTCGCTTAGAAACAACATGACCTAAAATTCGCACTTCCCTCCTCCATAAATGACACTTAGAAAATTTCACTTTCAATCGGTGCTTTCTCCATACCTCAAGTACAATCCTCAAATGCATATTGTGCTCATCTTTCGTCTACGAAAAGAAAAGAATATTATCAGTAAACATAAGTACAAACTTATTTAGCTGATCTCTAAAGACAAGGTTTATAAGATCAACAAAGTATATGGTGTATTGGTCAGCCCCAACGGCATAACTAACCACTCATACAATCCAAACGGCATACAAAATTTTGTAATTGATGCACTCTCTCTTGCCACTCAATTGGTGGAACCCGATCACCAAGTCCAACTAAGAAAACAGTTTAGCACTATGGAGCTGATCGAATGTAACAACCCGCATATTTTACAATTATCTATTTAAATGTTTTATTTAATTATGGTATCGTTAGTCGGATTTTAGTCCGAAAAGTTACTTTTTACAAACAGTCGAATTGGGACTCGGGACCCCTTCCATTGAGTTCAAAATGTCGTTTGCAACCTTTTTGAGTATAAACATTGATATGTTTGGAGCTAGCTAAAAATTTGACCTTTTTCACTTTGGGTTTGGGTTCAGCCCACTAGCCAACTTAAATACCCAAAACTGAACCACCTCTCTTCATTCATCCCCTCTTCCTTATCTTTTCAGTTCTAAAGATAATAATGGGGGAAGAGAAAAAAGAATTAGGAAATTCCTAAGCCCTAGTTCCATTGCAAATCCAAGTTCTAGCTCCAAATTCAAGAAGAAGCTTTGGTAAGCCTCCTCTTCTTCTTCCCCAACTCGTTCTCCTTTCAATTTCAGAAATTCCTAAACCTAACTTAGAAAATGTTTCTCTTTTGAGCTTAAATTCAAGCTTTTTGAGTTGGGATTGAAGAGTGGTTGATCCTCCTTTGTTTTCAAGCTTCTCGTTCCTTGTTTTTGTGTAAAAAGGTGATATTTTTATCTCACATCTATGACTATAATTATCTTTGGTTGTTAGGTATGAATTCCTAACACCTCTTCATGTGCATTTGCTCTTGATTTGGATTGGTTTTGTGAATATTCCAATTTTTGGGTTTTTAAGTCAAATTTGTGTGAAAATCCTTTTATGGATGTTTGATCATGCTTTTGGTGATGCATCGAGGAGCATATAGGGCCGGGTTGTCGATTGGCATAAACCCTTAGCGCTAATGTTCGTTCGGTTGCATTTTGGAAGAGTTTGCTCTTCATTTGGATTGGCTGAAAAACAGCCCAGGCATGATTCAGTCGACTGAAATCTCAGTTCAGTCGACTGAACCTGGAAACAGAAAGTTTCCAGGCAGAATCCAGTTGTTTGAAAATATCTGTTCAGTCGACTGAACCTGGAAACAGAAAGTTTCCAGGCAGAATTCAATCAACTGAAAATCTCTGTTCAGTCAACTGAATTTGTTCTTTCTGCCCAATTTGCCTTTGGGGATTGAATTTCTAGTTTAAATCGACTCGTGATGATCCTATTTGTTGTTATCATTTATTATGACTTTGATGACTCCTTTTTCGAGATTTTTGAATATCCATTTTGATGGAATATTTATCGGTTTAATTGGATTTGATTCACATCTTCGAATGTGAATTTTAATGATTGATTGTTTCTACAATCATTTTTGTGGTTTTTCACTTTAAAATACAAAGGTTTCCATACTAGTAGTAAATATTCAAACTCTTTATCAAAAAAATGATTTAAATTCTATTTCCAATATCAAACTCGTTTATAAAACCGCTTTCCAATCTACTAGTATATACAAACCTTTACCTCACTCGTATGAGAAATCTAATTAAACGACTTAGTAAAACAAGTGGTATGAAACGCTTGCGTTTACTTTGCCGGTTAATTCTTGGACTTGTTCGATTGAATATCTTGTGACAATTTTCGAGTGAAAATCTACAATATGTTCGTAAATATTTAAGTTAAGCTAGTGGTTATGGGACATGAAGCTAAACTCATATATTTAATAGCTTAGTGTAATTGACACTTCTTGATGATCGATGATGATCATTTTTTTGAATTAGACTAGCGATGTGTGATGTCTCTTTGTCCGCGTGGGGGACTGTACCTCGTCTTGTGGAGCTTCGGCTCAAATTTGTGGGGTAGCGACCCATGGTCTTCGGACCGTTTTAGTGGAGCTTCAGCTCAAAATTAATGGTTAGCAACCATGGAATAGTGTTCCGTTTTGTGATACACGTGTTGAGAGTTTTCATGCTCTCGTTTTGTGATAGGCCTCCCCCTCTCTTTTTTGTGATTTCTGGATTTCTAATTGACGACTTCTAGAATTTGTGTTTCACTAATTTTCGTAATTTGATTTGATAAGTTTTATCAATATTTGTGCATTGGTGAATTTGTGTGTCATTAACATTTTGTGATTGGCATTGATATAACTTACAATATTTTCGGTTTGTGAAAGTGAAAAAGAATATGACATTCTTTTCGGTGTTTTGAGATTTCTTGAGGTATTGTATGATTTTGGTGTTTTATATGCATACTAGTTATAGTATGGCATTAATGTTATCATACGTCTTTTGTCATATCTCATATTCTATCTCATTTTAACCTGATATTTATAGTTAGACTGATCCGTTTATTATTTTCTTATTAAATAATACTCGGGTCAGACCGAGATGTTATAGGTGCTTCTGCTTGACTCCTTATCTGGGATCACCTTCTGACTTTTGCCTAACTACATTACATTTGTAGTTTTTGTTGTTATACATTCGAGAAATAGACTCCCTGATGTATGCTTATTCTTTTGTCTAGTACTTGTAACTATTCTTTTGTGATATTGTGGATCTTGTTTGACCACTACTATGATGTGCACTTTTATGTGTCATATTCATATATGTTTCCTCCTTTGAGATATGAACATCTGTGACTGATTTATGTTATGTTTACTTCTATACTTGTTTCCGAGGTCCACTTAGCCACTGTGTGGTAGCTTTGAGTTTGCATCGATATGTCGGATTTCCTCTTGAAACGAAATGCATGTTATACCATCTGACATATCGGTACTCGCACAAGGCAATTGCATAAATGGTCGCTCCTCAACAGCCTTATTCTTCGCGCTAGTCTACAGCATTACTTAGTGGTGTTCTTGGCTAGCATGAACATAGAGGTGGGGCGTCACATCGAACAAGTCATTAAAACACGGGAGTGGATGCTTGTTCTTCCTCATCACTTTTTCAGCTTATGATAATCGATACAAAGTCTCAGGGTGCCATCCTCCTCCATAGAAAACACTAAGGGCACTCCCCACTAAGATATATTTCTTCAAATGAACTCAGTAGGTCATTCACTTGCGCTTTGAGCTCTCATTGCCCCTAGGCGCCATACGACTCAGTGGCATAACTATTGGCCCCACGTCCTTTAGTAAGTTGATGTAGAACTCAATCTAATGTTCCAGAGGCAATCCAATCGCCTCCTATATGAATATTCCATTATGATGGGTACTAATGAAAATTCCTCACAAGGGACTTCGTGAGTACAAGAAGCTAACCATAACGGCATCCTCGGGTATGTGGCTCATCTTTAGCTTAAGCTCATCATATATCGATGTTGTAACTATTAACCTCTCACGGTCTACTATGACACTGTATTTCTTCAGCTAGTCCATCCCCAATATGATACCAAAACCCTCAAAAACAAGAACAATGTAATCAAAATAAAACACGTAACCACGACTCGGCAATATCATGATAGACCATTGGTTGAACCACCCATAGGGTTTGATACAACCAAAGATCTATCTACTAGTTCGGGATTCAATACTAACCTATCTACTAGGCTACAGATATAAAAGAATGTGATGCACCAAATTAACATGAATATGCATATCATAAATAGAAAGCATACCTTGTATAGTAGTGTCTTTTGCCTTGTCCTTCACCGATGGAACACTCGCAGAAGTTATTAATGGCATTAAGTGCGTAAGAAGCCACGACCTCCTTATTCTTTGGTGGTTATTGGAAGTCCTTTATATGTTTAGCCTTATTGCAAGGAAATAATTTCGTCTCTACACTCTTACATCTACCACTCAGATGGCCTTTCTCACCGCACTGATAATAAGTAGGGTCCCATTTGGCTTTCTTTCAGGCACCCTTAACTTGAAACTTCTTCTTACCCTTATTATTGTTCTACTCCTTGCCACCCCCGCCCACCTACGGCTTAGGCGCATCTTTGGGAACATCAACAGCAGATTTAGACTTCAAATACATACTCCTGTGTCGGAGAGCCTTGCCAACGAGCTTCGCGAAGGACTCACCGATAAGGCTTACTAGCTTTTCCCCTATATAATCGTCTAAGCCACTAATGAACTTTTCATCTTTTAGTAGACTATTGATAAAAGATATGACACACTTCAACAACATGTCGAGCTCGACCACATACTCTAAAATAAACAAATCCCATTCTCTCTTAAGTCAGCAAATTTTATGAACAGCACCGACTTTTGAGCATCCAATATGAATTTCTCTTAATATCAAGCTCTGAAATACTCCAAGGTGAACTGATCTTTAGGAGTTGCGATCTTAATAGCATTCCATTAGTTCATTTCTCTCCCCTAAAATTATCTAAATGCTAAATTCCTTCTAATAACATCCTCAAGTCCTAAGTCCTTAAGGATACGCTAATAGGTGTTCGATCACTCCTGCACCTCCAAAGTTGTTTTTGTGCCAAGAAACGACATACCTTTCAAGCTAGAGTAATCTTTATTTAATTTAGCAAACAAAACACTAGGCGCTTGCACTGGAGCACCACCATCAATGGCTACAGTAGGAGTAGCCCCTTAGGTATCCTACAGTATGTTCCTTACCATCTCATTGAACATAGCCTATAAGTCGAGATTAGTTGTCCCTAATTATGCTCCTTCTTCTTCTACTCCAAAGACGGAGTTTCTCATCATGTTCCAGTGTGTCGATTCGTTGTTCGATTTGTAATAAGAATGATCGGTCTCTTAACAAGGAAAGTTGCATAAGTGGTACTTATATATGCAATGCAACTTCTTCTACATATACTACTATATATTTTCGAAATTCAAAATATATAACAAGTACACTCCCTCTTATCGCTTGATCCATTCTAGAGTGATAACGCATACTCAATCTCTAATGAATCTCATATCAACTTAGGTCAATTATGCAGTCTAACCTCTAATACCAAATGTGATAATCGCCCTAGACCTTTAGCAACCAACATACCTGTATAGTGCATGACAATGGTAGCCGACTAATGTAGAGCGATAGTCTGAGGGTAAAGTAACAAAACAATCATAGAACAAAATAATCATAGAACATGTCATATATCTCATAGTGTAAGAATAAAATATAATAATAAACAACTATATAAGCAGGGAGAAAGAAATATAACGATACAAACCATCGCAGATCGGAGTATATATTTAATACAGTTATACAAAATAGTGATAGATTTTATAGAACTAATAAATAAACTCAAATATTTTGTCTCTAAAATGAAATGTAGCAGTAAAGTTCCATAGTGCCGCATAGGCGGTATAAGTAAATGAAACTTTGATAATTGCACATATAATAATGCTAGTCTCTCGGTCATTTGGACAACTCCTTGCGATAATATCAAACATGTTATCTAGTCTACTTATTAAGAATACCAGGACGATAAGGCAACAGTCAGGTGTGAGCAATAAATAATCTCAGTATATTAAAATAGCCGATATAGTACAAGGAACATTAGGATTGAGAAACTGTACCTGCCTTGTCACTACATCCAACAAGTTAGCACAACACTCAAATATATTCTGAACTACCATCATATAGTATATTATCACTCAAAGTACAAAATAGGATGTTGGGATATCTAACACAGTAATACCTACATAACAAGTCATCCATCCCAATCATAAATCAATCAATGAAACTTGGCCATCATCGTACTCATAGAAATCAAGGCAACTAAAGCAACCATTACACTCTCGGATGCTCCTAGAACTCATAAAACCACTCGAATGGTCTGCGACTACTCAAAATCACAAGTACAAAATACTCAAACTCAAACCCCACTTAGGTGGCTAGGGATATAGACCACTCAGATGTCTAATACACGGATCCAACTCATGGGTGCACTTAAACCACCCCAGGGTACGCTCAGACTACCTTGCCCTATATGAGCATTTATCACTAGCATGCATACTGATGGTAGAATCGCTTCTTATCTACTTCACAAGTGTTCACTCGGCAATTGCTCACTAAGTAAATCCTCTTGTGCGATAGTCACTTCTCTCACAAAGCACCCAATCAAACGCCTAAAATCGTCGATCCATCAAAGTTCGGAACATTTCTAGACATCCATCTAAGTTCATAGAATCCCCTCATCAAAGTTTCGGAGTAATCATGAAAGAGCGTCACATCTTATCTTCACTAACAATATTGCTCATTGTTAAGCCGCTTGTTGAAAACCAAGCATTGAACGAACGAACAAATAGTCATGACATGGTCCTCGAGGCCCCCTCTTCAAAATTCTGAAATATTTTTCCATTTCAGATGGTCGTCCCCAACCGCTTTATGGTTATCACCAACCATATATGGTCGTCAATAACAATGTCACTTAGCCAAAAATTTCCTAAGTGCATGAAACTCGAAACCTCTCGATCCCTATAATTTTCTTGGAGTGAAGCCTTATATAGCCAGGAGTCACAACTCGCTTAACCCGAAGTCAAGAGTGCCCGGTGTCGAGCACTTTTCCAAGGCCAAAACTTTTCTAGGTCCCAAATCTCTCGTCGTCTTCTCTTATCCGAAGTCCTTACTACATTTCAGCATCTTAGTCCTGAAGTAATCCCATTAAAACCTCATAGAAAACTTACCCCTGACCGGTTTTCAACCTACCACTGATTATACCTTTGAGGCCACAACTTCATCTTTTCAAATCAAATCTTCTTGTGATCCCTAGGCCTTTAAAAGAATTTTTTGTTGCATGAAATTTTGAGCATTTTATCTCTTAGATTCACTTAAAAGAGACCACTCGCTCAATGCAAAAAAATGAATTAAAACAAAAGCAAACAACTACATATAAGCATTGTCTAGCATCCAAACATCAATTTCATGCAATACAAACAATATTCAAACATTCCTATCACCCTAAAGCAACCAAAAAACAACGTCTGGTTTGGTCTAAAACCAACATCTAATCTTTTTAATACAGTTTAAAATCATTATTAAGTTAATATCGTTCATAAAAACATGTTTAAAGTTCAAAATCATTTAAATTACATTTTTAACACTACATGGCAATTAAAGTAAAATGAGGGATATAAATCACTCACCAAAATCAACAAATACACAAGTACCAATGAAATCCCGAACTGAACGGTAGTTTCACGAATCCCAAGATACCCAAATCAGCAAATCAATAATCCTCATGCTAATCGCCCTCTAATGACTTGATTTAGCTAACTAAAATAAGGAATTTGGTTTTTTTGGCTTTGGAGATAAGTAATGGAGTTTATAATGTTTTAGGAAGTGTGGAATAATGAATGGAGCTTGTCCCATCAGCCTCATTAGCCACTAATCCTGAAATGGGCTATTGGGCTTAACCTGAGCCTCGCTAATTACCTATTAAGCTGTCAAAAAACTGTTAAATTTAAAATGATCATATTTACCAAACGACAAGTCTAAAAATCTATTTGACCACTCTACGGAAAGATAAACCATAATATCTTTCATATGGAAGTGGTTTAGACTTTAATTCGGCTCCTATCAAAAGTTATAGAGCTTACAAGTTTCTATGGTCAAAACCATCCAATAAAATTACTAATGGCCAAAAATGTCAATACTCAATATTTTCCAAAATTATAGTCACATATGACCCAGTTTGGATCTAAAAATAATATTTTAAAGTCCTCTGATACGTAAAATATTAATCATTGCAATTTTCATTAGATCATTCCCAATGGCGGTCTTTACAAAACCTAAAATGCAAGCAAGGGAACTTAGCATTAAAGTTCAAAGAAGGGGGGCATTGAAGATAAAGAGTCATTTCTACTCATACCCCGAGTATCACTGATGAAAGTAAGGGACTGGTCCTGGATGAAGAAGTAATCATGCTTGAACATGCTATACTTAGAGTATAAGCCGTAAAAGGCTAGAACTAATTGCTTGCCTTGAAGTAAAAGAAGGAATAACTCTTTACCTTACTCTTCACAGAATAAAGAAAACAGAGCCGGTGATAAGTAGGAGAGGATTTGAACTCCCTCATAAAAATGAGGTATAAGCTACTCAGGATAGCATAAATTTTCAGTTGTAAGTGGAGGGGAGTTGTTTTATGGTGAACCAAAACCTCTGTTATCTAAGCATTCAGTAGCGAAGGAGCTCTAGCTAAACAGTGATACCTACTATATACTATATAGCCTTAGGTGGAGCATGGGCTAGCTGATCTAGGGTAGGAAGAAGCATGTCCTCCTAGGTAGTCCATGTGCCATGTCAAATGCATCCAAGTGCTTAAACAATAGAATGGTATGTGATGTGTCAGTTAGATCAACTAGTAGATATGAAGGCCTATAACTCGAAACAAGTGAGTGAGCCGAGCTGAAACCATTAGCCATAGCTCCAAAAGAAGAACCTATAATAGTAAAAGCGCATTAAATCTAAGTACTAGAAGGCTAGGTACCCACGTAGTGATAAATTTAGTGTGGTGGCGAGTAGACAAAACTTATCTGATATACTAACCTGCCTGATTTACCGTAAACTATCAAGTGTGTATATAGTGATGAGTGCATGTGAATATACAAAATCCACTAATAGCTAGCTATAACATCACTTATGCTATAGTGAGTGAAAGTAGTGAATATAGTGTGTAAATCAATGCGTTCACCGACCCAATGTGAATTGAATTGATGGGAACCATCTTTTGATTAGTATGAAGAAATAGTACAAGCGACATTTACAAGTACGAACTAGCTATAAAAACATTTATCTTATTCTATCCATAGTGAATAAGTTAAGTAGTCATACACATATGACACAAGTTATACTCGTAAGCTAATAGGGGTTTAGGGTGTAAATACATTAACTAAAATGTCTAAGTGTTTGCTTCGATAGTAGGCTTAGCCGAACCAAACATACGTATATAATCTAACCCATGACCGAACCTATATCTAGAGGAAATTTCTTATTTGATTCAGCACAAGCTCGTATTTAGCCAATAATTTCAAAAGCAAACCAAAATCTACCATTGTAGACCCAAAATTCGAAATTAGCATAGGGGTAAACTAATTTTACTATTGAAATATACTTGAATATATACAACTAAAAAGTGAAAATTCCCAAAATTTTGCTAGTTTATCGAACTAGCATACAGTCAAGGCAATATCATGAAAGGGAAAGCGAAATCGATTAATTTATGCATGAATTAAAGAGTTTAGGAGTTACCTTATTTAATCGAAAAGGAAATTAGTTGGATTTGCTGAAGACATCACATGGATCTGGTACAAACGTGTAGTGTAAATCTAGTTTTCTATCTGGGTTTGAAAAGAAAGGGCTGAAAACGTGTTAGGTAAAGGCATCTTTGCACTATTTATAACATAAATAATCGGTTCAGCAAATTCCAATTGACCCGATAACTTGTTGAACCATGAAGGTGTCGACCGACGTGGTGTTGAAACAATAGGACCCCGAGCCAATGAGCAATCAAATAAAAAAAGGAAAATCCAAAAAACCATGCTAGATGTTTATGCTACCAAGCAAGAATAAGCTACTAACGCTACAGTAATCAAAGATGCCTTGGAACGATCAATAAGACGAACTCTCTTCAGAATATAGCAAGATTCAATAACAAAGTGTTAGCTCAAGTCTCGTCAAAAAAGATTGGATTACAGATGAGATCGCTAAGGAAATAGAAAAGTGAATCTGGACGAAGCATAGCACACTATGTATACACGAAAGTTGCTTTGGAGGATAAGAGTTGTTGGAGTTTTCACCCACTATATGGAGAATACGAAGAGAAGTTAAGGAGCATAGAAATGGCTAGAAATGCTATAACTGGAGTATCATCACTCAGTTACAAGGGCAACTGGATAAGACAAAAAGATCAAAAGAAAGCTTAAGAAAAATCAGAAGGGAAACATGAGTTTTGAAGAGACTAAGTAACTGGTTTGGTAAGGAACAAGAGAAAATGGTTCAGCATCCAACATCGACAAATGGTTTGGTGGTTTCCTATTATCAAACAGGAAAATCAGTTTAGTTGGAAATTACCGAACAAGAAAAATGGTTCGGTATATCCATGCCAAACAAAAATCCGATCAGACCTAAATAACGTCGAACCAACATTGCCAAACCGAACCATTTATACATAGAAAGTACCTATTTTTATTGGATTATCGAGTCTATCACTATATATTCATACCTATAAACATCTCAAGGAATGAACAGTAATGGCAGGCAATTGAGAGAGAAATTACCTACCAGACCGAACCAAAACCTTGGCGCACTATTTCAGTTTCTTTATAGCATTAAATCATTGTATTTTGTATATAATACATTGTACTTGAGATTTATAGGAAAAGTACTTACTATGGAGAGTGGACGTAGGCATTATTTTGCCAAACCACTATAAATTTGTGTGTTCTTTACCTTATTGCACTCTGTATTCACAGTTCTACAATAATGACTTGGAGTTGTTTGCCCATTTTTTGAGGAAATAGCAATGGGTATCAATTTTTAATAGTCAACTCATTTAGGTTTACGTAATTGATACATAGCCGTATAGACCCATCAGCCTTCTTTTCTAATATAGTCAATGCACCGTAAGGCAAACTAATCGGTCGAATAAAGTTCTTCTACTCAAGCTCCTCAATCTACGACCTCGGTTCTTCCTTCTCCTTAAGGAAGATAAAATTTGGAGGCCTACTAACCGGTTGAGCAATAGGTATAAGATGGATTCTGAGCTCAACTACTCTTCAAGGCAATAAACCAGTAACGCGCTCAAATACATCTGGAAAATACCTTACAACTTGAATCTTACCAACTCTATCTTTATGAGATTCCAGAGAATATATAGAAAACTCAGAACTTAACAACATCAAGTGCTATAAAGAGGCGATTTTGATGGTCTAGATGCTTTAAAGTGATAACATGATCAACACAGAATAAATAAGCTTCATAATGCTTGAGCCAATCCATCCCAAGAATTAATCCCCAAGCCTAGATAATCCATCACATGCAAATCACACATAAAATAATATCTGTATAAGTTCACAATAACATCATGGAACCTCCTATAGGGTTTGCTACTTTAAGTGAAATCATTAGCAAAGTGACATCGAAATTCCTCTTGTCTACTAGCTCTTTTGATACAAATGAATGTAACACACTTGTATCGAAAAGAACTCGTATCGAAATATCATAAAATAAAACTGTACCTTCCAACATTGCAACATTCATTCCTTTAGCTTGCTCGGATGGTCCAAGAGCTTCTATAGAAAATAACTTTCCATGGCATAGCAAAATTTTCAAAATATGACCCACCTTGTCACAATTATAGCACTTCTTACTTGCCCTTTACTTGTACTATGACACATTTGCAAAATGTCCTTTCACCTCCACATGTGTAACATATAACCAACAACTTATCAAATGGCTTCTTCCGATTAGATGGCACAGGCTTGAATGGCTTCTTCTTCTTAAATTTCCAATCTTTCTTTGGATATAAAACCTTGCACTTCTAACTATGAGATGTATAAACATGTTATATGTTATCTTCTATGTCTCTTTTAGACACCTTCTCATAATGTAATGTTATATCGATAACTTCTCCAAATGGATTAACGGAGCCATGTCAATGGTCTATCACGAAGATCCTTCTGCAAACCCAATAAAAACTTCTCATTCTTCGCTAAAGGTGTACTAATCAAAGCAGGTCCATAATTTGACAAGGCATTAAACTGATTAACGTACTTCTGAACAAATAACTCACCTTGCTTCAATTTTATAAACTTCCTAGGTAAAAGTTCATTTTTCCGCTTTCTGTATAAATGAGCTACGAAAATTTCTTTGAACTAAGGCCATGTAATTTTCCTCTCTAGTGTCACTGCTGTCATGACATCATATGAATCAAGAGCACGAGACTGGAATTGCCGAGATGTAAGCTTACTCTTCTCTTGATAAAAAAAGTCCTAAATCATCAAATATCCGCTCATAGTTCTAAGCCATGAATACACACCCATAATACCTTCATTCCATAGAAATGTTTTGCCACCCAAGTTGGTATAGTCATTGCATAGCCTATTGAAATCCTAGCGAGGATTACAATCCTGCGCACCAGCTGCACCTATACCATAAACATTCCACATGACCTCCATCCATTGCTCCATAATTATAAGAACTCCTAAACTTCCAATGCTGCTAAACTGACCGTTATTTACTTTGATCGCATCACCATCTCTAGGCCTATCAAGCCTTTGCCATACTCACTGCCACATACACAATGACCCACTTTGTCAGAAATAGATGAAAAGTATGTATTATACATAATATTCACTAACAATTATGCAATGCATAATATTCACTATCTATTACTAACCTCTCTCCTTTAAACAATACTATTCACAATGCTTCCTTGATTGAAATAGCTACCTCTGGCTCTCCTTTCACATGGAACAACAAAAGCCACCATGGCCCTCGCACTCTCACTAAGATAGATTATGGTTTTATGAACTATCAATCTCTTACGAAATGGCCTTTCATTCACATTCATATCCCTATGCCTCTCATTTCTGATCATTGTCCTTTAATCCTTTTTTTTGGTTCAGCTGCCATTTTCAATTGGGTTAATTTTAAATTTTATGATGAATGGACTCAAAATAACAGTTTAATGCGGGTAGTAAATGATGCTTGGAAAATATCAACTTTTGGAAATCCTATGCTCAACTTGCAAAAGAAGATGAAGAATACAAAAGCAGCTTTAAGATTATGGGCTTGTAGAATATATGGTGAAGGTAACAAACTATCTGTTGATATATCCTCTAAATTTGAACAGGTACAACAGATGATACTGAACTCAAGCACAGATCCTGACTTAAATCAAAAAGAAAATGAACTCACCACTCAACTTGAACTGGCTTTGAATACTGAAGCTAAAATGACCATGCAAAAACATAAACAAAACTGGAATGCATTTGGAGACAGAAATACAAAACTCTTCCATGCTTCCTTAAAAATCAAACAGGCTAAGACATTAATACATCAGATCAATGATATGCAAGGAGTTTCTCATGCATCCCCCCTCTGGTTGATGTTGCTTTCCTTAACTATTATACCTCTCTGCTTGGTGGCCTTCCCTCTTCCTCAGACAACACATTTCTAAACAACCTTCCTATAGCCAAACTTTCCATAGATATGAAAACTTCTCTCATATATCCTACCTTGAATGAAGAAATAAAGAATTCCATATTCACAATGAGGAAATCAGTTTCTCATGGCCCTGATAAATTCAATGTAAACCTTCTATACCCATTGCTGTTCCATAATATCTACTAAAGTGATTAAAGTTGTCCACAGTTTTTTCAACAAAAGCAAAATGGTTAGCTCAATAAATTCAACCTACCTTGCCCTTGTTCCTAAGACAGCTAATCCAAGTGATGTATCACAATTCAGACCAATTGCACGCTGCAATGTAATATAAGTCCATATCTCGAATCTTAGCCTCTAGACTTAAAAATGTCCTTCAAACAATGATATCTCCCAATCAAGCTGCCTTCCTCGCCCAAAGAAGCATCCTTGAAAATGTCCTCTTGACTCATGAACTATTGAATGTGTACTCCTCTCCATATATATCACCAATAGCAATGCTAAAAATAAAAATTAAAAAGGCCTTTGATGCTGTCAACTGGCCAGCCCTGATGACCATTCTAAATAGGATGAACTTCCCTCCGAAATTCAGCTATTGGATATATCAATGTATCTCAACAGTCAGATATACTCTTGTCTTCAATGCTCATATTGTTGGGTATTTCAAGGGAAAAAATGGATTGAGGCAAGGTGACCCAATATCTACTTACTTGTTCATAATGATCATGGAAACATTTACATTAGCTCTTGAGCGGCAAGTAGTAATGAAATTTTTTGAACTGCATCCTAAATGTAGAAAGCCTATGGTGACATCTCTAGCATTCGCTGATGACTTGTTAATATTCTCCAAACCGACTACTACATCTCTTCAATCAATAATGAATACCCTATCCTCCTTCTACAAGTTCTCTGGTCTTCAAACAAACTCACAGAAATCTCATATCTTAATAGCAGGTCTGCCCTGTCAACAGATCACATAGTGCTTGAATATCACAAAAATGCTTCCACTTGAATCAGATATAGCTTACTTAGGCATACCTCTGGTCATTTAGAGAATTTCCATTGCATAATGTGTCCATCTATATGAAAAAATAACTGATGTGTTCAACGAATGGGAAAATCATTTTTGTTAACCCCCTTTCGACTCACGACCTAGCAGGAGCCGAGTTAAGATGTTTGCCGACTTAAGAAGTATGCCGACTTAGGATGCTGGCCGACTTAAGGTGCTTGCCGACTTAAGAAAGTTAACGACCTAACTACAAAGCCGACTTAGCAGGAGCCGAGTTAAGAAAAGCTCCGACTTAGAAAGGGCTCCGACTTAAGAAAAGCACCGAGTTAAGGAAGTCTCCGACCTAGCAGGAGCCGAGTTAAAGAAGTCTCCGACCTAAGATGCTTACCGACTTAAGAAGTATGCCGGTCGAAGGAGTGAGGCGACCTAATTCATGTGCCGACCCAAAATACTACCGACTTAATAAAACTAACGGGAAGGGACTTGACGACCTATAGGCATCACGACCTAATAACTTAAGTCGCAACCGACCTATAACCTATATGAAGTGCATCTGAGTTATAAACTTGCTCACACCAGATGTAGCCGACCTACAACGTATGATAAGTCGCTGCCGATCTATCACTTGCGGCTAGACAACTTGTACTCAGGGATAATTAAAAGACAACTCCTATCTCGTCGCCGACCTAAGACCTACGACCTTCTATAAGTCGGCTGCGAGTTATAACTTAGAAAGATTTCCAGATTCAAGCCCGACTCCTATAAATACCCCATCACCTCCAACATGAGGGGGACTTTTGGCAAATCATTTCTACAGCGCTGTTACTCCGTCGAACTCTTCATTCATTCAGTAATCAAGGATCCTTCAAGCATTCACGACACTACAACAAGCTTCGAGAGAAATTCCTTACATCCGAGATGGATTCATCGAGTTTCACCGCCGAAGATTGAGCTAGTAGTCTAGATTGTTTCTTGTGATCGAATTGTACTGTTTCTTGAAGAGATTTGTATCAAATTGTAACCGAATCAGCAATAAGAGACTATAAAGTGGACGTAGGCTCAATTACGGGCCGAACCACTATAAATCTGTTGTTCATTTACTGCATTTCTGCTATTTTCCTGCTTAATTTCTGTTCCCGTCACACGGGTGGTGCTTTCATGATCTTATTACACACACCGGGTGTTATCGTTCATATTTTAACGTTAACATTTTGGTGCTTTCACTGAGAATTGAACTCAAGGCTACCACTCACCATTGCTTCTCAGAAGTTTGCTGAAAGAATTTCCCACAAAACCAGAAGTTTATCAAACATAATGGCTCCTGGAAGGAAACGAAAGTCTGTCAGAACTGACGATGACCGTGACAATACTGCCACTTCTCTCTCTCCAAATCAGGCAGCTCCAAGCGTCGGTGTTACGCGACAGGAGTTAGATGCTGCTGTATCCGGACTGTACCAGCAGATTGAAACTTAGAATAACCTGATGATGGAAAGGCTGAATGCTCTATTTGGTACGAGTCAAAGACCAGTAAATAATGAGGGAAACTTTGCTAATGCTGCTCCCAATTCCGAGGGAAGAAATATTCCTCACGGGGGATCAGGTGCTGCCGAAGGGGCACCCCTCCAGGCCGAAGGATCTAGGCCGTCACCAGTTCTTCATGAGCATTTACCTGGACAAACTCCCGAAAAGATGGCTGAGGTCTACTCTGCGAAATCTCTGAACAATGAGGAATATCTCTCTGGTATGATCAAGCAAATAATGAAAGAGAGCATGCAAAGAGATGAAGACGAAAGCGAATGGGGAATCGCACCAAGTAGAACTCCGTTTACCGAGAAGATTCTGAAAGCTGAATTTCCTAGAAAGTTTGTTCCCCCCACTATTCCTGCTTATCGGGGGACAAGTGATCCAAATCAGTTCTTGTATAAATACGACTGGCATATGACCGGCGCAAGGGCGACCGATGAGATAAAGTGCCGATATTTCCCAGTTTATTTAGAAGGAGTGGCGCTTCTCTGGTTTACCAAGCTTCCAGTCCGATCTGTAGATCAGTTTTCCGATCTCACCTGAAAATTCAAAGAGCAATTCAGGCTATACGCTTCAAAGGCAAAAGATATAATGTCGCTGTCCAGTCTTGAACAGAATCCGGGAGAGCCTATTAAGTCATTCTTGAACCGCTTCAACTTAGCTCTGGCAGAAGTCGATAATGCAGAGCCACGAATGATCTTGACCTATTTGATGCGTGCTATTGACAAATCGAGCGAATTTGGAAAATGGCTGAAAATGAAGGAACCAAATTCGCTCGAGAAATTCTACAAAAAGGCTGACGAATTTATACGCTTAGAGAATCTTTCCGCACCAGCTAAAGTTGTGACAACGGTGGTGGAAAATAATGCTACTACTCAAAGCAAGAAAGAACCGGCAGATCAGAAAAGGGAAAGTAATGGTGGGAAAAGGCAAAAAGACTTCAAAAAGCCCCGCTTCCTTAAACCATCAGACTTTACTCCTCTGACCGATACCCCGGAAAATATCTTCATCGCCACTAAGGATGCTGTTGAATTTCCAAAACCACCGGCCGTGAAAGTTGGGAAGAATGCTGTTCAAAGCGGAAGATTTTGCAAGTTTCACAACCAACCAGGGCATGATACCAATGAGTGCCGCCATTTGAAAAGTCTGATTGAAGAATTGCTAAGAGAGAATAAGTTGCAGCAATACGTCAAGAGGAATAGAAAGGACCCATCTTCGTCCAACCAAGGGTAGTTACCTCCAACTAATTCATCTGATTCAGGAGAAAGGCCTGCTGGAAAGGAAAGACCTATTATTAATGTGATCACAGGGGGACCTCACCCGGCTGGCAGAAGTTGGGGTGAAATGGAAAGGTATGCAAAACTTTGAAGTATGCACCAACCGAAGAAAGTGTCTTAATCCTGGAAGATGCTTCACCTCTAAAGCAGCAAAAGACTTTTCATAATGATATTATGTTCAGAGCCAGGGATTCTGTTAATGTGGAAGCTCCTACTGAGGACCCTTTGGTTGTCTCTGTCGGTATTGGGCCGGCTATTGTCAGAAGAGTGTTAGTTGATAGTGGTGCCTCATGCAACATCCTCTTTAAAAGGACATTTGACCAAATGAAAATTCTGATGACTGATGTACATGCTTCTTCACACAAGATTGCCGGATTTACAGGAGAGCTGAAACAGCCGATTGGAACAGTGGACTTGTTTGTTGAAATGGGCGAAGGGCACAAGAAATTGGTTCGGAAGCAAACTTTTGTAATTGTGGATGGATTCTCCGCCTATAACGCTTTCTTGGGCCGGCCTACTCTTGCTGCTTTCAGGGCCGTCCTCGCTCCTTGGTGCTTAACAATGAAATTTCCTACTGATAATGGGATTGCTGTTATTAAAGGAGATCAAAACGCAGGACGAGAATGTTATCTTGTAGAACTCCGAGAGGCCAGGAGAAAAGAAATGGGGAAAGATGCGGCAGCTCCGCTCCGCATCAAGGAACCGACCCTGTAGCAACTACGGAGCGGCCCCTGTACTGGTGAACACAGCAATGCAAGAAAAGAAATGGATCCCAGGAAAGCCAGTACAGGGGAGAATAGAGTGGTACCCGTGGAGGTAACGGTACCAGTATCTGTAGACCCGAAAGACCCAAATAAAGTACTCAATGTGGGTTCACAGCTAAGTATAACAGTTCAAAACACACTGATATCATTCTTGAAAGCCAATCTAGATGTGTTCGCTTGGTGTCATGCTGATATGTGCGGAATCTCTCCAACAATTGCTGTTCACACCCTGAATGTCGATCCGAAATTCACACCAGTAAAACAGAAAAGAAGAACTCAAGGTCCAGAAAGGTCAGCAGCTTTAAAATAAGAGGTAGATCGTCTCCTAGAGAATAATTTCATCAAAGAATCCACTTATCCAAATTGGGTTTCAAATCCAGTACTGGTTAAGAAAGCAAATGGAAAGTGGAGAGTATGAATTGATTTCTCAGATCTGAACAAAGCTTGCCCCAAAGACTGCTTCCCGTTGCCTAGAATCGATCAACTAGTAGATGGGACGGCTGGACATGAGTTGTTATCTTTTATGGATGCCTATTCTGGATACAATCAGATTATGATGAATGAACCAGATCAGGAGGACACAAGCTTTATTACAGATGTGGGACTCTACTGTTACAAAGTCATGCCATTCGGTTTAAAGAATGCTGGGGCAACATACCAAAGACTTGTCAACGCTATGTTCAAGCCTCAGATTGGCAAAACGATGGAAGTCTATGTTGATGATATGTTAGTAAAGTCAAAGAAAGCAGTAGACCACATGGATCACCTGACAGAAATGTTCTCAATTCTTCGGAAGTACGGAATGAAGCTCAATCCATTGAAATGTTCATTCGGAGTAGAGTCTGGAAAATTCCTGGGTTTCATCGTAAGCGCTAGGGGCATCGAGGCAAATCCTGCTCAAATCACAGCTCTAAGAGAAGTTAAAGCCCCTAGAACAAAGAAAGAACTACAAAGTCTCAATGGAAAGGTTGCCGCTCTTAGTCGCTTCATTTCCAAGGCCACAGACAAATGCATTCCCTTCTTTGATGCTCTAAAGAAAGGAAAGAAAAATTTCGAATGGACTCCTGAATGTCAGAATGCTTTCGATCAACTGATTCATCATATGAGAACTCCTCCGGTCCTCTCCAAGCCTAGTGATGGTGAAGACCTCTTCATCTATTTGGCAATTTCATCCCATGCTTTAAGTGCAGCACTCGTACGAGAAGATATGAAAATACAACGTCCGGTTTACTACATCAGCAAACGGTTCGCTGGGGCTGAAATGAATTATTCAAAGATAGAAAAACTTGCTTATTGTCTGCTAATCACTTCCAGGAAGTTGAGACCCTATTTTCAATCTCATCCTATCAAGGTCCTGACTGATCAGCCTTTGAAGCAAGTCCTGTATCGTCCTGAAACTTCGGGTCGTCTCTTGAAGTGGAACATAGAACTCAGCCAATATGACATCACTTACCATCCCCGAAGAGCAATTAACGGACAAGCTTTAGCAGATTTCATTGCAGAATCCACTGACAAAGGTGACAGTAAGGAAGAAACCACTGACTGCATTCCGATACAATGGAAGTTGTATGTTGATGGCTCGAGAAATGATTATTGTTCTGGGGCAGGAGTTGTGCTCGAAACTCCCGAAGGACGATCACTATGTTATGCATTAAGACTGGAATTTCCTTCGACAAACAATGAAGCAGAATATGAAGCCCTTATTGTCGGATTGAAAATTGCCAAGGAATTGAATATCAAAGTGATACAGATTTTCAGTGATTCTCAGCTTATTGTCTGCCAGGTGAAGAAGGAATTTCAAGCCAAAGGAGGGAATTTGCCTGCATATTTGACAAAAACTTCCGAACTCCTCAATGATTTAGATCACTACTCAATAAGCCACATACCCCGAGAGGAAAATATGAAGGCGGATTCTTTAGCAAAGTACTCAAGTTCCGGAGAAGCTCAATTACTAGGATTAGTTCCTGTAGAAGTTCTGTCAGCTCCAAGCATTGATGAAATGGATGTTGATTGGATTATGACTACGTCTCAAGAGCATGAATCATGGATGACTCCAATCAAAGAATACTTACTCAGTGGTTCCCTGCCAGAGAGTTCGAAGGAACGTCGAAAATTATTAAGAAAAGCATCGAGGTATATAATTCAAGATGGCCGATTATACAGGCGGGGATTTTCAACCCCACTACTCCGATGTGTAACTAAGGAAGAAGCCAAGACCATCTTAACAGAGGTGCACGGAGGAGAATGTGGAGACCATTCAGGTGGTCAAACACTTGCAAAAAAAATTCTCCGATATGGATACTTCTGGTCGGATATCAATCGAGATGCTGCAACTTTTTCCAGGAAATGTGACAAATGCCAACGATTTGCAAAAATCCCAAGAGCACCCTCCACTGAACTCACACAAATGGTCAGTCCATGGCCATTTGCCATCTGGGGGATAGACCTAATTGGACCATTACCGATCGCCAAATCAGGGATTAAATATGCTATTATTGCCGTTGATTATTTCACCAAGTGGGCTGAAGCTGAACCCTTGGCCACCATCACTTCTAAAAAGATGATAAATTTTGTAACGAAGAATATCATTTGCAGATATGGTGTGCCACAGAAGATAATCACCGACAATGGCACTCAATTTGAAAGTGAAGAATTCCAGGATTTTTGCAAACGGTTCAGAATTCGAAAAAGCTTCTCAGCAGTGGCTCATCCGCAGGCAAATGGGCAAGTGGAAGCAGTTAACAAGATCATCAAGTCAACTATCAAAAAGCAACTTGAAAAAGCAAAAGGTGGTTGGGTTGATAAGCTTCCATTAGCACTATGGGCGTACAGAACTACTCACAAAACTGCGACTGGGCACACTCCATTTTCACTGGCATACGGATCTGAGGCAATGATTCCAGTAGAAGTAGAGGTTCCTTCACATAGAAGAGTTCATTTCAATAAAACCGAAAATGAAAAACTGCAACTTGAAGCGCTTGATTTTCTTGATGAGAAAAGAGAGGAAGCTAGGCTCAGAGTTTCAGCTCATCAGCAGAGAATAGCCAGGCATTTCAATTCCAAAGTTCGCCAACGCAGCTTTGAAATCGGAGACTTGGTTTTGAAAAGGATCATGACAGCAACTGGTGTGTTTGGGCCAAACTGGGAAGGGCCATATGTTATAGGCACTAAACTTCTTGATGGCACTTTCAAACTCATAACTGTTGAAGGAGATCCAATTCCAAGGGCCTGGAACAGCAACCATTTGCGCCCTTATTTTACTTGAAAAGAGCTCTGCTCAAAATTGTAAAATGATGATGAATGTATCAGTTGTATTGTGAAACATTGTAAATCAGTGTAAATGAATGAAAGCTATAAAGTGGACGTAGGCCCGATTCTTGGCCGAACCACTATAAATCTTGTGTTCTTTACTATTTCATAATGCCTGTTTTATTTTGATATGTAAATACTTTAAATGTATCGCTAAAATATCAATTCAAAATTGCAGGACATTATAACAAGGCTTGCTCATCACAAAGCTAAGCGACTTCCATAAATCAGCTATTACACGAAAACCAAGCCACAAAATTTTTTTCCAAACTCAAATCCCAAGCAAGGAAAACCTCACATAAAAAGTTGGCGACTCCATTGTGACAAACCTTCGTTCACTAGTCGAGATTGTCGCTATGAATAGACATCCAACTAGATAACTTGCGTTTGTCTCGTAGAGTCATTCAACAGTGAAGTCCACTCCTTCGGATAAAGCAATTTACTTGTAAGAGGAAAAGAAGAAGATGTGCTTGGGAACGATAATAAGAGATCGCTAACAGGCAGATGATGAGAGAAAGTTGCCAAGCAAACAAAGGAGCAGACAATGGGAGGTATGCATCTCAACAGGAAGGCCAGAAGATCCACTAAAGGGACGCCTTCCCAAGCGGAAGTAACAGGACCCTCGCTAACTGGTCATGATGCATCCGATCAGATAGCTTACGTCCGTCCCGTGGATCCACTCGCCCCTGAGACGCAAACTACCCGGCACACCAACCAACCAAAGCCCTCTAACGAGGCACACCAATAAATGGGAGTGCTTTCCTCAACCAAAAAGATCGGTGGGACCACCGAAGGGGCATCTTGTTAATTGATTGCGGTCGTTTGTACAAACAAACATCCAATCAAGCAACTTACGCCTGCCCCGCGAACCCATCCGACCATGAGAAAGTAACTCCCAGGCACTCAAAAGCCCTCTTCGGAGGCACAAGCCCTCTTCGGAGGCACATGACCTCTTCTGAGGCAAAAGCCCTTTCCCAAGGCACCACAAGCCCTCTTCGGAGGCACATGACCTCTTCGGAGGCAAAAGCCCTTTCCCAAGGCACCGCAAGCCCTCTTCGGAGGCACATGACCTCTACGGAGGCAAAAGCCCTTTCCCAAGGCACCGCAAGCCCTCTTCGGAGGCACAAGCCCTCCTCGGAGGCACAAGCCCTTTTCAAAGGCACAAGACCTCTTCGGAGGCACAACTCTTTAAGAGGAGCCCTCTCCGAAGGCATGTCCCAAAATAAAATGCTTGAACAAAAAGCATCGTCCAGAAGCACAGTTCAACTCTCAAAGGAAGGACTAACTTGTTCATCTCGAAAAGTTCCTCCTAAAAAAGTTGAAAAATGCTACAAAATTCTTTCAGAAAAGCTCATTTCACTTCATAGGGAAATTCACTTCTTAATAAATAAAAGTGATTATCCCCGAAAGTTGAAGCGTTCTTTAGAAAGAGAAAATAAAAATTCTTCTAAAGACTAGATATACTCTATTAAGAGCAGAATAATTCTCCCCTTAAAAGCGGAATAATTGTCCTCTGAAGTAAGAGTATTAGTCTTAAAAAAAAGGGCTAGGAATATTGCAATGCACTTACGGCATGGGGGCAATACTATACAATTCAATTATATTAATAAAAGCAACATGCCACAAGTTCGTTGCAATATCACGGAAAATAGATGTGGAATAAATGCATTCTCAAACGCAGACAAAAAGTTCGCACAAGTAAGAAGAATCGTTTGTTCTACACTAAAAATAAAAGATAGATCATTCTCACATACACAAGAGTTTGTACAAGTAAAATAATTGTTTTATTTAGTACTATGAAAATTCTTTACATGTGCAGATATCTCAAAAAGCAAAAGCGGGAACCGGTACCCGCACAATCCCCGGTCAATACATGCAAAGAGCAAAAATAATAAGTAGAAAATCCAGCTTGATTATTCCTTCTTCTCACCACCCTTGGAGCTCTTTCCCGGCCTAATGATTAGCTTTTGAAGTCGTTGTGAACGGGTAGAGGCAGAAGGAGAAAGCGGTACGGCCAGATCAACTACTGCTTCCTCTTCAGTGGAAGTCTTCTTCTTCTTCCTTGCAGCACGCTTCCCCTTCCTCTTTGAAGAAGACTCGCTCCCCGGAGTAGCAAGCAGTGTTGAAAGCTTCGTGTCGTCATCAAGAGACCGCTCCGGGGTCTTCTCAATGTCTTCCAAATCCTCCGCCTTCTGTTCCTGAGAAGCAGCCGGATCATCCAAGCCTTGAAGAGCTTCGATTTTCTCTGCCTGTGATCCCGGTTGAGAAGCAGAAGGAGGAGTAATTTGGGAAGATGGAGGAACGACAACCGAAGGAGTGAAAGCTTGTGTAGTGCTTGGTGCCTCCGCTGTAGAAGAAAAGAAGTTAAAATCAACATCCCCCGAAAATAAAGAAGGCATCGGTTCACCAAAGTTTAAGTAACAAGTAAGAAGGTCATCGAATTCGGCTAAGTCAAATGACTGGTTCATTAGACCCGAGACGACGCCAAAAGTACCTGGAGGAGTTGGCTTTGCAAGATCCACCTCAAACTTCTCGGCTTCAATATCATCCAGTGCCTCATCTTCAGTAGGAGTAGTTGCAGTTTCTTGGGCAACTTTAGCTAGATGTAAAGAATGAGAGCTGGAATCCATAATATTAACGTCGGCTGAAGTGGAAGTATGAACGGGGGCAGTTAAAGGAGCTGTTTCTTTTGGAGGCTCTTCTCCCATTGTTTCAGCTCGTACTTCGGCAAGTTGCTCCCTCCCCTTAACAAGAGCGGCACGATCCTCATCATTGAGATAGCGCTCCTCAAGTTCCAACTCATTATAGCCGGCCCCGCCAAGCATATCCATTGCGACTTCCCACACTTCAGCCAATGTAATTTCATAATCGGGACCAAGAAAAGAGAGGCTTCCACGACCCAGAACGCTGTGTAAATAAAAGTCGACTAAGGTAGAGCTGATGTCTGCTTTCGTCGCCTCATGTGATTGCTCAGCCGCTTCCTTTTCGGCAACGGCAGCAACCCGGCCAGCGGTAGCCTCATCACGCTCTGCCTCAACTTTAGCAAGTCGAGACTTTAGTAACTCAATCTCTACGTTCTGAGAGGTGACTTTTTCCCGCAAATCGGTGTTTTCTGTGCGGTATTTCTCAGTAATATGCTGTTCAGCGGCAAGCTTCATTTCAACACCTCTCTGTGCAGCATGTGCATCCCGCACTTGTTTCTGAAAGACTTCTTCTTTTTGAGTATGAGATGCAGAAGAAGAGGCAAGATCTTCCTTAAGTTTTTTAACCTCGGACTCAAGTTTTGCATAACCATCAGCAATATTTGTCATCTCGAGATTATGCTGTTTGCAAATTTTGTCCCACTCTGCCTTGTCGTTTTCCATAGTCAGCATTGCCTCAAGGTTTGCACGATTAACCCTTTGGAGTTCATCGACAAGCTTCTGCCACTGCGACATCCTCTCGATATTAAGCCTGACTGCGTCAAGACTGCTAAGCATGTCTGACTTATCAATCGGAACTAGGTCCAAGTCAAAGCGCACCCCTTTTAGGCACCAATTCGGAAAACGGCTCTGAAGTGTTGGGGGGCCGTCCTTGACTTGATATTGCGGTCTGTTAATGATAGTCTGAATGTCAGATTTCTTCAGAGGAGGAGAGCTAGCCAGAATATCAGAAGGAATGGGAGCGTCAGTCTTTTCAGAAATTTCAGACGCGTCAATCGGTTTAGATCGTTTGCTCGGTTCATCGGCAATCTGAGTTTTTCCCTTATCATCGTAAGACTTCCGCTTATGAGAGTAGTCACTCCTATGCGAAGAGTCATATCGCTCGGCATCTTTCCTTCTTTGCCACTGATCATAATCCCGCTTCTCCTGGGCTTTCCTTCGAGCCCTCTCTTCATCTGTTTCTTTTGGGGTATCAAGGTACTTCCTAAAGTCATAGGTGCCGCGGCCTCCACGGTACTTGAATGAGTCATAATATGAACCTGTACGTCCCATTGGAGAACCTGAAAGCAAAAAAGGAGTAAAGTTTAGAAATTTCCAGGAAAAAGAGGATGAATGTTTATAAGTGTTGGAAAATCCTAAGTGTGTGTGGCGTGCAAGCTACATGCGTCAAACTACAGACCATGCTTTAGTGTGGAAACAGAGACGACTGGCGTAGTAGGCGTCCGGGTTTGTTTAAAGGTGGAAGTCGCCTCGACAACGGGAGAAGTTGCTTTTGGATTGTTATCCCCAAAAAGCTCTTGAGAAGTTATCATGATATCGCTCAAGCCATCAAAGGTGTCATCACCCAGGTGTTCAGCAGACTTCTCTTTTTCAACCTCTGTATCAATGGATTTCTCAGAAACTCGAGGATTCTCTTCCTCCTCAGTAATTGGGGTAAGCGCCGACTTGTTGACCAACCCTACGACATCAATGGATGCGGAACATTTTACCAAAGCAGCTTCTACAACGGGTGCTTTTGATGCGATTTCATCTACAGAAGCTGGGGCATTCGAGGCCTCTGCTTGAGAACCCGAAGCAACTAACGTTTCCGCATCGGAACTAGGAATTTCATGAATTCGAGTCGATCTGGAAGGATGTAAAAGCCCAAATTGGTGCAAAAGATCATCATTTAATAAAAACTGGATACTCCTCTCCTCTATCGGCACCGCCATAAGCCTTTCAAAAATCACTTTGTGACCAGGATCTTTAGAGGGAAGAGGAAGGGCTAAAAAAAAAAAGAGAAGGCAAAGTTAGCACTTGATAACTCGAACTTCAGTAGGTTTGAAAGAACATAAGAAACAGAGGCAAGTGATCTTACTTCCTACCCTCAAAATAGCATAAAACCCCGGGGGACAGCGAATATAGAAAAACGGGCTCAGGAAACTATGAACGCTTTCAGGGAGACCAGTGATCAACTTGCAATTTCTAGCACTCCTCACAACTATGATAGAGGGGTGATCTTTATTCTTGGCAAAGGTACACAAATAGCGAATTTCTCCAAAACTAGGAAAGCGGTCCAGAGTTCTCCTAAAAAGCACGCATAGTCCTAGTAGGATGGCGTAGCCATTAGGGTGTAATTGGAAAGGAGAGATAGTAATTGGAAAGAAAAGCTCCTCCAGCTGATTCCGAATCTTCTTGTTGAGATGCCATTCTACATAATCAACTGCATGTTCAAATGTGAAGGTGCACATTTCCTAAAAGTGTGAAGTGTTGTGTAGAACTAGCGAAAATGAATAAAATTAACAGACAAACATAGCTAGAATTAAACTAGTTAATAATTGGTCGATTATGAGATTTCAAAACCTGCTAAGTACAGTGTTAATGCAAACAAATTGGCTTCAGTTAGCTAGTTTTAGATTTGCTCTAATACTTCACTTAAGTCAGTTGGTTTACAGCATCTCGTTTTCGCAGTTCATTTAAGTCAGTTTTTCTTTATCAACTAATCTGTCATTCGATGTGGGCAGTCAATGGCAGTATATTCGTCCCAGTTTTCTGTAGATATTGTATTTAACAGGTCATTAGCATTGGAGATAATCTGTAAAGAAGTGTAGACAGTTCAAAGTTCAAGACAATGCGGATATGCCAAGTTCTAACTCAGCTGCGACCTAAAGCCTTGTTGTAAAAAATAAGTCGCTGAAATTATTCGAAGTTCTAGGTCGGTCACGACCTAATATAAGAAGCTACGAGATAAGTTAAGTCGGGCTGTATGGGGAGGAAGAGGTCTCAAGACAAAACGGCATGAATTTCTAAGTCCTAGCTCGGCCACGACCTAAGGCTTATGTCGGAGGATAGTTAAGTCGCAAGAAAAATTGGACTGTTGAGACAGTTAGGTCGTAGGAATTGTTGAACAGGACAGGTTATTAGATCATGAATGTTTTGAGTCGTCTCAAGCTATTTCTCCTCTCCACCAAAAATTTCACCTCCTTTCACCAATCAACCAACTCGAAATTCACCAACCCAATAACCCGTTAACACCAACATCGTAAAATCCACTATCCTCTTCGTGAGATCCATCGTTCCCTTCATACCACCAAGTCGCTGGAACAACAATTCAACACATCTCCGATCTGTCATAAACCCGACCTACTGTCATGTGTTCGTGAATCACATCAACAATTAGTGACGACCAAAAATTGATCACAGCACGATTCAAAGTGGAGCACGACGTATGATACCGATTTGGGGTTCGGAGGTTAGAATTCATGGTTCAATGGCGAACATGAAATGGAAAAGGATCGGAAACGCTTACGCAATTAGATAGCAAGGGTGAATCGCCAGGTGGTGAACTTGAATTCGTATTTGAAATCGAAGAACTCTGTTAATGGCGGCATAAGAAGTTGGAACAGGTGAAGGAAGAGAAGGGACGACTTAAGCTATTTATAATCTGGGACAGTGAAATGTGAATCGACATGTCCGACCTACGACTCATCTTAAGTCGGTCGCGATCTAACACACTTACCAAGAAGCGAGCTAAGGAAATCGAAGCACACGACCTACGAATTAGGCGCGTACTTCGAGGGGCAAATGTTAACCCCCTTTCGACTCACGACCTAGCAGGAGCCGAGTTAAGATGTTTGCCGACTTAAGAAGTATGCCGACTTAGGATGCTGGCCGACTTAAGGTGCTTGCCGACTTAAGAAAGTTAACGACCTAACTACAAAGCCGACTTAGCAGGAGCCGAGTTAAGAAAAGCTCCGACTTAGAAAGGGCTCCGACTTAAGAAAAGCACCGAGTTAAGGAAGTCTCCGACCTAGCAGGAGCCGAGTTAAAGAAGTCTCCGACCTAAGATGCTTACCGACTTAAGAAGTATGCCGGTCGAAGGAGTGAGGCGACCTAATTCATGTGCCAACCCAAAATACTACCGACTTAATAAAACTAACGGGAAGGGACTTGACGACCTATAGGCATCACGACCTAATAACTTAAGTCGCAACCGACCTATAACCTATATGAAGTGCATCTGAGTTATAAACTTGCTCACACCAGATGTAGCCGACCTACAGCGTATGATAAGTCGCTGCCGATCTATCACTTGCGGCTAGACAACTTGTACTCAGGGATAATTAAAAGACAACTCCTATCTCGTCGCCGACCTAAGACCTACGACCTTCTATAAGTCGGCTGCGAGTTATAACTTAGAAAGATTTCCAGATTCAAGCCCGACTCCTATAAATACCCCATCACCTCCAACATGAGGGGGACTTTTGGCAAATCATTTCTACAGCGCTGTTACTCCGTCGAACTCTTCATTCATTCAGTAATCAAGGATCCTTCAAGCATTCACGACACTACAACAAGCTTCGAGAGAAATTCCTTACATCCGAGATGGATTCATCGAGTTTCACCGCCGAAGATTGAGCTAGTAGTCTAGATTGTTTCTTGTGATCGAATTGTACTGTTTCTTGAAGAGATTTGTATCAAATTGTAACCGAATCAGCAATAAGAGACTATAAAGTGGACGTAGGCTCAATTACGGGCCGAACCACTATAAATCTGTTGTTCATTTACTGCATTTCTGCTATTTTCCTGCTTAATTTCTGTTCCCGTCACACGGGTGGTGCTTTCACGATCTTATTACACACACCGGGTGTTATCGTTCATATTTTAACGTTAACAGTTTTATATCTCAATCTAGGAAGCTTGTTATTATTGATGCAGTTATACACTCTATGACAGTGTATTGGAGCAGAACATTTCTGCTGCCTACAAAACTTATTGCTATGATTAGATCGTCAATTATAAAATTCTTATGGTCTGGATCAGTACATAAATTTTTTTGTCTCTAATAGCTTTCAAAAAAGTGGAAATTCCTAAATGTAAGTGAGGGTTAGGAATTAAAAACATGAAGAGCTGGAATATAGCAGCACTGTCCAAGCCCTTTCAAAATCTTATAACCAGGTCCATTCGCTGTGGGTTGAATGGAGCATCAGATACAACTTAAAAGATGATGAAATATGGCTTGCTGCTTCTAAAAAAGCTCACAGCTGGGTATGGAAAATAATGATGAAAATACGAGATAATTTGCTACCTCATACAAAGCTCCTCCTCTCCTCTAATAGTAAGTCTAAATCTTAGACTACTCCTTGGATAAAGAAAGGGGTGATACTTAAAAGTATCCTTTCATATGAAAATATAACACAAAGTGGAATATCGTTAAATGCAAGAGCTACTAGCTATATTAGCAATGGAAAAATCACTCTCCCTCACTCTAGTAATTCCTCCATTACTGCATTATGGCAATTATTTAAAGATAAACCCTATATCCTTTATCAACATGAAGCATATAAATGGACTGATAAACTTAAAGACCACTCTACCCATACTGTCTATACTACGCTTGCGGGAGATATACAACTGAACAACTTCCCATGGTATAAAAGAATATGGAACTTGTATACAGACGAAAAGCTAAATTTTATGCTCTGGAAGGTACTCAAGAATGCTCTGCACACCTTGGGAAATTTGGCTACAAAAGGTTTATCTGTCTCTACCACATGTATATTTTGTTCCTCTGCTATTGAAGATATACATCACTTATTCTTTTGTGGCTCCTTTACTCACTCCATATGGTCAAAAATAAATACAAGAGGTGGATATGAAACTCCTGTGAGAGACAATAAAATAGAATGGATGAATATTTATAAGGCAACAAGGTGGAAGCAATCATTAACATATGAGCTTTTAATATTACTCAAAATAATAGTTAGAGAAATATGGAAAGAAAGAAATCAAAGAATTTTCAATCTTCAGAACAGGAATCGTATGCATATTTACTTTGGCATTTATAGAGAAATACACTCTTCGATCTCTATGTCCTCTTATCCCATTGATGCAGATACCATGGTGAGGAGGTCCTAGCTGTTTATGTTGTGTCTCTCTTCTCTAACTTGTTGTTCTGTAATTTTTATTTTTTCTGTCTTCTATCTTGTATCCTATGTATATCATTTATATTGTAAGACTCTTATATATATATATATGGTAGGGGCCTGTAATGCCCCTGAATTTTAATTAATATTATTCGGGATATTTAATTGGATAAAATAAATTGTAACGACCCGTAAATTTCAACTGTTTTAATAACGTAATTAGTTGAAATTTTGTGAAATTTTTAAACGATAAAATTTGAAATAAAATTTTTATATTTGGAATACGTCTAGTTAAACATAGCAACTGGTAAATTTTCGTCCAAAAATATGAAAGTTTATTTCGCGCGTAAATTCACTTCAATTTAATCAGTTAAAAAGGATTGAAAATAAAATATTTTCGAAACCTAAATATTTTTACATAGAAAAATTCTAAACCATCTTCTGAGCAAAATGTCAGTTCGTCGTTTTTCCAAATTCGGACATCTTTGGCTCCGTCGATCTTATTTTTCAGTGTTTTTCTTGCATTTTCCGCCAGTTGAAAAATTCGAATTTTTATAATTCGATCATACCATTGATATCTGTGTACCATTTTGATCGTCTCGTCGTGCTGATCTCTACGGTATATTCAATTGTCGATTTCAAAGTCCGATGTGTTGTGCAACCTATTAACGGCTAACCGTATCGGTACCGTTCAAGCCTTTTGGTCTACCCGTGACCATTCATTCTTCCATGGTGCAAAAGCTGCACAGCAATTAGTCTTTTTCCCAGAATTCGATGAGGTGGCTCTCACTATTCCCAATTGTTCATTTATTACATTTGCTTTTACCATTCGTTCTACAGTTCAAAATAAACTATATTGTTACATTTAATCTTCCACCTGCTTCCTTTACCTGCTATTCCTTCCTTCTTCATTTCTTTTCATGCAAGCACCACAAGCTCACCCTCACGGCCAAGATTTCCTTCCACCACCAATCCTAATACCCAGCCACCACCCGGACCTCCCCTCTGATCTGCCTCAGCCCACGCTCGACCAACCTCCTTGCTTTGGCCAACCAGCCCTCAACAGCATGAACCGACACCCGCATACATCTCCCCACTCACACGTCAGCAACCCAAGACTCCACCAACAACCGAGATCGGCCACCCTCCTCACTGCTAGCCGAGTCTCTTACCGTCTCTCTCTCTCCCGCGCGTGCCACCATTTTCGAGCCCGTCTCCTCCTTCACTCCATCTCCGTTCCACACCCACCTCCCTGTCACCTCGCCGAGCTGTTCCTCCCATTTCCACTCAGCAACCCACCAAGCCTCGCCGACCCGAACTCGAATAACCCAACTCGCCGCCTCCGCGCCATAGCTCCGGCAACCTTCCATCCAGCCCAGTCGTTTGCAACCTCTTCCGCAGCCCCGCCTTAAATCTCTCCAAGATCCGAACCTCCCCATCATTTCGTGGCCGAACACAGCATGTCTGCCCTTTCATACTTTTCTGTGCCAGCGCCATCCTCCGCATGCTCCATCCTTACCCACCGTAGCACCACCAACCGACCACCGCACTCTTCACGCCACCGCCGTTAGCCGCTAGCAAGCACCGATCTCTCATCTGCCTATATATATGCGGTTAGTGGTTGTATATATTTATGATCATACAAACTATATTCTATGATGATTTTATAAGTTATAAACCGGTTATATTTATATTTGTTTATAATATATTATATTTAGTAGAAGCACAAATCATGTTTTGCAGCATAGTTTTAAAAGCATCAAATCTAGTTGTTCATATGAGGGTTATAGTATATATTATATTGTAGAGGAATATAATACATGTTTACAGTTATATTGGTTTTCTAAATACCTTTTATTTATTTCATACGTACATGTTGTATTTGCATGAGTTGTTATAGTTTGGGGTTCCTCTGTTTTATATATTTACCTTCTTTTTCCTGGTTTGCAGTTATCATCATTAAATGGATCATTGGTTTATTTATTAATGTAACCCATCCTAGAGTTCCACGGTCGTGTTGTTGTATAATGTTTTTTTTGCGTTCTATGCATCTGCTCTGTAATATGTAGATGCAGTTGTTGTGGCTGTACTCATTTCTCTAAATCAATGTCTTCGTAAGAGTTTTCTATTCTATAATACTATAGTACTCGTACTTACTAAAAAGAAAAAAAAACCAACTTGCATTTTATTTGGTTTCTGTATTTGTTATATATGGAAAAAATTGCGGTTACAGTAGTAGTATATATATGTAGGTTAGATTTGTCAAAGCCTATATATAGTCTAATTATATATGTTCAATGTATGTATAGAAATTTGTTAAATATAAACATAACTGCTTCGTTATATTTTTGTTTATGTATTTGGTTATAATGTAAATGTTATATTACGATTACATACAATCTGTTTGTGTATAAAGCTCATATCTATAGTACTATATATATATTTTCTAGTATACCGATATACTGTGCTTCAGTGAGTAGTAGTGGTTCGTTTATGCTACGGGTTATATATGTATTGTATATAGGGTAAAAGGTTTGCCTGTTGTGTGTGTATATATATATATGTAGTAAAGAAAATTTTATGCGTGTGTGTTTTCCAAAACCTTTTTGGCATGTCAGTTCCTAAAGTTTATGTATGGTCTGTTGATAAGTAAGTTTAAATATATGACTTTATATAAGTTTAAATATATACATATATATATATATTAAACTTTTAATAATAGTATATATTTCTTCCTGTCTATATCTAGCTAATTCGCTTTGTTTGTCGATTCTTATTCGTCAGCTTTGTTCGTCAAATTCGTGCCCATCTCACTTTGCTTTGGAATTCGTGTTTGGATTCACAGCTCATTTCATTTTCTTGCCTCTCTAGCCTCGAAAGGTGAGCACTCACTCACGATTAACGTTCTTTTATTTATTAAATTTGATTTCAATTGAAACGACAATTGAATTATGCTGTTGTTAGTTAATTACACTGTTATATATGTTATTACCTGTATCAGTTCACCTGTGACATCTGACACCATTTTCTGTTAATTATTTATGCAATAATAATACAGTTTGGCTGAAATTGATTGATTGTTGATGTTTATATTGGACGTTAAATTGTTAATGTTAAATGATAAATAGTATGCAATTGAACTTGATATAGGATAATTAATTGTTAAATTTGATTAACTGACAGTTGTATAATATGATCCCTTTAACTGATGAATTTATTGACACGTAGGATTTGTTTAATTACATTTTGAACCACTGAACGTATGTTGTTAAATTGATGATGTATGAAATGGTAAATAGATGACAAATGAAAAACCGTAACGTAATAATCTTTAATCTACATGAAATGATAGTGTAGATTCTAGAGATAATTATATTAATTCGTACAAATAACAATGCGAATTAATACGGTTATTTCGGGATTATTTGAATTGATTATTGGATTGTTATTGTTTGTTGTTATTGCTTGTTTATTTACTTTGACACCATCCCAGTTATCACACTGCAAGTTCCCTTTGTTATGCTTTGATTTTGAACTGAATTGGAATCGGGTTGAAATGATAAATACCCAAATTGAACTTTGACCTAGGATAGAAAATTAAATAAAACCCGATTGGTCAATAAATTTGATTTAAAAATAAAACGAAGATTTTATGTGAATAAATAATATGGTTTTGAAATGAAGTTGAAATTTGAATTTTAATGGAAGGAAAATGTTAATATTTAATAATCTGAAACAAAATATTAACAATGTAATTGATGAAAGAATGTTGTTTAATTTGAGAAATGATTTAATAATTAAGTTGAAATGATTTAATAATTAAGTTTGAAATTATAATTAAGTTTGAAATTATTAAACTTTGAAATTATTTAATAATTAAGTTTTGAATTATTTAGTAATTAAATAAGATTGAATTATTTAATGATTAAATTGAATTGAATTCTTTAATAAGAAAAATCGAACTTTTGAATAAGTGAATTTTACTTTGTAAATAATTGAAATTGAGCTTTCTTGATTAAGTAAGTTTTGGAAAATTATTTAAGAAAGTAAATAAGTGAAATGGAATTTCTTTAACAAGAAATGAAAATGTGATATTTTGGAATTAATGTAAGACTTGTAATTGAAAGAATTGATTTGACGAATTTAGTTTAAATTCAAAATTGTAAAGTTTGATTTAATGAAGTTGAACTTAAGAATTGACTTAATGAATTGGAAATTCAATAGAAATTGTTTTGAATGATAAAGTAACTTAACGAATATTGAATGAAATTGATAAATGAGTTTAAATTGATTTGAATGTTAAATTAAATTTATTTAAATGATTTCAGAATGAAACTTGTTTGCGAACTTGAATCAATATTTGAATTGTTTTAAATAAAGATTGAAATTGAATTATAAGATTTTGAAATTGTGAATTTGGAAGTTTTAAAACGTAAATTATTGGAAATTGGTTTTGAAAGACAAATGAAATGTTGATTTACGAATTCTATTTGAAATTGAAATTGATTTGGTTTTGAAATAAACAAACGACCAATCGGTGTAATAATTACGAAAGTTATTAAAGAGACCGGAATTCGGTTATGGATATACTCTCTATCTAAATCGAAAACCACTTTAATAACTATACGCGGAGTGATGATCCAGAATGAAGTGGTTGGAATGGTGATCGTGTTGACTGAAGAAAGAGAACGATAATGGATAGCCTTGACACTTGTGTCAAATTGGAAATGACTAAAACAGGAGCTGTGCCGGGCCAATGGAGGATTGATACCTCAAGTGGACACACTTCTTCGAACTACTTATACTTGTTGTCGATTGGTGCACCCTTGATTTTGGGAGTGTTGTTTCACGGTGTTGCGGGCGCTGCGGCGTTGCGTTCTCACCAGTCCGGATCAGGCGAACGGTAGTATCACTACCTTGGGTATTGCCTCATGTGCCTTGTCATACTTGTATTCCATTTATGCGCGACCACTACGACTTTGATTTGTACCTTGAGTATATGGATTGCCCTCTGGTGACTTCCGGTTTTGGGGAAACTACGGTCTTGTATATGCTTTTGGGAATAAAAATGTGTTAAGGGTGGAATGGGCCATGACTTAACGCTATTTTGATATCTTCTTATATTACTGATAGACATTATCTACTTAGCGTACATTACTACCTAGTAGATAGTTTAACGGATCCTTGGAGGATGGTTATTCCAAACATCCTTTGAGTTACTTGTATTTCAATTGCTATTTCACTTGAGTTGGATTTATTAATATAAGAATGTTAATCCTGACTCGAGTGTTTTGTATGTTGCTTTACGCTCGGGTCAGACTGAGTGGTTCAGCTTTCGAGACTCACCTTTGGAGTTGGAGCTACGCTTGGAGATCCAGCTATCTATCCAGCTTTCAGATATTCGATGATTCCAGTGATGTATTCTGATTTGTATCTGATGTATCGTGTTACTCTTCCGTTGTATCTGGTTTAACTCTGATGTATCGTATTACTCTTCTGTTGTAAACTCTGATGTATTTTATATATTCATATAGTAGCTTCATGAACTACTATCTCTTTTATTTCCGCTGCAATTATTACTCTGTGTCTGTGATCTGTGATTATTTATTTACTGTATATGTTCAGTTTTGCCAAATTTAAATTAACAACGCGGTATTTTGAGCAATTCAACTCCGGCATGAGTGTCTACCTATACACTTATAATGGATGCGAATGGTCCAAATTATCGGGTCGTTACATAAATAGAATAATGTGAATAATTAGGAAGATGAGATTAATTAATCTAATGGCCGTGTCTTAAGGAATGAACTAAAATAAGACTTAACTAAAATTAGAAGGAGGAATTTTCCTAAGGGGTAAACTTGGAAATGGAGCTACATTTCTTGGTATATATCTCTTCCTCCACTTTAATAAACTTTTACTTTCTCATTCATAACTCCTCACCTATATTTCAGCCGGCTATTAAAAGCTCCAGGAAGAGCAATAAATTGAAGATAAAGCTAAGGAATTAAAGCTGGGAAATTATCTCATTCTCCAATCAACTAATCAAGGTGAATAATCATGTTTATCATCTCATTTTTAAGTTTGGATCGGTTATGGGTTATACCCGATTCATGTTTGTGATTTTGGTTAGGATATTACCATTTAAACCTTTGTTTGGATAGGACATAGGTGTTTTTAAATGTTAATGGGCTAATTGACATAGTTTATTTCGGTTTTGGTTAAATTCTGAATTATATTGATCTTCATATGCTTCAAAATTTTAATATGTTAAAATATACGATTTAAAGGATTTTTGGGGGTTTTTCCTTAGTGGTTTACTAAGGTAATTAAATTATTTATGCCCAAGGGCTAAATTGAAAAATGGCTTCCGAATTGGTTAAATTCAGAGGGAATTGCTTTCAAAAATAATTTGGGGAAGAAGAATAGTGTTTACTGTTCGAAAGTACAGGAGGAAGCCACTTGACCAATCAGAATTAGACAAGCAAGAGGAACCATCACTTTCGAAGGGGTTACCTTCAATTATTTTGAAATGTTTTGAGCTTAATTGCTTTCGAAAAGTTTATAAGTGGTTTTATAAGGGGGGATACCCCAGGCTTTCGACTAGGTCGAAAAGAAACCTTTCGACAAGGTCGAAAGGTATGATTTTGTGATGCTTTCAAAAGGAAGGCTTCCGAAGGGGCTAACTTCGGAGGGTTATTGGCTTTCGAATGGGACTTCATCCGAACGATTTTAAAGGGTTGTTTTTAGCCATTTTTCTTAAGTAAAATTTTGCTAAGTTGAAGGGGTTACTTCGAAGGGTTATGGCATAAAATACTTATCTTTGTTTGAATATGTAAGGGGGATCCTTATATAAGATGAATGGTAATAAACCTTGGGGATACCGTGGTGGGTTTAATGTTTTCGATACATGGTTTGGGGTTACAAACAGAAATATGCTTTTGAAAATATACAATGGGGCTATTAATGTGTTTTTATTTAATTTAACCTAATTGGGACTACCAATGGGAATAGGTTAAACAGGTGGTATACCTGAGGAACATAACTAATCATGGGGATCACGAATTTTTATAAATAATCATGGGGATCATGATGTTTTAATTGGCCAAGTGTTGGGTTCTTGGTTAACCTAGGAAAACCATGGAATGTGCGGTGGATAGCCCACATTAAATTTCTAAAGAAAGTAATATTTTTCCAAAGGTGGTTAGCCTTGGGATTTGGCACCCAAGGGTTCATAGTCATTCTAGGAAAACTGTGGAGTGTGCGGTGGATAGCCCACACCAACTTTTATAAAACAATGTACGATGGATAATCTACATTTATTTTAAATGGATTTGGGATGAGTAGTCCTATTAAATTATGACGGATAGTCATTTTTAAAGGTTTTAGAAGGGAACTCTAATAAATTGATTTTTGATGGGAAATCTAATAAATTGCTTTTAAATGGAATATCTAATGAATGGGTGGATGAGATATCCAATATATATGATTTATGGCTTTATTTTAGATTATGTTAAAACTAATCATTTTGGGTGCAGGGGCATAGTAAATGATTTGCATGTTTTGTTTGGATACTTGTGAGGAGAAAACCCGTTCTACTAAGCGGCGTGGTCTCACTAGCTATCTATTTATGATTAGAGATGATAAGGGATTATTCATACCAGACTTATTGTCTGACTTGAAGTTTGTGTTTCTCCATAAACTCTCGGGTATTCAAAATTAATTTGAGTAGTCTGAGAGTGGGAGACTTTAAGGTTTTTGGAGGAATAAGCTTCCGGAGACATGTAGGAGGCAGTGTTAGCTATATAGGAGCTATTTTGTGTATTCCACTGTGATGTACTAAGAACTGTAAAGTTCATATTTATTAGTTCTCAGATCATCATAATGGGACATCTTCATATGTCGCTCTTATCATATTTTGTACATGTATATGTGATCTGAGCGTAGTTAACGTATGAGATTATGTAATTAAATCTTAAATTGAAATTCATAAGAAATGAGAAATTCTATTTTGTTGAAATTTAAATTTTTTCATATTCTTGTGTTTCTGTGTTGCCAATAGTTTCAATATTCCGATTTCGGTCACTCAGAAATAACACCTATGGATGACTGCAGCATCTGTAGCAGTTAGTTTTGAGCCTCCAGAAGCGGGATGTTACAATTGGTACCAGAGCATAGTTTATATACTTAAAAGGAATTTAATCCTTAAATTTTTTTAAAGCATAATCTAATGAATCTAAAATATAGTTGGGCTTGGGTAAGCATTATAGTAACGTATGTGTACTTTGCTATAAATACCTAAGTATGTATTCCCACTCTCTTAGATCGTTCTTCTGTATCTTACCAAGATTATATTTCAGGTAGTAGGAAAGTAAGATATGGAGGCAGGAAACAGAAGAGTGAATCAAGGTGGAAGACGCACCGCAACAAGTGGAAATGTTCGACCCAATACTAGGAGCAACCAGGGTCGACAGGCAAATGCAAACCTAGATGGAAATGCCAATGTTGGTGCTGAGATTTCGCTAGTTGATATGGGGATAATGTATCAATTCTTCATGAATATGATGCAAGATGGAGCAGCTGCGGGAGTGGCTGTAGGGAATGGTGGAGGAGCTAATCCGGTGGCCCCAGTTGGCAATAATTATGCCAAGCTGAGCTGGGATTACGCTAGTCTTGGAGGGAAGCCTTTTCTGGGAACCGAGGATGTAGTAGGAGTGGAGAGCTGGCTATTGCATTGTGAGAGGATATTTGCATATCTCAGCTTGACGGATATGTAGAATAGAAGACTTGCTTCAAGGCAATTGCAAAGAGCAGCGTTGTTTTGGTGGAACGGAGTTACCGTGGGAGAGCCAGAGGAAGACCTGACTTGGGCTGAATTTCGAAGGAGGTTCGAAGAAAGATTTCTATCAGAGGTTGCCAAGTCAGCATTGCTCAAGAAATTTTAAAGATTTAGTACATGGGGATAGACCAATGATTGAGTATGCTACGGAGTTTGATGAGATGTCCCATTACGGATATGCTACTGTGGATACAGTCATTCGAAGAATGATAAGTTTATCATGGGGTTGAATCCTGCGATCGCTAGAGCAACCATGCTAAACCTCCAGGATCCGTGTCATATTGTTATCGAGATGGCTATTCGGAATGAAGAGATGCTTTCTACTTTTGGAAAGGGGAAACCAGCTGAGGTTCAGAATTTTCTGGGTAAGAAGCGGAAGTTCTTCAAGAAGAAAGGTGCCTAGTCGGGGGTAGCAGCTAAGAAGAGCAAGGCTGATATTGTTTGTTACAAATTTGACAAGAAGGGGCACTATGCTAATGAGTGTCGTTCAGGTGATGGAAGAGCAGTTGCAGTGAGGCCGATAAAGTGCTACAACTGTGGCCAGATGGGGCATTACAAGGACAAGTGTCCTGAGGCTGCTAAGGCTGGAAAGGAAAAGGTCTTTGCGTTGGAACCATCATCCTCTAGACCAACAGCTGCTGAGAAAGGAAAAGCTATGATGGAAGGTATGCTTATGATTCATAGTACTCTGGTTAGGATACTATTTGATACCGGTGCATCGCACTCATTTATATCTCAGTATTTGGTAGATTGCTTATGTTTGGAATCTTTATACCTTATTACTCCTTTAAGGGTTGCGAATCCTATAGGAGGGTATGCAACTTTGGGAATGAGATATGACCAGTTAGAACTTGATTTGTTAGGTCATATGTTTGCATGCAGTTTATATGTTTTTGATTTTGTGGGTTTCGGGATCATATTGGGCATGGATTGGTTAGATAGATATGATGCTAGGATATTTTGCCAGGAGGGGGAAATATCATTGAAGCACCCTAATAGTCGTAACCGAGTTATTTACTCAGTAAGGAGTTCGGACGGAAATGCTTGTGTGTTATTGGGTGCCATGGGAGCGGAAGCAGAGTTGAAGTAGGTTTATGTTGCAAGAGAGTTTGCAGATGTGTTTGAACGATTTTCGGGCTTGCCGCCGAAAAGAGCGATCGAGTTTCAGATAGATCTTGTACCTGGGGCTGAACCCATAAATAGACCAACTAGCAGGATGCCACCAACCGAAATGAAGGAATTGAAGGTGCAGCTAGTGCATTGGAAGAAAATAATTTCATCTGGCCAAGCAGTTTGCCACGGGGAACGGCCGTGGTATTCGTGAAGAAGCCAGATGGGTTGTTAAGGATGTGTATCGACTATCATATGTTGAACGAGAGGACGATTAAGAATAGGTAGCCTTTGCCGAGGATCGACGACTTATTCGACCAGTTGAGTGGAGCCAGAGTGTTTTCTCAGTTGGATTTGGCGACAGGTTTCCATCAACTAAGAGTGGCAGCGTTTAGGACCAGATATGGGTCTTACGAATGGTTGGTTATGCCATTCGAACTTACTAATGCGCCAGCTTTCTTTGTGGATTTGATGAACCGGGTTTTTCGAGAGTACTTGGATAGGTTCGTGTTGGTTTTCATTGATGACATTTTGGTATATTCTAAGAATGAGAAGGATCATGCGGATCATCTTAGAATAGTGTTGGAGACGCTAAGGCAACATCAGCTGAAAGTGAAGTTCTCAAAGTCATTTCTGGAAGAAGGAAGTGATGTTCCTTGGTCATGTAGTTTCCGAGGAAGGTTTAGCAGTTGATCCAGATAAGATCGAAGTTGTTAACAATTGGAAAAGACCAGAGACGGTAAATGATATTAGAAGCTTTCTTGGACTTGTAGGTTACTACTGAAGGTTCATTAAGGATTTCTAGCGAATAGCGGCATCCTTGACTATGCTAACTAGGAAGGACGTGAAGTTTGTTTGGTCTGACAAATGTGAGGAGGCATTCCTTAAGTTGAAACATTTGTTAACCAATGCGCCCGTGTTAGTAGTTCCAGATAGGAATTAGGGGTTGGTTGTTTACACCGATGCACGTGGTACTGTGTTAGGTGCTGTGCTAATGCAGAATGGAAAGGTTATTGCCTATGCTTCTAGACAGCTTAGACCGCATGAAGTGAGATACCCGACTCATGATTTGGAGTTGGCAGTGATAATCTTCGCATTGAAGGTGTGGAAACATTATCTTTTGGGAGAAAGGTTTGAGCTATTTACGGATCATAAGTCTCTATGGTATTTATTATCTCAGAAGGAGCTGAACATGAGATAGCAGAGATGGCTGGAGTTTGATGTAGCTTATGAATTTAGCATCGATTATACACCGGAAAAGGAAATAAGGTGGCAGATGCGCTTAGCAGGGAAACATCAGAATGTGGTGTTAGCTATATTGGCGGAATGGAAAGACTTAGAAGCACTAACTGCTTATAGTGTGCAATTGAGGTCGACTGCTGGATCTAGTCGGAATATTTCCATGATGTCTTTTTTGGAAATTCGACCAGTTATGATCGAACATATTACTTCTAGGAAGAAAGAGGATTCAGTGTTAGCCGAGAGGACTAGAAGGTTAGAATCTGGAACCGAGATTGATGATTTGAAAATTTTTATTCTTGACCATAGGGGTTGGTGGAGAAAGAAGGAACGGTTATGTGTTCCGGATGTTGGAGACCTTAGGAAGGAAGTTCTTAAGGAATGTCATCGATCGAAGTTTATGATTCATCCTGGGGGAACTAAGATGTATCAGGATATAAAGAGAAGTTTCTTCTGGGAAGGAATGAAGAGGAATGTTGGCTTATGGGTAAAACAGTGTTTGAACTGTCAGCAAGTAAAAGCCGAACATCAGAAGCCAAGTGGTTTGCTTCAGTCTTTGGATATTCCAGTTTGGAAGTGGGACTCGATATCCATGGATTTTATTGACAGATTGCCAAGTTCAAACCGAGGTAATGAAAGTATATGGGTCATGGTGGACAGATTTACCAAGAGTACCCATTTCATTTCGGTAAGGTCAACTAGGACGGCACCTATTTTGGCTAAGTTGTTCATGTAGAACATCGTTAGACTGCATGGAATTCCTAGTAGTATCGTCAGTATTAGAGATGCTTTATTTACTAGCAAGTTTTGGAAGAGCCTGCAGAGTGTGTTAGGCACTAAGCTCAAGATGAGTACCGAATATCATCCTCAGATGGATGGGCATACAGAGAGAGTCAACAAGGTACTGGAAGATCTATTGAGAGCTTGTGTTCAGGATTTTAGTGGTTCTTGGGAAGATCACTTGCACTTAGTGGAGTTTTCCTATAATAATATTTATCAGACTACTATAGGAATGGCACCTTTTGAGGCTTTGTATGGAAGGCCATGCAAATCACCAGTATGTTGGTTAGAGGCCGGAGACAGATTGGTCCTTGGTCCAGATTTGGTGAGAGAGGCGACGGAAAAGATCGAGTTGATACAGGAAAGAATGAAGGAAACTCAGTCTAGGAAGAAGAGTTACGCAGCCAAAAGGCGTAAAGACCTAGAGTTCTCAATTGGAGATAGAGTTTTCATCAAGGTATCGCCGATGAAAGGTGTGGTTCGATTCGGGAAGACCGGGAAGCTAGCACTGAGATATGTTGGACCATTTCCTATATCAGAGAGGATTGGGAGACTCGCGTACCGAGTAGATTTACTGAACAGTTTGGCCGGGGTCCACAATGTGTTTCATGTTTCTCATCTTAGGAAGTATGTTCATGATCTAGAAACTACTATCGCTCCGACGACACTGGAGGACTTAGTGGTAGAACCATATATGACTTTTGTGAGGCAACCAGTTCGTGTTGTGGCAAAAGATAAGAAAAGGCTAACGAAAAAGACAGTCAGATTGGTGAAAGTTCAATGGAGCGACAACGTGAAGGAATGTACTTGGGAGACAGAAGACAGGATTTGAGCTACTTTTTCTGAGCTGTTTTAGATAGTATGTTCTATATAGGGTTTATACATAATTTGGCTGGTAGGTTATACTAGCTTTGTTTGCATGGGCTATATGCTTGTTGTTGTGTCCTTACTGAAATTTCGAGGATGAAATTCTTTAAGGGGGGAGTTTGTAATGCCCCTGAATTTTAGTTAACATTATTTGAGATATTTAATTGGATAAATTAAATAGAATAATGTGAATAATTAGAGAGATGAGATTAATAAATCCAATGGCTGTGTCTTAATGAATGAACTAAAATAAGACTTAACTAAAATTAGAAGGAGGAATTTTCCTAAGGGGTAAACTTGGAAATGGGGCTACATTTCTTAGTATATTTCTCTTCCTCCACTTTAATACACTTTTACTTTCTCATTCATAACTCCTCACCTATATTTCGGGCGGCCATTAAAACCTCCAAGAGCAATAAATTGAAGATAAAGCTAAGGAATTAAAGCTAAGAAATTATCTCATTCTCTAATCAACTAATCAAGGTGAATAACCATGTTTATCATCTCATTTTTATGTTTGGATCAGTTATGGGTTATACCTGATTCATGTGTGTGATTTTGGTTAGGATATTACCATTTAAACCTTTTTTTAGATAAGACATAGGTGTTTTTAAATGTTAATGGGCTAATTGACATAGTTTATTTCGATTTTGGTTAAATTCCGAATTATATTGATCTTCATATGCTTCGAAATTTTAATATGTTAAAATATACGATTTAAAGGATTTTTGGTGATTTTTGAGAGTTTTTCCTTAGTGGTTTACTAAGGTAATTAAATTATTTATGCCCAAGGGCTAAACTGAAAAATGGCTTGGTTAAATTCGGAGGGAAATTGCTTTCGAAAATTATTTGGGGAAGAAGAATAGTGTTTACTGTTCGAAAGTACAGGAGGAAGCCTCTTGACCAATCTGAATTGGACAAGCAAGAGGAACCATCACTTCGTAGGCCCAGAACTTGCTTTCGACTACATAGCCCGCTTTCACCCTTTTGACTAAGTCGAAACGTACCTTTTATCTAGGTCGGAAGTTAAGCATTTACCTTTCGCCTAAGTCGAAAGGTAGGAATGGTATCAGAAGGAAGAGAGGCGAAGGGATGGAGGCTGCTTCCTTGGCTTTCGAATGGAAATATAAATGCTTTTGAATTAATAGGTTTCAAAGGGGGATCCTTCAACTCCATCATTTTATAAAAGACCAAAAATTTTATACTCAAGAAGGGGTTTCGAAGGGGATCTTCAAAAGTTTAAACCTTCAAGAGAATTGTTTTAAATGTTTTCAAAAATATGTTTTAGAACCTTTCGACTAAGTCGAAAGGTAGGAGAGGAAAAGGAAGGGGTTACTTCCGAACCTTCACGTTGTTTTAAAAGTTAAGTTTTTAATGCCTTCAAAGCCATGCTTTCGAAGAAGATGTATGCTTTCGATTCGGAACTTCGAAAGGAACGAAGTCGAAGGGAAGCTTTCGACTTCGTTCCGCTTTATGTTTTATATGCCTTCGAATGGGATATCCGAAGGAAGGGTTAAGCCGCCAGCTTATACCTTTCGACAAAGTCGAAAGGTGAGCCCTCACCCATCCGACAAAGTTGAAGGGTAGGGATTTTTTAAAAAAATGAGGAAGGCTTCCAAAGGGGCAATCTTTGGATGTTTTAATGCTTTCGAAGAGGTTAGCTTTAATGATTTCGAAAGGTTTTGAGCTTCATTGCATTCGAAAAGTTTATAAATGGTTTTATAAGGGGGGATACCTCAGGCTTTCGACTAGGTCGAAAAGAAACCTTCCGACAAGGTCGAAAGGTAGGACCTTTCGACAAGGTCGAAAGGTATGATTTTGTGATGCTTTCAAAAGGAAGGCTTCCGGAGGGGCTAACTTCGGAGGGTTATTTGCTTTCGAATGGGACTTCATTCGAAGGGTTTTAAAGGGCCGTATTTAGCCATTTTTCTTAAGTAAAATTTTTCTAAGTCGAAGGGGTTACTTTAAAGGGTTATAGCATAAACTACTTATCTTCGTTTGAATATCTAAGGGGGATCCTTATATAAAATGAATGGTAATAAACCTTGGGGACACCGGAGTGGGTTTAATGTTTTCGATACATAGTTTGGGGTTACAAACAGAAATATGCTTTCGAAAATATACATCGGGGCTATCAATGTGTTTTTATTTAATTTAACCTAATTAGGGCTACCAATGGGAATAGGTTAAACGGGTGGTATGCCTGGGGAAAATAACTAATCATGGGGATCATGAATTTTTATAAATAATCACGGGGATCATGAAGTTTTAATTGGCCAAGTGTTGGGTTCTTGGTTAACCTAGGAAAACCATGGAATGTGCGGTGGATAGCCCACATCAAATTTCTAAAGAAAAGACTGTTTTGCCAGTGGTGGTTAGCCTTGGGATTTGGCACCCAAGGGTCCATAGTCATCCTAGGAAAACTATGGAGTGTGCGGTGGATAGCCCGCACCAACTTTTATATAAAAAAATGTACGATGGATAATCTGCATTTATTTTAAATGGATTTGGGACGGATATTCCTATTAAATTATGATGGATAGTCATTTTCAAAGGTTTCAAAGAGGAACTCTAATAAATTGATTTTTGATGGGAAATCTAATAAATTGTTTTAGATGGGATATCTAATGAATGGGTGGATGGGATATCCAATATATATGATTTATGGCTTTATTACATATTATGTTAAAACTAATCATTTTGGGTGCAGGGGCATAGTAAATGATTTGCATGTTTTGTTTGGATACTAGTGAGGGGAAAACCCGTTATGCTAAGCGGCGTGGTCTCACTAGCTATCTATTTATGATAAGAGATGATAGGGGATTATTCATACCAGACTCATTGTTTGACTCAAAGTTTGTGTTTCTCCACAAACTCTCGGGTACTCAAAATTAATTTGAGTAGTCTGAGAGTGGGAGACTTTCAGGTTTTGGACGAATAAGCTTCTGGAGACGTGCAGGAGGCCAAAATATGTCCTTGTTTCGAAATTATTCTAATCTGAACTCCGATAGCAGTTTGTGATGCTTCAGCCCAGTACTCATGCAGTTAAAGAGAGTTTACCATTCGAAAGCATGGAGTAAAGAATAAGATAAGATTGTTTCATCTTATACACTACTTTAAGTCAATACGGATACATTATAATATAATACATCATCTCGAAGACATGTATCTTGTCTTGACTCAATTTACCACATATGTGGAGTTCCCAAGATAGAAGAATGCAAAAATAGTGCACATACAGAGACATATATATACATCCTAAAATAACAACATCAAAAGCGATCAAAAGGAAAATATATACATACTGATATCAATGTACATAGACATCACCAAAAAATTATCATATGTCTAGTACATGTCTACCCGAAAATGATATATATCACAGTCTACCCAAAATGATACATCACAATACTGATATACATACAAATCAAAATAATATATACAACATCATGTAAAGAAAATGCTGCAAAACAAGACAAATGACGCACAACTACCATCATCAGATCCATCGCCAAATCATAGCCCAGAACAGTCACATGTCACTAACAATACATCTTGAAATGCAACCTTGATTTGATCAGTTGTTACACAAGTAACACGCCCCAGGTCAGACTAGAAACTAGTTGTGACTGTAACGATGAACAATAATATAACATGAAATAAATAATAGGTGTAAGTAATGTTTATGTCACATACTCGCTAATCTACACGTGCATACATTTAAACATACACACAAATTTATAACACACATGTCAATGCATTATTTATAGTAGCCATAGTTGCAACTCTAATAAATTGGGAATACACTCTTATTCACTTTTATTAGTTGTGTCTTCACACACAATGTGAATATATATATATATATATATATATATATATATATATAATGATCGACGTATAAGTATCAAGTTCACTCATATTCACTTTCACTCTACTAGTTGCTATATTGACACTGAGGATCTCGTTGTCCCTTAGATCCAGTGTTGTGGATGCCCATGCAATCTTTTAGCTACACTATTTCACTCGCCACCACACCACCTTGCTGGCTCACCATCCTATCCATAATTACACCAACACATCATGTCGTCTCACCTCTCGTTTCGTGTCCATGCAGCGTGATGTTTGGACTTGTGGAACTGGGAAAAAAGCCACAATTTAAGGTGTGACCCTTAATCAGTCCGACTAAGATGGATCAGCTAGACCATCTAGTGTCTTTCCCTGCTTCAATCAAATTATTAATATTTATCATGTTAACGACGTTACCACCGCTAAATGTCATTTAATTCTGGTGTCGCTAAGGGGGTGTTAACGTATTTACATATCACATTTCAATTAATCTTCAGCACATTCATACACATACATAGCATCACATAAACACATTACGATATACATGGGCGATGATAAGTATATAAATATATAGCACTTGGATTTATAATGAAAAGATAACATAGAAAATAGTTTCTATCTTTATATAAAACTATATATACTCTTATTTGCAAAATATATAAATCTTCTTTTTATAAAATAATGTCTATTAACTCCATTATAAACATCTTTTTACAAAACAAATTTTTACATAAAACAATGATTATATACACGCAAACAATTTATACACCATACTCAACCTAGAACAAAATGCTCTCGGTTTCAAAAACAGCGGCGAATAACTTGGGTACAAGTGGTCGACTAGTTGACGAATTCCTAAAGTAGTTTACTCTAGGAAATTATCACCTGATCCATCCATTTTCCAATGGATTCCGACATGGTTTCAGGCGTGATTCTACTTAGTATCAAGTATTCATTTATCACGTAACAACAACATTATCTTCACTACACAAATTGCTAAGTATTCACTTGCAATACATAGGGTTTTAAGCTAAAGAAGAGCAAATTAACACAATATCATCACTTTCAACCAAATTATCACAACATCTACATATTTCAGCACAATTTTGCTTCATTTAGTCGTAATCAGAGCATTAAACACATGTAAGTTCATAATTTAGCCAAAATTTAAGCATGTAAGACATAAACTTGTAGTTACACTCAACTTAAGTAAGTAATGGAGCTTAACTTCACTACTCCTTGCTCTAATTTATAGTTACACTCGCCCTAAGCAAGTAATGAAGTTAGGAGGTGATTAGGAGTATTTACCCTTTTGATTTACATACTTCTGCACTAGAATTTTATTTGAAAATGAGAATTGAGTTCAAGAACTTAGAGAATGGCAGCCATTATTTCTAGAAAGACTTAAGTAGCATAATGAAAGGTAAAAGTGTCCTTTTTGCAGAAATAAAAGGATAATAGGCTATTTGAATATGTTAGTAACTCTTTTAGACCACTTTATTTAAGAAAGATTAATTTTCCACTTTTACATTATGTTATAAACTCATTTAAACTTGTTTTATTAAAATTTTAAATTCCTACAACTCAATTTAAGTTATCCAAAGTTTATTTTATAATTGAAATAATATATTTTCATAAAGAGGTAATTAGTTTAAAGAAAAAACTTTAATCTAATTTTTAAATCAAGGACGCAACTTTTGAAATTTAAGCAGAAGGATAGTAGCACATTTTTTCCAATTTATCGACTTCGACTTTTGCCTCCGCCATTATCTACCTTCATCCACCATCTACCTTCAGCCACTACATGCCCTAGCCGCCGCCCAAGCAATCGTCATCTGAAGCCGCCATCATCCAAGTTGATGTCGTCTAAGCCTCTCTCTTGCCGTTGTCACCATGGATCTCATTAAAACATAGATCTCACCTCCCTTTCCATTCTTATACCATCGCCCAAGCAACTGTTGCCTGAAGCCGTCGTTGTCCAAGCTGCCGTCGTCCAAGCCTCTCCCTTATCGTTATCACCTTGAATGATAGTTAAAAATATAATTTGTATTTTTAAAGTGCACTAGAATGAATCAAATGTGCTGAATGATAGTTAAAAATAGCATCTGTATTTTTAAAGTGCATTAGATTGAATGAAATATGCCGAATGATAGTTAAAAATAACATTTGCATTTTTTAAATGAATCAGATTGAATGGAATGTGCCGAATCATAGTTAAAAATATCATTTGTATTTTAAAATGCATCACAATGTATCAATGTGTCGAATGATAGTTAAAAATATCATTTCTGTTTTTAAAGTGCATTAGAACGTATTGAATGTGGCGAATGATAGCTAAAATAGTTTGTTGTAGCATTTTACTTATGAAGTTCACCGTCATGTTTAAAATATTCAAAATGATATTTTAATATAGCATTTTAATTACAAAGTCCACTAGTATGTTTATAATATCCAAAATTATAGTTTAATGTTTAATGTAGCATTTTAATTATGAAGTCCACTACCATGTTTATGATATGCAAAAATATAGTTTAATGTAGCATTTTAATTTCAAAGTCTAAAAGCATGTTTAGGATATGCAAAATGATAGTTTAATATATCACTTAATTTATGAAGTATACTAGCTTATAAAATATGCATATTGGTAGTTTTAATATAGCATTTTAGTTACAAAGTATAGCAGAATGTTTATGATATCTAAAATGATAGTGTAATGTGACATTTTAGCTATGAAGTACAATAGCATGTTTAAAACATGCAAAATGATAGTTTAATAGCATTTTAGTTACAAAGTCTAGTAGCATGTTTATGATATTTGAAATGATAGTTTGATGAAGCATTTTAACTATGAAGCACATTAAAATGTTAAAAATATGTAAAGTGATAGTTTAATGTAGCATTTTAGTTACAAAGTGTTTATGTTATATGAAATGATAGTTTGATGTAGCATTTTAGCTATGAAGTACATTAGCATGTTTAAGATATGCAAAATGATAGTTTAATGTATCATTTTAGTTACAAATTTCAATACAATGTTTATGATATCTAAAATGATAGTTTGATGTGACATTTTAGTTATGAAGTCCACTTGCATGTTTAAAGTATGCAAAATGATAGTATAATGTAGCATTTTAGTTACAAAATCTAGTAGCATGTTTATGATATTTGAAATGATAGTATAATGTCGCATTTTAGTTATGAAGTCATCTAGCATGTTTATGATATGTAAACCTGGTCGGATATGTACGTATACAAAAGAAAACTGGATGCCAAACCTAATCGGGTATATATAGAAACCAATATAAAACTGCGATATGTTATTTAACCGAGCATACAATCAATGCAAAAGCTAAATCAATGTCAAACCTAACTGGGTATGTATGGATACAAAAGCTAACAGGATGCCAAACCTGATTGGGTACATATGGAAACTAAGCTATAACCAAGACATATTGTTTAACCAAGGATACCATCGAATGCAAAAGATAACCGAATTCCAAACTTAATTAGGTACATATGGATGCAAAAGCAAATTGAATGCCAAATCTAATCGGGTACGTATGGATGCAAAAGCAAACCGGATGTCAAACCTAATTGCGCACATATGGAAACTAATCTATAATAAAGACGTATTATTAATCGAGCATACCACTGAATGTAAAAGCTAACCGGATGTCAAACCTAATCAAGTACGCATGGATGCAAAAGCTAATCGAATGCAAAACCAAATCGGGTACGTATGGACATAAAATCACACTGAATGCCAAACCTAACCGGGTACATATGGATGCAAAAACAAACCGAATGCCAAACCTAATGGGTATACGTGGAAATCAATCTATAACAAAGACATATTGTTTAACCAAGCGTACTATGGAATGCAAAAGCTAACCGAATGTCAAACCTAATGAGGTACGTATAGATGCAAAAGCAAACAGAATGTCAAACCTAATCGGGTACATATGGATGCAAAAGCAAATCGGATGCCAAACCTAATCGGGTACATATGGAAACCAATTAATAACCAAGACATATCGTTTAGCCGAGCATACCATCGAATGCAAAAGCTAACCGAATGCATTACCTAATCGGGTATATATGGATGCAAAAGAAAATCGGATACTAAACTTAATTGGGTATATATGGATGCAAAAGCAAACCAGATGCCAAATCTAGATAGGTGCACATGGAAACCAATCTATAACCAAAACATATTGTTTAACTGAGCATACCCCTGAATGTAAAAGCTAACGGGATGTCAAATCTAATTGGGTACATATGGATGCAACAGCTGACCGATGCCAAACCTATTCGGGTACGTATGGACACAAAAGCAAAGCAGAGACCAAACCTAATCGGGTACGTATAGATGCAAAAGTTAACCGGATGCCAAACCTAATCCGGTACCTATGGATTCAAAAGGAAACAGGATGCCAAACCTAATCCGGTACATTTGAAAACCAACCTAAAACTAAGACATATTGTTTAACCGAGCATACCACTGAATGTAAAAACTAATCGGATGTAAAAGCTAATCGGGTACATATGGATACAAAAGCAAACTAGATGCCAAACCTAATCGGGTATATATGGAAACCAATCTATAACCAAGACATATGGCTACAAAAGATAATCGAATATTAAACCGAATCGAATGTGTATGTATACAAAAGCTAAATGAGTACATATGAAAACCAATATATAACATAGATAAATTGTTCAACTGAGATATATTATTTAACTGAGATATATAGAAAAAGTCTAGTAATGTGTTTATGATATATTTATGTAGCATTTTAACTATGAAATACACTAGCATGTTTAAATAATGCAAAATGATAATTTAATGTAGCATTTTTGTTACAAAGTCTACTAGCATGTTTGTGATATGTGAAATGATTGTTTCATGTGGCATTTAACTATAAAATCCACTAGAATGTTTAAAACATACAAAGTGATGGTTTAATGTAGCATTTTTGTTACAAAATCTATTAACATGTTTATGATGTCCAAAATGATAGTCTGATGTGGCATTTTAGCTATGAAGTCCACTAGCATGTTTAAAATATGCAAACTGATAGTAAAATATAGCATTGCAATTACAAAGTTCAGCAGCATTTATATGATACCTGAAATTGTAGTTTAATGTGGCATTTTAGTTATGAAGTCTACTGTCATATTTGTAGAATGATGAACTCCTGGGTACTTGCAAAAGTATGAAAAGTGTGTAATACAACTTTAAATTACAAAACAGTATGTTTATTCCTATTACTTTCAATTATACTGAAATGCAATATACAACTAGCATAATGCAAAAACTTGATGTTCAATGTTTGTACTGTGAAAATCATAAACAACATATATTGCTAAGTACTTAGAATTGTTCAAAAATATTTAATACACCTGTAAATTCTACCATATTTATGAATGATACAAATAGTTAACTATTAAAATGAAATCTTATGTACATCTAGTATTACACTTTAACAAATTCAATAATAGCCTGAAGCTTACTAGAAATACAATCAAAATCAAATACACCATCTAAAACTAACAAAAGCAACATTCAACATCAGATATAAAATAATAAAATAATAACAGACTAATTAGCATAGTACGCACATAAATGCTAGTTTCATATATCATAATAATATAAAAAGATACAATAAACACATATAGAAAAAAAAGCTGATAAAACAACATTACCAATCAAAAGTAATTTCATTACATGTACATGTCAAACCTCCAGTTCAGATCAACATCGTATCAGAACTCCACAGTCTACACAAGGAGGCGACGCACTCAAACTTTGTTCATCTCAGGTGATTCAAAAACACTCACGACAACGTCTCCTATTCTCGACATCACAAAGCACAACGAGGACGGCGAACTCAACTCAAGCAATCTAGAATGGAGAAGCAGCGATCTCGATCTTCATCTGAGAGGAATGGTGAAGTGAGATGCATCTTCGAGTCGACATCTCAGGCGAATAGCAACGGTGGGTTTGGGCAGATGGAGCGGCAAACTTTATTCAAGGCGAAGCAAGGGTCAATTTAATTTTTTCTTGTCGGCATGATTTGAGATCGTGATTGAAGAAGACGCACGATTTTATTTTTTGTAAAGATTTTCCTTTAACTGAAATTATAAAGCCCGCATCATTCTTATTTAAAAATAATAGCCGCATCCTTCGGTCCAAAAATCTAGCTATGTTTTTCCTTGAGCCTATTTTCCTGTTTTATAAACCCATTTTAGAAATTTTAGAACAATAAAATGCTTTATATTCGCTACTAGTTTATTCACCAAAAAATATAAACACTTGTATTTTATCAAACCCAAGACCGGTAAAATTTGAATTTCATCTGAACTCATTTATAAAGTATTTCTCCTTTTTGTTTAATAATTAAATCATATTAACTGTATTTAAATGAATTTTATCCAATAAATACATTTAAATTTACATAAACAGAAATATCACTTTAGTTATTTACTAATCACTTTATAAAAGTATATTTGATTCGAAATATCGGGTATAGCTCCATATTATGTCATTAAAAAACATTCCCCTTACTCGTTCTACCCTTTATGGTTGAAATTAACTATAGCAATTACTCTTTTTCCACTCAAATAATTTTTTTAAGTGTCACACACATGATTAATCAAGTTTCACTTAAGTAGTTCCTTAAATTAAATTTCTCCATTACTATTTAATAAATTATTATTATTAATTTAATCTCATATTAAGGCACTCTAAAATATGAGGTGTTACAGTCTCCCCTGCTTACAGGGATTTCATCCCCAAAATTCGAATAAAGTAGAGCAATGAACCCCGGTCATCAATGCAAAGCGTACACACAAGTACATTGATTACACTAGTATCCTACTAATGTAAATTCATCAATCATCAATCACCTGACGATGTACCATTGCTAGGGCTGTCAATGGATAATTGAAATATCTTAAATCCGTCTGCATCCATATCCAAAAACCAAATAAATATCCGATATTCAGAAAAATGGATACGGATGTGAATATGAAAGTATCCATATTCGAACATTATCGGTCCGATTTTTGTCAAGATTATATTTAACATTTTATGTATTTTAGCATCACGATAGACATGTTTTTATTTTTTTATTAAGTTATTAGTTTGTATTATATGAATTTAATGCATATTAATTGCTCAAAACTATTTATTATTATCCTATTTGTTTATTTTTCACATTTTTATGATTAATGAGATTGAAAAAATTTATGCTAAACCTCAATTTTCTGTTTATATTTCTTGATTTATCGGTCATTAGCGGATAGGATAATTATCTGATATCCGTCTGTATCTGAGAATGCGGATATCCGATATATGAAAAATATTTTGGATGCGGATGAGAATATGACACTAATGTATCCGAAAGTATCCATTTACAGACCTAATTATTGCAATTACTAACACATAATCATATCATAAAATGAAATACAATAGTGCCACTACTAGTACATACAATATACAAACAAAACACCTTGCTATAAATCATGAATGTTTAAACAATCGGGATAGGTATCCCAAATCTTATCATCTACCTCCAGTATGAGTGATAAAATCAAAATAGATATAGTTAATGAATGAATTAATACGTGAACCGAAAGCGTTCTACGACTAAGAGAGTTGGGGTGACTCTAATCGAAGTGGCTCCCAAGTGGATAAGTGATCATTTCATAGGCGACGTTGTCCGAGTAAAATGAATTAGTGATAGATTAACCTAGTGTAGTAATTACTAAATAAAGCAAAGGATAACTTGTAATTTGACATCTAAATAAGAGTCCAGGTGATGCTTGTAAATGTGAACAATAACTATATGACATGTTTCATAAAATGTTGATAAGTATATATTATACTTATGATGTAATGTATGAATGTATAACATGATTCATAACCGGATATTTGGCATATGGTATGCTTATGTTTGAAATGATGCCTATATGTTTATGCTCATGATATGATGTTCTGATGTTACATTATAGAGTGTAACTGTTGTTGCTGAGTTTATGGACTAGCCATGTTTTCTTGAAGACGAATAAAAGCTTTGAAATTGAAGCATGAGACTTAGTAGATAACAAAGTTTTGTTTTAAATTCCAGTATTATAAAACCAAATTATAAAACTGGTTAAGTGTGCATGTTGGCATCTTCATATGTTGAGCATTCTGCTCTATAGTCACCAGAGAACTTAAGAGCAGCCCAGGGTTCCTTGAAAAGAACTTTAATTCTCGAAACATCATATTCCAAAACATAAAACTCCACTGTGGGATTCCCAAAACTTAGACCTTGATTTCAAACATTTGACCTCAAAATCCAAACTTCTAAAATCTCAAATTTACACATGAATAATGTGGGATAAAATCATTGAGGCATAGATGTCTAAATGCTTGTTAAGGCCAACCCTGAACATGGATGGAAGAATGCCCTTAGTGGAAATTATTCCTAGTTCCTTGTTCGCCTTTCCCTTCTCTCCTTCAACGCATGGCTCCATGTCGCCGGGACACTTTGCACTAGCGTCTCTCGACACGAATTCTTGCCATTTCTATAAGTCGTTAAACAAGCGAACGAGTACTTCGTACTCAACGGACAAATTTGAGGTAACGAACCCTTCCAGTTACCATTCAAGTTCAACTACTCAACCTTCACTCCAACCTCTACATTTCATTCAACAATATCATTTATCATTATCATGAATCATCCCCTAATCATTTTACCAATTCCAAACTAACAACAATCCAATAATTCAAACCGAACATATCAACATTCATCATCAAGCTTTTAGCACATTTATTTTATGATTAAACTATTATCAAACATTCATTAATCTTATCTTTAAAATCCCAATTCAAGTCCATTCATCAACCCTAACCAACATTGGATATTTAACATGATTTCTAGCATATTTAGTGATCGTATATCACAGAGAGTAAATCTCACCACCAAATCTATAGAAATCCAAGCTCCAATTAAACTCAATTTTGAAACTCTCTTTGATTTTCAAAATATAGTTTCGATCTTCTCCAATATGCATATTTAATTTGTAATTTTTGGTTGAGAATTAAAGAAAATATTGTGATCTCAATTTTGAAAACCACATTTCCAATCTTTGAGAAGAAGATGAGTGAAATGAAAAAATGTCTCGTTTAAAAAATATAAATCCAATTCTGACCAAATTACGACTTTGCCTCTAACTTCTCTTTTCATCTACTTTTATCATATTGTTTGATGTTAACAAACTTTATATGTTTCTCATATATAAACGATATTATGAACGCAAAAAAAATAGATCTTCAGTCCTAATTCACAAATTTTAAAAGTTCATATTTTAAGTCATTAGTTTGTTCTTGTGTTTAATTCAACTAAAACGGTTAATTATCTATATTACTAAGCATCAAAATATAGATTATTACAAACTAGCATTGGTTTATGTGTTAACACGTGTTGATAGCAGGTAGAGAGTGGGATTATGAGCCCAGTGTCGATAGGCTTCTGTTAAAATGAACTACGAGGCATGATCCTACAAAGGTACTCTGACAATCACTTAGATTATTAGGTAACATGCAGCTCATTTACGTTTCATAATCTTTCATATGTTGCACTTTCGAATTTGTATTGAGTTTCCAGAGAAATTTAGTGATCGAGTAGTTGTTGAAGAAGATAAGCTGAAGGCATCTCATACATTTACTATTATTTTCATGTTTTCGCTAACGTTAGCTTACCATGACGTTTCTATACACATGGATATATGCTTTGTTGTGAGTGTATACATATAGTGGGCGAAGTCAAGATTCAAGTTTGGTGAGCTCACAAATTAAAAAGTGCGGGGGTTCGGAGGCGGCATCCCTACAAAAAATAAAATTTAGCAAGTATTCAATGAAATTAAAGAAAATACAATAATAAACTATTGAATAACCATAGATAATAAGTGATAAAATAGTATTTGATTACAAAAACAATCAATTATTTTGATCATTTCAAACCAAACAACTGTAACGTAAACACTAATGGCCCGTTTAGTTTCATTTTGTATTTTGAGTTTTGTGTTTTCAACATGTACTAAGAAATACCAAGAAATAAGAGAAGAAGATCCACAATTCTTAGCCATTGCGACGATCAACGGACAACGAAGGAGTTAGATTGTTCTTCGTGCTTTTGTTATCTCTCGAAACACGAAAACAAAATAAACTTGTTTTCTATTTTACATGTTAATTTCATTTCTCAAAAAAAAAAAATTTAACAATACATACGACAGACGCATTTTTGTATAGACGAAAACACAAAACTAAAAACGACAAGCCAAACGGGGCCTAATAGTCTAAAGCTGTACATGTTAAGTTCTCATGTTTTGAAACCGATCAATGATTACATCATTGCTAATCTGAGTAAATATATCTTTCTTGATGTATGCAACACAATTATCTATTTCTACAAGAAGTATCACTTCAGAAAAAAATTCATTTCCGTCTTAATTTAACAAAGTAAATTCATTCAAATTAGCCCAAAATCGCTAACTACGTTCAAATCAGTAGCTTAATTCGATTCAATATTTGAAGTAAAATCCTAAATAATTAAATTCAAATCGATGGAAATTATAGCATTCCCAACCAGAGGGGGTAGAGGGGTTGATTCAAGGGAATCGTTCCCAAACCCACCCCCAACCGAAAGAAATTAAGCCGGCTTTCTTTTAGCCGGCTAATTTCCTTAGCCGGCTAAAAGAAAGCCGGCTAAGAAGCAATCCAGAAAAGCTCAACCGATCCCCTGTTGGGGGCCGCTTGCTTCCCAACCGACACTCGATTGGGAATGCTCTTAAAACTAGATTTAGCATATTATCCATTTTTGTCGATGATACGAGAAGAACGGAGGAAGACGATGCAAGAGGCGTGGAAAGTTGATTGGAAGCGGCCGGTTTGAATCAACTTTTGTTGGATGACCGGAAAAGAAAACAAGATTCGTTCTTTTTTTATTTATTTAATTTTTTAAATGAAATCGCGTTCTGTTTTGATTTCTTTCTCTCTTTTTTTTAATGCGAATCGCATTTCTGGTGAGGTCACCAGCCACCGTCCCTGTATGTATGTATATATATATGTGTGTGTGTATGTGTGTGTACACACACATGGATATTACCTACGTCCGTCCGTATTTTGACATGTTTGTTTGTATCATTATATGAGCCCCTATATCATTGACTATCTTCACTATTTGTATTCAAAATCCTCTACATGATAAGATTAATGCATATGTCAACCCGCTATCTCTAATATGCATGGTAAGATCTCTGTAAGGAGTTTGGTCAGAAATGTCTTTGCTTACATATAATCTATCGTTAGCGTCGACCTTTGTGGGCTATAGAGGTAAAAAGTAGGAAGATGCGTTATATATATGTACTCTGGGATAATGATAGATATCGAATAATTATTTTATTCGCTGATGATTGATAAAACAAAAAACATTAATTGAAAATTTTAATTAAACATCATTTTTTTTCAATAATCACACTAATTATAAAAATAAGTAAAATCAACAAATATGATGATAATAAACATGTTTGAGTAGTTAATGTTCATTAAATGCAAATAATATAAACTATTAACTTAGTAAAACAACGAATACATATATTTTATTTTACTAAAATACATATAAAATAAACTATAATCTTAATAGTAACCAAACGAACAATTTTCTCAAATGCGCATGTCTTCGTATCCGTTTATATATATATATATATATATACATATACATATGCATATACATATACATATATATATACACACACACACACAACGAACAATTTTCAAATGAAATATACATATACATACATATACATATATATATGTATGTGTATGTGTGTGTCTATATATATATATATATATGTGTGTGTATATATATGTATATGTATGTATATATCAAACATCTAACCGTTTTTGGAATAAGAATGTGAATAAATTTTGGATTTTTCAAGTATTCATCGCCATTTAACCGCCTTAGCTGTTGTGGGGTTTTGGTATTTTATATGTTGTAATTGACAAAATCTAGGTGTACAGTGATTACATATGATATGGGACTTTTGTCAACGGCTGGAATTTAAACAGTTGCATATCAAATATAACATTTCGCCTTCCACGCATGAAACATGTGTTAGTTTGTGTTAATTATTTGTCTTATATGGAACATATCATTTCACACTATTCAAGTGCACGACGTGTGTGGTTCGTACAAATTATTTTATCTTTCAAGCATGTATCATTTGTACTATTAATTATTTTGCCTTACAGCACATGTCGTTTGTACTAATCACTTGCCTTGCACGCACAGGGCCCTCAACGTTTCCTGTTTGTACTCCAAAAATGGTTATAATAACTGAAACTAAAAATGATACTATAACCTATATATGGGGAATTTTATTACAGGACAAAGTGTATTAATTTTTTAATCATAAGGAAAAAGGTCAAGGAATTTTTTCACAAAGACACAGGCTCAGGCCCAAGTCCATACGTGGAAATAACCATTCCACCAGAAACTCTGCTCGACATTCAACACCGTACTCTTTCGTAATTCCCAACAAAACTCGATTCTCTTTTAATGGCGCCTCAAACAAGAAGCAAAACCAAATCGTCTACAAAACCTAACACTACAACGTCTGCTGGCGATAAGGAAGAGTTTAGTTCTTTCGAAACCCTAGCTCAAAGATTGGCGCAACGTGAACCATGAACAAAGAAAACAAATGAAACCGTGAAGCAAAATTCTAAAAATGAAATTGAAGAACATGGCCAAAAAAACCTAAAAAAAACAAAGAGAAGGCATAAAACCACAATTCAGAAGATTCACACAAAAAAACAAAAGACAACTGAAGAAGATTCAGTTTTGGTACAACAATAAACATTATTAGTTCTCTTATCACTTTTGTTTCAATTCAGACTATTTAGTGTGTTAGTGTCAGTTTAGTGTGTTGGTATCGGTTTAGTGTATTCTAGTTAACAATATTATTATAAGCTTAGTGTATTAGTATCAGTGGGAGAGACTAGTATCATTTTTGTTGTCACTTTTAAAGGTATCATTTTTTAAGAACATTGGTATCAATTTAATGAAACATTTTATACATCAGGATGACGACGACTTTGTACAGAATGATACTGATGAACAACAAGAAGAAATTCAACAAAAATCAATAGTCATTGGTTTAGAAAGTGTTAAAAAAAGTTTAGTTGTTCCTTTCCTCAAAGATATTGTCAAAAAAACATATGCAGAAGATATATATTTTCCTCTGCATTGTGATGACCATTGGACATTGGTCTCATTGATATATCTTACAATGCGATGGTCGCAGGTAGATTTGTTACGTACTAGAAAAATTGGCTAAAAACAGCAACTCAAGTCTATAGGAAGCATATAAACTGGTATATTTTTTTGGAAAAATTTACTAATATAGTTGTAAAAAATGAACATTAACTTAATTTGTATTGTTTTTTCATTAACCGAGAAATGAAGTTGAAGATATATTGCAAGCCTTGTGGATAAAGCATAATATACAAGATAAGAAATTGAATGAAGACATCATTCATCAAATCGATTGTACTCAGCAAGAAGAAACTATGTAAGCTATTTTAATTGTTAAAATTGATACTTACTATCAAAACTGAGACTAACAGGCCCTAAAACTTACACTACAGTTGATACTAACATTGATACTAGAAATGGTAATAACAATATATTTTGTTTTAAACAGGGTTAATAGTGGAATTTATGTCATGATCTACATCACATCAATAAAAAAAGAAAATTTCCAAAAAAGATACAATAAGACACTATTTTGAAAACAAGAGCAAAAATTGTAATAGACATATTGACAGATAACAACAACTACTGGAATTTAGATGATCACTTGTCGAGCTAAGAAGAAAATGCAGATATTCAGAAATGAGTTTGTTGACTTTGTGATGTAGTGTTAGAAATAATTCTAGTTGACTTTGTTACTTGTCGAGTCGTGATGTTGTGTTAGAATTAAGTGTTTCCAAATATGCATTTTTGATGTTGTAAATGCGTGGTGAAATTTGCTTAATTTGTTCTAAAAACAATGCAGATCTTATTTGTAAAAACAATACCGATCTACTGAAGTAAGATATTTGAGTTGATGTTGTAATCTTTTGTTGTTGTTCGTATTTTAGAAGAGCATGTATTGTATGTTTGCAACATTGTTGTTATGTAATTGAGAATATTGATTACTATCTAAATGCTATTGCAGTTCACATTGTTGTTTTCAACACTAATGCAACTGAAAGCAGCTCTGACTCAAAACCAGTAAAGCTGAAGGATAAAAGCTAACATGAATTTTTATCATGGAAGATTGATTGTTTGCTATCTAATCTCAGTGTGATGATTGCTGAAAATTACATGATGTTTTGGTTTCCAGACTATTTTATATATTTGAAGTTGAAAACTATTATGCTTGACATTAATGTACATTTCAAACTTGTATTTCATGCAAAATGGTAAGGATGCTATTTTGTTACGATTTGTTTTGATGTGCCAATTTGATATTCACCCTTTGTTTTTTAATTCTCCTTTGTTTTGTTCATCAAAATATTATAAATTAGTGATTTAAGTTAAATATTTACATAAATTGGGTCAAAAGGATTTGTACTTATCTTATTGTAAGTTTCTAAAATCATGTGTGAAATCTGAATCTCATTTGTGAAATTAGCATAGACACACACACACACACACACATATATATATATATATATATATATATATATATATATATATATATACTATTATTACTAAGTTAGATTTCAAGAGCTCACAAGTCCCTTAAGTATTTTGTGAAATGAACAGTCACGTTTTTTATTTTTTTATTCTTTCTATTTATGTCCAAACCTACTCATGTTTAATTAAAAAAACGTAAGTTACTTCCTGCCCATTCCATAAAACCCTAACCCATAAAATAATGAAGATGAATATCGACCGATGTAGAAATCAGCGATTCCTTCTCTCATTCTTTGCCAGTATGAAAACTTCCACCTTAATTTTCCTGTTTGCGTATTTCTCCTCCAATCCCCTAATTATTCAAGTAATTTTCAATCCTTTGAATCTGTTGTTTTCGATTTTCAAACCTGATTTAACTCCTTGATTTGTTCGATTTGCTTATGTCTTCATTGTTTGGTTTACCTTCTTAATCTTCGGAACAAACGTAGTTACTTCATCGCTTTTCTTCGTTTATATTTCAGGTATCATTATTCCTCCTTACTATTCTTTTAATCATTATGTTATCCATATTTAGGATTTGATGATAATTTCGATTGGTTTAATATTTAGAGCATGATGATTTGAGATTTGACTGGAACAGTCAGATCTGTTAGATGATTTGAGGTTGCTCTAATTAAGGTTACTTCATTGTTTTTTTTCTACAAGTAACTATATAGATTATTAATATTTTATTTCCACGGTTAATTGGAAGACAAAGCGAATGATTTGGGACATGTTCTTTGAATTTATTTTCAATTATAATTTCAACAAAAATGGAAAACCTTAAAATAAAATGGAAAACCTATAACGGAGTGCATTTTGAGCTCAGCCGCTACATAGCAAGTAAGGTTTATTTTAATGTCTTCTTGTTGTGAACATAAGAGATAACTCTATGTAACGAATAAAGAAAAAAGTAGCTATCTTCATATAAGTATGTTGAACAACAATTGTGGAAGTTCTGAAGTTATAACTAATCTAAGTATTATAAAAATCAACATAGAGATTTACATTTGCTTAAGAAAAAAGAATTTGTATGACATCAGGTGTTTCTGAGTGCATTCTTTTGTGATTTGCTGATTTAATAATAAAAATATAGCAATTTTGTCCGTACTAATGTATGATTTATGTTTTGTTTGGTTAGATTACGTTAAACGTCAAAATGAACAAACTTATTTGAATAAGCGTCACCAAGTGATATTATGGATGCGCACTATAACTATAAGACATTATAATACGAGGCGTTCAAAGGAATGTAGTATAATTTTATTTCGAGTAGCACTATTTACCTTCAAATTCTTGACTATACCATTTTAAGATAGCTTTAGTTATTCAAAATTAATGTGTATTTATTTATACCCACACAAATAACTTTTTTAGGCACTTATTGTGTGACTGCTGCTATATCAAGTAAGGCGGGTGCAAGTGTAGCTGAAGTAAAAATAGGCGTTTTATAGTACAAAATGGAATCGTTCATTGCCAACGCCCAATTTAAACATCATTCGAATAACAATAAGATCTTTACAACTATGAGCTTATAAATATGAAATTAAAATGAATATACAGAGTTGTGTAGCAAAATAAAACAACTGTAAGAAACATTGGAGAAAAGCAGTAACAATTTTCCCATAATTTGAAATTTTATTGATGTACTTTGAAGTCATAGTTACATGTCAAAGTTAAAGATTTCTTTTATTAAGCCATGCATTTTAAATTGCAATTTATTTTAGTATATAATTATGACTAAGAATATTATCAGTTAATTTTATTTCAGCATCCGACATTTTAAAACTAATTTTTACCTTATGTTTAATAGATGATCATATTAAAATTGATTTAAATTTGATGGATATGACATACTTTTCCAGCATATTACTATAAATTTCCATGCATTCTTCCTTGCACTATATCATCTGCCATATTTTTATAAATAGAAGTACTGTCCATTAGCAATTTCTATAATATAGTTTTTTGCTTTATTCAAAATTATCATTTATGCATTTTTTAACTATTATAATCCAATGAATGCATTTTCGAAAAAAGGGTGCACATTACCAATATTGTACTTGGGATATTTTAACAGCTCTGTATTTATTTACGCTCTCTATGTTAGTTGGACGATAATAAAATGATGCACAATATATGACAATGTAATGATATTTCACTCTATTTTTATAAATGTACTATTTGACATCAATCGAAAGCTTGGTTCAACTCAAGTGTATCGGTGGAGAATGGGAAGAAGTAATGCATGTTTACTACTGATACGTAATCGTTAGAGATATATATATATATTCGCTATAATCTATACTCTATATAGATAATAAGAAGAAAATTGATTAATCAAGCTTTGTGATTTTTAAAGTATCAACTACCTTAGTAATCAGAAATTCATATAATGATGTTTCTCTTTTTAGCCGAACTGGAATGGGAAATTAAGTAGGTTTCTTCAGCGCCGTTTTATTTTCTCATAAAATAAGTATATTTTTGTATATCTAATTTCGGTATTCATCTTACAGCTTTGGAATTTAACGTAATTGTTCCATTCTTGGTATTTGCATGCTTCTGGTGTATATACTTACTACTATCAGGTTGAGCCTTTTCCCTTACTACTACCATTTTTTTTTGCTTTTCTGTTTTTATTCCATCTTTTTTGGGTGAATATAACAGCCTTCTTCATTTCTGCTGACTTTGGATTATAATTTTATCCACTGTTTTAACGAGTCATGGGAAGGATGCAAAACTCTTTTGATTTAGAATATCACGATGACGATTTGTTTCAGGTCATTCTGTAATTCCGTATATGCATAGAAGGGATAATAAGTTAATGATAAGGTACGGTTTTATACGTAAATACTATGTTTATGATTTATCTTAGGCTATTTTTAGATTTTTAGTTTCATGAGTGCTTTATATATCATATAATGTAATTTAGCCAATTAGAAATGATTGTTTATATAGATTTTTTTACGATGTTAAAATTTAAGCATTACTTTATTAAATTCAGCCAATTAGCTATTGTATTGCATGGGAAAAAGAAAAGAAAACTGGGACATAATACATGATAACTTAAAACCAAAGCCATCTTTTGTGGAAGCACTTGATTGTCATTCTCATCTCCATTTTGCTGTAAACTCTCATGTTTACCATTAGGAGAATTTGTGTAATTATATTTAGTAAGGAATTCTTGATCAGTTCCCATAGTAATAAGCAGGAGTCTAATCATGCATATAGAACTAGAAAAATGCATAATAGACATGTTCTAAAATAACCGGTGCTTTATACTGATACGAGACTCTCAAGTTTTAACATTTTAACTATGCCCTGCAGTAATGTAAATAAAATAACCATGAATAACACTTCTCCAAAAACATTCTTCAACGAGTAGAAATGAATATTACTATATTTGCATTAGTGTCACTTTCAAGCTACTATTTAGTTTGGTTATAGTTTATATAGAGATACTGGGTTCACCTATTATTAGTTGAGTTCATTGTTATTTTTTTCATAAAAAGATATTGGGTGTTCAAGAAACTGATAATAAATGATATTTCATTAAGTAACACAATGAAACATTATTTGTTAAATAACATAAACGGACAGTGTCACTAAATGATTTCTGTCTGTTTTAGTATTAGCTATTGAAAAATGTATTATTACATTGAATACACAATGGAATACTATTAGTAATGGACATAGCTATCGGATCATTTGTGTTCAATTTACTTTCCTGCTATTAACTTGCAATCATCAGTGTTTTCATTAAATGCCCATTTCATTTTTTCTAAACCTATTTTAAAGATAAACAATATAATTTTCTAAAGGTTATTAGCACAACTTAAAGTTGCAATTATGTTTTGGTTGCTCCTGATGCGATAAAACCAGTGGTAGTAACATCTAGACGTATTATTAAGAAAGACTTGGAGATTTATTGATAATTAATATGAATTATTTTTTCCTTTTTGAATAATTTATATATGTTAAATATGTGTTTGAATGTTAGCTTTGCTATAAACTATTAAAAATATGTTGGTTCTTTCAATGAATATTATTACAAGATGTTTTTCAATAAATAGCCTACTATGAAATTGTATAACAATTATAATTACATAGACGCACTGTTATGGAAACTGCATCTTTATAGAAATATGGCAATAATCATGTGAAATATTATTATTCCATGCTCATATAACATAGACCACCATCATATTCAATTAACAATAATTTTTTCAATGATTACATTATTTGAAAGCTAACCATTTATGAAATCAATAATTATAGTAGCATTAACTATTAACACCGCATATATTTTATTAATCTATGGAGTGAAGAATCGTAAATTCTATGCATCACTTTTTCCTAAATTTAAACTAAATGTAGTTACTCCATAATAGTGTAAAGGTGACCACCATTATATTCCACTAGTTATAATTATTTTAATTGATTATGTAAATTAATAGCTAACCATATGAATATTTCATTATCATATCAGTACAAACTATTAATACTATATTTGTTTCATCAATTTACAAACTCAAAGACCTAATAAATCATTACATCAACTTTAATGATAAATTTGTGCAATATCATAATTTATTAAAAATGATGAAATTAATTCTTTTACTATTTTAATGCAAAGTTTATAATTTTGATTTTTTGATTACCTTGATGTCCTCATATCATCTAACCGTCTTGATATAAAATTTGATCAGACCGAATTAAATCATAATATCATGTATAAACTAATTGCTTTGATTTCTATTATTTTGCCATTGTAAATGAAGTCATAATCCAACAATCACATTCTCTATAGTTTTTTTTATCATTTTTTTAGGTATTCTTATTTCACAAGAGGTTTAAATTTTCAAATTCTCCACTAAAAAGTATAGAAATAATAATAAATAAATTCCTACAAAGATATATGCAAATTAATTTATTTTCATAGCATTCAAAACTAATAATGATGTGGCAGTGGACAATGAATGTAAGGTAGTTAATTTGTAGAAATAGATTTCTTTTGCCTATTTTCATGCATGATATTTATATTTAACATGTCCTTAAGCATTGATCATATATGACATCAAATGCGAGTGTATCTTAAAATACTATAACTTGAATAGTTGAAAACATCTTTGCTCTGATTTATATGTAGGGTGATTGGAGTAATGAATATCACGAAGATGTGTTATCGTCCGAGGCAAGCATAAATGGAGCAGGTACAATATTGATTGGATATGCACTATCGAATATTGTCATGCAAATATGAATGCCTTGGACTTTTTGTACTCATTTTATTTAAGATTAAGGTTTTATTTAGTCTATGACCTTCCAATAAATTTAACTCTATTGGGATATAGTATTTACAATAAATAAACTTATAATTCATTTAATATTAAATTCGTAGTTATATTAGCTTCTTGAAACTAACGACATGGCCACTTAGGACTTGAAATCAAGATTATATTATTTTCAAAAATTGTATATTATTCTTCAATATAAAATAAATTGATATTCATTGTATTTTACAAACTAAATTTGCATATGAAATCTCCATTTATATGGCATGTTTTATTTATACCGATATTTTACTACGCATGCGACGCATCCTGTTCATTTTTATATATTTTTGGTAGTGGTTAAAATTTTGAAATAAGGAAATTATTGAATTGCATATGATTCAATGGAATATAACTGGTTGCAAATCAATTGACAAATTATGAACGAAATGGTGTGTCAACACAGAATAAAGAATTTGGAACCCTTTAATTACATAGAGATACATAAATAATACCTTTTACAATGAGGTTGTTGGTTAAAATTCTTACTACTCCATTTACACCGATTCTGGGAAACTAGATCATTAATCTCTAAATTTATATAATTGTAGGTGAAAATATAATTCTTTTGGTTCTCTTTATTGTTAAATCTACCTTTTTTAGTTCAATTACAAGCTTAGATTAGTTGAAATTAACGTTTAAGGACTCTTAGAAAATTGATTTTACTTTTTGTACTTTATCCAAACTCTTGAATTCAATGGTTTAACATTTACCAACATACCAGAAGAAATAAATTTGTATATTAATATATTAGTGTGAAGTACCGTAACTAAATATTTAGTGAGATCATATGCACTACCTTCTTATGCAAATGGACAGACTAATCTTCAGAAAGTGAGCAATCTAATTCTAATTTTTTGCATAGCAAAAGTTGAACCCACAAAAATTTTGGATGGAGGCTTTGAAACTTGTCCCATGGTTTATGAGCTTATTATAATAAAATTTGATTTTATTAATACTAATCTTTAACCATTTCTTCAAACGATTACGTTTTCAATTAGTGAATGTTGTATCAGGTTGCAATAAAATTTTGTTTGATCATAAAACTTCTTCAGTGTTACAGGTAGGTTAAGCTGACTGATGAAAAAATGGGTTTGAAAACATTATTCTTAATTTTGACATCATCAGATTGAAGAAGTCCCAGATGTTTTAGTATTGACAAAGTTTATCCTTAGCAGTATATAGGCATACTACAGACATCATCAGATAGAAGATGGTGCAGCCTCAAAAATTAGTTTATAAGTTTTTGGTACATGCTCTAAAATGATATTACTGAATCATATTAATTTATGAGGTTAAGCTAATGATTTGATTGTATTGAATGCAATGTACCTTATGACATGGCTAATAACCGTATTGAATGCCAATAGTGGCACTCGTGTCAAAATTTGCATTTATCTCTCTCGGTGTCCTATTTCCCAAACATACAACTTCTGGTATAAGTAATCTCATACAACATTAAAACTTACTTCCCTTCTTTTACTTCGAACTATTTATTATATTACGAAGGAGGGGTTAAACTCATTGTGACGTGCTAGTAGAACAATGATTTCATTAAATGATAGAGGTAATGGATGGTGATTAATATTTTGATTGTTTGATTCATAGATCATGGAATTGAAACTCACTGACATCAATTAGTATATGTTCAGAAAAATATAAACATATGTGCATAGGGTATTCTGTCTATTTTGTATGAATTTATATTTACATTGACATATATCTTACATATTGAAAAGTTGTAGCTTTATTATAATAACACATCAGACTATATGGGCTTCATTAGATTAATAACGTATTAATTGCTATATGGATAGATATTGGTTTACAATGATACGTACTTCGATTATATGATTTTGTAATGAAGAATGAAGCTCAGTTGTTCAAAAAGGTTGCTCATTATGTGTAATATATTATAGTGTACTGCATTACATTGTTGTCTGTGATCCAAGTTTTTGCATTTTTCATTCCATTTTAGTTAGCAATCATCAATCTAATATTAGCCTTTTTTAGAGATAGATGATGAAATTATCTATTTATATCCACGCGACTAAAATAGAATTTTATAAACAAAATATTTTACATTGGATTAAAAAATAGTACAATAAATAATAATTTTCTTCATATGGGACTTAACACTGTAACTTGATTCATTGGTTTATTTACTTGATTTATTTGAAGGATCTTTGTAAACAACATCCATGGTTATATCTTTTCCTTCATGCCACTTTCATGAGCATAAAAAATTGATACATTTATTTTATTACATTGATTAGAACATAATTTGACATTTCTACTAAAACAATTGCTAAACAAAATCACCTTTTGGACAATATCTTAAGCATCCGTCAAGAAGTGAGAAATAGTCAATTTAATTGTCGATAATCCTACAATAACACAAAGATTCAACAACAATTACAAAAATAAATATAGCTACGGCACGTGTGCGAAGCACGGGTTCACACTAGTTATAATACATGAAACTGATACTAAAAGTAAGCAAAATTGATACTAAAGAGCATTATCTCCAATCAAACAAACACCATCTCCAATCAATAATTAGTGTGTACCCATTGAATCATCTTCTTCAATCAAGTAGAAACTGGGTATCGGTTTCGATATATAGTGGTATCGGTTTTATTATAAATAAGTAGAATAAACAAAATTGAACAAAACTGGTATCACATAACTAAAAAATGATACCATATTTTGTTATACTTGAAACCGATACTAATAGAATGCAAATAATGATACTAAAGAGATGATACTAACATTATGCAATATATATCAAAACTAATGATTCAAAATTACCTGAAAACATAGATACCAAAACTGATATTTTACTAACATAGAACTGATACTATCATTTATACCATATAACCAAGATCAATTACAACATCAAAATCAGAGTCAAATTATTAATATGCTAAACTAAATACAATTTAATAACAAGGTTTAATTAAAATAAATTGCCAAAAAAGTCGCACATTCACTTATAAATCTCAACAAATTCATAACATAAAATCAAATCATATCTTCTTAAAAGCTTAACAATTACGTTTATTATGACCAAATTGCTTGCATTCACCACATCTATTTTGCTTGTTTTGGAAATATGCAAATCCTCAATTGTGCTTGATAGGTCTACCAGCACTACGTTTCTCCTTAGGTGGCTTAATAACATCTTCAACACTAGCATCAACAATAGGCCTATCATAATTTAAAATATGATTTATAGCATAGCGTAAGAACACTAATAAGCATCAATAGTGAAATAATACTCAATAAAATCATACACGGACAACTTAGACTTGTTCATGCACTTTATAGCATGAGCATAAGGAAATCCTATAATCTTGCATTGGTTGCAACTTCAAACCCGTTCTTTCAAATCAACACGATGATAGTTTGGCGATTTCACTTCAAAAGAAAATTCAGAAGACTTAAATACATCTCATCCAAATCCTTCTTCGATCAATTCACCTAAACGAAACTCGATAGAAGGGAAAAGAGTCATTTTCCATAAACGACACCCCTCTCTCCTTCTAGCCAATTATTTTATAACCTTAACACGAATACCATCTAAACATGAAGTAATAGGCAATGCTCATTCATCCAAAATCTCAACTATTAAAACTTTCTGCAATATTCGAACTATATTCGCCAAAACGTTTCCCTGGAAAAAATAAATCCACCCACTTATCCAAAGGCTTATCCTTCAAAAAATTCATAGCAGCAGCAACACCAATTTCACAGAATTTAGAACGCGCTCCTTCAAATTCATATATATTAGAAGCTCTAGAACACATTTTGAACAGATCGACAATAGACAAATCTGCATTTTTGGACTTTTCCGTTGAAAGAAGATTTTGTTTCATACGAAAATAGCAATAACTATGATAAGCTGAAGGAAAAACATCACGAACACCTGAAATCAAACCTTGGTGACGATCTGGCATAAAAACCAAATCACGATCTTCTTGAAGCATTTGTTTTAAATGATTCAAAAACCATGTCCAATTATCCACATTTTCTAGAGAAAATACACTCATAGCCAAAGGGAAGAAACATACAACTAACAAAATAATTATTAAAACAAACTAAAATCACATATGAACATAATGTTGAAACTATATGTGAAACTGATACTAACAGTATGCAAAAATGATACTACAAAGCTGATACCAACCATTATATAAATATTGATTACAATTACATTATGCACATTAATCTTGATTCTGATACCTCAAAATTCTGTACAATAATCTTGATTATGATACCAATAAAATTCTAATGGTACCTAGTATTTTCTTTTATATTATGATACAATATATTATCATACATGAAACTGATACTAAAATTATACAAAAACTGATACTAAAAACATGCTAACCATTATCTAATCCTAATACCAATTATAAACTAATTATAATTCAATAAAATACAAATTCTGGTAATACAAACCTGCTAACTACAAACCATCTTTCTTAAATTGATACCAACATAATACAAATTCTGATGCCAACTTAATATTAATTCTGATACCAACCATTATCAATTCAATACAAATACATGAAATTAAATAAAAACATACCTTGATCACCATTTTTCGTAGTAGCACCCATTAAAATAAAAAATGATACTAAGAAAAAATAAAAATGAACCTAAATCTAAATGTAAGATATACATCACTAATCAAAAACTTCACATTCAACTCTGATCCTAAAAACTGATACTAAATCTGTATCCACTCTGTAACAATATAAATGTAAAACACATAAGAATACAATAGTGCTTAAACAGAAGAAGAAGACAGAAAATACCTGCCACTACTTCCAGAAGTTGCCATAGAATATCATAGATGCAAACAAGGCAACAAAACTGAATTTAATTTTTAGTAAGAAAAACGATCAAAAATTATTAACAACCAAAATCAAACTCTGATAGAACAAGAAGCAAAAATAGAATAATTGTAGCATACCTAAATCATCAAATTTTGAGTAGAACGAGATCGAGATTAATGAATGAGAAGATGCACTACAATTTTGAGAAGGAGATTGAGATTGATGAACGAGATCAAGATTTGATCGATATCGATATTTGATCGTAGGAGAACAATTTGATCGAGACCGAAATTTGAGAGCGAGAGAATATTTGATTGTGAAAAAACAAATTGAAGAAGAAGAAAATGATGCGCATAAGATAATGGGCTAGCATGATAATTTGAAAATTTGTCCTTCACAACGAATTATTAATGGGTTGTCCTACACTCAAACAAAGCCACAAAAGTTGTCAATCACAAAAATTTCCTGAACTATATATCTACAGTATTTTAACACGTATTATTATATGTTTATTCTGTTTACTTTTGTAACAAATATTTTTTGACATTAAATGCCCTAAAACTATTTAAATGGTAAATCGAACTTGCCTTATAAAAGTTATTTTATCACTTAATTCATCTTTTTATGTTTCAAAATTATTTGAATTGGTCTATACACTACATAAACACAAGCAGATTATATACATTAGAAGCACAAATTTGGGTTAAAGATCATTTGAAGATAACCAACACTATATGCAAAATTAGATGTCAATTATTTAAAGACTTTTTGTTTTTCATACAGTCGCAAACTTTGAAAAGAAACCGTTGGTTTCGAATTTCGAAAAAAAAGTTGAACAGTAACGAATGTTCAAAATATTCGACCATTGCAGAGCCTAAGTCCTGAACTGAACCGCGCAGGTGCGTGCGAAGTGCGTGATAAGTATCACATTCAACACTATTATGGCCATGTGCTACTTTCCTGATTTTTCATGAATGATCTAAAGAGTAAACCTAAAACTCTTGTGAGGAGCGGCACCACTCCTACATTCATATAGGTGAACTCATCTAACATGCCCCACTACTTAAGCACTTCATAACTTCATTAAGAGTAATTCTCAACCTCCTTATTGTAGTGTTTTAATGCTAATTCATAATTACTTGGCAAGATTAAGGCACATCATGTGAATTAGCAGTTCTCAATCACTTCTAAACAACTTGTTTTTACCCTTTAAACCTTTTACTGATTTTAGTTTATGGTTGGGTTTCTGTTGTTTGTGATTTATTTCATTATAGGTTTCAACCCCATCTCTAGGGAAGTCTCTTTCACCGCATCTCTAGGTAGGCCTTTTGTGAAAGATTGGCCAAGTTCTTACTCGTTCTTATGTACATTATTTTGATAATTCCTTCTTTTATTAATTGTCTTACGTACTCATGTCTTAAGCTTATATGCTTAGATTTTCCATTGTAAGTATTACAATAGCTCTAGACAGAGTAGCTTGATTGTCACAATGTATGGAAATAGGAGGGATAGGTTTAGGCCATAGTTTAATTCCCGTAATAGGTCCCTAATCCATTCAGCCTAATTACCTACGGCTGCTAATGCTATAAATTATGATTCCATAGTCGAGAGTGATATGCATGTTTGTTTCTTTGTGACACCTCCTCCAAGTAGAAACACCCAGCCAGATGTAGACATATTATCTGATATATCGGTTATCCAACTTGCATCCGTACATCCTTTAAGTGTGGTTGGAAAATCATTGTGAAAAAGAATGAGTTCTATGGTTCTTTTAAGATAACCGGTTACTCTATTTATTGCCTTCCAATGTTCCATGCTTGGATTGCCGGTGAATCTACATAACTTACATACGGCAAAATCAACATCTGGTCAAGTACAATGTATAAGATACCTAAGGCTACCTATTGCACTAGCATATTCGAGTTTTGCAATTGATCGTCCATTGTTCTTTGTTAATTTAACACTCGAGTCAAATGGAGTGTTGTACTCTTTAAAGTTTAAATGTTTAAATTTTGACAACAATTTTTCAATATAGTGTTTTTGGCAGAGAGCGTAACCATAATCATGTTTTATTATTTTGAAACCTAATATGGTATCAACTTCACCTAGATCTCTCATTCTAAAAATCGATGTTAAATAATTCTTGGTATCAAATATGCCAAACATATTTATTCCAATAATGAGCAAGTCATCAACATATAAAAAATAATTACATCGTATTCGTTTGTGCATTTTGAATAAATACATCTATCTGCATTATTGTGAACAAACCCAAAGGATAATTTAGACGAGTCACATTTCTTGTGCCAATGTTTTGGAGCTTGTTTTAAACCACACAGTGATTTATTCAATTTACAAACTTTCTTTTCATTTCTAGGGAGTACGAACCCTTCCGGTTGCTCTATATATAACTCTTCATTCATATCCCCACTCAAGAATGCTGTTTTCACATCCATTTGATAAATATGTAACTTGTATATGGAAGATAATGTTATTAGAGTTCGTATAGAACTTATTCGTACAACCGGTACATAAGTGTCAAAATAATCAATTCCCTCCTTTTGTCGAAATCCTTTGGCGACTAGTCTTGCCATAAAGGTTTGTACAATGTTGTATGATCCATATTTTCTTTTGAAAATCATTTACACCCAATTGGTTTAGAACCCGGTGGTAGATCAACTAAAGTCCAAGTTTTATTAGAAATAATAGAGTCGTTCTCATCAATGATTGCTTCCTTCCAAAATGCAGCATCTCGTGAGTTGATGGCCTCATTAAAAGTTTTAGAATCTTCTTCGATATTCAAGAGAATATGAGTTTTATTGACTCTTTTTCTCTGTCTCCATAGACTAAGAAAAGTAAACCTTGTGAGGATATAAAATAAGGATGCAGTTCCCTTTCTTTTCTTTGTCGCTTGGACTTTCTTAGTCCATTGTTGTTTAGGTTATTTTATGAGTCATTCTCTGCAGGAGAATCTGTTTCAATACTAGGAACAAGAGTGTTTTTAGAAGTTGCATCTACAACTTTTGAATCCTTGAAAATTTTATTTTCAAAAAAACTGTACATCACAAGATTCGACTATAGTACAGTTTAGATCAAGGAGTCTATATGCTTTGCTATGTCCAGCATATCCAAAAACACACTTCTTAAAGCTCTTGGACATAGTTTGTTTCTTTTGGGATCAATAACCTTGTAGTAGGCCAAACATCCCCACACTTTTAAATATGATAAATTTGGTTTTATTTTTCCAAAGTTTATAAGGACATACATTTGTCTTTCGGGAGACAATCCTATTATGCAAATAACAAGCTGTATTTAATGCTTCTCCCCAGAAGTTTAGAGGTAGCATTGATTTTAGAAGCATGTGGTTTACCACTTCCACTAAAGTACGATTTTTTCTTTCGGCCAAACCGTTTTGCTGAGGAGTATATGGTGCAATTCTATCATATATGATCCCATTTAATTCATAGAAACCGTCGAACTCATTGGAAAAATATTCCAAACCTCTGTCATTTTGGATAACCTTAATTCTTTTATTTATTTGGTTTCCGACCTCTACTTTGTAAATTGAAATTTACTAAATGCTTCATTCTTATGTGTCATAAGATACCCATAAGTATATTTTGAATAATCATCAATAAAAGTGATGGAGTATCTTTTTCCACAACGAGTCAAAACACCATTCAGTTTACATATGTCTGAATGTACTAGATCTAAAATTTCATAATTTCTTTTAATAGTAGGAAAAGGTTTCTTGGTAATCTTGGCTTATGCATAAATCTCACTTTTATTATAGCTAGATCCTTTAGTTTTAATAAGACCAAGTCGACACATGTTTGTAATAGTTTTGGAATCCAGATGTGCTAATCTTTCATGCCATAAATCATAAGACTCAACAATATAAGTAGAAGCAATACTATTATTAATACTTAGTTTGTACATCCCATTACAACCATATCCCTATCCTACAAACATTCCATTTTTAGTTACAATGACTTTGTCAAATTTAAAAAAAAAACACGAAATCCTTTTTGCATACAAGATCGACAAAAACCAAATTTTTTATTATATTTGGTACATAAAGAACATTGATGAGTGTGACAACTTTTCCAGAAGTAAAGTTTAAGACAACGCTTCCTTTCTCAGCAACTTTGGAATGGTTGTGATCTCCCATTTGGATTTCCTGACCATTGCTGATGACTTCATAGGTTTGAATGGCAACTTGTACTTGCAAACATGAACAGTCGCTCCAGAATCAAACCACCAACCATCAGATGTGTTGGCCATATTAATTTCTATCACCATGGCCACAAGTTCTTCCTCTACCATATTGGAAGCTTTCTTCGAGGCTCGACATTCTCAAGTGTAATGCCCATTTTTTCCACAGCTGTAACACTTTCCATTTTTATTCTTATTGCTTTTGTTGTTTGTATTGGGATTTCCATTGTAACCACGTTTTTTTACCATTATTGGTTTTAGTGTTGTTTGCTTCTGTTTCAACCACTTGGATATCAGTTTTGGACAGATTCCCTTTAATCTCATGATTTCGAAATTCTTCCTCAATATGAAGAGGTTTTTGAATCTGTTCCAAACTGAAGTCTTCTATTTTGTGAAACAACGTCTTTCTGTAATTGCTCCAGGATGGAAGAAGTTTTACAATTATAACACCAACTTGAGGCAATTCAGGAAGTTTAATATTTAGAGCACCCAATTTGTGAACAATCCCTTGCAACTCATGAACTTTACTAAGTATTGGCTTCCCTTCAGCCATTTCGAAATCAAAGTATTCTACGATAAAAAATTTGTTCGTACCTTCTTCTTGTACCTTGTATTTGTTCTGTAATACGTTCCTATTTCTAGTGGAGTCTTCATTTCTTTATAGAAATCATATAGTCGATCAGAAAGCGCATTTAAGATGTGACTGCGACACAATAGGGTGTGTTCCCGACGTTTAATGTGTGCCTTCATTACATCATCAAAATGAGTGGTCGTTGCTTCTAGCAGTGGAGGTAATTCTGGGTTCAGCAGATATGATAAGCCGAATGAAGTGAGTAAAAATGTCATTTTGTCCTACCAGCGGAGAAGTTGTTGCCATCGAACTGATCAAGTTTAATCATGTCTTGGTTCATCATTTTGATGGAGGCCATATTAGTTTCGTTCTCCATGAATGTAGAGTAACTTTTAAAATTGTTGAGAAAATAGGAGTAGATTTAAAGATGGCTTTGAGGCATATCTAAACAGACACTTTCTTTTAAAAGTTAATCGCTCCCATTCGAAGAGAGTATGATGTAGAATTCAAGCAAATACATTCTCGGATACAACAAAGCCAAAGAGGAATGCAGACAACAATTCTGAATTCGTCGGAAAAGAAATTATAGTTTGTAGGAGAACCAATATATTTTGAGGAAGAACTTTGAGTTATTTACAAAGGAGCAGGCATCCCTTCGTACAGTCGCAAACTTTGATAAGAAACCGTTGGTATCGAATTTCAAAAAATAAAAGTTGAATAGTAATGATTGTGCGTTACGAAAATCGCGCACGCTCACGCGCTTACAGCCCAAGCCCATGTTAGCCCATTCCTTGCATTTTATCGAATTAGTAGACAAATCTACATATGGTATATATACCTTTATTTTAACTCATATTTGGCGATGTGGGACAATAGAAAATAATTTGTACAATAAATACCCAACAATCCCCCACTTTAATTGTACAAATTGATCATATTTCCTTCTGTTATCGCCAAGCCCTCAAAACAGGATACTACATGCATACGTGAAGGTGTTTATTTCCTTAAACCTTCAATTAGTATAAATATGGCAAGATATCATCAATGTAAATGGTAGCTTTAGCATTTAAACGCATTACTTTTTATGATAATATCGGACATTTATATAACATGTTGCATCTTTCTTCAAATAATTTCTTTAGTATCACGTTCATCACTATTATGACCATATGCTACTTTTTTGGTTTTTCACGAATGGTCTAAATAGTAAACCTAAAACTCTCATGAGGTGCGGTACCACTCCTACATTCATATAGGTGAAGTTATCTAACTTGCCCCCACTACTTTGGCACTTCATAACTTCATTAAGAGTAATTCTCAACCTTCTTATCGTAGTGTGTTAATGCTAATTCCTAATTACTTTGCAAGATTAGGGCACTTCATATTAATTAGTAGTTCTCAATAACTTCTAAACAACTTGTTTTTACCCATTAAACCTTTTACTGATTTTAGTTCATGGTTGGGTTTTTATTGTTTGTGATTTATGTCATTATAGGTTTCAACCCCAATTCTAGTGAAGTCTCTTTCACTGCATCTCTATGTAAGTCTTTTGTGAAAGGGTCGGCCAAGTTCTTACTCATTCTTATGTACATTATTATGATAATTCCTTCTTTTATTAATTGTCTTACGTACTCATGTCTTAAGCTTATAAGCCTAGATTTTCCATTGTAAGTATTATTATAAGCTCTAGAGAGAGTAGCTTGACTGTCACAATGTATGGAAACAGGAGGGATGGGTTTAGGTCATAGTTTAATATCCAGTAATAGGTCCCTAATCCATTCAACCTCCTTACATGCGACTGCTAATGCTATAAATTATGATTCCATAGTCGAGTGTGATATGCATTTTTGTTTCTTTGATGCCCATGATATGGCACCCCTTTCAAGTAGAAACACCCAGCCAGATGTAGACATTATATTGTCTACTGTGTCGGTTATCCAACTTGCATCCATATATCCTTCAAGTGTGGCAGGAAAATCATTGTAAAAAAGTGAAAGTTCTATGGTTCTTTTAACATAATCAATTACTTTATTTATTGCCTTCCAATGTTCCCCGCTTGGATTGCTGGTGAATCTACTTAGCTTACATACGACAAATGCAATATCTGGTCTAGTACAATGCATAAGATACATAAGGCTACATATTGCACTAGCATATTCGAGTTGTGCAATTGATCGTCCATTGTTCTTTGTTAATTTAACACTTGAGTCCAATGGAGTGCTATACTCTTAAAAGTTTAAATGTTTAAATTTTGACAACAATTTTTCAATATAGCGTTTTTGGCATAGAGCGTAACCATGATCATGTTTTATTATTTTGATACCTAATATGGTATCAACTTCACCTAGATCTTTCATTCTTAAAATCAATGTTAAAAAATTCTTGGCATCTAATATGCCAGACATATTTGTTCCAATAATGAGGATGTCGTCAACATATAAACCAATAATTACATCATACTCTTTTGTGCATTTTGAATAAATACATTTATCTGCATTATTATGAATAAACACAAAGAATAATATGGACAAGTCAAATTTATCATGTCACTATTTTGGAGCTTGTTTTAATCCATATAGTGATTTATTCAATTTACAAACTTTCTTTTCATTTCCAGGGAGTACGAACCTTTCCGGTTGCTGCATATATAACTCTTCATTCATATCCCCATTCAAGAATGCTGTTTTCACATCCATTTGATGAACCTGTAACTTGTATATGGAAGATAATGTTATTAAAGTTCGTATAGAACTTATTCATGTAACTGGTGCATAAGTGTCAAAATAATCAATACCCTCCTTTTTTTGGAATCCTTTGGCAACTAGTCTTGCCTTAAAGGTTTGTACAGTGTTGTCTGATCCATATTTCTTTAAAATCCATTTACACCCAATTGGTTTAGAACTGTGTGGTAGATCAACTAAAGTCCAAGTTTTATTAGAAATAATAGAGTCCATCGCATCATTGATTGCTTCCTTCGAAAATGCAGCATCTCATGAGTTGATAGCCTCATCATATGTTTTAGGATCTTCTTCGACATTCAAGACAATAGGAGTTTTATTGACTACTTTTTCTCTGTCTCCTTCGACTAAGAAAAGTAAAGCTTGTGAGGATATAAAATCGGGATGCAATTCCCTTTCTTTTCTTTGTCATTTGGACTTTCTTAGTCCATTGTTGTTTGGGTTATTTTATGAGTTATTCTCTACAGGAGAATGTGTTTCAATAGTAGGAACCAAAGTGTTTTCAGAAGTTGTATCCACAACTTTTGAATCCTTGAAAAAATTGTTTTCAAACGACTCTACATCAAGAGATTCGACTATAGTATTAGAGTTTAGACCAAGGAGTCTATATGCTTGGCTATGTCCAGCATATCCAACAAACACATTTCTTAAAGTTCTTGGACCGAGTTTGTTTCTTTTAGGATCAATAACCCAGAAGTAGGCCAAACATCCCCACACTTTTAAATATGACAAATTTGGTTTTATTTTTCCAAAGTTCATAAGGACATACATTTGTCTTTCGGGAGACAATCCAATTATGCAAATAACAAGCTGTATTTAATGCTTCTTACCATAAGTTTAGAGGTAGCATTGATTTTACAAGCATGCAATTTACCATTTCCACTAAAGTACGATTTTTTCATTCGGCCAAATCATTTTGTTGAGAAGTATATGGTGTAGTTCTGTCATGTATGATCCCATTTAATTCACAGAAACTGTCGAACTCATTGGGCAAATATTCCAAACCTCTGTCACTTCGGATAACCTTAATTCTTTTATTTATTTGGTTTTCGGCCTCTACTTTGTAAATTTGAAATTTACTAAATGCTTCATTCTTATGTATCATAAGATACACATAAGTATATTCTTAATAATCATCAATAAAACTAATGAAGTATCCTTTTCCACCACGAGTCAAAACACCATTCAGTTCACATATGTCCGAATGTATTGGATCCAAAATTTTGGAATTTCTTTTAATAGTAGGAAAAGGTTTCTTGGTAATCTTGACTTGCGCACAAATCTCACATTTATTACAGCCAGGTCTTTCAGTTTGAATAAGACAAAGTCGACACATGTTTGTAATAGATTTGGAATTTAGATGTGCTAATCTTTCATGCCATAAATCATAAGACTCAACAATATAAGTAGAAGCAATACTATTATTAATACTTAGTTTGTACATCTCATTACAACTATATCCCTCTCCTACAAACATTCCATTTTTAGTTACAATGACTTTGTTAGATTCAAAGACAACACTAAATCCTTTTTTGCATAAAAGATCGATAGAAACCAAATTTTTTCTTATATTTGGTACATGAAGAACATTGATGAGTGTGATAACTTTTTTAGAAGTAAAGTTTAAAACAACACTTCTTTCCCCAACAACTTTTGCACGGTTGAGATCTCCCATTTTAACTTGTTGACCATTGCTGATGACTTCATAGGTTTTGAACAATGACTTATGCTTACAAACATGAACAGTCGCTCCAGAATCAAGCCACCAACCATCAGATGTGTCAGCCATATTAATTTCCATCACCATGGCCACAAGTTCTTCCTCTACCATATTGGCAGCTTTCTTTGGGGCTTGACATTCTCTAGCGTAATGTCCATTTTTTCCACAGTTGTAAGACTTTCCATTTTTCTTCTTTTTGTTGTTGTTTGTATTGGGATTTCCATTGTAACCACGTTTTCTACCATTATTGGTGTTAGTGTTGTTTGCTCCTGTTTCAACCACTTGGATATCAGTTTTGGACAAATTCCCTTTAATATCACCATTTCGAGATTCTTCTTCGATACGAAGATGTTTTTGAATCTGTTCCTAACAGAAATCTTCTATTTTTTGAAACAACATCTTTTTGTAATTTCTCCAGGATGGAGGAAGTTTTGCAATTATAGCGCCAACTTGAAACAATTCAGGAAGTTTAATATTTAGAGCACTCAGCTTGTGGACAGACCCTTGCAACTCATGAACTTGACCGAGTATTGGTTTCCCTTCAGCCATTTCAAAATCAAAGTATTATGCGATAAGAAATTTGTTTGTACCTTCTTCTTACACCATGTATTTGTTCTATAATACATTCCAGATTTCTAGTGGAGTCTTCATTTCTTTGTACAAATCATATAATCGATCAGAAAGCGCATTTAAGATGTGACAACGATACAATATGGTATGCTCCTCGTGTTTAGTGTCTGCCTTCTTTACATCACCAGAATCAATAGTTGTTGCTTCTGGCAGTGGAGGTAAGTCTAGGTTCAGCAAATATGGTAGGCCGAAAGAAGTGAGTAAAAATGTCATTATGTCCTGCCAGCAGGTGAAGTTGTTGCCATCGAACCGATCAAGTTTAATCATGTCTTGGTTCATCTTTTTAATGGAGGCCATACTAGTTTCGTTCTCCATGAATGTAGAGTAAATTTTAAAATTGTTGAGAAAATAGGAGTAGATTTAGAGATGGCTTTGAGGACGTATCTAAATGGACACATTCTTTTAAAAGTTATTCGTCCCCGCTGGAAGAGAGTATGCTGTAGAGTTCAAGCAAATACTCACCAAGATAGAAGAAAGCCAAAGAGGAATGCAGACAACCATTTTGAATTCGTCAGAAAAGAAATTATAGTTTGTAGGAAAAACTGTATGTTTTGAGGAAGAACTTTGAGTTATTTATAGAGGAGCAGGCATCCCTTAGTATAGTCGCAACCTTTGAAAAGAAACCGTTGGTCACGAATTTCGAAGAAAAAAAGGTTGAATGGTAACAACTGTTAAAAGTTTCAATTGCTGCATAGCCTAAATCCAAAACTGAACCGCGTGGGAACGTGCGAAGTGTGTGATAAGTGCGTTTTGAAAATCATGCACGCTCATGCGCTTCCAGCCCAAGCTCATGTTAGCGCATTCCTTGTATTTTATCCAATTAGTAGACAAATCTACATATGGTATATATACCTTTATTTTTAACTCATATTTGGCGATGTGGGACAAAAGATAATACTTTGTACAATTAAATACCCAACAATCCCCCACTTTAATTGTACAAATTGATCTTATTTCCTCCTTTTATCGCCAAGCCCTCAAAACAGGACACTACATGCATACATGAAGGTGTTTATTTCCTTAAACCTTTAGTTAGTATAAATATGGAAAAACATCATCAGAGTAAATGGTAGCTTTAGCATTTAAACGCATTACTTTTTATGATAATATCGAACATATTATATACACATGTTGTATCTTTCTTCAAATAATTTCTTTTGGATCACATTCAACACTATTATGGACATGTGCTACTTTCCGGGTTTTTCAGGAATGATTTAAAGAGTAAACCTAGAACTCTCGTGAGGAGCGGCACCACTCCTACATTCATATAGGTGAAGTTATCTAGCATGCCCCCACTACTTAGGCACTTCATAACTTCATTAAGAGTAATTCTCAACCTTCTTATCGTAGTGTGTTAATGCTAATTCCTAATTACTTGGCAAGATTAGGGCACTTCATATGAATTAGTAGTTCTCAATAACTTCTAAACAACTTGTTTTACCCTTTAAAACTTCTACTGATTTAAGTTTATGGTTCGGTTTCTGTTGTTTGCGATTTATTTCATTATAGGTTTCAACCCTGTTTCTAATGAAGTCTCTTTCACCGCATCTCTAGGTAGGCCTTTTGTGAAAGGGTCGGCCAAGTTCTTACTCGTTCTTATGTACATTATTATGATAATTCCTTCTTTTATTAATTGTCTTACGTACTCATGTCTTAAGCTTATATGCCTAGATTTTCCATTGTAAGTATTACTATAAGCTCTAGAGAGAGTAGCTTGACTGTCACAATGTATGGAAACAGGAGGGATGGGTTTAGGCCATAGTTTAATATCCAGTAATAGGTCCCTAATCCATTCATCATCCTTACCTACGGCTGCTAATACTATAAATTCTGATTCCATAGTCGAGTGTGATATGCATGTTTGTTTCTTTGATGCTCATGATATGGCACCTCCTCCAAGTAGAAACACCCAGCCAGATGTAGAAATATTGTCTGTTGTGTCGGTTATCCAACATGCATCTGTATATCCTTCAACTGTGGATGGAAAATCATTGTAAAATAGAGCAAGTTCTATGGTTCTTTAAAGATAACCAATTACTCTATTTATTGCCTTCCAATGTTCCCCACTTGGATTGCTGGTGAATCTACTTAGCTTACATACGGCAAATGCAATATCCGATCTAGTATGATGCATAAGATACATATGGCTACCTATTGCACTAGAATATTCGAGTTGTGCAATTGATCGTCAATTGTTCTTTTTTAATTTAACACTCGGATCAAATGGAGTGTTATACTCTTTAAAGTTTAAATATTTAAATTTTGACAACAATTTTTCATATAGTGTTTTGGCATAGAGCGTAACCATGATCATGGTTTATTATTTTGATACCTAATATGGTATAAACTTCACCTAGATCTTTCATTCTTAAAGTCGATGTTAAATAATTCTTAGTATCTAATATGCCAGACATATTTGTTCCAATAATGAGGATGTCGTCAACATATAAACAAAAAATTACATCATAATCCTTTGTGCATATTGAACAAATACATCTATCTGTATTATTATGAACAAACCCAATGGATAATATGGACGAGTCAAATTTCTCGTGCCACTGTTTTGGCGCTTGTTTTAAACCATATAGTGATTTATTCAATTTACAAACTTTCTTTTCATTTCCAGCGAGTACGAACCCTTCCGGTTGCTCCATATATAACTCTTCGTTCATATCCTCATTCAAGAATGCTGTTTTCACATCCATTTGATGAATGTGTAACTTGTATATGGAAGATAATGTTATTTAAGTTCGTATAGAACTTATTCATGCAACCAGTGCATAAGTGTCAAAATAATCAATACCATCCTTTTGTCAGAACCCTTTGGCAGCTAGTCTTGCCTTAAAGGCTTGTACAGTGTTGTCTGATCCATATTTTCTTTTGAAAAATCCATTTACACCCAATTGGTTTGGAACCAGGTGGTAGATCAACTAAAGTCCAAGTTTTATTAGAAATAATAGAGTCCATCTCATCATTGATCGCTTCCTTTCAAAATGCAGCATCTGGTGAGTTGATGGCCTCATCATAAGTTTTAGGATCTTCTTCGATATTCAAGACAATAGGAATTTTGTTGACTACTTTTTCTCTATCTCCTTCGACTAAGAAAAGTAAAGCTTGTGAGGATATAAAATCAAGTCGTAGTTCCCTTTTTTTCTTTGTCGTTTGGACTTTCTTAGTCCATTGTTGGTTAGGTTATTTTGTGAGTCATTCTCTACAGAAGAATCTGTTTCAATAATAGGAACAAGAGTGTTTTCAGAAGTTGCATCCACAACTTTTGAATCCTTGAAAAATTAATTTTCATACAACTCTACATCACGAGATTCGACTATAGTATTAGAGTTTAGATCAAGGAGTCTATATGCTTTGCTATGTCTAGCATATCCAACAAGCACGCTTCTTAAAGCTCTTGGACCGAGTTTGTTTCATTTAGGATCAATAACCCTGTAGTAGACTAAACATCCCCACGCTTTTAAATATAAAAAAATTGGTTTTATTTTTCCAAAGTTCATAAGGACATACATTTGTCTTTTAGGAGACAATCCAATTATGAAAATAACAAGCTGTATTTAATGCTTCTCCCCATAAGTTTAGAGGTAGCGTTGATTTTACAAGCATGTAGTTTACCAGTTCCACTAAAGTACGATTTTTTCTTTCAGCAAAACCATTCTGCCGAGGAGTATATGGTGCACTTCCATCATGTATGATCCTATTTAGTTCACAGAAACTATCGAACTCATTGGAAAAATATTCCAAACCTCTATCACTTCGGATAACCTTAATTCTTTTATTTATTTGGTTTTCACCTCTGCTTTGTAAATTTGAAATTTACTAAATGCTTCATTCTTATGTGTCATAAGATACACATAAGTATATTTTGAATAATCATCAATAAAAGTAATGAAGTATCTTTTTCCACCACGAGCCAAAACACCATTTAGTTCACATATGTCCGAATGTACTAGATCTAAAAATTCATAATTTCTTTTAATAGTAGGAAAAGGTTTCTTGGTAATCTTGGCTTGCGCACAAATCTCATAATTATTACAGCCGGATCCTTCAATTTTAATAAGACCAAGTCGATAATTTTTTTAATAGATTTGGAATTTAGATGTGCTAATCTTTCATGCCATAAATCATAAGACTCAGCAATATAAGTAGAAGCAATACTATTATTAATACTTAGTTTGTTCATCCCATTACTACCATATCCCTTTCCCACAAAAATTCCATTTTTTGGTTACGATGACTTTGTCAGATTCAAAGACAACATGAAATCCTTTTTGCATACAAGATCGACAGAAACTAAAAAAATTCTTATATTTGGTACAAGAAGAACATTGATGAGTGTGACAACTTTTCCAGAAGTAAAGTTTAAGACAACGCTTCCTTTTCCAGCAACTTTAGCATGTTTGTGATCTCTCATTTGAACTTCTTGGCCACTCCTGATGACTTCATAGGTTTTGAATAGCAACTTGTCCATGCAAACATGAGCAGTCAGTCCAGAATCAAACCACCAACCATCAGATGTGTCAGCCATATTAATTTTTTTCACCATGGCCATAGGTTCTACCTCTACCATATTGGCAGCTTTCATTCGGGCTCGACATTCTCTAGCGTAATGTCCATTTTTTCCACAGTTGTAACATTTTCCATTTTTCTTCTTTTTGTTTTTGTTGTTTGTATTAGGATTTCCACTGTAACCACATTTTTTACCGTTATTGGTGTTAGTGCTGTTTGCTCCTATTTCAACCACTTGGATATCAACTTTGGAAAGATTCCCTTTAATCTCACTATTTCGAGATTCTTCTTCGATATGAAGATGTTTTTGAATCTGTTCCAAACTGAAGTCTTCAGTTTTGTGAATCAACATCTTTCTGTAATTGCTCTATGATGTAGGCAATTTTGCAATTATAGTGCCAACTTGAAACAATTCAGGAAATTTAATATTTAGAGCACTTAGTTTGTGAACAATCCCTTGAAACTCATGAACTTGACTGGCTATTGGTTTCCCTTCAGCCATTTCGAAATCAAAGTATTCTGCGATAAGAAATTTGTTAGTACCTTCTTCTTTCACCTTGTATTTATTCTGTATTGCATTCCAGATTTCCAATGGAGTCTTCATTTCTTTGTAGAAATCATACAGTTGATCAGAATGCGCATTTAAGATGTTACCACAACACAATATAGGGTATGCTCCTCGTGTTTAGTGCGTGCCTTCTTTACATCATCAGAATCAGTGGATGATGCTTTTGGCAGTGGAGGTAAGTCTGGGTTCAACAGATATGATAGGCCGAATGCAGTGAGTAAAAATGTCATTTTGTCCTGCCAGCGGGTGAAGTTGTTGTCATCGAACTGATCAAGTTTAATCATGTCTTGGTTCATCATTTTTATGGAGGCCATATAAGTTTCATTCTCCATGAATGTAGAGTTACTTTTAAAATTGTTGAGAAAATAGGAGTGGATTTAGAAATGGCTTTGAGGGCGTATCTAAACGGACACTTTCTTTTAAAAGTTATTCACCCCTACTCGTAAAGAGTATGACGTAGAGTTCAAGCCAATACTTTCCAGCATATAAAAACGCCAAAGAGGAATGCAGACAGCAATTACGAATTCATCAGAAAAGAAATTATAGTTTGTAAGAGAAACTGTATGTTTTGAGGAAGAACTTTGAGTTATTTATAGAAGAGCAGGCATCCCTTCGTACAGTCGCAACCTTTGAAAAAAAACCGTCGGTTCCGAATTTCGAAAAAAAAGTTGAATGGTAACGACTGTTCAAAAAATTCAACCGTAGCAGAGCCTTTGTCCAGAACTAAACCGCGCGGGTGCATGCAAAGTGCGTGATAAGTGTGTTTCGAAAATCACGCGTGCCCACGCGCTTCCAGTCCAAGCCCATGTTTGCCCATTTCTTGCATTTTATCCAATTTGTAGACAAATCTACATATGGTATATATATTCCTTTATTTTTTACTCATATTTGGCGATGTGGGACAAAAGAAAATACTTTGTACAATTAAATACCCAACCATCCTCCATTATTTGTACAAATTGATCTTATTTCCTTCTGTTATCGCCAAGCCCTCAAAATAGGATACTACATGCATACATGAAGGTGTTTATTTCCTTCAACCTTAAGTTAGTATAAATATGGCAAGACATTATCAAAGTAAATGGTAGCTTTAGCATTTAAACGCATTACTTTTTATGATAATATCGAAAATATTATATAGACATGTTGTATCTTTCTTCAAACAATTTCTTTAGTGTTACATTCGACACTATTATGGCCATATGCTACTTTCCTGGTTTTTCATGAATGATCTAAAGAAAAAACCTAAAATTCTTGTGTGGAGCGGCACCACTCCTACATTCATAAAGGTGGAGTTATCTAACATGCCACCTCTACTTAGGCACTTCATAACTTCATTAAGAGTAGTTCTCAACCTCCTTATCGTAGTTTTTTAATGTTAATTCCTAACTACTGGGAAAGATTAGGGCACTTCATGCGAATTAGCAGTTCTCAATCACTTCTAAACATTTTGTTTTTACCCTTTAAACCTTTTACTGATTTTAGTTTATGGTTGGGTTTCTGTTGTTAATGATTTATTTCATTGTAGGTTTCAACCCCATTTCTAGTGAAGTCTTTTTCACCGCAACTCTAGGTAGGCCTTTTGTGAAAGGGTCAACCAAGTTCATACTCGTGCAACTGGTGCATAAGTGTCAAAATAATCAATACCCTCCTTTTGTCGGAATCCTTTGGCAACTAGTCTTGCCTTAAAGGTTTGTACAGTGTTGTCTGATCCATATTTTCTTTTGAAAATCCATTTATACCCAATTGGTTTAGAATAAGGTGGTAGATCAAATAAAGTCCAAGTTTTATTAGAAATAATAAAGTCCATCTCATCATTGATTGCTTCGGTCAAAAATGCAGCATCTCTGGGTTGATGGCTTTATCATAAGTTTTAGGATCTTCTTCAATATTCAAGACAAAGGGAGTTTTATTGACTACTTTTTCTCTATCTCCTTCGACTAAGAAAAGTAAAGCTTGTGAGGATATAAAATTAGGATGTAGTTCCCTTTCTTTTCTTTGCCGTTTGGACTTTCTTAGTCCATTGTTGTTTGGATTATTTTGTTAGTCATTCTCTGCCGGAGAATCTGTTTCAATACTTGGAACAAGAGTGTTTTCAAAAGTTGCATCCACAAATTTTGAATCCTTGAAAAATTTGTTTTTAGAAAACTCTACATCACGAGATCCGACTATAGTATTAGAGTTTAGATCAAGGAGTCTATAGGCTTTGCTATGTCCAGCATATCCAACAAACACACTTCTTAAAGCTCTTGGACTGAGTTTGTTTCTTTTAGGATCAATAACCCTGTAGTAGGCCAAACATCCCCACACTTTTAAATATGACAAATTTGGTTTTATTTTTCCAAAGTTCATAAGGACATACATTTGTCTTTCGGGATACAATCCTATTATGCAAATAACAAGCTGTATTTAATGCTTCTCCCCATAAGTTTAGAGGTAGCATTGATTTTACATGCATGTAGTTTACCATTTCCACTGAAGTAAGACTTTTTCTTTCGGCCAAACCGTTTTGCTGAGGAGTATATGGTGCAGTTCTATCTTGTATGATCCCATTTAATTCACAGAAACTGTCGAACTCATTGGAAAAATATTCCATACCTCTATCACTTCGGATAACCTTAATTCCTTTATTTATTTGGTTTTCGACCTCTTCTTTTTAAATTTGAAATTTACTAAATGCTTCATTCTTATGTGTCATAAGATACACATAAGTATATTTTGAATAATCATCAACAAAAGTGATGAAGTATCTTTTTCCACCACGAGTCAAAACACCATTCAGTTCACATATGTTTGAATGTATTAGATCTAAAATTTCAGAATTTCTTTTAATAGTAAGGAAAGGTTTCGTAGTGATCTTGGCTTGCGCACAAATCTCACATTTATTACAGCCAGATCCTTCAGTTTTAATAAGACCAAGTCGAACATGTTTGTAATAGATTTGGAATTTAGATGTGCTAATCTTTCATGCCATAAATCATAAGACTCGACAATATAAGTAGAAGCAATACTATTATTAACACTTAGTTTGTACATCCCATTACAACCATATCCCTTCCCTACAAACATTCCATTTTTACTTACAATGACTTTATCAGATTCAAAGACAACACAAAATCCTTTTTTGCATACAAGAACGACAGAAACCAAATTTTTTCTTATATTTGGTGCATGATGAACAGTGTGACAACTTTTCCAGAAGTAAAGTTTAAGACAACACTTCCTTTCCCAGCAACTTTTGCATGGTTGTGATCTCCCATTTGAACTTACTGACCATTGTTGATGACTTCATAGGTTTTGGATAGCGACTTGTCCTTGCAAACATGAACAGTCGCTCCAGAATCAAACCACCAACCAACAGATATGTCAGCCATATTAATTTTTGTCACCATGGTCATAAGTTCTTCCTCTACCATATTGGTAGCTTTCTTTGGGGCTCAACATTCTCTAGCGTAATGTCCATTTTTTCCATAGTTGTAATGCTTTCCATTTTTCTACTTTTTGTTTTTGTTATTTATATTGGGAGTTCCATTATAACCACGTATTTTACCATTATTAGTGTTAGTGCTGTTTGCACTTGTTTCAACCATTTGGATTTCAATTTTGGACAGATTCCCTTTATTCTCACGGTTTCGAGATTCTTCTTCGATATGAAGATGTAACGACCCGCATTTTTCGATAATTAAAAACAATAAATTTAATAAGATTTTAGAATTCAATATTGTGTGAAATAAAGATTTGTGATTTACAAATGGGAAAGACTATTAGAATGTGATTTAATAAGGTTAATTTACGGTAATTGATACCTATTCTAATGCAATTTTAATCAATTGAATTAATTGTAAAGTAAATTGGTTATAAATTGTAAATAAGGAAATAAATTCAATGATGTATTAATTTGTGAGATTGTATGTAATAATTGGAATTGAATATGAAATCAGTGATGTGTAAGTAGTTATAACATTTGTTTGTAAACAATAAACTTATAAATGTGATTAAATTTCGTAAGGGTAACAATTGCTTATTTATAGTCTTATTATTTAATCTGTTGAATTAATTTGGAAGTCAATGTGAATTTAATCTAATTAAATATTGCGTTAATATGGTAAAAGATGATAAGTGTAAAAATATGAATGTAATAAGATGTAAACTTATGTTAGTTATATTCATAAAGCAATAATTGATTGAATAATAAGATGTAAATCGGAATAAATGAATTTATTGGAATTTAAATTATAATTAATGAATTTATTGCAATTGAAATTGAATGCTGTAATTAGTGCAATGTCTAAATATTGAATTGGACATGGAAAATTTGTTAAAAGATTATAAATTTCTAGGTAATCAAAAATGATAAAAATTGTTACTTTTAAATTTAAATTTAAAAAGGTGATTAATCAATTTAATAATAATTTATTTAATTAACGTGAAAATAGCCATTTTGGTCACTATCTTGTATTTCAACGAAATCAGTTTCATCATATTCATAACAATGAATTATTGTAGGATTTCAAGTTTCGTATCGATCAGACTTGTCGTTTGATCGTGCGGGCTTGAAACGTGTAGAAATCAATTTAATTGATTCAATTAAAATAAGCTGATTTTAAAAGCTAACTTCTTCATACAGTGAAATTTGGGTTTGAAACATGTTCCATTGAGTTTACAAATATTGAAAACATCTATTTTGATATATGGGAGACCTATTTTCGTTTCGGAAACGGAACGGGCTTTTCGGGTCGTTATTGTCGTTTCAAACCAATTCGATATGTTCATTCATTCTTATCGGGCCTTGTCTATTTAAATAGTTTTTCCTAACCCTATCAGCCTTTTATTTCTTATTCTTGTACGTACAATTTTATCTGTCTATTCCTATCTCCTCTCTCCAATGGCAGAAACCTAATTCCAATTACAAACCCTAATTTCAAAATTTCAACCTCTCCAAACTATATCGAATTATATATCGTTGGAAAGCTCTCGACGAGGACATTCTAAATATTCTGTTCGTTTTTGCAATCGTGCTTTGGTTTAGCGATAACCCTAGCTTTGTGGGGTTTGACTCATTAGATATAAGGTAGTAATACCCTAGAATGAGTCTGTTTGAGTGTATATATATGAAAGAGCGTATTTGTTAGTGTTATAAAATTGTTTTTATACTGTGTTAATTCGTTATGTTGAATATTTATAAATTTTGGTCGGTACATAGGACGTTATGGCATCGATAGGGATTTCCAAACACTTAATTGGGTAGACTGACACAATATTGTTTTTGAAATATATGTAAATGAAATAATTTTACCTAGTATTATATTTTGTATATATAAGAATAATTTTTATAAATTCATATAGTTATTTGTAATATGTATGTTTTTTAGGAAGTGAAATTTTATAAATATTGGTTGGAAAATATGATTTAAAAACAAAATGAATTTAATTGGAAATTTGAGAACTTAAGTTCCGGGGTTTTGAAATTTGTTTTCAAAATATTTTGGCATATGATATTAGTATTGTTTGGAAGTATTTTCTGATATAAATACTTTCAATGTGATTTAAAAGAAATGTTTCTAAAATAATTTTAAAGGGAAATAAGTTCTATACTCCCCTCATCTGTCGTTGAAAAATAATTTCGATGATGAGTGCACGCATCATCGACATTCATTTTCGAGTTTCAAAGTGGGAAGGCCGTTGTAGTAGTTTTACTACACAGTTGTTTTGATAAACAAATCTTAATTTAAATTTCTAAATATGATTTGATATATAAAAAAGATATGAGTATGTATATTATTTCAATGTGATTTAAATGAATTCGGAATTGAATTCTTAAGTTCCTGTTGAATTAATGATTCTCAGTTGTAGAAATAAAGTGAAATTTTAATAGCTGTAAACTTCTAAAATGAAAAAAAAAGAAATTAGAAGCTAAGTGGTTAATGGAACTGTAAAGAAATTGGAAATTGTAACTTGTAAATCAAAGGATATGAAAATTTAGAAGATGTAATTATTGAACATTTTGTTAACTAAAATGAATAAGATAAACATGTGTAGCATTCAATTACATTCTTAAAACATATATATAACTTACCAAAATTGTTTGAAAAGTTGTAATGTTAAATAGGAATATGTAATAGAATATTATACAAGTAAAACTTAATTAATGAAAGTGTTCAAATGGAATTATTTCTATAAAAAAGAATTTTTATGTTACAAAAATGTTATCAACTTAAGTTAATAATATGAAATGCTACTAATTAAATTTAATAGAAAAGTGAATACTGTAAGCAAATGATTATAAACTTAAGTTAATGTTTGAAGCTATTTATAATTAAAGTGAATAGAAAAAGTGAATACTATATTAAGTAAATGATTATAACTTCAGAAATGCTGAAATGACTCAAATATAGATTTAATATTCAATAATACTATATATGAAAGAAATAAATATGGAAAAAAAAAGTTAAAAAATTTAAGCATGATTTTCTTCACAAATAAATATTGATATAAAAAAGGAAATCAAAGTAAGTAATAATGGTGAACTAAATTTGCAAAGAGACTTACATAATACTTTAAGAATTGATTATGGATGATCTAAATAATTGAATGGAAATAACTTATGAAAGTAAATGAATGTAAATTTATGAAAAATGGCATTGTATGAACGAATGAAAATAATTAAACAGTAAATGATGTGAAACGAAATTAATAAGAAGAAACTTAAATAATATTTGAAATTCTTGGATTGTTTAGCTAATGGGAAGTTTGGAAGAGGATACTTCAAATTGTTTAAGGTTGTATGAATAATCTATTAAGTTATTATCTAAGGCTGTTGAGCGTAGGGTACACTTGATGGTTTATTCATCATCTTGCATGATTAAAAGTTTTTGAACTTGAACAAATCATTAGTGGTTGCTATGAATGTATGGTTGATTTCTTTGTTGCATATGATGGTTGTACTGTTTGTTTGCAAATGACTGTTGTTATGTTGTGTTGCTTGTGCTATTAATTTGAAAAAATTAAAATATTTTTCCTTTGCATAATTCTCACTATTTTGGATTATATAAGTGAAATACAGGTTTATGGAAGCAATAGCTACTGCTTTTGGTTTCATAAATAAAGAGTTATTTGCCCGACAAATAGGTACGGTTTCATATTACAGTTTTATAGCGATATTTTATTATTTTTCCCGTGGTTTGGAATATTTTATTATTGAAATATGATATATATATATATATATATTGAAATTATTAATATTATTATTTTCTCGGACCTATACGTACAAAGAAAGACTCTGCCGAAATTTTTCATGAATTTAAGACTTAGAAATTTTCTTTATGAAAGTGAAATATTTTCAAACTTTTATTAAACTTGACACTACAAGAGAAACGGCTCTTTCCAACGGCGGTAAGCCGTTGGAGGCCGTTGGAAAATCCGTTGGTATACGTTTCAACGGCTTCCAACGGCCTCCAACGGCACCAACGGGGTTATACCAACGGCTTCCAACGGCAAGTTCGCCAATATGGAAAATCCTGTTGACCAAACTACTGTTGGAAATCCGTTGGAATGCGTTGGAATTTGCTGTTGGAAGCCGTTGGAAGCTGTTGGATGTAGATGACCAGTGTGCCGTTGGAAGCCGTTGGAAGCTGTTGGATGTAGATGACCAGTGTGCCGTTGGAAGCCGTTGGAAATCTGGGTATATTTTTTTAAATAAAACCAGCAGTGCTTGCTTCTAGCCACACACAACCACAATTATATCAAAACAGCTCCATTTCGAGCATATATATATAACAACTATATCAAAACATATCCAAACATATAGATATAACCAAATCATGCGTGTATTTCAACATAAACCAATATCCAAACATAACCAACATCAAAAAATCCAAACCAACATCCACAACCAAACCATCAGAATGTATCAAATCCAAATATACACAGAAACCATCAGAATGTATCAAATTCTCACCAACTCCAAAATATACATGCCAATAACAAAACATACCTAAATCACTCCGCACCAGAACCACCAGATGAAGGAGGCTGTCCATACTGTGCGATGAACTCCGCCATACGCCGGTTCATCTCCTCCGTCCTTGCTTCATGCAGCAAATTGCGTTCCCGCATCTCGGTAAGCTCGGCTCGTAGCTGCGCAATCTCTTCCTTATCTTGAGCCTTTTGATATTCTCTTTGGGCTGTCTGAGCCTGTAAACAAATTTAAATTATCAACTACACTAAAAAAATTAGTATTAAAATAATTGCAAATTAACGAACCTATATATATTCACTAACAAATTCATAAAACAAATTACGGATATGGAAGCGTCTGCCGCGGGTATAAGGATAGTTCAAAATATGAATGGAATACACTAGTATAAGGATATTTACTAACTTAAAATTTAACTTAAAATTACCAATTGGCTTCTATATCCGTAGCGTCTGCCGCGGGTCACTGGATCCATGATAGACTCAAAAATGGCGTCCTCCTCATCGGGGGTCAAGTGAGCTCGTCCCGTATCCTCAAGTAAGGCTGTCCGCGCTTCTTGGAACTTTTGCTGTCATGCAAAATATAATTGAATTTAGTTAACGTTATTTCAATTAACTTGTAAGTTTTAGTTACTTATGTTATACTTACATAGGCAGCACGCGCTTTGTCATCGTGGTCCCAAGAGTAATAAACTGCGCCGGAATCATCGACCTGAGTCAAGGCATGTGTATGGGTAAACACATCCCAATAACTAACAGCCCCCCCTTTGTCTCTCCTGAAATATGCACATATAAATATACATTATTTATATTTTAACAAATTAAAACTTAAAATAATTAACTATTTATCTTATTTAATAATTATACCAAATCTTCCCGGTGATGCTGCAAAAGGCTTGGAACCACCGCGATGTGTAACGGGGTTCTTGCTCCTGTTTGCAGAATTCCTCTCGGACTGCCTCTGCAAATTTAAATTGAAAACAAAAATTGTTTTGACAGTTTTAATTATTTATATATTATTTGCCTCAAACAATTTAAATTAAATATATGATAGATTTACCACAAAATCCTCGTTGCTCCACCAAGTGGCGAACTCATCAAAGACAGCTTCACTCATCCAATGAGGCCTCTTTCCTGATGTTTTGATGCTGTTTATTATTTCGCGATAGTTTTTTGCAATTTTGCTGCTCCAATGGCGCCGGACAACAGAAACATCAGAATCGGCCAAGTCCACTTCCCCTTGCACGTTTGAAAAAAATATGAGTTATACAGTTGCTACAAATAGTGCAAACATGAATTGACATAATGTACATGACTACATAATGCAATAATTGATATACCACACATACCAAAAAGTCCTGCCAGATAGCCTCCCGCACCCCCTCTGGTATCGCAGTCCACCTCGGCCAACACGAGGTCATACGAGCCATATACGCCCGTCGTGAGATCGTGAGCACTATGTTGGAAGGCTCCAACGTAAACCCACCGCTGTGTAAAACAGGAAAAAAAACATTTAATATTCCATTACTACTATATATATTTGATAAAAGATTGTATGGAATAAAATTTAATTTCGAAACTTTATACTTACCTACCATCGGCTTTGGGTTTCAGCCATACCATAGGCCGAACACCCGGCTGTGAAGGACCAGCATCATCACCTCTCTGTGAGATGGAAGATCCGGAGTGTGAACGTCTATGTCCCGACATACCTATATGAAATCATAGTATAAAGAAAAGCAAGAGTAACATTGATTAATTTAGTATGCAAATGGTGTCAGAATAATGAACATGGCGTAACATACATTATGGCGTAACATAAAAGAGACTATGTGATACATATCATATAAAATTACTTTGGAAACAGAAAAATGAAAAAAAATTACCTTCTCAAAATATTGATTAGTGATCAATCCTCATCGCTTTCGGATTCAGACTCTTCTTCGCACTCTATATTTTGTTCCTCTATACTCTCAAATGCTTCAATTAATGCATTTGATTCATCGTTTAGAGGTCCAAAATCTATTTGATCGTCGGTTACTATTATTCCTCTATTTTCCTCGATATCTGCTTGGTAAGCTTATTGTTCAGGAATATTCCGTCCATCAAATGTAAACCTTAGTTTGGTTTTAAAAACAGTCGACCAATCTATTTTATCTCTTCTTAAAGATGGGTGAGGAGCATAATAAACTTGAAGAGCTTGTTTGGCAAGTACAAAAGGATCGTACTTATAATACCTCGAAGTATGTTTTATTTCTATAAGATTATATTTTGGATCCACGTTTATTCCAGAACCTGGAACGTTGCTGTACCAGTTGCATTTAAACAAAAATACTTCTTCTGCGGGTCGGGTGAAATATGTCAACTGCAAAATCTGGGTCAGCACGCCATAAAAGTCATTTATGTGATCATTTGGATCATCACTACCTTTGACAAATACACCAGTATTGTTAGTTGCTTTTTCGGCACCGTATTCTTTGGTATTAAATTTATATCCGTTGACAAAGAATATTGGATATGCCTTGACTATCCATTTTGGTCCCATAGCTAAATGTTTCAATCTTTCATCTACAACACAATTTGTTGTATCAAAAACGTAGTTAGAAAACCAAGCAGCAAATTCTTTACCGATATCGTCGTTTGGATGTTGTGATTCGTAAATACTGCAATTATAGAACAAATGTTGCATTATGATTAAAATACATGTGTGCATATTTGTGTATACATATGTGTAGATGATATGCACGTGTAGACGTATGTGTATATATATTACCTAATAAATGGTGCAACTTCGGCACAGTTGAGAAGAATGTACGTGTGTGCTACTTGATAATCTCTATCATCCAACCATACTTCCACACATTTACCAGCAGGCCGACCAGTTTTTTTAAAAATAGATAAAGTCGCTTGACAATCATCTTCATCAATGCCTTCATCATTACGCGTAGCACTTTCAAATGATATGTTCACATGGTCGCTGAAATAGTGAGAGAAAAAATACGAAGCTTCTTCTTCGATGTACAATTTGCAAATCAAACCTTCAACTCGAGCTTTCTGTCTCACTTTTTTCTTTAGATGATTTAAATACCTAGCAAAAATTATTTTAAATTAATTTTTATACATTTAATTAAACCAATATGTAATAAACTAAATATTAATATACCTTTCAAATGAATACATCCATCCATATTGCACAGGCCCTCGTAGACGTGCTTCAAATGGAAGATGAATAGGTAAATGCTCCATAACATTGAAAAAATCTGAAGGAAATATTTTTTCCAGTTTGCAAAGCAATATCGGGATTTCTTCCTCAAGTTTACGTAGACGATCAACTTTTAATGTAGTTAAACAAATCTCTTTATAAAACAGACTAAGTTCTGTTACAACAGTCCAAACTTTTACGGGCAACAGTTCTTTAAAAGCGACGGGTAACAAATTTTCCATCATAACATGACAATCCTAATTTAACAAATCATAGTTAAACATGCAATAATTAGTTTAATAACAATAATTAAGGTCCAATACACTACACTACACAAACAATAGCACAATACATACACAAAAATTACCAATTTAACCTAAAATTAAAATTTTAACAAAATTAGGGTTTTAGCAAATAATACCTGATTTTGGAGGTTGTGGAGCTTGCAAACGAAGATGGGGATGCTAGAACGTGTAGAAGGGGATAAAATGAGGTTGGAAATTTTTTAGGGGGGGAAAATTGGATTTATTTTCGTGTATAATGGGAATGAGGAAGAAGAAGATTGAGCTGTAGGTAACTCGCGGATTTCCAACGGTGAGCAAAGGCCGCCAACGGCAATATTCCAATGGCTTCCAACGACATGTGTTTTTTGTTATAAAAAAATTCCGGGAAAAAGCTTGCCGTTGCTCGCCGTTGGTCAAAGGCCGTTGGCGGCCGTCCCCCCCCCCCCCCCCCCGTTGCTATAAACAGTAATTCTTGTAGTGTGAATATGAAGATTGAATTGTTTATTAATTGGTAGATTTTATTTAAAATACTTAATTATGTAAATTAATTGTTTATAAATTGAATGCTTTGAATAAAATATATTAATTTTTTAATTCCTTCTTTCCCTTTTCGAGGATGAAAAATTTTGAGTGGGGGAGAGTGTAACGACCCATATTTTTCGATAATTAAAAACATTAAATTTAATAAGATTTTAGAATTCAATATTATGTGAAAAAAAAGATTTATGATTTACAAATGGGAAGACTATTAAAATGTGCTTTAATAAGGTTAATTTAAGGTAATTGATAACTATTCTAATGCAATTTTAATCAATTGAAATAATTGTAAAGTAAATTGGTTATAAATTGTAAATAAGGAAATAAATTCAATGTTGTATTAATTGGTGAGATTGTATGTAATAATTGGAATTGAATATGAAATCAGTGATGTGTAAGTAGTTATAACATTTGTTTGTAAACAATAAACTTATAAATGTGATTAAATTTCGTAACGGTAACATTTTGCTTATTTATAGTCTTATTATTTAATCTGTTGAATTAATTTGGAAGTCGATGTGATTTTAATCTAATTAAATATTGCGTTAATATGGTAAAAGATGATAAGTGTGAAAAATATGAATGTAATAAGACGTAAATTTATGTTAGTTATATTCATAAAGTAATAATTGATTGAATAATAAGATGTAAATCGGAATAAATGAATTTATTGGAATTTAAATTATAATTAATGAATTTATTGCAATTGAAATTGAACGATGTAATTACTGCAATATCTAAATATTGAATTGGACATGGAAAATTTGTTAAAAGATTATAAATTTCTAGGTAATCAAAAATGATAAAAATTGTTAACTTTTAAATTTAAAGTTAAAAAGTGATTAATCAATTTAATAATAATTTATTTAATTAACGTGAAAATAGCCATTTTGGCCACTGTCTCGAATTTCGACAAAACTAGTTTCATCGGGTCCGTAACAGCGAATTATTGTAGGATTTCAAGTTTCGTATCGATCAAACTTGTCGTTTGATCGTGCGGGCTCGAAACATGTAGAAATCAATTTAATTAATTCAATCAAAATAAGCTGATTTTAAAAGCTAACTTCTTCATACAGTGAAATATGGGTTTGAAACTTGTTCCATTGAATTTAAAAATATCGAAATCATCTATTTTGATATATGGGATGACCTACTTTCATTTCGGAAACAGAACGGGCTTTTCGGGTCGTTATTGTCATTTCGAACCAATTCGATATGTTCATTCATTCTTATCGGGCCTTGTCTATATAAATAGTTTTTCCTAACCCTAGCAGCCTTTTATTTCTTATTCTTGTACGTACAATTATGTCTGTCTGTTCCTATCTTGTAGCGACCCATAGTTCTGTACCCCTTGAGTTGATATTAATTCTCTCTCGCTCAACCCAAAGTGTACGAAAGAGCGCTTAACTAGGATAAAGAAGAAGAAGAGGAAGAAGAAAAATAGAACAACAACAACAGAATCCAACAATCGCAACAGAACAAAATATAATATATAATAACAGATTTTTAAATACAAAAGAATCTGCAATTGTTTAACACTTACAATCATCAGAGCACAACAGTTAGTACATCAAACTGGATATTTATAACTTGTCCTTACACAGCGGAATATAAGCCAAGTACGGAGATACGTCTCTATCATCTAGCTCGTCTCTTGGGCTCCATAGCATTCAATCCTGAATCTGTAATACTCGGTTTGACCCGAGCATTATAATAAAATAACACCCGAGTCAGTCTGGAAAACCAGCGTGAGAAAACACACTCAATTGAATTATTAGAGTTATCAAAATCCTTTGAAAACCAAAGGTGTCTTGTAAGACCACGTCACACATAAAAACGACGGGTTTTTCCCTTACGATAATCAAAACATTTTATAGAAAATCTAGTGATATTATAATAGTGTCTAATTACAAATACTTATTCAAATAGCTGAAATTGTTACATTAATTAAATTCTAGCATACTAGGCTTTACAAACAGAACCGTAAGCTCGTATTGGAGAATGGATTCCAACGAATGACTGGGCCACTGGGGTACCGCCCATCACAGTACACCTCTAGAACCATGTACCGAGGACAACGCCGGGATCTCCTGCTACACAAGACCGGCCTACCCCTAACCTGGATAGACCGAATATGTTATCACCCCGGGTGTTCCCACCCTTACCGTCGAGCGCTTCTTCTTTCATGTGTACCCATATCTAAGATAAATAGGGTTTGTGAGGACATCTAGAATGGTGATAACATTCCCTACTTGGGTGCGACCCACTTAGACTTGCTGCATCTCCCATGTTTTAGTCATTCCCGGTTGATGAGGCTCGAGGCTAAGCGTTACCTTTCAAGAACGAAATTTTACTTAGAATGCTCATCGTCCTTCAATGACATGTTCTGATAGCATTCGTCCATACAAGTTGTACTGGGCCTGGACAAACTGAATTACTGTCTTCATTATCTTCAGTGGATTCATTCGTTCGTTCAAACCGGCTCGAAGTGGTTTTCGGATAATTAAATCCGATCCCGGTCTCTTCGAAACGATTAGCAAAATTGACCAATATTGATAGTCGGTTATTTAACTATCACTAAAACATCCATAAGCAGTCACTAGGTCCAATTTTATAAATCTCTAAGATATTTATTCCAAAACATCTTCACCAACATATATAGTCAATCTCTTCAATATTTCTATATTTGAAAACAAATCCAATACTTGTATCCATAACAGGATATTTCTCTATTTCAATACTTAGAAATATTTTCAACTTCCATTTTTAAAACGCTTAGAAAATATTTCTATTCCAAGTTTTTTCCCCTAAAATATTTCCAAAACCTTCCTTTCAATGCTTAGGTGAATATTTATACGTATAGTTTCCAAAATCTCCCCAATACTTAACTTGGAAATATTTCGTACTTATCTCATAAGCCTTCTGAATTTTTAATAATTTCTTCTTACGATTTCCAAATCGATTATACTTGTTTATAATCCCAATCCACCATTTATAACTCCTTTAAACGAATTCAAAATCTTTCCGAAGTTATCGCATCTAGACATCGGAAATTCTCTTAAGTCTCTAACATTCCATTTATAAGATTTCTCTTATAAAATCTCACCTTTAAAATAAAACCCGTCTACACATCTCGAGAGAATTTTATAAATAAATTTCCAATCATTTCAAACTATATATATAAGATCATTTTTAAAGAGTAATAATTTATTTTTATTTTTAAAATATGTTTTAAGTTATTATTTAAAATATTAAACACTTTTAATAAACTATCAATAACTCTTTTGAAAATAAACAAATCAATTTACAAAGCTGATTATAAAAATTTAAATTTTATTTCAATAAATATTAAATATTTGAGAAATCTATTTCCCAAAATATTTCAATACAATTTGATCCTTTAATAAACCCGTCTACACATCTCGAGGGAATTTATAAATAAATTTTCAATCATTTAAAATGATATATATATATATATAACAAGTATTTCTTTAAAGAATAGTATTTTATTTAAAAATATGTTGAAGTTATTATTTAAAATATTTGAAACACTTTTATAACATCTATAACTCATTTTTAGGTGCACAGATAAATTTCCAAAGCTGATTTAAAAGTTATAATTTATCAAATAAATATTTAACATTTGAAGATCTACTTACCGAAATATTTCAATCCCAACTAGTTTAAAATTCCATAGTTTTAAAATAATAAAAAATTTCCTTTTTAAAATTCCTCAAATACGTTGTTTATTTTTCATATATAGTGGTATATGATTTGTGTAGGATAATCTATTGTAGATTATCACAGTGATTGGAATTTGAATGCTATTGTAGCACTGGCCTGAATTTTGATAATTTAAATACTACAAATTTATTTTTAAAATTTATGGAATTGAAGGGAATTTGATAGAGGAATGGTGATTTTCGATTTTGAGATAAAGGAAGGGAAGACTCGGTTTTAAATGAGAAGGAATGGAGGTTGCGTGATCAAAAGGGAATAGGTAGTAAGGTGGCTTGATGGATGATAGAAAAGCAACTGAAAGAAAAGAAGTGACAACCTAGTCAATTTAAAGAAAATAATTTATTTAAAATTTTCAGAATATCAAGCTGAAAATTTGGATCCCTATCCAGACGTGCCGCTAGGCGTTCATAATGTTATACCCATATTCCGAACACAATGGAAAAGGTTGCGAGTCCTAATTCGATCGTATGGAGAAGATGACTTTTTGAACCCAATTATTATATTGAATTTTCGATATTGAACCCAGCGCATTTATATACCGTACGATCAAACGATAACTCCAAAAGCTAGACTTCAATTCTAATCCCAGAATCCTTTATTTCAATTCCAATTTGAAATCAACTTGTCTTTAACAAAAAATTTCCAAATTTTTTTTTCAAATTTTTTCTAACACCCTAAATTTCGGAAATTTTTTGGCAGTCTCCTTTGTACGGAGGACCTTTTGTAATATGATAAGAGAGATAAATATATATACATCGACCCACACGGTCGGAAAAAAATATATATATCAATATTTTATTATTTCGCGGTATTTAATCGAAAACGTACCTTAATTAGCATTTTTAAGCAAGCGGCTTATTTATTTTCGCAATTCGCGCAATCAAAGTCAAGCAAAACAGCTGCAGGTATCTGTACTTACTCAATTTAAACACATAAGTACCAAAATATGAAATTGAAATAACATTTCATTCATTTTAATGGTTAAACACATGAATTTCATAAACAATTGCATGCCAAACAATATTTATAAGCAATTATATGGTTTCGACACTAGTTTAATTACTTCCAATCAATCCATATATCATTTCATTCAATTCGAATGATCTACAACTCACTTTACATGCATTCAATTCATTTTCAAACCAAACAAACTTATATTCTTCCAAATTGATTAAAATCAATTTATTCACTAGCCATTTATTCACAGGAATTTTATTTAATTCCGTTTACGTCAAACGACAATTATTTCCATGCAAATTTGCCGATATTTATTTAATAGAATGACCCTTTCAGTTTATCGCTATTTTAAATTGTTTTCAACTCAATTTATATTTAATTCCACCTCATTTCTAATTGATTCTAAATCAATTCATTTATATCCCACTCATAACCAAATTCATTATATTCAAGTCTATTTTATTAAACTCGGAATCATTCAATGCTACTTTATTAAATAGCCGTTTCATAAATTATTTAGGCCAAACTTACATTAAAATATTAACTCAAGTTAATTTATTTATTTCTAAATATTCCAACTATATAACTTAAGTTCATTTCTTTTTACAACAAATTCTATTTCCATTTTAGATCGATTCTTATTCAATTAATCCCATTCTGTTTACTAATTAATTTAATTAGTCCATTCACCTTATTCATTTCAATTTTGATTCCCATATTCGAATTCATTCTCGAATTTATTAAAATAATATTCAATGCCATATTCACTTTACTTATACTCAAATTGGATTTATTTGCAACTGAACCCATTTCTATTTCCATTCAATTCCACTTTATTCGACACGTTTTCCAATTGTCTTTAATTCACTTACAATCTAAGTTGAATTTTACTTATAACTCAAGTTTCATTTCCAAATTCCATTTTTAACTCACAATCCAAATTTATCCAACCCAGTTAATATCCATTTTATATCCAATTAACTAACTAATTATCTAATTAGTTCATTTCCACTTATAATTCAATATCTGATTTTTATTTCAAAAATCACTTCAACCAATTTACTTGAGTCCAAATTGGTTTTATAATTAAAGTTTGGATTTAATTTCCTTTACCAAAATATCAAACTGTTTTTATTTTGGTTTTCTGTTTCACTTTTCAATTTTATAAGTCACACGGCTTATTTTTCATATTTCCATCAATTTTATATCCGAGTATATTCCTATTTTATTTTTAACTCGAGACTATACATTTATTTATAGCCTAAATATATTTTTATCCAATTCATTTCAATTTTTATAAGCCATTGAAGTTTATTTATTCCATTCAAAATCATTTATAACTCAAGTCGATTTTATTTCAATTCAATCCAAATTCAACTCAATTTTATTTCTCAATTCAATTTAAATTTTATTTTCCAATTCAATTCATTCACATCCCAATTTAATCCATTTAACTAGTCTACTTCACTAATTTATTCCATTCAAATCATGAGCAATTAAATTTCAAAAATTTAATTTCTTCAACTTAATCTAAGTTAAATTTCATTTTAACTTTTTTTTCACTTTTAATTTTATCCATTTTAACTTTACTCAAGTTAATATTCATTTCCGAACTCAAATTCCTTATTTTTCTTTTCTAATTTAGAATCATTCTTATTTCCTGATGATCTCTAAATTATTTAAATAAGGATTTTCAGAATTTTTAAACACCCGGTATTTATTTCAAATCATTTTCGAAATCACAAATATTCCAAAATCACATTTTTTAAATTTAAACCAAACTTGGTTTTTATCCAAAACAAATTTCCTTCGGAACTTCCAAAACAAAACTTGTTCTTTCCAACAAATCTAAACAAATCAATTTCGGTAGCAAATTCATCACTTAGAAACTCGAAAATGAATACTGATGATGCTGCAGTCATCCCTAGGATTATTTTCTAGCGACTGAAGTGAGTTCAGTGCTATATCACTTCCAAATCCATTTAAAATAATTTTCTTTCAAAAATATCCCCAAAGTAATATTACTATTATTTATTTCAAAATACTTTGGAAACACTTCCAAAAATCTCCGGGATTTAATTTTTCGAACTCTAGCTTTAATCAAGTCTCGGTTTTAATTCAATTGTACAATCCATACTTATACAGTTTCCATTTGGTTATATATAACCAACTCTGGATTTTATAATCTTGTTTTGATTAAAATATTACCATCCAAACACTCCAAATATATCATAATAATTTTTGAAATTTTTTCCTTTTATATAAAAATAAAATTTGGGTAAAATTATTTCATTTACCCGCTACAAAACAATATTGTATTAGTTAATCGTGTTTAAGAGATTAGAAACTCCTATCGATTTAGTGGTGTTCCACTATTCGAACAGAATTTATATACCACTCAACCAATAAATCAACACAATATAAAACCATTTATATTCATTAACAAATACACGCTCATATCTATTAATACACTCAACTCATTCTAGAGTTATACTGACTCTATCTCTAATGAGTAATCCCACCAGAGCCAAGGTTCTCGCTTAACCTTCAGCTTTGATACCAACTGTAGCGACCCGCAGTTCCGTACCCTTTGAGTGGATAATAAAATTTACTCATGTTCAACCCAAATTGTACGGAAGAGCGAATAACTAGGGTAAAGAAGAAAAAGGTAGAAGAAGAAGAAAAACAACAACACAGAATCTCAAAATCGCAGCGGAACAAAATATAATATATAATAACAGATTTTTAATACAAGAACGTACTGTTAATATACATATCATTATCAGAGTACATCGATCAACACATCAATCTGGACAGTTATAATAACTTGTCCTCACACAGCGGAAATATAACTAAGTACGAAAATACGTCTGAACTCCTCCTGCTCGTCTCCTGAGCTCCATAGCTTTTAAACCCGAATCTATAATACTCGGTCTGACCCGAGCATTATAATAAAATAACACCCGAGTCAGTCTGGAAAACCAGCGTGAGAAAACACACTCAATTGAATTATTAGAATTATCAAAATCCTTTGAAAAACAAAGGTATCTCGTAAGACCGCGTCACACATAAACACGATGGGTTTTTACCTTACGATAACCAAAACATTTTATAGAAAATCCAGTGATATTATAATAGTGTCTAAATACAAAAACTTATTCAAATAGCTGAAATTGTTACATTAATTATACTCTAGCATACTAGGCTCTACAGACAAAACCGTAAGCTCGTATTAGAGAATGGATTCCAACGAATGACCGGGCCACTGGGGTACCGTCCGTCATAGTACACCTCTAAAACAATGTACCGAGGACCACGTCGGGATCCCCTGCTACACAAGACCGGCCTACCCCAGACCTGGATAGACCGAATATGTTATCACCCCGGGTGTTCGCACCCTTACCATCGAGCGCTTCTTCTTTCATGTGTACCCATATCTAAGATAAATAAGGTTCCGAGGACATCTAGAAAAGTGATAACATACCCTACTTGGGTGCAACCCACTTAGCCTTGCTGCATCTCCCCTATTTTAGTCATTCCCGGTTGATGAGGTTCAAGGCGAAGCGTTACCTTTCAAGAACACTTTTACTTAGAATGCTCATTGTCCTCCAAAGACGATGTTCTGATAGCATTCATCCATACAAGTTGTCCTAGGTTTGGACAAACCGAATCACCGCCTTCATTATCTTCATGGTATTCATTCTTTACGTTCAAACTGGATCGAAGTGGTTTTCGAATAATTAAATCTGATCCCGTCTCTTCGAAACGATTAACGAAATTGGTCAATATTGATAGTCGGTTATTTAACCATCAATAAAACATCCATAAGTAGTCACTAGGCCCAATTTTATAAATCTCCAAAATATTTATTCCAAAACATCCTCACCAAGATATATATTCAATCTCTTTCAATATTTCTATGTTTGAAAACAAAATCAACACTTGTATCCATAACAGGATATTCTACCATCCCAATACTTAGAAATATTTCCAACTTCCACTTTTACAACACTTAGAATGTATTTCTAGTCCAAAATCATTTTCCACTAAGAATATTTCCAAAACCTCTCTTTCAATACTTATGAAAATATTTATACGTATAATTTCCAAAATCATTTTAATATTTAAACTGGAAATATTTCATACTTATCTCATAAGTCTTCGGAATTTTTAATAAATTCTTCTTATGATTTCCAAACCGATTATACTTATTTATAATCCCAATCAACCAATTTTTAACTTCTTTAAATGAATTTGCATTCTTTCTGAAGCTATCTCATCTAAGCATTTAAAATTTTCTTAAGTCTCTAGAATTCCATTTATAAGATTTCTCTTATAAAACCTTCTCCTTAAAATAAAACCTGTTTTCACATCTCGAGAGAATTTTTTATAAATAAATTTTCAATCGTTTCAAAACTATATATATATATATAATGAGCATTTTTAAAGCATAGTAACTTATTTTTATTTTAAATATGTTTTAAGTTATTACTTAAAATATTAAACATTTTTGATAAACCATCGATAACTCATTTAAAATAAGGCAAATCAATTTACAAAGCTGATTATAAAAATGAAATTTTTTATTTCAATAAATATTAAATATTTGAAAATCCATTTTCCGAAGTATTCCAATACTAACTAGTTTAAAATTTCATAGTTTAACTAATAAAGTTTTTCCTTTGAAAACGAACTTAACTTCTTAAGAAAAATACATATATTTTTAAATCTAAATAGCCAATTTATAACTTCCTCTCGATTTCACAACATATCGATTTATTGTCGGTTTTCCTAACCATTCCCATTTCAAAAAAAGAATCTACTATTTTTCTCAACCCTGTTAACAAATTCTAATATAGATTCACCCTATGAATTTATATCTCCAATTATTATCTGATATTGAATTCCTTAATTTATAAACATCGTTTATCAATTTTATAACCCCTTTGGTTTTACCGGTTTATAAAACAAATCTTATTTATAAAATTCCATTATATCCATTTATTTCTTATAAATCCCTTTTTACTTCCAATCTATTTTAATTATTGGCTTTAACTCCTTTGTATTTTTTCTAGAATATCATTTATAAATTTTCTTATATAATTCATTTTTAAAAATCTCCATTTACTAATTCACCATAGTTAAGTATAACCAACTCAAATATTTTTTTTTCTAATTCAAATTTCTTTAAAATAACTCCAATTCCAATATATATTTTTATATCAAATTCCCTTTAGTTCCATAAATTTTAAAAATACATTTATAGTATTTAAATTATCGAAATTCAGGCCAGTGCTACAGTGGCATCCAATAATTCCAATCACTACAATAATCTATACTAGATTATTCTACACAGATCATATATCACTATATATGAAAAATAAACAATAAATTTGAGGAATCCGGTTGGATCCCTACAACCTGTTTCCCTGCATCCACAGATGTTAATACAATGTAAAAATAATACTAATCCCACTTCGAGGGGGATATCGTGGTATATAGGGCCATCCGCTATTATGCGGGGCGCATAGGGTTTCATCTGCTATAATGTGCAGGAATATCACTCCAAATACTATATATATACTACTATATATTATATAATCATCCAACCAATAATTTAAAATTTATCAATCCAATCGGCATCCAATAATTTAAATTCAACATTTAAATTTTAAATATGGAAATCCAAAAATGAGTGAGAAATTCTCTCCTTGATTTTTAATTGTGACCCATTCTAATTTTTAATCCCATTGCGTACTATTTGTCACTGCGAGTCCAACGCGACTCGTTACATTCGATTTTGCACCTCGTATGAAAAAATATATGTTATACAAGATTCACGAATTTTATTATAATAATTGATTTTCATAAAAATGGTTGTTTACCTAACCAGCCCCCTCATAACTGATAAAATCTTCCTCCCAAAATTAATCGAACGGCCTCTACTTCCATTCGACTTAATCCTTGAATACAAGGTTATTAAATTTCAATTATCATTACAACAAAAATTAATTTAAAAATTACTTAATTTATAGATTAAATTTACCACATTAATTTTAAATTCAGAAACTAAATACCTCACTGCCGACCACCCCGCACGCTCTCGCCCCCCCTCCCCCGCTAGACCACGTTATTCCATCTCAGCTTTGAAAACAACCCACGACCATCGCCACCGTTCGCACTCGAGCTCGAGCTTGCCTCGTTCGCCTTCATCGAATACGACCTGCTGTCGATCGAGCAACGGTCGCGCTTCCTAAACCCAATCTCCAAATCGAATCGCCTACCACCACCACCCAGCATCGCGACTTCAACCCTGACCTGCTTCAATGCCATCGACTTCGTTGAGGTGCCCATCTCCGCCTAGTTCTGACTCCATCCTCCACTAGGTTCCTCGAGCACGCACGCGCGGCCGCGCAACCCATGCCTTCATCGTTCACTCTACCTCCCTTCGCGAATTCGATCGCGATTACATTTCCAGGTCGCCTTGCGACCTTCATACATTTTTTTGAAATCGAACTAACGTGGAAATGGGGGAAAACGCGATTTAATGGCGTGTTACTATTTTCTTTTTCTTGAGAGACGAAGGGATTTGGTTGTTGATCTGAACGAAGAAGGCCTTCCCATTAAAATCTGTGGATGCAAGTAAACAGGTTGGAGGGACCCAACTGGTTCCTCAAATATATTGTTTATTTTTCATATATAGTGATATATGATTTGTGTAGAATAATCTATTATGGATTATTGTAGTGATTGGAATTATTCGATGCTATTGTAGCACTGGCCTGAATTTTGTTAATTTAAAATTTAAAGAATAAAAAGGAATTTGAGATAAAAATATATATATTGGAACTGGAGTTATTTTAAAGAATTTAATTAGAAAAATATATTGATTTTTGGTTATACCTAACTATTTTGAATTATTAAATGGGATTTTAAAAATAAATCATATAAGAAAATTTATAAGTGATATTCTAGGAGTTAAAAATCAAAACTTAAAATAGATTGGAAGTATAAATGGGAATTATAAGAAAGAATTTATATAATGGAGTTAAATAAATAAGATTTGTTTATAAACAGATAAAAACCAAAAAGGGTTATAAAATTTATAAACAATGTTTATAAATAAAGGAATTCGATATCAGATGATAATTGGAAATATAAATTCTTAGTGTGAGATTATATTAGAATATGGAAAATAGGGTTGAGAAAAATAGTAGATTCTATTTTGAAACGGAAATGGTTAGGGAATCGAAAATGAATCAATATGTTGTGGAATCGAGAGGGAGTAATAAATAAAATTGGTTATTGAGATTTAAAATATATTTTTATTTTTAAGAAGCTAAGTTGTTTTTTTCAAAGAGAAACTTTATTATTTAAACTATGAAATTTTAAACTAGTTAGTATTGAAATATTTTGGGAAATGGATTTCTCAAAGATTTAATATTTATTGAAATAAAATTTAAATTTTTATAATCAGCTTTGTAAATTGATTTGTTTATTTTCAAAAGAGTTATTGATAGTTTATTAAAAGTGTTTAATATTTTAAATAGTAGCTTAAAACATATTTTAAAAATAAAAAAAATTATCACACTTTAAAAATGATCTTATATATATAGTTTGAAATGATTGGAAATTTATTTATAAAATTCTCCCCAGATGTGTAGACAGGTTTTATTTTAAAGGTGAGATTTTGTAAGAGAAATCTTATAAATGGAATGTTAGAGACTTAAGAGAATTTCTGATGTCTAGATATGATAACTTCGGAAAGATTTTAAGCTCATTTAAAGGAGTTATAAATGGTGGAAGGATTATAAACAAGTATAATCTATTTGGAAATCGTAAGAAGAATTTATTAAAAATTCAGAAGGCTTATGAGATAAGTACGAAATATTTCCAAGTTAAGTATTGAGGAGATTTTGGAAACTATACGTATAAATATTCGCCTAAGCATTGAAGGAAGGTTTTGGAAATATTTTAGGGGAAAAGATTTGAAATAGAAATATTTTAGGGGAAAAGATTTGAAATAGAAATATTTTCTAAGTGTTATAAAAATGGAAGTTGAAAATATTTCTAAGTATTGAAATAGAGAAATATCCCGTTATGGATACAAGTGTTGGATTTGTTTTCAAATATAGAAATATTGAAGATATAGAATATATATCTTAGTGAAGATATTTTGGAATAAATATCTTAGAGATTTATAAAATTGGGCCTAGTGACTGCTTATGGATGTTTTATTGATAGTTAAATAACCGACTATCAATATTGGCCAATTTCGCTAATCGTTGCAAAGAGACCGAGATCAGATATCCAGAAACCACTTCGAGCCGGTTTGAACGTAACGAATGAATACCGTGAAGATAATGAAGACGGTGATTCGGTTTGTCCAAACCCAGGACAAATTGTATGGACGAATGCTATCAGAACATCGTCATTGAAGGACGATGAGCATTCTAAGTAAAATTTCGTTCTTGAAAGGTAACGCTTAACCTCGAGCCTCATCCACCAGGAATGACTAAAATAGGGGAGATGCAGCAAGGCTAAGTGGGTCGCACCCATGTAGGGAATGTTATCACCTTTCTAGATGTCCTCACAAACCCTATTTATCTTAGATATGAGTACACAAGAAAGAAGAAGCGCTCGATGGTAAGGGTGGGAACACCCGGGGTGATAACATATTCAGTCTATCTAGGTTAGGGGTAGGCCGGTCTTGTGTAGTAGGGGATCCCGGCGTGGTCCTCGGTACATGGCTCTAGACGAGTACTATGATGAGCGGTACCCCAGTGGCCCAGTCATTCGTTGGAATCCATTCTCCAATACGAGCTTACGGTTTTGTTTGTAGAGCCTAGTATGCTGGAATTTAATTAATGTAATAATTTCAGCTATTTGAATAAGTATTCTTAATTAGACACTATTATAATATCACTAGATTTTCTATAAAATGTTTTGATTATCGTAAGGGAAAAACCGTTGTTTTTTATGTGTGACGTGGTCTTACGAGACACCTTTGTTTTTCAAAGGATTTTGATAACTCTAATAATTCAATTGAGTGTGTTTTCTCACGCTGGTTTTTCAGACTGACTCGGGTGTTATTTTATTATAATGCTCGGGTCAAACCGAGTAATACAGATTCAGGATTGAATGCTATGGAGCCCAGGAGACGAGCTAGATGATAGAGACGTATCTCCGTACTTGGCTTATATTCCGCTGTGTAAGGACAATTTATAACTATCCAGTTTGATGTACTGACTGTTGTGCTATGATGATTGTAAGTGTTAAACAATTGCAGATTCTTTTGTATTTAAAAATCTGTTATTATATATTACATTTTGTTCCGCTGTGATTGTGAGATTCTGTTGTTGTTGTTCTGTTTTTCTTCTATCTCTTCTTCTTCTTTATCCTAGTTATTCGCTCTTTCGTACAGTTTGGGTTGAGCGAGGGAGAATTATTATCAACTCAAGGGGTACAAAACTACGGGTCGCTACATATCTCCTCTCTTCAATGGCAGAAACCTAATTCCAATTACAAACCCTAACTTCAAAATCAAAATCGATTTCAAAATTTCAACCTCTCCAAACTATATCGAATTATATATCGTTGGAAAGCTCTCGACCAGCGCAATCTAAATCTACTGTTCGTTTTTGCAATCGAGCTATGGTTTATCCAAAAATGATCAAAATATTCTTGGCCGTTCATCTTGGTGGTTGATAATCGGCGATGATGCCTCGATTTGAGGGTACAATCGTGTAGAGATCGTCATAGGGAGTTCATCTGTGCTGTTCGTTTGCAGTCGTGATGGTCAGATTTGCGGCAAATATCGATTAGGGTTTGATGAAGGGTGGCGGCGGCTGCTCAATTGGGAGCATCGATCGGCGGCGTCTGGTCGCGCGTGGGCGAGGATGGACGTGGGGAGGTCGCGGCGACCTTTGGTGTGGGCGATTGCGTCTCAATCGACGGCGGGTGGGTTGCATGGGGGAGGTTGATGTCGTTTGCGTGTTCGATCTCGTGCCTAGGGTTCACTGTAAAAGGAGGATAGGTAAGCGTGTTTTATTTATTTTATTTATTTAATTGTATAAATTGTATAACTTCTAATTTACATAACTTTTTCATACGAGCTCGGATTCACGCGCATTCTCCGTTACGATCGTATCAAAATTCAGGAGATTATGGAACTCGTTTGGCTGCATTCTGAGACTATTTGATTTAGGGCCTAAATTGGATTTTAAATCGATTGAAAATAAAAGGTGAGTGTTTTAACCCATTCACGACTACTAAACTATCTTATGTTAGTAAAATTAGAGTTATGATGTGATTAGAAGTTCAGAAGTTGATTGATTGCTGTTTAGTATATTTAAATTATCATTTCCGTTAAATTTGAATTTTATTGAATATAATTTCCATTTAATTTAATATTGAATTTTAAATTGCCAGTTAAATACCTGTTAATGATAATCAGTTAAATTGTTGTTATTTATTGGTTTATTTGAATGGTGATTGTGATGGATTTTTAACTATTGATATTGGATGACTAGAAGTTATTGTGAGGAATGCGGAATATGGATCTTAAGGCTAGAGTGAACACTAGAGGAGGGTGAATAGTGTTTTTAAGAAATTACTAAATCTTTTTGAGTTTATGTTAATTTGAACACAAATGTATGCAAAATTCAGACACAGATATAATCATAGAAACAAACACAGATGCAGAAATAAAGTAAATGCAGTAAAGGAAAAAACACACCGGATTTTATACTGGTTCGGGATTACCCAACATCCAGTCCCGCACAACTAAGTACGGATTTCCTTTCAAAAGCAATTCAACAATTACAACCCTCGGTTTCAAGGTTACGAGGTACACCCTCCAGAATCACAATCCTCTGGGTAGAGATACTTGATTTCCGGGGTAACAAGTTCACCCAATTGATTTCCAAGGCTACAATCACACCTTTTCTCGCTTAATTGATTTCCAAGGCTACAATCACACCTTTTCTCACAAGATAGATTACAAAGAAGCCTATAACTCTGAATAGCACTTGGATCTTGTTGAGATCGTGATAGAGAATCAAACCAGAGATAATCTAGTTAGATTCAATGTTGATTTCGGCAGAGTAATGATAGGATTTTGAATAAGAAAATGTGGAAGAAGAAGAGAAGTGAAAAACTAGAAAAACTAGAAAAACTGATATAAAATTCATTGAAACTAACCCCTATTTATAGAAGAACAACAGTCATGTCCATTCGTGAAAGGTTATGGCGAATAGATACTTCTTTTGAAATTCAAATTTTTGAATCTAACTGACACTATGTCGACATGGGGTACTAGGGCATGTCGACATCCCAAAGGAAATTTTGATGTTTCGTTTTTCTTTGAAAATAACCTTTATTTTATATTAAAACTATTTTAAACTTTATAAATATACTTGACTATAGATAAAATACATAGATGAATATAAAGCATAATATATATATAATTTTACTATAATTTTTATATTTAAATCTAAGTATAAAGATAGTTTAAAACAAACGAAGTTTAAAAACACGAGTTTATTAAAAACAAAGTCAAAGAATATTTTAAGACTAAAACATCTTTTCGAAAATCATTTGAAAAGATAATTTTTAAGGCTAAAACATTTTGAAAAACAATTTTGAAAATCATTCTGAAGTAGTTTTGAAAATCATTTTGAAGTTGTTTTGCAAGCTTCTTCCTGCAGAATATCTCATCATGTCAGGACTCGAGAACTTGTACAAAACCAGGATGTTCGTGGGTTTGTAAGCCACTTGTCGTAGGTTTGTAAGCTACTTGTCGTGCGTTTGTAAGCCACTAAAAAGGTAGAAATGGGTTCCATCCCAAAAGAAAAATGGAGTGAAGATTTCAGTGCTATTGTGAAGTTTTAACATAATTCTAGACTCAATACTTATCTTGAAATCTTGAACTCTTGATAATCTTGATACTCATGAGTCTTCAATCTTGATATCTTGAATCTCTATACCGTACAGTCTTCATTCTTGGTACCTGCATGGTTAAATCCTGCATATACATATATATCTAAACTATAATGTTAGTATTTATATTTTATAATCTTATTCTAAGGTTGTTGTCATCAAAACCATCAACTCATGGACTAACAATCTCCCCCTTTTTGATGATGACAACCTTTGTTTATAAAATATTACTTCTATCCTATTGACTCCCCCTAAATCTAATAACTCCCCCTTAATCTATGCCTAATTCTTCTATTTTATATTTCTCCCCTTTGTCATCAACAAAAACAAACAAACTCTAAACTATACAACTCCCCCTCATTCATGTACTCAAGTACCTGCATTAATAAACTATATAATAGAGTATATAAGAAATAACTATACTTATAGACATGATATTCAATCAACGATTATAAATATATTAATGTATATTTATACAATCATCAATTCACACCAATGTATAAATCAAATCAATCAAAACAACCAATTTCAATTAAAATAATCAATTTCAATCAAAACAAACAATTCAAACAAAGTAATAAAGCAAACAAATTAAACGTTACGGGGAACTTCCACCCATCCTTCTTCTTCGAAAATAGGGTCTGCTTTGATGGCATCCCAATTTTCATTGTCATTTGTGAGAGAGACAGGAGGATGTGCTTCGTTATCATCCTTGTGCAGGGAAGAAATCATCCATCGAATTGCATCGAAATGCCTTTCTTGCTCCTTGATCATCTGCATTTGACTCAACTCTAAGTGTCGCTGGTTACGAAGAATGAACGAGAGAATATTCTTGAATGAATTAAGAGTTTCTTCAAGATTTTCGGATAAGTTATGAATTGGATTAGCCATTTTTTGAAATTGTGAGAAGAATGAGAGATAGAATAGATAAGAAATAATATTCAGTAATGAATTCTGGAAGAAATGGGTATTTATAGGTGTAGAAATTCTTTTGAAATGAATAGACATATGGTAGTTATTCAAATTTCAAATTCAAAATGAAGTGTCATTTCTGACCAGTATATGTCGACATGGTCAAGGGGGGTATGTCGACATACGACAGTGAAATTTGATGGTAATTTTGATTTTGTGAATAATTATGTATATATATATATATATATATTTATATAATATACTAACATTTATTCAAGAGATAAGATAAGCTAGATAACAGAAAGGAAATTCAATTTCATTGCATAGAAGAGTGATACAATGATTAATCATAAAGAAGTACGTAAACACTCAAATTAAAACAAACTTAAACTAATTCGATATGATATGAAGATATAGAACTAGTTAGAGGATGATGAAAATGAAGATAATCCAAGTTTCTTGCTAACTTTGGAGAAAAACTTGTTCATCTTGGATGATATTTTGTCCAACTTCTTACTAACGGATCTTTTAAGAACCCATTGATTCTCAACAATAATCTTTTAGTTTTTGAGAAGGGTTTTGTTGGTAGGATTGGAGGGATATTCAATACTTTCTAGGGATGTTTCTCCTTCTTCTTCTTCTTCTATTTCCATTTCATCCCTTTCTTCTTCTTCTTCCTCTACCATTTCTTCATGAGCTAAATGCTCTTCCTTTTCGGAAAGAGTCTCATAAGGTTGAAAAACATATGGGATTTTCATGAGAGAAATGTTTGAGATATTAAAAACTTTTCTTGAAATAAATTCTTCTCCTTTGAAATTTACTCCAAAATAGTTGAAAATCTGAGTAAGGTAAATTCCATGGTATAAAGTGCTTTCTCCCATTTCAAAATTTTTAGGACGAAGTTCATCCAAAATAACTTGCGCCCAATTGATATCATAATTTCCGAAAATAGCAAAAAGTGCTTTGCACACTTTTGAAGTAGGATTATTAAAATTTCCCGATCTTGGGGTCAAAGTATATTGTAAAAGAAGATTGACAATTTTTTCTTTAGAACGAAAGTTTCGGTTTTTAAATTCAAAATTATCATCTCCTTCAAAAATATGATGAAATGTCTCACGATCATGTTCATTGATTTGAAAACTAGAAAGATCCATTCCTGTGCTTTTGCAATTGAGAATGGTACCCAAAAGATCACAATTTAAAACAATTCTAGTGCCTTTGACACTACTTCAAATTTCATTATCATTTCCTTCATAAAATTCTCGATTGAGATTTGCATAGAAAATTTTAACAAGATTTGGGTAACAAGCAAAATCATTTTGAGAAGAATCAAAAAGACTAAGAATTTGATTGTTTGCAAAAAGAGTATCAATTTCATAAGAAGCAAAATCTCTAAAAATAGCAAACTTTTCGGGATGAACTTTTCCATAATTAGCATAATTGATGTATGCTTTTATTGCCTCCGGATTATTGAGGAGTTGCTCTTTCAAGTTTCTAGAAAGTCTCATGGTGGAGGGGTTGCTTGAAGAAGCCATTAAAGTAGAGAGTAGAGAGCTTGAAGTTTTGAAGAGAGAGTATGAATTTGAGAATGAAAGTGAAAAGTTGTGATAAAAGTTAGTGAATAAATAGATTTTTGAAAGACATGTACTCTGGTCAAAAGATGCCTTTTCAGAGTATTGAATGAAGTGAAAAGATGGAGGGAAAATCAGCCATTTGAATTCAAATTTTGAATTTCAAATTCTGGTACCTATGTCGACATCAGGGTAGGGACCATGTCGACATATGCCTATGAATTTCTATGATTTATTTTTCCTAAGTATTCTAATATATATACTTATTATTTTAATGTCTATATATATATATATCTGGAGTATTCTTATAGTATATTCCAGAAAATATTATTATATTAAAAATAATAAAAATAATAATAAAATAATAATAAAATTATAATAAAAAAATAAATTTAAAATTCAATCAACACAACTATTCAAAATCAATCAATCAAGCAATCATTTAATTCTAAGCACGCAATTTCAATCAATTGTATTGTAAATGTGTACCTTTTTCTGAGTCCGTTTCCTTGAATTTGTTGAAGTCGTGAACTGCCGTAAAACAAAAATTTGAGTTATCTGTCTTCTGATCATCATCGCTTGAGGACGAGTCTGAGTCATCTAGAGTAGCAGTAAATGCACGCTTCTGTTTCTTTACTGAATCATTGTTTATAGGAGGATTCTGCCTTTCTGGATACAGACAGTTTCTTTTTATATGGCCTGGTTCATCACAGTTGAAACATTTGACATTGTTTGGCACTGCATTCTGATTTCCACAATTCTTATTGTTGTTTCTCTTGAGATTATTCATCTTTCTGTATTTCAGGAATTTCCGAAAATTCCTGGTCATAAATGCTATCTCCTCATCATTATCACTGTTTGAGTCTGATCCATCTGTTAATGCATTGAATGCCATTGATTTCTTTTCAGATGCTTTGCTTTCTCTTCTCCCGGTCATTTGAACTTCAAACGACATTAGATTTCCAATCAATTCTTCTATCTTTAAAGTACTGATGTCATTTGCCTCTTCAATTGCAAGTGTCTTGATCCCATTCTGGAGTGAGAGAATTTAAAATTTTTCTGATTTGATCTTCTTCCGAAAATTCCTTTCCCAAGGATATTAAAGAATGCACAATATCTTGAAATCGACTATACATATCTGAAATAGACACATTAGTATTCATTTTAAATAACTGAAACTGATTTGTGAGCATGGAAATTTTGGTCTGTTTAACTTTGCTTGTTCCTTCGTGAGTCACTTGCAAAGTTTTCCAGATTTCATATGCAGACTTACAAACTGACACTCTATTAAATTCATTTCTTTCAAGTGAACAAAACAAAATATTCATTGCTTTAGAATTATTTTATGCAACAGTCTTTTGCTCAGTGGTCCACTGTGCTAAATTAGTTGTGGGTTCAGAATATTCAGTTTGTGTGATATTCTAAGTATCTATTCCTACAGATTTTAAATATATTATCATCCTACATGCCCAATATGCATAGTTACTGCCATTAAAAAGTGGTGATCTGGCAGTAGACTGACCTTCTACAAATGAACTAGTGATAGGGATACTAGTGTTAATAACAGTACCAGTGTTGGTAGCCATTTTGAAAACTTTTCAAAATTCAGATTATGAAACTTTTGAAAACCTTGCTCTGATACCAAATGTGAGGAATGCAGAATATGGATCTTAAGGCTAGAGTGAACACTAGAGGGGGTGAATAGTGTTTTTAAGAAATTACTAAATCTTTTTGAGTTTATGTTAATTTGAACACAAATGTATGCAAAATTCAGACACAAGTATAATCACAGAAAGAAACACAGATGCAGAAATAAAGTAAATGCAGTAAAGTAAAGAATACACCGGATTTTATACTGGTTCGGGGTTACCCTATATCCAGTCCCGTGTTAGAATGCGGATTAAGTATCTTAAGGCTAGAATTAACACTAGAGGGGGGGGGTGAATAGTGTTTTAAGAAATTTGTTAATCTTTTTGAGTTTATCTTAATTTGTTAACAATGTATACACTAATCAGACACAGATATGAACACAGAATCAAACACAGATGCAAATATAAAGTAAAAGCAGTAAAGGAAAGAACACACCGGATTTTATACTGGTTCGGAGTTACCCTACATCCAGTCCCGCAACACAAGTACGGATTTCATTTCAAAAATAATTCTTACAAATACAACCCTCGATTTCAAGGCCACGAGGTACACCGCTCCAGATTCACAATCCTCTGGGTAGAGATACTTGATTTACCGGGCAACAAGTTCACCCAATTGATTTCCAGGGCTACAATCACACCTTCTCTCGCTCAATTGATTACAAAAAATCTATAACTCAGATTAGCACTTGGATCTTGTAGAGATAGTGGAGAGAATCAAAACCAGAAATTATCTAGTTAGATTCGATATTGATTTCGATAGAGTAATGGTGTAATTTGTAAATAAGAAAGTGGAGAAGAAGAAGAGAAGTTAAATCAGAGAAAAAAGTAATTAAAATTCGTTTAAAACACCCTTTATTTATAGTAAATCAATAGCCATGTCCATTGGTGAAGGGATGTGGCGAATAGACACTTCTTTTAAAAAACAATTTAACTGTCACCATGTCGACAGGGGTACATGTGACCATGTCGACATGACCTTGTATTTTTTGGTGATTTGTATTTCTTTGAAAATAATTTCTATATTATATTATACTTATATTTAAACTTTAAAATATACTTATATATAGTTATAATACATAAATAACTATAGAGAACAATATTAAAATATATATATAATAATTTTCTATACTTTTATATTTAAATCTTAAGTATAAATATATAAAACAGCTAAATATATTAATATCAGAATTATAGTTTAAAAACTTAGGATAATAATTTAAAATCAAAGATATTTAAAATTAAGGATATTTAAAACTAAGGATATTTTTGAGGCTAAAATATATTGAAAAACCAGGACAGATGATTTTGGTTTTTAAATAGGAATATTTAAAACCATTTTGAAAAACAAGCTATATATTTTGAAAATCATTTTGAAATAAAAGTAAGTGGATACAAAAAGATGTTCCACTAGATTTTTCGTAGGTTCCATCCTACTTAGGGTTCCATCCCTTTAACGAGCACGAAGTGGATTCCATTCCACGAATAAAATAGATTTTAAGATGTCAATGCCTTTCTATGAGTTTTAACAATATTCCTAACTATATAACTTATCTTGGAAACTTAAACTCTTGAAATTCTTGATACTCATGAGCCTTGAATCTTGATATCTTCAATCTTTGATCTTGAATCTTTATAATGTACAGTTCTTCATTCTTTAGTACCTGCAAACATATCTATATATATCTACACAATAATGTTAGTATTATATATTTTATAATCTAATTCTAAGTAAGGTTGTTGTCATCAAAACCAACTCCTCAGGGACTAACAATCTCCCCCTTTTTGATAATGACAACCTTTGTTTATAAAATATCACTTCTATCCTAATACTTCTAATAACTCCCCCTTAATCTATGCCTAACAATCATATTTTATACTTCTCCCCCTTTGTCATCAACAAAAAACCATATAACTCCATAATTATAATACTATATAATTCTATATAACTCCCCCTGAAACTAAGACTACATTACTTATGATTATAATGATAGTGTCGTCGTCTTCAACTTGCACTTCATGAACATGTGTGTCCTCTTCTTCCAAGGGTGCTTCTTCCTCTTCCATTGGCTCTTCTTCGCTGTCCTCTTGTGCATGGTCACTAGAAGACTCTTCTTCGATCAAGATCGGGTTCGCTTGGTTATCCATTAGGAACTTCTGCAAATTTCTAATACTCATCCGAATTTGTTTGACTTGAATCTCAGTCACCATTTGCAGAATATCCTTTGTAGTATCCTCTAATTTTATCACACGAGCGTGAATGGAGCGTTGAAGAGGGCCGGGAGTAGGAGAGTGAAATGAGAAAATCGAGTTTATGTTTGAATTTGATGGAGAAGCCATTATTTTCTTTGTTTCAGAAGTTAAACTAGAAGAAAATGAGAGAGAATGAAGAGAAAGTCGAAATATGGAAAAATATATAACCAACTTTTCAAATTTTGGTGGGAATTTTAATTTTCAAAAAATGCTGTTATATGTCGACATGGTGGGATATGGGGTTGCCGACAGGGGTATTTTAATTCTGGCTTCTAATTTATTTTTAATTTATTTAATTATACTTGTTATATATTTATGTTTTATATTTCAGTTATTGAACAAATACCTAATTCTCTTCTTAATTTAGCAAAATATAGATTCATTTAATGGTTTTGTTAAGATATCAGCAGTTTGATTCTCAGAGTTTATATATTCGAGAGTAATTACTTCTTTAGTTATATTATCTCTAAGAAAATGATGCCAAATATCAATATGTTTAGTTCGAGCATGATGAATAGGATTTTTAGATAAATTTATTGCACTAGTATTATCACAATAAATTGGCGATTTTGAGATATTTAATCCAAATTCTCTTAAGGTTTGTTGCATATATATTACTTGAGAACAAGCCAAAGCAGCAGAAATATACTCTGCTTCAGTTGTTGATAGAGAAACTGTATTTTGCTTTTTACTAAACCAGAAAACCAGAGAATGTCCCAAAAAGTGACAAGTTCCACTTGTACTTTTTCGGTCTGATTTACATCCAGCATAGTCAGCATCACAGTATGATATTAAATCAAATGAATCATTTTTAGGATAAAATAAGCCATAATCAAAGGTGTGTTTAATATATCTTATGATACGTTTTACAGCTTTTAAGTGAGTTTCTTTAGGATGAGATTGATATCTTGCACAGAGACATACACTATGCATGATATCAGGTCTACTAGTAGTGATATAGAGTAATGATCCGATCATTCCTCTATACAACTTTTGATCTACATCTTTCGAGAGATCTTCTTTACTTAGATATTCATTGGTTGCCATGGGAGTAGGTTTTCCACTCGCAGTAGTCAAACCAAATTTATTAACTAGTTCTTTAGCATATTTTTCTTGACTAATAAAAATACCATTATCTAACTGTTTTATTTGCAATCCTAGAAAGAAGTTTAATTCACCCATATGACTCATCTCAAACTCTTTTGTCATTATTTCAAAAAATTCTTCATTTATTTCAAAGTTAGTTGAACCAAAAATGATATCATCTACGTATACTTGAACTAGTTGAATATCATTTTTATTTCTTTTAATAAAAAGAGTATTATCTATTTTACCAATTTCAAAATTTGATTGTAATAAATAAGATCTTAGTCTATCATACCAGGCTCTAAGAGCTTGTTTTAGACCATATAAAGCTTTCTTAAGTTTGTACACAAGGTTTGGTAATTTTTCATCTTCAAAAAGTGGTGGTTGTTCAACATATACTTCTTCTTTTACAAATCCATTTAAAATGCACTTTTAACATCCATTTGAAATAATTTGAAATTATTATGATTTGCGAAAGTAAGTAGAATCCTAATGGCTTCTAATCTTGCTACAGGAGCAAAGGTTTCGTCACAATCTATACCTTCTTCTTGACAATAACCTTGGGCGACTAATCGTGCTTTATTTCTAACGACCTCACCTTGTTTATTCATTTTATTTTTATAGACCCTTTTAGTTCCAATTATAGTTTTATCTTTAGGTCTAGGAACAAGTTCCAAACTTCATTTCTAATGAATTGATTTAATTCTTCTTGCATAGCCAAAATCCATGAATCATCAGTTGATGCTTCTTTAGAATTTTTGGGTTCAATAGATGATATAAATGCTACATTACTCATTTTACTTAGTTGATTTCTAGTTGTAACAATAGATTGCATATCTCCTATTATATTTTCAATAGGATGATCTTTTAAAAGTTTAATCCTTTTATTAGGATGATTAATTTCATTATTAATTTCGGTTGATTCTTGATTTTGAGTAATTAAATCTTCTTCATCATTTGTAATTTCAAAATCTTTTAAATTTTCATCAAACGAAACATGCATTGTTTCTTCGATGGTGTTAGATCTTAAATTAAAAACTCTATAAGCTTTACTTCTATTAGAATATCCGATAAAGATTCCTTTGTCGGATTTAGGATCAAATTTATCCAAATTATCTTTTGTATTTAAAATAAAGCATTTACTTCCAAAAATTCTGAAGTATGATACCTTAGGTTTCTTTCCATGAAGAAGTTCATAAGGTGTCTTATCAGTTAAAGGTCTAATTAAAATTCTATTCAAAATATAACAGGCGGTAGCAACAGTTTCTTCCCAAAAGTGTTTTGGTAAATTACTATCTGAAAGCATAGTTCTCGCACACTCTTGTATCGTTCTATTTTTACGTTCAACTACTCCGTTTTGTTGTGGAGTTCTTGGAAATGAGAAATTGTGAGTTATTCCCTTCTTATTGCAGAATTCCTCAAACTTTTCATTTTCAAATTCACCACCGTGATCACTACGAATAGTTATAATTTTTAAAGATAATTGATTTTGAATCCTTTTTGTAAAGTTCTTAAAACATTCAAAAGTATCACTTTTATGTTTCAAAAATATTGTCCATGTAAATCTAGAATAATCATCTACAATTACAAAAACATATTTACTATGATTTATTGACTGAATTTGAGATGGACCAAATAAATCAAGATGAAGTAACTCAAGGGGTTTTGAAGTTGAAATCATATCTTTTAATTTAAAGGAACTTTTTCTAAGCTTTCCTAATTGACATGCATCACATAAACTATCTACTTTAAAATTCATTTTAGGGAGGCCTCTTACTAGATCATGTTTTGACAGTCTAGATAAGAGTTTGAAATTCAAATGTCCAAATCTCTTATGCCAAATCCAAGGGTCACTTGTATTTGCCAAAAGACATAGGTTGTCATTTGAAACTTTCATACTAAGAATATAAATATTCTTTTTCCTAATTCACTCAAATATTATGGTTGAGTTATTATCTTCAATATGACATTTATCCTTTTCAAATTTAATCTTATATCCTTTATCACAGAGTTGACTAATACTTAGTAGATTATGTTTTAGATTCTTAACTAGCAAAACATTAGTAATAATAGTAGTTTTAGAGTTACCGACATTGCCGATGCCAATCACGTATCCTTTCGAGTTGTCTCCAAAGTTAACCAGTCCTCCGTCTTTGTATATAATATTATTCAGCATATCCGGATTACCAGTCATGTGTCTAGAGCATCCACTATCAAGTATCCACTTATTCCTTTTGATCTGCACAAATTGTCCATTGTGGATTGATTCCTTAATACCCATAAAGCATTTTTCCTGCACATTATAAAATTTGGGTAGACAACTAGAATTTGAATAACATTCATATGCAGACGCATGGAACAATGATGATTTAAACAATTCTAAACTAGTTTTAACAGATTTTTCAAAAATAGCCATTCTAAAACTTTTCAAAATTCAGATTATGAAACTTTTGAAAACAAAGCTCTGATACCAATTGTTAGAATGCGGATTAAGGATCTTAAGGCTAGAATTAACACTAGAGGGGGGGTGAATAGTGTTTTAAGAAATTTATTAATCTTTTTGAGTTTATCTTAATTTGTTAACAATGTATACACTAATCAGACACAGATATGAACACAGAATCAAACACAGATGCAAATATAAAGTAAAAGCAGTAAAGGAAAGAACACACCGGATTTTATACTGGTTCGGAGTTACCCTACATCCAGTCCCGCAACACAAGTATGGATTTCCTTTCAAAAAAATTCTTACAAATACAACCCTCGATTTCAAGGCCACGAGGTACACGGCTCTAGATTCACAATCCTCTGGGTAGAGATACTTGATTTACCGGGCAACAAGTTCACCCAATTGATTTCCAGGGCTACAATCACACCTTCTCTCGCTCAATTGATTACAAAAAATCTATAACTCAGATTAGCACTTGGATCTTGTAGAGATAGTGGAGAGAATCAAAACCAGAAATTATCTAGTTAGATTCGATTTTGATTTCGGCAGAGTAATGGTGTAATTTGTAAATAAGAAAGTGGAGAAGAAGAAGAGAAGTTAAATCAGAGAAAAAAGTAATTAAAATTCGTTGAAAACACCCTTTATTTATAGTAGATAATTAGCCATGTCCATTGGTGAAGGGATGTGGCGAATAGACACTTCTTTTAAAAAGCAATTTAACTGTCACCATGTCGACAAGGGTACATGTGACCATGTCGACATGCCCTTGTATTTTTTGGTGATTTGTTTTTCTTTGAAAATAATTTCTATATTATATTATACTTATATTTAAACTTTAAAATATACTTATATATAGTTATAATACATAAATAACTATAGAGAACAATATTAAAATATATATATAATAATTTTCTATACTTTTATATTTAAATCTTAAGTACAAATATATAAAACAGCTAAATATATTAATATCAGAATTATAGTTTAAAAACTTTGGATAATAATTTAAAATCAAAGATATTTAAAATTAAGGATATTTAAAACTAAGGATATTTTTGAGGCTAAAATATATTGAAAAACCAGGACAGATGATTTTGGTTTTTAAACAGGAATATTTAAAATCATTTTGAAAAACAAGCTATAAATTTTGAAAATCATTTTGAAATAAAAGTAAGTGGATACAAAAAGATGTTCCAGTAGATTTTTCGTAGGTTCCATCCTACTTAGGGTTCCATCCCTTTAACGAGCACGAAGTGGATTCCATTCCACGAATAAAATAGATTTTAAGATGTCAGTGCCTTTCTATGAGTTTTAACAATATTCCTAACTATATAACTTATCTTGAAAACTTGAACTCTTGAAATTCTTGATACTCATGAGTCTTGAATCTTGATATCTTCAATCTTTGATCTTGAATCTTTATACTGTACAGTTCTTCATTCTTTAGTACCTGCAAACATATCTATATATATCTACACAATATTGTTAGTATTATATATTTTATAATCTAATTCTAAGTAAGGTTGTTGTCATCAAAACCAACTCCTCAGGGACTAACATCCCACACAACTAAGTACGGATTTCCTTTCAAAAGCAATTCAACAATTACAACCCTCGGTTTCAAGGCTACGAGGTACACCCTCCAGAATCACAATTCTCTGGGTAGAGATACTTGATTTCCGGGGCAACAAGTTCACCCAATTGATTTCCAAGGCTACAATCACACCTTTTCTCGCTTGATTGATTTCCAAGGCTACAATCACACCTTTTCTCGCTAGATAGATTACAAAGAAGCCTATAACTCTGAATAGCACTTGGATCTTGTTGAGATAGTGATAGAGAATCAAACCAGGGATAATCTAGTTAGATTCAATGTTGATTTCGGCAGAGTAATGATAGGATTTTGAATAAGAAAATGTGGAAGAAGAAGAGAAGTGAAAACCCAGAAAAACTGATATAAAATTCGTTGAAACTAACCCCTATTTATAGAAGAACAACAGTCATGTCCATTCGTGAAAGGTTATGGCGAATAGACACTTATTTTGAAATTCAAATTTTTGAACCTAACTGACATTATGTCGACATGGGGTACTAGGGCATGTCGACATCCCAAAGGAAATTTTGATGTTTTGTTTTTCTTTGAAAATAACCTTTATTTTATATTAAAACTATTTTAAACTTTATAAATATACTTGACTATAGATAAAATACATAGATGAATATAAAGAATAATATATATATAATTTTACTATAACTTATATATTTAAATCTAAGTATAAAGATAGTTTAAAACAAACGAAGTTTAAAAACACGAGTTTATTAAAAAGAAAGACAAAGAATATTTTAAGGCTAAAACATCTTTTTGAAAATCATTTGAAAAGATAATTTTTAAGGCTAAAACATTTTGAAAAACAATTTTGAAAATCATTCTGAAGTAATTTTGAAAATCATTTTGAAGTAGTTTTGCAAGCTTCTTCCTGTAGAATATCTCATCATGTCAGGACTCGAGAACTTGTACAATACCAGGATGTTCGTGGGTTTGTAAGCCACTTGTCATAGGTTTGTAAGCTACTTGTCGTGGTTTTGTAAGCCACTAAAAAGGTAGAAATGGGTTCCATCCCAAAAGAAAAATGGAGTGAAGATTTCTGTGCTATTGTGAAGTTTTAACATAATTCTAGACTCAATACTTATCTTGAAATCTTGAACTCTTGATAATCTTGATATTCATGAGTCTTCAATCTTGATATCTTGAATCTCTATACCGTACAGTCTTCATTCTTGGTACCTGCATGGTTAAATCCTGCATATACATATATATCTAAACTATAATGTTAGTATTTATATTTTATAATCTTATTCTAAGGTTGTTGTCATCAAAACCATCAACTCATGGACTAACAGTTATTTTTATTTTATATATTGTTATCACACTTCAAGTTCCTTTAGTATATCGTTAGAAATCACTAAGGGTTGAAATGATACATACCTGAATGATCTTATAGATAGGGGAAAATCGTTATGGGTTGAAATGATAGACTCGAGCGATTTTATAGATTTTGAATTTTAATTCGGGATTGCGGGTTGAAATGATATATACGCGTAAATTTTAAATTATTGCGGGTTGAAATGATATATATCTGTATCACTAAATCATAGGGTAGAAAATTATATATGGACACTGGATTATTTAAAATAAATGATTTTTAAAATCCTTAAATTTTGAATCCAGTTAAATGATATTATGAAAATAAACATGATTTATATAAACTGAATTATTTTCAAATTTAAGTTTTAAATGTTGAAATTGAAATTGGTTTAAATGAATTGTTTAAAGAAATTAAATTAAAATTTTAAAGTTGAAATTTTGAAATATAAATGAAACTATCAAAATTGAGTTATCATAAACGTTGAATATTTAAAATTTAAAATTCTATTGAATTTGAAGTGGTTTAAATTTATAGTTTAAACATGGACTTGAAATCGATATAAATCAAAATGGTTTTAATGGAAAGTTGAATGGAAAGATGTAAATTGAGTTTGTTGATTTGAAATCTGGATATGATTCGGATTTGTTGAAATGGAAGAAACAATTGATTTGATATTATTTGCAAATTAATTATTTTAATATAAACTGTTTAAAGATATATTATTTTAAATTCAGATTTATTTAGATTTTAAAAATATTTACTATATAAACCATTTCAATAGTCAAACCATTTTATATTAAACTATTAAAACTATATTTAATCTATTTTTAAACTATTAAAACTATATTTAATCTATTTTTAAACCATTTTAAACCATTTTGAACCATTTTAAACTATTTTAATATATTTTAAACTATTTTAATCTATTTAATCTATTTTAATCTATTTTAATCTATTTAAACTATTTTAATCTATTTCAATCTTTTTAAACCGTTTAAACTATTTTAAAGTGTTTTAAACTACTTTAAAGTATTTTAAACTATCTATGACTATCCAAACTATTTTCTAAAATTCAAATTGTGCAAGGCTGAATTATTTATATTTAAATCTTTGATTTAAGAGCGAATATGGTTAAATGATGTTATAACCTACATTGGAATTTGAAATGATATTTTCTAGTGAAATGACATATTTTGAGTAAATACGATGATTTTGAAATGAGAGTTTAACCTATTTGTGGATTTAATTTCGAAAGTGAATATGATTTCGGAAGTGATATGATTTTGAAGTAAATATGATATTTTGATATCAATTATGAATCAGTTTTGAAAATGTAAAAGAACCATCCGGTGTGAAATAAGCGTTTGGTTGTTAAAGAGACCGAGATCAGATATTGTCATACTCTCTGCCAATACCGAAAACCACATTAATAACTATGCATGTAGTGGAGATTGCAGAACGAAGTAGGATGGTTTGGCGAACGATTCTGTATGAGGTATTAACGTAGCCCTGACCCCCACGGGTCAGCTTGATATGACTAAAACAGGAGCTATACCTGGGCCAAGTGAGGTCGCACCTCCGATCGGACATGCTTCTTCGATACCATATTTATTACTTTATGATTGATTTGGTAGCCACCCCTTGATTTGATTATGGGAGTGTGTTCCGAGGTGGGCGGTAATAGCTGCTATGCGTTACCACCAGCCCGGTTCTGCAAATGGTAGAATCCTACCCTGGCATTGTCTCGCGTGCCTTGTCACATGCCTTATCGCACCCACTACGAGTTTGGTTTGTACCGTACCTATGGAGTGCTCACTGAGCAAACCACTGGTTTGGTGGAGCTTACAGTATTTATATAGACTACGGGAATATATAAAAATGTGTTAAGGGGGATATGGGTAACGCCTTAACGCTATTTTAATACTCTACTTTACTGATAGACATATTATAATAGCATATGTTACTACATAGTAAATAGTTTAACGAATCCTTAGGAGATGGTAATCCCAAACATCTCTTAAGTTATTGCACGCACGTTAGACACTGGATAGGAGATGTAAAACCCCGTAAACATCTCTGAAGCCGTTACACTCATATTTATTTATTGTTGATTTATCTTACATAAGATCTTTTAGTTCTGACTCGAGTGTTTTGTCTTTTCATTACGCTCGGGTCAGTCTGAGCTTTTCAGTGTATTGAAGACCATTTATTTGGAGGATGAAGACGGAGATTAGCCTACTATTTATTTTATTTATTCCACTGCATCATGTTGTTCCGCTACATTATTTATTTATTTTTGTTGTATGTATAACTCTGGTCTATATTGTAAATTTGTAATCAAATGTTATTTGTAAAACAGCTTCATGAACTGTTTATTTGATTATTATATTTTGTCATTCGCTGTGAGATTCGGTGTTGTATTTTTCATTCTTTTCTCTTCTTTTTCTTATTTTCCCCATAACAATCATTCCTTTTGAATGGTTTGAGTCTGAAATGTGTGGTTTATTGTCGATTTATACTGTCCAAAAAGGTGGGTCATTACATTTGTCGATTTAAATTGTCCAAAAAGGCAGGTCGTTACAGAAGATGTTTTTGAATATGTTCCAAACTGAAGTCGTCTATTTTTTGAAACATCTTTCTGTAATTGCTCCAGGATGGAGGCAGTTTTGCAATTATAGCACCAACTTGAAACAATTCAGGAAGTTTAATATTTAGAGCACTCGGTTTGTGAATAATCCCTTGCAACTCATGAACTTGACTGAGTATTGGTTTCCCTTTAGCCATTTCGAAATCAAAGTATTCCGCGATAAGAAATTTGTTCGTACCTTCTTCTTGCACCTTGTATTTGTTCTGTAATGCATTCTAGATTTCCAGTGGAGTCTTCATTTCTTTGTAGAAATCATACAGTCGATCAGAAAGCGCATTTCAGATGTGACTACGACACAATAGGGTGTGCTCCTCGCGTTTAGTGTGTGCCTTCTTTACATCATCAGAAACAATGGATGTTGCTTCTGGCAGTGGAGGTAAGTCTGGGTTTAGCAGATATGATAGGCCGAATGCAGTGAGTAAAAATGTCATTTGGTCCTGCCAGCGGGTGAAGTTGTTGCCATCGAACTGATTAAGTTTAATCACGTCTTGGTTCATCATTTTGATGGAGGCCATATTAGTTTCGTTCTCCATGAATACAGCGTAACTTTTAAAATTGTTGAGAAAATAGGAGTAGAATTAGAGATGGCTTTGAGGCGTATCTAAAAGGACACTTTCTTCTAGAAGTTATTCGCCCCCACTTGAAGAGAGTATGCTTTAGAGTTCAAGCAAATACTTTACAGGATAGAACAAAGCCAAAGAGGAATGTAGGCAGCAATTCTGAATTCGTCAGAAAAGAAATTATAGTTTGTAGGAGAAACTGTATGCTTTGAGAAAGAACTTTGAGTTATTTATAGAGGAGCAGGCATCCCTTCGTACAATCGCAACCTTTGAAAAGAAACCGTTGGTTTCGAATTTCGGAAGAAAAAAAAAGTTTAACGATAACGGCTGTTCAAAAATTTCAACCATTGCATAGCCTAAATCCAGAACTGAACCGTGCGGGTGCGTGCGTGCGAAGTGCATGATAAGTGCGTTTCGAAAAGCACGCGCACTCACGCGCTTCCAGCCCAAGCCCATGTTAGCCCATTTCTTGAATTTTATCCAATTAGTAGACAAATCTAAAAATGCTATATATACCTTTATTTTTAACTCATATTTGACGATGTGGGACAAAAGAAAATACTTTGTACAATTAAATACCCAACAATCCCCCACTTTAATTGTACAAATTGATCTTATTTCTATTATCGCCAAGCCCTCAAAATAGGATACTACATTCATACATGAAGGTGTTTATTTCCTTAAACCTTCAGTTAGTATAAATATGGCAAGACATCATCAAACTCCGAATTACTTGGCAAGATTAGAGCACTTCATGTGAATTAGCAGTTCTCAATGACTTCTAAACAACTTGTTTTTTCCTTTTAAACCTTTTATTTATTTTAGTTTATGTTTGGGTTTCTGTTGTTTGTGATTTATTTCATTATTGGTTTCAACCCATTTCTAGTGAAGTCTCTTTCACCGCATCTCTAGGTAGGCCTTTTGTGAAAGGGTCGGCTAAGTTCTTACTCGTTCTTATGTACATTATAGTGAAAATTCATTCTTTTATTAATTGTCTTACGTACTCATGTCTTAAGCTTATATGCCTATATTTTCCATTGTAAGTAAGCTCTAGAGAGAGTAGCTTGACTGTCACAATGTATGGAAACAGGAGGGATGGGTTTAGGCCATAGTTTAATATCCAGTAATAGGTCCCTAATCCATTCAGCCTTATTACCTGCGGCTACTAATGCTATAAATTCTGATTCCATAGTCGAGTGTGATATGCATGTTTGTTTCTTTGATGCCCATTATGTGGCACCTCCTCCAAGTAGAAACACCCGACCAGATGTAGACATATTGTCTGTTGTGTCGATTATCCAACTTGCATTCATATATCCTTCAAGTGTGGTTGGAAAATCATTGTAAAAAAGAGCGAATTCTATGGTTCTTTTAAGATAACCAATTACTTTATTTATTGCCTTCCAATGTTCCCTGCTTGGATTGCTGGTGAATCTACTTAGCTTACATACGGCAAATGCAATATCTGGTTTAGTGCAATGCATAAGATACATAAGGCTACCTATTGCACTAGCATATTTGAGTTGTGCAATTGATCGTCCATTGTTCTTTGTTAATTTAACACTTGAGTCAAATGGAGTGTTATACTCTTTAAAGTTTAAATTTTGACAACAATTTTTCAATATAGCGTTTTTGGCATAAAGCGTAACCATGATCATGTTTTATTATTTTGACACCTAATATGGTATTAACTAGGGGTGGGCGCGGGTCGGTTTGGTGCGGTTTGGAGTCCAAACCGCTTCCGCACTGCATCAAACGGTTAATCAAAAATACAAACCATTATACTAATCTTTTAAACGGTTCGGTTTCGGTTCGGTTTGAATGTAACACGGTTCGGTTTCGGTCCGGTCCGGTTTGGACCCACATTAAATATGAAATAAGAGAATTACTTCCATCAACAATCAATTTACGAAGGCAACCGTGTGAAGCTTTTACACTTAAAGGTTAAAACACATAACGTTATACTGAAATGAAAGGTTAGTTCTTAACTGTATGAATATTTCAATTTGACATTTAGATATAAGTGAGATTTTTTTGGTAGATTATCCAAACATCAACATTAATCAATGCATAATCATCAAGGAAAATGACTAGAATAAGATTATAATTAGCATTAATCCAAAAAAACGAGATGAAAAATATTATACCAAAACTATAACTTCTTCCTTTATGACAGCGAATATTATTAATATAACAACATACGCTAAAAATAGAATATACATCATTAGAATCTAAAATAAGATAGGAGTTGATTATATTTTTATCATAAGATTACTAGTTAAAATATTCGGTTCGGTCCGGTTTAATATGGTTGGTTCAATCGTCCAAACCGCAACCGAACCGTATCGATGCGGGTCGGTCCGGTTTGAGGTATTTGCTTTGGTAAAAAGATTCGGTGCGGGTTTCTGCACCGTTTTTGCGGTTCGGTGCGGGCGGTTTCCGTATAGCGGTGCGGTTTATGCCCACCCCTAGTATTAACTTCCCCTAGATCTTTCATTCTAAAAATCGATGTTAAATAATTCTTGGTATCTAATATGCCAAACATATTTGTTCCAATAACGAGCATGACGTCAACATATAAACAAATAATTACATCGTACTCCTTTGTGCATTTTAATAAATACATCTATCTGCATTATTATGAACAAACCCAAAGGATAATATGGACGAGTCAAATTTCTCGTGCCACTACTTTGAAGCTTATTTTAAACCATATAGTGATTTATTCAATTTCCAAACTTTCTTTTCATTACTAGGGAGTACGAACCCTTCCGGTTGCTCCATACATAACTCTTCACTCATATCCCCATTCAAGAAAGCTGTTTTCACATCCATTTGATGAATGTGTAACTTGTATATGGAAGATAATGTTATTAGAGTTCGTATAGAACTTATTCGTGCAACCGGTGCATAAGTGTCAATATAATCAATACCATCCTTTTGTCGGAATCCTTTGACAACTAGTCTTGCCTTAAAGGTTTGTACAGTGTTTTCTGATCCATATTTTATTTTGAAAATCCATTTACACCCAATTGGTTTAGAACCAAGTGGTAGATCAACTAAAATCCATGTTTTATTAGAAATAATAGAGTATATCTCATCATTGATTGCTTCCTTCCAAAATGCAGCATCTCGTGAGTTGATGGCCTCATCATAAGTTTTAGGATCTTCTTCGATATTCAAGACAATAGGAATTTTATTGACTACTTTTTTCTGTCTCCTTCAACTAAAAAAAGTAAAGTTTGTGAGGATATAAACTCAGGATGCAGTTCCCTTTCTTTTCTTTGTCGTTTAGACTTTCATAGTCCATTGTTATTTGGGTTATTTTGTGATTCATTCTCTACAGGAGAATGTGTTTCAATACTAGGAATAAGAGTGTTTTCAGAAGGTCCATCCACAACTTTTGAATCCTTGAATTTTTTTTTTCAAAAAACTCTACATCACGAGATTCGACTATAGTATTAGAGTTTAGATCAAGGAATCTATATGCTTTGCTATGTCCAGTGATGCAGCCCAGAATGGTGAAGTCTTAGGTCGCGAGCGACCTAACGTTCTGTTGAGTCGCGTGCGACCTAACGAGTTGGAGAATAACGAGCTCTTGAGTCAAGAGCGACCTAACGAATCGCAAGAGAAGGAATTACGACCTAACCAGAGGCAAGAGAAGGAGGCTGCAACACGTTGTAATAAGTCGCTTGCTTTAGGTCGCGAACGACCTAACGACTTACGAGCTAACGAGTTAAAGAATAAGGCGCTCAAACGACCTAACAAGTTACCCGACTGCTCTGGGTTACTCAAACGACCTAACGAGTTACGACCTAAGCTAGGTCGCGGGAAGATAGGTCGCTCACTTTAGGTCACTCAGATCTTTCGAGTACCAGCTTTGACGAGTTACGACCTATGTTAGGTCGCGGAGAGGAGTTACGACCTATGTTAGGTCGCGAAGAGGAGTTACGACCTATGTTAGGTCGCGGAAGCGAGATACGACCTATGTTAGGTCGCTGATGTGGATGCCGCTTTATTTTAGGTCGCTCGACCTTATACGCTGAGAAGTTAGGTCGCTGCCGTTCATTTTTGGTCGCTCAAGAGTAGGTCGTGAAGCTTTAGGTCGCGTACAAAGCTTAAGTCGCTGATTGCCATAAGTCGCTGAAGCTTATGCCGCCTGGATTTCTTGAGTCGCTGTGGTCTTGAGTCATGTTGTATAAAAGTTGCTGTACTTGTTATGTCGTTGTATTGAAATATGTTGTGTGTTGTATATATTGAGTCACTTAATATGTGTTGTAAAGTGTTTTCTTATGTCGCATTATACTTAGGTCGTAGGTCGCGTCTGTTAGGTCGCATGTGTTGTTTTAGGTCGTAAGTCGCTGGTTTGATAGGTCGTAAATGGCCTAGGTGATTGTACAGTTTTGTGTTGTGAGTTGTAAGCCTATAAATAGGCAGGTGGTCTCATTTGTAATAAATTTGATTTTGAATAAAATTTGTTTGTGTGCTTTTTGCCACTTCTCCAATTGGTAGTTGAGTGTGATCTCCTATCTCCACATTCGGTATTCGAGTGCGCTCGAATCAACGACTGCTGAAGCCGATTCACGGAATCAAGTGCGCTTGATCAACGTCGAAGAATCGTAGATCTTTAAACACGGTATCGTGCGCGATCAATGCGTTTGGGATAGCTAAAATCCGGCATCTTTGGATCAGCGGATTTGGACCATTCAGTATCTTCTATTCCACCGATTGCTACTTTCACCGAATTATCCATTTTTGTAATTCGCTGCTGCATCATTTGGTAACAGAGCTAGACTTAGCCAATCATAGCTAAGCCGAGTCTTGGAGCCAATTCTATTGAAGAGTTTGTATTGAAGAATTAAAGCCGAGCATCACTTTGTTGTTTCAAGGTCAAGTGTAGATCCGAGCAAGTGAAGGCCGTGCAATATCTTTATTTGTTCAAGCCGAGAGTGAAGTTTGTTTCATTTGACAATGCCGCCGAGAAGAGCTAATCATCATCAAAATGTTGAAGATTTGTATAGGAGAGAAGAGGCCGATGAGATGGAGCAAAGAATTAACGAAAACTTTAATGAGAAGCTTAATGAAGGGATTGGATGATTAGAGAGAATAATGTTGGAGATGAATCAAAATCAGAGAAGGGTTTCAACTGAATCTAACCATGGGGGAAGTAGAGTCTCACCACATTCAAATCGAGAGAGAAGTGTTGATAGTGATCATAGAAGTATGGATCGAGATTATGATAGAAATGTTGATGATCGAAATCGTGATAGAAATGTGAATGATCGTGATCGGAGGAATGTAGGTAGAAGGGATGTTGGTGGAAGAAATGATGGTAGTAGAGATGTTGGTGGTCAGGATCGACATCGATATACATCAGATTTTGAAGAGGAGTTTGATGGTGGTAGTGTTCATGGACGAGGACGAGGACAAGGAAGAAATCAGTCGGAGTATGATCACAAGTGGGAGTCTGGGATGAAAACTGAAATACCGGAATTCAAGGGAGGTATGCAAGCCGAGGAGTTTCTTGATTGGATAGCTTATGTTGAGGAAATTTTTGACTTTAAGGAGGTTCCGGAAGATCGTAAAGTGAAGTTGGTTGCTACTAGGTTGAGGGAGAGCTATGGCATGGTGGCAGCAAACCAAACTTACTAGAGAGCGGATGGGAAAGTCAAAAATTGTTGCTTCGAAAAAAATGAAGAAAATGATGAAGGCTACGTTCTTGCCCTACAATTACCAATCACTAATGTATCAGAGATTATAGAACCTGAGGCAAGGGACGAAGACGGTTGCTGATTATGCTGATGAGTTCTACCAGTTAATTGCTCGAAATGATATTATGGAGACAGAAGAACAATTGACCGCTAGGTTTGTTGGGGGACTTAGAACACAGATCCAGGATATGGTGAACATGTTCGACCCTAGATCTATGGCAGAAGCACATCAAAAGGCGTTGGCTTGGGAGAAACAAGGTAGACGTGGGGGAGGTGTGTTTCCAGTTTTTACGGGACAGAACAAAGGAGCAGGTAGTAGTTCTAATGTTCCTAAAGCATCGAATAAGCCGGTTGTTCATGAAGTGGCTAGACCAAAAGTCAACACCAATTTCAAATGCTATAACTGCCAGGAAGTGGGTCACAAGATCAACGAATGTCCGAAACCGAAAAAGAGAACTATGCTTGTTGAGGTGGAAGATGAGGATGTAGAAGAAGATCTCAATTCACAGCGTGATGAGGAGGAAGAAGAAGTGTCGGGAGACGAGGGATGTAATCTGATGCTACGGAGATCTTGTTTAAACCCGAAGCAAGAAGAGGAGTCGAGTTGGTTGAGGAGTAACATTTTTCAGTCAACGTGCACTATTTTGGGGAAGGTCTGTAAATTTGTCATTGACGCTGGGAGTTGTGATAATATAATTTCAACGGAAGCAGTGAGGAAGTTGAAGTTGAAAACGGAGACACATCCTAGTCCTTATAAACTTGCTTGGTTGAGGAAAGGAGGAGAAGTGAAAGTGGAGAGGCGAGCTCATGTTCCATTTTCTATTGGGAAGAAATACAAGGATGAGATTTGGTGTGACGTAGTTGACATGGATATTTGCCATTTGCTGTTGGGAAGGCCGTGGCAGTACGATCGTGAGGTACAGCATAATGGTCGAACAAATAGTTACAATTTCTTGTTCGAGGGCACGAAAATCACGTTAGTTCCGAAGAAGCGACAGCAGAATGAGAACAAGCTGGAGGAGATTGAGGAATTGAAGACTTTGTTGTCCTTGAAGGAGTTCGTGGAAGAGGTAGATGAGAGCCCTGAAGTTTTTATGTTGATTGGGCATGAAAGCAGTGAAGTTGCTGAAGTTCCAGAGGAAGTGAAGCCAGTTTTGGAGGAATTCAAAGATGTGTTTCTAGAGGAGTTGCCAGAGGAGTTGCCGAAGGAGTTACCACCGCTTAGAGACATACAACATCAGATTGACTTGGTGCCAGGTGCTGCATTGCCTCATAGACCGCACTATCGGATGAGTCCAAAAGAACACGAGGAGTTGAGAAGGCAGGTGGAGGAATTACTGGAACAAGGGCGTGTTCAGGAGAGTTTAAGTCCTTGTGCAGTGCCAGCGTTGTTGGTACCAAAGAAGGATGGAACATGGAGAATGTGCACAGATAGTAGAGCATTGAATAAGATTACGGTGAAATATCGATTTCCTATGCCGAGACTAGATGATCTGTTGGATCAGTTGAGCGGTGCTGGTGTGTTTTCGAAGATTTACTTGAAAAGCGGATACCATCAGATTCGTATTAAACCAGGTGATGAGTGGAAGACTGCTTTTAAAACTCGGGAGGGTCTGTACGAATGGTTGGTGATGCCGTTTGGTTTGTCAAATGCTCCGAGTACATTCATGAGAGTCATGAACCAGATTTTTCGACCGTTTATCGGGAAGTTCGTAGTGGTATATTTTGATGATATATTGATTTACAGTGGAAGCACTGAAGAACACCTACAACATTTGCGGGAAGTGTTATTGGTTTTACGACGTGAGGAATTTTATGCGGCAACGAAGAAGTGTACTTTCATGACTACAAGTATTTTGTTCTTGGGTTATATTGTGTCGAAGGATGGTATTCAAGTTGATCAGAGTAAAATTGAAGCTATTCGAAATTGGCCACAGCCTAAGACCATAACAGAAGTGAGGAGTTTTCATGGTTTAGCATCATTCTACCGAAGGTTCATTCCACACTTCAGTAGCGTGATGGCACCAGTTACGGAATGTATGAAAGGGAAGAAGTTTGTTTGGACTGAAGAGGCTGATTCTGCTTTTCAGAGAATCAAGACACTCTTGACTACAACGCCCATTCTTAGATACCCAGACTTTCAGCTACTCTTTGAGATAAATACTGATGCGTCCAAGGTTGGGATTGGGGGAACGTTGAGTCAAAGGGGTCATCCTATTGCTTACTTTAGTGAGAAACTGACGGGAACCAAAACGAGATATAGTACTTATGACTTGGAATTCTATGCTATAGTCCAAGCCATAAAGCATTGGAGACATTATCTTTTTCATAAAGAATTTGTGCTATACACTGATCATGAAGCTTTGAAACATTTGCAGGGGCAAGATAAAATTTCAACAAGGCATGCTTCGTGGGTTGCTTATTTACAACAGTTTACTTTCGTGGTGAAGCACAAATCAGGAGTTACTAACCAAGTTGCCGATGCATTAAGCCGTAGAAATCATTTGCTGACAACTATGCGAGTGGGAGTAGTGGGATTTGATTTGTTGCCAGAGTTGCTTATTTCAGATTCTTATTTTGCGAAAGTGCTAGATCAGGTGCAGGTAGGGAGTTCTGATGATTTTGTGATGAAAGATGGTTTTCTATTCAAGGGAAACAAATTATGTATACACGAGTGCAACTTACGAATGAAGATTGTGAAAGAGTTGCATGAAGAAGGACATGTGGGGAGAGACCGTACATTACAGTTGATTTCACAGTCATATTTTTGGCCTTCGATGAAGAAAGAGGTTGGAACATTTGTGGAGAGATGTCATATTTGTCAAATTTCCAAAGGGACAGCGACGAATGCGGGTTTGTATATGCCATTACCCGTGCTTGCCAGACCCCGGATTGATATCAGCATGGATTTTGTGTTGGGTTTGCCTAGAACTCAAAGGGGAAATGATTCTATATATGTAGTGGTAGACAGATTTTCCAAAATGGCACATTTTATCGCTTGTAAGAAGACAGCTGATGTTGTCCGTGTTGCCGAGTTATTCTTTAAAGAGGTGTATCGCTTACATGGTTTACCAGAATCCATTGTTTCTAATCGGGATACCAGATTTCTAAGTCATTTTTGGCTGAGCTTGTGGAAGATGGTGGGAACAAAGCTAAATTTTAGTAGTGCTTACCATCCGCAGTCCGATGGTCAGACTGAAGTTGTTAACAGGTCTTTGGGAAATTTGTTGCGGTGCCTTGTGAAAGACAATCTGAAGAGTTGGGATGTGAAGTTATGTCAAGCGGATTTTGCTCATAATCATGTTATAAACCGTAGTACGGGTTTCAGTCCATTTTAGATTGTATATTCAAGCTTACCAAAAGGACCGTTGGATTTGACGATAGTACCACAACCAAAGGGGACAGTTAAACGGGCCATTGATTTTGTTGATGGATTGGCAGAATGTCATAAAATCGTTCAGGAACGATTGGAGAAAGTGAATGAAAAGTATAAACGATCTACGGATTTGAAGCGAAGAAGCGTTGAATTTAATGAATGAGATTTAGTATATGCTGTACTAACGAAAGATCGTTTTCCAGTGGGAACATACAATAAACTTAAAACTCGAAAGATTGGTCCTGTAACGATCGTGAAACGGATCAATGAAAACGCTTATAGGTTGAAGCTGCCGGAGGATATGTACACTTCTGACGTGTTTAATGTTAAACATCTTATACCGTATCATGGGGATGAGCTTAGTATGGAAGAGGAGGGCGCAAATTCGAGGACGAATTTTTTCCAACCAGGGGAGGATGATGCAGCCCAGAATGGTGAAGTCTTAGGTCGCGAGCGACCTAACGTTCTGTTAAGTCGTGTGCAACCTAACGAGTTGGAGAATAACGAGCTCTTGAGTCAAGAGCGACCTAACGAGTCGCAAGAGAAGGAATTACGACCTAACCAGAGGCAAGAGAAGGAGGCTGCAACACGCTGTAATAAGTCGCTTGCTTTAGGTCGCGAACGACCTAACGACTTACGAGCTAACGAGTTAAAGAATAAGGCGCTCAAACGACCTAACAAGTTACCCGACCGCTCCGGGTACTCAAACGACCTAACGAGTTACGACCTAAGCAAGGTCGTGGGAAGATAGGTCGCTCACTTTAGGTCACTCAGATCTTTCGAGTACCAGCTTTGACGAGTTACGACCTATGTTAGGTCGCGTAGAAGTTTTACGACCTAAGTTAGGTCGCGAAGAGGAGTTATGACCTACGTTAGGTCGCGGAAGCGAGATACGACCTATCTTAGGTCGCTGATGTGGATGCCGCTTTATTTTAGGTCGCTCGACCTTATATGCTGAGAAGTTAGGTTGCTGTCGTTCATTTTTGGTCGCTCAAGAGTAGGTCGCGAAGCTTTAGGTCGCGTACAAAGCTTAAGTCGTTGATTGCCATAAGTCGATGAAGCTTATGCCGCCTAGATTTCTTGAGTCGCTGCGGTCTTGAGTCATGTTGTATAAAAGTTGATGTACTTGTTATGTCGTTGTATTGAAATATGTTGTGTGTTGTATATATTGAGTCACTTGATATGTGTTGTAAAGTGTTTTCTTATGTCGCATTATACTTAGGTCGTAGGTCGCGTCTGTTAGGTCGCATGTGTTGTTTTAGGTCGTAAGTCGCTGGTTTGATAGGTCGTAAACGACCTAGGTGATTGTACAATTTTGTGTTGTGAGTTGTAAGCCTATAAATAGGCAGGTGGTCTCATTTGTAAGAAAGTTGATTTTGAATAAAATTTGTTTGTGTGCTTTTTGCCACTTCTCCAATTGGTAGTTGAGTGTGATCTCCTATCTCCGCATTCGGTATTCGAGTGCGCTCGAATCAACGACTGCTGAAGCCGATTCACGGAATCAAGTGCGCTTGATCAACGTCGAAGAATCGTAGATCTTTAAACACGGTATCGTGCGCGATCAACGTGTTTGGGATAGCTAAAATCCGGCATCTTTGGATCAACGGATTTGGGCCATTCAGTATCTTCTATTCCACCGATTGCTACTTTCACCGAATTATCCGTTTTTGTAATTCGCTGCTGCATCATCCAGCATATCCAACAAACACACTTCTTGAAGCTCTTGGACCGAGTTTGTTTCTTTTAGGATCAATAACCCTGTAGTAGGCCAAACATCTCTACACTTTTAAATATGACAAATTTGGTTTTATTTTTCCAAAGTTCATAAGGACATACATTTGTCTTTCGAAAGACAATCCATTATGCAAATAACAAACTGTATTTAATGCTTCTCCCCCTAAGTTTAGAGGTAGCATTGATTTACAAGCCTGGAGTTCACCATTTCCACTAAAGTATGATTTTTTCTTTCGGCCAAACCGTTTTGCTGAAGAGTATATGGTGCAGTTATGTCATGTATGGTCCCATTTAATTCACAGAAACTGTCGAACTCATTGGAAAAATATTCCAAACCTCTGTCACTTCGGATAACCCTAATTCTTTTATTTATTTGGATTTCGACCTCTTCTTTGTAAATTTGAAATTTACTAAATGCTTCATTCTTATGGGTCATAAGATACACATAAGTATATTTTGAATAATCATAAATAAAAGTGATGAAGTATATTTTTCCACCACGAGTCAAAACATCATTCAGTTCACATATGTCCGAATGTATTAGATCTAAAATTTTAGAATTTCTTTTAATAGTAGGAAAAGGTTTCTTGGTAATCTTGGCTTACGCACAAATCTCGCATTTGTTACAGCCAGATTGTTCAGTTTTAATAAGACCAAGTCAACACATGTTTGTAATAGATTTGGAATTACATGTGCTAATCTTTCATGCCATAAATCATACGACTCAACAATATATGTAGAAGCGGTACTATTATTAATACTTAGTTTGTATGTCCCATTACAACCATATCCCTTTCCTACAAACATTCCATTTTTAGTTACAATGACTTTGTCAAATTCAAAGATAACACGAAATCCCTTTTTGCATACAAGATCGATAGAAACCAAAAAATTTCTCATAAGATACACATAAGTATTTTTTAAATTTGAAATTTACTAAATGCTTCATTCTTATGTATCATAAGATACACATAAGTATATTTTGAATAATCATCAACAAAAGTGATGAAGTATCTTTTTCCACCACGAGTCAAAACACCATTCGGTTCACATATGTTCGAATGTATAAGATCTAAAATTTCAGAATTTCTTTTAATAGTAAGAAAAGGTTTCGTAGTGATCTTGGCTTGTGCACAAATCTCACATTTATTACAGCCAGATCCTTCAGTTTTAATAAGACCAAGTCGAACATGTTTGTAATAGATTTGGAATTTAGATGTGCTAATCTTTCATGCCATAAATCATAAGACTCAACAATATAAGTAGAAGCAATACTATTATTAACACTTAGTTTGTACATCCCATTACAACCATATCCCTTCCCTACAAACATTCCATTTTTAGTTACAATGACTTTGTCAGATTCAAAGACAGCACAAAATCCTTTTTTGCATACTAGATCGACAGAAACCAAATTTTTTCTTATATTTGGTGCATGAAGAACATTGATGAGTGTGACAACTTTTCCAGAAGTAAAGTTTAAGACAACACTTCCTTTCGCAGCAACTTTGGCATGGTTGTGATCTCCTAAGTGAACTTCCTGACCAATGCTGTTGACTTCATAGGTTGAGATCATGGGGAACCTTAAGATCATGGTATTCATTGATACTCACTTAAGTAAACCCCACGCCGTGTGTCTACCCCGCTTTTATTTAGTCGTCGCACACGGATGCTTAACGTTGAAACTCCCATTGATGGTTTGGCGCTGGGATTCGAACCTGCCCGGACATGGCCATTTGGTTCCCATCTCCCAGCTCCCAAACCAACCGAGCTACGAACGGCGGGTGACTTCATAGGTTTTGAACAGCGACTTGTCCTTGCAAACATGAACAATCGCTCCGGAATTAAACCACCAATCATCAGATGTGTCAGCCATATTAATTTCTATCACCATGGCCATAAGTTCTTCCTCTACCATATTGGCAGCTTTCTTTGGGGCTCGACATTCCCTAGCGTAATGTCCATTTTTCCACAGTTCTAAAACTTTCCATTTTTCTTCTTTTTGTTTTTGTTGTTTGAATTGGGATTTTCATTGTAACCATGTTTTTTTACCATTATTGGTGTTAATGTTGTTTGCTCCTGTTTCAACCACTTGGATATCAGTTTTGGACAGATTCCCTTTAATCTCATGATTTCAAGATTCTACATAGATACGAAGATGTTTTTGAATTTATTCCAAACCGAAGTCTTCTGTTTTGTGAAGCATCTTTCTGTAATTTCTCCAAGATGGAGGCGGTTTTGTAATTATAGCGCCAACTTGAAACAATTCAGGAAGTTTAATATTTAGAGCACTCAGTTTGTGAACAATCCCTTGCAACTCATGAACTTGAATGAGTATTTGTTTCCCTTCATCCATTTCGAAATCAAAGTATTCTACAATAAGATATTTGTCCGTACCTTCTTCTTGCACCTTGTATTTGTATGCAATGCATTCCAGATTTTAAGTGGAGTCTTCATTTCTTTGTATAAATCATACAGTCGATCAGAAAACGCATTTAAGATGTGACCACGACACAATAGGGTGTGCTCCTCGCGTTTAGTGCGTGCCTTTTTTACATCATCAAAATCAGTGGTTGTTGCTTCTGGCAGCGGAGGTAAGTCCGGGTTCAGCAGATATGATAGGCCAAATGCAGTGAGTAAAAATGTCATTTTGTCCTGCCAACGGGTGAAGTTGTTGCCATCGAACTGATCAAGTTTAATCATGTCTTGGTTCATCATTTTGATGGAGGCCATATTAGTTTCATCCTCCATGAGTGAAGAGTAACTCTTAAAATTGTTGAGAAAATAGGAGTAGGTTTAGAGATGGTTTGAGGCGTATCTAAACGGACACTTTCTTTTAAAAGTTATTCACCCCCACTCGAAGAGAGTATGTTGTAGATTTCAAGCAAATACTTTCCAGGATACAACAAAGCCAAAGAGGAATGAAGATAGCAATTCTGAATTCGTCAGAAAAGAAATTATAGTTTGTAGGAGAAACTGTATGTTTTGCGGAAGAACTTTGAGTTATTTGTAGAGGAGCAGGCATCCCTTCGTACAGTCGCAACCTTTGAAAAGAAACTGTTGGTTTCGAATTTCGAAAAAAAAAAGTTGAATAGTAACGACCGTTCAAAAAATTCGACAGTTGCAGAGCCTAAGTCCAGAACTGAACCATGCGAAGTGCATGATAAGTGCATTTCGAAAATCACGCACGCTCATGCGCTTCCAACCCAAGCCCATGTTAGCCCATTCCTTGCATTTTATCTAATTAGCAAACAACTCTACATATGGTACATTTACATTTATTTTTAACTCATATTTGACGATGCGGGACAAAAGAAAATACTTTGTACAATTAAATACCCAACAATTCCTAAACCTAAGGTGTTTTAGGAAAAAAGCGTGGAGAGAGAGATTCAGACCAACGCCATTAAGTTTTGAATTAGAAAATGTTGACATGCAAAGGCGGTCAACGAACAACGGTATGGTTGCTTTTTGTTTGGATTTGTGCATATATTTGATGAGTTATGTCGGATGTGAACGAATATTATCTGCATCCGCATCCGAAATTATTTTCAAATATCGAGTATCAGCATCTACGAATACAGATGGATATTAAATAATTATGTTATTCGACGTCGATCGATGAAATAAGAAACAAAAATTGAAATTTTTGATTATATATAATTTTATAATTTTTTTCAATCACAATAATTATTAAATTAAGCAAAATCAACGAATATGATAATAATAAATAAGTTTGAGCAGTTAATAAACTATTAACTTAATAAAACAAGGAACGCATATCCTTCATTTTACTGAAATATACATAAAATTAAATATAATCTTAACAAAAATCAGACGGATAGTTTTCAAATTCGAATGTCTTTGCATTCGCATCTACATCCACTTTTTCAGACATCGAGCATTTTCCCCGTTTATCACATAAGGATGTAAATGAATTTCAAATTTTTCGAATATTCATTAACAACGTTATTTGTTGGAAGGTTCTGGTATTTTTTACATTTTAATGGTCAAAATCTAGTGATTATACCTGATATGGGATTTTTGTCAACGGCTGGAATTTAAACCTTTGCATATCAAAATATAACATTTCGCCTTCCGCGCACGAAACATGTGTTAGTTTGTGTTAATTATTTGCCTTTCACGTATGGAACATATCATTTTACACTATTCAAGTGCGCGACGTGTGTGGTTGGTACAAATTATTTTATCTTTCAAGCATGTATCATTCGTACTATTAATTATTTTGCCTTACAGCACATGTCGTTTGTACTAATCACTTGCCTTGCATGCACGGGACCCACAAAGTTTCATGTTTGTACTCAAAAAACGACTATAATAACTGAAACTAAAAATGATACTATAAATCATATATCCAGAAATTTCAATACATATTTTTATTTGTTTAACAAATGAACTTTATATGTTTATTCTGTCTATTTTTGTAACAATTATTTTTTGATATTAAAATGCTCTAAATTATTCAAATGGTAAATCGAACTTGCCTTATAAAAGTTATTTTATTTCTTAATTCATCATTTTATGTTCAAAGTTATTTGAATATAGTCTATAGACTATATAAACACAAGCTGAAAATATACATTAAAAGCACAAATTTGGGTTATATATTTTGTTTTAATTTAAGATAAAACGTTTCTAGGATCATTTGTTTCCTTGTATATGACATACTTGTATGATAATTTTTTGTCAAATTAAAGATAACCAACACTACATGCAAAATTAGATGTCAATTATTTGAAGACTTTTTTTTTTGAAAGAATTATTTGAAGACTTTTTCCTTAAAAAAAAGGTTGTTATGTACTTCTAAATTTGGTTGTATTGTTTATACGATTGTTTTACCTTCCACGCATGAACTATTTGTTCTAGTTATTTCCTTTGAAACACATCACTTGAACTAAGGGCATCTCCAATCCATTCAGGACTGAATATTCGGTTCTAAGCTCGGTTGTCCAAGGACCAGACGTTCATTTAATGGGCGTCTGGCATCAGACGCCACTTAATATTCAGGACTGAATTCTCACCACTGAAGATTCTCTAATAACGGTATAGAGCACTAAAGGCACGTGCCGTCATCAATCATTTTTAGAGCATTACTGATTGCCATAGAGAGGAGCTCAACATTTAAATAGGCTTTATAATATTTTATAAAGCATTGAGTGGAAAAGACACGATCATACAATTTTAAGATATTTTATAATATTTTATAAAGCACTTCTGAAATATTTTATGGTTATTAAATCCTTAACTGTTATAAACGGTTTTCAGAAAACTATTCATAGATTTTTTATTTTTAAAACTAAAGAAAAAAAGCATTTGCTCCTACTTCACTCTCTTGCGTTTATTTCTACTACCCCACCCTAAAAATGCCTCCCTTGCATGCTCTTAAAGGCAATAAAACCCAAACTGTTGTGATATAAAAATTGGTGCACATACGTCTATTAGGGGTCAGCCAAATTTTGTACAATGTACGTGCTCAGCAACTATATATGTGCACTAGCAAAACGTATGAAAAACAGAGTCTGAAGCATTCAAAAGTAAAATTAAGCAAATCAATGCCCCACGTAGGTGAGATATCTCATAAAGCGAAAACGCAAACATCACATATCTAATGAAGCAAAAAAAAGACAAATTAAACACCAATCCGATATCATGCTAAATAAAACGAGGCAAAATTCTACTGGTAACAAGCAAAGATTGACACCATTTAAAATATTGATATAAAACATTTTTAGGAAGAAAATACAGTGTGAGCTGCACTGATATGTACACGCTCAAAGAAATCACAGTTAAAAAAACATATAAACAGAGCTCACCTACAGGCGCTATGGTTCATTTTACTACAACTAAGCAAAGCATCCTTTTATGGTCTTCTGCGCCATCAGTTGCATAGTCATAGTTTATATTTATTCCGTTCCGACTTAAATAATAGGAACCTTAGGGAATCGATGACCTGCAAAACAAATAGGAGGTACGGCATTTAGCTCTAATATCGACATTGCAAATTCCAGACTTTTGGTCTGACCATGAAGTTTAAAAATGTCTTTATATGCAAATGGAAGGTCAGAAGTTCGAATCTCACTTTAAACAAAAATTAACATCAATCTTCACATGGATTAGCATGTAAATAAGGTAACTGTCGAATTTCGATCGAAAAATTCAAGAAATAAAAAATTATTTGTATTTTCCCAATTTAGGTTTATTAAAATTATATACGAAGTTAAATCTTAATCATTTCAGATCATTATATAAGGGTATGTTTGTATGCACGGACCATAAGGTCTCGGATGAAATAAATCAAGTATGTGCGTATTGTATAACAACTCTTAAAAAGGAAATGGTCCAACTGATATTCATTTGAATACTAAAGTTTTAGAATGTCTTAGTTCGTTTCAATTTATCATCAAAGCATAACATCCACCAAATGGTATAAATGTGTTCGACTAAATTCAAAAGTTAAAATAAACATCGGCATTTTTATCATTATAAGTCGCTGAAATTAGAGTAATAAGGAATCATGAATCTGATTCCAAAAACCATTTTCAATTTCCTGACCTCTTTAAGTACATTTCAAATAAACTATTAAAATGAGTTTGCTTCAGTAGCCAGTGTTGATCTATTGTTTTGAACTTTAGGTGGAGTTAGAGATTTCCCAAACTTCTCTGAACATCCAGTGACATACAGCTTTGTATTTGTAATGAAAACCTTATCTATTTTTTTTTATGTTTTTATTATCAGAAAAGGGTCAAAACAGCCTATGAGCTGACTTCACATGAACAAAAGCCCAACAACCTAACCTAAAATAATATAAGGATGACATATGTATAATGAGGGGGCAGATGAAGATGCAGCATACCGTGATAAAATTAATTTTGAACTTATCTATTGGGCGACTAGATATTCAATACAAAATGTTACTGATAAGGATAATGTGGGACAGCACAAATCAGAAGTGAGAAGAATAGTTTAACCAAAGAGCACATAATGGTCCTATAACAAGACAATGCAACGTCGTCAAACTATCATTTTTACATCACTTTTTGGAGGAGCATGATTTTGTTCAGACATTGTGTGCGTTTCAACAAAATGTCACTTTTCATTGTTTGACTAAACCAAAGACTAGTTAGTCAACGACCATAAGTTATTAGTTATTCATCACTGGAGGATGACTTAACACTCAGAATTTGTGTGCAGGCAAAATCATAATCGTTGGAACATGGTTTTGTTTACACACAATTTATGAATGCCAACAAAACGTATTTCATTGATGACTATTGAAAACTTGTGGGTCTATAACTATAGATTACTAGTTATTCGTCATTGGAAAAAGAGTGCTATGTCCACACTCAAAATTTGTGTGTTAACAAAACCATGCTTCATAAAGGAGCCTTTTACCAAATTGACTATGACTTTTGAAAATAAAAGCAAGGGCAATTCCTCTTTTATTGCCAAAAAGCCCTAATCTCGTAGGGATACATACAAAAATGTAGAAGAAGAAAAAAATCAAAGTTGAAACACTATGAATATAAGGATATGTAACAATGAAAAAGTATCATCTTAACATAATCCAAAACTAAGCAAGTATTGAATGCCTAATCCAGAAATCCAAATTTCAGAACCTGACGTTTTTGTAGGTTCATCTTGTAGGTTCATCGTAGCATAAAATCGAAATAGAGGATCAAATAGTTACTATCTATAGCCAACAAATATATACGTTAGCCCTATATATAAATTCATAGAGCATTTAAATGTTGGGTTGCATATGAAATTGATTATTTACTTTATTTTAGATCAACCATACACAACAGGCAAGAGATTTGCAAATACTAAATTAATAATACGCTTAATTCAAACAAAACATGTTAACATCGCCAACGTTTTACCAGCATAAACAACCATTCTTATCATTCTATGCAATTCAATACTAACCAGTAAAAGTGTTATATTTTGAAAATAAATAAACGAACAATCTAGGAGAAATTAGAAAGGAATCTTACAACTGGAGCCAGCAGAACATAGAATTGCCTTTCCAAATCCAGACAAGCTAGAAACGATCCCGACGAAATATAGAACCATAACCAAGCCAAGCACCCAAGGCATCAGCATGAACCCGATGATGAACGTGACAGATCCACCGAGCATCAGCGACATCGAAATCCCCAAAAGGAGCGAAGCCACCGCCGCAGGCGTCACCTGATTTTGATTCTGATTACGATCGGATCTAATCACCGCCGCGTTACGGACAGGAGAAGCATCGGACCGTAGGACGGTAAACAGGAGAGCGCAGAGATCGTACAAAGCTCTCTGATCCGAATTTTGGTTGCGATCGATGGTCATTTTTAGGAAACCTTGGGTCTGGCGATGGTCTTTCAGGAATAAGATTAATTTTGGCGAGTTTGAAAATTGAAATGGATTGTAATAATGGAAGGCTGGAGATGGAAGAGAAGAAAATGAAACGTAGCGGCAAAGTCAAAATAAATATCAATTGAGCCTACGAATTGAATACCGAATATATAATGGACATGTAAAATTTTGGAAGGAACTAGGCTTAATTTACGTTAACTTGCAAAACATGTGTGTCCCGTGATGTCATATTAAACCTACACTAGTTTCCAGAGAGAGACAGAAAAGAAAGAACACAGCAAATCGTATAAGATAGGATAAATTTTTAGATTGAGCCAAATCTGCAAACAAATTACAAGTTTATTCCAAATTCTAAACTATTTACAATAATATGTCACTTCTGGCCACGTTAGCGCTGTAAAAATACACTGGCGGTATTTTAGATGCCGTCAGTTTGCAGCATCTCAGATGTCGTTGAAAATTTTGCTCTCTCTTTGCGCAGCCCCTTCATCACATTACTTCACTTTCTCATTCTTCCATTTTAGCAAAATTCGAACCCACCACATTTCATCAAAATTCAAAATTTTAAATAGAAAACTCCTTAATCTTGCTAGAATTTGAAGAATGGCTTCATCATCTTCTCAAGCACCTCCTACAGGTTTGAAATCTACCGATTTTGTTCTAATATTGATTTTATGAATTTAGGGTTTAGGGCTAAACTTGTTTTTTAGTTGCAAATCTATGGTTGTATACTACAACCAAGTAGATTGGACGCGTAGAGCACATGTTTAATTGTTTGTTGATTTGATTTAAGGATGCATTATGGTATGAGTATGATTTTGTTATGCTATTGTGGTAGAATACGACGAAATGGCGCCCGGACCGATCGATGCTAGCGTGCTTTACCTACAAGCTCAACAGCGCACAAACAACATCGATATGATGGAGGTACATGGTGATATAATTTGTTTATCGTTTTGCAAAGTGTTAGTAAATACCGTAATAGCTTGCATTTGATATTATCTATCGACAGGGGGTTGAGCCGGATGGCTTCATTGACCATTCTTCTACTTTAAAGCTTGTCACGTCAGCGCATCCCGGCGTCTTGGAACTTCTAGACAGAGATGGGTTCGGTATTATTAATAAGTTGGGATACACACAGCTCGACCGGAATCTTTGACAGCGTTGATTGATAGATGGCGACCGGAGACGTCTACATTTCATCTTAGAGTAGGTGAAATGACCATCACTTTGAAAGACATAGCTGTGTTACTTGGATTGCCGATTAACGGGGATCCCATCCTAAAACCGGATTTCCCAAGAAATTATATGGATTTGTGTGAGCCTTTGCTCAAATTGTCTCCTCCAGAAGACGTGAGGTGGGGAAATGAGTCGATAGTGGCCACATGGTTTAGAGGGCAATTGGTCGGTGATATTCCCCGTCGTGCCTCTCCTTTGCAGATAGCCCAGCGCACCTGCGCTATTATGTTGCACATCATCACACAACGTTTATTCTACGATCGATCGAAGACAAGAGTGGCCCTTCAATGGCTTCCATTGTTAGAACACTTCGATTCATGTTGGCAATATTCATGGGGTAGTGCGGTGCTAGCTTTCACGTATACGGAGCTTACGAGAGTTGTGTTAGTCCAACAACGGTCCGCCGGATGCTGTATGACTCTACTTCATGTACGAACATAGTTATTCGTTGTTGCATATTTGAGATTGTCGTAAACCGTAACTAAATATAAGTTACCGTCTTGCAGCTATAGTCGTGGACTTACCTTTCGGTTGGTCATATATCTATGAAGACGCAAATAATTGACAATTCAAAACCATACGAAGCAAGGTAAAACAGTGTTGTTAGTATTGTTGTATCTTTACATAGTAAATTTGAATACTTACTATAATATTTTGCTATTACAGGTGGATTGGCCCGAAGAATACTAAAATGACCCCTAGACAAAATCTAGCGTTTTACCGGAACGAGTTTGATGTCTTAGACTACAATGTTGTCACATGGAATCCGTATACTGAGGCAGACCTTCGGACTCTTCCGGCCATTTGCACAGTGGACAGGCTGTTATGGCGGGCTAGACTTATGATTTTTTGTTTTGGAGATTTAGCATACCATCTGCCAGATAGAGTCATAAGACAGTTTGGTCTTTGCCAGCACTTACCGTATCTTGCTCCATATTACACTCTTCCATATGGTGAAGATGAGTTTGAAACGATGGTTGAGTTATGGAACAACCGTTTCCTAGCTGGGGAAGACGAGCACGAAGTTACGTTGACCGATGAGGAGTATCTTAGCTGGTATTGGAATATCACTCGGCGTTATGTGCTAAAAAGACGAGAGGAAGAACCTAAGCAAGAGGTTGCACCTTACACTCCAAGAGCTCCGCTTGAACGGAATGTGGTACATATTTATATTGACAACTTTTACAGTAGTTAGGAAACCCATAATGGTTTATGTTATATGCAGGCAGATGGTATGTATCATGCGTTGGACATAGCTGAAAAAAGCACGGCGAAATGCTTCTCTATCTAACAAATTCTACTATCTTGTTTGTCGAAGAACAAGATGTCAAGACCAATCCCACCTCTGCCTCCTCCTCCTCCTACCGTGCCACCACTTATCGAGGACGTTGCCCCTCCCGCATCGTTTAAGGACATTGCATCAGTCCCACCGGCCCCCGAACCGAAGAGAAAGTATCAAAGAAGGAATAAAGGTGGGGCGAGAGTTCCAGAGCGATAACTTCCCAGCATACACAACCTATCGGGCCGTCTCAACCCCCAATGGAAGGGACGCAAGAGGAGGGCACTGAAGAGCTGTCACCGGAAGAGGAGGAATTCATGCTCAAGGCAAGAAGAGCGAAGAAGAAAACTACTCGAGAATTAAAAATTTTGAGATGAAATTTTAGATTGATCGTAGTGGATTGTCTTAGGTATTGATCATACTTTGGTATATGTTCGTGTGGGATGTTGACTGTAGTACTAGTTGATCGTAGTTTCTATTTGTTCATTTAGGAAGTTTGGTTGAAAACTAATGTAGACTATTGTTTGTCGTTGTGACTATAGATGTGACTCTAGGATTTACTTGTCGTTGTGAATGTTATTGAATGTAGACTTGTATTTGTTGATAGTGAATGTAGTCATGAGTTCATTTTCATATCTCGGCAGTGTAGTAGTGAATGTTCAGAAAGTTGTTTAGATTGGTGTTGAAATATTGACGCCGTAATGTCTAGTTTTGCTGCATTGTTGGGTAAGTAACAGAGCGCCATTTCAAGTGCCGCCTACGTGCGGTATTTGAAATGTCGCTTCGTGCAGCATTTGAAATGCCGCACGTAGGCGGCATTTCAAATGGCGCTCTGTTACCTATATATTTGCTGAGTTTTTGTTACTACCCCGCTCACACCCTAGCTTTACCAAATCTATTTCAGCAAAAGCCCCAAGTTTCTGATTGCTATCAGTTTTCTATTTACCTTAAATTGCATTTCATTTCAATAAGGCGGCTCTAAGGTAAGTATGATACTAGTCTCGTTCAATTTCAACAATTGTTTTGTTGATGTGTTTTTTGCTTCTATTCATAGCTAGATAATGGACAATTGGGAAATTGATGACGAAACAATGATGAAGATGTATGATGAATTTGAACAAAATAAAGGAAAGGGGATTTCAAGTGGCACCGAACTTGAAGTTGATTCTGTACCGGAGACACAATTTGAAGAAGAACCCCCGGTTATGGATGGTGAAACATCACGTGGAGAAGCCGCGATTGAAAAACCGTTCCAATAATCACTCCATGCACATCTTTTAGGCGTCTTTGGTCGTCTAAATCGTGCAAGATCAAGCGCGCAAGCTCCATGTACTATTTGTGACGGGTGGAGAGGAATGCGAAGTAGTTGTTTGTAGAAACGATAGGAACGCTGGACGTCATTTCTACGGCTGCGCTGGATACAACGATCATAAGATTCAGTCTCATCAAGTTGAATGCTGCAATTTTTTTATGTGGCTCGATCCACAACTTTGTCCTAGGGGGGTGGAATACGCTTTAGAGATGCAAGCAGAGGTAAGTCATTTGGAAAAGTTGAATCTTGAATATGCAAACGAATTTTTGGTTCACGGGTACAAGTATTCGATGTTGTGACCACGTAGATCGTTGAAGGAAAAGTGAAAAGTGACGTAATGATATTCGAAACTTGTTGTATGATGAATCATTATTCGAAACAATTATGCTAAAGTAATAAATTATTATTCGAAATGATTTTTATATGTTCGAAGTATGTTATGCTTAGTTGAACTTTGTGGTAATGAAAAGTCATTCTAGGTGCTTGCCAAAATCGACAACTGATGTTGTGATGCAAACAACAGAGCGCTTTCAAAAATGCCGCTTGACTGCTGCATCTCAGATGTCGCCTACGTGAAAATAGACCGCGGCATCTCAAATGTCGCATGTTGAAAAACAGAATGCGGCATCTCAAATGTCGCCTGCCAAAATATAGAATGCGACTCTCAAATGCCGCTGGATAAGGCTTCTTCAGCAGCTTTGTATGCATTTGTTTAATAGTAAAGTACAGAATAATTTCGACGAAATAAATACGTATAGAATAAACTTTGCGTACAAAATTATATTACACAAACAATTGTTCTCGAACAAATTGGAATGCATTCGAATTAGAATTACAAACAAAATAAAATGAAAACATTAAGTTGTCGTATTGCAACGATTTTTTTTATGACCAAAAACACCACATTTGCTGCACATATTTCCTTTAGGGGTCTACATCTCATCCATTGTACCTTTAATTCTAGTTGAACGTGGACGTCCTGGTTATCTTTTAGCTACCAAAGGTAGGACCAACTGATTGTCACTTGAACTCCAATAGCGTTAATCTCGGATCGGGTGAAACTCGGAGGTGTAAGCGGCCAAGTATTTCTCTGCAGAATACCATGTTGAAGCGCGGTCATGATGGGCTCTATTTGCTCCATTGTAAACCGTTGAGCAAGCGGCCATAACATGCGTACACGGTAGGTGCTCTAAAAGAGGGATGTTGCACGTACAAGAGAAACTATCACCGGTGATTAGTACTTTGAATTCATCACTGAAATAGTGCACAACTTGCCACTCAGATTGACTAAATCGAATTATTCTTGTACGCCTTGCTTCGTTAGCTCTTTCAGCAATCTTGGTTTCCCACTTCGGAGTAAGATGGGAAGTCAGTTTTGCCACTGCTTCTCTTCGTTGACAAAAGTAATCAATCGACCTAAAAAAGGTGCGTGCAACTAAAGCTTTGACAGGTAAAGACCTAGCTCCTTTAAGTACACCGTTGAAACTTTCGGTGCAGTTAGTGGTCGTGACATGAAATCGACCACCATCATCTTTACACAATGCCCAGTTCTTCTCTTTCACTCCCAAACTCCTTTCTATCCAATTGTGAGCCCTGATGCTTATAATTTTGATTTCTTCACGTATTTTGCTTTACTCAGCTTCCTCCGCAGCACAAGCAGCAGCATAAAAAAGTCCGGTTAATCGTTTTTCTCTAAAACCTGCAGCTTGAAAATTACCTTTAAGATGTCTAACACAAAATCAATGTTTATGTGGCAAACACCATTTCGATTCCAAAGCTAATGGTATTCCTTTCATTCGATCTGAAATGAAGGTAATTCTTCGATTGTTAACACTGTGAATGAACCACCGCATGCAGGCAAAAAACCACCTCCAACTATCCCCGGATTTTGAATCTACAATTCATACGCTGAATATATAAGTGATCATCCGCATCAACAGCAGTGCCCACAAGTAATGTCCCTTTGTATTTCCCGTACAACTATGTTCCGTCAATACATAACAACAGACGAAAATGAACAAACCCTTCAATATAAGGTCCAAAGGACCAAAAAGCTCGATCAAAGACTCCATAATCATCAGTCGTAACGTGTCCAACACTTCCCGGGTTCGTTCTAGCTATTTCAGCAAAATATTGTCTTAGACTGCTATATGACTCTGCCCAAGCATCATAAATTCTTTCCACCGCCTTACTCAAAGCTCTCCCAGCCTTCATATAACTAATTTTCACGAACAACCGTTCTTTCATCAAAACTTGTACCGTCCCGACTATTATGTTTTGATCGGCTTTCACAAATGGTAAGATCTTTGTCACTACAAAATTGGAAGTCACTTGCTTGTGAGTGGAGTTCACCATTGGTTAACACAATTGTGTTCGCTAGGATATTTTCTTACAATCCACCAGTTCTGCTCCGATTTTTTAGATACAATAACATGAATTCTCCATGGACAGTTTACATCTATATTACAAACGGCGGTGTATTTAGTTTTATTTGATTTTATTGCTTTAAAAGAAACAGCATGCAAAATCGACCATTCGCTCAACTGTTGTAACAACTTAGCTTTAGTCTCGAAAATCATACCAACTTTGAATTCATTCTGAACGCTTACGGTTTAAAACAGCTCATTGTTGAACTCAAGATTTACAACGATTGACCTTGCCATGATTTGATCCAAAGGTACTTCTATTTCCACCTCATCACTATCTTCATGAATATTGTCTTCAATTGGAAAATCATAGTTCAAAGGATCATTGTTCACTTGTATACTACCTATCCACGACATGTCGTTCTCCGCCATATTCACTAAATCCATACCATTTACAAGTGGTTCGTCATTGACATGTTTACCTTCATCCCCGTCCATCTAAATATCAACATCTTCGTCGTTTGCATTTACATTTACATTGTCCACTTCGGCATTAGATTGCATAGCAATATCATGCGCGGGAAATCTGCAATTCAAACATACGTATTAATTTAAAACCAGTACCGTAATTACTAGCTAACAAATTTTGAACCATCATGATAAATACCTCTGACTTAGATCATATAACTCGGATGGAGTTGGATGCATATACGGAGACATATGGCAGTTTGATGGTCCGGTAGGACTAGGCGGTGTTGGTCGACAAGGAAGATAACTGCATATACAGCATTAAAACTATTAAGTAGCGCACAACTATCAATCTAATATGACATAATTTCATAAATAAATGTTTCACCTTCCGAGCAAATGCGTAAAAATGCCTTGACTTGGATAGGAGTACGTATACTAAACGTCTTGTTGATAAGTCATACACGGCGGATATCCATATAGGGCATGTGGTTGACCGTACATCACTGTCATAGTCGGATTAATGAAACTCGGAGACGCGTTTTCGCAACTGATACTTATTGCCACAACCGTTCTTCGGCGGTCCTGAATTACACTGTTAACTTCTTGTTCTCATACGGGTTCTTCTACTTGTAACCGCCTAATTTTCCCAACAAACAACTCAATTGATTTCGATTTCGTTGAAAATATTAGCTCCACATCGTCATCATCAGTTATTTTAATAGCTTTCGCTCCTGAATCCGTCGGCCAGTTACACACTAACGCTATGTCATATTCTTCAGATTTTATCTTGGTCGATTTATAAATCGATTCTTTTAGCTGCACCAAATTACAACCTTTCAACACTTTAGCTGGTTTACACGACCCACCGACATATTTTCCACAATTAAGTTCGTCAACAACCAATTCACCATCAAAATAACAGATCATTGGTACACACTTGGGAGCCATTCTACAATTTATTTAGTCAACTCATTACCTATTATCATTTGTTACCAAACAGCAAATGAGAAAACACTGAACTAGGGTTTCCAAAGAAACATACCTGCTATAGCTAATTCCTTGTTCAGGAGGAAGAATTAGATGTTGCTTCTCGTCTATAGCTTAATCCAATCAAGATTAAACTACAACTTGGAAATATTTTAGCAGTTTGGATTTTAAAATTTTTGTAGATCTAACAAAATTTTGGAAGAAGAAAAACATAAAAAGGTGGATGCCTATTAAAGTAGTAGATACCGGCGGCATTTGGGATGCCACAAACTGACGGCATCTCAAATGCCGCCAGTGTAATTTTACACATTATACGTGTACTGACAGCATTTGAAATCCCGCCAGTACACATGGTATCCAACGTAATTTCGCCCAAATTAAAATTTTATCCTTTAAGATAAAGTTTCAAAATTTGGAAAGACAACAAACTTTGTTCCTAAATCAAAATTTTCTTCCAACTCATCATCGTCGTCTTAGACAAATGCTCAGCCTCCCTCATCGCGCAACTTCGCCGCCCGCATCTCGTCTACCTCGCCATCTAATACTCCGCTGATTCGCTCATACTTTAAACACATCGAGATTCCCAACTCTGAATCCTAATTCATGAACGTCGCTAAAAGTCATTGCCACACCATCATGGCTTGCCACACCATCAGTACTCAAATGCATCATCACCATTTGAATTTAAAAAAGAAGAAGTAACCAACAGATTAAAAATGTTAAATTAAATTAGCATTAAATCAACATAATGTCATTCATTTCTTTTATAATAAAAAAATGATAAATTAAACTAGCATTAAACCAATATAGTGTCATATTCATTTTTTATAGTTCAAAATATGCTAAATCAAACTAGCATTAAACCAATATAGTGTCATATTCATTTTTTATAGTTCAAAATATGCTAAATCAAACTAGCATTATCATTTGTTGTTACAATTTAAAATAGTGCTAAAATAAATCAGCATCATAAACATATAATGTTGTGTTCATTTTCTGTAGTTCAAAAAAATGCTAAATTATACTAACATAAAATTAACACGGTGCTATATCCATTTTTTGTAGTTAAAAAATGCTAAATCAAACTAGCATTATCATTCATATTTATAGTTTAATAAAAATGCTTAATTAAATTAGCATCATACACATATAATGCTATATTCATTTTACTTACAGATAATGTTAGTTATATTTAGCATTTTCAGTTGTTGATTATTCAAAAAATATATGTCGCCACCAGCGACAGCTGTCTTCATTGCACCATCATCTACTTCATGGCTCCACCGTACTTTGTTACTGCACCTTTAACACCCATCTCCTTCGCCACCTCCCAAGCCACTTCGACATATAAACATTTCGTTCAGCAAAACTAACATTAATGACCTCGACCAACCACCCTCACCACCCCAAGCTGCTACCACATCGTCGCTTCCTAAGCCACATCCGCTACTGTCATCTTCCAAGCCGCCGTCATTTCAGTTGCGTCGAGATAAGTTTGGTGCTATGATGCATATTTGCAAGAACTTTGTCCTTTAGACAAAAATAAAACGTGGCGTCCTTGCATCAAATTTTTTCCATCTGTCTGTGCTTGTTCCTATTATCCACCTAGTTTTTATTCATAGTTATAAATAATATTTTACCTTGAAAACATAATTATAATATTTTTAGTGGTACATTTTTTGCGCTCGGTATACACAAATTTCTCAAAAATATTCTTTTATCAAATAGTTATGAATAAGGTTGTAAATTCCAATATATATTTTGTTATTTTATGTTTTAGAGATATCGCAAAATGTGATGGATAAGTTGTCAAGGATTATGATATAAATTATAATTGTCGACAAGTTTGTTCTTTATATTGGGTACTTGGGTTATAGTACATAGTTGTACTACAAGACTTAGGTATTATGATGCATACTACAATCCAACATATGTCTAGTGATTCGAACCAAACTATACATGACTCAGACGTATGACTTCGCGGACCAAAACCGAAACACCTAACCGTTAGCATAATGGTGTTCAACTAATTACTGCAAGCTATTCATTCATGGTTACAAGTTGTAAGCCTATCGCAATCTATGGGGAAACTTAAGTGTACATTGAAGGGCTAAAAACTACCATAAGTTGTATTAGAGATGTTATCACTATCTATAGTTAGAAAGTTGTGGCAAGTAATATTCATAGTACAGTGTGTTATCAAGTTGTCACAATATATAAGAAGTAAAGCTACCATGTGTTATAAAATGAAGTTATCGTCTGTTATATACCGATACATATGAACTAGAGGCTATTGCGTGTTGCAAGATAGATTTATTGCATATTATATATCAACAATTACGAAAAAAGTTATCGTATATTATTTGAAAAGTCATCGCATGATATTTGGAAAGTTATCACATGTTATGAATCAATAGATAAAGCAAGTGAAATCTACTACAAATTATATTATTGAAGTTGCCATAGGATATAACTATTGGTTGAATAATACTAGTTGGACATTGTTGTAACACCCTGAAAATTTATGTGGAAAAATTTAATAAAGAATTAAATTTAAAGGCATAACAAGGGGAAAATGTAATTTTTACAAACATCTGTATTTGACTACGAAATTTGCGTCGTTATGTTCGTACCGATTTTCTTGACAATTTTCATATATAACTCTTTGAAATCGGAGCTAGTATAGAGAAGTTACAAATGTTTCAAAATTTGAAAACGAAATTAATTAAATAAACTAATAATGAAATAAAACTATCCATAAATAAATAGCTCCACCGATCGACACTCTGGGGGATCCTCGATCGAAATGTAGCGACCGACCGGTCCCTGCTTAGCGGTCGATCGGTTGAGGTCTCAGATCGAGAAATCTAACCAGCCGAAGACCCGAATTTAATAAAATATTTTTACTTGGATGCGAACACTACTAGAAAAGGCTTGAATACCGACAGCTGGTGGCGACAGCTTCCGACGACCTATTTCTGACGGCCGGGTCATCGGCGGCGGTCAGAAGTCATCGCAAATTCGTGAATTACAGGCACAACCGAAGCCTTTCTTCCTCATTCTTTCAGCACGAAAATCAAATCTCAAAACCCCCCAAAATCCCAATTTCTTGCTTCCAACCCCCAAATTCAAGTTTTCGGATCCTCCACGGTTGCCTAATCATACTATAGTGCTTTCAATCTCAGGTATAATATCTTATTTTCACAAAAAATTTAATTTTTACCCTAAATCTAGATTTGCATAAGTTGATAAATTAGGGCTAATTAGTGATTCTAATTGTTTCTATGCTGGTAATGGTTTATAGTATCGCATGGTTTACCTATTTCATTTGTTAGCATGAAATTGTAAAGAGTATGTATAATTTATGATTTTGTGTGTATGTGTAAACCGTTATATATGTGTTGTTTCTACCATTGTCTTGTGTTAATTAGAATAAGCCATAGAACTTAGTTATCGAAAAACAGAGATACATTCTACTTCGGTCGGAGTTAGAATGCATGAGTCTAAAAAAGAAATTGACTGCATTGGAAAATGACAACAATATCAAAGCAACCTTATTCGATAAAATATGCGGAATAATGTGGTAAATTAATAATTTTTTGAAATATATAAAATTGGTAAATTTTCAACCTTTTACAAACAATAATGTATTACATAATAAATAAGAAAACAAATTATAAAACTTCCACTTTTTGTATAAACTACTTTTTTATTACGTTCCTTAGAGAGTTTTTGGCCCCGTCCGACAAGTGTTGTACATAATCGTTATATGAATATTCTTTTTTGTCACAAAACGAACATTTATATTCATATGGTACAGTACGTGTTGGATTTGTTCCTGCGTTGGACAAGCTATAAAAACAGTAAACAATTACATTTCGTACATTATTTCGTTTTAAACAGTTCAAAAAATTTCGCCGTCACTTTTCTTTTTTGTTTCCTATGTACATGCATTTGTGTACAATGCAGAAAACAGAGGGAAAGTGTTGCCAAAATTTTGTTGAATCGTTTAAAACAAAATGTTCGAAATGTAAGTGTTTACTGTGTTTGTAATGGGAAGTAAGATGACTGACAGCAAAAAAGAAAACCATAAAGCACAACATTTCAATATTGTATTCTTAAGTGGGGTAAAATTGACGCGTATAAGTTTATGTATCAATACATTGAAAAATAAAATGTCAATTCGTAAAATGGCCAATATTTATTTTTGAATTTGTGACATATTTTTTTAAATACGAAAAATGATCGATTATTTTGTTGATCGAAAGATATGGATGTATCAAAGAAGGGGATTGAGAGGCTCAATAAAGAAAGATTTTTATAATGGTATAAACGTATTCGTTGAATTCGCTTTAAGTAACAATGAAAATGATGTAGAAATTCATTGTCCGTGTAGTAGGCATAAACATTTGAAATATTTGTTACCCAATATTGTGAAAGTCCATTTGTGCAAAAATGGTTTCATGCCAGAGTATTATGTTTGGGATCGTCATGAATTAGAGATTGCTGGTAATGAAATTGTTCTGACAAACCATATAGAAAATATGGTTGAAGATGCAGCACGATCAATATTCCCTACGGTTGAAGTTGATAATAACAATGTAAATGTTGAAGAACCAAATATTGAAGCAAAAAAAATTATGATTTATTGGATGCAGCTAAGAAACCTCTTTGGGATGGTTGTAAAAGCGGTACTCAACTATCAGTAACCGTAGAATACATTGCGATGAAGTTAAAATACAACATCACCGAAGCCGGATTTACAACTATTGTACAAACTGCAAAAAGTCATATGCCGCCAGATAATTTAATGTGTGAAAATCACTATGAAGTTAAAAAACTTATGTCGGCTTTTGGTTTACCTTATCAAAAAATAGATACATGTTTAAATGGCTGCATATTTTTTTGGAAAGAGGACAGCGCTTTTAGAAAGTGTAGAATATGTAACAAGGAAATGTACAAACCAAAAAAAAAGAAGGGAAAGGAAGTTTCATACAAATGTATGCATTATTTACCCATCACTCATAGGCTTCAAAGATAATATGCATCTTCTGTAACTGCACCTCATATGAGATGGCATAGTGTGAGAACAGAGGAAGAAAGTACGTTGACACATCCAGCCGATGGAGAAGCATGGAAGCATTTCGACAAAACTTATCCCAATTTTGCAGCGGAGAGTCGTAATGTTAGCCTTGGATTATGTACGGATGGTTTTTCCCCATTTTCTCAATTTGGTGCTAAATATTCATCTTGGCCCATTACATCACACCTTATAATTTACCTCCGTGGATGTGTATGAAAATGCAATATATGTTTCTTACTGTTGTCGTTCCTAGCATCGACGATCCGACACAATGAATCGATGTTTATTTACAATCGTTGATTGAGGAGTTAAAAACACTATGGAACGAAGGAGTAGAAACATACGACTTTTCAAAGAATTTTTTTTTGTATGTTTGCTTCTTTGTTGTGGACTATAAGTAATTTTCCTGCCTATGCAATGCTTTCAGGATGGAGTACATCCGGTCGTCTAGCTAGTCCTTATTGCATGGAAGAAACACGGGCTTATTCTTTACCGAATGGTAAGAAAATTTCATGGTTTGACTGCCATCGATGTTTTCTCCATGTCAATCATCCCTTCAGAGGAGATAGAAAAAAAAATTTAGCTAATAGAGTAGAAACCAGACAACCACCAGCGATATGGTCAAGCGAAGACATATATGAACTTGTAAGGACTATCCAAAGATATATGAAACTGGAGTGCAAACAGAAATTGTAGGTAAATCGACTATTCATAATTGGTGCAAACAAAGTATATTTTGGGAGTTGCCTTATTGGAAACGTCTTCTGCTTCGATAATCTTGATGTGATGCACAACGAGAAAAATGTATTTGATAATGGTTTTAACACAATTTTGAATCTCAAGGGGAAAATTAAGGACAATTTGAAAGCAAGACGTGATATACAAGAATTATGCAAACGTCCTGAATTTCATATGAAACCAAATGACAGTAAAAAACCCAAAGCGTGTTATGAGTTAGATAATAATCAGGTTAAAGTTGTGTTAAAATGGGTGGAAGGATTAAGATTTCCTGATGGAATTTCATCAAATCATCGTAGATGTGTTGACTTTAAAAACAGTGGATTAAGTGGAATGAAAAGCCACGACTGTCACATAATGATGGAAAATTTATTACCCGTTCTATTCAAAGAACTATTGCCTTTAAAAGCTTGGAAGGTAATAGCGGAACTTAATCTGTTTACAAATAGCTTTGTTTGACTACATTAAAAGTGCAACATTTACGTAAACTTAAAGAAGATATTTCTATATTGCTCTGTAAATTGGAGAAAATATTTCCAGCAGGTTTTTTTAATGTAACGAAACATTTACCTGTTCATCTCCCATCTGAAGCATGACTTCGAGGTCCTGTGCAATATGGATGGATGTATCCATTCGAGAGGTATGAAATATGTTACCTATTAATTTAATTACATTAAGAAGTTAAACTTAATGTAAATTAATTTTGCATAGATACTTGAATCATCAGAAGAAAAAAGTGAGGCAAAAAGCACGAGTTGAAGGTTCGATATGTAAATCTTACATCGAAGAAGAAGCTTTGTTCTTTTTCTCTCACTATTTCAACGACCATGTGAATATATCATTTGACAGTGTTCCACGTAATGATGAAGGCGACAAACAAGAGTCCTCTCAAATAATGTTATCTATTTTTAAACAACATGGTCGACCTTCTGGAAAATGTGTAGAAGTATGGTTAGACGATAGAGATCTTCATGTAGCACACACTTATATTCTTCTTAATTGTGCTGAGGTTGTGCCATTTGTTAGGTAATATGAAATAATAATTTTTTATTTATTCATTTCAATAATTCAAGTGCGTGTAGAATTTAATGAAATATTTTATTCATATATATGCAGTATTTATGAAAGTGAACATCCACATGAAGATCTCAGTAAAGAATTTTCTGATTGATTTGCAAAGTACGTTTATGAACCGAGAAATTGTGTGATCGACGAAGGATTGAAACATCTTGCATTGGGACCAAAAAGAAACGTCAAGACATATCCAATATATTTCGTTAATGGATATAAATTTAACACCAAAGAATACGATGCAGAAAAATTAATTAATAATACAGGTGTATTTATTAAAGGTAGTGATGATCCAGAAAATCACATAAATGATTTTTATGGCATTTTAACTCAAATTTTGCAACTGACATATTTCTCACGACCCACGGAGGATATGTTTCTGTTTAGATGCAATTGGTTTGGCAATGTTCCAGGTTCTGGAATTAATGTGCACAAGGATTATAATCTTATTGAAATAAAGCACACATCGCATTATCACAAGTACGATCCTTTTGTACTAGCCAAACAAACATTGCAAGTTTATTATGCTCCTTATCCATCTTTAAAACAAGATAAAGCAGATTGGTCAGTAGTTATTAAAACAAAGGCAAGATTTATGTTTGATGGGAAGAATATTCCAAACGAACAAGCTTATCAGGCAGATCTTGAGCAAAGCAACGAAATAACAATAACAGATGATCGTATTGATTTTGGACCTCTGAACGATGAATCAAACATTTTGGTAGACGAATTTGAGAGTAGGGAGGAAAATAACGTAGAATATGAGACCGAATCTGAATCAGAAGACGATAAGGATTGATATAAATATTTTGTTGAATCTTCTATATTATGCAATTTATGTAATTGATGAGATTTATGTAATCATAAGACAAATGTATTTTGCAAGTTATGTAATTCATGTCATTTATGAAACTGAACCTGCTTATCGTCATTTATGTCATTACCATTTCTGTCATTTATTTAGCAATTTATGTTAAAAATGCAATGTATTCTACTTATCATCGGAATATGAGACCCAATCCGAATCAGGTATATTTTGCACTTTATGTCATTTAAGTATAAAATATATTTCATTATTATGATATTATTCTCTTTTAAAATGATGTGTCTATGACAGGTATCATGTCGTCCAAAAGGAGGAGTTATTCCCATTCATTAGGAGGCGATGGCAGTGGCCCATCGCAGCTGCCACAACGTCCCGCTGTATATCTAGTACCTAGAGTGGAGGGGTAAGTGTTAAACTTTTTTCAGCATCTTAAATATTTTGTGTACGATATAATAATCTGTATCATATTTAACACAGAGGGTCTGACCTACAGTCGTCGGCTGTAGTTCTATCAGTTTCAAGAGATTCGTACAAGAGTAGGATGACGGCTTGTTGGTCCAAGTGGGATAATATCCCTTCCCACATCCTGGAGTGTATATGGCAGGATTTCATTGTAAGTATAATCTTCTGTTTTCCATTCTTATTTTTTTGTCACTTATTTATTGTTCACCTTTAATTGTTTAACTATTTGTCGCTTGTTTATCATGAAATGCAGGCCGCAGTCAATGTACAATCAGATGACCTACAGCTGGTACAACACTACTGGATGTAGAAGATGAGAAAAAATTACCGGTGATTCTATGTCGACCATGAAACAAAAGGGCAGAAGCCAAACTGGATGGGAGCGAGTGTGTTGGAAGGGTGGTTGACGCATTGGGATAGTAACGAAGCGAAGGTAAGTGTACTAAACTTTTATTAATTATTTGATTAATATGTAAATATCAAAAAATATTTGGTAAGTAAATAATGTATTGTTTATGTAAATGTACAGGCAGAGTCGGAAAGAAACTCTGCAAATAGGAACAGAAATCCCGTCACTCATCGAGGAGGGTCCAGGTCGTTCCAACAATATCGCCAGGAGTTGGTAAATTATTAAATATGAATTGTAAATTGTTATTATGCTGTATAATTTTGAATTTACAATAATAGTACATAATAATCAATTTTAGGAAGCTGAGGTGCAGGGTCCCGTATCATACATGGATGTATTTACCCATACTCATGTCGTCGAGCATGTAAATCCAAATGGGACAGTTTTATATACATGGCATGACGATAAATCGAGAAAGAGCCATGTAAGTATATTTTAGTTTATATACTATTAGTAACTGTTTTAATTATTAAAGTATAATGAATTAAGATATCATGCTATTAATTTCAACTGTATTTTTATTTGTTCAGGCGGGCAAGGTTTATGGAACAACGGCAGAAACTCCTGGAGGAAACTGGTCGAGAGCAGCTGACTACGAACGAGGAGGACGTCATTTTTTTGTCAGTCATGGATCCACCTTCACGGAACAGGCGTTATAGCTTTAGCAATCAAGTGCTAATGAATAATATATTAAGATATAACAATTTAGTAATCTTTCAGTTGTAAAGAACTTCACATCGATTTAGTTTCAATAATAAGTTTATAGACATAACAATTAACATATTATGTTGTAGCTTTGATAGTAAGATTATAATAATTGAACTTTTACTAAATTAAATAAGTATTGCAGGATAGAAAGAGGAGAGCTAGTCAAAGCAGAGCTCAGATCGATCTAACAAAGATCGAAGAGTTGAGAGCTAGGGTGGCGCAGTTGGAGGAGCAGAACCGTCGCCAGGCCATTGAGATGACACAGCTGCTGGACCGGTGTATTGCTGAGTACATGCAAAAGTATGGTGGCCGCTTTCCATCTTCAGCTGGTCCTGGAGGTTCCGGAGGTGATTGACAGGAGTGATAGGTATGTTTTTTTGTTTTGCGTCATTGTTTAGTAATGTTTGATGATACATTGAGTTGGTGGAGTTGGATACTTTGAAATGTTGTGTATATTATTAGATTATACATTTGGTGATGGTAATTTTGATATTTGAGAGTTGATGGTGGGGAGTTGATGAAGGATTGGTGTATATTTCGTACAATTAGATGTATGTACATTATGTTAACGAGGTGTTGGTTTGATTTCATACGAGTTATGCTTGGTTTATTTCTTTATGTGATTTTATTATATTTCTATGATTTGATATTATATTGAATATCTGAATTGGATATATGCTTGTGTAGTGGAATATATTGTGTTTATGGATTGTATATGGAAGGCAAGAATGCAGCAGGAAAACGCGAAAAAAGCTTCAGGAATTCCAACGGCTTTCGACGGCCTATAGGTCGATTTTTTCAGACGGCTTGCGACGGCAAAAAACCGATGGCTTTCGACGACTTTTTGCACCCCCTGTGATCGTCCACGTGTCTTCGACGGCCGTCGAAAAAGATACGATGGGGGTTGTCGGAAACTGTCAAAAATCCTGTTCGACGACGGATATTTTTGCCCCGGCTTTTTCCAATGACCGCCAACCGTCGGAAATTGTACTTTTTCTTATAGTGGAAGTAAATAGTTAACGTACATGATGTAAGCAAATATTCTCCCAGGATTGATCAACGGCTAGTACTAATCTTAAACCTCTATAAATACACGGCTAACCTAAACCCTAATTCATTATTAATTTATTTGTGTACCAAACCTCTACCAAATTCTCTTCTCCTCCACTTATTAAATTCTTCAAAATAAACAAGAATAAATTAGAGGAATCCAAGAAGATGTAATTGGGCAAACAACTAACGAATGAAGGAAGGTTTTTAGAAGGAAATTCGAAGGAAAGCTTGAATTTGAGATGAGTGGACACATTTTTAATAACATGCTTATTTGTGGTTAAATTTAATATACATCATCTGATCTAGGTTGTTAGAAATTGAATCGGAGAACTATATTATTAATTTACTTTGAATTATTCTTATTATCATGTATTATTTTAGTTATTATATTTGTATGAATATTTGAAGTGAAAGGAAAAATTATTTGGTTATACCAAATATTTGATTACATATTGTACATACTACATATAAGTATCATGTCCTATTACGTTATCTGTATAAGAAATATAATGTTTCAAATCTGCTGTAATATTTTCTCTAATTTAATTAATATGCGTAATGTCAAAAAATGTAATAATGAAAATGTTCGAATGTGACTTCTTTGAACCTAATTTTTACATTATTTCACTTTGAATAATATTTCTCTATTCCAAGTTTAGGATACTATTATTAAACCAAATTATGTATGTATTTAAATTTGTACGTTAATCATAAGATAAAATTATGTCCACTTATATTCTTACGTTTGAAAATCAATAAGCAGACATGATTTGTAATGTAATACTTGTCAAGTTAGGAACAACTGATTGTTGATGTTATCATTCATTGTATAAAACCATTGTCCTCTAAAATATGAATTTTTCCCTTTATATGCTTCGAGATTAGTTAAGAAAATTTATTAATAAAGCATTTTTGGTAGTGTATAAGAAAAAACTAATCAAAAGAATTACAATTTATAAACATGTATTTTCAACTTCATATGACTTAAAATTCCATAAAATGCATTGTTGAAACTATATCTTGAACCCCATGGGCATAGCATGGGTCCGCACTTCTTTAGATGTATGTTTGGATTGTTTGGACTTACTTATACTCTATTGACTTTAATAACATTTAAAGTGGTTGTTTTGTTGAAAATTCTACTGTGAAGCAATAGATGTAATATGTGAAATTTACTAACAATAATTCAACTGAAAGGGCAAAGATATATTATTCTTTCATCGCAATATACAAATAACATTGAAACGTGTATTTCCACATATATCAATAAATTCTGTGAACTGAAGTCTACCCTCTTTTCTATTTTTCTACAAACGTAGGGTTTCATATGGAAAGCATGATCAGGTCATAGATTCATTTGTTTTAGCAAAGGTAATATCATATTTTTAAATATCTTAATTTATCTATTAGATATTGGTTGACATTGTCTATTGAAGGTCAAATAGCAATTCTTTGACCCTTTTCTAAATTAAGTTATATTCTATTTTTGAGAAAGCTTAGGCTAAGGTTTAGATGGATAGTGGTTTAACATGATATGCTAAAAAGTAACTAAAGCTTTATTCTACTACATACAGCCACCAAATATGGAGGTTGAATAAAAATATATTGCATAAATTATGTTTTATTCATATATATGCTATTTAAACAAATAAATGAAACGTATGATTCTCATCTTTTTCTACAATTAATTGTTAAAACTTTTAAAAGAAATGGTTTATTTTCAACAATACCATGGTACCTTTTCTCGATAACTATAAGATATATATCGGTTTGGTGAAGCGGGTTTGGGTATTTTTCTTTTATAGGTTTGACAGCTGTTTGTTTTTGATTGGCTTGATGTTATTATAAAAGCCTGTATCGCGTTATCTCCTGTAATAGAAATTAACAGAAATAAATACTCTTTTGTTTTTCACATGGTATCAGAGCCATGGCGATCAACTTAAATTCTTCGATCTAGATAATTACAGATCTAAAGGAAAGAAATGGCGGTTGGCGAAGAAGAATCGGAACAGAGCAATCAGAGAAGTCTAAATCAAGGAAATTGGTTTAGCAATCCTTTCTTCTTAGCGTCATCTGATAATTCGAATACCTCGTTAGTATCTGTTGCGTTTAATGGAAATAACTACATCAACTGGTCAAAGAACATCAAACGAGCTTTAGGTGCTAAAAACAAATTGGGTTTTATCGATGGATCTTTGTTAAAACCTAGATCTACAGAGGCTTCTTATCAACAGTGGATTCGATGTGACTTCATGATAATATGTTAGATTTTAAGTTCCATGAAACCTGAGATCTCTGAGAATTTCAGTCTTGTAAATTCTGCCCAAGATCTGTGGAATGAAATCAAGGAAAGATTTGGACAAACTAATGGACCACAAGTGTAAATACTCAAGAAAGAACTGGAAGGTCTTAGACAACAAAATCAGAACATTTTGCAATATTACAACAAGATGAATAATCTATGGGATAAATTGAAAGAATTAAGAAGTCTTCCTAGTTGTGATTGTGGTGTTTTAAATAAATGTTCATGTGATTTTCTGAAGAAACTTGAGCAATTTGAGTCAGAAGAAAAGGTGATGCAGTTTTTGCTTGGGTTGAATTCTGGATTTGACAATACTATTACAAATATATTAGCCATGGATCCTATTCCCACTGTAAATAGGACTTTTTCTATTCTTCAACAAGTTGAGAAACAAAAGGAGATCAGTGGAATGGCCGATGGAAACACAGAAGTTAGTGCTTTTCTCTCTCAAAAATTTCAGAAAAATTTAAATCAAGGAGGTTCTTCTAAGTTTTCTGGATATAAGCTTTCTGGACAAAATGATGGTGTAAGAAAAGACTGGAAGAAAGACAAAAGTGATAAAATCTGTGAACACTACAAGTTCAAAGGCCATTCAAAGGATCAATGCTTCAAGATTATTGGATATCTAGAATGGTGGAAGAATCCAAACAAAAGGACTGGGGGAAATGAGAAGGTTGTTGCTTATGCAAATATTGGGATTTCTGACTCACCGTTGGATTGCAGCGTTGAAGAAGCCTCAAGCTCACATGCGCAGATTGATCCTTCTATGATGGATAATATTTGTAATCAAATCTTGAAGGCCATGGCAGCAAAACAGAGTTCTGAATCAACTTATGGGAGTGCGGGTAACTGTTTTAAGTTGCATATATCTGCTAGTATGATTTTTAATGATAGTTGGATTATAGACTCTGGTGCTACTGATCACATGACATATGATGATAGTATGCTTAAAAATAGAAAGAAATTAAAAGGGCCTATGTTTGTTTACTTGCCTGATGGATCAAACAAGCATGTGAATGAAATAGGTGATATTTTTTTAGACAATGGTATGATTTTAAAGGATGTTATGTTGATTAAAGGGTTTAAATATAACCTTTTATCAGTAGGAAAGCTCATTAAGGACAACAACGTGTCTTTAATTTTCAACTCAGATGAATGTTATTTACAGGACCTTTCAACTAAACAATGCGTTGCCTCTGGAAAAAAGGTTGGACAGCTATATTTGTTAAAGTTGGGAGGTACTTCTGAAGATTCACGCTATGAAGCTAATAGTAAATTTACGAATACAGTGATATTTGATAAAGGTAGAATAAATAAAGTTGCTTTAATTCATGCTAGAATTGGTCATGCTTCTATAAGTAGGATGTTGCATATTGATGATAATGAATATAAAAAGGTGGGAAGCTTTGATTGTAATGTTTGTCATCAATCAAAATTTCATAAAATACCTTTCTCTGTAAGTAATAACAAAGCTTCAAATATTTTAAAATTAGTACATTTTGATCTTTGGGGTCCTTTTCGAATTTGTAGCATAAATGGAGCTTCTTATTTCTTAACTGTTCTAGATGATTATAGTAGAACCACCTGGACTTTCTTACTGCATAATAAAAATCAAGTTTTCAAAACCATTACAGATTTTTTTTCTTTGATAGAAAATCAATTTCAGAAAAGTATTAAGAAAATTAGATCTGATTCTTTGAAGCAAGGTTTGAAGTTTCGACCGAAACATTAAGATTTCGGTCGTTCCATTTTGGTTTCACTGGGGGTCGAACAAAATCAAACTACGCCAAGACCTAATCATCCGGGTTAACTTCCATTCTTAGGGGTGTTGCCTCTGCACGCCCACCTAGGGGGATTCCACTCCCCTTTGGTAGTGGCAAACTGTTAAGGAAATTTTGTGAGAAAACTTCTCACATTTGCAGCATTGTTGGTTATTTTTTGTATTCACTCCGGAATTGGTCACGAGTCTCTTGTGTTCTCCAAGTTACATAATAGAACATCAAAGTACCAAATGTCAAGGCTATCAAGTGTTGGAACCATTAATTTGTAACTTAACTAGGGGGTAGAAAATCGAAAATCGATTTGCGAGTACTCACAGAAATCAAAACATAGGTATCACCTTATTAACTAAATGCATTAAAAATTAAGATAGATAAGCAGCGTAAAAGCATTGATCTCCATATTAGAAAATATAAATATGCAAATAATGCTTAGTGACACATAATTATACATGATTTATCTCTTCTATATATTTTTTACATTGTCCTGATGTCGCTTTCTAGGTTTATATAGCCTGTATTTCGCCAATGACTGCGTTGTTCTTTATTCTACTCAAAGTAGGTATGCACATACCTTTCCCATTGGTATAGGTTCGTTAGACCATTTCATCGCCAATGTGCAAAGGTATATAATATTTTAATTTCAAGTTAACTGATATTTGAAAAATATGAAGAACTAATTTGAACCATATGCATAGTAGAAAGTCAATTTGTAATTGAGATGTACTCTGATTGCTGTAGTATAGGACTATAAAAAAGTCCCAGTCATACACATGATAAGATGATGCAATATTTTGTTATGTAATGGTACCTGATTTTCTTTATTCAAAAATTTACATACAAATAAACTGTCTTGAACATAATATGCATGTTTGTGCTGTTATTATTGTATGGAAGAGGGAGGCAAAGAGATTAACGAACACAATATAACTGCAATGGGTTAAGAATGTAGGGTAAATGGGTTGACCTTACCATAGTTTCAGTAGGACAAAGGCTTTCTCCAAGAGGTCTCACCAACTCATTCCATTAGATCTTCTAGTAATTCAACTTATCTTCACTTTATTATAATATAAACTTAAGCATGCTCATTTTTATATAACAGAATAAAAAGAACATATATAAACTACCACATCATGATAATATTTCTATGGTCGCCTAACTAATGAATTTTAGGGTCAACCTACTTTATCCATCACCTCCACCCACACACACCCACACACACATGCCATATAATAAATTTCTTGCTCATTTTCTACCATATCAAGATCTATTAATATTTACTTTCGGTTTTATTTTGCTCCAAGTTTTAACACCATCAACTTATGTCGTCTTAATCAGGGACGGATGTATGTGTATGATTACCTGGGCTACATCTCGGGTGCTCTTTTGTAAAAAAAAAACACCAAGTATCATTCAGCCCAATATAGCTCAATATATTAGAAAACTCATTCAGTCCAACATGCCAAAATTACACGATACTTCCTTTGCCTCTTCTTCCACACAAAACGAAAAACGCAGCTGCTGCTCCGATCCATTCAAGGGCCAAAATAGGGTAAATATTTCTTTTTTTATGTTCTAATTCCTTTTTAATCATTAATGTCTCATCTTATGTTCATAAAGTAGTTGCAAACTTTAAATTATTTGCCATATTGTAATCAATTGATACCCTAGTTTGCTCAATAATCGTTTTTTTATTCTATTCAAATTAAATCAATTAGTTGAATGTATTACATTTCTCTTGATTTAAGTTAAAATTGCTATTAAAGAACTTAAATATAAAACCCTAATTTTTTACTCTCATCGTTATTGTTGTTAAACTGATTTTATTTTTATATCCATGTCAATTGTCAGAAATAAAAAATTGATGTATTTCACTTATATTTGATTTTACTTTAATAAACTTATGTAATTTAGGCATTTTTTTAGGTAATGTCAAACTCAAATTATGGCAAAACATTATTGTCATTTTACAAGTTAAAAGGAGATAACTCTTTGGACCCAAAAAATGAAACTTCTTCAAACTCTATCGAACTTCCTTGCAAAATTCAAAGAATCATAGTTGATAATGGCGGAGTTCATTTTATCAACTATCTTTGAGTTGTGTAAACATCGATCGATTCGTCTTATTTTAACTCTTCTAGTTTCCACGGAAACGACGGAGCGAGCTTTTTCAGCTATGAAAAATGTTAAAACTACTCTACGTAATAAAATGTGATGATTTTCTTGAGGATTGCATGATTATCAACATAGAAATGGAGCTTGCTGAAGATATTGATTTGAATTCGGTAGTTTATGATTTCAACTCACGGAAAGAGTGTAGAGTCCAACTTGTATAGATTATCGTGTCTACTTTTGTATTTATCTAAGTCACGCATAAGATATACATGAACACCTCATGTTATTGTAAGATTTCACTAATATATAATTAAAAACTACATTTTGCAACTTTTGATCTTATTTAGCTTTATTTTTTCATCTCTTTTACTTTTAGCCCAGGTCATACTAAATTCCTGGCTCCGTCCCTGGTCTTAATACCATAGCAAGTTTGCCCTTTTGTTTTAGAGGTTGTCCCTTTTCCTCACTTTCTGGTATTTCATAAGAAACCCAAAGATAACAATCACAAAAAAAGATAGTACACCGCTTCAACTTAAACTACTAGCACAAACTTGGTCAATGTTAAAAATAGGTACTCGTTTACTTTTCTTTTTCACTTTATTTGTTTGAGTGAGTTTCATAATGTAGCAACCCTAAATTTTAAAAATAACTATACAAGTTAATTAAATGAATGAGGTAGGCTAAATGAGAAAGGTAGAGAGGAACGAAACAATAGAGGGTATGAGGGCCTTGGCCTAACTTATTATGGAACAATATATAATACTCATTTATATTAATTCATTTTATTCCACTAAAACAAAAACAAAAACTAGAGAAACTCTTTAATAGTGGAAGATTAAGAAGGTAAATAAGAAGAAGGTTAGAGAATGTAAACTGTGAGAGACTAAAGAAGACTAAAGCTATAAATCTTAAAAGATCTAGGTGAGTAATACTTAACCCTTCTAATCCAATATCTTATATGTAGGGGTTCGGTGTAGATCTATATGTTTTTATGCATGATGGGGTTCATACGGGTTTTCATGTAAAGAACTAAAGGTTTAATGAATGTTTAGGAAAAGATGTGTGAACATGGGATGTTTACAGGTGTTTTCCCTGCTTTAATGATTTTGAAACCGAATGAAAATTTTATATAATGTTCAAATCATGGTTTCTGAAGAGGGTTTTCAGTTTAAGGAATTTCCTCGGCTTATACAATTTTATACGAATTTTTGAAGTTGTTTAACTTGAAAATAGCAGGTGAAATATTCTTAAAAAAGCAAAATATACGTAAACTATGGAAGGACAAAGGCTCGGGAATTTTTGAGTATTTTATCTGAATTTTCTATGAGAAAATATACGGTTAAACAACTAAATTCTACGCTGGGGATTTTGGTTACTACGACGAATGCAGGGGAATAAAATCCTTGGAAAAAAATTATTATATGTTAACAGGGGTGAGAGAAAAGGGAGACATGATCCGAATTGTTTGTTGAAAAGAATATTATAAATAACAGAAAGTAAAATAAGATCCAATGGGATAACGACACATGTAAAGGCAATGTCAGGGATGTCGGAGCTGTCGGGGTATGACATTGGGGGGCGTGACTCTTTTTCTATAGGTAAGTATACTGCATTGAATATGAAGGGATCCTATTGCGCTGAAACTTTGAAAGGAACGCTTAATATGCAAAGTGTAGAGCGTATTGCGTGAGTCGGTAGGACTACGTGGTAAAAAGATAAACACATAAGACTCATAAAAGAAAAGTCAATGAGACTCAGGGGAGGAGGCCAGGTCAGAACGGGGAAAGGAACCCGTGTTAAAATGAAAAGACAGAGTTGGAAGGGCTACTAACGTCGGGTGGGGATGCTTATTCGATTGCACACCTTAGGAAGGTGAGACATTCAACTTCCAGAGGCTGCGGGGCAGTTCCAATGAAATAAATATTTGAATAGATGTATACCTTGGGAAGGTAGGCATTCATCTACGGGGGCCGTGGACTTCACCTTGGGAAGGTGAATTAAAAATATTCAACTGTGCGGGACGCAACATTAAATACTTTAAAGCATACTTTATGGAATACGGGAAACCTATGTGAGAGGTAGTATCAAGCCAATAGGGAACAAAGTAGTGATGCACAGGTGTAGAAGTGAATGTTCAAGTAAAATAGATTAAAGATGAACTCATAAGGGAAACTAGATGGGGTCTATGCAAGGAGCGCAGTATTCTATACTTAGATGTAAAAGCTAACTAAACCAGGAAGAGGGTTGGGTCTATTCAGGGTGCGTAGAAATAAAGAAAATCTGCTTAGGGAGGCATTAATTGAGGACATAAATAAGTAATGACTTCATCAGAAGTTCGTAATGTTTTACTCATGATGTTTGAATAGTGAAGGGAAAACCTAATCTGCGCAGTGCAGATTGGTCTGACTATATGTTTTTTTTTGGGGACAGTATTATTCACACCAGATTTATGTCTGACCCATGTTTTTATTATTATTTTCCTCATAAACTCACGGATACTCATTTGAGTTAGCTGAGCTTATGGAGTTAGGCCGGTTTGGAATAATGGCAGCGGTACAAGGATTAAAGATGGCGCAAGAGGCTCTTTAGCTAATAAAGATTTTGTTTCCGCTATATGAAGTAATGTAGCCCACATCTTCATATGTGGACCAAACTCTTTATGATGTTATTTTCTATTATATATGACCGCTGTGTGGGCATGACATTTAAGTAATATTGGATGAAGTAATTGTAATGAATACTTAAAAGAAACGGTTGTGTAATGGAATATTATTAGTTTGCTATGTTTTCTTTATTTGTGTAATCTTATTATACCGAACTCACTTCAGCCACTGTAAGATAATTCTGATGCTAACTGCAGCATTTTCGGTGTTCATCTTCGAGTTTCAAGTGGGGGATGTTACAGTTGGTATCAGAGGATAGGTTAGGGGCACCTAAATAAAGCGACGTTAGTAAAAGATAAATGCATCAATTAAAATAAAAAAAAATAAACACTCGGGGTGGGGATGCGCTAATATATAAGTGTGTGTGTATCATATTTGAATATTTCTATATATATATATATAGGGAGATATATCTATTCTCCCATTATGATTTCACTTCCCATCTTTTCGTTCTAATGAAGACTTGCTTAACAGAAAAGCAAGATGAATTTGAGAAGTGGACGAATCACAATAGGAGGGGTGAGTGCAAGAAGAGTGACTGAATAAACACAGATGGATGGAGGAAGGGAAGAAAGAATCCCAAGAGTAGTAGGGGAAGAAGCTGCACCACCAGCAAATGGGGCTTGCACAAAAATTAATGTCTTGTTTAGGGAGTTCATGGGTTATATGATGACGGAAGCTGCACTGGAGGTAGGACAGCCAAGAGCTACAGTAGTGAGGGGAAGGTTTCCCTATGATGAGCAAAGATTTCAAAAATCTAAGAGGAAAGGTGTTCATAAGAAAAGAGCCTATGGTAGAAGTGCTGAATTGGTTGAGAAGTTGTGAGCGCATAGTTAGAGACCTAGGATTGAACGATGCGCAAAAGAGGAGGCTGTTATCAAGGCAATTACAGGAAGATGCATTGGATTGGTGGAAGACCGTAATTGTAGAAACTCCAAAGGAGGGAATCACTTGGGAGAAAATCAAGGAAAGGTTTGAGGCTCAGTTTATATCGGAGCCTCAATAGAGTGTGTTATTAAGGAAGTTCATTGACTTGAGGCAGAGTGACCTTACTGTAGAAGGGTACATCCATAAGTTTAATGCGTTGGCTAAGTATAGCAGAGACATCATCAACACTCCTATGAAGAAAAATGAGAAGTTTATTAGAGGCATGAAGCAAGGTCTTGATCATAAGGTGATGGCTCATCTAGCATCTCCTTTTAGTTTGTGGTTGACATGGCTAGAAGTTATGATGGAATGTACCAAGAGCATAGAAGGGTGGAGGTGAGAACCAAGGCAAAGCAGAAGAAGAATTTTACCCCATATATGAATGGCAAGAGAGAAGCACGGAAGCAGAAAGGGGTGCAGTTGCTAACACGGAGGTTGGATGCTTTAATTGTGGTCAGAAAGGACGTTACGCTTCAAAGTTCCTTATGCCCAAGGGAACTAGGAAGATTAAATGCTTCAAGTGTGACAGAGTAGGATATTTGAATAAGGAATGCCCAGAGCTCAAAGAACAGATATATGCCTTAGAGGGGTCAAGGGAAGGACCATCTGTAGAGGAGATAGGCAAGGGACAGTCTTAGAAGGTATGACTTTGATTCTCGGTATTTCAGTTAGAGTATTGTTTGATACTGAAGTTACACATTCATTTATAGTCAAGGACTTGGTTAATAGACTTAGATTAGGGGTTATTTATTTAGTCATTTCTATATGTGTAGCAAATCGATAGGGGGTTACGCTACTCTTGGATTGATATGCACTGACCTAGATATTCAGTTGGGTGGGTGTAAGTATTCATGTGATCCTTAGATGTTTGATTTCATAAGATTTGGAGTGATTTTATGGATGGACTGGTTAGAGAGGTATAGCATGAGGATGCACTACGCTGAAAGGATAATTGCTTTGAGTCATCCTGACCGTAGAGATAGGGTGTTTGTGGTATAGGAAGAATGTGGAGAACTACGTAGGAGCACTTTATATGTGATAGCTTCTAAGGAAGAGGAGTTAGGAGCATTATGCGTAGTAAGGGAGTTTAGGGATGTGTTTGAACCGATTTTAGGGTTGCCACCCCCAAGAGCTGTAGATTTCCGTATTGACCTACCACCACGGATTGAATTGTTTAGTTGACCTTCCAATAGAATGCCTCCGAGAGAGATAGAAAAGCCGAGGAAGTAATTGGTAGAGCTAGAAGAGAAGAGCTTCATAGGGCCAAGCGGCTCACCATGGGAAGCGGCAATGACTACTAAATAATATACATGACATATCATCCTAAATGTCAACATATACAATAATAAAGTAGACTTAAACAACAATTTGGATGTAATGTATATATATTCATGTGGGTCTAGTACTGATATTTTGTAGACTCAAATTTTAATATGATATATGATGTATATTATTCTGCTGCAATCTGTGACTCTGATTTTAATTTATCTATATTATATATTGTTTTGAATATTTTAATCGGTGTGTTTATTACTTACTAGTAATACTGTACACGTCAGTCCAAATCTTCAAAAGGTAATAAAGATGTGCCAGTGTTAGTACAACGATACATTTACATTCGATCGTCCTTAACCAACTGCATTCTCCATGTTATTAGACGACATTACTTATAATGTTCTTTAATAATATGGGTATAGCGGTGAGGTATTTATGAAGAAGTCTGATGGGTCTTTGAGGCTATGTGACGTAGCAGATTAATCAAAATAGTGTAGATCGATGAGAGTAACAATCAGTGAGTTAATGAATACTGAAATGCCCAAATTCGTTGATCTGAAGATACCGAATTTTAGCTATCCCGAACTCGTTGATCGTGCACGATACCGGGTTCAAAGATCTTCAATTCTTCAAGCGTTGATCTAGCGCACTAGATTCCGCAAATCGGCTTCTACAATCGTTGAATCGAGCGCACTCGATCAACCGAAAGAGGAGATAGGAGATTACACTCAACTACCAATTTAAATGAAAGCACAAAGCAATCAAACAAGAATTTTATTCAAAAATCAACTAAAAACCTTACAAATGACCACACATGCCTATTTATAGGCTACAACTCAACACGCCAAAACAGAACAAAATTTCAACAACACTTAGGTCGTGAACGACCTACGACCTAAAAATTGTGCGACCTATAAACCAGGCGACTTACGACCTAAAAACATTACAACATAAGAAGATACAACACATCATGTTACAACACATAGTCATAGCGACTTAACAAAACAGCACATACAACACATCACGAATTTACAACACTTAGGTCATTTCCGACCTATAATTTGCGACCTACGACTTAACATAATCAACGGCATCTGGAGCGAGCGACCTAAAATGAACGGCATCCCTTCCTCGGCGACTTAAAAGAGCGGCTTCATAAAAACTGCGCGACCTAAGTCTTTGCGACCTAAGCCTTCACGACCTAAGTCCTCGCGACTTAAGACTTCGCGACTTATAGCGAGCGACCTATCTCTCCACATCTTCTCGCGACCTAACTTAGGTCATTCCATTTTCCTGCGACCTAACATAAGTCGCTTCTTGTTAGGTCGTAGCACCTTTTCCTTCAACTCGTTAGCTCGCATACGACTTAACAGTATGTTAGGTCATTCCAGTGTCTTTCTCTTTAACTCGATAGGTCGTAGACGACTTAAGTCTTCACTTTCCTTAGGTCGTAGACCGCTTGAGTTAGGTCGTAAACTTTCCTTAGGTCGTTCTAGCAACCTATGCCTTTGCTCTAGTTCTCTATTCTGGAACCTGTTAGGTCGTCCATGACTCAGCAACAAGTTAGGTCGTACACGACTCATGACTTCACGTCTCTGGGCTGCATCATCCTCCCCGGGTTGAGAAAAATTCATCCTCGAATTTGTACTTTCTGCATCCACAACAAATTTGTCTCCATGATATGGTACGAGATGTTTAACATTGAATACGTCAGACGTATACACATCATCTGGCAACTTCAATTTATAAGCATTTTCATTGATTCTCTTTAAAATTTCCACTGGACCAATCTTCCGTGCTTTCAATTTATTGTACGTTCCCACCGGAAAACGATCTTTTGTTAACACTGCATAAACCAAATCACCTTGATGAAATTCAACACTCCTTCGTTTCAAATCTGCAGATCGTTTATATTTCTCATTTGCTTTCTCCAATCGTTCCTGAACGATTTTATGACATTCCGTCAACTCTTCAACAAAATTAGCAGCTTTCTTAATTGTCTTCTTTGATTGTGGCACTACCGTTAAATCCAACGGTCCCTTCGGTAAGCTTGAATATACTATCTGAAATGGACTGAACCCTGTGCTACGATTTACCGCATGATTATGAGCAAACTCTGCTTGACATAACTTCAGGTCCTAACTTTTCAGATTGTCATGTACAAGACATCTCAACAAGTTTCCCAACGATCGATTAACCACCTCCGTTTGTCCATCAGTTTGCGGATGATAAGCGCTGCTAAAATTCAACTTCGTTCCCACCATCTTCCACAAACTTAGCCAAAAATGACTCAGAAAATGAGTATCCCTATCCGACACAATAGATCCTGGCAATCCATGAAGTCGATATATCTCTTTGAAAAACAACTGAGCAACATGAACAGCATCCGCCGTCTTCTTACAAGCAATAAAATGTGCCATTTTTGAAAATCGATCAACCACCACATAAATGGAATCGTTTCCACGCTGTGTTCTCGGCAATCCCAACACAAAGTCCATACTCACATCAACCCATGGTTTAGTTGGTACAGGTAACGGCATTTTTCTATATATAAACCCGCATTAGTCGCAGTTCCTTTCGAAACCTGACAAATATGACAACGCTCCACAAACCTCTCCACCTCTTTCCTCATCGATGGCCAAAAGTACGACTGTGAAATCAACTGTAATGTACGGTCTCTCCCAACATGCCCTTCTTTATGTAGCTCTTTTACAATCTTCATTCTCAAGCTACAATCAGGTATGCACAATCGATTTCCTTTGAACAGAAAACCGTCTATCATCATAAACTCATCTGTCTCTCCCTCCTTGACTTTATCAACAAACTTTGCAAAGTAAGGATCTTCAACAAATAATTCTGGCAACATATCAAACCCCGTTACTTCAACCTTCATTGTTGTTAACAAATGATTCCTTCTACTCAAAGCATCCGCTACACGGTTCGTAACTCCAGACTTGTGTTTAACAACAAAAGTAAACTATTGCAGATAAGCAATCCATGATGCATGTCTCGCTGAAATCTTGTCTTGTCCTTGTAAATGCTTCAATGCTTCATGATCAGTGTAAAGAACAAACTCTTTCTTAAAAAGATAATGTCTCCAGTGTTTAATAGCTTGCACAACAGCATAAAATTCTACATCATATGTACTGTATCTCATCTTCGCTCCTGATAGTTTCTCACTAAAATATGCAATAGGACGCCCCTTCTGACTCAACACTCCTCCAATCCCAACCTTCGACGCATCAGTATGTATCTCAAACAACAACTGAAAATCTGGTAAAACTAGAATTGGTGCAGATGTCAGCAACTCCTTGATCTTCCCAAAAGCATCCCCTGCTTCCTCCGACCATGAAAACTGTTTACCCTTCATACAATCTGTAACAAGTGCCATCACACTACTAAAGTGTGGAATAAACCTTCGATAGAATGAAGCCAACCCGTGAAAACTACGAACTTCCAATATAGTCTTGGGCTGCAGCCAATCTCTGATAGCTTCGACTTTACTTTGGTCAACCTGTATTCCTTCTTCCGACACAACATACCCCAGGAATAAAACACTCCTCGCCATAAAAACACACTTCTTTGTAGCAGCATAGAATTGTTCTTCACGAAGAATAATTAACACCTTCTTCAAATGCTGAACATGCTCTTCTGTACTAGCACTGTAGATCAGAATAATTAGCCTGAAAATCTGGTTCATCACCCTCATGAATGTACTCGATGCATTCAATAGACCAAACGGCATTACCAGCTATTCATACAATCCTTCCCTCGTCTTGAATGTTGTCTTCCATTCGTCCCCTGGTCTAATGCGAATCTGATGATAACCGCTCTTCAAGTCAATCTTAGAAAAGATTACGGACCCACTGATCTGATCCAATAAATCATCAAGTCTTGGCATCGGAAATCTGTATCTGACTGTGATCTTATTCAATGCTCTACTATCTGTGCACATCCTCCACGTTCCATCCTTTTTGGGTACCAATAAAGCTGGTACAGCACAAGGACTTAAACTCTCCTGCACACGCCCCTGTTCAAGCAATTCCTCTACCTGCCTCCACAACTCTTCATGTTCCTTCGGACTCATCCGATAATGTGGTCTATGTGGTAACACTGCTCCCGGAACAAGATTGATTTGATGTTGAATGTCTCTTAGTGGCGGTAACTCATCTGGGAATACATCTTCAAATTCTTTCAAAACTGGCTTTGCTTCTTCTGGAATTTCAACCTCTTCACTGCTCTCTCGCCCAATCAACAAGAACACTTCCGTCTCTTCCTCAACCTCCTTAACAAACTCCTTCAGAGATAATAGAGTTTTCAGCTCTTCAATCTCTTCTGACTTACTTCTCCTTGTGGTCTCTTCTTTGGGACTAATATAATCTTCGTGCCTTCAAACATAAAACTGTAACTATTGGTCCGACCGTCATGCTGTACTGCTCGATCATACTGCCATGGTCTTCCTAACAGTAAATGGCAAACATCCATCTCTACTACATCACACCAGATCTTGTCTTTGTATTTCTTCCCAATAGAGAATGGAACACGAACTCGTCTATCCACTTTCACTTCTCCTCCTTTTCTCAACCATGCTAACTTGTACGGATTTGGATGTTCCTCTGTCTTCAACTTCAACTTTGTCACAGCCTCGGTTGAAACAATATTGTCACAACTTCCCGCGTCAATCACAAATTTACACACCTTCCCCAGTATAGTGCATGTCGACTGAAAGATATTACTCCTCAACCAACTAGCTTCTTCCTGCTTCGGTGTCAAACACGATCTCCTTAGCATTAGGTTACAACCTTCATCTCCTGACGCAATATCATGTTCATCCTCCTCAACTGGACTAGAATAATCTCCATCAACATCCTCATCTTCAACTTCTGCAATCATGGTTCTCTTCTTTGGCTTTGGACACTCATTGCTTTTATGACCCACTTCCTGACAATTATAACATTTGAAACCATTGTTAACCTTCGCCTTCTCAGCCTCCTTCACCACCGGTCTACTGATAGGTTTAGAAACATTAGAACTTCCACTTACACCCTTCACTTGATTGTTGGAATTAGTAAACACACCACCTCCACGCCTTCCCTGTTTCTCCCAAGCCAACACCTTTTGATGTGCTTCTGCCACAGATCTTGGATCGAACATATTAACCATATCCTGAATCTGTATTCTCAATCCCCCAATGAATCTAGATGTTAGATGCTCTTTCGTTTCCATAATATCATTTCTCGCAATCAGCTGGTAAAACTCATCCGCATAATCATTAACAGTCTTCGTGCCCTGCCTCAAATTCTGCAAACATTGATACATCAAGGATTGATAATTGTAAGGTAAGAACGTTGCTTTCATCGATTTCTTCATCTTCTCCCAAGATTCAACTTTTGACTTCCTCATTTGTTCACGTGTAAGTTTGGTTTGCTGCCACCATGCCAAAACTCTACCCCTCAACCTTGTAGCAACTAACTTCACTCTACGATATTCTAGAACTTCTTTGAAATCAAAAATCTCCTCAACATTAGCCACCCAATCCAAAAACTCTTCAGCTTGCATACCACCCTTGAATTCTGGAATTTCAGTCTTCATTCCCGATTCCCACTTGTGATCATACTCTGAATAATTTCTTCCTTGACCTCTTCCTTGAATACTACCACCATCATACTCCTCTTCAAAATCAGATGCATATCGATGTCGATTCTGACCACCAACATCTCTACTCCCTTCACGTCTACCACCATCCCTTCTATCTACATTCCTCCGAACTCGATCTCGGTCATCAACATTTCTATAACTGACTCGGCTCACACTTCTATGATCATTATCATTACTTTTCCCTTGATTGGAATGTGGTGAGACTCTGCTTCTCTCGTGGTTAGATTCAGGTGAAACCCTTCTCCGGTTTTGATTCATCTCTGTCATAAGCTTCTCTAACCTCCTAATGCCTTCATCCAACTTTTCATTGAATTTGTCACTTATACGTTGCTCCATTTGCTCGGCATCTTCCCGTTTATACAAATCTTCCACATTTTGATGACGGTTAGCTCTCCTTGGCGGCATGTTTTGAATCTTCTACAAACTCTTCAACACTTCAAAATTCAAACACAATTCGAACTTAGATCCAAAATGAAATGGATCGAAAATTTCCACTTTGTTGCAAATCGTGATGAACACGATGGACAAAGTTTCGGCCTCCCACTCAAATCCGATCAAACAACTTCGAACAATGATGAACACTTCAACTTGATCACGGCTCAACACTTCAAGCTCTCGGCGAATCACTTCACTTCAAAATGAATAGGCTCCAAGTCTCGATCTAGCTATGATTGGCTAGAACAAGCTCTGATACCAAAAACTGACGCAGCGGATTAATCAAAATAGTGTAGATCAATGAGAGTAACAATCGGTGAGTTAATGAATACTGAAATGCCCAAATTCGTTGATCCGAAGATACCGAATTTTAGTTATCCCGAACTCGTTGATCGCGCACGATACCGGGTTCAAAGATCTTCAATTCTTCAAGCGTTGATCTAGCGCACTAGATTCCGCGAATCGGCTTCTACAATCGTTGAATCGAGCGCACTCGATTAACCGAAAGAGGAGATAGGAGATTACACTCAACTACCAATTTAAATGAAAGCACAAAGCAATCAAACAAGAATTTTATTCAAAAATCAACTAAAAACCTTACAAATGACCACACATGCCTATTTATAGGCTACAACTCAACACGCCAAAACAGAACAAAATTTCAACAACACTTAGGTCGTGAACGACCTACGACCTAAAAATTGTGCGACCTATAAACCAGGCGACTTACGACCTAAAAACATTACAACATAAGAAGATACAACACATCATGTTACAACATATAGTCATAGGGACTTAACAAAACAGCACATACAACACATCACGAATTTACAACACTTAGGTCGTTTTCGACCTATAATTTGCGACCTACGACTTAACATAATCAACGGCATCTGGAGCGAGCGACCTAAAATGAACGGCATCCCTTCCTCGGCGACTTAAAAGAGCGGCTTCATAAAAACTACGCGACCTAAGTCTTTGCGACCTAAGCCTTCACGACCTAAGTCCTCGCGACTTAAGACTTCGCGACTTATAGCGAGCGACCTATCTCTCCACATCGTCTTGCGACCTAACTTAGGTCATTCCATTTTCCTGCGACCTAACATAAGTCGCCTCTTCTTAGGTCGTAGCACCTTTTCCTTCAACTCGTTAGCTTGCATACGACTTAACAGTATGTTAGGTCGTTCCAGTGTCTTTCTCTTTAACTCGATAGGTCGTAGACGACTTAAGTCTTCACTTTCCTTAGGTCGTAGACCGCTTGAGTTAGGTCGTAAACTTTCCTTAGGTCGTTCCAGCGACCTATGCCTTTGCTCTAGTTCTCTATTCTGGAACCCGTTAGGTCGTCCACGACTCAGCAACAAGTTAGGTCGTACACGACTCATGACTTCACGTCTCTGGGCTGCATCACTATGCATAGACTATTGAAAGCCGAATGAATGGATGATGAAGAATAGACATTATTTACCAAGAATAGATGATCTTTTTGATCAACTAAGTGGACCTAAGGTGTTCTTCTAATTGGACTTAGCTACAAGGTTTCATAAGCCAAGGGTTGCAGAGGAAAGTATTCATTTGACTGGCTTTAAAATTAGATACGGTTCATATGAGTGGTTGGTTATGCCATTTGAACTGACTAATGCACCTGCATTCTTTGTGCACTTAATGAACAGGATCTTCCAAGATTGGCTGGATAGATATGTATTTGTGTTTATAGATGACATTTTAGTGTACTTTAAGGATGAGGAGGAGCACGCAGTTCACCAAAGGCTTGTGCTAGAGACAATAAGATAGCATAAGCTAAAGGAAAAATTTTCTAAGTGTCATTTCCAAAGAAGGGAAGTCAAGTTCCTAGACCATGTAATATCGGAAGAAGGATTAACAATAGATCCGAAGAAGGTGGAGGCAGTAATTGGGTGGAAGAGACCCGATACTGTGACTGAGGTGCGAAGTTTTCTGGGATTGGCAGGTTATTACAGGAGATTTATTAAGGATTTCTCTCGTATAGTGGCGCTAATGACTAGACTGACCAGGAAGGGAGAGCTGTTTATTTGGACGTAGGAGTGTGAGAGGGCATTCCAAGAATTGAAGCATAGGTTGACCAACGCGCCTATAATAGTAATTCCTGAAGGGAATGATGGTATGACCATGTATACCGACACATCAGGATTGGGGTTAGGCACATTATTGATGTAGAATGGCAAAGTAATTGCTTATGCATCTAGGCAATAGCGGCCCCATGAAGTTTGGTATCCAACGCATAATTTGGAGTTGGGCGTAGTAGTCTTCGTATTGAAGATTTAGAGACATTATCTCTTATGGGAGAGGTTTTAGTTATATACCGACCATAATTCATTGAGGCATTTATTCTCTCAAAAGGAGCCGAACATGAGGCGATGGAGATTGTTAGAGTTCCTACCACTGTATGATTTTGGATAGAGTATACCCTAAGAAAAGGCAACAAAATAGCCGATGCCTTAAGCTAAAGACGACAGAGTTGTGTTTTGGCTATGTTAAAGAATGGACTACATTAGAAACGTTGATTGCGTGTAATGTATGGTATCGGTCTAGTGTAGAATCAAGCAGCACGAATAGGACATTGGCATGCTTAGAAGTTAGACCTTCGTTGGTAGAAAGGATAGCCAAACTACAGAAGAATGATAAGTTCTGTGCAGGCACAATAAGGAGTTTTGACTCAGGAGCCGAGGCGGTAGAACTGATAGGGTTCAGTGTGGATAATAAAAGAGTACTGTGGAAGAATGGCAAGTTGTCTATTCCAAGTATTAGGGAACTGCAAAAGGAAGTATTGGACGATTTCCAACGTTTAAAGTTTACCATACATATGGGGGTATGAAGATGTACCGAGATATAAATATGATTTTTTCTAGGAAGGAATGAAGAAAATGTAGGAGAGTGTGTAAGGAGATGACTTACGTGCTAGCAAGTGAAGGTAGAACATCAAAATCCTAGTGGGCTCCTGCAACCTTTAGATGTTCCAGTAGGGAAATTGGGTTCAGTATTTATGGACTTCGTAGGTGGGTTATCAAGGACAAGGACAGGAAACGTAGGCATATGGGTCATAGTTGATAGACTAATTAAATGAGCCCATTTCATTCCAATGAAGGCTAAGAGAACTACGCCAAATTTAGCAAAAATATATGTAAAGATGATAGTGAGGCTACATAAGGTGCTAAGTATTATTAGTGACCGAGATTCGTTGTTCAATTGTGAATTTTGGAGAAGTCTACAGATGGCATTGGGTATAGAACTGCACATAAGTACATTCTATCATCCACAAACAGATAAGCAGATTAAGAGGGTCAACAAGGTCCTAGAGGATTTGCTGAGAGATGTGTTTTAGACTTTGGTGGATCCTGGGAAGATTATTTACATTTGGTAGAGTTCTCGTGTAATAACAGCTATCAGAGTAGTATTGGGATGGCTCTGTTTGAGGCTTTGTAAGGAAGGCCGTGTAAGTCTCCTGCTTGTTGGTTGGAAGCAGGAGATAGAGTTGTGTTAGGACCAGATGTGGTAAAGGATGCTACTGAGAAGGTAAATTTAATCCAAGCAAGGATAAAAGCATCGCGGTCTAAGCAAAAGAGTTATGTTGATGTAAGGAGAAAGGAACAGGAGTCCGCGGTAGGCGATTAGGTGTTCGTGAAGGTTTCTTCAATGAGAGGTGTGTTGACATAAGGAGAAAGGAACAGGAGTTCACTGGGAAGTCAGCATCCAGATATATAGGGTCGTTTCCAATCATAGAAAGGATTAGGAAGGTAGTGTATAAGTGGATAAGCCTAGTGTTTTTGTGGGGATTCAAAATTTATTTCACGTATCATGTTTGCGGAAATGCATTAGGAACTCTAAAACAGTAGTTTATCAAAGGGCAGTAGAAGACTTGGTTATCAAACCAGATATGACTTATGTACACAGACCGATTCAAATAGTGGATCGGGACGAGAAGTGGCTTCGGAACAAAGTAGTGAAGCTAGTATGCATTCAGTGGAGCGCAAATCAAGCAGACTGCACATGGGAAATGGAGGATAAGGTTAGGAGGACCTATCCAGAGTTATTTGTCACAGAGTAGCGCATATGTTGTATGTCGAGTGTATTGATGCAAACTATTTATATATATATATATGATATTATGGTTGTCCACTATATTAGTAGGAAGTATTAGTACATTCTATGCATGCATGGATTGGAAATTCATGGAAATGCTTAGAGTGAGCATAAAAGTGAGGACTAGTCTCTAGTTAACTTTAACTGAATTTCAAGGTGAGATTCCTTTAAGGAGGGGAGACTGTAACAACTATAAATTAATTAATTAAACAAGTTAATTAAAGGAATATGGCGGCCCAAATGAGAAAGGTAGAGAGGAACAAATCAATAAAGGCTAGTATGATTGCCCAGGCCCAACTTATTGTGAGACAATATACGATATTCATTTCTATTCATTCATTTCATTCTATAAAACAAAAACAAAAACTACAGAAACCCTTTAATGGTGGAAGATTAAGAAGGCAAATAAGAAGAAGGTTAGAGAACACAAGCTAGGAGAGACTAAAGAGGACTAAATCTATAAATCTTAAAAGATCTTGGTGAGTAATACATAATCCTTCTAATCTGATCTCTTACATGTAGGGGTTCGGTTTAGAACTACATGTTTTTATGCATGATGGGTTCATACAGGTTTTCATGTAAAGACCTAAAGACTTGATGAATGTTTGGGAAACGATGTGTGAACATGGGATGTTTACAGGTGTGTTCCTACTTTAACTATTTCGAAAATGAATGAAAATTTTCTGTAATGTTCAATTCATGATTTCTGAAGTGGGTTTTCGGTTTTAGGAAATTTCTAGGCTTATATAATTTTATATGAATTTTTGAAGTTGTTTAACTTAATAATATCAAAGTGAAATATTCTTAAAATGGAAAAATATACGTAAACTATGGGAGGATAGAGGCTCGAGAATTTTATCTGAATTTTCTATGAGAAAATATACGATTAAACAACAAAATTTTATGCTAGGGATTTTGGTTACTACGGGGAATGCAGGGGAATAAAATCCTTGGGAAAAAATTATTATTATATTAACAAGGGTAAAGGAAAAGGGAGACAAGATCCAAATTATTTGCTGAAAAGAATACTGTAAATAATAGAGAGTGAAATAAGATCCAATGGGATAATGGCACGTGTAAAGGCGATGTCAGGGATGTCGGAGCTATCGGGGTATGACATTAGGGGCAGTGGCTCTATTTCTATAAGTAAGTATACTGCATTGAATATGAAGGGATCCTATTGCGCTGAAACTTAGAAAGGAACGCTTAAAATGTAAAGTGTATAGCATATCGCATGAGTCGTTAGGACTCCGCGCTAAAAAGATAAACATAAAAGACTCATAAAAGAAAATTCAAAGGGACTCAGGGGAGGAGGCCAGGTCCGAACGGGGAAGGATCCCACGTTAAAATGAAAAGACATAGTTGGAAGGGCTACTGAGACCGAGTAGGAACGCTCACTTTATTGCATACCTTGGAAAGGTGAGGCATTCAACTTCGAGTAGCTAAGGGGCGGTTCCAATAAAATAAAGGTTTGAATATATGTATACCTTGGGAAGGTAGGCATTCATCTATGCGGGGCATAGACTTCACCTTGGGAAGGTGAATTAAAAATATTCAACTGTGCGGGACGCAGTATTAAATACTTTAAAGCATACTTTAGGGAATATGGGAAACCTGTGTGGGGCGCAATATTAAGCCAATAAGGAACAAAGTAGTGATGCGTGGGTGCAGGAGTGAATGATCAAGTAAAATAGATTAAAGATGAACCTATGTGGGAAAACAGGTAGGGTCTGTGCAGGGAGCGCAGTATTCTATACTTAGACATAAAAGCTAACTAAACTAGGAAGAGCGTTGGGTCTATTCAGGGTGCGCAGAAATAAAGAAAATCTGCTTAGGGAAGCATTAATTAAGGACATAAATAAGTAATGACTTCGTCAGAAGTTCGTAATGTTTTACTCATAATGTTTGAATAGTAAAGGGAAAACCTAATATGTGCAGTGCAGATTGGTTTCACAATATGTTTGTTTTTAGGGACAGTATTATTCATACTAGACTTTATATCTAATTCGTGTTTTTATTATTGTTTTCTCCATAAACCTATAGGTACTCATTTTAGTTGGCTGGGCTTATTGAGTTAGGAATGTTTGGAATAATGGCAGCAATACGAGGATTAAAGATGGCGCATGAGGCTCTTTAGCTAATAAAGATTTTGTTTCCATAGTATGAAGTAATGCGGTCTACATCTTCATATGTGGACTCGACTCTTTGTGATATTATTTTCTATTATATTTGACTCCTGCGTAGGCACAACATTTGGGTAATATTGATTGAAGTAATTGTAATGAATACTTAAAAGAAACGGCTGTGTAATGGAATATTATTAGTTTGCTTTGTTTTCTTTATTTGTGTAATCTTATTATACTTAACTCACTTTAGTCGCTGGAAGATAATTCTGGTGATGACTGCAGCATCATCGGTGTTCATCTTCGAGTTTCAAGCGGGGGATGTTACATATATGCTTGACCATTATTAACTTATAGAAATTTGTCTCACTATTAAGATTTAAAACTCAATAAGTTGGTTTTTGAGACTTCTTTGAATTACAGTGACTTTCTAATCTGTACCATATTTAACCGCTTCATATTCATAGGGGATGCTTGGGGAATTTTATGGGGATCATGGTTGTGGATATTTGTAAATGTGTCCAGGATATATATATATATATACGAATAAAAATGGTTAAATACACATGGTTTATAGATTAATCACTTTTACCTCTTACGTGAGTTTGGAAGAGTATTGAAGTGTGATTTTCCATAATTTCCTATTATATGGATTCATGATTAATTGTTCTTTAAGCCAATTGTATGCTTTTTACCACCATTAATTATGCCAACTAGAATTTTATATTATAGCTATCGTATATGTGTTTTGCAAAGAAAATCAAGTAGTAATAAAGTATAATTGCCATGTGATTCTTGTTGAACTGAACTCCACATTTACACATTTATCTATGCTTTAGATTAGTTTCTTATTAGTTATCATTTTACATGAAAGTTTTTATGAAAAAGGTATAGCAAGTGCTTTATTGGCATTTCTTTAGTTTCATTCTCCTCTCATAATTGGTAGTTGATGGTGGAAGCCAAGTAGTGAGTAGTAAGGGAGTTAATCTAATAGCAAAGAGAAGACATAGCCTTAAGTCACTAAAGAAAAAATGTTCCTAGAGGAATCATCACAACAGGTTAGTACTTGGCTTATTAATATGAAGAAACGAGCGAGTTTTGGCATGAACAAATACCACATGTCATTTATGTCGTAACTTCTATCTAGAACTTCATTATTGTCATTTCTGGGTTCTCATTGGCTAGCTGGTATTGCATTATAGGGAGCAGCATTTTTTATAAGCTAAAAAGCTGAAATATCAATATAATGTGTTCGCATTTGTTTTTGTTTTGTTTCTATTTGTTGTTTGTTCAATGGAGTTTTTACTTTGTTATAAGGTTTATCTCTTTATGAGTGGGCTGAGTTTACTATTCTATTATGTGAAAAAGGCTAAAAGAGCTTTTTTCTATCTTGCATAAATAAAGGCTGCTTTGGAATATTCTATACGGAAAGTTATACCTTCCATTCATAATGGGAATGGAATGAAATTCATGTTGATAATTTTCTTTTACTGCAAATGCTTGGTAGATAGAAAGTGGCATCGATTTGGGCATCTTCTAGGAAACATTATTTTCTATAATCAAACCGACCGTTAGGGAGGTTTCCCTACTGTTAGTTGCCAAAAATCAATTACTCTGCCCATAAAAACCATGTCGTGTATGTTTTCTCTCTTATATTTTTTGTTTCCCTTTTATCTCTTATTTTTCTATCCATTTCCATTTTCTCCCCAATTATCATTGTTTGACTTTTGTATCCGACTCTTCATTCTCTGCCCAAAATCTCAATTTCATTTCTCCCTTTCTATGATCTAATTCCAAATTCTCAACACTTTTCTAACAAATTTGTATCCCTAATTTTGAAAATTCAAATTAATTAATTCATCTCTTTTTTGTCATCATTTAATAGTCGAAAAGTTCGTACGCAAATATCAACTTTGTTACAACTAAACCAAGGTAAATTCATCTTCTTCTCCATCGACTTCTTCATCGCACTGGTTAGATTTTTAAAATTACCAACCAGTTTTCCAAGTTTTGGTTAATGTCGTCAGATATAAGTTAGTGTTGACATTAAATTTGTTTGTGATTAATATGATGAAAGAAGTGCTCGAAAGATTGTTGTGTTTGATTGATTTTATATTACAGTAAACAATCATTTTAACATTTTATCAATCATATCTGTTAAGATATATATTATTTGTGGTGATTGTTATAATACTAAAAACATCTTAGTTTTATATCAGTGAAATGTACATAATTGGTCAAGTCTTTTTTTTATTTTAAGGAAACGATAAAGTTGAAAATATAGGGGTCATTTTTGAAAGAAAATAGCCAGGTTAGCAAATCATTATTTAATGACCATTTTAGCAATAAATGTCGATAAGTAGTTGCTTAAGTTTCATAGACCAGTTATAATTTTCATAAATGCTATTACATTTAGTTATGTAGTAAAATCAGAAATGTGTATCTAGAATAGGAATACTCAGCTATCCATAGCTCATTCAAAAGATTGCTTCTTCTTTAATAATTGAGATTATTTCTCGAGCTCACCTTTTCTTTCACGTTAAAAACCATTAAACCTCTGATAACTTACATTTTTCGCAATAAAAAAATGAAACTTGTAAATGTTTTACAAAGTTTTATTGTTAGTATCAATACGCATAAACATACTTAATATATTATTTCTCAATAATAAGTTTTGCTCTATATGCACATCTATGAATTTAATTTATTTTACTTCTATTTATTTTTGCTAAAACAGATGGATTTTTTACGTTATAAAGATATATTTAAAGTTGATTTAATCATAGCATATTTTATTTTGCGAACATCATGTATGAAGCATTAGTTTTATTGTGAAGACAACCCAACAATGAAGGAAAAATTCATACCTGACATGTCCCTGCACCCACAGATGAAAGTGACTACTATGCTATAGGATCAAAATGGCCAATAATTGTAAACAATGTAAATGTAGTGGCAATGCGATATAAACTAAGTTATCTACTGATGCAGATTATGAGTATAAAAATAACTAGTGCGGAAAATAATAATAGCAGTAAAGTAAAATGACAGCAGAGATTTTTATACTGGTTCGGAGCTCCGTCCTACGTCCAGTCCCTTACTCCTTTTGGAATTTCACTAAAATCACTAGTACAAAAAGTGCATATTGCTTCGCCTCATTTGCATCGGTTGAAGTAAAAACTGATGCAAATAGAACTATTTACATCAGTTGTATCTTAATAACCGATGCAATTGGTACGTGGAAAGCAATAGGTAATAAAAAAAATCAAATTTGCATCAGTTCTCACCAACAACCGATGCAAATAGTTTTAGTTGCATCGGTTTTAAAGTCAACCGATGCAACTACATGTTGATGGCAATATGAAATTTAGGTGGGAAATAATGAAAAATTGGCTCCAAAGTTTACTTTGGACAAATGTATTCCTTCCTCCTCAATAACCCACTCCAAAAAAATAAAATAAATAATAATAATAATATCGTGCCCTCCCCTTCTCTTTCATTTTCAAAATCGAATAAAAGAAGAAAAAATTAAAAAATTTAATGGCGAAGATGGCAGCAAACTCGAAATCGAAGTTAACCCCTGTAATTTTTCATCATCATTGCTTCCGCTGCTGTCGATTCCTAAAAAGAAGAAGATAATAAGGGTGATTTCATAAACATTTCTTGGTTCCTCTTCTTCTGTCGCAGAGGCGGATTCTCCAGAGGCGGTACAAGTACAGATTGCAGCTGCTGAAGCAGAAATTCCAAAGGGGGAAGACGTATTTGTCATCGTCATGGTATTATTCTTATACTGCTTACAGCTTTCTTCATTTCCTTTTCCGATTTTAGTTTCCCTTTCCACTGGTTTTCTGTAAAACAATAATTATAATTAATTGATGACTACGACCTCAATTGTAAGGATTGAAGTTAAAATGTGAAATAATTCAGGTCGGTGGTCGGTAGTATATTGTGCTTCCTGGAAGGTTTATCTACACACAGAGGCTCAAGGAGGCTAATGTCAATGATAAGGTTTCATTATTGTCACTATTATCTTTATTTTTTATATAGATAATAATGTATAATATGGTTCCAGCTTGATAGTTCTGTAGCATCATATAAGAGGGGAATTACTGTACAATATGGTTCCAATTGAGAGTTATCTGATGTGTTTGTATAAAGTTCCGAGTAGACTGACTCTGAATCTCTTTCATTATCACTATATGTGTAGCTACTATAGTGATTATTTGACATGGAAAACAAACTTTAGTACTTTTGGTAAGGCTCTAACGTAGGTCAATGTAGTTTCATTCATTATAAACAACAATGGTTTTGAGTTGTATGTAGCTACTTTTAGTTTGTTCCTGAAAATTCTATATATAATTTTCTTAGTATAAAGTGAAATAGCTTCATGCTATCATGATTAGTTATTAGAATCATTAATAAATTCTTCATAAAACACATGGATGTGTGTGTGTGTGTTGTAGGATTAACGGGGAACCTTCAACCTATGAGATAGTACAAAAGAATAATCCATTATTATGCTTGTACGTTAGGCTGACCTTGTTTTGGAATTCGTTATCATAGAGTTATATCGGTGATTTACATGAGTTAACTCAATCTATAGCACTGGCTTTAGAAACTTACAGTTAATATAAAACTTCCATTAGGGAAAAATTAAGGAGACTTGGAAATAAACGAGTAAATGAGAGAAATAGTAGCATACACAAAGAAATATATGAAGTATTGTACACCGACAAGCATAATTGAAGTACCACGGAAATAATGAGATGCCTTCAGAAGAATTGCGACCTTTGAAGACTATGAATCCTTACTGAATTATACTAGAACTTGAACTTAAGCTAGGATAGAGATGAAGCAAGCATGAAAATATTGACTGAGTTTATTATGTTATCTCCTTTTGAAGAAAAGGTACTGTGCCTTCAATCTATTATTTTATAGTATATATATTATATCAAAATTTCAAATTTTAAAGTGATTTGTACCTGCTATCTAAAGATGCAACTTACAATGTTTAAACTGATCTGTACTTGGAATTTAGATGAGACAGATAAAACATTTTTGGAGGGATCAAATAACCTGTAACACTATGCATTGGAGTAATAATTTTAGCCTGCTTTAGCAAATAAATGAAAAGAAGCAACTGAGCATTATAAATGCTATGTGATATGTATAACATGAAAGATTAGTTTGCATCGGTTGTTATGAAAAACCGATGTAATAGAGGGATTAGTTGCATCGATTTTCATTACAACCGATGCAACATGGGGGCTGTGTCCAAGCAACCAACCATGATATTTTGCATCAGTTTTTAGTAACAATCGATGCAAAAAGGACTGTTTTGCATCGGTTTCAGAACTGATGCAAAAGTGTTAAGCCTGTTGCATCGGTTGCATATGCATCGGTTGTTGAACTGATGCAAAAGAGGGGTAAACAACCGATGCAAATGGCCTGTTTTGTAGTAGTGAATAATAACCCTCACTTAACCCGGAGGAACAGGTCTATACAACCCTTGAGCAGCCGAACAAGGACCTGAGCAGCGGAATAGGATTTCGCCTCAGCAGCCGAAGAGGACTTCACACGCTTGAGCAGTAGAACAGGACTTCAACAAATACAAAAGATTATTTGACTTTTTGTGTTCTGATAACACTAATAAGTCTGTTTATAGTACATCCTTCCTATGATCTTCTCCTCGTGTATAAATATGTATATTTGAAGTTTATGAAGATTAGAAAGGAAAAGTATTGTTAAGAATGCTGAATATTTGAGAGTATAGTCGCAAGAATATTCAAGAGAGTTAGATAAGAGTGGTAAGCAAATTTGGTTCCTTGGAATGAAGTTAAGATATGTATTTATAGTTGTTAAATAGCAGCGACCATTGGCGAAGAGTTTTGGTTGAAGCGTTGCGTCCAAATCTCTTCGTAGAGATTCGTAACTCTTCACGAATGATCGTGTCTTTTCAGAAAATATAGCCATTATAGAAATTCAGTCAACCGAGCCTCTGGATCAGTCGACTAAATATTCAAACGATTTTTATTATATAATATATATATACTTGTGCACTTGTGCATACTGCACAGAAACTAGAAGGCAGTCGACTGACTTGGTATTTTCTGTGCAATTTGCACAGTTTACACAGGTATATATAATATATATATATATTATATATGATTCTAACTTTTAAAACTTGACAATATAAATTTTTTATATGCTTATATATGTATAAATCATTTAAAAATAAGAAGATTATATATATAAGCTAATATATACGTAAACAAGGAGAGATCTTAACAATATTGACCTAAGACTCAAAGCAAAATAATATAAAAGTTGATGCACCAATTTTGAAGTCTTGTCTCCATGTAGTATATATTCTCTTTTTGTCGTAACAGCCGTCGAATCTGTATGTTGCAGTGATAGCTTCGTGTCATGATTCAAAACCAAGTCTCAACATTCTCTACCTTTTTGATTGATGACAACCTGTAAATAGATATAGATTTCGACTGTATATAATATGAATACTTACTCCCCCTTAATCTTTTACGATATATATCCCGCATTCTTAATGTTAGTGATAATTTTCTCCCCTTTGTCATCGACAAAAGGAATAAAGAGCATGAACAATAGTATGATGTATTCATAGATATTCAAAAAAGAAACGAACATTCATACATTACAATATCACAAACAAGAGTTTTGAAATAATATGAAAACATTGGCCATTTAGTACAAGCCAAAATGTTTTGAAATAAAAGACTAATGTTTGTAGATCATAAAAGGCAAATAGTGTTAGAGCAATATCTTTCTCCCCCTTTGTCATCGACAAAAAGGAGATTTTATATGATGACATAAATTATATTATACATAAGTGTTAACATAGAACAATATAAACAAAATAACTACTACTTATAATGTAAGGTATCAAAAAATTTAACATTAAAAGCATGCGATACCCAAGGTTCTTATAATTTCCTAATTTTTAGGAAACCATACCCATTTGGGTGTGGTTGAACCTTTAAAAATATAATTTTCATTATTAACTACCATATCAAAATAATCATCATTTGGAACGTAGTCTTATGGGGCCTTCGTTGTCTCCCCATAATTATTGCCCAAATTCGGAATAAAACTCATGGATATGTACCGATCCATGAAGACTGAACCATCCCCACTGATCTATGGCACCGAACCATTGTTGACGATCCCACACTTCACACATGAGCGCCTACAGACCTCCATATGCTCTATCATCGATCGTGCCTTAATTGGGTCAATTCCCATGGATTGGTACCAATCCATGGAGATCGATCCTACACTTCATTTTTCAGCTTCGAAACACTCCACCATGCTCCAAAACAATTTGTGGGTCGAATGGGTTAACCTTTATGTATCGGTACTGATCTACAAGGTTGAACCCATACTTAGCCAAAATCGCATGATGTTGGCTCCACCCTCTTGCTTCCATATTCCCATGCCCCAATCCATGCTCCAATTTACTCCACCGATCCATGCTACTAAGTCTCACCAATCCATGCCTTTGAACTCCCATCGATCTATGCCTTTGAATTCCCATCGATCCATTCTTTTGACCTCTACCGATCCTTACTTTGAACATCCATGTCTTGACCATACAGACTCCAAATAGCTTGAAACTTGGTGCACGACCTTATAAGGCCTTCCTTGTTTCCTCACATTGATTGCTCCTAATTTAGGGTAGATTTTATGGATCGTCACCGAACCGTAAGGTTCGTCGTCGATCCATAGCTTCTTCCTAACTAAATTATCATTCGATCGGCATTTTATCAACCATTCGAGCAAAGAGCAATCATACGTTCATCATAAATAAGCATTAACAATAGTCAAACATCTAAATATATCATTTTAAAAAGATCTAAATATAAGGTGAACATTAGGGATCCATAAGAACATGGTTGGGGATCAATAAAACATGTTTTTGCAAATCAAGTCCAAATTATCTAAAATTTACGTATATGGTGTAATATGGTCTAAATTTTTTTTATATATTTTTGAATAATTTTTAAAACATCATTTATAGCGTATAATGACATAATTAGCAAGTGGGAGATCTAATCACTCACCTTAATCCAAATCCTCCAATGAACGGTAGAAGGCACAAAATCCTAGGCTCTTTCAATAGAAAATCTCTAATCCTAAGTGTGAATCACGCTAATCTCCTCTTTACAGTGTAATTTGGCTAGGTAAAGTATGTTTCAAGGTTGCTTTTTGGCTAATGGGGGTTAATGGAAGCTTTTAAATATTTTTTGGAGTTGTGAAATGATGGGGATGAGGACCCATCAGCCTTCACTTACCCCAAAACCGAAATGGGTTATTGGCCTCAAAGTTAATAACCCTAATTATCCACTTAAGCTGCTCAAAATCAAAGAAAACTTCAAACAGCGATAACTTGAAAATAATAGGTCCATTTTCTTAATATGACCACTCTTCGAAAATGGAAACCATCATCCTGATTTAATGGAAGTAGTTTTAGGCCCTAACTCGGCTCCTATCAAAAGTTATAGTCCATAAAAAATTTATATGGTCAAAATGATCACATAGAAATTCGCCAAAAATCATGGACGTGAGAAATGTCCCTAAGTGTCATTCCCTAAAATATTAGAACCATACGACTTCGTATAAAAATAATATAAATATTCTATGATCCTCCGATACGTAGAATACGGGTTGTTCATTCTTCCCCCTTTAGGAATTTCGCGCTGAAATTCCATAATCAAGTCAATAGGGTCATCCTGCATGCCTAACAATCATATGCATGCATAGATAATCATCACACATCAAACATGCATACATTGCAATAAGTGGAAAAAAAATCTTATCCTATCCTAGCATGCAGGACACTATGACATGGTGTGTTTCATGAGATCATATGCGAAAGTAAAAGCGATAAACAAGAAATCTCAACAAGTAATGAGCTCTGATATGCTATCCTCATGCTCTCATCGGTCTCCCAAGTGCAACCGCCTTCACAATCGCTCCACTGAACCTTTACCAACTTCACTGCCTTCCTCCTAAGTAGCTTTGTATCACGTCCGACGATACGAATTAGCCTATGAGGTCTTGAAGCCTCTGGTTTAATCTCAATATCATCTGGTTGATCCGGTATGATAGTTACGCCTGAGTCGTGCACAAATTTCCGCAAATGAGAGACATGGAAGACAATGTGTACTCCCGCTATTCTCTGAGGTAAGTCAACTCTATAAGCAAGGTTTAAAATCCTCTCTAATATCGAAAAAGGACCAACAAATCTCGATGCCAACTTCCCTCTACTACTGAACCGAATGACATTCTTTAATGGAGAGATCTTGACAAATACCATATCACTGACAGAGAACTCTAAATCTCGACGTCTCTTATCATCGTAGCTTTTCTATCTTTCTTGGGCAGCTTTCATCCATTGCCAAATGATCTCGATCTTTTTCGATGTTTCTCTAATCATATCTGGCCCACGTATTAGTTTCTCGCCCACTTCCTACCGGGACGAAGGATCATTGCACGGTCGGCTATATAATGCCTCGAATGATGTCATACTGATGTTATACTGATAACTATTGTTGTATGTGAATTTAACAAGATGTAAGTGATCATCCCACGAGCCTCCAAAGTCTAGTATGCAAGCATGCAAGAAATCCTCTAAGATGCGATCCACTCTCTCAGTTTGGCCGTCAGTTTGAGAGTGATAAACTGAGGTGCAGCTTTGTCCTTAACACCTCCTATAAGCTCTTCCAAAACCCACTAATGAACAACAGATCTCAGTCACTCACTGTGCTTTTTGGTACATCGTGGTATCGTACTATCCACCGCACATACAAGTTAGCCAAATTAGCTATCGTTCTACTTGACTTGATGGGTATAAATCTAGCACTATTGGTCAATCGGTCGATTTTAACCCAAATGTGGTCGTACTCTGCTCAAGTCCTAGGCAGTCCATCGATACTTGTTTCCACTTCCACTCGGGAACTTCTAGCAGTTGCATCATACCACTAGGCTTCTTCTGCTCTATCTTAACCAATTGGCAGTTCATGTATTTCGAGATGAATGTCCCAACGTCTTTCTTCATCCCTTCCCAATAGTAGGTCTGCCTCATATCACGGTACGACTTATTACCACCATGATGAATAATCAATCTCGAATGATGGCACTCACGGAGCACCTCATCCCTCAACCCATCGATGTCAGGAGCAAACAATCTCCCATCTTTACAAAGCCAACCGTCTTGGTTGAGTCCATACTCTCTCATATCCTTAGACTCTACACCTGCTTCAATCTTAGAAATGATCTCGGCTAATCTGGCATCGCGCCTCTAACTATTGCCAATTCGCTCAATAAGAGTAGGTCCGATAGTCAAGTTAGCCAACATCTCTAGCTCTAGCTCGCATCTTGATCGAAAATCATAACCAGCAATATACTCTAACTACGTCCACTCTAGGAACATAACTCCTAAGTTGGCATGTCTCATACTCAAGGCATCAACAACTACATTACCTTTATTGAGTGTATATGCAATATCAAAGTCATAGGAGGCTAGGAACTCTAACTATCGTTGCTGGCGAAGGTTAAGGTCCTCCTGCGAAAAGAGGTTTTTCAATGATTTACGGTCGGTGAACAACTCGAACTTCTCTCCTAAAAGATAGCGTCTCCAAATCTTCAGCGCAAACGCAATCGCTGCTAACTCTAAATTATGGGTCGGGTATTTCTTCTCATGTGGCTTCAGTTGTCGACTAGCATATGCAACAACATTGCCTCTCCACATCGATACCGCGCCCAATCCAATACCACAAGCATCAGTGTATATCCTCATCTCCTCGTGCCTGCTTGGAATAGTCAATACTGGTGCACTCGTCAACTTTTCTTTCAGACTCACAAATGCCTGCTCACATCTGCATCCCATGTAAAAGTCTGATTCCTTTTCATCAAGTGAGTCAACGGCATCGCTACCTTAGAGAAGTCCTGGATGAATCGTCTGTAATATCCAGCTAACCCCAAGAAACTTCTCACATCCGTAGCATTTTTAGGTCTAATCCAATCTTGGACTACTGCAACTTTTGCAAGATCAATGGCAATTCTTTGCTCAAAAACAACTTCATCCAAGAATCACACTTCTCTCCTTCAGAAGTGACATTTAGGAAACTTCGCCATCAATCGATGCTTTCTCAACACCTCCAATACTATCCTCAAATGTGTCTTGTATTCTCCCTCTATCCATGAATAGACAAGAATATCATCGACGAACATAAGCACGAATTTTTTTAGCTAACCCTTGAAGACACAGTTCATGAGATCAACAAAGTATGTCGATGCATTGGTTAGGCCGAATGGCATAACCAACCACTCATAGAAACCAGATGGCATATGGAATGTGGTAATCGGCACACTTCCTTCGCTATTCTAAGTTGGTGAAATTCCATCGCAAGATCCAACTGAGAAAATATTCTAGGACCATGTAGCTGATCGAACAAGTCATCAATACGTAGGAGTGAGTACTTTTTCTTCTTCGTCACTTTATTCAGCTTACGGTAATCAACACATAATCTAAGGGAGCCATCCACCTTTATGGCAAATACTAATGATACCCCATGTTCAAATATACTCCTACGAATGAACCATTTTCGCAAAAGGTCATTACCCTACACCTCAAGCTCTCTCTACTCTATAGGTGTCATCCTCCTTAGAGTCATCACTATCAGCCTAACATCTTTAACTAAATCAATACGGAACTCGATCTCCCTGTGTAGTAGAAGTCCACCTCCTCAAATATGTCCGGATACTCCCTAGCTATAGGTACTAATGACAACTCGTCAGGTAGGTTGTCGAGCGAGTATAGGAAACTGACCATCACATCATCATCTGGAGGGCAGCCGGTAGTCTAACACTACCGGCTGCCCATCATCTACCCCTATCGTCACCATTGCCTTCTCACAATCCATCATCACTATGTATCTATGAAGCTAGTTTATCCCTAGAACGATACTAGACCTAACGAAACCCAAAACAAAAAAAATCACAATCAAAAGAGCGTCCATGAATCGATAAGACCAAACCATAAACAAGCTAGTGGAGCCTCCAATAGGGTTCGTCACAATCAAAGATCGGTCAAATATTTCGAGTTTCAATCCTAACTTATCTACCAAGTCACTAGATATGAAGGAATGTGAAACCTCGGTATTTAATAAAACTCATATAGGAACATCATAAGTGGAAAGCATACCTTAAATATTGATGTCTTACCCCTTCTCTTTCGTCGATGGAGCACTCGACGAAGTTGGAACGACATTGATAGCATATGCTTTCACCGCCTGCTTCTGCTTTGGTGGCCCTTGATAGTTCTTCTGAATGTGCCAAGTTTGTTGCAGTTGTAGCATTTCTTCCCCTCGGCTTTGCAATCTCTAATATAATGACCCTTCTCTCCATAGTTGTAGCAAGTTAGCACCGGCTTGACTTTCTTTTTTTGGCCATCTTTATTATGAAACTACTTCCTCTTGTTGTTCCCTATCTAATTACCTCCCCCGCCCAATTGAGGCTTTTGTTCTTCTTTAGGAATGATAGCTTTCGGTTTTGGATACAGACTTTCATGCCTCGGGGACTTCTCAACTTCCATCTCAAAATTCTCTTCAATATGACCCACAAGTCATTCCCCTAAGTAGTCATCCAAGCCGATGATAAATTTCTCATTTTTCTTTAATGGATTGTCGATGAAGACATCCCATATTTCAGCAGAGCGTTGAACTCAGCAACATAATCGAAGACAGTCATATCCCCTTGCTTCAGGTCTACGAATTTACGGAAAAAAAATTGACTTCTACGCTGCATGAATAAATTTCTCCTTGATTATAGCTTTGAATTGGTCCCAAGTGAACTGATCCTTGAAAGTGGCATCCCTTACTGCATTCCACCAATTCATGGCTTGCCCTTAAAGCTGTCGGAAAACCATTCGCCTTTTCATAGCATCATCCAGCTCTAAGTCATCGAAAATCATTTTGTAGGTATCAAGGCAATCCTGTACTTCCATTTTCAATTTCGTTCCTTAGAACGATTTCCCATAACGGCTAGCAAAGTCCTTGTTCAGCTTAGCGAAATCGGCTCTTAGCGCCTATACTAGAGCACCACCATCGGCAATAGCTTTCGAAGCGGCTACTTGAGTATTTTGCACATAGTATTAAACATAGTCTGCAGATCGAGATTAGTAGCTCCCGAGCCATCTCCTTCCTTGACTCTAGAGATGGAGTTTCTAGCAGCGTTCCCTATTTGGCGACTCATCTTTCAATCTGTAATAAGGACGATCGGTCTCTCCATAAGGAATTCTGCTTAAGTAGTACTAGTGTGTGCAGCATGACTTAGGTACTATATATATATATACTACTATATAGTTTTGAAATCCAAAATATATAACAAGTACGCACTCTCGTGTGTGTATATACACACATACACACACACTCGATCTAGTCTAAGGTGAGAACTCATACCCTACGTCTACTGGATCATGGTATCCCTTAGGTTAAACAACACGACTTAAGCTCTGATACCAAATGTGATGATCGCCCAAATTTTGACAAAATCAAAATACAAGTCCATTAGAGTATAGATCATTAAATTTGGTACCTACAAATAAACATGAGCATTATCAGAGATTTATAAAATCTAAACTCACAGCGGAAACAACAATAAGATATAAATACTGATTATGACCACTACCTTGGAATCAATGGAATTCCTTGGATATCAAATTGCCACATCAGCACCGAGCATAAGAGATAAGAAAACTTCTCCAACAACTAATCACGTCCATCTCTAGTGACATGTTCCTCAAAATCTATCATATGGGTTGTAATGAGGAAGAGTCATAACAACGTTCTAATGACTAGAAAATCTATACAATGTCCATAACATAAATATATACCGATTGATTTTCATTTAATTGTTATTCTACTATTTTAAGTTTAGCCAAATCTAACCTAGTATTGCACACACGATTTATCTACCTACCCTTCCCAAGGTATGAAATACTGATGAAGCCTATCAACCATCCAATACTTCCAAATCCATTAGCCACTTAATACTTTCAAATATGAAGCGGGCTCCTACTATGCTCAAGTCCATTAACTACTTAATATTCTAAAAGAGAAATAGGCAGACTTTGGCCATTTAAGACCGCAGTCGAGGTAGACCCCGTCATTTAAAACCTATCTATAATGTGGACACCTAGCATCGTCATTGCTGGTCTATTGGTCCTAGCTCCAGAGACTTCTGACCGTTATTTAAGGCTTTATAATATATAATAGTCCTACTACTAATGCATCTATCGTTATTAAAGTCTTAGCCATGTGAGAGACTATACACAAGCCACTTAATACCTTATTAATAAGGACTAGGTAGGCCCCTGACCATTCAACACCTATTTATAGGTCGGCCTTTGTCATTTAATACCTAGCCCTGAGGCAGACTCCTTATTGGTACTATCTAGCTAACATCGCTTGGAATCTCATTGGACTACTTAATACTTATTTTATAGGAAAGGGGTGGACCCTATAATCTAACATCGCTTAAGACCCCAATCCTGAAGCAAAGCCTAACCGAGATATCCACTACTGCTCTTAATTATTAATTTGGAATCTCACCAGGTTACTTAATACTACTTTTTAGGAGAGAGGCAAACCCTACAGCCACTTAATACCTCAAATCTGAAGTGCACCCCTCTGGAGATATCCCTCACCGCTCTTAATCACTAGTTTGGACCATTTAATAGTTTTTATTTAGGAAAGAGGCAGGCCCTCAAACAACCACTTAATTCCTTTAACCCCAAAGTAGGTCTTAGTCTTCTGTCATGTGACTCTACTGACATCACATCTCAATCTACTAAGTCCAAATAATTATCCTCAACCTATAAAAATTTAGGTGATATATCCTAGGTCTTAGTATTATTCCTAGGTTGAATACTAGACTTAGTTTACTAATCCCCTTTTTTTATTTAAGGCAATAAGATTTGCCTTAAATACTTAATTACCCATAAATCCCCTTCTAATAATCCATAAATGTCAATTTGTTCATAATAATCCTAAAGGACATTTCCTAAGACATTTATGTATAATTACTAATTTCCAATTAGTAACCTTATTATAATTATTTCATTTTTATCAGTCTTATTAATCCATTTACACCTATTAATTATAACTCCTAATTCATTCCTTATTTATTTGCTCATTAATTGGACTTACTACATTCTATGCCATATTGGTTAATTGTAATCACCAATTCAATTCACATTTATTGCCCATTAATTGAGGTTACAATCTTTTGTATCCTATTAATTATTGGCAACTCCTAACTTTATTGCCCATTAATAGGAATTACTACCCTTCCTAATTTCTCTTATTCGTTTTCTCATTCTATCTAATAATAACCTATCATGATCGAACGTTATCCATAAATAATGCATAAATAGACGTTATTCTTATTTGTTAACGCAATAAATACATATAAGCTACCTACTTCTACCAAAAATATATTCCAATTATAAATATTTAACTAGAATATGTTTACATATTTAATTTGCTAGAATTAGGTTCCTTAAGAAGATTTTCTATTATAATTTCCAGAAATTATTTAAAACAAAAGATAACAAAAGGAAAGATTGACTCCATTGAAATTACAAGGAATGAATAATTTCTTTTTATTTGGAATAGACAGTGTAAACTATGAAGAATAAATATGTACTTTACATATCACTTCCTTTTTATTTGCATATATTCCTTATTAAATCAAAAGTCATCTTATTCGATGAAAAATAAACCAATTTATAAAAATCAAACGGATGTTCTTTCCACAAATTAAACTATGGAAAATCTACAATTTAACATAAATAGGGCAATATTCAAAATCCTATCAATATTTTACCCCCCAAGTATAGATCTGGAATAAAATTATACATCATTCTAAATTAAAAACCTTTGGGACTGATTTTCAGATCAAGGTGTAACACTTTTTCAAATCAGATCTAAAACAAGAATATATAGACAATAGTTTTTTACACTAATTTAAGCCTAAGATTCACAAATAAGATAGATATAGGCATATAAATCAAACTTATGTATATATATAAAACCTCGAATATGTGTATTGTTGATTGATTCTTTTCCTTTTTTTCTAATTCACGTTCCTCTCTAATTTGTATAAATATTTTATATGGAAAATGGTGGAGAAAGGAAATGGCAGAGCTTCACTGTTGCCTCTAGAAAAATATAAAAAGAAAGGAAGGGTTCGGCCAAAATTTATAGGCATTAGAATCAACCACATCTACATGATCAAAAATATTAAATCCGGGTCGTTGTGGCCTAGGCAAAACCTAGCCTACACGACCCAAGCGGTTGATCGCCCTACCATAGGGGTCGACCGCTTTAGGTCGACCGATCTAATAAAGGGGTCGACCTATGGTCCCTGGATTAATATATAAACGTTAATTTTCTAATCTAGTTATTTTGGTTCCCAATTCATTTTTCGTCCGTAACTTCTTCGTTTGGACTCCGATCGCAAAACTTGAAATATGAAAGTTGCTCAGAATTTCGCCACAATTTGCAGTAGTGCAAGATTTGTGATCAAATTTCGTTTTTTAGAGCCCAGTTAACTAACTAACTAATTAAATAACTAACACCAAATTACGGGATGTTACAACCGACACTCAGTATACCTGTATAGCGTGTTGTAGCGGTGCTCGGTCGATGCGAGGCGATCGTCAATGATTGTAAAGTGGATAAGTAACACAGAACCTGTCATATATCTCACAACGCATCGAATAAAATATAATAGTGAAACATCTTATACATAAAATAAGCGAGACAATAAATAACTGAATGATTCATAGCATTGGAGTATATAGATCCATACAGTAAACAACATACGTAATAGAGTTATACATCAAATAATAACTCATAAACCTTTCTCTAAATAGTATGGCACTAGCAAGATCCATAGAGCTGTGCAAGGGAATAGCAAATGAGTACATATAATAATACGAGAATAGGCTCTTACTCACCACCTGTCCAGCTCCACTTACTCACCAGACTTTATCCCTAATCTACTCATTTAAGAGTACCTAGAGTAATTAGAAGCAAAGCATAAAACCCCAGATCAGACAATAGTCTGGTGTGAGCGGTAGAAATCTCAAATACTATAAAGTCAATATACTATGACAAATGGTATGGAAAAATCATATCTGACATGTTCATGCATCCATGTAGTAAGCGCATATAAAAAATATACGCTACTCTATGATAGTCGTCATGGGTGTACTATACATCAAGGTACTAACAGTGTCAGGATATCTACATTGGTAATATCTACATCGTGTGACATTCCTAAGGTGATAGGAACAATAAAACAAACATGGCATCCATCATCCATCCTCACATTCACGCATCCTGGTGCGTTGGATGTATGATACACATATGACCACCCCCATAGAAGCAAGGACTACTCAACGTCCTAGTTTCTCGATACTCGAATCCACGCCACTCAGGAAGCCAAGAACTAGACTGCACCTCCATAGACAGCCGAGGGTCCTCAAATCAAAACATCATGTGATACGAGGCTCCCCAAATGTCAAAGTGAGTGTCCTTACATACCCTTGCTTTATAAGTACACATCAAAACCTACGAATATCAACGATCCATTTTTACACGTCATCCATAGTAGAGCTTATCTAGGAACTGTCTCTACAACTCTAATCTGAAGTCATTGCGGTTGGGGACTACTCTAGACAACCATCATAAGGCATAGAGCCTTATCATGCATCTTGTAATCTGCCTCTAACGGTCCCCTCAATCCACTCATCGTCGCCTACTCTGCCTCTTGAGGTATAGCTATCCACCATCAAATGACCATAACTTGAGCATACAAACTCCAAATGATTTGAAAATCGGAACGTAGTCTTATGGGGCTTTCCTTATCATCACATATCGACAGCACTAAGTTTGGAATAAAACTCCTGAATAGGTTCCGATCCATGAAGACCGAACTAACCCTACCGATCCATGGCCACCGAACCATTGCTATCGAACCCAAACTTCACGCATGATCATCTTTATGAGAAAGGTATGATTATTTTTCCAGATTAAAGTATGAGTGTTATGTTTTGTTCATGCCAAATTTTAGGTCATTTCGACCCATGTAGCTTATAGAAATATGTTGCCGAAATTTTATTCGGAGCATGTTTTTGCCCAGATTTTTACAGTGAAAACACTGTCTGGGTTCAACTTTAAGACATCATAACTTTATCATAGCTTGTTAAAATTTTGTGATTCTTTTTCCAGATTCAAGTATGAGTGTTAAACTAAAATTTATCTTTATATATGTCGTAAAATATTTTATTCAATATGTAAATGAATTTACATGAATTATGTGTAGAGAAAACTTGTAGAAACTATGTTGTTTACTCTAATTATATAGTGTTTATACTTATTTAGTGCTAATTAATTTCTCATAGGCTAATTAATTAAATAACTATAGGCCCATAACCCACAACACAACTCCCCATGCTCCACCACCATCGATCGCGCCTTTACTGGGTCAATTCCCATGGATTAGTACCGATCCACACTTCCTTTTTCAGCTCCAAATCACTCTACCATGCTCCAAAACAATTTGTGGGTCGAATGGGTCAACCCCTGTGTATCGTTACCAATCTATAGGCTCAAACCCATACTTAGCCAGAATCGCGTGATGTTGGCTACACTCTCCTACTTCCATATTCCCATGCCCTGATCCCTACTCTAAGCTACTCCACTGATCCATGCTATTGAGTCTCACCGATCCAGTTCTTTGACTTCTACTGATCCATACTTTGAATGTCCATGACCATACGAACTCCCAATGGGTTGAAACTTGGTGTGCAACCTTATGAGGCCATCCTTGTTATCTCACATCGATGTCGTCCAATTTGGGGTAGATTTTATGGATCGTCACCAAACCATAAGGGTCATCGCCAATCCATAGGTTCTTCCTAACTAAATCGCCATTCGATCGGTGTTTTCAACCATACAAGCAAAAAAGCAATCATACATTCACCAGAGATAAGCATTAACAACAACCAAACATCCAAATATATCATTCTAAAGAGATCTAAATATAAGATAAAGGTTAAGGATCCATAAGAACATGGTTAGAGATCCAAAAAACATGTTTTTGCAAATCAAGTTCAAATTATCTAAAATTTACATATATGTTGTAATGTGCTCTAAAAACATTTTTTGTATTTTTAAATAATTTTTAAAACATCATTTATGGTGTATAATGACCTAATTAGTAAGTGAGAGATCTAATCATTCATCTTATTCCAAATAAAATCCTAAATCCTCCAATAAACAGTAGAAGGCACGAAATCCAAGGCTTTTCCCGTAGCAAATCTCTAATCCTAAGTGCTAATCGCCTCTTACTGGTATAATTTGGCTAATCAAAGTATGTTTTAGAGTTTCTTTTTGGCTAATGGTGTTAACGGAAGCTTTTAACTATTTTTGGAAGTTTTGAAATGATGGGGATGGGGTTCCATTAGCCTTCACTTACCCCAAAACTGCAATGGGTTATGGACCTCAAAGCTAATGACCCTAGTTACCTCTTAAGCTACTCAAAATTAAAGAAAAATTCAGAAAGTTATGAAAACAGTTAGTCTGTTTTCTTAATATGACCACTCTACGGAAATGGAAACCATTATTCTGATCTAATGAAAGTGGTTTCGGACACTAACTCGGTTTCTATCAAAAGTTATAGTCCATACAAAATTTACAGGGTTAAAATGGTTATATAGCAATTCGCCAAAAATCATGAATGTGGAAAATATCCCTAAGAGTTATTTTCCAAAATATTAGAACCATACGACCTTATATGAAAATAATATAAATATTTTGCGAACCTCTGATACATAGAATACGGGTCGTCACACTGATATTTTCACTAAAGAGTAATATTATATTTGGTAAGAATGGTTATCAGAAAACTTTACAAACTGGAAAGATTTAGAAGACGTTTAAAAAAGGTTCTATCTCACGGATTCTACTTTTGATAATTGATTATGGTGTAAATATTAAAAGTTGGGCATATCATGACTTTGTGAAGGATCAATGAGTTTTAACTTAATGTAAAGTGGATTATTGACATTCTTTTTGTTTTCTTAGTAACACCAAATAGGTTGACAAGAAAATAACCATTTTGTTGTACTCATTGATCCTTGAGACCGATTTTTTCTTAAAGGAAGCATGTATTTTGTTTGGTTTGAGAAATCAACCATTTTTTCTTTGTTTATTCTTAATTTTTTCTATTTTCTTTTTTTCTAGAAACAAAAATATTTTTTTTATTCATGATAATATGTTTGCTTTTAGATTGGTTGATTTTTGTTTCATGCTGAACAATATTATCTGGGTTCTCTGTGTATTTTATATGTTTAGCAGTTTAATCATAATTCTTTTTTCATTTAAAAATAGGTGTTTTTCATGTATATTTGTGGTGGAGAATGTCTAATGATTAGCATCAAATTTTCAGCCTTTTTACTTTCATGTGCAGCGAAGAATACTAGCATATACTGTGCATTTTCTAGGGTTGAGTGGGTTGATCTCTTTTCTTATTTTATGAATAATATGGTTGATATTTTCTGGTGATGATCGAGATGCAACTTTTGTAATTCCTTGTATGCCTAGTTTAGTAATATCAAAGGATTTTGATCATAATTTATGGGCTAACTAACATGTATTTTAAATATTGAAGCATTGTCGGCAGTGCATTTTAATGGTGTCTATATTAAGTGTTTCTAACCATTTTGGTTTAATCTTCTCATATTTGATCAACACCATTATTTATTTATTAATTAATCTATAGGTGTACATTTGAAAATATCATTATTTTACCCAAGCCTTCTTCATAATCATTCGCAAAAAATAAAATTGCAAGTCAATATAATTGCTTTATAAAATAAAAAAAGGAATCTTACTTGGGTCATTTTATTATAAGTTCTTATCATATAAATGCTTACATGCATGTCAGATAGTTGAATTTGTTGTACTAGTTTCCAGAACCTTTCATGTACTATATAGAAAAATTAATTATTAGTCAAGATTATGGATACCAGGCTAGTAATATAAAATATATATGGAAATATTTGAAGTCATAGGTGAAAAATACTTATATTCCATGACTAGTTATGAGAGGATTCCCAACACATGCGGGTGGGTCGCGTCGATTCGAGGGGGTTGAATGAAAACCCACCCCCAACACGTACAGGAAGAAGCACAAAGTGCTTCTCCTTAGCCGGCTAAGGACGAAGTTATGGATTGCAGTCCACGGCTGTGGGATTACAATACACAAGAGCTGTGGATTGCAATCCACTACGTACAATTAGCCGGCTTTAATTTAGCCAGCTAAGTGTACGCGAGGTAACTGACTATTAATTAGCCGGTTACCCTATTTTCTTCCATCAACCATTCTCCTTCTCCTTCCCTTCTTCCCAGCTGCCATTTTTTCCAGCAACCGAGGGCTTCGAAAAAAAAATTCCAAAAGGTCGAAAAAAAGAAAAGCTTTGAGGAGAATCTGAGGAAGCGGCAGTCGCAACGGTGAAAATGTTCCACAGGCCGTAGAAAATGCCCCTGCCGAAGAAAGCGTAGACGTACCGAAGATGGTACTGGAGGTCGAGGAAGCACGGTGGTTAGGCAAAGACGTGCGGGTAGAAATACAACAAATACGGTTCTGGATTCCCACATTGACCTAAATTTGGGACCCGACAAGGATTTGATCAATTTTCGTATACTCCTGGATGACGAAGTACACGTTAGCACGTGTGTTGAAAATTCTGTAAGTTATCTACCTTCAAATTATGTTTTTAATTAAAATTGTACAATAAAAATTGAATATGCAACCTGTTTTAAATTAGGCTCGTCGTGAACGCACCCGTGGCTCTTGGGTTAGTGTAATCCGCCTTTATAGAATGATCCGGTCTTATGATGCCGATGGCATTATTCATGTTTTTCTTCGAGATATAGGATTTGGAGATTTCTTGAGTACATATTTACATAATTACTCTTTATTTATTTAATGCTTTTTAGCGTTTTCAATAATCATAAATTGATTTAATATGTATCGATAATCTTTTAAATTCGGATGTTCAGTTATGTGGTGTTTTAGCCGCATGTTGGTGGCAAACCACTCATACATTCCACTTTTGTTTTGGAGAGTTGGGTTTTACCCCCATTAGACTTTACTATGCTTACCGGTTTAGGCACTGGAAGGGGGGAGACCTTACCATATGACGAGGAGTACCAGCACTTTCACCGTTTATCCATGTACTTCCACATCTTGACTTACAAGATGGATTGTCATCCGGATTGTAGATTAGATGCTCTTACATTAGACAAGCAATCTATGAATTGATACATAGTCGTAGCATAGACAACCATTTAGAGATTGTCGACTGTTATTCTGTACATGATGGGGAACTTATTCTTTACAAATGCATCGAACACGTTGCCGGCCGAATATGTTGCAGCTGTAGCGGAGTTGTCATTTGATAGTCCAATCGTATATGATTGGGGGACTCCGATATTAGCGTATTTGTATCGCTCTTTGGATCAACAATGCGTCGTTGGGGGTAGATCCACATCCATTACAGGTTTTTGGGAGATTTTATAGTACTGGTACTATGAGTACTTTCGCAGCATGACTAATCCAACGTTGGACTCCACATTACCCCTTTTCTTCTTCCGAGTTAGAGCATGGGCCCGAGATAACCGCTAAATGGTGCTAGGAGGGGAGGCATGTCATATATTTGCTGTGGTCCAAAATCAGATCGAGTTACGGACCACACGAGAGAGTGTTGTTTGGCATCCTTATGATGGTTCGCCTTTTATGACCGACCCTATCGTAGTGCATGCTGCATTCCTATCTACTAGACGTTTTCCATTGGTATCATCCCCATCCAGTTTAAGATGCTATTAGTTTCTCGGTGAGCATCGTCGGAGACAGACGTTAAACGGTGATTTTGTTCCAAACGGTCCACATCTGGATACACCTTTTTTGAAGGTGTATGACAGCGCTGCTTTACAGGAGTATGCAGAGGAGTGGTGGTTTGCTAATTACTTCATCATCATGAATTTAGATTATGCATCTTTTTGGCTTCGGTTTTACAGTCCACCGCATACGGCTACTTTTGTCATGCTGCATCCGGTGATTTGGTAGGGCCTTCAAGCATCCGGAGTGGTGTTATCCCCCCTATTTTACAAGACCTTACACAGAGTACTCAAGTATATCATGCTCCATAGCTATCCCAGATAGGAGATTATGGTTGATAGTCGCTATACCGACAACGTCGGGAGTTGATAGATATGTTGATATTTCTCGGCTTGAGATTCGCAGTATCCAGATCCAGCTGCGTTTTCGTATGAGGATTTGTTTTAGATGCAGATGAGACTCCGCCAGGTCATGTACATCAAGCATCGACGAAGCATAGATGAGTTGACTACTCGTATTGACGAGCTTACTACAGCTAATGAGCAGCGATATCATCCTATACGCAGAGTAGATGATGATGATGATGATGTAGTTGGTCTTTTTGATGATGAGTACTAGTTTGATGAGCCATAGTGGTTGTATGTATTATTAGTATTTGTATGTCCTATCAGTGTATATCAGTGTTCTGTATTTACTAGCAGAGTTTGTATCAGTGTATTTTCAGTGGTTTGTATCAGTGTATTATCATTGTTTGTATTTACTAGCAGTGTTTGTAGCAGTGTATTATCCGTGTGTGTACTTACTAGTAATGTTTGAATAACTGTATCAGCTTTGGATTTCCTATTTTGTTTGACTATGTGTACAGAACTATGTGAAGGAACAAACACAGTTGTGTTTGTCTATATTCACATGTGTGGATGCTTGCCACGTGGTTGATTAGAAGGCACTTGATTCACACGACACAGGTCATGAACTTTCTATTTAAACCAAAGTTTTGTATTGAAAATTCACAACATCTTCAATTATCTTCAATAATCTTCAATGTTAACGGAAAGATGGACTCCCGATGATTATAGCACTAATCAAATCGTACATAGAAATTGACCATAGACGCATGGAAGAGGAGTTGGAGCAAGATTTTTGGGTCACTCTAAACGAGACTTTTAACAATCATCTTGATTGTAGATTAATTCGAAGGATTTTGAAACTCGAAGTACTTTTGTCATGTTTACTAGAGCTTGTCGAAGATATAGAATCATTATAAATATAGTGAAGGAAGAAGATCTATTTCGGTTAACACGAGCTACGTTTGATTCCCGTTATTTATGGGAGTATCACGTTGATTTTGTTGGCCATGCTGCATATAATCTCTGGGTTGGATATATTAGACAATTTGAATGACGTTTAGGTTAGTTAAATAAGTTTTTTAAGTTAATTACCTTCAGCTAGTTCTTTGCACTATCAGTAAGTTTTATGTACTTTCAAATTCAAGTAAACTATGTGTTAAAATCTACCACGCACTTAACATAATAACAACATTTAACTAATGGAAAACATTAACAACCAACACTTAACTTGCGAAGACAACAAATAATATACGCATACAACTTCTTAGAAAACAAAGAAGAAAAAAATAGTAAAACACGACAACATCATGGAAAACGAACAAAACAACAAACAAGACAACCGATGATTACAAAAACTGCCTTCACCCACCTGATAAGTTAGTTGAACTCAACGTCCTTTAAAGCATCTGAATTTGATTTTCAAGTTCATTAGCATACACAACTGCTCAATGAGGAAGAGGATCGTCAATCCATTGCCAAAGTCCACAACCATCAAGAGAGCACCAGGTTCATTGAATGATATTAACGTTCTACGATAGTCATATTTATTAAATGACTTATATAATGTTATATCACCTCCATGAAATTACAAAATAAGAGATAAAGATCATTCCATGAATTATTATTTGGTAGATGGAATCTACCCAAAATGGAAAACACTTGTGCAAGCATACAAAAGACCAAATAACGTAAAAAAAGCCAGGTTCACCAAATAACAAGAGAGTTTAAGGAAAGATGTCGAACGAGCATTTGAAATGCTTCAAGGTAGGTTTCATATATTAAGAAAAGAGATATACTACCACTATCCGGCGGTATTATCTGATACCATATACTATTGTATAATTTTACATAATATGATTGTCGAAGAAGAACGTGGTGGGTACGATCTTCAACTGAGAAACTATCCAGACATTGTTGTAGCATTTCAAAAAAAAGCTTTTAAGGACACAAATACTTTTGTCGAATACTTGCAAAGAATACAAGACATTCGAGATCCACAAGCTCATTTTGATCTAAGAGAAGAACTAGAGTAACACTACTGGGAACATATAGGAAACCATTAGTAGAATTGATGTTTAGATAGTGCTTGTGTTTCACTTATCTTTTGTAATAAGTTGTTGACGTTTTGTACTAATGTTTGTGTTTGAATTTGTTATATCTACTGTACTAAGTTGTTGTTGACGTGTTAATAGTAATAACAACAGCGAGAATGCCAAGTCAAGATGAGCTTGAAACTATAACAATAGCAATAACAAAAAAATTGACAACAATAGCAATACCAACAACTGCAACTAATACAGCGACAATCGCATTAACAACAACACTAACAATGATACTACAACTAAAACTTAGGAGATCAAATAATAGATGCAATGCTAAGATACATTGTAGGAACCTAGTTTCCTACAAACCCTCATGACGTCTATGGTACTCCTCAAGTTGCTTCTCTATATACAACATTTGCACTAGATTGAGTTCGTTTAAGTTGCAAGTTAAAAGAGTTATACATCAGCTCTTTGTTGTCGAGCTAATTCTTGTTTTTTTAACTCTTGCTGGTCATTTCTTAACTTTTGTTTTTCATCGTGACGTCGTTGTTTTTCCTTTGCCCTTTCAAGTCTCTTTGTTTCTTTTATTTCGATGTATAATTTATTTTCATCTTCAACGGCCGCCTTCACTCACCAATATGTTCATAATATGCGTTGTAATCAGGGGCGATTTTTTTTCTTTTCCTTGAACTTCTCCGGAGGCCTACCACCTGTACTAGTTGTGAATGGGGTGTTTTCATGTGGATCAGAACTATCAGGGCTAGATTCATCGCTCGTTTTTCTAGGAAGTAGGAAGAAAGTGCATTATTGAATGTTCTTGTCGCATTCGACTCTATTTTTCCTCTTTTGCGAGTATGTCATAGCAATGGTGCATGTTGGATGGTTTATTATTATATTCAAACATTTACACTGCATTTGCTTGATTGAGCTGTAGATGATGAAGTACTATAAGAAGAATAAAACATATAACTTGTTAATTTGAGCTACAAATTTAAAATCATTACCAGGTCCATGTCGTTTGACCCACTTTATTGTCTTGAATGCAGGCCGGCCATTATTTCATTCCAACGTTGACAAGAGGAATTTATTCTTTTCTAAGACTGCTTCAAAGAATCAACCGTTCTTGGAAGACTATTTGGACTTCGAATGTTGAAAAAATTGCATACAAAATTCCAAAAGGTAGTTTCACTTTGGCCCATACCTTTCTTATTGTCTTTAGAACATTCAACCCAACAGTCTGCTAATTTAGGTTGCTCGTCCGGTGATCATTTAACCATTTTTGCGGCTTTTCATTCCGCATTTGCAGATTCAATAATGTTGATTCTCGTTGTTTGATTTCCCCAAGTTTGAGCAGAAGACAAATTAGAATTCTTATAAACATCTTCTTCTTCGGCAATTTCATTGCCATCGAATTCGGTTTCTTGATTTCACATCTGTTGTCTCCAAATTGATTATTGAGATTTCTTGATAAATTTTGTGAACGATAAGGCAATACTGACCGTTGTTGGCTATTGGAAGATACGTAGTTTTGATCATAGTTATAGTTTTGTTGAAATGAACTATTCTGCGAATAATTTGAATTTTGGTAATGGTTCGAATCTTGTTGAGAATGAAAGAAATTTTGATTTTGTTGTGGTTGATACGAATATGTAGGTTGTTGAGAATGATATTGACTTTGACATTGATTTTGACCATGTTGAGAATTAAACGTATTCAGATTGAATTGAGTCGATCCTGATTATCTTATAAATAGAAACCTAGGAGATGAAGATTTTTGAGATTTTTCTTTTGGATTTTTCGACATTACTGAGATTGTTTGAAGAAAATTTATTGATGAGAGTAAGAAATATACAATAAATGGTGTAAATAAAATTTTTAAATTGGTAGGTTATATAGATGGAGATGGAAAGGGATAGACAACGGCCATCTATATGACAGTTGTGACTTAACCGGCTATAATATAACACTCATTTATTGGGGGCTTTTGATGCTGGAAAGGTTTATTTTTCTCGGGTAAAATTGATATAACACTCATTGCAACAATTTGACATTTTTTAATGGATCATAACTTAAGAGAATTTCAATGGAAAGGGTCGGCTCTTTCAATTTCAAATCGTCGTTTCTCTTTTCAAAACCAAGTCACATTTATATATTACCACTTCAAATTATTTAGCGATGTAAAACTATTCTAATTTCAAATCGTCGTTTCTTCTTTCAACATGCGAGACAATCCTAAGATGGTAGCCTTGCAATTGAGTTAAAATTGGAAGCAAAAGAGTTTGGTATTGTTTCTCTGCCATTCTATCTAGCTATTGAGTTGGTTTATTGTCGTATTCAAACTTATTTAGCCGTGGGTAAAGAACGATCCACGTACCTATGCAACTTGCTCAAGATCAAGCGTAATACTGTATATTGTATTGGAGTGTCAAAGTATTACTGATCTCTTTGGTGTACTGTGTTTCGTGATTTGTATTAGCCGGGTTGATTGTGATATATGTACTATTTTCACTATACAAGTGATTATTTGTAGCATATATCCAACTTGTTATCTTTATTTTTTATTGTATGACAACAAAAGTACCAAATTCTTCATTTTAATTTATGTGATAAAACATGTATTAGATTATTGTATTCGGTAATACATATTACTTGAGGCCACCAAATGTATGGTTTATAATCTTACATTTGTCGATGTTATAAACTCTTCTTTTGCTCGGATGACAAGAAGAATTCTTTCTCTAGTACAAGTATACATAAATACAATTTTTTGAATTGGTGGATCTCACTAACTTACATAAGAAGTGGAATTTACGGAATTTTAGTATTGTTCAACATTTTTTAGGAAAAAGAACACGAACATGGTATATGGTGGTTGAGAATGGAGTGATATAAATAAAAGCTAAGGATATTATTTAGAATGGACTCATGGAGGGACATTGAGCTGGCTGAAAGATTAGAAGCTGTAGGTAGAAATGCATTGAAGAAAAATATAAACTACCCAAATAAGATGATAACTCGCACACGGTTAAAGATGGACGGCTGCTTCATCTTGCAATTTTTCACTCCAACTATTGATCTGTCCTTTTCTTTTCATTGTTCATTGATTTGGTATGTAACATATATACATTCAAAAAATAAATCTAAGGCACTTTTCGCGAACAAAAAATGTCCGGTGACCGTTAGGGGCGCGTCCGACGCGTTGGAAGACACTTTTTGCGAGCAAAAAATGTCCCGTGACTGTTATGGACGCGTCCGACGGGTTGGATTTTCCAACGTTCCACATGGGGCATTTGGACCGTAGGGGGAAATGTGGAAAACTGCACACCGGCAAATTTGAACCTTCCTCCTTCCTTATATTTATTCAAACCCTCCCGCCCCCCTTTCCCACATTCCACACCGACAAGTCCGAACCTACTCTATTTTCTACGCCGCAATCTGATTTTTTTTCAAGTTTTTTTTTATGTTTTTGTGTTTATTTTGTTTCATTTTATAGCATATATTTTCTACGAATTTTTCGTTATATTTTATAATTTTCACTTTTTAGCATGTCACACGTTTTCTTCTGCTTCCTATCGGTCTATTGCTTTATGGACACCTGAAAGAAAGTGAATTTTTACAAATTTGTGTGTGGATTTTTTTTTCCTTTTTGAAATGGTACTTAGATACAACATGTCGCTGGAACAAATCATGCATGGAACTTTTACAGAAAAGAAATTATGTCAGCTCGTTTTATGTGTCGGTAACAAATGAATTTAGTCTCATACACAAGTAAATAACAAAATGAGACGACCTGAAGCATTCTTAGGTTGACAGGGACAGACTGCTACACCAAAAAGGAGAGATTTGGAATCCGTTGAACGATTGCATGGACCCGAGGAGTGGTGGAATACCATTGCATGAAGATTCAAAACATTCAGAAAAGAATCCCCATCCAAATTCAGGGAGTTGGATCTGTTTTTTGAAGACTACATATGAAAAGAGATTGGTAGGTACCACATACCCCATACCCTATCCGTTCATCCTTTTACTGCTGCCAATATAGATTATTATTTCGATTGGGTAACCCGTGACACTCCATTAATTTCACCGCCTAGATGCAGTATGTAAGCATTTTTCAAAAAATTGACAATAAAAGAATAATACATTTTTGACTTTGTCAAATTCTGGAAAAGTGATGTAGTCCATTTATTAAGGGAAGTTACCAATGATCAAGGTAACTACCCGTTTTAATTTCTCCACGTTTAGAAAGCCGGTCATCATTGTCTCAACGTTCTGAAATTGCTCTTTGATGGCAAGAGTAATATAAAGGGAAACTTAAGTTAGTTTTTAGATAAGAGGTCACTAAACCTACTCTAAAAAATAATACACCATCTAAAGATAGAATGTGAAGGTTTGGAATCAGAATCTAAAACAACAGGAAAGATTTGACATCGTTTGAAAATCTGATTCTTCAAGGATTTAATTGCAACGGCTAGAGGTAATTAAATTGATTTTATTGTTGCTTCCGCCCTTAGTTTTACACGTTCAAATTGTGTAGAGAACATGATTAAATTAAGATCTGATTAACAAAGTAGGCATACCAAGAAGGGCAGTTCAAGTAGACGTCTGGAAGATCGATCAGGCATACGAATCATTTCAACAATACCGTACAGTGTTGTTATGGTTTACGGTTTCATATTCTGCATGTTGAAAGACGAAAACTTATGTTAATTTTTCGTAACGAATCCACAAGCGTGGATATCATCGAAAAATGAACTGATGCAAAAGTACGAGTTAGAATTGTTGCATGGTCGTAGTCGTCGTCATAAGTTTAGTTTGTTTTTTAAATGCATTTGAATTTAAAAATGTATTAATTTGTTCTAACGAAATTTTTTCACAACATATATAAGTAATCGATATAAATCTTTCATATAAACAGTCGTACGCACAAAAGCTCCTACGTATACACCTAAATACTAAATAATGTCATTTTGAATCTGCAAGTTTCTTGAACTCATCGCACTTGTCTCCTTCAAAACCAAGCCATTTCCCATACACTATTTCAACTAAATTCCCCGTTGTATTTCCCACTTAATAATCTACTTCTCAAGTCAATGAAATCCATACCTTCCTCAATCGATAAACCATGGTTGAGCACCAATTTCAATCTTAAGAATTCTTACTTGCCAATATAAAGCATTAACATTATCGCATATATGTTTATCTGGATAAAAATATGAAAACTGCTATTTCTAGCACCTTACCAATACCGCTTCATCATTCAATGTTTTAATTATGACCTTCAAGTATCCTCAAAATCATAATCACTAAATTACATAAACAATTGACAAGCAAAAGTCAAAAATGCATTAATTCATTCAGCACATAAGTACTAAACCAAACATCCATTCAACCACGAACAGTACCTTTACATGTTAAAATAAGACTAAGCATTCATCGAAAAATCAACAGAAAATCATCAGCAACACTACCAACTCAAGATCCCATCAACCGCTGGTGAATTTGGTGACAGCCTTGGTGCCCTCAGACACAGCGTGCTTTGCTAGTTCACCAGGAAGAACAAGTCGAACAGAAGTTTGGATCTCCCTAGAAGTTATAGTCGGTTTCTTGTTGTACCTGGCAAGTTTAGAAGATTCCTGAGCGAGCTTCTCGAAAATGTCGTTGATGAAGGAATTCATGATTCCCATGGCTTTGCTCGAGATCCCTATGTCCGGATGGACCTGCTTCAACACTTTGAAAATGTAGATCTTGTAGGTCTCGATCGACTTCGCCTTCCTCCTCCTCTTCTTATCGGCGCTTGCTGAAGAGTCCTTGGTGGGGACCTTCTTCTCGGCTCTGGGTTTCTTGCCAGCCGGGACCTTCTCCGCCGCTGCGGACTTCTTCTCGGTGGTGTCTTCTGCCGCCGGCTTTTTCTCCGCGGGTTTCTTTTCGGCTTTGGGAGCCATTTGGAAAATTAGGGTTTTGAAAGGTGATAAATAATTGGGGATTTAAGAGTGCACTGTTCGAATAGGAAGAGGAAGGAGAGGAGTTTTTATAGCTCAAGAAGGTGTTTTCTTATTGGCTGATGCAAACTTGTTCGGATCGCTGATATGGCAAATCTGAAACGTTGGCTTTTCAAAGGAAAATGGACGGACTGATTAACATGATGTTGCGCCTTGTGAGGATGGAGCGACGCGGATTAGTGCGGGTTTGGTTTCTACAGATTGGGTATTCATTGCAAAATCCAATCCATCCAATCAGTTGAAATACATCTTAACCGCTTATTAACGAATGGTTTGGATTTTTCTCAGTGGGATTGATGCACAGGATTTTGCAATGCATTGCCATTCTACTAAAAAATGGAGTATAGGAACCAGATCTATTTAACACGAGAATTGCGCCGCGTGAAGAAGGTACTTTAATTGTTTTTCTATAAGTTGTTTGTTTATTACGTTCAAAAGTAAATCATTTTCATAAATATTTATTCATATTTTTGTGTTTAACGTATTTAATTTAAATTTTTATTTCTAAGTTATAATATCTAATTTTTTGTTAGTTTAAATTTTTATTTATAATATTAATTTGTAAAGTAGTTTATTTGTTGGATCTTACTTTTAAGTGATGTTAAAACTTAGTAAATATTTATAGAGGAAATTTTGAATGTGTAAAGAAGACTTAATTATCGGATCCTATTTTTAAGTGATACTAAATTTTAATAATATCCGTAGAGAAACATTTTTGAAATTTCATGTGGACACCAAGAGAGTATGACAGCAAATATATTACAATTATTACTAAAGAAATACACGTAGGGGTATTTTTGAAACTTCGTGACCAGACAAAAAATTGTATTTCAATTCCAACTACTAATAAATAAATATAGTGGGTGATTTCTATTAAATAATGGGTATATCAACGCTTAATTGAAAATCAAAATTATATTTTATTGGACGTTGTCGATCAAGTTTTTCATATAATTATCCCTTTATAACTTTTAGATCTTGTATGTCAACGTTTAGGAGGAATGCATCGTCAACTACACCACATGCACTACAACTCATGCCACGTTACACGCAAAATAAAATATAACATCCTCTAATACATCACGAAGCATAATTACCAAAACATATCGCATTCACCTTATGTTTCGGATCACTGGTTCGGTAAAAACTTAGGAAGTGAAGTGCTAGTATCATAAAACATACCATCTTCCAAGTCGTCGAGATCGGGTCCTCACTGAAAGCGGTAGAGATGTTACAGAAAGGACGAGGGGAAGGTGTTGGTGATTAAGGGTAATGGATAGATGAGTGGTGGTTGTGAGTATATTTGAAGAGAGGGCGGGTGGAGTAGTAGCGAGAAAGTATTCAGCTTAACAAGTTTATCAAGGCTTTGAGCAATAAAGGAAAAAAGAACCTCCTAGAGAGGTTTTAAATGAACAGGAATGTCACAGTCGACGTCGGTTGGAAGATTTGGAACTTTCGCTTTCCATAAGGATAGGACGGAGCGAAAGAGGGGGAGGTTGAGTTAGTGGTGATGGGAGGGGGAATGAATGGATGAGTGGTGGTTGTGACTATATCTGTAATAGAGTTTGGAGAATGCCCTAGGTGAAATTATGAAATTTATTACATATATCTAACTCGATAATCAATCTTATTCGAAACAAAAGATATTTCTTACCATTATATACTTGATATAACGTGTTATATTATTTAACTAATATAATTAAAAGTATATTTAATGGAAATTTCATAAATGGTATATATTTTGCGATAATAGTTACAAAGTGTTGTAAACGTGGTTAATTTATCACAACGAAGACAAATATACCACTAAATTGGATATCGATGTATCCATCGAGACTACGGTATGTAATGCTCTTCAAATATTGGGCAGTGTATTACTCATGATTGCTGTGGGCAACTGGGGGTTGGAAGAGTTAGAGGTATGTCATAGGGGGTAATTACGTAATTTGTTACATATATCTAACTCGTTAATCAATCTTGTTCGAAATAAATGTGTATTCTTTATATTATATACTGATTTAATTAAAAGTATATTTAATAGAAAATCCATAAATGATATGTTTTGTGATGGTAGTTACAATGTATTGTAACTATGAGTAATTTATCACAATGAAACAGATATATAATTTTAAATGTTCATAGTCAAGATGCATAGAGACTGGATATCGATGTAGTTGTTGAGACTAGAGTATGCAACGCTCTGCAAATGATTGGGCAGTGTATTACTCATGACTGCCGGGGGCACGAAGTGGTTACGCACTAATAGCTATTGGATAACAATGGAACGACTCACTTGGTAGTTTTCTGTTCGTAATATAATTAAGGTCAAGTAGAAAATATCAATCTGACTATATTACACGGTTTTTCGACTTGAGAATACCGTGAATCTTCAATATGAAAGCTTCGCTTTGATTATAGTCAAATCATGGCATAGTGTTTATCGTGTGACTATAGTTGGATCGAGTGGAAGTATTGGAGGTGAAACACTATTTAAGATAGGATCCGTCTTATTAGTTATACGAGGTTAGTATCACGGTCAACTCAAGTCAATCCAAACTGAAAATCTCTGGGCAGAGTAGTTTGGTTGATAATAATTGTTATTATTGAACCAAGAACTTTGTATTTGGATTGTAGAGTTGAATGTAGATGATGTTAGTAGATAACTCGCACACTTTTAAAGATGGACGACAGCTTCATCTTGCAATTTTTCACTCCAACCATTGATCTGTCTTTTTCTTTCCATTGTTCATTAATTTGGTATGTGACATATATAAATTCTAAATATAAGGTAATGTTTGATATAAAAATAAATTTTGAGTTTTCTATTTCGAACATGTATGTCAAATATGAAATCAATGAAGTGTCGACGGAGATGATGCAAGGAAAATAGAGGAACGAAAGAGAGGATGGAAGGACGACGAAAAGATGAATTGTTTCTCGTGCTTCTATAATTTTTCAAAACACAGAAGAAAAAAAAAATTGCTTTATATGTTAATTTCATTTTCTAAATTGGTCGTTTTCGATAATATATATGCGTCAAAAATCCAAAATTAAAAATAACAAAACAAACACAACCTAAAGCACTATTAGCAAAAAAAATTGTCTTGTGACCATTAAAGACGCATCCGACACGTTGGACTTCCCAACGTTCCACATGGGACATTTGGACCGTTGAGAGAAAGGTGGAAAACGACACGTTGGCAAATGTGAGCGTTCCTTCTTCCTTATATTTGTACAAACCCAACCTCCCTCCCCCACCCCCGCCATGCCCCCCCTTTCCCCCTATTCCACTTCCACACCAGCAAGTCCAACCCTACTCCATTTTCTATACCGCAATCTGATTCTTTTTTCAAGTGTTTTTTTTTTTAAGTTTTTTCATTTATTTTGTTTCGATCTATAACATCTATTTTCTACGAATTTTTTGCTATATTATATAATTTTCGCTTTTTCAGCATGTCACACGTCTTCTGCTTCCTCTCGGTCTATTTCTATATGGACGCATGAAAGGAAGTGAATTTTCACAGACGTGTGCATGGAACTTTTATCGGAAAGGAATTTTGTCGGCTCGTTTTTTGTATCGGTAATAAATGCATTTAACCATAGATTGAACCTTGACTAGTCTAATACGCAAGTAAATAATAAATGAGGCAACTTGAAGTGTTTTTAGGTTGATAGGGACAGATTGCTACACCAAAAAGAAGGGTTTTGGGATCCGTTGAACGATTGCATGGACCCGAAAAGTGGTGGAATACTACTGCACAAAGATTCAAATGATTCAGAAAAGAGTCCCCGTCCAAATTCAGGGAGTTGGATCGTTTTTTTGAAGGCTACATAGAAAAAAAGATTTGTAGGTATCGGATTCCTCATACCGCATTCATTCAGCTTTTTACTGCTGCCGATACAGATTATTACTTTGATTGGGTAACCCGTGACACTCCGTTAACTCCACCGCCTATGTGCAGTAGACATACCGAGCAGGGCAGTTCTAGTATGCATGACGTTGGAAGGTCGATCATGCATACAGATCGTTTCAACAATGTCGTGCGGTGTTATTATGGTTTACGGTCTCATATTCTATTGGTTGAGAGGCAAAAGCTTATGTTAATATTTTGTAACGAATCCAGAAGCTTGGATATCGTCAAAAAATTAAGTGGTGCAGAATTATCAGGATTTATAATGTACGAGTTAGAATTGTTGTATGGTCGTGGTCGTCGTCACAAGTTTAGTTTGTTTTTTAAATGTATTTGAATTTAAAAATGTATCGTCGAATAATTGAACAATTTATTTTTTATTATTTGTAATTATTAAAAACATATTACACAATAAAAACAAACCATTAATTAACTATATCAATTAAATTAATAATCACGTCTCAAATACTCTGTTCAAACACCTCTTTCGCATGATTAAACACATTTCTTTTTCAACCAACTACTTCGTAGAAATATCCCGTTACCGTGTAACACTAATTTTAAGAGCATTTTCAATGCAAATAGGATGTAATTTCAATTAAATCCTATGTGTCAAGGGATAAATCACAATGTTAACTCAACGTAATTTCTAAAAATTAAACATTACATTAAAAACAAGAAAACCACTTCAATGCAAATTTATTTATTGAAAAAAAATTGATTATATGTTCCAATCAAAATTTAAATAAATAAAAATAATAAATAATAAATTAGCTTATTGTGAATATGTATTACCTCACATTGTGAAGTGCAATGTCTAAAACTAGACATTGCACTAGACAATGTCTAATAATTTTTTTTTCAAGTCATCATAACATTGGCATTGAAGATGAAAATTTGAACTAAATTAAATGTTGATGATGTGTAATTGACATTACATCAAAATAGCTCATGGATTGGAGATGCTCTAAGATGAACAAATTAAACAGTGTTCTGTCATGCATATATTCATTTACTTAAGATTCTGAATATTTTTTACTATTTTATACGGTTGTCCTCTAAATAATCATATTTAGTGCAATGATCACGCTTCAAATTGTACTTTTTAGGTGTACCATATGACCAAGACTGCTATATCAACTGCTACATTTCCAGACTGAATATAAACAAATGAATGATAACCTCCACACTATTTTTAACACACCAACACTTACAAACTGCAACCCCTTAATGATTTAATCAATAAGCTAAAACATCGCTGCAATGTTTGGTAGAAATCCGTGTGCAAGTTTGCACTGGTATATAATATAAGATACGGGAGAAAAAACCTGTGTGCTCTCATCCTCATTTGGCAGACTCAGTCTCAAATGGGTAAATTAATACAGATTTTGCTATTAAACACAAAAGAGTTAAATTCCAGAAAAATGACTTTTACCCATCAAGCAATGAAAACACGCACCTTTTTCTCAACATAAGATAAGTAACAGATATAAATCTTTCATATAAACAGTCGTACACACAAAAGCTCCTACGTATACACCTAAATTACCTAAACAATGTCATTTTCAGCTCTTTGAATCTGCCAAGTTTCTTGAACTATCACACTTGTCTCCTTCAAAACCAAGCCATTTCCCATACACTACTTCAACTAAATTCCTCACTGTATTTCCCTCGCAATATTCTACTTCTCTAGTTGGTAAAGTCCATACCTTTCTCGATCAACAAAACCATGGTTGAGCACCAATTTCAATCTTAACTAAGAATTCTTACTTGCCGATAGAAAGTATTGACATTACCGCATGTATCCTTGTCTCGACAAAAATATGAACACTGCTATTTCAAGCACCTTACCAATACCGCTTCATCATTCCATAACTTAATTATGGCTTTCAAGTGTCCTCAAAATCATAATCAGTAAATTACAGAAACAGTTGACAAGAAAATGTCAAAAATGCATTAATTCATTCACGAAATAAATACTAAATCAAACAGCCATTCAACCACAAACAGTACCTTTACATGTTAAAATAAGACTAAGCATTCATCGAAAAATCAACAGAAAATCATCAACAACACTACCAACTCAAGATCCCATCAACCGCTGGTGAATTTGGTGACAGCCTTGGTACCCTCGGACACAGCGTGTTTGGCTAGTTCACCGGGAAGAACAAGTCGAACAGAAGTTTGAATCTCCCTAGAAGTTATGGTCGGTTTCTTGTTGTACCTGGCCAGTTTAGAAGATTCCTGAGCGAGCTTCTCGAAAATGTCGTTGATGAAGGAATTCATGATTCCCATGGCTTTGCTCGAGATCCCTATGTCCGGATGGACCTGCTTCAACACTTTGAAAATGTAGATCTTGTAGGTCTCGATCGACTTCGCCTTCCTCTTTTTCTTCTTGTCGGCGCTTGCAGAAGAGTCTTTAGCGGGGAGCTTCTTCTCGGCTCTGGGTTTCTTGCCAGCCGGTGCCTTTTCCGCTGAGGCGGACTTCTTCTCGGTGGTGTCTTCTGCGGCGGGCTTTTTCTCCGCGGGTTTCTTTTCGGCTTTGGGTGCCATTTCTGATTTGAAAAATTAGGGTTTTGAAAGGTGACAAAGAGAATTGGGGATTTAGGACTGTAGTGAGTGATGCGAAGGAGAGGAGATTTTATAGCTCGGGATGGTGTTTTCTTATTGGCTGATGCGAACTCGTTCGGATCGCTGAGAAGGCAAATCTGGAACGTTGGTTTTTCAAGTGCAAATGGACGGACAGAATAGCATGATGTTTTGCTTTATAAGGATGGAGCCACGCGGATTAGTGCGGGTTTGGTTCCTCTACTCTGCAGATGTAGGGTATACAATGCAAAATCCAATCCATCCGTTCAATTGAAATACTTCTTAAAGGCTTATTATCGAATGGTTTGGATTTATCAAAGTGGAAATGATGCAAATGATTTTGCAATGTATCACCACTCTAAAAAAATAGGTTACTTAATAAATAAACGGTAAAAGATTAAATTGCTCGGATTCAATTCAAACTAACACCATAATGTAGAGTAATTCGATACGATCGCAACGTAAAAAATTGCATCTCAAACAGACTTCATTTGCGCAAGTTGTTAATTTTTAAAATTTATAGAAATCTAAATTTATTAATTAATTTTATTAAAATTGCCAAATGGGTAACGCATCCGACGGGTCTGATGCCAAGATACCATCCCTCAATGTTCCAACAACGAAGCTAGGAACGGGATTAACACCATTGGGGGTTCCGACGCGTCCCCAATGGAACTGGACTATTTTTTTCGTGCAAATGACACCATAGAGTATAAAGACCAGATCTGTTTAATATAGTGGGTGACTTCTATTAAATAATACGGTGCCATTCGCATGAAAAAATAGCCTGTTTCGGGTGAAGACGCGTCGGAAGTCCCAGCGATTTAACTAGTTTTTAAGAGAATTTTTATTTTCAAAATAATCTTTTGTAGTAACCTTTAAATTATTTCTACCTTTTGATTTTATCATACCTTGAGAAATTAAGTTTTTAAAGTGTTTTAAAATATACTTGGTTATAATTTTAGTTCTAAAGCTTTCTAATTATTTATAAGTATATTATAATATTTGTTATAACTTGATTTTAAATATATTCACTAATAATTTATTATTTATATTTAAAATCCTTTATATACTTAAAATATTAATAATTTTATAAAGTTTTCTTAAGTTTTGATATGATTAAAATACGTATAAACTATGTTTAAAGGATTTTACAAAGTATCAAAATATTTCACAAACCTTAACATTTTTGAAATAATTTTTATAAAGTGTTTTTCAAAATTACAAAGGGTGTGTCGATATATCCCCATAGAGTACATCGATATATGGACCAAAATTTTCAAAATTCAAATTTTGAATGATAGTGTCTTTTCGTCATATCTCTTCGCGAACGGACATGACTGTTATTTCTATATAAATAGCGGTAAACCAATGAAATTTGGTTAACTACTTCCTCATATTTTCTCTACTCTTTTACTCTTTTGTTTTCTAAAGTAAATTCTGTTGAATATGCTAGTATATGATTTTTGTTTGATGATAATAAACATATATATATTCATTTAAATGTATTTGTTAATGTATTACTTTATTTTTCACATAATTAAATAAATATTTGCTGAATAAAATAAATAACACAGAATTTAAATTCAAACAAATATTTTATTACAATTTTGAATAGTACAAATTTGAGCTCTCACTATATATATACAATTTGCAATTACAATACAATTTCGATTACATCATAATTTTTCACTATACAATGTTTACATACATTTTCACCTCACTACATATCACTCATTCACTCGTATTTATCTTCAACTCTATTTCAATTTGTATCCAGCATCTGAATTATCTGCAAAATAAACACTGACGTAGTAAAATTGAAAAAGAAATATTTTTTGCAGTGTAAAATAAAATGTGGTTTGAAAATTATTTGTCTCGGTTATTTGGGTTGTTCGTCATCATTTAATTTTGAATTCATCTTACACGAAAAACCTGTGACATGCACAATGTATCACTTTACATGCCACAAGGCCATGCACACCGATATACACTTGATAAAAATGCAGGGACAGGTGAGCACAAGGTCAAACCCAAGCCAAGGCTGGATTCAACTCAGGTGCAATACAAAAGCATCACAAAATTGTCAAGTACAAGTTCTCATGCAACAAGAATCCAAAACCAGACCATGCTAACAAGTGCACAACTGTGTACACATAAGAACAGACTCGATAGTGGAGTTAAAGCAATATGAAAATTCAAGTGAAACCAGAAATATACAAACTGCACATGAAACCAGTGGAATCGGACTCAAGTAATCACAAGAAAACAATGAACTGGTCAGAGCAACCCAATATATCAACAAGCTTCAAGCAGACTACTCCATGAACACACACTTATATACATACATAAATGTATGTATGTATGTATGTATGTATGTATGTATACAAGTGGAGAAGACTAGATTCAAGTATACATGAAGATCAGCAAACAACAAAAGATCACTTCATATGGCAGACTTGAACTAAGTAACTCCAAGCATCATACAATGAACTGTACTCGAAGCATTCACACACAAAATGACAAGTGCAATGACATAATCAACTGGAAACAATGAGACAACAGCTCAAGTGAACACAACATCTTTAACAAGTGCTCAAGTACAAAATGTACAAAATCAGTGCAGTAAAGACTAGACCCAAATCAACAATGAAGACAACAGCTCGAATGAGCAAATGTAGACTAAAATATCAATGGCATTAGTGATGATACAAGAGGAGTGCAAAGACCAAAAATTCATCTGAATGCAATGACCAGAGGCAACAACCATATGCAAGCAATCAAGCTGCAACAGAGGTGACAATAGAGTATCAAGTCGAGCAAAGCTTCACAAGTATACATATATATACATGCGCAAACACACACGTATACATACATACATATACATACGCAGTAACAATATAGGATGCAGTGAAATAGTAAACATGTACTTAAAGCATCATCAACACAGTAGAGATGAAAGAACACAAATCAAGCCCTGGGTCAAAAAAATTCAAACAGATATATACACAGCAAATTGAACAAGTCAAACTGTTTTTCAACAAGTCAAAATATTATCTCAAATTCGAATGCTGTCAGCAAGGAAGGTAACTAGCAGGTGACAAAAAATTGAACAAGTCGAAGCAAAAATATTATCACAGTATCAAGTGATCGAAGTCAACAGAGTAAAGAACGGAACCAAAGTCAAGTTTAAATGCCAGAGAATCAAAGCCATGGTGACCAAGTTATATGGAAAAAGAAGAAACCGACTAAAGCAAGTAAATAACGAACAAGTCAGAATCAAAGCCGTGGTAATCAAGCATAGCACATCGGAAAATATACGAAATTGAACCGGTCAGGATTAATCACAAGCAACCAAGCAAAATTGAACGGCAGAACAAAAGTAACAGATGAATTCAAATAAATATATTCGAACGATAATTTAGGGTTTTCAACCCTATAAAATCCAATCATCATCGGCATTATCGATCATCGAGTTCAAGCATATGAACGAAAGAAAAATAGAAATCACATACCAATTCAAATCGAACTCGACGAATTGAAGCAGCCGAGTATAGTGCAAGCAAGATGATTGGTCTACAAAGCAATGCGAGATTATCTATTCGATCGATCAATTGAATCGGCAGTGCTCAATTTCCAGAAGCCCTAATTTCTTGAAGATGAATGAAGATTGATCGAAGTACAGAACGAAATCAAAAGGAATCGGCCGATAATATAAAAAGAAAAGGGAGATATCATATTTCTTTTGGGCCGGCATCTTTATAATTATTATTGTGCTTTTAATTTTAAATTAGGGTTTCTTGTTTTAAAATTGTTTTTATTTTGTATTTCTCTTTTAAACTTTTGTAAATTCTAGTCGTGTGTCTAGGGAACGAACTACAGTGGTGTAGTTCGAGAATTCGCAACTCAGTGGCTGAGTTGTGGCAAGGCATTGAGCGTAGAGTCAGGTTAGTTGATAGCGGGTATCGCGAGTTTACGTGTGTAAGTGTCTGACTACTTAATTTCTAGTAGAAACCTTGGGGGCAGCACCTACGTAGGGTTTTGCCGAAGCTGGGTAAATCTGTGTTGTTCTATTTCTGCTTTTTAATATTTTGCTATTATCTGTGCTGATATTATTCTGCTATTACCAGTGCTGCGATTATTTCATATATTTCCGCATTAAATTTTTATTATTATTAGTATCACTCTATTCACCTCCCTCTAGGGTGAAATCGATCCTACAAGTGGTATCAGAGCTAGGAACAAAAGGTCAATTTTTGTTTTAAAAATTTTAATTTTTCAAAAACCAATTTTTGTTTTTAAAAATTTGAATTTTTAAATTGGCTTCTTTTAACAATGCTTTTGCTAAGGGTCAGTCCATAGTTAGACCAACAATGTTCAATGGTGAATATGCTTACTGGAAAAATAGAATGAAATTTTTTCTGAAAACCATTGATGCTTGGAATATAGTTGAGACAGGATATAGGACACCAACTATAGTTGTAGATAATCAAGAAATTGAAAAACCGATGGATCAATGGACAGATCTAGAAAATAAACTACAGAATGCTAATGCTAAAGCTATGAATTCTATTATTTGTTTATTGGATCAAATTGAATTTAATCGTGTCTCACATTGTCTAACTGCGCAGGAAATCTGGCACACACTTGAAGTGACCCACGAAGGAACATCTCAAGTCAAGGAATCTCACCTTGCCATGCTTAGTAGCGAATACGAGAAATTCACAATTGCCAAGGATGAAAATGTCAAAGAGATGTACGGACGACTTTCCAATCTCGTATACAAATCAAAAGCTCTCGAAAAATCATACACAGAGTTGGAAATAGTCCGAAAAATCCTCAGAGTCCTTTCATGAAATTTTAAAGCGAAATTTACAGCCATTCAAGAATCAAAAGATCTAAAACAAATCAAAGTCGAAAAACTCATCGGAAATCTCACCACTTATGAGCTAGAAATGAAATTCAAGGAAGAACGTGAAAGAGGTGATACTCGAAAGAAATAAATAGCTCTCAAAGGAACAACTGAAAGTGAAGATGGTGATGACAATGACGATGATGGAGCAGTTGAATTGGCACTGATAATAAAGAGATTCAAAAAGTGGAGTCGCAAATATGGAAATCCAGCTCTAAATCAACAATTGAAAATCAGAATAGTCAAAACACTAGACAACTCTGAAGAGCAAGAGATCATTTGTCACAAATGCAATAAACCCGGTCATATTAAGCCAAATTGTCCTCAGAATCGACTCAGCCAAGGAAAGAAACAGAAAAGGAGAAGTTTTGCAGCCACTTGGAATGAAACCGATGAAGAAAATAAAAGCACTAGCAGTGAGAGTGAAAAAGCAGATCTGTGTCTTCGAGGTGATATTACTGATAGCGGTGATGACGAGTCAAGCGAGGTATTGAAACTCACTCACTCAAAATTACTTATATATTTTCACGAAGTAAATGGCTGCTTTGAACGACTTAGGGAGAAATACGCTAAAATTTAATCACAAAGAGATACTTTGATAGAATTAAATAAACAACTTGACCAATTAGTCAAAAACTATCAAAATAAGAGCCCTAAGTGTGACAAGTGTTCATCATTTGAAGAAGAAATTAAAAAATCAGAAATTAAAATTAAATCACTTGAAAATGAAATTCTGATTTTGAAAGAAAGTGAAAATACTAGGAGAGAAAATTCTATTATAAAGTGCACACAATTATTGAACGAAAATGAATCTCTCAAAACACAGGTCCAACAATTGTCTACAACTTTAGGAAAATTTTCCAATGGAGAAAAATCACTAAATATGTTATTAGGGAAACAATCTGTCAATCCTGTTAGACAAGGACTTGGATATAATCAATTTGAATTTGTTAAAAGCGAAATTAATCAAGTAAAATCCGAGCGCACAATTTGTAGAAAAATTGGACACAATCAAAACAATTGTTGGTATAGACCCAAACACATGAAAACCATACCAATTTGGGTTCCAAAAGGCACGAATATAAAATCCCTTAAAGTCAAACAAATCTGGATCCGAAAGGAACAAATATAAATTGTTTGGGGTCTACTCAAACATATTTTTCAAAATCTTTTGCCACTAACAACCATGGACCTATAAAAACAAATAGGTGACAAAAATCTTTTCTCGTGTAGGTGTGGTGGCAGGCTAAGGAACAACAACTGTGTTACATGGATTCTGGCTGTTCCAGGCGCACGACGGGTGACAAATCAAAGTTCCTTAGTCTAGTACAAAGGTGGCAGAATCACAATGAGTAACAACGAAAAATTATCGTAAAGGTAAAATAGGTAACGGTATATTTATCTTGAATGATTTATTAAATGTGAAAATCTGCACCATAATCTGATTTTCAGCCAGTTATGTGATAATGAAATAAATGTTGATTTTGATTTTAAAAATGTTGACCAAACATCTTTGAACTATTTCATATAGATTTGCATGGACTAACTATATTGGAAGTTTAGGTGATAAGAGATAGTGTCTTGTGTTACTCAAGATACACGTGGATATATTTGTTTATCTTACTGCTTCTAGATCTGACACTAAGTTCACTATTTGTTTATTTGCACGGTTTCAACTCAAATTCAAAAGAATTTCACTTAAAAGCTGTAAAAAGGATTTTAAGGAATTTGTTGCAACTTCATAATCTGGTCTATAACATTCATCTAATGATAATCTTGAGTCAAAGGGAAATTCGGATGCAGGTTACACTTGTAATCTAGTTGATAGAAAAATTACTAGTGGAACGTGTTTTATGTAGAGACATTCATTAGTTGCATTATTTTCAAAGAAAATATCTGCATAGTTTTCACTTCAACTGATTTTCAAATTATCAGACATTTTTCTTATAAAACCCCTTCAAGAAAATAGTTTTTGTTGACCTTGTTTCAGATTAGTCATTTTAGAAAATTTGATCTCATAACTACTTTTGGATTTGATCTTAAATGACTACATCAACTAATCTGACTCCCTACTGATTATCGAAACGGTAAATAGTGATTGAAAAAGTGATGAGTGTTGATATTAATCATACATTATGACTTGAGATAGTATATTTAGTAAATTTCTTTAAAAATTTAAACAAGATTTATAATAACTTTTGATTGGTAAAAATTCCATGACCATCTCTATTTCTATCATATTTCTAACGACTATCACTCATCAAAATCCAATTTAGTATGTCAATATATGGTATTTTAAAATAGGAAATTATTTGTTTTCATTTTATTTTATTTTTTAGTAAGAAAGACATCCAAAGTATTCACTCTCATTTAAAAGTCCTCACGGTTATGCATGGGTGAATTACATGGAATATTTGTACATGTGCTTCCATGCTTGTTTATCGACGGAAATTCTATCGATTTAAAAAGCCATCAAAAAATTTTGAAATAAATTTAACCGCAAGCGCACAACATACACTTGTAGTACGTGGCGAATACGGGTCGATCCGCAGGGAATTGATGATTTTAAAAATCTATTCAATCAAATTAACCAAAGTTGAAAGTGATTTGCTAAAAAAATGAGAAAAATGACAAAAGAAAATAGATAAAAATATGAGAGTGTTAAGACAATTTAGAGGCAAATTCCACTCTCTAGATCATGTAGTTCAACACATATGAAATCACAATCTCTCTTTTATGGTCATTAGTGCTTTAATTGATGTTCCTATCATAAGTATGGCATATTTGTGCTATTGGTTAGCCAACATAAGCCATCAAACTTTGACACACCCCTTAAACCACTTACTAACTTTCATGAAACTTGACAGTGAAAATGAAATCTATTTTAAGTATGGTCTATTAACTATTGATTAGAAATATAGACCATCAAATTTTAATTTCAAATCACTTTCTTATGCCATAATCATATTCTGATGAAGAGGCGTTTGTGTTAGTGATTGTTTAAGCATAGCTCATTTGGTGTCAACAATATAGGCTATCAAATTCAAAGCAAAAACAACAATTAAATCACTTCAATCATTCTTCATTAAGCACAAAAAGAGAGCATGAATTAATAAATAGTTGAAGCTACATAGTTAGAGAGCTTCATTATCCCTAAATTGAAGGGGTTTAGCCTCTCATATTTGTCATTTGATTAACAAATGTAGCTATCAACAAGAAAGCAAAAAGAAAGGAAAATGAAAGCTAATGAAAAAGAGAAGCTAATTAATAAGAATTAAAACTAATCTATTGTGCATGAATGTAAATCTATACTACCAACATTAAAGTAAATGAACAAGGAAAGTAAAATGAACAAGTAACTAAATTGCATAAGAAAAAGAAAGGAAATTACATGAAAATAAAAATGGCTAAGCAGCCATGAAAAGAAAAGAAAGAGAGCTTGTCTTTTTATTTTGAGCCTAAACTAAAACTAAGAGGAACTAAGAAGGAAGAGCAAATTACATGAAGATATGGGATATTTATACAAGTGTTAAACCCTAATTCATATTTTTGGGGAATGCCCAAATTGCCCTTGAAAAAGTGTGGAGGCCAAGTAATCATTAGCTTCTACTAATCATCATTTAAGTGTACATGAAGCCATTAATTTCATAAGCATGTGCATTAGCCTCTAATTTGTACATGAAGAAAGGTGGGTAGGTGGGGTCCTCCATTATCATGCCTTTGAATTATTTCCATCTTCATTCCTTTATCTTCACTCTTTTGCATGCATATATCTTCATGAAAGCACTTGTATATGAAGCCAAATTTCTATAAAATAATATAGAAATTTCTAATTAAATTTTCTCAAATTAATATATGCACAAAAATGACCATTTTTCCCTTGGATGAAGATGAATATGTGATGATTTAAAAATAATATGAATTTTGGTTTAAACAAGTTAAAATGCCCGATATGATCATTTATTTAATTTAAATAGATTAAATATGGTGGTAAAAATATGCACACTTACGTGCACATTAATGCTCATTTAAAAGTCCTCATGGTTATTCATGTATGGAACACATATCAAAATTGATTATTAAATAAACAAGTTGATTCTAATCCCATTTAAAAGTCCTCACGGTTATTCATAGTTAGAAGATGCTTGAAATTCATTTTTTTAATAAAAATTTGGAATACTACTAATCTCATTTAAAAGTCATAACGGTTATGCATGGTTAGTAGACATTCAAATTCCTGATATAAATATACCACAAATAGACACAGCTATATGGTTTTACATCATCCCTATAATTCTAAAGTGGAATATGCGCCTAACAAAGTATTTATGATTTTGTTTGATTTTTTATTGAAATTTAATATTTATACTCGATTGGGTATTAATGTTGTATTAATGTCTATCATTTTATCTCTATTTTTCTAACACTATTACTCTTTTGCTGATAACAAAAGGGGGAGAGAAAAGTTAAGATTTTGGCAAATAAAGGTCAAGTATTTTATTTTGTATCTTCTATTTGCATCAACGTTCATTTGCATATTTTTATTTATTTTCATGTATACATGAAGGGGGAGCTTTGTGTAGAGAGGGAGCATTCAAATAGGGGGAGCAAATTGAATGATCAAATACATTTAATAAATTCAAAATCTTAAATATATGTTTGTTATCATCAAAGGGGGAGATTGTTGAATATGCTAGTATATGATTTTTGTTTGATGATAATAAACATATATATATATTCATTTAAATGTATTTGTTAATGTACTATTTTATTTTTCACATAATTAAATAAATATTTGCTAAATAAAATAAATAACACATAATTTAAATTCAAACAAATATTTTATTACAATTTTGAATAATACAAATTTGAGCTCTCACTATATATATACAATTTGCAATTACAATACAATTTCGATTACATCACAATTTTTCACTATACAATGTTTACATACATTTTCACCTCACTACATATCACTCATTCACTCGTATTTATCTTCAACTCTATTCCAAATTGTATCCAACATCTGAATTATCTGCAAAATAAACACTGACGCAGTAAAATTGAAAAAGAAATATTTTTTGCAGTGTAAAATAAAATGTGTTTTGAAAATATTACCTGCCTCAGTTATTTGGGTTGTTCGTCATCATTTAATTTTGAATTCATCTTACATGAACAACCTGTGACATGCACAGTGTATCACTGTACATGCCACAAGACCGTGCACACCGATATACATTTGATAAAACTACAGGGACAGGTGAGCACAAGGTCAAACCCGAGCCGATGTTGGATTCAACTCAGGTGCAATACAAAAGCATCACAAAATTATCAAGTACAAGTTCTCATGCAACAAGAATCCAAAACCAGACCATGCTAACAAGTGCACAACCGTGTACACATAAGAACAGACTCGACAGTGGAATTAAAGCAATATGAAAATTCAAGCGAAACCAGAAATATACAAACTGCACATGAAACCAGTGGAATCGGACTCAAGTAATCACAAGAAAACAATGAACTGGTCAGAGCAACCCAATATATCAACAAGCTTCAAGCAGACTACTCCATGAACACACACTTATATACATACATAAATGTATGTATGTATGTATGTATGTATACAAGTGGAGAAGACTAGATTCAAGTATACATGAAGATCAGCAAACAACAAAAGATCACTTCATATGGCAGACTTGAACTAAGTAACTCCAAGCATCATACAATGAACTGTACTCGAAGCATTCACACACAAAATGACAAGTGCAATGACATAATCAATTGGAAACAATGAGACAACGGCTCAAGTGAACACAACATCTTTAACAAGTGCTCAAGTACAAAATGTACAAAATCAGTGCAATAAAGACCAGACACAAATAAACAATGAAGACAGCAGCTCGAATGAGCAAATGTAGACTAAAATATCAATGGCATTAGTGATGATACAAGAGGAGTGCAAAGACCAAAAATTCATCTGAATGCAATGACCAGAGGCAACAACCGTATGCAAGCAATCAAGCTGCAATAGAGGTGACAATAGAGTATCAAGTCGAGCAAAGCTTCACAAGTATACATATAAATACATGCACAAACACACACGTATACATATATATATGCAGTAACAATATGGGATGCAGTGAAACAGTAAACATTTACTTAAAGCTTCATCAATGCAGCAGAGATGAAAGAACACAAATCAAGCCGTGGGTCAAAAAATTCAAACAGATATATACACAGTAAATTGAACAAGTCAAAGTGTTTTTCAACAAGTCAAAATATTATCTCAAATTCGAATGTTGTCAACAAGGAAGGTAACTAGCATGTGACACAAAATTGAACAAGTCGAAGCAAAAATATTATCACAGTATCAAGTGACCGAAGTCAACAGAGTAAAGAATGAAACCAAAGTCTAAATGCCATAGAATCAAAGCCGTAGTGACCAAGTTATAGGGAAAAAGAAGAAACTGACTAAAGCAAGTAAATAACGAACAAGTCAGAATCAAAGCCGTGGTAATCAAGCATAGCACATTAGAAAATATACGAAACTGAACTGGTCAGGATTAATCACAAGCAACCAAGCAAAATCGAACGGCAGAACAAAAGTAACAGACGAATTCAAATAAATATATTCGAATGATAATTTAGGGTTTTCAACCCTATAAAACCCAATCATCATCGGCATTATCGATCATCGAGTTCAAGCATATCAATGAAAGCAAAAAGGAAATCACATACTAATTCAAATCGAACTCGACGAATTGAAGCAGCCGAGTATAGTACAAGCAAGACGATGGGTATGCAAAGCAACGTGAGATTATCTATTCGATCGATCAATTGAACCGGCAGTGCTCAATTTCCAGAAGCCCTAATTTCTTGAAGAGGAACGAAGATAGATCGAAGTACAAAATGAAAGCAAAAGGAACCGACTGATAATAAAAAGGGAGATATCATATTTCTTTTGGACCGGCATCTTTATAATTATTATTGGGCTTTTAATTTTAAATTAGGGTTTCTTGTTTTAAAATTGTTTTTATTTTGTATTTCTCTTTTAAACTTTTGTAAATTCTAGTCGTGTGACTAGGGGACGAACTACGGTGGTGTAGTTCGAGAATTCACAACTCAGTGGCTGAGTTGTGGTAGGGTTTTGAGTGTAGAGTTAGGTTAGTTGATAGCGGGTGTCGCGAGTTTACGTATGTAAGCGTCTGACTACTTAATTTCTAGTAGAATCCTTGGAGGCAGCACCTAGGCAGGGTTTTGCCGAAGTTGGGTAAATCTGTATTGTTCTATTTTTGCTTTTTAATATTCTGCTATCACCTGTGTTGCTATTATTCTGCTATTAGCAGTGCTGCGATTATTTCATATATTTCCGCATTAATTAATTATTATTACTAGTATCACCCTATTCACCCCCCCTCTAGGGTGAAATCGATCCTACAAATTCTACTTAAATTCTTCTCAGATTCAATCAGAATCAAATTCAACTCCACTGATTTGATCTTCATCGACTAACTATGATCTCTCTCATCTCTCTCTCTATAACAAGATCAAAAGTGACATTCAAGAGGTTATAGGATCATTTGTATTGAAGATCAACGATCTGTATCTATAAAACTCTATCAAATCATAGTCATTTATTGGTGGGTGTGATTGTAGTCCGTGTAAATAAATCAGGTGTGCTTGGTGACCCAGAAATTCAAGTAGGTGTGCTTATGGCTCGTGTAAATCAAGTGAGTCTGCCCAGAGCTCAAATAATCTGAAGGGTGCTCTCATTGCCTGGAAATCGAGATTGTACCAACCTTGCTATTTGAAAATAAATATGTATAAGGAATTGTATACGATTGGATGCAGGGTAACTCCGAACCATTATAAAATCCTGGCATGTTTTTTCCTTTATACTTTTACTGCCTTTATATTTATCTATGTTCGAATAAGTGATTTTTAATTGCATTGTTTAAACTATATTCTTAAAAGAATTCAAAAAGAATCACAAAAGCTAGAAAATACTATTCATCCCCCTATAGTGTTAAATTAGCCTTAAGATCCATCTTCCGCTAAATAATAATTATTCATTATAACTGATAGACTTAGGGACATGCTCTAAGAGCAATTATGTAATTTGTTATATATATCTAACTCGTTAACCAATCTTGTTCGAAATAAAAGGTATTTTCTTTCTATTATATACTTGATATAATGTGAATTACTTAATTAAATTAAAAGTATATTTAATAGAAAATCCATAAATGGTACATTTTGTGACGGTAGTTAGAAAGTGTTGTAACCATGAATAATTTATCACAATGAAAATAAATATACCATTTTAAATGTTCCTAGTCAAGATGCATCAGAACTGGATATCGATGTACCAATTGAGACTAGAGAACGTAACGCTCTCCAAATGTTGGGCAGTGTATTACTCATGACTGTTTGGGGCACCTAGGGGTTACGTACTGATAGTTATTTGATAAATATGGAATGGCTCACTCGATTTTTTTATGTTGTTTAATACAAATAAGGTCAAACATAAAATATAAATGTGACTGATTTACACAGATCTCTCAGTTTGCAAATAGTGTGGATCGTCAATATGAAAGTTCCGCTTTGATTATAGTCAAATCATGCACGGCGTCCATCAAGTGACTATAGTTGAGGCGAGTGGACGAAGTATTGGAAGTGAAGCACTATTCTAGAGAGAATTTGCCTCCTTGTTATATGAGGTTAGCATCACAGTCCACTCAAGTTGACTCAAAGTCAAAGTCTCTGGCCAAAGCAATTTGGCTAAAATAATTGTTATTATTGAACCAAGGATTTTGTGTTTAGATTGTAGAGTTGCATATGGATGATATTGGAATTTTGACCATCATCAAATTCCATAAGTTCAAAGTGATATAGTTTTAACGAAAACAATTGGTGTAAATAAATGCCATAACCGGGTAACGCTTAATAATATAAAATTGGATTTTACCGAAACTAAGTAAGTGATAAATTTGGCAAAATGTCACATCACTTGCCAAGTGATGTGTGAACATTAACATTCAAATAGTTTGATATTAATCGCTAATTGAATTTACACCCGATGAGTCACACAACCAGAACGGTGAATTCACTCTAGACCAAATGATTTAATTAGTTTATAATTATTATAAATTAATTAATATTTATGGAACAATAATTATAAAATTTTGTATATGATTTGAGAAATAAATATTATTGTATATATTTATAATAGTTATAAATATATCGATCAATATGTAATATCAACAAGCAATTAAATTAGATTTAATTAATAATATTTATTTGGGCTTAAATGAGTTGTTAGCTCGTGATGTTAAGATGTTGGTTCGGTAGTAATAGGGCTTGTAGGAGGAGGCTAAAAAAACATATGGGTTTGGAGATGGATGGTTGAGATTTGATGAGAAATGGTATGAGATCTGATCCATATTTTTCTCTATTTCTTCCACTATAAAAGGACCCATAACCCTAATGAAAAAACGGACATTTTGGCTGTCATTTGCCTATCATTGTTGGGCGATCTTATCATATAGGAGCTCTAGTAAATTCAACTCAAATTAATTAAAAAGGCGATAGCTAAAGGTCTACGGTTCAAGGATTAGCAATTTGCCGAATCGAGAAGATTTCAAAGGAGGGAGAATTCATCATTATAAGGTGTGCTCTGGGGCAATAGTATTAATGTAACGACCCGCAAATTTACCACTTAGATAAATTATATTATTTTTAAAATATTTAGATATGGGTTTAAAAGTAAGAAATAATCATGTTTTAAGTGGTAAATAATAGTAGTTATTTTGTTTGGGAAAAATATTTGCGGACAAATTACCGAGGTAAAATATCGATAAAATAGCTGGAAATCGTTTTATCAATAAAACTGTTTTTAAACAATCCGGATCATGCACAGCTCTGGATATATACACTAATATATGTATTCAAACAAGATTATGAAATAAAATAATTTATTTTATTTTTATGAAAATAAAATGTATTTATGACATCGACAGTTGATATCATCGGTTTTTATATTTCTTCGGAAATTCAATTGAAGTTTAAATATTAAATAATGGGTTTTTATTTAGAAATAAACCTATTTTAATTATTTAATAATGATGGCAAAATAGTTTTTAAAATTTATTTACCAAAATAGATAATTCATATAAAAATAGAAAATGCGACCGAAGAACGTTTTCTGAAATTTCGACTTTTCGACACCGAAAGTTGTCGAAAACGTTGTTCGCCTTTATGCACTATATGTACACATATATAAGAGATAATTAAACATATAATAATATACATAATTATGTATTATCTTACGTTAATTATGTTTAGCAAGTGATGTGACAACACATGGTTTTAAAATATAACCTATATATATACTAAATCATACCATTGTCTCTTGTCATTTCCTTAAGTACCATCATCATTACCCATTGTGGCTTAGGGGATGTGACTAGAGAGGGGAGAGATGTGACATATGAGGGGGAGGAAGGTGTTGATGTGACATGTCAAAATAATACATGTTATGATATTTTAAACTAAGGTTAAATGATAATTTTTCCACTTTCCTTCATCTATAAACACACACCCTCGCACATACATTTTCATTTACAACCCAACTTCATTATTTACTAAATCTTCTTCTCTAAAAATTCCACGGCTTCCATAGTTCAAAAAATTTAGAAAAAGTTAGCTTTTATGTTGTAGCTTGCTTTCATACCTTCTATACTTCTTACACTTTCATTTCAACATCCTCTCTTCCAAAAACCAAGGCCATCACTACCCCCACAAAGCACTAGCCAAGCCAAAACACATCTGTCCGAACCCATTCTAAGGCCTTAGCCCCTTCAAAGTTTCAAAATTTTAAGCTAGAGTCGAGCGTACAGGCGTTGCCGAGTTATAGTCGATGTTCGGGCGAAGTTAGTTAGCATATAGGTGAGTTAAACTACTTTGTTTTTGAAATTTTTTTGACTTTATTATAATGTGTTATTGTGTTGATAATATGATGAGAAAATTTAATGGTTATTATGTTGGTCGATGGTGATTTGATGGATGTTATGTTTGCTATTGAATTTAAGATTTGAATTTGATGTTGTCGAGTCAGTGAGCATATAACCTTATATTTATATGCGTGTTTCATTGTGATGTTAAGAGTATGGAAGTAAGAATGTATAGTTGTGATTTAAGAATCAAGTATGTTGAGTTGAAACAAAGTTAACAACTTTGTGTGTTGCGACGGACGTGACATCCGATTCGAAAAAAACCTATGTTTTCTTGTTTCAAATTTTGGAAATTGTTTCAAAGTTTCTATCTTTATTTATAAGTCTCAAAACATTAAAAGTTATGTTTATAAACATGAAATAGGAAAGAATAAGCAATTATTTTCGCTTAAAGTATGTTTAAGCGAACTGCGCTCATAACGATAGTTGCTATGGACGTAGTTCAATAAAATTGTCGATTTTCATTTCAAAGCGATTTCATTTGATATGATTTTGTAAAAGTTTTCCGAACTTAATTAGTAACATAAAAAGAGATTAAGTTTAGTTAAATTAATAAATTATTATTTAATAAATTAATTAAAAGTAATTAGCACTTAATTAGTAATTAAGCAAGTGATTAAGGTTTAAGTAACACTTAAGAAAGGTTAATGATCAATTAGCAATTAATAAAGTTTTTAATTAGTGGTTTATGAAGTTAAGAAGTAATTAAATGGTTAACTATTACTTAATTAAGTTAAGTAGGTTAATTAATTATTATTTAACTAAGTGATTATTTAATTAATTTTTAATTAATTAGGATTTAACTAATAATGAATTGTTTAAACCTTAACTAAGATACATTAGGAAGTTAATTAGGACTTAACCAAGTTCATTAAGTTAATTAAAGTTTAATTATGAATTAAATTTGATTTAATTAAGATATAATAAAGGTTTAAGCTAATATAATATAATTTAACCTTTTCAAAGCTATTTTTAAACTTAATCGGTTATGTTTTAAATCAGTTTTCTTTTTAAGGTTAATTGATTTCAAATCAAAGGATCGCTCGTTTGGACCATTAAGTAGCCAAACAAATTAAATTAGTGAATATAAAACGTTGACACGATTTATGGGAAGTAAGTTGACTTGTGTTTAGCACAAATATTGAATATTGGTAACATGATAGGCATAAGGAAGTTAATTTCAATAAGAGGGTCATGATAACTTAAGCATATAGAATATACTTCTATATGTACATTTTTCACCGATAATGGATGTATCTATATTTGTAACTTGGACATCTACCTATGATTGATTGTATGTTATGTGCAAATCCCTTCCATATCTGATGTAAGCAATACCTAAGATATAACTTGGATAAGTAAATCCAAATATAACGATCCATTGTAGTCATTAAGCCTCCATTTGGTTTTGGAAAGTTAATATTACATTTTCTTTTAAAATGGTTTCAAAGTTATTCTATTTTGAACAAGATATTGGAAGAATGGTTTGACAATTGTTTTGAATATTGTATAAAGAAGTTTATGAATAATTTTGGGGTATTCATAAAAGGAGTTTTGAATGTTTATAAAGAGATTTTATAAATGGGTTTGGATGTCTATAAAGGGAAGTCTTATATAAGGTTTGAAAGTTTATAATTTGAAAGTTTATAAAGAAGTTATGTGACTGGATTTTAATATTAATAAAGAGTTCATAAATGAGCATGGAAGTTGATAAATGTTTGTAAACGGGTTTAGGTTAAAGGAAAAAGGATTTCATGGGTAAGAGAAACTTATAAAAGGATTTATTAAAGATAATTACAACAGGAATTCGAGGTTTAGGTTTCTCGAGGTTGACCTTTAAAAAAAATATGGTATAAAACATCCGTTCCACACTTTACACCGAAGGAATAGTGCTTAGAGTTATCTTTTTCTCCAATTTAAATAATGTAGTTAAATCCATTTAGAGATTTGGTAATGGAAAATCTTACAAATGTTTTGTGAATATACTTATGTCAGAAAGATAAGTATATGAATATTTTTGAAAGAGATTTATTAAACAAAGATATGTTTTGAGGCTTAGTGGTTGCTATGGATAAATAAATCTCAAATGGAATTAGTTGTAGTTTGTTTATTTGATAGTTAAATATCCGACTATCAAATTTGGCCTAATTTGACTTAGGAAGTATGAATGTAAAATTCATGTTTCCGATAAGGACTCAAATACTTACTTCCAAAAGAACCGGGAATGAGTCAATCGAAAATTATCGGTTGTTGGTACGAAGACACTGGGATCAGATTTATATATCCGAAAACCACTCCGAACCAACATGTACGTTCGAGTGGAAGACATCTCGATGATGATTAAAGATGATGCTCTTTGAAGTGCAAGGGATACTGCTACTAATCCTGAGGGTGATTCCAAAATGGATGTAGCAGAGTTAATTCCTTCGGTTTCATTCAGACCCTGAACGAACTTGTATGGATGAATGCTAGCATTGCATTGACGCCTAAAGGGTAGTGTTAGCATTCTAATGTGGTTAGCTACCACTAGGAGTGGTCACTGCATTCTAGATGTTCCTTTCAGAGTTGGTTTGCACGCAAACACCATGGTAGTATATGGCCTCAGTGTCTAGGGGGTGAGGTAATCCGGTCTGCCATATTAAAGGGGCAGACGGCTCTGTGTTAGCATCAGTGTATTTTCTAGAGGTGTATCATCAAAAGGTAGTCCCTTACCTTGCCATTATTGGGATCCAATCTCCAATACGTGCCTTACGTTTTCTATTTTAGAGCCTAGTATGTTGGAATGTGAGATGCAAGCGTTTTAGCTATTTTATCTATTTACTTTAAACCTAGACACCATGATAATATCACTGGATTTTGATATAAAATGTTTTGGTTATCGTAAGGTAAAAACCCGTCCGTTTTTAAGTGCGGTGTGGTCTTACGAGATTCCCTTTGTTTGAAAGGTTTTCAAATGTAGAAATCAGTTTGGTTGTTATTTGTTATCGAGTTTTACCCACGCTAGTTTACCAGACTGATCCGGGCATTATTCCATGTAATGCTCGGGTTAGACCGAGCATGTTTCCCAAATTTAGCTGGATACTTTGGAGTTGGAGAGAAGCTAGATAGTCAAGACGTATTCATGTATATTTTTCTTTCGCTGTATTATAGAGTCTGTATGTTTGTCACTTTATGGACCGATTTCTATAACCGTCCAAATTTATGATAAGTCTAGCGTACTATGATGTTATATGAATAAAGATGTTTCTTTTTTGTAGATATCATTGTTGTATTATATATTATTCGTTGCGTTGTGAGATTCCGTGTTGTTTAGTTTCCTTCTATCTTCTACCTTCTTCTTTCACCCTAACAAACCGGTATTTCCGACCCTTGAATGTTCAACATGTGATACATTGGACGTATTAGTGTCGATTTTTAAGGATCGAAAATCTGATTCGTTATATTTGGTATCAGAGCTGAAGGTTAAGTGAGAACCTTGGCGCTGGTGGGATAAACTCATTTGGCATTGGGTAAGTGAGACCCTAGAATAGCCTAAGTGTATTACAAATATGTAAGCATATCTGTTAGTGAATAAAAATGTTTTATATTGTGTTGATAGATCTGTTGAGTGGCTTAAGAATTCTGGTTGATGGGTTTGGCCAATGCTATCGACGGGATTTCCTAAACACTTGAACAAGTCCAATTAACATGATATTTTTTCAAATTGGTAAATGAAATAATTTTACCTAGGATATATTTTATGTAAAAAGGAATGATTTTGAAAAGCATATATAGTTATCGATGAGATGTAGGGTTAAAATTGGATTTAGAATAGAATTGTTTATTTAAAATAAAATCTTTAAATGAATTTATAAAAAGGATTGTGAGGATATTAAATCCCGGTAGCTCTGATAAAGATTTAAATGATTTTGGAAAAAGTTGTGGTAATTGTACTTAAAGATATTTTAAGATATAAATATTTTAAAATGGATTTAGAAGAGTAAAGTTTTCTTTGGACAGTTTGGGAAGGAGTTTCGATCTGTTTTGTGATAATCAGAATAATCTTCTAAGTGAAAATCGAATGTATGTTTAGGCAGATATGATAGTGCACTTTGTAAATTATCCCCTTTGTCATTGTACAATCGAAACGAGTTCGAATCCGAATGAATCCAAAGCTAGTGGATGATTTTATTGAAGAACTATCTATTTATAAATAGTATTGTTTCAAAAGGGGATTTGTGAATAAAGAAATATTTTTATGATTAACTAGTTTGAATGTCTTGGAAATGAAAAAAAATGGGTAAGAGATGTTTTCGGATGGTAAACACTTCTCTTGAGTATTTCCCTACTTAGTAAAAGGGATATATAATACTATTTGATAGCATCCAGTTCCTTGATATCATTTTAGAGTTACTCGAGCTATATATTATGTTTTCAAAAGGGTTGAGTATAAAGTATCATTTTGAAAGTTTTTTTTAAGTAAAATCCGGGTATTGTGTTCTCAAATTCCTTAAAAGAATATAGTTTTCAAAATAAAAATATGTCTTGATTAAGAGCAGGTTAATAAATAAAGTTTTAAATTTGTTGAACATTTTAGGTTAAGTAAAACCAATTTAAGATTTGAAATTGTATATACTCTTTTGGATATTGAATATTATCATACTAAAACGAATTTGAGTTATAGAATGTTAATAAACTTAAGTAATGTTCTTAAGTAAAATGGTGATTCTTTAAAAAGGGTTATTATAATCTTGGGAAGTAGGAACCAATGGGATTAGTGCGTAGGTTGTGGATGGATCATTTCTCCTTTTCACATAATTCCTGATCCAAGATTCGGGTACATGACTCGAGGTGTTGCACACCATTCCGAATTGGGATTTATCACTCGCTTTTTATGGCGAGCGTTGATGAGAGTTCTTATGTGAAACCAAAGGTTGTCTGTCATAGTTTATGGCTATGCAAGGAGAACAAAGGTTTCTAATTAAAAAGCCTGATCAAAGTCTGCACTAGGAAGTCGAGTGAGCGATACTGGTTCAGAAATGAAGTTATGTATTCGAGTGAGTGATCAAATCAGATTTTACATAGGAATGATCTATGTACATCATACAGATTGATGAATAGTTTTAAGTATTTTTGGGAATAGGGTTGTGGTATAATTTCGAGGACGAAATTCTTTTAAGGGGGCAGAATGTAACGACCCGCAAATTTATCACTTAGATAAATTATATTATTTTTAAAATATTTAGATATGGATTTAAAAGTAAGAAATAATCATGTTTTAAGTGGTAAACAATAATAGTTATTTTGTTTGGGAAAAATATTTGCGGACAAATTCCCAAGGTAAAATATCGATAAAACAGCCAAAAATTGTTTTATCAATAAAACTACTTTTAAACAATAAGGATCATGCATGACTCTAGATATATACACTTGTATATTTATTCAAACAAGATTATGAAATAAAATAATTTATTTTATTTTTATGAAAATAATATGTATTTATGACATCGAGAGTTGATATCATCGGTTTTATATATTTCTTCGGAAATTCAAGTGAAGTTTAAATATTAAATAAATGGGTTTTTATTTAGAAATAAACCTATTTTAATTATTTAATAATTATGGTAAAATCGTTTTCAAAATTTGTTTATCAAAATAGATAATTCGTAGAAAAATAGAAAATGCGACCGAAGAACTTTTTCCGAAATTTTGACTTTTCGATATCGGAAAGTTGTTCGCCTTTATGCACTATATGTCACATATATAAGAGATAATTAACCATATAATAATATACTTAAGTATGTATTATCTTATGTTAATTATGTTTAGCAAGTATGTAACAAGACATGGTTTCAAAATATAACTTATATATATATACTAAATTATATCATTATCTCTTGTCATTTTCTTAAGTACCATCATCATTGCTTAGGGGATGCGACTAGAGAGAGGAGAGATGTGACATATGAGGGGAAGGAAGCTGGTGATGTGACATGTCAAAATAATGACATGTTATGATATTTTAAACTAAGGTTAAATGGTAATTTTCCCACTTTCCTTCATCTATAAATACACACCCTCACACACACATTTTGTAACGACCCCGAAATTTTATTTTATTTAAATTGATAACTAAATAAATTTTTGAATTAAATTTGTGAAAATAATCAATGCGGTGATGCGAGTTTCCCCGAATTCAAGTATATTTTGTATAAATTATTTTAATTTAAAATATTGTAAATATTATATATATGTGAATATATATGTATTTGAGGATATATGAGAAAATTTGAAGTTAATATATATATGAACACTTAGAAAAGAAAACAAAACAAGTATAATAAAATATGTTTGTACATAATAAAAATACAAGACAAATACCATATATCAGCCAAAACAAAGTGATAAAAACAAACAAACAAAGGAAGACAAGAATGTAAGCTGTAAACAAAGTATGGGTAATAGCTTGTAAATGAAAATGATAATGTCTTTGGCCACTAAAACAAAATCTCTCAGCCGAGTTAAAGCAAGAGTAGGCAAGAAGAAAAGAAATAAGTAGGAACATAAAGTACACTTACACAAAACAAAATAAATAAGTATGTACACATGAAACATAAAGGACAAGCATTTAATACCCAAGCACAAAACAATCTTCTCAGCCGAAAATATGTTGAAACCATATCAGTAAACCAAGAGAAAATCTCTGATTTCTTTTGTACAAAACAATATTTTATCACCTGTACAAGATATCATCACCCTGCACACTTCTTTGTTTATATTTACTTCATCTCAGTTTCGAGTAGCATCTGAAGTGAATATCAACTAAAACTTCAACAAACAAACTTCAATCTAAAATAAGAGAACCCACTTTAATATTCAAGTTTGAGAACAAATCTGGGAAGTCAAGCCTGGAAATTGTTTCAGGCAAATCAAAAGATCAAAGCACAGATCAAAACAAATCAAATCTGGGCAAATATGCAAATCTGAAGCATCTCAAATTCAAGTCAGTTTCGAATTCCAGAGTTTCAAATTCAATCTTCTAGGCTTCAGTCCTCTGTTCTTTCTTTTTAATAAGGTGAGCAACTTTGATTTTTTTCTAGACTTCTTTATTTTCGCCAGTGAGTAAACCTACTGCTTTGAACATTTAAAAAGTATGTATTTGATTTATGAACAAATTATGCTTTGCTGTGTGTTTTTTTTAGATAGCTCTGCATATCTTTGTGTACCTGTTCTTCCAGTCTTTAGTTGTAGAGCAAACAAAGGTAGGAAAATTCATATATCTTCATACCAATGGTTTTAAACTGAAGATTTCAAACAAAATAAGTTTGCTTAAACCTAAGTCATGATCTAGAGAGGGTTTCAAGCTTTGCAATGGAGAACCCGACTCTGAAAAGAAAAAAACTCAGTTTACAGTGGATAACAGATCATATGATAAATTCAAGAATTTTAATTTAATAATTTGATTTTATAACTTGGATTTTTATTCAAAGATAGGATTTTTAAGATGAAAATGATGATTTTTAAGTGAGTATTTAAGGTGTAGTTCGAAAACCAATCAAAAGTGTATTTTTATCAATATCTATTGATTCAACAAAAATTTAATTGTTGAGATTTGCTGTGAAGTAAGCTTGTTGATTTACTAACATAGGAAAAATGCTTAAATTTTTTTCGAATGCAAGGATTTTGAGATCGAAATAAATATAGGGTTTTGGGTTCAATTCTTTTTTTGTGTTCTGCAAAAATTAGTTTTCATCTCCAATACGTGATCGAGTGCTACACGGCTCTAGGGAATGGTGGAATGAGGTGTTGACGTGACGGTGACGGAGTTCGAGCTCCTCCGGTGGACTGAGGCGTGGTGGCGAGGCGTTTGGGTTTGGGTATCTTCGAGTTTAGGTGCAACGAAAGGGTGAAAATTTGATTTCGAGTCGATGGCTTCGAATCGAAGCTCGATATCGTGTTTATGTGGATTTTTCGACTTGCTGGCGATCGCGATGGTCATCAGAGTGGAGCCGCGGTGACGTGCATGTGTACAGGAAGGTTTGGGTGTCAGTGTTGAGCGCGAGAGGGTGACTCGAGTTTCAACTCGAGAAAGAAGGGGTCGGTATCGGGTAGAACGCGAGAAATCATGAGCCTGGAACGAAATATTTAAAGTTTGAAACACTTAAGCTAAAAAAAATGAAGAAGAAAGGAAGTAGGGAAGAGACTCGGGAAAACTAGCGTGCAACTCGAAGTAACACTCGAAGCAGTTAGGGTCTGGTTCGGGTAGAAATTGTGTACAGGCTTTATACCTGTTTCTGGTTGAAATTTTGAAATTCAATTTTAAATTTTTAAAACAAGATCCGAGATAAGTTTAAATCAAAAGTTGAATATTAATTCAGGTTTAGTTTAAACTTAGATTTAAAGTGTTTTTAAAAGAAATTGAACTAAAAAAAATGGAATTTCAAAGATTTTAAATAAAGATTTTTAAATGATAAATAAAGTGATTAATAAAGGATAAAATGGGTTATCCCAAAAAAATAAATAAATAAAATTTATTAGGTGATTAATATTAGTAATTAAAAGATAATCACTGAATGGTTAAAGGTTGAGTACTCAAGTGATTAAACAATAATAAATTAATGGCTAAATTATTTAATGTGATAAATAAAGGATAATTTATTAATTAAAAGTTAATTAATTAATGATTAAGTGATTAATAAATGGTAATTAACTACTTAAGTTAATAAATGAATGATTAATAGTTAATTAATGATTTAGATTAATTTATAATTAAGGATTAATTAATTAAATGGTAATTAATTAAAGGTTAATTTATTAATTGAAGATAATTAATTAAATAGTGAATTAAATAATTAAAAGTTAATTATTTAATAATTAAAGGTTGATGAATTATAATTAAAGGTTAATTAATTTATTATTAATGGTTATTTAATAAACGATTAAAGAATAATTTATCAAAATGGTTTGTAAATTATTAATAATTAATTAACCAGGATTAGTAATTTATTCATAAGTAATAAATCTGATTTAAATTAATCAAATAAATTCATTGATCTTACTTATGAATGTTTGGATTCTGTTGAATGATATGAATTGTTTGATATCCCTGTTTGTGATTGTGATGCTTTGTGATATAAATTACTTTGTCGTGATCTGTGATTTCTATTTCTGTGATATATTACTATGTGAATATGAAACCCCTTGGTCCGTAAAACGGCACTTGAATTTCGATGCGACAGGGAGTCAGATTCTAGTTGGTTATCCGAAACCCACATCGAATTATAATTGTGAATCTTTGTGACCGATAAGTTTATTATATCTATGATTTGTGAATGAAGATAAGCGTTATCGATTATACCGCTTATCGATATATCTGTGATGATTGATGTTGCACTATTGTGTGTAAAACCCCTGGACCACACTTATACACACACAAATATGGATTTCACGTGGAAATCGGTTAAGTCACAGATAATTTAAATTTGATGTTTTTGAAATTGAAATTTTAATTTCAATTGATTTTGAAATTAGAAATTTCGGTTTAAATGTGAAAAGCTTTTGAAATGGAGTTTCAAAGATAAGACTTATTTTTGAATAATTTAATAAAGTTTTGAATTTAAATAATTTGATTTAAATTTGAATTAAAGTTTAAAATTGAATTCTAAAATTTGAAACTAGGGATTAAAGAAGTTATATCGTTATATAAGGGTTAAACCATTTTAAAAGTATTGATTTTGAAATGTGAATATAATTCAAGGACTTTAACCCGTGCAAATAAAAATTGGATTTTTCTTAAATGAAAACTGTTTGTTTTCAAATGATAAAAGCTTTCATATATATATAAGAAATGAAATTCCAATTTAAAGGAATTTCAAGTATGAATTGAAAGATGGTTTTCCAAGTTATAAATGAATTCGTTTGAAAGCTATGAATTGAATCTGTTTATTTTTAACAGATTTAAAATGATGATTTGTTTAAAACATTCGAAATGAAATTCTTTTGAAAGCTATAAGTTGAATCTTTATTTTAAAGATTTAACGAGTTAATCCAATTGAAACAGAAATTGTTTTGGAAAAACTGTGAATGAATCTTTGTGAAAATTAAGTGAACTCTGTAAATAAATCTTTTTGTTAAAAGATTTGAAATGGTAATTGGTTTAAACCATTCGAAAAGAAGATTTTGGGTAATAAGTGGTGACTTAATTGAAATCCCAATATCCATATGTTTTTAAAGATTTCGCTCGTTATTCGGGTTAGCCGGGAAAAGACATTTGTGTCATATAACCCATTCCGAATAATGATACGTCGTATATGGATAGCATTTGAAGACCGGTGTTGAAGACCGGATATTCACGAAAACGAAAGGACAACTCGTCGAATGTCTCTGCACCGACTGGTCCCCGGTATAGAGATTTTATCACCCTTTGTGATGGGAAGTCCGGACGGGATTATGAATACCCGGAATTGCAAGGGCTTCGTAAGAAGTGCCTTCGGTTCTGTTCGAACCCGGAACAGACTTGTATGGTTACATGTCTGACATTGAGATATAAAGCAGATTTCTTTCAAATACATTTCTGTTGGTGGCGGAGAATTTATTCTCTTAGCTTAACACCCTTCTCTGAGACGTACGAGCTCAGAGGTTATGTAGTTGAAGGTTATCAGCGATATATTCCCAATTTGGTAATGTGGCATGCTGAGTGTTGCTGTGTGATGATCAGTGTTTGATCATTTGCGATATGATCATTTGTTTGATCTTATATCTTTGTGATCATAGGTTGATCATTTGTTTGACCCGAAGCATGGCTTTGTGAACAAAGCGTAGCTTTGTGGACGAGACTTCGTCGAACCTCACACCCCGGAAATGGTCAAAACAGGAAAGATGCAGCAAGGTTCTAGGGAGTAGCGCCCCTTAGTGTATGTCATTTCTTTCTGGATAGAGGTGGTATCATGGTATGGAGCCCAGATACTTAACCTATGTGGTTGCTGCATTATTATTATGATTATGTAGTTTGTTGCGAATCGAGGATCCTCGGGAAGATCGGTTACGATCGGGGGATGGCATACGCGTGTCAGTAGTTACCTATTTTTGCAGAGGTAACCCGGCCTTGTGTTGGCAGAGATCCGGTTAGGTTCTCGGGACGTCATTCCAGAGGCGTTTCCATGTGGCAATGGGAAGTTCCTTGGCCTGACCATTTGTTGGAAATCCAAACTCCAATACGAACTTGTACGGTATTAGTTGTAGAACCTGCCATTTACTTATGGTGGTCACCACTGTTTAGATGGTAGCTATAGTAGGCATAGTTCGGAATGTCTATGCTGGCTAAGATTTATATTCTACTTTCGAAATGTTTTCTACACTATGCACTAATAATAATATCCAAAGTGATTTGATTTTTGCGTAGTAAGCATCTTTGACTATCATAAGAAGAAATCTCCTCCAATTCTGCGTTTGCATTGTGTGTGTGGTGGGAGGTCTTATGGTAGTTTCATTTTCAAAAAGCATTGCGAATTGACTTTAAAATTCTCTGCTATTTGTTTTAAAGATAAATTGTTTTTGTTGCTCACACCAGTCCCACGACTGACTCGGAGTTTATTGTTCCTTTCCTAAACTCTGGGTGCTCATAATTTTCTACACGAGCAGTCTAGGGTTGGGTTTTTCAGATAATCAGATTCAGTAGATTTTCTGGAGCTAGTTCAGTCTTTGGATCGGACTGCACTTGCTTATTCTTGGTGTATCGTTATTGGGAGTTCGAGCTACTGCTGGAGTTCTCTCTTGAAGACTATCTTAGAGTTATTTGTTCCGCTGCTGATGTTAGTTATCTATTTTCTTTTCCGCTGCTATTTTTTGTATCATATCTCTGATGTATATTGATATTCATTGTATCACTCTGTTGTATCAGATATTGTATATCAATGTATTATTCTTTTATTCCGCTGTGTTATTTACTTAACTGTGTTATAAGCTCCGGAGAACCAGATTTGGCATTTGAATCTACGGCATTTTGAGTACAAGTGAAGTACGGGTGCCGATTTTCGAAGGCCAACTTTTGGGTCTTTACACATTTCATTTACATTCCAAATTCATTCTTTTCTAAACCTTCTTCTCTAAAAATTCCATGGCTTCCATAGTTTAATTTTTTTAGAAAAAGTTAGCTTTTGTGTTGTAACTTGCTTCCATACCTTCTATACTTCTTATATTTCATTTCAACAACCTCTCTTCCAAAACCAAGGCCATCATTACTCCCACAAAGCACTAGCCCAGCCAAAACACATTTGACCGAACCCATTATAAGGCCTTAGCCCCTCCAAAGTATCAGAATTTAAGCTAGAGTCGAGCGTACAGGCGTTACCGAGTTATAGTCGAAGTTCGGGCGAAGTTAGTTAGCATAAAGGTGAGTTAAACTACTTTGTTTTTGAAAAAAAATTGACCTTATTAAGATGTGTTATTTTGGTGATAATATGATGAGAAAATTGAGTGGTTATTATGTTGGTCGATGGTGATTTGATGAATGTTATGTTTGGTATTGAATTTAAGATTTGAATGTGATGTTGTCGAGTTAATGAGCATATAACATTATGTTTATATGTGTGTTTCATTGTGATGTTAAGAGTATGGTAGTACGGATGTATAGTTGTGAGTGAAGAATCAAGTATGTTGAGTTGAAACAAAGTTAACAACTTTGTGTATTGCGATTTGCGACGGACGTGAGACCCAATTCGAAAAAAAACTATGTTTTCTTGTTTCAAAGTTCCTATCTTTATTTATAAGTCTAAAAAACATTAAAAGTTATGTTTATAAACATGAAATAGGAAAGAATAAGCAAGTATTTTTGCTTAAAGTATGTTTGAGCGAACTGCGCTCATAGCGATAGTCGCTATGGACGCAGTTCGATAAAATTGTCGATTTTTGTTTTAAAGCGATTTCATTTGATATGATTTTGCAACAGTGCAACGACCCAGAATTTTAGTCATTTGAAATTCGTATATTTAATTGATTTTAAATATTCACAAGTTAATTTTATAAATTGAATAATTATATTTGAAATATAGTGATTTAATTGGATAATTAAATTGTTAATTTAACATTTGAAATTGCGTAAATAATTTGATTTTGAATTTAATGTGAATAAATATGATTTATAAAGTTGAATTAAATTCTATTTGAATTTGAATGATGTTAGTAAACTTTTAAAATTGAATTAAAAGTTAATTTACATAAATTGAATATTTTAATATTTAATTAACGTGTAAAAATAGTCGTTTTTCACACAGTCTTGGATTTCGATGAAACCAGTTTCATTGGATCCGTAATATTATATTATTGTAGGATTTCAAATTTTGTGTCAATCGAATTTACAGATTAGTCGTGGGAAGCTGAAACGCGTAGAAATTTGTTTAAGTAAATTTTAATTTAAATAAGTCAATTCGAAAACCTATCTTCCAAATACGATCGAATTGGCTCTCGATATATATTCTATTGTGTTTGGAATAGGGGTAAAACATTATAAACGCCAGGCGGCACGCTTCGATTGGAGTTCGAAAAAAATTTGGATGAATAGTGTCGCAAAATTTTATATAATAGGACCTCAACACTTTCCTTTTTCACTCAAACCCTAATCAGAAACCCTAGAAGCCATTTTTTATTTAATGGCCGAAAATGTTCCAATCTTCTTCCCTTAATCTCTCTCAATCCATCAACAATTATCAAATACATTCAACTACAACATTGAAGTGCTAGACGAGATCTTTCAATCCATACGGTGATGATGGGTTTTCGAGTGTTGTACGAGGAGAATTTGGCTCGCGTTCATCTAGGGTTTCGGTGCATTTTGCGAGGCGTAGGAGAAGCCGAGTTGTGGCCGGCCTTTGGTCGTTGGTGGAGCTCGCTTCGGCGCATCGATCAGTGGTGGTTGATCATCTCACCGATGAAGGAGGAGGGTAAAATTTTTTCGAAGACAAGGGCGGCTATGGGTTCTTCACGAACGAAGGCTTGAACAGGGGGAGAAGGAAAACGCGTGGCCATGATCTGCTTTGATCAAACGAGCGGCCGAGATTCAAGTAAATAAAGAAAAATCAATAAATTTTATTATATATAAATTCATACGAACTTCTAAATGTCATAACTTCTTCATACGAGGTCCGTTTTTTACGAAACAAGTTGCGTTGGGTCTGACGAGCACTACATTTTAGAGCTAGTTTGGAGTTGATTAGAGCTAGTGAAAATTTTGGGTAAAATTAAATGCTCATTTAATTTTATTCGGAATAAAACGCTGCAACGACGATTGGAATCAAAGTGAGTACAACTCACTCTTTCTGTCTCGCTGATATTTTTATATAAGTGAGAATAAGTTTATTTATGTTGATTGATGATTGTTTGGATGATATATGGTATATTATCTATATATTGATTGTTATTTGCTTATATTCCTGCCTATTGGAATAGATGAGACCCTATACGTTCCCGTGTATGAGCGGATGACCTTTTGTACGCGCGTCTGCCTCGAAGCGGACATTGCACATATTTTCTAATATGTATATTTATTGCAGGTGACGGGTTGGAGGGATCCAACTGGATTCCTCACCAGTGTTGATTTTATTTACAGATATTGTGATATATGCTGTTATCATATGATATATGATGTTATGGATGCCGTGGTTGATGTATTTGGTGCTGTTGCAGCATTGGGCCTATTTTTGGAAATTTGAAATTATTAAAGTGATGATTTCCAATTTAAAAGGATTTTCAAGTGAATTTGGTAATAAATGTTTTGTTAATTTTTGAATTGATAAGTAAATGAATTTATTTTAAATAAATAAGAAGTTATAATTTTTATGTTATAAAAATTTATGATTTTTGTGAAATATAAGCAAAATGTGATTTTTGAATTATGAAGTTGACCATTTTGTAAATTTAGTTAAATTGAGATTTTTGACTGAATATAAATGGTTTATTTATAGATAAGATTTATAAAATTGAATTTTTATAAATCAAAATGATGGAATTATAAAGGAGTTTTATAAGTGTTTAAAATGAAGTTATAAATGAATCTTATAAGTAAATAAGATTTATAAATTTAATAAATTGCAAAAAGGAATGAATTTGTAAATAAAGAGATTTTATAAGTGAATTAACTTATAATTGGATTTTGGCATGTAATTGAGTTATATATGGAATTGGTTAATAAAAGAATTTTATAAGTGGAAGTTTTTATTAAATTTAAATGGAGTTTATAAACATTGTTTTATAAATCCAAAATCAATTGAATTTGATAAGTTAATTATAGAAGCTTATTAAAGGAGATATATTCACGATATTGGACAATGGATAATCCTTTAATAAATGTGTAGAAATAATGAATTTGGTTAGGAATTATATTCACGATTTTGGACAGTGAATAATCTTTTAAATAAAATAAATATTTTGAAAAGTGATTTTAAAATGGAGTTAAATGGTTTGAAGATGTTTTAAAATGCGTTAAGTATCGAATACATAGATTTCAACATTCATTATTGAAATAGACGTTTTCGAGAAATAAGGAAATGATGGACTATAACACTGTTGTTATAGTAAATGATTTTCAAAAGAGATGTTTTGTATAGTACATGAGATTTATATATCTATCTAATTACCGAATCCCTATACTAATGATTTTGGGTTGTCATAATGATGTTTTACGCAACATTCGTTTTGACCCAAATAAATATGTTTAAGAGAATGTTTTAAAAATAAATATATATATATATATATATATACTTAATCATGATTTAAGTATATGTAATATTTTCTAAGTGTTGAAAATAAATTGAATTGTGAATTACTTATTATTAAAATAAGTACATGGAAATGTTTTCCAATATAGAATATTGAAATGGTTTTGAAATATATCATTTTAAAGATAATTTGAAGTGAATATTTGGCAAGTGATTTAATTAATAAATGATTAATTAAAAGGGCCTAGTGATTGCTTATGGTGCTAAATATTTGTTTGTTGCTTTGATAGTTAAATAACCGACTATCAAATTTGGCCATTTTAGTTCCTCGACTTGATGTAGGAACTATTTAGTCGTACCCTTAGTACGTAGCCATCTGTGTAGTCTTGATTATCGTTTGTGTTAAGGATGTTGATTCGTGTAGTGCAGAGTATTACTCCAATCTATCGAGCTTCCTTCTTGGCCAAAGGATAGCAAGTTGAAATTTAGAGACATGATAAGTCTATGAGACTTAGTTTCTGTGTAAGGTTGAGAAACGTTTTTGCGTTGTTGGTGCGAAGAGACCGGGATCAGATTTATCTAAAAACCACTTCGGACCAATGTATATGCGTTCGATTATGTAGGTTATCGATGATATTGTGATTTAGGATTTTCATAGTGGAGGACTGCTTGTTGATCGTTTGGGGTTAAAATCCCAATATACATCCAGTAGCAGTAGTCTCTTCGTTATGAAATATCCATTGCAAGGGCTGTCGCTACTAATCCTAAGGATTTCCCGACAGGATGTGGTAGGAGTACCTTCAGTTTGTCCTGTTCCTGGACAACTTGTATGGATGTTTGTCTGACATTGCATTCCTAAAGATTATGTACATTAGTTTTAACAAACGTACATCAGTGGTGGCAGAGAAGGCAACTTCTCTTAGCTTAACACCCTCCTTGAGACGTACGAGCTCAAGGGTTGTATTTTTGTGGAAGGCAATTAGTAGTCAACAGAAATGGCCATGTGGCATTCAAAGTGATGTGATATGTGAAAGGTAATCGTTACCTCAAGCCTCATCAACCGGAAATGACCGAAACAGGGTTAGATGTAGCAGGGCTAAGTGGGTCGCTCATATTAGGATATGATCATCCTCTTCTAGATATATTTCTTCCCGCTATGACGTTCGGGATGTAAATTATTGTGGTTTGTATGCTATGAGGGCCCTCAGAAATGGTCGGTAACGACCGGAGGATGACATATTCGGTACTACCTAGTTACAGAGGTAGGCCGGTCTTGTGTTGGTAGAGGGACATATGTTATGTGCCTCGGGACATCCATCTATAGGTGTACCCATCGGAAGGTAGTCCCATCACCTGGTCATTGTATGGAAATCCAAACTCCACTACGAGCTGCGATTTTGTTTGTATTGGCGTAATGAATAGCCCCGAAATGCTATATGGGTAACCATTTCGGCTATGATTAATATTATTTGTATATACTAGAGACTAGTATAATATCAAAGGATTTGATATGAAAGGTTTTAGTTATCGTAAGGTAAAAACATGTATGTGTTTATGTGTGGGCGTGTCTTACGAGATACTTTTGTTTTGAAAGGAAAAGTTTCGGTAATTTAATAAATTCAGTTGAGTGTGTTTCTCACGCTGGTTTACCAGACTGATCCGGGCGTTCTTCCCTTTCAATGCTTGGGTCAGACCGAGTATATTTGCAGGTTCAGATTTGGTGCTTTTGGAGCTTCAGCAGGAGAGCTGGAGATCTTCATTTTCATATACACGTATCAGTTTTGTTTATCCGCTTTGCGCATTGTTGTTGTTTTATATTATCGGTAATTGTAAGGACAGGTTATTATAACTGTCCAGGCTGATAACTAGTGATTGATTGTTGAACTCTGATTGATGTATGTATATACGGTTTCTGTTTTGTAAAGATCATTGATATGATATTATATGTTTTCCGCTGCGATGTGAGATTCTGTATTGTTCTGTTTGGTTCTATCTTCTCTCTTTCTTCTCTTCTCTTCTTCTCTCTTCTTTTCTTTCCCATGACTTTCCGTCAGCATGTGCTTTTTAGGTCGGACATGTGTGGTTTATTGTCGATTCAAAGGGTACAGATTTGTGGGTCGTCACAAAAAGTTTTCCGAATTTAATTAGTAACATAAAAAGAGATTAAGTGTAGTTAAATTAATAAATTTTTATTTAATAAATTAATTAAAAGTAATTAGTATTTAACCAGTAATTAAGTAAGTGATTAAGGTTTAAGTAACACTTAAGAAAGATCAATTATTAATTAGTGATTAATAATGTTTTTAATTACTGGTATATGAAGTTAAGAAGTAATTAAATGGTTAGTTGTTATTTAATTAAGTTAAGTAGGTTAATTAATTATTATTTAACTAAGTGATTATTTAATTAATTATATTAATTAGGATTTAACTAATAATGAATTGTTTAAATCTTAACTAAAATACATTATGAAGTTAATTAGGACTTAACCAAGTTCATTAAGTTAATTAAAGTTTAATTATGAATTAATCTTGATTTAATTAAGATATAATAAGGGTTTAAGCTAATATAATATAATTTAATCTTTTCAAAGCTATTTTTAAACTTAATTAGTTATGTTTTAAATCAGTTTTCTTTTTAAGGTTAATTGATTACAAATCAAAGGATCTCTCGTTTGGACTATTAAGTAGCCAATTATGTTTATTAATTATTATCATTATATATATATATGACTTGTATTTAATTATATCATCACATCAATAGTTGAACCTATATTTTATAAATGCATATCCACATATATATATATATATATATTCCGGTGCTACAAATTAATTTTTAATATTTATTTACTATTATCTGATATTATTTAAATCGATATACTAGTTAAGTAAATCATATAAAATAAAATATGTTTCGAAAATTCAATTTTTTTTTTCATCGTATAATCTCTTGACCAAAAAATCAAAAATAAAAAATAATTTTTTATATTTTAAAACAGAAATCAATTTAATTAACGGTCGAAATCAGTGAATTAATTAAAAATATTTTTTTGACACAGAAAATTCTAGAAAATTTTCTTAACCTTAAAACATCATGCTTAATTTTCTATAAATTTAAAATTTGAATAATATAGTAAGAAAATACTTTTATTGTATTTTGAGTAATTAATTGATAATATAAAATATATATATATTAATGCAATAAAATATAAATAAATTTTCTTTGTGATGTGCATTCGATCTGGAAAGGTTTAAATATATATATTTTAAATACATAATTAATATACGTACACACATATATACATATTTAGATATTATAAATATACTTACATATATATATATATATATATATCTAATAATTTTGTTACTATAATTTATACATATACATATGTATACGTGTAAAATTATTTTAAAAAATCTTTATATATTGTGTGTGTGTGTATTTAATATTTAAAGTAATAGTATATATATAAATCATTAGTATTTTTACATACAAGTAACACACACACACACAAATATATATATATATATATATATGTACATACATACAAATATATATAATTTTACATAGTTTTTAATATTTATATAAATAACAAGTTTACATACATACATATATTTAGACAACATTCACTACATATAGGATGAACTAACATGTCAATTACAATGTAAATCCAAACATTTATACATTGACATGTTATACCTAGCACGGATTATTATGTTACACACACACATATGTATATGATACATATACGTACAATTATACTCGGTTGAATATAATTAAATAAAATTATATTTATTATTTATAAATTTAAATGAAATAGGAGATTTTATTTAAATTAAATTTCAAAATGTTCTAAATAAATTAGACTTTTTAGGCCTGATATACATCTAATAAGGGATTTTTTTAATTCATCCGTATCTTCTACTATGGGCTGGTCTATTTCCAACAATAACACCATGAAAGATCTACTGCATGGCGAATTTAAAATAAACGAAACTTTCCTTTTTACCCTACCACCCGATGCACCCGATCCAACCATGGTATCAAAGCCGACATTATGTCATTATGAGTAAAATATAAAATTTGAATTTAAAATTGTTTGAAATTTAAATCTATAAAGGTTATGAATAAATGTAAAATTGTTACAAATTTATAGTCATAAAAGTTGTAAATAAATTAATTTAAATTTATTTTATATTAAATTAAAATTTACAAGGGTTGTGTTTGTAATTTAAAATCGTTTAAATTTATATTTATAAAGAGTTTAAATGAACTAATTTAAAATTGTTTAAATTTGAATTTAAAAAGGTTATATATAAAAAAATTGAATTTTGTAAATTTGAATATACAAATGTTGCTAATAAATAATTTTGAATTATTTTAAATTCAAAATTGAAAAGTTATAAATAAATAAATGCAAAATAAATTAAATTAAATATGAAATATAAATGTTATAGTTTATAAAAGGTTACAATAAAGTTATAATGTCGGTTACTTTTTAATCAATAATAATATATACATAAATATAGTATTTAATATTGTATACTATAATTAAATACGAGAAGCTTATCTATAATGTATATAAATTAAAATGTGATTATAAAATTTAAAATCAAAATAAAACCCATAATAGTTATAAGAAATAAATACATGTGTACATGATTATAAATACATATATAAATTGGTAAATGAAGTCATTGAGCATTGCGAATACTCATTATTCCTTATAAACGATAATGCTCATTGTTATTATTTTGAGACTATGAATCCAAAATATTGTTGCTCTCTATCATTTATGATATAAGTAGAGTACTACACATAGCTATGGTTTTGATCACCCTTAAGCCATAAAATATTTATGGTGATGTTTATATCATCCCTATATTAGTAAGAACATTTTGTAACTTTGTTGTGCACCCTCAAGGGTTACAATTTTTTTTTTAGAAAAACACAAAGTGATTGGTTAGGAGTATCTAATGTACATAATGATTTGTTTAGCACCTTCAATTTCATTAGGAGCAAAAGTATATACAATTAGGAGTTATATACGAGGCACGAGTAATAACGTATTACTTACCATTTATAGGGACTACGGTTTATTAGGCACCCTTAATATTGTAGTAACATAATAAATAGTTCATAACACTCACGGGAGGGGTTTGCAAAATACCTGCATCTCATTTATGGTCTTGTGAGATGTAAAATCTACTGCAAGACTTATTAGAAAAAAATATAATAAACCATTTTAGTATCTGTAAGTACACATGCGATATTGAAACAATTTACTTTAGTATATCTGCATAGACTACATAATTGATAAAATTAATTATAAATTAAAATATACTAAATGAATCGAATTAAAAATTGACGAAGAAGCATAACAATTTACTTACCAATAAATCTTTTAGCGTGTTGTCGCTTCGAGACCCATGCATTAGTCGAATAATACAACCACTAAAAAAATTGATGTTTTGGTCACTTAAAAGCGAATTTGCCTGAGGTTGTGTATTGTCTTTTATGAGTTTTGAACTCTAATATAATACAAAAATGTGGATATTTGATGCATATTCGATCACATACAAAGGTTATGTGGTGTATAGCCACGTTCATGATATATGGAATTTTGATGATTTTTTTTACTCAAAATAAAAGGGAAATCATAGTGCGATGTGTTCAATATGATTAAATGCAATGACGGTCTTTTTTATGTTGGAAACAACATGACCAAGAACTATAGATAGACCTAGGAATTAAAATAATGAAATGTCAATTATGACCTACCTACTTAGTGCAACTTATTCGATATCATTCTCATGCTCAGGATGATTGAATGCATATTTGTAAAGAAGTCGATGCGGTCTTGTAGTAAAGTGTAACATACCCCTAATTTGTGGCCCAAAAATAACGTCTACGGATGCTGCAGTCATCCATAGTTATTAATCCTCGACGACCAAATACGGCAGTGTTAGATTCATTGATACACAGAAACACATGTATATGGAAAATTTTTAAAACATCAAACAAGATCACATTCCATTTCAAAACATTTCCAATTCATTACATTATCCAATAGTCGTCAACCACGTTCAGAGAAAATATATTTATTAAAACATACGCCAAGAGCGACACATGAAGATTCCCCCTTGGATGATCGGAGTATATACATGCAATTTAACAACTTTTCCATTACAAACAACACATCGGAATCAAATAAAAGATAACTCTAGATATCTATCATGCCTCCTACACGTCTCCGGAAGCTTTATTCGTCTAATGAGGCAGCTGAAAATCTCAACTTTCAAACTACTCAAAATCAATTGAGCACCCGAGCGTTTAAGGGGAAAACATAAATTTCGAGTCAGACATAAATCCTGGTATAAATAATAATCTACCATCTCAAATCATTTAGATATCTAGTGAGACCACGCCGCTTAGCGGAATGGGTTTTCCTCTCACTAGTATCCTAAAACCTTCATAAAATCGTATACTATACTCCTACATCCACAATGGTTAAAACAATTTAAAACAATACAATATGATGATCTGCAAAATAAATGAATCAATTCTGGATTACCCATCCCAATTCATTCTGACTATCTGTCTCAATTATAGTTTCTAGGATTACTATTAACCTAATAGTTTTCATGGGCTAACTAATAACCGATAAAATATTTAAGGACTCCCTGTCCAATTACATAGTTTTCATGGGATCATTATAAACCGAGTAGTAACTCCAATACCTTTACTCTTATCCTAGATTTCATGGGTTGACTGGGAACCTATTGGTAACTATAATATCTTCTTTCTTCTTATCCTAGTTTTCGTGGGCTGATTAGGAACCTATTGACATCTGTCAATATCTTAATCTGGATATATATTTCATGGGCTAACTACAAACCTACTGGCCCCTGCCAGTATCAAATCATAGTTTTCATGGGCTTACCATGAACCTGTCTTTCTGACATCTTCATTTATACATAGTATTCATGGGCTAACTATGAACCTATTGGCCCTTGCCAATATCTTTTCCTGTACACAGTTTTCATGGGTTTACCGAGAGCCCATTGGCCCATGTCAATATCTTTTTCTTTAATATTTTAACATCCTATACTTTGGTCTTTTTGACCTCTTGGATGCAGTTCTACTCATTTAGTAGTTAACTTAATTTATATTCACTTCTGGATAACCTCCTTCCAAAGCATATAAATCTATTTTCAAAACATTAGGCCCCTGCCTTTCGAAACACTTTAAAACTTCCCTTTCGAAACCTTTCGAATGTAATAAAGTATTACCTATTATTTTTTAGAAGCATAGCTTCGAAACCATTGAAAGTCCCCCTTTCGAAACCATTGGGTTTATATAAAAATATCATTTGTGTCAAAGTGAATACAAAAGGAAGTATCTCTTTCGAAACCATCCTTTAGTATATAAAAATATTGCGGAGAACTTGATGGCGTCGGCACCATCCCTTTTGAAACCTTCAAACCATTTAAATAAAACACCTAAGGATAGCATCGAAACACCCTTTCAAAGCCATTGCCTTCAAAACCCTTGGACCCTTTCGAAAGCATTTAGGAAGTGGATTATAACATCATTAAAACAAGCACTACCTTTTGAAAGTTTGATGACTTCAATACACTTGAAGGGCTAAAGAACGGCAGCAGGGCTTTGACTAGGTTGTAACCCCTTCTTTCGAAAGCATTATTTTATAAGTAAAGGAACCCATACGAAAAGCTTATTCTTTAAAACATAAGTTGATGGCAACCCCTTCCAAAGCATTTAGAAAATCTCTTTCAAAAACATATGCTTTGACTCCTTTGAAGGCTTTAATTAAAACAAATGCAGACGCTTTACTTTTAAAACAAACAAAAAGGTATCGATCCCATCGGAAACAATGGTTTCGACACCTAGCCTTTCGCCTTTCTCCAATCCACTACGTACCATCTAAGTGATACCTTGTGTATTAGTTTCAGCTTAGTGGGGTTTCTACTTGATTGAAGGTGGTAGCTCTGAGTCGAAAGGTACTTCTAAAGAAGGCGGAACCAACTTTTCTGGGTAAATACGATTTAATACTAATTAAAGCAAACACTTTCTAACTAACCTGCCATGTGTAAACACAAGATTAGTTGCCTTAACTTTTCAAATTCTTTACTAAAATAACTTCCGCTAATTTCAGATCCAAACCATGGTTAAGTTAGCAAATAAGCCCTTCCATTAAGCAAAACCAATATAACGAAGAAGTCACTCTTCTAAAATAATTTAATTTGCATAACAAATCACTTTGCAAAAATCCTCAAAAATTCCAGAAATTCACTTTAATCATGTTATCTAACATATCAAAATTTCAGACCCGAATTCTCAACAAATTTTTCGAAATAAATTTATAAACCCATTTAACCATTTTCCCTTTGAAAATTCATAACAATCTTTCCATAGCTTGGAAAATTATCAAAATTAAAACCCAACTCCAAAATCATGTTTTACATAACATAAAAATTTTCCATAACATTTAAACATCTATATCAATCGGTTTTACTCTAAAACCATTTATAATCTTATTTAAACATTCTTGTTTAAATCAAATAAATTGTAATTCAAGCATATCATCGTCCAAACCATCATAAAAACGAATTACCCTTCAATCCGAAAACATACGACTATAAAACAAAATTGAATGGAATTATTATTCACCTTGATTAAGATAAGGAGATTGGATTGAGATTAATTTTCTCTAAGCTTGAATCCCTAGCTTTACTTTGATTTATCTTCTCTTTGATTATGGCCGTCTCATCCTTATGTTTTTATTTTGTATGTTCAAAATAACGCGAATGGGAAATGAAATGGTAGGAATGAGTATATATAAGGGTAAGGGTTATATGCGGAAAATTCCTAATATACCCTTATATAAATTAATTAGCTAACAACCCATTCTTAAGCCCATTAAATCATTTAATTGAGCATGACCGTAATTATATTTATTCATATCTCAATCACTTTATCACTTAACATTTACATTATTCTATTTAATTTATCTAATTAAATCTCCTGAATAATGTTATAAAAAATTAGGGGTGTTACGGGCTCCCATCCATAAAGAATTTCGTCCTCGAAATTCGGTAAGGACTAAATACCAAACATAGCAATCATATGTAATGACTCCTAACAACCATACTAGTTTACTTGACTAGCTAAGATATATATAAATCTAATGTAGACATATCCTTCAAGCAGATCATGATAAGTATCTCAAATCTTGTCCTTTGTCTCCCAATTACGATCCTTCATGTTGTCGCTCCACTGAACTTTCACCAACTTAACTGTCTTGTTCCTTAATTTCTTCTCATCTCTCGCTACAACCCGAACTGGTTGTTTAACAAAAATTAAATTAGGCTCTACTACGAGATCTTCCAACCCTCTCGGAGAAATAGTAGTCTCTGGATCATGCACAAACTTGCGAAGATGAGACACATGAAACACATTGCGGATACCTGTCATACTGCTTGACAGCTATACTCTGTATGCGAGCTTTCCAATACTTTCTATAATCTGGAATGGACCAAAATATCTTTGTGCCAGTTTACCTGACTTTCCGAACCGTACCACACCCTTCATTGGTGACGCCTTAATGAAAACCCTATCTCCAACTGAGAACTCTAGGTCTTTACACCTCTTATTTGCATAACTCCTCTATCTGGATTGAGCTTCCTTCATCCTTTCTCGGATTAACTCAATTTTCTCCGACGCCTCCCTGACTAAATCTGGACCTAAGACTAATCTGTCTCCAGTCTCCAACCAACATGCTAGTGATTTGCATGGCCTTCCATAAAAGGCTTCAAAAGGCGCCATTCCTATACTAGTATGATAACTATTATTTTAGGAAAACTCAACCAAATGTAGGTGATCCTCCCAAGATCCACCAAAGTCCAATACACATGCTCTCAACAAATCCTCGAGTACCTTATTGACTCTCTCTGTTTGCCCATCCATCTAAGGGTGATATGCAGTACTCGTCTTGAGCTTAGTGCCTAACACATCCTGTAGACTCTTCCAGAATTCGCTAGTGAACAAAGCATCTCTGTCACTGACTATGCTATTAGGAACTCCATGTAGTCCAACTATGTTCTTCATGAACAACTTTGCTAAAACAGGTGTCGTCCTGGTTGACTGGAATGAAATGGGCACACTTGGTCAACCTGTCCACTATGACCCGTATACTTTCATTTCCTCTATTTGACCTTGGCAACCCGTCTATAAAATCCATGGATATCGAATCCCATTTCCACACTGGAATCTCAAAAGGCTGAAGCAACTCGCTCGTCTTCTGATGTTCGGCTTTCACTTGTTGACAGTTTGCACATTGCCAAACCCACAAGCCAATATCTCTCTTCATACCTTCCCAATAAAAGCTTCTCTTCATATCTTTATACATTTTGGTCCCTCCAGGATGAATCGTGAACTTGGACCGATGACTGTAACGACCTGGATTTTTCGACGGTTAATTTTAAATATTTAAATGGTTTTAAATATTGGTTTTAGGATTTTAATTTTGTTAGGAAGTTTTTAAAACTGAAAATTCAAGTGATTTTGTTAATTTTGGAAATCGTCGATTTAATCGACGTGTTGAAATAGCAATACGGGGCACAGTCTCGGAATTCGATGAAACAAGTTCCATTGGATCCGTAATAGTGTATTATTATCGGATTTCAAATTTCATAGCGTTTGGTCGTACGGGATAAAAAAGCACTGAAATTTATATCGAAAATTCAATATAATAATTGGATCCAAAAAGCTACCTTCTCCATACGATTTAGGACTCGAAACCTTTTCCATTGCATTCGGAATAGGGTTATAACATTAGGAACACCTAGCAGCACGCTTCGATAGGGGTTCGAGATTTTGAGTTGCGTAAATCGAGACGTTTTAAAATTTAAATAAATAAATTGTCTAGTCAATCTTCTTTTCAGCTGCAATTCCATCCCTTCACTGTGCTTTGACCCATTCAAATATGTTACCCCCAAATCACACACGACCTCCTTTTTCTTCCCTTTTAAAAACGCGCTGCCTCCTTCTTCAAAAAAATTGAAACGAAAAAAAGGAAATCACCTTTAGGCTTCCTGGAGAAGAAATTAAAACTTCGGTTTCATAAAATCATGCAAGCTCCTCTCTTCCTTTTTCACAATCTCAAACACGAAAAAAAAGAGAACGAGGTCTCAGTTCAAAATAGTTTGACATTTTTTTCCAAGGAAGGCTCGCGATTCGTGGAGGTGAACGACGCGACATTGGCATCACGACACGAAGGAGGACGACCGAAGCTAGGGCTAGTGGGTTCAGCGATCGTTCGCAGCTGCATGGCACGCGTAGGTGCTGCGGCAAGGCAGAGCTGAGAGGGAGCGGTGGCGGTGGTCGACGAGTGACGTAGGGGGGGGACGCGATCGAACGAAGGCAGGAAAAAAAAGTACAGGGATCGCGAATGAACGAATTGGAAGGCGGGTGGTTTCGCGCTGCTTGCTTTCGTGACTCGCGATGTCAATCAACGCAGTGGAGACGCGGTGATGTCGAGTGCCTTTCGTTCGTAGCCTGGAGTTGATCCGTGGATGATTAACGTAAGAAAGGTATAACTAAATTTAATTTCTGTCATTAAGTTAATAATGATATTATTATATAAATTATTAATCGTATAAAGGATATAACTTTTATTGCGAGGTCCTAAGTTACAAAATGGGTTGCGTTGGATTCGTAATAAAGTGGGCTATAATCTGGAATCGATTCGGAGTCGATCGGTGATAGCTGGAATTTTTAGATTTAATCGAACATCGTTCGATTTAATTTAGAATCTAGACGTTGGCAAATAAAAAGCAATGTGAGAAATTCTCACTCATTTGGGTTGCCAAATTTAATTTTAAATAGTTAAAATTAATCATTGGATGCTTGGTTGAATTTATTAATTATTATCTATTGAATGATATTATATTATATATGTATAGTAGTGTATATATATTAGTAGTTGGATTGTTGTTCCCGCATATTTTAGAGGATGAAACCCTATACGCCCCGCATAATAGAGGATGACCATATATACCGTGATATCCCCCTCGAAGTGGGATTGGTATTTTTATACTTTATTAACATCTGTGGATGCAGGGGAACAGGTTGGAGGGATCCAACTGGATTCCTAGAAAATGTTGAATTAAATTTCATATATAGTGATATATGATGTGTGTAGATAATCTTTTATGGATTATTGTTGTAATTTGAATTATTGGATGCTATAGTAGCACTGGTCTTAAATTTTGGTATTTTAAATACCATAAATATTTTTTTGAAATTTGAAGGATTAAAAAGGAATTTTGGATATAAAAAAATTTATATTGGAATTTGGGTTATTTTAAAGGAAATTGAGTTGGAAAATAATAATAATAAATATTTGTTTTAGTTGTACTTAACTATTCGTAAATTGTATAAGATAGTGATTTTTAAAAATGAATTATATAAAAAAATTTATAAAGTATATTCTGAAAATATGAAAAGGAGTTGAAGTCAAAAATTAAAATAGATTTGTAAAATAAATGGAATTTATAAAGGAATGGATTTATAAAAATGGAATTTTCTAAACGAGATTAGTTTTATAAAAAGTGAAACTCAAAGGAGTTATAAAATTTATAAACGATGTTTATAAATAAGGGAAATCGATATCAGATGATAGATTAGGAACATAAATTTACAGGGAGAATTTATATTAGAATATGGAAATAGGGTGAGAAAAATAGTGGATACTATTTTTGAAAAGTGAAAATGGTTAAGAAGATCGGAATGGAAGTGATGTGATTCGAGAGGAATTTATAAATTGAATTGGTTATTGAGGTTTTAAAAATATATTTTTAATTCTAAGAAGTTAAGTTTGTTTTTAAAAGAAATTTTTTATTATTTAAAACCATGAAATTTTAAACTAGTTAGGATTGAAATACTTCGGTAAGTAGATTTTCAAATATTAAGTATTTATTTTAGTAAATTCTAACTTTTAAAATCAGCTTTGAAAATTGATTTATTTATCTAAAAATGAGTTGTTGATGTTTATAAAAGTGTTTTCGATATTTTAAATAATTACTTGAATATGTTTAAAAATATTATTATTCTTTTAAATACTTATTATATATACATACATATATATATATATATAGATTTTTGAAGCGATTGAAAATTTTATTTATAAATTCTCCCGAGATTCGTAAATAGGGCTTATAAATGGATATGATTTTGAGGAGAGGAATTTTATAAGGGGTTTGGAGGAAATGGAATTTCAAATTGTTGAATATGGGAACTTCAAAAATAAAATCTGAATTCATAAAAGAAGTTATAAATTATTGAATGGGGTTATAAGTAAGTATACTGGATTTTGAAAATTGTAAAAAGGGGACTTGTTAATGATTCCGGAGACTTATCAGATAAGTTACGAAATATTCTCCAAAGCGTTGATAGTTGAAATGATTTTGGAAAATAAGACTTATAATATCTTCCTAAGTATTAAAATGGAAATTTGGAAATATTTCTAAGTGTTGAAATGTTTTGGGGATATCCTGTTATGGATTTAAGTATTTGAAAATTGTTTTCAAATGTTGGAATATGGAAAGGAATTGGGTATTTTGAAAAGAATATTTTTGGAAAATGTACAATAAGGCCTGATGTCTACTTATGGATGTTTTATTGATAGTAAAATAATCTACTATCAATATTGGCCAATTTCGTTAATCGTTTCGAAGAGACCGGGATCAGATTTGATTTTCCGAAAACCACTTCGATCCGATTTGAACTTTACGAATGAATACCATGAAGATGATGAAGACGGTGATTCGGTTTGTCCAGACTCAGGACAACTTGTATGAACAAATGCTATCAGAACATCGTCATTGGAGGACGATGAGCATTCTAAGTGAGATTGTTCTTAAAAGGTAATCGTAGCCTCAAGCCTCATCAACCGGAATGACTGAAAATTAGGGGAGATGCAGCAAGGCTAAGTGGGTCGCACGCAATTAGGGTATGTTATCACCTTTCTAGATGCCCTCAGATATATTAAAATTATGGATATGGTTGTGCATGAAAAGTGAGCGCTCGATTTTTAAGGGTGGGAACACCAGGGGTGATAACATATTCGGTTCTATCCAGGTTAGTGATAGGGCCGGTCTTGTGTTGTAGGGGATCGCGGTGAGGTCCTCGGTACATTTTTCTAGAAGTGTACCGTGATAGGTGGTACCCCAGTGCCTAGTCATTGTATGGAATCCATTCTCCAATAAGTGCCATACGGTTTTGATTGTGCCCAACTATGCTGAAACGTGAGATGCAAGCATTTCAGCTATTTTCTATTTACTTTCTATAGACACTATTGTAATATCAGATGATTTGATAAAAATTGTTTTGGTTATCGTAAGGTAAAACCCGTCGTGTTTATGTGTGACGTGGTCGTACTTGATACCTTTGTTTTCAAAGGATTTTGATAAAAGTTAATATTTCAAATTGAGTGTGTTTTTCTAATGCTGGTTTTCCAGACTGACTCGGGTGTTAATTTATTATAATGCTCGGGTCAGATCGAGTATTACGAATTCGGGATAGGATGCTATGGAGCTCAGGAGACGAGCTGGATGACAAGACGTATTTCCGTACTTGATTTGTATTTTCACTGTGTGAGGACAAGTTATTAAACTGTCCAGATTGATTGTTGTCTATTGTACTCTGATAGTGGTATGTATATTAACAGTACAGTTCTTGTATTTAAAATATGTTCTTATATATTATATTTTGCTCCGCTGCGATTATGAGATTCTGTTTTGTTGATTCTGTTTTATTTCTTCTACCTCTTTCTTCTCCATCCCTAAAGATTCGTATTTCCGTTCAATTTGAGTTGAATTGATGTGAATTATGGTCGACTCAAAGGGTATGGAAATGCGGGCCTTTATATTGACATTCCCTAAGGACTTCTTTCCTAAAGTCCTCAATATTCGGAACACACAACCGTCCCTTCTTTCTCAACAATCCTCTCTGGTCAAGACAAAAATCTCGCAAATCATTGATCTCGGCTCCAACCTCAAGCCTTCTGATCTTCTCGACTAATAATGGATCGTCCTTCTACTTGGAAGCAATTCTCTTGATCAACGCTGGTCGAACTTCTAAGCAAGACAACATGGCAGTACTCTGACTAGAACTAGCTATCGATCTTAACTGTACACTACAACCGGCCTTCTAGATCCTTCCTTTCTGGCAACATAGCCAACACCATATTCTGGTGTCTTCTGCTAGGAGCATCTTCTACTTTATTACCTTTCCTGGTGTATACTCTATACCAAAATCATAAGCAACCAAAAACTCCAGCCACCTCTGTTGTCTCATATTTAACTCCTTCAGGGAGAATACGTATCTTAAAGACTTATGATCTGTGTATAGCTCAAATCTCTCACCTAAGAGATAATGCCTCCAAATCTTCAATGTGAAGATCACCGCAGCCAACTCCAAATCATGAGTAGGATATCTCACTTCGTGCGTCTTAAGCTGTCTGGATGCGTAGGCAATAAGTTTACCCTTCTGCATCAACACAGCTCCCAATCTAGTCCCACATGCATCAGTATATACCACCAACCCTTGGTTTCTGTCTGGAACTACTAACAAACTTCACCTCCATCCTAGTAAGCTTAGTCAAAGGCGCTGCTATCCATGAGAAATCTTTAATGAATCTCCGGTAATAGCCAGCAAGTCCAAGAAAACTTCTAATCTCAGTCACCGTCTCTTGTATCTTCGAATTATTAACAACTTTGATCTTATCTGGATCGACTGACAAACCCTTCTTTGGAACCATGTGACCAAGAAACTTAACCTCTTTCTTCCAAAAATGACACTTGGAAAACTTCGCCTTTAGCTGATTCTGCCTCGGCCTCTCAAGCATAACTTTGAGATGATCTTCATGCTCTTTCTCATCCTTAGAGTATGCCAAAATGTCATCTATAAACACCAACATGAATCTATCCAAATACTCTCGGAAGACCCGGTTCATCAAATCCACAAAAAAAGTAGGTGCATTCGTCAACCCGAATGGCATTACTAACCATTTGTACAAACCACATCTAGTCCGAAATGATGTCCTCTGCCACTCTTAACCGATGGAAGTCTGTCGCCAAATCCAACTGGGGAAAAAACGCCTTGCTCCACTCAACTGATCAAACAGGCCATCAATTCTCGGCAATGGATACTTATTCTTTATCGTCCTATCATTCAGCTTACGATAGTCGATACACATCCTTAATGACCCATTTGGTTTATTCACGAACATCGTAGCCGCTCCCCATGGTGAACTGTTGGGTCTAATAAAATTCCTTCCTTCTAGATCCACTAGATGCACCTTCAATTCCTTCATTTCAGTCGGTATCATCCTACTAGGTGATCTACTTACAGGTTCAGTTCCTGGCACAAGATCTATCCGAAACTCAACAGCTTGTTTCGGTGGTTGTCTTGTGACCGGCTCAAAAACATATGCAAACTCTTTTGCGACTTGTACCCGACTTAGCACTTCTCCCACTTCCATTGCACTTAACAAAGCACAACTACTCTGGTCAAAATTCTTCACTAAGAAAATAATTCGGTTATGACTATCCGGGTATCTTAGTGATATCTCCTCATCCTGGAAAAATATCCTGGCCTCATACCTTCTCAACCAATCCATACCCAAAATGATTCCAAAATCTACGAAATCGAAAACAAACAGACTGCATGCAAACTTATGACCTAACAATTCAAGTTCTAACTGGTCACATCTCATCCCCAGAGTTGCATGCCCTCCTATTGGATTCACAACCCTTAAGGAAGTAACAAGGTATGTGGGTTCTAAACATAACCTATCAACCAAACACTGAGATATAAATGAATGTGATACATCGGTATCAAATAGTATCCTAACTGGTATACTTTGAATCAAAAACGTACCTTCCATCATAGTCTTTCCCTTATCAGCTGCAGTTAGCTTAGCAGATGATCCAACAACAAAAACTTTCCCCTTGTCCACCCTGACTGGCTCTGGACACTGGTTCTTATAATGCCCAACTTGATCACAGTTAAAGCACTTCACAATCTTCTTGTCTGCAGCCTTCTTCACCTTGCCTGACCGGTACTCATTAGCATAATGACCCTTCTTGTCACACCTGTAGCAAATTAGATCAGCCTTCGCCTTCTTGGCAGCATCTCCCTTCTGGGCTCCCTTCTTTTTAAAGAACTTTCTTTTCTTTCCCCGAGAACCTTGTTTTGACTGGCCTTTCTCTAGCACAAACAGCAAGCATCTCCTCATGACAAATTGCCATCTCCACTGCCACATTACAAGGATCACGGATATGTATCATGGTTGCTTTAGCAAGCTCAGGTCTCAATCCCCGAATGAACCTTTCATTTCTCCCGATGCTAGTGTCTATAGTAGCATATCTATATCGAGAAAGCTCATCAAACCTAGTGGCATACTAGATAATCGTCATCTCTCCCTAAACTAAATCCATAAACTTTATCATCAACGCTGACTTAGCAACCTCAGATAAAACCTCTGTTTAAATCTCCTTCTGAACTCAACCCATGTCAGCTCTTCCTTGGAACTTCGGTAGTAACACTATTTCACCAATGAAGTGCTGACCCCCTGCAGGTGTCTAGAGGCCAACCTTCTCTTTTTCTCATCATCCAAAACCCAGATCAGCAATGATACGCTCACAATGCAACAACTAATTCTCTACTTCTATAGCATCCTCCGTTCCCATAAACTGCTTTCCACCCAGACTGGTGTAATCTCTGCTTAACTTAGCATAGTCATTCCCAACTGGAGCCATATGATTTGCTCCTCCAACATTCCCAGCAACTCCAGCAGCAGCTCTTGCTTGCATCACATTGACGAAGAACTGATACATCGCCCCCATATCGACTGGTGAATTTCCAACATCCACAATGGCTTCTGCATTTTGGTTAGCATTAGCCCGTCGACCTCGGTTCCTCCTGATATTAGGTCAAGCATTTCCATTACTTATGGTGCTTCCTCCATCGAGATTTCCTCTTCCGTTTCCTGCTTCCATATCTTCTTTCTCATAAATCTACATATGAGCCTTAGTAAGATACAGAAGAACGGTCTCGGAGAGAAGGGAATACATACTTATATATATACATATATTTATATTTATATATCAAATACAAGTACGTTGCTATAGCGTTATACCAAAACCCAATCATATTTCTTATTCATTGGATTATGTTTCAAAAAGCTTTTAGGTTTAATTTCCTTTTAAAGTTTCGTATACCTATACTCTGATACCATCTAGTAACATCCCCCAACTTGGAGGTATAATGGCTGTGGATGTTGCGGTCATCCATAGTTATTAATTCTCGGCGACCAAATGCGACGGTGTTAGATTCATTGATACGTAGAAACACATGAATATGGAATTTTTTTAAAACATCAAACAAGATCACATTCCATTTCAAAACATTTCCAATTCATTACATAATCCCACAATCGTCAACCACGTTTAGAGGAAATATATTTATTACAACATACGCCAAGAGCGACATATGAAGACGCCCCCTTGGATGATCAGAGTATATACAGGAAATTCAACAACTTTTCCATTACAAACAACATAGCGGAATCAAATAAAATAGAACTCTAGACATCTATCATGCCTCCTGCACATCTCTGGAAGCTTTACTCGTCTAATAAGGTACCTAAAAACCTCAACTCTAAAACTACTCAAAATCAATTGAGCACCCGAGAGTTCAAGGGAAAAACTTAAACTTCGAGTCAAACATAAAGCCTGGCATGAATAATAATCTACCATCTCAAATTATTTTGATATCTAGTGGACCACGCCGCTTAGCAGAACGGGTTTTCCCCTCGCTAGTATACTAAAACCATATACTGTGCTCCTTCATCCGCAATGGTTAAAACAATTCAAAACAATACGATGTGATGATATGCAAAACAAATGAATTAATTATGTATTACCCATCCCAATTCATTCTGACTATCTGTCTCAATTATAGTTTTTAGGATTACTATTAACCTAATAGTTTTCATGGGCTAATTAATAACCGGTAAAATATTTAAGGACTCCCTGTCCAATTACATGGTTTTCATGGGATCACTATGAACCTATTGGTAACTACAATACCTTTACTCTTATCCTAGTTTTCATGGGTTGACTAGGAACCTATTGGTAACTCCAATATTTTCTTTCTTCTTATCCTAGTTTTCGTGGGCTGATTAGGAACCTATTGACATCTGTCAATATCTTAATCCGGATATATATTTCATGGGCTAACTACAAACCTACTGGCCCCTGCCAGTATCAAATCATAGTTTTCATGGGCTTACTATGAAACTGTCTTTCTGACATCTTCATTTATATATAGTTTTCGTGGACTAACTATGAACCTATTAGCCCCTGCCAATATCTTTTCCTATATACAGTTTTCATGGGCTTACTGCGAACCTATTGGCCCTTGCCAATATCTTTTCCTTTAATATTTTAGCATCCTATATTCTGATCTTTCTGACCTCTTGGATGCAATTCTACTCATTTAGGAGTTAACTTCATTTATATTCACTTCTGGGTCAACCTAACTGGTTATTCTGTCCTTCCCCGAAATTCAGTTATGGGTCCATTACAATGTGAGTATATACATATATGAAGAAGCATACATAATAACTTGGTTAATCCCTTTAACCTTTTAATCAAAGAAAATTCTTCAAAAAATCATTTTTAAAACACTTTATATATTTATGCCATGGTTTTCTTTTAAAAAAATGAGATTGGGTTATTTGCTTTGAAAACCAAGGCTGTCGAAACCTTCAAAACCTTGCTTTTGACTTCACTAGACAACCTCCTTCGAAAGCATATAAATCTATTTTCAAAACATTAGGCCCTTACCTTTCGAATCACTTTAAAACTTCCCTTTTGAAACCTTTCGAATGTAAGTATTACTTATTATCTTTTAGAAGCATAGCTTCAAAACTATTGAAAGTCCCCATTTCGAAACCATTGGGTTTATATAAAATATCACTTGGGTCAAAGTGAATACAAATGGAAGTATGTCTTTCGAAACCATTCTTTAGTATATAAAAATATTGGCGAGAACTTGATGGCGTTGACACCATCCCTTTTGAAAGCTTCAAACCATTTAAACAAAACACTAAAGGATAGCATCGAAACCCCCTTTCGAAGCCATTGCCTTCGAAACCCTTGGACCCTTTCGAAAGCATTTAGGAAGTGGCTTAAAACTAATTTAAAACAAGCATTACCTTTAAAAAGCATTGATGGCTTCAATACACTTGAAAGGATAAAGAACAGCAGCAGGGGTTCGACTAGGTCGGAACCCCTTCTTTCGAAAGCATTAATTTATAATTAAAGGAACCCATTCAAAAGCTTATTCTTTAAAACATAATTTGATGGAAACCCCTTCGAAAGCATTTAGAAAACCTCTTTAGAAAACATATGTTTTGGCTCCTTCGAAGGCTTTAATTAAAAGAAAGGCATGCACTTTACTTTTAAAACAAATAAAAAGGTATCGACCCCATCAGAAGCAATGCTTTCGAAACCTAGCCTTCCACCTTTCTCCAATCCACTACGTACCATCTAAGTGATACCTTGTGTATTAGTTTTAGCTTAGTGGGGTTTCGATTTGATTTAAGGCGGTAGATCTGGGTCGAAAGGTACTTCTAAAGAAGGTGGGACCAACTTTTCTAGGTAAATCTGATTTACTAGTAATTGAAGCAAACACTTTCTAACTAACCTGCCACGTGTAAACACAAGATTGGTTGCCTTAACTCTTCAAATTCTTTACTAAAATAACTTCCGCTAATTTCAGATCCAAACCATGGTTAAGTTAGCAAATAAGCCCTTCCATTAAGCAAAACCAATATAGCAAAGAAGTTCCTCTTCTAAAATAATTTAATTTTCATAGCAAATCACTTAGGAAAGATCCCCAAGAATTCCAAAAATTCACTTTAATTATGTTATCTAACATATCAAAATTTTAGAACCGAATTCTCAATATATTTTCCGAAATAAATTTATAAACCCAATTAACCATTTTCCCTTTAAAAATTCATAACAATCTTTCCATAGTTGGAAAATTATCAAAATTAAAACCCAACTCCAAAATCATGTTTTACATAACATAAAAAATTTCCATGTCATTTAAACATCTATATCAATGGGTTTTACTCTAAAACCGTTTATAATCTTATTTAAACATTCTTGTTTAAATCAAATAAATTGTAATTCAAGCGTGTCATCATCCAAATCATCATAAAAACGAGTTTACCCTTAAATCCAAAAACATATGATCATAATTAAAATATAGATGGAATTATTATTCACCTTGATTAAGATTAAGAGATTCGATTGAGATTAATTTTTCCTAAGCTTGAATCCCTAGCTTTACTTTGATTTCTCTTCTCTTTGATTATGGCCGGCTCCTCTTTACATTTTTATTTTGCGTTTTCAAAATGACGTGAACGGGAAATGAAATGGTAGGAACGAGAATATATAAGGGTAAGGGTTATGTGCGGCAAATTCCTAATATACCCTTTTGTAAATTTATTAGCTAATAACCTATTCTTAAGCCCATTAAATCATTTAACTGAGTATGGCCTTAATTATATTTATTCATATCTCAATTCCCTTATCACTTAACATTTACATTATTCTATTTAATTTATCTAATTAAATCTCCTGAATAATGTTATCAAAAATTAGGGGTGTTACATAAAGGGTCCCCTGTAGATGGTTCGACCATTTAAAAAGTTAAATTGGAAGTCTAAGAGTGGATATAACCTAGGCACGGTTAGGATTAACATAGTAAATGGTCTCCTTTGCTTCAAGAAGAGGCATTAGAAACATAATCGTATAATATATTTATAGGCACTAAATAAGGAACAAAAAAATACGATTTTTATTCTAAGCATTTTTCTTATAGAAAATAGTTTTCTAGAACATCTATTTCTCGATTTCGAGATATCCTTTCTGGAACTCTCGATTGTAAACTAGTTATAGTAAAAGAAATAGATAGCTCATGGTAAGTGATTGAATGGAGCTTTGTATTTCATGTATGGTTACCATAACAACAGAAATAGTGGGAGCATACCATGTAACAATTGCTCATGGACGCATCAAGTTTTGAAAAAAAATTACTTTTATATAAATCAAATATTATTTATGAAATAATAACCCTTTTCGGTTATGGCTAAAATAGATGCAACATTATTTTAATATGAATATTCATTTAATATAAATCTATTTTTCATATATCAATGATGGTAGTGATACGTTAGCTATAGAAGATGCAAAAGCATCTAAAATACTTAACAGTTATTTTTTAGATCTTGAACCAAGCCATATCTTTGAGAAATTATTCTTCAACCATATGATTGTGAATCATATTTTACTTGTGAATTGTATCTCAAATGATTAATAATAAAGCACTTATTCAGTGGGAATGACTAAGGAGCTAACGAACTCTTCGAATTAATACATATAGATGTATGCAGTCCAAGGTGTATTAATGCTGAAAGCAGATCCACTTAATTTGTTAAATTCACCAGTTAATTTTCTCATATATGAACATGTGTATTTTATATACAAATTATATATCAATAATAAACTCATAGGATATGAAATGAAAATAAAAAATATAACATGTAAAAGAATCTAAAAAATTCGTATTTGGCCGAGTATGTGAGCATCTTGGTTAAGAGTTCCAAGAGTACCTAAAGATAATACGGTTCACTCTCAGGGTTGCTCTTCCTTATGCACATAATGATGTACCAATAAGTAATAATTTAACCTTGATGGATAAAGTATGATTGATAATGAGTTAAGTTGCGTTACTTCACTCTATAAAGATGTGTACTTACAAGTAAGCATACGTGTTGAATTGTATTTCATCTAAAACTAATATTATGATTCCACATAAGATATGAATTGGAAAGAAAGCCTACCTTAAATGGTTTAAGGTATGTTATTGCCCGATCGATGTTATGAACGTAAGCTTCGTGAACCCAAAGCCAAATATATTTTATGTAAGTCTATAGGAAGTTCATAAAATGTTTTGAATTCTCATCCCATCATATTTAGAAACAAATTGTTGTTCAAGACACACCACCTTCTTACCAAAGGATTTTCTTTCTAGATAAACTACTGGTAGTGTGATGGACTTGGATAGGATCTAAGATTCTAATATGGAAACAGATTATGTGGATGAAATTAATTTAACCAAGACTAAAAGAACAAATTTCATTAAAATCTCTAATAAGGATTTTCTCACATCGAAGAGAAACTACATGTTTCTCATCGATGTCGAGAAAATGGATTGTTATAATAACCATCTCTCAGTTATCAACAAGCTATGGAGAGTATAGACTCTACCACCAGGCATTTTTCTTTTAAATCCAAAATGGATTCCAAATATAGTAAAAAAAATTAATTTTGGAAATTGTACCCAAAACAATATGATCCATAAGAGGCAAGCGGGTCTTCGAGAAGAAGACCGATGTAATTGTAAATGCATAAAGCAATGTTGATAGGAAAAGACTTCATTGGTTTCAATTGTTGAAATTAGCGAATCATTTTCACTGGTCAATGTGCTCAAGTCCATTCAGATTCTACTCACAAATTATTTCGTAATATGACTATGAATTTTGGCATGTTGTTGTTGAAAAGAACCTCCAAATAATAATTTAGAGGTAACTGTTTGGACGACATTGCCAAATTATCTCGAAGCCAGTGGGAGTGATAATAAAACATATGGATTAATATATGATCCTAAATAAGCATCTAGAGGTTGAGTAAGTATTTTGATAGAAAAATAAAATAGTTTGGTTTTAGTCAAATTACAGAGTTAAGCGTGCGTCAATAAGAAAGAAAATAAAAGTACTAAGGCTTTACTAATACTATAAGTAAACAACATCCTATTGATTTGTAACGATGTACCTATGTTAAAATATGATAAAGATTGGTTATTTAATCCTCGATGAAGGGTTTGAAAGAGACGTCCTTTATACTTCGTATAAGAGCATGTTAAGATTGTCCCAATCGATATACACATATAACATATTAAAATGTTTAATATGGAGCATATGAGATAGATTCATTACATGTGATGACCATCCTACACCTTCGGTGTCCAGCAGACCTGTATAATACGATAGGCGGTACCCGGCCGATGCAAGATGATGGCCAAGGATGAAAAATTAAAAAAATCCAAATACAAAACCTGTAGAATATCTGACAGTTCACAGACAAAATATAATACAATAACATAGATGTAAACAGGCGAGATAGTGATATAATCAAATGAATCATAATTAAGAACATCAAAGTGCATCAGGTTTACAGACTATACAAAAACTAAAATAAAGATTTTATACATCCTGAATCTCCAAAATAAACTCTATAATCGTCTCTCAAAATAAAAGTACTAACATAGCTCCACGGTATTGCACAGTGTAACATAAACAATAATAAGCTCCAAGTATAGATATATGAAAGCGTAGCTTCCTGCTCGTACTCCGTACAACCCCGTGCGGTATTCAGACCTATTATCCCTAATCTACTCATTTAAGAGTACCTAAGATAATAAGAAGCAAATCATAAAACCTCAGATCATACAATAGTTTGGTTTGAGCGATAAATCATCTCAAAATACTATAAAATCATATATAGTAAATAGGGTATAGGGTATGAACAACCATACCTGACATGTTCCTGCATCCAAAGAATTAGCACATAAATACGGTATACCCTAAACTCCTACCACAAGTGGAAAATATAGGGTGTAAGGGTATCACACAATATATCAAGCACACATAAAACATAACATCCATCACACAACCTTACATCTCTCACTCAAGTGCTTCAGATATATAATAACTCTTTCAGATGCTTAACGCATTGCCCACGTAGATAGCAAAGTACTGGACACACGTAGACGTCCAAAATATGGGTACAAGCAGGCTACTCTGGGTACACATTGGCTACCCTATATGTAACACCCTTAATTTTTGATAATATTATTCAGGAGATTTAATTAGATAAATTAAATAGAATAATGTAAGTGTTAAGTGATAAAGCGATTGAGATATGAATAAATATAATTAAGGCCGTGCTCAATTAAATGATTTAATGGGCTTAAGAATGGGTTATTAGCTAATTAATTTACATAAGGGTATATTAGGAATTTTCCACACATAACCCTTACCCTTGTATATTCTCGTTCCTACCATTTCATTTCCCCTTCACATCATTTTGAAAACGCAAAATAAAAACGTAAAGAGGAGCCGACCATAATCAAAGAGAAGAGAAATCAAAGTAAAGCTAGGGATTCAAGCTTAGGGGAAATTAATCTCAATCCAATCTCCTTATCTTAATCAAGGTAAATAATAATTCCATCTCTATTTTGTTTTATAATCATATGTTTTTGGATTTAAGGGTAAATTCGTTTTTATGATGATTTGGACGATGATATGCTTGAATTATAATTTATTTGATTTAAACAAGAATGTTTAAATAAGATTACAAATGGTTTTAGAGTAAAACCAATTGATATAGATGTTTAAATGCCATGGAAAAAATATATGTTATGTAAAACATGATTTCAAAGTTGGGTTCTAATTTTGATAATTTTCCAAGCTATGGAAAGATTGTTATGAATTTTCAAAGAGAAAATGGTTAATTGGGTTTATAAATTTATTTCGGAAAATATATAGAGAATTGGGTCTGAAATTTTGATATGTTAGATAACATGATTAACGTGAATTTTTGGAATTTTTGAGGATTTTTCGCAAGTGATTTCCTATGCATATTAAATTATTTTAGAAGAGGGACTTCTTTGCTATATTAGCTTTGCTTAATGGAAGGGTTTATTTGCTAGCTTAATCATGGTTTGGATCTGAAGTTAGCAATAGTTATTTTAGTAAAGAATTCTAAAAATTAAGGCAACAAATCTTGTGTTTACACATGGCAGGTTAGTTAGAAAGTATTTGCTTTATTAGTATTAAATCAGATTTACCCAGAAAAGTTGGTTCTGCCTTCTTTAGAAGTACCTTTCGACTCAGAGCTACCGCCTTCAATCAAGTCGAAACCTCACAAAGCTGAAACTAATATACAAGGTATCACTTAGATGGTACGTAGTGGATTGGAGAAAGGAAAAAGGCTAGGTGTCGAAAGCATTGCTTCCGATGGGGTCGATACCTTTTTGTTTGTTTTAATGGTAAAGTGCCTACCTTTGTTTTAATTAAAGCCTTCAAAAAGTCGAAGCATATGTTTTTGAAAGAGGTTTTCTAAATGCTTTCAAAGGGGCTGCCATCAACTTATGTTTTAAAGAATAAGCTTTCGAATGGGTTCCCCTACTTATAAATTAATGCTTTCGAAAGAAAGGGTTCCGACCTAGTCGAAGCCCTACTATCATTCCTTAGCCTTTCAAGTGTATTGAAGCCATTAATGCTTTCTAAAGGTAGTGCTTATTTAAAATATGTTTTAAGCCACTTCCTAAATGCTTTTGAAAGGGTCCAAGGGTTTCGAAGGCAATAGTTTCGAAAAGAGGTTTCGATGCTATCCTTTAGTGTTTTGTTTAAATGGTTTGAAGCTTTCGAAAGGGATAGTGCCGACGCCATCAAGTTATCCCCAATATTTTTATATACTAAAGGATGGTTTCGAAAGAGATACTTTCGTTTATATTCACTTTGACCCATATGATATTTTTATATAAACCCAATTGTTTCGAAAAGGGGATTTTCAATGGTTTCGAAACTATGCTTCTAGAAGATAATAAGTAATACTTTATTACATTCGAAAGGTTTCAAAATGGAAGTTTTAAAGTGTTTCGAAAGGCAGGGGCCTAATGTTTTGAAAATAGATTTATATGCTTTCGAAGGAGGTTATCCAGTGAAGTCAAAAGTAAGGTTTTGAAGGTTTCAGCAGCCTTGGTTTTCAAAGAAAATAACCCAATCTCATTTTTTTTGGAAGAAAACCATGGCATAAATATATAAAGTGTTTTAAAAAGGAGGTTTTGAAGAAGTTTTCTTTGATTAAAAGGTTAAAGAGATTAACCAAGTTATTATGTATGCTTCTTCATATATGTATATATTCACATTGTAATGGACCCATAACTGAATTTTAGGGATGCTTGCTGTTTGTGCCAGAGAAAAGCCAATTGAAACCCAGGGTTCTGAGGGAAAGAAAATAAAGTTCTTTAAGAAGAAGGGAGCCCAGAAGGGAGATGTTGACAAGAAGGCAAATGCTGATCTAGTTTGCTACAGGTGTGACAAGAAGGGTCATTATGCTAATGAGTACCGGTCAGGCAAGGTGAAGAAGGCTGCAGACAAGAAGATTGTGAAGTGCTTTAACTGTGATCAAGTTGGGCATTATAAGAACCAGTGTCCAGAGCCAGTCAGGGTGGACAAGGGGAAAGTTTTTGTTGTTGGATCATCTGCTAAGCTAACTGCAGCTGATAAGGGAAAGACTGTGATGGAAGGTACGTTTTTGATTCAAAGTATACCAGTTAGGATACTATTTGATACTGATGCATCACATTCATTTATATCTCAGTGTTTGGTTGATAGGTTATGTTTAGAACCCACATACCGTGTTACTTTCTTATGGTTGTGAATCCAATAGGAGGGTATGCAACTATGGGGATGAGATGTGACCAGTTAGAACTTAAATTGTTAGGTCATAAGTTTGCATGCAGTTTGTATGTTTTCGACTTTATAGATTTCAGAATCATTTTGGGTATGGATTGGTTGAGAAGGTATGAGGCCAGGATATTTTGCCAGGATGGGGAGATATCACTAAGACACCATGATAGTCATAACCGAATTATTTTCTCAGTGGAGAATTCTAACAAGAGTAGTTATGCTTTGTTAAGTGCAATGGAAGTGGAAGAGGAGCTAAGTCAGGTACGAGTCGCAAAAGAGTTTGCAGATGTTTTTGAACCAGTCACACGACTACCACCAAAACGAGCTGTTGAGTTTCGGATAGATCCTGTGCCCGGAGCTGAACCTGTAAGTTGACCACATAGCAGGATGACACCGACAGAAATGAAGGAATTGAAGGTGCAGTAGTGGATCTAGAAGGAAGGAATTTTATCAGACCAAGCAGTTCGCCTTGGAGAGCGACCGCAGTGTTCGTGAAGAAACCAGATGGGTCGTTAAGGATGTTTATCGACTATCGTAAGCTGAATGAGAGGACAATAAAGAATAAGTATCCTTTGTCGAGAATTGATTACCTGTTTGATCAGTTGAGTGGATCCAGGGTGTTCTTCCAGTTGGATTTGGCGACAGGCTTCCATAAGTTAAGAGTCGCAGAGCACATCATTCCTTTGACAACATTTCGGACTAGATATGGTTTGTACGAGTGGTTAGTAATGCCATTTGGGTAGACAAATGCGCCTGCTTTCTTTGTGGATTTGATGAGCCGAGTCTTCCGAGAGTATTTGGATAGATTCCAGTTGGTGTTTATAGATGACATTTTTGTATACTCTAAGGGTGAGAGAGAGCATGAAGATCATCTTAGAGTTGTGCTTGAAACGCTGAGGCAGAATCAGCTAAAGGCAAAGTTTTCCAAGTGTAATTTTTGGAAGAAAGAGGTTAACTTTCTTGGTCACGTGGTTTTAGAGAAGGGTTTGTCAGTCGATCCAGATAAGATCGAAGCTGTTAATAATTGGAAGAGACCAGAGGCGGTGACTTTGATTGGAAGTTTTCTTGGATTTGCTGGCTATTATCGGAGATTCATTAAAGATTTCTCTCAGATAGCAACGCCTTTGACTAAGCTTACCAAGAAGGATGTGAAGTTTGTTTGGTCCGACAAATGTGAGGAAGCATTCCTTAAAATAAAACATTTGTTGACCAATGCACTAGTGTTAGTAGTTGCAGACGGAAACCAAGGGTTGGTGGTATATACTGATGCATGTGGGATTGGATTGGGAGCCGTGTTGATGCAGAAGGTTAAAGTTATTGCCTACGTATCCAGATAGCTTAAGCCAAACGTAGTGAGATATTTTACTCATGATTTGGAGTTGGCTACGATGATCTTCACATTAAAGATTTGGAGTTGGCTGGAGTTTTTGGCTGCTTATGATTTTGGTATAGAGTATACACTAGGGAAAGGTAACAAAGTAGCAGATGATCTTAGCAGAAGACACCAGAATGTGGTGTTGGCTATGTTGGTAGAATGGAAGGATCTAGAAGCTTTGGCCAGTTGTGGTGTACAGTTAAGATCGACAACTAGTTCTAGTTAGAGCTCTGCCATGTTGTCCTGTTTAGAAGTTCGACCAGTGTTGATCGAGAGAATTGCTTCTAAGTAGAAGGAGGATCCATTATTAGCCGAGAAGATCAGAAGGCTTGAGGTTGGAGCTGAGATCGTTGATTTGGGAGATTTTTGTCTTGACCAGAGAGGATGGTTAAGAAAGAAAGGACGGTTGTGTGTTCCGAATATTGAGGACTTAAGGAAAAAAGTTCTTGGGGAATGTCATCGATCCAAGTTAATGATTCATCCTGGAGGCACCAAGATGTATCAAGATATGAAGAGAAGCTTTTATTGGGAAGGTATGAAGAGAGATGTTGGCTTGTGGGTTATACAGTGTGCAAACCGTCAACAAGTGAAAGCCGAACATCCGAAGCCGAGTGGGTTGCTTTAGCCTTTACATATTCCAGTGTGAAAATGGGATTGGATATCCATGGATTTTATAGATGGGTTGCCAAGGTCAAATAGAGGAAATGAAAGTATAGGGGTCATAGTGGACATGTCCAGATTTAGTCAGAGAGGCGTAAGAGAAAATTGAGTTGATCCGAAAAAGGATGAAGGAAGCTCAATCCAGACAAAAGTGTTTCGCAGACAAGAGGCGTAAAGACCTAGGGTTCTCAGTTGGAGACAGGGTTTTCATTAAGGCATCACCAATGAAGGGTGTGGTACGGTTCGGAAAGTCAGGGAAACTGGCACCGAGATATATTGGTCCATTCCAGATTATAGAAAGGATTGGAAAGCTCGCATATAGAATAGAGCTGCCGAGCAGTATGGCAGGTGTCCACAATGTGTTTCATCTGTCTCATCTTTGCAAGTTTGTGCATGATCCAGAGACTGCTATTTCTCCGACAGGGTTGGAAGATCTTGTAGTAGAGCCTAATTTGACTTTTGTTAAACAACTAGTTCGGGTTGTAGCAAGAGATGAGAAGAAATTAAGGAACAAGACAGTCAAGTTGGTGAAAGCTCAGTGGTGCGACAACGTGAAGGACTGTACTCGGGAGATAGTCAAGGGATTAACCAGGTTATTATGTATGCTTCTTCATATATGTATATATTCACATTGTAATGGACCCATAACTAAATTTTGGGGAAGGGCAGAATAACCAGCTAGGTTGACCTAGAAGTGAATATAAATTAAGTTAACTCCCGAATGAGTAAAATCACATTTAGGAGGTCAGAAAGACCAGAATATAGAATGTTAAAATATCAAAGGAAGAGATATTGGCAGGGGCTAATAGGTTCTTAGTAAGCCCATGAAAATTGTGTATAAGGAAAAGGTATTGGCAGGGGCCAATAGGTTCATAGTTAGCCCATGAAAACTATGTATAAATGAAGATGTCAAAAAGACAGGTTCATAGTAAGCCCATGAAAACTATGATTTGATACTATCAGGTAACAATAAGTTTGTAGTTAGCCCATGAAAACTATATCCGGATTAAGATATTGACAGAATGTCAATAGGTTCCTAGTCAGCCCATGAAAACTAGGATAAGAAGATATTGGAGCTACCAATAGGTTCCTGGTTTACCCATGAACACTAGGATAAGAGTAATGGTATTGGAGTTACCAATCAGTTCATAGTGATCCCATGAGAACTATGTAATTGGACAGGGAGTCCTTAAATATTTTACCGGTTATTAGTTAGCCCATGAAAACTATTAGGTTAATAGTAATCCTAGAAACTATAATTGAAACAGATAGTTAGAATGAATTGGGATGGGTAATACATAATTGATTCATTTGTATTGCATATCATCACATCGTATTGTTTTGAATTGTTTTAACCAATGTGGATGCAGGAGCACAGTATACGGTCTTAGAATACTAGTGAGGGGAAAACCCGTTCCGCTAAGAGGGGTGGTCCACTAAATATCTAAATAATTTGAGATGGTAGATTATTATTCATGCCAGGCTTTATGTCTGACTCGAAGTTTATGTTTTGCCTTTAAATCTCGGGTGCTCAATTAATTTTGAGTAGTTTGAGAGTTGAGGTTTTTAGGTACCTCATTAGATGAGTAAAGCTTTCGGAGATGTGCATGAGGCATGATAGATATCTAGAGTTCTCTTTTATTTGATTCCGTTGTGTTGTTTGTAATGGAAAAGTTGTTAAATTGCCTGTTTATACTATGATCATCCAAGGGGGCATCTTCATATGTCGCTCTTGGTGTATGTTGTAATAAATATATTTCTTCTGAATGTGGTTGACGATTATGGGATTATGTAATGACTTGGAATTGTTTTTAAATGGAATGTGATCTTGTTTGATGTTTTAATTTTTTTTCATATTCATGTGTTTCTGTTTATCAATGAATCTAACACCGCCGTATTTGGTGGCCGAGGATTAATAACTATGGATGACTGCAACATCCGCAGCAGTTAGTTTTAGGCCTCCAAGTAGGGGGATGTTACACTATCCAAAAACAAGCATCACTACTTCAGAGTTACCTATCAATCCCTTAATACATGTACCGATAGTAGAACTATCTCACAGATGCTCAACTCATGCCCACACAGATGGCTATGGACTGTACATACGTAGATGTCCAAACACATGTGTACACGTAGACTAACCTGGGTACACGCAGATTGCTCTTGGTATACACAGACTTCCCTATCCTACTCACAAACATTACAACCTCATGTTCTACTCTATGACCTATCACGCAGAACTTGTCCTTTTGGTCCATCACCAGGTGCTATAATCACTTGTCGCATCGAGTCGTCGAAGTCGTCACACTTCAACAGTTTCCACCCCAAATTCATCCAAAGCCGTTGTGGGGTCTTCCATCCTTGCCCCGAGCCAACCCCAAAGACCTCCAAGCAATCCCATCTCTTGCCACGAAGCCATCTTCCTAAAAGCTTTGCCCCATGTTCTGTTCGACATCCTCTTATAGCCGAACCCTCTTAATCATCGAACCACCTTTCATGTTCGACATCCTCCTATAGTCGAACTAATATAACCACCGAACCACCTTTCTTGTTTGGCCTTCTCCAATAGCGAAATCAAAGACCTATCAAACATGATTTCCTATCTGGTCCTTCATTTGTCGAGCCAAGCAACTACCGGACATGATTTCATGTCGCTCCTTCACTTGCCGAGCCACCCAATGCCGGACCAAGCACCTCCGAACCAAATGCTTCCCCTTCCTAAAGCCAACCACCGGACCACTCCATGACATACCAAGCTTCACCAAACTGAAACCTATAGCTCCTTCAGCACTTTAACATCACGTCGATTCCATCGCTACACAATGCTTCGAGCCTCATGCATTGTCTATGCAACGATATGACTCCAAATGTTCTAGAGCCATTCCGTCAAAGCCCGTCTCCATGGTTCCTACCACCGGTTCGCTCCGATGAGCGTTTTCAACCATATAAGCATACAAACAAACACCATATATGCACTAAACAACATTAAAACATGTATGTAGCGAGCCAGATTTTCAGACCAGTCAAAATCCCCGAAAATCCGTTCGTTCTAAAATAAACTAATGACAACTACCAATTCAATACACATTATCATTTGCTAAATACTCAACAACGTTAAATGTATATGATACAATTTCAATAATACAACTTATCGGAGTAATTATTTGTTTTACAAGGTGTGCTCTAAAGAAAACTCAAATACAATAAATCTACCATTGCACAACTCTGATACATAAGGAAAGATACAATATCACATGATAAATAAAAAAACAATAAACATGAAAAAGATATATTATTATTGGGGTTGCGTCACTACCACTTGTGACTGCCTACGTACCCCTATCTAACTGGGTCTCAAAAGCCAACGTAGTTCTCATATTCACAAATAGGATTCAAGGAGCCTACGATGCAAAAAAAAACAAATATGCAGTTTCCAAACAACCCCTTAGACTTTATCTCATATTTAGATTTCTGAAATCTAATGAACTTTATTGTTTTGAAAATACAATCCTTTTCGAGAATAATCTCTTCGAACTAAATTCCCGATTTCATTTCAAATCCATTTTAGATAATAATATATATCTTTGGTAACAAATCATGTTTTTGAGTTTAAATCACAACCTATAATTCGTATACACCCATTTCTCAAATATTCTTCTGTAAAAATACATATATAAAAGTGTATCAAAATAGATTGGAAGATATCACTCAATGTAACGACCCGTATTTTTAACTATTTTAAATTATTAAATTTAATATGATTATTGAATAAAAATGGTTGGAAATTAAAATTTAGGTTTATTTATGTAGTTTATGGAATATAAACTTGAATAAAATTTTGAAATAACCAATTTCGAAGATTTAGGCAATAACAAGTATTGAAATGAAATTTTATATATGGAATGTGTTTATAATCAATAGCTGGAATTGAATATAAATGTTGAATTATTCAGATGAAAATAAAATAATTGTTGATAGTTAAAATTCATTTGGAATTTAATGATTTATTAATGTAATTCATTGGATAATTAAATTGTTTAAATTAATATTGAAAATTGTTTGAATAATTGAATCCTGAATTAAATATGAATGAAAATGATGTGAAAGTTGATTTGAATTTTATTTAAACGAGAATGAAGATTGTTAAATTTTAAAATTTAATTTAAAGAGATTAAATTGATTTTGGAAATTGTATGTTTTAATTAATGTGTGAAAATAGCCATTTTGTCCACTATCTCGAATTTCGACAAAACCTGCTTTATCGGATCCATAATGGTGAATTATTATGGGATTTCAAGTTTCATAGCGACCAGACTTATTGTTTGGCCGTGCAAGCTTGAAACGCGTAGAAATTAATTAAAGGAATTTAATTGAAATAAATTGATTTTGAAAAGTTATTTTCTGAATTTGATGGAATTGGCTTCCGATACCTATTCCATTGAGTTCGGAATGGTGGTATAACATATAGAACGCCAGACGGCACGCTTCGTTTGGAGTTCGGAAATTTCGCGGGTCAATCGGGTCGGAAACTTATATAATAGGCCGTTCGTTTCATTCACGCAAACCCTAATGGAATGCAACCGCTCTCGATTAATGGCCGAAAATGGTCGAACTTCTCTCCTCGATTTCTCTCAATCCACTCAACTAAATTGCTCGACCCCAAAAGGGAAAATGTAGAGCTCGATGAGCTCTACACATCCAGCGGTTGGATTGTCAGACTCTTGCATGAAATCGCCATTTTTGGCTCGCGTCTATCGTCGGTTGTTTGGAGTTTTTACGCAAGTGCACGCATGCGTGGTGGTCAGCAAGGCTTGGGGTGGTTGCTCGGAGGGTGGCGCATCTGGTGGGTTCGTTAGATCGGCGTTTGGTCATCGATGGAGGCGCACGCGCATGAAGTTCTGATCGCGTGAGGTTTGTGTTTCGTCGCCTGTGCCTGGGTATAGAATGAGCAGGAGGGATGTTAGAGTAATGTTTAATATAAATTATTTAGTTTAATTATGTTAATTATAATCGAATGCTTATTAAATTCGTAACACTTTAATACGAAGTTCGATTAGGGTAAAACAAGTCGCATTGGAATCGTATCGACATCGTCTACGACATGGAATCAAATTGAAATTTATTTGACTCTGAAAAATTTTCAGTTTCAAATAAAGGTGAGTGTTTTAAACGCTCACAAAGTACTAAAATATTTTTATGTTAGTTAAATTGAAATTGTGAAGTTATTTATTTTTCTGACTGTTGATTGGTAGTTTAACTGATATTTAAAATTGACATCCGATTGAACTGATAGAAATTTAAATTTGACAGTTAAATTGAATTGGAATTAAATTGCTAGTTAAACTCCCTATTATTGATAACCAGTTAATTGTTGTGATATTTTGACTGTTTGGATAATTGATTGTGATGGATGCCAATTGGTTGATATTTTGGATGATTGGATGTTTATTTATTTTATATATATCATGTATTACACTGTAAATTATTTGACAGTATATAAATTGTTATTTGAATTATTTTGAATAAATTAATAAATAAGTTGCAATGATATATACCTATGACATTTATTTTGGATTGAAATGATATATATCAATCCCTGAAATTAAATTGAAATAACTAATCACTTGGTCATAGAGTAGAAAATTATATACGGACACCGAATTGGTTAAATTAAATGGTTTTAAATTTTTTATTTTGAATCTATTTAAATGATTTTGTTTTAAAGAAATAAAAATCGAATCTATGAAGATTGAATTAATTACGAATTTGAGTTTGAAATGTTGAAATTAAATTTAGTTAAAAGAAATTATTTTAAAGAATTTAGTTGGAATTTGAAGTCAGGACTGAAATATGACCTGATTTATCGAAATTGAATTGTTTTAAAAAGATTTGAACTTTTACATGAACTTTGAAGTTATTTAAGTAAAAGTGATATAAATGAATATTTCAAAATTGAGCTCGAAATTGAATTATTTTAAAGATTTGAACCTTAAATTGAATATTGAAGTTTAAATTTGATTTAAGTGGTTTAAATCGGTAAATTAAAATTGTACTTGGAATTTATATAAAATTAAATGGTTTAAAATTTAGAATTGAATTGAAATTTAAACAATTGAATCGAATCGTGAATTCGAAGTTAAAATGAATGTTTTGAAATTGAAATTAATTTGAATTGAAATTGAAATTGAAATTAACTGGAATTGAAATCGAAATTAAATTAATTTGAAATGGGAATTGAAATTGATTTGAATCGAAATCGAAGTTGAGTCGATTTGAATTGATTTGAGATTGAAGATGATTTTAAATTGAGAGATTTGAAATTGAACCAATTTGATGGAAATTTGGACCTATGTCCAGATTTGTTGAATTGGAAAGAGATAGTATGAGTTGAAACTATTTTCAAAATAAATTATTTTAATATATAGTCTGTTTAAAAATCTATCTTTTTAAATATTTAAATTATTTTGATTTTCCAAACTATTTTCCTATATAAACCATTTTCAAGACTCAAACTATTTTATATCAAACTATTTTAACCATTTAAACTATTTTAAACTATTTAAAACTATTCAAATTATTTTCTAAAAATTCAAATTGTGCAAGGTTGGAATGTTTATATTTAAATCGTTGATTTAAATGCGAATGTGGTTAAAATGAAGTAATAACCTAAATTGTAATTCGAATTGAATTTTGAAGTGAAAATGACATATCAATCCGAATTGACATATTTGAAGTAAATATGATATTTTGAAATGAATGCTATTTTGAAGCGAATATGATATTTTGATATCAAGTATGATTTGTTTTTAAAATGTAAAAGTACCAAACCGGTATGTAAAATGACGTTTGGTTGTTAAAGAGACCGAGGCCTCTTATTGGCATACTCTCTGTCAATATTGAAACCACTTTAACAACTATATATGCGGAGGAGACTCTATAATGAAGTGCTTGGATTTAGCGTACATTTGCTGGATTTGCAGAAAGAGAACGATGATGGATATATCCCAACACTTGTGCCAATTTGAAATGACTAAAACAGGATGGCTTGACAGGGCCAATGAGGCTAATTACCTCTAGCAGACATCTGTTCTTCGATTTTCTTCTTGGACTTGGTCCATACTATTACTTTTGATATTGGTTTCGATTGGTGCACCTTGATTTGGGATGACCTCCCTTTTTACTCGATATGGGATGGATGGACGCGGTGGGCAGACGTGGTTGCGATGCATTACCACCAGCCCTACAATCCGAACTGGTAGTATCCTTCCTTGGGCATTGCCTCACGTGTCTTGTCATACTTTTATCCTTATATGAGACCACTACGAGTTTGGTTTAGTGTTGTCATATCACGGCGCATCTCTATCCCCCGACGTGCTACTGGGGCATTATATGCAAACTATAAGACAATGCTTAAAAACGCGCTAAGGGGATTAATGTGAAGCCTTAACGCTAAGAAAAATATTTATTTTACCGATTAGACATTACATATATAACGTATTCTACTATATATAAATATTTTAATGGATTTTTAAGAGATGGAAAATCCTGTAACATCTCTTGAGTTATTGCACGCACGTTATACACTGGATAGGAGATGTGAAACCCCGTAAACATTTCTGATGCTATTACACTCCTGTTATATGTGATATTGATTTGACTCACATAAGGATATTTTAGTCTTGACTTGAGTGTTTTGTCTTTTCATTATGCTCAGGTCAACCCTGAGTTTTCAGCGTGTTGAAGATTTTCTTTGGAAGACGAAGACGAAGATTTGGTATATTATATTATTAGTATTATTTCACCACATTGTTTGTTTCGCTGCATTGTTTTATTTGTTCTGTTGTATATATATAACTCTGATAAATATTGTATAAATTATAATCAAATGTATAGTATAGACAGCTTCATGAATTTTTTATTTGATTATTATATTTTGTCATTCCGCTATGAGATTCTGTGTTTGTTTTCTTCTTTTCCTATGTTTCTTAATTAACCCCATTGATTATCTATGTTTCGAATTGTTTGAGTTGGACATGTATGGATTATTGTCTATTTATACCTTCCGAAATATGGGTCATCACAGTTGGTATCATAACTTTGGTTTAGTGATAACCTTAGCGTTATGGGATTTGACTCATTTGAGATAGGATTGTAATACCCTAGAATGAGTTTGTTTGGGTGTATATATATAAGAGCATGTACTTGTTAGTGTTATAAAATGTTTTATATTATGTTCACTTATCCGTTGAGTTGTTTATGAATTTTGGCCGGTGCCTGGGATGTCATGTTATCGATAGGGGTTTCTAAACACTTAAACGAGGCAAGTCGACAAAATATTGTTTTAAAATAGGGTAAATGAAATAATTTTACCTAAATTATATTTTATATATGAAAAAATTAATTTTCCATGAATAACCATATAGGTTTATGAAATATGAATTTATTTATGGATGTTAGTTGTTAGAAGATGATAATATATAGTTATCATCGATTATTGGTTGAATTGAACTTAAAATGAATACTTTGTGAACTCTATTTCACGAAGCGTTCGATGATTAAATTGAATTGAAATATAATTACAATAAGACTTGTTTGTAATAACAAAGATGTAAATTAATGAAATGTTTTCATAATATGGTAATGGAATTGTATAAGTATATTTATAATATAGCTTATAAATAAAGGATTTAAAAGCTGAGAATTTAGAATTTGAATTCCGTTGCTTTCAAAATTGTTTTCAAAGCCTTCAAAATTAATAATAATATTATTGAAAGTGTTTTGACTAGAAATATATTTTGAAAAGACTTTTGAAGAAATAAAAGCATTGAACTCGCTTTAGTCGCTGGGAAATAATTCTAGGGATGACTGCAGCATCGCCAATATACATTTTCAAGTTTCTGAGTGAGAATTTCTATCAAAAGAAATTTATTTCCAGTTAAAAAAAGTTTTGATTGTGAAAAATATTCTTGGTCTTACTTGATAAATATATGAAAAGAGTTTTGAACTTATAGATTGAAGATAGTATAGATAAGAAATAAGTTTATAACTTATGAATTTAAACAAGAAAGTAAGACCAAATTTTAAAAACGGTTGAACATTTTGGTTAAGCAAACAAAAGAAAATTTGAATTTGAGATATGAAATAAAAGATATGACCTAAGAAATGTTAAATAGATTAAGTTAGTGAAATGAAGTAAATAAAATGAAGTTTAACTCAAGAAAGCTTAAATGAAAGTGAATTGTATTTGAAATGAATTAGATAAAATAATGAAATGAAATTTTAAGTGAATAAGTTGTATAACTTATAGATTTGAGAATATTAAGCTAAACACAAATTTTAAATTTGTTGAATGTGAATGATAAGTAGAGAAAAAATTTAACTTGAATAAAGATTAATAAACCAAGTAATCGATTAAATGGAATAAAGTGTAACTTAATAAAGATTAAATGAATTAAATTGGATTTGAATGGAACTAAATGAATTAGTAAAGTGAATTAATTCTAGCTAAGTTATAAAATGAATTAATAAATGAATACGAACTTGAATTAGAAAATGAAATGCAATTTGGGTACGGAAGAAATTAAATGAGAATAAATGGGTGTATGTAAAATTTATGTGAGTAATTGAATTTGATTTAAATTAGGGGGAATTAATTTAAAGGACAAAAATTTATATATTTTTAGCCTCAAGGACACGACCTCAATGTTTTATCCACAAGGACAAACATTCTCCTAAAAATAATTCATAAGGACAAATATTCTTTCAAAATTATTCATAAGGACAAATATTTTTCCAAAACTGCTACTGAACTAAAAACTGATACCTAAAAACTGCTACCGATAACTATAAACTGATACCTAAAAACTTAAAAACCGATACCTAAAGAAAGTTGTCCTTAAGGCTAAATTACCGAAGGTCTGTCCTTGAAGCTAAAATCTTGAGAAATTTTGTCCTTGACAATAATTTCCTGTTTAAATTAAATGTAAATAAATTGAATGCAAATGGAATGAGTTTTAGTAAATTGAATGTTAACTAATTGAATATGAGATAAGTGAATGTTAAATAAAGAAATGTTATACACTTAGTTAATATTCTAAGAAATGTTTAATGAATAATTTGAGTAGTAAAAAGAAATACTATTTAGATATGAACTTAAGAGAAGGTAAACAAATAATAAATTAAATCATATCTTTGTAAATTGTTTGTAAAATAATATAAAAAAATTGAAAATAATATTTAAGATTTAGCTGTAGCTTTCTGAGATAATTATAATTTGAATAATATTTTGTAAAAAGAAGATACAACTGTATAAAATAATTATAAACTTAAGAAATGGTTAATGAAATAAGAAAGTTGAAATTTGAATTATGAAATGAAATTTTATTTAAGTCAAGCTGAATGGAATGAATTAATGAAATGAGTTAATGAAATGAATTATAAGATGAAAGTTAACTTAAGAAAAGTTGAATGAAATTGATTGTCATAAAAGGAAGGAAAATTATTAATATGAATTTGAATTATAAAACAAAATTTACTTAAGTAAAGTTAATGATACAAATTAATGAAATGAACTAATGAAGTGAATCAACGAATTAATATGAGCTTAAGTTATGAAGAAAAAAATGAATAAACATGAATTGCATTTTATAAAATGTTTATAATAAACTTAAATGGTTTTATGAAATTGTTTATAAATGATATTAGTATTAAAAAGAATATACTAAGTGGTAATGAAATGATTTTATAAAAATGGTCCATTAATGAATTGATATGAAATGTGTTAAACATAAAGTGAAATAATTGAAATTTGAATAAATTGAATGCAAATGAAATAGATGTAAAAAAAATTGAAAGTAAACCAATTAAATGGTAATAAAGAATGATTGTTAATAAGAAATAAAGTGTATAAATTAACGATGGACATTGGATAATGTAAATTCATATCGTTATAAATTAATTGGATGAATATTATCTGTTGGACGGTTTTTTTGTTGCAAATCACTGTTATTACTGCTTTTGGCTGCATATGATTGTTATGGTTGTGTATTAGTGCTTGTGCTTATGATTTGGATTTAGAATTCATGTTATATGGTTCTATTAAACTTATACATGTTTCTACATCTTTTATAAGTGACTAACATTCTAAATTGAGTTGAGATAGGTACATACGAAGAACGTTTGGACGTATAAGCGGATTTGATTTGCTTTTGCTTGCTTGATATCAGCGAACTCGCTCGTATTAATAATAATAAGGTACATATCTCGGATTACGTACCGCACTTTTATATTTTTCCCCATGGGATGCCTCATCATTGAGATGAGATGTATATTTGGTATATTTGTGATATATATTTGTATTGTAAAAAATTTCCAATCGACCGCGCAAAAGAGATGCTGCCGAAATTTTCCATAAATCCGGGTGTTAGAAAAATTTTGAGGCTTTAAAAAAAATTATAACTTTTTTTTTGTAAATAAGTTGTAATTTTTGTAAAACCGATATCGGAGTGACGTAGTGGAAGCATGGTAAAGGTTTAGCAAAAATAGATTTTATGTTTAGTATGTTGATTATTTTGAATAACATATATCGAATGTTAAATTCCTTACATAACCCCTTTTTGAGAACGAAAAGTTTTGAGTGGAGAGAATGTAACGACCCGTATTTTTAACTATTTTAAATTATTAAAATTAATATGATTATTGAATAAAAATGGTTGGAAATAAAAATTTAGGTTTCATTTATGTAGTTTATTGAATATAAACTTGAATAAAATTTTGAAATAACCAATTTCGAAGATTTATGCAATAACAAGTATTGAAATGAAATTTTATATATGGAATGTGTTTATACTCAGTAGCTGAAATTGAATAATAAATGTTGAATTATTTAGATGAAAATAAAATAATTGTTGATAATTAAAATTCATTTGAAATTTAATGATTTATTAATGTAATTTATCAGATAATTAAATCGTTTAAATTAATATTGGAAATTGTTTAAATAATTGAATCCTGAATTAAATATGAATGAAAATGACATCGAAAGTTGATTTGAATTTTATTTAAACGAGAATGAAGATTGTTAAATTTTAAAATTGAATTTAAAGTGATTAAATTCATTTTGGAAATTATTTGTTTTAATTAACGTGTGAAAATAGACATTTTGGACACTGTCTCAGATTTCGACGAAACCAGTCTCATTGGATCCGTAATGGTGAAGTATTATAGAATTTCAGTTTTGTAGCGATCAGACTTATCGTTTGGCCGCGCGAGCTTGAAAAGCGTAGAAATTAATTAAAGGAATTTAATTGAAATAAATTGATTTTGAAAAGCAATCTTCTGAATATGATGGAATTGGCTTCCGATACATATTCCATTGTGTTCGGAATGGGGGTATAGCATATAGAACACCAGGCAGCATGCTTCGTTTGGAATTCGGAAATTTCGCGGGTCAATCGGTTTGGAAACTTATATAACAGACTGATGTGCACGTAAATGTGCATATTTTTACCACAATATTTAATCTAATTAAATTAAATAAATGATCATATCGGATATTTTAACATGTTTAAACCAAAATTTATATTATTCTCAAATCGTCATATATTCATCTTCATATAGGGGCAAAATGGTCATTTTTGTGCATATATTAATTTATGAAAATTTACTTGGAAATTTCTACATTATTTTGTGCTTCAAATGAAAGAGGGTTTCATGGAAAATATGCATGCACAAATGAATAAAAAGAAATGAAGATGGAAATAATTCAAGCTCATGATAATGGAGGACCCCACCTACTCATCTATCTTAATGTACAAATTAGAGGCTAATGCACATGCTAATAGAGTTTAAAGCTTCATGCACACTTAAATGAAGGATTATCTCATGCTAATGGTTACTTGGCCACCACACTTACTAGAGGGGTAGTTTGGGCATTCCCCAAAAATATGAATTAGGGTTTCTAACTTGTATAAATACTCCTTATGCTTCATGTAACCCTCTCTCTTCTCTTAATCTCCCTTTTTTAGGCTCTTTTCTCTTAGTTTAGTTTAGGATCAAAAATAAAATGAGAGCTCCCTTTCTTTTCATGCCTACTTAGCCATTTCTTTTATGTAATTTTTTTCATAAAATTTTAATTCAAGTCTTTTCTTGTTTATTTACTTTCATGTTAGTAGTGTAGATCTCTTTTATTTTATGCAAGTAGAATAGTTTTCTTTCATTTAGCTCTCTTTTGCCTCTTCTTTTTGTTTCATGTTGCAAGCTATATTTGTTGATTTGATAACAAATATGAGAGGCTAAACCTCTTCAATTTAGGGGTAATGAAGCTCTCTAATTATGTAGCTTCAACGTTTTGATAATTATTGCTCTCTTTTTGTGCTTAATGAAAAAGCTTGAAGTGGTTTAACTTGTTGTTTTTGCTTTGAATTTGATAGCCTATATTGTTGACACCAAATAGGTTATGCTTGAACAATCACTAAACACAAATTACATCTTCATCTACATATGATTATGGTAATGAAGTGAATGTTGAAATCAAAATTTGATGGTCTATATTTCTAATTAATAGTTAATAGGTCATACTTAATATAGATTTTACTTTCAACTTGTTATCATTTTTCATGAGAATTAGTAAGTGGTTTAAGGAGTGTGTTACAGTTTGATTGCTTATGTTGAGCTAATTAATAACACAAATATGTCATACTTATGATAAACACATCAATTAAACTAACTAATGACCAAAAAAGAGAGATCATAATTTCATATTTTGTTGAACTATATGATCTAGAGCGTGGAATTATCCCTAAATTGTCATTTTATTCTCATAGTTTTCATTCACTTTTGTAATTGTTAGTTTGTTAGTTTTCTCATTTTCTACCTTAACACTCTCTAAATCTTTGGTTAATTTGATTGAATAGGAATTTAAAGTTTAACAATTCCCTACGGATCGACCCATACTCGCCACGTTTTAACATTTGTACGCCGTGCGCTTGCGGTAATTTAAATTTAAATTCGCTCGATGGTTTTCTAAATCGATAGAATTTCCGTCGGCGAACAAGTTTTTGGCGCCGTTGCCGAGGAATAGTTTGATTTTTAATTTCTATTCTTCGAATTATTTGTTGTTTGATTTTTGTGCGTTTTTATTTTGTGCATGTTTGCGTTTTAAAAAAAATTATGTTTGTTTGATTTTTTGTGATTTGATTTGTGTGCATGTTCTAGTTTTCCGTTTGCATTGCATTTCTATTAAACAAAAAAAAAATTGCATTGCATTGTGATTGTTTCAGTTTGCATTTGTGCACTTCTGTTCATTGTGTTCTTTTGTTTCAGATTTTGTGTTCATTTTCAAAAAAAAAAATCACATTTCATTTGCTAGAACATCTCATCTCATTTCATACTTTAGTTTTACATTTTACAATCTGTTAACATTTAATTTACTATCTCTGTTAACATTTCATTTACAAAATTGCAAACTATTGAACCATCCCCCTCCCTGTTACATAGCAGTGCACATCAACCTATACAAAAACTGACCACTGTCACCATTTCTTTTTCACCACTACAGCAACCATTCGAACACTCCATCTCTTAAACCAAACTGTCAAAACCATAACAACCTTTCCTCTGTTATATCTGTGCACATCACGCTGTGCCAGTGCAATCTGTGCACATTACATTCTTAACTTATGCATATCGTATCATCCTCATAATTGCTTGCATACTACCCTCTCCAGTCACTTGTCTTCAATCATCATCTCTGTCAACTGCTGCTACCTTGCTTCTTTCATACCCAAAACTGTCACTACTGAACATCTGCCAGCAGTTTCATCTAACACTGCCACCAGTGGCCACTACACCATAACTCGGATACAACTCATAACACACCCCACTGACCAAAATCAATCCACTGACCACCATTAGCTCCTCCCCCTTGCATCGACATCCATCATCAGTCTCTACCAGTCACCAAACAACTACACTTCATCCAAACGACGCTACTATTCAACCTTTCAAACTACCTCTTCATTCAACCAGCATTCCTGCCTCCTGCATCAGCATCCCCCTTCACACTTCCCCTCTTCACTAAACAAAACCACCTCCTTCACAATACTGTCTCGACCATCCACTGACCACCATCATTCCAGTTACACTTCTCCACAACACATAACTGCCATCTTCCTACTACAACAAGTTACTTCAACAAACCACACTTCAACAGCACAGCATAACCCAAGCAGCCATCCACATTTCAAAAAACCATCACAAATCCGCCAACAGTGACACTTCCAGCCATATACATCACAAACTTCATATTTCAAGATTCATAAAACTTCATGCATATCAGAAACTCTACCACATTCATATCAACAACTGCCTTTTGCACTTCCTCCACAACCAAGTTCAACTTCGCAGCAAAACAACCTGACCGCAAGCAACAATTTTCTAGCTCACTGCTAACATCATTTCCCCTTCTTTCTACCATCGAAACACTACCATCAAATACCCAGTAAAAAAGGAAGAAGAAGAAAAAAACTGTAGTAGAGAATTACACTGACCAACCTTGTATCAGACATCAACATTTTTCCACTGCCGAGACCACCTCCCACCTCTGCCAATCGCTGTCAAACCCACATCCACCTACTTGTCACCAATTTCTTCCTTCGACCTCTCCACAGCAACCGCACCTATCGTCGAACGATTTGACTTGAGCAAATCTTTGCGAATTTGATTTCTAATTGGCGAATTTTTTTTGTTTGTTTTGTTTTGAATTCGAACGCATGAATTTTGGAATGTGAAGTCATTAGTTAGGAGGAATTAAAAATACAAGGCACAAGTATACGAGGAGAAAAAAAATTTGGGGGTTGATTTTGTTTTTAACTTGGGCCGGGTCGGTTGTTCGTTTTCTTTTTAGCTTTTGTTTCATTTGGGTTTATTTTTTTTAAGTCAATTTTCTATTTAGTTCTTCTTCTTTTTCTAAATAAAAGAAGAAAAAAGCAATTTTTCAAGTTCAAGTTTGCTGTTTTTTGTTTTAATTTGTTTTAGGGTTCATCCTTTCTATTTAAAAAAAACAAAGAAAATTGTATATACATCTTGTTTTTATTTTCAGGTTGTCGGAGCAGAAAATCGCAAGGAGAAGAATAGCTTACTGAAAACTGCCACTCTGCTTGCGAAATAAACTGCTTGCTTAAAAGAAAATCTGCACTCTTATCCCTTGTTTTTATTCGTTTTGAATTGTTGGTTGTTTGCATTTGCATTGATATATAAAAAAGATTTCAAAAATCCAAAAAAAAACAAACAAAAAATTCATTTGTAGTTGCATTGTTAATACAAGTTTAATTTCTGCTTTACATTTCATCCTATATTTTGATTAATAATAACGGTTAGACATCGATAACACCTAATTGTATCTTGACAAGCTGTCTTCTTTGAACAATTTAATTTCCTGGTGTCTAGGCTACGGCAGAGCAATAACCATTTATAAATATTACGGTGATTCGTAAATATTATAGTGGTTGTTTCTATGAAGGTACTTAAACCTTTGGCTGCATTGCTATGGTGATTCGTGGTGCACCGATAAATCCTGTCCGTTACCTGGCTAAGAACTATCGTTTTGATTTAAGACAAAGTGTGATATACAATTTTGGGTTAGGAACTATTTAGGATAGATAATCTGTAATAAACTCTTGCATTCATTTAGTTGCATTAGTTCATGCATATAAAAAAAAATCAAAATCCAAAATTAAAAAATAAAAATAAAATCGTAAATATTTCTTTTCCTTTTCCTTTGAATTTTTATTAATCAAAAACAAAAATCCAAAAAAATATAAAATATTTTCAAAAACAATAAAAATGTTGAAAAACCAAAAACAAAACAAAATCAATTTTCCCTTTTGAAAAATAAATTCTTTATGTAAATATTTTTCCTTTATAAAAAAACCAAAAACATTCTTGAAAATGTCTCAATTTCCCTACTCACTTGAATTTTACAATAGTTGTGAAAATCAATATAATCCATATGATTTCACATCAAATTCGTATGGATATTTTAACGACAACTATTTTATAAACAATTTGAATTTTGAGCAACAAAGTTTTCAATACGATGACCAACCCTCGACTCTCAAAAATAGCATTGAAATGATTTCATCTTTACTCGAACTCTCTACACAACAAAATCGAATGATAAATGAGTTGTGTAATTCATATCTATGCGATAACTCAAATCAAAGTTTTCAAAACAATCAAAATTTGAATTCACTTCAAAATTCAAACAATTTCGAGTATAAACCATGCCAAATCAATTTCGAAACAACTTTTCAAATAATTTGGCAATGGAAATAATCTCAATTACGATGCGATTGATAATTTTTGTTCTCGACAAATCCAAATTGAAAATTCTCAAAGTAATAATTATAAATTGAATTTTGTTGAACAAATGAACGAAATTTACGATGATCACACGGATTTGTTAATTGAAACATACAAAAAATTACATGAACAACAAAATCAAATCCCAACGTGTGATGAGTCGAAAAGTAATCCATCTTTTACCATAATTGACGATTTTCAAACAACTACTTTTGAAACTGAAAATGATGATCTTAATGAAGTTGTTGAAAACACGATAATTGAGTTGGAATTCAATTCTTTTGAGGGTGAATAACTCAATTTAAATTTCTATCTTTCCTTTTCCGATTTCGAAAATTTGAATACAACAACTTTGGATTATGAAAATGATATACGAAATGAAGTTGTTGATAATCCAACAAAGGAAGACGAATTCAATGAACAATATTTTTTTGGATTTTTCGAAAATGAGTTGTTAAATTTCAAAGGGGAAGAGTTAAATCACCATTTCGATTTTGAAATCAATAACTTTGAAGAATTCATCAATGATGAACTGAATTTCAATCAATTGTTTTATCAACCTCAAAAATCATTAAAATAAAACAACTCGTACGATTTTTAATAAAACGACATTCGTTTTTCCAAATCAACATTCAATTTTGAAATCTTTTACAGTTTTTTTTCCGAGCTTAAGTTGTGTCTCGCATATTTGACGAGACAAATGAATCGGTCTTTGGGAGACCGTTTCATTAAATTTTTGACTATTTATTTTCTGATCTCGTGTAAATACCGCTCATTTTCATGTAAATATAGGTCATCTTTTTATTTTTGTTTTATTCTTCTCCTTCCACTTAAGTTGACTATGGGGACACAGTCAAAATCAAGTGTGGGGGGAGTCTCATCTTCATTTTTAATTTTTCATGGTAATTTTTAATATTTCATTGTTTATTTTTAGATATTCTTTCCAAAACTTCGAAAATAAAACAAAAATAACAAATCTAAAAAAAAATTTAAGCATTTTTGATTTATTTTTAAAGAAACATTATAGGATAAATATATGGTTTTGGTTTATTAAATTGAAAATTTTGAAAATTTATTTACCTTAACAAAAATAAAAATGAAGTTTGATTACAAATAACAATTGTTTAACTAGTATATAGGAAGATTCATACGTGTTAATTATGAAATACATCCTAATTGAAAATCTTTGTCTTAAAAAGTGGTTGATTTAAAGTAAAGATATAACATTTTTTTTGTCTTCTAAGTTAAATGGTGCTAAGATGATAGTGCGAAACTCTCTCTTCAAAAAAACAAAAGAAAAAAAATATTTCTTGTATATATGTATATTTTTTAATAAACACCTAGAGTCATGTGTTCACACTCGTGTGTTCACTGCCATGCTCTATACCCTTATCACATAAGCCCAAAAGGCAGTGCACGATCGATATATCTGGCCTCAGTTTATCTGAGTTAGATGTGTGTGTATAAAAATTATTTTACTAATAATGCCTATAGTCAATAAGTGTTCACACTTGTGTGTTCACTCTCCACGCTCTGTATTCCCCTCACATCAGTTCGTAAGGCAGTGCATGGGTAATATATCTGGCCTTAGTTTACCTGAGTTAGGCATATGTAAATATTGTTAACATCAATAAAATTTTCAAATAAAAAAATTAGAGAGAGTAAGCAATTGAAATTCAAGCACTATTTTAACTTGTTTGATTTGACTTGTTATTGAAAAGAAATGAAAATACCACTTTGATAAACTTTGATAATCAACTAAGGATCCATTTCATAGTTACACTGTATTATCGACCGAAACAACGAGTTAAACCATAGCTCATTTCTTATGAAAACTTCGTTTTTATTGGAAATTTTGACGAGTAAATGACTTAAATTTCAAGATAATGACCAAAACCTAAATTTAACTTATTTGTGTCAATTTAAAAGTAAATCCTTCATTGTAAATATTTTCGAAAACTCGCATTCATCTCTTTGTAAATAAATCTTGCATTTTGTAAATATTTTCATCCTACATTTGGGTTTTGTGGGTAGTATCCACTGAAAACCCTCACGAGACAACACTTGTTCTACTGGGAACACCCAGAGGTTTAACGGCTTATTGCATACGCTCAACGCAATCGTGTTTCCTACGAAAATGGATTTATCTTAGTTTTTTTTTCTTTATTCGAGGACGAATAAAAAGATAAGTGTGGGGGTATTTGATGTGCACGTAAATGTGTATATTTTTACTACCATATTTAATCTAATTAAATTAAATAAATGATCATAACAGGTATTTTAACATGTTTAAACCAAAATTCATATTATTCTCAAATCGTCATATATTCATCTTCATATAGGGGCAAAATGGTTACTTTTGTGCATATATTAATTTATGAAAATTTATTTGGAAATTTCTACATTATTTTGAAGGAAATTGGCTTTAAATGAAAGAGGGTTTCATGGAAAATATGCATGCACAAATGAATACAAAGGAATGAAGATGGAAATAATTCAAACTCATGATAATGGAGGACCCCACCTACTCATATATCTTAATGTACAAATTAGAGGCTAATGCACATGTTAATAGAGTTTAAAGCTTCATGCACACTTAAATGAAGGATTATCTCATGCTAATGGTTACTTGGCCAACAGACTTCCTAGAGGGGTAGTTTGGGCATTCTCCAAAAATATGAATTAGGGTTTCTAACTTGTATAAATACCCCTTATGCTTCATGTAACCCTCTCTCTTCTCTTAATCTCCCCTTTTTAGGCTCTCTTCTCTTAGTTTAGTTTAGGGTCAAAAATAAAATGAGTGCTCTCTTTCTTTTCATGGCTATTTTGTCATTTCATTTATGTAATTTTTTTCATGCAATTTTAATTCAAGTCTTTTCTTGTTTATCTACTTTCATGTTAGTACCGTAGATCTCTTTTATTTGATGCAAGTAGAATAGTTTTCTTTCATTTAGCTCTCTTTTTTCTCTTCTTTTTGTTTCATGTTGCAAGCTATATTTGTTGATTTGATAATAAATATAAGAGGCTAAACCCCTTCAATTTAGGGGTAATGAAGCTCTCTAATTATGCAGCTTCAACATTTCGATAATTATTGCTCTTTTTTGTGCTTATTTACAATGCTTGAAGTGGTTTAACTTGTTGTTTTAGCTTTGAATTTGATAGCCTATATTGTTGACACCAAATAGCTATGCTTAAACAATCACTAAACACAAATTACCACTTCATCTACATATGATTATGGTAATGAAGTGAATGTTGAAATCAAAATTTGATGGTTTATATTTCTAATTAATAGTTAATAGGTAATGCTTAAAATATGTTTTACTTTCAACTTATTGTCATTTTTGATGAGAATTAATAAGTAGTTTAAGGGGTGTGTTACAGTTTGATGGCTTATGTTGAGCTAATTAATAGCACAAATATGTCATACTTATGATAAACACATCAATTAAACTAACTAATGACCAAAAAAGAGAGATCATAATTTCATATTTTGTTGAACTATATGATCTAAAGGGTGGAATTATCCCGAAATTGTCATTTTATTCTCATAGTTTTCATTCACTTTTGTAATTGATAGTTTGTTAGTTTTCTCATTTTCTAGCTTAACACTCTCTAAATCTTTGGTTAATTTGATTGAATAGGAATTCAAAATCTAACAATTCCCTACGGATCGACCTGTACTCGCCACGTACTAACATTTGTACGCCGTGCGCTTGCGGTAATTTAAATTTAAATTCACTAGACGGTTTTCTAAACTGATAGAATTCTGTCGGCGAACACCGGTCGTTTGTTTCATTCACGCAAACTCTAAATAGAACGCAGCCGCTCTCAATACGATTAATGGTCGAAAATGGCTGAACTTCTCTCCTCAATTTCTCTCAATCCACTCAACGAAATCGCTCGACCCCAAAAGGGAAAATGTAGAGCTCGACGAGCTCTACACATCCAATGGTTGGATCGTCACACACCTATAGGAAATCGCCAGTTTTGGCTCGCGTCCGTCGTCGGTTGTTTAGAGTTTTTACGCACGTTGTGACGACCCGGATTTTTATTAAATTTAAGTTGATAATTAAAGGAATTTTTGAATTAAGTTTGTGGAATGTATCGATGAAGTGATACGAGTTTCCCCGAACTCAAATAGATTTTGTATAAATCATTTAAATTTAAAAATATTGTAAATATTATATATATATATATATATGTATTTGAGCATATATGAGTAAATTTAAAATAATATATATGTATATATTTTTGATTTGGATTTAAATGTGTAAATAAATGGAAATATATATATGATATAAGAGTATATATACATTGACATAAGTATAAAATAAATAAATAAGTAATTTTAAAATTTGGAATTGATGGTTAATAATAATTTGAATTTATAAAATAAATATATATATATATAGAAACATAAGTCAATAATATTAAAGAAAAGTTTATAATAGGAAAATATATATATATATAATTGACTATAAAAATTATAAAGTAACAAAAAGATAAAAATTTAACAACATATTAGAATAGAAGTTCGTTTATATTTTAAAGTAATGAAACAAGTAAACATAAAAACAAGTATAAGTATGAAAATATAAATATCTTTGAACTTGCAAGAGAAAATAACAAATATATATTCAAGTACATATTGGATAAGTATGAACAAATAAAATATATAAGTTTGTGCAAAAAAATGAACTAAGCATGAACTGGGAAACAAGTAAAGAAAGGTTATGCAGGCAAGTAAAAAGTAGGATAATAGACAAGGTAATAAACAAAACAAGAAAACATATAAAAACATAAAGTACATTGCATTTAATACAAATCATCTCAGCCCCTTTAGCTTTCAAAGGAAGACAATTGTAAGTAATTAATGTTAGCACTCAAAGCATACCATACAATATCATTTCAGCCGAAATAATATGAGCTTAGCCACCAAAAATAAAAATCTCTGACCCAAGGAAAATATGTTGTACCGGAAATTCTTATCCCTGTACAAACTTTTCCCTATATATACAATACCCTTGTTCTAGTTTGTTCACAAAGAAAACATAGTAAATCGGAAAGGAAAAAAAAAATAAAAAAAATAAAAATAAGCATCACTATTCTACAAACTCAAGTTCAATTCAACAACAAATACAACTGCAGCTAACTCAATTTCAAGAATCAAAACAAATAAGGAAACAAGGCTGGGAACAAAGAGCAAGAGTAGACTGTGTTCATTTCAAAACCCAAAAGCATCTCTGTTTAATTTATAACAGGTGAGTAAACTTTTAAAGTAAATCTGGGGTGCTAAATTATCTGTGTGATATTGATGAAAATATGTTGTTTCCAATTCAAATCTGATTTAAATCCTGCTATACTTTGAAGTATGACTGTGGTTGTAAGCCTCTGTGAAATTTCTGGTTCATTATCAAATTTAAAACCCTTTCTATTTTTTTTAAAATGAGTCACTATTAGGCTTTGATTTTTGAGAAGAATTTGATTATAACTAGGTAGTCTTGACTTTAAAAATAACTTAAAGTAATTATATTAATTAAATAGACTGGAAATGTAGGATTATAGGGAAAAATAAAAAATATGGGGAAGAATCAGTATCTTCGATTTCATCTTTAGATTATTTAGCCTGAATCGTATAATCGAATCATGAATTTTAAAGTAAAATATGTGACTTTTAATTCAGTATTCGAAGTGAATTCGAGAGATGTTCGATTTTTGGTCTTTTGGCATTTGCCGTTGATCGGCGTCGAGTAGGGGCTTGTGATTTGGCATGGTGGTAGCCGGGGTGTCGGGTGACTATGGAAAAATGGAGTTTGATTTTATCTTGGACCGTGGTGGCTGTGAAGTGGAGAAGTAGGGTTTTCATGCCTGTTGGGACGTCGAGCTTCAGATGGAATTCGTACTATCGAGGTGCAACCGGAGTCGATCATGAGGGGTTCTGGAGGTGCGGGATGACGTGGCGAAGCTATGGGGAGAACGGCGAGGTGTCTTGAGTGCTAGATCGTTGGAGGTGGTCGATTTTCTGGTGATGATCATTTCCAGGCTGAGTGGGTTTGGGGTCGAATTCGATTCTCGATCGAATCGAGGTAGTTGAGCGTTCGCGTGTTGATGTCATGGGCATTGGTGATGTGTTGGTGGCCGGAGCGAAGTTCATCGGCAGTCAGAGGGGTCGTGTACGTGAACGTGCACGTGCACGCTTTTCGTGTATCTAGAGTTTGGATTGGGGGAAGAAGAAGGCGAGTGCTCGGGTAATCGTTCGAGAATGACTGTGTTTTCTCGAAGCAGGGGTTGTATTCCAATATTTCTCGAGTAGTTCGCGTGTCAAGCTCGAAGTGATGGGTGTGTTCGCTCGGGTATTTGCGTGGTGGATTGGGTAGACTGTAGGTTACAGGTTTAAAGAAACCCGTTCTGTTTTTATAAAAAATATATATATATAATTAAACTGAAAATTTACATGTTGAGGTAAATGTTTAAAACAAGTTTAACTCTAAGTTTTAAAACATCTAGGATTCAAGTTTTAAATCACAGTTGAAAGAAAAACAAAATAGTTTGGATTTAAATTATATTCAAAGAATAAGAAAGTTTTTACCTATGATAAATCTGGAAAACAAGGTATAAATCTGTGACTTCAGTTTTGGAATAAGGGACAAGTTTTAGATGTAAATTGTTAAAAACTTTGGTAAAGGTAATTTGTAGTCTTAAATTTAAAATTTAATTTGGAAGAACATTTTAAGCAAATTGATTAAATGTTTTGATAATGATAATTTGATCATTTATAAGAAAAATGTTTTTATCTTTAAATAAATGAAAGATTTAAAGATTTGTAATTCATTAAATTTCGAGGTTAATTAAAAGAGGTAATTAATTTATTTAATTAATATAATTAAGTACTTAGAAAATTGAGCAATTTAAAATTAATCGCTCGGTTATTAAGAATTTACAAATTTGGATTAAGAGATGATTGATTACAGTTTACTTAGAGAGAAATTAAAGGATTGATAATAGTTAATGAAGAATCATTAACTAAGGATTATCAAGGATTAATTAAGATGATCAATTAGTTTGTTTCAATTAAAGGTAATCTATTTATGAAATTGTTTAAAGTATAATTACTAAATGAAGTAAATTGAGAGACTAATTTCTCAATGCATTCTATTAAGGTGATGTGATTAAGTCAAGTAAATTAATTGGTTTAATTAATCTAAGATAATCATGTGATGGGTTGTTGAAGTATGATTACTGAATGAAATTGGAAAGAGTAATTACTTAGCAAAGTAATAAATGAATAATTACTGAATGTTAATTGAATTGGAATGACAATAGTAATGAAAATGAGTTAAGTTTAAATTTCCTTGTGTTAGTGGAAGTCGGGTATGTGTAATACCCGAAACCGCTTCGACTCTTTATAAATTGTTATGTTGAATCAATGAGTTGAAATGGAATGAATTAAGTGTATTCGACTATTTAATCAAGATTTTGGTACTTAGAAATTGATATGTGAAATAAGGTGTCTATAACAAATTGTGGAATTGTAAGGTGATACGAGTTACCCAGGTTTTCTTTTATGGTGAACTTAGTATTTCAAATTATTTGGGTTTACTCACGCTGGTTTCCAGCCTGACCCGGGTGTTACTTTGATGTAATGCTCGGGTCAGACCGAGTATTGCAGATTTTCAGGTAAGGACGTTCTGGAGCTCAGGGCGAGCTGGATGGCAGGACGTATGGAGTGTTTCCGCTGTGACTATTATTTTTGTTTTATCTGAGATATTTGATTTGTATATGCTCAGTGTTGTGTATGAGAGTAACTCTGATGTATTATAAAATGTAAATTGACAGATATGGTATTCTTTTGTAAACTGTTATTATTTGATATTATATTTTGATCCGCTGCGAATGTGAGATTCTGTGTTTTATTTTCTATTTCTTCTTCTATCTCTTTCTTCTTTTCATAACTATCTGAAATTTTCAGGATTGAAAATTTCGGGTCGTTACAGTTGGTATCAGAGCGAGGTTAAGCGAGAACCTTGGCTCTGTTGGGATTGCTCATTAAAGATAGGGTCAATAGTACCCTAGAATGAGTTAAGTATATATATATGAGAGAGCGTACTTGTTATTTTCTTATATAAAGATTTTAAATGATTTCATATAAGAATATATTTTGATATATATATATATATATATATATATATAAAGTAATATTTCTATCAAATGAATACAAAGGTAATTGGCTGTTAAATTATTGGGATTGAATTAAGTGATATAATAGAAATATAACAAAATTTAAAGTAAAATAAGGATGGTTTGGAATGAATTCAAACTGAAATTTTAATCTTGAATTTAAGGAGAATTTTAGAATAAGATAGTGATGAATTGGTTTTCAGATACAATAACCTTGGTTATTATCAGAAATGATTAATAAGGCGAGTATAAATGAGTAAACAATAATAAAATATTTGGGAAGTAAAACATTTAGGCAAGCCTGACTTATAAGTTGGAACTAAAGTTGATCTGAATTGTGGAGTTTTAAATCTGGGTCCAGAATTTGATTTGAATTTAAACCCAAGGGTAGTTTAAAATTTAAAGGTGGGCTAGTGTGTGAAGGAAATAAATATGAAATAAACTCTAAGGTAGAGTTTTGAATTTTCCTTGGAATGTGGTGTGAAACCAAAGTGAAGCGAGTTTTAAACTTAAGTGGGAAGGTTATTAATCTGATGTTTAAAATTTGAATAGGAATTCAAATTGTGTAAATTGACTGGATTATGTAAATTAAATTTAACTTTGGGAAAGTTAAATAATTTAAAAGGCAACCTGAATTGGAAATTTCAATATGAAATTGAGATTTAACTTGGGAAAGTTAAATGGTTGGTTTAAATGGGAAATTATGAGTGATCTCAAATGGGTTTGAGACTTGGAAATTGAAAATGGATGGATGATTTAGAATAATTGGATAATATCATCCTATTATTATTAATAATCTTCGCATTGTGAATTGGATTTGTTAAATGAATGAGAAATGAAGCGTGGTAATATATCCAGTATTGAAATTAAATGGAAAATTAAATTAAATTTGAATTAAGGATATGAGATCATTTTGAACTGAAATGTTAAAAAAATTGAATTTAAAAAATTAAAATTATTTAAGAACCAATTTCAAAACTGGAAGATAAAATTTGGTAATAAATGAACTTTTTATGATAAAATTGTTTTGAACTCTTATTTGGACTTCGAAATAAGTTAAGTAAGGATAATCTGAAATGGAATTTTGAGAATTGAACTCGGAGTTAATGGTTTAAAAATATAAGTTGATTTGATTTAAGGGGTTAAATCAACATTTGAAAATTTAATTCGAATTTATATAATTCGAGATGGTTTAAAGTTGAAATATAGGTTTCATTAGTTCAAATTGAATTTAGTCTGAATAAACTAAAATTGGAGATGGATAAGTATAAATTTCAAATGGGAATTGGGATTAATCCATATAGAAATTGAAATAATTTGAAATTGAAGTGGATCCCACTTGAAATTAGTTTAAATTGATTTGAATAATTTGGAATTGTAATTTAAGTGAATATGTTTAAAATCAAATGGAATTTGATTTGAAATTGTAAAGAAATTGTGGATAATTCAACTTGAATTGAGACAGGATAAATTGAATGGTAAATTGATTAAAATGGAGTTGGGAAGTTGAACAGTTTGGCTCTGGACTATTTTTAAAATAAATTGTTTTAATACAAATCTGTTTTTCCAAACTATTTACTATATAATCTTTCTTCTAAAACCCCAAACTATCTTATATTTATTTTACGATTACTTTTGGAACTATTTGACAATTTTCCAACTGTTTTATAAACTAATTACCTGTTACTATTTTACGACTATTTAGCAATTATTTATTATTTTTCAACTATTTACAATTACTTAACTATTTTGCAGCTATTTTACAAACTAATAATTATTTTTCAACTACTTATCTATTTTTAAATTTTCAAGCTATTTTCTTAATATAAACTGGTCGGAGTTCAAACTGTTATTGGCTAAAAACCCAACCGAGATAAGAATTGAAGTGATAATCCAAATGGGGATTAAGGTAGATGTGAATAAGTGAATAAAATCAAAGTGAATGTGAATAGAGAAAATTTGATTGGACTGATAATCAATGAAGATAAATACGTAGGATGTACGTATATTATTCTATTCGCATAGTGATTTGATCCAGATTTGAGCACAGAATTTCGAGATAGTATTATCGATCCGTGTTGGGATTTTTCGCTCGATTTTCGACGGCGAACCTGGATATGGATTTTTGATTGGTTCTGGATATTCACTATCATAGTTATGGCTATGCAAGGAGAATGACGGTTTCTGATCAAGAAACCAGATCTGTGTCCGCACTAGAAAGTCGGATGGACAATACTAGTTCGGAAGTGAAATTGTGTGATCGAGTGAGCGATCAAATTGGTATTGCGTACAAATGATATGTGGACATCGTACGGGTTTCAATAAAAATTGATATTGGAAAATTGTGGATAAGATCTGTAAATGATTTTTGAAATTGAAAGGGATATTTTGAGAAATATATGATAAAGTAAAATGGAGATTGAATATCTCTATGATTAAAATTTACTTTATAAAAGTAAGTAATTTAGCAAGTGACTTTATAAGAAATTTAATTTGAATATTTGATTTGGGATAAATAAAAATTATATATCTTTGTTATATATGATAAAACTCCCCTTATTGAATTCATTGCCAGAAGAAAAAGATTTATGAAAGTTTTTGAAGTACACAAAGGAAACTTATATAAGTATAAAGTGATTTAAAGATTTCCCAAGAAAATTATATATATGAATATATATATAAAAGATTTTATGGAAATGGTTTTGAGAAAAAGGTTTTGGGAACCTTTGGATTTGGAAAAGGCTTTTGATTTTTGGATAAAATCAATATTGGGATTTGGGAAAGCCTGATTTGTGAATTATCGATTTTGAGAATCGATTTTTGTAAAAGCATTTATATGAGATTCATACTAGGTGTATGATTTGGAAAATACTATATGTGTATAGTATAAAGTGTTTTGAGATTGGCTCTGGGGAAAAAGGCGCTCCCTTGAAATGAACTTCTCAGGAGTGCCACAGGGTGGTACTGCCTTGAGCCTCTAAGGGGGAGGTTCTAAAGTTGATCCTGTGAGGAGTCCGGACAAAACTAGTTCCTGAGGATTATTTGTAGCGAAAGTCGAGGGGCTGGTGCCCACAGAGGCATTTGGGTTATGCTGTGACGACAGTGTAGCTCGATGTCACTGCGATCTACTGCAGACCATAGCGAAAGTCGTGTGTGCCGCTGAGAGCCAACAGTCTACGTTTGATTTTATATCGGTAGACTGCGACACTATGGTGACATAGCGAAAGTCGTGTGTGCCGCTGAGAGCCAACAGTCTATGTTTGATTTTACATCGGTAGACTGCGACCTATGTGGGAGTGGAGAAGTTTCATTTTGACAGCGTAATCGTGTGTGCCGCTGAGAGCCAACAGTTACATGGACTTTTGCTGCGACGGCAACGTAATCCAGGATGTAACTGTGACCATGGATGGGTGTGATGATTTCCAGAGCATTCTCACTAAAGCTATTTCCTCTATTTTCAAAAAAAAAAAACTGTTTCCTATATTTTCAATAAAATTATTTTTCAAAATATTTTTCGCTGGATGTTGGAAACGAGTCTGCCAAGCACTTATAGATTTTCAGTCCTACGCCTGATCAACGTACGACCGAATTTCTACAAGAACAAGGATGGACTTGTCGAAACATCGAGCTATAAAAGTATTTTTATAAAAGCTACTTTGAAATAGTATTATGTAGATATTATAACAAAAGTGTTTTCAAAACGATTAAAGAAAAAAAAATCTGATTTTAAGCATTTTAATAAAACTGGTTTCGTTCCTTTTCGAGGACGAAAAGATTCAAAGGGGGGAGAAATGTGACGACCCGGATTTTTATTAAATTTAAGTTGATAATTAAAGGAATTTTTGAATTAAGTTTGTGGAATGTATCGATGAAGTGATACGAGTTTCCCCGAACTCAAATAGATTTTGTATAAATCATTTAAATTTAAAAATATTGTAAATATTATATATATATATATATATGTATTTGAGCATATATGAGTAAATTTAAAATAATATATATGTATATATTTTTGATTTGGATTTAAATGTGTAAATAAATGGAAATATATATATGATATAAGAGTATATATACATTGACATAAGTATAAAATAAATAAATAAGTAATTTTAAAATTTGGAATTGATGGTTAATAATAATTTGAATTTATAAAATAAATATATATATATATAGAAACATAAGTCAATAATATTAAAGAAAAGTTTATAATAGGAAAATATATATATATATAATTGACTATAAAAATTATAAAGTAACAAAAAGATAAAAATTTAACAACATATTAGAATAGAAGTTCGTTTATATTTTAAAGTAATGAAACAAGTAAACATAAAAACAAGTATAAGTATGAAAATATAAATATCTTTGAACTTGCAAGAGAAAATAACAAATATATATTCAAGTACATATTGGATAAGTATGAACAAATAAAATATATAAGTTTGTGCAAAAAAATGAACTAAGCATGAACTGGGAAACAAGTAAAGAAAGGTTATGCAGGCAAGTAAAAAGTAGGATAATAGACAAGGTAATAAACAAAACAAGAAAACATATAAAAACATAAAGTACATTGCATTTAATACAAATCATCTCAGCCCCTTTAGCTTTCAAAGGAAGACAATTGTAAGTAATTAATGTTAGCACTCAAAGCATACCATACAATATCATTTCAGCCGAAATAATATGAGCTTAGCCACCAAAAATAAAAATCTCTGACCCAAGGAAAATATGTTGTACCGGAAATTCTTATCCCTGTACAAACTTTTCCCTATATATACAATACCCTTGTTCTAGTTTGTTCACAAAGAAAACATAGTAAATCGGAAAGGAAAAAAAAAATAAAAAAAATAAAAATAAGCATCACTATTCTACAAACTCAAGTTCAATTCAACAACAAATACAACTGCAGCTAACTCAATTTCAAGAATCAAAACAAATAAGGAAACAAGGCTGGGAACAAAGAGCAAGAGTAGACTGTGTTCATTTCAAAACCCAAAAGCATCTCTGTTTAATTTATAACAGGTGAGTAAACTTTTAAAGTAAATCTAGGGTGCTAAATTATCTGTGTGATATTGATGAAAATATGTTGTTTCCAATTCAAATCTGATTTAAATCCTGCTATACTTTGAAGTATGACTGTGGTTGTAAGCCTCTGTGAAATTTCTGGTTCATTATCAAATTTAAAACCCTTTCTATTTTTTTTTAAAATGAGTCACTATTAGGCTTTGATTTTTGAGAAGAATTTGATTATAACTAGGTAGTCTTGACTTTAAAAATAACTTAAAGTAATTATATTAATTAAATAGACTGGAAATGTAGGATTATAGGGAAAAATAAAAAATATGGGGAAGAATCAGTATCTTCGATTTCATCTTTAGATTATTTAGCCTGAATCGTATAATCGAATCATGAATTTTAAAGTAAAATATGTGACTTTTAATTCAGTATTCGAAGTGAATTCGAGAGATGTTCGATTTTTGGTCTTTTGGCATTTGCCGTTGATCGGCGTCGAGTAGGGGCTTGTGATTTGGCATGGTGGTAGCCGGGGTGTCGGGTGACTATGGAAAAATGGAGTTTGATTTTATCTTGGACCGTGGTGGCTGTGAAGTGGAGAAGTAGGGTTTTCATGCCTGTTGGGACGTCGAGCTTCAGATGGAATTCGTACTATCGAGGTGCAACCGGAGTCGATCATGAGGGGTTCTGGAGGTGCGGGATGACGTGGCGAAGCTATGGGGAGAACGGCGAGGTGTCTTGAGTGCTAGATCGTTGGAGGTGGTCGATTTTCTGGTGATGATCATTTCCAGGCTGAGTGGGTTTGGGGTCGAATTCGATTCTCGATCGAATCGAGGTAGTTGAGCGTTCGCGTGTTGATGTCATGGGCATTGGTGATGTGTTGGTAGCCGGAGCAAAGTTCATCGGCAGTCAGAGGGGTCGTGTACGTGAACGTGCACGTGCACGCTTTTCGTGTATCTAGAGTTTGGATTGGGGGAAGAAGAAGGCGAGTGCTCGGGTAATCGTTCGAGAATGACTGTGTTTTCTCGAAGCAGGGGTTGTATTCCAATATTTCTCGAGTAGTTCGCGTGTCAAGCTCGAAGTGATGGGTGTGTTCGCTCGGGTATTTGCGTGGTGGATTGGGTAGACTGTAGGTTACAGGTTTAAAGAAACCCGTTCTGTTTTTATAAAAAAAAATATATATAATTAAACTGAAAATTTACATGTTGAGGTAAATGTTTAAAACAAGTTTAACTCTAAGTTTTAAAACATCTAGGATTCAAGTTTTAAATCACAGTTGAAAGAAAAACAAAATAGTTTGGATTTAAATTATATTCAAAGAATAAGAAAGTTTTTACCTATGATAAATCTGGAAAACAAGGTATAAATCTGTGACTTCAGTTTTGGAATAAGGGACAAGTTTTAGATGTAAATTGTTAAAAACTTTGGTAAAGGTAATTTGTAGTCTTAAATTTAAAATTTAATTTGGAAGAACATTTTAAGCAAATTGATTAAATGTTTTGATAATGATAATTTGATCATTTATAAGAAAAATGTTTTTATCTTTAAATAAATGAAAGATTTAAAGATTTGTAATTCATTAAATTTCGAGGTTAATTAAAAGAGGTAATTAATTTATTTAATTAATATAATTAAGTACTTAGAAAATTGAGCAATTTAAAATTAATCGCTCGGTTATTAAGAATTTACAAATTTGGATTAAGAGATGATTGATTACAGTTTACTTAGAGAGAAATTAAAGGATTGATAATAGTTAATGAAGAATCATTAACTAAGGATTATCAAGGATTAATTAAGATGATCAATTAGTTTGTTTCAATTAAAGGTAATCTATTTATGAAATTGTTTAAAGTATAATTACTAAATGAAGTAAATTGAGAGACTAATTTCTCAATGCATTCTATTAAGGTGATGTGATTAAGTCAAGTAAATTAATTGGTTTAATTAATCTAAGATAATCATGTGATGGGTTGTTGAAGTATGATTACTGAATGAAATTGGAAAGAGTAATTACTTAGCAAAGTAATAAATGAATAATTACTGAATGTTAATTGAATTGGAATGACAATAGTAATGAAAATGAGTTGTTTAAATTTCCTTGTGTTAGTGGAAGTCGGGTATGTGTAATACCCGAAACCGCTTCGACTCTTTATAAATTGTTATGTTGAATCAATGAGTTGAAATGGAATGAATTAAGTGTATTCGACTATTTAATCAAGATTTTGGTACTTAGAAATTGATATGTGAAATAAGGTGTCTATAACAAATTGTGGAATTGTAAGGTGATACGAGTTACCCAGGTTTTCTTTTATGGTGAACTTAGTATTTCAAATTATTTGGGTTTACTCACGCTGGTTTCCAGCCTGACCCGGGTGTTACTTTGATGTAATGCTCGGGTCAGACCGAGTATTGCAGATTTTCAGGTAAGGACGTTCTGGAGCTCAGGGCGAGCTGGATGGCAGGACGTATGGAGTGTTTCCGCTGTGACTATTATTTTTGTTTTATCTGAGATATTTGATTTGTATATGCTCAGTGTTGTGTATGAGAGTAACTCTGATGTATTATAAAATGTAAATTGACAGATATGGTATTATTTTGTAAACTGTTATTATTTGATATTATATTTTGATCCGCTGCGAATGTGAGATTCTGTGTTTTATTTTCTGTTTCTTCTTCTATCTCTTTCTTCTTTTCATAACTATCTGAAATTTTCAGGATTGAAAATTTCGGGTCGTTACACACGTACATGCGCGTGCGTTGGTCAGCGAGGCTTGGGGTGGTTGCGAGGATGATGGGGTTGTTAGATCAGCGTCCGGTCATCGATTGAGGCGCGCACGCGTGAAGTTCTGATCGCATGACGGTTGGGGTTCGTCGCCTGTGCCTGGGTATAATCGAATGTTAATTAAATTCGTAACTCTTTCATACGAGGTTCGATTCGGGCGAAACAGGTCGCGTTAGAATTGTATCGACGTCGTCTACGACATGGAGTAGAATTGAAATTTATTTGACTCTAAAAAATTTTTAGTTTCAACTAAAGGTGAGTGTTTTAAACGCTCACGAAGTACTAAGATATGTTTATGTTAGTTAAATTGAAATTGTGAAGTTATTTATTTTACTAACTGTTATATGGTAGTTTAACTGACATTTAAAATTGACATCTGATTTGAACTGATAGAAATTTAAATTTGACAGTTAGATTGAATTGGAATTAAATAGCTAGTTAAACTCTTGATTACCGATAACTAGTTAATTGTTGTGATATTTTGACTGTTTGGATGATTGACTGTGATGGATGCTAATTGGATGATATTTTGGATGATTGGATGTTTATTTATTTTATATATATATCCTGTATCACCCTGAAAATTATTTGACAGTATATGAACTGTTATTTGAATTATTTTGAATAAATTAAGAAATAGGTTGAAATGATATATATCTATGACATTTATTTTGAATTGAAATGATGTATATCCATCCCTGAAATTAAATTGAAATAACTGATCACTTGGCCATAGGGTAGAAAATTATATACGGACACCGGATTGGTTAAATTAAATGGTTTTAAATTTTTGATTTTGAATCTATTTAAATGATTTTGTTTTAAAGAAATAAAAATCGAATTTATGAAGATTGAATTAATTACAAATTTGAGTTTGAAATGTTGAATTTAAATTTAGTTAAAAGAAATTATTTTAAAGAATTTAATTGGAATTGAAGTCATGATTGAAATATGACGTGAATTATCGTAATTGAATTGTTTTAAAAAGATTTGAACTTTTACATGAACTTTGAAGTTATTTAAGTAAAAATGATATAAATGAATATTTCAAAATTGAGCTCGAAATTGAATTATTTCAAAGATTTGAACCATAAATTGACTATTGAAGTTTAAATTTGATTTAAGTGATTTAAATCAGTAAATTCATATTGTACTTGGAATTTATATAAACTAAAATGGTTTATAATTGAGAATTGAATTGAAATTTTTTGATATATTAAAATAATTTATTTTGTTTCAAAATTGAAATTAATTTGAATTGAAATGAAATTGAAATTAATTTGAATTGAAATGAAATTGAAATTAATTGGAATTGAAATCAAAATCGAATGAAATGGGAATTGAAATTGATTTGAATCGAAATCGAAGTTGGGTCGATTTAAATTGATTTGAGATTGAAGATGATTTTAAATTGAGAGATTTGAAATTGAATCAATTTGATGGAAATTTGGACCTAGGTCCAGATTTTTTTGAATTGGAAAGAGATATTTTGAGTTGAAACTATTTTCAAAATAAATTATTTTAATATATAAACTGTTTAAAAATCTAACTTTTTAAATATTTAAATTATTTTGATTCTCTAAACCATTTTCCTATATAAACCATTTTCAAGGCTCAAAATATTTTATATTAAACTATTTTAACCATTTAAACTATTTAAAACTATTTAAATTATTTTCTAAAAATTCAAACTGTGCAAGGTTGGAATGTTTATATTTAAATCGTTGATTTAAATGCGAATGTGGTTAAAATGAAGTTATAACCTAAATTGTAATTCGAATTGAATTTTGAAGTAAAAATGACATATCGAACTGAATTGACATATTTGAAGTAAATATGATATTTTGAAATGAATGATATTTTGAAGCAAATATGACATTTATGTATACAAATTATATTCATCTTTAAAATTGTATAACTCCTTCATACGTTGTCAGAATTGGACAAACCAGAGGCGTTGGAATGATGGCGACGAGTACTTCATCATGGAACAAATTGGGAGTCGTTTGGAGCTAGTTAAAATTTTAGGTTAAATCGAACATCGTTCGACTTAATTTGAAATTGAAAACTCAAGGTGAGTGTTTATACGCTCACGTTTGACTAATATATTTTTATGAGTAGTAAAATTTATATCGTGAAATAATTTAAATTTATTGATTGTTGTTTGATAAATTTAGTTGACATTTAAATTGACATCTGAATTTAATTGATAGGATTTGTATTGACAGTTAAATTGAATTAGGATTAAACTACTAGTAAAATTCTCCATTATCGATAATTGGTTACTTGTTGGGATTTTTGACTATTTGGATGATTGGTTGTGATGGATGCTATTGGTTGATATTGTGGATGATTATTTATTTTGATATATCATGCTATCACCCTGTATATTATTTACAGTATATAAAACTATAAATTGAATTATTTTGAATAAATTAAGAAATAGGTTGAAATGATATATACCTATGGCATTTATTTTGGATTGAAATGATATATATCCATCCCTGAATTAAATTGGAATAACTAATTCACTTGGACATATGATAGAGAATTATATACAGACACCGGATTGGTTAAATTAAATGATTTTAAAATTTTGATTTGAAATTATTTAGTGATCTAGTATTAAGAAATAAAAATCGAATTTTTGAAAAACGAATTATTTTCAAATTGGAACTCGGAATGTTAAAAATTTAAATTTGAAACAGGAATTGTTTAATAAATCGAAGTTGAAATTTTAAGTTATAAATCGAAATATGATTTGAATTTCAGAAATTGGTGTTTTAAAGGATTGAACTTTTATTCGAACTTTAGATATTGTTAAGTAAAAGTGATATAAAACGATATTTCAAAATTGAGATCGGAATTTAATAATATTTGAAGGTTGGATTTTTGTTGGATATTGAAGGAAAATTTGATTTAAGTGTTTTGAATTTATATTTTGAAAATCGAACTCGTAATTGAGATAAATCGAAATGGTTTAAATTTGGAATTGGAATTTAAATTAATTTGAAATTGGAATTTAGATTAATTTGGAAATGGAGTTGAAATTAATTTGAAATCGGAATTTAAATTAATTTGGAATTGAATCGATTAAAATCGAAATGGAAATTGGAACCGATTTGGATTGGAAAATTTGGAAAGTGAACCGGTTTGACTTTGAAACTATTTTTAAATGATTATTTTAGTATAAACTATTTCAAATCTATTTTCTTTAAATGTTCAAACTATTTTGATTTTCCCAACTATTTTACTATATAGACCATTTTAAATACTCAAATTATTTTCTATTAAATTGTTTTAACTATTTTAAAACTATTTAAAACTATTTTCTAAATTTCAAACTGGTAAAATGGGTGGAATGTTTATATTTAAATCTTGGATTTAAATACGAATTGGGTTAAAGTGAAATTATAACCAAAGTTGTAATTCGAATCAAGTTTTGAAGTGAATTTAATACATCGAATTGAATTAACATATTGAAGTAAAATATGATTTTTGAAACGAATATGATATGCTGATATCAAGTACGAACTGTTTTCGAAATGTAAAAGAACAACCGGTGTGTAAAACGACATTTGGTTGTTAAGGAGACCAGGGCGTCTTATTGGCACACTCTCTGTCAATATTGGAACCACTTTGACAACCGGGTGCACCTTTTTGTCGTTTGGATTGATTGTCGCGGTCGACCACGGATGGGTTACGACTAGTCAGAAAGGGTAAACTATTAGAATCCTACCTTGGGCGTTGCCTCACATGCCTTGTCATATTTATCCCTATACGAGCCCATTACGACTTTGGTTTAAAACTGTAAAAATGTGTTAAGGGGGATAATGTAAAGCCTTAACGCAATTTTGTTATTTATTTTACTCATAGACATTATCTATTATAGCGTATACTATTATATATAAATAGTTTAACAGATCTTTAGGAGATGGAAAATCCCGTAACATCTCTTAAGTTATTGCAGTTATATTTTGTGATATTGATTTGACTTACATAAGAGTATTTTAGTCCTGACTCGAGTTGTTTTCCATTATGCTCGGGTCAGTCCTGAGTTCTTTTTCAGCATATTGAAGATTATTCTCTGGAGGACGAAGATGGAGATTTGGTATATTACTATTATTATTATTATCCCCTGTATCATGCTATTCTGATGTATTGCTTATTTATCCCTGCTGTATATTTATAACTCTAATAAATGTGTATATATTATAATCAAATGTAAAGTAAACAGCTTTATGAATTGGTTATTTGATTATTATATTTTATTGTTTCCGCTGTGAGATTCTGTGTTTTGTTTTCTTCTTTTCTTCTTATTTTTCTTATTTAACCTCATTGATTACCTACGTTCCGGATTGTTTAAGTTAGACATGTGTGGATTATTGTTGATTTAAACCTTCCAAAATATGGGTCGTCATAGTTGGTAAAACGACGTTTGGTTGTTAAAGAGACCGGGGCCTCTTATTGGCATACTATCTGTCAATATTGGAAACACTTTAACAACTGTGTACGCGGAGGAGACTCTAGAATGAAATGGTTGGACCTGGGGTACACTTGCTGGATTTGAAGAAAGAGAACGATGATGGATAGACCCCGACACTTGTGCCAATATGAAATGACTAAAACAAGACGGCTTGACAGGGCCAATGAGGCCAATTACCTCTAGCGGACATCCGTTCTTCAATTTTCTTCTTGGAGTTGGTCCATACTATTACTTTTTATGTTGGTTTCGATTGGTGCACCTTGATTTGGAATGACCTCCCTTTTGACTCGATATGGGATGGATGGACGCGGTGGGCAGTCGTGGCTACGATGCGTTACCACTAGTCCTGCGACCCGAACTGGTAGTATCCTACCTTAGGCATTGCCTCACGTGCCTTGTCATACCTTTATCCTTATCATGATCACTACGAGTTTGGTTTAGTGTTGTCGTATCACGACGCATCCCTATCCCTGATGTGCTACTAGAGCGTTATATGCAAACTGTACAATAATTCTTAAAAAAGCGTTAAGGCGATTAATGTAAAGTCTTAACGCTTAGAAAAATATTTATTTTACTGATTAGACATTACATATATAGCATATTCTACTATATAAAAATATTTTAACGGATCCTTAAGAGATGGAAAATCCCATAACATCTCTTGAGTTATTGCACGCACGTTATACACTGGATAGGAGATGCCCGTAAACATCTCTGATGCTATTACGCTCATGTTATATGTGATATTGATTTGACTCACATAAGAATATTTTAGTCCCGACTCGGGTGTTTTGTCTTTTCATTACGCTCGGGTCAGCCATGAGTTTTCAGCGTGTTGAAGATTATTCTCTGAAGGACGAAGACGAAGATTTGGCATATTATATTATTAGTATTATTTCACTACATTGTTTGTTTCGCTGCATTGTTTTATTTATTCTGCTGTATATATATAACTCTGATAAATGTTGTATAAATTATAATCAAATGTATAGTATAAACAGCTTCATGAACTGTTTATTTGATTGTTATATTGTCATTCCACTGCGAGATTCTGTATTTTTTTCTTCTTTTCCTACTTTTCTTAATTAACCTCATTGATTATCTGTGTTTCAGATTGTTTGAGTTGGACATGTATGGATTATTGTCAATTTAAACCTTTCGAAATGTGGGTCATCACACTTAAGGTAAATGCCACCAAAGGCAAATGCTCACTGAAATAACAAACATCCCTTAGCACAATACCTTTGCTTGGATATATAACATGGCAATTGTCAACCGCTGCATGGAAGCAGAAAGATCGCAGATACTAACTGACGATAGACCACCTTAAATGGACAATACCCAAAAATCCAAATCAATAAATAAGAATATACTTTCACTAACAAATTCATATTTCACAATAATACACTACAAAAGAATTCTGGATTCCCTACGCCAAAAGTGAAGTCGGAAAATAACGCGTCGTAAAAATTCCTTACGGCTTCCCTACGCATTCCCTATGCCACATTCCATATGCATTCCCTACGCCAGATTCTATACGCATTACGTACGCCACATTCCATACGCCTTACCTAGGCCAAATTCCATATGCATTCCCTACGCCTTCCCTACGCCAGATTCCATACGCATTACATACGCCACATTCCATACGCCTTACCTAGGCCTAATTCCATATGCATTCCCTACGCCAGTTTCCATACGCCAGATTCCATACGCATTACCTACGCCTCCTTCCATACGCATTCCCTACGTCATATTACGCATTGCCTACGCCATATTTCATACGCCCTCATCCTTACGCATTCCCTACGCCTAGCCGTTTTCTTTTACAAGTGCAAAAATTGGATTTTTCTTAGGAGTTCCTCACGCCACCGTACGCCAAAATTCAATATGATCATGTTGTATTCACATTCATCTACCTCACATATCACAATAAAACCGAACATCAACAACAGAAAACAATAAATATATAATCACATGCAAAAATCATAACTATATATCTCATTAAAAACATTAATGTAGAATGCATATCATGGTCAAATTACCATAAACTTGTTACAGAATGTGTTTAAAACACATCGAGTCCAACAAACAATAAAATAAAGTTGCTACATAACTCTAACGTAGTTATTTCATCTAATTCAAACATCATACAATGTACGTTATAAAAATAGAACATCAAACCCACAACTAAAATAGGAATAACTCATGAAGTTGGTCATATCTATGGTCCTTGCTCCCGCCTCAACCCCCGCATAAACTCCTGCACAGAACTCATCTCCTCCTGCATGGAACATAAATTCCCTTGTAGTTTGTTAATCGTGGCATTCATTTCTTGATTTTTACTCCTTAGCTCTTCTACTTCCTTCTCAGGTTTCTCTCTGTCATGTGAAACTCCAAACCTAGCACTATATGTATTGTCTCTATATATCTGCATATAAATTATTTAATCAAATTAGCAAAATGTACAACTGTTCATTGGCTAAGAACAAATTTGCATGGTTCTGTTACAAATTACGCCTAAAAAGCACTATTACAGTTTTAATTGCTTACAAATTTGCTATGCACTACCTTTGCAAAGGGACGGCGGTGCTGGTGCACTGCCTTTGCCTTATGCAACCATTGCCTTTGCCTTTGGCAGTGCTGTTGCACTGCCTTTGCCTTTGGCAGTGCTATTGCACTACCTTTGCAAAGGCAGCGCACACCTGCCTTTGCAAAGGCAGTGCTGTGTGTTGCCTTTGCATAAGATGCACCATAGCACCATTAATATTAAAGTGTAACATCAATAATGACAATAATAAAAGAAGAAGAAAAACATTTGAGAATCAAATGAAAATTGTAACTGATTTCGGACATCGATATATCACCAAATATAATTGGTGTTAAGTAGTGTGTAATTTTTTAATTGAATGGTTTTTTTTAAAAGGTAATAACTAGTGTAAAATACGATACAAATAGCAATGCTTATTTTAGGCACTACATTATGTCATTTACCATATATCCTAATACTTTTAATATTCTCTACAATGTTGACAATTAAAAGTCCAAGATTCAGGTTTAGCCACAATAAAAAGGTCCATTTAGCTTAGATTCCAGTTATACTTTTTACTGTGGACCACCATTTTTACATTACAGTTATATTTTAACTGGGAGCAAATCGTCTCTCGTGTCCGGCTTATAAAAGTTCGACGCTGATCAGATATTCTGCACAAAAACTGCAATCAAATAACAGACTCTTTCGTAAAGTTTCCTTCTTTTTTATTGGCTTGCTAATTGATCAAGATGAAAATGTAGACAAATTGGCATGGGCAAGAAGAACTAACATGCGCAAATAACATAGAATGGGTTTCATTTCTAGCATTGTGTAATTAACTAATTAAAACACTCACTATTAGCAAAGCGTTTTATTCTTCAGCTTTTTTACTTTCAGTTGCATAGAATGTTTGCCACTGTAAGTTTTGCTTTTAAGCATATATATATATATACTTATGGCACCTTTAAACAATGTATCTTAAGATCCCTGAAAACATGTGATACCAAATTTGCTTACCGGATCATGGATTACTAGTATATGGAAGCACGTCCAGCTTTAAACAAACAGCCATGAATTTGTTTAACACATAAAACTATGTTAGCACCATAAATAGACTTTTAGTTCAAATGCCAATCTAATTAATGCTGAAGGCAGTGATTAATAGCATTGAGACTTATATTAAACAAAGTATATTTTATAGTTGTTGCATCTCACACTTCAAATACCGATGAGAGATATGGACTGAAAACCAGCAGTGTAAAGTAAGACGATGGAGAAATTTTTTGTTGGGCACTATATGAATAAGTAAAATGAAATTATTTGATTTGTTCTGATGCAAAAGTTAATTGAATTTCTTCAAACGGTACGATAGTATGGTTAATATTGCAACATTGTGCATCTCATAATACATTGTCACTGATAGTTATGCTTGTCATTGCTTAATCATGATGGTGCCAAAAGTTGTTTATAACATAGTGTGCAAATGAAAGTCTAATTAGTTGCAATGTCATTTTCGCATAGACATGCATCAAATGTTAACATTATCTGGATGTAATGTGATGTGTAGAAAGAAGTTAGTAAATTGAACAGAAGAATCATTTGGTAATTAGGCAGGCGTTTCTTCAACAATTATTTGAGTAAAAAATTTAATTAAAATTTGCCATAATTTAAATTTAGACTTGACATATTCTAGGCAAACAGATAGTAAAACAGTTAATTATAAGAGGAGCTAAAAAAGAGTGTACCTAGTGAAAGTACTAATTAAGTTTTGAGTCATTACCCAAGAATATTGCCAGTACCAGGTCTCCGCGTGCTTCTTGAGGAAGCAGATGTCTCACCTTCTCCAACAAGCTGCATGTACAGAAGGATTAGCTCGTCGTGAAAGAGCTCCCACCCTTTATTCTCGGTCATTTGAGCAACTTGCTCATTGTATTAGGCCAGTAATTTTCATTAAGAGTTAGGTATTGTACACATAACATAGTTTGGAATTTGTAAATTAAGATTCAAAACTTTTGTTGATTACATACAACAAACTGTTCTGAGTACTCATCAATCCATTCGCCATCTACGGAACCGACCGGTTTCTCAACATAATGTGTTCGAATGTACACCTGCATGTATGTCGGTGTTTGGCCTTGTTCTTTCTCCAAACAAATAAAAATAATTTATCGTGTGTTTATTTGAATTGTATACTAGTATTATTAAATAACTTAAACAATCACCATATTGTTCATCCATTGTGCCATTGATTTAGAACCACATCTATGTGGCCTTGGATTGCTTTTGCGAGCGATTGAGTTCTTTTGAGCAATCTCCTTCACATCCTCCCTCTCCCAGTGGGCTAAAAGCTGTTGCCATACCTTATTTGTTATACAAGGATTATTCTTTTTATACCTTTTCATGTCTCCAACAATCCACCTATACTTCAAAGAGCACTTTTGATCCCATAGTCGTCTGACATCAGCAAAAGAAGTGGTGGGGTCTCAAGAGTACAATGCCTATACAAGAATTTGGGAGTAGATTAGAAGAACTAAAAAACTTAATCATTGATGGACTAAAAATATTGTAACATCGTGAATTTCAAAATTATTTTACCTTAAACTCTTTAAACCAATGATCCTTAATATTAGCAGGAACCACACTTAAGCAAGGCCAAAATGATGTTATACGGGCCTTAAGCATAGAAGAAATAGTACGAGACATCGAGGTACTATTCACAGATTCCCAGCTGTTAATGCACAAATTATATTAATCCTTTACTGCATTATTAAGATATATACGATCACTACAAGGAAAAATGCATTTTTCGACGGTTGAAAACCGTCGGCGGCCGTCGGAAAATGCCGTCGGAAAATAAGGCGTCGGGGCGCAGTGTTTCCGACGGCTTCCGACACAGTTAGCCGAACATTTTTCCGATGGCCTCCGATGGATTTCGACACTTGTCGGAAGCCGTTGGAAAAAATGACCTATAGGTTGTCGGAAGCCGAAGGAAAATTATTACCCGAAATCCATCGGAAGCTGTCGGAAATCTTCCATCCATATTTCCCATCCAAACACTATTACACCAATACTGCAGAATCTAGTATACAATATTCCAACCAAATATCAAAACTCAAACTACACAAAATTCATCAAACACACAAATACATCAAATTACATCAAAATAAAATACATAATATACATAACCATTCCAACATTCACAACAACCCCAACAACAAGTGTTCTACCATGTCATACATACACAACATAACACAAAATCATCAACATCCATATCATCATACAACCACATAACCAAGCGTATCAAACATAATCATACAAAAATCAACAACTACCTCCACCGTCTACCAAATCATACAAAACTAAAAAAACATACTGAAAAAGCAAGCAATCAATCACTCTCCTCCAGATCCAGAGCCAGCAGAGGAAGGGAAGCGGCCACCATACTGCTGCATGTACTCGGCGATACGCTGGTCTAGCAACTGTGTGGTCTGTATGGCCTGTCGGCGGTTCTGCTCCTCCAGTTGGACCACTCTAGCCCGCAAATCTTCGATCTCTGCTAGATCGATCTGAGCTCTAGTCTGCCGACCCCGTCTCTGACTGCTGGCCTGCAATAAATATTTAATTTAGCTGTGTGATCTCTGTAAGTGTATGTGCAGGTATGTGAATGATTAACTGTGTGATAATGTTATTTAATTTAGTTTATGCATGTTTATGTAAGTGTAGACTGAATGAGGCTGACAATGTATTGGATATCTAGAAAAATATAAGAAACTTAAGTATTTTAATAATTTATGGAAAAATATAAACAAAAAGGTTTCAGTTTTATTTTCAAAATTACTAATTATAAACCATTTGAATTTTCTATAAACCCTATGGTTTCATTTACCGAGTATTGTCACCCATGTATGAATTTGTAGTAGGCTTCTGAAATCATATTGATTTGCTTATTTATTTTGCATAACCAAAATATTTGGTATTCATTTTTAAGATTTTTAAGTTCATGTACAAATTAACAGTAAGCTAGTAAGTAACATAACGTTCATATCTTCTGCCTTCTTGTGCTTTACTGGTGTGGTAAAGTGATTTGGTTGGTTTGAATTCAAATTCAATATAGAGGATTTTTCAAGGTTCAAATATTTTTAAATAATGGAAAAATGAATAAAATTCAAGTTTATTGTTTTGAAAATGTCCAAATAGCATATTTGAAGTATTTTAAGATAAAATTACATATTCCAACATAGAATTGAATTATTTAATTAGCTTTTAGATTTAAATTTAGATCAAACAAATAAATCCTATTTAAATTTACTTTAGCTTGAATAATATGACTTCTGACATTATATGCTTATGTTTATGATGTTATACAAGTTTATTTATTTATAAATCCATTATTGCAACTTATGAAATCTAATTTAGCTTATGTATTAATATTCGATGTCGTGTTTTATAAACGCTTCTACTATATAAACTGCGAATTTTAACTGTAATTCTAAACACACAATCATATGGCCTATTGATGGGCCTTAGTGACATTACGGGAATAACTGTCCTAATGAAAGTCAAATGACTTAAAACTAATAAATTAAACATTTATTGGGAGAGGCATAGGATTTTGGGTACAAGATGCTTGTATAAATCCCTACGATTTAATTAATTATGACTTAAATATCAAATTAGCAGTAAAATAAATTATTTACCACTTGATTGCCAAATCTGTATCGTCTGCCATGCTATGATGGATCCATAACGGACTCAAAAATAGCATCCTCCTCATCAGTGGTCAGCTGATCTCGACCCGTATCAGCAAGGAGTTTCTGGCGCTGCTCCATACACTTTTCCTGCATTAACAAATTAATAACATCATATCTTATTTCATTATAGTTTAACAAGCAGAACAATTACTAATACTGCATAAAATGAAATATGCTTACATGGCTCCGGCTGGATTTATCGTCATGCCATGTATACGAAACAGTCCCGTCCGGATTTACATGCTCGACATCATGCGTACGAGTGAACACGTCCATATAGCCCACGGGACCATGCGCCTCAGCTTCCTAAAGTTGAATTTTACATACAATTATTATACATTTAAAATTATATAGCATAAACTATTTACAATTATCATTCAGTAAAATTACCAACTCCTGCCGATACTGCTGAAATGACTTCGGCCCTCCGTGATGAGTGACAGGATTTTTATTTCTATTTGCAGAGTCTATCCGACTCTGCCTGTACATTCAAAATTTGATACATTATTTTTTGATCACGTCAAATTAATAATTCAAAAAAATTTAGTATACTTGCTTTCGCCTCGTCAGTTTCCCAGTATGTCAACCATGCTTGCCACACGCTCTCCCCCATCCACCGCGGTTTCTTACCATATTTCTTAATTTCAGATATCGAGTCCCTATAGTTCTTGCGCATCTTCTTCATCCAGTATCCTCGTGCCAGCAGCATATCGTCTGTCTGGATGTCTATCTCAGCCTGTGTTTCACGATAAAAAGCAAAAAAAAGATTACACTATAAACGATAAACAGTAGAAAAACGAATTAAAAATGGAAAACAGAAAAATATACATACTAGGACATCCTGCCATATACACTCTATGATGTGGGGAGGGATGTTATCCCACTTCGGCTAGCAAGCACTCATCCTACTACGATAAGAAGCTCTAGAGACATCCAGCACAACCTTCGAGGAAAGTAGGTCGAACCCCCTGTTTTTAAATACGATACAGATAAGTACGTACGTATATAAAAAAAAAAGATGTTGAATAAAATTTAATTCTTACCCCTCTGCTCTAGGGACTAACGAAACTACTGGACGCTGTGAATCTTGCGATGGGCCACTGCCATCGCCTCCTGATGATCGGGAAGAGCTCCTACCTCTATATGACATTATGATAAACCTGTGACATATATACACATCATTATATAAGAGAATAATAACATGATAATGAAATATATTTCATATGTAAATGACATAAACGGTATAAATTGCTTAATTAATGACTGAAATGGAAATAGAAATGGAAGTGTGTTATACCTGATTCATAATGGGTCTACTGTTCCGACGATAAGCAGATTTCATTGCATTTTTAATAAAAATTGCTAAATAAATGATAAATGGAAATGACATAAAACATGTAAATAATGGTAAACAGATTTGGTTTCATAGTCACATCAATTTCATAATACATCAAGAATTCAACATAGTTACATCAATTGCAAAAAAATCAGGTTCAGATTTATATCAGTCATCATCGTCTTCTGATTCATATTCGGTCTCGTTTTCTACGATATTTTCCTCTGCACTATCAAACACTTTTACCAAAACATTTGATTAATCGATCAAAGGACCAAAATCTGTATGATCGTCTGTAATTATTATTTTGTTATTTTGCTCAAGATCTGCCTGATAAGCTTGTTCGTCCGGAATATTCTTCCCATCGAATGTTAATCTGGCCTTTATTTTAAAAACTGCAGACCAATCTGCTTTATCTCTTTTTAGAGATGGATAAGGAGCGTAATAAACTTGCAATGCTTGTTTGGCTAGTACAAAAAGATCATACTTGTGATAGTGCGATGTATGCTTTATTTGGATAAGATTATAATCCTTGTGCACATTAATTCCAGAACCTGGAACATTGCTAAACCAATTGCATCTAAATAGAAACACCTCCTACGTGGGTCGTGAGAAATATGTCAGTTGCAAAATTTGTGTTAGAACGCCATAAAAATCATTTAAGTGATTTTCTGGATTGTCACTACCTTTAACAAATACACCAGTATTATTTGTTAATTTTTCTGCACCGTATTCTTTGGTGTTAAATTTATATCCATTGACGAAATATATTGGATATGTCTTGACCACTCTTTTTGGTCCTATCGCAAGATGTTTCAACCCTTCGTCAACAACACAATTTCTTGGCTCATAAACATAATTTAAAAACCAACCGGAAAATTCTTTACTGAGATCTCCGTTCGGATGTTCACGTTCATAAACACTGTATATATAAACAAATTATTACATTAGGTTATACACGCGCATGCATTATAGAAAAGAATAAAACACAAATTATTATTTCAGATTACCTAACAAACGGTGCAACCTCGGCACAATTTAGAAGAATATAAGTGTGTGCTACATAAAGATCTCTATCGTCTAGCCATATTTCTACACATTTTCCAGAAGGCCGACCTTATTGTCTAAAAATAGATAACATTGCTTGAGAGGACTCTTGTTCGTCGCTTTCGTCATTACGAGGAACACTTTCAAATGAAATATTCACATGGTCACTGAAATTGTAACAACCCGGGATTTAGCTTCAATTTATATTCGTCATTTAACGATTAAAGTGATGATAATTGCTGTTGAAAGTTGGTTATCAGGTTGAAATTCTTTGTATTAAATTGTCAAGTGATTATGTTGGCTTTACAAATTTAAATCTTGGCCCAAGTTTTTATGGTACTATGTTGTATCATAAAAGAAACCCGTCCCACTTCTCCTTTCAGTTTTCATTGGCAAACCCTAACGAAACAAACGAAATAAAAATGGCGGCTCTCATTTCTTCGTCTGCTCCTCCCTTCATTCCATTCGCAAGCCGACCCTTTTCTTATTTTAGCCCGGTCCTCTTCTTATTTTCGTGAGAAAAAAAATATGGTGGCTTCGACTTCGTCCTTCTCAGATCTGAGATTTTGGGCTTTTCGAAGCGCCGATATATCTTGATCGATTCTTTGGTTGATTGTTCGCCGTAACCTTGCTCGATCGACTTCTCGTTGCTCACTCTGGCTACTTCGATGAGTTCGATTCTTGCTTCCAGAAAGAAATTAGGGTTTTCAAGAAATTCGAAGATAGCAACTTTATATGCTCGAGTGAGGTTCGTCTTCGCTTCGTTTTGGGCACCGTGCAAAGGCGAGCAAAAGGAGATGCTATCGGCAGCGATTTGAGTTGGGTTCTTCGACAAAGGTGAGTGTTCATCACTCACATCTAATTCAATTCCATCCTTTGAATGTTGTTGGTTTCTATGATTTTTATGCGATTTTGAACTGCGACATGGTTCGACTCCTTGATTGTTTGGGTTTTCTGGAACTGTTGGTTTTCGTGGTCACCTCGGTTTCACTTGACTTCGGTCATCTGATTTCGTTTGGACGAAGTTGATTTTGTAGTTGTCTGCACTTACAAGGTTTGTTCTATTTTCTGATATTTGGAAATTTTTGATTCCACATATTTCGAATATATCTGATTCTAGATGATATTTCAACCTGGAAATATGTCTTTCTTTCTTTGATGTTTATAACCGTTTGTGCTTTCACTTGTGCACTTGCGAGTCACTACAGGTGGCCATGCATGCGTTGCACTATTTCACTTCACTTGAACTTTGTAGTCTGATTTTGTTGAGTTTTATTATTATTGTAGCCTACTTGACTTGAACTTGTTTCACTGCTGCATTATGTTGTGCCTGTAGTGTTCATTAGTTCATTTAATATGCTGTTGATTCATGTAGCTGTTGGTCGACTATCTCTTTGAGTTGAACTTTGATGGTACTTGAGTCTTGTTCCTGGTTGAGTTCATTGCTGAGTTGTTTCACGGGTGCATTCACTTCTATGTGTACTTGTATTTTTACTACTCTTGCCTGGGGTATTGCAGTAGTTTGCTATTACACTGTGCTTTGCTTTGTGCTTCACTGAGTTTGTGGCTTTTCACTGTTTCGAGTTTGATTTGGACGAGGTCGTTTTCACTTGGCTTTGGCTATTTCTTTAATATTGAACTGTAATTTGTGGACTTTGGCCATTTGTGTCAATCTGGACATTGTTTCATACCCACTTGATTATTGTTTACTGCCTGATCGACCATTGCAATTCACTGGTCTTGGCCTTTGTATTGGTTTGAGCATTGCCTTCATGTGGTCTGCACTTGCATACTGCTGCTGCCTTGTTCTCTGGTCTTGGTTCAGGTAGTCTTGACTTTGAGTACATATATGTGTATGCACTTGCATCTGGTGCATGTGCTATGTTCATTTGAGTTGTACTTCTTGCTATTGCTTGGTCTGGATTTGTGTTCTGGTTCATGTATATGCACAGTTTCACTTTGTGTTGGCATTACACTTGAGTTGAACTCGATTTTTGGGTTTGACCTTGTGTTCATTTGTGACTTTCATTGAACTTTCGTGTATTTCATCACGGTTGTGGCAAGGCAGTACACGTGTGCGTGTACTGCAGCCACACTGATTTGGCATTTTAATTGATATTTCCATTATTTGAATTGTTTTGTGTTCAATTCAATATTTGGGAATTGTATTTGATTCAGTTCGATTGATCATTTTGTTGTGTCTAATTATCTATTCGATAATTAGATTCTGAGTTTCTAATTATTATTTAATAATTGGATTTTGCGTTAATTATCGTTTAGACAATTCTGTTGTTTTCTAAATTACCTTCATTGATAATCCTTTTTATTTATCTTTGTTGATGATTTGAATTTGCTGATCTGTTGTTTAACACTATTTCGTGTTATATCTACCGTTATCCGATTCTCTTATCGAAGAGTCGGATATACGAGATTTCTGTGACTGTCGTCTATTTGATATTTGATTATTAATGCTTCTGTGCATTAATAACTGAGTTTGAATTAGACTGACCCGTGTATTATTTTCTTTTAATTTAATACTCGGGTGATACCCGAGTTATTTCAGGTTGTATATATCTTGCTTTGGATTGCCGTTTGAGCTATAAAGACTTTTCATATCTTTTGAAGTGGTCTTCGTCTTTTTTTTGTAGTAGTCAGTGTACTGTTTTAGGTTGATATGTATTCATGTATATTAGTCGATAATGTACTTGTATATATAACTTCCAGAGTTGACAGTTGTAGTTGTATCATATGTATCGTGTCAAATGTATTGTAACTGACATCAGTTATATATATATATGAGACTTTTGTTATCTGTGTTCCGTATTTTATTATCTGTGTTATTATTATATATATTGTCCTAAACTATTATGAACCATCGTAGTTCGTTTTATACTGGAATTGGGTATGTCGATGGGAGTAAATAAATAAGAGATGAAAAATGAAAAATATATACCACTCCTATCGAGGTAACCAATACTAGTGTAAGGCCAACTACGGATGGCCGCTCCTATCTAGCCTTATTCTTCGTAATAACAGACAGTATTTCTTTTAATACTCTTTGTTATTGTGAGCATAGAGGTGGGGCGTCACAGAAATAGTGAGAGAAAAAGAACGAAGCTTCTTCTTCGATGTAATTTACATATCGAACCTTCAACTCGTGCTTTTTGCATCACTTTTTTCTTCAGATGATTCAAATATCTATGCAAAATTAATATATATTAACTTCATCTTTCAAATGCAATTAAATTACGTGATAACATATTACATACCTCTCAAATGGATACATCCATCCATATTGGACAGGACCTCGAAGTCGTGCTTCAGATGGGAGATGAACAGGTAAATGTTCCATTACATTAAAAAAACCTAGCGGAGATATTTTCTCTAATTTGCAAAGCAATATAGGAATATCCACTTCAAGTTTACGTAAACGTTGCACTTTTAATGTAGTCGAACAAAGTTCTTTGTAAAACATACTAAGCTCCGTTACTACCTTCCATACTTTTAACGGCAGTAGTTCTTTGAACATAACGGGAAATAAATTTTCCATCATTATCTGACAGTCGTTACTTTTCATTCCACTCAATCTACCATTTGTAAAGTCAATACATCTACGAAGATTTGATGATATCCCATCAGGAAATCTTAACCCTTCTACCCATTTTAACACAGCTTTAACTTGATTATTATCTAATTCGTAACATGCTTTGGGTTTTTTACTGTCATTTGGTTTCATATGAAGCTCAGGACGTTTGCATAATTCTTCTATATCACGTCTTGATTTCAAATCATCCTTCGTCTTCCCTTTCACATTCAAAATTGTGTTAAAAACATTATCAAATGCATTTTTCTCATTGTGTATCACATCTATATTATGATGAAGCAGGAGATGTTTCCAATACGGCAACTCCTAAAAAATAGTTTGTTTGCACCAGTTATGAACAACTGATTTGCCATCAATTTCTGTTTGCTCTCCAGTTTCATACATCTTTGGATAGTCTCTAACAAGTTCATATATGTCTTCGCTTTACCATATCGTCGGTGGTTGTCTGGTTTCTACTCTATTAGCTAAAAAGTTTTTCTTGTCTCCTCTGAAGGGATGATTTACATGGAGAAAATATCGATGACAGTCAAACCATGAAATTTTCTTACCATGAGGTAAAGATAGCGTTCGTGTTTCATTCATGCAATATGGACATGCTAGACGATCGGCGGTACTCCATCCTGAAAGCATTGCATAGGCAGGAAAATCACTTATAGTCCACAACAAAGAAGCAAACATAAGAAAATTTTTCTTCTTGGACACATCGTATGTTTCTACTTCTTCGTTCCATACTATTTTTAACTCCTCAATCAACGGTTGTAAATATATATCGATTTCTTGTGTCGGATCGTCGGGGCCAGGAACGACAACAGTAAGAAACATATATTGTGTTTTCATACACATCCATGGAGGTAAATTATACAGTGTGACGATAATGAGCTAGGATGAATATTTAGAACCAAATTGAGAAAATAGAGAAAAACCATCCGTACATAATCCTAATCTAACATTTCGACTCTTCGCTGCAAAATTTGGATACATTTTATCGAAATGCTTCCATGCTTCTCCATCGTCCGGATGTGTCAACGTACCCTCTTCCTCCGTTCTCACACTATGTCATCTCATATTAGATGCAGTTACAGAAGATGCATATAATCTTTGAAGCCTTGGAGTTATGGGTAAGTAATGCATACGCTTGTACGGAACTTTCTTCCCCTTCTTTTTTCTTGGTTTGTATCTCTCCTGATTACAAATTTTACAATTTCTAAGGTTTGCGTCTTCTTTCCAAAACAACATGCAGCGTTTTAAACATGTATCTATTTTCTGATAAGGTAAACCAAAAGCCGACATAAGTTTTTTAACTTTATAGTGATTTTCACACATTAGAGTATCGGGCGGCATATGTCTTTTTGCACCTTGAACAACGGCCGTAAACCCAGCTTCAGTGATGTTGTATTTTGACTTCATCGCAATGTATTCTACGATTACTGACAGCTGAGTGCCGCTTTTACAACCATCCCAAATATGTTTCTTAGCAGCATCTAGTAAATCGTAAATTTTTTTTGTTTCAATATTTGGTTCTTCAACATTTCCATCATCGTCGTCAACTTCAACCATAGGAAACGTTGATCGTGCTGCATCTTCGACCATATTTTCTATACGGGTCGTCGTAACTATTTTGTTAACGACACTTTCAGACTCTACAGAAGTATTTGCTACAACTTCTCCATGTCGATCCCAAACATAATACTCGGGTACGAAACCGTTTTGGCACAAATGAACTTTCACAATATCTGGTAACAAATACTTCAAATGTCTACACCTACAACACGGACAACCAATTTCTGGATTGTTTTCGTATTTACTTAAAGCAAATTTAACAAATACATTTATACCTTTATAAAAATCTTCTTTTATTGAGTCTCTCGGTCCTTTTCTTTGGTACATCCATCTCCTCCGATCAACAAAATAATCAATCATTTTTCCTATTTGAGAAAATGAGAAGTTCAAAATTTAATATTTATTTTCAAGAATACAAATTCAAAAAAGATTATTTTCATGGTCGTATAATATTTGAATTTAAAGAACTACTTCACAAATATAAAAATGTTTTCAAATAGGGCACATTTTATTTTTTAACGTATCGATACAAAAAATTGTACAAAAATATTTTTTTTTCCATGGCCAAGCATCCTACTTCCCATTAGAAACATAGTAAGCATTTACATTTCGTATATTACTTCTTCTCAAACAATTCAACAAAATTTCGGCAGCATTTCCCTTTTGTTCTCTACATTGTACACAATGCGTGTACGCAGAAAACAAAAAAGAAAAGTTAGGCCAAAATTTTATGAACCGTTTGAGACGAAGTAGTATACAAAATGTAAATGCTTACTATGTTCATAACTTGTCCAATACAGGGACAAATCCAACAAACATTGTACCAGATGAATATAAATGGTCGTTTTTCGAAAAAAACGACTTTTTATACAACGATCATGTACAACACTCGTCAGACGGGGTCAAAAACTCTCTAAGGGACATTTGTCAATTAGATGTGCGCATTTTACGAAAAAATACAGTTTCACTAACTGTTCGCATTTACAAAAATATATTTTAATTTAACACATTTATTCGACGTATTACATCAACTTAAGGCTCGTTCGACGCATTTTTTGTTGTTGCATAAGTCAATACGTGCACAATATAATATTCCTAGTTCGTGCATTCATTTTATCTTATTCCAACTAACAAAATACAATGATAGCAGCGCTACACACATATACAATCGTAGAATCAAGGCATGCACAACGATTTACATATAAACGAACAACCACAAATTATACATGATTTTCACAATTTCATGATAAAAGATGAAATAGGAATACCATGGAATGCTAGAAACTATTATAACACTATTGGAAACTATTTCAATCACCAATTAGCCCTAATTTAACAACTTATGCAAATCTGGATTTAGGGTAAAAATTAGATTTTTGGCGAAAATAAGAGAATATACCTGAGCTAGAGAGCAATAGACGTTAATTTAACAACTTATGCAAATCTCGATTTAGAGTAAAAATTTGATTTTTGAAAACATTTATTCAACGTATTACATCAACTTAAGGCTCGTTCGACGCATTTTTTTTATTGCATAAGTCAATACGTGCACAATATAATATTTCTAGCTCGTGCATTCATTTTATTTTATTCCAACTAACACAATACAATGATAGCAGCGCTACACACATATACAATGGTACAACCAAGACATACACAATGATTTCCATATACACGAACAACCATAAATTATACATGTTTTTCACAATTTCACGATAAAAGATGAAATAGGTATATCATGGAATGCTAGAAACTATTATAACACAATTGGAAACAATTTCAATCACCAATTAGCCCTAATTTATCAACTTATGTAAATCTAGCATTAGGGTAAAAACTGAATTTTTCCCGAAAATAAGAGATTATACCTGAGTTGGAGAGCAAGAGGTGTTGAATTCACAACGTGGGAGGAGGAAAAAGCATGAAATCAACGATTGGAGGTGGAAAATGGTGATTTGGGGGTTTTGGGGGTTTTTTGATGTGGTCGTAAAATGGGGAAGAAAGGCTCGATTGGGCTACTGTAATTCACGATTTTCCGACGGCCGTCGACGGCCCGTCAGAAGCCGTCGGAACCGTCGCTACCCCCTGTCGCTATTTGACCCTTTTCTAGTAGTGAAAATTTATAAACACAGTTAAGCAAAATTTGAAACTAGAAAATTAATCAAATTATTATAGGCATATCTCAACATACCTTAGAGTTTGATCAAATGTTTATATATTTATGTATACCGTTCCAAAATATGAACCCGAGTTATTTAGGATATCACCTCTTTGATATCCTTGCTGCATTAAATTTTTAATTAAATGGTATGAATTAATTAATGTAGCAGTTACTGTATAATATGGAAATCATTTAAAATAACAATTTATATTCTTGCTCATTTGAATTTCACCCCGTTAATAACAAATATATGTGCAAGTTACCTTTTGATCATTCTCAGACCATACATAAGTACTTCAACTAATAGGATTTTTTTTCCCTTTGAATTGCATGACATGGCAATGAACTTTCTGTTAATACATTGAAAACTTACCGTGACATGTGATTATCAAAAAACGGTTGTCAACAGTATACATACATATATAGCTGGGATTGATAATAACCTAGAGATCGACAAACAACTATAAACATTGATTTTAAATGACTTGTCTGAGTTGTCTCTGTAATCAAATTAGAACAATGCAATACTATACATTCATGATGCATGTTGCTATGACCAATGAATTCAACCGTTTATCGAAAGAAAGAAACAGAACTCAGAAGTTTTGTAACCCATCAAATACTATAAACGAAAGGAAAAAAGAATGAGGAATAAGAAGCTTGATCATTCAAAAAACTTAATGGAGAACCAAATCAAAAGGGTACGTACAAGAATTGGGGATAGCTATTGGCGGCGGCGCGGAGGCAACTATTGGCGGCGCGGATCAAAGGCAGGAGGAATTGGGTAACTGCTAATGGAACGGAGGCACAGGAGGATTTGGTGTTTAGATCGATCTAGGTCTTTTTTCCTCTCTCGAAACGATACGAAGGAACTAAGGATAGCTAGGTTTAACAATTTTGTAAACATTTGAACCGTGGCACGCATAGGAAATGTGCAGGGAATTGCTAACGTTTTCCCTACATCTTCCCAACGTTTTCACGATTTTCTTACACTACGTCTACGCGGCGTAGAGATGGCGTAGGGAATTCCAGATTGGAAAATTGTCATTTCTCTTGTAGTGATAACACTACTAGAAATGCCTCAAAATGCGACAAAGCCTAGCGACGGCTAAAAAAACGGCCGTTGCTAGCCGTCGCTTATCGCGGTTTCATAACCTGCAGCCGAGAGAACACATATCATTACTCCTCTCCCCAATCTACTCCCAAATCCCCTCAGATCCGCCACCAGCCGCCGCCAGGAGCCGTCGCAACCTTCCGTCGCTAATTTCAACCTCTCCAAACTTGCTGGTATCTCCTATTTTGCATTATCTTTGTTTAATTTAGGTTTAAATTAAATTAGTTGATGATTTAGGGATTTGGAATTGGATGATTTAGGGATTTGGAATCGATAAATATATGCTATTAGTTTATGGTATATAGTTTATTATTTGAATAGGGTATATAATGGTAAACCTAATTTAGAAAATTAGTTGATTATGTGTTTGAAAATGGTGATTATTGCGTAATAGGTGATGATAATTAGTGTTGATTTGGTGGTATTAATTAGTGAATTTATTGTTTACTATGTTGTTAAAAATTATGGCTAATTTAAAATCCAAAAAATAGTCCATGATTATTGAATAATATGTTTATTGATAAGTTTACGAGAATGTTTGTTATACTGTTGTAAGTGCTAACTACTTATTTAGTTCACAAAATCGTTAATTAAAATTTAGGTAGTTAAACAAAAGTTAAAATATGTTTTATAAATTTAGATTTAATTAATAAATATTTAAGTAGTTAAATGAATTATAAAATAGTTTTTGCAGTTGTTAAAATAGTAACTCATAGTTCCCATTTGCGAGATAAGGCATATTTTCCGAGTTACTGATAGTTTGCATGGATTTTGATTCATAATTAAGCGAATTATATTAGGATACATTACTAAAAAAATTTAAGATCATTATTTCACTACAGACCACTAATACTTCAATATTAATATTTTTTAATTTGTGCTTTATTTATGTGAACCCCTTAGAGAATTTTTGGCCCCGTCTGACAAGTGTTGTATATGATCGTTATATGGATATTCGTTTTTCCACAGAACGGACATTTATATTCATCTGATACAACATTTGTTGGATTTGTCCTAGTATTTGGACAAGTTACAAACACAATAAAGTAATCATATTTTATAAATCATTTCAGTTTAAACGGTTCAGAAAATTTCGATGGCACTTCCTTTTTTCCCTGTGTACACGCATTTGTGTACGATACAGGGAATAAAGGGAAGTGCTGCTGAAATTTTTTAGAATCGTTTAACCTGAAATGATTTATAAAATATGATTACGTTATTGTGTTTGTAATGGGAAGTAGGATAACCGGCCGTCAAAGTAAAAAAACAATAAACTTAAGAATTGAAAATTTGAATGCAATATTTATTTGAATTAGTTAAAATAGTAAAGGGTTATATATGAATTTTTACAAGACTTTAATATGAAGTGTGTTATTCAATCTTCTAACCTACATTTTACAAATCAAGAAATATGTTCGATTATTTTCTCGATCATAGTTGGATGTATGAACCTCGAAAAGGTATGAAAGGATCAATAAAAGAACGTTTCAGTAACGGTGTACAAGTATTTATTAGATTTGCTCAGTCTAATAATCGAAATAACGTAGACATTCGTTGTCCGTGTAGTAAGTGCAAACATCTGAGGCATTGGAAACCAGATGTAGTAGAAGTACATTTGTACAGATTTGGTTTTTTGCCGAATTATTACTTATGGATCGTCATGGAGAACTTGTTCAACCTACACCTAATCATGTAGCGTTAGAGGACGATAATACTATGACCAATCCTATAGAAAACATGGTGCAAGATGCTGCACGATCAGTGTTTCCTACCTTTGACCAAGGTGATGATGGGAACGAAAATGTTGACGAAGAGCCGACCGTGGAAACTAAATTTTTTTATGATTTATTGGATTCTGCTAAGAGGCCATTGTGGGATGGATGTACAAGCGGAACCGAATTATCTGTAACCGCCGAATACATCACTATGAAATCGAAATTTAATCTTACAGAAGCTGCATTTACAGCAGTTGTACAAACTGCAAAACGAAACATGCCACCTAATAATTTGATGTGTGATAGTCATTATAAAGTAAAAAAACTTATGTCTGCTTTTGGATTACCGTACCAGAAGATAGATACATGTGTAAAAGGTTGCATGCTGTATTGGAAAGAAGACGCTCATCTTACTAAATACAGAATATGTAACGAGGAAAGATACAAACCAAGAAAAAAGAAAGGATAAGAAGTTCCATATAAGAGGATGCATTATTTACCCATCACTCCCAGACTTCAACAGTTATATGCATCTTCTGCTACAGCATTTCATATGCGATGACACAGTGTGAGAACACCAGAAGAAGGAACTTTGATACATCCATCTGATGGAGAAGCATGGAAACATTTTGATAAGACTTATCCTGAATTTGCGGCAGAGAGCCGTAATGTTAGGCTTGGCTTATGTACGGATGGATTTTCGCCGTTTTCTCAGTTTAGTAGTAAATATTCATCATGGCCTATTATTATTACTCCTTATAATTTACCTCCATGGATGTATATGAAAACTCCATATATGTTTCTAACGATTGTCGTCCCCGGTCCCGATGATCCGACACAAGGAATTGATGTTTATTTACAATCACTAATCGACGAGTTGAAAACACTGTGGCATGAAGGAGTTGAAACGTACGACATTTCAAGAAAAAGGAATTCCGTATGTTTGCTTCTTTATTATGGACTATTAGTGATTTTCCCGCGTATGGCATGCTTTCAGGTTGGAGCACATCTGGACGTCTAGCTTGTCCTTATTGTATGGATGAAACACGAGCATTTTCATTGAAGTATGGGAAGAAAATTTCTTGGTTTGACTGTCATCGGTGTTTTCTACATACCAATCATAAATTTAGAACGGATAAAAAGAACTTTAAAGCTAACAGAGTAGAGAGTATGCTAACACCTAAGGTTTGGACAAGTGAAGAGGTATATGAAATTGTAAAAGACTACCCAAAGATACATGAAACTGGGGTACTGGTTGAAATTCCAAGTAAATCGGACATTCATAACTGGTGCAAGCAAAGTATATTCTGGGAGTTACCGTACTGGAAAAATCTCCTACTCCGACATAACATTGACGTCATGCACAACGAAAAAAACGTGTTCGACAACATGTTTAACACAATTTTGAATGTGAAGGGGAAAACCAAGGACAATATGAATTCAAGACGTGATATATTACACTTCTGTAAACGGCCCGAATTGCAATTATACGACGATAATAAGAAACCCAAAGCATGCTATGAGCTAGACAACAAGCAAGTAAAACTCGTTCTAAAGTGGGTGGAAGGACTTAGATGTCCTGATGGGATTTCTTCTAACCTCCGTAGATGTGTTGACTTTAAAAACAGCAAATTGAGTGGGATGAAAAGTCACGATTGCCACATTATGATGGAGTATTTTTTCCCGTGATTTTCAAAGAACTGCTGCGTGCAAAAATATGGAGTGTTATAACAGAATTAAGTATGTTTTATAAACAGCTTTGTTCTACGACGTTAAAGGTAGATCGTATACGTAAACTTGAAGCAGAAATCCCTGTACTTCTATGAAAACTGGAGAAAATATTTCCACCTAGTTTTATTAAATGTAACAGAGCATTTACCTGTTCATCTTCCATCTAAAGCACCCCTTCATGGTCCTGTGCAATATGGATGGATGTATCCATTTGAGAGGTAATTTAATTAATTTCTGTTTTTGTACCACCATATAAATTTAATTAATTTTGTTATAGGTACCTGAATCATTTGAAGAAAAAAATTAGACAAAAAGCACGAGTAGAAGGTTCGATTTGCAAATCGTACCTTGAAAAGGAAGCTTCATTTTTTTTTCTCACATTACTTTAGTAACGATGTGAACTTATCGTTCGTAAGTGTTCCCTGTAATGAAGAAACTATTGAGCAGGATTCTTCTGAAACAATGTAATCTATTTTTAGACAACATGGAAGACCTGCTGGAAAATGTGTGGAAATATGGTTAGATGATAGAGATTACCATGTGGCACACACATATGTTCTTCTAAATTGTGCTGAAGTTGCACCATTTATTAGGTACTTATGAATTCATATATATTCCAATTATACATGTATATATTAATAATAAAGGAATATAATACATATTTGCAGCATATATGAATCACAACATCCATCTGGTGATCTCAGTAAAGAATTTGCTGGATGGTTTTCAAACTACGTTCATGATACAGGAAACTGTGTTATTGACGAAGTATTACGACATCTTACTATAGGACCAAAACGAAATGTCAAGACTTATCCAATATTTTTCGTCAATGGATTTAAATTCAACACCAAAGATTACGGGGCTGAAAAATTAACATATAACAGTGGTGTATTTGTCAAAGGAAGTGATGATTCAGAGGAGCATATAAAAGATTTTTACGGCGTCTTAACACAAGTTTTAGAGTTGACATATTATATACAATTTGCAGAGAAAGTTGTTTTATTCAAATGCAACTGGTTTAGTAATGTTCCTGGCTCTGGAATTAATGTGCACAAAGATTATAAGCTAATTGAAATAAGGCATACATCGCATTACTATAAGTATGATCCTTTTGTATTAGCTAAGCAAGCTTTACAAGTTTATTTTGCTCCATATCCGTCCTTAAAAAAAGATAAAGCAGACTGGTGGGCTGTTTTTAAAACGAAGGCAAAATATACATTTGATGGAAATAATATTCCAGATGAAGCAGCGTATCAAGCGGATCTCGAGCCAAATACTGAAATACTGATAACCGATGACATTGATGTAGGGTCGTTGACTGATGAATCTAATGTTTTAATAGACGCATTTGTAAGTACCGAAGAAAATGATATAGAGTACGAGACCGAGTCTGAATCAGAATACGATGAAGACTGATCATAGATGGCATCGCTTGTTGTATAATTCTAAGCTATGTATTAACAATAATGACTATGTTATGTAATATTCTGAGCTATGTAATAATACTGATGACTATATATGATCTGTATCATTCTGAGTTATGCATTATTCTTTTTATGTACGCTTTTTTCGATGATTATGTACAGAGTATGTTTATGTGATGATTACCACTTGACTAATAATTATGTGATGATTATGCGACGATTAATGATTATGTGATATTGATTGATGATTATGTGATGCTTCTGTTATCAATACATTTTTCTAAGCAGTTATCTCAGTCACCTTCACTTGGAGCTATGTCTGATAGGCGCCGTTCTCGACGTAGTACATCTCAATCGCCTTCACTTGGAGCAGGTCCGAGTAGCTCTGAGCCAGATCTCCATCGAGTTGCGGAGATAGTTCCGAAAAGTGCTGGGTATGTATCAAACTTATTTGAATTATATTATATGAAATATATTGAATATATACATCAACATTTCTACAGAGGGTTCGAGGTGGAACCGTCCGATTTCATTTTACAAGTATCAAAAGAAGTATACAAAAGTAGGATGTCTGGCTGTTGGCCTCAGTGGGATAACATCCCAACACATATAAAAAACGCAATATGGGCTGATCTTATGGTAAGTACAACTTTGTAATATATAATTATGCCTTATATGAAACAAAAAACAATATGCCATCATGCCTTATGATATCAGTTTTATGTATTCTGTTTTGCTAATTGTAACAACCCGCATATTTTACGAATTGTATATTTAAATATTTTATTTAAATATAGAACCGTTAATCGAATTAAAGTCCGAAAAGCTAATTTTTGCAAACAGTCGAATTGGGACTCGAGACCACTTCCATTGAGTCCAAAATGGCGTTTGCGACCTTTTTAAGTATAAAAATCGATATGTTTGGAGTAAGTTGAATTTTGCTATTTTCTATTGGGCTTTGGGTTTGGGTTTCACCCCAACTAACTCTATAACCTAGTTCAGCCCTCCCCTCTCCTCTTCACTTCATTTCTATTTTTCTCAAACACCTAAGCAAAAACTGAAAATGGGGAGAGGAATGAGAAATTAAAACTCCAAGCCCTAGTTTTCATTTGCAAATCCAAGTTTATCTCCAAATTCAAAGTGAAACTATTGGTAAGTATCTCCATCTTCTTCTCCAACTCAATCTCTCTTTAAATTCAGAAATTTCCTAAACCTAACTTTAGAAATGTTCTTCTTTTGAGCTTAGATTCAAGCTTCTAGAGTTGAGTTTGAAGAGTGGTTGATCCTCCTTTGTTTCCAAGCTTCTTATTCCTTGTTTTTGTGTAAAAAGGTGAGATTTTATCTCACATCTACGTCTATAATTTTCCTTGATTTCTTGGTATGAATTCCTAACACCTTTTCATGTTCATTTGATTTTGGTTTGGATTGATTTGGGGAACATTTCAATTTTTGTTGTTTGAAGTTAAAACTTTGAAAATCCTTGCTTTGATTTATGAACGTGCTTTTGGTGGTGTTTCAGAGAGCTTTAGGGCTGGGTTGTCGCTAGGCATAAATCCTTTGTCGTCGTTGCTCATTCAATCGCTCCGAATCCGAGAAGTTGTGTAGGTTTGCCCATTTTTAGGCTTTGCAAATTCTGTCCCGCTTCAGGCGACAGACGTTTGTGGATTATCCACAGACGTTTGTGACTACAGGATTACAATTTCCAGAAACAGGTGACAGACGTCTGTGGATTTCACACAGACGTTTGTGGCTTTAGGAAAAATCTTTCTCGAAACAGGTGACAGACGTCTGTGGATTTCCCACAGACGTCTGTGGCTGTCGAATTCTGAAAATTTGGTTATTTTTATGTGGATTTCCAAATTTATCGATTTTTGATTATCCATATAGTTATTTTCAATTAATATCAACTTTGATGATTTCTTTTCTGGATTTTTGGTGTTTCTATTTGATCGATTTGATATCGATTTCCATGGTTTGATTCACGTTATCGAAATGTGAATTCTGGTGATTGATTGTTTCTACAATCATTTCTGTGATTTGTCACTTTAAAATATAAAGGTTTTCTATACTAGTAGTAAATATTCAAACTCTTTTACAAAGATGATTTCAACTCTATTTTTAAACATAAAGCTTGTTTTCAAAACCGTTTTCCAATCTATTAGTATATACAAACCTTTACCTCATTCGTATGAGAAAATATAATTAAACGGCTCAGCAAAACAAGTTGTATGAAACGCTTGCGTTTACTTCGTCGGTTAATTTTTGGACTTGTTCGATTGAAACTCTTGTGACAATTTTCGAGTGGAAATCTATAATTTGTTCGTAAATATTTAAGTTAAGCTAGTGGTTATGGGACATGAAGCTAAACTCATATATTTACTAGCATAGTGTAATCGACACTTTTTATTGATCAATGATGATCATTTTGTGATTTAGACTAGCGATGTGCGATGTCTATTTGTCTGCGAGGGAGACTAAACCCCGTTTCTGTGGAACTTCGGTTCAATTTGGCGGGGTAGCGACCCGTGGTCTACGGACCGTTTGTGGAGCTTCGGCTCAATATTTATGGTTAGCGACCATGGAATAACGTTCCATTTGTGATACACGTATTGGTGAGTTTTCATGCTCCCGTTTGGGATAGGCCTCCCCCCTTTGTGATTTCTGGATTTCTAATTGATGATTTCTAGAATTTGTGTTTCACCAACCTTTGCGATTGGCATTAATATGTTTGTCAATATTTGTAGTTCGGTGAATAAAATAAAGAATATGATATTATTTTTGGTGCTTTGAGATTCTTGAGATATTGTATGATTTTGTTGTTGTTTTAATCACACTTGTCCTGGTATGACATTATCGTTATCATACGTTCTTATTATATCTCTGCTTATATCTCATTTCTTTAATAATAATTATAGCTTGACTGATCCGTTTATTATTTTCTTATTAAATAATACTCGGGTCAGACCGAGATGTTACAGGTGCTTCTGCTTGACTCCTTATCTGGGATCACCTTCTGACTTTTGTCTAACTACATTACATTTGTAGTTTTTGTTGTTATACATTTGAGATGGAGACTCCTTGATGTATACATATTCTTTTGTCTAGCACTTGTATCTTTTCTTTTGTGATATTATGGATCTTGTTTGACCACTACTCTGATGTACACTTTATGTGTTATATTCATATCTGTTTCCGCCTTTGAGATATGAACATCTGTGACTGATTTATGTTATGTTTATTTCTATATTCGTTTCCGAGGTCCACTTAGCCACTGTGTTGTAGCTTTGAGTTTGCATCGGTATGTCGGATTTCCTCTTGAAACGAAATGCATGTTATACTATCTGACATATCAGTGCTCGCACAAAGCAATTACACGGATGGTCGCTCCTCAACAGCCTTATTCTTCGCGCTAGTTGACGGCATTACTCCATAGTGTCCTTGGCTAGCGTGAGCATAGAGGTGGGGCGTCACACTAATTGTTTTTAATTATATAATCTCTTTTACATAACACGTATGATAATTCAATATGTAGGCAGCTGTACGTGTGGATCCACAGGATATGGATGTTTTTATAAATCATTTGAATAAAAAGATGCAGAAAAATTACAGAGAGACTCTTTCAAGGGCTAAGAGTTCAGGAAAAAAGCCAAGTTGGATGAGGGATGATATTTGGGCTGGATTCCAACAATATTGGGAATCAGAAGCATTCAAAGTAAGTTATATTGTCACTATATTTTTACATTTAAATGTGTTGAATTATTTTACTTAATAGTGTGTATAAATTAATAGGAATTATCGGCAAGAAACAAGGCTAATAGAAACAAAAACCCTGCTTTACATTGTGGTGGCTCGAAATCCTTCCAACAACATAGGAGGGAATTGGTAAATAAATTAACTATTCTATTCTATTCTATTCTTGTATATAATCTATTCTTGTATATACTCATGCAATTTATCAATATAATATATTCTTGTATATATTCAGTGGGCAAAGTATGGAAGGGAGCCAACAACGGCTGAGGTTTTCAGAGTCACACATGCAGTGGAGCATACAGATGAGGATGGGAATGTTTCATATGATTGGTCGGACGATAAGGTTGCTTCTGTAATGGTAAATATTTTTATTTCTGTAATGAAAATATTTCATATTCGTTTATTTAACAGTAAATAAGTAAATTGTATATCAATTGTGTCAAATATCTGTTCGTAATTGTAGGAGAGATATAATGCAGAGCATGATCGAGCGATACAAGCGAGTGGACGGCAGTCGCTTACGGTTGATGAGTCCAATCGGATATGGGACTCAATCATTGAACCGGCAAGTCGAAACAGGCGTTACAGTTTCGGCAATATGGTATGTACTCAACGTTTACACAGTAGAAACCTATATGCCATGAACTTCTTATTCATTTGAGTTTATTACCGATAACTTGAGTTTTATTATTGTTATTGTATGCCATGAACTTCTTATTCAGTTGAATTATTTCACAGGCTCTTAATTTCCAAAGAGCATATAGGAGATCCATAGACGAGGAAGAGATTGCTCGGATGCAAACACAATTGGATGAGTTCAATGATTGGCGGAAGAGTCATTTGGCGACGCAGATAGATGAGCGTATTGCTGCCTTCTATCAGGAGCATGGGTCAATGCCCGGGGAAGGAGGTGCAGATGATGATGATGCTTAGTTGGTTTGTTTTGGCGGGTACGCTTTATATACATATATGTACATATTATGAGGGGTTTTACATTTGGTAATTTGGATGTTGTGATTAATACTTAGTGTTTTGGTGGATTTGATATTTTGGTTGTTGTCATTGATACTTTGGCACTTGATATGTACTGGTTGTTTAATTTAGTTATGTGGGTTGGTTTGGTGGATTTTCATATTTGGTTATGTTGATTTTCTTATATGATTTTGTGAATATATGTTGGAATATGCAATATTTGATGATTTGGTTGTGTTGATATTGATTATATGGTATGATGGAATGGTATTATATGTGCGAAATGATGGAATTATATTATTTGGATTGATTGGGATTGAGGGTTGAAGGTGCTGGAATGTGGCAGCTAATTTGTTTCAGATTTGCAACGGCTCGCAACGGCCAAATGGTCGCATATAGCGACGGCTAGCGACGGCCAAATTGCAACGCTTTGCATCAACAATCCGGAAAACCAACAACCCCAACGGTTGCTTCCACATGGACAATTAACCGTTACAAGCCGTTGCAAAAAGAACGACGGAGCCGTCGCTTTTGCCGTCGCTTTCTTTTGTTGCAACGAGATAATTTGCAACGCCAATTAGCGACGGCTAGCAACGGCCGCCAACGGCTAATAGCCGTCGCTAAACAGTGCTTCTTTTGTAGTGTAATATCTCACAAATACTTTCAACCATACTATCATTATTTCTCCCAAAATCTTTTCAAAATCAATTTTAAAACCACCGAGGTTTTAATCTTTTGAAATTCTCTTTCCATTTGTTTAACACATTTTTATAAATATCTTTATATAAATCACTTTTATATAAAATCACTTTAAAAATATTTCTTTCCTATTTCTTTCCAAAAGAAACTATTTCATTAAAAAGATAAACATCTCTAAAATTATAATAAACATAATTTATTATAACAATTACTTAATCAATTATTTTATTCGAATACCTTATAGTCAAATTGTAAAATTCTAATCACAAGATGTTCGTGTCTACCCAATCCATGCACATGAAATTTAATTGCTCATAAACTAGCCGAGCATAATTCCAACAACCAAACAATCCATCAACAACACTAATAAATGCGAACACATTGTTTGCACCAAAATTGGTCACAAACCCCAAGTGTTGTGAAAGCACCAGTGTATGAACACAAATCAGCAATATTCAATCACAAATATCAGATCTAAGCAAGCAAAAAACAACAATCCAGAAATAATGGACAGTGACACACAATTTATAGTGGTTCGGCTATATCCGGCCTACGTCCACTTCAAGGATTTTATCTTTTATTGATGTTCTTCGATGATTACAGATGATTACAGCAAATACAATGAATGAATCTGAGTATGACAGCAATGGAAAGGAGTAGAGTTGAATCCGGCAGAGTCTGGACGTTCAATGGCCAAAAAAAGATCCCTTTTCTGTAGGCTTCAGGGGGCTATTTATAGGCGTAGGAGGCTGAGCTCGCGCCCAAACTTCGGGAGATTCTTTCAGACACGTGAGTGGGTCCACGCGCCCGGTCCCACCAAGTTTCAACTCCATCTGGGATCGATTCGAAACAACTTCGTATCGATCAGAAAATGCTCCAATCGAGCTGAAACTTGGCAGAATTGCTCTTTACCTTGCGTGGAAGCTACTGTGAAAATTTTGTTGTATTTGGACCAGCGGTTCGTGAGATATGATCGATTCAATATTGTGTTTTCGTGTGCACTGTCGCGTTCGAATCCATGTTTTGCATTCGTCCCTTCGTATCGATCAGAAGCACGTGCGCAAGGGATTACGTGGCACGAGTTTCCCGTATCGATCCACTTCCAGTGGCGCATTGACCGATTCGTATCCATGAATTTCGCCTTGTTTGTATCGGGTACTGTTATCTATTTTGAATCAGTCCTTCGCGTATCTCGTTTCAGCTTTCAACGTCTAGTTCGATTTGTTCATCGATTCGAACTAGGCATCGATCAATCGATACGAAATTCATGGATACGAAGGCTTGACCATTCTGATCGATACGAAGTCAATGGATACGAACCAAGGTGCGGTGATGGATACGAGTAGATGGATTCGAGCTTCATGCCTGCGAATTGACCCGTGCCTGATCGATCCGAAGATGATCGATTCGAAGTTGTCAAGCTCCAATGGATTCGAACTTGACGATGCCTCTCTGACGGATACGAATCTGATCGATTCGAACAGGTCGTCACCTTGGTTTTCTGATGGATTCGAACAACACCTTGTATCTAATTTGGATCGATCATATCTCATTCATACGAACTCCGATTAACCTGAAATTTGAACCGCTGGCTTTTATGGTTTTTCTCATCTTGTCCTATCAATTGTAGTCTGACCCGGGCTCGAACGAAATTCATCGATATCCATGGCGAAACAGTGTATAACGAACTTTTACGACGAGCTATCTTTAGTTTCCCGGTCAACTTTTTGGTGTCATGGCCTTGCCAAAAGGCGGGATAACACACATCATTATAACCAATAAATTAATATAATAACAGAACGAAAATTTATTCTGCTCAATAGATGTCCAATATAATATATTCATTTTATTTATAGCAGAACGGTGTTTAATTCTGCTAATCGAATGTCATTAATGAAAAACAATTATTTAACCACGTTAATCATAATTAAATTCAATAATTAATATTTTATACTTCATCAAATGTCAATAACTTATACTAATATGTTCTACCAGTTAATACAAATCTAACGTCGAAGACAGCGGGTTAAACGGACTCCGTATAGATGAGTTATTCCTTTTAAAATTTAAACATTTAAACTTAACTACTAGTAAACTTAATTACTTAACTTAATAAAATAAATAAAATAAATAAGCTAATTTAATAAAATAAACATAACTTATGTATACTATATCACCCAACTAAATACAAGAAGGCCCACTACCGACACTAACCAACCTGAGACTTACCTACGTTCACATTAGCCCCCCTCCTTAGCGCAATTGAACACATTGATAAGGGCTAAAGTACAAAACCCTTTGAGATGAACAGTACTATCACCATCCCTTTCTTTTCTTTCTATTCTCATGCACCTGCACCATGAAGACTCGCTACCCACACTTCCTCCCTCCATTTCCATGTACCAACTCACGCATGGTCATGCACACGTTCATCTCCCGCACATGCCGTGCACCGTGCTACTTCCCCTTCTCTCTCCGATACGTGACCATGCGTGCAGTGTATGTTTTTGGTTTACAGAAAGGAAAATGAAGCATAAAAAAATGTGTCTCCTTTGTGTGCTGCTGTGTGAATATGCAGTGAGAAAAATTAAGCATATTGATGTATATTTTGTGAATCTCTCTGTGTATGTGAATGTATAAATGTCTCTACTCTCTGTTGAGTGTAGGCGTATGTATATATAGGCAAATATTCCTTCTAGGCGAAGGAAAACAAAATCAATTAAAAAAACAAGGAAAAGAACGAGAGGGATGGAGAAGAAGTGAAAGAGTACGGTGAAGGGAAGGGAGGAATATGAAGAGAAGGGGTATGGTGCACGTGTATAGTGTGTGTATATATATCTAAGTGAATGTAAACGTGTCCGTGTGAAGAGAAAATGTGACGTGCATATATATTTTTATTAATGAATACGAGTCTTGAACGATAGAAATACATACTACAACAAAAATACCTTTTTGCAACTGTCAAAACTAGTTGTAATATGTCTATTACAACTAGCACCCGCCAGTCGTTATATCCGCAGTTGTAATAGATTCGAATTATTTTACAACTGGCGGAAACAGTTGCAGTAGCAGTTGTAGAAACTTATTTTACAATTGCGACATGTTAGTTGTAAATGACTAGTTACAACTGCTTTTAGCACTTGCAAAAGGTCTTTTACAACTGCCACTTCTAGTTGTAGAAAACTTATTTACACTGTGGAAAACCATTTACAACTGCAACATGCAAATTGTAAATGACTAGTTACAACTGCTTTTAGCACTTGTAAAAGGCTTTTTACAACTACCGCTTGCAGTTGTAGAAGGATGAAATACAACTAACAATGACAGTTGCAACATATACTTTTACAACTGCTACAAACAACTATAATCATCTTTTCACAGCTGCTATAAATTTCTTAATATCATAACTAAAACCAATATTTCGTTAATATTATACACAATCATGCAAATTACTTGAAACAACACAAACCATTTGCATTCAACAAAATCGAAAACAATTCGAATTTACACCATTTATGAATTCATAAGTTCAATACAAAACACAACTAAATTCATAACATATTTCAGTAAGTGTACGTATACATACTAATTAAAAGAGATAAATTTCTTATGCCAAGCAACAGTCGTCTCAACCGTTTGTTCAATAGTATAGATATCCAAAGTAGGCCTATATAAAATAGCTTCGGGCTCCACCACTGAATCAATCCAAACCTTCCAAGCATCTGCTCCAAGTGGTACATGATGCACTAAAACAAAATTAAAAACTCCGATGTGACTGCAAACAAAATCATAAACTCCGATGTTGTATTAATTAGGATTATAACATTTCAGCGTTAATTGCCTGAATTACTTCCTCCTATTCTTACCTAAATTACTGAAACGAATATTTACTTTCGGTGCCGCAGTTTGAACACATTGAAATTCAAAAAATGAATTTCTACTTTCCTGTTTAAAACAAGGAAACAATGTCTAATTTCCACGTTTAAAAATGGAAGATGCATTCACTTTTAAAAACAGCATGGTAGGAAGATGCATGCACGTGGAAAAGCTTTGAAATTTTCATTGATTCTCGTACCAAACCAAAATTAAAATGGAAGATATATCACTATCATGTACCAAACCAAATCCACCTACTGCCAGGGCCGGCTGAAGCATCTGGATTGCCCCAGGCAGCTGGATATTGGAGGCAAAAACCGTGGAAAGGAAGAATCGAACTACCGACCTCAACAATAGAAAGCTTATATACTACCACTGCACCAATACCAGCATTGTTTAAAAAAACGACAATATGAACTTTTAAACCGTAAACTCGAAAAGCCTGTCAATGACCACCTACCTCCCTCGCCTGTTGCCCTCACCCGGGGGTTGCCCTAGGCGGCCGCCTGGGCAGCCTAGCCCTGAAACCGGGCCTGCCTACTGCAACCGCATATTTTTGTGTCATCGAATTATTTTTGTTTTATTTTATTTTGTGTTTTGTTCTTCTTAAAAAAAAGAAAAAAAATACCGTTGAGCATTTGTTTTGTTTTGTTTTCATTTGTTTCGACTTAGTTGTGTTTGGTTTTGTTTTGTTTTCTTTCCAAAACTTAAAATAAAAAATAAAAAACAACTACTTTGCATTAAAAAAAATATACACAAGAGTTTGCTAGCTTGCTCTGTTCTATTCTCTGCTTTGCACTATCTATTCTTTGCTTTCCACATTTCGTGACATTTATATAGTTCAATTACATATAAAAAAAATTACATTGCATATCTCAATTTGTTACATTTAATTTTTACATGCATTTGATATTCTCTGTGAATTTTTGTTGCTTCATTACATTTGTATTCTACATTTGTTAACCTTATTTCTCTTACATTCACTTCCTTGCTACCACTCACCATCTTTGCACTATTCCTTCTCACATCAACATCACTGCATTGCAACCACACTTACAGTACATTTTGTTTACAATTGCATTTGCATCACATTTCATTTACAATTGCAGGAGCATCTTCTTCACCCTAACCCACCTCTGCCTAGTTCTGCCATCCATAAACTATGTTGCCACCATACATTGCACCACCTTCATGAATGCACCCATTCCACATCACTGCCTTAACTCTCTGCCATCAAGGCCACAGCAACAATCACCTCCCACAAACCAAACAGAACTCCTGTCCATCAACTTCTTCCATCTATCCTCAACCTGCACATGAACAATAACTAAAATAACTGCCTCACCCACCATAACAACCACCACCACCATCCAATTCACAATTACATACCAAACCATCCAATTCACCTACAGTTGAAGCCTGCTTCCATTACAACCACTATTTCCTCCACTACAAACACAAACAACCTCTTCTACAAACCAAAACAAACTCCACAGCATTGCTATCACCTCCCTCCTCTGCAACTTCAGCCAACAAACACTCATCATACATCACTGCACCACTGCCTCAAACCTCCTCTGTATAAACTTCCTTCCACATCACCACACTTCCATGAGCATCAACTGCCTCTACTAAACTCCACTGCATCATACAACTTTACATAGAAACACCTTCAACTACATAGTAACCTGAATTCATCCCCTTAAAACTATCAACAATCCACTACTGCCTTCCTCTAATTCAACCAACAACATCATCCATCACTGCTCTGCATCACTTCAACCAGTCATCACCCCTTCACCTTCCTTTGCCTAACACACCTCTATCATAATACACTCCACTGCGGCACAACTTCTACACCTCTGTCATAATATCACATTGTGGAGACATATTAACTCGACCTCAAAACTCCAGAACCCATCAACCACCTTTACTGATCATCACAACCACCTTCAACCTCAAACTGAAGTTTATGCATCTCGTACAACAAATGTACGATCCTCAAACGCCCTCACCCAGAATCCTCAACCTCCCTCATAATCACCACTTTCCTCAGCAAAGCAGTTGTCGACCTTCCAACCAACATACGCCACTGTGCCACTCAATCCCAAACCAATAAGAAAATCTCCTCCTCGGCAAATCACCAATTATAAAACTCCATCCCTTTTTTCCATCTACAACTCGCGATCGCCTACTTCGTATTCGCGACCTCGAATTTTTCAATTTGCATTTTATTTTTCGACAATGTTTTCAATCGCCGTTTTTTAATTTTTCAATTCATTTTTTTTAAATTTTTGGACCTCAAACCAATTGAGTTAGTAATTTTTTTATGCAAAGTTTGTTTTCTCTCTTTACTTCTTTAGTTTAAAAAAACAATTTATGCAGGCCCTTTTGATAAGTAGGAAAACTAAAATGTTGAATTAAGCATGCAATATCATATTCAAAGAGTTTAGGCCAAGCATTCAATATCCATAGTGTCTGATATCTCCGTATGCATGCAATTGCTCTTTATTCAATATCCTTCCCACCCCTTCATATCCAGATTCCAATCCAATCACTGCAACCTCACCTGAACACAAAACTGCAAAACACCCAAACCAATCCTCTCAACTGCCTCCACTTCTCCACTATCCAATCACCAACCAGAAGCCAAAACATTACCCAAACCAATCCTCTCAACTAAATTCCCCTCCCAAGTTCACCTAACTCGGCATCATGATTTAAATTGCAGGGAAGTTTATGTTTTTAGTTCTTCAGGCTATTTATGTTAATGAATTCAACGTGATTTACTTCTTTGGAAAATAAGGTAGCATATAAATTCTTTAAGTTATAAAGTATACGTAGTGTGCATTAAAGACAACTTCTTAGATTATATCCACTCAAATTCGGTTTATATAAGACCTATCCATATAGAGGAAAGAAAACAAAACTTGCATTAATGGACAATTCCAACCTTTTATTCCCATGTACAAAAATACTGCCAAATGTGGTAAAAAATAATAATTCCAATTTAGCATTGCGTAAGAAAAATAATTGGTATATATTTTAACGGTTATATATTTCTTTTAATCAAAATGTCCTTGCATATTCCATCATAAATAAAATTCTTATTCAAGACGTCTCTTGTGATCTGGTTCTGTCATTAATGTAAGTCCTTAAGGGATGCAATCATGTGAAGCAAGTAATAAGTTTTAGCAGCAATTTATTCAATCAAGGGGAATCACTACAAGAAAATTACCATTTTACAACACTAATTTTGCAACGGTTCTCCAAAGTGTTGTAAAAGTAGTGGACCTTTCATAACATTTATTAAAAAAAATGTTGTAATATGTTTTTCCAAACAACATTTTTATACTAATGTTGTGAAACAAAAAGTATTTAAAATGTTTGTTTAAAATGTTGTCGAAAACTATTTTTAACAACTATTATATTGCATTGTATTATATTTGTTTTCATAACAAATATGCAATGTTACCGAATATGTATATAGGACCATGTTTTTTAATCATTGTAATTTAATCGTATTTAACAATATTTATCAAGCGTTGTAAATTCAAGGATGAAAAAAAATTGTAAATTCTATTTAATTTTTATTTTACAACATCTGCATAATGTTGTCACAAATTTTTTTAGAACGACGTTATTTTACATTGTTAGCGGCATTATATTTAACAACTTCCGGTTTATGTGGTTAATTCTTATATTTCAACAATATATTATTAATATTCTCATAAATATGTACTATAACTTTTATATGGTATTGTTAAAGGCTGAAACAAAGACAACAAACTTCATATATTATAAAAAACAATATATTTAACAACTTCAACTTGATGTTGTAAGCTTCTGTAAAACGAAAACATTTTAGTAGCACTATAAAAATTTTCGCATTTAGTAAGTTTTGTCTGATAATGTAAAATAATTTAGCAAGAATATTTTATTATTAATTTAAATAGTTTATTATGCATTTTTGTGTTTCAATAATATCCTTTACTGCATTAGAGTGATGCAATTTTAGTTTGATCAAAGAGATGCAGCTTAGAGCATTGACCTGATGCAGTTTGACCTTATCTACAAGGTGCGACTTTAACTACATTAATTTGTAGTGGTTCTTTAACACAAGTGCTAAGATAACTTTTATGAATTTTAGTTAATTTTACATAACTGTAGCGATACATAACATAAACTATAAACATAGGTTAGATAGTGGAAAACTTCACCTTGGTTATGACTCAATTATGGTTTAATAAGAGTAGTCCTTTATTCAAGTAGATCATCCATATTAATGCCTCATTGGTTCGAAGATAAAACCTCCAAAACTTCAACTTAGAGTGTCTTACCACTTGCATTTGAGTTAATGTTTCGTAACTAATTCAGTACTCAAACATATATTTTTTGTAAAATTTTATTGAAATTTTCCAGAAAAATTTCAATAAAATGGAGGACTCGAGCGGCAACCCTCAAGTGCGGGTGTGGGGGCAACACCCTTGTGAATGGAGTCGATCTTGCCGGTCGATTCATGGGGTTAGGAGTAGCACCAAATAATGGGATGCGAAGAGTTGCCCAGTTGAAAAAATGGTATATGTTATTAATGTTACTTCTATTTTATAAAAAAAGAAGCTTACACACTATAAATACTGATAAATTTGTTACTGAGATTATTATTTTGTGTAGCAATTATGCTTATTATTTTTACATTTATTTTGTAAAATAAACTATATGTATATTTAAAACTATAAAAATATTGTTGCTTATCATTCATTATTCAATATAATAATATACAAAATAATTAAAGAGAAGGCTACCGGTAACAAGCAAAAATTTCGCTTTTGTGAAAAATAGAAGGTAAAAAGTCTATCCTAAGCAAATATATCAGTAAAACACATCAAGTCATTAATCAGATAACACGATACCAACGTATTTCAAACTAAAAAAAATCATGAATCAGATCGTTAAACACCACCCAATATAAAAATGTCATAACTGAATCTAAAAGAAATGCTGCCAATAAATTCATTACATTCAAGAAAAGGGGACTATAAATTTGAATAACAGGAGCATTTTTAAAAATAGAAATGGACTGTCTGATCTAGAGTTAAGAAACTTAACATTAGCGACCATATACCGAAAACCATGGTAAAAAGTCCAATGCAAACAGTTCAATATACAAATAACCGACATGCTCTACAACAAGCATGTTATATCATATGGTATACAAGTATATATGAATGATAAATCATTGTCCTCATCTCAACATAGCCTTGAAAACTAAATATTCAGAAGTGCGGCATAGCAAAACTGAGCAGTAGATAACGCAATTCAAAAGTAAGATTGGCCAAAATCGAGATGCAACCATATTAACATCCACTGGATATGAAAGTGAAGCTACCAATTTAGTAGTACAGCAAAGCAGAACCTGATGCTTCCTATATGCCATAAGTCCATATGTCGAACTGAGTTAAGTCTACAAGTTTATTAATACATGGACAGAGAAATTAAGGGAGAAAGCACCAGACCCATATTGTTTCGAAGTCACAAAAAGTTGAATACTCTTCATCAACAGCCATGGCTATCGATGCTGATGTTGTTGTTGCAGGCTGCGTAGTGGAAGGCGATGTCATAGATGATGGAGCATAAGTTAATGCAAGAACCTCGACTTCATCAGGCTTCAAATCTTTTAGAAGCACAAACGATCTCGTATTGGTTGCAACTTCCTTAAATGCTGGCATATAAGGAAAATTTTGCCACTTGAAGTTGTTGTAGTTAATGACAGTGGTGGTGTTAAGATTGTATGCATAGCACCATCTCTTTGTTTCTTTATACAAGGAAGTGAATCGACAACCTATACATCACTTTTTTTTACACCTTTTTATGCCACTACAGGCATCGCATCTTTTGAAGTATGATTCAATGCTTGGAGCATTCAAGGAAGATGTGAAAGTTGTAGATAATCAGACAATAAGAGTTGATGGAAAGCCGATCAAGGTTGTGTCTGGCTGTGATCCATTGAAGCTTCCTTGGGCTGAAATGTGAATTGACATTGTCATCGAGGTATATGTATTATATACTACTTCTATACTATGTACCCTTATCAATTAGAGGTAGGTGCATTCCTTGAAACACTGTGAATAAAATTTACTTGTACAAAGATAGCTCATATGACCAAAGCACAACGTTAGTAGGTAACACCCATATTTTATTTTAAAGCAGTTTTTAATGCCATGGGGACTCAGTCTCAAGATTTATAGATCAACAGTATACAGTCTCACCATAGTACAGTTGTTCTAAGATCGATTACCAGTTATATAGTAGATCTCTTTACTGATTATCAAGGGTGTCCAATTTATATGGGAAAAAATGAATAATTTTACAACTAGAAATGGAAGATCCTTTATTTGCTTGTTTTTATAAAGGGAACTGAGAGCTTGTCGATGGACCTGGTGCTGGAAAGCATATACAAGCAAGGAAGGCCATCATCAATGTTCCAGCCAAAGATGCAGATATCCCCACCTATTTTTGTGGAGTTGATGAAGGCCATTACTCTGATGAAGTCGCAAATATCATCAGGCGCCTACATTTATAACCATTTTATTAGCACTAAATCAATCAACTTCCACAACATTTTTATACTGTTTATCATATACATGCGTACAATTTTTCTCTTCTGGTGTTTTCAGTAATGCATCCTATACAACAAACTGTCTGGCCCCATTCGTGAAGGTTCTAGATGAAGAATTTTGAATTGTGAAGGGTACAATGACAACCACCCACTCATAGACTGGAGATCAGGTCTGCATGTTACCATTGTTAAAATGTCAAATCAAGCTCTGATATCAAGTTAGAGTTTCAAATAAAATAAAATAAATAAATGGAAAAGGAGGGGCAGAAAGAAGAAGAAACGGATAACTGTGAAAGACTAAATTTTTATTAACTGAATTGATTATAAACATAACACATTACTCTTATTTATATACCGGAAGAAGGCAAACCTATCGACTATCTTCAAGAAAATGCATGTACTTCTCTTGTCTGGGGACCATTCTAGATAGATCTGTTAGGACGAATGATGGTTCGGGCTCAGCCACCTTTTTCTACATTGTAGAGCCAACCTATGTTATTAAAACTGTATAACTTAACAGGTGTGGTGTGTATTGGATTTTATAACTGACTGCTTAGTTATCATGCAAAATGCCATTAATTTTTTTTCTACACAATGGACCAGAAATTAGTGGTAGAACTAATAACGCATTTCAGCTCGTATATGGTTCAAGTGTACAAATATGTCGTATCATACAATAAACGCCTTCGTGATCTGATTCAGTGACTGCATCACCTCTACTGGAAAAACCCGATAAAAATTCGTTAGCAAGTTCGGTTATTTACTTCTCAGCAAAATGCCGAGCATTCCTTACCATAAAATAGTTTTTTATTAGAATAATTTCAGTCAAAATCACCCAATGAAATCATATGAGTATACGAAATTCAGTTGGAAGCGGTTTAACTTGTTATGAATATAAATGTGATAATAAACATTACCTCATAGCCAAGCTTTTTGAATAAATGCTTCATTTCCCAGAACGGATGACAGGCTTTGCGCTCTTCACTATTAGTTGCTCATTTTGTAATTTGTTAGAGCCCCCAAAACCTGAAACTCAAAAATGAGCAAATTTTCACTAACTTCTGTCATAGAGCTGGTATATTTTGTAATATTGTAAAAAAGATGAATGTTGTAAGAAAATACCTTCTCCTTGATGTCTACTACCTGCAATCACAATATTTTGCAGTAATCAAGTAACAAATGCATAAGAATTCCATCACAATTCCATTATATTAGGTAAACATTTGAATATGCAAACAATGGGAATTGATGCTATTTAGTACCACCGTTATGAGATGATTCACTCAAAACGGACAAGCCATGAAAAAATAATTGAAAACTAAATTGCTATCTGATTATTACAAACTTCAAAACATTCTAGTAATTACCTGGGAAAGTAAGTGAACTAAATTGAAAACTGAACATCTAAAACTTCAAAAAGTAACAAACATTCCAAAATGAAAAACTAAATCAAACATCCTAATTCAAACTACTTCATAACGAAACTAAATTGCTATCTGATTATTAAGAAAGATCTAAATTGATGAACTCCTTGCTCCAGGCAACAGTAGAGCCTACAGCATCTCGAACAACTTTAAATTCACCTGTACTTCGCCACAGATAGGCTTCTTCATCCTTAGCATAATCAACAGATACGTTCCAAGCATCAACTCCTAGAGGTTTGAAGTGAACCAAATCACAAGGATTTGGGGAAAAAATTACACCTTCGGCCACTAATTCCCCTTTCTTATACCAACTCATCAATTTGCATTTAGTTCCAATCGGTGGATCATGGGAAACGACCGTTCCAACTTTTTCATAGCTAACATGGTTTTCAACATCATTTGACTGCTTGGACTGTAAAATAAATTAAACTAGTTCACCAAATGGCAATAATATAAAGCACAACAGAACATATTCACACTATTTTCACGTTTGCCATGGAATTATCAAGCTCATGAGAGTGGGCATTATCAGCTTGATTATTTGACTGTTGTAACCATGATTAAAATAACAAATTAGACCATGGATTTTAGTAAATTATTTAAAAGTAGGGGGAAAAACTTCGAGTACTTACCTGCAAAAGTGTATCTACTTTAGCCCGAAGTTCCCTCACATTTTCTTCTAGTGCAAGCATCATTTTATTAGTATGTGTTTGAGCTTTTAATTTTGACATTGTAACCCCGAATCCAAGCCCTTTTACTTTACCGGGTCGGTCTTTACCAAGAACATTTGAAAGGGCATCATCGTTGAGTGATGGTCTTGGATTTTTTGACTGTAAGCTGTTGAACTGCTGTATTTTTTTTGGAGAATATAATAACATTGTTATGCATGCAAAATATGAAGGGTTCTACATGAATAATTTAACTAATATTATATTATTTCTTTTAGCCTGTGATAAAAAATATCAACATGCTATTTTGAACTAGTATTACTTCTATCTTACTTTATGTTATATATATTGTGTTTTTCTTACCATCGATTCTTCAACAGCTTTATTTGTGGGATTTCCATCCTTGGTTAATCGCCCTTCAGTCCACAAGAGGACTCTAGTTATTTCTTGATCTGGCTTTTCTTTCTTCTGCACCATTTAATTGATAAAATGATTTCTTTTGACAAATGTATATATTAATCAAACAACCTTAACTACAGAAGTACAAAAATGCATATTTACCAATTTTTGCTCCAATCTTGCATAACCTCGTCGACTCATCGTATGTGGTTGAGTGTATTTTTCCTTTACTTTCTTCACTAAAACACTTTTGGCCTATAACAACCGAAATCATTATATAATTTTTTTCCTTCAAAATATTTTGAGATATTTTCCCTCTTTATTGCTAATGCTTATACTCATTAGCGATAACAATGTGTTCATTTCTAATAAAAACGTCTGTTTTGGTATTAAATTTATGGATGATTGCAACTTACTTGAAATTTTACCGACATTCTATTCTTTATAAATTCACTCCATTCATGATCAGTCAAGTTTAAAGGCTTTAACTCAGCAAGTTTTTTTGATTTTTCTTCTTCGCTCAGTAGTTGACACTACAAAAAGAGCACTGTTTAGCGACGGCTATTAGCCGTTGGCGGCCGTCGCTAGCCGTCGCTAAATGGCGTCGCTAATTATCTCGTTGCAACAAAAGAAAGCGACGGCAAAAGCGATGGTTCCGTCGTTCTTTTTGCAACGACTTGTAACGGTTAATTGTCCACGTGGAATCAACCGTTAGGGTTGTTGGTTTCTCGGGTTGTTGATGCAAAGTGTTGCAAAGCGTCGCAACTTGGCCGTCGCTAGCCGTCGCTATATGCGACCATTTGGCCGTTGCGAGCCGTCGCTAGCCGTTGCAAATCTGGAACAAAATTAGTTGCCACATTCCACCACCTTCAACCCTCAATCCCAATCAATCCAAATAATATAATTCCATCATTCCGCACATATAATACCATTCCATCATATCATATAATCAATATCAACACAACCAAATCATCAAATATTGCATATTCCAACATATATTCACAAAATCATATAAGAAAATCAACATAACCAAATATGAAAATCCACCAAACCAGCCCACATAACTAAATTAAACAACCAGTACATATCAAGTACCAAAGTATCAGTGACAACAACCAAAATATCAAATCCATCAAAACACTAAGTATTAATCACAACATCCAAATTACCAAATGTCAAACCCCTCATAATATGTACATATATGTATATAAAGCATACCCGTCAAAACAAACCAACTAAGCATCATCATCATCTGCACCTCCTTCCCCGGGCATTGACCCATGCTCCTGATAGAAGGCAGCAATACGCTCATCTATCTGCGTCGCCAAATGACTCTTCTGCCAATCATTGAACTCATCCAATTGTGTTTGCATCCGAGCAATCTCTTCCTCGTCTACGGATCTCCTATGTGCTCTTTGGAAATTAAGAGCCTGTGAAATAATTCAACTGAATAAGAAGTTCATGGCATACAATAACAATAAGAAAACTCAAGTTATGACTAATAAACTCAAATGAATAAGAAGTTCATGGCATACAGGTTTCTACTGTGTAAACATTGAGTACATACCATATTGCCGAAACTGTAACGCCTGTTTCGACTTGCCGGTTCAATGATTGAGTCCCATATCCGATTAGACTCATCAACTGTAAGCGACTCCCGTCCACTCGCTTGTATCGCTCGATCATGCTCTGCATTATATCTCTCCTACAATTACGAACAGATATTTGACACAATTGATATACAATTTACTTATTTACTGTGAAATAAACGAATATGAAATATTTTCATTACAGAAATAAACATATTTACCATTACAGAAGTAGCCTTGTCGTCCGACCAATCATATGAAACATTCCCATCCTCATCTGTATGCTCCACTACATGTGTGACTCAGAAAACCTCAGCCGCTGTAGGCTCCCTTCCATACTTTGCCCACTGAATATATACAAGAATAGATTATATTGATAAATTGCATGAGTATATACAAGAATAGATTATATACAAGAATAGAATAGAATAGTTAATTTATTTACCAATTCCCTCCTATGTTGTTGGAAGGATATCGAGCCACCACGATGTAAAGCAGGGTTTTTGTTCCTATTAGCCTTGTTTCTTGCCGATAATTCCTATTAATTTATACACACTATTAAGTAAAATAATTCAACACATTTAAATGTAAAAATATAGTGACAATATAACTTACTTTGAATGCTTCCGATTTCCAATATTATTGGAATCGAGCCAAATATCATCCCTCATCCAACTTGGCTTTTTCCCTGAACTCTTAGCCCTTGAAAGAGTCTCTCTGTAATTTTTCCGCATCTTTTTATTCCAATGATTTATAAAAACATCCATATCCTGCGGATCCACACGTACAGCTGCCTGCATATTGAATTATCATACGTGTTATGTAAAAGAGATTATATAATTAAAAAAAATTTAGCAAAACAGAATACATAAAACTAATATCATAAGGCATGATGGCATATTATTTTTTGTTTCATACAAGGCATAATTATATTTTACAAAGTTGTACTTACCATAAGATCAACCCATATTGCGTTTTTTATATGTGTTAGGATGTTATCCCACTGAGGCCAACAGCCAGACATCCTACTTTTGTATGCTTCTTTTGATACTTGTAAAATGAAATCGGACGGTTCCACCTCGAACCCTCTGTAGAAGTTTTGATGTATATATTCAATATATTTCATATAATATAATTCAAATAAGTTTGATACATACCCAGCACTTTTCGGAACTATCTCCGCAACTCGACGGAGATCTGGCTTAGAGCTACTCGGACCTGCTCCAAGTGAAGGCGACTGAGATGTACTATGTTGATAACGGCGCCTATCAGACATAGCTCCAAGTGAAGGTGACTGAGATGTACTGCTTAGAAAAAAGTACCGATAACAGAAGAATCACACAATCATCAATCAATATTACATAATCATTAATCGTCGCATAATCATCACATAATTATTAGTCAAGTGGTAATCATCACATAAACATACTCTGCACATAATCATCGAAAAAAGCGTACATAAAAAGAATAATGCATAACTCAGAATGATACAGATCATATATAGTCATCAGTATTATTACACATAGCTCAGAATATTACATAACACAGTCATTATTGTTAATACATAGCTCAGAATTATACAACAAGCGATGCCATCTATGATCAGTCTTCATCGTATTCTGATTCAGACTTGGTCTCGTACTCTATATCATTTTCTTCGGTACTTACAAATGCATCTATTAAAACATTCGATTCATCAGTCAACGACCCTACATCAATGTCATCGGTTATCACTATTTCAGTATTTGGCTCGAGATCCGCTTGATACGCTGCTTCATCTGGAATATTATTTCCATCAAATGTATATCTTGCCTTCGTTTTAAAAACAGCCCACCAGTTTGCTTTATCTTTTTTAAGGACGGATATGGAGCAAAATAAACTTGTAAAGCTTGCTTAGCTAATACAAAAGGATCATACTTATAGTAATGCGATGTATGCCTTATTTCAATTAGCTTATAATCTTTGTGCACATTAATTCCAGAGCCAGGAACATTACTAAACCAGTTGCATTTGAATAAAACAACTTTCTCTGCATGTTGTATATAATATGTCAACTCTAAAACTTGTGTTAAGACGCCGTAAAAATCTTTTATAATATGCTCCTTTGAATCACCACTTCCTTTGACAAATACACCACTGTTATAAGTTAATTTTTCAGCCCCGTAATCTTTGGTGTTGAATTTAAATCCATTGACGAAAAATATTGGATAAGTCTTGACATTTCGTTTTGGTCCTATAGCAAGATGTCGTAATCCTTCGTCAACAACACAGTTTCCTATATCATGAACGTAGTTTGAAAACCATCCAGCAAATTCTTTACTGAGATCACCAGATGGATGGTGTGATTCATATATGCTGCAAATATGTATTATATTCCTTTATAATTAATATATACAAGTATAATTGAAATATATATGAATTCATAAGTACCTGATAAATGGTGCAGTTTCAGCACAATTTAGAAGAACATATGTGTGTGCCACATGGTAATCTCTATCATCTAACCATATTCCCACACATTTTCCAGCAGGTCTTCCATGTTGTCTAAAAATAGATAACATTGTTTCAGAAGAATCCTGCTCAATAGTTTCTTCATTACGGGGAACACTTACGAACGATAAGTTCACATCGTTACTAAAGTAATGTGAGAAAAAAAATGAAGCTTCTTCTTCAAGGTACGATTTGCAAATCGAACCTTCTACTCGTGCTTTTTGTCTAATTTTTTTCTTCAAATGATTCAGGTACCTATAACAAAATTAATTAAATTTATATGGTGGTACAAAAACAGAAATTAATTAAATTACCTTTCAAATGGATACATCCATCCATATTGCACAGGACCACGAAGGAGTGCTTCAGATGGAAGATGAACGAGTAAATGCTCAATTACATTAAAAAAACCAGACGGAAATACTTTCTCTAGTTTGCATAGAAGTACAGGGATTTCTGCTTCAAGTTTACGTATACGATCTACCTTTAACGTCGTAGAACAAAGCTGTTTATAAAACATACTTAATTCTTTTATAACACTCCATATTTTTGCAGGCAGTAGTTCTTTGAAAATCACGGGAAAAAAATACTCCATCATAATGTGGCAATCGTGACTTTTCATCCCACTCAATTTGCTGTTTTTAAAGTCAACGCATCTACGGAGGTTAGAAGAAATCCCATCAGGACATCTAAGTCCTTCCACCCACTTTAGAACAAGTTTTACTTGCTTGTTGTCTAGCTCATAGCATGCTTTGGGTTTCTTATTATCGTTGTATAATTGCAATTCGGGCCGCTTACAGAAGTGTAATATATCACGTCTTGAATTCGCATCGTCCTTGGTTTTCCCCTTCACATTCAAAATTGTGTTAAACACGTTGTCGAACACGTTTTTTTCGTTGTGCATGACGTCAATGTTATGTCGGAGTAGGAGATTTTTCCAGTACGGTAACTCCCAGAATATACTTTGCTTGCACCAGTTATGAATGTCCGATTTACCTGGAATTTCAACCTGTACCCCAGTTTCATGTATCTTTGGGTAGTCTTTTACAATTTCATATACCTCTTCACTTGTCCAAACCTTAGGTGGTAGCATACTCTCTACTCTTTTAGCTTTAAAGTTCTTTTTATCCGTTCTAAATTTATGATTGGTATGTAGAAAACACCGATGACAGTCAAACCAAGAAATTTTCTTCCCATAATTCAATTAAAATGCTCGTGTTTCATCCATACAATAAGGACAAGCTAGACGTCCAGATGTACTCCAACCTGAAAGCATGCCATACGCGGGAAAATCACTAATAGTCCATAATAAAGAAGCAAACATACAAAAATTCCTTTTTCTCGAAATGTCGTACGTTTCAACTCCTTCATGCCACAGTGTTTTTAACTCGTCGATTAGTGGTTGTAAATAAACATCAATTCCTTGTGTCGGATCATCGGGACCGGGGACGACAATCGTTAGAAACATATTGGGAGTTTTCATACACATCCATGGAGGTAAATTATAAGGAGTAATAATAATAGGCCATGATGAATATTTACTACCAAACTGAGAAAATGGCGAAAATCCATCCGTACATAAGCCAAGCCTAACATTACGGCTCTCTGCTGCAAATTCAGGATAAGTCTTATCGAAATGTTTCCATGCTTCTCCATCAGATGGATGTATCAAAGTTCCTTCTTCTAGTGTACTCACACTGTGCCATCGCATATGACATGCTGTAGCAGAAGATGCATATAACCGTTGAAGTTTGGGAGTGATGGGTAAATAATGCATCCTCATATATGGAACTTATTTTCCTTTCTTTTTTCTTGGTTTGTATCTTTCCTCGTTACATATTCTGCATTTAGTAAGATGAGCGTCTTCTTTCCAATACACCATGCAACCTTTTACACATGTATCTATCTTCTGGTACGGCAATCCAAAAGCAGACATAAGTTTTTTACTTTATAATGACTATCACACATCAAATTATTAGGTGGCATGTGTCGTTTTGCAGTTTGTACAACTGCTGTAAATGCAGCTTCTGTAAGATTAAATTTCGATTTTATAGTGATGTATTCGGTGGTTACAGATAATTTGGTTCCTCTTGTACATCCATCCCATAATGACCTCTTAGCAGAATCCAATAAATCATAAATTTTTTTAGCTTCCGCGGTCGGCCTTCGTCAACATTTTCGTTCCCATCATCACCTTGGTCAAAGGTAGGAAGCATTGATCGTGCAGCATCTTGCACCATGTTTTCTATAGGATTGATCATAGTATTATCGTCCTCTAACACTACAGAATTAGGTGTAGGTTGAACAAGTTCTCCATGACGATCCCATAAGTAATAATTCGGCAAAAAACCAAATTTGTACAAATGTACTTCTACTACATCTGGTTTCCAAGGCTTCAGATGTTTGCACTTACTACACGGACAACGAATGTCTACGTTATTTCGATTATTAGACTGAGAAAATCTAATAAATACTTGTACACCGTTACAAAAACGTTCTTTTATTGATCCTTTCACACCTTTTCGAGGTTCATACATCCAACTACGATCGAGAAAATAATCAAACATATTTCCTGATTTGTAAAATGTAGGTTAGAAGATTGAATAACACACTTCATATTAAAGTCTTGTAAAAATTCATATATAACCCTTTACTATTTTAACAAATTCAAATAAATATTGCATTCAAATTTTCAATTCTTAAGTTTATTGTTTTTTTACTTTGACGGCCGGTTATCCTACTTCCCATTACAAATACAATAACGTAATCATATTTTATAAATCATTTCAAGTTAAACGATTCTAAAAAATTTCGGCAGCACTTCCCTTTATTCCCTGTATCGTACACAAGTGCGTGTACACAGGGAAAAAAGGAAGTGCCATCGAAATTTTCTAAACCGTTTAAACTGAAATAATTTATAAAATATGATTACTTTATTGTGTTTTTAACTTGTCCAAATACTAGGACAAATCCAACAAATGTTGTATCAGATGAATATAGATGTCTGTTTTGTGGAAAAACGAATATCCATATAACGATCATATACAACTTGTCAGACGGGGCCAAAAATTCTCTAAGGGGTTCACATAAATAAAGCACAAATAAAAAAAATATTAATATTGAAGTATTAGTGGTCTGTAGTGAAATAATGATCTTAATTTTTTTTAGTAATGTAGCCAAATAGAATTCGTTTAATTATGAATCAAAATCCATGCGAACTATTAGTAACTCGGAAAATATGTTTTATCTCGCAAATGGGAACTATGAGTTACTATTTTAACAACTGCAAAAACTATTTTATAATTCATTTAACTACTTAAATATTTATTAATTAAATCTAAATTTATAAAACATATTTTAACTTTTGTTTAACTACCTAAATTTTAATTAATGATTTTGTGAACTAAATAAGTAGTTAGCACTTACAACAGTATAACAAACATTCTTGTAAACTTATCAATAAACATATTATTCAATAATCATGGACTATTTTTTGGATTTTAAATTAGCCATAATTTTTAACAACATAGTAAAACAATAAATTCACTAATTAATACCACCAAATCAACACTAATTATCATCACCTATTACGCAATAATCGCCATTTTCAAACACATAATCAACTGATTTTCTAAATTAGGTTTACCATTATATACCCAATTCAAATAATAAACTATATACCATAAACTAATAACATATATTCATCAATTCCAAACCTCTAAATCATCCAATTCCAAATCCCTAAATCATCAACTAATTTAATTTAAACCTAAATTAAACAAAGATAATGCAAAATAGGAGATACCGGCAAGTTTGGAGAGGTTGAAATTAGCGACGGTAGGTTGCGACGGCTGGTGGCGGATCTGAGGGGATTTGGGAGTAGATTGGGGGAGAGAGTAATGAAACTGTGTTCTCTCGGCTACAGGTTATGAAATCGCGATAAGCGACGGCTAGCAACGGCCGCTTTTTTTAGCCGTCGCTAGGCTTTGTCGCATTTTGAGGCCTTTCTAGTAGTGTGAGCTTTTGCCACACCTTTCCCTATAAGGTCTATACTCTCTCAAAGAGTTTGACATTTTCTGCAATATGTAGTCCTTGTGTGTTTCATCCAAATTGTACCTTAGCTGTAACAAACATCAAGTATAAATTTAATTTAAAATCGAATATTAAGCATATGTGCACACACATGTGAGTATATGTGTATACACATAAATAAACATGCATATATTTTTTCGGTTTTTATCAAACAAAAAAACTTGTATATGTTTTACATATTATCTTGTAATTCAAATAACAGACCAACCGCATTGTATGTACACAGTTACAATATATAATGATATATGTCGTACTAATTATATTGTTTTTTTGGTTTATTGATGTATTACTAAATGGTAATGGGAATGTAGTGATATAATCAACTGGATGGTTATCTTCTGTCCAGCTTATCAATTTTGGTCTTGCATGAATTACTGGATATGGGTGTGTGTAGTACAAGCTACCAAAACTGAACATGCATTCCTACAGGAAAAAAGATAAGGGAGAATACTGAACCTACCAAAACAAGTGCCCAAAGGTTGTCTTTATGATCCGATGGAACCTTTCTCCAGTCTTCATGAAGTATTGAAACTTTATCACGAGCTAATGCACCTATGAAAGAGGATAATGTAACAGCTGTCCATTCTCATTGAAATCCACATCCATGCCTGCACAGTATGCATCTCAAATTCCCAAAACCTTGAGTTTAGTTATGCCACGTTTCTTCTTTTTGACTTCAAGGTTATTGTCTTTGTTGTTATGGTTATTTTCTTCCGGTGTGTCATCGGACAATGGTGAATCATTTAAACCAGACTCTTGAATATTATCATCATTAAGCAAAGTTGAATTTGAACGCAAAGGCTGTGGTCTTTTTGTTCGCTTTCTAGTACTTGTTGATTTCTGTAACAAGGGTTATTAAATAAACTTGAACACTAAAAAAATAACATTAACAAACTGAAGCATTGTGTGTTGTCTTTGTATTTTGCTTCAAGTGAAGCTTCTAAGCACAAATCTTGCTGGTCACCCTCCTGGACTCCAATATTGTCTACAGGTGATGGTTGTAGTCTTTTTGATGAACGAGTTATCTTCTTCGGGTGCTTAAAACATCATAATTTTTTTATCAGTAATATGTTAGAAAAATATAAATATAAACTATCATATTAAAATCGTAGTTACCTGCATATGCTTTTCCATGATAAATGTGGTCCTTAATCCAAATTGAAGGTAATCAGTCCTTGAAATAGTTTTTCCTCTGAACAAAAATATCACAAGAAATTGTTGATTAATAAAAATATCTCAAGAACTCATAGAAGTTGAAAGCTTCTCAAAGACTTGAATATTAGGTAAACAACAGTCGAACAATATAATTGCTAACAATTATCAAACAAGAATATATGTCTCAGTAGCAATCTACATCATATAACAAAGCATAAAAATAATCGTGAACCCTACAAAAAAAGTAAACATCAACAAATACGGTCAAAAATAAACATCAAGATTAACCCATAAAGTCAAAGAAGTAACAATCAAAATTTACCAGTTTTGCGCCAGGAGTTGAACGAGAGATCAAGCAGACTTTGTGAATGTTTGCAGGTTTTATTTTAGGGAAGCGAACCTCATCTTAGGAATAGAGGGTAAGCAGGATTAAGTGGCCGAATTAAGTGTCGATTATGGATCCACAATGTGCCAAAATCTACAGCCTTGATTGTAATGGAAATGCTACCCACGAAGTAATTGATTTTGGCTGAAATATTTACCGCGAATATGAAAAAACGTTAATTAACGTAAACGAACAAGCTTGAAAATCATAAGGAATTTATCTCAAAAATTAATACATATATTTATATTGAGGAAGTGATATACAACTTTAGTTATGAAATTATACTATTAATAGTTGATTAAAACTTTAAACTATTCTTAATTTAAAATTTTGAATTATCAAATTTTCTAGTTTTAAAATTTGAATTTTTGAAATTCCAAATTTTGTTTATGTAAATTTCTTATTCAAGATTTTCAGATTATATATTTTTAATTTCATCAACTAAAGATTCATATTTAGAATTTCACAATTTGATTCATCAAATTTTTAATTTTTCAAAATTTAAATTTACAAGATTTCAAAATTTAAAATCCACCGCATTTAATTTTCTAATTCAAAAGTTCAAATTTTGAATTTTGAACTTTTAAAATTAGAAAATTCAAACATTGAAGTTTTTGATTTTCGAATTTTACAATTTGAAACTCCAAATTTTCAAATAAAATATTTGAATTTTTTAAATTTGTGTCCCAAAATTTTCAATTTTCCAAATTAAAAATTTTCACCTTTTATTAATAATTTTTACAAGGTTTATAATATGTTATTATATCTATAAATAATGAATTTTATAGTATTCGCCAATAAAAGGAGTTGAGAAATGTTGGGATCAAAATTGGCCACCAACATCCAATTATAAGTGAAAGCACCAATATCCAGTCATAGATCACAAATAGAATATATGTAGTGAATATATTGTTAGTCCTTAAGATGATGGTTTTGATGACAACAACCTTAGAATAAGATTATAAAATATAAATACTAACATTATAGTTTAGATATATATGTATATGCAGGATTTAACCATGCAGGTACCAAGAATGAAGACTGTACAGTATAAAGATTCAAGAATATCAAGATTATCAAGAGTTCAAGATTTCAAGATAAGTATTGAGTCTAGAATTATGTTAAAACTTCACAATAGCACTGAAATATTCACTCCATTTTTCTTTTGGAATGGAACCCATTTCTACCTTTTTAGTGGCTTACAAACCCACGACAAGTAGCTTACAAACCTACAACAAGTGGCTTACAAACCCACGAACATCCTGGTTTTGTATAAGTTCTCGAGTCCTGATGTGATGAGATATTCTGCAGGAAGAAGCTTGCAAAACTACTTCAAAATGATTTTCAAAACTACTTCAGAATGATTTTCAAAACTTCTTTTCAAAATGTTTTAGCCTTAAAAATTATCTTTTCAAATGATTTTCAAAGAGATGTTTTAGCCTTAAAATATTCTATGTTTTTGTTTTTAATAAACTCTTGTTTTAAACTTCGTTTGTTTTAAACTATCTTTTAATTATAACATATTTATACTTAGATTTAAATATAAAATTATAGCAAAATTTTATATATATTATTCTCTATATTTATCTATGTATTTTATCTATAGTCAAGTATATTTATAAAGTTTAAATAGTTTTTAATATAAGATAAAGGTTATTTTCAAAGAAAATCAAATCTTCAAAAAATGCTTTGGGATGTCGACATTCCCTAGTACCCTACGTCGACATAGTGACAGTTAGATTCAAAAATTTGAATTTCAAAAGAAGTGTCTATTCGCCATAACCTTTCACGAATGGACATGGCTGTTGTTCTTCTATAAATAGGGGTTAGTTTCAACGAATTTTATATCAGATTTTCTGGTTTTTCACTTCTCTTCTTCTTCCACATTTTCTTATTCAAAATCCTATCATCACTCTGCCGAAATCAACATTGAATCTAACTAGATCATCTCTGGTTTGATTCTCTATCACTATATCAACAAGATCCCAGTGCTATTCATAGTTATAGGCTTCTTTGTAATCTATCTAGCGAGAAAAGGTGTGATTGTAGCCTTGGAAATCAATCAAGCGTGAAAAGGTGTGATTGTAGCCTTGGAAATCAATTGGGTGAACTTGTTGCCCCGGAAATCAAGTATCTCTACCCAGAGGATTGTGATTCTGGAGGGTGTACCTCGTAGCCTTGAAACCGAGGGTTGTAATTGTTGAATTGCTTTTGAAAGGAAATCCGTACTTAGTTGTGCGGGACTGGATGTAGGGTAACTCCGAACCAGTATAAAATCCGGTGTGTTCTTTCCTTTACTGTATTTACTTTATTTCTGCATCTGTGTTTGATTTTGTGATTATACTGTGTCTGAATATTGCATACATTTGTGTACAAATCAACAATAACTCAAAAAGATTTAGTAATTTCTTATAAAAACTATTCATCCCCCCCTCTAGTGTTCATTCTAGCCTTAAGATCCATATTCCGCATTCCTCACATTTGGTATCAGAGCAAAGTTTTCAAAAGTTTCATAATCTGAATTTTGAAAAGTTTTCTAAATGGCTACCAACACTGGTACTGTTTCCAACACTAGTTCATTTGTAGAAGGTCAGTCTACTGTCAGACCACCACTTTTTAATGGCAGTAACTATGCATATTGGGCATGTAGGATGAAAATATATTTACAATCTGTAGGATTAGACACTTGGAATATCACACAGAATGAATATTCTGAATCCACAACTGACTTTGCACAGTGGACCACTAAGCAAAAGACTGTTGCACAAAATAATTCTAAAGCAATGAATATTATGTTTTGTTCACTTGATAGGAATGAATTTAATAGAGTGTCAGTTTGTAAGTCTGCATATAAAATCTGGAAAACTTTGCAAGTTACTCATGAAGGAACAAGCAAAGTTAAACAGACCAAAATTTCCATGCTCACAAATCAGTTTTAGTTATTTAAAATGAATACTAATGAGTCTATTTCAGATATGTATAGTCGATTTCAGGATATTGTGCATTCTTTAATATCCTTGGGAAAGGAATTTTCGGAAGAAGACCAAGTCAGAAAAATTTTAAATTCTCTCACTCCTGAATGGGATCAAAAGTCACTTGCACTTGAAGAGGCAAATGACATCGGTACCTTAAAGATAGAAGAATTGATTGGAAATCTAATGTCGTTTGAAGTCCAAATGATCGGGAGAAGAGAAAGCAAAGCATCTGAAAAGAAATCAATGGCATTCAATGCATTAACCGACGGATCAGACTCAAACAGTGATAATGATGAAGAGATAGCATTTATGACCAGGAATTTTTGGAAATTCCTGAAATACAGAAAGATGAATAATCTCAAGAGAAACAACTATAAGAATTCTGGAAATCAGAATGCAGTGCCAAACAATGTCAAATGTTTCAACTATGATGAACTAGGCCATATCAAAAGAGACTATCTGTATCCAGAAAGGCAGAATCCTCCTATAAACAATGAATCAGTAAAGAAATGGAAGCGTGCATTTACTGCTACTCTAGACGACTCAGACTCGTCCTCAAGCGATGATGATCAGAAGACATATAATTCAAATTTGTGCTTCATGGCAGTTCACGACTTCAACGAATTCAAGGAAACGGACTCAGAAAAAGGTACACATTTACAATACAATTGATTGAAATTGCATGCTTAGAATTAGATGATTGATTGCTTGATTGATTGATTTTGAATTGGTGTGTTGATTGAATTTTAAATTTATTTTTTATTATTTTATTATTATTATTATTTTATTATTATTTTATTTTTATTATTTTTTAATAATACAATAATATTTTCTGGAATATTATATAATTCTAATAATATTCCAGATATATATATATAGCCATTAAAATAATAAGTATATATATATTAGAATACTTAGGAAAAATAAATCATAGAAATTCACAAGCACATGTCGACATGGTCCCTACCATGATGTCGACATGGGTACAAATTTTGAAATTCAAAATTTGAATTCAAATGCTTGAATTTCCCTCCACCTTTTCACTTCATTCAAAACTCTGAAAAGGCATCTTTTGACCAGAGAACATGTCTTTCAAAAATCTATTTATTCACTATCTTTTATCATAACTTTTCACTTTCATTTTCAAATTCAAACTCTCTCTTCAAAACTCCAAGCTCTCTACTTTCTACTTTAATGGCTTCTTCAATAAACCCCTCCACCATGAGACTTTCCAGAAACTTGAAAGAGCAACTCCTCAATAATCCGGAGGCAATAAAAGCGTACATCAATTATGCTAACTGTGGAAAAGTCCATCCCGGAAAGTTTGCTATTTTTCAAGATTTTGCTTCTTATGAAATTGATACTCTTTTTGCAAACAATCAAATTCTTAGTCTTGTTGATTCTTCTCAAAATGATTTTGTTTGTTACCCAAATCTTGTTAAAATTTTCTATGCAAATCTCAATCGAGAATTTTATGAAGGAAATGATAATGAAATTTGGAGTAGTGTCAAAGGCACTAAAATTGTTTTGAATTGTGATCTTTTGGGTACCATTCTCAATTGCAAAAGCACGGGAATGGATCTTTCTAGTTTTCAAATCGATGAACATGATCGTGAGACATTTCATCATATTTTTGAAGGAGATGAAAACTTTGAATTTAAAAACCGAAACTTTCGTCCTAAAGCAAGAATTGTCAATCTTCTTTTACAATATACTTTGACCCCAAGATCGGAAAATTTTAACAATCCTACTTCAAAAGTGTGCAAAGCACTTTTTGCTATTTTCGGAAATTATGATATTAATTGGGCGCAAGTTATTTTGGATGAACTTCGTCCTAATAATTTTGAAATGGGAGAAAACACTTTATATCATGGAATTTACCTTACTCGGATTTTGAACTATTTTGGAGTAAATTTCAAAGGAGAAGAATTTATTTCAAGAAAAGTTTTTAATATCTCAAACATTTCTCTCATGAAAATCCCATATGTTTATCAACCTTATGAGACTCTTGCCGAAAAGGAAGAGCGTTTGGATCATGAGGAAATGGAAGAGGAAGAAGAAAAAGAAGGGGATGAAATGGAATTAGAAGAAGAAGAAGAAGGTGAAACATCCCTAGAATGTATTGAATATCCCTCCAATCCTACCAATAAAACCCTTCTCAAAAAACAAAAGATTATTGTTGAGAATCAACGAGTTCTTAAAAGATCCGTTAGTAACAAGTTGGACAAAATATCATCCAAGATGAACAAGTTTTTCTCCAAAGTCAGCAAGAAACTTGGATTATCTTCATCTTCATCATCCTCTAACTAGTTCTATATTTTCATATCATGTCGAATTAGTTTAAGTTTGTTTTAATTTGAGTGTTTATGATTAATCATTGTATCACTCTTCTATGCAATGAAATTGAATTTCCTTTCTGTTATCTAGCTTATCTTATCTCTTGAATAAATGTTAGTATATTATATAAATATATATATACTCAATTATTCACAAAATCAAAATTACCATCAAATTTCACTGCCTTATGTCGACATACCCTCTATGACCATGTCGACATGTACTGGTCAGAAATGACACTTCATTTTGAATTTGAAATTTGAATAACTACCATATGTCTATTCATTTCAAACGAATTTCTACACCTATATATACCCATTTCTTCCAGAATTCATTATCGAATATTATTTCTTATCTATTCTATCTCTCATTCTTCTCACAATTTCAAAAATGGCTAATCCAATTCATAACTTATCCGAGAATTTTGAAGAAACTCTTAATTCTTTCAAGAATATTATCTCGTTCATTCTTCGTAACCAGCGACACTTAGAATTGAGTCAAATGCAGATGATCAAGGAGCAAGAAAGGCATTTCGAGGCAATTCGATGGATGATTTCTTCCCTGCACAAGGATGATAACGAAGCACATCCTCCTGTCTCTCTCACAAATGACAATGAAAATTGGGATGCCATCAAAGCAGACCCTATTTTCGGAGAAGAAGGATGGGTGGAAGTTCCTCGTAATGTTTAATTTGATTGCTTTATTTAATTCGATTACTTTGTTTGAATTAATTGCTTTGATTGAAATTGTTTGTTTTGATTGATTTGATTGACACTTGGTGTGGATTGATGAATGTATAAATATACATTAATATATTTATAATCGTTGATTGAATATCATGTCTATAAGTATAGTTATTTCTTAATATACTCTATTATATAGTTTATTAATGCAGTTACTTGAGTACGAGAATGAGGGGGAGTTATATAGTTTAGAGTTTGTTTGTATTGGTTGATGACAAAGGGGGGGAATATAAAATAGGGTAGTTAGGCATAGATTAAAGGGGAGTTATTAGATTTAGGGGGAGTTATTAGGATAGAAGTAATATTTTATAAACAAATGTTGTCATCATCAAAAAGGGGCAGATTGTTAGTCCTTGAGATGATGGTTTTGATGACAACAACCTTAGAATAAGATTATAAAATATAAATACTAACATTATAGTTTAGATATATATGTACATGCAGGATTTAACCATGCAGGTACCAAGAATGAAGACTGTACAGTATAGAGATTCAAGAATATCAAGATTATCAAGAGTTCAAGATTTCAAGATAAGTATTGAGTCTAGAATTATGTTAAAACTTCACAATAGCACTGAAATCTTCACTCCATTTTTCTTTTGGGATAGAACCCATTTCTACCTTTTTAGTGGCTTACAAACCCATGACAAGTAGCTTACAAACCTACGACAAGTGGCTTACAAACCCACGAACATCCTGGTTTTGTACAAGTTCTCGAGTCCTGATGTGATGAGATATTCTGCAGGAAGAAGCTTGCAAAACTACTTCAAAATGATTTTCAAAATTACTTCAGAATGATTTTCAAAAATGCTTTTCAAAATGTTTTAGCCTCAAAAATTATCTTTTCAAATGATTTTCAAAGAGATGTTTTAGCCTTAAAATATTCTTTGTTTTTGTTTTTAATAAACTCTTGTTTTAAACTTCGTTTGTTCTAAACTATCTTTTAATTATAACATATTTATACTTAGATTTAAATATAAAATTATAGTAAAATTATATATATATTATTCTCTATATTTATCTATGTATTTTATCTATAGTCAAGTATATTTATAAAGTTTAAATAGTTTTTAATATAAGATAAAGGTTATTTTCAAAGAAAATCAAATCTTCAAAAAATGCTTTGGGATGTCGACATGCCCTAGTACCCCATGTCGACATAGTGACAGTTAGATTCAAAAAATTGAATTTCAGAAGAAGTGTCTATTCGCCATAACCTTTCACGAATGGACATGACTGTTGTTCTTCTATAAATAGGGGTTAGTTTCAACGAATTTTATATCAGATTTTCTGGTTTTTCACTTCTCTTCTTCTTCCACATTTTCTTATTCAAAATCCTATCATCACTCTACCGAAATCAACATTGAATCTAACTAGATCATCTCTGGTTTGATTCTCTATCACTATCTCAACAAGATCCCAGTGCTATTCAGAGTTATAGGCTTCTTTGTAATCTATCTAGCGAGAAAAGGTGTGATTGTAGCCTTGGAAATCAATCAAGCGAGAAAACGTGTGATTGTAGCCTTGGAAATCAATTGGGTGAACTTGTTGCCCCGGAAATCAAGTATCTCTACCCAGAGGATTGTGATTCCGGAGGGTGTACCTCGTAGCCTTGAAACCGAGGGTTGTAATTGTTGAATTGCTTTTGAAAGGAAATCCGTACTTAGTTGTGCGGGACTGGATGTAGGGTAACTCCGAACCAATATAAAATCTGGTGTGTTCTTTCCTTTACTGCATTTACTTTATTTCTGCATCTGTGATTGATTCTGTGATTATATCTGTGTCTGAATATTGCATACATTTGTGTACAAATCAACAAAAACTCAAAAAGATTTAGTAATTTCTTTTAAACACTATTCACCCCCCTCTAGTGTTCATTCTAGCCTTAAGATCCATATTCCGCATTCCTCACATATATAATATGAAGACTAACCAAAATTAAAATGGAAGCAAGTAAAAGAGACAAGATTTATAGTGGTTCGGCTAACTCCGGCCTACATCCACTCGAGAACAATCCTTTTTATTATACTGAAATTTGATTACAGTTATAATCTAGAATTCCAAAATAAAAATGGCAGAGTAGCCTCTAGGTAGAAGATGAAGAGAAGCAGAATGAAGATCCTTTTTCGAAGCCAAGGCTGCTGTATTTATAGGTGAAACTTCGGCAACGGGGTCTTCTCACCTACATGGGCCCACCATAACGATCGTCGAGCCCAACTCATCCATCATATGCCGACCCGAAGTAACTCCCATGCCGACCCAAAATAACTCCCATGCCGGCCCGAAGTAAACCATATGCCGACCCGAAGTAGATCAACCCTTGCCGACCCGAAGTAGACCCTATGCCAACCCGAAGTAAATCCCATGTCGACCCGAAGTAGACCTATGCCGACCCTAAGTAGATCAATCCTTGCCGACCCGAAGTAGACCCTATGCCGACCCGAATTAAACCCCATGCTGACCCGAGCTACGCCTTACTCCAAATCCTGCATCGTTTATCCATCGACTATGCTTAATCCTGGCTTCATATTATTATCCGTAATTGGTTATCCATCCATCCATTTGAACCAAATCTATACTATTCCAGTCTCAATAACCGTGAAGTCTATTGAGTTAAATCTGCATGTATACTGCCTTGCCAAAAGGCGGGTTAACAAGAAATATTTCTAATTGATTCAATTTTTTTAAAATATTTATTATTTGTTGTTGTTTAATAATAATATTTAATTTAATTTAAATTTAACATATTTATTTTATTTATTTTAATTTTATGTTTTACCTAAAATGCGACTGGCGGCTTCCACTTCATCTTCAATCGTCTGATTCCATCCCTCATTCCCCCTGTTTATTTTTCCTTCCTCCGCTCTCCTCCCTCCCACGTTTCGGCTCATCTATTTCCATGCCTAAGAAGAAGAAGAAAAGTCTCGCCTCAAATCTGGATCTTGCTGCTGTGTCACTGATGCGTTCAGCCTTGATTGACGTGTCTGAGCCCTCTGCTTGCTTCTGGTGTGTTGGTATTTGGTAGCTATGTTCCTCCCATGTCCATTGGTAATTTGACCTCTGGCTTCAGCCTACTATTCCCCCGCGTGATAACCCCATCTCCTCCTTGTTGGATGATTTTGATTCCCCTCGCTTGACTACTCCTATTTCAGATTATAGGCCTGATAGTGGTAAGCATCCCTTAAACCAAATGTTAAATACTGCTAGTAATTCTGCTTGTTGAACTGATTGTCCAGTAGGATTGGGTGTTACAAATGAAGTTAGTGATAAGGTTAATGGAATTAACGATCTATGTTCTCCTAGGGCTATTCATAGTTCATATAAATATGCATATATGAATTCATCATAAACCAAGGCAGTTCGACTAGGTTAATGTCGATTTCGTCATGAAAAGTTCATATTATGCAAATCCAAGTCAATTATAAAGTTCAATAAAGTCATAATCGAAGTCAATATGCAAGGCTAAGTTCATTTTGACAATGGCCTCGTCGACCTTGACGGTATTATGTGTTGAACCCACTTTAGTGCCACTTCGACCATGCTGATCTTTAGCGTCGACATCTTCCAAGTGATATGAAGACTAAAGTGCTATATTGAACAACATCGAAGAGCGGTGCCACTTTGCTTTATTGCGGTGTTAAGGCCTTCATGGTCATTGGTAGTGTCCAACACCAATATTGCTTTGTATAGATACGCGACGTCCCTCTTCATGCTGATCGAAGTGCCATGTTGAACGTTACTGAAGAGTAGCGCAATACCTTCGAAGAGCTGCAAAGTGTAGCATTTCACGGTATTAAAGAGCTGCAAAGTTCAAATTAATTTGTATCCAACCTAAATAAATACTAGAATTCATTTTTGAAGCATTTCATAAACCACTATCCATAGGCAAGGATCGATATCGATCCCCGACATTGACGACGTGGCCACGATCATTACTGATCCATAAGAACATCTATTGTAAACAGTAACCAAATCAGTAACAAAGTTAAGTGGAAGTAGGAAACGATCATCCAAACCACTATAAAGTCTGTGAGTCTTGTTATTTTGCACTTTTAATTGCTTTCTTCACTTTATTTTCTACTTTTGTTTCTATTTGGATGTTTCTGTCGTTTTTGACGCAAACATTTTGGTGCTTTCGCTGAGAGTACTCGGATTTTTGACTTGAAATGTGAATTTGGAAAACATGATGAGACCATAGACCAGGAGAACTGCTTGAGAAAACCAACAAGCACATGGAGGCAGCCAAGAGGTGTTGTTAGCCATAAAATCTACTCAAGAGCAGAGATATGAAAGAAGGTCAACAAGATTTAAGTTTCGATGAAGAAGAAGGCCTAGTTTTCATAAAGGAGATAAAAGGTTGTTTCGAAGGCCATGAGTATGTATCGAAGGAGTCGAAACCACCAATTACTCATACAGTGCAAAGGCTTTTGATCTAGATGAAAACAGATATACCCTTTCGCCACTTCCAACCTTTCGACATGGATAAACAAGAAAAAACGACTTGGGAATACCTAGATCGATCTTATACAAAGAAAATTAAGTGGATTAAAGGCAATAATAAGTTAGGACTGTTCTGTAAGGAAGAAACCCCTCTCGACCTGGTCGAAAATGGTATCTTTGAAAGAGATCTTAGATTATAATTGCCTAACAATCATAATGGAACTTCTTCAAAGGGAATCAACCCCAGAATATACCATTGACATTTTCGAAGGGAATCCATAGCAAGAGTAACGAAACCATAATGTCGAAAGCATTGAGGTTAGCATCCCTTTTGACATACTAGGAAGGTACCCAATGTTACCTTTCGACATGATCGAAAGGAGTTTAAAGCATGAATGATCAACTGTATTCGACTCATATGGAGGATAAAACTCAATCAAATGTTGTTCTCAACACTACATCCAAAAGCTAACTCCTTGAAACCTTTCGACTAAGCCAACCTGGTCGAAAGGTTGGGATGGTTTTATCGGTCCTTTCGATAAGTCAGCTTGGTTGAAGTGTAGATTAGAACACTTTATACCCTTTTGACTACGTCAACCTAGTCGAAAAGGCATGCTTACGAAGGAGTAGATCCTCTCAATAACTTAGTCATGTTTGAGTTGAATTTCCTTATGAATAACATTGGAGATGTTGACAAGTTTTCTTGTTAACAGGTGTCTTCACGATCTTACCCTCCTTCCATCTACATAACCAGAGATGAGATGAAAATGAAGAATAGGATGATAACCCGCTAGGAAGAAATGATGGAGGGTTTCTTCAGAAGGATGAAACAATGAGCGACGGTTGAAATAGCTGAAAACCAAAACGGAAGGAAGGACGAACACTATTGGAAACTAAACGGAGCAGGTTCGAGCAACCCTCGTAGAAGCGCCTCGAATCGGTACTGATCCAAGGGTACGAGTCAGTATCGGTCCAAGGATGCATGGGGCAATATCGACTTGACTCCAACACCTGGACTCCAAAACTAAAAAGGCAGAGGATAATGCCCAGGATGACAGAGGACCGTCCAGAGCAAGATTTGGCAAGGATAAAGGAAAGCAAATGGCTGATGATTTTTACTCTCTCAACAATTTTCCGTACTTCTTATAATCCCGATGATCATTACCAATCCATAAGAACGGCTCTTGTAAACATCAACCAAATCAGCAATAAATTTAAGTGGAAGTAGGCAACGATCGGCCGAACCACTATAAAATTGTGTCTTGTTATTTCACACTTTTATTTGCTTCCTTCACTTTATTCTCTACTTTAGTTTTTTTTAATGTTTGTGCCATTTTTGACGCATGCAAATATTATATTTTAATTTTTCTTATTGAGAAATAAGTATTTCTCACACAAATCCACCACTCACTTTTTATTATTTATCAATATTGATGTGCAACATAAATTAAATGTACATGGTATCTCATAAATTTTACTAAAACAAAATAATGCAAACATAAAACATAATTTAATCTTAAATCTATACAAAAAATTATTTTTTAATGATAAACTTATAAAATGAATTATCTTTTACACCGCTTATATTAAAAAAATGTTAAACGAACAAAGCAAAATTAGCCCAGATATCCTCCCTAATCAATCGCTCTCAAATTTTTGACCTAATTTTCTTCTTTATCAAACTCAGAGCCCCCAAAAATTAATCGACATGACTCTTGGCGGCTCAAATTCAGGCGGACAATGACCAGCTCAGCCACATAGCACCGCATGGACCTTTTAAACTTCGTCGCTCTAGCTCTGCCGCGCATCTCAAGCTCACGCAGTTCCGACATCTTGATTCCGTCGCGACTTTGGCAGAAGGTAACTTCGGTAGAATGTCTTGTACGCTTTTCAACAATCACAGATACTAATTCAAAAAGTTTACGTTTGTCCTTGTAAATCTTTGGTGATGTATGCATAGAACCGCAATAGTATGTCTTGTTTTAAAACTTAATGTATATTGTGAGAAAACTTAGAAACTTTCAATTTAATCTCTTTTCTGTTGATGGTTGCTCAAACAATTGAAATAACGTTTTCTGTAAAATTAGTTGAACACTAACTAATTTTCAAGTACTTTATCTTCTTTTTTTTAAATTCTACTTGCGAATATAATTTGTTGCAATTACTATGAATGGCTACCATCAAGCAAGTCCAAGCCTCACATAGCGCTTAATTCTTTCTTTTTTTTTTTTTTTTTTAAATAACAAAGACCACTTGGGTTTTGTTCAATTTGTGCCATTATTAAGTTATCAGATACCTTAATCAGATCTATGTTAGTTTGGGAACCAGAATTGCTTATTGTCGTCATACATCGTTTTTTACAGTAAATATCATGGAAATTCGAATCTTTATCTCAACTGACTTCTTTTTTCATTTACATTTTGGACAGTAGTATAATTTTTAGTTATTACATTTGTAAAACTTTATCATATATATAATCCATTATTATTTTAAAAAAATATTCGTTTGTTATAAATATCATTCAAAATTTCTTTTGATAACATATGAATACCAACTTCCTTATGCTAATTAATTGCATGTAGCACTTTGTTTTAAGTGTAATATACGTTATATGTAACTTCCCTGGTTGACAGCATATAATTATTGTGCAAATTTACATGGGAAATTTTTATTCGTCTATAGCATAATAATAAAGTGAGCAATATAGCATAATAATAAAGTGAGCAATGTAGAATCGTTTTAATGTATTCTAATTTCTAACATGTATGGACAATATTTTTTGCTACACGCATCATATTAGGGCTGGTTATTTTTCCGTTTTACCGGTTTTCCAGCATTTTCCTTCCGAATATTTTCAAGATTTTCTATTTCCGTGTTTTTCCATAAAAAATAACTCGGAAGGAATTCCTTCCGATAAATGATGGAAATGTACGGAAAGTTCCGCCATTTCCGCGAAAATGTTCATTCCTTCCGAAAGCCTTCCCACTACTAAAAATAATAATAAAACACCGAGACTAGCAAATTACGTTTCATCGTTACTGAATTGGGCTAGGCCCATACAAAATTAACGTTAATTTTGCCCAAAACAAAACCTAAGTAATCATGGTTCGCACAAAACAAAACATTTCATCGTGTCATTCCACTAATTCGCACAAACAAATCCTAACCCTAATTCCCTTTCCTCTCTCATCAACGAATGCTCTCTAACAATCATCGACCTCGTTTACTGAGCTTCACTAAGGTTTTTTCAGTTAGTCTAAGGGTGCCGAATGCCTTGTATTCTCAGAATTAGATGCTATATCAAATCCTGTTGATGTTTTCAGTGTGATGTTTGACTCTGATGGTTAGTTATCTTAATTGAATACTATATATAAATAAATAAGCAATCCATTATTTTGGTTTCTTTTTAGTCTAAAAGCAACAGTTCCAAATCTAATGGCTTGTTAAATTTTTACAATGATGTTCCAGTGGTCAGTTGGCACTGTGGAATGAGTGTTACTTGGGAGTTAAAAATGAAGCATACAAATTTTTAGCATTATTGTCTGATTTTTACTTTTTTTATACTTGTTTTTTAACCAATATTAATCTCTGTTTTGTGAACTAAATGAGTTGTACCTTAAAAATGAATATATTATGGCCTGTCAGTTGTGCATTTTTTAAATTTACCGTGCATTACTTGGTTGTACAAGTATTTTATATTAGCAGGTGTAGTTTATATGCATAGCAGTGCCTTTGTATTAGTGTATAAGTGACTATTTGTTCTTTGTTATTAGAGTGTTTAGAGTTTCTGCCTAATAATTGTTTATTCGCTGAGCATAAAATTGCTTTTTACTCTGAAATTGTTAGATTCTTAAGTGACTGTTTGTATTAGTTGGTTGCACAAGTTATTATCAAAGTTGAATTTTATTAATGTAACCGGTTCTCTAGTTTTATTGAGCATTGTTCTGTAAATAATTCAGATTAGTGAATTGGTTCTCTTTTTGAATTTTCAATGTATTTTATACCGTATTTTCAGCGTATTATGTTCATATTTAGTTCTGCAAACTTATTCTATTCATATATTCAGTCTATTTTGTTCATGTTTGTAAATTTCTAGAGTATTTTCAATGTATTTTGTAAAGCTTCTGCAAATTTGTATTCAATGTATTCCCAGTTTTTATGATATTGCATGTATTCAGTGTAAAACAATTCAATCCAGTGTGTTCTGTTCACAATAATTGTCAGTTCATTTTGTACTTACCCGCTACCAATTCTGTTGTTTTGATTGCTTCTATAGGAAAAATGGAATTCCATGTTCCGTTCCGTTTTTTCCATTTTCCGCCCATTGGAATTCCAGAGTTAGTGGAACGGAATTCGGAACATTGAGAATCATTCCATCGACGATCGAAAGAAAATGGAAATAGCTCGGTTGGTACGGAAATCTTCCGTACCCACCCCTACATCATATTCTTTGCTATATTCTGGTTAAGGAATATGGATTTTGAAGTAAAAAACTTATGTACATATTACTTTTCACATGTTATTCAACTGTCAAAAGCTTATTAAAAATTATTTATTTTTGTGAGAAGGTAACGACATTGATGTTTACCCAGAGCCACTCATAGATGATTTGAAAGAGCTATGGAATGATAGCGTGGAGGTACATGATGGTTTTAGCGATTCCAATTTCACGATGAATGTCATTTTATTGTGGACTATAAATGATTTCTAGCTTATGGTAATCTAGCTGGTTGTACAACAAAAGGTAAGACATGATGTCCGATTTGTGGGGTTAATACACTGTCAGATTGGTTACCTTTTAGTTGTAAGTGTGTATACATGCACCATGAAGGTTTCTGCCTCCAGATCACCCATTCCGAAAAAGAAAAAGCTAGTTTGATGGTAAAATCGAAGAACGAGGTAAACCAATAGTAATGAGTGGTATAAATATGCTAAAATCTACAAGTAATATTCAAAATCACTGGGGAAAGAAATTAAAAGAACGGAATGGAAAGACTCTTAGAGTTGCTAAGAAAAAGAGACAAAACCAAAAGAAGAGAAAAGCTGCATATGATAAAAACACTTACATGTGGAAAAAGAAGTCCATCTTCTTCGAGTTGCCTTATTGGAAGGTACAAAATATTATCAGTATTCTATGTATTTTTAATTTTTGATTTTCCAATTTAATTCTTTCTCATACAAAAGTGAATGCTAAAATTTTGTAATACTCTTAGGAATTACTGCTAAGTCACAACTTGGACATAATGCATATTGAAAAAAATGTAATTGAAAGTCTAGTCGAAACAATTTTGAACATAAATGGGAAATCAAAAGACGGGTTAAATTCTCGTAAGGATCTACAACATATGGGAATAAAAAAAGAGTTGCATCTGCAATAAGTAGGCGGAAAGATATACCTTTCTACAGCGCAGTACACCTTAACAAAACAAGAAAAAATAAATTTTCTATGATCGATTCAGAAAATTAAAGGTGCCTGACAACTATAGTTCCAACATTCGACAGTGCTTCTTTAAGGATGATAACATAATAGAATGAAATCTCATGATTGTCACATTTTAATGCAACAATTATTACATGTAGCTTTGACAGGGCTCTTACCAAAGGGGCCGAGAAATGCAATATTTTGGTTGTGTTCATTTTTTAACGAACTTTGCCATAGAATAATAGATCGAAAGAGGTTGGAACATCTTGAAAATGAAGTTGCTGAGATATTATGCATGTTTGAAAGATTTTTCCCTCCATCTTTTTTTGATATTATGACACATCTGACTATTCACTTGATGAGAGAAGTAAGATTGTGTGGACCAGTACAATATCGTTGGATGTACCCATTTGAAAGGTGACATATTATCACTTTTTTATTTTCTAAAGCTACTTTGTATGATTCATATTTAAATCAAATTGTTTCTAGTTTACGAAAATGAGAAAAAGAAATAATTTCCATGATTGAATGCATGTAGCCCGACATAGTTTAGAAGTACGAATAAAATGTACTATTTTCAATGATTTTTAAAGCATAGTTATTGCTGAATTTTATCATATTGAGTTACATATGAGAACCATTTTATCAACGAAACTTTATCATGAAGCTACAAGTTGATAACTATTTTAGTTTTTAAACCTCATTAATGTATAAATGACAATGTCATGTGAAGTTTTTTAAATTACATCGACCAGAAAGAAAGCAAAATGGGATATAGTTCATATAGAAAGATATTTTTTTTTGGATAAATTTACGTAAATAATAGATTGGAATGAAATTTACTTGGTAATTTTCTTTTCTTTTTGTTGATATATGGAAATACTAAAAGGCTATGTTAAAAACCCCTCACGTCCTGAAGGATGCGTATCAGAGAGTTATCTTGCCGAAGAGTGCATGAGGTATTGTGCTGGTTATGTGAAACAAAGCGTTGAAATATGTGAGAAGCATGGTCGAAATGAAGAATTTAAAAATAACGCTTCACATATCGAACATCCAATCAGCAAAGAAAAACATGTTACCATGTCTAATGAAATGCTCAAAATTGCACATCGTTATGTGCTTTTTAATACGACAGAAGTGCGGTCTTATGAGAAGTAAGTGTAATATGATCTACTAAGCTATAATTATACCTTAAATAATGTAGTACTTACAACTTATGTCATCTTTTTATATTTTAGAATGCATATGAACGAGCTGAAGCATTCAGATGATCACTTCATCAAAAATGAAACATTGCTTTGGAATCAACATTCTGCTACTTTTTGCGATTGGTTTCAAGAAAAGGTTCGGCATTATTAGTTTGATTTCTTTTTTTTTGTGTCTTGCATCGAAAAAGCACATGTGCTTACATGATTTTTATAGCCCATTTTAACTTACTATAGGTTGAAATGGAGATTAAGACAAAAAATCATGTTTCTGAGAAGATAAAGTGGTTATCATTTGGCCCTAAAATGCAAGTGGCTACTTATACTGGTTATATTATAAATGGATATAGATATCATACCCAATATGTCGAAAGGTCAACCCAAAATAGTGGTATAATGATTGAAGCAAACAGCATGAGTGATTCACATTTAAATATTAGTACAACTTCAAAGGCATACTTTGGTGTCCTTCAAGAAATTATTGTGCTAGACTATCATATTATGAAAATTCCTATGTTTAAATGCGCCTGGGCTAATATTGATCGTGGTGTTAAGATGGAAGATGGTTTTATTTTAGCTAATCTCCACCAAATTCAAAACCAATTCCAGAATGATTCTTTTATTTTAGCTTCGCAAGCTAGATAAGTTTTCTACTCAAGAGATTCTGATGCCTCTAACTGGTATGTTGTATTGAAACCACCGACTAGAGGATTTCTTGAAAAAAAATGTGCAATGAGTATACCTATATAAGCTGTCAACCTTTGGATGTATCACAACTTGATGAAGCTTTAGAAGATGATGAGGGCTTCAAAACAAAAGGTCATGAAGGCATACTAGTGTAGCTTCTCTTATTTCCGTTGCTCAGGTAATTTTTTATTTTAGCAATTTCAAAACTTAATAATCCAAAATCATTATGCATTGGTACGATGATGTTTTGTTCATTCAACTTAAATTGTTGTGATACACACAAGAAGTTTGTTTATTTTTTATATGTCTAGTTACTCATGTTGTTTTTTCAAAAATAAGTAAATAAATTTTGTGTTATCTTTGTCGTGTCAAACCGTCAATGCATACTATTTTTGGACTATGATTTTTAAGCAGCGGTGAAAATAATACGGCTCACATTTCATTTTTGATCACACAGTTGCACGTGTATATAATCACACAAGCTTCCTAAATTAGATCATTATTTTACTTGATTATTAATTTTATTTTACCTTTACGATTTAAATAATGCCAATTTACAGCTGTATCTTTTAGTGGACTTATTTTTATGATTCTCGTTTAGCATTTTATAAAAGACAACTAAGGGTAAAAATTACAAGTAGATGGTTGACTCATGTGATCTTTTCTTGCTAACTTTTTTGTTTCCTCTTTTAGTAATAATAGCTATTATTGTCTATACTAATGCATTCATTGTTTATTGTTTGAAAGCTTGCAGTATTTCAGTACTAGACGACTGGAAAACGGGATATTAACACAAGCTGAAGATCTCTTTATTGTAAGTTTTTATAACCACTAATCTATTTAATTCCCATAAAACTATTTTTCTCCTATTGGATGTCGTACATTCGATCCACTTATAGACACCAAAGCTAAATCAAACAATATACATATGTGTGTTGTGTAAAATATGTTGGTGTATAAAAAATACTCTTCGAAAGAAGGAAATGTAGGCATTTTCCTGAGAGGGGAGGAACGTTTAATGCTTTTAACCTTGAAATACAAAATTGTATCTAAGATGCTCAACAGTTGTATGATTTGAGTTTCGTAACAAAAGGCCCATGCTGAACCACCAAACCTCAACTCCACCAACTCATTCTAAACACTAACTCCATCTCCATTGCTTAAAACTATAACATAATGACTAGTTACAGGCAACGAATTCAATTTACCGAAAACACCCTCTCCTTCTATTATGTATACGAATGCTTTCCATAAATCTGGAATTTGCTGGTGCAACTCTGAACCTGGTTTCAAGGTAAAGTCCATGTACATTGTTGGCGTTCCTGTGTACACTGGAGATTTCATTCCAAACGCTTCTCCTGCTGTTATACGTACATAGACTCCATCATTTTCGACTAGTGATATGTCTTTGCTTAGTAGTTCTTGATACTGTGGCTCGATCCTATTGATTTTTAGTTCAGTTTTATAGCATCAGTATCATCAGATTATGATATTAAGGAACGTTACATTTTATATTTTTAAACTAGATTGATCCATCATTGCAATCCTATTTATTTTTAATTTAGTTTTAGGTTGTACATGTCATGAGACTATGAGATTAAGAAACTGTTACATTTTATATTTTGAAGCTACATTGAACAATGATTGAAATCCTATTGGTTTGTAATTCAGTTTTGAATCATATAAGCCATAATAAGACTGTGAGATTAAGAAATGGTACAGTTTATATTTTGAAGCTTAATTGATTCATAGTTGCAATACTATTTTGTTTAGTTTTAGATCATATGTTATAAGATTATGAAGTTAAGAAATGCTACATTTTATATTTGGAAGCCAGAATGATCCATAGTTGCAATCCTTTTTGAACTCTATGTCCAACGGGCATTTCACAGTGAACTATTCCTTTTCTTGTAGTTAGCAGGTGTAGCAATAGGTAGGGCTGTCAAATGGGTTAACAATCCATTTGCCCAACCCAATTACCCAAAAGATAGTTTGGTTGGTTCGAACCCATTAAAATAAATTTGTCTTTTGGGCAAACCATTTAACCCAATTAATTTGATGGTTTAAGTGGGTATGACCCGTTTCTCTACAAATAAGCATTTAACCAAATAAGTCCATGCTATCTCCTTTCTCAAATTCCCATCACAAAAACTAGGGCGTCTCACTTTCTCAAATTTACTCATCTATTTGTTCTTATCTTCAAATCTTCTCCCGATTTGGGCATGATTTCGAGTCTTCCATCTTTTCATCAATTTCTAGGTTGCTTTAATCAAAGCTAAAATAAACACCTTCTATCTTATCAAGCTGCTGCGTTATTTAATCAATATTCATCCTAACTTGAAGAGGACTTGAAGGGGATTTTTATTTAATCGAGGAATGTAATTTTGAGCAGAAAACATAAACTTGATATAAGATGGAAATTGGTTCAAGTAAGACTATGTCTATGATATGATAGTTTTGTAGTTTCACACTGTTTATTAAGCATTAATTTGAATGTGTAGGCATTTCACACGTGAATAAAACCATGTTCATATTACAGCCTTGTATTTAATTTTCTTCGAATAAGGAACTTGTTTTGTGTATAAACTTTTGTATTTTGTATACAATTCTAGTGGGTTTCATTTGGTTTAAACTTAAATTCCTAGTGTTCAGCTGTGACTTTTAAACTTTGTATTAATGGGCACTAAGGCAGCTATTAAAGTTGTAACTGGAACTAAGTAGGAACTGAAACAATGTAAATAGACATAGAGACTAAAAAGTAAAGAAGTGTATATAAGTTGGAACAAAACAAAACATATGTGTTTAGATTTTTTCAATAATAACTTAAGGGAAATTCAGACAACTTGATTTAAATAAGATGGAATGATTTTTTTTCCTTTGTCCTAACGAAAAATAAACGTGCCTAAATAACTATATATTTAGTCAAAAATCAGTAGTAAAGTTATAAGATATCTAAGAACTGTATTTAGAAATCTAAGAAGTGTCTTATACCAGATATTTACTTATTTCCCTTCACTTCAACAAGAGGTTAACGAAATCACCCACTATGGGAAATTGCATATATTTGTAAAATTTCAAACTGCAAAGAAAAAAAACTTTGATATGAATGTTTTATAAGTCCTGTTAGAAGGGATTTTTAGGAATTAAGTTTGAAAATAAAGAACGAATACTAATTTCCACTAGTATTTAAATATATAATTATTTTTTTCACATCAACACCATGTGAAATACACGGATCACAAACTACTTGCTATACGTAGAAGATCCCTTTAAACTATTGGTCCTTTTCACTAGATCCTCCACGAAAAGATCTATTGGTTTAAGAGTAAAAGCTTAAAATAGTATAACAGGGAACAATGATTTTTGCTTTTTCGCAAGGCCTTCCATCAAGTCCAGAGAGATAGATTCAGTGGAAAATTACTTCAATTTCATAACAACCCTCGTCGGGAAAAAAAAAGAACTTTCAGAAATTCTGCTTTTCAAATAATATCTTTACAGCACTCATTAAAACGTATGATAGTTCCTAGTAATTAACAGACTGTAAGCACTGAACTATAAAACCACCTATTTTGGTTAAATAAATACCATGAAAATACCATTTTACAACATTATTTTACAGAGCAAGCAGCCTTTGTTTTAAAATAAACATTATAGTGACCAATTTGATGAATTGAATGCTTTCTCGCCTGAGACAGAACATCATACTAATTAGTATGCACAAAACAACAATGTAAAGATAGATTAGTGTTTTACATGTGCTAGTCAAATTGATTTAAGGTAAATGTTTACTTCAAATTTTCTGGTTAAAATACTTTTTATTTTGTTATCTGATATATTTTGTAATTGTACAGTAATATATTTTGTTTGTTCTGGGTAATTAAAATTTATATTTTTATCAAGTAGTCAGTGACTATTTAGAAATTCTTAATTAAAATTTATGTTTTGTAATCTACAGTTACTCAGTTATATATTAAGTAGTGAATGGCTCTTTTACCATTTTATTTTTTATTACCGCAACACATTAAACTAACTAACGTGCAATTAATTTTTTATGTTGCATATAATGCAGGAATAAATGTGCTTCTAGGAAGAAGGCTTTTGCCGCATCATTTTTCTGTTCGACGTAGTTGCATTTTTGTTCTAATTTGTATTTGCATTCACGTTTGTAATGTATGTCTTCCAAACCACAAGATACTTTGTGATTATCCATGTAAAAAAAAATTTCTATTAGTAAATCATTAGTTGTTCCAACATATTGTTGTATGTATCATGTACGTGTTTGTCATTGAAATTTGACTAATTTATCAATTTTGTCGTCTGCATGCATACATATATATACATATTCTACGATGTTTGTTGTGGTTGTACATTTAACAACATTTTGCGACTATAATAAACATATTGCTACAATATATAAATATTATTGAAACATAAGATACAACGTGAAAACCGTTGACATAATTTATATACAATGTTTGTCATTAGTTGTAAAATATTTATGCACAACGTTTATCGTACGAATTAAATGTATTTTTATTTATGTTAAAGCAATGTTGTAAATAATTTATTTACAATGATGAGCAATCATGGTGGTAATACAAAATATAACGGTTAAAATTAGTTGTACAAACTTTGTTTGCAACGTTCAAAAACTGATGCAAATGAAGTTTGATTGACATTTAAACAACGTTGTCTAACTTGTATATACAACGTTGATAAAATATAACTAAAATACAAAATATTACATCCGAAAATAGTTGTATAAAAGTAAAACACAACTTTTACCAAAAGAAGTGAATGATGGTTCTACAACAGGTGAATAACGTTGTTGAAAGTAAATTACAACATATGGAAATCATAAAAAACCAGATATACAACAAATAGATATTATTGTAAAAAAGCATGTCACAATATTTGAGATATGTTGTAATTGGCTATTTCATAACATCCAAAAAATAGAGTACATAGTTTTACATTTATTTTTTCGTGTTTTCATTATATTTATATTTTGTTATAACTAACGTTACTACAATGTTTTATACAACATTTAAATAAATGTTGCAAAAGAGACCCCATCTTTTACAACTGTGGATATAACAACATTACAATAAATGTTGTTAAAATACATTGGCCACATTTATTCAGTGTTGTTAAATGGTATTTTTGTTGTAGTGAGTCTTTTTTATTCATTATTTGCTAAGTGTGCATGCAACTACATTTCTTCATACAATGATACAATAGAAGAAGGAATGCACATGCTTCAATTTAGTAGACTCGGTTACATGTTGACATTAGTACAATACTCATACTCATTATTCCTTTTACAAAGCAGCACATGTTGAGTTGAATGCTTATCATCATTGGTGGTGGAAACAAAATAACCTACATTTTTGAAAAAGTATAATATGTATTACTGTAATAATTGATTGAGAATAGCCTGCGATGCGATTGAATAAAGGAGAAGATAAGTGTAAAAAGCATGATTTAATCAATCAGAAATCGGTATATAGATTCAGATTAGTTGACAAAAGAGAATACAAATTGGTCAAATGTTCTATATATAGTAGAATAGACGTGTCAGTAAAAAAGACAATTAATATGCTTGTAAATAATAAAATTACAGTTTGTACAATCATATTTTACTATAAAAAAATTTGTTTAATAGAATGTCAGTCCCTTAACAAAGGATAATAAATGTTGTATCTATAAATTAGTGCGCAATAATATGTATATCATGCCGTCAATATTATTAGGATTATTAAGGAAAAAATAATATCAACTAACGAAACCGCGACTCTAGGAAGGTATATGAATACATATTTGGTAAATACATGTGGTGAATTTCTTAAACACATGTTATGATATTCTTAAATTTTTTAACTTCGGTGTAAATTCCAGTTGATTAAGCAGAAGAGTTTACCAAAAATTTGTTCATACTTGACAGTGAAGGTAAAAAAATGATGCATACTAAATCAATGTCAATAGGGATGCATACAAAGTTCATAAAAGCTATTCAAGTTTTATATAAAAATTTATCCAGTTGTTATTTTTTCTATGTTGACTATATTTGATTAAAAATAATTTTTTTTATAAAAGATAATTAAGTTTCATATAAAAATTTATCAAAGTCGGATAAGTTTTTAAAATGTACCTAATTGTTTTTAAAATTTAATCTGTATTAAAAAAGTTTTTTAATATCAGTTAAGTTAAACAAGTGTTGTACGTTGTAAATAAGTTTTTTTAATACAAATAAGTTATGAGTATTACAATGGTAGTGACAGTAACTTACGCTCCACTCTTATGCTATGTTTTTGGTTTCTTACATACAAATATGTCACCATCTACTGCAAAATAATAAGTGACATTAGTTAGGAATCTGACAAAATTTTAGCTTCCTTTTTCCAGGAACAATGGGGTAAATTTTGGTGTATGGTGTCATGTCTCTGGGTAGCTCCTTAAGACTATTGCTATTTAAAGGTATCAATAATTTTAGAGGAAAGGATAATCTCAATTGAATCAGCAGGATGAATACCATATAAGAAAATCAGAGCTAAATAAAAGAGAGAAGAAGGAGGCAAGCAACCCACATACCTTAGAGCGGCTGTCATGTTGAGTTTGAGAGCCACATCATGATAAACAATGGTACACTACCTTTGATAAATAAAGAGAATATATTAACAAATTATAGTAAATGTAATAGACTCGTGCAACTATCGGAATATGTTTGAAAAAATTTCAGAAAGTCTTGGAAGGAAAATAGTATTCAAATGTTTGAGTACTTTTCCACGCAGTGCAAAAAATATAATCAAACAGCAAAGTGTGGCAGTTAAAGGCCGTAGTCCATCTTCTGCAACCGCAGATAGAAATAAATATAGCTGTAACATATTGTACTCTTACCGGTATATTCAAATATAATTTAAATCATGTAGCTATAGAGGAACTAACAATAAGAAAAATGATATAATTGAAGGGATATAACCTCCATATTTAGATCGAACTATAAGCTTCTTCTATCATTAACATACATCCTTTCTATATTTAAACAACTTGACCAAACAGTTGTTTCCAAATTTGTAACAACCCGTAAATTTTCGATAATTAAAATAGTTAATTTAATAAGATTTCATGGTTTAATGTTGGAAGAATTTAAAATTTGTAATTTATTTATTGATAATAATAACGAGAATGAGTTGCAAGAATATTTATCTAAGTTAATTATTAATGAATTAAATGATATTCCAATCAATTGAAATGACTTAAATATTATAACTTGGTTATAAGGGAATATAAGAAAAACAAATGTAAATATTGGGTTAACTAATGAAATAAGATATAGTCAATGGTAATGGAATCTAATTAGTATTGTATAGGTAATTGTGACTCTTATTTGGAATAATATATTTATAACTGTGATTTAAAGTTAATGGTGATAATTATTATAAGTACCGGTTTATCTGTCAGTTGAATTGAATTTGAAAACCAATTGTAAATGAAATGAAATTTTATATATTAACTGGGTTTACAATCAATAACTGAAGTTGAATAACAAATGTTGAATTTAATGGATGTAAATAAAGTAATTGATTGATAACGAGAATTCATTTAAAATGTAATATTGGAATTTGTTGAATATTGAACAATTAAATTGTTTAAATTTAATATTGGAAATTTATTTGAATAATTGAATAAAAATTTAATAACGGGAATTGGATAACTGTATAACGGAAATAATTGTTCCATAATTTGAATTTGTTTTAAATTTAAAGTTTATAAGTTCATTTTCAAATATTTCAAGATAATGAATTTCGGATAATCAAAATTGTTTAAAATTTAAATTTGCAAATATTTGAATAGTTGAATTCTGAATATAATATGATTGAAAATGATATCGATGATTGATATAAAATTTATTTAAACAACAATGAATTTGTTAACATTTAAAATTTGAATTTTAAGAAATTCTGTAGATTTTGAAAAGTCGTCGATTTAATCGACGAGTAAAAATAGCCTTCCGAGGCACAGTCTCGGAATTCGACGAAACCAGTTCCATTGGATCCGTAATAGTTTATTATTATCGGATTTCAAATTTCGGAGCAATCGGAATTGCCATTTGACCGTGGCAGCTGAAAACGTTTAGAAATTCATTTAATCGGTTTAATTTAAAATTGATCGTTTGAATCCGTATCTCACTCAGACGATCAAATTGGCTTCCGAAACACGTTCCATTGTGTTCGGAAGGCAGGTAAAACCTTACAAACGCCTGTCGGCACGTCTAATTTGGAGTTCGTTCGGAAATCATGTTATTTGTGAATAATAATATTAAATAATATTTGTTATACGCGTATATACACGTTTGCTCTGTGAAACCCTAGCTTATCTCGTGGCCGCCGTTTCTTATTCGTTCAATGGCCGATAATTGATTTCGTTCCCCTTTAAAAATCGCGAAATCCAAGCAACGAATTCGAAAACCCCCAACTAGATAATCGAAGAGTGTAATGCGAACTTCCAATCCAACGGTCGAGATGGGTTTTGGCGTGGTGGATGGAGTGCGAGCTGCCTCCGTTCTTGGTCAGTTCGAGCGCGTTTTCAAGCAACTAGGGACGACCGAGCTCGTCGAGCTTCCAGGCGAGGGTGGCTTCCGCGTAGGGCTTCTGCTTGCCGGAGTTCGATCATCTTCTAGAGGGTCGTGGTGGTTGCATCATTCGTGGGTGTGTCGCGTGCGTTTGGGTTCGACTTGCCTGGTAATCGCGAATGGAAGAGGAAGGCAATCTCACGGCCTTGATTTTTGCTGAGAGATCGAACGGCCAGATTTCGATTTAGGTTTAAAATTTAAAATATAAAAAGAAAATTGTTTATTTAATTTGTATTCGAACTTTAACAAGTCTTATCTCCTTCATTTGTTATCAGAATCAAACGAAACCGGCGACGCCGGAATCGCAGAGACGAGAGCTACGCTGCAGTGCAGACCCGGGACTGTTTCGAACTCGTTAAAATTTTTGGTTAAATCGAACGCGCTCGATTTAATTTAAAATTTGAACGATTGGCAACGTAAACTCAAGGTGAGTGTTTTATAACGCTCACAACGTACTAGAATATTCTGATGCTAGTTAAATTTAATATTGTGAAGTGATATGATTTTATTAGTCGTTGTTGATAAAAATTTAACTGTCATCTTGATTGTCGTCGAATTAAATGTTAGAAATTGAAATCGACAGTCAAATTAGAATTGAAATCGACAGTCTAATAAGAATTGAAATTTAATCGCAAGTAAATTACCGAACATTTATAACTATGAAATTTCTGTGATTTATATTGTCTGTTTGTATGATTGGTTGCGATGGATGCTATTGATTGATGTTTGAATGTTGGATGTTTATTTGTTGTATATATCCTGTCATCACCCTGTGTATTATTTATAGTTGTAAATTAAACCATTGTGAATAAATTGAGAAATAGGTTGAAATGATATATACCTATGACACTATGGTTTGATTTGAAGTGATATATATCTATTTCTGAAATTTAATTGAAATAACTGATCACTTGGCCATAGGATAGAAAATTATATACGGACACCGGATTGGTTAAATTAAATAATTTTTAAAATCTTAGATTTGGAATTACTTTAAATGGTTTGATTTAAAGGAATTTAAAAATCAATTTTATAGAAATTGAATTTATCGCGAATTTGAGGTTGAGATGTTGAAATAATTTTTGTTAAACAAATTGGTTAATAATTGAAGTTAAGACTTTGAAATTAAAATTGTGATATGATTGAATTTTCGTAAATTGATTTGATTTTTAAGGATTCAATTCTTATTCGGATTTTGAATATTATTAAGTAAAAGTGTGATAAAGACAACATTTTGAAATGTGAGCTTGACATTGAATTTTATTGAAGATTTGGATTGTGAAACTGAATATTAAGGAATAATTGGGTTTTAAGTGTTTGAATTAATATTTTGAAAAAAAAAATCAACCTCGAAATCATTATAAATTGGAATTGAAATTGAATTAATTGGATTCGGAAAATGGAATTAAATTAATTTGAAATCGAAGTTGATTTGAACTGAAATTGAGATTTGAATCGACTGAATGGAACTCGAATTTGATTCAGATTGGTAAGTCGGAAATTTAAAATGGTTGACTTTGAAGCTATTTCAAATTGGGTTTTCTTAAGTTATTCTGCTATATAAACTATTTTAAATACTTAAACTATTTTATACTAAACTATTTTAACCTATATTAATTATATTAAGTTATTTTAACTTATTTAAACATATTAACTTATTTTAATCTATTTTAAATCTACTTAATTTAATTTAATTTATTTTAAAATAATTAACCTATTTAATTTATTTTTAATTATATCTAATCTATTTTTAAAGCTATTTAACCTATTTAATTATATTAAATCTATTGTTAAACCTATTTAACTATATTAAATCAATTTAAAACTATTTTGAAATCTATCTTTAATATTTAGAGTATTTTAACTATTTCCAATTATTTAAGCTACTTTAAACTATTCAAACTATTTTCCAAAATTTCCAACTAGTCAATAAGGTGAAATGTTATATTTAAATCTTGGATTTAAATACGAATTGGACTAAATGAAGTTACAACCTAAATTGGAATTTGAAACGATTTTTGAAATTGAAATGAGATATTGAGGCGAAAATGATTTTCGAAATGGAATCGTATATTTTGAGTAGATACGATGATTTTGAAATGGATTTGATTTGAAGCGAACTTGATATTTTGATATCAATTATGAATTGATTTTGAAAATGTAAAAGAACCATCCGGTGTGTAATAAGCGTTTGGTTGTTAAAGAGACCGGGATCGGATATGGGCATACTCTCTGTCGATACCGAAAACCACTTTAACAACTGTGTACGTGGTGGAGATTCCAGAAATGAAGTAGGATGGTTTGGCGACGATTCTATATGGTATGACGTGACCCTGACTCCCGTGAGTCAGCTTAGATGTGACTAAAATCAGGAGCTATACCGGGCTAATGTGAGGTCATTCCTCTTATTGGACATATTTCTTCGATACCATTATATTGCTTTTGTGATTCGATTTGGTGGCCACCCCTCGATTGTTTGGGAGTGTGTCCGAGGTGGGCGGTAGTAGCTGCTATGCGTCACCACCAGTCCGGGAGTGCAATTGGTATATCTACCCTAGCATTTCCTCGTGTGCCGTGTTCACATGCCCTAGCGTGCCTTCTACGATTTTGTTTTGTACCATACCTATGGAGTGCCCTCTGCGTAAACCTCTCGGAGGAGCGTACGGTACTGTATAGACTGTGGGAATATATAAAATGTGTTAAGGGGAATATGGGTAACGCCTTAACGCTATTTTAATACTTTTACTTTACTGTAGACATATTATAATAGCGTATTGTACTACATAGTAGATAGTTTAACGGATCCTTAAGAGATGGAAAATCCCGTAACATCTCTTGAGTTATTGCACGCACGTCGACACTGGTAAGAGATGTCAAACTCCGTAAACATCTCTGACGCCGTTACACTCATTTTGTTTACGATTGATTTAACTTACATAAGGATGTTTTAGTCCTGACTCGAGTGTTTTGTCTTTTCATTACGCTCGAGTCAGTCCTGAGTTTTTCAGCTTATTGAAGATTTATTCTGGAGGACGAAGACGAAGATTTGGTATACTATTACTATTATTATCCTTGCATCATGCTGTCTGCTGCATTATTTTATTTGTTCTGTTGTATATGTATAACTCTGATAAATGTTGTATAAATGATAATCAAAAGTATATTAAACAGCTTCATGAACTGTTTATTTGATTATTATATTTTATCTTTCCGCTGCGAGATTCTGTGGTTGTTTCTTGTTCCTTTTCTCTTCTTTTCTTATTTACCTCATTAACAATCCTCCCTTTTGAATGGTTTGGAATCGGCATGTGTGTTTACTTGTCGATTTAAATTGTCCAAAAAGGTGGGTCGTTACAAAATTGGACATCTATACTATGGTCAAAAGAGTAGTAGAAAAGTGTACATAAATTGTTTACTACTGTTGGACTGCAGTAGTAATGTGGTGCAATGGTAAATATGTAATGTGGAAAAGAAAAGGTTAGCCAACCAATCTCTCTGGACCTTTTTTTTTTGAAAAAACTAAGGTTTTCAATGCTGAGCAAATTATAAAGATGGAATGCATAAAAGTAACAAATTACAGGAAGAAATTTGCACCTATCTGTTGCGCAAATTATAATGATGGAATGTAGAAAACTCGTAAATTAATGGAAGAAATATGTACCTATTTAATCGCCATGCATAAAGTACATGATTAACACATTGATGACGTCGAGAGGTGGGCCTGTAACATATGAATAGATGAATATAGTAAATATTGTCATTACTACCATAATTTTTATGGAAAATGAGGAATAAAATTTTACGGGATAGCAACATGAATTGTGTATATCTCTTATCAGGTAATATCTATTTTGGTTTCCGATGTATAAAATTTCATAGTACTCTATGTATGATGTAAAAATGGACAACCGCATACTGATAGAAATTGCATAAAATTATCCATTGTAATAAGCCCATGCCAACAGTTGTCCGGAAAAAGGAAATGAAACAAATGGAGATAAAAAAGTGACTGAATCTGATGTTTGAAAAGTTGTGTCCATGGTCAACAGATAACAGTAAATTAAGCAATAAGTGACTTAATTTGTTTTGTTGCATAAAAACATTAAGCAAGGAGACAATTTAAAAACTAAGACAAAACAGTTGAAACTTTCGCATGGGGTAATTTAGTTGCTAACTTATGAAAGGAGTATAAGGAATTAATGTCTATTTAATATATTTAAAGGTGGAGAAATAATTACCGGAGGCCTGAGTGATCAGAGCAAAAAGGGAACAATATTTGAAGGGCTAGGGGCAGCTGGATGCACTGAATGTAGCTTATCACCGTACAGTGGAAGTTTTTGGAAGTTCAAGTATTGATACTATGTAAAAGCACATAGTATGCATTACAAAGTTTGTCAAGAGTAAATCTCCTCAAACATGATCGGTATCCAGTTCTAAGGCAATAGACTAAAAAGTGTAGTTGAAATTAGCTCAATTACAGAATTGAACTAAAGTTGCAAATAATGTATGGTGTAGATACTTTAATCAGGTATAAAAATTAAACAATTTCCTACCATATGATGTGTTTGAATCAAATGCCTTTTATGTCTTCAACGTGTACAATGGTTGGAAAATACACATGCATATTTACAAACAAACCTGTCTGTATCGGTCTAATTGTTATTCATGCCTATTTTCCACACTACTCTACAGTTTGATAGATCCGAATCCACGCATGAGTCTATGCTATAACCTATTTTATATTGTTCCAAAAACTAGCGGTTGTAGTTAAAATCTTGTAAACTTCTTGTCGATAAATCCGGATTAAAAAAAACTAACCATACATGAATAATTTATAGTAATTGTAGCTTTAGGTGAGAAGGTCTTATATATATAATTAGCAAATAGTTACAAGCTTGCTAAAGAACCTATTTAGATTTTCATGTCTTTTCTTGGGATCATAAACTAAATGTATATCACCATGTAGAAGCCCTCTGATTTACTTTGTATCGAGGACTTTAATTTGGGAGTCAAATTGAATATATGACTGTATATATTCTCTACAATCTAAGACGTACAAAATTTTCTTCTAACCTCATAGTGTGCATGTTTATTTATGATTCCATGTTTTACTTCTGATTTTCTGTGTGTATACAAGTGTTTGGGGTGCATGTGCGCATAGACATTGATCTATATTGACAAAAGTAGCAGCTAGTTGCATTATATTCTCAGTTATCTCAGTTTTTGACAAGTCTTTGATAGTTACCTCATTTGAGAATATATATAAAAATAATATATTAGGATGGTATTTGTGTATGGTAGCTTTAAATTAAATTTGCCTGGTCACAACGCACCAACAATTTCTAATGCTTATAAGCTGGTGTGTACGAGGGAAAAAGATACATTTTCTCATAAGTTCATATATCTAGATTGGTTTGTCTGGTTTTTAGAATTTACCTTTTGAGGAAAAAGATAAATTTGTCAGTGTGTACATATACTATATAATACTCATATATTCTAATCTTGGCAGAAACAACTAAGAACCATCCTTCTCAAACCATCTTACATAAATTATCCATCCCTCATACTATCATAACATTCACTGTTATTTGTTTAGTTTCTAGTTGATTGTGCAAAAGAGGAAAGGAAGAAAGAAAATCAAATTAAAGCTCACATGAATATTACTCAATGGGCACAGGTACTCCCCAAACTAATCTCATAACCTCCTTATATTTGCGTACTACTGATATATTGTTCATAAATCTTAATTGTACATTTTCTCTCTTTCTCGGGTTGATTTAGACCTCTTTAGCACTTTGCAACCAAAGCTCCTTTAATTTCTCAAAAGAATTCTTTCAAACACCTTTAATTTCAATCAACAAATAACTAAGAACCAAATAAAATCAACAAAATCGTAGGATAGCAACATACCACAACTTCGTCGAAGGCGATCGACCAACAACAACGGCGAGCAACCGCGGGTAGCAGCGGTGGCGAAGCGAGCGAACGCGTGTAGCAATGGAGATGCGGTCACGGAGGCGAGAAAATGACAGAGAGTAAAGGGTTAGGGTTTGGAAGAGGGTTTCTAGCAAGTGTGATTTACCTCGGTGGATAGCAATTGTAGAGTGGGATAGGGTTAGGGTTTAGATTTATGAAATTTTGCGGCCACTTTTTTAGTTTACACGAAAGCATTGAGCGGGCCGAAGAAAATAAAAGAGGGAAGTTGTAAATTTTCGTAGTGCAGGCAGACAACTGTTAAAAACAGTTGTGATAGATAAATATTTACAACTGACACAAATAAACAGTTGTTACAGACATATATTACAACTGCTGAACAAATAAATTTGTTACAACTGCTACATATAAACAGTTGTTATAAAATACCTATTACAACTGCCAGTTTGTGCAAGTTGTAAAGAAAAGGTTTTAATATGGTTGTTTTGTTGTAGTGACAATCGTGCACAATAATGCGACATGATCACAAAATAATAATAAAATACACGGGTTAACTCATTCTGTTAAATTTCAAAAATGCCAACGTTTACCGTAAAATACGTCAAACGAAAATTTAATTATTTTTCAAATTAAAAATTATGAAAAATCTTATAAATTAAGATAAAAATACTACACTAAAAATCGGGGTCGTTACAATGTAAATCATACAATCAATCGTAGTGATCATCATACAAGATGTATACAATATAGCATAACATCTACCTAGACGATCACATATCCAAACATGTGCGTAGAACACCTAAAATACATTTATTCACGTTTTTAACTACGGGTAGAGTTTTAAAACAGTATTAAAACTTAATTTTGACATTAAAAATAGATTCAAAACATATTAAAACCTATATATACATATGTAATAAGGTGGGAGAGGATAAATTACTCACCAAAATCTCCAAAATCTAAGCAAATTGAGTTAGATCAAAAAATGTACGTTAAAGATGAAATTTTCCCTCCCCAAAAATGTAAATTTGAAGGTATCTAATGGATTCCTTTCTTAATCTAAACTTAATCTATGATTTAGACTTAATTTGAAGGAGAAAATAGAAGATTTTAGTAGAGAATGGGTTAATGGAGGTCTATTTGGAAAGTGGTAAAAGTGATTTGAGGACGATAGTTCGGCCCACTATGACCCGAAATGGATTAGTGGGCTTGACCCCGAAATTAGCCACTAAGCTACTTCAAAAACTGTCATTGTTCAAGCTGCTCCAAAATAATGTTGTTTTCAAGTTAATTTCAAATAAAATATTTCTTTTTGAATATTTAGAGTAAAAAAATTAGTGACTGTAACTACTTATAATTATTTAAAAATATTAATTATTTAATTATGAAATTTAAAATATAATTGATTTAATTTAAAATAAAAGTTATTTTAGATTATTGTTACAACAACAAAAATACTATTTTAACACATACGAAATAATAATTTATTTTTTTAAAATTTATGTGTATGCAAATTTAATATACATATAAATTAAATATTATATACACAACGTATAATTTATTTAAATATCAAAACTCTTTTTTTATAAACATATCATTTTATACATGTAGAAATCAAAATAATAAAAATAGAATTATTCCGTAATTTATTCTTATTTAACTAAATTTGTTGATAGAATGATTTACTAAATAATAGTAAGGTTGAAGAAATCATAGCTCACTTTTGAATTTTGTGCATCCTTAAAATCCCTTATTATTTCGCTTTCTGAAAATACTAGTGTGTAACTCGTGCGTTGCACATGGTAATGTTGTTAAAAAATAGTATTTTTATTTTAATTATTGCTAAAATATATTTTATGATGCAATACATGATAAATTTATTGTCATATATTAATCATAAACTAAAATGACTTGTGACACTCAAATATAAAGTTGAGGGTTCAATACTCGCTAACTACGTATCTATGTAAAAATTAATATCCTAACTAAAGAAAATAATAAATTAAAAATTTTAATACTATATATATGTAAATAATTTATGTTATGTGATATATATTTTTAATATGTATGGATGAACAAGTAACTTCACCATTTTATTTATATGATTGTTTTATATATATTGAATTGTCATCTTTTTAAAAGATTTATAAATGGATTAATGACCATTAAATAATTGAATTTATTTGAATAATTTGTGTTTGCACAAAAAATGGACAAACACCTCAAAGTCGTATGATTTAGTAGATCTTATGTTGTTCTTAGTGGTTTGGATGATTTATGCAAATATATGAAAAGCAGGGGCTAAACTGTAAAAAGACACGCAGATTTATAGTGGTTCGGCCAGAATGTGCCTACGTCCACTTTATATGTTATTCCTCTTCTCTTGTTTAGATTACAAGTACAAAGCTTTGATACAAGTAAAAGAAAGTTGTTTGAAAGTTCTCTCCGTGCTTGAGCTCTCAAAACTTGTCCCCATTGTTGTACCCCTGCCCCTCTATTTATAGAGTGAGGCTGGGGGTAGGGGTCTTGGATGTATACAGCTGCTGGCGGGCTTGGGCTGATGCAATCTGGCCTGGTGGAACTGGTCCGGTTTCCCTTGGTTCGGTGGAGAGAGACGAGTGGACCGGTAGAACCTTGGTTCGGTGGAGAGAGATGAGTGGACCGGTAGAACCTTGGTTCGGTGGTAGGAGTGATGAGTGGACCGGTAGAACCTTGGTTCGGTGGTAGGAGTGTGGTGGTTCAGTGTTGCTTCATTCGGTGGTTGAACCGGTGATGCTGGTTCGGTATTGATGTGGAGATGTTTGGTTCGGTGGAGAAGGCGGGTTTGGTCCGGTAGGTGTTGGTTAGTGAGGTGGTTCGGTGAGGCATGGATCGGTAGCCTGTAGACTTTTGTTCGGCTAGGGTTGGTCCGGTGGTGAGAATTCACCCAACATTTGCCCCCCAAAGCAGGGCATATGTTTAACATATGTCGTGCTTTGTTTCAGTTTGTCAATTTCATTCGGCATGAGAACCAAACCGGCTGGTCCGGTCAACCAACCTCCCCCTATAAGTATGGGCCTTATGTCTCCACCATTCCTTACCGTTTGAAAACAGCCAAATCGAAATTCTCGTCTGCCGAATCAAACTCATTGCCGGATTATCCTTGACTACTGAATTAGGTAGTTACCGAATGGCTCTTATATTTTGAATTACCGAATGAATTTGCACCATAGGTACTTGAGTGCATAATGAGCTTTGATATTGGGAATGCCGAACGAACCATGGTATTGGGAATGCCGAATGAACCGTGGTATTAGGAATGCCGAATGAACCGTGGTATTAGGAATGCCGAATGAACCGTGGTATTAGGAATGCCGAATGAACTCCCAGGCCTCTCGGGCTTTTAAATCACAAACGAAAACCCCAGACTGTACGCACTTGTTTGTCAGTATTTCTACACCTCCTCGTCCTAATAATGTGCTTCTCTTATGTTGCAGGTAAATGTATCACAAAGTGGAAACCCGATCAGAGAAAAAGAGATCTCATGACAGAGAAGAGCCTTCCGCCGTGCCCCCAGCTCAGCCAGGACCTGTCCGTCACGGGCCCACCCCGAGATCATTAGTGGATGGATACGGTCCTCAGGAACTTCTTAACCTGCCTCCCGATTGCTTCCCTAGCTTACTCAAGGGCGAGCAACTTGATGTTATATCTCGCTCCTTCGGGATCGACCGAGCACGCATGTTATTGCCGGACACGAGAGTGATGCCGTATGATCCTCCCGAAGGATATTTTGCCTACAGCAGATACAATTGCATGTGCGGGACCATCCCGCCTCTCAACGCCTGGGTAGTCAGCTTTCTCACCTATCTAAAGGTAGCTCCATTCCAGCTTCAGCCCAACTCTTATGCCATTCTGGTGAGTCTCTTCGTCATCTTCCAGAGGAGATATGGGCATCCTCCTTTCAACCGGGAGATCCGATATTTGTACAACTTGAGAGGCTACAAGAAGGTGTCTCCTTACATCAGCTTGGAATCGGCCGTATCCTTTAAGCCGGTCCTGGATTTATACTCCAAGTACAACATGTTTAAGAAGGAGTAGTTTTTTGTCAGGGATGATTCTGTTTCTATTCGGCGCTTCACCTCCGGATGTAAGTCAAAGCTTTATTTTTAATTCCCGTTTTGGTTGCAATACTCTTTCTTATGTGTTTTTATTTTTTGCTAGCGACAGGTGGTTTTGCGGTCGTGGAGAATGACCGCCTGGTTCAGACGGCAGCAGAAATAGAAGCTATTACTGGGAGAGATAGGTCGGCTGCCTACCTGATCAGGAACGCTACACTCTTGTAGTACAACTTGATCCTTCCACAGCAGTCTGTGGTCAAGCAGAGGGACACGGCTGAAGAGAAGGCTGCCCAAGCTAAAGAAGGGGCCGAGTTGAAGAGCAGCAAAAGGAGGCCCTTTCCGAAACACCCGGTTGCCGGGGGGAAGAAGCTCAAAAAGTCTGACGGCCCCTCTCCCAGCTCATGTCCAGATATTCCGGAGGAGGGAGACGTGGAGGAGGAGCAAGGCGAAGATGGAGGAGAAGGCGTTGGAGGTGGTGACGGTGTCGGGGCTTTGTCTTCTGGGCAAGTAGGCGAGATGCAAGAGTGGACGGATGACGCTTTCCGCCAAGCCTTCGAAGGTTTGGAGGGGATGGAGAAGTCCAAGAAAGCCGATAACGTTGGGACCGGCGTCGATCTGTCTTCCGGGAGCGCCTCTACTGAAGCAACTTCGGCGGTTCAAGGTGAATTTCACTTTACTCTTTTAATTCTTGAATGATGGCTCAATACATGTTGGTGACACTTGGTTTTCATATCAGGAGCAGGTAAAACGGCCAAGACCTCAGATCTTCGGCACAGGCTTGAACAATACAAGCTCTCTAAAGCTTCCGCCAAGCCGAAGCCTCCGACCCACCGTTCCGGGGATGTAGTCGGCTACCGTCCTCTTCTCGGGGTTATTGGAGAGGATATTCAAAAGAGAAAGAGGAGTCGCTCCCTATCCGAGCCTTCACCTGGTCCTCAGCCCCCAATTCAGCCTCTTCATGATATCACGGAGGAGGATACTGAGTTCACACCCTCTCCGCACCCGTCTGAAAATCCTACCGTTACTCAGATTGATCGTCCTGGCCTGGCTCGTAATCCATTTGCGGGTCATCCTGATCTGGATCCAAGTTCTAATGATATTTCCTTCGACGAGGTTACCGGTGAGCACCTTCTTCCTCGCAACCCTATGGTAAAGGTGCTTGATGAGGCCAAATCCCTGGAGCTTGATTTGCTTACTACTCGGGTTGTCGCTATGGGGAACGAAGCTAAAGCAAATATCGACCGGGTTGCTGAGGAGACCAGGAAGTTGATGGGGCATCATGCCCGATTGGTCAAGGCCGGGGAGGAAATTGGGAGTGCCAACATAAGACTGCGGTTAGTGGTTTCCGACCAGGCCAAGCAACTCGCTGATCAGGCCATCCAGATCTCTCAGCACGAGGCCGCCTCCGGACGTCTAAAGAAAACTATGGAAGAGGCCAGCCGGGCCAAACTGCGGAAAATGGAGGCTACTTGCAAGGAACGGATCGATATGGCCATTGCCACGGTGGACGAGGTTCGGAAAGCGGATCTTGAGCAGATAGAGGAGTTATCCGCGAAGCTTGAGGCCGTAGAGCTTGCTCAAGCCAAGTTGAGGGAGGAGATGGAGGCGATGCGGAAATCCCTTCAGGCTGACTGCTCGAGATACCAATTGGAGAGAGATGCCGTCGTCGTAAGGTTGTCGGATTCCGAGGCCCGGGCGAGGGAGTTTGAAGAGAACGAGGGGCTGATGGAGGGGATGCTCCAGGATATGTACTTCCGTACTTGGAGGCAGGGTAACTTATCCTGGATGGATGATTACCCTCGGGTTATGGCTAGGATCTATCTCAGGGCTCTAGAGGAGGCCCAGGCTGAGGCAGATAAGGAGGGTGGCGTGGCCTTTAGGATGGATGTTGTTACCGCCCAGTTTACCAAGGAGGAGAAGGTGGCGGTGAAGGAGAGCATGCGGTTGCTTGCAGCTGAGGAGACAGGTGTGCAAGCGAAGGATGATGATCAAGCTGATCAAGGAGCAGATGCTGGTAAGTCTTCCTTTCTAGTCTTTCCGTTAACTTGGTTGCTTATCACTAACGAATTCTTTTTCTGACCGAACAGGTGGGCAACAGGACAAGGATAAGACTCCGACGTAGCCGGCTCCTTGATTAGACCTGGAAAATTCTTTTTGTGGACTTGACATGGTTGTATATGTTAGTCTTAAAACAGTAGAGTAACTCTTAGGTTGTAATTTTTGCTACTTGTAATAAATAGCTCTATTCTTGACGTGTAATTCTTTAACTTAAGCTGATTTTGTCGTCTTTTGAATGTTTTTTGCTATTTTGACGTGTTGTATGAGAAATATAGCTATGCATATTCTTATAATCAAATTGTGTTTGATGTCAGGTTCTTGTTTAAAACATAATTTCATGACTTGCAATGTTAGCGTGAGGTGTGAATAAATTATAGTCATGTGTTTACATATGAAAGAAGGAAATACCGCCCTTTATATTTTGCTTGTAGATGGCAGCTTTGAATATCCTGTGTGATCGAGTAAGGGATGCGGTCCAGTATCTTGTTATGAGTATCCGCTTCTATTAGTGAGTGTCCCCTGTTATGTGTCCTGTACTTCAGGGATTGTTACAGAAGATAGGAGAAAAGTTTCTTAAGTAAAATTGAAATATGTGAAAAAGTAAAACTTCCAATCACGGAAGGCCTTCGATGTGCTTAAGTTCGTGGCAAACGGGCTTTGTAGTCACTTTCCCTAGTTGTGGGTCTTGGAGACATTTGTCACCCATCTTACGCCTCCGCGGGGAGTTAATTCTTTTTTACCACAGTCGCACTTAAGACACATCGGAGCCGAGATCGCGCACAGTAACTACCCGGGCCATTATGGCCCATAATCGTGGGTATTATTCGATTTACTGTGGCCGGCTAGCGTGGGTGTCGATCGTCAACCGTGAACTGCCCCTGGCTGGCCACACCTTATGTTGGGGCTTATAGTTGGTTCACAGTTGCCGGCGAGCCGAACGCCGTAATGAGCTGCCTCGGCTATAGTCGGCCTTCTTGGTGGCTTATAATCGGCTCATTACAGTTGGCTTAAAGGGCCGTCGCGAGCAATGAGTTAACCCGCAGCAGAGGGATGCTGGAGCAAAAGTGTCTCATTGGCGAGGGCATAGATTCGCATAGCACCTGTTAGGTCTTGTCCAGGTGAAGTTGCGCTGTGGAGTGCTTTGAGTGGAAATGCCATACGCATAGGATTTTGTTCAACAGAAAAAGATAAAGTTAACAAGCAGCCAGGATATAAAGGAACAAGTTAAAAAAGTGACAAGTTTTTTTAAAGTGGTTCGGCACGAAAAGGCCTACGTCCACTGATTCTCTTTGTTCATTCACTTCATATGGGCAGTACAAGTTAAGAAAAGTATCGACGGAGGTGTTGGATGTTCCATGCCCTCTGGAACACCTCTCCGTCCACTGTTGACAAAATATAAGCTCCATTATGGAGATCTTTATGAATTACATATGGTCCATCCCAGATTGGATCTAGTGATCCGGGGCGAGGGAAGATTCGCTTGAGGACAAGATCCCCTTCTTGTAAGGTACGATGCTTGACTTTGGAGTTGTATTGTGATGCCACTTTTTGCTTGTGGGCCGCTGCTTTAAGGACTGCATCATTTCTTCTCTCCTCAACTAGATCCAAAGACATGTGAAGGATTTCTTCGTTCTCTTCTGGGTTATAGTGGATCCTACGGTGGGAAGGCACAATGGTTTCAACTGGAAGCATAGCCTCCGATCCGTATGCCAAAGAGAAAGGAGTATGCCCCGTTGATGTTTTGAAGGATGTGCGATAGGCCCACAGTGCCATAGGGAGTTCATCCATCCAAGCGCCCTTTGACTTTTCGAGTTTCTTTTTTATTAGAGTTTTCAGAATTTTGTTGACGGCTTCGACTTGCCCGTTTGCCTGGAGATACGCTACGGATGAGAAGCTTTTGTGAATTCCGTGCTCTCGGCACCAGTTGGCGAATTCCTCGCTGCCAAACTGAAGTCCATTGTCTGATATGATTCTGAGTGGGACTCCGTAACTGCACAGAACATTTTTGATCAAGAAGTTAATAACTTTTGCTGAAGATACTTTATTCAGAGGTTCCGCTTCCACCCATTTGGTGAAATAGTCGACTGCCACTATAGCATATTTGGCCCCGCCTCGGCCCATTGGTAGCTCGAAGATTAAGTCAATCCCCCATATTGCGAAGGGCCAAGGGCTGATCATTTGAGTAATCTCAGTTGTTGGTAGCCGCGGAATCTTAGCAAACTTCTAGCATCTGTCACACTTTTTGATGAAATCTAAGGCGTCCTTGCTTAAGGTGGGCCAGAAATATCCATATCGGAGTATCTTTTTTGCTAATGTTTGCCTTATGGTGTGATCTCCGCAGCTTCCCTGATGAATGTTGAATAAGATTTCCTTGGCTTCCCTCCCAGCGACACACCTTAATAACGGGTTGGAGAATCCGCGCCGATAGAGGATGTCTTCTTGTATTGTGTAGCGAGAAGCTTTCCTCAAGATTTTCTTGACTTCGTTACGCCCGTTGGGTAGTGTGCCGCTTTGTAGGTAGTCTCGGATGGGAGTCATCCAAGTTGCTTCTTCGGTTGCAGCTATCAGATTCACTTGCTCAAAACTTGGGGTCAGTTGCTTTGAGATGGTTACTGCTCTGAAGATGGAGATGTCTCTCACACTTGCTTGTTTTGCCAATTCGTCGGCCTCTTGGTTCTCTTCTCGAGGGATGTGTTTGACTAAGTAGTGGTCCAATCGACTGAGAAGTAACTTGGTCTTCTTTAAATATGCTATGAGTCGTTCTTCTCGAGCTTGGAATTCTCCTAGTATTTGATTAACAATAAGTTGAGAATCGCTATGAAGACACAAAGAATTGGCTCCGATTTCTATGGCAAGTTCTAATCCAGCTATCACTGCTTCATATTCTGCATCGTTGTTGGTGGCAGCGAACTCCAACCTTACAGCATAGTGCAGCTTATTTCCCCTGGGAGTGATTATTACCACACCTGCCCCCGAGCCTTGTTCGTTTGATGCACCATTTAAGTAGTCGCCCAGAAGTGTCGGGACGATGGAGTACCTGCCTCAGTGGTTGATCGGTCAGAACATTGATAGAATGGGACTGGAAGTAGTGACGCAGTTTCCATGATGTGATTAGTAAACAGTATACTAGCTTCTCAAGTTTAGGATATCTGACTTCTGCCCCCGTAAACCTCTTACTGACGAAGTAAACTGGCCGCTGCGTGCGGTTGTCTTCCCTTACCAAGGCAGCGCTTAGGGCGTGAGATGACACAACAAGGTATATAGGTATAACTCTTCGCCTTCGCTTGGAGTCGAGAGTACCAGTGGTTTCTGGAGGTGTTCGATTAAGTTAAGGAAAGCGGTTAAGCATTCGTCAGTCCATTCGAACTTTCCTTTGTCTTTCTTTAGAGCTTCGAAAAAGGGGACGCACTTGTCCGTTGCTTTGGAGATGAATCGGCTTAGGACGACCACTTTTCCTTTCAGGCTTTGCATTTCCTTTCGAGTGGAAGGTATCTTGATATCCCTTAGTGCTCGGACTTGTTCAGGGTTTGCTTCAATCCCTCTGGCATGGACGATGAATCCTAAGAACTTTCCTGATGATACTCCGAAGGAGCATTTTAGAGGATTCAACTTCATTCCATACTGGCGAAGTACTTGAAACATCTCGCCTAGGTGGCTTACGTGATTGTCGGCTTTCCTTGACTTTACCAGCATGTCATCCATGTATACTTCCATAGTTTGCCCTATTAGCCATGCAAACATCTTGTTGACGAGGCGCTGGTAGGTGGCTCCTGCATTTTTAAGTCCGTAAGGCATTACTTTATAGCAGTATAAACCCCGGTCGGTGATGAAACTAGTGTTGTCTTGGTCGGGAGCATGCATAGGAATTTGGTTATATCCTGAGTATGCGTCCATGAAAGATAAAAGCTCGTGCCCGGCTGTGCTGTCTACAAGTTGGTCGATTCGGGGAAGTGGGAAGCAATCCTTTGGGCAGGCGTCGTTTAGGTTGGAGAAGTCAATGCATGTTCGCCACTTCCCATTAGCCTTCTTTACCAGCACCGGGTTAGCGATTCATTCCGGGTAGATGGCTTCTCGTATGAAGTCATTGGCGAGTAGATTCTTTACTCCTTCATCAAGGGCTGCTGATCGCTCTGCCCCATGCTTCTCTTTCTTTGTTTTACGGGCGCCTTGGTAGGATCAATGTTTAGTATGTGGCATGCTACGTCGGGGGAGATTCCGGTCATGTCAGCGTGTGACCATGCGAATACATCCAAGTTGTGGCGGAGAAAGTCGATGAGTTGCTCCTTCAACTCTGCTTTTAGTTGGGACCCAATTTTCAATAGTCTACTCGAGTCGTGCTTGTCTACAGATACAAAATCCATAGCCTCTGCAGGCTTGGCGGTGGCCTCCTCCTCTTTGTCCCTAGGGTCTAATTCATTGAAAGGGTCGCTGGTATATCGAAGAGGAGGGGCTTTCTTTAGTTTCTACGCTTCTAGACTTTTCGTGTAGAGGGCAACCTCTACACCCTTCCCTTTATCCTTCCTGTGGTTGTTGCGAAGTTTAGTCACATAGCAGTCTCGAGCAACGTCCTGGTCTCCTTCTACTTCCCCTACTCCATTGTTCGTTGGAAATTTCATTTTTAGGCACCATGGGGCTAGGACAATTTGGAAGTCAGACAAGGCTGGCCTTCCTAAGAAGGCGTTGTAGGCCGAGTGGTTTTCTATTAGCACAAACGTCTGTCTCCGTACAACGGAGCGGGGATGGCTTCCAATTTCAACAAAGAGGTCCAGTTGCCCGAGGGGCATCTTCGCATCTCCAATGAAGCCGTGTAGTGGTTTATCGCAGGGAGATACATCCTTCATTGATAGTTTCATTTTGTCGAATGCATGTTTGAACAGGATATTTACTGAGCTTCCAGTGTCTACTAGAATTCGGTAAACTTCGGCAGGACCGAGCCGGGCAGAGATAACCATGGGATCCATGTGAGGGTATTGCCTTCCTTCTAGGTCACGCTTACCGAATGTGATGTCATCACTTTCTTTCCACTTCGGATGGCGCTCTTCTATAACCGAATTGACACAGTCTTTATTGTCTCTAAGAGACTTTCCATATCTTTCCATCTCTTTCCAGCTTCTGTCTGTGATGTGCGGTCCTCCTGAGATGGTATGGACCACTATCTTCTCTTGACTAGAGCCGCTAGTGTTGCGGTTTCCTCTGCCGATCTCTGGTGAGGGTAGCCTTGGGTTCTCATTGGCAGGAGCTGGAGTCCTGTCCTGACCTTTTACATAGCGTTCCAGTTTCTTCCTTCTGATGTGTTCCTCAATCAAGTCCCGGAGATGATGGCATTCATTGGTATCATGCCCATGAGATTCGTGGAAGCGGCAGAACTTTCCAGACTTCTGCGCGTTATCTGATTCCTTCTTGTATGGTGGGCGTTTGTATCTAACTTCGCCTTGGGTGGCAAGGAAGATGTTTTCAACGGTTTCGTTCAAAGGAGTGTAAGTGTCGAATCTCGGTCCTGACCGATATAGGCGCTTTTCTCCCTTCTTGTCCCCAGCATTGTCTCTGGAATCATTTCTTCGAACGTCCCTTGCCACAGCAGGCACGTGGCTGTGAGTTGCCTTATTTTGTTGTCCTGACTGCCCCTCCACGGCAGCATCCTCAAGCCTCATATATTTCCCGACTTCATGGAAGAAATCGGGTAAAGTAGCTGGTTTTTCTTTTGTCAACCTCCTAGCAAATTTAGTGTCCGGATGCACACCACTACAGAGGGCCATTAGGATATGCTTCTCATCGGCATCTTGGACTGCGGCTGCTGCGGCATTGAATTGGGTTAGGTATTGCTGCAGTTTCTCTCTGGGTTTCTGTTTGACGCTGGATAAGGAATAAGCGTCCTTAGGTTGTTCCACATGAATGCGGAACTGACTGATAAACTTTTCTTTCAACATTTCCCACGAGCTGATGGATCCCTGGGGTAAATGACAGAACCAGGAGGTAGCGAGATCTGCTAAGAATAGTGGAAAGCATTTGCACAGTACTCCCTCTGTTGCTCCACTCATGAGCATATGTTGTGTGTATCTCTGCAAGTGTACAACGGGGTCGGAGGTTCCTTTGTAAGGTTCCATTGTAGGCATCTTCCATTCTCGGGGGGTGATAGCAATTTCGATATTGCGGGCGAAAGGGCTGGTTACTCTAGCGCCCATCCCTCGATCCCTTTGCTCCTGTTGGACACACTCTCTGAATAAGCGTGCCATCCTTTCATCAGAATTTGGAGCAGATAGAAACGAGTTTGGTTCTGTTCTATGGGATTGATTCCGTCCAGATGACCTGTAGGGATGGTACCGTCTATCATTCCTCATATTTTCCAGTGGCTGCCTTTGGTCTTCTGGGAGCATGCTAGGGTCAACTACAGTTGGCCCTTGCCTTGATCTTCCCCTGCTGGGTCCTGATCTAAGCACTTCCTCGGGTCCAACTTCGGGCTAGACTCTAGCTCGGCCCCGTTCACTGGCGTTTCCGTGGTTAGGTAGTATAACAGGCTCAGTCACAGTTGACCTTCGCCCGGTACCTCCCCCGTTGGGTTCGGTTCCGAACGTTTCCTCAGGCCTAACTTCGGGCTGTGCTCGATCTCGGCTCCTACCATGGCTGCTTCTGCTGTTAGCTCCTTCGAAGAAGGAAGATCTTTGTTGTCTCTGAGATCCTCCAGACTGGGACTCGCCCCATGATTCAGTGTTGCGGTTGGACTCTTCAGCATCCCTTAAGCGTGACATGAGATGATCCACCAAGGCTTCCTGCTGGGACGTGAAGCGGTTAGTTACTTCAACCACAACCCTGTCTAAATCTGCCCTAGTAATTGCTGCGGGCTGTTCTGTGGCAGGAGTGGTCGGATTAGCCTGTCCTTCATTTGGTACTGCTGCTAGAGGAGGACGATTTACTTGATCCGCGACAGCTGGATCTGGAAGACTGCTGGATGCGATGTTTTTTCCTTTGTTAACATCTTTTTTCTGCTTGGGAGGCATGTTTTCCAAGCGGCGAACGATGCTGTTAGGAAAAATGTTAAGTGGATGAAGCTGAAGCTTCGAGCTTCTAGCTCTCAATGAAAGCACCAAAAATGTTTGCACAAAAAATGGACAAACACCTCAAAGTCGTATGATTTAGTAGATCTTATGTTGTTCTTAGTGGTTTGGATGATTTATGCAAATATATGAAAAGCAGGGGCTAAACTATAAAAAGACACGCAGATTTATAGTGGTTCAGCCAGAATGTGCCTACGTCCACTTTATATGTTATTCCTCTTCTCTTGTTTAGATTACAAGTACAAAGCTTTGATACAAGTAAAAGAAAGTTGTTTGAAAGTTCTCTCCGTGCTTGAGCTCTCAAAACTTGTCCCCATTGTTGTACGCCTGCCCCTCTATTTATAGAGTGAGGCTGGGGGTAGGGGTCTTGGATGTATACGGCTGCTGGCGGGCTTGGGCTGATGCAATCTGGCCTGGTGGAACTGGTCCGGTTTCCCTTGGTTCGGTGGAGAGAGACAAGTGGACCGGTAGAACCTTGGTTCGGTGGAGAGAGATGAGTGGACCGGTAGAACCTTGGTTCGGTGGTAGGAGTGATGAGTGGACCGGTAGAACCTTGGTTTGGTGGTAGGAGTGTGGTGGTTCGGTGTTGCTTCATTCGGTGGTTGAACCGGTGATGCTGGTTCGGTATTGATGTGGAGATGTTTGGTTCGGTGGAGAAGGCGGGTTTGGTCCGGTAGGTGTTGGTTAGGGAGGTGGTTCGGTGAGGCATGGATCGGTAGCCTGTAGACTTTTGTTCGGCTAGGGTTGGTCCGGTGGTGAGAATTCACCCAACAATTTGAATTAATGATCAACGTAACAGATTAAATATAAGAAGATAAATGTAAAAAAGTGGAAGAAAATTAAGGAGCTTCGTACAAATTTTCAACTGAAATCATAGATCTTACGGTTAGCTTATCTACATGTGAACTTTTGTTTTTGAATTAGGCATGTGAACTTTTATTCATTATTAAGTTTTCATTTTTAAACAATTTTATCCTTGTAGTTAATCATAGATTTTATGTTCTCGTAGGAGGGTCATGCTTACAACTTTGATAATTGCAAAATAATATTATGTAGCATTTAGTTGAGTTATGAGTTGGGTATGATTTGATAACGTGTTGAAAGTGAGATTGTTTATATAATCTATTTTTTATTGATGTAATATGTACGTACACATAGTAATATTGTAAAATATAAGTTTATTTTTTAAAGGTTGTTAAAAATGAAATTATGTTATGTAATGTACGGTAATTTTTTTAGGGTAAATGAATTAGAAATTAAAAGAGTTCTAATTATTTATATATACATTTTATGTTATATGATTTAAATACCTTCATACATCCGAATAAAGAAGAAATAATTTTATCATTTTCTCAATTACATGAATATTGTATATATTGAAATCCACATTTTTTTAGAATTTATTAGATGGATTAATAAATAATATATAATCATATTTATTTAAATAGTTGAAAGTGAGATTGTTTATATAATCTATTTTTTATTGATGTAATATGTACGTACATAGAGTAATGTTGTAAAATATAAGTTTATTTTTTAAAGGTTGTTAAAAATGAAATTATGTTATGTAATGTACGGTAATTTTTTTAGGATAAATGAATTAGAAATTAAAAGAGTTCTAATTATTTATATATACATTTTATGTTATATGATTTAAATACCTTCATACATCCGAATAAAGAAGAAATAATTTTATCATTTTTCTCAATTACATGAATATTGTATATATTAAAATCCACATTTTTTTAGAATTTATTAGATGGATTAATAAATAATATATAATCATATTTATTTAAATAGTTGAAAGTGAGATTGTTTATATAATCTATTTTTTATTGATGTAATATGTACGTACACATAGTAATGTTGTAAAATATAAGTTTATTTTTTAAAGGTTGTTAAAAATGAAATTATGTTATGTAATGTACGGTAATTTTTTTAGGATAAATGAATTAGAAATTAAAAGAGTTCTAATTATTTATATATACATTTTATGTTATATGATTTAAATACCTTCATACATCCGAATAAAGAAGAAATAATTTTATCATTTTTCTCAATTACATGAATATTGTATATATTGAAATCCACATTTTTTTAGAATTTATTAGATGGATTAATAAATAATAGATAATCATATTTATTTTTCTCCAAATATGGCTTCTTCATAAAGCTGGATAACATTTGCCCTTAAAATTATATCTTGTGTTAACAAGATATGCTTTAGATCAAAACAAATTCAGTTTCAAGTTCTGTTCTAAATATATGATATTTATCATGTGAACTATTTTCACAAAGCATTGTATCTTCTACCGATCGTCATATCATTTTGAATGGTCTTGAATTTGTAACTCTTGGGCAGTATAATAACTAAAGCATGTTGTTTGAGTTCACCATTCCAATCCTGGAAAGCTACTTACAATCTTTTCTTTGAATTGTTCAGGTAGGATTCTATTGTCTGGAACTTCATTTGGTTTTATGCTACACTTCTCAACATCACCATCATTTTTTACATCTATCATTGTATTCTCACTATTATATATATATATTTATTTTTTTTTCGTCACGGTATGGTACCGATCTGAGTGCCACGGTTCGGTACCATGAACTTAAGCAAATTTTTTGCTAATTTTTTTGGTTTGAGACCTATATGCACATGCTAATTCTCACTCTTTTCTTTTCTTGCTTATTTCTACTTTATCACTCACTTTCTTATTCGAGCTCCCCATTGTCGAACCTCGCCTTCGATTTCAAACAATCGCCACCACCTTACAACAGCGTCACCTACTACATGAGTTGTCGTCGAAGCTCATCGTCTCCAAACTCGCTTTTCATGACCCATCAATTGCCCCTATTTGAAATTTAGATTTAAGCATCCTTTGAGTCCAATCAATATCGAATTGACTTAGGTAGGTGATGGCGTTGCTTGGGAACATTCATCGATGACTTGAGCTTCGACCATGTCCGATTGCTGATATACTCCACCCTCTCCTTTCTTGGATTGAGACCCAATCTAGCACTTAGGAAAATTTTGATGAATAATCTAAAAGGTGAATAAAGGGGGTGCTTGGTAAGAACTAAGGGTGAACTCGAAGCAAAGCTAAAAAATTATCGAGCGTGACTCGAGCTTGAATTTTAGGAATTTTGGCCGGAGCCGACTTCGAGTCATTCTCATGGAAAACTAGATTCTTCCAAAGTGGCCTCAATTTTCTAGTATAGATTCGACCAAACATTCTAAAATTGAACAAAAAGAGGAGGAAATGGATTTCTATAGCGAGTCGGGAGCCATATTGATGATTTGTAATTCATTGGGATGATTTCCGATAACAGTCACATTGAATGTACTCCATTAATTGAACGGATTGTCTGCCCGTCTTTTTAATTTGCAGTATTTTTCCAATAATGATTTGAATTATATGACATCAGACACATGAAGATTGCATAGTTTGAATTGCACACTATTTACCCCCATCGATGTATGAGATCTAATTGACCGAACACGGTGGTATCCGTTGGGTCTTATACATCGGCTATACATGGCTTTCTTTCTAGCATATGCTTTCTAGCAAAAATTTAAAGTCTTTATCCTACCCGATATCCTTTATGTGTGAATTTTTTAATAGTTATGTATCGCAGACGCTCCTCGCGTCTCTCTACACTGGCAGCAGGTCAGTCGATGTCAAAATATGTCGAGTCTGGCACTGATTCTAGTTTGACGACAACACCTGTGACAAAGTCCACTTCTACACCTTTTCAATCTCAATGAATCGGACATCGAATTGAGCAGCCTCTAGACATAGTTCCTTTTGCATTGGCTGAAGAATTGGTCGTAGAGGTTTAGATAATTAAATAATCAAATAACGATGAACAGTGAAAATAAGAATTTTTGTAATTGTCAGAATATGGCCTCGTAACTTATACCATTGTGTTCGTGGTGGTTTTCTGATCAATTTCTATATATAACTTGTCGAAATCCGAGTTAATGTGAATAAGTTACGAGAAGGATAATAAATCAAAAATATATAAATATATAAACAAATTAAAAAAAATTAGGACCTTACGGGTCGACCCACAAAACACGGGGGTCGAATAGCGTGTAGCCCTGGACGAGAAATCATCCAAGGACGTGTCGAAATCTTGTAATCTGGTTTTCGTGCGATATGAGGCGTTGTTTTCTAGATCCAACGATTCGCAAAGAGTTGGCTTGGCATCCAGCGTGTAGCCCAATTGCTATGGCATCCACGTTGGATGTTCATTATAATCCCAAAGAGTTGGCTTGGCAGGTAGTGAATCGTTTTCAAAGTTGCCCATCTTATCCTTTATTTTAGAGGGAGGCTCCGCCGGTACTCCAGCTCATACAGAGTCCATATCTCTTGAAGCTATATCGTTAACCTCGTCTGTATTCGAGATGGCTCATTTGACACCGGTTGACGTCACTAATCTTTGCTTTTCTGTTTTTCAAGCTTCGGGTCAAACTTCAATTGCCCATTTTCCGTTAATTCATCTGATAAATGCTGAAATGTGATAGCTTTAATATGTATATATTCATATCAATAAAGGTGATAAAATTAGTTTTTCCATTCAAATATAAAGATATATAAGTCATAAAACATAAAATAATACACGTAAACAAATATTATTTAATATATTATTCATTTATCTCAATAAATTTACCATATATTGCATTGATTTTTTTTGTTTTTAACATCAAATACCTACATTTTAACATTTCTAATATTATTCAGTAAACCTTTCAATTCTTTCCTGATATTTTATATTTAAATGCATACGTTTAAACTACTTATGAAATCTTAAATTTTAATGATAAAAACGAATACTTAGTCTAAAATTGTAATAAATTCTAATATACATACATATATATATATATATACACATGTGTGTATGCGTGTGTATAAGCATTTAATGACACCCCTATTTTGCAACACCATTGTAACCCCTCGATTTCCACCACAATCTGATTTAAATAATAGCACTTTCTTTCTCTTCTACATCGTACTATTATTTAAGCCGGATGTATGATAGAAATCAGAGGTCTACAAGGAGTGTTGTGTTGTAAAATAGGGATATATATATATATGAAGAGCGTTCAATAACACCCAAACAATGCAACACCCAAAATGTCCATTGATTTTCACCACAAGCTCTGAATTAAATATTGGCACGTTCCCTATCTTCCCACTAGTACTGTTATTTAATTCGGAGCTTTAGTGGAAATCAGAGGACATCTGAGATGTTACTGAACGCTCATATATATATACACACACACACACACATATATTCATATATACACACACATACAAAGATATTAAGAAAAATGACAAAACTATTTTTTTTCGTTCAACTATAAAGATATATAAATCATAACCAATAATAGAATAATTTACAAATCAGTCATAGTTCGTTTATATCAAGATTCTGTTTTTAACTTCAATAACTCCACACCAAATTTATATAATTTTTTACAATATTCTACTCAATTCTTCCTACTATTTATCTTAAAGTCCATATATTTAAACTAATCACATAACTTTTAATTTAACATATTCAGACAAATTCTATTAAATAATATTGGTTAATTCGTTTATATTAGGATTCTGTTTTTAACTCCACATCAAAGTTATACGGATTTTCACCAAATTATTCTCAAATCTTCCTACTATTTGTCTTTAAGTCCATATATTTAAACTAATTACATAATTTTTAATTTAACTTATTTAAACAAATTCTATTAAATAATATTTATTAATTCATCTAATAAATCACTAACCTAATATACAAATTAAAAACACAATAAAATTATTTTATTGCTTATATATGTGTATATAAATACATACATATATGCATATGTATGTGTGAATGCATGCGCGCGAGCACTACACAACATAAATATATAAACAACAATCACCATTTTAATTTATAGTTTATTTCACTGAATTGATCATACGTTACGTAACAAAGTTCTCATTCTTAACATCAAATGAATATATATCATATTTTACAATATTATTACTATGTGGAACACACCGCTATACACAATAAAGCCTAGAAATAATAGATTTCTTATAAGATTTTCATGCTCTGAATTAGCAACAACAAATACAATTATCTAAAGCCACACATGCATGCATAAAGATTTAAAGAAAACCTATAAAATCCACAGTAAGAAACCCTGTAAAATCCACAGTAAGAAACCCTTTACTTGCAAGAGAACAGTACTCACAAACGGCTTAAGAAAAAATAGTGCTACTTCTAAACATTTCCAAATGGAGAATTAGCGTATAATTGCAATCTTTTCATTTTAACTTATTAGTTGTATTAAACGTTAACTGTATAAACCAAAACAAGTGAGAAAAAACGTGGGAGCTCTCATCCGCATTTAGCACCCTCAGTCTCAAAATGGGTAGAATATCATTAAAAAAATGACAGCTACCGATCAAGCAATGAAAACACGCACATTTTTCACAACCTAAAATAACAGGTAACTGATGTATAAATCTACCATATAAACAGACGTGTACACAAAAGCTCATATGTGCATTCAAGTAAAATACCTAAAAAAAGTCATTTTCAGATCTTTAAATCATGTTTCTTGAAATCATCACGCTTCTCTTTCAAAACCAAGCGAATTCCCATACACTATTTCAACCCAATTTCCCATTGTACTTCCCCCTTATTAATACTGCTTCACCGTTTAATGTTTTAATTGCAGAAACTATCTAAAGACAAATGTCAAAAAAATGCATTGATTCATTCACCAAATTCATAAATTATTAAGTACTAAATCAAACATCCATTCAGCCGCAAATAGTACCTTTACATGTCAAAATAAGACTAACCATTCTTTTCAAAATCAACAGAAATTCATCAGTAACACTACTAACTCAATGTCTCATCAACCGCTGGTGAATTTGGTGACAGCCTTGGTGCCCTCGGATACAGCGTGCTTGGCTAATTCACCAGGAAGAACAAGTCGAACAGAAGTTTGAATCTCCCTAGAAGTTATAGTCGGTTTCTTGTTGTACCTGGCCAGTTTAGCAGATTCCTGAGCGAGCTTCTCAAAAATGTCATTGATGAAGGAATTCATGATTCCCATGGCTTTGCTCGAGATCCCGATGTCGGGATGGACCTGCTTCAACACTTTGAAAATATAAATCTTGTAGGTCTCGATTGACTTCGCCTTCTTCTTCTTCTTCTTGTCGGCGCTTGCCGAAGAGTCCTTGGCAGGGAGCTTCTTCTCGGCTCTGGGTTTCTTGCCAGCCGGGACCTTCTCGGCCGCTGCGGACTTCTTCTCGGTGGTGTCTTCTGCCGCCGGCTTTTTCTCCGTGGGTTTCTTTTCGGCTTTGGGTGCCATTTCTAATTTGAAAAATTAGGGTTTTGAACGGTGACAAATAGAATTGGGGATCTGATGGAATGATGAATGAGTCTAAATAGGAAGGAGAGGAGTTTTTATAAATCGAGAAGGTGTTTTTCTATTGGCTGATGCGAATTTTTCGGATCGCTAATAAGGCAAACATGAAACGTTGGATATTCAAGGGCAAAATGGACGGACGGATTAGCCTGATGTTGGTCTTTATAAGGATGGAACTACGCTGATTGATACTAGTTTAGTTCATCTACTCTTATTTTTTGTAGTCTTGTAGATTAGTGGTATACAATGCAAAATCCAACGCATGCATTCAGCTTAAATACATTTTAACCACTTATTAACGAATGGTTTGGATTTATCTCAATAGAATCGATGCATGTGAATTTGAAAGGGACAATTAGGTAAAAAATGTAAAATGACCAACTTTAACAAATATTTATACTCAAAGATGTAAAGTTTTATTTTTGGACCAAATACTATAATGCTAGTTGTAACTATCATTACGAGCATCACGGCACGCGCTTCGCGCATGATGAAGGCACCTGAATTATTTTTTTACAAATTGTATTTGTTTAATATGTTTAAAAGAAAATGCTTTCCATAAATATTTAGTCATGTGTTTGTGTTGAAAATACGTATTTAATTTGAATTTTTATTTCTAAATTGCAATATCTAATTTTTTTGTTAGTTTAAAATTTTATTTATATTATTAATTTATAAAAAACAAATTTGTAAAGTTGTTTATTTGTTAGATCCTATTTTTAAGTAACATGAAGACTTGATAAATATTTATAGAGGAAAATTTGAATCTGTAAAGGAAGCTTAACTGTCAGAACCTATTTTTGAGTTATATTAAAGTTTGATAATATCTGCAGAGAGAAATTTTTGGTTTTTCACGCTGACATGAAAAGAGTGTGCCATTAAATGTATTACAACCTTCAATAAAGAAATACATATAAGGGCAATTTTGGAAGTTTGCGGTCGGACCAAAAGTTTGCGCTTTCAAACCAACTAGTAATAAAGATATTCAATTGACACCATATATAATACTAGTTATAATCAGCGTTGTTTTTCAGAAAAAAAATAAAAAGTAAATTCTTATTGTCCTTCAAACTACCTTTCTTCCAAACTTTGTCATTACGACTATTTTCCTCGTTTCTCCAATGTACCACCGCTCTACTAAAAAATAGAGGAAGGAAGCAGGTTGTATTAATATAGTGATCAATTTTTGTTATATAATAGGTATACCTTAATTGAAATCAAACTTAATTTTTATGATGTCGTTAATAAGAATTTCATATCGTTACCCTTTGACAACTTTTAGATTTTGTATGTCATGAATCACATTAAACCTAATAAACATGTCATTTGACAATAAAAATCGACTGATATTCCTATTTTGCTAGCAAACCGGACAAGATTGGATGATCCTCTACATACTTTTTTTATTAAGCATAACAAAACAGGTGTGAAGCAGAAATGTCTGATCAGCTACATCACACGCAGTGCATGTCACGTAAAATAAAATATAACATTCTCCGATACACCATGCAGCATGATTACCATAATATACCACATATCGCCGACATGCAACGTATTCATACTTAGGTAATAACATAGAAAGTATGGTGCCGATGTCATAAAATACACCATCGTCCAACTCATCAAGATCAGAGAGGCGGTCATTGAAAGTAGTATTGTTGAGACGGGAGGAAATGGATGGGAGAGGTGGGCTTCATGGTGGTCGTAAGGGAGGAATGGATGGACGTGTGGCGGTTATGACCATGTTTGAAGAGAGGGTGAGTGGAGCAGTAGCGAGAAAGTATTTCAGCTATGCGAGTTTATCACGGCTTTGATCAATGGAGGAAACATGGACATCCTAAAGAGATTACGAATGACTAGGGATATCAGACTCAACGGGGCGTAGAGGATTGGGGACTTTAAATTTCCATTGGCGAGTTCGGGGCTTTGGCAGTGGTGTATTGACGAGAAAAGTATTAGAGGTCAAAGCAGTATAGGAGTGGGGAAATAACTGATAGAGTTGAGGGTATGCACTAAAGGAAATTTTGTAATGTTGATTGTGTAGCCGTACTCATGACTTTTATGGACGAATCTTGTTTAAAATGAAAATTTTATTTTTGCTTCTACTGTACTACATGCGTACAATTATAATTGAATGTCGATGATTACATCTTATACACACAATAAGAAATCCTTCCGAGCAAATATTTAAATGATTGCAGTTACGAATTTGTTTGTAATCGTAAGTAGAAAATAAGTATATTTATAAATAAATATTCGTCCTTAAATGTTTATAGTCTAGGTGATTCGAGAATGAGATATTGATCCATCCGTAAGACTAGTGTACCTAATGATCTCCATATGATAGATGATGATTTACACTTGATAGTTAGGGCCCTAGGAGGTTTTGATATTTAAATAGTTTAAATATTCATCGAGGATCGACGTCACACTTATGAGTCCCACAACCGTGATTTTAGCGTTGACCTAAAATATATAATATAATATTGTATCGTCATTATAGATTATTACAAAGATGATATATATACCAATATATATATATATATATATATGTATATGTATATGTATTGTTATGTGTATATATATGTGAATGATTTAATTTTTTAAATTACCTAAAATAATTAAGTTAAATATGCATAACCATTATATATATTTAACATGATTTAAATGGGCAGTTTATTCAATTAAAAGGGGTAACATAAAATATATAATGTATATATTTTTGTCATATGTTAATCAGTTAATATATATTGATGTTGTAGATAGGATTGCCGCTATCATGGCAAAAGGAAGTGTTAAATATGTTTTTGACTATGCACGACATGTGTTATGCATAGATCATGCTTACCACCCTGCATGTTTAATATGAGTTTATGATGTTATGTGGATATGGTTGTCGAAATGATATATGTTACGTTGTAAATGCTTGATTCACTAAAGCCGTGTAGCCTGACTTATTGCTATTTTATTTGTACACCGATGACATGTTATGTGACCATTATCCCATATTCATATGCCATATAAATTATATTAAAGCCATGGTTATATATATATATATATATTCAAGGGTATTCTCTAGGGGCAATGATGTAATTTGTTACATATGTATAACTCGATAACCAATGTTGTTCAAAATAAAAGATGTTTTTCTTTATGTTATAAACTTGATGTAATATGTTATATTAATTATTTATTTAACTAAAAGTATATCTAGTATAAAAAATCCATAAATGGTATGTTTTGTGATGGTAGTTACAATGTGTTGTGATCATGAGTGGTTTATCACAATAAAATAAACATAATGTTTTAAACATTCATAATCAAGTTATATCGAGATTGAACGTCGATACATCCATTGAGACTGTAGTACGTAATGGTTGGCAAACGTTGCTCTACCATAAATAAAAAGATAAGAGGCATTTACAATTGTTAACAACATCAAGTCAACAATTCCAAAAACAGAAAGTGCTAAGGAATATATGCAGTTTGTGGAAGAGCGTTTTCGTTCAGCTGATAAGTCACTCGCTGGTACTCTTATGGCAGAACTCACGACCATGAAGTTTGATGGGTCGCGAACTATGCAAGAGCACATTATAGAGATGACTAATCTTGCAGCAAGGTTAAACTCCCTTGGACTTACAGTAGAGAATTCTTTTCTTGTCCAGTTTATCCTGAACTCGCTACCTTCTGAATATGGACCTTTTCAAATTAACTATAACACTATAAAGGATAAGTGGAAAGTTAATGAATTGGCCAATAGACTTGTTCAGGAAGAAGGACGTTTGAAAAATCAAGTGAATCACTCGGTAAGTTTTGTGCGTAATAAAGCTGGTAAAGAAAAGAATGGAAAATCAAGTCATTTCAAGAAGAAAAAGTCACCTGCTAAGAATGGGCAGGATAAGGAAAAGAAGGAACTAAAGGATGTTCGATGTCATTTCTGTAAAAGGAAAGGACATTATCAAAATGACTATCCGAAAAGGATAGCTTGGTTCGAAAAGAAAGGTAATCATCTATCTTTCGTATGTTTTGAATCAAATTCTAGTTGAAGTTCCTATTAATACATGGTGGCTTGATACTGGTGCTACAACTCATATCTCCAATAATATGCAGGGATTTCTTATGATCCGAACCATAAATCCAAATGAAGATCGTTTTCTCTTTATGGGAAACGGAATGAAATCCACAATAGAAGGCATTGGGACTTATCGTCTAATTCTAGAAAGTGGATATGTATTAGACTTATATAGCACCCTTTATGTACCTTCATTATCTGGAAACCTTATTTCCGTAAGTAAGTTGAATATTTCTGGTTTTAGATGTACGATTGGATCTAGTTGTTTTGATTTATATAAGAATACTGATAATGTTGGTTCTGGTATTCTAATTGATGGTTTATATAAATTGAAACTGAATGACACTTATGCGAATTCCTTGCTGAATGTAATAAATAATGTTGGATGCAAACGTAGCATGTTGAATGAAAATTCTGCTTTCTTATGGCATAAAAGACTAGGTCACATATCCAAAGAAAGAATGATGAGATTAGTAAGTAATGAAATTTTGTCAAATTTGAACTTTAGTGATCTAGAATTATGTGTGGATTGTATTAAAGGTAAACAAACCAGACATAATAAGAAAGGAGCCACTAGAAGCAGCCAGCTTCTTGAAATAATACACACTGATATTTGCGGACCTATGGACACTCCAGCCTTTAATGGAGAAAAGTATTTCATCACTTTTATTGATGATTTTTCCCGCTATGGTTATATCTATTTGCTTCATGAAAAATCTCAATCTGTGAATGTCCTTGAGACGTTTGTAAGGGAAGTTGAGAGGCAATTAGATAAAAAGGTGAAAATCATAAGGTCTGATAGAGGTGGTGAATATTATGGCAAATATAATGAGTCAGGCCAGTGTCCAGGTCCATTTGAAAAATTCCTCGAAAGTCATGGCATATGTGCGCAATACACAATGCCAGGTACACCACAGCAAAATGGTGTAGCAGAAAGGCGCAATAGGACGTTAATAGATATGATTAGGAGTATGATGTCAGATTCTACACTACCTAAGAATTTGTGGTCGTATGCTCTCAAAACCGCTAATTATTTGTTGAATAGAGTTCCTAGTAAAGCTGTTCAAAAGACTCCTTTTGAATTATGGACTAACAGGAAACCTAGCTTAAGACACATGCATGTTTGGGGTTGTCCAGCGGAAGCGAGAATATAAAATCCACATGAAAAGAAATTAGATTCTCGAACGATTAGTGGGTATTTTTTAGGTTACCTTGAAATCTAAAGGATATGTGTTTTACTGTCCTAATCATAGTCCAAGAATTGTAGAAACTGGTAATGCAAGGTTCATTGAGATTGGTGAAGTCAGTGGGAGTACTAGAAGAGAAATAGTGGAAATAAAGGAAACAAGGGTAAATGTTACATTGCCTAGAATAGTTCCTCCATCTACTATTACTCCAAATGTTGTTCCAGCTGTTGGAGAACAGCATGATGATGAACAACATGTAAATGAAGAAGTACTTCCTGAAGGAAATGACTTACATAATGCTGATATGCATGAACCGCAACAAGTAGCATTAAGAAGATCTCAAAGAGATCGTAGGTCAGCTATTTCTAATGATTATATGGTTTATATGCAAGAATCAGATTATGATATAGGAATCAATAAGGACCCAGTTTCATTTTCACATGCTGTAGAAAGTAAAGAGTCAAAGGAATGGATTAATGCCATGAAAGAAGAACTAAAATCCATACAACAGAATGAAGTTTGGGATCTCGTTGAGTTACCACATAGCGGTAAAAGAGTCGGATGCAAATGGGTTTTTAAAACCAAACACGACTCTAGTGGTAATATCGAACGGTATAAAGCTAGACTTGTTGCTAAGGGTTACACTCAGAAAGATGGCGTTGGTTACAAGGAGACATTTTCTCCTGTTTCGAAAAAGGACTCACTAAGAATATTAATGACATCAGTAGCACATTATGATTTGGAATTGCATCAAATGGATGTGAAAACATCCTTTCTGAATGGAGATCTTGATGAGGATGTTTATTTGGATCAACCTGAGGGTTTTTCTGTAAAAGGTAAAGAACAATTGGTGTGTAAAGTTAAGAAGTCAATATATGGGCTTAAACAAGCATCCCGGCAATGGTATATTAAGTTCAATACCATTATTACATCTTTTGGTTTTAAGGAAAATACGGTTGATCGCTGTTTATACCAAAAGATCAGTGGGAGCAAGTTTATTTATCTAGTCCTTTATGTTGATGACATCTTGCTTGCTGCAAATAATTCAAGCATATTGCATGAGACTAAGGAATTTCTCTCAACGAACTTTGAAATGAAAGGTATGGGAGAGGCATCCTATGTGATTGGAATAGAAATATTTCGTGATCGATCACAAGGAATATTGGGATTGTCTTAGAAAGGATATATCGAAAGGATTCTAGAGAGATTTGGAATGAGTAAGTGTTCACCTGGGAAAGTTCCTGTATAGAAAGGTGATAAATTCAATCTCATGCAATGTCCTAAGAATGATGTTGAACGAAAGGAAATGGAATCAATTCCATATGAACCTGTAGTTGGTAGCCTAATGTATGCTCAAACCTGTACTAGACCGGATATCAGTTTTGCGGTCGGTATGTTAGGGAGGTATCAAAGTAATCCAGGAAGGGAACATTGGCAAGCTGCAAAGAAAGTGTTGAGGTACTTACAAGGCACGAAAGATTACATGCTCATGTATAGTAGATCCAATGAATTAGAGGTGATTGGATATAGCGATTCAGATTTTGCTGGATGCATCGATACTAGAAAATCGACTTTTGGTTACCTGTTTATGTTTGCTCAAGGAGCCATATCATGGAAAAGTGCGAAACAAACTATCGTTGCTTCATCTACTATGGAGGCAGAATTTGTGGCATGTTATGAAGCCACAATTCATGCATTATGGTTGCGGAACTTTATTTCAGGTCGACTTGCGGTTGTCGACACCATTAGCAAGCCGCTGAAAATTTATTGTGATAACTCTACAGCAGTGTTTTTCTCAAAAAACAACAAGTACTCTAAAGGTGCCAAACATATGGAACTGAAGTATCTTGTTGTGAAAGATGAGGTTTAGAAAAAAGAGTGTCAATCATGCACATCAGGACAGAACTTATGATTGCAGACCCTTTGACGAAAGGGTTACAGCCAAGACAATTTAAGGAACATCTTCAAAGAATGGGTCTTGGTTGTATTAATAATAATTGATGTGTGACATTCTGAGCTCCTTTGTGTGTTTATGATATATAATTATGTGTCTCATGTTTTAATGTGGTAGTACGTACTTTATGTAATTTTAAACAAGAAAGAGTCTTATAAAGATATTATGTTTAATCATTATGATATAAGACATTATGTGGACCATTATGCTGTTTTATATAAATTATGAGTATAAAATGATGGATTGCCGGTATTGTAGTATATGGAAGGGAATGCATTGAATTAATAATGCACAACCGCAATAACTCTCAGCAATTTATCATAGTATGATGTTCAACACTTAATATTATGAATAATCGGATCAAGTGGGAGAATGTTAGAAATCTGCTATTAGAAACTGCAATTGGCTCATTTACTTTTAACGTTATGCAGTTTCTAATCTTAATGTGACCCTATTAATTAGGTCATAAATAGAACGTTTCATTTACCTTTAACGTTATGTAGTTTCTCATCTTAATATGACCCGATTAATTAGGTCATAAATAGACCGTTCTATGATTAGAACATTAGGTCTGTGATTAATCTTAAGCGTTGAATTGGTATATGATGGACGTGCCAGATTTTGAGTTAAATGTTATATAAAGGATTGGGTCCTCTCTCCCCCAGCCAACAGATGTATTCTTCTCCATCAAGAAACACATAAAGAAAAAGGGTTAGAGAGAGAAACCGAATTCTGAGAAGAAGAGTAATTATTAGAAGTCAGAAGAAAAAGATGACAGCCATTACATCTTCCGCTGTTAATCAAGGTACGTCATCTTAAATAATAAATCATATTAAGTTTTGTTTGTGAAATATTAGGTATTGGTGATCCTTGGGCTATTACTTGAATTGTTCATCATTAATCATGAAAGATCGAACAGTAAAGAATTTCTGACATTTGGTATCAGAGCCACCAATCAATAACTGAATATTTCCTATGATTGCAATTGATCTGTTCTACGCTTTACTCATGATGTTTAATCAAGTATGTGTTATAAGTCATTTATGCACATGAGATTTATGATTTTGTTAATCACCAAAGTGGTCAAAATCAGAATAATCATTTAGTGCATAAGTGACATAATGATTATTGATAGAAATTGCCAATTATAATAATACCAACTAAAAACTGGCGTCACTAATAATACCAGTATCTACCCGCCATCCTTTTGTTCCCTTTATAAGGTTGATCTCTATAATCATACCAGTTAGCGGCTGCTGATCTTTAGTCAGGTTTGCCCGAGGTGCAAGACGAGGGCGGTTCCGACACTTTCATGCCATATGACCCAGTTTGTTATAGTTATAACAAATAGACCTACCAGAATCATTCTTTAAATGAAATTTTTGTCGTGGTGCAGTATATTTCATTTGAAGGTTCCCATTATTTTTTTGGTTTAGGTTAAGCTTATGGTTCTGATTCGTAAAGCTTTTGGGATTCGGTTTTAGAACCGTAGCCTTCTTAATGATGCTAGAAATGACAAGCACTTCCTCTTTCGTATCCTATTTTCAGGATTCATCCTCAATTCGGAGGCTAGTATTCAAACTTTCAAGTGAAAATTCTTTAGCTTTATGTCTAAGATTAATTTTGAACTCTTTCCAACTAAGGGGTAATTTATCAATAAGTACCGCAACCTGAAACTGTTCGTCAATAGTCATAACTTCGAAGACGATCTCATGAGCTATTTTCTAAAGCTCATGAGACTGCATTTCTACTGACCTATCATTGGACATCTTATATTTGAGGCAGCGGTTGACTGCATATTTCTCTGCACCAGCTTCCTCCATGTCATAGTTCTTTTGCAACGCCTCCCAGATCTCCTCAGTTGATTTGTCCTCTACACTGTAGTAGCAATATAGGTCATTGCAAAGGCCATTCAGAATGAAGTTTTGCATGTGCAGTCAAGCTCGATCCATGATTGCTGCTCATTGCTCTCTACTTCGGTGGGTAGATTAGATAGTGGTGGTTTGTTAGTGGTCAGAACACAGACCATCATTTTCATTGTTAGGAAAAATTGCATATTCTACCTCCATCTTTTAAAGTACAACCCCTCGAATCTGAAGGGCCTGCTTATGTTTGGCAGTACTATTCTAGTAAAATTGTCGGTCGTGACCATTTACAACAGATGGAATCATCTTAATGTGTTAGATCTTAATGCTGAAAATGGTTAAGTGATGTACTTCGTCATTTTCTTTAAAACGATTCATGGCTTAGCCCCAAGATGCAAGGCTAGCTATCAACCGCTCCGTACCTATTATAAAACAGCCTCTAAAATTTGATTGATTTGCTACTTATATGACAGCAAATCATTCTAAATTTAGCACTTTCTAATTTAATAGCTTTGAAGATTTCTATAGAAAGTGAAATGGAAGAGGAAGAAGAAGAAGAAAGAAAATTGTTTGTTGCCTTATATTTTTCCTTCTGTCTATCAATCATTAAAATAGGCAGAATGGAAATTGTATGCGTTACTTGTACGAGGAATTGTTAACGAATATAAAATTATTATCATTCATTACGAACTTTATTACCATAAATTTTTACAATGGCTCAACAATATTAGCGCATAAATATATTACGGTTATACAATATCATTCATTATGAATTTTATTACCATTAATTTTTGCAGCGGCTCAATAATAATTTCTCATTAACATATTACAGTTATGCAACGCCATTCATTACGAATTTTATTACCACTAATTTTTTTATAAAATTAATTCACTTAAAATTCCAACAATTATACATACTTTTATGTAATAAAATTTTCTTTTTGCTAGTTATTAAAAGCATTTAAATATGTAAAAGCATTATTTCTTTTTTTTTCAATAATATTTTGCCTTTCTAAAATTGATTTTGCTAGTTGAGCTCATACAACTGAACTTAAAGCTTTACTTTATCCTTTATGTCTAGAAAAAAAATTAGAATTCTAAATCCAAATAAGTATGACGACAGCCCTACACCACCGGCACCCAAATATACATAAGTTAGTAGGTTGTTGTTATGCCGGTCGATGTGGAGCAATCATCAAGGTTTAAAATGAAACAAAACATCACAGAATCTGTAGTATATCTCACAGTGCACAAAAATATAATAATGTTATAGATATAAATCAGAAGAGACTGTAATAACTAAGTGATCCAAATATTAGAGTACAGATACACGAAGTTATACATCATGAAATAAAGTATATACAATAGAAGTAAACTCATATAACTATCCCATACTGATAATAATAAGCAAGCACTGATAAGGCTCCACAGTTTTGCATAGCGGAATAAGCATAGAAATCCATATAAAATACGAGATAGACCCGTCCAACTCATCTTCTGCATGGCTACTGCATCGCACCCAGACCTTCTATCTAGTCTACTCATTTAAGAGCACCCAAGATAATAAAAAGAAGAACATAAAACTTTGAGTTAGACAGCAGTCTGGCGTGAGTGGTAAATGAATCTCAAAGTACTATACAAGTCGATGTAGTAAGGAACAAAGGTATACGAAGCATACCTGACTTGTCCCTACAACCAAAGAGTTAGCACATAATAACATAGTAGGATACTCTAAGTGTCATAAAGGTGCAATACAAATAAGTATGATAACGAGTCTCTAGGTATCCCTATCTCTAATACCTGTCTTCAATGACTACCCTAGAATGATAAACTGTGGGGAGAGAAACCAAAGCAATGATAGCATCCATCAAACGATCCTCACTATCACTTTATGTACTCTGGATATATGATAACTCGTATGACTATTCTACTGTCAGGTACTAATGGAAATCCTCATTTTCAATGTACTATCTTTAGCTTGAAGCTAATACTAGACTCATACAACTGGTCCAGGATACATGGATCCATTCAACCGATTCGGGGTAAATTTCAACATACCTATTAGCATCCTCATGATCCTCCTGCTCTGAGTATAATAGAAAACACTTCGAGTATCAACGATCCCTTAGTACGTGTATTCGAGCCCTTTCCTCTGCTCCAACCAGCTTCCATTGTCTTGGAGGAACCATTCTACATTCCACCACTCAATGGCTCCTTTCAACATCAAGCCGTCACCTTCGAGGAACCATTCAACATTCCTCATTCTATGAATCCTTTCTACATTGAGCCGTCTTCATCATAACCTAACTCCATTTAATGTCGAGTAACCATATGAAGACTTTAACTTTCATCATGTCACATTTCCATCAACCATCATGCGAACGAACCAACATCTCTAGCAAGACCTCTCGAACCCATGTACCAACCCCCGGAAGTTCCATCCCCATAGGACCAAACTTGAGAGCTCAGTAATGGCCACTATACTTGGCCACTAATTGGCCAAGTTTCTTTCCATCCTACTTCTTTCTTCTAGTACTCAATGCCCAGGTGCTTGAGCTTTGACTTCTCTGCTTCAGATCAAGTCGTCGTATCTTCTAAACACCCCACTTCATATTCTAGAAACAAGTCGTCGTAGCTTTCGACACTTAGCCGATCTCCAATCTATCACAATAGGCAACCTTTACAAGCCATACTCTCCCCCTTCCCCAAGTCGCTGCCGACATAAAGCAACCGAGAGAACTCAGTACCGACCTATAAAGTGAACACCGACTTCTATGCTTAGTGAAATGGGGACGCGACTTGGACCACGAGTTCTTCCCATGCTCTAGATCTTGCCTTTGTCCAATTCCGACTAGTTTTGCCTCCGATTTGCCCAATTTCCCAACCTATCTACCTAACATCCAAAACACTAGCAAACAACATCAAAGCAAAACATATAATCATAGAATATCATGCATATACATCCATTCATACAACCAATACATGAGAATGTGATAATTAAACTATTTTTTACTCTAAGTTTTACATTAACATATGTTTATGAGTGATGGAAATTACACTAGCACGTGGATATGATTTAATAGATTACAAAACCCATTTTAAAACCCATTTCAAAATCTCCAATTTCTGGTCATAAGCATATATGGATAAATGGTTAAAGCTAGTAAACCTATTTTAGATCAAAATCATGTTAAAAACAACCATTTTAACTATATAAACAAGTATTGACGAGTGAGGTCAAGAACCACTCACCAAATACCTCAAAAACCAAATTTCTCCTCAAATCTGAAGTAGGAAGCAAAGGAAATGAACCCAAATTTACAAAAATGATAATCTCTAGTTTCTATATGCTAATCTCCTCTCTAATCAATGATTTGGATAAGATTAGTAATGAAAAGACGTGATTTTTGATGAAATTAGATCTAATGGAGGTTTGGATCTATTTTAGAGAAAAAGGAAATGACTTAGGTTTGTTCCTACTGCCTCCTATTAGCATAGATTTCGAAGTGGGTTAGTGGGCCTAAGCATGGGCTTAGTTAATTACCCACTAAAACTAGCCAGCAATAACCAAAACTTAAAACTACAATAACTTTCAAAACACAAGTCCATTTTTTTTATTACGACCACTCTACAGAATGGGAAACCATCATCCTAAAACAATGGAACTAGTTTGTGACCCTAATTCGGCTTTTATCAAAAGTTATAGTCCAAACAAGATTTTTAGGGTCAAAATGGTCACATAGAAATTTTATAAAAATCATAGATGTTGGAGATGTCCCTAAGAGTCACTTTCCTAAATAGTAGAGTCATACGGCCTCATATAAATACAACAAAACATTTTATGATCCTTCGATACGTAAAACACGGGTCGTTACACTCTTCCCCCTTTATTAATTTCGCCCCCGAAAGAAACAAAGAAAATCAATCATAGTTACCAAGCATGCCTAACAATCATGTATATCATCAACCATATCAAACATGCAACCATGCAATCAATAATATAGATAAACCTATCCTAACATGCAGGATACTAAACTACCCTATATGATAAAGAAAGTGAAAGTAATACGATAAACAATGGGCCTTACCATATAAAGAGCTCCGGATGTGTGACCCTCACACTCTCCTCGGTTTCCCATGTGCAATCGCCTTCACTTTCGCCCCACTAAACCTTCACCAAATCCACCATCTTCCTCTTAAGCTGTTTCATATCGCGTCCAACAATACAAACCAGCGTACGAGGCCTCGAAGCTTCTAGTTCAATCTCGATGTCATCAAGCTGATTCGGTGCAATCTCATGCATAAGTCATGCACAAACTTCCGTAGATGAGAAACACGAAAGACATTGTGCACACCTGCCATTTTCGGAGGTAAAATGACCCTATATGCTAGATTCCCAATACTCTCTGCTATCAGAAAAGGACCTACAAATCTTGGTGCCAATCTCCCCTGTCTACCAAAATGAATAACATTTTTCAAAGGAGAAATTTTTATGAATACCATATCGCCTATAGAAAATTCTAGATGTCTACGTCTTATATCAGCATAGCTCTTCTGCCTATCCTTTGCATCTCCTATTCGTTGACGAATGATCTCTATATTCTCCAAAGTTTCTCTAATCATACCTGGTCCAAGTATCAATTTCTCACCTGCTTCCCACCAGCATGAAGGGGCATTACATGGTCAGCCATACAATGCTTCATATGGTGCTATACCGATACTAGACTGATAGTTCTTATTGTATGCGAACTCTACCAAATGCAAATGATTACCCCATGAGCCTCTGAAATCGAGAATGCAAGCTCGCAAGAGATCCTCTAGTATACGATTCACTCTCTTGGTCTGCCCATCCATTTGTGGAAGGTAAGCCGTACTAAGATCCAACTCAGTACCCAATGCCTTATGTAAGCTCTTCCAAAATCCACTAATGAACAACGAGTCTCGATCTCTCATAATGCTCTTCGGTACACCAAGAAATCGTACAATCCATTTCACATACAACTCGGCCAGTTTGGCTGCCATTCTGCTTGACTTGATGGGTATAAATCTAGTGCTCTTAGTCAATCGATCGACTATGACCCAGATGCTGTCGTACCCTTCTCCTTGATAGTCCATCAATAAAATCCATCGATATCTGCTCTCATTTCCACTCAGGAACTTCATGTGGTTGTAATAGACCACTCGATTTCTTTTGCTCTGCCTTCGCCAACTGGCAGTTCATACACTTCAAGATGAATGTTCCGACGCCCTTCTCATTCCCTCCTATTAGTAGGTCTGCCTCATATCATGGTACATCTTGTTATCGCTGGGATGTGTGGTCAACTCTCGTAGCACCTTTTCTCGCAATCTGTCGACATCGGGAACAAACAATCTCCCATCCTTACGGAGCCAACCTTCTCGATCGAGTCTGTATTGCTTTATATCCTCAAACTCTACTCCTCCATCTATTTTCGCTATGATCTTAGCCAATCTAGCATCTCAGTTCTGACTAGCATCGATTCGCTCAATCAAAGTAGGTATGACTGTCAAACTTGCCTAATTTTACAACTACTTAATACATTCATAATACGGTTGCTAACGTGTTTATTTGGCCAAGACCGTTTATTGCATTCTATGAGTTCCGAACTCAAAAGTGATATGAGACTATGGATATTTGATCCATATACTATCACATGTAAGTTTATATGGTAAACAGTCATAGTCGTAATGTACGATACTTCGATGAAAATAGTATCTGAAATACGCGAATATACCATAGTGCGAGATCGAGTATTCAATTTGATTGATTACGATAAAGATCACATTGTGTTAAATATAACATAAGAACAAAACTACAATATAGATCTATGAATTCAATCACTGAACTATCAATTTACATAAAGTGAAACATATTTGATGTCCTTAAATATTAAGGATAATCAAATGCGCTTTTGTAAAGAGTTCGTCATGATATTGTAGTAAGGGTTTTCTTTTGAATGGTTTGACCATTTAGAAAGAAAAACAAATGTATAAGAGTAGATGCGATTTTAGGTACAATTGTGATAAAGAGAATGAATAGTCACTTTTGCTTTATAAAGAAACATTGGAAACGAGAATTCTAATAATAATAATTGATATTTAACATTAGAATGAGAAATACGATTTCTATTCTGAAATGTATTTTCGTATAGAAAATTGTTTTTTATGAGATTTATTTCTTTGAGTTCAAGATATTTGATCAAAGAACTCTCCACTGTAAACTAGTTACAGTATATCTGTATATGAAATAAATAACCTATATTAAGTGAATGATGGACCTTCGAATTCAGTACTCTATGATAGTAATAGCGGAAATATTAGGAGAGTTCCATGTAACACTTATTGATTGCATCAAGTTATGAAAATTGTTTTCGTAAAACATACCGAATATTATTTATGAAATAATGACTATTTTTCGGAGTCGACTGAAAAATAGACATATGTGTGTATATATATATTTCAATATGAATATTATGAATATTTGTTACGAAAAAAAACTATAATGTGGTATTTGTTTTCACAAAAAAGTGATGGACTGGAAAATACTAAAGTATCTAAAATTAAAATTATTGTTGGAGTTATAGACTAAGTCATCGTTTGAGAAATAATTTATTAATATATGATTATGAATCATATAAAACTGGTTAATTAAATCTCAGACAATTAAGGGCTATGCACCCATTTAGTGGAAGCGTCATAAGAGTTAATTAACTCTTCGGGTTGATACATATAGATGTATGCAATTGTGAATCTATTAATACCAAAACGGTTCCACGTATTTTGTTATGTTCACCGATGAGTTATCACTGACATGGACATGTGTATTTGATAAACATGTAGTATGTCTATGATAAGCTCATAGAATATAGAACGGAAGTACATAAAATAACGTGCAATAAAATAAAACGATTCGACTTGATCGAATATGTGAGTATATTGGAAATAGTTCCTAACGTACCTAAAAAGGAACAAAGATTCAACCTCAAAAGTCACTCCTCCCTATAATACGTAATGATGTATTGATAAGGCGTAATCAAACTTTATTAGACAAAGCACAATTAATGACGAATGAACTTTAGTTAAGTACTTTCTATAAGGTGTGTACTTAAGAGTAGTACATAAAGTTAAAATTAATATCATCCAAATATTAGTTTTCAAATCCATACAAGATAAGGGTTTATAAGAAATCCCTGTATGTCCTCGGCCAAGGAGTTGGCATGTTTTGCGGGTCGAAAGACTGCACGTCATAATTATACGTAAGGGATCTTATATCAATCGTCCCAAGAGAATTTTGAAAACAATAGTCATTAGATGACTAATTTATGTTATAAACATAAATGTATTGTTAACTAATGCAAAAAATATTTTATATAAAGCAATTCATAAAATGTTTATGAATGCTTGTTCCGTTGCATTGAGAAACAATTGTTGTTTCAAGTAATATCAACTTCGCAGCGAAGGAATTTCTTTGAGAAATTATTAGTATAAAATGAATTTGGATATAATCCAATAATAAAACTGATTACAAGGGATGAAATGAAATTGGCCGTACCTAAATGAACACAAATACATTAGAACGTCTAATGAGTATTCTTGTACATTAAAGAGAAAATGTGAGTTTCTTGTCAATGTTACGAATAAATAATCCTTGGTTGTTTAGATAAACCTTAAGAGTATTGACTCTACAATATGGTACGATGCAAAAATCCAAAACAGATTCGAAGTACATTATCAAAATATGACATTGATAGTTGTACCTGAAGAGATAAGATCTATTGACCGCAAATGTGTCTTTATGAGAAATACAAATGTAGTTGGAGTATAGTGAGTCGTATTGAGAAGAATATTACAGTGAATTTCAATTGTTGAAATTCGTAACAGATTCATCATTCTATATACTCAAGTTGGTCAGATTTTACATAAAAGATTATCGCCAATATGACTTTATGTTTTGGTGTGTACGTGTTGAAGCAGAAAGTTCTAAATATAGATTTAGACTAGATCATTTGCATATAAAAACCAAAGTGTCTTAAAGTTAGTGGGAGCGATATTGAATTTGTGGGTTTTACGGATACGATCCGAGAATGGATATAAAAATATCATTCAAAAAAGCATCAAAATTAAACAAGTGTTTTTGATGGAAACATCAAATAATTTAATTATCAATCAACATACAGAGGAAGTGAGTGTTCAAAGAACATTAAAAGATACATCGATATTTCTAATCTACAAGTAAACAACACATTACTGATTTTCAACGATATACTTATGTTAGAATCAACATTAGTTATTTTGATACTCTAGTTGGATTTGTAAATGTTGTCTTTTATAGCAAATATAAAAGATATTGGGAATGTCTCAAACGATATGTAAGAACATCTTATTAAAATGTTTAATACAAAACATATAAGATGGATTCCTTATGCATTGGCAATATTAATTATCACACATGTTATGTTATCTATGATATCATGATTTATTTATGTATTTGATACATGAAGCATATATCAAATCCAAATTGAGATTGCTAAATGGTAGTTTGGAGTGTTCTCATATATTTACAAAATACTAGAGACTTGTTTACATAAATAAAGAACTCTATGTGAAGGAATGTTCGGACTCAAACTTCATAAGTGATATTGAGTATAATGTGTCAATAATAAATTCAATTTAAGAATCTTTAAATTGGCCTAATAAAAGACTGTAGCTGATTCAATGAAAAAGGCTACGTACATTGCCTTGAATAGTGCCGCAATAAAAGAGATGTATATAACTATAAACACATAAATTTATAACTGAGATGGGGTGATTCTAAATGTTGAGAATTTCATAACATTGTTATATAATGACAATCTAATGATATAGTTCATATCAGAACTTAGAGCTCACTGGAAGTTAAGGGACATACTCTGAATTGTTCCATATGATAAATGTAGTTTATCAACATTAGAGAGAGTTGATTGACTGAGTAGATAACTAAAACATAATAGCATACCCATTCACTGAGGTACTGACCCAATTGGTTTCAAGAAAACCGATTGGAGAAGTTGGAATAAGATTCCACAATTGACCCCAAGTGCAAGTGGGATATTGAAATAGTTAGGGGTATACCCTAGGGGCAATTATGTAATTTATTACACATATCTATCTCAATAACCAATCTTGTTTGAAATGAAAGCTGTTTTGTTTCTATTATATACTTAATATAATGTGTTATATTAATTGATTAATTTAATTAAAAGTATATTTAATAGGAATCCATAAATGGTATGTTTTGTGATAGTAATTACAAAGTGTTGTAACCGTGAGTAGTTTATCACAATGAAAATAAATATACCATTTTAAATGTTCCTAGTCAAGGTGTATTGAGATTGGATATCGATGTAATCCTTGAGACTATAGTACGTAACGCTTTCCAAATATTGGACAGTGTATTACTCATGGATGATGAGGGCACATAGGGGTTACGTACTGATATTGGATAACTATGGAATGACTCACTCGATAGTTTTATGTTGGTTAATATAACTAAGGTCAAACAGAAAATACCTATGTGACTAATTTACACAGTGGCTATAGTTGGGTCGAGTGGTAGTATTAAAAGTGATGCACTATTCAAGAGAGGATTCGTCTCCTCGGTTATATGGGGTTAGTACAAATCAACTCAAAGTCAAAGTCTTTGGCCAGAGCAGTTCAGTTAATAATTGTGTTTGGACTATTGAGTTGAATATGGATATTATTGGAATTTTGACCATTACAAATTCCATAAGTCCAAAGTGATATAGTTTTGACAATGATAATTGGTGTAAATAAAAGTAACAACCGAGTAGCGTTAACAAAGTGAAATTGGATTTTACTAAAACCAAATAAGCGATAAATTTTGACCAAAATGTCATGCCATCGGCTAAGTGACGTGTGAACGTTAATATTCAAATAGTTCGATATTGATCGCTGAACAAATTTACACCTGACGAGTCATACAACCGAAACAATGAGTCTTCTTTGACAAAATGATTTAATTAGTTTATAATAATTATTAATTAATTAACTAATTAATATCTATGAAATATTAATATAAAATTTTGATTATAACTTGAGAAATAAATATTATTAAATATATTTATAATAGTTATTAATATAACAATCGATATACGATATCAATAAGCAATTAAATTGGATTTAATTAAATAATATTTTTCTTAGGCTTAAATGGGTTTAGGCCCATCATGGTAGGTAAAATTTCGGTAGCAACATGGAAATAGGGCAACTCAAATAGGGACTGGAAATACTTGATTTTGCATGGCTCGGATTGAGGGAGAAATGGTACGAGATGAGATTCACTCTTTTCTCTCTTCTATCCACTAAGCATTCCTAACCCTAATTACAAGTGATATTTTGGCTGCCTCTTCTTACATCCTTTGTTGGACGAAATTATACTATGGCATCTCCATCAATACAAACTCAAATCAGGTTAGATTTGATCGTTATTCGATAGCTGAAGATCAACGGTTCAAGGATTGGCAATCTCCTGAATCGAAAAAGATTTCAATGGGTAGAGTTCATCTTTTCAATACGTACTACAAGGCTTTGGTACTTAGGTATGTTTTTTTATCAAATTATAGTTTATAATTTTCTGTATAATATTTTATTGTATATAAATGATATTATTATATTGTTAGTTAGGTGATGATTTTGATATGTATTAATGTTATCACAAATTAGTTTGTTTATATGCATGTATATACTTATGTTAATTTTTTTAAATCAGATCAGTACAGCGACACACACACACACACACATATATATATATATAATATAATTAAATTTTATTAAATTATATATAAAAATATATTATTTAATTACGCATGTATGGTTTATATTTAATTCCATCATCATACTATGGTTGAAATTGGTCATATAATTTTATATATAAAGTTTTATAGTAATAGTAATTTTTGACAGTAAGGAAATAATTTTTATAATTATTTAAATTAATATACTATATAAATAAATCATATAAAATCAAATATATATGAAAAATTATTTTTAAATTTTATAAAATTATTCTAACACCTGATAAAATTATCAAATATAATAGGAAAAAATTATTATTTAATTCTATCGAAAATTAATAAATTATTTAAAATAAATTTTTACCAAAAAAAATATGAAATCTTTTTCCAGGCTTCAAAATAACATTTATGATTTACTAAAAATTTGAAATTTTGAAAAAGGTTTGGAAAATAATTTTTAATTAATATTTTATCTAATTTCGAATGAATAATCAATTAAAATAATAAAAATAATAATATATTTTTCATGTGATGTACACATGGTCTAAATATTTATAAAAAAATTATTTTATTAAATAATATATATGTTTATATATTATAAATATATTTATGTGTATATATATTAAAATAAAATAGAATATTATTTTATTATTATATTTATATTAATATATACATTTTCATGAGTTAAAATAAAAAATATCATTGTTTATTCTAATATCCAAATTACTTATTTATCTTAAATAGGTATATTATAATAATATGCATATATATATATTGATACTTTATTTATAAGATTTTATACACACACACACATATATATATAAATACTTAATTATATTACATTTTCAAACAAGAAATTAAATATATTATACATTTAAATAAATTATTTAAATAAACTTAACTTGTACATTTATACATATATATAATATTTATATATAAGTGATAGTTTATATACATGCATATATTTGGACAACATATATTTATATATCGGATGAGCTAAAGTGTTCATTACGATATAAATCACAACATCTATACACGGACATGTTATACCTTGCATGAGTTGACATGTTATACATGCACACGCATATATATGTATATATATATATATGTATATATATATATTATATAATTTATCAATTTAATAAAATAAAATATATTTTTAAAATAATATTTAGAAATGTTCTAAATTCTAAATGAATTAAACTTCATGGGCCCAATAAAGATCTAATAAGGGAATTTTTTTGAAATTCACCCACTACTTTCGCTATGGGCTGGCCCAGTTCCAACAGTTTGAAGATGCAAATTAGGTTTTGAATGAAACTGCATCAAAGCTAGCAGTGGCGGCATCAATCTTTTGTATTCATTACACATGAACAGCAACTACAGCAGCGTCGATAATGATTGCCTATAGCAGCATTGAAAAATCGGAGAAGATGGAATACTAGTGGCGCAAGGGTTTCTGGTAGAAAATAGTATAAAATCCTTCGAATTTTAAATACTACACATAAGCCCCTATGTTTTGTAATTGTTAGTTTATACAGAAACCCCTATGACTTGCAACCTTTATAAATTTTTCATAAAAACTCCGTTTCTTATGCAACTTCTGGCGTTAGGTTCGTATTAAAACTTTGGACACGTTGATATTATTTAATTATATGTTATATACTTATATATGATATTACTATATAAATTTTAATATATATATATTAGTTTGTTATAATGATATTTATAAATTAACACTTTTAATCAAAATTAATATACCAAGGCATTATTCGTTTAACTCAAATATTTGATATTCAAATTAAGATATATTATAATCATTTTAATTTATAGTATCAATACAATAGATATTAAATTTGAGATTTCTTATTAATTTATACTAAAATTATTAATTAGTTATTATTGTTCTAATAATAACTTTCAAACATATATATATATATATAATCATCTATAAAAAAAATTATTTATTAATTTTCTTTTAGTAAATGTTATATGATTCGACAATGAATTATCTGGTTAAACAATTCAATCAAATATAAATATTATAAATTACATTAATAATAATAAAAATAATATATAATATAATTTAAAATTTAGCAAAATCATCTAATAAAACGTTAAATATGATTTAATGTTAAAACATTATTCATTATAACACTATAAAAGATTTATAGCATAATGAATTAAAAAAATTAAAACTTCCCATTCTAACCCTACCACCCGATGCACCTGATCCAACAATGGTATCAAAGCCCACATTATACTCTTATGAATAATATATAAAATTTGAATTTAAAATTGTTTTAAATTTAAATTTATAAAAGTTATGAATAAATTTAAAAATTGTTAGAAATTTGTATTCAAAAAAGTTATAAGTTAATTAATCTAAATTTGCTTTAAATTTAAATTGAAATCTATAAAAGTTGTGTTTGTAATTCAATTTTTTTTAAATTTTGTTTACATCAATTGTTGGAACAAACACCCTAAAGATTTGTAGAATGGAATAAAATAAAGAAATTAAATGAAAATAAGAGGAAACAACACACAACAATTTACAGTGGTCCGGCAAATCACTGGCCTACGTTCACTTGAGCTTTGTTAATGATTCTACAAAGTTTTTTCAAACGGTATCTTATGGATCGATGGTCCATGGATCGGTGATGATCCAAGAAATTATAGTGTCATTACATAAATTTAGAATGTAGGAAAAAGGATCTCGAAATAGTGTCTATCACCCTCTGTTTATGAATCAAGATCAACAGATTTATCTCTATGACATTCTCCCATGTTCTCCACGTCCTGGAGAAGGTGCTTTGAAAAGATCATGGCCTAATCAGCAGTTTTAATGGATCGGTACTGATTTGAAGGCCATAGGTCGAAAGAGGCCTTTGGTGATTGCTTGTTGAACTTTATTTGACTCTTTGAGGTTTCTTGATGGTTTGCATTTGCCTTTGTGCACTTCAAATATCTTGGAATCGACTTGATTTGAAGTGGGATTCTTGGTTTGGTGAGAAATCAACAGTGCTTAGTTATGTTGCTATGGAGTTAGGGTTTTGGGCATTGAGATCTGATTCATAAATTGTTGGCAAACCATACTATATTGCATGCTCTTATTAGTGTTGGTCTTATCTCCATATGGCATGAGGTAAACATTAGTTTTGAGCAACTTTCATGGATCTGTACTGAACCAAGGTCCTTGGGTCGGTACTGGTCCAAGACTTTTGTTGGTTGTTGGTTTTTGGCTTTGGCATTTGTAGCGCCTTGACATGTTGTCTATTTTCAACGGTGATTGGTAGATCCATGGTTAAATCTTTGAACTTCAACTGGAATTTGGATTCTGAAGTTATCGTTCTAGATTTTTGCTCAGTTATCATCCTATCTAATCGATCCAACTATCCAATATGGCTTGGTTATAAAGCTGGATAACATTTGCCCCCCAAAGTTATATCTTGTGTTAACGAGATATGCTTTGAATCAAGACAAATTGTGGATTTCACATCATCGATTTCGAGTTCTGTTCTAAATTTATGATATTTATCATGTGAACTGTTTTCACGAAGCATCGTATCTTCTACCGATTGTCATATCACTTTGAACGGTCCTAAATTTGCAACTCTTGGGCAATATAAGAACTAAAGTATGTTGTTCAAGTTCACCATTCCAATCCCGGAAAGCTACTTACAATCTTTTCTTTGAATTTTTCAAGTAGGATTCTATTGTTTGGAACTTCATTTGGTTTTGTATTATACTTCTCAACATCACCATCATTTTTCACATCTATCATCATATTCTCACTATTATATATTTATTATTTATTTTTTGTCATGGTACGGTACCGACCTGAGTGCCATTGTTCGGTACCGTGAATTAGGCAAATTTTCTGCCAATTTTTTTGGTTTGGGAGCTATATGTACGTGCTAATTCTCACTCTTCTCTTTACTTGATTATTTCTACGTTATTAATCACTTTCTTATTCGAGCTCCCCATTGTCGAACCTCGCCTTTGATTTCAAACGATTGCCACCACCTCACAATAGAGTCGCCTACTACCTTAATCGCTATCGAAGCTCATCATCTCCAAACTCGCTTTTCATGACCCATCAATTGCTCCAATTTTAGGTTTAGATTTGAGCATCCTTTGAGTCCAATCAACATCAAGTTGACTTAAGTAGGTGATGGCATTGCTTAGGAACATTCGTCGATGACTTGAGCTTCGACCATGTCCAATTACTGACAGAATTCCACCACTCTCCTTTCTTGGATTGAGACTTGATCTAGCACTTAGGAAAATTTTGACGAATAAGTTAAAATGTGTATAAAGGGGGTGCTTTGGAAGAACTAAGGGTGAACTCAAAGCAAAGCTAAAAAATTATCGGGTGTAACTCGAGCTTGAGTTATATTAATTTTGACCAGAGCCGACTTCGAGTCATTCTCATGGCAAACCAGAGTCTTCTAAAGTGGCCTCAATTTTTCAATATAAATTCGACCAAACATTCTCAAATTGAACAAAAAAGAGAGGAAATGGATTTCTATAGAGAGTTTGGTCGAGCCATGATTGAGGATTCGTAATTCATTAGGACAATTTCTGATAACAATCACATTGAATGTACTCCATTAACTAAAAGAATTGTTTGCCCATCTTTTTAACTTGTAGTATTTTTTCCAAATAATGATTTAAAATATATGACATCAAACACACACATACACTGCATATTTTGAATTGCACACAATTAGCCCCATCGATGTATGAGATCTGATTGACCAACACACGTTGGTATCTGTTGGGTCTTATACTTTGGCTATACAGGGCTTTCTTTCTAGCATGAAAATTAAAGTATTTATCCCATTTGATATCCTTTATGTGCAAAAAAAATTATAGTTATGGATCATAGACGCTCCTCGCGTCTCTCTGCAGTAGAGGTCCGTCGACGTCAAAATATGTCGAGTCTGACACTAAATCTAGTTCGACGACAGCACCCATGAAAAAGTCCACTTCTTCACCTTTTCGGCCTTAGCCAACCAGTAACCGAATGGAGAAGCCTTTAGAGATAGTTTCTTTGGCATTAACTGAAGAACCTGTCATAGAGGTTGTCCCTGATATTGACATAGGCGATGCCGTTATTTTGACATTTCCCTAAGATTATCTGACTTCTAAGGTAGATAAGGCATCTCTAAATGGATACGTGAGAGGCACGACATTCCCTTTGAAGATGTTTTGGCTCCCGCATGTTATCAATGGGCACACCTTCCGCCTGAGGGGTATACGGTCGTAAATGATATATGTGTATGGTTGGGTGTATTCCTCCATTCAATCACTTTATTCGTACAGTTCTACAATTCATGAAGCATTCCCCAGCCCAATTACATCCAAACAAATATGCTTTCTTGAACAGTATGTATATGATATTCGTGCCACATTTGAACCCGATACCCACTGTCGAGGAAATCCGTTACTGCTTCAAGCGTCGAAAGAGGTTCCCTTCGCTCACTTTCTTGGAACCTTCTAGGGGTTGTCAGATAGTGTTAAGGCCTTGGAATAAACTAAGTTATTTTAAAGACCAGTTCTTCTTTGTGCATTGTCCATCTGGTTTTGCACAGAAATGGTTATCTTGACGTAAGTCTTGTGCTCATTCCTCTTTCTAATACTAACATCATAGCTCCAATTGTTAAATTCATTGTTTTTTGTATTTGTAGATGACTCAAGAAGACCTAGTAATGTAGCCTTAGCTAAAACACTTGTGGCTCGTTAAAAGGTTCCGCTTGAGGAGAGAGATATGAGATCCCTTATGACGACCCGCCTTTTCAACCCTCAAAAATTGACACTAATACATCCACGGTATTCACGTGCCTAGCATCCGAGTGCCAAAAAGACAGATTGATGCGGTAAAAGAAAAGAAAGGCAGAACAGATTATCACATCGTGGTGAGTAATATATTATGTCCGAATGATCTTTATAAATGAAAACTTTAATATACATACAATCATCAGAGTAAACTATCCTATCATCAGTTTGGACAGTTATAATAGCCTGTCCTCACAAACGCTGATAAATATAATGTAAGAAATGCAACTGAAAATAAAATATGTGAATAGGTCTTTAAGGCATCCAGCTTGTTTCCTGAAGCTCCAAAGCATCCAGCTAAATCTGGGAATATATTCGGATCTGACACGAATGTTATAAGAAAATAACACCCCTAATCAGTCTGGTAAACCAGCGTGAGAAAACTCAAATCGTATGGATTTTTTTATTTATAAAACCCTTTAAAAAAATTAAGGTATCTCGTAAGACCACACCACACATAAACACAGATGAGTTTTACCTTACGATAACCAAACCATTCTTATTAGAAAATCTTATGATATTATAATAATGTCTAGGGTTTAAAATAAATATATAACATAGCTGAAATGCTTGCATCTCACATTCCAACGTATTTGGTATACAATAAAGTTCATAAGGCACGTATTGAAAAATGGATTCCATTAATGACAAGGCTACTGGGGTACCGCCTTTCACAGTACACCTCTAGAGAAAATGTACCGAGGTTACAAACCTTGCAACCCTTGCCAACACATAATCGGCCTACCCCTTCCTGGATAGTACCGAATATGATCATCACCCCGGCCGCCAACTTGAAAAACCATTTCTGTGGGCCCAACATACATAATCCATAAATATCGATCTAGGTCGGGGATAATCATACCCTAATGGTAGCGAACCACATTGCCCTGCTGCATATCCCATGTTTTAGTCATTCCTGGGTGTGAGGTTTGAGGCTGTGTTTTACCTTTCAGCAAATCCCTCTTGGAACGCTCACTGCGCCCAAGGCAACAATGCAATGCCAGTATTCATCCATACAAGTTGTTCATGATATGAAGAAACAGAAGGCACTACTTCTACTACATCCCTTTTGGAATCACCCTCAAGATTAGTAGCAAGTAGCCATTACCCTTCAAAGGAATTCGTCTTTGATTCCATTATCTTCAATATGTCTCCAATTCGAACGCTTGTGCTGGTTCGAAGTGGTTTTTGGATAAATCATGCTTATTCGATCTTGGTCTCTCTGAACTAATAATCGATAGTTTCAAATCTTTCATATACTTATCTCAACGGTATAAGTACGTTCATAAATTATTTCGCTTTCAATACTTAGAAAACATCTCTATATACTTATCTTAACTGTATAAGTATATTCGTAAAATCTTAAGAAATATTTTATTTCCAAAAACATATTTAGTTGGGTTAAAGCAAATGTCATTTAAAAACATTGAAAACAATAAAACCAATGGTGTAAGTAAATGGATCGTATAGAAATTAGACTAAATATACCTACCACCACTTCCCGATTACAAACACATACTATCCCTTGATTAACAATGTAGTCGGACAAGTTAATATATTATCATTGCCTTGATGTACATTCTTAAACTCTCATAGACAGAGAGTTTCCCTACCTCAGAATTTGGTGTTAAGTATGAAAAGAATACTTTCCATACCACCATAATTTTAAATGATCATTTATAGAAATCAAATCTCATTTCTTTTATAAAACTCCTTTTTATAAATCTCTTTTATATTTACTAAAACTCCTTTTATAAATCTACTTTCTATTTATAAAACGCTTTTTTTAAATCTCCTAATTTTAAATCTCATATACTTATCACCAATCTTTGATTTCAAGATAGAACTAAATACTTTTCATAAAACGATCATTCTATATATCATTATAAATTCACAAATGTGATTTATTATTCTGGTTTATCAAAAATGATATCTTTTCCTTTCTATAAAATATCATTTATAAATCTATTCTTTTATTTATAAAATACCATTTATAAATCTATCTTTCTATACAACGTTTTATACAAAGCGTTTTACCAGTATTTATTCCAAAATATTTCTATCTTCTTTTAAAATAGAATCACTTTATATAAAAGATAAACCCCTTTTTTCTTCGTAATAAACATCCGTTAATATATCAACTTTTTTATAAAATAAATACTTTTCGAAATACTTTTAAAACATTTCGATATAAATTAGAAGAGACTAACAAAAAGGTTGGAGTAAGATAGAGGAGTTCAAAAACCATTTCTAAATAAAATGCATAAAAAATTCCAAAAGTCACATTTAAAATCATCCCCTAAATCAAAACCACTCTCAAATCAAAAACATTAAATAATAGTATTTCCAAAATACTATAATGAGACCTAGAGCTAGCATAACACTTAATAATTACTTTTATTGATCAACACTAAAAGTGTTTAACTTTTGCGACATATCAAAGTCACATACAATAAGGTCAAGCTACCAAGGTTTTTACATTCAATAATTTATACAATAAGTATATAAATGAAATTAAAATCAATAATAGCGTGGGATCCCTTAGGGTCCCTCTACAAAATTTTTCGAGTTCCCTGTATTTCATTTTATATGCCATCCGCTTTCTAAAGCGGGAATTCAACCAAACCAACCAAAGAAATCATTCGAGCACACTATACAATAATTTCTATCAACACATATATCATATAGTGTTCATCCAAACGTGGGTTAAGTCATAAAATTCCAGCCAATGCTTATGCGTGCCTGCTTGAGCTAAAATCGAACGGCGTTCGATTTTAGTTCAAAATCCTATTTGATCCAAACTTGACGAAAATAGCTCTAGTGCATAGCTAACACTCCTACGAGCACAATGCAAAAGACCGCGTTCGATTTGGACCACATATTCAAGAGTTATGGATTTAATAAGAAGTTGGATTAATTAAATTACTAATTAATTTACTAGTCACACTTACCTCCTATAACAACCATGTTTTCTACACCGTAATAAAATGTTAATTTAATTAAAATAAAAGTGTTTTAATTCGATATTTAATAATTAATATTTTGGAAATGAATTTTTGTTAATTAATTTTATTTAATAAAAGATTTAGTATTTTGAAAATGATTTCTTATCTTATCGAAGCTTATTTAATAAAAGATTTTTTTAATAAATTGAATTAACTTAATAAATTAAATAAAATATTGAAATTGAATAAAATGTTTGAATTGAATATAAAATACTTTTAACATGTAAATCATTCTTATATGTTTGAAATAGTTGAAAAATGAATTTATTTGGTACTAATACAATGGATAATTAAATAGAAATAAGCGAGCATTGAATTGAATGAAATTGTCCTATTATCGAAATAAAATTTACAAAATGAAGCATAAATTAAATAAAAACTAGATTGCAACAAATTTGCAAATTAATTGAATGAGTTGTTAAATGAAAAAGAAAAGAAAAATAATTGGGCAAAACTCAATTAGTTTAAACAAGGCCCAAGCCTGTTTTCTTTGCTTCTGGAATACTCTCCATACTTCCTTCCTCTATCCCAAAGCCCAAACTTCTTTTGCCAACATCATCTAATCCATATTGTTGTCCTAATTTCCTAATCGACTCACGCAAATTAAAATTAAAAGAAGAAATGGAAAGAAAAGAACGCGCGCACGGCCTGGGAGCAACGTTATGGATGCGTCATGGCCCGAAGTGCTCGTGGTCTGAGGGAGGCGCTGTCATCTTTGAAGGTCACGCTTCGTGTTGGCACGGGGGCTGGGTGCGATGGCAATGCGAGCGTGTAGCCTGATAATGATTTGAGCAAGAAGGTGATGCAAGGAGAGATGAAGCGAGTTTCTGGATTGTCGATTGAAGTTTGGGTAGTCGCTTTCTTTAGCAGCTGACGGGGGTAGCATGGCGGCTTCAAGTGGAGGTGTTGGTGGTGAGTGGATTGCGGCTTAAGATGTGTGAAACTAGCAAATGGCGTTCTGGTGGCAGCGGAAGGAGATGGTACAATGTCATGACGTAGTACCAATGTCGATCGGTTTAAACAGCAGTTGTTTGGTGAATTAGTGCCGACTGAGGAGTAAATTGATCAAGTATAGGTTAGCAATCGCTTGAGGTGAGTTATCTCACTCACAACTATCTCTATATCATTTATTTATGCATACTCACTCATATATCTATCTATTTAGTTTTGGTTGGATGAATTATCGATTAATATTAACTGATTGGATGAAAATCGAATTGTTTATATGATTGTTTAATTGTTTATTAAATCAATTGTGTGATATTAGTGTTTGTGTTTGTTGGATGTCCGAAATGCAAAGGAGATGCTGTAATTTATTCATATTATGTGTATATTATGTCGATGGCCAAAATTCGATGGAATTCGACTCGGCCATACGATGAAAATTTATGTTGATTGATTGTTGATGATTTTAGAGGATTTTGTTTCATAATTCATATTTTTGGATGTTCGATTGATTTTTTAGTTTTAAAATATTTTAGGAAGCTTCAATAAATTATTTTTGGTATTTAAAACTTAAATTGAAGTATATTTGTAAATAAATAAAATTGTTTGGAAATAAGATGCTTTTTTGAAAATTAATTCGGATATTAAAGTTGTTCTGAAAATAATTTATTTCTAACTATTGGATTATAAAGTGAAGGATTTGAATTATAAATTATAGTTTGAATTGAAAGAAATTGTTTTTGGGATTTACAAGTTTATTTTAAACTATATTTAGTTATGGAAAATTATGAAATAGTTTTTACACTTATTTTTGATGTGTAGAGTGATTTTGGAAGTTTTGGAATATATATATATATATATATATACCTACATATATGGCCTTGAAAATGATGAATTTTGGGATTTGATCATATAATTTACATTTTAGAATACTTATATTTTATTCATTTAGTGTTGATTGTAAAAATATTTAAAGGGCGGTTATGAAATAATATTTTAAAAGTGATAAGTAAATTTTATTTTTGGGTTTAATAAATCGAAAGCTTTATAAAATAATATTTTGGAATAAAAATAGGTTGAATGTGATTATTCATTAAATGAAAACTGCTATCAACAAAATCTATTTTAAGTTTGGTTAAGTATAATTTTGGAAGTATTATCTTTAGTATTTATTTCTAGGCATTTGTTTTTGTTATATAAGATTACTAGTTATAAATGATTCAATATTAAATACGACATTGTTGGTTGTTATGTTTACTTATTTGAATAATTTATTTTATATTACTTTTCTGATCATTCTTCTCTTGTATATTAAGGTAGATTATATGAGTGATTCACTGTTGATATTGAGTTACTCAGTGATTCGGTATGATACAGTGATGACATCCTTCTATGTGATTTTGTGATGATTTTTAATTCTACGCGATGAGAAATTTTAATAAACAGAGTTATAATATAGTTTGGGATAGGGCATTCTGTAATATTTCTCCGGTCATTCATTGGACTCGTTATATAGAATATTGGGAGATTAAGTGTAGTTATGAACATGAATAAATGTTTGAGCATCAAGCAAATGATATGGGATGCTGTTGTGATATTTATTCAATTATTCGTTGTGAGTATATGTCACTCTAACAGGGTCGAGTATAAGAGGTATTATATTTAAGGTGATGCCAGTTGAGAGTGAGCAGGCTGAGAGCCATAAGTGTGTCTATCTTGTATGTATGCTCCTACTATATGGCGGGGAGTAAACCAGAATGGCTAATATCCATCTTAGCAGCTTGATTGCGGGATCGCTCTTTGAATCCATAACACCTTTTTGATGTATATGGCTGAGAGCCCCTGTCCCTGTGTCACATAGGCCAACAATCAGTTACCATTAAGGCACTTGCAGGGTCATGACCATTGCATAGCGTTGTCTTGCACTAGATGGATATTGGGTCACGATGGCCGTCGAGGTAACCGATGATTATAGAAGTAGCGCCGGGAGCATGTGAGGAAGGCACCTGGAGAAGGCTGAGAGCTGCCAGTCTCCCTTTTGGTTATTGTTCATATAGACACTACTTATTCATCTTTATAGGATCATTATAGATGTGGCTGAGATCCATCTAGATCATTTATCAAGACTGATGTCGTATAGTTATATATGGTGCTGAAAGCCCATTTGGATCGAGAGTCCAAGGTGATTATCTATGATACTGAGAGTTAAGTAGATCATTAAAGGTCTGAGAGACCACGTGATTATTTCTTATCCTGAGAGCCAAGACAATTACTTTGAGGCTAATGTCTAGATGATTATTATGTGATCATCGATCTCCTTGAGTATTTTTTGGACTGAGAGTCCTTGTAGTTGAGTAACCCTGTACACATTGGCTATATTGCTATCGAGGATAGCTAGAGATGCTGAGAGCATCGAGTTAGACCCTTTCCTATCTTTTATGGTTATTTGAGAGATGACCTTGGCTACCGAGGGTATGCCATATTTGTATTTCTTGCATGTATGTTTTATATGTGATAGCTATGACGGATCCCAGTATGTCTACTTTACGATTATCTGAGAGATAATCGGGGGCGTTGCTGAGAGCATGCCCTATGTTACGATTGTTTATATTAATGATATTTGGATGTATGGATTATTTCACCCATTTGATCTTATTTCCTCAATTTATTGTTTTATTTGATTTATATAGGTGATGACATTTTCCTCTGCATGGTTTGTGATTGACGTTACGATTATGGTTTTGAATTATTTTGATGGTGTTACCGCATTATTATTATATCCAGTCTATATTGAGTTCCATATGTATATCGATCCTTTGATTTAGATATAGTCTGACCCGTGTGTTATTTATATAATAATCGGGTCAGTCCGAGACTTTTCAAGTACATAGACAACATGACTAGTTTTTGTTTTCTGAGCATAGAGGAGACTAGTTATGCAGCTTAGCTGCATGTTATTATGTATGATGTACTTTATAGATGTATATTCTTAAGATGTATTTTGGACAGGCATTGTATATCATATATTATATATTGCGACTCACTCTATGATCTATGATATTTACTGTGTATTGTTCTATCCTACAGGCACGCATGTTTATTGCTTTATGCCGATAATGGGTACGTAAATGTGAGTTATTTATTCGTAGTTTTAATACGTACTAGTGTTACCCCAAGGGAATATTCAACTGTGTACCCCATATCGCTTTATTTTTCATATTATCTGATAGTATTACCTAGTAATACTCTTAGATAGTATGGGTATAGAGGTGGGTTGTTACACCTCTTAGTCCATCTTCTCCAAATCCTCAATTCGACTTGCCTGTACATGTGCACAGTGCACCACCCATAGCCGCTGACTTCCTTCATCAATTTCTCCCTCATCTCTCCACCAAATCGACCACCGCCAATTCCTACAAACTCCTCTTCGCATCCAACTCATCCACGTCAACCTCGGCTCATCGAAACAAAACGTGACCTGCTCTCCTCCTCTTCGTCCATACAAGTAGGGCTGTCAATGGGTACCCGAAAAATCCGATATCCGTCCGAATCCGTATCCGAAAATATGAAAAATATCCGTTATCCGAAAAGCGGATACGGATATCCGATATCCGAAAATCTTTTCGGATACGGATATGGTTATAGTGGTATCCGTATCCGAAAAATATCCGTCCGATTAACTGATGCATATTTATATAATTTAAAATAGGAAAATAGGGCTATGAGTGTTTAACTTTTGAATATTTTTGGATACACATACATATATTAGTATAAAACAATGTTTTATCACCATATTTTTTATTTCTTTGTTTTTTTATAAACAATAGTACAAAAAATGTTTTATATTGATCTAAACTTTTTCGTTTATACCTTTAAATTTATCAATTATTGGCGGAGCGGATAAAGATCTGATATCCGTCCGTATCCGAAAATTAAGCGGATACGGATATCCGATATCCGAAAATGATTTCGGATACGGATACGGATATGGAACTATCCGTATCCGAAAGCATCCGTTGACAGCCCTACATACAAGTCGCATTTCGCTATAGCGCACAGGAGCACCAGCGACCACCTCCAACCTTCTTCTCTTACCACCATGAATTCAACTGCAACCTCGATTCCACCTAACCGCTCTCCATGCTCCAATGCTAACCCTAGTTTTCGTTGATCGCCATCGACCACCACCGAACAACACCAAACCTTCACCAAAAATCACAGACCGCCTCATGAAACCAACGCTACAAACGTCGCCTCCTATTTCAAAACAGAATGGATAATTTAATTTTTGAAGATCATGGTCGAAACCCACCTTCGATGGTCATTGAATAATATCTGGCTCGTTTCTTGTTGAAAACTCATGCGACCAATTCCTAAAAATAGTAGAGGTTATTTTCTACAATTTCCGATTGATCAACTTTTCTAAATGTGAATGGATTGAGAGGTATTGATTTTTAAAAGTGGAAGATGGTTATGTTTTTTCATTACAGAGAAAGAAAAGAAAGGGAAATAAGAGATGTGCCTCTGTACTATGCCCCAACTATGTTCTGTGTAGATGTGTAAACAAGGCTTCCAAGCAAAGCAACCAAAAGTTAAGACTCCCATCACCACAGAAATCAAAGCAAGATACAAATGAAGGCAAGAAATATGCACAAGGACAAGGAAAAGATATGGGCAAAAATATTGTGTGTGTGTGTGTAAATTTTGTTCTGAAAATAAAAATTGCGGTACTCCGCTACACGATATCACATTCGCGTATGAACAGCGAACGACGAAAATAAAAATACAATCGTGCACAACAATGCAACACGATCATAAAACAACACAAAATACACATGTTATCTTATTCTGTGAAGTTCTCAAAAATACCATCGTTCGTCGCAATATGCATCCAACGAAAATTTAATTATTTGTCAAAAAAACTTTATTGGAAGATCCTATAAATTCATTTAAAATACGTTGTTACTATTAAGTCGTTATATTAATAATTTATTTTCTTATTATTTATTATATTTGAACCAAATTTGAATATTTAAATTGATTAAATATTCTCATTCGAAACGTTAAAAATTACGGGTCGTTACATTGCTTCTCACCATTGAGAACTTGCATGCCTATAATCTTTTAGAGGAAGGTCATAGTTTGGGTTTCATGATAGATTTTCAAGAGGATGTTAACCCTGCACATGATCCAGAGGCAGTAATCAATGTGGACAAGGGTCAGAAGGTGCCCCAAGTACAAGGCCCTGCCATCGGTCTCGAAATGAGGCAAGGGGCTGGAGACAGTGGATAAAGGGATAAGCATGTCGAATATAAAGATAGTGATGGAGGAAATGATGAGGATGTTGACTTTAGCCGCGAGTCCTCTAGTAATGAGAGTGATGACACTCAAGTGCCCCTTATACCCCGACGGCCTAAGATAAATATCATTTCATCTCGAACATCCACACAGCCTCCATCAACCTCTACAGTCGAAGAAACTCTCATCCCTCCATTTGGGACATTTATGGATCCTTTGGAAGTATACCAGATAAATTTGGTTCTTTTAGACTTTGCAGCATTAGCATCGGCGATATTGATTCTCCTATTCGTTTGCCCACTGATGTGCCCGCAATTAGCGCAGGCGGCACTAGGACGGGTCAACACTTGCATGACGCCACATTTTTATATTGTATATAGTACTTTCCACCTTGCTAGCACTAACTCGTATGTATTTTACTTTCAGATTCCATGGAACGCAAACATTTGTATGACACTCTTAAGAGTCAAGGCAGTACAAGAAGCTTAGACCGCTTGATCGCCTTCACGGGTCATCCCACGAATCAGATTCGAAAACACACCGAAGGCAGGATTATATGAGATGGGACAAGGACTATAGGTCCCGTGACAAGCGTCATGGGAAATTTGAAAGAATTCTATCTCCCCGACGTAGATCTTGTTCACCTTTGCCACACGGTATGGATAGGTTTTCAACGAGACCTGCCCTGTTCTGTCTATCAAGGTACACATTGCTCTAGTTTCAGTTCCTCCCACAATACAACCAATAACGTCTTCCCATGTGCCAAGACGATATGAGCAGTCATCTGGGTTAGTGTCTTTTGACAGTCCCCAACAAAGGCCCAGGAAAAGGCGGCTTCATGCCCCTATTACTACTGTAAAAATAAAAAATGTTCCAAACCCTCACTTGGTCGCTATGAAGAAAGCCTTTCCAAAAGTCTGTTTTGATGATGTCGTGTTCGTTCCTTATTTAAAGGATATCCCTCCGAAGGTTAGCTCTGACATCGTGGCCTGTGTAAGTGACGTGTGTGATCAATATCACAAGTGTAAGAAGATAGATGAGGATATTTTTGAAGTATCTTACAAAAAAAAGATAGAACTCGAAGAAATAAAACAGCTTGAAAAGGACGACAAGTGTATCATCAAAACCCTTGATAAGGAGGTTGAAGGGCTTAAGGCCTCAGCGGTTGAAGCTGAGAAAAAACTAGAGGTATAGACTAAGTCTTTTGAAGAAGATCGTCAGACCCAGCAGAGGCAAGTTGAGGCTGCTCACTATAGGAGTCATACTCTCTCGTTGGAAAATGAAAGGCCAAAGAAGACCGTGGAGGAGCAAGCCTCGAAAATAATGAGGTTAAAGGAGCTGCTGGAGGTCGAAAAGAAAGAGAAAGACGATGCACTTAATCAGACTCAGGATTACTGCAACTAGTTATTGGAAACTCGTAAGATGAGAGATGACACTACGACTCGAGCAAAGACGGTTGATGAGTAGGTCAAAGCCGTTGAGGATCAAGTTAAATCTAAAATTGAACCTCTCCTTATGCAGTTCTATGCAAATGTTATCAAGTTTGAAAACTTGAGACTGCCGGAATAGGTATATCCCTAGGCTTTGGCCATGGCTCGGGAAGAGATTTTGAAACAAGAGCAAGAGCATTCTGACGGGGTTGAGATCGATAAGGAGAAGCTAAAGCTCGACTGTCTAGAGAGAGAAGACATAAAAGCGCTCAAGATTGGCAAGCGCCTCTTACGTCCTGAACTATCTACCGGGACCCAATCCGAGCTTGGTTTAAAGGATCTGGGTGAGAATTCTGGTTCTATTCCCAACAAATCCACAATAGATACTACTATTCCTTTGACAACAGGGCTGCCAGCTACTGAGAGCGTTATTCCTCCTCGTAGTTCCACTGCTATTCCTGCCACCGAGACGACCTCTGACATCTCAACTGCTCTAGCATCCTCATTGGGTGTTCATCATAATCCCGAAGAGTGGGCTTGGCAAGTACTGAATCGTTTCTAAAGTTGCCCATCTTATTCTCTATTCTGGAGGGAGGCTCTGTTGATATTCCAGCTCATACGGAGTCTGTATCTCCTAAATGTATATCATTAACCTTGCCTGAATTCGAGATGTCTCATATGACATTGATTGACGTCACTAACCTTTACTTTTCTGTTTTTTAAGTTTCACGTCATCATTCCATTGCCCTTTTTATGTTAAGTCATCTAATAAATGCTAAAATATGACAGTTTCAATATGTACATATTCATATCAATAAAAGTGATAAAATTAGTTTTTCATTCAAATATAGTGATATATATGTTACATAACATAAAACAATACACATAAACAATATTAATAAGTTTAATTTATTATTCATTTATCTCAATAAACTTACCATATATTGCATTGAATTTTTTTGTTTTTAGCATCAAATACCTACATTTTAACATTTCTACAATTATTCACTAAACCCTTTCAATTCTTTCCTAATATTTTCCATAAATTTAAACGACTTACGAAATCTCAAATTTAAATCATTTAAATGACAAAAATGAATATTTAGTCTAATCTTATAATAAATCTTAAAAATATATGTGCGCACATACGTATGCATGTTTGTATATGTGTGTATGTATATAAGAGTATTCAATTACACCCCTATTTTGCATCACCCCTGTAGCCCCCGATTTCCACCACACAATCTGATTTAAACAATAGCACTTTCTCTCTCTTTCCTATCATACTATTATTTAAATCGGAATGTGTGGTGGAAATCAGGAGACTACGAGCGGTGCTGTAAAATAGGAATGTCATTGAGCGCTTCTATATTATATGTGTGTGTGTGTATGTATATGTATATATAAACTAATAATAACAAAATAATTTACGAATAGGTTATAATTCATTTATATAAAGATTCTGTTTCTAACTTCAACAACTCCACATCAAATTAATACAATTTTTTACAATATTCTTCTTAGATTTTCCTACTATTTATCTTGAAGTCCATATATTTAAACTAATTACATAATTTTTAATTAAACTTATTCAAACAAATTCTATTAACAGGCAAATAGGTACAATGACAAATTTAGAAAAAAAATTAGGCTGAAGGACAATGCTAGTTATTACTAGCATTTTGTATAGTGTAAAACTAAAAATATAATGCTAGCACTACTAGAAAAAGGCTTAAAACCGGCAGCATGGGGCGACGGCTTCCGACGACAAATTTCCGACGGTTTCCGACGGGCCGTCGGCGGCCGTCGGAAGCCGTCGGAAATTTGCGATTATACCTCCAGCCGAGAGCCATCTTCCTCCTCCTCTTCATACGAAAATCCCCTCAAAAAACCCCCAAATTCAACCTCCAAACTTCCAATCCCTAATTTCTAGCTTTCGGATCTTCCAAGGCTCCCTAATCAACCTCCGTTACTCTTAATCTCAGGTATAATCTCTTATTTTTGTGAAAAATTCAGTTTTTAACCTAATTCTAGATTTGCATAAATTGATAAATTAGGACGAATTAGTGATTGCAATTGTTTCCAATAGCGTAATAACAGTTTATAGCATCACATGGTATACCGATTTCATCTTTTATCGTGAAATTGTGAAAAATACGTATAATTTGTCGTTGTTCATGTATATGTAAATTGTTGTGTATGCCTTGACTCGACGATTTTATACGTTATTTGGAATAAGATAAATTGATTGAATGAACTAGGAGTATTATATTGTGCGCGTATTTGCTTATGAAACAAAAAAAAATGCATTACTCTAAATTATATTGTGTGTATTGAAAAATGACAAAAATGTTAAAACAGCCTTAAGTTGATATAATACGTTGAATAAATGTGTTAAATTAATATATATTTTTGTAAATGTGAACATTGAGTAAAACTGTATTTTTTTGTAAAATGCGCGCATGTAACTGACAAACGTCCCTTAGAGAGTTTTTGGCCCCGTCTGATGAGTGTTGTACATGATCGTTGTATAAATAGTCGTTCTTTTTGAAAAACGACCATTTATATTCATCTGGTACAATGTTTGTCGGATTTGTCCCTGTATTGGACAAGTTATGAACACAGTAAGCATTTATATTTTGTATACTACTTCGTCTCAAACGGTTCATAAAATTTCGGCCTAACTTTTCTTTTTGTTTCCTGCGTACACGCATTTGTGTACAATGCAGGGAACAAAAGGGAAATGCTGCCGAAATTTTGTTGAATCGTTTGAGACGAAGTAATATACGAAATGTAAATGCTTACTGTGTTTGTAATGGGAAGTAGGATGCCTGACCAATGAAGAAAAAAAATTATATATATTTTTAAATCGTTACGTTAAAAAATAAAATGTGCCCTATTTGAAAATATTTTTAAATTTGTGACGCTGTTCTTTAAATTCAAAATATTATACGACCATGAAAATAATCTTTTTCGAATTTGTATTTTCAAAATAAATATTAAATTTTGAACTTCTCATTTTGTCAAATAGGAAAAATGATTGATTATTTTGTTGATCGGAGGAGATGGATGTACCAAAGAAAAGGACTGAGGGGCTCAATAAAAGAAGATTTTTATAATGGTATAAACGTGTTTGTTGAATTCGCTTTAAGTAATAACGGAAACGATCCAGAAATTCGTTGTCCGTGTAGTAGGTGTAGACATTTGAAGTATTTGTTACCAGATGTTGTGAAAGTTCATTTGTGCAAACACGGTTTCGCACCCGAATATTATGTTTGGGATCGACATGGAGAAGTTGTAGCAAATACTTCTGTAGAGTCTGAAAGTGTCGTTGACGAAATAGTTTCAACGACCCGTATAGAAAATATGGTCGAAGGTGCAGCACGATCAATGTTTCATATGGTTGAAGTTGACGACGATGATGGAAATGTTGAAGAACCAAATATTGAAGCTAAAAAAATTTATGATTTACTAGATGCAGCTAAGAAACCTATTTGGGATGGTTGTAAAAGCGGCACTCAGCTGTCAGTAATCGCAGAATACATTGCGATGAAGTCAAAATACAACATCACTGAAGTTGGGTTTACGACTGTTGTACAAGCTGCAAAAAGACATATGCCGCCCGATAATCAAATGTGTGAAAATCACTACGAAGTTAAAAAACTTATGTCGGCTTTTGGTTTACCGTATCAGAAAATAGATACATGTTTAAAAGGATGCATGTTGTTTTGGAAAGAAGACGCAAACCTTAGAAATTGTAAAGTTTGTAACTAGGAGTGATACAAACCAAGAAAAAAGAAGGGGAAGGAAGTTCCATACAAGCGTATGCACTACTTACCCATAACTCCAAGACTTCAAAGATTATATGCATCTTTTGTAACTGCGTCTAATATGAGGTGGCATAGTGTGAGAACAGAGGAAGAGGGTACGTTGACACATCCGGCCGATGGAGAAGCATGGAAGCATTTCGATAAAACGTATCCAAATTTTGCAGCGGAGAGTCGAAATGTTAGATTAGGATTATGTACGGACGGTTTTTCTCCATTTTCTCAATTTGGTTCTAAATATTCATCCTGGCCCATTATCGTCACACCGTATAATTTACCTCCATGGATGTGTATGAAAACGCAATATATGTTTCTTACTGTTGTCGTTCCTGGCCCCGACGATCCGACACAAGGAATAGATGTATATTTACAACCGTTGATTGAGGAGTTAAAAATAATATGGATGGATGTATCCATTTGAGAGGTATGTAATATGTTATAATGTAATTTAATTGCATTTGAAAGATGAAGTTAATATAAATTAATTTTGCATAGATATTTGAATCATTTGAAGAAAAAAGTGAGGCAAAAAGCACGAGTTGAAGGTTCGATATGTAAATCTTACATCGAAGAAGAAGCTTCGTTCTTTTTCTCTCACTATTTCAGTGACCATGTGAATATTTCATTTCAAAGTGTTCCTCGTAATGACGAAGGCGACGAACAAGAGTCCTCTCAAACAATGTTATCTATTTTTAGACAATATGGTCAGCCTTCTGGAAAATGTGTAGAAATATGGTTAGACGATAGAGATCTTCATGTAGCACACACTTATATTCTTCTAAATTGTGCCGAGGTTGCACCGTTTGTTAGGTAATCTGAAATAATAATTTGTGTTTTATTCTTTTCTATAATGCATGCGCGTGTATAACCTAATGTAATAATTTGTTTATATAAACAGTGTTTATGAACGTGAACATCCGAACGGAGATCTTAGTAAAGAATTTTTCGGTTGGTTTTCAAATTACGTTTATGAGCCGAGAAATTGTGTTGTTGACGAAGAGTTGAAACATCTAGCGATGGGACCAAAAAGAGTGGTCAAGACATATCCAATATATTTCATCAATGGATATAAATTTAACACCAAAGAATACGGTGCAGAAAAATTAACAAATAATACTGGTGTATTTGTTAAAGGTAGTGACGATCCAGAAAATTATTTAAATGATTTTTATGGCGTTCTGACACAAATTTTGCAACTGACATATTTCTCACGACCCGCGGAGGAGGTGTTTATATTTAAATGCAATTGGTTTAGCAATGTTCCAGGTTCTGGAATTAATGTGCACAAGGATTATAATCTTATCGAAATAAAACATACATCGCACTATCACAAGTATGATCCTTTTGTACTAGCCAAACAAGCATTGCAAGTTTATTACGCTCCTTATCTGTCTCTAAAAAGAGATAAAGCAGATTGGTCTGCAGTTTTTAAAACAAAGGCCAGATTCACATTTGATGGGAAGAATATTCCGGATAAACAAGCTTATCAGGCAGATCTTGAGCAAAATAACGAAATAATAATTACAGACGATCATACAGATTTTGGTCCTTTGATCGATGAAACAAATGTTTTGGTAGAAGCGTTTGACAGTGCGGAAGAAAATATCGTCGAAAACGAGACCGAATCTGAATCAGAAGACGATGATGACTGATATAAATCTGATTCTGTTTTTTGCAATTGATGTAACTATGTTGAATTCTTGATGTATTATGAAATTGATGTAACTATATGAAACCAAATCTGTTTACTATTTTTTGCATGTTTTATGTTATTTCCATTTGTCATTTATTTAGCAATTTTTATTGAAAATGCAATGAACTCTGCTTATCGTTGGAATAGTACACCCATTATGAATCAGGTATAACACACTTCCATTTCTATTTCCATTTCAGTTATTAATTAAGCAATTTATACCATTGATGTCATTTTCATATGAAATATATTAATTATCATGTTTTTATTCTCTTATATAATGATGTGTATATGTCACAGGTTTATCAATATGTCATGTAGAGGTAGGAGCTCTTCCCGATCGTCAGGAGGCGATGGCATTGGCCCATCGCAAGAGCCACAGCGTGCAGTTGTATCGTTAGTCCCTAGAGTAGATGGGTAAGAATTAAATTTTCTTCAGCATCTTATTTTTTCTATGATATACGTACGTACTTATCTATATCGTACTTAAAAACAGGGGGTCCGATCTACTTCCTTCTAAGGTTGTGTTGGACGTCTCTAGAGCTTCTTATCGCAGTAGGATGAGTGCCTGCTGGCCGAAGTGGGATAACATCCCTCCTCACATCATAGAGTGCATATGGCAGGATGTCCTAGTATGCATATTTTTTTGTTTTCCATTTTTAATTCGTTTTTGTCGTTTTTTTACTGTTTATATCGTTTAAAGTGTAATCTTTTTTTTAACACAGGCTGAGATAAACATCCAGACAGATGATATGATGCTGGCACGAGCATACTGGATGAAGAAGATGCGCAAGAACTACAGGGATACGATATCTGAGATTAAGAAATCTGGTAAGAAACCACGGTGGATGGGAGAGAGCGTGTGGCAAGCTTGGTTGAGATACTGGGAGACGGACGAGGCGAAGGCAAGTATACTAATTTTTTTTGAATTATTAATTTGACGTGATCGAAAATTAACGTATAAAATTTTGAATGTACAGGCAGAGTCGGATAGAAACTCTGCAAATAGAAATAAGAATCCCGTCACTCATCGCGGAGGATCGAAGTCGTTTCAGCAGTATCGGCAGGAGTTGGTAAATTTACTGAATAATAGATGTAAATAGTTTATACTATATGATTTTAAATATATAATAATTGTATGTAACAATCAACTTCAAGAAGCCGAGTCACATGGTCCTATCAGCTATATGGACGTGTTCACCCGTACGCATGCTGTCGAGCATGTTAATCCAGACGGGACTGTTTCGTACATATGGCAGGACGATAAATCCAACAAAAGCCATGTAAGCATATTTTATTTTATTCAGTATTAGTAATTGTTTTAATTGTTAAACTATGATGACATAAGATATGATATTATTAATTTGTTAATGCAGGAGAAGTTTATGGAGCAGCGGCAGAAACTCCTTGCTGACACGGGTCGAGATCAGCTGACGACCAATGAGGAAGACGTTATTTTTGAGTCCGTTATGGATCCAGCAGAGCATGGTCGACGATACGGATTTGGCAATTTAGCGGTAAATAATTTACTTTTTCTTAAAATATGATATTTTCACTTTTTCAAAACAATAAACTTGGATTTTAATTATTTTTCAATTATTGCAGTCCAGTAGTCAGAGTAGGGGACGACGGAGTAGACATCAGAGCGATCTTGCAGATATAGAAGAATTGCGTACTAGAGTTGCCCAGTTGGAGGAGCAGAACCGCCAACAGGCCATGCACACCGCACAGTTGTTAGAGTACATGCAGCAGCAGTAGCAGGGTGGTGGTCACTTTCCTTCCTCGGCTGGCTCTGGATCTGCAGGAGATTGATTCATTACTTGCTTTCTTGTTCGTTCAGGTATGTTTTGTTTTAACTTAGAATGATTTGATAGACGGTGTAGGTAATTGTTGATTTATGTATAATTATGTTTGACACATTTGGTTCTATGGTAGTATGAGAACGTGTATGAGAATATTGATGAATTTGTGTATTAACAACATGGTAGAACAGTTATTGTTATGATTATGTTAATGTTGGAATGGTTATTTATATTTTGATGTAATTTTATTTATTTGTGTGTGTATTAAATATTTTGTGGTTTGGGTTTGAATATTTGGTTGGACTATTGTATATTGGATTGTGCAGTATTAATATTCTAATGTTTGGAAGAGAAATGTGGTTGGAAGGCTAAATGCGAAGCAAATGTAAAAAAAAAACAGCAGATTTCCGACGGCTACCGACAGCTTATTGGTCAAAATTCCCGTCGGTTTTCGACGGATAACGACGGCCTGTTTCAGACGATTTCCGACGGATTCCGACACCCGTCGGTATCCGTCGGAAACCGTCTGGATCCGCCGGGAATGTATACAGCAGCGTCCGTCGGAAGCCGTCGGAAATACTACTTCCCGACAACGCCATTTCCGACGGCAATTTCCGACGGCCGCCGACGGCTTTTGGCCGTCGGAAAACGTGTTTCCCCTTGTAGTGTAGATATAACTAGCATTTTGTATAGTGTAAAAGTTAAATATAATGCTAATTATAACTAGCATTTGTCCTTCGGTCTAAAAATAAAACTTGGTATTCTTCAGTCTAATTTTTTTGTCTTTTTCCCTAATTCCCTCTTCTATTAAATAATATTTGTTAGTTCGTTTATATTAGGATTATGTTTTTGATTTCATTAACTCCACATCAAAATTGTACAATTTTTTACAGAATTCTTCTCAAATCTCCCTACTATTTATCTTAAAGTCCATATATTTAAAACTAATTATATAAATTTTAATTTAACTTATTTAAACAAATTCTATTGAATATTTGTTAATTCATTTAATAAATCACTAACACAAGTCAATTTCAACATGTATACACTATATTCATATTAAAAAAACAATAAAATTAATTTATTTCTATGTGTGTATGATACACAACATGAATTGCATATAAACAATAATAACTATTTTAATTTTATTTCACTGAAACAAAGTTTCGTTGTACACAATAAAGCCAAGAAATGATAGATTACTTATAAGATTTGCATGCTCTCAACTAGCAACAAAAAATACATTGATCTAAAGCCGCACATGCATGCATAAAGATTTCAAGAAAACCAGTAGAATCCAGAGAAGAAAACACTTAACTTGCAAGAGAACAGCACTCACAAACAGCTTAAGAAAAAATAGTGCTACTTCTAAACATTTCCAAGTGGAGAATCAGCGTATAACTGCAATCTTTTCATTTTAACTTTATTAGTAGTCTTCAAACGTAAACGGTATAAACTAAAACAAGTGGGGAAAAACGTGTGCGTTCTCATCCGCATTTAGCATCCTCAGTCTCAAAATGAGTAAAATATCGTTAAAAAAAATTGACAGTCACCAATCAAGCAATGAAAACAAGCACCTTTTTCACAGCCTAAAAAGACATGTAACTGACAGGTAACTGATATATAAACCTTCCATATAAACAGACGTATACACAAAAGCTCCTATGCGTACACCTAAAATGCCTAAAAAAACAGTGCGAACTGTACACGTTATGGACTTTATTTTACTAAAAAAAAACATGTCTTTCATTCTACCCAGCATGAACGGTCATATTACCGAACGACAATACAAGACTGTTCAAAAGATTATTTGGTTTTTTCAAAACAACACATACGATCGACAATAAAAGATCGTACAACGGTATAAAATCTAAAAAATATCGAGCTAAATTCGGCAGTAAAAGACGGTTCGACAGTATGAAATTGTTTGCTGAATGAGTATCACAAAAATAATTGATGAGTAAAAAAACTCATAATGTGGTGCATACTTACCAGTATAAAGTATTAACATTATTGTACATATCTTTATCTGGAAATAAAAGTATGAACACTGTTTTCTTGCACCTTGTTAATACTGCTTCATCATTCAATATCTTAATTGCAGAAGCTATTTAAAGACAAATGTCAGAAAAAGCATTAATTCATTCACCAAATTCAGAAATTATTAAGTACTAAATCAAACACCCATTCAGCCACAAATAGTACATTTACATGTCAAAATAAGACTAACCATTCTTTTCAAAATCAACAGAAATTCATCAGTAACACTACTAACTCAATGTCTCATCAACCGCTGGTGAATTTGGTGACAGCCTTGGTGCCTTCGGATACAGCGTGCTTGGCTAATTCACCAGGAAGAACAAGTCGAACAGAAGTTTGAATCTCCCTAGAAGTTATAGTCGGTTTCTTGTTGTACCTGGCCAGTTTAGAAGATTCCTGAGCGAGCTTCTCGAAAATGTCGTTGATGAAGGAATTCATGATTCCCATGGCTTTGCTTGAAATCCCGATGTCGGGATGGACCTGCTTCAACACTTTGAAAATATAAATCTTGTAGGTCTCGATTGACTTCGCCTTCCGCTTCTTCTTCTTGTCGGCGCTTGTCGAAGAGTCTTTAGCGGGGAGCTTCTTCTCGGCTCTGGGTTTCTTGCCAGCCGGGACCTTCTCCGCCGCTGCGGACTTCTTCTCGGTGGTGTCTTCTGCCGCCGGCTTTTTCTCCGCGGGTTTCTTTTCGGCTTAGGGTGCCATTTCTAATTTGAAAAATTAGGGTTTCGAAACCTGACTAATAGAATTGGGGATATGATGGAACGATGAATGAGTCTAGAAAGGAAGGAGAGGAGTTTTTATAAGTCGAGAAGGTGTTTTTTTATTGGCTGATGCGAATTTTTCGGATCACTAATAAAACAAACATGAAACGTTGGATATTCAAGGGCAAAATGGACGACGGATTGGCGTGATGTTGGTCTTTATAAAGATGGAACTACGCGGATTGATACTAGTTTAGTTCATCTACTCTTATTTTTTGTAGTCTTGTAGATTAGTGGTATACAATGCAAAATCCAACGCATGCATTCAGCTTAAATACATTTTAACCACTTATTAACGAATGGTTTGGATTTATCTCAATGAAATCGATGCATATGATTTTGAATTTTCATTCAAGTCCAAATATCCGTAATTATATACAAACTATTACAATGTTCTGCTAATATTCTCTCCTATCATTTTGCATTTAAATGCCAATATTCAATAATTTTTACCATTATTTATGGATTTCTCTTAAGTTTTCTTATATTATTTTACATTTAAGTCCCTATATTTGAATTTGTTGATTGATCTTGAATTTAAATTTTTTAACTAAATCCAATTAACAAATATTTATTTACTAATCTAATAAATCATAAAAAATGATAATTCAATGTGTATACTGCATTTATACTGACATAAATGGTAAAACTATATTTTCATTCAAGTTCATATGGTTTAATATTTTCGCAATTATATACAAAATTATTTTTGATGCTTTTACATTTTTCTACATTTAAGTTCGTAAAATTTCTTTCCTTTTAAAATTATTTATTTAATACAAAGAAATATATACATAATTTTTTCTTTTTAAAGTTGGTATTTCATTACAAACAAATATATACAAAAAAATTGTTTTCAAAATTTGTAGATTATTACAAACATATATAACGTTTTTCCTTCATAAAATTGGTACATCAAATGGACTTTTTATCGTTATTAAATTATATTTTGTGAAGAATAACATTACAATATTGATAAGTGATGAATGTTTGTATTATGTAATATTGAAAAAAGGATATTTTCCTTTCAATTTTTATCATCTTTTCTACATGAACGTTATATATATTTTGATTAGAAATATTTTTCTTTCAATTTTTATCATCTTTTCTACATGAACGTTATATATATTTTGAAAGTTTTATTATAAAATAAAAATAGTAAGGTATGAAACAATGGATTAAAAATTATTTTTTTACATAATTAAAATGACAATGTGATTTGTAACGTTTCAGACCTTATTTTCACTTAATATTCTTTTAGCAGTTAAATAAATTTTTTTTATCACCCTAATAATATCATATAATTATTTTTGATAAATATGTGCTGCAAGAACTACAAATGCATACAAATACATTAAGTATTTGATATTACACTTCTATTTTTAGGTATTTGTCGTCATTCTCTCAAATAGTATTTGAAATTTAATGTATACATCATTTATCTTTCAGCCAAATGTATCAAAACCTAAATGTCAATTTCAAAATATATGTACATGAATATTTATTTATGAAATTTTATAAAAATATTAATTTCAAAATTTATTAAGAATACTTATTTTTATTTATTTGTTTGACAAATAATGAATCTTAAAAAATAATAAATCGGTGTATAACTCATTTTTATTAACAAAAAATATAATTTAATTTTTATTCAAATGTAAAAATATACGAATCTCATAACAAAAATATACAGTTATAAATATGGTAATTTTAATTTGCAAGTCATTTATCCTAACAAAATTCATTGGATATTGCATGATAAATTATATTCTTCAAAAGCAGTTATAATATTATTTTTCTACAACATACCGTGTGCAACGCACGGGTTACACACTAGTAAGTAGTATGATTGGTTCTAGAGGACATTTTGGTTTTTTTTACTTTATCCTTTTCGTTTTGTTTACTGCAAGCCACGTGGATATGCACTTTATCTTTCAAAAACACTAGTGTGTAACCTGTGCGTTGCACACGGTAATGTTGTAAAAGAAATCATCAAATATACATAGTTAAACAGTTAACGTACAATGTAATATGCTAAAGTTAAGCATATATTTGCATAAGTAACGTTTTTCAATTATTGTGTATATTATAGAATATCAATTTTGAAAGAAAATTAACAATATAAACTTAAATGTAACTTGGTAATATGGAATTAAAGGGAACATTCCAAATAATTTATAAATTATACTTCAATAAAGTGGTAAGGAAAAATGAAGAGAGCCTTCATTATTATGCATGTTTATTATTACTAAATATTATTTAAGAAAGAAAATAATAATACAAACTTGAATGTAAAATAGTTGAAGTTAATTAAACAATGATAAAATTTATACCTGAAACTAAATGATAGGTCAGAATCAAGGGAAAACTTATTAACAATCGTAAAAATCATAAGCTAATAACAATAGTGATCTTTATATAAAATACAAAATCGAAATAATAATAGACTTTGATTCTCAAAATTCATAAGTGGGATATAATTCCTTTTCTCTTACTATTATTTAATAGATCATATTTACTAAATCATTCTATTACTATTTTAAGTTACATAAGGATAAATTACCGAAAATTATATCTATTATTAATATATATATATGTCTGAATTTAAAATAATTCTAGAAAAACGTTTTTGAAATTTAAATAAATTATTAAATATAGTATTTAATTAATCTATTAAATGATAGTAAAGCAGAAGAAATTCAAGCTTTCTTATTAATTATAGGAGCTTTCTCTACTCTCCTTACTTCTCTCTCTAAATATTTTACTTTTAAATTTTTATAATTTATCGCTTTATGGTTATTCTACTAAAGTTCTAATGCCAATTTATAATCAAATGTATACTTCTAAAATTTTCTATGATTATTCACAAATGCTTGCTTAGTTCTCTTTTAATATTTTACATTTAAGTCCATACATTTAAAATTAATTACTTAATTCATAATTTAAACCATTTGATATATTTGATTAACTAATATTCGATACGTCATGTAAATCCTAAAATATGACAATTTCAATAGTATACCATAGTAGCATTAACAAACTGGTAAAACAAAATTTTCATTAGCACATAAAGATATGTAAATCACATATCATAAATTATATACATTAATAATAATAACAAATTTGTTTTATAATTCGTTTACCTCAACGAAGTTATCATACATTGCACTGAAAAATTATAATTTTAGCTTTAAACACCTATATTTTAATTAAATTTCCATAGTTACTTGCAAACCCTTCACAATTCTCTCCTAATATTATTTTTCTCATATCCATGTATTTAACTAATCATGTAATCTTTATTTAATTCATTCAAATAAATTCAATTAACTAATATTTATTAATTAATCCAATAAATCTTAAAATATACCGATTTAAGCATGAATACAACACTCATATATATAAGCGAAGATGATAACATTATTATTTTTGTTCATATATGAAGATATATGAATCGCATAACATAAAATGTAAACATAAACAATAATATTATCTTAATTTATAATTCATTTATCTCAAAAAATTATCGTACATTGCATTACAAAATTTCGTTTTTTACAACTTTTGAAGGATGAATTTATTTTTTACAACATTGGGATGTGGAAGCACGGATTACTCTAACAAAAATTAGGTTATGTAAACATTCTCATTTTCAACATGATATTAAAACTTACTCAACTCATAACTTCAATTAACACTATAGATTTTTTTTTGCAAATATTTAAATTATAAATATGACACTCCTACAACAACGCGAAATTTATGATTAACTGCAAAGTTAAAAAAGGTTTACTAATTAAAATATCAAATAATAAATAAAAGTTCATTTGAAGATAAGTTGATCGTAAGATGTTCTTCTCAACTATAATTACATATAAAGCTCTTCTCATTTTCCTCCTACTTTTTAACATTCAGCTACATATATTTAATTAGTTAAGTCAATCATTGATTTAAAATATTTAAATATATTCAATTACGTAATATTCTTTATTTCATTACAAATCCTTAAAATTATATATACAATATTCATGTTAATAGAAATGGAAAATTCATTTTTTTCATCCATATAAATAAAACATACACGTATCACATAGCATCAACTATTTACATATATAGTAACAGCAAACAATACACACACACAGATAGTTTGCTATTATCGAGCAAGGACAATAATTCCGATAAGAATATGTGGTTAGCGATCTTCTACCTTACATCTAAGCGTTGCATATCATTTAAAATTATAAACTCCTTTATTTCAGTGAATTTATCATATACTGCATAAAAAAATCAATTTTTAACAATAATTAAAATTTAAATATTATTTTTTAACAATATTACCGTGTGCAACGCACGGGTTACACACTAGTATAATGGGTATATCTTAATTGAAATCAAACTTAATTTTTATTATGTCGTTAATAAGAATTTCATATCGTTACCCTTTGACAAGTTTTAGATTTTGTATGTCATGAATCACATTAAACCTAATAAACATGTCATTTGACAATAAAAATCGACTGATATTCCTATTTTGCTAGCAAACCGGACAAGATTGGATGATCCTCTACATACTTTTTTCATTAAGCATAACAAAACAGGTGTGAAGCAGAAATGTCTAATCAGCTACATCACACGCAGTGCATGTCACGTAAAATAAAATATAACATTCGCCGATACACCACGCAGCATGATTACCATAATATACCACATATCGCCGACATGCAACGTATTCATACTTAGGTAATAACATAGAAAGTATGGTGCTAATGTCATAAAATACACCATCGTCCAACTCATCAAGATCAGAGAGGCGGTCGTTGGAAGTAGTATTGTTGAGACGGGAGGAAATGGATGGGAGAGGTGGGCTTCATGGTGGTCGTAAGGGAGGAATGGATGGACGTGTGGCGGTTACGACCACGTTTGAAGAGAGGACGAGTGGAGTAGTAGCGAGAAAGTATTTCAGCTATGCGAGTTTATCAAGGCTTTGAGCAATGGAGGAAACATGGACATCCTAAAGAGATTACGAATGACTAGGGATATCGACTCAACGGGGCGTAGAGGATTGGGGACTTTAAATTTCCATTGGCGAGCTCGGGGATTTGGTAGTGGTGTATTGACGAGAAAAGTATTAGAGGTCAAAGCGGTATAGGAGTGGGGAAATAACTGATAGAGTTGAGGGTATGCACTAAAGGAAATTTTATAATGTTGATCGTGTAACCGTACACATGACTTTTATGGACGAATCTTGTTTAAAATGAAATTTTTATTTTTTCTTCTATTGTACTACATGCGTACAATTATAATTAAATGTCGATGATTGCATCTTATACACACGATAATAAATCCTTCCGAGCAAATATTTAAATGATTGCAGTTACGAATTTGTTTGTAATCGTAAGTAGCAAATAAGTATATTTATAAATAAATATTCGTCCTTAAATGTTTATAGTCTAGGTGATTCGAGAATGAGATATTGATCCATCCGTAAGACTAGTGTACCTAATGATCTCCATATGATAGATGATGATTTACACTTGATAGTTGGGGCCCTAGGAGGTTTTGATATTTAAATAGTTTAAATATTCATCGAGGATCGACGTCACACTTATGAGTCCCACAACCGTGATTTTAGCGTTGACCTAAAATCTATAATATAATATTGTATCGTCATTGTAGATTATTACAAAGATGATATATACATATACATATATATATGTGTATGTATGTATGTATATGTATATGTATTGTTATGTGTATATATATGTGAATGATTTAATTTTTTTAATTACCTAAAATAATTAAGTTAAATATGCATAACCATTATATATATTTAACATGATTTAAAATGGCAGTTTATTAAATTAAAAGGGGTAACATTAAATATATAATGTATATATTTTTGTCATATGTTAATCAGTTAATATATATTGATGTTGTAGATAGGATTGCCTCTATCATGGCAAAAGGAAGTGTTAAATATGTTTTTGACTATGCATGACATGTGTTATGCATAGATCATGCTTACCACCCTGCATGTTTAATATGAGTTTATGATGTTATGTGGATATGGTTGTCGAAATGATATATGTTACCTTGTAAATGCTTGCTTCACTAAAGCCGTGTAACCTGACTTATTGCTATTTTATTTGTACACCGATGACATGTTATGTGACTATTATCCCATATTCATATGCCATATAAATTATATTAAAGCCATGGTTATATATATATATATGTTCAAGGGTATTCTCTAGGGGCAATGATGTAATTTGTTACATATGTCTAACTCGATAACCAATGTTGTTCAAAATAAAAAATGTTTTTTCTTTATGTTATATACTTGATGTAATATGTTATATTAATTATTTATTTAACTAAATGTATATCTAGTATAAAAAATCCATAAATGGTATATTTTGTGATGGTAGTTACAATGTGTTGTGATCATGAGTGGTTTATCACAATAAAATAAACATAATGTTTTAAACATCCATAATCAAGTTATATCGAGATTGAACGTCGATACATCCATTGAGACTGTAGTACGTAATGGTTGGCAAACGTTTCCCTGCCATAAATAAAAAGATAAGAGTCATTTACAATTGCTTTTATTATTGATAATAGAGCAAATAATCATATAAAATTTCCACTAGATGAATGAGAGACAAAAGAAGAGGTGATCCTAAAAATCATGCCTAAAGGTGTGCCCAACCAATAGATCAATATCATGTGCGACATAGGATTATTTAATTTAAATTGAAGTAATGAAAAAACTACATTCCTTTAATGTATCTAGGCATATAATAAAATCAACAATAACGTATAAAACACTAAAACTATCACTACAAGGGGAAACGCGATTTCCGACGGCCAAAAACCGTCGGCGGCCGTCGGAAGCCGTCGGCCGCCATCGGAAAGAGTCGTCGGAATTTACTGCGTCGGGGAGCAGTACTTCCGACGGCTTCCGACGGTGCCTGTAGAACATATTTCCGACGGGTTCCAACGGTTTTCGGCGGTTTCCCGACGAATGCCGACATGTGTCGGGATCCGTCGGAAACCGTCGGGAATAATAAGCTACAGGCCGCCGGTAGCCGTCGGAAATTTTTACCTGTAAGCCGTCGGGAGCCGTCGGAAATCTACTGTGTTTTTTTTTATTTTCGCTGCAAATATAGCCTTCCAACCACATTTCTCTTCCAAACGCTATTATATCAATACTGCACAATCCAGTATAAAATATTCGAACCAAATATCAGAACCCAAACTGCACAATATTCAATAAACACACAAATAAATAAAATTAAATCAAAAAAATACATAATATACATAATCATCCCAACATTGACAATAATCATAACAGTAAGTGTTCTATCATGTTATGAATACACAAAATTTCAACATCCTCATCCACATCGTCATACAACCATAAAACCAAGTGTATCAAACGTATTTATACATAAATCAACAATTAAATCACCCGTCTACCAAATCATTCAAAACTAAAACAAAACATACCTGAACGAGTAAGCAAGTAAGCAATGAATCAATCTCCACCAGATCCAGAGCCAGCCGAGGAAGGGAAGCAGCCACCAAACTGCTGCATGCACTCTAACAACTGTGTGGTCTGCATGGCCTGTTAGCGGTTCTACTCCTCCAGTTGGGACACTCTAGTCCGCAATTCTTCTATATCGGCTAGATCGCTCTAACCTCTATTCCGCCGACCCCGTCTCTGACCGCTGGACTACAACAATGGAAAAATGAATAAAATTCAAGTTTATTGTTTTGAAAAGGTCAAAATATCAAATTTGAAGTATTTTAAGAAAAAGTAAATTATTTACCGCTAGATTTCCAAATCCGTATCGTCGACCATGCTCTGCTGGATCCATAACGGACTCAAAAATAGCGTCCTCCTCATCGGTCGTTAGCTGATCTCGACCCGTATCAGCAAGGAGTTTCTGCCACTGCTCCATAAACTTCTCCTGCATTAACAAATTAATAATATCATATCTTATATCATTATAGTTTAACAGTTAAAACAATTACTAATACTGAATAAAATGAAATATGCTTACATGGCTTTTGCTGAATTTATCGTCCTGCCATGTATATGAAACAGTCCCATCTGGATTAACATGCTCGACAGCATGCGTACAGGTGAACACGTCCATATAGCTGACAGGGCCATGTGCCTCGGCTTCCTGAAGTTGATCTTTACATACAATTATTATACATTTAAAATCATATAGCATAAACTATTTACATTTATTATTCAGTAAATTACCAACTCCTGCCGATACTGCTGAAACGACTTCGATCCTCCGCGATGAGTGACGGGATTTTTATTTCTATTTACGGAGTTTCTATCCGACTCTGCCTGTACATTCAAAATTTGATACATTATTTTTCGATCACGTTAAATTAATAATTCAAAAAAATTAGTATACTTGCCTTCGCCTCGTCCGTCTCCCAGTATCTCAACCAAGCTTGCCACACGCTCTCTCCCATCCACCGTGGTTTCTTACCAGATTTCTTAATCTCCGATATCGTGTCCCTGTAGTTCTTGTGGATCTTCTTCATCCAGTATCCTCGTGCCAGCATCATATCGTCTGTTTGGATGTCTATCTCAACCTGTGTTAAAAAAAATTACACTTTAAACGATAAACATTAGGAAAACGACAAAAACGAATTAAAAATGGAAAACAGAAAAATACACATACTAAGACATCCTACCATATGCACTCTATGATGTGAGGAGGGATGCTATCCCACTTCGGCCATCAAGCACTGATCCTACTACGATAAGCAGCTCTAGAGACGTCCAGCACAACCTTAGAGGGAAGTTGGTCGAACCCCCTGTTTTTTAAGTACGATATAGATAAGTACGTATATCATAAAAAAAATAAGATGCTGAATAAAATTTAATTCTTACCCATCTGCTCTAGGAACTAACGATACTACTGGACGCTGTGGCTCTTGCGATGGGCCACTGCCATCGCCTCCTAACGATCGTGAAGAGCTCCTACCTCTATATGACATAATGCTAAACCTGTGACATATACACATCATTATATAAGACAATAATAACATGATAATGAAATATATTTCATATGAAAATGACATCAACGGTATAAATTGCTTAATTAATGACTGAAATGGAAATAGAAATGGAAGTGTGTTATACCTGATTCATAATGGGTGTACTCTTCCAACGATAAGCAGAGTTCACTGCATTTTTAATAAAAATTGCTAAATAAATGACAAATGGAAATAACATAAAACATGTAAACAATAGTAATCGGATTTGGTTTCATAGTTACATCAATTTTATAATACATCAAGAATTCAACATAGTTATATCAATTGCAAAAAAACAGATTCAGATTTATATCAGTCATCGTCGTCTTCTGATTCAGATTCGGTCTCGTTTTCGACGATATTTCCTCTGACTGTCAAACGTTTCTACCAAAACATTTGATTCATCGATCAAAGGATCAAAATCTGTATGATCGTCTGTAATTATTATATCGTTATTTTGCTCGAGATCTGCCTGATAAGCTTGTTCGTCCGGAATATTCTTCCCATCGAATGTGAATCTGGCCTTTGTTTTAAAAACTGCAGACCAATCTGCTTTATCTCTTTTTAGAGACGGATAAGGAGCGTATTAAACTTGCAATGCTTGTTTGGCTAGTACAAAAGGATCATACTTGTGATAGTGCGACGTATGCTTTATTTCGATTAGATTATAATCCTTGTGCACATTAATTCCAGAACCTGGAACATTGCTAAACCAATTGCATCTAAATAGAAACACCTCCTCCGCGGGTCGTGAGAAATATGTCAGTTGCAAAATTTGTGTTAGAACGCCATAAAAATCATTTAAGTGATTTTCTGGATCGTCACTACCTTTAACAAATACACCAGTATTATTTGTTAATTTTTCTGCACCGTATTCTTTGGTGTTAAATTTATATCCATTGACGAAATATATTGGATATGTCTTGACCACTCTTTTTGGTCTCATCGCAAGATGTTTCAACCCTTCGTCATCAACACAATTTCTCGGTTCATAAACGTAATTTGAAAACCAACCGGAAAATTCTTTACTGAGATCTCCGTTGGGATGTTCACGTTCATAAACACTGTTCATATAAACAAATTATTACATTAGGTTATACATGCACATGCATTATAGAAAAGAATAAAACACAAATTATTATTTCAGATTACCTAACAAATGGTGCAACCTCGGCACAATTTAGAAGAATATAAGTGCGTGCTACATGAAGATCTCTATCGTTTAACCATATTTCTACACATTTTCCAAAAGGTCGACCATGTTGTCTAAAAATAGATAACATTGCTTGAGAGGACTCTTGTTCGTCGCCTTCGTCATTACGAGGAATAGTTTGAAATGAAATATTCACATGGTCACTGAAATAGTGAGAGAAAAAGAACGAAGCTTCTTCTTCGATGTAAGATTTACATATCGAACCTTCAACTCGTGCTTTTTGCCTCACTTTTTCTTCAAATGATTCAAATATCTATGCAAAATTAATTTATATTAACTTCATCTTTCAAATGCAATTAAATTACATTATAACATATTACATACCTCTCAAATGGATACATCCATCCATATTGGACAGGACCTCGAAGTCGTGCTTCAGATGGGAGATGAACAGGTAAATGTTCCATTACATTAAAAAAACCTGGCGAAAATATTTTCTCTAATTTGCAAAGCAATATAGGAATGTCCACTTCAAGTTTACGTAAACGTTGCACTTTTAAAGTAGTCGAACAAAGCTCTTTGTAAAACATACTAAGCTCTGTTACTACCTTCCAAACTTTTAACGGCAGTAGTTCTTTGAACATTACGGGAAATAAATTTTCCATCATTATGTGACATTCGTGACTTTTCATTCCGCTCAATCTACCATTTTTAAAGTCAACACATCTATGAAGATTTGATGATATCCCATCAGGAAATCTTAACCCTTCCACCCATTTTAACACAGCTTTAACTTGATTATTATCTAATTCGTAACATGCTTTGGGTTTTTTACTGTCATTTTGTTTCATATGAAGCTCAGGACGTTTGCATAATTCTTCTATATCGCGTCTTAATTTCAAATCATCCTTCGTCTTCCCTTTCACATTCAAAATTGTGTTAAAAACATTATCAAATACATTTTTCTCATTGTGCATCACATCTACGTTATGGTGAAGCAGAAGATGTTTCCAATACAGCAACTCCCAAAAATTACTTTGTTTGCACCAGTTATGAACAACTGATTTGCCTTCAATTTCTGTTTGCTCGCCAGTTTCATATATCTTTGGATAGTCCTTAACAAGTTCATATATGTCTTCGCTTGACCATATCTTCGGTGGTTGTCTGGTTTCTACTCTATTAGCTAAAACGTTTTTCTTGTCTCCTCTGAAGGGATGGTTTACATGGAGAAAATATCGATGACAGTCAAACCATGAAATTTTCTTACCATGAGGTAAAGAAAACGCTCAAGTTTCATCCATGCAATATAGACATGTTAGACGACCGGCATTACTCCATCCCGAAAGCATTGCATAGGCAGGAAAATCACTTATAGTCCACAACAAAGAAGCAAACATACGAAAAAATTTCTTCTTAGACACATCGTATGTTTCTACTCCTTCGTTCCACAGTATTTTTAACTCCTCAATCAACGGTTGTAAATATACATCAATTCCTTGTGTCGGATCGTCGGAGCCAGGAACGACAACAGTAAGAAACATATATTGTGTTTTCATACACATCCATGGAGGTAAATTATACGGTGTGACGATAATGGGTCAGGATGAATATTTAGAACCAAACTGAGAAAATGGAGAAAAACCGTCCGTACATAATCCTAATCTAACATTTCGACTGTCCGTTGCAAAATTTGGATACGTTTTATCGAAATGCTTCCATGCTTCTCCATCAGCCGGATGTATCAATGTACCCTCTTTCTTCGTTCTCACGCTATGCCATCTCATATTAGATGCAGTTACAGAAGATGCATATAATCTTTGAAGTCTTGGAGTTATGGGTAAGTAATGCATACGCTTGTACGGAACTTCCTTCCCCTTCTTTTTTCTTGGTTTGTATCTCTCCTGGTTACAAACTTTACAATTTCTAAGGTTTGCGTCTTCTTTCCAAAACAACATACAGCCTTTTAAACATGTATCTATTTTCTGATAAGGTAAACCAAAAGCCGACATAAGTTTTTTAACTTCGTAGTGATTTTCACACATTAGATTATCGGGCGGCATATGTCTTTTTGCAGCTTGTACAACAGCCGTAAACCCAGCTTCAGTGATGTTGTATTTTGACTTCATCGCAATGTATTCTGCGATTACTGACAGCTGAGTGCCGCTTTTACAACCATCCCAAATAGGTTTCTTAGCAGCATCTAGTAAATCATAAAAAAGATTTGTTTCAATATTTGGTTCTTCAACATTTCCATCATCTTCGTCAACTTCAACCATAGGAAACATTGATCGTGCTGCATCTTCGACCATATTTTCTATACGGATCGTCGAAACTATTTCGTTAACGACACTTTCAGACTGTACAGATGTATTTGCTGCAACTTCTCCATGCCGATCCCAAATATAATACTCGGGTGTGAAACCGTGTTGGCACAAATGAACTTTCACAATATCTGGTAACAAATACTTCAAATGTCTACACCTACTACACGGACAACAAATTTCTAAATCGTTTCCGTTATTACTTAAATCGAATTTAACAAACACGTTTATACCATTATAAAAATCTTCTTTTATTGAGCCCCTCGGTCCTTTTCTTTGATACATCCATCTCCTCCGATCAACAAAATAATCAATCATTTTTCCTATTTGAGAAAATGAGAAGTTCAAAATTTAATATTTATTTTGAAGAATACAAATTCGAAAAAGATTATTTTCATGGTCGTATAATATTTGAATTTAAAGAACAACTTCACAAATTTAAAAATATTTTCAAATATGGCACATTTTATTTTTTAACGTATCGATATAAAAAATTGTATAATTTTTTTTTCATTGGCCAGGCATCCTACTTCCCATTACAAACACAGTAAGCATTTACATTTCGTATATTACTTCGTCTCAAACGATTCTATAAAATTTCGGCAGCATTTCCCTTTTGTTCCCCGCATTGTACAGAAATGCGTGTACGTAGGAAACAAAAAAGAAAAGTTAAGCCGAAATTTTATGAACCGCTTGAGACGAAGTAGTATACAAAATGTAAATGCTTACTGTGTTCATAACTTGTCCAATACAGGGACAAATCCGACAAACATTGTACCGGATGAATATAAATGGTCGTTTTTCGAAAAAAACGACTATTTATACAACGATCATGTACAACACTCGTCAGACGGGGCCAAAAACTCTCTAAGGGACATTTGTCAATTACATGCGCGCATTTGACGAAAAAATATAGTTTTACTCACTGTTCACATTTACAAAAATATATATTAATTAATTTAACACATTTATTCGACGTATTACATCAACTTAAGGCTGGTTTAACATTTTTGTCATTTTTTAATACACACAATTATAATTTAGAGTAATGCATTTTTTTTGTTTCATAAGAAAATACGTGCACAATATAATACTCCGAGTTCATTCATTCATTTTATCTTATTCCAACTAACGTATACAATCGTACAATAAAGGCATACACAACAATTTACACATACATGAACAACCACAAATTATACGTGTTTTTCACAATTTCACGATAAAAGATGAAATACGTATACCATGTGATGCTATAAACCGTTATTACGCTATTGGAAACAATTGCAATCCCTAATTCGCCCTAATTTATCAATTTATGCAAATCTAAAATTATAGTAAAAACTGATTTTTTTACAAAAATAAGAGATTATACCTGAGATTAAGAGTAATGGAGGTTGATTAGGCAGCCGTGGAGGATTTGGAAGCTTGAAATTAGGGATTGGAAGCTTGGAGAACGAATTTGGGGATTTTATGATATAATTTTTGTATGAAATGAGGAAGAAGAAGAGGGCTCGGCTGAGCCCTATAATCGCAGTTTTCCGGCGGCTTCCGACGACCGCCAACGGCCCGTCGAAAGCCGTCGGAAATTAGCCGTCGGAAGCCATCGGTCCTCGCTGTCAGAATTCAAGCCTTTTCTAGTAGTGTATGCCGACTATGTTTAAAGTGATCATAATAGAATCAAATACACAAACAGTCATTCCATTAACAATTAAGAACTACTTTTAAAACATAAAAATTTGAGCTTATGAAATGTAAAGATAACAATTATTTGATTGGTAGTTTAGACTATTAGATTAAAGATTATAAGTTTGATCCTCGAGATCAACATTTGTTGATATCAATGAACCATGTTAAAAAAAGGATAACAATTATTTCAAATACGCAACCAATTATTTATTAACAATTCAGTAAACATACAAACTCTTAACCCTAAAGTTCTTCTTAACAAGGTATTCACATGAGCCACATATATGCATCACTCTATTTACCTACTTAGGACATGAATTGTCTCCTTTGTTTACAAACCTGAAACTTCACCATTCATTGCATTCATATCTTGTGCATCTTCAATCGACTGCAATTAGTGAGCAAATCCTATAAAGCCAACATATGCTCATAAAGATGGTTCTTGAGAAATGCACATATACAAGGATCGATTATAGCCTTAACCATAATAATATGCCCATTGTTCCAATGATTATCCTGTTCGTTAATTAAGATAGCCGGTTGGCCAAATTTCATATCTACAAAAATGCACTTTTAAACCGAAACAAAATTAATAGCGACAAGCATCATTGTCTCAATGGTTAAGTAATTCGACTTTGGTGCGAGAGGTCACAAATTTGAATCTTGCGTAGCGTACAAGTGACATGATGCATCTAAGTACCATTTTAAAAAAAATAGCTAGGAACTTATCATATATTAGTATCGAATTAGACAAGCCACGAATACAAGATTATTTTATATGTACACTATAATGTTATTGTACTACCTAACGAGAGAGTGATAAAAACCATATTATCATCTATCATCACTCGAATTTGTACACATGGATGAGAATGCACCACAAGGTTGCTTTGTATGCATCATCACCGTATACCTAGAGATTTTTTTATTATTCTAGTTTCATTTGCCTTGTAGTAAACTTTCATTAGTTGGGACATTAATTGCTCGAAATTCTAAAGGGAAGAGTACGATTCTTTCATTTTTCACTTACTATTTTTCTTCCAAAAATTAGTGTACAGACTAGCATAACAAAAGTGTTTTATTTTATGTATAGGATGAAGTTAAAAAATAGTAACTCATACATAAAATATAGCATAAACGTAGATGAATATAAAACTAGTAACCACCTTACCTTACATATAATTTAAAACAACGTATTTTCAGATTATGTTTTATTGAAAAAAAGAAGCTTTCAAATACCATTCTTCTTTTACTTATAATGCAATCAATTCTAATTTTGATTTTATATATAAAATAAGCATTCACGTGAGCACGAATGTTGCTAAATTCAACCTTACATGATAAAACATTTATTGATCCTATAATTTGGTTGAAATATTTTGATGAGCAAAATCAAAGGTAATTAACTAAAAATATTTTCTAGGTAGAATGTTCGTGAAGATAATTACTTAACATCGTTGAAATGTAAGAAGTTACTTTGCACAAACCTAAATGATCTATGAATGAATAAATAGAAATTGTGAACCTCAAATAGTTATTAGTAGATCGGTTTGGAAGGAGTAAACTATATAAGAAAAGATCTCAAGTTCCTATAATAGCAATTGAAGAACTAGAAGTGAAGTTTTAATGATATGTTATATTTTGCCAATCCATTTTACATGTAAATTATGGTCAGGGGATAATGCATGTCCACTTGAGTGAGATCCCTTTGTTCTTTAAATTTACAATCAGGGTGTTCCAATAAAAAAGACCATCTTTGGCTTATTAAAATATTATGGGGTTACTAGCAAACTACATCTCACACTACAACAGTTTATGGGTTTCATAGCGTTTGAAAAACGCTATAACAGGCTAACATAGCGTTTCAGAGAACGCCGTGGAACCACAAGCTATGATAGGCCGGCATCATTACATAGCAGGAAGGAAAACGCTATAATAGCTAATAGCGTTTACAAAAGGGCATAGCGTTTGCAACCTACCATAGCGTTTTTTCTCTGTTATTAAACTTAAACGCTATAGGGAATATAATCCTTCATTTAACTTCTATAGCGTTTTCGAGCACATTTTATAGCGTTTCATCAAACCATGTTATAGCGTTACAATGTTTTTCGATAGCATTTCTTGTCATGCTTGTATAGCGTTTTTATTTTCTACTATAGCGTTTTTGATTCTATTATAGCGTTTTTGATGCATAAATCTTACATCTCATATAGAGTTGCGATAGCGTTTGATGAATCAATAGCGTTTTTCAAACGCTATTCTATATAATATTAATTTTCAACATTTGTTTTAATTTTCTTTTTATTATATTATATTTTATATATATATGCACACAGATAGATATATGTATACACATTACACACACATATATATATATTAAAATGTGGATCCCAAAAATAACAAATCGAGAAGATGACAACAACTATATGTAACAATGATAACGTTGCAGTGAATTCTAATTTGGAAACACACAATCAAACCAGTGGAAAAGTTTCAAATAATTCTGCTAATATTTCAAATACTACAAGACATGGTCGCATGATAATAGTTCAAAATAGTCTAACAAATGAACACAAATACTACAAGACATGGTCACATGATAATCAAACCAGTGGAAAAGAGCGCTCTAGACATTTACTCCATTCATCTCAATAATCAAATAAGCAATCTAGATGTTAGTAATTGTTATGTCAGACATTCACAAAGTAGATGTTAGTAATTGTGAACTAAATCACTTAAAGAAGCATGCTAGTATAGTTTTACATGCCAAACTTCCAAAAGAACCCATATTTTATTTTGAAATTATAATGAATGAAGATTAAAATCTGCAATTCTTTTTCATAGTAAGAAAGCATAATAGATCTATATGTGTTCATAAGCATCGACAACCAGTATTGGAAGTCACCTTTTTATACAAATCATGTATCAAACTCTGATTTTTCCCATTACTATGTTAAAATATGGTTTTTAGTGAAACTCTTCGAATTAGCAAAAGAATACTTCACTATTTGACAGAAGCATTGTTCAGTAACTTGTAAATACACCAGTCTGACCTGATAGAGGATATCAATTTTTTAGCTTCTTTCACAGCTTCTTGCATGGAATATACAGACATTTTCTTTACCTGCATACAAAATATGGAACAGCTGTCAGGTCAGTTTCTACATCATGTGAAACTAACTAATCCGGGCATAGAGTTATAAACCAAGAAAAATAATAAGATCTTTAGTTCATAAGTATACATGATCACAGAGAGAAATGCAGATGAAGTTGCTAACTTAAGCGAGAAATGATTTTTTTTTCTTTTTTTTTTCTAAATACATTAACTGAAAACAATATGTACCTCTAATTTGTCTTCCTTTGACCTATGAGTTTTTGGAAGCAGTCGAAACTCTTCAGTTAAACTGACACATTGAATGAGACTCTCAGGAGAAACAAAGTCCATGGCTACTCTAATGCAAGACTGAAAAATTGCAATAACAAAAGTTTATACTCATAACTGAATACACACACAGAGATTTTATACACACACACACACGCTACCACGCAAAAGGAAAAATGAGAAAAATATTGTATAATTGAATACATATATAATGACTATACTTTTATTTTTAGTGACATTTTTCTAGGATTAAATGAAATTAGTTTCTAGTTATTTTTCTTTGGTTTGAGACTATCTAGTTTTTCTCCAGTAAGTCTCTCAAATTTATCAAGGGTGAAAATCATCAGTTGAGGCAAATAGATCAAATTATTTATATAAAGTACAGTATAAACATCCTATAATATCTAAGAAAATCAATAAATGTACCATCTTAAATAAAAAGCAAAATAATCTGATGTATAATTATGATAAAAAAACAAAAATATGAATTCATTACACCGTTGCTACAATCCTTTATATCAATCAATAATAGAGTATAGAGAACACTAACCTTTCTATTTGTTAATTGATGAGGGCATCCTGCTGGAATAAAAACTGCTTCGCCAAGATGTTGCTCAAACGTCCGGGCTCTATTCCTGATAATTATTAAGAGAGGAGCAAAAGAAATGTTAAGACCTGCAATACTAAAAAGGGGAATAAATCAAGACTTCCTATTTAAAAAAATGTTGATGATTACAACAAGTAGACAACTTACCATATTCCTGCTTGAGCTGCTTCTTGTGACTCTCATTCAGATAAATAGTGTGATCATTTACTGGATGAATAAGCTATTTAAAAAAAATCATTATATGATTACAAGATGATGAATACAATAATAAAATAGATGAAATATGAGTGAACACACACTCTAATCAATATCACTAGTTTTTTTATTTATTTTTTCCCCATTTTAGGATTTCGAGAAAATATCCCATAACAATTGGAACTCAGATGGCAAAATATTTCTGCTTTTCTAGACACACAGGAATGCACACGAGTGAGCGCGCACATGCAGACTCAAAAGTCAAATCACTAACTCAATAGCATAGATCCTTACCGAATCCAAAGGAGCTTGAAAGATATGCCTGAATTCTTTCCAGTGCACCTGCAGGTAAACAACTAGCTTTGGCACATCCTCTCTCCTGAGTAATCTCAAATAGCACTACCCCTAGGAGAATCCTTGTTTATATATGATTCATGAATACACTTTGATATCTGCTTCCCTGGCAATTTTCCTGCTTGTTTATACAATTCTTGCATGTCCTTGTGATGATGTTGTTTTTGCATTTCTTTTATTGGAGCATTTTGCCACTCAAGAAATTGCACCTCAGAAGAATGTGTCATGATATTTACCTGAGTGTACACAATGAAGCGGGAATAAATTAATCTTTCATATACTCAGAAAGATAAATATTTCCTATGGTTTTCTAACAATACAAAGAGAACAATGAAATCCATTTGTTTACCATTGGATTCATTTAACTGTAATCCTATTCTCTTCACCAATTCCTTCTTGTAGTTATCGCTAGAATCAAACAAGATTGCGCCTTTCAGAGTGCTTGAGCGGTAGTCAACATTTAAGACTTCATTTTGAGGTTGAGCACTATTAGTTTCTATTTTGCAAATTAAGTATTCTGAGAGAAACATATCTATTTTACAAACTGTTGATTTTGCTTGTACTAATTTGGAATGTAAAACTTTAAAAAGGATTGCACCTTTCTTTTCTTGCTCTATGCTTTACCTTGCATACCTTAAAGTGTAAGTTATATGCAGTTCTTATCTAAAATGAGCATTATACTAATGGACAGAGGGCTTGAGATGTGTAAATTTTGCTTATATGGATGTGGGCTATCAATGTGCATTAGAGATGTGCTTATATGCAGGATGATGATAAATTTCACTCGTTTTATTTTCATGTTGGATTGGGTATGCAGTAATGTTAATGTGTCATGTGTTATTGAGAGAACATGTGGATTGCTTTGTTGTAGGTGTGGAAACTTGTAAAATAAAAACCTTGCCTTTGAATATAAGATTCTTAAGTTTTAGTTATGATGATATAAAATGAAAACAGAGATTCACCTCCATACATGGGACAATGAATGAATTTGAGGAAAGAGAACATGAGCTCCAAATTTTCATATTTGACACAAAGAAGGACAGTGAGCCAAACCCTGTAGAAATTGATAAAGCCATAAATATCTTGAATAATACGTCAGGCAATTTTCATGTCAAAGTAACTACAAATAAGGAAAATGTACCTGCTGACAGTGCATGCATAATGGAATTGGCAAATGTCAGGAGCATAGTTGGAAAAGTGGATGACATAGGTAAGGCTAAACCTGTAGAAAACGAATTAAATAATAATGTTATTGTAACAAGTAGTAAGAATATTAATGAATTAGAAATTATGCTACCTACTAAGGTAAGTGTGGCATGTAATAAGAAAACTGCTGTGTACGACTGTGCTAGAGAAAAATGCACTAGACTTGGGGAAGGAAAGAGGAATATACAGATGAGCTTTCAAAAAATATAGATGATCAGGGGAAAAATGACATGGACAAAATGAAAGAGTTAAAGCATAAGCTGCATAATTTTCATGCTGTTGTAAAAAGGTTACCTGATGGAGCTGATACCGAGAACGATAGGAACACAATGAATATCAATGGTACGTAACAAAAAATATTTTAAAATGTTTAGCACGTTCACCTACGTGCCCTGGTTTAGTCCTTACAACAAATGGCAGGAGATACGTGCTATCGTAACAAAATCATTTCAGTTGATGAACCAGTATATTAAAAATCTAATATACCTTAATTTATTATGGGAAAGAAAGGGAAAAAAAGAAAATTAAAAAGATTATTCATTGTAGATTTTATTTTGTTGTCAAAATTTTCTCTTATCCATGGTATGCGCAAATAATCAATAATCTAACATATATTTGTAATATGTTTGAAACACGTACATTATTGCAATAGGTTTGTTTCTCCAAGTCCTTTGGCAAATTTACCGTGGACTGTAGTTTGGAACGATATAAAAAAGCAGATAACCATATACCACCATATAAATACTCTAGATAGTTACAATCTTTGATCCCTCATTATACTCGGTGAATAAAAGCTTGTAGTATTTTCTATAGAAAAGTTCAGGCATTTATATGAAGTAGACTTCTTTCCAGTAAATTATAAGCTTTTATTAGTCGGCTATATCGAAACACGAACCATTAAAGATAAGAGAGTATGTACCCGACTTAAAACATTTTATTTTATGCATTTCTAATAGAAATTAGTTTCTTCAAGTTATGCTATTATTGCTATAAAAAAGGTAAACAGAGACATTTATTTGGCTTTCAATCGGAAAATTAAACAGTGGGTGACCTTGACATTTACTTCTGTTTGGAAGATGGCATTTTGATCCATGCTTGTTTGTTTTGTTTCCATGCTTCTTTGGGGCGTAGTATCACATACTTGGGAAAAAAAGAACAAAGAGCATTTCAAGGAAAAAGGAGTGCTAAATGGCAAATAATGCGGTGTTATGATTTTTTGAAAACGATGGAGTGAAAGTAGGAAAGGGAGTGAATTTTTTTGGTAATCTGTTTTTCATTATTAGCATGAATAAAAAATTTAGATTACTAACTTGAAACCATCTTAAGAAACCAACCAAACAACCATCGCAAACATGATAAAACAACCAGAGTTCAATAATCCGTAGCATAGACAACCAAATCGACTAATTCACTATATAGCAATAAACTAAATGATAATGTATGTTAGGGATGGGGATGAATGATATTTGATTGAGATCAGATCAACTAGTGAAACTGATTCTTTTTGTCAGTTCGAATCAGCTCGGTTGTAAGGTTAAATTGGTTCATAATCAACTTGTAAGATAATTTTGATTGATTGGTTGAACTGAATCAACAAAACTTTCATCTTATTATCAATATTAGAAATGTTTTATTAATTTGTTAAATTTGTTTAGCAATCAAAATTGTTTTTATATATATGATAAATAAGTTTGTATTAGTCATAAAAAGCACAAAATGAAACACGTTAATCATAACTTTATGTTTTATTTTTAAGCACTTTGACCATTCTAAACACAATAATATATGAAATATTTCTTTGTTAAGTTAAATCAAAAGGACAATCAAACCAACCATGCAAACTTAGTTCGATATGTTCAAGTCGGTTTTCAATCATGTAAGTTCTTGTTTGGTTTGACTGGCGAACCGAACAAACCAACTAGATGGCCACCTCATATGGCTTATCACTTTTGAAAATTCACTAGTCACTTTTTTGATGAATTTACCAGAAATCATATACACGTTAATCTGAGGATTTTAATAGTGGCTGGATTTTTTTGTTACGCGTTTTTCCTCAAAGAAACCCTTAAGATAAGTTTAAACTAACAAAAATAACTCGCATAATCCTAATGGTGTAATAAATATTGGGATCAACGCATCATTCTTGAATCAGTACATCCACTCGGTAATCTTGTACTGTGACGCACTTTGTGTATATGTATCACAAATTTCAGCAAACTACACTCTGTTGACAAATACCTTGACAACATTCTATTTCAATTCTTTCCCTGATAATTAATGGCCTGCGAATTGTAACGTCCTAAATTTTAGTACAACTAACATGCAGGTTTGTTAAGTATCTTGTGTTGCTTTAACATGTTTATCTTGAGAAATTAGATATACTCTATTTATTTCATTGTTCACTTTTATGTTATATGGTTCCATTCTAATTCAAATACATTACTTACGTTTATTGCTACAACAGTAAATTTATTTTTTGAACGCAAGTAATTTAATTCTTGAACTTCATTGAACTTGGATTTATCATAACTGTTTTATCAATATGTCAATATTTACTTCAATCTATAAGATGAATTCATATGAAACAAAATTTCAATATGAATTCTAGAGCTAAAAGAAAGTGCCTTCAGGGTGCTAAATACAAAACAAATAAATGCCCAAACCAAGAACACTTACCCAAGATTTCCTTATCAATGGTTGTCATCACATTGAAACTGCTGAAGCGCTGTTCTAAAACAAAGATCATGCTAAATTGCGAGGTTGATGTGCATATACTGGATAGTTGCTAGACTTAATATTTTGAAGCAAAGCATCACTTTAGCAGTAAATGCTCTAACTGCTAATAAAACATTAATGCTGTTAAGATGCTGCTTGGCTGAAGGGTAAGGTGTAGATGCTATGAGGGAAAAAATAGTACGAAGAGCATTGCAGATTGGCCGAAATTGTACACTGGCAAGCTACATACTAGTTCAGATTGATTGAGCTTAGTGCTTCGAGAAATGAAGAGCATGCGAACCATCCATTTTTTGAGTGAGGCTATGTGTGCATTGGAAGACAGGTACTGGCATATGAGTGGAGGCTGCAAATATGAGTACTAAGCTAATATTGGTGGGCAAGATCTGACAGAAGTAGTTAAACTTCATTGTGTACTTTGGGATAGTGTACGTGCTTGAGTAGAGAGCATGAACCAGCCTTGTAGAGATGAATGCCGGTGCACAGAAGATTGCTAGACTTGAACAGGAACTAAAACATGAATGTTGAGTTGAAAACAGAAGTGCATGTGGTTTCCATTTATGAAGCACTGTCAAACTAATTCCTATTTCGATGTATAAAATAGTGTGCAAATCTTTGATGTATGTTTAGTATGGAATGATAAGGGAACGTGGTTTTATGACAGCCATTTATTTAATCATACTTGTCATAGTTAAGGTGAATACAAAACAATAAATGCCCAAACCAAGAACACTTACCCTAGATTCATAAAAGATTACCTTACTAAGCAAAAAATAGCTTCTCCAAAGTACACTTATTCCTCTCACAAACAATCCTCACCTTCATCTCACATCATCCGAATCAATATAAAACTCCAACACATAACCTGCACTGGCTACTGATGCCCCCAAATCCCTCAAGCTCATATCTAACCTATCCATCCTCCCAAATAATCCTGTTGCATATAAGGACATTATATAGTTAGTATGATAGTTTTCTCTATAAAGTTGCATAATGAAATAATCTAAAGCTTATGTTTATGTGGATTACGAATAAACCAAACTGAATTGGCTTTACAAAAAATAATTAGGTGTTATACATATAAATCATACTGAAATTGATTTCAGAATCCAAACTTGGTAAAGTAACCAGCATATTTAACATCAGACTAAATGTAAAGACCATTCAAATAAATCCCACAAAACACCAAAGTGATTAGAAAAACAATTTGAGAAATCATTAAAAAAATCAATATTTTCCAAATCCCAGATGTGTAGCATACCTCAAAATAAAGTAACTCGTTAATGAAGTTATACTTGAGTGTTATCTTAATCAAATAAAAAGTTTAGAGTAATAAGAATAAATGTTATATTGTCCATAATATGAATATAAATAGAGTGAAGAAAATATAATTGATTAATTTTACTAGAAACAAAATCAAGGTATGTATAAATATATACATTCTGCCAAAAGGAAAAAAAACAATACCTAAGAAATGTTAAAAGAACAATAATTTTGAACAAACAATTGAAAACTAAAATCAATACATACAAATCTACCGATGGACTATTAGCAAAAGCTGCTAAATTAAACTGATTATGGATCAACACCTAATCATCTAAAACTTAGTACAGTAGAGATAATAACCAAATGATTTTATCGAATCAACAGTAACATGAATCAATAGGTAAACATGAATCGGCAAGTAAAATGGACATGAATCAGAAAAGACAATGAATCAAAAATTAATTTAAAACTGAGATAAAAACACAACTTACAATCGGTGGTTTGCTTCAAGTGACATGATTCAAGTCAACTCAACAATCTTTCTAGTGACGGGCTAACTAGTTCAAGAAGGGATGAAGAAATGATGACGACGGAGTTATAGGAAATGAAAATTTTATAATTAGGTTTTTGTGGGAAGAAAATTATTGAACAATTTTTATTGCGATGGAAATTTTTAGATGCCGGGAAAGAAAATTTTAGGGATTTTTGTTTAGAGGGAACATGAAATTTTACCTCTAGGTTACAGACACATAGCAGCTATCATTTAGGTCCAGTTCAAATAGCGTTTTTTAATGGTCTTTTCATAGTAAAATATTTTGTAATAAGACTTCCAGTTGAAACGCTGTGCTACCGTGCTATCAAATATGGATTTTCTTGTAGTGTCATGTTCACAAGTTCTCTGAAAAGATGTGTCAATTCGCTTCGAATTTGACTAATCAAAATCTCAAAATTATAACTCCAATTTCTCACAAATCATTCGGTCAACCATTCAATTGATCGTTATAAATTAAATTTAAAAGTTCATCCCTTGACCTATGTAATAATGTTTAGATGTTGCTTCTCTTCATCAGGTTAGTTATTTATAGATTGAGTAATTTTAAATATGGTATATTGTGCTCTAAAATTGTGAAGGTTTAAGATAAGTATTTATTTGCTTTGTATTGTTACCATGTGCTCTAAATTTTATACGTGATTTACCAACGAATTTTTAAATTGATATGTTGGTACGTCGTGCCTTTATGAAGGTTTATTTCATGTTACACCATGGTTAATTGATGAATATGTAAGATTTTTCTAGAGACAAATTTAGATGTGTAGATGTCCATTTATGTTAATTATATATGCATGTTATAATTTATATAGAATTTATTTTAATACAACAATCATATTTAATATACTCAAATGCAAATTATAAAGCATCGGTACACGAGTAGATGAGAATAAAAGCTACTAATCAAAATACAAATATTGAACATGAGCACATGAGAAAAAATTGTAACAAACTTTAAAATGAATTAAGTTTCAAATATGCAGATAAGGATGCTTAAAAATACATTAGTCTGTTTTGATTAAAAATTTATGCACTACGTGCATACTAATATTTTCCTACTGCATGATTATTATAAATAATATAATTTAATTTGCATTCAAAAAATATTGTAAAAAGTACATGTAAATAACAAACGAATAATCTGATATAATTATTAAATGTTGGTTAGAATGATATAAACCTTACTACAATTTGCCTAAAAGCATCATCAACCTAGCTTATTTGCTCATCATTCCTCTTATAAACTAATTCATGTGCCTCAACCGGAGCTAATTAGCGACCATGCAATTCTTTAGATAAAATAATATTGAATATGTTAGAAATCTGCTATTAGAAACTGCAATTGGCTCATTTACTTTTAACGTTATGCAGTTTCTAATCTTAATGTGACCCTATTAATTAGGTCATAAATAGAACGTTTCACTTACCTTTAACGTTATGTAGTTTCTAATCTTAATGTGACCCGATTAATTAGGTCATAAATAGCCGTTCTATAATTAGAACATTAGGTCCATGATTAATCTTAAGCGTTGAATTGGTATATGATGGACGTACCAGATTTAGAGTTAAATGTTGTATAAAGGATTGAGTCCTCTCTCTCCCAGCCAACAGATGTATTCTTCTCCATCAAGAAACACATAAAGAAATAGGGTTAGAGAGAGAAACCGAATTCTGAGAAGAAGAGTAATTATTAGAAGTCAGAAGAAGAAGATGACAGCCATTGCATCTTCCGCTGTTAATCAAGGTACATCATCTTAAACAATAAATCATATTAAGTTTTGTTTGTGAAATATTCAGTATTGGTGATCCTTGGGCTATTACTTGAATTGTTCATCATTAATCATGAAAGATTGAACAGTAAAGAATCTTTGACATTTGGTATCAGGGCCACCAATCAATAACTGAATATTTCCTATGATTGCAATTGATCTGTTCTATGCTTTACTCATGATGTTTAATCAAGTATGTGTTATAAGTCATTTATGCACATGAGATTTATGATTTTGTTAATCACCAAAGTGGTCAAAATCAGAATAATCATTTAGTGCATAAGTGACATAATGATTATTGATAGAAATTGCCAGTTATAATAATACCAATTAAAAACTGGCGTCACTAATGATAGAACCTGAGAACTTACCCAAAGGAAAGTCGTGTTCTATAACTAGTTGACATGATGAGGTTTAATAGATATCTTGATTAAATAAATATTGATCATCCAAAGATGTCAGTTCTATTTAATTGAATATATTTATCACTTACTTATGTTTTGGTATTTAATTATGTTAAGTATAAGGTAGTATCTACCCAAAGGAGTGCTATATTATACTATTATGTACATATCTGAATCGCGTTAGCTATGAGCTTATAGTTATTTCAATTATTATTTTTTAATTTGCGGTAGTTCCCATGAATACACATGCTTCATCTGTTACATTGTTCACTGGTGTTAATTTTTCTGAATGGAGAGAACATGTCAATTTCCATTTAGGTGTTCAGGATCTTGACTTGGCACTCCTTGAGGATAAACCTGTTGCTCTTACAACAGCTAGTACTGAGACAGAAAAATCACACCATAAAGCATGGGAACGCAGTAACAGATTGAGCCTTATGTTTATTAAGATGACTGTTGCTAACAACATCAAGTCAACAATTCCGCAAACAGAAAGTGCTAAGGAATATATGCAGTTTGTGGAAGAGCGTTTTCGTTCAGCTGATAAGTCACTCGCTGGTACTCTTATGGCAGAACTCACGACCATGAAGTTTGATGGGTCGTGAACTATGCAAGAGCACATTATAGAGATGACTAATCTTGCAGCAAGGTTAAACTCCCTTGGACTTACAGTAGAGAATCCTTTTCTTGTCCAGTTTATCCTGAACTCGCTACCTTCTGAATATGGACCTTTTCAAATTAACTATAACACTATAAAGGATAAGTGGAATGTTAATGAATTGGCCAATAGACTTGTTCAGGAAGGACGTTTGAAAAATCAAGTGAATCACTCAGTAAGTTTTGTGAGTAATAAAGCTGGTAAGGAAAAGAATGGAAAATCAAGTCATTTCAAGAAGAAAAAGGCACCTGCTAAGAATGGGCAGGATAAGGAAAAGAAGGAACTAAAGGATGTTCGATGTCATTTCTGTAAAAGGAAAGGACATTATCAAAATGACTGTCCGAAAAGGATAGCTTGGTTCGAAAAGAAAGGTAATCATCTATCTTTCGTATGTTTTGAATCAAATTTAGTTGAAGTTCCTATTAATACATGGTGGCTTGATACTGGTGCTACAACTCATGTCTCCAATAATATGCAGGGATTTCTTATGATCCGAACCATAAATCCAAATGAAGATCGTTTTCTCTTTATGGGAAACGGAATGAAATCCACAATAGAAGGCATGGGACTTATCGTCTAATTCTAGAAAGTGGATATGTATTAGACTTATATAGTACCCTTTATGTACCTTCATTATCTAGAAACCTTATTTCCGTAAGTAAGTTGGATATTTCTGGTTTTAGATGTACAATTGGATCTGGTTGTTTTGATTTATATAAGAATACTGATAATGTTGGTTCTGGTATTTTAATTGATGGTTTATATAAATTGAAACTGAATGACACTTATGCGAATTCCTTGCTGAATGTAATAAATAATGTTGGATGCAAACGTAGCATGTTGAATGAAAATTCTGCTTTCTTATGGCATAAAAGACTAGGTCACATATCCAAAGAAAGAATGATGAGATTAGTAAGTAAATTTTTTTGTCAAATTTGAACTTTAGTGATCTAGAATTATGTGTGGATTGTATTAAAGGTAAACAAACCAAACATAATAATAAAGGAGACACTAGAAGCACCCAGCTTCTTGAAATAATACACACTGATATTTGCGGACCTATGGACACTCCAGCCTTTAATGGAGAAAAGTATTTCATCACTTTTATTAACGATTTTTCCTGCTATGGTTATGTCTATTTGCTTCATGAAAAATCTCAATATGTGAATGTCCTTGAGACGTTTGTAAGGGAAGTTGAGAGGCAATTAGATAAAAAGGTGAAAATCATAAGGTCTGATAGAGGTGGTGAATATTATGACAAATATAATGAGTCAGGCCAGTGTCTAGGTCCATTTGCAAAATTCCTCGAAAGTCATGGCTTATGTGCGCAATACACAATGCCAGGTACACCACAGCAAAATGGTGTAGCAGGAAGGCGCAATAGGACATTAATAGATATGATTAGGAGTATGATGTCAGATTCTACACTACCTAAGAATTTGTGGTCGTATGCTCTCAAAACCGCTAATTATTTGTTGAATAGGGTTCCTAGTAAAGCTGTTCAAAAGATCCTTTTGAATTGTGGACTAACAGGAAACCTAGCTTAAGACACCTGCATGTTTGGGGTTGTCCAGCGGAAGCGAGAATTTATAATCTACATGAAAAGAAATTAGATTCTCGAACGATTAGTGGGTATTTTTTAGGTTACCCTGAAAAATCTAAAGGATATGTGTTTTATTGTCCTAATCATAGTCCAAGAATTGTAGAAACCGGTAATGCAAGATTCATTGAGATTGGTGAAATCGGTGGGAGTACTAGAAGAGAAATAGTGGAAATAAAGGAAACAAGGGTAAATGTTACATTGCCTAGAATAGTTCCTCCATCTACTATTACTCTAGATGTTGTTCCAGCTGTTGGAGAACAACATGATGATGAACAACATATAAATGAAGAAGTACTTCCTGAAGGAAATGACTTACATAATGCTGATATGCATGAACCACAACAAGTAGCATTAACAAGATCTCAAAGAGATCGTAGGTCAGCTATTTCTAATGATTATATGGTTTATATGCAAGAATCAGATTATGAAATAGGAATCAATAAGGACCAAGTTTCGTTTTCACATGCTGTAGAAAGCAAAAAGAGTCAAAGGAATGGATTAATGCCATGAAAGAAGAACTAAAATCCATGCAACAGAATGAAGTTTGGGATCTCGTTGAGTTACTACATGGCTGTAAAAGAGTCGGATGCAAATGGGTTTTTAAAACCAAACACGACTCTAGTGGTAATATCGAACGGTATAAAGCTAGACTTGTTGCTAAGGGTTACACTCAGAAAGATGGCGTTGATTACAAGGAGACATTTTCTCCTGTTTCGAAAAAGGACTCACTAAGAATAATAATGGCATTAGCAGCACATTATGATTTGGAATTGCATCAAATGGATGTGAAAACAGCCTTTCTGAATGGAGATCTTGATGAGGATGTTTATATGGCTCACCGAGGGTTTTTCTGTAAAAGGTAAAGAACAATTGGTGTGTAAACTTAAGAAGTCAATATATGGGCTTAAACAAGCATCCCGACAATGGTATATTAAGTTCAGTACCATTATTACATCTTTTGGTTTTAAGGAAAATACGGTTGATCACTGTTTATACCAAAAGATTAGTGGGAGCAAGTTTATTTATCTAGTCCTTATGTTGATGATATCTTGCTTGCTGCAAATAATTTAAGCATATTGCACGCGACTAAGGAATTTCTCTCAACGAACTTTGAAATGAAAGATATGGGAGAGGCATCCTATGTGATTGGAATAGAAATATTTCGTGATCGATCACAAGGAATATTGGGATTGTCTCAGAAAGGATATATCGAAAGGATTCTAGAGAGATTTGGAATGAGTAAGTGTTCACCTGGGAAAGTTCCTGTGTAGAAAGGTGATAAATTCAATCTCATGCAATGTCCTAAGAATGATGTTGAACGAAAGTAAATGGAATCAATTTCATATGCATCTGTAGTTGGTAGCCCAATGTATGCTCAAACCTGTACTAGACCGGATATCAGTTTTGCGGTCGGTATGTTAGGGAGGTATAAAAGTAATCCAGGAAGGGAACATTGGCAAGCTGCAAAGAAAGTGTTGAGGTACTTACAAGGCATGAAAGATTACATGCTCATGTATAGTAGATCCAATGAATTGGAGGTGATTGGATATAGCGATTCAGATTTTGATGGAAGCATCGATACTAGAAAATCGACTTTTGGTTACCTGTTTATGTTTGCTCAAGGAGCCATATCATGGAAAAGTGCGAAACGAACTATCGTTGCTTCATCTACTATGGAGGCAGAATTTGTGGCATGTTATGAAGCCACAATTCATGCATTATGGTTGCGGAAATTTATTTCAGGACTTGCGGTTGTCGACACCATTAGCAAACCGCTGATTTATTGTGATAACTCTGCAGCAGTGTTTTTCTCAAAAAACAACAAGTACTCTAAAGGTGCCAAACATATGGAACTGAAGTATCTTGTTGTGAAAGATGAGGTTCAGAAAAAAGAGTGTCAGTCATGCACATCAGGACAGAACTTATGATTGCAGACCCTTTGATGAAAGGGTTACAACCAAGACAATTTAAGGAACATGTTCAAAGAATGGGTCTTGGTTGTATTAATAATAATTGATGTGTGACCTTCTGAGCTCCTTTGTGTGTTTCTGATATACAATTATGTGTCTCTTGTTTTAATGTGGTAGTATGTACTTTATGTAATTTTAAACAAGAAAGAGTCTTATAAAGATAGTATGTTTAATCATTATGATATAAGACATTATGTGGACCATTATGCTGTTTTATATAAATTACGAGTATAAAATGATGGATTGCTGGTATTGTAGTATATGGAAGGGAATGCATTGAATTAATAATGCACAACCGCCATAACTCTCAACAATTTATCATAGTATGATGTTCAAAACACTTAATATTATGAATAATCGGATCAAGTGGGAGAATGTTAGAAATCTGCTATTAGAAATTGAAATTGGCTCATTTACTTTTAACGTTATGTAGTTTCTAATCTTAATGTGATCCTATTAATTAGGTCATAAATAGACCATTTCATTTACCTTTAACGTTATGCAGTTTCTAATCTTAATATGACCCGATTAATTAGGTCATAAATAGACCGTTCTATAATTAGAACAATATGTTTGTGATTAATCTTAAGCGTTGAATTGATATATGATGGACGTACCAGATTTAGAGTTAAATGTTATATAAAGGATTGGGTCATCTCTCTCCTAGCCAATAGATGTATTATTCTCCATCAAGAAACACATAAAGAAATAGGGTTAGAGAGAGAAACCGAATTCTGAGAAAAAGAGTAATTATTAGAAGTCTGAAGAAGAAGATGACAACCGTTACATCTTCCGCTGTTAATCAAAGTACGTCATCTTAAACAATAAATCATATTAAGTTTTGTTTGTGAAATATTTGGTATTGGTGATCCTTGGGCTATTACTTGAATTGTTCATCATTAATCATGAAAGATCAAACAGTAAAGAATTTCTGACATTTGGTATCAGAGCCACCAATCAATAACTGAATATTTCCTATGATTGCAATTGATCTGTTCTATGCTTTACTCATGATGTTTAATCAAGTATGTGTTATAAGTCATTTATGCACATGAGATTTATGATTTTGTTAATCATCAAAGTGGTCAAAATCAGAATAATCATTTAGTGCATAAGTGACATAATGATTATTGATAGAAATTGCCAATTATAATAATACCAATTAAAAACTGGCGTCACTAATAATACCAGTATCTACCCACCATCCTTTTGTTCCCTTTATAAGGTTGATCTCTATAATCATACCAGTTAGCGGCTGCTCTTTAGTCAAGTTTTCCCGAGGTGCAAGACGAGGGAGGTTCCGACACTTTCATGCCATATGACCTGGTTTGTTATAGTTATAACAAATAGACCTACCAGAATCATACTTTAAAGGAAATTTTTGCCGTGGTGCAGTATATTTCATTTGAAGGTTCCCATTATTTTTTTGGTTTAGGTTAAGCTTATGGTTCTGATTCGTAAAGCTTTTGGGATTCGGTTTCAGAACCGTAGCCTTCTTAATGATGCTAGAAATGACAAGCACTTCCTCTTTCGTATCCTATTTTCAGGATTCATCCTCAATTCGGAGGCTAGTATTCAAACTTTCAAGTGAAAATTCTTTAGCTTTATGTCTAAGATTAATTTTGAACTCTTTCCAACTAAGGGGTAATTTATCAATAAGTACCGCAACTTGAAACTGTTCGTTAATAGTCATAACTTCAAAGACGATCTCATGAACTATTTTCTAAAGCTCACGAGACTGCATTTCTACTGACCTATCATTGCATCTTATATTTGAGGCAGCGGTTGACTGCATATTTCTCTGCACCAGCTTCCTCCATGTCATAGTTCTTCTGCAACGCCTCCCAGATCTCCTCAGTTGATTTGTCCTCTACACTGTAGTAGCAATATAGGTCATTGCAAAGGCCATTCAGAATGAAGTTTTGCATGTGTAGTCATGCTCGATCCAGGATTGCTGCTCATTGCTCTCTACTTCGGTGGGTAGATTAGATAGTGGTGGTTTGTTAGTGGTCAGAACACAGACCATCATTTTCATTGTTAGGAAAAATTGCATATTCTACCTCCATCTCTTAAAGTACAACCCCTCGAATCTGAAGGGCCTGCTTATGTTTGGCAGTACTATTCTAGTAAAATTGTCGGTCGTGTCCATTTACAACAGATGGAATCATCTTAATGTGTTAGATCTTAATGCTGAAAATGGTTGAGTGATGTACTTCGTCATTTTCTTTAAAACGATTCATTGCTTAGCCCCAAGATGCAAGGGTAGCTATTAACCGCTCCGTACCTAGTATAAAACAGCCTCTAAAATTTGATTGATTTGCTACTTATATGACAGCAAATCATTCTAAATTTAGCACTTTCTAATTTAATAGCTTTGAAAATTTCTATAGAAAGTGAAATGGAAGAGGAAGAAGAAGAATAAAGAAAATTGTCTGTTGCCTTATATTTCTCCTTCTGTCTATCAATCATTAAAATAGGCAGAATGGAAATTGTATGCGTTACTTGTACGAGGAATTGTTAACGAATATAAAATTATGGTCATTCATTACGAACTTTATTACCACAAATTTTTACAATGGCTCAACAATATTAGCACATAAATATATTATGGTTATACAATATCATTCATTACGAATTTTATTACCATTAATTTTTGCAGCGGCTCAATAATAATTTCTCATTAACATATTACAGTTATGCAACGCCATTCATTACGAATTTTATTACCACTAATTTTTTTTATAAAATTAATTCACTTAAAATTCCAACAATTATACATACTTTTATGCAATAAATTTTTCTTTGTGCTAGTTATTAAAAGCATTTAAATATGTAAAAGCATTATTTCTTATTTTTTTCAATAATATTTTGCCTTTCTAAAATTGATTTTGCTAGTTGAGCTCATACAACTGAACTTAAAGCTTTACTTTATCCTTTATGTCTTGAAAAAAAATTAGAATTCTAAATCCAAATAAGTATGACGATAGCCCTACACCACCGGCACCCAAATATACATAAGTTAGTAGGCTGTTGTTATGCCGATCGATGTGGAGCAATCATCAAGGTTTAAAATGAAACAAAACATCACAGAATCTGTAGTATATCTCACAGCGCATAAAAATATAATAATGTTATAGATATAAATCAGAAGAGACGGTAATAACTAAGTGATCCAAATATTAGAGTATAGATACACGAAGTTATACATCATGTAATAAAGTATATACAATAGAAGTAAACTCATATAACTATCCCATACTGACAATAATAAGCAAGCACTTTTAAGGCTCCACAGTTTTGCACAGCAGAATAAGCATAGAAATCCATATATAATACGAGATAGACCCGTCCAACTCATCTTCTGCACGGCTACTTCATCGCACCTAGACCTTCTATCTAGTCTACTCATTTAAGAGCACCCAAGATAATAAGAAGAAGAATATAAAACTTTGAGTTAGACAGCAGTCTGGTGTGAGTGGTAAATGAATCTCAAAGTACTATACAAGTCGATGTAGTAAGGAACAAAGGTATATGAAGCATACCTGACTTGTCCTTACAACCAAAGAGTTAGCACATAGTAACATAGTATAATACTCTAAGTGTCATAAAGGTGCAATACAACTAAGTATGATAACGAGTCTCTAGGTATCCCTATCTCCAATACCTGTCTTCAATGACTACCCTAGAATGATAAACTGTAGGGAGAGAAACCAAAGCAATGATAGCATCCATCAAACAATCCTCACTATCACTTTATGTACTCTGGATATATGATAACTCGTATGACTATTCTACTGTCAGGTACTAATGGAAATCCTCATTTTCAATGTACTATCTTTAGCTTGAAGCTAATACTAGACTCATACAACTGGTCCAGGATACATGGATCCATTCAACCGATTCGGGGTAAATTTCAACATACCCATGAGCATCCTCATGATACTCCTGCTCTGAGTATAATAGAAAACACTTCGAGTATCAATGATCCCTTAGTACGTGTATTCGAGCCCTTTCCTCTGCTCTAACCAGCTTCCATTGTCTTGGAGGAACCATTCTACATTCCACCACTCAATGGCTCCTTTCAACATCAAGCCGTCACCTTCGAGGAACCATTCAACATTCCTCATTCTATGAATCCTTTCTACATTGAGCCGTCTTCATCGTAACGTAACTCCATTTAATGTCGAGTAACCATCTGAAGACTTTAACTTTCATCATGTTATCACATTTCCATCAACCATCATGCGAACGAACCAACATCTCTAGCAAGACCTCTCGAACCCATGTACCAACCCCCGGAAGTTCCATCCCCATAGGACCAAACTAGAGAGCTCGGTAATGGCCACTATACTTGGCCACTAATTGGCCAAGTTTCTTTCCATCCTACTTCTTTCTTCTAGTACTCAATGCCCAGGTGCTTGAGCTTTGACTTCTCTGCTTCAGATCAAGCCGTCGTATCTTCTAAACACCCCACTTCATATTCTAGAAACAAGTTGTCGTAGCTTTCGACACTTAGCTGATCTCCAATCTATCAGAATAGGCAACCTTTACAAGCCATACTCTCCCCCTTCCCCAAGTCGCTGCCAACATAAAGCAACCGAGAGAACTCGGCACCGACCTATAAAGTGAACACTGACTTCTATGCTTAGTGAAATGGGAATGCGACTTGGACCATGAGTTCTTCCCATGCTCCAGATCTTGCCTTTGTCCAATTCCGACTAGTTTTGCCTCCGATTTGCCCAATTTCCCAACCTATCTACCTAACATCCAAAACACTAGCAAACAACATCAAAGCACAACATATAATCATAGAATATCATGCATATACATCTATTCATACAATCAATACATGAGAATGTGATAATTAAACTATTTTTACTCTAAATCTAAGTTTTACATTAACATATGTTTATGAATGATGGAAATTACACTAGCACGTGGATATGATTTAATAGATTGCAAAACCCATTTCAAAATCTCCAATTTCTGGTCATAAGCATATATGGATAAGTGGTTAAAGCTAGTAAACCTATTTTAGATCAAAATCATGTTAAAAACAACCATTTTAACTATATAAACAAGTATAGACGAGTGAGGTCAAGAACCACTCACCAAATACTACAAAAACCAAATTTCTCCTTAAATTTGAAGTAGGAAGCAAAGGAAATAAACCCAAATTTACAAAAATGATAATCTCTAGTTTCTATATGCTAATCTCCTCTCTAATCAATGATTTGGATAAGATTAGTAATGAAAAGATGTGATTTTTGATGAAATTAGATCTAATGGAGGTTTTAATCTATTTTAGAGAAAAAGGAAATGACTTAGGTTTGTTCCTACAGCCTCCTATTAGCATAGATTTCGAAGTGGGTTAGTGGGCCTAAGCATGGGCTTAGTTAATTACCCACTAAAACTGGCCAGCAATAACCAAAACTTAAAACTACAATAACTTTCAAAACACGAGTCCATTTTTTTTATTACGACCACTCTACAGAATGGGAAACCATCATCCTAAAGCAATGGAACTAGTTTGTGACCCTAATACGGCTTTTATCAAAAGTTATAGTCCAAACAAGATTTTTAGGGTCAAAATGGTCACATAGAAATTTGATAAAAATCATAAATGTTGGAGATGTCCCTAAGAGTCACTTTCCTAAATAGTAGAGTCATACGGCCTTATATAAATAAAACAAAACATTTTATGATCCTTCGATACGTAAAACACGGGTCGTTACACTCTTCCCCCTTTATCAATTTCGCCCCCGAAAGAAACAAAGAAAATCAATCATAGTTACCAAGCATGCCTAACAATCATGTATATCATCAACCATATCAAACATGCAACCATGCAATCAATAATATAGATAAACCTACCCTAACATGCAGGATACTAAACTACCCTATATGATAAAGAAAGTGAAAGTAATATGATAAACAATGGGCCTTACCATATGAAGAGCTTCGGATGTGTGACCCTCACACTCTCCTCGGTTTCCCATGTGCATTCGCCTTCACTTTCGCCCCACCAAACCTTCACCAAATCCACTGTCATCCTCCTAAGCTGTTTCATATCGCGTCCAACAATACAAACCAGCGTACGAGGCCTCGAAGCTTCTGGTTCAATCTCGATGTCATCAAGCTGATTCGGTGCAATCTCATGCATAAGTCATGCACAAACTTCCGTATATAAGAAACACGAAAGACATTATGCACACCTACCATTTTCGGAGGTAAAATGACCCTATATGCTAGATTCCCAATACTCTCTGCTATCATAAAAGGACCTACAAATCTTGGTGCCAACCTCCCCTGTCTACCAAAATGAATAACATTTTTCAAAGGAGAAATTTTTATGAATACCATATCGCCCATAGAAAATTCTAGATGTCTACGTCTTATATCAACGTAGCTCTTCTGCCTATCCTTTGCATCTCCTATTCGTTGACGAATGATCTCTATATTCTCCAAAGTTTCTCTAATCATACTTGGTCCAAGTATCAATTTCTCGCCCGCTTCCCACCAGCATGCAGGGGCATTACATGGTCAGCCATACAATGCTTCACATGGTGCCATACCGATACTAGACCGATAGTTCTTATTGTATGCGAACTCTACCAAATGAAAATGATCACCCCATGAGCCTCCGAAATCGAGAATGCAAGCTCGCAAGAGATCCTCTAGTACACGATTCACTCTCTTGGTCTGCCCATCCATTTGTGGAAGGTAAGCCGTACTAAGATCCAACTAAGTACCCAATGCCTTCTGTAAGCTCTTCCAAAATCCACTAGTGAACAACGAGTCTTGATCGCTCATAATGCTCTTCGGTACACCCTGAAATCGTACAATCCATTTCACATACAACTCGGCCAGTTTGGCTGCCGTTCTGCTTGACTTGATGGGTATAAATCTAGCGCTCTTAGTCAATCGATCGACTATGACCCAGATGTTGTCGTACCCTGCTCCTTGATAGTCCATCAATAAAATCCATCGATATCTGCTCTCACTTCCACTCAGGAACTTCATGTGGTTGTAATAGACCACTCGATTTCTTTTGCTCTGCCTTCGCCAACTGGCAGTTCATACACTTCAAGATGAATGTTCCGACGCCCTTCTCATCCCCTCCTATTAGTAGGTCTGCCTCATATCATGGTACATCTTGTTATCGCTGGGATGTATGGTCAACTCTCGTAGCACCTTGTCTCGCAATCTATCAACATCGGGAACAAACAATCTCCCATCCTTACGGAGCCAACCTTCTCGATCGAGTCTGTATTGCTTCATATCCTCAAACTCTACTCCTCCTTCTATTTTTGCTATGATCTTAGCCAATCTAGCATCTCACTTCTGACTAGCATCGATTCGCTCAATCAAAGTAGGTATGACTGTCAAACTTGCCTAATTTTACAACTACTTAATACATTCATAATACGGTTGCTAACGTGTTTATTTGGCCAAGACCGTTTATTGCATTCTATGAGTTCCGAACTCAAAAGTGATATGAGACTATGGATATTTGATCCATATACTATCACATGTAAGTTTATATGGTAAACAGTCATAGTCGTAATGTACGATACTTCGATGAAATTAGTATCTGAAATACACGAATAAACCATAGTGCGAGATCGAGTATTCAATTTGATTGATTACGATAAAGATCACATTGTGTTAAATATAACATAAGAACAAAACTACAATATAGATCTATGAATTCAATCACTGAACTATCAGTTTACATAAAGTTCAACATATTTGATGTCCTTAAATATTAAGGATAATCAAATGCGCTTTTGTATAGAGTTCGTCATGATATTGTAGTAAGGGTTTTCTTTTAAATGGTTTGACCATTTAGAAAGAAAAACAAATGTATAAGAGTAGATGCGATTTTAGGTACAATTGTGATAAAGAGAATGAATAGTCACTTTTGCTTTATAAAGAAACATTGGAAACGAAAATTCTAATAATAATAATTGATATTTAATATTAGAATGAGAAATACGATTTCTATTCTGAAATGTATTTTCGTATAGAAAATTGTTTTTTATGAGATTTATTTCTTTGAGTTCAAGATATTTGATCAAAGAACTCCCAACTATAAACTAGTTACAGTATATCTGTATATGAAATAAATAACCTATATTAAGTGAATGATGGACCTTCGAATTCAGTACGCTATGATAGTAATAGCGGAAATATTAGGAGAGTTCCATGTAACACTTATTGATTGCATCAAGTTATGAAATTTGTTTTCGTAAAACATACCGAATATTATTTATGAAATAATGACTATTTTTCGGAGTCGACTGAAAAATAGACATATGTGTATATATATATATATATTTCAATATGAATATTATGAATATTTGTTACGAAAAAAAACTATAATGTGGTATTTGTTTTCACAAAAAAGTGATGCACTGGAAAATACTAAAGTATCTAAAATTAAAATTATTGTTGGAGTTATAGACTAAGTCATCGTTTGAGAAATAATTTATTAATATATGATTATGAATCATATAAAACTAGTTAATTAAATCTCAGACAATTAAGGGCTATGCACCCATTTAGTGGAAGCGTCATAAGAGTTAATGAACTCTTCGGGTTGATACATATAGATGTATGCAATCGTGAATCTATTAATACTAAAACGGTTCCACGTATTTTGTTATGTTCACCGATGAGTTATCACCGACATGGACATGTGTATTTGATAAACATGTAGTATGTCTATGATAAGCTCATAGAATATAGAACGGAAGTACATAAAATAACGTGCAATAAAATAAAACGATTCGACTTGATCGAATATGTGAGTATATTGGAAATAGTTCCTAACGTACCTAAAAAGGAATAAATATTCAACCTCAAAAGTCACTCCTCCCTATAATACGTAATGATGTATTGATAAGGCATAATCAAACTTTATTAGACAAAGCACAATCAATGACGAATGGACTTGAGTTAAGTACTTTCTATAAGGTGGGTACTTAAAAGTAGTACATAAAGTTAAAATTAATATCATCCAAATATTAGTTTTCAAATCCATACAAGATAAGGGTTTATAAGAAATCCCTGTATGTCCTCGGCCAAGGAGTTGGCATGTTTTGCGGGTCGAAAGACTACATGTCATAATTATACGTAAGGGATCTTATATCAATCGTCCCAAGAGAATTTTGAAAACAATAGTCATTAGATGACTAATTTATGTTATAAACATAAATATATTGTTAATTAATGCAAAAACTGTTTTATATAAAGCAATTCATAAAATGGTTATGAATGCTTGTTCCGTTGCATTGAGAAACAATTGTTGTTTCAAGTAATATCAACTTCGTAGCGAAGAAATTTCTTTGAGAAATTATTGGTATAAAATGAATTTGGATATAATCCAATAATAAAACCGATTACAAGGGATGAAACTGTGCAGTTAATGCGCTCGGTAGATTCAAAGCGGTGGAGGTGCAAAAAGTCATAGCGGGGATACAGCGAGGATATAGCGGGATATAGCGGATGGCTTTAAAATAGCATATAAAACTCGTACTTAATGTTTTTACGAATATATAAATGGTAATTAAATGAAAAATTATCATTCAATTGAATTATAACTAATACATAAATACTTTTTAAATAAAAACATGTGCGAATATACTTTAAATAAACGTAAAACTGTTATATAACATAATTGAATTTAGTAGAATATTAGAGTATTTTCATTTCTGAAAATATATTAAAAATTAAATCAAATAAATTAGTTTCATAATTTTTATAATGTATAAATTGAAATTTTCAATTCATTTTATTAAAGAAGATATAGCGGGAATAGCGGAATATAGCGGAAATAACGGGATATAGCGGAAATAGCGGGGATTAAAGCGGAAAGGCAATATTGTGGGGCTATATGGAAAAATCGTAGCGGCAGAAACCCGCTATGAGATATAGCGGGGTTATAGCGAGGTAATAGCGGGGCATTAACTACACAGGGATGAAATGAAATTGGCCGTACCTAAATGAACACAGATACATTAGATGGTCTAATGAGTATTCTTGTACATTAAAGAGAAAATGTGAGTTTCTTGTCAATGTTACGAATAAATAATCCTTGGTTGTTCAGATAAACCTTAAGAGTATTGACTCTACAATATGGTACGATGCAAAAATCCAAAACAAATTCGAAGTACATTATCAAAATATGATATTGATAGTTGTACCTGAAGAGATAAGATCTATTGACCGCAAATGTGTCTTTATGAGAAAGACAAATGTAGTTGGAGTATAGTGAGTCATATTGAGAAGAATATTACAGTGAATTTCAATTGTTGAAATTCGTAACAGATTCATCATTCTATGTACTCAAGTTGGTTAGATTTTACATAAAAGATTATCGCCAATATGACTTTATGTTTTGGTGTGTACGTGTTGAAGCAGAAAGTTCTAAATATAGATTTAGACTAGATCATTTGCATATAAAAACCAAAGTGTCTTAAAGTTAGTAGGAGCGATATTGAATTTGTGGGTTTTACAGATACAATCCGAGAATGGATATAAAAGTACCATTCAGAAAAGCATCAAAATTAAACAAGTGTTTTTGATGGAAACATCAAATAATTTAATTATCAATCAACATACAGAGGAAGCGAGTGTTCAAAAAACGTTAAAAGATACATCGATATTTCTAATCTACAAGTAAACAACACATTACTGATTTTCAACGATATACTTATGTTAGAATCAACATTAGTTATTTTGATACTCTAGTTGGATTTGTAAATGTTGTCTTTTATAGCAAATATAAAAGATATTGGGAATGTCTCAAACGATATGTAAGAACATCTTATTAAAATGTTTAATACAAAACATATAAGATGGATTCCTTATGCATTGGCAATATGAATTATCACACATGTTATGTTATCTATGATATCATGATTTATTTATGTATTTGATACATGAAGCATATATCAAATCCAAATTGAGATTGCTAAATGGTAGTTTGGAGTGTTCTCATATATTTACAAAATACTAGAGACTTGTTTACATAAATAACGAACTCCTTGTGATGGAATGTTCGGACTCAAACTTCATAAGTGATATTGAATATAATGTGTCAATAATAAATTCAATTTAAGAATCTTTAAATTGGCCTAATAAAAGACTGTAGCTGATTCAATGAAAAAGGCTACGTACATTTCCTTGAATAGTGCCGCAATAAAAGAGATGTATATAACTATAAACACATAAATTTATAACTGAGATGGGGTGATTCTAAATGTTGAGAATTTCATAACATTGTTATATAATGACAATCTAATGATATAGTTCATAACAGAACTTAGAGCTCACTGGAAGTTAAGGGACATACTCTGAATTGTTCCCTATGATAAAGGTAGTTTATCAACATTAGAGAGAGTTGATTGACTGAGTAGATAACTAAAACATAATAGCATACCCATTCGCTGAGGTACTGACCCAATTGGTTTCAAGAAAACCGATTGGAGAAGTAGGAATAAGATTCCACAATTGACCCCAAGTGCAAGTGGGATATTGAAAGAGTTAGGGGTATGCCCTAGGGGCAATTATGTAATTTATTACACATATCTAACTCAATAACCAATCTTGTTTGAAATGAAAGTTGTTTTCTTTCTATTATATACTTAATATAACGTGTTATATTAATTGATTAATTTAATTAAAAGTATATTTAATAGGAATCTATAAATGGTATGTTTTGTGATAGTAATTACAAAGTGTTGTAACCGTGAGTAGTTTATCACAATGAAAATAAATATACCATTTTAAATGTTCCTAGTCAAGGTGCATTGAAATTGGACATCGAAGTAATCCTTGAGACTATAGTACGTAACGCTTTCCAAATATTGGACAGTGTATTACTCATGGATGATGAAGGCACATAGGGGTTACGTACTGATAGTTATTGGATAACTATGGAATGACTCACTCGATAGTTTTCTGTTGGTTAATATAACTAAGGTCAAACAGAAAATACCTATGTGACTAATTTACACAGTGGCTATAGTTGGGTCGAGTGGTAGTATTAAAAGTGATGCATTATTCAAGAGAGGATTCGTCTCCTCGGTTATATGGGGTTAGTATAAATCAACTCAAAGTCAAAGTCTTCGGCTAGAGCAGTTCAGTTAATAATTGTGTTTGGACTATTGAGTTGAATATGGACATTATTGGAATTTTGACCATTACAAATTCCATAAGTCCAAAGTGATATAGTTTTGACAATGATAATTGGTGTAAATAAAAGTAACAACCGAGTAGCGCTTAACAAAGGGAAATTGGATTTTACTGAAACCAAATAAGCAATAAATTTTGACCAAAATGTCATGCCATCGGATAAGTGACGTGTGAACATTAATATTCAAATAGTTCGATATTGATCGCTGAACGAATTTACACCTGACGAGTCATAGAACCGAAATAATGAATTCTTCTTTGACAAAATGATTTAATTAGTTTATAATAATTATTAATTAATTAACTAATTAATATTCATGAAATATTAATATAAAATTTTGATTATGATTTGAGGAATAAATATTATTAAATATATTTATAATAGTTATAAATATAACAATCGATATACGATATCAATAAGCAATTAAATTGGATTTAATTAAATAATATTTTTCTTAGGCTTAAATGGGTTTTAGGCCCATCATGGTAGGTAAAATTTCGGTAGCAACATGAACATAGGGCAACTCAAATAGGGACTGGAAATACTTTATTTTGCATGGCTCGGATTGAGGGAGAAATGGTACGAGATGAGATCCACTCTTTTCTCTCTTCTATCCACTAAGCATTCCTAACCCTAATTACAAGTGATATTTTGGCTGCCTCTTCTTACATCCTTTGCTGGACGAAATTATACTATGGCATCTCCATCAATACAAACTCAAATCAGGTTAGATTCGATCGTTATTCGATAGCTAAAGATCAACGGTTCAAGGATTGGCAATCTGCTGAATCGAAAAAGATTTCAATGGGTAGAGTTCATCTTTTCAATACGTACTTCAAGGCTTTGGTACTTAGGTATGTTTTTTATCAAATTATAGTTTATAATTTTCTGTATAATATTTTATTGTATATAAATGTTATTATTATATTATTAGTTAGGTGATGATTTTGATATGTATTAATGTTATAACAAATTAGTTTGTTTATATGCATGTATATACTTATGTTAATTTTTTTTAAATCAGATCAGTACAACGACATACATATATATATTATAATTAAATTTTATTAAATTATATATAAAAATATATTATTTAATTACGTATATATGGTTTATATTTAATTCCATCATCATACTATGGTTGAAATTGGTCATATAATTTTATATATAAAGTTTTATAGTAATAGTAATTTTTGACAGTAAGGAAATAATTTTTATAATTATTTAAATTAATATACTATATAAATAAATCATATAAAATCAAATATATATGAAAAATTATTTTAAATTTTATAAAATTATTCTAACACCTGATAAAATTATCAAATATAATAGGAAAAAATTATTATTTAATTCTATCGAAAATTAATAAATTATTTAAAATAATTTTTTACAAAAAAAAATGTGAAATCTTTTTTTAGGCTTCAAAATAACATTTATGATTTACTAAAAATTTGAAATTTTGAAAAAGGTTTGGAAAATAATTTTTAATTAATATTTTATCTAATTTCGAATGAATAATCAATTAAAATAATAAAAATAATAATATATTTTTCATGTGATGTACACATGGTCTAAATATTTATAAAAAAATTATTTTATTAAATAATATATATGTTTATATATTATAAATATATTTATGTGTATATATATTAAAATAAAATAAAATATTATTTTATTATTATATTTATATTAATATATACATTTTCATGAGTTAAAATAAAAAATATCATTATTTATTCTAATATCCAAATTACCTATTTATCTTAAATAGGTATATTATAATAATATGCATATATATATATATTGATATTTTATTTATAAGATTTTACACACACACATATATATATATAAATACTTAATTATATTACATTTTCAAACAAGAAATTAAATATATTATATATTTAAGTAAATTATTTAAACAAACTTAACTTGTACATTTATACATATATATAATATTTATATATAAGTGATAGTTTATATACATGCATATATTTGGACAACATATATTTACATATCGGATGAGCTAAAGTGTCCATTGCGATATAAATCACAGCATCTATACACGGACATGTTATACCTTGCATGAGTTGACATGTTATACATGCACACGCATATATATATATATATTATATAATTTATGAATTTAATAAAATAAAATATATTTTAAAAATAATATTTAGAAATGTTCTAAATTCTAAATGAATTAAACTTCATGGGCCCAATAAAGATCTAATAAGGGAATTTTTTGAAATTCACCCACTACTTTCGCTACGGGCTGGCCCAGTTCCAACAGTTTGAAGATGCAAATTAGGTTTTGAATGAAACTGCATCAAAGCTAGCAGTGGTGGCATCAATCTGTTGTATTCATTACACATGAACAGCAACGACAGCAGCGTTGATAATGATTGCCTGTAGCAGCGTTGAAAAATCAGAGAAGATGGAATACTGGTGGCGCAAGGGTTTCTCGTAGAAAATAGTATCAAATCCTTCGAATTTTAAATACTACACACAATCCCCTATGTATTGTAATTGTTAGTTTATACAGAAACCCCTATGACTTGCAACCTTTATAAATTTTTCATAAAAACTCCGTTTCGCGTGCAACTTCTGGCGTTAGGTTCGTATTAAAACTTTGGACACGTTGATATTATTTAACTATATGTTATATACTTATATATGTTATTACTATATAAATTTTAATATATATATATATTAGTTTGTTATAATGATATTTATAAATTAACACTTTTAATCAAAATTAATATACCAAGGCATTATTCGTTTAACTCAAATATTTGATATTTAAATTAAGATATATTATAATCATTTTAATTTATAGTATCAATACAATAGATATTAAATTTGAGATTTCTTATTAATTTATACTAAAATTATTAATTAGTTATTATTGTTCTAATAATAACTTTCAAACATATATATATATATAATCATCTATAAAAAAACTATTTATTAATTTTCTTTTAGTAAATGTTATATGATTCGACAATGAATTATTTGGTTAAACAATTCAATCAAATATAAATATTATAAATTACATTAATAATAATAAAAATAATATATAATATAATTTAAAATTTAAAGCAAAATCATCTAATAAAACGTTAAATATGATTTAATGTTAAAACATTATTCATTATAACACTATAAAAGATTTATAGCATAATGAATTAAAAAATTTTAAACCTCCCATTCTTACCCTACCACCCGATGCACCTGATCCAACAATGGTATCAAAGCCCACATTATGCTATTATGAATAATATATAAAATTTGAATTTAAAATTGTTTTAAATTTAAATTTATAAAAGTTATGAATAAATTTAAAAACTGTTAGAAATTTGTATTCAAAAAAGTTATAAGTTAATTAATCTAAACTTTCTTTAAATTTAAATTGAAATCTATAAAAGTTGTGTTTGTAATTCAAAATTTTCAATTTTGTTTACATTAATTGTTGGCACAAACACCCTAAAGATTTGTAGAATAGAATAAAATAAATAAATTAAATGAAAATAAGAGGAAACAACACACAACAATTTACAGTGGTTCGGCAAATCACTGGCCTACATTCACTTGAGCTTTGTTAATGATTCTACAAAGTTTGTTCAAATGGTATCTTGGATCGGTGGTCCATAGATCGGTGATGATCCAAGAAATTATAGTGTCATTACATAAATTTAGAATGTAGGAAAAAGGATCTCGAAATAGTGTCTATCACCCTCTGTTTATGAATGAAGATCAACAGATTTATCTCTACGACGTTCTCCCATGTTCTCCACGTCCAGGAGAAGGTGCTTTGAAATGATCATGGACTAATCAGCAGTTTTAATGGATCGGTACCGATTTGAAGGCCATAGGCCGAAAGAGGCCTTTGTTGATTGCTTGTTGAACTTTATTTGACTCTTTGAGGTTGCTTGATGGTTTGCATTTGCCTTTGTGCACTTCAAATATCTTGGAATCAACTTGATTTGAAGTGGGATTCTTGGTTTGGTGAGAAATCAACAGTGCTTAGTTATGTTGCTATGGAGTTAGGGTTTTGGGCATTGAGATTTGATTCATAAATTGTTGGCAAACCATACCATATTGCATGCTCTGATTAGTGTTGGTCTTAGCTCCATATGGCATGAGGTAAACATTAGTTTTGAGCATCTTTCATGGATCTGTACCGAACCAAGGTCCTTGGGTCGGTACTGGTCCAAGACTTTTGTTGGTTGTTGGTTTTTGGCTTTGGCATTTGCAGTGCCTTGACATGTTGGCTATCTTCAAAGGTGATTGGTAGATCCATGGTTAAATCTTTGAAATTCAACTGGAATTTGGATTCTGAAGTTATCGTTCTAAATTTTTGCTCAGCTGTCATCCTATCTAATCGATCCAACTATCCAATATGGCTTGGTTATAAAGCTGGATAACATTTGCCCCCCAAAGTTATTTCTTGTGTTAACGAGATATGCTTTGAAACAAGACAAATTGTGGATTTCACATCATCGATTTCGAGTTCTGTTCTAAATTTATGATATTTATCATGTGAACTGTTTTCACAAAGCATCGTATCTTCTACCGATTGTCATATCACTTTGAACGGTCCTGAATTTGCAACTCTTGGGCAATATAAGAACTAAAGCATGTTGTTCAAGTTCACCATTCCAATCCCGGAAAGCTACTTACAATCTTTTCTTTGAATTTTTCAAGTAGGATTCTATTGTTTGGAACTTCATTTGGTTTTGTATTATACTTCTCAACATCACCATCATTTTTCACATCTATCATCATATTCTCACTATTATATACTTATTTTTTTTTTCATGGTACGGTACCGACCTGAGTGCCATTGTTCGGTACCGTGAATTAGGCAAATTTTCTGCCAATTTTTTTGGTTTGGGACCTATATGTACGTGCTAATTCTCACTCTTCTCTTTACTTGATTATTTCTACGTTATTAATCACTTTCTTATTCGAGCTCCCCATTGTCGAACCTCGCCTTTGATTTCAAACGATTGCCACCACCTCACAATAGCGTCGCCTACTACCTTAATCGCTATCGAAGCTCATCATCTCCAAACTCGCTTTTTATGACCCATCAACTGCTCCAAATTTAGGTTTAGATTTGAGCATCCTTTGAGTCCAATCAACATCAAGTTGACTTAAGTAGGTGATGGCATTGCTTAGGAACATTCGTCAATGACTTAAGCTTCGACCATGTCCAATTACTGACAGAATTCCACCACTCGCCTTTCTTGGATTGAGACTTGATCTAGCACTTAGTAAAATTTTGATGAATAAGTTAAAATGTGTATAAAGGGGGTGCTTTGGAAGAACTAAGGGTGAACTCAAAGCAAATCTAAAAAATTATCGGGTGTAACTCGAGCTTGAGTTATATTAATTTTGACCAGAGCCGACTTCGAGTCATTCTCATGGCAAACCAGAGTCTTCTAAAGTGGCCTCAATTTTTCAATATAAATTCGACCAAACATTCTCAAATTGAACAAAAAAGAGAGGAAATGGATTTCTATAGAGAGTTTGGTCGAGCCATGATTGAGGATTCGTAATTCATTAGGACAATTTCTGATAACAATCACATTGAATGTACTCCATTAACTAAAAGGATTGTTTGCCCATCTTTTAACTTGTAGTATTTTTTCCAAATAATGATTTAAAATATATGACATCAAACACACACATACACTGCATAGTTTGAATTGCACACAATTAGCCCCATCGATGTATGAGATCTGATTGACCAACACACGTTGGTATCCGTTGGGTCTTATACTTTGGCTATACAGGGCTTTCTTTCTAGCATGAAAATAAAAGTATTTATCCCATTTGATATCCTTTATGTGCAAAAAAAATTATAGTTATGGATCATAGACGCTCCTCGCGTCTCTCTGCAGTAGAGGTCCATCGACGTCAAAATATGTCGAGTCTGACACTTAATCTAGTTTGACGACAGCACCCATGATAAAGTCCACTTCTTCACCTTTTCAGCCTTAGCCAACCAGTAACTGAATGGAGAAGCCTTTAGAGATAGTTTCTTTGGCATTGACTGAAGAACCTGTCATAGAAGTTGTCCCTGATATTGACATAGGCGATGCCATTATTTTGACATTTCACTAAGATTATCCGACTTCTAAGGTAGATAAGGCATCTCTAAATGGATACGTGAGAGACATGACATTCCCTCTGAAGATGTTTTGGCTCCCGCATGTTATCAATGGGCACACCTTCCACCTGAGGGGTATACGGTCGTAAATGATATATGTGTATGGTTGGGTGTATTCCTCCATTCAATCACTTTGTTCGTACAGTTCTACAATTCATAAAGCATTCCCCTGCCCAATTACATCCAAACAAATATGCTTTCTTGAACAGTATGTATATGATATTCGTGCCACATTTGAACTCGATGCCCACTGTCGAGGAAATCCGTTACTGCTTCAAGCGTCGAAAGAGGTTCCCATCGCTCACTTTCTTGGAACCTTCTAGGGGTTGTCAGATAGTGTTAAGGCCTTGGAATAAACTAAGTTATTTTAAAGACCAGTTTTTCTTTGTGCATTGTCCATTTGGTTTTGCACAGAAATGGTTATCTTGACGTAAGTCTTGTGCTCATTCCTCTTTCTAATACTAACATCATAGCTCCAATTGTTAAATTCATTGTTTTTTGTATTTGTAGATGACTCGAGAAGACCTAGTAATGTAGCCTTAGCTAAAACACTTGCGGCTCGTTATAAGGTTCCGCTTGAGGAGAGAGATATGAGGTCCCTTATGACGACCCACCTTTTCAACCCTAAAAAATCGGCACTAATACATCCACGGTATTCACGTGCCGAGCATCCGAGTGCCAAAAAGACAGATTGATGCGGTAAAAGAAAAGAAAGGCATAACGGATTATCACATCGTGGTGAGTAATATATTATGTCCGAATGATCTTTATAAATGAAAACTTTAATATACATACAATCATCTGAGTAAACTATCCTATCATCAGTCTGGACAGTTATAATAGCCTATCCTCACAAACGCTGATAAATACAATGTAAGAAATGCAACTGAAAATAAAATATGTGAATAGGTCTTTAAGGCATCCAGCTTGTTTCCTAAAGCTCCAAAGCATCCAGCTAAATCTGGGAATATATTCGGATCTGACACAAATATTATAAGAAAATAACACCCCTAATCAGTCTGGTAAACCAGCGTGAGAAAACTCAAATTGTATGGATTTTTATATTTATAAAACCCTTTAAAAAATAAAGGTATCTCGTAAGACCACACCACACATAAACACAGATGGGTTTCACCTTACGATAACCAAACCATTCTTATTAGAAAATCTTATGATATTATAATAATGTCTAGGGTTTAAAATAAATATATAACATAGCTGAAATGCTTGCATCTCGCATTCCAACGTATTTGGTATACAATAAAGTTCATACGGCACGTATTGAAAAATGGATTCCATTAATGACAAGGCTACCGGGGTACCGCCTTTCACAGTACACCTCTAGAGAAAATGTACCGAGGTTACAAATCTTGCAACCCTTTCCAACACATAATCGGCCTATCCCTTCCTGGATAGTACCGAATATGATCATCACCCCGACCGCCAACTTGAAAAACCATTTATGTGGGCCCAACATACATAATCCATAAATATTAATCTAGGTCAGGGATAATCATACCCTAATGGTAGCGAACCACATTGCCCTGCTGCATATCCCATGTTTTAGTCATTCTTGGGTGTGAGGTTTGAGGCTGTGTTTTACCTTTTAGCAAATCCCTCTTGGAACGTTCACTGCCCCTAAGGCAACAATGCAATGCCAGTATTCATCCATACAAGTTGTTCGTGATATGAAGAAACAGAAGGCACTACTTCTACTACATCCCTTTTGGAATCACCCTCAAGATTAGTAGCAAGTAGCCATTACCCTTCAAAGGAATTCATCTTTGATTCCATTATCTTCAATATGTCTCCAATTCGAACGCTTGTGCTGGTTCGAAGTGGTTTTTGGATAAATCATGCTTATTCGATCTTGGTCTCTCTGAACTAATAATCGATAGTTTCAAATCTTTCATATACTTATCTCAACGGTATAAGTATGTTCATAAATTATTTCGCTTTCAATACTTAGAAAACATCTCTATATACTTATCTTAACTGTATAAGTATAGTCATAAAATCTTAAGAAATATTTTATTTCCAAAAACATATTTAGTTGGGTTAAAACAAATGTCATTTAAAAACATTGAAAACAATAAAACCAATGGTGTAAGTAAATGGATCGTATAGAAATTAGACTAAATATACTTACCACCACTTCCCGATTACAAACACGTACTATCCCTTGATTAACAATGTAGTCGGACAAGTTAATATACCATCATTGCCTCGATGTACATTCTTAAACTCTCATAGGCAGAGAGTTTCCCTACCTCAGAATTTGGTGTTAAGTATGAAAAGAATACTTTCCATACCACCATAATTTTAAATGATCATTTATAGAAATCAAATCTCATTTCTTTTATAAAACTCCTTTTTATAAATCTCTTTTATATTTACTAAAACTCCTTTTATAAATCTACTTTCTATTTATAAAACTCTTTTTTTAAATCTCCTAATTTTAAATCCCATATACTTATCACCAATCTTTGATTTCAAGATAGGACTAAATACTTTTCATAAAACGATCATTCTATATATCATTATAAATTCACAAATGTGATTTATTATTTTGGTTTGTCAAAATGATATCTTTTCCTTTCTATAAAATATCATTTATAAATCTATTCTTTTATTTATAAAATACCATTTATAAATCTATCTTTCTATACAACGTTTTATACAAAGCGTTTTACCAGTATTTATTCCAAAATATTTCTATCTTCTTTTAAAATAGAATCACTTTATTATAAAAGATAAACCCTTTTTTTCTTTGTAATAAACATCCGTTAATATATCAACTTTTCTGTAAAATAAATACTTTTCGAAATACTTTTAAAACATTTCGATATAAATTAGAAGAGACTAACAAAAAGGTTGGAGTAAGATAGAGGAGTTCAAAAACCATTTCTAAATAAAATGCATAAAATATTCCAAAAGTCACATTTAAAATCATCCCCTGAATCAAAACCACTCTCAAATCAAAAACATTAAATAATAGTATTTCCAAAATACTATAATGAGACCTAGAGCTAGCATAGCACTTAATAATTGCTTTTATTGATCAACACTAAAAGAGTTTAACTTTTGCGACATATCAAAGTCAAATACAATAAGGTCAAGCTACCAAGGTTTTGACATTCAATAATTTATACAATAAGTATATAAATGAAATTAAAATCAATAATAGCGAGGGATCCTTTAGGGTTCCTCTACAAAATTTTCCGAGTTCCCTGTGTTTCATTTTATTTGCCATCCGCTTTCTAAAGCGGGAATTCAACCAAACCAACCAAAGAAATCATTCGAGCACACTATACAATAATTTCTATCAACACATATATCATATAGTGTTCATCCAAACGTGGGTTAAGTCATAAAATTCCAGCCAATGCTTATGCGTGCCTGCTTGAGCTAAAATCGAACAGCGTTCGATTTTAGTTCAAAATCCTATTTGATCCAAACTTGACGAAAACAGCTCTAGTGCATAGCTAACACTCCTACGAGCACAACGCAAAAGACCGTGTTCGATTTGGACCAAGTATTCAAGAGTTATGGATTTAATAAGAATTTGGATTAATTAAATTACTAATTAATTTACTAGTCACACTTACCCCCAATAACAACCCTGTTTTCTACACCGTAATAAAATGTTAATTTAATTAAAATAAAAGTGTTTTAATTCGATATTTAATAATTAATATTTTGGAAATGAATTTTTGTTAATTAATTTTATTTAATAAAAGATTTAGTATTTTGAAAATGATTTCTTATCTTATCGAAGCTTATTTAATAAAAGATTTTTTTAATAAATTGAATTAACTTAATAAATTGAAAAATATATTGAAATTGAATAAAATGTTTGAATTAAATATAAAATACTTTTAACATGTAAATCATTCTTATATGTTTGAAATAGTTGAAAAATGAATTTATTTGGTACTAATACAATGGATAATTAAATAGAAATAAGAGAGCATTGAATCGAATGAAATTGTCCTGTTATCGAAATAAAATTTACAAAATAAAGCATAAATTAAATAAAAACTAGATTGCAACAAATTTGCAAATTAATTGCATGAGTTGTTAAATGAAAAAGAAAAGAAAAATAATTGGGCAAAACTCAATTAGTTTAAAAAAGGCCCAAGCCCGTTTTCTTTGCTTCTGGAATACTCTCCATACTTCCTTCCTCTATCCCAAAGCCCAAACTTCTTTTGCCAAGGTCATCTAATCCATATTGTTGCCCTAATTTCCTAATCGACTCACGCAAATTAAAATTAAAAGAAGAAAAGAAAAGAACGCGTGCACGACCTGGGAGCAACGTTATGGATGCGTCATGGCCTGAACTGCTCGTGGTCTGAGGGAGGCACTGTCATCTTTGAAGGTCACGCTTCGTGTTGGAACGGTGGCTGGGTGCGATGGCAATGCGAGCGTGTAGCCTGATAATGATTTGAGCAAGAAGGTGATGCAAGGAGAGATGAAGCGAGTTTCTGGACTGTCGATTGAAGTTTGGGTAGTCGCTTTCTTTAGCAGCTGACGGGGGTAGCATGGCGGCTTCAAGTGGAGGTGCTGGTGGTGAGTGGATTGTGGCTTAAGATGTGTGAAACTAGCAAATGGCGTTCTGGTGGCAACAGAAGGAGATGGTACAATGTCATGACGTAGTACCAATGTCGATCGGTTTAAACAGCAGTTGTTTAGTGAATTGGTGCCGACTGAGGAGTAAATTGATCAAGTATAGGTTAGCAATCGCTTGAGGTGAGTTATCTCACTCACAACTATCTCTATATCATTTATTTATGCATACTCACTCATATATCTATCTATTTAGTTTTGGTTGGATGAATTATCGATTAATATTAACTGATTCGATGAAAATCAAACTGTTTATATGATTGTTTAATTGTTTATTAAATCAATTGTGTGATATTAGTGTTTTGTGTTTGTTGGATGTCCGAAATGCAAAGGAGATGCTGTAATTTATTCATATTATGTGTATATTATGTCGATGGCCAAAATTCGATGGAATTCGACTCGGCCATGCGATGAAAATTTATGTTGGTGGATTGTTGATGATTTTAGAGGATTTTGTTTCATAATTCATATTTTTGGATGTTCGATTGATTTTTTAGTTTTAAAATATTTTTGGAAGCTTCAATAAATTATTTTTGGTATTTAAAACTTAAACTGAAGTATATTTGTAAATAAATAAAATTGTTTGGAAATAAGATGCTTTTTTGAAAATTAATTCGGATATTAAAGTTGTTCTGAAAATAATTTATTTCTAACTATTGGATTATAAAGTGAAGGATTTGAATTATAAATTATAGTTTGAAATGAAAGAAATTGTTTTTGGGATTTACAAGTTTATTTTAAACTATATTTAGTTATGGAAAATTATGAAATAGTTTTTATAATTATTTTTGATGTGTAGAGTGATTTTGGAAGTTTTGGAATATATATATATATATATATAGACCTACATATATGGACTTGAAAATGATGAATTTTTGGATTTGATCATATAAGTTAAATTTTAGAATACTTATATTTTTATTCATTTAGTGTTGATTGTAAAAATATTTAAAGGGTGGTTATGAAATAATATTTTAAAAGTGATAAGTAAATTTTATTTTTGGGTTGAATAAATCGGAAGCTTTATAAAAATATATTTTTGGAATAAAAATAGGTTGATTGTGATTATTCATTAAATGGAAACTGCTATCAACAAAATCTATTTTAAGTTTGGTTAAGTATAATTTTGGAAGTATTATCTTTAGTATTTATTTCTGGGCATTTGTTTTTGTTATATAAGATTATTAGTTATAAATGATTCAATATTAAATACGACATTGTTGGTTGTTATGTTTACTTATTTGAATAATTTATTTTATATTACTTTTCTGATCATTCTTCTCTTGTATATTGAGGTAGATTATATGAGTGATTCACCGTTGATATTGAGTTACTCGGTGATTCGGTATGATACAGTGATGACATCTTCTATGTGATTTTGTGATGATTTTTAATTCTACGCGATGAGAAATTTTAATAAACAGAGTTATAATATAGTTTGGGATAGGGCATTCAGTAATATTTCTCCGGTCATTCATTGGACTCGTTATATAGAATATTGGGAGATTAAGTGTAGTTATGAACAATGAATAAATGTTTGAGCATCAAGCAATGATATAGGATGTTGTTGTGATATTTATTCAATTATTCGTTGTGAGTATATGTCACTCTAACAGGGTCGAGTATACGGGGTATTATATTTAAGGTGATGCCAGTTGAGAGTGAGCAGGCTGAGAGCCATAAGTGTGTCTATCTTGTATGTATGCTCCTATTATACGGCGGGGAGTAAACCAGAATGGCTAATATCCATCTTAGCAGCTTGATTGTGGGATCGCTCCTTGAATCCATAACACCTTTTTGATGTATATGGCTGAGAGCCCCCGTCCTTGTGTCACATAGGCCAACAATCAGTTACCATTAAGGCACTTGCAGGGTCATGACCATTGCATAGCGTTGTCTTGCACTAGATGGATATTGGGTCACGATGGCCGTCGAGGTAACCGATGATTATAGAAGTAACGCCGGGAGCATGTGAGGAAGGCACCTGGAGAAGGCTGAGAGCTGTCAGTCTCCCTTTTGGTTATTGTTCATATAGACACTACTTATTCATCTTTATGGGATCATTACAGATGTGGCTGAGATCCATCTAGATCATTTATCAAGACTGATGCCGTATAGTTATATATGGAGCTGAAAGCCCATTTGGATCGAGAGTCCAAGGTGATTATCTACGATACTGAGAGTTAAGTAGGTCATTAAAGGTCTGAGAGACCACGTGATTATTTATTATCCTGAGAGCCAAGACAATTACTTTGAGGCTAATGTCTAGATGATTATTATGTGATCATCGATCTCCTTGAGTATTTTTTTGGACTGAGAGTCCTTGTAGTTGAGTAACCTTGTACACATTGGTTATATTGCTATCGAGGATAGCTAGAGATGCTGAGAGCATCGAGTTAGACCCTTTCTTATCTTTTATGGTTATTTGAGAGATGACCTTGGCTACCGAGGGTATGCCATATTTGTATTTCTTGCATGTATGTTTTATATGTGATAGCTATGACGGATCCCAGTATGTCTACTTTACGATTATCTGAGAGATAATCGGGGGCGTTGCTGAGAGCATGCCCTATGTTACGATTGTTTATATTAATGATATTTGGATGTATGGATTATTTCACCCATTTGATCTTATTTCCTCGATTTATTGTTTTATTTGATTTATATAGGTGATGACATTTTCCTCTACATTGTTCTATCCTACAGGCACCCATTTGATAGTATTATTTGTTCACCCATTTGATTATTATTTGATTTATTTAATTTACTGTGTATTGTTCTATCCTACAGGCAACCATGTTTATTACTTTATGCCGATAATGGGTACGTAAATGTGAGTTATTTATTCGTAGTTTTAATACGTACTAGTGTTAGCCCAAGGGAATATTCACGTGTGTACCCCATATCGCTTTATTTTTCATATTATCCGACAGTATTACCTAGTAATACTCTTAGTTAGTATGGGTATAGAGGTGGGGTGTTACACCCCTTAGTCCATCTTCTCCAAATCCTCAATTCGACTTGCCTGTACATGTGCACAGTGCACCACCCATAGCCGCTGATTTCCTTCATCAATTTCTCCCTCATCTCTCCACCAAATTGACCACCGCCAATTCCTACAAACTCCTCTTCGCATTCAACTCATCCACGTCAACCTTGGCTCATCGAAACAAAACGTGACCTACTCTCCTCCTCTTCGTCCGTACATGTCGCATTTCGCTATAGTGCACAGGAGCACCAGCGACCACCTCCAACCTTCTCCTCTTACCACCATGAATTCAACTGCAACCTCGATTTCACCTAACCGCTCTTTGTGCTCCAATGCTAACCCTAGTTTTCGTTGATCGTCATCAACCACCACCGAACAACACCAAACCTTCACCAAAAATCACAGATTGCCTCATGAAACCAACGCTACAAACGTCGCCTCCTATTTCAAAACAAAATGGAGAATTTAATTTTTGAAGATCATGGTCGAAACCCGCCTTCGATGGTCATTGAATGATATCTGGCTCGTTTCTTGTTGAAAACTCATGCGACCAATTCCTAAAAATAGTTGAGGCTATTTTCTACAATTTCCGGTTGATCAACTTTGCTAAATGCGAATGGATTGAGAGGTATTGATTTTTAAAAGTGGAAGATGGTTATGTTTTTTCATTATAGAGAAAGAAAAGAAAGGGAAATAAGAGATGTGCCTCTGTACTATGCCCCAACTATGTTCTGTGTAGATGTGTAAACAAGGCTTCCAAGCAAAGCAACCAAAAGTTAAGACTCCCATCACTCCAGAAATCAAAGCAAGATACAAATGAAGGCAAGAAATATGCACAAGGACAAGGAAAAGATATGGGCAAAAATATTGTGTGTGTGTGTGTGTAAATTTTGTTCTGAAAAAAAAATTGCGGTACTCCACTACACGATATCACATTCGCGTATGAACAGCGAACGACGAAAATAAAAATACGATTGCGCACAACAATGCGACACGATCATAAAACAACACAAAATACACATGTTATCTTATTATGTGAAGTTCTCAAAAATACCATCGTTCGTCGCAATATGCATCCAACGAAAATTTAATTATTTGTCAAAAAAACTTTATTGGAAGATCCTATAAATTCAGTTAAAATACGTTGTTACTATTAAGTCGTTATATTAATAATTTATTTTCTTATTATTTATTATATTTCAACCCAATTTCCCATTGTATTTCCCCCTTATTAATACTGCTTCACCGTTCAATGTTTTAATTGCAGAAACTATCTAAAGACAAATGTCAAAAAAATGCATTGATTCATTCACCAAATTCATAAATTATTAAGTACTAAATCAAACTTCCATTCAGCCGTAAATAGTACCTTTACATGTCAAAATAAGACTAACCATTCTTTTCAAAATCAACAGAAATTCATCAGTAACACTACTAACTCAATGTCTCATCAACCGCTGGTGAATTTGGTGACAGCCTTGGTGCCCTCGGATACAGCGTGCTTGGCTAATTCACCAGGAAGAACAAGTCGAACAGAAGTTTGAATCTCCCTAGAAGTTATAGTCGGTTTCTTGTTGTACCTGGCCAGTTTAGCAGATTCCTGAGCGAGCTTCTCAAAAATGTCATTGATGAAGGAATTCATGATTCCCATGGCTTTGCTCGAGATCCCGATGTCGGGATGGACCTGCTTCAACACTTTGAAAATGTAAATCTTGTAGGTCTCGATCGACTTCGCCTTTCGCTTCTTCTTCTTGTCGGCACTTGCCGAAGAGTCTTTAGCGGGGAGCTTCTTCTCGCCTCTGGGTTTCTTGCCAGCCGGGACCTTCTCCGCCGCTGTGGACTTCTTCTCGGTGGTGTCTTCTACGGCCGGCTTTTTCTCCGCGGGTTTCTTTTCGGCTTTGGGTGCCATTTCTAATTTGAAAAATTAGGGTTTTGAACGGTGACAAATAGAATTGGGGATCTGATGGAACGATGAATGAGTCTAAATAGGATGGAGAGGAGTTTTTATAAATCGAGAAGGTGTTTTTCTATTGGCTGATGTGAATTTTTCGGATCGCTAATAAGGCAAACATGAAACGTTGGATATTCAAGGGCAAAATGGACGGACGGATTAGCCTGATGTTGGTCTTTATAAGGATGGAACTACGCTGATTGATACTAGTTTAGTTCATCTACTCTTATTTTTTGTAGTCTTGTAGATTAGTGGTATACAATGCAAAATCCAACGCATGCATTCAGCTTAAATACATTTTAACCACTTATTAACGAATGGTTTGGATTTATCTCAATAGAATCGATGCATGTGAATTTGAAAGGGACAATTAGGTAAAAAATGTAAAATGACCAACTTTAACAAATATTTATACCCAAAGATGTAAAGTTTTATTTTTGGACCAAATACTATAATGCTAGTTGTAACTATCATTACGAGCATCACGGCACGCGCTTCGCGCATGATGAAGGCACCTGAATTATTTTTTTACAAATTGTATTTGTTTAATATGTTTAAAAGAAAATGCTTTCCATAAATATTTAGTCATGTGTTTGTGTTGAAAATACGTAGTTAATTTGAATTTTTATTTCTAAATTGCAATATCTAATTTTTTGTTAGTTTAAATTTATTTATATTATTAATTTATAAAAAACAAATTTGTAAAGTAGTTTATTTGTTAGATCCTATTTTTAAGTAACATGAAGACTTGATAAATATTCATGGAGGAAAATTTGAATCTGTAAAGGAAGCTTAACTGTTAGATCCTATTTTTGAGTTATATTAAATTTTGATAATATTTGTAGAGAGAAATTTTTGGTTTTTCACGCTGACATGAAAAGAGTGTGCCATTAAATGTATTACAACCTTCAATAAAGAAATACATATAAGGGCAATTTTGGAAGTTTGCGGTCGGACCATAAGTTTGCGCTTTCAAACCAACTATTAATAAAGAAAAACAAATTTGTAAAGTAGTTTATTTGTTAGATCCTATTTTTAAGTAACATGAAGACTTGATAAATATTTATAGAGGAAAATTTGAATCTGTAAAGGAAACTTAACTGTCAGATCCTATTTTTGAGTTATATTAAATTTTGATAATATCTGTAGAGAGAAATTTTTGGTTTTTCACGCTGACATGAAAAGAGTGTGCCATTAAATGTATTACAACCTTCAATAAAGAAATACATATAAGGGCAATTTTGGAAGTTTGCGGTCGGACCATAAGTTTGCGCTTCCAAACCAACTATTAATAAAGATATTCAATTGACACCATATATAATACACTACAAAAGAAGCACTGTTTAGCAAAGGCTAATAGCCGTTGGCGGCCGTTGCTAGCCGTTGCAAAATATCTCGTTGCAACTGAAGAAAGCGACGACCTTAGCGACGGCTCCGTTGTTCTTTTTGCAACGGCTTGTAATGGCTAAGTGTTCACGTGGCAGCAACCGTTGGGATTGTTGGTTTCCCGGGTTGTTGATGCAAACTGTTGCAAAGCGTTGCAATATAGCCGTTACTAGCCGTCGCTATATTTGACCAAAGGGCCGTCGCTAGCCGTTGCAAACCTGTAATATATTTACTGCCACATTGCAGCACCTTCAACCCTCAATCCCAATCAATCCAAATAATATAATTCCATCATTCAACACATATAATATCATTCCATCATACCATATACTCAATATCAACACAACCTAATCATCAAATATTGCATATTCCAACATATATTAACAAAATCATATAAGAAAATCAACATAACCAAATATGAAAATCCACCAAACCAAATCACATCAATCACAACAACCAAAATACCAAATCCACCAAAACACTAAGTATCAATCACAACATCCAAAGTACCAAATGTCAAACCCATCATAATATGTACATATATATATAAAGCGTACCCATCAAAACAAACCAACTCAGCAGCATCATCATCAGCAGCATCATCTGCACCTCCTTCCCCGGGCATCGACCCATGCTCCTGATAGAAGGCAGCAATACGCCCATCTATCTACGTCGCCAACTGACTCTTCCGCCAATCATTGAGCTCATCCAATTGTGTTTTCATCCGAGCAATATCTTCCTCATCTATGGATCTCCTATATGCCCTTTGGAAATTAATAGCCTGTGAAAGAATTCAAGTGAATAAGAAGTTCATGGCATATAATAACAATAAGAAAACTCAAGTTATTGGTAATAAACTCAAGTGAATAAGAAGTTCATGGCATACAGGTTTCTACTGTGTAAACGTTGAGTACATACCATATTACCGAAACTGTAACGCCTGTTTCGACTTGCCGGTTCAATGATTGAATCTCATATCCGATTAGACTCATCAACCGTAAGCGAATCCCGTCCACTTGCTTGTATCGCTCATGCATGCTCTGCTTTATATCTCTCCTACAATTACAAACAGATATTTGACACAATTGCTATACAATTTACTTATTTACTCTTAAATAAACAAATATGAAATATTTTCATTACAGAAATAAACATATTTACCATTACAGAAGTAGCCTTGTCGTCCGACCAATCATATGAAACATTCCCATCCTCATCTGTATGCTCCACTGCATGCGTGACTCTGAAAACCTCAGCCGCTGTAGGCTCCCTTTCATACTTTGCCCACTGAATATATACAAGAATAAATTATATTGATAATTTGCATGAGTATATATATACAAGAATAGATTATATACAAGAATAGAATATATGGTAAAGAGACACTAGTAAATATATACATTAATAACATAAATATTGGTTAATTTATTTACCAATTCCCTCCTATGTTGTTGGAAGGATTTCGAGCCACCACGATGTAAAGTGGGGTTTTTGTTCCTATTAGCCTTGTTTCTTGCCGATAATTCCTATTAATTTATACACACTATTAAGTAAAATAATTCAACACATTTAAATGTAAAAATATAGTGACAATATAACTTACTTTGAATGCTTCAGATTCCCAATATTGTTGGAATCCAGCCCAAATATCATCCCCCATCCAACTTGGCTTTTTCCCTAAACTCTTAGCCCTTGACAGAGTTTCTCTGTAATTTTTCCACATCTTTTTATTCCAATGATTTATAAAAACATCCTTATCCTGTGGATCCACATGTACAGATGCCTGCATATTGAATTATCATATGTGTTATGTAAAAGAGATTATATAATTAAAAAACAATCAGCAGAACAGAATACGTAAAACTGATATCATAAGGCATGATGGCATATTGTTTTTGGTTTCATATAAGGCATAATTATATATTACAAAGTTGTACTTACCATAAGATCAGTCCATATTGCGTTTTTTATATGTGTTGGGATGTTATCCCACTGAGGCCAACACCCGGACATCCTACTCTTGTATGCTTCCTTCGATACTTGCAAAATGAAATCGGACGGCTCCACCTCGAACCCTCTGTAGAAATGTTGATGTATATATTCAATATATTTCATATAATATAATTCAAATAAGTTTGATACATACCCAGCACTTTTCGGAACTATCTCCGCAACTCGACGGAGATCTGGCTCAGAGCTACTCGGACCTGCTCCAAGTGAAGGTGACTGAGATGTACTACGTCGATTACGTCGCCTATCAGACATATCTGGCACAAACATAAATATAATATCATACACTGCTTAGAAAAGAGTACTGATAACATAAGCATCACATAATCATCAATCGATATCACATAATCATTAATCATCACATAATCATCACATAAGCATACTCTGCACATAATCATCGAAAAAAGCGTACATGAAAAGAATAATGCCTAACTCAGAATGATACAGATCATATATAGTCATCGTTATTATTACATAGCTCAGAATATTACAGAACATAGTCATTATTGTTAATACATAGCTCAGAATTATACAACAAGCGATGCCATCTATGATCAGTCTTCGTCATACTATGATTCAGACTCGGTCTCGTACTCTATATAATTTTCTTCGGTACTTACAAATGCATCTATTAAAACATTCGATTCATCAGTCAACGACCCTACATCAATGTCATCGGTTATCACTATTTCAGTATTTGGCTCGAGATCCGCTTGATACGCTGCTTCATTTGGAATATTATTTCCATCAAATGTATATCTTGCCTTCGTTTTAAAAACAGCCCACCAGTCTGCTTTATCTTTTTTTAAGGATGGATATGGAGCAAAATAAACTTGTAAAGCTTGCTTAGCTAATACAAAAGGATCATACTTATAGTAATCACTACAAGAAAATATATTATTAATAACACCATTTAATAACGCATTATTCTAAAGCGTTATTGTTTACCTTTAAATATTTGTTTTTTACACAATTTGTTTTGTATGTACATATGCAATGCTTTGGCCCCAAATTTTCATCTCCCTCCTAAAAACACAACCAATTTCGTCTCCCTTCCAAAATAACACTCAATAATTTTTATTTCCCTCCTAAAACAAAATAACCCTAATCGAAGTTATACTCCATCTCCAATCTTCAAAATTTAGCTATTATACTACATTTTCGATCTTCCACGGTTCACACTTCAACAGTTGTGAAGTCAATAATGTCAGGAGCTCTAATCTCCAATCTTGGATCTTCGATTTCACTCTTTATCAATATCTGCCAGATTCATCCCGCTTCCTACAAAGGTAACATCTTTTTATGCTTTATTCTTTTCTGTAAATATAATTTGCTATTTCCAATTTAGGAGCGATTTCAATTTAGTTTTCAGGAGTACTGATGTTTAGATTATAAATTAGTTTTATGTTTTTATTGTTGATTTTTTCATATATCATCAAATTTTGCAAAGGTGTCCTGTATTACTTGTCTTTTCAGTGGTGCCTTTAGAAGTACTGATTTTTTTGGATGATTTGGGAATTTGGGAATTTATTTCCTGCTTTATTCAAAAAATATTGAGGTGCCTGGCTTTGTTTTTTTTCCAGGAAGCGATACTTTTGTAGCTGATGATCACCTAATTTAGGACAATGTCAAGGATTCCAAAGTGGAAAGTTGAAAAGGCTAAAGTGAAAGTTGTTTTTCGATTGCAATTTCATGCTACTTATGTATGCTTTATTTAGTTTCTTACTTAACTTTCTTATGAATAATATTCATCCTCTGCTGTCATTATTATTTAGATGATACATGGGTTACATAATTAGTAATTAGGGTGTTATGTGAGCTTATATTTTGAGATTCCTTTCTTGTGCTTGGAGTGTTAAAAAGTGGCTACAACTATTAAAAGGAGTTTAAAATTGAAGTAAACCCCCATCTAGTTTAGGTTGTCATTTCTGGGGTTTCTAAACTAAAGGTTGAATAGAAACCTTTTATTCGGATTTGATTTAGATTGTCATTTGTTTATCTTATGCATTGTCAAATTACTCTTTGCCTCTATTGATATTTTTTTCCTCTCTTTATTTTCTTCTGTCTACATGAAGCATGATCATGCCAAGGGATGTGCATTTATGATTAGGACGCCACTAAATTGATTGTTTTCCTTTGACATTTCCCTAATCTTCACTAAACTCTTTGTTGAACAAGTCGCTTGCTTAGAGAGAATTTATTATGTTTTCCGTCCACCTTTTGAATTTTGAAGAAAATGGGAAGATTCAAGTGGTTATATTTATTTGATTACCCATTAATTTGCAAATTCCTTCCAATTTTTTGATTTGTTGCTCATGGAGGGACATTCAACTAGTCTTCTAGCCTAATTATGTTTGCCTTAGGTCTGTTTTTAATCAATACATTCAGCATTATGCACACAGTGGCAGAGCTAGCCTGCAAAGTCAGATAGGGCTGGCATCACACACAAAAATTTATTAAAAACTTGCAAACCATAATACTGAGGTTGTATTTAAAAAATGTTTCTTCTTTTGTGAATTTTGATACCTTTGGAAAAACAACTTTATATGTTAATTTTTTGTAATACTTGAATTTTTTATTATTTTTAAAAAAAGACCGATGTTTTTGTCCAAAGACAACTTATTCATGATTTACATAAATTGTTAGCTACATTTGAGAATCTGCGAGCAAAAAAAGGAGTTAGCTTATGTTACAAATCAGATTTTACTTTAGTGAAATTAATAGTTTTCAAAACAATATTATTGTTCAAATATGTCGCATCATATTACCAGTACCAAGTACCTGTCAACCATAGCACAACTGGAAATGAAAATATAAATAGATTACATACTGTCACTGAAATATTTTTCATGTAGTAGGTAATAAATTGAAAATTTTGACATGGCCAGGAATAGCAGTTTAATAGTGTGGACAGGGAGTTGAATGGTGACTGGAAGAGGAAAGTTGTGATGGTCGAAGCATGTGTGGGCAGTAATTTGGAGGAGGAGATGTAGGTTTGAAATGTAGGCTGTTGAGGGCTATGAGTTGATCCGTGAAGAAATGAACTATGTATATGGTAGTGCAGTTTGCAGGTTGGGCAGGGTGATTATTTGTTGATATGTGAACAAGTATGTATGGTTGGTCGTGAACCAGAGGGAAAGTATGTATGTATGTGGCGAGTTGTATGGTAGAACAGTGGAGTTGTTGTACAGGAAGTTAGTTTTATGGCAATGAGGAGTTGATTAGTGAAGAGAAGGCGATGTTGCAACTGTATGTTGTGGAGGAGTTGATCAATGGAAATATGGAAGTGGTGGTTGAGATGTTGGTTGGTTGATTGAATTGCAGTGGAGCATAGGAGTGAACGGTGGTTGTGATGGTCAGGTTGTGTAACAAGGAGAGGAAATGGCATGGGAAGTGAAGGCAGAAGTTTGGAAGTGGATGGTGAAACAAAGGCGGTAGGTGAAGGTGACAGGAAAAGCAGTTGTATATGTGGTCGTAGCAAGGAGTGGTGATGGAAGAGGAGATATGTGCAGGCTGGTGCACATATACGTGCACAGAAGTGATGGTTTGGATATGCATAGAAATGTGCAGGCTAGGTAAGTTTGCACTATGCAGTTGTATGTGATGTTGATGCACTGTGTAGTTTGGTTTGCAGCAGCGTTGAAGATGATGGCATTGTTGCAGGTTGTTCTGTGGTGAGGAGATGCTTGTATGTGGGATGTGATGGTAGTGAGTTATGTAGACATTGCACTGACCTGGGATGGTAGTGAATGTAGGTTTTTGTTTCAGTTTGTATGGTGGAAATGAGTGTGGATGCAGTCTTCTTTTATGAATGAAGAGGTTGAAGGTTGTTTATGTGATGGTCTGGTGGGTTGTAGCTGTGATCAGTGGTGGGATGATTGAAGTGGTTGATGAAGTATGTTATAGAACAATGATGGTGGTGGTTTTACACTTGTAGAATAGTGATGGTGGTGGATTGTGGAACAGTGATGGGAGTTAACAGAGTGGTAGTGGAGCATGCATGAATTTTATAATTTTCAAATTGTTCTGAATTTTTAGGAAGTACTACCAATGACCGAAGACATGCATGAAGAATGCTTTGAGCAGTTCAAGTTCTTAGTGATGCATTTGGTACTTGTAGACGTTAACTTTGAACTATGTTGTCTTTTGTTATCATGAATATGTATTGAATTTGGTAACTCATGTATTGAACTTATTTTTTGTTAGTTGATACTTTATTTTGTTATCATGAATATGCGTTACATTTGCTGATTATTATATTTTATATCGTTCATACATTGTTCAAATTGTTATCTATTTAAAGAAAATTCATTTTGATTGTTATTATTAAAATGTAATAGTGGGGTGCATCAAATATATAGTAAAATAAAGCATAGCTCCAAAATAGCGTTATAACTATATGACATAAGTGCTATAAAAAGATAATCCAATGTATGAGGTTACTGTCAAATGCTAGCAGCAAATAGGCGTTATTGTATCTACACATTTTATAGCGGTAATAGCGAGCTACCTTTTTTATGTAACATAGCGGGTATTTTATGCTATGAAATCATGCTCTTTTATAGTGGTATTTTTTGTGTTATAAATGTGCAATTCGTTTTTATAACATGTCGATATACAACGTTTATCAAACCGCTATAGTTGTGTTTAATAGCGGCTATATGCCGCTATAAAAGACTGTTTTTCTTGTAGTGAATGCGACGTATGCCTTATTTCAATTAGCTTACAATCTTTGTGCACGTTAATTCCAGAGCCAGGAACATTGCAAAACCAGTTGCATTTGAATAAAACAACTTTCTCTGCAGGTTGTATATAATATGTCAACTCTAAAACTTGTGTTAAGACGCCGTAAAAATCTTTTATATGCTCCCCTGGATCATCACTTCCTTTGACAAATACACCACTGTTATATGTTAATTTTTCAGTCCCGTAATCTTTGGTGTTGAATTTAAATCTATTGACGAAGAATATTGGATAAGTCTTGACATTTCATTTTGGTCCGATAGCAAGATGTCGTAATCCTTCGTCAACAACACAGTTTTCTGTATCATGAACGTAGTTTGAAAACCATCCAGCAAATTGTTTACTGAGATCGCCAGATGGATGTTGTGATTCGTATATGCTGCAAATATGTATTATATTCCTTTATAATTAATATATACATGTATAATTGAATTATATAAGAATTCATATTTACCTGACAAATGGTGCAACTTCAGCACAATTTAGAAGAACATATGTGTGTGCCACATGGTAATCTCTATCATCTAACCATATTTCCACACATTTTCCAGCAGGTCTTCCATGTTGTCTAAAAATAGATATTATTGTTTGAGAAGAATCCTGCTCAATATTTTCTTCATTACGGGGAACACTTACGAACGATAAGTTCACATCGTTACTAAAGTAATGTGAGAAAAAAAATGAAGCTTCTTCTTCAAGGTACGATTTGCAAATCGAACCTTCTACTCGTGCTTTTTTTCTAATTTTTTTCTTCAAACGATTCAGGTACCTATAAGGCTATAACAAAATTAATTAAATTTATATGGTGGTACAAAAACCGAAATTAATTAAATTACCTCTCAAATGGATACATCCATCCATATTGCACAGGACCACGAAGGAGTGGTTCAGATGGAAGATGAACAGGTAAATGCTCCATCACATTAAAAAAACCAGGCGGAAATATTTTCTCCAGTTTGCATAGAAGTACAGGGAATTCTGCTTCAAGTTTACGTATACGATCTACCTTTAACGTCGTAGAACAAAGCTGTTTATAAAACATACTTAATTCTGTTATAACACTCCATATTTTTGCAGACAGCAATTCTTTGAAAATCACGGGAAAAAAATACTCCATCATAATGTGGCAATCGTGACTCCTCATCCCACTCAATTTGCTGTTTTTAAAGTCAACACATCTACGGAAGTTAGAAGAAATCCCATCAGGACATCTAAGTCCTTCCACCCACTTTAGAACGAGTTTTACTTGCTTGTTGTCTAGCTCATAGCATGCTTTGGGTTTCTTATTATCGTCATATAATTGAAGTTCGGGCCGCTTATAGAAGTGTAATATATCACGTCTTGAATTCGCATCGTCCTTGGTTTTCCCCTTCACATAATTGTATTAAACACGTGTCAAACACGTTTTTTTCATTGTGCATGACGTCAATGTTATGTCGGAGTAGGAGATTTTTCCAGTACGGTAACTCCCAGAATATACTTTGCTTGCACCAGTTATGAATGTTCGATTTACCTGGAATTCAACCTGTACCCCAGTTTCATGTATCTTTGGGTAGTCTTTTACAATTTCATATACCTCTTCACTTGTCCAAACCTTAGGTGGTAGCATACTCTCTACTCTGTTAGCTTTAAAGTTCTTTTTATCCGTTCTAAATTTATGATTGATATGTAGAACACAACACCAAAACAGGTGATTCCCAACGAGTATAACTGTCGCAAACAGTTTCAGCAACGCTTATTAGCGTCGTTGTAGGGGCGTCGCAATTTATTGCCAACGCTTATAAGCGTTGGTGAGTTTAGTTTCCCAACGCTTATAAGCGTTGGAAGTTTGTATTCGCCAACGCTTATAAACGTTGGTGTATATTAGTTAGCAACGCTTATAAACGTTGGCAAATTAACCATCCAACATTGTTTAATTTTCTTTGTTGACGCTTATAAGCGTTGATAAATTTTATTTGCCAACGCTTATAACGCTAAAATATTTTCATTCTCAATATAGTCAATTATTTTAATATTAATAAACAATTAATAACTAATATGATATGCATTATTATACTACATTCAATAGGAACCCAAAATTTACAATATTCATAATCAAATAACAACATAAATTTCATAGTCAACTACTTCATAACAAGTACAATACATAATTAAGTTGGTTAATTCAATACATAATCAACTACTTCATAACAATGTCAAATTGGAATACAAAACACAACGTAAATTTCATAGTGAAATTCTACAAATACCGAATACGAAACTCCGGTCATATAACGAAACCTCCATCTGAAAAATCACATAACTTGTACATTCCATTTTGAGGACCATCATAAATTGGTGCATCCGGGATCTTGAAGGTAGCAGCTGCAATACAAGATATTTTTACAAGTGGACATATTATAAATGAAATGGAATATGTTGAAATTTGTTCCTAATTTTCATTTGTTTAGTTCAAATTTACATTTGTTTAGTTCAAATTTTCATCTGAAAAATACCGAAATGTTCCTAATTTTAATTTGTTTAGTTCAAATTAAACTAAACACACAATGGAGTATACCGTTCATGTGCACCTGTTATATCAAAAAATATCATTGTAAATGCATGATATAGACTTATGCATGGTACAGATGTTAACTGATTAATTCTCTACCACCGTATAGGAATCTAAAAATTGTGGTTAGAAAGAGAAATATATGCATGTTTCAACCCTGAGCTTTTAAATTGCATTTTACACTACATGTGAAGAAATAACGCCCAAATAAAATATACATGAACCCACCTTGGTGCAGCTTCTAGTTTGTCGGCTCTGGGTTTCATGAGATGATCTAAGGCTTAAATTTTCAGGCATATTGCTAATAGTAGGAGCATCGAATTGATTTTCATTGTTCGAAGTGTTATCCCGCTTTTTGGTCAAAGCTGGAATATCAACAAATCGGCTGGATATCAGGATTGGAGTTCAATTGGAAACAAGGCTGCAATGGATATCGTCAAAATTTGGTCGAGCTCCAATCAGGACGGAATCGATTGGAAATGATGATGAGGACTAGGAGAGGCTACGTTTCAAGTTTCAGGTTAATCGGAGTTTGTACGGAGAAGATACGATCGATACAAGGTAGGAAGAAGGTACTGTTCGAATCCATCATCTTCCCTTGCCTCGACTCCATCATCTTCCCTTGCCTCGACTCCATCGAACTTCCCTTGCCTCGACTCCATCATCTTCCCTTGCCTCGACTCCATCATCTTCCCTTGCCTCGACTCCATCGAATTTCCCTTGCCTCGACTCCATCGAATTTCCCTTGCCTCGACTCCATCGAACTTACCTTGCCTCGACTCCATCGAACTTCCCTTGCCTCGACTCCGTCGAACTTCCCTTGCCTCGACTCCATCATCTTCCCTTGCCTCGACTCCATCATCTTCCCTTGCCTCGACTCCATCGAATTTCCCTTGCCTCGACTCCATCGAATTTCCCTTGCCTCGACTCCATCGAACTTCCCTTGCCTCGACTCCATCGAACTTCCCTTGCCTCGACTCCGTCGAACTTCCCTTGCCTCGACTCCATCATCTTCGAATCCATTTCAACTGAGAATCCTTCGAATCCATTACCTCGAATCCAAGCCATGGATTCGACCCAGTCAAACCGGAGTACAAAACGGATCGAAGCGAGAGACACGCGCCACGTCGCAGCAAGCATCGAGTCGACCGAATCGATTCGAACCAAGATCGATTCGAAGTATCCCTGTTCTCCAGAAATGCAACATTGAATCGATCATATCTCGAGTTCTACAAGTCCAAATGCCATGAAATTTTCACAGAAGCTTAAGCACATGATGAAGAATGTTCACGCCAAATTTCAGCTAGATTGGATGATTTCTTGATCGATTCGAACCAAGGGTCGAATCGATCCCAAAGTGGGCCCAGATCTCCAGATTTCGGCCATGTGGGCCCCCTGACGTACCAGAACTGGTCTCCCCTCATTTTAGGCGAAGTATCAGCCTCCTACACCTATAAATAGAGCCCCTGGTCATTCAGAAAAGGGGTCGGACAACTTTGAGAGCTAAAGAGCGCCCGGACTCTGCCAGATTTACTCCAGATCACCATTGCTGCCTTAGATTCAGATTATAATCATAAAATCCGTTGTACTACGCGATAGGAAATTGTAATCTTCAAGCATCGATCAATAAAAGATAAAAACTTTGGAGTGGACGTAGGCCGGAGATAGCCGAACCACTATAAATCTCGTGTTTTCGTTCATTATTTCTGGATTGCTGTTTGTTACTTGCTTAGATTTGTGATTTGTGTGTGAATACTGTTGATTTGTATTCATACGCTGGTGCTTTCACTACACTTGGGGTTTGTGACCATTTTTGGCGCAAACACTTTGGTGCTTTCACTGAGAACGACTAGCACCCGCTACATCGGATTGAAGTTCAGATTTGAAAGACAATGACTCGACAAACAAGTAGAAGGCAAAGAGCTGAGAGAAGCCAACAGGGAGGAAGTCAAGAGGCATCCTCTGGTGCTGGAGAAGGACAAGCTTCGATTTACATTACCAGAGATGAAATGGAAGCTATGGCGAATTCATTACACGAGAGGTTGCTGAAGAGCCAACAGGATATGATGCAGACTTTCTTCGAGCAGATAAGAGCTGCAGGAACACAGAACCTTGGACCAACTACAGCAACTACAAATGTGGAACAAGGAACTAGGGTTGCGGAACCTAATGGAGTACAGAATACAGAACCGGAAGGCAATCAACAAGGGCTTGGGGGCAGGCCCGCAGGATCTAACGCAGAAGGACATTTGGAGGGAGTACAGCAAGCTAGAGCCAACGTTGCGGCTAATGAGCCACATGAGGAATATGTGCCGGAGTTCCCACGAGAGCATGGGGGGCAACCCCTAACAGGCAACGCTGGATTAATGGAAATTATTAGGAAGACTATGCGTGGAGGTTTGACCAATAGAGATTTGGAAGGAGTGAACAGGAGTCCGTTCACTCGAGAAATCAGGGTAGCTCAGAATCCGCCTAAGTTCAAGTTACCTAGTGTAGAAGCATATAATGGCAAGGCTGATCCGACTGATCACTTGATGAGGTACACAAGACACATGGAAGTGCTGGGGGCATCGGAGGAAGTGATGGCCAGATGTTTCCCTTTATACTTAACAGACCTAGCGGCAATGTGGTTTAGGCAGCTGGAAGAAGGATCTATCAGGACTTGGAGGGAATTGGTGGACAGGTTTTTGGGACAGTTTCGGGTTCATATCAAAAGACCTAAGAACGTGATGACGTTAACATCGGTAAAGCAAAGGACGGATGAATCACTTAGAGCATTTTTGACTCGATTTAATGCGGCGGTTGCTTCGGTGGATCGGCCGGATCCATCGATGGTTTTGATGGCGGCAGTGTCGGGAGTCAGAGAGGATTCAGATTTTAAAGTATCTTTAGTACGAGACCCGCCACTGGATCTCGGGGAATTCTTCCACGAAGCTGAAAGGTTCCTTCGGCAAGAAGATGCATGTATGGACTTAAAGTTAAAAGAGGTGAATGTGACTGAGGGTGGAGGACCATCCAACGGAAGCTCGGACAAAGATAAAGGAAAAAGGAAGTTGGGCGACGATTCAGGAAAATCCAGGAAGCAATGGAAGGATCCAAAGTTTTCCACATACACAGAATTAAACGAGACGCAGGAGCGGATATTCATGGAAACTCGGAATCGCCTTCCTTACCGGAGGCCGGCTAGGAGAGAATCATCCGAGCGGGAGAGGGCATCTGGAAAGCATTGTCTCTTCCACGATTTGGACGGGCATGATACCAACAGCTGCAGGCACCTAAAGGATATAATTGAGGAGCATGTGAGGAATGGGCAGTTGAGGCAGTATGTTGGGGCTCGGAATGCAGCGGTGGAGCAGGAGCAACCACCGCCTACCTCAAACCATGAGGATATGAGGTACAGGAATAATGGTCGATTGGTAATCAATTGATCAGGATAATATGAAATAAGTAGCAAACCATTGGCGAGCAACCGAGTCATTTACACATGTATGGGGACGGAGATAGCCCCTAGGCATGCTCTGAATGATGATAAACCGCAAAGCCATGTTTTGCGAAATCTGTCTTTTGTTTTTGGATTGGACACTTAGTTTTCTGGTTTGGTTTTGGAGTTTGGATTGAACTCCTGGTTTTTGTTTGCTTTCTGCTTTGGATTTTCGTTCGGATGACTGGTTTTTGTTTTGGGTTTTCTGTTTTGGATGTCGGTTTGGATTTCTGATTTTCGGATTGGATTTTGATTGGATTCTTTATTGTTTTTGATAAACGGTCGTCGAGTATGGACTATGCTCGGCAAGGGTCCGGAGTGACCACGATTCGGCCTAGGACTTAGGCCTCCTATTATCAATTATTGTTTCAGGTCGTTGAGTATGGACTATGCTCAGCAAGGGTCCGGAGCGACCAGGATTCGGCTTAGGACTTAAGCCACGGCATTACTTGCGTCCAGGGACACTGGACCACGGTCGTCAGGTGTGGATTGCGCTTGGCAAGAACCCGAAGAGGTTAGCTCAGCGTCCAGGGACACTGGACCACGGTCGTCAGGTGTGGATTGCGCTTGGCAAGAACCCGGAGAGGTTACATCAGCGTCCAGGGACACTGGACCACGGTCCTCGTGTGTGGATTGCGCTTGACAAGAGCCCAGAGAGGTTATAGATTTGGATATCGGCCCGGAGAGGTCCTGGATTTGGCTATTGGCTGTTGGATAAGAATGGATCAAAGGCTCGGTCTTCGAGTTCGGATGGACATGGAATTGGCTACGGACTTTGGGTATCAGATACGGAATTATTCAAAACACGCCTTCTTATCACAAGGCATGTTTTGGGGGGCAAATGTTATCCCGCTTTTTGGTCAAAGTTGGAATATCAACAAATCGGCTGGATATCAGGATTGGAGTTCAATTGGAAACAAGGCTGCAATGGATATCGTCAAAATTTGGTCGAGCTCCAATCAGGACGGAATCGATTGGAAATGATGATGAGGACTAGGAGAGGCTACGTTTCAAGTTTCAGGTTAATCGGAGTTTGTACGGAGAAGATACGATCGATACAAGGTAGGAAGAAGGTACTGTTCGAATCCATCATCTTCCCTTGCCTCGACTCCATCATCTTCCCTTGCCTCGACTCCATCGAACTTCCCTTGCCTCGACTCCATCATCTTCCCTTGCCTCGACTCCATCATCTTCCCTTGCCTCGACTCCATCGAATTTCCCTTGCCTCGACTCCATCGAATTTCCCTTGCCTCGACTCCATCGAACTTACCTTGCCTCGACTCCATCGAACTTCCCTTGCCTCGACTCCGTCGAACTTCCCTTGCCTCGACTCCATCATCTTCCCTTGCCTCGACTCCATCATCTTCCCTTGCCTCGACTCCATCGAATTTCCCTTGCCTCGACTCCATCGAATTTCCCTTGCCTCGACTCCATCGAACTTCCCTTGCCTCGACTCCATCGAACTTCCCTTGCCTCGACTCCGTCGAACTTCCCTTGCCTTGACTCCATCATCTTCGAATCCATTTCAACTGAGAATCCTTCGAATCCATTACCTCGAATCCAAGCCATGGATTCGACCCAGTCAAACCGGAGTACAAAACGGATCGAAGCGAGAGACACGCGCCACGTCGCAGCAAGCATCGAGTCGACCGAATCGATTCGAACCAAGATCGATTCGAAGTATCCCTGTTCTCCAGAAATGCAACATTGAATCGATCATATCTCGAGTTCTACAAGTCCAAATGCCATGAAATTTTCACAGAAGCTTAAGCACATGATGAAGAATGTTCACGCCAAATTTCAGCTAGATTGGATGATTTCTTGATCGATTCGAACCAAGGGTCGAATCGATCCCAAAGTGGGCCCAGATCTCCAGATTTCGGCCATGTGGGCCCCCTGACGTACCAGAACTGGTCTCCCCTCATTTTAGGCGAAGTATCGGCCTCCTACACCTATAAATAGAGCCCCTGGTCATTCAGAAAAGGGGTCGGACAACTTTGAGAGCTAAAGAGCGCCCGGACTCTGCCAGATTTACTCCAGATCACCATTGCTGCCTTAGATTCAGATTATAATCATAAAATCCGTTGTACTACGCGATAGGAAATTGTAATCTTCAAGCATCGATCAATAAAAGATAAAAACTTTGGAGTGGACGTAGGCCGGAGATAGCCGAACCACTATAAATCTCGTGTTTTCGTTCATTATTTCTGGATTGCTGTTTGTTACTTGCTTAGATTTGTGATTTGTGTGTGAATACTGTTGATTTGTATTCATACGCTGGTGCTTTCACTACACTTGGGGTTTGTGACCATTTTTGGCGCAAACACGAAGGTTGTGATTCTTGAACAATTTCATTGTGATCTTCTTCTTCTATCTACGGTGGAGCAGCCTTTGGAGTTGTAGCTTCTTTTACAGTGCTAGAACTCTCTATAAGCTGGAAGCCAAAAAATATAAGACTAGAGTTAACCATCAACAAGACAAATTTAAAAAAAAAGGGTTTTCATAAAAATAATTGTGAAGGGTGGTCAAAGGGAATTTAAAAAGAAAGGATATTTATTGTGTTAATAAAGAGTCTTTTTACTGTTTTATTTGTTTATTTTGAATCTTGTGTGGTCACAACATGAGAAAACTAACAGTATGAACGACTCGAGTCTATCGAAAAATAGAGAAAATGAAATGAAATAAAATATTATGACAAGATATAGATACAAATTATCAATAGGAGTCTACAATGTGATGGAAAAAAACATAATTTGGTTGTATCCAATACTTTTAAGCTTGTGTTTCACAATTTTTACCGATATTTTGAACAAAAATTGGTCTGATATATCAATAAATATCGGCTTGTTATCAATGTCTAAAATAATACCTCAAGAAAAAAAATCTCTTAAGGTCTCATATGCAATATATCACCGATATTGCCTTAACATTATCTAACATTGACTGCTTGGTCCATAACTAATATCAACATAAACATCATTGAATATTTGAAATTTATACTCTATGTGTATGCATCAACATGAATATAAGTATGTTTCAACTTTGAAAATTATAGTCTACGTTCACCCAAAATTGACTACAGCATTTGGCATTTGGGGTAGTTTGCAAAAGTAATTATTCCACACTAGGCAAACCAACCTACTAAAGAGGCCTAAATAGTAGTGGTACCCAAACTCCCAATCGATGATAAGATTTCAAATACATTTCCAGATTTAAAATAAGGACCAAGCTTTTTACACATAATGCTTGTACGTAGATTTATGTAATTTTTGACATGAAATAAGGATTAATTGTTATGGAAACATACCCAATATAGCTAAACAATATCCATATATGATTGTTGTTCAGCTTTTAGGAGATGGATAAAGATACAAATATTTTCCCTTTTTGATAAAATCAATACGTAATTTGTGTTCTATCTACAGATCATTTCATATAATGGGTTTTGATTTAACACTTCAATGAAATTCTCAGTCTCGGTTCATGAACAATCCTTGAAGAAAGCCTTGAGATTCAAATGGAAACCTCAAATCTTGCCATCTTGGTCGTCTTGAAGGTTGGGTGAAAGGTGTGAACTAAAGAAAATGAAATGCCTGTGATTGAGAACCCAACACTTGGTTACAGAATTTTGCAGGATGAAGAAGGGTATTGAAACTGATTTCTCAACCCTTGATTCAACTTAACTAGAATTCAAATTAAGATGTAAATGGAAAATGTTGAATGATACTTAAAGTATATGTAGATACTCATATTATAAATTACTGTTTTCTGTCCTCCATATACACATGAAAATTTATGGAAACGTTTTATTATTAGAGATGGATGCAGTTTGCATATACACAACTAGTATACACAGATATGGATACAAATAGTTGCAGTCAGAGATATATTACTATTAGATTTGACAATAAATGTGTGCAGTTGAGGACTCGAACAACCTGATTTTTTTTAAAATGAAATTGCTAATTAGCCCAGAAATTCCCTCATGAGAATTTCATGGGCTGAAACAGCAGTGGAACCCGCTGCTTCCAGAGAGCCACACTGCTGTTCCAACATGTGAAATTCATGTGAAGAAATTGCTGGATGGTCAACTTTGGTTCCTTTTTACACATCTCTTCCTACATTGCAAAATCACACAAATATTTGATCACATTTTAATATAATCCTTTATCACTATAAAAACTGTAGCATAAGTGTTGTATCAGAAATGTACATAAACTTCCCACAGATCACAATCGTATTTTACCAACAAAACGTTACTATTTAAGGAACCTTAATTGCATCAAGTAAGAGGTTGTTTGCAACTCGTTGTAAAGTAATTAAAATGACCTATTCTTATTCCTGTGAGAAGTTGCTTAGAAGTTCTAAGCCCTAAGTAACAAATATTTGCTTATGACTTGTTTCAATTTCTACTACTAAAATACAAGTTCAACAAATATTTGCATATGACTTATTTCAATTTCTACTGATAAAATACAAGTTCAACTGATTTACCCAAACATTTACATTTTAGTATTCACCTAAAACTACTTACTGCTCGGATTGGTTATAGTTATAAAATAAGTTCCCAAAAAGGCTCTAAACATCAACAACAAGAACAATCTACCACTCAATATTTCAAAAAATTTATTATCCTAAAGTAAGATCTAATGTGCCTACAAACAAAAAAAAGCAGTACATTGATCCATAATTATAGCATAAGTGACAATATGACATACTAACTTGCAGAGTTGCAACAATAATTACCATCACCCAGATCTGTGCTGTCCAGAATGAAATCTATTTAAATATTTCATAATTTTGTCTCTTCCAGTCGTATTACATGCGAAAATACAGGTATAAATTCAAGAAAAGGGAGAAAAGAAAAAGTACTTACAGATACAGCAATCTGATTGGCGTTTCTTTGCAGGATAAACAATCTCTGGAAAAAGTACTTACAGGTAAATCATTTTCCACTTGCGGTGTCCTTCGTGTCCTGGTCTTGCAAGGTCAAGCGATAATGGAGGAGCTGACTGCAGCTAATTGATGGAGTCGGAGGAGGATGGGGCATTAGCGGTTTGATCGAATCGGATAGGGATGGGGCGGTAGTGGTTTGATGGAGTCGGAGGGAGAGGGGCAGCAGCAGCAGTGATTTATTTGTGGGATGGAGAGAGCGATTTGGGGATTTAGGGATTTTGGGATGGAGTGGCAGGGATTTGTTTTTACTGAATAGGAGTTTTTTCAGGTTATAACGTAAGTGTGGCTAGGGGTAAGCGTGATCTGTTATTCAATTACAATTTTGCCCTAGTATATTTCAATTAACTCCAATTAAACCAAGGCTTACAACGAAAATAAGTGTCGCCGTATTTAAAAGTGTAAATTTTTATTTTCAATAACACTTATATTGGATAGCGACACTTATTAGCGAGACTAAATTGCAACCCATATAAGTGTCGCCAAATGGAAAAAAAAAGTGTTGCCAAATGACTGTTTTGGTGTAGTGGAAAAAACCGATGATAGTCAAACCAAGAAATTTTCTTTCCATACTTTAATGAAAATGCTCGTATTTCATCCATACAATAAGGACAAGCTAAACGTCTAGATGTGCTCCAACCTGAAAGCATGCCATACGCGGGAAAATCACTAATAGTCCATAATAAAGAAGCAAACATATGAAAATTCCTTTTTCTCGAAATGTCGTACGTTTCAACTCCTTCATGCCATAGTATTTTCAACTCGTCGATTAGTGGTTGTAGATAAACATCAATTCCTTGTGTCGGATCATCGGGACCGGGGACGACAATCGTTAGAAACACATATGGAGTTTTCATACAGATCCATGGAGGTAAATTATAAGGAGTAATAATAATAGGCCATGATGAATATTTACTACCAAACTGAGAAAATGGCGAAAATCCATCCGTACATAAGCCAACCCTAACATTACGGCTCTCCCTCGCAAATTCAGGATAAGTCTTATTGAAATATTTCCATGCTTCTCCATCAGATGGATGTATCAAAGTTCCTTCTTCTGGTGTTCTCACACTGTGCCATCGCATATGACATGCTGTAGCAGAAGATGCATGTAAACGTCAAAGTCTGGGAGTGATGGGTAAATAATGCATCCTCTTATATGGAACTTCTTTTCCTTTCTTTTTTCTTGGTTTGTATCTTTCCTCGTTACATATTCTGCATTTAGAAAGATGAGCGACTTCTTTCCAATACAACATGCAACCTTTTACACATGTATCTATCTTCTGGTATGACAATCCAAAAGCAGACATAAGTTTTTTTACTTTATAATGACTATCACACATCAAATTGTTAGGTGGCATGTGTCCTTTTGCAGTTTGTACAACTGCTTTAAATGCAGCTTCTGTAAGGTTAACTTTCGATTCCGCTTGTACATCCATCCCACAATGGCCTCTTAGCAGAATCCAATAAATCATAAACTTTTTTAGCTTCCGCGGTCGGCTCTTCGTCAACATATTCGTTCCCATCATCACCTTAGTCAAAGTTCGGAAACATTGATCGTGCTGCATCTTGCACCATGTTTTCTATAGGATTGGTCATATTATTATCGTCCTCTAACACTACAGGATTAGGTGTAGATTGAACAAGTTCTCTATGATGATCCCATAAGTAATAATTCGGCACAAAACCAAATTTGTACAAATGTACTTCTACTACATCTGGTTTCCAATGCTTCAGATGTTTGCACTTACTACACGGACAACGAATGTCTACGTTATTTTGATTATTAGATTGATCAAATCCAATAAATACGTGTACACCGTTACAGAAACGTTCTTTTATTGATCCTTTCATACCTTTTCGAGGTTCATACATCCAACTACGATCGAGAAAATAATCGAACATATTTCCTGATTTGTAAAATGTAGGTTAGAAGATTGAATAACACACTTCATATTAAAGTCTTGCGAAAATTCATATATAACCCTTTACTATTTTAACAAATTCAAATAAATACTGCATTCAAATTTTCAATTCTTAAGTTTATTTTTTTTTTTACTTTGAAGGCCGGTTATCCTACTTCCCATTACAAACACAATAATGTAATCATATTTTATAAATCATTTCAGGTTAAACGATTCTAAAAAAATTCGGCAACACTTCCCTTTATTCCCTGTATCGTACACAAATGCGTGTACACAGGGAAAAAAGGAAGTGCCATCGAAATTTTCTGAACCGTTTAAACTGAAATGATTTATAAAATATGATTACTTTATTGTGTTTGTAACTTGTCCAAATACTAGGACAAATCCAACAAATGTTGTATCAGATGAATATAGATGTCCGTTCTGTGGAAAAACGAATATCCATATAACGATCATATACAACACTTGTCAGATGGTGCCTAAAATTCTCTAAGGGGTTCACATAAATAAAGCACAAATTAAAAAATATTAATATTGAAGTATTAGTGGTCTGTAGTGAAATAATGATCTTAAATTTTTTTTAGTAATGTAGCCAAATAGAATTCGTTTAATTATGAATAAAAATCCATGGGAACTATCAGTAACTCGGAAAATATGCCTTATCTCACAAATGGGAACTATGAGTTACTATTTTAAAAACTACAAAAACTATTTTATAATTCATTTAACTATTTAAATATTTATTAATTAAATCTAAAATTTTAAAACATATTTTAACTTTTGTTTAAATACATAAATTTTAATTAACGATTTTGTGAACTAAATAAGTACTTAGCACTTACAACAGTATAACAAACATTCTCGTAAACTTATCAGTAAACATATTATTCAATAATCATGGACTATTTTTTGGATTTTAAATTGGCCATAATTTTTAACAACATAGTAAACAATAAATTCACTAATTAATACCACCAAATCAACACTAATTATCATCACCTAATACGCAATAATCACCATTTTCAAACACATAATCAACTAATTTTCTAAATTAGGTTTACCCCATTATATACCCAATTCAAATAGTAAACTATATATCATAAACTAATAACATATATTCATCAATTCCAAACCCCTAAATCATCCAATTCCAAATCCCTAAATCATCAACTAATTTAATTTAAACCTAAATTAAACAAAGATAATGGAAAATAGGAGATACCGGCAAGTTTAGAGAGGTTGAAATTAGCGACGGAAGGTTGCGACGGTTCCTGATGGCGGAGGGCGACGGCTCGTGGCGGGGCGGCAGATCTGAAATGTTTGGGGAGAGGGAAAGTGAAATGTTTTTGTCTCGGGTAGCAGGTTTGTATAATGCGATAAGCGACGGCTAACGGCGGCCGCTTTTTTTAGCCGTCGCTAGGCTATGTCGCTTTCTGAAGCCTTTCTAGTAGTGATACTAGTTATAATCAGCGTTGTTTTTCAAAAAAAAATAAAAAGTAAATTCTTATTGTCCTTCAAACTACCTTTTTTCAAACTTTTTCATTATGACTACTTTCCTCGTATCTCCCATGTACCACCACTCTACTAAAAAGTAGAGGAAGGAAGCAGGTTGTATTAATATAGTGGTCAATTTTTGTTATATATAGGTATATCTTAATTGAAATCAAACTTAATATTTATGATGTCGTTAATAAGAATTTCATGTCGTTACCCTTTGACAACTTTTAGATTTTGTATGTCATGAATCAGATTAAATCTAATAAACATGTCATTTGATAATAAAAATCGACTGATATTCCTATTTTGCTAGCAAACCAGACAAAATTGGATGATCCTCTACATACTTTTTTTATTAAGCATAACAAAATAGGTGTGAAGCAGAAATGTCTGATCAGCTACATCACATGCAGTGCATGTCACGTAAAATAAAATATAACATTCTCCGATACACCACGCATCATGATTACCATAATATACCACATATCGCCGACATGCAACGTATTCATACTTAGGTAATAACATAGAAAGTATGGTGCCGATGTCCAACTCATCAAGATCAGAGAGGCGGTCATTGGAAGTAGTATTGTTGAGACGGGAGGAAATGGATGGGAGAGGTGGGCTTTATGGTGGTCGTAAGGGAGGAATGGATGGACGTGTGGCGGTTATGACCATGTTTGAAGAGAGGGCGAGTGGAGCGGTAGCGAGAAAGTATTTCAGCTATGCGAGTTTATCAAGGCTTTGAGCAATGGAGGAAACATGGACATCCTAAAGAGATTACGAATGACTAGGGATATCAGACTCAACGGGGCGTAGAGGATTGGGGACTTTAAATTTCCATTGGCGAGCTCGGAGCTTTGGCAGTGGTGTATTGACGAGAGAAGTATTAGAGGTCAAAGTAGTATAGGAGTGGGGAAATAACTGATAGAGTTGGGGGTATGCACCAAAGGAAATTTTGTAATGTTGATTGTGTAACCGTTCACATGACTTTTATGGACGAATCTTGTTTAAAATGAAATTTTTATTTTTGCTTCTATTGTACTACATGCGTACAATTATAATTAAACGTCGATGATTACATCTTATACACACAATAAGAAATCCTTCCGAGCAAATATTTAAATGAGTGCAGTTACGAATTTGTTTGTAATCGTAAGTAGCAAATAAGTATATTTATAAATAAATATTCGTCCTTAAATGTTTATAGTCTAGGTGATTCGAGAATGAGATATTGATCCATCCGTAAGACTAGTGTACCTAATGATTTCCATATGATAGATGATGATTTACACTTGATAGTTGGGGCCCTAGGAGGTTTTGATATTTAAATAGTTTAAATATTCATCGAGGATCAACGTCACACTTATGAGTCCCACAACCGTGATTTTAGCGTTGACCTAAAATCTATAATATAATATTGTATCGTCATTGTAGATTATTACAAAGATGATATATACATATATGTATATATATATATGTATGTATGTATATGTATATGTATATGTATTGTTATGTGTATATATATGTGAATGATTTAATTTTTTTAATTACCTAAAATATTTAAGTTAAATATGCATAACCATTATATATATTTAACATGATTTAAAAAGGCAGTTTATTCAATTAAAAGGGGTAACATAAAATATATAATGTATTTTTATCTTATGTTAATCAGTTAATATACATTGATGTTGTAGATAGGATTGCCTCTACCGTGGCAAAAGGAAGTGTTAAATATGTTTTTGACTATGCATGGCATTTGTTATGCATTAATCATGCTTACCACCCTGCATGTTTAATATGAGTTTATGATGTTATATGGATATGGTTGTCGAAATGATATATGTTACCTTGTACATGCTTGCTTCACTAAAGCCATGTAGCCTGACTTATTGCTATTTTATTTGTACACCGATGACATGTTACGTGACTATTATCCCATATTCATATGCCATATAAATCATATTAAATCCATGGTTATATATATATATATATATATATATATATATTCAAGGGTATTCTCTAGGGGCAATGATGTAATTTGTTATATATGTCTAACTCGATAACCAATGTTGTTCAAAATAAAAGATGTTTTTTCTTTATGTTATATACTTGATGTAATATGTTATATTAATTATTTATTTAATTAAAATTATATCTAGTATAAAAAATCCATAAATGATATGTTTTGTGATGGTAGTTACAATGTGTTGTGATCATGAGTGATTTATCACAATAAAATAAACATAATGTTTTAAACATTCATAATCAAGTTATATCGAGATTGACCGTCAATACATCCATTGAGACTGTAGTACGTAATGGTTGGCAAACGTTGCTCTACCATAAATAAAAAGATAAGAGGCATTTACAATTGCCTTTATTATTGACAATAGAGCAAATAATCAGATAAAATTTTCCCTAGATGAATGAGAGACAAAAGAAGAGGTGATCCTAAAAATCAAGCCTAAAGGTGTACCAAGCCAATAGATTAATATCATGTGCCACATAGGATTATTTAATTTAAATTGAATTAATGACAAAACTACATGCCTTTAATGTATCTAGGCATATAATATAATCAACAATAACATATAAAACACTAAAACGATGCCGACTATGTTTAAAGTAATCATAATAGAATCAAATACACAAACAATCATTCCATTAACAATTAAGGACTACTTTTAAAACATAAAAATTTGAGCTTATGAAATGTAAAGATTACAATTATTTGATTGGTAGTTTAGACTATGAGATTAAAGATCATAAGTTTGATCCTCGAGATCAACATTTGTTGATATCAATGAACCATGTTAAAAAAAAGGATTACAATTATTTCAAATACACAACCAATTATTTATTAACAATTCAGTAAACATACAAACTCGTAACCCTAAAGTTCTTCTTAACAAGGTATCCACATGAACCACATATATGCATCACTCTATTTACCTACTTTGGACATGAATTGTCTCCTTTGTTTACAAACCTAAAACTTCACCATTCATTGCATTCATATCTTGTGCATCTTCAACCGACTGCAATTATTAAGCAAATCCTATAAAACCAACATATGCTCATAAAGATGGTTCTTGAGAAATGCACATATATAAGGATCGATTATAGCCTTAACCATAATAAAATGCCCATTGTTCCAATGATTATCCCGTGCGTTAATTAAGATAGCCGGCTGGCCAAATTTCATATCTACAAAAATGCACTTTTAAACCGAAACAAAACTAATAGCGACAAGCATCATTGTCTCAATGGTAAGTGATTCGACTTTGGTGTGAGATGTCACAAATTCGAATCTTGCGTAGCGTAATTCGAAGATATATTGACATGCGAGTTGTGATATGTTGTCCCAGTGACATGTTGTATCTAAGTACCATTTCAAAAAAAAATAGCCAGGAACTTATCATATATTAGTACCGAATTTAGACAAGCCACGAATACAAGATTATTTTATATGTACACTATAATGTTATTGTACTACCTAACAAGAGAGTGATAAAAACTATATTGTCATCTACACCACTCGAATTTGTACACATGGATGAGAATGCACCACAAGGTTGCTTTGTATGCATCATCACCGTATACTTAGAGATATTTTGATTATTCTAGTTTCATTTTCCTTATAGTAAACTTTCATTAGTTAGGATATTAATTGCTCGACCAAAGGGAAGAGTACGATTCTTTCATTTTTCACTTACTATTTTTCTTCCAAAAATTAGTGTACAAACTAGCATAACAAAAGTGTTTTATTTCATGTGTAGGATGAAGTTAAAAAATAGTACCTCATACATAAAATATAACATAAACGTAGATAGAACATAAAATTCAACCTTACATGATAAAACATTTATTGATCCTATAATTTGGTTGAAATATTTTGATGAGCAAAATCAAAGGTAATTAACTAAAAATATTATCTAGGTAGAATGTTCGTGAAGATAATTACTTAACGGCGTTGAAATGTAAGAAGTTACTTTGCACAAACCTAAATGATCTATGAATGAATAAATAGAAATTGTGAACCTCAAATAGTTATTAGTAGATCGGTTTGGAAGGAGTAAACTATATAAGAAAAGATCTCAAGTTCCTATAATAGCAATTGAAGAATTAGAAGTGAAGTTTTAATGCTATGTTGTATTTTGCTAATCCATTCTACATGTAAATTATGGTCAGGGGATAATGCGTGTCCAGTTGAGGGAGATCCCTTAGTTCTTTAAAGTTATAATTAGGTCATTTCAATAAAAAAGACCATCATCGGCTTATTAAAATATTATGTGGTTATTGGCAAACTACATCCCATGTGTCGCTAATTCTCTGAAAAGATGTGTCAATTTGCTTCGAAGTTTACTAATCAAAAATCATAAAATTATAACTCTAGTTTCTCACAAATCATTCGATCAACCATTCAATCCAATGTTCTAAATTAAATTTAAATGTTCATTCCTTGACCTATGTAATAATGTTTAGATGTTGCTTCTCTTCATCAGGTTAGTTATTTCTAGATTGAGTAATTTTAAATATGGTATATTGTGCTCTAAAATTGTGAAGGTTTAAGATAATTATTTATTTGCTTTGTATTGTTACCATATGCTCTAAATTTTAATTATTAACGTGATTTACCAACGAATTTTTAAATTGATATGTTGGTACGCCGTGCCTTTATGAAGGTTTATTTCATGTTACACCATGGTTAATTGATGAATATGTAAGATTTTTCTAGAGACAAATTTAGATGTGTAGATGTCCATTTATGTTAATTATATATGCATGTTATATAGAATTTATTTTAATACAACAATCATATTTAATTTACTCAAATGCAAATTATAAAGCATCGGTACACGAGTAGATGAGAATAAAAGCTACTAATCAAAATACAAATATTGAACATGAGCACATGAGAAAAAATTGTAACAAACTTTAAAATGAATTAAGTTTCAAATATGCAGATAAGGATGCTTAAAAATACATTAGTGTTTTGATTAAAAATTTATGCACTACGTGCATACTAATATTTTCCTACTGCATGATTATTATAAATAATATAATTTATTTTGCATTCGAAAAATATTGTAAAAAGTACATGTAAATAACAAATGAATAATCTGATATAATTATTACATGTTGGTTAGAATGATATAAACCTTACTACAATTTGCCTAAAAGCATCATCAACCTAGCTCATTTGCTCATCATTCCTCTTATAAACTAATTCATGTGCCTCAACCGGAGCTGATTAGCGACCATGCAATTCTTTAGATAAAATAATATTGAATACTCTTAAAAACAAAATAAAATGCAATGTTAAAATAAATGGTTACTTCAATTTTTACCAATTAATAAAAACTTTAAATGAAGTAAGAAATAACACTAATTAGGCTATATGTATTAGAAAACTGAGATTCAAGAAAACATTACGTATGATAATTTGGACTAAATAAATATATCACCTTATTTGCATGCTTCTGATCTGGATATGTGCATAATAATGTGTAACAAGCATAATATAATTGTTTTACCACAAATGGAGCTATTATATATCGCAAGCATACTGATAGGTAAATGAATGATTTGGTCTGTTTGTAAGAATATGTCATTTAGGTATATAATATGAATAATGTGCAAAGTACTGCTAATGATATAAATTTAAGAAACAACATTTATATTTCAAGAATATGATTTAGTATTATGCATAAAATCAAAAGATGACATGGTTATCAAAGTCTTTAAAATAAGAATCCAAATCATAAAATGTAAAGTTTAAATTTTTAATCGATGCCTAATTTGAATAGTGAATTATATATTCGAATGATGCGTATTTTAATTATTATTATGGGATCTTAATGCTGGAAATGGTTGAGTCGCGTAATTCGTCGCATTCTTTAAGATGATTCATGGCTTAACCTCAAGGTGCAAAGCTAACTATTAACCGCTCCATCCCTAGGATAAAACAACCTCTAAAATTTGATCGATTTTCTATTTGCACGACAACAAATCGTTCTGAATTTAGCACTTTCTAATTTAATTGGTTAGAAGAATTCCGCAGAAAGAGAAATGACAGAGGGAGAAGAAGAAAAAATATTTTCTATTGCCTTATATTTTCCTTTCCGCTATCTATCATTTAAATAAGCAGAATGGAAATTGCTTGCGTTACTGAAACGAGGGATTATTACAAATCTGAAATTATCGTCATTCATTACGAATTTTATTACCATTAATTTTTGCAATGGCTCAATAACAATAGCTCATAGATATATTACCGTTATACAACGTTATTCATTACAAATTTTATTACTATTCATTTTTGCAACAGCTCAATAATAATAGCTCATAAACATATTACCGTTATACAACGTCATTCATTATGAATTTTATTACCATTGATTTTTTTCAAATTAATTCTATCTCTAATATCAAACCACACACAACCTTTCCAAAGTGCTTTCAACTAGTCCATGTGTTAATGGCCATGCACATCTATCTTGGTTTAGTGAACACTCTAGAAAACTTTTGCCCCTGAAGTTTTCATAGGAAACATCCTCATTCTCACATTCACAAAGGTGGGTCTATCAGGAGTACTCCTATAGCTGGGTACCCCACTCCACATAGAGTATAAATATGATTAAGAGTTTCGATTACCTCATCCTCTAATCACTACAGGAATACCTGCTTCTAAACATTTTATAATATAACATGTTCACCTCTTATCACTTCACAACTTATTGTTTACCCATTGAACCTAGTTCTTAGGATCCCTAGCCACGTAGGTTAGGTTACCAATGTGAGTGTCTAAAGGCAATAGTCTTATCCTTTTGGATGTTTTATGGACTTTTTCTCTGGCCAATCCTTTCATCAAAGGATCTGCAAAATTTTCATCAGTGCGAATATGATCCACTCTAACAACACCTGAAGAGAGTAACTCTCATACATCATTATGCTTATGACGTATCTATCGTCTCTTACTGTTATAATAACGGTTCTGAACTTTTTTAATTGTTGTAGTACTATTGTAATGGATCAACACAGCTGCTATCGGTTTTTTCCATAAAGAAATCTCAACTAGCAGATTTCTAAAATAATCCGCTTTTTCACTAACTGTTGCTAGTGCTATCATCTCAGATTGCATAGTGGACTAAGCTAAAACAGTCTGTTTCTTGGATTTCCAAGAAACGGCCCCACCAGCTATGCTAAAAATATAGCTGCTGGTTGCTTTAAAATCATCGGATAAAGTATTCCAGTCTATATCAGTGTATCCTTCAAGTATAGCTGGAAACTTTCTATAATGTAATCCAAAGTTCTTGGTTCGTTTTAGGTATCTCATGATCCTTTCAATAGCATACCAATGCTCAATACTAGGTCTACTAGTAAACCTATATAATAATCCCACGACCTATACTATGTCGAGTCGAGTACAATCAGTGACATACAAAAGGCTGCCAATGATGCTCGCATAGTCAGACCGTCTTACACCTTCACCAGTGTTCTTAAATAGTTTTACACTTGGGTCATACGGTGTACAAGCAAGTTTACATTCAAAGTAATTGTATTTCTTTAATATCTTCTCAATATAATGAGATTGGTCCAAAGAAATTTCTTTATTAGACCTAGTGATCTTAATACCAAGGATTACACTCGTTTCTCCTTGGTCTTTCATATCAAAGTTGGTAATTAAAAGAGATTTAACCGTATTAATAACATGAATGTTAGAATCGAAAATAAGTAGATCATCTACATACAAACATATAATGGTGCAAATGTCGTTCTCATGATTATAATAAGTACTTTTGTCACTCTCATTGACTTTAAAACCATGTGAAATAATCAAGTTGTCAAATTTTTCATGACATTTTTTAGGTGCTTGTTTTAGATCATATAAAGATTTATCTAACTTGCTAATTTTATGTTCTTGTCCGTTTATTGTAAGACCTTTAGGTTGGTCCATATTAATTTTCCTTTTCTAATTCACCTTTTAAAAATGCAGTTTTAACATCAATTTGGAATATTATAAAATCATAAATAGAAGCAAGTGAAATTACAGGTGAAAAGTTATCAAAAAGCCTACATTTTCTCTTTGCTTAAAACCCTTAGCTACTAGATGGGCTTTATATTTATCGACCATTCCATTGGTTTTTAATTTCTTTTAAGTACCCATTTCCAGCATATGATCTTATAACCGAGTGGTAAATCAGCTAAGTGTCAAGTCATATTAGATTCAAGAGAATCCATCTCATCATTTATAGCTTCTTACCAAAAACCGGCATCTAATGAAGATTAGGCTTCTTAAAGATTTAAAGTGTAAGCACAAAAATCTAAACCATAACCTTATGCAATTCTAGCTCTTTTTTGTTCTTCTAGATTCAGTTTCAAAAGAGTCATTTTTTTATGTCTCATGGGAATAATATTACTAGATGTGCCCCTACCATTCCTTAATTTAAAAGGAAATTTCAGTTCATAAAAATCAGTGCCACTAGATTCTACTTTAGCGTGTGCACTCAGATTATAAAATCTACATGTTTTGCTATTAATAGCATAGCCAATAAATACACATTCGTGTGCTTTACTTGGTAATTTAATTCTTCTAGGGTCTGATATACGAACATATGTTAAACAACCCCAAGTTCTTAAACATGACACATTTGGTTTATGATTTTTCAAAATCTCATAGGGAGAAACACTGCTCTTAGATTTAGGAATTCTGTTCAACACATAACATGCACTTAAGAAGATTCCCCCCACCAATGTGATGTTGAGCCTGAATTAAGTAAAATACTACAACTAATTCAGTTTAAGTCCGATATTTTCTTTTAGCTTTACCATTCATTTCAAATGAGTAAGGTGCGGTTTGTTGTATTATACCATGTGAATTATAAAATTCAATAAACATACTGGATTCATATTCAATGCCTCTATTACTATATGGTTTTTTAACCTTCTTACTAAACTGATTTTCAATTTTAATTATAAAATATTTAAACATTTCAAAAGCATCGCTTTTATTTTTTTATTAGGTGCGCATAAGCAAAATAAGAGGAGTCGTCAATAAATGTGATAAAATAGCGATGTCCGTTTCTAGTCAAAGTTCTGTCTAGCTAAAATATATCGGAATGAATCAACTCTAAAATTTCAGACTCTCTAATTACAAATTTGTGTTGAGTTTTTTTGTAATTTTGGCTTGACTACGAAAATAACATTTTTTAAAATCTTTTAAAGACATATTAGGGATTAATCCTAAGCTACTCATATTTTTTATTATACTTTTATTAACGTGACAGAGTCTAGCATGCCATATATTAAATGAACACAACATATAAGCAGAAGGAGATACTTTATTACTTTCAACATTCAACTTAAATATGCCCTTAGTAGCATAACCCCCACCCATACCATTCATAGTGGTGGTGTACAAATCAGCCCATATAGTTTGAGTAAAGCTAGCCTAATTAAGAAGATAACCCGAAACTAAGTTCTTTCTCATCTCTGGAGTGTGCATCACGTCCTTCAATATGGCAATTTTTCCAAAGGTAAATTTTAGCTCAACGCTTCCTATCCCAGCAATAGTAGTGGTGTGAGAGTCCCCCAACAACACTTTCTTGTCCTCGACATTCCTGTATGTTTCGAACATAGCACGTTCATAGTAGACATGGCGTGTACCACCAGTATCTACCCACCATCCTTTTGTTCCCTTTATAAGGTTGATCTCTATAATCATACCAGTTAGCGGCTGCTCTTTAGTCAGGTTTGCCCGAGGTGCAAGACGAGGGCGGTTCCGACACTTTCATGCCATATGACCTGGTTTGTTATAGTTATAACAAATAGACCTACCAAAATCATTCTTTAAAGGAAATTTTTGCCGTGGTGTAGTATATTTCATCTGAAGGTTCCCATTCTTGTTTTGGTTTAGGTTAAGCTTATTGTTCTGATTCGTAAAGCTTTTGGGATTCGGTTTCAGAACCGTAGCCTTCTTAATGATGCTAGAAATGACAAGCACTTCCTCTTTCGTATCCTATTTTCGGGATTCATCCTCAATTCGGAGGCTAGTATTCAAACTTTCAAGTGAAAATTCTTTAGCTTTATGTCTAAGATTATTTTTGAACTCTTTCCAACTAAGGGGTAATTTATCAATAAGTACTGCAACTTGAAACTGTTCGTCAATAGTCATAACTTCGAAGACGATCTCATGAGCTATTTTCTAAAGCTCACGAGACTGCATTTATACTGACCTATCATTGGACATCTTATATTTGAGCAGCGGTTGACTGCATATTTCTCTGCACCAGCTTCCTCCATGTCATAGTTCTTCTGCAACGCCTCCCAGATCTCCTCAGTTGATTTGTCCTCTACAATGTAGTAGCAATATAGGTCATTGCAAAGGCCATTCAGAATGAAGTTTTGCATGTGTAGTCATGCTCGATCCAGCATTGCTGCTCATTGCTCTCTACTTCGGTGGGTAGATTAGATAGTGTTGGTTTGTTAGTGGTCAGAACACAGACCATCATTTTCATTGTTAGGAAAAATTGCATATTCTACCTCCATCTCTTAAAGTACAACCCCTCGAATCTGAAGGGCCTGCTTATGTTTGGCAGTACTATTCTAGTAAAATTATCGGTCATGACCATTTACAACAGATGGAATCATCTTAATGTGTTAGATCTTAATGCTGAAAATGGTTAAGTGATGTACTTCGTCATTTTCTTTAAAACGATTCATGGCTTAGCCCCAAGATGCAAGGCTAGCTATCAACCGCTCCGTACCAAGTATAAAACAACCATTAAAATTTGATTGATTTGCTACTTATATGACAGCAAATCATTCTAAATTTAGCACTTTCTAATTTAATAGCTTTGAAGAATTCTATAGAAAGTGAAATGGAAGAGGAAGAAGAAGAAAGAAAATTGTCTGTTGCCTTATATTTTTCCTTCTGTCTATCAATCATTAAAATAGGCAGAATGGAAATTGTATGCGTTACTTATACGAGGAATTGTTAACGAATATAAAATTATTGTCATTCATTACGAACTTTATTACCATAAATTTTTACAACGGCTCAGCAATATTAGCACATAAATTTATTACAGTTATACAATATCATTCATTACAAATTTTATTACCATTAATTTTTGCAGCGGCTCATTAACATATTACAGTTATGCAACGCCATTCATTACGAATTTTATTACCACTAAATTTTTATAAAATTAATTCACTTAAAATTCCAACAAATATACATACTTTTATGCAATAAATTTTTCTTTGTGCTAGTTATTAAAAGCATTTAAATATGTAAAAGCATTATTTCTTATTTTTTTCAATAATATTTTGCCTTTCTAAAATTGATTTTGTTATTTGAGCTCATACAACTGAACTTAAAGCTTTACTTTATCCTTTATGTCTAGAAAAAAAATTAGAATTCTAAATCCAAATAAGTATGACGACAGCCCTACACCACCGGCACCCAAATATACATAAGAGAGTAGGCTGCTGTTATGCCGATCGATGTGAAGCAATCATCAAGGTTTAAAATGAAACAAAACATCACAGAATCGGTAGTATATCTCACAGCGTATAAAAAATAATAATGTTATAAATATAAATCGGAAGAGACGGTAATAACTAAGTGATCCAAATATTAGAGTACATATACACAAAGTTATACATCATGAAATAGAGTATATACCATAGAAGTAAACTCATATAACTATCCCATACTAATAATAATAAGCAAGCACTGATAAGGCTCCACAGTTTTGCACAGCGGAATAAGCATAGAAATCCATATATAATACGAGATAGACCCGTCCAACTCATCTTCTGCACGGCTACTGCATCGCACCTAGACCTTCTATCTAGTCTACTCATTTAAGAGCACCCAAGATAATAAGAAGAAGAACATAAAACTTTGAGTTAGACAGCAGTCTGGTGTGAGTGGTAAATGAATCTCAAAGTACTATACAAGTCGATGTAGTAAGGAACAAAGGTATACGAAGCATACCTGACTTGTCCCTACAACCAAAGAGTTAGCACATAGTAACATAGTATGATACTCTAAGTGTCATAAAGGTGCAATACAACTAAGTATGATAACGAGTCTCTAGGTATCCCTATCTCTAATACCTATCTTCAATGACTACCCTAGAATGATAAACTGAGGGGAGAGAAACCAAAGCAATGATAGCATCCATCAAACAATCCTTACTATCACTTTATGTACTCTGGATATATGATAACTCGTATGACTATTCTACTGTCAGGTACTAATGGAAATCCTCATTTTCAATGCACTATCTTTAGCTTGAAGCTAATACTAGACTCATACAACTGGTCCAAGATACATGGATCCATTCAACCGATTCGGGGTAAATTTCAACATACCCATGAGCATCCTCATGATACTCCTGCTCTGAGTATAATAGAAAACACTTCGAGTATCAACGATCCCTTAGTACATGTATTCGAGCCCTTTCCTCTGCTCCAACCAGCTTCCATTGTCTTGAAGGAACCATTCTACATTCCACCACTCAATGGCTCCTTTCAACATCAAGCCGTCACCTTCGAGGAACCATTCAACATTCCTCATTCTATGAATCCTTTCTACATTGAGCCGTCTTCATCGTAACCTAACTCCATTTAATGTCAAGTAACCATCTGAAGACTTTAACTTTCATCATGTTATCACATTGCCATCAACCATCATGCGAACGAACCAACGTATCTAGCAAGACCTCTCGAACCCATGTACCAACCCCTAGAAGTTCCATCCCCATAGGACCAAACTAGAGAGCTCGGTAATGGCCACTAATTGGCCAAGTTTCTTTCCATCCTACTTCTTTCTTCTAGTACTCGATGCCCAGGTGCTTGAGCTTTGACTTCTCTGCTTCGGATCAAGTCGTCGTATCTTCTAAACACCCCACTTCATATTCTAAAAACAAGTCGTCGTAGCTTTCGACACTTAGCTGGTCTCCAATCTATCACCATAGGCAACCTTTACAAGCCATACTCTCCCCCTTCCCTAAGTCGCCGCCGACATAAAGCAACCGAGAGAACTCGGTACCAGCCTATAAAGTGAGAACCGACTTCTATGCTTAGTGAAATGGGGACGCGACTTGGACTACGAGTTCTTCCCATGCTCTAGATCTTGCCTTCGTCTAATTCCGACTAGTTTTGCCTCCGATTTGCCCAATTTCCCAACCTATCTACCTAACATCCAAAACACTAGCAAACAACATCAAAACACAACATATAATCATAGAATATCATGCATATACATCCATTCATACAACCAATACATGAGAATGTGATAATTAAACTATTTTTACTCTAAATCTAAGTTTTACATTAACATATGTTTATGAATGATGGAAATTACACTAGCACGTGGACATGATTTAATAGATTACAAAACCCATTTTAAAACCCATTTCAAAATCTCCAATTTCTGGTAATAAGCATATATGGATAAGTGGTTAAAGCTAGTAAACCCATTTTAGATCAAAATCATGTTAAAAACAACCATTTTAACTATATAAACAAGTATAGACGAGTGAGGTCAAGAACCACTCACCAAATACCTCAAAAACCAAATTTCTCCTCAAATCTGAAGTAGGAAGCAAAGGAAATGAACCCAAATTAGCAAAAATGATAATCTCTAGTTTCTATATGCTAATCTCCTCTCTAATCAATGATTTGGATAAGATTAGTAATGAAAAGATGTGATTTTTGATGAAATTAGATCTAATGGAGGTTTGGATCAATTTTAGAGAATAAGGAAATGACTTAGGTTTGTTCCTACAGCCTCCTATTAGCATATTTCGAAGTGGGTTAGTGGGCCTAAGCATGGGCTTAGTTAATTACCCACTAAAACTAGCCAGCAATAACAAAAACTTAAAACTACAATAACTTTCAAAAAACAAGTCCATTTTTTTATTATGACCACTCTATAGAATGGGAAACCATCATCCTAAAGCAACGGAACTAGTTTGTGACCCTAATTCGGCTTTTATCAAAAGTTATAGTCCAAACAAGATTTTTAGGGTCAAAATGGTTACATAGAAATTTGATAAAAATCATAGATGTTGGAGATGTCCCTAAGAGTCACTTTCCTAAATAGTAGAGTCATACGACCTCATATAAATAAAACAAAACATTTTATGATCCTTCAGTACGTAAAACACGGGTCGTTACACTCTTCCCCTTTATCAATTTCGCCCCCGAAAGAAACAAAGAAAATCAATCATAATTACCAAGCATGCCTAACAATCATGTATATCATCAACCATATCAAACATGTAACCATGCAATCAATAATATAGATAAACCTATCCTAACATGCAAGATACTAAACTACCCTATATGATAACGAAAGTGAAAGTAATACAATAAACAATGGGCCTTACCATATGAAGAGCTCCGGATGTGTGACCCTCACACTCTCCTCGGTTTCCCATGTGCAATCGCCTTCACTTTCGCCCCACTGAACCTTCACCAAATCCACCATCTTCCCCCTAAGCTGTTTCATATCGCGTCCAACAATACAAACCAACGTACGAGGCCTCGAAGCTTCTGGTTCAATCTCGATGTCATCAAGCTGATTCGGTGCAATCTCATGCATAAGTCATGCACAAACTTCCGCATATGAGAACTGTGCAGTTAATGCCTCGCTATTACCTCGCTATAACCCCGCTATATCTCATAGCGGGTTTCTGCCGCTACGATTTTTCCATATAGCCCTACAATATTGCCTTTCCGCTTTAATCCCCGCTATTTCCGCTATATCCCGTTATTCCTGCTATATTCCGCTATTCCCGCTATATCTTCTTTAATAAAATGAATTGAAAAATTCTATTTATACATTATAAAAATTATGAAACTAATTTATTTGATTTAATTTTTAATATATTATCAGAAATGAAAATACTCTAATATTCTACTAAATTCAATTATGTTATATAACAGTTTTACGTTTATTTAAAGTATATTTGCACATGTTTTTATTTAAAAAGTATTTATGTATTAGTTATAATTCAATTGAATGATAATTTTTCATTTAATTACCATTTATATATTCGTAAAAACATTAAGTACGAGTTTTATATGCTATTTTAAAGCCATCCGCTATATCCCGCTATATCCTCGCTGTATCCCCGCTATGACTTTTTGCACCTCCACCGCTTTGAATCTGCCGAGCGCATTAACTGCACAGTGAGAAACACGAAAGACGTTGTGCACACCTGCCATTTTCGGAGTTAAATGACCCTATATGCTAGATTCCCAATACTCTCTGCTATCAGAAAAGGACCTACAAATCTTGGTGCCAACCTCCCCTGTCTACCAAAATGAATAACATTTTTCAAAGGAGAAATTTTTATGAATACCATATCGCCCATAGAAAATTCTAGATGTCTACGTCTTATATCAGCGTAGCTCTTCTTCCTATCCTTTGCATCTCGTATTCGTTGACGAATGATCTCTATATTCTCCAAAGTTTCTCTAATCATACCTGGTCCAACTATCAATTTCTCGCCCGCTTCCCACCAGCATGAAGGGGCATTACATGGTCAGCCATACAATGCTTCATATGATGCCATACCGATACTAGACTGATAGTTCTTATTGTATGCGAACTCTACCAAATGAAAATGATCACCCCATGAGCCTCCGAAATCGAGAATGCAAGCTCGCAAGAGATCCTCTAGTATATGATTCACTCTCTTGTCTCTTTGTATGCCCATCCATTTGTGGAAGGTAAGCCGTACTAAGATCCAACTCAGTACCCAATGCCTTCTGTAAGCTCTTCCAAAATCCACTAGTGAACAACAAGTCTTGATCGCTCATAATGCTCTTCGGTACACCATGAAATCGTACAATCCATTTCACATACTACTCGGCCAGTTTGGCTGCCATTTTGCTTGACTTGATGGGTATAAATCTAGAGCTCTTAGTCAATCGATCGACTATGACCCAGATGTTGTCGTACCCTGCTCCTTGATAGTCCATCAATAAAATCCATCGATATCTGCTCTCACTTCCACTCAGGAACTTCATGTGGTTGTAATAGACCACTCGATTTCTTTTGCTCTACGTTCGCCAACTGGTAGTTCATACACTTCAAGATGAATGTTCTAACGCCCTTCTCATCCCCTCCTATTAGTAGGTCTGCCTCATATCATGGTACATCTTGTTATCGCTGGGATGTATGGTCAACTCTCGTAGCACCTTGTCTTGCAATTTTTTCAACATCGGGAACAAACAATCTCCCATCCTTACAGAGCCAACCTTCTCGATCGAGTCTGTATTGCTTCATATCCTCAAACTCTACTCCTCCTTCTATTTTTGCTATAATCTTAACCAATCTAGCATCTCACTTCTGACTAGCATCGATTCGCTCAATCAAAGTAGGTATGACTGTCAAACTTGCCTAATTTTACAACTACTTAATACATTCATAATACGGTTGCTAACGTGTTTATTTGGCCGAGACCGTTTATTGCATTCTATGAGTTCCAAACTCAAAAGTGATACGAGACTATAGATATTTGATCCATATACTATCACATGTAAGTTTATATGGTAAACAGTCATAGTCGTAATGTACGATACTTTGATGAAATTAGTTTATCTGAAATACGCGAATAAACCATAGTGCGAGATCGAGTATTAAATTTGATTGACTACGATAAAGATCACATTGTGTTAAATATAACATAAGAACAACACTACAATATAGATCTATGAATTCAATCACTGAACTTTCAGTTTACATAAAGTGCAACATATTTGATGTCCTTAAATATTAAGGATAATCAAATGTGCTTTTGTGAAGAGTTCGTCATGATATTGTAGTAAGGGTTTTCTTTTAAATGGTTTGACTATTTAGAAAGAAAAACAAATGTATAAGAGTAGATGCGATTTTAGGTACAATTGTGATAAAGAGAATGAACAGTCACTTTTGCTTTATAAAGAAACATTGGAAACGAGAATTCTAATAATAATAATAATTGATATTTAACATTAGAATGAGAAATACGATTTCTATTCTGAAATGTATTTTCGTATAGAAAATTGTTTTTTATGAGATTTATTTCTTTGAGTTCAAGATATTTGATCAAAGAACTCTCCACTGTAAACTAGTTACAGTATATTTGTATATGAAATAAATAACCTATATTAAGTGAATGATGGACCTTCGAATTCAGTACGCTATGATAGTAATAGCGGAAATATTAGGAGAGTTCCATGTAACACTTATTGATTGCATCAAGTTATGAAAAGTGTTTTCGTAAAACATACCGAACATTATTTATGAAATAATGACTATTTTTCGGAGTCGACTGAAAAATAGACATATATATATATATTTCAATATGAATATTTGTTATGAAAAAAAACTATAATGTGGTATTTTTTTCACAAAAAAGTGATGCATTGGAAAATACTAAAGTATTTAAAATTAAAATTATTGTTGGAGTTATAGACTAAGTCATCGTTTGAGAAATAATTTATTAATATGTGATTATGAATCATATAAAACTAGTTAATTAAATCTCAGACAATTAAGGGCTATGCACCTATTTAGTGGAAACGTCATAAGAGTTAATGAACTATTCGGGTTGATACATATAGATGTATGCAATCGTGAATCTATTAATACCAAAACGGTTCTATGTATATTTTTATGTTCACCGATGAGTTATCACCGACATGGACATGTGTATTTGATAAACATGTAGTATGTCCATGATAAGCTCATAGAATATAGAATGGAAGTACATAAAATAACGTGCAATAAAATAAAATGATTCGACTTGATCAAATAAGTGAGTATATTGGAAATAGTTCCTAACGTACCTAAAAAGGAATAAAGATTCAACCTCAAAAGTCACTCCTCCCTATAATATGTAATGATGTATTGATAAGGCGTAATCAAACTTTATTAGACAATGCACAATTATTGACGAATGAACTTGAGTTAAGTACTTTCTATAAGGTGTGTACTTAAGAGTAGTACACAAGGTTAAAATTAATATCATTCAAATATTAGTTTTCAAATCCATACAAGATAAGGGTTTATAAGAAATCCCTGTATGTCCTCAGCTAAGGAGTTGGCATGTTTTGCGGGTCGAAAGACTGCACGTCATAATTATACGTAAGGCATCTTGTATCAATCGTCCCAAGAGAATTTTGAAAACAATAGTCATTAGATGACTAATTTATGTTATAAACATAAATATATTGTTAACTAATGCAAAAACGGTTTTATATAAGGCAATTCATAAAATGTTTATGAATGCTTGTTCCGTTGCATTGAGAAACAATTGTTGTTTCAAGTAATATCAACTTCGCAGCGAAGGAATTTCTTTGTGAAATTATTGGTATAAAATGAATTTGGATACAATCCAATAATAAAAATGATTACAAGGGATGACATGAAATTGGCCATACCTAAATGAACACAAATATATTAGAATGTCTAATGTGTATTCTTGTACAATAAAGAGAAAATGTGAGTTTCTTGTCAATGTTACGAATAAATAATCCTTGGTTGTTTAGATAAAGCTTAAGAGTATTGACTCTACAATATGGTACGATGCAAAAATCCAAAACAGATTCGAAGTACATTATCAAAATATGATATTGATAGTTGTACCCGAAGAGATAAGATCTATTGACATCAGATGTGTCTTTATGAGAAAGACTAATGTAGTTGGAGTATAGTGAGTCATATTGAGAAGAATATTACAATGAATTTCAATTGTTGAAATTCGTAACAGATTCATCATTCTTTATACTCAAGTGGGTCAGATTTTATATAAAAGATTATCGCCCAATATGACTTTATGTTTTGGTGTGTACGTGTTGAAGCAGAAAGTTCTAAATATAGATTTAGACTAGATCATTTGCATATAACAACCAAAGTGTCTTAAAGTTAGTGGGAGCGATATTGAATTTGTGGGTTTTATGGATACAATCCGAGAACGGATATAAAAGTATCATTCAGAAAAGCATCAAAATTAAACAAGTGTTTTTGATGGAAACATCAAATAATTTAATTATCAATCAACATATAGAGGAAGCGAGTGTTCAAAGAACGTTAAAAGATACAACGATATTTCTAATCTACAAGTAAACAACACATTACTGATTTTCAACGATATACTTATGTTAGAATCAACATTAGTTATTTTGATACTCTAGTTGGATTTGTAAATGTTGTCTTTTATAGCAAATATAAAAGATATTGGGAATGTCTTAAACGATATGTAAGAACATCTTATTAAAATGTTTAATACAAAACATATAAGATGGATTCCTTATGCATTGGCAATATGAATTATCACACATGTTATGTTATCTATGATATCATGATTTATTTATGTATTTGATACATGAAGCATATGTCAAATCCAAATTGAGATTACTAAATGGTAGTTTGGAGTGTTCTCATATATTTACAAAATACTAGAGACTTGTTTACATAAATAACGAACTCCTCGTGAAGGAATGTTCGAACTCAAACTTCATAAGTGATATTGAGTATAATGTGTCAATAATAAATTCAATTTAAGAATCTTTAAATTGGCCTAATAAAAGACTGTAGCTGATTCAATGAAAAAGGCTAAGTACATTGCCTTGAATAGTGCCGCAATAAAATAGATGTATATAAATACAAACACATAAATTTATAACCGAGATGGGGGTGATTCTAAATGTTGAGAATTTCATAGCATTGTTATATAATGACAATCTAATGATATAGTTCATAACAGAACTTAGAGCTCACTGGAAGTTAAGGGACATACTCTGAATTGTTCCATATGATAAAGGTAGTTTATCAACATTAGAGAGAGTTGATTGACTGAGTAGATAACTAAAACATAATAGCATACCCATTTGCTGAGGTACTGACCCAATTGGTTTCAAGAAAATCGATTGGAGAAGTTGGAATAAGATTACACAATTGACCCCAAGTGCAAGTGGGATATTGAAAGAGTTAGGGGTATGCCCTAGGGGCAATTATGTAATTTATTACACATATCTAACTCAATAACCAATCTTGTTTGAAATGAAAGTTGTTTTCTTTCTATTATATACTTAACATAATGTGTTATATTAATTGATTAATTTAATTAAAAGTATATTTAATAGCAATCCATAAAATGGTATGTTTTGTGATAGTAATTACAAAGTGTTGTAACCGTGAGTAGTTTATCACAATGAAAACAAATATACCATTTTAAATGTTCCTAGTCAAGGTGCATTGAGATTGGATATCGATGTAATCGTTGAGACTATAGTACGTAACGCTTTCCAAATATTGGACAGTGTATTACTCATGGATGATGAGGGCACATAGGGGTTACGTACTGATAGTTATTGGATAACTATGGAATGACTCACTCGATAGTTTTCTGTTGGTTAATATAACTAAGGTCAAACAGAAAATACCTATGTGACTAATTTACACAGTGGCTATAGTTGGGTCGAGTGGTAGTATTAAAAGCGATGCACTATTCAAGGGAGGATTTGTCTCCTCGGTTATATGGGGTTAGTACAACGGTCAACTCAATGTCAAAGTCTTTGGCCAGAGCAGTTCGGTTAATAATTGTGTTTGGACTATTGAGTTGAATATGGACATTATTGGAATTTTTGACCATTACAAATTCCACAAGTCCAAAGTGATATAGTTTTGACAATGATAATTGGTGTAAATAAAAGTAACAACCGAGTAACACTTAACAAAGTGAAATTAGATTTTACTGAAACCAAATAAGCGATATATTTTGACCAAAATGTCATGCCAGCGGCTAAGTGATGTGTGAACGTTAATATTCGAATAGTTCGATATTGATCGCTGAACAAATTTACACCTGACGAGTCATACAACCGAAACAATGAATTCTTCTTTGACCAAATGATTTAATTAGTTTATAATTATTATTAATTAATTAACTAATTAATATTTATGAAATATTAATATAAAATTTTGATTATGGTTTGAGGAATAAATATTATTAAATATATTTATAATAGTTATAAATATAACAATCGATATACGATATCAATAAGCAATTAAATTGGATTTAATTAAATAATATTTTTCTTAAGCAAATGGGTTTTAGGCCCATCATGGTAGGTAAAATTTCGGTAGCAACATGGACATAGGGCAACTCAAATAGGGACTAGAAATACTTGATTTTGCATGGCTCGGATTGAGGGAGAAATGGTACGAGATGAGATCCACTCTTTTCTCTCTTCTATCCACTAAGCATTCCTAACCCTAATTACAAGTGATATTTTGGCTGCTTCTTCTTACATCCTTTGCTGGACGAAATTATACTAAGGCATCTCCATCAATACAAACTCAAATCAGGTTAGATTCGATCGTTATTCAATAGCTGAAGATCAACGGTTCAAGGACTGGCAATCTGCTGAATCGAAAAAGATTTCAAAGGATAGAGTTCATCTTTTCAATACGTACTTCAAGGCTTTGGTACTTAGGTATGTTTTTTATCAAATTATAGTTTATAATTTTCTGTATAATATTTTATTGTATATAAATTTTATTATTATATTGTTAGTTAGGTGACAATTTTGATATGTATTAATGTTATCACAAATTAGTTTGTTTATATGCATGTATATACTTATGTTAAACAGTGACACACACACACATATATATATATTATAATTAAATTTTATTAAATTATATATAAAAATATATTATTTAATTACATATGTATGGTTTATATTTAATTCCATCATCATACTATGGTTGAAATTGGTCATATAATTTTATATATAAAGTTTTATAGTAATAGTAATTTTTGACAGTAAGGAAATAATTTTTATAATTATTTAAATTAATATACTATATAAATAAATCATATAAATCAAATATATATGAAAAATTATTTTTAAATTTTATAAAATTATTCTAACACCTGATAAAATTATCAAATATAATAGGAAAAGATTATTATTTAATTCTATCGAAAATTTGCTTTAAATTAAAATTTAAATCTATAAAAGTTGTGTTTGTAATTCAAAATTTTTTAAATTTTGTTTACGTCAATTGTTGGCACAAACACCCTAAAGATTTGTAGAATAGAATAAAATAAAGAAATTAAATGAAAATAAGAGGAAACAACACACAACAATTTACAGTGGTTTGGCAAATCACTGGCCTACGTTCACTTGAGCTTTGTTAATGATTCTACAAAGTTTTTTCAAACGGTATCTTATGGATCGGTGGTCCATGGATCGGTGATGATCTAAGAAATTATAGTGTCATTACATAAATTTAGAATGTATGAAAAAGGATCTCGAAATAGTGTCTATCACCCTCTGTTTATGAATGAAGATCAACAGATTTATCTCTATGACGTTCTCCCATGTTCTCCACGTCCTGGAGAAGGTGCTTTGAAAAGATCATGGCCTAATCAGCAGTTTTAATGGATCAATACCGATTTGAAGGCCATAGGTCGAAAGAGGCCTTTGGTGATTGCTTGTTGAACTTTATTTGACTCTTTGAGGTTGCTTGATGGTTTGCATTTGCCTTTGTGCACTTCAAATATCTTGGAATCGACTTGATTTGAAGTGGGATTCTTGGTTTGGTGAGAAATCAACAGTGCTTAGTTATGTTGCTATGGAATTAGGGCTTTGGGCATTGAGATCTGATTCATAAATTGTTGGCAAACCACACCATATTGCATGCTCTGATTAGTGTTGGTCTTAGCTCCATATGGCATGAGGTAAACATTAGTTTTGAGCAACTTTCATGGATCTGTACTGAACCAAGGTCCTTGGGTCGGTACTGGTCCAAGACTTTTGTTGGTTGTTGGCTTTTGGCTTTGGCATTTGTAGCGCCTTGACATGTTGGCTATTTTCAAAGGTGATTGGTAGATCCATGGTTAAATCTTTGAACTTCAACTGGAATTTGGATTCTGAAGTTATCGTTCTAGATTTTTGCTCAGCTATCATCCTATCTAATCGATCCAACTATCCAATATGGCTTGGTTATAAAGCTGGATAACATTTTCCCCCCAAAGTTATATCTTGTGTTAACGGGATATGCTTTGAATCAAGACAAATTGTGGATTTCACATCATCGATTTCAAGTTCTGTTCTAAATTTATGATATTTATCATGTGAACTGTTTTCACGAAGCATCGTATCTTCTACCGATTGTCATATCACTTTGAACGGTCCTGAATTTGCAACTCTTGGGCAATATAAGAACTAAAGCATGTTGTTCAAGTTCACCATTCCAATCCCAGAAAGCTACTTGCAATCTTTTCTTTGAATTGTTCAAGTAGGATTCTATTGTTTGGAACTTCATTTGGTTTTGTATTATACTTCTCAACATCACCATCATTTTTCACATCTATCATCATATTCTCACTATTATATATTTATTATTTATTTTTTTGTCATGGTACGGTACCGACCTGAGTGCCATTGTTCGGTACCGTGAATTAGGTAAATTTTTTGCCAATTTTTTGGTTTGGGACCTATATGTACGTGCTAATTCTCACTCTTCTCTTTACTTGATTATTTCTATGTTATTAATCACTTTCTTATTCGAGCTCCCCATTATCGAACCTCGCCTTTGATTTCAAACGATTGCCACCACCTCACAATAGCATCTCCTACTACCTTAATCGCTATCGAAGCTCATCATCTCCAAACTCGCTTTTCATGACCCATCAATTGCTCCAATTTTAGGTTTAGATTTGAGCATCCTTTGAGTCCAATCAACATCAAGTTGACTTAAGTAGGTGATGGCATTGCTTAGGAACATTCGTCGATGACTTGAGCTTCGACCATGTCCAATTACTGATAGAATTCCACCACTCTCCTTTCTTGGATTGAGACTTGATCTAGCACTTAGGAAAATTTTGACGAATAAGTTAAAATGTGTATAAAGGGGGTGCTTCGGAAGAACTAAGGGTGAACTCAAAGCAAAGCCAAAAAATTATCGGGTGTAACTCGAGCTTGAGTTATATTAATTTTGACCAGAGCCGACTTCGAGTCATTCTCATAGCAAACCAGAGTCTTCTAAAGTGGCCTCAATTTTTCAATATAAATTCGACCAAACATTCTCAAATTGAACAAAAAAGAGAGGAAATGGATTTCTATAGAGAGTTTGGTCGAGCCATGATTGAGGATTCGTAATTCATTAGGATAATTTCTGATAACAATCACATTGAATGTACTCCATTAACTGAAACGATTGTTTGCCCATCTTTTTAACTTGCAATATTTTTTCTAAATAATGATTTAAAAAATATGACATCAAACACACACATACACTGCATAGTTTGAATTGCACACAATTAGCCCCATCGATGTATGAGATCTGATTGACCAACACACGTTGGTATCCATTGGGTCTTATACTTTGGCTATACAGGGCTTTCTTTCTAGCATGAAAATTAAAGTATTTATCCCATTTGATATCCTTTATGTGCAAAATTTTTTATAGTTATGGATCATGGACGCTCCTCGCATCTCTCTGCAGTAGAGGTCCGTCGACGTCAAAATATGTCGAGTCTGACACTAAATCTAGTTTGACGACAACACCCATGACAAAGTCCACTTCTTCACCTTTTCAGCCTTAGCCAACCAGTAATCGAATGGAGCAGCCTTTAGATATAGTTTCTTTGGCATTGACTGAATAACCTGTCATAGAGGTTGTCCCTGATATTGACATAGGCGATGCTGTTATTTTGACATTTCCCAAAGATTATCCGACTTCTAAGGTAGATAAGGCATCTCTAAATGGATACGTGAGAGACACGACATTCCCTTTGAAGATGTTTTGGCTTCCGCATGTTATCAATGGGCACACCTTCCGCCTGAGGGGTATACGGTCGTAAATGATATATGTGTATGGTAAGGTGTATTCCTCCATTCAATCACTTTATTTGTATAGTTCTACAATTCATGAAGCTTTCCCCAGCCCAATTACATCCAAACAAATATGCTTTCTTGAACAGTATGTATATGATATTCGTGCGACATTTGAACCTGATGCCCACTGTCGAGGAAATTCGTTACTGCTTCAAGCGTCGAAAGAGGTTCCCTTCGCTCACTTTCTTGGAACCTTTTAGGGGTTGTCAGATAGTGTTACGGCCTTGGAATAAACTAAGTTATTTTAAAGACCAGTTCCTCTTTGTGCATTGTCCGTCTGGTTTTGCACAGAAATGATTATCTTGACGTAAGTCTTGTGCTCATTCCTCTTTCTAATACTGACATCATAGCTCCAATTGTTAAATTCATTGTTTTTTGTATTTGTTGATGACTCGAGAAGACCTAGTAATGTAGCCTTGGCTAAAACACTTGCGGCTCGTTAAAAGGTTCCGCTTGAGGAGGGAGATATGAGATCCCTTATGACTACCCGCCTTTTCAACCCTAAAAAATCGACACTAATACATCCACGGTATTCACGTGTCGAGCATCCGAGTGTCGAAAAGACAGATTGATGCGGTAAAAGAAAAGAAAAGGCAGAATGGATTATCACATCATGGTGAGTAATATATTATGTCTGAATGATCTTTATAAATGAAAACTTTAATATACATACAATCATCAGAGTAAACTATCATATCATCAGTCTGGACAGTTATAATAGCCTGTCCTCACAAGCACTGATAAATACAATGTAAGAAATGCAACTAAAACTAAAATATGTGAATAGGTCTTTAAGGCATCCAGCTTGTTTCCTGAAGCTCCAAAGCGTCCAGCTAAATCTGGGAATATATTCGGATCTGACATGAATATTATAAGAAAATAACACCCCTGATCAGTCTAGTAAACCAGCGTGAGAAAACTCAAATCATATGGATTTTTATATTTATAAAACCCTTAAAAAAAATAAAGGTGTCTCGTAAGACCACGCCACACATAAACACGGATGGGTTTTACCTTACGATAACCAAACCATTCTTATTAGAAAATCTTATGATATTATAATAATGTCTAGGGTTTAAAATAAATATATAACATAGCTGAAATGCTTGCATCTCACATTCCAACGTATTTGGTATACAATAGAGTTCATAAGGCACGTATTGAAAAATGGATTCCATTAATGACAAAGCTACTGGGGTACCGCCTTTCACAGTACACCTCTAGAGAAAATGTACCGAGGTTACAAACCTTGCAACCCTTGCCAATACATAATCGGCCTACCTCTTCCTGGATAGTACTGAATATGATCATCACCTCGGCCGCCAACTTGAAAAACCATTTCTGTGGGCCCAGCATACATAATCCATAAATATCGATCTAGATCAGGGATAATCATACCCTAATGGTAGCGAACCACATTGCCCTGCTGCATATCCCATGTTTTAGTCATTCCTGGATGTGAGGTTTGAGGCTGTGTTTTACCTTTTAGCAAATCCCTCTTGGAATGTTCACTGCCCCCAAGGCAACAATGCAATGCCAGTATTCATCCATACAAGTTGTTCATGATATGAAGAAACAGAAGGCACTACTTCTACTACATCCCTTTTGGAATCACCCTCAAGATTAGTAGCAAGTAGCCATTACCCTTCAAAGGAATTCATCTTTGATTCCATTATCTTCAATATGTCTCCAATTCGAACGCTTGTGCTGGTTCGAAGTGGTTTTTGGATAAATCATGCTTATTCGATCTTGGTCTCTCTGAACTAATAATCGATAGATTCAAATCTTTCATATACTTATCTCAACGGTATAAGTATGTTCATAAATTATTACGCTTTCAATACTTAGAAAACATCTCTATATACTTATCTTAACTGTATAAGTATATTCATAAATTTTAAGAAATATTTTATTTCCAAAAACATATTTAGTTGGGTTAAAACAAATGTCATTTAAAAACATTGAAAACAATAAAACCAATGGTGTAGGTAAATGGATCGTATAGAAATTAGACTAAATATACCTACCACCACTTCTCGATTTCAAACACGTACTATCCTTTGATTAACAATGTAGTCGGACAAGTTAATATACTATCATTGCCTCTATGTACGTTCTTAAACTCTCATAGACAGAGAGTTTCCCTACCTCGAAATTTGGTGTTAAGTATGAAAAGAATACTTTCCATACCACCATAATTTTAAATGATCATTTAAAGAAATCAAATCTCATTTCTTTTATAAAACTCCTTTTTATAAATCTCTTTTATATTTACCAAAACTCCTTTTATGAATCTACTTTCTATTTATAAAACTCTTTTTTTTAAATCTCCTAATTTTAAATCTCATATACTTATCACCAATCTTTGATTTCAAGATAGGACTAAATACTTTTCATAAAACGATCATTCTATATATCATTATAAATTCACAAATGTGATTTATTATTCCAGTTTATCAAAATGATATCTTTTCCTTTCTATAAAATATCATTTATAAATATATTATTTTATTTATAAAATATCATTTATAAATCTATCTTTCTATACAACGTTTTATACAGAGCGTTTTACCAATATTTATTCCAAAATATTTCTATCTTCTTTTAAAACAGAATCACTTTATTATAAAAGATAAACCCCTTTTTTCTTTGTAATAAACATCTGTTAATATACCAACTTTTCTGTAAAATAAATACTTTTCGAAATACTTTTAAAACATTTCGATATAAATTAGAAGAGACTAACAAATAGGTTGGAGTAAGATAGAGGAGTTCAAAAACCATTTCTAAATAAAATGCATAAAAATTCCAAAAGTCACATTTAAAATCATCCCATGAATCAAAACCACTCTCAAATCAAAAACATTAAATAATAGAATTTCCAAAATACAATAATGAGGTCTAGATCTAGCATAGCACTTAATAATTGCTTTTATTGATTAACACTAAAAGAGTTTAACTTTTGCGACATATCAAAGTCACATACGATAAGGTCAAGCTACCAAGGTTTTGACATTCAATAATTTGTACAATAAGAATATAAATGAAATTAAAATCAATAATAGCAAGGGATCGCTTAGGGTTCCTCTACAAAATTTTCCGAGTTCCCTATATTTCATTTTATATGCCATCCGCTTTCTAAAGCGGGAATTCAACCAAACCAACCAAAGAAATTATTCGAGCACACTATACAATAATTTCTATCAACACATATATCATATAGTGTTCATCCAAACATGGGTTAAGTCATAAAATTCCAGCCAATGCTTATGAGTGCCTGCTTGAGCTAAAATCGAACGGCGTTCGATTTTAGTTCAAAATCCTTTTTGCTCCAAACTTGACGAAAATAGCTCTAGTGCATAGCTAACACTCCTACGAGCACAACGCAAAAGACCGCGTTCGATTTGGACCACGTATTCAAGAGTTATGGATTTAATAAGAATTTGGATTAATTAAATTAATTAAATTACTAATTAATTTACTAGTCACACTTACCCCCTATAACAACCCTGTTTTCTACACCGTAATAAAATGTTAATTTAATTAAAATAAAAGTGTTTTAATTCGATATTTAATAATTAATATTTTGGAAATGAATTTTTGTTAATTAATTTTATTTAATAAAAGATTTAGTATTTTGAAAATGATTTCTTATCTTATCGAAGCTTATTTAATAAAAGATTTTTTAATAAATTGAATTAACTTAATCAATTAAATAATATATTGAAATTAAATAAAATGTTTGAATTAAATATAAAATACTTTTAACATGTAAATCATTCTTATATGTTTGAAATAGTTGAAAAATGAATTTATTTGGTACTAATACAATGAATAATTAAATAGAAATAAGCGAGCATTGAATTGAATGAAATTGTCCTGTTATCGAAATAAAATTTACAAAATGAAGCATAAATTAAATAAAAACTAGATTGCAACAAATTTGAAAATTAATTGAATGAGTTGTTAAATGAAAAGGAAAAGAAAAATAATTGGGCAAAACTCAATTAGTTTAAACAAGGCCCAAGCCCGTTTTCTTTGCTTCTGGAATACTCTCCATACTTCCTTCCTCTATCCCAAAGCCCAAACTTCTTTTGCCAAGATCATCTAATCCATATTGTTGCCCTAATTTCCTAATCGACTCACGCAAATTAAAATTAAAAGAAGAAAAGAAAAGAACGCGCGCACGGCCTGGGAGCAACGTTATGGATGCGTCATGGCCTGAAGTGCTCGTGGTCTGAGGGAGGCGCTGTCATCTTTGAAAGTCACGCTTTGTGTTGGCACGTTGGCTGGGTGCGATGGCAATGTGAGTGTGTAGCCTGATAATGATTTGAGCAAGAAGGTGATGCAAGGAGAGATGAAGCGAGTTTCTGGACTGTCGATTGAAGTTTGGGTAGTCGCTTTCTTTAGCAGCTGACGGGGGTAGCATGGCGGCTTCAAGTGGAGGTGCTGGTGGTGAGTGGATTGCGGCTTAAGATGTGTGAAACTAGCAAATGGCGTTCTGGTGGCAGTAGAAGGAGATGGTATAATGTCATGACGTAGTACCAATATCGATCGGTTTAAACAGCAGTTGTTTGGTGAATTGGTGCCAACCGAGGAGTAAATTGATCAAGTATAGGTTTGCAATCGCTTGAGGTGAGTTATCTCACTCACAGCTATCTTTATATCATTTATTTATGTATACTCACTCATATATCTATCTATTTAGTTTTGGTTGGATGAATTATCGATTAATATTAACTGATTGGATGAAAATCGAATTGTTTATATGATTTTTTAATTGTTTATTAAATCAATTGTGTGATATTATTTTTTTGTGTTTGTTGGATGTCCGAAATGCAAAGGATATGCTGTAATTTATTCATATTATGTGTATATTATGCCGATGGCCAAAATTTGATGGAATTCGACTCGGCCATACGATGAAAATTTAAGTTGATGGATTGTTGATGATTTTAGAGTATTTTGTTTCATAATTCATATTTTTGGATGTTCGATTGATTTTTTAGTTTTAAAATATTTTAGGAAGCTTCAATAAATTATTTTTGGTATTTAAAACTTAAATTTAAGTATATTTGTAAATAAATAAAATTGTTTGGAAATAAGATGCTTTTTTGAAAATTAATTCGGATATTAAAGTTGTTCTGAAAATAATTTATTTCTAACTATTGGATTATAAGGTGAAGGATTTGAATTATAAATTATAGTTTGAAATGAAAGGAATTGTTTTTGGGATTTACAAATTTATTTTAAACTATATTTAGTTATGAAAAATTATGAAATAGTTTTTATAATTATTTTTGATGTGTAGAGTGATTTTGGAAGTTTTGGAATATATATATATATATATAGACATACATATATGGACTTGAAAATGATGAATTTTGGGATTTGATCATATAAGTTAAATTTTAGAATACTTATATTTTTATTCATTTAGTGTTGATTGTAAAAATATTTAAAGGGTGGTTATGAAATAATATTTTAAAAGTGATAAGTAAATTTTATTTTTGGGTTGAATAAATCGAAAGCTTTATAAAATAATATTTTTGGAATAAAAATAGGTTGATTGTGATTATTCATTAAATGGAAATTGCTATCAACAAAATCTATTTTAAGTTTGGTTAAGTATAATTTTGGAAGTATTATCTTTAGTATTTATTTCTAGGCATTTGTTTTTGTTATATAAGATTATTAGTTATAAATGATTCAATATTAAATACAACATTGTTGGTTGTTATGTTTACTTATTTGAATAATTTATTTTATATTACTTTTCTGATCATTCTTCCCTTGTATATTGAGGTAGATTATATGAGTGATTCACCGTTGATATGGAGTTACTCAGTGATTCAGTATGATACAGTGATGACATCCTTCTATGTGATTTTTTGATGATTTCTAATTCTACGTGACGAGAAATTTTAATAAACAGAGTTACAATATAGTTTGGGATAGGGCATTCAGTAATATTTCTCCGGTCATTCATTGGACTCGTTATATAGAATATTGGGAGATTAAGTGTAGTTATGAACAATGAATAAATGTTTGAGCATCAAGCAATGATATGGGATGCTGTTGTGATATTTATTCAATTATTCGTTGTGAGTACATGTCACTCTAATAGGATCGAGTATACGGGGTATTATATTTATGGTGATGCCAGTTGAGAGTGAGCAGGCTGAGAGCCATAAGTGTGTAGCTTGTATGTATGCTCCTATTATACGGTGGGGAGTAAACCAAAATGGCTAGTATCCATCTTAGCGGCCTGATTGCGGGGTCGCTCCTTGAATCCATAACACCTTTTTGATGTATATGGCTAAGAGCCCCCGTCCCTGTGTCACATAGGCCAACAATCAGTTACCATTAAGGCACTTGCAGGGTCATGACCATTGCATAGCGTTGTCTTGCACTAGATGGATATTGGGTCAGGATGGTCGTCGAGGTAACCGATGACTATAGAAGTAGCGTCGGGAGCATGTGAGGAAGGCACCTGGAGAAGGCTGAGAGCTGTCAGTCTCCCTTTTGGTTAGTGTTCATATAGACACTACTTATTCATCTTTATGGGATCATTATAGATGTGGCTGAGATCCATCTAGATCATTTATCAAGGCTGATGCTGTATAGTTATATATGGTGCTGAAAACCCATTTGGATCGAGAGTCCAAGGTGATTATCTACGATACTGAGAGTTAAGTAGATCATTAAAGATCCAAGAGACCACGTGATTATTTCTTATCTCGAGAGCCAAGACAATTACTTTAAGGCTAATGTCTAGATGATTATTATGTGATCGTCGATCTCCTTGAGTATTTTTTGGACTGAGAGTCCTTGTAGATGAGTAACCCTGTACACATTGGTTATATTGCTATCGAGGATAGCTAGAGATGCTGAAAGCATCGAGTTAGACCCTTTCCTATCTTTTATGGTTATTTGAGAGATGACCTTGGCTACCGAGGGTATGCCATATTTGTATTTCTTGCATGTATGTTTTATATGTGATAGCTATGACGGATCCCAGTATGTCTACTTTACGATTATCTGAGAGATAACCGGGGGCGTTGCTGAGAGCATGCCCTATGTTACGATTATTTATATTAATGATATTTGGATGTATGGATTATTTCACCCATTTGATCTTATTTCCTCGATTTATTGTTTTATTTGATTTATATAGGTGATGACATTTTCCTCTGCATGGTTTGTGATTGACGTTACGATTATGGTATTGAATTATTTTGATGGTGTTACCACATTATTATTATATCCAGTCTATATTGAGTTCCATATGTATATTGATCCTTTGATTTAGATATAGTCTGACCCGTGTGTTATTTATATAATAATCGGGTCAGTCCGAGACTTTTCAAGTACATAGACAACATGACTAGTTTTTGTTTTCCGAACATAGAGGAGACTAGTTATGCAGCTTAGCTGCATGTTATTATGTATGATGTACTTTATAGATGTATATTATTAAGATGTATTTTGGACAGGCATTGTATATCGTATATTATATATTGCAACTCACTCTGTGATCTATGATATTTACTGTGTATTGTTCTATCCTGCAGGCACGTATGTTTATTGCTTTATGCCGATAATGGGTACGTAAATGTGAGTTATTTATTCGTAGTTTTAATATGTATCAGTGTTAGCCCAAGGGAATATTCACGTGTGTACCCCATATCGCTTTATTTTTCATATTATCTGATAGTATTACCTAGTAATACTCTTAGATAGTATGGGTATAGAGGTGGGGTGTTACACCCCTTAGTCCATCTTCTCCAAATCCTTAATTCGACTTACATGTACATGTGCACAGTGCACCACACATAGCCGCTGACTTCCTTCATCAATTTCTCCCTCATCTCTCCACCAAATCGACCACCGCCAATTCCTACAAACTCCTCTTCGCATCCAACTCGTCCACGTCAACCTCGGCTCATCGAAACAAAACGTGACCTGCTCTCCTCCTCTTCGTCCGTACAAGTCGCATTTCGCTATAGCGTACAGCAGCACCAGTGACCACCTCCAACCTTCTTCTCTTACCACCATGAATTCAACTGCAACCTCGATTTCACCTAACCGCTCTCCATGCTCCAATGGTAACCCTAGTTTTCGTTGATCGTCATAGACCACCACCGAACAACACCAAACCTTCACCAAAAATCATAGACCGCCTCATGAAACCAACGCTACAAACGTCGCCTCCTATTTCAAAACAGAATGGAGAATTTAATTTTTGAAGATCATGGTCGAAACCCGCCTTCGATGGTCATTGAATGATATCTGGCTCGTTTCTTGTTGAAAACTCATGCGACCAATTCCTAAAAATAGTAGAGGCTATTTTCTACAATTTCCGGTTGATCAACTTTGATAAATGCGAATGGATTGAGAGGTATTGATTTTTAAAAGTGGAAGATGGTTATGTTTTTTCATTACAAAGAAAGAAAAGAAAGGGAAATAAGAGATGTGCCTCTGTACTATGCCCCAACTATGTTCTGTGTAGATGTGTAAACAAGGCTTCCAAGCAAAGCAACCAAAAGTTAAGACTCCCATCACCCCAGAAATCAAAGCAAGATACAAATGAAGGCAAGAAATATGCACAAGGACAAGGAAAAGATATGGGCAAAAATATTATGTGTGTGTGTGTAAATTTTGTTCTGAAAAAAAAATTGTGGTACTCCGCTACACGATATCACATTCACGTATGAAGAGCGAACGACGAAAATAAAAATACAATTGCGCACAACAATGCGACACGATCATAAAACAACACAAAATACACATGTTATCTTATTCTATGGAGTTCTCAAAAATACCATCGTTCGTCGCAATATGCATCCAACGAAAATTTAATTATTTGTCAAAAAAAACTTTATTGGAAGATCCTATAAATTCATTTAAAATACGTTGTTACTATTAATTCATTATATTAATAATTTATTTTCTTATTATTTATTATATTTGAACCAAATTTGAATATTTAAATTGATTAAATATTCTCATTCGAAACGTTAAAAATTACGGTTCGTTACATTGCTTCTCACCATTGATAACTTGCATGCCTATAATCTTTTAGAGGAAGGTCGTAGTTTGGGTTTCATGATAGATTTTCAAGAGGATGTTAACCCTGCACATGAGCTAGAGGCAGTAATCAATGTGGAAAAGGGTCAGAAGGTGCCCCAAGTACAAGGCCCTGCCGTCGGTCTCGAAATGAGGCAAGGGCTGGAGACATTGGATAAAGAGATAAGCATGTCGAATATAAAGATAGTGATGGAGGAAATGATGAGGATGTTGACTTTAGCCGCGAGTCCTCTAGTAATGAGAGTGATGACACTCAAGTGCCCCTTATACCCCGATGGCCTAAGATAAATATCATTTCGTCTCGAACATCCACACAGCCTCCATCATCCTCTGCATTCGAAGAAACTCTCATCCCTCCATTTGGGGACATTTATGGATCCTTTGGAAGTGTACCAGATAAATCTGGTTCTTTTAGACTTTGCAGCATTAGCATCAAGGATATTGATTCTCCTATTCGTTTGCCCACTGATGTGCCCGCTATTGGCGCATGCGGCACTAGGACGCGTCAACACTTGCATGAAGCCACATTTTTATACTGTATATAGTACTTTCCACCTTGCTAGCACTAACTCGTCTGTATTTTACTTTCAGATTCCATGGAACGCAAACATTTGTATGACACTCTTAAGAGTCAAGGCTGTACAAGAAGCTTAGACCGCTTGATCGCCTTCACGGGTCATCCCATGAATCAGATTTGAATACACACCAAAGGCAGGATTATAGGAGACGGGACAAGGACTAATTATTAAATATTGGTTAGAATGATATAAAACTTACTACAATTTGCCTAAAAGCATCATCAACCTAGCTCCTTTGCTCATCATTCCTCTTATGAACTAATTCATGTGCCTCAATCGGAGTTGGTTAACGACCATGCAATTCTTTAGATAAAATAATATTCAATACTCCAAAATACAAAATAAAATGCAATGTTAAAATAAATGGTTACTTTAATTTTTACCAATTAATAAAAACTTTAAATGAAGTAAGAAATAACACTAATCAGGCTATATGCATTAGAAAATTGAGATTCAAGAAAACATTACGTATGATAATTTGGACTAAATAAATATATTACGTTATTTGCATGCTTCTGATCTGGATATGTGCATAATAATGTGTAACAAACATAATATAAATGTTTTACCACAAGTGGAGCTATTATATATCGCAAGCATACTTATAGGTAAATGAATGATTGGGTCTGTTTTGTAAGAAGGTGACATTTAGGTATATAATATGAATTATGTACAAAGTACTACTAATGATATAAATTTAAGAAACAAACATTTATATTTCAAGAACATGCTTTAGTATTATGCATAATCAAAAGATGACATGGTTATCAAAGTATTTAAATAAGAATCCAAATCGTAAAATGTAAAGTTTAAATTTTTAATCGAAGCCTAATTTGAACAGTGAATCATATATTCAGATGATGCATATTTTAATTATTATCATTGGATCTTAATGCTGGAAATGGTTGAGTCAAGTGCTTCGTCGCATTCTTTAAGACAATTCAAGGCTTAGCCTTAAGGTGCAAAGCTAACTATTAACCGCTCCATCCCTAGGATAAAACGACCTCTAAAATTTGATCGATTTGCAGTTTGCACAACAACAAATCATTCTGGATTTTAGCACTTTCTAATTTAATTGGTTAGAAGAATTACACAGAAAGAGAAATGGCAGAGGGAGAATAAGAAAAAATATTGTCTATTGCCTTGTATTTTCCTTCCGCCTATCTATTATTTAAATAAGCAGAATGGAAATTGCTTGCATTACTAAAATGAGAGATTGTTAACTGATCTGAAATTATTGTCATTCATTACGAATTTTATTACCATTATTTTGCAATGGCTCAATAATAATAGCTCATAAATATATTACCATTATACAACGTCATTCATTATAAATTTTATTACCATTCATTTTTGCAACAACTCAATAATAATAGCTCATAAACATATTACCGTTATACAACGTCATTCATTATGAATTTTATTACCATTGATTTTTTTTAAATTAATTCACTTAAAATTCTAACAATCCCTCACTTGAATTATTAAAAAAACATTTCCAAGCTATTTTTGAAAATATAGGATTGTACATAAACAAAAGTATCGTTCGGTTTGAACCTTTGCATAATGAGTAAGATTTAGAATATACTAGAGTGATATGTAGTCTTGAACTCTATCTCTGATATCAAACCACACACAACCTTTCTAAAGTGCTTTCAACTAGTCCATGTGTTAATGGCCATACACATCTATCCTGGTTTAGTGAACACTCTAGAAAACTTTTGCCCCTGAAGTTCATAGGAAACGACCTCATTCCCACATTCACAAAGGTGAGTCTATCAGGAGGGTACCCCACTCCACATAGAGTATAAATCTGGTTAAGAGTTTTGATTACCTCATCCTCTAATCACTACAGGAATACATGCTTCTAAACATTTTATAATATAGCATGTTCACCTTTTATCACTTCACAACTTGTTGTTTACCCATTGAACCTAGTTCTTGGGATCCCTAGCCACATAGGTTAGGTTACCAATGTGAGTGTCTAAAGGCAATAGTCTCATCCTTTTAGATGTTTTATGGACTTTCTTTGGCCAATCCTTTCATCAAAGGATCTGCTAAATTTTCATCAGTGCGAATATGATCCACTCTAACAGCACCTGAAGAGAGTAACTCTCATACATCATTATGCTTATGACGTATCAGTCGTCTCTTACCGTTATAATAACGGTTCTGAACTTTTTTAATAGTCATGGTACTATTGTAATGGATCAACACAGCTGGTATTGGTTTTTTCCATAAAGAAATCTCAACTAGCAGATTTCTAAAGTAATCCGCTTTTTCACTAACTGTTGCTAGTGCTATCATCTCAGACTGCATAGTGGACTGAGCCAAAATAGTATGTTTCTTGGATTTCCAAGAAACGGCCCCACCAGCTATGATAAAAATATAACTGATGGTTGCTTTAAAATCATCGAATAAAGTATTTCAGTCTATATCAGTGTATCCTTCAAGTACAGCTGGAAACTTTCCATAATGTAATCCAAAGTTCTTGGTTCGTTTTAGGTATCTCATGACTCTTTCAATAGCATACCAATACTCAATACTAGATCTACTAGTAAACCTATATAATAATCCCATGACCTATACTATGTCGAGTCTAGTACAATCAATGACATGCAAAAGGCTGCCAATTATGCTCGCATAGTCAGGCTGTCTTACACCTTCACCGGTGTTCTTAAATAGTTTTACACTTGGGTCATACAGTGTATGTAATGACCCAGAATTTTGGATATTTGAAATTGAAATATTTAATTGATTTTAAATATTTAAAAGTTAATTTTTAACTTAAATTTCAAATATCACTATTTATTGGATGATTTAATTATTGAATTTAATAAATGGGAAGTTAGGTAAAATATTGAATCTAGAGTTTCAAGCTTGTTAAAAATATTTCAAAGGCTTAGAAAATTTATATTAATGATACTGAAGATAATAGAAGTTTTAAAATTGAATTTAAAAGTGTTTTGTTCAATTTTAAAAATATATCGTTTAGATTGACATTTAAAAATAGCCTTCCGGAGCACAGTCTCGGAATTCGATGAAACTAGTTTCATTGGATCCGTAATAGTATATTATTATCGAATTTCAATTTTCGTAGCATTTGGAGTTACCATGTGGTCGTACGGTATGTAAACGCACTGAAATTTTTATCGAAAATTCAATATAATTGTTGGGTCCAAAAAGCTATCTTCTCCATACGATCGAATTAGGACTCGAAACCTTTTCCATTGCGTTCGGAATAGGGGTATAACATTATAAACGCCTAACAGCACGCCTTGATAGGATGTCAAAATTTAAAGCTAGGGATTCGAGACGATTTGAAAAAAATAAAAATTTAATTATATATATATATCCTTTGACTTGACTATATATTCACATCAGCTGTTGTTAGCACCAAAATTGGTCACTAACCTCGTTCAGAAAGATTGTGTAGAGATATAAGTGATGAAAGTAAATTAAACAGAGAAGACAATGCTAATTTAAATGCAGAAAGTAAGAACACCAAGTTTATAGTGGTTCAGCGTAATTGCCTACGTCCACTTTGTTCAACTTTATTGATTTCCTTTATAGTTGATTACAAATACAATTCGTGAATCAAATGCTTGAGTGAAGTTGTTAAGTAGAGAAGATGAGTCTTGAAAATGGCAGAGTCTCCCCGGTGTTTTCTCTCCAAAAAAGGATCCCTCTTCACTGTGACCCTGCCCCTCTATTTATAGACAAAGATGGGCTAGACTTCCCAGCTGGGCTCGGTAGCCGAACACTCTAGCCTAAGCATAGTGGTCGCTGCATGCCGAACCAGATATGCCGAACACCATAATGCCGAACGATCCTTTCTATGCCGAACGGTATGTTTGATGTGCGGGAAGTGCATAATGGTTGTCAGTCGAGGCCGAACGTGCCTCTGGATGCCGAGTACTACTATCGCCGAGTTCTACTTGATGTCGAGCACTACGCCGAGTACTCCTGTCGCCGAGTTCTACTGGATGTCGAGTACTACGCCGAGTACTCCTGTCGCCGAGTTCTACTGGATGTCGAGTACTACGCCGAGTACTCCTGTCGCCGAGTTCTACTGGGCGCCGAGTACTACCTGATGCCGAGTGCTACCCGATGCCGAGCACTACCTGATGCCGAGCACTAGTTGATGCCGAGTGCTACCTAATGCCGAGCACTACCTGATGCCGAGCACTAGTTGATGCCGAGTGCTACCTAATGCCGAGCACTACCTGATGCCGAGCACTAGTTGATGCCGAGTGCTACCTAATGCCAAGCACTACCTGATGCCGAGCACTAGTTGCCTGGTCAAATCTCCAGGAAACACTTGCCCCCCAAAGTGTATTACGTGACTGCACGTAATACGCTTTGAACTATGTATCCTCCATGTCTCGTTTCAAATCCTTGAATAAATTCTAATGGAGATGCCTTCTTGAGAATATCAGTGGTCATCCGTGTCTTATTCTGCAGAGCTATTAGGCTTCGGCTATCTGATCTAGTCTTCTCTTAATAACCCTTAGTGAGAATTCAATTTCTGTTGATTTCAAGAAGTCGTACTTTTTCGGACATACACATGCACGTTCGGGTACATGTTCTTGCCATTGGCTCTCGGATGCGTATAAGTCGTCGCCAACTCCATCTAGTTTAATTGCAATTCAATCGCGATTCCTTGTTTGTATTTTCTGTGAAATAAGGGTTGCAATCAGCCACTTGAGGAGTTTTCCAAACCTCTCTTCAGTACAAACTCTATGATTTTGTTCATAGCTTCGACCTGTCCATTTGCAGCTATAATGGATCATGGAAGGTCATAAGGACAGATGACGTTACGGATAAAGAAGTTGATTATTTTCTTCATCTTCGTCGTGGTTAAGAGTTCTTCATCTGCCCATTTGGTGATGTAATCAACTGCTATGATGGTGTATTTCGCACCACCTTTAGGATCGACAAGAAGATGATTTTAGTGCCCCCAAGTGGCAAACGGCTATGAACTAGCCATTTGACTAATTTCCATCGGCGGGGTTCCCGGACTTTTTGCAAACATCTTGCACTCGTCACATTGTCTAGCATGATCAACCGCATCTGGGTTGATGGTTGGCCAGTAATACCTGTAGCAGAGTATCTTCTTTATCATGGTTTTCCCCCTGATGTTATTACCGCATTCTACTTCATAGACTTTGCTCAAGATATCATTATGGGCGATATGCCGAAGCACGGGGATGGATAAACTCCTTTTGACACACGAATTATTCTTAGATGATTTGGCGTGAAGCTTTGAGGAGGATCTGTCGTTTTCCATTCCTCCGTTCAGTAAGAATTCCTCATTGTAGATAGTCTTTGATAGGAGTCAACCATGACACCTTTTCATTTTGTTCGCTGAGTACGTGTGTAATGATGTAATATGTGAAGTCGGTTAGTAGCTCTTGGACTTGGCCGAGATAAGGAGCAAGACAATGCCCCCTAGCAAGATCAACTTCCTTAAATTTGTATACTACCAATCAAGAATCACAAAAGATATGTAAAGTTTTCACTAAAAATCCTCTAGCAAGTTTGAGGCTGACAGTCAAGGCTTCATACTAAGCATCGTTGTTTGTTACAGGTAAATCGAGTTTTAGGACGTAGCAGATTGATCGTTCCTCAGGAGTCATTATCAAGCCATAACACTGATCATTGGATGCTCCATCCTCGTACATTTTCCATCTTATGGTCGGTTCTCTGCTACTCTTCGAATAGTCATCTGAGGTAGTGAATTTGGGTGTGAGGTCTGCTAATTTCCGTCCTTGGATAGCCCTTCGTGGGAAATAAGTGATATTGAATTAGCTTAGTTCGATATTCTATTTAAGTAGTCTTTCAGACGTCTCAGGTCATTGTGTGCCCTGTCGCAACGGCTGGTAGGCGTAGACGTTGATGGGGTGAGCCTAAAAGTAAGAGTGGATCTTTCATGATGAAATCAATATAGATTGTGCTAGCTTTTGTAGCTTCGGGTTGATATCCAATGCATGGCTCGCGATAGTTAATGAAATCACATATGCATGTCAGAATGGGTCCAAGGGAAGATATCATCATTTATTCAGAAAAATTCAACTAATTCTTTTATCATCACTGCACTGAGCTGTGATCCGATATTCAGCGCTCGGAAAGGGTCGCCATGGCTGGTTGTAATGTCGACCGTCAGATTAGCAGGTGCCATCCCAGATTCTTTGAGTAAAGATGTAACTATCATAACATTCAATGTGAAATATGGTTGGGACGGCCAATGTTGATGGTTACTCTAGTCGAATCCTAGAGTCTTGTCATGAGTTATTGAGCCTAATAGCGAAGGGCTCTGAATACTCTAATAGATTATCAGCAAATGGCCAAAGATCAGGCTTAAAAGCGCGTTGAAGGAAACGTCGAGTAGGGGCCAGCCTCGAGTTGCGTGCAACTGCATAGCTGGATCTTGCCATGAGTTTGAATTTGCCTGTATATTCGAGTAACGCATTTTCTATTCAATGCATTCATGATCCTTCACTCGCCCTTCGGGTTGGAGTGACAGTCAGTTGCCCACAAGCTTTGGCATTGATTTAATGATTCTATCTCTAGGCATCCTTTCGGTCGTTGCCTTGAGTAGCTGTAAGCACTATACACAAGTTTTAATACTGAGCTATCGTAGCCAATTTTTGGATGACCATGCGTCTTCTCCCAGTCTCGGGTTAATAAATGTACTGCATGGACGGTTGAGTCTCGTCCTAGCTATGTATATGTTTTCACCTAAACTCCAAAGACATAGAGGTGATTGGTGAAAAGTCGGTTCACATTCATCTTGCTTCTTGCTCGTGCCCCCAGGTCTGGGGCATATACTGATAAGTAGGAAGGCCAACCACGCCCACTTTAGCTTTACTCTCTTTCCCGTTGAATCGTGGGATCATGTCAGTCGATGGGAGACTAGGTCTCGCCTATCTTGGATTTTATCGTGGTTTTTCATTCCAAGAGGAATACTTCGATGCCACGTAAGTTTCATGGCGTAATTTGGACAGTGGATGGTCATCCATGTCCACTTTGGTTCATGCTCTGTAATCAGATCTCGAGGTAAAGTTGGCTACAAATGCAGTTGAGTTATGCTCATCCAGTTTCATACTCCTCCTGACGAATCGAATGAGGGTGCTGGAGAATTTTTGACCAAGTATTCGTGGTTTACCCTTCTTTCCATACTCTGGGGGTTATGAAGTAGAAATTACAGGCGCCTTTGAGCACACACCCGAATTGAGCATGGAGGAGCGGCTCGAGAAAGAGAAGGAGGAGACGGTCAAGGTCATAGTAGAGCCCCGAGTTGTGGACTTGGACGATCCTTTGAACAAGCCGTTGAAGGTCATCCTTCCTGGCGGGTCCAAGCCCATGGAAGGCCCCCGTACTCCTTCAGTTGCTACCCCTCTATCAAAGAAGAGTACCAAGGGTAAATGCTATAGAGAGGAGCCGTCTGGAAAGAAGTTGAAGAAGCACAAGAAGTGATTACTATCCTCGTTCAACAAGAGTTAGTTTAAGTCATGTAATTATTTTCATCTATTTCCTTAGTCCTTGTAAATAGAATGTCGACCTTGAACTTTGGAGGGGTTGTAATAGAAACTCATTTCTGAATAAGATTTAGTTTCTTTTTCTGTCTTATAAAAGACTCTTATTGTTCAGTTTTCTTTGTGATTGTGATTTTAATCCAAGCAGTTGTGAGTAACATAGACTTCTTAGTCCATCTTCATATAACTCGGAAACTCTTCGGGAGTTGTTGAACTTCCATTTTGTGCTTCGAGCACTTAGAATACTTTCTAGCCCATATATCAGGGATTTGACAAATTCAAGTTATTTGTGTCATAGTTCATATTCAGGGAACTTGGAGATCCGATTCGCTTATATTTGAGTCCGCACTCTGGGGAGTTAGAGTACTCCAGTCCGCATTCTGGGGACTTGGAGGTTTAAGTCATTTATACTCCAGTCCGCGCTCTGGGGACTTAGAGTACTCTAGTCCGCGCTCTGAGGACTTGGAGGTTTAAGTCGTTTATACTCTAGTCCGCGCTCTGGGGACTTAGAGTACTCCAGTCCGCACTCTGAGGACTTGGAGGTTTTAGTCGTTTATACTCTAGTCCGCGCTCTGGGGACTTAGAGTACTCTAGTCCGCACTATGGGGACTTGGAGGTTTAAGTCGTTTTATACTCTAGTCCGCGCTCTGGGGACTTAGAGTACTCCAGTCCGCGCTCTGGGGACTTGGAGGTTTAAGTCGTTTATACTCTAGTCCGCGTTCTGGGGACTTAGAGTACTCCAGTCCGCGCTTTGGGGACTTGGAGGTTTAAGTCGTTTTATACTCTAGTCCGTGCTCTAGGGACTTAGAGTACTCCAGTCCGCACTCTGGGGACTTGGAGGTTTTAGTCGTTTATACTCTAGTCCACGCTCTGGGGACTTAGAGTACTCCAGCCCGCGCTCTGGGGACTTGGAGGTTTTAGTCGTTTATACTCCAGTCCGCGCTCTGGGGACTTAGAGTACTCCAGTCCGCACTCTGGGGACTTGGAGGTTCAAGTCGTTTATACTCTAGTCCGCACTCTGGGGACTTGGAGGTTTTAGTCGTTTATACTCTAGTCCGCGCTCTGGGGACTTAGAGTACTCCAGTCTGCGCTCTGGGGACTTGGAGGTTTAAGTCGTTTATACTCTAGTCCGCGTTCTGGGGACTTAGAGTAGTCCAGTCCGCGCTTTGGGGACTTGGAGGTTTAAGTCGTTTTATACTCTAGTCCGCGCTCTGGGGACTTAGAGTACTCCAGTCCGCACTCTGGGGACTTGGAGGTTTTAGTCGTTTATACTCTAGTCCGCACTCTGGGGACTTAGAGTACTCTAGTCTGCGCTCTGAGGACTTGGAGGTTTAAGTCGTTTATACTCTAGTCCGCGCTCTGGGGACTTAGAGTACTCCAGTCCGCACTTTGGGGACTTGGAGGTTTTAGTCATTTATACTCTAGTCCGCGCTCTGGGGACTTAGAGTACTCCAGTCCGCGCTCTGGGGACTTGGAGGTTTTAGTCGTTTATACTCCAGTCCACGCTCTGGGGACTTAGAGTACTCCAGTCCGCACTCTGGGGACTTGGAGGTTCAAGTCGTTTATACTCTAGTCCGCACTCTGGGGACTTGGAGGTTTTAGTCGTTTATACTCTAGTCCGCGCTCTGGGGACTTAGAGTACTCCAGTCCGCGCTCTGGGGACTTGGAGGTTTAAGTCGTTTATACTCTAGTCCGCGCTCTGGGGACTTAGAGTACTCCAGTCCGCGCTCTGGGGACTTGGAGGTTTAAGTCGTTTTATACTCTAGTCCGCGCTCTGGGGACTTAGAGTACTCCAGTCTGCGCTCTGGGGACTTGGAGGTTTTAGTCGTTTATACTCTAGTCCGCGCTCTGGGGACTTAGAGTACTCCAGTCCGCGCTCTGAGGACTTGGAGGTTTAAGTCGTTTATACTCTAGTCCGCGCTCTGGGGACTTAGAGTACTCCAGTCTGCGCTCTGGAGACTTGGAGGTTTTAGTCATTTATACTCTAGTCCGCGCTCTGGGGACTTAGAGTACTCCAGTCCGCGCTCTGGGGACTTGGAGGTTTAAGTCATTTATACTCTAGTCCGCGCTCTGGGGACTTAGAGTACTCCAGTCCGCGCTCTGGAGACTTGGAGGTTTAAGTCGTTTATACTCTAGTCCGCGCTCTGGGGACTTAGAGTACTCCAGTCCGCGCTCTGGGGACTTGGAGGTTTAAGTCGTTTTATACTCTAGTCCGCGCTCTGAGGACTTAGAGTACTCCAGCCCGCGCTCTGGGGACTTGGAGGTTTTAGTCGTTTATACTCTAGTCCGCGCTCTGGGGACTTAGAGTACTCCAGTCCGCGCTCTGGGGACTTGGAGGTTTTAGTCGTTTATACTCTAGTCCGCGTTCTGGGGACTTAGAGTACTCCAGTCCGCGCTCTGGGGACTACTCTAGTCCGTGCTCTGGGGACTTAGAGTACTCCAGTCCGCACTCTGGGGACTTGGAGGTTTTAAGTTGAGAGCAGTCGTATTTCCATTCTCTAATTTGTATTCATCTACTGTATCGAGGCTAATGTCGTCGAATGAACAATCGAACCACGTTTGCTCACGGAATGAGATTCTGCCCCCCAGGATGAGGGACGAAATTTGAAAAATGGACGATCGATTCTCGTCCGCTTGGTGATTATAGCTCTTCCAATCAAGTCAAGGAAGGAGGTATATGACAAATGGTTGAATCACATCCATGTTGGGTTAGATAGCCAAATCTCTTACAATTTGCTCCGTATCTCCTTCTAGAAAATAAGGATAATAGATTGTTGAGTAGACAAAGTAAGTTGCATATGTTACAAGGTGCAGTCGTGTCCATATATTGACAGTGATGGTTAGCGAGTACGCAGTCTACCATAGCTACTTCAAGTTGGGCTTTCGAACAACCTTTCGTGTTCAGGGTAGGATTTGATGTGTAGATGATCAAATCACGTCCACTTTTGACGGATCCCGACGTCACTGAGCTTCATGAGGTGTATCTGTATTTTGTCGAACTTTGTTCTATGACTCGATTGGAGTGGATGATCGGGCCATATTCATTCCAAGCAGTTTAGGTCTCCAAGTCAAATGTGGAGGTTGATGGATGGATGGTCGGTTGTTCGAATCGATCATAAGTTGAGCATATGAACTCGGATCGTCTTGAAACTTGGAACATTGGCTTCCCTGGCTTTGATTGTTATGTCTTGTTAATCGTGGCTCAATCCAGACTCAGACAAAATCCATCGATATCCATAGTGAGCCTTTGTGTAACCGATCTCCAAGACGAACTGTCACTGGTTTCTAATCAAGTTCTTGGTGTCACGGCCTTGCCAAAAGGCGGGATAACATTTGCCCCCCAAAGGACGTCTTGTGTAAACATGACGTGCTTTGAAAAACAGTAGTCTTTCTTGCTGAATATTTCCGTTCATTTGATTGCTTGACAGTCGTCTCTTAATCGTTTCGTTGCAACCTTCTTTTAGACAAATGTTCAACTAGCATGCTTTGCTTTGGTTCTGCCCCCAGTTTCGGGGATGAGTATGGAGTTGATGTATGTTTATACTCCATCACGCACTCTGGGAGTACGGAGTTGAGTAGATGTTTATACTCCGTCTTGCACTCTGGAAATACGGAGTTGATTAATGTTTATACTCTGTCTCGCACTCTGGGAGTACGGAATTAAGCGAATGTTTATACTCCGTCTCACACTCTAGGAGTACGGAGTTGATTAATGTTTATACTCCGTCTCACACTCTGGGAGTACGGAGTTGATTAGATGTTTATACTCCGTCTCGCACTCTGGGAGTACGGAGTTGTGCGAAGGATCGTCGTGTATCAACCCATTTTTAGCCTTGATGTGATGGCTTGCCCCCGAGCTCGAGTTTCACTTAGCGAGTGGCTGGTCGTATCGCAGCCGCTCTCTACTTGAATAAATTCCACTTGCAGGATGGAATTCAGCTCTCCGTGCATCGTGATGTTGTACATTGTATTTAATCCATAGCCCCAAATCAAAGGCATATGGTTGATGATGAGCAATAGAATTATTCTCATCCAGATGTAACTCCACACGTCCGATCATGGTCTGCGTAGATTGGTTGGCAACCAAATCTGAGTACCTGGACACCTGCATCGTTTTGAAAGTAGTTTAGTTCAAGCTAGTCATAGTTCATAGAACAATTGAAATAGAAATGGAAATGGAAATGATTCAAAGAAGATTATGGTAAATCTCATTGATATGTGAAGCAGCATCGTGTGCTCGCTATTCGACTCCGCCCCTGGCTCCTTTCAAAGGGATGTTGGCCGTCAACCGTCCAATTGATAATCATAGCCCTTTATTAATAGGCATCAGATATTCGCTGCCCGCCATTCTGCAGGACTTGTACATACTATTGAAGCTTTCCTTTCCAGGTCATCTTTTCGATCACACCTCGGAGGTGTTTGTAATCGCTCGTGTTAGGATCAGTGAGCATCTGGGAATATACAACATTCCCTTGATTTTGAGGTTGTCAATTGAATCTTTCAAAGAGCATATGAACTGAATTCTGAAGTCTTGTTTCGGCTACTGGGATCTACATCCTTAGCCAACGGGCCTTCATTGTTATCGTTCTTAGTCTGCTCCACTCCTCCTCACTTTAGTTCTGATTCATTTTGCAGAAGAAACGATCCATAGTCGTAGGAGGCTCTTTAGCTAACTAGCTGCCAAAATATATATGGAGGTCGACTTTCCTCAATCGCGATCAGTTTGATACCCTTGTTAGTATTTGGAATAAATTGCTTAGAGCATTGGTTTGCTTGGGGTCATTAAATTCGAAGTGCTGGGTCAGCGAAGAATGGTGCTTGTCTGTTCCCTTGATGCCGTTCATAAGCTGCCGCTAGATCCTCTATGCCCTAGTCTATCATGGGATGTCAGGGAAGTGGATAGAATGTTCCTTTACTAAGTTGAGTTTTGAACTCATTATCCGGAGGCACTGCGCTGCGGCTAGGGTTCGGATAGCCTCTTTTTTGGAAATTTGGGTCGTACCCGAAAAAGTTTTTTTTTTGAAAATAAGGGTCGTACCCGATCCATATATTTTTTGTATATGGACTAGTCAGACTGTTTTTTGAGAGAGAGATCGGTATACAGTGCATGGATCGGTCTGGATACTTCGTTCGGCACAGAAGTACCGTTCGGTCATACAGAAGTACCGTTCGGCATTGGGGCGTTCGGTGTTGGCACGTGGCTCAGCCAAAGCTATTCGGCACAAGGCTGTTCGGCAGAGTGGATCGGCCTGGAGTGGTTTGGCCAAAGCTGTTCGACCAAGGCTGTTTGTCCAAAGTGAATCGTCCAGAAGTGGTTCGGCCAAAGCTGTTCGGCATCCACACTGTTCGGCACAACCGAGTCGTTCGGCATACAATACCGTTCGGCATTAGGGCGTTCGGTGTAGAGGTATGGTCGGCCTAGAAGAGTGTTCGGCCTAGAGGTATGTTCGGCCTGGAAGAGCGTTTGGCCTAGAGGTATGTTCGGCCTGGAAGAGCGTTCGGTCCAGAGGTATGTTCGGCCTGGAAGAGCGTTCGACCTACGCCTTTTCTGGAGCGCTCGGCATATGCCTTTTCTGGAGCGTTCGGCATACGCCTTTTCTGGAGCGTTCGGCCTACGCCTTTTCTGGAGCGTTCGGCATATGCCTTTTCTGGAGCGTTCGGCCTACGCCTTTTCTGGAGTGTTTGGCATACGCCTTTTCTGGAGCGTTCGGCCTACGCCTTTTCTGGAGCGTTCGGCATACGCCTTTTCTGGAGCGTTCGGCATACGCCTTTTTGGAGCGTTCGGCATATGCCTTTTTTGGAGCGTTCGGCATACGCCTTTTCTGGAGCGTTCGGCATACGCCTTTTTTGGAGCGTTCGGCATACGCCTTTTCTGGAGCGTTCGGCATACGCCTTTTTTGGAGCGTTCGGCATATGCCTTTTCTGGAGCGTTCGGCCTACGCCTTTTCTGGAGCGTTCTGATGGTCTGGGCCTCCAGCCTCCATTTGTACTCCTGTCCTGAAGTTTCCAGCTCTTGCTTGGTCACGGTCTCCAGCTGTTTGAACAGCAGCTTCAGTCTTGCGGCGTCTGCGCCTGGGAGGTTCATCAGAGGAAGTAGAGCTGTCAGATGAGGAATAAGGAGCGGGATTGCCCCCCAGCATTCTGTTGCTGTTGTTGAGTGAGTTGTGCCATCAGGTTGGCGTTAGCTTGCATCTGCTCTCCTAGTTGTCTCCTGCTTTCCCTGAGCTCTCTCATCAAGTCGTTGAACTCTATTCTGGCGACAACTGGAGTTTGGTCATGGGCGGCAATTCCTTCACCCGGAATTGCTGGTTGATTGCTAGGTCCTGCTTGTTGCACGCTAGCTGTCTCGCGGGCATCCGCATTATGAGAAGCTGACCTGGTACGTGGTCCTGCCATTGTAGAGTTATCGGTATAAACTCTGAGTAGAATCAACGGATGTCCTATCAGTGAGTCGGATCTTCTTTGGGGGATTTATTCAATCCAGTAGCTTCAAAGCAGATCCTTGAGGTCTGAGAATTCAATTCTCAGTGAAAGCACCAAAGTGTTAGCACCAAAATTGGTCACTAACCTCATTCAAAAAGATTGTGTAGAGATATAAGTGATGAAAGTAAATTAAACAGAGAAGACAATGCTAATTTAAATGCAGAAAGTAAGAACACCAAGTTTATAGTGGTTCAGCGTAATTGCCTACGTCCACTTTGTTTAACTTTATTGATTTCCTTTATAGTTGATTACAAATACAATTCGTGAATCAAATGCTTGAGTGAAGTTGTTAAGTAGAGAAGACGAGTCTTGAAAATGGCAGAGTCTCCCCGGTGTTTTCTCTCCAAAAAAGGATCCCTCTTCACTGTGACCCTGCCCCTCTATTTATAGACAAAGATGGGTTGGACTTCCCAGGTGGGCTCGGTAGCCGAACACTCTAGCCCAAGTATAGTGGTCGCTGCATGCCGAACCAGATATGCCGAACATCATAATGCCGAACGATCCTTTCTATGCCGAACGGTATGTTTGATGTGCGGGAAGTGCATAATGGTTGTCAGTCGAGGCCGAACGTGCCTCTGGATGCCGAGTACTACTATCGCCGAGTTCTACTTGATGTCGAGCACTACGCCGAGTACTCCTGTCGCCGAGTTCTACTGGATGTCGAGTACTACGCCGAGTACTCCTGTCACCGAGTTCTACTGGATGTCGAGTACTACGCCGAGTACTCCTGTCGCCGAGTTCTACTGGGCGCCGAGTACTACCTGATGCCGAGTGCTACCCAATGCCGAGCACTACCTGATGCCGAGCACTAGTTGATGCCGAGTGCTACCTAATGCCGAGCACTACATGATGCCGAGCACTAGTTGATGCCGAGTGCTACCTAATGCCGAGCACTACCTGATGCCGAGCACTAGTTGATGCCGAGTGCTACCTAATGCCGAGCACTACCTGATGCCGAGCACTAGTTGCCTGGTCAAATCTCCAGGAAACAGCTGTATTTTTATTCACTTCAAGTTACTATAACAAGACGATTTCTTTACGCAAAACAGCTTTAACACGTTCCCTACTTTATAATAACGCACGCAACTCCTTTTTTAAGAAGCCAGCCTCGTTCGAAAACAAAACCACTCAAGGAAAAAAAAGGGAGGCAAGCACCTATGTCAAATTCAGTTAAAATCAAGGAAGCCGCTTCTTCACATTTGAAAATCGCAATTTTTCCCTTTCATCCTCCTTCATAAGCGAACCTGTTCGAGATTGTAAAAAAAAAAAGTATCGCGCGAAGCCTGTAGCGGAGATTCTTTGGCATGAGCAAGAGGCAAAGCTGCTCGCGATAAAATGAAGGGAGGCGCGACATCTTCGATTCGATCGATAGAGAAGGAACAACCTCGAAGGGGCAGCCACGATTTTTGTGTGTTCGGTGAAGTTCAGCTACTCAGGTGAGCGGCGCAACATTTGGGGGAAGAGGTCGATTTCGTAGTCGAGGCGAGGGGTCTCTGGTGGCTGGGTAACGCGGCGGGGCAGAAAAGGTGGGCTCGGGTTCTAGATGCGGTGGTAGAACGGAGGATGAATTCTCGGTCTAGGATGATGTGCAACGTCGACCTGAGGCAGTAAGGTATATGTTTACTAGTTATTTTTTTTTCAATTGAATATTAATATATACATATGTATATATACAGAAATAATGATATAAATATAGATATATATATATATAAATACACATACATATTTTAATATATATAATTAAACAGAAAAAATTTATATGGATAAGATTTTAAAAGGAAATTTTAAATGTCGAAGAGTATATATAAAATTAGATTTTTAAAATCTATATAGATTATTTTTATAAGTATGTATATGTAGTTCAAAAAGAAAATAAATATACATATACACATATTAAACCTGCTATTTAATTTTAAAAATAATGTATTGGTGATTAACATGTTTAATTATTAATTAACTTATTTAATTATTTTAGTTACTAAGAAAATTATTTATCCTAGGAAAATTTATTTAAAATTTAAACTCTTAGTTTAAATGAAACTATTAGTTAATTAAATTTATTAAAAATTATAATTGATTGTTCGATTTTTGAAATGTTAATAAATCGTGTAATGTTTATATAAGGTCAAAAAATCGGGGAAGAGACAAGCCGGTTTGGATCAGACTTCAAATTAAAAAAATTGAAGGTGAGTTAATCTCACTCAAATTAGATTGCTGGTGAATTTAAATAGTAAAATTTAAATTATTGGTTGATTGATTTAATTGATAATTTATTATCAGTCTGAATGTGATATTACATATATAGTAGTATATATATTGGAGTGATTGATATTCCCGCATTATATAGCGGATGAGACCCTATGCGCCCCACATAATAGCGGATGACCCTTTATACCGTGATATCCCTCTCAAAGTGGGATTGGTATTTTTATAGTGTGCTAACATCTGTGGATGCAGGGAAACAGGTTGGAGGGATCCAACTGGATTCCTCAAAAGTATTGAAATTGATTTTCATATTCTGTGATATGATTTATTTGATAATCTGTGATAGATTATATTGAAAATTGAAGTTATTGAATGTTGCGGCTTTGTTGAATATATTGTGGTATTTTAAGATATCATAAATATAAAGATTGGATTTTTGAAGGAAAACAAAAAGGGGAAATTTTAAGTAAAATATTTATAACAGAGTTGAATAACTTAAAAGAATGAATTTGGGAAAAGGGTAAAAGGTTGATTTTAAAGTCCTATTGAATAAACTCCAAGTGGGGAAGGAAAAAGATTTTGAATAAAAGGGAATAAAAGAGTTTTATGGACTTAAGCGATATTGTTTAAGAATTAAAGGAATTATTCTTAAATTCAAGATTTAAATGAGTTGGGAAAAATAAAGGGAGAAATCTAAAATAAAGTATGAAATTGATATTTCAGATTTAAATAAGATTTTAAATCATAATAAAGGAGTAAATTTGGAATTAATGGATTTTGGAATAAATCTGGATAAGTCGAGAAATAAATTTTAAAGGGAATTTAATTTAGAGAATCGATTTGAAAATCGATTAAGTGTTTTTGAAATGGTGATTAAAAGGAGAATGAGGCTATGGATTTATAAACTGGGTTTATAAATAAAGTGAGGTAATTATCAGTGGATAATTTGAAATTATAAATTCACGGTGGAAATTTATAAGGGGATGAGTAAATCGTTTTAAATATAAAAGAGAGTTTTATTTTTAAAAGTATGGGAAAGAAAATATATGGGATTGGGAAATAAATTAAATTGGGATAAATCAAGAATGATTTATAAATGATTAGACGGGTTACGTTGGAGTGGAAAAGGTCTTTTCCTGAAAAGCTAAGTATATTTTCAAAGAAAGATTTTTAAAGTATAAATTAGAAGTTTTAAAAGTGTTTGAAAAGAATGTTTTAAAATTGTAAAGTTTATTATTTAGTTGTTTTAATTTTTTTAAAGTAAATATTAATTAATTTAATTTTAGTAGTAATTATTTTAAAGGTTAAATTAGTATTATGATTTAAAAGATAATTATTAAATATTTATGCCTTATACAATAGTTTTATTTTAAAAGTAGTTTTGGCTAAGTTCTACTCAGAGAATTATTTTAGAATTTCATAAGTATTATTTTGAATAAAGAATATAAGTAGTTTTGTACTTAAATGTTTTAAGTGTATATTTTTGGATAAAGTGATTAATTTATTTAAAATCCAAAGTTAATAAGGCTTGGTGTTTTTCAGAGGAAATAAAATAATTGGTTGAATGATTGTTTAATTTGATAGTTAAATAACCGACTATCAATATTGGCCAATGCGCTGATCGTTTCGAAGAGACCAGGATTAGATTTAATTATCCGAAAACCACTTTGATCTGGTTTGAACGTAGCGAATGAATACCGTGAGATGATGAAGACGGTGATTCGATTTGTCCAGACCCAGGGCAACTTGTATGGACGAATGCTATCAGACCATTGTCATTGGAGGACGGTGAGCATTCTAAGTAAATGAGATCTTTAAAAAGGTAACGATTAGCCTCAAGCCTCATCAACCGGGAATGACTGAAAATCAGGGGATATGCAGCAAGGCTAAGTGGGTAGCTTCTAATTAGGGTAAGATTTCCCCTGTCTAGAGTCCCTTTATTTCGGCTATGTGGCGGTTGTTGATCCCAACCGCGGGGTGATCTTATTCAGGCTATCCAGTAAGGGTTAGTCCGATCTTGTGTTGAAGGGGATCGGGAGTGGTCCTCGGTATACTGATCTAGACCAGGTACCATGACAGGTGATACCCCAGTGCCTAATAATTTAGTTGGAAATCCATTCTCCCTACGTGCCTTTACGGTTTTGGTTGTAGAGCCTAGTATGATGGAATTTAATTAATGTAACAATTTCGGCTCTTTGAATAAGTATTTGTACTTAGACGCTATTATAATATCAGAGAATTTTGATATGAAATGTTTTGGTTATCGTAAGGTAAAAACCCGACATGTTTATTTGTGGCACGGTCTTACGAGATACCTTTGATTTCAAAGGATTTTAAAAATTTAATAATTTAATTGAGTGTGTTTTCTCACGTTGGTTTTCCAGACTAACTCGGGTGTTATTTTATTATAATGCTCGGGTCAGACCGAGTATTACAAATACAGGATAGGATGCTATGGAGCTCAGGAGGCAAGCTGGATAACGAGGCGTATTTTCGTAGATTTGTATTTCCGCTGTGTAAGGACAGGTTATTATAACTGTCCAGTGTTGTGTTATTGATTGCGTTGTACTCTGATGATGTAATGTATAAAAGCAGTTACAGTTTCTTTTGTATAAAGATCTGTTGTCTATCTATTATATATTGTTCCGCTGCAATTGTGAGATACTGATGTTGTTTTCTATTTTCTTCTTCTACCTCTTTCTTCTTTTCCCAAACGATCGGGTATTTCCGGTATTCGATTGTTCGGCATGTAATACAATGAACGTATTAATGTCGATTTTCGGGCATCGAAAATCTCTTGGTTGTTACAATGTACAAGCAAGTTTACATTCAAAGTAATTGTATTTCTTTAATATCTTCTCAATATAGTGAGATTGGTCCAAATAAATTTCTTTATTAGACCTAGTGATCTTAATACCAAGGATTACACTCACTCCTCCTAGGTCTTTAATATCAAAGTTGGTACTTAAAAGAGATTTAACCGTATTAATAACATGAATGTTTGAATCGAAAATAAGTAGATCATCTACATACAAACATATAATAGTGCAATTGTCGTTCTCATGATTATAATAAGTACATTTGTCACTCTCATTAACTTTAAAACCATGTGAAATAATCAAGTTGTCAAATTTTTCATGACATTTTTTAGGTGCTTGTTTTAGTTCATATAAAGATTTATCTAACTTGCTAATTTTATGTTCTTGTCCGTTTATTATAAGACCTTTAGGTTGATCCATATTAATTCTAATTCACCGTTTAAAAATGCAGTTTTAACATCCATTTGGAATATTATAAAATCATGAATAGAAGCAAGTGAAACGACAGGTAAAAAGTTATCAAAAAGTCTACATTTTCTCTTTGCTTAAAACCCTTAGCTACTAGATGGGCTTTATATTTATCGACTGTTCCATTGGTTTTTAATTTCTTTTAAGTACCCATGTCCAGCATATGGTCTTATAACCGAGTGGTAAATCAGCTAAGTGTCAAGTCATACTAGATTCAAGAGAATCCATCTCATCATTTATAGCTTCTTGCTAAAAATCGGCATCTAATGAAGATTAGGCTTCTTAAAGATTTAAAGTGTAAGCACAAAAATCTAAACCATAACCTTTTGCAATTCTAGCTCTTTTTCTTCTTCCAAATTCATTTTCAAAAGAGTCATTTTGTTTATTTCTTATGGGAATAATATTACTAGATGTGCCCCTACTATTCTTTAATTTAAAAGGAAATTTCAGTTCATAAAAATCAGTGCCATTAGGTTCTACTATAGCGTGTGCACTCGGATCATAAAATCTATATGTTTTGCTATTAATAGCATAGCCAATAAATACACATTCGTGTGTTCTACTTGGTAATTTAATTCTTCTAGAGCTTGATATACGAACATATGCTAAACAAGCCCAAGTTCTAAAACATGACACATTTGGTTTATGATTTTTCAAAATCTCATAGGGAGAAACTTTGCTCTTAGATTTAGGAATTCTGTTCAACACATAACATACATTTAACAAGATTCCCCCCGCCAATGTGATGCTGAACCTGAATTAAGTAAAATACTACAACTAATTCAGTTAAAGTCCTATATTTTCTTTCAGCTTTACCATTCATTTCAGGTGAGTAAGGTGCGGTTCGTTCATGTATTATACCATGTGAATTATAAAATTAAATATACATACTGGATTCATATTCAGTGCCTCTATCACTATATGGTTTTTTAACTTTCTTACTAAACTGATTTTCAATTTTAGTTATAAAAGATTTAAACATTTCAAAAGCATCACTTTTACTTTTTATAGGTACACATAAGAAAAATAAGAGCAGTCATCAATAAATGTGATAAAATAGCGATGTCTATTTATAGTCAAAGTTCCATCTAGCTTAATATATCAAAATGAATCAACTCTATAATTTCAGATTCTCTAATTACAAATTTGTGTCGATTTTTTTGTAATGTTGGCTTGACTAAAAAAATAACATTTTTTAAAATCTTTTAAAGACATATTAGGGATTAATCCTAAGCTACTCATATTTTTTATTATACGTTTATTAACGTGACAAAGTCTTGCAAGCCATATATTAAATGAACACAACATATAAGTAAAAGGAGATACTTTATTACTTTCAACATTCAACTTAAACATGCCCTTAGTAGTATAACCCCTACCCATACCATTCATAGTGGTAGTGTAAAAATCAACCCATATAGTTTGAGTAAAGCCAGCCTAATTAAGAAGATAGCCCAAAACTAAGTTCTTTCTCATCTCTGGAGTGTGCATCACGTTCTTCAGTATGACAATTTTTCCAAAGGTAAACTTTAGCTCAACGCTTCCTATCCCAGCAATAGTAGTGGTGTGAGAGTCCCCCAACAACACTTTCTTGCCCTCGGCATCCTCGTATGTTTCGAACATAGCACGTTCATAGCAGACATGACGTGCACCGCCAGTATCCAACCACCATTCTTTTGATCCTTCTATAAGGTTGATCTCTATAATCATACCAGTTAGCGGCTGCTCTTTAGTCAAGTTTGCCCGAGGTGCATGACGAGGGCGGTTCTGACACTTTCATGCCATATGACCTGATTTGTTATAGTTATAGCAAATAGACCAACTAGAATCATTCTTTAAAGGTGATTTTTGTCGTGGTGCAGTATATTTCATTTGAAGGTTCCCATTCTTGTTTGGGTTCTGGTTAAGCTTACGGTTCTGATTCGTAAAGCTTTTGGGATTCGGTTTCAGAACCGTAGCCTTCTTAGTGTTGCTGGAAATAACAAGCACTTCCTCTTTCATATCCTATTTTCGGGATTCATCCTTAATTCGGAGGCTAGTATTCAAACTTTCAAGTGAAAATTCTTTAGCTTTATGTCTAAGATTATTTTTGAACTCTTTCCAACTAAGGGGTAATTTATCAATAAGTACTGCAAATTGAAACTGTTCGTCAATAGTCATAACTACGAAGATGATCTCATGAGCTATTTTCTAAAGCTTGTGAGACTGCATTTCTACTGACCTATCATTGGACATCTTATATTTGAGGCGACGGTTAACTGCATATTTCTCTGAACCAGCTTCCCCCATGTCATAGTTCTTCTGCAATGCCTCCCAGATCTCCTCAGTTGATTTGTCCTCTCCACTGTAGTAGCAATATAGGTCATTGCAAAGGCCATTCAGAATGAAGTTTTGCATTTGTACTCATGCTCGATCCAGGATTGCTACTCATTGCTCTCTACTTCAGTGGGTAGATTAGATAGTGGTGGTTTGTTAGTGGTCAGAACATAGACCATCTTTTTCATGGTTAGGAAAATATGCATATTCTACCTCCATCTCTTAAAGTGCTACCCCTCGAGTCTGAAGGGTCTGCTTGTGTTTGGCAGTACTATTCTAGTAAAATCGTCGGTCGTGGCCATTTACAACAGATGGAATCATCTTAAATTGTTAGATCTTAATGCTTAAAATGGTCGAGTGACGTACTTCGTCGTTTTCTTTAAAACGATTCATGGCTTAGCCCCAAGATGCAAGGCTAGCCATCAATCGCTCCATACCCAGTATAAAACAGCCTCTAAAATTTGGTCGATTTGCTACTTATATCATAGAAAATCATTCTAAATTTAGCACTTCCAAATTTAATAGCTTGGAAGAATTCTATAGAAAGTGAAATGGCAGAGGAAGAAGAAGAAGAAAGAAAATTGTCTGTTGCCTTATATTTTTCCTTCTGCCCATCAATCATTTAAATAGGCAAAATGGAAATTGTATACGTTACTTATACGAGGGATTTTTAATGGATATAAAATTATTGTCATTCATTACGAACTTTATTACCATAAATTTTTACAATGGCTCAACAATCTTAGCACATAAATATATTACGGTTATACAATATCATTCATTATGAATTTTATTACCATTAATTTTTTGCAGCGGCTCAATAATAATATCTCATTAACATATTACAGTTATGCAACGTCATTCATTATGAATTTTATTACCATTATTTTTTTTATAAAATTGATTCACTTAAAATTCCAACATTATACATACTTTCATGCAATAAATTTTGCTTTATGCTAGGTATTAAAAGCACTTAAATATGTAAAAGCATTATTTCTTATTTTTTTCAATAATATTTTTCCTTTCTAAAATTGATTTTGTTAGTTGAGATCATACAATTGAACTTAAAGCTTTACTTTATCCTTTATGTCTAGAAAAAAATTAGAATTCTAAATCCAAATAAGTATGACGGCAGCCCTACACCACCGGCACCCAAATATATATAAGATAGTAGGCTGTTATTATGCTGATCGATGTGGAGCAATCATCAAGGTTTAAAATGAAATAAAACGTTACATAATCTGTAGTAAATCTCACAGCACATAAAAATATATATATATAATGTTATAGATATAAATCAGAAGAGACGGTAATAACTGAGTGATCCAAATATTAGAGTACGGATACACAAAGTTATACATCATGAAATAGAGTATATACAATAGAAGTAAACTCATATAACTATCCCATACCGATAATAATAAGCAATTACTGATAAGGCTCCATAGATTTGCACAGCGGAATAAGCATAGAAATCCATATATAATACGAGATAGACCCGCCCAACTCATCTTCTGCACGGCTACTGCATCACACCTAGACCTTCTATCTAGTCTACTCATTTAAGAGCACCCAAGATAATAAGAAGAAAAACATAAAACTTTGAGTTAGACAACAGTCTGGTGGGAGTGGTAAATGAATCTCAAAGTACTATACAAGTCGATGTAGTAAGGAACAAAGGTATACGAACCATACCTGATTTGTCCCTGCAACCAAAGAGTTAGCACATAGTAACATAATATGATACCCTAAGTGTCATAAAGGTGCAATACAACTATGTATGATAACGAGTCTCTAGGTATCCCTATCTCCAATACCTAGCTTCAATGACTACCCTATAATGATAGACCGTGGGGAGAGAAACCAAAGCAATCATAGCATCCATCAAACAATCCTCACTATCACTCTATGTATTTTGGATATATGATAACTAGTATGACCATTCTACTATCAGGTACTAATGGAAATCCTTGTTTTCAATGTACTCGCTTTAGCTTGAAGCTAATACTAGACTCATAAAACTGGTCCAGGATACATGGATCCATTTAATCGATTCGGGGTAACTTCAACATACCCATGAGCATCCTCATGATACTCCTGCTCTGAGTACAATAGAAAACACTTCGAGTAGCAACGATCCCTTAGTACATGTATTTGAGCCCTTTTCTCTGCTCCAACCAGCTTCCATTGTCTTGGAGGTACCATTCTACATTCCACCACTCAATGGCTCCTTTCAACATTAAGCCGTCACCTTCGAGGAACCATTCAACAATCCTCATTCTATGACTCCTTTCTACATTGAGTCGTCTTCTTCAGAACCTAACTCCATTTAATGTCGAGTAACCATCCGAACACTCTAACTTTCATCATGTTATCACATCGCCATCAGCCATCATGTAAACGAACCAACATCTCTAGCAAGACCTCTCGAACCCATGTACCAACCCCCGGAAGTTCCATCCCCATAGGACCAAACTAGAGAGCTCGATAATGACCACTATACTTGGCCACTAATTGGCCAAGTTTCTTTCCATCCTACTTCTTTCTCCTAGTACTCAATGCCCAGGTGCTTGAACTTTGACTTCTCTACTTCGGATCAAGTCGTCGTATCTTCTAAACACCCTACTTCATATTCTAGAAACAAGTCTAGAAACAAGTCATCGTAGCTTTCGACACTTAGCAGATCTCCAATCTATCATCATAGGCAACATTTACAAGCCATACTCTCCCCCTTCCCCAAGTCGTTGCCGACATGAAGCGATTGAGAGAACTCGGTATCGACCTATAAAGTCGACACCGACTTCTATGCTTAGTGAACTAGGGGACGCGACTTGGACCATGAGCTCTTCCCATGCTCCAGATCTTGCCTTCGTCCAATTCCAACCAGTTTTGCCTCCAATTTGCCCAATTTCCCAACCTATCTACCAAACATCCAAAACACTAGCAAACAACATCAAAGCACAACATATAATGATAGAATATCATGCCTATATATCCATTCATAAAACCAATACATGAGAATGTGATAATTAAACTATTTTTACTCTAAATCTAAGTTTTACATTAACATATGTGTATGAATAATGGAAATTACACTAGCACGTGGATATGAGTTAATAGATTACAAACCAATTTCAAAATCTCCAATTTCTGTTCATAAGCATATATGGATAAGTGGTTAAAGCTAGAAAACCCTTTTTAGATCAAAATCATGTTAAAAACAACCGTTTTAACTATATAAACAAGTATAGACGAGTGAGGTCAAGAACCACTCACCAAATACCTCAAAAACCAAATTTCTCCTCAAATCTGAAGTAGACAACAAAGGAAATGAACCCAAATTAGCAAAAATGATAATCTCTAGTTTCTATATGGCATGCTAATCTCCTCTCTAATCAATGATTTGGATAAGATTAGTGATGAAAAGATGCGATTTTTGATGAAATTAGATCTAATGGAGGTTTGGATCTATTTTAGTGATAAAGGAAATGACTTAGGTATATTCCTACAACCTCCTATTAGCATAGATTTCGAAGTGGGTTAGTGGGCCTAAGCATGGACTTAGTTAATTACCCACTAAAACTAGCCAGCAATAACCAAAACTTAAAACTACAATAACTTTCAAAACACAAGTCCATTTTTCTATTACGACCACTCTACAGAATGAGAAACCATCATCCTAAAGCAATGGAACTAGTTTGAGGCTCTAATTCGGCTTCTATCAAAATTTATAGTCCAAACAAGATTTCTAGGGTCAAAATGGTCACAAAGAAATTCGACAAAAATCTTAGATGTGGGAGATGTCCCTAAGAGTCACTTTACAAAATATTAGAGTCATACGACCTCATATAAAGAAAATAAAAACATGTTATGATCCTTTGATACGTAAAACACGGGTCGTTACACTCTTCCTCCTTTATGAATTTCGCCCCTAAAATCCCCAAAGAAACAAAGAAAATCAGTTATAGTTACTAAGCATGCCTAACAATCATGTATATCATCAACCATATCAAACATGCAACCATGCAATCAATAATATAGATAAACCTATCCTAGCATGCAAGATACTAAACTACCCTATATGATAACGAAAGTGAAAGTAATACGATAAACAATGGGCCTTACCATATGAAGAGCTCCGGATGTGTGGTCCTCACACTCTCCTCGGTTTCTCATGTGCAATCGCCTTCACTTTCGCCCCACCGAACCTTCACCAAATCCACCGTATTCCTCCTAAGATGTTTCATATCGTGTCCAACAATACAAACCAACACACGAGGCCTCGAAGCTTCTGGTTCAATCTCGATGTCATCAAGCTGATCCGGTGCAATCTCATGCCTAAGTCATGCACAAACTTCCACAGATGAGAAACACAAAAGACGTTGTGCACACTTGCCATTTTCGGAGGAAAATGACCCTATATGCTAGATTCCCAATCCTCTCTGCTATCAGAAAAGGACCTACAAATCTTGGTTCCAACCTCCCATGTCTATCGAAATGAATAACATTTTTCAAAGGAGAAATTTTTACGAATACCATATCGCCCATAGAAAATTCTAGATCTCTACGTCTTATATCAGCGTAGCTCTTCTTCCTATCTCGTGCATCTCCTATTCGTTGACGAATGATCTCTATATTCTCCAAAGTTTCTCTAATCATATCCGGTCCAAGTATCAATTTCTCGCCTGCTTCCCACCAGCATGAAGGGGCATTACATGGTCAGCCATACAATGCTTCATATGGTGCCATACCGATACTAGACCAATAGTTATTATTGTATGCGAACTCTACCAAATGCAAATGATCACCCCACGAGCCTCCTAAATTGAGAATGCAAGCTCGCAAGAGATCCTCTAGTATATGATTCACTCTCTTGGTCTGCCCATCCGTTTGTGGAAGGTAAGCCGTACTAAGATCCAACTCAGTACCCAATGCCTTTTGTAAGCTCTTCCAAAATCCACTAGTGAACAATGGGTCTCGATCGCTCATAATGCTCTTTGGTACATTATGAAATCGTACAATCCATTTCACATACAACTCAGTAGTTTGGCTGCTATTCTGCTTGACTTGATGGGTATAAATCTAGCGCTCTTGGTCACTTAATCGACTATGACCCAGATGTTGTCGTGCCCTGCTCCTTGATAGTCCATCAATAAAATCCATCGATATCTGCTCTCACTTCCACTCAGGAACTTCAAGCGGTTGTAATAGACCACTCGGTTTCTTTTGCTCTGCCTTTGCCAACTGGCAGTACATACACTTCAAGATGAATGTCCCGACGCCCTTCACATCCCCTCCAAATAGTAGGTCTGCCTCATATCATGGTTGTAACAACCCACATATTTTTCGATTGTATATTTAAATATAGCATCGTTAGTCGGATTAAAGTCCGAGATGTCACTTTTTTCAAACGGTCGAATTGGGACTTGAGACCACTTTCATTGAGTCCAAAATGGCGTTTGTGACTTTTTTGAGTATAAGCTTCGATATGTTTGGAGTAAGTTGAATTCATCTATTTTCTATTATGTAACGACCCAGAATTTTTGATAATTAAAATTCGAATATTTAATTGATTTTAAATATTAATGAGTGGAATTAATAAGTCGGATAATTTAAAATTCGCATATTGAGTTTAATTGGATAATTAAATCAATAATTTAATAGTGAAATTCCATAATTTATTGAAATCTGGATTGAAAGTGATTGAAAATGATTTGTAAAATCTTATTTAATCATACTGGAGTTATAGAGATGTTACAGGACTTTTAAAACTGAATTTAAAGTTAATCTGTGAAAATCGAATATTTTAATATTTAATTATCGACTGTAAAAATAGTCAATTTTGGAACAGTCTCAGAATTGAACGAGACCAGTTCCATTGGATCCGTAATAGTTAGTTATTATCGGATTTCAATTTTCATAGCAATCGAAGTTATCGTTTGACCGTGGCAGCTCGAAACGCATCGATATCGTTTTAATTTAAATCGTCGAGTTAAAAATAGTCATTTTTCAAACGGTCTCGGATTTCGACGAAACTAGTTTCATCGGATCCGTAATGTGATATTATTGTAAGATTTCAAATTTCGTAATTTTTGGATTTACCATTTGTCCGGTACGAATTAAAACGCCTCGAAATCAATTTAAATCGGTTTAATTTAAATTGATCGTTTTTCTCCGTATCTCGCTCAGATGTCCGAATTAGCCTCCGAAACCTATTCCATTGCGTTCGGAACGCGGGATAAACCCCAGGAATGCCAGTCACCGCGCGTAAATCGGAGTTCGGGAAAGTCGGATAAATAGTGTCGTTCAAAACTCTATAAATACCCCCCCTTATTCACAAATTAGAAAATTTAAAACCCTAACCCTAGAAATAAGCTAGCCGCCACCAGATCCACGAACGGCCAGAAAGCTCCATTTTTCTCCCTCAAATCCCGATCAATCCATCAACTATTACCAGAAATGCTTAACTAATAAATTGTAGATCTAAGTAAGGGCTTTAAATCCATACGGTTGTGATGGATTTTTGTGAAAAGATGAAGCATGAATTTCTGTTTGAAGCGTATTCGTTCGTGCACGTTTCTAGGGTGGAGGAGTCGACCGAGCATCAAGCTGCTGTAGGCGTAGGTTATGCTCGGCAAGGGCTTCGAGGAGACGGCCTTCGATCAACTTCCGATCGTCTATAGGGGTCGCGTGATGTAGGGTTTAGAGGCGGCAGTGGGTTCTCGCGTGAACGACCTGGAGAAATTATCGCGTGGGAGGGAAGAAGGACTACGCGGCTGAGATCTGATGACTTCAAAACGTGCGATCGTGATTGAACGTAGGTTTTAATTGATAAAGAAATTGTAAATTAAATTTTATTAAAACCGTATTAACTTCAAACTGCTATAACTTGTTTATACGTGATCAGAAATTGACGAAACGAAAAGCGTTGGCTTCGTTTTATCGAGCACTTCGCGATGCAACTAATTTGGAATCGTTTGGAGCTAGTTTGAATTTCGGGTAAAATTAAACGCCGTTTAATTTTATTCGAAAATAAACGCTGGAATCAGAATTTAAAATCAAGGTGAGATCTTCTCACTCAAATTTGAATGTGGAATTATTTACAGTTATTGATTGATGATCGACTGTTTGAATGTGCTATTAGATATAGTAGGATATATATCTATATATAGCAATATATACATATTGGCATATGTATATATTGGATTGATTGATTTCCCGCCTCGTATAGCGGATGAGACCCTATTGCGCCGTTAGTAAGCGGATTTATAAAAACCCATATACCGCGATAATTCCGTACTGGAGCGGAATTGGTATTGTGCTAACGTCTGTGGATGCAGGGAAACAGGTTGGAGGGATCCAACTGGATTCCTCAACTGTATTTACTTATTTACAGATATTGTGATATATTCTGCTATCATATGATGATATATGATATTGACTGTTGTGATGGACTAATCGATGTTGTTGCATCATCGGATTCAGTTTTGAAATGTAAAAATAACGACTTTTATTTTAAAAGGGGTTTTAAAGTGATTTGTAGAAATATACGTTTTATTGAAATTTTTGAATTGGTTTATTTTAAATAAATAAATGTTAAAATTTTAATGTTAGTAAATTTGTGATTTTTGTGAAATACGACAAAAATGTTATTTTTGAACTAAATAATTGATAAAGATTATGAAATAGTTTAAATTGGGATTGTTGAAGTATTTTAAACAATTCATATAAAAAAGATTTATAAAAATTGATATTTTTATAAATTAAGAATATTGGAATTTTGAAATGAGTTTTATTAAGTGTTAAAGTCAAATAAAAATGGATTCCATAAGTGGATAGAAATTTATAGATTTATAAATTGTGAAGTTATTAAATGAATAGATTTTGTAAAACAAAAAGATTTATAAGCAATTGTCTTATAAATCGGATTTTGACATTTAGATGAGAAATGAATAGATGTTGTAAATAAATGAATTATAAGTTCTTAACTTATAATATAGACTTCCGGTATATAATTGAGTTATATAAGTTGAATTGGATAATTTAGAAATCGAAGTTTTATAAATAGAAATGGGATTTATAAACATTGTTTTATAAATTCAAAATCAATAGAATTTGATAAATTTAACATTGAAGTTATTAAAGGAGATATATTCGTGATTTTGGACAGCGAATTATCTTTTAAGTTAAATGTGTAGAAATTGTTAAAATTGGGATAGTGATTATATTCACGAATTTGGACAGTAAATATATATTATTGAATAAAATCAATATGTTTTGGGAAAAGGAATATTGTTAAATGAAGTTGTTTTAAAAGATGTTTTAAAACGTGTGAACTATCGAAATCATAGATTTCAACATTTATTGTTGAAATAGACGTTTTCGAGAAATTTAAGGAAATGATGGACTATAACACTGTTGTTATAGTAAATGATTTTCGAAAGAAAATGTTTTATGTAGTATTGGGATTTATATATCTATCTTAAATCCGAATCCCTATACTAGTGATTTTGAGTCGTCGTAACGATGTTTTACGCAACATTCGTTTTGACTCAAATAGATGTAAAATTTATGATTTCCTTAAAGAATGAATTTATACTTAAATTTGATTTAAGTATATCGAATATTTTCTAAGTGTTGAAAATAAATGATTTGTGAATTACTTATTTTTAAATAAGTATGGAAATGCTTTTCCAATATGAAGTGAACTGTTTAGAGATTTTATCTTTTAAAGATAAATTGAAAAGTGAATATTTGAAAATTTGTTTTCAAACGATTAAGTGTGGAAATTATATATCTAGTAAAAGATATTTTGGAAGATTAAATAATTTGGAAAATTATTTGGAATCTGATGATGTTGCGCATCTTTATTGATAGTTAAATAACCGACTATCAATAATTACCTTGAGTAGGTATTTGTTGTGAATTGGATGAATTTGAATGCCACACTTATTTTTGAAAAATCGCTCACTATTCGGGTTAGCCGGGAAAGGACCATGGGGTCGTATAACCCATTCCGAATATGTGATACGTCGTTATGAATTGCATTCGAAGACCGGTGTTGAAGACCGGATATTTTTGAAAACGGAAGGATTACCGTCGAGTTACTCTACATCGACTGATCTTCGATTTAGAGGTTTTATCACCCTTAGTGACGGGAAGTCCTGACGTGATTGAAAATTATCCGGATGTGCAAGGGCTTCGTGAGAAGTGCCTTCGGTTCTGTTCGATCCCGGAACAGACTTTTATGGATTGTGTGTCTGACGTTACAATTTGAGATATAAAGCTGATTTCTTTCAAATACATTTCTGTTGGTGGCGGAGAATTTATTCTCTTAGCTTAACACCCTTCTCTGAGACGTACGAGCTCAGAGGTTATGTAGTTGAAATTTATCAGCGATATATCCCAATTTGGTAACGTGGCATACTGAGTGTTGCTGTGAAATGATCAGTGTTTGATCATTTGTGATATGATCATTTGTTTGATCTTATATCTTTGTGATCATAGGTTGATCATTTTGTTTGACCCGAAGCAGGGCTTTTTGAGAAAGCGTAGCTTTGTGGACGAGACTTCGTCGAGCCTCACACCCCGGAAATGGTCGAAACAGGAAGGATGCGGCAAGGTTCTAGGGAGTAGCGCCCCTTAGTGTATGTCATTCCTTCTGGATAAAGGTGGTATCATGGTATGGAGCCCAGATACTTAACCTCTGTGGTTGCTGCACAGTTATTATTACTTTGTGGTTTGTTGGAAATCGGGGATCCTCGGGAAGATCGGTGACGATCGGGGGATGGCATACGCGTGTCAGTAGTTACCTATTTTTGCAGAGGTAACCCGGCCTTGTGTTGGCAGAGATCCGGTTAGGTTCTCGGGTCGTCTATTCCAGGGACGTACCCATCGTGGATAGGAAGTTCCTTTGCCTGACCATTTGTTGGAAATCCAAAGAAACAATACGAGCTTTGTACGGATTTAGTTGTAGAACCTATCATTCACTTATGGTGGCGCCCTACTGTTTGGATGGTAGCTATAGTAGGCATAAGTGCGGAATGCCTATGCTGGCTAAGATTAATATTATACTTTCGAAATGTTTTCTACACTATGCACTAATAATAATATCAAAAATGATTTGATTTTGCGTAGTAAGCATCTTTGACTATCATAAGAAGAAATCTCCTCCAATTCTGCGTTTGCATTGTGTGTGTGGTGGGAGGTCTTATGGTAGTTTCATTTTCCAAAAGCATTGCGAAATTACTTTAAAGTTTTCTGTTGTTTATTTTTAAAAGAATAACTGTTTTACGATCTCACACCAGTCACCATGACTGACTCGGAGTTTATTGTTTCCCTTCTAAACTCTGGGTGCCCACCAATTTCCACACGGGCAGCCTAGAGTTATATTATCAGGATTTCTGGATATTCTGGAGCTTTGGAGATAAGCTGGATGGCGAGACGTAGTACTTGTATCTGATATATTTATTCCGCTGTGTATTCTGTATGAGGATAAGTTTATATAACTGTCCATTGTTGTATATTGACTCTGATGATTGATGTATGTATAAAATGATATAGTTCTTTGTTTTAAAGATTATTGATTTATCTATTATATATTGTTCCGCTGCGATATGTGAGATTCTGATATTGTTTTCTGTTCTGCTCTTGTTCTGTTGTTGTTTTTCTTTCTTTTTCTTCTATCTTCTTCTTCTTCTACTTTTTCTTTTTCTTAAAACCATAACTTTTCGGGTTTCCGGCATTCGATGGCTCAGCAGTCGATAAAGTGAGTATCGATGTTGAATTTTCGAAAGTCGAAAATTTTCGGGACGTTACATATTAGGTTTTGGGTTTGGGTTTCACCCCAACTCACTCTATAACCTAACTCAGCCCCTCTCTTCATCCATTCATTCTCATTTCATTTCTTTAAACTCAAGCACAACTGAAAATGGGGAGAGGAATGAGAAATTAGAATTCAAAACGCTAGTTCCTCTTGCAAACTCAAATTCTTGCTCCAAATCCAAGAGAAGCTTTGGTAAGCACCCTCTTCATCTTCTCCATCTCATTTCCTCTTCAATTTTAGAAATGTTCTTAACCCTAACTTTGAGAAAACTCCATCTTTGTTTTAGATTAAAGTTCTTGAGGTGGTGTTGAAGAGAGATCAACCTATTTCTTGTTCTTGAGCATCTTATCATTTGTTTTTGAGTTAAAAGGTGAGATTTTTGAACTCACATCTAAGCCTATAGCTTTTGTTGTTGTTGGGTAAGAATTCCTAACATCAATTCATGTTCATTTGTGTTCGATTTGGATCGATTTATTGAATTGTCCAATTTTTGGGTTTGAAGACCAATTTTGTGAAAATCTCTTTTATGGATGTTTGAACATGTTTACCGAGATGTATCGAAGAGGCTTTAAGGCTGAGTTGTCGTTTGGCATAAGTCCCGAGTCGCAGTAGCTCGATCGATCGTTCCGGTTTTGCCCCATTAGGGGGCTAGACTGATTCTGCCCAGGAAGCTGGTTCAGTCGACTGAACCAGTAGGTCAGTCGACTGAACCAGACCCCAGTAAATTGCCTGGGTCCGTATCAGTTGACTGACCTTCTGTGTCAATCGACTGACTCTGGGGCAGAAAGTTGCATACCCCTCTGTCAGTCGACTGACACTTTGGGTCAGTCGACTGACCCGGAAACATGAAGTTTCCAGGCACTGGTCCAGTCGACTGACCCCCTGGTTCAGTCGACTGACTTGCTTGTCTTAGTCCAATTTGTTATTTTGTTTTGGTTTTCCAATTTCGATCGATTCGTGTCAATCCAATCAGTTGTTATCGCATTCTTGACTTTGATGATCCCTTGTTGATTCGTACATGGGTTTTTATAAAATAATCTTTTGAAATTGTATTAAAAGCTCGTTTCTTTAATTTAGAATTTCTATATAAAACACACACACTTTTGCACTCCGACCGAAGAGGGAGGAGAGTTAAATGATTAGATAAAACGCATGCTATGAACACGTGCGTTCATCTTTTCAGTTAATTCCTAATCTATTCGTTTGATCGTTTTGACCTTCGGGTCTGGTTCCGATGAGATGAGGTAAACTTTGTACTGCTTTGAGTGTGAAATTGACTGACGGATAGTAAACCATTTAGTGCGAACGTGGGGTATGGGACTCACGTTAACATTTTCCGGGTTCCTTACTGAGAGTTGTGACACATTCCGCCGGACAGTGGTATCCAGTACCGCCACTACGGTTTGTTGCCTTCGGGTGTTGCCCTATAGTATCGCTTTTGGAGTTGGTCATTCACTACCGCTCGAGTAATATTGGGTTTGTTGCCCTATAGTATCGCTTTTGGAGTTAGTCATTCGTTACCGCTCGAGTGATATTTGGGTTTGTTGCCTTCGGGCGTATGGATCCTTGTTATACAGTACTGAGCTCGAGCATCTTTTGTTTCTTTGACAATTATATTTCCCTAGTGTATCGCCTTCGGTGTAGGTCCTTTGAACCACACGATATATAGCGATTACCGTGTGGAAACTTGTGTTACCTTTGTTGGTATTTGTTATTTGCCTTCTTGGCTTGTTTTGGGATATGTATGTCCTTTGTTATTTGAGTTGCCGATGATATGGGGCTTGTTATGATCCATCTTATGTTAGATGATTTGGATATCTCTTTTGGAGATATTTGTGGTACTTTATGATCTTGTATGTTCATTATTATTTAGTTTATCTAACTGATTTGTTTAGCTAGACTGACCCGTGTATTTTATACTCGGGTCAGACCGAGATGTTTCAGGTTAGGTACATTGGACTTTGCCTATTTTGCTTCCGCATGGACTATTCCGCTAGCTCCTTTTTGTTATAGCTTTTTGTGTAGTCCTTATTGTTTGTAACTCTGATATGTATTCTATTGACTCGCCTATATGTTGTGGTTTGCTTTACCACTTGACATGTATCATTTTGTAAACTCAGTGATGTATCTGTATATATGAAAATGTATGTGATGATCTACTATTCTGTGATGTGTATTACATTTGAGTTGTTATATTTTATTCTGATAGATCCTCAACTACCTATGGCTTTGTATTAAGGATTTATTGGATGTGTCGATCCATTTAAGTAAGAAGTGGTATTGTCGGCGTATTCAATAGATAATTAAGACAAGGCTATAGATGGTCACTCCTAACCAGCTCTATTCTCCGCATTAGCAGACGATGTTACCTTGTAATACTCTTTGCTAATGTGGGTCTCGGAATGGGGCGTTACAATGGTACACCTTGTTATCGTCGGGATGTATGGTCAACCTATGATGGTGGCACTCTCGTAGCACCTCGTCTCTTAATCTGTCAACATCGGGAACAAACAATCTCCCATCCTTACGGAGTCAACCTTCTCGATCGAGTCGGTATTGCTTCATATCCTCAAACTCTACTCCTCTTTCTATTTTCGGTATGATCTCAGCTAATCTAGCATTTCACTTCTAACTAGCATCGATTCGCTCAATCAAAGTAGGCCTGACTGTCAAACTTGTCTAATTTTACAACTACTTAATACATTCGTAATACGGTTGCGAACGTGTTTATTTGGCCGAGACCGTGTATTGCATTCTATGAGTTCCGAACTCAAAAGTGATACGAGTCTATGGATATTTGATCCATATACTATCACATGTAAGTTTATATGGTAAACAGTCACAGTTCGAAATGTACGATACTTCGATGAAATTAGTTCATCTGAAATAAGCGAATAAACCATAGTGCGAGATTGAGTATTCAGTTTGATTGATTACGTTAAAGATCACATTGTGTTAAATATAACACAAGAACAAAACTACAATATCGATCTAAGAATTCAATCACTGAACTATCAGTTTGATCAGTTTACGTAAAGTGCAACATATTTGATGTCCATAAATCTTAAGGATAATCAAATGAGCTTTTGTAAAGAGTTCGTCATGATATTTTAGTAAGGGTTTTCATTTGAATGTTTTGACCATTTAGAAAGGAAAACAAATGTATTAGAGTAGATGTGATTTTAGGTACAATTGGGATAAAGAGAATGAATAGTCACTTTTGCTTTATAAAGAAACATTGGAAACGAGAATTGTAATAATAATAATAATTGATATTTAACATTAGAATGAGAAATACGATTTCTATTCTGAAATGTATTTCCGTATAGAAAATTATTTTTTATGAAATATATCTGTATATGAAATAAATAACCTATATTAAATGATGGAGCTCCGAATTCAGTATGCTATGATAGTAATAGCGGAAATATTAGGAGAGTTCCAGGTAACACTTATTGATTGCATCAAGTTATGAAAATTGTTTTCGTAAAACATACCGAACATTATTTATGAAATAATGACTATTTTTCGGAGTCGACTGAAAAATAGACATATATATATGTCAATATGAATATTATGAATATTTGTTACAAAAAAAAACTATAATGTGATATTTGTTTTCACAAAAAATGATGCACTGGAAAATACTAAAGTATCTAAAGTTATTTAAAATTATTGTTGGAGTTATAGACTAAGTCGTCGTTTGAGAAATAATTTATTAATATATGATTATGAATCATATGAAACTAGTTAATTAAATCTCAGACAATTAAGGGCTATGCACCCATTTAGTGGAAGCGTCATAAGAGTTAATGAACTCATCAGGTTGATACATATAGATGTATGCAATCGCGAATCTATTAATACTAAAATGGTTCCACGTATTTTGTTATGTTCACCGATGAGTTATCACTGACATGGACATGTGTATTTGACACACATGTAGTATGTCTATGATAAGCTTATAGAATATAGAACGAAAGTACATAAAATAACGTGCAATAAAATAAAATGATTCGACTTGATCGAATAGGTGAGTATATTGGAAATAGCTCCTAACGTACCTAAAAAATAATAAAGATTCAACCTCAAAAGTCACTCCTCCCTATAAAACGTAATGATGTACTAATAAGGCGTAATCAAACTTTATCAGACAAAGCACGATTAATGACGAGTGAACTTAAGTTAAATACTTTCTATAAGGTGTGTACTTAAGAGTAGTGCACAAGGTTAAAATTAATATCATACAAATATTAGTTTTCAAAGCTATACGAGATAAGGGTTTATAAGAAACTCCTGTATATCCTAGGCCAAGGAGTTGGCATGTTTTGCGGGTCGAAAGACTGCACGTCATAATTATACGTAAGAGATCTTGTATGAATCATCCCAAAAGAATTTTGAAAACAATAGTCATTAGATGACTAATTTATGTTATAAACATAAATATATTGTTAGCTAATGCAAAAACGGTTGTATATAAGGCAATTCATAAAATGTTTATGAATGCTTGTTCCGTTGCATTGAGAAACAATTGTTGTTTTAAGTAATATCAACTTTGTAGCGAAGGAATTTCTTTGAGAAATTATTGGTATAAAATGAATTTGGATACAATCCAATAATAAAAATGATTACTAAGGATGAAATGAAATTGGCCGAACCTAAATGAACACAAATACATTAGAACGTCTAATGAGTATTTTTGTACATTAAAGAGAAACTGTGAGTTTCTTGTCAATGTCAAGAATAAATAATCCTTGGTTGTTTAGATAAACCATTAAGAGTATTGACTCTACAATATGGTACGATGCAAAAATCCAAAACATATTTGAAGTACATTATCAAAATATGATATTGATAGTTGTACCCAAAGAGATATGATCTATTGACTGCAAATGTGTCTTTATGAGAAAGACAAATGCAGTTGGAGTATAGTGAGTCATATTGAGAAGAATATTATAGTGAATTTCAATTGTTGAAATTCGTAACAGATTCATCATTCTATGTACTCAAGTTGGTTTAGATTTTACACAAAAAATTATCGCCCAATATGAATTAATGTTTTGGTGTGTACGTGTTGAAGAAGAAAGTTCTAAATATAGATTTAGACTAGAGCATTTGCATATAACAACCAAAGTGTCTTGAAGTCAGTGGGAGCGATGTTGAATTTGTGGGTTTTTCGAATATGATCCGAGAATGGTATGAAAGTATCATTCAGAAAAGCATCAAAATAAACAAGTGTTTTTGATGGAAACATCAAATAATTTGATTATCAATCAACATACAGAGGAAGAGAGTGTTCAAAAGAAAGAACGTTAAAAGATACGTTGATATTTCTAATCTACAAGTAAACAACATGCTACTAATTTTCAACGATGTACTTATGTTAGAATCAACATTAGTTATTTGATACTTGAGTTGTAATTGTAAATGTTGTCTTTTATAGTAAGTATAAAATATATTGGGAATGTCTTAAACGATATGTAAGGACACCTTATTAAAATGTTTAATACAGAACATATAAGATGAATTCATTATGCATTGGCAATATGAATTATCACACATGTTATGTTGTCTATGATATCATGATTTATTTATGTATTTGATTCATGAAGCACATATCAAGTCCAAATTGATATCACTAAATGGTAGTTTGGAGTGTTCTCATAAATTTACAAAATATTAGAGACTTGTTTACAGAAATAACGAACTCCTTGTGAAGAAATGTTCGGACTCAAACTTCATAAGTAATATTGAGTATAATGTGTCAATAATAAATTCAATTTAAGAATCTTTAAATTGGCCTAATAAAAGACTGTGGCTGATTTAATGAAAAAAGCTAAGCACATCGCCTTGAATGGTGCCGCAATAAAAGAGATGTATATAAATATAAACACATAAATTTATAACTGAGATGAGGGCAATTCTAAATGTTGAGAATTTCATAACATTGTTATATAATGACAATCTACTGATATAGTTCATAACAAAACTTATAGCTCACTGGAAGTTAAGGGACATACTCTGAATTTTTCCATATGATAAAGGTAGTTTATCAACACTAGAGAGCGTTGATTGACCGAGTAGATAATTAAAACATAATAGCATACCCGTTCGATGAGGTACTGACCCAATTGGTTTTAAGAAAACCGATTGGAGAAGTTGGAATAAGATTCCACAATTGACCCCAAGTGCAAGTGGGATATTGAAAGAGTTATGAGTATGCCCTAGGGGCAATTATGTAATTTATTCCACATATCTAACTCAATAACCAATCTCGTTTGAAATGAAAGCTGTTTTCTTTCTACTACATACTTAATATAATGTGTTATATTAATTGATTAATTTAATTAAAAGTATATTTAATAGGAAATCCATAAATGGTATGTTTTGTGATAATAATTACAAAGTATTGTAACCGTGAGTAGTTTATCATAATGAAAACAAATATACCATTTTAAATGTTCCTAGTCAAGATGCATTGAGATTGGATATCGATGTATCTGTTGAGACTATAGTACGTAACGCTTTCCAAATATTGGACAATGTATTACTCATGAATGATGAGGTCACATAGGGGTTACGTGCTGATAGTTATTGGATAACTATGGAATGACTCACTCGATAGTTTTCTGTTGGTTAATATAACTAAGGTCAAACAGAAAATACCTATGTGACTAATTTACACATCGACTATAGTTGGGTCGAGTGGTAGTATTAGAAGTGATGCACTATTCAAGAGAGGATTCGTCTTCTCAGTTATATGGGGTTAGTACCACGGTCAACTCGAAGTCAAAGTCTTTGGCCAGAGCAGTTCGGTTAATAATTGTGTTTGGATTTAGAGTTGAATATGGACATTATTTGAATTTTGACCATTACAAATTTCATAAGTCCAAAGTGATATAGTTTTAATAAACATAATTGGTGTAAATAAAAGTAACAACCGAGTAGCGCTTAACAAAGTGAAATTGGATTTTACTGAAACCAAATAAGCGATAAATTTTGATCAAAATGTCACGTCATCGGCTAAATGACGTGTGAACATTAATATTCGAAGAGTTCGATATTAATCGCTGACCAAATTTACACCTGACGAGTCATACAACCGAAAACAATGAATTCTCCTTTGACCAAATGATTTAATTAGTTTATAATTATTAATTAATTAATTAATTAATATTTATGAAATATTAATATAAAATTTTGATTATGATTTGAGGAATAAATATTATTAAATATATTTATAATAGTTATAAATTTAACAATCGATATACGATATCGATAAGCAATTAAATTGGATTTAATTAAATAATATTTTTCTTAGGCTTACATGTGTTTTAGGCCCATCTTGTTAGGTAAAATTTCGATAGCAACATGGACATAGGGCGACTCAAATAGGGGCTGGAAATACTTGATTTTGCATAGCTCGGATTGAGGGAGAAATGGTATGAGATGAGATCCACTCTTTTCTCTTTTCTATCCACTAAGCATTCCTAACCCTAATTACAAGTGATATTTTGGTTGCCTCTTCTTCCATCCTTTGCTGGACGAAATTATACCATGGCATCTCCATCAATACAAACTCAAATCAGGTTAGATTCGATCGTTATTCGATAGTTGAAGGTCAACGGTTCAAGGACTAGCAATTTGCTGAATCGAAAAAGATTTCAAAGGGTAGAGTTCATCTTTTTAATATGTACTTCAAGGCTTTGGTACTTAGGTATGTTTTTTATCAAAATTATAGCTTATAATTTTATGTATAATATTTTATTGTATATAAATGTTATTATTATATTGTTAGTTAAGTGACGATTTTGATACGTATTAATGTTATCATAAATTAGTTTGTTTATATGCATGTATGTACTTATGTTAATTTTTTTTTAAATCAGATCAGTACAGCCGCATATATATATAATTAAATTTTATTAAATTATATATAAAAATATATTATTTAATTACATATATACGATTTATATTTAATTCCATCATCATACTATGGTTGAAATTGGTCATATAATTTTATATATAAAGTTTTATAGTAATAGTAATTTTTGATAGTAAGCAAATAATTTTTATAATTATTTAATATTATTTAAATTAATATATATAAAAATTATTTTTAAATTTTATAAAATTATTCTAAAACCAGATAAAATTATCAAATATAAAAGGAAAAAATTATTATTTAATTCGATCGAAAACTAATAAATAATTTAAAATAAATTTTAACCAAAAAAATATGAAATTTTTTCCAAGCTTCAAAATAACATTTATGATTTACTAAAAATTTGAAATTTTGAAAAAGATTTGGAAAATAATTTTTAATTAATATTTTATCTAATTTTAAACGAATAATCAATTAAAATATATATTAAAATAATAATGTATTTTTCCTGTGCTGTACACATGATCGAAATATTTATAAAAAAATTATTTTAATAATTTTATTAAATAATATATATGTTTATATATTATAAATATATTTATGTATATATATATATTAAAATAAAATAGAATATTATTTTATTATTATATTTATATTAATATATACATTTTCATGAGTTAAAATAAAAAAATATCATTGTTTATTCTAATATCCAAATAACTTATTTACCTTAAATAGATATATTATAATAATATGCATATATATATATATATATTGATATTTTATTTATAAGATTTTATACACACACATACATATATATACACACACACACTTAATTATATTACATTTTCAAACAAGAAATTAAATATATTATACATTTAAATAAATTATTTAAACAAACTTAACTTGTACATTTATACATATATATAATATTTATATATAAGTGGTAGTTTATATACATGCATATATTTGGACAACATATATTTACATATCGGATGAGCTAAAGTGTCCATTGCAATATAAATCACAACATCTATACACAGACATGTTATACCTTGCATGCGTTGACATATTACACATGCACATGCATATATATATATATATATATATATATATATAATTTATCAATTTAATAAAATAAAATATATTTTTAAAATAATATTTAGAAATGTTCTAAATGAATTAAACTTCATAGGCCCAATAAAGATCCAACAAGGGAATTTTTTTGAAATTCACCCGCTGCTTTCGCTACGGGCTGGCCCAGTTCCAATAGTTTAAAGATGCAAATTAGGTTTTGAATGAAACTGCATCAAAGCTAGCAGTGGCGGCATCAATCTGTTGTATTCATCACACATGAACAACAATGACAGCAACGTCGATAATGATTGCCTATAGCTGCATTGAAAAATTCGGAGAAGATGGAATACTGATGGTACAAGGGTTTCTGGTAGAAATTAGTATAAAGTGTTTCGAATTTTAAATATTGAAAATAAGCCCCTATGTTTTGTAATTGTTAGTTTATACGGAAACCCCTATGATTTGCAACCTTTATAAATTTTGCATAAAAACTCTGTTTCACATGCAACTTCTAGCGTTAAGTTCGTATTAAAACTTTGGACACGTTGATATTATTTAACTATATGTTATATACTTATATATGATATTACTATAATATATATATATATATATATTAGTTTGTTATAATGATATTTATAAATTAACACTTTTAATCAAAATTAATATTCCAAGGCATTATTCGTTTAACTCGAATATTTGATATTCGAATTAAGATAAATTATAATCATTTTAATTTATAGAATCAATACAATAGATATTAAATTTGAGATGTCTTATTAATTTATACTAAAATCATTAATTAGTTATTATTGTTCTAATAATAACTATCAAACATACGTAAATATATATACATATATATAAAATCATCAATAAAATTATTTTATTTATTAATTTTCTTTTTGTAAATGTTATATGATTTGACAATGAATTATCTGGTTAAACAATTTGATCAAATATAAATATTATAAATTATATAAATAGTAATAAAAATAATATATAATATAATTTAAAATTTAAAGCAAAATCATTTAATAAAGCGTTAAATATGATTTAATGTTAAAAAATTATTCATTATGACACTATAAAAGATTTATAGCATAGTGAATTAAAAAAATTAAAACTTCCCATTTTTACCCTACCACCCGATGCACCTGATCCAACAATAGTATCAAAGTCCACATTATGCTATTATGAATAATATATCAAATTTGAATTTAAAATTGTTTTCATAAAATTTAATAAGTTATTTAATCTAAATTTGCTTTAAATTAAAATTGAAACCTATGAAAGTTGTGTTTGTAATTTAAATTTTTTTAAAATTTGTTTACATCAATAGTTGGCACAAACACCCTAAAGATTTATAGAATAGAGTAAAATAAAGAAATTAAATGAAAATAAGAGGAAACAACACACAACAATTTACAGTGGTTCGGCAAATCACTGACCTACGTTCACTTGAGCTTTGTTAATGATTCTATAAAGTTTTTTCAAACGGGATCTTATGGATTGGTGGTCCATGGATTGGTGATGATCCAAGAAATTATATTATCAATACATAAATTTAGAAGGTAGGAAAAAGGATCTCGAAATAGTGTCTATCACCCTCTGTTTATGAATGAAGGTCAACAGATTTATCTCTACGATGTTCTCCCATGTTCTCCACGTCCTGGAGAAGGTGCTTTGAAAAGATCATGACCAAATCAGCATTTTTAATGGATCGGTACCGATTTGAAGGCCATTGGTCAGTACAGGCCTTTGGTGATTGCTTGTTGAACTTTATTTGACTCTTTGAGGTTGCTTGATGGTTTGCATTTGCCTTTGTACACTTCAAATACCTTGGAATCGACTTGATTTAGAGTGGGATTCTTGGTTTGGTGAGAAATCAAGAGTGCTTAGTTATGTTGCTATGGAGTTAGGGCTTTGGGCATTGAGATCTGATTCATAAATTGTTGGTAAACCACACCATATTGCATGCTCTGATTAGTGTTGGACTTAGCTCCATATGGCATGAGGTAAACATTAGTTTTGAGCAACTTCCATGGATTTGTATCGAACCAAGGTCCTTGGGTCGGTACCAATCCAAGACTTTTCTTAGTTGTTGGTTTTTGGCTTTGGCATTTGCAGCGCCTTAACGTGTTGGCTATTTTCAAAGGTGATTGGTAGATCCATGGTTAAATCTTTGAGCTTCAACTGGAATTTGGATTCTAAAGTTATCGTTCTAGATTTTTTCTCAGCTATCTTCCTATCTAATCGATTCGAATATCCAATATGGCTTGGTTATAAAGCTGGATAACATTTGCCCCCCCCCCAAAGTTATATCTTGTGTTAACAGGATATGCTTTGAATCAAGACAAATTGTGGATTTCACATCATCGATTTCGAGTTCTGTTCTAAATTTATGATATTTATCATGTGAAATGTTTTCACAAAGCATCGTATCTTCTACCGATTGTCATACCACTTTGAACGGTCTTGAATTTGCAACTCTTAGGCAGTATAAGAACTAAAGCATGTTGTTCAAGTTCACCATTCCAATCCCGGAAAGCTACTTACAATCTTTTCTTTGAATTGTTCAAGTAGGATACTATTGTCCGGAACTTCATTTGGTTTTGTATTATACTTCTCAACATCACCATCATTTTTCACATCTATCATCATATTCTCACCATTATATATTTATTTTTTATTTTCTTGTCACAATCTGAGTGCCATTGTTCGGTACCGTGAATTAGGCAAATTTTTTACCAATTTTTTTGGTTTGCGACCTATATGTATGTGCTAATTCTCACTATTCTCTTTAATTTATTATTTCTACTTTATTAATCACTTTTTTATTCGGGCTCCTCATTGTCGAACCTCGCCTTTGATTTCAAACGATTGCCACCACCTCACAATAGCGTCGCCTACTACCTAAATCGCCGTCGAAGCTCATCGTCTCCAAACTCACTTTTCATGACCCATCAATTGCTCCAATTTTAGGTTTAGATTTGAGCGTCCTTTGAGTCCAATCAACATCAAGTTGACTTAGGTAGGTGATGGCGTTGCTTAGGAACATTCGTCGATGACTTGAGCTTCGACCATGTCCAATTACTGATAGAACTCCACCACTCTCCTTTCTTGGATTGAGACTTGATCTAGCACTTAGGAAAATTTTGATGAATAAGTTAAAATGTGAATAAAGGAGGTGCTTTGGAAGAACTAAGGGTGAACTCGAAGCAAAGCTAAAAATTATCGGGTGTAACTCGAGCTTGAGTTCTATTAATTTCGACTAGAGCCGACTTCGTGTCATTCTAATGGAAAACCAGAGTCTTCCAAAGCGGCATCAATTTTTCAATATAAATTCGACCAAACATTCTCAAATTGAACAAAAAAGAGAGGAAATGGATTTCCATAGCGAGTTTGGCCGAGCCATGATTCAGGATTTGTAATTCATTAGGACAATTTCTGATAACAATCACATTGAATATACTCCATTAACCTAACGGATTGTTTGCCCATCTTTTTAACTTGTAGTATTTTTTCCAAATAACGATTTAAAATATATGGCATCAAACACACACATACACTGCATAGTTTGAATTGCACACAATTGGCCCTATCGATGTATGAGATCTGATTGACCAACACACGTTGGTATCCGTTGGGTCTTATACATTGGCTATACATGGCTTTCTAGCATGAAAAGTAAAGTATTTATACCGTTTGATATGCTTTATGTGTGAAATTTTTAATAGTTATGGATCGTAAACGCTCCTCGCATCTCTCTGTAGCAACAGGTCCGTCGACGTCAAAATATGTCGAGTTTGACACTAAATCTAGCTCAACGACAGCACCTATGACAAAGTCCACTCTTCACCTTTTCAGCCTTAGCCAACCAGTAATCGAATGGAGCAGCCTTTAGAGATAGTTTCTTTGGCATTGACTGAAGAACCTATCATAGAGGTTGTCCTTGATATTGACATAGGCTATGCCGTTATTTTGACATTTCCCTAAGATTATCCGACTTCTAAGGTAGATGAGGCATCTCTAAATGGATACGTGAGAGACATGACATTCCCTTTGAAGACGTGTTGGCTCCCGCATGTTATCAACGGGCACACCTTCCGCTTGAGGGTTATACGGTCGTAAATGATATGGGTGTATGGTTGGGTGTATTCGTCCATTCAATCACTTTATTCATATAGTTCTACAATTCATGAAGCTTTCCCAAACCTAATTACATCCAAACAGCTATTCTTCCTTGAACAGTATGCATATGATATTCGTTCAACATTTCAACCCGATGCCCACTGCCGAGGATATCCGTTACTGCTTCAAGCGTCGAAAGGGGTTCCCTTCGCTCACTTTCTTGGAACCTTTTAGGGGTTGTCGGATAGTGTTAAGGCTTTGGAATAAACTAAGTTATTTTAAAGACCAGTTCATTGTCTGTTTGGTTTCACACAAAAATGGTTATCTAGACGTAAGTCTTGTGCTCATTCCTCTTTCTAATACTGACATCATAGCTCCAATTGTTAAATTCATTGTTTTTTGTATTTGTAGACGATTCGAGAAGACCTAGTAATGTAGCCATAGCTAAAACACTTGCGGCTCTTTAAAAGGTTTCGCTCGAGGAGAGAGATATGAGATTCCTTATGACGACCTGCCTTTTCGACCCTCAAAAATTGACACTAATACATCCACGGTATTCACGTGCCGAGCATCCGAGTGCCGAAAGGACAGATTGATGGGGTAAAAGAAAAGAAAAGGCAGAACGGAATAGCACATCGTGGCGAGTAATATATTATATCCGAATGATCTTTACAAATGAAAAATTTAATATACATACAATCATTAGAGTAAACTATCCTATCATCGGTCTGAACGGTTATAACAGCCTGTCCTCACAAACGTTGATAAATACAATGAAAGAAATGCAACTGAAAATAAAATACATGAATAGGTCTTGAAGCCATCTAGCTTGTTTCCTGAAGCTCTAAAGCATCCAACTAAATCTGGGAATATATTCGGATCTGACACGAATATTATAAGAAAATAACACCCCTGATCAGTCTGGTAAACCAGCATGAGAAAACCCAAATCATATGGATTTTTATATTTATAAAACCCTTAAAAAAATAAAGGTATCTCATAAGACCACGCCACACATAAACACAGATAGGTTTTGCCTTACGATAACCAAACCATTTTTATTAGAAAATCTTGCGATATTATAATAATGTCTAGGGTTTAAAATAAATATATAGCATAGCTAAAATGCTTGCATCTCACATTCCAACGTATTTGGTAGACAATAAAGTTCGTAAGGCACGTATTGGAAAATGAATTCCATTAATGACAAGGCTACTGGGGTACCGCCTTTCACAGTACACCTCCAGAGAAAATGTACTGAGACTACGAACCTTGCAACCGTTGCCAACACATAACCGGCCTACCCTTTCCTGGATAGTACCGAATATGATCATCACCCCGGCTGCCAACATGAAAAGCAGTTTCTATGAGCCCAGCATACATAACCCATAAATATCGATCTAGGTCAGGGATAATCATACCCTAATGGTAGCGAACAACATTGCCCTGCTTCATATCCCATATTTTAGTCATTCCTGGGTGTAAGGTTTGAGGCTATGTTTTACCTTTTAGAAAATCCCTCTTGGAATGTTCACTGCCCCCAGGCAACAATGCAATGCCAGTATTCATCCATACAAGTTGTTCATGATACGAAGAAACGGAATGCACTACTTCTACTATATCCCTTTTGGAATCACCCTCAAGATTAGTAGCAAGTAGCCATTACACTTCAAAGGAATTCGTCTTTGATTCCATTATCTTCAATATATCTCCAATTTGAACGCTTGTGCTGGTTCGAAGTGGTTTTTGGATAAATCATGCTTATGCGATCTTGGTCTCTCCGAACCAATAATCGGTAGTTTCAAAACTAGCCAAGATTTGATGGTCGGTTATTTAACTATCAAATAAGCAAACAATGTTGAATATGCTAGTATATGATTTTTGTTTGATGATAATAAACATATATATATTCATTTAAATGTATTTGTTAATGTACAATTTTATTTTTCACATAATTAAATAAATATTTGCTGAATAAAATAAATAACATAGAATTTAAATTCAAACAGATATTTTATTCAAACAAATATTTTATTACAATTTTGAATAGTACAAATTTGAGCTCTCACTATATATATACAAAATTTCAATTACAATACAGTTCAGTTTACACAAATGTCCTCACTACATATCGCTCATTCACTCGTATTTATCTTCAACTCTATTCCAGATTGAATCCAGCATTTGAGCGATCTGCAAAATAAACACTAACGCAGTAAAATTGAAAAGAAAATATTTTGTAGTGAAAAATAAAGTGTATATTTTGAAAATATTATTTTCCACGGTTATTTGGGTTGTTCGTCATCATTTAATTTTAAATTCATCAATCACGAACAACTTGTGACATGCACAGTGTATTACTGTACATGCCACAAGGCCAATCACATCGGTATACACTTGATAAAACTGCAGGGACAGATGAGCACAAGGTCAAACCTAATCAAAAGCCGGGTTCAACTCAATGAAATACAAATAAAGTCACGATATTAGCACAAGGTCAAACCCGAGCTATAAGATGGATTCAAAACAGGTGCAATCCAAATGTACAAGTTCAATAAAATGGTCAGGAGCAACCCAGACTCGAGCACACATGAAGTTCAAAGTGAACCAGACCAAATTGAAACAGTACCAAAACATTTTTAAACACAATGAAGCATGATTAGATTTCAAACCAGACTCGAGTACAAATGAAGACAACCAGTGCAATGTCAAACAAAACCAGACATGCACATATATATCGACAAAGCAGCAACCAGAGCTACAGTTTCAAGTCAACAACAACATCGATGGAAACGGGTCAGGCAAAAAGAGCACATGTTCAACCAAGTGGCTTAACAACTCAATGCAAACAAAACCCAGACTCCAATATCTGTGGAAAGAGTAGTGCAGCACAAACAAACTCCCCTGGCTCAAAGACATAAACAACAACACAAAGTTCTCAAATGTACACACCAATACAACAAGGTATATATGCATAGACAAAAAGTGGTGGACATGATACAAATGCAACAGAGGTGAAAACAATGAGGCATGAAATAAATCCAGGCACTAAGTGTACACAACAAATGATCACAACATATATACATACATATATGTATACAAGTGGTAATGACTAGCTCACAAAAATGCAAACTACAACAGAAGTGCAGCCACATGAAGACTCCAAGCATGCAAATACAAGTCGATGAAGCAGACCATCAATCAGACTAAATGCAATCAAGCGCAGACACTACATGAACTGGCTCAAAGACCAGACACAATGAAGCAACCAGACTATATGCAAGCAAGGCTGTAACTTCAATTATGTATGCAGTAACAACAATGGGTGCAACAAGACTCAAGTGAAGAAGAGTGACAAATATATATGCAAAGTCAACATGTATGCAACATAGTGCATAAGCAGATGACAAAACACTACAAAGGATGATGCCAGGTATATGGTCGGTGCAACTCGAAGCAACAACTCAGAGCAAACAAGAACTAAAACTCAAGCCAGTGAAACAAAAGTGCACAGCAACATAACATGAATGGAATGCATGACTACAGTTCAAATGGCTCAACTCAAAATAAAACAAAAATCCAGCTACGACATAAAACTAGATTATATGAAAACATACATATGTACATGTATGCAGGATATAGTGGTGCAATATACATATGCATAAGAAAATGTATCAAAACAACAAAGCAGGATCAACTGGAGATAATGAGACAGCATGCAACTGAATACAAGTTGAAATGCTCAGTTCACATGAAATGCAACAGCAATGATTCACACTTATATACATATGCAACAGCGATAGTGGTCAAGCATTCAAACAAGACCAATACTGTTTCAAATGCAACAGACCAACAGTGAAACAAAGTGGAGAAGACCATCAACCAAAATGCAGACGAGTTCAGCAGTCAAATGGCCGAAGTCAATTCCCAAAGCAAATGCAAATTCGAAGTAAAATTCTCATCTCAAAATATTTTCACAAAATCAGTGACCGAAGTCAACATAAATTCAAAGTATGAGAGAATTCAAAGTCGTGGTGACCAAGGGATCGAGCAAGTTCAAAATCAAAGCCATGATAATCAAGTAAACACAAAATTATACGAATTGAAAAAGGTAGAGAAATTTCATTTAATCAAAAACCAATGGCCGAGAAAAATCAATTGACGAATTCAAGTAAATATATTCGAACGAAATTATAGGAATTCGAACCCTATTTAAACCGTAACATCATCGGCATACAGAGGTATTCGAGTTCAAGCAATATCATAGAGCAAAGCATCAATCCAGAACTCGAATCAAGTCGAGTATAATAAAAATCGAAAAGGGGACAAACGTACCAATTCAATTCAAAGCATCATTAGATCTCGACTTTGCAGCCGCAAGCAATCACTGATAGAAGGAAGCATTCGAAGCATCAGAAATAAATTCAACTAAGTGGCGACTTTATCACGAAGTCCTAAATTCTTAAAGAGAAACGAGACAACCATTATCACAAACGAAAAAGAAAGTGGGCCGAACAATATAAAAAGGAGAAAGGGAAATTGTTTTATCACATTTTTATTTGGGCCGATTTATAATATCTTTTGGGCTAAAATAGATATTAGGGTTTTATTGTTTTGTTTTAATTTTTATTTTGTTTATAAACTTTTGTAAAGTCTAGTCATATGACTAGGGAGCGAACTACGATGGTGTAGTTCGAGAATTCGCAACTCAGTGGCTAAGTCGTGGTAGGGTTTTGAGTGTAGAGTTAGGTTAGTCGATAGCGGTGTCACGAGTTTACGTGTGTAAGCGTCTGACTACTTAATTTTTAGTAGAAACCTTGGAGGCAGCACGTAGGCTGGGTTTTGCCGAAACTGGGTAAATCTGTGTTATTCTATTTCTGCTTTTATTATTATCCGTGCTACTATTCTGCTATATCTATGTTGCAATAATTTTATATACTTCCGCATTAAATTTTTATAATTAATAGTATCACCCTATTCACCCCCCTAGGGTGAAATCGATCCTACAAACAATCCAATAGAGATTTCATTTCATATGAATACCATGCCTGATTAAGCACATAAACAACCCCTGAGCCTCTTTTATTAATCTTTTCATTAATTAAAATCTCAATCATCTGTATTAAAATACATTTTACAAAAGATATATTCACAAACCTAGTGTACTCTTTTGAATACTTGAAAATATTCATATACGTATCTCAACGGTATAAGTATATTCATAAATTATTTCGGTTTCAATACTTAGAAAACGTCTCTATATACTTATCTTAACTGTATAAGTACATTCATAAAATCTTAAAAAATATTTTATTTCCAAAAACATATTTAGTTGGATTAAAACAAATATCATTTAAAAACAGTGATAACAATAAAACCAAAACACTTTGGTGTAAGTAAATGGATCGTATAGAAATTAGACTAAATATACCTACCACCACTTTCCGATTTCAAACATGTATTATCCCTTGATTAACAATGTAGTCGGAAAAGTTAATGTACTGTCATTGCCTCGATGTACATTCTTAAACTCTCATAGACAGAGAGTTTCCCTACCTCGGAATTTGGTGTTAAGTATGAAAAGAATACTTTCCATACCACCATAATTTTAAATGATCATTTATAGAATCAAATCTCATTTCTTTTATAAAACTCCTTTTTATAAATCTCTTTTATATTTACTAAAACTCCCTTTATAAATCTACTTTCTATTTATAAAACTCTTTTTTTTAAATCTCTTAATTTTAAATCTCATATACTTATCATCAATCTTCGATTTTAAGATATGGCTAAATACTTTTCATAAAACGATCATTCTATATATCATTATAAATTCACAAATGTGATTTTTTATTCCAGTTTATCAAAATGATATCATTTCCCTTCTATAAAATATCATTTATAAATCTATTATTTTATTTATAAAATACCATTTATAAATATATCTTTCTATACAACGTTTTATATAAAGCGTCTCACCAATATTTATTCCAAAATATTTCCATCTTCTTTTAAAACAGAATCACTTTATTATAAAAGATAAACCCTTTTTTCTTTATAATAAACAACTGTTATTATATCAACTTTTCTTTAAAATAAATACTTTTCAAAATACTTTTAAAACATTTCGATATAAATAAGAAGAGACTAACAAAAAGTTGGAGTAAAATAGAGGAGTTCAAAAACCATTTCTAAATAAAATGCATAAAAAATTCCAAAAGTCACATTTAATATCATCCCCCGAATCAAAACCACTCTCAAATCAAAAACATTAAATAATAGTATTTCTAAAATACTATAATGAGGCCTAGAGCTAGCATAGCACTTAATAATTGCTTTCATTGATCAACACTAAAAGAGTTTAACTTTTGCAACATATCAAAGTCACATACAATAAGGTCAAGCTACCATGGTTTTGACATTCAATAATTTATACAATAAGTAAATGAAATTAAAATCAATAATAGCAAGGAATCCCTTAAGGTTCCTCTATAAAATTGACCGAGTTCCCTGTATTTCATTTTATATGTCATCCGCTTTCTAAAGCGAGAATTCAACCAAACCAACCAAAGAAATCATTCGAGCACACTATACAATAATTTATATCAACACATATATCATATAATGTTCATCCAAAAGTGAGTTAAGTCACTAAAATTCCAGTCAATGCTTATGCGTGCCTGCTTGATCAAAAATCGAACGGCGTTCGATTTTAGTTCAAAATCCTATTTGCTCCAAACTTGACGAAAATAGCTCTAGTGCATAGATAAAACTCCTATGAGCGCGACGCAAAAGACCGCGTTCGATTTCGACCTCGTAGTCAAGAGTTATGGATTTCATAAGGATTTGCATTAATTAAATTTATTAATTTACTAGTCACACTTACCCCCTATAACAACCCTGTTTTCTACACCATAATAAAATGTTAATTTAATTAAAGTAAAAGTGTTTTAATTCAATATTCAATAATTAATATTTTGGAAATGAATTTTTGTTAATTAATTTTATTTAATAAAAGATTTAGTATTTTGAAAATGATTTCTTATCTTATTGAAGCTTATTTAATAAAAGATTTTTTTTAATAAATTGAATTAACTTAATAAATTAAATAATATATTAAAATTGAATAAAATGTTTGAATTAAATATAAAATACTTTTAACATGTAAATCATTCTTATATGTTTGAAATAGTTGAAAAATGAATTTATTTGGTAATAATACAATGAATAATTAAATAGAAATAAGCGAGCATTGAATTGAATGAAATTGTCCTATTATCAAAATAAAATTTACAAAATGAAGCATAAATTAAATAAAAACTAGATTGAAACAAATTTGCAAATTAATTGAATGAGTTGTTAAATGAAAAAGAAAAGAAAAATAATTAGGCAAAACTCAATTAATTTAAACAAGGCCCAAGCCCGTTTTCTTTGCTTCTGGAATACTCTCCATACTTCCTTCTTCTAGCCCAAAGCCCGAACTTCTTTTTCCAAGATCATCTAATCCATATTGTTGCCCTAATTCCCTATCGACTCACGCAAATTAAAATTAAAAGAAAAAAAGAAAGGAAAAGAACGCGCGCACGGCCTGGGAGCACCGCTATGGATGCGTCATAGCCTGAAGTGCTCGTGGTTTGAGGGAGGCACTGCCATCTTTGAAGGTCACACTTCGTGTTGGCATGGTGGATGGGTGCGATGGCAACGCGAGCATGTAGCCTGATAATGATTTGATCAAGAAGGTGATGCAAGGAGAGATGAAGCAAGGTTCTGGACTGTCGATTGAAGTTTGGGTGGTCGTGTTCTTTGGCAGCTGAGGGGGGTAGCATGGCGGCTTCAAGTGAAGCTGCTGGTGGTGAGTGGATTGCGTCTTAAGATGTGTTAAACTAGAAAATGGCGTTCTGGTGGCAGCAGAAGGAGATGGTACAATTTCATGAGGTAGTACCAATGTCGATCGGTTTAAACAACAGTTATTTGGCGAATTGGTGCCGACTGAGGAGTACATTGATCAAGTATAGGTTAGCAATCGCTTGAGGTGGGTTATCTCACTCACAACTATGTCTATATCATTTATTTATGCATGCTCACTCATATATCTATCTGTTTAGTTTTGGTTGGATGAATTATCAACTAATATTAACGGATTGGATGAAAATCGAATTGTTTGGATGATTGTTTAATTGTTTATGAAATAAATTGTGTGATATTAGTGTTTTGTGTTTGTTGGATGTCTGAAATGCAAAGGAGATGCTGTAATTTATTCATATTATATGTATATTGTGTCGATGGCCAAAGTTCGATGAAATTCGACTCAGCCACACGATGAAAATTTATATCGATGGATTGTTGATGATTTTGTTTCATAATTCATATTTTTGGACGTTCGATTGATTTTTTGGTTTTAAAATATTTTAGGAAGCTTCAATAAATTATTTTTGGTATTTAAAACTTAAATTGAAGTATATTTGTAAATAAATGAAATTGTTTGGAAATAAGATGCTTTTTTAAACTTAATTCGGATATTAAAGTTGTTCTGAAAATAATTTATTTCTAACTATTGGATTATAAAGTGAAGGCTTTGAATTATAAATTATAGTTTGAAATGAAAGGAATTATTTTTAGGATTTACAAATTTATTTTAAACTATTTTTTAGTTATGGAAAATTATGAAATAGTTTTTATAATTATTTTTGATGTGTAAAGTGGTTTTAGAAGTTTTGGAATATATATATATATAGACATACGTATATAGACTTGAAAATGACGAATTCTGGGATTTGATTATATAAGTTAAATTTTAGAATACTTGTATTTTTATTCATTTAGTGTTGATTGTAAAAATATTTAAAGAGTAGTTATGAAATAATATTTTTAAAAGTGATAAGTAAATTTTATTTTTGGGTTGAATAAATCGGAAGCTTTATAAAACAATATTTTTGGAATAAAAATAGGTTTGATTGTGATTATTCATTAAATGGAAACTGTTATCAACAAAATCTATTTTAAGTTTGGTTAAGTATAATTTTGGAAGTATTATCTTTAGTATTTATTTCCAGGAATTTGTTTTTGTTATATAAGATTATTAGTTATAAATGATTCAATATTAAATACGAAATTGTTGGTTGTTATGTTTACTTATTTGAATAACTTTTTTATATTACTTTTCTAATCATTCTTCTCGCGTATATTAAAGTGGATTATATGAGTGATTCACCATTTATATTGAGTTATTCAGTGATTCGGTATGATACGGTGATGACATCCTTCTATGTGGTTTTGTGATGATTTCTAATTCTACGTGACGAGGGATTTCAATAAACAGAGTTATAATATAGTTTGGGATAGGGCATTCAGTAATATTTCTTTGGTGATTCATTGGACTCGTTATATAGAATATTGGAAGATTAAGTGTAGTTATGAACAATGAATAAATGTTCGAGTATCAAGCAATGGTATGGGATGCCGTTGTGATATTTATTCAATTATTCATTGTGAGTATATGTCACTCTAACATGGTTGAGTGTACAGGGTATTATATTTAAGGTGATACCAGTTGAAAGTGAGCAGGCTGAGAGCCATAAGTATGTCTATCTTGTATGTATGCTCCTATTATACAGTGGAGAGTAAACCAGAATGGCTAGTATCCATCTTAGCGGCCTGATTGCAGGGTCGCTCCTTGAATCCATAACACCTTTTTGATGTATATGGCTGAGAGCAGTCGTCCCTCTGTGACATAGGCCAACAATCAGTTACCATTATGGCACTTGCAGGGTCATGGCCATTGCATAGCGTTGTCTTGCACTAGATGGATATTGGGTCACGATGGCCGTCGAGGTACCGATGACTATAGAGTAGCGTTGGGAGCATGTGAGGAAGGCTCCTAGAGAAGGCTGAGAGCTGTCAATCTCCCTTTTGGTTATTGTTCATATAGACACTAATTAATCATCTTTATGGGATCGTTAAAGATGTGGCGGAGATCCATTTAGATCATTTATCAAGATCGATGGCGTTATAGTTATATATGGTGATGAAAGCCCAATTGGACCGAGAGTCCAAGGTGATTATCTACGATACCGAGAGTTAAGTAGATCATTAAAGGTCTGAGAGACCACGTGATTATTTCTTATCCTGAGCCAAGACAATTACTTTGAGGCTAATGTCTAGATGATTATTACATGATCATCGATCTCCTTGAGTATTTTTTGGACCGAGATTCCTTATAGTTGAGTAACCCTATACACATTGGTTATATTGCTATCGAGGATAGCTAGAGATGCCGAGAGCATTGAGTTAGACCCTTTCCTATCTTTTATGGTTATTTGAGAGATGGCCTTGGCTACCGAGGGTATACCATATTAGTATTTCTTGCATGTATGTTTTATATGTGATGACTATTACGGATCCCAGGTATGTCTACTTTACGATTATCTGAGAGATAATCGGGGGCATTGCTGAGAGCATGCCCTATGTTACGATTGTTTATATTAATGATATTTGGATGTATGGATTATTTCACCCGTTTGATATTATTTCCTCGATTTATTATTTTATTTTATTTATATGAGTGATGACATTTTCCTCTGCATGCTTTGTGATTGACGTTGCGATTATGGTTTTGAATTATTTTGATGGTGTTACCACATTATTATTATTATCTAGTCTATATTGAGTTCCATATGTATATTGATTATTTGATTTAGATATAGTCTGACCCGTGTGTTATTTATATAATACTCGGGTCAGTCCGAGACTTTTCAAGTACATGGACAGCATGACCAGTTTTTTTTTCTGAGCATAGAGGAGACTAGTTATGCAGCTTAGCTACATGTTATTATATATGATGTACTTTATAGATGTATATTCTTAATATGTATTTTGGACAGGCATTGTATATTGTATATTATATATTGCGACCGACTCTGCGATCTATGATATTTACTGTGTATTGTTATATCCTATAGGCACATATGGTTATTACTTTATGCTGATAATGGGTATATAAATGAGAGTTATTTATTCGTTGTTTTAATATGTACCGGTGTTAGCCCAAGGGAATATTCACGCGTGTACCCCATATCGCCTTATTTTCCATATTATCTGACAGTATTACCTAGTAATACTCTTAGATAGTATGGGTATAGAGGTGGGGTGTTACACCCCCTAATCCATCTTCTCCAAATCCTCAATTCGACTTGCCTGTACATGTGTACAGTGCATCACCCATAGCCGGTCACTTCCTTCATCAATTTCTGCCTCGTCTCTCTACCAAATCGACCACCGCCAATTCCTACGAACTCCTCTTCGCATCCAACTCATCCACGTCAACCTCGGCTCATCGAAACAAAACGTGACCTGCTATCCTCCACTTCGTCCGTACAAGTCGCATTTCGCTATAGTGAACAAGAGCACCAGCGACCACCTCCAACCTTCTTCTCTTACCAACATGAATTCAACTACAACCTCGATTTCACCTAACCGCTCTCTACGCTCCAATGCTAACCCTAGTTTTCGTTGATCGTCATCGACCACCACCGAACAACACCAAACCTTCACCAAAAATCACAGACCACCTCATGAAACCAACACTACAAACTTCGCCTCCTATTTCAAAATAGAATGGGAGAATTTAATTTTTGAAGATCATGGTCGAAACCTTCCTTCGATGGTCATTGAATGATATCCGCCTCGTTTCTTGTTGAAAATTCATGCGACCAATTCCTAAAAATAGTAGAGGCTATTTTCTACAATTTCCGGTTGATCAACTTTGCTAAATGTGAATGGATTGAGAGGTATTGATTGATTTTTAAAAGTGGAAGATGGTTTTTTTTTCATTACAAAGAAAGAAAAGAAAGGGAAATAAGAGATGTGCCTCTGTACTGTGCCCCAACTATGTTCTATGTGGATGTGTAAACAAAGCTTCCAAGCAAAGCAACCAAAAGTTAAGACTCCCATCACCCTAGAAATCAAAGCAAGATACAAATGAAGGCAAGAAACATGCACAAGGACAAGGAAAAGATATGGCAAAAATACTATGTGCGTGTTTGTAAATTTTGTTCTGAAAAAAATATTTGCGGTACTCCGCTACATGATATCACGTTCACGTATGAATAGCGAACGACGAAAATAAAAATACAATCCGCACAACCATGCGACACGGTCATAAAACAACACAAAAATACACATGTTATTGTAGGATACAATAGCCTATGATTTTTGTTTGATGATAATAAACATATATATATTCGTTTAAATGTATTTGATATTGTACTATTTTATTTTTCACATAATTAAATAAATATTTGATGAATAAAATAAATAACACAGAATTCATATTCAAACAAATATTTTATTACAAATTCGAACAGTGCAAATTTAAGCTCTCACTATACATTTACACATTGTCATTTTACAATACAATTTCGATTACATTACAAATTTCAATTTACAATTTATCATCTCACCACATATCACTCATTCACTCGTATTTGTTCTTCAACTCTATTCCGGTTTGTATCCAGCATCTGAACTATCTGCAAAATAAACATTGACGCAGTAAAATTGAAAAAGAAAATATTTTGCAGTGCAAATTAATTTTATCTTTTTAAGTGTGTGTTTTGAAAATATCATTTGCCTCAGTTATTTGGGTTGTTCGTCATCATTTATTTTGAATTCATCTACACGAACAACTTGTGACATGCACAGTGTATCACTGTACATGTCACAAGGTCGTGCACACCGATATACACTTGCGTGTTAGAACTACAGGGACAGCTGAGCACAAGGTCAAACTCAAGCCAAAACCGGATTCAACTCAGGTGCAATACACAAAGACTTCAGACCATCTTAGCCCAAGCACATGAAAACAAGTCTGGACACAACAAGTAACATATGTATACATATGCATATGGTCAGATACAAGGCAATGTCGAAGTCTGAAAACAATGCAAGCTTAACTCGAAATATGTACAATGGAGCATGCAAACACAAATACATATGCAACCAGACCAGGCACAAGCTTAAACTCAAAGGCAACAACAAAAGGCATCAGATCATGTAACCTGAACCAAAGACCAGCTCATATGTACACAGTCAAGTGTGAGAACAACTAAATGAACCAAAGGACAGAGCAAACAAGTATGTACAAATGAAATCAATGCAGTTTTCAAATCAATGTATGCATGAACACTTGAAACAGACTCCAAGAAGATCACAGAAAGATCAGTGGTGGCATACAAGTAAATGCAAAACATGAAGCATCTACATCAGGGGTGCAACCAAATCAGATAAATGAACTGGGTCGATTCAAATGATACCAGATCACATGAAACAGATGCCACAAGTCATGTGCATATTCAAGTGGTACAAACTATTTAGAGACAAGCAGTGGTAAACTCTAAGAAACAAGAAATGCAAGTATGAGCAGGCAGTAACATAAAATGCCACAAACAAGAACATACCAGCAACTACAACAAGACTCAACACTGAAATAACACAAGCATCAGGTAGTTTAACTTGAGTACACATGAAGCTCATATGCAAACTTCAACAGGGCAGCACACATGCACTTCAAATGTACAAACAAAAGACCAACTACAATGAACAGGTGAAATGCAATGATAGCGGCTAGACCAAAATAGATATGGTCACACAACACAATGTCTGCAGCATGATCAACAACACATATACACACAAATATATATATGTATGTATGTACATATATGGTGATACACAAGTATATACATATGCAACATGAAGACATTCGAAATAAAGCAGCAGTTGGAACAAGTCGAAAGCTAACAGTCTATATGAAGCAGTGTTTAAAAGAAAATCAAGCCGTAGGTCATACATTTTCAAACAGAGGTATATGCAGTAACGTGAACAAGTTAAAGTCAATTTTTATCTCAAAGTCAGTAAAATGACAAAATCAATGGAGCAAAAGAAGGAACCGAATTCAAATCATATCCAACCGAGTATGACATGAACAAGTCATAGCCAGAAAATCTAGATTATCTCAAACTTTTTAATGCCGAAGTCAAAAGAGAAAAGAACGAAGCTAAATTCAAATGCATGAAGTATACGTATGAAATGAACAAGTAAAAAATCATCACATTGTTCAAGCAATAATCGAACGTCCAAGCAACGCAAGAGATAAATTCTGACAAATTCAAAAGGAAATATACAAATGAGAATTTAGGACTTTAATCCCTTCAAATTGAACCCAGTTACATCATCGGCAGATCTTTAATCGAGTTTAAGCATAACAACGATAGTAAATAAAGGCAATTCACTTACCAGTTCAAAGCACAAATTCGAACTCGATAATTGAAGTACCCGCATGCGCTCAAGCCAAGGAGACGATTGACGAAGCCAATCGAAGCCTAAATTCACTTCAATCAATCAATATATCCAAGCGGCATCTTCAATTTTCCAAAAACCCTAGCTTTCAAAAAGGAACGAAGCAAACAAAAGATTAGCCGAAGTTTACAGAAGGGAGAAATCCTTATTTCTCATATGTTATAAATCATAGTAGGCCGGTATACTTTACTTTTGGGCTTAAGTTTTATTAAATAGGGTTTTAGGTTTTATTTCAGTTGTAATTTCCTTTTTTTAACTGTGTAACTTTCTAGTCGTGTGACTAGGTTATGAACTACGGTGGTGTAGTTCGAGAATTCGCAACTCAGTGGCTGAGTTGTGGCAGGGTTTTGAGCGTAGAGTTAGGTTAGTCATTAGCGGGTGTCGCAAGTTTACGTATGTAAGCGTTTGACTACTTAATTTCTAGTAAAAACCTTGGGGGCAGCACGTAGGCAGGGTTTTGTCAAAGCTAGGTAAATCTGTGTTGTTCTATTTCCGCTTTTATTATTTCTGGTATTATTTGTGCTGCAATTATTATATTTATTTCCGCATTAATTTTTATTATTATTAGTATCACCCTATTCATCCCCCTTCTAGGGTGAAATCGATCCTACAGTTATCTTATTTTGTGAAGTTCTAAAAAATACCATCGTTTGTCGCAATATGCATCTAACAAAAATTTAATTATTTTTCCAAAAAAATTTAGTGGAAAATCCTATAAATTCATTTAAAATACGTTATTACTATTAAGTCGTTATATTAATAATTTATTTTCTTATTATTTTTTATATTTGAACCAAAATTGAATATTTAAATTGATTAAATATTCTCATTCGAAACGTTAAAAATTATGGGTCATTACATTGCTTCTCACCGATGAGAACTTGCATGCTTATAATCTTTTGGAGGTTGGTCGTAGTGTGGGTTTCATGATAGATGTTCAAGAGGATGTTAACCCTGCACGTGAGCCAAAGGCAGTAATCAATGTGGACGAGGGTCAGAAGGTGCCTCCAGTACAAGGCCCTACTGTCGATCTCGAAATGAGGCAAGGGGCTGGAGACAGTGGATAAATGGATAAGCATGTCGAATATAAAGATAGTGATGGAGGAAATGATGAGGATGTTGACTTTAGCCGCGAGTCCTCTAGTGATGAGAGTGATGACACTCAAGTGCCGCTTATACCCCGATGGCCTAAGATAAATATCATTTCATCTCGAACATCCACACAGCCTCCATCAGCCTCTGCAGTCGAAGAAACTCTCATCCCTCCATTTGGGGACATTTATGGATCCTTTGGAAGTATACCGGATGAATTTGGTTCTTTCAGCCTTGGCAGCATTAGCATCGGCGATATTGATTCTCCTATTTGTTTGCCCATTGATGTGCCCGCTATTGGCGCAGGCGGCACTAGGACACGCCAACACTTGCATGACGCCACATTTTTATACTACATGTAGTATTTTCTACCTTGCTAGCACTAACTCGTCTGTATTTTATTTCTGATTCCATGGAACGCAAGCATTTGAATGACACTCTTAAGAGTCAAGGATGTACAAGAAGCTTGGAACGCCTGATCGCCTTCACGGGTTATCCTACGAATCATATTCGAATACACACCAAAGGCATGATTATAGGAGATGGGATAAGGACTATAGATCCAGTGACAAGCATCATGGGGAATTTGAGAGAATTCTATCTCCCCGGCGTAGATCTCGTTCACCTTTGCCACACAGTATGGATAGGTTTTGAAACTTTAAACTATTTTATAGCATTCTGTAAATGCTGTCTTTTCTATTTGAAACTTTAAACTATGTAAAAATGATATTTAAATTAAGTATTTTTCTCTATTCTTTTTAGAGTTATTTTCTAACCTATATTAGAATATTTTAAAATTAATTTCATGTTTAAATATTTTTTAATAATTAACTGAAATTTTTAATGTAAGAGGCTTTAATATAACACATGTTTATTTTAGTTTTTCAATCTTTGTTATTTTATTTAATATTCCATTATGATATTTTTTTAATTTAAAAGGTGTTTAAACATATTTCTAAATATTTTAATCAATAATAACTTAATATATAGGTTTTAATTAGTAAGTTAAGTATTTTATAAACATGGGAGTTTGGATTCTTAAAAAAATAAAATTTTAAAGCAATTAAATAAGGATGGTATAAATTTTTTAAAAAACCATATTGATCATATATATAGTTTAAATCCATATTTCTTAGCAATTTGATTTTGATATTGAGTTTGATTACTACCTTTCATGAATATGTTATAGTTTTAATATCATTTATTACCTTTAAACTCTTGTCTTTACTACTCTTTCAGTCCCATTCATTAGTTTCCGTAACCTAAGTCTAGTAATTGGTGTGTATTACCTTTGTTAGGTTGAAGTGATTTATAATAAATAATTTGATATATGTATACATACATACATACATGCTTGTCAATTAGATATTACATATCACTCATGTTTATCTTATAATCTGAATATCTCTTACAATAGTGTATATATCATCATATCATTCTGCATATTATTATTTTTACTTCGTTATCATTATTACATATCATTATGCATCCTATTTCATATCACATTTCATTGCATATTACATCATAAATTACAATGCATGAAATATCATAATCATTTGCACCATAAGTTGCACGTCATTCTGCATATCATCTCATGCTACATTGCATATGTCATACATTTCGTATTGCATTACAAACTACATATTGCATACATGTACACATAATAAGTGTATTTTATTTAGGGGGAGTTTATATTATTGTCTTATAGTATAGGGTTATTAGTTTTTGATTTGTTTGGTATGTTTTGATTGACTTGTTTGATTGGATTGGCTTGTTTGACTAGATTGATTTGTTTGACATGATTGGATTTGATATGTGTGTTGATTGGAGTGTTTGAAATATACTTATACATATTTATGTATTGAATAATTATAATATAATTATGTTAATGTCTTTCACATTCGATTTACTATACTTTGTTCTAGTATTAGTTTAAGGGGGAGTTTTATAGTTTTATGGTTTTAGGATGGTTTTGTTGATGACAAAGGGGGAGAATTATAAAATAGAGTAGTTAGGCTTAGATTAAGGGGGAGTTATTAGTTTTAGGGGGAGTTTAGTGAAGGAGAAGTATATTTTATAAACATAGGTTGTCATCATCAAAAAGAGGAGATTGTTAGTCTTTGAGAAGGATGGTTTTGATGACAACAACCTTAGGACTTGTTATAAAATATAAATACTAACATTATAGTTTAGATATATATATATATATATATGTATGTATATGCGGGATATAAACATGCAAGTACCAAGAATGAAGATTGTACAATATAGAGATATAAGACTGATGAATTTAAAGATCAAAGATATCAAGATTGAAGACTCATGAGTATCAAGAAATCAAGTTATCAAGAGTTCAAGATTTTAATAGTACAAGATAAGTATCGAGTCTAGAATTATGTTAAAACTTCATAATAGCACGAAAATCTTCATTCCATATTTCATTTGGGATGAAACTCAATTCTATCTTCTTAGTGGCTTACAAATCCACGACAAGTAGCTTACAAACCTACGACAAGCGGATTACAAACCCACGAACATCCCGGTTTTGTACAAGTTCTCGAGTCCTGATGTGATGAGATATTCTGCAGGAAGAAGCTTGCAAAACTACTTCAAAATGGTTTTTCAAAATGATTTCCAAAATTGCTTTTCAAATGTTATAGCCTTAAAATATTCTATGTTTTTTTATAAATAAACTCTTGTTTTAAACTTCGTTAGTTTTTAAAACTATCTTCTGATTTTTAAATATTCTTTATAATATATATATACTTGAGATTTAAAATCAAATTTATATATACATTCTAAAAATATATTTTTCTACTCTTCTTTATTTTAAACATAGAGAAATTAGTTTATTTTACTCCAGAATCATTTCATCTAGTTTTCCTTTCAATATCATTTTCAAAACAAATTTTACATTATTTTTAACTAGGGTATGTCGACATCATGGGATACCCCATGTCGACATGGTGTCCGTTTAATTCAAAATTCAAATTTTCAAATAAAGTGTCTGTTCGTCGTATCCTTTCACGAATAGATATGGCTGTTGATTTCCTATAAATACCAGTAGTTCTAAACGAATTTTTAATCAGATTTCATTTATTTTCTCTCCTCTTCATCTTCCACATTTATTCTAAAGAATCCCAAACTATACTCTACCGAAATACCAAGTGAATCAAAATTGATTATCTCTTGTTCGATGCTCTGCCACTCTCTCCATAAGATCTCAGTGCTTTTCAAAGTTATAGGATTATTTATAAATCAAACTTTTGAGTAAAAGGTGCGGTTGAGCCTTGAAATCAATTGGGTGTGATTGTTGCCCCGGAAATCGATTAGGTGATCTTGTGGCCTCGTAAATCAAGAGAGTTTGCCCCGAACTCGAATACAGGAGGGTGTACCTCGTAGCCTTGAAATCGAGGGTGTAATCTGGGAGATTATTTTTGATAAGAAATCTGTACGTTTGTGCAGGACTGGATGTAGGGTAACTTCGAACCAGTATAAAATCTTGGTATGTTCTTTCCTTTACTGTATTATTTATTATTTGTATCTGTGTCTGATTCTGTGATTATATCTGTGTCTGTGAATTGCATTTGTTGGTGATTAAATTTACATAAGTTTCAAAAAGATTTAGAAAATCCACAAAACGTTATTCACCCCCCTCTAATGTTATTCCACCCTTAAGATCCGTAATCTGCATTTCTCACATTTGGTATCAGAGCGTTGGTTTTCAAAATTCTCATAATCTGATTTTTGAAAAAAAATTAAATGGCAATTTTTTATGATAAAATTATTAACACTATTTTCATATGAATATGTCACAGAATCATCATGATATTGTTGTTTAAAACTATATTTAGTTATTTTGAAAAGTCATTTGATTCTTTAAAAGGTTATGTTATTTTGCAGAAGAAGAGTTATGTCTAATGACTTTTGGTTAAAAGATACCATATAATCATTCATCGATCAAGAAGAACAGATGGATATATAATGGCAATCGACAATGAAATGGGTACCAGATCAATACAAAACTTTTGATTCTCATCTACAACTTGATTTGATACTATACTTATCTCCATCTGCTTCACAATGTCACTGGCTTCGTGCGAATCTGTTAAGAATTGTCAAGGTTATGGTCAAATGAAGTTTTGGCGAACAAAGAGAAAAAGAAAGCAAAACAATAAATGGTATTCTTCAAATTGCATCCAGTGATTTGAGTATTTTGTCCCAACTCCTTTTCCAAATTGTAGTTCTTGTTCTCACGGTCATTTTGATGGGTGGATCATCAAATTTTGATCAAAATTGAGTGAGATATGACAGTTTGAAGTTGGCTATCCAAAACGGAAAACTATGTACGGGATTTCCTGCATTTCTCTTACTGTTTGGCCTGTTGCACAACAATACCATCCAAATACGTCAACAATGCCTTCCTCTTCGATTTGCCGCTAGTTTCATCCAATTCCGTTAAGAAACGAAGGAGATATGCCTTCTAAAAGTTTGATAGTAAATAGAAAAACGGGAAGAAGAAGAAGAAGAGAAAGTTTTATGAATAGTGGTGACTATTGAGCCTATTTATAGTTGTTGAAGTGTCCATTCATTCAAAATTCAAATTCAAAGTTTTGGCGCTAAGTTGGTCAATCTACTAAATCATCTGTATCTTTCTCATACGGTCTTCAAATTCAGCAAATGAATATACTACGATGATTAGAAAAATAAGCCCGTCGCAATAGAATAGATCTCGTCGTCAAATTTTGAAAGATATAAATGTGTGGTTCACGACAATGGAAGAACAACAAAGTTAGAAAGATAGAGGAGTGCAAAAAGTGGTACGCTTTACTATTATTTCATCTTTATTGTTGCATTTAGGAATATGGTACTTTTGGCACAGGTCCTTATTAAGGTTCAAAATACACGAAAAGTCCTTCACTAAATTTCATTGTAAATTAAGTCCCTGTTTTTTATTCACGATTATTGAAGAGCATGATGCAACTTTTCATAAAAGTTGCTGACATTTCCGCTACTTTTCTGTACACTTTGAACATAGTGTATGAAAGTTGCTGAAATATCAGCACTTATTTATAAAAGTTGCTGACATTTCAGCAACATTTATGTACACTATGAATACAGTGTATGAAAGTTGCTGAAATATCAGCACTTATTTATAAAAGTTACTGACATTTCAGCAATAATTTTTCTTTGTATCTAGAAAATAGAGACCGGATTTACAATGAAACTTTGACAGAGAAAGTTGCTAAAATATCAGCACTTATTTATAAAAGTTGCTGACATTTCAGCAATAATTTTTCTTTGTTTCTATAAAATAGAGACCGGATTTACAATGAAACTTTGACAGTGACCCCTTTACAATATGAAAGTATGATAGGGATGCTTCCCTAATTTTCACTTAGGAATATATATATTTATGCATTTAGTTAGGTGTAGAAATTTATCTCTTTTATAAGTTTTGATATTTTGGTCCATATATCGACATACCATGGTGTATGTATATATATATATATATATATATATATATACCAGTCTAATATATTTTTTTAAAGTCTTTTAAAATGTGTTTCCTTTCAAATAAAATCCTAGTACTAATTTATTACAACTATACTAAGTAGAAAAGCATACCTTCATTGGTGATTTCAACTTTTCTAATGTTGTTTTTACTTCTCGTACTCTATTTCTTTTAAGATACTAATTTTATGTCTTTAAGAAATTAATAGAATGAATTTAGAATATTAGAATAAGGCTCTATTTATATATTTCTTCATTTAATAAGATTGCGCCACATCACATGACACTTAGATAGTGACATACATGCAAAATGACATGTGTCATTACACTTGTTCTTTAATAAAAGCATTTTTACATGCATAATGCCAAGTGTCATTACACATGTTTTTTTATTTACTTTAATTATATTAACCAATATAAAAAATTGAGTCAAAAATCAATTATTTACATGTCAAAATCTAGTCGTAAAATTAGTGCAAAATCATGTTAAAAACAGGCCCAGAACTTTAGATAGCATTTCTGAAATGATGTCTTTGCTTCTGTTAATGTTTTTTTAAGCACTGCAAATTCGTTTTTATAGCATTACTGTGCTATGAAACGCTATACTGTTTCAGAACCTTTTCACAGCATTTGTTAAATGCTGCAGTTTCTGTTTTATAATGTTTTGAATATATTTTACTTCAAAAACTTTTTATAGCATTCTGTAAATGCTGTCTTTTCTATTTGAAACTTTAAACTATGTAAAAATGATATTTAAATTAAGTATTTTTCTCTATTCTTTTTAGAATTATTTTCTAACCTATATTAGAATATTTTAAAATTAATTTCATGTTTAAATATATTTTAATAATTAACTGAAATTTTTAATGTAAGAGGCTTTAATATAACACATGTTTATTTTAGTTTTTCACTCTTTGTTATTTTATTTAATATTTCATTATGATATTTTTTTTAATTTAAAAGTTGTTTAAACATGTTTCTAAATATTTTAATCAATAATAATTTAATATATAGGTTTTAATTAGTAAGTTAAGTATTTTATAAACATGGAAGTTTGGATTCTTAAAAAAACAATTAAGTTAAAAAAATATTTTAAAGAAATTAAATAATGGTGGTATTTATTTTAAAAAAAACCATATTGATCATATATATAGTTTAAATTCATATTTCTTAGCAATTTGATTTTGATATTGAGTTTGATTACTACCTTTCATGAATATGTAATAGTTTTAATATCATTTATTATCTTTAAACTCTTGTCTTTACTGCTCTTTCAGTCTCATTCATTAGTTTCCTTAACCTAAGTCTAGTAATTGGTGTGTATTACCTTTGTTAGGTTGAAGTGATTTATAATAAATAATTTGATATATGTATACATACATACATACATGCTTGTCAATTAGATATTACTTATCACTCATGTTTATCTTATAATCCGAATATCTCTTACAATAGTGTATATATCATCATATCATTCTGCATATTATTATTTTTACTTCGTTATCATTATTACATATCATTATGCATCCTATTGCATATCATATTTCATTGCATATTACATCCTAAATTACAATGCATGAAATATCATAATCATTTGCACCATAAGTTGCACTTCATTCTGCATATCATCTCATGCTACATTGCATATGTCATACATTTTGTACTGCATTACAAACTACATATTGCATATATGTACACATAAAAAGTGTATTTTATTTAGGGGGAGTTTATATTATTGTCTTATAGTATAGGGTTATTAGTTTTTGATTTGTTTGGTATGTTTTGATTGACTTGTTTGATTGGATTGGCTTGTTTGACTTGATTGATTTGTTTGACTTGTTTGAAATGATTGGATTTGATATGTGTATTGATTGGATTGTCTGAAATATACTTATACATATTTATGTATTGAATAATTATAATATAATTATGTTAATGTTTTTCACATTCCATTTACTATGCTTTGTCTAGTATTAGTTTAAGGGGGAGTTTTATAGTTTTATGGTTTTAGGATGGTTTTGTTGATGACGAAGGGGAAGAATTATAAAATAGAGTAGTTAGACTTAGATTAAGGGGGAGTTATTAGTTTTAGGGGGAGTTTAGTGAAGGAGAAGTATATTTTATAAACATAGGTTGTGATCATCAAAAAGGGGGAGATTGTTAGTCCTTGAGAAGGATGGTTTTGATGACAACAACCTTATGACTTGTTATAAAATATAAATACTAACATTATAGTTTAGATATATATATGTATATGTAGGATATAAACATGCAGGTGCCAAGAATGAAGACTGTACAGTATAAAGATACAAGACTAATGAATTTAAAGATCAAAGGTATCAAAATTGAAGGCTCATGAGTATCAAAAAAATCAAGTTATCAAGAGTTCAAGATTTTAATAGTATAAGATAAGTATTGAGTCTAAAATTATGTTAAAACTTCATAATAGCACGGAAATCATCGTTCCATATTTCATTTGGGATGGAACACATTTCTACCTTCTTAGTGGCTTACAAACTCACGACAAGTAGCTTACAAACCTACGACAAGTGGCTTACAAACTCACGAACGTCCTGGTTTTGTACAAGTTCTCGAGTCCTGATGTGACGAGATATCTTGCAGGAAGAAGCTTGCAAAACTACTTCAAAATAGTTTTTCAAAATGATTTTCAAAACTGCTTTTCAAAATGTTTTAACCTTAAAATATTCTTTGTTTTTGTTTTTTAAATAAACTCTTGTTTTAAACTTTGTTTGTTTTTAAAACTATCTTCTGATTTTTAAATATTCTTTATAATATATATATACTTGATATTTAAAATCAAATTTATATATACATTCTAAAAATATATTTTTCTACTCTTCTTTATTTTAAAACATAGAGAAATTAGTTTATTTTACTCCAGAATCATTTCATCTTGTTTTCCTTTCAATATCATTTTCAAAACAATTTTTACGTTATTTTTAAGTGGAAATTAGGGAGGCATCCCTATCATATTTTCATACTGTAAAGCGGGTCCCTGTCAAAGTTTCATTGTAAAGCGGGTCCCTGTTTTCTGGAAACGAAGAAAAATTATTGCTGAAATGTCAGCAACTTTTATAAATAAGTGCTGATATTTCAGCAACTATCTGTGTCAAAGTTTTATTGTAAAAACAAAGAAAAATTATTGCTGAAATGTCAGCAACTTTTATAAATAAGTGCTGATATTTCAGCAACTTTCATAAACTATGTTCACAGTGTACATAAATGTTGCTGAAATATCATCAACTTTTATAAATAAGTGTTGATATTTCAGCAACTTTCATACACTATGTTCACAGTGTACAGAAATGTTGCGGAAATGTCAGCAATTTTTATGAAATGTTGTATCATGCTCTGCAATAATCGTGAATAAAAAACAGGGACCTAATTTACACTGAAATTTAGTGAAGGACTTTTCGTGAATTTTGAAACTTAATAAGGACCTGTGCCAAAAGTACCCTATTTTTAACTAGGGTATATCGACATCATGGGATACCCCATGTGGACATGATGTCCGTTAAATTCAAAATTTAAATTTTCAAAAGAAGTGTCTATTCGTCGTATCATTTCACTAATAGATATGGTTGTTGATTTCCTATAAATACCAGTAAATCTAAACGAATTTTTAATCAGATTTCATTTATTTTCTCTCCTCTTCATCTTCCACATTTATTCTAAAGAATTCCAAACTATACTCTACCGAAATACCAAGTGAATCAAACTTGATTATCTCTTGTTTGATTCTCTGCCACTCTCTCCATAAGATCTCAGTGCTATTCAGAGTTATAGGATTATTTGTAAATCAAACTGTTGAGTAAAAGGCGCGGTTGAGCCTTGAAATCAATTCGGTGTGATTGTTACCCCGGAAATCGATTAGGTGATCTTGTGGCTTGGTAAATTAAGAGAGTTTGCTCCGGACTCGAATACAGGAGGGTGTACCTCGTGGCCTTGAAATCGAGGGTGTAATCTGGAAGATTATTTTTGATAAGAAATCCATACGTTTGTGCGGGACTGGATGTAGGGTAACTCCGAACCGGTATAAAATCCTGGTGTGTTCTTTTATTTACTATTTTTATTTATTATTTGCATCTGTGTCTGATTCTGTGATTATATCTGTGTCCGTGAATTGCATTTGTTGGTGATTAAATTTACACAAGTTTCAAAAAGATTTAGAAAATCCACAAAACACTATTCACCCCCCTAGTGTTATTCCAGCCTTAAGATCCGTAATCTGCATTTCTCAAACATTCCATTTCCCTTTTTCCGTTAAGTCATCTAATAAATGCTAAAATATGACAGTTTTAATATGTACATATTCATATCAATAAAAGTGATAAAATTAGTTTGGGCATTTCACCAGAAGAACAAACTTTGCAGTCCAATTAGTTTATAGGACACACATTTAAAGAAATTACTTTCAAGGTCAAAGTCAACAGAATAATTACTTTTAAGGACAAAGTCAGTAGTCCAATTACTTTCAAAGACATAATTTCATAGGTTTTTAGGCCCTAGAAACTAATTATTTTACGTTTTGTCCTTGAAAATAATTATTTCAGTTGTGTGTCCTAGAAACTAATTTCACTTGCTAAAGAGGCCTCTATGACTAATTTCCACTTTAGATTTATTATTCATTTATCTCAATAAATTTATCATATATTGCATTAAAAAAATTGTTTTTAGCATCAAATACCTACATTTCAACATTTCTACGATTATTCACTAAACCCTTTCAATTCTTTCCTAATATTTTCCATAAATTTAAACTACTTACGAAATCTCAAATTTAAATGATAAAAATGAATATTTAGTCTAATCTTTTAATAAATCTTAAAAAGTGTGTGCGTACGTATGCATGTATGTATATGTGTGTATGTACATAGGACAATTCAATTACACCCTTGTAGCCCCCTGATTTCCACCATACAATTAAATTTAAATAATAGCATAACTATTAAAATCAGAATGTTTATTGGAAATCAAAAGACTACGAGCGGTGCTGTAAAATAAGGATATCATTGAGCGTTTCTATACATACATACATGTATGTACGTATGTGTATATGCATATATAAACCAATAATAACAAAATAATTTAAGAATAGGTTATAATTCGTTTATATCAAGTTTCTTTTTCTAACTTCTATAACTCCACGTTAAATTTATACAATTTTTTACAATATTCTTCTCAATTTTTCCTACAATTTATCTTGAAGTGCATGTATTTAAACTAATTACTTAATTTTCAATTAAACTTATTCAAACAAATTCAATTAAATAATATTTGTTAATTCATCTAATAAATCACTAACACAAATCAGTTTTAACATGTACACTATATTCATACAAAAAAACAATAAAATTAATTTATTTCTATGTGTGTGTGATACACAATATGAATTGCAAATAAACAATAATAACAAACTTTCGTTGTACACAATAAAGCCAAGAAATGATAGATTACTTACAAGATTTGCATGCTCTAAATTAGCAACAAAAATTACAATGATCTAAAGCCACACATGCATGCATAAAGATTTCAAGAAAACCAGTAGAATCCAGAGAAAGAAACCCTTTACTTGCATGAGATCAGCACTCACAAACAGCTTAAGAAAAGAGAGTGCTACTTCTAAACATTTCCAAGTGGAGAATCAGCGTATAACTGCAATCTTTTCATTTTAACTTTATTAGTTGTCTTCAAACGTAAACTGTATAAACTAAAACAAGTGGGGGGAAACGTGTGCGCTCTCATCCGCATTTAACATCCTCAGTCTCAAAATGAGTCAAATATCATTAAAAATGACAGTTACCAATCAAGCAATGAACACACGCACTTTTTCACAACCTAAAATAACAGGTAACAGATATATAAATCTTCCATCTAAACAGACGTATAAACAAAAGCTCCTATCTGTATTCACGTAAAATACCTATAAAAAAGCAATTTTCAGATCTTTAAGTCAAGTTTCTTGAAATCATCACGATCGTCTCTTCCTAAACCAAGCGAATTCTCACACACTAATTCGACCCAATTCCCCATAATAATCTACATTGGTGAAATACATTAATCAATAACCATGGCGGACAACCATTTTCAATCTTCAAAATTCCTACTTTATCAAGTACTTTATCTGGATATAAAAGTATGAACACTGCTATTTCTTGCACCTTACTAATACTGCTTCATCATTCAATGTTTTAATTGCAGAAACTATTTAAAAACAAACGTCAAAAAATGCATTAATTCATTCACCAAAATCATAAATTAACAAGTACTAAATCAAACATCCAATCAGCCGCAAACAGTACCGTTACATATTAAAATAAGACCAACCGTTCATTGCAAAATCAACAGCAACACTACAACTCAAGATCCCATCAACCGCTGGTGAACTTGGTGACAGCCTTGGTGCCTTCGGACACGGCGTGCTTGGCTAATTCACCGGGAAGAACAAGTCGAACAGAAGTTTGAATCTCCCTAGAAGTTATAGTCGGTTTCTTGTTGTACCTGGCCAGTTTAGCAGATTCCTGAGCGAGCTTCTCGAAAATGTCATTGATGAAGGAATTCATGATTCCCATGGCTTTGCTCGAGATCCCGATGTCGGGATGGACCTGCTTCAACACTTTGAAAATATAAATCTTGTAGGTCTCGATTGACTTCGCCTTCCTCTTCTTCTTCTTGTCGGCGCTTGCCAAAGAGTCCTTGGCAGGGAGCTTCTTTTCGGCTCTGGGTTTCTTGCCAGCCGGGGCCTTCTCCGCCGCTGCGGACTTCTTCTCGGTGGTGTCTTCTGCCGCCGGCTTTTTCTCCGCGGGTTTCTTTTCGGCTTTGGGTGCCATTTCTAATTTGAAAAATTAGGGTTTCGAAATCTGACTAGTAGAATTGGGGATACGGTGGAACGATGAGTGAGTCGAAAGCTGAAGGAGAGGAGCTTTTATAGTTCGGGAAGAGTTTTTCTATTGGCTGATGCGAATTTTTCGGATCGCTAATAAGGCAAACATGAAACGTTGGATATTCAAGGGCAAAATGGACGGACGGATTAGCGTAATGTTGTGCTTTATGAGGATGGAACTACGCGGATTGATACTGGCTTAGTTCATCTACTCTATTTTTTGTACATTAGCAGTATATAATACGCTGCAAAATCCAACGCATACATTCAGCTGAAATACATTTCAACCACTTATTAACGAAGGGTTTGGATTTATCTCAATGAAATCGATGCATATGATTTTGAAAGGGTAAACCGAGTAAAATGGCAAACTTTAAAAAATATTTATTCTCAAAGATGTTAAGTTTATTTTTGAAACGAATGTTATAATGCTAGTTGTAATTATCATTATATTTAATTTGTATCATATTAAATGCTAACCATAAGCAGCACTGTTTTTCAGAAGAAATAAAAAGTAAATTTTTATTGTCCTTTGAGCTAGCTTTATTTCAAACTTTGTCATTACGACTATTTTCGTTGTTTCTCCAATGTACCGCCGCTACTAAAAAGTAGAGCAAAGAAAACATGTCGGATTAATATAATGATCTATTTTCGTTATATGATAGGTATATCTTTATTTAATTGAAATCAAACTTACATTTTATAAGACGTTGATAAAAATTCCATATTATTACCCTTTGACAACGTTTAGATTTTGTATGTCATGAATCAGATTAAACTTACTAAACATGTCATTTGACGATAAAATTCGATTGATATTCTTATTTTACTAGCAAACCAAACAAGGTTGGATGATCCTCTGCATACTTTTTTTATAAAGTATAACAAAACGGGTGTGAAGCAAAAATGTATGAACAGCTACATCGCACGTAATGTAGCTCAAGTAAAATAAGACATAACATTCTCTGATACATTACGAAGCATGATTACCGTGATATACCACATATCGCCGACGAGCAACATATTCCTAGTTAAGATAACATAGAAAGTATGGTGCTGATGTCATAAAATATACCATCATTCAACTCATCAAGATTAGAGAGGCAATCATTGAAAGTAGTTTTGTTGAGAAAGGGAGGAAATGGATCGGGGTGGTGGGGTTCATGGTGGTGGTAAGGGAGGAGTGGATGGACGTGCGGTATTTATGACTATGTTTGAAGAGAAGGCGGGTGGAGCAATAGCGATAAAGTATTTCAGATGGGCGAGTTTATCAAGGCTTTGAACAATAGAGGAAACATGGACATTCTAAAGATGTTACGAATGTCTATATGATTCGAGAATGAGATATCGATCCATCGGTAAGGCTAGTGTACCTAATGATCTCCATATGATAAATGATGATTTACACTTGATAGTTAGGCCCTTAGGAGGTTTTGATATTTAAATGGTTTAAATATTCATCGAGGATCGACATCACACTTATGAGTCCCACAACCGTGATTTTAGCGTTGACCTAAAATCTATAATATAATATTATATCGTTATCGTATATTATTACAAAAATGATATATATATACTATATGTATGTATGTATGTATGTATGTATGTATGTATGTATGCATGCCTGTATGTATGTATGTGTATGTATATGTACATGTATATGTATTGTTATGTATGTGAACGATTTAATTTTTTTTAATTACCTAAAAAATTAAGTTAAATATGCATAAGCATTTTATATATTTAACATGATTTAAATGGGCGGTTTATCTAATTAAAAGGGGTAACATAAAATATGCAATGTATATATTTTTTGTCATATGTTAATCAGTTATCTATAATATACTATTATTACCGAGTTAGATTTCAACAGCGCACAAGTATCCTTGAGTATTTTGTGAATTGTAAACGAACAGTCGCAATTCCTTCTTCACTTCGCCCTCGTGTTTTTATCAGTATCCCTTTTTATCCGTCGCAACATATAATTCTCGTGTTCAATCTCTTTTTCTTTGCTTGTGACGTCTCTTCCTCTCATCTCCACTCCACTCCTCTAGACTTTCGATCAAATAAAATAAAATTGAACGCCTAAACCCTAGGCTTTTCTGTTCACCAAAAGTACAATCTTAGCCTTTTCAACTTGCTTTCTATTTCATTCCAGATCTAATCCTCATTTGCCCTAAAGCTCAAACATCGTCGTTGCTTCGAGACCGTCCTCGATCCCTTACTCAAAGTTTCTCTTGCAAGCAAATATACAACATCACCGACGGTAATTTCTCCCTAGAAATGTTTTGCCCCATTATTTTTTCTTCCTATAACTTTCTGATTTGGTTTTTATTTTTGCATATATTCTTCATACTTGCCTTTTGGATCAATACCGACATTTTTTCATATATTTTACTCTCCAATAATTATTCATTTACATTTACATAGTTAAAAACTGCCATGTTTTTTATCGGGCTTTTCAATTTGTAAACTATTTAGTCCTAAATAATAGTTTAAAATATACCATATATCAATTTCATATATTACATCATTTGAAATGTACTATCTTTCATTTAAATTAAGTCAACAATATATCATGTATTGAATGATGTAAGTATGTGTTCATTTTTTGTATATCCTTATCCACTGGTTTAGATATTAGAATTATTAATTCATGATTAGAGTAATTTAATTTGAGTAGGTGTATAGACTTTGCAGTTCTTTCATTTACTTGATTGTTATCGTTTTGGTATCGTTTGTTTTTGCTTGATTCTATTGTCTTATATTTTCTTACGCTGTTCATGATTGGCATAGATAGAAAACTTCTTAAGCACTTATGTGAAAAATACCATTTTCTCCCAACTTAGAAATTTTGGAGGAACTTAAGGTTTTTGTTCATTTATTTGAGGAATTGCATTATTGATTTTAAAGAGTTCAATAACCCGAGTCGTGCTAGTGAAGAAGAAAAAGTTGAAGGTTACATTATAAGCAAACAAATATCTTTTTTAGATAGGAGTCAATGTTGTGATGTTAGTTTTCTCTCTTCTTAATTAAAAAACATTAACATACCCAGGCTATATAGTTATAGGTCCAATTTTATGTTGCCAAATAACATGGCGCCTGCTTTCAACGATTGAAATATAATTTATCCTATGTTGTTCTTCACTTAGCCAATCTTACACCATGCAACTGTTATTAAACTGGCCCTTTGTCAACCTACTTCATATATTTTACAGTTGTTTTGGTAAATACATGATATAAAACTATAGTACCACTCTCCAACATTTACAAAAGATGTTTATCCTTATATTGTATTTCTTCAATAATTGATCCTTTTCTTTTTTGAATTTCTTCATGACGTGTTATTAATCTGTGTATTATAACGTTAATCACCATTTATATATCTGAGAGGTATCGACTTTAAATGGGAAAGGTACATTGGCTTATCCTACGTAATTATTTTAACTTATATGTTTATTTTACTATAAACATAACATTTACTAGCTAAATCCTAATATTGACAATGGTACTTTTATTGAACATGATGATATTAGTACCTTTATTTTTTTCGAAACATATACATGCAAGCATCACGATACCCTTTCTAATTTGAAATAAATAAAATAAATATCCAAGTGGTTTTGCTTTTCCATATGTCGATTGGATGCGATGGTCCTTGGTGTGAATGGAATAAGTGATGGTGAAAAATAATATACCTTATTTTGATAAGTTAGCATGGTATACTTAATTATCTATAATTTTAGCTGGTTATTTTTAGCAGACTTATCAAGTGTAATAAACACAACTACTTTCTCCCAAAATATACTACAGATTTGTTGTCGGCAGCAAAATTAGAAATCCAATGGAAAATTGAATATGCAAGTGAAAGCGAGCATGATGAGCATAACTTAACCCCTAAAAGCAAGGTACATTGAGAATGTAAATTTATGCAGTTTCCAATACCATATTCCAAAGCTTGATTATACTGATTTATGGTTACTTATTGCAGTCATGAAAGTATAGGTATGTGTAGGGATTAATATTTCAAAGTATGTGGTGTATACAGACAACGGACCTTTCACAAGTGTTCTCAAAAGATTTGAATTTTCCAATAAGCCAAGCCATCGTTGTAACATATGAGGTATGACAGAAGTTTTAAATATACACTATTTTCTATTCATAGCAATTTATCTGCTCATGTAAATTCAATAAAAAGGATATACATAATATATGTATAATTATAGGGAAATTCAAGTAGTGAAAACCGGAAATAAAATTGAAGATTCATTGGGTAACTTCACTTTTGTTAGATCTTAGATTGACACTAACCATTAATAGTGTGTAAACTGGATTTTTGTTCTTACATAGTCATGCTCTTTTTATTCTTCTTCTAATCTATTTAAAATGCAAATTCGTATATGGATTGGATTGAAATTGGAGTACTATGATTGCAGAATACCATTATAGAGAACAATTCAGGGGCTTTTTTTAGTTACATATATGGGTGTTGAAGACCCACTATAAAACCATATTCAAGGTTTATTATCCTTACCCATATCGGATTTTGAAAAATTTACGAATATTTAATTGGTGAAAGATTTGGATCGAGAATTGAAAATTTTAATTTGAGTTAGAAGGTTTGGCGACGGCTATCAAATGAGAGGTCGGCGTCGATGCATGGGCAAAGTCACATATATGTAGGTCTTCCATTTAAATTACATAAAACTATGAAGTTAATTAATATTCATTTATTTTAATATTCTTTATATTAATTAGCCAAATTTATATTGGTATGTAAATTATAAGTTATATGCTTCAGTGTTATATAGGACGGAGTTACCTTCAAAGTAATGCCCACTTTAGAATCAATTTAGCACACGATTATTGTATGTTCTATATAAACTAATTAGCTACACTTATACATCAAGAAACATATAAATTACATACCAATATGCAAAGATATTCTCATTATCAGAACAAGGTCCAAAAGTTGTCTCCATTCTTTCAGCAAGTGGTGCGATATCTTTAGTAACTCTACGCTATGGAAATCCTACTGGTATCGTTCGATGTAAGTTACACGTTTTTATTCATCTTCTTCTCTTAGTTATTATTTTAATCATGCTTGATAATTTAGATGGTTGCACCATCATTTTGCTTTTATTTCACTTATCCATTATCCGTTTCATACACTTATTATACTCTAATAAAATCTTACATTATATATCTATCCATAACTCCGTTAATGTTAGGACGATTACAAAAAATTTAGTTATGTGGGAGTAAAGGTTAATGCTTCAAGCCTTTTATAAGTCAAGTAGAACCTACCAAATTAAATATGCAAATAAATCTCAAAATACTACCAATATTACTAACTAAAATTATTTTTTAAGATGCAAGATACACACATGAATTCACACAAAGCGGATGTAATAATACCGTGAGTTATAAATTCGATAGTGTTTCGTCAAGTGGAAAATGACAATTTTGGTCCCTTTTTATTCTTTTATATACAAAGATTAAATAAAAAATAAAACCTAAATAGTTAATCAAATCATTAATTTTCTATTTGCATTAGATGTTCAGTACTTAAGTTTGTGCAATAGTTACCACATTCATTGGCATATGCTGGTTATTTACTACTATTCTCAATCTCTATCATGGTAAAATGAAGGGTTAAATATGTTTTTGACTATGCATGACATGTGTTATGCATTAATCATGCTTACCACTCTTCATGTTTACTACGAGTTTATGATGTTATGTGGATATGGTTATCGAAATGATATATGTTACCATGTAAATGCTTGCTTCACTAAAGCCGTGTAGCCCGACTTAATGCTATTTTATTTATACGCCTATGACATGTTATGTGACTATTAGTCTATTACCCCATATTCGTATGTCATACAAATCATATTAAAGCCATGGTTATATATATAGTTAGGGTTATTCCCTAGGGGCAATGATATAATTTGTTACATATGTCTAACTCGATAACCAATGTTGTTCAAAATAAAAGATGTTTTTTCTTTATGTTATATACTTGATGTAATATGTTATATCAATTATTTATTTAATTAAAAGTATATATAGTATAAAAAATCCACAAACGGTATGTTTTGTGATTGTAGTTACAATGTGTTGTAATCATGAGTGATTTATCACAATAAAATAAACATACCATTTTAAACATTCCTAATAAAGTTAAATCGAGATTGAACGTCGATACATCCGTTGAGACTACAGTACATAATGGTCGACAAACGTTGCTCTACCACAAATAAAAAGATAAGAGGCATTTACAATTGCTTTTATTATTGACAATAGAGCAAATAATTAGATACAATTTCCCCTATATGAATGAGAGGCAAATGAAGAAGTGATCCTAAAAATCAAGCCCCTAAAAGTGCACCCCGCCAATAGATTAATATCATGTGCCACATAGGACTATTTAATTTAAATCGAAGTAATGGCAAAACTACATGCCTTTAATGTATCTAGGCATATAATAAAATCAACAATAACATATAAAATACTAAAACAAGGCTGACCGTGTTTAAAGTATAATAATAGAATCAATTACACAAATGGTTATTCCATTAACAATTAAGAAATGCTTTTAAAGCATAAAAATTTGAAATTATGAAATGTAAATATTACAATTATTTGGTTGGTAGTTTAGACTACGAGGTTAAAGATCATGAGTTCGATCCTTAGGATCAACATTTGTTGATATTAATGAACCATGTTAAAAAAAGGGTTACAACTATTTGCAACAAATTATTTATTAACAATTAAGTAAACATACAAAGTCAACCCTAAAGTTCTTCTTAACAAGGTGTTCACATGAACCACATATATGCATCATTCAGTTTATCTACTTAGGGCATGAGTTGTCTCCTCTGTTTACAAACCTGAAACTTCACCATTCATTGCATTCAACAAATGCAACATATGCTCATAAAGATGGTTCTTGAGCAAATGCACATACAAAAGGATTGATTATAACCTTAACCATAATAATCTGCCTATTGTTCCAATGATTATCCTGTGTGTTAATTAGAATAGGCGACTTACCAAATTTCATATCTACACAAATGCACTTTTAAACCGAAACAAAGTTAATACCTAAGAACTTATCATATATAAGTACTAAGTTTAGACAAGCCACAGATACAAAATTATTTTATATGTACACCATAATGTTATTGTACTACCTAACAAGAGAATGATAAAAACCATATTGTCATCTACGCCACTTGAATTTGTAAACATGGATGAGAATGCACCACAAGGTTGCTTTGTATGCATCATCACCATATACCTAGAGATTTTTTGGTTATTCTAGTTTCATTTTCCTTATAGCTAAACTTTCAATAGTTAGGATATTGATTACTCGAAATTCCAAAGGGAAGAGTACGGTTCTTTCATTTTTCACTTACTATTTTTCTTTCAACAATTAGTGTACAGACTAGCTTAGCAAAAGTGTTTTGTTTCGTGTATAGGATGAAGTTAAAAATAGTAACTCATACATAAAATATAACATAAGCGTAAATGAATATAAAATTAGTAACCACATTACCTTACATATAATTTAAAACAATGTATTTTCGGATTATGATTTTTCAAGAAAAAAGAAGCTTTCAAATGCCATTCATCTTTTAGTTATAATACAATGAATTCTAATTTTGATTTTATGTATAAAATAAGCATTCACGTGAGCACAAATGTTGCTAAATTCAACCTTACATGATAAAACGTTTATTGATCCTATAATTTAATTGAAATATTTTGACGAGCAAAATCAAAGGCAATTAACTAAAAATATATTCAAGGTAGAATGTTTGTGAAGATAATTACTTAACAGCATTGAAATGTAAGAAGATACTTTGCACAAGCCTAAATGATGTATAAATGAATAAATATAAATTGCGAACCTCAAATAGTTATTAGTAGATCAGCTTGGAAGGAGTAAACAATATAAGAAAAGATCTCAAGTTCTTATAATAGAAATTGAAGAATTAGAAGTGAAGTTTTAATGCTATGTTATATTTTGCCAATCCATTTTACATGTAAATTGTGGTCAGGGGATAATGCATGTCCACTTGAGGGACATCCCTTAGTTCTTTAAATTCACAACCAGGGCGTTTCAATAAAAATACCATCTTCGGCTTATTAAAATATTATGTGATTATTGGCAAACTACATCTCATTTTCACTAGTTCTCTTAAAAGATGTGTGTAACGATCCGCCTTTCATACTTCGAAAGATGAACCATTGGGGTAAAGAAAAGAGAGATAAGAAGAAACTTCACAATCATAGAATCTCATAACAGAATGAAACAACATATATTAATCAACATAAGATTCTGTATAGATACTGCCATACTAGTACATTAGAGTCATAATAGTACAAGATTCCAAACTGGGATAGTTATGGCTACCCGTCCTTACATCACTAATACAAAATACATACATATATATGCAGCGGAATAAGATAGTAGCTAGCTAATGTTGAAGCCACTTGCTTCAAGCTCCTCCAAAATGCATCCGTGAGAAACCTAGATCACTTGGCTACTCATACAAATTTGAGTACCCAAGAGTTTTATGGAAGAAAATAAAACTCTGGGTCAGACATGGGTCTGGTGTGAGTAAAGCATAAGTTTTTAACTTTATAAACAAAAACAAAAAAAACCTTTAAAACAATAGTATCTTGTAAGACCACGCCGCACATAAACAAGGTCGGGTTTTTGCCTTATGATAACCAAAACAATTCTATATAAGATCATTTGATATTATCATAATGTCTAAGTTTAAAATAAATATTTAATATAGCCGAAATACCTGCATCTCACATTTCAGTAGTTGGGCACAACTAAGTCTGTAAAAGCACGTATTGGAAAATGGATTCCAACAATGACAAGACACCGAGGTACCACCTACCACAATGCATCTCTAGATAAAATACACCAAGAGCCTCACATGGACTCTCTGCGAGTCAAGACCGGTCCTACCCCTTGCTGGATAGCGCCGAGTATGTCATCACCTTGGTTGTACAACCTAAATGGGCCCCGAGCATACATAATCTACAATATCGATCTAGATTGGGTGATGACCATACCCTAACGGTAGCGAACCACATATCCTTGAAGCATATCTTCTGATTTTAGTCATTTTTGGTTGATGAGGCTTGAGGTTACGATTGCCTTTTCTTTGAGCAGACCATCTTGGAATGCTAACATTCCCCCTAAACAACCAATGCAATGCTAGCATTCATCCATACAAGTTGTTCCAGGATCGAACAAACCTTCAACATTTACTATTTTCCATTTTGTAATTACCCTTAGGAAGAATAGTACATCTCCATAGCATAGTTCCTAACAATCTATCGCGAGCGTTATTAGTTTGGAGTAGTCTGGATAAATTATACTTATCCGAAACCGGGGTCTCCAAACTAAGCGATAATTTCCAAATAACTCAATTTCGGTTTTTTGGAAGCATGTGACCAGTATTCGAGTCCTCACCGGGGAACTCTAATATACACAACATATTTCCTGAGTTAAAACAGGTCAAGTTATAAATAACAGACAATCCGCTACTTAGGGTAATTATACAGAATTTACAAATGGATAACCATATGCTTGATTTAAACATGACATAGTAACTTTGATTTCGTATTTTTTTGAGGTTACTTAAGGGTAATCGACAAAGAAATCCCTTGATTTAAAACATTTTCGAAAAAGAAAAACAGTTTTAAACAAAACCGATATTTTACAAACAACACCATTTAAACCCCTATTTATTAATTAAATAATAAATTAAACCTTTATTAAATAATAATTAAATCTTAATTAAGTCTTAATTAAAATCTTAATCAAATTTAGCTTAATCGGCAATTAATTGATAATCAACTCTCTTTTAAATAAATAAATAAATATTGATTAGTCTTAAATAAATAATTAAATAATAATTAAATCCCTAATTAATAGTTAAATAACAATTAACTTTTAATTATTAACTAATTATAATTAACTTACTTAGTTAACACTTTGGTACTAATTACATTTGTTAATTAATGATTAAGTATTAATTACCTTAATTAATTAAATAATCATTTATTAAATAAATAAATAAATAAATAATAAATACCTTTCTAATTACTTAACATAAGTTAGAAAAGACTTTTATAAAATATACTTAAGTAAAACACTAATAGATTTGAAAAACTAGTTCTTTTATGAACTGCTTCAATAGCGACTATTGCTATATGACCCATAATTTTGAAACTTAAAGTTGGGCTTTTTCTATATCTTTTAAACTTTAACTCTTGGAAACTTTACCACTTCATAAATCATAAAGGCGTGTTTTTGAAATCCAAACAAGTTTAACTCAAATATATTTTTAAATTTAAAACCCAAGTTCAAAGCTCTTACACAAGGGATTGCATGTCACTTAAATGAGCAAAGGTGATAACTTTCTTAGCATACATCATGTATTCAAACCATAACATTCATATTCACATCAAAACCACTAACATGAGCCAAGATCTCAACTTTATAACTAATATAAACATTAGACTTCATTTCAAGTTTAATTTCAAATCATATCGCATAAGCACATAAAGTTCATAACCAAACATCACAATAATTCAAGTACTTATACATTCATACAAACCAACAATTATTTCACCCAAACACACATCATATACACAATAAATAAAACAATGATATATGTTTTAAAATCATAGTAAAAAGGTGAGAACTTTACTCACTAAAAGTTGACTAAATCAAGACAACTTCCTCTAGAGCTTGTATATGAGCTAAGTCTTCGCTTTAATTTGGAAAAATGAGATTTTTGGAAAGTTCAAAGGACAAAATAGTTCAGCTTAGGGGTATATGGATTCGACCTAAGTTGGTTAAGGGTGGGTATGTGCTTGTTTTATGGAGGAGAGGTGTTGAAATGAGGAAAGGAAGCTTTAAACAAGAATTTAGAAGTTTAAAAGTGGATGAACTAAACTTTTTAGACTTTTAGAAATATTTAGGAAGCCATTAAAGTGTATATGAAAGCTTGGAAGAGAATTTATAAAAGTAGAAATGGATTTAGAAAATGAGGAGAAAGGGTAGGAAAGGGGTTTATATACTAGTGTAAAAATTAAATTACAAAAATGGCCTAAGAGTACATACCCACCATTAGATTTTTGTCACATCATCTTTTACATTTATTTAAGTTTATATATATATATATAATTATCATATTTAGTCACATCACTTTCTTATATATATATAATTATGTATAATCACATCACTTTCTTTATATTTATATAATTATTATGTACAGTCACATCACTTTCTTATATACATATAATTATCATGTTTAGTCACATCACTTCCTTTATATTTATATATATATAAGTTTAATTATTAATTTACTAAGATGTGACAAGAGATAATTATGGTTAATGATTACAAAACTAAGATGGACAATACTTAATATATATATTTATATAAAATGTTTATTATTTTTAAAACTATGTGGTGTCACATCACTTACTAATCCAAATTAATATAAGATAATTTATTTCTAAGTGTATTATTGTCTAGTTAATTAACTCTTATATATATGTACATATAGTGCACAAAGACGAAAAACGTTCCCGATAACTTTTCGGTATGAAAGGTCGAAATTTCGAAAAACGTTCTTCGGTCACATCTTCTATTTTTCTATGAATTATTTTGTTTTAAACTAATTATTTTTGTAAACAAAATTTAAAAACTATTTCAACATAATTAGTTATTATTTAAAAGAGTTTTAATTTGAGTTATAAAATTCATCAATTAATTATTAAAAATATATATAAATGTCTATAATTAAAGTAATTAAATCCTGGGTCGTTACACTCTCCCCTCTTAAAAGAATTTCGTCCCGAAATTAGCAAACAAAAAGATAACTCATAACAACTCAAAAGGCCATGTATTATATATCATTAAATCCTTACAAAGGTCCTACACTAAACATCCATAACACAAAAATTCATATGCTATATATACAAACAAAGCCTACCCCAGCATTAGTTCTGGATAGGCTTCCCTCATATGATCCACCGTCTCCCAAGTATAATCTCGGGGGTCCTCGCTCCATTGAATCTTTACTAACTTCACTACTTTATTGAGCTATCTCTTCTCATCTTGATCTACAATATGAATTGGATGTATAGTGACTGTCAAGTTCGGTTCTATCTCCAAATCCTCTTGAACCGATGGCTCCACAATCAATGATGGGTCATGAACATACTTTCTCAAATGAGACACGTGGAAAACATTATGGACCCCTGATAATTTTTCTGGTAATTCAACCCTATAGGCGAGTGGTCCAATCCTTTCAATAATCTTAAAAGGTCTAATATACCTCGGAGCCAGCTTCCTAGCCCTTCCCAATCGAACAACTCCTCTGATTGGGGAGAGCTTTACAAATTCAAAGTCTTCGACTTCAAATTCCAAAGCTCTTCTCCTTTTATTGGCATAACTCTTTTGGCGATCCCGGGCATCCATCATCCTTCTCTTTATCACACAACCTTTTCAGTAGCTTCTCGAATCATGTCCAGCCCAAGTACTAGCCGATCTCCAGTCTCAACCCAACATGCCGACGACTTACAAGGACGTCTATAGAGAGCTTCGTGGGGGTGTCATGCCAATGCTCGCTTGATAGCTATTATTGTAGGAGAATTCCACTAAATGAAGATGATCTTCCCATGATCCTCCAAAATTCAGAATACATGCCCTCAAAAGATCTTCTAGAATCCAATTCACTCTCTCCGTTTGTCCATCTGTTTGAGGGTGATATGCTGTGCTCAAGCTTAGCTTTGTTCCTAAAGATACTTGCAACACCTCCCAAAACTGATTAGTAAAGATTGGATCTCGATCACTTACTATACTTATTTCCTAATGAGCACTCTTCGTTAGCCGATCTACGATGACCCACCCACCTTCATTTCCTTTTCTAGTTCTGGGTAACCCATCGATAAAATCCATTGATATCATTTCCAATTTGAGATTTCCAAGGGTTGAAGTAAACCAGCCGCCTTCTGGTGATCATCTTTTACTTGCTGACAGATCGAACATCGGCTGATTGAGATTGAAATATCTTTCTTCATCCCAGGCCACCAAAACACTCGCTTCATATCCTTGTACATCTTATTAACTCCAGGGTGGATACTTAACTTAGACCTATGGCATTCCTTTAAAACTTCTTGTCTAAGACCATCTATATCAGGAACGCATAACCTTCCATTAATCCTTAAAGTACCATAGTTATCAATCTCGAAACTAGAACTTTGGCCCTTCTCAATGCCTTGAATAAATTCCAATAGAAGACTATCTTCCCTTTGTTTGCTCGCAATTCTTTCGAAGAGAGTTGGAGTGACTTCCAAAAGGGCCAAAAATACATTCCTACTTTGAGCGTTTGCCACCACGTTTGGTTTCCCTGGCGTATAGAGAATATCTAAATCGTAAGCCGCTAGGAATTCTAGCCATTGCTGTTGCTTTAAGTTAGGTCCTTCTAAGTGAAGGTACTTCAGGGATTTGTGATCCGTGAAGAGCTTGAACTTTTCACCTATTTAAAAAAGGAAATTACTACCAGAATCCTAAAAGATCAATAATAAACTAAAAAGAAATGGAAGGATTCTTACCCAACAAGTAGTGCCTCCACATCTTCAATGCAAATACTACGGCTAATAGTTCCAAGTCATGCCTTGCATAATTCTTCTCATGAGGCTTTAACTGTCCACTTGCATAGGCTATGACCTTCCCATGCTGCATCAGCACTTTACCCAACCCAACTCTACTAGCATGGTATAAACAGTCAACCCCTCTCCTCCATCTATAATAGCTAAAACCGGGGCACTGGTCAACCTTTCTTTCAACTCAAGGAATGCTTCTTCACACTTCAGAGTCCACTCAAATTTAACATCCTTTTTCGTCAGCTTGGTTAGACGACAGGCGATCTTAGAGTAATCCTTTATGAACTTCCTATAATAACCCGCCATCCCTAAAAAGCTTCTCACTTCTGTGGGAATTTGGGGTCTTTTGAAGTCTTGCATGGCAGCTACTTTAGCCAGGCCAACTAAAATGCCATCTCCCGATACAACATGACCTAGGTATCTTACTTATAATTGCCAAAAGTGGCACTTAGAAAACTTAGCCTTTAAAATGTTTTTCCTTAACGTTTCTAACACTAGTTCCAAATGGAGTTTCTTCTCTTCTTCTGTCTTGGAATAAATAAGGATGTCATCAATGAAAACCAACACGGACTTATTTAGAAAATCCCTAAAAACTCGATTCATAAGATCAATGAAAAGCATTGGTTAGCCTAAAAGGCATAACCAACCATTCATAGAAAAGGTCTGGCCCACTAAAAGCATTTAAGGGTATACTATCCTCTGCTACCCTTAACTGATGGAAACCCGTAGCGAGGTCCAATTGGGAAAATACTCTAGCCCCATTAAGTTGGTCAAACATATCATCTGTTCAGGGCCACGGATACTTATTCCGAATGGACTGGTTATTCAACTCCCTATAGTCCACACACAATCTTAAAGAACCATCAGACTTAGCTACAAAAACTACTGCCGATAACCAACTCGAATGACTCGGTCCAATCAACCCTCTTCTTAACAAATCATCGGTTTGACTTATTAGCTCCTGCTTCTCTCTCGGGGCCATTCTACGTAAGGGTTGAATAACAGGTTTCGCACCGGGAACTAGATTAATACGAAATTCAATTTACCGATGAGGAGGCAAACTGCTAATCGGCTCAAAAATATCCGAGAAATCTTTAACTACTAATATAGACTCTAGCTCTTCTTGGGATGATTCTAAGGAATAAAGAAAACTATTCATATGATTATCTGGGACCCACACGATATTCTTTCTGATACCCTACCGGCCTTGTCTTTTAACACTATAACCCGATTAACGCAGTCAAGGATAGCATTATACATAGCAAGCCAATCCATTCCAAGCAAAACATCAAAACCTTTAAAATCAAGCACAAACATGTTCCATGGGAAACGATGGGTAAGGTAGGAAATTTGTACATTCTTATAAATTAAACATAGACTGGTTGTACCACCAATGGGATTTAACACACAGATAGGGGTTTCTACAAATTTCGGGGTAAATTCTAATCTATCTACCAATTCTTTATAGATGAAATTATGAGAAGCTCCGGTGTCAAACAAAGCTCTAACAAAAATGCTATTAATAAGTAAAGTACCTTCCAAGACTCCCTTCCCTTTAACATCTTCAAAGGCCGAGGGCTCGTCCTTAATAGCATAGACCTTAATCTTTTGACCCTTCTTCAATAGTGGGCAATCCTTAACCATGTGTCCAGGTTAATGGCAAAAATAGCAAAGTGTTTTCTGGACCATTGGAGAGATAGCCTTTGCCTACTGACAGTGTGTTGAAATACACCCCTTTTTATTGCAATTGAAACAAACAACATCTTTATATTTGTTTCTCTGATCCCCTCCAGCTGGTTTTCCTTTACCCTGCTTCCTTTTCCAGTTTGGGTTAAACTTCCTTTTATTTGGATTAATGGTACCGCCACTAGATGCTACTGCTAATGGCTTCTTCTTCAAAAGCACTTCATATCTCAGGGCCATGTCTACTAGATCCATAAATGATTCCTTAATATGAGCGGTCATATTTTCATGGAACTCTTCCCTCATACCCAATATGAACATCTCATTCTTCTTTGATGGGGTATCAATAAGTCCAGGATCGAAACGAGATAACTCATTAAACTTTGTCTCATATTCAGCCACCGACAGATCCCCCTACTTGAGATCCATAAAACTTCTATATAATTGAGTTTTTCTGCCAGCTGGCATGAATTGGTCTTTGAATACTTCTTTGAATCTATCCATGAGAACTCATCTTCTGGAACATTTGCAGTGACAGAATCCCACCATGCAACTGCACCCTCTTGTAATTGCCATGATGCCAAGAACCGTTTCTGATCATCGGAAATGTCCAAGCCTTTGAAAATCTTCTCACATGACTGTAGCCAAGCTTGTACTTCAATGATAGATTCGATACCCTTGATAGGTTTTCCTCTTAGATTTGTGCAGTCCTTGCACTGAGTTGCAAAGTTTACACAAGGCTGTACTAGAGCTACGACCTCAACAGCTATTCCACCCCTTCTAACATTTGGGGTTCTTCCATTTGTAGTTGTTGTGCTACTATTTCCTCTTCCTTGTCCCCTTCTCGAACTCATTCTCACCACCTGAATAAAGTAAGATATCTTTAGGATACTTAGACGAGATAAATCTTTAAGAAAGGGTACTAATCAAACCTATCAAAGCTGATCTAACTAACAGTAATATATATGTATACGAATAAAATTTACAAATACGCGCTCTCCAAGTAGACCCCAACCCAAATCCTAGGTGTTTGCTCAACCTAAGCTCTGATACCACGTGTAACGATCCGCCTTTCATACTTAGAAAGATGAGCCATTGGGGTAAAAAAAGATAGATAAGAAGAAACTTCACAATCATAGAATCTCACAACGGAATGAAACAACATATATTAATCAACATAAGATTTTATATAGATACCGCCATACTAGGACATCAGAGTCATAATAGTATTAGTAAAATAGGTCATATGGAAAGTCTGTCGATTCTCAGTCTCCAGTGAAAATTGAAAACATTTATCCATTTAGCATCCTCTTCTAATTGAATTAATGGATCGTCCAATTGGAAATGATAACATAAGACATATGTTGTTAAGATTCCAAACCGGGATAATTACAGCTACTTGTCCTTACATCACTAATACAAAATACATACATATATACGCAGCGGAATAAGATAGTAGCTAGCTAACGTTGAAGCCACCTGCTCCAAGCTCCTCCAAAATGCATCCGTGAGAAACCTGGACCACTTGGCTACTCATACAAATTTGAGTACCCAAGAGTTTTAGGGAAGGAAATAAAACTCCGGGTCGGATATGGGTCTGGTGTGAGTAAAGCATAAGTTTTTAACTTTATAAACAAAAACAAAAAATAAACCTTCAAAACAAAAGTATCTCATAAGACCACGCCGCATATAAACACGGTCGGGTTTTTGCCTTGCGATAACCAAAACAATTCTATATAAAATCATTTGATATTATCATAATGTCTAAGTTTAAAATAAATATTTTAATATAGCTGAAATGCTTGCATCTCACATTTCAGTAGTTGGGCACAACTAAGTTCGTAAAGGCATGTATTGGAAAATGGATTCCAACAATGACAAGGCATCGGGGTACCACCTACCACAATGCATCTCTAGATAAAATACACCGAGAGCCTCACATTGACTCCCTCCGAGTCATGACCGGTCCTACCCCTTGCTGGATAACCCCGAGTATGTCATTACCTTGGTTGTGATCAACAACCTAAACAGGCCCCGAGCATACATAATCTACAATATCGATCTAGATTGGGTGATGACCATACCCTAATGGTAGCGAACCACATAGCCATGAAGCATATCCCCTTATTTTAGTCATTTCCGATTGATGAGGCTTGAGGTTACGATTACCTTTTCTTTGAGAAGACCATCTTGGAATGCTAACACTACCCTCCAAAAAACCAATGCAATGCTAGCATTCATTCATACAAGTTATTCTGGGATCGAACAAACCTTCAACATTTACTATTTTCCATTTTGGAATCACCCTCAGGAAGAATAGTACATCTCCATAGCATACTTCCTAATAATCTATCGCGAGCGTTATTAGTTTGGAGTAATCCGGATAAATTATACTTATCCGAAACCGGGTGTTAGCACCAAAATTGGTCACTAACCCCCTTTTAGAAAGATTGTGTAGAGAGATTAATGAAGAAAGTAAATTAAAACTGAGAATTGTATGCTAAGTTAAATGCAAAGACAAGAACACCATATTTACAGTGGTTCGACGTAACTGCCTACGTCCACTTTGAAGTTAATCTTTATTGCTTTACTCAACGATTGATTACAGATACAATCCGTACATCCACTCCTTGAATACAGTTGTTAAGTAAAAAGAACGAGTCTTGAAAGCGGCGGAGTCTCCCCAATGTTCTCGAAAAAGGTCCATTTCACTGTGCCCCTGCCTCTCTATTTATAGACGAAGATGGGTTGGACTTCCCTGATGGGCCTAGTAGCAAGATACCTCGGCCCAAAATGAGTAACTTCTGTGCGCCGAGCCATAAATGCCGAGCGACAAATGCCGAGCGACAGATGCCGAACGATGTCTCCAAGCCGAACGAGGCAGTACGTTGAGTGGAATGTGTAGGCCGAACGAGATTCGATGCCGATCGAGGGGAGATGCCGAACGAGGCATGAATGCCGAACAAGGCTGGAATGCCAAATGAGGCTGGAATGTCGATCGAGGCAGGAATGCCGGACGAGGCTGGAATGCCGAACGAGGTTTATGCCGGTCGAAGCATGAATGCCGAACGAGGTTCATGCCGGACGAGACTGAATGCCGAACGAGGTTCATGTCGGACGAGACTGAATGCCGATCGAGCCTGAATGCCGAACGAGGCATGGATGCCGAACGGCCTAGCTGTTCCGAATGAGCATTGACGCCGAACGAGGGTAAATGCCGAACGAGCCCCCTACGCCAAGTCTCTTGTTGCCTGGTCAAATCACTGGGTAACACTTGCCCCCCAAAGTGTATTATGTGGACGAACATGATGCGCTTTGAATCACAAGTCCTCTATGTTTTGCTTCAAGCCCTGGCTTCATCTTCTTGATATTGTCTTCTTCTAGATGTCGAACGAGGCATCGTATGCCGAGCGACATGTTAATGTCGAATGACATACGAATACCGAACGACTTAATTGATGCCGAACGACATCAAAGCCGAACGAGATCAATGCTGAGCGAGGAAGGTGTTTTGACCGGTTCCACCGGTCGTTGTACCTTCAACTTCCTTTCTTCCCCCTATAAAGGCCGACACTTCACTTCTTTTCCTCTTTTTTACTTTTACCTTCATCCTATTTATGAACTTGCCTCTTATTTCTGCGAGTTACATACCCTTTCCTTCTCAAACATCACGCGTTGTCTCACTTCCTTCCCCAGTCAATCGAATTCAATTAGAACCGCACTCCCTACTCCAGAATCTTCCCAAGCTTCGACTCGTTTTTTTTAGGTGAGAAACTTTCCCTCTATCACTTCGCACCGATTAGGGAAACCAGCATAAGGTTCACATTCGCGAACCTCTGCAAAATCTAGGTCAGTGGTAATCGTGTGGAACAGGAGTTAAGGGTGAGGCGTTGTTGTTGAGAGGAGTTTAAGGCCAGGCGGAATGGAGGAAAGGAGTGGACGTTGGAGGTGCTTGAAGGAGCTATGGTTTAATGCGTCGAGCGATATGGCCCGGCACAGCTATGGCTCGGCATAATTTATGTATGCCGACCGAGATTAGAGGGAAAAGTAGAAAAGAAGTAGTAATTAGGTAGAATGCCGAGCGACATGGCTTGGTATGACTTGCCGAAGGACTTGACCATGCCGGTCGGTAGGGATGGAGGGAAGGAGTAAAATTGGTGTTAAGGACAGAATGTCGAGCGATGCGGCTCGGCATGAGCATGGTTCGACATGATTTGCCGCATGCCGAACGGTGAAGAGGAAGAGTGGTGTGCCGAACGGTGCGGCTCGGCATGCTTGTGGTTCGGCATGTCTTGCCGCATGCCGAACGGTAATAATGAATCGTAGGTGAGTGTTGGTGTTGAGGGTAGAATGCCGAGCGAGGCGGCTCGGCATGATGGTTAAATGCCGAACGATGAAGTGGTTAGGTAGGAGGGTTGTGTACAATAGCAACACCAGCCGAATCTAATGCATAATTGACTAAACACATACTTTATGCCTGAACATAGGATAATGAACAAGGACAGACTCAAACAACAAAGCATATCGACCAATCCGGACTGATAACTCCCGTGTTTAAACAACTGAAAACTTGGACTTAACTTGCTTAATAGTTAATAACCTTTCAAATGCATTGATGATGTCGAGTTCAAAATATAAATCATCTTACGACAAGCCTTCATAGACGGTCAGCGATGACGGTCTTCGAAGACGACAATTTGAAGCTCAAACCTATTTTCTCAATCCAGTGTCTTTCCATTGCTTGGCACTTACATTCGAATAATCGCACTAGTTCACACACCACATGGGGGGAATACTTATGTTGCTAAGTCTAATGTTAATCGTTTTTCAAGTATAGTTCAAACAGGTGCTTTGTCAGATTCGATCTTTATCAGAGATGTCTAGGAAATCTAGCTCTACTACGGTCTCGGACAGACCCGGGCCATCCTCTCGACAAGAAGTTATAGGAACCTCAAACCCGTCAACTATTCCTACTCAAGACTTACCGAGCCCTGCGATGGCGTCTGTCGACTTGGCCCCCGACGCTCTGGAAGCAGCAATTTTCTTAGACGACCCAATCGATTCCCAGGCCTCAAAGATTAATGAAAGTACACTCCATCGGATATGCTCTGTCCATGGAATCCCCTTCGATGACGTGTTAGTTCCATCGGGGCATGATCGTCCGCACTTGCCCCCAGCTGGATATACAGCCTGCAACAGGTTTATGTGTTGGGTAGGCAGCGTACCACCATTCAATTCTTTTCTCCGCGACGTGCTACAATATATCGAGATTGCTCCCTCACAATTACATCCAAATAGCCATGCATTCATATACGGGACTTGCATCCTCTTCATGAGTGTCCTTTTCAGGCTTCCTACTTCCGGCGACATTCGCTACATCTACCGCTTTAAGAGACGGTCGGACAACCCATCTTTTATATTCCTAGAGCCACACAGTAAATGCCAAATCCTGACCGAGGCATGGAGCAAATTTGCCTAGTACAAGCAAGAGTGGTTCTATGTGCGTTGTCCTCCCGGTTTTGCCAGGAGATGGGTAGAAGGAAGTAAGTTCATTTTCTAGATCAACACTTGAATTTGGCGAAATCTGCATCTTTTCTGACTTTTTATCCACTTTTTCAGGTATCAATCCACGTCCCGAAGGCTCCAGGTACTCCGAAGCTGTTGCAACCATCCGGGCCCTCCCCGCAGAAGATCGGGACATCAGATCCCTCATTTCAAATGAGTCACTTGCGAGATTCGGGCTGTTGGCGGAAGGTCGCCGAATAAGCCTTCCCCAAGGTGTTACTCTATCCAGACCTGCTCCAGGCAAAGGAAAAAAGTAGGTCGGGTCTTCAACACACAATGCCCCCGACACGCCAGAAGAGGGAGAAATTAGAGAAGGCAAGACGCTCGAAGTACCGGGCGAAAATGTTAGTCCCACGCAGGACCCGATAGTCGACGTCCACGATATTGAAACGACATCTTCCCCTTCCAAGGGAAAAAAGAAATTGACCTACAAGTTGAGGAGGAGGAAAGTGGGTGGAACTTCTAAAGTTACTCTTATTCCAAAGGGGAGAGAATCTTCCCCCCAACCCTTAGAGAGTTCGCTGAAAGGCCTATCGAACCTCACCATCCCTGATGATCTGCTCAATTATGGTTTTGATGACTTAGAGGCGCTTAAACTTCATTCGACTGCCAGAGGCAATGCTGGCTCTCAAGCTCATGCTCAAGGAGAAAAAACTCCTATTAGTAAAGATAAGGAAACCGGTCCGTCGGGGGGAACACTAGGACACACACGGACACATGCACTTCACCCTACACTTCAATTTTTTGCCATCACCCCGATCTTTTCTAACTTGTCGTCATTCTCATTTTATGCAGGTGACATGGGACGCTCCCTCGGATTTGATCGTCTTCACGGCTCATCCATTTTTCATCATTCTGGCGGGATTCGGGCACCGGCAAGCGCCGGGACAGAGACGACTATGGAGACCGAGACAACCATCCCCGAGAGTTGACTTATCGAAAGAAATCATACAGCCAGTCTTCACACTCCCGTGATCTTCCTTCTCAAACAGAACAAGGCAAAGAGAAGTCTTCGCCGAAGGGGTCTTAACCTGATGTTCCCTGTGATCAATATTCTGGTTCATCTAGCACACGACAGTCTCGGGAACATCGTAAGAGAACGGAACTTTCAAAGCCACCTCCCCCTGTTCCTGCTGTAGACCCGACGATATCGGAGAAGATGGCCGAGCTTAAGTTAAATTTCCTAAAATCTGCTTTGATGGTCTAAAGTTCCTTCCAGCAATCCATCACATTCTGGGACAAGTTAAGCAGAGTGCCATCGCTTGCAACAACGACGTTTATGTTCAACATGATGCGTTTGTTCACTTAGTTGAAAAGGTCTTGGAAGTTTCTATCGAGCGTCAACATGAGATCGACCGTTTGAAGCTTGAAGCCATTTTTGATAAAGACATTATCAAAAATCAGGATGAAGAACTCTCTTCGTACAAGTCCCAACTCGAGGCTGCCGAACAGAGTGCCAATGATATTGCGGAGGCCGTCACTCACCTAGAAATGAATCATAAAAAGGAAATTGACGAAGCGGTCCAACGCTGTGGAGCCTTGGTTTAGAAAAGGACTCTGTTCAAAAAGAAAGGGACGCACTCGCCCTGCAGGTTAAAGAGTTGAAAGAGCTGCTCTCTAAGGAGAAAGAAGAGAAGATAGCTGCTCAAGAGGAGTCCCATTGATACTGCAACGAGATTGTTGCTACACGACTCTTGAAGGCAAAGCTCGGCGATGAGCTTTCTAAGGTCGGGATGGTGAAGGATGAAGCCCGTGAAGAGGGCAAAAGAATAGCATCTATGTAGGTTGACTCTCGCCTTGAGGCGGCTACAGAGGCCGGCAGAGAGGAGATCAAGTGCATGTTCGACCCGTTGATAGCTGAATATAACGCCCGTGTTCCCATGCATCGGGACTTGACTTTTCTTGGCGAGGGCTACCTTGAATCTCTAGCCGAGGCATGGGAAACATTAATAAAGATTAGAAAGGTGGAATCGAGCACCGAGGAGGTCGACGAGGATGCTTTAGTGAAAGAGTTTCTCCGGGGGAACGAGCCATCGGACTTGTCTGCAGCTATGGCTCTCTTTGGTAAAGGCTCTCCTCCATCAAAGGAGAAGGATGACATGATTGATCCGTCTGGAACCGGTCCTTCAGTTCCTCCTCCTGCTCAATCGGTTGATCGGCCAGTACTTGATCCGTTAGAACAACGTGCCGGTTATGATCCGGAAGACCCTAGCCTCGGCATTCACGTGCTATCTCCCATTCTAGAGGGTGAAACTCCTCGGACGGTCGAAAGCCAGCAAGAAACCGGTATATAACTCTCTTTCTTAAAGCTCGGAGAACCGTCGCTTTCGGCGAGAGGTTATTGTATTCTAACGTTCGCCTTTTGTGTTTTTATGCAGGCCGCTCCGATCCTGAACCGACTCCAAGGAGCGATGACGCCATGGAGGAGATGGGGAAAGCGAGCGACGCTACTCACGCGGGAGTAACCCCTGGTCCTGATGCTCAGGTGATTGGGGCGCTTGACGATGATAAGTCTGAAACTTCGTCCCCCGTCGAAGGGAGTGATGAAGTCGAGATTACGGGCGCCTCAGGACACACTTTGAAAGTGAGTATGAAGGAGCAACTTGCAGAAGAGGAAATAAAGAAGGTTGAGATCAAAGTCGAGTCCCGAGTAGTAGAACTTAATGACCCGTTGAACAGGCCTCTAAAGGTCATTCTTCCTGGAAAATCCACACCACTGGATGTTCCTCCTACCACTCCTGATACTGCTTCTTTGGCGAGCAAAACGTTGAAGAGAAAGCGTGTGGGGGAGGAGTCATCCGAGAAAATAAAGGAGGAAAAGAAGCTAAAGAAATCGAAGAAGTAGCCACTACACTCGTTCAATGAGGGTTAGCTTAGATCATGTAATTACTTTTCTTTATTTACTTTCGCAGTCAATGTAGACAGACTTTTTACTCCAAGTTTTGGAGGAGTGGTTGCACAACCCCATTTTGGATTAATAAATAAAGTTTTAGTTTCTTCGTCTTTCAGATGACTCTTGTTTTTTAGCTTTCTGTATAACTATGGTCGAAACTCAAGTTCTTGTGAGTCAGGTGAACCCCCAATCCATTTTCACATTGCTCGGAGACTCTTTAGAATCGTACATCTCTTATTTCACATTTTTGGTACTTAAAATATTTTTTAATCCGCGCTCCGGGGACTTAGAGTACTCCAGTCCGCGCTCAGGGGCTTGGAGATTCAAGTCGTTTATACTCTAGTCCGCACTCCGGGGACTTAGAGTACTCCAGTCCGCGCTCGGGGGACTTGGAGATTCAAGTCGTTTATACTCTAGTCCACACTCCGGGGACTTAGAGTACTCCAGTTCGTGCTTAGGGGACTTGGAGATTCAAGTCGTTTATACTCTAGTCCACACTCCGGGGACTTAGAGCACTCCAGTCCGCGCTCAGGGGACTTGGAGATTCAAGTCGTTTATACTCTAGTCCGCACTCCGGGGACTTAGAGCACTCCAGTCCGCGCTCAGGAGACTTGGAGATTCAAGTCGTTTATACTCTAGTCCGCACTCTGGGGACTTAGAGTACTCCAGTCCGCGCTCAGGGGACTTGGAGATTCAAGTCGTTTATACTCTAGTCCACACTCCGGGGACTCAGAGTACTCCAGTCCGCGCTCAGGGGACTTGGAGATTTAAGTCGTTTATACTCTAGTCCGCACTCCAGGGACTTAGAGTACTCCAGTCCGCGCTCAGGGGACTTGGAGATTCAAGTCGTTTATACTCTAGTCCACACTCCGGGGACTCAGAGTACTCCAGTCCGCGCTCAAGGGACTTGGAGATTCAAGTCGTTTATACTCTAGTCCGCACTCCGGGGACTTAGAGTACTCCAGTCCACGCTCAGGGGACTTGGAGATTCAAGTCGTTTATACTCTAGTCCTCACTCCGGGGACTTAGAGTACTCCAGTCCGCGCTCAGGGGACTTGGAGATTTAAGTCATTTTCACGTGTTCGTACGTCAGGCAGAATAATGTAACTCCAGTTGTTCGTCATTGGATTATTATGCATAAAAACATTAGTCATGCATGGGAAAGATGGCTTCAAGCCTTTAGTAATGAAAGCAAACTAAATCGTCCAATTACATGCTTAAAAAGAAACTAAGAATCAATGGAACAAAAACATACAGGAAATAATTACACCTAAAACACGAAAGAAACAAGCTAAATATAATAACGTCGCAAATGTTCACTATTCCATGCTCGAGGGAGTGTCATGCCATCAACGGTCGCTGGCTTGAAAGTTCCCTCTCCAAGCTTCCGTTCTGCGACATATGGACCTTCCCAATTGGGATTCAAACGTGATGGTACCGGGAAAACTCGTTTCAAAATGAGATCACCCATGTCAAATACTCTTGGGCGGACTTTATCATTATAATATCGTCTGGCTCGGTGCCTATATGCTACCGCCCTCAACTCAGCTTCCTTACGTTTTTCATCAATGAAGTCCAGTGATTCCAACAAGAGATCCTGATTCATCCTAGGATCATAATGTATCACCCAATATGATGGAACTTCAAGATCCATGGGTATAACAGCCTCTGTGCCATATGCTAATGCGAATGGAGTGTGGCCGGTCGCGGACTTGTGGGTAGTTCTATAAGCCTATAGCGCTGTTGGAAGTTCATCTACCCACTTGCCTCCAGCCTTTTCCAAATGCTTCTTCAACATGGACTTGATTATTTTGTTCACGGCTTCAACTTGTCTATTAGCCTTCGGATGAGCAACTGCGGCGAACTTTTTCTCAATGCCGCACTTTAAACAGAAATCTTTGAATTCCCTACTTTCAAATTGAGTTCCGTTGTCTGTAATGATGGTTCGCGGGAGGCCAAAGCGGCATATAATGTTTCGTACAACAAAATTAATGACCTTCTTGGAGGTAATTGTGGCTAAAGGCTCTGCCTCGGCCCATTTGGTGAAGTATTCGACCGCAACTATCGCGTATTTTGCACCACCTTTGGATATAGGCAAAGAACCGATTATGTCGATTCCCCAGATTGCAAACTTCCAGGGACTAACCATTTGCGTGAGTTCCGTTGGTGGAGCTCTCAGGATTTTCGTGTATCTTTGACACTTGTCACATTTTCTTACATAGTCTGCCGCATCCCGATTCACAGTTGACCAATAGTATCCGTAATGGAGGATCTTTTTTGCTAGTGTCTGCCCCCCAATATGGTCGCCACATTCTCCTTCGTGAACTTCCTCCAAGACCCGCTTTGTCTCATCATGGGCAATGCACCGTAGTAAGGGGACTGAGAACCCTCTCTGATACATTACTCCTCCCTGCATCACATATCGCGCGGCTTTGCGAATGACCTGTCGTCTTTCGCTTCTTCTTTCGGGCAAAGTCCCGTTTAGCAGGTATTGTTTGAATGGGGTTATCCACGACTCCTTTCCAATTTCCATTTCCAACACAAAATCGACTTCCATCACATCTATGCTTGGAGTATGTAAGGTTTCGACGGGAACTAATCCCATTTGTTGTGCATCGCCAGTGCTTGCGAATTTGGCCAACGAGTCGGCTTCCTTGTTCTGTTCATGCGGGACATGTGAAATGTCATAACGTTCGAAGTTTGCCAATAGTTCCTAAACCAGAGCAAGGTACGAAGCAAGCTTTTATCCCCTTGCTTAGTAATCTCCTCGCACTTGGTACACCACCAGCTGCGAGTCACAAAAGATTTCAACTGATTTTACCCCGAGTTCTCCAATGAGCTTTAAACCAGCAATCGATGCTTCATATTCTGCTTCATTATTCGTAGCCGGGAAATTGAGCTTCAAAACATAACAAATCAATGGATTTTCTGGAGTCACAAGAACTACACCAGCCCCGGAGCAATGGTCGTTGATGCCCCATCGGTGTACAATTTCCATTGAATGGGGGGAATGACACTGTGACCATCTGGTTCGTCTGATACAGTAAACTCGGCGATGAAATCTGCTAATGCTTGCCCTTGTATGGCTCTTCGTGGTAGGTAGGTAATATCGAACTGACTCAATTCGATATTCCATTTTAACATCCTTCCAGAAGTTTCTAGTCGTTGGAGTACCTGTCGCAAGGGCTGATCGGTATAGATACTGACTGAGTGTGCTTGAAAGTATGGACGCAGCTTACGTGATGCAATCACCAAGCAATAGGCCAATTTCTCAATTTTAGGATAATTTCTTTCTGCCCCCGTTAAACGTTTACTAACGTAATACACCGGCTTTTGAACTCGGTCCTCCTCGCGGACCAAAGCCGCACTTATACATGCGGGGATACGGCCAAGTATACGTAAAACATTTCGTAGTCTACTGGTTTCGACAACACTGGAGGACTTTCCAAATGCCTTACCAGATCTCGGAACGCTTCCTCACAGTGTGATGTCCACTCAAAATTCCTCTTTCCTTTATTTATTATATCAAAGAAGGGAATACACTTGTCTATGGCTCTGGATATGAATCGACTCAGTGCAGCCACCTTTCCATTCAAGCTTTGTACCTGTTTTATAGTTCTGGGCACTTGTATATCTCGAATAGCTTGAATCTTTTCTGGGTTAGCTTCAATCCCCCAGGCATTAACAATGAATCCCAAAAACTTCCCTAACGCAACGCCGAAGGAACACTTCAGAGGGTTGATCTTCATCCCATAATATCTGAGTATGCCAAACATCTCTGCTAAGTTTCGAATGTGGTCATTTGATTGTCGTGACTTCACGAGCATGTCATCCACATAGACTTCCATTGTTCTACCAATCTGATCTTTGAACATTCGATTCACCAAACGCTGATAGGTCACTACCGCGTTTTTCAATCCAAAAGGCATCACTACGTAGCATTATAGCCCAACGTCTGTGACAAAACTAGTGTGTTCCTGGTCCGGAATGTGCATCGAGATCTGATTGTATCCCGAGTATGCATCCATGAATGACAATAACTCGTGTCCTGCAGTGGAGTCGACCAACTGGTCAATTCTAGGTAATGGGAAACTGTCCTTAGGGCATGCTTTGTTTAAATCGGAATAATCTACGCAAGTTCTCCATTTCCCGTTTGCCTTTTTCACTAGCACGGGGTTTGACACCCATTCAGGGTAGAGGGCGTCGTGGAGGAACCCATTGGCTTTGAGTTTGTCCACCTCCTCTCTGAGAGTAGCGGACCTCTCCGGGTCCATTCCTCTCCTTTTTTTCTTAACTGGGACGTACTTCGGGTCTATGTTCAACATATGACTCGTAATAGCGGGTGAAATCCCGCACATGTCAGAATGCGTCCAAGCGAAAACATCGAGATTCGCACGGAGGAAATCACTAAGGTCCTCGGTCATCGAGGGGCTGAGTTGTGATCCAATCTTCAATACTCGTGACGGATCATCTTGGCTGACTGAAATGTCAATTGTCAGTTCAGCCGGTGTTTCTCTTTCTTCCTTGGGTTCCTCATCATCATCTCTTGGGTCTACGTCCCTATAGATCCGAGAATTTTGCCCGAGCCAGGGCTCGGGCATTACTTGTCAATTGTCGGTATTCTAAATGCGGATGGGGTTGTCCGCAACCTTTCCTTTCTCTCTCTGATGGGCCTCTCGGATCTCAGCCACATAACATGCACGATCGGTCGCCTGGTCGCCATGCACAACACCTACACCTTTGTCGGTCGGAAATTTTAAAGTCAAACACCACGGGGCCAATGCTGCCCTAAACTCAGCCAGGGCCGGTCGGCTCAGAAGCACATTGTATGGAGAATCTACATCCAAAACTACGAAAGGTAGGATTCGCACCCTCCTACGCTCACCTTGTCCCAGTTCAACTGGCAAGTCAACATACCCCACGGCATCAGTCGCTGCGCCATTAAAGTCATGGATACGAGCTTTAGATGGCTTCAAATCCTTCGTCTCCATCTTCATCTGGTCATAAGCCTTCTTGAAGATGATATTGACAGAACTTCCACAATCAATCAAAATTCTTTTCACAAAAGCCGGCCCGATTTTCGTGGATATGACCATCGGGTCAATGGTAGGAGCCTCCACCTGGTCAGCATCTCTGCTCCTGAATACTATATCGTCTGTCATCGTGCGCTGCTGTTTAGCGGGGGTCCCATCCTCCACGTTGGAACACCACTCAAAATCTGCATGCCTCAAGGAATTAGCATACCGCTCCATTTCTTGCCAGTTCTTATCTGCAGGGTGAGGTCCACCGATGATTGTGTTTATGACCAGTCTGCCCACGGTCCGAGCAGGCTCCTCAGGGTGGCACGGAGCTGGTGCATGACCGGGATTGGACGTTCCCTGTCCACCTTCTTGCGGATTCTTTACAAACTCCTGTAACTTCTTCTGCCTAATCAATTTCTCTATAGCGTCGTGTAGGTGCCTGCACTCTTCAGTACTGTACCCATAAGTCTCATGAAAGCGGCAATACTTTCCAGTCCGCTTTTGCTCCTCGGTTGACTCCTTTGGACGTGGCTTTCTGTACTGAAAGGTATTACAAGTTGATTGGTAAATATTCTCAAGAGATGCATTCAGCAGGGTGTATTCGTTGTAGGTTGGAATTCTCGGCTTCCATTTCCCCGCTTCTCTTTTCTTCCCCTGATTTCTTCCTCCGGATTCCTTAGATTGTCCGGGCTTGTTCTGGACATTGACCTGAACTTTCCCCGAGTTGTCCCCGGATTGCTTCACAGCGATGTTGCTTTTCATGATCTCCTAAACGGGCCCCGGTGCCTTATCTCGCCTTATCCACCTGGCTTCCTCTCTTCTTATGAACTGATGAGCCTTTGAGTAAAAATGCTCTAGTGTAGTTGGAGGTTTTCCGTCTAACCAATCTCCAAACTCTGAATCCGGATCCACACCTCACATCACAGCCATAAGAATTGCGTGATCATTGGGATTACTGACTTCAGTAGCCGCAAAATGGAATCTCTGCAAATACTCCTTCAACGACTCCCCTGGAGCTTGGATCATACTTGATAGAGACATCACGTCCTTGGGACGAGTAGCATGTATCCTGAACTGTTCTATAAATTTCTTCGCCAACTCCTCGAAACAGGATACAGATCACGGAGGAAGTCGGGTGAACCACATGGTAGCGATCCCAGATAGAGTTATTGGAAAGCACCTACACTTGGTTGCATCATTCGCTCTAGCTGAATCCATCATCTATTCGTACCTCATCACATGTTGCCTGGGATCGTTCTTTCCTTCGTAGGCCGGGATAGTCGGCATGCTAAACTTCCTGGGGTACTCAGCCTGTAGAACAGCATCTGTGAACGGAGTGTGACTCCTGGATACTCCCCAATCATCATTTGATAAGCCTTGATTCTCTTTCATCAACTTTCTGATCATAGCTGTCAGGTCTGGGGTTTGTATGGAAGATGGAAGGTTGGAGTCTGTCCTACGAGATTGATCAGGTCGATGCCTCCTCTGCTGGCGATCTGCCAAATGTACATCTTGAGATTCGGCATCATTGGAATCTTGGTGGGCTGGGCGTCAGCTTCCACACGCGCTCCAACTCCTAGGTTTCCCGTCCCTGCTTGGTTGCGGTCTCCAAGGTGTAAGCGATCCCTAGTTGTTTGATTGGCGGCACCGGCCTGCGTAGTTTCAGTCTTGCGGTGTCTACGCCTGGGAGGTTCATCGGATGAAGTCGAGCTGTCAGATGAAGAGTAAGGAGTAGGACTACCCCCAGCATTCTGATGCAGTTGTTGAGTGAGCTGTGCCATAAGGTCGGCGTTGGCTTGCATCTGCTCTCCAAGTTGTCTCCTACTTTCCATGAGTTCTCTCATCAAGTCGTTGAACTCTGTTCTGGTGACAACTTCCATGTGGTCCTAGGTGGCAGTTCCTGCACCCAAATTTGTTTGCTGATTTCTAGGTCCTATTTGTTGTACGCTAGCGGTCTCATGGGCGTCCGCGTTATGAGAGGCTGATCTGGTACGTGGTCTTCCCATTGTAGAGTTATCGATAGGAACTCTGAGTAGAATCAACGGACGTCTTATGAATGACTCGGATCTCCTACGGGGGATTTATTCAATCCAGTAGCTTCAAAGCAAATCCTTGTGGCTTGAGAATTCGATTCTCAGTGAAAGCACCAAAGTGTTAGCACCAAAATTGGTCACTAACCCCCTTTTAGAAAGATTGTGTAGAGAGATTAATGAAGAAAGTAAATTAAAACAGAGAATTGTATGCTAAGTTAAATGCAAAGACAAGAACACCAGATTTATAGTGGTTCGGCGTAACTGCCTACGTCCACTTTGAAGTTAATATTTATTGCTTTACTCAACGATTGATTACAGATACAATCCGTACATCCACTCCTTGAATACAATTGTTAAGTAAAAAGAATGAGTCTTGAAAGCGGCGGAGTCTCCCTAGTGTTCTCGAAAAAGGTCCATTTCATTGTGCCTCTGCCTCTCTATTTATAGACGAAGATGGGTTGGACTTCCTTGATGGGCCTAGTAGCAAGATACCTCGGCCCAAAATGAGTAACTTCTGTGCGCCGAGCCATAAATGCCGAGCGACAGATGCCGAACGATGTCTCCAAGCCGAACGAGGCAGTACGTTGAGTGGAATGTGTAGGCCGAACGAGATCCGATGCCGATCGAGGGGAGATGCCGAACGAGGCATGAATGCCGAACGAGGTATGAATGCCAAACGAGGCTGGAATGTCGATCGAGGCAGGAATGCCGGACGAGGCTGGAATGTCGAACGAGGAACGAATGCCGAATGAGGTTTATGCTGATCGAAGCATGAATGCCGAACGAGGTTCATGCCGGACGAGACTGAATGCCGATCGAGACTGAATGCCGAACGAGGCATGGATGCCGAACGGCCTAGCTGTGCCGAACGAGCATTGACGCCGAACGAGGGTAAATGCCGAACGAGCCCTCCTATGCCAAGTCTCTTGTTGCCTGGTCAAACCACTGGGTAACACCGGGGTCTCCAAACTAAGCGATAATTTCCAGATAACTCAATTCCCATTTTTTTGGAAGCATGTAACTAGTATTCGAGTCCTTACCAAGGAACTCTAATATACACAACATACTTCCTGAGTTAAAACAGGTCAAGTTATCCATATACTTGAATTAAACATGATACATTAACTTTGATTTCGTATTTGTTTGAGGTTACTTAAGGGTAATCGACAAAAAAATCTCTTGATTTAAAACATTTTCGAAAAAGAAAAACAGTTTTAAAAAAAACCTATATTTTAGAAACAAAGCAATTTAAACCCCTATTTATTAATTAAATAATAAATTAAACCTTTATTAAATGATAATTAAATCTTAATTAAGTCTTAATTAAAATCTTAATTTAATTTAACTTAATCGATAATTAATTAATAATTAACTCTCTTTTAAATAACTAATTAATTATTGATTAATCTTAAATAAATAATTGAATAATAAATAAACCCCTAATTAATAATTAAATAATAATTAACTTTCAATTATTTAACTAATTATAATTAACTTACTTAGCTAACACTTAGGTTCTAATTACATTTGTTAATTAATGGTTAAGTACTAATTTCCTTAATTAATTAATTAATTAAATAGTCATTTATTAAGTAAATAAATAATTAAATAATAAATACCTTTCTAATTACTTAACATAATTTAGGAAAAACTTTTATAAAATATACTTAAGTAAAACACTTATAGATTTGAAAAACTAGTTCGTTTTACGAACTGCTTCCATAGCAACTATCGCTATACGACCCGTAATTTCGAAACTTAAAGTTGGGTTTTTTCTAAATATTTTAAACATCAACTCTTGGAAACTTTACCACTTCGTAAATCAGAAAGGCGTGTTTTTGAAATCCAAACAAGTTTAACTTAAATATATTTTTAAATTTAAAACCCAAGTTCAAAGCTCTTACAAAGGGGATTACATGTCGCTTAAACGAGCAAATGTGCTAACTTTCTTAGCATACATCATGTATTCAAACCATAACATTCATATTCACACCAAAACCACTAACATGAGCCAAGATCTCAACTTTCTAACTAATATAAACATTAAACTTCATTTCAAGTCTAATTTCAAATCATATCGCATAAGCGCATAAAATTCATAACCAAACATCACTATAATTCAAGCACTTATACATTCATACAAACCAGCAATTATTTTCACCCAAACACACATCATACATACAATAAATTAAATAATGATATATGTTTTAAAATCTTAGTAAAAAGGTGAGAACTTTACTCACCAAAAGTTGACTAAATCAAGGCAACTTCCTCTAGAGCTTGTATATGAGCTAAGTCTTCGCTTTGATTTGGAAAAATGAGATTTTGAAAGGTTCAAGGGGACAAAAGAGTTTGGCTTAAGGGTATATGTGTTCGGCCTAAGGTGGTTATGGGTGGGTATGTGCTTGTTTTGGGGAGGAGAGGTGTTGAAACGAGGAAAGAAAGCTTTAAACAAGAATTTAGAAGTTTAAAAGTGGATGAACTAAAATTTTTAGACTTTTAGGAATATTTAGGAAGCCATTAAAGTGTATATGAAAGCTTGGAAGAGAATTTAGAAAAGTAGAAATGGATTTAGAAAATGAGGAAAAATGGTAGGAAAAGGGTTTATATACTAGTGTAAAAGTTAAATTACAAAAATGGCCTAAGAGTACATACCCTCCACTAGATTTTTGTCACATTATCCTTTACATTTATTTAATTTAATAGGTATATGTATATATATAATTATTATGTTTAGTCACACCACTTTCTTTATATATATATAATTATTATGTATAGTCACATCACTTTCTTTATATAAATATAATTATAATTTTATGTATAGTCACATCACTTTCTTATATGTATATATAATTATTATGTTTAGTCACATCACTTCCTTTATATATATAAGTTTAATTATTAATTAACTAAGATGTGACAAAAGATAATTATGATTAATGATTACAAATCTAAGATGTGACAATACTTAATATATATATATATATATTCATATAAAATGTTTATTATTTTTAAAACTATGTCTTGTCACATCACTTACTAATCCAAATTAATATAAGATAATTTATTTCTAAGTGTATTATTATATATTTAATTAACTCTTATATATATGTACATATAGTGCACAAAAACGAACAACGTTCCTGACAACATTTCGGTGTTGAAAGATCGAAATTTCGGAAAACGTTCTACGGTCACATCTTCTATTTTTCTACAAAGTATTTTGTTTTAAACTAATTATTTTTGTAAACAAAATTTATAAACTATTTCAACATCATTAGTTATTATTTAAAAGAGTTTTAATTTGAGTTATAAAATTCATCAATTAATTATTAAAAATATGCATAAATGTCTATAATTAAGGTAATTAAATCCTGGGTCGTTACAATGTGTCAATTCGCTTCGAAGTTTACTAATAAAAAATCTTAAAATTATAACTCTAGTTTCTCACCAATCATTCCGCCAACCATTCAATCCATCGCTCTAAATTAAATGTTCATCCCTTGAACTATGTAATAATGTTTAGACGTTGCTTCTCTTTATTAGGTTAGTTATTTCTAGATTGAGTAATTTGAAATGTGATATATTGTGCTCTAAAATTACGAAGGTTTAAGATAATAGTTTATTTGCTTTATATTGTTACCTTGTGCTCAAAATTTTAATTATTAACGTGATTTACTAATGAATTTTAAATTTGATATGTTGGTACACCATGCCTTTGTGAAGGTTTCTTTCATGTTACACCATGGTTAATTGATGAATATGTAAGATTTTCTAGAGATAAATTTAGATGTGTAGATGTCCATTTATATGAATTTTATATGCATGTGATATAAAATTTATTTTAATACAATAATCATATTTAATATACTCAAATGAAAATTATACAGCATCAGTACACGAGTAGATGAGAATAAAAGCTACTTATCAAAGGACAAATATTGAACATGAGTACATGAGAAAAAATTGTAACGAACTTTAAAATGATTTAAGTTTCAAATATGTAAATAAGGATGCTTAAAAATACATTAGTCTATTTTGATTAAAAATTTCTGCACTACATGCATACTAATATTTTCCTACCGCATGATTATTATAAATAATATAATTTATTTTGCATTCAAAAAATATTGTAAAAAGTACATGTAATTTACAAATGAATAATCTAATATAATTATTAAATATTGGTTAGAATAATATAAAACTTATTACTATTTTCCTAAAAGCATCATCAACTCCCTTGCTCATCATTCCTCTTATGAACTAATTCATGCGCCTCAACCAAAGTTGGTTAGCGACCATGCAATTCTTTAGATAAAATAATATTGAATACTCCTAAAAACAAAATAAAATGCACTTTTAAAATAAAGGGTTACTTCAATTATTACCAATTAATAAAAACTTTAAATGAAGTAAGAAATAACACTGATCAGGCTATATGCTTTAGAAAATCGAGATTCAAGAAAATATTACCTATAATAATTTGGACTAAATAAATATATTGCGTTATTTGCATGTTTATGATCTGGATATGTGCATAATAATGTGTAACAAACATAATATAAATGTTTTACCACAAATGGAGTTATTATATATCACAAGCATACTGATAGGTAAATGAATGATTTGGTCTGTTTTGTAAGAAGATGACATTTAAGTATATAATATGAATTATGTGCAAAGTACCACTAATGATATAAATATAAGAAACAAACATTTATATTTCAAGCATATGCTTTAGTATTATGCATAAAATCAAAAGATGGCATGGTTAACAAAGCCTTTAAAATAAGAATCCAAATCGTAAAATGTAAAGTTTAAAATTTTGATCGAATGCTAATTTGAATAGTGAATCATATAATCAGTTGATACATATTTTAGTGATTATTGTTGGATCTTAATGCTGGAAATGGTTGAGTCACGTACTTCGTCGCTTTCTTTAAGACGATTCATGGCTTAGCCTCAATGTGCAAAGCTAGCTACTAACCGCTCCGTCCCTAGAATAAAACAACCTCTAAAATTTGATCAATTTTCTGTTTGCACGACAGCAAATCGTTCTGAATTCAGCACTTTCTAATTTAATTGGTTAGAAAAATTCTGTAGAAAGATAAATGGCAGAGGGAGAAGAAGAAAAAAAATTGTCTATTGCTTTATATTTTCCTTCCGTCTATCTATCATTTAAATAGGTAGAATGGAAATTGCATGCGCTACTAAAATGAGGGATTGTTAATGGATCTGAAATTATTGTCATCCATTACGAATTTTATTACCATTAATTTTTGCAACGGTTCAATAATAATAGCTTATAAATATATTATCGTTATACAATGTCATTCACTATGAATTTTATTACCATTAATTTTTGCAACGACTCGATAATAATAGCTCATAAACATATTACCGTTATACAATGTCATTCATTATGAATTTTATTACCATTGATTTTTTTAAATTCAATTAAAACTCCAACAATCCCTCACTTGAATTATTAAAAAACATTTCCAAGCTATTTCTGAAAATATAGGATTGTGCATAAACAAAAGTATCTTTCGATAATAAGTAAGAGTCAGAATATACTAGAATGACACGTTGTCTTGAACTCCATCTCTGACATCAAACCACACACAATCTTTCTAAAGTGCTTTCAACTAGTCTGTGCATTAATGTCCATGGACATCTATCCTGGTTTAGTGAACGCTCTAGAAAACTTTTGCCCCTAAAATTTTCATAGGAAACAGCCTCATTGCCACATTCACAAAGATGAGTCTATCAGAAGTACTCTTATAGCTGGGTATCCCACTCCACATAAAGTATAAATCTCATTAAGAATTTTGATTACCTCATCCTCTAATCACCACAGGAATACATGCTCCTAAACATTTTATAATATAGCATGTTCACCTCTTATCACTTCACAACTTGTTGTTTACCCATTGAACCTAGTTCTTGTGATCTCTAGTCACATAGGTTAGGTTACCATTGTGAGTATCTAAAGGCAATAGTCTCATCCATGTTTTATAGACTTTCTCTTTAGCCAATCCTTTCATCAAAGGATCTGCCGAATTTTCGTCAATGCGAATATGATCCACTCTAACAATACCTGAAGAGAGTAACTTTCTTACAGCGTTGTGCTTACGATGTATCTGTCGTCTCTTACCGTTATAATAACAGTTCTGAACTTTTTGAATAGCTGCGGTACTATTGCAATGGATCAACATAGGTGGTATCGGTTTTTCCCGTAAAGAAATCTCAACTAGCAGATTTCTAAAGTAATCCGCTTTTCACTAGCTATTGCTAGTGCTGTCATCTCAGACTACATGTTGGACTAAACCAAAACAGTCTATTTCTTAGATTTCCAAGAAACAACCCCACCAGCTATGCTAAAAATATAGTTTCCAGTTGCTTTAGAACCATCAGATGAAGTATTCTAGTCTACATCGGTGTATCCTTCAAGTACAGCTGGAAACTTTCCATAATGTATTCTAAAGTTCTGGGTTCGTTTTAGGTATCTCATGACCCTTTCAATAGCATACCAGTGCTCAATACTAGGTCTCCTAGTAAACCTACATAATAATCTCACGACCTATGCTATGTTGGGTCTAGTACAATCAGTGACATACCGAAGGCTGCCAATGATGCTCGCTGTGATATCCCGGGATTTTGGGCAATATAAATTTAATAATCTTTATTAATAATTTAATTGGATTAATAATTTTCCTTTCTAATTTTAATATAAATTGGTAAATTTAATCTTTTAAAAGCTAATAAAAATAGATTCTATTTATAATGTATATATTGATATATATATTGTGAATAGAGAATCTTTTGTTTAAATAAAAGATGTGCTTTCAGATTATAATATATATGTATGTATATGTTATAATTTGGATTGTTTTGAATTTAATTTAATCTATTGATAATTTATATATGTATGAATTGTGATTTAAAGCTTTGTTTTAAAATTAATATTTTTCAAAGGTTAGTTTAGATTAATTCAATTGTTTTCAAAATATAAGATAATTGTTTATTTTAAATATGATAGTTTAAATAAAAGTTTTATTTTGTATTCTTTAAAGTGTTTAAAATTAAAAGGTTATAAAAATATATGTATAAGATATATTTGAATTATAATTAGTTTTAGAATAATTTCTTTTAAAAGTAATTTATTTATACATATGTAAATTTTATTTATTAAGAGAATTAAAGTATGTAAGTTTATCTTTACATTTAAATTAAATAAAAATTTATTTAAAAACACTTAAGTAATATGTGTAAACATATTAACATGTTAAAGACACTTGTAAGCATTTTACAATCTAAATTAACAAATGGCAACACCTTGTTAAAAGAAAATTTAAGTATATATAACAATGTTTGAAAGAAGAAAGCCTGTTTATTTATTTTTTTCAGTTCAAATTGTCTTCGGTCCTTTCTTCCTTTCTTCTCAAAACCTATAAACTAAAACCTGGAAAATAAAATCAAATGAAGAATCAAGCTACAACCAACAACTCAAACAGTTTCAAGTTCAACTAAGCTTCAAGTTAAAGATTCAGCAGTAAATCAAACATGCAAAGGATTTCAATAACAAAGAAAATCAAAAAGCTTTTTGCCAAAATTCAAAATATTCAAGCCTGGAAGCAATAAAAACTGCTCTGCTTATAAAATGGTGAGTAAACTTCTTTAAAAACAGTTGAGTTGGATGCTTGTGATGATACTGATTCGTATGTGAATAACTTTATAAAAATAAATAAATCTAGTACAAAATCTGGTTGCATGCTAGTTGATGATGAGATGAATATGTTTGTGTGAATCTGCTGTATATATATACATATATGTAAGAGTATGCTTGACTGTTCCTACTCTGTTTATGGTCCAGACATTCTTGTTTTAATTTGAATTCAATTTTCTCTGGTACAAATTATCATTAGGACTTGATTTACAAACCAAGGATGTTTGAATTAGTGTAGATTAAGGATTAAAAAACTTAATATAGTTAAATAAAAATCTGGCATCTCTGTTAAACCAAGAATATCAGAGAATGATGAATGATATGAAAATTTCAAACTGTGAAATCTATGGATTCAATATTATGAAATGAATACATAATCCAAATCATGAATTTTGATATGTATTTTGGAATTTTAAGATTGGTATTTCTTGAGAATTTGGGGTTTGTCCGTTTTGGGAGTTTTGGTGATTTGCCATTGATCGGCATGATGATTGAAGCCAGGATTTTGATCGGAGCTTGTTTTAGTGTTGTGAATGATGGGAAAAATATTGTCGAATTTTTCAAATGTTTGATTGGTTTGAAATCGATTGAAGTAGGGTTTCATCGTTCATCCTGTTGACCCTTGCTTTTGCGGCTGTTGCTTCATCCTAAGATCACCGGAGGCAATCGCGAGATGGGGGATGGAGGTGTAGTGATGCGGCGTTGCTCTGGTAGGAGAGCCATGGGTTCCAGGCGTCGTGATTGTCGGTGTTGGGTGGGTTTGTGGTCGAGTATGGGTTCAGTTTTTCGATCAGTGATCGAAATTTTGACTCGCGAGTTTATTGTTCGATCTGGGGACGTCTTTGAGTTCGCGTGAGATCGTGTGGTCGTAGGGAAGTGTCGCTCAGTTCGTCGTTGGCCAGAGGGCCGGTGCACGTGCACCGTGCACGATAGGGTACAGGTGGAGTTTTGTTTTGGGAAGACGAGTTGAACTCGGGTTTGTGGTCGCGTTTTCTGGGAGACAACTCGAAGAAGTAGAGGGCGTGGGTTTGCTTCGGGGCTGGTTCGTCTGGGTTGAGGGATTTGCTCGAGTTCTGTGGGCTTGGTTCTGTAGTGATTATTACAGATTTAACTTGTTGTGTAATAAGTAGAATTTATATAAAAAGAAATAGATTTGCATAGTTAAAAACTTGTTCTTTGAAATAAAAGTTAATCAATCCTTTAAAAATATAAATTGAATTTATATTTCAAATTTAAATTGTTTAAGATGATATCTTTTATAAATAATTATCTTAATTAAATTTTGAGTTTTGATTTAAAGAATGTTTTGAATTTGATTAATTTCAAATAATTTAATTATGAAGATAAATAGGATTAATTTATCTTTGTTATTAACTTGAGAATACTTAATTAGAATATGATTTGTTAATAAGTAAAGTTTAATTAAGATTAATGATTTTCTAATTAATTAAAGATTTAAAATATAAGAAGTAAATTAATTAATTGTTTAATTAATTTTAAATAATTATTTATTAAATTTTCAATAGTCGCTTAATTATGAATTAATTAAGTGTAATTACTTAATGAAGTAATTAATGGCTAATTATTGAATTTAATTACTTATGGAAGTAATTAATGGAAAATTTCTCATGGAAGTAATTAGTTGAAGTGATTAATGGGAAACCACTTGTTGTAATCAATTAAGGAATTAATTAAGTTAATTGTTTGAAGTTAATTAATTATGGAATAATTAATTAATTAAAGATTAAGAATTATTTAATGATGGGATAAATTACTTATTAAGGAAATTAGTTAAGAGAGATCATTTAATGAAATAATTAGAAGATAATTAATTATGTAAGTAATTAAGAGTTAATTACTTAATTATTTTAGTTAATTAATTAATGTGATTAATTAAATGTATTTAATTTAAGATTAATTACTAAGTGTAATTAATTAAAAAGTAATTAATTAATAAAGTAATTAATTAAGGATTATTTGTTAATATAATTGATTAATAGTTACTTAATGAAGTAATTAAAGATTAATTAATTAGATTAATTAATCAAGATTAATATAATTAATTAAGAAGTTAATTAATTAAGATAAGTAATTACAAATTGTTAATTACTGTTTATGGTTAATTAAGACTAATTAATGAAGTGGTTGATTAAAATTAATTATTTAATTAATTAAAAGGTTAATTAATAAGGATTAATAAAATTAATAAAATTAATCAAGGTTGATTAATAAAAGTAATTAATTGAAGTATGATTAATTAATTTTAATTAATTAAGGATTAATGCAAATAATTATAGTTAATTAATTAATTAATTAATGGAAGTAAATGAAGGATCATTAATTATTGTAATTAATGATAGTAAATAAAGGTTAATTACTGTATATGGTTAAGGATAATTACTTGAATGTAATTAAAGATAATTAATCAAAGGAGATTAATTAAGGAAGATCATTAAGAGATGATTAATTAATTAATTTGTAATTAATTAATGTTAGCAAGCAGGATTAAGATAATCCAAGTGATTAAAGGATAGTAATTAATTTAATTAAAGGTTAATTAAATTGATATGGAATTAATCAATTCTGCTTTTGAATGATTGGTTAATATTGGATGATTGATATTGGGTGATTGGTTGATACTGGATGATTTGAATATGATATCTATAAGCTATTTGTGAGACAAATGTTGATATGAATTATCTATTGTGATAATGTGATTTATCTATCTGTTTATATCATCCTGAATAAGTTAACTGTTTAAACCCTTAAGAATAACTTGGCCTTAAAAGATACGATTTGGATTTCGATGAGACCGGGATCGGGTTTCCGTATACCGGTATTCCAGGTCTGGAGACCCGAATACCACATCGATCCAAATTAACGATAGGTCGTGAATCAAGTGAAGATGAAGATTCAGAGTGCAAGGGTTATTGTCGTTAACTCTGAGGGTGATTCCAAAACGAGTGTAACGAGATAATGCCTTCGGTTTCGTTCGAACCCGGAACGAACTTGTATGGATTGAATGCTTTCAGAACATCGTCAGGTGGACGATGAGCATTCTAAGTGATGTGTTCTTTTCTAAGGTAATCGTGACCTCAAGCCTCACAAACCGGGAATGGCTAAAACAGGGGAGGTGCAGCAAGGTTTCGTGGGTAGCACCCACTGAGAGCAAGATAGATCCCTGTCTAGAGGTCCCTTTTCTTTTATTCGGCTTAGTGTGTGGTTGGTCGCGCCAACTACGGGATTATCTTGTTCGGGATTATCCAGTAAGGGATGGTTCCGGCTTTGTGTTGCAGGGGAGCGGGCGTACTCCTCGGTACGGTGATCTAGGCCACGTACTGTGACGGGCGGTACCCCAGTAGCCCTGCCATTGTATGGAATCCAAACTCCAATAAGTGCCGTACGTATTAGTTGTGCCCAACTATGTTGGAATGTGAGATGTAAGCATTTCAGCTATTTCTGTATTTTACTTGAAAACCCTAGACCCTATTATAATATAACTGGATTTCCTATCAAATGTTTTGGTTAGCGTAAGGTAATTTTTTTTCCATGTTTATGTGTGGGAAGTCTTACGTGATACCTTTGTTTTCAAAAGGTTTTGAAGTTAAACAATTTTAACCCGTTTACTCACACTAGACCCATGTCTGACCCAAGTGTTTATTTCTGTTTTATAAACTCTTGGGTACTCAAATTTTTACGAGTAGCCAAGGGATTCAGGTTTAGTTTTGACGAATATTCTGGAGGAGCAATGGAGCAGGAGGCTTCGGCGTTCGTAGATATAGTATTCCGCTGTGTTGATATCTGTGATAGTGTCTTGTCTTGTATTTGAGTTGTAATGTCTAGACAGATGTTTATAACTGTCTAGTAAGTGATGTATAAGTTGTGTACTCTGATTATGTAAAGACTATGTATTAGTTATGTGATATATTATAATTTGTTCCGTTTCCGCTGTGAGATTCTGATGTGTTGTTTCTTTCTTTCTCTTCTTTTCTATTTTCTACCCCTTTCTTTCTTCATAATGATGCGACTTTCTGGGCATAGAAAGTCGGGTCGTTACAGTATGGTATCAGAGCATAGGTTGAGCGAATGCCTAAGCTTTTGGTTAAGTGAATATCAGAACACTAGGTTGAGTGAATACCTAGGTTCGGAAGGATTGTTCATTAGAGATAGGATCTGTAGCAACCTGTTGAGTCTGAGTATATATATACGAGAGCGCGTATTTGTTAGTTATATAAAAATGATTTTATATTGTGTTAATTGATCGGTTGAGTGGTATATGGATTCTGGTCAATACGAGTAGCTAACGTTATTGATAGGGATCTCTAAACACTTGAACCAGGCCAACGGATACAATATTGTTTTAAAGAGGTAAATGAAATAATTTTACCCAGAAATAATTTCTATATAAAAAGTATCATTTTAAATATATATATATATATTTCTACCTATTTGTTGGGTTACCTGTTCGGGTTTTCCAATATAAGTTATAAAGGTAGATAAGGTGGTAGTGTGAGTAACACGACTACCATTGGTTAAAATCTGAATGTTGAGGTTGGAAGAGTATCTGTCGAGACTGTAGACCTAATACCGTCTCGAGTAAGTTTGGGCAGTATGGTGTAAGGATTTCTCGGATCTCTGAAGGTTCAAGATTCCGAGTCCATTATTGAAGTGTGAGTTTGGTTGAGCTCGGGTGAGCAGATTTTCTAGAGTTGGATCTGTCGGAAGTGCAGAAGCAAGTGATGGTATCTTGGCAACTTCAGGAAGAAGCAGCTGTGTGATGAAACGCAGTATATATGGATGTTCCCGAAGGAGATGTTCTTTTTGGAACAAAATCAAGAAGGTATTGGAGGAACAGTTGATGTCTACCGCAGGAAAGACTCGGCTGTATAGGAATTCTCGGATATCGAGTAAGAGAGTTTTATCTGTTTTGAAGTATGGGACTAAAGTCGATTAGTTGTTTCTTCGGACATGGTCTCATTGTTTCCCTTAAGAAGAGTAAGTTGTTGGTGTTGGTTTGGAGTCCCGAGATTCTTTTGGGATGTCTGCCATCTTGGAGGTCCGTTGTGAGGTTTGTTGATGGTCTTAGTTTGAGAAGCCTTTGGATTAGAAGTTTTTGGTTAGCTGTGGTAGCAGTGCAACTCGAAGTGTTCGGTGTGTTGACGAGGAGGTCTTTGGCTTAGCAGTGTTCCAGAGATAGAGTTCAGAAGCAGCAGTGTGAATCATTTCTCCGATGGTTCAGAAATCTTTGTGGTTCTTCTACCAGCAGTCCGGGTAGACGATGAAAGCTTTCTTGAAGGGTTAAGCTTGTTTGGAAAAGCTTAAGACTCTTTTTAATTAGTAAGAGAGAACAGTTTCTTTGGAATCTGAACTAGGTAGGATCGCAAAAGTGACTGACGATTAGTTTGGGAATTTATCTTGGGTAATCTTTTGTGTGAGATGGAGGTTTCTCATGTGGAAGTAGGAGCTACTGAAGTAGTCAGAGATTTTCCGGATGTCTTCGAGGAAGTAGAAGTTTGTCTGCATCTAGAGTTTGAGTTCCGTATCGACTTGGTTCCAGAAGCGATACCGGTGGTTATTCTGGTAGTAGGATGGTTCCTAGAAAGAAGAGTTGGTGTAGCAGCTCAGAAATTTTTAAAATGGATTGGTCATATCTATTTTTCAAGTTTGGATTTCAGCAAATTTTGGAAGGATCATCTTGTTGATAGGATCTAGAGATCATTTTATTCTTGGTCCAGAATTGTTTCAAGAAGCATCAGCGAAGGTTAAGCTGATCAGGAAGAGATAAGGTAGCCCAGGAATCGTCTAGTGAGTTATGCAGATATGAGACAAGGAGTTTGGAATTCGGAGTTGGAGATTGGAAATTGTTTAAGTTTTTCTCCGATTATAAAGCTATAAGATTGGTAAGTCTGGAAGCTAGCACTGAAGTATTTTGGATTTTCCCTGTGTTCTCGAGAGGAGTAGTTCTTTGTCTACAGGATTGAATGGCCAGTTTGGATAGCTGGAATTCATTCTATTTCACGTATATCTGAGGGAATACGTGAATGATTCATCATTGGTTGTTGAATCTGCAGTTCAGATGGATTTGGAAGATGAGCTGGACTTGGGTGTGATCTGATATTCTGTTCAGATTAGTGGATCTAGAGATAAGGAAAGCTCTGGATTATGGGGTGTAGTTTGTTTAGATTCTGTAGAGCGGGTCTCCCGGTGATTTATATCCGGGGAAACTCTAGATAGTGTTAGTAAGATCTATCCTGATTTGTATTAGGATAGTTAGTTTGATTGTTTGATTGTTTGATTGGTTGCTTTGGTTGTTAGGAATTGGATGATAGGTATGCTTTGCTGTTTTAAAATCTTGGCTGGATTATTAAATTATCTTTGCTTTTAATTTCGGGGACGAAATTATTTTAAGGGGGAAGGAATGTGATATCCCGGGATTTTGGGCAATATAAATTTAATAATCTTTATTAATAATTTAATTGGATTAATAATTTTCCTTTCTAATTTTAATATAAATTGGTAAATTTAATCTTTTAAAAGCTAATAAAAATAGATTCTATTTATAATGTATATATTGATATATATATTGTGAATAGAGAATCTTTTGTTTAAATAAAAGATGTGCTTTCAGATTATAATATATATGTATGTATATGTTATAATTTGGATTGTTTTGAATTTAATTTAATCTATTGATAATTTATATATGTATGAATTGTGATTTAAAGCTTTGTTTTAAAATTAATATTTTTCAAAGGTTAGTTTAGATTAATTCAATTGTTTTCAAAATATAAGATAATTGTTTATTTTAAATATGATAGTTTAAATAAAAGTTTTATTTTGTATTCTTTAAAGTGTTTAAAATTAAAAGGTTATAAAAATATATGTATAAGATATATTTGAATTATAATTAGTTTTAGAATAATTTCTTTTAAAAGTAATTTATTTATACATATGTAAATTTTATTTATTAAGAGAATTAAAGTATGTAAGTTTATCTTTACATTTAAATTAAATAAAAATTTATTTAAAAACACTTAAGTAATATGTGTAAACATATTAACATGTTAAAGACACTTGTAAGCATTTTACAATCTAAATTAACAAATGGCAACACCTTGTTAAAAGAAAATTTAAGTATATATAACAATGTTTGAAAGAAGAAAGCCTGTTTATTTATTTTTTTCAGTTCAAATTGTCTTCGGTCCTTTCTTCCTTTCTTCTCAAAACCTATAAACTAAAACCTGGAAAATAAAATCAAATGAAGAATCAAGCTACAACCAACAACTCAAACAGTTTCAAGTTCAACTAAGCTTCAAGTTAAAGATTCAGCAGTAAATCAAACATGCAAAGGATTTCAATAACAAAGAAAATCAAAAAGCTTTTTGCCAAAATTCAAAATATTCAAGCCTGGAAGCAATAAAAACTGCTCTGCTTATAAAATGGTGAGTAAACTTCTTTAAAAACAGTTGAGTTGGATGCTTGTGATGATACTGATTCGTATGTGAATAACTTTATAAAAATAAATAAATCTAGTACAAAATCTGGTTGCATGCTAGTTGATGATGAGATGAATATGTTTGTGTGAATCTGCTGTATATATATACATATATGTAAGAGTATGCTTGACTGTTCCTACTCTGTTTATGGTCCAGACATTCTTGTTTTAATTTGAATTCAATTTTCTCTGGTACAAATTATCATTAGGACTTGATTTACAAACCAAGGATGTTTGAATTAGTGTAGATTAAGGATTAAAAAAACTTAATATAGTTAAATAAAAATCTGGCATCTCTGTTAAACCAAGAATATCAGAGAATGATGAATGATATGAAAATTTCAAACTGTGAAATCTATGGATTCAATATTATGAAATGAATACATAATCCAAATCATGAATTTTGATATGTATTTTGGAATTTTAAGATTGGTATTTCTTGAGAATTTGGGGTTTGTCCGTTTTGGGAGTTTTGGTGATTTGCCATTGATCGGCATGATGATTGAAGCCAGGATTTTGATCGGAGCTTGTTTTAGTGTTGTGAATGATGGGAAAAATATTGTCGAATTTTTCAAATGTTTGATTGGTTTGAAATCGATTGAAGTAGGGTTTCATCGTTCATCCTGTTGACCCTTGCTTTTGCGGCTGTTGCTTCATCCTAAGATCACCGGAGGCAATCGCGAGATGGGGGATGGAGGTGTAGTGATGCGGCGTTGCTCTGGTAGGAGAGCCATGGGTTCCAGGCGTCGTGATTGTCGGCGTTGGGTGGGTTTGTGGTCGAGTATGGGTTCAGTTTTTCGATCAGTGATCGAAATTTTGACTCGCGAGTTTATTGTTCGATCTGGGGACGTCTTTGAGTTCGCGTGAGATCGTGTGGTCGTAGGGAAGTGTCGCTCAGTTCGTCGTTGGCCAGAGGGCCGGTGCACGTGCACCGTGCACGATAGGGTACAGGTGGAGTTTTGTTTTGGGAAGACGAGTTGAACTCGGGTTTGTGGTCGCGTTTTCTGGGAGACAACTCGAAGAAGTAGAGGGCGTGGGTTTGCTTCGGGGCTGGCTCGTCTGGGTTGAGGGATTTGCTCGAGTTCTGTGGGCTTGGTTCTGTAGTGATTATTACAGATTTAACTTGTTGTGTAATAAGTAGAATTTATATAAAAAGAAATAGATTTGCATAGTTAAAAACTTGTTCTTTGAAATAAAAGTTAATCAATCCTTTAAAAATATAAATTGAATTTATATTTCAAATTTAAATTGTTTAAGATGATATCTTTTATAAATAATTATCTTAATTAAATTTTGAGTTTTGATTTAAAGAATGTTTTGAATTTGATTAATTTCAAATAATTTAATTATGAAGATAAATAGGATTAATTTATCTTTGTTATTAACTTGAGAATACTTAATTAGAATATGATTTGTTAATAAGTAAAGTTTAATTAAGATTAATGATTTTCTAATTAATTAAAGATTTAAAATATAAGAAGTAAATTAATTAATTGTTTAATTAATTTTAAATAATTATTTATTAAATTTTCAATAGTCGCTTAATTATGAATTAATTAAGTGTAATTACTTAATGAAGTAATTAATGGCTAATTATTGAATTTAATTACTTATGGAAGTAATTAATGGAAAATTTCTCATGGAAGTAATTAGTTGAAGTGATTAATGGGAAACCACTTGTTGTAATCAATTAAGGAATTAATTAAGTTAATTGTTTGAAGTTAATTAATTATGGAATAATTAATTAATTAAAGATTAAGAATTATTTAATGATGGGATAAATTACTTATTAAGGAAATTAGTTAAGAGAGATCATTTAATGAAATAATTAGAAGATAATTAATTATGTAAGTAATTAAGAGTTAATTACTTAATTATTTTAGTTAATTAATTAATGTGATTAATTAAATGTATTTAATTTAAGATTAATTACTAAGTGTAATTAATTAAAAAGTAATTAATTAATAAAGTAATTAATTAAGGATTATTTGTTAATATAATTGATTAATAGTTACTTAATGAAGTAATTAAAGATTAATTAATTAGATTAATTAATCAAGATTAATATAATTAATTAAGAAGTTAATTAATTAAGATAAGTAATTACAAATTGTTAATTACTGTTTATGGTTAATTAAGACTAATTAATGAAGTGGTTGATTAAAATTAATTATTTAATTAATTAAAAGGTTAATTAATAAGGATTAATATAATTAATAAAATTAATCAAGGTTGATTAATAAAAGTAATTAATTGAAGTATGATTAATTAATTTTAATTAATTAAGGATTAATGCAAATAATTATAGTTAATTAATTAATTAATGGAAGTAAATGAAGGATCATTAATTATTGTAATTAATGATAGTAAATAAAGGTTAATTACTGTATATGGTTAAGGATAATTACTTGAATGTAATTAAAGATAATTAATCAAAGGAGATTAATTAAGGAAGATCATTAAGAGATGATTAATTAATTAATTTGTAATTAATTAATGTTAGCAAGCAGGATTAAGATAATCCAAGTGATTAAAGGATAGTAATTAATTTAATTAAAGGTTAATTAAATTGATATGGAATTAATCAATTCTGCTTTTGAATGATTGGTTAATATTGGATGATTGATATTGGGTGATTGGTTGATACTGGATGATTTGAATATGATATCTATAAGCTATTTGTGAGACAAATGTTGATATGAATTATCTATTGTGATAATGTGATTTATCTATCTGTTTATATCATCCTGAATAAGTTAACTGTTTAAACCCTTAAGAATAACTTGGCCTTAAAAGATACGTTTTGGATTTCGATGAGACCGGGATCGGGTTTCCGTATACCGGTATTCCAGGTCTGGAGACCCGAATACCACATCGATCCAAATTAACGATAGGTCGTGAATCAAGTGAAGATGAAGATTCAGAGTGCAAGGGTTATTGTCGTTAACTCTGAGGGTGATTCCAAAACGAGTGTAACGAGATAATGCCTTCGGTTTCGTTCGAACCCGGAACGAACTTGTATGGATTGAATGCTTTCAGAACATCGTCAGGTGGACGATGAGCATTCTAAGTGATGTGTTCTTTTCTAAGGTAATCGTGACCTCAAGCCTCACAAACCGGGAATGGCTAAAACAGGGGAGGTGCAGCAAGGTTTCGTGGGTAGCACCCACTGAGAGCAAGATAGATCCCTGTCTAGAGGTCCCTTTTCTTTTATTCGGCTTAGTGTGTGGTTGGTCGCGCCAACTACGGGATTATCTTGTTCGGGATTATCCAGTAAGGGATGGTTCCGGCTTTGTGTTGCAGGGGAGCGGGCGTACTCCTCGGTACGGTGATCTAGGCCACGTACTGTGACGGGCGGTACCCCAGTAGCCCTGCCATTGTATGGAATCCAAACTCCAATAAGTGCCGTACGTATTAGTTGTGCCCAACTATGTTGGAATGTGAGATGTAAGCATTTCAGCTATTTCTGTATTTTACTTGAAAACCCTAGACCCTATTATAATATAACTGGATTTCCTATCAAATGTTTTGGTTAGCGTAAGGTAAAATTTTTTCCATGTTTATGTGTGGGAAGTCTTACGTGATACCTTTGTTTTCAAAAGGTTTTGAAGTTAAACAATTTTAACCCGTTTACTCACACCAGACCCATGTCTGACCCAAGTGTTTATTTCTGTTTTATAAACTCTTGGGTACTCAAATTTTTACGAGTAGCCAAGGGATTCAGGTTTAGTTTTGACGAATATTCTGGAGGAGCAATGGAGCAGGAGGCTTCGGCGTTCGTAGATATAGTATTCCGCTGTGTTGATATCTGTGATAGTGTCTTGTCTTGTATTTGAGTTGTAATGTCTAGACAGATGTTTATAACTGTCTAGTAAGTGATGTATAAGTTGTGTACTCTGATTATGTAAAGACTATGTATTAGTTATGTGATATATTATAATTTGTTCCGTTTCCGCTGTGAGATTCTGATGTGTTGTTTCTTTCTTTCTCTTCTTTTCTATTTTCTACCCCTTTCTTTCTTCATAATGATGCGACTTTCTGGGCATAGAAAGTCGGGTCGTTACACTCGCATAGTCAGACTGTTTTACGCCTTCATCAGTATTCTTAAATAGTTTTACACTTGATCGTACGGTGTACAGGCAAGTTTACATTCAAAGTAATTGTATTTCTTTAATATCTTCTCAATATAATGAGATTGGTCCAAAGAAAATTTCTTTATTAGACTAGTGATCTTAATACCAAGGATTACACTCGCTTCTTCTAGGCCTTTCATATCAAAGTTGGAACTTAAAAGAGATTTAACCCTACTAACAACATGAATGTTTGAACCAAAAATAAGTAGATCATCTACATACAAACATATAATAGTGCAAATGCCATTTTCATAATTATAACAAGTACATTTGTTACTCTTATTAACTTTAAAGCCATGTGAAATAATCAATTTGTAAAAAAATTCATGCCGTTGTTTAGGTGCTTGTTTTAGATCATATAAAGATTTATCTAACTTGCAAACTTTATGTTCTTGCCCGTGTATTACAAAACCTTTAAGTTGGTCCATATTAATTTTCCTTTTCTAATTCACCATTTAAAAATTCAGTTTTAACAACCATTTGGTATATTATCAAATCATGAATAGAAGCAAGTGAAATTACAGGCGAAAAGGTATCAAAATGTCTACATTTTCTCTTTGCTTAAAACCCTTAGCTACTAGATAGGATTTATATTTTTTGATTGTTCCATCGGTTTTTAATTTCCTTTAAGTACCCATTTATAGCGTATGGTCTTATAACCGAGTGGTAAATCAATTAAGTGCCAAGTCTTATTGGATTCAAGAGAATCCATCTCATCATTTATATGCTTTTGCCAAAAATTGGCATCTAATGAAGATAAGGCTTCTTAGAGGTTTGACGGGTCCTCCTCTAAAGTGTAAGCACAAAAAACTAAACCATAACCTTTTGCAATTATAGCTCTTTTTCCTCTTCCAAATTCATTTTCAAAAGAGTCTTCTTGTTTATTTCTTACGGAAATAATATTACTAGATATGCCCTTACTATTCCTTAATTTAAAAGGAAATTTAAGTTCATAAAAATCAGCACCGTTAGATTCTACTACAGTATGTGTATTCAGATCATAAAATCTGTATGCTTTGCTATTAATAGCATAGTCCATAAATACATTCGTATGCTCTACTTGGTAATTTAATCCTTTTAGGGCTTGATATAGGAACATATGCTAAACAACACCAAGTTCTAAAATATGACACATTTGGTTAATGATTTTTCAAACTCTCATAGGGAGAAACTTTGCTCTTAGATTTAGGATTCTGTTCAACATATAACATACACTTAACAAGATTCCCCTCACTAATGTGATGTTGAGCCTGAATTAAGTAAAATACTGCAACTAATCCAGTTAAAGTCCTATTTTTTCTTTCAGCTTTACCATTTATTTCAGGTGAGTAAGGTGCGGTTTGTCATGTATTATACCATATGAATTATAAAATTCAATAAACATACTGGATTCATATTCAGTGCTTCTATCACTACATAATCTTTTAATTTCTTACTAAACTGATTTTCAATTTCAGTTATAAAAAATTTAAAACATTTTAAAAGCATCACTTTTATTTTTTATTAGGTAAACATAAGCAAAATAAGAGCAGTCATAAATAAATGTGACAAAATAGCGATGTTCATTTCTATTCAAAGTTCCATTTAGCTTACATATATCAGAATAAATCAACTCTAAAATTTTAGATTCTCTACTTACAAATTTATGTCGAGTTTTTGTAATTTTGACTTAACTACAAAAATCACATTTTTAAAAATCTTTTAAAGACATATTAGGGATTAATCCTAAGCTACTCATATTCTTTACTATACGTTTGTTAACGTGATAGTGTCTAGCATGCCATATATTAAATGAACACACCATATAAGCAGAAGGAGATACTTTATTACTTTCAACATTCAACTTAAACATGCCCTCAGTAGCATAACCCTGCCCACAAACATACCATTTATAGTGGTGGTGTACAAATCAGCCTATATAGTTTGAGTAAAGCTAGCCTAATTAAGAAGATAACCCGAAACTAAGTTCTTTCTCATCTCTAGAGTGTGCATCACATCCTTCAGTATGATAGTTTTTCCAAAGGTAAACTTTAGCTCAACGCTTCCAATCCCAACAATAGTAGTGGTGTGAGAGTCCCCCAACAACCCTTTCTTGTCATCGACATCCATGTATGTTTTGAACATAACACGGTCATAACATACGTGGGGGTGCACCACCAGTATCTACCAACCATCCTTTTGATCCCTCTGTAAAGTTGATCTCTATAATCATACCAGTTAGTGGCTGCTCTTCAGTCTGGTTCGCTCGAGGAGGAAGGCGAGGACGGTTCCGACACTTTCATGCCATATGACCTGGTTTGTTATAGTTATAACAAATAGACCGACCAGAATCATTCTTTAAAGGCCATTGTTGCTGTGGTGCAGTATAGTTCATTTGAAGGTTCTTATTCTTGTTTTGTTCTGATTAGGCTTATGATTCTGATTCGTAAAGCTTTTGGGATTCGGTTTCAGAACCGTAGCCTTCTTAGTGTTGCTGGAAACAACAAGCACTTCCTCTTTCACATCCTGTTTTCAGGATTCCTCCTCAATTAGGAGGCTAGTATTCAAACTTTCAAGTGAAAATTCTTTAGTTTTATGTCTAAGCTTATTTTTGAACTCTTTTCAACTAAGGGGTAATTTATCAATAAGTACTGCAACTTGAAACTATTCATCAATAGTGATAACTTCGAAAATGACCTCATGAGCTATTTTCTAAAGCTCATGAGACTGCATCTCTACTGACCTATCATTGGACACCTGATATTTGAGGTAGCGGCTTATTGCATATTTCTCTACTCCAGCTTCCTTCGTGTCATAATTCTTCTGAAGTGTCTCCCAGATCTCTTTAGTTGATTTGTCCTCTACGCTGTAGTAGTTATATAGGTCATTGTAAAGGCCATTCAGAATGAAGTTTTTGCATGCATAGTCATACTAAATCCAGGATTGCTGCTCATTGCTCTCTACTTCGGTGGGTGGATCAGATAGTGGTGGTTTGTTAGTGGTCAGAACATAGACCATCTTTTTCATAATCAGGAAAAATTACATCTTCTGCCTCCATCTCTTGAAGTGCAATCCCTCGAATTTGAAGAGCCTACTGGTGTCCAGCAGTACTATTTTAGTAAAGTCGTCGATCGCGACCATTTGCAACAGGTGGAATTGTCTTAAATTGTTGGATCTTAATTCTGAAAATGGTCGAGTGACGTACTTCATCGCTTTCTTTAAGACGATTTGTGGCTTAGCCCCGAGATGTAAGGCTACCTATCAACCGCTCTGTCCCCAGGATAAAACAACCTCTAAAATTTGGTCGTTTTGCTATTTACATGACATCAAATCATTCTAAATTTAGCACTTTCTAATTTAATTGCTTGGAAGAATTCTATAGAAAGAGAAATGGCAGAGGGAGAAGAAGAAAGAAAATTGTCCGTTGCCTTATAATTTTTCTTTTGCCCATCTATCATTTAAATAGGCAGAATGGAAATTATATGCGTTACTTAAATGAGGGATAATTAACAGATATAAAATTATTGTCATTCATTACGAATTTTATTACCATTAATTTTTACAACGGCTCAATAATATTAGCACATAAATATATTACCGTTATACAATATCATTCATTACGAATTTTATTACCATTAATTTTCACAATGGCTTAATGATAATATCTCATAAACATATTACATTATACAATGTCATTCATTATGAATTTTATTACAATTAATTTTTTTTAAAATCAATTCACTTAAAATTCCAACAATTATACATACTTTTATGCAATAAATTTTGCTTTTACTAGTTATTAAAAGCATTTAAATATGTATAAGCATTATTTATTAATTTTTTTTCAATAATATTTGCCTTCCTAAAATTGATTTTATTAGTTGAGCTCATACAATTGAACTTAAAGCTTTACTTTATCCTTTATGTCTAGAAAAAAAATTAGAATTCTAAATCCTAATAAGTACGACGATCGCCCTACACCACCGGCACCCAATATACATAAGATAGTAGGCCGTTGTTATGCGGATTGATGTAGAGCAATCATCAAGGTTTAAAATGAAACAAAACATCATAGAATCTGTAGTATATCTCACAACGCATGGAAAAAATATAATTTTATAGATATAAATCAAAAGAGACGGTAATAACTAAGTGATCCAAATATTAGCGTACATATACACAAAGTTATACATCATGAAATATAGTATATACAATAGAAGTAAACTCATATAACTGTCTCATACTAATAATGATAAGCAAGCACTGACAAGGTTCCACAGTGTTGCATAGCGGAATAAGCATAGAAATCCATATATAATACAAGATAGCCCCGTCCAGCTCATCCTCTGCATAGCTACTGCATCACACCTAGACCTTCTATCCAGTCTACTCAATTAAGAGCACCCGAGATAATAAGAAGTAAAGCATAGAACCTTGAGTCAGACAATAATCTGGTGTGAGTGGTAAATGGATCTCAAAGTACTATACAAGCCGATATAGAAAGGAACAAAGGTATGCAAATCATACTTGACTTATCCCTGCAACCAAAGAGTTAGCACATAGTAACATAATATGCTACTCTAAGTGTCATAAAGTGCAACACGACTAAGTATGATAACGAGTATCCATGTATCCCTATCTCCAATACCTATCTTCAATGACTACCTTAGAGTGATAGACTGTAGGGAGAGAAACCAAAGAAATCATAGCATCCATCAAACAATCCTCACTATCCCTCTATGTACTTTGGATATATAATAACTCGTATGATCATTGTACTATTAGGAACTAATGGAAATCCCCGTTTTCAATCTACTCTCTTTAGCCTAAAGCTAATACTAGACCCATACAACTGGTCTAGGGTATATGGATCCGTACAACTGATTCAGGGTAACTTTCAACATACCCATGAGCATCCACACGATACTCCTGCTCCGAGTACAACAGAAAACACTCTGAGTATCAACAACCTCTTAGTATGTGTATTCGAGCCCTTTCCTTTGCTCCAACTAGCTTTCATTATCCTGGAGGAACCATTGCACGTTCACCACTCAACGGCTCCTTTCAACATCATGTTGTCACCTTTGAGGAACCATTCTACATTTCCCATTCTATTACTCATTTCTACATCGAGCCGTCTTCTTTGGAACCTAACTCCATTCAACGTCGAGTAACCATCCGAAGAATCTAACTTTCATTATGCTATCACATCGCCATCAGTCATCATGCGAACCAAGCAACATCTCCAATAATACCTCTCGAACCCCTGTACCAACCCCCAAAAGTTCAATCCCTATAGGACCAAACTAGAGAGCTCGGTACTGACCACTGTACTTGGCCACTAAGTGGCCAAGTTTCTTTCAATCCTACTTCTTGCTTCTAGTACTCATTGCCTAGGTACTTGAACTCCGACTTCTCTACTTCGAATCAAGTCGTCGTATGTTCTAAACACCCTACTTCATATTCTAGAAACAAGTCATCACAGCTTTTAACACTTAGCCAATCTCCAATCAATCACCATAGGCAACCTCTACAGGCCATACTCTCCTCCTTCCCCAAGTTGTTGCTGACATGGAGCAACCGAGAGAACTCGGTACCAACCTATGAAGTCGGTACAAACTTCTATGCTTAGTGAATTGGGGGAAGCAATTTAAACCACAAGCTCTTCCCATACTTTTGATCCCGCCTCCCAAGTTTCATCCAATTCCAACCAGTTTTGCCTCTGATTTTCCCAATTTCCCAATTATCTACCTAACATCCAAAACACTAGCAAACACCATCAAAGCACAACATACAATCATAGAATAGCATGCATATACATCCATTCATACAACCAATAATGAGAATGTGATGATTAAACTATTTTTAACCGAAATCTAAGTTTTACATTAGCATATGTATATGAATTATGGAAATTACACTAGCACGTGGATATGAGTTAGTAGATTACAAAACCCATTTTAAAAACCATTTCAAAATCTCTAATTTCTATTCATAAGCATATATGGATAAGTGGTTAAAGTTAGAAAACCCTTTTTAGATCAAAATCATGTTAAAAACAACCATTTTAACTATATAAACAAGTATAGATGAGTGAGAGGTGAAGAAACACTTACCAAATACCTCAAATACCAAATTTCTCCTCAAATCTGAAGTAGACAGCAAAGGAAATGAACCCAAATTAGCAAAATTATAATCTCTAGTTTCTATATGCTAATCTCCTCTCTAATCAATGATTTAGACAAGATTAGTAACGAAAAGATGTGATTTCTGATGAAATTAGATATAATGGAGGTTTAGATCTGTTTTAAAGAAAAAGGAATTGACTTAGGTCGGTTCCTACAGCCTTCTATTAGCATAAATTTGGAAATGGGTTAGTGGGCCTAAGCACGGGCTTAGTTAATTACCCACTAAAACTGGCCAGCAACAACCAAAACTTAAAACCGCAATAACTTTCAAAAGACAAGTCCATTTTTCTAGTACGACCACTCTATGGAATGGAAAACCATCATCCTAAAGCAATGTAACTGATTTGAGAACCTGATTTGGATCCTTTCAAAAGTTATAGTCCAAACATGATTTTCAGGGTTAAAATGGTCACATAGAAATTCGACAAAAATCATAGGTGTGGGATATGTCCCTAAGAGTCACTTTTCGAAATCTTAGAGTCATACAACCTCTATGAATAAAATAAAAACATTTTATGATCCTTCGATACGTAAAACATGGGTCGTTACACTCTCTTCCCTTTAGGAATTTCGCTCCTAAAATTCCCAAAGAAACACAGAAAATCAATCATAGTTACCCTGCATGCCTAACAATCTGTATATCATCAACCATATCAAACATGCAACCATGCAATCAATAATATAGGTAAACCTATCCTAGCATGCGGGATACTAAACGACCCTATATGATAACGAAAGTGAAAGTAATACGATATACAATGGGCCCTACCATATGAAGAGCTCCAAATGTGTGGCCTCACACTCTCCTCGGTTTTCCATGTGCAACCGCCTTCACTTTCTCCCCATTGAACCTTCACCAACTTCACTGTCTTCCTCCTAAGCTGTTCCATATCGCGTCCGACAATACAAACCAGCATACGAGGCCTCGAAGCTTCTGGTTCAATCTCGATATCATCAAGCTGATCGAGTGCAATCATCATGCCTAAGTCATGCATAAACTTCTACAGATGAGAAACATGAAAGATGTTGTACCCACTTGCTATTTTCTGAGGTAAGTTGACCCTATATGCTAGGTTCCCAATCCTCTCTGCTATTGGAAAAGGACCTACAAATCTTGGTGCCAACTTCCCCTTGCTACGTAAATGAATAACAATTTTCAAAGGAGAAATTTTTACGAATGCCATATCGCCCACAGAATATTTTAGATCTCTACATCTTATATCAGCGTAGCACTTCTGCCTATCCTGTGTGGTTCTCATTCATTGAAGAATGATCTCTATCTTCTTCGAGGTTTCTCTAACCATATCTGGTCCAAATATCAATTTCTTACGCACTTCGCACCATCACGAATGGGCGTTACACAGTCAGCCATACAATGCTTCATATGGTGCCATACCGATACTAGACTGATAGCTATTATTGTATGCGAACTCTACCAAATGCAAATGATCATCCCACAAGCCTCCGAAATTGAGAATGCAAGCCTGCAAGAGTTCCTCTAGTATACGATTCACTCTCTCAGTCTGCCCATCTGGTTGTGGATGGTAAGCCGTACTAAGATGCAACTCAATACTCAATGCCTTTTGTAAGCTCTTCCAAGATCCACTAGTGAACAACGGGTCTTGATCGCTCATAATATCCTCCGGCACACCATGAAATCGTACAATCCATTTCACATACAACTCGGCTAGTTTGGCTACTATTCTGCTTGTCTTAATGGGTATAAATCTGGCGCTCTTGGTCAATCGATCGACTATGACCAAGATGTTGTCGTACCCTGCTCGAGTCCTTAGTAGTCCATCAATGAAATCCATCGATATCTGCTCCCACTTCCACTCAGGAACTTCAAGCGGTTGTAATAGACCACTCGATTTCTTTTGCTCTGCCTTCACCAACTGGTAGTTCATACACTTCGAAATGAATGTCCTGATGTCCTTCTCATCCCCTACTGATAGTAGTTCTATCTCATATCATGGTACATCTTGTTACCACCAAAATGTATGTCAAGCTAGAATGGTGGTGCTCTCGTAACCCTCGTCTTGTAATTCATCAACATCGGGAACAAACAATCTCCCATCCTTACAGAGCCAACCTTCTCGGTCAAGTCTTTATTGCTTCATGTCCTCAGACTCCACTCCTTATTCTATTTCCGCTATGATCTCAGCCAATCTAGCATCTTGCTTATGAATGGCAACGATTCGCTCAATCAAAGTAGGCCTGATTGTCAAACTTGCCAACATCTCTGGCTCTAACTCCCAATGAGGTCTGAAGTCATAACCAACAATATACTCAAGCCATTTCCACTCTAGGAACATCGCCGCCTAATTGGCATGCCTTTGATTCAATGCGTCAGTGACTGCATTCCCCTTACTAAGAATATAGGAAATGCCAAAGTCGTAGGATGCTAGGAACTCCAACTGTCGAGGGTTGAGATCCTTCTGGGAGAAAGGGTACTTTAAGGATTTGTGGTCCGTGAGCAGCTCGAACCTTTCCCCTAATAAATAATGCCTCAAAATCTTCAAAGCAAACACCATCGCCGCCAACTCCAAATCATGGGTTGGATACTTCCTTTCGTGCAACTTTAGCTGTCGTATAGCGTAGGCAACAACTTTTGCCTTCTGCATTAGTACTGCACCTAATCCAGTACCACATGCGTCTGTGTATACGGTCATCTCCTCATTCTCACTCAATGTCAGTACAAGTGCGCTCTTTAATGTCTTCTTCAGACTCATAAATGCCTACTCACATCTCGAACCCTAAGTAATAGTCCGATTTTTCTTTGTTAAATTGGTTAACGGCATGACTACCTTTGAGGAGTCCTTGATAAAGCATCTATAATATCCCGCTAGTCCTAAGAAACTCATCACATAGTAGCATTCTTGGGTTAGCTCCATTCCTAAACCGTTGCCACCTTGGCAGGATCTACCGCTATGCCCTGCTCGGAGATGACATGTCCTAAGAATCTCACTTCCCTTTTCTAGAAGTGACATTTCAAAAACTTTGCTTTCAAATTGTGCTCACATAATATTTCGAGCACAATCCTCAGGTGCACTTTATGTTCCTCCTCTGTCTTGGAATAGTCAGAATATCATCCACGAACACAAGTATGAACTTGTTCAGCTGATCTCTGAAGACAACGTTTACGCTGAAGCATTGGTTAGCCCGAACGGTATAACCAACCACTCAGAGAAACCAAACGGTGTGCGAAACGCGGTGATCGACACATTCTCCATCACCACCCTCAACTGGTGAAATCCTATAGATAAATCTAATTGGGAGAACACCTTCACACTGTGGAGCTGATCGAAAAAGTCATCAATATATGGAAGTGGATACTTATTCTTCTTTGCCACCTTATTTAGCTCACGATAATCTACACATAACCTTAGAGAGTCATCCACCTCAGTGGCGAATACTACAGGTGCACCCCACTCAGATATACTCCTACGAATGAACCCTCTTTTCAACAGGTCATTTACTTGCACCTCTAACTTCTTCTGCTCTCTAGGTGCCATATGCCTTAAAGGCATAACTATAAGTCAAGCATCGTTTGTTAAGTCTATACGCAACTCGATCTCCCTATGCGACGGTAATCAGGTCACTTCCTCAAATACGTCCGGATACCCTTTAACAATAGGCACAAATGACAACTCATCCTATGGAATCTCAAGCGAATATATAAAGCTGACCACAACCCCATCCTTTGGCAGGTAGACAATTACTACCTTTCGCCTTTCCATAGCCCTAATTATCACCAATAGCTTCTCGCAATCCACTACTGCTGCATACTTCCTTAGCCAGTCCATTCCCAAGGTAATCCCGAACCCAAAGAAATTCAAAACAAAACAATCACAAACAAAAGAGCATCCATGACTCGATAAGACCAAACCACGACAAACCATACATAAACTAGTAGTGCCTTCGACAGGGTTTGTCATAATAAACGGTCGGCCAACTATTTTGGGTTTAATCCTAGACTATTTTCTAGGTCACTAAATATAAAGGAATGTGAAGCCACAGTATCAAATAAAACACATATAGGAACATCATAAAGGAAAAGTATACCTTAAATGACAACTCCTTTCCCCTTCTCCTTCATTGAGGGGGAACTCAACAAAGTTGGAACAACGTCTAAAGCATATGCCTTCACAACCTGTTTTTATAGCAGTGGTTCTAGACAATTCTTCAGTATATGCCCAGGCTTTTCGCAGTTGTAACACTTCTTCTTCCCATCAATTTTGCAGTCTTTGATCAGACGACCCTTATCTCCACAACCATAGCAAGTAGGATCCCATTTAACCTTATTCTGAACATCCTTCCCTCGAGATTGCTTCCTCTTTCTAAACCACTTCTTCTTCTTGCCTCCACTGCTTTGTTGCGACTTCGGCGCTTCCTTAATGGCAATGGTTGATTTAGACTTAGGGTATAAACTCTCCTGGCGAAGAGCTTTCTCAACGAGTCTCTCAAATGGCCCATCGATATAACTCACTAGTTTCTCCCCTAAATAGTCGTCCAAACCCATAATAAGCCTCTCATTCTTCCTCAATGGAGTGTTGATAAAAGACATCCCATACTTCGACGAAGTATCGAACTCAGCAATGTATTCGAAAAAGACATATCTCCCTACTTTAAATTAGCGAATCTCCTAAATAGCACCGACTTCTAAGCAGCTGGAACTTTTTCTTCTCAAAGTTGGCTTTGAACTGGTCCCAAGTGAACTCATCCTCAGGTGTAGTGACAATGATGGCATTCCACTAGTTCATGGCCCGCCCTTGAAGCTGTCTAGATGCTAGCTTCCTCCTTGTGGCATCACCAATCTCCATATCACCAAAGATACTTTTGCAGGTGTCAAACCAATCTTGCACTTCGATGGCAGACTTCGTTCCAAGAAATGACTTGCCTCCCAAAGTAGAGTAATTTTTCCATAGCTTGGCAAAGTCAGCCCTTGGCGCTTACACTTGAGCACCACCACCAACAACAACATTCAGAGCGGCCACTTGGGCGTTTTGAAGCATGTTCACCATCTTCGAACGTAGCTTGCAAGTCAGGATTAGCAGCCTCCGAACCTGCTCCTTGCTCAACTCCAGAGAAGGAGTTCCTAACAGTGTTTCTTGTTTTTTGGCTCATTCTTAATACGTAACAAGAATGATCAGTCTCTCAAAAATAAAATTGTGTCAATGGCACTCATGTGTGCATGCGACTTATACATGCTCTCATATATATCTACTCACTCAATCTAGTCTAGGATGAGAACTCCTTCACTATCTCTATTGAATCACCGTATCCCTTAGGTTAAACAATGCAATGTAAGCTCTAATACCAAACGTGACGATCGCCCTACACCACCGACACCCAGTATATATAAGATAGTGCACTACTATCATGCCGATCGATGTAGAACAATCATTAAGGTTTAAAATGAAACAAAACATCATAGATTCTGCAATATATCTCGTAGCCAATGGAATAAAATATAATATCACAGATTCAAATTAGAAGAGACAGTAGTAGCCAAGTGATCAAATATCAGAGTATAGATACACAAAGTTATGCATCATGAAATAGAGTTTATACAACAGAAGCAAACTCATATAACTATCTCATACTTATAATAATAAGCAAGCATTGACAAGAATCCATAGTGTTTCATAGCAGAATAAGCATAGAATCCATATATAATATGAGATAGCTCCGTCTAGCTCGTCCTCTGCATAACTACCGCGTCGCATCTAGACTTGCTATTTAGTCTACTCATTTAAGAGCACCCGAGATAATAAGAAGCAAAACATAAAACCTCGAGTTAGACAACAGTCAGGTGTGAGTGGTAAATGAATCTCAAAGTACTATACAAGTCAAAATAGTAAGGGACACAGGTATATGAATCATATTTGACATGTCCCTACAACCAAAGAGTTAGCACATAATAACATAATATGCTACTCTAAGTATCATAAAGGTGGAATACAACTAAGTATTATAACAGGTGTCTAGGTATCCCTATCTCCAATACCTATCTTCAGTGACTACCCTAGAGTGATAGGCTGTGGGGAGAGAAATCAAAGCAACCATAGCATCCATCAAACAATCCTCACTATCACTCTACATACTCTAGATATATGATAACTCGTATGACCATTCTACTGCCAGGGACTAATGGAAATCCTGGTTTTCAGTGTACTCTCTTCAGCCTGAAGCTAATACTAGACCCATTCAACCAGTTTACGGTACACAGATCCATTCAATCGATCCGGGGTAACTTTCAACATACCCATGAGCATCCTCACAATACCCCTGCTATGAGTACAACAGAAAACACTCTGAGTATCAACAATCCCTTAGTATATGTATCCGAGCCCTTTCCTCTACTCCAACTAGCTTCCATTATCCTGAAGGAACCATTCTACGTTCCCCCCACTCAACAACTCCTTTCAACATCTAGCTGTCACCTTTAAGGAACCATTCTATATTCACCATTCTACAACTTCTTTCTACATCGAGCTGTCTTCTTTGGAGCCTAACTCCATTCAACGTCGAGTTACCATCAAAAGACTGTAACTTTCATCATGCTATCACATCGCCATCAATCATCATGCGAACAAGCCAACATCTCCAGCATGACCTCTTAAACCCCTTTACCAACTCCTAGAAGTTCCATCCCCATAAGACCAAACTAGAGAGCTCGGTACCAACTCTGAAGTTGGTACCAACCTTTGTACTTGGCCACTAAGTGGCCAAGTATCTTTCCATCCTACTTCTTGCTTCTAGTGCTCTATGCCTAAGTGCTTGATCTCCGACTTCTCTGCTCCAAATCAAGTTGTCATATCTTCAAAACACCCTACTTCATATCCTAGAAACAAGTCGTCATAGCCTCTGACACTTAGCTGATCTCTAATCTATCACCATAGACAACCTCTACAAGCACTATTCTCCCCCTTCCCCAAGTCTCTGCCGACATGGAGCAACCGAGAGAACTCGGTATCGACCTCTGAAGTCATTACCGACTTCTGTGCTTAGTGAATTGGGGGATGTGATTTGGACGATGAGCTCTTCCAATGCTCCAGAACATGCCTCCCAAGTTTCGTCCAATTCCGACCAGTTTTGCCTTCAATTTGCCCAATTTCTCAACCTATCTACCTAACATCCAAACCACTACCAAACAACATCAAAGCACAACATATAATCATATAATAACATGCATATACCTCCATTCATACAATCAATACATGAGAATGTGATAATTAAACTAATTTTATTCTAAATCTAAATTTTACATTAACATATGTATATGAGTGATGGAAATTACAGTAGCATGTGGATATGAGTTAATAGATTACAAAACTCATTTTAAAAACCATTTCAAAATCTCCAATTTCTGGTCATAAGCATACATGGATAAGTGGTTAAAGTTATAAAACCCTTTTTAGATCAAAATCATGTTAAAAATAACCATTTTAACTATATAAACAAGTATAGATGAGTGAGAGGTCAAGAACTACTAACCAAATACTTAAAATACCAATGTTTCTCCTCAAATCTGAAGTAAACAACAAAGGAAATGAACCTAAATCAGCAAAAATGATAATCTCTAGCTTCTATATGCTAATTCTCTCTTAAATCAATGATTTTGCTAAGATTAGTAAGGAAAAGATGCGATTTTTTATAAAATTAGGGCTAAAGGAAGTTTGGATCTATTTTAGAGAAGAAGGAAATGACTTTGGTCAGTTCCTACAGCCTCGTATTAACACAAATTTTGAAGTGGGTTAGTGGGCCTAAGCACGGGCTTAGTTAATTACCCACTAAAACTGACTAGCAGCAAACAAAATTTGAAACTGTAATAACTTTTAAACAACAGGTTTGTTTTTCTATTTTGACCACTTTACGGAATGAGATACCATCATCCCGTAGCGATGAAAGTGATTTAAGACCTTAATTCGTTCCTATCAAAAGTTATAGTCTAAACAAAATTTTCAGGGTCAAAACAGTCATAAAGAAATTCGACGAAAATCATAGATATGTGAGGTGTCCCTATAAGCCACTTTCCAAAATCTTAGAATCATACGACCTCATATAAATAAAATAAAAATATTTTACGTTCCTTCCATATGTAAAACACGGGTCGTTACAATAAGTATCAGATATTGTTTATCCTAATATGAAATGAGTTTTAACCGTGATTCAAGTTATTTTTTCAATTATAATTTAAGAATCAAATCATAATTGCAAAATTGAATCGTATTCGAACAGATTCAATTTGAAACGAGATTCAAATCCAATGATTTAAGATTTATGACGTCGTTGGTGGTTAGTTTCTAAATATTAGATATCTTTTAAAATATTGATCTTGAACCTAAAAGCCACTAAAGCAACTTTTTTTGCTTTTCAAAGTATTATATTTTTTAATTTTTTATCTACAAAATCAGATATTATAAATACGATAATGTTGGCATTTAATGTATGAATATGTAAAAATGACACCGAAGCAATTAGATTGTAAATAACTTATTTTTTTCACACTGTTGTAATTAAGTAATCACAAATTGTGCATACTTAGGTACTTATTGAACAAATTTGGCAACAAGATTGGATGTAGAAGATTACATACAAATATGGAACATGTGTGTGTTTATTTGTATAAGCCTAAAAGTTATTGATAATAGTCTATTATACATAATTTGAATTAGGATGAAAAATAGTCTACATAATTTGAGTTATGATGAAAAATACGAACATCTTATTTCCTCAACTGTCGATGATGCATGACTAAACCTAAAATCCTTGAGCAGTAAGTTCCTCATACTTGGTATACAAGATAACTTTGGAAACTGCATATATCAGTGAACAAATCTAGTTTATTTCAACAAACATTAAAGACATATATATCACATTTGATAACACTATAAACTAGTTTCATGGATCTTCCCAAACATATATCTCAAGCATTAACATTTATTTCAAACACATAAAATTACCCTTAAAAACATTTAAGTTAAAAGTAAGCTTCAATTTTCTTTCAAATAACCAAAAGGAATACTTTGAAACTTATATTGGAATAACATGCTTGATTATATGCTTCAAAGCATTCATGTAGACTGATCAACAATTAGGTACACGTGAGAGTAGATAATAGTGGAATTTCTTATAATTCATATGACCTACAATAAAAAAAAGTTAAATGTATGCCAAACCACATTCTGGAATCACTACATGTAAGTTACAAAGAGATGAATAGGGCATTCCACCAAGAACCCCTAAACTAAAAATTTTCCAAATGATAATTTCAAAATCATATTCAAGTAATGGTTGAAAAGGTAATCAAAGAACAATCTAATGAATATTTTAATACAAAATAAAATTCAATTCATTAAAATCATATGAAAGTCATCAATCTTAATTTATATATCAAATTCCACCCAAGATCCCTACATTTAATCTTTGAATAGAAACCATAATAGATGCATGGAGAAGTAAATTGAAGATTGTAATCTAATTGAATAAATAAAAAGGATGATGGGAAGATAAAAATACCAATGGAAATCTAAAGAAAGGATTATATCGCCGTAGCTGAGAATTTTTAAGTGAAAATTTTCCTTGTAGAAAAGCAAACATTAGAATTATAGCCAAAAGGATATGGCAGTGATTTTAGCTCCAAAACCAAAATTTTGAAAAGAATGGCAAAGATGTTTGTTTATGCCCTTATTTAATATTATTAGAGGCAATTTATAAATTTTTCTTTAATGCAACGCCTGAAATTTCGAACACTTTGTATTTAAATATCTGAATTATCTATATATTTGAATTTTGGATTTAATATGATTAATTTGATATATTAACCTTGTTAACCCCCTTTTAGTTAATAACTAATGATGGTAAACCCGTCTTGGAAAATGTTTATAAAAATAAACACTTTGAAGAAATATCGATAATGTGATCGAAAATCGTTTTATCGATAAACAGATTTTATTTGATATAAGTTGTTTAAACTTTTTTACATATAATAGATAACTTAGGAAATCATTAATGGCTAAATAAAAATAGTTAGCACTAAATCACTTTTTGGAAACTTCTAAAAGTTGAGTGGAGATGCGGGTGAAAGGAGATATTTTCTAAGGCGCAGTGAGGTGGGAAGCAAGTGCATGGAGACATAAGGAGGGGGTGAGCCTCCTTGGCCAAAAATAAGGGGTGGTGGAAGGTTAGGAAACACTAGTTGAAGCCTATATAAGGCCTTGTATAGTCCATTAATCACTTTTGTAAATTTAAAAAGTTAAACCAAAGCTCTTCATTTCTATTCTCTTCGTAAAATTCCTAAACTAAAATTAATTCAAAACAACTCCAAATCCCTTCAAACTCAATTATATCTCTCATAACATCATAGCAACACCATCTAGCAAATCAAAGCTTTAAGAAAAGGAGCACACAAGCTTATAGAAGGCATGGCCATGAGCTATAGGGGTTTTTTGTGCGTGGCCATGAGCTAAAAGGAAAGAGGTAGGAAGTTTGTGTACTTGAAAGGTTTTGGTAGGAAGTTGGAACTTGTACTTAGTTGTTTACATGTTGATGAGTAAGCTAACTCACCATTTAAAAAGTATATGTAGTGTATACTGCTTGTTTATATTATAGTATTTGTTTGACTATTTATTATTATTTCTCTTGTGTGATTCTTCCTTTGAAAAGCAAATGACATGTGTAAATGATGTGTTTGGACTTGTATGACTTGTTGCATAGCCTTGAAACAAAGCATATAGGATTTGGTTGGACTTTTATTTGAATAGAACTTGATTTGGAAGTGGTTTTATAGCGATAATCACTATAAACGCACTTATAAAAATGCCTTGTGTTCGGTATTTTTTGTAGAAATTTATAGAGAAATCCCTAAGGGTTTCTCACCAAGGTTGTAATGTATTATGCATGTATTAGTTACTCTAAAAGGGCTGGGTGTTAAAAAGATCGTTTGCATATCAAAAAATGATAAAACTTTTAAGTAACCAAGCTGACCCAGGTTACAGTCAGATATAACAGTCAACGAAAGCCCTTATAAAATGCTATCTTTGCTCTTAACCACTTTTTACAGCATTCGGTAAATGTTGTAGTTTCTGTTTGAGACTTTAAATTTCTTTGAAATGACTTTAAACTTAAGTATTTCACTTCAATATTTTCAGAGATGTTTTCTAACTTATATTAGAGTATTTTAAAATCTGCTTAAATTTTTATGAATTTTCAATAATTAATTATGAATTATCAAAGTAGAAGGTTTATTTTTATAAATTAGAAAACTTGGATTTTCAAGTTTCCAAATAAATTATAAAATAAGCATTTTAAGTAATATTTCAAATGAATGTTTTAAACCATATTATAAGTATTTTAAAGTACATATAGTTTTCAAAAAATTAGTTAGTTGTTTTATTTATGAATTAAAAAGCTTTTGTAATATAATATCTTTTAAATGGTTTTTAGAATTTTATTAAATATCTTAGCTTTATAAATAAATTACTATACATATACATACACATATATATTATATATATATATATATCATTTTTAAAAGATTTTAGTAAACATATTAGTTTTGAAAAAGTAAGTCTTTTACAAAAGAATAAAAGGCAGTTTTGGATTATAACACTTATGTTATAATAAATGGTTTTGTGAAGTTAATTTAAAACTATATTACCTTGTTTAATAAGCATAGATATACTTAGATCTTTAGTTGAATGTTTTTAAAGATATCGAAAAGTATGAAATAACTTTGGGTTTGTTGCGATAATGTGTTAATAACATTTGTCTTTTACCTTTTTTTGATTATACTTAGTAAAGCTATTAGATCTTTAAAAGAATGTTTTAAAGGTAATTATAAGTGAAATCGTTTTGGGTTTATAGTAACAATGTTTTAATGACGTTGGTTTTTAACCGATTACAGTATATTTGTGCAAATGTGAAATCTTGTTTAGGATTTATGAATATTCTTATACCATTTGGAATAAGTTTATAGATACATTTCTAAGTATTGAAAAGAGTATAAATAAATCATGAAAGAGTACAAATGAATAGTGAAAGGGTAGAAATGAATGGTGAAAGAGTAGTAACGAATAGTGAAACAGTAGTATACATGTTTATATCTTTTATAAAGGTATTTTAAATATCATACAAGTATTTACAACGAGATTTTAATTAATAAAAGATTAATTAAATAAAAAGGGATTAGGAGTTGCTTAGATAGCTCAGTCATGCTTTGCTTTGTGTGACTTAATCGTTCTTTATTTGTTCGCTTGTTCATGGAAAGTGTTTAGTCATATACTTAGCACTAAAAGCTGATGAAATAGGCTTGTCAATATATGAGAGTTAAGGATGATGTTTGAGTAGGGTTTAGAAGCAACATCGCTCGAACCTACGGTCATCAGTCTGGACCGAGAGATAGTGGAAGTTGAAAAGAACGGAAACATGATAAGTACATGAGACTTGGTTTCCATATACGACCGTCTATTTTGTACTTGAAAGTAGATTAGTCGACTATCAAAATTGACCAAATTAACTTAGGAAGTATTATAAGCTTCATGACTTCAAATGATTCGAGATCCCCTAGGAAGGAGCATTGGTATGAAACATCTCTAGCTTCAAGAACATATATATACGAGATCGTCCGGGGAGGATTCCTTTTTATATAGTTCGCTTACTTCTAAAAGAACCTGAATTGATTTAACCGAAAATTCGTTGATTTAGTTTTGAAGAGTTGGGATTGGTAAGTGTTTTACTTACCTAGTACTGCTTTAAAACTAATATATGTGTTCTATGTTTTAGAAGTGGATGTGAAGTGGAATGTTATAGAGTTAAATTGTCTATCCTAAAGTTAAGTCCAAAGGAGAGGTTGGCGTTAACATTTCAGACTAATGCTATAGAGTTGAACTGTCTATTCTAAGGTTAAGTCTAAAGAAGAGGTCAGCGTTAGCATTCATCAGACGACTTATGCTAGGATCCTTATAAAGATTTGTGGACTTCTCGAGATGCTGGAATCTAGAGAGAAATCTATTCGAGTGATGAAGACTCCTGTGAGAGATGCAGAAGGTGACATTGACATCGAAAATGGCTAAAGACATAGTAGGAAGCACAATCTGGGGTATAGCTAACCTGCGACGGGGTATATCAACTCTATATCTAGAGTATGCTTATTGACGTTGCGTGCAAGAGTTAATGATACTTGGTTCCACGTGGTTCATACCAATGTTTGGGCGTGGGCTAGTTGTGTTTACCTTATGGTATATTTTATCTAGTGATATACGATGCTCAGAAGTGATTTTCACAGGTCCCATGATCGAAACATGGCTCTGATACCAACTAGGATACTAGTAGTTGCGTGATCCGGACTGATGTTGAGCATAGCAGCTACTACCTCAACACCGCGAAACAACACTCCCAAATCAAGGGGTGCACCCAAATCGACTCACAAAAAGTAATAGATATGGTATCGAAGAAGTGCGTCCATTGAGGTTCGCCACCTCTAGCGGACGCACTTCTTCGATACCATATCTATTACTTTTTGTGATTCGATTTGGGTGCACCCCTTGATTTGGGAGTGTTGTTTCGCGGTGTTGAGGTAGTAGCTGCTATGCTCAACATCAGTCCGGATCACGCAACTACTAGTATCCTAGTGATCCTTATGCATGGGGATCCGCTTTAGTTTACTAGAGTCATCTCCATAGGAAATCCATATGTGAACGTACCTTAGCGGTTTTAGTTGTACTTCAATATTGTTGTGTCGTGAGGTGCAAGTGACACATCCATTTTCTAATTTATATTATACACCCTAGACATCATCTATTATTACACCTTATGTATTTATTAGACGAGTGATTCTTTTGAGGGGATAACCGTTATGGTGATCCGTATGGTCTTAAAAGCACTATTATATACTAGCTACATATTTCTTGAGTTTCTCATGCTGGACTTATGTCTGACTCGTAGTTATATATTTTCTTTATTTCCATGGGTGCTCTTTCGAGTAGTTTGAAAAGGCATGTTTTCGTTGATGTTCTTTGGAGCTTATGAAGATGAGCTGGATGCTTCCATTCACTGACCATAGTATTCTTATTTTAGCTGCATTACTTTTATATTGCATATATAATTATTTGTGAGGACAAGCTGTTACAACTATCCAGACTAATGATAGTCCTTAGGATTGTAACTCTGAAATGCTATGTATCTTAAAGTGGCAGTTCATATTACCTTTTGATATTATATGTTATTTCTGTATATCTTTATTTTTATTTTACTCTAACAATTTCTCTTTCCAGCACTTGATTGCTTGGCACACTAATACCATGGATGTATTAGTGTCGACATTCGGGGGTTGAAAAAGTGAACGTTGCATTTGGTATCAGAGCTAAGTTAAGTGAGAAACTTGACTTAGGTGGGGTATATCTCATTAAAGATAGGGTAAGAAACATCCTAAAATGAGCATGTGTATTATACACATGAATGCGTATATGTAATTATTTTATATTAGCAATATATATAAGTATAAGTTGGTAGTGTAGTCTAATTTATGTAGGGATTAATGATGTTCATCTATTATCCCTCATCGATTAGCTGAGTCATGCTCGGCCAGTTTATGAGCAGTGACTATTGTTTGTTGATTGTTGATTTGTGCTAGCCCAATTTATGACTAAATTTACCTTTTTACTACATGGGATGGGTAGACAGTAATTGTGGAAGTAATGTAACAAACACCTGGTAAATTTAGTTTCACGATTTGACTATAAGGCGTTCGGTGACAATGTTGGGTTAAAAGTTAACTTTAGTAAAAGGCATTTATTTTAATCTAAAGGAAAATAAGATTTTTTGTAAATAAACATTTATGAAAAGGTTTTATATAAGAAAGTGAATTTATATTAATATGGTTTATATGTAAATGAGGATTTAAATTGATAATTTGAGAACTTAAATCCCATTGTCTTTGAAATTGGTTTTCTAAGATTTAAAAAAAAAGTAGTATTATTTAAAATTATTTGTGAATACAATATTTTGTAAAGTAGTTTAAGATTTGTTCGAGTTCGAGGTTACTCTCGGAATCGGTGAATCGATTCAAGAATAATGTATTTTTATGTTATCTAGTTCGAGTAGCTCGAAAGTGTCTATAAACAAGCAAAAGATGTGTTCAGTTGGTAAGCACTTCTCTCGATGTTATCAATCTTATTAAGAAGGGGATATGTGGTACAACTTGGTAGGACCAGTTTCCATGGTATCATTTTTCTGCTACTCGATTTATACGTATATTTTTATAGATTTAAAATATATATTTTGGAATTTGGTTTATGAATCGAGATCATGATACTTAGTAATATTTATGAAGTATTTGATACAGTTTTGAAAATAATTTTGGTATAATCTCGAAAGTACGATTTGTTAAACAAAAGATATGTATGCATATATTATTATTTTAAATAATTTGGAAATAAAAATCGGCGTTCAGTTCTAAAGTTTCCGCAAAAGAAAGTTGAAAATGAAAAATATAAAGATGAGTTTAGATAACACTTTGATGAAAAAGATAGTAGAATTTAAACATGCTTTAAATTTGTTAAACATCCATGTTAAGTGGAATTCAATGTTATTGGGCCATGTAACATCCCTAATTTTGATAACATTATTTAGAGAAATTTAATTAGATAAATTAAATAGAATAATGATGATAAGGGGATCGAGGTTTGAATAAAGTATAACATGGGCCGTGCTTAATAATAAAAATTTAACGGGCTTTAATTGGTTTAAAGGATAATTAGTTCACACATGGGCATATTAGTAAAAATAGCCTCTTTATTTTACATGGATATACATTTCTCACTATTGTCCATTCACGTTCATTTTTCTCAAATCAAAAATATAACACAAAAACCCTAAGATAGCCGGCCATTAACAAGGAGGAAAAGAGGAATTTCAATCTAAAGCTAAAGATCAAAAGCTAGGAAGGATTAATCAAAAATAATTCTCAAATTCCTTATCAAGTTTAAGGTGAATAATGGTTCATTCCATCTCTTTTTGGTTTTATAATCATATGATTTCAGATTTGAGTATTTATCTTGTTTCTATGATATATTGGATGATGATATGCTTAATTTATGAATTGTTTGATTTAAACAATTTATCTGTACATGAAATTTGTATGGTTTTAGGGGAAAAACCATGGGTTATTGATTTTAAAATGCCATGGAAATTTTTTATGATAAGTAAAACATGATTTTGGAGATGAATTTTAATTTTCAGAATTTTCCAAGCTATGGAAATTTTATTATGAATTTTTGATGATAAAAATGATGTAATTGGGTTTAAAAATTTATTTTGAATATTTCAAGAAGAATTTGGGTCTAAGTTTTTAATATGTTTGATTACATGATGAAATTAATTTTCTGTGATTTTTGGAGATTTTTCCCGTTGATTTATTTGGGAAAATAAATTATTGTTAAAGAAGGACTTTTCTGCAAAATATTGGTTATGTCATATGGAAGGGTTTAACGTTATAAAGCATTGATTTAGATCTAATTAATGCGGCAGTTTTTACTTGAAAAGTTTTAAAGTGGCCAATCAAGGAGTTACAACTGGCAGGTTAGTTATAAAGCAATTGTCATGTTTAGCTAAAAATCAGCATTTCAGAAAAAGGTGGTTCCGCCTATTTCGGAGGCACCTTTCGACTCCTTTACCTCCGCATCATCTCAGTCGAAACCATCTCTATCGAAACCCACAAAGTCGGAACCAAGGCACATGGTATTAATGTAATTGGTACGAAGCGAATTGGTAAGTAGCAAAAGGTAGGGTGTCGAAAGCTATGCTTTCGTTAGAGTCGAAACCAAGGTTTTGTTTTAAAAAGATAAATGCCTACCTAGTTTTTGAAGGGCTTTCGTATGAGTTGATACCCTATAGAGTCAAAACCTTATTTTTTTTTTCTAAAGTTAAATTCCTGCCTTGTTTTACTTAAAAGTTTTCAACATAGTCGAAAGCCATGCTTACGAAAGGGACTTTATAAATAGCTTTTGAAGGGGAACTTTTTCTTTAAATAAGAAGCTTTCGAAAGGGTAGGTTCCGACCTAGTCAAAACTTAGCTGCTACATTCCTTTTGAAGTATTGAAGTCATCAATACCTTCGAAAGGTTATCCTTGTTTTTACCTAGGTTAAGCCGCTTCCTAATTGCTTTCGAAAGGGGTTGGGGTTTCGAAGGTGATGGAGTCGAAAGGGGGTTTCGACTTCGTCGTTCGAAGTTTTGATTTTTAAAGGTCTTTGCTTTCGACTAAGATGGTTCCGACACCATCATCTTTTCCCCAAATTAATTTTTGTTGGTTTCGAAATAGATACTTTCGTATATAACCATTTTGACCCAAATGATGTTTTTGAGTAAACCCAATGCTTTCCAAAGGGTACTTCATTTGTTTTGAAGCTAGGTTTTAAAGAATGTTTTCTTGATACCATCAAAAGGTATCATTGGTTTCGAAAGATATATACTTAGAATTTTGAAAAGAGGTTTTCTATGCTTTCGAAGGAGGTCATTCAGTGGTTTCGAAAGTGATGTTTTAAAGCTTCAAAACAAATAACCCATTTTCATTTTTAAAGGAAAAACCATGGCATAAATAAAGATTTTGGAAATGTTATTCACATTGTTATTAACCCATAACTGTATTTTGGGGAAAGGACAGAATAACTAGTTAGGTTGACCCAATAGTGAATATAACTTAACAAATGTTAAGATTTTAATTAAAGATATTGGCATGGGCCAATAGGTTTATAGTAAGCCCATAAAAACTGTGTGATATTGGTAGGGGCCAATAGGTTCATAGTCAGCCTATTTAAACTATGATTTGATACTGGCAAGTGCCAGTAGGTTTGTAATTAGCATATGAAAACTATATTCGGATTAAGATATTGACAGCTAGTCAATATGTTCCTTGTTAGCCCATGAAAACTAGGATAAGAGATAAGATATTGGAATTACCAATAGGTTCTTAGTGATCCCATGAAAACTAAGGTATTGGACAGATTGTCCTTGAACATATAACAGGTTAATAGTAATCCTAGAAACTATAATTGAGACGGATAGTCAGAATAAATGGGGATGGGTAATCCAGACTTGATTTACTTGTTTTGCATATTATCATAAAGTTTTGAAATACTATGTTTTAACCATTGTGGATGCAGGAGCACAGTATATGGTTTTATAAATGTTTTAGGATACTAGTGAGGAGAAAACCCGTTCCACTAAGCGGCGTGGTCTCATTAGATATCTAAATGGTTTGAGATGGTAAATTATTATTCATACCAGGCTTTATGTCCGACTCGAAGTTTTTGTTTTCCTCTTAAACTCTCGGGTACTCAATTGAATTTGAGTAGGTTGAGAGTTAAGGTTTCCAGGTGCTTTTAGACAATAAAGCTTTCGAGGACGTGCAGGAAGCAAGCTTGTTATTAGAGTTCTTTTATTTCCGCTGTGTGTTTTGTTTGTAAAGGCAAATTGTTTCTTGCCTATCTATATACTTTGATCTACCAAGTGGGCATCTTCATATGTCGCTCTTGGCGTATTTTGTAATAATTATATGTTATTTGAACATGGTCTACGAATTGGGATTATGTAATCAATTTGGAATATTTTGAAATGGAATGTGGAATTTGTTTGCTGTTTAATTTTTTTTCCATATTCCTATGTTTTCATGTATCAATGTATCTAATGTTGCCGTATTTGGTCGTCGAGGATTAATAACTATGGATGACTGCAACATCCGTAGCCGTTAGTCTTGGGCCTCCAAGTAGGGGGATGCTACTAGTTGGTAATAGAGCATAGGTTATGAGACTTTAAAAGAAACTTAAACCTAAAAGATTTTCCAATCATAATCCAACAAATCGGATAATAAGATTGGGGTTTGGGTTAACGTTATAGTAACGTACTTGTAATTGCTATATATATACGTACGTATTCCCCGCTCTCTTAGACCGTTCTTCTGTATCTTACTAAGGCTCATATGCAGATTTACGAGAAAGTAGATATGGAAGCAGAAAATGAAAGTGGAAATCTCGGTGGAGGAAGCACCACAACTAATGGAAATGCTCGACCCACTACCAGGAGGAATCCGGGTCGACAGACTAACGCTAGGATCAAAATGCTGATGCCAATGTGAGTGCTGGAAATCCACCATTAGATATAAGGGAGATGTATCAGTTCTTTGCTGGTTTGATGCAAGCAGGGGCTGCTGCTGGAGTTGCTGGATATGTAGGAGGAGCTAATCCTGTGGCTCCAATTGGGAATATTGCTTTGTTGAGTAGAGATTACACCAGTTTGGGTGGGAAGCCATTCTTGGGAATGAAAAGTGCCGTAGAAGTTCAGAATTGGCTATTGCATTGTAAGCATTGATGTGCACGTAAATGTGCATGTATTTACATCCATATTTTATCTCTTTTCATTTAAATAAACATCATATTTGGGCATTTTTACATGTTAAACCCAAAATTCAATTATTTTCAAACCATCATATTTTCATCTTCATTCAGGGGCAAAATCATCACTTTTGTGCATGTGTAAATTTGAGAATTTTTACTTGGACATTTTTGATGATTTTTATAGGAATTTGGATGCATATGGAAGATGCTTATATGAAGATACAAGCATGCACAAATGAATACAAAGGAAAGAAGAGGGAAATAATTCAAAGTGAAGATCATGGAGGACCCCACCCACCCACCTACCTTAATGTACAAATTAGAGGCTAAGAAACATGCTTATGGAATTAATGGCTTCATGTACACTTAAATGATGATTAGTATAAGCTAATGATTACTTGGCCTCCACACTTCCTAAGGGGTACTTTGGGAACTCCCCTAAAAATAGAATTAGGGTTTTATGCATGTATAAATAGCCCTCTTTTGTACATGTAATTTTTCTTCCACTCTTTCATTTTTAGGAAATTAAGAGATCAAATTGTAAGCTCAATGTTACATGAAATAAAAATGGCTTCCAAACCTCTTTTTCCTCTCTTGTCTACATGCTTTTCTTTATTTTTATGTTAATGCTTATTTCTATGCTCTCTTACTCTTAATGTTCATAGCTTAGATTTACATTTATGCACTAGTCTAATCAATTTTCTTCTAGTAGTTAAACTTTTTTTGTTTATTCTCTACTTCGCTTCATTTTCTATGTTGAAACTTACATGTGTTGATTTGATAACACAAATGAGTAGCTAAACCCCTTCAATTTAGGGATAATGACGCTCTCAAATATTATGTAATTTCAACATTTTTTATGATTTATGATTTCTTTGTTTATGCTTCATGAAAGTCAATTTTGATGCAAGTTTATACAAGTGAGTTTGATAGCTTATATTGATTATGCAAATGAGCCATTCTTATTCAACATAAACACAATTTGCATCATCATTTGCTAATCCATTTTTGATTGTGAAATTAAAATAAAAATGAAATTTGATGATCTATATTACTAGTTACAATAGTAAATAGATCATACTTAAAATAGCTTTTGCTTTGGCTTTATTTTCATGAGAATTATAAGTGGTTAATTTGTTGTATTATAGTTTGATGGTTTGAGTTAAGTTAATTAATAACATAAACAAACCATACTTATGATAAATACAACAATATTTCACTTAATATCAAAACTAGAGATCACAAATAGTTTGTTTGTTGATTTACAAAAATATGAGAGTGGATTTGCCTCTGAATTGTTCTCTAGTTCAATAGTTTTTTTAATTAAATTTTTATTCTAGTTTAGTTTCATTTTATTTCTAGTTAACAATTTCTCCTACATTTGGTCTAATTTGATTGAATAGATTTTTAAACTCTAATAATTCCCTGTGGATCGATCCGTATTCGCCACGTACTACAAAGTGTACGCTGTGCGCTTGCGGTTATAGTTTAATTTGAAATTCGTTCGGCTATTTTCTAAATCAATAAAAATTCCGTCGATTAACAAGTTTTTGACGTCGTTGCCGGGGAATTGTCTTTGATTTTTAATTTCTATTCTTCGAATTAGTTGTTGTTTGATTTTTGGTGTGTTTGCATTTTTAAATTTTTTTAAGTAAAACTTCACTTTTAAATTTTGTTTCTTTTTCAAAAAAATAAAATAAAAAAAGAGAAGCCATTGAACATACCTATTTTCACTTGTTTTCAAATTGTTGTTTATTTTGTTTTGATTCCCATTTGTTTTAGTCTTAAAAAAAACAAGTTTAACTTCGTTTAATTTTCATTTTTCATTTGTTTTCACTTGTTTTAGTTTTCATTTATTTTATTTTCAATTGTTTTGTTTTTCACTTATTTTGTTTTTCATCTTTGATAAACATACTAAAAATAATAATAATAATTTTTTTTGAATATATCTTGTTTTTCATTTCCGGTTGCCAAAGCAGAAATTCAAAAGGAAGAAGTGCTTGCCCAAATAAACTGCTTTGCCTTGCTAAAAAATTGCCGCTAAAAAAATTGCTAAATAATCTGCACGCTCTGGTATCGTGCACTTTTCCCTTGTTTTTATTGCATTGTTGGTTGCTTGCATTTGCATTTATATATAAATAAAAATTCAAAATCCAAAAACAAAAACAAACTTCATTTTAGTTGCATTGTAAATTCACGTTTAATTTTTGTTTTGCATTCATCTCATCTTGTTTTATTTTCTAAGGGCAATACCCCAATTCACATAAGGTGAGGGATTTCATCACCCTTTCCTTAGCCCACAAACGCATTTCATCGTAGAATTTGACTAACAATAAAGGTTAGACATTCGACTTAAGGGTGTCACGAGCTCATCTAGGGCATAATTGTATCTTCACAATTATTTTCTTTGAACAATTTTATTTATTGGTATCTAGGCTATGGCAGAGTAATAACAAGTTATAAAAATTACGGTGATACGTAAATATTGTACCGGTTGTTCCTCTGAAGGTACTTAAACCTTCAGTTGCATTGCTACGGTGAATCGTGGTGCACCGATAACCCCTGCCCGTTACCTGGCTGAGAAATATTTTTGTTGATTTAAGACAAAGTGTGATTATACAATTTTGGGTCAGGAGCTACTAAGGACAGAAAACTGTAATTAAGTCCTTTGCATTCATTTAGTTGCATTAGTTCATGCATATTTTAAAAAAAAACAAAAAAAAATCGAAAATCCAAAAAATTGTAAATTTTACTTAACTTGGTTTTTAATCAAAAAAAATAAATCCTTTTTTCCTTTCCTTTGAAAATTTTCAATCATAAACAAAAATAAAAAAAAATATAAAACCTTTTCAAAAAGAATTTTTTTTTGAAAATTCAAAAACAAAAAAAAAATTGAAAAAAAAACCAAAAACAAAACAAAAATCAAACTTTTCTTTTGAAAATAAATTTCACTTGGTAAATAGTTTTCTTCTTTGTAAAAAAAAACAAATTTTCACTTCGTTTTTCAAATCTTCTTTCATCCTCTAAACTCGTTTCTAACTTCTTTCTCCTCTCGACTTTCACTTGTGCATGAGTGCTTGGACTCGTGACACAACAACAAACCATTAGACTCGCGACTCAACAACTAATCGTTTAACTCGAATAGGCGATCCTTCCGAAATGGCGAACGAGAACGTCCCTCTAACCCTTATGGATAGAATCTTTCCCAATAGAGTTTCTATTCCATCTTACATCACGTTACCTGCCCCTACGGGTAACCATTTTGAAATTCACTCGAACCATATTGTCACACTTCCGAAATTTGGCAATTTCGAGCACGATGATCCATACATCTTTTCGACTAAATTCGAACAAGTTTGTGCAACCATTAAACTCCAACAACTTTCCGATGACGGAATCAAACTTCGATTAATCCCATTCTCTCTTACGGATTACGCTGAAAAATGGTTGTACAGCTTACCATCGAATTCGATTAAAACGTGGGAAGAATTCGTAAAAGCTTTCTTAAAAAAGTTCTACCCTTTGGAAAAAACGAGTAGAATCCGAAACGAAATTGTAAACTTTCATCAATTCAAGGGAGAACCATTCGGAAAATATTTTGAAAGATTCAAAGAGCTTTTGATAAAATGTCCACACCATAACTTCGAAAAATGGACGATTTGCCAAATCTTGTACGATGGACTCGAAAATAGCTCACGAACCATGCTCGAATCAATGTGCCAAGGCAACTTTCTTGCCCAACATCACGACGATGCTTGGCAATTTCTTGAAAACCTAGCTGAAAAGTCGTCCTGATGGGAACGTTCGAACGAAAAATCAATTTACTCACGACCGAGTGCAAACTCGATAGGATCTTCATTTGCTTTGGAAGCTAAGATCAACGCAATGATTAAAAAATTCGATAACGTTTTCTCATCGAATCAAATGAACCAAGCTTCCCAACCAATGTGTTATAAATGCAACGATCCTAATCATATAGCCGATCAGTGTCCCAATTATGTCGAACAAATCAATGCTTTCAACAAAGCCAAAAACGACTCATTTCTTCCAACGTACAACCCTGGTTGGAGAAATCATCCGAATTTTGCATGGAACCAAAACAATCCCAACACGAATACGGTTCGTCCCAATTTTCAAGCATTCCCGAATAATGCTTCGAATCCTCCTTTTCAACCCAACAATTTTCAACCAAACTTTACGGGTCCGTCCCATAATCAACCGCAACAATCAAATTTTCAACCAAATGCTGCTCATCCTCCCCAAGACGAGAAACATTTAACTTCACTTGAGAAAACTCTTGAAACGTTGGCTAAAGCAACTACTCAAAGCCTTCAATCAAACAACAATTTGCAAAATTTATTGACTTCATATATGCAAAACACGGACCAATCAATTGCAAAACTCGAAATGCAAATGAGTCAATTAGCCACGTCTGTGAGCGAACGTGAACGAGGAACATTCCTAAGCCAACCCATTTCAAATCCCATAAATCAAAACGCAAATTCAAATCAAGCCTATGCTGTTCAAGATAGCAACGTCACCCAATTGAATGCTATCACAACTCTCTGTTCCGGTAAACAAATCGATAATCAAGTCATTAATCCAAACAATTTACCGGAAACCTCTCTCGATACTTACGAATCTGAACAGAACGTGGAGCCAAACGTTGAATCGAATGCCAATCAAAACTCTTCTTCTTCTACTCGAGTAGACCCGCCTACCAGGTATCGTGTCCCATTTCCACATCGTCTTCGACCAAAGAAACACTCGGACCAAATGGAAAAGGATGTTGGAAATTTTTAAACAAGTCAAAGTTAACATTCCGCTTCTTGACATCGTTCAGCAAGTCCCAACTTACGCGAAATTCCTTAAGGACTTGTGTACCCAAAACCGACACACTCAAGTGCCCAAAAAAGTCTTCTTAGCCGCCAGTCTGAGTGAAGTCTTGTCCCAATCCATGCCCGTAAAATACAAAGATCCTGGCTGCCCTACGATTTCGTGTACAATTGGTGACAAGACGATTAACAAATGTTTGATAGACTTAGGCGCGAGTGTCAACTTGATTCCATATTCCGTGTACGAACAATTAGGCTTAGGTGAGCTCAAACCCACAAAAGTCACACTTCAATTTGCCGATCGTTCCATTAAGAAGCCCGTGGGAGAAATCGAAGACGTGCTCTCAAGTAGGGCAATTCATATTCCCCGTTGATTTTATTATTATCGAAACACAACCCGTGACAAATCCCGCAAGTCAAATTCCATTGATTCTAGGCTGACCATTTTTAGCCACCTCAATGACTTAATCAATTGTCATAACGGATTGATGAAAATCTCTTTTGGAAAAATGACTTTGGATTTCAACATTTACAATCTTGAAAGGCAATCGAACGAACCTCGTGACAAACTTTGGAAGTTAGTGCCATTCACGAAAACTTTGAAAATGAAACACTTGATTTTAATGATGAACGCGAGGCCGAGTATGAAAAATTGTTTCACGAAATTCCCAACGAGATTGAATACACTCTTCCCTTTGAATCGCTTCAACTTGAGTCCGAATCTCAATCAAACTCTTTGATCGAAAAACTCCCAAAGTTGGACCTCAAACCACTTCCTGATCACCTTAAGTACACATACTTAGGTGATAACGAAACGTTGCCCGTCATAATTTCCGCAATTCTCTCTCTTGATCAAGAAGCTTCTCTTCTCTCTATTCTTTCAAAAAACAAGGAAGCGATTGGATGGTCGATCTCCGATATAAAGGGAATTAGTCCCGCTCTTGTCCAACATCACATTCATTTAATCGACGATGCTAAGCCTATTCGTGATGCGCAATGAAGGCTTAACCCAAAAATGAAAGATGCGCTGCATGATGAAATTCTTAAACTTCTCGACAACGGAATCATTTACCCAATCTCTGATAGTTCATGGGTTAGCTTGATTCACGTTGTACCGAAAAAGTCTGGGCTAACCGTTGTAAAGAAAGATTCAAACAAACTTATTCCAACTCGTACACAAACGGATTAACGTGTTTGCATTGACTACCGAAAACTAAATGCCGCAACAAGAAAAGATCACTTCTCCCTTCCTTTTATCGACCAAATGCTTGAACGTTTAGCCGGCCATGAATTTTACTGCCTCCTTGATGGTTATTCTGGCTATAACCAAATTCCCATCGCTCCCGAAGATCAAGAGAAAACGACTTTCACGTGTCCATTTGGTACCTTTGCTTATCGACGTATGCCATTCGGACTTTGTAACGCTCCTGCGACTTTCCAACGATGCATGGTTGGAATCATTTTTGACATGATTGAACGCTTTCTAGAAGTTTTTATGAACGATTTCTAGATCTTTGGCGATTCTTTTTCCCAATGTTTACATCATCTTGAATTGGTTCTAAATCGATGTAAAGAAAAACATTTGACTTTGAATTGGGAAAAATTCCACTTTTTGGTCAAACAAGGCATAGTCTTTGGACATATCATCTCAAATAAAGGCATTTAGGTAGATAAAGCGAAAATCGATGTCATTTAAAATCTACCCATTCCCAAAACTGTTAAGGACATTCGATCATTTCTTGGACACGCTGGTTTTTACTGACGCTTTGTGAAAGACTTTAGTAAAATTGCTCGTCCTTTGACGACTCTTCTTGGAAAAGACGTTCCTTTCGATTTTAACTCTGATTGTATCTCTTCTTTTGAACGTCTTAAGAACGAACTCATTTCTGCTCTAATCATTTGTGCACCCAATTGGGATCTTCCTTTCGAAATAATATATGATGCTTCAAACTTTGCCGTTGGTGCTGTCTTAGGACAACGCATCAACAAGATCCTTCACGTCATTTACTACGCGAGTATGACTTTGAACGACGCTCAACTTAACTACACAATAACCGAAAAAGAGCTTCTAACTGTCGTTTTACTCTCAAAAAATTCCGACAATACTTGATAGGGCATACATTACTGTGTACATGGACCACTCTGCGCTTCGATATCTCTTCACTAAAAAGGATGCCAAATCCCGCTTGATTCGTTGGATCCTTTTACTTCAAGAATTTGACCTTACAATTAAAGACAAAAAGGATCCGATAACGTCATAGCCGATCACTTGTCTCGTCTTCCGAACGCACCATCTTCTTTGCCAATCAATGAAAATTTCCCTGATGAACAACTCCTTTCAATTTCTATCGACCCATGGTACGCTGATATAGTGAACTACTTAGTCACAAAAGAAACTCCCTCATCTTGGTCCAAACAGGATAAATACAAATTCATGTCCCAAGTGAAATATTTCTATTGGGACGAACCATACTTGTTCAAATATTGTCCCGACCAAATCATCCGACGTTGCATTCCGGATAATGAGATTAGGAATGTTCTTTCATTTTGCCACGATCAAGCGTGTGGTGGACATTTCGGTCCTCGAAAAACTACGGAAAAAGTGCTTCAGTGTGGTTTCTATTGGTCTTCTCTTTTCAAAGACTCGTTTGAATTTTGTAAAACTTGCGATCGATGTCAAGTGCTTGGATGAATTTCTCGATGAGATATGATGCCTCTAAACCCCATTCTTACGATCGAAATCTTTGATGTATGGGGTATAGACTTTATGGGACCTTTTCCCAATTCTTTTGGAAACTTGTATATCCTTCTCGCTGTCGATTACGTTTCAAAATGGGTCGTAGCCGTTCCTTGCAAAACCAACGACCATAAAATTGTTGTGAAATTTCTCAAGGAAAACATCTTTTCGAGGTTCGGCACACCTCGCACAATAATCAGCGATAACGGGACCCATTTTTGCAACCGTTCTTTTGAAACTTTAATGAAAAAATACTCGATAACCCACAAGTTATCCACTCCGTATCATCCTCAAACTTGTGGCCAAGTTGAAGTTTCAAATCGACAAATAAAACAAATCTTGGAGAAAACTGTCAATAAAAATCGAAAAGATTGGTCTCAGAAATTGATCGACGCGCTTTGGGCTTACCGTACAGCTTTTAAAACTAACCTTGGGATGTCCCCATTTCGTTTAGTTTACGGTAAAGCTTGCCATTTACCCATTGAAATCGAACACAAAGCGCTGTGGGCAATTAAGAACTTAAACTTTGATCTTGAGAAAGCTGGCAAAAACCGAAAACTACAACTCAGCGAATTAGAAGAACTTAGGAATGACGCGTATGAAAACGATAAAATTTACAAAGAAAAAACCAAAGTTTTTCATGACAAGTCAATCCTAAGAAAAACGTTTTCGCCTAACCAAAAAGTTCTTTTATATGACTCAAGTCTTCATTTATTCCCTGGGAAACTTAAATCGAGATGGACCGGACCATTTGTGGTACGAACTGTTTTTCCACATGGTGCCGTAGAAATAGAAAACCCCAGCGTTGGATCGGTTTTCAAAGTTAACGGTCATCGTCTGAAACCTTCCTTGGAATCGCCAAATAACCAAGAGGAGGAGCTCATGATCCTTCATGAGCCAAGCTACGTCTAGTAAGAATGTTAACCCTCTTTTGTAAATATGTACATAGTTTTCCCATTACACTCATTATATCATGCATTGACTGTGGGGACACAGTCAAAATTAAGTGTGGGGGGGGGGGAGTCTCATTTTCATTTTTTTAGTTTCATGGCATTTTTGAACTTTCAATTTTCTTTTAACTTAAAAAAAAATCTCAAAAACATTTTTTTTAACATTTTTGATTTATTTTTAAGAAACACTATAGGATAAATATATGGTTTTGGTTTATAAAATTGAAAATTTTGAAAATTTATTTGTCTTAACAAAAAAAATGAAGTTTGATTACAAATAACAATGGTTTAACTAGTATATAGGAAGATTCATATGTGTTAATTATGAAATACATCCTAATTGAAAATCTTTGTTTTAAAAAGTGGTGAATTCAAATAAAAGGATATAACACTTTTTTGTCTTCTAAGTTAAATGGTGCTAAGATGATTTTGCAAAACTCTCTCTTTTAAAAAAAAAGAAAAAAAAACATTTGTATATATGTATATATTTTTAACACCTAGAGTAAGGTGTTCACACTCGTGTGTTCACTCGCCCTGCTCTGTACCCTTCTCACGTAAGCCCGAAAGGCAGTGCACGATCATATATCTGGCCTTAGTTTATCTTAGTTAGGTGTGTATATATATATATATAAATTCTTTTTAATAACGCTTACAGTCAATAGTTTTTCACACTCGCGTGTTCACTCGCCATGCTCTGTATTCCCCTCACAACAATCCGCAAGGCAGTGCATGTGTAATATATCTGGCCTCAGTTTATCTGAGTTAGGCGTATGTAAATATTGTTAATATCAACAAAATTTTCAAAAGAAAAAAATGGAGAGAGTAAGCAAATGAAATCCAAGCACTATTTTAACTTATTTGATTTGATTTGTTATTGAAATGAAATGAAATACCACTTTGATAAGCTTTGATAATCAACCAAGGATCCATTTCATAGTTACACTTTGTTATCAACCGAAACAACGAGTTAAACTATAGTCTATTTGTTATGATAACTTCAGTTTTGTTGGAAATTTTGACAAGTAAATGGCTTAAGTTTTCAAGATAATAACCAAACCTATATTTAACTTATTTGTGTCTATTTAAAAGTTAATCTTTCATTTGTAAATATTTCCAAAAACTCGCATTCATCTCTTTGTAAATAATCTTGCATTTTGTAAATATTTTCACTTTGCATCTGGATTTTGTGGGTAGTATCCGCTGAAAACCATCACGAGACAACACTCATCCTACTGGGGATACCCAGAGGTTTAACGGCTTGTTGCATACACTCAATGCAATCGTGCTCCCTACGAAAACGGATTTATCTTAGTTTTCCTTTGTTCGAGGACAAATTAAAAAGATAAACGTGGGGGTATTTGATGTGCATGTAAATGTGCATGTATTTACATCCATATTTTATCTCTTTTCATTTAAATAAACATCATATTTGGGAATTTGTACATGTTAAAACCAAAATTCAATTATTTTCAAACTGTCATATTTTCATCTTCATTCAGGGGCAAAATGGTCATTTTTGTGCATGTGTAAATTTGACAATTTTTACTTGGACATTTTTGATGATTTTTATAGGAATTTGGATGCATATGGAAGAGGCTTATATGAAGATACATGCATGCACAAATGAATACAAAGGAAAGAAGAGGGAAATAATTCAAAGTGAAGATCATGGAGGATCCCACCTACCTTAATGTACAAATTAGAGGCTAATAAACATGCTTATGGAATTAATGGCTTCATGTACACTTAAATGATGATTAGTAGAAGCTAATGATTACTTGGCCTCCACACTTCCTAAGGGGTACTTTGGGAACTCCCCTAAAAATAGAATTAGGGTTTTATGCATGTATAAATAGCCCTCTTATGTAAATGTAAATCATCTTCTACTCTTTAATTTTTAGGAAATTAAGAGATCAAATTTTAAGCTCAATGTTATATGAAATAAAAATGGCTTCCAAGCCTCTTTTTCCTCTCTTGTCTACATGCTTTTCTTTGTTTTTATGTTAATGCTTATTTTTATGCTCTCTTTCTCTTAATGTTCATAGGTTAGATTTACATTTATGCACTAGTCTAATCAATTTTCTTCTAGTAGTTAATCTTCTTTTTATTGTTTATTCTCTACTTTGCTTCATATTCAATGTTGAAACTTACATGTGTTGATTTGATAACACAAATGAGTAGCTAAACCCCTTCAATTTAGGGGTAATGAAGCTCTGAAATATTATGTAATTTCAACATTTTTTATGATTTATGATCTCTTTGTTTGTGCTACATGAAAGTCAATTTTGATGCAAGTTTATACAAGTGAGTTTGATAGCTTATATTGATTATGCAAATGAGCCATTCTTATTCAACATAAACACAATTTGCATCATCATTTGCTAATCCATTTTTGATTGTGAAATAAAAATAAAAATGAAATTTGATGATCTATATTACTAGTTACAATAGTAAATTGATCATACTTAAAATAGCTTTTGCTTTGGCTTCATTTTCATGAGAATTATAAGTGGTTAATTTGTTGTATTATAGTTTGATGGTTTGAGTCATGTTAATTAATAACATAAACAAACCATACTTATGATAAATACAACAATATTTCACTTAATATCAAAACTAGAGATCAAAAATTGTTTATTTGTTGATTTACAAAAATATGAGAGTAGATTTGCCTCTAAATTGTTCTCTAGTTCAATAGCTTTTTTAATCAAATTTTTATTCTAGTTTAGCTTCATTTTATTTCTAGTTAACAATTTTTTCTACATTTGGTCTAATTTGATTGAATTGATTTTTAAACTCTAACAATTCCCTACGAATCGACCCGTATTTGCCACGTACTACAAAGTGTACGCCGTGCGCTTACGGTTATATTTTAATTTGAAATTCGTTCAGCTATTTTCTAATTCGATAGACATTTATCCATCCAAACAAGCATACATTTTTTGATTTGGGTTTGAATGATGGGTAAAAGAGAAGGTTGGCCTCCAAACAGTTGCCGGGGTCAGCACTACATTGGTGGAATAGTGTCACTGTTGGGATTTTGAAAGAGCAATTAACTTGGGCTGATTTTAAAATGAGATTTGAGCAGAAGTTTGTATCTGAGTTTGCTAAGTCCGAGCTGATGAGGAAGTTTATGGATTTAGTTCAGGGAGAGATGTCAGTAGTCGAGTATACTACTAAGTTTGAAGAGCTATGTCGATATGGATATGCTTTTATAGAAAATGACATCAAAAGGAATGAGAAGTTCATACGAGGATTGAGGCCCGAGCTTGCAAGAATGACCATGACACATGTCCGTAATCCTTGTAATATAGTGGTAGAGATCGTCATTCGCCATGAGGAGTTACTTGTTGATCTTGCTAAAGAGAAGTCAGTGGAAACCTAGGGTTCTCAAGGGAAGAAGAGGAAGTTCTTTTAAAAAAAGGCCCAGAACATAGCTAAGAAGTCAAAGGCCGAGGTAGTTTGCTATAAGTGTGACAAGAAGGGTCGCTTTTCTAATGAATGTCGGTCAGGAAATGGGAAGAAAGCTGCAAGTAAGAAGAATGTAAAGTGCTTCAACTGTGATCAAGTTGGGCATTACAAGAATCAGTGTGCCCAGAGCTAGTTAGGGAGGACAAAGGAAAGGTTTTTGCTATTGGACTAGCTAGGCCTACTACGGCTGATAAAGGAAACACTGTGATGGAAGGTACGCTTTTGATTCAGAGTATTCCAGTTAGAGTACTTTTTGATACCGGTGCATCACATTCATTTATATCTCAGTGTTTGATTGATAGATTATGCTTAGAACGCACCTACCTTGTTACTTCCTTTAGGGTTGCGAATCCAATGGGAGGGTATGCAACTCTAGGGTTAAGATGTGACCAGTTAGAACTTGACTTGTTAGGTCATAAGTTGGCATGCAATTTTATGTTATTGATTTCTTAGATATCGGAATCATTTTGGGTATGGATTGGTTGGGTCGGTATGAGGCTAGAATATTTTGCCAGTATAGGGAAATATCACTGAGACACCCTGATAGTCATAACCATGATATTCTTAGTAGAGAATACTGACCGGAGTGTCAGTGCTATGCTTAATGCTATGAAGGTAGGAAATGAGTTAGGTCAGGTTTGGGTAGCAAGAGAGTTTACAGATGTCTTTGAGCCAGTCACTAGATCACCCCCCGAAAAGAGCTGTTGAGTTTAGAATAGATCTGGTGCCAGGAGCTGAACCTGTAAGTAGACCACCAGGATGACACCAACTGAGATAAAGGAATTGAAGGTGCAGCTAGTGAATCTAGAGGGAAGGAGTTATATTAGACCAAGCAGTTTGCCTTGGAGAGCGGCCACTGTGTTCGTAAAGAAACCGGATGGGTTGTTAAGGATGTGCTTTGACTATTGCAAGTTAAACGAAAGGACAATTAAGAATAAATATCCTTTGCCAAGAATAGATGATTTGTTCGATCAGTTGAATGGAGCCAGAGTGTTTTCCTAGTTGGATTTAGCGACCGGGTTCCATTAGTTAAGAGTGGTAGAGGATAGTATTCTTTGACAGCATTTCAGACTAGATATGGTTCATATGAGTGGTTGGTGATGCCATTTTGATTGATGAATGCACCTGCTTTCTTCGTAGATTTAATGAACCTAGTTTTCCGAGAGTACTTGGATAGGTTTGTACTAGTGTTTATAGATGACATTCTAGTCTACTCTAGGGATGAGAGAGAAAATGAAGTTCATCTTAGAGTGGTACTTGAGACGCTGAGACAGAATCAGCTAAAGGCGAAGTTTACTAAGTGCCATTTCTGGAAGAAAGAGGTAAAATTTCTTGGTCACATGGTTTCAAAGATAAGATTATCTATCGATCCAGATAAGATCGAAGCCGTAAATCATTGGAAGAGACCAGAGATGACGACTGAGATCAGGAGTTTTCTTGGACTTGCTGGCTACTATCGGAGATTCATTAAGGATTTCTCGCGGATAGCAGCACCTTTAACTAAACTAACCAGGAAGGAAGTGAGATTTGTTTGGTCCAACAAATGTGAGGAGGCATTCCTTAAGTTAAAGCATTTGTTGACCGATGCACCCGTATTAGTAGTTCCAGAAGGAAACCTAGGATTGGTGGTGTATACTGATGCATATGGAACTGGATTAGGAGCAGTGTTGATGCAGAATGGTAAAGTTATTGCCTACACATCTAGGCAGCTTAGACCGCATGAAGTTAGATATCCTACTCATGATTTGGAGTTGGCAGCTGTGATCTTCGCATTGAAGATTTGGAGACATTATCTCTTAGGGGAGAGATTTGAGTTGTATACCGATCATAAGTCTTTACGGTAAGGAGTTGAATATGAGATAACAGAGGTGGCTGGAGTTTTTGGCTGCATATGATTATGGTATAGAATATACGCTAGGAAAGGTAATAAAGTTGCTGATGCTCTTAGCAGGAACATCAGAATATGGTGTTAGCTATGTTGGCGGAGTGGAAGGATTTAGAAGCCTTAGTTAGTTGCGATGTGCAGTTAAGATCGACTGCTGGTTCTAGTCAGAGTACCGCCAGGTTGTCTTGTTTAGAAGTTCGACCGGTATTGATTGAGAAAATTGCTTCTAAGTAGAAGGAGGATCCAGTGTTGGCTGAGAAAATTAGAAGGCTTGAGGTTGGAACTCAGATCGATGATCTAAAGGATTTTAACCTTGACTAGAAAGGATGGCTAAGAAAGAAGGGACGTTTATGTGTTCCGAATGTGGAGGACTAAGGAAAGAAGTTCTTGAAGAATGTAATCAATCCAAGTTTACGATTCACCCTAGAGGGACCAAGATGTATCAGGATATGAAGAGGAGATTCTATTGGGAAGGCATGAAGAGGAAGTTGGCTTGTGGGTTAGGTAGTGCGCAAACTGTCAACAATTGAAAGCTGAACATCAGAAACCGAGTGGGTTGCTTCAGCCCTTAGAGATTCCAGTTTGAAAATGGGATTCGATATCTATGGATTTTATAGACGGGTTACCATGGTCAAATAGAGGTAATGAAAGTATATGGGTTATAGAGGACAGATTGACCAAAATTCCTATTTCATTCTAGTTAAATCAACCAAAACGGCACATGTTTTAGCTAAGTTGTTCCTGAAGAACATAGTTAGACTGCACGAAGTTCCTAGTAGTATAGTTAGTGACAGAGAGGCTTTGTTCACTAGTGAATTCGGGAAGAGTCTACAAGAAGTGACGGGTACCAAGCTTAATATGAGCACTGCGTATCACCCTCAGACGGGTGGGCAGATAGAGAGAGTCAACAAAGTACTCGAGGATCTACTGAGAGCTTGTGTATTAGACTTTGGTTGATCTTGGGAGGATCACCTACATTTGGTTAAGTTTTCCTATAATAATAGTTATCCGACTAGTATAGGAATGGCACCGTTTGAATCCTTATATGGAAGGCTATGCAAATCACCAACATGTTGGTTGGAGACTAGAGACAGATTACTCTTAGGTCCAAATTTTGTTAGAGAGGCATCATAGAAGATTGAGTTAATCCGAGGAAGGATGAAGGAAGCTTAGTCAAGACCAAAGAGTTACGCAGATAAGAGGCGTGAGAACCTAGAATTCTTAGTTGGAGACAAGGTTTTATTAAGGTATCAATAATGAAGGGTGTGGTACGGTTTGGGAAGTCGGGTAAGTTGGCCCCGAGGCATATTGGTATATTCCAGATTATAGAGAGGATTGGAAAGCTTGCATACAGAATAAAGTTGCCGAGCAGTTTGGCAGGTGTCCATATTGTATTTCATGTGTCTCATCTTCGCAAGTATGTGCGTGATCCAGAGACTACTATTCCCCCGACTGGGTTGGGTAACTTAGTGGTAGAGCCTAATTTGACTTTTGTTAGACAACCAGCTCGGGTTGTTGCTAGAGATGAGAAAAGATTAAGGAACAAGACAGTCAGGTTGGTGAAAGTTCAGTGGAGCGACAACGAGTAGGACTGTACTTGGGAGACAAATGACAGGATTAGAAATACTTATTCTGATCTGCTTTGAGGGTATGTCTATATTGGATTTATATAGATAGTTGCTAGTCAGTTAGACTTGCATGGCTATTAGGAGTTGTTACAAATGAATGCTATGTTCAGTATTTAGTCCTTACTGAATTTCAAGGATGAAATTCTTTAAGAGGGAGCCTGTAACATCCCTAATTTTGATAACATTATTCAGGGAAATTTAATTAGATAAATTAAATAGAATGATGATGATAAGGGGATTGAGATTTGAATAAATTATAACATGGGATGTGCTTAATAATAAAAATTTAATAGGCTTTAATTGGTTTAAAGGATAATTAGTTCACACATGGGCATATTAGTAAAAATAGTCTCTTTATTTTACACGGCTATACATTTCTCACTATTGTCCATTCACGTTCATTTTTCTCAAATCAAAAATAAAACGCAAAAACCCTAAGATAGCCAGCCATTAACAAGGAGGAAAAAAGGAATTTCAATCTAAAGATCAAAAGCTATGGAGGGTTAATCAAAAACAATTCTCAAATTCCTTATCAAGTTTAAGGTGAATAATAATTCATTCCATCTCCTTTTAGTTTTATAATCATATGATTTCGGATTTGAGTATTTATCTTATTTCTATGATATATTGGATGATGATATGCTTAATTTATGAATTGTTTGATTTAAACAATTTATCTGTACATGAAATTTGTACGGTTTTAGGGGCAAAACCGTGGGTTATTGATTTTAAAATGCCATGGAAATTTTTTATGTTAAGTAAAATATGATTTTGTAGATGGGTTTTAATTTTCAAAATTTTCTAGCTATGGAAATTTTATTATGAATTTTTGATGATAAAAAAAGATGTAATTGGGTTTAAAAATTTATTTTGAATATTTTAAGAAGAATTTAGGCCTAAAATTTTAACATGTTTGATTACATGACGAAATTGGTTTTCTGTGATTTTTTGGGATTTTCCCAGTTGATTTATTTGGGAAAATAAATTATTGTTGAAGAAGGACTTTTCTACAAAATATTGGTTTTGTCATATGGAAGGGTTTAACGTTATAAAGCATTGATTTAGATCTAATTAATGCGGCAGTTTTTACTTGTAAAGTATTTGAAAATTTTTAAAGTAGCCAATCAAGGAGTTACAACTGCTAGGTTAGTTATAAAGCAATTGCCATGTTTTGCTAAAAATCAGCATTTCAGAAAAAGGTGGTTCCACCTATTTCGGAGGCACCTTTCGACTCCTTTACCTCCATACCATCTCTGTCGAAACCATCTCCATCGAAACCCACAAATTCAGAACCATAGCAACACCATTTAGTAACTCAAAGCTTGAAGAAAAGGAGCACATAAGCATATACAAGGCTTGATCATGAGCTATAGGGGGATTTTTGTGCATGCCCGTGAGCTAAAAGGGAAGAGGTTGGAAGTTTGGGTGCTTGCAAGGTTGTGGTAGGAAGTTGTAGCTTGTACTTGGTTATTTACATGTTTATAGGTGAGCTAACTCACCCTTTAAACGGTATATAAAGCGTATAATGCTTGTTAATATTACAGTAATTGTTTGACTATGTATTATTGCTTTTCTCTTGTTAGATTCTTGTTTTGGAAAGAAAATGACATATGAAAATGATGTGTTTGGACTTGTATGACTTTATATGACTTATTGCATAGTCTTGAAACAAGGAATATACGGTTTGATTGGACTTTGATTTAAATAGGAATTGATTTGAAAGTGGTATTAAAGTGATAGTCGCTATAAACGCACTTTGGAAATGCCGTGTGTTCGGCAATTTCTATAGAAATTTGTAGAGAGATACATAAGAGTTTCTATAACATCCCCTACTTGGAGAGCCAAAACTAACTGCTACGGATGCTGCAGTCATCCATAGTTATTAATCCTCGGCGATCAAATAAGGCAATGTTAGGTACATTGATACACAGAAACACATGAATATGGAAAAAATTAAAACAGCAAATAAAGTCCATATTCCATTTCAAAATATTTCAAACTCATTACATAATCCAAGAGTGCAGACCACGTTCAGAAAAAATATACTTATTACAAAATACGCCAAGAGCGACATATGAAGATGCCCCCTAGGATGATCAGAGCATATAATATGGCAATAAAACAAGTTTTCCTTTACAACCAAACACAGCGGAAATAAAAGAACTCTAAATAGCTAACATGCCTCCTGCACATCACCGGAAGCTTTATTCGTCTAAAAGAACACCTTAAAACCCTAAACCTCAAACCACTCAAAATCAATTGAGTACCTGAGAGTTTAAGGGGAAAACAAAAACTTCGAGTCAGACATAAAGCCTGGTATAAATAATAATCTACCATCTCAAATCATTTAAATATCTAGTGAGACTACGCCGCTTAACGAAACGAGTTTTCCCCTCACTAGTTTCTTAAAACCTTTATAAAACCATATACCGTGCTCCTACATCCACAATGGTTAAAACAATTCAAAATAATATGATGATATGCAAGCAAGTGGGTTAATTCTTGATTACCCATCACCATTCATTCTAAATATCTGTCTCAATTATAGTTTCTAGGATTACTATTAACTTATTAGTTTTTATGGTCTCACTAATAACCGGTTAAATGTTTATGGACTACTTGTCTGATTTCATAGTTTCCATGAGATCACTAAGAACCTATTGGTAACTCCAACGTCTTTTCTCTTATCCTAGTTTTCATGGGCTGACTAGGAACCTATTGACTAGCTATTAATATCTTAATCCGAATATAGTTTTCATGGGCTAACTATACATCTATTGGCCCTTGCCAATATCATATCATAGTTTTCATTGACTGACTATGTACCTATTGGCCCCTGCCAATATCAAATCATAGTTTTCATGGGCTGACTATGAACCTATTGGCCCCTGCCAATATCTTTCCCTTTTAAATAGTTTTCATGGGCTTACTGTGAACCTATTGGCCCCTGCCAATATCTTTAATTAAGAATTTAACATTTCTAAAGTTATATTCACTACTGGGTCAACCTAGTTGGTTATTATGCCCTTTCCCAAAGTACCGTTATGGGTTAATTACAATGTGAATAAATATATGAAGAAGCAATCAATACAACAAAGTAATGCTCTCAAAAATCTTTGTTTATGCCATGGTATTTCCTTTAAAATGATGGGTTATTTGTTTCGAAACCTTAAAACATCACTTTCGAAACCACTGAATGACCTCCATCGAAAGCATAGAAAACCTCTTTTCAAAACTCTAAGCACATACCTTTCGAAGCTCTATAAATCAATCCTTTCGAAACCAAATCATACCTTTCAAATGTGTCAAAATATTGCTAAATAATCTTTAGAAATATAGCCTCGAAACCAATGAAAGTACTCCTTTCGAAAAATTGGGTTTTACTCTTTAAAAACATCTTTTGGGTCATAGTGGTTACACATGAAAGTATCTCTTTCGAACCCTTTAATAAAATATTTTTGGGGAAAAATTGATGGTGTCGAAACCATCTATTTGAAAGCTCAAAACCTTGGAGTAAAACTTTGAAGGATAGCGTCGGAACCCCCTTCCGACACCATTGCCTTCGAGACCCATGAACCCTGTTCGAAAGCATTTAGGAAGTGACTTAGCTTAAGTTTAGAACAAAGAGAACCCCTCGAAAGCATTGATGGCTGCAATACGTCCGAAAGGTAAAAGAATAGCAGTTGAGTTTCGACCAGGTCAGAACCACTTCTTTCGAAAGCATTATATAAAAATAAAGGAATCCATTCGAAAGCTCCTACTTATAACATAATATGGCAACCTACTTAGGAAGCTATTTAGAAAAACCCCTTTCGAAAACATAGGTTTTGACTACGTCAAAATCTTTAGGTAAAACAAAGCAGACACTTAACATTAGAAACATAACTAAGGCTTCAACCCCATCGAAAGTATTACTTTCGACACCATAGCTTCCGCCTTTCGTCCAATCCACTGCGTACCATTTGAGTGATGCCTTGTGTATTGGTTTCGACTAGGTGGGTTTCGGCTGGGTTGGTTTCGATTGAGTTAGAGCGGAAGCATTGGAGTCGAAAGGTACTACTAAAGGAGGCGGAACCCTCTTTTCTGATTAAAGATTGAAATCATGCTCATTTTTAGTAATTGCTTTAATTAACCTGCCTATGCAAATCTTTTAAATGGTTGCCTTAAAACTTTCCAAATACTTTACAAAATAACTGCTGCATTTATCGGATCTAAATCAAAGGAAAAATGAACATTTAAGCCCTTTCATTAAGTAAAACCAATATTGCAAATAAGTCATTCTTTTAAAATAATTTATTTTCCATAGCAAATCAATTAGGAAAAATCCCCAAAAATCACAGAAATTCACTTTCATCATGTTTTCTAACATATTAAAATTTCAGACCCAATTTCTTCCTGAAATACTCATAATAAATTTTAAACCCAAATATATCATATTTTCCTTTAGAAATTCATTATAAATTTTCCATAGCTTGGAAAATTATGAAAATTGAAACCCGTCTCTAAAATCATACTTTACCTAACATATAGCTTTTCCATGACATTCTAACTTTAATAACAATCGGTTTTCCCTAAAACCGTGCAAATTCATAGGTAAATGAATTAGTTTAAATCAAACATATAATAATTCAAGCATATCATCATCCAAAACATCGTAAAAACGAATTTAATCTTAAATCCGAAAACATATGATTATAAAAATAAAATAGAGATGGAATGAATTATTATTCACTTAAATATGATAAGAGCTTTGAGATTTGATTTGAAATTAATCCCTTAGATTTAATTCCTTAGCTTGATTGAATTTCTCTTCCTCTTCTTCCTTGTTAATGGCCGGCTCTTCTTAGGTTAAAATTGCGTTTTTGAGTTTTTTTGAGAAAATGAACGTGAATGGGTGAATAAAAGTGTATGGCCGTGAATAATAAGGTGCGGCTATATTTACTAATATGCCTATGTTATAATTAATAATTTAAAAGCCAATTTAAGCCCATTTAAGGTAAATTAAGCACGACCTTCTTATAGTTTTATTCAAATCTCAATCCCTTTATCATCGTTATTCTATTTAATTTATCTAATTAAATCTCTAGAATAATGTTATCAAAAATTAGAGGTGTTACAGGCTCCCTCCCTTAAAGAATTTCGTCCTCGAAATTCAGTAAGCACTAAATACTAAACATAGCAATCATCTGTAACAACTCCTAACATCCATACTAGTCTATCTGACTAGCAACTATCTATATAAATCTAATATAGACATACCCTCACTGCCGATCAGGATAAGTATCTCTAATCTTGTCTTCTGTCTCCCAAGTACAGTCCTTCTTGTTGTCGCTCCACTGAACTTTCACCAACTTGAATGTCTTGTTCCTTAATCTTTTCTCATCTCTCGCTACAACTCAAACTAGTTGCCTAACAAAATTCAAATTAGTCTCTATTATCAAGTCTTCCAACCTTGTTGGAGGAATAGTAGTCTCTGGATCATGCACATACTTACGAAGATGAAACACATGAAATACTTTATGAAAACCTGCCATACTGCTCGGCAACTCCACTCTCTATGAGAGCTTCCCAATTCTCACTATAATTTGGAATGGTCCAACATATCTCGTGGCTAACTTCCTTGACTTTCCAAATCGTACCACACCCTTCATCGGTGACACCTTAAGAAAAACCTTACCTCCAACTGAGAACTCTAGGTCTTTACGCCTCTTATCTGCGTAACTCTTCCATCTAGATTGAGGTTCCTTCATCCTTTCTCGGATCAACTCAATCTTATCTGACGCCTCCCTAACCAAATCTGGACCTAAGTACAATCCGTCTCCAGTCTCTAACCAACATGCTGGTGATATGAATGGCCTTCCATACAAAGCTTCAAAAGGCGCCATTCCTATACTAGTTTGGTAACTATTATTATAGGTAAACTCAACCAAATGTAGGTGATCCTCCCAAGATCCACCAAAGTCCAATACACAAGCTCTCAATAAATCTTCGAGTATCTTATTGACTCTCTCTGTCTGCCCATCCATTTGAGGGTGATATGCAGTACTCATCTTGAGCTTAGCGCCTAACATATCATGTTGACTCTTCAAGAATTCGCTAGTGAACAAAGCACCTCTGTCATTGACTATACTACTAGGAATCCCATATTGTCTAACTATGTTCTTCATGAACAACTTAGCTAAAACAGGTGTCATCCTGTTGACTTAATTGGAATGAAATGGGCACTCTTGGTCAAACTGTCCACTATAACCCATACATTTTCATTTTCTCTATTTCACCTTGGCAACCCATCTATAAAATCCATGGATATCGAATCCCATTTCCAAACTGGAATCTCTAGAGGTTGAAGCAACCCACTTGGCTTCTGATGTTTGGCTTTCACTTGTTGACAGTTTGCACACTACCTAAACCACAAGCCAACATCCCTCTTCATACCTTCCCAATATAAGCTCCTCTTCATATTTTGATACATCTTAGTTCCCTTAGAATGAATCATAAACTTGGACCGATGACATTCTCCAAGAACTTCTTTCCTCAAGTCCTCCACATTTGGAACACACGACCTTCCCTTCTTTCTCAACCATCCTCTTTGGTCAAGACTAAAGTCTTTTAGATCATTGATCTCATCTCCAATCTCGAGCCTTTTAATCCTCTTGGCTAACACTGGGTCCTCTTTTTGCATAGAAAGCAATCCATTCGATCAACACCGGTCGAACTTCTAAACTGGACAACATGGCGGTACTCTAACTAGAACTAGCAGTCAATCTTAACTGCACACCACAACTGGTCAAAGCTTCTAAATCTTTCCACTTTGCCAACATAGCTAATACCACATTCTGATGTCTTCGGCTAAAAGCATCTGCTACCTTATTACCTTTTCCTGGTGTATACTTTATACCAAAATCATAAGCAACCAAAAACTCCAACCACCTTTGCTGTCTCATATTCAACTCCTTCTGAGAGAATAAGTATCTTAAAGACTTATAATCGGTATAAAGTTCAAACCTCTCCTCTAAGAGATAATGTCTCCAAATCTTCAGTGCAAAGATTACTGCAGCCAACTCCAAATTATGTGTAGGATACCTCACTTCATGCGGTCTAAGCTGTCTGGATGCATATGAAATAACTTTACCATTCTACATCAATACTGCTCCCAATCCAGTTTCGCATGTATCAGTATACACCACCAACCTCTGGTTTCCGTCTGGAACTACTAAAACAGGTGCATTGGTCAATAAATGTTTTAACTTAAGGAATGCTTCCTCACATTTGATGGACCAGATAAACTTCACCTCCTTCCTGGTTAACTTAGTCAAAGGTGCTGCTATCCGCGAGAAATCCTTGATGAATCTTTGGTAGTAGCCAGCAAGCCCAAGAAAACTTCTATTCTCAGTTACCGTCTTTGGTCTCTTCCCATTATTCACAGCTTCGATCTTATCTGGATCGACTAACAAGCCTTTCTCTGAAACCATATGACCAAGAATCTTAACCTCTTTCTTCCAAAATTGTCATTTGGTAAACTTCGCATTTAGCTGATTCTGTCTTAGCATCTCCAGTACCACTCTAAGATGAACTTCATGCTCTCTCTCATCCTTAGAGTACACTAAAATGTCATTTATAAACACCAGCACAAACCTATCCAAGTACTCTTGGAAGACTCGGTTCATCAAATCCATGAAGAAAGATGGTGCATTTGTAAATCCAAATGGCATTACTAACCACTTATACGAACCATACCTTGTCCGAAATGTTATCAAAGGAATACCGTCCTCTGCTACTCTGAACTGATGGAAACATGTCGCCAAATCCAACCGGAAAAACACTCTATCTCCACTCAATTGATCGAACAGATCATCTATTCTTGGCAAATGATACTTATTCTTAATCATCCTTTCGTTCAACTTATGATAGTCGATACACAACCTCAATGACCCATCTGGTTTCTTTACGAACACTGCGGCTGCTCCCCAAAGCGAACTGCTTGGCCTGATAAAATTCCTTCTTTCAAGATCCACTAGCCGCACCTTCAATTTCTTCGTCTCTGTAGGTGTCATCCTGCTAGGTGGTCTACTAACAGGTTCAGCTCCAAGCACAAGATCTATACGAAACTCAACTGCTCATTTTGGTGGTAGTCCTGTGACTGGCTCAAAGACATGTACAAACTTTTTGCTTCCCAACCTGATTTAACTCATCTTCTATCTCCATAGCACTAAGCAAAGTACTAAAACTCCGGTTAGAATTCTCCACTGAGAGTATTACTCGGTTATGGCTATCCGGATGTCTCAGTGATACCTCCCTATCCTGGCAAAATATTCTAGCCTCAAACCTACCCAACCAATTGATGTGCATGTAAATGTGCATATTTTTACCACCATATTTAATCTATTTAAATTAAATAAATGATCATATCAGGCATTTTAACTTGTTTAAACCAAAATTCATATTATTTTCAAATCGTCACATATTCATCTTCGTCCAAGGGCAAAATGGTCATTTTTGTGCATATATTAATTTGAGAAAATTTAATTGGAAATTTCTATATTATTTTATAGGAATTTGGCTTCATATACAAGCGGTTTCATGATGATATATGCATGCACAAGAGTGAAGAGAACAAATAAAGATGGAAATAATTCAAAGTGAAGATAATGGAGGACCCCACCTACCCACCTACCTTAATGTACAAATTAGAGGCTAATGCACATGCTTATGGAATTAATGGTTTCATGTACACTTAAATGATGATTAGTAGAAGCTAATGATTACTTGTCCTCCACACTTTCTCAAGGGTATTTTGGGCATTCCCCAAAAATATGAATTAGGGTTTAAAACATGTATAAGTACCCCTTATGTTTCATGTAATCCCTTCTTCTCCCTTAGTCTCTCTTTAGTTAGTTTTTAGCTAGAAAATAAATCAAAGCTCTCTTTCTTTTCATGGCTACTTAGCCATTTCTTCTCTTATGTAATTCTTTTATGCAATTTAATGCATGTTCCTTTTCTTTTCTTGTTTATTTCCTTTCATGTTGTAGTGTAGATTTACATTCATGCAAAGTAGATTAGTTTTAATTCTTGTTAATTAGCTTCTCTTTTCCATTAGCTTTCATTTTCCTTTCCTTTTGCTTTCATGTTGCTAGCTACATTTGTTAATCAAATGAAAAATATGAGAGGCTAAACCCCTTTAATTTAGGGGTAATGAAGCTCTCTAATTATGTAGCTTCAACTATTTGTTAATTCATGCCCTCTTTTTGTGCTTAATGATGATCAATGAAGTGTTTTATTTGTTGTTCTTGCTTTGAATTTGATAGCCTATATTGTTGACACCAAATAGGCTATGCTTAAACAATCACTAACACAAATGCCTCTTCATCAAAATATGATTATGGCATAAGTAAGTGATTTGAAATTAAAATTTGATGGTCTATATTTCTAATCAATAGTTAATAGGCCATACTTAAAATAGATTTCATTTTCATTGTCAAGTTTCATGAAAGTTAGTAAGTGATTTAAGGGGTTCTGTCAAAGTTTGATGGCTTATGTTGGCTAACTAATAGCACAAATATGTCATACTTATGATAGACACATCAATTAAAGCACTAATGACCATAAAAGAGAGATTATGATTTCATATGTGTTGAACTACATGATATAGAGAGTGGATTTATTCTCTAAATTGTCATTTAACTCTTGTATTTGCATCTCTTTTTTTAGTTAGTTAGCTAATTTTCTAATTCTCTAGCTTAACTTTCACTCGACTTTGGTTTAATTTGATTGAATAGAATTTTAAAATCATCAATTCCCTGCGGATCGACCCGTACTCGCCACGTACTTCAATAGTACGCCGTGCGCTTGCGGTTATATTTTTAATTTGAAATTCGTTCGACGGTTTTCTAATCCATATCCAAGATAATTCCGAAATCTACGAAATTGAAAACATACAGACTGCATGCAAAGTTATGACCTAACAAATCCAGTTCTAACTGGTCATGTCTCAACCCTAGAGTTGCATATCCTCTTATTGGATTCAAAACCATTAAGGAAGTAACAAGGTAGGTAGGTTCTAAGCATAATCTATCAACCAAACACTGAGATATAAATGAATCTAATGCACCGGTATCAAAAAGTATTCAAATTGGTATACTCTGAATCAAAAATGTACATTCCATCACGATCTTCCCTTTATCGGTTGCAGTAGGCCTAGCTGGTCAAATAGCAAAAACCTTTCCTTTGTCCTCCCCAACTGGCTCTGTACACTGATTCTTGTAATACCCAACTTGATCACAGTTAAAGCACTTCACATTCTTTTTATTTACAGCCTTCTTCCCATTACCTAACCGGCACTCATTCGCATAACGACCCTTCTTGTCAAACTTAAAGCAAACTAACTCAGCCTTCGCCTTCTTGGCAGTATTTCCCTTCTGGGCACCCTTCTTTTTAAAGAACTTTCTCTTCTTCCCTTGAGAACCCTGAATTTCCACTGGCTTCTCTCTAGCACAACTAGCAAGCATCTCCACATGGCGAATGGCCATCTCCACAACTAAATTACTAGGATCACGAAGATGGAGTAGGGTCACCCTAGCAATCTCGGGCCTTGGTCCCCTGATGAACTTATCGTTCCTTCTGATGACGGTGTCTATAGTATTATGTCCATAACGGGATAACTTCTCAAACTTAGTGGCATACTCAATGACTGACATATCTCCTTGCTCCAGATCCATCAACTTCCTCATCAGCTCTGACTTAGAAAACTCAGACACAAACTTTTGCTCAAATCTCCTTCTAAACTCAGCCCAAGTCAACTGTTCTTTCGGAACTCCGGCAGTAACACTATTCCACCAGTGAAGCGCCAACCTTTGCTACTGTCTAAAGGCCAATCTTCTCTTTTGCGCATCATCTAAACCCAATCAGCAAATATACGCTCATAATGCAACAATTAGTTATCAACCTCAATATCATTCTCTATCTTCATGAATGACTTCCCACCAAGACTGGTGTAGTCCTTGCTTAGCCTAGCATAATTATTTCCACCTGGTGCAACGAGATTAGCTCCTCCAACATTTCCAACGATTCCGACAGCAGCTCTTGCTTTCATCATATTGATGAAGAACTGATACATCGCCCCCATATCTACTGGTGGATTTCCAGCACCCACATTGGCATCAACATTTTGGTTATTAGCATTAGCCGATTGACCCGGGTTCCTCTTAGTGGTGGGTCGAGCATTTCTATATGAATATGACCCCTTGGATGTTCAGAGTATATAATATAGCAATAAAACAGGTTTGCCTTTACAAACAAACACAACGGAAATAAAAGAACTCTAAATAGTTAACATGCCTCTTGCACGTCACCAGAAGCTTTATTCGTCTAAAAGAACACCTGAAAACTCTAAACTACTCAAAATCAATTGAGTATCTGAGAGTTTAATGGGAAAACCAAAACTTGGAGTCAGACCTAAAGCCTGGTATGAATAATAATCTACCATCTCAAATCATTTAAATATCTAGTGAGACCACGCCGCTTTGCGAAATGGGTTTTCCCCTCACTAGTATCTTAAAACCTTTATAAAACCATATATTATGCTCCTGCATCCACAATGGTTAAAACAATTCAAAATAATATGATGATACGCAAACAAGTGGGTTAATTCTGGATTACCCATCCCCATTCATTCTGACTATCTGTCTTGATTATAGTTTCTAGGATTACTATTAACCTATTAGTTTTCATAAGCTCATTAATAACTAGTTAAATGTTTATGGACTACTTGTCTGATTTCATATATTTCATAGGATCACTAACAACCTATTGGTAACTCCAATATCTTTTATCTTATCCTAGTTTTCATGGGCTGACTAGGAACCTATTGACTAACTGTCAATATCTTAATCCAGATATAGTTTTCATGGCCTAACTATAAACCTATTGGCTCCTGCCAATATCAAATCATAGTTTTCATGGGATGACTATGAACCTATTGGCCCTTGCCAATATCTTTCCCTTTTACATAGTTTTCATGGGCTTACTGTGAACCTATTGGCCCTTGCCAATATCTTTAATTAAGATTTTAAAATTTCTTAAGTTATATTCACTACTGGGTCAACCTAGTTGTTTATTATGCCCTTCCCCAAAGTACCATTATGGGTTAATTACAATGTGAACAAATATACGAAGAAGCAATCAATACAACAAAGTAATACTCTCAAAAATCTTTATTTATGCCATGGTATTTCCTTTAAAATGAGAATGGGTTATTTGTTTTGAAACCTTAAAACATCACTTTCGAAACCACTGGATGACCTCCATTGAAAGCATAGAAAACCTCTTTTCAAAACTCTAAGTATATACCTTTCGAAGCTCTATAAATCAATCCTTTCGAAACCAAATCATACTTTTCGAATGTGTCAAAACATTGCTAAATAATCTTTAGAAATATAGCCTCGAAACAAATGAAAGTACCCCTTTAAAAAACATTGGGTTTTACTCTTTATAAACATCTTTTGGGTTTAAGTGGTTACACACATAAGTATCTCTTTCGAACCCTTTAATAAAATATTTTTGGGGAAAATTGATGGTGTCGGAACCATCTATTCGAAAGCTCAAAACCTTGGAGTAAAACTTTGAAGGATAACATTGAAACCCCCTTTCGACACCATTGCCTTCGAGACCCCTGAACCCCTTCGAAAGCATTTAGAAAATGACTTAGCTTAAGTTTAGGACAAAGAGAGCCCCTCGAAAGTATTAATGGCCACAATACGTCTGAAAGGTAAAAGAATCGCGGTTGGGTTTCGACCAGGTCAGAACCACTTCTTTCGAAAGCATTATATAAAAACAAAGGAACCCATTCAAAAGCTCCTACTTAAAACATGATATGGCAACCTACTTAGGAAGCTATGTAGAAAAACCCCTTTCAAAAACATAGGTTTCGACTATGTCAAAATCTTTAGGTAAAACAATGCAGACACTTAACATTTGAAAATTGAACTAAGGTTTTGACCCCATTGGAAGCATTGCTTTCGACACCATAGCTTCCACCTTTCCTCCAATCCACTGCGTACCATCTGAGTGATACCTTGTGCATTGGTTTCGACTAGGTAGGTTTTGGTTGGGTTGGTTTCGATTGAGTTGGAGCGGAAGCATTGGAGTCGAAAGGTACTACTAAAGGAGGCGGAACCCCCTTTTTTGATTAAAGGCTGAAATCATGCTCATTTTTAGTAATTGCTTTAACTAACCTGCCTATATGTAATCTTTTAATTGGTTGCCTTAAAACTTTCCAAATACTTTACAAAATAACTGCCGCATTTATTAGATCTAAATCAAAGGAAAAATTAACGTTTAAGCCCTTCCATTAAGCATAACCAATATTGCAAATAAGACCTTCTTTTAAAATAATTTATTTTCCATAGCAAATCAATTAGGAAAAATCCCCAAAAATCATAGAAATTCACTTTGGAAATTCATAATAAATTTTCCATAGCTTGGAAAATTATGAAAATTGAAACCCATCTCTAAAATCATGTTTTACCTAACATATAATTTTTCCACGGCATTCTGAATTTAATAATAATCGACTTTGCCCTAAAACCATGCAAATTCATATGTAAATGAATTAGTTTAAATCAAACATATAATAATTCAAGCATATCATCATCCAAAACATCATAAAAACGAATTTAATCTTAAATCCAAAAACATATGATCATATAAACAAAATAGAGACGGAATGAATTATTATTTACCTTAAATATGATAAGAGCTTTGAGATTTGATTTGAAATTAATCCCCTAGCTTTAATTGCGTAGCTTGATTGAATTTCTCTTCCTCTTCTTCCTTGTTAATGGCCAGCTCTTCTTAGGTTAAACTTGCATTTTTGAGTTTTTTGAGAAAATGAACGTCAATGGGCGGATAAAAGTGTATGGCCGTGAATAATAAGATGCGGC